>JAQQTO010000059.1:39715000-45220000 GCA_029884595.1 Ormosia semicastrata
GTGATGCTTGAGGACAATGCATGTGATGCTAGAAATGATGCATGATGCAATGAATGCCCTACTGTAGGGATTCGCATGAGCAAATTGAGTAAGTAATTTTTTTTGTACTTCAGAGCTTTGATTGAGTCACTCTTAATTCCACAACCCTTAAGGACTTTATCCACAGCAGAAATGAGATTGAACAATAACATTCGTTGATTGGCCTTATGATTTTCCTGATGATTCTTACTTTTCTCATCAACTCTTGTTAGGATTTCATTGCGTTTCCCATGACCTTCGAGATTGTTAAAGCAAATCTAAATGATTTTGTCATATTGTCACATGTTTCACATCTCGATATAAAACTATAAAAAAATACATATTAAATCAACAATGGGTTGCAACAAAAAGAGATTATCATTATAGACAGAAAAAGTACAAGAAAGGCAAGACAAATGGAACTCGAATTGAAAAGGTTTACAAAAGAAATGTTGGAGCAGAATTTTCCAGCTCTTCGAGTGATGCTCTCTTGAATGAACAGTGCTAATTTCCCATGTGTGCAACCTTGAACATCCCCTTGTCTGTTTCAGAATATGATTCGACCCAGGTTTTACATATTGGGAGTGTCTCCTGATAAGACTTCGTATATTCAAACTGCCCCGGTTTGGCCCAGATACTCTAAAATTGCCCCAATTTAGGAGTTGAGGTATGTTCACTTCTCCGGATGTGTCAAGTACCCTTTTTTTAACCCTAACTTTTGCCTAGGTCGCTCTTCCGAGTTTTCAACCTAGCAGGTCGCTTCAACTTTTGCCTAGGTCGCCTTTTCAGGTTTTCAGCCTAGCGAGCCATTTTTCGTTCCCCCTTTTTTTTATTTTTTTTTATTTTTTTAAGCATAGTACATTTTGACTGCATCTGAATTTATAGGAAGTGGTAGATCTTCGCCATCCATGTTTGTGAGAATCAAAGCTCCTCCTGAGAAGGCCTTTTTTACGACATAAGGTCCCTCATAGTTTGGAGTCCATTTTCCTCGAAAATCCTTTTGAATGGGAAGGATCTTTTTGAGTACTAAGTCTCCTTCTTGAAACTGTCGAGGACGCACCTTTTTCGCATAGGCCTTCATCATTCTCTTTTGGTAAAGCTGACCATGACATAGTGCAGTTAATCTTTTTCCTTCAATGAGGTTCAACTGATCAAGTCGAGTCTGGACCCATCCGGCTTCTTCTAGTCCTGCCTCCATCAGTACCCTTAATGATGGGATTTCCACTTCAAAAGGGAGTACCGCTTCCATCCCATAAACCAAAGAGAAAGGGGTTGCCCCAGTTGAAGTACGAACGGATGTGCGATAACCATGCAGTGCAAATGGTAGCATTTCGTGCCAGTCTTTGTATGTTACAACCATCTTCTGGATGATCTTCTTGATATTCTTGTTTTCTTTCAATCGCCCATTCATCTTCGGGCGGTAGGGCGAGGAATTTTGGTGCTCAATTTTAAAATTCTCACACATCTCTTTCATCATTTTGTTATTCAGATTAGTGGCATTATCTGTAATAATCTTGCTTGGCAAACCATAACGACAAATCAACTCCCTTTTGACAAACCTGACCACTACACTCCTGGTGACATTGGCATAAGAAGCGGCTTCGACCCATTTTGTGAAGTAATCAATTGCAACCAGAATGAAGCGATGTCCATTTGAGGCCTTTGGCTCAATGGGTCCTATGACATCCATTCCCCACATCGAAAACGACCAAGGTGCCGTTAAAACATTCAAAGGTGCTGGTGGCATATGAACCCTATCAGCGTATGTCTGGCATTTATGACACTTTTTCACATAGTTGAAACAATCAGTCTCCATTGTCAACCAATAGTACCCCGCTCTTAGTATCTTTCTTGCCATTGCATGCCCATTTGCATGAGTTCCAAAAGAACCTTCATGAACATCTTTGATGATTTTCTTTGCCTCTGTTGCATCAACGCATCTTAGTAGCACCATATCATGGTTCCTCTTGTAAAGCACTTCCTCATTTAGAAAGAAACCCATTGCGAGTCTTCTGAGGGTCCTTTTGTCATTTTCTGAAGCATGTGGAGGGTACTCTCTGCTCTTGATAAAGCATTTGATGTCATGATACCATGGTTTCCCATCGGTTCCACTTCTATCATTTGACAATATGCCTTGGTTGGTCACGACTTTCCATTTTTATAGCGGCAAGTCCCTATCCTGACTTGCTTTGAACATTGATGACAACGTGGCTAGGGCATCAGCCAACTGATTATCTTCTCGAGGGATGTGATGGAATGTAACTTCGTCAAGTTGTTCAATCAACTTCTTGATGTAGGCATGATAAGGGATTAATTTGGCATCTCGAGTTTCCCATTCTCCCTTTAGCTGATGGATGACCAAGGCAGAGTCCCCATATACCTCAAGAATTTTTACCTTTGAGTCTACCGCTGCTTGATTCCCATGGCACACGCTTCATACTCGGCTATGTTGTTTGTACAAATCGAAAGCACAACCTAGCAGTGATTGGGATGAAATTATTTTCAGGGGAAATCAGTATGGCCCCAACTCCATGCCCCAGTGAATTGGAAGCTCCATCGAACAACAAAGTCCATTTTTCTTTTTCTGAGGGTTTTTCTTCTCTGAACAAAGCCATTACATCTTCATCAGGGAACTCACACTGCATAGACCCATAATCGTCCACTGGTTGACTAGCCAAGAAATCTGCCAGAGCGCTGCCTTTGACTGCTTTTTGCGTGACATAGATAATGTCATATTCTGATAGCAAAACTTGCAGCGTGCAATCCTCCCCAGTGAGGGGGTTTTTCAAAGATGTATTTGATCGGGTCCATTTTGGACACTAACCAAGTGGTGTAACACAACATGTACTGCCTTAGCCGGTGGGCTGCCCATGCCAAGGAGCAGCATGTGCGTTCCAATAATGAGTATTTTGCCTCATAGTTGGTGAACTTCTTACTCAAGTAATAGATGGCCTGCTCCTTTTTTCCAGTTTCATCATGCTGTCCCAGTACGCAACCCATGGATTCATCCAACACAGTCAAGTACATGATGAGAGGCCTTCCTGGCACTGGAGGTACCAAAACCGGGGGTTCTTGCAGATACTGCTTGATCTTCTCAAATGCTACCTGACAATCCTCATTCCACTCTACTGTCTGGTTTTTACGCAACAACTTGAAGATTGACTCGCATATTGCCGTCAATTGGGATATAAACCTAGCAATATAGTTCAGCCTCCCCAAAAACCCACGAACTTCTTTTTTCGGTGCGAGGAGTTGGCATCTCTATGATTGCTCGAACTTTGTCCTGGATCAACTTCTATCCCTTTCTCACTAACCACAAACCCCAAGAGCTTGCCTGATTTTACCCCAAAAGTGCACTTAGTAGGATTCAGTCTGAGCCTGAACTTTCTCAACCGTTCAAAGAGCTTTTGCAGATCGATTATGTGATCTTCTTCTGTTTTTGACTTTGCAATCATGTCATCCACATAAACTTCTATTTCTTTATGCATCATGTCGTGGAACAATGCCACCATCGCCCTTTGATAAGTTGCTCAGGCGTTTTTCAATCCAAATGGCATCACCTTATAGCAAAAAGTTCCCCATGAGTGATGAATGTGGTCTTCTCCATATCTTCAGCGCCATCTTGATTTGGTTGTATCCCGAGAAACCGTCCATGAAGGAGAAAAATGCATGTTGAGCAAAGTGTTGTCCACCAAAACATCAATGTGAGGTGTAGGAAGTTATCTTTAGGGTGGCCCTATTCAAATCTCTATAGTCAATGCACATTCGCACCTTCCCATCTTTCTTTGGGACAGGGACGATGTTAGCAACCCATTGAGGGTACTTTGCAACAGCGAGGAAACCTGCATCAAACTGCTTTTTAACCTCTTCTCTAATTTTTAGTGACATCTCTCGGCTTCATTCGTCTCAACTTTTGCTTGACCGGAGGACATTCTGGTTTTAATGGCAATTTGTGCTCAACTATGCCAAGATCTAGGCCAGGCATATCTTGGTATGACCAGGCAAAAACATCACAATAATCGATAAGAGCTTAACCAACTTGCTTCGCTCATTTTCTTTCATGGTAGTGCAATTTTAACTTCTTTTTTATCATCCTCTGTCCCCAAATTAATCAGTTCGGTTGGCTCTTCATGGAAATTTGAATTTCCTTGGCCTCTTATTCCATTAATCTCATTAGCTCAGAGAGGGTTCCCAATTGTCATCATTATCCTCATCAACATGATTAACGGGATGGTCAAAATCATATAATGGGGTCATAGCACTATCATTTTCAAGAGAGTCACTTTCGGACTGCATTTATTGGTGTCAACACAAGTAAAAAAAAAAGGGTAATGAATAAAGGTTAATGAAATGGTTGAGCAAAAAGTCGAAAAAGAGAAATAGCAAGATAATCGAAAATGCATTTATTGATAGTAAATATTGAAATGAAAACATGTGAGCCCGCTTTCACAACACATTATCCTAAAGCCTTGGGCAGAGCTAAAGGATTAGCATTACAAAATTACTTTGAATCAATTTCACAAGTCATGGGAAAATCAACGCTCTCCCAATTGTTGAGTTCTGCATCTGGGGAGCAAGGGTACACCAAGTTGACACCATGATTGATGAGTTGATCGTCTTCGATGGCGGTCACTTGGTTCAGAAACACTAATCCCGCACTTCAGAAGTTTCGTCGGATGTCACAGATGGGGATCCTCTCAGCTTTAGGCTCCCGATTTTCCAATCTAGCCAACCTCCTCTCCCTTTTCTCTTCTAGGACCCTTCTTTTGTCTGCTTTGATGGGTTTATATCCTAACCCAAATTTGTCTTTGTTTTCGCAGGGTACCCAGAAATTCACGATGCCTTGTCCATTCATTCCTAGTCCTCTTCCATATTGGTATCCTTTTCCAAGCATTACCTTAGCCATCATCATGGATGCATTAGATGGCCGGGGCTTCAGACCTTGAGCTCCTTCTTCCACATAGGTGGCATTGACAATCTCTAGCGCTTGGAACGCGGTTTCAAGAGCTTCTTTTGCAGCCTTCAATATAAGGAGTGTCTAAAGGCTTGCTCACCACAGGTCTTCTTCGCCAAATACAAGTAATCACCTTATTATCAACTATGAATTTTACTTTTTGGTGCAAGGTAGAAGGCACAGCTCCAAGAGAATGAATCCACGGTCGTCCTAAGAGACAACTGTAGGATGGCGTAATGTCCATCACTTGGAAGAGTATATTGAAAGTGCAGGGACCAATTTGAACTGGTATTTCAATTTCCCCCATGACCTCTCTTCTGGTGCCATCGAATGCCCTTACTATCATCGTACTTGGTTTCATGCAAGTTCCATCAAAAGGCAGCTTGGAAAGGGTTGATTTTGGTAACACGTTCAAGGAGGAACCATTGTCAATGAGCACTCTAGCCATTATATGCTTTTGACATTTGACAGAAATGTGCAGTGCCTTGTTGTGCCCCATTCCTTCAGTTGGTATCTCATCATCAGTGAAAGTGACATAATTATCAGCAGTAATGTTGCCAATAATACCACCTAATTTGTCAGCTGTAATGTCATGAGAAACATGAGCCTGATTCAGTATTTTCATCAACACTTTTCTATGCGATTCGGAATTCATCAATAAGGACAAAAGTGATATCCTTGCAGGGGTGCGATTCAGCTGATCTACCACTTTGTATTCACTTTGCTTGATAAACTTCAAGAACTCACAAGCTTCTTCATCTGATACCTCTTTTTTGTACTCCTTCGCCTTTTCCGACCTTTCTTTTTCTTTTGCTTCGTTCCCAATGGAAGTCTCCCCTATCTTGACTTTGCCTTTACGGTTCCCCTTTTCTTCTTCTTCTGGGTCCCTTCGCAGCTCCTCAGGAGTGTAGACGCGGCCACTCCGGGTCACTCCCCCAATCCCTGATATATTGGTAACAATAGAAGTCGAACCAGACGCAACTTCCGACTGATCATTCGTGGGATTGCTTCTAAGGACTTGTACATCATAATTCCATGGCACGGCTCGAGTGTCCTTGAAGGGAAAAGGACTGGGAACTTGAATGGTGATAGGTTTCGGGCCACAAGGGATGGCGCATATGCAGCTTCAAGATAATAGATAACCAACGGTTTGATAACCAGGATTTGCAATGGAAGGGACCAGAGTTTACGCTTCCCCGACCTTCTTGCAATTGTGGAATAGCACACTTATCCACCATGTTTACGCCACCATTATCCCATAGATGACCTATTTGCACTAAATGCATATCCATTAGATCTTAAAGGATTTGTCTAAACTCACCACATTCCTCAATAGAATGCCCCACATTCCCATGGAGATTGCACATTATTTCACCTTCATCGCCCCCCTTCCTCTCAATATGAGCTTCCATCATCCCAGATTTGCACAGTTCTTTAAGGATAACCCTCATGGGGGTCTTGACATCTGTCGCTTGTCTTATGAGCCGGGGCCGAATACTCCTCTATAGCATTTACTGTGGGACTCCCATGGTTTGGTAAAGGATTGTGACCCACACTGGGAGTACTTGTCTTGAAATTCAACCACTTAGCATTGATTAGATCTTGCACCTTAAATTTTAGTGCTTTGCAATTCTCTGTAGAATGCCCTGCGGCCCTTGCATGGTAATCACACTTGGCATTTGGGTCAAAACCTTTAGGGTATGGAGGTTCTAATGGCTTCATCGGACAAGGAGCCAAAAGAGAGTTACGAATGAGTTGGGGTAGTAATTCGGTGTAGGTCATAGGAATTGGGTCGAAGTGGACAAACTTCCTTTCTTGGTTATTTGGTGGCCTTCTCTGGTTTGTGTTTGGATTTTGGGTCCATGGTTGAGCTGTTTGCGGTGGTAAGGTAGAGGGTGCCGGGTATTGAGTAGGAAGTGGCGTTTGGTGAGGCCTCATTGAGTTGTGAGGTTGAGGATGGGAAACGTGTGAAGCGTTGGCGATATAAGGGTGGTAAGGCTGGGGATATGGAATCGATGGAGTAGTGGGAAAGTACGGGTGGTAAGGTGCGAAAGGAGTCTGGAAGGATGGTTGATGGTTCACAGGTGTTTGGCTATATCTGCCTTGGGTGAAGTTTCTTTGGTCAAAGGTAATAGCATGAGTTTCTCCTTCTCTTTTCTTCCCTATCGGGGGCCTCTTGGCGTTAAATGTTCCAGTTGAACTTTCAACGATTTTTCCACTTCTCATTCCCCCCTCAACTCTTTCTCCAATGATGACCATGTCTGAGAAATTTGATGATACACTCCCTATCATTTTGTCATAAAAGGGTGATTGCAGTGTGTCAATGAACGTAGCCACCATCTCTCTTTCCGTCAATGGGGGCTCTACTTGAGTAGCCATTTCTCTCCACCTCTAAGCGTATTCCTTGAAGGTCTCAGCATCCTTCTTAGCCATATTCTGCAATTGTAGTCTATCCGGTGCCATATCGATGTTATACTTATACTGCTTCAAGAAAGCGTCAGTCAAGTCTTTGAAACATCGTATATGGGCACGCTCAAGATGCGTGTACCAATTCGAGGCTGCCCAGTTAGGTGTCTTGAAAGAAGTGGATTAACGTGACTTGTCATCGTGAGCATACGAAGCCATTTTGCGGATGTACATGGTTAGGTGGTTCTTTGGACAAGTAGTTCCCTGTACTTGTCGAAATCGGGACTTTAAACTTGGGAGGAATCACCACATTCGGGACAAGACAGAGCTCGAAGCATCCAAAGACCATAGCCACTTGCCCCTTCAATGGCTCGTAGTCTTTCTTCAAGGATTTCCCACTTCTCCCCGGGACCGGGGTTTTCCACAGAGGAATTCAACGGGTATTGTGGCACGATGGTGGGAACAGAATGTTGCCCCAGTGGGGTTCCACCGGCATGTGGTTGAGCGCACTTAAGGAGTTTGAAGCGGGCATACCTCTGCCGGAGGATGGCGTTTGCGGTGGTACGTAACTGGGATGGAGACCATATGGCGGGATGAAGAAAGGGTATGGGTGTTGTGTTGGCGGGGATTCGTTGTCATTTGACTAAGTGGCTTGATTTTGGGTAAGGTTCGAGGGATTTGAAGTTGGGGACACTGTCGGCATGTCATTATTGAGGGAATTAGTGGCTAATGGTGGTATATAACCTGGAGGGAGGCCATACGGGGGGAAGGACGTCCCTTGGTTACCCTGTGAACTGGCGACCGAAGGTTGAGTGGTGCCGTTTGGGCAAATGGTGAGCGGCATCGTAATCCCTTGAGGATTAAAGCCTTGGTATTGCAGGGGGAATGCAGCAAAACCAGGCGGGCAAGGAGGTGTGGCCGGATGTCCTTCATTTGTTACTGATGGATTCCCATCTGTGCTCCTTCTACTCTCCATAGACTGTAACATTTCCAACATCTTGGACATTTGCTCCCCTGAGCTGGTTCACTTCATCCCTCAAATCTTGCGTCCGCTCTATCTCATCCATGATCTTTGCTTGGGAACGAGTCCTGTAAGGGTGTCGTGGAAGCTGTTTTCTGCTATAGTGTCTACTTTTCTGAACGAGGAAATATGATGCGATTATTAGTATTGACTAAACCAAAATGACAAAATGCATGTATGCAGAGCAATGACTATTTATGCCGCTTTTTTTTTTTTTTTTTTTGAGATAAATATGATTCCCTTGTTAGCGAAGGGAACAAGTTTGTGCCCTGTGAGGATACTTGGTGACCGTGGAAAGGTTTGTACAAACATTCGATAGCAAAGCAAAATCCCTACATTTAGCACTAGGGCATATCGCTCCTTAGGCAAAAATGTAGTTGATGGTAAGTCCAAGGGAATATTCATTCCTCAATGGACACCATTCACTGGCAATGCAGACGTAGAACCAAACTCTCCATACTCAAGGACAAATTGTCTCGAGGCGGAAATATGGTTGACAATTTATTCTAGGAAGAATTCACACATCAATGAACAATGTCTTGATAACAAGATCGATACTTGAAACAAAACACAGCCATGGGCATCCATTTTCATTTCAAACTTCAGAAATACAAGATTTAGTTCTCACAAAATGTAGCACAATTACATCAACAACTTCATTTGCTTTTTTCTAAAACCCTTAGCAAGACCTCGACAATAATTCATAAAATCAGCAATCTTTGACGGTAGTCGTAACCAGGGGTTTATGTGAGCTTGAATGTCTGCTTCTTCAAAATGAGTAATCAGTTGTGTGGTGTGATATCGTAAGCTATCAGATATGTCTTCAAATTTCTTCTTCCATTCCTCTTTTTCCGCCCTTTGGTCTTGTGCTACTAATTGCCACACTTCTGCCCATTCTTCTTTTTGCCTCAATAATCTTTGGGCTTCAAGTCTCCACTGCTCATGGTCTCGCCCCAACTCTTGAATTTTCAGCTTCAAATGCTCATTCTTTTGGTTTGCCTCCACGAGTGCATCGTGATATTTGGTAGCTAATGCTCGCCCTTGGTCAGAGCGGCACTTCGCTTCAGTCAGAGCTTCTTGTAAAGCTTGCATTCTACGATCTTGTACCCTAGCATTTGCTTCCAGCTTTCCTTTCTCTTGTAAAACTAATGCCATTGTCTCTTCCTGAGCACTTATCTTTGCTCGTAATTCATGAACCTCTGTGGCAGTCTTTTCACATTCTACCTCCTTTCCTTTCCTTGCCCTTTTTGCTAGGCTTGGGGTCCCAGCCATGTCTGCACACGCATCTTTTAGATATTCAACTTCATCAGCTAGCTTCTGGCATCGACTCTGGTGGATGACTACTTTTAACTCAGCGGCTTCCTTTCCTTGTTCCAAGACTTTCATTTGTGCTTTCAGTCTTTCAACCTCGGTGGCCATTTGAGGTATGATTTGAGGATGACTCTTATCGCCTGAAACTGTCTGGGGGATACTATTTTGTGCCCTTCTTGCCTCTCTCCATTGCAAGTATTCAGAGGTACAAACCACCACATGCTTCCCTAATTCCTTTGTTCCTGCCATACGAATATTCTTCCAAGCATCTCTAATCTCTTTTTCTTGTTTAGTAGTGCTTCCATCTTGCTGGTATAAGAAGCTGAACCCTTCAAGTTGCTTTTCGTTGGGCACATATTGAGTCCATCGGAGTTGCCTAAGCACAAGGATTGGCGCGTATGATACACCACCTCTAGGGCTCATCAAAGGAACATTAGGAAAGTCACCACAGCTGAAAACTATCTCTTCTCCATGATACCACGGGCATACCCATTTAAAAGAATCTGGCCCCATACTCACGAAATCATTCTTCCATTCATAAGCTTTTTGTGACTTCACCGGTATGCGACCAAAATTCCTTAACGGGTCAGGTAGGAGTCCCAGGACGATTATGTACATCCATATGCGTCATGATCCAAACGTACAACATATGTGTACAGTATCGAATCTTTCCACCACCCTTTTGATGACAGATTTCCATCGTCAAGAAAGTATCAGCAAGAATAGCAAGGACTGGATTTGCTTTATATTTCTCAAACTTGAAGAATACATCCATTGCTGCTTGATCTACCATATCTGAGGTGAATGGGAATAACACTAATCCAAAGATGGTTAAGGCCAGTGTTTTGTTGAAGAAATCCTATTTTCCTTGTTGTGCTAGATATTGAAGATGTGCTTCTAGGTAACTTTTCTTCAAGCCTTCTGTTCCTCCCCTCTTTTCCATGCCCAATTGACTTGTTGGAGCCCCTATCAATTCTGCTATCTTCCCTACTGATACGTAATACCCTCCATAAAGATAAACATTTGGGTGCTTGTTCATTGGAAGTCTCAACATGATCGCATACTCCTCTATGGTTGGTGTAATGTCCAAGTTAGGCAGCTCAAAACATTTGAGAGAATGGTTCCAAAATTGGGTAAGGCCACTTAAGACGGGCTCCTCAACTGTAATGCGCAACAAATCCAGAATCTGCCAGTAACTGCTTGAGAACTCAGATCGAGCCTTAGGGGTCATTTGTTGGGTAATGTCCCTCACATAGCTTAGATCACTGCCATTTACTGTAACCCTTATACTCCTCTTGAGGTCGACTGCACTGCTGGAGTTCTGTCCTTGATATGTTTCTTCCATCCCTTGCTATTGACGAGTGCTAACCTTTCCACTTTGCCAAGAGAACTCACCCTAAAAAGGAAGTAATGAAGGGAACATGTAAGCAAAATAAAAAGAAGAATGCACCCTAAGGATACCTCTCGCCGAGGTAACTCTAAGGAAAATGTATTAGCAGTCTAAATGAAGGAGCCCTCACAGGGTCGTAAACCCAAAGGGCGCCTAGTCCTTTTTTTTCTTCTAAATGCTGAGACTATTATGAAAATGCAAGATGATGTGTATTTGTTCTGCTGACAAATTTTTATGAAAATGCAAGAATGAATGAAAATGCAAGCCGTGCAAGTGCAAGAGGATGCACATTTTTTATTTATTTAAAAGAAAGTGATAAGGAAAGACATAAGAGGTAGATGGATAATGAATGATGAAAAAGAAAAAAGCAAAGCTAGGAATGAAAATGCAATGTCATGTATCTTTTTTCTTTTTTTTTTTTTTTTTTAAACCAAAAGGAATGCATGGATGAATGACATGAGGAATAAATAAAGAAAAAGTATGCTCCATTTGTGTCCTAATCAGGTGTAACCTAAGGAGATGGATGACTCTAAATTTTCTATGTCATTATGTTCATTCTACCAGTGCAAGGTTTTTCAGGACGGATCTATCTTCTAAAAAGTCATGGTCCCCAGATTGCCCCCATCTCGAAAGATAAGGACCCAATTCATGAATTAATCACAAGTAGGGATAAACCCTCTCAATATGACTAGTCCATGATACTGGTAACAATCTGAGTGGTGTCTCGACAAATGTCAAGTGAGCATAAAGCTCCTCAATAACAAAAGTCGAGACCCCTCCTACTCCTCGGGTTCGCACAGACTCGGGTATAGAGCCCAAAAGGTGTGTGAGGTAAGTGATAGTGACGTGTGTGAAGGAGCATACAAACCTGTACAAAAACTTAAAAGACAAAAAATACCCCCAACCTGCAAAACATATATACAACAACCAAACAAAGAATCGCCTACCCTAAGGTTTCAACAATTAAACACAAAATATATATACAAGTAAGTCATGTCAAAATAAATACAAAAAATGTTAGCAGATATTTACATAAAAACTATATATAGAATATATTTACAATCAAATAATAAAAATAAAGAAAGAAAAAAAAAGGGTAAAATAAATAGATAGGAATTATTAATGATTTGCACAACTAACAACAATAGGCCTGACTCTCTGAAGTCCCCAGTGGAGTCGCCAGCTGTCGCAACCGGGATCGCGACGGGACGACCGAAAAAGATAAATTCAATGGAGTCGCCACCAATGTTTATTTAAATTGGGAAAACATCAGAAAAACCCTTTAATTAGGAAAACTGGTCTTTTTGAAAATGAGTTTTGGATTCGGGAGTCGATTACAGGTAGGGAAGGTATTAGCACCCTACACTGCCCGTTCCATGAACGGTACCTTAAGTTAGTTGTGCAAAATTTAATAATCTCAAATATATTTATTTTTACCCTTTTTTAGAAAAAAGACTTTGTAATTATTTATTATTTTTTATTTTTTTTATTTTTGAAAAGAAATAAAAGAAACAACCAAATTATGAAAATTTATTTTTTTTTGGCTTGACAGAATAGAGATTCTGCTCCTACGTATCCTCGGGTGCAATGAGGAACTCAAAGTCACGTAGTTCTTTAGAAAATAAGTATGAGTTGATTGATTTTAATTAAGAAAGAAATTTTTGAAGAAGAATTTTGTTTGAAAACAAATCCATTCTTGCACGGGGTTCAAGTTAGCACTAGGCTACTCAATAAACCCTTATGATTCAAATGACATTGAAGATAGCATCCGCTATTCAATCACCATCATTAGTCATTGCATGGATCGAAAGATTTTTTTCATTTTTTAGAATATTCTAAGGCAAACAAGTAAACATAATTTTTCATGAGCCAAGTAAATAAAATAAAAAAATAAAAGCACAACATCACAAAATATATTTTCTTTTTTATCTTTTAACTTTTTTTTTATACTTTTATTTTTTCTTCATTTCTTGGCTTCCTATTAATCGCAAGGCATAACACAAAACACCCAATTAAGTTAAGTAAACACTATCAAATAAGGAAAAATCTTAAGTAACACAAAATAATTAAACCAAAAATACTTTTTCTTTCTTTCTTTTTTTTTTGTTTTTTTTTTGCATTATTTATTCATTTATTATTTAATCCTATATATTTTGTCCCTACATTTTTCTAATTTATTATTTTTTCAAAGCTCTAAACTATTAAGCAAGCTAATCTTAACCAAAAAAAAAAACTTAGCCCACTAATTGGACACACCTCCTGCGCTGACCTTCTTTTTTGTCTTAGTTTTCTCTTTTTTTTGTTTTCATGGGCTCTCTACGTTTTGAGACCCAATGAAGAGATTTAAACTAAAAGAAAAAAAGGGGGGGGTCATTTGAAAAGGTATCTGCTGCAGAATGAAACAGAAATAAGAAAGGGAAAGGATGCCCACCCCTGGCAGCACGAATGGCGACGGAGACGAGATCGGCGGCGGCGGCTACGGTTCGAGTGGTGGCAAGCTGACGAGGAAGAGAGGGTGCAGATCCGTGGGTGCTGACCCAAGCTTGCGCGGGTTCGTGGTCCGGTGGCCGTCGTGCGGAGGCGACGGGTTCGCTGAACTGGAGCGGGGCGACTAGCGGTGCAGCGCGGTGGAGTGACGAGGCGCAACGCGACGGAGTGGTCTGGCGGCTCGCGGGCGAACGCGGTTGCGTGACGCGGAGTGGTGGCTGGCGCGGCTAGATGGCGACGCGCGGTGGGGGATCTGGCTCGCGACCCCGCTTAGTGCTGGCCGGATCTGGAGGTTGAGGGTCTCGGTGTTTGGGTTGCTGTTTGCAAATTCACGGTTGGGAGCTTGGGTGAGGTTGTGTGATTGGGTGGTGTTTTGGTTGGAAGATGGAAGAAATGAATGTTGATGGAGGAAGATGATTGTGATGGTGGTAGCAGAGAGTGGTCTTTGGTAAAATGGGTATTGTGATTATGGAGTGTGAAGTCTTGGTTTTGGGCATGAAGAGGAGATGGCTTTTGGTGTTGGTGAAGATGGTTACGGGAGGAAGCTTGGGGAAGATGGTGATGGTGGTTGGAGGTCACGGTTGGGTGGTGTTTTGGTTGGAAGAGGTTGTGTTTGTGGGTTTTTGGGTGAAGGTGATGGAATGATGGATCTGGTTGTTGTGGGTGGCCACGATTTGGCTTGAGTATATGGGAGTTCTGGTGAAGACGAGGGTGTTTATGGAGGTGGTTTGATGGGTGGTGCCAGGTTGAGAGTTTCACAGTGGTGCGTGATGCTGAAAATGGTTCTTTGGAAAAATGATGAAGGTCCCCCCCTTTAGGCTCTCGGTGTTTGCTCTCCATATTGCCTAGCACCAAATTCACTAGATAAAGAAATTGCCAGGTTGACCAAGCTTGGGTCTCACTCAAATTTCCGTATCGTGCTTCATTCCTCTGCTCAATTTCTCTCTTCCTCCCAACTCTGCTGCATTCCTCTTTCATGCTTTTGATTCATCAAGATTGCAGGAAGGCTTTGAGCCTTGTGCCCATAGCCAATTAGCAGAGAGCTAGAGTATGCTGAGGCTCCTGCTGCGTAGCCCAGATTGGAAAGTTGCTATGCCCCTATTTTTATTTTTATTTATTTTTATTTTTTTTATTTTTTACTTTCTGTTTTCTCTTTTTTGTTTTCTTTTTATATATAAAAAAAGGAAAATTTAAATGAAATGCAATTGAATAAAACTGAAATAGAAAACATGTTCAAAACATTACAATTAGCCATCAATTAACACAAATATTAGTTCTTTGATTAAGCCACAAAAATAAATTTTTATGGACAAAATTAGGTATCAACAGACAGTATAACCAAGTCCCATCCACTTTACTCACAAATACGCGATTGAGAGTTTAAAAAGAAGAAAAGAGGTGACAGAGATACGAAGGTATTTGTCATGTACGCGATGCATCTGTTATAGATCAAGTCAGGGTATTTATAACACCAAAAAAAAAAAAAATTGCGTACCAGGCTTCTTTTTTTTTTTTTTTTTTAAAGAAGGGGTGGGGAAGAGCAAAAGATGCCGTAGTTAATAGGTAAATATCTTCTATTTCTCTCTCTCTTGTTTTTCCCTTGTAAGTGCTTGTGCTTCAAATGAAACTTCACACAGAAGTGAAAAAGATAATCAGATGGTAGAATATCCTTTCCCTCTTAAATTGTCTCACCCTTTTGGGAAACCAAACCCATCAAGACCCCACATATCTTAAACTGTTCAAAAGCGAATTTTGCCTTTTCAAACTCTCTTTTTTCAGTAGGATGGAAAATATACTAAAAATAACTTGAAATGTGTAATTGATGAGTAAAACAAAGTAATGCAAAATTCTAAAAAATGGTGAACTTTGCTCACAAAGCACATATGATTTGATCTTCAACTTCAACTAAGTGTCACATCTGACTTGTAATATTCACAAGATATCTTAATATTTTCAATAAAGGAGCAAATGAGTTCAATTTACAATTTTACATAGCGGTTCTGTGGCATGAAATCTGTAGATTGGCTAAGGGCCATTGAATTGTTATTACAGGTACTATATAAAGATATTTTGCAATTCATCACTTCATTAATTTGTTATCCACCACTGAAAACGCTAGAATGGCCCCAGTACAATAACTAAGAGAAATAATATATGACAAAAAAAATGTATTAGAATATGTATTGTGAAAGGTGCAAGGGTTTTCGGATACACTTAAGAATTAGAGCACAAACATAACCTGAAGCAATATTACAACTTGCAACGAGTCCTACAAATATTGATTAACAAGAGGAACAAGTGTCAAATAATTTATTAGAGAGAGGTTGTAACTTTGGCCTAAAGGAGACTAATTTGAGGATTGGGTAAAACATGTAGAAATTGTACTATTTATTATTATTATTATTGATTTTTGCTGTCAATTTCTTTCTGATCTGTGTATTCTTTATTTTACATAATTTCCCTGCTATCATCTTTCAATTTGTACCAACCACTGCTAATTAAGCATTATTGATTTATAAGTTGAATTTCTTAGTTAATTAGTAGTTACAATGTGTGTAACTAACTACTTTAATATTTTATTTTATTGCTGAGACTTCAATATGTATTGACGAGGAATACTTATGTGTTTCATAATATTTATTTACATATATTTATTATTTTTTATTTTGCAGTGAGAATATACTAGATAAAGAGAAACAAAGGCATCTTGCATGTGGATACAATTATGGAGATTTGCCAATGATATTCAGCTTTAATTTTTTTATTCTTTCATTTGTGTTATGTGATCAAGAACAATCGCACTACTTTTGTACAATAATAGTAAATGACTTTTTTTCCCTTAGTTTTGGTGTATATATACAGTAAATACACTTACATAATTTAATATATTTTATTTGAGAAGAATTAATTTTTTAATGCATTATTAGTTTTTAATACGTGATTTTTTAATACACAAGTAAAAAGTGTTGCCTAAAAGTAGGTATGCATAGTATTTCAAAAAAAATGGTCTATAGGCAACGTTTCATACAAGTTGTGATATTGCATATTTAAAAGCAACGAAACTAAAAGCGTTGCGTAAAGCAGAAAACATTGCCAAATCCTTAATCTATGGGCAACGTTTTTCACAAGTTGGCTTACAGCAAACTTAAAAGCAACGATAATAAAACGTTGCCTAAAATAGTATTTATAACCAACTTATAGAAAATGTTGCCAAAACCTTAATCTATAGGCAATGTTTTTAAAACGTTGTCTTATGACATACTTAAAAGCAACGAATGGAAAACATTGCCTAAAGCAGTACCTATACCTAACATGTCAAAAGCGTTGTCAGAACTATCCATGGACAACGTCTCAAAAACGTTGCCAGAAGATAATAATAGACAATGTTTTTTTCTAAAGTGTTACCAAAAGTTAAAAAAAGTGTTGCCTATTATAATAGGCAATGGCAGAAGAGGCAAGGGCTAAAAAACGTTGCGATATACTTTAGGCAACACTTTTTGGCCAATGGCAACGCTTTTTAGCCCTTGCCAAAAGGCAAAGTTGTTGTAGTGAATACACTAAGAGTAAGTGTACTCTATCGTATAGTAATATAGGATTTAAGTCTCAGTTGTCGATCCTACGAAGAATAAGAGATAATTATTAGATTTGCTAAACCCTTGGTTATTTAAACAATCATATGTATAAAGAGAAACTCAAAATAAAATCAGAAAACAAATAAAGATGAAATATGAAAAATTAAACAATG
Source organism: Ormosia semicastrata (assembly GCA_029884595.1). Lineage (NCBI taxonomy): Eukaryota > Viridiplantae > Streptophyta > Magnoliopsida > Fabales > Fabaceae > Ormosia > Ormosia semicastrata. The sequence goes on from JAQQTO010000059.1 coordinate 39,732,333, forward strand.
TAGAGATAAATCAATTAGAGGGAAAATTAAGGCGCAAGATTCACTTGAATCCAGTTAACCAAATTTTCATTCATTTATGATGTAAGATAATTCTCTTGCCAAATTCTCTTAATTGCTATTGAGTCCTAATGGTCATGGATAAACAATATTATATTCCTAAATTAATAACTTATTTTTTCATTTAGCTGAATTAATTAGAAATGCATTAAACTCCAATTCAAGAGATGAACTAACATAGTCATCAATTCAATTGGTAGAATCAATTGATGTTTAGTCATTCACCAATTTAATCTTAGTTTTATTATATAAATCCATTCATTGGTTGCAGATGGTCACTGATCAAACAATGAATTAAAGTATGCTAAAATTGATCAAGTCTTGACAAGAATTCAAACAATATAATAAACTCAATTGAAATTACCTTAATCAAATTCAAATTGAAAATCAATTAATTAGTAAAACAAGATTCCCCATAACCCTAGCTATGAGATTAGTTACTCATATTCAATAACAAACTCAAATCATAATACAAATCCAAAGGAAAAAAAACTGGAGAAAGGGGAAAAACTTGAGGGAAGAGAAACCAAAACCCCTTTAATGGAGATTGTGATCTTCAAGCTTTCAAGAATTACGTTCTCTCTTTGTAGCCATCTTCCAGAGATTCTTGGCAATTCTCCCATATGAATTATTTCTCCAAAGTCTGTTGTCACAAAAGTTCTTTTTAAGTTTAGTGATTCGCTTCGATTTATAATAATTGAGGCAAAAATTGGTGTTTTTACATGCAAGAAACCTCACACGGCCATGCTGAACTCGACACAGTCATGTGAGCTTGAATTTGCATAACTTCAACGTTAAGGAAGATACAACCATGTGACCCAGAGACACGGTCGTATCTCTTAGATAGAAGCTTTCTTCAAGTTAGACAGGGTTGTGTCTAACTTCTCAATCGCTTCTGAGTTGACATAGGACCCTGTCTAAGCTAAAATGACTATCTTTTACTCTAAAAACGTAGTGTCTTCGCTTGCTTTCACTTCAAATATGATAAACTTCTTTCAATCTATAAAAACGAAAACAATGATAAGGAGTCATTTAAAATTCACTAATAAACATAAGCAAATCACCATAATTTATCCGATTTGAGACTACAAAATATAGACTTATCATTCAACGTCTTCCATATCATGTCCACAGATAAGAATGTCTATTGGGGGGATTAGGTTGGATCGAGAAATTTTTTCCTTCAACCTGACCCGCTTAAGAGTGGGTTGGGTTGGGTCAAACTCGTTGATTCGACATGCATTAAAAAAATTTGCTAAAATAAAATGTTAATATATAAAATCAAAAATTTGTTATACATAACACGTCTTAATTAAAATAATATAAGTCTCAAATAAATTGGAAAATCACACAACTAGTTGTATGCAAACAAAATGAGTCTAATTAAACAAAATAAACTGAACAAGTCTTATTAAGTTAACATAAGTCTGAAATAAATTAAAACAAACTAATATATCTTAAAAGTCATAAACAACAAATCACATTAGCTATCACATATAGTATATGGATTGACTTAATCATTTATTTCATTCTCAATTTTATTAAGATACTCTTTGTCATCCAAGCGATCCATTGGATTTTCATTGTAATGGTCTGTTAGATACTTTATGAGTTTCTAATCTTTATTTTCTTAAATGTGACCACAATGACTACACATAAACTTAATTGGCCTTACAGAAAGACATAAGCAAAAGTAATCTAAAATGGTCATCATGGCTAAATGGCTTTTACAAAAAAAAAAAAAAAATTACTTGAGTGGATTGAGTTTGTGTGAATCGACACTTTTCAAATCCACTATCCAACCCGTTCCTTATGGATTGGAGTGATTTCCAACCCAACCTTACTCACATTTTTTGGGTTGAGTTGGGTCAAAATTTACAGATTCGTGAGTTGACTTAACCTGCTGGACACCCCTATTCATAGAGATAACAACCTGCTTGGTCCTCTTGCACACTTTTCAATGCCAATCCTGCTCTCATAGGTAGTATATCTCGCGATAAGCGCATAGCAATAATCCTAACTCTTGGTGGTACATTAAGTTTTCATACATGTTTCCACTACTATGAATGAGTGTTAAGAGCATTGTACTTATAGTAACCTGCCTCATTCCTTAAAATTCTCTGCTGAATTTGTTTATGCCAATAGAGTTTATATGCATTCTTTATTGAAAATAGTCCTCCTACTATCATGAAACCAATATGGCGAATCCTCATGCTGCCCTTGGATCAAAGGGATTTAAAGTATAGTATCAACATCTTCCGGACGGAACAACTCATGCACCAATCCCTCATTCCATCTGCTAGGCTCGTCTAGTAATAACTAGGCTCCTTAATCTCAATTAATTTTATTAACATTATTCTTGACTAATTATATTTTATTACTTTGTTTTTAAACTCATATTTTTTATTATTTTATTGTCTTATTTCTTCTTACTAAAATTTTTATGCGGAGCATCTTTTTTTTCACATGATTTCTCATACTAACAAATATTGGGCTGGTCGTCCAGAAACAAGACATTCCACTTCTATTTCTATCATTTTATATGCAGTATTCCTATTTATTCGTCTTCTCGAAAAACTTTAGCGACATATTGTGTCCCTTTCTAGTACTGAAGTTGAATATCATGATCTTTCATTCACTGTCGCTAAGCTAACTTGGAACCAACACTTCCATGTATACTTGGTCACTTACCTACATCTTCACTAATTTTCTGTGACAATGTTAGCAGCACTTATTTGACTTGCAATGCAATATAGCATGCTGACCCTGAGTATTTGGAGATTATATTTTATTTTTGTTTGGTAGAAGGTTAGTAAAGGTTCTCTCGGTTCATTATGTTCCCATTGATCAACAAATTGGGGATGCATTCACCAAATCCTCTCTGCACGATTCACATGTCTTCAAGACAAGTTGCACGTTTGTTCCTCCTGTTCAACTTAAAGATAGAGTGTTCGAGTTGTATATATATGCCTTCATCTTGTAACTTTATTCTTATGGTATTTTTTATTTTTCTTATATACTTGCAGTAAGTAATATAAGGTTAAAAACAATAAGGAAAGAAACTAAGAATGAATGGGTTACCCTGTTAACATTGCAAGAAACCTCTATTCAGAAAATTACAAGGATATATAATTTACTTAACAAGAGAAGCTTTTCCACTTGCAATGTCCCTGCAATCAAGTACTGCTACAAGGCATTTCATATAACTTCGCTTGCCACACCAAATCTGGAACTTTTTGTCAAATTTCGATCAAGATGCATATTTTGGTTTTGCTATTTGAGTTCTCATGGAGAGATATGACAAGCCCACAAGCCAAACCAACCAATAGATGCATTCCTCCTTGCTTGCTTCCCTGCTGAATCTGATCTTGCTTTGCTCTGTACCTAACAACCAAAAGTCAAAAGCAAACAGGATTAATTTTTTTTTCTTGGTTTTCTTCTTTCCTCTAATTCATTCAATTCCTTGGATTCATAGACCTTGAAATACCAATGTACTTAAGAAATTGTGGCAAACACTTTTCTCCGTGCATTGTAGACAAAATATCTTGACCTCTTTCCACATTACACCTTTGAAGACTGACTAGATTTGGTGCTTGATAGGAGAGTACAACCCTTTTCCATCACATGGATTCCAGCTCAATTTTGGCACTTTCTCCGCCACAATTGTAGCCATCCTGAAGCCACACCAGAAGAACTCACCTGCAATCAGTCTTCCAAACACGTCAAGCCTTTATAGCCACATTGGAATTTTATTTCTATGCCATATAAACTCAGTAACTTGCAGGAATGGAATGAGAATAACTTTGTGGACAGCTCCAAAGCAATTCTCAATTTGTTGCAAAGAGACTACATGAAATGTTCCACATTGTCTCCCTTTGGGTCTTATTCAGGTAGTCAAGGAAGGTTACCCAAAATTTGACGAAGTTAAAACAGATCAGAGATGATGAAAATGAACAGGACAAAAGATAGAACATGATTAATGACCATGCTTTCTTTTTCACTTCCATCCTTTCTAGAATCATAATCAATGGCAACTAGACTGTGATACCATTACCGGCTGCCTCCATCCACAGCTAAACTTCTCTCTATTAACCTACCCAAAAAAAAAAAAACTTCAGATGTCTGTGATTAAACATTATAGATTTAAGGTTAAACGGAGCACTTAGTTAGGCTGTTAGCATAGAATTAGTGGTGCTGTTAGTCAACTAAGTCAATTCGGGTGCTATTAGACTTTCACCGAATTGCTTGAATGGAAAGATTAACTTACAATATGGTAGCTTTCTAGCATATATACAATGCTAACATTCTAAGTTCTAACTAACTAAGCGCCTAATGACAAAGGTTTTAAATCTAGGACCGTCACGACATCTTGGTCGCGGTGACAGTCGCAACAATATCATACTGCGATTGTGGTCCGCATTGACCCGCATTAGCCTGCGACAGTCGCAAAGTGGCTATGACCGCAATGCAACCTTAACCGCAATTTAAAACTTCCTCCAACCAACTGCAACTAACACTAAGAATTACAACTAACTAACTACCTATGGCTGTAGCTTTATAAGTATAGAGTGTACATACATGTAGGTATACATACAGGTGTACAATCATAACCAGAGGCAGAGGGAGGTGGGACATGGATATGTTATGGTCTCTTCCAACTTTGTCATTGTTTTCATGTGTTCTTTCATGTATTTAGTTTATGCCTCCCTTAAAATGAATTAAATTTATATATAGTCTCTTTAATTGTTTAAAATTTTTATGCAAATGATATAATCTTTACTATTAAACAAGATTTACCTATACAAAATAAAAATAAAAATAAAAATAAAAAGAAGGTAAAAGGAAAAGAAAAAGACATGAAAAATTTCTTCATGTTTTGTTTTACACTAAATGTCAAAAAGATATTTATTCATTCTAATATATGTTTAATTCTTCTATATAAACATTTTTTTGTCTAATAAATGATCTTTTAGAAGTTTTTTTTTTCATAAGATGCTTCATAGAGAATAAATTAACAATATTAAAACAAAAATTAATAATAAAGATTATTTTGAAAATATTTATAAATGTGAGAATTGATTTGAAAAGAAAAAATTATAAAAATTAAATTAAAAATAAATATATAAGAACTTAAACTTTAATTTAATTTTTTTTCCTTCTTATAAACTGGGTATAGCTACACTGAATAACAAAGTTCAAATACACAATTAGAGCCAGAATAAAATAAACCAATACGACTGCTGCAGATACAGCACGTTAAATTCTGGCGGGTTACTTCATTGATATAAATAGTCATCAATTTGCAGATATTTTAATACCTGCTCAGATCTTCATGTTACTGTTACCGGAAGAATGCTACTGAAGCTTCTTTTTTTTTTTTTTTAACTTTTCTTCTCTTCCTTAGGAATTACCCAATGTTAACGCCATTATACCAGAAATTTCTGAGTTACATTGCTGCTTTGACACGCTTCTAAGTGCTGATTAATCTCCATAAACACCTTAAGATATCTGCAAAAAAAGTTGTTCAAGAACAATCTTATTTCTATTTGTTAACATAGAATTTTGAAAAATACATTGAGAATCTGAGATTGGTCAAAGAGATTAATCAGTTCATACCGACTAAGCAGTTACAAGAACAAGAACATTTTTAGGTCAGATCCCGTTCTTGATTATTTATGTAACTCCGAAGCCTCTGATTCCAACTCCAACCCCAAATCCAAGTCCGATTACCATAAAAGACTGCAATTCTGAGTCAAATATTAGGCGGACCCCACACTCTTTGGCATGTATATTCAAGACATCACGTTCCCCCAAAGCATTTGTAACATAGAAATCAAAAGAAACCTGTTGTTCATGACTTGAGGCAATGCCGTCAAAATGGAATGCGTCGTACCATAAATAAACATGATCCTTATTCAAATCTGTGATAACTTTATGATACCATTTAGTGGCATATCCCACCTTTGTATCATCTGCCAAGTAGCATTGACAGCAGATTTTAGCACCATGCTTCTTCATTCCCTGAGACGGAGAAAGAACCGCACACAAAATTATGCCCATCAAGTTGGAATAGGAAGCAAGAGTAATATTAAATGAGGATTTTGTTGTTCGATGTTGGAACTGCGTCGGGACTTCACTCCTGGTAAACAAACCCTCACTAAGTTATAATTATAGCTCTGGTAGATACTGAAGATTCTTGCAATTCTTTAAGGACAGAATTTCTAGCTTTGAAAGATGCTTGATGCTTGCAGGCAACGTCTTCACACTGCTTCCATCTAGTTTTAGCTTATATAAGCTTGCTAAGCAGCTAATGTTGTCGGGGAGTTCAGAAATACAATCCTTCAAATATAGTATTTCTAGATTTGTTAAGCCGTCAAATAGGACGTGTAGCTTCTGTTTGTCAATTAGTGGTCTGCAATTAGAAATCCTAAGGTCAAAAAGAGATTTTAGGGAAGATAACTCATTTGGAGGATTCCTTAGTCTCAAACCCTCTAGATTGAGCGACCAAAGTGCGCCTAGACTCTCAGTTGATAAGTGCAATATTTCGATTCTTGTATTTCTTAAATCCAACCTTCCCATTGAATCTGACAAAACTGAAAATTCCTTGAGGCTTGTGCAGCCGTCGACGCTAATCTTCTTGAGAGATCTTAAATGCTTCTCGCTTTTAAGAGTCTTCAATTTTTTGCAGCTATCTTGTATCAAAGTTTCAAGTGTGTCGAGAGATAAAACAGATGGATAAGCTTCAAGTAAACTTTCACAGCCAGAGAGATTCACCCATTTAAGTATTAACGCCTTAGACAGATCTGGTAGATTCTTCAACTGTTTGCATTCACTTAGATCAATTCGCTCTAACTTCCCAAGATCCTGCAATAATTCAAAAGGAGGCATCACTATGGAAACTAAATCCTCAAATTTCAATTAAACCAAAAATTTATGCATACATTGTGCCTGCGTATTTTTTACCTTCACAAGTTCTGTAACATGGTTGTACGGCATTCGAATCTCAACAAGCATTTTAGCACAAAAAGTTGCTGGAAGTGACTTCAAACGATATCCATTCCACTCAAGGTACCTCAATTTATCAGGAAACTTATTAAGGACTCTAGGACAGTCCACCTTACCTGATCTTTTACCCAAGGGGATATGCAACATAAGAAATCTTAAATTAGTCATCATGTTGAAAGCATCGGCTTTCAAGCATAAATTATCAATTTAAGATAAGTCTAATTTTATGCCTTCAACTTCATCACTGCCCTGACAAAGGAAGAAAGTAATTAAACGGTATCAAATTAGCTATAAATATTTTTATCTAAAAGCATGTTTAGTCAAAAATAATAATAATAAAGAATGAAAGAAAAGTAAGTGTATTGGCTTTTTTATCAAACCGTCACTGTTGACAAAATTATTTATCAAAATATTATTTTTTTAAAATTATTTATCAAATTGTCACTTTTTTAAATTATTTATCAAAATGTCACTGTTTTAAAATTATATATCAAACTGTCACACTTTTATCCTACGTGACATTTTTTAAGATTTTCTAGCTACTTGAGATGCGCCAAATAGGATAACGCATCCACGTGCGCAACACGCTTGGCACAACCTACGTTGATGCGTCATCCTATTTGGCGCATCCCAAGTGGTTTTGCTATTGAAAATGCCAATACGGGTGGCGTAACCAAGCTAAATGAGTCAACTGTGTTGGCGCAACATGAGTACATATTGGCTTTCCCCCACCCCATCCGTGACATTTATTCCATTTGCTCAATTCTCACTATCTCTCTACAAATTTCTTCTCTCTAAATGCTCTCAACTCTCTAAATGTACTCAATTCTCACTAGAAGTGGTGTCCGGATCTCTATCTGTGATCAAATTCAGATCGTATTCCTTATATGTAAGTATCTCTTTCAATGTTTGAATTTTTGTTAATGATTTGTCCTCAGTATTTTTATTACATTAGTGTTACTTATACATTTATGTTATTGTATACGTATTTAGAGGTCCAAAATTTATTTTCGTTGACTAATTAATAATATGATTAATAAGATATGTAGTTTGAATTGTATGAATTATTTTATACGTAAAATAATAGGATAAAAAAAAATTTTTGAGTACTTGACATGATTTAAATAAGTAAATGTAGTTTAATTCAAATTATAGGGCTTAAGAAGTTATTTGTACGTAAAATAATAATAATATAAATTAATTGTTATATGTGTAAGTTTATTTTAATTGACATGTGTATATTGAATACACATTTGTTGAATTGTTATTGTTCAGAAGTGGAATTAATATGGCAAAACTCCTGAATGTGCACATTTACTTCAATGGGACAATGTATGATGGTGAAGAAAGTCTCATGTATCAATCTCCTCTTCTTAGGCCTATTGTGATCACAACCAATATGACTTTGGATGGGTTGAAAAATAAGATCCATTCAAAGTTGAGGCTCCAAGCAAACCAACATGTGTCAAAGGTTGTCTATCGGTGTCCACAATGCTACAATCCATGGAGATGGGTAGGTCTTCCATTAGAAGACGATGATGATGTAAAGTACATGATAGATTTCTTCTGTCAAACTCCGAACATGGCCTCGATGGAGTTGTATGTTGAGGTAGAAACAAGTGGGCAGGAAGAGCATGTTGAAGCTCCTGGTGAAACCGAAGCTCAAGTTGGTCCTTCTAATCAAGTTGAGTCATGCAATATGATTGTTATTGGTAGTGCAATGGTTGAAGTTGATAACCCACTTGTCAAAAATGCAGTATAGGAGACAAGTGAAGATAAAGAATAGGTAGCTGAGATTGATGATTCAGACACTAACATAGAGGCAGAAAGCTTTGATGCCGAAAAAAATCTACAAGTTCCATTGTTGGTTGCTCTTTAATCGATGTTTATGCCTCGAAGCCTTGAATCTGTGTTTGTGCCACCATGCCCTCAGTTTTCTCAAATCAATTAGGATGCGTTGAGTAATCCTGATAACTTGCCTAAATTAGATAGTCGCGGGACTTGGAGCATCAATGATGAATTTTATGTTGGCTTGCAATTTCTATCAAAAGATGCCATGAAGTTAGCCCTTAAACATTATTCGATTCACAGTCATCAAGAGTACAAGATTGAAGATTCTGATTCACAAAGACTTACTACTAAGTGCCCTAATTTTGACGAAGGTTATAATTGGAGAGTTAGGGCCATACAAAACATGAGGTCGAATACATGGCAAATTACAAAATTTAATGGACCTCACAGTTGCATAAACCCAGCTGTGTCATTAGATCACCACAAGTTGGACTCTCGTATGATCTGCTCTTGCATTTTGGAGTTAGTTAGAATAAAACCCGATGCACTTGTATGCTTAATTGTTGAGCGGATTCGAAGCCAATTCGGTTACCAAGTTTCATATCAAAAAGCTTGGAATGTAAAACAACTGGTCATTATGAATGTTTTTGGGGATTAGGACAAATCTTACAAGGTGTTATCCAGATGGCTAGCGGCCATGAGAAGAGACATGAAAGGCACAGTGGTTGAGTTACAAGATGATGAATGTTTTGTGAATAACTGACTTGATCATTCGAAAAGAGTTTTTTGTTGATTATTCTGGACATATAGACCATGTGTTGCTAACTTCCGATATTGCAAGCCCATTGTTCAGATTGATGCCACTCATTTGTATGGCATATACCGTCATAAGTTGTTGATTGCAATAACTCAAGATGGAGATAGAAAACCTCTGCCAATTACCTTTGCCATTATGGAGGGGGAGACCAAGGATGCTTGGAGTTGGTTCTTAGCCCACCTGAGGTTGCATGTCACACAACAAGAGGGCTTGTGTTTGATCTCTGATCGATATCGAGGCATCTTACAATCAGTGGCAAATGAAAATCTTGGATGGCAGCCGTCGAATGCGTATCATGTCTTCTACATACGGCAAATTGGTTCCAATTTTAACTCCAAATTCTAAAATAAGGAGTTGAAAAGATTTTTGATTAACACAGATACTTAAAATTTTCAACTTGTAATCTAATTTATGATAAGAATAGTTAGTTTCTAATACCAACTCAATTCATTTGTTGTATCAGGGTATGAACCAATTGCAATAAAGTTTGATGCTAAGCTAGAGAAGCTGATAGCTACTACCGAGATAACAAATTGGATTAATACAATTTCAAAAGAAAAATGGAGTTTGGCATATGATGGTGGCCGCAGATTCGGTCATATGACTACCAATTTGTCAAAGTGCATAAACGGAGTTTTGAAGGGTAGCGAAAATCTACCTATAACTGCATTGGTTCAGTTGACATATACGAAGTTGGTAGAATACTTTGTCAACTGAAAAGATGAGGCAAATGCGAAATTGATGACATTTAGGCAAGAATGGAGTGATGACTTATTGAAGCGCTAGTGAGTCAACATGGCAAAGGCCAGCTCACACCAAGTTCGCCGGTACAATAGAGAGAACACAAGGTTCATGGTTGAAAAGGCTTTTAACCCTGTAACACAACAGGGTGGACTTTCTTATACTTTAAACCTAGAGGAATGCCGGTGTGACTGTGGGGTGTTTCAAGCATTGCATTTTCCATGTTCTTATGCGATTGCTGCGTGTGCTTCTGTGGCAATTGGCCCGTTTTGATATGTGCATAGGGTTTACAGGATGAAGAGCATTTACAGATTACAAGTTTGATTTTGAACCAGTTTGGGCTGAATCATGGTGGCCTGCAGGTCCTGACAAAACTTTAGTGTCAGATCGTGCATTACTTAGATCTAAAGGTCGACCAAAATCAACCCGAATCAAGAATGAGATGGATTAGCGCGAAGCAGGGCCAGGACAAACGTGTACAAGATGCCATCAACCAGGACATAATTCTCGCACATGTCGTGCCAGTGAATCGAGTTCCTTGAGGGATGATGGAGTGGGGCCATCTAGTTGATTTAGGACATATTTTCATTGTCAAAATCTTGTATTAGCTAACCATCAATGTGTATTTTGGAGTTGTATTATTTTACATCACTGATCTATGATGTTCTATTCAAATACTATTAATATATGGTAGTTGATTATCAACATGCACTTCATTTTTTTCATATTATATTTTAGTATAGTAATCATATGGTCATATCCTATTTTATTATAATAATCATGTTGTTACACTAATTGTTGTTATTGTTTAGCATACAGTTAAAAGATGACATTCCGTGTAAACCCCAGACTAGAGGACGACTCAATTTTGGAGTTGCAGGAGTATCATGTTTCTCGACATGTATGGCAAGGACACGAGAACTGACACCTGCATGTTAGACGTGCTCAGAAAACAAAACATATGGACCCCCCTGCATCGATTCTTCTGCATCTACAGTAGGCTGGCTTCTTGGGGGTTGCCCATATGGGCAATTGCAGCATTGATCACTGCGTTCGTTGAGAGATGGCGCCCAGAGACGCATATATTTCATATGCCTACCAGAGTGCACCATTACATTAGAGGATATCGGTATCATATCGGGTCTTCCTATTGACGGTGCTACAGTTACTGGCCTTCCCATAGGACTGATTGGCTCGGTTTATGTGTTCGGTTGTTAGGGATTGATGAGACTCACTCGCTCATATCTAGTGCATGCATTGATATGACACACCTGTGGCAGCCGAGTGTTACTACAGTCACTGAAGATGATGATGATGAGTACGTGCAACAGCGTGCACGATATTACATACTTTGGTTGCTTGGGGGTTTCTTATGCCCCGATCATTCTAGTAAGTTTGTGCACTTGATGTTCCTCCCGTTTTTGGAGGACTTTGCCAGGACATATAGCTGGGGCCGGGTCTACAGTCTTGGCGTACTTATATAGAGAGCTTTGTAAAGCTACGGATTACAAGGCACGTGAGATTGGAGGGACGTGCACCTTATTGCAGTATTGGGCATGGTACAGATTCCCTCGGCTTGCCCCTACACTAGCTGACCATGTTGAACCTGATGTGTTCTATGGTGCTGATCATGGTTAATTACATCCCTTAGGATGAGAGTAAGTTTCTATTTCACATCATTTCTTTACATTACTTTGTTCTATTACTTTGTTAATATTTATAACTGACGTTTATAATATTTTCATTTACAAATAGGTGGCATAAGCATAAAGTTTTGAGTGATACTATGATCGGCGTCCTTCAATATTATCGCCATTTCTTTGATCAATTAAAGAATTATGAGGTATGTCTTATTTTACATTCGTTTGAATTATTTACTTATGTATATGTCGTCTTAATTTTGTGTGCATCTCATTTTTGCAGATTATATGGCAATCATACACAGATAAGATGGTGGCATTACTCCCACCTTTTTGTGTGGCTGCTAGAGACATAACACTAACAGTGGTCCCTCTCATATATTTCCACATTGTTGGGTGGCACCAGCCAGACTGAGTGATGTGCCAGTTTGGTCTTGACCAACCCATACCATGGAGACCGCTCTAGCTTGACAGTTTGCACTCAGTTACACTGGTAAGTAGGCATGATGAGGATTGGCCAGCTACACATGTTGTTTACATAGTCATATGGGATAGTCGAAGGGAGAAGCTTGTTAGGGGAATCCCATTGCTCGCACCCCTCGGTTCGCATTCTGAGTACCTGCGTTAGTATAAAAGAATTACTAGATGTCGGATTTCTCCCACTAGTGCATTTATTGGGAATGCAGTAAGCTCTTTACCAATTTGCTAGTGACTATATGTATTTTGTATTCAGTATAATGAAATAATTTATATCTGTTTCTTAGGCGGACATTGCAGAGCATTTGTTCAGTTCAACTACTAACACTCCCGCTCAAGAAGCTGCTACACAGATCCTACACTCATTGCAGGAGCATGACCGCATTACAATGGAACATCTGCGTCCAGCTCCAACAGTAGATGACATTTCAGGGCCGCTCGAGGAGTCTAGTCAATAGGGAACGCGATGTAGATGGAGGACAGGATTGGTGAGCACTCGGACACGACTTTGACATCCCAAGGACTTTGGCTCTACCAGCCAGCACACGACTCAGCCTCCTACCACTGCTACATACCCACCTACTCAGCTACCACTTACATATCACCCCCATACCCACTATACCCTTACCCACTGTATCCTTACCCGCTACTAGGTTACCCCTCATATCCTTACCCACCACATGGTTACCCACTATATCCTTACCCACCACCAGGTTACTCACCATACCCATCACAACCAGGTCCTTCTTCCAATCCCTCTCACAGGCCACTACATTATGATGCAGGTCCATCTCATTGACGTGTAATTATATGTCATTAGTATATCTGATAATGTTATATTTAGTGATTTTATGTAAAATACTATTGATAACTTTCCATTATGATTTTGATTCTCTTGTTGGATTAAATATATTTTCTGCTTAGTTTTAGTTTTTATTAATGATCTTAGTAACTGATTGAATTAAACAGGTTCATGTGCTTTTGAGGAGGTCCAATATTTAGGAAAAACTCTGTCAAAAATTTCACTCCAATTCGAATGATTGAACTGTGATTTAATTATATCAAACTTTATGGCCTTTTGCGTTAACTAAAAATATAATAAAAAAATGTCATTCCTCATAATTGGGAGGGACATGATTGGGATCTTACTCACCAAATAAACGTTTGAAACAATGCAGTAACATACACACAAAAAAGAAAAAAAAACATCATTTAATTTTTTTTTAAAACATATATCCCTATCATTGTCTTCATTTTTTGTAAATTTAATGAGATTTATCACATTAAAAGTGACAAATTGCAAAGACCTACCATTTTTCATGCAAAAGATAATCATTTTGACTCTCACAAGATCTTGTGAGCGATTTAGGAGTTAGACAGGGCAGTGTCTAACTCCCAAAATGCTTCTATCTGAAATTTTTTGGGAGACACGACCGTGTCTAATAAAAACAATGCTTATGAAGTTACGCTTGTTAGTTACGCCAAAAAGCTTAGCGTATTTACATAGAATGTGCCATCATAGATGGCAAAACCACTTGGGATGCGCCAAATAGGATGACGCATCCAAGTAGGTTGCGCCAAGCGTGTTGGCGCAACTTACGTGGATGCGCATCCTATTTGACGTATCCTAGGTGACCAGAAAATCTTAAAAAATGTCACATAAGATAAAAGGGTGACAGTTTGGTAAATAGTTTCAAAATAGTAGATATTTTAGTAAATAATTTTAAAAAAGTAATAATTTAATAAATAATTTTAAAAAAATAATATTTTAATAAATAATTTTACTAACCGTAACAGTTTGATAAAAAAGTCAAAATGTATTTTGTCCTTACCTTTTTATTGTGAAGTACAATAGAAACTTCTTCAACATCCCTCTATTGACTATGTATTCCAGGATCTTCGATGTCTTGATTTTTTCAAACTCATTTCTTGTATCAAGTCATGCATTTGTATTCTGTTATTATTTGAAATAGTTATAAGAGCTTTATCTTCAAGGACCTTTGTCCACTAGTAGCATAGAAACCACAGGCATCTAATATTCTTATAGCGTCATTTTTATGTTCATCTTTGAAAAAGAATGTAATGTCTAAAAATATTTTCTTCTCTAGACTGTCTTATCCATCATAGCTCACTTGTAATACATTTTAAATTCTGTCTTTAGGATAATTATTAACTTTTTCTAATTCACTATCCCAAAATTTAGTACTTTCTGAATAAAGATTTGATCCCAAAACTTTTAAAGCTAATGGAACACCCCCTGCATAATCAACACTGCCTGTTTTGAGAGATCCTCATATCCTTTTGGGATGTCTTTCCTTGAAGGCATGAAAGCTAAAATGCTCTAGAGATTCGTCTAAGCTCCTCATCTTGACCTCATATATATCATTGTCATCAACTATTCCTCTAAGCAAATGCTTATATCTTCCTGTTATAATAAGTTTAATATTGGGTGGCTCTAGGTCTACCTCCAATTCTACACCGAAATTATCTACACACAAATTGTCTAATTGATCTGGACTATCCACATCATCAAGCACAATGAAAACTTTTTTATTACTTAGCCTCCTCATAATGGATGTGGATCCAACATGACTAGATTTGAGATTTTCTTCCTTCAGTAGTTCAGAGAGAAGCTTATCACGTAACGATGTTGGTCCAAGCTTTTTTTATTCTTCTTTTATATTTGCTAAGAAGCAGATACTGTCATATTGGGGAAAGTGTTGAGAAAACACGGCTATAGAGATGGTTGTCTTACCAATCCCGGCCACCCCCCAAATTCTATGTGCTTGAACATTTTTCACTAATGAACTTTTTTTGTTTTTTGACAGCAGCAATTTAACGTCTTTACAGATTATGTCAACTCCAACAATGCCTTTTACTTTTTAGTTCCTTAGGAAACCTCAATTCCAGTTTCTCTGTTACATCTTTTACAATTTTCTTATGGCTTGAGAATCGTTCCTAACAAATTAAAAACAAACAAGACAAAAGAGAAGATTAAATTTATCATGAATGAAAAAATTTAAATGAATAAACTATTAAATATACACTACACTTACACCCTAAAAACTTATTGTATGCTCTTGAAGCATAATAAATGCATATTCCAAAATAGATATCTACCATTAATTTTAAATTGGTGACTTATTTTAAAAAAAATTGTTAATGTGTGCTCTAAAAACACATATTAAGGATTACAAATAGTATTTATTATTTATTATTAATTACTTAAAAATATTAATTACTTTTTAATTTTTCAAGATAATAAAATGCTTATACTTATTATTTAATTTTGTATACTTTTAATTCTTTTCCAATGTGTTTAGACTATACGTTACAAAAATTGCTTAAAATTAATAATAAATATCATTGATAAAGCTTGATCTCACTGTTAGCGCACCCCCTTCATCCAAGTTAATGTGTTGTCTTTACTTGTAGATGGACGAGCATGAGATTTGGCCCTGGAAAATAAAATAAAATTTAAAAAGCACAAATAAAATAAAATTTAACAAATGATGGTCGTGGAGAATAAATTAAAAAGAAAAGCGAAGAAATAAATAAAAAATAACCAGTTCTGTTGCTTGTTTTTGTATGGCTCATGCTTAACATGATTCATGATTAAATAATTTTTTTAATAAATGATAAAAAACATTTTCCTTAAATCCTTTTTAATCTATGTAATAATTAATGATAATTATTGAATAACGAATGTTATCTTTAGTGTTATTTGGATCATAAGGGTTTAGTGAATAGCATGGTGTTAACTTGAACATTGTGCAAGAGTGAATTTTGTTTTACATTTATAAATTACTTTGTTTGCTTGTTAAAAGGGGGTAAAATTAACATTGTTAAAGTTATTTATAAAATTTGTATAACTAACTTAGGGCAATCATTTTAAGATAAATGCTATGAAATTAAACTTCTACCATTTTTTTAATATAATCGACTTTCGAAACTTGCATAGTTTCAAAGACTAATTTCTTTGTCAAAAGGGTTTTGTCACTAATTTTTCCTATAAAAAAAATTGATGACAATTCGGTTTTTCTTAAATTTTTATTTTTGTTATTTCATCACAACGCAATCGTGACAACAGTGAATATGTCTCATTTCCGTTCCAAGAAATTTAAAAATCATTATGTAAGTCAAGTTCATGGAAAGCATCAATTCATGGCATTACCAATGTCATCTTCCTCACTAACATTGAATTTCATTGAAGCTGGAACATGAAAAACGCCTTCATATCCTTTTACAGCTCATGTTAGCTTCCTTCTTATAAATCTGCTTGGAAAAATCTAAATTGGTAACCACCCTTCCACAATGACAGGAGGTGCAAATTCCAAACCATTGATGCTTGGTAATCCTATTGCATGTTTTTTGCTTTTTGGTAACTAATAAAAAAATGTAATTTTTATAATTGTTAAATAAAGTTGTTAAAATAGGTTTTCTTCTTATATGTGCAAATAAAAAAATTAATCCACACAATGACTAATGATAATAATTTAATAGCATATTATATTTTTAATGTCATTTAGAGCATAAGGATTTATTGAACAGTTTGGTGCTAACTTGAATCCCGTGCAAAAGTGTATCTATTTTCAAGCAAAATTTCTTTTCAGGAAATCTTTTTCATAATTAAAATCAATCAAACCACAATCATTTTTTAAAGAATTATGTTGACTTTGAGTTTTTCATTGCACTTAAGAAATACATAAGCTAAAAGTCAAGCCAAAATATAATTTTTTAAATTAATTTTCTTTGTTTGTTAAAAGGGGTGAACCAAAGATTTTTAAGGTTATTGTTAATTTACACAATTAATTTAAGGTAACTATCTAAAGACAAGTATATCGGGGATACTGTGTAATTTAGTTTCGACTATTTCCTGTGCACAATTGATTCCGAAACTCAACTTAATTTCAAAAATCAATTTATTTTCAAAAATTTCTAATTTTTTAATTTAAATAAAATTAATAACGACTCTATATTTTTATTAAGAATGAGTGTATCAAGGGTACTCTAGAATTTAATTTTCACTATTTCTTGTGCACAATCGATTCCGGAAATCAACTTGATTTTGAAAATCAAATTATTTTTTAAAATTTCTAATTTTTTTAACTTAAATAAAATTAATAACGACTCTATATTTTTCTTAAAAATTTATTTTTTGCTATTCTAGTCATTAAATATGAGTTTAAAAAAAATTCATATACTACTAAGTAAATCTAAAATCTTAGATCATTTTGTCCTCCATTGGATCCTTCCCCGTGTGACCACCAAGTCATTTGATAAATAAATAAATCTACTTGTGTGAGAATTTTAAATGATGTGAGTGTTAATTTTAATATAAATTACCTAGAATTGTTAACATGTGCGATACATGGGTAAAATAATAGTTATTTTTGGTTTTTAATTAATTATTAAATTTCATTAGGATTTTGCTAATAATTACTTTTAGGGTACTAGAACACTTGTTAAAGAAGTTAAAATAAAAAGTTTTTATGAAAATAAGACATTTAATACATTAAAAATTGAAAGGGAGAAGAAAGGGAGAATGATTTTAATCATTTGATATGCTAATATTCCCATTTAATCGTTTTCTCGAATAACTTTAGCAACATATTGTGTCCCTTAATTTCTAGAACTGAACTTGAATGTCATGCTCTTTCATCCACTGTTGCGAAGCCAACTTGGATCAAACACTTGCTATGTATACTTGGTCACTTGCCTACACCTTCACTACTGTTCTGTGAGAATGTTAGCATCACTTATTTGACTTGTAATGCAATAATGTAGTATGTTGCACTGAGTATTTGGAGATTAGTTTTCATTTTTGTTAGGGAGAAAGTACTTTCTAATGGCTGTGTGTTCGTTATGTTCCCACTGATCAACAAATTGTGGATATATTCACCAAATTCTCTCTGCACGATTAGCATGTCTTTATGACAAGATGGAGTGTTCCAGTTGTATATATGCCTTCATCTTGCTTGTAACTTTATCCTCACATTATAAGAACACAAACAGCAAGGATCAGAAGATTTTCAATGTTAAATTCATTCATTAGATGTATCCTGAAATGTTTTGCTAGAAAATACAGAAATTGCACCCTATAGCAGGAAGTTACACTACATAAATGCTTTTCTCCACTTGAACGTCGAGCAAATCTTCATATGCCTTCTCCCTGTCCTATTTTGGCTTTAATGAAGAGTAAGAATCTCCAAGATCGTTATATACATTGCTCTAACAAAATTGATAATGACACATCACAAAAGGGATCACAAGACAACAACTATAATACAAGCCACATGAAAAATGAGCACCGGAGAGTGAGCGGAACTGAGGCGCAGGCATAAGTTGCTAGCATGATGACTAAGCATTTACTCTCACCATCTCCAAACATTTGAGTAATTGTACCTGGAATATACATAAAAAGAAGTATGATTCCAACAAGAATTTAAACAAGAGGTAGCTCAAATTTGTTTGCAACTAAAAAGGGAAAAGTAATATCGATATAATGGGAATCCAAAATGGCAGAAAGAACAACTGATTTTGTTAAGAAAAGTAATTCTGTAGCCTGTAAATATCAAATTACAACTGTGTAACAATGCAACTTCGGTAAAAAATGAATGCCTTTTTAGTATATATGTTATTTGTGGCTTGAATTTTGTGGAGGTTCATCATTCACCGTGGACTTACCACACATTAGAAAAGCTTTAAGTGAATGAATACTATAGCACCGTAGGACAATAGGACTTAAATATATGATGTAGTTAGAAGCATTCAAGTCAAGCACAGCTGATTTATCATGTCCTTCACTTATAGCATTGCAAGAAACCTCTATTCAGAAAATTACAAGGATCTAATTTACGCAGACAAAGGAAGCTTTTTCCTGTTCCCACTTACAGTGTCCCTGCAACTCAAGTACTGCTGCAAGACTTTTCATCTCTCCTGTTCCCTCACCAACCAATACATGCATCCTACCTTGCTGCCTAGCTGAATCTCACATTGCTTTCCTATGTACCTATCAACCAAAAGCCAAAAGCAAACAATTTTGTTTTGGGTCTTCTTCTTTCCTCTAATGCACTCACTTCCTTGGATTCGAAGAACTTGAAATACCAATATACCTAAGAAAGTGTGGCAAACAAACAATGTTCTTCTTGGTGTACTGTAGACCAAATATCTTGAGGTCCTTCCACATAACACCTTTGAGGACTGACTAGATTTTGGTGCTTGATAGGAGAGTGCAACCCTTTTCCATCGCATGGATTCCAGCTCAATTTTAGCACTTTGACGGCCAGAAAACATTTTGTAGCTAGCCATCCTGTAGCCACACCTGAAAAACTCAACTGATATCAGTCTTCCATAAACATCAAACTTTTTTATAGCCAAGTTGGAAATTTTTTTCAAGTTGGGATGAGAATAACCTTGTGAACAGCTCCAACAGCTCCAAAGCAAATTTCAATTTGTTGCAAGAGATTACATGAAAAGCTTCACATTGTCTCCATTTGGGTCTTCTTTAGGTAATCTCAAGGCTACTCAAAATTTGATGAAGTTAAAACATCAATGATGATAAAAATGAACAGGACAAAAGATAGAACATGATTAATGACCATCCTTGCCTTTTCACTTCCATGATCCTTTCTAGAATCTTAATCATAGACAACTGTACAGTGATACTATAGAAATTATTGCATAAACATGGTACACCCAAATTAAATGCATTGAGTCAATCATTTTGTTAATTAACATTAATAATGATAGTTGTGATATTTAATTATTTACTAATATGATTAGTATAATACACCTAACTTAAATATTTCAAGTTTATGCAAAAATTTCTCCAAATACCATTACCTAAATACCATTACCTGCTACTTCCATCCACAGTTTGACTTTTTTTATGAGCTTAGTCAAATAGTTGTGTTAAACATTATTTAATTTATGGTTAAAGGGTGTACTCTATTAGCATATAATTAGAGGTATTGATAGTGAAGTCAGTCAATTAAAGTACCATATAATATTGAGAGAAAAAAAGTTCAGTGTCATATCAGAAGTGTAGTTTTTCGTACTTATTAATTATAGGAATTATTTATATTATGTGATTGTGATTCAATATCTATCATTAGTTTATCTATAATTTATCTATCTATAATAATACATAAAAATTATTCAACTATCATGTGACATCTTATTTAAATTTTGATTTTTTAAATTTTTTAATTATGTCATTATTTATTTATTTTTTTATTTTTCATTTTTCCCATTCATAACTTTCTTGGTTTTTCATCCATTATAACCTTTCAAATTTTTTTCTTGACTTTTCATTGTTTTTAACTTTAATTTTTTAAAAATTTTCAATTTTTTTATAAAATAGTAATCACAATGAATTATTTTTTAATAAATTATGAAAATGCCTAATTTATTTCATAAATTAATCTTAAATAGAGGAAAACAAAAATATACATTAGTTAAATGCCCATTTAATACTATTCTTTTACATATTTATAAATTCTATTATCTTTTAATCTTAATCTTACAAGTTCTAATGATAAGAATATTTGAATAATATTATAATTTTATTTAATTTTTTATATTTTATTAATAATATATTTCTATTTATTTGTAATAATAATATTAACATAATATGTGTTTAAGCTTTTATTAATATATATAACATAATATAGTAAATAGAGATATCTTACTTAATACATGATGTCTTTATTAAGATAAAGTTTATTGAAAAATATTTAAGACTGAGATAGAAATTTATTTTGTAAAATTAATAAAATTATGATAAAGAGTAATGATTATAAAGATTTTTCAAGTTCTGAAAAAATTCACCGAGCATATCAAAGTAAATATAATAACTTTTTTTCATTTAAACTATATATATATATAATCAAAAAGTGAATTTAAATATTGTAATAAATGAACAAAATAAAATTAGTGATATAATTATTAAATTTTAAATATGAGAGTCTCTATTAAATTTTATAAGATTATAAGTATGTTTGGATTAATTTATTTTGTACTTAAAAGAAAATCTAATCAAACGTTTTCTTTAAAATTTTTGATTATAAGCTTTTCTTAGAGTAAATTGAACTAATTTAAACATGTAATAAATATTTATTTTTAAATAAAACATCGTAGTCATATATATATTTAATTTAAGAAATCTGCGCAACTTGCGGGTAGCATAGCTTGTTTATTAAATAAAAGGATGTCAAGCTAAGAACTAAGTACTTTGGGTTTGAGAATCAATTTTTTCATTGAAATTTGATGTCATGTGACTTCTCTTCATTCATTATTATGCTTTAAAATCAACAGTATAAGGTACTTACAACAACTGTCAACATTATACATTAATTAGTATTAACTGAAAAAATGTATTAAAAACAAACAAAGGAAGAAGTGATAATGCAACATATATATGAGCTGCCAAAAGTTTGTCTTTATATCTGTTATATATTTTGTTCCTCCAACCCGAATGGAATAGGGACGGAAAAGGAATAGAAAATGACATGAAAATGAGCTCTGCTCAGTTTGGAACAGAGATGTTCAGAAGGTACACATAAGCAAGTAGAAATCTTGAGGCTAAATCTTCTTAATTTTTGTCTGCATTTGTCGATGATTTTGCCTACACATTAACGCTGAGCTTACTAGTCCAGCTGATAATTTGATATCTTCTATCAAAATAAGGTAAAAAAATTTTTTGTTTTTCTTATAAAACTATAATTGAAATAAAATAGAGACCAACAGTAACTGGGTATAGCTACACTACAAATCACGCAGAACAACAAAAGTCAGATGCACAATTAGAACCAGAATAAAACACACCAATGCAACTACTGCAGATACAGCACCTTAAATCTTCATGTTATTTCAATCCAGTACCTGCTCACCTTCATGATGGCGGAGGAATGCTACTGAAACTTCTTTTTCTTTAACTTTTCTTCTCTTCTTTAGGAATTGCACAATGTTATCACCATTACATCAGAAATTTGATCTTCGTTACTACTTTGACACCCGTCTAGGAGCTGATTAATCTCCATAAATACCTTAAGAGATCTGCAAAAAAAAGTTGTGAATATTTACTCCCTTATAGCAAATCTTATGTTTTTTTTTTTCTTTTGGTACTTTCTTTTTCCCAAAAAACATATTATTAATTTATGACTGAAATAAGTAACAACAAAATGAGCATAATATATATTGAGATTGGTGAAAGAGACTAATTAGTTCCATACCAAATAAGCAATCACAGGAACAAGAACATTCACTCGAATCCCTTTCTTGATTATTTATGTCATTGCATTTGTTCTCATCAGATCTTTCTATTGCCGTTATGGTTGGTCTATGTTGTGATTCTGGGTCAAATATAGGGTAGACCCCACACTCTTTGATACCAATGTTCAAGACATCACGTTCCCCCTTATCATTTGTAACATAGAACTCAAAAGAAACCTGCTGTTCATAACTTGTGGCAATGCTGTCAAAATGAAACACATCGTACCACATATAAATATGATCTGAATTGAGCTCCGTGATAGCTTGACTATCCCATGTAGTGGCGTATCCCACCTTTGAACCATTTGCCAAGTAGCATTGACAAAAGATTTTTGCTCCATGCTTGTTGACTCCCCGAGACGGAGAATAAACCGCACACAAAATTATGCCCACCAAGTAGTCAAAGGAAGGAAGATTTATAGTAATTGAGGAGTGTGGTGTCCAATGTGTGAACTGCCCTGGGACTCTGCTTCCTGGTAAACAAACATTTATAGAAGTATAAGTATAGCTGTGGATGGTCAGACCATATCTTCTTACATATATGTTTTTAGTTACAGCATTCATCATTGTTAAGTGGGCGCCTTCCATAATACAGCGGAGTGAAGGTTCATCCAGTTTATTGCAACTCTCGAATGAAATGAATTTGTCCTTCCCTATTATCTTTGCTGCAAAAGTTTTAAAAGTGGATACTGTCATCAATGATCTGCAATTAACGGCATATAATTCTTTGATATATAGTGGAAGCTCTGGTAGACACCGAAGCTCCCTGCAATTCTTTAAGGATAGAATTTCCAGTTTGTCAAGAAGCTTGATGCTTTCAGGCAACCTCTTCACACTGCTTCCATCTAGTCTTAGCTCATATAAGCATGATAAGTTGCTGATGTTGTCGGGGAGTTCAAACAAGTTACAACAATCCTTCAAATATAGTATTTCTAGAGCTGTTAAGCCATTAAATAGGACGTGTAGCTTCTGTTTGTCAATTGCTAGTCTGCAATTAGAAATCCTAAGGTCACAAAGAGATTTTAGGGAAGATAGCTCATTTGGAAGATTCCTAAGTTTCAAACCCTCCAGATTGAGTGACCAAAGTACGCTTAGACGCCCAATTGATGAGTCCAATTTTTTGATTCCTGTATTTCTTAAATCCAACCTTCCCACTGAATCCGACGACACTGAAAATTCCTTGAGACTTGTGCAGCCATCAACGCTGATCTTCTTGAGACATTTTAAATGCTTCTCACTTTTAAGACTCTTGAGTTTTTTGCAGCCATCCAGTATCAAAGTCTCAAGTGTGTCGAGAGATAAAACCGATGGATGAACGGTCAACAAACCCTCACAACCAGTGAGATTCACCCATTTAAGTTTTGACGCCTTCGACAAATCTGGGAGATTCTTCAACTGCTTGCATTCACTTAGATCAATTCCCTCTAAATTCACAACATCCTGCAGCAATTCAAAAGGAGACATCACTATTGAAAATCTTTCAGTTTCAATTAAGCCAAAAACGTAAGCATACATTCTGTATATCTTTACCTTCACCCCTTGCCAAAGTTCTGTAACATGGCTGTGCGGCATGCGAATCTCAACAAGCATCTTAGCACTAAAAGTTGCCGGAAGAGAGTTCAAACGGTATCCATTCCACTCAAGGTACCTTAACTTATCAGGAAACTTATTAAGGCCTCTACTAGGATAGTACACATTACCTGATCTCTTACCCGAGGGGATATACAGTATGAGAAATCTTAAATTAGTCATCATGTTGAATGCATCAACATTCAAGTGTAAATCTTTAATTTGAGACAAATCCAATTTTATGCCTTCAACTGCATCACTCCCCTGACAAAACGAGAAAATAAGTAAATGTTATGTATCAAATTACCTATAAATATATTTCTATTTAAAATCATCTCTAATTGTAACAGAAAAAAAAAGTGTACATTTTTTTTATTACCTTTCTATTTTCAAGTACATCATAAACTTCTTCAATATCTCTTAATCGGCTACGTTTTCCAGGATCTTCAATGTTTTGACGAACTATCTTCAAACTCATTTCTTGTAGCAAGTCATGCATTTGTACTCTCTTGTTATTTGAAATAGTTATAAGAGTTTTATCTTCAAGAACCTTTATTCCACTGCTAGCGTGGAAGCCACATGCATTTAGTATCCTTACGACATAATCTTTTTGCTCATCTTTAAAAAAGAATGCAATATCTAAAAATATTTTCTTTTGTAAATGGTCTAATCCATCATAGCTCACTTGTAACACATTTTGAATACTATCATAGGGATAGTTCTTGACTTTTTCCAATTCATTGTCCCAAAATTCAATACTTTCAGAATAAAGATTTGAACCCAATACTTTTAAAGCTAATGGAACACCCCCTGCATAATCAACTGCTTTTTTTGAGAGATCCTCATATCCTTCATGAGGATGTCTTTCCTTGAAGGCATGTAAGCTAAAAAGCTCTAGAGATTCTTCAAAGCTTAATGTCTTGACCTTATATATATCATCGTCATCAACTCTTCCACTAAGCAAATGCCTATTTCTTGTTGTTATAATGAGTTTACTATCTGGACCTGCATAATTACATTCTCTACACAGCACATCTATTTGATTTGAACTATCCACATCATCAAGTACAATGAAAACTTTTTTACTACTGAGCCTCCTCTTAATGAATGTGGATTCATTAAGATGAGACTTGGGATTTTCATCCTTTAGTAGCTCAGAAAGAAGCCTGTCATGTAAAAATGTTAGTCCCAACCTTTTTGATTCCTCTCTTACATTTGCCAAGAAGCAGACACTATCATATCCAGGAAAGAGTTGAGAAAACACGGCTTTAGCAATGGTTGTCTTACCAATCCCGCCCATGCCCCAAATTCCAATTACTTTAACATTTTTCTGATACAAATTTGGCTTTTTGTTTTTTGACAGCAACATTTTGACTTCTGCACATATTTTGTCAATTCCAACAAGGTCTTCTACTTCTAGTTCATAAGGGGACATCAGCTCCAGCTTTTCCAAAACATCTTTGACAATTTTATCAATGAGTTGGGAATCGTTCCTAGTGAAGGTTCACGAACAAAAGAGACAGAAGGAAAGATTAAATTTATCATAAATGAAAATACATAAATAAATTATGAAATATACACTACACTCTGTCACAACATTTTAAAAGAAGAATTCAGATAAAAAAACATTTTAAAAGAAGAATTTAACTTTAATAATGCACGTATAATTTTTTTTTTTTACATTATTATTCAATTATGTGTTATCACATTATTAAAGAATTTGAATATAATAACAATTATTTGAATGATTGAATTATTTTGATCATGTGACAACATATAATTAAATAAGTGAATGTTTGTATTAAATTTTTTTCTTTAAAAAAATCACTTTTTTCAAAACTTTTTAAGTAAGATTTTGATATTAAACTATTTTGAATATAAAATAAATTGATTTAAACACACAATAAAAAATTACATCTTTTAAGAATTAAAATAAATACATAAACAAAGTAAAATATATGATTAAAAAACATAATTTGATAGTTTTTCACTACCAAACTATCAATTATGACACAACAAATTATACTAAGCAGTGCTATGCCTTTCTAAAAAAAAAAATTATTATTAAATTATTAATCAATTAGCTATAAGTTATTTTGAAACTTTTTATAATATAATGTGCTTAGAAATTTGTACCTACGCAAGTTTCTCTTTCATTAAACTAAATTAACACTTGTGCAATGCACATGATATAAATTATGTTATTGTTTATCCACTAGTGTTCAAAGAAAATTTCTTATTTGAGATTATGTATAATTTATTTCAATAGTATGCATGTATTAAAGTACACGTATAATGATAATAAGTGCGACCATTGAAGCAAAGCAAGAAAAAAACAATAGTGTAACATATTAATGAATTAATTGAATAGTTGATGATTAATTGATTGATATTGGATTAGTGAGAATTGATTCTCTTTCTTTTAATATATATATATATATATATATATATATATATATATATATATATATATATATATATATATAACGTTTTTTATTGGTACATTATTATTCTACCATACATTTCAATACTTCTCATTTTCTGATTAATGACTAAATTAGTATTATATAATTTAAGATTAGGTTAAATTATACTTTTGGCCCTTATAATTTTTATTTATTTTCAATTTTGTCGAGACAAATTTTTTTTTTTCAAATTATTCTTCACACTTACAAGCGTTTTCAAAATAGTCTCCACCATAATTTTTTATTATAATGCCATGTGCTTTTTAAGATACTCATTTTTCTTCCAAAACGTTTGATAGGTGTTTTGGGTGCATCTATAAGTGCTCTCTATTTCTTTGTAGGTCCTCCTATGTTCAACAGATATTCCTTTACATATTTTTTTCTCTGTAAAATATTCAGTAGAGACTAAGTTAATAATATTATAATGGAAATTGATGTCAAAAAATATTTGCAAGTGTGAGGACTGATTTTAAAAAAAATTATATAGAAACTAAATTAAAAATGAGTGAAAACTATAATAATTAAAATTATAATTAAACCTTAAGATTTTTTTTTTATTTTTCAAAATATCTCTCATTCGATAGATGATATACTAATTTCTTAATATATGATCAAGTATCTAAGCAGGGATCGCTCTCAATAAAATTATTTTTATATAAATGAATCTCGGAATTGAACCTAGGATTTCATGCTTAAGACACCCGAACTCCTTCGACTCGAACCAACACGCGTTGTTACCTTAAGGTTATTTTTGTTACGTTAGAATGAGAGTTTTTTTTCTGCTTTAGAAATAACTATACTTATGTAAAAAAAAAAACATAAAATATCATCTTATTTTGGATTCTAATTTTGAGATCCTCATTTCTCTCTTGTGAGAGGATTGGGATTCATTGAGGAATTAGATACTTTTATAGCTTGTTTCAACCAAAAATAAAAAACTTTATGGCTTGACAAATTTGCTCTCAGTTTTTTCGTAATGACAAAAATTATTCCTTAATTTAACCTAAATATAAAACATTCCTTTCACAAACAAATCAACAATAATCACATAAACTAATTGCGTTTGATAAATGAATAAAACTATTATCCTTAATAATTTTTTTTATCTAAATTAACAAAATTAATCTTATATTTTAAAATTAGTATCACACTTTTAAAATTGTTCATTCATTTTTAATATAAGACTTCTTTATCCCGCATCTTACTCACACTTGAATTCTCAACACAAAGAGATAACTTACTTAATATTTACTTGAGTTACAAATCTTTGGCAAATTAATTCAACACATTGGTGATCGATTACTATGGTTTCTAAACTTTTCTATTTTTTGTTTTACTAAAAAGAGGACGGTTAACACCCGAAAAAAAATGAAAATGGACTTGATCATGGGATTTAGGTTTCGTTAGGTTAAATTAGGTTCAAACTTTACTAATATAATGTAGTTGCTGATAAATTAAGGTTGCACATTATAATAAGAGTTTAATTTTGTTGCATTGTCATTGTAAATTTTTTTATGCTATCAAACAATCATATATTATCATATATGTAATTTTTAAAATAGTTATTGTGAGAGTCAAATATTTTTAATAATGTAACAATATATAATTAAATGACAATATAAACAACTTTTACATTAACAATGTATTTAAATTAAATCTATATAATAATGAACGAAGTAGAAAACTAGCCTAAAAGAGAAATAAGTCTAACAATGAAAGGCCTGGATTGTTAGTGATTTGGGTACATTTCAATTAGTCTATAGAGCAAGGTAAATTCTAATTATCCATATCATCCGGTAGAATCCTCACAAATTAAGCATTAAAAGAATTTATGAGTATATATTGCTTCAAAAATTCGCATAAAAATTAAAGAATAGATAATACTTACTTATAGGCACGACTATAAGAGTCCCATCCTGATATATTAGCCGCTTCAGTGAGAGCAACTTTCCATTGAGACACTTTCTTTTGGATGTATTCATTGTCTTTGTTGTCAAAACCTCGCTCATGTTTTGCAAATGCTTTCCCGAAACTCCCAGTCTGGTTTCGTATATGCGATGGATCCACTTTATAGAATACAGGTATAACTACCTGTCCCTGACTTTTTCTGCATTTGAGTATTTTGACAAGTTCTTTCAAGCACCATTTTGAAGAAGCATAGTTTCTTGAGAAAACGACAACCGCTACATGTGAGTTCTCGATTGCTCCACGCAGTGCTGGCCAAACAGCATCTCCTTTTTCAAGGTAATCATCTGTGTATGTTCTAATGTTGTCTCGGCGGAGTGCAGAATGAAGATGGCTAGTGAAGTTTCTGCGGGTGTCCTCACCTCTAAAGCTAATAAAAACATCATGCTTTTTGGTAGAGGAAGACATGTCCGTATTATTAGCTACTGCAAGTGCAAGAAAGAACACACTCTTCTTTAATCGGGGGTTGGAATTTTACTTTAAATAGAAGAAGAATGAAGCAGAATAAGGTTGTATATTATATATAACGTAAGGGGCAACGCAATTTGATGAGCAAGAATACAAGAGTCTTCCTTAGCCCTTTAAATTAATTGGAGTTGGAAGGTTGGGAACTTTGCTCAGTCCTTGGCTCCCCCACAAGAAGACAAGAGTGGGTACATCTCCCTATCATTATGACATAATTAGAAAGCTGCATGTTAGGTTCAACTGGGTGCGGAGGGAGCCCGTGGTGTCCTGATTCAGGCGCAATTTTATAACTTGCAGTGTGATCCCCCTAAAATATTTCTTTCATGAGTAATGCGGTTGTTGGCCAAAGAAAATGTAGCAGACGTTGCTTTATTTTATTTGTTCTGGTTTTCTTAATTTTATTTGTTCTGGTAACTAAAAACCAGGTCGCTGTATTTTGTTGAGTTGGCAGAATTATTTTTTAATGCAATTTCTTCCCTTTATTTTTTTTACAATAATATCACTAACCTATGAATCTATGTAAATTATTGGATTTAACTCCTTTAAAGTAAAGTGTAAAATCATTAATTATTGATATGAAAATTAAAAAAGTGAATTATCATATATGTATGATCCGTTATATAGGTGTATGCATGTATTTTGTAAAATTTTAAACCCTTAATTTTTTCTTTAACGATTACAATCTCAAACTTTATTATATCTAAAATGTATCTCTCACTTTAGATAGGTAAAATCCTAAATTATTAAAGTTCATTACTACTAGCTCAATCCAAATAATAATTTATACATATACTCACGCACAAAATACTTAAATTGGTCCTCCTAAGGATACACGGGCCATTGAGTTGCTCCCCAAAAATACACGAGACATCATGTTGATCTTTTAAAGATTTTAAACATCAATTTAATCTTTTAATATTAAAAATAGACATTAATTTATAATCCCTCAATATATATTTAAACATAAATTTGATCCTTAAATTGATGCTTATTTTACATTATGAAGAACTAAATTAATATTTTAAATCGTTTTAAATATATATTAATTTAAATATTTAAAAATTGAAACGATACTCCTCTCGCCTCTCACAATAAACACTCCTCTCACTTAAGTAAGATTTTATATATATAGGATCTTACTCTCATGAATAATTGAATTATTGTGGAGAAAAAAATGAATAAGAAGATCTTACATGAATGGTTAAGATTAGAACATAAATGCATGTGACTTTTTAAAGTATCACATGACATTCAAGTAATTTTTAATCTTGATCATCCATATATGGTTGTATGGTCAATATTTACTCCTCTCACCCTCTCACAATAAAAACTTCTCTCACTAGATATGTCCCTTATATATATTTTTCAAGATCAATTGATACTAGAGTGAAATTTTTACGCAAACATCTGACCATTAATTTTATTTTAATCTAATCATTAAAAATCACCTAATTTAATGAAAAGAGAGAGTAATAAAATTAAACTTTAATAAGGAGAGTGAATAGTTATTTGACTTAAATAAAAGGAGAGAAATCGACTTTTGAGCCTACTAACTCAAATATAATATAAGTATTGCTACATGTGCAGACTTGCAAAGCAAGAAGGACAAATAAATAAAGTATAACTTCTTATATATATAATTCAAGATCAATTGATACTAGAGTAAAATTTTTACGCAAACTCATGCGGATATAAACCATTAATTTTATTTTAATCTAATCATTAAAAATTACCTAATTTAATGAAAAGAAATAGTAATAAAATTAAACTTAATTATATAATAAGGATATAAAGTGAATAGTTATTTGATTTTTAAATTAAATAAAAGGAGAGAAATCGATTATACTTTTTTTATTTTTTATTTTTTGATTTTACTAACTCAAATATAATATAAGTATTGCTACATGTGCAGACTTGCAAAGCAAGAAGGACAAATAAATAAAGTATAACTTCTAAACATATGAGAGTGAGACCTACAGTTTGAGAAAATTCAAATTTTATCAATATTCGGGCCCAGTCTGAATAAAAGCAACCAGGACATATGTCTTTTCTCTTATAATATTTATTAAATATTATATTAACTTTTAATATTTTAATATGCTAATATTTATAAGAATGATATTTTGAAGGAAAAAGTCTAATTTATCTCTCCAACTTTGTGTGATGTACATTTTGTTTCTCAAACTAAAAAATATGCTATATGATCCCTAAACTTCTAATGTATGCATTTTCATTATTCTGTTTAATTTTTTGTGAAACTCTAACGACTAAAATTTAAAATTTTAAGATTAAAGTGTACATGATGCTAAATTTGATGAGATAAATTAAACTTTTCTTTAAAAAAAATCTGGTACAAAAATGGTCACGTAATTTTAAAGTGACAATTTTTGTTAGAAATTCATGAAAAATCAAATAGAAAAATTAAAATGCATAAATTAAAAAGTTTAAGAATCGTGTTGTGGGTTTTTAAAGTTTGAAGACCAAAGTGCACGTAACTTTAAATTAGAGAGGATAAATTGAAATTTTCCCTATTTTAAATGAGGAAAAAGACACATGTCAACACAATGTTTAGCCTTAGACAAGAAAAAATATATTTTTAATAGAATTAATGAAATAATAGAGCAAATGAATATATAATAACTTGTAGGAGTTTGGGACAAAGGTTCACTTCATTTCCTAAAACATTAACACAAAATTACTACATAAAAAATCTAAAAAAGAAGGATTTATAGGACATATATAATGCAGACGATGGAAAAGTAGAAGATTACGTGGATTTATTGAGTCTGTTCTTGATCTCTATAGCCGCGTCAGTAGTCTCAACCTGTGTCTTGGCAGCCTTAAGTTTAGTTGCACTTGCTTCATTCTCATTTCTTGCAATAAGAATCTTTGCCTTTCTAGAAAAAGAATATCAAATGTCATGAGAAAAAATAATATTGAAAGAAGTATTACATTTACACCTACCAAAACATAAGAGGCTTTGATTTTGAACTTGACCCACGAAAAAAGGCTATGACAAACTCAATAAACTCCACCTTATCCAAATTGTCTAGTTCAAGTCTTTTTGAAAATTAGTTGTTTCAGTAACTTACAAAATGATCAAGTAAAACAAACAACAAGCTTCTCAGAATGTTGTCCTTTGGCATAAAAGATACTGTAGCAATATTTTTGAAGTCTTCATGTATGATTAGTAAAACCAGAGACACATGGACTGTCTAGCACTAAAAGATAGCCATAACAAAAAAAAAATTGCATGTTGACCATTACATGCATATCTTTGACGCATCAATTTTATCATACTTCTTGAAGAACTATTCAACCACTTTATCCAGCATCGGTTTAGAGTTAGAACCTATTGAAGAGCACCAAAATTTAAAATGCATAAGCACATTTTTGACTAGTTAAAAATAATCTTTTATTTGACTTCTTCAAATTCACATGACTCTAGATAAAGTATAACGTCTGTGTGTTTCATTACTAAATATCACATAACTAAATCAACCTTCATTTATCTTTTTTAACTTTCTATTGTTTTCTTCCTTAATTCTAAGTTGAAATTATGGTAATAATAAATACAATTAGCCTTCCAAACACAATTAAATTGAAAGTACTAAACTCAACCTTTTTTTTCATGCATCATCCATTGGTTGCTTTTTTCGTTTTTATCTGGGTAAATATATTCATTGGACCTTGATACTATAATAGACATAAAAAGGTTAACAGATGGGTACATAGGATTTGAACCCCTTACATTACAAGTAAAATTCTCCAATCAACTTCTACTGCAACCAATCACTATTGAATAACTATTTGGAGATTAAATTAGAATTACATGTAGCATTAGTCTATTAATGATAAAGTATGTCATATTTTTATTGTTTCAAAGTTAATCAGTGATGGTGTGGCAAGCACTGTATGTTGCAATAATGCTAGTCAAGTAAGGAAGAACTTATTAAGCCTCTTGAGAACAGCAATGGCTACTTCATGTCTCTGATTAATATTTTGTTTAGTCATTGTATTTGTGGTGCTTCTCTAATCTTATATATGTGTGTTAGTATTTAGTAATCTCCACATTTTATTTTAGATCAAAAGATCAAAATTTTTTAATTAAATAACTTAATTTTAAGGGTATTTTAGTAATTTAAGATTATTATATTAAATGAAGAAAGAGAATATTAACACATATTTTAATGATAAAAAGAATTTGATTCTTCTTATTAAAAAAAGAATATAATAAAAAAATAAAAAATTAATTATTTTATAAAAATTAAAAAATGGAAATAACAACGACAACACTGCTCGTATTGGTGCTGTAGGAGACTTCAACAACAAACTTAACCAATAACGTCAACAAAAATCAAAACGATTATTAACACAAACTTAAATCCATATCACCCCAATAACTAACGACGAGTCAACAAATTCTTGCTCCAAAGTTCATTGCTTTGTTATTTCACCATTTGAATATGTACAATAAATTCATTTAACTAAAGACCGTTTCCTTGATAAAAGAAGAAACGACTAACCCCATCATCAAAAAAACAAAAGAAATGAAATAAAATAAACTAACAAAAAAACGTTAAACTAAGCTCATGAACAAAAGGGGTATTGTGATTAGAAATAATATATGTATACATAATTTTTGCTTTTATAAAATAATAAAAAAATATTTTTTATTTAATAAAAAGAGTCAAATTTCTCTTACCATTAAAATCTAGTTTAGTATTTTCTTTCTTCATTAAATGTAATAATTTTAAATTACTAAAATACCCTTAAAAATAAGTTCTTTTATCATTGTTGCATAACTTGGACCGGAAATTGACCCGATCCGAAGGCCGAGTCATTAGATTAGTGGTCCGATCGGGTCAAGCAATCAAACCAAAAATCTTAGACAAAAAAAAAAGAATACAATATGAAAAATACCTCATCTAAAAAATATTAATTGAAAATAATATAGTAAAACATATTATATAAAAAATACTTCAGATGAAAAAATATTATATGATGTAACTAAACTAATAATGATAATAGTTTAGCATCATGTTTAAAAATTACGTTGATTGGATAATAATATAAGTTAAAAAATTAAAAACTTAATTCAATAAAAACACATGATCTAATGGCATAATAAACTTGATCACAAGAGTCTTTCATATACCAAGTTCAAATCCTATAACTAGTTATTTTAAAATTTTATATCTAAAAACTCGGGTCAATGGATCACCCGAGTTTGACCACTTTACTCCTAAAATTCATGATGAACAAGAATCGGACTGGCCCAAAGATAGAGTCCCTGGTTTCCCTGTCCGATCAGCTAGGGATGGATGGAAGGGGACATGCATGGGCCACGGGCCCTAGAAAAAATAAAAAAAATATTTTATTAAATATCTATAATGTAAAACAAAGGTCAAAGTTTAAAGAATAAAGTTTGTCTAATGACAAGCATTAATATCAAGAAGCTATTTTGCCAAAAGGCTTAAAAGAAGATAAGTGAGACCCACCAATCTTATTTTCACGTGGGCTTTGGTAGCTGGGCTGCTGCTAATACTAAGTAATTAAAGTCCTACAACTACAATTATTTTTAAATTATATATAAAAAAAAGAGATCATTCACTTTTAAAAGAATTTTTTCCAAAGAAGTCATATCATTTTGTGATAAACATGAAGTTGATGTTCTTGGTATGAATGCATTGTATATTCCAAGAAAATGTCAAACTCATAAAATTGTTGATCACATTTCAATGGAGCATCATTATCGTGTTAACTTGTTTCTTGTTATTATAGATACTCAATTGCAAGAGCTTAATAGCAGATTTAATGATAATATGGTGGAGTTGCTTACTTTAAGTTCAACTTTAGATCTTAGAGATAACTACAAATTTTTGGATGTTCATAAAATTTATGAATTAACAATAAAATTCTATCCTGATGATTTCATTAAACAGGAAAAACTGTACATTAGAATACAAGCTCAACATTATAAACTTGATGTTCCTATCATTCTAAATTGAGTAGCTTGTCAACAATCTCTGGGTTTTGCCAAGGGTTAATGAAAACAGTAAAGTCTTTATCATATCCTTTGATTGTTCGTTTAATTCGCTTGGTGTTGACTCTTCCTATTTCAACTGCTACTACTGAGAGATTTTTTCAATTATGAATATTGTGAAGAATAGACTTAGAAATAAGATGAAAGATGACTTTCTGGCTAATTGTCTAATCACTTATATTGAGAAGAGGATTACAAAGAAGTTTGATACAAATTCTATCATTGATGAGTTTTATAATATGAAGAAACTTCGTACTTGACTTAGATGAAGGTATTATATATTATTTTTTATATTGTAATATAAATTTTATTGATAGATACTATGATATAATTTGATAATGTGATTCATAACTTTTGACCCTTCAATTAAACATTTTCTGGATCCGTCCTTGCGATTAGCTGACCTGATCTTGGTCATACAACTATGTCTTTTATTAAGAAAGATTTTAGTTTTTTTGTCTAAAATAAAATGTGGAGGTTAACAATACCCTATGTATATTGCTAATCTCCACATTTTATTTTGGACAAAAAGACCAAAACTCTTTTTGATAAAATAACTAGTATTAAATGTGTTTTAGTAACTTAATGTTATAAACTTTAATGAAGAAAATGAATAATAAATCCCAACATTAATAAGGTGAGAGAATTGGAAAATATAACTTTAGTGAAGATAACGATTTTGATTACTGACTCAATAATATATAATTAAAAAGAGTTTAATTGATAAGCATTATTAGTGTAAAATGAGTTTTACATTGATGCCAAATTCTATTAATTAAGGATATATGAATCTATAAAATGTTCCTTAAAAATTGAAGATTTTAGTATTTTAGTACAGTTATTAAATTTTGTCAACCAAAAAATACAGTTATTAAATCTTTTGTAGAAAAAAGAAAAAGTTATTCAACATTATTAAATTTTAATACAGTAATTAAATTTTTTGAAATTAAATTAAAAGTATATGAGTTTGTCTTTTTTATGTATTTTTAAAATAATGTATATTATATCCTTATTACGTATAATATATCAAAATTTAATAACCCTAACGTTATTCAACGCTGTACAGTATGACAAAATTAATCAATATTTCAACTGGGTGCTAAGGGAGCCCTTGATTGATAAATTAATCCTATAAATATTACAACTTGCAATGTGAAATTCCCTAAAATATTTCTTTCATGAGTGTCGTGGTTGTTGGCCGAAGAAAATGTAACGCGGTTGCTTTATTTTATTTGTTCCGGTAACAACGCGATTATGTTTTGTTGACTTGATACTGAGTTAGTTTGTGGCAAAATTTGTTTGAATCAATTACTTCTTTTTTATTTTTTTTAGATGAAGGGGCAATTACTTTTATGTAATGAGTCTGTTGTTATTATTATTTACTAACATATTAATTGATATTACGTATTTGTTTATACATTAATTGGGAACTTTCCTCAGTCCTGAGCTCCCCACAAGAAGACAAGCGTGGGTACGTTTCCATGTCATTATGGCAAAATTAATCCTATAAATATTTCATCTGGGTGCTGACGGACCGTGATGACATGACTTAGAGATATTTTTATATGCATACAAATGTAATATATTATCTTTATACACAAAATATAAAAAATTAGAGAAAAAAATAGGTCTCACTAAATTTACTTATTACAAAAAATATTTTCTCTCTTCAACTTTTTATGAATATATGTAAAAATAACATATTATATTTATATGCAACTAAGAATTTCTTCATGAATTAATCCTATAAATATTATAACTTGCAATGTGAAATCCCCTAAAATATTTCTTTCATGAGTATCATGGTTGTTGGCCAAAGAAAATGTAACGTGGTTGCTGTATTATATTTGTTCTGGTAACAATGCGATCTCTATATTTTGTTGACTTGACTCTGTGTTAGTTTATGGCAAATTTGTATGAATGTAATTACTTCTTATTTTAGGTGAAGGACGATAACAAAATATGCTTCTATTAAGATTCAAATTCCTGCGTTACAAAGAAAGTCTACTTATATGGAGCTCAGTTTATCACCTGAATCACACTTATAGTTATTACTTTTATATTTATGTTAGTCTTTTATATACTATGATACGTCATAAATAATATAAATGAGGAAGTAAAAGTGCTGCTGTTAAGGATAAATGGTTTGTGCTTTGCATGAGTTCGATCCTTGGTAGCAACAACTCTTGGCCAGTCTGTCGCAATCGGGATCGCGATGGAACGACCGAAAAAATAAAAAATCAATGGAGTCGCCACCAATATTTATTTGAATTGGGAAAACATTAGAAAAACCTTTTAATTAGGAAACTGGTCTTTTGGAAAATGAGTTTGGATTCGAGTCGACATAGGTAGGGAAGGTGTTAGCACTTACACCGCCTGCTCCAAGAACGATACCTTATGTTAGTTGTGCAAAATTTAATAATCTCAAATATATTTATTTTTACCCCTTTTTTTAAAAAAAAATAACTTTGTAACTAAGTTTTTTTTTTGTTTTTTTTTAAGAAAGAAAAAGAATAACCAAATTGTGAAAATTCATTTTTTTTTGGCTTGATAGAAATAAATTTCTGCTCCTACGTATCCTTTGGTGCAATGGAGAACTCAAAGTCACGTAGTTCTTTAAAAAATAATTGTGGGTTAGTTGATTTTAATTATAAAATAATTTTTTTTAAAAAAAGGGATTTTGTTTGAACATGAGTGCCAGTTGATTGTTTTTAATTTTGAAAAGACCTTTTTTTTTTTAAAAAAGAATTTTGTTTGAAAACAAAGTTATTCTTACATAGGATTCAAATTAGCACTGGAGTACTCAATGAACTTATATGATCCGAAATAACAATGAAGATAACATTCGTTATTCAATCATCATAATTGGTCACTACATGGATAAAAAAACTTTTTTTTTATTTTTATTTTGAGGCATGCACAAAGACAAACAAGTGACTACACAAACAACACATTATCATACCATAAGTCAGGTAAATACAATAAAAATAAAATAAAAAAACCAAATTAAACACAACAACAATTTTTTATCCTTTAACATTTTTTTATTTTGACATTTTTTTTGTATTTTTATTTATTATACCCTTTTATTTTTCTTATCTTTTTTTTAATTTTCTACTTTTTCTTATGCTTAACAAGCACTCTAAAAAAAAAAACTTTGATTCACTATAATGTATATTTTCTTTCTTTTCCTCTTTTTTTTATATACATTCTAAAAAATTTACCAAGCCCACCAAATTTTATTTTATTTTGTTGTCAGGTTTGAATAAACTAAATTGAATCAGAGCCAAACATCCTGATAAAGCCCAACACATAATAATAGCATTTTTAAACAATTGCAGACTGATCCAACATGAGTGGACTGGTGCATCAGTGGCCCAAAATCCTGTTTTTACCTTTTATTGTTATTTTTTCATTTTAATTCAGCAAAATAAATGAAACATAAAAAACTGAACCATAGCTTAAAATACCTCCTAAGTTACCTCAAATACTCCTCACTTTTATTGCAAGGAAGAGGAGCTACAATAATGGAGGCTAACGGTGAGGTGATGGCGCGAGAGGGGAGCACGGCGACGGCTTGGTAGGTCACTGGTGCTGCTCGGTCATGCGGCGACGAGGACGGCTGCAAGGTGCTTCGCAGGTTCGCACGCGGAGAAGGAGCTTCGGTCAGGCTTGACGGGATGGCTGGTTCGGTGACGAGCTCAGGCCTAGGCCGACGGCGGGCGAAGGTGGCTCGTTCGACGCGGATCTTGCAGTTTGAGGCGGTGTCGCGCAAGTTCGCGGCTGGTACTGGACTGGATCCGACTGGATCAGAGCAAATCTGGCTCCGGGTTGAACTACGACGACGCTGTGCGTCGCTGGTCGGGGTCAACACGAGTCGCCTGGCTCGACGCTGACGGTAGCACGGCGCGGTGAGGACGGTCTGAGCAGATCGACGGTGACGTTGGCTAGGTTACTGGGTGTGATGTGGCTAACCGGATCTGATGGTCTTGGAGCAGAGGCTCACGGTGATAGGGAGGAGAGCTCATGGTGGAGGCACGGTCGGAGTTGCGATGGGTTGATTACGGGATGGAATAATGGCTAAGTCGTGGGGGTGCGACTCCAATGGTTCTGGTGCAGGTGAGCTGGCAATTTTCAGTTGGGTAGTGATGGTTTAGGTGGAGATGGTGATGTGGGCTTGGTGATGATGATGGTGCTTGTAAGCTTAAGGATGGAAGTGATTATGGAGATTATGGCAGAAGTGTTGAACGTGGTAATGGTGAAGAGTGATGGTTGTTGAGTTGGTCGATTGGGGGTAATGGGTGAAGGTGGAATGGATTGTTAAAGATGGTGATTGAGTGGAAGATGGTGATTGTGTTGATGGTGGCAGCAGAGGAGGCTTACAATTGGGAGGTTTGGAAGATGAAGGATGAGGAAGATGAAGGTTGTGTGGGTGGCTAGTTCACGTTTGGTTGAGGTTTTGGTGGAAGTTGAAATGATGGAGGGGTGACCGTGAATGAGGGTGGTTTATGGGTTGTGAAAGATGAAGATGGGTGTCGTATTGTTAGATTGGTGGCTGTGATGAAGGTGGAGGCAGAGGATTTAGGCCTATGTGTGAAGGAAAAAAAAATTTTGTGATTATTTTGATCTCTGTCTAGGAATTTTTTTTTGTAGTTTGCAGAGAGGTAATTGAGATTATGAAACCATGAAGCAGAAATTTTTTTGATTGCCTTCGACTTTAAAAATTTTTCTGTGTTTTTTGGTTGATGATGAAAGTGATGGGGGTGAAGGTGAGCTACGTGGTGGAGGGTCACAGTGGAGATGGTGGTGCTGCGTGGTGATGGAGCTTGTTTGAATATGTATGAAGAGGTTGTGAAAGATGAGGGGAGGTGGATGGGGTGTAGGCAATAAGTGAACTTGAGGGCTACGGGGATGAGTTGTGTTTTTTTTTTTATGGAGGTGAGTTAACTGGATTTTGTGATTTTTAGAATGGATGGCGAGAGGAAGATGGAAGAAGGTTGAATGTGAAAAAATAATGGAAGATGGTGATGGTTCCTAGTTTTGTGCCCTGTGAGTGAATGGTTGAATGTGAGAAAGAAAAAGATTGGAAGATGGTGCAGGTTCCTGGTTTTGTGCCTGTGAGTGAATGGTTGAATGTGAGAAAGAAAAAGATTAGAAGATGGTGCAGGTTCCTGGTTGAGTGCCGATGGAGAAGAAGAGGTATGGTATTTAAAAAGTGAGACTATACGTGAGTGAGTGGAGTGTGTCGGTGCATGCAGTGGGTGAGTGAGTGGATGCATGATTGAGTAATTGTGTGGGAGTGGGTGCATGATTGAGTAATTGTGTCGGAGTTGGTATATGATTGAGTAATTGTGTCGGAGTTGTTGTAGTGGAGTGTGTGTTGTGTAGTGCAAGTAGTGCATGGGCAGTGAGAAAAAAAAATCCAGACCCATCACTCTCTGTTTCACTATTATTTATTTTTATTTTTATTTTTTTTATTTTTTTTATTTTTACCATAAAAACAAAGTGTAAAACAAGGTAATTAAGCATCAATTAACAAAAGATTATTAGTCTTTGATCAAATATTAAAAGAAATTTTATGGACAAAATTGGGTATAAACAGCTGCCCCATTTTACTTTACATTTAAATTAAATGAAAAGCAAAGGAATTGATTCAATTTTGTCCATGAAAATTTTGATTTTTTTCTTTTTTTTTTAGAGTGTGTAGATTGATGCAAAATACAACAGAAATAAAAACAAGAAAGGTAAAAAGCTTGCGGAATCGGGTATTCACGAAACTTGATAGAAAACTTAAAAGATCGACACAAAGCTTATGAGTCGTATCCGCCAAGCTTGACAGAAAACTTAAAAAGAAAGACACAAAACTTCATGAGTCGTATCCACCAAAGCTTGACAGAAGGTAAGAAGCTTCATGGAATCCGTATCCGCCTTGGCTCGACAGAAAACTTAAACAGAATGACACAAAGTTTGGGGAGTCGGGCTATCCACCAAAGCTTGACAAAAAGGTAAAAAGCTTGCGGAATTGGGTTTCCGCCGAAGCTTGACAGAAAACTTAAAAAGAAAGACACAAAGCTTGCTGAGTTGGGTATCCGTCAAAGCTTGACAGAAAAGGTAAAAAGTTTGCGGAGTTGGGTATCCGCTGAAACTCGACAAAAAACTTAAACAGAATGACACAAAGCTTGGGGAGTCGGGCTATCCGCCAAAGCTTGACAAAAAGGTAAAAAGCTTGCGGAATGGGTATCCGCTGAAGCTTGACAAAAAACTTAAAATGAAAGACACAAAGCTTGCGGAGTTGGGTATCTGTCAAAACTTGACAGAAAAGGTAAAAAGCTTGTGGAGTTGGGTATCCGCCGAAACTTGACAGAAAACTTAAACAGAATGACACAAAGCTTGGGGAGTCGGGCTATCTGCCAAAGCTTGACAAAAAGATAAAAAGCTTGCGGAATTGGGTATCCGCCGAAGCTTGACAGAAAACTTAAAAAGAAAGACACAAAGCTTGCGGAGTTGGGTATCTGTCAAAGCTTCACAAAAAAGGTAAAAAGCTTGCGGAGTTGGTTATCCGCCGAAACTGGACAGAAAGGTAAAAAGTAAACTGCTTATGGGGTAGGGTGCCCATCGAAGCTGGACAGAAAGGTAAAAAAGCTTGCGGGGTAAGGTGCCCGTCGAAGCTGGACAGAAAGGTAAACAACAAACAGCTTGTGGGGTAGGGTGCCCATCAAAG
Organism: Ormosia semicastrata; assembly: GCA_029884595.1. NCBI lineage: Eukaryota > Viridiplantae > Streptophyta > Magnoliopsida > Fabales > Fabaceae > Ormosia > Ormosia semicastrata. Next base: position 39,774,367 of record JAQQTO010000059.1, read on the forward strand.
CTGGACAGAAGGGTGCCCATCAAAGCTGGACAGAAAGGTAAACAAACAGCTTGTGGGATAGGGTGCCCATCAAAGCTGAACAGAAAGGTAAAAGACAAATAGCTACAAGCTGTAGGGTGCCCATCGAAGCTGGACGGAAAGGTAAATAGCAAACAACTTGTGGGGTAGGGTGCCCATCGAAGCTGGACAGAAAAGTAAATAGCAAACAGCTTGTGGGGTAGGGTGCCCATCAAAGCTAGACAGAAAGGTAAATAACAAACAGCTTGTGGGGTAGGGTGCCCATCGAAGCTTGATAGGAAAGGTAAACAGCAAACAGCTTGTGGGGTAGGGTGCCCATCGAAGTTAGACAGAAAAGTAAACAACAAACAGCTTGTGGGATAGGGTGCCCATCGAAGCTAAACAGAAAGGTAAAAGACAAACAGCTACAAGCTGTAGGGTGCCCATCGAAGCTGGACGAAAAGGTAAACAGCAAACAGCTTGTGGGGTAGGGTGCCCATCGAAGCTGGACAGAAAAGTAAATAGCAAACAGCTTGTAGGGTAGGATGCCCATCGAAGCTGGACCAAAAACTTAACGGCAGTGGGCACAAGGCCCTGACTTGCTATGAAAACGATGGGTGCGAGGACCAGAGAATTGAAAGGCAATAGGTGTAAGACCTTGACTTATCTTGGAAGCGATGGGTACGAGAACCTGGAAACTAAAAGCAATACGAGGGCAGATAATCTTTGAAAGTATTTTTTTTTTATTTTTGTCTGATCTGTGTTTTTTTAAATAAAAAAAATTTAACATCTCTTTCTCTCTTTTCTTTTTCCTTTTCCTTTTCTTTTTCCTCTTTTTTTTTTAAAAATTTTATTAAAGTCCTTTGAACCAACGATAACCCGCGAATGAAAAGGCAATGAGTGTGGGGACCTGGAAACTAAAAGCAATGATTTTGTAAATGCATGTGATGCCAGAGATGGTGCATGATGCCATGGATACAATGAATGTGATACCAGAGGATAATGCATGTAATGCCTAAGATGATGCATGACGCAATGGATGCCCTATTGTAGAGATTCTCATGAATAAATTGGGTAAGCAAATTTGTTTTTGTTTTCGTTTTTTTTTGTTATTTGTTTTATTTATTATTTTTTTTTGCACATTAGAGCTTTGGTTCCACAACCCTTAAGGACTTTTCCCCACAGCAGGATCAAGGTCAAACAGTAACGAAACTCATTGATTTGCTTTATGATTTGTCAAGTCATCATTTCTTTTCTCATCAATACTTTTATCAAGACTTCATTGCGTTTCCCATGACCTTTCGAGATTGTTAAAGCAAATCTGAATATTTTTTTTATTGTCACATGTTTCACATCTTAATATAAAACTATCATGAAAAATGCAGGTTAGATCAACAATGGGTTGCAACAAGGAGGGATTATTATTATAGAAAAGAACAGTACAAGAAACAGAGTACAAAAGGGATCAGAATTGACAAGTTTACAAAAGAGATGTCGGAATGGAGTTTTCCAGCTCTTTAGTGGTGTTCTCTTGGATGATCAGTTAATTTCCCATGTATGTGATTTTAAACACCCATTTGTGTGTTTCCAAGAATATGATTTGATCCAGCTTCATATATTAGGAGTGTTTCCTGACAAGACTTCATATATTCAAACTGCCCCAGTTTGGCCCAAATAAACTTAAACTGCCCCAGTTTGTGACTTCAGGCAAATCCACTTCTTCAGATGTGTCAAGTGCCATTTTTAAAACTCTAACTTTTGCCTAGGTCGCTCTTTCGAGTTTTCAACCTAGCGGGTCGCTCTAACTTTTGCCTAGGTCGCCTTTTCAGGTTTTCAACCTAGCGAGCCATTTTCCTTTTTTTTTTTAAGAATAGTACATTTTGACCGCATCTGAATTTATGGGAAGTGGTAAATCTTCATCATCCATGTTTGTGAGAATCAAGGCTCCTCCCGAAAAAGTCCTTTTTACAACATAAGGCCCTTCATAGTTTGGAGTCCATTTTCCTCGATGATCCTTTTGAATGGGAAGAATCTTCTTGAGTACTAGATCTCCTTCTTGAAACTGTCGGGGACGCACCTTTTTTGCATAGGCTTTCATCATTCTCTTCTGATAAAGCTGGCCATGACACAGTGCAGCTAATCTCTTTCCTTCAATGAGGTTCAACTGATCAAGTCGAGTCTGGACCCATTCAGCTTCTTCTAATCCTGCCTCCATCAGCACTCTTAATGATGGTATTTCCACTTCAATAGGGAGTACTGCTTCCATTCCATAAACCAAAGAGAAAGGGGTTGCCCCAGTTGAAGTACGAACGGACGTACGATAACCATGCAATGCAAATGGTAGCATTTCGTGCCAATCTTTGTATGTTACAACCATCTTCTGGATAATTTTCTTGATGTTCTTGTTTGCTGCCTCAACTGCCCCATTCATCTTAGGGCGATAAGGTGAAGAATTGTGGTGCTCAATTTTGAAATCCTCACACATCTCTTTCATCATCTTATTATTCAGATTAGTGGCATTGTCAGTGATGATCTTGCTTGACAAACCATAACGACAAATTAACTCTCTTTTGACAAACCTGATCACTACACTTGTGGTGATATTGGCATAAGACGCAGCTTCAACCCATTTTGTGAAGTAATCAATTGCAACAAGAATAAAGCAATGTCCATTTGAGGCCTTTGGTTCAATGGGCCCTATGACATCCATTCCTCACATCGAGAATGGCCAAAGTGCTGTTAAAACATTTAAAGGTACTGGTGGTGCATGAACCTTGTCAACGTATGTCTGACATTTATGGCACTTCCTTACATAATTGAAGCAATCAGTTTCCATTGTCAACCAATAGTATCCAGCCCTTAGGATCTTTCTTGTCATTGCGTGCCCATTTGCGTGAGTTCCAAAAGAACCTTCATGAACATCTCTAATGATTTTCTCTGCCTCCGTTGCATCAACACATCTTAGCAGCACCATATCGTGATTCCTCTTATAAAGCACTTCCCCATTAAGAAAGAAACCCATTGCGAGTCTTCTGAGGGTCCTTTTGTCATTTTCTGAAGCATCTGGAGGGTATTCTCTACTCTGGATAAAGCATTTGATGTCATGATACCATGGTTTCCCATCTGGCTCCACTTCTACCATTTGACAATATACCGGTTGGTCACGACTTTCCATCTTTATAAGTGGGAAGTCCCTATCATGGCTTACTTTGAACATTGATGATAATATGGCTAAAGCATCAGCCAACTGATTGTCTTCCCGAGGGACATGATGGAATGTGACTTTGTCAAGTTGTTTAATCAACTTCTTGATGTAAGCATGATAAGGGATTAATTTGGCATCTCGTGTCTCCCATTCTCCCTTTAGTTGATGAATGACCAAGGCGGAGTCCCCGTATACCTCAAGAACTTTTGCCTTTGATTCTATCGCTACTTGGATTCCCATGGCACATGCTTCATATTCAGCTATATTGTTTGTACAATCAAAGCACAGTCTAGCAGTGATTGGGATGAAGCTGTTCTTGGGTGAAATTAGTATGGCTCCAACTCCATGCCCCAGTGAATTGGAAGCTCCATCGAACAACAAAGTCCATTTTTCTTTTTACAGGGATTCTTCTTCTCCAAATAAAGGCATTATATCTTCATCAGGAAATTCACACTGCATAGACCCATATTCCTCCACAGGTTGACTGGCCAAGAATTTTGCAAGGGCGCTACCTTTTACTGCCTTTTGGGTGATATAGACAATGTCATATTCTGATAGTAGAACTTGCCAACGTGCAATCCTCCCCGTGAGAGCAACCTTTTCAAAGATGTACTTGATTGGGTCCATTTCGGACACTAACCAAGTGGTGTAACTCAACATGTATTGCCTCAAACGGTGGGCTGTCCATGCCAAGGCACAACACGTGCATTCCAACAATGAGTATTTTGCCTCATAGTTGGTAAACTTCTTACTCAAGTAATAGATGGTATGTTCTTTTCTACCAGTTTCATCATGCTGCCCCAGTACACAGCCCATGGATTCATCTAATACAATCAAGTACATGATAAGGGGTCTTCCTGGCACTGGAGGTACCAAAACTGGGGATTCTTGCAGATACTGCTCGATCTTCTCAAATGCTGCCTGACAATCTTCATTCCATTCTACGGTTTGGTTTTTACACAGTAACTTGAAAATTGGTTCGCACGTTGCAATCAATTGGGATATAAATCTAGCAATATAGTTCAATCTCCCCAAAAACCCTCGAACTTCCTTTTCAGTGCGAGGAGGTGGCATCTCTATGATTGCTCGAACTTTGTCTGGATCAACTTCTATCCCCTTCTGACTAACCACAAACCCCAAAAGCTTGTCTGATCTTACACCAAAAGTGCATTTAGCAGGATTTAGTCTGAGTTTGAACTTTCTCAAATGTTCAAAGAGCTTTTGCAAATTAACAACATAGTATTCTTCTGTTCTAGACTTAGCAATCATGTCATCCACGTAAACTTCTATTTCTTTATGCATCATGTCATGGAACAAAGTTACCATTGCCCTTTGATAAGTTGCTCCTGCATTCTTCAATCCAAATGGTATTACTTTGTAGCAAAAAGTTCCCCATAGAGTAATGAATGTAGTCTTCTCCATATCTTCAGGTGCCATCTTGATCTGATTGTATCCCGAGAAACCATCCATGAAGGAGAAAAATGAATGTTGAGCAGTGTTGTCCACTAGTACATCTATGTGAGGTAAAGGAAAGTTGTCTTTAGGGCTAGCCCTATTCAGATCTCTATAGTCAACACACATTCATACATTCCCATCTTTCTTCGGGGCAGGAACAATGTTGGCGACCCATTGAGGGTACTTTGCAACAGCAAGGAAACTTGCATCAAACTGCTTTTTAACCACTTCTCTAATTTTTAGTGACATCTCTGGCTTCATTCGTCTCAACTTTTGCTTGACGGGAGGACATTCTGGTTTTAATGGTAATTTATGTTCAACCATGCTAGTATCTAGCCCGAGCATATCTTGGTACGACCATGCGAAAATGTCACAATAATCAGATAAGAGCTTGACTAACTTGCTTCGCTCATCTTCTTTCATGGAAGTACCAATTTTTACTTCTTTTTTATCATCCTCTGGCCCTAAATTAATCACTTCAGTTGGCTCTTCATGGGGTTGAATTTCTTTGGCCTCTTGCTCCATTAATCTCATTAACTCAGGAGAGGATTCCCAATTGTCATCATTATCCTCATCAACATGATTAATGGGATGATCAAAATCATATAATGGGGTCATAGCACTATCATTTTCAAGAGAGTCACTTTCAGATCTGCATTTATTGGTATTAACACAAATAAAAAGAAGTAATGAATAAAGGTTGATGTAATGGTCTGGCAAAAAGCTAGAAAAGAAAAAAAATGGCAAGATAATTTGAAAATGCATTTATTGATAGTAAATATTAAAATGGAAACATGCGAGCCCGCTTTTACAATATATCTTCCTAAAGCCTTGGGCAGAGCTAAAGGATTAACATTACAGAATTACTTTGAATCAGTTTCAAAGGTCATGGGAAAATCAACGAACTCCCAATTGTTGAGCTCTGCATCTGGGGAACAAGGGTACACCGGGTTGACACCATGATTGATGGGTTGATCATCTTCGATAGCGGTCACTTGGTTCAGAAACACCAATCCTGCACTTCGAAAGCTTTGACGGATGTCACAGATGAGGATTCCCTCAGCTTTAGGCTCCCGATTTTCCAACCGAGCCAACCTCTTTTCTTTTTTCTCTTCTATAACTCTTCTTTTATCAGCTTTGGTGGGTTTATATCCTAGCCCGAACCTGTCTTTGTTTTCACAGGGTTGTAGGAACTTCATAATGCCTTGTTCATTCATTCCTAGTCCCCTTCCATATTGATATCCTCTTTCAAGCATGACCTTAGCCATCATCATAGATGCATTAGATGGCTATGGCTTTAAAATTTGAGTTCCTTCTTCCACATAAGTGGCATTAACAATCTCCAGTGCTTGGAACGCAGTTTCAAGAGCTTCTTCTGCAGCTTCAATGTAAGGGGTTGATGGTGGTTTACTCACTAACAGGTCTTCCTCACTAGAAACGATCACTAACCTATTGCCAATTATGAACTTCACTTTCTGATGCAATGTGGACGGCACGACTCCAGCAGAATGAATATACGGTCGTCCTAAGAGACAACTGTAAGTTAGTGTGATATCCATCACCTGGAAGAGTATATGAAAGATAGTAGGTCCAATTTGAACTGGGATCTCAATTTCTCCTATTACTTCTCTCCGGGTCCCATCAAAAGCTCTCACGATCATTGTACTTGGTTTCATATAAGTCCCATCAAAAGGCAACTTGGAGAGAGTTGATTTTGGCAACACATTCAAAGAGGAACCATTGTCAATGAGCACTCTAGCCATTATATGCTCTTGGCATTTGACAGAAATGTGTAGCGCCTTGTTATGTCCCATTCCTTCAGCAGGTATTTCATCATCAGTGAAAGTGACATAATTATCAGCAGTAATGTTGCCAATAATACCGCCTAGCTTGTCAACTGTAATGTCATGAGAAACATGGGCTTGATTTAGTATCTTCATCAATACTTTTCTGTGCGGCTCAGAATTCATCAATAAGGACAATAATGATATCTTTGTAGGGGTGCGATTCAACTGATCTACCACTCTGTATTCACTTTGCTTGATGAACTTCAAAAATTCACAGGCCTCTTCATCAGATACCTCCTTCTTATACTCATTTAGCTTTGTCAACTCTTCCTTTGCTTTCACATCATTTCCCATGGAAGTCTCTCCTACCTTGCTTTTCCCCTTACAATTTCTTTTCATTTCTTCTTATTCTTATCCTTGTCACAGCTCCTCCGGAGTATAAATGTGACCACTTCGTGTCATCCCTCCGATCCCTGATATATTAGTAACAACAGAGGTCGGACAAGATGAAACTTTTGGTTGATCGTTTGTGGGATTACTTCCAAGGATTTGCATATCATAATTCCACGGTACTGCCTTTGTGTTTTTGAATGGAAAAGGGCTAGGAACTTGAATAGTGATAGGCCTTAGGCCACATGGAGATGGCGCAGCTGCAACTTCAGTGTAATAGATGACCAATGGTTTGATAGCTGGACTTGCAATAGAAGGGACCAGAAGGTTTATGGCTTCCTAACCTTCTTGCGATTGTGGAACAACACACTCATCCACCATGCTTATACCACCATTGTCACATAGATGACCTATTTGCATTAACTGCTTGTCCATTAAATCTTGGAGGATTTGTCTGAACTCACCACATTCCTCAATAGAATGCCCCACATTCCCATGGAGATTGCACATTATTTCATCCTCGTCGCCGCCTTTTTCTTTAATACGAGTTTCCATCATCCCAGATTTGCAGAGCTCTTTAAAAAAGACCTTTATGGGGGTTTTGATATCTGCCACTCGTCTTATAAGTTACTGGGCAGAACACTCTTCTATAGCATTGACTGTAGGATTCCCATGATTAGGCAAAGGGTTGTGGCCCACACTAGGAGTATTTGGCTTGAAATTCAACCATTTGGCGTTGATTAGATCTTGCACCTTAAACTTCAGCGCTTTGCAATTCTCTGTGGAATGCCCTACGGCCCCCGCATGGTAATCACATTTGGTATTCGGGTCAAAACCTTTAGGGTATGGGAGTTCTAATGGCTTCATCGGGCAAGAGGCCAAAAGAGAGTTAGGGATGAGTTGGGGTAGTAACTCAGTGTATGTCATAGGGATTGGGTCAAAATGGACAAACTTTCTTTCTTAGTTATTTGGTGGCCTTCTTTGGTTTGTGTTTAGATTTTGGGTCCATGGTTGAGCTGTTTGAGGCGGTAAGGTAGAAGGTGTTTGGTGTTTGGTGTTGAGTGGGGGATGGTGTCCGGTAAGGTATCATTGGGTGGTGAGGCTGGGGGTAATGAGCTTGTGAAGCATTGGCAATATACGGGTGGTAAGGTTGGGAATGTAGAACATGGGAGACATGAGCAAAGTATGGGTTGTAAGGTATGTAGGGAGGTTGGAAGGATGGTTAAGTATTGCTAGGTGATCGGTTATGTTTCCCTTGGGTAAAGCTTCTTTGATCAAAGGTAACAACATGGGTTTCTCCTTCTCTTTTCTTCCATGTTGGGGGCCTCTTGGCATTAAATGTCCCTGTTGAACTTTCAACTATCTTCCCACTTCTCATTCCTCCCTCGACTCTTTCTCCAATGATGACTATGTCTGAAAAATTTGATGACACACTCCCTATCATTTTGTCATAAAAGGGTGATTGTAGAGTGTCGATGAATGTGGCCATCATTTCTCTTTCTGTCAATGGGGGCTCTACCTGAGCAGCCGTTTCCCTCCATCGCTGAGCATATTCCTTAAACATTTCAACATCTTTCTTAGCCATATTCTACAATTGCAGTCTATCGGGTGCCATGTCGATGTTATACTTATATTGCTTTAAGAAAGCATCAGCTAAATCCTTGAAACTCCTTATATGGGCACGCTCAAGATGTGTGTACCAATTCGAAGCTGCCCCAGTTAAGCTGTCTTGGAAGAAATGGATTAGTAACTTGTCATCATGTGCATGAGAAGCCATCTTACGGATATACATGGTTAGATGATTCTTTGAACAAGTGGTTCCCTTATATTTATCGAAATCTGGGACTTTAAACTTTGGGGGAATCACCACATCCGGGATAAGACAAAGCTCTGAGGCATCCAAAAGACCATAGCCACTTGCTCCTTCTATGGCTCGTAGTCTCTCTTTAAGAATTTCAAACTTCTCTTTGGACCGAGGATTTTCAGCAGAAGAATTTGTTGGATATTGTGGCATGAAAGTAGGAACAAGATGTTGCACAGGTGGGATTCCACTAGCACCAGGGTAATGAGCATGTGGTTGGGCTGTGCTTAATGAATTTGAAGCAGACATGTTGCCGTCAGAGGGATTGGAGGCCTGTGGTGGTATAAATCCGAAAGGGAGACCATATGGTAGGATAAAGAAAGGGAATGGATGCTGTGTTGGCAGGGCTTCACTGACATTTGGCTGAGGGACTTGGGTTTGAGAAGTGTTTAGCGGGTTTGAAGTTGGCGTTACTGCTGGGGTGGTATTATCAAGGGGGTTGGCGGCTAATGGTGGTACATATCCTGGAGGGAGACCATATGGTGGGAATGATGGCACCTGGTTTTCCTGCGAACTGGTGATCGAGGGTTGAGTGGTGTTGTTTGGATAAATGGTGAGCGGCATCACAACCCCTTGAGAATTAAAGCCTTGGTATTGTAGAGGAATTGAAGTGAAACTGGGCGGGTGAAGAGGCGTGGCCAGATGTCCTTCGTTTGCCACTGAGGGATTCCCATCTGTGTTCCTTCTATTTTCCATGGACTGTAGCATCTCCATCATCTTGGACATTTGCTCTCTGAGCTGATTCACTTCATCCTTCAACTCTTGAGTTTGTTCTATTTCATCTATGATCCTAGCTTGGGAACGAGTCCTATAAGGATGTCGTAGAGACAGTTTTTTTTTGTATTCATTATTTGTTATCATTATTAGGAGCATGAGGAAGAAAAAAAAAATGCAAACAAAAGTAAAATTATACATGCAGAGACATGATCCAAACCAGCAAATGATATCGATAAACCTCGTTCATTCAAAAAGAAAAGCTTTGAGACCATAGAGAGTTAGCCTTTACAACTTATCTTATATACCTAAAGATGTAGACATTAGCTTTATAAAACAAGATAGAATGAATAAGTCTAACTCAATATTTCCATTGAAACTGAGGAACATTACATAAGTACTCTCAAAAAACTAATTTTGGAAGTTTTCTTCAATGAAATTTACCGAGGAAGTTGAGATCCTTCCTAACTTGAGTCAAAAGCTCCTGGGTTTCTCCTGGCATCAACTTAACCTCCACTTCGAGAATCTCTCTTGCCCTTTTTCTTGATCGATTAGAGATCTCCCTCATATTGTTAATTACCACTTTGGCCTTCCGCTCTATATCTTGACTCGCATTGAGTTAGAAATCTTTTTCATTAGTCAAGAGAATAACATCATTCTCTAGTTTATTCTTTTTATTCTCTAAGGAAGCAGACCGTTCAACATGGTCTTTCAGCTGCTGATTCAAGATTTTAAATTCAGACTTGAACTCCTCAAATTGGCCATTTTTCCTTTGAATAATTGCCTCGAGGACTTGACAAGTCTCTCTTAGCTTCTTTATCTCAAACTCCTTAGAAGCTGCTTCCTGTTCTTGACTTTGTGTTCTCCTTATTGCGGTGTCAAGTTGAGTCATTAAAGATCTTTTCTCGGCGGCCCACTACTGATAAATGATTTCATACTAGCCTTCTGCTTCAACGTGGTAGTCTTTGGGTTCATTAAACTGATGCATTGGTGGTTCCAGGCTTTGTACCTTAGGAGCAAAGAACCCTTTCTTCCTATTAGCTTGCCAAAATGGATAATCTTTTATTGTTTCAGACGAGGGGATGCCAGGCTTCACGCTTCTCGCATTCTTCCAATCTTCAATGACTTCTTTGATCTTGTGGTCAGTTCCTTCATCACCATATGAGAATTCAAATGTTGATAATTCATGAGTCATAGGAACGAATTGCAAGGAAGCCATCTGTCTTCGGGCCATAGCTGGAGCATAGCCCACCACTCCCCATGGGCCAATAAGTGGAACCCATGGTTTGCTTCCACATCTATATATGGTATAGGTGAAGGGAAACCACTTGGCTCTCCAAACCACCTCTTTTATTTCTAGGAAAAAATTGATCCATTGCCTCATCGTAGGAGTTTGGTGAGGCCAATTGTCACGACCATATAAAGAGAGCGAGTGCTTAGGTATGACATACTGTTTTAGATTAACTTCTGGATGGTTAAAACACTTTAAGGTTGGCATATGACTAAGCATCCATACTGCAAGCAAAGGTGCATATCCCCAAAATCTTCCTTTCTGATGGACTCGACAATAATTCAGGGATTGAATTATCTCACCTAAAATTGGTGGGGTTGGGTGTACCCCATGCTTGATCTGCTCGAACAAATTGATCACATGTCCATCTATCTAATTTTTCCATCTCGGAAAGATTACTAACCCATAAATAGTGAGGGCTAGTGCTACCAAACCAAAACCTTGATCAACTTGAGCTTCAACCATCCTAAGCAAAAACTCTGAATACAGACTTCGTCCTCCATCCATCATGTACTTATCCAATTCATTGGCATGAATACCTATCAATTTGGACAGCATCCTTCTTGGCGTCTTCTTGGGGTTATGCAAGTACACTTTGTCCTTGGGTATGTCTTCTTTATTAAGAAGCTTAGCATACTCCTTAATCGTTGGCACCAAGTCAAATTGTTAGAAAGTATAACACCGATATGAGGGGTCCCAAAAATGAAGCATAGCTTTTAACATTTGGAGGTCAGGGGTGATGAACATGAGAGCTGCAATATCTCCATACTTGTCATTGAACTCTTCTTGTCTTCTCATACTACACCACACATTACGGAGCCTCCTTAAGTCATTTTGCTCAAAGTCATGGCTCCCCATTAAGGGAGGTAAAGGAGCATCCCCGTGACGCGAACTATTTCCTTCCTTGGCTTGGATTCTTGCAGACTCTTCACTGACAGCCCGAATACTCTCTGCAACCTCGGACATTATAGCCGCTTTTCCTTTATCCATGCTCGAGGTTTATCGATATCTTCACAGTATTGAATCATACATGCAAATGCAAGGTAAAAGAAAATAACAAAAAAAAGAGTTAGCAACTAAAATAAAAGACAAACAGAAATTCCTCATGTGTTAGAGGAAAAGGGGTACCTAATCTTGGTACCCGTTTAGCAGGATAGGTTCTATGAACGATGGTAGCTCTAAGGTTATATCTACAAGTGATAGCTTTGGTTCTAGACCCTTATCAGACAAAAGGTCCCCAAATTGCCCCTTACTGTCACCAATACTTTGACTAGCAAGAGTCCTCCATCCTCACCCATGATAGGTTACAAGCGGAAAGAGTTCAATTTGAATGAAGGGTTTTCATGTGCCTAACCTGAGACCAAAGGTCTCACAAAGCAACATTACTTCGCCCTCTATCTAAGCCTGCAAGGTACTGAGCTCGGGAATAGAGCTTGTATATAAAGTAAGTGATAGTAATGTGTGTGTGAGAACATATGTACAAAAATTTAAAAAGACAAAATTACCCTCAACTTGCAAAAACATATATACAACAACCCACTAGTAATCATCTACCCTAGTGTTTCAACAATCAATCAAAAATAAAAAATAAAAAGAAACACAAATATATATACTAATAAATCAAAGTAAACACATGATAACATTATCGAGAAAAGAAAAAAAAATATTTATGAACAAATAAGAAAACAAAACAAAGACAAAAATGGGAAAAATAAATAAATAAAGATTATTAAAAATTTGCACAACTAACAATGATAGGCCTGACTCTCTAAGTTCCCCAGTGGAGTCGCCATCTGTCGCAACCGGGATCGCGATAGAACGACCGAAAAAATAAAAAATCAATGGAGTTGCCACCAATGTTTATTTGAATTGGGAAAATATTAGAAAAACCTTTTAATTAGGAAACTGGTCTTTTGGAAAATGAGTTTGGATTCTGGGAGTCGACATGTGTAGGGAAGGTGTTAGCACCCTACACTACCCGTTCCAAGAACGGTACCTTATGTTAGTTGTGCAAAATTTAATAATCTCAACTATATTTTTTTTACCCCTTTTTTTTTAAAAAAAATAACTTTGTAACTAAGTTTTTTTTTGTTTTTTTTAAGAAAGAAAAAGAATAACCAAATTGTGAAAATTCATTTTTTTTGGCTTGACAGAAATAAATTTCTGCTCCTACGTATCCCCTGGTGCAATGGAGAACTCAAAGTCACGTAATTCTTTAGAAAATAATTGTGGGTTAGTTGATTTTAATTATGAAATGATTTTTAAAAAAAAAAGGATTTTGTTTGAACATGAGTGTCAATTGATTGTTTTTAATTTTGAAAAGACCTTTTTTTTTAAAAAAAAGAATTTTGTTTGAAAATAAAGTTATTCTTACATAGGATTCAAATTAGCACTGGAGTACTCAATGAACTTATATGATCCGAAAAAACAATGAAGATAATATTCGTTATTCAATCATCATAATTAGTCATTACATGGATAAAAAAATTTTTTTTTTATTTTGAGGCATGCACAAAGACAAACAAGTGACTACACAAACAACACATTATCATATCATAAGTCAAGTAAATACAATAAAAATAAAATAAAAAAACCAAATTAAACACAACAACAATTTTTTATCCTTTAACATTTTTTTATTTTGACATTTTTTTTGTATTTTTATTTATTAAACCCTTTTATTTTTCTTATCTTTTTTTTTATTTTCTACTTTTTCTTATGCTTAACAAGCACTCTAAAAAAAACTTTGATTCACTATAATGTATATTTTCTTTCTTTTCCTCTTTTTTTTTATATACATTCTAAAAAATTTACCAAGCCCACCAAATTTTATTTTATTTTGTTGTCAGGTTTGAATAAACTAAACTGAATCAGAGCCAAACATCCTGATAAAGCCCAACACATAATAATAGCATTTTTAAACAATTGCAAACTAATCCAACATGAGTGGACTGGTGCATCAGTGGCCCAAAATCCTGTTTTTACCTTTTATTGTTATTTTTTCATTTTAATTCAGCAAAATAAATGAAACATAAAAAACTGAACCATAGCTTAAAATACCTCCTAAGTTACCTCAAATACTCCTCACTTTTATTGCAAGGAAGAGGAGCTGCAACAATGGAGGCTAACGGTGAGGTGATGGCGCGAGAGGAGAGCACGGTGACGGCTTGGTAGGTCACTGGTGCTGCTCGGTCATGCGGCGACGAGGACGGCTGCAAGGTGCTTCGCAGGTTCGCACGCAGAGAAGGAGCTTCGATCAGGCTTGACGGGATAGCTGGTTCGGTGACGAGCTCAGGCCTGGGCCGACGGCGGGCGAAGGTGGCTCGTTCGACGCGGATCTTGCAGTTTGAGGCGGTTCCACGCAAGTTTGCGGCCGGTACCGGACTGGATCCGACGGGATGAGAGCAAATCTGGCTTTGGGTTGAACTACGACGATGGTGTGCGTTGCTGGTCGGGGTCGGCACGAGTCGCCTGGCTCGACGCTGACGATAGCACGGTGCGGTGAGGACGGTCTGAGCAGATCAACGGCGACGTTGGCTGGGTTACTGGGTATGATGTGGCTAACCGGATCTGATGGTCTTGGAGCAGAGGCTCACGGTGATGGGGAGGAGAGCTCACGGTGGAGGCACGGTCGGAGTTGCGATGGGTTGATTACGGGATGCAATGATGGCTAAGCCGTGGGGGTGCGGCTCCAATGGTTCTGGTGCGGGTGAGCTGGCAATTTTCAATTGGGTAGTGATGGTTTAGGTGGAGATGGTGATGTGGGCTTGGTGATGATGATGGTGCTTGTAAGCTTAAGGATAGAAGTGATTATGGAGATTATGGCAGAAGTGTTGAACGTGGTAATGGTGAAGAGTGATGGTTGTTGAGTTGGTCAGGATTGGGGGGTAATGGGTGAAGGTGGAATGGATTGTTAAAGATGGTGATTGAGTGGAAGATGGTGATTGTGTTGATGGTGGCAGCAGAGGAGGCTTACAATTGGGAGGTTTGGAAGATGAAGGATGAGGAAGATGAAGGTTGTGTGGGTGGCTAGTTCACGTTTGGTTGAGGTTTTGGTGGAAGTTGAATTGATGGAAGGGGTGACCGTGAATGAGGGTGGTTTATGGGTTGTGAAAGATGAAGATGGGTGTTGTATTGTTAGATTGGTGGTGTGATGAAGGTGGAGGCAGAGGATTTAGGCCTATGTGTGAAGGAAAAAAAAATTTTGTGATTATTTTGATCTCTGTCTAGGAAAATTTTTTTGTAGTTTGCGGAGAGGTAATTGAGATTATGAAACCGTGAGTGTGAGCAGCGAGAAATTTTTTTGATTGCCTTCTACTTTAAAAATTTTTCTGTGTTTTTTGGTTGATGATAAAAGTGATGGGGGTGAAGGTGAGTGCGTGGTGGGAGGTTCACAATGGAGATGGTGGTGTGCGTGGTGATGGAGCTTGTTTGAATATGTATGAAGAGGTTGTGAAGGATGAGGGGAGGTGGATGGGGTGTAGGCGGTAAGTGAACTTGAGGGCTACGGGGATGGGTTGTGTTTTTTTTTTTTGATGGAGGTGAGTTAACGGGTTTTGTGATTTTTAGAATGGATGGCAGAGGAAGATGGAAGAAGGTTGAATGTGAAAAAATAATGGAAGATGGTGACGGTTCCTGGTTTTGTGCCTTTGAGTGAATGGTTGAATGTGAGAAAGAAAAAGATTGGAAGATGGAGCAGGTTCCTGGTTTTGTGCCTGTGAGTGAATGGTTGAATATGAGAAAGAAAAAGATTGGAAGATGGTGCAGGTTCCTGGTTGAGTGCCGATGGAGAAGAGCAGGTATGGTATTTAAAAGTGAGACTATACGTGAGTGAGTGGAGTGTGTCGGTGCATGCGGTGGGTGAGTGAGTGGATGCATGATTGAGTAATTGTGTGGGAGTGGGTGCATAATTGAGTAATTGTGTTGGAGTTGGTATATGATTGAGTAATTGTGTCAGAGTTGTTGTAGTGGAGTGTGTGTTGTGTAGTGCAAGTAGTGCATGGGCAGTGAGAAAAAAAAATCCAGACCCATCACTCTCTGTTTCACTATTATCTATTTTTATTTTTATTTTTATTTTTTTATATTTTTTTATTTTTACCATAAAAACAAAGTGTAAAACAAGGTAATTAAGCATCAATTAACACAAGATTATTAGTCTTTGATCAAATATTAAAAGAAATTTTATGGATAAAATTGGGTATCAACACAAGCTTTACTTACCTCTCGGCCGAACCCTGGATTAGTCAGGATCAAAGACTCTGAACATCGGAGCGGGGGTCAAAAAGACCCTCTGGACCAAAATAAAAAAAAAGTTTAATTTTGATATACTTTTAGGGTTAAGGTTTTTACTGTATCACCTAAGTTTACCACACCATTATAAGAGTATGAATTTTGAGATAACTAGTTTTTCACCAGTGTGTTGCACGGTGAGATAATTCTAAATATTTTTAAATAATTTTTTAAATATAATGTTAAGATTTATACTATTGTTGTTTTGTAAAAAAAAAAAGTAGATGTAATTACAAATGAAATATGACTAATCAAGTGATTGATATCCATAAATGGGTGGTAAAAATTTTAAAAATAAGTTTAAAGGAGAAAAAGAAATATGAGTGGAAAGTCATTCGTACTTACTTTCGTCAAAATTTTGCATTATTATTATATTGATTCAATAAAATATAGAAAAATTTAAAAATATGTGGAGGAAAAAATAACATATATATTAAGTAGTTTTAAATTTACATTTAACTAATAAATTTTATAATGTCTAATAGCACCACTTTAGATCCTGCAAAAAAAAAAAAAGTAAAGATGTTGTTAGAAGAGAAATACATAAATATTTAAAATGTATTTAATAAATAAATGATATTAACTTATGTTTTTCAAATTATATATATAAACTAATAAGTAATGAAGATCCTTAATGTCATGGTTTCAGATATAATACATGTCTTGCATAAAAAAGTAATATGAGATTTTACAACCATTGAAAATTGGAAGATATATATTCATCTGGTACATAAAAATACATTCACTAAAGTTAAATAACTTTATAAATAGTTCAATTAAATATTAATTACCAACTAAATAATTCTCAAAAGCAAGATGTCCAAGAATAGTCTCAAAGTCAGTGAACTTGAACCCGTATCTAGGAATCCTTGCAGAGTCAAACTTTTTCCAAACATCAGTCGAAGAACTGGGTGTTGTTACCTAATTTTATCGGTAAAATTTTTATTTTTGTTGTTTAATCAAAGATTAATTTTGTGTTAAATGATACTTAATTGTAATATTTTGAACACATCCTATTTGGATCACTATCTTTTTATTTGTAAAAAAAAATAGATTTAAAAAAAATAAAATAAAAAGAAAGAAAAAAAAAATAAAAAAGATGACTCAACTTTCACTCGTTAACCCAACTTTCACCCATGACCCATTAACCACTCATTAGCCCATAACTTGACTCATTGACCGATTATCTATCTCATAACCCTAACAATTATCATTAAACTTATCCTAAATAAACTCATCTTAAACAAACTTATCACTATCACTTTTCAAACTCTAATTTTTTCTATAAATACTCATAACTTACACAGGCTTTTGCCTACAACTAACACCCCAGCAATTCTTTTTTTTTACCCTAGGGCAGCAAGCGTCCCCTCTATCCACCATTACTACCTCATAAACACCACCTCTGCCAAAAAAACCTCCATTTCATCACCTATTTCATCCCACCATACAGCTACCACAAACCAGCAAACAACCATCACCTCACCCCTATTCACCCTCATCACAACACCATCCACGTCCAAGCCCTCCTCCCTTCCAAACAGAACCACCTTGCTCAACCACTGTGACTCACCCTCCAACCTTCCTTCCATAACAACATCACCACACCCTTCCATCTTCATCACAAACAACCCATGCGTTCAACCCCCGGCCAATAACTTCACCATAGAATCACGTCCAACCTTCCCTCCATAACCTTCACCATAACCATAACCACCATCTTCAACCTTCACTTATTCACCCAAACCATAACCCGTTCCATAACCACCTGCAGCCTCTTCATCATCAACTCCACGAAACAAAACCACACTGCAACCGATTCACCTTCCCTCCAAACAACCACTCATCACCACCACGAACACCTTCATCTTGTCCACTTCACCTACAATGCCATAACCACCCTCACTAGATCACTCCACGCACCAAATCGTGAAAGTCCAACTGTTCTCGTTGCCTTTGATCCGCGACCCAACAGCGAACCGCTCATCGTCAACCGAGCTCACCGAGATCAGAACCAGCTTCACCCCAAGACCGACCATGCGTCGCGTCCTAGCCAACCCCCGCTTCGTACCAGTGCCGCCCACCGTTTTCGAACCAGCCACCACGAACGCGTTGTGACCTGAGCAATATCACGTCCTGGCCGTCCACGAACCAGTTCAACGCAGCAACAGCTGTGCACCACCCAGCCGCACCACTCCTTCATTAGGGTGTGCAAGTAACAGTAACAGAGCCCTTCTCTGATTTTTCAACTTCTTTGTTCTTTTTTTTTTCTTTCTTTTTTTTATTTATTAAATGGTTAGGGTTGGACTGGTGTCAAGTTGGGTTTAGAAAAAAGTTTGACCCTAAAAATATGTGCAGATTGATTTTACTAAAAAAGTTATTCTTAAGATTTTTTTAAATATAATTTAATTTGAAAATTTCATTTAATCAAGTGAATGACGTCTCTAGTGTGACACCGAACTTAACTCATTTAAACTTTAACATGATTAACTAAGTCGCGATAACTTGTTAATTCAAATTTTTAAAAAATAAAAAGATTATTATTATTTAATTAAAATCAACCAACCAATAAATCATTTTCTAAAGAATTACATGACTTTGTGTTCCTCACTGCACCCAGGGATATGTAGGAGCAAAATATCTATTCTGTCAAATAAAAATTAAATTTTCATAATTTAATTATGTCTTTTTTTTCTTTTGTAAATAGTTACAACTTTTTTAAAAAAAGGGGGTAAAATAAATATATTTGAGATTATTAAAATTTGCATAACTAACTTAAGGTACCGTTCTGAAATGGATAGTGTAGGGTGCTAATAACTTACCTACCTGTAATTGACTCTCGAATCCAAACTCATTTTTCAAAAGACTAGTTTTCCTAATTAAAGGATTTTTCTAATATTTTCCTAATTTAAATAAACATTGGTGACAACTTTATTAATTTTCAAAATTCTATATTTTTTGGTCATCCTGTCGCGATCCCAGTTGCCATGGCTAAATTTGGCGACTCCACTAGAGACTCTTAGAGATTCAGGCATGTTGTTGTTAGTTGTGCAAATTATTAATAACTTCTATTTATTTATTTTATCTTTTTTTGTCTTTGCTTTTGTTTTCTTATTTTGGTTGTAAATAAATATTTTTTATTTTTATTACTTTTATGTAACTTTATGATGGTTTTAGCCTGTGTTAACTTTGAAACTCATGATCTACTTGTTGCCTCAATATTTCGTGCTTAGTTGTTAAAACCCTAAGGTAGAAAATTGCTGGTTGGCTATTGTATGTATGTTTTGCTTGACTGTCATTTTTGCAGGATGAGAGTAGTCCTTAGGATTATGGAGGTTTGTATGCTCCCTACACCTGCGACACTTACACGTTTATCACACACATTCGAGTGGGCCCCTATACCCGTGTCTGAGTGAAGCCTAAGTTATGTAGATGTTGCGTAATGGTAACCATTTAGGATGTACATCCTGTTTGATTATCGCAAAAACCTCATCTAGAGTATGTCATTTTCACAAATGTCACACACCTAGTGGTTTATCCACTATTTATGGTCAACATTTTGAAATGAGACTTAGCTCTAGATGCCTTTAAAATAGTAGAGCCACCCAATGAAAGTTATCACCCAAATCAGTAAGACCTATAGATCCTTAGGATAGGATTCCTCAAATTTAAGGGAATCCATTAGGACACAAAAGGAGCATACCTTTCATTGGTAAATCATCATTCTTTACATCATATTTCTCTAAAAACCACGCATTGATAATTCTTATATGTCGAACCTAGGTTTGTTGGACAACTATTGAAACTAAGTGCCTAAGGACTAGCAGTGAATATCTTTGATTAATGATGGAAAGTGTCATGGGATTAGATCATAAGGGTGTAATTTTGAAAAAGACCCTGCAACTTAAGGCCAAGAATGTTGATACAGAGAGCTTAGTGAGTTTGGGCCGAATGTTGAAGAAGACACAACATCTGACCTTCACCGCAAGATTTAGGATGATTTTGAATCTATTAGAAGTGGAAGTGCAAGCAGAAGCTATCACTGGACTAGCCCAATACTATAATCCACCGTTATGTTGTTTCACATTTCAAGATTTTCAGCTAGCCCCTACCTTAGAAGAGTTCAAGCAAATCTTGGGCTTACCATTGGAAAAGGAAAAGTCACACGAATATATGGGCCACTATGCATCCATGCCAGCCATAGCAGACGTCTTGAAGGTTCATGTAAAGGATCTATAAAAAGCAAAGCAAAATAAGAAAGGAACAGAGGGATTCCCAAGGAAATACTTAGAAGACCACATGCGCTACCTAGCCAAGGATGAAGACTGGAGTACCTTTATGGATGTGCTAGCCCTCTCCGTTTATGGAAGTATCCTATTACCAAGTAATGAAGACTTGGTAGATTTTCAGCAATTGATGTGTTCCTCGCTCGAAGAAATGATACTGCAAATCCTGTCCCAGCCATTCTTGTAGATGTACATTTGATGTGTGAAATCCGCAAGTGTACGGTTTCGTCGTCAAGTAATAAAAAGATCGAATCCACAGGAACTGTGTATATGAATACCAATTAATTAATTAATTCAATTAAGTTAAACAAAAGGAAATATGATTGTTGATAAAGAAGAACGTAGTAACAAAATAATTAAATAAAAATAAAGAAAACAGAATTCAGAACAAAGATAGCAAGTTATCAAGAAAGGGGTTTTCAGATTAAAGAAAGCTTCCAAGATTGGGATACCACAATGATACAAGATAAATCCTAATTGACAACCCTTTTTATTAAATCTGAAATTCAATTGAAGGTGAATTACCCTAAATTAGTTAATGTTCTTTCTCAAGATATAAGATCCGTGCCCAATTAAACCAATTCCTACTCTCGTGGTAATTGAATTTAAATTGAACCCATTACGCTTTGTGGTAATTCATTGAATCCTCGAAAGGCTAAAACTACTCTCGTGATTTAGACCTTAAGTTCAATTTTATGGTTCCAACACTTAGGTTCACCTCTCAAGACGTCCCTAAATGCCTATGAGATGCAAATAAGTGGCCAGCAAATTCACATGAATAAGAGCAATAAGAATTGAATCAAAGAACATTCAAGATCAATAAAAGGGGAAACAACGTCAATTATTTATTATCAAAGTATCAAAGGGCATTGCCCAATCCTAGAAACAAAAGTAACTACTCAGACATAGAGAAGAAGGAAACAGAAATCAAACTTAAAAACATCCCAAACCCGTAACAATGGGAGAAGTAGGGAGAGAGACGAAGATCAAGAACCCTAGCCTCCTTTTTGCCTCTTCCAAAACTAGGTTAGAATCCCTTCATTGTATTCAGAACCCTTATTTATAAACCTAGGGTTTTAATTGGCCAAAAAGCCCCAAAAAGAAATAAAAGAAAAACTAAACTTCTGTTGCGCGCTGCGAACCACGGCCGTGGATCATTCCACGGCCAGGCCGTGGATGTCTCTACCAAAAAAAAGCCAATTCTGAAACATTTGAGTTCCACGGCCGTGGTTTTATCCACGGCCAGGCCGTGGATCTCTCTGAAATGGCCTTCCAAGCTCAATATGACCCATTAGACCTCCGAATCTGAAAAAGTGCTCAACATGAAAGTTGTAGATTTGGATCTTAGCTATTAACCATCAAAATTTCAGCTCATTTGACAACTTGTAACTCGAGATATGTCATGAATAGTATACAAAGGTCAAGCTGTCAGGATCAGCACCCTAGTTCTTGCTTCAATTCCAATTTGAGTTATCCAAATGTGTGATTGGGCCTTTGAGGTCTTCATGAAAGTTGTAGATAATTGTCTTATCTTTCCCTAAATTAGTTCCATAAAGCTCCAACTTCAATCATGCAAGCTTCCATTCATTCCAAGGCCAATTTAGCACCAATCCTACACAATAACACCATAAACACCGCAGTTATCCGAACTAAGGGAAAAATAAACTAAAAAGGGAACTAAAATGCTTAAAATGCCTACAAAATGCATGCAAAACAAGAACAAAACATGATGTTGTTTCACACACATCAAATCTCCCCAAGCTTAAGATTTTGCTTGTCCCCAAGCAATAATTAATGTCAAAACAAGAAATGGGATTAAAAGACAATTAAGAATAAGGAACCCGAGAAAACAATATCCAAGCAATAGGCTAAGGCAAACAAAAAATCTGAGACGTAATCAAAATCAAGTCCAATTAGAGGCTAAGTTCTCAGAAATCATGCATCCTCACTGATTGAATCAAGTTCACTCTACTAACCACACTCAAAGTGTTTAAGGGTGGAAACCATACGCTCAAAATCCATCAAAGAAAATGCACTTCTATATGCTTGATAAGAAACCAAATTTCCACTAATAATCAGCATGCATGCAAGAATCAAAAGGTCTTTCAAGGGTTGTAATGGGGCCATGGGAATGATGTTAGGTAGGGTAGAGAAAGGAAGGTATACACAAAGGGCTCATCAAAATTTTCAATAAGCACAAGAAATCCAATAGAACATCAATGGAGCAAAGATATTTCTCAAAAAGGATCATAAATCCATATTTTCAAGTATTTTCTTCCTTTCTTTTCCTTCTTCTCTTTCTCTTTTTTTTTTCAAGCTTCAATCTTATGATTTTCTTTTATTTTTTTCTTTTTTTTTTTTTTTTTTTTTTTTTCACTTGAGAAAGGAAAAGGTCAAAAACATATGATTCCTAACACAACTTCACAACTTTCAAACCCAATTTGCTCCATTTAATATTCTAAATGATTACCAACAATGTTTCAGCATAGGTATCAAGAAAACAAGTATGCAATAGGCTCAAAATGGGCAACTAGTGGATGAAAGTGTAACAAATTCAGAAGGCCAGAAAAAATACCTAAGATGCCTTAATCATATTCAAGCATGCAACCAAAAATTTTGCCTCAAAATGGTTTCAAATCAAGTTCTAGAGCACATGATCAGTGAGGAATATCACTCAACACAAAGAATGGGAACAAAAATCATATAGTGCATAAGTTCCATATAAGCTCAAAACTCACATTTAAAATGCTTAAAAATTCAATGAGAAGCACAAATTCAGAGAACATTATGCTAATTATCAACTATCAAAAGATCACATTTACTATCAAATTAAAACAATGCCTATAGCCAATCACAAGAATCAACAAATTGGGTTCCAAATCAATATCATCTCAAAATCCCTAAAAGAGAGGGGCATAAATTCAACCAAAAACCCAAGAGAAATGATGGTGTGACAATACAACATGAACAAAACAAAACATGAGAATGCATGAGACTCTAAATGAAAATACCAATGAAAATAAATAAAAAAAATAAAAATATAAAAATACCCCCAAGCTTAGAACCTACATTGTCCCCAATGTAAAAATCTTAAACTAGAGGAGGGAGAAAAGAAATAAACTCACTGCGGTGGTGGAAAATGGTTTTGACTCAAATGCCAATCATGAATGACCCGCATCATGCTCTCCATACTCTGAACTGTCCCCTCCAAGGCCTGCAGGCGGCCGTCAGTAGCCTGACCCTGCTGACGAAGCGCCTCTAGCATGTGGCGCTGCTGCGCCTGCTCAGCATGAAGTGCCTCCATAGAAGTATAAATCCGTGTGAGACCATCGTCGGAGGGACCTGCAAAAGATGAAGAAGAAGGACGAGAGGTGCTTGCCCTTGGTGGGGGACGAAGAGGGCGCTGAACATCAATTGGATCATCCACCACACTCCCAGGAGTGCACCAATTTGCACGGTTGCGCACAGTGATAGCAGGAGGGTTAGGAAGGGGTAGGGGGTGAGCTCTATCATTCAAGCGGAGGCAGTAAATTCCATCCTCTTTAACAATCATCTTAATAGCTAAACAGGACTCAATATCAATCCTAGAATTACCTCTAACTGCCTCCAGACCATCTAAATTATATTCAAAGAAATTAGCAATTGCTGTGATTAAACCACCAATAACAATGGCCCCAGATTGGGCTCTACTCACCCTGAGCAGATGCCTAACAAGAAAAGATCCAGTATCCATTTTAACATCATTAAGAATGGCCCACATAAAAGTAAGTTCATCAGCACGGACATTGCCATCACTATCCCCACGTCCAAATAAAGTATGAGCCATGATACGGTGGAGATAGTGAAGGTAAGGATTTGGCAGAAAGGATGCCTTACAGTTTGAAGAATCATAGGTACCCATCCCAGAAGAAACATCAGCCCAAAAAGAAATTGCAGAAAAACCACTTGGGTGTCTCCTTTCCCCCCCAGCAGGCAAACTAAAAATCTCATTAAACTCTTCCAAATTTAAGCAATGTTCATTATTGAACAGCCGGAAAGTGATCCGACCTTCAGAGCAACCTTCCCCTTGAAGGATATGAGCATCAATAGAGCTAAGAAATTCCAAAGTAAGCTCAGTGTAAGTGGGACACTTTAAATTCAGAAAATAAGTCCATCCTGCTCTATCAAGCATCCAATCAAAGTCATCACGCAAGCCTAAGGTATCAAGAACAATATCATCCATATACCTAGTGCTAACTATCCTCCTATTCACTAACACATTGTAACGATCTCTCTGCTCATTATCCCTAAAATTAAAACCATGGGGATTAGGGGGATTACCTCTTGGAGCAGCAGTACCTCTACCTTGTCTCTGAGTCCTTGAACTTGAACCAGGTTCACCTCTCTGGCGTTTATTCGTCATGCTGCCTAGCCACACCAAATTAAGCAAGCACAAAAAAAGGCCCTAAATGCTATACTATTCACGTATTGGAAGCAGAATTTGCCAAGTGGGGGCTTTTGCAAATTGAAAGAAGGGATTGGGTGGAAAGAGGTGAGAAAGGGGAGAAATGGTAGGAAAATGGAAGAAAAAAGGGATTTGTGGAGTAACGGAGTGGTTTTGAAGGTTTGGGTATGGTGGGTTATGGTGGGTTACGGTGGAGAAGGAAGAAGGAGGAAGTGGATGATGAATGGGGATGAAAGTGAACCTTGAGAAGGAGGAAGAAGGTGGTGAATGTAGAATTGTGAGGGAAAGAAGGATTAATGGGGTTTTGGAAGGATGGGTATAGAGGTTTAGGGAGAGAAGAAGGAGAAGAAGAAAGGAAGAAATGGTGAAATGAACGAGGGAGGGGGGCGTGGTTTTGAAACTGGCAAAGAACGATCCACGGCCGTTGATTTATCCACGCCCGGCCGTGGATGCTGGCCGACCTTGTGGTTTTTTTTTTTTTGTAAACTGAGAGTTCCACGGCCGTGGATTATTCCACGGCCTGGCCGTGGAATTCTCTGACTTTTCATTTTTTTTTTTGTAAACTGAGATCCACGGCCATGGAAATTTCTATGCACGGGGTGTGGAACCTTCTGACCTCTGTCGTCTTTTAAATAAGTCTTCAAACCTAAACAAAATCCAAAAGACAATTATCAAAATAATAATCTAACACTCAAAATCAAAAGAAAAAGAAGAAATAAAACAGAAAAATAATAAAACATGGGTTGCCTCCCAAGAAGCGCTTATTTAAAGTCATAAGCTCGACTCCTATCCTCTCATCACTCTACATTTGGGTCACGGAGGGCAATGTTCATCCTCTTCTCGAATTGCTCCTCCGCTAGATAGTGCTTCAACCTCTGACCATTAACTTTGAAAGTCCCTCGCTCCTTATTCCAAACCTCCACAGCACCATAGGGAAACATTTTCTTCACCAAAAATGGCCCCGACCATCGTGACTTAAGTTTTTTAGGAAATAGTTTCAATCTAGAATTGAAAAGAAGCACCAGTTCTCCTTCACGAAACTCTCTACGAAGAATATGCTTGTCATGCCACCTCTTGGTTCTCTCCTTGTATGACTTCGCGGTCTCATAAGCATCCAATCTCAGCTCATCAGCTTATGAAGTTGAAGTTTTCTCTTTTCTCCTGCCGCTTTTAAGTCAAAGTTCAGAAGCTTAATAGCCCAAAAGGTTTTATGTTCAAGCTCAACGGGTAAATGGTAGGGCTTCCCATAAATCAGTCGAAAGGGTGTCATCCCAATGGGAGTCTTGTAAGCAGTACGATAAGCCCAAAGAGTGTCATCCAGCTTCAAAGACCAATCCTTTCTTGAACTAGACACAATCTTTTCCAGAATACTCTTTATTTCTCGATTAGAAACCTCCACTTGGCCAGAAGTCTGAGGATGGTAAGGTGTAGCAACCTTATGAGTGACTCCATATTTCTTCAAAAGGTTCTCAAATTGTCTCTCTATGAAGTGTGAACCTCCATCACTTATCACAGCCCTAGGAACTCCAAACCTTGGGAAAATGATCTTCTTGAATAGCTTGATCAAGGACTTTGCATCACTTGTTGGGGATGGAATGGCTTCCACCCACTTAGATACGTAATCAATAGCTACAAGAATGAACTTATTGTTGCAGGAGGATGGAAAAGGGCCCATGTAGTCAACTTCCCAAACATCAAATATCTCCACCTCAAGAATAGTATTCATTGGCATCTCATGCCTCTTGGAGATACTTCTAGCCCTCTGACATGGATCACATGTTAGCACATAATTCTGAGCATCTCGAAAAATATGAGGCCAAAAGAAACCAGACTGAAGAACTTTGACTGCCGTCTTGGAGGCACTAGCATGTCCTCCATAGGATGCAGAATGACAACAACTCAATATACTCGGAACCTCTTCCTCGGAGACACATCTCCTATAAATACCATCAGCACACCTCCGGTATATGTATGGGTCATCCCACACAAAATTTTTCAGATCGGAGAAGAACTTCTTCCTCTGCTAATAGTTTAGCTCAGGAGGTAGAACTTTGCTAACCAAATAATTTGCATAGTCAGCATACCAAGGAGCACTCTCTGCAAAAACTGCAAACAACTGCTCATCAGGGAAAGAATCATCAATAGGCAATTCGCTCCCCCTAATCACTGGTTGCTCAAGCCTTGATAAATGGTCTGCTACTTGATTCTCCGTCCCCTTTCTATCCAAAATCTCCAAATCAAATTCTTGGAGAAGAAGAATCCGACGGATTAGTCGAGGCTTTGCTTCCTTCTTGCTCATGAGGTATCTAAGTGCCGAATGATCAGTGTATACGGTCACCTTTGACCCTACTAGATAGGACCTAAACTTCTTAAAAGCAAAAACTACCGCTAGCAACTCTTTCTCTGTAATGGCATAGTTTGCTTGAGTTCCATCAAGTGTCTTGCTAGCATAGTAAATTGCATGCACTTTCTTGTCCTTTCTTTGCCCCAACACAGCTCCTACGGCATAGTCACTGGCATCACACATGACCTCAAAAGGTCAATTCCAATCTGGTGTTTGCAAAACAGGAGCAGTGATCAAAGCTTCTTTCAACCTGCAAAAGGCATTCAAACAGTCACTATCAAAATTAAATGGAACATCCTTCACTAAGAGATTAGACAAAGGTTTAGCAATTTTAGAAAAATCTCTAATGAATCTCCAATAAAAACCAGCATGTCCCAAGAAACTTCGCACTCCTTTCACATTCACCGGTGGAGGCAATTTCTCAATCACTTCAATTTTGGCCTTATCCACCTCAATTCCTTTTCCAGAGACCAAGTGTCCGAGCACTATTCCCTCTTGTACCATAAAATGGCACTTCTCCCAATTCAAGACAAGATTAACCTCCTCGCATCTCTGCAAAATCTTAGACAGATTAAACAAACAATCATCAAAGTTAGTACCATATACTAAAAAATCATCCATAAAAACTTCCATGATGTTTTCAATAAATTCAGAAAATATTGCAGTCATGCATCTCTGGAAAGTAGCAGGGGCATTACATAAACCAAATGGCATTCTCCTATAGGCAAAAGTGTCGTAAGGGCAAGTAAATGTGGTTTTCTCCTGGTCACTAGGATGAATAGGGATTTGGTGGAATCCCGAATAACCATCTAAGTAACAAAAGTGTGTATGCCTAGCTAGCCTCTCAAGCATCTGATCAATGAAGGGAAAAGGGAAGTGATCTTTCCTAGTTGCACTATTCAACTTTCTATAATCAATACACATCCTCCAACCTATGACAATCCTAGTGGGAATCAATTGGTTTTTTTCATTTTCAATTACAATCATCCCCCCTTTCTTAGGAACCACATGCACAGGACTAACTCATTCACTATCAAAAATTGGGTAAATTACCCCAGCATCAAGCAACTTAAGTACCTCTTTTTTAACAACTTCCTTCATATTAGGATTCAACCTACGTTGATGCTCAACAGAGGGTTTATGATCAGGTTCCATCAAGATTCTATGCATGCAAAAGGAAGGATTTATGCCTTTAATATCATCAAGAGTATATCCTATGACCTTTCTATGCATCCTAAGAGCCCTAAGCAATTTCTCAGTCTCTAACTCATTCAAGCTAGCACTAACAATGACAGGATAAGAAGAGTTGGGACCAAGAAACTCATACCTGAGAGTGGAAGGAAGAGTTTTAAGTTCTACCTTAGGAGCCTTTTCCTCTTCCCAATCTTCAGACTTAGGCTTTGGCTCAAGCCTTTCCACCTTGGCTTTGCTAGGAGGAATTTTTGAGGTTGCCTCCAATAAGCGGGCATACTCAGCTACTTCTCCTCCAGAATCAATAGAGCCGCCACCAACCAAGCATCTTTCCAATGGATCTTCCAAATGAATTATGGAGGACTCTTCCTCCACCACCTGGTGCAATAAGTCAACCCTGTAACAAGAGTCCTCAAAAGAAGGTTGTTTAATAGATTTAGAGATATCAAACTCAACCTTATTATCACCAACAGTTAAAGACAATTTACCATTCTTAACATCAATTATAGCACCAGCAGTAGCTAAGAAAGGCCTACCAAGAATAATGGGGATTTGGGAATCCTCCTCCATTTCAAGCACAACAAAATCAGCAGGTATGAAAAACTTACCAACACGGATAGGAACATCCTCCAAGATGCCTACAGGATATTTGACAGACTGATCCGCCAATTGCAGCGAGATAGTTGTGGGTTTAAGCTCACCTACCTCCAGCTTCTTACACACAGAAAGGGGCATAAGACTAACACTAGTCCCCAAATCACACAGAGCTTTATCAAAGTTAGTGTTGCCAATCAAACAGGGAATAGAGAAGCTACCTGGATCCTTTAACTTAGGAGGCAATTTATTTTGAATTAAGGCACTACACTCCTCAGTTAAAGCCACTGTCTCATAGTCTTCTAGCTTCCTCTTATTAGACAGGATGTCCTTAAGAAACTTAGCATAGGTAGGCATTTGTTTTAACGCCTCTGTGAAGGGTACATTAATGTACAATTTCTTTAGGACCTCTAGGAACTTCCCAAACTGCCTATCTAACTTTGCCTTAGCAAGTCTTTGAGGGAAAGGAACCGGGGGTTGGTAAGGCTCAGGGGGTACATACTTAGACACTTTCTCAGTGATTTCCTCTTCTTCTAAGGGTTGTGCCTTAGTCTCTTTCTCCTCATTCCCCACATCTTTGTTACTCTCCCCATTACCCCTAGGATCCTCTAACATCTTTCCACTCCTCAAACTCACAGCCTTACAATGTTCATTGCCTGGGTTGACTTCCGGTTGACCAAGAAACTTACCTTGCTGCCTAAGAGAAGTGCTTGCTTATTAGGCAATCTGGGTCTCCAACATCTTATTATGAATGGCTAAATTGCCAACCTTAGCTGACAACTCTTTGATCGCTTCAGTCACAACTTGCCCATGGTGCCTAAACTCCTCATTCTGTTTAGACTGGCTCTCAACAAAATTCTCTAGAAGGGACTCAAGTCTAGATTTGCACTGTGGGACTCCGAAGAGGGTTTAGCATTACCTTGCCCAACTCAGATTGATTATTCCCGGAAGAGAAATTAGGATGCGACCTCCAACCGGGGTTGTAAGTTTGGGAATACGGGTCATTCCTCCCCTTTTGGTTGAAGTCGTGGAAATTGTGGCATGACTCCACTTGCTCTACCGGTGCACCATGTGAGGATCAATTCCAACTTGGCATTCAGCTCCCATATGTCCCTGTGCTCCACAAATCTCACAAAAATTGTTAGAGGTACCTATGGCATTTACATGAGCTTTCTCAAGCATGTCAAAACGTTTATTCAAAGAATCAAACTTTGACATAATTAAATCAACACCATCTACCTCAAACTTACCTCCCGAGAGCTTTCTCGGATTGTGCCCTCTTTCATTGGCCCATTGGTAATGATTTGAGGCAACACTCTCAATAATGTCATAAGCCTCTGTGAGCCTTCTATTCATCAGAGCTCCACCATTTGTGGAGTCAAGAGACACCTTCGAAGAATATTCTAAACCATTGTAGAAGGTGTGGACGATCAACCACTTTTCTAACCCATGGTGTGGGCAGGCTTCCAGCAAAGCCTTATATCTATCCCAAGCTTCTGACAATGACTCGCCATCTTTCTGAACAAAGCTTGTGATTTGGGTCCTTAGATGAGCAGTCTTGGAAGGTGGAAAGAATTTGTCCACGAAGGCTTGCTCCAATTGGTCCCAAGTAGTTATCGTCTCAACAGGAACAGACTTCAGCCAAGCTCTAGCTCTATCTCTCAATGATAGAGGAAACAAGCGGAGACGAATAGCATCAACAGAGGCACCTTTGATCTTGAGGGTCTCACAGAACTCCAAGAACATATCCACATGATCATTAGGATCCTCTGATGGAAATCCTCCAAACTGGTTCTGTCGTATCATAGAAAGTAGGGTAGGAGGTATGGTGAAGTGCCTGGCTTCAATGTCTGGCCGAGCAATTCCAGATCGCAAACCCCGAGCATTAGGGGTTGCATACTCCTTTAAAGGTTTATTATCTTCTGCTGCTGCCATGACAAGTGTTGGTTCAGATATTTTCCTTACTCTTTGCCTTTGTTGTCTTCTCCTTCTACGTAAAGTCCTTTCAATTTCAGGATCTGCTTCAATGAGAATCCCAGAACGTCTAGTACTTTGCATAAACAAGAGAAATTACCTGCAGAGAGTCAAAAGATAAATCAAGAACGTAAGAACCAAATATAAAGAAAAAAGTTTAAAAATAATTAAATTAAAAATTAAATTAATATTCAAGAAAAACACTGAGTCTAAGAACTAACGGCGCCAAAAACTTGATGCGTGAAATCCGCAAGTGTACGGTTTAAAGTCGTCAAGTAATAAAAAGATCGAATCCACAGGACTGTATATGAATACCAATTAATTAATTAATTCAATTAAGTTAAACAAAAGGAAATATGATTGTTGATAAAGAAGAACGTAGTAACAAAACAATTAAATAAAAATAAAGAAAAAAGAATTGAGAACAAAGATAGCAAGTTATCAAGAAAGGGTTTTCAGATTAAAGAAAGCTTCCAAGATTGGGATACCACAATGATACAAGATAAATCCTAATTGACAACCCTTTTTATTAAATTTGAAATTCAATTGAAGGTGAATTACCCTAAATTAGTTAATGTTCTTTCTCAAGATACAAGATCTGTGCCCAATTAAACCAATTCCTACTCTCGTGGTAATTGAATTTAAATTGAACCCATTACGCTTTGTGGTAATTCATTGAATCCTCGAAAGGCTAAAACTACTCTCGTGATTTAGATCTTAAGTTCAATTCTTATGGTTTCAACACTTAGGTTCACCTCTCAGTACGTCCCTAAATGCCTATGAGATGCAAATAAGTGGCCAGCAAATTCACATGAATAAGAGCAATAAGAATTGAATCAAAGAACATTCAAGATCAATAAAAGGGGAAACAACGTCAATTATTCATTATCAAAGTATCAAAGGGCATTGTCCAATCCTAGAAACAAAAGTAACTACTCAGACATAGAGAAGAAGGAAACAGAAATCAAACTTAAAAACATCCCAAACCTGTAACAATGGGAGAAGTAGGGAGAGAGATGAAGATCAAGAACCCTAGCCTCTTTTTTGCCTCTTCCAAAACTAGGTTAGAATCCCTTCATTGTATTCAGAACCCTTATTTATAAACCTAGGGTTTTAATTGGCCAAAAAGCCCCAAAAAGAAATAAAAGAAAAACTAAACTTCTGCTGCGCGCTGCGAACCACGGCCGTGGATCATTCCACGGCCAGGCCGTGGATGTCTCTGCCAAAAAAAAGCCAATTTTGCAACATTTGAGTTCCACGGCCGTGGTTTTATCAACGGCCAGGCCGTGGATCTCTCTGGAATGGCCTTCCAAGCTCAATATGACCCATTAGACCTCCGAATCTGAAAAAGTGCTCAACATGAAAGTTGTAGATTTGGATCTTAGCTATTAACCATCAAAATTTTAACTCATTTGATAACTTGTAACTCGAGATATGTCATGAATAGTATACAAAGGTCAAGCTGTCAGGATCAGCACCCTAGTTCTTGCTTCAATTCCAATTTGAGTTATCCAAATGTGTGATTGGGCCTTTGAGGTCTTCATGAAAGTTGTAGATAATTGTCTTATCTTTCCCTAAATTAGTTCCATAAAGCTCCAACTTCAATCATGCAAGCTTCCATTCATTCCAAGTCCAATTTAGCACCAATCCTACACAATAACACCATAAACACCGCAGTTATCCAAACTAAGGGAAAAATAAACTAAAAAGGGAACTAAAATGCTTAAAATGCCTACAAAATGCATGCAAAACAAGAACAAAACATGATGTTGTTTCACACACATCAACATTACACTTTGAATTCCTGCCATGAAAAGAAGGGTAACCAGATCTTATGTTGTCAACCAATGCTATTTGTATAGCTCACGACTCACATGTTCAAAAGGGCCTATAAAGAACTATGTCCCATTAAAGATCTCAAGATGCTCTTATTGAAGATCATGAGCGGCCGTGAATGGGCCGAGGAATTGGCTAACTTGAGGAGAGGAAAATTGTATGGTACCCATGGTGCAAAGAAGGGCAAACTTTGATTTATCAGTGCAAAGGCTTTCCTAACGTTCCTCTAATGGGTATTCGGGGTGCATTAACTACAACCCCGCTTTGACATTGCGACAACTTGGCTATCCCATGATAAGACTATCCTCAGAATTAGAAACCAATCCCTTTATTTATGACATGAAGACAAGGTGTACTGAGACACTCAGGAAGGTACGAGACGCTTGGAAGAAAGTCATCAGAAAGGGTAAAGAGTTAGGAGTCAGAAGCTGTGGGGTCAAAGAAAGATACTGGCAATGGGTCAAGGATCGGGCTCAGGAAGTCAAACTACCCTTCAAAATTCCATCTAGTAAATCTCTGCCTACGGTTCTGATAGAAGATGAAGAATTTAAGGAAAAGCTAGCAGAAGCCAATGAAAACAAATGGAAATTAGAAGCAGAGTTAGAAAAGACTCGCAAGCATACGTAGTTTATAAGCGTAAACATTCTGAGAAAAGTCACGCTCTTGAAAGAGCTAACAAGAAGCTAAAGACAAAGCAAGAATATATGTCAAGAACCAAAAGATACTTGGAAGCTTCAAACAAAGAATTGGAACTCCTAGGATAAGAAAGAGATAAGGCTCTGGCCAAAATCAATAACTTAAAGAGCTGCTCGTAAATGCCAAAACTGCACAGAATAATGCTCTTCAATAGGTGGATAGCATGAGGCAACAAATAAAAAAGTTATCAGCATAATATGAAGATATAATCAAAATTAAAAGGTTGCACATTGGCAAGGCGATTATAGGGTATGAAGCAGCATTATGACAGGGACAAGAAGACTTGCAGAAGCTAATAAATCGGATGAGACAACAAGACAAGGACATCAGTGAATGGAAAGAAGAAGTCCACTTTTGGATGGGCCGCTTTGCGAGACTAGCATATCTAGCCAACACGGCAATTGCAAATGTTCCATATTATTTGAAGATGGCTAATAAGATGGTCAATCCTCTTAATACACCGACAGAGATTAATGATTTCATTGAGTATTACAAGAGTCTTATTGGGCAAATGAAGCAGATGACCAAGGTGCACTCATTTAAGAATGATAAACTTGACTAGACAATGATGCATTTCATCTAGGAAGTGAACTATTTCAGTTGCAAAAAGGAAAAATGAAAGTGATGTACTCCTCTCAAATGATGTCTGTGATTTTTGTTTTCAATTGAATAAAGTATGTTTTTTTTTGTTTTTTTGATCCCATGTTTCACTTGAGACCTAATACTTTTGAACGAGACGTTATAAGAAGCAATCATGACAAACAAAGGTCAAAGATACTCACTCAAGTCCATCTGGTACAAACTAATAATGGTCCTCTAACAAATCGATAATGATCATGGTTATTTTTAATAAATCATACTTTAACTATCCATAAGAAATTCGGAACCCTTGAGCGACGAAGGAAAAAGAACACTAATCGAACTTAAGTTCATAATCTCGGGCTAGAATGACTACTAGTAATCCTAAGGTTAAGAGAAATCTGGTTTAAGAAATAAATGAAATAAAGGGAAGATTACATCAAATGAATGACGAACAGACAATTATGGAAAATGTTGAACCGACTAAGGATGGACTTCAGGTCGAATGAATCAAATGGGTTTTCAAGAAAACTCATAGATAACAACGGCTACCTAAACATTAGTCCAGCAAGCAATGCCAGATGTTTCTACACATGCTCATCCGAAATAGGAGCGAATGCTTAGAGTGGTCAATCAGGGGCAACCTTAGAAAGTTCAACTTAGTGGTGATTCAGTTTCTAATCATTGTGAATAAACAATACCTTGGAGTCCTCCAGCACTGGGGAATTTTTGCGCAATTGGTATTCTGATTTGTTTATCAAGTTATTACTATGAAATGATGGTTTTAGTGTACTGACCCTATGCTTGTTTCATCATTAAAATCATTTAGGTTTTGAACTTATGTAAACTTTCTTGAAGCATTAATGTAATGGATTTGCGTGGATCTCAACATACCTTGTTTCCTTTTCTTAAGTTCTTGGCATACATGTTCTTGTCTGATCTTTCTTGTCATTCTTTTCTTCCCTTTACTTGCTTTCTTTTGCTTCAGATCCCATAGAACTCTCATTCTGAAAAACTGTTGGTGGTCATGAGGCCTACGTGTGCAAGTGTTCTTTGCCCAAATAAAAACCAAAAAACAAAAAAAAAAAAAGACTAAAGAAGAGGTGAAAGAAAAAAAGAGAAAAATGAGCATATTTCTCTATCCTTCATGAGAATTCATCTTTCCATTATCCCTTATTGTCCCATTTTAAGCTTGAAAGTTTTCTTCAATAAACCCTGGACAATGATCACCCCTACACTAGGCGATAGCATAAAACAAAGGTTGATTGCCATGGTGACTATTTTGAAGCATAATGAAAAAAAGAGAAAAGGAAGAAAAAGTGAAAGAGACAGAAAGTAAAAAATAAAGAACAATAAGAGAAAAATATGCGTGAAGGCACAAAAGCAATTGACAAAGTTTAGTTTGAACAAGGATCCTTGATCCCATTTAACCTTTAAACGCTTGTTTGGGCCTTATATCTTTCATTTCATGACCACTAACCTTGGCCATATTATAATCCTTAAAAAGTCCATTCTGATCAATGAATGATTGCCTTTATTTTCACAAGTTTTAATTTTGAGACAAAAGGTTGTGCTCATACAAGTATCTAATTCATTGCTCCTTAACAAAAAGCCCGTTAGGATAAAAAATTGTAAGGGTGGTCTAAGCAAAAGATAAGGCAAAAAAAAAAAAAACTGCACTAGGGCAAGTTTTTACCCTATTCAAGCTGGCCCTACACTGGGGATTTTTTTTAGCTCGATTTGTCCTACACTAGAGCAAATCTTTTGGTTTAATGTGGATCTACACTGGGGCAAGTCTTTACCCTATTCAATTTAGCTCTAAATTGGGGCAATTTTTCTAATTTTATTTGGCCTTACACTAGGGCAAAAATTTTATTCTCAAATTCTCCATATTGGGACAAATTTTGTTATCAAATG
The DNA here is from genome assembly GCA_029884595.1 of Ormosia semicastrata. Lineage (NCBI taxonomy): Eukaryota > Viridiplantae > Streptophyta > Magnoliopsida > Fabales > Fabaceae > Ormosia > Ormosia semicastrata. Next base: position 39,810,217 of record JAQQTO010000059.1, read on the forward strand.
GCCTACACTAGAGCAACTTTGTTCTCAAATGGTATACCCTAGGTCAAATTCATTTTTTTTTTATACCTTACACGAGGGCAGATTTCTGTAGATACTTGATAAAACAATGGTCATGATGTCCAGTTGTCGAGTAAGGATCAATCACATCTAAACTGGGGCAAAAACCCCCTAGATTTCTTACTATTCTACTTCTTATGTCTTTATCCTTTGTAAATGCTCTTTGTGTAGTCATACTCTCAAAATCAGTCAAGAAGTTACTCAGTTAGTAAATTTCTTTAATGTTGTACTTTTGAATCCATGCATATCTGGTACATGATGCTTTAGGTTGGGTGAACATGAGTTTAATAGTACAACTTAACCATCTGATGGTAGTCTCTTGTTGAACAACTCAAGCCAAAGGAGCTCCAAGTTTTAATCGATGAAGGAAATGACATCCTCAATGGATAATTCAGATTGAAGTGTGTCCGTTGGAAATGGGAATCTTTGGAGGAAGAAAGTCACAAGCTTCTACGTAAGCCATATCTAATGAAGATAAATTTGAACAAGCTGAGATTGGCAGTGATCCCCTTTGAATATAGGTTTGGTTAGTTAAAGTTTTCTAAGAAGCGTTTGGTTCAAAACTTTGAAAAAAAATATTTTTCTCAAGTACATTCACTTCTTTGGCTCAAGGCGCACTGCATGAGTTTTTTAGGGTCAAGGCCCTTTGTATAAGTTTTTTTTTTCTGGCTCAAGACCCACTACATAAGTTTTCTGACTTAAGACCCTTTAAGAGTATTGATGAGAAAAATAACCAGGCAAGTCATAAAGCAAATTTCGTTACTATTCGACCTTGATCCTACTATGAGAAAAAAGTTCTTAAGAGCTGTGGAACTAAGAACGACTCAATTGAAGCTTTGATGTGTCATTTTGTTTACCCAATTTGTTCATGAAAATTTCTACAAAAGGATATCCATTGTATCATGTATCATCTCATGCATCAAATACAAAATCAACATTTTTAGTTCCCAGGGTCTTATGCTCATTGCCTTCTCCTTTCCAGGTCCCTGCACCCATCGCTTTTAGCTTCCATGGCAAGTCAGGGTCTTATGCTCATTGCCTTCTCCTTTCTGGGTCCCCACACCTATTGCTTTTAGCTTCCACGACAAGTCAGGGCCTTATGCCCATTGCCTTTTTTTATTTTTTATTTTGGTCCCTGCACCCATTGCCTTTAAGTGTTCTATCACTGTTCGGCGGATACCCGACTCTGTAAGCTTTTTAGCTTCCTACTTTAAGTTTTTTCGGTTAAGCTTCAGCGGATACTCGACTCTGCAAGCTTTTTACCTTTTCTGCTTTAAGTTTTTTTTGTTAAGTTTCAGTGGATATCCGACTCCGCAAGCTTTTTACCTTTCCAGTTTTAAGTTTCCTGTCATGCTTCGGCAGATACCCGATTCTGTAAGCTTTTTTTTTACCTTTTTTGCTTTAAGTTTTCTGTCAAGCTTCGGCACATACCTGACTCTGCAAGCTTTTTAGCTTCCAACTTTAAGTTTTCTATCAAGTTTCGGTGGATACCCAACTCTGCAAGCTTTTTTACCTTTTTGCTTTAAGTTTTTTGTTAAGTTTCGGCGAATACCCGACTCCGCTAGCTTTTCTTTTTTATCTTTTCTGCTTTAAATTTTCTATCAAGATTCGGTGGATACCCGGATCCGCAGACTTTCTTACCCTTTTGTCAAGCTTCAGCGGATACCCGACTCCGCAAACTTTTTAGCTTCCTGCTTTAAGTTTTTTGTCAAGTTTCGGTGGATACCCGACTCCGCAAGCTTTTTTTGACCTTTTTTGTTTTAAGTTTTTTGTCAAGCTTCGACAGATACCCGACTCTGCAAGCTTCTTGCCTTAAGTTTTCTATTAAGGTTCGACAGATACCTGACTCCGCAAGCTTTTTACCTTCTCACTTTAAGCTTTCTGTCAAGCTTCGGTGAATACTTGATTCCGCAAGCTTTTTACCTTGTTCCTATTAAGCTTCAATGGATACTTGACTCCATAAGCTTCATATAATCTTATCAAACTCTAACTTGTCTCTGTACTCATTGCTTTTTAAATTTTTGGGTCACTGTATCCATTTCCTTTAGGTCTCTAGGTCTATATACTCTTGACCTTTACCTTTCGAGGTTCTTATACTCTACGTTTTCACTTTTTTTTAATATCTGTTGCATACAGGAAAATTTTCATGGACAAAATTGAATTAATTCCTTTATTTTCTATTTAGTTTAAATGTAAAGTAAAGGGGGGCAGCTGTTGATACCCAATTTTGTTCATAAATTTTTTATTTTTGTTGCTTAATCAAGGATTAATTTTGTGTTAAATGATGCTTAATTGCAATGTTTTGAACACATCCTATTTGGATCACTACCTTTTTATTTGTAAAAAAAATTAGATAAATAATAAAATAATAAAATAAAATAAAATAAAAATAAATAAAAGAAAAAGGAAAAAAGGAAAAAAAAAAAAAAGATGACCCAATTTTCACCTATGACCCATTAACCACCCATTAGCCCATAACCCGACCCATGACCCATTATCCATCTCATAACCCTAGCAATTATCATTAAACTCATCATAAACAAACTCATCTCAAAACAAACTCATCCTAAATAAACTTATCACCATCACTCTTCAGATTCTAATTTTTTCTATAAATACCCATGACCTACACAGACTTCTGCCTACAACTAACATCCTAGTAATTCTTATTTTTTTTTACCCTACGACAGCAAGCTCCCCCTCCATCCACCATTACTGCCTCACAAACAACCACTCATCATGACCACAAACACCACCTTCATCTTCTTCACTTCACCTGCAACGCCATAACCACCTTCACCAGATCACTCCACGCATCAAACCGTGAAAGTCAAACTATTCTCGTCGCCTCGGATCTGCGACCCAGCAGCGAATCGCTCATCATCAACTGAGATCACCGGAATTAGAACCAGCTTCACCCCAAGACCAACCATGCGTCATGTCCCTGCCGACCCTTGCTTCGGGCCAGCGCCGCCCACCATTTTTGGACCAGCCATCGCAAACGCGCCATGACCTGCACAATATCACGTCCCAGCTGTCCACAAACCAGCAACCCAGATCCATCTTCGCGCAACCGCTGGCTGCTCAACGTCCCTTAGCCACCTTCAACATAACAGCTGCTGCGCACCACCCAACCGCACCACTCCTCCATTAGGGCGTGCACGTAAGAATAACAGAGCCCTTTTCTGATTTTTCAGCTTCTTTGTTCTTTTATTTATTTATTTATTAAATGGTTTGGGTTGGACTATTGTCAAGTTGGGTTTAAAAAAAAGTTTGACCCTAAAAATAAGTGTGCAGATTGGTTTTACTAAAAAAAAATTCTTAAGATTTTTTTTTAAATTAATTTAATTTATAAAATTTCATTTAATCAAGTGGGTGACGTCTCTAACGTGACGCCGAACATCACCCATTCAAACCTTAATATGATTAACTAAGTTGCGATGACTGTTTGTCCCTTTATAGGTCGCAAGTGCACAGATGGAACAAGTAATACAATGAAAAATAGGATATTGCTCCTACAAGGACTACATTATTTCTAATGCTAAATATCAACCAATAAATTAAATAATTCTATTCAAGAACATTAAAATTGGAAAAAGTGCATTTAAACTAAATCTAAAGACTAAAATGATATAAATAGAAATTAAAAGAAAATGTTTAGAGATCAGGAAATCCTTCTTCACCTCCTATTTCAATTGATAATATGCATCCCTCATAAGCAATATGAATGAAATGATTAGTTAGCTTGAAAATCTACTTTAGTTAAAAGCTTATGTCTAGGTCAATCAACCTTGCTTTATTTGCCTAATCACTAAGTGTCTATGAGAACTAGTGCAAATTCCACTCATTAAGGTCTATTCTCAAACACCTACTATGCATAACTAAGAGGTATATTTTTATATCATTAGCAAATCAACTCATCCCACCATTAGAATGAAATCGAACATGCATCAACCATACATATGATCTCAAATCTAAATTCTTATGTCTAGGTTAATTAGATTTCAACAAATTACTTACAAATTGGTCAAATAATCAAGAGCATTAAAATCCATATGATTGAATAAAACTAAACATCAATATAAATTCAAAGAAGTACAAAATCATCAATATCCATAGGAGAATCTAAAGAAATCCCTGAATACAGCTTAACTACTCATGATACATGAAAATCTCATGACAAAATTATCATGTTCATGCTCAAAGAAGAGAAGAAAGTAAAAGGAAAAGGAAGGAAGCTTAATGGATGTAATCTTTGATGCTTGAATCTTCTTCCATGAGGAAGATAGCCTCCAACCTTGCTTCCTTTGGCTTCCTCTCAACCTCAACGAGAAAACCTAGTAGCTGCTTCTCTAAACTAAAAAGCTCTTTTTTTATAAAAAATATAATAAAATAATATTTATAGGCCCAAAACTCTGTTTCACGCCGCGGTGTTAACATGCCTGCGCCGCGGTGTCCTAGCCTCGGGTCCAGTATGCTAAAAGTAGGGGAATGCACCACGTTGCGGCATGAACATGCTTGCACCACGGCATGAGATGTTAAACTTCACACTTGTCTTTCTCTTCTAATTTTGGTCCAAATCCTCCAAATTTCAGCTTGATTGGAGTCTTTCTTGTAATAGAGAAAACACCAAGTTATTCACAGTTGCAATTTCACTTAATCACTTACAGAATATGCACAATTTGCTCAAAACCATATAAGAAGATATCCAAATTGAATTTGACAAATATAAGTCTAAAATCTTCTATATATGCATAACAAACAATGACTAAGCTATCAATATAGCACATATATAGGGTACAAATAACTACATTTCATGGAATTATCACACCCCCAAACTTAGATTTTTGCTAGTCTCGAGCAAAACAAAGTATGACTAAGTAAACCTACTTAACAATTCATGCTTAAACATTCATTCAACGTCTAATATAATTTCAATTTTCAATTAACCTCAACTAGTGTATAATGATTGTATAACCCTCAAAAAGTACTAATGCCTCATAATCTGCTCTACACATACACAATCCTTAACATGCTTAAACATGTTACTTCAAGACTTAAGCCTCCAACTGATATTTGTAGGGTATTCAAACGTGAAAGAATAAAACTCCCCAGAACCGTTCAATGTTTTTTGTACTTTTCTTTTCTTATGTCATTCCCTTACTTTTTTTTTTTGAAAAGCAATGCTTTTTATTTGACTACATCTGGTTCCTTCAAGCTCATTTTGGATTGAATATGCATTAATACCCCTAATCACTAGACTCACTTCAAGAAATAACATATTATGTACTCAATAAATAATGATGATAGGAAGAAAATGCAATGCTTTCACATGCATTAGAATGGTTACAGGGTAAGGAATATAAGAGTGGTGAAAAACATATAAGGCCGAACATTTATAAAACTTTAAAAGGAGACCTATGAATATAATCATGTCAGGGTAAGCTTTTAAGGCTCAATCGGTCCAAACAATGTCCTAATAATTTCCTCAATCATTCATAATCTAGGATTTCGCCTCAAAAGAGTTTAAAAATAATTTCTAGGATACTCGAAACTATACATGTACAACCATAAATATTCTCTTGACATGCACTCTTATCATTTTCGAAGTTACACGTGTCTACAAATGGGATGTAAATCATGCATAAAAAGTGTCTAGATTATTTCTACATGCTTCTAGATCACAAGTGGTTTCACTTGAAATAGGGCAATTCGCAAACATTTATATCATTGGACAACCAATTCCATACTAGCAATTGAAAATATGTCATGTATTCTAATAAATCCAGCATTTTCAAATCAGGCATGCATAACATCATGTATAGAATGTTAAAAATTGAAAAAGAAATTCTCAAAACCCATCAATAATAGTCAAAGCAATATAGAAATATGATAATATGGTGACATCACTACTGCATACAGTAAACATCATCACATGTTATGCATTCAACATTATAATATCCAAAACATGTAATAATACTCCCCTAAACTAGAGTGAAACAGTGTCCTCACAGTCCATGGTGTAAAGGGTTCCTAAACCTACAAAATACTTGAAATGTGAGAGCTGAGCATATAACTATATGGGAAAACATATAAAATAAACATAATATAATATGTACACTACAGGGTTACACGCTATGTAGAAATTTTTTTACAGCAAATTCAGTTCTGCTGCTGGTTTTGCTCCAAAGGGGTCTCTAATACTTGTAAAACTTGTCTAAATAGTTAAAATATAGTTTGTATAACAAAAATATAATAAAACCACAAAATCAAAGTATTATCATATATAAGACAAAAAATAAAAACTTAGGTTCCCTCCCAAGAAGAACCTGATTTATAGTCCCGGTAAGACTTTGCTTTTTTTTTCCAGAGTCCTTCAACTTGAGAGGTAGCTTGTTTTGTAAGGTGGCACTACCTTCCTTTGTAAGCGCCATGGCCTCATAATCTCCAAGCTTTTCCTTCTTCAAAAAGTTGTCCTCCTCCTTGAAAATCTCCAAAAACCTTTGGACTTGACCCTCCAGTTCTTGCTTAACCAGCTGGTTGAGGAAAGGTGGAGGTAGTGTATATGGCTTGTCCTCCTTTTTGTCCTCAACATTTCTCTTGGCACTTTGGTCATTCTTCTCAATCTCTTTGCTCACAATTACCTCATCATTAGTCACCTCAACTTCATCTTCAAGCAGCTTATTATTGAGATTTCCTTCAATGACTTTCCCACTCCACAATGATATGGCCTCACAATGCTCAATAGAGGCACCATTAGGATTGTTGATGGTGTTGCATGGAAAAATCCTTGGGGGCCTATTGTTGATGGCATTTGCTAACTACCCAACTTGTGTCTCAAGTGCTCTCAATGAAACATTTTGGCTTTGCATAATCTCATCATTTTTAGCCAAATGAGCATATGTCTTGGACATGTAGGAATCTATCTTGACCATCAGTTGCATAAACATGTCTTCCAGAGATGTTTTCTTTTCTTGCATAGGCTACCTTGGTTGTGAGGGGAACTCATTTCCATAAGATGAAGAGGATGCTCCTTGATTGTTGCTCCATGAAAAGTTAGGATGGTTCCTCCATCTTGGGTTGTACTGATTTGAATAGGAGTTATTCTGTTGTGGGGGATAATTACCTACATATTGTGCACTTTCCAAGATGGAAGGGCACCTATCAGTTGCATGATTATCACCACACTTGTCACACAGCACAAATGGGCTCCGATGAGGGATTTTCCCCCAAACTATAAAGCTTGTTTGCAATGGCTGCTACTTGAGTTGATAATGCCTTAACGGTATCAACTTCATGTACTCTTACCACCCTCCTTGGAGTATTTCTCGCTAAAGGCCATTGGTAGCTATTGGTTGCCAGTTCTTCCAATAATTGAAATGCAGCATCGAAAGATTTGCTCAGTAATGAACCACTAGTAGCTGCATCCATAATTGGATGGTGGTGTGGTAGCAAACCTTTATGAAAAGAGTAAACTTGGTGCCATGGAGGTATCTTGTGATGGGGGCACCTATGAAGAAGATCCTTGTACCTCTCCCAAGCTTCGTACAAAGACTCAGATTTAGCTTGGGTGAATGCAGTGATGTCATTCATCATTTCAGCAATCTTAGCCGGTGGAAAGTATTTGTTCAAAAACTTATTGCACGCATTAGACCAAGTACTTATTGATCCCGCCGGTAGAGATTGTAACCAACTCTTGGCTTTGTCTCCCATAGAAAACTAAAAGAGCCTTAGGCGAATGGCATCTTCAAAACTCCATTGTGCCTAAAAGTGTCACATATCTCTAGGAAATTGGACAAGTGAGCATTGGGATCTTTGCTAGGCAAACCGCCAAACTGCACAGTAGTTTGTATCATTTGAATGATGGCTGGTTTGATCTCAAAATTGTTGGCACGAATGAGAGGCCTTCTTATACTTGATTGTAAATTCTCCATTTGAGGAGTTGCAAACTCCCTCAAAGACCTCGTATGACTATGATCATCCGCCATTGTTATTATACCTAAAACATAAAAGATTGAAAACTTAAATTAAAATGAATGATACAAAACTTGAATTAGAACTAAATAAGTTCGTTGTCAATATTAGCAATACAAAAATTAACCGTTGTCCAGGAAAACGGCGCCAAAAACTTGTTTGTCCCTTTATAGGATGCAAGTGCATAGATTGAACAAGTAATGTAGTGAAAAATAGAATATCGCTCCCATAATTTCTAATGCTAAATATCAACCAATAGCTCAAATAATTCTATTCAAGACTATAAAAATTGGAAAAAATGCATTTAAACTAAATCTAAAGATTAAAATGCAATAAATGGAAATAAAAGATAATGTTTAGAGATTAGGGAATCCTTCTTCACCTTCTACTTCAATTGATAATATGCAACCCTCATAAGCAACATGAGTGACATGATTAGTTAGCTTAAAAATCTACTTTAGTTAAAAGCCTATGTCTAGGTCAATCAACCATGCTTTATTTGCCTAATTCAGTATGTTTCCATGAGAACTAGTGCAAACTCCACTCATTAAGGTCTATTCTCAAATACCTGTTATGCATGACTAAGAGGTATAATTTTATCTCATTAGCGAATCAACTCATCCCACCATTAGAATGAAATCGAACATGCACCAATCATACATATGATCTCAAATCCAAATTCCTATGTCTAGGTTTATTAGATTTCAATAAATCACTTAAAAGTTAGCCAAATAATCAAGTGCATTAAGATCCACATGATTGAACAAAATCAAACATCAATATAAACTCAAAGAAGTACAAAATCATCAATATCCATAGGAAGATCCAAAGAAATCCCTAAATACAAAATAGCTACTCATGATACACAAAAATCTCATGACAAAATTATCATGGTCATGCTCAAAGAAGAGAAGAAAGTAAAAGGAAAAGGAAGGAAGCTCAATGGATGTGATCTTTGATACTTGAATCTCCTTCCATGAAGAAGATGACCTCCAACCTTGCTCCATTTGGCTTCCTCTCAACCTCAACGTGAAAACCTAGCAGTTACTTCTCTAATCTAAAAAGCTTCTTTTTTAGAAATCTAATAAAATAGTATTTATATGCCTAGAACTTTGTTTCACACCATGGCGTTAACATGCCTGCGCCACGGTGTGCGTCAAGTTAGGTCACTATGCCGTGGCGTACACTTCTTTGTGCCACGGTATCCTACCCTTGGGTCCAGTATCCTAAAGCAGGGGAATGTACCACGCCGCGACATGAACATGTCTGAGCTGCGGCGTGAGATGTTGAACTTCACACTTGGTTTTCTCTTCCAATTTTGGTCCAAATCTTGTAAATTTTAGCTTGATTGGAGCCCTCCTTGTAATAAAGAAAACACTAAGTTACTCATAATTGCAATTTCACTTAATAACTTATAAAATATGCACAATTTGCTTAAAACCATATAAGAAGATATCCTAATTGAATTTGACAAATATAAGCCTAAAATCATCCATGTATGCATAACAAATAAGGGCTAAGCTATCAATATAACATAGATATAGGATACAAATAACTACATTTCATGGAGTTATCAATGACTTGTTAATTTAAATTTTTAAAAAATAAAAAATTAAATTTTTAAATTAAAACCAACCAACTCATAATCATTTTTTAAAGAATTACGTGACTTTGAGTTCCCCACTGTATCCGGGGATACGTAAGAGCAGAATCTCTATTTTCTCAAGTCAAAATTAAATTTTCATAATTTAGTTATTTCTTTTTTTTTATTTTGTAAATAGTTACAACTTTTTTTAAAAAAAAAAGTAAAATAAATATATTTGAGATTATTAAAATTTTCATAACTAACTTAAGATACCGTTTCTGAAACGGGTAGTGTAGGGTGTTAATACATTTTCTACTTGTAATTGACTCCCGAATTCAAACTAATTTTTCAAAAGACAAATTTTTTCATTAAATTTTTTTTTAATATTTTCTTAATTTAAATAAATATTAATGGTAACTCCATTAATTTTTTAAATTCTATATTTTTTTGTTATCCCCGCGAACTTATTTTTGAATTCATGCTTAGTGGTTCTCTAAGAACCACTTGCTTGGATAATGCCAAATTGGATTATCTCTTACACTTTCCCTTCCAAAATTTGAGGACGGAACTTACTTTTGTATGAATTGTCTCTTAAAAGTTGCATGGATTTTCTCACCCTACACAAAGAAAAGAACGATTAAAAATTGTATTGAATGAAGAAATAACAGTTACCCAATAGCAAAATAGTAAAACACCTAATCATCTTGAAAACCATTTCCGTGGAGTTTGGTTCATCCAGTAACTTGAAGCAAGGAGTAGTCCATAATCGAATTACTCGAACTTTTATTCTCCAATGTTTCTTCAACAAAGATATCTCAGCCACTTTGTCAAAATTTTCATTCATCCTAACGCAATGGAAGTAGATTTGCAACAACATAAAAAGACAAAAGAGAGATATAAGAAAGGAAGACAAAATTATCGAGAGAACAAAGTCATAACAAAAAGATAAATCGAATTATTCGAACTTCGTCACCTACAAATTTTGTTCAAGAGAGGAATCTCAGCGACACCTTGCCAAAATAGTTATATTATCATATCGTGTTAAATATCAGCGTCACTTTTACTTTCCAAATTTTAAGTCATATTTAAAGATAGTGATATTATTAGATTAAATTATTTAATTTGAATGCGTTATCAGTGTAAAAGTTTTTTACATTGTTATTCTATCATGCATTGTTATGTTATAAAAAACGTCTTACTCTCACAATAATTAACTCAAAAGTCACATATGTGATGATGTATGATTGGTTGATGATGTAAAAAACTTTACACTAACAATACATCAAAATTAAACTCTAGATTAAAAATGAAGAAGAAGAAGCTAGATTCATGTAACAAAAAACAAAAGCACTATTATTCTACGCAAACCCACATATGATTTTTGTAGCAAAAGTTTTGAGAGATTTTTTCAATTAGTTTTGATCGGAAAGCTCATACAATAGCACATACAATAGCACCATTAGCAAGATTTTTTATTGGTCATATTAATTAGTGCTTGGTCTGGACCGGGTTATGAGTCAACGGATCAGGATCAGGAGTAGTTTGACCCACCAGAATAGTATCTAGATGTTATTATGCGTTATTTTGATAAGTATATCTGTCTATTTATGAGACACTAATCTCTCACACAATCCTTGATAGATATGAACAATAATTACATCCCACACAAATAGAAAAATTAATTATAAAAGACGACAATCTCTTAGATTCTAATATTAAATAGTAGCATTTAATTTAGATTGAGTTACGATTTTTAACACCCAAAAAGCTCTATAAATATCTTGCAGAGTCTCAAAGATATGCATCTAATCCAATTTTATGCATTGCCTTCATTGTGTATGGTCTAACTTGAGTACTAGAATGTCTTTTACAAGTACTTACCTCCTCGTACAACCGCTATTGTTACCATGCCATGAAGTTTTTCACCTTCAATTACCTACTTAAGTAACCCTCTAAACTTTGTTCGGAACATTTGTGCCTTATGTGAGAAAGATAAACTTCAATTCCTATCATCATCATCATAATTAATACAAAGAGAAAGCAAGTCTTAAAGGATTGAATTATGACATATAGATGATCTGTTATATAGGTGCACGCATGTATCTTATAAAATTTTAAATCTTTAATTTTCTCCTTGATGGTTACGATCTCACACTTTATTATCTAAAATGTACTCCTCACTTTAGAGTAACCAACTCCTAAATTATTAAAATTCATGACTACTAGCTCAATCCACACACACACACAATACTTAAATTGGTTCTCCTAAAGATACACGGGCCACACACACACAATACTTAAATTGGTTCTCCTAAGGATACACGGGCCATTAATTGGTTCTCCTAAGGATACACGGGCCATTAAGTTGCTCCCCAAAATACACGAGACATCAAGTTGATCTTCTAAAGATTTTGGACATCAATTTAATCTTTTAATATTTAAAATAGACATCAATTTATAGTCCCTCAATATATATTTAAACATAAATTTGATCCTTAAATTGAAGTTTATTTTACATCATGAAGAACTAAATTAATATTTTAAATCGTTTTAAATATATATTAATTTAAATATTTGAAAATTGAAACGATACTAACTGCAGGAGAAAATTTATGAAGAAACGAAAATATGAAGAAACAATACTAACTACGGCTCACTTTGGAAACAAAAGATATATATATGTGTCGTCAGGATCGATTCACACTAAAATAAAACTTTTACACAAACTTCTAACCATTAATTTTATTTTAATCTAATGATTGAAAATTATCTAATTTAATGAAAAGAGAGAGTAATAAAATTAAACTTTGATAAAAAAAAAGTGAATAGTTATTTGACTTAAATGAAAGGAGAGAAATCGAATTTTGAGTCGACTAACTCAATTATAATATAAGTATTATTACATGTCCACACTTGCAAAGCTTGAAGAGATAAATAAATTAACGAAAAAAGTATAAAGATTTCTTAAACTTTAACTTTTTTATAAATTTTTATTAAGAATTTTAAAATCTTTTTAATTAATTCTTAAATTTTAATTAATATCTTAATAGATTCTTATATTTAATTTAAATATGTTAATTTATTAACAATAATATTGTATGATATTATTTTATTTATATTAACATTAATTAAGAATTATTTATTAACTTATTTATTAAAATTTAATTTATAAATAGCTCAAAAAATATTAATATGAATAAGATGTTGTTATATAATATTATAGTTAATAACTTAATAGATTCAAATTAAATACAAAAATCTATTGAGATATTAATTAAAGTTTATAAATTAATTAAGAAAATTTTAAAATTTATAATAATAATTTATAAAAAGATTAAAGTTAAGGGCAGCTGTATATTCTTTTACTAATAAATTATAACTTCCAAACATATATGAGTGGGAGCTACAGCTTAAAATTCAAATTTTATCAATATTTGGGCCCAGTCTGTATAAAAGCAGCCGGGACGTATATCTTTTCTCTTATAATATTTATTAAATATTATGTTAACTTTTAATATTTTAATATGCTAATATTTATGAGAATGATGTTTTGAAGAGAAAAGTCTAATTTACTTCGTCCAACTTTTGTGTCATAAGTATTTTGTTTCTCAAACTTAAAAACATGCAACATGATTCTTAAACTTTTTAACATGTGTATTTTTATTATTTCATTTAATTTTCTATCAAACTCTAAAGGTTAAAACTACATTTTTAAAATTTTAAGACTAAAATGTACATAATGTTAAGTTTGATGGAATAAATTAATTTTTTTTAAAAAAAATCTAATACAAAAATGGTCACATGATTTCAACATAACAAGCCATATAGCGAATATGGAGTAATACACACGGACAAACAAATAAACAGAGTTTTCACTTAATCTAATTAATTTTTGTTCTTTCTAAGTTCTTATTTAGTCTAAGAACATGTTTTATGGTATAAACATGTTTCACGATATACTTGGTTATAAATTACCCAAATATGAAATCTTATAATATTATTATCTTATCGTTATTTTCGAAAGATTTTTCTTTTTTTAATGTTTTTTCATAATTTTTTTAACTAATTGTAAAACATTTTCATTTTATTGATGTAGTACAAGCTGTATATCGAATATGGAGTAATACGCTTGCCGACAAATATATAAACAGAGTTTTCACTTAATCTAATTAATTTTTGTTCTTTCTAAATTCTTATTTAGTCTAAGAACATGTTAATTTTTGGAAAAATTAATACTAAGGAACATTAAGGAATCATATTTAAGTTAAAGGGACAAAAAAAATGTAAAATTATTAAGAATGACAATTTCAAATTTAATTAAAGAGAATGATCAAATAATCTTAACAAATAGACAATTATGCCCTTAATGAATTTTTTTCTTCAATTCTTCATCTTTGCCCTAAGAAAGATTAGGTTCTTTGTCTCCTATTTGTTCTTCTTTATGCTACATTTGGTCTCCTCATTCTTTCCTTTTTCTCTCCTCTTCGTTCTTATTTTGGCTTCACTTTGACTTGCTCCTTCATCCTTTTGTTCAAGGATAAACACTTCAGAATTTAAATCTTTATTTTTTTTCCGTAACTCTTAATTTTAGTTTATGAATCATACCAAAAAAGTGAAAAATATGATAACTTGTTGGGTTTTTATCTTGTATTTGTTTCAATTACCTCTTGTTGTTATGTATTGGTTTTTACGTGAAAAAAAATGAGGGATTAATATTGCTTCTAATTGGTTAATAATAGTCAATGAGTGGTTATCACACGAATGATTATTACTTATCTTTGAGTGGTTAAGAGTAGACATTAAGTAGCTATCATAATATGTTTGGAAATAAAAGAGTTTAAGATAAATGGTTTGCAATAATCATTCAGTAGTTAAACAATAGTCATTGAATGATCATTTGTTAGTATTGAGTGGCTAAAGACATATGGTCATTGTTGTTGTTGTTGTTCTATATATAAAGTTTCATGTAACTAAAAAAAATTTGTGACCATTACTTTATATTGAGTGGTCATGTGTTACCACCAAGCAGTTAATAATTTTAAATTAAGTTTGATGTGTAAAGTTTTGTGAAATTAAGAAGAAAATTGTGAGTATCCATTATTTTTTATTTAGTGATCATTTGTTAATACTGGGTGACTAATAATTTTAATTAAAGTTCTAAGTGTAAAGTTTCATATAACTAAGAAAAAAATTGTGAGTAGCCATTGACACAAAAAATTAAGTAAAAATAAAAGGAAAAAATAACTCATTCAAAAATTAATAACGAAAAATATATATATATATATATAATCTACACATAAATATAAAGAGTGATAGTCTAAAAAGCCACATCATCCAATTATTATATACTTATATTAAAATTAACTTCTTAAAATTCTCAATAAATTATTGAAAATAGAGCAAGATAATAACCATTATAATTATATATCTTTAATTTAGTAGAGGGGAAAAATATAATAATAATAAATTTATTATCTTGCTCTATTTTTAATAATTAATTAAAAACTTTATGATGTTAATTTTAATATAAGTATATAATAATTTTGATCAAGAAGCATGTTTTGGTTCCGCTGTCCGAGTTTTGTTCACATGGAGAGATGAAAAGCCCATAACCCACACCATCTCCAATACATGCATCCCTCCTTGCTTTGTTCTGTACCTATCAAGTTTGAGAACTAAAGTACTTTGGTCTGAGAATGAACTTCTTCATATTGAAATTTGATGTCATGTGACTTCTCTTCATTCGTTATTATGCATTGAAATCAACCATGCAAGGTACTTCTATAACTATCTAGATTGTACTTTAGCATTAACAGAGAAAATGTATTTAAAACCAATAAAGGAAGTGATAATGTAACATGTATATTAGCTGTCTAAAGTATGTCAACATTGTCTTTATATCTGTTATATTGTTTGTTCCTCCGAGCCAAATGGAACAGGGACGGAAAAGGAAAAGAAAATTGACATGAAATTGAGTTCTGCTCTTAGTTATGATCAGAGATTCAGAGATGATCAGGAAGGACAGACAAGCAAGTCGAATTCTTGAAGCTGAATCATCTTAATTTTGGTCTTGATTTGTTGATGATTTTGTCTACACATTAACTCTGAGCTTACTGGTCCATCTGATAATTTCATATCTAATATCAAAATAAGGTCAAAAACAAATATTCATGTTATCACCCATTAAAATAGTATCAATGCAACTACTGTAGATACAGCTTTATGTTATTTCAATCCAATACCTGCTCATCTTCATGTTACCGGAGGAATGCTACTGAAGCTTCTTGTTCTTTATCTTTTCTTCTCTTCTTTAGGAATTGCACAATGTTATGTCATTACACCAGAAATTTCTGGGTTTCATTACTGCTTTGACACCCTTCTAAGTCCTGATTAATCTCCATAAATACCTTAAGACATCTGCTAAAAAAATGATGTTTCAGAACAATGTTATTCCTATTTGTTAACATATAATTTCTTAAAACTATGAATTAGAGGAACAAATAATTTCATTTTTTATTTAAGTATCTCTATGATCCAAATTGTATCTTTTTAATCTTGCTGAAGTCAAGTTGGCAAAAAGCTGTATTAACTATTTCTCTTTCTTCTAGTTTACAAAAAAAAAAAAAAAGAATAAGATATTGTAATTCAGTGTAAAATAATGTGATAATTCTATATAATAATGTGTTTATTTATTCCCTTATAGCAAAGCTTTCTTTCTTTGGCTACATTTTTAATTAAGTGTAACAAAATCAGCTTAATATATATTGAGAATAGTGAAAGAGATTAATAAGTTGCATACCCAAAAAGCAAGAACATTTTTCACTCAAATCCTGTTCTTGATTATTTTTGTCATTGAATTCATTCTCATCCAACCGCTGCTTCGACCCCCGTAAATAACTGTATAATTCTGAGTCAGATATTAGGCGGACCCCACACTCTTTGGTACGGATGTTCAAGATATCACGTTCCCCCTTATCATTTGTAACATAGAACTCAAAAGAAACCTGATGTTCATAACTTGTGGCGATGCTGTCAAAATGGAACTCATCGTACCACATATAAACATGATCTGAATTAAGGTCCATGATAGCTTGACGATCACATGTAGTGGCGTGTCCCACCTTTGTACCATCTTCCAAGTAGCATTGACAAAAGATTTGAGCGTCATGCTTGTTGACTCCCCGAGACGGAGAATAAACCGCACACAAAATTATGCCCACCAAGTAGTCAATGGAAGGAAGATTTATAGTAATTGAGGAGTGTGGTGTCGTATGTGTGAACTGCCCTGGGACTCTGCTTCCTGGTAAACAAACATATATAGAAGTATAAGTATGGCCGAGGAAGATGTAAGGATATCTTCTTACAGTTACAGCTTTCATCATTGTTAAGTGGGCGCCTTCCATAATACAGCGGAGTGAAGGTCCATCCAGTTTCTTGCAATTCTGAAATGAAATTAATTTGTCCTTCCCAATCATCGTAGCTGCAAAAGTCTTTAAAGTGGATACTGTCACCAATGACTGGCAGTTAACGGCATAAAACTCTTTGACAAATGGTGGAAGCTCTGGTAGACACCGAAGCTTCATGCAATTCTTTAAGGACAGAATTTCCAGTTTGCCAAGACGCTTGATGCTTTCAGGCAACCTCTCCACACTGCTTCCATCTAGTCTTAGCTCATATAAGCATGATAAGTTGCTGATGTTGTCAGGGAGTTCAAACAAGTTACAACAATCCTTCAAATATAGTATTTGTAGATCTGTCAAGCCATTAAATAGGACGTGTAGCTTCTGTTTGTCAATTGCTAGTGTGCAATTAGAAATCCTAAGCTCCTCAAGAGATTTTAGGGAAGATAACTCATTTGGAAGATTCCTTAGTTTCAAACCCTCCAGATTGAGTGACCAAAGTACGCTTAGACGCCCAATTGATGGGTCCAATTTTTCGATTCCTGTATTTCTTAAATCCAACCTGTACACTGAATCCGACAACACTGAAAATTCCTTGAGACTTGTGCAGCCATCAACGCTGATCTTCATGAGAGATCTTAAATGCTTCTCATTTTTAAGACTCTTCAGTTTTTTGCAGCCATCCAGTATCAAAGTTTCAAGTGTGTCGAGAGATAAAACAGATGGACGAACAGCTAGCAAACTCTCACAACCAGAGAGATTAACCCATTTGAGTTTTAATGCCTTAGACAAATCTGGGAGATTGTTCAATTGCTTGCATTCACTTAGGTCAATTCGCTCTAAATTCACAAGATCCTGCAACAATTTAAAAGGAGACATCACTATTGAAAATCCTCGAATTTCAATTAAACCAAAAACACAAGCATACATTTCATATATCTTTACCTGCACACCCCGCCAAAGTTCTGTAACTTGGCTGTGTGGCATGCGAATCTCAACAAGCATCTTAGCACAAAAAGTTGCTGGAAGAGACTTCAAACGGTATCCATCCCACTCAATGTACCTCAGTTTATCAGAAATTTTATTAAGGACTCTAGGATAGTCGAGGTTACCTGATCTTTTACCCGGAGGGATATACAATCTCAGAAATCTTAAATTAGTCATCATGTTGAATGCGTCAGCACTCAAGCTAAGTAAATCATCAATATGCGACAAATCTAATGTTATCCCTTCAACTGCATCACTCCCCTAACAAAACAAGAAAGTAAATGGTATTAACTTAGCTATAAATATTTCTATCTAAAAGCATGTCTAATTTGAAAAAGAAAAAGTGAGCGTATTTTTTTGTTACCTTTTTATTTTTAAGTACATCAGAAATTTCTTCAATATCTTTCAATCGGCTACGTCTTCCAGAATCTTTGACATCATGACGAACTATTTTTAAACCCA
Organism: Ormosia semicastrata; assembly: GCA_029884595.1. NCBI lineage: Eukaryota > Viridiplantae > Streptophyta > Magnoliopsida > Fabales > Fabaceae > Ormosia > Ormosia semicastrata. The sequence continues at coordinate 39,828,682 of JAQQTO010000059.1, forward strand.
TTTCTTGTAGCAAGTCATGCATTTGTATTTTCTTGTCATTTGAAATAGTTATAAGAGCTTTATCTTCAAGGACCTCTATTCCACTTGTAGCAGAGAAACCACAGGCATTTAGTATCCTTTCGACATAATCTTTATTTTCATCTTTGAAAAAGAATGCAATGTCTAGAAATATTTCCTTCTGTGGATTGTCTAATCCATTATAGCTCTCTTGTAACACATTTTGAATTCTGTCATTAGGATAGTTCTTGAGTTTTTCTAATTCGCTGTCCCAAAAGTCAGTCCTTTTGGAATAAAGATTTGAACCCAAAACTTTTAAAGCTAACGGAACACCCCCTGCATAATCAATTGCCCTTTTTGAGAGATTCTCACATCCCTTTTGGGGTTGCCTTTCCTTGAAGGCATGTAAGCTAAAAAGCTCAAGAGATTCGTCGAAGCTCCATATCTTTGCCTCATATATCTCATCAACTCTTCCACTAAGCAAATGCCTATTTCTTGTTGTTATAATGAGTTTACTATCTGGACCTGCATATTTACATTCTCTGTACAATTCATCTAATTGATCTGAACTATCCACGTCATCAAGTACAATGAAAACTTTTTTACTATTGAGACTCCTTCTAATGAATGTGGATTCTGATGGATTGGAATTGAGATTTTCTTCCTTTAGTAGATCGAGGAGAAGCTTATCACGTAAAGATGTTTGTCCAAGCCTTTTTGATTCTTCTCTTACATTTGCCAAGAAACAGACACTATCATATTGGGGAAAGAGTTTAGAAAACACAGCTTTAGCAATGGTTGTCTTACCAATTCCACCCATACCCCATATTCCAATTACTTTAACATTTTTTAGTAATTGATTTTGTTTGTTTTTTGACAGCAAAAATTCAACATATTCACAGATTTTGTCAATTCTAACAAGGCCTTCTACTTCTAGTTCATTAGGGTACCTCTGGCGTAGCTTTTCCAATACATCTTTGACAATTTTCTCGATGACCTGAAAATCATTCCTAACAGAAGAACAAACAAACAAGAAAAAGGAACGATTAAATTTATCACAAATGAAAAAATAAATAAATAAACTATTAAATATACACTACTCTATCACAAAACTTTAAAAGAATAATTCAATTTTATATAATGCACTTGTATATAAGTTTTTACGGGCGTGGTAATGTTTTATTTTCTATAAAATGATTTGATGCGGAACCATATTATGGGTAAATCCCGGTTCCCTTTCGATTAGAAGGGAAACGGTATGGTCCTCCCTTATACAATTTACTCAAGGATCAAATATAGGTCATTTCTCAGATAGACGCAATTCACTTCCACTATGCCACATACACTATGTGGGATAAATTTTTACAAAACTATCATTCAATCATGTGTTTTCATATTATTAAAGTATTTGAGTTTAATAATAATAATTAAATAAGTAACAAATTTACATTATATATATATATATATATATATATATATATATGGTTTTTTATAGGTCCATTATTATGTATGTTAGCCCACCTATGTTAGCCCCACCTGCATATCATTGGTTTTCATTTTCTTGTTAATGATTAAATTAATATTTCAATTTCATTGTTTCTGGTTAATGACTGAAAATATATTACAATTATTTTGGTACAATTGCTCACACAATTTTGAGTTAAGAGTAATAGTTATATATATATAACGTTTTTTATTGGTACATTATTATTCCACCATACATTTCATTACTTCTCATTTTTTGGTTGGTGATTAAATTAGTATTATATAATTTAAGATTAGGTTGAATTATACTTTTGGTCCTTATAATTTTCACTCATTTTCAATTTAATTCCTATATTTTTTCCTTTTCAAATCAATCTTTAGACTTTCAAACGTTTTCAAAACAGTTTCTATCATCATTTTTTTATTATAATATTATTATAACACCGTCAATTGGATAATTAGTAAGTGTTTCTTTGTTTAATGTGTGCTCTTTTAGATACTCATTTTTCTTCTAAAACATCTGGTAGGTGTTTTGGGTGTATCTATAAGCGCTCTTTTTTCTTTGTAGGTCCTACTATGTTCAGGAGGTGTTCCTTTAAATACTTTTTTCTCTTAAAATATTTAGTAGGGACTAAATTAACGGTATTATAATAAAAATTGATGGAATGAAATATTTTGAAAATGTTTGCAAGTGTGAGGATTGATTTTTAAAAAATATAAAAACTAAATTAAAAATGAGTGAAAACTAAAGGACCAAAATTATAATTAAACCTTAAGATATTTTTTTTGATTTTCCAGAATATCCCTTACTCGATAAGTGAGAGACTAATCTCTTAAAATATAGTCAGGTACCTAATCAGAAACCGTTTCCAACAGTGTTATTTATATATATATATGAATCTTAAAATTGAACTTAGGATTAGATACTTAAGACACCGGAACTCCTTGACTTGAACCAACACACATTGTTACCTTAAGATTATTTTTGTTACGTTAGAATGATAGTTTTTTTTTTCTGCTTTAGAAATAACTATACTTATGTAAAAAAAATAAACATAAAATATCATCTTATTCTGGATTCTAATTTAGAGATCCTCATTTCTCTGTTGTGACTTGTGAGAGGATCGGCATTCATTGAGCAATTAGATACTTTTATGGCTTGTTTCAACCCAAAAAAAAAAAAAAAAGCTTTTGTGGCTTGACAAATTTACTCTCAGTTTTTCCGCAATGACAAAAATTATTTCTTAATTTATCCTAAATATAAAACATTCCTTTCGCAAACAAATTAACAATAATCACTTAAACTAATTGCGTTGGATAAATGAATAAAACTATTATCCTTAATAATTTTTTATCTAAATTAACGAATTTAATCTTATATTTTAAAATTAGTATCACACTTTTTTTTTAAATTTTTTTTAATTACAATTCTGATACTATATCATGTACCAAATATAATAATGAAATGGAATGAAGTCATGATGCTACTGCTACCATAAACCCAAATAAGAATGATAACTAAATTAATTTTATTATCATTCACTTTCTCTTTCCAATTCCGCAAAACATTATTCAGCGTATGCATACGAAACATATTCAAAACTTTGAGAAAGACACATAGCTCTAGCTCCCTTACAGTTTGATTGAAAGAAAATAAGTGCATCATTTTCACATAAAAAAATTTAAAGAATAACATAAATCTCTTTTATTATTTTGAAATATTTTACAAATATACTAATTCCTTGAATTCAGAAAGACTTTTAGAATATTTCTTATTTGAAATTTTAATTAATTCCCAAAATGTTCTCTATAAGAATTTTAATATGACAAAGTTGTTCTTCGAATTTTCTGTTTAAAGAAGGTATAAGGTATTTGTATAACCCCATTTGAAGAAGATATGTGTAATATTTCAATAATGAATTTCGTTGTTGTTATGAAAATTATTTTCTTCTCGACTTATCATCATTTATAAACGTAAGGAACGTGAATATTTTTTCTTTTTAATTACAAATTAGGTTTAAGACCTGATGAAAGTAGGGGAGAAAACTAACTAAACTTAGGGCAAAGCAACTTGGATGGAATTGGATTCCACGATCAATAAGTGCACAAAGTGTTAGGATAAGAGAACCCAAAATATTGGAGATATTTACATTCAATGAGCTAAAGCAAAAGACAATTGACCAAAAATTTTAAGACATCAAGTTTATAGATGTTTTGTATTTATATAACATTTAACTTGTTCATTCATTTTCAGTGTGAGACATCTTTATCCCACATCTCACTCACACTTAAATTCACAACACAAAGAAATAATTAATATTAATTGAGTTACAATTCTTTGGAAAATTAAACACTTTCTTGACCGATTACTATGGTTTCTAAACTTTTCTATTTTTTATTTTACTAAAAAGAGGACGGTTAACACCGAAAAAAAATGAAAATGGACTTGATCATGGGATTTGGGTTTCGTTAGGTTAAATTAGGTTCAAACTTTACTAATATAATGTAGTTGCTGATAAATTAAGATTGCACATTATAATAAGAGTTTAATTTTGATGCATTATCATTATAAAATTTTTTATGCTATTAAACAATTATATATTATCACATATATAACTTTTAAAATAATTATTATAAGAGTCAAATATTTTTAATAACTTAATAATACATAATTAAAAAATAATGCAAATAACTTCTATACTAATAATATATTCAAATTAAATCTATATAATAATGAACGAAGTGCAAAACTAGCCTAAAAGAGAAATAAGTCTAACAATGAAGCTTAGGCCTGAATTGTCTGTTATTTGAGTAGATTTCAATTTGTTTATAGAGCAAGGTAAATTCTAATTATCCATATCATCTAGTAGAATCCTCGCAAATTAAGCGTTAAAAAAAATTATGAGCATATATTGCTTCAAAAATTCGTATAAAAATTTAAAGAATAGATAATACTTACTTATAAGCACGACTATAGGAGTCCCATCCAGATATATTAGCCGCTTCAGTGAGAGCAGCTTTCCATTGAGACACTTTCTTTTGGATGTATTCATTGTCTTTGTTGTCAAAACCTCGCTCATGTTTTGCAAATGCTTTCCCGAAACTCCCAGTCTGGTTTCGTATATGCGATGGATCCACTTTATAGAACACAGGTATAACTACCTGTCCCTGACTTTTTCTGCATTTGAGTATTTTGACAAGTTCTTTCAAGCACCATTTTGAGGAAGCATAGTTTCTTGAGAAAACGACAACCACTACATGTGAGTTCTCGATTGCTCGACGCAGTGCTGGCCAAACAGCATCTCCTTTTTCAAGGTAATCATCTGTGTATGTTCTAATGTTGTCTCGGAGGAGTGCAGAATGAAGATGGCTAGTGAAATTTCTGCGGGTGTCCTCACCTCTAAAGCTAATAAAAACATCATACATTTTGGTAGAGGAAGACATATCCGTATTATTAGCTATTGCAAGTGCAAGAAAGAACACACTCTTCTTCTTTAATTTAATTGGGTTGGAATTTACTTTACGTACAATAATGGAGCACAGTAAAGGGGCAATGCAATTTCAAAAGCAAGAAGACAAGAAAGAGTCTTAGCCCGTTGACTTTGAATTGGAAGGGGCTGGGAATTTTCCTCAGTCCTTATGACATAATTAGAAAGCTGCATGTTAGGTTCAACTGGGTGCGGAGGGAGCCCGTGGTGTCCTGATTCATGCGCAATTTATAACTTGCAGTGTGATCCCCTTAAAATATTACAAGAAGAAAATATGTTCAGTAGGAGAAGGGATGTTGGCAACTCAATCATCGAATAGAGGAGGGTTGTATCAAAGTCGAGCTAGATATGATGGCAAAAAAATATTACAAGGACAAATGTGCTCCAAAGACTCTATCCTCTTTAGTGTTAGTAACAAGGATGAAGCAATGGGTTTGCAACTATATTTACCTTGGTTGGCCTATGAAAAAGGTTTTTAGTGAAGCTGAGTATCGGTGAGGATTTTGTATCATCTAATATTGGTAGTTTTTGCATGGCGGCGCACAATTTTGAATGCTTTTTATTTAATTATTTTATTAACTTTGGAGAAGGGGTTGTTTATTACCCCAGTGGAAATTTTGATGTACGATGTATCTGTTATCTGGTTCTATTATTGTTTAATGTGCTCTGTGATTTCCCAGCCCAGAGCGTATCAATAATGTCAACTCTGTATGGGATACTAATAATATTATTATTATTATGGTTGGGAAATATTTTTTTTTGGCACAATGGTACCACGATTTCAACTTATGACTTTATACAAATTATTCTAGTTGCTCAGCACTAGTCTATTTTTAGTGGCTTGTGGTCAGTGAATTTGATAATTGCTTTTGCATGCCACCCTTTAATGACTTTTAAGATTTAATCTAATTGTATATTTAGATTAACTTATTTTGTATTTCAAAAAACTTATATTCAAAATATTGTTAAAAGAGTTTTTGAAAAAATAATAATTTTTTCTTCTTCTAAAATTTAAGCATAATTAAACATGCATTGTTTGAATGAGGGATAAATAAAAGAATAAACTACTATTTTTATCCATGAAAAATTAGGTTAATATCAATTTGGCTCTTGAAATATAGTTGACATCAATTTAGTTCTTAAAAGATAAAAAATGATATCAATTTAGTCTTATAAAAAAATAGAAATTAATTTTGTCCTCTTATAATACAAAAATGACATTAACCAGTTCTTCAAATAGTTGACATCAATTTAGTTCATCAATAATAAAAAATAATATTAATTTAATCTCTAAATCTCATAATTTGTACACAAAAGGATAATTTTGATATTACTTTCCTCAGTCCTTGGCTCCCCCACAAGAGGACAAGAGTGGGTACATCTCCCTGTCATTATGACATAATTAGAAAGCTGCATGTTAGGTTCAACTGGGTGCGGAGGGAGCCCGTGGTGTCCTGATTCATGCGCAATTAATCCTAAAATTATTATAACTTGCAGTGTGATCCCCCTAAAATATTTCTTTCTTGAGTAATGCGGTTGTTGGCCAAAGAAAATATAAACGAGGTTGCTTTATTTTATTTGTTCTGGTTTTCTTAATTTTATTTGTTCTGGTAATTAAAAACCAGGTCGCTGTATTTTGTTGAGTTGGCTCAGAGCCTCAGAGTTGGCAGAATTATTTTTTAATGCAATTTCTTCACTTTATTTTTTGGTACAATAATATCACTATCCTATGAACCTATGTAAATTATTGGATTTAACCTCTTTAAAGTAAAGAGTGTACATTAAAAAATAAAGTATAAGATTATAATCATTCATAAAAAAATTAAAGGAGTAAATTATAAGTAAATGCATGATTCTTGTAAAATTTTAAACTTTTAATTTTTTCTTTAACAATTACGATCTCGCATTTTATTATCTAAAATATATTCTTCACTTCAAAAAATTCAAATCTTAAATTATTAAAGTTCATTAGTACTAGTTCAATCCAAATAATAATTTATATATATACACACATGCAAAATACTTAAATTGGTCCTCCTAAGGATACACAGGCCATTAAGTTACTTTCAAAAAATACACAAGAAATCAAGTTAATCTTCTAAAGATTTTGAATATCAATTTAATCTTTTAATATTTAAAATAGACATCAATTTATAGTCCCTCAATATATATTTAAACATAAATTTGATACTTATATTGATGCTTATTTTACATTATGAAGAACTAAATTAATATTTTAAATCGTTTTAAATATATATTAATTTAAATATTTGAAAATTGAAACGATACTAACTGCGAGAGAAATTTTATGAAGAAACGAAAATATGAAGAAACAATACCAACTACGACTCACTTTGGGAACGAAAGAACAGGTAACACTTGCGAGAAAAATATGCATATCCAAACAGAGGTTATGCACATCTCCAACCCTAGCGTCAGCCCATGAATTACATATATATATATATATATATATATATATATATATATATATATATATATATATATATATATATATATATATATATATATATCTGTGTGTTAGGATCAATTGACACTAGAGTAAAATTTTTACACAAACATTTGACTATTAATTTTATTTTAATCTAATGATTGAAAATTACCTAATTTAATGAAAAGAGAGAGTAATAAAATCAAACTTTAATAAGGAGAGTGAAAAATTATTTGACTTAAATGAAAGGAGAGAAATCTACTTTGAGTCTACTATATGAGTATTGCTACATGTCCATACTTGCGTTTGTCCGAAGGAGAGATAAATAAAGTATAACTTCTAAACATCTGTGAGTGAGACCTACAGCTTAAAATTCAAATTTTATCAATATTCGGGCCCAGTCTGGATAAAAGCAACCGGGACATATATCTTTTCTCTTATAATAATTATTAAATATTATATTCACTTTTAATATTTTAATATGCTAATATCTATAAGAATGATATTTTGAAAGGAAAAGTCTAATTTATCTCTTTTAACTTTATGTCATATGCAATTTAATTTTTAAAACTTAAAAAATATGTAATATGATTTCTAAACTTTTTAATGTGTGTATTTTCATTCTTCTATTTAATTTTTTGTTAAACTCTAACGGTTAAAATCACATTTTTAAAGTTTTGGGATAAAAATACACATGATACTAAGTTTGATGTGATAAATTAAACTTCTCTTTGAAAAAAATCTAGTACAAAAATGGTCACGTAATTTCAATGTGACAATTTTTATTAAAGATTAACAAAAAATCAAATAGAATGATTAAAACACACAAATTTAAAAGTTTAAGGATTGTATTGTACGTTTTAAGTTTAAAGGCTAAAGTGCACATAACCTTAGGTTAGAGAAGATGAATTGAAATTTTTCCTATTTTAAATGAGGAAAAAGACACATGTCAACATAAGGTTTAACCTTAAATAAGAAAATATATATTTTTAATAGAATTAATGAAATAATAGAGCAAATAAATATATAATAATAAAATTATGAAATTAATGTCACAACTAAAGAATATTAAAATCAATTGAGGATATACTATTAAATTGTTTTTCAATTATATGGGAGAATGTTACATTTGTTTCTTGATTATATAGGATAATGGTACAATGTTACCCGATTATGTGAGTTACTACTTGAGTTATAAATATTGACACCAATTGATTGGAAAGTCAGTTTAAAAAAGATTGATACTGATTGATTGAAATATAATCAATATTGTAAAATTAATTTAAATTTACACTTTAATAGAATTAAGGAAATAATATTGCAAAAAGAAAAAAATATAATAATAAAATTATGAAATTAATGTCCTAACTAATGGGTATTAAAATCAATGTATGATATATTGTTGCATTATTTACTTATTATATGAGAGAATGCTTAAATGTTTTTCATTTATATAGGATAAAATTATAATGTTTTCTGATTATGTGAGATATTATTGTCTGAGTTATAAATATTGGTTGATTTAACAGTCAACTTAGGGAATATTGATATTGATTGATTAAAAAATCAATATTATCAATATTATAAAACAGAGTTTCATATTATTATCTCTAATTTTTTTTAAAAAATATTTTTTCTTGCTTAGTATAGGAGCATGTTTTTTGGCATGAATATGTTTTATGATTATATGAGATGATATTACAATGTTTCTTATTTTCTTCTATATTTTTTACAATTTTTTTTGTTTCATTGATGTGTTGCAAACCGTTTAACAAAGTATGAATACAGAGTAAATTGATTGAGATTGAGATGTTTATATACTTGGGTTATAAATTGCCCAAATATGAAATCCTATGACATTATTATCTTATCTTTATCTTTTAGAGATCGTCCTTTTTAATGTTTTTTTCACAATTTTTTTTAACTAATTCTAAAACTTTTTCGTTTCATTGATGTATAGTGCAAGCCATATAGCGAATATGGAGTAATACATTTGCCGACAAACAAATACGCAGAGTTTTCAGTTAATCTAAGTTCTTATTTAGTCTAAGAACATGTTTTATGGTATAAACAGGTTTCACGATATACTTGGTTATAAATTGCCCAAATATAAATTTTTTAATATTATTATCTTATCGTTATTTTTGAAAGATTTTCCTCTTTAAATGTTTTTTAATAATTTTTTAAGTAATTCTAATTTTTTTTTCATTTTATTGATGTAGTACAAGCGGTATATCGAATATGGAGTAATACGCTTGCTGACAAATATATAATAGAGTTTTCACTTAATCTAATTAATTTTTGTTCTTTCTAACTTATTTAGTCTAAGAACATGTTAATTTTTGGGAAAATTAATACTAAGTACCATTAAAGAATCATATTTTAGTTAAAAGGACAAAAAAAATATAAAATTATTAAGAAGGACCATTTTAAATTTAATTAAAGAGAGGGACTAATTAATCTCACCAAATAGACAATTATACTTTTAATGAGATCTTTTTTTTTTTTTCAATTCTCCATCTTTGCCCTAAGAAAGATTAGGTTCTTTCTCTCCTCTATCTTCTTTATGCTGCATTTGGTCTCCTCATTCTTCCCTTTTTTTCTTCTCTCTGTTCTTATTTTGGCTTCACTTTGTCTTGCTCCTTCATCATTTTGTTTAAGGATAAACAATTCAGAATCTATTAGAAGCCATTTGTAAGTTTTTAAATCTTTATTTTTTCCATAACTCTTAATTTTAGCTTACGAATCATACCAAAAAATTTGAAAAATGTGATAACTTGTTGGGTCTTAATCTTGTATTTGTTTCGATTACCTCTTGTTGTTATGTATTGGTTTTTACGCGAAAAAAAAATGAGGGATTAATATTACTTCTAATTGGTTAATAATAGTTAATGAGTGGTTATGATCATGTGAATGATTATTACTTATCTTTGGGTGGTTGACAGTAATCATTAAATAACTATCATAATATGTTTGAAATAAAAGAGTTTAAGATAAATGGTTTTCAATAATATTAAGTGGTTAATAGTTGTCATTGAATAGTCATTTGTTAGTATTAAGTGGTTAACGATTTTAAATGAAATTTCATATATAAAATTTTATTAAATTAAGAAGAAATTTGTGAGTGACCATATCTTTTTATTGAGTGCTCATTTGTTACTATTTAGAAATTAACAATTTTAAATAAAGTTCGATATATAAAGTTTCTTGAAACTAAAAATAAAATTGTGAGTGACTATTGTTTTTTATTGAATGGTCATTTGTTACCATTGAAGACTAAATATTTTAAATAAAATTCTATGTATAATCATGTAACTAAAAAAAATTGTGAGTGACCGTTGCTTTATATTGAGTGGTCATGTGTTACCACCAAACGGTTAATAATTTTAAATGAAACTCGATGTGTAAAGTTTCATAAAAATAAAAAAAAAATTGTGAGTGACTATTATTTTTATTTAGTGGTCATTTATTAATATTGAGTGGTTAATAACTTTAATTAAAGTTTTATGTGTAAAGTTTCATGTAACTAAGAAAAAATTATGATTGGCCATTGGCATGAAAAATTAAGTAAAAAAAAGGAAAAAAATAACTCATTCAAAAATTAATAAAGAAAAAAAATATAATCTACATATAAATATAAAGAGTGATAGTCTAAAAGCCACATCATCCAATTATTATATACTTAGATTAAAATTAACTTCATAAAATTCTCAATAAATTATTGAAAATAGAGCAAGATTATAACTTTATTATAATTATATATCTTTAATTTAGTAGAGGGGAAAAATATAATAATAATAATTTATTGTCTTGCTCTATTTTTAATAATTAATTGAAAACTTTATGATGTTAATTTTAATCTAAGTATATAATAATTTTGATCGAGAAGCATGTTTTGGTTCCGCTGTCCGTATTCTGTTCTCATGGAGAGATGACAAACCCATAAGCCACGCAATCTCCAATACATGCATTCCCTCCTTGCTTTGCTCCTATCAACCAAAAGCCAAAAGCAAACAGAATCATTATTGTTATTATTATTATTTTTTGGTCTTCTTCTTTCCTCTAATGCACTCACTTCCTCGGATTCGAAGACCTTGAAATACCAACATACCTAGGAAACTGTGGTCAAACTGTTCTTCTCCGTGTATTTTAGACCAAATGTCTTGAGGTCCTTCCACATTACATTCGCGAATAACTATAGCAACATACTGTCTCCCTTTCTAGTGCTGAAGTTTAATATTATGATCTTTACTGTTGCTAAGCTAACTTGGAACCAACACTTGCTATTTATACTTGATCACTTGCCTGCATCTTCACTACTTTTCTGTGACAATGTTAGCACCACTTATTTGACTTGCAATGCAATATAGCATGCTGACCCTGAGTATTTGGAGATAATTTTTCATTTTTGTTTGGGAGAAGGTTTCTAAAGATTCTCTGTGTTCGTTATGTTCCCAATGATCAACAAACTGTGGATATATTCACCAAATCCTCTCTGCACGATTCACATGTCTTCATGACAAGCTGCACGTTTGTTCCTCATGTACAACTTAAAGATGGAGTGTTCGAGTTGTAAGTATGCCTTCATCTTACTTGTAACTTTATTCTTGCGGTATTCTTTATTTTTCTTATATACTTGCAATAAGTAATATAAGGTTTAAAACAATAAGGAAAGAAAATAAGAATGAATGGGATACCCTGACCCTGTTAACATTGCAAGAAACCTCTATTCAGAAAATTACAAGGATATAATTTACTTAACAAGAGAATCTTATTATTCCTGTATCCACTTGCAATGTCCCTGCAATCAAGTACTGTTACAAGATTTTTCTCATATAACTTTGTTTGCCACACCAAATCTGGAACTTTTGGTCAATTTCGATCTAGAAGCATATTTTGGTTTCGCTATTTGTGTTCTCATGGAGACAATGACGAACCTAGGAATTTTAGGCAATGGAACCATACATCTCTGAAGTCGAAGCAGATGCGAGTGAATCTGAGTGAATGATGTCTTTTGACACTGTTAGTTTGCATAGATAAAGAAAGGTGAGAAAAAAAAAATTGTGCTCTAAGTATATTGATACCAAATCTACGTGAGTCTTATTAAAAAATAAAAAATAATATTATGTGAGTATACTTAGGTATCAAATCACGTGAGTCTTTGTTGAAAATGAAAAATAATATTTATGAGTTTTATTTTTTATTACTATAAATTTATTAATTTGTCAACATATATAGACAAAAATTACACATATAAAAGAATAAAAAGACATACAGATCTATCTGTACAAAATTAAAGAAAAATTTTAAAGTAAAGCGAATACATGTGTCCCTACTCCTTAACACGTGGGTCCATCACTGCATGGAGAGATGACATGGCCACAAGCCACACCAACCAATACATCATGCATCCATCCTTGCTTCCCTGCTGAATCTCACCTTGCTTTGCTCTGTACCTATCAACCAAAAGCAAAAAGCAAACAGAATGATTTTTTCTTTCTTGGTTTTCTTCTTTCCTCTAATTCACTCAGTTCGTTGGATTCATAGACCTTGAAATACCAATGTACCTAAGAAACTGTGGCAAACATTGTTCTCCGTGTATTGTAGACAAAATATCTTGATCTTCTTGATCTCTTTCAACATAACACATTTGAAGACTGACTATATTTTGGTGCTTGATAGGAGAGTGCAACCCTTTTCCATCACATGGATTCCAACTCAATTTTAGCACTTTCTCCGCCACAATTGTAGCCATCCTGAAGCCATAGCTGAAAAACTCACCTGCAATCAGTAAACCTAGAGCCATAAATATTAAGCCTTTATAGCCACATTGTAATTTTTTTTTTTCGGTACAGAGTCACATTGGAATTTTATTTGTATGCCATATAAACTCAGTAACCTGCAGGAATGGAATGAGAATAACCTTGTGAACAGCTCCAAAGCAATTTTCCATTTGAGAATGCATGAAATGTTCCACATTGTCTCCCTTTGGATCGTCTTTAGGTAACCACGGAAGGCTACCCAAAATTTGATGAAGTTAAAACAAATCAAAGATGATGAAAATGAGCAGAACAAAAGACAGAACATGATTAATGACCATGCTTAATTTTTCACTTCCATCCTTTCTAGAGTCCTAATCATTGACAACTGGGCGGTGATACCATTAGCTGCTGCCTCCATCCACAGTTAAACTTCTCTCTATCAAGTATTTTATGAGCTTAGTCAAATGTTTGTATTAAACATTATTAAATTTATGGTTAAAGGGAGTACTCTGTTAGCATATAATTAGAGGTGGAGGGTCGTATCACAAGTGTGGTTTTCCCTACCTTTTATTTACTGGAATTATTTGTATTATGTGATTTTTTATCCAACATTTATCAAATGAAAAGGCATCAAGTCTATGAAATAAGTACTTTTGGTTTGAAAATCAACTTCTTCAGTGAAATTTGATGTCGTGTGACTTCTCTTCATTTGTTATTGTGCATTGGAATCAACAGTGTAAGTAAGGTACTTCTCTAACTGTCTAGATTATAGTTAAGTATTAACTGAAAAAAATGTATTTAAAACCTATAAAGGGAGTGATAATGCAACATATGTATGAGCTGCCAAAAGTATGTCTTTATATCTGTTGTATTTTTTGTTCCTCCGACCGAAATGGAACAGGGACATAAAAGGAGTAGAAAATGACATAAAAATGAGTTCTGCTCTTAGTTATGAACAGAGATGTTCAGGAGGCACAGATAAGCAAGTCGAAATCTTGAAGTTGAATCAACTTAAATTTTGTCTGGATTTGTTGATGATTTTGCCTACACATTAACGCTGAGCTTACTAGTCCAGATGATAATTTAATATCTTCTATCAAAATAACGCTGAGCATACTTCTTTGGTTTTCTTATAAACTATAATTGAAATAAAATAGAGAGCTGGGCATAGCTACAGTATAAATCACGTAGTACAACAAAAATCAGATACACAGTTAGAAGCAGAATAAAACACACCAATACAACTACTGCAGATACAGTGCCTTAAATCTGGAGGGTTACTTCAATGATATAAGTAATCATCAATTTGCAGATATTTCAATCCAATACCTGCTTGTCTTCATGTTACTAGAGAAATGCTGCTGAAGCTTCTTTTTCTTTTTTCTTTAACTTTTCTTTCACTTCTTTAGAAATTGCACAAGGTTATCGCTATTACACCAGAAATTTCTTACACTGCTTTGACACCCTTCAAAATCCTGATTAATCTCCATATATACCTTAAGAGATCTGCTAAAAAAAGATGTTCCAGAACAATGTTATTCCTATTTTTAACATATAATTTCATAAAACTACGAATTATAGGAACAAAAATTTCTTTTTTATTTAAAGTATCTCTATGATCCGAATTATGTCTTTTTAATCTTGCTGAAGTCGAGTTGGCAAAAATGCAAGTATCAACTAATTTTCTTTCTTTTAGTTAAAAAAAAAAAAGAAATTGTGATTCAGTGAAACTAATGTGGTAATTCTATATAATAATGTAATTATTTATTCCTTTGTAGCAGTTTTTTTTTTGGTACATTTTTTTCCCCAAAAAACTTGTTATTAATTTATGAAGGAAATAAGCAACAACAAAATCAGCATAATATACGCTGAGATAAGAGAAAGAGATTAATAAGTTCCATACGGGTGCGTTTAATATGGACCAGGTACTCAAAGGTCCTACAATGGACTTTGTAATATGAGATGTTGGATCTGTGTAAAATAAAATAGATAATTGTGATTGTTAACTGATTAACTGTTATTTGGGTAACATTAAAAGTTAAAAATTGATATTAGTCCTTGTAAATAATGAAATTGCTTAAGGTAATAAATTGCAAAAAATACCGTTAACCACTTGTTTCTTTATCCTGCAGTGGCGATGGGCGGTGGAAGCATAGATCTCGCCGTCTATACTTCATAGGAAAACAAAAGAACATATATATAACTAATCAAATAAACTCTGCATGTATATGCGATGGTGTCAACTTCATTACTAAACAAAACAGCATCAAAAACTAATCTCGGTGATTCACGAATTCTCTAACCATAAACTCTGCATAGAGTTGGCACCCATTCATCTCAACAACACAACTTGAAGAATCTGTCCCAACCACCCAATATTGTATTCAACTCCCTCAACTCTGCTCTGAAAATCTAAAATCAAACAACGAAAAAGTGATAACTAATCAAATTAAAAAAAATACAAAATCAGTCTAATTAGAAACAGATCAAGCTTTAGATCTGCAACATTCGAGATCCAAGGCGGCATTCGAGTTCCATTGCCCACTGCTGTCGCAGTTGAGCTCCGGAGATGCAGAGCATTAGAGGTGTGACGGCAGGAGACGGAGACAGAAACTGAAACGTTGGTTGGAGGTGGC
Source organism: Ormosia semicastrata (assembly GCA_029884595.1). NCBI lineage: Eukaryota > Viridiplantae > Streptophyta > Magnoliopsida > Fabales > Fabaceae > Ormosia > Ormosia semicastrata. The sequence goes on from JAQQTO010000059.1 coordinate 39,844,499, forward strand.
GGGGAGGAAGAGGATGGTTGAGGGGTGCGGTGGTGGCGCTTTCCACAGCGTCCTCGTCGTCCTCCTCCACCCCTCACACAACTTCGCCGCTGCCGCTGACGACAACCCTGCTGGTAGTGAACCATTGTTGCAAAGATTGAAGGGTTTTAGAGAGAAAATGAAGAGAGACGGAGAGAGGTAGCGACATGTTGTAAATTATAATTGTTGGTTGCAATTTCAATGTCGATGATCTCGCCGGAATGTTGATAGAACGGTGAAGGACTGGTTGCAATAGTAGAGAAGAGAGTAGCTCATTGCCTGGCAAACAACAATGAGGAGGGGAGGGGGACTTGGATGTTGCTGTTGATTTTGCAGAGGAATTAAATCTTGTTGTTGAGGCGGTGACAATGGTTGTCCCGTCGGTGCTTCAACCCCTCCGATCTTGCTGTCGAGGCGGCATCAGTGGTTATCCTGCTAGTGCAGCTTCTCAGATCTCACTGTCAGGGCAACGACAGAAGACCAATGAAGGCGTGGTGGATGCCAACGACGGAGAAAGTGAGACCTCCTCACCACCACCGTGAACAATGGTTGCTGCATATTGAAGAAAGCAGAAGAACGGTGTTGGTGATCGGAGAAGAAGGAGGAAGAGGAGAAGGACTCATGTACAAATACAATTATTTTGAGAGTATAAAAATAATACAAATATTTACCCAAGATCACTGGTAAAGTCAAAGGTCCTATAATGGACCTTTGACTGGGAAGTCCATATTAAATTGACCCGTTCCATACGGACTAAAAGCAATCACAGGAACAAGAACAGTTTTCACTGAAATCCCATCCTTGAATTTATGTCATTGCATTCGTTCTCATCTCAACAAGAACATCTTCTAGTTGCTCTACAATGTGATTCCGAGTCCAAACCCAATTCTAAGAATTTCTTTGCACTGGAAAATGTCTTTCCTCCTAGGGGTCTCCCAAACCCAATTCTGATCTCTTTTTGAATCCCACGTCCAAACCGAAATCCGTACCCAACTCCAAGTACAATTCCCGTAAAGGCCCGCGTAATTCTTCTGAGTCAAATATTAGGCGAACCCCACACTCTTTGGTTTGGATGTTCAAGACATCACGTTCCCCCTTATCATTTGTAACATAGAACTTAAAACAAACCTGCTTTTCATCACTTACGACGATGCAGATAGGGAGGGATGCACTGTACCACATATAAACATGATCTGAATTCAACTCCGTGGTGATAGCTTTACGACACCATGTAGTCTCGTATCCCACTTCTGTACCATTTGCCGAGTAGCATTGACAATAGATTTTAGCACCATGCTTCTTAATTCCCGGGGATGGAGAAAGAACAACAGATAAAATTATGCCCAGCAAGTGGGAATCGGAAGGAAGATTAACTGTAATTGAGGACCCCCTTGATCGATATGTCAACTGCCTTGGGACTGTGCTTCCTGGTAAACAAACCTTCACAGGTTTATAATAATAACGGGGAAGTCCGTAGGTAAAAAAAGAGTTTCTTCTTACCAATATATTTTCAAATGCAGCACTCATCATAGTTAACTGGGCGCCTTTCATAATACAGTAAAGTGAAGGTCTATCCAGTTTCATGCAATTCTCGAATGAAATGAATATCTCCATCCCTCTCATGTTTGCTGCAAAAGTCTTTAAAGTGGGTACTACCTGCAATAACCTGCAGTTAACGGCTTTAAACTTTCTGATATTTGGTGGAAGCTTTGGTAGATACCGTAGCTGACTGCAATTCTTTAAGGACAGAATTTCTAGCTTTGAAAGATGCATGATGCTTGCAGGCAACGACTCCACACTGCTTCCGTCTAGTCTTAGCTTATATAACCTTGCTAAGCCGCTGATGTTGTCAGGGAGTTCAGGCATATGACAATCCATCAAATATAGTGTTTGAAGCTGTGTTAAGCCATCAAATAGGATGTGTAGTTTGTCACTTACTAGTTTGCAATTAGAAATCCTAAGCCCCCAAAGAGATCTAAGGAAAGATAACTCATTTGGAAGATTCTTGAGTCTTGAACCCTCTAGACTCAGCCACGCAAGATTGCTTAGACGCCCAATTGATGAGTCCAATGTTTCGATTCCGGCACTGCTTAAATCCAAACTTAACATCAAATCTGACGACACCGAATATTCCCGGAGACTTGTGCAGCCATTGACGCTGATCTTCTTGAGAGATCTTAAATGCTTCTCGATTTTAAGACTCTTCAGTTTCTTGCACCTATCTAGTATCAAAGTTTCAAGTGTGTCTAGAGATAAAACAGATGGATGAAGATCACATAAATTTTCACAACCTGAGAGATTCACCCATTTGAGTTTTGACGCCTTAGACAAATCTGGGAGATTCTCCAACTTTTTGCTTTCGCTTAGGTCAATTCGCTCTAATTTGTCAAGGTCCTGCAACAATTCAAAAGGAGACATCACTATGGAAAATCCTCAAATTTCATTTAAACCACAAACTTAAGCATACATCAATCCGGGCATCTTTACCATTGTCCCCTGCCAAAGTTCTGTGACATGGCTGTGCGGCATGCGAATCTCAACGAGCATCTTAGCACTAAAAGATTCTGGAAGAGATTTCCAATGATATCCATTCCACTCAAGGTACCTCAACTGATTAGAAATTTTAATTTTTTTATGGGCTCCGGTATAGCGCACCTTACCTGATACCTTACCCGAGGGGATGTACAATTTAAGAATTCTTAAATTAGTCATCTTGTTGAATGCACGACCATTCAAGCAAAAATTATTAACTTTAGACAAATCAAATTTTATGCCTTCAACTGCATCACTCCCCTAACAAAATAATAAAGTAAGTAAGCGATATGTACCAAATTAATTATAAATATTTCTATCTAAAAGCATCTCTAATTAAGAAAAATGTGAGCGTATTTTTTACTTGCCTTCTTTTTGTTTTCAAGTACATAAGAAACTTCTCCAATATTATTCAATCGGCTCCGTTTTCCAAGATCTTTGGTGCCTTGATGAACTATATTTAAACCCATTTCTTGTAGCAAGTCATGCATCTGTATTCTCTTGTCATCTGAAATAGTTATGAGAGCTTTATCTTCAAGGTACTCTATTCCACTATTAGCGAAGAAACCACAGGCATTTAGTATCCTTTCGACAAAATCTTTATATTCACCTTTGAAAAAGAATGCAATGTCTAGAAATATATCCTTCTGAAAATCATCTAATCCATCATAGCTCACTTGTAACACATTTTGAATACTGTGATCGAGACATTTATTGAATTTTTCCAATTCACTATTCCAAAACCTAGTACTTTTAGAATAAAGATTTGAACCCAAAACTTTTAAAGCTAATGGGACACGCCCTGCATAATTAACCGCCCTTTTTGAGAGATCCTCATATCCCATTTTGGGATGTCTTTGCTTGAAGGCATGTAAGCTAAAAAGCTCTAGAGATTCGTGAAAGCTCCTTTCCTTAACCTCAAATATATCATTGTCATCAACTATTCCTCTAAGCCACTGCTTATCTCTTGTTGTTATAATAAGTTTAATAATGGGTGGCTCTAGGTCTTCCTCCCATTCTACACCGAAATTATCAACACACAAATTGTCTAATTGATTTCGACTATCCACATCATCAAGCACAATGAAAACTTTTTTATTACTTAGCCTCCTTATAATGAATGTGGATCCAACATGACTAGATTTGAGATGTTCTTCCTTTAGTAGCTCAGAGAGAAGCTTATCACGTAACAATGTTGGTCCAAACCTTTTTGATTCTTCTCTTACATTTGCCAGGAAGCAAACACTATCATACTGGGGAAAGTGTTGAGAAAACACAACTTTAGCAATGGTTGTCTTACCAATCCCGCCCATCCCCCAAATTCCATATGCTTGAATATTTTTCACTAATGAACTTTTTTTGTTTTTTGATAGCAACAATTCAATTTTTTTACAGATTTTGTCAATTCCAACAAGGCCTCTTACTTTTAGTTCCTTAGGGAACCTCAAATCCAGCTTCTCTGTTACATCTTTGACAATTTTATCGATGACTTGAGAATCGTTCCTAACAAAGGAAAAAACGAACAAGACAAAAGGAAAGATTAAACTTATCATGAATGAAAAAATTTAAATGAATAAACTATTAAATATACTCTACATTTACACCCTAAAAACTTATTGCATGTTCTTGAAGCATAACAAATGCATACTCCATGGACGGTGGGTGAAGGTTGCAGAAAGGTGTGGTGGGTCCTTTGTAGGTGAATTTGTGGATATTGATTATAGAGGTGTGTTGGGTTCTTAGGTAATAATCTAGTTCATTGTTTACTTTGAGGGGAGTTGGATTTGTTTGAGGCTATCGTGGCTAGGAATTTTGTGGTCATGTGCATGTTCTATTGTATGCGAATGGTTCTTCTGGGATTGTTCACGGTGGTGAGGTGGTGGTGGTGGTTTAGACAAAGAATGGAGGCAGTGAGGAGCATATGAGAGGGGAGAAGAGAGGAAAGACTAAAAATGGGTTCCATAAGCTGACTCGCTTCTTAATTGGACAAATTTAATGTCACATGACTCCATGTGCAGAGTATATGACATATGGCATATCTTAGGTGGGCATCCGTTAATCATCACGTTATCATTTAATAAAGCTCTCTTAACAATGAGAGCACAATATGAAAAAGAAAATGTTAGTCTTATTTTTTTAGGGGTATATTATTATTTATATTATTTTAAAAGATGTAATTAAGTAAGAGAAAATGTTAAAAAATATATATATAATTAATGATATGAGAAAAATATATAAAAAATGATGTGAGAGAAAAAAATAATAATAAAAGCAGAGTTATGTGAAAAAAAAAATCTTAAACTTATACTAAATCCAAAACTAAAGAAGGGCGGAAACTAAAAGTGGCATATTTATATAAACCAAAATATATATTTTCGTATTTTTTTTGTTTTGAAATTTTTTTACTTTAAAAACTAAAATCCAAAATGCTTAAAATCAAAGTCCTATATTAAAATTTAAAAATACAAAGGATAAATAATCTTCAATGCATTTAAAACTAAAACATAAGAAACTCACAGTGCATATCATATTCAAGATAACAACATTCAACATTCTATTTTAGGTTATTAATAGGCTAGGCTACTAGGCTGTTATATTTGCCCTTCGGGCTTTAGTATTTGGTTAACCCTCCTAGTATTATGTATTGCAAAAAAAAAAATAAAAAAAATAGCGAGCTATCGGCCAACTTACAAATAAAATGGATTGGCTTATTTAACTCACAGGTTAAATATATTAGACCGAATATAAGTTTTTTAAGTTTATATTTTTTAATAGACCGAATACAACTTATATTTTTTAAGTTTATCGCACTTAATTTTAGCAATTAAACAACTCAACCCAATAAACTTGATCTATTTTAACGCCCTAAATATTAATCTATATTGCTTCAAAAATTTATATAAAAGAAAGAGATAATACTTACTTATAATCACGACTCCGGGAGTCGCATCCAGAGATATTGGCCGCTTCAGTAAGAGCAACCTTCCACTCAGACAATTTGTTTTGGATGGATTCATTGTCGTGGTTTTCTCGCAAAACTACCTCATGTTTTGCCAATGCTTCCCCGTAACTCCCAGTCAACTTCCGTATGTGTGATGGATCCACTTCATAGAACACCGGTATAACCACTTGTCCTTGACTTTTTCTACATTGGAGTATTTTGACAAGTTCATCCAAGCACCATTTTGAGGAAGCATAGTTTTTTGAAAAAACGACAATCGCTACCTGTGAGTTCTCGATTGCTTTGGACAGTGCTGGCCAAACTTCATCTCCTTTTGCAAGGATATCATCTGTATATGTTCTGATGTTGGCTTGGCAGAGTGCAGAATGAAGATGGCTAGTGAAGTTGGTGCGGGTGTCCTCACCTCTGAAACTAATAAAAACTTCGTACTTTTTGTTAGAGGAAGACATATTCCGACTAGCTATTGCGAGTGCAAGAACAAACACGCTCTTGTTCTTTAACTGGGGGCTGGAATTTTACTTTACATGGAAGAAGAATGGAGCAGATCAGCAGGGTAAGGTTGTATATTTTATATAGCCTATGGGGCAATGCAATTTGACGAGCAAGAAGACAAGAGTCTTACTCAGCCCTCTAATTTAATTTGAATTGGAAGGCTGGGAATTTTGCTCAGTCCTATAGCTCTCCCCAAGAAGACCAGAGTGCGGTACTTATTCATGTCATTATGACAAAATTAATCCTATAAATATTTCAACTAGCATGAGGGAGCCCGTGATTCATGAATTAATCCTATAAGTATTGCAACTTGCAATTTCTTTCATGAGTAACGTGGTTGTTGGCCAAAGAAAATGTAACGTGGTTGCTTTATTATATTCGTTCTGGAAACAACGCGGTTGCTTTATTATATTGGTTCTGGTAACAACACGATCGTTGTATTTTGTTGTCTGTGTGTTAGTTTATGACAAAATTTGTTTGAATGCAATTACTTTTTTTTAAGATGAAGGGGCGATTACTTTTATGCAATGAGTATGTTGGTATTATTATTTATAACTTATTAATTGGTATTGCGTATTTGTTTATGGAGAGAAAGTAAAATTATGATGTCTTTTATATCTTTTAAGTGTAAGACTAATTTTTGTTTGAGGTAAGTATTTGCCTTAAAATCTTGATCACAATGCTTCTAATAAGATTTGAATTCCTGCATGACAAGTAAAGTTTATCCATATGAATTGCAGTTAATACATGAGCTACACTTATGGTTATTACTTTTATATTTATCTTAGTCTTTTTATATATTTCAAAAATAAAATGAATGCATTTTTCAAATAAAGAATAGTCAAATATAACCCATAATTTTGGTTATGTTAAATAAGGGTGAATTTAAAGTATAAGGATAAAGATCTAAATGTAAATTTTATGCATCCCATTATTACATTCCTATATATAGATTTACAGGCAATCCAATGATTCTACATATATACTATTTCCTTTTGTATACCAAAAATTTGTTTACCTAATTTTTTTTTGTTTGTATAAAAAATGTAGGGGGCAAAATAAAAATTTAAGGAATCTAAATACGAGTTTAAAATGTTTTCATACACTACTAATTAAATCTTATATCAATGGGATCATCTATACTATATTTTTCTTATATATAGAGGTTCAAACTTTTACTTTAGGAGCGAAGGAACACTCACTTATTACCAAGTAGGTAACCACCAATCAAATATTTTATTATATTTCTTAAATTTTTTATTATGTTTTTAATTTTCAATATGAATCAGATAATCTTGATTAATTTTGTTAAAATTATCTTTAATTAATTATTTTTATCATATTTTTAAGCTCTTATTTTATTTTCTTAATTTTTCATGCTAAGATGAATTTTTTTTTTTTACCATGATTTCTCATATTAACACGTTTCCGAGTGGTTGTCCAGATACAAGACAATCGAATATTTTACACTTTTTTTTATATAAATTATATCTCTTATTTAATTTCTCATACTTCTACTTCTATCATTTTATATGCTAGTATTCCTATTTCTTCGTCTTCTCGGATAACTTTAGCAACATATTGTGTCTCTTTCTAGTACTGAGTTGAATATCATGATCTTTCATCCATTGTTGCGAAGCTAACATGGATCCAAGACTTGCTAGCATACTTAGTCACTTGCCTACTTCTTCACTACTTTTCTATGACAATGTTAGCACTACTTCTTCACAACCTTCCGTATGTCTATTATATCTGTCATGGAACACAGGTATAAGAACCTGTCAGTGTTTCTCATCTTTTCTGCATTCGAGCATTTCTACGAGCTCGTCCAAGCACCATTTTGAAAAGGCATAGTTTTTCGAGAAAACGACAATTGCTATACCTATACGTGAGTCCTTGAGAGTGTGTTTGGAATGTAAAATAATAAGAAATGATTTGATTTATAAATCAAATTTAATTAAATCTTGTGTTTTGAATATTAAAAAATAAGAAATGATTTGATTTCTAAAATCCTATGGATTTCAATCCTTTTGTTTTAGAAATTTCATCAAATTTGATAGAATTTGGTAGGATTTAATTTGATTTGAAATGAATAGACTATTTTATCCTTAATAATTTTTTCTAATCACCTCTCATAAGAGTTAAAGTGTAAAATAATAAAACCAAATCAAATCAATTCTCATTTTAATGAATTCCAAACACAAAATTTGATTTCTAAATCAATTCAATTCCTATTTTTTTTAAAGTTTCAAACATAAAATTTGATTTCTAAATCAATTCAATTCAATTCAAATCAAATCAAATCAAATCATTTCCCATTTTAATTCATTCCAAACACAACCTGATAGCTTGAAACAGTGCTGGCCAAACCTCATCTCCTTTTTTGAGCTTTTCATGCGTGCATGTTATGATGTTGTCTCGACAGAGAGCGGAATGATGATGGCTAGTGAACTTGGTGTGGTATCCTTACCCCTAAAGCTAATAAAAACATCGTACTTTTTGGTAAAGGGAGACAATCCCTATTAGCTATTATGAGTGCAAAACGTAACACGCTCTTCGTCTTTAATTGGGATGGAATTTACTTTACATAGAATAATGGAGTAGAGTCATAGAGCATACGGGGCAATGCAATTTCACAAGCAACTGGGAACTTTCCATGTAACGTGTGGGGAAAAGTTATGAAAGAAGGCTGGGAACTTCCTCAGTCCTTAGCACCCCACAATATGACAATAGTGGGCACGTGTCCCTACCATTATGAAAATAGTAGAAAGTACATGTAACGTTCAAATGGGTGCTAACTGCTGAGTTAGCCCGTCAACCGTGATTCATGCAGAATTAACCTTAAAAATATTTCTTTCATGAGTAACGCCGTTGATGGCCAAAGAAAATGTAACGCTACGGTTGGTTTATTTTATTTGTTCTGGATCTGGTAACGGTGCGGTGGATATATTTTATTTGTTCCGGTAAGTGGAGCAATTACTTTTATGTAATGACCCTTTTTGTAAGATGAAGGAGCAATTACTTTTATGTAATGCGTCTGTTGGTATTTATTATATTATTTATTTACTAATATATTGATTGATAGTACATATTTGTTAAAATATATATAGAGACGAGATTAATTCTCATTTGAGGTAAGTATTTATGCTCATCCAAAAGTATTTGTAATGAGATTTTTTTTTGACGGGATTTCTAATGAGATTCAGACTCTCATACTATAACTAAAGTTTTTCAATTGGAGATCGTAAAAAGAAAAAAAAATTCTCTAAATGGAGTTTAGTTTATCAAGTGAGCCACTTATATGGTTATTATTGACCAGGGATGGATTCAAATTGAAAAATGATGATCCTACACTTTTAAAAGAGGTGTAAGTACTGTACACATTTTTTTTAAGAATGTGTGATTGAGAGAGAAAAAATAATAAAAAAATATAATAAATAATATTAGATGAAGTATGAAAAAGAGTATATATACTATTTGAGATAAGAATATCATAGTTGATTCAAATTTAGACCAGCAGGTGCCTAGCCCTTCTCCCAAACTATTTTTTCCCCCTTCTGTTAAGCAGTAGCGGAGCTTGAGTAAAGTTTTTAAGAGGCCAACATAAATATTTAATATGTGAGTTTTTTTCTTGTTTTGTTTATTAGTCTATCTGTTAAAAATTGAATCAAGTCCTCGTTAAAAATAAATAAATAAATCAATTCTTTTATTAGATCTTTTATGATAAAACTTTCACTTTCAAAATAACTTAAAAATATTTATAAAAGTGAAAAAATACTGCAAGAAAATAATAAACAAGCACCACAAGATATTTTTTTATAGTCAACATAAAAAATAATAGACAAATAAAAGCTTAGTACTACAAGGAAAAGAGATATTAAGATACTTTATAACTATTAAATAATGAGATAATAATCAAAATTTATCATACTCACAAAATGTGAATATATATATGTAGTCAACATAAAAAAAAAATAGACAAAAAAAAAAAGCTTAGTACAACTAGGAAAAGAGATATTAAGATACTTTATTACTGTCAAATAATGAGATAATAATCAAAATTTATCATACTCACAAAAAATGTGAATATATATATATATATATATATATATATATATAAACAATCTGCACACAGAAGCTCCAACGATCTCCTACTAAATACATGTAATAAGTTTTCATATTAAATATGTTGCCCCTTGTAGTGACTCGTAATTTACCGATGTTGTACTTAAAAATTAAAGTAGTTATTAGTTTAATAAGTGTGTATTTATAGGTTATTTGGTCTATTAACTTAATAAATAAATAAAATAAAAATTTTAATGAAAAAGACACACATAAGTGCTCAACTTTGATAAATGTATAATATATTTATTTTTTTAAACCATGAACCTTTTATTTAAATATTTAAAATTTTGTGCAAAAAAAATCATAACTTTTAGAGAAAACATCCATTTTGATCCTCTAAATATATACTTAGCATCACATTGGTCCTTTAATTATTAACGACATTAAAATGGCTTTGCTTGATATGTATTGACCCCAAGTATCTTCATTGCCTTTGCGGCATAGTTTTTTCTATTGTTGTCATGGATGATTATTCCAATCCTGCAAGCATTTTCCTTTGAAAATAAAACAACATCAACGTTCACCTTCAGAGAGGATAACTTTAGCCTCATCCACTAGGTACCTTGGGAATGATAAAACCCTACCCATGGATCAACTGCATAAGCACTCTGAAATGCTCAGAGCCTCAACTTTACCCCTCTTGCAACCCCTTCTGCGTCGTTCACAACATTGCCTTGCCATTGTTGGTACCTTTCCTCCCATAACCCGCACCATATCATAAACACGAGTGCTACCTTCTGAGAGTTGTACTGTCACAAATTAGCAATTAGACAGTCTAACCAAGCCCCATCCACCTCATCAAGTTGTGGTAAACTCGCAAGCATAATAGTATTTCGTGACACTGGGCAACTCAAAAATAGATGTTCAATTATACGCGTAAAATACATTAAGAGCAAGTGCACTCTATCGTATAATAATATAGAACTTGAGTTTCAATTATCAATTTCACGAGGAATAAGAGATAATTATTAGATTCGTTAAACTCTTTGTTATTTAAATAATCGTATGTGTAAAGAGAAACTCAAAATAAAATTAGAAAACAAATAAAGACAAAAGATGAAAAATTAAACAAAGTAGAGATAAATCAATTAGAGGGGATATTAAGGTGTAATATTCACTTGAATCTAGTTAACCAAATTTTCATTCATTTATGATGTAAGGTAATTCTCTTGCCAAATTTTCTTAATTGCTATTGAGTCCTAACGATCATGGAGAAATAATATTATACTCCTCAATTAATAACTTATTTTGTCATTTAGCTGAATTAATTAAAAATGTATTAAGCTCCAATTCAAGAGATGAACTAACATAATCATCAATTTAATTGGTAGAATCAATTGATATTTAGTCATTCACCAATCTAATCTTAAGTTTATTATATAAGTCCACTGATCATTAGTTGCGGATAGTCACTGATCAAACAATGAATTAAAGCATGTCAAAATTGATCAAGTCTTGACAAGAATTCAAATAATACAATAAACCCAATTGAAATTACCTTAATCAAATTCGAATTGAAAATCAATTAATTAGTAAAACAAGATTCCTCGTAACCTTAGCTATGAGATTAGTTACTCATGTTCAATAACAAACCCAAATCATAATACAAATCCAAGGAAAAAAAACTTAGAGAAAGAGGAAAAACTAGAGGGAAGAGAAACTAAAACCCCTTTAATGGAGATTGTGATCTTCAAGCCTTTAAGAATTACGTTCTCTCTTCGTAGTCATCTTCCAGAGATTCCTGGCAATTCTCTCTTATGAATTATCTCTCCAAAGTCAGTTGTCACAAAAGTTTTTTTTTAGATTTAGGGATTCGCTTCTATTTATAATAATATTTGGGGCAAAAATTGGTGTTTTTACATGCAAGAAATCTCACACGGCCATGTCTAAACTTGACACGGTCATGTGAGCTTGAATTTGTGTAACTTCAACATTAAGGGAGACACAGCCGTGTAACCCAGAGACATAATCGTATCTCTTAGACAGAAGTTTTTTTTAAGTTAGACAGGACTGTGTCTAATTTCTCAATCCCTTCTAAGTTGACATAGGGTCCTATCTAATCTAAAATGACTATCTTTTACTCTGAAAATGTGGTGTTTTCGCTTGCTTTCACTCCAAATATAATAAACCTTTTTCAATCTGCAAAAACGAAGACAATGATAAGGATTCATCTAAAATTCACCAATAAACATAAGCAAATCATCATAATTTATTCGATTTGAGGTTACAAAATATAAACTTATCATTCAACATCTTCCATATCATGTCCATAGATAAGGATGTCTATTGGGTGGGTTGAGTTGGTTCGAGAAATTTTTTCCTTCAACCTGACTCAACCTAACCCGCTCAAGAGTAGGTTGGGTTAGATTAGATCAAACTCGTGAATCCGACATGCATTAAAAAAAACTCTACTAAAATAAAATGTTGATATACGAAATCAAAAATTCGTTACACATAACACGTCTTACTTAAAATAATATAAGTTCCAAATAAATTGAAAAATCACACAACTAGTTGTATGCAAACAAAATGAGTTTAATTAAACTAAAAAAACTGAACAAGTCTTACTAAGTTAACATAAGTCTGAAATAAATTAAAGCAAACTAACATATCCTAAAAGTCATAAACAATAAACCACATTAGCTATCACATATAATATATGGATTGACTTAATCATTTATTTCATTCTCAATTTTATCAAGATATTCTTTGTCATCTAAGCAATCCATTAAATTTTCATCGCAATGATTTGTTAGATGCTGTATGAGTTTCTAATTTTTTTTCTTGAATGTGACCACAATGACTACACGTAAACTTAATTGGGCCTACAGAAAAGATATGAACAAAAGTAACCTAAAATGGTCATCATGGATAAATGATTTTTACAAAAAAAAAAAAATTACTTGAATGGGTTGGGTTTGTGTGAGTTGACACTTTTCAAATTCGCCACCCAACCCGTTTCTTATGGATTGGAGTAATTTCCAACTCAACTTTACCCGCATTTTGTGGGTTGGGTTAGGTTGGGTTAACATCTGTAGATTCATAAGTTAACCTAATCTACTCGATACTCCTATCCATAGAGATAACAACCTCGGTCCTCTTGCACACTTTTCAATGCTAATCTCGCTGTCATTGGTAGTATATCTCGCGATAAGCACCTAGCAATAATCCTAACTCTTGGTGGTATATTAAGTTTTCATACATGTTTCCACTACTACGAATGAGAGTTAAGAGCATTGTATTTAGAGTAACCTGCCTCATTCCTTAAAATTCTTTGCTGAATTTGTTTATGCCAGTAAGTTTATATGCATTCTTTATTGAAAAAAGTCCTCTACTATCATGAAACCAATATGGCGAACCTCATGCTGCCCTTGGATCAAAGGGATTTAAAGTATAGTATCAACATCTTCCGTACGGAACAACTCATGCACCAATCCCTCATTCCATCTTCTCGACTCGTCTAGTAATAACTAGGCTCCTCAATCTTAATTAATTTTATTAACATTATTCTTGACTAATTATATTTTATTACTTTGTTTTAAACTCATTTTTTAATTATTTTATTGTCTTATTTCTTCTTACTTAAATTTTTATGCGGAGCACCTTTTTTTTCACATGATTTCTCATACTAACAAATATTGGGCTGGTCGTCCAGAAACAAGACATTCCACTTCTATTTCTATCATTTTATATGCAGTATTCCTATTTATTCGTCTTCTCGAAAAACTTTAGCCACATATTGTGTCCCTTTATAGTACTGAAGTTGAATATCATGATCTTTCATTCACTGTTGCTAAGCTAACTTGGAACCACCACTTGCTATGTATACTTGGTCACTTGCCTACATCTTCACTACTTTTCTGTGACAATGTTAGCACCACTTATTTGACTTGCAATGAAATATAGCATGCTGGCACTAAGTATTTGGAGATTATTTTTTATTTATGTTTGGTAGAAAGGTTTCTAAAGGTTCTGTGGGTTGGTTATGTTCCCATTGATCAACAAATTGGGGATACATTCACCAAATCCTCTCTGCACGATTCACATGTCTTCAAGACAAGCTGTGTTCGAGTTGTATATATATGCCTTCATCTTTGTAACTTTATTCTTATGGTATTTTTTATTTTCCTGATATACTTGCAGTAATTAAGTAATATAAGGTTAAAAACAATAAGGAAAGAAAATAAGAATAAATGGGTTACCCTGTTAACATTGCAAGAAACCTCTATTCAGAAAATTACAAGGATATATAATTTACTTAACAAGAGAAGCCTTTCCACTTGCAATGTCCCTGCAATCGAGTACTGCTACAAGACATTTCATATAACTTTGCTTGTCACACCAAATCTGGAACTTTTGGTCAAATTTCGATCAAGATGCATATTTTGGTTTTGCTATTTGTGTTCTCATGGAGAGATATGACAAGCCCACAAGCCACACCACACCAACCAATAGATGCATTCCTCCTTGCTTGCTTCCCTGCTGAATCTGACCTTGCTTTGCTCTGTAGCTAACAACCAAAAGTCAAAAGCAAACAGAATTAATTTTTTTTTCTTGGTTTTCTTCTTTCTTCTAATTCATTCAATTCCTTGGATTCATAGACCTTGAAATACCAATGTACTTAAGAAATTGTGGCAAACACTGTTCTACGTGCATTGTAGACAAAATATCTTGACCTCTGTCAACATTACACCTTTGAATTTGGTGCTTGACAGGAGAGTGCAACCCTTTTCCATCACATGGATTCCAGCTCAATTTTAGCACTTTCTCCCTCACAATTGTAGCCATCCTGAAGCCACACCTGAAGAACTCACCTGTAATCAGTCTTCCATAAACGTCAAGCCTTTATAGCCACATTGGAATTTTATTTCTATGCCATATAAACTCAGTAACCTGCTGGAATGGAATGAGAATAACCTTGTGAACAGCTCCAAAGTAATTCTCAATTTGTTGCAAAGAGAATACATGAAATGTTCCACATTGTCTCCCTTTGGGTCGTCTTCAGGTAATCAAGGAAGGCTACCCAAAATTTGACAAAGTTAAAACAGATCAGAGATGATGAAAATGAACAGGACAAAAGATAGAACATGATTAATGACCATGCTTTCTTTTTCACTTCCATCCTTTCTAGAATCATAATCAATGACAACTATGTTGGAATTGCCTAACATTAGGCAAGAATCACCAACCATTTTTGACTAAAATTGGAGATTGCCTAACTCTTGCCTAATTCTTGCCTGATTTCACCTACCAATGAAGTCTATATAAGGATGCTTCATTACATTCATTCATCATCCAAAAATCCAAGAAAGAGAGAATAGAGAGAAAATAGAGTGAGAAAGAGAGCAAGCTCAAGTAAGCATATTTGAGTTGTGATGTTGTGAGTGGGGAGAGTGTTTGTAAACACAGTGTATATTTCCCATAGTGAAAATATTGCAGTAGCTCCGTGGACGTAGGGAATTTCCCGAACCACGTAAATTCTCGTGTCTACTCTATTACTCTGTGTGTGTGTCTTTTATTATTGAATTGCGGTCATTCTAGTGTTTTTTTACCTCCAACAATTGGTATCAGGAGCTTTTGGTTATTAGGGCAATATTCTCTTGAAAAATCTTAGTATGCTCCGTGGTTGCGGCAACGTCTGATCTTCCACATCAGAAAAGATTTGTCCTTGAGTTATTAGTCAAGGTGTCAGTTCTAGAAACAAGTGTAGGTAGTGTGAAAGTGCATGTCTAGGAAAGATTCTGTCTAGGAAAGACTTGGTACTTAAGCGTGTCCTTTGTAACCCACCTCTCTTTCCTGGGAATTTTCCTGGTGTACTATTTATAACTACAGATACTATTCCAGTATACGGTGAAACTATTCACGTATACAGCACTATTCACAAGTGGTGAATTAGTAAGATTCAAGTGGGAGCAATGACATCCGAAAAGGATTCATACAAGATTGAGAAATTCGATGGTATGAATTTCAATTTCTGAAAAATACAGATGGAAGATTATTTGTACCAGAAAGACTTGTACTTGCCACTAGCAGAGAAATCGGTGACTATGAAGGACGAGGAATGGAAGGTGCTTGACCGCAAGGCCCTGGGCGCGGTTCATCTCAGTTTAACGAGATCAGTTGCTTTCAACGTAAAAGATCAAGACACAACAGCAAATCTTATCAAGGCTCTCTCCAATATGTATGAGCAGCCCTCTACAGCCCATAAGGTGTTCTTAATTAAAAAGCTGTTTAATCTGAAGATGTCAGAAAATAGCAATTTCAGAGAACACCTGAACTCCTTCAATGAGATTAAGGATCAACTGAAATCGGTGGAAATGACTTTCACCAATGAAATTGAAGCCAGTGTCATTCTTGGTACGTTGCCAGAAAGTTGGCAGTCTACTGTACAGTCAATCAGTGCTTTTTTTGGAAAAAATAAAATGGTATTCTCAGAAGTCGTAGATATGATCATGACAGAAGAAATCAGAAGGAAGGAATAAGGTCCTTCCACTTCGGCATCAACATTGAATATGGAGAGCATGGGCAGAAATAAAAGCAGAGGGAAGCCTAGGCATAGTAGATCAAAATCCAAAAATCATCAAAACAACACTCAAAATCAACAGAAGAGCAAAAAGGATATTGAGTATTGGAATTGTGGGAAAATGGGCCATTATTCTAATGCATGCAAGTCTTCAAAGAAAGACGAAAGCGGAAGCAGTGTCAATTCAATTTCAGGAGAATCTGATGATTGTCTTATCTATGCAATGGAGAGCAAGATAGAGTCATGGATTTTGGATTCAGGGGCATCATTCCATGCCACTTCAGACAGAAAGTTATTCGAGAACTATGTCTCTAGCAACCTAGGCAAGGTTTACCTTGGTGATGATCAGGCGTGTGATATCACAGGGAAGGGAGATGTGAAAATCAAGCTGAACGGTTTAGTTTGGAAATTGGAGAATGTGAGACACATTCCATGTCTGAAGAAAAACCTGATTTCTATAGGGCAGTTGGCTTCAAATGGTTATGTGACCACTTTCACCGGAGATAGGTGGAAGATATCAAAAGGTGCAATGACCATTGCTCGTGGCAACAAAGATGGATCTCTCTACACTACCGTTGGGGCATACGGTTCCTTAGCAGTTGCTGAAGGAAAAGAAGATCCGAATCTGTGGCATCAGAGGTTTGGCCACATGAGCAGTCAAGGGATGAAGTATCTACTCTCCCAAGGAAAATTGCCAGAGTTAAAGTCAACAGAAATTGATTTCTGTGAAAGCTGCGTTCTCGGTAAGCAACGCAGAGTGAGTTTTGTGAAGACCGGTAGAGAACCGGCAAAACAAAAGCTGGAGTTAGTGCATACAGACGTATGGGGTCCAGCTTCAGTCTCTTCAATTAGTGGCAGACAATATTTTGTCACTTTTATTGATGACCATTCTAGAAAGGTTTGGGTCTACTTCCTCAAACACAAGTCTGAAGTGTTTGATACGTTCAAGAACTGGAAGGCCATGGTTGAGACTGAGACAGGATTGAAAGTCAAGAAGCTGCATTCAGACAACGGTGGTGAGTATGAAAACACCGAGTTCAAGAAGTTTTGCTTTCAGAATGGGATCAAGATGAGTAGGACGGTTCCTGGAACGCCACAGCAAAATGGAGTAGCAGAACGCATGAACCGAACATTGACTGAGAGAGCTAGAAGCATGAGAATACAGTCTAGTTTACCAAAACAGTTTTGGGCGTGTGCAGTCAGTACAGCAGCATACTTGATAAATTGAGGACCATCAAAACCTTTGGGACTCAGAATTCCAGAAGAGGTTTGGATAGAAAAAGAGGTGAAACTTTCACATTTGAAAGTCTTCGGCTGTGTGTCCTACATACTTGATGGTGACCGTAAGGGCAAGCTAGATGCCAAGTCACTCAAGTATACATTCGTTGGATATGGCGCTGATGGAGAATTCGGCTACAGATTCTGGGATGAGCAGAATCATAAGATAATCAGAAGTCGTGATGTAATATTCAATGAGAAGGTGATGTATAAGGACAGAAAAGCAGCAGTAAGTGAGCCGAAAGAACCAGACTATTTTGGGCCAGAAAATGTGCCCGATAGTGTAGTTGACACAAAGGGTAAAACGCCAGTAGATGAAGATCTTACACAAAAGGTGGATGAGCCAATACCCACACAGAGTTCTAATGATCCCCAGAGCTCTACCGCTCCTAAAAGATCAACCGACAGTTAAGGATTAACTGATCCTCAAGTTCCTTTAAGAAGAACTACTCGCCCCCATGTACCAAACAGGAGGTACCTAAATTATTTGTTACTGACAGATGCTGGAGAACCCGAATGCTATAATGAGGCATGTCAGGTGAAGGATGCAAGCCAGTGGGAGCTTGCTATGGGAGAGGAAATAAATTCCCTTGTCAAGAACCAGACTTGGGAGCTAGCCAAATTACCATTGGGTAAGAAAGCCCTACAAAATAAATGGGTGTACCGTATCAAACTGGAGCATGATGGCTCAAAAAGATACAAGGCTAGATTAGTGGTTAAGGGCTTTCAGCAAAAAGAAGGCATTGACTACACAGAAATATTCTCTCCAGTTGTCAAACTAACCACGATTCAGTTAGTACTGAGCATTGTAGCAGCAGAAGGTCTACATCTTGAGCAATTAGATGTTAAGATCGCTTTCCTCCACGAAGATTTGGAAGAAGAGATTTACATGTAGCAACCAGAAGGGTTTGTAGTATCAGGCAGAGAGGATATGGTGTGTAGGTTGAAAAAGAGTCTATATGGATTGAAACAGGCTCCGAGGCAGTGGTACAAGAAATTCGATAACTTCATGCAAAGACATGGCTACATGAAATGCAATGTGTAACATCCCGAAAATTTTTTATTTTATTATAAACGATCATTTTATAATATTTATGATTTTTAAGAATTTTTGTGGATTTTTCTGAAAATGATGAATATTTTAATATATTCTTCGTTTTGCGTGTACACTGAGAGGAGCCGGGGAAACTAGAATATTTTCCCCGAAATTTAGTAAACTTTGAATTTGTCAACGTGTCAACGGGGGATCTTACTAAACCCGAGGCCGGGGCACAGTTTACAAGGTTTACATTTTTTGAGGTTTTATCTGTTAAATAAAATTTCGGTATTATAAAATCATCTGATGAATAATAAAATATTATTTTCATCAATTGTAAATTTTATTCACTGAGAAAATAATTTCACAGTGTAATTAATCATCTGTTAGATGTATTTAATTTGGAAACAAGCTTACTATGTACTTTATCGAGGAGCGTGCGAAGCTTATCAAGGAAGCTTCCTCCAACCATTATTTTATCATTTCTCTTTCCTCCCAAATTTGTGTTGCACGTTTGAAATTAAGGGGGTCTAATTCATTTCTTTTTCTCACATTTCCTCTCCTCCAAATACGCTGCTACTATTCACTCATCTTCTTTCTTCTCTTTCACCCTACAGCAGCAACACCATCCACCCACACCTCCATTTTGTTCTTCAAACTGTCCCAATCTTAGCACCATTTCGTGATTGGAGAACCACCATCATTGAGAAAATCAGCTTCAAGGTTCTGCCATTTCCTCCATCTTCATTCTCCTACGTCTTTGAAGCTTAAAGGTTGGAGCTTTAAGGTAAAGCTCTTAGTTTTTTCTCCCTCTCTTCTCTTTTTCGAAAACCACTGTCATTTTGATGACAATGGGTATCCATTTCAATATTAGGATTCTGATTCTTGCAAGTTTAAATCTTTAAGGAATTCCTGGAAGCTGAAAACGAAATCCTGACCAAAAAGGAGCCACCTTTCTTTGTGCTTCTCCCAGGTAAGAGGAAGACACTCCTCCTCAACCTCTTTTAGCATTTAGGGACGTTGTTTATGATTGGTACTGTGATTCATCTCCGTTTGTATGCTGCTGGTGATGTATACATATGCTAGTTGATTGTTTTGTGTGTTTTGATATATATGTCTGGAACGTATAATATAAAAGGAACGCTGTCGGGCTGGTTCTCGGATGGCCACGCCTTGAGACTAAAATTTTGGGATTATTGGTGAGAAGTGGTAATAACTTGGGTTTCTGACCATTAAGTGTAATGTCAAAACCTGTCGAGTATGAACCCCTGGCCAAACCCGTCGAATGTGATGTCTTGATCGCTTAGTAAAGTCAAAACCTGTCGAGTATGAACCCTTAGCCAAACCCGTCGAATGTGATGTTTGATCACTTAGTAAAGTCAAAACCTGTCGAGTATGAACCCCTGGCCAAACCCGTCAAATGTGATGTCTTGATCACTTAGTAAAGTTAAAATCCGTCAAGTATGAATCCCTGGCCATGCCCGTCGAATTTGATTCTTGGTCATTAGTGCTATATCAAAAACCATCGAGTATGAACTCTTGACCACTTAGGAGAGAAACTCCTCCAATGCAAAATCTGTCAAATTTGAATGACCACATCCGTCGAGTGACATATTCGTCGAGTTAGAATGCCAATAACCATCGAGAGACATACCTGTCGAGTAGATCTTCTGTCCGTTTATCAGAAGCTTCCCAAAGTTAATATTCATTGAGTAGAATGTCAAGATCCATCGAATTAGAGTTCTGATCACAGTGTTTTTCATCGGTTCGACACTTGGGAGATTTCTCCAACGTCGACACCCACATCCGTCGAAATAGAACTTCTGCTGACCTTCTGAAGAAATTCGACAGTTTTGATCTCTGTTCGACAGAACCTCCATCCGACAGAAATTAGTTTTTATCCAATCTTGTTATAAAATGTTCTCCTATTTTTCATCCTTCTGCCATGTTAGTCTTTGTCAAATGACAGCCTCAATTTTCCACTAAATGCATAGTCTCCGTCGAATTCACAACTAGGGTTTATCACCCAATACCTAGCAATTAAATCTGTGACGTTGTTGGTGATTCTGGCCATGTATCTTCCTGGATTCAAAACCCTTGGATTAATAAAAGTACATGAATCATAAATGATTGGATGACTAGAGATTAAGTAGGGATTCATAAACAAGGAAGAACATGAGTATGGGTGAGCTTTTGAGGCACATAATGAATTTAATGGTTGACTTTCATCATGACTATGAATGGAAATTGTGAATATCCTTAAAATGTACTATTGGATTGTTGTGGACCCGTGAATGGGATCAGATATTGATGATAAATGATATGACATGCATTTGAAGCATGATGAACCTAGTTGGTCATGAAGAGTATGATTGTGTCATGCATTGAACAAAAAGAAAGAGATTGTCCGTTGGACTGGGTTAAGGCCGGTAGCCTAGGAGTTGAACTTACACCTTTGTGCGGGTGCGAATAGACAAGTGTAGGTTACTTGTTGACCTTGGGGCGTCAGGGTGCGGGTACCTCACAATGGGCGGTGGTAGCTCTCGTACGTGGGGCGGTGATGCAAACACACTGTGACGATCCGGACCGAGAGCCATTTGTCCTATGTCGAGATCGTGTAGAATGTCTTGTAAAATGCCATGATGTACAAAATGATAATTTGAGAATTTTAGCACTTGAGGGCTGGACGACCAAGAATACGAGACATACCTCCCGATCGTTCTCTCCAATGTTGTTTTGTGTCTAGCTCCATGGAGTAGGATTTTGGTTATTGAGGCACGTGTACATAGTGAGTCCATGAATTATCGGCATACATTTCTATTATAATTGGAACTGTTGTACCTACGATATATCCGTATGTACATGACTTAGAAGCTGTTTGGTTGATCATAATTGTCATTGAATGTCTATTACCATTATTCTTTGTCATAAATGCTATGTGGGCGCTTAGCGCCGTTTGGTTTCTCGATGCTATGATTGGTAATGATGGTAGGATGTCTTACCTCTTCTCTGTCTCTCCATTTCTGTCTTGTCCGTATCTTTGCGTTCCATAGAAGATAAGCGCAAGGAACCGAAGCCCCGACTTCCACGGTTTTTGGCCTCATCTCGGACCGAGTGATTTGCAGAGCGTATGGAGCCATGCACGCAAAGATTTTTGGGAGATGTGCGCCTGACTTTCTTGGGAGGGCCAGAGTGCTGGTACATCAACTATGGTTCTGAGCGTTGCGTCTATATGGGGGATATGTCGTTCTCTCTAGCCTGGAGGCGTCACGAGCCGCCTGTCTTCACCTGCTATATTAGTTTACGTCTGGAGTTTTAGCTACCGATATGCGAGATGTGGGGTGACCGTTATTTCACTCATCGGGAAGACTCTTTTCGTTCCACCGCTCGGGCCCCGTCCCGTGACTCTGCGATTCCTATGGTGATTTCCTCTGACGAAGAAGATCCGAGGAAGATCCAGAAGAAGTTCCCGAGGGACGACCTAGAAGAGGATCCCGAAGAGGACCACGACTCGATTCCTCCTCACTTGAGGGTGACTTTACTTGTAGCTACCGATGCCTACCGGTATTTTATTTTGGGGGCCTGATGTTTTGTCTGCAGTGGGCTGTATATTCTGATACCGTAGGGATATGTATATATAATCCTTTGGGGGCAGGTATAGTTTTACTTTTTGTTATGCCAGGCTTTGTAACTAAACAGTTGATAATTATATATATATATGAATGAAATGTTAATTTCTCATGTATGTCTCGTCACCGTGGATATTGATTATCGTTAAGGTAAATGAAATGAACAGAAAAAAAAATGTACTTGCTAATTTACTTACCCAACTACAATTGAGAAAAATGTATATATATATTATTAAAATGAACCGGGTCTTAACTCACATAAAATTTTATTTTCGCATTGTAATTGAAAGTGAGATGTTCCCTTGGGTTTTATTAAAGGGGCGTCACTGCAATGCTGACCATTGCTGCTACTTCAAGAAGATAAATTCCAGCTACATTATTCTATTGCTATATGTCGATGACATGTTAGTAGTTGGAGCTGACTTGAATGAGCTTAAAAAGTTGAAGAAGCAGTTGTCTAGTGAGTTTGAGATGAAGGACCTAGGTACAGCAAAGCAAATACTTAGAATGAATATTAGCAGAGATGAGCAGAGGGGAACTCTGCAACTTTCACAGGAAGATTACATCAGGAAGGTGTTATACAAGTTTGGCATGAATAAAGTCAAACCAGTTAAAACACCACTAGCTAATCACTTTAGATTATCCAAGGAACAAAGTCCAATGACGGACGAAGAGAATGACTTCATGAAAAAGGTTCCATACGCTTCGGCCATTGGAAGTCTTATGTATGCCATGGTCTGTACGAGACCAGACATTGCCCATGCAGTGAGAGCTGTGAGCAGATATATGTCTAACCCAGGTAAGCAACACTGGGAAGCAATGAAGTGGATATTGAGATATCTACAAGGCACCACAAATAAGTGCTTAACATTCAAAAAAAGTGATCTAAAGCTACAGGGTTACGTAGATGCAGACTTCGCTGGTGAAATAGATCACAGAAGGAGCACTACTGGATATGTATTTACACTAGGCGGTACAGCTGTTAGCTGGGTCTCAAAATTACAAAAGATTGTGACGTTGTCCACAATAGAAGCTGAGTATGTGGCTGTGACAGAAGCCAGTAAAGAGATGATATGGCTACAGGGTATAGTAGCTGAGTTGGGATTCAATCAGGGAATGAATGTGTTGCACAGTGATAGTCAAAGTTGTTGATACCCAATTTTGTCCATAAAATTTTATTTTTGTTGCTCAATCAGGAACTAATTTTTGTGTTAATTGACGCCTAATTGCAATATTTCAAACATTTTGTTTTTTTTATTTTATTTACTTGCATCTTTTTTTTCTTTTTCTTAATTTAATTTAATACAAAAGGAAAACAAAAAAAAAGAAAAGAGAAAAAAAATAAATAAAAAGAAGGGAAATTTGCATCACATAGCTACAGTATAGCTGTTCAACCTCAAGTTTTGCAACACCTTGAATGAATCAATAGCATGAAAGAGGAATGCAGCAAGGATGGGAAAGAGTGAGCGTAGTGAGGCAGTAAAGCAAAGCACAAAATGGAAATTGAGAGAGACAAGACAGTTCTCATATTCACTCTCACTGTGATCACCAGGAGAATAGATACAAAACGACCAGGAGGGAAGGGGAAACTATTCAGATTTTTCATAGAGGGAGATCACACAAAGAAGGGGCTGCCATTTCCATGGCGAAGCAATCGTCAATCTCATCTTCAGCTCAGCAGCATCAACACTTTACCCTCCATCATCCTTCCTCCACACCGTAATCAACCCTTCACCACCTTCACCATCTCCACCATCAACCGTCTATCCTTACCCAACTGTGAAACAGAATCACTACAAGACCAAGCTTCTCATTCACACCACCACCCACAACCAACTTCATCACCTTCAAGCTCCACCAAACCCACCAACCATAGCCACCCAAAACCACCTGCTTGTCTCCTCCAAACCAAACCAGAAAACTCAGACCCAGCCACACAGCCACCGTCCACCACGCTCTGACCGTGAATGACGCCCCTCCGCGCACCACCACGCAGCCACCGTCATCTCTCCCCTGTACCTCATAGATCCGGTGCCACTCCCTATAGATCCAGGCCACGGCACCCCGATGCCGGCTCACCCAAGCGGGACCACGTTGCTCCACCGCCATGCGCCGATCCAAGGTCCCCACCGAGTTCCAACCCCACAGTGACCCACTTCCATCCAAGCCACTACTGTGAACGAGCCCGTCACCGCCGTGCTCCCCTCATCGGAGCTAACCAGATCTGCACCGGCCAACAACCGCGCACGATGTCACCTCGAACCCGTGCGTCACCGTGAGCAGCCCTGCACCGAACGATCCACCGCTCTCCGAGCCACAACACCCATAGCCGTGCACCGCCGTGAACCGTTGAACCTAGATTCGAGATTGAATCGCGAAGCATCACCGTGATCCGCCCAGAACCTTGCCGTCGTCCTCCACAGATGCCGCACAAACCTCCACCGTTCCAAGCCCCATCGTAATACCCATTTCTTTTCTCTATTTCATTCCTTTTAGTTTGAGGGTCTGCTGCAAATGAAATTAAGAGAATTCTGATGGGCTTTGTTTTTTTGGGTTTAACCTTTGTTTTTTTTAGTTGGGCTGGGTAGAGTGGTTTATTTTATTTTTAGAGGTTTTATAAATTTGGGTTAGGTATAGTTTTAAATGATATAAAAAATAATGAAATAAAAAAAATAAAGATATAAAAAAAGAGAAAAATGAAAAATGAAAAATAAAAAAAGTTAAAAGAAAAATTTATTTTGTGTTGTTGTGCTTAATTTGTTTTTTTATTGTATTTACTGGGCTCATAGTATAATAATGTGTTGTTTGTATAGTTACTTGATTGTCCTTGTGCATGCCTTAAAATAAAATAAAAAAATCTTTTAATCAATGCAATGATCAATGATGGTGATTGAATAGTGGATGCTATCTTCATTGTCATTTGAATCATAGGGATTTATTGAGTAGCCTAGTGCTGCCTTGAATCCTGTGCAAGAATGTATTTGCTTTCAAACAAAATTCCTTTAAAAAAATGTTTCTTTAAAATCAATCAGCTCACAATCATTTTTTAAAGAACTACGTGACTTTGAGTTCTCCATTGCACCAGGAGATACGTAGGAGCAGAAATCCATTTCTGTCAAGCCGAAAAAATAAATTTTCATAATTTGATTGTTTCTTTTACTTTTTTTCAAAAAAAATAATAAATGATTACAAAGTCTTTTGTTTAAAGGGGTTAAAATAAATATATCTGAGATTATTAAAATTTGCATAACTAACTCAAGGTACCGTTCATGGAACGGGCAGTGTAGGGTGCTAATACCTTCCTTACCTGTAATCGACTCCCGAATCCAAACTCAATTTTCAAAAGACCAGTTTTCCTGATTAAAGGGTTTTTCTAATGTTTTCCCAATTTAAATAAACATTGGTGGCTACTCCATTGTTTTTATATTTTTGGTCGTCCCGTCGCGATCCCGGTTGCGACAGCTCCAATGACGGACGAAGAGAATGACTTCATGAAAAAGGTTCCATACGCTTCGGCCATTGGAAGTCTTATGTATGCCATGGTCTGTACGAGACCAGACATTGCCCATGCAGTGGGAGCTGTGAGCAGATATATGTCTAACCCAGGTAAGCAACACTGGGAAGCAGTGAAGTGGATATTGAGATATCTATAAGGCACCACAGATAAGTGCTTAACATTCAAAAAAAGTGATCTAAAGCTACAGGGTTATGTAGATGCAGACTTTGCTGGTGAAATAGATCATAGAAGGAGCACTACTGGATATGTATTTACACTAGGCGGTACAGCTGTTAGCTGGGTCTCACAATTACAGAAGATTGTGACGTTGTCCACAACAGAAGCTGAGTATGTGGCTGTGACAGAAGCCAGTAAAGAGATGATATGGCTACAGGGTATAGTAGCTGAGTTGGGATTCAATCAGGGAATGAATGTGTTGCACAGTGATAGTCAAAGTGCAATACACTTGGCGAGGAATTCAGCCTTTCATTCTAGGACCAAGCATATTGGTCTACGCTACCACTTCATCCGGTCATTATTAGAGGATGAAGTTTTGAATCTTGTAAAGATAGAAGGTAGCAAGAATCCAGCTGATATGCTGACCAAACCGGTCACGATAGAGAAACTGGAGTTGTATGCAACTTCAGTGGGTCTTCAAGAATAACAAAACCAGAAAGGGCTGCTGCAAAAATTAAGGTGTGAAGACAGATTAAAATCAGTCTTCAAGTGGGAGATTGTTGGAATTGCCTAACATTAGGCAAGAATCACCAACCATTTTTGACTAAAATTGGAGATTGCCTAACTCTTGCCTAATTCTTGCCTAATTTCACCTACCAATGAAGTCTATATAAGGATGCTTCATTACATTCATTCATCATCCAAAAATCCAAGAAAGAGAGAGTAGAGAGAAAATAGAGTGAGAAAGAGAGCAAGCTCAAGTAAGCATATTTGAGTTGTGATGTTGTGAGCGGGGAGAGTGTTTGTAAACACAGTATATATTTCCCATAGTGAAAATATTGCAGTAGCTCCATGGACGTAGGGAATTTCCCGAACCACGTAAATTCTCGTGTCTACTCTATTACTCTGTGTGTGTGTCTTTTATTGTTGAATTGCGGTCATTCCAGTATTTTTTTACCTCCAACAAACTAGACTGTGATACCATTACCTGCTGCCTTCATCCACAAATAAACTTCTCCCTATTAACCTACCCAAAAAAAAAAACTTCAGATGTCTGTGATTAAACATTATAGATTTAAGGTTAAACGGAGCACTCAGTTAGGCTGTTAGCATATAATTAGTGGTGCTGTTAGTCAACTAAGTCAATTCGGGTGCTATTAGACTTTCACCGAATTGCATGAATGGAAAGATTAACTTACAATATGGTAGCTTTCTAGCATATATACACTGCTAACATTCTAAGTTCTAACTAACTAGGCGCCTAATGACAAAGGTTTTAAATCTTGGACCGTCACGACATCTTGGTCACGGTGACAGTCGCGACTACATCATACTGCGATTATGGTCCGCATTGACCCGCATTAGCCTGCGACAGTCGCAAAGCGACTATGCCCGCAATGCAACCTTAACGGTAATTTAAAACTTGTTCCAACCAACTGCAACTAACACTAACAGAATTACAACTAACTAACTACCTATGGCTGTAGCTTTATAAGTATAGAGTGTACATACATATAGGTATACATACAGGTGTACAATCATAACCAGAGGCAGAGGGAGGTGAGACATAGATATGTTATGGACTTATGGTCTCTCCCAACTTTGTCAATGTTTTCACGTGTTCTTTCATGTATTTAGTTTATGCGTCCCATAAAATGAATTAAATTTATATATAGTCTCTTTAGTTGTTTAAATTTTTTGTGCAAATGATATAATCTTTACTATTAAACAAGATTTACCTATACAAAATAAAAAGAAAAATTAAAAGAAAGTAAAAAGAAAAGAAAAAGACATGAAAATTTTCTTCATGTTTTGTTTTACACTAAATGTCAAATAAGATATTTAGTCATTCTAATATATGTTTAATTTTTCTATGTAAACATTTTTTGTCTAATAAATGATCTTCTAGACATTCTTTTTTTTTCATAAGATCCTTAATAGAGATTAAATTAACAATATTAAAATGAAAATTAATAATAGAAATTATTTTAAAAATATTTATAAATGTGAGAATTGATTTGAAAAGAAAAAATTATAAAATTAAATTAAAAATAAATATATAAGAACTTAAACTTTAATTTAATTTTTTTTCCTCTTATAAACTGGGTATAGCTACACTGAATAACAAAGTTCAGATACACAATTAGAGCCAGAATAAAATAAACCAATACGACTGCTGCAGATACAGCACGTTAAATTCTGGCGGGTTACTTCAATGATATAAATAGTCATCAATTTGCAGATATTTTGATACCTGCTCAGATCTTCATGTTACCGGAAGAATGCTACTGAAGCATCTTTTTTTTTTTTTTTTTTTAAATTTTCATCTCTTCCTTAGGAATTACGCAATGTTAACGCCATTATACTAGAAATTTCTGAGTTACATACTTACATTGCTCTGCTTTGACACGCTTCTAAGTGCTGATTAATCTCCATAAACACCTTAAGATATCTGCTAAAAATGTTGTTCAAGAACAATGTTATTTCTATTTGTTAACATAGAATTTTGTAAAATACATTGAGAATCTGAGATTGGTCAAAGAGATTAATCAGTTCATACCGATTAAGCAGTTACAAGAACAAGAACATTTTTCGGTCAGATCCCGTTCTTGATTATTTATGTAACTCCGAAGCCTCCGATTCCAACTCCAACCCCAAATCCAAGTCCGATTACCATAAAAGACTGTGCAATTCTGAGTCAAATATTAGTCGGACCCCACACTCTTTGGTATGTATATTCAAGACATCACGTTCCCCCAAATCATTTGTAACATAGAACTCAAAAGAAACCTGTTGTTCATGACTTGAGGCAATGCCGTCAAAATGGAATGCGTCGTACCATAAATAAACATGATCCTTATTCAAATCTGTGATAACTTTATGATACCATTTAGTGGCATATCCCACCTTTGTATCATCTGCCAAGTAGCATGGACAGCAGATTTTAGCACCATGCTTCTTCATTCCCTGAGACGGAGAAAGAACCGCACACAAAATTATGCCCATCAAGTTGGAATAGGAAGGAAGAGTAATATTAAATGAGGATTTTGTTGTTCGATGTTGGAACTGCGTCGGGACTTCACTTCCTGGTAAACAAACCCTCACTAAGTTATAATTATAGCTCTGGTAGATACTGAAGATTCTTGCAATTCTTTAAGGACAGAATTTCTAGCTTTAAAAGATGCTTGATGCTTGCAGGCAACGTCTTCACACTGCTTCCATCTAGTTTTAGCTTATATAAGCTTGCTAAGCAGCTAATGTTGTCGGGGAGTTCAGAAATACAATCCTTCAAATATAGTATTTCTAGATTTGTTAAGCCGTCAAATAGGACGTGTAGCTTCTGTTTGTCAATTAGTGGTCTGCAATTAGAAATCCTAAGGTCAAAAAGAGATTTTAGGGAAGATATTCCTTAGTCTCAAACCCTCTAGATTGAGCGACCAAAGTGCGCCTAGACTCTCAGTTGATAAGTGCAATATTTCGATTCTTGTATTTCTTAAATCCAACCTTCCCATTGAATCTGACAAAACTGAAAATTCCTTGAGGCTTGTGCAGCCGTCGACGGTAATCTTCTTGAGAGATCTTAAATGCTTCTCGCTTTTAAGAGTCTTCAATTTTTTGCAGCTATCTTGTATCAAAGTTTCAAGTGTGTCGAGAGATAAAACAGATGGATAAGCTTCAAGTAAACTTTCACAGCCAGAGAGATTCACCCATTTAAGTATTAACGCCTTAGACAGATCTGGTAGATTCTTCAACTGTTTGCATTCACTTAGATCAATTCGCTCTAACTTCCCAAGATCCTGCAATAATTCAAAAGGAGGCATCACTATGGAAACTAAATCCTCAAATTTCAATTAAACCAAAAATTTAAGCATACATTGTGCATGCGTATTTTTTACCTTCACAAGTTCTGTAACATGGTTGTACGGCATACGAATCTCAACAAGCATTTTAGCACAAAAAGTTGCTGGAAGTGACTTCAAACGATATCCATTCCACTCAAGGTACCTCAACTTATCAGGAAACTTATTAAGGACTCTAGGATAGTCCACCTTACCTGATCTTTTACCCGAGGGGTTATGCAACATAAGAAATCTTAAATTAGTCATCATGTTGAATGCATCGGCTTTCAAGCATAAATTATCAATTTAAGATAAGTCTAATTTGATGCCTTCAACTTCATCACTGCCCTGACAAAGGAAGAAAGTAATTAAACGGTATAAAATTAGCTATAAATATTTTTATCTAAAAGCTTGTTTAGTCAAAATAATAATAATAAAGAATGAAAGAAAAGTAAGTGCATTGACTTTTTTACTAAACTGTCACTATTGACAAAATTATTTATCAAAATGTTATTTTTTTAAAATTATTTACTAAATTGACACTTTTTTAAACTATTTGTCAAAATGTCACTATCTTAAAAGTATATACCAAACTGCCACTCTTTTATCCTACGTGACATTTTTTAAGATTTTCTGGCCACTTGGGATGTACCAAATAGGATGACGCATCTACGTAGGTTGCACCAACACGTTTGGCGCAACCTACGTGAATGCGTTATCCTATTTGGCGCATCCCAAGTGGTTTTGCTATTGAAAACGCCAATAAGGGTAGCGTAACCAAGCTAAATGAGCCAACTGTGTTGGCACAACATGAGTATATATTGGCTTTCCCCCACCCCATCCGTGACATTTATTCCATTTGCTCAATTCTCACTATCTCTCTACAAGTTTCTTCTCTCTAAACGCTCTCAACTCTCTAAATGTACTCAATTCTCATTAGAAGTGGTGTCTGGATCTCTATCTATGATCTGTGAATGCTTATGTCTCTAAGGCATGTCAAAAGGTTTTTAATGATAACAAAAGCAAAAGAGAAGATCAAGCACAAAAGGAAAAATCAAGATCAAAGAAAGAAGACAGAAGGTTTAATTAGTTATTTAGACTTAGGAGATTAATGTTAAATGCTCTCAAGATTTCTCAAATGGTTTTTCAATATGTGATTTCAAAATAAATGGGAAATTTCAAAGTTAAACATGGCTTTCAATAAAACTTGAGTTTCAACTTTAAATCTAACACTCTTAAAAGGATTTATGTTTAATCAAGTATCTTGAGGTGTTGGAAATGACTTACAAGCGTTATTGGACTTGAAAAATGTGTTCAAAGGCCAATGTAATCGATTACACAATGTTTGTAATCGATTACACATCAAACAGAAAGCATGTAATCGATTACATGAACAATGTAATCGATTACAAGCAAGTCGAGCCATGTAATCGATTACACAATATATGTAATCGATTACACAAAAGCCTGAAAGGCAAAGAACACGTTCGACGAATAATGTAATCGATTACATTTATGTTGTAATCGATTACAAACAAAGTCAGAAGCCATGTAATCGATTACACCAATAATGTAATCGATTACACAAAACCCAGAAACTCAAAGAACACGTTCGACGAGCCATGTAATCGATTACATGAATATTGTAATCGATTACACAAAGAAGTCGAAGTCATGTAATCGATTACATAAGCATTGTAATCGATTACAAGCAAAAATCGAAGCCATGTAATCGATTACCTCAAGAATGTAATCGATTACACAGAGCTGAAAAGATCGAAAACGTTGGAACAATAATGTAATCGATTACCGAGATATGTAATCGATTACACGCATCTCGACAACGTCCAACGGCTATATTAAATGCATTAAATGCATGCCCAACTACCTCAACGGCTCTATTAATTGAGAAACTTATAAATACCAAAGTTGGGCTCTCATTTACGGTTGACCTTGAACCAAAACTGATCATCATACTTCAAAACGTGAATCAATCCTTAAAATCATTTCTTGCTCTACGTTTTCGACTAAAAACGTGAAAAATCCTTGAGAGCATATTAGAGCTTCAATTTGTAAACACTTGCTCTAGAGAGAGCTTCTTCTATTTCAATCTTATACATTCGATTAGTGAGGGTGAGGTATCCCTCAAGTATTGTAAGGGTGAGGTATCCCTTGGAAAATAGAGGCTCAAGCTTTTGGGTGAGGTATCCCATACCTTGTTGAGTGTTCAAGGTTGTAGTGGTTTTTCAAGCACCCATTGAAGCTTGAAGATATAGTGGAAAATCTCAAGGTGTTGCTTGGGACTGGACGTAGATCACAAGTGGAGTAGTGATTGAACCGGGATAAACGATTTGTGTTTGTTTCTCTAAACCCTCCTCTCGCTTATCTTTGTGCAATCTTTGTTTCATTGTTTTATTTGAATATTGTCTCCTTGGCTATTACGTTCATTAGTAAAAGTGCTTAACTCATCTATTCAATTATCTCTGATCATTCAATAGCTTCAACAAAAATTGTTTGTCAAACGAATTGCAAAAGATTTGTGAACTTATTTTTAACTACTCAATTCACCCCCCCTCTTGAGTATTGAGACCACTTGGTAACAAGTGGTATCAGAGCTAGACTCTTGTATAAAGAGCTTAGCAGCTTCAAGAGAAGTGATGGCTTCAAATGGTTTTTCAAATGAAGGTTCTTCTATAAATAGACCTCCTTATTTCAATGGGGATGGTTATGCCTATTGGAAAGAAAGGATGAAAATTTTTATTGAAGCTATTGACTTAGATGTGTGGGACGCAGTTGAAAATTGTGCTTTTGTCCCTACACAAACTAAGGATGGTGTGACAATTAATACACCTAGAAGTGATTGGACCGATGATGATAAAAAGAAGGTTCAATATAATTTGAGAGCCAAGAACATCATCACCACATCTTTGGGGTATGATGAATTCTTTAGGGTGTCAAATTGTAAGACCGCAAAAGAAATGTGGGATACCCTACAAGTAACTCATGAAGGTACTAGTGAGGTAAAAAGATCTCGAATAAACACTCTTACTCATGAATATGAATTGTTTAGAATGAATCAAGGTGAGAGTATTCAAGATATGCAAAAGAGATTTACTCATATTGTTAATCATCTCATCTCATTGGGAAAGACATTTCTTAATGAGGATCTTATTAACAAAGTCTTGAGATGTCTAAGCAGGAATTGGCAACCCAAGGTAACGGCGATTGCGGAATCAAGAGATTTATCAACCATGTCTCTAGCCACCCTATTCGGAAAACTTCAAGAGCATGAGTGGAACTAAGTAGGCTCAATCAAAATGAAGAACATGACAAAAAGAAGAAGGAATTGCACTCAAGGCCACCTCTCCCATACTTGAAGATGATGATGAAGATGGTGAAGAGGATGCTGAAAATATTGAGCTAAGTGAGGAGAATCTTAGTCTCCTTGTGAGAAAATTCGGAAGATTCTTGAAGAAAAGGGATTTCAAAGAAGACCACCGTTTCCTCAAAAGAAAGCATATCACAAAGGAGAAGGATCCTCCACTCCTCCAAAATGCTATGAATGCAGAAAACCGGGGCACATAAAAATGGAGTGTCCTATATATCTCAAGAAGACGGAGAAGTTTGAGAAAAGACCCTCCAAGGAAAAGAAAGGAAGAAGAGCATATATAGCTTGGGAGGACAATGACTTAAGCTCTTCCGATGATTCAGAAAATGAGGAAGCCCATCTTTGCCTCATGGCTCAAGGAGAAGAAAGTGGAGAAAGCGACACCGAGGTGTGCTTGAAGACCAAGAGCTCAAGTTGGTATCTTGATAGTGGTTGCTCCAAGCACATGACCGGTGATGGCTCCAAGTTCTCCTCCCTTACACACAAGAAACATGGTCATGTCACATATGGTGACAACAACAAAGGGAAGATTCTTGGAATTGGCAAAGTTGGTAAGATACCTTCATCATCTATTGATAATGTCTTATTTGTTGAAGGACTTAAACATAATTTACTTAGTATTAGTCAATTGTGTGATAAAGGAAATAGAGTTATATTTGATTCCTCTTGTTGTATAATTGAGGAAAGGATGATAAGCAAGTTAAGTTTGTTGGTCATAGGGTCAATAACATATATATGATTAGTCTTGATGATATTTCCTCAAATGATGCTAAATGTTTTATGAGTAGAGAAAATGATTCATGGTTATGGCATAGAAGAATTGCTCACATTCACATGGATCATTTAAACAAATTGGTTTCTAAAGAACTAGTAATTGGTCTTCCAAAGCTCAAATTTGAAAAAGACAAACTTTGTGATGCATGTCAAAAGGGAAAACAAGTAAAGGTCTCTTTCAAATCTAAAAACATAGTTTCAACTTCTAGACCTTTACAACTTTTGCACATGGATCTTTTTGGACCCTCTAGAACTATGAGCTTTGGTGGGAATTACTATGCATTAGTGATTGTGGATGATTTTTCTAGATTTACATGGATATTATTCTTGGCTCACAAAAATGATGCTTTTCAATCATTTAGAAAACTTGCAAAAGTTATCCAAAACGAAAAAGGTTTTTGTATTGCATCCATAAGAAGTGATCATGGTGGTGAATTTGAAAATCATGAATTTGAAACTTTTTGTGATGAACATGGCATTGAGCATAATTTTTCTGCCCCTAGAACACCACAACAAAATGGTGTTGTAGAAAGGAAAAATCGATCTTTAGAAGAAATGGCAAGAACTATGCTCAATGAGGCCAATCTTCCTAAGTACTTTTGGGCGGATGCGGTTAACACCGCTTGTTATGTTATGAATAGAGCCCTAATAAGGCCAATTTTAAAGAAAACCCCATATGAATTGTACAAAGGAAAGAAACCTAATGTGTCACATTTTCATGTTTTTGGATGCAAATGCTTTGTTTTGAATAATGGAAAGGATAACTTGGGGAAGTTTGATGCAAAATCTGATGAGGGAATATTCATTGGTTATTCTATTCATAGCAAGGCCTTTAGAGTCTATAATAAACGAACTATGACCATAGAAGAATCCATACATGTTGCATTTGATGAAACTAACCCAAATGAGCCGAGAAAGGAACTTGTTGATGATGTTGCAGAAATCTTGGCAAAGACGCACTTGGAAAATCAAGAGATAGAGTCCAAGAAGGAAGAAGAGAGACTCCTTGATCACTCATGGCAAGAAGATTCTAAAATCTTGGATCTACCCAAGGAATGGAGGACTTCAAGGTATCATCCTCTTGACAAAGTGATAGGTGATGTATCAAAAGGGGTAATCACTCGAAACTCACTTAGAGATGCATGTAATCATCTAGCTTTTGTCTCTCAAGTTGAACCTAAAGACATAAATGAGGTCATTAATGATGAGCATTGGATCTTGGCCATGCAAGAAGAACTAAACCAATTTAAGAGGAATCAAGTCTGGGAATTAGTTCCAAGGCCCAATGATCATCCTATAATTGGCACCAAATGGGTCTTTAGGAACAAACTTGATGAAACGGGTTTAATAATAAGAAATAAAGCTAGACTTGTAGCTAAGGGATATAATCAAGAAGAAGGCATAGATTATGAAGAAACTTATGCTCCCGTAGCTAGATTAGAGGCCATTAGAATGCTACTTGCATATGCTTGCATCATGGACTTCAAACTCTATCAAATGGATGTCAAAAGTGCCTTTTTAAATGATTTTATACAAGAAGAGGTGTATGTAGAACAACCTCCTGGTTTTGAGGACTTTGAAATGCCCAACCATGTTTTTAAATTGAAAAAGGCTTTGTATGGCTTGAAACAAGCTCCTAGAGCTTGGTATGAAAGGTTGAGCAAATTTCTTTTAGAAAAAGGCTTTTCTAGAGGTAAAGTTGACACCACTCTCTTCATAAAACACAAAATGCATGACATTCTTCTAGTTCAAATCTATGTTGATGACATTATATTTGGAGCTACTAACAACTCTCTTTGTAAAGAATTTTCAAATATTATGCAAAGTGAGTTTGAGATGTCCATGATGGGTGAGCTCAACTTCTTCCTTGGTCTACAAATCAAGCAAACAAGAGAAGGAACATTTATAAGTCAATCCAAGTATTACAAGGAGCTGCTCAAGAAGTTTGGAATGGACAATGCCAAGCATATGGCTACTCCTATGGGCACCTCTTGCTATTTGGACAAGGATGAAGGAGGTAAATCAGTAGAAATTACAAAATATAGAGGTATGATTGGCTCACTCCTTTATCTCATTGCAAGTAGGCCTGATATAATGTTTAGTGTATGCATGTGTGCTAGATATCAAGCTAATCCTAAGGAATCACACTTATGTGCTGTTAAGAGAATAATGAAATATCTAATAGGCACATCACAAATGGGTTTATGGTACCCTAAGGGAGCCTCATGTAGTCTTATTGGGTACTCCGATTCTGATTTTGCTGGATGCAAAATGGATCGAAAGAGCACTAGTGGGACATGCCACTTGCTTGGAAGCTCACTAGTTTCTTGGCACAGCAAGAAACAAAATAGTGTGGCATTGTCCACAGTGAAAATTTGAATATGTTTAGTGCTGGGAGTTCTTTGTGCTCAAGTCCTTTGGATGAAACAGCAACTCTTGGACTATGGTCTTGAGCTTGATCACATTCCCATAAAATGTGATAATACTAGTGCAATTAACTTGTCAAAAAATCCCATTTTGCATTCTAGAACTAAGCATATTGAAATAAGACATCATTTCATTAGAGATCATGTTCAAAGGGGTGATTGCATACTTGAATTTGTTGAAACAACTAAGCAATTAGCTGATATTTTCACCAAACCCCTAGCAAAAGAAGCATTTTTCTACATTAGAAATGAACTGGGTATATTGGACCATTCATGCATAAGTTAGATATTTGCTGCATAATCCTAAAACAAATGCCTAAGCTTGCGTTTTTCTGCATAATTATGCCACATTTGCACAATCTCGAATTTTCATTATATATTTGAATCCCATACTAACTTGAGCGTCGGAGGTTTCCCCTAAATTATTTTGCAGGTGCCCCCTCATGTCCAACTTTGATAAGAAATTCAACAACCTCAAATTTCACCAAAAAGGGTGAAATTCTTGGTAAAAATGATAATTTTGATCAATTATATGAGTTGAATCATAATATGATTAGTCTATATGCTTGCATGATGATTTAAGTTGCTTTAAAACTGATTTGGATGGATTAAAATTGATTATATGCTGTTTGGAACGTAAAATCTGAGTTAAAGAGTGCTGGTAATCGATTACAATGCCTTTGTAATCGATTACACAGGTTCTGTCACGCATGTAATCGATTACACACATTTTGTAATCGATTACAACCAACTCAGAACTCAGGTAATCGATTACATCAACTATGTAATCGATTACAAGGTTCCCAGAAAGCATGTAATCGATTACACTAAAAATGTAATCGATTACATACCCACCAGAATGCATGTAATCGATTACACACTCAATGTAATCGATTACACAGGGTTTTTAAAAGGTTCCTGACGCGCGTAGAGCTCATTTCTGTTTGGGCCTGTTCATCTTCCTCGTTCTCTCCTTCTGCTCCCACGCACCTCAGATCTCAAAATCTCTCTTTTCTCACTCAAATCTCCATCAAAACCGGTCATTTCGCCTCTCTCAATCTCGGAAAACCCCTCTCCACATAGCCCACTGATCAAATCCCCTCACATCCCTCATCCAAATCTCCCCATCTTCTCTCACGAACACCCTCTCCACTTTTCTGGCCTAATCTCGTCCCTCTCTCTCTCCTCACTCATCCCCAACCATTTACCACTCATCCATTGCTTCTCCTTCTCATAAATGGCTGAATCCTCTCATCGCTCGAAGCGCCCAAGAACAGGGGCTGCTGTTGGAGGTTCCTCTGGTGGCTCTTCACGTAATATCTCTGGCCTGGACCTCACGAGGCACTTCTCCACTGTGAAGAAAGCTGAGTTGTTCCGGAAGAACTTCCAGCTTCGCAAAATCATCTCTCCCAGGTATCTTCCCATCACCTTCTGCGAGAGTGAACCTTTAGAAAGCTTTAGGACAATAGAAAACTTAGGCTTGTTGGGATTCCTGAGCATAGAGAAGGCCATCTACCCTAACCTTGTCCGAGTGTTTTATGCTAACCTGAAGGTTGAAGATAATTGCATAATTTCTGAAGTGAAAAAACACCAAATCAGGTTAACAATGGCAGAGTGGTATAGGCTTACCAAGCTCACTCCTGATAGAGCTCAGTTCTGTGGAAATGCCAAAGTCGGGGGCATGAGTTTGAGCATAAGGTGCTCTTCTCTCTTTGATTAGGACCGGCTACCACCTCCCCGGTGATCCTAGACGTAGAATAATGGCCACCGGCCTCACTATGGAAAACGGGGTCCTCCACTACCTCTTGGTTCGTGGATTGATTCCCAGAGGAGGAATTATTCCCAAGTCCTCAAGGATGACGTAGTGGCATTATGGGCAATGACCACGGGGCACCCAATAAACTGGGGTTACTACATTCTAGAGCATATCTTTGGACATCAAGAAAAAAGAACTCTCGCTCTCCCCTTTGCCATGTTGGTCACCACAATCCTTGAGTACTTGTCGCATTTCACCGGGTGAAGAGTCCAAGGACACCACTCGAAGGGACCCCAATCAATTGGGCTGCATACTCGAAGAAGCTTCACTCTACAAGATGGAAGATAGGTGGCATTACATTACTCATGGCACATTTGGCCATATCCATCACGATCCGGATAGTGATGATGAGGAGGCTCGTGTACCACCGCCTCTCTGCTCCCGCTCCGCCTTCTCTTGATCTTCTGCTCCAAGAAATGCGCAATCTGAGCGCCAACGTAAACACACGCATGGATCATATAGAGCAAAAGATCGACCATCTTGAGCTGAGGATGGACTACTCAGACCAGGAGCTTGCCTCCATTCGTTCCCTCCTACGTGGCCCTCCTGTTCTTGAGAGTCCTGCTGCTGTTGCACCCCCACATCCTCTACCCCTCCGGATCCCATATCCTTCGCTGGTCCATCTGGAGTTCCCTGGCGATGATGAGGAGCTTCTGGACTCTGACGACGACCTTATGCCCAGCGATGATAACATTGACCTAGGAGACTCTGCTGCGGATCCAGAGGGTGAAGTCTTCTGTGATAGCGAGGACACTGATAGTGATCATGGCCTTATGCCTTGATATATTTTCTTGTATTGATGACCACCTTGTACTTATTTTGTTTTGACTTGGATTATATAAAATTGGTATACCTTTATGGTTATACTTTGTTATTGCCTACTGGTTGTGATATGTTTATTTGTACATGCTGATTATTAATACATGAACTTGTTTTCACTTTGAATGATTGGCTGTTGGAATATTGATTGGACTGATCTTTGTGGCTTTTCTGTTATGGCAAACATTTGGGAATCATGAAATATAGCTGTCATGCTGTCCATTTTTTTAAATGCTTATGTCTTTTTGATAATGCCAACGGGGGAGAAAATAAGGAAAAATGAAATGTAATTAATGATTGCATGAGAAATTAAAGGTTGCATGAGTACGGGGGAGTTATTGACCTTTTAAGTTATTAAGCTTTTCATATGCATGATCTAACCCAATATCATGCATAATCTCCGGGGGCAGCATTGTACCTAAATGACTATTATATACAAATGCAAAAATTCTTTCTTTTTCCTATGATCAGTTTGTCATCATCAAAAAGGGGGAGAATGTGAATGCTTATGTCTCTAAGGCATGTCAAAAGGTTTTTGATGATAACAAAAGCAAAAGAGAAGATCAAGCACAAAAGGAAAAATCAAGATCAAAGAAAGAAGACAGAAGGTTTAATTAGTTATTTAGACTTAGGAGATTAATGTTAAATGCTCTCAAGATTTCTCAAATGGTTTTTCAATATGTGATTTCAAAATAAATGAGAAATTTCAAAGTTAAACATGGCTTTCAATAAAACTTGAGTTTCAACTTTAAATCTAACACTCTTAAAAGGATTTATGTTTAATCAAGTATCTTGAGGTGTTGGAAATGACTTACAAGCGTTATTGGACTTGAAAAATGTGTTCAAAGGCCAATGTAATCGATTACACAAAGTTTGTAATCGATTACACATCAAATAGAAAGCATATAATCGATTACATGAACAATGTAATCGATTACAAGCAAGTCAGAGGCCATGTAATCGATTACACAATATATGTAATCGATTACACAAAGCCCAGAAAGGCAAAGAACACGTTCGACGAATAATGTAATCGATTACATTTATGTTGTAATCGATTACAAACAAAGTCAGAAGCCATGTAATCGATTACACCAATAATGTAATCGATTACACAAAACCCTGAAACTCAAAGAACACGTTCGACGAGCCATGTAATCGATTACATGAATATTGTAATCGATTACACAGCAAGTCAGAAGTCATGTAATCGATTACATAAGCATTGTAATCGATTACAAGCAAAGTCAGAAGCCATGTAATCGATTACCTCAAGAATGTAATCGATTACACAGAGCCCAGAAAGATCAGAAAACGTTGGAACAATAATGTAATCGATTACCTGAGATATGTAATCGATTACACGCATCCTGACAACGTCCAACGGCTATATTAAATGCATTAAATGCATGCCCAACTACCTCCAACGGCTCTATTAATTGAGAAACTTATAAATACCAAAGTTGGGCTCTCATTTACGGTTGACCTTGAACCAAAAACTGATCATCATACTTCAAAACGTGAATCAATCCTTAAAATCATTTCTTGCTCGTTTTCGACTAAAAACGTGAAAAATCCTTGAGAGCATATTAGAGCTTCAATTTGTAAACACTTGCTCTAGAGAGAGCTTCTTCTATTTCAATCTTATACATTCTGATTAGTGAGGGTGAGGTATCCCTCAAGTATTGTAAGGGTGAGGTATCCCTTGGAAAATAGAGGCTCAAGCTTTTGGGTGAGGTATCCCATACTTGTTGAGTGCTCAAGGTTGTAGTGGTTTTTCAAGCACCCATTGAAGCTTGAAGATATAGTGAAAAATCTCAAGGTGTTGCTTGGGATTTGGACGTAGATCACAAGTGGAGTAGTGATTGAACCGGGATAAACGATTTGTGTTTGTTTCTCTAAACCCTCCTCTGCTTATCTTTGTGCCTTTGTTTCATTGTTTTATTTGAATATTGTCTCCTTGGCTATTACGTTCATTAGTAAAAGTGCTTAACTCATCTATTCAATTATCTCTGATCATTCAATAGCTTCAACGAAAATTATTTGTCAAACGAATTGCAAAAGATTTGTGAACTTATTTTTAACTACTCAATTCACCCCCCTCTTGAGTATTGAGGCCACTTGGTAACATGATCAAATTTAGATCGTATTCCTTATATTTAAGTATTTCTTTCAATGTTTAAATTTTTTGTTAATGATTTGTCCGCAATTTTTTTATTACATTAGTGTTAATTATACATTTATGTTATTGTATACGTATTTAGAGGTCCAAAATTTATTTTCGTTGACTAATTAATAATGTGATTAATAAAATATGTAGTCTGAATTGTATGAATTATTTTGTACATAAAATAATAGGATAAAGTTTTTTTCTTGAGTACTTAACATGATTTAAATAAGTAAATGTAGTTTAATTCAAATTAGTAGGGTTTAAGAAGTTATTTGTATGTAAAATAATAATAATATAAATTAATTGTTATATGTGCAATTTTATTTTAATTGACACGTGTTGAATACATATATGTTGAATTGTTATTGTTGAGAAGTGGAATTAATA
Organism: Ormosia semicastrata; assembly: GCA_029884595.1. Taxonomy (NCBI): domain Eukaryota; kingdom Viridiplantae; phylum Streptophyta; class Magnoliopsida; order Fabales; family Fabaceae; genus Ormosia; species Ormosia semicastrata. The sequence goes on from JAQQTO010000059.1 coordinate 39,886,386, forward strand.
TAGCAAAACCCTTGAATGTGCACATTTACTTCAATGAGATAATGTATGATGGTAAAGAATGTCTCATGTATCAAGATCTTCCTCCTAGGCCTATTGTGATCACAGTCAATATGGCTTTGGATGAGTTGAAAAATAAGATCCATTCAAAGTTGAGACTCTAAGCAAACCAACATGTGTCAAAGGTTGTCTATCGGTGTCCACAATGCTACAATTCATGGAGATGGGTAGGTCTTCGATTAGAAGACGATGAAGATGTAAAGTACATGATAGATTCCTTCTGTCAAACTCCGAACATGGCCTCGATGGAGTTGTATGTTGAGGTAAAAACAAGTGGGCAGGAGGAGCATGTTGAAGCTCTTGGTGAAATCGAAGCTCAAGTTGGTCATTCTAATCAAGTTGAGTCATGCAATATGATTGTTATTGGTAGTGCAATGGTTGAAGTAGATAACTCACTTGTCAAAGATGCAATATGGGAGACAAGTGAAGATTAAGAATAAGTAGCTGAGGGTGATGATTCAGACACTGACACAGAGGCAGAAAACTTTGATTCCAAAGAAAATTTACAAGTTCCATTGTCGGTTGCTCCTCAATCCATGTTTATGCCTCGAGGCTCTAAATCTGTGTTTGTGCCACCATGCTCTCAGTTTTCTCAAATCAATTGGGATGCATTGAGTAATCCTGATAACTTACCTGAATTAGATAGTCGTGGGACTTGGAGCATCAATGATGAATTTTATGTTGGCTTACAATTTCCATCAAAAGATGCCATAAAGTTGGCCCTCAAACATTATTCAATTCACAGGCATCAAGAGTACAAGATTGAAGATTCTGATTCACAAAAACTTACTGCTAAGTGCCCTAGTTTTGACGAAGGTTGTAATTGGAGAGTTAGGGCCATACAAAACAAGAGGTTGAATACGTGACAAATTATAAAATATAATGGACCTTACAGTTGTATAAACCCAGTTGTGTCATTATATCACCGCAAGTTGGACTCTCGTATAATCTGCTCTTGCATTTTGGAGTTAGTTAGAACAAAACTTGATGCACTTGTATACTTAATTGTTGAATGGATTCGAAGCCAATTCGATTACCAAGTTTCATATCGAAAAGCTTGGAAGGCAAAACAACTAGTCATTATGAATGTTTTTGGGGATTAAGACAAATCTTATGACGTGTTGCCCAAATGGCTAGCGGCCATGAGAAGAGACATGGAAGGCACAGTGGTTAAGTTGCAAGATGATGAATGTTTTGTGAATAACCGACTTGATCGTTCGAAAATAGTTTTTTGTTGATTATTCTGGACATTTAGACCATGTGTTGCTAACTTCCGATATTACAAGCCCATTGTTCAGATTGATGTCACTCATTTGTATAGCAAATACCGTCATAAGTTGTTGATTGCTATAACTCAAGGTGGAGATAGAAAGCCTCTGCCAATTGCCTTTGCCATTGTGAAGGGGGAGACCAAGGATACTTAGAGTTGGTTCTTAGCCCACCTGAGGTTGCATGTCACACAACAAGAGGGTTTGTGTTTGATCTCTGATCGACATCGAGGTATCTTACAATCAATGGCAAACAAAAATCTTGGATCGTATCATGTCTTCTGCATACGGCACGTTAGTTCCAATTTTAACTCCAAATTCCAAAATAATGCGTTGAAAAGATTTTTGATTAATACAAGTACTTAAAATTTTCAACCTATAGTCTAATTTATGATAAGAATAGTTAGTTTTTAATACCAACTCAACCCATTTGTTGTATCACAGTATGAACCAATTGCAATAAAGTTTGGTACTAGGCTAGAGAAGCTGATAGCTACTACCGAAATGGCAAATTAGATTAATGCAATTCCAAAAGAAAAATGGAGTTTGGCATATGATGGTGGCTGCAGATTCGGTCATATGACTACCAATTTGTCAGAGTGCATCAACGGAGTTTTGAAGGGTGATAATCACATATTTGATACATTAATAAACCCTCAATTTTAGTCATTTACACTCTCTATTTACTTAATTGATTGAGCTTGGTTATGTTTTGTAAGTTTGGACTCATATTAGATTTAATTTATTTTTTTAGCATGATTTATGTCTTACACTATTTCTGTATTTTGGCCATATTTTGAGTTCTAGATGTCTACTAATTATGTATTTTACCTTGTTGGAAAGATAAGAGAGAGCTCTACAACTTTCATGGAAGAGCTCAAGATCAAAGTAGGACATCTAGTAGAACTAATTGGGTTTGGAAGTCAAAATACAGGTTTTGTGATTGGAACCTGAACAATGTGCAGTAATCAGAGCATAACTCGGGCTGTAAGATCTGGATTGGGTTGGAATATTGGTATCTGCAAGTTAAGACCCATATCAACAACTTTCATAAAGAACACAAGATTAAATCAGACTCCTTGGAGGTCATAATGGGCTTGGAATTCAGAACAGAGGAGCTGAACCGGGCCTGAATACTGTGCAGTATTTAGGCCATATCTCGGGCTGTAGGTGGCCTTTTGAGGTGATTCTGGTGGCATTTAAAAGTTAAGATCCAGGCCTACAACTTTTATGAAGACTACTTGATGAAAAAATGATGAATGCAATGACTTCAGAGCTAAATGATCTCAGAGATAAAGAATCTTCATAATTTTCCACTCATCAAAAGTCATTTGGCATTTTTCCCTCATTTTCCACTCATTCACACACTCATGACTCAGCCCCCTTGTCATTTTGTATTCCTAATCCTCTATAAAAGGGAGCCTTGGCAGATCATTGAAGGTGTAAGGTGTTAGTTACCAAAATGATGTTATTTTGTTACTAATTTTTATTGTAGTAGTTTTCCTTTGTTCTAAATTAAAGTCATATTCTTCTTCTTCTTCTTCTCTCTTTCTTTCTTCTTGTCTATGAGTAACTAAATTTAATTTTACTTGGGTGAAAGGGTGAAGCTCTTGGTAATGAAATAAGGTTAGATTCATTTCTTTCTTGTGCTTAAATGATATATTTTCAAGTGGTTATTATACGTGTTGTATTTTGTTTCCAATCAATTTAGAAACCTTCCTTGTAAAGTGAAGATCTTGATTCATTGTAGACAAGAGGTTAGCATAATGAATGCTTGAGCCCATTTATAAGTGGCGGTGTTAATAAATAATTAAAGAAATCATAATATAATTACGTATATAATTTTTAATGAACTTTGATTATTGTATTTTTCGATTGGAACCTTCATTATGTGTGGATTCTAATTAAGTTATAAAAAGAATTAATCTTATCCTTATTTTATTTGTCAAGAGTAGATCTTCTAACCCATGTAAATTTTTTTATTTGTGACTAAGTTTTATTACTTTTATTGTTGTGACAAAATATTTTCCTTACGTCAAATAAATTTTTCTTCATCAATTCCCTGTGGATCGACCTCGGATTCCTGAAAATTTATTAATTGAAACAACCTACACTTGAGTTTGTAATTTTTAATCCGCATCAATTTTTTGGCGCCGTTGCCGGGGACTTGATTTGAAGAACGAATTTATGGTGTAAATATTTTATATATATATATATTTATATTTTTTTCCTGTGGATCTTGTATATATATATATATTTTTTCTACTCTTTTAATTTTTTTTCTTTGTACTTACTAACGTACAAACTTAGTGGGGAAACTCTCCCTAATCTTTCTGTAATTTTTAATCATTAATGAAATAATCTTTCTTCTTCTCTTCTCTCTTCTTTGGAGCAAAAAATCGACTCTACCGATTCTCTGGTTTTCATATTTTAAATTTAGTTTCTGCACTTTAATTTCTATACTTTACTTTCTGTATTTTATTTCTAACTTTCTAACTTATTAACCTACTAACCTTTTAATTTTCTTGCTTACTAACTTACTAACTATCTAACTTTTTACTTTATCAGCTATCTAACTTTTTACTTTATCTGCTTCTAACATTTTAATTTACTTGCTTCTAACTTTTTAATTTATCTGCATACTAACTTTTTAATTTTTCTACTTATTAACTTATTTGGTGGTTAGTTTATACCACGCCTTTGTTAATATTTATTTACTAAGTGTTAATATATATTTGGTGGCTGGTTTATACCACACCCTTGTTAATATATATTTGGTGGCTGATTTATACCACATCTTTGTTAATATTTAATGGATGGTTTATACTGCCAGCTTGTACATTTTATTTTATATTTTAAGTCACTTATTTATGCTTAATTGGTATCGTGATTCAAATTCTGGTCGTTTGATTAAAGTTAATCCTAGTACTTTACATATTGATTTGTCTGAATCACAATCACACACATTAAACGCAATGGCTAAAAATGAAAGTGTGCATGATGAACATGAAAATCAACCATTGTAAACCATACGTGAGTATTTGCAACCATCTCGAAATTCTAGTCCATCATGTTTTATCTTACCACTCACTGCTAACAATTTTAGATTCAAGCCAGGTATGATTTCTTTACTTCCTAATTTCCATGGTTTAGAATCTGAAAGCCCATATTTACATCTAAAAAAATGTGAGGAAGTATGTACTGCTTTTAATAATCAAACTTGCACTGAAGAGGTTGTTAAGCTTAAATTATTTCCTTTTTCTTTGAAAGATAAAGTAAAAACTTGGCTTAATGCTTTGAAACCAAGATCAATTGGCACAAAGTAAGAAATGCAATGTGAGTTTTTAAAGAAATTTTTTTCAACACATAAAACCAATGCTTTGAAAAGATAAATCTAAATTTTTTTTCAAAACTCAAATGAAGCATACTTTCAAAGTTAGGATCATTTTAAAGATTTATTGAATTCTTGCCCACATCATGGTTTTGAAAAATGACGCACTATAAGCTTCTTTTATGAAGGGTTAATACTTGAAACTAAATAATTTGTGGAAACAATGTGCAATGGTGAGTTTCTTGATAAAGAACCTGAAGAAGCTTTAGACTATTTAGACCATCTGACTGAAAATTCTTAATTTTGACATGGTACTAATCCTTCTGAATATTCAATTAGATATAACTTTGCAAATGCTATTAAAGAAAAATATCATCTTAGTCAAGAAGAATATCTAAATGCTAGGTTTACTAGTTTGGCTAGAAATATTTAAGCCATGGAATCAAGGAAAGTAAAAGAAATCAAATTTGTGCAAAATGAAGAAATTTGTAGCATTTGTGATGAATTGGGACACTCAACAAATGAATGTCCAAAAATTTTTATTTTTAAAGAAGTTGTGCATGAGCAAGTAAATGCAATGAACAATTTTAAAAAGTCATTCACTTCTTCTTTTTTAGATACATATAATCCGGGATGGAAAAATCACCTACACTTCAGTTTGAGGACTAACAATCAGGCACAATTCATGCAACCACCATCTCCTCAAGTACAGCAGGATTCACAAAATTCTCAAGGATATGCACCTTATGTCCCACCATATAAGAAAAACTTCGAGGGAACATTGCATGCATTCATGGAAAAGCAAGAGACAATTAATAACCAAAACACTTAAGTCATGATTGACATAAAAGATAATTGTGAACACCCAATTTTGACCAGGCTAAAAAAAATATAATAAAAAAAAGTATAAATTAAAAATAAAAGAAAAAATAAAATAAACAATAAACAAAACAAAAAAAATCACACACAAAGAACACTCACTTTTCTTTTTTATTATTTTCTAACTACTCCCTCACTAATTCACTGAGTCCCCTGGCATGATCACCCACTCCATTGTCGGTTTGTGATCACTCACTCCATTATGCATAACCACTCCACTCCATTATCACCTGGCGGCTAGCAACTAATAAGAGGGGATCTCTCCATGAGGAGCGGGGATTCAACTTTCAACCCCCATCATCCTTCATCTCATCCTCACCTTCCATCACCCCACTCATCCTCTCTTCACCGCAAGCTCCTGTAACCATCCAAACCAGCCACCACATCAACTCCATTTCCCCATCCAACCTTCACCATGTAACAGCAACTACCCTTCACCAAGCTCTCACCATCCAACGTGACCACCACGCAAAGCAAACCTCCCATCACCCACAACCACCTAAACTCCATCTTCATCTTCTCCAACCAAATAAAACCACCAACCTCCTCTTCATCAACCATTTTCCACTATAGCCACCTAAAAACCCAGAATCACTTCAGGCCGCCCAACCGAAGACCACATCACAATCGACCGTCGATCATAATCCTTTAAACCACATTCTTCCTCCTCTCGACCGTCGAATCTCTTCCATCTCTCACCACATCACCTACTTCCATCACATCCGACCGTCGAATACCATATCCCTAAACCGACCGTCGAACTCAAAACCCCAAATCTTCTCTCATACGACCGTCAGACCCCCAAGCTCATCCTATTCGACTGTCGAACCACCAGAGAACTCACCTTCAATATCCACATCCAACAGCCTCCCAGCCGACCGTCGAATCCCCTCTTCAACCGACCGTCGGACTGCACAGAAGCCATCAGCCTTCCAACCGACCGTCGAATCCCAGATCCTCCAAACTTCACCAACACCAGTTACCACACTTAACCGACACCCTCTTCGACCGTCGAAACCCCAGAGGTCAGATCCTTCCCTTCAACCAACCGACCGTCGAACTCCTGAATCCCTCTCCTCATTCGACCGTCGAACCATACCATTGCGACTTTCACCGACTGTTGAATCCCCACCACCATCCTCCAACCATCCATTACGTGACATCACCTATCTCCCAAACCTCTAAACCTTACCCCTCACAACCGTCGAACTCAAAACCCCAGCTCCACTCCTCTCACCGACGAGCCATCCAAACCTCCATCACCATCAACCAAACTCCATCCCCTCACTCGACCGTCGAATCCATCAACCTTTCAACCGACCGTCGAACCACATCAGCTACTACCCTCTCACCGACGAGCCATCCAAACCTTCACACCATCAACTAAACTCCATCACATTCGACCGTCGGACCCCAAAAGCAAAAACACCTACATTCTCCAATTCGACCGTCGAACAGTAAGCTCCACTCCCCTCATCGACCTTCAAACTTCCAAACCCAAATAAATCCATTTTTCCACCAACCGTCGAACCTCAGAGGCCAGCTCTCGACCGTCGGACCACAGGAACCAGTTCTCGACTGTCAGAGGCAATTCCCGACCGTCGAACCTCAGAGGCCAGCTCTCGACCGTCGGACCACAGGAACCAGTTCTCGACCGTCAGAGGCAATTCGACCGTCGAACATCAGAAGTCAGCCTCCCGACCGTCGAATCTCAGGGTCCAAACCCCTCCCCAAAGTCCCCTGGTGCGTGCTGTTATTGTTGTCAAATTCTCCAATTTTTATCTCTTTAAATTGAATTGTGATTGTCTTTTGGGTGTGTGAGGTTGAATCACATGGATTGCTGTCTATAATGATGCATTTTGATAAGAAGGGAGAAGGGTAAAGAAGTAAAAAAAAAAATAAATAAATAAAGAAATAATTAAAAGTTTTTTTTTTAAAAAGGAATAAAAATGGGTTACCGAGTTGCGACAGCTTGCTAACCCTTATATTTTGTAAACATCCGAGTTGCGACAACTTGATGATTTACAAATCTTAAATAAAAATTTCGTAACAAATTTGATAATCAATGGGTGACGTCTCTAGCGTGACGCGAGCTTCATCTATTTAATCCTTAATTTGAATAACTGAGCCGCGACGGCTTGTTAATTCAAATTTCAAAAATTAATTCAAATAAAATCAACCAACCCATACTCATTTTCTAGAGAACTACGTAACTTTGAGTTCCCCATTGCACTGGGGATACGTAGGAGCATAATTTCATTTCTGTCAAGCCAAATCTAAATTTTCACAATTTTGTGGTTTCTCTTTTTAGTTACAATGTTTGCAAAAAGGGGTAAAATAAATATTTTCAAGGATTGTCAATAATTTGCACAATTAATCTAAGGTACCGTCTTAGGACGGGTGCGTTAGGGGTGCAGTGGGATTAAGTTTCCACCATTCCTTAAGCATAACCGACTCCCGAATCCAATCTGGTTCTAAAGACCATTTTCAAAGAAAGGTTTTCCAATTTTTCCAAATTCAAATAAAATTGGTGGCGACTCCATTTTCTCAATGTCATATTTCTAAACGCATTCGAGTTGCTGTTTCCCCGCCGCGATTAATTTTACGGTCGCGACAATAATCTTGCAAAACTTTTTTCTGCACTTGTCATTCATGAGAAAAGAAAATTTCTCTCTCAACCTCAACCAAATCCCAAGAGTCAGTATAGCTTAAATGAGGGTAGTTCAAAAAACCAACAAATAGATCAAGTCAAGTCAGTGATAGCTCTTAGGAGTGGCAAGGTTGTTGAAAAACAAATTCCTGAACCTTGTGAGAAAAATGATGAGTCAAGTCCCAAAGATGAGGAAGGAGTTGATAAGCCACCTAGCCAAAAGGAGACCAAACCCTCGCCTTCACCCCCATATCCTCAAGCATTAAACAATTCAAGTAAAATAAACCATAATAGTGACATTTTTGAAATCCTTAAACAAGTGAAGGTCAATATTCCTCTGTTAGATGCTATCAAACAGATTTCTTGTTATGCCAAATTTTTGAAAGACTTGTGCACTGTTAAAAGGAAACATAATGTGAAAAAGAATGCATTTTTGACTGAACAAGTAAGTTCCATTATTCAGAACAACAATGCGTTGAAATATAAAGACCCTGGTTATCCTACAGTTTCATGCATTATTGGTGAACATAAAATTGAATGAGCTTTACTTGATCTTGGTACTAGTGTTAATTTGCTTCCATATCAAGTTTATCAGCAACTCAACCTGGGTGAGTTAAAACTAACTTTTGTAACTCTTTTACTTGCTGATAGATCAATTAAAATTCCAAAAGGAATAGTGGAAGATGTGTTGGTACAAGTTGATAAATTCATATATCTTGTGAATTTAATTCTCTTGGAAACTGAAGCTATGGAAAATAGTAGCAAGTCAATTCCTGTTATTTTAGGTCGCCCATTTTTAGCAACATCTAATGCTTTGATAAATTGCAGAAATGGAGTGGTGAAGTTAACATTTGGAAATATAATACTGGAGCTTAATGTTTTCAACATGTGCAAGCAACCGCAAGAAGTTTATGATGGAAAGAAAGAAATTGAAGGGATTGAGGCCAATATAGATTATCATCTTCAAATCAGGAGTTCTTCTGACTCATTAGAAATTTGTTTAATTAATTCATTTGATTCAGCTACACAATTAGATGATGATATTTCTGAAATATGCTCTTTGCTTGACTGTACACAGTTAATGGAATACAAAGGATGGAAGCCGAGATTCGAAGAGTTAAAAACCATGAATGATGATAATCATGAAGAAGTACTCACACTGGAACTAAAGCCATTAACTGCTGGGTTGAAGTACACATTTTTGGGAGAAGAACAAAGCTTTCCAGTGGTAATTTTCTCATTCCTGACCAAAGAATAAGAAGGTATGTTGATAGAAGTACTTAAAATGCATAAAAATGTAATTGGATAGACATTAAAGGATATAAAAGGCATTAATCCATTAATTTATACACATAGAATACATTTAGAGGATAATGCTAAAACATCTCAATAACCTCAAAGAAGATTAAATCCACACATGAAAGAGGTAGTTAGAGCTGAAGTTCTTAAATTACTTGATGTTGGAATTATCTATCATATCTCTGATAGCCAGTGGGTAAGCCCTACACAAGTCGTGCCTAAGAAATCTGGAATAACAGTGGTTGAAAATAAAAAAAAAATATTAATACATACTCGAGTCTCATCCAGTTGGCGTATGTGTATTGATTTTAAAAAATTGAATGCAGCCACTAGGAAATATTATTTTCCCTTACCATTTCTTGATCAAATTTTGAAAAAAGTAGCAGGACATCCCTACTATTATTTTCTTGATAGTTATTCAGGGTATAATTAAATACTAATTGCATTGGAGGATCAAGAAAAGACCACTTTTACTTGTCCCTTTGGCACTTTTGCATATAGAAGAATGCATTTTGGTCTTTGTAATACTCCGGCAACTTTTCAAAAATACATGCTAAGTATTTTTAGTGACATGATTGAGCATTATTTAGAGGTTTTCATGGATGACCTGACAGTTTTTGAAAATTCTTTTGAAAATTATCTTGATAATTTGGAAAAAGTTCTTAAAAGATGCGAAGAAAAAGTATTTGTGTTAAATTAGGAAAAATGTCATTACATGGTTACCTCAGGAATAGTGTTAGGTCATGTGATATCTTCTAAGGGAATTGAAGTTAATAAGGCTAAAGTTGAATTAATTGTTCATTTGTCTTCCCCAAAAATAGTCAGAGAAGTTTGTTCCTTTTTAAGACATGCAAAATTTTACAGAAGATTTGTAAAGGACTTTAGTGTCATATCTAGACCATTATGTAATCTTCTAACAAAATATGCACCATTTGATTGGATCCAAGATTGTCATAAATCTTTTGAAAAATCAATTGGTTTTTTGACTTCTGCTCCTATCATGCAATCCCCTAACTGGTCTTTGCCTTTTGAGTTGATGTGTGATGCTAGTGATTTTGCTGTTGGCGCTGTTTTAGGCCAAAGAAAGGAAGGTAAGTCTCATGTAATTTATTACGCAAATCAAACTTTGAATAGTGCACAAATGAATTACACCACTATTGAAAAAGAACTACTTGCGGTAATTTTTGCATTGGACAAATTTTGAGCTTATTTAATTGGTTCTTCCACTATTATTTTCACTGATCATGCTGCTATTAGATATTTAATGTCTAAGCAGGATGCCAAATCTAGGTTGATATAGTGGATCTTGTTGCTTCAAGAATTTAACATCACAATAAAAGACAAGAAAGGAACCGAAAATGTTGTTGCAGATCATTTGTCCAGACTTACAACAGGCTCATCTTTTGATAGCATATCTATCAATGATTCTTTTTTTGATGAATTTTTATTTTTTGTCAATTCCATGCCTTGGTTTGCTAACATTGTCAATTTTCTTGTAACAGGTAAGATGCCGCCTCAATGGATGCACCAAGACAGAAAAAAGTTTTTGATTGAGGTGAAAAATTTTTATTGGGATGATCCATATTTGTTCAAATATTATCCTGACTAAATTTTTCTGAGATGTGTACCCGACAATGAGGTAGGTAGTATCATTAAATTTTGTCATTCAAAAGCATGTGAAGGTCATTTTTCTTTAAAGAAAACAGCTGCAAAAATCTTGCAGTGTAGATTTTATTGGCCCACATTATTTAAGGACATCTATATTTTTTGCAAAAGTTGTGAAAGTTGTCAGAAATTGGGTTCTATTTCTAAAAGAGACTTAATGCCTTTGAACCCTATCATTGTCATTGAAATTTTTTATTGTTGGGGAATTGATTTCATGGGTCCCTTTCCATCATCATTTGGATTTGTGTATATTTTGGTTGTAGTTGATTATGTCTCAAAATGGATTGAGGCGATTCCATGTCGGCACAATGATTACAAAACTGTTCTCAAATTTTTAAAAGAAAATATTTTGAGTCTATTTGGAATCCCTCGAGCTATCATCAGTGATGGGGGAAAATATTTTTGTAATAAACCATTTGAATCTTTAATGAAGAAATATGGCATCACACACAAAATTGCTACCCCTTATCACCCTCAGACAAGTGGACAAGTAGAATTAGCAAATAGGGAGATTAAACAAATTTTGGAAAAAATGGTTACCCTAAATCGTAAAGATTGGTCTTTAAGATTAAATGATGCACTTTGGGCTTACTGTACTGCTTTCAAAACTTCTTTAGGCATGTTACCCTATTGGTTAGTCAATGGAAAACCTTGTCACTTGCCTGTAGAATTAGAGCATAAAACATTTTGGGCAATTAAAGCTTTTAATTCAAATCTTGATGATGCTTCCAAGTTACGCAAATTGCAATTGAATGAACTTGAGGAATTGAGAAATGATGCATATGAAAACTCAAAGATTTATAAAGTTAGAACAAAAACTTTTCATGACAAATCAATTTTGAGAAAATCTTTTGAAATAGGTCAAAAAGTTCTACTTTATAATTCTCGTCTTCACCTATTCCCTGGAAAATTAATATCTAGGTGGACTGGTCCTTTTATTGTCAAACATGTGCATCCTCATGGGGCCATAGACATTGAGAACCCTAAGAATGATAATCTATTTAAGATCAATGGATAAAGACTCAAACTATTTCTGGAACATCAAGTTGTTGAGGTAGAATCCATATCCCTTTCTAATCCTTATTATGAGTAGAATTTATTTTAATTTTGTTTCTTTCTTTTTGCAGTTCTTTGTGTTCCTGGTTAAGTGACGGATAACGGTACTCCGTGACTCTCAAGTCGGTTTATTTTTCAGTTTCCCATAATAACTGATTTCTTCTCCTTTTAAGATGGATGTCATTCTCTCAAATCTAAGAAAGCATTTCCCTTATCTCCCTTTAAATGCTCTAATAAAAATCTACGAAGCTAGATGTGAAAGATTGAGACTGTTAATGTACAAGGGTATTCCAGAAGATATACGCTAGATAATCGAAGCAAATGTTCGTTTAGCTGGTGAATCTTCAGATTCATTTGTCTCATACATGTCGGGTCTCGGTAAAAGTTCATATTCAAAAAAGAGAAGAGTAAAAAGAATGAAAATTTGTTACAAATGTGCGCGATGCAATTATAATATGCAATGTCATTTTTTGGGAATGGTTTCCATAAACAGAGAAGATAAAATTTTCTTTATTAAGAATGAACTAATTAAGGAGTCATTAGATAATATCTTATTGACTATTGCGACGCATTTTTGTGGATATGTGCAGCATGAACTTCTTAGTTTGTAGAATCTTTTCAGGGACGAGCAAGAGCGTTACAATCTTGAGAATCTAACTCAAAAAGATATTGTTTGCCAATTTATAAGAAAATTGAATGGGAAGCTTATCCTCGACTCATAAAAGACACTTAAGTCGTTTCTAGACGTGAAACCAGAGGAAGAAGTGAGTTACAATCACAACAACTTGTATATATTATCTTATACATTTCTTTAAAAAAAAAAAAAAAAAAAAAAAAAAAAAAAAAAGAAAGAAAGAAGGGCAAACTTTTATGTACTCTGTCATTAACTGGATGGAGAGCCCCTAACCTTAGGGCTTCAAATCAAATAGAGAGCCCTTAACCTTAAGGCTTCAAATCAAATGGAGAGCACTTAACTTTAGGGCCTCAGATCAATTCCCTAAGGGTTAGACCCATCATTGACTCGGGTGGACCTTCGCACACCGATTTGTAAATAAGGTTCGTGTGTCATGCTCTGTAGAGAGCTGCGCAAGCATTCCTAGGTTTCAACCATAGGCTCTGCTTGCTGATGGACAGATAGAAGCGTCCCGTGCTTGCATTCTCGCGTGACAATGCCTTTGAGCTGGATCCTGTGATTTAATGTCATGGGCTCTCCAGCAACCTCTCACTGGCTGTGGTCGTTGGTGGTGGCTGTCAGATTTACGCACTTTAATTAGTTGCGTCGTAACTCAATCTAAAATATCCCATAAGCGGGAGGGAGAAGAATTCCCAGATTGACTGAGTCGTCTTGGTATTACTGCACTCATGACGCGCAATATAAAGATACGCCATGAAAACTGTACATAAAAGGTATGCCATCATTTATTGTTTTAATTTTATCTTTGTTTGATTTTGTTATATTTTGGTTTTGGACAGATGATCCTTTGGGTAGGGTCCTTCAGGGGTTTCTAGACTTCTTTACCCTGATGGTTTTCTTGAAGTCTAAAAAAAATAAAAAAATAAAAATGAAAAAATAAAATAAATATAAAACAAAATTTCTTAATTTAAACTTTTTTGATACCAACCAACCTACCCATATAGGTGCTATCATTACTTTTTCTATATTCTTCCCTATTTAAACACTCTATTTTCTTCACTTTCCTACAACTCATAATCATTCAAAGAGAGTGTGAGTGTAGAAATGGAGGGAGCTTCTTCTTCAGTTCGTAGATTTACCAGTATCTGTGTATTTTGTAGGACAAGTTATGAGAAGGGTTTAGAATTTGTAAACACAGCAAACACTGTTAGTAGAACACTTACTGCGAGAAACATTCATGTAATATATGGGGGAGGTAGCATTGGGTTAATGAGGACTATATCACTTTCTGCACATATAAGAGGTGGTCAAGTTTTAAGTATCATTCCTGAACCTTTAACTCGAAGGAACATCATTGGACAGACAATTGGGCTGGAAATTCAAGTATCATCTATGCATGGATGAATGAGGACAATGCTTGAAAACTCTGATGCATTCATTGCTTTACTGGGTGGTTTTGGTACTTTGGAAGAAGTTTTTCAAATTATCTCTTAAGCCCAACTGAACATCCACCATAAACCCATAGGTTTGTTGAATGTTAATATTTTCTTTGATAATTTGTTATCTTTTGTTGACCATGCTGTGGAACAGAGCTTTATCACACCTTCGGCAAGATGACTCCTTATATATACTTCTACTGTTGATGAATTAATTAATAAATTATAAGTTTTTATTTATGAACCTGAACCAGTAATAACTCAAATAGATTGGTCAGAAGGTTGCAACAAGGGAGGCAGCAAGAAACAAGAGTGTGATCTGACACTTCATCTATAACTCTCATTTATCTTTAGTTTTATTTATCGTACTTTATTTCTATTTTAATTTGTGTAAAGTTTCTCTTTTTAGTAATTGTAACAACAGGTACTATCTTCTATCCTTTACCTATGTATGTTTTGACATTGAGGACAGTGTTGTGATCTGATTGGGGGGAGGATAGTTGTGTAAAAGAAAACAAAAAAAACAAAAAAAATACAAAAAAAATTAGGAAATGTGTTTGTTAATATGTTTATTGTATTTACATGTTTGTCAGTAATTTATTAATAACAAAAGTAATTAGGGATGATAGAGTAAAGAGTAAATTATGTACTCTTAAGACGCATCAAAATTAGTGACAGAGTAAGGAGTAATTAAGTAGACAACTAGTTTGTATAAAAGTAGCAATTCAAATTCAGGAAAATTTGCATAGTTGAGTAAATTATTTTCTTTCTTAAAATTCACATGCTTGGTTATGGATGTTGAATTAGTGGACTAAGAATGATAGAATTATGTCTTGTGAGATTTTGAGCTTATTGATAAATGGATTGAACATTTGTACCATTCTTTTCTTTCTTGTGTGAATTTCACTCATGGAATTGTTACCCTAGAACTTGCTTTGATTCTTTTTGAGACTACATTTTCATATGCATACATAAATATGATTGAGGCATTTTTCTTGAAATAACTACTTTAATCAAATAGCCAACATTGTTTAGCAACATATTATCTCAATATGATATTAAACACTCTTATGACTTCTTGAAAATTCTCTGATTCCTAATATGATATCAAGCACTCTTATAACTTCTTGTAAATTCTCTGATTCTTATCAACGTAAAGCATTGGAAATGACCTATTTCCCCTTACTTAACCCCTTTGAGCTTATTTGATCATTCTTTGTTTCGAACTCATTATGTGCCCTAAATGAAAAATCATGTTCTTACCTAGTCTTAGAGAATAAGAGAACATTAGCTTTGTCATTGGATGACTTCTTGAACAAGTATCGGGGTGTGTGTGTAGAATGGTTGAAAAAAAATTGTTTAAATGTATATATTATGTTCATCTTCTTAAAAAAACAAAAAAAAATTATGTAAAAAAAGGTCAACAAGGCAATAAAAGAAAGAAAAAAATATATAAAGGGAATTTGTATTAGGTGGAGTTGGGATGAACTTTCATGCTTGTTAATTGAACTCAACTCTCATGCTCTTCTATTTTCTTTGGTATTTAACTTGTCATATTCATATTACCTTCTCCTTTACCTTGACCCCATTACAACCTTGAATAAAGTCCTCATGATTTGTATGTGCATGTGTTCTGAGTAGTGGAGAAGTAGAAGATAAGCAAGCTTATGATAGTGTAATTTTCATGGGTTGAATTGAGTGAAATACCTACTTTTTAAACACTTGAGGGATTGAGAGTGAATCTTGTGAAGATCTATCATTCTTAACTCATGCTTTTCAATTGAAGTTTCCTTACTTGTTGGTTTGAGATGTGAAGAAATGTTACTTCATAAATGTTTTGATTACTTGAATGATTGGTTGCTCTTCATTCTTAAATATTATTAGAAATTGAGTCTTTTAGAGTGTTTAGCTTTTGAGTCTGTGTCATTTTTTTTCCTAGTTTTAATCTTGTGTGTTTTGCCCAGGAGTGTAAAAAGTTAAGTATGGGGGAATTTAATAATCATATATTTGATACATTAATAAACCCTTAATTTTATTCATTTTACACTCTCTATGTACTTAATTGATTGAGCTTGGTTATATTTTGTAAGTTTGGACTCAAATTGGACTTAATTGATTTTTTCAGCATGATTTACGTCTTATACTATTTCTGTATTTTAGTCATATCTTGAGTTCTAAATGTCTACTAATTATGTATTTTACTTTGTTGGAAAGATAAGAGAGATCTCTACAACTTTTATGGAGAGCTTGAGATCAAAGTAAGGCATCTAGTGGAACTAATTGGGCTTGGAAGTCAGAATACGAGTTTTGTGATTGGAACCTGAATAGTGTGCAGTAATCAGAGCATAACTCGGGCTGTAAGATCTGGATTGGGCTGAAATTTTGGTATCTGCAATTTAAGACTCATATCAACAACTTTCATGAAGAATACAAAACTCAAATCGAACTCCTTGGAGGTCATATTGGGCTTGGAAGTCAGAACAGAGGAGCTGTAACCGGGCCTGAATACTATGTAGTAATTAGGTCATATCTCGGGCTGTAGGTGGCCTTTTAAGGTGATTCTGGTGGTATTTGAAAGCTAAGATCTAGGCCTACAACTTTTATAAGATCACTTGGTGAAAAAATGACGAATGTAATGACTTTAGATCTAAATGATTTTGGAGACAAAGAATCTCCATAATTTTTCACTTATCAAAAGCCATTTGACATTTTTCACTCATTTTCTACTCATCCATTCACTTATGACTCAGCCCCCTTATCATTTTGTATCCCTAATCCTCTATAAAAGGGAACCTTGGTAGATCGTTGAAGGTGTAAGGCGTTAGTTACCAAAATGATGTTATTTTGTTACTAGTTTTTATTGTAGTAGTTTTCCTTTGTTCTAAATTAAAGTCATGTTCTTCTTCTTCTTCTTCTTCTTCTCTCTTTCTTTCTTCTTGTTTATGAGTAACTAAGTTTAATTTTACTTGGATGAAAGGGTGAAGCTCTTGGTAATGAAATAAGGTTAGATTCATTTATTTCTTGTGCTTAAATGATATATTTTCAAGTGGTTATTATATGTGTTATATTTTGTTTCCAATCAATTTAGAAACCCTCTTTGTAAAGTGGAGATCTTGATTCATTGTAAACAAGAGGTTGGCACAATGAATGCTTGAGCCCATTTATAAGTAGTGGTGTTAATAAATAATTAAAGGAATCATAGTATAATTACGTATATAATTTTTAATAAACTTTGATTGTTATATTTTCCGATTAGAACCTTCATTATGTGTGGATTCTAATTAAGTTATAAAAAGAATTAATTTTATTCTTATTTTATTTACCAAGAGTAGATCTCCTAAACTAAGTAAATCTTTTTTATTTGTGACCAAGTTTTATTACTTTTATTGTTGTGACAAAATATTTTTCTTACGTCAAATAAATTTTTCTTCATCAATTTCCTGTGGATCGACCTCGGACTCCCGATAATTTATTACTTGAAACAACCTATATTTGAATTTTCAACTTTTAATCCGCAAAAGGTAGCGAAAATCTACCTATAACTGCATTAGTTTAGTTGACATATATGAAGTTAGTAGAATACTTTGTCAACCAAAAAGATGAGGCAAATGCGAAATTGATGACATTTGGGTAGAAATGGAGTGATGACTTATTGAAGCACTGGAGAGTCAACATGGAAAAGGTTAGCTCACACCAAGTTCGCAGGTACAATAGAGAGAACACAAGGTTCATGGTTGAAGAGGCTTTTAACCCTGTAACATAATAGGGTGGACTTTCTTATACTTTAAACTTAGAGGAATACTGGTGTGACTGTGGGGTATTTCAATCATTGCATTTTCCATGCTTTCATGCGATTGCTGTGTGTGCTTCTGTGGCAATTGACTCATTTCGATATGTGCATAGGGTTTACAGGATGGAGAGCATTTACAAAGTTTACGAGTTTGATTTTGAACCGGTTCAAGCTGAATCATGGTGGCCTGCAGGTCCTGACATAACTTTGGTGTCAGATCGTGCATTGCTTAGATATAAAGGTCGACCAAAATCAACCCGAATCAAGAATGAGATGGATTAGCACGAAGCAGGGCCAGGACAAATGTGTACAAGATGCCATCAACCAAGACATAATTCTCGCACATGTAGTGCCGGTGAATCGAGTTCCTTAAGGGATAATGGAGTGGGGTCATCTAGTTGATTTAGGACATATTTTCATTATCAGAATCTTGTATTAGCCAACCATCAATGTGTATTTTAGAGTTGTATTGTTTTACATCACTGATCCATGATGTTCTGTTCCAATACTATTAATATATGGTAGTTGATTATCAGCGTGCACTTCATTTTTTTCATATTATATTTTAGTATAGTAATCTTATAGTCATATCATATTTTATTATAATAATTATATTGTCACACTAATTGTTGTTATTATTTGGCATACAGTTAACAGATGACATTCCGTGTAAACCCAAGACCAGAGGATGACTCTATTTTGGAGTTGCAGGAGTATCATATTTCTTAGCACGTATGAGAGGGACATGAGGACCGGCACCTGCGTGTTAGACGTGCTCAGAAGACAAAACATATGGACCCCCCTGCGTCGATTCTTCCGTATCTACAGCAGGCTGGCTTCTTGGGGTTACCCATATGGGTAATTGCAACATTGATCACTGCGTTGGTTGAGAGATAGCGCTTAGAGACGCATGCATTTCACATGCCTATCGGAGAGTGCACCATTACATTGGAGGATATCGGTATCATATCGGGTCTTCCTATTGACGGCACTACAGTTACTGGCCTTACCCATAGGATTGATTGGCTCAGTCTATGTGTTTGGTTGTTAAGGACTGATGAGACTCTCTTACTCATATTTGGTGCACGCATTAATATGGCATACCTGTGGCAGCCGAGTGTTATAATAGTCACTGAAGATGATGATGATGAGTATGTGCAACAGCGTGCACGACATTACATACTTCAGTTATTTGGGGGTTTCTTATGCCCCAATCATTCTGGTAAGTTTGTACACTTGATATTCCTCTTATTTTTGGAGGACTTTGCTGTTGCAGGGACATATAGCTGGGGGTCTGCAGTCTTGGCGTACTTGTATCTACGGACTACAAAGCACGTGGGATCGGAGGGGCATGAATCTTATTGTAGTATTAGGCATGGTACAGATTCCCCCGGCTTGCCCCTACACTAGCTGACCATGTTGAACCTGATATGTTCTATGGTACTGATCGTGGTCAATTACGTCCCTTAGGATGAGAGTAAGTTTCTATTTCATATCATTTCTTTACATTACTTTGTTCTATTACTTTATTAATATTTATAACTGATGTTTATAATACTTTCATTTACAAATAGGTGGCGCAAGCATAAAGTTTTGAGTGATACTATGATCGGCGTCCTTAAATATTATTGCCAGTTCTTTGATCAGTTGAAGAATGATGAAGTATGTCTTATTTTACATTCGTTTGAATTATTTACTTATGTATATGGCGTCTTAACTTTGTGTGCAACTCATTTTTATAAATTATATGGCAACCATACACAGATGAGAAAGTGATATCACTCCCACCTTTTTGTGTGGCTACTAGGGACATAGCACTAGCAGTGGTCCCTCTCATATGTTTCCACATTGTTGAGTGGCACTAGCCAGACCGAGTGATGCGCTAGTTTAGTCTTGACCAGCCTATACCACAGAGACCGCTCCAGCTTGACAGTTTGCACTTAGTTACACTGGTAAGTAGGCATGATGAGGATTAGTCAGCTACACATGCTGTTTACATAGCCACATGGGATAGTCGAATGGAGAAACTTGTTTGGGGAATCCTATTTCTCGCACCCCTCAGTTTGTGTTCTGAGTACATGCGTTGGTATAAAAGAATTATCAGACGTTGAATTTCTCCCACTAGTGCATCTATTGGGAATGCAGTAAGCTCTTTACCAATTTGCTAGTGACTATATGTATTTTGTATTCAGTATACTGAAATAATTTATATCTATTTCTTAGGCGAACATTACAGAGCATTTGTTCAGTTCAACTACTGACACTGTTGCTCGAGAAGCTGCTACACAGATCCTACACTCATTGCGGGAGCATGACCGCATTACAATGGAACATCTACGTCCAGCTCCAGCAGCAGATGACATTTCAGGGCCACCTAAGGAGTCTAGTCAACAGGGAATGCGATGTAGACGGAGGATAGGATTAGAGAGCACTCGGACACGACTTCGATATCCCAAGGACTCCGACTCTACCAGCCAACACACGACTCAACCTCGTACTACTGCTACATACCAACCTACTCAGCTACCACCTACATATCACCCCTATACCAACCATACCCTTACCCATCATATCTTTACCCACCACCGGGTTACCCCCCATATCCTTACCCACCACATGGTTACCCACCATATCCTTACTCGCCACCAGGTTACCCACCATACTCATCACAACCAGGTCCTTCTTCTGATCCCTCTCACAGGCCACCACATTTTGATGTGAGCCCATCTCATTGACGTGTAATTATATGTCATTAGTATATCTGATAATGTTATATTTAGTGGTTTTGTGTAAAATACTATTGATAACTTTCCATTGTGATTTTGGTTCCCTTGTTGGATTAAATATGTTTTCCGCTTAGTTTTAGTTTTTATTAATGATCTTAGTAACTGGTCGAATTAAACAGGTTCATGTGCCTTTGAGGAAGCCCAATATTTAGGGGAAATTCTGTCAAAATTTTCACTCCAATTCGAATGATTGAATTGTGATTTAATTATATCAAACTTTATGGCCTTCTGCGTTAACTAAAAATATAATAAAAAAAATGTCATTCCTTATAATTGGGAGGGATATGATTGAAATCCTAACGTTTGAAACAATGCAGTAACACACACAAAAAAAAGAAAAAAAAACATCATTTAAATTTTTTTAAACATACATTCCTATCATTGTTTTAATTTTTTGTAAATTTAATAAGATTTATCACATTAAAAGTAATAAATTGCAAAAACCTACCATTTTTCGTGCAAAAGATAACTATTTTGGCTCTCACAAGATCTTGTGAGTGACTTAAAGAGTTAAACAGGGCAGTGTCTAACTCTCAAAATGTTTCTGTCTGAAATAATTTTAAAAAAGTGATAATTTGATAAATAATTTCTAAAAAATGATATTTTGATAAATAATTTTACTAACAATAATGACAGTTTGATGAAAAAACCGAGTGTATTTTGTCCTTACCTTTTTATTTTCAAGTACAATAGAAACTTCTTCAACATCCCTCTGTTGACTATGTATTCCAGGATCTTCGATGTCTTGATGAACTATTTTTCAAACTCATTTCTTGTATCAAGTCATGCATTTGTATTCTGTTGCTATTTGAAATAGTTATAAGAGCTTTATCTTCAAGGACCTTTGTCCACTAGTAGCATAGAAACCACACGCATCTAATATTCTTATAGCGTCATTTTTATGTTCATCTTTAAAAAAGAATGTAATGTCTAAAAATATTTTCTTCTCTAGACTGTCTTATCCATCATAGCTCACTTGTAATACATTTTAAATTCTGTCTTTAGGATAATTATTAACTTTTTCCAATTCACTATCCCAAAATTTAGTACTTTCTGAATAAAGATTTGAACCCAAAACTTTTAAAGCTAATGGAACACCCCCTGCATAATCAACACTGCCTGTTTTGAGAGATCCTCATGTCCCTTTTGGGATGTCTTTCCTTGAAGGCATGTAAGCTAAAATGCTCTAGAGATTCGTCTAAGCTCCTTGTCTTGACCTCATATATATAATTGTCATCAACTATTCCTCTAAGCAAATGCTTATATCTTCTTGTTATAATAAGTTTAATATTGGGTGGCTCTAGGTCTTCCTCCAATTCTACACCGAAATTATCTACACACAAATTTTCTAATTGATCTGAACTATCCACATCATCAAGCACAATGAAAACTTTTTTATTACTTAGCCTCCTCATAATGGATGTGGATCCAACATGACTAGATTTGAGATTTTCTTCCTTCAGTAGTTCAGAGAGAAGCTTATCACGTAACGATGATGGTCCAAGCTTTTTTTATTCTTCTTTTATATTTGCTAAGAAGCAGACACTGTCATATTGGGGAAAGTGTTGAGAAAACACGGCTATAGAGATGGTTGTCTTACCAATCCCGGCCACCCCCCAAATTCTATGTGCTTGAACATTTTTCACTAATAATGAACTTTTTTTTGTTTTTGACAGCAGCAATTTAACGTCTTTACAGATTATGTCAACTCCAACAATGCCTTTTACTTTTTAGTTCCTTAGGAAACCTCAATTCCAGCTTCTCTGTTACGTCTTTTACAATTTTCTTATGGCTTGAGAATCGTTCCTAACAAATTAAAAAACAAACAAGACAAAAGGAAAGATTAAATTTATCATGAATGAAAAATTTTTAATGAATAAACTATTAAATATACACTACGCTTACACCCTAAAAATTTATTGTATGCTCTTGAAGCATAATAAATGCATATTCCAAAATAGATGTCTACCATTAATTTTAAATTGGTGACTTATTTAAAAAAATTGTTAATGTGCGCTCTAAAAACACATATTAAGGATTAAAAATAGTATTTATTATTTATTATTAATTACTTAAAAATATTTAATTCCTTTTTAATTTTTCAAGATAATAAAATGCTTATACTTATTATTTAATTTTGTATACTTTTAATTCTTTTTCCTATGTGTTTAGACTATACGTTACAAAAATTTTGTTTAAAATTAATAATAAATATCATTCATAAAGCTTGATCTCACTGTTAGCGCACCCCCTTCATCCAAGTTAATGTGTTGTCTTTACTTGTAGATGGACGAGCATGAGATTTGGCCTTGGAAAATAAAATAAAATTTAAAAAGCACAAATAAAATAAAATTTAACAAATGATGGTCGTGGAGAATAAATTAAAAAGAAAAGTGCAAAAATAAATAAAAAATAACCAGTTCTGTTGCTTGTTTTTGTATGGCTCATGCTTAACATGATTCATGATCAAATAATTTTTTTAATAAATGATAAAAAAACATTTTATTTAAATCCTTTTTAATCTATTTAATGATTAATGATAATGATTGAATAGCAAATGTTATCATTAATGTTATTTGGATCATAAGAGTTTAGTGAGTAGCATGGTGTTAACTTGAACCTTGTGCAAGACTGAATTTTGTTTTACATTTATAAATTACTTTGTTTGCTTGTTAAAAGGGGGTAAAATTAACAGTGTTAAAGTTATTTATAAAATTTGCATAACTAACTTAGGGTAACCATTTTAAGATAAATGCTATGAAATTAAATTTCTACCATTTTTTTTAATATAATCGACTTTCGAAACTTGCATAGTTTCAAAGACTAATTTCTTTGTCAAAAGGGTTTTGCCACTAATTTTTCCTATAAAAAAAAAATTCATGACAACTCTGTTTTTCTTAAATTTTTATTTTTGTCATTTCATCACAACCCAATCGTGACAACAGTGAATATGTCTCATTTCCGTTCCAAGAAATTTAAAAATCATTATGTAAGTCAAGTTCATGGAAAGCATCAATTCATGGCATTACCAATGTCATCTTCCTCACTAACATTGAATTTCATTGAAGCTGGAACAAGAAAAACGCCTTCATATCCTTTTACAGCTCATGTTAGCTTCCTTCTTATAAATCTGCTTGGAAAAATCTAAATAGGTAACCACCCTTCCACAATGACAGGAGGTGCAAATTCCAAACCATTGATGCTTGGTAATCCTATTGCATGTTTTTTGCTTTTTGGTAACTAATAAAAAAATGTAATTTTTATAATTGTTAAATAAAGTTGTTAAAATAGGTTTTCTTCTTATATGTACAAAAAAAAAAATTAATCCACGCAATGACTAATGATAATAATTTAATAGCATATTATATTTTTAGTGTCATTTAGATCATAAGGGTTTTTTGAATAATTTGGTACTAACTTGAATCCTGTGCAAAAGTGTATCTATTTTCAAGCAATTTTTTTTTTCAAAAAATCATTTTCATAATTAAAATCAATCAAACCACAATCATTTTTTAAAGAATTATGTTGACTTTGAGTTTTTCATT
The DNA here is from genome assembly GCA_029884595.1 of Ormosia semicastrata. Taxonomy (NCBI): domain Eukaryota; kingdom Viridiplantae; phylum Streptophyta; class Magnoliopsida; order Fabales; family Fabaceae; genus Ormosia; species Ormosia semicastrata. The sequence goes on from JAQQTO010000059.1 coordinate 39,910,782, forward strand.
GCACTTAATAAATACATAGGTCAAAAGTCAAGTCAAAATATAATTTTTTAAATTAATTTTCTTTGTTTGTTAAAAGGGGTGAACCAAAGATTTTTAAGTTTATTGTTAATTTGTACAATTAATTTAAAGTAATCATCTAAAGACGGGCGTATCAGGGATACTATAGAATTTAGTTTCCACTATTTCCTGTGCACAATCGATTCCGAAACTCAACTTGATTTCAAAAATCAATTTATTTTCAAAAACTTCTAATTTTTTAATTTAAATAAAATTAATAACGACTCTATATTTTTATTAAGGATGAGTGTATCAAGGATACTGTGAAATTTAATTTTCACTATTTCCTATGCACAATTGATTCCGAAATTCAACTTGATTTGAAAATTAATTTATTTTTAAAAATTTCTAACATTTTTTTAATTTAAATAAAATTAATAACGATTCTATTTTTTTCTTAAAAATTTATTTTTTACTATTCTAGTCATTAAATATGAGTTTAAAAAAAATTCATATACTACTAAGTAAATCTAAAATCTTAGATCATTTTGTCCTCCATTGGATCCGTCCCCGTGTGACCACCAAGTCATTTGATAAATAAATAAATCTACTTTTGTGAGAATTTTAAATGATGTGACTGTTAATTTTAATATAAATGAACTAGAATTGTTAGCATGTGCGATACATGGGTAAAATAATAGTTATTTTTGGTTTTTAATTAATTATTAAATTTCATTAGGATTTTGCTAATAATTACTTTTAGGGTACTAGAACACTTGTTAAAGAAGTTAAAATAAAAGGTTTTTATGAAAATAAGACATTTAATACATTAAAAATTGAAAGGGAGAAGAAAGGGAGAATGATTTTAATCATTTTATATGCTAATACTCCCATTTAATCGTTTTCTCGAATAACTTTGGCAACATATTGTGTCCCTTAATTTCTAGAACTGAAGTTGAATGTCATGCTCTTTCATCCACTGTCGCGAAGCCAACTTGGATCAAACACTTGCTATGTATACTTGGTCACTTGCCTACACCTTCACTACTGTTCTGTGAGAATGTTAGCATCACTTATTTGACTTGTAATGCAATGATGTAGTATGTTGCACTGAGTATTTGGAGATTAGTTTTCATTTTTGTTAGGGAGAAAGTACTTTCTAATGGCTGTGTGTTCGTTATGTTCCTACTGATCAACAAATTGTGGATATATTCACCAAATTCTCTCTGCACGATTCGCATGTCTTTATGGCAAGATGGAGTGTTCCAGTTGTATATATGCCTTCATCTTGCTTGTAACTTTATCCTCACATTATAAGAACACAAACAGCAAGGATCAGAAGACTTTCAATGTTAAAATCATTTATTAGATGTATCCTGAAATGTTTTGCTAGAAAATACAGAAATTGCACCATATAGCAGGGAGTTACACTACATAAATGCTTTTCTCCACTTGAACGTTGAGCAAATCTTCATATGCCTTCTCCCTGTCCTATTTTGGCTTTAATGAAGAGTAAGAATCTCCAAGATCGTTATATACATTGCTCTAACAAAATTGATAATGACACATCACAAAAGGGATCACAAGACAACAACAATAATACAAGCCACATGAAAAATGAGCACCATAGAGTAAGCGGAACTGAGGCGCAGGCATAAGTTGCTAGCATGATGACTAAGCATTCACTCTCACCATCTCCAAACATTTGAGTAATTGTACCTGGAATATACATAAAAAGAAGTATGATTCCAACAAGAATTTAAACAAGAGGTAGCTCAAATTTGTTTGCAACTAAAAAGGGAAAAGTAATATCGATATAATGGGAATCCAAAATGGCAGAAAGGACAACTGATTTTGTTAAGAAAAGTAATTCTGTAGCCTGTAAATATCTAACTACAACTGTGTAACAATGCAACTTCGGTAAAAAATGAATGCCTTTTTAGTCTATATGTTATTTGTGGCTTGAATTTTGTGGAGGTTCATCATTCACCGTGGACTTACCACACATTAGAAAAGCTTTAAGTGAATGAATACTATAGCACCGTAGGACAATAGGACTTAAATATATGATGTAGTTAGAAGCATTCAAGTCAAGCACAGCTGATTTATCATGTCCTTCACTTATAGCATTGCAAGAAACCTCTATTCAGAAAATTACAAGGATCTAATTTACGTAGACAAAGGAAGCTTTTTCCTGTTCCCACTTACAGTGTCCCTGCAACTCAAGTACTGCTGCAAGACTTCTCATCTCTCCTGTTCCCTTACCAGCCAATACATGCATCCTACCTTGCTGCCTAGCTGAATCTCACATTGCTTTCCTATGTACCTATCAACCAAAAGCCAAAAGCAAACAAATTTTTTTTTGGGTCTTCTTCTTTACTCTAATGCACTCACTTCCTTGGATTCAAAGAACTTGAAATACCAATATACCTAAGAAAGTGTGGCAAACAATGTTCTTCTTGGTGTACTGTAGACCAAATATCTTGAGGTCCTTCCACATAACACCTTTGAGGACTGACTAGATTTTGGTGCTTGATAGGAGAGTGCAACCCTTTTCAATCACATGGATTCCAGCTCAATTTTAGCACTTTGACGGCCAGAAAACATTTTGTAGCTAGCCATCCTGTAGCCACACCTGAAAAACTCAACTGATATCAGTCTTCCATAAACATCAAACTTTTTTATAGCCAAGTTGGAAATTTTTTTTCAAGTTGGGATGAGAATAACCTTGTGAACAGCTCCAACAGCTCCAAAGCAATTTTCAATTTGTTGCAAGAGATTACATGAAAAGTTTCACATTGTCTCCATTTGGGTCTTCTTTAGGTAATCTCAAGGCTACTCAAAATTTGATGAAGTTAAAACATCAATGATGATAAAAATTAACAGGACAAAAGATAGAACATGATTAATGACCATCCTTGCCTTTTCACTTCCATGATCCTTTCTAGAATCTTAATCATAGACAACTGTACAGTGATACTATAGAAATTACTGCATAAACATGGTACACCCAAATTAAATGCATTGAGTCAATCATTTTGTTAATTAACATTAATAATGATAGTTGTGATATTCAATTATTTATTAATATGATTAGTATAATACACCTAACTTAGATATTTCAAATTTATGCAAAAATTTCTCCTAATACCATTACCTGCTACCTCCATCCACAGTTTGACATTTTTTATGAGCTTAGTCAAATATTTGTGTTAAACATTATTTAATTTATGGTTAAAGGGTGTACTCTATTAGCATATAATTAGAGGTATTGATAGTGAAGTCAGTCAATTAAAGTACCATATAATATTGAGAGAAAAAAAGTTCAGTGTCATATCAGAAGTGTAGTTTTTCGTACTTATTAATTATAGGAATTATTTATATTATGTGATTGTGATTCAATATCTATCATTAGTTTATCTATAATTTATCTATCTATAATAATACATAAAAATTATTCAACTATCATGTGACATCTTATTTAAATTTTGATTTTTTAAATTTTTAAATTATGTCATTATTTATTTTTTTTTTTATTTTTCATTTTTCCCATTCATAACTTTCTTGGTTTTTCGTCCATTATAACCTTTCAAATTTTTTTTCTTGACCTTTCATTGTTTTTAACTTTAATTTTTTAAAAATTTTCAATTTTTTTTATAAAATAGCAATCACAATGAATTATTTTTTAATAAATTATAAAAATGCCTAATTTATTTCATAAATTAATCTTAAATAGAGGAAAATAAAAATATACATTAGTAAAATGCCCTTTTAATACTATTCTTTTACATATTTATAAATTCTATTATCTTTTAATCTTAATCTTACAAGTTCTAATGATAAGAATATTTGAATAATATTATAATTTTATTTAATTTTTGTATATTTTATTAATAATATATTTCTATTTATTTGTAATAATAATATTAACATAATATGTGTTTAAGCTTTTATTAGTATATATAACATAATATAGTAAATAGAGATATCTTACTTAATACATGATGTCTTTATTAAGATAAAGTTTATTGAAAAATATTTAAGACTGAGATAGAAATTTATTTTGTAAAATTAATAAAATTATGATAAAGAGTAATGATTATAAAGATTTTTCAAGTTCTGAAAAAATTCACCGAGCATATCAAAGTAAATATAATAACTTTTTTTCATTTAAACTATATATATATAATTAAAAAATTCATTTAAATATTGTAATAAACGAACAAAATAAAATTAGTGATATAATTATTAAATTTTAAATATGAGAGTCTCTATTGAATTTTATAAGATTCTAAGTATGTTTGGATTAATTTATTTTGTACTTAAAAGAAAATCTAATCAAACGTTTTCTTTAAAATTTTTTGATTATAAGCTTTTCTTAGAGTAAATTAAACTAATTTAAACATGTAATAAATATTTATTTTTAAATAAAACTTCGTAGTCATATATATGTATTTAATTTAAGAAATCTGCCCAACTTGCGGGTAGCATAGCTTGTTTATTAAATAAAAGGACATCAAGCCAAGAACTAAGTACTTTGGGTTTGAGAATCAATTTTTTAATTGAAATTTGATGTCATGTGACTTCTCTTCATTCATTATTATGCTTTAAAATCAACAGTATAAGGTACTTACAACAACTGTCAACATTAATTGAAAAAATGTATTAAAAACAAACAAAGGAAGAAGTGATAATGCAACATATATATGAGCTGCCAAAAGTATGTCTTTATATCTGTTATATATTTTGTTCCTCCAACCCGAATGGAACGGGGACGGAAAAGGAATAGAAAATGACATGAAAATGAGTTCTGCTCTTAGTTTGGAACAGAGATGTTCAGAAGGTACACATAAGCAAGTAGAAATCTTGAAGCTGAATCTTCTTAATTTTTTTCTGCATTTGTTGATGATTTTGCCTACACATTAACGCTGAGCTTAGTAGTCCAGCTGATAATTTGATATCTTCTATCAAAATAAGGTAAAAAACAAATGTTTTGTTTTTCTTATAAAACTATAATTGAAATAAAATAGAGACAACAGTGGCTGGGTATAGCTACACTACGAATCACACAGAACAACAAAAGTCATATACACAATTAGAACCAGAATAAAACACACCAATGTAACTACTGCAGATACAGGACCTTAAATCTTCATGTTATTTCAATCCAGTACCTGTTCACCTTCATGTTAGCGGAGGAATGCTACTGAAGCTTCTGAGTTTCATTACTACTTTGACACCCGTCTAGGAGCTGATTAATCTCCATAAGTACCTTAAGAGATCTGCAAAAAAAAGTAGTGATTATTTATTCCGTTATAGAAAATCTTATGTTTTTTTTTCTTTTGGTACTTTCTTTTTCTCCAAAAACATATTATTAATTTATGACGGAAATAAGTAACAACAAAAACAGCATAATATATATTGAGATTGGTGAAAAAGACTAATCAGTTCCATACCAAATAAGCAATCACAGGAACAAGAACATTCACTCAAATCCCGTTCATGATTATTTATGTTATTGCATTTGTTCTCATCAGATCTTTCTATTGCCGTTATGGTTGGTCTATGTTGTAAATCTGGGTCAAATATTGGGTAGATCCCACACTGTTTGATACCAATGTTCAAGACATCACGTTTCCCCTTATCATTTGTAACATAGAACTCAAAAGAAACCTGCTGTTCATAACTTGTGGCAATGCTGTCAAAATGGAACGCATCGTGCCACATATAAACATGATCTGAATTAAGCTCCATGATAGCTTGACGATCACATGTAGTGGCGTATCCCACCTTTGTACCATCTTCCAAGTAGCATTGACAAAAGATTTTAACGCCATGCTTGTTGACTCCCCGAGACGGAGAATAAACCGCACACAAAATTATGCCCACCAAGTCGTCAAAGGAAGGAAGATTTATAGTAATTGAGGAGTGTGGTGTCCAATGTGTGATCTGCCCTGGGACACTGCTTCCTGGTAAACAAACACGTATAGAGGTATAATTATAGCTGTGGATGGTCACACCATACCTTCTTACGCGTATATTTTCAGTTACAGCTTTCCTCATTGTTAAGTGGGCGCCTTCCATAATACAGCGGAGTGAAGGTCCATCCAGTTTCTTGCAATTCTGAAATGAAATGAATTTCTCCTTCCCTATCATCGTAGCTGCAAAAGTCTTTAAAGTGGATACTGTCACCAATGACCGGCAGTTAACGGCATAAAACTCTTTGATAAATTTTGGAAGCTCTGGTAGACACCGAAGCTTCATGCAATTCTTTAAGGACAGAATTTCCAATTTGTCAAGAAGCTTGATGCTTTCAGGCAACCTCTCCACACTGCTTCCATCTAGTGTTAGCTCATATAAGCATGATAAGTTACTGATGTTGTCAGCGAGTTCAAACAAGTTACAACAATCCTTCAAATGTAGTCTTTCTAGAGCTGTTAAGCCATTAAATAGGACGTGTAACTTCTGTTTGTCAATTGCTAGTCTGCAATTAGAAATCCTAAGGTCAGAAAGAGATTTTAGGGAAGATAACTCATTTGGAAGATTCCTAAGTTTCAAACCCTCCAGATTGAGTGACCAAAGTAGGCTTAGACGCCCAATTGATGGGTCCAATTTTTCGATTCCTGTATTTCTTAAATCCAACCTTCCCACTGAATCTGACGACACTGAAAATTCCTTAAGACTTGTGCAGCCATCAACGTTGATCTTCTTGAGACATTTTAAATGCTTTTCACTTTTAAGATTCTTGAGTTTATTACAGCCATCCAATAACAAAGTTTCAAGTGTGTCGAGAGATAAAACAGATGGATGAACAACCAACAAACCCTCACAACCAGTGAGATTCACCCATTTAAGTTTTGACGCCTTAGACAAATCTGGGAGATTCTTCAATTGCTTGCATTCACTTAGATCAATTCCCTCTAAATTCACAACATTCTGCAATTCAAAAGGAGACATCACTATTGAAAATCTTTCAGTTTCAGTTAAGCCAAAAACGTAAGCATACATTCTATATATCTTTACCTTCACCCCTTGCCAAAGTTCTGTAACATGGCTGTGCGGCATACGAATCTCAACAAGCATCTTAGCACTAAAAGTTGCCGGAAGAGAGTTCAAACGGTATCCATTCCACTCAAGGTACCTTAACTTACCAGGAAACTTATTAAGGGCTCTAGGATAGTACACATTACCTGATCTCTTACCTGAGGGAATATACAATATAAGAAATCTTAAATTAGCCATCATGTTGAATGCGTCAGCATTCAAGTGCAAATCATCAATTTCAGATAAATCTAATTTTATGCCTTCAACTGCATCACTCTCCTGACAAAATGAGACATTAAGTAAACAATATGTATCAAATCAACTATAAATATTTCTATCTAAAAGCATCTCTAATTAATTAAAAAAAGTGTTTTTTCATTACCTTTCTATTTTCAAGTACATAAGAGACTTCTTCAATATCCCTCAATCGGCTACGTTTTTCAGGATGGTTGGTACCTTGACGAACTATTTCCAAGGCCATTTCTTGTATCAAGTCATGCATTTGTATTCTCTTTCTATTTGAAATAGTTATGAGAGCTTTATCTTCAAGAATCTTTATTCCACTATTAGCGAAGAAATCACAGGCATTTAGTATCCTTTCGATGTAATCTTTATATTCACCTTTGAAAAAGAATGCAATGTCTAGAAATATTTCCTTTCGTAAAGGGTCTAATCCATCATAGCTCACTTGTAATACATTTTGAATTTTCTTATCGGGATACCTCATGAGTTTTTTCAATTCACTGTCCCAAAATTCAATATCTCTGGAATAAAGATTTGAACCCAAAACTTGTAAAGCTAATGGAATACCCCCTGCATAATCAACTGCCTTTTTTGAGAGATCCTCATATCCCTCACGAGGATGTTTTTTCTTGAAGGCATGTAAGCTAAAAAGCTCTAGAGATTCTTCAAAGCTTAATGTATTGACCTTATATATATCATCGTCATCAACTCTTCCACTAAGCAAATCCCTATCTCTTGTTGTTATAATGAGTTTACTATCTGGACCTGCATAATTACATGCTCTACACAGCACATCTAATTGATTTGAACTATTCACATCATCAAGTACAATGAAATTTTTTTTACTACTGAGCCTGCTCGTAGTGAACGTAGAATATTCGATAAGATGAGGCTTTGATTTTTCATCCTTTAGTAGCTCAGAAAGAAGCTTACCATGTAAATGTTTTAGTCCCAACCTTTGTGATTCCTCTCTTACATTTTCCAAGAAGCAGACACTGTCATATCCAGGAAAGAGTTGAGAAAACACGGTTTTAGCAATGGTTGTCTTACCAATCCCGCCCATGCCCCAAATTCCAATTACTTTAACATTTTTCTGAAGCAAATTTGTTTCTTTGTTTTTTGACAGCAACAATTTGACTTCTGCACATATTTTGTCAATTCCAACACGGTCTTCTACTTTTAGTTCATAAGGGGACATCAGCTCCAGCTTTCCCAAAACATCTTCGACAATTTTATCAATGAGTTCAGAATCGTTCCTAGTGAAGGAACGAACAAAAGAGACAGAAGGAAAGATTAAATTTATCATAAATGAAAATAAATAAATAAATTATGAAATATACACTACTCTGTCACAACATTTTAAAAGAAAAATTCAGATAGAAAAAACATTTTAAAAGAAGAATTTAACTTTAATAATGCACGTATAATTTTTTTGTATTATTATTCTATTATGTGTTATCACATTGTTAAAGAATTTGACTATAATAACAATTATTTGAATGATTGAATATTTTAATCATGTGATAACATATGATTAAATAAATAAGTGCATGTTTGGATTTTTTTTTCTTTAAAGAAAAAACACTTTTTCAGAAAACTTTTTAAGTAAGATTTTGATTATAAACTATTTTAAATATAAAATAAACTGATCTAAACACACACAAAATTACAGTGTATAAGAATTAAAATAAATACATGAACAAAGTAAAACATATGATTAAAAAACATAATTTGATAGTTTTTCAGTACCAAACTATCAATTATGACACAACAAATTATACTAAGCAGTGCTATGCCTCTCTCACAAAAATTTATTATTAAATGAACAAAACTTAACTCTAACTATTTCTTTGGAACCCTTCTCTCAAATCCTTTTAATCACCCTCAATGTATCCATTTAATCATTTGAAATTTTTTATAATATGTGTTTAGAAATTTGTACCTACATAGGTTTCTCTTTCATCCAACTAAATTTGTACCTATAACAAGATATAAATTATGTTATTGTTTATCTATTAGCGTTCAAAGAAAATTTCTTATTTGAGATTATGTATAAATTTTTTTTAATAGTATGCATGTATTAAATTACACCTGTGCGACCATTGAAGCAAAGCAAGAAAAAAAAACAATAGTGTAACATATTAATGAATTAATTGAATAGTTGATTATTAATTGATTGATATTGGTTTAGTGAGAATTGATTCTCTTTCTTTTAATGAGATGATATATATATATATATATATATATATAACGTTTTTTATTGGTACATTATTATTCCACCGTACATTTCATTACTTCTTATTTTCTGGTTAATGACTAAATTAGTATTATATAATTTAAAATAAATTAGGTTAAATTATATTTTTGGTCGCTACAATTTTAACTCATTTTCAATTTAATTCCTATGTTTTTCTTTTTCAAATCAGTCCTCACACTTACAAACGTTTTCAAAATAGTTTCCACCATCATTTTCTATTATAATGTCATTATAACATCATCAATGGGCTAAATAATAAATATTTCTTTGTCTAGTATGTGCTTTTTTATATACTTATTTTTCTACTAAAACGCCAAGTAGGTGTTTTGGGTGCATCTATAAGTGTTCTTTATTTCTTTGTAGGTCCTCCTAGCTATGTTCAAAAGGTGTTCCTTTACTTTTTTTTCTTTGTAAAATGCACAGTAGGAACTAATAAGTTGATGGTACTATAATGGAAATTGATGTCAAAGAATATTTTGAAAATATTTGCAAGTATGAGGAATGATTTTAAAAAAATATATATAAAAACTAAATTAAAAATGAGTAAAAACTATAAGAACTAAAATTATAATTAAACGTTAATATATATTTTTTTGTTTTTCAGAATATTTCACACTCGATAGGTGAGAGAATAATCTCTCAAAGTATGATCAAATACCTAAACAAAGATCGCTCCTAACAGTGTTATTTCTATATACATGAATTTTGGAATTGAACCTAGGATTACATATTTTTGATCTTCTAGTGTTATAACTCATTGTTGTTATGAAAATTATTTTCTTCTCGACTTATCATCATTTATAAACGTAAGGAACGTGAAATTTTTTTCTTTTTAATTACAAATTAGGTTTAAGACCTGATGAAAGTAGGGGAGAAAACTAACTAAGGGCAAAGCACCTTGGATGGAATTGGATTCCACAATCAATAAGTGCACAAAGTGATAGGATCGGGGAGTCTAAAACACTAGAGAGATCTGCATTCAATGAGCTAAAGGAAAGGAATACATAAGTGAGTTTGAAATCACATCTTGACTCAAAATCTTAAAACATTAAATTTATGAGTCTTTTCTATTTATATATCCTTAAACTTATTCATTCATTTTCAACGTGAGATTTCTTTACCTCACATCTCACTCACTTAGAATTCCGAACACAAAGAGATAACTTAATTAATATTACTTGAGTTACAAATCTTTGGCAAATCATACACATTCGTGATCGATTACTATGGTTTCTAAACTTTTCTATTTTTTATTTTACTAAAAAGAGGACGGTTAACACCCAAAAAAAAATGCAAATGGACTTGATCATGGGATTTGGGTTTCGTTAGGTTAAATTAGGTTCAAACTTTACTAATATAATGTAGTTGCTGATAAATTAAGGTTGCATATTATAATAAGAGTTGAATTTTGATGTACTGTTAATGTAAAATTTTTTATACTATCAAATAACCATACATTATCACATATGTAATTTTTAAAGTAATTATTATGAAAGTTAAATATTTTTAATGATGTAGCAATGCATAATTAAATGACAATAAAAATAACTTTTATATTAACAATGTATTCAAATTAAATCTATACAATAATAAACCAAGTCCAAAACTAGCCTAAAAGAGAAATAAGTCTAACAATGAAACTTAGGCTTGGATTGTTTGGTATTTGGGTAGATTTCAATTAGTCTATAGAGCAAGGTAAATTCCAATTATCCATACCATCTGGTAGAATCCTCGCAAATTAAGCATTAAAAAAATTATGAGTATATATTGCTTTAAAAATTTGTATAAAAATTAAAGAATAGATAATACTTACTTATAGACACGAGAGTCCCATCCAGATATATTAGCCGCTTCAGTGAGAGCAGCTTTCCATTGAGACACTTTCTTTTGGATGTATTCATTGTCTTTGTTGTCAAAACCTCGCTCATGTTTTGCAAATGCTTTCCTGAAACTCCCAGTCTGGTTTCGTATATGCGATGGATCCACTTTATAGAACACAGGTATAACTACCTGTCCCTGACTTTTTCTGCATTTGAGTATTTTGACAAGTTCTTTCAAGCACCATTTTGAAGAAGCATAGTTTCTTGAGAAAACGACAATCGCTACATGTGAGTTCTCGATTGCTCCACGCAGTGCTGGCCAAACAGCATCTCCTTTTACAAGGTAATCATCTGTGTATGTTCTAGTTCTACTGTTTCCGCGGAGTGCAGAATGAAGATGGCAAGTGAAGTTTCTGCGGGTGTCCTCACCTCTAAAGCTAATAAAAACATCATGCTTTTTGGTAGAGGAAGACATGTCCGTATTATTAGCTACTGCAAGTGCAAGAAAGAACGCACTCTTCTTCTTTAATCGGGGGTTGGAATTTTACTTTACATAGAAGAAGAATGGAGCAGAATAAGGTTGTATATTATATATAGCGTAAGGGGCAACGCAATTTGATGAGCAAGAATACAAGAGTCTTCCTTAGCCCTTTAAATTAATTGGAGTTGGAAGGCTTGGAACTTTCCTCAGTCCTTAGCTTCCCACAAGAAGACACGAGTAGGTACATCTCCCTGTCATTATGACATAATTAGAAAGCTGCATGTTAGGTTCAACTGGGTGCGGAGGGATCCCGTGGTGTCCTGATTCATGCGCAATTGTATAACTTGCAGTGTGATTCCCCTAAAATATTTCTTTCATGAGTAATGCGGTTGTTGGCCAAAGAAAATGTAACAGAGGTTGCTTTATTTTATTTGTTCGGGTAATTAAAAATCAGGTCGTTGTATTTTGTTGAGTTGGCTCAGAGTTGGCAGAATTATTTTTTAATGCAATTTCTTCTCTTTATTTTTTTGGTACAATAATATCACTAACCTATAAACTTATGTAAATTATTATATTTAACTCTGTAAGGAGTGTACATTAAAGAATAAAATGTAAAATCATAATTATTGATAAGAAAATTAAAAGAATAAATATATATATATATATATATATATATATATAATTTGTTATATAGGTGTATGTATGTATCTCGTAAAATTTTAAACCCTTATTTTTTTTAACGATTTCAATTTCACACTTTATTATCTAAAATGTACTCCTCATTTTAGAGTAGTCAAATTCTAAATTATTAAAGTTCACCATATATAGCGTATCTGATAAGAGAAATGTTTATTATAAAATATAAAAAAAGTTAATCTTGACTATTAAATCTTACATGAATGATCAAGATTAGAGCATAAATGCATGTAACTTTTTTAAGTGGTCACATGACATTTAAGTAACTTTTAATCTTGATCATCTATATATAGTTGTATGGTCAAGATTTACTTCTCTCATCCTCTTACAACAAAAACTTTTCTCACAATAAAATTTTTTTTCACTAGATATGTCCCCTACATATATATATTGCTAACCTCCAAACCTTCATATAAAGGTTTTATATATATATATATTGAGAGAAATTTTTATTTTGAGAGAGTGAGAATAGTAAAGCTTGATATATAACCATACATGCATGGTCAAGATTAAAAGTTACTTAAATATCAGGTGACCACTTAAAAAAATTACATGCATTTATGTTCTAATCTTGATCATTCATGTAAGATCCAATAGTCAATATTCACTTATCTCACCTTTTACAATAAACATTCATCTCACCAGATACGCTCCCTATATATATATATTGCTAACCTCCAAACATTCATATAGAGGTTAGTAATCTCTACATTTTATTTTACACAAAAAGAACAAAACTCTTTTTGATAAAATAACTAGTATTAAAGGTAATTTAGTAACTTAATGTTATGAACTTTAATAAAGAAAATGAATAATAAACTCTAACATTAATAAGCTGAGAGATTAGGAAAATATAACTTTAATGAAGATAAAGATTTTGATTATTGACTCAATAATATATAATTAAAAAAATTTAATTTATATGCACTAATGTTAATGTAAAAGGAGTTTTACACTGATGCCTAATTCTATTAAGAATATATGAATCTATAAAATTTATTAAAAATCGAAGTTTTTAATATTTTGGTACAGTTACTAAATTTTGTCTACCAAAAAATACAGTTATTAATTTTTTTTAGAAAAAGATAAAGTTATTCAACGTCATTAAATTTTAATACAGTAAATAAATTTTTTTAAATTAAAGTAAAAGTATATGAGTTTGTCTTTTTTTATGTATTTTTAAAATAATGTATATTATATCCATATTACGTATAATATATCAATATTTAATAACCCTAACGTTATTCAACGTTGTATAGTATGACAAAATTAATCAATATTTCAACTGAGTGCTAAGGGAGCCCTTGATTCATAAATTAATCCTATAAATATTACAATTTGCAATGCGAAATCCCCTAAAATATTTATTTCATGAGTATCGTGGCTGTTGGCCGAAGAAAATGTAAGGCGGTTGCTTTATTTTATTTGTTCCGGTAACGCAATTATATTTTGTTGACTTGATTCTGTGTTAGTTTATGGTAAAATTTGTTTGAATCAATTACTTCTTTTTTATTTTTTTAGATGAAGGGACGATTACTTTTATGTAATGAGTCCGTTGGTATTATTATTTACTAACATATTAATTGATATTACGTATTTGTTTACATATTAATTGGGAACTTTCCTCAGTCCTTAGCTCCCCACAAGAAGGCAAGCGTGGAAACGTTTCCATGTCATTATGGCAAAATTAATCCTATAAATATTTCAAGGGCAAAGATGAACGTCAGTCATCCTCCACTTATTTATTTTGTTCCTCATTTATGAGTAATTCTCCATAAGTTGTGACTCACAAGAAGGCATATATATGCTGAGGATTCAGCTAAGACTAAACTTTCTTAAACAATAAAGCACTATAGCCTACGTGATCCTCCACTGAAACACATAATATGCTGATTTAACAGAAAACATTCTATATGAAAACCATTTCTAAGTTGAGATGTCAAGTCAGTTTAAATAATTTATATAATGTCATAGGTATAAAATTCTGGGTCACTATTTTATATATATATATATAACTTAAGGAGTCTTTCTTTTTTTTAGGTTTACAATGGGGAACTTAAGGAGTCCTTATTACTAAATTTTTTATCTCTATTTTTAAGAAGAAAAAAAAAACTGAATTGACTTGTGTTTGGAATTCATATAAAGTATGTTTTAATTATAACAACTCCTTCATATATTTAGAAAATTATAAGAGATTTTATCATCATTTTTATATGGTTTAAAGTTTTTCAATAATGATACTTGCACATACTTTATCCTCACAAAACCCTCAAATTTTCATGCAAGTCATTAAATAACATCTTAATCCTACTATAATCTTATCTGAATGATTGAGATGAGTCCACCTTAAAATATGTGATGGACATGTGAAGATGCAAAAACATTTACAGATCGAAAAGATAAATTAGTCGAGATCCACTCAAACTGACTTAATCACCACTTGACCACAATAAAAAAAAGCATATTTGTTGTTAATAGGGCCCTAGAGCCTTAGTTCAAGTAACAAGCTCCTTTTAGCGACTGGTTCATCTTAAGTCCAAGTCACACTCTCGCTGTTTTGCCTCTACTTTAACTCACCATTTTCCTCTCCATAACTAGTAAGGAAAAAAGCCTGTTAAAAGGATAAGGAAATAAACGAACTAGCAATTTTCTTCTTTTATGACTGATTTGATTTAGTCCTTCCGGTTTAAAAGGACACCCAGCTAGTAATTTCATGTCTTCAGCAATGTGCAAGTTAACTCCCTGCTTTACTTCAGCGTTCATAAGTTTCAGTTCGATCAGCCACATCCAGCAATCCATTTTTAAGTTTTCAATTACGCAACCTTTAAATGCTTCAAGATAGTAGGAAATTGATGTTTTTCCTTGATGATCAAATCATAATCCGTTTGTTTCCGAAGATGAAAACAATTTTTCCCCATGGTCCAAGTTTATTGTCACTACTCAATTCAAAGGTCCAAGTGTCCGACAACACCTAGGCAAGGTCCATCACGGAAGATGTAAGAATCCTTGGTCCACATCTTGAAAACACATACTGCTCGAACAGTAAACATGGATTTCTAGCAAGTAGAAATTGTTAAAAAAAAAAAATGGAGAAAAAAGAGCTTGTGACAAAACCACTACAGAGCAGAAGACAACACTTATCGCTTACATATGCCTCCGCATGACAGAAAATAAGTATGGTTCCAGTGGTGTAACTTTAAGGTTATGTTTAGTTATTTAGTAATTGATAGAATGAAATGAAATAGAATGGAATGAAATAGAATGGAATAAGATAAAATAGCATAGGATAAAAATATCGTTACATTGTTTAGATATGGAATGGAATAAAGTTAACATTATATTATTTGAGAAATAGATAGAATGGTAAGAGTTATAACTTTATTTTTCTTATATTATCCTTATTATAAACATACCAATTTTAAGGTATAAGATTAATGTAGTAAAATTCTAATTATAATTATAATAAAAAAAATGATTTCATCTCATACCCCTCAAATTAAGGGGAAGAAAATTAATAATTTTTTATAGGATGGGATGGGATCCATCCCACCCACTTCTATCTCATTACATCATTTTTTAACATAACCAAACAATGAAATCTATTTTCATCTTATTCCATTTCATTTTATTCAACTCAATCTCACCAATCTAAACATAATTTAAGAACTGAGGTCATTAAGAAAACTAAGGAGACTTTGATCTCTCTCCAATACTTTTCAACCTTCTCTCCTTTCCCTACCCTTGGTCCCATTAGTGGGCCACCCAAGAGTCTTGCTAGGAGGTCCCTCGACATATTCTTCCAAGATAAGGCTTGGGTATGGAAAATGATGTTCATACATCATTTTCTTCTTCATACTCCTTTTTACACCTATTTTAAATGAGTATGATTAAGTAAAAAAAAGTAATAGAAAAAAAAAATATGATGAATGATATTAAAAAAGTATGAAAAATGTATATCTACTATCAGTAGTAAGAATATTAAAGTTACTTAGGTATTCACAAAAAAAAAAAAAACACTGACACACCACAGTGGGCAGCCCCAGCTTACCTAAGCTAAACATTAAGAAGTAATGCAGACCCAAAAAAAAAAAAAAATTTAAGAAGCAACCGCCCCCTCCTATAGTAACCAAGCTATTGGTTAACTAGTCAATGTTTAATTAGCAGTTGGCAGTACGTGTAACTGAAATATAAAGTGATGTGATTCTCTTTTATGAAGCCACTAGTTTCCCATGAGGGGAACCATAGCAGGCCCTATGGAAAATTTTAATATGAGCCAGGAACGCATACCCTCAACCTCAAGTCTGCTGTCTAAGTCTTTTCACCTGTAGTCTACAATTTTACTCCTTTTTAGCCCCTCAGTAATCAGTTCTATAGAAGGCACATTTTGTTATAGCAAAACAATATCACAAAACAAAAAGGTGAGAACCTTTGTCTCATACAGTAAATCCAATACCTCGAATCAAGTTTCTGAGTTATTGGAGTGAAACGCAGGAAATCCCGTATTAACAGAGGATATCCACAAAAGCAAAAACGACAACCAAAAAATTAACAAGGAGTTTTGACCATATCTGTGCCTCAACTGCCATCCATATGCCAATCGTATGGGCATTTTTAAATAATTTTCAGCCACAGATGCAGATGTATCCTCCATCTACGCTTGAAAAGCTTACAACTCAGAACAACATACACCAGCTATTAGCATACAACGAAAACAAGGAGATTATGGCTGTCCATCTCAAAATGCAAATTTGTACCAGTTAAAAAGCAATGGTCTACAGAGTTCATGATGGTGTTTCCCTTTGTTTTTACAATTCCAAAATATCATAGGAGACCAAATGGAACCCAACTTTCGTTTTCTTGCAACTATTACATCTTCAAGACCAAGCTGACCTGTTGTGGCAGCAACCCTTTTCGCCAAAATTAATTTCATACTTTCGTACCTAGAAAGGACTGCAAGGCATTGAGAAGGAGGAAATTTAGATTATATTCGTAAATGCATCAAGTGTGAACAACAGAAAATAGAAAACATGGACATAGAGATGCTAAGTTATGTGGTATAATAACCTAAATTAAGTGATAGATTAGGATATTGCTTAAGAGTTCTGCTATTTAGCACAAACTTTTCACACCAAAAACAAAATGAATGCAACAGTAACTATCATTGTGGTGGGGACCATTTGAAGCAATTGATTCATCCAACGGCTTTGGTTGCATTGCATCACTGTGTTTTGGTTGAAAAGCTTCGTGCTATGTAGCTTTTTCCATTGCTAACGTCAATCCCCCAAATGTTTTAGCATGATTAGCATATATAATAAGTTCATTCCAATAATCCTAATTATGCTGGAAATGGCTGAACCTACGGACATCCCACAAAACTATCAAATTGTAAACAAGGAAAATATTTATCATGAAAAAAAAACTAGAAAACAGTGAGGATCTGCTCCAACAAGCTAGTCACCTAATCTCAAGCATCGTATCTCCAAATTTTGTGTAATCATGACAAAGCACCTATTCCAAATCACATTTTGAAGACAGAAGCAAGAAGTAAACCTTGGGAAGCCCACAAAAGTAAACCTTTGGGAAGCATGACCATACACTTATTTAATTGTAATCTAAATAGCTGAAACTATGGAAATTTTGTGTAATCACCTTTTGAAGGCAGAAGCAAGAAGTAAACCTCGGGAAGCATGACCATAACTTATTCAATTGTAATCTAAATCCTCCATAACACATTCACAAATCAAGTATTAGCTAGATACAGAAACCAGTCAGTGTGCGTGAAATTGCCAATTCACTATGAAGGTTGAAATTCTACTAGGATGCAATTGCAAGGTATGGGACTTGAGTCTCACATAGGAAGGATGAGATTTGTGGGATTTATATGGCCTTGGGCTCTCCAACCACAATGGCTAGCTTTTGTGGGGTGATTCTCCTGAGGTTCGTATCAAATTCACAAATATCTACATATACCTCATACACATACCATAAGATATGTACCTACTGGTTTTGTGTGTGAATTGCATCAGCAAATATTAAACTATCTTTCTACCTTTCCTTTACACCTGCTGGAAAGTTTCCAGGCTTAGTAGTGGCTGTACTTCCGAAATTGAGCTTTGCATTTTTATCAGCTGGCTTTAATATTTGGAAGGAGCACATTAGTGTCTCATCAACACTCATCATAGCGCCAGCATTGTCAAACTCCCCACAATAATTAGGTGCAGAAAATATTGTTACAAGCTGTCGGTTAGCAAAGAACTCATATCCATCCTCCACCACCTGGTCAGAACATATTAAAAATCAAATTTAAATTTAATAGCATAGCTGATTGAGACCTACTATCCTTCAATCTAAATACAGGAATGTACAAAATGAAGCATCATAAACTAACGAATGGCATTTGAAAGGAGATGTTTAGGCTAAATCCAGAAATTTGTGCCACATTTAAATGGCAAACAGTAATTCCAAGTTTGCATAAAATAAAGCAACAATAATAATTCTCAGATAGATTAGGATTGCTGGAAATATATTTCATAGTCCATTTAGTCATAGAAATGGGGATACAAACTCAACCCTGAAGACCTGGAAACACATTGAGCACCAAAGGCAGTAGTTTAACCTGATGAGCACGACAAACAAGATCCAAATCGTGTTTCTGAAGAAACTCTGAGACCTTATCAGCGCCAAATGTATACGAAACTCCCCTGTCATTCAGTCCCCAACCTTGGACATCTTTGCTTGGGTCTGACCAGAGGAGATCGCAAAGCAAACCTGTATCAGGCACATCAGTGGGCCGCGGTAGATATCTAATCTGATCCAAATTAACTAAGTCAGGAGAAAGTCCCCCATGCATACACAAAATCTTTTCATTAATGAGGGCTGCCACAGGCAGGCAATTGAAGCAGGTTATAAATGTCTTCCATAAACTTACATTGAACCTTCTTTTACACTCATCATAAAATCCATATATACAGTTCATAGTAGCAAATTCATGGTTTCCCCTCAAAAGGAAAAAGTTCTCAGGATATTTTATTTTATAAGCAAGTAGAAGGCATATTGTTTCTAAACTCTGCTTCCCTTTATCCACATAATCCCCCAAAAACAAGTAGTTGGCCTCAGGAGGTAATCCACCACACTCAAAAAGCCTTAAAAGATCAGAATATTGACCATGTACATCACCTGAAAGATCAACAAAAGGATATTTTGAAATCATTGCACAAACAAGATACTTTTCTTTTCTATAAGCAATAATAAAATTCTATGTGGTAATGTAATGATAATACCAAGGAGTATAATAGATGGATTATGTCTACATAAAAGAAAATCTTTGTAGCTTTGTGTGCAAAACAATTTCATGCCGGATTTGTAAAAGATGCATCAGACTCAAGCAACATTTTAAATTACTAGGCCCTATTTCAGTTGAAGTTTTGTTCATTTCAAATAACTGTTTCTAGCAGAATTATTATTTGAGTTCATGAATACAAACTCTTCAATCACCAAATATTACATAATTGATTATGTCGTGGAGATATCTTTACCAACTAGAAGGAAAGTTTCACCACTAGAAACACAATAATTTTTTAAGTTTGATTTTACACCTATTAGACATTGCTAGTAACATATTAGCAGATGATATTCATCAAACAAATTTTCTTGCTTCATTTTGTCCTCCACAAATAGTACAGTGCTTCAGCTGAAGCCCTATTGGAGAATACATCTCTAAGATCCTGTTTCAACCTTAGAATTTAACAGTAACGCTATCATCATTTTTTTCCCCAATTGTTCAATGCCAACCCTGGTTAACTGGCTAAGCATAAGATGATGGATAAAGAAGGATTGGGCTGGCAATATCAGATCTCTTTTGTGTAGAAGAAATTAAATCATATATGTCAAAAAAGTTTGACTTAAAGATATCCGACAATTTTACAACAGCAGATATATCATCCTTGAGACAGTAAAGTTAGTAACTTGGGACAAAAGCAAGGTTATGATACATCATTTTTTAAAGTCAAGTCTCTCGCAAGAACAAGGGAATGCATATTTTGACTCTTTACAGTTTTACAGATAGGACAATTGAAACAGCTTCTCACAGACAAGTTTTAACTTAATCTCAACAAGACACTACACAGAGAAGGTACTAGGAAATTCCAAGCATTCCATATCATGGAAAATTTTCATTATATACTAAAATCTGCACAACTTGTTTCAGAAAATCCATTTGACTGTTTCCAAATTTAAGTTAGCTTGAACACTTCAACTCCTAGATACAATAATAAACTAGCCTAAGCCCAAAATTCTGGAACTGGACCTGAAGGTGAAGGTCCACATAAGTCCTGTACCAATTTGCCATCATATATTGGGCCAGTAAGGCAGAAAACCAGAACTTACAAGATAAAGGAATTACATATCAGCAGAGACCAAATCAAGTTATCCTCCTGGTTAGAAATACATCTTCTATCCACACCATAGCCCAAAAATTTTAATTCTCCAGATAGTATAACAGATTTTGCAAGTATTAGACGTCCAAAAAATAACTAAAAAACCTAACAAAAAAGTTTGCACTGTTGCACCCATCTTTAAACTTCCCTTATAATAGTTCTACAACTTCAATGACCTCACAACTTGATCTCAGAAACTCAGATTTCATATTTCCAATTCATAATATTATTTCCCCAAAAGCAGCAACACTGTTCTATCCCGGCATGACATTTCAGTGTAAAACAATCACATAGGAGAGAAGTTTGAGTCATAAGCATAGTTGATACTGCCCTTCTTTTCCAACTAATAGTATAATACAAAACAGATGAAATCATATAGTAGCACACAATTCGTTTAGAGTAGTAAATTATTTGATTTTATGAATACAGAATTCTAGGTTTAGCATTCTTTTTCCGTATAATAAGCCTCAATAGCAACAACAGCCAACCCTTATCCCACTGTAGCAGAGAATAACTTTGGGAAGACACACACAATCATGGTCCAATAAGCCTCAGTAGAAAAGCATTAAAAAAACAGAGCGAATTAAATTGTTTGATAATTTTGATTTAGACAGAAAAAATCCTCCAGCCAATATCTAGGAGAGGCCTTCCATCTCTTATATTTTGACATTTAAAAACTCCATTAACTAATTTCAATCAGCATATCACACTGTAGCATTACATTTAGCATCCTGTTAGACTGCAATATATTTCAAGTCTAAGCTATTTTAATTCCTGTTATTTGATTCAAGTTTCAATTACTGACAAAAAGAATAAGGGGGCTTAAGGTACCATGCCCCAAAATGCATAGGCGGGCATGGTGGGGCAAGCACCACACTCATGTGAGGCAGCCATTGAATAAAATATATAAATAAAATAATTGATATAATTAAAAGTCATCCCAAAAAATAAGACTTCAATGTAAATTAAGTAAAAATAAAGTAAAACAAAAAATATTCCCAATGATATATTGGATACTCAGTCTGTGTGCGACTAAGCCAAATGAAGTGCTTCATAGAAGTACTAGATTCATTGGTCTTTGACCTATAAAAAGAATGAAAAAAGAAGAAAGGCCAGCAAGGTTTCAACAGAGACAACGAGGGCTGCCTCGGCCACTTCTATCAACATTGGTTTCAATATTGTACATGAACTTTTCAATCTTTCATCGATATGTTTTCCATTAGAAATCAGCTGACATAGCATATTTATTAATAGGTTTTTAGTACTGAAATTGGACTAATTGTACATCTTAATTTCCATATTACCAGGGCCACATCAAAGACATGGAAAGATAGTACACAAACTTCAGTCAAATTTATATTCCACAAACTTCACTAGTAACACACTCACCAGCAAGCGTACACAAGATAACATATATAAACATAATGAAGCATGCAATTTAGGCAGTAAATTTGTAACTAAACGCAGTATAGCACATAAGTTAAATCACCCCTAACAACGAAAACTCAGATAATTTTTTTGAAAACACATACATGACTTCACACAATCAATCATGTGGCAAGCAATCAAATCAGGCCAGAAACTCGTCAAAATAATTTTTCTTCGAAGCCGTATGCAATATTCAACTACAGATCTTCCAACCAACGAAATGACAATACCCAGTTCAAAAAAGTGAAAATGAAGAGGGTAATTATGGTAAGGAGAATAAGAAAATGAAGGAAAAATTACCACAAATCTTAATGGGTGCTACAAGCTCCAATAAATTAGGCTGCTTCAAGAAAATATTACTAGAAATTAAACAGAGCATGCGGATCTCCGACTCCGACAGCTGCACCTGCTTCCCTGGACGCCTACGAACTTCGAGCAAGCGATTGATTATGTCATCTAGAATTGTTTGGTTCATTTATTAGGCTAAAAACAGTCAACGTTTTTATTGGATTTGAATATGATGGTGATGATTATGCCAAGGCCCAGAATCCAAAGATGAACAAGAGTAGAAGCAGTGAGCGAATAACATGCCTCGGTGAAAAGAAGAAGAAGAGAGAAGACCAAAATCGCAGTCGGGTCGTTTTGGTAGCAGAAGGGTGTAGTTTGAGGATCATAGAGAGAATCAGAGAATTAAAAAGTATTTAATATATCAAAATTTAATAACCCTAACGTTATTCAACGCTGTACAGTATGACAAAATTAATCAATATTTCAACTGGGTGCTAAGGGAGCCCTTGATTCATAAATTAATCTTACAAATATTACAACTTGCAATGTGAAATCCCCTAAAATATTTATTTCATGAGTATCGTGGTTGTTGGCCGAAGAAAATGTAACGCGGTTGCTTTATTTTATTTGTTCCGGTAACAACGCGATTATATTTTGTTGACTTGATTCTGTGTTAGTTTATGGCAAAATTTGTTTGAATCAATTATTTCTTTTTTATTTTTTTACATGAAGGGGCGATTACTTTTATGCAATGCTTGTTGGTATTATTATTTACTAACATATTAATTGATATTACGTATTTGTTTACATATTAATTAATTAGATGAAGACAAGCGTGGGCACGTTTCCATGTTATTATGACAAAATTAATCCTATAAATATTTCAACTGGGTGTTGAGGGAGCCCGCGATGACATGAATTAATCCTATAAATATTAAAACCTGCAATGTGAAATCCCCGAAAATATTTCTTTCATGAGTATCATGGTTGTTGGCCAAAGAAAATGTAACGTGGTTGCTGTATTATATTTGTTCTGGTAACAACGCGATCTCTATATTATGTTAACTTGACTATGTGTGAGTTTATGGCAAATTTGTATGAATGTAATTACTTTTTTTTAATTGTTTTAGGTGAAGGGCGATTACAAGATGCTTTTATTAAGATTCAAAATCCTGTTTTACAAGGAAAGTCTATTCATATAGAGTTCAGTGTATCATTTGAATCACACTTAAGGTTATGAAAAATGATTAATCATCTAACACGTTCTCTTAATAATTTTTTTAATTATTAAATAAAAAAAATATTGAAATTTTTTATATTCTTAAGATATTTGTTATATTTAATTTTTATTTAATATTTTTTATATTAAGTAGTAAGAAAATTATTAAAAAGATATTTTAGGAGGATATAACAAAACTCTAAGATTATTACTTTTATATTTAAGAAAATGATTAATCATCCTAATTCATCCTCCTAATAATTCTTTTAATTACTAAATGAAGAAAATATTGAATATTTTTTATGTTTTCAAGATATTAATTGTATTTAATTTTTTATTTAATACTTTTTTATTAAGTAGTAGAAAGATTATTAGAAAAATATTTTAGGATAATATAATAAAACTCTTATATTTATCTTAATCTTTATATATTATGATATGTTATAAATAATATAAATTAGGAAGTAAAAATAATATAAATGATATTAAATTTATTTAAAATAATTGTTTTAATTATTTGAATGTGCTAGTTAATTCAGTTGATGAAGTATTCTACCGTTAATTATCAGAATTTAAGATCAAATTCTGACTTTACTCATTTAAGTCATATAAGCAAACTCAAGTGGCCTCCCCCTCCTTCGTTGTAGGGTGTGTGTGGTCTTAGGTGAGGTTGTGTTTGGTGGACTGTATAAAGAGAATTTGATAGTATTAATTAATACTATCAAACTTTATCAAGTGTTTGGAAGTTTAACCTGATAGTATAGTCAAATTAAGTCAAATATTTTTATCATATTTTAACCTGATTATTTTATCATCTCTCCCACCCCCTGATTAGACCTAATAGGATATCTTTTCCTCTCCTATCCCTCAACTTCATTCATCTTAGTCCAAGCCTTTACTTCTCTGCCCATAACTCCATCCCCACCACCGGGAACAACCACTGTCCCACATTTGCCACCATTAGATTTGCAACGTGGCCATCCACCTCTACCAACACTAGATCTACAACCACCGGTCTCACCTCTGTTACCACCAGATCTGCAACGTGGTCGTCCACCTTTGCCACCACTGAATCTGCAACGTGGTCGTCCACCTCTACCAACACCAGATCTATAACGTGGTTGTCCACCTCTGCCACCATCGAATCTGCAACGTGGCCGTGAGAAGTACCTTAGGTTGGAGGTTATGTCTGTGAGAGAAGATGTGGTGGTGGGTGGTTCGTGCTTATTGATTAGGAAGGGATTTGGGATGTGGGATTTGGCACCAAGGTAAATCTCATAGAACGACTCATCAAGTTGGCTGGACACCAAGGATTAATCTGGATTCCTTTATTGATGCAAATAACCAAAGCTCACCTATGAACCTGTCTGATGCTCCTCAGTGCTGGACAATACCAAATCATGGGTTTGCAAAGGTGAATGTGGACTTTGTATGCTTCATGAATTTGGGTGCTTACAGGATTGGCGTGGTTATACGAAACTGTGAGGGGGCAATATCTTGCAGCGAGAGCGCAGAAATTCAATGGAATTGTGGATCCTTATACAGGGGAATTTATGGCAACAAGAGCTAGGTTATTGTTGGCCTGGGACCTTGGAGTTGTGGATCCTTTTTTTCTTTTTTTTTAATTATTTTGACTTTTATGTTAAAGGACATTTTGATCTATAAAAAATGTTATACAATCAATTAATTTATCATTTTTGGTATCAAACAAAAGATAAGACTAAATCTTATTATGTTAGTTATATTATCATGTTTTATATTATCTTATCATCTTATCTTATATTATATTAGCATGTGTATCAAACGGGGAGTGTTTCATTTACGATTTAAATCTGTAAAATGTTTTTGGATATGCTATCTAATGATAAAAAAAATTATTTTAATTACTTAATATTAAAATATTATTGCTAAATGACTTTAGAATTTTATTTTGATATACTTTTAGGATTAAGGTTTTTACGCTATCACCTAAGTTTACCACACCATTATAAGAGTATGACTTTTGAGATAACTAGATTTTCACCCATGCGTTACACAGTGAGATAATTCTAAATATATTTAAATAATTTTTAAAATATAATATTAAGATTTATACTATTGTTGTTTAGTACCAAAACAAAAAGTAGATGTAATTGTTACAAATGAAATGTGACTAATCAAGTGATTGATATCCATAAATGGTGGTAAAAAATTTAAAAATAAGTTTAAAGGAGAAAAAGAAATGTGAGCATTCGTATTTACTTTCATCAAAAGTCATTCATACTATTTAGCATTATTCTTATATTTATTCAGTAAAATATAGAGAAATTTAAAAGTATGTGGAGAAAAAAAAAAACATATATATTAAGTAGTCTCAATTTTACATTTAACTAATAAATTTTATAATGTCTAATAGCACCAATTACTCAAAGAGTATAGCATACATTTTGAGAACAAAATTCTTGTATAACTTTAGATCCTGCAAAAAAGAAAAAAGAAAAAGAAAAGATGTTGTTAGAAGAGAAATATATAAATATTTAAAATGTATTTAATTAATAAATGATATTAACTTATGTTTTTCAAATTATATATATAAACTAATAAGTAATGAAGATCCTTGATGTCATGGTTTGAAATATAATACCTGTCTCGCATAAAAAATTAATATGAGATTTATACAACCATTGAAAATTGGAAGATATATATTCATCTGGTACATAAAAATAGATTCACTAAAGTTAAATAACTTTATAAATAGTTCAATTAAATATTAATTACCAACTAAATAATTCTCATAAGCAAAATGTCCAAGAATAGTCTGAAAGTTAGTGAACTTGAGCCCTTATCTAGGAATCTCTGCAGAGTCAAACTTTTTCCGAACTTCTGTCGAAAATTTGAACTGAGTTTTGAATTCATGCTTAGTGGTTCTATAAGAACCACTTTCTAGGATAATACCAAATTGGATTATCTCGTACACTTTTCCTTCCATAATATTTGAGGACGGAACTTATTTTTGTACGAATTATCTCTTAGAAGTTGCATGGATTATCTCACCCTACACAAAGAAAAGAACGATTAAAAATTGTATTGAATGAAGAAATAACAGTTACCCAATAGCAAAATAGTAAAACACCTAATCATCTTGGAAACCATTTCCATGGAGCTTGGTTCATTTGGTAACTTGAATCAAGGAGTAGTCTATAATCGAATTACTCAAACTTTTATTCTCCAACGTTTCTTCAACAAAGATATCTCAGCCACTTTGTCAAAATTTTCAGTCATCCTAACACAAAGAAAGAAGTAGATTTGCAACAACATAAAAAGCCAAAAGAGAGATATAAGAAAGGAAGACTAAACTATCGGGAGAACAAAGTCATAACAAGAGATAAATCGAATTATTCGGACTTCGTCACCTCCAAATATTGTTCAATAGAGAAATCTCAGCGACACCTTGCCAAAATAGCTATATTATCATATCGTGTTAAATATCAGCGTCACTTTTACTATCTGGGTTTTGAGTTATATTTAAAGATATTCATATTATTAGATTAAATGATTTAATTTGAATGCATTATCAATGTAAAAATTTTTTACATTATCATTCAATCATACAATTTTATGTCATAAAAAATATATGATTCTCACAATAACTAATTCAAAAGTTACATATGTGATGATATATAATTAGTTAATAGGGTAAAAAAATTTACACTAACAATACATCAAAATTAAACTCTAGATTAAAAAAGAAGAAGAAGCTATATTCATGTAACAAAAAAAAAACTCTATTATTCTACGCAAACCTATTAT
The DNA here is from genome assembly GCA_029884595.1 of Ormosia semicastrata. Lineage (NCBI taxonomy): Eukaryota > Viridiplantae > Streptophyta > Magnoliopsida > Fabales > Fabaceae > Ormosia > Ormosia semicastrata. Next base: position 39,938,479 of record JAQQTO010000059.1, read on the forward strand.
TCTACGCAAACCCACATATGATTTTTGTAGCAAAAGTTTTGAGAGCTTTTGTCAATTAGTTTTGATCGGAAAGCTCATATGTTCTAAAATGGATTCAAATGGTACATGAGATAGGCACGTAACGATGATCTCCTCCTTGAACAACAACAGTCGAGCGTGTTGAGACAGGGGATGGGTACCTGCAAAGGGACTCCGACGCTCAAGTTAAGCTGTGCACAAGTAAGGTAGTGTATATTGAGTAATTTACTGATACCTGATTAAAGCCACTTAGCTTTGTATTTATAAAGCGCGTATAGAATCCTTATGCAATCTGTATTGAATGCAGACATTTAGGATTAGCATCTTGATAAGGATTGTCTTCCCATTATTATTGGGATGAACCCCTATAAGTTAGGAACTCTTGATAGGAGAGCTATTTATCAATCTGAGGCAGTTATGAGTCCTATAATATCGTAAGTAGATGATTGGCAGTTACGGATATTTAAGAATATATCTTCTGTACATATCTAGCAATCTTGATATTATGGCCCAACGTCGCTCAATGTGCATGGCTCCGAGGTCTGGACTGCCTTCAAGGTTTTAGCTACGTCGTCCAAGGCGGAGTCCGGTCATACGTGTGCCGGGTTGGTCCAACTAAACAGGATCCCAGATCATAGTCCAGAACAGTCGCCCCCAGCTTGACGCTTGGAATGACATCCAGGTGTCAAGTTTAACAGGACCATCCGGGCATACGGTTAACGTAAGAGTCCAAAAAATTAACATAAAACCCCAAACGTTTCACGCGAAATGCCAGTGTCTTTAATATGTTGTTATGTTCTGCAAGCTCATTGCCCCTAAGTATTAATTCTCGGGATTTCCTTAGGCGTTCTTTATGTAAACTCTGAGCATAATCACTGAAAATGTATGTGTTAATAGTGCGATTCTTTGGGAAACTATTTGACTTTATTGGGAATTAAATATCCTTTAAAGAGTATCTCAGTTTCGTACTGTTCCCCAATTGCCTACTGCTCTCGTGACAAATCAGAGACTAGGAGCATTAAACGTGGCTATCACCACACAATTAGTTCACCTTTTACGGGCCAATCAGAGTGCTTCATTCTCTCTAAAAGTAGAGAATGTTTGCACTGAAGCTGGCATCCCTTTCATTGCATTCCTTTCGCTTTGCGACTCTGTCTAAGAATGATCATCTTTCAAAGAGTAGTTTCCCTTTCATTTTTTGCACTTATATGGAGGGTTTTGCCCTCTGCAAGGATTATTCACTTAATTTTTTCAAAATTCTTGAAGGTGATTAACTTTCCGCAAGTAACTTCCTTTTTCTATAGAGGCCTTTCTTTCTTGGCGCAATGTTGAGTCACTATGCATTTGGGGAGGCAGAATCCTTTCTCTCCTGGCGTACACGAGGGTTTCTGACCTAGCATGTTATTAGGATGGAATGATGCTTCCATCAACCGGTGCATGGGGACACTAGAGAGCACTCTGTCACTCTCCCTACCTCTTTCTTAAGTGATTTGGAGGCACCAGGCCGATCTTCTTCATAGTGCGGTTGGATATGCAAAAATTCCACCCCAGAGGAAAAGAAAACCCTCTGGAAGTAACTTGGGATGATATGTTTTCTTGAACTTGCTTTGCGAAGAGGTAATCTGTGCCAGCCTCTATTATCACTGTGAGGGAAGCAGGGAATAAGAAGTGGAGTGGCTTCAGCCTGTTCTGGTGAAGAGAGTGGAGGAATTGTGGATGTGACTATACAGCCGAGTGCCCTAGCGGTGATGTCGACATCATCCTTAAGCTCTCCTACAGACACTATTTTCACTTTCCTTTTAATGAACTTTTTCTTCTCCTTCCGTAAAGGTTGACGATGTATGGAATGAAATCAATAAAATAATTCTTTTCGAGAATTTGTCTTGTATCTCTGCCATTTTCTGTTTCTATTTTTTGGTTTACATTATCTGAGGTGAGTCCAACGCTTACCCTAGAGCTATATTAAGTTGCCCCTAGCTCGGCCTTTAGTTGTTGGTACAACGAAATGGCGTGTTTTAGCCCTTGTCGCCAGGGTCCGCAAACCTCATGACGACCTTTCTTGGGGGAGGATACGGGGTTCGTGGAAAACTTCTGCACTCCATGGTGAAATCTTGGAGTTGGTTTAGTGAAACTTCTGATCCGGGGTCTTGGAAGAATTCGACCTCAGGGACCAATCAAGTCTTTACTGAGTTAACAACTCCATAACTAACCGAGGTGGGTCATTAAATTATGTGGTTGGTGGGAGATTTCTTATATGTCGCAACCGGGATCGCGACGGGACGACCGAAAAATATAAAAATCAATGGAGTCGCCACCAATGTTTATTTAAATTAGGAAAACATTAGAAAAACCTTTTTATCAGGGAAAATTGGTCTTTTGAAAATGAGTTTGAGTCCGGGAGTCGATTACAGATAGGGAAGGTGTTAGCACCTATCTTGCCGTTCAAGAAACGGTACCTTATGTTAGTTGTGCAAAATTTAATAATCTCAAATATATTTATTTTTACCCCTTTAAACAAAAGACTTTGTAATTATTTTTTTTATTTTTCTCATTTTTGGAAAGAAATAAAAGAAACAACCAAATCATGAAAATTTATTTTTTTTGGCTTGAGAAATGGATTTCTGCTCCTACGTATCTCCTGGTGCAATGGAGAACTCAAAGTCACGTAGTTCTTTAAAAAATAAGTGTGTGTTGGTTGATTTTTAAATTTTTTTAAAAATGATTCTGAAAATTTGAATTAACAAGTCGTATATTCAAACTGCCCCGATTCGGCCCAGATACTCTCAAACTGCCCCAATTTGTGACTTGAGGTGTGTTCACTTCTTCGGATGTGTCAAGTACCATTTTTAACCCTAACTTTTGCCTAGGTCGCTCTTCCGAGTTTTCAACCTAGCGGGTCGCTCTAACTTTTGCCCGAGTCGCCTTTTCGGGTTTTCGGACCTAGCGAGCCATTCTTTTTTTTTTTTTTTTTTTTAAGCATAGTACATTTTGATTGCATCGAATTTACGGGAAGTGGTAGATCTTCGCCATCCATGTTTGTGAGAATCAAAGCTCCTCCTGAGAAGGCCTTTTTTACAACATAAGGTCCATCATAGTTTGGAGTCCATTTTCCTCGAAAATCCTTTTGAATGGGAAGGATCTTTTTGAGTACTAAGTCTCCTTCTTGAAACTGTCGAGGACGCACCTTTTTCGCATAGGCCTTCATCATTCTCTTCTGGTAAAGCTGACCATGACATAGTGCGATTAATCTCTTTCCTTCAATGAGGTTCAATTGATCAAGTCGAGTCTGGACCTATTCGGCTTCTTCTAATCCTGCCTCCATCAGCACCCTTAATGATGGGATTTCCACTTCAATAGGGAGTACCGCTTCCATTCCATAAACCAAAGAGAAAGGAGTTGCCCCAGTTGAAGTACGAACGGACGTGCGATAACCATGCAGTGCAAATGGTAGCATTTCGTGCCAGTCTTTGTATGTTACAACCATCTTCTGGACGATCTTCTTGATATTCTTGTTTGCTGCCTCAACTGCCCCATTCATCTTAGGGCGGTAAGGTGAGGAATTGTGGTGCTCGATTTTAAAATTCTCACACATCTCTTTCATCATCTTATTATTCAGATTAGTGGCATTATCTGTAATAATCTTTCCTGGTAAGCCATAACGACAAATCAACTCCCTTTTGACAAATCTGACCACTACATTCCTGGTGACATTGGTATAAGAAGCAGCTTCGACCCATTTAGTGAAGTAATCAATTGCAACGAGAATGAAGCGATGTCCATTTGAGGCCTTTGGTTCAATGGGTCCTATGACATCCATTCCCCACATCGAGAACGGCCAGGGTGCCGTTAAAACATTCAAAGGTGCTGGTGGCATGTGAATCCTATCAGCATATGTCTGGCATTTATGACACTTTTTCACATAGTTAAAACAATCAGTCTCCATTGTCAACCAATAGTATCCCGCCCTTAGTATTTTCCTTGCCATTGCATGCCCATTTGCATGAGTTCCAAAAGAACCTTCATGAACATCCTTGATGATCTTCTCTGCCTCCGTCGCATCAACGCATCTTAGCAGCACCATATCATGGTTCCTTTTATAAAGCACTTCCTCATTTAGAAAGAAACCCATTGCGAGTCTTCTGAGGGTCCTTTTGTCATTTTCTGAAGCATGTGGAGGGTACTCTCTCGCTCTTGATGAAGCATCTGATGTCATGATACCACGGTTTCCCATCTGGTTCCACTTCTATCATTTGACAATATCTTTGGTTGATCACGACTTTCCATTTTTATAAGCGGCAAGTCCCTATCGACTTACTTTGAACATTGACGACAATGTGGCTAGGGCATCGACCAAGTGATTATCTTCTCGAGGATATGCTTGGGAATGTAACTTCGTCAAGTTGTTCAATCAACTCCTTGATGTGGGCATGATAGGGGATTAATTTGGCATCTCGAGTTTCCCATTCTCCCTTTAGGCGATGGATGACCAAGGCGAGTCCCCATATACCTCGAGAACCTTTGCCTTTGAGTCTACTCTGCTTGGATCCCCATGGCACACGCTTCATACTCAGCTATGTTGTTTGTACAGTCGAAGCACAACCTAGCGGTGATTGGGATGAAATTATTTTCGGGGAAATCAGTATGGCCCCAACTCCATGCCCCGAGTGAATTGGAAGCTCCATCGAACAACAAAGTCCATTTTTCTTTTTTCGAGGGTTTTCTTCTCGAACAAAGCCATTACATCTTCATCGGGAACTCACACTGCATAGACCCATAATCTTCCACTGGTTGACTAGCCAAGAAATCTGCCAGAGCGCTGCCTTTGACTGCTTTTTGCGTGACATAGACAATGTCATATTCTGATAGCAAAACTTGCCAGTGTGCAATCCTCCCAGTGAGGGCTTGTTTTTCAAAGATGTACTTGATCGGGTCCATTTTGGACACTAACCAAGTGGTGCAACACAACATGTACTACCTTAACCGGTGGGCTGCCCATGCCAAGGCGCAACATGTGCGTTCCAACAATGAGTATTTTGCCTCATAGTTAGTAAACTTCTTACTCAAGTAATAGATGACCTGCTCTTTTTTGCCAGTTTCATCGTGTTGTCCCAGTACACAACCCATGGATTCATCCAACACAGTCAAGTACATGATGAGAGGCCTTCCTGGCACTGGAGGTACCAAAACTGGGGGTTCTTGCAAATACTGCTTGATCTTTTCAAATGCCACCTGACAATCCTCATTCCACTCTACTGTCTAGTTTTTACGCAACAGCTTAAAGATCGGCTCACATGTTGCAGTCAACTGGGATATAAACCTAGCAATATAGTTCGGTCTTCCCAAAACCCACGAACTTCTTTTTGACGAGGAGTGGCATCTCTATGATTGCTCGAACTTTGTCTGGATCAACTTCTATCCCTTTCTCGCTAACCCAAACCCCAAGAGCTTGCCTGATTTTACCCCGAAAGTGCACTTAGTAGGATTCAGTCTGAGCCTGAACTTTCTCAATCGTTCAAAGAGCTTTTGCAGATCGGTTATGTGATCTTCTTCTATTTTTGACTTTGCAATCATGTCATCCACATAAACTTCTATTTCTTTGTGCATCATGTCGTGGAACAATGCCACCATCGCCCTTTGATAAGTTGCTCGGCGTTCTTCAATCCAAATGGCATCACCTTATAGCAAAAAGTTCCCCATGAGTGATGAATGTGGTCTTCTCCATATCTTCGGCGCCATCTTGATTTGGTTGTATCCGAGAAACCGTCCATGAAGGAGAAAAATGCATGTTGAGCGAGTGTTGTCCACCAAAACATCAATGTGAGGTAGAGGAAGTTATCTTTAGGGTCGGCCCTATTCAAATCTCTATAGTCAACGCACATTCGCACCTTCCCATCTTTCTTTGGGACGGGACGATGTTAGCAACCCATTGAGGGTACTTTGCAACAACGAGGAAACTGCATCAAGCGCTTTTTAACCTCTTCTCTAATTTTTAGTGACATCTCTGGCTTCATTCGTCTCAACTTTTGCTTGAGGAGGACATTCGGTTTTAAAGGCAATTTGTGCTCAACTATGCTAGTATCTAGGCCAGGCATATCTTGGTATGACCAGGCGAAAACATCACAATAATCAGATAAGAGCTTAACCAACTTGCTTCGCTCATTTTCTTTCATGGTAGTGCCAATTTTAACTTCTTTTTTATCATCCTCTGTCCCCAAATTAATCAGTTCAGTTGGCTCTTCATGGGGAAATTTGAATTTCCTTGGCCTCTTGTTCCATTAATCTCATTAGCTCAGGAGAGGGTTCCCAATTGTCATCATTATCCTCATCAACATGATTAACGGGATGGTCAAAATCATATAATGGGGTCATAGCACTATCATTTTCAAGAGAGTCACTTTCAGATCTGCATTTATTGGTGTCAACACAAGTAAAAAAAAGGGTAATGAATAAAGGTTAATGAAATGGTTGAGCAAAAAGCTGAAAAAGGGAAATAGAAAGATAATCTGAAAATGCATTTATTGATAGTAAATATTGAAATGAAAATATGTGAGCCGCTTTCACAACACATTATCCTAAAGCCTTGGGCGAGCTAAAGGATTAGCATTACAAAATTACTTTGAATCAATTTCACAAGTCATGGGAAAATCAACACTCTCCCAATTGTTGAGTTCTGCATAGGGGGGAGCAAGGGTACACTAAGTTGACACCATGATTGATGAGTTGATCGTCTTCGATGGCGGTCACTTGGTTCGAAACACTAAGCCCGCACTCGAAAGTTTCGTCGGATGTCACGAGATGGGGATCTCTCACTTTAGGCTCCGATTTTCCAACCTAGCCAACCTCCTCTCCCTTTTCTCTTCTAGGACCCTTCTTTGTGCGCTTTGGTGGGTTTATATCCTAACCCAAATCTGTCTTTGTTTTCGCAGGTGCCCGAGAAATTCACTGATGCCTTGTCCATTCATTCCTAGTCCTCCTCCATATTGGTATCCTTTTCCAAGCATTACCTTAGCCATCATCATGGATGCATTAGATGGTCGGGGCTTCAGACCTTGAGCTCCTTCTTCCACATAGGTGGCATTGACAATCTCTAGCGCTTGGAACGCGGTTTCAAGAGCTTATTCTGCAGCCTTCAATATAAGGAGTGTCTAAAGGCTTGCTCACCAGCAGGTCTTCTTCACCAAATACAGTAATCATCTTATTATCAACTATGAATTTTACTTTTTGGTGCAAGGTAGAAGGCACAGCTCCAGCAGAATGAATCCATGGTCGTCCTAAGAGACAATTGTAGGATGGCGTAATGTCCATCACTTGGAAGAGTATATTGAAAGTGCGGGGACCAATTTGAACTGGTATTTCAATTTCCCCATGACCTCTCTTCGGTGCCATCGAATGCCCTTACTATCATCGTACTTGGTTTCATGCAAGTTCCATCAAAAGCGACTTGGAAAGGGTTGATTTTGGTAACACGTTCAAGGAGGAACCATTGTCAATGAGCACTCTAGCCATTATATGCTTTTGACATTTAACGAAGTAATGTGCGCAAAGTGCCTTGTTGTGCCCCATTCCTTGCTGGTATCTCATCATCAGTGAAAGTGACATAATTATCACGATAATGTTGCCAATAATACCACCTAACTTGTCAGCTGTAATGTCATGGGAAACATGAGTCTGATTCAGTATTTTCATCAATACTTCTCTGTGCGATTCAGAGTTCATCAATAAGGACAAAAGCGATATCCTCGCAGGGGTACGATTCAGCTGATCCACCACTCTATATTCGCTTTGCTTTATAAACTTCAAGAACTCATAAGCTTCTTCATCTGATACCTCTTTTTTGTACTCCTTCGACTTTTCTGGCCTTTCTTTTTCTTTTGCTTCATTCCCAATGGAAGTCTCCCCTTTCTCGACTTTGCCTTTACGGTTCCCCTTTTCTTCTTCTTCTTGGGTCTTTCGCAGCTCCTCAGGAATGTAGATGCGACCACTCCAGGTCACTCCCCCAATCCCCGATATATTAGTGACAATAGAAGTCGAACCAGACGCAACTTTCGACTGATCATTCGTGGGATTGCTTCTAAGGACCTGCACATTATAATTCTATGGCACGGCTCGGGTGTCCTTGAAGGGTAAAGGACTGGGAACTTGAATGGTGATAGGTTTCGGGCCGCAAGGAGATGGCGCATATGCAGCTTCAGTGTAATAAATAACCAATGGTTTGATAGCTGGACTTGCAACGGAAGGGACCAGAGAGTTTACGGCTTCCTGCCCTTCTTGCAATTGTGGAATAGTACACCCATCCACCATGTTTATGCCACCATTGTCACCTAAGTGACATATTTGCACTAATTGCATATCTATTAGATCTTGGAGGATTTGTCTGAACTCACCACAATCCTCAATAGAATGCCTTACATTCCCATGGAGATTGCACATTATTTCACCTTCGTCGCCCTCTTTCTCCTTAATATGAGCTTCCATCATTCCAGATTTACACAGTTCTTTAAAGATAACCCTCATGGGGGTCTTGACATTTGTCGCTTGTCTTATGTAATTTCTTGGGCGAGCACTCCTCTATAGCATTAACTGTGGGATTCCCATGGTTTGGTAAAGGATTGTGACCACACTAGGAGTATTTGTCTTAAAATTCAACCACTTAGCATCTATTAGGTCTTGCACCTTAAACTTCGGCGTTCGTAATTCTGTGGAATGGCTGCAGCCCCCGCATGGTAGTCGCACTTGGCATTTGGGTCAAATCCTTTAGGGTATGGGGGCTCCACGGCTTCATCGGGCAAGGAGCCAAGAGAGAGTTACGGATGAGGCGGGGTAATGACTCGGTATAAGTCATAGGGATTGGGTCAAGATGCTTCCTTTCTTGGCTATATGGTGGTCTTCTTTGGTTTGTGTTTGGGCTTTGGGTCCATGGTTGAGTTTGTTGAGGCGGTAAGGTAGGGGGTGTACGGTATTGATTAGGATATGGCGTTTGGTGAGGCCTCGTTGGGTGATGAGGTGAGGATGAGAACATGTGAAGCGTTGGCGACATGGGGTGATACTGGTGGGGATATGGAATTGGTGGAGTAGTGGGAAAGTACGGGTGGTAAGGTGCGAAAGGAGTTTGGAAGGATGGTTGGTGGTTCACGGGTGTTTGGCTATATCTCTCTCGGGTGAAGTTTCTCGGTCAAAGGAAATAGCATGAGTTTCTCCCTCTCTTTTCTTCCCATTGGGGGCCTCTTGGCATTGAATGTTCCTGTTGAACTTTCAACGATCTTCCCACTCCTTCAACTCTTTCTCCAATGATAACCATGTCTGAGAAATTTGATGACACGCTCCCTATCATTTTGTCATAAAGGGTGATTGCAGAGTGTCGATGAACGTAGCCACCATTTCTCTTTCGTCAATGAGGGCTCTACTTGAGCGACCATTTCTCTCCATCTCGAGCATATTCCTTGAAGGTCTCGGTATCCTTCTTAGCCATGTTCTGCAATTGTAGTCTATCCAGGTGCCATATCGATGTTATACTTATATTGCTTCAAGAAAGCGTCAGTCAAGTCTTTGAAACATCGTATATGGGCACGCTCAAGATGCGTGTACCAATTCGAAGCTGCCCCAGTTAAGCTGTCTTGAAAGAAGTGGATTAACAGCTTGTCATCGTGAGCTTGTGAAGCCATCTTGCGGATGTACATGGTTAGGTAGTTCTTTGGACAAGTAGTTTCCTTGTACTTGTCAAAATCTGGGACCTTAAACTTGGGAGGAATCACCACATTCGGGACAAGACAGAGCTCTGAAGCATCCAAAAGACCATAGCCACTTGCTCCTTCGATGGCTCGTAGTCTTTCTTCAAGAATTTCCCACTTCTCCCCCTGGGTGGGGTTTTCCTGAGAGGAATTCAATGGGTATTGTGGCATGATGGTGGGAACGGAATGTTGCCCCGGTGGGGTTCCACGGCATGTGGTTGAGCTGCACTCAAGGAGTTTAAAGCGGGCATCTTCTTGCCGGAGGATTGGTAGTTTGCGGTGGTACGAAGCGGGATGGAGACCATATGGCGGGATGAAGAAAGGGTATGGGTGTTGTGTTGGCGGGGATTCGTTGTCATTTGGTGAGTGGCTTGATTTTGGGTGGAGTTTGAGGGATTTGGAGTTGGGGACACTTGTTGGCATGTCATTATTGGGGAATTAGTGGCTAATGGTGGTATATACCCTGGAGGAGGCCATATGGTGGAAAAGGCGCCCTTGGTTTCCCTATGAGCGCGGCGAGGGTTGAGTGGTGCCGTTTGGGCAAATGGTGAGCGGCATCGTAATCCCTTGAGGATTAAAGCCTTGGTATTGCAGGGGGAACGCAGCAAAACCAGGCGGGCAAGGAGGTGTGGCCGGATGTCCTTCATTTGTCGCTGAGGGATTGCCATCTGTACTCCTTCTATTCTCCATAGACTATAACATTTCCAACATCTTGGACATTTGTTCCCCGAGCTGGTTCACTTCATCCCTCAAATCTTGCGTCTGCTCTATCTCATCCATGATCTTTGCTTGGGAACGAGTCCTGTAAGGGTGTCGTGGAAAATTTGTTTTCTGCTATAGTGTCTACTTTTTCGCTTGAGGAAACATGATGTGATTATTAGTATTGACTAAACCAAAATGACACAATGTATGCAAAGTATCATGCAAATGAAAATTTTTTATTTTTTATTTTTAAAAAGAATGCTATGAATGTCATGGTAATGCACAATGATGTATCTTTTTCTTTCCTTTCCTCTTTTAGAGTTAGAAACGCGATGAAAATGGAAGATGATATCTTTTATGGGGATGTAATGCAAATGCAAGATAATGTATCTCTCTCCCTTTTTTTTTATGCTAAGAATGCTATGAAAATGCAAGATAATGCTTTTTTTTTTTAGGAATGTTATGAAGATGATATTTTTTGCTTTTTGATGCTAGAACTGTCATGAAAATATACAATGATGTTTTTTCTTTTTTATGAATGCTAAGAATGTAATGAAAATGCAAAATGATATATCCTTTTTAAAAAAAAAAAAAAAGAATGAATGACATGAGAGATAGGTGAATAAAAAGAGTTAAGAATGAAAATACTATATGAAGTATTTGTCTTTTTTGAATTTTTGAATTTTTTTTTTTTTCAGAATGGTGCATGGATGAATGACATAAGTGATAGGGATGAGGAAGTTTTTTTTTTATCTTAAAAAAAATAAAAGAAAGAAGAAGAGAAGAAAAAAAAATGCTAGAAATGATAATGCAAGATAATGTATTATATGCTGGAAATGTCATGAAATGTATGATTTTTTTTTTATAATGCTAAGAATGTTATGAAGATGCAAGCAATGAATGACATTTTTTCTTCATTTGATTTTTTAATACAAGAATGAATGATATGAGAAACAGAGATAAATAAAGAAGAAGTATGCTCCCTTTGTGTCCAAATGGGGTTGCCTTAAACTTGGGAATTCTATCCTAAGGATCTAAGAGTCTTTTTGATTCGTGAGAACTTCCATAAGGTGGCTTTTCTATTTTAGAGGTCTCTAGAGCCAAGTCCTATTTGAATGTTGACCACGAAATAGTGGGTAAACCACTAGGTGTGGGGACATTCATAAAAAGCGCACTCTAGATGAGGTTTTCGCGATAACCAAACAGGATGTACATCCAAAATGGCTACACTACGCAACCTCTACCTATCCTAGGATTCGCTCGGACCGGGTATAGGGCCCCACTCAAGCGTGTGTGATAAACGTGTAGGTGCAAGTGGGTCTTTGGGAGCGTACAAACTTATACAAAAATACCAAAATTACCCCCGATCTACAAAGACATATATACAATAGCGGTCAATGATCCTCACCCTAGGGTTTCAACAATTTAGCACAAGGTATATATACAGTCACAATATACATGAAATAATGCTAACTAATATTTACATAAAAATACTAAATAAAAACATTTACAAACAAATAAGAAAATGAAAACAAAGACAAAGAGGGTAAAATAAATAAATAAAAGATTATTAAAAATTTGCACAACTAATGCCAGAGTTCGACTCTCTAAGTGTCCCGGTGGAGTCGCTGAAATTTGTGGCAACCGGGATCGCGACGGGACGACCGAAAAAATATAAAAATCAATGGAGTCGCCACCAATGTTTATTTAAATTAGGAAAACATTAGAAAAACCTTTTTATCAGGAAAACTGGTCTTTTGAAAATGAGTTTGAGTCCGGGAGTCGATTACAGATAGGGAAGGTGTTAGCACCCTATACTGCCCGTTCCAAGAACGGTACCTTATGTTAGTTGTGCAAAATTTAATAATCTCAAATATATTTATTTTTACCCCTTTAAACAAAAGACTTTGTAATTTTTTTTTTATTTTTCTCATTTTTGGAAAGAAATAAAAGAAACAACCAAATCATGAAAATTTATTTTTTTGGCTTGACAGAAATGGATTTCTGCTCCTACGTATCTCCTGGTGCAATGGAGAACTCAAAGTCACGTAGTTCTTTAAAAAATAAGTGTGTGTTGGTTGATTTTTAAATTTTTTTAAAAATGATTCTGAAAATTTGAATTAACAAGTCGTCGCGACTCAGTTAATCAAATTAAGGATTGAATAGGTGAAACTCAGCGTCACGCTGTAGAGCGTCACCCACTGATTATCAAATTTATCACGAAAATTTAAAAAAGGTTTTGAATCTTTAGCGATTTGTTTTTAAAAAAAATGAAGACAAAATAACAATTTAGATCATCAATTTGTCGCAACTAAAATGATCACAAGGGTTAGCAATTCGTCAACTCATTTCTAACCCCAATTTATTCTTGAATTAATTTTAAAATAAAAATTATAAAAAATAAATTAATAAATAAAAAAATCAAACTAATAAATGAATAAACTAAAATGAACAACACTTATATATAAAAAATACAAAAAATAAATAAATAAATAAGCAAGCTTACCTCCAAGGCGTAAAAATGCTACTTAAAGAAGTTGGTGCACAGGGGTCCCACACGTCCTCTTCAAATCAAACCCTGAAAAGTAATTTACTAGCAAGAAAAAAAAGTTTTACTAAAGTCTCGGGCTCTTATACTTAGTATTAAGCCCAAGTAAAAAAAAATTTACTAAAGTTCTTGGGCTCTTATACTTAGTATTAAGCCCAAGTGTGAAAATTTTTGGATGTCAAAACCATTGAGAAGCACCCCTTTATATAGGAGGAGGGGAGGGAGAAGGAGCTTGGCTTCTCCAATGTGGGACTTAAACACTTTAGTTTTTTTCAACTTTTTTCTTTTTTTCATTTTTCATTTTTGTTTTTTTTTTAGAATTTCATTCATTTTTCAAGGTTTAGAAATAAACTTCATGGACAAGATTAAGTGTTCATACCTTGATTAAGTAACAAAAATAAAAAATTTATAGACAAAATTGGGTATCAACAGCTGCCCCCCTTTACTTTACATTTAAACTAAATGAAAAGTAAAGGAATTGATTCAATTTTGTCCATGAAAATTTTATTTTTTTTTTGTAACAAAAATAGAAACAGAAAAGGTAAAAAGCTTGTGGAGTCGGGTATCCGCCGAAACTTGACAGAGAACTCAAAACAGAAAGGACACAAAGCTTGCGGAGTCGGGTGTCCACTAAAGCTTGACAAAAAACTTAAAACAGAAAAGGCACAAAGCTTGCGGAGTCGGGTATCCACCGAAGCTTACAGCAAAAAGCAAAAAGCTTACTTGAGTTGGGTATCCACCGAAACTTGGAGTGAAAACTCAAAACAGAAAGGACACAAAGCTTATGAGTCGGGTGTCCACCGAAGCTTGATGATTTAAAACTTAAAACAAAAAAGGCACAAAGCTTGCATGAGTCCTGTATCCACCGAAACTTACAGCAAAAAAGTAAAAAGCTTACTTGAGTCGGGTATCCATTGAAGCTTAACAGAGAAGAAAAAAAGCTTAAAAGCAAAAAAGACAAAGAGCTTATGAGTCAGTTATGCATCCATTGAAACTTAATGAAAAAAAAAAAGCAAAAAGACAAAAAGTTTGCATGAGTCAGGTATCCGCGAAGCTTACAGCAAAAAGGTAAAAAGCTTACTTGAAAGGTGTATCCGCTGGAAGCTTAAACAAAAAGACAAAAGCTTACTGAGTCAGGTATCCGCCGAAGCTTAACAGAAAACTTAAAAGAAAAGAGACAAAGCTTGGTGAGTTATCCATTGAAGCTTAAGGAAAAAAGACAAAGCTTACTGGTCTGAGTTCCCAAAACTTAAGCAAAACTTAAAATAGAAAAGACACAAAGCTTAGGGATGAGCCTGGTATCCATTGAAGCTTAACGGAAAAGACAAAGACACGGGTGCACGGGGTTATCCCGTGAACTAAAGTAAAACTTAAAGCAGAAAAGACACAAACTAAAGTTATCGGGTATCCGCCGAAACTTAGGGACCCTAAACTTAAAAAGAAAAGGCACAAAACTTAAGAGTGCGTGATCCGCCGAAAATTGAAAAAAAAAAGTGACGGGCACAAGGCCCCGTACGCTTGCCTTTTGAAGCGATGGGTACGAGGACCCAAAAAACTAAAAAGCAATGGGTGCAGGGACCCAAAAAGAAAGACAACGGGTGCGGGGACCCGAAAATTAAAAGACAAAGGGTGCGGGGACCGGAAAACTAAAAGACAATGGGTGCGGGGACCCGAGAAGCTAAAAGAAATGGGTGCTGGGTGGGGACCGGATTAAAAGACAATGGGTGCGGGGACCAGAAACTAAAAGACAATGGGTGCGGGGACCGGAAAAAAGACAATGGGTGCGGGGACCCGGAAACTAAAAGACAATGGGTGCGGGGACCGGAATGAAAAGATAATGGGTGCGGGGACCAGAAACTAAAAGACAATGGGTGCGGGGACCCAGAAACTAAAAGACAATGGGTGCGGGGACCGGAATTAAAAGACAATGGGTGCGGGGACCCGGGAAACTAAAAGACAATGGGTGCGGGGACCCGGGAATTAAAAGACAATGGGTGCGGGGACCCAGGAATGAAAAGACAATGGGTGCGGGGACCCGGGGATTAAAGACAATGGGTGCGGGGACCCGGGGATTAAAAGACAAAGGTTTTGTGAATGCATGTGATGTCAGAGATGGTGCATGATGCAATGGAATGGATACAATGAATGTGATACTTGAGGACGATGCATGTGATGCTAGAGGCGATGCATAATGCAATGGATGCGTAATGATGCAATGAATGCCCTACTTGTAGGGATTCTCATAAACAACCGAGTTAGCAAATCTTGTTTTTTTTTTTTTTGGTTTTTTTTTGTTTTTTTTTTTTTTTACATCGAGCTTTGGTTTCGCAACCCTTAAGGACTTTTTCCCACAAGCAGGATCGCGATTGAACAAACAAAATTCGTTGATTGACCTTATGATTTGACTGATGATTCTTACTTTTCTCATCAACCTTTGTCAGGATTTCATTGCGTTTCCCATGACTTTTCGAGATTGTTAAAGCAAATCCAAATGCTTTTACCATATTGTCACATGTTTCACATCTCAATATAAAACTGTCATAAAAAATGCATATTAAATCAACAATGGGTTGCAACAAAAAGGGATTATCATTATAGACAGAGAAAAGTACAAGAAAGCGTTACAAATGGAGACTCGAATTGAAAAGGTTTACAAAAGAAATGTTGGAGTGGAATTTTCCAACTCTTCGAGTGATGCTCTCTTGGATGATCAGTGCTAATTTCCCATGTACGCGACCTTGAACATCCCCTTGTCTGTTTCGAGAATATGATTTGATCCAGCTTTTACATATTGGGAGTGTCTCCGACAAGACTTCGTATATTCAAACCCCCGGTTTGGCCCAGATACTCTCAAACTGCCCCAATTTGTGACTTGAGGTGTGTTCACTTCTTCGGATGTGTCAAGTACCATTTTTAACCCTAACTTTTGCCTAGGTCGCTCTTCCGAGTTTTCAACCTAGCGGGTCGCTCTAACTTTTGCCTAGGTCGCTTTTCGGGTTTCAAACCTAGCGAGCCATTTTTCTTTTCTTTTTTTTTTTTTTAAGCATAGTACATTTTGTTGCATCTGAATTTATAGGAAGTGGTAGATCTTCGCCATCCATGTTTGTGAGAATCAAAGCTCCTCCTGAGAAGGCCTTTTTTACAACATAAGGTCCATCATAGTTTGGAGTCCATTTTCCTCGAAAATCCTTTTGAATGGGAAGGATCTTTTTGAGTACTAAGTCTCCTTCTTGAAACTGTCGAGGACGCACCTTTTTCGCATAGGCCTTCATCATTCTCTTCTGGTAAAGCTGACCATGACATAGTGCGATTAATCTCTTTCCTTCAATGAGGTTCAATTGATCAAGTCGAGTCTGGACCCATTCGGCTTCTTCTAATCCTGCCTCCATCAGCACCCTTAATGATGGGATTTCCACTTCAATAGGGAGTACCGCTTCCATTCCATAAACCAAAGAGAAAGGAGTTGCCCCAGTTGAAGTACGAACGGACGTGCGATAACCATGCAGTGCAAATGGTAGCATTTCGTGCCAGTCTTTGTATGTTACAACCATCTTCTGGACGATCTTCTTGATATTCTTGTTTGTGCCTCAACTGCCCCATTCATCTTAGGGCGGTAAGGTGAGGAATTGTGGTGCTCGATTTTAAAATTCTCACACATCTCTTTCATCATCTTATTATTCAGATTAGTGGCATTATCTGTAATAATCTTTCCTGGTAAGCCATAACGACAAATCAACTCCCTTTTGACAAATCTGACCACTACATTCCTGGTGACATTGGTATAAGAAGCAGCTTCGACCCATTTAGTGAAGTAATCAATTGCAACGAGAATGAAGCGATGTCCATTTGAGGCCTTTGGTTCAATGGGTCCTATGACATCCATTCCCCACATCGAGAACGGCCAGTGGTGCCATTAAAACATTCAAAGGTCTTTGGTGGCATGTGAATCCTATCAGCATATGTCTGGCATTTATGACACTTTTTCACATAGTTAAAACAATCAGTCTCCATTGTCAACCAATAGTATCCCGCCCTTAGTATTTTCCTTGCCATTACATGCCCATTTGCATGAGTTCCAAAAGAACCTTCATGAACATCCTTGATGATCTTCTCTGCCTCCGTCGCATCAACGCATCTTAGCAGCACCATATCATGGTTCCTTTTATAAAGCACTTCCTCATTTAGAAAGAAACCCATTGCGAGTCTTCTGAGGGTCCTTTTGTCATTTTCTGAAGCATGTGGAGGGTACTCTCTGCTCTTGATGAAGCATCTGATGTCATGATACCACGGTTTCCCATCTGGTTCCACTTCTATCATTTGACAATATGCTGGTTGATCACGACTTTCCATTTTTATAAGCGGCAAGTCCCTATCCTGACTTACTTTGAACATTGACGACAATGTGGCTAGGGCATCACCAACTGATTATCTTCTCGAGGGATATGCCGAATGTAACTTCGTCAAGTTGTTCAATCAACTCCTTGATGTGGGCATGATAGGGGATTAATTTGGCATCTCGAGTTTCCCATTCTCCCTTTAGCTGATGGATGACCAAGGCAGAGTCCCCATATACCTCAAGAACCTTTGCCTTTGAGTCTACCGCTGCTTGGATCCCATGGCACACGCTTCATACTCGGCTATGTTGTTTGTACAGTCGAAGCACAACCTAGCGGTGATTGGGATGAAATTATTTTCAGGGGAAATCAGTATGGCCCCAACTCCATGCCCCAGTGAATTGGAAGCTCCATCGAACAACAAAGTCCATTTTTCTTTTTTCGAGGGTTTTTCTTCTCTCGAACAAAGCCATTACATCTTCATCGGGAACTCACACTTGCATAGACCCATAATCTTCCACTGGTTGACTAGCCAAGAAAATCGCGCAGCGCTGCCTTTGACTGCTTTTTGCGTGACATAGACAATGTCATATTCTGATAGCAAAACTTGCCAGTGTGCAATCCTCCCAGTGAGGGCTGGTTTTTCAAAGATGTACTTGATCGGGTCCATTTTGGACACTAACCAAGTGGTGCAACACAACATGTACTGCCTTAAGGTGGTCGCCCATGCCAAGGCGTTAAAGATGTGCGTTCCAACAATGAGTATTTTGCCTCATAGTTGGTAAACTTCTTACTCAAGTAATAGATGGCCTCTCTTTTTGCCGTTTCATCGTGTTGTCCCAGTACACAACCCATGGATTCATCCAACACAGTCAAGTACATGATGAGAGGCCTTCCCGGCACTGGAGGTACCAAACCGGGGGTTCTTGCAAATCCGCTTGATCTTTTCAAATGCCACCGACAATCCTCATTCCACTCTACCTGTCTGGTTTTTACGCAATGACTTAAAGATCGGCTCACATGTTGCGATCAATCTGGGATATAAACCTAGCAATATAGTTCGGATTCTTCCCAAAACCCACGAACTTCTTTTTCAAGATGAGGAGCGGCATCTCTATGATTGCTCGAACTTTGTCCGGATCAACTTCTATCCCTTTCTCGCTAACCACAAACCCCAAGAGCTTGCACGATTTTACCCCGAAAGTGCACTTAGTAGGATT
This sequence comes from Ormosia semicastrata, assembly GCA_029884595.1. Lineage (NCBI taxonomy): Eukaryota > Viridiplantae > Streptophyta > Magnoliopsida > Fabales > Fabaceae > Ormosia > Ormosia semicastrata. The sequence continues at coordinate 39,957,029 of JAQQTO010000059.1, forward strand.
GATCCCGAGCCCGAACTTTCTCAATCGTTCAAAGAGATTTTGCAGATCGGTTATGTGATCTTCTTCTCGTTTTTGACTTTGCAATCATGTCATCCACATAAACTTCTATTTCTTTGTGCATCATGTCGTGGAACAATGCCACCATCGCCCTTTGATAAGTTGCTCCGGCGTTCTTCAATCCAAATGGCATCACCTTATAGCAAAAAGTTCCCCACGAGTGATGAATGTGGTCTTCTCCATATCTTCAGCGCCATCTTGATTTGGTTGTATCCCGAGAAACCGTCCATGAAGGAGAAAAATGCATGTTGAGCGTTGTTGTCCACCAAAACATCAATGTGAGGTAGAGGAAGTTATCTTTAGGGTCGGCCCTATTCAAATCTCTATAGTCAACGCACATTCGCACCTTCCCATCTTTCTTTGGGGATGGGGACGATGTTAGCAACCCATTGAGGGTACTTTGCAAAGCCGAGGAAACCCGCATCAAACGCTTTTTAACCTCTTCTCTAATTTTTAGTGACATCTCTCGGCTTCATTCGTCTCAACTTTTGCTTGACCGGAGGACATTCGGTTTTAAAGGCAATTTGTGCTCAACTATGCTAGTATCTAGGCCAGGCATATCTTGGTATGACTGTGCGAAAACATCACAATAATCGATAAGAGCTTAACCAACTTGCTTCGCTCATTTTCTTTCATGGTAGTGCCAATTTTAACTTCTTTTTTATCATCCCTCTGTCCCCAAATTAATCGATTCGGTTGGCTCTTCTCTTCATGGGTTGAATTTCCTTGGCCTCTTGTTCCATTAATCTCATTAGCTCAGGAGAGGGTTCCCAATTGTCATCATTATCCTCATCAACATGATTAACGGGATGGTCAAAATCATATAATGGGGTCATAGCACTATCATTTTCAAGAGAGTCACTTTCAGATCTGCATTTATTGGTGTCAACACAAGTAAAAAAAAAAGGGTAATGAATAAAGGTTAATGAAATGGTTGAGCAAAAAAAGTGAAAAATGGAAATAGAAAGATAATCGAAAATGCATTTATTGATAGTAAATATTGAAATGAAAACATGTGAGCCCGCTTTCACAACACATTATCCTAAAGCCTTGGGCAGAGCTAAAGGATTAGCATTACAAAATTACTTTGAATCAATTTCACAAGTCATGGGAAAATCAACGCTCTCCCAATTGTTGAGTTCTGCATCTGGGGAGCAAGGGTACACCAAGTTGACACCATGATTGATGAGTTGATCGTCTTCGATGGCGGTCACTTGGTTCAGAAACACTAAGCCCGCACTTCGAAAGTTTCGTCGGATGTCACAGATGGGGATCCTCTCAGCTTTAGGCTCCCGATTTTCCAACCTAGCCAACCTCCTCTCCCTTTTCTCTTCTAGGACCCTTCTTTTGTCTGCTTTGGTGGGTTTATATCCTAACCCAAATCTGTCTTTGTTTTCGCAGGGTGCCCAGAAATTCACAATGCCTTGTCCATTCATTCCTAGTCCTCCTCCATATTGGTATCCTTTTCCAAGCATTACCTTAGCCATCATCATGGATGCATTAGATGGTCGGGGCTTCAGACCTTGAGCTCCTTCTTCCACATAGGTGGCATTGACAATCTCTAGCGCTTGGAACGCGGTTTCAAGAGCTTCTTCTGCCGACTTCAATATAAGGAGTGTCTAAAGGCTTGCTCACCACAGAGGTCTTCTTCACCAAAGACAAGTAATCATCTTATTATCAACTATGAATTTTACTTTTGGTGCAAGGTAGAAGGAATAGCTCCAGAGAATGAATCCATGGTCGTCCTAAGAGACAATCGTAGGATGGCGTAATGTCCATCACTTGGAAGAGTATATTGAAAGTGCAGGACCAATTTGAACCGGTATTTCAATTTCCCCCCATGACCTCTCTTCGGTGCCATCGAATGCCCTTACTATCATCGTACTTGGTTTCATGCAAGTTCCATCAAAAGGCTTGGAAAGGGTTGATTTTGGTAACACGTTCAAGGAGGAACCATTGTCAATGAGCACTCTAGCCATTATATGCTTTTGACATTTAACGAGAAATGTGCAAGTGCCTTGTTGTGCCCCATTCCTTGGTGGTATCTCATCATCGGTGAAAGTGACATAATTATCGCCAGTAATGTTGCCAATAATACCACCTAACTTGTCAATTTGTAATGTCATGGGAAACATGAGCCGATTCAAGATATTTTCATCAATACTTTTCTCGTGCGATTCGAGTTCATCAATAAGGACAAAAGCGATATCCTCGCAGGGTGCGATTCGGTGATCCACCACTCTATATTCGCTTTGCTTTATAAACTTCAAGAACTCAAGCTTCTTCATCATCGATACCTCTTTTTGTACTCCTTCGACTTTTCTGGCCTTTCTTTTTCTTTTGCTTCGTTCCCAATGGAAGTCTCCCCTTTCTCGACTTTGCCTTTACGGTTCCCCTTTTCTTCTTCTTCTTGGGTCTTTCGCAGCTCCTCAGGAATGTAGATGCGACCACTCCGGGTCACTCCCCCAATCCCCGATATATTAGTGACAATAGAAGTCGAACCAGACGCAACTTTCGACTGATCATTCGTGGGATTGCTTCTAAGGACCTGCACATTATAATTCCATGGCACGGCTCGGGTGTCCTTGAAGGGTAAAGGACTAGGAACTTGAATGGAGATAGGTTTCGGGCCGCAAGGAGATGGCGCATATGCAGCTTCAGTATAATAAATAACCAATGGTTTGATAGCTGGACTTGCAATGGAAGGGACAAGAGAGTTTACGGCTTCCTGACCTTCTTGCAATTGTGGAATAGTACACTTATCCACCATGTTTATGCCACCATTGTCACCTAAGTGACCTATTTGCACTAATTGCATATCCATTAGATCTTGGAGGATTTGTCTCGAACTCACCACAATCCTCAATAGAATGCCTTACATTCCCGTGGAGATTGCACATTATTTCACCTTCGTCGCCTCTCTTTCTCCTTAATATGAGCTTCCATCATCCCAATTTACACGTTCTTTAAAGATAACCCTCGTGGGGTCTTGACATTTGTCGCTTGTCTTATGAGCTTTGGGCGTAAGCACTCCTCTATAGCATTAAGCTGTGGGATTCCCATGGTTTGGTAAAGGATTGTGACCCACACTAGGAGTATTTTTGTCTTGAAATTCAACCACTTAGCATCTATTAGGTCTTGCACCTTAAACTTCGGCGTTCTGCAATTCTCGTGGAATGGCTGCGCCCCCGCATGGTAGTCGCACTTGGCATTTGGGTCAAATCCTTTAGGGTATGGGGGCTCCACGGCTTCATCGGGCAAGGAGCCAAGAGAGAGTTACGGATGAGTGGGGTAATGTGACTCGGTATAAGTCATAGGGATTGGGTCAAGATGCTTCCTTTCTTGGCTATATGGTGGTCTTCTTTGGTTTGTGTTTGGGCTTTGGGTCCATGGTTGAGTTTGTTGAGGGCGGTAAGGTAGGGGTGTCTGGTATTGATTAGGATATGGCGTTTGGTGAGGCCTCATTGGGTGATGAGGCTGAGGATGAGGAACATGTGAAGCGTTGGCGACATGGGGGTGATACGGCTGGGGATATGGAATTGGTGGAGTAGTGGGAAAGTACGGGTGGTAAGGTGCGAAAGGAGTTTGGAAGGATGGTTGGTGGTTCACAGGTGTTTGGCTATATCTCTCTCGGGTGAAGTTTCTCTGGTCAAAGGAAATAGCATGAGTTTCTCCCTCTCTTTTCTTCCCCATTGGGGGCCTCTTGGCATTGAATGTTCCTGTTGAACTTTCAACGATCTTCCCACTTCTCATTCCTCCTTCAACTCTTTCTCCAATGATAACCATGTCTGAGAAATTTGATGACACGCTCCCTATCATTTTGTCATAAAAGGGTGATTGCAGAGTGTCAATGAACGTAGCCACCATTTCTCTTTCTGTCAATGAGGGCTCTACTTGAGCAGCCATTTCTCTCCATCTCTGAGCATATTCCTTGAAGGTCTCAAGTATCCTTCTTAGCCATGTTCTGCAATTGTAGTCTATCCAGGTGCCATATCGATGTTATACTTATATTGCTTCAAGAAAGCGTCGGTCAAGTCTTTGAAACATCGTATATGGGCACGCTCAAGATGCGTGTACCAATTCGAAGCTGCCCCAGTTAGGTTGTCTTGAAAGAAGTGGATTAACAGCTTGTCATCGTGAGCTTGTGAAGCCATCTTGCGGATGTACATGGTTAGGTGGTTCTTTGGACAAGTAGTTCCCTTGTACTTGTCAAAATCTGGGACCTTAAACTTGGGAGGAATCACCACATTCGGGACAAGACAGAGCTCTGAAGCATCCAAAAGACCATAGCCACTTGCTCCTTCGATGGCTCGTAGTCTTTCTTCAAGAATTTCCCACTTCTCCCTGGACTGGGGGTTTTCCACAGAGGAATTCAACGGGTATTGTGGCATGATGGTGGGAACAGAATGTTGCCCCAGTGGGGTTCCACGGCATGTGGTTGAGCTGCACTCAAGGAGTTTAAAGCGTGCATGCCGCCGTCTTGCCGGAGGATTGGTAGTTTGCGGTGGTACGTGAACCGGGATGGAGACCATATGGCGGGATGAAGAAAGGGTATGGGTGTTGTGTTGGCGGGGATTCGTTGTCATTTGACCGAGTGGCTTGATTTTGGGTGGAGTTTGAGGGATTTGGAGTTGGGGACACCGTTGGCATGTCATTATTGGGGGAATTAGTGGCTAATGGTGGTATATACCCGGAGGAGGCCATATGGTGGAAAAGGCGCCCCTTGGTTTCCCCGTGAACCGGCGACCGAGGGTTGAGTGGTGCCGTTTGGGCAAATGGTGAGCGGCATCGTAATCCTTGAGGATTAAAGCCTTGGTATTGCAGGGGGAACGCAGCAAAACCAGGCGGGCAAGGAGGTGTGGCCGGATGTCCTTCATTTGTCGTTGAGGGATTCCCATCTGTACTCCTTCTATTCTCCATAGACTGTAACATTTCCAACATCTTGGACATTTGTTCCCCGAGCTGGTTCACTTCATCCCTCAAATCTTGCGTCTGCTCTATCTCATCCATGATCTTTGCTTGGGAACGAGTCCTGTAAGGGTGTCGTGGAAGCTGTTTTCCTGCTATAGTGTCTACTTTTCTGCTCGAGGAAACATGATGTGATTATTAGTATTGACTAAACCAAAATGACACAATGTATGCAAAGTATCATGCAAATGAAAATTTTTTATTTTTTTTTTAAAAAGAATGCTATGAATGTCATGGTAATGCACAATGATGTATCTTTTTCTTTCCTTTCCTCTTTTAGAGTTAGAAACGCGATGAAAATGGAAGATGATATCTTTTATGGGGATGTAATGCAAATGCAAGATAATGTATCTCTCCTTTTTTTTTTTTTATGCTAAGAATGCTATGAAAATGCAAGATAATGCTTTTTTTTTTTTAGGAATGTTATGAAGATGATATTTTTTTGCTTTTTGATGCTAGATTTGTCATGAAAATATACAATGATGTTTTTTCTTTTTATGAATGCTAAGAATGTAATGAAAATGCAAAATGATATATCCTTTTTTTTAAAAAAAAAAAAGAATGAATGACATGAGAGATAGGTGAATAAAAAGAGTTAAGAATGAAAATGCTATATGAAGTATTTGTCTTTTTTGAATTTTTGAATTTTTTTTTTTTTTTACAGAATGGTGCATGGATGAATGACATAAGTGATAGGGATGAGGAAGTTTTTTTTTTTTATCTTAAAAAAAATAAAAGAAAGAAGAAGAAGAAGAAAAAAAAATGCTAGAAATGATAATGCAAGATAATGTATTATATGCTGGAAATGTCATGAAATGTATGATTTTTTTTTTATAATGCTAAGAATGTTATGAAGATGCAAGCAATGAATGACATTTTTTCTTCATTTGATTTTTTAATACAAGAATGAATGATATGAGAAACAGATAAATAAAGAAGAAGTATGCTCCCTTTGTGTCCAAATGGGGTTGCCTTAAACTTGGGAATTCTATCCTAAGGATCTAAGAGTCTTTTTGATTCGTGAGAACTTCCATAAGGTGGCTTTTCTATTTTAGAGGTCTCTAGAGCCAAGTCCTATTTCAGAATGTTGACCACGAAATAGTGGGTAAACCACTAGGTGTGGGGACATTCATAAAAAGGCGCACTCTAGATGAGGTTTTCGCGATAACCAAACAGGATGTACATCCAAAATGGCTACCACTACGCAACCTCTACCTATCCTAGGATTCGCTCAGACCCGGGTATAGGGCCCCACTCAAGCGTGTGTGATAAACGTGTAGGTGCGTGGGTCTTTGGGAGCGTACAAACTTATACAAAAATACCAAAATTACCCCCAATCTACAAAGACATATATACAATAGCCAGTCAGCAATCCTCTACCCTAGGGTTTCAACAATTTAGCACAAGGTATATATACAGGTCACAATATACATGAAATAATGCTAACCAATATTTACATAAAAATACTAAATAAAAACATTTACAAACAAATAAGAAAATGAAAACAAAGACAAAGAGGGTAAAATAAATAAATAAAAGATTATTAAAAATTTGCACAACTAACAAAGAAGCAGTTCGACTCTCTAAGTGTCCCCTGGAGTCGCCATTTGTGCCGCAGAACCGGATCGCGACGGACGACCGAAAAATATAAAAATCAATGGAGTCGCCACCAATGTTTATTTAAATTAGGAAAACATTAGAAAAACCCTTTTATCGGAAAAATTGGTCTTTTGAAAATGAGTTTGAGTCGGGAGTCGACATGGATAGGGAAGGTGTTAGCACTTATACCGCCTGCTCCAAGAACAGTACCTTATGTTAGTTGTGCAAAATTTAATAATCTCAAATATATTTATTTTACCCTTTAAACAAAAGACTTTGTAATTTATTTTTTTTATTTTTCTCATTTTTGGAAAGAAATAAAAGAAACAACCAAATCATGAAAATTTATTTTTTTGGCTTGACAGAAATGGATTTCTGCTCCTACGTATCTCCTGGTGCAATGGAGAACTCAAAGTCACGTAGTTCTTTAAAAAATAAGTGTGTGTTGGTTGATTTTTAAATTTTTTTAAAAATGATTCTGAAAATTTGAATTAACAAGTCGTCGCGACTCGCTTAATCAAATTAAGGATTGAATAGGTGAAACTCAAGCGTCACGCTAGAGACGTCACCATTGATTATCAAATTTATCACGAAAATTTAAAAAAAGGTTTTGAATCTTTAGCGATTTGTTTTATAAAAAAAATGAAGACAAAATAACAATTTAGATCATCAAGCTGTCGCAACTAAAATGATCACAAGGGTTAGCAAGTCGTCATGTAACTCAGCCTAACCCCAATTTATTCTTGAATTAATTTTAAAATAAAAATTATAAAAAATAAATTAATAAATAAAAAAATCAAACTAATAAATGAATAAACTAAAATGAACAACACTTATATATAAAAAATACAAAAAATAAATAAATAAATAAATAAGCAAGCTTACCTCCAAGGCGTAAAAATGCTACTTAAAGAAGTTGGTGCATAGGGGTCCCACACGTCCTCTTCAAATCAAACCCTGAAAAGTAATTTACTAGCAAGAAAAAAAAGTTTTACTAAAGTCTCGGGCTCTTATACTTAGTATTAAGCCCAAGTAAAAAAAATTACTAAAGTTCTTGGGCTCTTATACTTAGTATTAAGCCCAAGTGTGAAAATTTTTGGATGTCAAAACCATTGAGAAGCACCCCTTTATATAGGAGGAGGGGAGGGAGAAGGAGCTTGGCTTCTCCAATGTGGGACTTAAACACTTTAGTTTTTTTCAACTTTTTTCTTTTTTTCATTTTTCATTTTTTTTTTTTTTTTTTAGAATTTCATTCATTTTTCAAGGTTTAGAAATAAACTTCATGGACAAGATTAAGTGTTCATACCTTGATTAAGTAACAAAAATAAAAAATTTATAGACAAAATTGGGTATCAACAGCTGCCCCCCTTTACTTTACATTTAAACTAAATGAAAAGTAAAGGAATTGATTCAATTTTGTCCATGAAAATTTTATTTTTTTTTTTGTAACAAAAATAGAAACAGAAAAGGTAAAAAGCTTGTGGAGTCGGGTATCCGCCGAAACTTGACAGAGAACTCAAAACAGAAAGGACACAAAGCTTGCGGAGTCGGGTGTCCACTAAAGCTTGACAAAAAACTTAAAACAGAAAAGGCACAAAGCTTGCGGAGTCGGGTATCCACTGAAGCTTACAGGCAAAAAGCAAAAAGCTTACGGAGTTGGGTATCCGCCGAAACTTGATAGAAAACTCAAAACAGAAAGGACACAAAGCTTATGAGTCGGGTGTCCACCGAAGCTCGATGTAAAACTTAAAACAAAAAGGCACAAAGCTTCATGAGTCGGGTATCCACTGAAACTTACAGGCAAAAAGTAAAAAGCTTATGGAGTCGGGTATCCGCTGAAGCTTAACAGAGAAGAAAAAAAGCTTAAAAGCAAAAAGACAAAGAGCTTGCATGAGTCTGTATCCACTGAAACTTAAAAAAAAAAAAAGCAAAAAAGACAAAAAGCTTGCATGAGTCTGTATCCACCTGGAAAACTTACAGCAAAAGGTAAAAGCTTACTGAGTCGGGTATCCGTGAAGCTTAACAAAAGAAAAGCTTACTGAGTCGGGTATCCGCTGAAGCTAAAGAAAACTTAAAAAAAAGACACAAAGCCATGAGTTCGGGCATCCGCCGAAGCTTAAGAAAAGACAAAGCTACTGGTCTGTATCCGCCGAAACTTACACGAAAAAACTTAAAACAGAAAAGACACAAAGCATGAGTCGGGTATCCGTGAAGCTTAACGGAAAAGACAAAGCTTACTGAGTCGGGTATCTGCCGAAGCTTAACGTAAAAACTTAAACGTAAAAGACACACGGCTTGCGGAGTCGGGTATCCGCTGAAACTTGACAGAAACTTAAAACAGAAAAGGCACAAAACTTGCGGAGTCGGGTATCCGCTGAAGCTTGACGGAAACGAAAAAAAGTGACGGGCACAAGGCCCCTGCTTGCCTTTGAAGCGATGGGTACGAGGACCCAAAAAACTAAAAAAGCAATGGGTGCAGGGACCCAAAAGGAAAGACAACGGGTGCGGGGACCCGAAAATTAAAAGACAATGGGTGCGGGGACCCGAGAATTAAAAGACAATGGGTGCGGGGACCCGGAAACTAAAAGACAATGGGTGCGGGGACCCGGGAATTAAAAGACAATGGGTGCGGGGACCCAGAAACTAAAAGACAATGGGTGCGGGGACCCGGAAACTAAAAGACAATGGGTGCGGGGACCCGGAAACTAAAAGACAATGGGTGCGGGGACCGGAATGAAAAAGATAATGGGTGCGGGACCCGAGAAACTAAAAGACAATGGGTGCGGGGACCCGAGAAACTAAAAGACAATGGGTGCGGGGACCCGGGAATTAAAAGACAATGGGTGCGGGGACCCGGGAAACTAAAAGACAATGGGTGCGGGGACCCGGGAATTAAAAGACAATGGGTGCGGGGACCCGGGAATGAAAAGACAATGGGTGCGGGGACCCAGGGATTAAAGACAATGGGTGCGGGACCCGGGATTAAAAGACAAAGGTTTTGTGAATGCATGTGATGTCAGAGATGGTGCATGATGCAATGGATACAATGAATGTGATACTTGAGGACGATGCATGTGATGCTGAGGCGATGCATAATGCTGAAATGGATGCGTAATGATGCAATGAATGCCCTATCGTAAGGATTGTCATAAACAAACCGAGTTAGCAAATCTTTTTTTTTTTTTTTTTTTTTTTTTTTTTTTTTTTTTTACATCGGAGCTTTGGTTCCGCAACCCTTAAGGACTTTTTCCCAAAGCAGATCACGATTGAACAAAGCAAAATTCATTGATTGACCTTATGATTTGTCGATGATTCTTACTTTTCTCATCAACCTTGTCAGGATTTTCATTGCGTTTCCCATGACTTTTCGAGATTGTTAAAGCAAATCCAAATGCTTTTACCATATTGTCACATGTTTCACATCTCAATATAAAACTGTCATAAAAAATGCATATTAAATCAACAACGGGTTGCAACAAAAAGGGATTATCATTATAGACAGGAAAAGTACAAGAAAGACAGTACAAATGAGACTCGAATTGAAAAGGTTTACAAAAGAAATGTTGGAGTGGAATTTTCCAACTCTTCCAGTGATGCTCTCTTGGATGATCAGTGCTAATTTCCCATGTACGCGACCTTGAACATCCCCTTGTCTGTTTCTGAGAATATGATTTGATCCAGCTTTTACATATTGGGAGTGTCTCCTGACAAGACTTCGTATATTCAAACTGCCCCGGTTCGGCCCAGATACTCTCAAACTGCCCCAATTTGTGACTTGAGGTGTGTTCACTTCTTCGGATGTGTCAAGTACCATTTTTAACCCTAACTTTTGCCTAGGTCGCTCTTCCGAGTTTTCAACCTAGCGGGTCGCTCTAACTTTTGCCTAGGTCGCCTTTTCAGGTTTTCACCTAGCGAGCCATTCTTTTTTTTTTTTTAAGCATAGTACATTTTGATCGCATCCGAATTTATAGGAAGTGGTAGATCTTCGCCATCCATGTTTGTGAGAATCAAAGCTCCTCCCGAGAAGGCCTTTTTACAACATAAGGTCCATCATAGTTTGGAGTCCATTTTCCTCGAAAATCCTTTTGAATGGGAAGGATCTTTTGAGTACTAAGTCTCCTTCTTGAAACTGTCGAGGACGCACCTTTTTTTCGCATAGGCCTTCATCATTCTCTTCGGTAAAGCCGACCATGACATAATGCGATTAATCTCTTTCCTTCAATGAGGTTCAATTGATCAAGTCGAGTCCGGACCCATTCGGCTTCTTCTAATCCCGCTCCTCCATCAGCACCCTTAATGATGGGATTTCCACTTCAATAGGGAGTACCGCTTCCATTCCATAAACCAAAGAGAAAGGAGTTGCCCCAGTTGAAGTACGAACGGACGTGCGATAACCATGCAAAGGCAAATGGTAGCATTTCGTGCCAGTCTTTGTATGTTACAACCATCTTCTGGACGATCTTCTTGATATTCTTGTTTGCTGCCTCAACTGCCCCATTCATCTTAGGGCGGTAAGGTGAGGAATTGTGGTGCTCGATTTTAAAATTCTCACACATCTCTTTCATCATCTTATTATTCAGATTAGTGGCATTATCTGTAATAATCTTGCCTGGTAAGCCATAACGACAAATCAACTCCCTTTTGACAAATCTGACCACTACATTCCTGGTGACATTGGTATAAGAAGCAGCTTCGACCCATTTAGTGAAGTAATCAATTGCAACGAGAATGAAGCGATGTCCATTTGAGGCCTTTGGTTCAATGGGTCCTATGACATCCATTCCCCACATCGAGAACGGCCAGGGTGCCGTTAAAACATTCAAAGGTGCTGGTGGCATGTGAATCCTATCAGCATATGTCTGGCATTTATGACACTTTTTCACATAGTTATAACAATCAGTCTCCATTGTCAACCAATAGTATCCCGCCCTTAGTATTTTCCTTACCATTGCATGCCCATTTGCATGAGTTCCAAAAGAACCTTCATGAACATCCTTGATGATCTTCTCTGCCTCCGTCGCATCAACGCATCTTAGCAAAGCACCATATCATGGTTCCTTTTATAAAGCACTTCCTCATTTAGAAAGAAACCCATTCGAGTCTTTCGAGGTCCTTTTGTCATTTTCTCAAGCATGTGGAGGGTACTCTCTGCTTCTTGATGAAGCATCTGATGTCATGATACCATGGTTTCCCATCCGGTTCCACTTCTATCATTTGACAATATCTTTGGTTGATCACGACTTTCCATTTTTATAAGCGGCAAGTCCCTATCCTGACTTACTTTGAACATTGACGACAATGTGGCTAGGGCATCAGCCAACTGATTATCTTCTCGAGGGATATGCCGGAATGTAACTTCGTCAAGTTGTTCAATCAACTCCTTGATGTGGGCATGATAGGGGATTAATTTGGCATCTCGAGTTTCCCATTCTCCCTTTAGCTGATGGATGACCAAGGCAGAGTCCCCATATACCTCCAGAACCTTTGCCTTTGAGTCTACTGCTGCTTGGATCCCCATGGCACACGCTTCATACTCAGCTATGTTGTTTGTACAGTCGAAGCACAACCTAGCGGTGATTGGGATGAAATTATTTTCATGGGAAATCGTATGGCCCCAACTCCATGCCCAAGTGAATTGGAAGCTCCATCGAACAACAAAGTCCATTTTTCTTTTTCGAGGGTTTTTCTTCTCTCGAACAAAGCCATTACATCTTCATCGGAACTCACACCGCATAGACCCATAATCTTCCACCGGTTGACTAGCCAAGAAATCGCAGTAGCGCCGCTTTGATCGCTTTTTGCGTGACATAGACAATGTCATATTCTCGATAGCAAAACTTGCCAGTGCAATCCTCCCAAAGTGAGGTGGTTTTTCAAAGATGTACTTGATCGGGTCCATTTTGGACACTAACCAAGTGGTGCAACACAACATGTACCGCTCTTAACCTTAGGTGGGTCGCCCATGCCAAGGCGTTAAAGCATGTGCGTTCCAACAATGAGTATTTTGCCTCATAGTTGGTAAACTTCTTACTCAAGTAATAGATGGCCCGCTCTTTTTGCCGTTTCATCGTGTTGTCCCAAGACACAACCCATGGATTCATCCAACACGATCAAGTACATGATGAGAGGCCTTCCCGGCACCGGAGGTACCCAAAACCGGGGGTTCTTGCAAATACGCTTGATCTTTTCAAATGCCACCCGACAATCCTCATTCCACTCTACTTGTTCTGGTTTTTACGCAAATGCCTTAAAGATCGGCTCACATGTTGCGCCAACTGGGATATAAACCTAGCAATATAGTTCGCCTTCCCAAAACCCACGAACTTCTTTTTCAAGACGAGGAGTTGGCATCTCTATGATTGCTCGAACTTTGTCTGGATCAACTTCTATCCCTTTCTCGCTAACCACAAACCCCAAGAGCTTGCCTGATTTTACCCCGAAAGTGCACTTAGTAGGATTCAGTCTGAGCCTGAACTTTCTCAATCGTTCAAAGAGCTTTTGCAGATCGGTTATGTGATCTTCTTCTGTTTTTGACTTTGCAATCATGTCATCCACATAAACTTCTATTTCTTTGTGCATCATGTCGTGGAACAATGCCACCATCGCCCTTTGATAAGTTGCTCCGGCGTTCTTCAATCCAAATGGCATCACCTTATAGCAAAAAGTTCCCCACAGAGTGATGAATGTGGTCTTCTCCATATCTTCAGGCGCCATCTTGATTTGGTTGTATCCCGAGAAACCGTCCATGAAGGAGAAAAATGCATGTTGAAAGAGTGTTGTCCACCAAAACATCAATGTGAGGTAGAGGAAGTTATCTTTAGGGCTGGCCCTATTCAAATCTCTATAGTCAACACACATTCGCACCTTCCCATCTTTCTTTGGGACAGGGACGATGTTAGCAACCCATTGAGGGTACTTTGCAAATGCCGAGGAAACCCGCATCAAACGCTTTTTAACCTCTTCTCTAATTTTTAGTGACATCTCTCGGCTTCATTCGTCTCAACTTTTGCTTGACCGAGGACATTCTCGGTTTTAAAGGCAATTTGTGCTCAACTATGCTAGTATCTAGGCCGTGCATATCTTGGTATGACCAGCGAAAACATCACAATAATCGATAAGAGCTTAACCAACTTGCTTCGCTCATTTTCTTTCATGGTAGTGCCAATTTTAACTTCTTTTTTATCATCCTCTCGTCCCCAAATTAATCGGGCCTGGGCTTGGCTCTTCATGGGGTTGAATTTCCTTGGCCTCTTGTTCCATTAATCTCATTAGCTCGGGAGAGGTTCCCAATTGTCATCATTATCCTCATCAACATGATTAACGGGATGGTCAAAATCATATAATGGGGTCATAGCACTATCATTTTCAAGAGAGTCACTTTCAGATCGCATTTATTGGTGTCAACACAAGTAAAAAAAAGGGTAATGAATAAAGGTTAATGAAATGGTTGAGCAAAAAGTGAAAAATGGAAATAGAAAGATAATCGAAAATGCATTTATTGATAGTAAATATTGAAATGAAACATGTGAGCCCGCTTTCACAACACATTATCCTAAAGCCTTGGGCAAGAGCTAAAGGATTAGCATTACAAAATTACTTTGAATCAATTTCACAAGTCATGGGAAAATCAACGCTCTCCCAATTGTTGAGTTCTGCATCTGGGGAGCAAGGGTACACTAAGTTGACACCATGATTGATGAGTTGATCGTCTTCGATGGCGGTCACTTGGTTCAGAAACACTAAGCCCGCACTTCGAAAGTTTCGCGGATGTCACAGATGGGGATCCTCTCACCTTTAGGCTCCCGATTTTCCAACCTAGCCAACCTCCTCTCCCTTTTCTCTTCTAGGACCCTTCTTTGTCCGCTTTGGTGGGTTTATATCCTAACCCAAATCTGTCTTTGTTTTCGCAGGGTGCCCAGAAATTCACAATGCCTTGTCCATTCATTCCTAGTCCTCCTCCATATTGGTATCCTTTTCCAAGCATTACCTTAGCCATCATCATGGATGCATTAGATGGTCGGGGCTTCAGACCTTGAGCTCCTTCTTCCACATAGGTGGCATTGACAATCTCTAGCGCTTGGAACGCGTTTCAAGAGCTTCTTCGCAGCCTTCAATATAAGGAGTGTCTAAAGGCTTGCTCACCAGCAGGTCTTCTTCACCAAATACAGTAATCATCTTATTATCAACTATGAATTTTACTTTTGGTGCAAGGTAGAAGGAACAGCTCCAGCAGAATGAATCCATGGTCGCCCTAAGAGACAATCGTAGGATGGCGTAATGTCCATCACTTGGAAGAGTATATTGAAAGTGCAGTGGACCAATTTGAACCGGTATTTCAATTTCCCCATGACTCTCTCTTCGGTGCCATCGAATGCCCTTACTATCATCGTACTTGGTTTCATGCAAGTTCCATCAAAAGGCACTTGGAAAGGGTTGATTTTGGTAACACGTTCAAGGAGGAACCATTGTCAATGAGCACTCTAGCCATTATATGCTTTTGACATTTAATAGAAATGTGCAATGCCTTGTTGTGCCCCATTCCTTCACTGGTATCTCATCATCGTGAAAGTGACATAATTATCGCCAGTAATGTTGCCAATAATACCACCTAACTTGTCACCGTAATGTCATGGGAAACATGAGTCCGATTCAAGATTTTCATCAATACTTCTCGTGCGATTCGAGTTCATCAATAAGGACAAAAGCGATATCCTCGCAGGGTGCGATTCAAATTGATCCACCACTCTATATTCGCTTTGCTTTATAAACTTCAAGAACTCAAGCTTCTTCATCCGATACCTCTTTTTGTACTCCTTCGACTTTTCCGGCCTTTCTTTTCTTTTGCTTCATTCCCAATGGAAGTCTCCCCTTTCTCGACTTTGCCTTTACGGTTCCCCTTTTCTTCTTCTTCTTGGGTCTTTCGCAGCTCCTCAGGAATGTAGATACGACCACTCCGGGTCACTCCCCCAATCCCCGATATATTAGTGACAATAGAAGTCGAACCAGACGCAACTTTCGACTGATCATTCGTGGGATTGCTTCTAAGGACCTGCACATTATAATTCCATGGCACGGCTCGGGTGTCCTTGAAGGGTAAAGGACTAGGAACTTGAATGGTGATAGGTTTCGGCCACAAGGAGATGGCGCATATGCAGCTTCAGTGTAATAAATAACCAATGGTTTGATAGCCTGGACTTGCAATGGAAGGGACAAGAGAGTTTACGCTTCCTGACCTTCTTGCAATTGTGGAATAGCACACCCATCCACCATGTTTATGCCACCATTGTCACCTAAGTGACCTATTTGCACTAATTGCATATCTATTAGATCTTGGAGGATTTGTCTGAACTCACCACAATCCTCAATAGAATGCCTTACATTCCCATGGAGATTGCACATTATTTCACCTTCGTCGCCCTCTTTCTCCTTAATATGAGCTTCCATCATCCCATTTACACAGTTCTTTAAAGATAACCTCATGGGGTCTTGACATTTGTCGCTTGTCTTATGAGCTGCTGGGCAGAGCACTCCTCTATAGCATTAACTGTGGGATTCCCATGGTTTGGTAAAGGATTGTGACCCACACTAGGAGTATTTGTCTTAAAATTCAACCACTTAGCATCTATTAGGTCTTGCACCTTAAACTTCAGCGTTCTGTAATTCTCTGTGGAATGGCCTGCAGCCCCCGCATGGTAGTCGCACTTGGCATTTGGGTCAAATCCTTTAGGGTATGGGGGCTCCACTGGCTTCATCGGGCAAGGAGCCAAGAGAGAGTTACGGATGAGCTGGGGTAACAGCTCGGTATAAGTCATAGGGATTGGGTCAAGATGCTTCCTTTCTTGGCTATATGGTGGTCTTCTTTGGTTTGTGTTTGGGCTTTGGGTCCATGGTTGAGTTTGTTGAGGCGGTAAGGTAGGGGGTGTCTGGTATTGATTAGGATATGGCGTTTGGTGAGGCCTCATTGGGTGATGAGGCTGAGGATGAGGAACATGTGAAGCGTTGGCGACATGGGGGTGATACGGCTGGGGATATGGAATTGGTGGAGTAGTGGGAAAGTACGGGTGGTAAGGTGCGAAAGGAGTTTGGAAGGATGGTTGGTGGTTCACAGGTGTTTGGCTATATCTCTCTCGGGTGAAGTTTCTCTGGTCAAAGGAAATAGCATGAGTTTCTCCCTCTCTTTTCTTCCCCATTGGGGGCCTCTTGGCATTGAATGTTCCTGTTGAACTTTCAACGATCTTCCCACTCCTTCAACTCTTTCTCCAATGATAACCATGTCTGAGAAATTTGATGACACGCTCCCTATCATTTTGTCATAAAAGGGTGATTGCAGAGTGTCAATGAACGTAGCCACCATTTCTCTTTCTGTCAATGAGGGCTCTACTTGAGCAGCCATTTCTCTCCATCTCTGAGCATATTCCTTGAAGGTCTCAGTATCCTTCTTAGCCATGTTCTGCAATTGTAGTCTATCCGGTGCCATATCGATGTTATACTTATATTGCTTCAAGAAAGCGTCAGTCAAGTCTTTGAAACATCGTATATGGGCACGCTCAAGATGCGTGTACCAACTCGAAGCTGCCCGATTAAGTTTGTCTTGAAAGAAGTGGATTAACAAACTTGTCATCGTGAGCTTGTGAAGCCATCTTGCGGATGTACATGGTTAGGTGGTTCTTTGGACAAGTAGTTCCCTTGTACTTGTCAAAAATGGGACCTTAAACTTGGGAGGAATCACCACATTCGGGACAAGACAGAGCTCGAAGCATCCAAAAGACCATAGCCACTTGCTCCTTCGATGGCTCGTAGTCTTTCTTCAAGAATTTCCCACTTCTCCCTGGACTGGGGGTTTTCCACAGAGGAATTCAATGGGTATTGTGGCATGATGGTGGGAACGGAATGTTACCCCAGTGGGGTTCCACTGGCATGTGGTTGAGCTGCACTCAAGGAGTTTAAAGCAGGCATGCTCGCTGCCCGAGGATGGTAGTTTGCGGTGGTACAGAACTGGGATGGAGACCATATGGCGGGATGAAGAAAGGGTATGGGTGTTGTGTTGGCGGGGATTCGTTGTCATTTGACTGAGTGGCTTGATTTTGGGTGGAGTTTGAGGGATTTGGAGTTGGGGACACTGTTGGCATGTCATTATTGGGGGAATTAGTGGCTAATGGTGGTATATACCCCGGAGGAGGCCATATGGTGGAAAAGGCGCCCTTGGTTTCCCCCGTGAACCGGCGACCGAGGGTTGAGTGGTGCCGTTTGGGCAAATGGTGAGCGGCATCGTAATCCCTCGAGGATTAAAGCCTTGGTATTGCGGGGGGGGAACGCAAAGCAAAACCAAAGGCGGGCAAGGAGGTGTGGCCGGATGTCCTTCATTTGTCGTTGAGGGATTCCCATCTGTACTCCTTCTATTCTCCATAGACTGTAACATTTCCAACATCTTGGACATTTGTTCCCCGAGCTGGTTCACTTCATCCCTCAAATCTTGCGTCTGCTCTATCTCATCCATGATCTTTGCTTGGGAACGAGTCCTGTAAGGGTGTCGTGGAAGCTGTTTTCCTGCTATAGTGTCTACTTTTCTGCTCGAGGAAACATGATGTGATTATTAGTATTGACTAAACCAAAATGACACAATGTATGCAAAGTATCATGCAAATGAAAATTTTTTATTTTTTATTTTTAAAAAGAATGCTATGAATGTCATGGTAATGCACAATGATGTATCTTTTTCTTTCCTTTCCTCTTTTAGAGTTAGAAACGCGATGAAAATGGAAGATGATATCTTTTATGGGGATGTAATGCAAATGCAAGATAATGTATCTCTCTCCCTTTTTTTTATGCTAAGAATGCTATGAAAATGCAAGATAATGCTTTTTTTTTAGGAATGTTATGAAGATGATATTTTTTGGTTTTTTGATGCTAGGACTGTCATGAAAATATACAATGATGTTTTTTCTTTTTTATGAATGCTAAGAATGTAATGAAAATGCAAAATGATATATCCTTTTTTTTTTTAAAAAAAAAAAGAATGAATGACATGAGAGATAGGTGAATAAAAAGAGTTAAGAATGAAAATGCTATATGAAGTATTTGTCTTTTTTTTTTTTTTTTTTTTTTACGAATGGTGCATGGATGAATGACATAAGTGATAGGGATGAGGAAGTTTTTTTTTTATCTTAAAAAAAATAAAAGAAAGAAGAAGAGAAGAAAAAAAAATGCTAGAAATGATAATGCAAGATAATGTATTATATGCTGGAAATGTCATGAAATGTATGATTTTTTTTTTATAATGCTAAGAATGTTATGAAGATGCAAGCAATGAATGACCTTTTTTCTTCATTTGATTTTTTAATACAAGAATGAATGATATGAGAAACAGATAAATAAAGAAGAAGTATGCTCCCTTTGTGTCCAAATGGGGTTGCCTTAAACTTGGGAATTCTATCCTAAGGATCTAAGAGTCTTTTTGATTCGTGAGAACTTCCATAAGGTGGCTTTTCTATTTTAGAGGTCTCTAGAGTCAAGTCCTATTTCAGAATGTTGACCACGAAATAGTGGGTAAACCACTAGGTGTGGGGACATTCATAAAAAGCGCAGACTCTAGATGAGGTTTTCGCGATAACCAAACAGGATGTACATCCAAAATGGCTACCACTACGCAACCTCTACCTATCCTAGGATTCGCTCAGACCCGGGTATAGGGCCCCACTCAAGCGTGTGTGATAAACGTGTAGGTGCAGTGGGTGCTGGGAGCGTACAAACTTATACAAAAATACCAAAATTACCCCCAATCTACAAAGACATATATACAATAGCCAGTCAGCAATCCTCTACCCTAGGGTTTCAACAATTTAGCACAAGGTATATATACAGGTCACAATATACATGAAATAATGCTAACCAATATTTACATAAAAATACTAAATAAAAACATTTACAAACAAATAAGAAAATGAAAACAAAGACAAAGAGGGTAAAATAAATAAATAAAAGATTATTAAAAATTTGCACAACTAACAGCAGCAGGCCTGACTCTCTAAGTGTCCCCAGTGGAGTCGCCAGCTGTCGCAACCGGGATCGCGACGGGACGACCGAAAAATATAAAATCAATGGAGTCGCCACCAATGTTTATTTAAATTGGGAAAACATTAGAAAAACCTTTTATCGGGAAAACCTGGTCTTTTGAAAATGAGTTTGAGTCGGAGTCGACATGTGATAGGAAGGTGTTAGCACCTATACCTTTGCCTGTTCCAAGAACAGTACCTTATGTTAGTTGTGCAAAATTTAATAATCTCAAATATATTTATTTTTACCCCTTTAAACAAAAGACTTTGTATTTATTTTTTTTATTTTTCTCATTTTTGGAAAGAAATAAAAGAAACAACCAAATCATGAAAATTTATTTTTTGGCTTGACAGAAATGGATTTTCGCTCCTACGTATCTCCTGGTGCAATGGAGAACTCAAAGTCACGTAGTTCTTTAAAAAATAAGTGTGTGTTGGTTGATTTTTAAATTTTTTTAAAAATGATTCTGAAAATTTGAATTAACAAGTCGTCGCGACTCGGTTAATCAAATTAAGGATTGAATAGGTGAAACTCGCGTCACGCTAGAGACGTCACCATTGATTATCAAATTTATCACGAAAATTTAAAAAAAGGTTTTGAATCTTTAGCGATTTGTTTTATAAAAAAAAATGAAGACAAAATAACAATTTAGATCATCAAGTTGTCGCAACTAAAATGATCACAAGGGTTAGCAAGTCGTTTAACTCGCCTAACCCCAATTTATTCTTGAATTAATTTTAAAATAAAAATTATAAAAAATAAATTAATAAATAAAAAAATCAAACTAATAAATGAATAAACTAAAATGAACAACACTTATATATAAAAAAATACAAAAAATAAATAAATAAATAAGCAAGCTTACCTCCAAGGCGTAAAAATGCTACTTAAAGAAGTTGGTGCACAGGGGTCCCACACGTCCTCTTCAAATCAAACCCTGAAAAGTAATTTACTAGCAAGAAAAAAAGTTTTACTAAAGTCTCGGGCTCTTATACTTAGTATTAAGCCCAAGTAAAAAAAAAAAAATTTACTAAAGTTCTTGGGCTCTTATACTTAGTATTAAGCCCAAGTGTGAAAATTTTTGGATGTCAAAACCATTGAGAAGCACCCCTTTATATAGGAGGAGGGGAGGGAGAAGGAGCTTGGCTTCTCCAATGTGGGACTTAAACACTTTAGTTTTTTTCAACTTTTTTCTTTTTTTCATTTTTCATTTTTGTTTTTTTTTTTAGAATTTCATTCATTTTTCAAGGTTTAGAAATAAACTTCATGGACAAGATTAAGTGTTCATACCTTGATTAAGTAACAAAAATAAAAAATTTATAGACAAAATTGGGTATCAACATTATATAAATTGATAAACTCTACTGAGGTTGCGTGTCCCTTGACCTGCTGCGTAACCGTCCTCTCAACTGCCGTGACAACTGTGAGGGCCACGCGACGTGTTCTGGTTGAGTGGACGTGTATAGTACTTCACGCGCCATAATGAGTATCTTTTCAAATCTGGATTGCTGGGAGAAAATTACCCTTTAACCATCCAACATTTATAAATAAGGGTTTAAATTTCCTCTATTCATCTCACTACTTTTCTCTCGAAATTGGTGGTTTGAGGTGATTTCTGACGATTTTCACAGCGATGGAAGGTGGTTCCAACACTTTTAATCAATTTTCGGTATTCAATTCGGTCGCGGCAAGGGCAAAAGGTCTTCTGTAACACCTTGGAAAACATGTTAGGCTTGTATATGATTATGGAGGTAACCTAATACTTACTTAACGTGTCTGTGTGATTTTGTGACTGTCTAAGCATGTTTAGGCACTTTGCTGTAATACTATGTGTGAAATATAGCTGTTATTTGCTCCGAAAGTGACTTAAACTGCTTAGTTAATCGAAATAAATGTGGAAAGTTTATTTCTAAGTCATAAATGTAGGAACTGTGTTACAGTTAAAGTTTGAGGTTAATCGGAGTTAGTTTGACATTTTTAAGTATACTGATTATGTGTTTTAATGTTGGATTGACTACCAGCAGATATGAAAAAATGTGGAAATTGAGAGACAGGATTTTTAATGAATTTTAGGATTTATTTTGAATCTGTTAGAAGCTAGGAAACCAGATTTGGTGGAATCTGAGTGTTCTTAGCAGATCGGGATTTTAGCACTTATCTGAGAGAAGCCAAATGTGACTTCTCTTCTTTAAATATCTCACGGTAGCAGGAAAAGAAAGAAAAACAGAGGAAAGAAAATAGAAAAGAGAGAAGGGAACCGAAGGAAGAAGAGAAAGAAGAAAGGGAAGAAGACCAAAGAGGACGATCAACCATCAAGGAAGAGGAATCAAGTGGATGTTGGCTTCATCTTCAAGACCTTGAGGTAGGGGAAACCTTATTCTTAAACTCATTTTCCTACTCTCTCCATCTCGTTCTTAAGTTATGACTTGATGTGTGATTTTAGATTTTGAGTTGTTGTTGGTTGTTTGGGCTTGAATCTTGTTGTAGAACTTGATGATAGCTTGTTTATGAGTTGTTGGGTGTATAGAAATGGATTTTCAGCCCTTGTATGCCTTAAATTCCATTTGAGTTAAGATTTGAGATTTTAGATTTTGAAATGGATGATTATCCATGATCTTTGGTTTTGAGTAAAATCAAAGTGGAATAAGAGTTGCTATGTGTAGTTGAACCTTGTGGAAGGTTAGAAATCACTTGGATGTGAAGTTTGAGTGATTGGAGGAGGTGAAAGAACCAATGGAACAGTTCCACGGTTCTGCAGAAGCTGCTGTAGTGTTTCTGGTTCAGAAACATGGCCCGTGTCTGAAGACACAGGGGGGTGTCATTCTCTACCAGTTGAAATTCGTGAGCAGTACTCATAGAGCAAGACACGGGGGGCTGTAATCAGACATGGCCCGTGTTCGAAGACACTAGGGGGCTTGTAATAAGACATGGCCCATGTTTGATACCAAAATCTTAAAAAATGTCATTTTTAATATTTTCAAGTTCTTGGCTAGATGGGATCATTAGTATATGTTTCCTAAAGTATATTGAGACTCTCTTTTCAAAATACTCTTCTAATTTTTTTTAATCTTTTAAATCTTTTCAATGTGTTTTTTTTGAAAATTTGGAAATTTGGTATAGTTACCCATTCTTGTATAATTTGACATGTTATCCTGATCATAGCACTTTACATTTGGAATTATATTATGACTATCTTTGTTGTTTTTCTTGCTATGAGTTTTTGGACTATCTTTACATTACTCTTGACCTTTTTTATGCTGAAGGGGGAGAAATGATAGATTTATCAATTTAGAGCATGAACTCAAGGGGAGCTCGCCTAAAAGCAAGTTCATGGATTAAGGGGGAGCATAACAAGCCTCCAAGGATTAAGGGGAGCTGATAAATTAAGGTGGAGCCTTTTTTAAACCCTCTCTCTTTAATATGTTTGACTTTTTTATTATTGCTGCCAACTCTGATTATTATTAAACATGTGATGTATGAATGATTTTAGAAAAAAAATCCAAACAGAGGAGAATGAGAGAGAATGACCCTTTTGGTTTTGAACCATATAGAACCAATTGTGTTAAATTTGTGTTATTGAACCATATAGAACCAATTCACCCCCCCCTCTTGGTTCTATCAAATGGTATCAAGAGCTTAATTCTCTAGAAGGCCTAACCGCTTGAGAAGTCAATCATTGTAAGTTCAATGGTGGAAACTTGATGAACTCAAACATTATTGAAGGACAATCCATCTCTCTCTCTCTCTCTCTCTCTCTCTCTCTCTCTCTCTCTCTCTCTCTCTCTCTCTCTCTCTCTCTCTCTCTCTCTCTCTCTCTCTCTCTATATATATATATATATATATATATATATATATATATATATATATATATATATATATATATAGATTATCGTGAGAGCTAAGATTCAGTTAAAAATAAAGTCATGTATGATTAAGTGATAGTATATAAAATTTTTGACAAAATATCAAAATTAAATTCATAATTTTTTTAGTAAACAAAAGTTAGGCAGAGAAGCTTAATACCCTAGATTAAGTCGTACTTAAGATAAGTCGTTTCTAATATTATGACTCTAGTAAGATTTGTTATTTGTATTTAATAATTAATTAGAAATAATGTTTAAAGTTTTCAACCCCATACTTTTTGTGTATATAAATAAATAATTATTTTTCCAAATAATAAATTACACTTAACTATTTTTATTATGCTACTTTTTTATGTATTTACCTATTAAAAATCTAAACAATATATATAAGAATAAAATTAATTTTTTTAAAATAAATTAATTAATTTAACTTCAGAATATAAATTATATTTCAATTATTTTAATACTATTTTTTAAAATGTTTTCACTTCGTAGATATTATTATATTTTTATGCAAAGTTTTCAATTTGGTGCAAAACAATATTGATAGCTCCTAGGGACTTGAAAGAGACCACGTCAAAGATACCCAATAGCTAAACTTCCCCCAAAAATGCCTTACAATTCAAAATGAAAGTTAGTTTGAAAATTCCCTTCATTTATTTGTACTAGAGGAACGATCGCATTTTTTTTATTTTATTCATTTGACACTAAATTTTTTATTTTTTATTTTATTTGCTGTTACACGTCCTCTTAAACTGCTCTTTAGTTGCAGTTGCAGTTGTTTAGAGGCTAGAGGTAGAGAGAGTGCATTAAGCGATTGTAACTGTTAGTAAGTGAGTGGATCAGTGGAACGTCGTAAAATGACAATTAGTAGTAAATTATTGTTGTATCTCTTCTCTTTATTATTGGCATTTAATGAGTAGAGATAACATTTTACGGATATAAAATTGGACACCAAATCTCAAAATTGCCATTATAATAAGTAATAGATAAAAATACGAAAGCCTAATTATACCCCTTTTTTCACATCTCTACATTTCAAGTTACACTTGAAAAGGTTTAATGTTCCTCTGATTGTAGGGTACAGTTGTGAACATCACCAATTTTATCTAGGTCAAAAACTAAAAAATTTAAATATTAAAATATAAAAAATTACAATAGAAACAAAAATATAAAAAAATTACTGTGAAAATTTGATTATTTCAATAATTAATTAATATTTTAATCGATTATAATAGAATTAATTTTATGTTTGAATATGTTAAATTGAAAAATAATTTTAAGTTAATCTGTTTTATTTAGATGATATAAAAAAGAATCATTTTTATGCATTAAATTATCAAAATAGGTATAGAATGATTAAAAAAGTTATTTAATTAAGGACAAAATGATATTTACATCTCAAAGTGTAAGGAATAATCTATAATTTAGAAGCATAAACTTCAATTTTTAGCATTATGAAAAAAACATTCATAATACATTGAATTTTGTATAAAAACTAAAGCTGATTTTGCCAAATATGATTAAATAGTGAAAAAAAGTTTTTTTTTCCATAAAAAAGTTGTTGGCAACATATTAAACTTGTCGCCAAACATGCACTTTAATATACATTTGATCTTAAGGGGTGTTTGGGAATAGTTATGAAAACTTGATTATTTCAATAAATAATTATTATATATTATATAGTTATCGATTATAATAGAATCAATTTTATATTTGGATATATTAGTGAAAATTAATTTTAAACTAACTGTTTTATTTGAATAGTATAAAAAATATTTTTATGCATTAAATTAACAAAATAAGTATAGAATGATTAAAAACGTTATTTAATTGAGGACAAAATGATATTTACATTTCAAAGTGTAAGGAATAATTTATAATCTAAAATCATAAGTTTCAATTTTCAAGATTATGAAAAAAAATTATAATGCATTGAATTTTGTATAAAAATTAAAATTAATTTTGTCAAACATGATTAAATAATAAAAAAAATAAAAAAATTTGTTGACAACATATTTAATCTGTTGTCAAACATGCACTTAATATTGTTGTCAACATTAACTCAATTCAAAAGAAAATAAAAAAATCAATTTTTTTTCATTTTTAAATTAAAAAAGAATATATATATATATATATAATAAAACTATTTAAATATTAAAAAGTATTATTAAAAAATAAAATTTTACTTTTTGAAAATAACTTTAATTTTTATTATTAAAAATAAATATATAATATAATAAAACTATTTAAATATTTAAAAATATTTTTTAATATTATATCCTAATAGAAAATAAATTTTATTTTTAAAAAAATAAAATAAAATCACATAAAAAATAATCTTATTTTAAAAACTTATCCAAATAAACAAAAATTAATAAAGAAGTCACCATGAGAAACACCATGAAGACCCATAAGCCTTTATGAACCACCCCTACAACTATCACCATCCGCAGGATCTCCATTATCAGCACTTCTTGATCCATTCCACCATCAACTTCACCACAGAAGCCTGTAACAAACCCACACCTGAACTTCCTTTTTCTTTTAAACAAATCATCAAACAATTGGTGAATCCTATCAAGCCTCTCACAAAAGCACAAACACGGAATTACAACCATCCTCCAAAACAAATAAAAAAGAAAAATAGAATCAACATCACCAAATACAACCATAATCGAACCCTATTCTCACCCCTTATCAATATCAAATAATGAACCCCATACCCACATGTTTCATTAACTCATACACAAAAATCACCAAAACCAAACAAAACACAGAACCTAAATCATCAACCTCAGAATCCCCTTTACACCCACTGCAATAGTTCACTTGCGACGCACCACCTCCTCTTCCAAGCCAAAGGCCAACGCCAACAACAGCTTGGTCTCTGTTAAATTATTTGATGGAAGGTAAAATCTCTTCACATTCATCAAAGATGACTACAAGGCTATAAATACACTCAAATCAGATCAAATATGATGTTACAACAACAAAACAAAAGGATAAAATAAAGATAAGATACAACAATTCACAAACTACAAATAAGGGATATGATTTGTTTAGAACGTTTTGTTACATATCAGATAAGGTAGATAACTATAACTCCTGATACCCCCCTCAAGTTGGCATGTGGACATTAAGAACACCTAACTTGGACATTAAAAATTGAAATTATTGCTTCCCCAAAGCTTTCGTGAACATGTCTGCAGGCTGCTGAGCACTAGCAATGTAATAAGTAGTAATGTTCTGTGATTGGATTCTTTCTTTAACAAAATGACAATATGCTTCAATGTATTTTGTACGTTCATGGAGGCGCAATGTGTAGTGCGGCACCGGTTATCATAGTAGAGAAGTGAGGGTGCATTTTTGTGGGCAATGTGTAGTGCGAAGCCATATTATCTCACTGGTTATCATAGTAGAGAAGTTTTCCAAGAAATAGGTGCATTTGTGGGAATTTCGAGATAAGTCGAGCAAGTCATTAGCGAAAAAGCCATATTATCTCACTAGTTGCATTAGCCATGACGCGATACTGAACTGAATAAGTAATCTTTGGGCTGGTTAAGATGATGCCGATGAGGATACGTGATCATTTGTTTCTTGGTTTTCCAAGAAATAGGTGCATTTCAAGAGTCATGAAGTAACCATGAACGATACAAATCGTCCTCATAGTGGGGTGCACAAGATGCCTAATTTGAGTCACAATATCCTCGAGTGCATGGGTCATTAGTCTTAGGGAGAAAAAGTCCTTGGCCTTTGAAGAGTGATGATTTCAAGCTATACAAAGAGATAGCAATGACACCTCCATATATACCTTCATTTAAATATGAAGTGTCTAATGTCCATTTGATGATGAGTTTGCCGAGGTGATTGCATAAACTGGCTGAGAATGTGAACTGAATAAGTAATTTTCTGCTTTGGCGTGTAATGGTTAAGTAAATGAGATGCTCGATGAGCCGCCTGTATTGTGATGAATTTGCATACATGTTTGCTACCTCAAATGTTAAATTATGATGTTGTTCTATGGGAAAAGAACAAGGCTTACATCCTAGCATCCCACATTCAGTCAAGATATCAAGTGTATACTTTCTTTGACTGAGAAAATGTCCTTCATGCTCATAAAAGGACCATGAACAAGTTCCAGCAAGTTATAAACTCTCCATCCCTTTTGGCCGTGTGGATAACCAATAAATATGCATTTGATAGCCCTCTCATCAAACTTATGCCTAGGAAATATTGGAGTGGTCCTAGATATTTCATATGATAGCTACTTACTACTACAGCTATGCAATTTCTAATAAAACATATCAACCAAGGTAATTCTTGAATGACACGTACTTGGGGTTGATTGTTGTTCCCAAAGCACACACACACACACACACACACAACACACACACACACACATATGATTAGATCATCCATATATACCAACACTGCTATAAAGATGTCATCTCGAGAATAGGTGTAAAAAGACTATGGTCTGCTATTGATTGAACAAAGCCATATTTGAGCAAAGCTTTGAAGAGTTTTGCATACCAATTTCGAGAGGCTTGTCTCAAGCTATACAAAGATTTCCTTAAAAGACACACTTGGTTAGGCTTGGCTTTGTCATATCCCAATGACACCTCCATATATACCTTTTCATTTAAATCACCATGAAGAAATGCATTGCTAATGTCCATTTGATGATGTTCCCATCCCTTGGCTACTGCAACTGATAAAAGGCAACGAACAGTGAACATTTTGGCCATAGTACTGTCTCATTTCATTAAGAAGCATAAAAAAGAAGGCCAGAACTTTGGTGCAAAGGTCTTAAGGGTGAAGTCCTCCCCTCAATACAGATACGAAGTAAAAGTTCGTGTATAACCCTTACCAACCTACTAATCTTGCTTTGAATTTTTCAATTTAACCAGCAATAAACCTTGTAGCGGTTAGGTTTTCACTTTGTACACCTACTTGCATCCAATGGGTTTCTTTTCTTAGGAAAGC
Source organism: Ormosia semicastrata (assembly GCA_029884595.1). NCBI lineage: Eukaryota > Viridiplantae > Streptophyta > Magnoliopsida > Fabales > Fabaceae > Ormosia > Ormosia semicastrata. The sequence goes on from JAQQTO010000059.1 coordinate 39,985,558, forward strand.
TTTCCAATGTCCAAGTATTGTTTTCATCTAGTGCCTCAATCACACACTATCATGGTTAATAGGTGCCATTGCATCCTCCATTGAGGGTGTTTCACACACCATATGCATATAAGTTCTTGGCTCATCATGCTCAATTGATGACCAAGAACAAGCAAAGCCATATGCTTAGTGGAAAAATGTTTATAACCAAGAAAATGAGAGAGTGGATATTGTTTCCTAAAACATAGCTTAATACAAAAGATAAACCGATAAGGGAAAGGAAAAGGGGTGCTTAGGATGGGGTTTTGGCTTTGATCCTGGCCTGAATGGCATGAAGTGGTAGTCTTGCATGTATTTGGGAGATGGTGCCTTGTCCTTGAGAAAACGGAGAGGTGGGATGACAAGTAATATCAACGTTGCGGTCTTCTTTCTTTTGTACGCCTTGCACCGCGACGTTGCTTGCTTTGGAATGCCAATGGCGTTATCCGAGCTCAATTGATAAAGATGAGTTTTCTCCATCTAGTTAACATATATAAATCTACTCAATCCATAATCATTAAAGCTCGAGATTGATTTGGTGAGGGTAAGGTGTCATAGCAAAACAAAATAGAACTAAGTAAATCACTTAAACATTCATTTTTCATTCAATAAATATACTCCAATTAAAAACAAATACTAGTGAGTGTGCAAATGCCTATGTCCATACAATCCTAAACATGCTAACAAGCCGAGAAAACTCTTAATGCAATTCACATTTAGGCATTCCTATTTCAAGAAACACTGGCATGCTTGTGTTTGAAAGAGTATTTTGTGTAGTATCCATATCCACATAGGGAAAAACATGCTCATAAAAAATTACATCTCTTGAAATAAAAATCTCCTTTGTTTGCAAGTTATAAACTCTCCATCCCTTTTGGCCATGTGGATAACCAATGAATATGCATTTGATAGCCCTATCATCAAACTTATCTATTTTCTTTTGATGTGTCTGGACATAGCACAAGCACCCAAAAATCTTCATGTGATTATAGGAGGACTTTTGACCAAAAAGCATCTCATAAGGAGTGACACCTCCATTGGCCGCCCTAATCATTTTCAATCATGCCAACTTAGGATTTCACCTCAAGAGAGTTAATGATATCAAAACTCTACATGGTTAACGTGTAATATCCTCTGAATTTAATAACCATAATATAACCAAAGTATATCACAGTGATTAAATTCAAGCATGCTACTTACACTACAGCTATGCAATTTCTAATAAAACATATCAACATTATATAGAAAATATGAGCCACAAATGAACAGTTATATATGTACATCATTGCCTCAAAGGCATATTATAATACATAAACTTTTACAATAAGATCTAGCATAATATACAAGCCTTATCAACAAAAGCCTATAACTATACTAATATTCACACATCTTCTTCTTTTCTTTTGAGAAACTAGCACTTGGATTTATATGGCAACATAATCGGGGTGAGAAATCACATCTCAATTGAAGTATTCTTAAAAATAAATAATCAAAAACATAAAACACTAAGTAACATATTAACTATATACTAACCAACAAACAACACTTAATACTTAAACAAACAAACACTAACACACACACACAAAAACTATAAACTACTAAACACACAATAACACACACACACACACACACATATTAACATATATATACATATACATTCAGATAATATTTACAATTATCGAATTAACACTTCAATCACAGAAGCAACAATATCTTCATCTCAGAGACACGCAATCACCCATACAATTGTAATGCATGATTAATGTTATGATAGCAACCGCCCATACAATTGTCATGTTATACCAAATTATGTCTAGTGTTTATGCCTATGCAATATCCTAAGCATGAAAACGAATAATATATGATACCATATCCAAGAACCTCCAATTCCATGGTAATGTCATGAATGCATAAATCTTGAGCAAAGTAATGGAAGTCACAACCATAACCTTGAACAAGCGGTTAGGTTTTGGAAGTTTATCTACATCTATCAACAACACATCATTATCATTAGGTTAGCTTGAGAATCTTCATTAGTCAAAAAATCCATTTGCCCTCGAGTAGTGTAGTCCATCAATTACATGATTATCGATAATGAACAAGAAAATCTATCATTAAAATCACTATATTAGGAAGGATACAATCCACCTTATCTAATATAGAACACCCACATCTACGGGGCTCACACCTATCAAAAAGCAATCACCTACATCTACTGGACTCACACTTTTTAATGAGGCAACACATACAATCAAGTATATGATCATTACTAATTAAACTCTTATAATTAGCATTACAAATCATTATGATTCAAAACATTCACAACTTCATTTAATACTCTTACTAGAGTCTCATTACTCATTAAGAAGCATAAAAGAAAAAAAGGCTCGTAGCCACCTTCACGCCGTGGCGGCCACATATGCGCGTTGCCTATGTACCGGAAGGCTCTAGAGCTTCAAACACAACTCTCATAGTTGTGCGCCGCGACGTTCTCGACACTCTCGTCCTCTTTAAGCTCAATTGCTCCATATTTAACCTTGTTTGGAGACCCTCCTATCATAGAGAAAACACCAAATCAATAACATATATAAATCTACACAATCTATAATCATTAAAGCTCAGTTTTGCATAATAACACATCAGAAAGGCTTAAATTCAGAATATATCAAATATAAGCACAAAACCCTCCAAATATGCATTTAAACAAGGACATAGCATTCATTCTAGCATAAGGATAGGGCACAAATAACTGCATTCTATGTAGCTATCAGCGCCTAAGCCTCAGGTTCAAGTATTGGCAAGAAAATGCTACCCATGCCGCGGCACCCATCTGCCATGTTGCGACGTGCACCCCTATTCTTACACACATCAAGGCATCCATCTCTCGGGTCCCAAAATCTGGGTGTGCATCTCACACTCACACTGCGGCGTGCTACGCCTTGCACCGTGGAGCCCACAGCAGAACTTAAAATTTTTAGAATTCTACAGATACAGGTACTGTTCCATTGGAACTAAACCCTCTTCCAATCACTCAAAACTCTATTCCAAGTGATTTCCAACCTCTAACAAGGTCCAACTACACATAGCAACTCATAATCCACTTCAAATTCACTCAATTCAACACTTTTGAATCAAAATTCTAACATTAACTTAAACCCCCAAAACTGATCTAAATGGGAATTAAGGCTTCCAAATGATGAAAACTTCATCCTAGCACATCAACAATTCAGTTTCTAACTCGACCAATCTATCCACACCAAGATTCAATTCAAGAATCACAAAAATCACTCTCAAACCTCAATTTCTTCATTAAGTCCCTCAAGAACCAAAAATGAAAGAAATGAAATACAACTATCCATACAAGTTTCCTCCTACCTCAAGGTCTTGAAGATGGTCAAGGATGGATCCAAGCTCTTCAATCCTAGCTTGCCTCTTGGCTTCTCCTCTTTCTCCTTCTTCTTTCTCCTCCATGGTTCCATTCTCTCTTTTCTGTTTTCCCTTTGTTTTTCTCACCCTCAGCCGTAAGACTACTTATAAAAAGAAGCCAAATTTGGCTTCTCACACATAAGCACTAAAACCTCAATTTGCTAAAAACACCCAGATTTCACCAAATTCGATTTCTTAACTATCAACATATTCAAAATAAATTTTAAGAGTCATTAAAAAATATTGTTTCACCATTTTCCTATATTTCTATATCAGCTGCTAGTCAAAACGACATTAAAATACACAACCAATACACTTAAAAATGTCAAACTAACTCTGATTAACCTCAAACTTTGACTGTAGCACAGTTCACACATTCGTTATAAACTCTCTACATTTATTTCCACTAACTAAGCAGCTTAAGCCACTTCCGGAGCAAATAACAGTTACATTTCACACATAGTGTTACAGCAAAGTGCCTAAATATGCTCAGAAAGTCACAAACTATACAGACATGTTAAGTAAGTATTAGGCTACCTCTGTAGCCATATACAAGCCTAACATATTTTTCAGGGTGTTACATAACACACATTCTCCCCAGAATTTAATGGGCAAGTTCCCTTGAAACCTGAGAGCTCTAGCTACATCAAGGATATGCCTATGCTTGCGCTCCACTCTGCCATTTTGTTGAGGAGTGGCAACACAAGAAGTCTCATGTATGATTCCTTGTTGCTGGAAGAATTTTTAGAGAGTTGAGTTGGAAAATTTTGTCCCATTATCACTACGAATCCTTATCATGTGAGATTGAAACTGTGTTTGCACCATTATACAGAAGTTAATGAGTTGTTGATTAGTTTCAGTTTTATCTTTCATTAAATAAACCCACAAAGCTCTTGTATTGTCATCAACTATTGTCAAGAAAAAATGTGAAGCATTATGTGTCGATGTGTGATACTTTCCCCACAAATCACAATGAATTAAAACAAAAGGATGTGTAACTTCATTATCACTCAAAGATAAAGAACTTCTACATTATTTAGATCTATGACAAACATCACAATGTGTCATTTTATTCTTAACAACCCTAAGATGAAGTAGATTAGACAGCAAGGACAGTGTTTTCTGTGAGGGATGACCCATTCTTGTATACCATGAGCTGCTTCTCGTTGCACATATACCCCATCCTTCAAGTCAGCATATCCAATTGTTTTCTTCATGGTTTGGTCTTGTACTGAGCATTTCAAATTCATTGTCAGCTGATGCACAGATATTAGATTGCATGTAAATTGAGGAATATAAAGGACATTGTGCAAGATCAAGGTTCCTCCCAAAATAATTTTTCCAGTTTTCTTAACCAAAACTGCATCACCATTTGGCATAGTGATATTGAATGGCTGAGCTATGACATTCACATCTTCAAGAAGGGAAAGCAATGGTGTCATGTGATGAGAAGCTCCATTATCCAAGACCCAATGACTTGATGATATTAAGAAAGGATTACCAGACATAGAATCATTATTTTGGAGATTTTGCATCACATAGCTGCGACTGATGTTGCTTGCTCTGAACAGGGCATGTCCTGCTACTGAATTTTGTTGTTGCGTGTCCATTGGTCCTGATAAATCTTCAGTCTATGCAAACTGTGCACTCCCTTGTGTGTTGGCAATTTTAGGACGATATGAATGTCTATTCTCCCAGTTTGGAAGATAACCCACCAATTCAAAGTATTTAGCTTTCTCATGCCCTGTCTTACCACAATGGTCACACTTTGGTCTTGGTCCATCTCGTTTGGTTTTGCTTCTATTAGCTACTGCAAATGCTGCTCCTAATTCAGCTTTAGGTTCCCTGTTTCGTTCTGCAGCAACCCTTGCCTCTTCTTTAAGAACATGGTTGAAGATATGCCTCAGAGGAGGAAGAGGATCAGTGTTGAGGATGGTCCCTTTGATGTGCCCAAATCGATCTCCATCTAATCCTCCTAGGAAAAGATGTGCACGTTGATCTTCTTCTCTTTGAACAAGTTCCTTGGATGCTCCGCAAGTACATTTTGGTAAAGGTTGAAGTTCACTGAGTTCATCAAGAAGGCTCTTGATCTTGGTGTAATAGTCTGTCACTGATGCATTGGGTTCCTATTGTATGAGGCATAAGTCACGCCACAACTGATGAATTTGAGGGGCATTAGTTTGGGCAAAACATTCTTCTAGATTAATCCATACATCCCTCGCTGTATTTGCATGAGAAATGCTACTACGTAAATTTGGATTGATGGAGTTAATGATCCATGCTGTAACCATGGAGTCTGCTTTCTCCCAATCCTGATATTCTGATGATTTAGCGATAGGTTTCTTGATTGTTCCATCAATGAATCCGAGCTTGGCCTTCACTCTGAACACCGTCTTCATAGAGTGTGCCTAGTGTTTAAGGTCAAACTAACTTGTTTGCCTAATTTCTAATCGCAAATGCACGGATTGCTCAAGTAATACAGATACAGAGTAAAAGTTCATTCCCACGAGAATATTTGTTTATAAAGCTAAGTACCAACCAATAGCTTAATCAATTCTATTCAAGAACATAAAAATAAGAAAGCAATAAATTAATCTAAATCTAACCTACAAAAGTAATAAACATAAACGGTTAGGTTTCAGGAAATCCTTCTTCACCCCCTACATCTATCAACAACATGAAATCCACCTCATAAACATGAATACACTGATTATGTTAGCTTGAGAATCTTCATTAGCTAAAAGACTATGTCTAGGTCAATCAACCCTGGTTTCATTTACCCAGCTCACTAAGTTTCCTTGAGAACCAGTGCAAACTCCACTCATGAACGATCTATTCTCAATCACATACTATACATGGTCAATAGGTATATTTCTATCTCATTAACGAATCAACTCATCCAAGCCAATTGAACTCGTCGAACATGTTTCAACCATACCATATCCATATTAACAAATCTCTATATCTAGTTCATTTGTAAATATTAGGATCATGCAATTGATGGCCAACCAACAGCAAGCATTAAACACAGATAATGATTGAACAATAACCAAACATCCACACAAACTCAGAGAAGAACACATCATTAACATAAATAAAAGGATTAAAAGTATTCCTAAACACAGCTCAGCTATACAAAAGATAAGGAAGAGAAGAGAGAAAGGGAAAAAGAGAAAGGAAGCTCATTGATTTGTCTCTGAAGCTTGAATCCTCTTTCATCCTTGTTCCTAACCTCCAATCCACCATCAATGGAGATCTAGCCAAACTAAACTAACCTAAAACTACCTAAAACTATGAAAACCAAAAATGGAAATGGCCCAAATGGTCAGAACTCAAAGAAAAACATGAAAAATCTATTTAGAGGCTCAGCTTGCCGCCTTCGCACCGTGGCCCCCACATACAGGCGCCGCGGCCCCCACAGGATCGGTTACATTACGCCGCGGCGCCCACTTATTCTGGGCCGCGGCCCTCTCGCCTCGGGTTGAAGTATGGCATTCTGATATGCCTCTCTGCGCCGCGGTGGTGACTGCTGAAAGGCTGATTTGGCTTCCTCTTGGTATTTTAGCTCAAATGCTCCATATTTGATCTTGTTTGGAGCCCTTCCTAATACAGAGAATACACTAAATCAGTAACATATATAAATCTACTTAATTATAAATAATTAAAGCTCAATTTGCTCAATAATATATCAGAAAGCATCAGAATCAGAATATGACAAATATAAGCACAAAACCCTCCAAATATGCATTATTAACAAGGACTTAACATTCTTTCTAGCACAGAGATAGGGCAAAAATAACTGCATTTTATGGAATTATCACCTAGTTGCGGTAGTTTTCTCCATTGAGAGGAACAACAACAAGTGGTTTATTGGGGTTATCAGAGGATGCTAGATAATATGGTGATGATGGGGTGATGGTGTTGTCCCTAGTATCAGTTTTGCACTCTAATGCCATGTTAAATTATTTGATGGAAGGTAAAATCTCTTCACGTTCATCAAAGATGACCACAAGGCTATAAATACACTCAAATAAGATCAAATATGATTTGTTACTGTTACAACAGCAAAACAAAAGGATAAAATAAAGATAAGATACAGCAATTCACAAACTACAAATAAGGGATATGATTTGTTTAGAACGTTCTATTACATATCAGATAAGGTAGATAACTATAACTCCTGATAGTTTGACTGTTAGCGCACCCCCTTCATCCAAGACCATGAGCCTTTCCTTATTTTGACTATTTTTTTTTTGGTCATGCCTTCTTTTGAATGATGATTTAGCCTTCTTTTGTCACTGATGGGCTGAATTATCTTCTAAGTATTTAGGCTAGCATAGACACCTTCGTAGTTGGAAGGATTTATGTTTGGTTTAAATTTCTAAAACTGTTAAGCTATTGGTTTAGTAGTAGGCCTTGGTGTTTCTTTAGACTAAATAAAGTTAATGTGTTGGCTTTACTTGTTGATGGACTAGCATGAGAATTGGCCTTAGAAAATAAAATAAAATTTAACAAATGATGGTCGTGGAGAAAAATTAAAAAGCGAAGTGAAGAAATAAATAAAAAACAACCAGTTCTCTTGCTTGTTTTTGTATGGCTCATGCATGGTTCATGATCAAATAATTTTTTTAATAAGTGATAAAAGAAAACATTTTTCCCTAAATCTTTTTTAATTTATATAATGACCAATAATAGTGATTGAATACTAGATGTTATCATTATTTGGGTCATAAGGGTTTAGTAAATAGCATGGTGTTAACTTAAACCTTGTGCAAGAGTGAATTTTGTTTTACATTTATAAATTACTTTGTTTGCTTGTTAAAAGGGGGTAAAATCAACGTTGTTAAGGTTATTAATAAAATTTGTACAACTAACTTAGGGTAACCATACATCAGAGATGTTGTGAGATTAGGTTTTTACCATTCTCTAAGTATAATTGACTTTAGAACCTAGCATGATTTCAAAGAATAATTTCTTTGTCAAAAGGATTTTGCCACTAATTTTTCCTATCCAATAAAAAATTAGTGACGACTCTATTTTTCTTATATTTTTATTTTTATCATTTCATCCCTACCCCATCGTGACAACAGTAAATATGTCTCAATTTCGTTCCAGTAAATTTAAAAATCATTATGAGAGTCAAGTTCATGGAAAGCATCAATTCATATGGCATTACCAATGTCATCTTCCTCAGTAACATTGAATTTCATCGAAGCTGGAACATGAAAAACGTCATCATATCCTTTTACAGCTCATGTTAGCTTCCTTCTTATAAATCCGCTTGGAAAATTCTAAATTGGTAACCACCCTTCCACAATGACAGGAGGTGAGAATTCCAAACCATGCTTGGTAATCCTATTGCATGTTCCTTGCTTTTTGGTAACTATTAAAAATGTTATTTTTATAATTGTTAAATAAAGTTGTTAAAAAAATATTTTTCTTATATGTTAAAAAAAACAAAATCTTTTAATCCACACAATGATTAATGATAATAATTTAATAGCAGATGTTATCTTCAATGTCATTTGGATCATAAGAGTTTATTAAGTAGTTTGGTACTAATTTGAACATTGTGCAAGAGTGTATCTGTTTTCAAGCAAATTTTTTTTTCAAGAAATTATTTTCATAATTAAAATCAATCAAACTACAATTATTTTTTAAAGAACTACGTTGACTTTAAACTACTCATTACACTTAGTGTGTGTTTGGATGAAAGATTTTGAGAAGATAAATTTTTTTTTGGAAGAAATTAAAATTCTTAAGCATGAAATGTTCTCTTTAGATATTTAATAGAATCATTTTGAAAATTTCAAGGTGTTTTAATAGAGTATTTTAGTACCAAAAAATAAGAAATTCAAAATTCTTCCTCAATAGGTGGAATTATGAAAATCCCACATTCTTCCTCCCTTTCACCACTGTCAACCCACACTAGAAACCTAGCCATCCAACGCCACTCACCTTGACGCTGCCGCCCTTCTTCGACCTTGAACCGGATGACGTTGTCGTCATCTGCAAGCCACCACAGCTTCCATCTCTGCACCACCCATACAACCATCTTCCTCAACCGAACTGCCTCCACCTAAACTGCTGCAAGCCACCGCCTCTGCCATAGTCACCACCGCCCTCACCCTATTGAACCCTAATCGCGCCATCATCTTGACTAGACCCAACGCCATCACGTGCCTCTATCATCGCCATCGAACCTGGATCGTGTCATCGCACCTCACCTGCTACGCCATCCCCGCACCGTTGGTCTTCTCGCCGTCAACCTCGCTTCACCTCCATTCAGCCGCCGTCTTGGCCGCATCATCCAGTAACTTCTAAGTCCAGATCTAGATCCATGCATTTTTGAGTTTTTTTTCTATTTTTTATTTTGTTTTTATTATGTTTTGTAAATTTTTTAATGAAAATGTAAAATTATAATAAAAAATTATAAATGAAGAAAATTTAATTACTTTGCCCAAATAAATAATTTAAAATGCTAGGGAATTTAATTACTTCATCCAAATAAAAAATTTTACAAATGAAGGGAATTTAAATGAAGCAATTAAATTCCCTAGCATTTTAAATTCTCTTGAATTTTGAAATGATTCATCCAAACATAACCTTAGGGAATATGTAGGCTGAAAGTCAAGCCAAAATGTAATTTTTAAATTAATTTTTTTGTTTGTTAAAAGGGGCGAACCAAGGCTTTTTAAGGTTATTGTTAATTTGCACAATTAATTTAGAGTAACCATCTGAGGACAGATGTATCAGGAGTACTCTGAAATTTAGTTTCTAATTTTTCCTGTACACAATTGATTCCAAAACTCAACTTTGTTTCGAAAATCAATTAATTTTTAAAGGTTTTTTTATTTTTTCTAATTTAAATAAAATTAATAATGACTCTATATTTTTCTTAAAAATTTTATTTTTGGCCATTCTAGTCATTAAATATGAGTTTAAAAAAAATCATATACTACTAAGTAAATCTAAAATCTTAGATCATTTTGTCCTCCATTGGATCCATCCCTGTGTGACCACCAAGTCATTTGATAAACAAATAAATCTAGTTGTGTGAGAATTTTAAATGATATGACTGTTAATTTTAATATAAACTAACTAGAGTTTTTAACCTATGCGATACATTTATAAAATAATAGTTATTTTTGGTTTTAATTAATTATTAAATTTATTAGGGTTTTATTAACAAGTACCCTAGGGTATTAGGGCATTTGTTGAGAAAGTCAAAATAGGAAGTTTTAAATGAAAACAAGACATTCAATACATTAAAAAATAAAAATGCTTTACTTTATCATTTAAAACTTTTTATTTTGACTTTCATAACAAGTGCCCTAACAAATACCTATTTTATTATGATTAAAGTATAGTTTTAAAATATTATTTAAATTTAATATTTATTTATTATCCAATAGTGATTAATCGTAGTAGAAGTGAATTGCGGTCCCTATCCAACTTTATTTGCAATGTCAAATGTTCGACCCCCAAACCAAAATTGTGTGACTAATTACTATGTACAAAAAAATAATATTTATTCATGACAAATCATGTTAGTGATAGTTCCCTTTCATGAATAGTCTATATTATAATTTTATTATGTATCAAGTGGTTCAAACTTTTAATTTATACTGTGTTTAAATATTTTTTCATTAATGGAATGAAACAGAATGAATAGGAAATGGTTGGATAGGGAAGGAAAGAAACGAAATAAAGTTATTTTTTCTTCTTATTTGAAAGATTAATAAGGGAACAAAACAGAACTTTATTATTTTATTTAAGAATTAAATCATAAAGGAACAGAATGTAAAATGCTAATTTTTATGCTTATAAGCTTATTTCCTCTCATTCCACTCCAATTTTGGGGAACAAAAAATGGATATTTGAGGGGAAGAGATGGGGAATGGTTCTCCTTGAATTTCTTTCTCTTATTATCTATTATTAAACTCTCAAACAAGAGAGATTATTCATCTTTCCCTCATTCCCTTCTTCGTCCCCTCATTCCTTGTCATCCAAACAGAGTGAACACCCGCTTATTACAAAGTGGACAACTACCAAGTCAATCAAATATTTTATTATATATTTATTATTATTATTTTCAATCCTAATTGAATAATCTAAGTTAATTTTGTTAGCATGGATTAATTATATTTTATTACTTTATTTTAAGCTCTTGTATTTTTTTCTGATTGATTTTTTCATGCATAGCACTTTTTTTTACATGACTTCTCATACTAATACATATTGGACTGGTTGTCCATATACTAATATTCCCATTTAATCGTTTTCTCGAATAACTTTAGCAACATATTGTGTCCCTTAATTTCTAGAACTGAAGTTGAATGTCATGCTCTTTCATCCATTGTTGCTAAGCCAACTTGGATCAAACACTTGCTATGTATACTTGGTCACTTGCCTACACCTTCACTACTGTTCTATGACAATGTTACCATCATTTATTTGACTTGTAATGCAATGTAGCATGTTGTTGGCACTGAGTATTTGGAGATTAGTTTTCAATTTTTTTGAGAAGTACTTTCTAATGGTTGTGTGTTGGTTATGTTCCCACTGATCAACAAATTGTGGATATATTCACCAAATCCTCTCTGCATGATTCGCTTGTCTTCATGACAAACTGCACGTTTGTTCCACTTGTACAACTTAAAGATAGAGTGTTCCAGTTGTATGTATGCCTTCATCTTGCTTGTGACTTTATCCTCACATTATAAGAACACAAACAGCAAGGATAAGAAGATTTTCAATGTTAAAATCATTTATTAGATGTATCCTGAAATGTTTTGCTAGAAAATACAGAAATTACTGTTGATTAAAAATAATAATTTGAAGTTAATGGATTTTTGGTGGTTATGTGACCTTTGATGTGGTAGCTATTGAGAGTTATGAGAGTTATTCTATGAATAATGAAGAATTATGTGTGTCATTAAGGAAAATTATTTCATTGGAGTTATGCAGTTATAGGATGGTTTATTTCATGAGTTAAATGAAAATTAATATTATTAATTAGGAAGAGTTATAGAATGTGTAAGGTATCTTTCACTTCTATAAATATTCTATGTACTTTAGAGTTTTAAAAAGAAGAAATAAAATTTTTACAAGAGTCTATTCTATTATTCTTCTACACTAACAAAGTGGTATCAAGAACTAGTGAGATTTGAGTGATGGCAAATAATAGAATGGTTTCATTTCAATTTCCTCGTCTTACAAAGGATAACTATGAAGTGTGGTCTCGTCGTATGAAGGCATTGCTTGGATCACAAGATGCTTGGGAGATTGTAGAGAGTGGCTACACTAAGCCATAAAACGAGGCCACTTTATCTCAAAATGAAAAGAAAACATTGGCAAGGTTAAAGAAAAAGGACCAACAAGCCTTGTCCCTCATCCATCAAGGTTTGGATGATTTGATGTTCGAGAAGGTGAGTAATGTGTCCACCGTGAAAGAAGCTTAGGGAATTTTACAAAAGTCTCTCCAAGGTGCAAACAAGGTGAAGAATGTGTGTCTTCAAATTTTACGATGTGAGTTTGAAGCTTTGCAGATGACGAAATCTGAAACTTTTTCGGATTATAGCTCAAAGGTGTTGGCCAATGTTAATCAAATGAAAAGGTATGGTGAAAACATTGAAGATGATCGTGTGAAAGATTAGATTATTCGCTCTTTGACTCCAAAGTTTGATTATGTGACTTGTGTTTTTGAGAATTCAAATGACTTAGACACCATGACTATTGATGAGTTGTTTGGAGCTATACTAGCTGAAGAAGAAAAATTGTTAAAAAGGCAAAATGAGCCTTTGGAGCAAGCCCTCAAAGCCAAGGTTTCATTACAAGATGATGGAGGAGACAAGAGTCAAAGAGGACGTGGACGTGGACGAGGAAGATGGCGTGGTCGTGGCCAAGGTGGAAGAGGAAGAGACAACCGTGACAATTTCAACAATCAAGAGACAAGCCATCATTCAACTAAGGGTCGTGGAAGAGGAGTGACTAGAGGAAGAGGCAATTATCCTCGAACAAATGAAAGAAGGTATGACAAGTCCAATATTGAATGTTTCAATTGTCATAAATTTGGGCATTATGCATCAGAATGTCGTTATGGTAATAATGGTGTTGAAGAAAAAGCCAACCTTATTGACAAAGAAGAGGTTGAAAAGCCAACCTTATTGTTAGCACTCAAAGATGATGAAAAGGATGACAAGAGCTCATAGTATCTTGACAATGGTGCAAGCAATCATATGTGTGGCTATAAAGAAAAATTTGTGGAGCTCGATGAGAAGGTGAAGGGTAATGTTTCATTTGGAGACACCTCAAAAGTCCAAATTCAAGGCAAAGTACCATTTTAATTTCTCTTAAAGATGGTGGTCACAAGTTAGTTACCAATGTTTACTATGTACCTAAATTAAAAAATAATATTTTGAGTTTGGGACAACTTGTTGAGAAGGGATATGAAATTCATATGAAAGATCGTTATCTTTGGCTTAGAGATCATAATGCTAACTTGGTTGCTAAGGTGTCTATGACAAAAAATAGAATGTTCATGTTGAATCTCAATACAATTAAAGCAAAGTGTTTAAAGGCTAATGTTGAAGATGAAGCATGGTGTTGGCATATGCGATTTGGTCACATGAATTTTGAAGCACTCAAAGCCTTGGGAGAAAAGAAAATGGTGAAAGGGATGCCTTCAATTAATCATTCCAATCAATTATATGAAGCATGTCTGCTTGGCAAACATGCAAGAGAAAGCTTTCCAAAGGAGGCAACTACAAGAGCAACCAAGCCATTGCAACTTGTTCACACCGATGTGTGTGGCCCAATCAATCCTTCCTCATTTGGTAAATATCGCAACCGTCCCGATGGGCACCGCGAAAATAAAAAGAATAAGAGGAGGAAAAGACCTCGGGGTGTTGGGAGTCGCCACCAATCGCTTTATCCATTAAATGGAATGGTGCAATTGGACACCTAAAAGATGGTCTACGTTTTAGAGTTTGAGGTTCGGGGTTGATTACGGGTAGGGAAGGTGTTAGCACCCTACACCGTCCGTTCTAATAACAGTTACCTATTTAATCTAATGTTATTTGCAATATTAATTAAATTGGTCCTTCAAAAAAAGAAAGAAATATTTTTTTTTTGTTTTTACTTTAACATGTCCCATTTTGTCATGCATGCTATCAAAGATGATAAATGACTAAGACATGGAATGGGTGGCTAAATAGCCATTATTTAAGAACAAATTCTAAGTTTACAACATATTATATAAAAGTGGTGAATTAAAATTTTATCTCTTTGAAGAGAAGTAATTTTCAAAATAAAATGGCCAAATAAAATCTCATTTATAATAAAAAAATATTTTTAGGCACAGTGAGATTTTTGTAGTAATTTTTTTTTAAAAAAAAAAGTCTTCATGAAAAATAAAACTTTAATTCACCACAATCATGATATTGAAACTGTATGAAATTGTTCACTTTTATTTAAATATTTTATTTTACAAAAAAAGTTTTATTTTGGTTTATAAAAAAAGTTGTATTTTAGTTTACATAATTATTTTAATTTCTATGTGAGGATTAGACCTCGCCAGCGCTCCTGATAAAATCCAATATAAAGCCTCAAGATTATCGAGAAAAGTGTATCTGATCGGCGCTCCGATCCTCTCCCAATTTTTCCATCATCGACTAGTGATTTACGCAAAAATGATTAAATTAAAGTCACATACTAACCAGTATAATAATCATAACAACAAATAAGATAATTAATAAAAGACAAAGATAAACTATAAAGTCAAACCAGTCCACAAATTAACTTTCATCATTTTTTTGATTTTTATCCCTTTTTTACATTTTTTAATTTTACGTATTTTTATTTTTTATTTTAAAGAAAACAATTTTATTATTTTTTATTTTATACCCCAAATACTCATCGTAATTTTTTTATCTAATTTTTAAGCAAAAAAAAAAAGGTCTTCACGTGACAAACAAAAAAAAGGGTGGGGAAAAGGCCAAAAGCAAAAAGTAAAAAGTAACAAAAACAAAAAAAAAAGGAAAGAAAGTGGGTGGTCAACAAAACGATAATAATAAAAGCAAATAGGCATGAATAGTAACAAAAAGCAAAGCAAAAAAAACAAAGAGACTTTGGTCTCTGTAAATGGAAAATGAAAACAAAGCAACAAAAGGTGAGGGGAACAAGGCTCATGGTGGACGGTTGGATGGGAGGCTAGTTCGTGTGAGGCCACGTGATGAAGGCGCGGCTCGGGTTGTCTGAGCACGCTTGGTCTACAACGATGGAGTGCCGGCGACTAGAGGACGGTGGTGGAGCGCAGCGGAGCTCCGACGAGGAGTGACGTGGTTGTGCGTGGAGACCGGATCTGGGGTTCTCGTCTTTGGGGATGAAGGGATGATGGTGGCTGTTTTAGGAAGATTGATTGGTGGGATGGGTTATTTGAGAAGGTTATAGAGGAGGAAGAGTGATAGTCTGAATGGAGATTGGAGATGGGAGTGAGCAGTTTTGGGGCTGCTGAAGTGTGAGAATTTTTCCTCTTATCCGTATGAAATTCTAAGTCTATGATTGCTCTGTAATTGCTCTCTCTTTTTCTTGTTTTTGAATCCCCCCATTTCTGTGATTGTATGCCCTTTTATTCTTCCCGTATGATTCAGCTTCCTAATCAATTTGCTTTTCTGTTTTATGCCGATTGGAAGGCCATTGGAGAAGAAAAACAAGCAGAATAATACTTCTCAATGATGGTTGGAAAGTCAACGGAAAGAAAACTACTAGGAGCCTTTAATCCAAATCAATGTAGCTATTGTGGAGGCTAGGGTTGCAACAGCAAGAAGAAGGAAGTTGGGTTATGGGTTGAGAAGAGAAATTGGGTCATGGGTTGACCCGTAGTGAAATTTTTTCTTTTTTTCTTTTTTTTTCGTAAAGAAAGAAATTAAATTAAATGAAATAAAAATAAAAATAAAATAGACAAAATTGGGTATCAACAGCTGCCCCCCTTTGTTTTACATTTAGAATAAATGAAAAACAAAGGAATTGATTCAATTTTGTCCATGAAAAGGTAAAAACTTGCAGATTCAGGTGTCCGTTGAAGTTTAACCAAAACAAGCTTACGGAGTCAGGTATCAATTGAAGCTTACAAAAACTTAAAGGCAATGGGTATGGGGACCCGAAAACATAAAGCAATGGGTACGAGGACCCAAAAGGTAAAAAGCTTACGGAGTCAGGTATCCACTGAAGCTTAACAAAAACAAGGTAAGAAGCTTACGGAGTCGGGTATCTGTTGAAGCTTAACAGAAACTTAAAGGCAATGGGTACGGGGACCCGAAAACACAAAACAATGGGTACGAGAACCCAAAAGATAAAAAGCTTGTGAAGTCAGGTATCCGCTGAAGCTTAACAAAAACAAGGTAAGAGGCTTACGGAGTCAGGTATCTGTTGAAGCTTAACAGAAAACTTAAAGGCAATGGGTACGGGGACCCAGAAAAGGTAAAAAAACTTGCGGAGTCAGGTATCCGCTGAAGCTTAACAAAAAACTTAAAAGCAATGGGTATAGGGACCCAAAAACATAAAACAAGGGGTGCAGGGACCCGAGAAGGTAAAAAGCTTGCGGAGTCAGGTATCTGCTGAAACTTAACAAAAAATTTAAAAGCAATGGGTATGGAGACCCGAAAACATAAAACAATGGGTACGAGGACCCAAAAGGTAAAAGGCTTGTGGAGTCAGGTATCCATTGAAACTTAACTGAAAACAAGGTAAGAAACTTACGAAGTCGGGTATCCGTTGAAGCTTAACAGAAAACTTAAAGGCAATGGGTACGGGGACCCGAAAACATAAAACAATGGGTGCAGGGACCCGAAAAGGTAAAAAACTCGCAGAGTTAGGTATCCGCTGAAGCTTAACAAGAACTTAAAAGCAATGGGTACGGGGACCCGAAAATATAAACAATGGGTACGAGGACCCAAAAGGAGAAGTAATGGACATAAGGCTCTGATTTGACTGAAAACAGCAAGTTGGACCTTTATAGGTCAAGGCTAGCAAAATGAGAACAAATGCACTATGCAATGCATGCTTCAAATGTATGAGAGTATGAAAAGTTTTTCTTTTTTTTTATTTTTTTTGTTTTTTGGTTTTTTTTTATGTCTCCACGATCCTTGAGGACATGATTGCAATCATTTTCAAAGATGAACTGGAATAGGATTTAATGGCATCCTTTCATTTATCTATTCAGCCGATGGTTGAAATGTCCAACCAGAATGACCTTTGAGGTGTGCATTAGATGTGACACACAAGAACAATGGAAAAACCCTTCAGATGACCCTTGAGGTGACCTGGTTGTCCTTTCTTTTTATCAACACTCTTATCAGGAATCATTGTGTTTCCCATACTTTTCAAGTCATTAGCAATTCTCAATGCTTTGGTAGCAATGTCACACATTTCACATTCCAATATATGATTATTAGAAAAATGCATATTGAGTCAAAGAAGAGGCAAAGGTAAAAACATGACGATATTGTATTGAAATGGAAATGGTGAAAAGAAAGTATTATTGTGGTCATCAACATAAAATTTACAGTGGGATGATAAGGGCAAAGGTCTTCAATTCTTCCAGTGAAACCCTTTATCGTAATCAGTGTCAATCCTCTGCATACCCGATTTTGAACACCCATTAACCAGCCTATGAAGACTTTGACTGCCCCAATTGGGATCATTTGGCCTGCCCCAACATGGAAAACTTAGTTTGCTCAAAAGTAGAGATTTGCTCCTCCCTAGCATGGAGACTCAACCACTCAGGTCTCACTTCCTTTGTCATATCAAGCACTACTGTCATTTTATTTTGGACCTTAACTTTTACCTAGGTCGCTCTTTCGAGTTTTCAACCTACCAGGTCGCTCTAACTTTTGCCTAGGTAGCCTTTTTAGGTTTTCCACCTAGCGAGCCATGCTTTTCCTTTTTCTTTTCTTTTTTCCTTTTTTCTCTTTTTTTTTTGACAAGTAATGCTTTTACGTATAATATTTCTTGACTGTGTCTGAATTTACAGGAAGTGGTAGATCTTCACCATCCATTTTTGCAAGAATCAAGGACCCTCTAGAGAAAGCCTTCTTCACGACATAAGGTCCTTCATAATTTGGAGTCCATTTTCCACGATGATCTTTTTGAATTGGCAGGATCTTTTTGAGCACTGAGTCTCCTTCTTAAAATTGTCGAGGGCGCACTTTTTTTGCATAGGCTTTCATAAGTCTCCTTTTATATAACTGGCCATGACACAGTGCAATTAACCTTTTACCTTCAATAAGATTCAACTGATCTAGTCGAGCTTGGACCCATTCGGTCTCTTCCAGTTTTGTCTCCATCAGTACTCTTAATGAGGGGATCTCTACCTCAATAGGGAGTGCGGCTTCCATTCCGTAAACTAAAAGGAAATGAGTTGCCCTAGTTGAGGTACGGACAGACATGCGATAACCATACAGAGCAAAGGGAAGCATCTCATGCTAATCTTTGTATGTCACAACCATTTTTTGGATGATTTTCTTGATGTGTTTGTTTGCTGCCTCAACAACCCCATTCATCTTTGGGCGGTATGGCGAGGATTTATGGTGTTGGATCTTGAAATTCTCACATATTTCCTTCATCATTTTGTTATTCAAGTTGGTTGCATTGTCAGTGGTGATCTTATTTGGTAGACCATAACGACATATCAACTCTCTTTTGATGAACTTGATCACCACATTCCTGGTCAAATTGGCATAAGAAGCAGCTTCAACCCATTTGGTGAAGTAGTCTATCGTGATAAGGATAAAGCGATGCCCATTTGAGGCCTTAGGTTCAATAGGTCCTATGACATCCATACCCCACATGGAGAATGGCCAGGGTGCTGCTAGGACATTCAAGGGGACTGGAGGCGCATTGATCTTATCAGCATATATTTGGCACTTATGGCACTTCCTCACATGATTGAAGCAGTCAGTTTCCATGGTTAACCAATAATAACCAGATCTTAGGATTTTTCTTGCCATTGCATGTCCATTGGAGTGAGTTCCGAAGGAACCCTCATGTACTTCTTCAATAATCTTTTCTGCTTCCATTGCATCAACACATCTTAGAAGCACCATATCATGGTTTCTTTTGTAAAGTATTTCCCCATTCAGAAAATAACCCATCGTAAGCCTCCTCAGGGTCTTCTTGTCATTTTCTGAAGCGCCTGCAAGGTACTCCCTATTCTTGATGAAACATTTGATGTCATGGTACTATGGCTTCCCATCAGGCTCATCTTCAACCACTTGACAATATACAGGACAGTCACGACTTTCCATTTTTATAAGTGGTAGGTCCCTTTTATGACTTACTTGGAACATTAATGATAGTGTGGCCAAAGCATCAGCCAACTGGTTCTCTTCTCGAGGAACATGATGAAAAGTGACTTCATCAAATTGCTTGATCAATTCTTTGATGTAAACATGGTATGGGATTAGTTTGGCATCACGGGTTTTCCATTCTCCTTTTAGTTGATGAATGACCAAGGCAGAGTCCCCATATACTTCCAAGATCTTCGCTTTTGATTCTATTGCTGCCTGAATACCTAAAGCACACGCTTCGTATTCTGCTATATTGTTAGTACAGTCAAAACACAACCTTGCTGTGATTAGGATGAATTTATCTTCAGGGGAGATCAAGATGGCTCCAATGCCGTGCCCCAGTGCATTAGAGGCTCCATCAAACCACATAGTCCATTTTTCTTTTTCAGATGATTCTTTATTTTTAAACAGAGCCATTATATCTTCATCAGGGAACTCATATTGCATCGACCCATAATCCTCTATGGGTTGGTTAGCCAGATAATCTGTAAGGGCACTTCCCTTAATTGCTTTTTGGGTGACATAAACAATTTCATACTCCGATAATAGAACTTGCCATCACGCGATTCTCCCAGTGAGAGCGGATTTCTCAAAGATATACTTGATAGGATCCATTTTGGACACCAACTAAGTAGTGTAACACAACATGTATTGTCTCAATCGATGGGCAGCCCATGCCAAAGCGTAACAAGTTCGCTCTAACAATGAGTACTTTGCCTTATAATCTGTGAACTTTTTACTTAAATAATAGATGACGCGTTCTTTCCTACCGGATTCATCATGCTGCCCCAGTATGCAACCCATAGACTCATTAAGCACCGTCAAATACATAATGAGAGGTCTCCCTGGCACTGGAGGCATCAAAACTGGGAGTTCTTGTAAATACTGCTTGATTTTTTCAAAGGCTCTTTGGCAATCTTCATTCCACTTGACTGGCTGATTCTTGCGTAATAACTTGAAGAGCGGCTCGCATGTTGCTGTGAGCTGGAATATGAATCGAGCGATGTAATTCAACTTTCCCAAAAATCCCCGAACTTCCTTTTCAGTGCGAGGGACCGGCATGTCCAATATTGCTCGAACCTTGTCAGGATCAACTTCTATTCCTTTCTGGCTTACCACAAACCCCAATAGTTTGCCTGATCTGACACCAAAAGTGCATTTTGCAAGATTTAGTCAGAGTTTGAACTTCCTCAATCGCTCAAAAACCTTTTGCAGATTGATTATATGATCTTCTTCTATTTTTGACTTCGCAATCATATCATCCATATTAACTTCTATTTCTTTGTGCATCATGTCATGGAACAATGTCACCATAGCTATCTGATATGTTGCCCCAGCATTTTTTAAACCAAAAGGCATCACTTTGTAGCAGAAGGTTCCCCATAAAGTGATGAATGTGGTCTTCTCCATGTCTTCCGGTGCCATCTTGATCTGATTGTATCCCGAGAAACCATCTATAAAGGAAAAAAATGAATGTTGAGTAGTATTGTCCACTAAAACATCAATGTGAGGTAACGGGAAATCGTCTTTAGGGCTGGCCCTATTTAAGTCTCGATAATCCATACACATTCGGACTTTCCCGTCTTTCTTTGGGACAGGAACAATATTGGCAACCCATTGTGGGTATTTTGAAACTGTAAGAAATCCAGCATCAAACTGTCTTTTTACTTCATCTCTGATTTTTAGAGACATCTCTGCTTTCATTCGCCTCAACTTTTGCTTAACCGGAGGGTATCCAGGTTTTAGTGGCAATTTGTGCTCAACTATGTCAGTGTCTAACCCTGGCATATCTTGGTATGACCATGCAAAGACATCACTATAATCAAACAAGAGTTTAATCAACATGTTACGCTCATCTTCTTTCATCGAGATACCAATTTTGATTTCTTTCTTATCATTTTCAGTCCCCAAGTTAATTACTTCAATTGGTTTCTCATGGGGTTGGATTTCTTTAGCTTCTTGTTCAAGTAATCTCATTAACTTAGGTGAAGTTTCCCAATCATCCTCATTATCCCCATCAGTATGATTAACAGGGTGTTCAAAATTATATGATGAGATATTGACACTGTCACTTTCAAGAGAGTTATTTTCAGATCTGCAATAAGTGATGTTGACATAAGAAAAATGAAATGAATAGAAGGTCATAATAATGGTGGGATGAAAGCTAATAGAATGAAAAATGAGAGAACTCAAAAATATATTTTATTAATAACAATTATTGGAAAGGAAACATGTGAGCACATTTACCAATGGAAATCCTAAAGCCTTGGGCAGAGCTAAAGGAATAGCACTACAGAATTACTTTGAAAGAGACTCTAAGGTTATGGGAAGCTCGAAGATCTCCCAATTGTCGAGTCTCGTATCTGAAGAACATGCATACACCAGGTCCGTATGACTGACAAAATTATCATCTTCAACTGCAGTCACTTGGTCTACGAACACAACTCCCGCGCTCCGGAAGCTTTGTTGTATATCACAGATGGGGACTCCCTCCACTTTAGGTTCTTGATTTTCCAAGCGAGCCAGCCTTTTCTCTTTTTTCTCTTCCATGATCCTCCTCTTATCAGCCTTGGTGGGTCTGTATCCCAGCCCAAATCTACCTTTGTTTTCCAAGGGTTGAAAAAGTCCTGTGGCACCTTATCGTTTCTTGCCCAGCCCCTCTCTATGCTGATAACCCCCTTCTAGCATAACTTTAGCCATCATTACAGATGCAACAGAGGGCTGCGGTTTAGGAATTGGAGCTCCTTCTTTTATATAAATGCTATTGACAACCTCGAGTGCTTGAAAGGCAGTCTCCAAAGCCTCTTCTGTAGCTTCAATATAAGGGGTGTCTAGCGGCTTGCTCACTAATAGGTCTTCTTCACCAAAGATAGTAATCATCTTGTTATTAACTATGAATTTGACTTTTTGATGCAAGGTGGAAGGCACAGCTCCAGCAGAATGAATCCATGGTTGTCCTAAGAGACAACTATAGGATGGTGCAATGTCCATCACTTGGAAGAGTATGTTGAAAGTGCAGGGACCAATTTGAACTGGTATTTCAATCTCCCCTATGACTTCTCTCCTTGTGCCATCAAATGCCCTTACTATTGTCGCACTTGATTTCATGTGTGACCCATCAAAAGGCAACTTAGAGAGTGTCGACTTTGGCATCACATTCAAGGAAGAGCCATTGTCCATCAGTACTTAAGCCATGATATGGTCTTGACATTTTACTGAGATATGAAGTGCTTTATTATGTCCTCTTCCCTCATTGGGTATTTCATCATCGGTGAAAGTGATGTAATTATCTGCTGTGATGTTACTGATAACACCATTCAACTTGTCAACCGTGATGTCATGAGAAACATGAGCTTGATTGAGCACTTTCATTACCACCTTCCTGTGTGGCTCAGAGTTCAGTAATAAGGATAAGAATGATATTCTTGCAGGGGTGCGGTTCAGTTGATCTACTACCCTGTATTCACTTTGCTTTATGAATTTTAAGAACTCACAAGCTTCTTCCTCGGTCACTTCTTTCTTATAGACCTCTTGCTTTGCTGCCTTTGGTTCTTCCTTCTCTTTCAAGGCCTTTTCAGTAGAAGTTTCCTCCATTTTTCCTTTCTCTTTCCGAATTCTTTCCACTTGCTCCTTACGCAGATCTTCAGGTGTATAAATACGACCACTCTGAGTCATTCCACCCATCCCAGATATGCTAGAGATAGCCGATGGGATTTTCATTTGATTGTCCTGGAGATCATTCACAATGACTTGCACATCATATTTCCAAGGCACAGCTTTAGTATCCTTATAGGGAAAAGGAGTCGGCACTTGGATGGTGATAGGATTCTGACTAAGAGAGACTTGCGGAGACACCTCTTTACTATAATGAATCATCAATGGCCTTGGTATACCTGGAGCTTGCCCTATGATTGGTTGCGTTGCATATGTATTGGCAGCCTCTTGAACTGGTGGAGGTGTAACTTCTTTGACCATATAGACATCACCATTATCGTACTGATTGTTTATTTGTACTAGATGACTGTCCATTAAACTTTGAAGGACCTGTTTGAATTCACCACATTCCTCAATAGAATGCCCGACTTCCCCGTGGATCTTACACACAGTTTCATCTTTATTGACCTTTTCGATCTCAGCTTGGTTTCGTATCAACCCAAATTTACAAAGCTCTTGAAAAATTACTCTCATGGGAGTTTTTACATCAGCTACCCGACTTATGAGGAATCATCCAGAAGACTTCTCTATGGCATTAACTACAGGACCTCCATGATCAGGTAAGGGATTGCGGCCTACATTAGGAGTTTTTTCTTTAAAATTTAACCATTTGGCATTAATCAAGTCTTGCATTTTGAACTTCAAGGCTCTGTAATTTTCTGTTGAGTGACTTACAGCCCCAACATAGTACTCACATTTAGCATTCTGGTCAAACCCTCTTGGGTAGGGGGTTCCACTGGCTTCATTGGGCAAGGAACTAATAAGGAGTTTCGGAAGAGTTGTGGTAGCAGTTTAATATAGGTCATGGGAATTGGGTCAAATTGGACAGGTATCTTTTCTTGGTTAGCTGGCGGCCTTCTTTAGTTGGTATTTGGATTTTGGGCCCATGGTTTGGTTGGTTGATATGGCATAGTAGGGAGTGTTTGGTTTGGGATAGGAGATGGTGCACGATAAAGGATCATTGGATGATAAGGTTGAGGGTATGGAGCTTGAGAGCCATTAGCAATGTATGGATAGTAAAGCATGTAGGGAGGTTGGAAGGATGGTTGAGGGTTAACAGGCGTTTGGCTATGTCTCCCTTGAGTAAAACTCCTTTGATCGAAAGTCACAGCATGGGCTTCTCCTTCTCTTTTCTTCCCTGCTTGGGGCTTTTTGGCACTAAATGTCCCCGTTGAACTTTCAGCAATCTTTCCACTTCTCATTCCTCCTTTGACTCTTTCCCCGATGATAACCATGTCTGAGAAATTCGACGACACGCTTCCTGTTATTTTGTCATAGAAGGGTGATTGGAGGGTGTCAATGAATGTGGCCACAATTTCTATTTCTGTCAGTGGAGGTTCAACTTGAGCAACTATCTCTCTCCACCGCTGAGCATATTCTTTAAAGGTTTCAACTCCTTTCTTAGCCATATTTTGCAACTGTAACCTATCTGGTGCCATATCGATGTTGTACTTATATTGCTTGAAGAAAGCATCAGCCAAGTCCTTGAAATATCGTATATGGGCACGTTCCAGGTGTGTATACCAATTAGAAGCTGCCCTAGCTAAGCTGTCCTGGAAGAAATGGATCAATAACTTGTCATCATGAGCATGTGATGCCATCTTGCGGATGTATATGGTCAGATGGTTCTTTGGGCAAGTGGTTCCCTTATATTTTTCAAAATCTGGGACCTTAAACTTTGGAGGAATCACCACATACAGGATAAGACAGAGCTCTGCGGCTTCCAGAAGACCATAGCTACTTGCTCCTTCTATGGCTCGCAGTCTTTCTTCAAGAACTTCTAATTTTTCCTTAGATTGAATGCCTTCAGTTGAAGGGTTCGGCGGAGAAGTTCTAGTGACCTTATGGGGAAAAAGCTGTGGCATGTAGAAAGGAGGTTGGGCCTGAGTCGAGCCTTGTGGCCCGAAGTAGGTATTACCAATGATGAGCCGCTCTCAAGAGGGTTGGTAATTTGGGACAAAGCATAAAACCGGGGAAATGCCATAAGGTGGAATAGAAACAGTACCGAGGAATCTCACCGGTATTTGGTTGAGATCCTTGGGGAGGTTTGAAGTCGTTGGGATTTGTCGGTGCACCGCCCTCGGGAATGTTGGTGGATAATGGTGGCACATAACCGGTGGAAGGCCATATGGTGGGAATGAAGATGCCTGTGTTTCAGGATTATTTGAGTAGATGGTGAGTGGCATCATGGCCCCTTGAGAGGTGATGCTAGGATACTGCCAATGAACTGGCGTAAAGCCGGGCGGGTGAGCAGGCGTGGCAGAAGGATCATCATTTGCCTTTGAATGAGTCCCCTCTGTATTCCTCTTTTTTTCCAGAATTTCCAAGATCTTGGCCATTTGTTCCTTTAGCTGGCTTACTTCACTTCTCAACTCTTCTTGTAACTGACCCAGTTCATCTATGACTCTTGATTGAGAGCGAGTCCTATATGGGTGTCTTAGAGACAATTTTTCTTTCTGTATTCATTATTTTTTATTAGATAATATGGAAATGAAAAAGAAAATACAAACAAAAATAAAACTATGCATGTAGAGACATGATCCAAAGCAGCAAGTGATATCGATAAACCTCATTCATTCAAAGAGAAAAGTTCTATGGTCATAGAGAGTTTTACACATATTGATCTTTGCTACTCCTCAAGTCAAATGGAGGAGTTAGCTTTACAAAACAAAATGGAAAGAGTCATGCTAACTCTAAATTACATCAGCATTCCTAGAACAAGAAACTAATTTCAGTGATCCTTTTCAGTGAAATTTTCCTAGGAAGTCAAGGTCCTTTCTAACCCGAGTCAGAATATCTTGGTTTTCTCCTGGTGCTAGCTTGGCTTCCACTTTGATGATTTCCCTTGCCCTCTTTCTTGAATGGTTGGAGATTTTCCCATATTATCAATAACCATTTCAACTTTTCGCTCCATTTCTTGGCTTGCATTAAGATAGAAATTCTTTTCATTAGTCAGGAAAAGAACATCATCCTCCAACCGATTCTTCTTACTTTCCAAGAAAGTAGACCATTCAACATGCTTTTCCAAATGTTGATTCAAGATTTTAACTTCATTCTTGAATTCTTGAAGTTGACCATCTTTCCCTTGAATGATTGTTTCGAGGGCTTGACATGTTTTCCTTAACCTCTCTATTTCAATCTCTTTAGAGGCTGTCTCTTATTCTTGACTTTGGATTTTCCTTCTTGCAGTGCTAAGTTGATCTTTCAAGGACCTTCTCTCAGTGACCCACTGCCGATAAATGATTTCGTACCGCCCCTCTGCTTCAGCATAGTAGTCAATGGGTTCATTAAATTGGTGCATTGGTAACTCTGGAGCCTGTACTTTGGGAGCAAGAAACCCCTTCTTCCTACTAGCCTACCAAATTAAGTATTCTAGTGTCGTTTTAGACGATAGGAGACCGGGCTTCACACTTCTTGTGTCCTTCCAATCTTCAATGACTTCTTTTATTTTATGACTGGTTCCTTCATCGCCGTATGAGAATTCAAATTTGGACAACCCATGAGTCATCGGAATGAATTGCAGGGATGCCATTTGTCTTCGGACCATAGCTGGAGCATAGCCCACCACTCCCCATGGGCCAATAAGTGGAACCCAAGGTTTGCTTCCACATCTATATATGGTATAAGTGAGAGGAAACCACTTGGCCCTCCAGACCACTTCTTTTATTTCCATGAAAAAACTAGATCCATTGCCTCATCGTTGGAGTTCGGGGAGGCCAATTGTCACGACCATATAGAGAGAGCGGGTGCTTAGGTATGACATATTATTTTAGATCAATTTCTGGATGGTTAAAGCACTTCAAGGTTGGCATATGACTAAGTATCCATACTGCAAGTAATGGTGCACATCCCCAAAATCTTCCTTTCTGATGGACTCACCAATAATTCAGGGATCGAATTGTCTCGGCTAAAATTGGTGGGGCTGAGTGTACCCCATGCTCGATCTGCTCGACCAAATTGATCACATGTCCATCTATTTGATTTTTCCATCTCGGAAAAATTATTAACCCATAAATAGCAAGGGCTAGTGCTACCAAACCAAAACTTTGATCAACTTGAGCTTCAACCATCCTAAGCAAGAACTCCGAATCTAGACTTCGTCCTTCATCCACCATGTACTTGTCCAATCCATTGGCATGAATCCCTATCAATTTGGACAGCATCCTTCTTGGCGTCTTCTTAGGGTCATGTGAGTACACTTTATCCTTTGGTATGTCGTCTCTATTAAGAAGCCTAGCATACTCCTCAATCGTTGGCACCAAGTCAAATTGTCGAAAAGTATAACACCGATATAAGGGGTCCCAAAAATGGAGCATAGCTTTCAACATTTAGAGGTCAGAGGTGATAAACATGAGAGCTGCAATATCTCCATACTTGTCATTGAACTCTTCTTGTCTTCTCATGCTATACCACACATTACGGAGCCTCCTTAGGTCATTTTGCTCAAAGTCATGGCTCCTCTTTAAGAGAGGTAAAGGAACATCTTCGCGATGTAAACTATTTCCTTCCCTGGCTTGAATTCTTGTAGACTCTTCACCGATAGCCCTAATACTCTCTGCCACCTCAGACATTAGAGTCATCTTTCCCTTATTCATGCTCGAGGTTTATCGATATCTTCACAGGATTGGACCACACATACAAATGCAAGATAAAAGAAAACAACAAAAATTTAGCAACTACAAAATAAAAGACAAACAGAAATTCCTCATGTGTTAGAGGAAAAGGGGTACCTAATCTTGGTACCCGTCCAGCAAGATGGGTTCTATGAACGATGGTAACTCTAAGGTCATATCTACAAGTGATAGCTTTGGTTCTAGACCCCTATTGGACAAAAGGTCCCCAAATTGTCCCTTGCTGTCACCAACACTTTGGCTAACAAGAGTCCTCCATCCTCACCCATGATAGGTTACAAGCGGAAAGAGTTCAATTTGAGCGAGGGGTTTTCATGTGCCTAACCGGAGACCAACGGTCCCACAAAGCAACACTACTTCACCCTCTATCTAAGCCTACAAGGTATTGAGCTCGGGTATAGAGTTTGTGTGTGCAAGTGTACATGAGAGAATTTATTTATAAAGCAGAAATATAATACATATAATGCAAACAAAATGTACAATAATATGAAACAAATAACAAATAAACAAACAAAAATGGACCAACATAATCAAAGAGCAAATCATATAAGATTAAAATAAGGTTTAACCCTCTAATTGTCCCCAGTGGAGTCGCCAGCTGTCGCAACCGTCCCGATGGGCACCGCGAAAATAAAAAGAATAAGAGGAGGAAAATACCTCGGGGTGTTAGGAGTCACCACCAATCGCTTTATCCATTAAATGGAATGGTGCAATTGGATACCTAAAAGATAGTCTACGTTTCAGAGTTTGAGGTTCGGGGGTTGATTACGGGTAGGGAAGGTGTTAGCACCCTACACCGTCCGTTCTAAGAACGGTTACCTATTTAATCTAATATTATTTGTAATATTAATTAAATTGGTCCTTCAAAAAAAGAAAGAAATATTTTTTTTTTATTTTTACTTTAACATGTCCCATTTTGTTATGCATGTTATCAAAGATGATAAATGACTAAGACATGGAATGGGTGGCTAAATAGCCATTATTTTAAAACAAATTTTAAGTCTACAACATATTATATAAAAGTGGTGAATTAAAATTTTATCTCTTTGAAGAGAAGTAATTTTTAAAATAAAATGGCCAAATAAAATCTCATTTATAATAAAAAATATATTTTTAGGCACAATGAGATTTTTGTAGTAATTTTTTTTTTAAAAAAAGTCTTCATGAAAAATAAAACTTTAATTCACCACAATCATGATATTGAAACTGTATGAAATTGTTCACTTTTATTTAAATATTTTATTTTACAAAAAAAAAGTTTTATTTTGGTTTATAAAAAAAGTTGTATTTTAGTTTACATAATTATTTTAATTTCTATGTGGGGATTAGACCTCGCCAGCGCTCCTGGCAAAATCCAATATAAAGCCTTAAGATTATCGGGAAAAGTATATCGATCGGCGCTCCGATCCTCTCCCAATTTTTCCATCATCGACTAGTGATTTACGTAAAATGATTAAATTAAAGTCACATACTAACCAATATAATAATCATAACAACAAATAAGATAATTAATAAAAGACAAAGATAAACTATAAAGTCAAACCAGTCCACAAATTAACTTTCATCATTTTTTTATTTTTATCCCTTTTTTACATTTTTTAATTTTACACGTATTTTTATTTTTTATTTTAAAGAAAACAATTTTATTATTTTTTATTTTATACCCCAAATACTCATCTTAATTTTTTATCTAATTTTTAAGCAAAAAAAAAAGGTCTTCACGTGACAAACAAAAAAAAAGGTGGGGAAAAGGCCAAAAGCAAAAAGTAAAAAGTAACAAAAACAAAAAAAAAGGAAAGAAAGTGGGTGGTCAACCGTGACCACCCAAAAACAAAACGATAATAATAAAAGCAAATAGGCATGAATAGTAATGAAAAAGCAAAAGAAATAAAGAGACTTTGGTCTCTGTAAATGGAAAATGAAAACAGAGCAACAAAAGGTGAGGGGAACAAGGCTCACGGTGGATGGTTGGATGGGAGGCTAGTTCGTGTGAGGCCACGTGATGGAGGCACGGCTCGGGTCGTCTGAGCCTGCTGGTCTACAACGATGGAGTGCCGGCGACTAGAGGACGGTGGTGGAGCGCAGCGGAGCTCCGGCGAGGAGTGACGTGGTTGCGCATGGAGACCGGATCTGGGGTTCTCGTCTTTGGGGATGAAGGGATGATGGTGGCTGTTTTAGGAAGATTGATTGGTGGGATGGGTTATTTGAGAAGGTTATAGAGGAGGAAGAGTGGTGGTCTAAATGAAGATTGGAGATGGGAGTGAGCAGTTTTGTGGCTGCTGAAGTGTGGGAATTTTTCCTCTTATCCATATGAAATTCTAAGTCTATGATTGCTCTGTAATTGCTCTCTCTTTTTCTTGTTTTTGAATCCCCCCCGTTTCTGTGATTGTATGCCCTTTTATTCTTGCCGTATGATTCAGCTTCCTAATCAATTTGCTTTTTCGTTTTATGCCGATTGGAAGGCCAATGGAGAAGAAAAACAATCAGAATAATACTTCTCAATGATGGTTGGAAAGCCAACGGAAAGAAAACTGCTAGGAGCCTTTAATCCAAATCAATGTAGCTATTGTGGAGGCTAGGGTTGCAGCAGCAGGAAGAAGGAAGTTGGGTTATGGGTTGAGAAGAGAAATTAGGTCATAGGTTGACCCGTAGTGAAATTTTTTTTTTTTTTTTTTTTTTTTTTTTTTGTAAAGAAAGAAATTAAATAAAATAAAAATGAAAATAAAAAGAAAATAGACAAAATTGGGTATCAACAGTAAAAATAAATATTTTTTACTTTTTATTGATGATTATAGTAGGAAGACTTGGGTTTATTTTATAAAGCAAAAATCTGAAGTATTTGTAGCCTATAAAAATTTCAAAGCTCTTGTAGAAAAAGAGAGTGATTTTGTAATCAAGGCTCTAAGATCCGATAGAGGAGGCGAATTTACATCTAATGAATTTAATGAATTTTGTGAAACAAATGGAATTCGCCGCCCTCTAACGGTTCCTAGATCACCACAACAAAATGGTGTAACAGAGAGAAAAAATAGAACTGTTCTTAATATGGCTAGATGTATGTTGAAAGCAAAAAATATGCCTAAGGAATTTTGGGCCAAAGCTGTTTCTTGTGCAGTTTATTTGCTCAACCGCTCTCCAACAAAAAATGTGAAGGATCAAACACCACAAGAAGCATGGAGTGAGACCAAACCTAGTGTCAATCATTTGTGAATTTTTGGAAGTGTTGCTTATGTTCATGTACCCGACCAAAGGAGATCCAAGCTAGATGATCGAAGTGAGAAACATGTTTTTATTGGTTACGATCCAAATTCTAAATGCTACAAGTTGTACAACCCAAGCAATGGCAAGATTGTTGTGAGTCGAGATGTGAAGTTTAATGAAAAAGCCACTTGGAGATAGGAAGCACAAGAAGAAGGAAGTTATGATTTCTTTCCATACTTTGAAGATGAAGAGCAAGAGACCATGATGCCTATCCAATAAGAGACTCCAACACCATCTCCCATTCATGAAGCATCCTCATCTTCCGAAGAAAGTTCCAGTGAAAGGCCAAGAAAAATGAGAAATATTGAAGAGTTATATGATGTAACTGAGCCTTTTGATTTGTTTTGTCTTCTTGTTGACAGTGAACCTTTAGACTTTGATGAAGCTTTCAAAGACAAAAGGTGGAGACAAGCCATGCAAGAGGAAATTGAAGCCATTGAAAAGAATAACACTTGGGAGTTATCATCTCTTCCCAAGGGTTATGAGGCAATTGGAGTCAAATAGGTGTTCAAGATAAAGAAGAATGCCAAAGAAGATGTAGAGAGATATAAAGCAAGGCTCGTTGTAAAAGGCTACAAGCAAAAACATGGAGTTGAATATGAAGAAGTGTTTGCACCCGTTGCCTGCATGGAGACAATTCGTTTGATCATTGCTTTGGCGGCTCAAATGAAGTGGAGGATTTATCAACTTGATGTAAAGTCCGCTTTCCTTAATGGCTATCTAGAAGAGGAGGTATATGTTGAACAACCAATTGGCTTTGTGGTAGAAGGGCATGAAGATAAAGTCTTGAAATTGAAGAAAACATTATATGGGTTGAAGCAAGCACCAAGAGCATGGAATAGTCGTAACGACAAGTATTTTCAAGATAATGGCTTTGTTCGATGTGTTCATGAATATGCTCTTTATATTAAAGCATATGACAATGGAGATATTTTGCTTGTTTGTCTTTATGTTGATGATCTTATTTTCACCGGAACTAATCCTACTTTGTTTGAAGGATTCAAGAAGGCTTTGGCACATGAATTTGAGATGACCGATATTGGGCTCATGTCATACTATTTAGGCCTAGAGGTGAAGCAAAAGGAGGATGGAATTTTTATTTCTCAAGAAGCCTATGCAAAGGAGATTTTGAAGAAGTTCAATATGTTTGATTGTAACTCCGTGAACACACCCATGGAATATGGAGTTAAATTGTCAAAGTTTGATGATGGAGTGAAAGAAGATCCCACCATTTTCAAAAGTCTTGTGGGAAGCTTGAGATACTTGACTTCGACAAGACCCGACATTCTTTTTGCAGTTGGAGTAGTGAGTCGCTACATAGAATCACCTACTTCTACCCATATGAAAGTTGCTCGGAGGATTCTTCGTTACCTAAAATGTACAATTGATTTTGGGCTATTTTATTCATTTTCTAATGATTTCAAGCTTGTGGGATATTGTGATAGTGATTTTGCGGGAGATGTTGATAATAGAAAGAGCACTATTGGTTTTGTATTCTTTATGGGAGATTGTGTTATTTCATGGAGTTTTAAAAAATAATCTATTGTCACACTCTCAACTTGTGAGTCCGAGTACGTGGTGGCAACTTCTTGCACTTGTCATGCTATATGGCTTAGAAGGTTATTGAAAGAAATTTATTTTCCACAAGAAGAAGCAACAAAGATTTGTATTGATAATAAGTCCGCATTATCTCTTGCTAAAAATCCAGTGTACCATGATCGAAGCAAGCACATAGACACAAGGTTTCATTTTATTAGAGAGTATGTTGAGAACAAGGTGATTGAGCCCAAATATGTGAAGACACAAGATCAAATTGCTGATATTTTTACTAAGCCTCTCAAGTTTGAAGAATTTCAAAATTACGAGCAAGACTTAGAATGAAGAAGAAGACTTCAAATTAAGGGGAAATGTTGATTAAAAATAATAATTTGAAGTTAATGGATTTTTGGTGGTTATGTGACCTTTGATGTGGTAGCTATTAAGAGTTATGAGAATTATTCTATGAATAATGAAGAATTATGGTGTGTCATTAGGGAGAATTATTTCATTGGAGTTATGTAGTTATAGGATGGTTTATTTCATGAGTTAAATAAAAATTAATATTGTTAATTAGGAAGAGTTATAGAATGTGTAAGGTATCTTTCACTTCTATAAATATTTTATGTACTTTGGAGTTTTAAAAAGAAGAAATAAAATTTTTACAAGAGTCTCTTCTATTATTCTTCTACACTAATAATTGCACCATATAGCAGGAAGTTACACTATATAAATGCTTTTCTCCACTTGAACGTTAAGCAAACCTTTATATGCCTTCTCCCTGTCCTATTTTGGCTTTAATGAAGAGTAAGAATCTCCAAGATAGTCATATGCATTGCTCTAACAAAATTGATAATGACACATTACAAAAGGGATCACAAGACAATAACTATACTACAAGCCACATGAAAAATGAGCACCATAGAGTGAGCGGAACTGAGGCGCAGGCATAAGTTGCTAGCATGATGACTAAGCATTCACTCTCACCAACTCCAAACATTTGAGTAATTGTACCTGGAACATACACAAAAAGAAGTATGATTCCAACAAGAATTTAAACAAGAGGAAGCTCAAATTTTGTTTATATAATGGGGAACCAAAATGGCAAAAAAGGCAACTGATTTTGTTAAGAAAAGTATTTCTGTAGCCTGTAACAACGCAACTTCTGTAAAAAATGAATGCCTTATTAGTATATATGTTATTTGTGGCTTGAATTTTGTGGAGGTTCATCATTCACCGTGGACTTACCACACAATAGAAAAGCTTTAAGTGAATGAATACTATAGCACCGTAGGACAATAGGACTTAAGTATATGATGTTGTTAGAAGTATTCAAGTCAAGCACAGCTGATTTATCATGTCCTTCACTTATAGCATTGCAAGAAACCTCTGTTCAGAAAATTACAAGGATCGAATTTACTTAGACAAAGGAAGCTTTTTCCTGTTCCCACTTACAATGTCCCTGCAACTCAAGTACTGCTGCAAGACTTTTCATCTCTCCTGTTCCCACACCGACCAATACATGCATCCCTCCTTGCTTCCTAGCTGAATCTCACATTGCTTTCTGTCGCAACCGGGATCGCGACGGGACGACCGAAAAAATATAAAAAAATCAAATGGAGTCGCCACCAATGTTTATTTAAATTGGGAAAACATTAGAAAAACCCTTTTATCAGGAAAACTGGTCTTTTGAAAATGAGTTTGAGTCAGGAGTCGACATGGATAGGGAAGGTGTTAGCACCTATCTGCCGTTCCAAGAACGGTACCTTATGTTAGTTGTGTAAAATTTAATAATCTCAAATATATTTATTTTTACCCCTTTTAAACAAAAGACTTTGTAATTATTTTTTATTTTTCTCATTTTTTGGAAAGAAATAAAAGAAACAACCAAATCATGAAAATTTTTTTTTTTTTTTGGCTTGACAGAATAGAGATTCTGCTCTTCTACGTATCCTCGGGTGCAATGAGGAACTCAAAGTCACGTAGTTCTTTATAAAATAAGTGTGGGTTGGTTGATTTTATTTTAAAAAAATTTTATTTGAAAGTGAATCCATTCTTGCACGAGGATTCAAGTTAGCACTAGGCTACTCAATAAACCCTTATGATCCAAAAGATAATGAAGATAGCATTCACTATTCAATCATCGTCATTGGTCATTGCATGGATTAAAAGATTTTTTTTATTTTTATTTTTTATTTTTGTTTTTTTTATTTTTATTTTTTGAGAATACTCTAAGACACATAAGTAAACATAATTTTTCTTGAACCAAGTAAATCTAACAAAATAAAATAAAAGCACAACATCACAAAACATATTTTCCCTTTTTTATCTTTTAACATTTTTTTTTATATTTTTTATTTTTTATGCTTTACCTCTTTAGCTAAATCAAATATGCACAGGTTTTTTCTTAAGAAAAACAAATAGACAAACGAAAACTAAACACAATTCAAGAAACTAGTCTAAGCATAATTCTCAACTCAAAATTAACAAATAATACCTATCTCACTTAGCCACAGAATGACCCAAAGTCAGAATCATCAAAAGGAAGCCCAATCCAAAAATAAAATCTATTGCAGATATTTTTATTCCTCTTTCTTTTACCGAAACTGGGCCTAAACTACCCAAATCAATTTGCTACAACTGCCCAAATTATCATGCCAACCAAATAGCCTTCAAGAGAAAAACAATAAAATAAAATAAAATAATCAAAAGTTAACCCAAAACAAAACCAAATATTTCTGCAGAAATGAATGAACCTTTCACGTGCTTCTGAGGAGTAGATTCACAAAGACAGCGTTGAGCGACGAGATTGAGCGGCAGTAGAGTGGCATCGCCGGCGAAGGTCCAGCAGTTGGTTGACGGTTCGACGCAGCTCGGTTGGTGGTTTGGCTCGCGTGGAGGAGACTACGACTGCTGGCTCGGACGGA
This sequence comes from Ormosia semicastrata, assembly GCA_029884595.1. Lineage (NCBI taxonomy): Eukaryota > Viridiplantae > Streptophyta > Magnoliopsida > Fabales > Fabaceae > Ormosia > Ormosia semicastrata. Next base: position 40,021,420 of record JAQQTO010000059.1, read on the forward strand.
CGTGGGAGGGAGGTGACGGAGAGGGTGAAACTTGGAAGTTTGAAGGTGGTTCACGTAAATGATGGAGGGATGAGGATGGGGGATTCACGTGTGCATGGAGGTGCTGCTGGTGGGTTGTTGGAGAAGCTATAGAAGGGGTTGCTGAGTTGCACTGAGTTGACTCGGTGGGATGGAGAGGGGAGGCTGCTGGCTCCACGTGGAGGAAGACGAGGAGAGTTTTAAGTGTGCATGGGAGCGTCCTGCACGGTGGCTTGGATGGAGGTTGGTTTGAGGGTGATGAAGGGTTGGTTGAAGATGAAGGTGAGAGGTGGTAGAGAGCTGTTTATTTTACAATGGGCGTGTGCATGGTGGTTACGTGAAGATGGGTGAAGGGTGGTGCTACGGTGGAGAGGGATCCTGGCAGAGGAGAGGAAGATTCACGTAAAAATGGTGCAGGGATGAAGGTTGAAGAATGGGTTTGTTTATGGTTTTGGGAAGGGAGCTAGGAGGTGAGGTGGTTGGGAAGTGAAGGGTGATGAGAATGGGAAGGTGGACACGGTTGGAGATGGGGTAGGTTGCTGGTTGTGGTTTAAATGGTGTTCCACGGTTGGAGGGTGGCAGGAAGGTGAGGGAGATGTGATGAAGGCTTGAGGCAGAGGTGGCTGCTGCGTGGGTGAAGGGTTTTACGTGGAATGGAGGTGTATGGAGGTGCTTGTGGTGATCACGGTTTTGAGGAGAGGGTGGTAATGGGTTACGTGAATGGTTGGTGAAGTAGGTTATGGAGGCTTTGGACGTATATGGTTGAATGGGTGGAGGTTTGGGTGGCTACGGTGGGAAGTTTGGTGAGGAGATGAAAGGTGATGGCATGGAGGTTTAGATGGGAGTTAAGTAGGGTTTTATGGAGGAAGATGAATCTGTGACAGAGGTAAGGGATGGTGTTTACGTGTGCATGAAGAGGTTAAGGGTGGTAGGCCGTGGTGGTTAATGCCTTAATGGTTAGGTGATGAAGGGTGGAGGTGGTTACGGTGGGAAGTTTGCAGGAAATGGATCTGAGTTGACTCAGCTGATGGAGATGATGATGATGGAGGGTGTGAGCTTGAGGAAGGTGAGGTGTGTTGGTGAGTATTTTACGTGGAAGATGGAGGAAATATAGGTTGTGAGGGGTGATGGAATGCGAGAGGTTTAAGGTGTGGTGATCTCTGTTTGGAGTGGTTGTTAAGGGTGATTGGAGTGTTGGTGGGGATATGATGAAGGGTGGTGAGGTGTTGAAGTTGGCAAAGCAATGTGGTGTCTGCGTGAGGGAGAGGAAGAGGTCGTGGAGATGGTTGAAGGTTGTTTGAGGTTGGGAGGGACCTGAGTTGATGGTGATGAAGAAGAAGGTGTGTTATGGAGGTTGAGTTGCTTGGAGATGAATGAGGTTGAAAAAGTGGAGAGTGAAGCTTGATGGAGGTTTTAGGATAGTGAGAATCAAGAGGGGTAATGGCAGAGAGAAGATGTAGGCTTATGGTGAGGAGATTGGAATCCTTCTGGAGGTGAGGATGCAGTTGAGAGTTAATGGGCCTTCCCTCCCGTTGCCAGAAGTTGAATGTTGATAATGAATATCAAGGGAATCTCCCCTTACGTGGATTGAAAGTGGTTCAAGAATGGAGGTGGCAGTCGGTGGTGATGGGAGCGATTCACGATGGTATGGTTAGGGGAATAAAGAAAAACAAAGGTTCTCTCGTGTGTGTCATTGGTTGTGGGAAATGGGGTAGCAAAGGATGGAGGTAGAATAAACAAGCGAGTAAAAGGTGCATATGTGCTAAATGCCGTGTGATGATAGCTGCAAGATGGCATGGGAATAGGAATAAACAAAAAAGTAAAGCATATGTGCTCCATGTGTGAAGTGGGGTGCGAAAGCTGCACCTTGTGTAAGGTGCAGTGGGTGATAAAAGAGAATGAAAAGAAAGAAGACGGGTGTTCACCTAACGTGAGTAAAAAAAAAGTATCTTTGTGCATTTTGTTGTATATTTTTTTTATTTTTTATGTTTTATATTTTTTATTTTTTTATTTTTTCATAAAAAAGGTACAAAGCAAAGCAATTAAACAATCAATCAACAAACATAAAAAAGAAAATTTCACGGACAAAATTGGGTATCAACACTTTCCTATGTACCTATCAGCCAAAAGCCAAAAGCAAATAATTATTTTTTTGGGTCTTCTTCTTTCTTCTAATGCACTCACTTCCTTAGATTCAAAGAACTTGAAATACCAATATACCTAAGTGTTAGTACCGGGGAAGCCATAAACAACAGGGAGATCTCCAACAACGAGTTAAGTGAGGAACCACAAGTGGGCTTGGACATCACATATCAACTCAAAATCTTAAGGCATTGGGTGCATGGGTTCTTCCACTTATAAACACCCCTCTTAGTCTATTTCTATCCAATGTGGGACTTATTCTACTCACAACTCACACTTGCAATTTCCCAACAAATCTCTCCCTCAAGTGTGAGTCCATATCCTCCCCCTCCAACGGAAGCATTCGAGTATTCAGTCCATACTTGTACCGATGTTATCTTCATCACTAACGGGACACGCCGCCTGACCACCACATAACATCAGGAAGACTTTCGACACAAGGGAAAGAGACCCTTTACATGGATCCACCAAAGACAGACTATCTAATACTCGCCCAAGCTGAACTACCTGGCTCTGATACCAATTGTTAGTACCGAGGAAGCCATAAACAACAGGGAGATCTTCAACAATGAGCTAAGTGAGAAATCACAAGTGGGCTTGGACACCACATATCAACCCAAAACCTTAAGGCATTAGGTGCATGGGTCCTTCCACTTATAAACACCTCTCTTAGTCTATTTCTATCTAATGTGGGACTTATTTTACCCACAACTCACACTTGCAATTTCCCAACATTAAGAAAGTGTGGCAAACAATGTTCTTCTTGGTGTACTGTACACCAAATATCTTGACGTCCTTCCACATAACACCTTTAAAGACTGACTAGATTTTGGTGCTTGATAGGAGAGTGCAACCCTTTTTCCATCACATGGATTCCAGCTCAATTTTAGCACTTTGACAGCCACAAAACATTTTGTAGCTAGCCATCCTATAGCCACACCTGAAAAACTCAACTAATATCAGTCTTCCATAAACATCAAGCTTTTTTATAGCCAAGTTGGAATATTTTTTTTAAGTTGGGATGAGAATAACCTTGTGAACAGCTCCAAAGCAATTTTCAATTTATTGCAAGAGATTACATGAAAAGTTTCACATTGTCTCCCTTTGGGTCTTCTTTAGGTAATCTCAAGGCTACTCAAAATTTGATGAAGTTAAAAAACATCAAATATGATAAAAATGAATAGGACAAAAGATCAAACATGATTAATGACCATCCTTGCTTTTTCACTTCCATGATCCTTTCTAGAATCTTAATCATAGACAACTGGACAGTGATACTAGAGAAATTATTGCATAAACATGGTACACCCAAATTAAGGCAGTTGAGCCAATCATATTGTTAATTAACATTAATAATGATAGTTGTGATATTTAATTATTAATTATTAATGTGATTAATCTAATATACCTGTCGGTATAATGCCTCACAAATCAGTGGGCTGGTTATTGGGACTTTTTCCCTTTGTGTCTTGTTTTATCTCTTGACCTAATGGGATAGGAGAATAAAAGGGATGCTTATCACCTTTTATAAAACTACCTGTGTGCAGAGAAGAGAATAAGAGATATACGAAAGAATCTGAAAAACATAGGGATCAAGGGGTGCGAAAAACAGAGAGGAGAGACTTGGATGTAATTGATATTCTTCTTGACTAGAGAAGGGATAAGGGCCAAGGGGCTCTCTGTTGTAAAGGCTTGATCTTGTTTTGCATTATCATAGTGAAGCTGCTCTCTCCCGTAGATGTAGGCCACATTGGCTGAACCACGTAAATCTTGTGTGTGCATTCTTCTATTTCTTTCTTCCTTTAATTTCCTTTTTTTTTGCTGGTTTTGAATTCTGTTTTACAATTCATTTTTTTGGGTTTTCTTTTTCTTTTATATTTTGGTACTGTGTTTGCATTCTTGGTGTGTTTGCAACAGGAGATACGTGATTTTTTCTTCTTGGACCAACAAATGACGCCGACTATGGGGACAAAGAAGAAAGAAGATCAAAAGGCTGAACCATGGGTACCAAATACGACATTGAAAAGTTCTCCGAAAATAATGATTTCGGGTTATGTAGGATCAAGATGGAAGCCATCTTGGTGCAATAAGGAATTGCAGAAGCATTGAAGGGAGAGGCAAAAATGTCTTCCACTTTTTCTCAAAAAGAGAAGAATGATATGATTGACAAGGTAAGGAGTGCCATAATTTTGTGTCTTAGTGATAAGGCACTAAGGGAGGTTGCAAGAGAAAAGACAGCCGCTGCAATGTAGGTCAAATTGGAGTCTTTATACATGACAAAGTGATTGGCAAACCGACTATGTTTGAAGCAACAACTCTACTCATTCAAGATGGTGGAGGCAAAATCTATAGCGGAGCAACTAGCGGATTTCAACAAGATTCTTGATGACTTGGAGAACATTGAGGTGAAACTTGATGATGAGGACAAAGCTTTGCTCCTACTCAACTCTCTACCAAAATCCTTTGAGCATTTCAAGGATGCTATCCTATATGGCAAGGATCAAACTATTACCTTGGATGAGGTTCAAACCTCAATTCGGACTAAGGAGCTTCAAAAGCAACAAGAATCGAAAATCAAGGATAATGGTGAAGGCTTGAATATCTCAAGGGGAAGAAGCGAGAAGAGAAGGCCAAAGGGGAAGAAGTCTAGATCAAAGTCAAAGTTCAAATGTTTTAATTGTCATAAAACTGATCATTTTAAGAAGGATTGTCCTGAGAAAGGGGGCAAGGAGTCTAGAAAGTCAGTGGATTCCGCGGATTTAGCGGTTGTTTCGAATGGTTATGAGAGTGCGGGGGTGTTGGTGGCATCAACCTCAGAAACGCAAAGGAATTGGGTTATGGATTCCAGATGTACTTATCATATGTGTCCTATGAAGGATTACTTCGAGACCTTAGAGCTTAAAGAAAGTGGAGTGGTACTTCTAGGCAATAACAAATCATGCAAGGTGCAAGGTATGGGTACTATCCGGCTTAAAATGTTTAATAACTGTGAATTCTTATTGCAAGATGTGAGGTATGTTCCTGAACTTAAGAGAAATCTTTTATCGATTAGCATGTTTGATACTTTAGGTTACTCTACTAAAATTGAACATGGCATGATTAAGATTTCTAATGGTGCTTTAATAGTTGCTAAGGGAACTAAGAGAAATGGTTTGTATATTCTTGATGGTTCTACTGTTATTGCTTATGCATCTATAGTTAGCTAAACACCGCATGATAAAACCAAGTTATGGCATTTGAGACTAGGGCATGTTAGTGAAAGAGGTTTAGTGGAACTAGAAAAACAAAACTTGTTGAATGGTGATAAATTGGATAAACTAGATTTTTGTGATCATTGCATATTAGGTAAATCACATAGAGTTAAATTTGGAACTAGTATGCATGTTTCTAGTAGACCATTTGAGTATGTTCACTCGGATCTTTGGGGTCCTTCAAGGGTGATGACTCATGGAGGGCGTTCCTATTTTCTCACCTTGATTGATGATTTTTATAGAAGAGTGTGGATTTATATTTTGAAAAACAAATCTAAAACATTTCAAAAGCTTAAGGAATGGCACACTCTTATAGAAAATCAACTGGGAACTAAACTAAAAGTTTTAAGGACTGACAATGGCCTGGAGTTTATTTCAGAGCAGTTTCATGAGTTTTGCAGGAAACATAGAATCAAAAGGCACAAAACTATGGCACAGACTCCGCAACAGAATGGCCTAGTCGAGAGGATGAATAGGACTATTCTGGAGCAAGTGAGATGTATGCTTTTGGGCGCGGGGTTGCCTAAGAGCTTCTGGGGAGAAGTTGCTAACATTGCAGTTTATTTGATTAACAGATGTCCATCTTCAACTATAGACTTCAAGATACCTATGGAAGTGTGGAGTGGTAAACCGGCAGACTACTCTAATCTGAGGGTATTTGGTGCTCTGGTATTTGCTCATGTTAGACAAGACAAACTTGAGGCTCGGGCTGTGAAGTGTATCTTTATTGGTTATCCAGAAGGTGTGAAAGGTTACAAGCTGTGGAAGTTGGATCCTGGAGAGTCAAGATGCTTTATCAACAGGAACGTCACATTTGATGAGACCAGAATAAGGATGATGTGTAAAATCCTGGAAGAAAGCAACTCAAAAACGGCAAAGGAGAAGGCTCAGTTTGAGGTAGAGTCTCCTACTTGTACTACTAAAGATGACAATCTTCCACCAGAAGATGTAGTAGATCAACAACCACCAGCAGAATCAGACTATCAGTTGACCAAGGATAGGACTAGAAGGAACATAGTACCTCCTAAGAGATTTGGGTATGCTGATCTCATTTGCTATGCTCTTAATGTGGCTGAAGAGATTCAAGATTCAGAACCGAGGAATTTCAGAGAGGTTATGGAGAGCAAGGAAAGTCATAATTAGTTGTAAGCGGTACAAGAAGAAATGGAATCCTTGAATAAAAATTAGACATGGAAGCTTGTGAATCTACCTAAGAATCAGAGGGCCGTTGGATGCAAGTGGATCTTCAAGAAAAAGGAAGGTATTTCAGGTGTGGAGAAGGCAAGGTACAAGGCAAGGCTTGTGGCAAAGGGTTTTACTCAAGTGGAGGAATTTACTATAATGAAATCTTTTCACCTATGGTAAAACATTGTTCTATAAGGATTTTGATGTCGATTGTGAATCAGTATGATCTGGAGTTGGAGCAATTGGATGTCAAGACAGCTTTTCTTCATGGGGATCTCGAGGAGACTATCTACATGCAACAGCCGGATTTGTAGAGGATAAGTCCAAGGTATGTCTCTTGAGAAAATTACTTTATGGCTTGAAACAAAGTCCACGACAGTGGTATAAGAAATTTGATGATTTTCTCTTGAGATTTGGATTTCTGAGGAGTAGTTATGATAGCTGCGTTTACATTTTAAGAAGAGGAGAGGAGTATGTTCTTTTCTTGCTTCTATATGTGGACGATATACTTATAGCTAGCTCTAGCAAGGATGAGATTGGTAAGCTCAAAGAGAAGTTGAATTCAGAATTTGAGATGAAAGATCTTGGCATTGCGAAGAGGATACTTGGGATGGATATTGTTAGAAATCGGAAGAAAAGGGAATTGTTCTTATCTCAACATGGTTACTTGAAGAAGGTAGTGGAACGGTTTAGGACGCATTAATCTAATCCAGTTAGCACTCCTTTGGGTCATCACACGAAGCTCTTTATCACAAAAGCTCCTAGCACCGAAGAGGAAAGGAGCAAGATGAATTCTATTCCCTATGCTAATGGAGTAGGTAGCATCATGTATGGTATGGCTTGTAGTAGACCAGATTTGTCTTATGTGGTTAGCATTGTTAGTCGATTTATGGTGAATCCGGGTCAAACACATTGGGAGGCTTTGAAGTGGGTGTTGAGGTATTTGAATGGTTCTCTAAAATCTGGTTTAAGGTACAAGAAGACAGCTCAAGATGAAGATGTTATTGTGGGATATGTTGATGCGGACTATGCAGGGAATGTGGATACTAGGAAATCACTATCCAGGTATGTGTTCACTTTGTTTGGGACCGCTATTTGTTGGAAAGCAAACTTACAACCTGTGGTAGCTCTATCTACAACTCAAGTCGAGTACATTGCTCTTACGGAAGGAGTAAAGGAAGCCATTTGGTTAAAAGGGATGATTGGTGAATTAGGAATTATGCAAAACTGTGTGACGGTTCATTGTGATAGTCAAAGTGCCCTACATTTGGCAAGTCAGCAAGTGTATCATGAAAGGACCAAGCACATTGATATTCGTCTTCACTTCATTAGAGATGTGGTAGAATCTAAAGAAGTTCAGATTGAGAAGATTACTTCGGATGACAATCTGGCGGATATGTTCACTAAGTCACTTCCTAGATCAAAGTTCAAGAATTGCTTGCACTTGATCAATTTCTATGAAGCGTAATTCTGTAAGTGGGAGAGCAGCACATTGATGATTGGTATGATCGTCTTCTCTGATTTGGCGTCAAGGTGGAGATTTGTCGGTACAATGCCTCACAAATCAGTGGGCTGGTTATTGGGCCTTTCTCCCTTTGTGTCTTGTTTTATCTCTTGGACCTAATGGGATAGCAGAATAAAAGGGATGCTTATCACCTTTTATAAAACTACCTATGTGTAGAGAAGAGAATAAGAGATATACAAAAGAATCTGAAAAACAGGGGGATCAAGGGGTGCGAAAAACAGAGAGGAGAGACTTGGATGTAATTGATATTCTTCTTGACTAGAGAAGGGATAAGGGCCAAGGGGCTCTCTGTTGTAAAGGCTTGATCTTGTTTTGCATTATCATAGTGAAGCTGCTCTCTCCCGTGGATGTAGGCCACATTGGCTGAACCACGTAAATCTTGTGTGTGCATTCTTCTATTTCTTTCTTCCTTTAATTTCCTTTTTTTTTGCTGGCTTTGAATTCTGTTTTGCAATTCTTTTGTATTTTGGTATTGTTTTTGCATTCTTGGTGTGTTTGCAATAGGAAATACGTGATTTTTTCTTCTTGGACCAACAATACCCAACTTAGATGCTCAAAGTTTATGTAAAAATTTCTCGTGTTATACCATTACCTGCTACTTCCATCCACAGTTAGACATTTTTTATGAGCTTAGTCAGATGTTTGTGTTAAACATTATTTAATTTATGGTTTAAGGGTGTACTCTGTCAGCATATAATTAGAAGTGTTGTTAGTGAAGTCAGTCGATTAAGGTGCTATGTAATATTGAGAGAAAATAAGGTGAGTGTCATATCACAAGTGTAGTTTTTCCTACCTATTAATTATAGGAATTATTTATATTATGTGATTGTTGATTCAATATCTATCAATAATTTATCTATAATCTATCTATCTATAATAATATATAAAAATTACAACAATAATAACCAAGCCTTTTCCCACTAGGTGAAGTCGGCTACATGGATCAGACAATGCCATTGTGCTCTATCATAAACTAAGTCTTCAGAAATGTCATTCAAATCTAAATCTTTTTTAATCATTTCACCTATAGTCTTTCTTAGTCTTCCTCTACCTCTAGCTATTGGGCTATTCTCCACCTGATCTAATTTTCTTACAGGAGCTTCTAAAGGTCTTCTCCTTACATGTTCAAACCACCTAAGGCGAGATTATCCCATCTTTTCCACAATAGGTGCTACCCCTACTTTTTCTCTAATGCATTCATTCCTAATCCTATCTTGTCTTGTATGGTCACACATTCAGCGCAACGTCCTCATCTCCGCAACACTGATCTTATGCTCTTATTGACTTTTTACCGCCCAACATTCAATACCATACAACATCGCAGGCCTTATAGTTGTGCAGTAAAATTTACCCTTAAGCTTGAGAGGCACTTTTCTATCATAAATAACTCCTGAAACACTCTTCCATTTCATCCATCTAGCTTAAATCCTATAGTTTACATCTCCCTCTATCTCTCCGTCATTTTGTATGATAGATCCAAGATACCTAAACTATGTGACTTGTGGTATGGTATGATCTCCAATTTTCATCGCTAAGTTAGCATTAACACGCTTCTTACTAAACCTACATTTCATATACTCCGTCTTACTCCTACTTAGACGAAAGTCATGTTCTTCCAAAGCTCGTCTCTATAGCTCTAGCTTCCCATTTGTTTCCTCTCTCGACTCTCCAACTAAGACTATATCATATGTAAAAAGCATGCATTGTGGCATCGGCTCTTGGATATATACAGTAAGCACATCCAAGACCAAGGTAAAAAGATATGGATTCAAAGTTGATCCTTGGTACAGTCCTATAGTTATAAGGAAATCTTCTGTGATCCCACCTTATGTTCTCACACTAGTTTTAGCCCCATCATACATATCTTAGATTGGTCAAATATAGGCGATATGAACTCCTTTCTTCTCCAAAGCCTTCCACAAGACCTCTCTCGGTATCCTATCATAGGCTTTTTCCAGATCAATGAAAATCATGTGTAAGTCATTTTGCTTCCTCAGATACCTCTCTATCAATTTTCGTAGAAGATAGATTAATTTTATGATTGATTTCCCAAGCATAAAACCAAATTGTCATGTGACATCTTATTTAAATTTTGATTTTTTAATTTTTTTAAATTTTTTAATTATATCTTTATTTATTTTTTATTTTTCATTTTTCCCATTCATAACTTTCTTGGTTTTCATTTTTTAACCTTTCAAATTTTTTATTTATTTTTCTTGACTTTTCATTGTTTTTTCACGTTAATTTTTTTAGATTTTTCAATTTTTTATAAAATAGCAATCACAATGTATTCATTTTTAATAAATTATAAAAATGCCTAATTTATTTCATAAATTAATGTTAAATAGAAGAAAATAAAAATATGCATTAGTAAAATACCCTTTAAATACTATTCTTTTATATATTTATAAATTCTATTATCTTTTAATCTTAATCTTGCAAGTTCTAATGATAGGAATATTTGAATAATATTATAATTTTATTTAATTTTTGTATATTTTATTAATAATATATTTCAATTTATTTATGCTAATAATATTAATATAAGATGCATTTAAGCTTTTATAAATATATATAAGATAACATAATAAACAAAGATCTTACTTAATACATGATGTCTTTATTAAGATAAAAGTTATTGACAAATAATTAAGACTAAGTTAGAGAGCTATTTTGTAAAATTAATTAAAAAAATGAAAGAGTAATGATTATAAATATTTTTCAAGTCTTAAAAAAATTCACTGAGAATGTCAAAGTAAATATAATAACTTTTTTCATTTAAATTATAAACAAACAAACAAAATAAAATTGAGTCATATAATTATTAAATTTTAAATATGAAAATCTCTATTAAATTTTATAAGATTTTAAGTATGTTTGGATTAATTTATTTTGCACTTAAAAGAAAATTTAACCAAATGATCTCTTTAAAATATTTTTATTATACACTTTTCTTAAAGTAAATTAAGCTAATTTAAACATATAATAAATATTTATTTTTAAATAAATTTAATAGTCATATATATCTAATTTTAGAAACCGTGCAACTTGCGGGGTAACATAACTAGTTTATTAAATAAAAGGACATCAAGTTAAGAACTAAGTAATTTGGGTTTGAGAATCAATTTTTTCATTGAAATTTGATGTCATGTGACTTCTCTTCATTCGTTATTATGCTTTAAAATCAACAGTGTAAGGTACTCACAACAACTGTGAACATTATACGTCAGTATTAACTGAAAAAAACGTATTAAAAACAAACAAAAGAAGAAGTGATGATGCAACATATATTATTGAGCTGCCAAAAGTATGTCTTTATATCTGTTATATATTTTGTTCCTCCAACAAGAATGGAACAGGGACGGAAAAGGAATAGACAAATGCTAAAAAATGACATGAAAATGAGTTCTGCTTAGTTATGAACAGAGATGTTAGGAGGGACATAAAAGCAAGTAGCAATCTTGATTTTGGTCTTGAATTGTTGATGATTTTGCCTACACATTAACGCTGAGCTTATTAGTCCAGCTGATAATTTCATATCTTATATCAAAATAAGGTCAAAAACAAATTTTTTGTTTTTCTTATAAACTATAATTGAAATAAAATAGAAACAACAATGACTGAGTATAGCTACACTATAAATCAAGGTAAACAACAAAAGTCAGATGCACAATAAGAACCAGAAAAAAACACACCAATGCAACTACTGCAGATACAGCACTTAAATCTTCATGTTATTTCAATCCAATACCTGCTCATCTTCACGTTACCGGAGGAATGCTACTGAAGCTTCTTGTTTTTTAACTTTTCTTCTTTTCTTTAGGAATTGCACAATGTTATCATCATTACACCAGAAATTTCTGAGTTTCATTATTGCTTTGACACCCTTCTAAGTCCTGATTAATCACCATAAATACCTTAAGACATCTGCTAAAAAAATGATGTTTCAGAGCAATGTTATTCCTATTTGTTAACTTATAATTTCGTAAAACTATGAATTAGAGGAACAAATAATTTCATTTTTTATTTAAGTATCTCTATGATCCAAATTGTATCCTTTTAATCTTGCTGAAGTCAATTTGGCAAAAAGCAGTATTAACTGTTTCTCTTTCTTCTAGTTTGAAAAAAAAAACGAATAAGATATTGTAATTCAGTGTAAAATAATGTGGTAATTCTATATAATAATGAGGTGCACATATATCCGGGTCGGTTCAGGGAATTGGGTCTGTTCAGGTCAAACCCAATAAACTCGTCCGAATATCGGTTTAGGTAACGGGTTTAGTGAACTAACCTGATGACCCGACCCGATGATCTGATGACCCAACAAAACGACGTTGTTTTGCCTATATTCAAGCCCTCATTTTATTTTATTTTTGCAACCTGATCTGATGACCCGATTAACCTGATTACCCAACCCAAACCAACCTAATTCTAATCAGGTTGGTACGGTTCGAGTTACTTAAAATTTTTTCTTAAAAATTGATCGAACTCAACCCGACATCACCTAATTAGTTTAAATTTTTTCTCCTAAACCCGACCCGACCCGTGATCACCTCTGTGTTTATTTATTCCCTAATAGCAAATCTTTCTTTCCTTTGCTACATTTTTCCCCCCTCAGAAAATATGTTATTAATTTATGAAGGAATTAAGTGTAACAAAATCAGCATAATATATATTGAGAATAGTGAAAGAGATTAAAAGTTCCATACCGAAAAAGCAAGAACATTTTTCACTCAAATCCTGTTCTTGATTTTGTCATTGAATTCATTCTCATCCAACTCCAACCGCTGCTCCGACCCCAATTCCAACTCCCGAAAAAGACTGTTTAATTATGAGCGAAATATGAGGCGGATCCCACACTCTTTGTTACGGATGTTCAAGACATCACGTTCCTCCTCATCATTTGTAACATAGAACTCGAAAGAAACCTGGCGTTCATAACTTGTGACAATGCTGTCAAAATGGAACGCATCGTACCACATATAAACATGATCTGAATTAAGGTCCATGATAGCTTGACGATCCCATGTAGTGGCGTATCCCACCTTTGTACCATCTTCCAAGTAGCACTGACAAAAGATTTTAGCGCCATGCTTGTTGACTCCCCGAGACTGAGAATAAACCGCACACAAAACTATGCCCTCCAAGTCGTCAAAGGAAGGAAGATTTATAGTAATTGAGGAGTGTGGTGTCCAATGTGTGATCTGCCCTGGGACTCTGCTTCCTGGTAAACAAACATTTATACCATTATAAGTAAAGCCGTAGAGGGTCAGATCATATCTTCTTAGACATCCATTTTGAAATACAGCATTCATCATTGTTAAGTGGGCGCCTTTCTTAATACAGCGGAGTGAAGGTCCATCCAGTTTCTTGCAATTCTGAAATGAAATGAATTTCTCCTTCCCTAACATCTTAGCTGCAAAAGTCTTTAAAGTGGATACTGTCACCAATGACTTGCAGTCAACAGCATTAAACTCAATGATATTTGGTGGAAGCTCTGGTAGACACCGAAGCTCCATGCAATTCTTTAAGGACAGAATTTCCAGTTTTTCAAGAAGCTTGATGCTTTCAGGCAACGTCTCCACACTGCTTCCATCTAGTGTTAGCTCATATAAGCATGATAAGTTGCTGATGTTGTCAGGGAGTTCAAACAAGTTACAACAATCCTTCAAATATAGTCTTTCTAGAGCTGTTAAGCCATCAAACAAGACATGGAGCTTCGATTTTTCAATTACTAGTGTGCAATTAGAAATCCTAAGCTCCGTAAGAGATTTTAGGGAAGATAACTCATTTGGAAGATTCCTAAGTTTCAAATCCTCCAGATTGAGTGACCAAAGTACGCTTAGACGCCCAATTGATGGGTCCAATATTTCGATTCCTGTATTTCTTAAATCCAAAAAGTACACTGAATCCGACAACACTGAAAATTCCTTAAGACTTGTGCAGCCATCAACGCTGATCTTCTTGAGAGATCTTAAATGCTTCTCGCTTTTAAGACTCCTGAGTTTTTTGCAGCTATCCAGTATCAAAGTTTCTAGTGTGTCAAGAGATAAAACAGATGGATGAACAACCTGCAAACTCTCACAACCAGTGAGATTCACCCATTTAAGTTTTGACGCCTTAGACAAATCTGGGAGATTCTTCAACTGCTTGCATTCAGTTAGATCAATTCCCTCTAAATTCACAACATCCTGCAACAATTCAAAAGGAGACATCACTATTGAAAATCTTTCAGTTTCTGTTAAGCCAAAAACGTAAGCATACATTCTGTATATCTTTACCTTCACCCCTTGCCAAAGTTCTGTAACATGGCTGTGCGGCATGCGAATCTCAACAAGCATCTTAGCACTAAAAGTTGCCGGAAGAGAGTTCAAACGGTATCCATCCCATTCAAGGTATCTCAAATTATCAGAAATTTTATTAAGGACTGTAGGATAGTCCACCTTTCCTGATCTCTTATCCGAGGAGATATACAATTTCAGAAATCTTAAATTAGTCATCATGTTGAATGCGTCAGCACTCAAGCTAAGTAAATCATCAATATACGACAAATCTAATGTTATCCCTTCAACTGCATCACTCCCCTGACAAAACAAGAAAGTAAATGGTATTAACTTAGCTATAAATATTTCTATCTAAAAGCATGTCTAATTTGAAAAGGGAAAGGTGAGCGTATTTTTTTTTGCTTACCTTTTTATTTGTAAGTACATCATAAACTTCTCCAATATCCTTCAATCGGCTACGTCTTCCAGAATCTTTGATACCATGACGAACTATTTTTAAACCCATTTCTTGTAGCAAGTCATGCATTTGTATTTTCTTGTCATTTGAAATAGTTATAAGAGCTTTATCCTCAAGGACCTCTATTCCACTTGTAGCAGAAAAGCCACAAGCATTTAATATCCTTTCAACAAAATCTTTATTTTCATCTTTGAAAAAGAATGCAATGTCTAGAAATATTTCCTTCTGTGGAGTGTCTAATCCATTATAACTCACTTGTAACACATTTTGAATTCTGTCATCATAAGGATAGTTCTTGAGTTTTTCTAATTCACTGTCCCAAAAGTCAGTTCTTTTGGAATAAAGATTTGAACCCAAAACTTTTAAAGCTAACGGAACACCCCCTGCATAATCAACTGCAGTTTTTGAGCGATCCTCATATCCCTCTTGAGGACATTTTTGCTTAAAGGCATGTAAGCAAAAAAGCTCTAGAGATTTGTCGAAGCTCCATATCTTTGCCTCATATATCTCATCAACTATTCCATTAAGCAAATGCCTATTTCTTGTTGTTATAATGACTGTACTACCTGGACCTGCATATTTATATTCTCTGCACAATTCATCTAATTGATCTAAACTATCCACATCATCAAGTACAATGAAAACTTTTTTACTACTGAACCTCCTTCTAATGAATGTGGATGCTGATGGATTGGATTTGGGATTTTCTTCCTTTAGTAGATCAAGGAGAAGCTTATCACGTAAAGATATTAGTCCAAGCCTTTTTGATTCTTTTCTTACATTTGCCAAGAAACAGACACTATCATACTGGGAAAAGAGTTTAGAAAACACCACTTTAGTAATGGTTGTCTTACCAATTCCGCCCATACCCCATATTCCAATTACTCTAACATTTTTCAGTAATTGATTTTGTTTGTATTTTGACAGCAAAAATTCAACATTTTTACAGATTTTATCAATTTCAACAAGGCCTTCTACTTCTAGTTCAATAGGGTACCTTTGGCATAGCTTTTCCAATACATCTTTGACAATTTTCTCGATGAGTTGAAAATCATTCCTAGCAAAGGAACAAACAAACAAGAAAAAGGAACGATTAATTTATCACAAATGAAAAAAAAATAAACTTGTTAGAATCTCCAGAACATATCACGATATTAAATTAAATTTGATTTTGTATTATCTTAAGAGTTTGGTTCATATATAATTAGATATACTATTTTGATTATATTTGATTGTATTTCTTTTTTTATATAGACTCTCTCTCTTATAAATAGGGAATCTTCTTGTACACACTGATTAATTCAGATATAATTCAGAAAATATATAGAAATATTCTCTAGACTTTTATGTGTTTTTGTTTCTCTATTTCTAACGTAGTATTAAAGTCATTATATCCACCTTGAGGAGAGTTTTTCCTTTTCGCTATGTAGAGTTCCTAAAATTCGTTAAAATCGTTACTAATCACCATCAAATCCAGATTTAGCTTTGTTATTTTCCTCATCTTTGTCTACTCCGGTCCAATCCTTCCGCTCATCGTCACCGTTTTTCCATCACTCCGTTCCAGACTCAGTTGCCACAGCTGCTATCCTAGATTCCAAATTCTGTTACAGACTCCGATTACCATCCTAGATTCTATATTCTGTTTCAGACTCTGATTATTGTCCTAGATTCCATATTTCAATTACCGTCCTAGATTAGCTTCGTCTCTATTGTTCCAACCTCCGATCAGTTCCATCTTCGTTTTCGTTATTTCAGCTAAATGCAAATTAGTTTCATCCCAGATGTAATTTGGCTTTGTTCCCATTGTCAATCTTCCCAAATGAATATGGTTCCATCCCAAATGCAGTTTGGGCCTCTTGGCTTCTCTAAGATAATGACGTTGTGTTTTTAGAATATTTTTAGTTTATTTTATTTTCATATGTCTAATTGTAACAAGCTAAAGCTTAATAGTTTTAGCTTGAGAGAGTGTGTTAGAATATCTAGAACATATCTCAGTATTAAATTAAACTTGATTTTGTGTTATCTTAGGAATTTAGTTTGCACATAATTAGAGATACTATTTTGATTATATTTGATTATATTTCTTTCTTTATATAAAATTACTCTCTTATAAATAGGGAATCCTCTTATGCACACTGATTAATTTAGATATAATTTAGATATAATTCAGAGATAATTTAGAAAATATACAGAAACATTCTCTAAATTTTTTCTATATCTCTGTTTCTCTATTTCTAACAAAACTATTAAATATACACTACTCTATCACAACACTTTAAAAGAATAATTTAATTTTATATAATGCACTTATATATATGTTTTTACGGGCATGATAATGTTTTATTTTCTATAAAATGATTTGATGCAATCATGGACCCATATTATGGGTAAATCCCAGCTTCCTTCGGACTTTCCCTTACAAGGTTTACTCAAGGATTGACCATAGGTAATCTCTTTGAGAGACACAACTCACTTCCATTATCATCCGATCATGTGTTTTCATATTATTAAAGAATTTGAGTTTAATAATAATAATTAAATAAGTAATGAATTTACGTTATATATAGGGATCATATTTGGTGAAATGAGTGTTTATTGTAAGAGGTAAGAGAAATGAATCTTAACCATTAGATCTTATATGAATGATCAAGATTAAAATATAAATGTATGTGACTTTTTTAAGTGGTCACATGACCTTTAAATAACTTTTAATCTTGATCATTCATATATAGTTATATAATCAAGATTTACTCATCTCACCCTCTCACAATAAAAACTTCTCTCACTAGATATGCATCTATATATATATAAGGTTTTTAATAGGTACATTATTATGTATATATGTTAGCCCCACCTGCATATCATTGGTTTTCATTTTCTTGTTAATGACTAAATTAATATTTCAATTTCATTGTTTCTGGTTAATGACTGGAAAAAATATTATAATTATTTTAGTCCAATTGCTCACACAATTTTGAATTGAGAGTGATATTTAAATAAAATCCTTCTAAAATTGCGATTTTAAGTAAAATTCACCTAAGGTCACAGTCCACTTTCATTATAACCCAACACTGTTGGGTAAATATTTCAATTAGATTGTATGAAGTTTGAGAGTATTTATTACATTAGAATGAGGTTTTTTTTAAAATTTCAGAAATAAATATTCTTATGTAAAAAAATGCATAAAAACATCATCTAATTCTAGATCCTAATTTCAAATAATTAGAGATCCTCGTTTCCCTTTTGTGAGAGGATTGAGATTCATTAAGGATTAGATACATTTTTGCTTGACAAATTTGCTCTCATTTTTTCCCGTAGTGACAAAAATTATTCCTTAATTTAACCTAAACTAGGGTTTTGTAACTGTACAATGCACGAGATAAATTAAAAATATTAAAATAAAAATATACTTAATAAAGATATATAACATCTCAGATGATTTAGATAAATTTGATTAAATTATAATTAGTAGTCTCTACTTAGAACCCACACAAAATTATTTTTTTTTTGTTTTCATTAACGAGCTCTTCTCGTGTTATGATAATTGAGTTATATGTAGCTTCTCTCAATAAATATTTCTTTTATATGATTTCTCAATAAATAATTAGTTTATATAGTTTTAGATAATTTTAATTTTTGATTCTATAATTTTTTAAATATTAGTTTTTATGTGTTTATTAATTTGGATGTTTTATCAATTTATTGTTAATAGTATACCAAAAAAATTTACTATATTTTCTTAGTTTAAAAAAACAATTAATAAATTTTTAGTTTTCTCATAATAAATTATATTTAATTAATTTTACTACATTTTCATGCAAAATTCTTACTTTTGTGTGATGTATATATTGAAGTTTTTAAAATAATATAGAATAATTATATATCAATAAATATAGTAATTTAAAAATATAATTAATTAATTTAGAGTAATAATACATATATAGCAAATATGGTATCGAGACACTTACGAAAATTTTAAAATTTTAAAATTTATCATTAATAAAAATAAGTAATAACATGGTCAACTAAAAATGGGTGATATTTTTTAAAATTTTTTAATATGAAATTAATATGTAAATATATATATATATGTGTGTGTGTGTGTGTGTGTGTATCAAGGTAATTAATATATGATTATAAATTTATATATTTACATGTGTGAGTAATAAATTTAATTTAGACCTAACTACACATGTACACATGGGATGCCACGTGACAATAATTGAGATCATATATTTGTCACATGACAGATTTTTAAACATATTGCTCCATGTCAAAATGACACATATTAGAATATGAAAGTATGCATTTTCTCTTTATACATTATATATTATATTATATTATATTATATTATGATTACTAGTATTTTGTACCCATGCAATGCATGAGAAATATTAAAAAATGTTAAAATAAATAATGAAATATATACTTAGCCTAGAGATATAACATTCTAAATAATTTAGATGAATTTGATTAAGTTATAATTAGTGGAGTTTATAGTATGACTCACTCAAAACTATTTTTTTGTTTTCATTAATTGACTCTTCCAATGCGATGATAATTGGGTTATGTAACTTCTTTCAATAAATTTTTTTTATATAACCTCCTAATAAATAATTAATTTATATAGTTTTAGATAATTTGAATTTTTTATTATATAGTTTTTTCTTAGTTTTCTTATAATAAATTATATTTAATTAATTTTACTATATTTTCATGCAAATTTTTCACTGTTTTGATGTATATATTGAAGTTTTCTACATAATATAAAATAAATAAATATAAATAAATATAAATAAATATAATAATTTGAAAATATAATTAATTAATTTAGAATTACAGTACATATATAGTAGAGATGATATCATACACCTATGAAAATTTTGGGATTTTAAGATCAATCACTAATGACAACAATTAATAACGTAATCAATTAAAGATTTGTAAGAATATTTTTAAATTTTTTAATATAAATTAATATGCAAATGTATACATGTTAAGGTACTTAGTACGTAATTATAAATTTTTATAATTGTATGTGTAAGTAATAAATTTAATTTAAATTTGACGATGCATGTATACCTTTTTTTTAAATTACAACGTGAGATGTCGCATACATGAGTTATTGAGATTATATATTTGTCACATGATAAATTTTTAAATATATTATTACATATCAAAGTGACATATATCAAAATATAAAAACATGTACTTCATCTTTATATATTATATGATATATCATTCATTTAGCAAATAAACAAACAATAATAACATAAAATAACTTTGTTAGGTAAATGAAAAAAATGTTATCTCTAATAATTTTGTTTAACTAAATTTAAAAAATTAGTCTGATATTATATCACATTTTTATTCTTTTGAAATTATTTTTTAAATCATAATAGTTCATTTTATAGGGATTTGTTTACGTTATTTTGTTGCTATTCTAATTCTATATCATGATATTATTATATGGAAAACGCTCAGTGTCCCGGCAGAAATCAGCCCGGGAGGTGCCGAGTGTTTGTAATGGGAGGGTTTCACTTAAGTGGACCCTACCAACTTTATGGTACCTACAGCATGTTTTTACCTATCTGGGCTCCTCCAGGATGATTTCTTTCGGGGTTATATAACATATATCTTATTATATTAGGTTTAAATGTGTTTTTAATTTCTCAAAATATAACACTTTTTCTTTTTGTTTAGGTCCCTATTGTTTTTTATCTAAGTTTTTTGAATAATTTTTGTTTTAATCATTGCTATTAGTGAACTTCTGTTAAGTACTTATGTCACAAACAAATGTCTCACTTACTAATGTCACGTGTTAGTGGCTTTATTTGTTATGTAAGCATTTGATTAAAACTAACTAATGGCAGAGACTAAAACAAAAAATATTTAAAAAATTAGAACAAAAAAAAATTAATAGAGACATAAACCAAAAAGTATTATTTTTACAGGAATCAAAAATATATTTAAACCTTATTATTATTATTCAATTTCTCTTTTCAACTAGTATTTTGTATCTGTGTAATGTACATGTAATTAATAAAACTAGTGTGCAATATATGAGATTTTTTAAATTCAAATAGAATTTTAAAATTTAAATTGAAGTAACAATATGTAGATTAAACGAAAATGTTTCCATAAAAAAGTTAAAGAGAGTTTGAATTTGAAATTCAAAAACGTAAGACAATTTACGTTTGTATTAGTGGGACGGTTCGGTTTGGAGATTGAATTTTCTTTGGAGGCAACTATTATTTGTTTAGGAGTTACAATAACTTAATGAGTTGAACAAACTAGCTTCTTTTAATAGTGAGGCAAATGACAAGTTTTTTTAGAAATTTGAATCTAAAGACTTTTTCTCAGTCAAGTCTTTCATGTTTGCTAATGCTAATATGTCAGGTTCATTGTGTCTTTCTAATAACAATACAAAAGGCGACTGGCAAGGCCTTGCTTTTCCAAGGACTGATTTACTTGTATGGTTTATGTTGTTGGGAAGATTAAATATTAAAAATTGTCTTAGGAAGTTTAATTTGATTCAAGAAGGTGATGATGAGTGTCCTTTTTGCCACCTAGCTAGACATTGAAAGTATTGAACATATTTTTTTCACTTGTGTTTTCTCTTGAAATTTATGGTGTTCCTGTTTGGATTGGTGGGGTTTAGTTGGTCTATCCTTTTGGAATCACGCATTTTTTTGATTCATGGGTAGATATCGGTTTATTTGGGTTTCAAAAAAAGATATGGGTATCCTTATTTTTTGTTGTTATATGAACTATTTGGCAATCTAAAAACAGATTGGTGTTTGATAAAGTGGAGCCAAATTGGGAGCAGATCTACACCCTAGTTAAAATAAGACTTGAGTTTTGGACTAAAGGGTAGTGTTCTATTTTTCCTTTCTCTCCAGATTTGTTAGTGTCTAATCTGCAAGAAGTAAGACGTTGGCAACCTATTGGTTTAACAAGACAAAAAACTTTTCGCTGGTCTACTCTGCCTATGGGTGTTTACAAGTGGATCTTACAAGACTCCTTAAGAAGTAATATGGGAAAGATCGTCATTGGTGGTGTACTTAAGGACATGTGTGGAAACTCTTTGTGTGTATGTGCTAAATCTGTGGACTTTTGTGACGATGTTGAAGCTATTCTCCAGGCCTTCATTTTTGTTCTTGAAGTTTCTCTTCAAAAATCTTGGTTGTCACACAACCTGATTTTGATTGTATATAACTCTTTACTTGCATTTTCTTGGGTGGGTGATGAGAAGAATGTTCCCTAGCATATGCATTTTATTTGGAATAGGTTTCAATCTATCAAGAAGAGTTTCAAGGACTTATGTTTTGCTTACCAAAAAGGAACTTTAAGCATAAAGCAGCTTCTTGAGTTAATTTTGAGGATCAACAAATTTCTCGATTTTGTTCTTAATCTTTGTTTTGTTATTTTCTGCGTTCCTGATTGTTCTCTTTTCTCTCATGTTTACAATATGTTCTTGCTCCTCTCTAGTTTGGAAAGTTTTTAAAACCTGTAACTCTTGTATTTATCGAGGAAAAAAAACGTAAAAGACAATTTAAAAATAGCATGTGTTATTCTTTGAGAAAAAGTATTATAACAAATTTAATCACTATAAAAAAAAATATACTCTAATGCAATATATAGGGATGAATTTTCGCATAATACATGGAAGGCAATAAAAAAATTATGTTAAAAAATTGAAATTATAATTAAATTTTATTTATTGTATCCAAAAGATCCAAGCAACAGTATTAATTGGAGATATAATAATATAATATGGACCGTATCATTTTTACCATTTAAAAATTTTATATTTTATATAAATTATGTAAGCATTAATAAGATTTCTACTTCTTGTAATGAAGAAATAATTATCTAGTAATAAAAAATATGTATATATTCCATTAGTAAGAATCCAATACTATTATAACGAGTGGAAATACGTCTGCCTGTTTCTCAAATGTGAGAACAAAATTTAATTTATTTACGTAACATACGTCAATTTTTAAAGTTTGGTTAGACTTTTTAAAAATCCTGATCTGGTCTTAAATGCTTATTTAAATGTTTATTTTATAATAAATTTTTTAAATAAATTAATAAATTTACTTTTAAATAAATTATCGAGATAGATTAATAAAGTTAAATTTTTATATAAGTTAATAGAGTTAAACTTTAAAAAAAGTTATATTAATAATACTTACTTAGAGTCACGACTACGAGAGTCGTATCCAGAGATATTGGCCGCTTCAGCGAGAGCAGCTTTCCACCCAGACACTTTCTTTTGGATGAAACCATTGTTGTTGTCTTCTCGCAAAACTCGCTCATGTTTTGCGAATGCTTCCCCATAACTCCCAGTTTGCTTCCGTATATGCGATGGATCTACTTCATAGAACACCGGCATAACTACCTGTCCTTGACTTTTTCTGCATTGGAGTATTTTGATGAGTTCTTCCAAGCACCATTTTGAAGAAGCATAGTTTTTTGAAAAAACGACGATCGCTACATGTGATTTCTCGATTGCTTTGGATAGTTTTGGCCAAACATCTTCTCCTTTTTCAAGGATATCATCTATGTATGTTCTGATGCTGGCTCGGCATAGTGCAGAATGAAGATGGCTAGTGAAGTTTGTGCGGGTGTCCTCACCCCTGAAGCTAATGAAAACATCGTACTTTTTGTTAGAGGAAGACATATCCCAATTAGCTATTGCGAGTGCAAGAACAAACACGCTCTTGTTCTTTAATTGGGGGTTGGAATTTTACTTTACATAGAAGAAGAATTGAGCAGAATAAGGTTGTATATTATATATAGCGTAAGGGGCAACGCAATTTGATGAGCAAGAATACAAGACTCTTCCTTATCCCTTTAAATTAATTGGGGTTAGAAGGCTGGGAATTTTCCTCCGTCCTTAGCTCCCCACAAGAAGACAAGAGTGGGTACCTTTCCATGTCATTACAGGAAATTAATCCTATAAATATTTCAACTGGGTGCCGACTGCCGAGGGAGCCCGTGATTCATGAGTTAGGACAAGAATCATTTAACGTGAGTATCTTTATAGAACAAATAAATTTATATTAATTATTGATAAATGAATTTACATTAATTATTAATTATTGATATAATTTATTTATTTTTTTTAATAAAATAATTCTCACTTTGGAGAATTATTGTACCATGAATTAATCCTATAAATAATATAACTTTCAATGTGAAATCCCTTGAAATATTTATTTCATGAGTATCGTGGTTGTTGGCCAAAGAAAATGTAACGTGATTGCTCCCCACAAGAAGACAAGAGTGGTTTCGACATTATGACAAAATTAATCCTATAAATATTTCAACTTGGTGCTTAGGGTGGCCGTGATTCATGAATTAATCCTGTAAATATTGAATTAAAGTATGCAAAGAGTTTTGTATAAATATTTATTAATATTTTGACACGTGTATTTTTATTTTAATTATTAAGAAAAAAATAACGATAAATACTAATTTATTAAGATATTAGTGATATCAGTGTAAAAATTCTTTGCACCGAAAATGCATACCAATTAAACTTATAAATATTATAACTTGCAATATGACTTCCCCTAAAATAATTATTTCATGAGTATCGTGGTTGTTGACCAAAGAAAATGTAACGCGGTAGCTTTATTATATTTGTTCTGGTGCGATCGCTATATTTTGTTGACTTGATACTCTCTTAGTCTATGGCAAAATTTGTTTGAATGCAATTATATCTTTTATTTTTTAGATGAAGGACGATTACTTTTCTGCGATGAATCTGTTGGTATTGTTATTTACTAACATATTAATTGGGATTACATATTTGTTTGTATATATAGAGAAAGAGTAAAATCATGAAATGTTTATTACCTTTCGATTGTGAGATTAAAGTTGGAAATTTTTGTACGTGAGATACAATTAATTATTATATTTTGTTTGAAAAATTTGGACTTACAATATAACTTGAGATATAAACAAGCACTATAAGTTAATATTAATATTGATTTACGTTGTGGGTTGTTCATGTTTATTATTGAGTTAGTTTAGTTAGGTGATAGCAATGTAGGCCCAACTAACTATTAACCCAATTGAGGTTATTTCTAACAGTGTCTCTTGATGTGAGAGCTTATTATTGTTATAAATATGCGGTTAAGTCGTCTCTTCCATACTATCATTATACCTTATCTGACTTGCCTCATCGATAGTTGCTTGTTACAAGAGGTGGATAGAGGATCATTCCTTGTCAAAACCTCAATTAAACCATTCATGGCAAACTCAAGCACGCTTTATATTTTGAATTAATTTTGTTAGTGTTTTGAATTATAAGATGGCATAAATCTTACAACTAATTCTCGTTTGATATAAGTATTTATCTTAATCATAAGATACTAATAAGATTCAAATTCTTGCATTATAAGTAAAGTCTACCCATAGGGAGTTCAATTTACCACCCAAGCCACACTTATGGTTATTACTTTTATATTTATCTTTGTCTTTTTATATATTCCAAAATTAAAATGGTAGCATTTTTGAACTAGAGAATAATAAATATAACCCATAATTTTGGTTATATTAAATAAGAGTGAACTTAAAGTAAAAGGATAGACGACTAAAGGTAAATCTATGTATTATCAAATTTCATTATCTTTATTTTTTGGGTTAAAAAAAAAAAAGTCTATTATCTTACTAGCACCAACTGGGTATATGGTCTATTGCAATATGACCGCCCAATGGTACCAAGGTTGGCTTTAAGACAAGTCTCTTGGATTAGTTTTTGGCGGATCATCTTATGAGAGAACTATCATGAGATTAAATTAGAATTACATGTAGCATTAGTCTATTAATGATAAAGTATGTTATATGTTTACTGTTCAAAGTTAATCAGTGATGGTTTAATAAGCAATGTTACAATAATGCAGGTCAAGTTAATCAGTGATAGTTTAGTATGCACTGTATGTTGTATTTAGAGCTTGAAATGGAAGAAATCAGTTGTATACTCCAAATTAGACATGTAGTGTGCACCATTGGGTCACAATGTTTTTTTAATTAATTTTCTATTAAGTGCTATTATGGCTATAGTTTAGCGTGTATACTCCAAATTCAGTTGTATTAAGTATTGATATTATTTTATTATATCTCCGTGTGTTTTTGGAACTATAATATTTAAATACTATGCTGTAATATTTGAATTTTCAAATTAGTAACAAAACACTTTAAATTGCAAGCGTGAATGTTTGAATACTATGCTTTGATATTTAAATTTTACAGAGTTAGAAATCAATCATTGAATTATAATTTGATATAAAATCTAATCATATAATCATATAAAGAAAAAATACATGCCTTAAAATTTTGACATGTGCTTTCTTTGTCAACAAGTAAATACATTACTTACTTGACTTATGGTAAGTAAACTAGTTAATATTCTGTCACATGTCTTCTTATCATATAATATATAAAGAGAAGATATATTCTTGAAAATTTTGACATGTGCCTTCTCTGTTATCAAGTAAGTGCATTACTTGCTTGACATATGATAATTAAGGTAGTTAATATTTTGTCACACGTCTTCTTATGTAACAATTTTTCACTTATATATAATTTGATGTGACAACATGAGACGTGATAAAAAATGGTCACATGTTCGAAAATAAAATAATAAATAAATTAAAAAATACAATTCAATAAAAAAACAAAAATGAAAAAAAAACAATTATCTGCTCAAATAAGTACCAAAAAAAAAAAGAATTAAAGTACTTTAAACGATTGAAAAACACAATAGTAAACATTTTCATGTTTCTCTTTAGATCTGGTCCTTGAAGAATAGATTCTTTGTGTTCTTCGTTCTCAATAGATTAGTGTTGTTCATAGATTTGGAAGAATTAGTGTCACCATGGCATTGTCATCTATAAGGGTGGAAGCTAGACTTCAAAGAAATGTTACCATCTCATGTTCTTCCTCCCCGAAGCTGTATTTTGTTGACTTGATCTTTTAGTTTATGCCTTTATGGCTGAATTTTTTTGAATGCAATTACAGTTTTAGATGTAGGGGCAATTACTTTTAGGCAATGTGTTTGTTAGCGCGGGCTTAAAAAAATAAAATATATGAAATAATGCATAATCATTAAATAAAAAATTAATTTCTAACAATAAAAAGTAATTTATTAAAAATAACTATATAATAAAAATATAATTTTATATAAAATTATTGAATAACCATAGACATTTTATGATGATTTAAAAAATGTAAAACTTTTAGTATATTCCAATTACTTTATTAATTAATAGGGAAAAAAGTAATTGATTTTCAACCACACTGATTTTAATTGATTTTAATAGGAACAATTTTGATATGGTCGAATCACTTTATAATAATTGTACACTTGATTGAGTTACAATTTTTTATATTTGATTCTTTTTAATATTTTTAATTTTACCAATGAAATTTGTGGCATGTTCCAATCACTTTATAATAGTTGCCAAAAACTCTTTAATTTGATTGAGTTTCATTTTATTTTATTTTATTACACACATCGGTAGCGACGCATCGCTGTATTTTGTTGAAGAACAAAACTTAGTTCTATTACATCTATGTTACTAATTAAACTATGACATGTATTTATTAATATTTTATTTTTTACTTTCATTTGTTTTTAAAATAAACATATGTCATAACTTAATTGATAGAATAAATATAATAAATATAAAATAAATAGAGCTAAATTTTGTCCTTTGTTGGATTGGCTGGGTTAGTTTATGACAAAATTTCTCCCAGGCAGTCTTGGCAGAATGCAAAAACACAAAGTAATGCAAATTTACACTACAAAAATGGCTAGAAAAAATAGAAAACACATCAAATGATTTTTAAAAATCATGAGACCACCACAGGATGAAAACTACACTTTTTTAGAAAATTGTCATGCAGAAAAAAGATTTCAAAAAATGAAAAAGTAATCTAAATGAATGATTTTGAGCAAACCAGGGTGGACCTCACAGTTCTCACAGTTAACTGTGGGCCTTGTGTAAAAGATCATTTTCCTTCAACCCACCAATTTTCAGCTCAATTAGAGCATGTTTGTCTGTACAAAAATTACTAAAATGTCATTGTTTCAACTAATTTTGTTCAAAAAGCTTACCAGATGATGGATTTTGGCTAATTTTTTGAAAAAATGATCCTTTTTTTAGGATCTCTTTGCTTAGAATGGTGTTTTACATTTAGAGACCAAGTTTCAGCTCAAAACTCCATTTTTTTACCTTTGGATTTCTACTAGTACCTTTTTGGCTCACCAAAAAAATGGAAACTAAGTGGAGAAGAATGCTGGATGGGTAAAAAAATGTGAGGAAGTTAGGAACTCATCCAAAATGATTCAACAGCACTTACAAGAGCAACTTGTAATGTAACTATCACTAAAGGCTGCAAAAGGATGGTCAACAGCCACAAGAACCAATGGAATAGTAATTATGCAGCAGAATTACAAGTAGCAGGTATTGAGCAATTGTGTGAGTTACAGCAGAATGATCAATTGGGTTATGCAATGCAATACGATTATGAGGCAATCATGCAATGCAACAAAATGCAGTAAAAAGTAATGGAACAGTAAAAATACTATGCAACAGAATTATGCATCAGAATGCAAACAATAGAATAGTAACCAAATAAAAAGCAACATAATATAGCAGAATGCAACAAAAATGGTATGTTATGCTAAGCAATGTAATGCAATGCAATTATATAACAGTAACAGCAAAAATGGATCATGCTATGCACAATGTAGCAACAACCAAAATTGTGCAGCAACAAGAATTGTGCAAGAATTATGCAGCAGAATGATGCAATGCAACAATATATAACAATATGCAACAGAATGCAACTAATGCAACTATATGAAAGTAACAGAATGCACAATATGATCAGAACAGAATGTAGAATGGATGCAACTACAACTACATGATCAGAATAGGAGTTAATTATTAGTAACATAACTTAATATGATCATATTGCAACTAAAGGATCCCCGACAATGGTGCTAAAATTTTGATGAGCACCAAACTCAATCAAAATTAAAACCAAGTTGTACCTATGCTTGTAGCATAGGAGTTAACACCGGATCGTCTCTCAAGGATCTTAGTTGCAAATTAATCAGACCAAGCCGAGATTGGGGGGGAAGTTCAGAAACAAAATACGAAATAACAAAATTAAAGAAAGAACAATCAATTAAAAGCGTGATCAATCCAGAAATCTGTCCGAAATTTAGTGGATTCTATCATAGATCACTAAACAAACATTTGAATGATTAACTTGGAATCAACTGAAATCTCAGCATTAATTCTAGAATTCATACTAGACAATCATCTAGAATTCAATTAATAATTGATACGCAAATTCACAATCGCATAAGTTATGTTAGATCTATGTTAATTTTAGATCCGAATTCAATTAACCTAAGCACAAATCAGGACTTAACTTTTAATTCTGTGATTAAACCAAATTAATTAACCTAAATTCAATCACAAATCTCAATCCCAAATCAAGATCCAATTAGATCAAGATTAAGAAAAAGAAGGGGAAGAAGGAGAATTCAAATACAAATCAAAATAAGAAATCAAAATAAGATCTCAAGAATCCAAACTGAAATTTCTTCAAGAATCTCGAATTGATTACAAGGTGTTTTGCCCTCCATCAGAAGAGGAAAACCCAGAAACAAAAATTAGAGAGAATGATAGAAAAGAGCGAGAGAGTTTTTAGAGAGAGGTGAGAAAAGTGTGGAATAAAATCTGATTCTCGGATTCCCCCTTCTAAAATTATAAACTACCACCTAAATTGGCCTCTAGTGCCTCATTACACTTCCCAAACACAGCTGGGCCTTGTAGGAATCCAATGGCCCAAGTTTCATCTAAATTGGACTTGAATTGACCAAGATATGCTCACTTTAATGTCATATGCTCCTTAAACCAGAGTCTGAACTTCCAAGCCCAATTAGGCCTACTAGACATCTGATTGAGACTTTGAGCTCTTCGTCAAAGTTGTAGAGCTTCCTCTCAGCTTTCCTACAAGATAAAATGCACAACTTTTAGATATCTAGAACTCAAGTTATGGCTGGAATACAGAAATAACGTCAAAACTCAATAATGCTGAAAAAATTCAATTAAGCCCAATTTAAACCCAAACTTATAAAACATGTCCAAGGTTAAACAATTAAGTACATGAAAAGTGTAAATCACTAAAAATGAGGGCTTATTAATGTATAAAATATGTGATTATCAATCATCCATATAAACTAGAATTGCAGTAAAACCAATAGATTGATTCTTAATGAACAAAGAATAATTTGCTTTTGATTGACTATACCCTGATTCTAACAAAACAATAGTAAGCTTGGAATTCCGTTGCCTGCTGGCTTGTTTTAAGCCATAAAAGGATTTTTGAAGTTGACATACTTGATTTTGAGAAGTGGAATGCAAACCAGGTGGTAGCACCATATATACTTTCTCATATAAATCACCATGAAGAAAAGTTGTGTTAACATCAAGTTGCTGTAAATGCCAATTCTTGGCTGCAACTAGTGCTAACAATGTTCTAATGGTTGTCATTTTGGCAACTGGACTAAAAGTTTCAAGATAGTCAATGCCTGCAGTCTGAGTGTATCCCTTTGTTACTGAACGTGCTTTATACCTTTCAACTGAGTTATCTGCCTTATGTTTTACTTTGAAAACCCACTTGTAGCCAATGGCCTTCTTTCCAGGTGGTAATTTAGTCAAAATCCATGTATAGTTTTGTTCAAGTGCTCTTCATTCATCAAGCATTGCAGTTCTCCAACACTCATGAAGTACAACTTCTTGATATGATTTAGGCTTAACAGTGGTAAATATGACTAAAGAAAAATGTTTGAGTTGAGAAGGAATGTGGTTATATGACACAAAATTGGAAATTGGATATTGCTGAGTAGATGTTGGACAGCCCCCAGAAATGCCAAGGAGTGATGGTAATCCTACAAATAAGTTGGTGTTTTCCTTATTCTAGTGGAATGTCTTAGAGAAACTAGACTAGAGGACTCTTCTAAATCAAGAACGGCAGTTGTACCAAAAAAATCTACGGCAGCAGCAGGTACTAGATGGAAATTATGTTGTGACTCAAGAAAAAAACCAAGAAAATGATCTAGATAAGAAATAGGAGGTGAAGGTTAAGACGAAGAAATGACTGGAGAAGATGTAGACTCAAAAGAGTATGGAAATACTGTTTCATGAAATATGACATTTCTAGAAGTGTATACCTCTTTGGACTTGAATCAAACAATAAGTAACCTTTGATGCTTGATTTGAAACCCAAAAAAATACATCTTCTAGCTCTAGGATCCAATTTTTTTCTATGAGCTACTAGAGTAGTAGCATATTACAAGGATCGAAAGGCTTTTAGCATAGAGTAATAAGGACAATTCTTGAGAAGTAGCTTATGAGGACTCTTATGTCCTAAGTAAGCACTAGGTAGTCTATTTATTAAGAAAACTACATGTGCCACTGCAAAAGTCCAATTTTTTTTTGGCAACTTAGATTGAAAAAACAAGGCTCTAGTCACACTTCAAAATGTGTTGATGCTTCCTCTCAACCACTCTATCTTGTTGAGGAGTTTCAAAACATGTTAATTGATGAACAATTCCTTTACTAGCATAAAAAGATTTCAAGGTGAATTCAGGACCATTATCTGATCTGATTACCTTGATCTTTTTGTCAAATTGAGTATGAATTAAATTTATAAATGACTGAATTAAAGCAGATGCTTCAAATTTTAATTTCATGAAATAAACCCATGTATGTCTACTTTTGTCATCCACAATTGATAAGAAATATTTGTAACCAAACATGGAGGTCACTTAAAAAGGACTCCATACATCTATATGAATGAGATAAAAAAAAAACTTGTAAAGAAGTAGTGTTATTGATTGAAAAAGGCAATTTCTTTTGCTTTGCTAAATGACAAACATCACATTATGTTTTTAGATTTCTATAAGAAACAGTAGGTCATACTTTATTGATAGAACACATTGTCTCATAAGATGGATGTCCTAATCTGAAATGCCATAAAACTGAGGAAGAAACAGAACTGTTTACAAATTTAACAGGACAATTTGTTTGTGGTACAATTGAACTATGTTTACTTGAATTAGGAAACACCAAACCATAAAGGCTATCACTGAGGCTAGCTACACCAATCATCTTCAATGAACTCAAATCCCGAATTTCACAAGTATTAAGTGAGAAAACTAACTTGTAATTTAAGGAAGACATCAATTTTGATACTGGAATGAGATTGAAGGCAAATGATGGAATATAGAGAACATCTAGCAAATAAAATGAACTAGAGAAAATTATTGTGCTAGCAATTATGGCAATTACTTAGCTTCCATCTGGAAAGTTGACTGAGATAGGTTTGATTTATTTATAACAAGTGAATTTTGATAAGGAGTAACAAACATGGTCTGTAGCTCCAGTATCAAGAATCCAGTGTTTGGATTTGACACTATAGAAAAAGACATACGAAATACCTGATGTGTTCGTTAATTGGAAACCACAAGATTGGAAGAGGATGAAGTTATTTGATTTGCTGAATGAGTGATAGGCTGTGAGTCATGTTGTTGAAGGAGAGCCAGAATGGCTTTCTACTGTTCTTCTAACCGAATTAGCATGTTTGATTCATCTTGAATTTCTTTTTGAGAATGCATCATAGCCTGAGAATTAGTACCACCATCTTCATCATAGAAATCTTCTGTGGTGAGGTTGTTGACCTCTGTTCTTCTAGGTCTTGTATTTGGAGGAAAACCATGCTTTTTATACCATATATCATTTGTGTGGCCAACTTTACCAAAAAAACTACACATTTTTAAGGAACTTCCTCTTCCTGCAAAAGTCCTTCCAGAAGCAAAAAAATTGAGCTCGAAAACTTCTACCATCTCTAAGCTCTTCCTCGAGGTGCATAAGCATCTGTTGAATGACCCAAAATCTTTGGTTCATCAAATTCTACTGTTAACTCTCTTTCTTGTTAAATAAGCATAGAAAATACCCTATTTATGGTAGGTAGAGGATCCATCCACATGATCTGGGATCTTACGAAGGAGTACTGCTCATTAAGACCCTTGAGAAATCTTATTACAAATTTTTATCCCTGTAACTCTTGATGACTTGAATCAAATTACAAGTACATTGACTCTGACAAGCAACATGAAGGAATTGGATGAAAATTTCCAATTCTTCCTAAATAATTTTCAGTTGAGTAAAGGAATCAGCTATTGAATTATCTCCTTGTTTGAAAGCATAAAATTCTTTTAATAAAGCTGAAATTATAAATGAATCACCTTGATGAAACCTTTCTTTAAGATCATTCCAAACTTCAAGAGCAGTGTTCATCCAAAGAACACTCTGAACAATTGAAGAATTCAAAGATCGGGTGATAGAAGAAAGAACCAATGTGTTGCAGCGATCCTAAGCGCCATATAAAGGATCCGCAATTGATGGTTTTGGAATGGATCCATTCACAAATTGATCCTTGTTTTTCATATGAAGTGCCATCATCGCCAACCAGAACTGAAGAAACAATGGAAACGCTAGGATTTTCATTCGGATGAATGAAGTAAGGACTTGATGGATCTAGAATTGGATTTGACATTGAATTTGCCATAGATCGACTCAATGATTGGAAAGAAATAGAATAACAATGCAGCATAATCACTGGTTTTTCAATCAATTCAATCAGAGACGTAGTAGAGTGTCATCTGATACCATATCAAAATGAGAAAAATGACATGATATTTTTTTATAGAATCGATCTAGTCTACAAAGTGTTCATGATGTTCTTTATATACAACAACTAAACTAACTAATTATCAGCTAACTAATCCAACTTCAACTAATAGTAACTAACTTTAACAAACTAATTAACTAATTCCTACAGACTTTGTTGGTTGGATTGCAACCGTTATCAGTTCAATCGGGATTACTTTGAGCTGATTCCAATTAGTTGGAATTCTCAGTTTGAGACTTTGTTAACACCAACCTTGCTTGGCCAGCATAGTAAATTAAAGGTGTGTAAATCTCTGAATCCCATTCCTCTCGCTATTTTTGACCAGCATAATTTTTCCCAATCAATCTAGTGAATTTTTCTTCTATCAGTCTGACATCCTCACCAAAATTTACACATCATGTTTCCAAGATCCTGGCATAGCGAAACTGGAATCTGAAAAACAGGACATGGTATAGATTGGTATAGCCTGAGCCACAGCTTTAATCAAAACCAAACAAATAGATTATTAAACCCAGCATTATCACCAACTAGTGCCCTTCGAAATTGAGGGACAGTTCCAATTATTAAACCAGTGCATATGTAACAGGAAAAGAGGAATTATCCTTGTCATGAAGTTAGGAAATAAAATAAGATTTTGAGAAAGATAATCTTACTTGTAAAGGTTTTTAATGAGGGAAAATAGATGCTAGAGACAAGAGTGCACTAATATTTTAAGCTGATCTGGAACTAAATAACCACATTGAGTGGTTATTTGATACTTCAACATAAATATAGTCCATCCTCCCCATGATCAATTTTTCCTTTTGAAAACCTTTCCATTATGGTAAACAGGTCCCCATCAATAATTTTCGCCCTTTTCTGTTTTTTTAAATATTTTATTTTATTTAAAAAAAAAACACTCTTTCTTTCCCTGACTCAATCTTCCACAGATATAAGTGCTGTGTATATATGGCCAAGCTAATTCTGGCTTGACAGATTTGAGAAAGATTCCTCTCCTAAGTAAGCCTCCTCTCTTAAAAAAAACAACACTCTTTTGAGAAAGATTCCTTTCTTTGTTAATTTGATTGCTAATGAATGCTTTATATAGACCATGTTGTCCAAGGGATGAGGATCATATGTTCTTATTTTTTGTTTTTTTCTTTATTCTTCTCACTTAAATTTTGTCAAATATTTTAAATTTAATTACATGTCTCATTCCCTTTTTTTATTTTAATTTATTTTACACTTGACAGAATTTAAGTGAAAGGATAAGAAATGAGACATGAAATGGGGATAAGTGATTTCCATCCTTTGTCCAAGTCCTTTGGAGATATTATAAATGGTTCCAATATGAATATTTAAGGCTGTCATGCATGCCTTATGAATGACAATTCAACCATAATTTGCTTCTTTTCAATAAGACAAAATTTTAAACATTACTCATTGGAATTTAACAAATGGGGACCTTTGTAAGCGTCATTAATTTATTTTTATTTTTTTGGGGTAAGCGTCATTAATTTGTTTAAGCAACTTGTGTCCCTCATTAAAGAGGTTATAACGTCGTCTTCACTGTACTGATCAATTTAAACTAGGAGGAAAGAAAATAGGAGAAAGAATGGGATATCTATGAAATGCCTTCAGGTTGAGCTTTTCTGATAATGCTTTTATTTGTTTCATAATCTTTGGCCCTTTTTTACCTGTAAAACTTTGGAAAAATGTAAGACCATAAATAGAATCAAATTATCTATACATCTAGAAGTGCTCACTCCCCATCACAGAGAGGGCAAATGCGCTAGAATCATATATAATCATCTCATATTGCAGTATGATCATATTATCCCTGTTACCCTTTTCCTCCAAATGAAAATAGTTTGAAAATAGGGTAGTGCATACAAGTCATCAACCGTAATCATTATTCCAACCAACGGTAACGAAAAAAATTTAAGATTTCAGAAAATCAGAAACTAGCATCACTTGTTCTGATACAACATACAAGAAAAGGTGGTGGGTAACATTGAAGTCATATTTGAAAGAAGCATATGAATCCACAGACTTGTGTTTCTGACTCAACTGATGAAAGAGCCTTAAGGGGTGAAAAATACACATAATGCAGAAAGATGCACAATGTGTTTCTAATACTGAAGGAGTGGTGGCTCCGGTGTCGAAATCGTGTACGTAGGAGTTCCTGAAGCTATTTCAATTCACCACAGCTTTGTAGTGGGGGAAGATTTACCCCCTCGGTTCTACTCCGAGTTCATTACACGTACATTATTAGAAACACATTGTGCATCTTTCTAATATTAAACTATTAAATTAAACAAATGAGAAATAAAGAAATATTAAACTTATCATCACGAATGAAAAATAATTAAATAAATAAACTATTGAAAATACACTATTTGGTCTGAACAAAAATTTAATTTTATATCATTTAATTATGTGCTACCATGTTATTAAAAAATTTGATTATAATAACGATTATTTGAAAAATTGAACTATTTTAATCATATGACAACATATAATTAAATAAGTAAAAACTTTTCATTAAAATAAATATATATATTGGTACATTATTATTTACATTAAAATTTAATCTTTTTTATTGGTACATAATTATGTACGTTTGACCACCTTACATTTCATAATTTTCATTAGTTTATATTAGAGTAATGTTATTCACACATAATAAATTTTACATGAACTTTATATTATACTTGTTTAAGAAAATAAAGATATAGAGTGTGTTGGAACGTATATTTTTCTTATTTAATTATAAAAAAAGTAATTTAAGAATGATATAAATTTTTTTATGTACAAATATTATTACTCTTTTCATTATCTAGTTCATGACTCTGAAATTATTTTCATTTTATTGTCTAGATAGTGCAAGAGGTTTTTTTTTTGTTTTTTTTTTTAAGTAAGAGTTTAAGACTTAAGAACATAGTTGTATGGGCCGAACCGACCTGATCAAAATACCCGTTACTAAACCTTTGGGCCAGTCTAGTTCTTGGTTACAACATGATTTCTAAGCAATTTAGTTAAATTTGAGTGACCTGCCAACCCGTCCGAACAGTTTGACCCAAGTTGACCTAGGTTTCTCTCTTTTTGTTTTTTTGTTTTGTTTTTGCAAGCTTCAAAAAATGTAATTTGTAATCTTTGAACATAGTACTTAAAAAACTTTTATAATAAAATGTATTTTACCATGAGACCACATGATTTTGTTGAGTAATGCTTTCAATTTTTCAATTTATATTATTATTTAATAAATTTGATTTTAAAAAATTGGAGTTAGATAATTATCATTGATAGTTTGGTTATATTATTAATACTTTTTTCATATAATGTAATTTTTTATTATAGTATTTTTCATGTAAAGTATTTTCTTCATATAGTATTTTGATAAAAAAAATTATGTTATTCTTTATTCGAGTTTTTCAATTCAACTGCTTAATCCGTAGTCAAACTACTGACCCGTTAACTCTACCTTCTGACCAGGTCAATCTTTGGTTTAGGTTATACAACTATGTTTAAGAGTCTATTTGTTATATTAGATTGCAATTTTTTTCTATTTTAAAAATAACCAGTTTTACGTAAAAACATTGCGAATTAAAGTGGCATGCATTGTCAATGTAAAGAATTTTACACTGACATTCATTAATATTTTGACATATTTACTTTTATTTTTATTATTAAGAGAAAAAGGAAAAAAATGTAACAAACAATACTGATTTGTCAAAATATTATTAGATATTAGTGTAAAACTTTTTTACACTTACAATGTATACCAATTCAACTCAAACAATGCATAAAGAATCATCTTATTCTGGATCCTTTTATTTTTTTGGGTGCAAATCTTATTCTGGATCCTAATTTCAGATAAAGAACCTTATTTGTCTCTGGTGAGAGGATTGGGATTCAGTGAGGAATTAGATACTTTTATGGCTTGATAAATTTACTCTCATTTTTAATTTCCCCAATGACAAAAGTAATTCCATAAAATATGAAACATTCCTCTAGCAAACTCTAAAAAAGAATGATCGCTTACTATTTTTTTTGGATTTAATTTATATGCAAGTATTAAAAAAAATTATACTATCAATCAATTATATATTATTATGTCATTAAAAATATTTGACTCTTATAAGAATTATTTTAAAAGTCACACATATGATAATATATAATTAGTTAATGGTGTAAAAAAAATTATACTGATAATGCATCAAAATTAAACTCCTTTTTTTAATTCAGAAAGAAAGTTTTTCCTATTTCAAAATTAAAACAAATCACTAACTTCATCGAGAATTTATAGAGATTACTAATTGTCTGTCAATGGGGTAACCCAACATTTGAACCTCTGCTGTAATGCAAATGTCATGAACATAAAGTTGAGCATGTAAGTTAATCCCTATTGACTATTTTACTAATTTTATTATCATTCACTCTCTTTCCAATTCTGCAAAACATTATTCAATTTATACTATAGGTGCGACGGGCTAAACATTATTCAATTTATACTATAAGTGCGACGGGCTGTTCTAGAATCCCAACTCCTTTCGGAGTAGGAGGAGCGGTGTGAGACCAACCCCCTTACATTTGATTGTGAGAAAGTAATAAATGCACGAAGTTCACATAAAAGTTGTTTAAAAAAAAAAAAAAAAGAACATAACTCGCCCTTCCATTTGATTGAGAGAAAATAAAAGCTTCATATTCGACATAAAATAAAAGAATATTTCTTATTTGAAATTTTAATTAGATCTAAAAATGTTATCCTTAAGAATTTTAACATGACAACGTGTTCTTCCTTAATTTCCTCTTTAAAGAAGGCATTTGTAGAACCTCATTTAAAGAAGATATGTGTGATTTTTCAAAACATCATTGAATTGCATTGTTCTTATGAAAATTATTTTCTTCTCTACATATAATCATTTTAAAATGTTAGGAACGCATTATCTTTTTTTTTTTAATTACAAATGAGGCTTAAGACCTAATTTAAGTCGGGGGAGAAAGCGGACTAAAATTAGGGCAGAGCACCTTGGTTAATGATTACTATGTCCATACTCGATACACATTCATGACTCTAGAAACTATTAATGCTCGAAGAGACTTGACATTACTTGAATTACTTCCTCCATCACTTTATATATCTTTTTAAAAAAATAATTCTAAATTTTTTTATCTAATTTTCTTACTAATCTTCCTAAATATTAAATAAAAAAATATTAAATATTTTTAATATTTCGATACATTAGATACATTTATTTTTTTATTTAATATTTTCTTCATTTAATATTAAAAGAATTATCTCAACTATCGGGTGAGAAAATATTTTGAGAATCAAAAAGTATGAGAAAGATTATTAGAAGGAACTTTTAAGAGAATATAGTAAAACTATTTTAAAAAATTTGTTATACTCCAAATTATATGTTATTTGATAATATCAAAAAGTATTAATTAATTATTTCTAACTTTACTCTCATTATTTATTACTCCCTCCATTTTTTTTATTTGTGTTTTAGAAAAAAATTGTTTTATATTAGATGTCATTTTAGAATTTAACACAAAATTAAATATTTTATACCAATTTTACCCTTATTTTTTCTCATTCTATTAATTATTTAACTCCTAAAAACTCTTAATATTTATTCATCCAACTTCTATTTCTTTTTTATCACTTCTTTTATTGATCAATCACATTTTTTTCTTTTTCAAAGGGTAATATTATCTTTTAAAGTTATTTTTTTACTAAAATTAAGACTATTAAATTATTTTCTTAATACTAGTGTCATTACCTTAAACGACGAATAAAAAGGAATGGAGAGAGTATCTCAACTAAATCCAATAACTACACATAATTCATAATTAATGGAGTAAGAAAAAGATAATTTAATCATATTAGATTATATTTCTCTATATTTAAGACTATTTAATAATATCATTAATCCTTATAAAAAATTTTAAAAGACATATATAAAAAGGCGGAAGAAGTACAAATCTTTGGCAAAAAACATTAATGATTTCTTTGGCTTCTAATCTTTTCTATTTTTCTTTTAGACGAATGAATGAATGAATATATATATATATAGATAGAGAGAGAGAATATTTGGTGAGAAGAATGTTTATTGTAAGAAGTGAGAAGAGTGAATCTTGATCAATAGATTTTACATGAATAGTTAAGATTAGAACATAAATGCATATGATTTTTTTAAGTGATCACATGACTTTTAAGCAAATTTTAATCTTGGTCAAAATTTATTTCATTCATTTTTTCACAATAAAAATTTTTTCATTAGATATGCTTATATATATAACATTTAAATAAAATTATAAATATTATTTAAGTATTCTTATTATTAGAACTTGTAAAATTAAAATTAAAAGAATATTATTTTATAAATATTAAAAATAATAGTATTTAAAGAGAATTTTACTAATGCATTTTTTTTTCTCTATGTAAGATTAATATATGTAATCAAGTATGTATTTTTTTTAATTTATTAAATTTATAAGTTTTTTTTTTTTTGTGCCTAAGGCCCAACACAAGTTTAGGGGAGATCCCACCACCGCTGAGGTGGGGCCAATTGATACCCCACAAGGGACCCCATGAGAGGGTGGAGGGGAAAGGAGAAGGAGAAAAGAGTAAGAGTGCATTGGTGGGAATCGAACCTCTATTATACTCTATTAATTTTCTCAATTTTTCTTCTTCTCAAATAGTCCATTGTAAAAGAGAAAAAAATAAAAGATTATAAAAAAGTTTTATAAGTTTTAACTGAATTTTATTAATAATTATTTTTATTTTTTTTATAATTAATTATTTGAGAGAAAAAAAAATTGAGAAGATTTGCTCTATTGACAACAATGTAACATTAATCACTGAGGCAAAAAAAAAAAAAATGTAAGGCTGGAAAAGATGAAAAGTCATAAAAGGTATAAAGGAGATGAATGAAAAGTAAAAAAAGAAAAAAACAAAGTGAAATTATAATTAAAAAATTAAAAAATTAAAAAATTAAAAATATTTTTTAAAAAAAGTGCTAAATGACAATTTTGATGGGACAATTTTTATATATTACTATAGATGGATTTGATTAA
The DNA here is from genome assembly GCA_029884595.1 of Ormosia semicastrata. NCBI lineage: Eukaryota > Viridiplantae > Streptophyta > Magnoliopsida > Fabales > Fabaceae > Ormosia > Ormosia semicastrata. Next base: position 40,062,139 of record JAQQTO010000059.1, read on the forward strand.
TGTGTAAACTGATGAGTTAAGGCAGCATATTATTATAGTGTAATGGCCAAGTCCAAAACGGGCTTAAAGGCGAAATAAGTCTAACAATAAAAACAGAGGTTGGATTTTTTGTTATAGGGGCAGATTTCAATTAGTCTATGGAACAAGCTAAATTTTATTCGGTTTCGTTATTTGCACCCTTAAAACCCTACAATTGGCCTACGTATGGTTATTGATGGGTTAATTATTAGTTAACAACGTTTATGGTTAGTATTATTTTACTTACAAAAAATCATATTGTCATTCCGGTAACCAAATAATAAATGTTATTAACTGATTGGTAACTAAGTGCATGCCATGTATACAATTTCATATATTGAAGAAACATTTCCCAGTTTAATTATCTATATCATCCGGTAGAATCCTCACAAATTAAGCATTAAAAAAAAATTAGATTCATTTCTTTATATCCATTATATCTATTTTACCAAATAAATTATAACATATGTATATTAATATTTTTTCTCCTATGCATTAATATTTTCTCTTACTCTCTTTTTTATAAAAATATACACATATTATAATCTAATTGGTAGAATAAATATAATGAATATAAAGAAATCAACTTAAATTTTGTCCTTAAAAAAATTATTATATATTGCTTCAAAAATTTATATATAAAAAGAAGAGGTAATACAAAGTTGGGACTACGAGAGTCCCTTCCAGATATATTGGCTGCTTCACTGAGTGCAGCTTTCCACTCAGACACTTTCTTTTGGATGTATTTATTGTCTTCGTCACCAAAATTTAGTATATCTATTTTTATCTTAAGAATATAATATGTATTCAATATTTTTCTTATTTAGTAATTAAGAAAATTATTTAAAAAATTTGTTAAGAGAATTTATAATTATTCTAAAATATCACTTCAACAATTTATATATAAAAAATAATAATACTTACTTATAGTCACGGCTACGGGAGTCATACCCAGAGATAATGGCCGCTTCAGCGAGAGCAGCTTTCTTTTCTCCACTTGAACTTTAAGCAAATCTTCATATACCTTCACCCTGCTCTATTTTGGTTTTAATGAAGAGTAAAACTCTAATATCATTATATGATTTGCTCTAACAAAATTGATAATGACACATCACAAAAGGGATCACAAGACAAAACAACTATAATACAAGCCACATGAAAAATAAGCACCATAGAGTGAGCGAAACTGAGGCACAGGAATAAGTTGCTAGCATGATGACTGAGAATTCACTCTCACCAACTCCAAACAATTGAGTAATTGTACCTGGAACATATATAAAAAGAAGTATGCTTCCGACAAGAATTTAAACAAGAGGTAGCTCAAATTTTGTTGGAACAAAAAATGGAAAAGTAATATCAATATAATGGGGAACTGAAATGGCAGAAAAGCCAACTGATTTTGTTAAGAAAAGTCTTTCTGCAGCCTGTGAATATCTAACTTCAACTGTGTAACAATACAACTCTAGTAAAAATAATGAATGCCTTTATAGTGTATATGTTATTTGTGACTCAAATTTGGGGAGGTTCATCATTCACTGTGGACTTATCCACACATTAGTAAGGCTTTATAAGTGAATAAATATTAAATATTACTAGCAAGCATCCCATGCATTATTATAGATTAAAAGAGAAAAAAATTTAAAATTATAAAGAAGATATATGTAATTAATTTATTTAGATATAATCTAAAAAAATGTAAATGAAAAGAGAAAAAATATTAAAATTATTAACATTATAATAGACATGGACGGATCCAAAAAATATTCATTGAAATGGTCAAAAATTATGAATCATATTATTAAATATAAAAAAAATTAAATTAGCAAATAAAGATGTGTTCTCCTTAAATTATTTAGTGAGTTAACATCAAAATGCACTATTTAAATTAAAGATAAATATATTCTTATTTATTTACTTTAAAAGAATATTTTTCTTTTATTATATAAGAAGATTTATGAATAAAGTGAAAAAATTTTAAAAAATATTTATATTATATATTAAATACATCATAATAGTAGTTATCCTTTATATCATGATTTATAAGCAAAATAAAAGTTTTATATATATATATATATATATATATATATATATATATAAAGGGAAGAGAGTGAAACTAAAAGTGAGAGGAACTATTAGATTTATTATATAAAGATTAAAAATTAATATAAAGATGAGTTGAAATTATAATATCAATATATATAAAATAATATAAATAAAGGGAAGAGAGTGAAACTAAAAGTGAGAGGAACTATTAGGTTTATTATATAAAGATTAAAAATTAATATAAAGATGATAAATATCAATATATTTAACTTTATCATTTTTATCTTTAACTTTATAATTATATCTTGACTTCCCATGAAGTTAATACTTATAATATTGATACTCTTTTTTAAAAAAAATTACTCATATTTTTCTTATTTTATATTTTTAATAAAATTTTATGTAATATTTACACATAAAATATGAAATATATATGTAATTTTGTAAACAAAGAATAATGTTAGAGTATAATAATAATATATAAAATCAAATATATAAGTATAATTTTTAAATAAGAATGTCAATATTATAAATATTAATTTTATAAAAAATTTATATAATTATTTTTTTATTTTTTAATAAATTAAATTAAATTATTAGTACCTAAAAAAAAGATGATGAGCCCATATCCCTTGATCCATGGCCCATGTCTCCCCTTGGATCCATCGGTGGTAATGAAGATATGCATAATTAATTAAAAGATAATTTAAATTTAAAATTTAAAAGAAAAAAATGTGACATTTGTCATTTTTAGACAGAGAATAGCTTAAAAGATCATGTCATATTCAAAAGAATATACTCAGCACAAGACAATAGGACTTAAGCCCATCATGTTGTTAGAAGCATTCAAGTCAAGCACAGCTGATTTGTCGTTTCCTTCGCTTATAACTAGTGTATTCAACTTGATATGTTTTACTTGAGAATGGAATACCAAGAATATGGAGCCAGAAATGGCAGAGGATATCACGTCATCTTCAAGAAATCAAAACTTTTGGGATGACAGTATCATTCATTTATTCTTGCCTTTCACGTTCAAATCCGATAAAAGATACTACTGAGGATTAGAATTTTTCTGAACTAATATACTTACCCATGTTTATTGCTGGTGGAAGTGCGAATTGAAGAAGTAACACAAACTGATATAATGGATCCTGGTGAACAAAGCCAAAATAAACTGAAGCTTTAACAATCGCCTCGCCACACCTAACACAGGCAAGGCAATATATTTGACCACAATGATCCCAACAGTAAGTGTAAGTGGCATGCTTGACTTTTTCAAACCTGACAACTTCCCCTATCTATCATTAATTTCTATATTGTCAAAATTACCTACCACTGCCACATCAAACTTCACCATTAAGGGAAGAAAATAGAAAATTTATTTTAGTGACTACCCTTAAGAAGATTTGCCCCAACAATCAAGGTGATAGATGAAATTTGCTGCACCACTGCAAACCAGAAAAAAAAAATGCAATATGAAACATGTTAAGTTGACTAAAAAATCAACCATATATATGTTGTTAATAGGTCTTTCTTGTCTCAATAATATCAATCATATTAATTTCATTGTTAACAATCAATTGAAGTAACTTTAATATTTTAGTCTAGTTGTTGATACCAGACAAATAGATTAAGCCATCATCATCAAGATGCCAAAGGCTAGTTACCCCAGCATGGATGCAGGGTCTTGAACCACACGAAGAGGAGCATTATCATCAACTAGTGCCCTTCGTAATGGAGGGACAGCTCCAATTATTAAACCAACAACCTGCATATGTAACAGGAAAAGAGGAATTATCCTTGTCATGAAGTTAGGAAATAAAAAAATATTTTGAGTGAGATTTGTAACAAGGGTTACAAATAGATGCTGCAGACGAGTGCAGTTATATTTATGCTGATCTGGAACTAAATAACCACATTGAGTGGTTATTTGATACTTCATAAATATTAGGCCATCCTGAACTCCATGATCAAATTTCCCTTTTTGAAAACCTTTTAATTGTGATAAATAGGTCCCCACCATTAATTTTCCCCCTTTTCTATTTTTTTTTAAATACTCATTCTTTACCTCATCTTCCACTGATATAAGTACTGTTCATATAGCTAAGCTAATTCTGGTTTGAAAGTCATTAATCAGGAGAAAGATTCCTCTCTTAAGCTTCAGTTTTGTTAATTTGATTGCTAATGAATGTTGTATAGACCATGTTGTCCAAGTCCTTTGGAGATAATATAAATGGTTCAAATATGAATATATTTAGAGTTTAATTTTGATACACTGTCGATATAAATTTTTTTACACCATTAACCAATTATACATTACCACATATGTGATTTTTGAGGTAATTATTGTCAAGAAATTCTGACTTTGTTATCCTGTTTGATTCTATTCTCATGTTTAAATATTACAAGCTCATTTACACCTATTAATGGCACAATCATTCAAATTCCTATTTTGTACAACCTAAATCAGGGATCCTAATAATATACAATAAAACGGTTGATTCTATTCCTAATACTCAGCCCATAAATTAGGAAATAGTAAATATTAGAGATTCTCTGTCTAACATCCCCCCTCAAATTGATGCGACTGATCAAGAAGCATCAATTTGCTAAGTAGAAATTGGTGACGTGGTCGAGGGACAACTTTGGTAAAGATATCTCGCAAGCTGATTCGGGAGGCAACATGGGGAAGAGAAATAACATGATCATCAAGAGCCTCCCGAATCGAGTGACAATCCACCTCAATATGTTTAGTACGCTCATGAAAGACCGGATTGGCAAGAATCTGAATGGCACTAGTGTTATCAACGTGTAGAGATGTGGGACTGTTTTGAGGAACACCAAGTTCACCAATTGACCCACGAAGCCAAATAATCTCAGAACAAGCTGTAGACATAGCTCTATATCAGACTCAGTGGATGACTTGGAAACTCGAGCCTGCTTTTTACTCTTCCAAGAAATCAGAGCAAGGCCGAGGAACATGCACCAACCAGAAACAGACTTTCGTGTATCAGGACATCCTGCCTAATCTGCGTCACTATAGGCAAGCAAGGTAAGAGATGTATTTGCTGGAAAAAATAGACCCCGATGAGAAGTACCTTTCAAGTAACGCATGATGCGACGTACAGCTGCCATGTGAAGATGACGAGGAGAATGCATAAACTGGCTAACTTGCTGAACTACAAAGGAAATATTAGGGCGTGTAATCGTCAAATAGTTAAGACTTCCCACTAATTGACAATACAACAAAGGATCGGACAAAAGATCACCCTCTTCACGGCAGTATTTGACATTAACCTCGAGAGGAGTATCAACAGGTGCAGCAGATTGAAGTCCAACAAGAGAAATTAAATCCTCAGTATACTTGTGTTGATTGAGAAAGATACCTTTGGAGTTAGAGTGGACCTTAAAACCCAAAAAATAATGAAGACAACCAAGATCCTTCATATGAAAGCAAGCTTGGAGCTGCTTTTTAAGTTGTTCTATGGACACCTGATCGGACCCTGTAATGACCATGTCATCAACATAAATAAGGAGAAGAACGATGTCTGTGGCCGTGTGGTGAATGAATAAGGATGAGTCATATTGACTTTGAGCGAAAGAAAATCCAAGAAGAGTAAATCGAAATTTCTCAAACCATGCCTGGGGAGCTTGCCGCAATCCATATAAGGATCGTTTTAGTTTACATACACCTTGAGAAGAGGAGAACAAACCTGGGGGAGGATGCATATAGATATCTTCTGCCAGGTTTCCATGAAGAAAGGCATTTTTCACATCCATTTGATGTAAGGACCAATTTTTGGAAGCAGCAAGAGAGAGAATAGTTCGGACAGTAGTCATTTTGTCTACCAGGGCGAATGTCTCATCATAATCCACTCTATATTCCTGTTTATTACCCAAAGCAACTAATCGTGCCTTGAAACGATTTAGAGAACCATCTGAATTCAGCTTCACAGAGTACACCCATTTGCAGCCAATGGGTTTGGCCTCCACCGGGCAAGGAACAATATCCCAAGTACAATTCTCCTGGAGTGCCTGCAACTCATCTTGCATTACTTTTACCTATCTCGAATCTTTAACTACTTGAGAATAATGTGTAGGAATAGATATCCCAGATAAAGTAGCAGTAAGAGAAATGGGTTCAAATTCATACCTTTTCGGTGGACGGATAATCTGGGTGGACCGGCGTGGTGCTGCTGGTGGAGGATCAGGCGGCAGGACAACATCGATAGGGGGCGAATCACGTGGGCGTCTGACAAAGAAATGTCCTGGTTTCCATCGTTGTGTAGGATGATGAACCTCGGAAAATTGAGGAAGGGAGACAAAATCAGGAGAGCCAGAGGAAACCCTTTGAAAAAAATATTGATGATAAAAAAAATCACATTTCTAGAGACACGCAACTGTCTGGCAGTAGCATCATAACATAAGAACCCTTTCTGATTGGGAGCATAACCCATAAAAGCACACTGCACAGATTGGGCGCCAAGTTTGTGACGCTCTAGTGGTGGCAAGTGGACAAAACATATACAACCAAAAGTGTGAAGAAAATCATAACGAGATGGCATATTATAGAGACGAAAGAAAGGAGACTCAAAATCCAGAACATGAGATGGAAGGCGGTTGATCAAGTATACAGCTGTGGACAAAGCTTCTACCCAAAATGAAGAATGAACAGAAGCTTGAAGAAGCAACGTTCGAGTGATATCAAGTAAGTGCCGATTCTTTCTTTTGGCAACACTATTTTGTTGGGGCGTATAAGGACAAGAGCGCTAGGAAATAATACCTTTTTGCTGCAAATACTCCTGAAATTCATGAGAAATATATTCCCCACCAGAATCAGTGCGTAAGAACTTGATACTCATATGAAACTGATTTTCAATATATGCCAAAAACTTCTTAAACATGGTAAAAACCTCTGATTTTGAACGGAGAAAATAAATCCATTTAAATCGGCTGTAATCATACAAAGTATTTATACTTGGCATGAGATAAGACCGGTGCTATACCCCAAACATCACTATGAATGAGATCGAAACATTTATCAGCATGAGGAGCGGTAGATGGAAATGGAAGAGTTTTGCTTTTCGCAAGTTTGCACACAGAACAATCAAATGAGGAATTAGAAATATCCATTTTATTATGCAACTGGCGACTTTTCAATAAATGAGACAAAACAGTGGAATTAGGATGGCCCAACTTTCTATGCCAATCCTCAAACTTATTCGGAACACCATTACAAGCAAAAGACAAAATATTCGGTAGAGAAAACTGTAAAGGAAATAGTCTGCCCACTTTAGGCCCCCTCACGATCACTTTCCCGGACACCTGATCCTTCACAGAACAACCAGCATGAGAGAAATTAACATTACAATTGTTATCCACCAATTGTCCAACCGAAATTAAATTAGAAACAAGACCAGGGGATACAAACACATCCCGAAATGAGGAATTAATATCTCTAACAGCAGTAATAGAAAGAGTATTACCATCAGCAATTTGAATGTTTTGAGTGCCATTATAAGTGTGAACATTGTGTAAATGCTCAGAGGAACCAGTCATGTGATTGGAGGCCCCAGAATCAACAAACCAAGGTTGAGAGACGTCATTAAGCTTACCTTGAATGCCCAAGGCAGAAAGAGCGGATAGTACCATTTGTTGCACATTCTCAGGTGTCAGGACACTAGCATTGGGGGCTGCAGGAACAAATGTCTGGCCTTGGGAAGCAGTATTGGTATGAAAGCCCTGCACTAGCTTGTGCATGATCTAGTCGGACAATCTGTAATGATGTGACCACGTTGCTTACAATAGTTACAAAATTTCTTGTTGCAATTGCAAGCAATATGGCCAAACTACTTGCAAGAGAAACATTGAACTTGTCGCATATCACGACCTTTTCCTCTACTCTGGGCAGAGTAGGCAACAAAGACTGCATCTGAAACAACGTTGTCATGGGTCATGGCCCCTTGAGTCAGTAGACGTTGCTCTTCCCGAAGTAGCTCCCCAAGACACACATCCAATGAAGGAACCGAAGTGCGATTTAATAGCACTGCACGCACAACTTCAAATTCAGGGCGCAACTTCATGAGGAATTGATCACGCTTACTGACTTCATAGACCTTTTGAACAGTGTCACGACTGTGATCGCGACAGAAAATAGCAACTCATAAGATCTTAAAATATGAAAATGGAGTCGCCACCAATTTTATTTTAACTTAGGAAAAATTGGAAAACCCTTCTTTGAAAATAGTATTTGAGAATCAGATTAGATTCGGGAGTCGGTTATGCTTAGGGAAGGGTGGAAACTTAATCCCACAGCACCCCTAACACACCCGTCCTAAGACAGTACCTTAAGTCAATTGTGCAAATTCTTAATAATTCTTAGAAATATTTATTTTACCTCTTTTGCAAAATATTGTAACTATTTATAAAAAAGAAACCACAAAATTATAAAAATTTAATTTTGACTTGACAGAAATGAAATTCTGCTCGTACGTATCCCCTGGTGCAATGGGGAACTCAAAGTTACGTAGTTCTCTATAAAATAAGTTTGGGTTGATTGTTTTTAATTAAAAAAAAGAATTTTATTTGAAAAAACAAATTCATTATTGCACAAGATTCAAGTTAGCACAATGCTACTCAATAAACCCTTATGATCCAAACGACATTGAAGATAACATTCGTTATTCAATCAACATCATTGGTCATCGCATTGATTAAAAGATTATTATTATTATTATTATTATTATTTTATTTTTATCTTAAAGCATACACAAAGACAAACAAATAATCACATAAACAACACATTGTCATACTATGAGCTAAGTAAATACAATAAAAATCAAATTAAGCACAACAACACAATAAATTTTTTTTTTACATATTTTTTTATTTTTTATTTTATTTTTTCATTTTTTTCTTTTTTTTTGGCTTACTAATCACAAGACATAACATACTATTAAATAAACACCATAAAACAAGAAAAAAAACTTTAAATAACACTGACAATTAAGCTCAAAGTATTATTTTTTTTATATTCAATTTTTTTTTTTGTATTTTTCCCTCTTTTCAAATTTTTTTCTTTTCACCTTTAAGGACCCAGTTACGATTTTCAAAATCCCATTTTTCATTTATTAAAACTAGCATCTCAAACCCAAACAATACATAAAAAGAAAGAAAAAAAATGACCCAAGATAAAAACAAACAGCAGCCCACAAACTTTTTACAAGCTATGAATAAACCCAACCTCGTATAATGGAACTTCAAATGAGCCAAATCCCTTTCTCTATTGCTCATTTTCTTTTCAAACAAAAAAAACAAATATATTATATATATAAAAAAAAACTGACCAAACAAAAAAAATGTTTCAGGAAGCCATTACATGAGACACAAAGGAACAAACGAAGGAGAGAAAAAAAGGGCTCAAACCTCTGGCAGTGCAAGAAGTGACTCGAAGGAGAGGGATTGCCGGCCGGTCGGAGCTCTACGTTGGAACGCCGGCGACGCACGGAGAAGTTCTGGATCTGGGCTCGCGCGGGTTCGTGGCCCGCACGGCCGTCCCGGCAAGGAGGATCCGGTTTCGAGGTCCGACGGTTGGTGTGGGGAGGCACGGGTCGCGGTTTGGGTCGCGCTATCGCGGTTCCGATGGAGCTGTGCGGCGAATGGTTGTAGATCCGGTTGAGACCGAGGCGCGGCGGCGCTAATCCGGCTTCTGAGGCCCGACGGTCGGTCCGGTTTGGTGCTGGCCAGCCGGATCTATGGCTGGGCACCGACAGCGCAGTTCTCGCGGTGTGCGGCTAGTCGGCCGGATCTATGGTTAGTTGCTCTTTTTTTTTAAGGGGTTGAAGATGAAGATGATGGTGTTTTGATGGATTGGTGGCTGGTTGGGGAGTGGGTCGCTTTCGGGTCACGTGTTGTGGGGAGCGATTCACGGTTGGGTTCGGTGGGGGAGCTCCGGTTGCTTGGGTGATGGGTTATGGTGATGTTGGTTGTGGAAGTTGAAGATGACAACAGGGAGTGTGGGGTGATTATGGGTGGTGGAGATGGAGGTGAAGATTACTGAGTTGACTCAGTTGTGGTGAGTTGGTTATAGAGATATAAGTGATTCACGTTTTTGGGTTGTGAGAGGATGGTGACTGGTGTTGGTGGAGCTGTTATTTTGGTAGAAGGTGATGGAAGGTTGGAATGGTGATGGATTCGTTCCTGGAGATGGCAGCAGGGAATCTCTCGTTTGATCTTCTCCTGTAAAAATTTGAAGCCCCCCTGTGTCTGTAATCCCTCTTCCTTTTATTTTTCTGCTTTTCAAAACCGAGATGACTCCTCTGCCAATCTTTGGAAAAATAGCTTAGGTGCTGATAGATTTTTCTAGCTCAGTTTCCTTCTTCATGTATTTTCTTTAGCTTTGTGACTTTCTCCAAGCTTCAAATCTCTGCCAACTTTCCATTTTTATGCTGCATTGAGCCTTGGGTTTTCAGGCTTGCAGCAGGGTAAGAGATATTGACATGATTTTAGTTGCATTTCAATTACTGGTTGAGACAGCAACCAAAAGAAAGCAACCAGCTGCAAAACGTAAAAAGACCACCCCTTTTTTTCTTTTTTTTTCTTAAAAATGAGATCAGTGTTCTCTTTTTTTTTTAAGTGGGTTTACATTTGGGCTGGAAAAAATTGAAAATGGACCTTTAATTAATTAAATTCAAATTTTTCTTATTCTTTCATTTTTCATTTTCTTTTTGGGAGTCCGGTCAAAATTGAGTGTTCACAGTTGCCCCTCTTTACTTGTTTCTTACTAGATAAAAGGAAAGTTGTAGTCTTCATATTATCGTTGTAAGAAACGAGTAAAGACATGAACTTCAATTTTGTCAGGCAATGCATAAGATGTAAACAAATGCGAGAAATAACATGCAAAGTGCCAATGCGCTAAAAAGAAATGACAGAAATTAAAATGCATGGAGCCAATGCGCTTAAAAGAATTAACAAAAATTAAAATACATTGAGCCGATGCGCTCAAAAGAATTAACAAAAATTAAAATGCATGGAGCCGATGCGCTCAACAGAATTTAAAATGCATGGAGCCGATGTGCTCAGCAGAAATTAAAATGCATGGAATGCATGGAGCCAATGCGCTCAAAAGAATTAACAGAAATTAAAATGCATGGAGTCGATGCGCTCAGCAGAAATTAAAATGCATGGAGCCGATGCGCTCAGCAGAAATTAAAATGCATGGAATGCATGGAGCCGATGCGCTCAACAGAATTGACAGAAATTAAAATGCATGGAGCCGATGCGCTCAGCAGAAATTAAAATGCATGGAATGCATGGAGCCGATGCGCTCAACAGAATTTAAAATGCATGGAGCCAATGCGCTTAGCAGAAATTAAAATGCATGGAATGCATGGAGCTGATGCGCTCAACAGAATTGACAGAAATTAAAATGCATGGAACCGATGCGCTTAACAGAATTTAAAAAAATAGTGGGCAACTGAGTCCCGGAATTTAAAAGACAGGCGGGCTACTGTGCTCCCGAAAAACAGAGATTTAAAAAGACAAGGCATCTTGATCCAAATAGATTTTTCTTCACTTTTTTTTTCTTCTTTTGCTTTTTTTTTTGTCTTTCTTTCCCTTTTGTTTTTTTTTGTTTTTGTTTCTTTTTGTTTTAGTTTTATTAAAAGACCTTTGAACTAACGGCGACTTTTGGAAAACTCTAACTAATCAAAACCTTTGTTCACATGCTTTTGCTCGTTAGACCTAATAACCTCGATCTTTCCTCTCCCTTTTCTTCTTCTTTCTCCCCCCTTTTTTTATGTTTTTCTTGATTCCTCTTTTCTCCTTGGCAGCGAAATCGAATACTGCATTGCAATCGGTACTTTGAGCTACTGAGATCTTTTAGTCCAAGTCAATCATTGAAGGATTGTTGTAGAATTGTCAAATCAATTTGTTAACCATAAATTTATCTTATTTGAGATATAACTTAATAAGTAAGCATGCATTCATGAATGGATAGAAATTCGTTGAATGAACAAACTTCTTTTTATTGCTTTAGTGATCTGATCATACATGAACTTTTAGTAAGACACGTGCTTGAAAGAAGAAATCCTAGAAACTAAAGGAAGTTACAAAGGATAAGAAAAATTTGCCCCAGTATTGGTTCCTTGTTCTTCATTCAATTGATTCCCTGCAATGGCCTGATAACTAAACTATTGCCCTTGTGTTGTTACCTCCTTCAACACATCTTCTCCTCAGTCCTTCAAAAGAAATAATTGCCCCAGTGTGACTAATTGAAAGCGAACAAAATTGCCCCAGTATAGTCAATCAAATGTCAATAGGAATTACCCCAGTTTGGTGAGCCCTTCAAGGAGTTTCATGCCAACTTTCTTTGAGATCTTGCCTATTTATTTGCCCTAACTTTTGCTTAGATCGCCCTTTCTGGTTTTCAGCCTAACGAGCTTTTTTATTATTTTTTTTATTTTTATTTTTTTAGGCATAGAATCTCTTAACCACATCAATGTTTATGGGTCTCGACAATTCTTCTCCATCCATATTCTGCAAAATTAATGCTCCTCCTGAAAATGTCTGCTTGACTATATATGGGCCTTCATAATTCGGAGCCCATTTTCCTCTACCATCCTCTTGATTAAGGAGAATCTTCTTTAAAACCAAATCTCCTGAATAAAAATCCCTAGGACGAACTTTCTTGTTAAAGGCTCTGGCCATTCTGCTTTGATATAATTGCCCATGACAAATAGCTGTCAGTCTTTTCTCTTCTATCATATTCAACTGCTCATGTCGAGTCTTCACCCATTCGGATTCTTCCAACTCTACCTCCATCAAAACCCTTAGAGAAGGAATCTCAATTTCTATGGGAGAGACGACCTCCATCCTATATACCAAAGAGAAAGGCGTTGTCCCAGTACTTGATCGTATATTAGTACGATATGTGTGCAAAGCATAGGGCAACATTTTATGCCAGTCTTTGTAATTCACCACCATCTTGGCAATAATTTTCTTGACATTCTTATTTGCTGCTTCAACTGCACCATTCATCTTGAGCTTGTAATGAGCTGAATTATGATGCTTGACTTTGAAACTCACAAAACTTCAGAATCTCAGCACCATTGAGGTTGGTAGCATTATCTGTGATTATCCTTTCTGGAATTCCATATCTGCAGACGATATCCCTTTTAAGGAATCTCAAAAACACTTTTTGAGTGATATTGGCATACGAGAAAGCTTCTACCCACTTGGTGAAATAATCAATCGCCACCAAAATGAAGCGATGACCATTGGAAGCTTTAGGATTAATGGGTTCAATGACATCTATTCCCCACATTGAGAAAGGCCATGGAGATACCAAATTGTGCAAGGGAAATGGAGGTGCATTTACTCGATCTGCATATATCTGGCACTTCTGATACTTTCGTACATATTCTATGCAGTCTGTTTCCCTGGAGGACCAATAATAGCCACTTCTGAGAATTTTTCGTGCCATCATATGACCATTAGCATGAGTTCCACAAATCCTTTCATGGACTTCAGACATAATTATGCGAGCTTCACGAGCATCCACGCATCTAAGCAAAGTGTCATCATGACTTCTCTTGTACAAAACCTTTCCATTCAAGAAAAAGGCCATTGCCAGCCGACGGATAGTCTTCTTGTTCACCTCATTTGCCCCAGTTGGGTATTCTTTATGTTGAATATACTGCTTGATATCATGATACCAAGGTTTACCATCTAGCTCATCTTCCACATTAGCACAATACGCAGGCTCACTGTGCGTCTTTACTTGGATAGGTTGAACATTATTGTGAACATCCAATTTAGTCATTACAGCCAAAGTGGCCAAGGCATCTGCAAACTGATTCTTGTCTCGAGTCAAATAGGAGAAGGTCACCTCCTCAAACTTCTCAATTAGCTGGGTCAAATACTTTTGATAATGCACCAATTTCGGGTCTTTGGTTTGCCATTCCCCGTTCACCTGATAAATGATTAGTGCTGAATCTCCAAATACCTTTAGTTGTTTGATCCCCAAGTCAATTGCAGCTTGTAAACCATTAGCACAGGCCTCATATTCTGCAACATTATTGGTGCATTCAAAATCGAGCTTGATAGCGACTGGATATTGCTTTCCAGTTGGTGAAACAACCATGGCTCTTATGCCACTACCATGCATATTGACTGCTCCATCAAAATACATCTTCTAAATGGGCTCCTCCTCACCTTCTTCTTCTCCTTCTACTGTTAATATTTCTCTATCAGGGAACTCGGATGTTACTAGTTGTCCACCCTCAAGAGGGTTTTCAGCTAAATGATCAGCAATTGCACTTCCTTTGACGGATTTCTCAGTTATGTACTTAATGTCGAATTCTGATAGTATCACCTTCCATTTTGAAACCCTTAATGAAACATGAGGGCTTTCAAAAATATACTTCAGGGGGTCTATTCAGGAGATCAACCAAGTGGTGTAATACAGTATGTATTGCCTTAACCGTTTTGAGGTCCATACTAGAGCACAACAAGTCTTTTCAATAGCCATGTAACGGGCTTCACAGTTATTGAACTTCTTACTCAGATAATAAATTGCCTGCTTCCTTTTCTCTGATTCATCATGCTGCCCCAATATTGCTCCCATTGAGGTTGGTAGTACAGTTAAGTACAATATTAGAGGCCGACCAGGTGTAGGTGGTATCAAAACAGAAGGATTCACTAGATAGGCTTTTATCTTGACATTCCTCATCCCATTTTCCTGGCTGGTGTTTCTTTAGCAGCTTGAATATAGGCTCACAAGTACTGGTCAAGTTGGCAATGAATCTAGCAATGTAGTTGAGTTTCTTGAGGAAACTTCTCACTTCACGCTCTGTCATAAGAGCGGGCATCTCCTGTATTGCTTTCACTTTATCGGGGTCCACCTTTATTCCTTCTCTACTAACAATGAATCCGAGTAGCTTTCCAGTGGATGCTCCAAAAACACATTTAGCAGGGTTCAACCTCAGCTTGTACTTTCTGAGTCTTTCAAATAGCTTACGCAAAACTGCCACATGACTTTCTCCTTCTCTAGACTTGGCAACTATATCATCCACGTACACCTCAATCTCCTTGTGCATCATGTCATGGAACAATGCAACCATAGCGCGTTGGTAAGTAGCCCCAACATTCTTTAATCCAAACGGCATCACTGTGTAGCAAAATGTCCCCCAAGGAGTTATGAAAGTGGTTTTTTCTTTATCATTGACATCCATAGGGATTTGATTGTACCCCGAATATCCATCCATGAATGAGAACTTGTGATTCCTAGCAGTGTTATCAACCAAAACATCGATATGAGGGAGTGGGAAATTATCCTCCGGATTGGCCTTATTCAGATCCCTGTAGTCCACACACATTCGGACTTTCCCATCCTTCTTAGGCACAGGCACAATATTGGCTACCCACTCTGGGTGTCTTGACACCTCTACAAATCCTGCTTCTAGCTGCTTAGTCACCTCTTCCTTAATCTTCAGGGACATATCAGGATGCATCCTCCTTAGCTTCTGCTTCTTGGCCTCAACATCTGGATATAGTGGGATTTTATGAGATGCTATCTCCGGATCTAATCTAGGCATATCTCGATAAGAACAAGCAAAGACATCCATGTACTCTCTGAAGAGTGCAATCATTTCTTCACATTCGGGATTTTTTACCATTTTCAACTCCTTTTTCTCTTCCTCTGTCCCCATGTTAATCACCTCGGCTTCCTCGCTATTCAAGTCAAATTCCTTCTCAGAATACTCCAGTAATTTTTCAAAAATTTCAACAACATCTCCCTCTTCATCAGATCCAGGGTCTTCTTCCTCAAACATCGCATGAGAATCAATTGATGAATTTTCAAGGTCCCTTTCGTGAGGCGAACTTTCTACGAGACTCAGATCCCTGGAAAGCAATTTGTGTGGAGTTGGAAAAGCAAAATAGAGTGGGAATGATAAAGAAGAAAGAAAAACAAAATATTATACAAAAAGGAAAATTGATAAATGCAAACGGATAAGTCAAAGTGCAACGAGGAGGAATGTTGAATAATCATGCAAATTCATTAAGTTAATGTCTCAAACAGCACAAATATAAGCTCAAAACACAGCTAATCTTAAATATCAGCTTAGTACAAATATGACCAGACAATTACTTGGAAACAATCACATCAATCATTGGTTCGGACTGCCAGTTCTTCAGTGGCTCCTCATCAGCAGAGGGATGGATTGCCTTGCTCTCTTCTGGGCCTTCTTCATGCAACGCATTAACAGTAGGATGGCATTGGGAGCGAATGACTTCTCCAGACATGATTACCTCGGCTGGTGCTGGGAATGTTTCCCTCAGGTGGGGAATATGCTTCATCTTGCCCTTGTCATTTTTCTTTCCGAGGGTCATGCTCCTTGTTCTCTCTTCCAGGGATGCTTCATACCCTAACCCAAACTTGTCCCACTTTTCCTGGAAGGACATCGGCGACCGAGTACCTTGCAATTGTGAGCCCAAGCCTTTTCCTTCTTCGTATCCACTACTTGCCATAATCCAGGCCACCACCTGATCCACGCTTTGCGTCGGAGATTCATCCTTACCAACTCCAGTCTCAACTATTTCAAAAGTATGCCACAAATTCTCTTCATCTTTCTCTGCACTCTCCACATATGGCACTGAAACTGGCTTTGATAACATAATCTATTCCTCTCCATGTACGATAATGACTGACCCATTTTCAATGTATTTAATACTCTGATGCAGGGTAGAGGGAACAGCACCAGCAGCATGGATCAATGGTCTCCCCAAGAGCATTGTGTAACCAGGCTCAATATTCATAACTTGGAATAACGCTTGAAAGTTACTTGGACTAATCTCCAGTGGTAACATCATCTCTCCCAAGATGTCTCTCTTATTTCCATCAAAGGCTCGTACCACCATTTCCCGGGGTGACAATTCATCCTTACTTATTGATAATGAAGTCAGAGTCGACATAGGTAGGATGTTCAGTGCAGACCCCCCGTCTATCAACACCTTTGCAACTATATACCCTTTGCATTTGAGGGTTATATGCAAAGCCCGTGGATTTCTCTCAGATCGAGAAATGATATCTTCCTCAGTAAAAGTGATCATGTTGACACGTTTCACCGGGTCCACCATATTGACGACACTTTCGGGCGTAACATCAGGCTTAACATAGGCTTCGTTCAGAATTCTTAGTAATGCCTTCCGGTGTATTTCAAATGTCAAGACGAGTGACAAAAGAGATATTCGGGCTGGAGTCTTTTTCAACTGTTCCACTACATCATACTCGCTTTGCTTCATTATCTTCAAGAACTCTTCTTCCTCTTCCTTCCTCTTCTCCTCTTCTTTTGATGTTTCTTCCCTACTCATTTCTTTAATAATTTTCCCCTTTTCTATTTCTCCTAGGCTATAACATCACCCACTCCTTGTAATTCCTCCTACCCCGACTATGTTAGTCACTGGGTCTCCCTCCTGCTGTACTTCTGTAACTCGGGCATTCGAAGTCCCTTCCCCGATTCCCTTTATCTTTACCCTTGTTTCATAGCTCCAGGGCACTGCGCGGGTGTTATTACAAGCAAATGGTGTTGGCTTCTTGACTGTCAATACTACTTTCCCTGGCGCCGAAGCTTGGTTGAGAGGTGGCACCTTAAGTACAAATCGTTCAATCATGTTGACCTCTTCAGAGGAAGTTACCCCTGGTCTTGCTTGTATTACTCCTAATGTGAGCAATCTCTGGACTCGAGCCTTAAAGTCCCAACAGTTCTCAATATCGTGTCCTGTTTCCCCACAATGGTAAATGCACCTGGACTCTTCATTATGCCTCTCATCTTCTTTCACCGATGAAGCTGGTGCAATGATAACATAACCTGCTATTTTTAGTTCCTCAAATATTCGAATCATCGGCGTATGCAGGCTCATGACCTCTTTTATTGGAGGTCCTTCCATCTCCACGGCATTCGCCTCATTCCTTCCACCATGATTAGGGATTGGGTTGTTAACGATACTGAGTCCAGCCTCTTCTTGAATGTCAAGCTTCCCATAAGCAATAAGCAATAAGCTTCCTTACTGCAGTCTTGAAGGCCTCACAATCTTCAATTGAATGTCCTGGGATATCCATGTGGTATTTGCAAGTCAAATTCAGGTTATACCACGCTGGGAACGGTGGTTCTAAGGGACGTACAGGATTTCCCAAAATAAGGTGGGTATCGAACAGCCTTTGGAATAGGTCCGCATTTGAAATGGACAGTCTTGGGAAAGGGGGTAGGTTTTGGGGACGAAAGCAACCTTGATTCTGGATGTTTGGCCGAGGTTGTGGGTGATTTGGGTAAGTTTGTGGAGGTACAGGTAGGTATCGGGTATAGGTTGGGCGAGTTGGCATATATGATTATGGTGTGGGAACATTATTGATTTGGAATTGCGGAGTTGGGGTAATGTTTGTGGTAGGCATAACTTGGTGGGGCGGGTAATAAGGAAGTGTAGGTGTTTGGTATGGAAGGTGAGGGTTAAGGTTATACGGTAGTTGGCGGCTTGAGTTTTGTGGGGAATATCGAGGTCTGAAGGTATGCTGGCGTTGGACATAATTCACCTCGGGTTCCTTCTTTTTCGGCTGGAATCCCTTCTTAAAAG
The DNA here is from genome assembly GCA_029884595.1 of Ormosia semicastrata. Taxonomy (NCBI): domain Eukaryota; kingdom Viridiplantae; phylum Streptophyta; class Magnoliopsida; order Fabales; family Fabaceae; genus Ormosia; species Ormosia semicastrata. The sequence goes on from JAQQTO010000059.1 coordinate 40,080,829, forward strand.
TAGTATTCTCCGTATTGCTCACCGGCAACTTCCCAGCTTTGGCCAAAATCTCTATCCTTTCTCCCGCCATTATCAAGTCTGCAAAATCCTTATAGGCTGCCCCGACCATTGCCCCGATAAAAGGATTTCCCAAGGTTCCCAGGAAATATGAACACATCTCAGATAGTGTCAATGGAGGCTGAACTTGAGCTGCCAAGGCTCTCCACCTCTGTACATATTGTCTGAAAGGTTCATCATTTCCTTTCTGCATCGAGCTCAATTGTTCCCGGGTCGGAGTTGCGTCCAGATTGAATTTGTATTAGTCCATGAATAGATCAGCCAATTCCGTCCAATGAGAAATCTTAGAGTGGTTTAATTGAAGATACCATTCTAAAGCTAGACCTGTAAGACTCTCATGGAAAAAGCTAATGAGGAACTTATCATCCCTGGACCAAACAGCCATCTTGGTTCCATAACTGATCAAATAAAACTGAGGGTTGCCACTTCCATCGTACTTGGCGAAATCAGGAATCTTGAAGTCTTTAGGGATTACGACATCTGTGGTAGGACACAGTTCTTCTATTCTCAGTGGTCCATAAGCACTGGGGCCCTTGATTGCCTTGATCTGTTCCTCCATTTTCTCCATCCACTCTTCCTTCATCTTGTCCTTCTCGGTCATGATGTGGCTATTCTCAGAGTGAGGTATTGTTCCTTGCCCTGTAATGGACACATGAGGTTGTTCCCAGGTAGAGCCAGCATAACCAGGAACTTCATTATGAGCACCTTCCAAAGTGCGATACCCCTCCCCAATAGGCATGACAATCGATGTCGTTTGAGGTGCTTGTTCATGGATCCCCACAGTGATGCCTGAGGTTATAGTCGGGAATGTCGGAGCAGTCATTGATGGCACATTTACATATGCTTCAACCCCATTTGTACATCTATTTCCGCTGATTAAGTGAAAAGACTCCCTCACATCTTGCAGTATTGCTTCCAACCTTACTTGGGCCTCTGACATCTCATTTATCCTCCCTATCATTTCATCGACTTCTCTGCTCAAGTTTCTCCTTGCCTCAGGATTATTAGCAGCTATTCTGGTCCGAGATCTAGTATTGTGAACTTAGGTGTGATTAGTATCTTCTTTCCTAGGCCGCGCAATGATTCCTGAATCAACTTGATTTATTAAAACAAAACAACATTAAACAAAGAAAAAGGAAAGAAAAAGTTAGCGCTATTGTGAGGATGCTTGGTGATTGTGGAAAGATTTACACGGACATTCAATAGCAATGCAGGATCCCAAATTCTACACTTTGGGTTCATCATCCCTTAGGCAAGAATATGGTTGACAGCGATCCCAAGGGAGTATTCTCTCCTCAATGGGTGCTATCTTCTTGGATATTCACAGGCAATGCAGTTATTCTTTCACTGAATACTAGGCTTTCTGTACTTTCGCTAAAGGACGAATTGTCTCAGGTCGAGAGCACGATTGACAACCTATTCAAGAGGACATTCACCCCTCAATGAATAATGTCCAGGTGAAAAATAGTAAAATCAATGTTTGAAACAAAACACTGCAATTGGTCATTCATATTCATTTCAAATTTCAATCAGTACAAGGTCTTAGACTCCTCAAAAGGTAACATAAACAACATTACATTAACAACTTTGTTTGTTTCTTCCTAAGACCTTTAGCAAGACCTCGACAATACTTCATGAACTCAGCTATTTTTTGTGGTAGCCGTAACAATGGATTCAGTCGAATCTGAAGGTCTGCCTCTTCAAAATGATCAACCAGTTGCACAGCATGATATTACACGTTGTCAGACATGTTTTCATATTTCTTCTTCCATTCTTCTTTTTTAGCCCTTTGATCTTGTGCTACTGATTGCCACACTTCTGTCTATTCTTCTTTTTACCTCACTAGTCTTTGGGCTTCGAGTCTCCACTGCTCATGGTCTCGCCCCAACTCTTGAATTTTCAGCTTCAAATGCTCATTCTTTCGATTTGCTTCCACGAGTGCATTGTGATATTTGGTAGCTAATGCGCGTCCTTGGTCAGAGCGGCACTTTGCTTCAGTCAGACCTTCTTGTAAGACTTGCATTCTACGATCTTGTACCCTGGCATTCACCTCCAACTTTCCTTTCTCTTGCAAAACCAACGTCAATGTCTCTTCCTGAGCGCTTATCTTTGCTCGCAATTCACGAACTTCTGTTGTGGTCTTTTCAAATTCTATCTCATTTCCTTTCCTTGCTCTTTTTACTCGGCTTGGGGTCTCAGCCATATCTGCACACGTATCTTTTAAATATTCAACTTCATCAGCTAGCTTCTGGCATCGACTCTGGTGGATGACTACTTTTAACTCAGCGACTTCCTTTCCTTGTTCCAAGACTTTCATTTGTGCTTTCAGTCTTTCCATCTCGGTGGCCATTTGAGGTATGATTTGAGGATAACCTTTATCATCTGAAACTGTCTGAGGGATACTATTTTGTACCATTCTTACCTCTCTCCATTGCAAGTATTTAGGGGTACAGACCACCACATGCTTCCCTAATTCCTTTGTTCCTGCCATATGAATATTCTTCCAAGCATCTCTAATCTCTTTTTCTCGCTTAGTAGTGCTTCCATCTTGCTGGTATAAGAAACTGAACCCTTCAAGTTGCTTTTCGTTGGGCACATATTAAGTCTATCGGAGTTGTCTAAGAACAAGGATTGGCGCGTATGATACACCACCTCTAGGGCTCATCAAAGGAACATTAGGAAAGTCACCACAGCTGAAAACTATCTCTTCTCCATGATACCACGGGCATACCCATTTAAAAGAATCTGGCCCCATCCTCATGAACTCATTTTTCCATTCATAAGCTTTTTGTTGCTTCATTGGTATGCGACCAAAATTCCTTAACGGGTCAGGTAGGAGTCCTAGGCGATTCTGTACATTCATATGCGTCATGATCCAAACGTACAATATATGTGTACAGCATCGAATCTTTCCACCACCCTTTTGATGACAGATTTTCATTGTCAAGAAAGTATCAGCAAGAATAGTAGGGACTGGATTTGCTTTATACTTCTCAAACTTGAAGAATACATCTATTGCTGCTTGATCTACCATATCTGAGGTAAATGGGAATAACACTAACCCAAAGATGGTTAAGGCCAGTGTTTTGTTGAAGAAATCTCACTTTCCTTGTTGTGCTAGATACTGAAGATGTGCTTCGAGGTAGCTTTTCTTCAAGCCTTCTTTTCCTCCCATTTTTTCGATGCCCAATTGATTTGTTTGAGCCCTTATCAGTTCTGCTATCTTCCCTACTAATACATAATACCCTCCATAAAGATAAACATTTGGGTGCTTGCTCATTGGAAGTCTTAACATGATAGCGTACTCTTTAATGGTCGGTGCAATATCTAGGTCAGGCAACTCAAAACATTTCAGAGAATGGTTCCAAAATTGAGCTAGGCCACTCAAGACAGGCTCTTCAACTGTGATGGGCAATAAGTCTAGGATCTGCCCATAACTACTCGAAAACTCTAATCGAGCTTTAGGAGTCATCTGTTGAGTAATGTCTTTCACACGCCTCAGATCACTGCCATTAACTGTAATCTTCATATTCCTCTTGAGGTCAACTGCATTGCTTGTGTTTTGCCCATGACACATTCCTTCCATTCTTTGCTATTGATGAGTACCAATCTTTCCACTTTACTAAGTAAACTCACCCTACAGAATTAAAAAAAGTGTAAGCATGCCAGAAAAAGGAAGGGTGCATCCTAAGGGTACCTCTTATCGAGGTAACTCTAGAGAATGTATCCTAACAACCTACATGGAGAAACCCTTATAAGGTTGTAAACCCAAAGGATGATGCATGATATGCAAATACATTTTTTTTTTTTGCTAAAAGGGTTATGACAATGCAAGATGAGATATCCTTTTTTTTTTTAATGTAGTGAATGACATGAGAATGCAATATATATATATATATATATATATATATATATATATATATATATATAAATGCTATGAAAATGTAAGCCATGAGTAATACAAGATGAAGTATATATTTTTTATGCTAATTTTTTTTAACAAAAATGCATGAATGAATGATATGTGGAAACGATAAATAAAGATTTTTTTTCTAAGAATGGAAATGTAAGATGATGTATTTTTGATGATTTTTTTTTAAGAAAAAGAAAATGCAAGAATGAATCACATAAAGAAGATATAGATAAAGAAGAAGTACGCTCCCTTTGTGCCCTAGTTAGGTGGAACTTAAAGGTTGGATTGCCTTAAGGTCACGACTCTAATTTTGGCAGCCATTACGTTCGATCTATCAGTGCAAGATTTTCGGGACAGACCTAAACTTCTAAAAGTCATGGTCCTCAGATTGTCCTTATCTATAAAGGCAAGGTCCCAATTCATGAATCAATCATAAGTAGGGATAAACCGTCTCAATATGACTAGTCCATGATATTAGTAACAATCTGAGTGGTGTCTCAACAAATGTCAAGTGAGCATAAACCCCGTCAATAACAAAAGTCGAGACCCCTCCTATTCCTCGGCTTCGCACAGACTCGGGTATAAAACCCAAAAAGTGTGTGAGGTAAGTGATAGTGATGTGTGTGAGGAAGCATACAAACCTGTACAAAAAATTAAAAAAAAATAAAACTACCCCCAACCTGCAAAAACATATATACAACAACCAGCTAGCAATCATCTATCTTAGGATTTCAACAATTATGTACAAAATATATACAGGTAAATCACGTCAAAATAAACACAAAAATAATACAATCAGATATTTACATAAAAATACTAAATAAAACTACTTACAAACAAATAAGAAAATAAAAGGGGTAAAATAAATAAATTTCAGATATTAACAATTTGCACAACTAACAACAATAGGTTTGACTCTCTAAGTGTCCCCAGTGGAGTCGCCATCTATCGCGACCGTGATCGCAGTGAAAAATAGCAACTCATAAGATCTTAAAATATGAAAATGGAGTCGTCACCAATTTTATTTTAACTTAGGAAAATTGGAAAACTCTTCTTTGAAAATAGTCTTTGAGAATCAGATTGGATTCGGGAGTCGGTTATGCTTAGGGAATGGTGGAAACTTAATCCCACAGCACCCCTAACACACCCGTCCTAAGACGGTACCTTAAGTCAATTGTGCAAATTCTTAATAATTCTTAGAAATATTTATTTTACCTCTTTTGAAAAATATTGTAACTATTTATAAAAAAGAAATCACAAAATTATGAAAATTTAATTTTGGCTTGACAAAAATGAAATTCTGCTCCTACGTATCCCCTGGTGCAATGAAGAATTCAAAGTTACGTAGTTCTTTATAAAATAAGTTTGGGTTGATTGTTTTTAATTAAAAAAAATGAATTTTATTTGAAAAAAATAAATTCATTATTGCACAAGGTTCAAGTTAGCACAAGGCTACTCAATAAACCCTTATGATCCAAAGACATTGAAGATAACATTCGTTATTCAATCAACATCATTGGTCATCGCATTGATTAAAAGATTTTTTATTATTATTATTATTATTATTATTATTATTATTATTATTATTATTATTATTATTATTATTATTATTATTATTATTATTATTATTATTATCTTAAAGCATACACAAAGACAAACAAATAATCACATAAACAACACATTGTCATACTATAAGCTAAGTAAATACAATAAAAATCAAATTAAGCACAACAACACAATAAATTTTTTTTTTTACACATTTTGTTTTTTTTTTTTTTCATTTTTTTTCTTTTTTTTGGCTTACTAATCACAAGACATAACATACTATTAAATAAACATCATAAAACAAGAAAAAAAAACTTTAAATAACACTGACAATTAAGCTCAAAGTATTATTTTTTTTATATTCAATTTTTTATTTCTTTTATTTTTGTATTTTTCCCTCTTTTCAGATTTTTTTCTTTTCACCTTTAAGGACCCATTTACGATTTCCAAAATCCCATTTTTCATTTATTAAAACTAGCATCTCAAACCCAAACAATACATAAAAAGAAAAAAAAATGGCCCAAGATAAAAACAAACAGCAGCCCACAAACTTTTTACAAGCTATGAATAAACCCAACCTCGTATAATGGAACTTCAAATGAGCCAAATCCCTTTCTTTATTGCTCATTTTCTTTTCAAACAAAAAAAAACATATATATATATATATATAAACTGACCAAACAAAAAAAAATGTTTCAGGAAGCCACTACATGAGACACAAAGGAACAAACAAAGGAGAGAAAAAAAGGGCTCAAACCTCTAGTAGTGCAAGAGGTGACTCGAAGGAGAGGGAGTGTCGGCCGATCGGAGCTCTACGTTGGAACGCCAGCGACGCACGGAGAAGTTCTGGATCTGGGCTCGCGTGGGTTCGTGGCCGGTATGGGCTGTCCGGTGCGAGGAGGGATCTGGTTTCTGAGGTTCGACGATCAGTGCGGGGAGGCACGGGTCGCGGTTCAGGTCGCGCTATCACGGTTCCGATGGAGCTGTGCGGTGAATGATTGCAGATCCGACTGAGACCGAGGCGCGGCGGCGCTAATCCTGCTTCTGAGATCCGACGGTCGGTCCGGTTTGGTGCTAGCCAGCCGGATCTATGGCTGGGCACCGACGGCGCAATTCTCACGGTGTGCGGCTAGTAGGCCGGATCTATGGTTAGTTGCTCTTTTTTTTTAAGGGGTTGAAGATGAAGATGATGGTGTTTGGATGGATGGGTGGCTGGTTGGGGAGTGGGCTGCTTTCTGGGTCACGGTGTTGTGGGGAGCGGTTCACAGTTGGGTTCGGTGGGGGGAGCTCTGGTTGCTTGGGTGATGGGTTGTGGTGATGTTGGTTGTGGAAGTTGAAGATGACAGCAGGGAGTGTGGGGTGATTGTGGGTGGTGGAGATGGAGGTGAAGATTACTGAGTTGACTCAGTTGTGGTGAGTTGGTTATAGAGATATAAGTGATTCACGTTTTTGGGTTGTGAGAGGATGGTGATTGGTGTTGGTGAAGCTGTTATTTTGGTGGAAGGTGATGGAGGGTTGGAATGGTGATGGATTCGTTCCTGGAGATGGCAGCAGGGAGTCTCTCGTTTGAGCTTCTCCTGTAAAAAGTTGAAGCCCCCCTGTGTCTGTAATCCCTCTTCCTTTTATTTTTCTGCTTTTCAAAACCGAGATGACTCCTCTGCCAATCTTTGGAAAAATAGCTTAGGTGCTGATAGATTTTTCTAGCTCAGTTTCCTTCTTCATGTATTTTCTTTAGCTTTGTGACTTTCTCCAAGCTTCAAATCTCTGCCAACTTTCCATTTTTATGCTGCATTGAGCCTTGGGTTTTAAGGCTTGCAGCAGGGTAAGAGATATTGACATGATTTTAGTTGCATTTCAATTACTGGTTGAGACAGCAATCAAAAGAAAGCAACCAGCTGCAAAACGTAAAAAGACCACCCCTTTTTTTTTCTTAAAAACGAGATCAGTGTTCTTTTCTTCTTTTTTTTAAGTGGGTTTACATTTGGGCTGAAAAAAATGAAAATGGACCTTTAATTAATTAAATTCAAATTTTTCTTATTCTTTCATTTTTCATTTTTTTTGGGAGCCCGGTCAAAATTGAGTATTCACAAACAGTAGCTAGCGATTCCTTGGAAACATCAGCGTGCAAAATAGAAGAATGTTCAGCCCACAGATTAAGAAACCCAGAATAATAGTCTTGAATCGAAAGGCTTCCCTGACGATAAGTAGCGATGTCAAGCTCCAACTGAAACCTTTTAGCAGCATTATCCTGATTGTAAACACATTTCAGGTAATCCCACATATCCTTAGCCGTAGTAAAGGAACGCAAATTATTAACCATTTGAGGCTCCACCGAAGCTAGGATCCAAGTGACAATCTGTGCATCCTTTGTCTGCCATGTCGTAAGTTCTGCATTGTCTGTCGGAGCAGTTGAGGTCCCATCCACATGCCCCCACAAACCTTTTCCTTTCACGAACATTTTGAACTGAAATTCCCAGGCTGCATAGTTTTTGCCAATAAAACGCATACAAAAATTCTCTGTTGCCATGAGAAACCAGCAACGAACCCACCAAGAAACAGGGACTGATGGAGAAGACTAGAAGACCCAGAAAGCCACGAACAAGATGAAGACTGAGAGGAGAAATAGGGACCACGAACCAGGATATGAAAACGAACCAAGAAGAACCTCGGAGACGGCAGAGACAACAAGAATCAGGAACCACGAACTAGAGATGAAAACTAGCCAAGAAGCACGTCGGAGACGGCGGAGATGAGGAACCACGAACCAAAAATGGAAACAAACCAAGTAGCACGGCGGAAACGGCGGCGGCGACAAGAAACAGGAACCACGAAGCCAAGAATGCAAGAGAATGACGTCTCTAGCTAGGAGACTCGTGATACCATGTCAAGAAATTCTAACTTTGTTATCCTCTTTGATTCTATTCTCATGTTTAAATATTACAAGCTCATTTACACCTATTAATGGCACAATCATTCAAATTCCTATTTTGTACAACCTAAATCAGGGATTCTAATAATATACAATAAAACGGTTGATTCTATTCTTAATACTCAGCCCATATATTAGGAAATAGTAAATATTAGAGATTCTCTGTCTAACAATTATTATGGAAGTCAAATATTTTTTTTATAACGTGACAAAATATGATTGAATGATGATGTAAAAAACTATTACATTAAAAGTGTATTTAAAATAAATCCATATATTTAAGGGTGTCATGCATGCCTTATGAATGGCAATTCAACAATAATTTGCTTCTGTTCGATTAGAAAAAGTTTTAAACATTACTCATTGGAATTTAACAAATGGAGCTCTTTGTAAGTGTCATGTTTTATTTATGTAACTTGTATCCCTCATTATAGAGTTTATACCCTCTTCTCATTATACTGATCAATAAAAACAATAAGCAAAGAAAACAAGAGAATGAATGGGATACCGATCCTATGGCTGAAGGTGCTAATAGTGCCTTCAGGTTGAGCTTCTCTGACAATGCTTTTATTTGTTTCATAATCTCTGGCCCTATTGCACCTGTAAAACTCTGAAAAAAATGTAAGATCATAACTACAATCAAATTCTCTATACATCTGGACTACTAGAGGAGAAATGCTCACTCATCATGACAGAGAGTGTAAATGCACTAGAAATCTAGAATTATATATAATTATCTCATATTGCAGTATGATCATATTATCCCTGTTAACCTTTTCTGCCAAATGAAAATTAGTTTGCAAATAGGGTAGTGCATAAGTCATCATCCATAATCATTACTCCAACCAACTGTAAGGAATAAAATTTAAGATTTCAGAAAATCAGAAACTAGCATCACTTGTTCTTATACAAGAAATGGTGGTGGGTAACATTCAAGTCACATTTGAAAGAAGGATATGAATACACAAACTAGTGTTTGTGACTCTACTGATGAAAGAGCTTTGTGGTATTAAAAATAGACATAATACAGAAAGACGCACATGATGTTTCTAATTATCTTAGAATATAGAACAACCTTTGTTTTCCCTTCAGGCACTGCACATTCGATTTCAAGTTGATCCTCATTATCATTGGTCTGTGAGCTGTCCTCTACAGTGACAAATGGTCCTTTGTTTTCAGGATTCATTTCGGGTGCAGACACTGGATATCCTACAGTATTATTGACTTTCATTACATCAGAACTCTTGCATGAATATATGCGGACAATGTTGTACACATAAGACCACAAGTAAATGGCTCCTATCTGGAAAAAAAACAGAAAGTGAAATATGGTTCAGAACTTCTCTATTTCCTCTATGATGTGCATACTACCATCTGAATTCACTATTCCAGACACATATGTACATTGACATAATGTAGAAATTTCCAAAATAAAATAAAAGGTCATACTGCCATTGAGAGAGAAGCATATGCTAGCCCATTTTGTAACAAACATCAGCAGCTCCAAAAGGACTGCTGCTTTCTTTACAGACGGCAAGAACTATAATGAAAACCAAATTGCCCAGATTCCCTGTCAACATCAAATGCAAAGATTAACAGAAAAACATTCTCAGTCTCAGATAGTCTGCTAGATCTTTTCTGCTAGTAGCATATACTCTGCATCTCCCCCCCCCCCCCCAAAAAAAAGGTCATTAACACCTAAAAATGAATCAGGTTTGGAAGTAGAAAGTTGCATTTTCGTGAGATGTAACATTTACAAGTGTGTAAAAGTTCTCACTCAAATTCTTAGAACTCATTAAGATCCTGATTATATGTCTCAAAAGAATTTCTTTCATTGAACATTGACTTCATCAAAATAACTAGATTATGCATAGGACAATTTAAAATCTGTAAGTAAACCTGCCTGCGGAGCAGCACCGCAACACAAGGCCTTGCATATCACGAGGACCTCTAGTTATTTTAATAAGCAACCATCCAGGAGCTGTCCCAATGACAAATGTGAGAAGAATATTTAACGGCATGAACCACCTACGTAAGTCATGAAAACTTGTTACTAAACTAACCGGTAAAAGATAGGAAAGGAAAATAAGTGTCAAAATGGAAAAGAAAAGAAAATGCAGAGAGTGGGGAGAATCAAACATACAGAGAAAGCATGCTTCTAAATGTTATGCTTTTGGTCAGGTTGCTATAAACAAGAGTTGGACTGAAAACCAAATATACAATCTGTTGAAAAAGGGAGTCCTTAGATTAGTTGTGGGTAACCAAATAAAACACTTCTCCTTCTCTTTTTTGATCTTCAAGGGGCAAGAGAGATGCGAACAAGCTAACAATTATTAGTTGTTTACACCATATTATTTCCTTGAAGTCTTCATGACAAAAATAGCTGCATTAATCACAATTTTGACATGAAAAGAATGAGTTCAAAAGGAAAAAAAGAGATACTTTCCACTTTTCCTCCTTTATTCTGAATTTGGAGAACTGATGACAAAATCCAAAGGTAAAAGAACTACTTTCATATGATTTTCAGCAAGCTTAGCAAGTGACTTCTGAAAGATGATATTTAATCTAAATGGTATTCTGGATCCTAAACTAAAATCCTTGTGTTTCTTGCTTCCATATTCTTTTGTAAGTATCAATTTCCCTGCCAGGTAATAGAGAAATTCATTGCAGTCTTGCCAGGTAATAGAGCTGCTTTTGACTCCAATATAGGCCCATGACAGATATGTTATGGGGAAAAGGCAAATATTTCGTGACATGTAATATTCAACTGTTACTACAACAGCAGAAGAGATGAGTCATTTTTGTATTCTTTGTGACATCAAAAGCTGAACAAGTATCTAGATTATGGATCAAGCCTTTTAAATATATATGCATCATAACATGACTATCATCCTTCCTTTACTTCTTGTTTTAGGAATTAGGATAAAAAGAAAGCAGACAACTAGATACAGATTAGGATGAATCATTTAATTGTGTAGCAACAAACTATCAATTAAATTGATAACTGTGGATCATCATAAAAATAGTTAAGATAATTTTTCAATTAAAAAAAAAACTTGAAACTTACAGTATTCAAGTGCTTCCTTTATTTGTCCCTTAGTACATTAATGCGATCCAATGCAAGAAATGCCCCAACGGCAGTAATCAAAAGCACCTCAAGAACTAGCATTAATGCAGTAACAAAGAGCTCCCAGAAGTCGATAGCGTCTTCTTCTTTCTTGCTTATGATTTAAATAATATTTGTCTCCTGCTATTCCAAATTAAAGTGTATTATCCATCCAAATCTCGGTATGTAAATAAAAAAATCAAGTAAATATATCAAATTCGTTTCATAGAAAATAATTTTGACTTAGGTCCTCCAGCAAGTTGTGAAAAGCTCTATAAGAAGTTGGTATTCCTGGTAGCATGATTTGTTTGGGCAATCCCCATGTCAGATTCAAAACACTATGGCACTATACAGTAATTACAAATTATTTACCTAGGCAAATGATGTTATGTTAACCTATACAACACTCAAAACTGGATGCCTAAAACATCGAGCATAAAATTTTTGCTTGACCACAATTTCTTGGGTCTTCAAACCATATAATTTGCACAAACATGAACTAGACGCAGAATTTCATGTAAAAGAATAATAATTTCAAACCAAAGCAGAAAAAGGAAATGATAATGTCATTATATGTGCCCCATTACATCTAGAAAGCAGAGTACGATGAGTACATACTCAGTTACTGACATGCAAACAGAAGCATGTACACATATCACGCATTGATAATAGTTGTACAACTATGTGTATGTAACCAAATTTCACACAAAATAAGATGCCGTAACTTTAAATCAAGTGAGTCATAAATTTATTTACAGAATCAAGTAGCAACATAAAAGACATGACATGCCCCATTTACAAATGTATTCCACAAAAATACATAACATTCAAGTTACCAACCCCATAAATAATAAATCTGTATATGCATGTATGAGTACGTGTGTCTATATATATTGTTGCATTTTGAAAATGGAAAGGAAAAGCTGGTAAAGAATGAATAAATGAATTACCTGATGCTTAGAATGTTTACAAAGGGTGTTTTGTTGAAAATGGAGATGCCCAAGAAAACAAAAGTGACATGCACGCTGAGACAAGTGCTGAAGCACTAGTTAATGTTTGTGTTTGCTTGAATCATCAAAATCACAAGGGAAAAACATGGAGAGGGAAGCATACATGGAATATATATATGTGGTGAATATGGCAATTTTGTTGGCACATATTCCTTAACGAAATTCCAGAAGCGGTTAGGTGGTGACAATCTGGAAGACGGGAACTGTTCTGTTCAGTTGTAATATGAACTGAGCTTGGGCTTGAGCTTGGGCTGCGGCTTGATTGGGCTACCTCCCATACTCTACTTCTTACAAAATGGTTCAAAGAATCTGAAAAAAATATAAGTTCCAACTTCCAAGAAAAGAAGAAAAGAGTGGAAATGGAAGGTACAAAAGAGTAAAATACTTTTTTTTGTGTGATAATAGTGTAAAATACTTTAAAACACTTTAAAGTATTTTAAAGTGTAAAATAATTTTTAATGTTTGGAATCACAAATTTTGGGAATTGATTTAATTTTAAAAATAATTTATTTATTTGAAAAAAATATGATTTTATTTGATTTTAAAATCATATTTTATTTAAATTGTGTGCATCTATAATTTCATTCAAATTTAGTTGAATTTAAATGAATCTGATTTGATTTAAGATTTAACTATTTGAATTGATAATTTTTTTCTTTTTAGTTTACCCATTTCATATATTCCAAGTTAAGAAAAACGAAATTGTTTAAATAAAATAAATTCTATTAATTTTTAATGTGTTCCAAACATAAAAATTAATATATAAATTAAATCAAATTGTATATTTTATAAAATGAGTTTCAAGCATCGAAATTTATTTCTAAATCAAATCCATATTTTGATCATTCCAAACATAATGAAAAAGTGTAAAAAAAATAAATCAAACGACTGAATTGATTGTTAGATGTTTAAATATCCTGAAATATATATTGTTAGGCGTTTAAAAGATATTACCGGTCAAAATATAATCCCAGAAATTATTTGTTTTTTTTTTCAAATATAATGAGAAGTAATTATTTGTAAAACACCATTTTGGTTTCTCTTGTATGTACTCATTTTTTTTTATCCATCATAAATGTACTCACTTTTTTTTTGGTCTCCCACGAGATGCCTTCACAGCAAATCTAATCACAGCATAGACCATAGTAAATGAGCTAACTCACGTTAAATATAAGGTTGCTTATAACAAAATATAGATTCAAGATGTAATAGATCTTATTCAAGAGAAAAACCAGTAAATCATTAGCGTACACTGAGATAAACAATCTAAATTATGCGAACAAGAAAGATAAGCACGCAAAAACACAAGTAAATTAAAGATAGAGTAGGGAACGATTGTAGCGTCCTCTTCACGGATTGTGGCATTTGTATGAAACTGATTGCATGAATTGTCACTGAAGGATAATTTGATGTCACTTATAGGATCAATGTAATGTCAACTATATTTTTGAAGGATCAAATTGAGGTTTACTCTGATCTTTTGTGATAATGTATCAATCAGTGCTATGACCAAGAACTTGGTTTTTCACAATCAGACTAAGCACATTGAGCTTAAATTTCATTTCATTACAGTTTACAGAAAGTTGAAGGACATAACTGGAAGTAATTTTGTTATAAAAACAAGCACATTTTTTTAAGAAAAAAGGTCCTTATAAACGAACTCTTACAGTTCGAAACAAGTTTCTCAAAGTTTTTTCTTTTTCGAAACAAGTTTTAAGTTAAAGAACTTTTCACATTAAGTGGATGTTAAAAGTTAATGACGCAAAAAAAAAAAAATTTAACCCACTATAAAATATTTATGGATTTGTATAACCAGTACTTAAAGGTGCTTGTTAATGATTCAAAAAATAAAAAATATTTAATAAAATAAAATATTTAATACATTAAGAAAAAATTTACTTTTTATTTAAAATTTATTATTTTTAATTTCTTAACAAGCCCTTTAAGGGCACTTTTAGCAAAACTCAATATATATGACTACAACAAAATGGCATTTAAGGCTCCCCTTAAAGCATGCCACTACTACATTTCCGATCTAGGCACAACATGTATGAATTTACGAACTAGAATTTATGTAATTAAATTAGTACTTAACTTTCCTATCTTTGTAACTTGTGATTTCCCACCATAGTTTCATATTATAGCAGTTGTATTAGAGAAAAGAAAATGAAAATCTAACCTTAATAGATTTTTTTTTCTTTAACCTTTTATTTTACATCTTGATAAAAAAAAGCTTCAATGGTCAAAAAAGATTTAAAGAAAAAAAAAAGCTTCAAACACATTACATTCCTTTTTCCAACCTTGTTCTTGTTCTCCTTTCAAGATGTGTGTGACATTTCTCAAAGACTGCACAGGATAAGGAAAAATGATCACACGCAAGTGGCTTCCAATTACCAGAACCATCCAAAAGTTGCACACATATGTAGTTCTTTGGCTATCCAAAGTTGTATATCAGTTTTGACATTTTTGGATCTTAATCTTCTTCCATTAGATATCCAGTCAATTAGTCTCTGGGATTCACATGGTTAGACACATGGACTGTCTTTTCCTTCAGTTCTTTTGCAAGCAGTTCTATGGAATCTGAAACTTCAGCTTTATATACATAGAACCTTGTAACAATAGAGAAGAAGATGAGGTTCAGGAAGTTCAGTACTGCAAAAAATGCATAGTAGTAGTCAAGATGAGATTCATTCAGATTGTTCAAAATCCATCCCTTGTGTCCATGCTCCTTAGTGATGTGTGATACTGTTGAGAGAAGAAAGGAACTGATGAAATTCCCAATGCCTAAGGTAGTTGAGGAATATGAAGTCCCAAGGCTCTTCATGTTTTCTGGGGCCTGATCATAGAAGAACTCAATTTTGGCAACCTCTAAGAAGGCATCAGCAGTTCCCATAAGTATAAATTGAGGAAGCAAAATGAATATGCTCAAAGGAACCTGTCCTCCACTTTCAACTACCCCATGTTCTTTGGCCACTCTTAGTCTATATCTTTCAGTACCAGATGCAATGGTCATAATCAGTGTGTGGATTACAAGGCCAATTCCCATTCTTTGAAGAAGAGTAATCCCTCTGGGGTTCTTAGTGAACCTCTGCATAATCTTGACAAAGAAACGGTCATAGAGCACAACACAGATAAGCAAGGACAATGTAACAAATGCAGCTAAGCTTGCTGGGGGAATTTTGAAGCTTCCAATGTGTCTGTCAAGAGTAGTTCCTTGTTTTACAAAAAGGGTATTTATCTGAGCCATCATTGTACTAGGAACAAATGTAGCAACCAAGATGGGGATCATCCTTAGCATTTGTTTTGTCTCCTCTACTTGGGTAACAGTGCATAGCATCCATGGACTAGTACTTGAACCTGTTTTGACACAGGCCTTGTCAAGGAACCTGCATATATATATATGCATTTTGTAAACACATGAAAATTGCATAGTAAAACTACACATCAAGTGAATGAGAAAGTAGGATAAAATTTTATACCTCAATGTTGGTGTTGAATCAATTCTGTAACTCCCTTTCTTTGCATACCCTTCCATGTCAAGCTCGTATAGTTCTTTAGGGTCACGAGGAACAGGCACTTGCCATTTCCTTAAAGCAGCCACTATGACCCTAGCCATTCTAGTGAAGGTACTCCCTGCAGGTAATTTGTGTCTATAGAAGGGTGTGCCTGCCAAGAATATCATGATTGATACTGCAAGTCCAAGAGTTGGAAGAGCATAACCAAGAGTCCAGCCCACATTATCTTGGATATACACTAGAATAGTGTTTGCAAAGAGGGTCCCAAAGAAGATGCTGAACATCCACCAATTGAAGAAGGAGAGCTTATGTGACTTCTCTTTGGGGTGAAAATCATCAAACTGGTCAGCACCAATGGTGGAGATATTGGGCTTGGTTCCACCAGTTCCCACTGCTAGAGTGTAGAGTGCACCATAGAACACAGCTAGCTGTAGTGTGGAGGCTTTCTTGCATTTTGTCACATCCGTTTCGAAGCATTGAGGTGGCTTTAGGCTAGGAAGGGAAACTGCTAGTGTAAGCAGAGACATACCCTGCCAATGCCAACATAGATGAGACAATCAAACAACTCCAAAGAATTAACATGACGGATCTTCTTGAGCACTAGACAGGATGCATAATCATCAATTATTCAATTTCATGTCCAAAGGTAATCAAACAGATTAAGATTTAGGAAGTAATAAAACCTATTTTATATGGGTCTAACTGTGGCTTTAATGTCTCTACCACTTATTATGAAGTGATTCTACAATGGTTTATTTTTAATTTTCTTTTTCTGGAAGCATATAGAAGTTGTAAAGTTGGGTAGAGGTTAAAAGAACAAAATTTAGGGAAGAATTAAAACTCAATCCAAATATGTAGCTTGAGGAGGAGTATAGCGCCCAAGTAAAGCGTAGGAGCTGCCATCTCATGGATTCCAATTCTTGATATGTCAAATTATCTTAGAAGAAATAAATGAGTCAAAACTCGTGGCCTCTTAATCCTTATTTTATTATTATTATTTATAATTAATTCTATTATTTCAGTTGCAATCTACCATATACCAATACATATCAATGGACAAAAATGTCCATGTCTCAGCGAAAAAGCACTAGCACTAACATGGACACTGCAACATATGCTGCTGGGATTTTCATTTTTGAACGTACAGTAAATGAACCAGTCATGGCAGGATTGGCTTTGCCCTGGATAACTACAATAATGCATACATTTCCACCGCGCACACACACACATACGTAAAATTATATTATAATTACTTAGTATGATAGATATAAAAAAGTACGTACAATAACAGGAATCTCATTTTCTCACTCTTATTTTAAAATTTTCACTCTATTTTCTATTAGGATTTTTAAAAACAAATATTCTAAGAATACTTGTTAAATATTCAAAATAAATTTTTTTTATTAAAAGTATAATATTTAATACATTGAGAATTAAAAAAACTTTATTTTTCTATAAAACTTCCTATTTTAAATTTTTTAATAAGTGCGGGTACTTATTAGAAAAATCATTTCTATTAACTATATTTTTACTTTTTACCTAGAAAAAAGTCCAAAAAAATGCTATTACTTTAACTTTATACTCTAAATACACAATTTTGTTTTTGCCATTAGATTTCTCATTCTTCCATACAACTTGTTACTTGTCTTTATTGTTCCTCAACCCACTAGCCCCTCACCCCACTATATCCCTGTCTTGAACTAGAAAGTTATGGACTTGGTGGTGTTTATAACTTGGAATTGACTGCAAGTAAGTACAAAAACATGCTACCCTGTATCTTGGACCATAAGAACCATACTTTGTTAGCAGGCACACACAACCTCAACCATGAAAACCAAGGTCCACCAGCGAATCATTAGTATGAAAAGAATACCCCATCTTTGGACCAAGCTGTGACTGTGACACTTTCCTACTACTTCATTTCTTTTCTTATACACCACTGTCATGGGATCAAATTTCAATACTTGGCCAGTATTTATATAAACAAGTTCTGTTTAAAATTTGCTATAGATATATACCTCTTTTAGAAAAATAATTAGAAACAATTAGTGTGTAAAAAAATAATTTTAATCAATTACTTGAGTTGTCAAGTTTTTTGTTAACTGTTAGTTATATTTAATAAATTAATATTTATTATAAAATTAACAGTAATACATATTTCATAACTCACTTTAAATATTATGCCCATAAAGATACCATACCGACTCTCATATTCATTCATCCTAAAAAGTCAAGAGCTTAAGTTCCACATGACTGGTTGTGCTTCAAGATTCTTTTGTTTGTCTTCTTTTGTTTTGTATCACTAATCAAATGCTTGAATTAATGTACTATTGGTCCACGGATAGCTACAGTCTACTTATCCGACTAGCAATATTGCAGTCAAAGGCTTCTTCCATCCAAAAAGTTGAAAATGTTACCCTACTAGCCTTAGTTGGACGGTTGTTTCATGACAGATTTTTGTGTACAGTAATCAGCTAGTGACAGTAATCTAGTGCATAAATTACATTAGGCACTATGTATAAGAACTGTTCTTATTAATTTATACGAGAGATTCCATCTAATAAGAGAATGAATCTTTTATATTCTTTTTTTAAAAAAAAGTTTATATTAGTTATATTATTTATTATTATATACTAGAACTTACAAGCACATTATGGAAAAAGCATTCAGACTTTTAGACCAAAAAAGGAATATACCGTATCACAATCAGATTCATGATTTTTTTTTTGGCTGTGAAATCAAATTGATGACCAAATTAATAGAATCAGTATTACGGTCAAAATATGCGGGCTTAAAAGATTAAGGATCAACCTCGATTTTTTTAGAATAATGATAATATCACACTATTTTTTGTAATACATTACTTTTCATCACTTTTTAAATGATTATGATTAAGTAAAAAAATTAATAAAGAGAAAGTGATATAATTAATGATATGAGAAATAATGTAAAAAGTAATGTGATAAAAAAAATAATGAAAATATCATTGTTGATATTTTTATGCTCATTTTTTATATCAAAAAAATAAAAACTAGAGTACATGTACCAAAGATTTTGGTGAATCCTGTCCCCTCCCTTTCTAGTTTCTAACATGTGAGTTGAAAAGCAGTGACAATGCTATGGAGCCATCTAGACATTCTAGATGTTCTCATTAATTTGTGATTGAAAAGAATCCAATGCAAGAATTCAATTATTTGTGACATTATTAAAAAACTTTGATTATGAATATAATAAATATGAAGTCAAACTATTTGAATGATGTAATAAAATATGATTAAGATGATAACATAAAAAATTATACTAAAAATGAATTAATCAAAATGAAACTCTTACAAAAACAGACTTCATAAAAGAAAGGGATGGTAGTAGTAGTATTCAGAGACTTACTGAAAGATAAATGGTGGAGGCAATGACAAAAGTCCAATAGCGGCCAAGGTAAGCGTCGGCAACGTAGGCGCCTAATATGGGTGTGATCCAAATGGTGCCAACCCAATTGGTGACATTGTTTGCAGCGGTGACCGTGCCTTGATGAAGCTTCTTAGTCAGATACAGGATCAAATTTGATGATATTCCATAGTACGCCATTCTTTCGAATATCTCATACACTGCATCAATGTATTCAACTAATACAATTCAATTCAATGTTCAATAAGGTTTCTACATATTTCAACCTAATGAGGGATGAAGCTGTTGATTTAGGCATGAGACTATTAGTCTTTATTTCCTTTCTTTCGATTTTTTTCTTTTTTTTTTCAGTACATTCTGTTGATATGTATTTATGTTAGAATACATTGCGTTGTTGAATCAATGTAACTGACCTATTTAAGAGAAAAATACTTTGCTGTTGTTGTTGATTCTTTCCAATGTATAGGCTTGATTAAAATATGTTTTTGTTATTAGTTTCGTTATTTTGGTACATTAAAATTACATGTACATATAGGTGGAGGTCTAGGATTCAATTTCCATTTACGAATTTGGCAAAGTCAGTCCCCTTACTATCTATCAGTTAAAAAACAAAATTTATATGTACGTAAACAAGAGAAGAGAAAAGTAACCTCATGAAAGATCAAATCTTAAATATTTATCGTAACCAAAAAAGAAAAATCTTAAATATTTATTATATAATTTTAAGAACTTGTATCGGTGACAATTGAATTATAAGCTTATCGAGTTTGTTATGGTTTATTCTTAAAGCCTTTAGTCGGTTAGAAACTTAGAATAAAATCTTCTATCTATTATTAAATATTACAGATCAATAATAATAATAACAACAACAAATATTATAACCTCCCTAAGTATTCCATAGCATTAGGCCATTAGCTATTACACATGTACTACGGTCAGAAAAATAAATCTTCTATAGTATTTTTTTATTTATATAATTTTTTATATCAGAATCTTATCCAGAGTTTGATTTTTTGTGCCAATACTAGACAAATTATTGTACAAGAATTAAATTATTATAAAATAAATATAAAAAAATATGATAGGCGAATTTTAAAATCCATTACATCCTAGGGGAAAAAGCAAGCATCCAATATCCATGCATTAAAAAAAACTAGTAAACAACCTCTAAAACAGTGATAAATCACATTCAGGGAAGAATAAAAAATTATAATTAACTTCAATAATTCACTGGATGAATTGTTGTCAATCAAATATTAATATTAATGTTATACAGATGACACCAAAGTAGATTTAGAGAAAGACAAAAAAAAACACACACACACACGACTTTGTATCTATACTCATCTATATTTAATTGAAGAAAATAAAATAAAATATTGTTACATACACAAATTAGCCATCACAATTTTGTATCACTGTATGTATAACTTTTTGCAATATATATACCATTATTTAAAAGTTTAAGTAGCCAACTCATCGGTGTAAATGCAATAATTGTTCTTTTTATATATGAGTCAATGTAATAGTTAGGTCACAGTACCATAAATGAATACTGATTTCTGCCTAGCTAAGTTATTAAAATCATAGAGTTGCATATAAAGTTGCAATAAGTAGAGTTATGCGTAGCTAATTAAGTCATTAATATCATAGAGTTGCATATAAAGTTGCAATAAGTAGAGTGATTTTCGTACTTTCTCTGTCCTTTTTATCTGTCTTTTTATAAAATTTGTTTTTTTTAATTTATTTATTATTTAAAAATTTTAAAAATGCATTAAATAGTTTTTTTCAGTTTTATCTTATTATTTATTGTTTATACTAAATTAATAACTACACATATTAATTAATTTCTATAATTTTTTCTATGCATATTTAATGGAATTAGAAAGAGTAATTTAGTTAAATTAATCTATATTTCACTTAATTTAAGATTATTTAATAGTTGATGTCTTTAATTCATGTGTAAAAACCTTAAAAGATAAATAAAAGGGAACATGAAGGGTATAAATTTAGTAGCCTTAACTCTCTTTTTTTTACTGAAATTTAGTGGCATTAACTTGGGTGTTCAGAATTTAATAAAGTACTCACTCCGTTTCATTATAATTGTTTTTTAAGATTTTTGTACAAGTATTAAGAATACTATTAAATAGTCCAAAAATATAGATAAATATAATTTGATATGATTAAATTAAGAAAATGATTAATCTTCCTAACAAATTCTCCTAATAATTCTCTAATTACTAAATGAAAAAAATATTGAATGTTTTTTATATTCTCAAAATATTGACTGCATATAATTTTTTCATTTAATACTTTTTTATTAAGTAATAGGAAGATTATTAAAAGATATTTTAGAAGATATAGTAAAGCTCATTAAATTATCCTTTCTTAGGAAATTGTAAAAGTCAATTAACTATGAATTTTATGTGTAATTATTGGTTTAATTGAGATAATAAATGATGAAGTTAAAGTTAGAAGAAATTAATTAATTATTTTTTGACATGTCAAATGAAAAATAATTTAAAATAAACAATTTTTTTGAAAAAAATAATTATAATGAGACGGAGGAAGTATTAGCATACACATATTATTAATACACTGGTAAACGCCTGCACAATATTTGTTTAATAAAAAATAATGATGTACCAAATATTTTTGTGACATAGTGCTCTCAAATTAAATACATTAAGCTCCAGTAAAAAAAAACAATGAAGTACTCTAAATTTAAAAAGAAGCATCTTGCTAAGAGAACGGGGCTCACTATTAAACCGGTAAGCTTTAATAACACGTTAAAATAAGAGTAATCTAATGATTAAAAAATAATTGTTATAAATAATTTAAGTATTCCAAAAAGTGAGATAAAAAAGTATGCAAGTAACTCATATTTATGTGATGTGCATGAAACAAAAAAGATATGTATGCAAGGACTAAAGCAAGGACTACATCACTTTTGCCGCCCAGTTAGGCAAAACTACCAATTTGCACTACGATATTAAGAAATTTACTCCTCAGTTAATTAATGCAGAGTGCTGGACGAAGGTGAAAACCGGAGCTAGAAATATAACTTATTTATTCTCATCAACATCTTGCAGTTGCAGAGAACTGCAGAATATGGTATGGTTGAAGTTGAGAGTTTTGAAAAACGAAGAACAGTTGCAGATCAAAAAATATCTCTCACATTTAGTTTAGTGGTAATAGTTTTGAAAACGTGTGCTAATATAACAGAGTATACGAGACTGACAGGAAGCAAAAAGGGCAAGATCAAGTATGCATAGAAGAAAAAAAGAAAGACTAATAAGTCTTAAGTCAACCACATTCTAGGAGACAAGGCAAAGAAAGCACAATGTCTATAGAAGGTCTAAGAAAGATATGGTAGTAAATATCAAGTGAGAAATTAAGGGGCCTTTGTTATCAACCTCCATTCACGTTTTAGGGAATTACTTGAATTTAGTTTCCAATGAAAATGACCATATAAAAGAGAGAGAGAGATTACCAACTACAAAGGAGCAAGCTTTCCAGCCACCACTTTTGGATCTAAGGATAGGTTTCCCTTTAAGATTCACAGTTCCATCTTGTGTGTACTCCTCACTGACGACCCTGCCCTCTTCCATAGTCATATTTATCTTTTGTTTACTCAGCAGCAGAAACCTCCAACTCTCTCTCCCTTTCTCTCTTTTCCTTTTCTTTCTCCCTTTTATTCTTTAGTCCCTTAGAGTGAAAAGAGGAGTATCAAGAAGGGTTTTCTCAGTCAGGGATGAGAATGAGAGAACTCTATCTGCAACTCTGCTCTCTCCTTTGATGAAACTATACCCAACATTTATAGACCTCACCTTGTGGATACACTTGTTCCTCTATATGGGCCCATGAGTACAACCATTTTGTCATCCACATTTGGCTTTCTCTTTTCGTGTAGTCTTTTTCTTTTTTTTTTTTCAAATTGTGCAAATTTGGATTAGTTTATTTTACATTCAAAACAGCTTATAATTAATTTTTTATTGAAAGAATCATTAAAAAAAAATATTTCTCCCAAAATAATCAAATTCAAATATACTACTGTAGTATTGTGATTTTCTTTAAGACTTTGGTTGGATTTATGAGGAGGGGACTGAAATGATATCTAATGGAATGAAATAAATTCACATTATTATTTAAATATTTAATAATAGAATGAATGAATGTTTATATTTCATTGTTCGGAATTTTTAATGAAAGCAAATAATTATAGAATTATAAGTTTATTGTTCTTGTATTGCCTTTATTTCAAACACACTAAATAGTGTGATTAATTATCATAAAAATGTAGTTTTATAAGTTGTTTAATCCATTTCCATCCCTTACCTCTTAAATTTGGAAAGAATAAAAGAGGAATAGAATGAGATGGAGTCCACACAATTTTTTTATTCTATTTCATCATAATTAACACTTATCGTTAGGAATTCACATGTGAGCAAAAGTTAGGAATTCATGTGTAAGTAAAAAGATGTCCTACATTAAGAATGAATGAAAAAAGTGAACACCATCTAAGTGGAAAGACCAATAAATATAATACCTTAAAATTTTAAATTAATATCAATGTTACTATTATAATTTATCACTTAACTTATAAAACATGATCTCCTAATTATTTAAAGCTCTCCTTACTTGATTATTTGGTACTCTCACCATTGCTACTCCCATTAAAAAAAGAAGAACTATGAATCACAAAAATCCAAATAGAGTAAAAAATAATGGCTCCATTGGAAAAACAGGTCCAACTAGCAATACATATTTGGGGGTGCAGAGTGTGTAAATATTTAATATTTTTTAATCTTTGTACTGTAGTTTTAATTAAAACATAGGAAAATTTTACATTCATGGGGCAGCCGCCCCCTTCCCCTCAACGTAAGTCTACCCCTAAATCCTATGTATTTCGAAGTCCCCTAATCTAATAACACTTATTACCATTCCATACATTCTCATCTTTTTATTCTATACCATCAATTTAAACAAGGCTTAAGCGAATGGTACCATATCTTTGAGTCATATATATTTTAACTCAAAGAAAATTAAATTCTTTTTATTTAAAAATGTTAAAAATTTAAGTGTGAATATAGGGAAAGTATGTTAAAAATTCAAGTGTGAGTATTGAAGTCTCACATTGATAAAGAATGAGCAAGTTGAACGCTATATAAGTAGAAAGGACTCATAGACCTAAAGTCTTAAAGTTTTGGGTTAAGATATGATGTCAATCTCATTTTATGTGGTTCTTCACTTAGCTCATTGATGGAGATCTTCTCGGCTTTTGGACTCTCCCTATAGCCCAACAAGTGGTATCAAAACCAATGGTTCAGCTTGGACAAGTATTGGTATGGATGACGGTGATTGGTAGATCCATGTGAAGGGTCCCTTGTGTCGAAAGTCATGTGTAGCCCTGGATGCGGGCTGAGCTCTTGATGACACAGTCAAATGTATGCGAGCTCTTAGTGACACCGTCAAATGCTTGATAGGCTTCCGCTTGAGGGTGAGAATGTTAAAAATTCAAGTGTGAGTATTGAAATCCCATATTAGTAAAGAATGAGCAAATTGAAGGCTATATAAGTGGAAAAGACTCATAGACCTAAAGCCTTAAGATTTTGGGTTAAGATGTAGTGTCAAACTCATTTTATGTGGTTCTTCACTTAGCTCATTGATGGAGATCTTTCCCGCTTTTAGGCTCCCCCTATGGCCCAACAAGTGGTATCAGAGTCGATGGTTCGACTTGGACAAGTATTGGTGTGGACGACAGTGATTGATAGATCCATGTGAAGGGTCCCTTGTGTCGAAAGTCTTCTTAATGATGTGGAGGCTAGGCGACGTATTCCGGTGTAGATGATGGACGGCGGTGATACAAGTATAAAGAAGAGCATGTGTAGCCCTGGATGCAGGCTGAGTTCTTGGTGACACAATCAAATGCATGTGGGCTAAGCTCTTGGTAACACCGTCAAATGCTTGATAGGCCTCCACTTGAGAGGAAAAATGTTAAAAATTCAAGTGTGAGTGTTGAAGTCCTACATTAGTAAAGAATGAGCAAGTTGAAGGTTATATAAGTGGAAAAGACTCATAGACCTAAAATCTTAAAGTTTTAGGTTAAGATGTTGTGTCAAGCTCATTTTATGTGGTTCTTCACTTAACTCATTGATGAAAATCTCTTCGACTTTTAGGCTCCCTCTACGACCCAACAAAAAAAAAATCGAATGATTTTAAGAGTATACGGACACCAATATGATGCATTTAAAATAACAAATTATTCCTACAATACACAAGTATTGTGAATTTGTGATGTATATATGTTTTTATTATTAAAATTAATTTTTAGGTGCATATTAATTACGAATATTGCATAGCTACATTGGATAATTTAAAGGGGATTCTATGCTACCCATAAAAAGTTTGGTGCTCCCTCAGTGATATATATTAGTTAATTTAATTGAATAGGTAATTAATGACATATTTTTTGAAGTGATTAAATTAGTTGAATAAATGGTTGATGAAATTGTAGTTTATAATATAAATAAATATTTAATTTAATTTAATAGTTAGTTAATAATATATGTTACCCTGAATTTAGTGCGACCCTAAACTAAATAGTGGCAGGATTAAGGTTTCATTAATCTAAAGTTGATTTTGATGGTCGATTTTGATGACAATCAAACTTTTAAGTACTAGTTTATGGTATGAATGACGTATCGGTGATTTCAAACTTTTATATTATTATTATATATTATTTTTTAAAGAATTTTTTTATGATAATAATTATTTAAAATATCATACTTTTTAATGATATAACAAATATAATAAAATGATAAAGATAAAAAAGTCTTACATTAATAAGTGATACTTTTATCTAATTTATATTAGAGAAATTTTTAAGTGTTCTAAGAATAATTTTTTTATATTATTAAATAAATGTCATATTAAATTTGTGAGTTATTATTATTTTTATTTAAATTATATTTTTAATAATATTATTAAAATATTATTAAAGTGTAATATAGTATAGTAAAAAATATAATTTAAATAAGAAAATAAATTTAACGTGACACTCGATCAATAGTAAAAAAATGTCTTCACTCTCGGAGTAATTAAAAATATTATTATTAGTATTGAGTATTGAATATAGTTAAATGAACCTTGACATAAAATGTCAATGATGAGTTGATGACTTACGAGTAACACAAATTTCTCAAAACAATTAAGAGCATATTTAGTAACACTTAAATCATTATTAAAATAGTTTTTTAATTATTTTAATAGTATTATAATATATTTGATAAAATTAATTTTATTTTTTATACAAAATTTAATACATTATAATTTTTTTTATAATACTAAAATTTAAAGTTTATGATTGTAACTTATAGATTATTTTTTATATTTTAATATATAAATATTAATTTTTCATTAATTAAATAATTTTTTAATTATTTTATATTTATTTTAATAATTTAATACATAAAAATAATTTTTTTATATTATCTAAAAAAATAAGTTAACTTAAATTTATTTTTTAATTAATATATTTAAATATAAAACTGATTTAATTATAATTAATTATAATAAAAAATTTATATAATAATTTATTATTAAAATAATCAAATTTTTACAATTATATCAAATACACACTAAGATCAGATATAGCTTACCCAGTAGTTTCAGGGACTAGAAAGATTCCGTTACATCTCTCTATACGAAGTGCTACTTTAGGAAAAAGGTTATGAAACTTTAGATTTTTGAACACGCAGATTCTTTATTTTGTTGACTTTGTTTATCGTTTCACTGTTTCTCTTTGAACCTTTGATGTTTTATGGAACACCTTTGACGGTTCAAATCTCTGCCAGCAATATCAGCAAATCAAAATGGAAAAGTTTGGTAGTGGAAGGATTTTCCACAAAAACATCATAATCAAATGGGGCATTTAGAAATTTCGTCCAACTGAGTCTATGTTTGAGTAGTCGACGAGGTTGTGGCAATAGGAACTAAGTCCACGTTCTGGTAGAAACCCATTTAGAAATTTGGCTATTTCTAATATACACCCTCCTTTGGAGGGTGTATCATACACCATATGATCTAAGTTATTGATTTAATGATAAAAATAATCAATGACTTGGATCAATTACAAGAAACCTGTTTAGCAGTATATTTTTGACAGAACAATATATTTTTGACAGAATAATATATTTTGGACAAAACAATATATTTTCTGACATAACAGTACATTTTACCGACAAAATAGTATATTTTCCCGACAAAATAGTGTATTTTTCAGTATAAACAGTGCATTTTTTGTGGTGAACAGTGCATTTTCCAGCATAAATAGTACATTTTTTTGGCAAGAATAGTGCATTTTCTAGCATGAACAATAAACATCGCCTCTGGTGTGAACAGTATGATCTGAAAAAAAAAAAGACAACCTACTAAAAAAAAACCTACTTTTGGAAGTAAAGGTCAAAGGTGCATGGTACACCCAAGCTCAATAGGGTATACCATAGCAATGGCCTAGAAATTTAAGCATGTTTTCTTTTGCTTGCGAGTTTCAGTTAGCTTACTAATTTTGTGTTGGAAAAAAAAAGAAGAAGCTTATGATTAAAATGCAATAGAGGAAAAAAACTGTTTTTATAAAATTTAAACAAATTCATACACGTGCTTAGTTGATAATTCTTTGTTAAAATTCATGCTAATATTCTTATGAAACCTGAAATCATACACATGACTTGCTTAGTAGAATTCACATACTTAAATCATGCTCGTGCCTCTCACGTGTTCTTCTCCTTCTTTTGAGAAGAATTCTACTCTTCCTCATATCATATCAATAAATAGTTATATGGAGATCATGACTATCACAACCATACATCCATTGGTAATTTAACATAAATTGAATAAAATGACTTATTGTAATAATTATTATAATTTAAGAATTAAATAAAAAGATTTTATAATTGATGTGACTAATTATAAATCAGTCAAAATTTAAGGAGTTTTGACGTAGTTTTCGCTTATATTTTTATGAACTTGTTCTTGACTCTTTCCTAGATGTCCTCTTCCTTTGCCGCGTCTTCTTTATTTTCCAATGCAATCTTTAAATAAGAAATCAATTTTACAATCTTACCCAATATGTTGACAAATGAAATTTTTCAAAAAGGTAATGTTTTATTATTATAAAATATCCTCTTAATATATATATAATAATAATAATAATAATTCTCCTATTACTTAATAAAATAAGTGTTAAATAAAAAAAATAAAACATTTAATTTGCAAGCAATGAACTCTACAAATCAAACCATAGTTTCTTCCATAGGTCTAGTTATATAATCCGAACTGTTGAAGAAGTTATCTCAATCAAACCAGAAAAAGAAGAGATCCACTTCTTTTTGAAAATCAATTCAAGCCCACAAAACAGAATGCGATTTTTTTTACACTTTGTCTTTGTACAAATTAGATGCAAATATAATAATGTCATTGGTCAACAAATGAATAAATGCTTCCATCATTCTATGATTCTATCCTAGGAACCGTAGAATCCAGAATCCAGTGTTTGTTCCAGACCAAAATATTTCATTTGTTTTCCAAGCATCACATTCGAATTCCCCTTAAAAGATCACAGCATACTCTGTTTTTCAAAACCGCTTGCTGGATTATGAAGTTAGGATTTACTCCTATAGCCATCAATTTTAGAGTCCAATATAAAGTTATTATGAAACTTTAGAGTCCCCATAAACATGCAATAAAAAGAGGGAAACGCCCTTCTAACATAGTTCTACAAAACAAAAATATCTATACCAAAAGTAATTGCTATGGGATAAAGTTGTTCACTAACAACAATGGACTGTAGAAAAAATTATATCATCAAATCAATACAAAGTAACATGTTATCCCAAATCATAGAACATCCTTATGGGAAATTCAAATGTCCCTTTCTAGATCCACTAGTATGAGATCCAAATACTCCAGATTTAGAATTGTATATTTAAGAAATTCTTGCTCCTTAATCCCATCAACAATACACCACCAAGGTCTTAAAATCTCGTCAAAATTCCCAAAGCTTTTTTTTTCAAAAAAGAAGAAGATGATGATGATGATATTGACAAAAGATTTGTTCAATCCCAGCTTTCAAGAAGAATATCACAAATACATTAAAGATTGGGCTAGTGACAAGGATCTGAAATTTGAATAGTTAATAGGAGGTTATAGATCCCATGTCATCATTGTACAAAAAAAATAATGAATTTAAGGTTTAGACATAAACTCAAGTATTAACTACCATCTTCATATATTTAATATAGGAGTAGAGAGAAATCACAATAATAAATCTGACACATCTTGGTTTAAAACTTTAAAATATTATCTTTTCACTTATATGGTATTCACTTAATTTCTTACTAATGTAATATTTCATTACTTTTACTTGAATTTTCAACGTGCTTTGGAGAAATTTGTGAGAAATAGGATTCTTTCTACCTTTTTCTTGTGTTTGAGGGGCTGCTATGAACATAGTTCATAAATTTATACTGGACTTTGTAAATGATGGCTACAGGATTAGTTATTGACTTCATACTAAATCTAAAATGTTTTATCTTAAGGATAAGAAAACTAAGTATGTTGTGGATTCTTATGGGGATTATGAAGTTAGGAAAACAATGTAAGTAAATTGTTCCTGAATAAATATTGGATTCTATGGTTACTAAGAGGGAAACATGGAAGGTCGTATGTCTATTGTCTTCCATATATAGAAGGATATGTTGGGAAAGAAAAAAAAGTTGTACACAGCGAAAGTAATAACATACAAATATGTAATAAAATCTTTCTCACTTGAAAAAATCTGTGAGGAGCAAAATATACAACTAATATATTAATAAAAAAAAAGAAAGAGATAAAGGTTTTAAAAGGAAGTCTCGTACCCTCTTCAGAAGTTTCATTTCTGAAAAACAGAGAAGCAAAGCAGCAGCCGCGGAGGGAGAGCAAATTTTTTCAGATCTGATCTTGTGTGCTCAGATCAGGAAGTCATTTGTCGTCCGATCTTGATGATTTCTCTATTGGTGAACTTATAATGCACGGTCAATGAATTTTATTTCTCCATCTCTATTTGTTGGGTTGTTTTTATCCCTTTATGAGTTTTGAGGCTTTATTGATTTTCACTTTGTTAGTAGTGAAAATTGTTGTGATATCCTTGTTTATGAGAAAAACTTGTCTTCATTAATCTGTTATTGAAGGTCTTAGTTTTTATCTCTCACATTGAGTGAGTCTCCCTATTTATTTTTGGTACATTCTTGAATATATCAATTAGTGAATATTTTTAGTTGACTGAATATTTTACTCCTCACAAATTTTTTCAAGTAAAAAAGATTTTATTACATATTTATATATTATTACTTCTGCTGTGCACAATTTTTTTTCTTTCCCAACAGGATAAGGATGGAAGTATTTAACCTTTCTCTGACAATTGGTCTTAAATGCACCAATTTGAACGCAATGTGTAAAAAATTATACTTGTCTTGTTTTTGACTGATTTTTTTGAAAATAATTATATTTAATCTTTCTCTTCTTTTCCTGCTTCAACTGGGACAACTTCTTCAGCAATTCTGATTATAATCTAACTTGTGGAAGAAACAGCGGGGTTTAGTAGAGTTTATTATTCGCATGAAAATTATTAGTTTCTGGAATATTTATTAGAGTTCATTTTTGTAATATCCTAATTATAAATTTATTCGATAAGATTGTCAAAATTGATTTCTTCTATTAAGATTGTGTTGAAATATGAAGAGGCAAGAAGGGAGGAGAAAGAGAATGGTGATCTAGAGCATGTTCATAAAAATAAATATCCAAAAAAATCCCTACCAACTTTGGCCTAGTTTTTTATACCAATAGGTTAGTTAAGTCAAAAAATAAAAGAAAAGAGAAAGATCAATAAGAGTGTGAAATCGGAAGTGGCAATCCCACTATACGACGCTAAAAATGCAAGCTATATGGAGGATAAATAATTATGAATAACTCTGCTTTAAATATGAATTAAACTTGTGAAGTTGGCGCTGCAAAGTGGTCGCCGTCGTTCATATTTTCACATTGCATAACTAATTGGATGAGGGTGTTTGTAAATTGGATTCAATCAGTTTTGAAGAAAAAAGTTATTTGATTCAAGTTAATTAGGTTTTTATTTTATTTTTCGATCAATTCAAAATGTAAATCTAATTTATTTCAAATTGGTTTGGAATGGATTGATTTTTAGCTTTTTTAATTTTTTTTATGGAGAGGAATCAACTTATCCGATATAAATTAAAATTACTCTTATATAATTAAATAATTTTTATTAAATAATTTTTTTTTTTTTGCTAAATACAAAGTTTCCATCACAAAGATCATTTTTATAAAATTTTATATTAATTCAAAATTATTTAATATGTCATTAATATACGTCAATATCAACATAATATATATTTTTGAAATATATCAAAATATGAACTACTTGATTACATTCTTATTAATGTTCAATTTTTTTAAAATTTAACACAAATAATCAAGGTGTTGAATAATTATAATTCAACGGTTAAATTGATAAAAATCACATTTTATATAAACTTATTGAGTGATGTAAGTATGTCAACTCTTATACCTGTGTAAGTTGACCCCCCACTTTTTTATATATAAATTCATCAAACTTATCAAAATATAGAAATTCAAAATTCATTAAAATACATCAAATATAAGTCTAAACTAATTCATCAAAGTACAACAAATATACCAACATGTGTTAGTCTGAGTAGAATGAGTTTGAATTCCTTAAGCATGTGATCTTAAATTTGATATTAAAATTTATGTGTATGAAAAAAAAAACATCGTTAAGAGGGATCCTCGCTTAGACGCTAATCGTATCTTAGGAGATTAATTTCTCATTTATCAGGTGAGATGATTTTATATGAAAAATAAAAAAAAGTACAACAAATAAAAGTTCAAACTAATTTATAACATATAAATTTAACTTATAAATACAAATCTAAATTAATTATTAGTCCTACAATAAATATCAAATCTAAGAAAAATAATTCAGTTTTTATTTAAATAATAATAAGAAAGTTTAAAATAAATATAAGTTACATAAAAATTTTCTTGGTAAAATATTATTTTAAAAAATATATATAAATTTTCAATTTAGTTTAAATTGGATTAATTTTTAAATTTGAATATAAAATATGATCTAATGCAATTAATTTTTTTAATTTTTTAATATTTTTATTTTTTTGATTTTCTATTTTTTGGCTCAATTTTTTCGATTTAATTTAATTACTTCAATTTTGAACCCTTATAATTGAATCTTACCTCAACAAAACAGAATCTGCCTTTGGTACTAATATTCTTTTTTATTTTTCTTTTGTTCCCTTCGTATAAATCTTCGAACGCTCAAAATGAAGCAAGTCAGGGTTAAGCAATATATTTGTGATGCACCTCATTCATATGCCACATGTGCTTTGGACTTTTGAAAGTAACAATTCCACATGCTCACCAATCCAAGAAAAAAGCGACTTAAAAAAGTCATACGATAAAGAGTTGGTACCATGTGAAGACTTCGAAGTCCTTCCCTGCAACGATCAATGGGCACATTTTAAGGAGGAATATTGAGGGTATTGAGTATACAATGACGACAGATAGGTGGGGAGGAAAGGGGATAAAAGGACCACCCACCTCAAATGGATTAGCTTCATTTAGATTATGTTTGAGTGATAGTATAGTATAAGATAAGATGATAGAATAGTATAAGTATAAAGATAATTAATAGGATAAGATATAATCCTATCTTTTTTGATAACAAAAAGTCCTGATTGTATTTTTTAAAACCAAAATATTCTTTAGCGATAAAAGTTAAAATAATTAAAAAATAATAATAAAAAAGCTAATTTATGGTGGTGGTGATGGTAGTAGTGGTGATGGTATGGCGGTGGTGGTGGTGGCGGTGGCGGTGTGGGCTGACGGCAGGTGGTGGTGGTGGGGCGGTGGTGGAGGTGGTGATAGTAGTGGTGGTGGTGGTGGTGATGGTGGTGGCGGCGGCGGTGGTGGTGGTGGCGGTAGAGGTGGTGGTGACGGCGGTGGTGGAGGTAGTGGTGGTAGTGGTGGTGGTGGTGATGGCGGCGGCGGACGGTGGCGGCGGTAGTGACGGACAGAGCGGTGGTGGTGGTGGTGGCGGTGGCGGCGGCGGTGGTGGTGGTGGTGGTGGCGGCGGCGACGGTGGTGATGGTAATGGATTGGTATGGTGGCGGTAATTGAGTATGCTTTGCGATGGTGGTGGTAGTGATGATGATGGCGGTGGTGGTGGTGGTGGTGGTGGTGTTGATGGTGGTGGTGGTAAAGGAGAGGAGTGATAAAAATGGATATCACCTTGGGGAGGATAGAGTTATCACCTGTAAATAGGATAAAATGACTTGACACGATTTGATTTATTACTATCGGTTTAATATACCAAACATTGAATAAACGATAATATTAGGCATCTTATCACGTTATGTCTTTATATACGATGTACAAAACATTTAGTGCTTAGAAATTGCCAGTGTTAGATTCTAGATAAATTCTCTTTTTGCCCACTCAAATAAATAATAATAATTTAATTTAAGTTACAAAAGTAAATGACGGTTGATTCGGCTGGATTTCATAAATTTACCTCTATATTATAAATTTGGATAATTTTTTTAGAATAAATTATTCTTTTTAATATTATTTCATTCTTTAAATTATATTTATTCATTTATATATATAAAAATAATATCATTAAAAAAAAATTATTTAAGCATCTCATTAGAACTCAAAATATTAGTCTCTCATCTATCAAATTAAAAACTATTAAAAAAACATATTTATTCTATCTTGAAAATAAACAAATCTCTATTTGTGTATTTTCTTTCCATTAGTCATGTTACATTCTTAGTTGACTCAATTTACATTCTTAGTTGATTACCCCCCTTTTGTCTCAAATCTTCCTTCTTCATTACTTTCTTAATTAATTATACAACTTCTTTTTCATCTCAATTCTTTTTAGGATAAAGTCCATTATCATTTATTTAGCTAGTAAGATATATTTTTAATTACTTATTTCTATAATTCATAACAAAAATACTTCTGAAAGTCAAGAATTAATACATATATACAATACTTTTATACATAATTAAATTAATTTAAAAAATTTGTCTTTTTTTCTATAACTTTAAAATAAAATATTATAAATTCAAAAAGTTTATTTTATAACATATTACATATATATAATATATTAAAAATTAAATCTCTAAATTATATTCTAAGCAAAGATTAAAATTTTTTAAAAAAAATTCGTAGAAATGCACGAGCTACTAATTATAAAATCTAATTTCCATTCACTTTTCTATATATAAAATTCAAAGAAAAGATCCAAAAGTTGGATACTCAATAGAAATACTATTGGGACATGGTACAACTCTTTGATATTGAGTCATATAAATAAATAACAGCATAGTTATTTCTAACAGCCATGCTAGGTATCACGAATACGAATTCATATTGGGTAAAAAAAATTGTTATAAATTTTAAATTAAAAAATAAAATAGTTATTTAATAAATTGCAAATAGTTTCTCTTTATTCATGAATCGTTTCACGAATTAGCATTCGTGACAAATAGCATTTTAGTATTTTAAATATGCATGTAAGTTTTAGTTAAAATTTATGACATATGTCAATCTTGGTATGAGATCATTTTCCATTTTTTTTAATGAACAAATGGGGTGAAGGATTCATAGGACAACTTTTCTTCTTCTAAACTTTCTTGTAAAAAAAAAAAAAGAGTTCATACACCAATAACAATAATAACAATTATATATCAAGCAATAAAAATTAGACCCTTTTTAAAAATATTGTAATCTGGCAAATACAATGACATGTAGATAAAGCTTCTTATTTTTATATTTTGTTGAGTAGTTTGCATGAGTTTCAATCCTTATTGCCACTATTATCGGGAAAACAAATTAATTTTGAGTTACTCTTTTCAATGCTTCGGAAAAAATAAAAATAAAACTAAAAGCGTGCGACTTTGATAAACTCTACGTTAATATAAATTAAGCAAGTATGATTTTAAAATTTATTTTCAAATTTAGATTTATAGACATTAGACAAGTGTACCATACTACATAAACATCTATCACGCCTTATATAATTTTCTATGATTACGTGCCTTTCAATACTTTTTTTCCAGCAAAGCCATTGACTAATTTAGTGGGGGATACTGGCTAGGGATTTAGAACATTTATTGTCACGTGATGATGTAGTTGACGGAGATAAATATAAGTTTTATTGTATAAGGAGGTCCATCACGATAGATTAAGATAATAGAGTGTATTAATTATATTTAAAATTAGAGTCGTGTTAAAGAGTGTTCTAAAATATTTGTTAAGAGTTTAAAATTAAAAAAAAAGATAGAGTATTTAATATATCAAAAATTAAAAACACTTTATTTTTTATATAAAAAATTTTATTTTAAATTTTTAACAAATATCTTTAAAATATTTTTTAAAAAAAACCCTTAAAATTATATGTTTTTATCTCTTCAACAAGAAAGTCAACGATAAGACAGATACGAGAGAATCTAAGAAGCACTAACACGGCCACCCCGTCCATATTTTGGTATCTAGGCTATGCCAGTGCCTAATACGGACACAACACGCATGGGATTTGTCCTGCACCCAGTATTTTTTTTCTCAAAAAAAGATTTTGTAAGCCATCTTTGAGTCAGGACAGCAGGGATACATGATGTTACGTAGAAGTTTAAATTCGTTCACATAACTTGATTAATTTAACGAATCTGATAATCGAATTAAATCCAACCATATATATATAATTAGATTTGAAGAGTGATGTTTGATGAATGATATTTTTTTTATGTTTAAATTGGGTTTCGATTAACTTTGAATGTTATTTATTGTTATGTTGTATATTTGTGTTTCTTTTTAATTATATTTAGATTAAGTTCAAGTGTTATGTGTATTTATTTTTGTATTGATATTTATTTTTATATATTTTTTAATTATATTTATTTGTTTAAATTTTGTTTATTTATTATATTTTATAATGTGTTTATTGAGATAAATAAGTTTAATTTTATTTTTAATTTTTTTTCATATATTTATTATGTATTTTTTTTATAATGAAAAGTTAATTATTTAACTCATTTTTGTGTAAAAAAATAGTTAATTCATTCTCAAACTAAATTAATTTATAAATATTGATCAGTTTAATTTGGATTTGATTATCAAAAAATATAAACATTAAATTAAATTAAATCAATTAATTTTAATTATTTAAATTTATTTTTTTAAAAAAATTAAACCAAACCGATCTAATTATACCCATAATAACACGACAATGACACAAAGAAAAGAAATAGCAAATAAATTGTGGAGTTAACTCAATTGTCAATTAGATTTTATTTTTTTAAACAAAAGAAATAGTAGTATAATCTGAGGTGTAACTTGTTAAATTAAAAAAATAATTAAAATTTATACTAATAAACTAGTCGAGTTAAATTTGGCCTATTATATTTTAAATTAATATTTTACTAGTTCAGTCAAAAAAATTGCTCACTCCTTTGTTTTTATTTTAAACAAAAAAGTTAATCTTTTAAAAATTTAAAATTAATGAAAAATAAAAAATTTGGGTTTTTATTTTTTTAGTTACAAATTAATTATTATTTTTAAAATTGTCAATTAATGATTTTATAAAAAAGAAATAGTAGTATAATCTGAGGTGTAACTTGTTAAATTAAAAAAATAATTAAAATTTATACTAATAAACTAGCTCGGTTAGAAGCGGGTCAATTTATTAAGTTGAGCTGAGCAAGTTAAACTAAATTAAATTTAAACTTAAATTTTACTAATTTAATTCACATATTTTATCAAATGATGGGATCACCCATTTTAATAGCTCTAGGTTAGAATACTTGGATAGTGCATAATGAGAAATGTCATTGCTAAAAAAGTCTATGCTTAACGAGACCGTAAGAGCAAGGCCCCCCTAAAATATGGGCTTATCTCTTTACAAGTAAAGGAAAAAGATAGTTTTATACTCATTTTTGTGGTGTATTATTTTTCACATTATTTTTTTGATGTAATTGTGAGAGAAAATAATAAAAAATATATATAATAAATGATATTAGATGAAGTATAAAAAATGTATGTACTATTTATTGTAAGAATATAAAAATTATAAATAAAATGGCCGATTGTGGTGATTTGTTGTAATTGTGTTCACCTCCTAATTATTTTGAGAAATGTTTTATGTATATTAAAATATATATATCGTATTTATATCATATATTAATATCAAAAAGATCAAATCATAATGTATGTATATATAATATTTTTATAATATATAAAATAATTTTATAAATAAATTAAATAAAATTAAACGTATTTTAATTGAACAAATAACAAAACTGAAATACTTTAGGCATAATGGGCTAGTTTAATGCGCTAGTTCCATGTAGTTTAGGCCTGGTCATATTTGATGGTGGCTCCTGAGTCATGACGGGTTAATATGAAGATTCAAATCCATGCACTTCGTTGACCAAAAAAATAAAAAATCCATGCACTTCCAGAGTATACCATTAGAACCAAAGTGATAGCTAGTATACACTAAATTCCACTTATCAAACACTTAATATTTGTGCAACAATTAATAGAGAAACCCAAATTAACTTTCTTTAGTATAAGGAAATCATGAAGAAGTACCCTATGGCACAATTCTGTTGGTGTATTATTATTTTTGCACCATTTTTATTCCTAACTTATATTAAATGCTGTTTATACATTATTATCTTACCTATCAACTTTTCATTTGTCCGTTGATTTGGCCATTTATTTGCTTTCCATTTTGTAACCAACTTTCAATAATGTTATTTGAATAAGAGAGTCATAACAATAACATAATGTCGTAAGACCGGGTTGTACACGGTACCTAACAAAATGTACTAAAAAATAATAGTACCTAACAAAATATTGAATCATGATGTCCTGGGGCTGTGAAGCCATAAAGCATATGCCTAAACAATGGAACAGAGGATAAGAAAAATGCAAACTAGGATTTAAAAAACATATTTCAAATCTATGTTGAATATTTTTTTTTCCTAGACTATGTTAGTATTTTTAAATAATTTAATTGTAATGCAGTGTAAAAATATTTTACACTTGTATCTAATGATGTATTATCACATTATTTAATAAATTTGACACATTTTATAATTGTTAATATAATTAAACTTATTAAATTAAATACTAACACAATATTATATAATGGTATAAAAATGTTTTGTACTAAAAATACCTCATAATTAAAAAATTTTAAATCAATATGTACAAACATAAATGAGGAATTTTGAATTGAAGTCTGGATGTAAAAGAATGCCAAACAATCTAGAGCATTTTTGTTGGGCTCATTAATGTTTTGTTATCGGGCCGGGCTATTGTTATGCACTCAAAGCGAAAATGGATATAGGGCATATAATTGATTTTTTATTATTTAAATTCAACGTTAATAAGTAAGGAAAATAATTTTTGTACACTCTAAATACAACACCTTCCTGAAACATTGTATGTGCCAGTTGGATATTATCGTATATTAATGCAAAGTAAAAATGAACATGTCGTATGACGATGTGAGTGTAAATGTAAGTAATTAGGGCTGATGTTGTGGCCAGTAGGGCCTTTGAGAACTAACCATCTATATGTTTTTGTATAGAAAATGGACTAATCCTTATTATTATGTTTGGATATTTAGTAATTAATAGAATTAAATAAAATATGATAAAAAAATAAAATAGAATATGATAAAAATATTATTTTATTATTTAAATATTTTAAAATAAAATAAAATAAAGTTATTATTTTTTATTATTTAAGAAATAGATGAAATAATAAAAGTTATAATTTTATTTTTTTAAATTATCTTTATTACAAACATATTAATTTTAAGGTATGAAGTTAATATAATAAAATTTTAATTATAATTATAATAAAAATATTATTTTATCTCATACCTCTAAATTTAGAGAAAAAAAATAATAATTTGTGGTGAGATAAGGTGAGATTCATCCCATCCACTTTTATCTCATTCTATTATTTTTTAATATAATCAAATAATAAAATTTATTTCTATCATATTTAATCTCATTTTATTTCACTCAATCCCACCCGTTCAAACATATGCGAGCCTGCAAAAATGAGATTGCACTAAAACTAAAGTTGGAGAATCTAAAAGATGCAAGCAAAATATTTCTCTCACCACTCTTCTCTAATGAACTTGTACTCTTTTAGGGTGCCTTTGGTATACTGTTAAAATTTAAGGTAAAAAAATTACAAGAAAAACTTTTTTGGGAGTAAATATTAATGGAGGAAAATATCTTACTGTCCTAAAAATCATAGATGTTTGGTTACAATCAGGATTTACGGTGTTCATACATCTTCCACCAGGCACCAAACATTTTGACTTCGATCTCATCTCCATCTAGATCCAAGATTGAATCCTGCGTTCATGTTTCTATTTGGGTCAAATAACGCGACATGGCAGACAGGAAGAAATTGATGGCGGTGAGCAGCAACGGCAGCTGACCAGTGGTCTTGGTCTTGGCGAGGATCGCGAGCAGCTAATCGGCGGTTTGCGTCTTTCATCTCCTGCATGATTTGCGCTGAAGCAGTGCGTGACCTGGGCAACAAGGGTGGCCGGCCATAGAGAACTGGTTGAGATCGTTCATCTCAACCAACGACGAAGGTTGCATGCGCGGTGGCGTTGGCGGCGATTTGGGCGAGAAAGGTGGCATTGTTACCTTTGCTGTTGATGGAGGCTAGCACTTCAGAGAGAGAGAGTTGCAGAGACAGTCCATTGATGAAGGCTAGGGATTCAGAGAGAGAGAGAGGGTGAAAATTTACACCACTCTTACTTTAGGTAAAATTTAACCACAAAAGTGGAGAAAATCTGAGTCTCCATAATTTTTAATCCTTCTCTTACTTATTAACCAAACATGCCTAACTTTCTAAAAATTTACTCCCTTGAAATTTCTCTCCATTTACCACCCAAACCAAACACACCTTAGTGGAAAGATTTTAGGGAAGTTTGTTTGCTTTGGCTGAGGTATTAGATCAGCACATCAAAAAGAGACAAAAAGAAAGGAGGATAATTCATGAACCGTGAATAAATTGCTAAAGAAAGTAATGAAAAATTGTGACTATTATGGATTGAATAAAAGGAGAACAAACGCATCAAAAAATATTGGGTAAATGTCCTGGTTGTCCTGACACAGTGACTGCTGCTCCCTGAAGTTTCTGAAAGGTTATATAGAGGTAAGCAAATGCTTGAATCATTCAAACATTTTGATGCAATTACATGATTAGCTTTCTCAGTAAGATGATATTTATCCCAAAACAGGTGCAGATCCCTCCTTTTGCATGGCGTCTGCCCAGGAACACATAAAATTCCTCCATTTTCATTAACTATAGAACAAGGGTATTTTGTATCAGCTAGATCTACGAAAAGAAAATATTGAAGAAAAATAAACGTTAAAAAAAAATCGAATTTTTCAGTTAATATATACTATAACTGAAAGACAATCAACCCAGCTAGAATATTTCTGTTCCTTTGATTCTATAAGATTGTCTTTTAATGCATGGAAGCCTTACCGTATTTGTAAGGGTATTCCTCCTTATCATAGATAAGCCTGAAAGTTTTGGCAAGAAAGAAGCTTGTTCCCTCAAGTGTAGATAACAATTCTGTGAGCCTGTAATAGAGTTTGCCATTGAATAGGGAAATCATGTCATTTAGTTCATTTACACACCACCCTTTTGGTTTATCTCTGCCAACCATCACTGGGTAACATCCAATAGGACCAATTTCAAACACAATAATCATCCTTGCACCCAATTTGTATAACTCCTACATTAAAGGTCACACCAACAAACACCAAAGCAAGGTTAACAATCGATTCAAAGTCAGAAGTAGAAGAATTTGTGAGTATTGTA
The DNA here is from genome assembly GCA_029884595.1 of Ormosia semicastrata. Lineage (NCBI taxonomy): Eukaryota > Viridiplantae > Streptophyta > Magnoliopsida > Fabales > Fabaceae > Ormosia > Ormosia semicastrata. The sequence continues at coordinate 40,122,341 of JAQQTO010000059.1, forward strand.
TAGCACAATGGAAGGTATGAAAATTAGTAGTACAATTACCTGGATCCAATACAACAACAGCAAGCCCAATTCCTAACATCTCTGGCCCAGGTCTTAATCCCATTTCCTCTGCAGTTCCATCACGTTTAGAAGCTCACAATTCTGAAGTTAGTTAGGTAGTTAGATACAGCTGTCACAATAGCTGAATTAGTTAGTGACAGTTAGAGTTAGTTATTTAATCATTATTGTAACAAGCATAGTATAAATACTCTAGAAGAAGTGATTACAATTCATAATGAAGATTACTCATTCAGTCTTAACTTGCTCTTCAATTTTCTTCCATTTTCTCACATTTTCTTTCTCTGTTATAGTCTTTTCACGAGTACCGTTAAGTATTTTTGAAGTTCTGATATGAGGACATTGCTAAATTCATCCCTGCTGTAATCTTTATCTGTATTAAGGTATTTGTATCAATTAGCATAATTCTCCAAATAGTCATTGCTACCAATAGAAATGGCAAATATAGACTTCAACAAGTAATTTTGAGGTTTCCTCTGAAGATCGGAAGTGGTGTGGCAAGTAATCGTTTGTTGTCTGATTAAACAATTCAATCTGCCCTTCCATGTTGGTAGTCCCCTTCCGCACAACACAACTATAGCACTAGTCATTATGTGCCTGAATCAACTATAAATTAATAAATACAGCATGAAACTTTGTTAGCAATAGTAATCATGCCAGTTCTATATGAGATGTTTACCCACCAAGTTAGCAGTCCATTTTTATAACTTAAATCTTCATATTAACTGTTCATTTAGCTGCATTGCACCCACTTGGATTTGTCCCAACTTTTTGTCTTAATATTTAATGATGTCCTAGTTTAGCTAGCATGAATATATGACTTGAATGATGCAGAACACATAATGCAAGTTCAACTTTGTTCTTTTTATTTTTTGGGTAAAAACAGGCAATTAAATGAGAATAGAAAAGCATTATTGTAAAGCAGATATGGGTAATCCTCAGTTTTGCAGATCCTGTTGTAGGAAGAATGCCAGCAGGCGCAGATTCATAATCAAATCCCCCTAGAGCTGTAGAATATTCGTCTATGTCAACAACCCAAAATGGAATAGAGACAGTTGAGTTAAAAGACAAACCTACGTGTTGAAGACCAAACATTGTTAGAGATATAAACTATACCTAAGTTGTGCACCTAATAACTTAATCTTTTGTGATAATTGGTTATTAACATGGTCTCAGTGTCCTATAACCAAATGATCATTGACACATTTCGGAGAATGCATTGGAAGGTAAAATGAAACAAGAATGCTTGCAGCTTTATCAATGGCTTAAATTTTATTCCCACCCAATATGTCTGACACTGTATAGCCATTTGTGAATCTGCCAGCAGGGAATTCATCAGTGTCAATACCATAAGGGGCATAAATATCGACGGGAGTCACCATCAACCGTAGAGTCTCCAAAAACATAAAAAGCAGGTGTGTTGCGAGCAATTGAGATTAGTTGACCGACCTGAGCTTCACATTTTACCGAAAAAATAAATACACAACAGAAATTTGATACACATGAGGCTATAAGCATCTTGTCCTTGTTTTCCCTTATTTTTATGGGTTCTCGGTACTGAAATAGAGCTAAAGGTTTCATCGTGATGACTCATGATTTGAAGTTTGAACTAGCAATGGCACCTGCGTAGGGCCGAGGCTGGAAGTACCTCTTCGTTCTTTGTTCTCGCCTGTCTAATTTTTTCCCATCCCCACTCCCAATCCCCATTTCAGAGAAACAATTCTCTCCATCCCCATTTCTCATGGGGAGATGAGGATTCGCAAGTACTTCAGTATTATTTTAAAAATGAAGGGAACAAAAAAATAATAATAATATATATAAAATTATAAATAATTTCAATTTAAATAAAAAAATCTACAACTTAAAACAATAATTTATTACGAATTAGCATGTTTTTACTTTATTAAATTTTAAATTAATATAAAAATAATATAGATAAAAATTATGTTAAAAATCGAACACAATAATAATACATATATATATTATTAATAACGATAGTTTAATAATTGTGTTTTTGTTTAGGAACAAGAGATCCAACAGGGTAATGGATATGATTCCCATTCCTGTCTTCGCATGTGTTTTCAGAGAATTTTTATCTCTGTCCTCATCTCTACAAAAGAAAATTCTCTAAATTTGAATCCTCAAGTAAGATAGTTTATGCAAATATCGCAAATGCAAGGAGATTTTACTATATCTAAATTTGAACTACCAAAAACGTGATTTAGTATTTCATAAGAGTTTGAGCCTGTTAAAATTAGTAAGTGGAAAACCCATCTTTAGTTATCTAGGATTTTTATAACAAGATAAATAAACAATTAAGTATATGTACATTATAAATGGAACAGTGCATTGGCTAAAAATTGACCATTGATCATCATGTGTTAGATAAAGTGTATGGATAGATAAAGTCTTTAGGTTGTAAGTTGAGACATGTTATTAATCCTCTGTTTTAAACCTGCAAGATATAATCTTTGTTTTGAAATTGTCCAAGAGTTGGTTAATGGTATCTTTTTCGAGATGGTGAGGTGAAACAAGAAACCATCTTTGGCTTTTGTGTTTGTAGTTTCTCTCCTGGCATATGTTGGTTATTGACTTTCAATTATCTTGTATAAAGTACATTGTTGAATGTTTTTGGATATATAATATATGATTATTATTATTTTATAAATGGAGCTATAATTTATATCTTATTATACACCTTAAGCGATAATTTATATCTTATTTATATTTTATTAATTGACGGTATCATCAATGTTGTACTTATGTTATAGGTATAGTTAATGTCTTCTCACTTGAGGGAACAATCTTTTTAATCGAATTTGAACAAGCACCAACAGATTATAAGTCGGCTTGGAGATTTAGTTGATAGTGATCAAAATAAAGATCAAAATCTTGCCATTATTATTAAGAAGAAGAGAAGCGTAGAAGACTAATTATTGGAATGTTATTCTCCGAAGTATCTCAAGGAGTGGTGAAAGTTTGATCTAGAAAGGGCATTTTCTTACAGGGAACTAACACTAGCCATATGAAGAGTCGATTCTGCATCTTACATGGTTTAAACCAAGCAACCCACCATTCCATTTCAAGCTTCGACTTAGGTATTAATCCTTTTATCTGGTGTTTTTCAAATGAAAAAATGAGAGAGATAGGTGCTACGCAATCATGGTACATGAGTACCCTTTTAGCATTTTATGAAGTTTTTTGTGGGCCTTCCAATATGCTAATGCATTTTATTCTTAATCATATGATTGTTTAGCAATATATGAGGTAGAGAAGAAAAAATTGAAGGCTTTGTTCAAAGGTGTGAGCAAGATTAGTTTGACTACGATATGTTCAAGTCACCAAGTAACGAATACATGGTTATCCTGGTCATTTCATTGATGCGGTGGAATCTTCAAAAAAGGGTTTTGAGTTTTGTGAAAGTGCTTGCTCCTAGACGTGGAATTGATCTTATGCTCTTGTTGTCTAAAAGCTTGGGGGATTTTTAATGCCTAATATTTAGTACAAGGATAACATCACTCGGTAGTAAGTTAGTCCATCATGTCGGATGTTGTGCACACATTCTAAATTTGTTGGTGCGGGATGGCCTTGGTAGAATTAAGGATATCATTCATAATGTTCGTGAGAGTGTCAAGTATATTAATTAAATGATTTAGGCATTTCTTAAGTTTGAAAGAAAGAAAACTCATTATTGACAACTTTTCTATATGCTATTTTTGATGTTATAAGGAAAGAGAGCCACATTATAATTATGAAATCTCAAGAGGATTGGGGAAAGGTTGAAAAATGTCAACTAGCCACTCATGTCATTTATCATCAAAATCCGAAGTTTGGAGGGTGAAACGAGTAATTTAAATCCTGAGAGAAGATGATGATTATTTCATCTGAAAGCAAAATTTGACAAATATTGGGGGAATGCAATATGTTAATCCATTCTCCTAGGTGCAAATTCATGTTGTTAATTATTGTTTTCCTTTTTTATATGATAAAGAGAATGGATAAGATGAATGCATTGGAAATATTATATGATGAGTATGTTGACTTGTGACATTGCGATATGGTATAATCTACCAATGTGCCTAGTTCTTTCTTTGGATTTGACCAAATCATAGTATTGGTAGCAATTCCCCCAATAAAATCATTAGAAGCTTATCTTGAGGAGGGTCTTTATATTCCTAATGGTGTTTCTAACTCCTTCAGTGCATTGGAATGGTGGAAAAATAATAGCTTAAAATATAAGATTTTATTGAAAATGGCTGCTGACATTTTAGCTACATCTTTCATAGTCCACATTTAGTCTTGGAGGAAAACTATTGATGAATTTCGTTCTAGAAATGAAAGTCTATGTTCTTTGGCTTCGCCACAAGTATAATTTGAAGAGACAACAAAAGGTATAAATTTTAGATATTAAAATGATACTTCTTTTTCTTGTAGTTGTTAAATTGTGTTGTGATCTAATAATATAATTAATTTGTTTTTTTTGTTTGAACAAGAAGAAGAGATCTCTGAAGATTTGACACTTTGTTGGTTGGTTGAATGGTTGGTTGGCTGGTTGCACATTGACATTTTATTGGTTGAAGATTATATTATATTGTGTTGTTGAATTTGATCATGTAATAATTGGAAACATTTGCATTATTATCGTATTATTGATATTGGATATGATGTTGATGATGAGTGATAATTGGACATCTAAAATAAGGTAAAAAAATTTTATATATGAAAGAGTTTCATTTTTTATAGTTGAGTGACTTGAAAGAGATATTTAAATTTGATGAATTTTGTTATAGTGAAAATTTAGTCAAATGAGTGATTACTTGATTAGTAATGATATTAAGAAACAGGAGTTGTACGTGTTCTCACACTAGTTTTAACTTCATTAATATATATCTTGGATTGCTCTTATTAATATAGGCAAGCCAGGCAAAAAAAAGCGATCTAAACTCATTTCTTCTCCACATCCTTTCAGGGTGAAAGACCTCTCTTGGCCTATTTCCATTCCTACTTACAAAGGATGTAAAATAAATAGTATATATTTATTTTGGTCTTTTAAAAAATATATTGGTTCTTTATTTGTAAATACATCAACTTAATCTTCCATAGATATATATAATAAGTTTTAATTTTGTCTTTCAATGTCATATTGTTATTATCAAATCAATCATTAAAATAACATCAACTTAGTGTTTAAAAGCGAAACTATCAATATTAATCATCATTGAGGGGCCAATTTGATGTTGCTAACTAATTATGGATAATATATATTATATATATAATTCAGAGGTCATTTCAAGGAAACTTTTGCTAAATGTCACATATTAATGAACTTGTTTTTCTAAAAACTTAAAACTTTCTATTTGAGAAATGTTTTTGGAAAAAAAAATAACAATTATAAAAAATGACAAATTGATTATGCCCAAATTTTTAACAACAATTTCGTTTCAACACTTTCTTGTCTCAACCAATTATCATTTAAGCCTTCCACTATCTCCTTTATACAAAATTACTAATTAACCCTATAATCATCTCTCATCATAAAACACAAATTAATAACAATAAATACTACAATTAATATTAGTCAAAACACCTTCAATTTTGAAAATTCCCCCAAATTTAATTCCACCCAATATCTCACTCTTTTTTCTTAAAGATGCCAACTATTGTTGACTAATATGTCTCAATTAATTATTGACCGTAATTCAAATGCCAAACTATCACTTAATTGAATAACATTTATATATAGTAATAAATAACCTCAATAAATTAATATTTAAGTTTTTTTCTATCTCCTATCAAAATTAAATAATTTAATAATAAAAAATAATACTTTTAATAACCAATCAAATAAATTTTAATACTTTTGGTAACTTTTTTTGCAAAAAATTACACATTTTTATTCTTAATAACCATTTTATTCTTATTAAATAATAAAAACATAAATAATCTGTTAAATTTAAATTCTTAATTAATTATCACTAATGTTATATAGCTGTACTCTATCACAAAGAGTAGCTTCTTAAGGAAGCTTAAAATCATGTCATATTTGAATTAATTCTTAGATTTTTATTTTTGTCTTTATTAGCTACAGTTGTACAGAAAAAAATTTCATAGGAACGTGACAATTAAAAACAATACTCAAATGTTGTTTGTACATCCTATTAAAAAAAAATAACGTCACAGGAGCATAAGCCTTGACCTTCACTTTTTATTTAATACAGGCTTAAATTAATTCTCAAATGTTATTTTAATAACACAAAAAAAAAAAGTTCAAGGGTGAATAAGCCCGGTCCATCAGCTTCTAAACACTTTTTTATTTTGCTATTTCATTACTCAGAAAAAACGTTTTAGTAAGAAAAACGGGCTAGGCCCTGAAATTAAGTTTTAAAATGGAAAAAATTAAAATCATTAAAGACGCTGAGAGGGGAATGAGACAGTGCATTAGTTGGTATGTTTGAGTTTCAATATCCATTTCGAATACAATTCATTCGTGACTATTCATTTCAAATCTGTCACAAGCATTTCAGACGTCCACCACCATCTCCCTAAATGTTCTCCTTCCAATTTTGAAAACTTAACTCCCTCACAACCTCACACGACTACTTTATCTCCCTTTCTTTTCTACTTCCTTCTCTGGGTTTCCACAAAATCTCATCCATTGCCTATGTCTCAGACGGCTTCTTCCATCATCCTCTTTGTTGCATCTCGAGTAACAATGATTAACATGACTAATCTCTAAATGAATTTCAATTTGTTTCTTATTTCATATTCTTTCTCTTATTTGCATTTCATGTTTTGTAATGCCTTAATATGTCTGAGTTGTATTTATATTTGTGTTTTAAATGTTTTTTATTTTACATCTTGTTTTTTTGTTTTTTATAATGTTATCTTAATTCATTTCATTGATTTCTATATTTGTCTTATTTTTTATTATTCTGATTATTTTTGTTCTTTATTGTTTCTGCAATTTTACAGCCTCTGCTCTGCACTTTTGTTTCGTGCATAAAATTTTAGGCATCTGATTTATTCAATCATATTATGCCATCTTTGTTCTCATTCTTCCATTCAATACTAAAGCAACACTATCACATCAATTTGTGGTGTTTTTCTCTATTGTGTTCATTTTGGAGACTGATTTGCAGTAATTAATTGCATATATCATATGTCAATAGGTCATATATTAGGCGTGTTGTTTTATTTAGTTTTCTAATTAGTTCTGTTGTTCTTTGTATTTCTCACATTGTTATAGTCGTTGTTGGTTGCAACTTGATTTTATGATTTCGGTTGATAAATGTTGCTAACCAAATATTATTACTAACAACATCCATACTACACTTTAATAACATGATCACTTATTGAATAACTTTTATTTGTTTGTTTTATTTTTCTGTTATGTTTCTATTTACATTTTGTTTCAAAACTTCTTTTTAGATAAATGCTAGATAAACAACTGAAGTCAAAATATAATGTACGTCGACGAACTTTCAAAATTAATAATTTTAAGTTTTTTCTGTTTCTTGTTGCCTTCGAATTTCACAAGTGAGTTTACCTCCAACTTTTTTTTTCAGAAAAGAATTATATTCATATGCTGTTTGAGTTATAATTAAATGCTAAGGTGATTCTACAATACGTTAGAGAATCCTACTTTAGGATGAATTTGGATGACCAAATTGAACTGAACAATGAAGTCGAAATAACTGTAAAGGCTGAAGTTGATTTAGTATATGAATAAACCAATGCATTTCATGGGGTTGCAATGCAAAATTTAGCTCAAGTTGCAGCACCCCATAATGTGAAAGAACAAATAAGGCTAACTCCTTATTCTATTTCGAAATAATCAGAAAGGTCGAAGTTGATTTAGTATTGCAATGCAAAATTTAGCTCAAGTTGCAGCACCCCATAATGTGAAAGAACAAATAAGGCTAACTCCTTATTCTATTTCTCAGGGCAAGAAGATTGACTTCACTTTGAAAAGCCATAACTAATTGGATTGATGTTGAATAATCAATTAAAAGCTTAGAAAGTTTACTTATTATTATTTTATTTATGGGTGGTGACATTAAGGTTCATTACAAAAAATTTATAAGTTACCATCATGACTGAACATGTGGATTGAATTCAACTGAATGTGAATAAAAAATGACTTATCAAATAATGATGTGATGAAAATAAATAGTATATCAATTTATTTTGGTCTGCATTTTAAAAATTATATTGGTTCTTTATTTGTAAATACATTAAATTAATCTTCAATTTCATAGCATTGAATATATATATATATATACGAAATATATATATATATATATATAAAAGTTTTTTAATTTTGTCTTTCAATGTGATTGTTATTATCAAATCAATCATTTAAAATAACATCAACTTAGTGTTTCAACATTTCCCTGTCTAAAAAGCGAAACTATCAATATTAATCATCATTGAGGGGATACAAAAATAGGAAAGAACCATCACGACAACAGCCAAGGTCATCCATTGATTTGCTAACTAATTATGGATAATATGATATGTATATGTTTGAAGAATCATTGAGGAACGCCAACTAATTATGAATAATATGATAACACCAATCACTTGGAGGCATCACTTATGATTCAAACAAAGTATTTGACAAAAGTACACTACAAGTTGAGTCCAATTAAGTAGATATATATTTTGACGAATCGAAATGAGTGTCTACCCATTTTAAACTAAAGTATTAGATATATATATTTTTTAAGAATCATTGAGGAACCAATTTGACGCCGACTAATTATGAATAATATGATATTGCATATATTTTTGAAGAATCGAAATGAGTGTCTACCAATTTATTGTGGCCAAATTTCAATAAATATTGTTGTGAATTTTATCCAGAATATACTGGTATTTGTTTCTATTTGCTTTACCATCAGAATAGGCACCCCTGGGTATTTACCAAAATCAGAAGCATGGGCAAACCCTAGGGCTGCCAAAATTTCCTCCCTTCGAGAATTATGGTTATTTCGGGAGAAGAAAATCCTAATTTTATCTCGATTAACCTTCTGACCAGAACTCATACAAAACACATCAAGACAATCTTGAATAACTTGAGCTTATTACATAGACACTTTAGAAAACAAGATCAGGTCGTCTGCGAAACAAAGATGAGACAAACAAGGGCCATTCTTACTAAAGCTTGATGGGCTTCCAATATTTACTACCACTCGCTACATTTATTAGCTGGGAGAGACGCTCAATAGAGCAAAAAGATAGGGAGCGAGCGGATTCCCCTAACGGATGCCTCTAGAAGGGTTGAAATCATCAGTGCTTTCACCATTCTAAAGAACCCTCATGATAGGAAAGCTAATACAGTATCAAACCAAGTTAACAAAACTAGCTGGAAACCCAATATCCTCCAAAAAAGTCTCTTTAACGAAGTCCCACTTTAGTCTATCATAAGCTTTTTCAAGGTATATTTTAATGGCCATAAAACCTTTATTCCCTTTCTTTGCGCGCATGGTATGGACTGCCTCTTGGACAATAATGATGTTATCCGAGCTATGTCTTCCAAGAACAAAATTACACTGTGTTGGAGCAATCAAACCATTCATAATGCTTTCAGCCGATTAGCTATAACTTTAGTCACAATCTTATGCGAGACATTGCACAGACTAATTGGCCAAAATCGCTTGAGGTTAATTGGGCCTTCCACTTTAGGAATCAAGGTAATGAGAGTGTGATTAACCTCTTGGACCATGGCGGGATTGGCGAAAATATTTTTAGCCAAATCAATCATCGAACCCCCCACTACCTCCTATTGACTCTGATAAAAGATAGCTTGCAACCCATCCACTCCATGAGCTTTTAAGGCCACCCATATCAAATAAAGCTTTATTAATCTCCTCACTCACCTGAGAGCTCAACCTCTCACGGTCCCCTTGGCTAATATTAATAAAGCACCCATTGAGAGGAAAAGGCACATACTTCGAGTCATTCCGGTAAAGATCATCATAGAAACCTGCAGCCATAACTTTCAATTGGTCTTGATCATAAATCCAGTCACCATCCACATTCTGCAGAGCCCCAATCTTGTTCTTTTCTCTACGAAATATTGTTGTAGCATAGAAGTAACGAGTGTTCATATCCCCAAACTTCAACCACTTACATCTAGACTTCTGAAACCACAACACCTTCTCGTGAATTAAGACATCTTCATATTCTTTCCACAGATCCTTCTGTAAATCTTCAAGGAACCTATTATGGCTAAAAGAGAGGCTACGAGCAATACTATCAAGTCTATTATGTAGCCCGCATTTTCTTTGCGCTATGTGCCCAAAAACTTCTTTATTCCAAACTTTGATTGCATCAATAAAGGAGGAGATGTTCTCATTCCAGCTAACGCTAGGCTGCCAATTGGTTTTGACCACATCCCCAAAACCATCATGAATCAGCCAAGAAGCAAGAAAATGAAATGGCCTATAATTCTTATTAGGAGATTGCTCTGGCAGGAATTGTAGCCAAATAGGAACATGATCATATTTGAACTTAGGAAGGTGGAACACGGAAGCATGCTGGAACCTTATCCTCCACTCAGCATTCACCACTGCCCCATCCAACTATTTCCGGAGGTTACCCTTGAACCAAGTAAACGGAGCTCCTTTGAAACCTACATCATAGAGGTAACAGTCATTAAGGAAATCACGAAAGTCCACACACCCACCGTTGAGACCATTACTGAACCTCCAAACTTCTCTGAACTAAGCAATAACACACCAAGCACCCTGTATGGTTAAGGAAATTTGATGAAGATCTTCCCAAAGATCCTTTTTCATTGCAGGTTGAGGCTATACACCGCCGTTAGAGCCCAAGGCTCTTCATTATTCCATTCCACCGTTTAGTGAATATATTGCCTATGAGATCTAAGAATTGTGTAACCTTCCAATACGTAGTGTCCCAAAGACACCAGATGCCTCCATATTGGTCATGCGCCTCACTGATATAGTGCCTAAACAACCCAATCTTTCTAATAATATGATTAGCCCGATCCCCACTGGTGTTGGTTTCCATTAGAATAATGAAATTCATACTTTTGACACAAGTCACGAACAAGACCTGAAAAATTACATGCACCAGTCTGATAACCTCATAAAGTGGAGTTATTTCAGCCTAAATTGTTATTTCGTCTTTACAACAATTTTGGCTAAAATAACTCCACTTTATGAAGTTGTCACAGTCCCTCTACAGTTCCAACACAACAGGTTCATCATAAACATGGCAAGAGAAAAGGGTGAGTCAAAAGACTCAATTGGCAGAGGGGTCTATCCTTCGAGACATTAGGAGAGACATTTACTGGTTCTCCATTTAGGCTGCTAGTATCGCCAAAACTCTCCACTACCATGGTTTCTATCGCTGCCACCGCTGCCGAAGTTTAAGCAACTGAATCATATGGAGTACTGCAACCGTAAGCTCTATGACCATATTTCTCGCACGTAAAGTAGATGAGATGCAATCCCTCATACTCAACAACCAACTATTTAAATGTTAATATTTCTCATAATTTTTTCAAAATATACTAAAACGATGACAAATAGAAAATTAAATAATTTAAAAACAACTTTTTTTGGAATTCAACTTTGGTACATATATAATTTTTTTTTTAAAAAAACTCTTTCACAAATATGTATCTAATTTATGCACACATCTATATAGATCAAAAGAGAGGTAAATATAAAAATTATAAAAAAAATTTATAAATTATAAATAGGTTTTATTAATAATTTTTTATATTTTTTATTTAATTATATAAAAAAGTAATATGAGAAAATACAAATCCATATAAATCCTATTGTAACTTTTACATAAAATGTGTCGTTTGCCAAAGTTAAATAGTATGTAGGAAATTTTTTATAAAAAAAAAGCCGCTACAAAAAAAAATCTCATTTGTTTGGATGGCATCACGATAGCATGATACTTCATTTGATTCTTTATTTTTTATTTTCCATATTCCTAAATAAAATGGGTTTGGGAACTGGATTAGGTTTCCATTGATGCCAAACACCAAAAAGTAAACCCTAATCTCCAAAACCCCTCAGCCTCCACTCTTCTCTTCACGCCTCTCCTCCTCCTTCTTCTTCTTCTTCTTCTCTCTCTCATCCAATCCATAACCATAATGGCAAGAGCTCTTGTCTCTTCCACTACACGCTTCTCCACATTCCTCACCATGCGCCTTCTCTCCACCACCGCCGCCATAACCAAACCTCCATCACTCACATCTCTCATCCTTCCCCGTCGATCCCTCTTCCCTCTTTCCCACGCCCTCCTCACCCCACTCCCTCCCACCACCCGCTTCGGCGGAATCCGGTGCCGAGTTAACCGAGCCGGCGACTCGGCCTACTCGCCCCTCAACTCGGGGTCGTCGTTCAGCGACAGACCACCCACTGAGATGGCCCCGCTCTTCCCAGGCTGCGACTACCAGCACTGGCTCATCGTCATGGACAAGCCCGGCGGCGACGGTGCCAACAAGCAGCAGATGATCGATTGCTATGTCCAAACCCTTGCTAAAGTGGTTGGCAGGTGGACAATCTCCAATTTTTTTTCTCTTTTGGGTTTATATATGAGCTTTCTGGTAAAAATGCAAAATTTTGAATGCCCTCTTGGTTTTGGGTTGTTGGATTTTCTTGTGAGTGAGTGATTTTGGTTTTTGTTTTTGGGGTTTTTTTTTAATATTGTTCTGGGTTTTGTGGAAAAAATGGAAACCTTCGATACCCCTTTTTTGGTTTTAGCTTGTTGGGTGTTCTTGAGTGATTTAGATTTTCTTTCTGGTTTTTTAGTATCTGAATTTTGTGATAAAAATTGGAAACTTTCAATACCCTTTTAGGTTTAAGTTGTTGGGTGTTCTTGTGAGTGATTGATTTTTATTTTTTTAGTTTTTTTTAAAAAAATTTAAAATAATGTTCTGGGTTTGCAGTAAAAATGGAAAGTTTCTGTTCCATTCTTATTTTTAGCTTGTTGGGTGTACTTGTGAATGGGTGGATTTCGAATATTTTTTCCTTTTTTATGGCTTGTTCGATAACGTGTTTGTTGGCTTGCATTTTGTTTTTGTTGGTTTTCAGTGAAGAGGAAGCTAAGAAGAAGATTTACAACGTTTCCTGTGAGAGGTACTTTGGATTTGGGTGTGAGATTGATGAGGAGACATCTAATAAGCTGGAAGGTATGTATTCTGTAATGGAAGCGTTTGAATGAATAATTTGTTGCTTTTATTTTCTTACATTTTGTGTTTACACTTTTCATTTCTCTTTGAGTAGGGTTGCCTGGAGTTCTGTTTGTCCTCCCAGATTCATATGTTGATCCTGAGTACAAGGACTATGGTGGTGAGTATTTAAGGCTTTGTTAGTTTATTTTGAAGCTTCTGTTTGTTTTCCTTTTTCCTTTTTCCTTATTGTTTTCTTTTTAAATGGTAATGGGGATTCGTTTTTGCAATTAACTTGGGTTTTTCTGGCTTAGAGGCCCCATTTTTTATGCATTATTAGGATGATAGGATTGGTTATGTTTAATTTACCTGTCAGTGTTTTCAATCTGGGTTTCTCCCCAAGTAATATAATGATAAACATCCTATCCAGCTTAACTCAAAAAACTATGACACACAAAGATTTGCGCTTAGAGAAATGTTTCTATTACATGTTCTGTACACTTCATAGAGATGCTGTTCAGTGGAAATAAAATATCATGAATTTTTAAAAAAATATATATTTTCAATGATGTGTACTTCTAAATCTATTATTTAGATTATTTTCATATTATGCAGTAAATGCATATTATATGATTGTCTGTTTGACAGATGCATTTCCGTTGGAAAATGTGGCATGAGGGTTGGTGTTTCCATTTTTCTTTCATTTATTTATTTTCCTTAAGAATGCCAGTCCATTTTGAGAAAGCTAGAATGTCTTACATACAAAATTTAGCTTATAATGTATGGACTTATGTCAAATGTCTCTCTTAACTGTTCTGTGCTTCATATACTTTGTGGAGATGCAGATCAGTGGAAATGAAACATATATCTGTTATCAGTTTTTGTAGAGTCTTTATTATGGCTCTTTTTGACTTATTATGCTGTACTTTATGGAGATGGATTGTCATTGGTATGATTAAAAAATATTAGTCTGCCGCATCCTTTTTTGCTTGTCCACATTAATGTGTTTTCTGGAAACTTTTTCCACTCCCCATTACTGGTTTGCATCTTGTTAAATTTTTTATTGTATCATTTATGGAGCATTCTGAGGTGCAGGCATAGGGGAGGGGAATTAAGGAAGCTGGTATTTATAAATGTTTGATATAGTTAGTGAAGGTTCCCTTCTTTTCTTGTTCTCCCTTTATCAGCATTCCATCTTGGCAAAGCTAGTAATCCCAGTGGGTAATGGCTTAGCTTTGAATGCTAATGGACTCATAAAAATTTCCTCTTATTCTGTTCTGTTGCTTCACAATTTTATGGAGGTTCAGAATCATTGGAGTTGATACATAAAATCACTTGATATCACATCTTTTCCAGGTCAATAGTGCCAGTTTTCTTTTTTATTTTATTTTTGGATAAATTAGGTTTCAAATTTTTTTTGCTAACTTGTTAATGCTGATGCTATATAGCAACAATCTGTGGTGCTTGTTTGTCTTTGTCCTATGATGATTGAGAATTTACTTATCTTTATATTACATTTTCATATGTTGGTTAATAATTCTACCAACTTGCATCAATATGTAGACAGAGAAGACTCCTGTGTTTTTATCTTTTCTATTTGCAATGTCTTGTGAAAAGAAAATGATTGTCATATTATTCTTGTTCTAGCCACACATTCATCGGCATGCCAATGACATAGAATTTCTTTATCAGCAGCCCATCTTGGCAAAGCTAATAACTCGCACTGAGTAATGTCTAGCTTTGAATGCTAATGGGCTTACATAGAATTTCCCTCCTCCTGTTCTGTTGTTCCGTTAATTTATGGAGTTGCAGAATCATTGGAGTTGATACATAAAATTACTTGACATCACCTCTTCTCCAGGCCTGTAGTGCCAGTAATTTTTTTCTGGGTATATATTAAGGTTCAAGTTATTTTAATCAAAATTCACATTTCTATATGACTTGTTACTGCCAATGCTATCATTCTACAGTTCTCTTATCATTATATTACATTTTCATTTGTTAGTTAATGATGCTACCAACTTGCATTTGTTAGTTAATACACTCCGGTGTTTTTATCTATTCTATTTGGAATGTCTTGTGGAAAGAACTTGATTGTCATATTATTCTTGTTTTAGCCACACACTTTTTATCAGTGGTCCATCTTGGCAAAGCTAATAACTGTCTCTGAGTAATGTTTCGCTTTGAATGCTAATGGACTGACAAGAATTTCCCTCCTCCTGTTCTGTTGTTTCACTGCTTTATGGAGTTGCAGAATCATTGGAGTTGATACATAAAATTACTTGACATCGCCTCTTCTTCATGCCAGTAGTACCAGTTTTATTTTCTTTTATTTTTTGATAAATTAGTGTTCAAGTTATTTTAATCATAATTCGCATTTCAATATAACTTGTTACTGCTGATGCTATTGAGCAGTTTACAGTTTCTCATCTTTATATTTCATTTCCATTTGTTGGTTAAGGCTGCCATGTGTTTTATTTTTTTATTTTTTCCTATTTGGAATGTCTTATGAAAGGAAAGTGGTTGTCATATTATTCTTGTTCTTACCTTCTCAGTGAGCACATTCAGTAGGTCAATGGGCAAAGGCAAGCCTACTTGTACAGTACAGGGGCCATGGTCTGCCCAAAACTTTTGCAATTATGAAATATTATTTTTTAACCTTTGTTGTTCTTTCCTACCAATGCCCTCCATATTCTTAAAATACCATGACTCAGGTTAACAATTGTTTCCAATATATATTGGTGCAGCTGAGTTATTTGTGAATGGAGAGATCGTCCAGAGGCCACCTGAAAGACAGAGAAGGGTGGAGCCACAGCCACAAAGGCATCAGGACAGACCAAGATACAATGATAGAACAAGGTATGTCCGGCGCAGAGAAAACATGCGGTGAAGGAGAGGGATGTGATGATGTACATACCATGGAACTAGTACACTATGGTCTATTTTAGTCTTGCCTTTGGCATTGGAGACATTCGTTCAAAGTTCTTGGGGTGATAACTAAAGATGTTTGTAGTTTGAACCTGTACCAGGTGGACTCCTCTTTGTTATCATTTTTTCTATGGACAGAATCTTGAAAATGAATGTTATGGTTTTTGTACTGCTACTTAGACTTTGCACTAGGTTTTCTGCCTGACATGAAAAAAAAAGAAATAGTTGCCATAGGCGATTGGTTTCGAGATCTGAGCTCAAGAAACACGGACAAAAATGCCAAAATTGTTTATGGATAGGTTTTTCTTAACCTGATAGTTTTCAATACAACCCGAACAAAATATTTCTTTTATGAACTGTGTAGAAGTATCCATGGATTAAAAAATTATTATTTTTGGTTACTAAAGTAATCGTTGATTGTAAAACTATAATGATCTGAGACATGGACGAACATATACGATGGAAATCATATTAAAATTTAAAAAAAATTGATGGCATTGGTCCGGGCTTTGAAAACAAGATGGTGATCATTCTTGGAATTTATTGGGACAGATCTTTCAGCCATAATAAATTATTGTTATCATTAGGCTTAAAAATGTTTGTTCAATATGATATTTAAAATAGTCTCCGGTGCCACAAGTATATGTGAACAAATTTCCCCTGTAGTGCTGATTTAATAGTTTTAATTATTGACTAAATTTTTTGTTATAAATGAAGATTTTTAGTTTTGCATCCTATGAAACAGTTTTTTGTAATATTTATAATTAAAATTATATATATATATATATATATATATATATATATATATATATATATATATATATATATATATATAGTGCATGTTTGGATAGGATTATTAACTGCTTTTTTAAGATTTTTAAATTTGATGTGTCTCTATGTTGTGTCTATTTCCGTCCTTCATAGGTTTAGATGCTTTTATTTCGTAAATGATTGCTCAACCAAACAAGGACAAAAACTCCAAAATTGTGTTAAATGGATAGGTTTTTCTTAACCTGATAGTTTTCAATACAACCCGAACAAAATTTTTCTTTTATGAACTGTATAGAAGTGCAAATGGATAAGAAACATCTTTTCGTTTGGTTACTAAATTCAGTCATCCTTGATTTTAAAACTATATTGATCTGAGACATGGACGAACCTATACGATGGAAACATATTAGACAATGTAAGTAGGTTGCTGACGGCATTGGTCCGGCCTTTGAAAACAAGATGGTGATCATTCTTAGAATTTATTGGGACAGGTCTTTCAGCCATAATAAATTATTGTGATCATTCGGCTCAAAAATGTTTCTTCAATATGATATTTAAAATGGCCAAGTCTCCGGTGCCACAAGTATATGTGGACAAATTTCAGCTGTAGTGCTGATCTATTAGTCTAAAGTAATGACTGATTATCTGTACAGTAAGTTAATTTTTTAGTTTTGCATATCACCCCATGAAACATTAATTTTTGTAACTTTTTCCTAACTTTCCAATTTAATCCCTTGTCTTTACTAACAAATATAAAAATTATTAAATACTCCAAGAGCATCATGTAAGATTATGTTCATTTCACTCAATCTAAGATTTCAATTTCAAATTATTAATTTAAATTATTAAATATAATAATAATAACTAATTATAGTTAATTATTTTTCTTTTTTATTATTATAAAAATTCAGGTTATTTTTGTCCTTTTTTTATTTTTTGGCCTCCATTTTTTGGCCTCCATTTTTTGGTGAAATCACTAGTGAACCACCATTGTTTCGACTGATTAAATCCTCTCATTTGCCATTGAAGATCGAATGAGGAGGAAGAAGGAATTTGAAAGAGGTTAAGAGTGATAGACTAAGTTCAATGGTGGTTCCTAACAGGACAGTGACAGATGGCGCGGTTAGGCGATGACAGTGCCTGACCAGACGGTGATGGGTGATGCAGCAACGACAACAAGGAGACTAGTGTAGCTTGTGTGTTGGTTTCATGTGACTGTGTAAGTATTGATTGTGAGGGGTTTGAGGCGAGAAAGAAGTTGTTATATAGTGGAATGAGTATCTGTTGGCGGGTTATTGGGTTTGATGTGGTGGTTCAATGGGAGATAGAGTTGTAATTTGAGTTATTGTGGTGGTGGTGGAGAATTGTTTCAATGGTGGTTTGAGGGATTTGGGTTAAATGGAGATGGTGGTGATAGAAGCAATGAATATTTTATTTAAAGAGTTTTTTGTGTTTGATTTGGTTACAAATTTTTTTTTTGTGGGTGTTTTTGGGTGATATTATAGTGATTAGGTTCTTAGGTGAGGTGTGTTTTGCTGAGTTTGGTCTTCCTATGGAAGAGGGCGTGAAAGGTCAAAAATGAAGCTGGGTTGTCAACAAAAAAATTGGTTTATTTAAAAATAAAAAGAGAAGTTTAATTAACCATAGTTAGTTATTATTATTATTATTATTCATTTAAAGTTAGAAATGTCAATTTTTGAGTGGAGTGGGGAATATTTTTATTTTTTAAACAAATATTTTAATTATAAAACTCATAGCAATAAACTATTTTTTTATTAAGAAATTATATTTTATTTATTTAAAAATAAAATATAATACATATAAATGATGAACATAGGAGTACCAAATGATAAATGTTTAAGATTATATTATTAGACATTAATCGTGAACATTAGGTCATCACTTAAGCATGTATTATATTGTTAGACATTAATAATGAACATAAGACCCTTGATTAAGCATGAATTATATTATTAGACACTAATCATGAACATTGAGTCTCTGCATAAGTATGAATTATACTACTAAACATTAATCATAAATATTAGGCTTCAGGTTAAGTTAAGATTATACTATTAGATATTAATATTGAATATTGTGACCTTTACTTAAGCATGTATTATATTATTAATACTAATCATGAACATTAAGTCTTTATTTAAGTATAGATTATACTGTTAGACACTAATCATGAATATTTGACCCTTGTTTAAGTTAAGATTATAATATAAGACACTAATCATAAACATTAGGTTATTACTTAAACATGGATTATACTATTGACATTAGTCATGAACAATGTCCCCTGCTTAAGATAAGATTATACTATTAGACACTAATAATGAACATTTGACCCCCTTACTTAAGCTAAGATTATACTATTAGACATTAATCATGAACATTTAACCTTTGCTTAAGCATGAATTATATTATTAGATATTAGTTATGAACATTGACCCTTTACTTAAGTTAATATTATACTATTTAACACTAATTATGAACATTGAGACCTTGTTTAATCATGGATTATATTTTTAGACACTAACTACAAACATTGAGCCCTTGCTTAAACTAAGAATTATACTATTAAACATTAATCTTAAATAACTTATATTTAGATAATTTTATTTTTATATAAAATTTGAAGTTAATTTACTAATACAATAATTTTAATGATTCAAAGCATTATACAAAGAAAGACAATAATATATTTCAAAAAAATGTGAGCTCTATACTTGATCAGACATGTCACATACTCATTCGCTCGTCAATTGTGACACCATATCTTTAAAAAGTACTCAGGGCATGATAGAGGACATCATTTAAAATTTGTAGCTGATTGCATCTTAGAATTAGTGTGACAGATCTTGCTAGAGAAAGTTCAATTTTTTGTTTTTTGTTTTGAAGATTGTTGCCTACATCATATAATCTAAATATGATCTTTTGTTGCAATAAATGAGGATTACATTCACGTATGAGTTACTATAATACATTAGAGTAAATTATATTTTCTCCTTTCAGATTTGATGGTATGATATCCAATTTCAATTTTTTTAAATACATAATTATATAAATATTATTGTATAAATTTATAAAATTTTTAACATTGCATTTATTTATAAAAATATATATATTTAAAAAATATTAATAAATATTATTGCGGATTACATATTACGTATATATATATATTATAAAAATACATTACGTAGAGGAATTTTTTTTTAAAAATATTATTATATATAAATATTATTAATTAAAATTTATAAAATTTTTAATATATACAATTATTATTATTTTAAAAAAATATGGACAATATAGTCCATGATATTAATTTAAATTCCATTTAAAAAAATAATGGTCCAAAGTTTGTAATTTTCAATACATTATGTAGGGTTGGTTTTAATATGAACAATATAGTCAATGTTTTATCCATAGACCTTATTGAATGAGTTATTAGATTTTATGAGAAACAGATCAACGGTTAAGAATATGACTACCTACAACTTAATAATCAGGTAAACAAGGTCAGTTAAAGATGAATATTATTTTATTAGAGTATTCCACAAAATTGAATAACTAGGATGAAAACATATGTAACAGCGGAAAAAACAAGACAAAAATCAAAATTATCAAGTCATTCAACAAATTTGATATTTGATAAGCTTAACATTGAAGAATAGTCTCGCAAATTTTCAGCCATGTGAGCATCCTCACAATGGTGAGTTAATAATATGAGCCTTGGATTTTTGTTTCACTCCTTCAATTGTACCAATTCTGCAAGTATGAAGCCACCAGCACAGCCACCAACACACGCACCTCTTCCGCCGTCTGAACTTGGCCACTAGTAACCCAACTCCATCAGAGCCGCCTCACCACCCCTGTAACAATCACACTCACCACCTGAGACACCACACATCACTGCCGCAACTAAGGCCCCGAACCCATCCCACTGCAGCCACCAACACGGGCACCCCGACTCAACATTCAACAACCAGTATATTAATCATAAAGGAGATTGATTTCCTTAATTTTGTAATTATTTGATTTAGGAATAGCAATACTTGGATGGCTTTGTGGAAAATAAATTACAAAACTTGTTGTAAAAGGTAAAATCAAAGTGACCCTTGAACATAGGTTCCATATTAAAACCACATACCCTTGGTTTAACCCATGATTTTATTTTGTTAAGCCAAATAGTAAACCCTCATCTCCAAACAAAAAAACCTTATCAGCCTCCACTCTTCACTCTTCTCCACCGCTTTAGTTTAATTAAGGAGCACTAACTCAGAAGTAAGAACCCAGCCCAATCCAAGGTTCCCCTTTCTTGTTGATCCGAACTGCCCCTCAACTCAAAGCAGCATGCCCATTGTTAGGGTTACCGCGTCCAAGCTCCTGAAATGTCCTCTATTACTACTTTACAACCACAACAACTTTGTTACACTCACCTCTTCTCTTTCCCTTATGCTTATGGGTACGTAACATCACATCTCTCTCTATTTTCAATTTTCCCTTTCCCTTATACTAAAATCTAGTAACTCAAAACTTGCCTTGCACCACTGCCTTCTCTCAAATTTAACGATATAGGTTCACTGTGATTATGATTGAAATGTACTATTATGTTTATTTTATTATATATTTTAGCCTATACATTCGATTCCATGTTGACAATAGATTCCTCTAAACAACGCTTCAATTCAATTAAGTATATGGTTACTCCTGTCCTGTATCAGGCAAACATGTTGAAACAAGTATAATACAAGGCACTACTTATTCAACCATGTCCAAAGACAAGCAACTTGGAAAATCAACATTGGCCATGGACCTTGCCTCTCTTGTCCAGGAGTCTACCGAAGTTTCTGAGACAATACCCAAGAGTCTGAGTCGAATGCAGCTCAAGAGGTTTCTCCAACACCAAATAAAAAAGAGGGTCAAGGAGCAATATGTGAATGGCAAATTTCATCTTCTAATGAAAAACGTTATTTTCAATCCACAAACTCTTCGGGATGCTTATAATTGCATTAGACTCAACTCGAATGTGAATGTCGATGTGAATTCAAGCTATGAGGCCAAGTTTTTAGATGACTTGGCAGAACAGCTCTGCCAAGGGAGTTTTGATGTCAGTGCCAATACCTTCTCTGTCTCAACAAGAGGATTGAACAAAAACAAACAAGTCCTGGTCCTTCCCAATTTGAAGTTGAAGGTTCTTCAGGAAGCCATCAGGATAGCTTTGGAAGTCGTTTACAAGCCCCATTTCTCGAAAATCTCACATGGCTGTCGAAGCGGAAGGGGCCGCGCTGCGGCCTTGAAGTACATCTGCAAGGGGGTCTTGAATCCTGACTGGTGGTTCACATTGCTTGTCACCAAGAAGTTGGATGCTGCTATCTTGGCTAAGTTGATTTCCATAATGGAGGATAAGATAGAAGATCCTAGTTTATATGATTTCATTCGGAACATGTTTGATGCCCAGGTGCTAAATTTGGAGTTTGGGGGTTTCCCAAAGGGCCATGGTCTTCCACAAGAAGGGGTTTTGTCCCCTATTCTAATGAATATATACCTTGACCTCTTTGACAGTGAGTTTTACAGGTTGTCAATGAAATATGAAGCTATCAATGATGGAATCTGTAATGATCAAGATAGATCCTGCTCCAAGTTGCGTGGTTGGTTCAGGAGGCAGTTTGATGATAATGATCATATTAAGTGCATAGTTGACAAGAATTCCGGTGTCAAGGTTTACTCTTGTCGCTTTTTGGATGAGATGTTTTTTGCAATTTCCGGTTCCAAAGATTCTGCTATTAATTTTAGGTCTGAGATCCAAAGTTATTTGAAGAATTCTTTGCTGTTGGATGTGGGTGATCAAACTGATATTTTGCCTTGTGAAGGGCCTCATGGTATCCGATTTCTGGGAACTTTGGTTAGAAGAAGTGTTAGAGACAGTCCTGCTGTAAAAGCTGTTCACAAGTTAAAAGAAAAAGTAGAGTTATTTACTTTGCAAAAGCTAGAAGCTTGGAATTATGGGACAATTAGAATTGGGAAGAAATGGCTGGGTCATGGTTTGAAGAAGATTAAGGAATCAGAAATCAAGCATTTAGCTGATAGTAGCTCTCTCCTGAACAGGGTTTCCTGTTTCCGTAAGTCTGGAATGGAAACTGACCATTGGTATAAGCACTTATTGAAGATATGGATGCAAGATGTTCAAGCAAAAAATGCCAAGAGTGAAGAAAGTATCTTATCTAAGTGTGTTGCAGAACCAGCTCTTCCACAAGAGCTAAAAGATTCCTTTTATGAATTTATGAAACAGGCAGAGCAGTATATATCTTCTGAGGCAGCTTCTATTCTTAAGCTTTTGCCAAATAATAACAACTCAACGGAACATGTGATGACTAAAACTGAGATCATTGCTCCTATCTATGCCATAAAAATGCGTCTCCTGAGATATGGATTGACCACGTCTAAAGGATTCCCCTGTTCTGCTAATTTGCTTATCATGCAAGATACAACTGAAATTATTGACTGGTATTCAGGGATTGTATGCCGCTGGCTGAAATGGTATGAAAGTTGTGCTAACTTCAATGAGATAAAGCTCCTGATTTCGGATCAAGTTAGGAAATCATGCATTCGTACCTTAGCATCAAAGTATCGGGTACATGAAACCGAGATAGAAAAGAAGTTTGACGTAGAGCTTAGCAGGTTACCATCAACACAGGATACAGAGAAGGAGATGACAAATGAAGCATTGGATGTTCAAGCTTTTGATAATGATGAGGCATTAATGTATGGAATTTCTTACAGCGGTCAGTGTTTGTTGTCTCTAGCAAGAATTGTGACCCAGGCAAGACCATGTAATTGTTTTGTAATAGGGTGCTTATCTTCAGCACCAAGAGTCTATACTCTTCATGTTATGGAAAGGCAGAAGTCTCCAAGCTGGAAGACTGGGTTTTCAACTTGCATTCATCCAAGCTTAAATAAAAGGCGAGTAGGGTTGTGTAAGCAGCATTTGAGGGATTTGTATCTTGGTCATATATCACTTCAGTCCATTGACTTTGGTGCATGGAAGTGATTGCCATCAATTATATCAGAATCTTTATCAGGATGTTTGGATTTTGGTCATGTATTACTTCAGTCCATTGATGATGAAGGTACTGTTGAAAATGAGGAGCGATATTTTTTTTTTCTGGCTAGAAAAGTCTGGCAAAGGCCCAAGTATTGAGGAAACTACTTTGATTACTACACAAACAGAAGTTGGAACGGTCACGGACCCATGCCATGGGTGAGTACGGCCTGCTCTGGGATCCCAGCTCCCTTGGTGCAGATTTCAAATTATGGACATGAATAATATTTGTGAGCTGAGGGAATTGCCCAATAAATAAAATAAACAACTTGTCATCCTACATCAGGTGAGCATCTTTCCATCTTTCTAGTGTAGGTTTTACTGTATGTAACTTGATTTCCCAACATCAACACCACTTAATAGTGAATGCCAAAGATGTTTTAACAGATGACCATTGACATCCTTGATGGTTGATGCCAAGGCTAGTGGATGGAAAAAGACTAGTTGTTTTGGATTCAAATTCAGGACTGAGCAAGCCTGGTATTCACTTCCATCTTTGGTTAACCCAATTTATCTTTGCTGGACTAAGGAATCAGGAATGATTCAGGGTTCAGGCATAATTTATGGACTGACTTTTAAATCATGCTAGCTTCATTGTTCTGCAACAGCAGAACAATATCTAGCTTCATGCTGCAAATAAAATTGGAGCTTCCAGTAATATTGACCATTTCTTACTTGTAGATATTTGATAAGTTACTATTTGGTAGCTTTGGCTTTCTAATCAGTAGATTTCAAAAAAATGAATGCAGACATTTTATTTGAGAGTTGCTTCTATGATTCTATCAATAATTGCTTATATTGTTCAGGACCTGGTGGATGATATCAATACTGGGTATGAGCAATTGTTCAGGTGCTGACCTGAGTTGTAGTTATTTGATGATATCTAATCAGTAGATTTCAAAAAAATGAATGCAGACATTTTATTTTAGAGTTGCTTCTGTCAATAATTGCTTATATTGTTCAGGACCTGATGGATGATATCAATACTGGGTATGAGCAATTTTACAGGTGCTGTCATGTTTCTGCTGTAGTTATTTTTTTAATTAAATTGCCTGATGATCATATCTTAGTTGCTCTTCACATATGAACAAAAGACATATCCAACATCAAACCCTTTGTCTGCCACTGGATGACTGGATATCCTTGCTCAAGTCAGCTTTAGAAATTGTTGACCCAAGTTCCATCCTTCACAGACAAAATATTTGGATAGCAATAGGTCTTGAGCAAAGCCAATTTTTAAATGAGTTACATCAATGTGTTTGAGAGAGACCATTTACTGCATTGTCTTGGTTGTTTTCTCTGAAGTGTATAATGAAAACTAATAGAACATACATTAATGTTTTTTTTTGTCAAAATTATAAAAACGCAAATTTTTGTCGTTGTTTCAAGTGAAGATTTTATGCTTACGTGAAAATTGTATCAGAACTTTATTGTTTTTGGATGCTTATTTGCTATAATGTTTAACTCTCTTCCATAGGTTTTGAAGGATAATGTAACACAAACAAAAAATCTAAAACAGTTATGCCAGCTTGTGGAAAACTGTAGTGAAGATGGTGTGCAGGTTGATTTGGACGGTGAGAGGTCATTGTCTTGAACTAAGGCTTGGCAAATTGCCACTTCCAGAATTTTGAAGCTTCACAAAATACCTTCATCAATCCCCCATTTTTAACCTTTGTTGTTCTTATTGTTCTTGGCTACCAATGGCCCCCATTTTCTTAAAATACCGTGACTCAGGTGAACAATTATTTCCAATTTATATTGTTGCAGCTGAATTATTTGTGAATGGAGAGATCGTCCAGAGGAAACATGCGGTGGAGCCACAGCCACAAAGGCATCAGGACAGACCAAGACAAAATGAGAGAATGAGGTATGTCCGGTGCAGAGGAAACATGCGGTGAAGGACCGATTTGTAATAAGGAGAGGGATGTGAATCATGTGATGTACATAGTATGGAAGTAGTGTAGGGAAACGTTTACAATGCACCATAAAATTTTTGGAGCACGGATGCTCCACGTGTTGAGTCTTTGATTAGGGAAAATTTTACATCAATGACTGAGATCAATTACATGCAAATTGATTATTAGGTTATTGTACAATGTTAATTACAAAATAAGTCCCTTAAAAAAAATTTGCAGAAAAATCCCCATTCTTTCGTCCCCATTCTCTTGTCTATTGCTTCTGCTTTATTGCCTTCATCTTGTCCTTCTCTTCTCACCGAGAACCCAGAAGACAAAACCATGAGAGAAAGCAAGGACTTGGCTCCCACTAACGAACCAATTTCCAAAAGCAAACTCCTCCTAATTGAACCTGCATCAGGTGGAGTCTTTGTTATCATTTTTCCTATGAACAGAATCTTGAACTTATGGTTTTGTACTGCTACTTACACTTTGCACTGTGTTTTCTCCCTGACATGAAAAAAAGATCAGTTGCCATAGGTGATTGGTTTAAATGCTTCTGTCTCATCTCTGATTTTTCAACTAGAGGACAGAGAAAAAAGATTCCGATATTGTGTTGAATAGTTAGCTTTTACTTAACCTGATAGTTTCTAATACAACCCGACCAAAATATTTTTTTATACACTGTATAAAAGTACTAATAGATAAGTACCTTTATGTTGGACATTGAAAAACAGAGTTGGATTGCTAAAATCTTCATTGATTGTAAACAATACTAAGCTGAGACATTGATGAACCTGCACCAAGTAGGCATGAACATTGAAAATAGGTTGCTGATGGCAATAGGCCGGGCTTTGAAAACAAGATGGTGGGTGGTCCGAGCGGTGGCGTTAACATACACCTAAAAAATTTGAGCATCAATGCTCCTTTGAATTTACCGGTTACAGTAAGTTTAGTTGACTTTCATCAGTCATCATCAGTTGCAGTATCGGCGTTCCGTAGTGAAACTCACACTTACACCCACGATCTCTCATATTAATTTAAAGATTAATTTAATTTGATTGATGAATTATAATTTTAGAAATTAATATATGATCGATTTCTAAAATTAAAGACTAATATGACTAATGTTTACGCTTTCAAGGATTAAAATAAAGATTTACTCATAATTAGAACCTTGTTACCTATAATTATCAACTATAAAAGGTTACAAGTAAGAAATCATAGTCTTTCGTGTTTTTTTTTTTTTTAGTTTTTTAGAATATCTCCTTATTCGATAGGTGAGAAACTAATCTCTTGGAGTACAGTCAGGCGCATAAGCGAGGTCCTCTCCCAACAGTGCTATTTTCATATACATGAATTTAGGGATCGAATTTAAGACCACATGTTTAAGGGACCCGAACTCTTTCCACTCGAACCAATACACATTGGTAATCCTTCGTGTTTTTAACTTATATACATGTGACCATGGCTTCATTGATCATCCATACTTCAAAATTTTCAGGAGCATTGAAAACATCATTGGTCGAGGCATTGTAGCATGGATTACTCTATGCTGTGTGTAAGTTTCAGGAAGGCTTTTCATGCTACACCCAAATAAAGTGAATAGTTGAGGGGAAGGAAACCCCTTATAAGTAATCATTGACAGAAGAATAAATGAAATCAGAATAACATAAAAAAGAGGTATAAAAGAGAAAGAAAGTAGCTTTTCAATGACACAAAAGGTACAGGCTGAGCCCACAAGACAAAAAGAAAATGAGTGTGCAACTCCTGCTCAATTCACCTATAAAGAAAGTTCCCCCATGATATTTTCCACACTCTTTTGTCTGTTTTGGCAATTTTTAATGTAGCTATATAAGTTGATTCTTTGTTCAATTCAAAGTTCAAACAGTTTAGTAACTCCAACAAT
Organism: Ormosia semicastrata; assembly: GCA_029884595.1. Lineage (NCBI taxonomy): Eukaryota > Viridiplantae > Streptophyta > Magnoliopsida > Fabales > Fabaceae > Ormosia > Ormosia semicastrata. The sequence goes on from JAQQTO010000059.1 coordinate 40,150,168, forward strand.
TCTGTGACAGTGCATTAAATTATGAAGATCTAACCCTGAACTCTGTAGTTTGAATCTTCTACCAAAAGGAAAAAGCATGACTTGTTTAATACAATTTCTCCTTTTATTTAATATTATTTTTTTAAATAGCACACACTAGGGACGAATCCAGAAAATGTTTAGTGAATGGGCCAAAAGTTATGAATCACATTATCAAATTATATCATAGTATCTACTAATAAAATTTCTATTATAGTAAAAATAATAATATATAATATCTTTATCGAAGTCGAGTACGACGTTTCTTCATATCGTAAAACTCATTAATGATAGATTCTGTATCAAACTTTTCAGCAATCCTCCTCTCAATATAAGTGATTAGATAATCAGTCAGAAAGTTATCTTCCATCTTATTTCTGAGTCTATTCTTTACAATATTCATAACTAAAAAAGATCTCTCAGAAGTAGCAGTTGAAACAGGAAGAGTCAACACCAAGCGAATCAAACGATCAATCAAAGGATATAATAAAGACTTTCATGTTTTCATCAACCCTTGGCATAACTAAGAAATTGTTGACAAGCTATTTAATTCAGAATGATTAGGAACATCAATTTTATAATGTTGAGCTTGTATTCTAATGTGCAATTTTTCCTGTTCAGTGAAATCACCAGGATAAAATCTTATTGCTAATTCACAAATTTTATCAACATCCAGAAATATGTAGTTATCTCTAGAATCTAAAGTCGAACTTAAAGTAAGCAACTCCACCATATTATAATTGAATCTGCCACTAAGCTCTTGCAATTGAGTATCTATAATAGCAAGAAACAAGTTAACACGATAATGATGCTCCACTGAAATTTGATCAATAATTTTACGAGTTCGACCTTTTCTTGGAATATACAATGCATTCATATCAGGAACATCAACTTCATGTTTATCACAAAATGATATGACTTCTTTGAAAAAAAATTCCCAACCAGATTCCCTCATATTTTGAATCAAAGTCTTGGTAGTAGACAAGAAAGCCATTGCATTCAATATATCTTGATTTTTCCACTGCAAAGCTTGACAAAGATCATGACTAATTCCCAGTATGTCTCTCATCAAATGTAAAAGAAAGACAAATTCAAATGATGTAACAGCATCATAAGCAACAGTAGCCTCACCACGATTAGAGTAATTACCTTCTTCTGTGTTTTTTTCAAGTACTTCACAAGTGGCATCAAACATGCATAATAAGCTGCATATAGAATTCAAGTGAGAACCCCATCTAGTATCTCCAGCTCGTTGCAAAGTACCTACCTGATTAAGTCCACTACCTGTCTCAATCTCATCATTAGCTATCAAATTTGCAATATTTGTTGCTTGAGCAACCCTTAATTGATCATGACGTTTAGGAGAAGCAGTCACAACATTCACAATCAATGCAAGTTTTGAGAAAAATTGATGAACATAACTAACTTCCTTAGCTGCTACTACAAGTGCTAATTGCAATCGGTGAGCATGACAATGGATATAATATGCATAAGGACAATCTTTCAAAAACAATGCTTGTAATTCATTCCATTCACCACGCGTATTACTAGCTCCATCATACCCTTGACCTCTAAGATTATGAATATCAAGATTATGATGAGAAAGAACTGATGAAATTTCTTTTTTCAATGTCAAAGAAGAAGTATCAGAAACATGAACAAGATCAAAGAATCTTTCTTGAACATAACCATGTTTATCCGCAAATCTCAAGACCACAACCATTTGTTCTCGTTTAGACTCATCTCTAGCTTCATCAATAATTAGGCAAAATTTAAAATCACTAATTTTCTCTCGAATTGTTGCACACACTTTTCTACCAAAAATATGCAAAATGTCTTTTTGAACACTAGGAGATATACACTGAGCATTTCCCAGAGCATTTCCAAGGACAACATTGGCAACATTTTGATTATAAGAAGCTAAAAGCTCAACCAACTCAATAAAATTTCCCCTATTCAAGGATTGAAGACTTTCATCATTGCCTCTAAATGCACATGCTTGAAATGTAAGCCATCAAATTGCATTAATGGAAGTCTTTAACCGTAAACAGTTATTTTCAATAAGTTCAGCACTTCGCTTATGAAAAACTTTATCTATATGGTGAGATTGAGCCATTAAATCATCACAACATTTCACACTTATATTATGTGGAGAATTAGGACCAGCACCTTCATGACATAGAAATGCATAATTTTTCTCATCATTTACTTTATTCCAATTTCTAAATCCCAACTCTGTAAATGCATTTTTTCCATCATTGCGATCACTATAATTTTTATTAAACAAGTAACATGCCAAGCAATAAGCAGCATCTTTTTCTGGTGAATATTCTAACCAACTTGAAAACTTTTTAAACCAAGAAGATTGAAAATGCTGACGATGATTATCTTCACCAGAAGCTGGATATTTAATATTTGTTGGTTGATATGGTCCAGCTTTTATATAAGCTCTATGAACCTTATCACGTTGATCAACATGATATTTTTAAATTGGACATCGCTTTCCTGGATCTTTTTCTAGTAAAGAGATATGAATTTTGTCTTTTTCAATTCTTGGCACTTTAGATTTTTGTTGTTCATCATTGATCAATTGTGTATTTGAAGCAGGAATGGAGGACTCATTGACTTGAGCTTCAAGATTATGTGTAGCTTTCCTATTAAAAAATGCATCTATTTTAGATTGTTTTCCCATTATTGAAGTCTCTTATTTTTTCTTATTCTCCTATATTATCATATATAATAATATAAAGCTAATATTAACAACTTAAATATGCATAGAAGAATAAAGGAACAAAAAATTAAATTAACTAAAACTAAATAAATTAACATAATATTAAAGAAATAAAAAAAAGGCATAATGAAAAGAGATCTTGCCTTTTTTTTTTGTTACATGGCCAATTGCCACAAATCCCAATCAGTGACAGTGACTCAGTGAGATAAATAATCAATTCAAAATTTGAAACAAATCCCACTTTGAGTTGGTGCCTTGGTGGGTCATACTTACACAGCCAAATGATTTTTATAATTTTATTGTCCATAGCTTGATAGCCCCATAGTTGCCTTTTTTTGGTTACACACTTACACGGTCAATCGATCATACCCTTTTTCATGCTGCAAAACTCAAAACAGAAGACAAGTCATATACTCATATATATATATATATCACAAAAATCATTATATCCCTTGAAGGGGGCTAAGGGGCAGACCTGCTCCTTGACTGCTTTGACGTATGTCGTAACCAGTGGGTGAGCTATGAGAGCAGAGCCAGCGTTAGTCACAGAGAATCAATCAGAGAGATAAATTGAAAATTGAAAAGTTTTTTTTTTAGTTATAAAATATTTTTTTATAGTTATAAGACTTTAATTACTTACTATTAAAAAGAATCTATTTGTCAAACCCACATAAAAATAAAATTGATGGGCCTCACTTATTTTTTTTAAGCCTTTTAACAAAATAAATTTTTAATATTAACACTTGTTATCAGATAAACTTTATTATTCACATTATAAATGTCTAATAAATTTTTTTATTTTTTATAGAAATTATAGGTATCTTTTTTATTTTTTCTGAGGAGGGTGTTGAAAATTTGGCAAGTGTACCAAATCGTACAAGTAATAAAGAGTTAATAAAGTTGTCGATCCCACGAGGATTGTGTGTCATAAACTTAGAAATCACTAATTGAACTGAGAATATGATTTGATAACTTTGAATTGTATTGGTTTTTAAAACAAGTATAAATAGAATGAATTAAAACAGAACAATTAACAAATTAAAGAATATTTTTGAATTTTTAAGGAGAAGAAAGTCTATTGAGAAAAGCGGCTAGGGTCTGAATCTCATTGTTTACCCTCTTATGCTACTGATTTACTCTCAATACAAGTGATAATCATGCATTTGAAGTTCCAATCAACAAATTAGACTTAGGTCAATTCCTTGATTTAAAACCCCTTTAACTCAAAATACGATTTCCAATTCCTTAGGTAATTGTTAATTCAGATTAAGCATTAATAGTAATGATTTCATGGAATACATAATTACAATGATATATTCTTATATTCAATCATAATCATGCCAACTCAACTCAGTTCCAACATTACAACTAATTTTTCAATTAAAAGAAATACCCAAATTCAAACCAATAGTGATCAAGTATTGATTAACATTAAACAAAGAGTAGAGTGCTCAAATACATAAAATTAACTTGTAAAGAAGTAATAAAATAAATTACATAAGAGTATCTACAATGTTCATCTGACCCTAACTCAAAAAGATTTAGCTACTCATGATGGAAGAAGAAGAGATGAGAGAAATCAAACAAATGGAGGAAGAAGAAGCCATTGATCCTTCAAAATCTTGTTCCCAAGCTTGAATAATCAATGGAGATGGGAGAAGATGAAACCCTAGCAGAGCTATGGGTAAAACCCCAATATTTTTGAGTCTAGAAAAAGAACAAAAAGAAAAGATCCATAACAAATGTTTCGTCTGGCTATTTAAAATTGGCTGGATAACGGCTATCGCGAGGCGATGGCCTGTGCGACAACAAGACTCACAGCAGCTTCAAAAGTCTTTCCATCCAGCAGCTCGCCTCGCGATGGATGTTCCTCGCCTCGCGATGGAAAACTATCGCCTCGCGATGGCGCGATTGGAATGAAGCCTATAATCCTTTCATTCATCTTCTCGCCTCGCGATAAAGAACTATCGCCTCGCGATGATGCTGGAAGGCACACACGATTCATGATAAACCGAGTAAGCAACTCTTTTCCTTTCTTCTAAGTTAAATCCAAACCTGTTTCAATCAAAGATTTAAATCTCATTAGCCAGTGAATACAAAAACCTATAATACTCAAAAACAATGAAAACTTATCTAAATTCTACCTAAATTCTTCAATTTTAAAACTAATTTGACCCAAAAACTTACTTGTACTAGAAATTCAACAGGGGGGTGTGGCCCCCTTCCGTCCGTCCCTGGCACACACCATGATAAAATGACTATAGTTCACTTAAAATAGGAAAAGATCTTTTAAAGTGAAAATCTTTATAAAGTCAATAAGTAAGTCTATATCAATTATTAATAATCAATAGTTGATATAAATTTATTTGTTCACTTAACAATAGTTTTTATTTTAGAGGATTTTTTATCACTTAAAACTTAATTAGCTATTCTCTCCCGGGCTTCGGTGAATTTTGCTCTCTCTAGTCTCTCTGTGTATATTTGTGTCTGTAACTGCAATTATCTACAACGATAAGATTCAATTTTAGTGTCTTAATACTCAAACTTTGTTTTTAAATATGATATCATTTGGATTTAAAATAATAATTCCAGAAAAACATTTTCTCTTTTTATTGATAATATAAAAAAATTTATGTGTATATTAAAAAATTTCACAATTAAAAATATTCTTAATATAATGACATCATACTTTCTTGTTTGATGATAATATAAAATAATTTAAACTGAATAAATAAAATTTAAATTCATTTACAGAATGAAGTAAGCAAATACTCACTTTTTCTAGGTTATGGTTAAATTACACTCGCATTCTCTCTTATTTTTAAAATTACACTAGGTTTCCTTGTTTTGAATTTCCAAACAAAAATCTTATACTTAAATATTTTTCTTGATACACATATTCCCTTGTACACAGCCTTTTTAGACAAACAATACAGAGGATTAATATCAGTTGCTGAAGCTTGAATGTGATTTTCCTGACTCTTATATTAATTATTATGGCTACTTTCTTCTCGTTTATTTCTCTCAAATAAGACACCAAAAGATCGAGTAGAAAATATCACTCTGATTCTTTCATTCAGCATTAATTATTACAGAAAATGGAGTACATTAGTAATTAATATTATGGCCAACATTACTAAAGAGTAATTCTTTCTTACTCCTACAAATTTTTCACGAGATCAATTCACGACTAAAGCAAGTACATTACATTAAAATAGTATGAGAGATACTGTAAGAATTCCAATTTTCTCACTATCGTATTTCTTTATTACTGTTTACGCTAATGAATGATATATAAATTTATAATTAATAACATATATTGATTAATTAATATTGCATTGGTTTGCTTTAGATATAATTTATTAGTTAATTAACTAATTAATAAACATTATTAAATATAAATTTATATATCATTAACTAATATAAAAAGTTATGTAAACAAATGATATAAAATAATTAATTTTCATACTATTAATCGTATTCGTAGAGTTCCGACTTTCATACACCACTTTTACTATACATTTCTCATACTCTTTTTAATAATAAAATAAAAGAAACACACTTTTTAATATACATTTTATCTATTTCTTTTTACTAAAGTGTAATTGTGTAAAGTGGTTAATTGACCAATTTGGTATAGTTTTGGAAACTATTTATCAAGTTAAAGTACTTTTTAAACTAATAAATAATTTGGAATTCTTTTTGTTAGCTGACAAAGGATTTCTTATTATTATTATTATTATTATTATATGGATTATTAGCTTTCACATGAAGGTGTAAAAACTTCTATATTTTACTTTAGACAAAAATATCAATAAACTTCTTTATAAAATAATTAGTCTTAGGAGTGTTTTAGTAACTTATGATTACTAACTTTAATGAAGAAAGAAAATACAAATACAGATTTTAATTATGTGAGAGAATTTGATTATTCCCATTAAATATAAAAAGAAAAAGGGTAAAAAAAATTAACAAATTTAATTATGCTATAAAAATAAAAATTACATATACATAAAAAGCTTATAAGATAATTTTTTAGGTACATAAATTTATAAATAATTTTATCAAAATATAAACAATAAATAAATAATAAATAAAAAATATATATATATATATATTTCTTGTGATATCATATTATGTCATGTGTTATTGAAAAAAAAATTTTTAAATAAATTTATGTTTTTAAAATAAATAAGTAAAATTATATTTATCATTAATTTAATTAAAATACATTGAGATATTAATTTACTAAAATTTAATAAATTAAAATTTAATAAAAAATACAACCTTAGGTATTAACTTTAGAAATAAATTCACTTTACTTATCATGTATTAATAAAGGGTGAAAGACACGATTGTATTTTGTAAAGATTGAAGAGAATTGCCACATGTCATGCTAAAAAAAAAGGCACAATTGCATATTGTGCTTTTCAAGGAGCCAATTTTGTCATGTCGTGAGGAAAGATGCAATACCACGTGTCGTGTCTTGGGAGAAGCAACATGCAGTTGCTCTTTTCTCACAACATGGTAAGGATGATAATTTTACTTGACCCGCAAATACTTTCAGATAATACTCATCTAAGTTTTTTTATGGATATAAATATTTATTTTATGTTATTTTTATTTAATAAATGGAGCAGAGGTAGGGGCGGAGACAGTTTCCTTCGTATCCATCCATACCTGTAAAAAAATTATAAAAATATTTTATATAAAATTATTTAAAAATTTTATTATATAAATTAAAATATGATAAAATTATATAAATTAAAAGTATTTTAAGTATTTGAATATTTTTGAATTAAGTTATGTTGAATAAATTTTAAGAAATTATGATATTATATTTTTTTATTTTATTTTTAAATTTTGTTAATTAATTTTAACAATTTATTGTGCTTATTTATCAAGGAATAATAAGCCAAAATTTTGTCATGTCGTAGAGAGAGGCGAGATCGCAGTGAGAACAGATGTGTGTGGAGAGACGGGAGAACTACTGCAGTTGCTCACCCACCTCAACCTGTTGCCATCCCTACAACATGGTATGTGGTATTGTGAAATGTGTGGGTCTCAGGTATCTTGCGTTCCACTAATATAGATATCAAGGAATACTGAATTTGAAAGGATGGAAGTTGTGCGACTCCCAAAAAACTTGCTTCATGCAAATACGAAACAATCACAACAAGAACTATTCTACCCTATCACCTGTCTCTTGTGTTTGTCTAATAAAAAGTATTCGATCATCTTTTCCATTCTAAATATGTTGAGAAATATATGTTTTCATGCATTATCAACAATGATGGATCATGTGGGTCTCAATGAATCATGTGTGATCGTGAAGATGAGCTGGATGCCATATTTAACATGTAATTCGTAAAACATAAATAATTATTAGGCATTAATCAATATCTACTTAATTAATTGAGTAATTCCACAACATACATAAATAAAAATTATTGTTATAAAAAATTATTTAACTAAATTTTTATATAAATTTAAATGTTATTAATTAAAATTTATAAAAATTTAATTTTTTAATTTTAACTATTGATTTATTTTAATAATAAATTAATAACTAAATGAATTATAATTTATCCATGACCCACCCATTTTAGACTTTTCCTTGAAAGGTTGCTAGTAGCTTTATTGAAAAGATTTGCTTTTTGAAAAGAGCATAATGCAGTTGCTCTTTTCACAAGAACATGACACATGTATAAAATAGCAGCTTTTCTTTTTTATTATTTAAATTATTTTTATGCGTCAGCTTTTTGGAAGACACAACACGCAGTTACGTTTTTTTCTCCAATATATACACCTCATCCAATTACTTTAACTGACATGATATATATATATATATATAAATAAAGTGTATATAATGATATAAATATTTATTATAAAAATATAAAAAATATTGATTATTAGATATTATATAAATAATAAAATTAAAATATAAATATATGTAATATTTTTAAGTAATTATATAATATTTAAGTAATTTTTAATCTTAATAATTTATATATAATTGTATAATTAAAATTTACTCTTTTATCATTTTATCATAATAAAAATTTCTTCACAATTAAATATATATATATATATATATATATATATATAATCTTTTGACATGACAAAAAGACCCTAAATTAATAATTAATTTAAAAATATAATAATTTTGTAAATAATTTCTAAAACTTCACCAAATTAGTCAATTACCAACACTAACATTATTACTAATTTGGGAGAAATTATTATATGTTTATGGAATAATAATAAATTGAATTATATGTTTATGGAATAGTAATAAATGTGTGTTTCTTGATGAACTCTACCATTGATTTTATGTTAAAAACTAAAATTTAAGTGAATATGTCTAAAACTAAAATCAATGGTGGAGATGGTAGCAGTAGAGCAAACATTTATTGTTGTTCTACGAGTATATAATAAATTTTTTTCAATTTGGAGTGGACAATTTACATATACATTATATTATATTTATATAATTTTTACCATCTAATTATAATTAGTGTTACGTCATTTTTTTTTATATGCACTCTGATTATGTCATTTAAACGTATGTGAAGAGACGTGACTTATAGTAAATGTGTACCGAATATTTTTCTTTACAGTTCACGTGGCTAGCTCAGTTGGTAATTCTCATGAAGACGGGACCTCTCTCCCATTGGCCAAACTTGCATCACCTAACCATTGATTCTTGCACTAGAAGGATATTAAGCATTGATTCTTTTCTCATTCTCTTTCTCATTTTCATTTTTTAAACCAACTTGTCTGTTGAGCAACTTCTATTTCTTCTACCTGTCTCTATGCCGGTGTAACTGGAATTTTAAATTTTTAATTCCTCATTGCAATTTTAAAGAATAATTTTAGCTACAATATATCTTTATGTAAATATCCTAGTTCCTGAGGAAACTGACCAGATAGTAATGATTAATTACATTATTCCTCTACCTATCTTTCAATCAACATAAGGGGAAGATAACTGATTAATTACATTATGACATACAAATTAATATGAAACATTTAACTGTGTTCTTTCTCTTTTTCCTATTTCACCTATCAAAGAGGAGTCAAGAACCTGAACTTTACAAGCAGATTTATAACTTACTATGATATATGTCTTGAACCAAAAAAAAAAAAAAGAGGATGGTGAAATTGGCTATCTAAAAGGTTCAATGGGAGAAGATTCTTCAAGAAGGGCTGCTGCCTCAAAGCATTCAACAGCTTCCAGTGCTGATGTCCCCAAATCAGCTTTGTAGAGCAATCCAAGATTGTACCAAGCAGACGGGTTTGTTCTGTCAAGCCGTAGTGCATCACTGAGAAGGCTTCTTACAATTGAAGATGACTGACCACCAAGCTGTCTGAGAACACACGCTGTGGATATCAAACTTGGCACATGGTTTGGCTCAATATCTAATGCTTTCCTAAATGATCTCAGAGCTTCTTGATGAAGACCTCTGGCTTCAAAAAGTAAACCTGCAAAAACCCAACTTACGAACTTTGCTACATGAAGAATGTAAGTAACTACATTAACAAAAAGTTACGGAAGGACTTAAAGGAAGTTAGAAATGTAGAACATGTTAAGCTTCAATAAAATTAAGATTCCATCTTTGTTGTGGCCAATTAAATTCTTTCTAACAAAATTCAATGTAGATTCTGTTAAGATACTTGCTTTTGGCGCCGACTTGAAAGATTACCAAGTGGCTAAAGAAAGAAAAGTCAAGGTTTCCCAAGAAAGTACATGCTATAGCAATGCATCTTTGCTCTGGCCAACATGAAGTCCAATAAGAAAAATGCTAGTTCCATAACTATTATTATAAGGAAAATTTACACCCTTTAATCTGCACCATCAGATTTGTGTAGAGTGTCAGCCACTTTTCAGGAAATGAGAATCAAGATCTTCAAAGATAAATGAAACGAAGGAAACTGAACAGTGAACACATGTGTAGAGCCTATAAAGATTGAACGCCAAGATTGGGAGGGAGCAAAAGAAGATAAGAAATATACCTGTGGAGTGCCATCTAGAAGCAGAATAGGGATTAATAGCCTGAGATTTTGCAAGACAAACTTCAGCATCCCGCCACTGTGACAAAGCTGTGTACACATTGGCTAAATCATGCCATATTTCCATTTCCAGTCTTCTGTCACGGTTTCCCTTACTCTGCAGTGTACAAAAGAGAAGTCAGAAAAGTAATATATTATTCTACATACATTAAAAGGTAGAGTTAAAGTGAAGCTTCTAAGCTTCCTTTCCAACCAATAATTTGAGTTATTTAAGAATCAAAGACATTTTAGAGGCCAAAAGACACAGGGTTTGTGAAAAATCTCAGTTCTCGGAATATGATAATACTGAGTCTAGACTGAGTTTGTAATAAGAAGTGAATAAGCAATTTCAAGGCCAATGGTATAGTTGGATGAAAAGCCTCTGTTGATAGGGAATCCTAATAGTTCTATTTGTTTCCTGAATCTCCTTATCATCTTAAAAAATCAACACTAATTATAATTTAATATAATTTAATTAGAACTTTAGTGCCTTTCCTGCATAAGTTACAAATTGCTCACAATGATCATCACCAATCTTCTTGCTAAATTAGCGTTCACCATACCACATAGGCTGATTGTTGAGGCAAATGTTCCTAATATCATATCAGGTTGTTTATGGGGGTCCTTAGTTTGAAGTTTGAACTCTTGGTATTATTTCTTCCAATAAACATGAAATTATGTGTCTGTTATCACGTTTTTGGTGCAAGTGAGCTCTGTACTACAGTCTACACAGATGGGGAATCGTCCTAATGCTCTAAGCTCTGCATATATATTCTCAGGTATCTAAATACATGCAAAATATTTATTCATAAGATTAGGAGTTTATGCAGAACCAAGTCATACTTCAGGCGAATCTACTCAAGGAAACTTGATAAAAATTTCAAACAGTTGATATCTTTTAAAATAGACTATCAATATGCACTTTACTCACTAAATTGCATGCGCTCTTTAGAGGAACTGAACCCCCTCCCATACAAGAGGTGAAGCAAACATGTAGCATATATTGGGATTTATTAGTAAACCACTTAAGTTCCTGAACTCCATAATTAAGTCAAGGGAACTTTGGATTATTCTTTTCCATTCTTTTGACAACTTAATTAGAGTCTTTAAATGGAAAAAGTTTATTATGATATATTTTCAGGAAAATTACAAGAAAGAAATTCTTGGAAAAAGTATTTTCAGCTTCAGATCAATCAGCCACTCAAACATTTAATGATGTTCTGATTGGTTAATCAGTAACCAGTTATTGATTTATTGTTTTGTTCCTAAACTGGAAATTTTTTAATCAATCTATTGCAAAGATAGATCTAAAGTATATGTTAACGACGCATACCTTCATGACCTTATTTGTAAGGCCTAAACTTTTATTTTGGACTTGAAGAACAGCAAGAAGAAAAGTATATGTCTCCCCTGCATTCTTCAATTTTCCCTGCGCAATCCGTAGTTTAGCTTTAGTTCTCAACAATTCTCCTTGATCCCATTTTCCACTTTGATCTAGAGCAGCATCAATAACAATCTCTGCATCTACAAACTTTTTCTGAGCTGATAAAATCCGTGCCAGTAGTATATATCCAGAAATACTAGATCCACCCTCAAGTTTAACCAGTTTCTTTGCATGATAAAAAGCAATGCTTAACTTCCTCTGCTCAGCATACTCTAGACAAAGATGAAGGACAATGTATGGATCACTTTCCCTCATCATTCTGTCAGCAGTTTTTAGAGCACTGAGTGCGTCAGACTGTATCAAAACCTTCTCTGATTCAGAAGCAACCAACCTGGATTTTGATGACAGTAGAACACCTAGTATGCAATTTGCAATAGCTACCATTTGCATGCATTTTCCATGCAACTGAGAAATGGCTTTGAAAGCATATTTGATCCCATCTTCAACGCAAACAATGTTGTCTCCACAAATTTTTGAAGCTAGAAGTAATTCTCGTATGCAATCTGAGTTCTCTCTATTATTCAAAAAGTTCCTCAAAAGATCCAAAGCAATCATATGCTCACCTTCCCCACAATAACAAAGAGCTAGAGTATAATATCTTTCTTTTCTCTCCATGGTTTCTGGAAGCAATTCCTCAACCTGTTGAGCCAGAGTCATGAAGTCACCAGAAACACTTAGAGCAAAAGAAAGATGATCAATTATTGAAGGGTCCCATACAATGCTTCCAAGAACAGAATTTCTCGTCAGAATCAGAAGCAGAAGAACAGCCTCTTCTATGTTGTTTCTTGGCACAAAGGAACCATCCAACTGAGAGCGGAGAGAAGGAGGGCTTGCTTCACAACCACTGTATAAAAGAAACAAAGCAAATTCCTTTTGTATTCTTGCAGTGGTTTCAATGTCAAGATTCCAATGATAAAGCAATGCCCGCCTATATGATGAGATGACATCTTGAGGAGAGCCAGCAAGCTTCCACAACTCTGGAAGCAGTTCTACGGCATTTGTAAGAGTCTCATGTAATTTACTGTCTGAAACAAAGTTTTCAGGCCAGCCTTCTGGTAATGCAGATTCAACAGTGTCTAAAACAGTTTTGCATGATTGAGCAGCATCTGCAAATTCATAAATTACATTCACAAATAAATCATAGACTGCAAATTGAGTGTACTTCATATTATTCAAAAGGTTTAAGGATCTATACAAAAACTACTGATTTTCAACATAAGGTGCAAGACAACTAGGATGATATGCATGACTAAAGTTAAATAAGCACTAAGAACAAGATAAAAGATGCACCTTGAAACCTTCCAAGAGTCTGCAATGATTTTGCCTTGAGAAAAACAGCTTCAAGAAGTAAACTAACAGCATGAATTGACATGGGAGGCGCTGCATCACTTTGTGAACGGCGTCTATTGGGTTCACATCTTCTAGATATAGAAATTTTCATCTTGGGAATGACAGCAGCAATATCTATTCCTTCAAATACATGAAGTGCAGCTTCGATATTACCTTTATGATACTCAAGCCTTCCTAATAACGCTCTAGCTTCCTATGAGGAAAAGGTCATTTAGCTTCATCTAATAACGAAGAGGCATCTCAGAATTTCCTTACCAAAAAAGATCACATATTACAGCCTAAGATGGAAGCATAAAAAGCCTCATAAAAAGGATAAAAAGAAAAAGTTGAAACAAAAGCAGATAGAAGTCACTTGTTGCCCCCTTTTAAAGTCCACTGGCAGATATATATGTGAGCATGCAAATCCCATCATGTACCGAATCTGTATGAACCTTTGCCAACAATTCAATTTCTACATCCCTAACACGAGTTATGGTGGGAAAATATTTTTCATTTATAGAAGAAATTCATAATAGGAAGAGAGTAACAGAATCTCTGCAGAACACCCTCAAAATTGCAATTGCTTGAATGTTCAGTGTGCAAGACATTAACAATATGATCCAACCGATCATGGACCCCAGTTACTTGTTGGGAATTTAAAGTGGAGAAATACCAATTGTGTGGACTAAACCAATCAACACTTAATAATTTCATATATCTTTGTGAGTGAGATGTGAGTGAGTTGTGGATGTAGAAGTCCCACATTGGAAAGGAATGGACAAATCGAAGGTTATATAAATAGAAAAGACTCATAAAACTAATGTCTTAAGGTCTACTTATGTGATTAAGAAGTGGTATTAGAGCGTATTAGAGTTGAATCAGGCTACGAAAAAGAGTGTCCATTGGATGCCAGATTTAAACTCATAAATTATAAATTATTGTGAGTGAGATGTGAGAGAAGAAGTCCTACATTGGAAAGGAATGGACAAATTAAATGTTATATAAATAGAAAAAACTCATAGAACTAATGCCTTAAGGTCCACTTATGTGATTTTGAAGTGGTATTAGAGCGTATTAGAGTTGAATCGGGCTACGAAAAAGAGTGTGGGTGAGATGTGAGAGAAGAAGCCCCACATTGGAAAGTAATGGACAAATTAAATGTTATATAAATAGAAAAAACTCATAGAACTAATGCCTTAAGGTCCACTTATGTGATTTTGTGTGTTGGGTTCCCCCAATCCTAAGAAGTGTTTTGGGCTCCCCATCCTAAGAAGTGGCGAATCTGGCTATGAAAAAGTGCGTCCATTTATTGTGAGTGAGATGTGGGAGAAGTCCCACATTGGAAAGGAATGGACAAATTGAAGGTTATATAAATAGAAAAGACCCATAAGAACTAATGCCTTAAGGTCCACTTATGTGATTTTGAAGTGGTATTAGAGCGTATTAGAGTTGAATCGGGCTACGAAAAAGAGTGTCCATTGGATGCCAGATTTAAACTCATAAATTATAAATTATTGTGAGTGAGATGTGAGAGAAGAAGTCCCACATTGGAAAGGAATGGACAAATTAAATGTTATATAAATAGAAAAAACTCATAGAACTAATGCCTTAAGGTCCACTTATGTGATTTTGAAGTGGTATTAGAGCGTATTAGAGTTGAATCGGGCTACGAAAAAGAGTGTCCATTGGATGCCAGATTTAAACTCATAAATTATAAATTATTGTGAGTGAGATGTGAGAGAAGAAGTCCCACATTGGAAAGTAATGGACAAATTAAATGTTATATAAATAGAAAAAACTCATAGAACTAATGCCTTAAGGTCCACTTATGTGATTTTGTGTTTTGGGTTCCCCCAATCCTAAGAAGTGTTTTGGGCTCCCCATCCTAAGAAGTGGCGAATCTGGCTATGAAAAAGTGCGTCCATTTATTGTGAGTGAGATGTGGGAGAAGTCCCACATTGGATGATTGACTACGAGATTAAGAAGTGGTATTAGAGCGTATTAGAGTTGAATCAGGCTACGAAAAAGAGTGTCCATTGGATGCCAGATTTAAACTCATAAATTATAAATTATTGTGAGTGAGATGTGAGAGAAGAAGTCCCACATTGGAAAGGAATGGACAAATTAAATGTTATATAAATAGAAAAAACTCATAGAATTAATGCCTTAAGGTCCACTTATGTGATTTTGAAGTGGTATTAGAGCGTATTAGAGTTGAATCGGGCTACGAAAAAGAGTGTGAGTGAGATGTGAGAGAAGAAGTCCCACATTGGAAAGTAATGGACAAATTAAATGTTATATAAATAGAAAAAAACTCATAGAACTAATGCCTTAAGGTCCACTTATGTGATTTTGTGTTTTGGGTTCCCCCAATCCTAAGAAGTGTTTTGGGCTCCCCATCCTAAGAAGTGGCGAATCTGGCTATGAAAAAGTGCGTCCATTTATTGTGAGTGAGATGTGGGAGAAGTCCCACATTGGAAAGGAATGGACAAATTGAAGGTTATATAAATAGAAAAGACCCATAAGAACTAATGCCTTAAGGTCCACTTATGTGATTCTATGTTTTGGGCTCCTCCAATCCTAAGAAATGTTTTGGGCTCCACATCCTAAGAAGTGGTATTAGAGCCGAATCTGGCTACGAAAAAGAGCGTCCTTTGGATGTTAAATTTAAACTCATAAATTATAAATTATTGTGAGTGAGATGTGAGAGAAGAAGTCTCATATTGGAAAGGAATGGACAAATTAAAGGTTATATAAATAGAAAAGACCAATATAACTAATGCCTTAAGGTCCACTTATGTGATTTTGTGTTATGGGTTTCCCCAATCCTAAGAAATGTTTTGGGCTCCCCATCTTAAGAAGTGGTATTAGAGCCGAATCTGGCTACAAAAAGGTGCGTCCATTTATTGTGAGTGAGATGTGGGAGAAGAAGTCTCACATTGGAAAGGAATGGACAAATTGAAGGTTATATAAATAGCAAAGACCCATAGAACTAATGCCTTAAGGTCCACTTATGTGATTCTATGTTTTGGGCTCCTCCTATCCTAAGAAGTGTTTTGGGCTCCCCATCCTAAGAAGTAGTATTAGAGCCGAATCTGGCTACGAAAAAGAGCATCCATTGGACGCCAGATTTAAACTCATAAATTATAAATTATTGTGAGTGAGATGTGGTAGAAGAAGTCCCACATTCGAAAGTAATAGACAAGTTGAAGGCTATATAAGTGGAAAAAACTCATATAACTAATGCCTTAAGGTCCACTTATGTGATTATGTGTTTTGGGCTCTTTTTGGGCTCCCGTGATCCTAAAAAGTGGTATTAGAGCCGAATCGGGCTACGAAAAAGAGCGTCCATTGGATGCCAGATTTAAACTCATAAATTATAAATTATTGTGTTCATTCCGCACAAAGTTTCTTCAATATGATATTTAAAATTGTAAGTGGCTGATTTCTTCCTAGAATTGGTGTGACAGATCTTGCTAGACAAAGTTCAATATTTTGTTCAGAAGAAATGCAGACATGGTTACTGCTGCCTACATCATGCAATTGATAAATGACCTTTTGTTTAATAAATGCAGACTTGGTTTAATTAGATTGCAGTCTGCAACCGCAATTGGGATGTTAAGTTCAAGAATCTTAAGGCGATGCTCACCTAATTTGGCTAACAATAACATCAATAAATGCATGCAACAAATAAAAGGCAAAAGAAAATTTTTACTGACCTCATAGTTTAAATAACCACTTTCACGAAGAGACGACTCTGCTTCTTCAATGTTGCTATTATCCACCTTTGTTTCAATTTCACCAGGACGGGATGAATAACCACTTGCTGAATAGTCCCTGGTTGCCAGGGACTCTGATGAATAGCTTATATCATCAACACTTAACTGTTCCCTGGAAGAACATATACACCTACTCATCTTTCTCAGTTTCCCTCTAATGCTAAACTTCCTCTTGCTTATCCAACTCTTAGCTCTCATACTGGAACATTCCACTTGGTACTTTCCTGAAACATCATCAACATAAAGCACAGAATATAAGAAGAAGCACTTCAAGTAACCTCTTGAGATGCCTTACATGAGCTATACTCGTGTACCTGGCATACATATATAAGACATGAAAACGACCTTAAAAAACACATGGGCACTTCTAAGTCCTACTATATAAACTTTGAACATTACTTTTTGTGCATTGGCTTACTTTGAAGTACATAACACAATTCCAGGTTTAAAATCACAATTTTTCAGAACTGAGAACCTCACACCTAACAGGATCAAGTCAACCAAACCCAATAAAGGAATTGGTTAAAATTCACCATTTACATACTCAAATTGCTGATCAACAAAACTAAAAGACAAACAAGTTTTTTTTTTTTAGATAAAAAAAAATCAGAAGCTTTGAAACTATACCCATATAAAGTGAATGCAATGGGGACTACTGTACAAGGAAAAGAGGATGATTTGCTAACCTAGAGTTGAAGGGAAGGAAACCCCTTATCACTATCATAGACAGAAGAATAAATGCGATCACAACAACTTAGAAAAGAGGGAACAAAAACAAAAAGACTAGCTTTTCAATAACACAAAAGGTATAAGCTGAGCCCACAAGACAAAAGACAATGAGTGTGCAACTCCTGCTCGATTCACCCATAATGGAAGTTCCAGCATGATTTTCTCTTGTTAAGCAAGAATCCAAAGCTGCAGATACTTTCCACAACCTTTTGTCTGTTTTGGTAATTTTCAATGCTGCCATATGAGTTTACTGTTTGTTCAGTTCAAAGTTCAAACAGTTAAGTGTAGTAACTCCAACAGTTTTGTGACAATGCATTAAATTATGAGAGGGGAGAGTTTAATTTGATGGAGTATAAAGTTATTTATATTATCAATTAATTATATATTATTACATATATAAATTTTAAAATAATTATTATAAAAATAAAATATTTTTTATAATATAATAATATATGATTAAATTATAATATAATTTTTTTTACATTAATAATGTATATAAATTAAATCTATTAACTTATTATGCATACATATTGGCTATGTAGTAAATTTTAAATTTTCTGATATCTTTTTTCTCACTTTTCTATGAGTTTTGATATTAAAATACTCAGAATATAACACTATACTCATCTCATATCCGTATATAGTATAAAATCATTTTCCTTTATTTCTCGCCTATATATTTCGACACTACCAATAAGGAAAGGTGTCGTGAAATCGACACATATGATAAGGGACAATGGCCCAAGTATAATATTGGCATTAATTCTAACCGAAAGAGGTGCACCAGCCTATCTCATCTTCATATTTTTTTGGTACATCTCACGCTCATATATATTCAAAAGCGCGTATTCATAGTCAATTACGCCAAGTTGATAGAAAGAGATCCTTCTGATTGATAGCCACATCTAAGATGTCATTATATCATCAATGAACATGAAAGGCAAGAGATCTTTCTGATTGATAGCCACATCTAAGATATCATTATATCATCAATAAATATGAAAGCTCTTTAAAAAAAAAAAAAAAGATTGTTGTTTCTTTTGTGGCGGGGGAGGGAGAAACCACCGTATTGCATATTTTACAACCAAAAATAAAAATAAAAATGAATATATTATTATCATTATTTTCTAAGTTTCTAAGTAACGACATGATTAGGACATTGGTCATGTTTTAATACTTGTCATTTTTCAGTAAATCAATCATATTTTGGATTGGTTTTGGAATAGTGATTCGTAAGCAATTTCATCAATTAGAATTGAATTTTAGATATTTATAAATATTATTAGATAAGTAAATATATTCATATATGATGAGTAAATCTTTAATAGAATTTTTTATAGATAAATAAGTTAATTATATCATTCATAAATAAAAGAGACAATTATAAGAAATAATAATCTTATTAAATTTTTATTTTAATTAACAACATTTAATACTAGATTTAAATATAATTCTTATCTATCAAGAAAAGTTCTATAAATACCACATAAGATAATAAATGTATACATCTAATTTCAAACACTGCTCACATCTAATACCACATTTAATGCAAATTTAAGCATCGAAGTGCCTTTTACAAGTACTCATCTCTTACACTACCGTCGCAACCACCGTGCATCGGAGGAAAACCACCTTCTTCAACCTTATCCAGGTCATTCTCTGCCGTGTATAGGAAAACAATAAACTTTGATTCTCATCACCACCAACAAGGTCTTACAAGGCCCTAAGTTCTGCTATCAGAAGATTGAGAAGCTGACCCTAGCTTGCTAACTACTGCTAGAAAGTTACGACGATATTTTCAGTGTCACCCCATGAGAGTGAGGATGGATCAACCAATTTGGCAAGTGTTACATAAGCCAGATCTCGCTGGAAGAATGATCGCTTGTTCGATGGAGCTCTCCGAATTTGGTATCACTTATAAGCCAAGACAAGCTATAAAAGCTTAAATTTTATCCGACTTTTTAGTTGAGCTTACATCAAATTCCGGCCATCCTAGAGTGAATTTCTAAATCATCTATGTTGATAGATCCTCAAATTCTAAAAGGAGTGGCGCCAGAGTCATATTAGAAAACGAAGTTGGGCTTATGATAGAACATTCTTTAAGGTTTGTATTTCATACTTCAAATAACCAAGTAAAATATGAAGCTTGTATTGCAGGCATCAACATGACAAAAGAAATGGGAGCCACAAATATAATTTTATGTAGTGATTCGTAATTGGTGACGTCCTAGATCTAAGGTGAATATCAGGCTAAAGAGCACTTGCTCCATAAATACTTAGCCAAAGTGAAGAAATTAATGGAGGATTTTGATAGCGCTAAGGTGGAAGATATCCCCAGAAAACAGAACTCAAGAGTTGACATCTTGTCTAAGCTTGCCAGCACCAAGAGCCCTGATAACAATAGGTCCGTAATCCAAGATACACTGCAAGCTCCTAGTATTACAGACAATGAAATACTTTTACTGGAAGATGATGAAACATGGATCATACTCATAGGTGCATATCTTTGTAATGACACTTTGCTTGAAAATTCAAAGGAAACCCAAAAAATAGTATAGACAGCGGCATAGTGTACCATCATTCATAACTAGCTATACCATTGCGGGTTTTTTTCTCCACTCCTCAAGTGCCTCAGTCCAAAAGAAGCAGAGTATGTCCTGACCGATATCCATGAAGGAAACTGTGGTCATCACATCGGAGGAAAATCCCTAGCACGAAAAGCATTGAGGGCTAGATACTATTAGCCTAGTATAGAAGTTGATAGCATGAAACACATCCAGAGATGTGATAAATGTCAATGGTTCTTGGATATCTATATAGCCCCACTAGAAGATCTATCCACGATGTCCATCCCCTAGCCTTTCTACTAGTAGGGAATAGATATCCTTGGTCCTTTCCCTCAGGCACCAAAATAGATTAAGTACTTGGTAGTAACTATGAACTATTTCACCAAGTGGATTGAGGAAGAACCGCTATCCACTATTACTTCAGTGCGGATACAAAAGTTCACCTATAAAAATATTATCAATAGATTTGGTATTTTGGAATCCATTGTTATAGATAATGGAACACAGTTTACTAACTAAAAGTTCAAGGATCTCCTAGCCGGACTCAAAATCAAACAACATTTTACCTTGATGGAGCATCTGAAAACTAATGGACAAGCTGAGCCCACCAACAGGTTATAATTCGAGGGATAAAAAAGAAACTAGATGAAGATAATGAGAATTAGGTGGAACAACTCGATCATGTCCTAAAGGCATATCGGACTATGCCCTATTCATCAATAGGAGAAACTCCTTTCAAGTTAACATATGGTTGCGAGGCAATGCCCCCAGTTGAAATAGGAGAATTGAGCTGGAGAAGGCAAAATTTCTCTGAAGAGGCCAACCCACACTTTATCTGCCATAATTTAGATTTGTTGAAAGGACAACGCCACATTACCCACATTCATGAAGTCGATGTCAAATAAAGGATTGCAGTCCAATACAACTCCAAAGTGATACTACAGAGGTTTGTTCTCGGCAACCTCATTTTGCGTAGAGCGAATATAGGAGGCAAGAATGCGAAAGAAGGAAAACTAGTTCCTAATTGGAAAGGACCATATCGTATCACGTCCAAGACAAACACTTGAGCCTATACCCTGGAAACCCTCTCTGGCAAAAGCATTAAGAATTTCTAGAATACTAAAAAACTCAAAATATTATAGATATTTTTATCATGTAAATGACGAGTTTCGACATGAATAAATTGATGACTATATTTTTTAGTACTTGGTTATTTTACATGTTTACAACAATTGAAACCCACAAGGGTATTGTACCTTGGAGAGGTCCAAAGAATACAATGTCCAACTCAAATCAGATACTCTAATGCACAAATGAAGATAAAAAATGGGAACACACTTAACCATAATATGTGTTCAAAAAGCAAGTTCAAGGGTTTTAACCTGTACCCTAATAAGTCTGATATTAACCCATAAACTTAAAGAAAGTTTAAAGAGGTTAAAAGTATACGACTGTTTCCTGGGATAATATTTATTGTGGTCTACAAAGGATACCACTCCAAAAGGCTTTTGTGTCAAAATCACACTTTAGAGTTCTTAACACTTAGAAATTTGACAAAGTGTCAAGATCTCAAACAAAGAGCAAGAAACATAATTGATAAATGACTTAAGAGGACCCTGGAAGACGAGCTACTATACAATCAAATAGGAAAGTTCAAGGATCTCCTAGCCGGACTCAAAATCAAACAACATTTTACCTTGATGGAGCATCTGAAAACTAATGGACAAGCTGAGCCCACCAACAGGTTATAATTCGAGGGATAAAAAAGAAACTAGATGAAGATAATGAGAATTAGGTGGAACAACTCAATCATGTCCTAAAGGCATATCGGACTATGCCCTATTCATCAATAGGAGAAACTCCTTTCAAGTTAACATATGGTTGCGAGGCAATGCCCCCAGTTGAAATAGGAGAATTGAGCTGGAGAAGACAAAATTTCTCTGAAAAGGCCAACCCACACTTTATCTGCCATAATTTAGATTTGTTGAAAGGACAACGCCACATTACCCACATTCGTGAAGTCGATGTCAAATAAAGGATTGCAGTCCAATACAACTCCAAAGTGATACTACAGAGGTTTGTTCTCGGCAACCTCATTTTGCGTAGAGCGAATATAGGAGGCAAGAATGCAAAAGAAAGAAAACTAGTTCCTAATTGGAAAGGACCATATCGTATCACGTCTAAGACAAACACTTGAGCCTATACCTTGGAAACCCTCTCTGGCAAAAGCATTAAGAATTTCTAGAATACTGACAAACTCAAAATATTATAGATATTTTTATCATGTAAATGACGAGTTTCGACATGAATAAATTGATGACTATATTTTTTAGTACTTGGTTATTTTACATGTTTACAACAATTGAAACCCACAAGGTTATTGTACCTTGGAGAGGTCCAAAGAATACAATGTCCAACTCAGATCAGATACTCTAATGCACAAATGAAGATAAAAAATAGGAAGACACTTAACCATAATCTGTGTTCAAAAAGCAAGTTCAAGGGTTTTAACCCGTACCCTAATAAGTCTGATCTTAACCCATAAACTTAAAAAAAGTTTAAAGAGGTTAAGAGTATACGACTGTTTCCTGGGATAATATTTATTGTGGTCTACAAAGGATACCACTCCAAGAGGCTTCTGTGTCAAAATCACACTTTAGAGTTCTTAACACTTAGAAATTTGACAAAGTGTCAAGATCTCGAACAAAGAGCAAGAAACATAATTGATAAATGACTTAAGAGGACCTTGGAAGACAAGCTACTATACAATCAAATAGGAAAGTTCAAGGATCTCCTAGCCGGACTCAAAATCAAACAACATTTTACCTTGATGGAGCATCTAAAAACTAATGGACAAGCTGAGCCCACCAACGGGTTATAATTCGAGGGATAAAAAAGAAACTAGATGAAGATAATGAGAATTAGGTGGAACAACTCGATCATGTCCTAAAGGCATATCGGACTATGCCCTATTCATCAATAGGAGAAACTCCTTTCAAGTTAACATATGGTTCGAGGCAAAAATTGAAATAGGAGAATTGAGCTGGAGAAGGCAAAATTTCTCTGAAGAGGCCAACCCACACTTTATCTGCCATAATTTAGATTTGTTGAAAGGACAACGCCACATTACCCACATTCGTGAAGTCGATGTCAAATAAAGGATTGCAGTCCAATACAACTCCAAAGTGATACTACAGAGGTTTGTTCTCGGCAACCTCATTTTGCATAGAGCGAATATAGGAGGCAAGAATGCGAAAGAAGGAAAACTAGTTCCTAATTGGAAAGGACCATATCGTATCATGTCCAAGACAAACACTTGAGCCTATACCCTGGAAACCCTATCTGGCAAAAGCATTAAGAATTTCTAGAATACTGATAAACTCAAAATATTATAGATATTTTTATCATGTAAATGACAAGTTTCGACATGAATAAATTGATGACTATATTTTTTAGTACTTGGTTATTTTACATGTTTACAACAATTGAAACCCACAAGGGTATTGTACCTTGGAGAGGTCCAAAGAATACAATGTCCAACTCAGATCAGATACTCTAATGCACAAATGAAGATAAAAAATGGGAACACACTTAACCATAATCTGTGTTCAAAAAGCAAGTTCAAGGGTTTTAATCCGTACCCTAATAAGTCTGATCTTAACCCATAAACTTAAAGAAAGTTTAAAGAGGTTAAGAGTATACGACTGTTTCCTGGGATAATATTTATTGTGGTCTACAAAAGATACCACTCCAAGAGACTTCTGTGTCAAAATCACACTTTAGAGTTCTTAACACTTAGAAATTTGACAAAGTGTCAAGATCTCGAACAAAGAGCAAGAAACATAATTGATAAATGACTTAAGAGGACCCTGGAAGACGAGCTACTATACAATCAAATAGGAAAGATTCTCAAGTGTCAAATAAAGAAAACCACTGAGATAGAGTGTTGGACCCATCTCAGTTACAAAACAAAAAATAGGCAACAAGAATATGCAAGAAAATATTCTAAGTATTTAAAATTAAGTAATGCTCGAAATCTGTGACTTGTCCAAAAAATTAGAAATTAGCCCCATGCAGGGGGAAAATAAAGATATTGAGTGAAATCAGGCATCCGTGGAGGGCTCTCCTTGGTCGGCCTCCTTTACCTCGGCTTCCTTCACCTGGCCATCCTCCAAGGTCTCCTCACTTTCCTCTTCACCACCATCTGTTGTAGGAACTTGACTCACTGGAGTAGCATCTACAATGGCATTCACTATGCATCCATCTCGAACCACTTTTCGTGAACCAGTCCCATCGGTGATGAGGTTTGTAAGCGCAATTGGGCAAGATCATTAAAGAAGGATTCATCCACTGAGACAGCTCATTCATCTTCAAGATATAAAATAACATTCTTCAATTTAGCCTCGGATTGCTTGAGGATCTCATTTTCAGCACGGATTACGGTTAAGGTAGTTTCGGCTGAAAAGATTTGATATTTCAGAATATTTTCTCAAGCTTTGCCCCTCGTCCCAAATAGACCTTCCAGCAAATTGTAATGAGGCGCCCTTTGGGACTTCAGATTCCCAGCCAATTGTTAGATCAACTGGTGCCACCTCAATCACCGACATTTTGCCCTTGGGCTCCTAACGTCCCTCCCCCTTTCTCTTGCGAGGCTGGAGTGGTTAAGCAAGAGACTTAAGATCCACCTCCTGATGTTGGGATTGAGGCAGAGGGATCAGAATTGCTAGCTGAGATCCAAAGCTCAATGCCCTAGCTTTTCTATGAGCCAAACATAGCACAAGGGCTTCTAGTCCACCAGGAGGTACCATGTTCTCTACAAACAGGAAACAAACATGTTATTACACTTAGAAAAATTTATGAAACATAAATTTGTCAAATATGTTCAAAACGAGATACCTAAAAGTGGTCTTATTTAATTAGAGGGCTCATCAAGGACATCTTTACAGTAGATGACCCTATTCTTATATGCCCACTCAACTAAAAAGTTGAGGATGTCAACCTCACTTTCCATTAGCAAGGACAATGAAGTCTCTATTTCCTATTGACTCTAGTCCCAAACTGCTTAAGTCTAGTATAGGTATATCTATGGTTCACCTTCCGGGGTAACATAAAAAGGCGTTAACCTCAGAGCTCCTTCTGGTCTAAAGAAATCCTTCTTAATGTTTTTGAAAGACTCTTGGTATGGTTTGAATACTTTACGCCTTGCTTGTATGTACAAAGTAACACACCCCTTTTGAAAGCTATTCTCGGAAGGTGAAAATCGGGTAAAAAGAAAGAAGAATGACTCCATGGAGTACAACCATCCGAAGGTCCTACAAATGAGCTCGAAGGTCCTAATAAATCCTCATGTGTTCAGATGTAGTTAAGTTGGACCTACCCGCAGGTGGTTCAAGACTTTGATCTAGAAGTCAGAGAATGGAAGCCGAACTCCAATTCAGGTGAATAATGCATCATACATGTAGATAAAGTGGTCGCCTTCTGTCTTGATTGAGCAAACCCTTTCTTAATCCAACGGAGCCTAGATTATGTATTCTTCATCCCTTTGTCAGTCTTTTGTTAAAAGTAGATATTCTTGCTTGGTCCTAGGGTCCTTCGAAGTCTCTACGCTAAAAGGAGTGCCTAGAACTTCATGGTTAATCCATTGGTAAAGACCAACATTTATGGGGAAAGTATATTATCTTGGTTTTGATGTGGCTGCTCTTCGACGTCCTATCTCCGAGTTGGTAACTTTACCTACAGAGGACGTACTCATGTCAGAATCAGAAGAGGTTTAATTATAAATCTCTAACTTCCTCATGAGTACAGAGAGCAGACGTGATGTTCTTTTCCTTGCAAGTTCCCTAGCACTATATGTTCTCCATATCATTTCCAGGATATTCACCCAAGATAGCGGCCTCCATGCCTTACCAGTATCTCCACTGCAAGGAGCCCGTCTCCGCCGTGCCTGAGGCAGTAGAGATGGTGGAGCACTCAAGATTTCTAAAGAGCTACTCTCTCCATTGCTGTTGTTTCATATTCTCACTTTTACCATGGTGATTAGAGAAGAAAAAAGAAGTGAGAAAAGGAAATACCTTGTTTGTGAAGGAGGAAAAGGGCATTGAGAGGTTGAGAATGCAAGAAAATGCTCAACGAAAAGAGCTCATCTCCACCGCACTTGTGGCGGTAGAGACGGTGGAGCACTCAAGATTTCTAAAGAGCTACTCTCTCCATCACTGTTGTTTCATGTTCTCACTTTTACCATGGTGGGTAGAGAAGAAAAAAGAAGTGAGAAAAGGGAATACCTTGTTTGTGAAGGAGGAAAATGGCACTAAGAGGTTGAGAATGCAAGAAAATGCTCAACGAAGACTCGCAGGAAATTGCGTGGTTCGTCAGAGGAGAAAGCAGAAGTGGAGAAGGAAGGAGAAAGTGGGGGGAAACCCCCCCCCCAATTCTTATTTATAGCTGTGGGGGTAACCCTCAAACTCAACCATATTTAAGGGCAAAATGGACTTTTTCCTTTCATTTTGAAATTCATATTAAATTTGAAAATGACATCAATCATAACAGCACGAACGACTTTCAATGTCTTTTTGCCACGTGGCAAAACGTACCTAACATAGCAGTTGAAAGGACTGCACTCAGAGTTGAAATGACGCATGACAAGGTAGGATGATATCTATGCCGGATCACAAAACCTTGATATTATGATGAAATCATAATACAGATCACGGCTTCGCATTCAAATTACCATATAATTAATGATGGGTCCCACTACCTAAATTGGTATGGGTACAACTCAGTATGAATACAACGACGTATCAACTTAAGGCAGAGTGATCTATATTGGATCTAATCTAAATTGGTTAACATTAGGGGCATCCCAAATTTATTTTTCTCACGGATTTTGGCCCTTCATTAAAGACATCGCGAGATCTGGCATCTATATCATGACTTTGATCCCTTTGTCCTATGCGTGTCATTTGCTCCTAATGAACTCGGATATCTTAACACTCAGTTGTCACATCTAAGCGCCAAGCTGGGGGCAACTGTTTTGCATCGGGTTCCGGGTTAGCGATTCGTGAGCAACTCGAGCCGCTAGAGTTGGATCTTAGATATTTATAAGCATTATTAGATAAGTAAATATGTCTGTTTATAAGGAATAAATCTCTAACAGAATCTCTTATAAATAGAGGAGTTAATTATATCTCTCATAAATAGAAGATACGATTATAAGAGATAACAATCTTATTGGATTCTTATCCAAATTAATAACATTTAATGCAAATTTAAATATGATTCTTATATACTAAGACATTTCTATAAATGCCACACAAGATAATAAATATATGCATCTAATTCTAAATACTACTCACCTTGTGTACGGCTTAACTTGAATATCGAAATACTTTTTATAAGTATCTATCTTTTGTACTACTTTCACAACTACTGTATATCAAAGAAAACTACCTCCTTCAACTTTATTAAGGTGATTCTCTGAAACTAATTCAAAAGAAATCGAATGCATTTTGTGAATTATTTAAGTAGATTAATATCAATAATGCAGTGATGTTTGGCATTTGCTCATGTGTCATACTCTTTTTTCACTTACGCTCGTGACTCATGTTGTTTACGTTTAAGCATTTCACACTTACAGTTGGAAACATCCAAAACTTAATTCATAATTTTGTCTGTTTAAAAGTGAAGAGCTGATTTTAAATGTGTTTGAAATTTGAATCCATGCAGCAGTATTAAAACAAATGAAAACCCAATAATAATAAAAAAAAAAACTGCGAGGTTTTTTATATATATGCAAACTGAACGGAAGCGAACACTCACCTAGTTCCGGGTTTTTGAAATTTTTCAGGTTTTTCAATATCTTCATTAATGATGCTATCTCACTCAAAACGATTTAAGATTTAATTATAAGATGCTATCTTCCAAAGACATAAACACAAAGTTACTCACAGAATCTATTCTTTCTCGAATAATTAGGGTTACAACTTCACAAATGTATTTCTTGATGTTTCATATAATTTTAATAACAATTAATCTTTTAAAATATTAATTCTAATTAGGAGACAGTTTTCTTAATGGATCATTCTTTTAATAAGAATACTCTATTTTCATAATCATCTTTTATTAATTTATTAAAAATAATTAATTCATTATTCACAATGATCTTAATCACATGTATATATAAATCACTCCATCTAAGCACCCGACTTAATATGATTATCTAACTCATTTAGGCTAACACAAGAATGCAGAGGATTTAGTTATGAGAATTTTTATGATATTTTAATAGTGTAATACTTAGAATGAATTATCAAATATTTATTAAATGATAATTTTATGATGAATATTTAAAAATAACTAATAATTAATAAAAATTTGACAACTTAACTTTTGAATATATATATTTTTTAAACAAGTACTTGTAGAATTCCCCTCTAAATGCAAAGCTTGAAAGTGATTTTCCTATTTCTTACTTATATTATTAATATTAATTATCAGGGATTTAAAATATTAATTATTATATATGGTCACTTTCTTCTCGTTTCTTCTTATTTTCCTATAAAAACAAACTGATTAAGATACCAAAAATGTAGAAAATCTTTCATTCAACATTAGAGAAAACGGAGTACATTAATATTATATGGCAACATTATTAAAGAGCAATCCTTTCTCAAGTACATAAAAGTAGTATGAGATATACTATAATCGTAAGTTTCATGCATGCAACGTTGGCGATGCTCAGTGGTGTCCAATTCCACCACCTCCACCTCCTCCACCACCACCGCCAAATCCACCACCTGCTCCTCCACCAAACCCACCTCCTGCTCCTCCACCAAATCCACCACCGGCACCACCTCCAAATCCACCACCTTTGCCAAATCCCCACCAATGCCACCACCAGAACCTCCTCCAACACCACCACCACCACCACAAACCTTTGCCAAAATTCCTCCTCCGATGCCACCACCTTTTCCAAATCCCCCACCGATGCCACCACCATGACCACTTCCAATACCACCACCAAAACCTCCACCTTTGCCAATTCCTCCTCCGATGCCACCACCTTTTCCAAATCCTCCACCAATGCCACCACCATGACCACCTCCAATACCACCACCAAAACCTCCACCTTTGCCAATTCCACCTCCAATGCCGCCACCCTTTCCAAAGCCACCACCACCTCCAAGACCGCCACCCTTTCCAATGCCGCCACCAAAGCCTCCACCACCACCCTTACCTATACCACCACCCTTTCCAAAGCCGCCACCAGCACCTCCTCCAAGGCCACCACCTTTTCCAATTCCTCCACCAAGGCCACCTCCTTTTCCAAATCCACCACCAGCACCACCTCCAATCCCATGCCCCCCACCAAGCCCTCCTCCACCACCAGCACCACCTCCAACTCCTCCACCTTTACCTATCCCACCACCAAGCCCTCCTCCTTTACCAAATCCACCACCAGCACCACCTCCAATCCCATGCCCCTGCACCAAGCCCTCCTCCACCACCAGCACCACCTCCAACTCCTCCACCTTTACCTATCCCACCACCAAGCCCTCCTCCTTTACCAAATCCACCACCAGCACCACCTCCAATCCCATGCCCCCCACCAAGCCCTCCTCCACCACCAGCACCACCTCCTAGTCCTCCACCCTTTCCTATCCCACCACCAATCCCTCCTCCTTTACCAAACCCACCGCCAGCACCACCTCCAACTCCATGGCCCCCACCTACACCACCACCAAACCCTCCTCCACCACCTCCACCACCTCCAAATCCACCTCCACCTCCACCCCCAAACCCACCTCCGAACCCACCACCAGCTCCTCCTCCTCCACCAAACCCACCTCCCTTCCCAATGCCTACAAAGTTCTTTTCTTCATCATTTTTTACACTCGCCACATTCCTTGCAACCACGTTGTCCACAAAAACATGAACACAAAGCAATAACAACAAAGCTACTCTTTTGTCCCCCAGTAACATCTTTACTATCAAGTATCAACTCTCCGACACTCTTCAGTTCTCGTTGGTGGAGTCTACAAGGCATAAAAGAGCTTTTTATAACCCAGGATATCCCAATGTAGCACCTCTATCTCTTTAATTGGTCTCAACCACTAACTGCTCGCTGCATTTAATGTACATACTGTTATCCCACAATTATTCACCAAGCATTTGGTGCACCTGCTTGTCACACAAGAAATAAAAGTTTAACCCGTGAGAATTTGTACTACTTGAGTTGACACACACTGACACTAGCACCAATTTGCACCTTCACATGGCTAACTAGATCAGTTGGTAATTCATTCTCCCATTGGACAAACTTGCATCACCTATAACTGTTGTCTGTTGAGCAACTTCTATTTCTATTACCTGTCTCTATGTCGGTGTAATTTTTGTTTCCCATTCATCATGCGTGCCTTGTTATATACAAGTATAATTTATATGTTATGCATGACGGTGTCTGAATTAAAAAGCATTGCATGGATGTTTCTTTAATTGGTACAAAACTAGATTAGGTAAAAAATACTTGCCCAAAAAATGTGAGTTATGTGTATAATCTGATCATTCATAAAAGGGAAAGTTTACTTGTCCACTTTTATCGCACATCATTTATGTGCTTTTGATTCGCGTACAGATAATTGGTGACTGACATGATAATTGTGACGGAGTTTTACTATATTTTTTTAAAAGTTTTTTTAATAATTTTTTTAATATTAAAAAATATTTAATATTATTTTATTTAATAATTAAGAAAATTATAATAAAAATTATATAAAAAATTTAGAATTATTCAATTGTGATATGTTCTTGATTCGCGTTTAGATAATTGGTAATTGATATAATAATTGAAAATATTAATTAATGTGTAAATAATTAATTATTTATATATAAATAATTAATAATCGATGCGTAATATATAATAACTTTTCCTTATAATAATTATACTATATTAATATCTCTGGTTATCAATAGTACGTGAGGAGCGTGTAGGTTTGTAAAAGTATCAGTACTCATTATATTAACCATTCAAGCAGGTTGGTTGGGTTTTACTTTTCTTGGAGTTCATATTTTAGTAATTGCATATCAGCTGTGGCAGTGAATTGCAGTACCATTCTGGTTTTGACGATTGAAAAGTATCTTGGCCAAGGTTTCATGGGCACTGATGTTGCATTATAAAGCCAATTTAATCTAATTAACTCTGGGTTAGGCAACGGTATAGTATAGATCATGGGCCCAGCCTCTGTCAGACAGGAAATTTAAGTGCTTTAGGAAGGATTCATGAAAGTTCTGAAAGAAAGCTGGTGATTCGGTGAACCGTTGCATGTGCTTGGTAGATGAAGAATTTATTGCCTAATGAAATTTTGTTTTGTTCTCCAAATCTGTCAGTGGCTGGCATCCATATCCTAAAAAATTAAGTAATTGAATAATGGAAAGAAAGATCCATAGATTTAGTAATCGCATTCAATTTGCTTTCCTTCTTTCTTCTTGGTTTAAATTTTGTATTACTTCTTGGTTTAAATTCCTTCAATTACATCAAATGCTCATGGAGAAAATTCGGAAAATTATACGAATAATAATAATTATTATTATTTTACAATGACCTTATGCGTATAATGTTTGGTGGTGGTTAATGATAGCTAATCATACATAGCATTATTCCTTGCAGCATACCAAATGTTCATGCGGATCACTATTAGCGGTTACAAGGGGTTTGCCATGTTAATTAAGATGATCACTAGTTACATATAAGGATGTTGATATATATATATATTCATACTTTTTTCTATGTAAATCTTACCTCATTTAATTTTTGCACTAGGATTAATTTAAAATCTCGATTTTCTCATAATACTTTTTATTCATATTACTTTTTATACTACTCATCATATCATTAATTACATTATTTTTTTTCTCATCACTTTCTTATTTATCATTTTCTTTCATTTAATCACAATCATTAAAAAATATGATGAAAAGTGACATGAGATGAAAATTGATATGTCCTATACAAGAAACAATCACCAATGCTAAAAAGTCAACTCTGATATTCTTACCACAAAAAATACATACACTTATTTTCACAGTTTTTTCAAAATTATTCATCATACTTATTTTTTTTATCATTTTCTCTCATTTAATCACAATCCTTAAAAATATGTGAATAATAATACACTTTTTTAGAGGTGTAAGAATATTATTTTTCTAAAAAGTAGTATAAAAAATGATGAAATAGAAAAAAATATGATCATTGTGAAGCCTAATTTTTTAATAGAAAATTTTATTTGAACATCATTTTCATTACATCATTTTTATATTATTTCTTTTTTTGAGTAATAAAACATTAAAAAAAACACACATTCTAATACTTTCTTTCTACCTTTATTTTTCCAATAAAAAAAAGATGTAAGAATGATATATCAATATTGATGTGCAAATAACAACATCCTTTTTTAATAATGAGAATAGTTTATGCCTCTTATCTTAAATTATTTAACACAATATTTTCGATATTTGATCAACCTCACATTATTCCACTAAGTTATATAAAATTTTACTTGTTTTATGAAAACTGAATTTTGGGTACGGTATCATTCTTTATGCATTCCTTCATCAAGAATTTTCAATAGTGTATAATTAGCTTCAAACCATATAAAACTTAATTATTATATGCTTTAGAATGGAACGAATTTTCTTTTGGCTGTTGTTCCTATTATCAGCGGTACCAATGTGACTTTCCCTTCCCTATAGGCCTAAATATAAAAAGCAAAAGTTAAATGTGGAACTCAACTAACATCAAATGGGCAAACCGCAGATGAGTTGTGTAGTTTATAGTTCGTTTTCAAGCCTCCAAATGTGACCAAGCTGTCTGAGCGTTGAATCAAACATGTGTTGGCCATAAAAAGTTAACGTCTGTTTTGATGGGTAAGATTCCTTTAAAGTCTTGGTGTAAAGTAAGTAAATAAGGTTATATATATTATTAAATTATTAATGAGATAAAATTTTAATGTATTTTAGAATCAATAATAAATATAATTTTATTTAATTACTTTAGTTCACTTTAAAACAACTTTTACTTATTTTGATATATCTTCATAAATGCAAACAAAGGCCTTTTTCTTTCGAAAACTAAACAAGTTTTATGTATAAGAGTTTTAAATTTTTTTTCCTTTTCTTTTTGTTTTACATTAACATTTTTTTTTAGACGATAGCCTAAAAGTCTTTTTGGGTAAGTTCTTAGCCGAGGGACAAAAATAAAAATAAAAAAAACGATTATTTTCAATTTTAGAGAAGCTAAAATTTTCAACTTCTAAAAGCACTTTTAAGCACAAGAATGATTATGCGGCACAAACGGTTCTTTTATTCATGCACTTGAAAACTCATACTTGAGCTTTGGGGTGTTTATATGGTGGGTTCAGAAGGGTTTTTGAACCCGATTTGCTTACTAGAATAGTAAGTTAGGTTTGGTTGGATTGAAGAGATTTTTTCGTTCAATTGGACCTAACTTAATTCACTAAAAAATGAGTTAGGTTAAGTTAAACTGTGGATCTGATATATTTTTTTAAGTTTTTTTTTTAAAATGTCAAAATACAAAATTTAATAAATTAACATCATAAGTTTTAATCTTAAACATAATAGATCTCCTCAATATAATAAATTAACATTATAAATCTCAATCTCAAATATAATAGGTCTTAATCTAACAAATTAATATCTAAGTCTCAACCAATCTTACTCAAACATAATAGGTCTCAATTTCAAAATAAACTAAACATCATAAGTCAATAAATGTATAACAAATTAACAACTAACAAGTGTTACTAAGTCTGAAATAAACTAAACAAAATTAATCATAACTCAAACAATAAATTAGTCTAACTAATCAAAATCAATATCATCACACATATCATATGTATTGACATAATCATTGATTATACTCTCTATTTTTTTCATATATTCTTTATCATCTAAATATTTTTTACTATTGGATGTTGGTTACTAACCTCTAAAAAAAACCAAAGCGTCTTGTTTAGGCAGGTTGGATGTGTTTCAACCCGCATCCAACTTGCTATCTGACTCACACACTACGAATTGAAATATTTTTCAATCCAATATAACATTCATTTTATGGGTTTAGTTTGGTCGAAAACTGTGAATTTGTGGGTTGACTCGACTCACTAAACACCTTTACTTAAGATACATTTAGTTATCGACGATATAATTATGATTAATTTTTATCGTTTGTTATTTAAAAATACATTATTAGTCTATTAATTATACAATAAACATTGTTAACTAATAATTAATTCGATAATAACCATGTGTAACCCAGGTGTGAGATTTCAAGTGTAGGTCAAACATTTCCACAGCACAAATAACCATGCCAATCTCAACTCCATTCTTATTCCACGTTCCCTTACCAAGGTACATAGACCTAGTGCATTCCCCCAGACGCCACCAGGCACCAGCCTGTCACCATGCTACGTTAGGTATGACATTTATTAAGAAATAAAAAATATTAAATATTAAATAAAAAATTATCTTTTTAATACATTAAATACTTAATTTTTATTCAATATTTTTAATTTTTTAATTCCTTAACAAGGACTTTCAGATCACTCGTTAAATAAATTCTAAAAATAACATTTATCTCTCCACTAATTACTTAAAGAAAAAAATATTAAATACTTTTATTTTTTTTATCTAAATATTTTTAAAATTTTAAGATATTAAATACTTCAAGTTTTCATTTAATATTTTTTATTTTTGATTGTTTAAACTTTAACAAAACCCTTATCTTGAACAACATAAAAAGGGCGTGGGACGTGACAGCTCATTAACTCACTCGTTAACTTTTAAAAACCTAGAAATCGATTCAACTTATAATTGCAGTTTAACACGAAAATGCATACAAGTGGAATACCCTTGCATAAATTATCTGCATACGTCCAATTG
Source organism: Ormosia semicastrata (assembly GCA_029884595.1). Taxonomy (NCBI): domain Eukaryota; kingdom Viridiplantae; phylum Streptophyta; class Magnoliopsida; order Fabales; family Fabaceae; genus Ormosia; species Ormosia semicastrata. The sequence goes on from JAQQTO010000059.1 coordinate 40,185,766, forward strand.
AAAGTCGTGTTTTATAGGCCTTTTAACAGAGTCAAAACTTGCTATGATTTTATTATTTTCAGAGTAATGATAGTGTTGGGCTCACCTGGTTAGGCAGCTGACCTAAGCCCATTAACAGAAGAAGGATAGAATATGCCCAGGAAAAGGGAGATGACCCAAACCAACCCACTAACAGGAGTACCAAGATATGACCTGACGGAGTCAAGCTGATAACATGACCAGCAAAAAAAAGGGCTGATAAATGAGAGTGGACGAAGTGGCAAGAAAATAGTAAAGTGTCACCGAAATAGGAGAAACTTCATTACCAAAAAAAAATAATCTAAAATACTTTAGTAATAATCTAGATAATCTAACTACATATATGATTACGTGATGTCAGGTGTTACATTTTTAATAAAATATTGTAATACACTCGCTAATACTCCTCCACCATCGACCAAGCTGAATCCACTTTTCACACGCCAATAGACAGTTATACATATTATTCGCATACTCCTCTGCAATATATAAGATAATAAACTTTTACTTCACTTTTGTTTAAACGGTTCAAAATTTTCAAATAGGCTCTACATTTTGTTTTTATTTCTCACAGCAAATTAAATTTGATCTGTGTAACATCTCAAATTATTAACACTAATAACGTATCTAATTTACGTATCGGTAATTAGAATTTAGTACATTATTTATGAATATTCACAAATTTTCAAATAAAATATTTAATAGTATACAAAATATGAGTCTTTAGTGAAAGCTTACAATACATAAAAATATGAAATTGATTTCTATACAAAGCTCTCATCATTGTACTTAATATACATATATCGTCCTATTTACAAAATCTAGTACATCTAGGGAAGATATTTTCTCATGCCTAAACTCCGTATTGCTTCATCTTACTTGGCCACCTGGAATTATCATGAAAACCATAAAAAATAATGGGGGTGAGAATCAAAATTCTCAGTAGTTTGTTCAAAATCATGTCATCACAATAATTTCAACTATTTCGAAGAAGAACATCATTTTTATTCAGAACATGTATTATTACTTTAGGAAGGTAGCTAGATGCCAAATGAAGTCATTCCTCTTCTCGAAATAGAGGTTCATTTAATTATGAAAACCTCTATCAATTATCAAAATCACATCATGTTCAAAGTCATTAAGACTTAATTCATTAAATTGAAATCCATGTCATCATAACATATTCACTTTTCTAAATTCAATATATCATGATAGAAATCTCATCATATCTCAAATCATCAAGACACATGTGTCATCTCAAATCAAATGGTATGGAGGAAATTATCCGTCCTCACAATACCGATCACTTGGTAGTAGTCTGTTTTTAGATTGGTGCACATCAACTTCTTTATGGCCGTACGTCGCCACACAGAACTACTCCGGGTAACTAGACCTAATCTTCCCATGTCTAACTTAGAGGAAGTACTTCTCCTCAATATCAATTATCAAAGCTAGGGATAGACTTCAATCCATCATGATAAGGAGAAGGTACGTTATCTCATAATATCAATCATCGGGATTAGAATGAGAGGTACGTTACTCAGACTATCTAGGATATAGGATTACCCCAAGTAGAGAGGGAAACACTCATCCTCAACTACTTAATGACTAGGGAAGCTTAGGTAAAGAGGAAGGTTCTTCCTTAACCTCAATTACTCAAGTATAGAGAAAATCACATATTCTCTTACCATTAACCAAGACTTACCCTAGTACAAGTACATCCAAAATCCATCTCGGCCTAGTTCCACAAAGTGGATACCCATGAGAGAAAACCATTTCATCAAATCATCATGCAACATATTGCATAAATAAATCATTCTTATCATGAGTGTTCAAATACCATCAACCAATCTCACTTGATGCAAACATATCATACAATCAAGCATCATTTAGTTCATCTCAAATCCATGTTCAATATATATATATTTATCATTCTACCAAATCTTAGTATTCATAAATAAAACTCATTGTTGATACCCAATTTTGTCCATAATTTTATTTTATTTTATTTTTGTTACTTAATCAAGGTATGAACACTTAATCTTGTCCATGAAGTTTATTTCTAAACCTTGAAAAATGAATGAAATTCAAAAAACAAACAAAAATGAAAAATGAAAAAAGGAAAAAAAGTTGAAAAAACTAAAGTGTTTAAGTCCCACATTGGAGAAGCCAAGCTCCTTCTCCCTCCCCTCCTCCTATATAAAGGGGTGCTTCTCAATGGTTTGGACATCCAAAAATTTTCACACTTGGGCTTAATACTAAGTATAAGAGCCCAAGAACTTTAGTAAATTTTTTTTTTACTTGGGCTTAATACTAAGTATAAGAGCTCGAGACTTTAGTAAAACTTTTTTTTCTTGCTAGTAAATTGCTTTTCGGGTTTGATTTGAAGAGGACGCGTGGGACTCTCGTGCACCAACTTCTTTAAGTAGCATTTTTACGCCTTGGAGGTAAGCTTGCTTATTTATTTATTTATTTTTTGTATTTTTTTATATAAGTGTTGTTCATTTTAGTTTATTCATTTATTAGTTTGATTTGTTTATTTATTTATTTATTTTTTATTTTAAAATTAATTTAAGAATAAATTGGGTTAATGAATTCATGACAACTTGCTAACCCTTGCGATCATTTAAGTTATGACGGAAACTTGATGATCTAAATTGTTATTTTGTCTTCATTTTTTTATAAAACAAATCGCTAAAGGTTCAAAACCTTTTTTAAAATTTTCGTGATAAATTTGATAATCATGGGTGACGTCTCTAGCGTGACGCGAAAGCTTCACCTATTCAATCCTTAATTTGATTAATCGAGTCGCGACGACTTGTTAATTCAAATTTTCAGAATCTTTTTTAAAAAATTTAAAAATCAACCAACGCACACTTATTTTTTAAAGAACTACGTGACTTTGAGTTCTCCATTGCACCAGGAGATACGTAGGAGCAGAAATCCATTTCTGTCAAGCCAAAAAAATAAATTTTCATAATTTGGTTGTTTCTTTTATTTCTTTTTAAAAAATAAAAAAATAAAAAAAAAAAATAAATAATTACAAAGTCTTTTGTTTAAAGGGGTTAAAATAAATATATTTAAGATTATTAAAACTTGAACAACTAACTTAAGGTACCGTTCATGGAACGGGCAGTGTAGGGTGCTAATACCTTCCCTACCTGTAATCGACTCCCGAATCCAAACTCATTTTCAAAAGACCGTTTGCTTGATTAAATGGTTTTTCTAATGTTTTTCCAATTTAAATAAACATTGGTGGCGACTCCATTGATTTTATCTTTTTTGGTCGTCCGTCGCGATCCGGTTATGCATAAATTGGCGACTCATGGGACATTCTTAGAGAGTCGGCCTCACTTGTTAGTTAGTTGTGCAAATTTTTAATAATCTTCTATTTATTTATTTTACCCTCTTTGTCTTTGTTTTCATTTTCTTATTTGTTTGTAAATGTTTTATTTAGTATTTTTATGTAAATATTGGTTAGCATTATTTCATGTATATTGTGACCTGTATATATACCTTGTGCTAAATTGTTGAAACCCTAGGGTAGAGGATTGCTGACTGGCTATTGTATATATGTCTTTGTAGATTGGGGGTAATTTTGGTATTTTTGTATAAGTTTGTACGCTCCCAAGACCCACTGCACCTACACGTTTATCACACACGCTTGAGTGGGGCCCTATACCCGGGTCTGAGCGAATCCTAGGATAGGTAGAGGTTGCGTAGTGGTAGCCATTTTGGATGTACATCCTGTTTGGTTATCGCGAAAACCTCATCTAGAGTGCGCCTTTTTATGAATGTCTCCACACCTAGTGGTTTACCCATTATTTCGTGGTCAACATTTTGAAATAGGACTTGGCTCTAGAGACCTCTAAAATAGAAAAGCCACCTTATGGAAGTTCTCACGAATCAAAAAGACTCTTAGATCCTTAGGATAGAATTCCCAAGTTTAAGGCAACCCTATTAGGACACAAAGGGAGCATACTTCTTCTTTATTTATCTGTTTCTCATATCATTCATTCTTGTATTAAAAAATCAAATGAAGAAAAAAGGTCATTCATTGCTTGCATCTTCATAACATTCTTAGCATTATAAAAAAAAAAAAATCATACATTTCATGACATTTCCAGCATGTAATACATTATCTTGCATTATCATTTCTAGCATTTTTTTTCTTCTTTTCTTCTTTCTTTTATTTTTTTAAATAAAAAAAAAACTTCCTCATCCCTATCACTTATGTCATTCATCCATGCACCATTCTGTATAAAAAAAATTCAAAAAAGACAAATACTTCATGTAGCATTTTCATTCTTAACTCTTTTTATTCACCTATCGCTCATGTCATTCATTCCTTTTTTTTAAAAAAAGGGATATATCATTTTGCATTTTCATTACATTCTTAGCATTCATAAAAAAGAAAAAAACATCATTGTATATTTTCATGACAGTTCTAGCATCAAAAAAGCAAAAAATATCATCTTCATAACATTCCTAAAAAAAAAAAAAAGCATTATCTTGCATTTTCATAGCATTCTTAGCATAAAAAAAAAGAGAGAGATACATTATCTTGCATTTGCATTACATCCCCATAAAAGATATCATCTTCCATTTTCATCGCGTTTCTAACTCTAAAAGAGGAAAGGAAAGAAAAAGATACATCATTGTTGTGCATCACCATGACATTCATAGCATTCTTCTTAAAAATAAAAAATAAAAATTTCATTTGCATGATACTTTGCATACATTGTGTCATTTTGGTTTAGTCAATACTAATAATCACATCATGTTTCCTCGAGCGAGAAAAGTAGACACTATAGCGGGAAAACGGCTTCCACGACACCCTTACGGGACTCGTTCCCAAGCAAAGATCATGGATGAGATAGAAGCGAGACGCAAGATTTGAGGGATGAAGTGAACCGGCTCGGGGAGCAAATGTCCAAGATGTTGGAAATGTTACGAGTCCATGGAGAGTAGAAGGAGTACGGATGGGAATCCCTCGGCGACAAATGAAGGACATCCGGCCACACCTCCTTACCCTTTGGTTTTTTGCGTTCCCCCCGCAATACCAAGGCTTTAATCCTCAAGGGATTACGATGCCGCTCACCATTTGCCCAAACGGCACCACTCAACCCTCAATCGCCGGTTCACGGGGGAAACCAAGGGCGCCTTTTCCACCATATGGCCTCCTCCGGGGTATATACCACCATTAGCCACTAATTCCCCCAATAATGACATGCCAACGGTGTCCCCAACTCCAAATCCCTCAAACTCTACCCAAAATCAAGCCACTACGGTCAAATGACAACGAATCCCCGCCAACACAACACCCATACCCTTTCTTCATCCCGCCATATGGTCTCCATCCCGTTCGTACCACCGCAAACTACCAATCCTCGGGCAAGAAGCATGCCTGCTTTAAACTCCTTGAGTGCAGCTCAACCACATGCCAGTGGAACCCCACTGGGCCAACATTCCGTTCCCACCATCATGCCACAATACCCGTTGAATTCCTCTGTGGAAAACCCCCAGTCCATGGAGAAGTGGGAAATTCTTGAAGAAAGACTACGAGCCATCGAAGGAGCAAGTGGCTATGGTCTTTTGGATGCTTCAGAGCTCTGTCTTGTCCCGAATGTGGTGATTCCTCCCAAGTTTAAGGTCCCAGATTTTGACAAGTACAAGGGAACTACTTGTCCAAAGAACCACCTAACCATGTACATCCGCAAGATGGCTTCACAAGCTCACGATGACAAGCTGTTAATCCACTTCTTTCAAGACAGCCTAACTGGGGCAGCTTCGAATTGGTACACGCATCTTGAGCGTGCCCATATACGATGTTTCAAAGACTTGACTGACGCTTTCTTGAAGCAATATAAGTATAACATCGATATGGCACTAGGATAGACTACAATTGCAGAACATGGCTAAGAAGGATGCTGAGACCTTCAAGGAATATGCTCAGAGATGGAGAGAAATGGCTGCTCAAGTAGAGCCCCCATTGACGGAAAGAGAAATGGTGGCTACGTTCATTGACACTCTGCAATCACCCTTTTATGATAAAATGATAGGGAGTGTGTCATCAAATTTCTCAGACATGGTCATCATTGGAGAAAGAGTTGAAGGAGGAATGAGGAGTGGGAAAATCGTTGAAAGTTCAACACGGGAACATTTAACGCCAAAAGGCCCCCGATGGGGAAGAAAAGAGAGGAGAAACCTATCTTTGTTACCTTCGACCAAAGAAACTCCACCCGAGGCGGATATAGCCAAACACCGTGAACCATCAACCATCCTTCCAAACTCCTTTCGCACCTTACCACCCGTACTTTCCCACTACTCCACCAATTCCATATCCCCACCAGTATCACCCCCATGTCGCCAACGCTTCACATGTTCCTCATCCTCGGCCTCATCACCCAATGAGGCCTCACAAACGCCATATCCTAATCAATACCGACACCCCCTACCTTACCACCTCAACAAGCTCAACCATGGACCCAAAGCCCAAACACAAACTAAAAAGACCACCATATAGCCAAGAAAGGAAACATCTTGACCCAATCCCTATGACTTATACCGAGTGCATTACCCCACTCATCCAGTAACTCTCTCTTGGCTCCTTGCCCGATGAAGCCGGTGGAGCCCCCATACCCTAAAGGATTTGACCCAAATGCCAAGTGCGACTACCATGCGGGGGCTGCAGCCATTCCACGAGAATTGCGTAACGGTGAAGTTTAAGGTGCAAGACCTAATAAATGCTAAGTGGTTGAATTTCAAGACAAATACTCCTAGTGTGGGTCACAATCCGTTACCAAACCACGGGAATCCCACAGTTAATGCTATAGGGGAGTGTTCTGCCCAGCAGCTCATAAGACAAGCGACAGATGTCAAGACCCCCATGAGGATTATCTTCAAAGAACTATGTAAATTTGGGATGATGGAAGCTCATATTGAGGAGAAAGAGGGCGACGAAGGTGAAATAATGTGCAATCTCCACGGGAATGTAGGGCATTCTATTGAGGATTGTGGTGAGTTCAGACAAATCCTCCAAGATCTAATGGATATGCAATTAGTGCAAATAGGTCACTTAGGTGACAATGGTGGCGTAAACATGGTGGATAAGTGTGCTATTCCACAATTGCAAGAAGGTCAGGAAGCCGTAAACTCTCTTGTCCCTTCCATTGCAAATTCGGCTATCAAACCGTTGGTTATCTATTATACTGAAGCTGCATATGCGCCATCCCCTTGTGGCCCGAAACCTATCACCATTCAAGTTCCCAGTCCTTTTCCCTTCAAGGACACTCGAGCCGTGCCATGGAATTATAATGTGCAGGTCCTTAGAAGCAATCCCACGAATGATCAGTCGGAAGTTGCGTCTGGTTCGACTTCTATTGTTACTAATATATCGGGGATTGGGGGAGTGACCCGGAGTGGTCGCATCTACATTCCTAAGGAGCTGCGAAAGACCCAAGAAGAAGAAGAAAAGGGGAACCGTAAAGGCAAGGTCGAGGAAGGGGAGACTTCCATTGGGAACGAAGCAAAAGAAAAAGAAAGGTCGGAAAAGGCGAATGAGTACAAAAAAGAAGTATCAGATGAAGAAGCTTGTGAGTTCTTGAAGTTTATCAAGCAAAGTGAATACAGAGTGGTAGATCAGCTGAATCGCACCCCTGCAAGGATATCACTTTTGTCCTTATTGATGAATTCCGAATCGCACAGAAAAGTATTGATGAAAATACTGAATCAGGCTCATGTTTCCCATGACATTACAGCTGACAAGTTAAGTGGTATTATTGGCAACATTACTGCTGATAATTATGTCACTTTCACTGATGATGAGATACCAGCTGAAGGAATGGGGCACAACAAGGCACTGCACATTTCTGTCAAATGTCAAAAGCATATAATGGCTAGAGTGCTCATTGACAATGGTTCCTCTTTGAACGTGTTACCAAAATCAACCCTTTCCAAGCTGCCTTTTGATGGGACTTGCATGAAACCAAGCACGATGATAGTAAGGGCATTCGATGGCACCAGAAGAGAAGTCATGGGGGAGATTGAAATACCAGTTCAGATTGGTCCCTGCACTTTCAATATACTCTTCCAAGTGATGGACATTACGCCATCCTACAGTTGTCTTTTAGGACGACCATGGATTCATTCTGCTGGAGCTGTTCCTTCTACCTTGCACCAAAAAGTAAAATTCATAGTTGATAATAAGATGATTACTGTCTTTGGCGAAGAGGACCTACTGGTGAGCAAGCCATTGGACACTCCTTATATTGAAGCTGCAGAAGAAGCTCTTGAAACCGCGTTCCAAGCGCTAGAGATTGTCAATGCCACCTATGTGGAAGAAGGAGTTCGAGGTCTGAAGCCTCAGCCATCTAATGCATCCATGATGATGGCTAAGGTAATGCTTGGAAAAGGATATCGATATGGAAGAGGACTAGGAATGAATGGACAAGGCATTGTGAATTTCTGGGCACCCTGCGAAAACAAAGACAGATTTGGGTTAGGATATAAACCCACCAAAGCAGACAAAAGAAGGGTCCTAGAAGAGAAAAGGGAGAGGAGGTTGGCTAGGTTGGAAAATCGGGAACCTAAAGCTGAGAGGATCCCCATCTGTGACATCCGACGAAACTTTCGAAGTGCGGGCTTAGTATTTCGAACCAAGTGACCGCCATCGAAGACGATCAACTCATCAATCATGGTGTCAACTTGGTGTACCCTTGCTCCCCAGATGCAGAACTCAACAATTGGGAGAGCGTTGATTTTCCCATGACTTGTGAAATTGATTCAAAGTAATTTTGTAATGCTAATCCTTTAGCTCTGCCCAAGGCTTTAGGATAATGTGTTGTGAAAGCGGGCTCACATGTTTTCATTTCAATATTTACTATCAATAAATGCATTTTCAGATTATCTTTCTATTTCCCTTTTTCAGCTTTTTGCTCAACCATTTCATTAACCTTTATTCATTACCCTTTTTTTTTTTACTTGTGTTGACACCAATAAATGCAGATCTGAAAGTGACTCTCTTGAAAATGATAGTGCTATGACCCCATTATATGATTTTGACCATCCCGTTAATCATGTTGATGAGGATAATGATGACAATTGGGAACCCTCTCCGAGCTAATGAGATTAATGGAACAAGAGGCCAAGGAAATTCAGCCCCATGAAGAGCCAACCGAATCGATTAATTTGGGGACGAGAGGATGATAAAAAAGAAGTTAAAATTGGCACTACCATGAAAGAAAATGAGCGAAGCAAGTTGGTTAAGCTCTTATCGATTATTGTGATGTTTTCACTGGTCATACCAAGATATGCCGGCCTAGATACTAGCATAGTTAAGCACAAATTGCCTTTAAAACGAGTAATGTCCTCCGGTCAAGCAAAAGTTGAGACGAATGAAGCGGAGATGTCACTAAAAATTAGAGAAGAGGTTAAAAAGCAGTTTGATGCAGTTTCCTCATTTGTTGCAAAGTACCCTCAATGGGTTGCTAACATCGTCCCTGTCCCAAAGAAAGATGGGAAGGTGCGAATGTGCATTGACTATAGAGATTTGAATAGGGCCAGCCCTAAAGACAACTTCCCTCTACCTCACATTGATGTTTTGGTGGACAACACTGCTCAACATGCATTTTTCTCCTTCATGGACGGTTTCTCGGGATACAACCAAATCAAGATGGCGCCTGAAGATATGGACAAAACCACATTCATCACTCTGTGGGGAACTTTTTGCTATAAGGTGATGCCATTTGGATTGAAGAACGCCGGAGCAACTTATCAAAGGGCGATGGTGGCATTGTTCCACGACATGATGCACAAAGAAATAGAAGTTTATGTGGATGACATGATTGCAAAGTCAAAACAGAAGAAGATCACATAACCGATCGCAAAAGCTCTTTGAACGGTTGAGAAAGTTCGTGCTCGGGACCGAATCCTACTAAGTGCACTTTCGGGGTAAAATCGTGCAAGCTCTTGGGGTTTGTGGTTAGCGAGAAAGGGATAGAAGTTGATCCAGACAAAGTTCGAGCAATCATAGAGATGCTCCAAATCGAAAAAGAAGTTCGTGGGTTTTGGGAAGGCCGAACTATATTGCTAGGTTTATATCCCATTGATCGCAACATGTGAGCCGATCTTCAAGTCGTTGCGTAAAAAAACCAGAAAGAGAGTGGAATGAGGATTGTCGGGTGGCATTTGAAAAGATCAAGCAAAGTATTTGCAAGAACCCCGCTTTGGTACCTCCAGGTGCCGGGAAGGCCTCTCATCATGTACTTGACCGTGTTGGATGAATCCATGGGTTGTGTCTTGGGACAACACGATGAAACCGGCAAAAAGAAGCGAGTGCCATCTATTACTTGAGTAAGAAGTTTACCAACTATGAGGCAAAATACTCATTGTTGGAACGCACATGCTGCGCCTTGGTATGGGCACCCAGGTTAAGGCAGTACATGTTGTGTTGCACCACTTGGTTAGTGTCCAAAATGGACCCGATCAAGTACATCTTTGAAAAACCTGCCCTCACTGGGAGGATTGCACGCTGGCAAGTTTTGCTATCAGAATATGACATTGTCTATGTCACGCAAAGCGATCAAAGGCAGCGCTCTGCGCGATTTCTTGGCTAGTCAACCGGTGGAAGATTATGGGTCTATGCGGTGTGAGTTCCCGATGAAGATGTAATGGCTTTGTTCGAGAAGAAAACCCTCGGAAAAAGAAAAATGGACTTTGTTGTTCGATGGAGCTTCCAATTCACTGGGGCATGGAGTTGGGGCCATACTGATTTCCCCTGAAAATAATTTCATCCCAATCACCGCTAGGTTGTGCTTCGACTGTACAAACAACATAGCTGAGTATGAAGCGTGTGCCATGGGAATCCAAGCAGCAGTAGACTCAAAGGCAAAGGTTCTAGAGGTATATAGGGACTCTGCCTTGGTCATCCATCAGCTAAAGGGAGAATGGGAAACTCGAGATGCCAAATTAATCCCCTATCATGCCCACATCAAGGAGTTGATTGAACAACTTGACGAAGTTACATTCCGGCATATCCCTCGAGAAGATAATCAGTTGGCTGATGCCCTAGCCACATTGTCGTCAATGTTCAAAGTAAGTCAGGATAGGGACTTGCCGCTTATAAAAATGGAAAGTCGTGATCAACCGGCATATTGTCAAATGATAGAAGTGGGAACAGGATGGGAAACCGTGGTATCATGACATCAGATGCTTCATCAAGAGCGAGAGAGTACCCTCCACATGCTTGAGAAAATGACAAAGGACCCTCGAAGACTCGCAATGAGTTTCTTTCTAAATGAGGAAGTGCTTTACAAAAGGAACCATGATATGGTCCTGCTAAGATGCGTTGATGCGACGGAGGCGAGAGAAGATCATCAAGGATGTTCATGAAGGTTCTTTTGGAACTCATGCAAATGGGCATGCAATGGCAAGGAAAATACTAAGGGCGGGATACTATTGGTTGACAATGGAGACCGATTGTTTCAACTATGTGAAAAAGTGTCATAAATGCGGACATATGCTTTGATAGGATTCACATGCCACCAAAGCACCTTTGAATGTTTTAACGGCACCGGCCGTTCTCGATGTGGGGAATGGATGTCATAGGACCCATTGAACCAAAGGCCTCAAATGGACATCGCTTCATTCTCGTTGCAATTGATTACTTCACTAAATGGGTCGAAGTCGCTTCTTATACCAATGTCACTAGGAATGTAGTGGTCGGGTTTGTCAAAAGGGAGTTGATTTGTCGTTATGGCTTGCCGTGCAAGATTATTACGAGATAATGCCACTAATTTGAATAATAAGATGATGAAAGAGATGTGTGAGAATTTTAAAATTGAGCACCACAATACCCCTCACCTTACCGCCCTAAGATGAATGGGGCGGTTGAGGCAAAGAAACAAGAATATCAAGAAAATCGTCCGAGAAGATGGTTGTAACATACAAAGGCGGCACGAAATGCTACCATTTGCCTTGCATGGTTATCGCACGTCCGTTCGTACTTCAACCTGGGGCAACCCCTTTCTCTTTGGTTTATGGAATGGAAGCGGTACTCCCTATTGAAGCGGAAATCTCATCATTAAGGGTGCCGATGGAGGCGGGACTAGAAGAAGCCGAATGGGTCCGGACTCGACTTGATCTGGGTTGAACCTCATTGAGGGAAAGAGATTAACCGCACTATGTCATGGTCACTTTACCGAAGAGAATGATGAAGGCCTATGCGAAAAAGGTGCGCCCTCGACGTTTCAAGAAGGAGACTTAGTACTCAAAAAGATCCTTCCCATTCAAAAGGATTTTCGAGGAAAATGGACTCCAAACTATGAGGGACCTTATGTCGTAAAAAGGCCTTCTCAGGAGGAGCTTTGATTCTCACAAACATGGATGGCGAAGATCTACGACTTCCTATAAATTCAGATGCAGTCAAAATGTACTATGCTTAAAAAAAAAAAAAGGAAAAGAAAAATGGCTCGCTAAGCTGAAAACCTGAAAAGGCGACCTAGGCAAAAGTTAGAGCGGCCCGCTAGGTTGAAAACTCGGAAGAGCGACCTAGGCAAAAATTAGGGTTAAAAAAGGTACTTGACACATCCGGAGAAGTGAACATACCTCAAGTCATAAATTGGGGCGGTTTGAGAGTATCTGGGCCAAACCAAGGCGTTTGAATATACGAAGTCTTATCGGAGACACTCCCAATATGTAAAAGCGGGTCGAATCATATTCAAAACAGACAAGGGGATGTTCAAGGTTGCGCACATGGGAAATTAGCACTTGTTCATTCAAGAGAGCATCACTCGAAGAGTTGGAAAATTCCCCTTCAACATTTCTTTTGTAAACCTTTTCAATTCGAGTTCCATTTGTACTGCCTTTCTTGTACTTTTTCTGTCTATGATGATAATCCCTTTTTGTTGCAACCCATTGTTGACTTAATATGCATTTTTTATGATAGTTTTATATTGAGATGTGAAACATGTGACAATATGGTAAAAGCATTTGGATTTGCTTTAACAATCTCGAAAAGTCATGGAAAACGCAATGAAATCGACAAGAGTTGATGAGAAAAGTAAGAATCATCGACAAATCATAAGGCCAATCAATGAATTTTCTTTGTTCAATTGCGATCCCGTGTGGGAAAAAGTCCTTGGGGTTGCGAAACCAAAGCTCGATAAAAAAAACAAAAAACAAAAAAACCAAAAAAAGCAAAAAACAAGATTTGCTAACTCGGTTTGCTCATGAGAATCCCTACAAGAGGGCATTCATTGCATCATGCATCATTTCTAGCATCACATGCATTGTCCTCAGCATCACATGCATTGTACTCAAGCATCACATCCATTGCATCATCATCCATTGCATCATGCACCATCTCTAAGCATCGCATGCATTTACAAAATCATTGTCTTTTAGTTTTTAAGTCCCTGCACCCATTGTCTTTAAGTTTTCGGTCCCGCACCCATTGTCTTTTAATCTAGGGTCCCCGCACCCATTGTCTTTAAGTTTCCTGTCCCCGCACCCATTGTCTTTAAGTTTTTCGGTCCCCGCACCCATTATCTTTTAATTCGGGTCCCCGCACCCATTGTCTTTAAGTTTTCCGGTCCCCGCACCCATTGTCTTTTAATTTCGGTCCCCGCACCCATTGTCTTTTAATTCCTTCCTCGCACCCATTGTCTTTTAGTTTCTCGGTCCCCGCACCCATTGTCTTTTAATTCCGGTCCCCGCACCCATTGTCTTTTTTAGCTTCTCGGGTCCCCGCACCCATTGTCTTTTAATTCCGGTCCCCGCACCCATTGTCTTTTTCATTAGGGTCCCCGCACCCATTGTCTTTTAATTTCGGGTCCCCGCACCCATTGTCTTTAAGTTTCTGGTCCCCCGCACCCATTGTCTTTTCGGTCCCCGCACCCATTGTCTTTAAGTTTCTGTCCCCGCACCCATTGTCTTTAAGTTTCCGGTCTCCGCACCCATTGTCTTTTAATTCCGGGTCCCCGCACCCGTTGTCTTTTAGTTTCCGAGTCCCCGTACCCGTTGTCTTTCTTTTTGGGTCCCCGCACCCATTGCTTTTTAGTTTTTGGGTCCTCGTACCCATCGCTTCCAAAGCAAGCAGGGGCCTTGTGCCCGTCACATTTTTCTTTTCTGTCAAGCTTCAGCGGATACCCGACTCCGCAAGTTTTGTGCCTTTTCTGTTTTAAGTTTCTGTCAAGCTTCAGCGGATACCTGACTCCGCAAGCTTTTTACCTTTTGGGTCCTCATACCCATTGTTTTTGGGTCCCCGTACCCATTGTCTTTAAGTTTTCTGTTAAGCTCCGGTGGATACTCTGACTCCGTAAGCTTCTTACCTTGTTTTGGTTAAACTTCAAATTGACACCGAATCCGCAAGTTTTTACCTTTTCATGGACAAAATTGAATCAATTCCTTTGTTTTTCATTTATTCTAAATGTAAAACAAAGGGGGGCAGCTGTTGATACCCAATTTTGTCCATAATTTTATTTTATTTTATTTTTGTTACTTAATCAAGGTATGAACACTTAATCTTGTCCATGAAGTTTATTTCTAAACCTTGAAAAATGAATGAAATTCAAAAAACAAACAAAAATGAAAAATGAAAAAAGGAAAAAAAGTTGAAAAAACTAAAGTGTTTAAGTCCCACATTGGAGAAGCCAAGCTCCTTTTCCCTCCCCTCCTCCTATATAAAGGGGTGCTTCTCAATGGTTTGGACATCCAAAAATTTTCACACTTGGGCTTAATACTAAGTATAAGAGCCCAAGAACTTTAGTAATTTTTTTTTTTACTTGGGCTTAATACTAAGTATAAGAGCCCGAGACTTTAGTAAAACTTTTTTTTCTTGCTAGTAAATTGCTTTTCAGGGTTTGATTTGAAGAGGACGCGTGGGACCCCTGTGCACCAACTTCTTTAAGTAGCATTTTTACGCCTTGGAGGTAAGCTTGCTTATTTATTTATTTATTTTTTGTATTTTTTTATATAAGTGTTGTTCATTTTAGTTTATTCATTTATTAGTTTGATTTGTTTATTTATTTATTTATTTTTTATTTTAAAATTAATTTAAGAATAAATTGGGGTTAGTAATTCATGACAACTTACTTAACCCTTGCGATCATTTAAGTTGCTGATAAACTTGATGATCTAAATTGTTATTTTGTCTTCATTTTTTTATAAAACAAATCGCTAAAGGTTCAAAACCTTTTTTTAAAATTTTCGTGATAAATTTGATAATCAGTGGGTGACGTCTCTAGCGTGACGCGAGCTTCACCTATTCAATCCTTAATTTGATTAACTGAGTCGCGACGACTTGTTAATTCAAATTTTCAGAATCTTTTTTTAAAAAAATTTAAAAATCAACCAACGCACACTTATTTTTTAAAGAACTACGTGACTTTGAGTTCTCCATTGCACCAGGAGATACGTAGGAGCAGAAATCCATTTCTGTCAAGCCAAAAAAATAAATTTTCATAATTTGGTTGTTTCTTTTATTTCTTTTAAAAAATAAAAAAATAAAAAATAATAAATAATTACAAAGTCTTTTGTTTAAAGGGGTTAAAATAAATATATTTAAGATTATTAAAACTTGAACAACTAACTTAAGGTACCGTTCATGGAGCAGACGGTGTAGGGTGCTAATACCTTCCCTACCTGTAATCGACTCCCGAATCCAAACTCATTTTCAAAAGACCAGTTTGCTTGATTAAATGGTTTTTCTAATGTTTTTCCAATTTAAATAAACATTGGTGGCGACTCCATTGATTTTATCTTTTTTGGTCGTCCCGTCGCGATCCCGGTTGCGACACTCATGTATAAGCATCATGCCTTGATATCTCATCGTGAAATCATTCCAATGATATACTCAATGCATAATCATACCTTGCATAACATTATTCATGCTCTTTTTCATCTAATATATCTCAAATATGACATTATATTGCATTTTGAAAGCAAATTCTTAAGAAACAGAGCAGAAATTCCATTCTACCAGCCTGGCACCTAAGCGGTAAGCTTTGGGCGCCTAGGCGCTGGACGCGTGCTCAAGCGCTCAAACATGAGCGCTCAGGCGCTCTTCCCGCATACAGAAAACCTGTTTCTGGGTTCTGGGCTCTTAGGCGCTCCACTCGTGGGGCCTAGGTGTTCAAACCAGAACCCAGAGTCTCTGTTTCGGGTTCAGATTTCAAACTTCCCAAAAACCAAATTCAAAATCATCTATAAATCATCAAAGTTATCATGTTCAAGCATCAAAATCATCATCCAAAATCACAAATCAAAAATGAGTTCAATACCCCTTTTTAATCTTAAAAATCATTAAAAATCAATAGAAAACTTTAAATGCATAGATCCACCAATCTTAGTTAAAATCTCAATCAAACTCATACAAAATCTCAGATTTGGAAGAAAACACGGTTAAAAAGAAAAAGAGAGAAAATCCCCTACCTTGGTTTCCATGGCTCTATGCTTTGCTCTTATTCTTATTCTTCTGTTTTCTCCTCTTTCTCCTCTTCATTTCTACTTTTCCCCCATTCGGTTTCCCCTTCTTCTTTTCTTTCTTCTTTCTTTTCTTTGTTTTCTGAATAGAAGTGCACGAGAGAGAGAGATCAAGAAGATGAGAGGAAAATCTTATCTTTTAAAAGATGAGTTTAAGGGTAAAATGATCATTTTACCAAACTTTGTACCCGTTAAGAATACTTCGATTTTACTAAATCAAGTTTCTCAACTTTCAATAACTATAAAATAAATCTTAAGATTTATCTAAATTATTATTTTACCATTTTCATAATTTTTTATATCTATCATTCCTCAGAGGAGGATCCTCTAAAATAAATTATAAGCAAGTAAGCATCTATCAATCATTGATTGATGAGCCCACTTATCAATTAATGGTTGATAGATGCTTACTTACTCATAAATTACTTTAGAGGATCCAAATCCTCATTCCTCAATCTGGTATTAAAACACTTCCAAAGTATTTTTAAAAATATCATACTGACTTCATTTATTCTCAAAATTTAACCACATCTTCCTTACACATTTGCAACCCATGAATAAAACTTTTCCTATTTATTTCCTTTAATTTAGCATTTATGTTATTTTCCTAAGTCAAAATAATTATTTTTACACGTTCTGTGTTACGATAAAGTACTTAAATTAACTTAAAATATCTTTAAAATTTAATAGATATATTAAACAAGTATTATAATACCTTATGATCATATATAAGTCTAACTTACTAAAAAAGAATGTTACAATCTGCATAACAGAAACAAAATGGGAGCAATAAGCTTGTGTAGCAATTGCTAGGCACAGGCCTTGTAAGTTGTAACAGAGATATGGTGGCTCTTACCAGTTGCAAGTTACGAATTTAAGCTGCGTACTACAAACAGCCAGGCAAAATATCATAGTTGCAAGTCGGTTTCAAGTCAAAATAATATTTCCTACTATCTACAATATTCCGATCCTTTCTTCTAGACCTTTTCCACAAAGTCAAAATCCCAATAGATCGTGCCTCTTACAGATGTTAAACATAATGCCACTCGGTAAGTCGGTAAGAACATTATAGGCTATCCTTCCACATGCCTTTCAAGTTATGTACCACTTTTAGCCAAACAACACTCATTGCCATGATATCAGCCGAATACGAGGGTATTTCATTTCATATTTTATTCTTGACTATACACCCAAGGCCTTCCTGCAAGCCAGCTTAATGCTTTAATTTCAATGCATTGCAGAAAAACATAATTTGTCATTGTTTTATCCTTTTCCCAACTACCAACTTTGGATTTTAAGATTACTTGTGATTTAATTTTAACTTATGCTAATGCCTTGATGTAGACATAGCTATAAAACATTAAACTTCTATTGAATTAGTGGGGGATGGTAAAAACCTATTGCTATTAGGATTAAAATATTGAACTTATACAAGAAGGGGAAAAAATTGTATGCCAGATAAATATTTATGAGAAAATATTGACTTATATTGCAATTTTCCAAAGTTTACGAAGCAACAAGTATGAAATAAAATATGTCATTGTTATATACCAAAAAAAAAAAAAAATCTGCCATTAGTCGTTTTTTTTTTTAAAGTTTCTTTAGCTTATCTTCATGAAAATAAAGCTAGCCCTCAGTATCACATATTCATATATGTTAGAATACTTGTATTTTATAAAATTTTAAACTTTTTATTTTCTTGTCAAAGATTATAATTTATTCTAGTCTTTAAATTACAGTCTTCACTTGAGAATTCAAATCCGCCCTCATTATATGATGGTAAGGTTTAAATCATGCTTATTGTTAACATTTTCTTTTGCTAAGTAATTGTTCATGTAATTAATTTTATCCAGAAAAAATGTAATTAAGAAAAAAGTTAAGATAAGTTGGGAAAGAGAGCTTAATTGCTCCTATTTGACAATTTCAGATCAGGACACCACCTTGATATACTACTGGACCGTTCATAAGACTGGATGGTATCAAAATGCTATGATTTGTATTATATAAATTTAATTTTTAATTGCTCATACATAATTATAAATCATTCAAATTTAAAGTATACATATAGATTTAATTTTAATATAAAATTTATTTTTACGTAATATCAATATAAAAGAATATTTACACTTGTATTTAATGATATGTTATCACATTATATAACGAATTTAACATCTTATATAATTATAATATAGTTAAATTTATTAAATAATGTATCAACATAAAATTTAATAATAGTGTAAAATATTTTACATTCACAATATATCAAAATTTAACTCTTTAATCTAGTGTGTATTACTAAAAAGACTTTTAAAAAAATAACTTTTCCCTAAAAATCAAACAAATAGAAACATGCACCAATGAACCATGGTCCTATTTGACCATGACAACAAAATCCATATCCTTACCAATTTGACGATTGTCCGATTTTTGAAACACCATCGTCCAGCAGTCCAGCTAGAGATGCTGATGCTGTGATTGATTGTTGCCCTAACAAATAAACGAATACGAATAATTCTAAGAATTTTCTTAACCAGTGCCATTTTAAGGAATTCAAGTTAAAGAGAAAAATTTCAAGAAAAGTTATATTTTTTAAATATTTAATTTCTAATATATTAAATATTCTAATTTTTATGATTTTGTTTTGAATTCTTAACAAATATTTTTAAGATACTTATTAACAAAATATTAATTCTAAAGATATATTTAGATACATATCATTTCACATCTACATAATTTTTACTATTTAATTCCAATAAATCCTAACTTATTTTCTATATGTATATATTCTGATTCTATCACGTACCATAACATGATATATGTGAAACATAAATGAGGAGAAGACTATATAATACTCACATTTAAGTGTAAGTCTAGATATTCACTTAATTTTGACTTATTATAGTAATTTTTTTATAATTTTATTGTTGTATATGTAAATATTATTAATTAAAATTTATAAATTTCTTATATACACAATATCTATGGCAAAATAAAAAAAATTGGTCTCAATTTCGTATGTGAATCTAGTTATATATAAATATTACAAGTTAAAATTTATAAAAAAAAAATTATATGTACATATGAATTATACCTATTATTTATTCAATAAGTTACAAATTATAAATCTCACTCATTTATTTATTTTTTATTATGAGCAATGTTTTGCTTACAATTTCTATATGCACATTATATTTATATTATATATTAATATAAAAAATTTTAAATTAACTTATATATGATTATAATATTTTTGTAAAACATAAAATAAATTTATGAATGAATTAAAAAAATTAAACATATAAAAATTAAACAAATAATGAAATTATATTATTATATTATTATATCAATGATAATAAACCATACTACGACTCAAAAGTGAGTATAAAAGAGCACCGCTTTGAATGTACGGTGTAAAAGAAGCATTTTAACCTACAATTTTTTTAATTATTAAAAGAAACAGTAGTTAGTGTCATAGCAGTTATTTACTGGAAACTCAGGGACAAATGCGTAAAATAATTCACCAGATAAATATATTATGACGCCTCTTCCCCTCACACATTATTCCCTTCCCTCTCTCACCTCCACCTTTCTTCTTCTAATCCCTCTCCTCACTCCTTCTCTTCCCCCAAATCACAATCCCTCTTCTCTCTTTCTCTCTCTTAACCATATCATCTTTCTCTCTCCACCGTATACAGCGGCGTTATTGTGGAGGTATTTGCTTCTCATATAGATTCCCTACCCCTTGTCCCCACCCAACGCCGCTTCCTGGATCCCCCCTTCCTCTACCATATCCACCACCCTAACCACATCTGCTTTTTCCTCAATTCATTTTTTTTAATTTTTATTATTATTATTATTTATTTTTTGTTGCCGTTGTCACTTTCATTATCTTCTAAAGTTTATTTGTTTATATATATATATATATGTATTTTTAATTTACATCTTCGAACCCGCTTGTTGTGGACCCGGTTTTTCATTTTTCGGTTAAAAACAAACGAATGTAGAAGAATTCGTCATTTTATATTTTTGCGTTTGCCCTCTCCAAACCAAAAAGTAGCAGCGTGCGTGACGTCGGTTCTTACGTGGCATCATCTGAGGCCATGATGACGAATCACAATTCCCGTAGGATGTTGCCACCTGGCACAACCAGAAAGCGCAAGCACGCGGAAGATGACAAGCTGGCTACGCCGAAAGCCGCCGAGCCGATACCCCCCAATCGGCTTCTAGCTGGCTATCTGGCTCACGAGTTCCTGACAAAAGGGACTCTGTTAGGACAGAAGTTCGAGCCTGACTCCGCTCGAGCCGAGGCTGAAACCTTGGCTGGCTCCACCTCATCCGAGCCGAAGAGGAGCCAGCTGAACTTTCAAGCCGCTGCTTCAGCCGTGGAGCCGACTCGACCAAGCGTGAGGAAGGAGCACGAGAGTTACGGTGAGGTAGCAAGCATAATGAAGACGGATGGGACCCACATAAAAGGGGTAGTGAATCCCACCCAGCTGTCTCGATGGATTCGCATGTAAGATTTTGTGTGTGTGATGACGTGGCGGGTTTTAATTGGGTATTCCTGCAAGCGCATGAGTTGTGTTATGCAGACTTGCACAGGTTAGTTTGAAGTTGGTGGTGGGTTGCGTTGTTCGCAAAGTATAATGTTTGTACTTGAAAATTAATGAATATGTAGATCATCACCTGTGACTTTTTGCTGAAATTCTTCCATTTCTTTTATGTGATCGTTGATTGGTTGTGAAAACAATATGATTCTTACATGGACCAAGATTATCTACAGTGTATAGTGCGCCTAGAATTAATAATCATTGATTAAAAATTTAATCGTTTAGATTTTGATAAAAAAAAAGTTTAATTTTGATACGGTTTACATTATTATTCAATCTTGTATAAATATACTTTTGAGTTTTATTAATGTGTGTCTTATCTTAAGTGTATATGTTAAGGATTAAAATAATATTTATTATTTTTATTAATTATTTAAAAAATATTTTTTTAGATTTTTAAGATAATAAATCTTTGTATTTTTATTTAATAGTTTTTATTTTTTTATTTCTTAATATGTGTTTACGTTAACAAAATTCATATTTTCTTTAATAAATTTGATTATATTAATAATTACATGAGATCTCAAATTTTATTTAATAAAATGATAACATCCTAAATGATAATAAAAAACCTTTTTCACTCGGGATATCAAAATTAAATTCTTGATAAAATATAATTACTAAAACACATGAATTCTAAACTTAGTCTTAATAATGATTGTTATATGTACTTTATTTTTTAAGTACACCTTACATTTTAAAGGATATAAATTTGGATATACTTAATATAAGATCTCATATGCTTATATTTTTTCGTTTAATGTATCTCATCAATTATATGAGTGTTCAGAACTAGGTTTTGAGGGGTTATCTAAGAAAGTAAGAGATAATAGATTCTTTCAAGGCGCAACAACAACAAGAATGAAGTGAGAGAGTGAATACTTGCAAAAGATACTCTGATGTCAAGTCAATAACTATGCAAGGAGGGTAGTGTGTATTCAAAATTAGGTCATACTTTTGTCTTCTTGCTGAGTGTGTGTGTGTGTGTGTGTGTATGTGTGTGTCAAGTATACATATATATATGGAAAGCATTTTAGGTCTTGAAATATCTGAGTGTGTGTGTGTGTAAGCGTTTTAGGATGTGAAATATCTAAATATTCAGTGCATATTGAATGTTGTTACTTCGAATCGTGGAAACCATTATTCCTTGTCATTATTCCCCTCTTTTATGAAGGGCTTGATTAGGATTAATTTTTGTTGAGGAGGTTAAGCCTAGCGTATAAGCTGCTTCATGCGTGTAGTAACGTCTAGGTGCTAGCCTGACAGGTCAAGTTGTTCCAACTCTATGGACCCTTAATCTAATCCAGAACAGTTGCCCTAGCTTGGCGCTTAGATGAGACAACTAATTGTCAAGATATGAGTTCAATTGGAGCACACAATGCACAATGGACAAAAGGATTCAGATTAGTGTCAACGTCGGATCTCGCAATATTTTTTCCCAAAGGGCCGAGGTCCATGATGTACCATAATAAGCTCCTAAGGTCAATGAATAAGGACGGGATTTGTGATGGATCGCTCTACTTAAGTCACCATACCGTTATCTAGGGTAGGTAGCTAGTTGCCCCCTTATGTAGTTTGCGAGGTTCGTATTGAATGTACCTTGGTTTCAGACCAGGGTCCATGGTGTTGTTATTCTATGGTATCTCGTTGAGGGTCCATGATCTGAGTTAGGGTGTTCTCAAATGTCACGCGTCATTTCAGTTTTGAACGTTCTGCGTATTGTCCTTTCAGATGCTTTTGTTCAGAGCCAGTGTGCCACATGGTTGGAGAACAATGGAAGCTGTATTTGGGGTTTGTACCATCATGATTAATCATTTTCAAATTTCAAAAAGGAGGCGTAATGATGAGGCGCTTTAACCAAAAATATATATCTGCCCCCATTAATGGCGATGATTTAGAGGTGACCTTACGCGCTTACAAATAGGAATGTGGTTTATTCTTTCCCAATCTTTGCTCATCCTTGCACTCTAGATTTTTTTATTCGGCGACTTAAGTGATTTTAGTTGTCTTTTGCGGCGACTATTAGTGGTTCAATGCTTTTTTAGCATTTCCTTCGCCATTCAAAACCTCTCCTTTCCTCCAAAACCCAAGGTATTCCCCCTTTCACCCTTTTTCATTTTCGCCTTTTTCTTTGAGCATTTAGTGGGGGGAAATGTCCAGGAGTGAGAAGACAATGCAAAATAGCGGCCTATCAATGGAGGTTGAGTCCTCCCTGGTCTCCACTGCCTCAGCCACAGCCGGGACTTCAAGCCCACGGTGAGGACTCTGGTGATGGTTTGAAGTCCTTGACTAAGATGAGGATCTTAGAGGCATTCTGGAGGATAGAACAAGCTAGAGAATTGGTGAAGTGCGGGCCAGCCCGTTTGTTCTCTAAACTCATGATGGCAGTAGGAGACATGAGTGATTCTTCCATGAGTAATTTTTCTGAATCTAATTCAGATGAGTCCTCTGTAGGTGACGTTGTGGCGTGAACTCGGAGGGTGGCTCCTTTAGGGCAAAAGAGTTTCATATTCCCCTGAGATATCAACATATACTGGTGGATAGACCAGGAGGTCTTGGGCAACCCGTCTAATGTGAGGATTGTAAAAGACATCCACGAGAAGCACTAATATTTACAACTTATCGTGGATGGGTTAAGAGACCGAGAGTTTGCAATTGGGCACCCATCAGAGGAAGAAAGGGTATACTCAATCAGTACTATAGGCGGGTACTTCATGTACATGTACGAGGCTCTCTTCACCCAAATTGAGGCTCTTCACCCAAATCGAGGTACGATTGCCATTCTTTGAGTTCGAGATGCGCGTTCTTCTTCACTTGTGAATGATGCCTACTCAACTCCATCTGAATGCTTGGGGGTTCATCCGAGCATTCGAGCTTGTGTGCCAGATCTTTGAGTGACCGTATTTAGTCAAATCCTTCTTCTTTATTTTTTCTCAGTTGTCGACCTCAGGGAGCAATCAAACTAAAGGATGGGTCACATTGCAGGCACAAACTGGGCGTAGGGTTTTCAAACCCTACCAAAAGTCCTTTAAGAATTTTAAAAAGGGACTTCTTTAGGGTAGAAGAGGCTCTGGGGTTAATAACTTTTTTCGTCACCCAGGAGGGTCATCTGCTCCTTTATTTATATTAGTCCAAAATTGATTGGGAGCAGAGTAATAAAGAGTTATAAACTCTGGCTTCCGAGGTCTCCTATCTTGAGGCCATGGTCCTTCGATTCCTGATCGATTGGAATAAGGAAAAGGGGGTCATCTCCTGTAAAGATATCCTGGATAAGTCTACCGACTTTGCCTCGTACATGTACATGAAGTGCTCACCCATTGTACTGGTTGAGCACACCCTTTCCTCCTCCAGTAGGTGCTAGATTGCAAACTCTTGGTCTCTAAGCCCTTCAATAATGAGTTGTATATATTGTTGTTTATCATAGGCATCCTTGACCGTCTTTATTCTAGAAGGGGTGCTTAGAACCTCATAGTCCACCCACCGGTACATGCTTATATTTAGCGAAAAGATGAGTTCCTTTTGCTCTGTAGGTGTAGCCCTTCGGGTTCGTGCTATACCTACAGAGGACGCACCTGGGTTAGACTCTAAGGAATCACTTAAGTCTCCTAATGCCATCAGAAGCTTAGAGAGTGGATGAGTAGGCTTATGCCTTGTCAGCTCTCTGGCTTGATCTACCTTCTGGAGTGCCTCCAGGATCCTCACCCTGGTCGAGGAACTCAGACCCTCATTAGAATCCCTACCGTAGAGTTGAAGCCTCTGTCGTGGCTGCGGCGATATGGATAATGGAGGACTCAGAACCTCCACTGACGGGCCACTGTTCTACACTGTCTCCTCACTCCCAGACATTTCCCCCTACTAAATGCTAAAAGAAAAGTGCGATAATAAAAAAGGGTGAAACTAGAGTACCTTAAGTTTTTTTTGGGGGGGGGAAGAGAGGTTTTGACCAGTGAAGAAAGCGCTAAAAAAGCCTTAAGCCACCAACAATAGCCGCAAAAGATGCTAAAAATTGCCTAAGTCACTAAAGAAGAAAATCTGGAGTACAAGAACGACTAAAAAGTGGGAAGGGTTAAACCCATCCCTATTTATAGGCGCAGAAAGTCATCGTCGAATCGTTACCATCAATGGGGGCACATATGCCTTTTCGTTTAAAGCGCCTCATCATGACACATCTTTTTAAAATTTGAAAACGGCTAATCATGATACTACAAACCCTAAACGATAGCTTCTACTATCCTCCAACCACATGGCGTACCGTTTCTGAATGAAAGCATCTGAAAGGACAATGCACAAAATGTTCAAAATTAAAATGATGCGTGATATTCCAGAACACCTAACTTGGATCACAAACCTTTAATGAGACGCCAATGTATAACAACACCATGGATCTTAGTCTAAATCTAAGATACATTCATGATACAGACCTCCACAAACTGCACATGAGGGTAACCTACTACTTACCCCAGACAACGTTATGATGAAAGGACAAGCATTTATTATCTCAAAAATTGAAAAAATATTTAATACTTTCTTCTTTAGACAATTAATAATGAATTTTAAATGCTATTTTTAATTCTTAACATGTACCTTAAGCACACATGTTAACTAATATCTAAGCCATTTATAACTTAAAAACTGTATCAAGTTCAGTTAATACTGTAAAACTCTCGAATTAACTCTTAAATTTTTATGAGTTTACGATTTTAGAATACAAAAACAATTTAACTTGCATGCAACTTTCTTTTTGTCAAATTTGTATTATTTTAAGTAAACTCGATCTAATAAAATCATTAAACTCTCGATTCTACTTACGAATTTATAAGTTTGAATTTACACATGATTTTGGTCTCAAAATGCACAATTTTGGTCAATATTGTTAAGAACTTGAATTTAATTACCTTTGCTATGCAATATGTAATGGGTTTATGATGTTAATTTTATATTTTTTATTATTTGTACTATTCTATTAAACTACAAAATAACATTAGTGTACAGCTAGGTATATTATAACAGTTGAATTAAGCATGATTTTCAAAATCAGACTAGACCGGCCAGTCGAACAAGAAAAATCAGGAACCAGGAATCGGTCTTCCGACCAGTCCAATCAATCCTAAAAAACCAGATTTGCAAAAATCGATTAAAAAACTAGAAATCAGTCTTGAACTAATCAACCAATTTGAAGTGGTCATAGTTGACATGATTGAACCGGGCCTTTTTTTTTTTTTGAAAAATCCAATTTTTTAAAAAAAAATATTTAAAACTTTTTCAAGATATTGATTATTTGGTTCCCAATTTATAACAAAAACTCATCATTTAAAATTAAATTTCTTATTTTGTTCAATGTGAGACAAATAAGGAGCTTGTAATGCAATAAAAGTTAATTTCATTTTATAATGAAAATCTTCATCTCTTATCTTTTTACTTATTTGATCTGAAACTAGTATATGTTAAAAAATTATATTAGTATTAGTATATAATATTTTAGTTTAATTTTTATTTACGTGATAAATAAATTTTATTATGTTAGTAATATATTTCAATATTTTATTCCTTGGTATTGTTATATAATATTGTTATATATTTATATAATAATGTATAAATATAAAACTCCGGTTTAATTCCAATTGAGCCTCAAAACTTTAACCTCCTTTCTTTTCCCGTTCAATAACTAGTCCGGTTTTGAAAACATTGAAATTAAGTATTAAGTTATGTTTTTACTTTAATACTTTCTTTTGCTTTGTTATAGAGTTGGAATGTTGAATTTGTCTTATGAATATGCTATCTAATTATCAAGATATGTTTTTCAAGTAATATTTTGGAAGTATGTATATACTCTTACAAGTTTACGAGTTAAGTTTACAATTCGAATTTATTAGAGCACCACGAATTTACCTAAACTCTCTAACTTGACAACCTTGATAATAACCTTATTTCCATGGCTTTGTTACCCTCCAAAGTTCTGGTCTAATTTCAATTGTTTAGTTGGATATTATATATTAGCATGGTTGAATGTACAAATTTAAATTTGTTGTGCTGTCAATTTATATTTTTTTATTTAATGATATATTGACACATTACTAAAATATTTAGACTTTTAAATTGTGAGTATAATAATCAAACTTCTAAAATGATTTGATAATATATGATTGAATAATAATGTAAGATTTTATCTTATAGTTTTGATATTTTTATTATTAACAGTGCATACACATCTTTTCATATTCATCTTAATACCATTTATCATACTTATTTTTTCTTATCACTTTTTATCACTAAATTTGATACTCTTAAAAAGGATATTAACAGTGCATATATATTTAAAAAAGATGTATGATGATCTTTTTCCTTTATATTAAAAGTGCATTACAGTTAAACCTATTCATTTCAATTTATCCCCTAATTTTAATGTATCTCTTGTATCATCCACTTATGTTGGCATAATGTACCCATTTAAGATAATCAACTTTCAAACATCAATTTTGTTAACGTATAGTTGATTTTTGTCCATATATGTTGGCATGAGTTCAACGTATTTACTTTTTGCAATTTCTCCTCTAATTCAACGTTACACCTTTTCACATTATGTCAAAGTGTTGGATGCTTCGGCTTTCTTGTCCTCTCATTCAGTGTTCACTGAGCATGATGGCTTCTTCGTTTACAGATTGGTGGAGGTGAGTTGACGCAAATCTGTCTGGTATTAAGGTTACTGAACAATATATTGAACTTGCTGTATTTTGTCATTTGTCGTGGAATATATATTTTTATTCTCATGAATTTTGAATTCTCAAGTTTAGTATAAGATTTCAAAAAAAATACTCATATTAAAAAAATTACTGGTTATAACTTTTGCCACCAAACATTTTTACTTTCATACTCATGATCATATGGTAGAAATCTTACATTTTTTTTTCTTGGCATGAGAATATATTTGTTATGTGAAATGTTAACAAAGCCAATCCTCCACTGCCTTGTCATTAACCAACTTTATGTCATTGATGCTGATCACCATCCGCAAATCACATATTGCTGAAATCCGGCCACCCACCGTTGTGCACTGCTGCTGATGACAGTAGCTAACAATGGCTGAAGTCATTTTCAAAACTGTCTTAAAGCAACCAATCGTGGTAATTATTATTTTCAAAAGTATCATTTTTGAGAATAGTACTCCGATGGCCAAAAGAAAAGAAAAGTACTCCAGAATAATATTCCACGATTTTTTTTTTTTCAAAAGTTGAATCAATCAGCCAGTAACACCTTTATTTTTAGGATTTAATTTGAATGCAATATCAATATAAATTTTTTATACTATCATTTAATCATATACTGTCATGTCATAAAAAATATTTGACTCTCGCAATAATTATTTTAAAAATCACATATGTGGTGATGTATGATATAAAATACTTTATGCTGACAGTACATTAAAATTAAACTCTTTTTTGAATAAAAATAAACTAATTCAAGCATGCAATTAGTATTTCATTAGCAATAATAAATGGTCTAATTAGAGGTTAGAGAAATTCTTAGTTGCTCTTTAAGTAAGATATTTTTCTTACTTTATACCATTAAATGTGTTTGTGGATCATCATTATCTTTTACTTTAATTACATTTTTAATGTTATAATTGATTTGTTATACATTTAATAATACAGAGCAAAAAGTTTCTTACTCTAAGAATATCTGAAAATCTCTAGGTGAGGTGATCATGAATAGATCTTTATTATATTCCAAAAAAAAAAGAATTGACCTTTATTTAGTTTAGAGGAATGAGCTTCTCATTGAAAACTTAATACTTGGATCTAAACTTCGGCCAATTTTAGTTTTCCAATTCTGGATCAAGCACAACTTAAATAATTTTTTTAAGACAAAGTGATATAAGGGACCAAGGCCTAGTGCGAAGTCAAGGCACAATTAAAAAATATTTTAAAAAGAAAAATTAAATTTTCATATACAAATATATTTTAAAAAGCCATTTTCTAACACGTGTTGCACGTGATTTATGTTTCTTATTTTATCAAAATTTGCCACTTTTCTCTAGATGTGCACTTGACAGTTATCGTTTCGTATTATTTTTCTGGTGAACCGTAGGGTGTCAATAAAATTATTAATTTTGGCAAATTTAAAAAGTGCATGAACAACATAAAATGAAGATATCTTTTTTTTTTATACAATAAAATGTAGATACCTATTGCACTATATTGCCTCGTAAAATCCATTGTACCACCAGATGTTTAATTTATGATTACCCACAACAAAGAAAAAAAATTTGTATATTTTATCCATGCCCTAATTTGATATCACTAAAGTAAACTTCAATTCATTTATCAATATTGGCAGGTGCAGAAGTCCAACAAAGCCATAGCAAGCAATGGAAAATGGAAACTGGAAAGTAATAATAGTCCAATATAGCAAGCAAATTATCATGAATGCTCCACTATTAACAAAAATGGGAGATTTCCCATACCACTTCACATAGGAAGGAAAAAGAAAAATCCCCAAAAGTCAGAAAAGTGAAAGTTCTATCCTGTCCTAGGCGGCCTTCTTAATTGCAACAGACCTTGCCTTCAGATTCAGAAAGATTCCCCTGAAGCAAAAAGGTAAATCAGAGGCCCATTAACTATTAAATAATTCAGGTTGCACATGTTGCTCATTAAGAGCACATACTAGGATGAACAAAGGAAGAAACTTCCAATTCTTTTTTGGTAGAGAAACAAATGTTATTAGAGAGAAAAGATTGAAGTGCAACTAGGGGAGGATAAGATATCCTCCAAAACATAGAACTAGATGCAATTCAAAATGATCAAGGCTAATGCTTGACAAAAGGGATTGGTGATGAACCATGAACCTTAATCATAAATCAGTACAACTATATATGATTTCCATTGGCTTTACCAACATGTTAATTTGAGCAGGATGGAATAACCAGGTGCTGCTGATGTGTGTTGTCAATATATAATTACCTTATAGCACAATTCAAATTGAGGGAAACAAGAACGAGACAAAATGTTTCCTCATTGCATCATGGATATAGACAATTTTTAGTTAAGTGAGGAACATGAAGAAAACCAAAGCAATCAGGGTGTGTTGCACAGTGCCTGCACTTAAAACCTATTATGGCACCTTAACTTCATGCTAAAATGAAAATCTTAGTGGCTTAGTGACATAATTAGTGTTATGTAAGCATCTCAGTAGAGTTTAAACATAATTTTTTAGTACTTAAATCTTTAGCATATTTGATCAAGAATATTCTTTCTAAAAACTTCTAAATTATAGGCAGATTAATTACTTTACTGTAGATGTAAAGATCTAGATTCCAGTATGAATTAAGCACCACCAACATTTATGGCATCTAGTTGTTTTATTACCTTTTATTGCATAAAAATTGGATTTAATCTGCAAACAAACAAACCAAACTACCACAACATATTATACATGGTAGCATTCACCAGGCATAAGCCTTATAGCTGGGATATGGTAGCTCTTGCAAGTTACAAGGTCAAGTCAAAATATCATATAGTTGCAAGCAGGATTAACAAGTCTCAACAGTATTTTCTCCTGTCTAAAAGATTTCCTTTCTTAAGACCTTTCCCACAAAGTCAAAACTGAACTTGCTTCTTTAGAGAATAAATATAATTTTATAAGAACATTCTGTAATTCACAATGCTTGTCTATCTCTCAGTATTATCAACCAATGACGCTTATTCATCAATTTTGGAACAAATGAGAGATGGAATGAACTAATCATGGAAGAGTAATAAAACAGCAAGTTGAAAGATGCAGGAGCTCACCAGCATGAAGCAACAAAGCTGTGAAATATAACACGGAACTGCAAAGGCATATACTGGTAATTCACCCAAGCAACGATAGGCCAAAACTGCAAATTAAAACCAATATAACTTCAAAATGCCAACTTTTCAAACTTCCCCATCAGCCAAATAATAGAAGATTGTTTTCATTGCAATACCTTCCATGCAGTCAACTGAACAGAAGGGTAGTCCTTTTGAACTTTGTTCATGACTATACTCCAAGGTCTTCCTGCAAACCAGCCTCATACTTTAATTACTATGCAGTGCAGAAGAACATGTAAATGATCATTCTTTTACTTTTTCAAAGATTTAGTGTCTGACATCTTGATTAGTTTTTATTTTCAACATGTGCCATGATGTAGACATAGCTAAACAATATAAAAATCAGATTGAATTAGTCATGAAAAGAAGGCAACCTTTTCAAATAACATGACAGAACTTATACAAGAAGAAATTACATGTATGCCAGAAAGAAAAAAAAGAAAAAGATTAAGGCAATGTATCTATGAGAGAAAGGGAAAGAAAACTGCAGACAACTACCAGATACAGGAAAAGAAAATTTCATTATCTGTCTCAATATGTAAAACAAATAGTTAGACCTTTACAGGCTTGTGAGGTAGGAAGGATAAAAAATTACTAGACTTTTTTAAAAAAAATTTTGCTAATTTATTGACCACAACTTTGTATTAACTAAGGGTTTGATAAAACTGAAAAGTTTAGCACTGAATTTTTAGTGATAAAAAATTAAGCACTGAATTTGTTTCCTTTGAAAATTTTTAGTTTTAAGTGCTAAAACTGTATCAAAAGAAATTACTAGCATTCATGTAATAAATAAGGCTATGAAATTATTAAATATTAAATGATTTAAATAATAAAATAACTGCTGCAGAATACATTTAGCACTCCCTATGATGTGCTGAAATTCATTTTTAGTTTATATTAAACAAACAATACTAATTCATTTTCAGCGCTGACCCAGGAAACATAAAAAAATACAGTGAGGAAATAAGTCGGGATAGATGGCTAGATTTTCCAATGTCATAAATTCCAGATCAGGACACCATATTCACATACAAATATTCATTCATACTTTGAACTTAAAATGACATATCCTAACTTCAACAGCAATACAACAATAACAGCATCAAAGTTAAGAATTAAGCAGCAACAAGTGTTCAACATCTTGCAATTGCATAATAAGGATGATATACATCAAAAGCAAGTATTTAAGGAAAGAGGAAAAAAGAATGGTTTCTGTCTTCTGGGTAGGAAGGTTAGGTGGGGCACAGAACAGAAGAGGGATTCATAACAAAAGCTGATATTAATCTTTATTCATGTAAATGTTTCAAAATCACTATGTGTGTAAATTGATGTTTAACATACGATACCTTCTATAACCAAGCCATAGTACATCATGAAGAAAAAGTTGTTCCATGGGGAACTAGTTATCTGTTCAAGGATCACCTAATAACAGGAAATTTCATTCATTAGAGTATTACTTAAAAACTTGTACAAGGGCTAAGAAAACTACAGAACCTTAACACAACACAAAATACTATCCCTATAAGTGAAAGGAACAGACGACAGACAATTACAAGCTAACACTATACCTTCTTTGCAATAGTATCATTGCCTTTCTTTCCCTTAAAGATTTTATCCATCAATTTGTGTAGAAAATGTCCAAAGGGTCCTGAGTAGGCGAAACCATAGAGCTGCAAAATAATTTGATTTTAAATTTGCACCACTGTCCTTAAAAATTCCACTACAAACTTCAATTTCTGCTAAGGAAGCGCAGTAAGCAGATATATTGATTTTTTTGTTTTTTGGATCATTGATCATTAGTTGAGCTCATGAAACGGTAAAGACTCTATTTTGCTAGGCTTCAAGCAAAATTCTGATTATTATTATTATTTTTAAGTTTGATCCAGACATGGATCACAGTCCAGATTGTAAATGGAATAGAAATGGTGGTTTATCACATTGAATGATTTATTAGAACAACCATACCATGAAAAGAAGCAATCTTCTCAACTGAAGCTTCTTGGCCCCAGTAATCTTCTGTGCCACTGCATCACTAAAACCAGCTAGAACTGCTGCAGTAATTGCCTAACAACCACACGTGTTTTTTTTTTTTTTAACAACCCCATTAGTCTCTTAAAAATTAAAATGAAAAAAAGAACATTTTTTTTCAACCCAATTAGTCTCTCAAGAATTAAAATGAGAAAATTAAAAGAAAAAGTGAGTGAAAACAAAAAGTTGAAAAGGGGATTGCATATTGGGGGGGGTGGGAGGTTGAAGCAGGAAGAAAAGGAGAAACCTTGGTTCTGAGAGGATGGAGCTGAAGCTGGAGGAGATATTTCTTCCAAGCATCGTTGACTATGTCAGACATGGTGATTGATCTTCTCTTTCTCTTTCTCTTTCCCTCTCACTTTCCGGGATTATAGTTTCTGTTCTGCTTTTATATAAGATGGAGTGAGCGTGACAGCAAAATAGAAAATATGGAAAGGCAAGGCAAAACAAAACATTAAAAACTAAAAAGACAAGGAGTGTTTAGGTGGGCATTGTGCTTGAGGCTTCAAGTGTGAATCACAAGGGGGTACACTGGTCAACCAAATACTGAACCAACATTAATGTGATACTTTCACCGAAAATTCTTATGTTGTTAGTGTGCCTGTTACAAGCATTCGAATCAACGTAGAAAAGAAAGGATGGTGAATCTTTTCTTTCCAATGGAATGGCAATCGTTTATGGCAATGTCACGTGGAAATCTCCAATATGAAAGTTATTAAGAGTGTCAAAATGAGTAAAATTTGATGGGTCAATTTGAATAATCCAACAAAATGAATTAATTAGATTGGTAAAATATTAGTTCAAAATTTATATGATCTGAATGAGCTGAATTCGAATAAATTGAATTCAAATGGAGCAGACTAGCTCATTTTTTTAATATTATATAAAATTAAATGAGTTGAATTAGACTAATAAAATACTAATCTTAAATTTACATAACTTGAATGTGCTGGCTTGAAAATGACTCAAGTCTAAATGGGTCAGCTCGAATAGGCCGGGCCGACGCATTTTGATACTCCTAGAAGTTATGGTAACATTGGGTCAGAGACATATGAACGGAGTAGGTAGAATCATAAGATAGGACCCAGTTCGGGGTGGGGAATAAGGGGAAACAGGCAAAGCCTGGCTTTTGCCAACTGTTTGTTTGGTACTAGATCATGGTCCAGGCCCAATTCGGCAATAGGGCCCGAGACCAGCAAAGCAACCATTACCTTGAGCTTACATTCGGAGCTAACTGGCAACTGGGAACGCTATTAATCATGAGGTCTCTCATCCTGATAACAAGGGGTAACTCCTGTCTAAAGGATAAACACTATAAAGACTAAAACACCTCATCTATAAATACACAATCCCCGCAGGTAAAGATCATTTTCTACTATCTATTAGCTTCTTGAGTTCATTCTCACTTGAGCATAAGAGTGCATGCACCTCCCCCCTCTTCATCTCGAACTTGGGAAATATAATAATCCACCTTGGGCATCAGGTACGCTCTATCCCTGCTTCTAGGCCAAAACACCAGCTGATGAGGGTTAACCTAACTAGTAAGATAGAACGATTTTAATAAAAAGGTAGTAAATTTGATTCCTACCAGTATATTTTTATCGGTAGGTCATTTATAAATATTATTCTAAGCCATTAATTAGGTTTTGTAGCATCTTTTGACTTCAAGATAAGAACCCTCCCCCCTAAACATTTGCTCACAAAAAAAAAAACGTTAGGCTTTGCTGTAAATTAAATATGATTGACTTGTTTTTGCCGTAAATTAAATATGATTGGCTTGTTTCTAAAACGTTAAACTCAACTTCACCTATGATTTTGGTATTTGATTTGGTAAATTTATAGAAACATAAAATCTTAACCTGACTTAAAAACTTATTTAAAAACACATTAGAGTGTAGTTATGTTAGGGTATATATCCCTAATAGGTCACGTTATCTATTCTCAAACCAGTAAAAATTGACGAGAAGTGATTCTTTAATCATTTACATTTTAGGATAAGTTGTATTATCCATTACTTCTTTTTATATATTTATAGTCATATAGAAAGGGGTTTTGTGTTTTTGGTCAGATATATATATATATATATATATATATATATATATATATATATATATAAATTTTTCTTTCTCTAGCATAATTGGCACAATGGCCTAAATTGGCACAATGGCCTAAAGTGAATTTACTGGGGTGTTCATTAAGAAGTTTTTTTTTTTTGACGTGTAGAAGTTCATTTCAAGTGATAGGAGCTTAGACAAAATAGGGCTAACTAGACATTGTTAAAGGTCAAGCCAACCAAGGATCTATTAGGCCATATGAATAGGCCTAATAGGTTCGGCTCCTAACTTTTGGGTTAGTGGGTCTAAAACTCTTAAAAGATTAGGTAGCAAAATTACTTTTAAAGTTACGTTGAAACCATATCATATAAAAAAATGATAGTATAAGTTAATATTATCAGGTCTTATTCAATGTTTGGTGCATTCAATTGATAATATAATGAAATTAGGTCAAGTCATTTTATCCTATTCTAAGGTAATAACTCTATCCCCTCCCCTAGTACATGATAAGACATGATAGAATTTCTATTCCAATCTTATCCTCAATTTCATTTTTATCATTCATCTCCTCGCACCATCACTACCACCACCACCGCCGCCACCATCGATCGCCGCAACCACCACCACTACCACCACCACATCGCCGCCACCACCACCGCCACCATCACCGCCACCATCAACACCACCGTCGCCACCACCACCAAGACCACCATTCGCCATCAAGACTACCACTGCCGCAAAGACCACGCCACATGCAAGCCCACCATCACCACCGCCGCCGCCACCACCACCACCACCACCACCACCACCACCACCACCGCCACCGCCGCCACCACCATCACCACCACCTTCACCATCGCCGCCACCATCACCACCGCCGCCACCGCCACTATTTATGCCGCCACCGTTGAGAGAGAAAGAAAAAGAAAGACATATACCGAACCGCAGTGTTTCAACTACACAACGGAGACCGAATATATATTCAATAAGTAATAAATAATTACACAATATACATGATGTGGGATTAACAACCGTACTAACAATTTACACCTAATTACATATATTTCCAACACTCCCCTCAAGTTTGGAGCATATAAATCATATGCACAAAGCTTGTTACATAAATAACTTATTCGTGGACCTCTCAGTGGACTTGGTGAAGACATCCGCTAGCAGATCATTTGAGTTGACAAAGTTTGTGATGATGTCTCCGATAGAATCTTTTCCCCGATGAAATGACAACGACCTCGATATGTTTGGTCCTTTCATGGAACACTGGATTGGAAGCTATATGCAAAGCATAACTTGATTGTCACATATGAGTGTCATTTTCATAACCTCACCAAATTGAAGTTCTTTGAGGAGTTGTTTCAACCAAGTGAGTTCACAAGTGATCGAGGCCATAGCTCGATATTCTCGCTTCAAAGACTAGATCTTGCAACAACATTTTGCTTCTTGCTTTTCCAGAAACTAAGTTGCCTCCAATGAGTACGCAATACCCGTAATGGATCGTCTGTCAAGAGGAGAACCCGCCCCAAGATCTGGTATCCAATGACCCGAGTATGTCCCTTATCTTCATAGATGAGACCTCTTCCGGAGCTCCCTTAATGTATTTGAGAATCCAGTATCACTGCATCCCACTGGTCCTCACAAGGAGAGTTTAGGAATTGGCTAACCACACTGACTGCAAAAGAAATGTCAGGCCGAGTAACAGTGAGGTAGTTTAACTTCCCAACTAATCTCCTATTCTTTCTCGGATCTGATAGAGGCTCCCCCTGATTTGGTAGGAGTTTGACATTTGGATCCATGGGAGTATCAACGGCTTGGCATTCAACAATCTGTTTCTTCAAGGATATCCATAGCATACTTTCTTTGAGACACCACTATACCATCCTTAGATTGAGCTACCTCAACCCCCAAGAAATATCGAAGTTTACCCAAGTCTTTGGTCTGAAAGTGAAGAGAGAGATGTTGTTTTAACTTACATATGCTATGGTGGTCACTTCCAGTGATAACAATGTCGTCAACATACACAACTAGATAAATACAACCTTGGTCGTGTGGCGATAAAACACAGAGTGATCTCGCTTCACTTCGAATCATACCAAATTACTGAATCACAGTGCTGAATCGTCCGAACCAGGCTCTAGGAGACTGTTTGAGACCATAAAGAGACCTGTGGAGACGACATACCAGGCTAGAAGACTCCCCTTGAGCAACAAATCCAGGAGGTTGCTCCATATATACCTCTTCTTCTAGATCACCATGCAGGAATGTAATTTTAATATCAAGTTGATGAAGAGGCCAGTGTCGAATGGCAGCAATGGACAAAAACAACCGGACAGAAGCCATTTTAGCCACAGGAGAAAAGGTATCCCCATAATCTAAGCCAAAAATCTGTGTATACCCTTTCGCCACAAGACGGGCTTTGAGACGATCAATTTTACCATCAGGACCCATCTTGACTGTATAAAGCCACCGACAACCAACAACAGATTTCCCAGGAGGAAGAGCAACCAGTTCCCAAGTACCACTGTTGTGAAGCGCACTCATTTCATCAATCATTGCTTGTCTCCATCCGGGATGGGACAAGGCGTCACCTGGAGATTTAGGGATGGAAACAGAAGACAAGGAAGAAAGACAAGCAAAGTGCAAAGAAGAGAGGCGGTGATAACTTAAAGCAATATAATGAGGAGAAGGATTACGAGTAGACCGGATACCTTTTCGCATGGCAATGGGGAGATCAGAGTCGTCTGACAGTGCCGGAGCTGGTAAATGAGTTGGTTCCGGAGAAGAGTCTGCAATGACCCTCAGAGCAGTATCCAGAGGAGGGACACGGGGTACAGGAGGTTGTGGTCGGCGGTGATAAGTGTGGAAGAAACGATCGGTGGTGCTTGGGGACCCGTATGGGTAGAGGGTGGGGGCTCGAACTCGACAAAGGACAGGGGACAAGAGGAACCGGGAAGGAACGTAGAGATTGGCTCGGGAGGCGAAGGAGACGACTCAAAGAAGGGTATAGACTCAAAGAAAGTAACATCAGCCGAGATAAGGTAACGTCGTAGAGTAGGAGAATAACAACGATAACCTTTTTGAGACTGAGTGTAACCAAGGAAGACACATTTGAGGGATCGGGCTGTAAGTTTGTCTAGACCAGGAGAGAGATTATGGACAAAACAAGTGGACCCGAAGACATGAGGCGGAAGAGAATGAAGAGGCTGATGTGGAAACAAGACAGAATGAGGGACCTGGTTATCAAACACAGAGGATGGCATGCGATTAATAAGGTAGCATGCAGTAAGGACAGCATCACCCCAAAAACGAAAAGGAACCTGACTATGGAGTAAGAGGGTCCGAGTTGTTTCAATAAGGTATCTATTTTTACGTTCAGCTACCTCATTTTGTTGAGGCGTATGGGCACAAGATGTTTGGTGAAGAATGCCATGAGAAGCCATAAAAGTCTGAAATTGATTAGATAAGTATTCACTAGCATTATCACTACGCAGAGTACGAATAGGAACACCAAATTGAGTTTTAATTTCTTGGTAAAACTTTTGAAATATGGAGAATAACTCAGACCTGTTTTGCATTAAAAATAACCAAGTACATCGAGAGTAATCATCAATAAAGGTAACAAAATACTTGAACCCTAAAGTAGAAATAGTACGACTTGGACCCCATACATCAGAATGAACTAAGGTAAAAAGAGATGCTAGCTCGAGTACCAAAACGATCAGAAACGGACTACGAGTGTGTTTCCCTAATCGACATGACTCACAAGGAAGACTCGATAACTTGGAGAGGCTGCACCGTTCTCTCGTAGTTTGGCAAGGCTAGGATGACCCAACCGAGCATGGATGGTAAGAGGGAAATCAGGGCAGAGCAAACATGAGAAGGGTTGGAGAGCCGGTAGAGGCCATGAGACTCATATGAAAGCTGTACAATCATCCGTCCCGAACTCCGGCCTTGCATGAGAAACATTTTTAGTGAAAGTAATGGAACAATCAAGAGAACGGGTTAAACGACTAATAAAAGTAAATTAAAAGGACACCCAGAATATAGAGAATCGAATCAACAAAGTGAGGGGAAGGTAGGGGATTAGCAGTGCCAATCCCTTGAGATTGTGTCTGAGAACCATTAGCTGAAGTAACCATAGGCAAATAACCAGAAGTAGAAAGTTGAGAAAACAAAGCCTTATTACCAGAAATATGACCGGATGCACCAGAATCAAGAACCCAAGGGCCAAGGGAAGGTGACTGAGAGAGACAAGCATAGGAAATACCAGTGTTCAGTGCGCAATGTATGAAATGAAGTGGAACCAGAGGATCGATCAAACCACTTGTAAATTTCGCATAATTTAGGAGAGGCTCTAGGTGGTTCAAGGCTCAAGAGTGTCTGGTGGAGTAGACTGTGCAACATTAGCAGTACGGGGAGGACGGCCATGTAAAGTCCAACATTTATCAATGGTGTGACCCAAACGATGACAATGATCACATTTCGGACGAGGTTTGGAACCTAAGTGACTCCCACGAGAACGGCCACGACTGTTGGTCTGAGAGGCAAGGGCAGCTGTGTCACCGGTGATGGGAGCAACAAGAGAATCAGTACTGTGCGTAGCTAGAACCCGAAGCAAGGTAGAACACGTTGCAGAAAGAGTGGGAATAGTAGGAGATCCCAAAATCTGATCACGGATGGTGGAGTAATCCGCAAGTAAACCATAAAGGCCCAAAAGCATCAAGAAGGTGTTCCGTTGTTCAAGTTCCTTTGCCGGGGTATCTGTTGGAGGCAACAGTTCATTGAAATCGTGGAGAGCACCATAGAGCCATCAAACCTCCTTGGGGTAATAAGATTCATAAGATCATAACAAACCCCATACAATCGCTGAGTATCATTGGTGTAGAGGACCTTGGCCTACGCCCACACGGATTCACAGGTCAAATGAACCCGAAAAATCTGCTTCAAAGAGGAGTGGATGGTGGACTTAAGCACACTGCACAACTGAGCATCAATCTTTTTCCACTTGGGACCGGCCTGTGCATAGAATCAACCGTGGTAGTGAGACGAGTCTCGTATTCCTTGACCGGTAAGCCAAAGTTTGACGTCGGAGGCCCAAGAATCATAATTAGTTCCATCTAATTTGTTAGTGGAAAGAGAGGCACCGATATTATGGTCGAAAACATGTGTTCTACCTTTGAGCATCCGAGGACTCAAGGAAGCCATGGATCGATGACAAATAACCCAAAAACGCAATGAACAAAGACTCGAAACGTATACGGAAGGTGTACGACACGTCTTATGGGTTTGAAGGACCGGGCTCAACAGAGGAGAAGCCGGCGACCAATGGGACGAACGGCGGCCGGAAAGAAGGCCCGACGCGCCGTCACGCGCGGCGGAGTGAAGCGCGTGGGTGCGAAACGGCCCATCGTACTCGCGCGTGTAGGCGCGTGGACGGGCGGCCGGGCTCCGTACTTCGGGGGATCGGGCCGAGTGCAGGGAGGCGCTCCGAGTGGTGGTGGCGTGGCCTGGAAAGGATGTCGGCGGTGGTGGCCGAGAGAGGCGCGCCGGCGGCGGCAGGGCCGAGACCGGCCGGAAAGGAGCACGACATAGGAGATCCAAGACCTTGAGTGATGACACGGGTTGTCGGAAAAAAAAATTTGGCACCTAGGGGACAGTGGGTCCTCCCAGGCACTGTTCTAGGATTTGCCTTTTCTCTAAGCTCTAGATACCATGTTGAGAGAGAGAAAGAAAAAGAAAGACATATATCTTGAATCGTGTGTTTCAACTACACAACTAGATCGAATATATATTCAATAAGTAATAAATAATTACACAATATACATGATGTGGGACTAACAACCTGTACTAACAATTTACACCTAATTGCATATATTTCCAACAGTTCCACCACCGCATGATTCGCCAGAAATGCCACCACCACCACTACCATCATTATCACCACCTCCACCACCACCACCACCACCACCATTGCCGCCACCCCCACCACCACCACCGTTGCCACTCCCACTACCACCACCACCGCCGCCATCACCACTACCGCCATCACCACCACCACTACTACCACCTCCACCACCACCACTACTACCACCTCCACCACCACCACCACCATAAAGTGTTTTTATTATTGTGTTTTAATTATTTTAACTTTTATACTAAAGGATATTTTAGTCTTTAAAAAAATGTTATACAATCAAGCAAGTTAATTTATCCTTTTGTTATCAAACAAAAGATAAAATTATGTATTATTCTATTAATTATACTATCATACTTTATATTATCCTATTATCTTATCTTATATTATATTATTATGTGTACCAAATATAGCCTAAAAGATAATGAAACCATAATTCTGAGAAGTTACAGAAATAATTTATAAAGTATATCGAGTTTGCTCGTAAAACAAAAATAACAAAAAATAGCCATATTTCTTGTCTTTTGATAAGCTATCTATGAGTTGGACTCTCATGTTCAACCTGCCATCCTTGATGCTCGCTATTGGATCTACAAAATGTATATTTGCAGCATCGCCATCACTAGCATCCAAGGCGCCCACCCCATCACTTTCACCTTTTGCATTGGAATTATATGCCTCATTTGTCATTACCACCTAGTATCATCCATTCCATCAAATGGCTGAAAGAAAAGAAGTTTGGGAACATGCAAGATGGACTTGACATTGTGGTGGGCATTCAAATCAATGGTGTATTGTCTAGAGGGTAAAGAAGTTTATTATTTATTTATTTTTTCGGTTGAAGAGGAAAAAGAAGTTAATTTATTTATTGGTGAAGGAAAGGAGGGAAAAGAAGTTGCCACTAAACCATCTAGCTCCTATAGAAGCATTGAAGTGTGTATTTAGATTATAGTTTGCAAACATGGTTTGCGATCTAATGGAAAAGGAATTTTTTTTTCCCATTTTCATTTACACCATGGTTTAATACTATGTCTAAATACAACTTAGGTGAAAAATTTGCCAAACATATTAGTTTAAGAATGAAACCCCGTTTGAGAATGAAACATGCTAGAAGTATCAAAGGATGCTTGACTTATTATCAACAATACGGATTTATCTCTGCCACAAATTAATTAAATAACGACACATAAAGCTAAGGTATATGAACTTGGGGGGGCAGACAACTTGCAGGAGTCTCGTAGGCCAGTGACGTTTTTGTGTCACCACAATCTGTTTCTCTCCAAACCAAGGTTAGAATAATGTGAATGACAACTAAGCAGAGCTTCATTATCACCATCCAATTAAATCACACTATAAAGGATTAGATTAGATTATATAAGAAATCTTTAAATCACTTTTAGCACCGCTTGATTGGATGAGATTTTTAACTTAGCATAAATTGAATCTTTCAAATCCTCTAAAGTAATATTATTAGAATCAAATCTCCCCATTTTATGTTTGGTATTTTTAAAACACTTTGCTATTTGTATAGACATAATTACATAAACAAATAGCTTTATATGCATCAATAAAGGATGTGATGATAACTTAGTAAGCGAGCCATATCCTGAAAACGAGGATTAAAATTCAAACTTTGAAGAAGGTAATTGTTGGGACCTAATTGTAGTAGTATCTGAAAAGTTAATTTCATAACAATGTACAATAGTATTAAAAGGTTAGTTGTGGAAATACTTTGATCAAGTACCAAACAACTTCATGCTAACTTTGATTCCGTAATCTTAAATCAAAACACCAGCTATTGAATAATGTAATATTGGTGATCATGTATGTCAAATTTTTTATAAATCAAAGATTTACAGTTATGTAATCTAATAGTTGATATTTAAATTATTTAATTATATTTTTAAAAATATATTATATGTTAAAGTAACGTGTTGATTCAACTACTTTTTTAAATTGTATGAATTTGATTCCTCTCATAATAAGAGCTTTCAATTCAATGACTCAATTGATAAAATTTAATATTCATAAAAAGATTATAAATAGCATCAGTGTTTCAAAACTTAAAGGTATTACGACAACATTTACATTCTTATGTAAAGTTAAGGCATAATTAGAAACAAATCTTTTTAGTTTTTTTTTTTAATTTCAACATGTATAAAGGTTTAAAAAGGGTATTTTGGTAAAAAAAAGACATTAGGTCAGGATACATGAGAAAACAGAATTTTAATAGAAAACATATAAATGGACTAAAGTGTTGTTAGGGATGTTCAAGACTTGACTCATTTTACTAACTTGGCTCGACTCAAAGTCAATTGGGACAAGTTCGGGTTCTAGACAACAGATTCGGTGTACTTTCGAGTTAGAATTCAGATTATACTTCAAGTCGTCTTAATCCGATTTAGTGTTTCAAATTATTTTAAAACTTATTATATTATTTACAATTACTTATAAATAATAAGATTTCTTTACTTAAATTAATAACTTTTACATAACATGATAATATACCTAAATTGATATTATTTGTTTTAAAATATATATTATAAAATATACATTAATTTCTTCGCTTTCTCATTTCTATAATTTTATGAGTTAACTATACATAATATTCAAGTTTATACATTATATTTATATACCAAGTTAACCCAATTTGGGTTCTGTCATTTTTGAGCCATAGTCAGACTAATTTTGAGTCTAAAAAAATGACTCGATCAGAGTATCAAATTAAGTTCAGTTTAAGTCAAACTTGTATCAACTCGTCTCATGTACATCCATAAGTGTTATGAACTTTTATCTATTAGGGGAGGAGAGTGACGTTTTTTAAAACAAAGGGAAGGCATTGTAATAATTACATCTCTTAGAGGAGGGGATCATAATTAACTCTTATTTTAATCATTCTTTTAGTTATATAATGTATAAAAGTTGGATCACACTCTTGAACCAAATCAAATCCGAAAATAAATTCGTTTAAGCATGTACAACATGACATAAATTGGGACGACATGATCAATGAATGTAAGAAAATTTATGAAAAAATTCCTCATCTCAAATCTAAAGGATAATTCATAGCATGAATGCATTAAATGACAGCTTCTTTAGAGTCGCAAGGTTCATAAATGTGGAAATGGGAGCAGTTGGATCATCTCATCTAATCATGGAGGGAGGCATTCGTGGAGGAGCATTTGGTGGCCCAATCCAACCTGTATATTTTTGTGCAATATCGTCAAAGAAATAATTTTTTGTTGACCATAGTGAAAAAAAAAAATAGAGCAGATATTGTTATTGAAGGGCATAGCGAGAAAACTGCGCAAGAAGAAGAAGAATGATGGACAAAGGTGCATATCTTTTTATTGTCTCATTACACTAATCATTTACAATTTTTTTTATTTATTTCAAAGATTTTTTTTTTTTGACAACATTTCAAAGATCTTGTTAATATGTACTCTAATAACACATGTTTTTTTTTTTAAACTGATCTTATAACACATGTTAAGAAGCATGTATTATTTTTTATAAATAAATACAACTACTTAAATAAAAATTAAAAGTACTAAATATTTCTTACATTTTAAAATATTGAAAACTTTTACTTTTTATTTAATAATTTATCTATTAATTCCTAAACTTGTGCTGTTTAACAAAATCATTATTTTAAATACTTTTACTAAATAATGTTCATCATTTAATGTTCGTAATTTTTTCGAATCAAGTAAAAATATCCAATATTAATATTAATTATAATAAAAAGTAGGATGCTATGTTCATTCTTTCTCATTAATATCTTTCCTATTTCAAGCATGCATGTCAGGATCCATCAAATTAAGACAAACAACATATGTCAACATGGATTTAAATTATAT
The DNA here is from genome assembly GCA_029884595.1 of Ormosia semicastrata. Taxonomy (NCBI): domain Eukaryota; kingdom Viridiplantae; phylum Streptophyta; class Magnoliopsida; order Fabales; family Fabaceae; genus Ormosia; species Ormosia semicastrata. The sequence goes on from JAQQTO010000059.1 coordinate 40,230,586, forward strand.
GCACCTGTTTCTTTTTCTTTTTTTCTTTTTTTCTGTCCTTTCAATTAAATGTTAATAATAAACAAAAATAAAAGTTATTGACAGTTAAGAGAAAAAAATTTATTGAATTATCACCGTTTAATTAATAGAATTTAAAATGAGCCAAAATATAAATTCAAACTTGAAAGCTCTAAAATTCACCTTTCAATAATTCTATTATATATCGACATGCACTTTAAGTGCTCTAGTTATTCTATAAAATTATATGGACAAAATTTAGGTATATATTTTTTTTTATATTCATTACATTGATTTCACTAATTAAATTATGATATGTATATATTAATATTTTATCTCTTATGTATTAATATTTTTTTCTTACTTCTTTTTATAAAAATATATATATGTTATAATTTGATTGATAAAATATATGTAATGAATATAAAGAAATAAACTTAAATTTTATCCAAATTATATTATTTTGAAGAGTTTTGTTACACAGAAATTTGACCCCAGATAAAATTTTAAGATATAAATTTTTAGGATGTGGATATATATTGGCATATAAAATACCTAGTGTTCAGTTAATGCTCATTGTGTATGAAATGTGATACTTTTTTAAACCAATGAGAATCCATGCTTGTACATGATGTTTAATCAATTTTATGAGTTACCAAGTTTACCTCCTCATTACTTTATTTTATTTATATTTTTTGAAAATATCCATTTGTCCTTGCTAATTAACTTTTTCTCTCATTTACTTATAAATTAATAATAATAATGCCAATTATTAATAGCTTTTAATTATTAATCAATACCATTGCTATTAATATTGTTATCAAATAGAGAAAATTAATGCTAAGGAATTTTAAGAAATAATATTTAATTTAAAGGGATAAATAAAGTTAAAATTATTAAGAATAATAATTTAAATTTTAATTAGAAAGAATAATTATTTAATTTCACATAATAAATAATAATAACCTTAATGAGTGATTATTAATTATTTTTTATTGAGTGGTCATTAGTTGTCACTAAGTGGCTAGTAGTTTCAAATTAAATTTTATATGAAAAAATTTGTGAATAAATATTACTTTTTATTGAGTGATCATTTCTTATTATTGAGTGACTAACATTTTAAATAAATTTCAATATATAAAATACAAGAAATTAAAAAAGAATGCCTTTTATTAAGTTGTTATTTGTTATTATTAAGTAACTAATAATTTTTAATTAAGTTTTATATTAAAGAAATATGCGAATGACTACTACTTCTTATTGAATAGTTATTTCTTGCCACTAAGTATCTATGGTTTCAAATGAAATTTTCATTAAAGGTAATTTTGACTATTAAGTAAAATTAAATATGGTCTTTCTCTTTAATTAAATTTATAATAATCCTTCTTAATAATTTTAATTTTATTTATTCATTTAAATTAAATATCATTCCTTAATAGTCTTTATCATTAATTCTCCCTAACAAATTAATAACCATATACAAAGATTTTTTTTTTCTGAAAATAAAATATATTAAAACTGAGCATCAAGGTTTGTATATGGTCTAGTAATTATGTACAAATATTTATTTTTATTATTCTCTTTGGATCTTATACATTACATGATATAATAATTTGCGATATAATATAATTATTTTTTAGGTATATATACAAAGTTGGGAAAGAGTATTTAGAGAATTCAAAATTAAATATTTAATTAAAATTGATAAGCACAACCAAATAAGGATGTTATACATGTTTAGGCATCTAAGAAGTCATACTAAATATGAGATTATTACATAGCTTATATATGTGTGTGTAAAAGATGTCTACCAAATATCAAAGAGAAATATCTACTTTATTATATATTAAACAATGAGAGTAGAACATACTTCTCTTTTCTTCTTTGATAGCTAGCTATGTGTTCGTTCCGAAACGCATAAAGAACATATATATAAATAACTCAATGTAGATAGATAGGCAGGGATAGTATATATATACCTTTGGAAGGGTCAAGTCCTCTTCGTTTAAGCTCTTCATGTTCTTGGCATAAGGCGCATGATTCGCAGCAGAAATGAACACAGCAATCACAACAAGGTTCAGCTGGTAACCCAAATTTTGTTCTCAGTTTCTCTCTGTAAAGGCATGAGTAGAGCCAGTTGCAGGCAACGCACATAAGTAATCCATAGGCACAGCCTTGCCCAATGCATGCTATTCCCACATAGTTAAAACCACAAAAAAATATTAGAAACCCCAAATCAAATTAAATTATGAATAGAATATAGTAAAACAGGTATCATAATCTGTTTATTTCTTCTTTTATTGATGTTATATACTTACAACTATGCCCTTCATCCACAACTTCTGCAATTCGGCCAAAGGTGATGCAGGGTAGACAGCAAGTTATGAAGCCTGCATTGTATTAATTTCAAATTAGTTATTATATTAAAATGCTTTGAAAATTTTGAAGAAGATATAATTCAAATTAACTGCAATCAATGCATCAACTGCTTCAACTGCTGAACTTTTGGGCACAATTAAGGACCTGAAATATTGATCTCTCTTTCATTAGAAATGGGTGGATTTTAGAGAAGAAAAATAGTTAATAATTTCTAGTTATGTAACCTTCATAATTCATATTCATATACCAAAAAGCAAAATACAATTCAATAGGTGATGTTGTCATTTCATCAATGTCTCTATGCTATATATAAATCTTACATGTTATAGGGTCTTCTCCACAGCCACAGAATGAAGCAGACCATTTGGGTTGGGGAGGATTACGACCGGCGATCATGTTTCAGCTACAAAGAAAGTGTTTTGAAGTGCAGATTTGGGAGCAGAACATCAATTTGAAGTGCAGATTTGGGAGCAGAACATCAATCAATCACAAATAGAGATATCTATATATGAGCTGATTTGAACACCTCAATTTGGTCTATTTATTATATATATAATACCCCGGTCCACAGCCAATGATTTTCCATTGGAAACATCAGCTCTGAAACAATTTGAAGTGGTTTATGCAATTGTCTTTAACCAAAAAGATGCACTATGTTTAACGATAAGGGAGGGTTTAATACGTGCCTTGACTCCTTCAAACAGAGTTTGAATATGAATGTCAATTGTAGAAAACATCGGAATGCCAAGTGGAGCATATTCTTTTTTTGCCTAAAGTTCATCATGCCGTCTTATGTATCATGACTTTATTATAAATTATAGCTTTTGGCCGTCTTCATAATTCTCTTTTCTGTTGCCTATTTACATTTTTTTTTTGGGTTTGATAGTTAATTTTTAGGTTCTTAGTTTGTGCACTCAACTACTTTCAACATGTGGGATAAATTGTTAAAAAGTTACCCAAGATTGCTTTAGTTTAAGTGATATACCTAATTTTGTTGGGAGGCTAATTGATTTTGGAATCAAATTAATTCAACCAAGCCATTTTGTTTTTAATTTATCCTACCATTAAATTTATCAGTCGATAGTGCAGGCTCGGCAGCAAATAATAAATGTTCGAGTGAGCTTGGGTGTTTCATTGGTTACGAGAGAGACGGCAAAATATAAAAAATGACAATGCTAGGGAATGATCGAGCGTGTATACGCTTAGCCTTTAATTAATGTTTTACTTTTACGATTCATGTATTTTTTTAAGTAAACAAGCAAAAGGAAAAAATATAAACACTACACTACATACTGCATAGAACTCGAGCGTGTATCCGCTCGACCTCCCTATAGCAAGTCCCAACAAAAAATATTCATTTTCTTTTGTTTTAATTTTTGGTTAATAAACATAATATTATTATTACTTGGTTTTTGGTCTTTGTTCAATAATATATTACTGTTTTGAAATTTTTCTTGTATAGGCATAAGTGTAAAGAATGGAGAAGCTCGAGAAAGAGCGAGAAAGCACAAGAAACTGAGAGAGAAATGAAATGACTGTGTTGAAGATTATCTCTACAAGTAATTAACTAAGCTAATGATGAATGAAAACTAACTAACCCATGATTAATTAGTGACCGTTAGATAAATACAACTACTAACTATAATAACTGTAACAAAATTTATAACTAACTTCTAACTCAACTAACTGATACTAACTAATTTTAGAGTTATAAGCTTCTAGAGGAGATGGTCCTAAATTGGTCTTTAGTGACAATAAGTACATTGAGCTCCACTACAGAGCCCGATTAATGTGTGCTCCGGACAACCCGAAGGGTTGAAAAATCATGCTGGGACTTATTTTAAGGGCGGAGTCCACCAAAGTAAAGCCCACACCCATTATTTAAAAATTTGCTCTCCAGTCAGACCCAAGATAAAAATCTCCTGGCTCCCTAGCTTTTTCCAAGTATATTTTAGGCACACTCGTATGATGTGAGTCTCACTATGGAGTAGATCTCACTTTGTGTGTCTAAAATACACTTGTGATTATGTAAGAATCTCTCACTATTTTGATGATTTTGTGCAAAGAGTTTGTCAACGATTATGGACTTGTTTGAAAAAGCTAAAAATTATAGATTATGTTGATAATTGATTATTATTATAATCGATTTATTTTTATATTTAGATGTATTAGCTGTAAAGTGATTTTAAATTAATATGATTCTTTTGGATTATATAAAAAAGAATTATTTTTATACATTAAATTATTAAAATAAGTATAAAATAATTAAAAAAAATTTAATTGAGGACAAAATAGTAAGTATTTACATATCAAAAGTATAAGCTCCAAATAATTTATAAGTGTGCTAAAATCATAAGTTTTCAATTTTATTTCCACCAAATTAAGATTATTTTCAACGATCAAAAAATTTTTGCATTAAATTTTTGTAAAAAAACTTTTTTTAAAAAATAATTTTTTTATCTAAATATAATAATTATTTCACAAAATAACTTAATTTTCTAAACATAATTATTTAAAAAAAATTAATTTTTCTCAAACATGCTCTATAACTAATTTTCTGATCTTCTACTGTCAAAAAATGTATCGCCTCTTTCTTAGCCTTTAATTGAAGTTTTAAGCTTGTTGGGCCGCCCAAGTTTTGGATAAAGCAAGGCTGTAACTAATTAATCTCCACAATTGATCACCTAAGAACAAAAAATGGTCTCCACACTTCCTTTTCCTCGGAACAAAAGTCAGCATTTTTATGAAGCATGGTCTATTGATAACATGAATATGATTGTTCATTGATTAAATTTAATTACAATTTCATGAAAATGTTTTTTTATTTTAATTTCTTATTGAGTTGTTTAGAATGATTTAAAATTCATGAAAAAAGAGATGGCTAACTGAAGGTTCTTAGGCAAAATCGAATATGGCATAGAGCCATACAATGGATCCCTATGAACTCGAGTGATATCAAAGATGGCACATGGTCATACAATCAACTCCGCCAGCCATTATACGGATAATTATCAACTTGAACCAACCTCAAATGAAACCGAATAGTCAAAGACAGGCCATGCAATCAGTTCATATACACTTCTTGGACAATGTCAAAATCTTAAGATGATATAGAGCCATACAATCAACTTCATCAACTATCAAACAAATAATTAAATAATCCTCACTTAAGAATTTGTTTTCCAAGAAAATACTTTATGAGGTTTTGAATATATATATTTTTATTTTATTGAATGTGAATTCAAAAGAATAACATAAAAAAAATTGTATAAAAATGATTTAACGCAAAACAAGTAATAAAATTTAATGTTAAAAAATATATGTATCCAGCGTTTTTTAGGTCCAAGACTTTTGGGCTTCGTAAAGACATTCTAGAAACCAGGCCCGTACGCCCATGGTTATATTTATCATAATATTTTGCATTATGCTTCTCTTGTCAATTGTTGTAACCGTGTAAACGGGGATGTAGGTTTAGCCTAAATAGATTTACATCTGTTTTGTAACGTGTCTATTTGAACTTAATTCGTTATTTATTATAACTTTTTTTTTGAGATTCAGCTTGACCTATTTATAAAAGCATAAAAGTTTAACTTAACTTAAAAGTCTATTTAAAGATCTATATTACATTAAGGTTTCGTATAAGTTAAGAAACTTAAATATTTTAATTTTTAAATAGATATAACTGTTAAAAAATTTATTATATTCTATATAATTTAGATATATTATACTAATATATAACTAGTAAATTATGTAAGTATTACAAATTCATAATTATATATATAAATGTTAAATAAATAAGCTGACCTAGTAGGGTAAATAAATTTTTTCAAAAGTTTAAGTCTTAACCTACATAATTAAATAGGTCTTTCAAAAAGTGTAAGCTTATCTTGTTAACTAAATAAGTCAAACATATATTGGCTGAAAATAAGCTAGACCATAGGCCTTTGATGAGTCATATGACCTTTTCCCTCCTCTAGTTGTCATGCCCAATCCAGAGTGGAAAGAGTATTTTTGAGGGAAAATGATTAATCTTCCTAACTTATCCTCCTAATAATCCTTTTAATTACTAAGGCTATGTTTGGTGCACATAATAGTATAGTATAAGATAAGATGATAGGATAGTATAAGGTATGATAGTATAATTAATAGGATAAGACATAATACTATCTTTTGTTTGATAACAAAATGATAAATTAGTTAATTGTATAATATATTTTTTAAGACCAAAATGTCATTTAGCATAAAATTTAAAATAATTAAAAAATAATAATAATAAAGCTATATGGTGGTGGTGGTGGTGGTGTGGTAGTGGTGATGGTAGCAAACTTTTGATGGTGGTAAAGCATTCTAGGGCGGCGGTGGGGGTGGGGGTGGCAACCGGTGGTGGTGGGGATGGCATGGTTATGGTGGTGGTGGAGGTGGTGATAGTGATGGTGGTGGTGGTGGCGCTTGTGGTGGTGGTGGTGGTGTAAATGGTGGTGGTGGTGGTTGGTGGCGGCGCGATAATAGTGGTGGTGGTCTGGCGGCGTGGTGGTAATCTGCGGCGGATGGTGGTGGTGGCTGGTGGTGGTGATGGTGGCGGTGAGTGGTGGCGCGCGGTGGTGGAGGTGGTGGTGATGATGGTGGTGGTGGTGGTAATGGTGGTGGTGGCGCAAGGAAGAAGAGTTATAAAAATGAAATTGAGGATAAGATTGGAATAGATATAAATTTATCATGCCTTATCACGTATTATATACGAAATTAGATAATTATCATCTATATAATAGATAAAATGACTGACCGATTTCATTATAACTTGTCATTTAATACACCAAACATTGAATAAGACCTGATAGTATTAACTTATACTATCATGTTTTTTTTATACGATGCATCAAACGTAGCCTAAATGAATAAAGTATTGAATATTTTTTATGTTTCTAATATATTGGTTGCATTTAATTTTTTATTTAATACTTTTTTTATTAGGTAGTAGAAAGATTATTAGAAAGATATTTTAGGAGATTATAGCAAAATTCATTTTTGAGTAAAAACAATACAACAAAAAAAAAAACAGCAAAAACAAACCCAAAAAAGAAAAAGAAAAAGAAAATTCAATTTACCAAAGTCCATTTAGATCACATGTTTGATTATATGAGAACTAATGTTAAAAGATTTGGTTATGAGAGAATTGATGTTAAAAGAATTTATTTATTTTTTATAATGATTCTTTTTCTAAAATACTTTCTCACTCAATAGATAAGAGACTAATATTTTAAAATACAGTCAGACGTTTAAATGAGAATTCTTCTAACGATATTATTTTTATACACATAAATTCTTGAATTAAATCCTAAATCACATATTTAAGGGACTTAAGTCTCTTTACTCGAATCAATACACATTAATTTTATAACGATAGTTTAAGTTTTAAAAAATTAATTTTATTTTAATAATTAAAATTTAATTTAATTTTAAATATAAATTTATTAAAAAAGACACTGTATATTCTACATGAAAACAAAGTAATCTAACTATACACTTCACCATATGGAGTATTAAAGGACGGAGTTTAGTTTAACTCAAACCCAACTCGATATGTCAATCGGGTCATTTTTTTAGACTCGACTTGACTCGAGCATAATCCGATTGTAATTAGGTTAGGATCGGGTTAATTTAATATTTATATAAAATACACAATATTAAACATTATGTATATATAAATCATAAAATTTTAAAAGTATGAAACTAAATTAAAAGATATTTTATAATAAATATTATGAAATAATTTATATCAATATAAAAATATTATCATACTATGTAAAATATATTAATTTATGTTTAAAAATCTTATAATTTATCACTAATTTTTTAAAAAATATATAAATTTTAAAGCAATATATTATATGAATCAAGCTAGATCATACCAACTCAAAATGTGATCCAAACTCATCTTGAAAACATCTTATTAAATTTTAAGAAATCAAATTCACCCTAATAAACTTTGGATGCGAATCTTCTCTTATTGCCAAAAAATAAAAGGACGTTTTTTTAGTTATTTCTCCTTGTCAAAAATATAATTTTTTTTTCCAAAATATACCATTTTACAAGATAACCTCTTATTTTTTTGACAACAGAAGACAATCCGCGTTCATAAACTTTAGGTTAGGACAGGTCTCCGTGCGATACCGGTCATCAAGACCCCTACTTCACCTGACTCTCAATTATTGTACCAAGACCCTAACACTGCACACTGCACCGTGCCTTGGCTTTCAACATCGTTGACGGCTAAAATAACAAAAAAGCTTGAAGTATTGCTGCAAAAAATGAATTGATCTTTCTTGCCGCAACCTTGCGTTTGTTGAACAGAAAAACTCAACCAAACACACTGAAATTGATGGAATTGATTGCTAAAATGTAAAATAAACAGGCATAAATCTAGTCCAATCTAACTTCAACCCAACCATATGACAATGAAACGCATCTTTTTCTTCATCTACAGTTATGCATGTCTTTCATGCCTTTATATAATTCTTCTCAACTTTGGCCTGCGTCTATGCAATTAACTTGAAGCTTTCTAGGCTATGGTTGAGAGATGTGCTTTTGAACCTACGGATTGCTTACTGCTTAGTCATTAGAGAAATTATTGTACGGCAATTATGTAAGAAAATAGATAGATTAACTATTAGCTTAAAAATGTTACGTGGCCGGGTTTAACTGTTCTGCACTGTCTAACCAAGAAGATTGTAAGGGGTGAAGAGTTAAAAGGAGTGCATTCTCAAGATGTTCCAGAATAAACCTTCTAATATGGTTATCCTTATCTTTATTATCCATTACATTATTATCATACTGAAGTAGAACTATTTCCATTACCAAAAAAAAAAAAAGAACTATTTCATGGGGGTCATTCAGACAATGGTAGATTCATATATTACTTACTCTTAACCAAGCAACCCAAGTGTGAGAAAGCTGGAAAGGGACAGATCAGAGGCTAAGCTATTGTGATTAAATTCTAGAACTGTTGCTGCATAAAATGGCCTTTCCAGATTCTTATCAGTCCTCCTTAATTCCCAATATCTATATCAAGCTACTTTTTTGGTTTATGTTTTTCAGATATTCTCATGCTTCACTAAACCAGAATTTCAAGGTGTCTAGCCTGTATAAAATTTTAATGTGACTATATGATATGAACTTATGTCTTATAGACATGGCAATTTATCAAGGTCCCATGATGATAATCACGCCATGATGACGTCAATATCCAGTGAGTTGCTACATTAGTGGCTCAGAATTATAGATGAAGCTACTACATAATATGCCACTACTATATCAATTTGAAAAACTCCTAGCCTGTAGTTTGATTACCTAAGTAAAGCAAGAAGTACTATTTTTATATTATTTCAATGCATAATGTGATAGTGTCCCATTATATGCATCTACTTGACCTTTCCATACAGATTAAATATTCATTCATTGATTGGAGCAGATCAAACGTGATACCTTTATCTGATGCCAGATTTTCAGTGCTCTCACTGTGAATTCCATAATGGGGCTTTTAGTGTAATTCATGCTTTTCATCAGTGTTACTTACATATTATAAAGTTGTTGATAATTTTCTTAAGGCATCAATCAATTTCATTGGAGGAACTTTCCAAATCATGGACCGATCACCGATGTTTTAGATCAGGTATTATCCAACAAGGAAATTATTTATTTTTTCTGGTTTATTCCTGGAGGGAGCATGCATTGGAAATTGGAGTTAGGTCCAGTAGAGGTCAGATTTATGATAATTTCACAATACAGAATATGCCAAAGAACTCTATTGTACATTTCACTTTCTTTCTTTCCTTTTTACTATCCTCTTTCATTGGCAATTGGCCTGTTTGGTTTTGTTTAGCGGTAATGTCTGTGTCACTATTTTATACATTCTCCACTCAAAAACCTGAGTGGTTTTGGCCTTTGCTTATTAGTCTAAAACATTAAATGAAATTCAATGTTCCCCACTTAAAGAAGAGTCCTTCATGAAATTTTGTATTCTACAACTGGATTGACTCCACCTTGTGAGAATGAACTTTCTCAAAGATGAAACCTTTGGTACCAAAATATGTTGTGTAGGCTACTTTTATCATCTTCTCCACAATTTTCATCTAGTTACTTTTCTGAGGTGCCTCAGCATTACAAAGAACCAAAATAGTTATGAGAGTTAAGTTGATCCCAGATTCAAAGTTTGTGCTTGTTGTAAGAAAAGAAATTAATAATTGCACATCTGCTGGTCCACATAGATAGGTCAGAATATCATCCCTAGCTAAAACTTGATTGTAATTAATATCTATCTGCATAGGTTAGTGATGCATGAAAATACAAAAAAAAAAAAAATTGATGCTCCAATGGAACTACTTTTAAGGCTAAAGACATCCAACAGTGACAATGGCTACAAATTTTTAGTGTTTAAGCATTTGGCAGTGAGTTAAAAAAAGGAAATAGCAAGAGGAAAATAACTTAGACAAAAAAGGCTAAAGATTTTCCAAGACATACATTTAATTGACATGGATCCTGATTTAGTTCATTTGTCCCCTTGATGATTGGAAAAGTTAACCAAAAAGTAAAACAAGTCCCTCAAGTACTAGCTTGCACACTTGAATTGCCAATGGGGAATGTAATGGTGGAATGTCAAACATCTTTTTCATTTGAAAAGAACAGATCCTCATGTGATAATAGTTATACGCACTCAATGGACAAGATACGGTTTTGGTTCCACTTAAATAGTTCTTACAATCATATTCGAACTATACTCTTCAAGTACTAGCAGCCACTTTCCAGATGTGCTTGGCTATTACTCATAGCAAGAGAAACCTGCCTCTTGTTTGATTTTTCTTTTTCCCCCTTTTTTAATACTTTTTTCTTGGTGGGGCTGCTCGGGTGGAGTGCATTCTGAGCAGCCTCTTAACTTTTTTACCACCAGGTTAAAAATTTGAGGAGAATCACTAATTATTTTGATTTGAGGAGCTTTTCATCGTCATGTGAACTGTAAATTAATAGGTCCTATTGCTTCTTGAGCATGTGGAGATAATGGAGCCAATTAACAATTTAGTGCTTGTGGTATTTGTGGAGTGATCTGTATGGCTGTATGCCGCCTAACTCCTAGTATATGATTTGTTAGAGATGTGAATAAAAAAGCACTCAATCACCTCATTTAATCACTTCAACATTTTTCATGTTTCTTTTGGTGTTCATGCATGTTTCATATTTTTATGCCTTCAAATTGTAGCTGTACGTGAATAATGTCACATCATTTTGTTAATTGGATTATCACCATCTTTTCTGCACTGAGCAAACCAAATCTGATATGATTTGAATTCCCATTTTATTTTCGTAAAATATTTTACTCTCCTAGTCCACAGGTCAAATTAACCACTAAAAATCATTTTCTTTTTTCCTTTCACCTATAAATAACAAAAAGAAACAGAAAAGAGATAGAGAAAGGAACGACCAATCAAGTGGTTACAAACAGCTTCTGGTGCTAATATGAAGTCTATATATTGACAGTAGATAAATAACTGTAAGTGTTGGCCGAAGAATTTGCCACTAAATCACATTACTTTTTTATTATCATAAAGCATACTTGTTTATATTATGTAATTATACATATTATAAATGATAGCGGTAGGGTATTAAGTCCCACATTGGTTGAATATATGAGGGTAAATTCACAACTTTCATCAATCCTATCTTACTATTTTATTTGATTAGTGAAAAATCTCAAAAGGAATACATATGTCACTACAGGATGCAATCTGCAGTAAAATATAAATATTCCATTGACAAATTTAAGTGTTGGAAGAAGAAAAACAAAGGGAGATATTGTAAGGACCAAGGACATCACATATCTCCACATTAGTATGATATTTCCCCTAAACTTTCATCAATCCTATCTTACTATTTTATTTGATTAGGGAAAAATCTCAAAAGGAATACATATGTCACTACAGGATGCAATCTGCAGTAAAATATAAATATTCCATTGACAAATTTAAGGGACTCTTGTATGGAAGAAGACCAAAACAAAAAACCATCGGAGATACCAATTGTTGGACCAGGGACATCACATATCTCCACATTAGTATGATATTGTCCACTTTGGGCCTAAGCTCTCATGAATTTACTCTTGGACTTTTACCCCAAAAGGCCTCATACTAATGGAAATATATGTCCATACTTATATACACATGATGCACCCTACTTCTAGCCAATGTGGGACTTTGGTCGCATACCCAACAGATATAACTAATTTCAGCACGAAAATAAGATTACATTTGGATTTGATAAACCGTTGATCTTTTCAATTGTTACTTGACTTGTGAGGAAATAATTCATATTCAGATTACACTAAAATGGATATGATAATCTGTCATTTAAAACATGGACTCATGTAGGAGAGCAATTTGGGAAGAAAGTAGCCGCCCAATTTGACACCTATGCCCCTTTTATAGCACAGGCATATTAAGGCACAAAGATGGATGTGGTTTCTCTTGTCAAAATGCAGTGCATTTACAATTTTACAAATGCACATGATGCAGATCATACCTACCTAAGTCTAATCCTCATGAATCATGATTTTCAGCAACATTAAAATATTTTGTAGTGTGTTTACTACTACTATAGGAATCTACATCAACTGCATTATTGTATTGCGTGCAAATTTAGTATCAGTTTATGAAGAGGATACGTAGTTGATTTATCATCTTAAACAAATCATGTATGAGGAAAAAAAAGGACATGGATTATGCTACCTCATCTAACCCATTGTCTTGTCTATTTTAAGCACGGTTTCTGCTACATGCATATGGGGTTATGCGTGCCACTATATGCAATATGACACTTGCTAGCCAAAGCGCATGCAGATAATGGATTACACACCTCTAAGTGACTTGTCCTCTGCCAAACAATTACTCAGTTTAATACTAAAATAGCTATTAAAGTACTCGATATGGAGCAAAATGAAAAACATAAGAGAAGAAAAAGGGGGAAAGGAATGAGTGGCTTAGTGGAGAATGCATTATATTGTTTTTATTACAATAAAGTACAATTGATTGAAAATGTTACCTATAGAAAGGACTTGTTATTGCTATACAGATTGACAATGATCTCTGGTGAAAGTGAGCACTCAAAGAGTTATATATAAGATATTTAGGAATACCTAAATTTAAGTAAACTTTTCTAATACTAAAACTTCTTTGTTTATAAGTTTCATGATGAATGGAATGGAAATGGATAGAATAGAGTAAAGTTCTCATATGATTATTTGGATATTTGATAATAGAATGAAGAAAAGTTTTCATTCCATTGTTAAAAAATTTCAATGAAAATAAATGGAATAGCAAGAATTATAAGTTTATTTTTTTCATATTACCCTTATATCAAACACATTAAAGTTTTAAGCTTAGAAACAAAGAAAATTGTAATTTTATAAGTTGTTCCATCTCATTTCACCCCTTACCCTCTCCACCTCCTCCCCCCCCCTCCAAGGAAAGAAAATTGGGGGAATGGAGGGGTATGAAAAAATGGAATACCCCATTTTCCATTTCGTTCTATCTAATTTTTAAATATCTAAGCAATGGTACCCTATGCTATTTTATTCAAATCTACCCATTTCCATTCCTTACCATCAATCCAAACATTCTTATAGAAGGATAAGGCCAGGCCAATGATCATTTTTATTTTCTATTAAGTATGTGTTTGAGATTACTGTAAAAACTTAATTATTTCAATAATTAATTATTATATAATTTTTTTTTGTTATAGTCGACTATAATTGAATCAATTTTTTGTTTAGATATGATAGTTTAAAAAAAATTTAAATTAATTTATTTCTTTTAGATGATATAAAAAATATTTTTATGTATTAAATTACTAAAATAAGTATAGAATGATTAAAAAATTTATTTGATTGAGGACAAAATAATATTTACATATCAAAGTGTAAGAAATAATCTACAAGTTAGAATATAAGTTTCAAACTTTAGCATTATAAAAAAAACTTTTATAATATATTAAATTTCGTATAAAAACTGAAATTGATTTTGTCAAACATGTTATAACACTGTTAAAATAACTTTTTTGTCAAAAAAAAAATTGTTGCAACAGTGATTTAAGTGTTTCCAAAGCCACTCTAAATGTTTCAAAATTTAATATGACCTATTGCATGTGGTAGGATTCAGATTGAACAAAATTGTACCGGCCCATATACCAAAATGGAGTATGAAATACTCATTTTCTTTCATCCTAGATATTTTATTCCATTTGTATCTAATGCAATATGGAAAAAGAAATTTCCAAAAACTTTTCATGAACCTTATCCTAGTGGACAGTATTATCCTTCTTCTCAAACCAAGTACACTTCATGAAATTCAAATACCCTTAATAATGTAAAATCTCATACAATAAAGTATCAAAATAAAGATTCTCATTTCTGCTTTTAATACCTAGGTATCTAAATTCAAATATCATTAGCAATGTAGATTCTCATAAACTAATGTACCGAAGATTCTCATTTCTGCTTTTAAAACCTAGGTATCTAATTACACAAGACAGTCCCAGCAGGTCATTAACCGTATGTGCCAGTGGGAGTTTTCAGGATCAGCCTTAAAATGTTAGAACCCCATTGTATGCTGTCCTTAATCTAAAAGGGCCAGTAGCCAGCAGTACTCCCACCCAGTAAAGTAATTATTCAGCCCCCAAGTAATGGGCAATTTGTCTTTAAGTTTGGCATTCAGCAAAAGTCACCCCTGCACAATCCCATTAAACTTAAAGAAATGTATTTTTGGGGATACTGTCTAAGTGGGAGCAACATAATTTTGCACCCTTCCAACGTCATCCATACACAAAAACCGAAAGTGTTGGACTAATTGCCTCCACGATTACAATCCCACTAAAACAAGCTCCTGTGTCCCTTGCACTGTAGTAAACTACACACCAATAGTTCACGATACTCTTCTAGATTGCCTAAATTCCTAGTTGCATTTGGCAATCTGGGTCTATATATTCTGGCAAGGAATCTGTACACGTGGTTATGTAAGATAGCCACCACTATTGGTGGATTACCATGTCAGATAGTGATTTGTTAATTACAGGGGCAAATATTTACCCATAAATAAAATAATGCCTTTGTTTAGTTACTCATTACTGTTATTCTTTTAAATTTTAGTTAAGGGAGTCCCTACTAATATTTGGTGTTACCTGCTGTCAAAGGGATGAATGATGAAATAAGCCAATAATATGAAAGAATTTGAATAAGCTTTGAAGAGATTGGCACAATAACACCTACCCATACCATTTCTAAGGGATAAAGCTTTCTTCTCTCACACCGCTCATATCTAGATGATGTGGTAGAATTAGTTTTTTTAACAAACTGATATTATTAGTAAAATTATTTTTTAATGTGATCTTTTTTATAAAATATTTTCTTATAAATTTAGTATAGGATCGGACCAGACAAAGAGATGACAAAATAAGTTAATCTATTTCGACTCGCCTAACCTCATTTCTTGCCACGGGTTAACTTAAAATGAAGCCGATTTGGTTGACTCATTTTTTATATATGGACAACTCATCCTATTTTGTGATTGGCTAAAAGGTCAATTTGTCTAAAAATTTTAAAAATAAAAAAGTAATGAATTAATTGGTTAGGCGAGTCAACTTGTTTAAAAAGTAAATAAACAAATAATTTAACAAGTTAATTTGCGAGTTGACTCACCTAACCCATCACAAGAAATCCAAAAAAAGGAAAAAATAAAATAAAAATCTAACTCAACGGGCTGCCCGCCCTGCATCAATCCTACAAGTTATGTGAAACAAGTTAAATTGACTTGCCTAAAAATATGAGTTGAAAACTTGTTAAATTTGGAAGGTTAAACGCGTCAACATTTTGAGTTAGACCCGTTTTATCATTACTAGAGTCACATTACCTTACTCCTTAAAAGTACCGTGCACAAATTGAATTAATAAATTGTTAAACTGAATTAATCACTTATTTATTTATCATTAGCCACAAATTTATTAACTATTAATATAAATAAAAAAATTGCTTAAAACTGATCGTAACATTTTATTTAAATTTTTTAATTAATTTATGATAAAATTATAGTTTAGACTAAAAGCGTAGTGTATATTAAAATGTATGATAACTATAAGAATAATGTTTATATTTTAAACAGTTTTATTATTATGTAAAAAATAAAAAACAATACATAGTAGTTAAATATTACTTACTTACACTTATATATATATATATTACTTAAAATTAATCGTGATATTTGATTTAACTTTTTTTAATGATTTTATGATAAAACAATAGTTTAGACTAAAAGCGTAGTTTATATTAAAAAAATGTATGTTGACTATAAGAATATTGTTTATATTTAAAATGTTTGTGTAATGTAATTGTTTATTTATCACAGTCAGTCTACCAATTAATAACAAAATTGATATGTAATTAATTTGCATGATATGATTATATTTTTTGTTACAAAGAGTTAGAGGGAATCATTTAGTAATATAAATCAGTAATTTTAATAAATAATATAACAGTGCCAATTAAACATAGATTCAAATTGTGGACTATAGATGGCTGGAGCGGGTTTTAAACAACCGTATCAAATTGCATTTTTGGTTTGGAACGACGTATTTATCTGCACTTACTGCAAGAAGACCATAGTTACAGTGTAAAGCCTTAAGAATGTAATTTTGATTTATTAGTGTAATTTATTTATTTTTTTACACAGATAGAGATTAGAATTTGAAAGTTAAACTCAATGCTTAAGATCATGGTGTAGGGAAGAGCCTTAAGATATGGTTTAGAAAAGAAAGGAATAAAGTAAAGGCATATAGCAGTTTCAGTATAATTCAAATAAGACTCTTAGGCAAATGCCAACTGATTTTGATTCTATATTTCCATTCCTATTCTATTTGGCTTGGCAGCTGGATAACACTATCTAGCTATCTTAGTCACTTCAAATTATTGTTTTTCTGATATAATTATTTTAAAAATTAGATTAGTATGCATGTCAACGCTTCATTGCATGTTAAGACATTATAGTATGTACATGTATGTGTGTTACTTGTGCAAATAATGGCACATTCCTAGTAGATTATGATGAATTTGTTAGAAGGTAGGAGATCGTCGAAAATAGTCTTCTGAGCTGCGTTCAAGCTAAACACAAAATAACTTTAAGCTGTGATTATCAGTACTGCTTGGCAGACTCTGAAGATACATGAGATGAAATAAGAAATTAAAAACACTTCAGTAGACCTATTTGACAGTCAAGTCATAGAGGTTAGAGCCATGATTGTAATTAATTAATATGGGGGATGTTCCGAATATACAACCTCTACATCAAAGGGTTGACATTGTTATTATCAAACTTATTTACAATACGGTGTAAGGGAAGTTTGGGCCGTCATAAGCCCATTCCCATGAACTAGAGCTCAAACTATAAGAAATTTAAATAAAAGAATAAGAAAGCATAGGCTGACTTCTTAGACCCTGATCCTAAGAAATCCCATGCTAACCACATGATAATTATAGTTAGGATTTTAAGTGTGAATTTTAAATAGATAGGTAGATAAAAGAAGTCTCATATTAAAAAAAATAAATAAAATGATGATTTCAAATGTGAAAAGACTCATAAACTTACTGCGTTAAGATTTTAGGAGTTGAGAGGTGATATCATATCTATTGTAGTGATTCCTCTTCAAGTTCATTGGAAGCAAAATCTCCCTACTGTTTTGGACTCCTATTTCCATAACAAGTAATATCAAATCCAATGGTTTGGCTAGGATGAATATTTTGAAAACGATTATTAGTATTCTTATGGTTGGTGACGTGCACATGGAAAATGGAGAGCCAAGTTACCATTGACCCCACTCATACAAGGATACTTTCCCTTAAGTGAAGTAATTGGTTATTGGTCTTATCAAAGTTGATTCTCACCGCAGCTGAACTTTCAACTCTGATACCATTTGTTAAGTACAGGAGAAGTCCAAAATGTCGATGACATATGTTTTATTGAACTTAAAGAAAAACTACATTATAGTGAGTCTAAAACTACATCTCAATCCAAAACTTTAAAACAATATGTTCATGAACTCCTCCACTTAATTATAAAGCCTTCACTTTGTCCATCCGTATATAACGTGAGACTTATTTTATCCATATATCTACTTGAAACTTACACTTCAACTCCCAACAATCATGTCGCACAAGGCAAAAGCTTGTAAACCCTATTGGGTTTGTCATCTCAACAGAATATTAACAATTCATTAAACACATGCAAACCTAAGTAGGATGATTGTACATACAAAAAGTAAGATCTTTGAAGTGGAAAATATACACATGCACTCTTTCTCTCTTAAGGTCACCTAATTACTCAAAATAAATTAACTTAAATTTTGGAGTATCTTTACAAATACCTACTACTCTAATCATGATTAAGACCTGGTCTCTATCCCAAATTACTCAATAAATCTATCTTGTCATTTTTCAAACCTGGATCAAAACAACTAACAAAGTAGCAAAAGAAAAAAAAAAGAATAAACTAGGGGTTTTTTTAATGTTCACTTCATGGCAAACACAATACCATCCTCAATAATTGGACCATTTGTTTTTACCTTTTCTTCAATGTAATTAGGCGTTAAATGAAAGGAAGATAATACTTCTTTCTCTTGAACGCCGTCTCGAACGCCGATAAGCGGTGACAAGAATCTAATTATACAAATATGCTGAATATCAACCAGAACTCAAAAGTTAGGACTCCTATGGGTCGTGGGAGGTGAGCTAGCATGAGAAGCAATAATTGGATGTCCTGCATTCATTTCCACAATTTACTACTTATAAAGATGATGCTCTAAGAGCTTTCCCTACCTCACTGCTTAATAAATTTCTTGAATTTGGAATATTCTCTGAGTAGATACTCCTTCACATAAAAAGCATAACCCCATTTACTTCTCCACTATATAAGGAAAATAATGAAAGGAAAAAGATGTAGGACTTGAACCAGAAAACTTAATTTTCTTCTTTATAAAGCTTTCGGATCTAATTGAAGATTTGGTGTTTGCTTCTGTTTATGAATCATTGGAGCCTTGCAAATTGCAGGGGAACCATAGGTTAGGCTTTCCAAGTTAATTCCATACTTTTAATCTCTTATGTACATTACAAAATAACTTGCAGCGACCCTGCAAATATTTTGAAAAGGGAAAATTAATGCTAAGAAATTTTAAAGAATAATATTTAATTTATAGAGATAAATAAAGTTAAAATTATTAAGAAAAATCATTTAAAATTTAATTAGAGAAAAATAATATTTAATTTATATAATAGACAATAATATTTTTAATGAGTAGTTATTAGTTATTTTTTTATTCAATGGTTAGTAATTGTCACTTATTGACTAACAGTTTTAGATAAAATTATATATGAAAGAAATTTGTGTATAAATATTACTTCTTATTGAATTGTTATTTTTTTGTTATTGAATGATTAATGTTTCAAATAAAATTCAATATGTAAAATACATGAAATTAGGAAAAAATTTTAAAATAATTATTGTCTTTTATTAAGTCATCATTTGTTATCATTGAATCACTAACAATTTCAACTCATTTATACGAAAGTAAGTTACAAATGACTAATACTTCTCGTTGAGTGGTTATTTGTTATAACTGAATGATTAACGTTTCAAACGAAATTCAATATATAAAAATATATGAAATTATGAAGAAATTTTGTCAATGACTATTACTTTTTATTAAGTGATCATTAGTTATTATTGAATAACTGATAGTTTCAAATTAAATTCTATATGAAAGAAATTTGTGATTGATTATTATTTATTGAGTAGTTATTTGTTGTTAGTGAATGATTAACTTTTCAAATAAAGTTCATATATAAAATATATGAAAATATGAAAAAATTTGTGAATGATTATTACTTTTTATTAAGTGGTCATTAGTTGTTATTGAATGACTATTAATTTCAAATTAAGTTCATAAAAAATTATGAATGATTATTAATTCTTATTAAGTGATAATTTGTTGTCATTAAATAACTAACATTTTAAATGAAATTTTCATTAAAGATAATTTTGACTATTAAATAAAATTAAAAAAGTCTTTCTATTTAATTAAAATTAAAATGATCCTTTTTAATAATTTTAATTTTTTTACTTTTAAATTAAATATCCTTCCTTAATAATCTTTATCATTAATTCTCTCTTCCGACAACTTGCTTTGGATATTGAATATCATTTTAAACATGTATGGAGATTGGGGACGGAGATTTTACTCAATATAACAGCGAGGAAAGGGACCAAGAGAGATTAAAAGTATCTCTAGCGCATGTGTACATCAAATTAATCTAATGCTAATAAAGATAATCTTTTAAGAGATAAATTTTCCACACACCGTCAAATTGAAAGTCCATCAAAAACAGATGTTTCAAACAAACGAAAACGTCAACTATTTGTTCACATACTATTTCATATTTATTTTTTTAAGAAAAAATTGACATGTACGATCAATATGCATGATAATTTATTAGCTATACTTTATTGATTAAATTGATAAAAATTATTTTACACAAAAATTATTTCTCATTATTACTTAGTAAGTTACATTATATTAATTGAAAAAGAGAGAATGTGATTGACTAATAAAAATGTGATAAGAAAGAGATAAAAGTTAGATGAGTAAATATTAAGAGATTTTAGGAGTTCAATAATTAATAGATTAAAAAATAAGAATAAAATTGATATGAAATAATTAATTTTGTATCAAAATTTAAAATGATATCTAATATGAAGCACAATGTTTTTTTAAATGACAGATAAAAAGGAATAGGAAGAGTAAAAATATTCGAACGGTAAAGACCTAAAAGTCAACATATAAATTAGCTAAAAAATTTATGCATAAATATCTCAAAATATAAAATTTCAAAGTTTAATATGATATTTTTACTTATGTTTTCATTTTAATTTTTTTAATGAATTTATAATAATATAACAATGTTGAATTTAAAACATTTTTTTATATGTTTAAAATTTATTAATTGCATTCAAATATTAAAGATTACAACTTTTAATAGCCATTATAGATTCATGTGATTTAACTGGCATTCCTGGTCTCTATGGGAATTGTTGTGAAACAATTCCATGATCCTTCAAATGCCGATAGAAGGAACAGATAGATTCATATATCTTAATAATGTCATTTTTTAAATTAATTATTATAATCAATAAATAAATTTCAGTCTTCATTAAATTTATGTTTATCAATTATATCCGCATTAAGATCCTCTATAATTTTTTTTTAATTGCAAAGGATCTTGATCTTTGAAAATATTAATTTTATAATAAAACATTAAAAGTAAGTATGATGTAAAATTTTTCAGCCATTACATTAAAAATTGTAAGAGATATAGATGTTTTTAATTTTGAACTACGCCAGGTTCAATCCATTATCTCCTTATGAATGCTATATTACTCTCTTACATCTCCTTATTAATGCTAGAGTTTACTATTTTCAATATTCATATCCATGTGTTGGAAAAAAAAAAAAAAGAGCAGTTAAATCATATCATATATATGAGAAAAGCAATGTCCGTATTATAGCCATCTGTAAATGTTCTCCACACGGCTCTTCTCTTCTCTTTATATATATCTATGAAATCTCTCTATCAGATTCTATCAATATCACCTATCCACTTCGATCAAAGTATATAAACCTCTTTACCACCTTAATTTCCTCTACACAACCCCACCCTCTTCACCTCCTTTCTCCCTTCACCATATTCAAAACACACCACAAAAATAAATGGTGAAGTTCTCAAAGGAGCTAGAGGCTCAACTCATTCCAGAATGGAAGGAGGCCTTCGTCAACTACTGGCAACTCAAGAAGCAGATAAAGAGGATCAAGCTCTCAAGAGTTCCCAAACAACCCCACCACTCCGCAGAGGGTGACTTTGGTCGCTCCATTTTCGATTCTTTTCGCTTCCTTGTCAAGAAAATCACCCACACGTTCACAGGTTCCGATGATGATAACCTCAATATCATTCAGGTAAATTTTAGTTCATGTGGTTTTGTGCTTGCTTCTGCTATTATTCCGACCTGCGAGTTTTTCCCCGGTGATTTTCGGTTTGTTTTGGTGTTTTATGGCAATGAGATATGAGTTTGTGGCATGTCCAAAACCTGTTGGCAACAAAATGTTGCGCGGAAAGCTCGGTGCCATTTTTGCGTGTCTGAGTCTCCATAGTTTTCTGTGTTTTCGTCTTGTAGTGTCTTTGTGCTGCAAGAAAAGTGAACAAAAATAAGTGACATCATTTTCGGACAACAATATGTTTCCGATAATTCTCGAAACTCTTCGCACAATACTAAAATATTCTGTTTTCAACGAAGGATCTTTGAATTACGGTTGGCTTAACAATTGCATTGTGATTAAAATAAGGAAAATATTTATTTCACGTTACTTTTTTCTTACACTAATTTTTAAAATGAGAACAAAGTGTTAACATGTAAATGTTCATTTTAATAAAAAATGATGTGATATAAAAAGTGATGTATAAAAAAATAATATAAAAAATCAAAATTGTTAAAATAATATTATCCTAATACACATCACTTCAAATATGCATGAGCTTTTATTGTTTGATTATATTTAGTTTATCTTTTTTTCTTCACACATACAATTTAATTTTGCGATATATCTTTAAATGTGAGAGATATAGACCATGACGATATGTAACTAACAATATTTTTCTTGTGGTTATAGTAATTATGGATATGGTTAATATGAATTACAAAAAGAAAAAAGAAAAATGAACTTAATGTGGCTGCAATGGTTGCCAAAATTGTAATATGGTGACTGTAATTGTAGTTGAAGAAAACAATTTAAAACCTTACTCCTCAATTGTGTGTGTTCCAATCAAATTTTCCGCGATGAATCCTAGCAATCACCCATGTTTGATAAAACAATAATGGATTTATATAATTTTTTTATTGTAACTTTTATATTATCATTCAATTATATATTATAAAATAATTAAAAATGTTTTGACCACCATAATTATTACCTAAGAAGTCTCTCTTTTAATAATGTGTTCACACATCACACTTTTAAACTCAACAATAATATGCATGAAAGTTACATTCCCTTCGCTTTTTTTTTTCTCCTGTGGTTTTTGCTATCAAAATGTTATCTCTTTGACATCAATGAAATTGATATTTCTTTTTTTCAAAGTGATGGGTAATAAAGAAGTACAATGAATGGCTATTAGAAAGACAAAACCAAAATTTGGAAAAGTTGGACTTGGGCGGAAAGGTATCTCAAAATTAATGTAGTGAGAGTAATTAAGTAGTGTGGGTGTGGCATATATTGAGGACTTTAAAGTGAGTTTAGTGGTCTTTTTTTCTGAAACTCTTTTCTGCTTTCTTTTTGAGAGTTTCTCATTCTCTCACGAAAGCAAGCAAAACGGTTGTGGCGTTTGTGGATCTATATGTGGCCCATATATCACGAAACCATCGTGTGCACCATAAAAAGAAAAACAATATGAAAAAAAAAAAAAAGAAGACTCAAGAATTAATATAAATTTATATAACAAATCAAAAAAAGATATAAATATGGATATTTTCTGATGCATGCAGGTGAGGAAGAAAATCAGAAAGGACAACGAAGAAGAAATCTATGAAACAGAGCTTGCACAGTTATTTTCAGAAGAGGATGAGGTACGTTTCTATGTTTTCTGTCTACTAATTTATATATTCTTGGATTTACATCAATAAGTTTTTTGAAATATATATATATATATAAAATAAATCTTTTTGTTGTTATATGAGTTGGTGTTTATCATTGTATAGGTATGTGCGTTTTTTGTGAGGCTGGATGAAGAGCTAAACAAAGTGAATCAATTTTACAAGAGACAAGAGAGTGAGTTCGTTGAGAGAGGAGACACCCTGAACAAGCAGCTTCAGATTTTGCTTGTTCTCAAACAAATTATCAGTGACCGGCGCCGGAAAAGTTCTCCGTCAAAGTCCTCTAACACCGAGATTTTCCCTCATTCTCCGGCCCGGGATTTGGATTACTCTGGTCAACCTCTCTTGTCCAATTTCTTTCTTGTTCTTTCCATCTCATTTTCTTTCTATCCAAACACCATACAAAGCGGGAAATCTCTCTTTGCAGGAGATTATTGTTTGGGTTTAATATGGTATATAATAATAATAATAATAATAGTAATAATAATAATAATAATAATAATAATAATATAAATTTTCTAATTTTTTGTGTTTTTAATATAATAAATATTTTTTTATTTAATATTTTTATTTTTTCAATCAATATTCTAAACACACTTGGTAATAAATCTCTAATAATATTGTTATTGATATTTTTTTAGTAACAACGGATATTATATATTCTCTTTCATTCATGTTATAAGTAACATTTTTATATATGTCAATAAGTATTTATTGTTATTTTTTATCATTGTTTTTATATTTTAAAATTTTAACTATTTATAAAAATTAGATAAATATAATAAATAATTAAATAATTAAAATTTAATAAAAATAAGTTAACAATTTTTTTTATTTTTTTATTATTATACAGAAAATAATTAATTGTTGCAAGAAATTGGATATTTGGTTCTGTGGCTTTGTGCTCAGGTGGTCAAGAAAATTCCTGCCGTCAACTCATGTTTCTAAATGCTTGCTGACATCATGCAATATAAGGAAATTGTATATATAAAATAATCTAAGTGGACTAGTATGTGGAACATTGTCAACCCAACATATGCTTCAATATGCAATAACTTCTAAAGAAAAAATATTAAATGTACATAACATAAACA
Source organism: Ormosia semicastrata (assembly GCA_029884595.1). Classification (NCBI taxonomy): domain Eukaryota; kingdom Viridiplantae; phylum Streptophyta; class Magnoliopsida; order Fabales; family Fabaceae; genus Ormosia; species Ormosia semicastrata. The sequence goes on from JAQQTO010000059.1 coordinate 40,255,832, forward strand.
ATTCTCACATACCCTTCACTAACACAATAAAGTTAAAAAGAAAGAGAAATAAATGGTGATAATAAAAAATATGTAAAAGTTGTTATTTTAATAATAATAATAATAAACACAAGATTTTTGGTATACATGCTATTATTTATATATATTTTCTCCATATATCATTGAGTTGCATAATTATATTTGTTTGTGCAGAAAGTCTTGGAGATTCAGATGAAACAAATTCAGAAATTTCACAAACGGATGAAGTAATCACAACATTAGAGAAAAATGGTATAAATTTTGTTAATTCAGCGACGAGGACAAAGACGAAGAAGGGAAAGCCTAAAATGGCAATAAGAATTGATGTTCCAGCCACCAACCCAACTCGGGCGATTACGGCTATTACTAGCATGCTGTGGGAGGATTTAGTGAACAATCCAACCGGTGAGTTCATTCACAAGAGAAAGATTCAATGTGCTGAGAAAATGATCAGAAGTGCATTTGTGGAGCTCTATAAAGGACTTGGCCTACTCAAAACTTACAGGTTATTATTTAATATATATATTCAGTAATTATTATTATTATTACATGTGGTGTGAGATGGAAAACTTAATTAATTTGGAGAAAAGGGAATATTGATTTGATGATTATCTTGGCCTAAATTGGACTATACTATATGAAAGAGATAAGGAGGCTAATAAAGTGAGAGTTGCATGGCGGTTCACAGCACCACGTAAGGTTTTGGGTAGAGAGAGTAAATGAAGGTTGGTGTGATAGTTGCGTTATACATGGGAATGGAATGGGCAAAGACGTTTCTATATGAGGATCTGTAAAGCTAACATATTCTACACACTCTTCCAAACAGTGGCCAATAAGAACAAATTGCATATCTTTATCATAAATTTTTGTTTGACCTTTTTCATTTCATTTTCCTTCCAAAATAAAATAAAAAAATCATTTTCCATTCCTTATTTATTTATTTTTGTCCATAAATTTAATATAATATTATATAGACTGCAATAAATGAAAAAAAGAGAAATAGCCACATTTAGTAACAAAAAGAAACAAATTTCTTTTTAATTTTTGCTTGCTTAATTTTTTGTATATGAGTTCTCATCAAAACTTATGCATACGAGAAACTGAAAAAATTCATCCACATTTAGCAAAGTATTTAATTTTGTAACCATTTTAAGAAATCCTAGTTAGTTGCTTTATACCAGTAATATATTGGTCCTCCACACCTAATAATTGAATCATTTATGCCAAAATCCAATTTTATATTACATATAAAAATAAAGATGTATGGTAAAGGTTAAAGACAGTGTGAAGGAATCTATGCCTCATGAGAAATATTTATTATGTATAAATTCCAAATAGCTTCACTTCTTTGGCGACGCAAGTGCGTGTCATTCAAACTTATATTCCTTTACAAAATATATGTATATGTTTCATTGGATGGTGGTTTATATGCCTTAACCCTCTTACTATAAGCACCTTTTTCATGATTGAGCAATTTCTAATCACATTCTGTTATTTTGGCAGCTCACTGAATATGGTAGCATTTTCAAAGATACTGAAGAAATTTGACAAGGTAAGGCTTAAAATATCTCCTCTTTACTCATGACACACTACATGTAAAAATATACAGAGGCAAACACAAAGAGGGATTTGATGATATATATTTTTTTCGTTCCTTAGTTAGTTACATTTTTGCTATATATGCATGAAAGTTCATGATTTTAGGTGTTACTCTAGGGTCGTTTTCAATCACATACTTTGCAAGAGTAAAGACAAAATATGAAAAGGAAGTAAATTAAGTTTCCCAAGAATTGATGGTACTTTGTCGCATTATTCATCATGCTTCAAACTAATTTGCACTTGAAGGCCATGCTTCTCACATGAAGGTTGTGATAGTCTGAACAACTATGTCCAATGATTTAAAAATCAACCTAATTTCCAAACCCAACTACTCGCACCACACATGACCTAAAGATAGTGACAGAACCACTGCTTTCTCTTCCCCATCCCCCTTTTGAGTTGAGTGATGGAGTGATGTTTTATGTTTAAACCCCTGTCTGGCTTCATAGTGCATCTACTATATATTAGCATTTTAATTAAGCTTCATAGTGCATCTATTATGTCTTTAATTAATAATTTGGAGAGCACTGTTTGACACTATATATGAACTTAACATAATTTATTTTGGCAAGTCTGAGCGCATAAGAAAAGTGGGTGTTTGAATATAATATTTATGGCCATATAGGCATAGTGATCTATTAGATATTCAATTCGTAGAAGGTAAGGGTGCTTTTATCTTTTCGATCAAATACGCATTATAATTCTTTAGGAACAATAGGGCGCTTATATTTTTCTTGTAACAGCACGACCCGTTTGAAAATGTCTCTTCTTTTTTTTTTTGGCTAAAAATCATAATAACTTTTCAATTTTGAATTCTTTTTTTTTTTTAAAAAGAACCACTCTGGTTTAATTCTTTAAAAATAATTTTCCACTAATTATTTAAATATGAGTAAAGGGTTTATTGCATTTTGTAAATTATATAATAGGAAGTACACCTTTCTAATTTTTCTTTATATCTCTTCCACTTGTTGTATTTATATCTATATATACAAGACCTAAATAAAAAACTTTTGATATGTGTCCTTTAGAAAAAGAGAAAATGTGATGAGTGTCACTTAGAAAATTTGATAAGTATGAATCAAATGGATGAATATTAAATGGTCTTTTTACTAATTGAATTCAAATTAATCATCATTAGTAGTTTGTAAACAAACAAAACACAATATGAGTAGTTACCTCCACTTCAACTTTTAATGTCTATTCAAATGTTTACCCATCTCAATAACATCCAAATTGCAGATACAAATGATTATTATGAAATTTATGAAATTAATAATTACACATGAACTATTTAATTCAATTCCTTAGCATTGATCATTTATTTCTGCTACTAACTTTAATTGAGTTTGCATCTCTAATCTGTTATTTTTAAACATAAATTCATATGATATGAACAAAATTATATTGCCATTTGATCGAGCAGGTGTCTTGCCAAAAAGCTTCTGCAAATTATTTAAAAGAAGTGAAGAGATCCCATTTCTTTAGTTCTGATAAGGTATGTTGGTTTCTTCTGAATCCCTTCATTTTAAAAGTTTGGGAAAAGAAAAAGGAGAAGAAAACAAATATGTTGTATTCAACTTTTTTAAGTACCTTTTTATTTGAGTCTTCTCAAATTCTTGGTGTGGAGAATGGGTTATATCATTCTAATAAGTGGTTATCATTATAATATTTGGTTGAAAGGTTGTTAGACTAATGGACGAAGTGGAATCCATATTCACAAAGCACTTCGCCAACAATGATAGGAAAAAGGCAATGAAGTTTTTAAGACCCCAACAACATAAAGATTCTCATATGACCACCTTCCTTATCGGTAATGCTTATTTCTCTCTCCATATCACCACTTTAGATTCATCAACACTAGTAATGTATTTTATGCATAATGTCAGCAACATCACTTCAAATTGTAATGCATGAGGTGATCAATGCATGTTCCTAACACACAAGCCAAATAAAATTTTGATGTACTGCTACTAGCTAGTGGCCAGTGACCGCTAACTTGGTCATTGTGTAGACCCACCAAGATGATGGGTCAAATTTGAACCTTTTGTTTTGTTGAAAATTTGATAAGTAGATTGAAGTTTTTTCTTCTCATATTAACACTTCATTGATGTTTCTCAACTTTCTTTATTACTCTCTCTGCAGGGTTGTCTACAGGCTGTTTTGTATCCTTGTTTTGTGTATACGCAATCTTGGCCCATTTGTGTGGTATATTCTCCCCTAATAAAGAGCCAGCTTATATGGAAACTGTCTACCCTGTTTTCAGGTCCTACTTCACACGGTTCTTACTTGAACATATTTCACACGTTATCTCTTTTCTGTGTGCTTTTGCAATTATCTGTCTTCTATTCCACATCCTAACTCTATGACCAAAATACTAAATAACACATAGGAATATGCTCTGTAATTCGAAAAATATGTTCAACATAAATAGATTAGGTAGAAAAACTAGTTTGAAATGGACTCTTACTAACTTATATCTATTAGATGCCCTGAAATTATTACATACATGCCAAGTTATTGATAAGGGTGAAAATGAGATAAAAACTTCTAAGTTTTAATTTAAGCTGAACACCTATCTTTTCTAACTCACCTTTATAAACCATGAAATTGGACATACTTAAACTAAGAAGATTGTTAGAACTTCCCTAAACATTTAATTTGCAGAATTTAAGACAAAAATACCTACATTACAATTTACATGTGCACTAATGTTTACAATGATATTGTACAGTGTGTTTGCGTTATTAAGCCTGCACTTGTTTATGTATGGATGCAACCTGTTCATGTGGAAGAGTACAAGAATCAATTACAATTTCATATTTGAATTCTCACCAAGCACAGCACTCAAGCACAGAGATGCATTTCTGATATGCACTACCTTAATGACTACTGTGGTTGGGACAATGGTCATACACCTGCTTCTAAGGGCTGCACGCTTTTCTCCTAGCCAAATTGATGCCATTCCTGGAATTCTTCTTCTGGTTAGTCCAATGACTATTGCTTTTTCTTGTTAATAAAAGGATAAACTTGTTTAGTTTGCTTGAAATTGAGGAAGTGATTTATAATATAATTTATGGTATTCAACTTTCAAAGCACTCAGTGACAGTTAAACCTTTGTGCTGACTATTAACTGCCATTTTCAGTGTTTCATAGTGCTGCTGATTTGCCCATTTGACATTTTTTATCGCCCAACCCGTTCCTGCTTCGTCCGTGTTATTCGCAACATAGTCTGTTCTCCATTTTATAAGGTAAACTACCATCAATTGACTCCTTGGAACGATTGAATACATTGTTATGTCTTACATGTAGAAAACTGAACTTGGCATTGTTTGACTTAATTCATCCTATCTACAGGTTCTACTAGTAGACTTTTTTATGGCTGACCAACTAACTAGCCAGGTGATATATTATAGCCTACAAGTTTATTCTATTTTTGTCCTTTTTCCCCTCTATTTCCTATTATGCATCCTAATTAACATTAAATTGTATGTTATGGTTACAGATTCCATTGCTAAGGCATTTGGAAACTACAGGTTGTCACATTTTTGCTAGAGTTTTCAAAACACTCCACCCTGAGGCCTGCCATTCTGGAAGGCTATACATGGAAATAACTTATATCATCTCATTTTTGCCATATTTTTGGCGTGCTTTGCAGGTAAATCTTGGATGATGATTGGTAATTGTAGATTCTTTTTTGACATTGCAACCTAGCTAGGAAACTATTAACTGCTTCAAGAATTGAGAACATTCTATATTGCTAATTGAACTTTTTTCAGTACTGTATATTCTCCATTATGTCATCAACTAACACATGCTTATTGAATGTACTTACAAGTGTGCAAGACGGTGGTTTGATGACTGTGATGTGAACCATTTGGCTAACATGGGGAAGTATGTTTCGGCAATGGTGGCAGCAGGGGCTAGAGTAACATATAGCAGGCAAGATAACCATCTATGGTTTGCTATAGTCTTAATCACTTCTGTGGCAGCCACATTTTATCAATTGTACTGGGATTTTATCAAGGATTGGGGATTTCTTAAGCCCAACTCCAGAAACCCATGGCTCAGAGATGATCTAATACTAAAGAATAAAAGCATATATTACATGTCTATGGTAAGTTCTCTTTATTTCCTTGTGATCTGAATATTAGAATCATAAATGTTTTTTAATCAGGAAACGATATTGGATTGCAGGCCTTAAATGTTGTCCTAAGAGTGACATGGGTGGAGACTGTCATGCATTTCAAAGTGGGGCATGTTCAATCGCGACTACTAGACTTTTTGTTAGCTTCACTTGAGGTTATCCGAAGAGGGCATTGGAATTTCTATAGGTGCATTCTATCAAATTTAGAATATCTGAATGAATTTTTTTATTTTTCAGATTTTCCTTGTTGAATAGGACATGAAATTCATTTAATCATGACTTTAAAATGGCTATCACATCTAAAGTAACGCAAACTTTTAGTATTTGTCAATAACCAAGTCCTCTTAAAACCACAACCTGTTAGGTGCAGGCCTAGAAAGGGTTTATGTCTCTAATACTCCTCACATGAAAACCCTTTGAGATTAAAGTGTGGACAAACCACATGCCTACTTAAAATTTGTGTCAAAACAATGATATCATTAGAAGAATAGGGTAGCAATGATTGAACTCTTGACCACTTAGTTATATAAGCTCTGATAATATATTAAAGACCAACTCATCTTAAAACCTTAAACTTCTAAAATATTGCTCCTTAACAGTTGTTAAATAGTAAACAAACTCAGAATAACTCATGAACTTCGTAAATTTTCTGAACAGGTTGGAGAATGAGCATCTAAATAATGTTGGTCGGTACCGGGCAGTGAAGACAGTTCCACTACCATTTCGTGAAACAGACTCTGACTGCTGAGGTGATTTCCTTATACATGTAAAGATGTCTTATAGACATGCTGACAAAAAGAGGCAGGGAGTAACTGAAAGGGAATCATATTTTAAACTTGCGAGATCCCTCATCATTCGTCTGATACTCAAATGAAGTGTGAATAGCCCCCAATTGCAATGCAATAAGTTCATCTCAAATGACATTTCTCCTGTAAATTATCTCTCAAAATTTGGATTTCCTGTTCTATGTCAATATCATTAGTCCAAAAAAAGACATTGATTTCTTTTCTTTTGTTTGCCGTCTATTTCTCTTTTGTTAAATTGGTTTAAGCAATTAGAAGCTGGTTTCTATTTAATCTATTGTAAATTGTAATCAAGAAGACAAGAACTATCAATTTAACTGGCTGTAGTGAGTACAAAAGAATTGTTGTTAGCCTAATATGAATAATAACATTAAACAAGTTATAGTACTGTGAGGGCATTGCACAAACTTTGCATGAATTTAGATAACGATGAAGATCACACTTATGTTTGTTACCAAGTTCCTTGCCATTAACACAAATTTCAACTGATATTATCAGTGTTTAATGTAATTCAAGAATGTAAACTCAAAAGAATGGAAAATCACAATAACATTGCTAATCACATATTCATGACATGAATGGCTTTCAATTCAAACGATCTATGCAACTATTATAGGATGCTTGTCGCACCATAATTTGTTCATCTACACTGGCAGGGGCATGCTTGCTTGAAAGAAAGAAGAAGAAACCAGCTTTTGAATTCTATTCCATTCTCAAAAACCTTGCAATTCTCTTTGCCATACAATATGCAGTGGACTGGATAGTTATCATGGGATTGACACCAATTGCAGTAGGCAGCAGACTGGCATCACACACAAATAGGCCTTCTGCTTCCCAACTTTGCCCATTTTCATCAACTGCACCTTCCTTTTCAGTCATGCCCATCCTACAGCTCCCCATCTGATGGGCAGAACCATAGATACTCCATTTTTCTTCATGTGACATTGGCCCTCCTGTTGCATACAATGATTCCAAAAACTTTTTCAACTCCTTTTCATTATTCCCATTACACTTAATTCTCTGCCCATCACTTCTGTGGGTACCTACCTCAACAGCTCCTGCTGCTATTAGAATCCTCAGTGCCTGCTGCAGTCCATCCTTGATGTTCTCTTTGTCTGAGTCATCTAATTCATACCTTATCCTACCCTCACTCCTAACTACTCCAGATCCCGTGTCCTGAATAATTGTGATAAAATGAACAGTCCTTGAATATTTGAGCATTCTTTCTTTAAAATCAAGTCCAGACTCCCAAGGAAACAGTGTAGAAAATACTCCTGGCCCCATTGCAGGAGTTTCAACTATAGCTTTAACTTTGGAGTCCTGTGATAGCACCTTGTGGACAGATGTGATTATTCCTCCCTCATAGATTTTACCCTTGAGATCAGAAATTGAGTCTGGAAAATAACCCCATGCCATTAGCACTGGATGGAGATGAAGGTTCCGGCCAATGTTCTTATTCTTTAATCCACTGGAGATCATTAAAGGGGGTGTAGAAAGAGCCCCACATGCTGAGATTGTCAATTTGGCCTTAATTTGCAGTCTCCGTGTGACATTGTTTGTTAAAGCATTTGCCATCACTCCTAAGCATTTCTTTTTTCTCACACATCCTTCCTTGTTCTTCTCCAATATAAACCTTTCAGCTTTGCATCCTGTTAGTACTACTGCACCATGATCCACAGCATCAACAAGCCATGTAACTTCGGTCCCTTGTTTATCTCCTCTTCTACAGCCATAGTTGCAAGACCCACAGTAATGATGTTCTGATGAATTTATTGGCACATAATCAACTTGAAGGCCTAGATTCTTACAACCTTTTCGAAGAACCTGATTCTGGAGCCCTTCCTCTACACATTTATCTGTCACACCAATCCTTTTACACACCATGTCCATGGCAGAAAGATATTCATAGCTTGCAAAGAGTGGTAGCTTGTGGTCCTCAGCCCATTCCTTAAGCACACAATCTGGTGTTCTAATAGATGCCGCCCAATTAACAGCAGAACCACCACCCACTGTTGACCCTGCCAGAATTGCCATTTTCCCATCCCAGGATGTAAAAGTTCCTCCAAATTCATAAAATTCATTCATAGAGGGCCCTTCAAGAGAAGAATAATCCCTGGGAGTAAGGTAGTTACCCTTCTCAAGAACAAGCACCTTTTGGCCTGAGCTTGCAAGAACAGCAGCTGCAACTCCTCCACCACAACCAGACCCAACAATTACAACATCACATTTGATTTTGAGGATGTTGTTTTTAGCATCTGTAGCAACTTCAAGGCCTTTCTGAGCAAGAGACTGAGGCAGACTCAAGTTAGTCTCATTCATAGCTTCCACTATTCCATTTTCAAGAGGCCTCTCCTTTTGAATGTTGTTTGTATTGCCATCAGTGTCAACCTGATATCCAATGGCTTCCCATGCTGGGTTTTCACCATTTTCATCACACTGCACACAAGTAGAGTGAACATTCCAACACACACATACACAATCAGACACACATAGGGGGAAGAGAGAAAAATATTACTGAGAATTGTGAATCAATAATGTGGCATTACCCTTGAGAAGAAAACAAGGAGGCAGAGGACTTTGATGTAAAGAAATGCAAGTCTAATGGGTGTCAGGAACCGATGCTTGAGCCATTTTTGCAGAACCTTTTCTCTGTTGTCCAAAGAAATATTTGAGAAGTTATTGACGAAGGGCCATTTCACACTCAGACAGAGAGATCCACATAGCAACAAAGTGCCCAACCTTGTTGCCAGCATCCATAGAATCACTCTCAGTAGTATCAGTGCTTCTGTTAGAGCTCTTTTCATCAGCATCTCTGCAACCTATGCACATTTCAAATTAATAGATTGTTATTCATATAGCAGTGGTGCTATTCTTACAGCTCTATACAAAAGATCATAACTATATTTGCAAGCTGGTAGATCACTGACTTTATCAAAGAGAAATGATTGCATCATAACTGGTTAACACAAAGAAAACTCAGTATTTTTAAACGTTAATTCAAAATGTTGTTTGTGTATTAATGATAGAGAAGCATAATTGTAAATATACAGTGAGTGTATAGTAACTGCAATATTACTCTTTATCAAATTAATTTTTTAATAATCAAAATCAATAGTTTATAAAATATAATTGTGATTTTTATTCTAAGAGAAATAGAAAGAGGTGAGACATTCTTTAAAAGTTAGAACAATTCTATAAGTTACAAGTTAATAAACACATTTTATAAATACAAAATTAGAAAAATAGAAATAATTTATATTAATAATATCACAAATATATTTTAGTGATTGATTTATTCTTTTGATGAATTTTATCCTGACAATTAAGATGTTACTATTAGTGGGGTAGTTATTTCTTTTTCCCTCTAAAAATAAAAAAATGTTAAATCAAGTAAATTAACAAATGCACCGTTATGGATTTATTTAATTTTGTATTATTTTTAAATAAAAAGATTTGACAAACATATAAAGACAGGTTAAAACGCTAGCCTATATATATATATTTAAAAAATAATGTTACACACTTAAAGATTTTTTGACATAATTCAAGAATTGTTAATATTTAAAAGTAGTGGCGGAATAAGTCAAAATGGTAAAGAATATTCATTCATTTAGGAATGAATAAAAATGCGAACTTATTATAACAAAAATTCAAACAAAACATTCCGGCTATCTAATATTTTTCTTTAAAAAATTATTAAAAAAACTCAAATAAGCATTTGGATGAAATAATTGGAAAAAAAATTAAAAATTTGCACATAATTAAAATTTCCAAAAAAAAAATCTATTCAAAAAAGGAAAACAAAAAACAAAAACAGCTGTAACCAGATGTCATAATAGAAACATAAAACTCATTAACTAGGGAACCTAAAGTCGGTACATTCATTATGATTCGTAAAAGCTTATGTCAATACTTACCACAAATCATATAATTCCGTATATAACATCAATATGGAAAAGACACAGTTCAAAAAAAAATGGAACAGAAAATTTGCACTACAGCTATTTTATTTAATTTTTCGGTTTAGGGGAAGGCCTACTTTAGGGGAAACCCCACAGAAGTTTCCACGAAAAGAGGGAGGGGATGAGAAAAGAAGCAGGGCGTATTTTAACTTAATATGACACTTAAAAAGTAATGTTTATTCTTATAAGGATGAGTTTGTTGAAACTTTCTTAACCATATATAGCTGAAGTTTGATTTTAAAATAGAGTAGTGTTAATACAGTATTTGTTGAAACTTTGTATATACGTATAGAGAGAGTTTAATTTTGATACATGTAAAAAATTTTCAAACAATGATTTAATCTTATGTTAATATTTTATTTTATGAGTTTGACTATATTAATAATTACATGAGATGTGAAATTTATCAAATAATATAATAATATATTATTAGATATCAGTGTAAAAATTTTTATACTTATAGTACATTATATAATTTTATATATATATATATATATATATATATATATATTGCTTTGAATACATTTTAGAGAACCATAATTTGATGCTAAATTGTAGCATAATTATATTTATCAAGAAGAAAAGAATGAACCTTAATCAGGAAAAAAAAAAGACACACATACACAAAATGAAGATGCTTGTCCACTTCAATGGTACCCAACACGCTATCAATAATGTATGCAAAAGTCAAATATAATGGCAAAAGATGTGGCTAGAATGTTAAAATAATACAACTTTCACCCTTATCAGTTTTATATTATTTTTAAAGTCCCCATCAAAATTAATGATAATAATAATCATAATAATGACAGCAAGAACATAAATTAGTTTCTAATCCTTCCTCTTTCTTTCTCTTTCCCCAGTTGAGCATTTCCCAAATTATGAGCCTTAACATATTTTCTCAATCTTGCCGTGGATCACAACCTCCTCCTCCTTATCAGATACTGGCAAGAATATGTTCTTAAATCCCAGTAATCTTTTATTCTTTTTGCAAGAAATCCCTCCATTATCCCATAGGGAAATAATGCAGTTGATTATCTTTCTGTGATGAATATATTTTGGTTTGGATATCTAAACTAAGCAAAAACAATAAATAAATAGATGATGAGTGACACTGAAACAGACAGAGTGGCATAGATAAGGTGGTACCTCATCAGGGACAGAGAATTGAGAACCAGAAGCTTTCCAGAAGAACTGCACAGCCTTGCTTCTTGGATTGTTTTCAGTTGTGTCCAAAGATTCCAACTGCAGAGGAGGCAGCAGAGCCTCACATATGCTTGCCAGTGATTCCATCTCAGCTGAAGAAAAATGATGTATGTATTTGCCTCCTCTTCTTCCACCTCTCAGTAAAGGATGACACTCTCTCCTCATCTCTCTCTCTCTCCAGAAAACACAATCACTTTAGGAAGTCTATGATGCAATTAATTAATCAACAATGGTATACTTATAGAGTGTAAGCTTTTCTTGTATCAATAACCAAAGACAGGTGTGAAGACCATATATATATATATATATATGACTCCAATTTCACAAGCTATACAGTGTGGAAAGATACAGATATATACAATATCTCCATAATGTATTTCTTCTCTCCTTTTTATCTAGAAAAGTGTATAAATTGAAAGTAAGTAGGTTTGGATATCATGTTACCTAAACCAGTAAAACCAACAACCTTTCTAAACATGTCATTACATCCAATTAGACTCTTTTCTGATATCTTCTACCATTGATGAGTAATGATTAATGAGAGCATAAGCTCACATTGTTCATGTAGTATAATTTCTTTTCTTTTTTTTTTTGGAATATTTATGCGTCATTTTCAATTTTGAATTATTTTTTATTTGAATTCAATTTTGAAATCTTTTTTTTTTCTGGTGTTGACAATTTCTGAAATCTGTACTATCAAGAAAACTCCTAATATTAAGAACATATTTAATACCGCACATCTGCTGAATATATTCAGTTTATTTTTATTTAAATTGATTTTCAGCTCTATTAAACAAACACTGGTAATTTATTTTCAATGTTAAATCATTTTAATTCAGGACTGATATTAAGCTATCAAACAAGCTCATAACGTCTCAATATAATTTTTTAAATTTTTTTAGAAAAATATTTTTTTAATTACAAAGGAATGTGGAAAAAGGGAATGTACATAAGTGGAGGCAAAACGCCTTCCCAAATATTTGATTGAGGACCCTCTTGATTGTTTGTCCTCAATCCTAGTTTCTGATATTCAGTCTTAATGAATATATCTTCAGATAAAAAAAGAAAAAGATTTGTACCCAAATCAAATCAAATAATCTTAAAAGAATTTGATGCCACTTGAAGTCTTGAACTAATAGTGACTTAACTTTTTCTCCGGTTGCACCAACTATATAAAAAAAAAAGAATTACATCGTTTTCAATAATATTATTTGTCTTACAAATCAAATTAGTTACATATATATAACATTTTCATAACAATTTTTACGCATTGCATGCCGAATCTTGGGGCATTTAAGCAGCGATTGGCTACTCTTAGAACAAGCTAGAATCTATTGCTAAAAACAGAAAGGATGTTCTGTTTCTCTTTGGTATTGCCCTCTTTCTAAAGAAAAGTTTGCTATTTTATCTAAGATAATTAATACATGCAGATGTGGCCATGCCAAAAACCTCACAAAATATTTTCTTGTTTTTTCTAAATGTTTTTAACATTTTCTTTTATTCATTAACTCCTTTTTATGTCATTCCTAACTACCTACAACTAACCTTATAAAGTAGAGTTGCCATGGCACTAACGAAACATAAATAAGTCCATTGCTCATTAGTCATTCCAGAGTGGTCCTTCTTGTTGGACAGGGCATTAATAGCCTTTTCAGATCGGCCACTCTGTTTGTCTTAATTTCTTGTACAGTGGTTGTCGAACAATAACAGGGGAGCTAGCTAATCCCTCAGTTACATGCATGTCTGCAATGTGCATTCTACATTTTATGGCATGGTTTCAAGCAAACCCATAAATTGTATAGTCTATCTTAACTTACATCATGCAGAATAACCTTTCAAGCAATAGTCCTTTTTCATACAGTATTAATAATATGATTAGTAACAATAATATTTATATGCATAGTAACCAATAGTCCTTTCACAATTCATCCACACTCTTTAATATGAACCATTAGATTAAAACTAATAACAGAGTGTTGATAAGTTATAGTGGCCTTTTTTCCTCCTCAAGTCACTTGAAGAACATCAAAGAAAAAAAATAAGAAATGATAATCCATTTTTTTTCCCGTGTGTCCCAGTTTCGTCAAATGATTCTATCACAGCATCCAAGATTTTTTAGGTATGTTCTCCAAATATTGTGGTTGAGGTTTTTCCTACACTTTTGGTGAGATCACATGAAAAAGTACACATCCTAATAGATGAAAGAAGATATCTTCAATATCTAGAGAAATTGATGAGGAAGGTTCTCGTAGAGATGTCCTTGTAGTTTTTCTTTATTAACGGTAGTCTTGATTTTTTGTATTGACTATTACAGAATAAGGACCACTTGGAGGGTCATATATGGTTGTTAATGGGTCTGATATAAGGTCATTGGGTTTTCTTGCCAGCAAGATGTTTGATTTCAGCATGTCCTTGGTTTTTTTTACCGAGGTAGAGTCACACAAAACGGAATTAATTTGTTGAGTTAACTTGTTAATCCGTTATTTTTTAATGAGAGTTCAAGTTTTCAATCTATTTTTATTTTTTAATTCGCATAACCCATAAATTAAGCGGGATGGGAGCGGATCAATCAATTGTTAGGTTGAGTTTTTTTAAGTATTATAAATAAATATTTTTATTTATATTTTGTAGTATTTTTATGAGTATGATACTATTTTTTTTTTTTTTTTATTTTTTTAGTCTCTATAAATTATTTTTTTTATTTTTTAAATTTTTGTAGATTTTTTTTTATTTTTTATACATTTTTTATTTTTTAAATGAGTTAAGTGGGTTGACCCTACCTTTTTTTTCTCATTTTTTCTTTTACGCGGATCAACCCGTCAATCCATCCTAAAATGGGATGGGTTGACTCTTTCAACTCATTTTTTAAAATGAACCAACCTATCCCGCCCCACATTTTGATGGGTTAAAAGCGGGGTGGAACGGATTGACCGTTTTGCCACCTCTACACTGTAGTGGAGACATTTCAAAGGTCCTTCCATGATCTGCATAGAGTAATGAATGTAGACGTTAGTTCTGGACCGTTCCTTGTTCTACTTTCAATTAGCTAGTTTTCTCTTTCATAACTCCGAAGTAGAACTCGAATTAGAAGGTTGTAGGGCCAATTCTAATATACACTCTCTTTTAGAGAGTGAATGATTCACCTCTTAATCTAAGTCATTAATTTATTTATAAAATAAATTAATGGCTTAGATCAATTATAAGAAGTCTGTTAAGTAGGTTTTCTTTTTTTTTTTTTAATTTTTTTAGTTTTATATTTTTTTTTACATACTATCACCATTATTATCATCGGTATATCTATTTATCGACTACCACCTAGGTCAACTTCTAATTTTTTTAAATTATATAATCAGTATAAATATTATCAATTAAAATTTATAAGATTTTTCAAAAAATACAATTTTAATTTTAAAAACTCGATCACCTCTAATTTTTTTGTATAACTTTATAAATATTATCGTTAAAATTTATAAAATTTTTCAACAGTAATAGTTTTAGAAAAAAAATTTAGTATGCATAATTATTTATGAAAAAATATAAACATTGATTGATATATTTTTAACTGATATTATTTACAAAACTATATAAATTTAAAATATGTGAACTGTATTTTTCTGGATAAACAGTATCGTTTTCTGAAGTGAACAGTACTTTTCAGCGTGAACAGTATCCCTTTCAGGCGTGAATAGTGATTTTTTGACTTGAACAATGATTTTTCCGGCATAAATAATGATTTTCTAGCGTAAACAGTGTTTTTCGGCTTATCCTCTGGTATGAACAGTAACATGAGGTTTGAAAAAAAAAAACCTGCTAAAAAAAAAACCTGCTATTGCAGGTTAAAGTCAAGGGTGTATAGTACACTTAAACTTATCAGGGTGTACCATAACAATGGCCTGTGTCAATTCTAATATACACCCTCCTTTGGAGGGTGTATGATATACCTCTTAATCTAAGTCATTGATTTATTTATAAAATAAATCAATGACTTAGATCAATTACAAAAAACCTATTAAGCAAGTTTTCTTTTTTTTTTTAATTTTATTTAATTTTATATTTTTTTTACATACTATCACTATTATTGTCATCGATTACCAAGGTGTACCATAGCAATGGCCACCGTGTCCAGGTTCTACTATCACTTAAGGCTGCGTTTGGTGGACAGGATAAGGAAGACCTGATAGTATTAATTAATACTATCAGGTCTTATCAGATATTTGGTAGTTTAACCTGATAGTATAATAAAATTAGGTTTATTATTTTTATCCTACTCTAACTTGATTATTCTATCCTCCTCCTACCACCCTGATTAGACCTAATAGTATATATCTTCCTATCCTACCCCTCAACTTCATCTCTCTTAATCTAAACCTTTCATTCCCTACCAAGAACCACATCCCAAAGCAACAACGCAGCAAAGAACATATGCTTCTCTAACCTCTCGAACACAGTCCTTTTATGATTCAGTTTCCATTTTCTTCTACAATGTCCTCCGCCTTCCTCACATTCCTAAAGCTCGGAAGCTTGAGAAATATTACAATTTGGGGAGTGTGAAAATTGGTTCTGATGAAGTAATTAGCATTTAAAATTCTCGGTCTTGATCTCCTGCTTAATTAAATATTGTTTTCAGCATATTTGTCCCCTCTGACCACTGCTACAGGTAAATATTGAGAAGCTGGTTCTACAATAAATATTCTTGAATTTATACTTTGTGCCCAGAATGCAACTTGTGAACTCAAAGAATAATAGACCAGCAAAATGACAATCCTTAATATATCAAAAAAATCGAAAAAGCAGAAGAAAGGAGATAGAGGGCTTGCAATTCGAATTCCTCGATTTGGCCTTGCAGGGAGTTGAAGCGGAGAGTGGAGAGTGGAGAGTGGAGAGTGTAGTATAGTCATATTAAATAGTTACATATATTATCAAATTGTTTATATTATTTGTATCAAATATTTGATAGTATAAAATTTTATTTTATTATTTATACTATAGATTTTAAACTATTATTTTATATTATTATATTTTATATTATCATATGTACCAAATGCAGCCTAACTTATTCTGTCTTTCATAACTCTAAATTGAGGTTGTGGACCGTATCTAAGCTCCATTAGGAAAGCCCAAATGCATCATTAGGCCCTCCAAACAATATTTTACCATACACCTGGATCTTCCGAGCTGATCTCAAGCCATTAATTCATGTTGGTCCCACACTGGGACATAGAAAGTCAGTGCAACTAAAGGGTGAAAATTCATGTGGAGGAAGAATTTTTTCCTCTTGGTGTATATAAGAATTTTTTCATGCAAAAACAGCATAAGAGAAGTTAATTACAAAAGAGCGAATAAGAAGCCATATAACACATTCTTAGAACATTTCATAATAATCTCATGATTGCTAATCATGGGTTTAGGTCACACCTCCCTCACCAATTAATACTCTCTTATAACAAGCTAACATCAGTCCTAGTATGAAACTTTTGGACCTATACCATTGAAAAAGTAATATCCCATGACTTCTACTTAGAGCTTGGACGTAACAAGCTCAATGCTAATTGCTGATCAAGGCAGACTACAAGTATGTGTGGTCACTTACACTGTAATTTGGAGATTATAAGAGACTGTTAAAGGGTTCATGATAAATGGCTTACAAGTAACAATATTTTTTTTTTTGTAAAATAAGAAGGATCTAGAAAGAAACACAGAAACCCTTTCGGTGTGCATTATACGCAAGTGAATATTCCCCTTATGTTGTATGCATATTTATACTAAAACAGGTCATGTGTATAGCTTGTGCCTTGTACAAGAAAGTTATATGCATATTTATACTAAAAATAGCAGGCCTTGTGTATAGCTTGTGCCTTATATAATAAAGTAGGGGTGTAAATAAGTTAAATTATTTATAAACTATTTAAAATCGACTTGTTAAATGCTTAATCAAATTTGTTTGTTTAATTAAACAAATAAGTTTAAATTTAAATTTAAATTTAATTATATAAATGAGCTAAGTTTAAGTTTTATAAACTTGACAATAAAAGCTCATTAATAACTTGTGTATGTGGGTGCATATATATATATATATATATATATATATATATATATATATATATATATATATATATATTATTCATTTTGTATAAATAATAAAAATTAAATCACAAAAAATTGTAATTTTAGATAAGAAAAATTATAGTTAATAATACTTTATTTGTTGTTATTACTAATTAAAAGTTTCTATAGGATTGTTATGAATTTTTTACGTAATGGATTATGAATAAAAAAATTATTTCTATTGTTAGTTTTTTACTCAATTTTTTAGCCTAAAGATGTTTACTAAATACTAAATTAATAAATTCAAATATTTCAAAGAGAAATTTAATAAAAAAAAAAAAAATCAAGCTATAAACGAGTTAAATAAATCAAACTCAAACTTCAAGTATTTGACTTGACTCGACTTATTTATACCCTAAAATAAAACACAACTAGCCTTTTACCAGTGCGATGCACGGGATAATATTACAATTAAAAATAATGTAAAAGAATAAAATAAAATAAAATTTCTTTTGATTGTTTTGTTTTGTAATTTCATATTAAATTGAAGATAAACTTATTATAAATAAAAATTTATTTTTAAAATTTAATTACAATTGAAAATAAATAAACACATAAAAAATAGCAAGAACTTAAAAAAAATTATATCTTAATTGAATTAGATATATATGAGAAGATGATTGTATTTAAAATGATTATCTTGAATATTCAAATTCAAATATAATATGAAATTAGTATACAAAAAAGGAAACGACTTTACATTATAGTTTATTTTGCTAAGAAACATGAATGCAGATATTAGATATGAATATAACACGATATAAATATATTGATAAAACAAAGTTTATAAATTATAAGATATGGATATGAATATGGATATGAAGATAGCTAAGATACAACATATAAAATTAATATAATATAAAAATAAAAGCACAAATCTTAAACTAAAATAAAGTCATTAATGTTAATAAGTTTATTTTAATTATTGTAAACACCATAAAATACTATTATCTATCTAATTATTATGATATTCTACTTGTAAATTAGTTCAAATTGCTCCAAAAATGATAGATGAGAGCTTTATATTGAAATATTGGACCTTGTAGTATATTCAATGGTATCAAATATATTAAAAGAAATTTGAAGACTGAAATTATTACAGTTAAATTGTAGAAACGTTTATGAAAATACTGAATTAATAATAAAAACCAAATTATTAAAGGTCTTCCTATGAGAAAATAGACTAACGCTTACAATTTCTTATAAATCATGTAGTGTGATTTATATACAAAATTGAAATATTTCAAGATTTTATCATGATATATTCTAACACATCAAACATTAACTTATAATCACTTGAGTAATTAATGTATAATATAATTTTTTCTAAAAATACAAAGTCAATATCAATTCAAATACATATCAAATAGAAATAAAGAAATTAATAAGAAAACATGATAATATATATAAAAAATTAAACTGATTTAAGCTATAATAGTCATTCACACACGTTTCTTTAGGAAAATGGCTATTAAAAGTTATAATAGGCATTAATCACAAATTGAAAGTTTTCTTAAAAAAATTAAAATTGATTTCAATTATAATAGTCTTTAACATACTTTTTTTAGGAAATAAAGTAATAAAATAAAAGTATTTTTAAATTAAATATTAAAAAGTAAACACAATTGAAAAAACATTTTATTTTTATAAGTGTAAAAATATATTAAAAAGTGAACACAATTGTAAAATATTACGTTTATTTATCTAAGATTATCAATAAAAAATTATGATGATACTAGAAAAGAATTATCAATCACATACAAATAAAAGATGACTCAAAGAAATTATATTAGGAAAGAATTATCAACTAGTTAGTAAGATTTCCAAATTTAATTAGCAGCATCCATTGTGATTGAAAAATAAAATAAGTGATCATTGTTTTTCATATTAAAATTAAATGGTTGATCAGAATAAAAATAGAACCAATTAAATAAAATTGGATTTTGGAAAAAAAAATTAAATCTCAAACAAAATCCATCAATTAACTAATTTATAAGCATTTTTAAAAAACAAATTAAGTACCTCTTCCCCATTCATTTGTCCTGGGTTTGCCATGAATATGTGAGAGGGTTACATCAAGGGAAAATCGATATACTTGAAAATCATAATAATTGGATGGAAGATTGAGGAATTCATAACAAAAAAGGCGTGAATGACCATTTTTTCCAACGACATGACCGCCAAGAAAGAATTCAGGCAAAGTACATTGGTGTTGCCTATATATAATGTTTGGGCAAGGTAGTTAGAAGTAATTCTTCTAAATGACGAAGGTGAAGGTAAAGAGAAAATATGAGTATGTGGTGAAACAAAATGATAATCTGAGGCAAACACAAAGTCAAAGACAACGGTGTACTTCAATCGTTGATGGAAAGTAAAACACTGTGAATAATTTCGTTAGCTATTTCATCTTTCTATATCTTCCCCATCAATTAATCCTTTTCATTTTGTTGTTGTTTCATGTTTTTATTTTCTTTTTTTAAGTCTTATTTTCAAAAAAATTAGAATTTATAATTTTAATATATAATAATTGAAATATCAAATTTTTATTTATTTTTAGTCTTTCAAATTTTGTTCGTATGTGACAATATTTTTAGATGTGATAACAAATGTATACATTTTTTTAAATTGTAATATGAGATATCACATGACAAGATTCTAAACATGTATCTACATTCAAAGGCGACATATGAGAATATAAAGATATATACATTCTCTTTATATATTATATATTATTATTATATATGATGATTATACGATGATTATGTATAACAAATGCATTAAATATGATAGCTAATATCACGTCCAATATTATGCTACTCTCCGTCATGCATATATAATATAAATCAAACTAGTAACAAGCTTGTGCAATGCACGGTTTTTTTAAATATAAATTTTAATGTTTTTAATTATATTTCATTTAAAGTTTTGATGTGCACATCTTAGTTTTAGTATAATATACATGTAATTGGTAATATTTTTTCAACAAATAATAAAGAACAAAAAAAACAATTATAATTCTTTAGATTGGCCTGAACATTGTGATTATTAATTGTTTTGCAACTTAAAATTTGATATAATTGTTGCCAAATATGTGACACTTGTTATAACCAATATTTGATGGATGTTATCTATGGAAATTTGAAATTTGATTAAGCATAAATAATAAATTGGTTAAGCAAATTTGAAAATTAATTAGATAGATTTGGTTTGTAATATATAAAGAATAATTAAAAAAGGTGAGAGTAAATAGAAAGAACTAATATAAGAAGAGAATTAATGACATGTCGCATAAGAAAAATTAGAGTATGTAAAAAAAAAATTTCAAACTTTCGAGTAAAAAGAGAGTATAATAAACGAATATTTTACTCTAAAAAAATACTATCATTTATAAGATATAAGTGGATAAACTAAGCTTGTTACCAGTAAAAGATTTGGTAAATATTTATTAATTGATTATTTCAGTTGACAAAACTAGTAAAAAATGCATCCAAAAATCTTCTCTCAAATAAAATAACAATCAATTTATTAATATTTGGTCCTTTTGTAAAACATTGAATCGGAAGCAATATGCATAGGATCTTGATTATTACATTACATATATAAGCCTCATCGCCTCTATTCTCTTTCAAAGACGGTAAGAATTGTCTAACCATACTTATGGCAAAATGCATAATTCTCCAACAACTATGCGGATCTTATTCATCAATTCTGCATCTTTGTATGAAAAAATTTGTTTAAAATGAAATTATTTTTAAAGTAAGTAAATAAATATATATTTTTTTTATTTAATTTAAAATATATCTTAATTTTAATTTATTAAAATTTAATAATAAAAACATCTTTATTTGTTCAATTTAAAGATAAATTCATTTTAAAACAGGTTTATCCATATATTTGTAATATCCATATTTGAAATAGAATCTCTACTCATACCCATTTTCGTGTGGTCAGAAAGCTAGCTGGTAGCTACCATATCTCCAGTTATTATGAAATTGGGCCAACATATACTTGACCACCCAAACAAAAATAATGAAATTGGGCCATAGAAGGAAAGCGAAAACAGACCAAAGCACATGGAACTATAATTTTTCCCGGCGGAAACTCCGGAAGCAATTAAGGGCGTTCAAAATCAAACAAATTTAATCAAAGTAAAAAAATCAAATCGAAAAATTAAAAATCAAACAAACCGAAAACCAAAAAAATGAAAAACTAAAAAAATTAATTGAATTGAAAAGGTTTTTCATTTTAATTTTAAAAACTGATTCAATCTAATTTAAATTAAAATTTTATATATATGTTTTTTAAAATAATATTTTATTTATGAAACTACTATATTACTCATACTTATTTAAATAATTTATTATTATATTCTAAGTCAAACTTAATTTTTCTTTAATTTTATAGTTTAGACCTTAGATTTGGAAATGCAATGTAGAATTGACTTTTAGTTTAAACTTGTATTTGAAATTTGAAATTGTATTTTAATATACTTTAATGAATTAATTTAAATTTATATTTGTTATATTTTGATTAAACTTGGATTTGTATGTTTTTTTATTAATAAATTTGTGTATTTTAAAAAACTTGATGAAAAACTGAATATAAATTTAATTTAAACCTATCTAAATTATATTAGATATGAATTGATTTGGATTCAATCGATTTTACATTTTGATTAAAACTATTTAGATGATAATATGAAAAAACTGATATGATTCGATATTTAGTTATCCAAGCCAATTTGCGAACGCGAAGATCCCTAGCAGCAACGTTGAATTATGAATATAGCCTACAAAAAGTAGAAACAGCAGCAGATAATGACGAAATTGCTAGCCACAGGAAGTTACTGAAAGCTACAATTAACAGGTTAGTCACCTATACATTACTGATGGAACTCAACATTACCATATATATAAGAATGTATCTGAGGGTGATAGCAACTCAGTCAAAGAATATTGCTTATATGCATAACTTGCAATGTAACAAATCTCAATCGAGCATGTTCAAAGTAGGGTATACCTCTCTCTAATTTTAATTTTTACGATTATTCTACTTAAATTTACATGTTAAAATATTTACTCCTGATGTCAAAAATACTCACCAGGTATAATTTTCTCAGTCACACTCTAGAGTTGCACCTCATATAAAGAGGAAGAGAAATGCTACTCTTGATTGTCATTCACTTTGATTCATTGTTACACGGTACAGGACCCAGTCTTTCATAGGCTAAAAATTACATATAAAATAAAATATTATAAATACCAAACACACTTAAGAAAAAATCGGCAGCAAGTTGTAAAGTAACTTTACAAGTTGTCTAAATTTTGCTGGAAATGGAAAATGATATTTATATAGCATTTTTTTTCTTATATCTTTTTTACACTTATTTTGAATAAATGTGATTAAGTAAAAATAAAAAATAAAAATAAATAAATAAAATAAATAATATTACAAAAAATATAAAAAATATATATGTAGTATTTGTGTGAAATAAGCTTAAACAGGCGGTGCAATAAATGGGAATGAAATTTGACAGATGCAGCAAAATGGGCCCGATTTAAGCAGTGGGGCTTGGTTTGCTTTCTTACAGGTTACAACTACAAATATCAATACCGCGCTAAGCGCAGGGTATAAGGTTAGTTTTCTATTAAGTTACGTTTGATACATCGTATAAAGAAGATATGATAGTATAAGTTAATATTATCAGGTCTTGTTTAATATTTGGTGTATTTAATTAATAGTATAATGAAATCAGGTCAAGTCATTTTATTATATTTTAAGATGATAACTCTATTCTCTCCCCTAGTACATGATAAGACATGATAAGATTTTTATTACAATCTTATCCTCAATTTCATTTTTATCACTCTTCTCCCTTGCGTCACCACCACCATCACTATCACCTCCATTACACCGCCTAGTAGCCCACCACCAAGCATTGTTACCATCACCGCCACCATCATCACCACCACCACCACCACCACCACCACCACCATCAAGATCGTGGTCGCCATCACCACCACCACGCGCGCCAAGAAAAAATAATTTTTTATATTTGAGAATTTTAAAACTATCACTACCGCCACCATCACCACTACCGCCACCGCCACCACCACCACCACGACTACCTAGGGCGCCGCCACCGCCACCGCCACCGCCACCACCACCACCACCATCACCACCACCTCCACCACCGCCAACACCACCATTGTCGCCACCATCACCACTACCGAGTCGTCGCCACTACTACCGCCGCCGCCGCCGCCACCACCACCACCGCCGCCGCCATCGCCACCACCACCACCATCACGCCACCACCACCACCACCATTATCACCACCTCCACCACCGCCGTCACCATTACCACCGCCGCCACCCCCACCACCACCATCGCTACCCCCACCACTACCATCACCACCACCACTACTACCACCACCACCACCACCATCATCATAAAACTTTATTATTATTATTATTATTTAATTATTTTAATTTTTATGTTAAAAGATATTTTGGTCTTTAAAAAAATATTATATAATCAGTTAATTTATCTTTTTATTATCAAACAAAAGATAGGATTATATCTTATCCTATTAATTATATTATCATATCTTATACTATCCTATCATCTTATCTTATATTATATTATCATGTATACCAAACATAGGGTAGTGCCTACTGCCCACACAAGCAGCTTTTCCCACGAATTCAGTCCATGATCCACATTTGGCCGAATGGCTGTGTATTTCTATTGGGGCAATAGCAAATAAGGATAAGTTTACCGTTGGATTATTTAATAGATTAAGATAATAATATTTTTAAATTAAATTAAAATTGAATATAATTTTACTTCTTCACTTTACTAACAATTTCATTTTAAATGAGATTTTTACGTTGTGTTGTAACTATCTAGTAAAATGTTAGTTGATCATTTCTCATGTATCCGTAGCATGCTCCTTCTTGATGGAGTCTCAGAGTCTCACGATCTATTAATTTAGGAATATGGGCCGAATTGGCTTTGTGCGAGAAATCTTAAATATGCTCCAAGTGAAATGACTTCGAGCCTAATGGTTTGTTGGTCGTTTTCCAAGGAACAACGAATTACTAAAATTATGTATTTATTTTACAGTGGGTAGTGTATTAAAACCGCAAATTATTACTTTCCCACTAAAGATGCATAAATTATATATGAATAAAAAAAAAACATGCTAAGATTAACGGGTTGGCATTAACCTGTAACATTTTAAGAACCAAATTAAGATTTTTATATTTTTTTTGGGGTAAAATACCTTTTTTCATAATAGTATGTTTAGATAATAAGTAATGAGAAGAAAGAAAATAGAATGAGGAGAAAAAATAATTTTTTATATTTGAAAATTTTAAAATATATAGAAAGTGAAAAAAATATATGCAAAATTATTTTTTTCTTTTTTCCTAAAAGACTCAATTTTATTTCTCTTAAAATTGAGATAGAACAATTTTTATTCCATTCTCTTATTATTCTTTTAACTAAATAAAAAAGTAATTATATTCTATTTTTTTCGGTCTATTTTCATTTATTCTATTTTGTTCTATTCATGAAAAAATATTAAAACACATTGAAAAATGTTTTTTATGAGAGACAATATTAAGACTATTCCTATAAAACTGTTGAGAAGCAAATAAATAAAATAGAAAAATTCGAGGGAAAAAAATGGAGGGTCCAAAAATTTGGTGGTGATTAATATGGTCACCTTGAGTTTAGAGCATGAATGAATTCCACATTTTTAATCATTGATTAATAATAAAACAATTGATAGTAAAGATTTATGACCTACAATCTAAATATAAACTGATGTTCGAATCTCATTTTTTGATAAAATACTATTTTTGTATTATTTTTAATAGTTGTAATTAAATAAAAGAAAGTGATAAAAAAGAATGATATGATTAATAGCATGAGAGATATTATATAAAGTGATGTGAGAAAAAAAAACATGATAAAAAATCTTAATTAAAATAAATAACAGGTAATTTTATAAAGAAAATATTTTTCTTACCATATTTATTTTTTATCACATTTTTTGTCATATTTTTTTATGATTATGATTAAGTAAGAGAAAAAAAATAAGAAAAATGATGTAATTAATTATATAAAAAATAATGTGAGTACAAAATATAACGATAATATCATTGATAATTTTTTAACTCTTGTAAATTACATGAAAGTCTCCTTAAAAATTAAAATCAGTTTTCAATCTATCACTCTCTCTCCACACCTTCTTCTCCATTGAAATTCTACCTTCCTCCGCATCACCCAGCACTGCCACAAACTATACCCACCCAATTTCTCATCCTTCAGCGATGTCCCCATCACAAAATCCAGAAGCTACATCTACAACAATAAGGAGGGATTGGTCCAAATCCTCTTCCATCTCTAGCCACCCCTCTCTCTGCCCTCAAAAACTCCTTCCCCGATAACCCCCCACATTAATCCCTCAATATACAATGAACACTCACGATGAAGGCTGAACTTTGCATCTGAGCAAATCATTACTCCATCTGTGATACTTGCATATGAACTGGTTCATTGAAGCACGGTGTGTCAATGGTTTAGGGAACGACACGATTCCTGTCTCTGCTCTGCGAATGCACTTCGCTGGTCAACATAGGGCACGCTCTGGATTGCGATGAGAACTTCACAACCTGCGTAAGGGGACGAAGAAGGTTAGTCACCTTCAATTCGGAGCTCCAAATAGAATCTGTAAATTGGTAATATATTCACTAAATAAGCCACTTTTCATGTATCATGTTACAAAACCAAATTTCTTCTTCTTTTTATTTATTTACACAATAGGTACCGAATAATCATTTTACATTATTTATTTAAATATATTTCCATCCAACGGCTACAAATAACAGGATCATCCTCCATCTTAAATGCAGTCGTAGAACTAAATTGTAAAAAAATAAAGTTAAATTCTCTGGTGCACCTGAAAAACTAAGGTCACCGTACTTCTAATAAAACAAGAGATATAAAATACATAGAATAATGAGATTATCAGAAGAAATAGAACTAATGAGTAAGGAATTAATGAAAATGATGGAAGAAATTAATAAAAACATAATTATATTAATACAAAATACTAACAAAATTACAAATTGTATGTGTGATAGAATACAAAATGAAATAAATGAAATAAATGAAATAAATAATATAAGAGATACACTTAATAATATAAATAAAGGAAAGAAAATTAATAAAAAAGAAGATATTAAAAGAATTGAAGAAATACTTTTACAATTAGAAAATTTATTAGAATAAGAACAAAATAATAAATATATAACGAAAAAGGATTTAGAAGATCTATTAAAAATAAAACTGAAAGAATTAATCAAACAAATAGAATCAATAAATCAATTAGAACAGGAAACTTTGAAATTTCTTAAATCGGTAACCTCATGGAGGGGATAAAAGATGAATATATAGAACTATTAAAAAATCAAATGATATTGAAGAAATTCAACAACTACTAGAACAATTAAAAATAGTTGAAGAAGAAAATAAACAAATGCAAAATATGAAACAAATAGAAACAAATAAAGAAAATGAAGAAGTAATATTAAATTATAGCACTTCGGAATTTGAATCGGATTATGATGAAATATTTATGGAAAAAGAATAAAAAAGTAGAACAAAAACTAAAAGAAAATGGAAAGAATATTGGAGAAAACTTGATGAATACTAGGATAAATATGAACAAGAAACAATGCATAATAAATGATACGCTATAAAACATGGTAGATGGACTATGATTCAAGAAGAATTCAAACCTCGATATGAGAGTTTTAGAATCGAAAATAAATTAAATATTGATTGTGTAAGAAATAAAAAAGAGGTACTTTTACAATGGACTAATAAAATGACTTTACTTATAGCAACAGATGAGAGATTTAGTGGATTAAGTTTATTAGATGTTAAAAACTTTCTAGTCTATAAAACGGAAGGAAATGTACAAAGGTTTCTCATAAGTATTAGTGATAAAACATGGTACCAATACTCAAGAACTATAGGAAATAATCAGGAATTTGCTAAATTAATTATGCATTTAATCTATCAAGAATTTGTAGGATATAATTCTATTGAACATAGAGATGAAGTAAATAGATTTCTTCATGAAAAGGTAAAAGCACATCTAAACAAAATGTAAATATGTAATATGTGCGAAATAGATAGTTTCATATGTGAATATCAAAAATATTACTATCAGCTAAATACTGATACAAAACACATATATATGGATGTCTTTATAGATAAATTACCATATCCACTTAATACAAAAATAAGAACTATTTGGTAAACCCAACCAATGAAAACAACTAATACACTAGGAGGAATTATACAAATACTTTATCACGAATTAAGAGAATAATATATATAAAGAGAAACAATTAGACAATTAAATAAAGGTAGATTTGCAATTTGCTGTGATATACCAAAAATAGAAAAGTCAAAAAATTATAGATGTAATCAAACTACAAAGAAAATAAGATACTATAAAAGAAAACCTAGATTAAGATAAATTTATCCTAAAAGGAAAGCCTATAAAAATACTAAGAAAAAATATTTTAGGAAGAAAAGGCAAACACCAAGAAAATATTGTCCAAAAGGAAAAAAGAAATATGTCTGTTGGATATGTAATGTAGAATAATACTATGCAAATGAATGCTTACAAAGAAAAGAAAAAGATTTTAAAGAAAAAACAAAATTAATAAAGAAGGTATATAAAATATATAACTTAGAACCATTAGAAGAAAAATTAAGTGATTTTGAGAATAGTATATATGAATATACAGAAAATGAACTATATTCAGAAGAAACAGAATCCGAATAGTACTTATATTAAAATCAAGATTGAAAAAAGTAATAAAGAAACTGAAGCCTACATTGATACTAGAGCAAGAATTTGTCTAGCAACAAAAATATTATTTGAAAAATGCGAAAAAATTAGAAAAACCCTTAAAGATTCAAATCGCAGATGGATCAATACATCCTCTATATTTTGTAGCCAAAAGAATTGCTTTAGCAATCCAACAAAAATTATTTATTGTTCCTGATAAAGAATTCAAAGAAAAATACAAGAACATTTGTGAAGAAGAGACAAGGGTTTCATTGATTGTTAAAATGCAAAAGTCAATTTAACCTAAATACAAAGAAACTATATATAGGCTAAACAGGGAAAGGAAAATACTATTCTACCCTTAATAAATAATAAAACAAAATAACTCAATATTCTTAATATCTCCCCTCAAACTCACGATGCAGCAGCCTACAAGCATCGAGAGTTTTTGTAAAAACGAAAACGAGAGATGGAATGCGACTTGGTAAAGAAATCGCAATCATGCAAAGAAGAAGAAACAAAGGGCAAGGTAATGGTTCCATGCTTGAGATGATGACGAGTAAGGTGACAATCGATCTCAATGTGCTTAGTTCGTTCATGAAAAACTGAGTTGTGAGCAATCTGAATAGAACTCCGGTTGTCACAATACATAGGAGTGGGATCAGAAAGAGAAACTCCCATATCTGCAAGTAACCAACGTAACCAAACAATCTCTTTAGTAGTAGATGCCATAGCACGATATTCTGCTTCAGTTGAAGATTGAGAAACAATAGATTGTTTCTTGCTCTTCCAAGAAATAAGAGAATCACCCAAAAATATACAGAAACCAGTAACAGACTTGCGATCTGTGGGATCACTGCCATGATCAGCATCAGAGTATGCACGCAGCTCTAAGGAAGAGGTTGATGGAAATAAAAGACTATGAAAGACTGTACCTCGAAGGTATCGCAAAATACGAAGTACAGCTGCCCAATGAACTGTAGTAGGAGAAGCAACAAACTGACTAACAACATGAACAGCATATGCAATATCTGGACGAGTAATAGTAAGGTATACCAAGCTCCCAACAATAGTACGATATAAAGTAGGATCTGACAAAGGTAAACCATCAGAAGAAAAAAATTTTGCATTAACTTCAATGGGAGTGTCTACAGTCTTATTATCAGTAAGTCTAGCTCGCTCAAGAATATCTGCAACATATTTCGATTGAGAAAGAAGATAACCTCTGGGTGAGTAGGCTACCTCAATACCCAAGAAATATCGTAAAGAACCCAAATCCTTCATTTCAAATTGTCTAGCTAACTCTGTCTTCAAAACTGAAATACCATGAATATCATCACCAAGTGATAATCATGTCATCAACATATAAAGACAAAATGATACGACTGCATCAAGTGCACTTAACAAAAAGAGCAGAATCATGACTACTTGAAGCAAATCCAAGGGAAGAGATCACAACAGAAAATTTTTCAAACCAAGCACGGGGTGCTTGTTTGAGACCATATAATGCTTTCTTGAGCTTGCATGACATACCTAATCATGTAAAACACCGGGAGGGGTGCCATATAAACTTCTTCTTGAAGATCTCCATTCAAGAAGGCGTTTTTAACATCAAGTTGAAAGATATGCCACCGACGAACCAAAAAGCTACCGCAATAAGAGTACGAATAGTCATTTTTGCAACAGAGCAAATGTCTCCTCATAATCCATACCATACTTGTTGAGAATACCCTTTGCAACCAACCGGCTTTGTATCGCTCAATAGATCCATCAGAATTAGTCTTGATTTTATATACCCAACGACAACCAACAACAGTCTTACCAGGAGGTAGAGGAACCAAGTCCCAAGTACCTGTCTTTTGCAAAGCAGAAAGTTCCTCATCCATAGCTTGCTGCCAAAGAGGATCAAGAATAGCCTCTTTATAGGAAGAGGGCTCAGAGAGACAATGAATAGAAGCTAAAAAGGAAGAAAAAGATAAAGAATAACAAGAATAAGCAAAATCTGGTAACTTTGTGGACTTACGAATGCGTATGGATTGACGTACGGGTGGATCCACAATCTCGAGACGGAGCTTGAGGACCATAGGAGAAGAGGAAGCTTCGGATGTGTGGGAGAGTAAAGTGTCAATACTGCAGAAGGGGTATTTGAAGTACTAGGAACGAGATGACAAACTATCAGAATCCTCAGAAAAAGGATCTATACGAATAAGGTCAGATCTAGTCAAACTATGAGTAGTGGATGGAATAGAAAAGAAAGGTATATGCTCAAGAAAAACAACATGACGAGATACATAAGGTTTCTGAGTTATTGGATCAAAACAACGATATCCTTTTTTACCTTTACCATAACCAAGAAAGACACAAATAGCAGATTGAGAGGACAACTTGCTGCGTTCCACATGAGGACGAAGAACGAAACAAGTACAACCAAAAACTCTAAAGAAAGAATAATCAGGAGCATACCCATACAACTTTTCAAAAGGAGACAAACCTGAAATATGAGAAGATGAAATTGTATTAATCAAACTTACAAAGTAAGAAGAAAACTTCACCCCAAAACACACTAGGAACGTAAGCATGACAAGAGAGAACGAGCAGCGGTTTCAACAATGTGCCTATGTTTTCTTTCAAAGAACACCATTTTGCTCGTGTGTATACGTACATGAAGTTTGGTGAATAGTTCCATCTAAGGCAAGCAAACTCACAAAATTTATTAGAGGTGTATTCCCCACCCAAATCACACCTAAAACATTTAATAACAATGAGAATGTTGAGTTTTGACAAGAGCCCGAAAAGTCAGTATATATCTCAAAGAATTGAACGGTGTTTCATTAAATAAACCCAACAATAACGAGTATGATCATCAATAAAAGAAACATAATATCGAGACCCTCCTTTTTTGTGGCAACAGGAGAAGGTCCCCATACATCGAATGAATCAAATCAAAAGGAGAAGAAGAAAGTAAATACTTGATTAAAAGGTAAAGTGAAAATTTTGCGGCTTACATCCACTACAATCGAAATATCACAAGTTTGTAAATTTCCTAAAGCCCTGTGGATGCCAAAAATCTCAAACGAGAAGATGAAACATGACCTAGACGAGAATGCCATAAGTAAAAACTAGAAGAAGAATGACTCAAATGAAAAGAAGATAAATCAACACTATTAAAGCAAAGCAGAAGAATCGGCACTTTTAACTCATCCAAAATATATAGTCCCCCTCCCTACTACCGTCCCAATCGGCTTTCGAGACCGCAGATCCCGCACATAACAAGAAGAAGAGGAAAATGTGACTAAATTACCAGAATCACATAACTGACCAATGAAGCAAGATTTAATTTGAGTTTAGGAATATGATAAACATTAGGGAGAGACAAGTTAGGTGTAACAACAGAACCAACACCTGCTAAAGGCATAGGAGTGCCATCAGCAGTCATAACAGGAATAGAAGACGAAGGAGACACAGAAGCAAAATGTGAAGAATCTGGAGACATATGATGTGAAGCACCAGAATCCAAGACCCATACAGAATGAGACATACCTGAAGAACTATGAGGCAACTGACCCATGGAAGAAGAGGCAGACATAGCATGTGGCTGTAAGGAGAGAAACTTCTGAAATTGCTCAGCCAGAGTACTAGGATCGGTGAAAGGACCTGATGAAGCAACTGCTGCTGTATTAGGCTGTGGTGGTCTGTAACCCTGAGGTGGTCTATAAGCATTAGATTGTGACTGGTTACCAGGCTTCGAAGCTTGAGATTGCTGTTGCGATTGGTTATGTTGTCTCAACTTAGGACACTGAGCCTTCCAATGACCTTCGCTACGCTACGTAAAGCGCACTCGTCAATGGCAACCCTCGTATAAGACTTATTCTGATTATTGGAGGGTGGCTTAGAGGATACCGCTAACACAGAGGGATTAGAAGTAGAAAGAATTCCCTTTTCAGAATAAGACTTAAGACGTATTTCTTCACCAATAACTCACTGACAACTGAGTCAACAGAAGGAAGAGGAGAACGATGCAAAATTGAACCTCTAAGTCCTTCAAAATCACTTTGCGAAGTGCCATTAAAAATTGTACCAATCGCCGCCTTTGTTCTCTACGAGCAATATAAGCACCACATGCCTTTAATTTCGCCGATTGTCAGAAGAGCCAATTGATCCCAAAGATCTGTTATAGCAGAATAAAACTCCCGAATACTGATATTCTTCTGCTGAAGAGCTCGTATATCATTCTCCAATTGATACTGCTTTGCAAAATTTGATTGAGTGAATAACATTTGCAAATGATCCCAAACCTCCTTTGCAGTCTCATACTTCGCCAGCTGTGTACCTATGGAATGCTCAACAGAATTGTTAATCCAAGTAATAATTTTTGCATTGTTTGCTTCCCAGGTATCTATCAAAGCAGCATACCCCTCAACCGTATTCTTAGGTTTTTCAAAAGTTCCACTAACATATCCCCACAGCTTTTTACCCTTAAGAAAGTTTCTCATCACATAACTCCAATACGAATAATTCTTTCCATCCAACCTCACACTCACAGACTGAAGCGAATCGTCTCTTTCAGTAGCCATAATCAAAAAACCAAGAAAGTCAAAAGAAAACGAAATACCAGATTGCAGCCAAAAGAAAAACGAAATACCAGATTACAAGAACTGAGCGAATACCGAAATACCAAAATATAGAAGTTGAGCGAATACCCTCTCGAAATTGTACGGTCGCCTCACAAACTGAACGAATGTTGTCTCGAAAAAATTTTGAGATTAAGCCTCGTCCCATGGCTTTCTCTGATACCATGATAAAGAATTCAAAGAAAAATACAAGAACATTTGTGAAGAAGAGACAAGGGTTTCATTGATTGTTAAAATGCAAAAGTCAATTTAACCTAAATACAAAGAAACTATATATAGGCTAAACAGGGAAAGGAAAATACTATTCTACCCTTAATAAATAATAAAACAAAATAACTCAATATTCTTAACAGTTCCCACCATATATCAACAAGAAACTGGTCTAGACATGATCTTAGGTAATAATTTTTTACGATTATACTCTCCGTTTTGTCAATATTTAGAACATATCTCACTCAAAACACCATATATTAGGAACACACAATTACGCGAGATAATTGAAATACCAATTATTCACTTTTCTAAATGTATCTAATCAAAAAGGCAATCAGAGTTTAGCAAGCTGAAACGTGGTGAAATAGTTGAGGCAGTATGCTAAAAAATTCACCATATATTAATTAATTTAGAATCGGGAAGAAAAATTCCAGCCTATATTGAGGAACTTTTAGAAGAAACATGTAGTGAAAATCCTATTGACCCAAAAATTAATAATAAAAATATGGAATTAATCGAATTAAAATTAAAAGACCCAACAACGAAAATAAAATGTAAATCTATGATCTACACAAAACAAGATAGAGATAAATTTGCCAAAGATATTAAGGAAATGGAGGATAATGGATTAATAAGACCATCAAAAAGTAAACACTCAGCACTAGCATTTTATGTTAAAAATCATAATGAAATAAAAAGAGGCAAAAGACAAATGGTAATTAACTATAAACAGATAAATGATGCTATGGAAGGAAATGCATATTATCTTCCAAGAAAAGATTTAATTATTGAACAAATAAGAAATATAAATTGGTTTAATACTTTTAATTGTAAGCCAGGATTTTATCAAATACGGCTAACAGAAGAATCTAAGGCATTAACAGCATTTAGTTGTCCTCATGGACAATACGAATGGAATGTACTCTTAATGGGAATGAAACAATCACCAGAAATTTTTCAACGAAGAATGGATTTAATTCTTAAAGAATTTAAAGATTTGTGTCTTATTTATATCGATGATATATCAGTATTTACTAACAAAGAATTAAATGATCATTTTAAAACGGTAGAATTAATACTTAATAGGTGTTTAGAACATGAAGTAGTATTAAGCAAGAAAAAAACTGTTTTAGCTCAAAATAGAATTAATTATTTAGGACTAGAAATTGAAAAAGAAAAAATAATGATGCAAAAACATGTATTATAAAAAATTAAAATTTTTCCAACTAAACTAAAAGATAAAAAAGATTTACAATGATTTCTTGGTTTACTAACGTATATTTTCAATGAAGGTTTTATAAAGAATCTTGCTGCAGAAAGGAAAATGCTTCAGCAAAAACTAAAAAAGGATACCCTCTGGTCTTGGACAGAGGAAGATGAAGCAATTATTACAAAATTAAAGTACTTATGCTAGGAACTTCCTGAGCTATATCATCCTTCAGATGATGACTTAATTATTATTGAAATAGACGCATCTAATGAACATCGGGGTGGTGTAAAGAAAGCAAAAGCCCCTGGTCAGAAAAAAAAAAATTACTATGTCGATACATGTCTGCAACTTTTTTAGATAGTGAAATTAATTATCTTACTAATGAAAAGGAAACATTAGCACTTATTCGAATGTTAGAGAAACATTGAATTTATGTGCTTGATAAATAATTCATTGTCAAAACAGACTCTACCTATGTTGCAGGTTTTAAAAATATCAATCATAAAGGAACATACAAACAAGGAAGACTAATCAGATGGCAAATGAAGTTTGTTGAATATA
The DNA here is from genome assembly GCA_029884595.1 of Ormosia semicastrata. Taxonomy (NCBI): domain Eukaryota; kingdom Viridiplantae; phylum Streptophyta; class Magnoliopsida; order Fabales; family Fabaceae; genus Ormosia; species Ormosia semicastrata. The sequence continues at coordinate 40,291,163 of JAQQTO010000059.1, forward strand.
ATTATTCAATTTCACATATCAAAGGCAAGAAGAACATTCTAGCAAACATACTATGCAGAGAATGGAGCAGAGCACATTAGAAATGACCAAACAATAATTGAAACTTAAAGAAGCATTAAAAATTCAAAAACTAAAGGAGTTAGAACTCATTGAAGCAGATATCAAAGTTCTAAATCTACAACTCAAGGCAGAAGGATTTCTTGTAGAAGCACTTCAATAAGAAGAGAAAAAGATCAACAAATGGTATGTAGTATTTAATGGACAATTTCCAGGAATTTATGATGAATGGTTCAAAGCAACACCATACTGCCAGAAGATTTCAGGAGTTTTACACAAGTCATATTCAACCAAGGAAGAAGTAGAAAAGGCGTTGAAAGAATATTCAGAAAAAGGAAATGAGAAAGAACTTTATCTTGGACCAAGAACATTCTCGGAAGCAGCAAAGAATCCACCAGTAAAACAGTCACCACTTAAAGTTCTGGGAAAAATTCCTTCTTCTCTAGATAATTTTCAAATTACTTCTAGAAAAGAACATGAATTCCAGGTACAATTTTTAGAGAAAAATTTCTGAGAAAATTTCAAAAGACTGATTAATTGTAGTGACAAGGAAAAAGTTAACTGTTTCTATATAGTTGACCGCAAGATTTTTGGAATCAAAGCAATTATCCTTCCTGGAGCTCCACCAATATTGGCATTCAACATGTTCTAATTTGGATTTATTGATTGTCTATATTTAAGTTTGAATTTCGAAGAAATAAATCTGTTTCCTCATAATTTCAAAGATGTAGTTCAGATGTTCAAGAAGAATATAGCTAAAGAACGAAGTATTTTCTTAAAGTTCTACTCAGCCTATCCAGACTTCATTACAAAACAACAGGCCAAACACTTAGTCTATATAGGAGTAAGCAATAACAACTTCCCACTCAAAGATGAATCGCACGAAGTTGTCTATGATGAAGACCAAATTACTCAGATATTGACAAACCAACTTGCCAGTATTTACTCACAGTGTCAGAGCATTGGAAATGAATCATTTATCAAGACACTGTATAAAGCACCGACAACTTTATTACTCAGCAAAACAAGTGGTAAAGCAATAAAGGAGAAAGATATGAATCTCCTGACAAGTTTCGAATTTCCTTTTTACGCATTCCAAGGCCCACTAATGGAGTACATGTCAACTGTTCTCAACGGCTTGTGCGCAATGATTAAAGAAAGTGGGAACCATGCATGTGAAAGATGCGCAAAAAGTAAAGGAGTGGCTGACATAATTAAAGAAGACGTTTTATCAGATGAAGCAATAATTGAGGAATGATGTAAGCCCTTATGTCACTATGTAAATTATTAAGTGATTGATGTAAGCACTTATGTCTATAAGGATATTTTTGTAAATAGTTCTAGGCATTCGAACCTATAAATAAGACCTCTTATGCTGAGCAAAGGCAGAGTTTTTTGAATAGAAAATTCTCAAACCTGAGATTGTTTTCCTTGGAAAAACTTTGTGTTAGTCTTTTATGAGATCTAGTCGGGCACTTGAGAGTGTGTCCAAACCCTTGTACTCAAGATTACCTATCAATAAAATTTCTTATCTCTACTAAATTTTCTCGATCTCTTAACCCTTTTACTTTGTTACTAAAATAATTCAATCAACCTAATCACGAAAGCAGTAGTGGGGTTGAAGAATTCGAGAAGGAATAGTGAAAGCAATAGCTGCGAATATACTTTTAAATTCCAGAACAGGTATGTTCATCAAACTTATTCCGAATAATAATTGCCAATATCATGTACTAGAAAGAGTAAATAGAATTATTATGTCTATACTTATTGATACTGGATCTTGTCGCAGTTATGTAAATAAAGACTTAACAAGTAAAATAATAGATACAATACCAACAAAAATAGTACAATTTAATCAAAAAGAAAAAATATTTAAGGAAAAAACTAATATTGAAGTCTATTTTAATCTAAAAATAAAGATTTAAACTAAATTATATGTAGAAGAACAATCAAATGTTAAATTACTGTTAGGAATAAATTTTCTTGAAGTAGTAAAAGCATATGAGATCAAATCTAAAGAATTAATTATATCTCTAATGAATAAGAAGATAAATATCCCAAGAATCAATTTAAGTATTTATACTATAAAAAGCTACATAAACAAAATAATATAGATGGAAATAGATTAAGCAGATGATATTGAACACTTGCATATTACTGAAGAAGAAGGAAATTATGAAGGAAGTATTTTAATAAATAAATCTTTTTTCAGAAAAATACAAAAAGAAGAACTAGACTTAACAAAAGACGCAAATATGAAAGGAAGAGGAAAACTTAGAGAAATATTAAAAGGATTTAATCAAAGAAAAAATATTATTTATTATGAAAAATTAAATAATGAAACACCAATGGATATAGTTGATACTCAAGGTAATATGTACTTACAATTATTAAATAAGAAAAAACTTATGGAATTAAGAAAAAATAAAGAAAGAAGAAGATAAAAGAAAAATTGGGTATATTCATATAGAGCCGATACAAGTATTAATTAAATCAACTTTTCAAGAAGAAATTAATTCACCAATAGAACTAGTTTTAAAAGATGATATAATTAATGATTTAAAAGATAAAATATTAAAAATAATAGAAGGAAATTTAGCCTACGGGAAATTAAAATTTGAAGTACGACCAACTATTAGAATACCATTAAATATTCAAAGATTAGAACAAACTTTAACCTTGGAACATTATTTTTTAAGAAAAAATCTAATGGAACCAGGAGATAAAATATTTTTAGTAACTTACCGTGTTAGTTATACATTAACAAATTCACATTATAGCATCTCATTTAAAGAAAATGATAAAATAGATATTCCATACCTATTTACCAATATTAAAAAGATTTATTATCCTAAGAAAAATAAAATAACAAAATTAGGAATTTTTACAAATAAATCAAAATTATTAAAATTTAAAGAAGAACAAATTTCAAAACTAATTAGATTTAGTGAAACATAAAACAATTGTGAAGAAAATGAAATTAATAAATTAGTAGTACAAGTAAATAATTTATCCTAATATTTAAAACAAAGTATATAAAATCATTAAAAATGAATAACTCACAGCAAAAATTAAGCCATAAGAATTTGGTATCAGAGACAAGAATTAATAGAAAGTAATATTAGAAAAGAAATAGAAATACAAATTTAATGTACAATAAGTATTTTACAAAAATTGGAGAAAGGATTAAAATATTATATAGAAATGAAAAGATTAAGATCAGAATAAAAAGAAATAGAGATAAAAAGAATAAACTATCATTTAAAAAGGATAAATAATTTATTTACTACATGAACAAAAAGTAAAATTAGCACAAATAAGAGATGAATAGACTACTTTAAACAATAATTAAAAAAAAAAAAAAAAGTCCCCGGTGCCCTATTTAAATAAGAGTTACTTATTTTTTTATAATATATTTATTTTATTATTATTATTTTTAATCATATATTTTAAAAAAATGACCTTTAAAAAAAATGTTAGATAGACACTTATAAAAATTAATAAGTTTTAGGAAAAATAATATAATTAAAATCAAGTTTTTTTTTGATAAATCCGAACCAAACCGAGAGTCGGATGATCACCATTTTTTCGCTATTAACCCGATGATATATGCAATACAAAAATTAATAGATTTTGTTATAAAAAAATACAAAATAATAATAAAAAAAAGAAAATTTTTGGGAGTCCAGATGTTCCTAAATTTAAATAACTTTGATATTTTTATTATAAATAATATATATATATATTTTTAATTTTTATTTAATATTATTTATTATATATATATTTTTTTTTACAATATACTTATTTTATTATTATTATTTTTAATCATATACTTTGAATCGAAAAAAAAATATGTATAATATCTACACCTTTAAAAAAAATGTTAGATGATTATTTTTCAAACTTATAAGGGAACGGCACGCTAGAAATAAATTGCTAGTTGGAGTTGGAGAGAGAAGAGATTGAGAAAAGGAGATTCGCATTACGTGGCGCATAAGCGGTGACCAAGAGAAAGTGAATAATATGTCTTGTCCCCTTCTCTTCGTCTTTCTTTGTTTACACACAAATCTCAATCACATACTCAAATTTGCTTCTTTCTCCAATAATCTATTCCAAAGTTCCACACTTTCAATTCCAAAACTACATTTGAAATTCACCCCTTTGACAATTACTGCATGTCCATGGCTTCCCTCAACCTTTTTCCTCACCCTGCACCTTCTCTCTCTCACTCCCTACCGTTTTCTTCTTCTTCTTCTTCTTCTTCTTCCTTTGCCAGGTTTGTTCCCTGCTGCAACTTCAATGTTCTCACGCCAAAGGGTAGCCTTCAAAGGTCTCAACGCAGGCGTTCTCAGAAGCAGAGCCTTGTCAAGCCCACCCTTGTTGTGAAATCTGCTGTGGGTGAGGCCTCTGTGGCTGACCCTCCTCCACCTTCTTCTGCTTACGTTGGGGACCCCACCTCTCATTCTATTTCCTCTCTGAAGCTCAATCTGCTGGTGAGTTTTCTGATTTGGTTCTTTTTCACTTGTTGCAGTCCTTGTGCATGCTGATGGGATAATTAGCTGTTTGAAACTGCCTTGTTGATTGTTTTGTTGACAAATTAAATGATGAATTTCATGAGTAACTAGAACCATTATCATGCTGATTGTGTGATTAGTAAAACTTAAAAGAGGGAAAATTATGGGGGGAGTTTTTATAGATTGAATTCATCTAGTTAACCTCCGTGCTTAAATATTGTAATATGTTTCTTGGTCCTACAGATGGTAAACTGCCAAAAAAATTGAGGACAACCTTTTATGAGCTTTATATTAGGTTGCAGATAGTTGTAGGATTAGCAAGAAGCTAGTTGATATACACAATTGTTCCTCCCCTAGGGAGCATCGTGACATCTCTAGTTACAGTTTTATGAGTGGTCTCTTTATTTAAGATTTTCACTCACAATTCACAAATAATGTACATAACTACATACCACTATGGCCACTCATAGATTTGTTATGCTTATGCTTGTGAAATTATAATTATGATATTCAATATGCTTTTGTTGTTGATTTTTAGTTTGTGTTCCAATAGTTGTCTTTTATGCTTGAGTTATTCATGCAGAGTGCTGTTTCTGGGCTAAATAGAGGTCTTGCTGCAAATGAAGATGATCTACGAAAGGCAGATGCTGCGGCTAAGGAACTTGAAGCTGCTGCAGGACTAGTAGATCTCTCAGTTGACCTTGATAAATTGCAAGGAAGATGGAAACTGATATATAGCAGTGCTTTCTCATCTCGTACTCTTGGTGGGAGCCGTCCTGGACCTCCCACGGGAAGGCTCCTTCCTATAACTCTTGGACAGGTCTGTTACTGACCACTTAAAATGATATTATGCTAATCCATTTTTGTTTGATTTCATGTTCTCTAGAGCAAGAAATGTCAAGAACCAACTCTCCCAAAAGCTTAAGCTATCGAGGGAAGGTTCATGAATGATTTTATATTTAACACGCTCCCACGTGCAATAGTTCTTTGGGCTTGAAGCGTAGACAATGCACAAGCCCATCTCTATCTTGTGCTAAAATTCAACTTTTATTTAGAATAATGAGGGAATCAAGGATTGAACTCTTGACCACTTAGTCATAGATGCTTTGATACTATGTCAAAAACCAATTCTCCCAAAATCTTAAGTTGTTGGATGAAGGTTTATGAATGATTTTATATCTAATAGAAACCTTCAAGTTAAAGTTGATGCATAATGGTTGAGCAAGTTGCAGATTCTCAAAAAGGCCTGTCCTCCTCCTATCTCATTGGCAACTGTCATTTTAATGATAAAATATTTGTTCTGATCGCTCTTTGCTATTTTTCGCGGAAGAAATATATCAATTTAATAAGATGCTGAGCAACTAATAAGTTGCTCCTATTACATGTTAAATTATTACAAATTACAATCTAATTAGATTTGGGTCCTATGCATGAGCTTTTGTCTCCAAAATCTTATTCAATAATAAGTTTACCAAAGGTCTAATATTTATTGCATTTCTACCAATTTTATGCTCTATTTTGCTGATAGGTTTTTCAACGAATTGACATCTTGAGCAAAGATTTTGATAATATAGTGGACCTTCAATTGGGTGCCCCATGGCCCCTACCACCCCTCGAAGTAACAGCCACTTTAGCTCACAAATTTGAACTCATAGGTTGGTTTTATGTTGTGTTTTTTTCTTTATCTGCATATAGTAACTTTTGCATGATTGCTACTATTTGCCAGATATGAGAATTGTACAGTCTTGAGACTGCCTTTTTATGGTGTTTGGATTTGTAATGTCTCAGGATCTTCAAAGATCAAAATAGTATTTGAGAAAACCACTGTGAAGACAACTGGGAATTTGTCACAGTTGCCACCATTAGAGATACCTCGAATTCCAGATGCATTGAGGCCTCCATCTAATCCAGGAAGTGGTGAATTTGAAGTAACATATGTTGACACGGATACCCGCATCACAAGAGGAGATAGAGACGAGCTACGGGTCTTTGTGATTTCATGAGTTCCTTGGTGTATGCTCTATGCATTTTCTCTGTTGGACTTAAAAATCTTCCAACACCAGTGTCTATCCTCCTTTTTTTTTTCTTTTACTCCCCCCACTGTCTCTGTTAGTGTTCTCTTGTTATAAGTTATTCAAAATTGTAACATGGATATACTGATGGAACTAAACCACACTATGTACCTCCAAGGGAACAAGTTACTTTTTGATTAAATGTAACATATTTCTTCTTTAAGGAATAATTGCTTATATATCATTAGATCTGGACACTTCACTGTCGAGAGAACTCCTTTTCAGTTTTAGATTTTATTTGCTTTGGTACAAAGTTTTCTTTTTCCTTGAAATTTTTCCATTGCACAAATATTTCCTATGTTTGTTTGACCAGAACTAAAATCCTTCACGGCAATCAAATTCAAATCCATTCTTTTGCCCTTAAAAGTTTTAAAGAAAACAAATTTTTAATTAAAGAAAAATGAAGTATTGGTTTGCAGTGTTATGCCCCTCATGCAGCTTTTCCCTCAATGTAATATTCTTGGGATACAATATGCCCTTGACTCTGGTTTGGGCCATTTCTTTAAACTCATGATCATGACCTCTTTGCTCTGTTTGTCTGCAATTTTGAGGTAAGAACACATTGCATCTTAAACTTCAATATCCATCTTAGATGTTTTTTAAGTCTATTTTGCATTTCATTATTTTCATCTTGAATTGGTTGCTATGTGATTCCTTGAACACAATAAAATTTGTATGCCATTTTTTGTGGTCAAGAAACATTTGTATCTTTCACTCACAGCTCCTCTTTCCTTGCTGAAATCACAATGGGTTTCTTGCTTAATGATCATTATAGTATGAAATTCCTTGTTATTTTTTGACTTGCGAAATGTAGTTGTGGTGAATATGCAAAACTAAATTGGTAGAGTTATTGATCATTTCAGAGCTGGTAGCTTCGCAGAGCTGCTGAATAATTTTATACCTTTATGCATTAATGTAACTGACACCTTCTAAATCTTTGACTATGTTTATTAGCTTGCATTATTCTTATGCATATATATTAAACAGCTGCTAACAAAAAAAAAGGAATGTGTTTCTTTGCATTCTTATTTTGGTACTAAATGCTGTCTTGTTGGTTTTAGCCCAAGCATATATTTTCACCTTTTACTAAGAGGGTTTTGATGAGGTGGTACTTCAGAACTGCTTATTTGATTGAAGGTTATGAATGCAGTGACAACTGACAACACAAAAGTTTAATAGCCTTAAAATGCTACCTACATGCGCATTAGGGGATTTCAACCTCTCTTTCTAGACAAACTAACCTCTATCCATCTTGGTGATGCATGAATGTTCAGGAACTTAATGTCTTTTAAATTGAAGTGGACCTGAAAGCTCTTATAGAAAATGATCTCCATAAGAACATGAAGCTTTGTTGGATTGGCAGATGGCAATGTCTCTAACATTAATTAACTTTAGTCCTCCTAGCGTTGTATTCTGGTCTTAATAATACCTGATGTCCTCCTACTTAACATAACTTAAGTCCTTCCCCATACCCTCATGGGGGAGGGGGTGGATGATCATTCGGTGTCACTTTTTGGGGTTTCAGCAATTGGTTACTAAGATATAACATTGGTAGCTTCTCTCCTTGTTCCCCTCATTTTCTTCTCTCTCTTGTTGATAAGCAATGGAATTTGACAACAATTACTTTAAAATTAGAAATCAACAGTTCTTTTTTTGAGCATTAAACTTTTTATATAATTTCCTGCATATTTTTTAGGGAGATTTTTATACTATTGCCTTTTATGTTTTATGTATATATAATTGAGGACTGCATGCCACCATATACACTTAGCTGCTTTATACTGGCCAGGATATTGGATCTCAATACATTTTCTGTATAATGCTTCTTTTGTGCTACTGTTTGATTTTGCAGCTGTGATTTGGATTCAGCAGTCCATGAGGATAGTTTTGTACTGAACTTGGTTTTTAGTTCCTCTCATTGGTGTTTAAGAGCTAATATGTCTTTCATCTGAAAAATGTTTGTATGTTAGAGGCAAAATGCTATTTCTACTGGCCTGGATCTTGTACCCAGATCATGAGTCATCAATATTTCACTAGCTTAAGAGAATTACAGTGTAGCTCAAATATTTAAAACACATAATTATAGATGGAAATCAATTTCTCATGTTTCATGGGACATTGATTTCCATAGGAATCCAGTATTCTAAGAAATTTCAAACCAAACTATAGAATCTTACATTTTCATGACCATGTTCCTATGAGTTTTTCAGATTCTCACATGTAATGAGAAAAGAAGAATGGAAAACCGTACCCAATATGGGTGCAGGTTATGTATTTATATATGTAAGATGGGCTAACAATAAATGGGCTAGCAGTACATGGGCTAGCAATACAAAATAAAGCACATACATAATATCTACTCTTAACAACATAATATCTACTCTTAACATCACATAAGAAGTTCCACCTAACAGTAGTTTGTCTTTTATTGCTTATTGTTTTCTTCATCACTTTTGAAAACATTTTAAATATTGGAAAGTAGTCTTTTATTTTTAGATTGCATAACTATATTGTAATTGCATTGTTCATGTGATGAATTTCTATTGTGAAATCCATGTAGATCTTGCTCTCCTATTAGTTACTTAATTTATCTTCATTTGTCCTCTAACAATGTCTAGTTTGAGGATGACAAAAGTTTAATATTTGGAAGACATCAATGGTGAGTTGCAAGTGAGTGAGAAAGCTGAATCTGCATTCTAATCTATTGTGCGGTTAGTTGGTTTTACCCAGACCTATCTCCAACAGTCCTGAATTTCAACAGGCTGGACATGGGGTAGGTGAGAGGCCTGGACAAATGTTAGAAAAACATTTTTTATCAAGGAAAAGTACCAACAAATCTTTTGACTTCTGCACGAGAACACTATAACTGATTTGCATGGCCATTTAGCATAAAGTTTCAATGACCGCATTGGAGATAGAGCATTTCAGTTAGGTAATCACAGTGATTCAGTGAACTGAGCCTCAAAATGATAATTAGAACATAGAAGCACTTAGTAGCATGATCTACATTTTATTTGAAAGATATTGGAGATCCACCAATTGACTGTGGTGGATGAGACCCCACTTTATTTCCATTCCCTGCTATCAAACCCATGGAGTCTACTTTGTGAAGCTGAAAATAATAAACAGCAAAAATATGGTTTCACTTTACCATCGATATGTATGTGCTACATGAGTCATTTTTGTTAAGGGAAAATTGAGGTGTTGCCTTGGATATAGATTTTACATATACTGGTAAATTTAAATGTACATTAGATTGATCTTTGACTTCATTTCTATCCAAGAATGCAGTTTCTGCTCCTCTACTTACTAAATAAGAATAACGACTACATATCTTTTCTTATTTAATACTGCTATTTGTGCATGTAGTTATTGCTATAACAAAATGACAACCTTAATGTCCTACCTTGCTGAAATCCATCTAGTTACTTCTGTTCATGATTTCAGGAATAGTATCTGCTCTGGGCATTTAATGAGAAGAATCCTATAATTTCAGCACCTATTACACAGCATGTGTTGTGCCCTAGTACCTGAAGTTGAAATTTGCAGGGGTCATTGTGATTACAAAACCTCCTCATCAAGGTGAAGAAATAAGTTTTAGAAGTTTATTTTTTTTAAGCTTCTGATAGGTTAGATTCAAAGTTATGCTAGGATTCATGGATAAGCCATGGATGCCCTACAAGCTTTACCAGTTTTATTCATCCTAACTTTATGTACAGTGACATGAATCGACTGCTACCCCTCACCCCTCTGTGGACAGACACAATAGATGGCATAAATGCTGCCTTGATTAGAACTTAATGGACCATGGAATAGTTGTGGTTATAACTCGTATTTGTACAAGTAGATTTAGTCTTATATTGCTTTAGGAAAGTAACGCAGCTCAACATGATGGAGACTTGAGAGCACGTAAGGCACAAAATCAGCAGAACAGGGATATTGGAATCTATGAGAAAAACGTGAAAATTGAATAATTGTGAATAAAACTGAATAAACCAAGACGTGTACTTAAACCTTCGTTAGCTAACCGAAGGAGTTGGGCCAGTGATGGACAAACATGTGATATGTTGATAAGCGTACGATTACATATTCAAATTTTAATTATGCTAATTTTTTAGAGTTAATTTATAAGAAATATTTTTGTGAATTCTTTAATTTTAATATAGATGTTCAGTCTTTGATCAGATTAGAGAAGTAGATTAATTAAAAAGTACACACAAACTAATTCAGATATCATTTGACCGCAATAAAAAAATAAAACCTTTATTTATATAAAAGCAATGTATCGTTGCATGAGCGTGAGAAGAGATTTATTATTTTTCTTACATTAATTAGGGATATATCAATTCACGGAGAAATACATAAGTATTTTACTCCAAGTAATATTTTAAATATTAGTATATAATGTTATAAATTTAATCTGATGATATCTATTCATGTTATGTGCAATGTATTATTATTATTTTTAATTATCGCAATGTATTATTTTTTACTGGATTAGTGAATAATAGTTTCATATTACATAAACATTTCTCCTATTCATGTGTTCAATTGAAATAAAGTTTGGATCTTGATTTTTTCTTTCTTTTAAACTCTTTAGTATTCGAAAGTCGCATTGAATTTTGACTAATCTGAAGTCGAGTTAGGTTAGACTACAAAAGTGTAAAGCTCTCTCAACATTTATTTTTTCTATTCACAAGACTCGAACTTGAGATCTTACTTAAAAAGAACAAGTATAACATCACTCAACTCTATTTATATATTAATTCTTTCATTAATTCTCTCATGTTTTTCAAACCTTGACATCATTTTTTTATCATAGAGTGAGTATTTACAATTCGTTTAATGTTTTATTAATTTGATCAATTTTAAGATGCTTAGCATTACTCCCTTAACTCAATGAATAACCATTGTTCTTAATTCTACTATTTTAATTAATTTATCAAAATATCAATATTTTCACGGATATGGATCTCTTGTAGTTTAAAGAAAACTAGGGGGTGTGCAATTACAAATCCAACCATAGAAATAATCTCTACTCTCTCTCATTCTCATATATTAAAATTATTAAACATTAATTCAAAGGCTTATATCTCCCGTCAGTTCATAAAACTAAGGACTTTTGATTCATATTTTCACATCTCAAATAACTTTAACTTTTTGGTTTGGTAGATTTATGTTAAGTGTAAAATTATCACCTTGTCATTATTTTTTTCAATTGCTGTAAGATGGTGTTTGGACTAATTTACACATATTTTAATTAATATAATTTTTTGATTCGATAAAAGACAGGTCATTCACATCTCATTTTGTCCATTTTTATTCATGGAAAAAACTTTCTTAAATGATTTTTTCGTTGAACTTTTTTTAAGTAAAATTGATTTTCAATATTGTAGAAAAGTTTAAAGATTTAATTTAAATGCATTGTCAATATAAAAATATTTTATATTGTCATTTAATTAAGCATTGCTATATTATAAAAAAATATTTAACTTTCACAATAACCTAAAAATCACATATATAATAATGTATAATTAATTAATAGTGCAAAAAAAAATTTATACCGACAATATATCAAAATTAAACTCAAATCTAAACAGATATAAAGGATTTTCATAGTTGTGAAGGTACATGCACTTACATAAAACTTTAATTACTATAACCAAGTTTCATATAGATGATTTAAAAAATAAGGTAAATTTACATGGCAAGTAAATTAAAAGTAAACTTTTGTTTAGGTAATAATAATAATCTTGACGAGAAAACATATGTCCATATGACAAAATTGGAATGATAATGTGTAGAAAATGAAGTAGAACTAAATGTAATTAGATGTTAAAATTGTATAAATATAAGATGATGTGAATAAAAATATATGTGATTAAAATTACTCAATGTTAAAACAATTTAGTCAAAAAAAATCTTGAAACAATACAAAATTATTAATACTTATTAATGCTAACATAAAAGTTGATCAGAAATTGGCATTTATAACGTTTTTAAAATCTGAGTTTTTTTAATGATTGTTGCAAAGACATATATTAAGAAATCAAAAATACCACTGAGGGGTATGGTCACAACATATGCTAAATATGTGAGGTGTTCGATAGGATTGTCAAATGGTCCAGTCCGACTTGTTCAAATTAAGATAGATTAAGTTATGTGAGTTTTATATTACATTTTATTAGTCTGATCTTACATGAGTTACGTGTCGTCTACTCGTGTTACTTTATTAGTCTATATATATATATATATTAAGGTAGAACAAATTTATTTTTTAAAGAAATATAAAGAAATAAATTAAAAAAGTAAAAATAAATACTTTGCCATCAATTATTTTACTAAGAATAACATTTTGACTCAAATCGATACTAACCTACATTTGTCTCTATCACCATTAATTTGACTTGTTGCTAGTCTTATATATTACTTTCTCCACTATCATTGAAGCACTAATTTTACAAGGAAGTTAGTTACTATATATGTATATCATTTGAGCATAACACTCAAATCTTTAGAACTTATTAATCAAAATATTTTAATATAATTTAAACAATTTGATAGTAGCTATACATGTTTAATGTGACCTTTTCTTCTCTTTTTAAAATATGGTGAGTCTTTCAAAAAAAATCTTTAACCATGAGCCCCACCCCTACCCTCCCCCATCTCTACCTCTACCTCCACCTCCAATTTTCTAGTTGTTCATAAAGCCTCCCATCCAATCACTTTCTTTTATTTCTTTTCATTTCTTTCATTTTTCTTATTTATTGCGTTGCATTAAATGCATTGCACCCTTTTAAGTTTTTTTTTTTTTTCTTTTTTCATTTTTTAGTTATTCTTTCTGTTGATAATAAAAAAAACCAATTGGATTGTCGGGCTTCGACCGAACTTCATCAAATTATTTTTAATTTTATATTTATTTTTATTAATTTAACTCACATATTTTATCGACTTATTCAGGTTAATTTATTGTACTTGATCCATTTTAATGACTCTAATAGTCAAGTTCAAACTTTAAGTTTAATTATTTAGTAAATAGGTTTGAGAGTTCAAACTTGAAAAAAATGTCTGAACTAAGATTTGAGAGTTCAAACCTGAGCTAAAGAAAATACCTCTAATAAAAGGTAAGAGTTCGCCCCTATCATGGAGGCCACCACCTATAAATCTCATTTTATTAAAAAAGAAATATAGAAATCAAAATTAGAAACATGATACACTTGATAGAAAAATCTTCAAAATATTCTTTATAAACTTTACAAAAGCACAATAATTACTATTCAATTTTCTACGTCTTTTTTTTTGTCGCTTTAATTAATTCATCAACATCATCTATAACAATTTTTTCTCCCAGTTTAATTTTCTCCCCTGAAAATATAAATGGAACATATGTAGACGTTAGATACTGTAACGGCTACATTTGCTTGAAATTTCAAAACCCTGCTTTCGTTTCACTCCCTTGTTTTTCTCTCTTCTTAGCATCTCTGCATCTCTCTCTCGATCATCTTGCTTCATTTCTAGCTTTTCTTGCACTTTCTCCATCCCTTTTCTCAATTAGGGTTTCGGATTCAACCCAAAAGCTTCAATCTTTCTTCTCTTTTCTTTCTGGGTTTTCTCACATTCATCCTTCTTCTTCATGGCTCCCACCCCTTCTTCCAAACCAAACCACTCCACCCAGTTGAAGACTCCACAATCCAAGCATCGCCTCAACTTCAATGGCCTCAAAGCCCCACCACCACACCCATCTCCCAATCCCAATTCTGCTGCTGCAACCAACAAAGATGCCCCTCCTGAACACCCAGTTGAAGTCATTGCCAGAATCCGTGACTACCCAGATCGAAAGGACAAGCCTTTATCTGTTCTTCAGACCAATTCTAATTCCAAGTCTATTCGGGTTCGCGCTGATTTCGGGTACCGGGACTTCACCCTTGATGGGGTGTCTGTGTCTGAGGAAGAGGACTTGGATGCTTTCTATAAGAAATTTGTGGAATCAAGGATCAGTGGGGTTAAGCTGGGAGAGAAGTGCACCATCATGATGTACGGGCCAACTGGTTCTGGCAAGAGTCACACCATGTTTGGGTGTTCAAAGCAGGCAGGGATTGTGTATAGGTCTTTGAGGGACATTCTGGGAGATGGAGATGGTGATGATGGTGATTCAAAGCATCTTGGGTTGGGAACTTTTGTTCAAGTTACTGTTTTGGAGATTTACAATGAGGAGATTTATGATCTCTTGTCCACCAATGGAGGAGGAGGAGGATTTGGATTGGGCTGGCCTAAGGGCAGTGCTTCAAAGGTAATACTAATATATGTTGGTTGATCACTTGATCTGTTTTTTGCTTCAATTATTTTGTGTCTGTAGATTTTTGTGCTTCAGATTCAAATTATATCTGGGGTTTTGCTTTTTGATTGTTAGTTGGCTCATTTTCATTTTATACCTATGTAAATTACAAGTTTGTCTTCATTGCAAATTTGGCTGTTTAAAGTTTTACTTTTTTTTTGGCTCCATTTGCTTTTCATTTTTGCTTGGCTGTATGATTATATGCTGTTTTAAACTTTTGTACAAGTATTTTTTTTTTTCTTATTCGTTTTGAAAAAGCATGAATCAGCTGACTTCATTGCCTTTATGGAATTCGGATTGGACCTCAATAATGAGAAAGAGGGGGCAATGTTTCCCTGATTTGTATTCATACATGACCATCATCAGCATAATGAAACATTTTTCGATTTTTTTTTTAAAGAATGTTTATGTGGACTGGTTTTACAAATCAAGAATGAGGTCAATGTTCTACCTCTAATAATTAAAAATCAAATGTTAGTTTAGAAGTATTAACTTAACCGTTGCTTTTTATTCAATCGTCTGTCCTGGACATTTGGATGGGCTTCACTTTGTTACTTATGCTATTTTACTTGTAGGTGAAACTTGAAGTGATGGGGAAAAAGGCTAAGAATGCAACCTATATATCTGGAAATGAAGCAGGGAAGATCTCAAAAGAAATTCAGAAAGTGGAGAAGCGAAGGATTGTTAAAAGCACCCTTTGTAATGACAGGAGTTCTCGAAGTCACTGCATGGTATGGTTGCTTTAGAAGGCGTTTCTGATAAAATTTAAGTTTCCTTGATTGGTAATGACATGTCTTCCGTTCTGGACAGGTAATCCTTGATGTCCCAACTGTGGGAGGGCGGCTAATGCTTGTAGACATGGCAGGATCAGAAAATATTGAACAAGCTGGTCAAACTGGATTTGAGGCCAAAATGCAGGTATAAGTTTTGCCATGTTTATTTTCTTTCTTGAATCTTGCAGTTCCCTGCTGATTATTATGCTGTTAATGAAATTATAGACTGCAAAAATCAATCAAGGAAATATTGCGCTGAAGAGAGTGGTCGAGTCCATTGCAAATGGCGATTCACATGTGCCATTTAGGGACAGCAAACTTACCATGCTTCTGCAGGTAAATCTGGTCATTAGTTGTGTGAATTTGCTGGATTCCTGTTATATATTATTCCAAGTTTAATTCATCAAAGTACTTTTTTCTGTTATCTCTTTTTAAGGATTCCTTTGAAGATGACAAGTCAAAAATTTTGATGATACTGTGTGCAAGTCCCGATCCTAAGGAGATACACAAGACAATCTCTACACTTGAGTATGGAGCAAAAGCAAAATGTATAGTTCGTGGTCCTCATACCCCAGTCAAGGATGAGGAATCTTCTTCTGCTGTCATTTTGGGGTCAAGAATTGCTGCAATGGATGAATTTATGCTGAAGCTACAAATGGAAAATAAGCTCAGAGAGAAAGAGCGGAATGAAGCACAGAAAACACTTATGAAGAAGGAGGAAGAAATTGCTGCATTAAGAGCTAGACTGGAGATTACAGAAGGCAAAGGAACTCCTGCAAGCGAGGAGGAGATTAACTTGAAGGTAAATGAACGAACCCGGCTTCTGAGACAAGAGTTGGAAAAGAAGTTGGAAGAGTGCCAAAGAATGACTAATGAGTTTGTAGAATTGGAGAGGAGGAGAATGGAAGAAAGGATATTGCAGCAGCAGGAGGAAGTTGAAATTCTGAGAAAGCGACTGGAAGAAATTGAGTTGCAGCTATGTCGTTCAAGGGAAGGGTGTAATGAGGAAAATGAATCAAAAGACATGGAGTCAAGTGGGTTTGTGAGAAGGCTATTGCGTATTTACAAAAGTGAGGAGGATCCAGGAATGGTGAAATCAATGGATTTGGACATGGATGATCAAGAACCCCTTGCCCGTGAAGTAAAAATTGTTGGTGGGGTTATGTGCAGGAGTGATTTCAATGTTATGCAAGACCTTTCAAATCAACCTTATCCAAGTACTTTGAATGGTGTACAAGATGCTGATGTTTGTGCACCAAACTTTGGTCAAAGATTATGCCTTAGTACAGTATATGAAGAAGAAGGAGAAGGAGAGCAGGATAATGAAGATAAAGGGGAAGATGAGGAAGTGGAGAAAGAAGTCATAGAGGAGAAGAGGGTATGTACTGTTGACAAGCCTAGTGCTGCATGCTCCTTGGCAACTTTAAACCTGCCTAGCAGAAGTCCAATGAGGGAGGATTATTGTTTTAAGGAAAGTTCAGTGGATGACAAGGATACTGGGTCTTCTAGACAACTGAGAATTCAAAATATATTCACTCTTTGTGGAAATCAAAGAGAGCTCTCCCAGCACATTGCAACCCCAATACCTACAAAAAAGAGGTCTGATGAGACTTTTGATTTCAGGTTTTCTCCATTGAAGACAAGTGAGAAGGATCCCGTTTTGAAAATGTCCAACAAGGAGAACCTGGAACCACATAATGTTGGTGGAAATTAAGCTTCAATTGCTTGTACTGAAAAATGAAAAAGCTGTACAATATATGATGGATGTTATGTGTAAAGAGAAACATGATTGTGTTTCCTTCTGGAAACAATGTGTCTATGTATTTTTTGACGACATTCTGTGTTTATTCATTCGATTAATTGTTTGTACTGGTTTCTTCTATATTTGATACCAAAAATTCCATCACCAGGTTTCAAACCTAGGACGTTAACTTAGCAGCAAAGTAAGTGACCACTAAGCTATTGATGCTCTTTAGTATAAGTGTCAACTATTAACCCTCCTTTAATTTTAATTTCTAAATTATCCTATATTTTCTATTTTATGAAAATGAAAAAAAAATTAAAAAGATACAAATTTTAAATTTGTTTAAAAAATAATATAAAGAAATTAGAGATTGTCATGTGTTAATTAATTAATACATGCAAGTCACATAATTGATTTTAACTTAATTAGTGAACATAAGAGTCTGCTTGCATGTTTTTGGTAGTTTATGTACCTCTAATCTGAATTTAGAAGTTCAAGTTTCACATTTTAAAACGAAGTAAAGTTCATAGGGTGTTTATGTATTTTTTTTTCTAAACAAATACAGTGTAAAATCAAAACATCTGAATAAAAAAATTGTAAGAAAACAACTAAGAAGAAAAAGTATTGAAGAAAAGTGGTAATTAAAGGATTTGAAGTCACAACAAGAAGCAACCAAACAATCGCATCATAACATGTAATCAAATAATAATTTGTTTCCCTTGAAATCTCTCTCTCTCTCTCTCTCTCTCTCTAAAGCTGAATTCTGCTTGTTCGCTGTAACTCACTCATGTTGTTCTCTACTTGGACCCATGGAGGCCCAGGCCGAGGCCCAAATTGAAGATCCGATTAAGAAATTTCACTATCAGTTAACGAATCATCCTTTGAGGATCTTCTACTTGTTCTGGACGGCCTTCTTATCGAACCGTCCTTTTCTTCCGACGTTGACGTCTTTGACTTTCTCCGATGCGAGTGTTTTGATGATGGCGGCTTCTCTTCTTCTGTTCCACTTCCGTGATGACGGTGTCTTCTAGAAGATTCCGATGAATCCGACGATCGATGATGGCGTCGAGTGTGCTTCGAAATCGATCCTTCTGAGCTTTGTTCTCGGCTCGGAGAATTTGACTGATTCTCTGTAGAATGCTGCTTCGACCTTCGACTATGGTGTCGGCTCCCATCAACCTTTGAATTATTATCATTTTTATCTGCAAAATCACATTATTATTATTATTATTATTATATGCAAAATCGCAACACTGTAGTTATAGTTATGTTGTTAAGTGGCAATGTGTCACGCATACAAAAAAAATATGATTAAGTGTGTGTTTGGTAAGGATTAGATTAGTTTTTTTTTAGAAAAAAAGTTATTGTAATAGTATTTAATTATATTTGGTAAAATTAGTTTGAGAAAAATTGATATAAAATAAAAAATTTTAAAATTAATTTTCATAATCTTTGAAGATTAAAATTTATGATTTTAGTTTATAAATTATTTTTTATATTTTAATATGTAAATATTATTTTTCTTCAATTAAATAATTTTTTAATTATTTTATATATTTTTAATAATTTAATACATAAAAATAATATTTTTAATTATTCAAGCGAATCAAATTAATTTAAAATTATTTTTTAATTAATATATCTAAATATCAAAATAAATTGATTATAATAAAAAAATTATATAATAATTAATTATTAAGTATAATCAAATTTTCATAATTTTTTCAAATACACATTAAGTAGAATATTTATAGTGTATCTAGATTGTGATGTGTGTCACAGTTCTGCATAACATAAGCTACTCTTATTTTTTTAAGGTGCTTGTATCTCCTAGGAATTATTGATTAATATTTAGTCATGTATTCTATTTATTTAAAATATAAATATATAAATAAAAATTTATATTTTTTAATAAGGGATACATACATGTGACTAAATATCAGTCACTAGTTGTTGAGATATAATATCGTCTTAAAAATAAAGGATAACGAAGAATCTCGCAAATATTCTTTCAATTTATTCATAGTCACCGTGGTAGATGAATATAATATATGCAGTACCTTCAGGCATCTTAGTAGAGTTTACTGCTCCTGATGAAGGCTCTGGTGTACCTTTAAACTCGGTCATCTGCACAATTTCTCAAATTGCACATTAAGTAGCAATCCAATCATGCCTCTCGAGGAAGTGTTGTGGACAATTAATTAAAGAGGAGAAAGGAGAAAATTAAAATAGTACCCAGCTTGGAGCATTTGCTGTTGAATCGTCACATCCAATATGTGCCAGATGCTTTACATCTGTTGGGAACCCAATTTGTATATCTTTGTCTTCCCCCTCATCTGCAAAATTATTAAGAATCTTGAAAATGTATGCATAACTATCAATAAGAGAACGATTTTCTGAGGTTTGTTGTCAGAAATAAGGATGAATACAAAAACTCTTTAGTTGGGGCAGTTCTTGGTAAAAGCTATGTATACTATGGTGCATGGAGTCAATAGAAAGTGATAGATAGCTTTTATATATATATATAATTTAAGGATATAAGAGATTGTTTCATTCTAAAGTTAGAATATGTCATAAGTCTTAACAAGAATTTTGTAATTATAAATAACTTACCAATAAACGACCACATATAATATTTGAACTCAAAACCTTTGTGCATAGGCTGTATGATACTTTGAGTTATCAAATAGAGTTTGTCAAATTGATTAGATAAACTGAACACTCTAAAATGCCTTTATCAATAAAAATCAAGCAGGAGCCCTAAAAGACTGAAGTGTGTATTTGTAATCCCTTACACAGCAATTTTTAAGAAACTAGGTTTCCAATTTCAAACAAAAGGTAACTAAATTCCCACAAAATTAAAAGTTTCATTAAAACATAGCAATACCCAAACTCCTAATCAAAATCCAAATCCATACTCTTCTCCCTTCCCTCTCTTCCCTGCTCTCGAACTTGAGCATATTTATTCTTAATTAAAGGACAAGAAATATAATGATATTTAATGACATTCACTTGTACAAGGTTAAGGAAATATAAGTTAAGGAAATATATTTCCTGATCAATTTTCTTGTAATAATAGAAGATTGAACTTACCAAAAATTTGGGATATGTATCTAAGTCCTTTAAGGAGGCCTTTAACCTGGCCTTTCACTGCGCTTGACGTCATTATGTAGATGAAGCTCTTTGATATATTTGCACCACAAACCTTCCACTTCAAAGGTGCTGGTGCTTTCAATCTTCAATGGAACCAACTACAAATTTCTGAAAGATAAAAAAAACTTTATGATCATACAATAAATCTTCTTTGTACCAATTAATCATTTGGCCTCATATGCACTATCAACGAACCATATCATCTCATGACTAAACATTTCATAGGCATTCCTCAAAATAACTTGAGGGACTACTAGCCATTCTCCAAAATCCATTTATCAACTGAGTTTTTAATTGTGACCTTGTTTAACAGCTTTATTCATGTTTTCTATTCCCTTTGTCTTTTCAGAAAAGGAAGAACAAAAAGGAAAAACAAAACTTTGACAAAAGGTACCATCAGCATGTGCTGCAACTATAAATAAACACAAATTTCTAACATGAAAATTGTTTCAACATAGACTATTTCAATTGAAACACAGTCCTTCATTCAAAATTCCAACATTTTATTTTAATAAAAAACCGAACAAAAAAGAGATAAGAATACAAGAAAAACACCTACCTGGCTACCTCCAGAACAAATGTTTATATCAACCATATGATGACTTTGTTGGCCTTCCTAATGTTGAAATCACAAAACCTTGAGCATATATCAATGAAGAATTATTCATGACACGGGAGAAAAGTTTTGGAAGTTGAGCAGTTCTTGGCTGGATGTTTTGTAATGACCATCCAACCAAACCAACCAAGAAAAGGGAGACTTCAGGGTGGAAAATCTCAAAACTGAAAAATTCAAAGCACTGGGTTTTGATCCACCACCCCCTACTGATGGCCAGGCAAATCTAAAAAACCAGCAACTCAACGGATTTTTTGGTGGAATTCCAGAGAGGTTGCACTGTAATTTTCATGTGCATAAGCTATATTTGGGATAAAATGTTATAAACCTTTTTTTAGTGTAAGTGCGAGAAAAACGGTTTGAAAAATTATTCTCCTTTTTCATTTCTTTTTCTTTTTCTCTTTCTCTTACTATTTTTTTTTAAGGCTAAATTATATGCTCGATCCCTAAAACTTACGTCTCTTTTCAATTTAATCCCAACACTTTCATTTTTACAATAATCCTTGTTGTTAGTCCCATTATAACTCTATCAACTCTTATATTCTTACATCCAATAGTACATATACTCTTTTTAACACTTCATCTAATACTATTCATTATACATATTTTTTTTATTACTTTCTCTCATTTAATTACATCTCTTAAAAAATATATAAATAATATTTATACCCCTTTTTAAAAGTGTAAGATGATAATTTTTCTAATTCTCTTAGTTAGTTTGTGGTATGACGTTGCAAACATGCTAAGATGACACTATCTTACTATATATATGGGGACCAAAATAAAATCAAGAATATGTTACTGGGACTAAATTAAAAATTTGGGAATGACTAAATTAAAAATAAGAAAAATTATAAGAACAAGATCTATAAAGAGTAAACACTTAAGATAATGACAGCAATTTAATCCTCTAAAAAAAGTTAATTCTTCAATCATAAAAAATGACATCAATTTGATCCTTCAAAATAAATTAACATCAATTTAATCATTCAATAATAAAAAGTGATATTAATTTAGTTTTTCAATCAAAAGCTCTACTACCATATTTTCGCGAATCCTAACATAAGGAAGATTTTGATTTGGATGAGTACAATAATTTCAACTCTTTATAAATAAGAGCTTAGGACAACAGAAAAAAAATTCTAGAGACGAAACATAATTTGATTCGGCTTAAATTAAACGTATTTCATGATGGTGTATCACCGTACTGCTGTAAAGATCAGTCATATTCTTTTTATAACTGAATAACCACATTTTATAACCAGTTTAGCCACATGCTAAACTAGAGTTCAATAAGTTTGTTTCTAGCCAAATCGAATTGTACTTATCCC
Source organism: Ormosia semicastrata (assembly GCA_029884595.1). Taxonomy (NCBI): domain Eukaryota; kingdom Viridiplantae; phylum Streptophyta; class Magnoliopsida; order Fabales; family Fabaceae; genus Ormosia; species Ormosia semicastrata. Next base: position 40,313,755 of record JAQQTO010000059.1, read on the forward strand.
AAGATTCTATAGCACCAAGCGGAAAACAAGTAATTTGCGGTACATGATTAAAGTCAATGATTGTTTATCATGCTAATTGGTCTGGATGCCAATAGAGAAACATGTAGTTCAAAGACTCAACAAGAAATGAGAATAAGAATGCAAGTGCCACTCATCAAGAGACTTCTGATCATGAATCCATGCTTCATGACGCCTTCAAATCATCCAAGCCAAAACGAGCCTGTGCCAAAACAGAAAGTTTAGTAAGCCTTTAAGTTCCAATGCTTTTTAAAATGCAAAATTACTATTTGGACTCCTACATACTTTTAAAACTATAATAAATTAATATCTTTCTCATGGAACTGTAGGGGTTATTAATGAAATGCTATGATAATGAGACTATATATATTTGATTCCTTTTAATTTAATAATAATATATATATTGCTACCAGAATATGGCTTAGCTAAGAACTTGATGATGCATACAGTTCAATGTCCTTTTTCAGGCCATTTGGATCAATGCCATTAATGATCATCAATAAGCTAAAAAATTATCCAAGGCATTTTACCAGAAACTTGTGATTCTCTTCAAGGAGAGGAGAAAAGGTAGTACAAAATTTCTCTATGTCAGCAATGATATCACCAGTGCCTCCTATCACCTCCATGAATTTCTTCCTATCAGGAGCAAGCTTCATGGCTACCTGTGGGTAAAATATTAAAACATCACAAAAGCACGTTGGCTTCCATATACTACAGTACCCCTCTTAAAATGGAAAAAGACAATAGCCAAAAAACAAAAACAAAAAAGACAAAAGAAGGGACAAGACTACGTAGAATAGACATTACTATGTAAGTTGAATAGACATTATCGTATAAACTTTAAATTGCTTTAGTTTAAGTCGAATTGACTTTACTGTGTAGAACTACCAGTTACAGATGTTATTATCAGAATTCAATTGCTTTCAGGCTGAGAATATCTTTCAGATCATTTAATCTGGAAGTAACCTTGACATGCTACACTACATCTCTAAATTACTGAAAATTTGGATAAGAAAAATAATAACTTGAATAGATGAATGCATTTCCCACTGCATTAGACAACGGAATATTCATAGGGTAGATAGCAGAGATTGTAGAAAATAAACAGCACAATGATGCAAATAGTAAACTTAATGCATTTCCTATGACAGCTATTTTATGGTCCAGCATATGAGTGGTATGACATTCGATAGACTTAGGTCAATATGAAGGAAGAATTTTCAATAAAAAAGTTCTGTTTCTATCAAGAAATTTCAAGATTACAAGAAGAAGAAAAGAAAAGAACATTACAGTGAAGCTTGAACTAGCAAGCCAGCCATGCCACTTCTTTAGAGTCTTGTTATAGGAATCTGTACAGGCTTGTGACATTGACCAATCTTCATGCTCGATTAAGTTCCGGAACAATGCCACCAAGAAATCCATTGCTCTGAAGATTTTACAGGTTAGAGAAATAAATGTATCTGATAGAAGCTGGACCAGAAATCACGCAAACACAGAAAAACAGAGACATATATCTCCTCTCCTGAGCTGATATCAGGTTGATATCAGATCAGTGGGGTCTAAACTGTATAGAAAGACAGAAAACTCTCAAAGAAATTAAATGAAAATACTGGATAACCCAGGCATTCGAGAGGCCTGGTTCTCTCCACTCCAATTCCTTACCACTTCTTTCTTGCCCCCTACTCCTCTCCCTTTCTCTCTCTTATATCTGCACAGATCCTAACCGAATCACTCCCTCCTCCACTACACTGCCAAGCTGGCAGCTATTAGCAGAGGTTACAATGTGTCCCTTGCCCATTTGGGCCTCTGATTTCCCATAGCCCATTTTTTCCCTTTCTCATGTATACTTTAGTGATAGGAGGCTTGCTAACAGTATCATAAATTAAAATACATGAACCAATTATATAAAGACAACTAACAACCATTTGCTGAGGTCTCTGACCACCAAATAAAAATTAGTAAACTACTAGAATTATCCCAACACATTTACGGCCCTAACACCTTGAGAAAGGTAAGCTCAACTAGCAGAAGCCTCTTAAGCTCAAAAGAAATTAAAGAAAAACAAAAAAACTATATAATTGAAGCTACTGAAAGGATCCATCATTGAGCTGAAAGATAATTTAAAACAATATAAATCCTCCCTAACAACTTGAGAAAGTGACTCAACCAAAACAGACAATAAAAGTTCAGGCTTTTGATTATTTATAAGAATGAGCCAGGCTCGGATTTTGCTGATCCACAACTAGAGTTACTTGAGAATATCATAGCAGATTTGTGATGTTAAACATCCTTGCATAATAACCATTTATGCTTGTATACACACATTACTACTCTTTATAGTATCTCTATTCATTATGGTCAGTTTCATGCTGCATTTTGATCCCAAAATTTGGTAGCACATGTCCTAACATGACTTTATGAGATTTCTTGCTAAAATCAGTATTTTGGAATTTTATGCTTATCTCAATATATTATTTTTTCCCCTAATCTTTATCCTTTTGGTCATTCATTTACTCGTGGGCAACATACTCTCTGCTTGAAACACTACAAATTAAAGAAAAAGTTCTCTAAGATAACAGATTTGGGAATGCCATACCAGTATGACTTATAAGTTAAATGGTAACTGCTTGGCGTTCTTTACCTTGTAAGCCAAAGAAGTCCATTGGTACAACTGGATGATGACTTGGCAGTTTTAGTTTCAACCTCTACTTGTACCAAACTGTATAGGTAGTTGAATCTGGTTGGATTGGAGGAATATTTAGATTCCAATCTCTGCCTTGAAAATCAACATGGTATAGAGTGAGATCATATAGCATTTGAAGTCTTTAACCCAATATTATTGATGTTTAGGTACATAGTACATACAAAAAGTTGTATAAAAAAGTAAAGCATAAGAATATTTATGCAAGCCAGGTACCCATGAATTAGAAAAATGAATCAACACCCAACTTACACTTCAAGGTATGGTAAAGCCGTATAACCATAGCATGTCATCTTAAGAAAAGTATATTACATCTAAAGCTGCAAGCAAGCATATGATAACACATACATAAAAAAATAAAAAATAAAAAATAAAAATGAGCATGCAAGATAAAAACAGGTGACAAAAACATACCGATATGTTACCACCTATGTCAGATTTAACAAGGGACATAGCAGCTCCAAACTTATCTGCCATACAAAAAGCATTAGTTCATCTAACCATGGTACATGTATTCATATTATTGTACATTTGAGGCTTAACCAAGCATTAAACCATAGCGAAAAGGTTCACAGTCTATTGTGTTCTACATGTTTGAATTGTAGAGTTAGATTGTATCACACTACTTATACAGATTAAAAGATATATATAAGTTTCGATCTGGAAGAGTTCCTGATCCTCCTGTTTTCTACTCCTTTTCCCTCTTAATGAATTCTTTCCTCATAAATAAAAAAGATATAAACACTTAAATAACCAACAAACATGTGTCAAAAGCAGTCTTGACATTTTCCACATTTTGCTAAGGGAGAAAAAGGGCCACACATCCCAAATGCAATAATCATGCATATACAATTCCATAATACGATTAAAGAACCAAATTTAAACAATAAAACACACTATACGTTCATCTGAGGAACTTGAAATCACATAATGCAACATGGGGCACATATAAAGAGGAAAGAGGTAAAGGGGCAGACCCACTAAAGATACAAAGGTCATTGTTAAGTTGCAAATACTGGCTATTCAGGCTATAGGCTGCATGGACTTAATTTAGATATTAGATTAAAAGTTTAAAACTTATATTCCACCCATAAAATCCCTATTGAGTCATAACTGTCTTATCTATGATTTTATGTCATATTAGTTACAATTAGGTTTGTAAAACAAATATGTTGCCCCAAAAATTAGGTATTTTGAGTAATTTTGCTCATAATAGTAAATAAATATGAAAAAATGAAGAAAAAAATCTTAAAGCTGAATGCTAAAGCATACTAAGAGCTTCAAGTAATATAGATACAAAATTGTTTTGGTGAACTAAGATTAACTATTTTTTTCCACTTTAGATATAAGTGTATAAGTTTGGGTTATTTTTGAGTGAGCTGGAAAGAAGCAGGAGGCCATGAGAACAGAATTCCACTAAGGAAAAAATCACTTGTATGCATCTTATTGTGCTCAAAGAGAGAACAATCCATTAAGATCTAACAAATATAATATTATTTAACATGCTGCATACTGCAGATTATTAAAAAAGGACCATTGGATGTTCCCCTCATAAAATAACACACAGCAAAAAAAAAAAAAGAAGGAGAAAACACACTAAAAAATGTCCAAATAACATGATTGCCTTTCTTGTATCCTTGTCTTGTGACAATCACAAAGTAAGGGACCAAGAGAATGCACCTATAACAGGCAGTATATGCTTGCAAACATCCAAGAAAGGCTGGGACAGAATTTCTCCTTGTTCTGACTTTACAAGCTTAATTCCTTCCAATGCAGGAGTGAAAACAGTCCCCTCCATTTTTATGCTTTGCTGCACATATCATGGTCATAACCCAATAAATAGATAAGTAAAAGTTTAAGAGAGATCAAATCTACATCTAAGCCAGCACTATCAAAGTATACAATATATTCCTTTTTCTTTTTTCTAGCCGACAAATTTCAGAATGTGAAATCAGGGTAAGAAATTCAAAACTTCCCATCCGCAGATGCAGACTTGTAGTTAAAGTCTGGATTCAATTAAGGTTGGGAAATATCCAAAAACCACTCAAATCACTCTAGTAAAGGATACATATATATTTTGATTTTCCATAATGCTTACAGCTATGTATATCTAACTTGTATCTGATCACCACAATTTGTTTTCCTTACATAATGGAATTCCACTGTTACCTATCACCAAATGCAAATGGAAGGCAATAATACCCTTTGAGATTAGAAGGACGGAGGTGGAAATTTCAGGGGCCAGATCAAAGAACATAGATGAACAATAATTTGAGGCCATGAAATCTGGAAGAGACACCCTCTGAGCTGCTTAGTTAATAAAAATCAGAACTCTACTGAACCAAGGCATGGAATAAAAATGTCAGATCTCTTTCACTAGTGCCGAGAATCAACCCAGCAAATGCAAAACTAGGACCAACCCATCAACTGAATTGAGTTCAGAAGCATGCCCATTAACTAATTTTCCAAAATTCACAAATTTTCTATGTTAGTTTTTTCGGGAAACAAATAAAACAGAACAAAAGAAACATTGATCCATGGACAGCAAGAAACAATTAGAATTGAGATAAACATACATGAATGTAGCACTAACTTGAACGAGGAAGACCACGGTGATCTGAGACTGAGAATAATTGCAGGCGTAAAACAAAATTTATAGGCAAATGTCTTTTTTTACTTTTTTTTGGGGTGGGGTTTCTGGTGGCGAATCTGGCGATTTGAGATGAGAGCAATTGTCCGAAAAATAATTGGATTCCAAAGTTGACTTGGAATTTGGAATTTGTAATTTTAATTTCTCTAAATCCTAAAATTTAAATCAGTAAAATAAATAATTAAAAAGTTTCTTTTCTTTAAAAAAGAAAAATCATTCTATTACTCGGTATCACGTTCAGATCAAGATCAGGTTTAGCATAAGTAGAAGGGATTCTATTTTTTAAATATATGATTTTAAATTCAATTTAAAAAATTATATATATAAAATAATACTATTAAAAAATATTATTTAAACATTTGCCATATGTTAAAATATTAATGTTTCATCCACGAGATAGAGTAAATAAAAAATATCATGAGATCAGGTACAGAACGTGCAGAGATGATTTGAATTCCGAAATTATAGCTTCTAAGCAATGTTATAAAAAAGTTAAAGGTTAAAACATTATTTCAAAGTTCATTTTTTTTTCTTTAATTTCATAAGGCCTTCCCATTTTCGCTCATAAAATTAAGTTAGCAACCGAATCACATCTCATTTCAGGTGGTTACTATGGGAGAAAGTTAATATGCATCAACCTAAATTTTATGGAAGGTGTTAATATGTACTCAATAAATTTGAGTCTATTAATAAATTTTATTTGATAATATTTATATATAAATTTAAATAAATATAAAAATTATTAGTTAAAATTTATAAATTTTTATATTTATAATTATTTATAAAAAAAATAATGATTTAATTAAATTTTTATTTAAATTTAAATACTATTAATTAAAATTTATAAAAATTTAATTTTTTTTATTTGAATCATTAATTTATTTTAATAATAAATTAATAACCTAAAATCAATAATTCATCTATAGAACTCTTTTAAGCAGTCCATATTAAAATTTTCCAAGTTTTTAGTATATGAATGCACTACATTTTCACTTATAATAGCTGGTTTCCCCAGTTTTATCCTCATTTTTGTTGTGTTGTGTTGTGTTTTATTTAGCTTCACGACCCCGACCCTTTTTCCATGGACTGTCATTGTAGTGTTGGAAACCATCGATTTTCATAGAGCTAGTGATCTGGAAACTGATTTGAACACTCTTGGTCATTCTTGATCTCGAAATATTTTGCCTCAAAACTTGGTCATTCTCAATCTTACAGTTTATAACAAATATTGCACTGGGTCAAATATTTTTCATGCCTGCAAGACTAATGAAGTTCAGTCATTTAAATCTTTAGTCACAAACTTGCGAATTCTATACAGAATGAACACAAAAGAAAGTAGTTATCTATTATTCCGTTTTTTCAGGAAAATATTTTTTATTTATATATGTGTAACAAAATGATGATGTAGTAATGAGAAATATTTATTTATTAGGCTCAGAGACTTTTGCAAACAGAAAGAAATAACATATTAATTCATCAAACGCAGAATTTCTTTGTATATTAGAGTGAACTTATCAAATCTGTGTGTCCAAAAAGTAGATAAAGATGATCTTACAACTCGTTACAAAGGAAATATGAAGTCTTTCTTTGATGAAGAAATATTAATAAATTAAGAATCGACCTCCAAATCAATTCTTAAACATTCATCAATAATCATCCTTCCATTTTTTATATTTCTCCATCACAAATTAAGATGGTGTATCCGCTGAAAATCAATCGACGCAAAACAAAATACCACCAACGAAAAAATGAAAGCCACTCAAATCACTATGTAGAGTACAAGAAACAAACTTAACCCAACCTAAGAAAAGCCAAGACTCAGCCTATCTTAGGGTTCCACCCCCTCGCATGCATTCACCACATTTTACTTGGTGCATATTAGACAAAGCTGGCTTCTCTGATGCACCTTAACATTTTTGGCACTTTTTACTCACACTAAGCTGTTTATTGGCTTATTATTTTTGAACCCAAAAGTTATGTATATTACAATTTCGCCCATGTGATTATTTTGTCTTTATTTTATAAAGAAAAGTGAATGAGACAGGCTTGCTTGACAATTGTTCAGACTTTTACAGACAGGCTTGAAACGAGGATAGCTTTTGCTGACTTTGGTGTGGATAGGTTTCTGGAGAGCTCTCAGTGTGGGTGTGGATTTGAATGCAACAATCTCCACAAAATGGATTATGTTTCTTCTATTTAGATTTATGGTCGAAGCACAAGGTTGGCCAATTAAACATAAGACACGGCCATGTCCATTTGCATCAAGAATTGAAGCTGTCAAATGTGTTGCCGAAATCAAAAGATGATTTTCTTCAAGGACTACTTTTTGCACTTCTAAAGACTTCTATATCACCACTTCTGCATGTTGCCCATTAATGATCTCAAGCGTTGCTTTATTATATTATTTAGAGCATGTTTAAGAACAATTTTTTCATTCTCAAACATATGTTATTTAATAAAAAAAGTTGTAATAGTAGTAGTGTATGTTTGGTAAATTTAATTTTAGTTTTTATAATAAATTCAATACATTTTAAAAGTTTTTTTAATAATGTTGAAATTTATTTTAGATTATAAATTATTTCTTATATTTTGATATGTAAATATTATTTTATCTTTAATTAAATAATTTTTTTAATCATTATATATTTATTTTAATAATTTAATACATAAAAATGATTTTTTATACCATCTAAATAAAATCGATTAGCTTAAAATTATTTTTTAGGCTAACATATTCAAACATAAAATTGATTCTATTATAATCGATTATAAAAAAAAAATTTATACAATAATCAATTATTGAAATAATCAAATTTTTACAATTATCTCAAATACACACTTGATTTTTAGATTTGTCTAACATAAACCTAAAAATATATGATCTATTAATAGACCAAAAATAATAAACTATTGACTTATTAATTAAAAAATCAACAGTTGAAATTGATTATTTAAAATTCTATATATTTTAACTAGTAACACTTATATTTATACACAAATTTAATTAAATCATTTTTTTTACGAATAATTATACATAACAAGCTCTTAATCTTCAGCTATTTGTGTGTGGTGCATTCATGCACTACTTTTTTTCCGGTGCATCTTGGATCCCCGCCCTCATTTCAAGGTTCTAAACACGAATTTCCCTAAGCTTATTCAAAATTTTTAAACATGTACTTAAAATGGATGTTTCAATATTACGCACTCTCTCACCATAAAATATTGTAAGAATAATTGTAGTGGCAAAAGAAAAAAAGCTTGAATGTTCCAACCTGGTCCAACAAGCTTCTGAATTCTGATGCTGTTCACAAACATTTGAATAAGGTAGTGGTGGGATTTTGCAAACGCACTCCAACCATCAGCTTACTCAAAATATATAAAAGTTATGAACTACGGACATGTCATTTTTTAGGTATATTTGTGTGTTAGATATGTGTTCATGGTAGACACATAAGAACACTTATACAATACACATGTCCTACATATTTGAATATGTCTAATTAAAAAGATTATTATTTTTAGTTTGGACACATTTCAGATATGCTTAAACACATTTTAGATATACTTAGACACGTCTAGAACACATCTTTGACATAACCCATTAATTTTTTTTAAAAAATATTAATTTCTATGACTAATATTTAATTAGTAAGTCTGTAATTCACTCAAACCCAATCATATGACTGATGTCCCAAGTCACTATTTTCACATATCAATATTTTAAGTTTTATCTTTTTATACGTCACTATTAGACTTTTAGGCTACGTTTGGTGCAGCATGATAATATAGTATAAGATAAGATAATAGATAGTATAAAGTATGATAGTATAATTAATAAGATAAGACATAATATTATCTTTTATTTTATAACAAAATGATAAATTAACTGATTGTATAATTTTTTTTAAGACCAAAATATCCTTTAGCATAAAAGTTAAAATAATTAGAAAATAAAAAAAAAGTCTTATGCTACTCTGCAATTGAAACACACAGCAGTGGTGGTGGTGGTGGTGGCAGCGGCGGCGACAATGGTGGTGGCGGTGGTGGCGGCAGTAGTAGTGGCGGCGGCGGCGGCGGCGGCGACGGTGGTGGTGATGGTGATGGTGGTGGTGATGGATCAAGGGAGAGAAGTGATAAAAATGAAGTTAATGATAAGATTGAAATAGAAATCTTATCTGGCCTTATCATGTACTAGGGGAGGGGATAGAGTTATCAGCTTAGAATAAGATAAAATGACTTGACCTGATTTCATTATACTATCAATTGAATGCACCAAACATTGAATAAGACCTGATAGTATTAGCTTATACTATCATGTCTTCTTTATATGATGCACCAAATGTAACCTGAAGTTTTATCTTTTCACACACCACTATTTTCATCTACTCCTTCTACCTCTGCTCGTACCAAGCCGTCCACTTCATCGTCATCAAAGCTTGCCTCACACCAATGTTCATTCTAGTTTTTTTTTTATGCACATATACTTGTGCATGGTTAGTTCTATTATGAGAAGTTGATTTATAAGATTTTTTAGAAAATGACAATCGAAATTATGTTCCATATTGTTTAGGATGGCTTACTAGATAGCAAATATTAGCACATATGACATATATTAAGATATTCTAAATCTTCAAGCTCATAAAAATGATATTAATGAATTATAAATCTTTTTTCTTAAATTTTATAATTATACATATATAAACCAAGTTCTTTAATTTACTTTATATATATATATATATATATATATATATATATATATGTCGTGTGTCATGTCCTATAATTTTTTGAATTTGGTGTGTCCTTATATCTAGTATTGTGTCTGTATCGTGTCCAATGTTTGTGCTTCATAGTATAAAAGTTACCGGCAATGAAGGAGGAATAATGTGTGTAAAAAAGTAAGATAGAATAAGAGACAGTCGCTTTACCTAGGGGCTATCCCTATGCCCCTATAAGAGATAAGGATTCATTAAGTATAAAAATAAAACTTAGGTTTATTTTTATATGTTCGTTACATCTATTTCACTAATTAAGTTATGATATGTATGTATTTTTTTAAAAAAGAGAATAAGAAAGAGAATATTAATGAATACATATTATAACTTAGTTGGTAAAATAAATGTAATAAACACAAAGAAATTCTTGAGTTTTTGATATTTTTGACATTTCAGTATATATAGTATATTTCATATAAGAACTTTAGACATAAAAGGTACTTAATTTCAAAATTTGTTATGTTTATATAATCTTTATTAGTTAATTTCTTGAAGTGGTGGTAAGAATTTTTTTTTCAATTTCTTAATAATATTGACAAGATCAGTTTAGTTTTTTTTTTTTTGAAGAATAGTTTAGTTTTGATAAACTCTTAGTACTCGAAAGTTTTGATCAACTCTTAGTACTCAAAATATAATAATTGTATTATGTCACACGCAACAATAATTGGTTCGGATAACTCGATCAATCCGAACCGAACCAATTAAATTCATTCAATTTGGTTTGGGTATATTGATTGGTTCAGATAAAATCTAAACCAATTAAAACTTAATTGGTTCAGTTATCGGATTTGAAATTTTAAAACCGAGAACCAACCGAACCGAACTATATATATATATATATATATATATATATATATATATATATATATATATATATATATATATATATATATATATATATATATTGTAATTTATGCTACAACCTTTTTGGCTACTACTTGTTTTTGTAATACTTTCCTAACCTCCAAAACATTTATTTAACGCAGAAAGCCAGAAACCTCCTCTGTCATAAGCTCAAGCTGCAGCTCATCGTAAGTTCTACTTTGCCACATCTTAGGTCAGATCTGCTTCGCCATAGCTCATTGCAGCTCACCCCATCACCATCACAGCTTGGGTCATGTAACACCCTTGTGGGGATGTCACATTTTTAATGCAAGAAAATAAAATTTTACCCAAGTTACAAAACATTTTGTACATCAATAATATGAGTTGTAAATTTTTTTTCTTTTATACTTGATAACATTAAATAAAATAACACGGAACATAGAATAAGACAAAACATAATCACACACCATAATATACATATGATTTTGTCTTAAGTATACAAATAATTTACAACTACAAATATTTAACAAAACAGTAAAAAGTCAGTATAATACTAAAACATAACATGCCTAAGTGCACATCAAAGATTCCTAACGCTCCGAAGGATCACTCTCAGATAGATCATCGGATAGTAGAAACCCTGGATGCCTCGCAGCTCTACGGACGTGAGTACGTGTTGTCAACTCACTACTAAGCTCACTAAGCGCATCGAAAATCCCTCCCCAATAACGCCTAAGAGTCAAAGGCAACTCAAGATGTAAATACAGAGTAGTAGTAAAAATAAGCTCCCCGTCAAACTCTCTACACAGAGACATAGTCAGACGTCCAACGTAGACTACCGATCCTCTATCCTCATGCAGTCGCCAAGCCTCAGAGCCTCCGTGAAAATCAAGTCTCACAAAATCAAAGAATCCAGACAACGTCATGATCACAAGGTCAATCCAGATGGTAGTGATGATCTAACGGCTCGCCGTTCTCACACTGCTCACTAGGCTGGCGCTCCTCCGGATACTGAATATCAATGGGCTGTTCCTCTTCCTCTTCCTCAAACTCTTTACAGAATATAATAATAATGCAGAGAAATATGTATAACGAGGTGAGACAATCTACATCATTACCAGTATGGTAATAAAGAAAATGACAATACAAGTAAATATCACAATAATGCATATCATTACATCATATATAGTACCTCAAATTAACACATCATACATGCTATCACAGGTTATAGTAAACATTTAAAATGCAAATCATAGATGCTAATGCATACCGACTCGTTCCTACTCCATGGAGCTAAACACATACATTAGAGAGAATGATCCAAAAAGAACTATCAGTACCTCAGGCTACCCAACCAAACTATTACTGTAACACCCCAAAATTTCCTATCTTGTAAACAGTAATTTTGACAATTAATAGAATTTTACTGTTTAGTAATTTTTAGATGCTGTAAAATTATTTTGATTACCCCGTCAGCGTATTTGACCATTTTGAGTGATTTACTCTGTGTCAGGAAAATAAAATTTTTTGGACCAGGAAACACTTTACGTAATTTAATTTTTACCGTTGGGTTTTAATTATTTTACATGATCTGATTTGATATTTGTGTATTTTCTAATATTTGTAATTTTTGTGGATGATTATGAATTTTTTTTACTGTATGTGGGCCCAGGTGGTCCTATGTGGGCCCAGGTGGCCATACGTGGGCCCAGGTGGGTCCCGCAAGGTAAACTTTTTTCTACGGATAGAAAAATTTGTACTGTTTAGACAGAGACAAGGGATCTTACTAAACCTGAATCTGAAAACAATTTTTATAATTTTCTTTTACTGTATTTTGTACTGTATTTATTTATCAGGTGATAAAAATACAGTAAAAATATTATTTGTAGGGTTATAGCAGATAAAAATAATAAAAAATTATACTGCATAGTCAACAAAGAGGGCTTGACTCGATTTGTACCCTTGGATGAGAATACTTAGTTTGAATATTAACCATTGATTTAATCAACGGTTAAGAAACAAACTTAATAAAGAAGCATTGGATAGTCACCATTGATTTAATCAATGGTGTGAGAATAAACTTAGTTAGGAAGGCTTCAATATCAACCATAAATTTAATTAACGGTGTAAAATTGGTTATATAAAGTGGCTATGACCATTTACAACCATTGGATTTAGAATTGATCAAGGATGGAGATTTAGTCCTAAAAAGTAACAAGGACCATTTATGAATTGGATTTGGATTTAATCAAGGGTGGAGATTTGGTCTTCTAAAAAGTATGACTAATTATAACCCTTGGATTAAAAGTAAGAAAGAGTAATCTTGTGCTTTATTTTGGAAACACATCTAATGGCTAGGATTTAAAGGAGAAAGATCCAATGGCTAGATTGAGTCTTCTAATCAAAAGTCTACCTAAATCCTAACCATTGAATTAATCAATGGCTAGAAATGCTTCAAATAATGGCTAAGACCATTTGTGACCATTGGATAGAAAGTGTGTAGAAAAGATCTTGACCTTCCATTTTTGAAGATGCATCTTATGGTTAGGATTTAGTCAACAAAAGTGGCTAGGTTAATTAGTTAAGTAATTAGATAATTTAACTTAATTATCCTAGTAGCTTAATTAACTAAGTGAAGTAATTTAATTGTTAAATAATTAGAAGCTCGATAAATATTTAATTATCTAGAAATATGACATGACCATAAGAATGTAATTAAATAATTAAAATATAGTTATAAAATCCTAACTAAACTAATTTAAGAGAAACTAAACGAATTAATTATTTAATTAAGGAGTAATTAAGAATTGAAATAGAATTAAAACTTGGTTAATTGCCCCTTGAACTCCACGGTTGCATAGTATTTTCTAGGAGATTCATGACTTTTCTAATAACCAAAGAATGATTATTTAATGACTTTAAGCATGTAAGTCCATGTGCTTATGTTTCTATCTTGTAAAATAAGCTTTGCACTTTTCTATCCAAGTGACTACACGGCCATGCATAGAAGGAATAATTTTTTTTTATTTCATTCTATTACTTTGTGAGACAATAAACTATCTCACCTTTTTCCAAAATACCACACGGTCAACTTGGCTTTCTAGCCAATTATTGAACCATCTAAATGACCAAGTGATAGCCATTATGTGCCATAGGACATGTGGGAGCCATGTGAACATCATGTAATATTTAATTGCCTTGAATAAATAATTCTATTTCTGCTACACACCCATTCACACGGCTGCCCACTTCAATTCAGCCATTTAATTTCATTTTTTATCACATTTTATAACACTTAATTCATCCTCTGTCTTCTCTCTCTTCCAATTTGTCAAGAACACCAAGAACAACACCATGAACTTCACCTTCTTCCTTTCTTGAGTTATTCGGTCACCACCCATAGAACCACTTCCAATCTTCCATAATTTTATCTAGCTACATATCTTGAATCCTCTCATCAATCCAAAACACTTTCATGTTAGGAACTTCTCAAAATTCTATCATCTACAACCTTGTCCTTCAAGTTAAAGATTAAAAAGCTTATGTTTTCCTTCTTGTGAGGAATTTGGTCAACCACCCTAAGACCACCCTTCAAGTTTGTTTAATTTAATCCAACTATCGATCTTGAATCTACATGATATTCTAAGTAACTTTCATGTTGGAGACTTTCTCTAAATCATTCATCTTCATGGACTTTCTTTAAGAGCCAAGTTATAGGGTTTTTGAGGTGAAGTGTAAGGAAATTTCATTTCTTCTCTCTTTTTCATGTTCTAAACCATGTTTGATCCATGGTTCTTCTTAATCAAGCTTAATATACTAATTTCTATGTTTTTTTTTTTTGTATTTGAGAAACCTTTGGTGGTGAAGGACTTGGAAAAAGAAGCAAATCAAGAAGCTTTTGAGGATCTTCAAGAGGTAAGAGGGAGATCCATCTCACCAACCAAGTATGGTGGTGAGAGATGGTCTTATATTTGATGGATGGTGAATCCATGTGAGGATTCCAATCCATGGTCATGTAATAATTTATGTGTGCTTATGAGCTTTGATTTATTTGCTTATACTTGATATGCTTTACATGAATTTATGGCTTTGATGATATGCTTATATTATGCATGATAAGTATATGGCATGCTTATAGTATTTATGATGAAATATATATATGTGTATGTCATAATGTGGTGATGAAAAGGAATTCAATTTTTGGCTCCAATAGCCAAAGAAGAGGGTTCGATTTTTGAGGCCCTTAATTAGGGTTCATGTTGAAATTTTTCAAGAATAAGGGAATTGATTTTTGGGTCCTTAGGACAATGAGAATTTCAGCCAAGACACCTCAAAATAGGTGTTCACAAATTAATATTTTCATGAAAAATGAAAATGGATGATTTGAAGAATATGAAAAATAAACAAAAAGTTTGTTTTTCAAGAAAACAAGAATACGGTCTTTGAGGAATTTTTATTAATTTATTTTGTGTAAAAAGATCCTAAGTATTTTCTAAATATAAGTTTTGAATGAAACGGACAAACATTGATTTTAAGGATTTGCAAAGAAAGTGAACAAGGATTTGCAAAGAAAGTGAAAAAGAATTTGTAAAGAAAGTGAAAAAGAATTTGAACAAATGAGTTTGATTTTTATAATCATCGGTATTTTGGTTTTGAAAATAAAATTTTAATGATTTTGTTTGTGTAAAATCATATCAATTTAGAAGGAAAAATATTTTGATAATTTTCAATAGTCATGTCCACGTTTTCGAAAGCTTGTAATGCATTGATTTTGATGAAACAAAGTGATTTTTCAAGTGGAAATATAATTAATTTAATACAAGAAATTTTAAAAGGGAATCAGAGTATTTTAGCACTTGAAAAATGAATTTTTATGTAAATGAAAAAGAGAGGTTGCAAGTGAGCCTCAATTTGTTTTAAAAAGAATTTATTTTTTGTTAAAATTGATTTAAAAAAAATGAAGAATACAATAGTGATTTGGTATTTTCTAACGTGTAACTCGTCCGTTGGATTTTGGAAAGCGTTAGTAATTTTTAAAGTTAGAAACATTGATTTAATTCAAATAGAATTGTGAATTTGTGGAATATACTGTGAAAATGGATTTTAATGAGTAAGAAGATATATTAGATAAAGTAGAAAGTTATATTATTTTGAGAAATGTTGATTTGGAAATGATTTGGGAAAAATGGAGAATATAATGGTATTTTAAAAATTTACTAACGTATAACTTATTTTTGAGTTTTGAAGTGCATTAGAAAATGTTAAGTTTTGAAACGTTGATTTATATCAATAAAAAAGTGATTTTGTAAATTATATTTTGGAAAAAGATTTCTTTAGTAAAGAAAAGTGGAAAAAGATTTTCTTGAGTAAAGAAAATGTGCTAAATAAAGTATAAAGTCATATTATTTTGAGAAAAGTGGAAATGAAATTTTTGAAGAATGAGAAATATTTTACGTAATGGAATTGTGGTGAAAAAAATTATTTACGTATCTTAAAAATGTAATTTTTAAAGTACGTGATTTGAAATACTGATAAAATATTTCTAAGTGTTTGGAAATACAGTAAAATATTTTTACGCAATTTGAAATATGATAAAATATTACTACGCAATTGGAGATACGTTAAAATATTTTAAGTGATTTGAATTACATTTAAATATTTTACATAATTTGAACTACTGTTGAAAAATCACTATGTGATTTTAAAGTGATAGAATATTTTTAGGTGATTGTGAAAATGACAAAAAATCGTTATGTGATTTGGAAAGTGTTTTAATTGTTTTGAGAATGATGGAAAATATTTTATGCGACTTAAAAGAATGATTTTTAAGTTACGCAATTTTGAAAATGATGAAAAATCATTACGCGATTTGAGAAATGTATATTTTTATGCGATTGAGAAAAATGTTAAAAAATTTAATACGTGATTTAAAGGTCTGTGAGAAAAGTTGCGAGTATTGTGAAAACGTAACAGAAACGTTTTGAAATTGTGAAAATGAAATGGAAATGTTGCGCAATTTTGTGAAAACATGACAAAAAAATTTTATAACTATGAAAATGTGATAATATGATTTTTCTGTTAAAAATACAGTATAAATATTGTAGAACTAGTATATGATGCTGTGTAAGAAAATGACATATTTTGCTTGTGATTAGCATTTGGTGTATTATACATGCATTGGAAAGATATGTCTATGATTGAATTTGGTGCATTATACATGCATTGAAAAAATATGCGTTGAAGCATATGATTACATTGAACAAATGAAATTGAAAAGATTTGGCCCTTTGGGGTTGGACTTGCACTGATATATTCGTGCATTGTATAAAATATAGCTAATAGCTATTATGGCCCTTGTGGTTGAAGAGGGAATGAGAATTGATAGTGAGGTCTATGATGGATCTTGGGGCGTCGAGTAGCGGCCATGGTCGCAGTGGACGGTTGGCGAGTACCCTGTGCCACTTGGCGATGCAGTCCGTTGCAACGCATTGACGATACCCGACAAGAACACAATTTTTTTCAACGACTGGGAGATTTTCTTTGGGCTAAGGCTGACAATTAACCAGAGCATTTTTCTCAAAATTGTGAAAACTTCCATGGAGTTGTTTTTGATAAACCGAGTCTTTGTGCATATGTATAAATCTAAGCATTTATATCTGTATGATATATTAATTGAGGAATGTTGGCTATAACAATTGTTTTGAGTACTTGGATGATGATTGAAGTGATAAATGATTAGATGATGATAGTTGATTAATGCTGATAGCATGATTATGGTATGATCTATCTGTATGATATTGCTGTTTGTGTTATCTCTGTGCTACCATATTGGTATTGGTGTAGGTGATCTCACCTCTTTGTTATATTATTTTGCTTTGTCTGTATTGTTAAAATTATACAGTAGAAGGAATGAGTTGTTTTAGACATAATGAGTGGTAGATACTCAGAGATTTGATGGAAACATTGAAAAGTAGTTGTCTCAAGTTCGAAGATGTGCCGGGTAGACAAGAAGTAAAGTTCTTATGCATCAAGTTGATACAAAAGAAGGAACGAGTATGTTAAGATTTAATGTTAGTATTGTACCGTGCTATTAAGTAGGACCCGTCATGGGGTTTGCTACTGTTAAAAAAATAAGTCTATTAATTTTATATTTCTCTTTAAATTATGATATTAATTGGTGTCAATATTGCATAATGAATAGTTGAAATATGATTTTCAATATTACCTAATATTTTCAGTAAATTTACGTTTCAGTAAAGAAGAAATTTTGAAACCCATCTTTTATAATTCAAACTTTGTGCGAACTTCTTTTCAGATTATGAGTCGGGAGTCGGAAATGTGATGCCCTAAGGAGGGTGTTACATTAGTTGGTATCAGAGCACGGTTTGAGTCTTTTGGAGTTTGTGGTTAGGTCTATTTTGCTTGTGTTGTGTTCTCTGTGTGTTTGTTTTCTAAAGGGAAATAATGTTGTTTATAATGGATATTAGATCCATTGTATTTCAATCTGCATGCCTCGAGGAAAAAAAAGGGAATGGCTCGGGATAGTTATACTTGTGTGGAAGTGAAACATGTTACTAGTAATGCAGTTGCAACTACGGGAGCAACAGGAGCAATGTGGAAAGACGACTGCACGAATAAAGGACCGTTGTTTAGTGGGAACTGGAATTTGAAGTTCAGGATCTGATGGAAGAGAATCAGTCTTGGAATGTAAGATTTCGTAATTTTGGAACCTGGTATTTTTTTTAGGATATTGAGAAAGTAATTGATTTCGATGGAAGATGTATTTACAACCATTGAGGAAAACAAAAGCAGTAAGTGATGTGAAAGAAGGTACTTAATGAAGGAATGTACGTCAAGAAAACAAATTGTGAAAAAGTTGGACAAATTTTCCAGATATTATGCTCTTTGAAAATAAAGTTTTCTGTTAGTAAAATTTTAGATAGTAAGGGAAGTTATTACTCTGAATGGAACAGGAGTGTTCTGAGCTGAAGATTTAATCAATGGAGATTGCGTCATTGTAGCTAATCCTATAAACCATACTGAATATTTCTGTGAATAACCTATTCCTTATGACATATGATTGAGTTGATCAATTATATGTTAGAGTTATTCGTTATCCTCTGATTTGTTTACTTCTGTTTCTATTCTTAGCTGATCGAGCTATTCAAGTTATTCAAATTGTTGTTGTAGATCAAATCTTTGTATTAGTTTGATCTATTGTTCAAAATTTTTGTGTTAGTTTGATCTGTTTCATAAACAGACGTGGTCTTTGAAAATGGATTGGTTATTTTCCAACCATATCCAATGAGATTATTTCAACAGAGTGTGAGTAATCCAAAGAAAATTTATTCTTGAAAATCGGGTTACATCCAACTCTTTGCTGGATATGTTCGATAACAGGTTCGATTCATTTTGTTATCTTCTATGATGTTTTCTTTCATCTCCTGCAATTGAACGAACATGAAATGATATTCCTATTTAACTCTATGTCATAGTATTTGGTATAGTGCTGTGGAAAGAAGAACTCGGTTAGTGAGACATTTCCTGTTAAAAGCAAAAATCTAGAATATGTAGTGATACGAGGATAAGAAAATTTTAAGTAATACATTACATTAGTTGGAAGTTATCTGAGAAAAACTATTCTAGGCATGAATGAAGATTGGTTGTCCTTATGTTGGTATCAGAGATATGAAAATTCTTTCTTTCTGGAGTAACAGTCAATATCTTCAGTAATAATAGAAGTCTGAGATATCTGTTTGATCAGGAGAAGTTGAGTATCAGCAAAGAGATTTTGTTGGTTAGAATAGTATAGCAAGATGTAAGAGAGGAAGCTTCATGAGAATTAGAAAATAAGATAAAAGAGTAATGTTCATATTTATTCTGAGGGTGTGAAATCATGGTTATTAAATTTCGAGGATGAAATTTCTTTTTAGAGAGGGAGTAATGTAACACCCCAAAAATTTTCTATCTTGTAAACAGTAATTTTGACAGTTAATAAAATTTTACTGTTTAGTAATTTTTAGATGCTGTAAAATTATTTTGATTACCCCATCAGCGTATTTGATCGTTTTGAGTGATTTACTCTGTGTCAGGAAAATAAAATTTTTCGGGCCAAGAAACACTTTACGTAATTTAATTTTTACCATTAGGTTTTAATTATTTTACATGATCTGATTTGATATTTGTGTGTTTTCTAATATTTGTGATTTTTGTGAATGATTGTGAATTTTTTTTACTGTATGTGAGTCCAGGTGGTCCTATATGGGTCCAGGTGGCCATACGTGGGCCCAAGTGGGTCTCGCAAAGTAAAATTTTTTCTACGGATAGAAAAATTTGTACTGTTTAGACGGAGACAGGGGATCTTACTAAACTTGAATCTGAAAATAATTTTTATAATTTTCTTTTACTGTGTTTTGTACTGTATTTATTTATCAGGTGATAAAAATACAGTAAAAATATTATTTGTAGAGTTATAGCAGATAAAAATAATAAAAAATTATGCTGCGTAGTCAACAAAGAGGGCTTGACTTGATTTGTACCCTTGGATGAGAATACTTAGTTTGAATATTAACCATTGATTTAATCAACGGTTAAGAAACAAACTTAATAAAGAAGCATTGGATAATCACCATTGATTTAATCAATGGTGTGAGAATAAACTTAGTTAGGAAGGCTTCAATATCAACCGTAGATTTAATCAACGGTGTAAAATTAGTTATATAAAGTGGCTATGACCATTTACAACTATTAGATTTAGAATTGATCAAGGATGGAGATTTAGTCCTAAAAAGTAACAAGGACCATTTATGACCATTGGATTTGGATTTAATCAAGGGTGGAGATTTGGTCTTCTAAAAAGGCTATGACTAATTATAACCCTTGGATTAAAAGTAAGAAGGAGTAATCTTGACCTTTTATTTTGGAGACACATCTAATGGCTAGGATTTAAAGGAGAAAGATCCAATGGCCTAGATTGAGTCTTCTAATCAAAAGTCTACCTAAATCCTAACCATTGAATTAATCAATGGCTAGAAATGCTTCAAATAATGGCTAAGACCATTTGTGACCATTGGATAGAAAGTGTGTAGAAAAGATCTTGACCTTCCATTTTTTAATATGCATCTTATGGTTAGGATTTAGTCAACAAAAGTGGCTAGGTTAATTAGTTAAGTAATTAGATAATTTAACTTAATTATCCTAGTAGCTTAATTAACTAAGTGAACTAATTTAATTGCTAAATAATTAGAAGCTAGATAAATATTTAATTATCTAAAAATATGACATGACCATAAGAATGTAATTAAATAATTAAAATATAGTTATAAAATCCTAACTAAACTAATTTAAGAGAAACTAAATGAATTAATTATTTAATTAAGGAGTAATTAAGAATTGAAATAGAATTAAAACTTGGTTAATTGCCCTTTGAATTCCACAGTTGCATAGTATTTTCTAGGAGATTCATGACTTTTCTAATAACCAAAGAATGATTATTTAATGACTTTAAGCATGTGAGTCCATATGCTTATGTTTCTATCTTGCAAAATAAGCTTTGCACTTTTCTATCCAAGTGACTACACGGCCATGCATAGAAGGAATAGCTTTTTTTTATTTCATTCTATTACTTTGTGAGACAATAAACTATCTCATCTTTTTCCAAAATACCACACGGTCAACTTAGCTTTCTAGCTAATTATTGAACCATCTATATGACCAAGTGATAGCCATTATGTGACATAGGACATGTGGGAGCCATGTAAATATCATGTAATATTTAATTGCCTTGAATAAACAATTATATTTCTCCTACACACCCATTCACACGGCTGCCCACTTCAATTCAGCCATTTAATTTCATTTTTTATCACATTTTATAACACTTAATTCATTCTCTCTCTTCTCTCTCTTCCAATTTGTCAAGAATACCAAGAACAACACCATGAACTTTGTCGCGACCGATGATAATCGCGACGGGATAGCAACTTAAAAAAATTAATTAAGTTTAGGAGTCGCCACCAATTTTATTTTAATTAGGAAAAATTAAAAAACTTTTAATAGAAATTAGTCTTTGAAACCAGATTGAATTCGGGAGTCGGTTATGTGTAGGGAATGGTGGAAACTTAATCCCACAGCACCCCTAACACACTCATCCTAAGACGGTACCTTAAGTTAATTATGCAAACTCTTAATAATTTTTGAAAATATTTATTTTACCCCTTTCTGTAAAAAAAATAATCAAATAAATTATGAAAATTTAATTTTGGCTTTACGAAATAGAGATTTCGCTCCTACGTATCCTCAAGTGTAATGAGGAACTCAAAGTCACGTAATTCTTTAGAAAATAATTGTGGGTTGGTTGATTTTAATTAAAATAATTTTAAAAATTTGAATTAACAAATGTTCGCATGACTCGATTATTCAAATTAAGGATTGAATAGGTGAAACTTCGTGATCACGCTAGAGACGTCACCCATGATTATCAAATTTGTTACAAATTTTTATTTAAAATTTATCTAGGAAAAAAATAGTTGATTTTATTATTATTATTATTATTATTATTATTATTATTATTATTATTATTATTATTTTAAAAGAAACAACTTAATTATTTTTTAAAAATTTGAATTAACAAGTCGTCGCGACTCAGTTATTCAAATTAAGGATTGAATAGGTGAAGCTCACGTCACGCTAAAGAGCTCACCAATTGCTCATCAAGTTTGTTACGAAAACTTTTATTTTTATTTTTTTTAAAAAATTGAACCTTTATCAATTAACAGTTTATTTTATAAAAGTTTAAAGACAAAATAATAATTTGAATCATCAAGTTATCGCAACTCAGATGATTACAAATGTTACAAGGGTTAGCAAGCTGTCGCAACTCAGGTAACCTATGTTATTCTTTAAAAAAATATATTTAATTATCTTATTTTTATATTTTATTTTTATCAATTTTTTTATTTTTTATCTTTTTTATTTTTTTTAGCTCATTAAGTTAAAGTCCATTACTCAAAACCATTTATCTAAAAAAATATAACAAAAAAATACAGCAACTTTTAAAAAAATGTAGTAACTTTATGAAAGAAAAAAAAAAAGACAAGTTAGCAACTTTACGAAAAAGAAGAAAAAAAAAGACAAGTTAACAACTTTACGAAAAAAAGTCTGTTTCTTTTCTTCTCTTTAATTAAACTAAATAAAAAATAAAGAAAGCAAATAATAAATAAAAAAAAGAAAGAGAAAACAGATAAAGCAGAAAAAATAATAAAAAGAATAACAGAATCAAAATAAGCAAAAGAAAACAGAAGTGGCTTACTGGCTTACGAAAAGAATGAAAAAAAAAAACAAAAGAAGTCTGTTTCTTTTCTTCTTGATGTTTGTGGAAAGAACAGAGGAAGAAGATGAAGGCAGATTAGGCGGCGGCAGTCAAGTAGGTAGTGGCTCGGATGGAAGTGAGTCACGACGTTGGCTTGCTATTAGTGGGATGAAGGAGTTGGTGTATTGTTGGTGATAGGCTAACGTGAATGGCAATTTTGGCGAGAGGTGGTTATTGTGTTGCGAGAAGTTTGAATGTATGCCGAGAGGTGATGATGGGATGGTGAGGAGTTTGGTTGAAGATGGAAGATGAAGGCTATGTAAGTGAGAAAATATGGTTGCGGTGTTGGTAAGCAGTGTAGGCAAAAGTCTGTGTGTATGAAGGTGAAGTCGGTCCCTTTTGAGTGTGTGGGTGATGGGTATTTATAGGAGGGATTAGGTTGAAGAGTTTGAGTTAAAATGTAATTAGAAGTTTATTTAGGATAAATGATGAGGTTTGTTTAGGATGAGTTATGGTTAGTTTAGGATAGGTTTGCTTAGGATGAGTGTTGGATTTAGGATAAGTGATGAAGTCTATTGAGGATGAGTTATGGTTGGTTTATGATAGTTAGGATAAGTGTTTAGGAATTAGGATGATTGATGGAGTTTGTTTAGGATAAGTCTTTGGCATATGGGTTGTGGGTTAATGAGTTGGATCATAGATTATGGGTTAATGGGTTGGTTTAGGGGTTAATGGGCCAATGAGTTGAAAGATGAGTGTTTTTATTATTTATTTTTTTATTTTTTATTTTTATTTTTTACAAAATGTCTCGGACAAAATTAGGTGTTCACAGTTGTCCCTCTTTACTTGTTTCTTACTAGATAAAAAGAATAACCGTAGTTTTTCATTTTATCACTGTAAGGAACGAGTAAAGACATGAACTCAAATTTTGTTCGTGAGTGAAAAGAAATGAAACAATGCAAAGAGCGATGTGCTCAATGACAGAAACTTAAATGACAGGAAGCCGATGCACTCAAACGCAAAAGACAGGAGCCGATGCGCTCAAAAAATTTGACAAAAATTTAAAATGCACGAAATGCATGGAGCCGATGCGCTCAACAGAACTTAAAATGACAATAGGCAACTGAGTCCCGGAATTTAAAAGGCAATGGGCAACTGAGTCCCAGAATTTAAATGACAATGGGCAAAACTGAGTCCCAAAAATTAAATGACAATGGGCAACTGAGTCCCAGAATTTGAATGACAATGGGCAACTGAGTCCCGAAATTTAAAAGGCAATGGGCAACAGAGTCCTAGAATTTAAAAGACAATGGGCAACTGAGTCCCGAAATTTAAAAGACAATGGGCAACTGAGTCCCGAAATTTAAATGACAATGGGCAACTGAGTCCCGAAATTTAAAAGACAATGGGCAACTGAGTCCCAGAATTTAAATGACAATGGGCAACTGAGTCCCAAAATTTAAATGACAATGGGCAACAGAGTCCCATAATTTACATGACAATGGGCAACAGAGTCCCAGAATTTAAATGACAATGGACAACAGAGTCCCAGAATTTAAAAGACAATGGGTAATAGAGTCCCAGAATTAAAATGACAATTGGCAACAGAGTCCCAGAATTTAAAAGACAATGGGCAACAGAGTCCCAGAATTTAAAAGACAATGGGCAATAGAGTCCCAGAATTTAAATGACAATGGGCAACAGAGTCTCAAAATTTAAAAGACAATGGGCAACAGAGTCCCAAAAGACAAATTTTAAAGACAATAGGCATCTTGACCCAAAAAGATCTTCTTTTTTTTTTTTTTTTTTCTCTCTTTTCTTTTTTTTTTTTCTTTTCTTTTTCTTCTCTTTTTTATTTTTCCTTTCTCTTTTCTCTTTTTTCTTCTTTTTTATTTTTCTCTCTCTTTTTCTCTTTTCTTTCCTTTTCTTTTCTTTTTCTTTCCTTTTTTTATTTTTTTCCTTATTTTTTTTAAAATTTTATTTTAAAAAAATCATTTGAACCAAGGACGACTTTGAAAAGTTTTGACCAATCAAACCCCTCGTTCACGTGCTTTAGCCCATTGGACCTGATAATTTCGGTCCTCATCATTTCTTTCCTTTTTCTTCTTTTTTCTCTTTCCTTGTTTGCTACTCTCAACTCTCCTTTTGAGAAATAAAATGATCATCTCTTGTCATGAACCTTTGCTTGACTGAGTCCTTGAGAGAAAATTTTACTCCAGTATTTAACTTTGTCTCTCATCTTATTGATTCCCTGCAACTGCTTGATTACTCAATCATTATCTTTATTGCTACTTCCTTCAACATATCTTATCTTTAATCCTTCAAAAATTTGCCCCAATATGACCAATTGAACAAAATTGCCCCAATTTGGTAAACTTTTCAAGGGGCTTCAGGCCATCTTCCTATTTATTTGCCCCAGTTTTTTCTTAAACCGCCCTTTCGGGGCTCTTTTCCTTTTTGCTCAGATACCTCTTATTCTTAGATTATCTCTTGAGATATCATTTTCCCTTTTAATTGGAACTTCTAAGTTCTTTTCGATCTGAATTGTTCATCAGGGAATTGCCATTAGATGGTCAAATCATAATATTGTACTCATGTTCACCTTACCTGAAGCATTACTTAACAGATAGACATGGATTCAAAAGTACAACAGAACAGGAATTGACTAAGTGAACAACTTCTAGATTGACCTTGGAAGTTAGACTACACTAAAGGGTATATATGAAAAAAAGACACAAACGATGGTATGAGATTCAAAAAGGTGTTGACCCCATATGAATTGGTTTGATCCTCATGAAAACAATCTTTAGTTGCTCACTAGACATTATGACCAAGGATTTTCTTCTGCTGAACATCTACATCAAGCCAAATTGAACCGAAGAAAAAAAAAATTGCCCCAGTCTAAGACTGAATTGAATAGGACTGAAACTCGCCCTAATGACCGAAAGATTTATTCCAGTGTAGGTCAATTGAACCAAGGAAAAGAAGAAATTACCCCAGTTTAGAGTCAAATCAAGCAGGGCAGACACTTGTCCTAGTGTGAGGCCCAAATTGAACCAAAGAGAAATTTGCCCCAGTTTAGGACTGAATTGAATAGGACAGAAACTCACCCTAGTGACTAAAAGATTTACCCTGGTGTAAGACTGGCGAGTACCTCCTCCTCCTTTTTTTTTGAGGAGCAATAAACTAAATACTTGGATAAGCATAACATTTATCTCAAAATTAAAATTAATGAAAATGACAACAATCCTTCATTGATCAGAATGGACTTTTTGAGGCTTGTAACGTGGCCAAGGCTAGGGGTTATGAAAGAAAAGATATAAGGCTCAAACAAATGTTTAAGGGTTGGATGTGACTAAGGATCATTGCACTTTCAAAATTGAACTTTATCAACTGCTTTGCACTTTTAAGCACACCTTTCTTTTATTGTTTTCCATTTCTTCCTCATTTCATTTTATCTTCTTTCTTCTTTCTTTCCCTTCTCTCTTTTTTGTTTTTTCCTTTTTCTTTTTTTTTTTTATTTTTTCATCATTTTTTTACTTCTTCCCCCTTTCACTTTTTTCTTCCTTTTTCATTATACTTCAAAATAGTCACCATGACAATCAACCTTTGTTTTGTACTATCCCCTAGTGTAGGGGTGATCCTTATCTAAGGTTTATTGAAGAAATTTTCAAGCTCAAAAGGGGTAGCAATGGATAAAGATAATGAAATTTTGTAAAAGATAGAGAAAAATGGTCAATCTTCATTTTCAAATCATGATTGTTTATTTTCAAAACTGTAATTTTGAGACAAAAGGATAGTGCACACTAAGTGATTACTTCTTTGCTCCTTTTTTTATTTTTTTTTATTTTTTTGTTTTGCAAAAGGCACTTACAGACTGGAACCTTATTGACATATACCAAACTGAGAATTGCTAAGAACTGGCGTTCAATGGGATCCAAATACAAGGGAAAACACTTTGAAGAAACAAAAGTGAATAAATGTCAAGAAAAACAATGTGATGAAAAAGAAAAGAAACAATGTACCCATGTAAATTTATTACATTAATGCTTCAAGAAAGTTAACATAAGTTTAATATCACTGATTACCTTATGACAATCACTTCAAGAGTTATTGACAATACTGGGTCCAGTTACTTCTTCAATGTCAAGCTTCCCATAAGCAATTAACTTCCTTACTGAAATCTTGAAGGATTCACAATCTTCAATTGAGTGCCTTGGGATGTCCCTGTGGTATTTGCAAGTTAAATTTGGGTTATACCACATCGAGAATGGTGGTTCTAAGGGACGTACAAGATTTCCAGATATGAGGTGGGCATCAAACAGTCTTTGGAATAATTCTGCATTTGAGATGGATAGTTTTGGGAAAGGGGTAGGTTTTGGGGACGAGAACGGCCTTGATTTTAGAAGTTTGGTCGAGGCTGTGGGTGATTTGGAAAATTTTGTGAAGCTGCAAGTGGATATTGGGTATAGGTCGGGCGACTTGGTACATATGGCTGTGGAGTGAGGACATTGTTGATTTGGAATTGTGGAGTTAGGGTGATGTTCATAGGAAGAGTAGTTAGGCCAAGTATATGAGAAAGTGCAAATATCTGATAAAAAGAGTAGGGTTTGGGTTATATGGAGGGGCTTGATAGGCAGGGTAAGACGGTGGATAGCTAGATCGTGAAGGTTGTTGGTTTTGCATATAGCTCACCTCAGGCTCCTTT
Source organism: Ormosia semicastrata (assembly GCA_029884595.1). NCBI lineage: Eukaryota > Viridiplantae > Streptophyta > Magnoliopsida > Fabales > Fabaceae > Ormosia > Ormosia semicastrata. The sequence continues at coordinate 40,341,739 of JAQQTO010000059.1, forward strand.
TCCTTTTTCGACTGGAATCCTTTCTCAGGAGCGGTATCCTCTGTATTGTTATTCAAGGTTCTTCCCACAACAGGCATCTCAGTAGTGATCACGGGGTTTGTCCCCATAGAAGTGATATTCAGTGGGTGCGAATGTGCCCCAGTTACTCCCGTACTTCCAGCTGCTCCCATCAAGGTGAGGGTCTCCCTTATGGCTAACAACATTTCCTCTATTCTTCTTTGAGACTCTGTCACCTCATTCATCCTTCTTTTCACTTCATCCATTTCCAAACTTAGGTTCCTGCCTTCATTTTCAGCTGCCATCACTGCAAGCAACTTTGTTTGAGCCCTTGTATTGTGAACACGGGTTTGATTGGTGTCTTCTTTCCTTGGTCGCGGAATGGTTGCTGAACACGGTTACATCATACAAGGAATGAGATGAAATGAATGAGATTAATGTCATGCATAAGATGAGATGAATGAAATGAAAATATTTTTTTTTTCAAATGCATGGAATGAAATGCATGATTTATTTTTTATTATATATTTTTTAGAATGCTAAAGATGCCATGCATGAATTTTTTTTATGAGAATGCCTGATTTATTTTTTTATTTTTTAAAAAAAAAAGCTAAGGATGCCATGAAAATGCATGCTTTTTTTTTTTATTTTTTTAAGAATGCTCGGAGAGTCATGAAAATACATGATTATTTTACTTTTTTTTTTAAGAATGCTAGGAATACAAGATGATTTTTTTTTTAAGAATGCTAGGAATGACATGAAAATGCAAGATAATGTATTTTTTTAAGTTTTTTTTAATGCAAGAATGGATGGCATGAGGAAAGAAGAAGTATGCTCCCTTTGTGTCCTAATGGGATTGCCTTAAACTTGGGACTCTCTATCCTAAAGATCTAAGAGTCCTTCTAATCCCTGAGAACTTTCATTGGGTGGCTCTTCTGTTCTAAAGGTCTCTAGAATCAAGTCTTATTTCAGAATGTTGACCACGAAATAGTGGGTAAACCACTAGGTGTGGGACATTCGTGAAAAAGGCACACTCTAGATGAGGTTTTCGTGATAACCAAACAGGATGTACATCCAAAATGGCTACCACTACGCAACCTCTACCTAACTTAGACTTCACTCAGACCCGGGTATAGGGCCCCACTCAGGCGTGTGTGATAAACGTGTAGGTGCAGTGGGTGTAGGGAGCATACAAACATTTGCAATCCTAAAGACTACCCATATCCTGCAAAACAAAGCAAACACAAAACAAACACCAAAAGTTTTCTACCCTAAGGTTTAGATAGTAAAACAATTAACACTAAAAATAATAAAAAATCATCAAATAATAAAAAGAAAAAAGGGTAAAACAAACACATAAAAATCACCAAAATTTTTGCATAACCAACTTTTATAAGCTTGACTCTCAAGTATCCCCAGTGGAGTCGCCATCTGTCGCGACCGATGATAATCGCGGCGGGATAGCAACTTAAAAAAATTAATTAAGTTTAGGAGTCGCCACCAATTTTATTTTAATTAGGAAAAATTGAAAAACCTTTAATAGAAATTAGTCTTTGAAACCAGATTGAATTCGGGAGTCGGTTATGTGTAGGGAAGGATGGAAACTTAATCCCACAGCACCCCTAACACACCCATCCTAAGACAGTACCTTAAGTTAATTATGCAAACTCTTGATAATCTTTGAAAATATTTGTTTTACCCCTTTCTGTAAAAAAAATAAACAAATAAATTATGAAAATTTAATTTTGACTTGACAAAATAGAGATTTCGCTTCTACGTATCCTCAGGTGTAATGAGGAACTCAAAGTCACGTAGTTGTTTAGAAAATAATTGTGGGTTAGTTGATTTTAATTAAAATAATTTTAAAAATTTAAATTAACAAGTTTTATGACTCAGATTATTCAAATTAAGGATTGAATAGGTGAAACTCGCATCACGCTAGAGACGTCACCCACTGATTATCAAATTTGTTACAAATTTTTTATTTAAAATTTATATAGGAAAAAAATAGTTGATTTTATTTTATTATTATTATTATTATTATTATTATTATTTTAAAAGAAACAACTTAATTATTTTTTAAAAATTTGAATTAACAAGTCGTCGCGACTCGATTATTCAAATTAAGGATTGAATAGGTGAAGCTCGCATCACGCTAAAGAGCTCACCAATTGCTCATCAAGTTTGTTACGAAAACTTTTATTTTTATTTTTTTTAAAAATTGAACCTTTATCAATTAACGAGTTTATTTTATAAAAGTTTAAAGACAAAATAATAATTTAAATTATAATAATTTGAATCATCAAGTTTGTCATGACTCGAGATGATTACAAATGTTACAAGGGTTAGCAAGTTTGTCATAACTCAGGTAACCCATGTTATTCTTTTAAAAAAAACATTTAATTATCTTATTTTTATATTTTATTTTTATCAATTTTTTTATTTTTTATCTTTTTTATTTTTTTAGCTCATTAAGTTAAAGTCCACTACTCAAAACCATTTATCTAAAAAATATATAACAAAAAATCCAAGCAACTTTAAAAAAAAAAATGTAGTAACTTTATGAAAGAAAAAAAAAAGAGACAAGTTAGCAACTTTACGGAAAAGAAAAAAAAAAGACAAGTTAACAACTTTACGAAAAAAAGTCTGTTTCTTTTCTTCTCTTTAATTAAACTAAATAAAAAATAAAGAAAGTAAATAATAAATAAAAAAGAAAGAGAAAACAGATAAAGTAGAAAAAATAATAAAAAGAAATGAGAATCAAAATAAGTAAAAGAAAATAGAAGTGGCTTACTGACTTACGAAAAGAATGAAAAAAAAAAACAAAGGGGTCTGTTTCTTTTCTTCTTGATGTTTGTGGAAAGAACAGAGGAAGAAGATGAAGGCAGATTAGGCGGCAGCGGCCCAAGTAGGTAGTGGCTCGGATGGAAGTGAGTCACGACGTTGGCTTGCTGTTAGTGGGATGAAGGAGTTGGTGTATTGTTGATGATAGGCTAACGTGAATGATAATTTAGGCAGAGGTGGTTATTGTGTTGCGAGAAGTTTGAACGTATGCCAGAGGTGATGATGGGATGGTGAGGAGTTTGGTTGAAGATGGAAGATGAAAGCTATGTAAGTGAGAAAATATGGTTCTGTGTTGGTAGCAGTGTAGGCAAAAGTCTGTGTGTATGAAGGTGAAGTCACCCCTTTACGAGTGTGTGGGTGATGGGTATTTATAGGAGGGGATTAGGTTGAAGAGTTTGAGTTAAAATGTAATTAGAAGTTTATTTAGGATAAATGATGAGGTTTGTTTAGGATGAGTTATGGTTAGTTTAGGATAGGTTTGCTTAGGATGAGTGTTGGGTTTAGGATAAGTGATGAAGTCTATTGAGGATGAGTTATGGTTGGTTTAGGATAGTTAGCATAAGTGTTTAGGAATTAGAATGATTGATGGAGTTTGTTTAGGATAAGTGCTGGCATATGGGTTGTGGGTTAATGAGTTGGATCATAGATTATGGGTTAATGGGTTGGTTTAGGGGTTAATGGGTCAATGAGTTGAAAGATGAGTGTTTTTATTATTTATTTTTTTATTTTTTATTTTTATTTTTTACAAAATGTCTCGGACAAAATTAGGTGTTCACAAACTTCACCTTCTTCCTTTCTTGAGTTATTCGGTCACCACCTATAGAACCACTTCCAATCTTCCATAATTTTATCTAGCTACATATCTTGAATCCTCTCATCAATCTAAAACACTTTTATGTTAGGAACTTCTCAAAATTCTATCATCTACAACTTTGTCCTTCAAGTTAAAGATCAAAAAGCTTATGTTTTCCTTCTTGTGAGGAATTTGATCAATCACCCTAAGACCACCCTTCAAGTTTGTTTAATTTAATCCAACCATAGATCTTGAATCTATATGATATTCTAAGCAACTTTCATGTTGGAGACTTTCTCTAAATCATTTATCTTCATGGACTTTCTTCAAGAGCCAAGTTATAGGGTTTTTGAGGTGAAGTGTAAGGAAACTTCATTTCTTCTCTCTTTTTCATGTTCTAAATCATGTTTGATCCATGGTTCCTCTTAATCAAGCTTAGTATACTAATTTCTATGTATTTTGTTTTGTATTTGAGAAGCCTTTGGTGGTGAAAGACTTAGAAAAAGAAGCAAATCAAGAAGCTTTTGAGGATCTTCAAGAGGTAAGAGGGAGATCCATCTCACCAACCAAGTATGGTGGTGAGAGATGGTCTTATATTTGATGGATGGTGAATCCATGTGAGAATTCCAATCCATGGTCATGTAATAATTTATGTGTGCTTATTAGCTTTGATTTATTTACTTATGCTTGATATGCTTTGCATGATTTTATAACTTTGATGATATGCTTATATTATGCATGATAAGTATATGGCATGCTTATAGTATTTATGATGAAATATATATATGTGTATGTCATGATGTGGTGATGAAAAGGAATTCAATTTTTGGCTCCAATAGCCAAAGGAGAGGGTTCGATTTTTGATGCCCTTGATTAGGGTTCATGTTGAAATTTTTCAAGAACAAGGGAATTGATTTTTGGGTCCTTAGGACAATGAGAATTTCAGCCAAGACACCTCAAAATAGGTATTTACAAATTAATATTTTCATGAAAAATGAAAATAGATGATTTGAAGAATATGAAAAATAAACAAAGGGTTTGTTTTTCAAGAAAACAAGAATACAATCTTTGAGAAATTTTTATTGATTTATTTTGTGTAAAAAGATCCTAAGTGTTTTTCTAAATATGAGTTTTGAATGAAACTGACAAACATTGATTTTAAGGATTTGCAAAGAAAGTGAACAAGGATTTGCAAAGAAAGTGAAAAAGGATTTGAACAAATGAGTTTGATTTTTATAACCATCGGTATTTCGGTTTTGAAAATAAAATTTTAATGGTTTTGTTTGTATAAAATCATATCAATTTAGAAGGAAAAATGTTTTGATAATTTTCAATAGTCATGTCCACGTTTTCGAAAGCTTGTAATGCATTGATTTTAATGAAACAAAGTGATTTTTCAAGTGGAAATATAATTAATTTAATACAAGAAATTTGAAAAGGGAATCAGAGTATTTTAGCACTTGAGAAATGAATTGATAGTGAGGTCTATGATGGATCTTGGGGGCGTCAAGGCGCGGCGGTCGACCAGTGGACAGTTGGCGAGTACCTTGTGCTACTTGGCGATGCAGTCCGTTGCAATGCATTGACGATACCCGACAAGAACACGATTCTTTTCAACGACTGAGAGATTGTCTTTGGACTAAGGCTGACAATTAACCAGAGCATTCTTCTCAAAATTGTGAAAACCTCTATGGAGTTGTTTTTGATAAACTGAGTCTTTGTGCATATGCATAAATCTGAGCATTTATATCTGTATGATATATTAATTGAGGAATATTGGCTATGACAATTGTTTTGAGTACTTGGATGATGATTGAACTGATAAATGATTAGATGATGATAGTTGATTAATGCTGATAGCATGATTATGGTATGATCTATCTGTATGATATTGCTGTTTGTGTTATCTTTGTGCTGCCATGTTGGTATTAGTGTAGGTGATCTCACCTCTTTGTTATATTGTTTTACTTTGTCTGTATTGTTAAAATTATACAGTAGAAGGAATGAGTTGTCTTTGACATAACGAGTGGTAGATACTCATAGATTTGATGGAAACATTGAAAAGTGGCTGTCTCAAGTTCGAAGATGTGCCGGGTAGACAATGAGTAAAGTTCTGATGCATCAAGTTGATACAAGAGAAGGAACGAGTATGTTAAGATTTAATGTTAGTGTTGTACCGTGCTATTAAGTAGGACTCGTCATGGAGTTTGCTACTGTTAAAAAAATAAGTCTATTAATTTTATATTTCTCTTTAAATTATGATATTAATTGGTGTCAATATTGCATAATGAATAGTTAAAATATGATTTTCAATATTACCTAATATTTTCAGTAAATTTACGTTTCAGTAAAGAAGAAATTTTGAAACCCATCTTTTATAACTCAAACTTTGTACGAACTTCTTTTCAGATTATGAGTCAAGAGTCGGAAATGTGATGCCCTAAGGAGGGTGTTACAATTACACTATCCGACGTCGTGTCTATTGCCCACAGTCCAAAATATCGTGTAGTAGTATACAGTCCAAATACATCGTGCACTACAGGCATTGTACCAAATAGTCTCCACAAGATCTTGATTAAGAATAGTGCTTGTCGAGATCATTAGTGTGTTGCCCGTTACCGCGACCCAGAGGAGCTACCAACTGTCCGCATGTGGAATTCTCCGCACACTAACCCCTCCAAGTTCAATTAATGAACCACACGACGCCTATCATACCCACAATACGGTGTAATTCATCTTGTCAATCAATCACTAATTTTCAACCAAATTGACACAACTCCTAATGCATGATTAAGAATTATAATTACAAAAATATCCTTAGTCTCAATATATTACCATATTTATGAAAATACTCTCAGTCTCAATATTCCAAAATATAGTATGTCTCCACTTGACAGTACTATCTCTCAACCTGTCCGGGTCCACCACTTTGGCCCAACAGTAAAACTCACTGTTCCATTTAGTCGCGTAAAAATTTTATCGCATTTTCGCAACCACGTCACTTTTACAAACGCTCTCAAATCGTGTAAATATATTTTGACATTTTTAAATACCGCATAAAGTTTTTAAATCATTTTCTCAATCGCGTAAGATTTTTAAATCATTTTCTTAACCATATAGCTTAAAATCTTTATTTTAAAAATGCATAAACTATATGTAGTACTTTTAAACTAAGTAGAATATTTTTCATACGTTATAAATATACTATGAAATCTTCTCTTTTTATTTGTCTGATTTTCATAAATTTTAACAGCATTTTATCTAAAAAATCTATTAAATGGTATTTTCTACATCTTTCTCTAAATACTGTTCATTTTAACCTTAACCATTACTTACACCTTGAAACTTACTAACGCGCTTCAAAACTCAAAGAGTGAGCTCTACATTAGTATTTTTCAAGTGTTTTCTTTATTTCTTACTTATAACTAATTCTTCTAATTTAGAATTCTAAAACTAAGTTAATTCCTTTTATTTCCCAAAGATTCATTGAAATTAAATTATTTTGTAGATTAGCTACTTAACCTACCTTAGAAAATAATTTTGAAAATCAAATATACATTGAATGGCATATTGGCCAAAATCAACATATCCTTCACAACTAATCATTAATTCATTTTTCTAACTTCTAAATCATTTCCAAACTCATTGTCTTACCTAGATTCATTAATCATTGTTTTAGAAAATGGTTGAGAATATTTTGGTTCTCTTTTTCTTGGAGAAGTCGTGAGCCTCTTTTGTGTTCTTTGGAACACTCATGCAATCCTTACATGTTATTTATATCCTACCATAACATTCATAAATCTATACACACATACAATATATTTTTAAAGCTATAGACATGCTTTCAAATACAATCAACTACAAATAGGAAAACTTAAACAACCACATAAGTGAATCCTTATGGATTCTTCACACACATACAATCCATTTTCTTATCACCACATAGGGTTGATGAGATTAAATCTCCATCTTACCTCTTGAAGACAAGATCTTCAAGCTCTTTCCTCCTTCTCTTGATTTTCGTGTGGATTCAAAACAAATCCCTAAAATTAGGTTTACTTAGTTACTTAGTAACTAGTCAAGCCATTATATTTGACTAAATCCTAGCCCTTGAAATTAACTTCATTTCCTATCCATTGATTTAATCTAAGGTGGATATCATTAGTTACTTTATCAAGATTGTTTTCACACCATTGATCTGATCAATGGTTATGATCAAGGCTTCTAAATCAAGTTGTTTATCCAATGGTCCACAATAAAGTCCATGCCACTTTATTTGACCAACTCTTATTGGTTTAGAATTTAGTCTAGTCAGAAACGTTGACTGCTTTTCTAAACGCGAGTCCCACAGACTTTTCCGGGTTCATAGTCATTTTAAAGTAGATTTTTACTATTTTTGAGACAGTAGGTACTGTCAATTAAAATAATATTATAATAATATAAAATTATTTTATTACACAATTAAATCTTAAAAATTAAAAGATTAATATATATATCACTCGGAATTGAGTTTAGTAAGATCTCCCAGCTCCGAATAATTAAAATAAGGTTTTTCGGGCCAAAAAATTATTATTTTCTTGGCTCGAAGCAAATCACATACAACAGTCAAATATACTCACAGAACAGTTAAATTCAATTTATAACTCACAAAAAATATAAAACAGTACGTTTAGGACAATATTGTACTTAACCCAAAAGTTGGGGTGTTACAGGCCACACCAAATCTGTTCTGCCACAACTCACCGCAGCTCACACACCACCATCACAGCTCGGGTCATGCCAGATCTGCTCTGCCATAGGTCTGTACCCTTCTATTTAAACCCAAGTAGCAAACATTAAAGGACATCCCATATTTTATTACCTTGGTATTAGGTCACTAGCCAGGAGGTGCGCAGCTGCCTAGAGGTCCTGTTGGTGATGGGGGTCCATTGGGTTTTCGCGTTTGCCAGTAGAGGTGAACGACGGCTGTTGGGTTGTAGTCTTGGGTGATTCTTTTTTTTGGGGGGGTGGTTGAATGGATTGTTGTTAATTGAGAGATGGTGATGCTGTTAAAGTTTTGCTAATTTGTTTTCGATTTGTAGGTTTAGGGTGGTGATGGGTGGCAAATTGGTTCTGTTCTGGCTTGGAATTGATGGTTGAAACTGAACCAAACAAGGCATATTATGTATTTTTTTATGAAAAGTTAATTATTTAATTAATTTTTATGTAAAAAAATGGTCAACTTAATCACCCAAGTCAAATTAATTCATAAATATTTAGTTCAGTTTAATTCAAATTTATCAAAAAACATGAAATCCAAATCGATGAAATTTGAATCAAACCAAATTAATTAATTTAAATTAATTTAAATTTTTTTTTTTATAAAATCGGACCAAATCTACCCGATCACACTCATACGCAACAATAATTTCATAGAAGATGAATAGAATCAGAATCGGATCATATTAGGCTTGGGCAAAGCAGTCGTGTCACGTTTGAGCAATAAAACAAACCTAGGCCTCAATGTGGCCCGGAATAGGCCCAAGCCCATTCCAATGTCCATTATCAGCTGGTTCTTCTTTATAAAAGTAATAGAAGTAAAACAAAACCCTAGTTGTGAATTCAGCTTCTCAGCCTCTCTACTTTCGTGGTCACGGTCACGGTCACAGAGCTCCATTCCATAACTGAAAATGGTGACTCGGTTATCTTCATCTCTGTTCATTAATTGTTCTCTCTCTCAATCGTTCTAATCAAACTCTGTGTTCTCTTGTGTGCACACATAGCCTTTCAAGAGGTACGTTGAGATCGGGAGGGTGGCTCTGATCAACTACGGCAAGGAATATGGCAGGCTCGTCGTCATTGTCGACGTCATTGACCAAAACAGAGTAACATTCTTCCAAAGTTCTCAACTTGTTTAACATTTATGCATGCCCATTTGTTTGTTTTCTTATAAATACATTTGTTTATGTTGTGAACACAGGCTCTTGTTGATGCCCCTGATATGGTGAGGTCCCCTATGAATTTCAAGAGGCTTTCCCTCACTGACTTCAAGATTGACATTAAGAGGATCCCCAAGAAGAAGGACCTTGTTAAGGCCATGGAGGCTGTTGATGTTAAGAACAAGTGGGAGAACAGCTCATGGGGAAGAAAACTCATTGTTAAGAAGACAAGGGCTTCCCTCAATGATTTTGATAGGTTCAAGCTAATGTTGACAAAGATCAAGGTCTCTTTCAACTTTCATTTTAATTGCTTCCATATACGTCTTTATATGTTATGTTAGTACTTTGTGAAATGCTTAAATAGTTAATATTCGGATTTTTTCATTTGTGCAGAGGGCAGCTGTTGTTAGGCAAGAGCTTGCTAAGCTGAAAAAGAGCGCAGCTTAGGCATTACTTACTTCATAAGCAATTTCAAATTTTGTTTTGAATTTCCTTCCATTTAGGTACACCTTGGTTGTTATGAGATTTTTATGTATCATTATGTTGAGACACTTGGTAAAAATGGTTTATTTTCAGATTTTTTTTGTTAGGGGAGGATTGATGTCAGTACTTACAATTATTGCTCGAATATCTGGTGCTAGTGAGAGCAGCCACTGCTTTTTTATTTGGTTGGCATTGTGATTGGATTCGTTCTGTTCGAAATTCTAAATTTCTAATTTACTTGTTTCAGTTGATAGCTGCATTTGCTTAGTTTTGGTACGATGGGTATTCATGGTGTGATATATACCATGAAAAAAATGCTCTGCGGTAAAATTTATCCTGTCCGTGTTTAATATTCTATAATATTGAATTTCTTAATGGCATTATCCATCCAATGGTAGCACAGTATATGTATATGGAAAATGATGTCATGGTTGCGTGTATATATATATGTGTCGGTGTGTGTGTGTGGGGAACCAATCATCTTGTTTGGTGTGTGGGCTCTGAATTGTATGTTATTTAGTCAACTATATATAGTTTGGCCAGCCTATTATTTGAAACGAACAATTTTGATGCATATAGTCTTCTAATTAAGAGTGGTGAAGCCCAAGTTATTGGATTAAACCTAAATTTCTTTACATCCTAATCGACTAGCTGTGCAACTAAGGGTATATTTACATTATTAAATAAAGTTCTTTTAAAGTAAGTTTGTTTTTAGAGTAAGCAAGTAAGGTTGATTTGATAAAGTGTATAAAAATTTTAACCTACTAAATGATCTAAGAGTGAACACACCTAAACTTATTTTAAAATAGCTTTTTTCTTACATTATGTGGCCTTAGTTATGCATATTTGGAAAGTAAGCATTTGGTATCCAATTGATGAGGCTTCGACAAATATATCGAGTCGCACAAGTAATAAAGAGTGAGTGAGTATTGTTTTCACGAGGAATGATTAATATTGAGTATTAATTTCACTAAGTTATTGTTATCTAGACTAATTATTGTAATGAGATGATTATAAAAAGAATATTAAGATGATAAACTGAAGGAATGAGCAATTAAATTTAATTTTTAGAAGAATTCGAATTAAGAGTTATAAAATGCAATCAATGAATGAAAACACTAGGGGTTGATTTTCACTTGACTCATCTTTAATTTTCATGAAATTCAATTAATTATGTTTAATTCTCTCAATTGATGATAAGGAATACACAAAATTAGTCAAAACTTAATTTCTTGGTGGATTAACTCTCTCTCAATTACCTAAAGTTACCAATTCTTTAGTCAATTTTATGCAATTGAGAGGATTACCTACGAGATTCTCAAATTAACCACATAATTACCAAGACTTATTCTTAGATATTGATAGATTATGGTGTTCAACTTAAGAAGCAAGAGGTAAAGAGGAATCTCCCAATTCTTAAAATACTCAACAAAATAATCTATGGTTGATCAAATAACAGAAGCATTAAGCACATATATTAACACTCAATTGAGAAGAACAAAACATCAAATAATCAAATATCCATGTACATCAAGTTTGGGTTAAGCTAGATCTCCCCCTAGTTATGGAGATTTAGTTACCCATGAAAAGAAATGAAAACAAAGAAGAAAGGGAAGAAGAAACTAAGAGATCCGTGGAAATGGAGAGGATAAATCATCACTTCCTTGATCTTAGATCTATGTCCCTCACTTGCAGAAAATGGTGGAAAAGAGAGAAAAGAATGGAGAAGATTTGGCCTCCTCGATGAAAAAGTCCCTAGAAACTAACTTCCCCCCCAAAACGATCGTCTTCCATCTATTTACATTGGGTCAGGTGATAACCACGTGCATCAGAAAATTAGCATTAATCATCCACGCACATGCGTGAACTCTTCGCGCATATGCGTAAGTCTTTTTGACCCAAAACAGAGACCATCACGCACATGCGTGAACTCTTCAGGCATATACGCAAGTTTTGCTGATACGGAATAGAGACCATCACGCACATGCATGAATTCTTTGCGCATATGCGTGATTCCTCCTGATCCAATTGTTTTGCACAGAGACTGTCACGCACATGCGTGGATGCCTACTTTCAATTCTTCTCTTTCAAAGTTATTGTTGTCCTTTTTTTATACTTGCTCTTCATGTCCATTGCTCCATAGCCCATTTCCAAAGCTCCTTTTACCCTTTGAAATCTACAGATTAAATTCAATTGGTCAGACTCAAGTTATTATATTAAAATGAATCATTAAGCATCATGAAATGCAATTGGACAATGTGAAAATTAGCTCAGCTCAAGACATGAAAGAAGTGTGCACTTTAAGCATAATTTCTTATGAGAACTGAAAAATATTTGGACTCATCACTCTTATTTCTATTCCATTTAAGATTATAATAACTCCATTTTGTAGAGTTATCACACCCTCAAACCTCAGTTTTGCTAGTCCTCGAGCAAAATATAAAACCAACTCCAATCAACCAATTAAGCACAAATTACTCCAAAATGTTCAAAGAGATTACAAGTTTGGGAAAATAACAATGCAAGCAGAAGAATATGATGTATGGCCTCAAAACATATTAGCTCAAGATGAAGTGTTGCAATTGACAACTCAAACTCAACCAATGCATGCCCATGCACATAATCATATGATGACTTCCTCACAATGCATGGATGTGTAAACTCTTCAAGATCAAGTTCAACATTCCTAGAAAAAAATTATGAGTAAGCACATGTACTTCAAATGCATATCCTATAAGATAGATTATCATCTCTCTCTCCACTAATGTAGACAAAGCACAACCAGGTATCAAAAGAGATTTTCTGAGCTTGTAATGTGTGGCCAAGGGTATGGGTGAAGAAAGAAGGGAAAGGAAATGTTGAATCAACAGTCAAATGCACAATTACGAAATTCAAATGATTCAAGTCATTCAGTAAAAAGAAAGAGTTCAAGAATCAACCCATTTATTCCTCTTTTTTTATGTACAACTTTCAATTTTTTTTTATATATATACATATATCTTTCTTCTTATTTTATATATATATATATATATATATATATATATATATATATTATTTTTTAGAGAGCAAACCGCTCCACACATCATAAACTCCTCTCTTCTTTTTATTTTTTTTTTCTTTTCCTCTTTTTTTCCTTTTTTTTTTCTTTTTTAACACTTTTCCCATATTCTTCTTTACTTCCCAGGGTTGAATCCCAATGGTCCCCTCTTTTCATTTGTAATGCACAATTAAGACTTAAAGCAAATGAAGATGCCCAATCATGCATTCAACAAAGGTTATGTGAATGAGATAAAACAATTTCCACATGAACAGGGGTTAAAGGTTGGAAGTTGTGGGTAAAAGAAAGAAATTGTTGGCTAAACTCATACACCCAAGGCTTCAAAATGGGACCTAGGGAATATTCATCTTTGGTTGGCTTGAAAAGGCTCAATTGGTCCAAAAAAAATGCCCTAATCATTTCCTTGGTCATGTAATGCCTAGGATTTCGTCTCAAGGGGGAATCAAAACAACTCATAAGTTATTCACAATCCATACATATGCAAATCATAATTTCTCTAGACATGTATTCCCATCAAAATTTGAGCTAAGCACACACACACAAGGTAAGAGAGCTTAATCATACAAAAGTGTGTATGGGATATCAAATAAAGATTTGAATTGGCAAAGGTAACACTAAATCAAGATAATTCATGTAGTTACTCTTCATTGGCCATTCCATTCAATTGCTTGCATGCTAGTTCCTTTACTTGTTTCTCTTTTCCCTTTTTTATGTTTTTTATATATTTTTTTCTTTACATAAAATAAAAAAAATAAAAAATTTGAAAGAGAATAGGAAAAAGGGAGCATGGGTGTTAGATCAGATCTCAAAGTAATAATGAACAATATGCATAATCCAAAGAGTGCTCAAAATATATTACACCTCACCCCCAAACCTAAGGAGAAACATGTCTCCATGGTTCAAGAGAAATAAGCACAACAAAAAGAGCAAAAATTAAGAGAAAAAAATAAAGAGGAAACAGAAAAAAAAAATGCAAAAGAGGGAGTTAAAGGAATACTAGAAATGAAGACTAGAATGTAATAGGGAATAAGTTAAAGACATACTAGAGATTAAGAGTGAAGCCCCAAAAGTGTATTGGTGCTGAAATTTAAAATGAGAAATAAAAGGAGTGGGGAAGTGGATGTGAAAGAGAGGGAAGAAATAAAGTGATAATTGTGTTGTAGGGTTATTGGGAAGATGACTGCATTGTGGTGGGGTTTTGAGAGATTTGAGAGAATGTGTGGTTTGGTAGATGGAGAAATGGAGGGTTACTGGAACGATGCGTTCTAAATTTTATTAATTTTTTTCTTTTTTTTAAAAACTCACGCATATACGTGGTCTCTTATGCATGTGCGCAAGATGCTCTGGCAGCTTTCCTTTCCACGCCCATGCATGGTTTTCTTACGCATGTGCGCGAAATGCTCTCTCAACACCTTCAGAAGCTTCTCTTCTTCAAGTTTACTTAATGATGCATTGAAAATCACCGGATAGATGTTGTTATCACCAAGAAACCCATACTTGAGAATAAGAGGCAGCAACTTTAATTCCAACTTAGGAGGTTCTTCCTTGTCAACCTTATCATTTTTCAAATCTTCAACCTTTTTAGTGTCGATTGGCAGGGCTTCTAACTCTTTAATGCACTTAATTACTTCTTGATCAACATCTTCTTCCTTAATTGTCTTGGAATCCACCATGGCTGTTTCAAGTGGTGTTTTTGGTATAGATTCCTGAAATACTTCATTTACTAAAGAATCAATTATATTAACCCTAAAACACTAGTCCTTTTCTATTGGGTGCTTCATTGCCTCAAACACAAAGTGACCTTTTCGTCTTGAACTCTTAGCATCAATTCTCCCTGCTGTACATCTATTAGTGCTCTTCCAGTGGCTAAAAATGGTCTTCCAAGTATGAGTGGAATCTTTGCATCTTCTTCCATGTCTAATACAATAAAGTCAGTCGAAAATATGAACTTGTCCACCTTCACTAGCACATCTTCTATAATACCATAAAGGTACTTAATTGATCGATATGCTAGCTGAAGGAAGACCATTGTAGGTTTCACCTTATTAATTCCAAGCTTGTGCAAGATAGATAAAGGCATAAGATTAATTCTTGCACTAAGATCACAGAAAGCTTTACCAATGGTAATATTACCAATGGTGCATGGAATACTGAAGCTTCCCGGATCTTTGAGTTTTGGGGGTAACTTCCTTTGAATGATTGCGCTGCATTCCTCTGTGAGCACTACTCTTTCATCCTCCTTCAATTTCCTTTTCTTGGAAAGTAGTTCCTTCATAAACTTTGCGTAAAAAAGCATTTTTTCCAATGCCTCTGCAAATGAAATGTTGATCTGGAGCTTTTTGAAGATGTCTAAGAATCTACCAAAGTGTTTTTCTTGGTCTTGCTTCTTTAACCTTTGAGGATATGGAATTCTATCATAGGGTGAAGGTTCATATGGTTTGTCGCAGTTTAGATCTTTCCTCTTCCTTCTTTCCTTCCTAGGACTTTCCTCTTTAGACTTGTCTTCTTCACTAAGCTCCTTGGTCACTTTATCTTCTGAAGGAATCTCATCAGTCACTTGCTCTTGAACTTCCTCACTCGACTTATCCTTCCTTTCTTGTGGCTCAATCACTTTCTCACTTCTCGTAGTGATAGCTTTACAATGCTCCTTGGGGTCTGTAATAGTATCACTAGGTAAAGTGCCTTGTGATTTCTCAGTCGTTTGTCTAGAAAGTTGTCCAATTTGATATTCCAAGCTTCTAATTGATGCTTCTTGATTCTTAAAATTGGATCTAGTCTCTTGCATGAAACTATCGGTGGTCAAAGCAAGACTTTTAACAATGCTCTCAAGATCGGATGATTTTGCTTATTGAGGTTGTGAAGGAGATGCAGATGAAGGTTGTTGGTGAGGAGGAAGTGGCCTTGGCATTCCTTGCATATTTCATGAGAAGTTTGAGTGATTCCTCCACCCTGAATTATAAGTATTTAAATAAGGGTTGTTTTGGGGTTTGAAAAAATTTCCCATGTAATTGGCCTGCTCTTGAATTGAAGCGCTTCCATCACAAGCTCCATTCATATAGTTTCCTCTGCAAAAGTCACAAACTAGAGGTTGAGAATTCATGGAGTTCACTTATATGCTTCCAAATTGATTTGTAAGGCTGGCCATTTGTTGAGAGAGTAACTTGTTCTGGGCCAAGATAGCATCCAAAGCCTCCAATTCCATAACACCACGCTTCCCCGTTGACCTTCCATATGGTGTATAGTACTCATTTGCTGCAATGACCTCAATTAATTATCTGGCTTCTTCTGGAGCCTTAGTATTGAGAGAACCATTTGCTGAGGCATCAACCATATTTCTTATAGTTGGATTCAAGTTGTTGTAGAAAATGTGCATTGTCTAAAATTCATCAAATCTATGATTCTTGCATTTCCTCAACATCTCCTTGAATATTTCCCAAGCCTGATGTAGCGATTCTCCCTCCTTTTGTGTAAAGCAAGATATGTCACCCTTCATCTTCATGTATCTTGAGGGTGAATAAAATCGTGCAAGGAACTTGTTGGTTAAGTCATCCCATGTAGTGACACTCTCATTGGGTAATGATTGCAACCAATGTTTGACTTTATCCCTCACAGAATACCGGAACAATCTCAGCTTAATGGCATCATCAATTGCTCCATTGATCTTTATGTTTTCACAATTGTCCAAGAAGTTGGAAATATGAAGGTTAGGATCTTCATCATCATTACCTCCAAACTGTTCCTGTTGCACTAACTGAATAAGAGATGTCTTCAACTCAAAATTGTTGGCTTCAACAGGAGAGGGTACAACACTAGATAAACGCCCATCAGCTGTAGGGATTGAATAATCCCCAAGAGTTCTTCACACTGGTTGTCTATTTCCTCAGCCATAGTTAATTGTTCTGCCTTTTTCCTTACTTTGGTTCTTTTTCGATTTCTTCTAGCAGACTTTTCAATTTCTGAATCAAAAAGCAAAGCTCCTGAATTAACGGTACCTCGCATAAAAAAAAGTAAAAAGTGAAAGCAAAAAAAAAAACCAGAACTAAACAACAATTAAACAATGTTAAATAAAAAAATGCCTAAAGTAGCAATATTCTAGATACTACTTGATATTAATACTAATTCAATCCCCGACAACGGTGCCAAAAACTTGATGAAGTTTCGGTAAGTATGTAACACCCCTCGATTTAATAACCACAGCACAATCGTCATTATATCACGGTTACTAAATTTCAGCGTGTTACAATTGTCAAATAACAATTTTCTAAAAATATCATTTGTTTCACATATGAGGAAAATAGGAGCCACGAATGAATAGTTACCTATACCATCAGTTAAAATATACATTACAAGATATACTCAAATTAAAGTATCTAAGGCTAGATAATCACCTTACAACTTACATATACTACCATACATTTTTTTACAGGTAATGCAAAATAAAATATAAGCTACCCACAACCTCTCCACAACTATGGAGTTGGGAGCTCCATCGGAATCCCGAATGTATGAGACAACTCCGGGCTCACCAGTATAGTGAGAAATACAAGATAAGGTCTTCCATCGCAGTCCTCTTCGTCGTCAAAGTCAGATCCCCAGCATGTCACACACGCCATTGGTCCAGTTGACTTGCAGTCTTGGTATCACCGGTGAAATAATTCGAACCAAAACCCAAAAGAAGCTCCCTTCGCGCCAGCGTCACCGGTTACAATGGGTCAAGCCAATAAAGTCCAAGGGAAAAACCAACCTCGTTTCCACTTACAGTCTTTAACCAAAGATTTACATAGAATAAAGAAAGTACAAGAAAGAGGTAAGACATCCTACCATCATTACCAATTATAGCATCGAGAAACCAAAACGGCGCAAAGCGCCCACATAGCATTTATGAAAGCAATAATGATAATAAACATTTAGTAGCAGTTATGATCATCCAGACAGTTTCAGGCAATCATATATATATGTATGGATATATCAGAAATACAACAGTTCCAATTATAATAACAATGTATGTCAGATAATTCATGGACTCACTATGCACATGTGCCCTCAATAATCAAAATCCTACTCCATGGAGCTAGACACAAAACAATCGGAGAGAATGATTCGGGAGACATGCCAGTATCTCGTCACCATACAAGTGCTTACCATATAATATCATGTCATTTTGCGCAACAAGGCTTTATACAAGCGGCATTCTCACAAGATCTCGAGATAGGACTGTGGCTGCGATTAGGATCGTCGGTGCGTTTGATCGGTCTCGTCCCACGGTCCGGAGGGGCTACCATCGCCCCTTGTGAGACTCCGCGCCCCGACGCCCTCAAGGTCGTCTACGGGACCCCGTGTCTATTCGCACCCGCACTAAGGTGTTATTCAACTCCTAGGCAACTCGGCCTTAACAAAGTCCAACGGACATTCTCTTTCTCTTTTTATGCCATGCATGACTCAATCATGCTCCTCATGACAAGCTAAGTCAATCATGCCTCAAATGCATATCATATGATTTAACAATCAGGTTTGTTCCCATTCTTGGATCCACAAGACATTTACAATGCATAATATGTATGATTCAAAATTCCATACAATTTCATAATATGCCACAATTGGCCAAAAGAGCATCAATATACAAGTGGTCATTCACGTGGATCCTTAGCATCATAAGATTAAGGTCAAACATTAGGTTCATTATGTTCCTTACTACCTCACTCATACTCTGGTTCTTCCTTTATTCCAAGTTCTCACTAGTTGAAAGGCTCAATCACGCTCCTTGTTTTTCCTTCATTATGTGTCCCTACTTTGTTTCTAGTCATCTGATGTTATTTATGATTAATATAATGTATATTAGTCCCAAAAGTTGAAATCAGGAGGTCACAAGGCCAGAATCATCCATTCGTTTGCTAGGTAAAAAGAATTGAAATATACTTATAATTTCGACGGAACAGTGTATCGGTGAGAAATCGAGCAGCTGTTCGACGAGAAAAGCACGACAGATTAAGGTAAATGGAAAACAATCGCGGGGGATAAACTCTAAGTCTTTGTCGAATTGGGAACGAACTTCACCGGATGAAGTATATAACCTGTCGAATATGCTACCACATTTAGAAAACATGATTCGACGGACACTGACATTAGGTCGGTTCCTCTATTAAACCTTCAGGATTCTACTCGACGGATTTGGAGAAAATCTCTCTATTTAACAATTAGGAACTCCACTCGACGGGCATTCACATCCTAACTCGACGGATTTCCACACTTTAGTTCGACGGATATTCTCATTGGGTAAGTTTCTCCATTAAACCTTCAGAACTCTACTCGACGGGTTTTCACATCTTAACTCGACGGAAATGATTCACAGCCTAACTCGACGAATTTTAACTTTGAAGGAGTTTCACTCGTGTACAACCGACGAATACGCTAAAAGTTCAATTCTAACTCGACAGATTTTGGATAATGGGAAAAGTCCCGTTCCTGTCGAACCGACAAGAATGTTAGGGTTACAAGGTTCTAATTCGACGGGTTCTGGAAACGTTGAGATTTCACTCCTACTGATTCGACAGATGCAACTCGACAGATCCTGGAAAATACTAAGGTTTCACTCATGCTGATTCGACAAATACACTCGACAGGTTTTGACATTCAACGGAAAAGTAAGAAGTCTAAACTCGACAGGTATGTCACTCGACGGATTCTGACTTTGGGAAAATGTTGAGGTCTCACTTAAGCTAATCCGACGGATTTAACTTGACCGATTTCTGGAAAAATGTTGAGGTTTCACCTATACTAGTCCGACAGACACTAAGAGGGCCACACTTTCTAATTCGACGAATTCACCGACGGAGGTGTAAATGGGGGGGGTCACTAGCTTCGACAACTTTTGACATGATGAAGGGCC
Source organism: Ormosia semicastrata (assembly GCA_029884595.1). Taxonomy (NCBI): domain Eukaryota; kingdom Viridiplantae; phylum Streptophyta; class Magnoliopsida; order Fabales; family Fabaceae; genus Ormosia; species Ormosia semicastrata. Next base: position 40,361,718 of record JAQQTO010000059.1, read on the forward strand.
CCACTTGTCGACAGGTTTGGCCAGGAGCTCATATTCGACAGGTTTCAACATCTTAATTCGACGGATATGGCTTACTTACTCTCGACGGATTTTAACATTTACTTTAGAATGGATCAGCAAACCAAGTCATTACCATTTTCAATATAGGATCTCTATTTTACGGGTTCAAAACCGTGACCATACGAGAACCAAAATGAGGCTCATTTCTTTCCATATTACACATTCCAAATATATATATATATACATACAAAACTCCAAAGAATCGCCTAACATCTATACATCACAAACAACATTTAAAACAGAAAGACTCTCAACACAAATTACCGACGTTCCTAAATGCTAAGAGAGGTTGAGGAGGAGTGTCTTCCTCTTACCTAAGTGAAGAACAGGGATAAAGAAGCTCCTTTTATGCTTGAAAATCTGATTTTCTTCACCACCACCGTAACTTGGGCGTTCAAGATCCACAAAGTTAAGATCAAAAGAGAGAATGGCAAATAGGAAACCGAATGCACGAAAATGAGGAGAAGGGAAAAAGTTAAGGACTTTACCTTAAAGGTCCAAGCTTTGGGGCTGTTTTGAGAAGAAAAATGAAGATACAGGAGGAGTTCCAGCAGAAACAAGGTGTGAAGGTGGGAGAGGGAAAATGGTTTCACGTCGGGTTGAGTAAAGAAGACTTGAAAGATCAACAATGGTGAATGTGGGTGGTGTGCAGCCGTGAAGAAGAAGAGAGAAAAGAGAGTGAGAGCTGCGTGAGAGGGAGGAGCAGCGTGAATGAGAGAAAATGGGAGAAATGAAATGGAAAATGTGAATGAGCAGCAGACATGGGGGAGTGGGAAAAATTGGAATAGTCAATGTAATAATTTCCTCAACATGGTCAGGCAAACATAAATTGGGGGGAGAGAGGAAAGGTTGATTAGATGGAAATAGGAAGCTTCCTTGAGAAGCTTTGTGCGCTTCTCGAGGAAATGAAGTGTAAGGTTGTCACCTTAATTAAATTCATCTGACAGATGAATAATTAAAGCGCTAAAATTATTTTCTCGGTGAAATAAAATTACAATTGATGAGAATAATATTTTATTACTCATCGATGATTTTATGATACGGTGATTTTATGTATCGATAAAGTCTCGTGAAACGTAAACCTCGTAAATCTGTGTCCCTCGGGTTTAGTAAGATCCCCGTCAACGTTTCCAAAAGTCCAAAGTTTATCACCTTAGAAAAAAATAATTTTATTTTCTGGCCAAAGAAAATATACACGTAAAACGAAAAATATATTAAAATATTCATCGTTCACAGAAAAAAAATCCAAAAAAATTCCTAAAATTCACAAATATTATAAAATAATTATTTATAATGAAATAAAGAATTTTCGGGATGTTACAAAGTATACCGAGTCGCACAAGTAATAAAGAGTGAGTGAGTATCGTTCCCACGATGATTGATTAATATTGAGTACCAATTTCACTAGGCTATTACTATTTAGACTAACTATTGTAATGAGATGGTTGTAAAAAAAACATTAAGAGGATAAACTGAAGGAATGAGCAATTAAACTTAATTTTTAGAAGAATTTGAATTGAGAGTTATAAAATGAAATCAATGAATGAGAACACTAGGGGTTGATTTTCACTTGACCTATCCTTAATTTTCATGAAATTCAATTAATTATGCTTAATTCTCTCAATTGATGGTAAGGAATACACAGAATTAGCCAAAATCTAATTTCTTGGCGGATTAACTCTCTCCCCATTACCTAAAATTACCAATTCCTTAGTCAATTTCATGCAATTGAGAGGATTACGCATGAGATTCCCAAATTAACCACATAATTACCAAGACTCGTTCCTAGATATTGATAGATTATGGTGTTAAACTCAAGAAGTAAGAGGTAAAGAGGAATCTCCTAATTCTGAAAATACCCAACAAAATAATCTATGGTTGATCAAATCACAGAAGCATTAAGCACAGAGATTAACACTCAATTGAGAAGAACAAAACATCAAATAATCAAAGATCCATGTACATCAAGTTTGGGTCAAGCCAGATCTCCCCCTAGCTATGGAGATTTAGTTACCCATGAAAAGAAATGAAAACAAAGAAGAAAGGGAAGAAGAAACTAAGAGATCCATGGAAATGGAGAGGATAAATCTTCACATCCTTGATCTTGGATCTACGCCCCTCACTTGCAGAAAATGGTGGAAAAGAGAGAAAAGAACGGAGAAGATTTGGCCTCCTTGATGAAAAAGTCTCCAAAAACTAACTTCCCCCCAAAACGGTTGCCTTCCATCTATTTATATTGGGTCAGGTGATAACCACATGCATCAGAAAATTAGCATTGATCGTCTACGCACATGTGTGAACTCTTCGCGCATATGCGTAAGTCTTTCTGACCCAAAACAGAGACCATCACGGACATGCATGAACTCTTCACGCATATGTACAAGTTTTTCTAATCCGGAACAGAGACCATCATGCACATGCATGAATTCTTTGCGCATATGCGTGATTCCTCCTGATCCAATTGTTTTGCACAGAGGCTGTCACGCACATGCGTGGTGCCTTCACGCACATGCGTGATGCCTACTTTCAATTTTTCTCTTCCAAAGTTATTGTTGTCTTTTTTTATATATATACTTGCTCTTCATGTCCATTGCTCCATAGCCCATTTTCAAAGCTCCTCTTGCCCTTTGAAATCTACAAATTAAATTTAATTAGTTAGACTTAAGTTATTATATTAAAATGAATCATTGAGTATCATGAAATGCAGTTGGACAATGTGAAAATTAGCTCAACTCAAGACATGAAAGAAGTATGCACTTTAAACATAATTTCTTATGAGGACTGAAAAATATTTGGACTCATCACTCTCATTTCTATTCAATTTAAGATTGTAATAAGTTGGACATCCTAATTGTTTGGTTGCTCAAGCATAGCGTAACAAGTATTAAACTTGGATGTGATGGATGCTTGCTTCTGTATAGATGTAGCTAGGGAAAGACAACTTTGGAAAACATTATGCTCCAAAGAGTGCTAGAAATTATAAGTTTTCAGTTGATATATTTATTCTTATAATTACAAAAATGTCATTATTTTCATTTTGTTTCTTGCTTTTTAACTTTTGTGAAGGAAATTTGGTTTCATTATTATTTTTTAACAAAAGTTTGAAAATAGAAAATAAAATAAAAATAAAGTGGTATTTTTATAATTATAAATAAAAATATATTAACTGAAAATGAAAACTAAACAAACCAAATGTTCACTATGTTTTGCTAATCATATTCATGAAATAAATGGCAAAAAAAAAAAAATAGCCAGAAAATATTTGATTGTAAGGGTGTTAATTTTATAGACACTGTATTCTTACCTTCTATCCATCTTTTTTTTTTTAATGAAAAAAAGTTTAAGAGGCACTGTGACTGATTCGGACGGGGCAATAGGTCAATAGATCTGAAAGATCATTCAGTAAGTCATTAGTCGAATGTAGTGTTTGTTTCTTCTGTATTCTTGGAGGAAAATTCTTCCTCCATATGGAACATCAATTACTTTTGTTCTTATCAGGTTGCTCCACATTCTTTGGGTGTGATTACTCTTCACTTTAGATTGTCCCTCACACAAGTGTTTTCTTGTGAGTTCAAAAGTTTGATATTATAACATTCTTTCAATTGTTGAGTTCAAGCTTGCATATTACTTGAAATAATGATTTCATATATGTTGAATGATTTCAACATTTTTCATTTAATTTTATCTTTTTTGGGTCAAGGTGTATTAATTGTAGGGCAAACTTTCATTGGTAGATCATGTGTAATTGTGAATATCATTGTACGTCTTTACTGAAGCTTGTAGTATGTTCTAACTTTAAAATAAAACAATCTCCACTCCCTGAAATTTCACTGTACAAAAAAAATTGATTGTGGGATTTTTTATTTGTATAATTAAATTGGGTTTTTAAACATGCCTAAATAATTTTCCCATTAAATTATAATTATAAAATGTATAAATTTTGTATATAAAAATTTGTAGTTTTATTTCTTTTATAAAATTTTACCAAATTAGATAGCTTATTTGAAATATAATAACAACTAAGCTTTACTATATTAAGTAAAATCCTTATATGAATCAAATGGATGTATTAGCCTTTATCAAAAATTAAAAGTTTAATAAAATCTTTTTTATTGTAAAGAAAACATATCTAGTGAGAGGAGTGTTTATTGTAAGAGATGAGATAAGTGAATCTTAATCATTGGATCTTATATAAATGGTAAAGATTAAAATATAAATGTATGTGACCTTTTTAAGTGGTCACATGACCTTTAAATAATTTTTAACCATGCATGTATGATTATATGATTAAGATTTATTTCTCTCATCCTCTCACAATAAAAATTTCTCTTACTAGATATGTTCCTTATAAACACACACACACACATATATATATATATACTCTCATGCTTGAATATATACTCTCATGCTTGAAATATACGTATAAAAATAAACAGAAAAATAACATTAAGCATGATTTACCATAAATGAGTTCATTTTTTTTTCTGAGAATAAATGAGTTCAATTTATTTATAAATGAATTTTACTAAAACCTTATCATATTTCAATAAATTTAAAAATAATCAAAGCAAGATTAGCAAGTACTTTAAATTAATTATTACTACGATTCCTTTGTTAGACTTCCACTTGAAAAAAAAAACTACTTATTATCATTAAATTCTTTTAATGGCAATGTAAATTAAAATTCGCAATGGATAGAAGTTTTTCTTTTATACAATCAAATAAACAAATTTACAAAAGATGGGTCGATGTGATAAGAAACTTTGACATCCTGAAATGGAGATGCAAGTTCAAATCACAGCGAAATAATTTTTATGGAAAAGTTGTATAACCTTTGTACTCTCGTATTTGAATGAGGATTAGTTCCATAAACAGTTCAAATTGATTGAATCTATAAGGATACATCATAGTCTCGAAAAAAATAAATTAATAATAATAATAATAATAATAATAATAATAATAATAAAGGATTTAGAAGCACCTTGATGAAGTAACTACAGACCATGAATATTGATGTGCCATGTGTTTGCTTACCCACAATGTTTACCTACCTTTGCCGGTGTTAAATATTTATTATATTCTTCTCTTTAACATTATTTTTTTCTTTTAATTTAATGTTTCTTGTGAGATCCCCTTTGATTTGTTCACTTTGATCAGAATAAGAGGAGTTCACCTTGTTGCTGATTGAAAGATACATTTACATTGTCAACCTTTTTTGTTTTGTTTGTGAGAATAAGAGGTTCGAACGACGTTTGGAATATACTCAGATTTTTTAAATATAATTTTAAGTTCGATCTTGAAATTTATATATATGAAAATAATATTATTGAAAAAAGTTTTTGTGTACATATTCATACTCTAAGAGATGAATCTCTGATTTATTGAGTAGAAAAAATTCTGGAAAAAAAATCAGAGATTCAATATAAATCATAATTATAAATTCCATAACATAAAGTCTCCAAAACAGAAATACATAGAAAAAGAAACAAATCAACCGGGTCTTCTCTTGATATATGACAAAAAAAATCAGAGCTTCAACATAAATCGTAATTATAAATCCCATAACATAGACTGTCCAAAACAGAAATACATAGAAAAAGAAACAAGTCAACGGAGTCTTCTCTTGATAGTTGATTCACTAACCCACTTAGGAATAATTTATACAAGGAAAAAAACAAAAACCTCAGAAAATTCTAAGTTCTCAGTTACGTAGGAATATTTGGTATCTCCACCCAACTAGTCGATTTGGTTCTTTCTTGATAGTTCAAAATGTAGAGCTTGACCATTACTTCTTATTCAAAGTTTCCTCCTAACTGACAACTCAAACTAATTAATTTTCTCAATTGAGCAGCTTAAGAATTCTTGACTCAATTAAAGCACACTTTCGTTTTAAGGTAGGGGTATTTTCGATTCAGCTTTCGTGTTAATTGAGACTAATTTCTCTTCCCACACAATCTTTCCTTGGCTCAAGTTTGAAGACTAGTCAAAGTATAAAGCACACTTTCTAAACTATTAAGCCAAACCCATTAGTAAAGATATGGCTAAGCTCCATGTGACCAGATTTTACCTGTAGTGCAGGGATTTTTTGTGTTTGACCAAAGTGTTTTCTTAAAGGCATTCGTGTGAGATTAACGTTCAGATTGAGAGTAGGGATTAAATAAAGTCTCAATGACGATTCTAGGATTCAAAACTCTAAGGTAAGATTCGCCTGAGTCGCAGTTTACTTTCACTATCACTAACTATTGTTAGATACCTGCTGTAAAGGGATTTAAAACCCATTAGAAGCACTTTGTAGCCAAGGCCAAGCCAACTAACGAGTGAGGATTTCTTACCCCAAAAAATGGGCCAAGCTCAATTGTTACTCAACACCTCTATTGAATATATATCAACACAAGTAAAAAGAATTAAGGTCCCTCACTCCCTCTTATTTTCTATATGAAAAACTTGATTTACTAACTTTTCTGGTCACCATCTCCTGCAAATGGCAGATTTTCTCTGAGAGTCTGATCAAACAATAGGGAAAAACATGCGATTCAGATATCTTCATCTCAAGCTCAAGGTAAGCCAATGTTCTTTTCCCATTTCCCTGTTATATTGAGCTTCTTTGAAATTCATGAGAAACAGATTAATGGATATATCTGAGTTCTGTTCTAGTTCTACATAATAGGCCAAAAGCAAAGGAAATGTAACTTAGAAACAAAAAATGCTCTTGACCCTTTTATGATGTTTGTTTTCCCTTGATGTTGCTAAATGCTAAATCATAGCAAGAAATGGTCGTTTACAGCAAGAGCTAATCTATCTATTGAGTTGGGCAGGTATTCAGGCTGAAATGGTTTCTCCCAGGACATGGAGGCAGAAAGACAAAGCACAGGCCTGCAAAGAAGCCTTCATGGATGATGCCAATAACACATGGTTATCATGTGGTGGAGCATCATATGATCAGAGATGGTTCTGATGACTCAGACTTTGATTCAGTTGTGGTACAAAGAGAGCGAATGGATCACACAGAATTGTGGTATTTTGGAATCTTTGATGCACTAATTGGAGACGAGGTTACCAAGTACATGCAATCCCATTTCTTTGACAAGAAGCTTCAAGAGGTAATCGATCAATATTGTGTTCATTTCTGCACCAATATATATATAGTGTTCATTTCTCCCATATACTCTGTCTACTTTATTCAACCAAACTTGAGTATTTTGAGTAAAAATGCTTTTGATTAGTTAATAAACTAGACGGTATTGCCATAAAAATGCTTCTGACAAACTCTGCTTCATCCAGATATTGTTTATTTTTTCATGAAAGATTTTTCAAAAATGCATTATTATTTATTGCTTCTTAGTCTCCATTCAAGAATGGTTTGAACTTTGAAGAAGGAAAATGACATGGGAGGAAAGAAAAGCATGTATGTATAGCTGGATGAATATACTCAGCCATTGGCATATTTTCATTTCTCCTCTTATTTCCAAACATAACCTTGATATCTATGGTCCAAGAGAGGTCAAGATTAAGCTGCTATATACATAAATTCCCAAACATAACCTAGATGAATATTTTCTAATGTTTTAATTATATGTTAGCCTCATATAAGGAAAAAAGTCAAAGAAACACTGAAGAGAGCTTACCTTGGTGCAAGTGCAAAGATTAGAGAGGAACACAAATCAGAGGAGACATGCATAATGGGTTCAGCATCTGTTATGGTGATAAATGGAGAAAAACTTGTAATAGCCAACATGGGAGATTACAGAACTGTTGTGTGCAGAGATGGTATAGCTTATCAGGCAGCTGGGAGATACCAACAATCACCCAAAAGACATTGGTCTCGCAGACTCTTTTCAGGTATCAAATACTCACAGAGATCTATTTGTCATTATTAGAATGGTTTTTCAATTTGGCAAGGTGAAAACAATATTAATTGGGAAGCAAGTACATCACTGTCTCAATGTCTTTAATCTGTTGCTTGAATGAAAAGCCAGCAAAATTGCTTCACTAGCTTCTTTTCCTTCCTTTTCATTCAAATGGGATTTGAGCTATACAGTAGGTAGCTCATTCCCTCTCATAAACACACGCTGTCCATCCATATGGGATTTGATCTGGTAACCAAAAAGTTGAAGTTCTTAGCTCTCAATTATTGATATTTGATTTGACACGTAAGAAGGAAGGAAAAAATGAGCATTGTGTAAATGCCCGAGAAAACAAAAAAGGGGGGAAAAAATTCATATATCTTTCTGCAACACAAACACCTTACCATGCATGCTTGTATTTTGTCCAGCTGAGAAGTCAAAACACTTCCTAGTTCCTTCCCAAAGGATGTTACCTCAGTGTGTCAATAGCTCACAAAGAAAGTGACCAGAATATATTATCACATTTTGTTTCTTTTGTTCATCCATAAGTGGGTACATCTTTTTGATTCACACATCTCATAATGTATGCTATACATGTGTTCACAAATTACACATACTAGCATATGAATCAGGAAATGCAGCAGATACAAGGTATGATAGAAGCTCGGAACTTGTCGTGAGGGGTGAAAGGATTGATTCTGATACTGAGTTTTTGATATTAGCAAGCAATGGCATATGGGAGGTAAGCTGCAAGCCTGCAATGTAAACCATTACATACTATAGTACAAACTTAGCTCCACATGAAAACCCCAATTTCTTTTGTTGCCTACACCCCCTCAAAAAATATAAGATATAACGCCCATAATCCTTCAATTAAATCAACAAAAGTAAATCCCATCTTGCTTATTAAATGTGAGATTTTTAACTTAAGGGTACTCAATATTTAATCATTAAAGTCATTTCATGAAAAAAAAATTTAATTGAAAACTAATAGCTTATAAATCTCCATATATGTGTGTAGGTGATGAAGAACCAAGAGGCTGTGAATCTGATCAGTCACATAGAGGATCCACAAGAAGCAGCTGAATGCTTGGCAAAGGAAGCTTTAATTAGGATGAGCAGAAGCAACATCTCATGCTTAATCATTCGCTTTGACCTCACCAAATGCAACCCTAACGGCCATAAAGTCATGTACCCTCGTAGAATGCCGTACATGTGCCGAAAACTTTGTATAGCTTACCAAAGCTATACGAAGCACGGATAATTACACGGATATGAGAACGTATCAAAATTTAAAAATATTATATGTAGTAATATTTAAAAAATATTACATATAATATTACATGTACACGGATAATTACAAAATTTAAAAAAAATATTTATAATTTATTAATATCATTTTTATAAGTTTAAAAATTTATAATATCTTAATATATATTATATGTACTAATATTTGTTACTTAATAAACTCTCTTAAAAAATATGAAACATAATTTCTATTAATATTTTTTAAAAAATATCCTAAATCAACTTTTTTTAATAGAATTAATTATATACAAATATATGTATATCTAAAAAAATTAATTAGAAGTAATATTAGTATGATGTAAGTTTTGGTGACAATTCAATTTTGAATTTAACCTATGCTCGGAGCATATGCTTATACATTTAATGCATATTGATTGTGTTTAGGTGTTTTCATATTAAGAATATATATATATATTGGCTGAGGAAAAGTTGTCATATTAAGAATATTGATTTTCATATATTTGACCTATTTTCCTCTTAGTTTTAGATCTTTTTCAATGCATTTAACTCATCTTGATTGTATTTACTTTTTTCACATTGATAATTTCAGTCGTACCAAGAGACACAGATTGGCACCTAAAAGTGCCATCAAACCAGCACCCAAAAAAATAAAAAAAGAAAGAAAGAAAAAGTGTCATCAAGCCTTTGGCTCGATGGTTACTCACTTGATAGTAAGTGTATGTCTTCCTTCCCCTTATTTTGAGTTTGAATCCCAAATGCACCCCACAAAAAAAAAAAAAAATAGCTCCTTTAAAGTGCCACATAGCGTCATTTCCTTCAAATTTATCCATATGGTATGTTTTGATGAAGGGTTTTAGAAAAAAAAGAAAAGAAAGAATTATTTTTCATTTTTAAATTGAAAGAGTTACAAAATATTTATAACAATAAATAAAGGATGATTAAGAAGTTATATAATTATCTTTCATTTTATACCTTTTTGTAAAAAAATCTCTAATATAAATAATGTTTACTTAAAATAAAGAATAATCTCCCTTTCCTTTCTCTAAAAAAAAAAATCTAACTTCTAAGCATATTCTTACTGGACTCTATATATTTATATAATTTTATTTTTAATATTTTAGATTACCTACAATATACTTAGTCTGAGTAAATCATTATCTATGATAAAATTTTGTAAATCTTAGCTCAAGTGGCATCAATTCCTTACCATTACTTTGATTCCAACATCGAATCCCACCAAGTCTTACACATTATTTGTCAACTAAAAAATATTCGTCTCACCGTATTTTGAAATATTATTCTTTCACTTAGCGGGTGAAAAATATTTAAAAAATATATATATATGTTCTTGTAGAATAAAATATTTCAAGTCCAAAAATATTCCCTATTACCCCATTTAGTGCCAAATATCTAGTCTTTCTTTTCCTTTTTTGGAGTTCCGACTTCAGCCCCTACTTGTACCAAAAAAAAAAATTCAATTCCAAGTCATACAATTGGGAACTAGTTTAGTTTAGTTTTTATTTTTTTAATTTTTTTAAGACTACAAGTAAATGAGTAATCTAACACATGGACTGGCTCTACGCCTTGCCGATCGGATCTAAAATTGGTGACCCATGAATAAATAAAAAAAACAAACAAACAATTGGTGACCCAGCCAAAACTTAAAAAAACAAAAAAAGAGTTCAAAATCATACAAGTTATGACTAGTCAAAAACTCACTACCAAATAACTACCCTCTCTTTTTCTTTTTTTGGGTACAAAAAGACTACCCTCTATTTAATTTTGTTCATTTTAGATTTTATCGCTACTATTAAGAAATATAATAGAGAAGTCATTTTTTATTTTCAAATTTTGTGCATTTTAAAAATGAAATAGTTAAAGTCATTCAAGTTCAAAATTTAATAACTGCTCGTTATGAATTTGTTGTGCTTTATTTCGATAGAAGTTGAGTATCAGGCTCAATAATAATTTCATTGGAAAAGAAAATAAAAATTGTTGCCACGAGAAGGATAATATTTCAATAATGATTATCTTATATCTCTAAAAAAAGTGTAATACTATTTATATTATTTTTAAGAGATATGATTGAGTGAAAAAAATTGATAAAAAAATATATGTATAATGAATAATATTAAATGATGTGTAAAAATGAATATCTGTATTATTTAATGTAAGAATATAAGTGTTAATAATTTATATGGAATTGTCAAAAGACTACAAAATTCATCAAATGGAGAAATAAGATCAAATCATTGTGCAAGACCTTGTGATTTGATCCAACGACTGTCTTTTGCAAGGCAGCTTTTTCACCTCAAGTTTGGTGCCCAAGAGGTGGATTCCAATTGCATACTTGATCAATCAATCACAGGGAAGCTGAGACCAAAAAGAGTTGAGCTACAAAAGCATGGTCCTAGCGTGCTGGTGTATCAAATAATTGGTTAAGAGAAGAAGATCCTGTGATCTTTGTCTACATCCTGGCGAGTGTTGGAGATTTAGCGGGTTTTCTGGCTATGATTCCATGTTTGTTGTTCTTTCCTGTACACGAGTTATCTTTTCACAACCCCCCCCCCCCCCAAAAAAAAAAAAAGATATTTGCATTTTGATGGGGCTTTGTGGTATGGTAGAGCTGCAATTCTATTCTCTGTCAATACATCTAACAAGAAAAATCCTTGTACAACATAATTTAAAAATGTGGGATTATTTTTTACAACAAATGTGGGATCAAAATAAATTGCTCAAATCCTCCTTAATCCAGAGTACAATATACAAATTACTTCTGCATATGAACAACGAAACATGAATATACAAAGATAAATTTTTATAGCAATATATTACTCGCTGATCTTTTCCAGCTAGACAATAACTCATGACACTTAAGGAAAAAAATATGATTAAGAATCAAGTAAAGGGCCTAGCTTGTCATTGCATCAACCTTACCAATAACATCATCCACTCTATCAAGCCATCATTATCTTTTTTTTTCACTTCTTGCTTCGAAATGGCGATAACAAGGAGAAAGTGCGAGATGCTGCACAACAATATGTTTACCATGTCCAAATTCAGAATAGGAATGTAGATAATAATGTAACAAAGAGGGTAGGGATAAATAGAGTTGATTCAAGTCCACTTAAATAAATTGAGTATGCAGTGTGTGCTTACACTTTTGTTGAGTTGTGCTGGCAGTGGCAGTTTCATCTTGAGAGATCAAATTCTTCAAAGTATGAACTGAAGATGACATAGGAAATATGATGATCAGTTTCAGTACATATATTTCATAAATAAAATCGAATGTGGTGGATTTCTTTCACACAATCTGTCGACAATATACTCATCTTGGCATCTAGGGAAAGGAACAAAGATTTACATATGAAAAATCCAATATAAGATCTAGCTACTCTAAAGCACAGGCTATAGTAAAATACAAGACTTCCACCAAGTCATCAGCCATCAGTTATTAGTAAATGATTGAATGGAGAGGCTATTGACTTTTTTCAATTACAGTTATATATGTTCATTTTACTCTCTAAACTCTGAAGTACACCTTGCAGTTCAAGAGAAACCAAATTCATTCCTGAATGTTGGGATGCAGGTAAGTGAAGTCAACACAGGTAAGTTCACCTTGCAGTTCTAGAGAAACCAAATTCATTTCTGAATGTTAGGGTGCAGGTACGTGAAGTCAACACAGGATCATTATGCCCACGACAGAAAAGGGGAACAATATTGGTGTACCCACATACAACACAATTTAGGTAAGCATATATCAGAGGATACTTTAATTTTATAATTATTCAAAAAGGGGACTAATTTTATGAGATGCTACACTGTAATGTCATCATAATATTGTATCTTCAAAGCCATAGCTTAGTTCTGTTCACAACATAAAACACATTAGCTTCTTTCTTATTTTTTTATTTTTATTTTTAAGTATAGCATTTAAATGGTTAACAAAGAAGGAAAAAGAGTGGATGTTGCGTTTCGAGCAGGGTAGTCTCCAAACTCAATTAGGTATTGTCAGCTTTGACCTAATGGATTGCACCTCAGCCCTCACAGTTTTGACCTTTAAAAACATGTGAAAGTTGTGTGTTTGGTGGATCATGGTATCAACACTATGGTTCCTAAAATTGAGATCTTAGAAGTGGTAGTGTACCATATATCAGACAGTGTTCCAGGGATGTAATCTCTGGATACTAATGTATTACGCTGATGCCCAAGAGGAGCCCATTACCTTCATTCGAGGAACCGTTAGTTCCAATCTCATCTGCCTCAGAACCATCAATGCTGACATTATCTGATTCCATGCTGTGACCAGCAGTAGCTGAGCTATGACTCTTTTTTCCAAACTTTAGCAGTCGTCTGAACCCTTTTGATGAAGATTCCTTTACCTGAGGCTTCTCAATTGCTTCAGGAATCTTCTCAAGTGTTGAGTTCCTGATGTCAGACACATGTGCTTTAACAGTCTCCATACCAATTGCTGCAGTCTCTAGACTTGTGGGGACTGCTTTACCATACTCAGTATTTCTTGTACTAGGATCTTCCAAAGAAGAAACTCGAGCATATGGGGCTTGATATGCTTCCTCAGCAATACAAATGCTGGATGATTTTGAAGGTTCTTTCTCTGTATTATCCATTTTGACCTGATTTTGGAAGATATTAGATTCAAAATTAGCTGATGTATTAAGAAGTTATCCCATCCATGGAAAATTTAGATAAACAATATGAGCATGTCTAAAATCAAATTAAAATTTCTTGCCCATACAGTTAAAGGTAAAAAATAACACATCATTGCTGAAATTTAAAAATCAAATATGAGCAAATTTCTAACTATCATAGAATTGAACATAGACTTCTCTTCCACACATAATATCTGAATTTTATAAATTGGAATATGTGGAAAAACTAAATTTGTAGAAAGTATATGGTAGGACCAGATGATGAGCCTTGGCACAACGGTATGAATGCTGCTTTGTGACCTTGTGGTCACAGGTTCTAATTGTGGAAACAACCTCTCTTCTTTTGGGAGTAAGGTCGCATACATCTGACCCTCCCCAAAACCAACAATGGTGGTAGACTCATGCCCTAGGCCATCCTTATATAGTGGGACCGAATTTTGATATTATAATGCTATTCTCACAATTTATAATAAGCACATAGAATTGGAAGTACATCCTTGAGCTTAGCGAAGCATAGATTATAGGAAGCAATATATTTGGTACAGTTTTCAAGTCTCACATAATAACATTAAAAGATATAGATGGCAGGTTAAGGTGATTGCAATACTCATATATACTGTAATTTATTTAAAAGAGGATATGCTGTCAGACAGGCAGAACATTTGTTCCTGTACACATAAAAGTTTTTTATGCACATTACCCTTAAGAACTAACAAGGCAGTTAAACTATCATCAAAGCTACTCTAATCTAAGTTATGAATACATACCTTAGTAGATATGGGTTGCAGGTGTGATTGGTTCTGTGAGGTTTCATTATCTATTATATCCATGCTTAGCGGTGAAACAGGTGCACGAATAGCAACATAACTTGATGCTGTCTCAGTTTTCTCTCTCACTTTATCATTATCATATTGTTTCTTTGGTATCCCAATTTTTCCTTCTGACTTATGAATAGCAGGGGCATAAGGTTTCTCGCACTCAAGCATCACAACAGTCTTCTCAACTACAGGATTGTCATGTCCATCATCATTGGATGAAGTTCCCATTTCATTTTTCTTTGGCATGGTACCTTCTGAATTCATAGAAGACTTGTTACCACTCAACTTCTGTGTCTTCTCTTTGACTGATGATTTGTTTTGGACAATGTCACTTGCTTTGGATGTTCTGACTTTCAGTTCTGGAAGGGCTGCTGTCTTGCTTTTATCATGACTCACAATAGCAGAAATCTTTTTGACCTCAGGTCCATCAGCTGATTTTGATATTGTCCCAGTGCTATGTGGTTTAACTGAGGAAGTCTGACGAATGGTACTCATTTTAGGTTCTGACAATCTTCTAATCCGTGCCATTGATGCCTTAGTATCAGTTGAGCCATCACCCTTCTCTAGCTTAGATTCGGGCAAAGATGACACTGATCGACTTAATTTGTTTTCAGCCAAGTGGCTTCTAGTATTCAATCTGCTGGTTTTTGACACTTTCAAAGAATCATTAGATCCAACAGAAGCAGTTCTGTTGGGGAATCTTTGAAGGGGTGAGGTTGGTCCTGGCTCTGAATCACTAAATTTTGATCCTTTATGAGAGCTAGGCGAAAGTTTTGTTGGAAATTGTTTCTTGGTTAGCTGTGATGGCACTGGTGACTGTGCAGTGATTGAGCTACTCTTGGCAGCAATCCTCTTTTGCCTCTCCATCTTTAAAGCTTCTAAGCGCTTCATCTCTTCCTCTTCCTAGTTATTATAAATAAAAGGAAATGAACAGAGTTGAAAAACAGATGACTGACCTTGAAAACATGAATCTCCAACTAATCTAAATGTAAACGTACTGAAAACTATGTTAAGATCCTGTATACAAAGTCATTGATCTTGACTAACTGTCTTACATCCATTTTAAGCTAATTGTATGTAATAGAAACATGGAAGAAGGAAGGGAGGGTTAGGGGCTATAGGAATAGAAGTGAGTACCTTCTCTTTCTTCATTTTCTGGAGATCAGCTTTGTAGTTTCTTAATCTCTCAGCACGTGCTCGTGCTTCATCCAAAGGACTCGGTTTAGAAGTCTTCCCTCTCCTTATCGGCCCAATGGTCTGTTTTTTATCAGAACTATTTGGAGTAAGTTTTGATTTCGGTTCCTTGTCCAACCCCTTAGATCCTGTTTTAGTGTCAATCAATACTTCTTTGTTCTTATCTTGTAAAGCGCCACCTTCAGCCTGGGCCTGCATTTCATAGTCTAAAGCAGGGTCATAACTCATTGAACCCCTTTCAGCTCCCCGTTCAGGCATCATGCTTAATTCATCTGGCTGATAATTGATATGGTTTCTCTCATTAGAAGATTTTCCTTCCTTTTGATGCACCATTGGGAGCTCAGAGTCCATGTCAATAGCATTTCTCTCAACATTTCCTGCATCACTGACTTGGCTTGATCTATACTCCACTATGTATGAGTCATCATTCATATCATGAAACAACTTCCTTTCCAAATTATTGTTTGAATAACCTAGTACACTGACAGTTTCCATATCTGAAGAAGGATATGAATTACCAAACTGACTTTCTTGTTTAGGAATGATGAAATCATCACCGGTAGCTCCCCTATAACCACCCCTTCTTCTGTTTACTTCTAAAGATTGTACGTCATCTTCAGACCTACCATCACCAGACTGCCCTGCCCTTACAGATAACAATAAATCATCATTGGATGCCTTAGGCATGCGGGTCAATCCTTTGCTAATGCTATGCATATCCATAGTACCACTGCCTTGAACTTCATGCATATCCCGCTCACTAAAAGCCAAAGGATCATTGACTGCAACATATTTTTTTCTTCTCATGTGATCCACCTTTTCCACATCAAATTGGTCCTGGTCAAAGGCCTGTCTATCTTCATCAACATCTCTCAGTAAACAGTTTTGAAATGCTTGCCAGTGCCCTCCTTCTGCATCCTTCACATGGTCTGTTTCTTCCTTATCAGATGAATTCAACTTCTTCAAAGACTCTTTTCTGGGTTCGTTTCTTTTTGAGGTCTTAACAGATTCCTGAGTATCTTTATCTTCATCAGTTTCTGAGGCAGAATCTGAATATGATCCACTGCCAGAAGATTTTTCTGTCTTTGTTATGTAATTGATGTTCCGAATGACCACCATGCCAGATTTCTGCCTACCTGATCGGCTAGCCTTCTTCCTTCGATCTCCAGTCTGTGAACCTTCCCTCTCCATGTCCACTTCATCCTGCAACCTTGATTTTGAAGCTTCTACATCCCATGTTTCTGATTCGGTATTGCTGTGTCTACTATCCATGGAATGCCTTCTCCGCCCCACATTTTGACCAGCAATTAGTCTGGGGTCCTCCACAGGTGGATAATTTGGCTGCATAAATGGACTGTTTCCTGGATAAGTCTGATAGTAGGGTATGCCTTGCACTGGATATGGCTGAAAGACTGGTATAGCACCTGGGCTAGAATGAACAGGCCAAGGAGGGAACATATGATGTGGAAATTGACCTTGAATATTATCTTGGTGGCCTATAGATGGTTGGCGGTCCATTAGTGGCACATCTGGAAATGTGTAACAAGAAGCTCAAGACATTTTTAATGAAGAGAAAAGGCAGACATGGACTGTGGATCATCATTTAACAATCTCAGTTGAGGAGATGAATCAAACCTTCATCTTCCCTCATGACTTAACAATTTAAGCATGTGCACTTGTCTGATACCTTTCAAAACCTATTACATGTGTGCGGTCCATTTTTATGAAGGCAACAATTTGTGTTGCTTATGACAACAAAATCCTAAAACGGCAATTCTCTTCCCTTATAGACAAGTGTCATGCATAAACTTTTATCCATGATGTAATTCAACTTTGTGAAGAAAAAGAAGAAGCTACCAAAACAAAAACCATTTTGCAGGATAACCAAATTTCCTATCTTCGGAAGAAATTGAGCATATTGTGCTAACTAACATAAAATACAGGAAAAATAGAATTTTCAGTTTGGTGAGTTTATATTATGTCCATTTCATTACTTTCAGAGATATATCACAGCCACTTATTCTAGCGTTTTCTAGGGTTCCCAAACAGGTAACCGGCATGGGCAGCAGTAGCATAAAGATCAAGAATGCATATGCTTAGTGATCAAAGCATCTCATTATTTTGGTTTAGATTTGATGACTTATTCTAATAGTCCAAGGCATTACTGGGCCATAACTATTCAGGGCAATTAGGATTTTTTTTTTGGCCAAAGGGCTATTAGTAGGCATGGAAACAAACCAGGCCAGACCAGTTTTCCAAATATTATATTTTTGTTAGGATTAGTACTATCACTTTACTTACTATCAAACTTTCTATTGTCTCCAAAAAATATTATATTTGTCATGAACTAATTCTCCCAAAAGTTTAAGCTATTGGGTGAAGGTACATGAATGGCTTTATTATATCTCTAACAATATTTTCTGTTGTTCCACAAAAATATTTTTCAATGCTATTGGTATTTCAGTAATTCATTGTAAGGGCCTTGAAGTCAGGTATTTTTGTTACATGCATGTGTTAGTCTTGTGTGCTTTTCCTTAGTTTACTTAATTTATCTGAGCTTTTATATATGTTTATTAATGGCTTGTTATTTAACTTCAGCCTTAAGTTGTGAACTACTGGATCCTCAAGTTTTAACTAGTCCTATTTAAATGATGTACTCAGCTAATAATGAGTGATCAATTTTATTAATTACTGCAGCAAGTTGCTCTCTTCTTGGTTGTGTTAATCCTAGGTTAGTTTTCTTCTAAATTTCTACTCCATCGTCTCCAATTTTTCTGATTTGCCCAGATCTACTTTTCTTGGCAGGCAGCATTAAAAATTTATTTCAACAAAACCCCGGTTGATTCTTCTTTGTATTACGTATTAACTGTAGAACCCATCAAATTGACAAACCCAAATGCCAAATTTGTAGGTCCTGTTCATAGCACCTAAACAGCCACCAATTGATCCCTTGAAATCTATCCTATGACTTCCAAACCACCCTTACAGTCCTACATCAATAACCAAGATAAAAGGAAAGAAAAAGCAAACACAGATACGAGGCTTAACATGAGCCATACAGATCAATGTGAGCCAACCTGGCCTCTAGATTCTTTGAAGTAGCAGCTCATTACATTTAAAAAAGGAAAAAGAAATTGCAAAAAGCAGGTTTGGTCCAAATATGTGTATGTACGTGTATGTGCATGAAAGAAAGAGTAATGAGTTATTATAAATGTACACATTAAGTCATGATCAGTCCATAAATTTACAAGTTCACTATGTGCTGGAATTGTTAGGTACCTGAACTAGATTTCCCATTATTCTCCGAGTTGAATTCAGTATGGGATGTAGAGGCCATATTGGGAAGTATAATGCCAGATGCATTTAATGCAGAGAAGTCTGAGCGATTGGACATCACTTCAGCAGCTTCAATTTCAAGCCATTGTCCAGTTTCATGTTTTCTTTTCCATAGATCCCTAAATTTTGCGCATGCATCCCTGACATGTGACAAAAATTAGCATCAGCAAGATTGTCCAGAAGTCATATGTATGTTACAGGTCAATGCGTGAAGAATCCAACATTTCACCAACCAATATTTAAGTTTAAGGTCAAATTGGTCTATGAAAGAAGATTGTTCTTACATCAAGCGAGATGCTCCAAAGCATTCAGCAAATGACATCAAAGCTGGTATATAGTCAATGTCAAAACCAGCAGCAACAGCACGTGCAAATGCCATGCCTTGCTCTTTCTGCAGCACTAATTTACGTGTCTCTAGGACTTTCAGAAGATGAACTCTAATACAATATGTAATAGAAGTGAATACAAAACAGATGTTAATAATCTGTTTTACATAGTGCAAACAAGCAAATAAACTCAATGAATAAAGAACAAATTAAGAAAAGAGCAGCTAATTTATCATATCTATGTACAATTGGGGGAAATAAGCAGCTCAATCCAACTGAGCATTAATTAAAAATATATAACAATGTAGAAACAGTTGTCCCAAAAGCTTAAGTTATTATAGATGCATTAATAATCCATCTCCACTTGCATACCTGTTCAATAATCCTAAACAAAAAAAAAAAAAAAACGAAAAGAAAAGAAAGCATTGTCTTCCAACATGCTGCTTTTAATACATTGGTGGATAACAAATTATGAATTATCCTCAAGAGGTAAATCAAGTTATGGGCAAGCTTATATAAGATTCACCATAAAATTCTTTTTCCGCCTTACACCTAAAAGAATATCTATGTTCTCTGTGATGGAAAAAAAGATGTCCAAACCAAAAGTAAGCTCTATCAGAATTTTAACTGACTTTTAAAGCAACTCCAATGGCAGTTCCATGTTGGTAACATCTTTGCTTTATTTGCTACAAGCATATTCCAGCAAGACACTCAAGAGAAAGAACTTCAAGTATGCTAGGTCTGGTATGGACACTTGATGAATTTATATATAGTCATACACAACCCATAATTAAAACTTAAAATTTTCTACTCTATGACGGATGGTCATAGAAAAGGGGAAAAATTGAAGAACATATGGAATTTACTTTGAGTTTCCCTCTGATGTGGTGCTTCCATTTGCTTCAGGTGGCTGCGCATCAGGCTGGCACATAACCACACAGACTGATTAGAAAATAATAAATCAATATACGATTAGGGTATTAAAGACATACTAACCTTGTAAAGTACAATGGCCTTCTCTTCATTAGTATCCTGCACAGTCTTCCTGCCTGTGTAAATCAACAAGTTTTGTTAGTTGTAAACAATTATAAATCTTAGCAGAGCTCTAACTACACCCATATTTGTTCAATACAAGTTAGTTGTACACAATGATAACTTGCAATAGACATACTTGTTCTTTCCAAAGTGCCTTCAGTGTTTTCCACATGTTTTACTTGGTTTTCTTCCAGCTGCAGAAATACACAATTATTGAAACAGACCTTCAAGTGCTGTCAATAAATCATAGAATACTGGTAGATATCTACTCACAGAGCTAACCCCTATAGAATTATTTCCTTGAATTGCAATTGCCTCTTCAATTTGTAAGATTTCAGATTCTATAGTATACACACGTTCTAATATCTCAGGAGTGCTCACAAAGCGAACAAACCTACAGAAGCAGAGAAAATTAGTCCAGCAAGCTAGATTTTTGCGAAGATAAAATGCAACCCAGAAACATTTGTCAGAGAAAATTTCAAGTATGTAACCTTACAGTTAGAAGTCATTAATTTATCTTTAATTTCAAAGCACGGTTTCACAACCATTTGCCCAGCACTTCCCTTAGCTATGAAAAGAGTAAAACAAAAGAGATATAACAGGAATTTTGGTCTAAAGATTACAACAAATAGAAAAGGGACTTTTGAAATGGCAATCTAGATCCATGCTGAGCACTGGATGCAATAGTACCATTGATAATGTCTAAGATGCATATTTAAATCAATTCAACTTCCAAGCTATGTTGAATGCAATAACAAACCAAAAGATAAAAAGTCAAACCTTTCAACAGTTCCCCTGGTAAACCATGTGGCATCACTGCCACCCTCAGGCTCAAGAACAATTGAATAACCACCCTTGGCCATCTGATCTTGAGCAGCCTTCAAGTGGGATAGAAATGGGTTGAGCAAACCTGAGGCAATTTTCTCCTTCTTTCCATTCACAGTTATAACCAAGTCAAACCTGATTTACAGAAGAGCATGGAGAGTGAAGGATCAAAACCACAAGTCGGGCTAAATACTACGTCATTGTTTTGAATGAGCTATCACATAGATCAATTAGTGACATAAAAATTACAAGTAAAAACAAAATCAGGTATCTCTCAGGAGTTTTAGTACTGAAACTTATAAGCAACAGCACTGTGATATCCACAAAACTTCAAATTTGATCACATATAAAATTTGCTAACCAAATTTAAACAGGTGAAAGCTCTGAAATCAGCCACAAGATTTCTGAATAAACTGGCAGATAACACTCATGTTGCAAAAACCAAATCATGTTGGCTCCAGCAAAATCAACAGACTTCAGAATAAAACTGAACTGAACCACTTGCCTAATAAAGAAATAAACTAAAGCGAGTGGCGCCCTTAAATGAATTCCCAAGTATTAACTGAGGTACCTTAATTATTGGTTTTCTATTGGGGTGAGAAATGGCACAAATGGAAGAAACCCAATAACATATTCAATCCAATCCATTGATGAATGAATGGATATTACTATTACCTGGTTCGAGTGGGAGTGAGCTGAAACACAGCTGAATCCAACCTTGTTGAAGAGTTCATTGTTTGTCACAAAAAAAAAAAAGAGACTAATAATCCAGCAACTGGGTTCTCTCTGAGATCAGATGGCCAATCACAAAGGGTGTCAAAAGAATCAATCACAGCCCCAAAATAGGTTCAGTGAAACTGTGAAAAAAGACAAGCTTTTTATATATTTAAAAAAAAAAAGATGCTTTAGGACTCAGAACCTAAAAAGAGAGTTGCATGGAGAGCTACAGAGAGGAAAGTGATGGCATCAGAAGAAGAAGGGCTCAGAGTTGCAGAGAGACACAGGGAAGGGAAGTGGAGAGTGTGACTGAGATAAAGGATCCAAAGATTACCAACTCCAACCACAACCAGCGTGAGAGTGACCATATCAATTTTTCTATTACGATGGAATTAATGGAAATGGTATAGGGCATAATAGGAAATTCATTAAAATTGACAGACATTGTTGGAGGCGCCGTAGTGTGACAATGACTGGGTCAGACAGAGAACTCCAGTTGTAGGTCAGAGGTTGTCCTTTCAAATTACTATAGTACCCTCGGCCTTTTTACGAAAAAGGTAACCGGCTCTCTAAAGACATTCAATGATTCAAAATAATAAGTTTTATACAAAAATAAAATATTTAATGTATTAAAAATTAAAATATTTTATTTTTTATTTTAACTTTTTCTTAACAAATATACTATGAATACTTGTTAATAAAACTTTCTTCATATTACCGTTGAGGGTTCTCTCCCACCAACACTAAGCCATGTCTGGTAAGTGGCAAGTTGGAAACCTTTAACCTGTTTTCACCCGTGAGTTCATTGTTAAAGATAATCACTTTCACATATAAAAAAAATGTAGATTTTTTTTTTAGGAAGTTCTGGTAGGCAGTCATTTTAGTTAAGATTTAATTTTATTTGCAATGTTTGGATCTCAATTTATTTGTTAGGCTGCTTGGCTGATTTGCTAGTTAATAATTAACAAATAATTCTAATGAACCACCCTGATTAACAAGTTCTCCAATGGGATAAACTTATGAGGGACCCAGAACCACTTTTGTGTTACTTGAAAAACTTACCTGGAATTTTTGAATGGATTTAACAATATTGTATCCACAAAAAATTGCTGACAATGATCCACTTACTAATGATTTAACACATTAATGTGTGCAAGATTATTTTTTTTGTGAGCATTAATATGTATAAGATTATGTTATAAATTTTTTGCATTTATGATGTATAACCAAACAAGTATATATATATATTACTAAAATGATGTCTTTTTCTCATTTCCAAATTGGTTAAATCCAAGAATTAATCATTTTGTATTCTTGCAGGCTTTTACCAAAGAATAATAATGGATGGGAATAGAGTAGTACTTAAGCATATAATTGGATAAGGACACTAAAAAGGAAAAGATGAGTAGAAATAATCAAAAAAATTTTGAAGCCAATTGAAAACCAACATGCCACAAGTTGCCAATGGATTGATTTTGCATTATCACAAGTTTTTTCCCAGAGGTCTTAGCAGAGATAATGATGAGGAATCGATATCCTTAAGTTATGATGAAGAAACGGACCTTCATCCCGGCCAACCCAGTCAATCATTGAAAATGAAGAGAAATCTATTCTTGAACAGCAAATGACACATTTATCTTTCAATATAAAATTGTTACGCTTTTGCCTTGTTGCTTCCCACTCTATTTCTTAAAAGATATAATTCTACTGCCTTTCTCTCATTTGTTTCTTATAATATATTTTTAATAATTGTATTTTTTTGTTTGGTACAAATTTTAATAATTGTTTGATATATGACATGAAACTAACTGCCTGAACATAAATATAATATTTAGATACATGGGCTCCACTCATAGAACCTGTCCAGTGCATGAAACTGGAAATAATTGATAAATGCATTATATTGTAAAATAATCATATGTCTTCGAATTGCACGAACTTATGCATGCTTGTGAGAACTTTACATCCCAAAGGAGATGGTAACTTACAATTACTGGATGAGAATCATATGCAGTTTTGGAAGAACTACAGAGAAATCTCAATCCTTAAAAACATTTTATTGTATGATAAAAATCAATAGTAAACAGAGTTTCATAAATTTAGACCATCAAATGAGGAATTCCTCATCTTACACTTATTACACGGATTTGCACAATTGTATGGATTTTTTTTTGTTACAGGAGTGTAAAAAATGTTATTCTAATATTTAATTTTAAATCAGCATATTTTGATAAATTTTTTAAAAATATTTTATAAAGTGGAAAAAATAAAACCTGCAATATTTTATATATATATATATATATATATATATATATATATATATATATAGGAATTAAGGTGTGAAGACTAGTAACCTTCACATTTTATTTTTGACTAAAAATTCACTTTCTTATTTCTTTACACAACTTTATGTCATTTTATTTCAAACACCATCATCCAATTTAATTAAAAAAAATAGTATAAAATATTAACATTGACAACTGACATGGAGAGAGAATAAAGAAATATATTATTAATGAAGAGAGAAGTTTTAAATCTTTTGATTTTAACTCTAATTATTTAATGCTAACATGGATAGTTTTTATTATTGTTTTAATAAATTTATATATATATATATATATGTGTTGTGTGTGTGTACAATGTGTGTTAAATTCTGATTTTTTATATTATTATTTTTACATTATTTTTTATATTATTTTTATATTATTAATTATATTATTTTTTTATTATTTTTTTACTTAATCACAATTATTCAAAAATGACGTGAAAATGAGTGTATAGAAAAAATAATATATGAATATCATTTTTATTATTTATTTATTTACAATCATTATCAATAATCATATATAATATATAAAAAGAAAGTACAACATGTCTTCAAATCATAACATGTATCTTTCTGACATGGTATTACAAGTATAAAACATTGTCATGTGGTAAATACGTGCTTTCAATAGTTGTCATGTAGCATATCATGTAATATTCAATTAGGAAAGAAATTTTTTTCAAAAAAATTAAAAATTTCTTCTTATTTAAGCTCATTAATAAATCAATCAAAATTTGTAATTAATTTCATATTCGATTTCAAATTATAGGTAGTAAAAAGCAACTGCTTTTCTATATTGATTTCATATATGATTTGCTTCAATTGATAATTTTTATTTATTATTATTTGTAGAATATTTTGATTTGTTAAGTTTGATTGATTTACTTTAATTAGTTTATTCTATTTTTAATTCATTAATATGTTAATATTTGATTTTGTTCATTTGTACTAAGTTTTAGGTAATCAAATTTGATAATTATTAAAATAAATTTCATATTTGATTAGGATGAGAATTTTTTCAATAAAAATCAAAATTTCCTTCCTATTTTGGCTCATTAGTAAATTAATCAAAATTTGTAATTAATTTCACATTCAATTTTAAATTACAAGTTGTCAAAAGTAATTACTTTTCTATATTAATTTCATATTTGATTTGCTTCAATTAATAAATTTTATTCATTATTATTTGTATAATATTCTGATTTACTAGGTTCAATAATTGATTTGGTTTAATTTTATTTTTAATTTATTATTATGTTAATGCTTGATTTTATTCATTTGGAATAAATTCAAATAGTTAAAATTGATAATTATTGAAATAAATTTCATATTCGATTAGGAATTGAATTTTTTAATAAAAATCAAAATTTTCTTCTTATTTTGGCTCATTAATAAATCAATCAAAATATGTATTTAATTTCAAATTTGATTTCAAATTACAGATAATCAAAAGCAATTATTTTTCTATATAAAGACAACCATTTTATCTTTGCACTACTAATTCGGTTCACATTCTTTAGAATGATTCATCTTTTGATGAAGTTTTGGGTTCATCTATTCATGGATTTTATATTGCAACCCAAAATTTATCTCTTGTCCTATACAATTTTTCACGGCAAACCACCGTTCCTCCTTTCTCCTGCACTCAATATATAATATAATAATATATAAAGAGAAGGTACATGTATTCAAATTATGACATGTGTCACTCTGAGATAGCAATACAAGTATAAAATATTGTCATATGACAAATACGTGCTCCCAATAACTAACATGTGACATATTATGCAATATTCAATTAGGAAGAAATTTTTTTAAATAAAAATCAAGATTTTCTTCTTATTTTAGCTCATTAATATATCAATCAAAATCTTTAATTAATTTCAGATTCGATTTTAAATTGCAAGTAGTAAAAAATAATTATTTTTCTATATTAATTTTATATTTGATTTGTTTCAATAGATAATTTTCATTCATTATTGTTTGTAGAATATTCTAATTTGCTAAGTTTGATTGATTTGCTTTAATTAGTTTGATTTTGTTTTTAATTCATTATTATGTTAATGCTTGATTTTGTTCATTTGCAATAAATTTCAGGTGGTCAAATTTTATAGTTATTGAAATAAACTTCATATTCTATTAAGAAGTGAATTTTTTCAATAAAAAAATGAAATTTCCTTCCTATTTTGACTCATTAATAAATCAATTAAAATGTATAATTAATTTTATATTAAATTTCAAATTATAGATAGTCAAAAACAATTGCTTTTTGCTATATTAATTTTAGATTTGATTTATTTTAATTGATAATTTTTATTTATTATTTGTTTGTAGAATATTCTGATTTGTTAAGTTTGATTGAACACAAGATTCAACATTTTGGGACATCAATCTATAGGAAAATCCCACGAAAAAGGCTAATAACATTAATCAAAAGGAGAAGAGTCACTTGCTCTTCATTTTCTTTGATTTTCACTAGAAAATGTTTGATATAAGGATTTAGAAGATGGTGATGATTCATGTAAGAACCTCTATATAATTATCCCTTTTTTGTGTAGTTTAATTTTTAATTTGCTAATTTTAATTTATTATTGTATGAAGTAATTTTTTATTTATTTCATTTGTTTTATAGTTTAATCATCAATTGAAATCTTCATTTATATAGTAACATTATAAAATTATTGTACAAATATTTGGGATAATTAACACAAATATTTCTTCTTATTTTAATTATGTAAATTAACTTGATCATTTTACATAAATATATAATGTATATTTTCATTATATATCTTTCATGTTATTTTTTTTAATAGTATTGATGATTATTAAAATAAAAAGTAACTTTTATTTAATTTGATTAAAATAAGTAAAGTATTTTAGTCATGGCTAATAACATTAAAAAATTATTAATCAAATTCATCAGTCCACAAATTTTGCATAAATGGGTTTGTAATGTCCTAAATATATTAAAAATATTTTTATTTAAGTTTAAAATATGATAACAAATCTTAATAATAATATTTTAATAACAAATCTTAAAAAATATGAAAACTCTTGAATTATTCAATAAATTGTACTAATTATTTTTAATTAAATCAATATATTAATTTTGTTACATCTTATTTTACTATGATTTATGTGAAAATATCTGAGTAATTATCTTTTTTATTTTATTTTTTATGTAGTTTAATTCTTGATTTGATTGATTTGTTAATTTTAATTCATTATTGTATGAAGTAATTTTTTATTTACTTTATAGTTTAATCTTTAATTGGAATTTTCACTAATATAGTAACATCAGACAATTATTATATAAATATTGAAGATAATTAACTCAAATATATCATTCATATTTTAGTTGTGTAAATTAATTTAATATTTTTACATAAATATATAATGTATATATTTTATTATATAATTTTTAAGTTATTTTTTCGATAGTATCGATGATTATTAAAATAAAAAGTGACTTTTATTTAATTTGATTGAAAAAAGTAAAGTGTTTTAGCCATAACTAATAACATTAAAAAATTATTAATCAAATTTGTCCATCTACAAATTTTGCATAAATAAAGTTTGTAATGTTCTAAATATATTAAAAAAATTATTTAAGTCTAGAATATGGTAACAAATCTTAATAATAATAATATAATAACAAATCTTAAGAAAATATGAAAATTCTTGAATTGTTTAATAATTTGTATCAATTATTTTTAATTAAATCAATATATTAATTTAGTTATCTCCTATTTTTCTTTCATGTGTCTCTTATTTAAATAATACATAAATATACTTAAATCTTTCATTTTTTGCTGCTTTCACTATCTTTTTAATTATTAGTTTTAAAAATTTCATGAGTAATGTACTTATTCAAGATCTTGATATAAATATTATACAAAGTATTGAAAGCGCTTAGAATAACTTAAGATTATCAATTACACTAAAAATATAAAAAAAAAAAACATGTATCTAACCAAAATATAAATGAAGTTAATGAAATCATACTCGACAAAGTATAACTTAACTTTTATTCAACCATATGCATATCTAATTAATAATAAAAGTTGTTATATCAATAATAAATATGTAATATACAAAAATAATTAGTAGAACAATTGAGCATTGATTTTTTAATATTAGATGATATTGTCTATATATATATATATATATATTACATATGTCTATATATTTCATTTAATAAAACTATTTTATTATATTTATCTTTATGACTCAATTCTTAATTAACCCCATGCATAGCATATGGACATAAATAATGTTATTGTGCATTATACTTATATAAAAATAATGTTACAAATTGTTAATGTTAAATAATATATTTTCATACTTTTTTATAATTTTTTCTAAGATGATTTTAATATACCATTGATATGTGATTAAAATTAACATAACTTATATTCCAAATTCTATGATTTTTTTATTAAATTTTGTTTATTATATTACTTTTGAATATTATTTTTTAAAATTATTAAATATTTTTATTAGTTGTTTAATTTATTAAATCATATTCAATGTATCGTACATGGTACAAATAAAATTATTGTAAATTATTACAAATTAATATAAAATTATAGATGAAAAAAATAAAATGAATAAAATATTATTAATACACACATATATATATAATACATCAATATAGATAACTTAAAATTTCTCCAGGATGGGAACCTCGTGGGGTAAGGAATGCGATCCTCATCCCTATCCTCACACGTGTATTGGAAGTATTTTTATCACGTTCCCATTCTCGTGAGAAAATTTTTTTAAATTCAAATCCTCAAATAGGGTAATTCCCACCAGGATATCCTTAAATATAAGAAGATTTTATTATCTCAAAATTACTTATCACTTAACTTATATAAATTAAATTAATTTATATATAATTTTTAGTCAAGTTAATTTATTAATTTTTTTATAAAATTATTGTATTAAATTGTTGATTTAAAAATCAAATTTTTTTATATTATAAATATTTTTTCAGGATTATAGATTGTTTTATAACAATTTATATTTAAATTCTTTAGTATTTATATTAGAGTGAAATTTTTTCATGGAAATATAATAAAGATTATATTTTGTGTATTTTTAAACTAAACTTATAAATTTTATTTTTTTAATGAATTATTATATATTTTTTATTTAATAAAAATATTTTTTATATAATTATATTTTTTATCATTTAATTCTTAATTTTTTCTGTGCATCACACGAGTGCAAAATCTAATTTGATAAATAATATAGATTCAACTTTGATAAAAAAATATTTATATAATATTTTTTATTTAAATATATAAAATATTTTTATTTTCATATGAACGTACAGCATGCTATTTTGAATTATTATAATATTGAATATTATAATAATATTTTATATTATAATTTGAAGATGTTTATCTGGCCTAACGTAGTTATGTATATTTCGTTTAATATACATAGTATCTTCATTTTCGTTTTTATGTATAACCATGTTTTTTTCTTCTTTTTTTTTTATATGATGTATAACCACGTTATTTTATCATAAAATTTATAAATATTATATGATGTTCTTCTTCACAAAAAATGTCATTATATATTTTCTTAATTTTTATATATTAAAATTATTTTTAAATAAATAATTAGAATTAATAATTAAAATTTCTCTCTACATTAAAGTTATATTTCTTTATTCTCTCTTTTACTTAATGTTAGCATCCAATATTATTTCTCTTTATTAAAATAGATAATTGTGTTTGGAATAAAATAATATAATATTATCCATGACTTTAAAGTTGTTTAAAGAAATAAGAGAGTATTTTTGGTGAAGTTAGCAACTCATATATATATAGAGAGAGAGAGAGAGAGAGATGAACAAAAACTTATATATTCATTATTCAAGTTCAAAATAAAATAAAATAAAATTCATTTATTAGTTGTTGCTTAATTGTGGTTGATTGTAAAGAAAGTAAACTACGACTCTAAGTAAATTTTATTTGTATTGTTAAGAGCTTAAATCTTAAAATTGTTACTTTGAAATTTTTTTTATCTAATCATCACTTCAAGATCAAATATTAATCTCATAACAAATAAGAATAGCTTAGTAAAAAAAAATTCATTTATTAGTTGAATAAAAAGTCAAAACTAAGGACTATATAACAAAACCACTTGAAGTTACATATAACTGGACATATTTAATAGCACAATCAATTCTAAATAAAGAAACTTGATTTAGTCATTGAATTTTGTTGAACTGGAAGGCATTAATTACTCCAACATTGGATCCAAATTAAGTGAATTTATTGTGGAAAAGGCTTTTCTAAAATTGTATTTAAAATGAATAAATAAGAATATTTATTTTTAATTTAATAAAATAAATCTTAATCTTAATTCATTAAATAATTTAAAAATAAATATATATTTATTTACTCTCTTTAGAGACAAATTCATTTTAATGAAACTTTTTTTCATTATTTGTGTAGGTAAATGGGCGATAAAATGGAGATTCCACCCCTGCCTTTTATTATTTTATATTTGTCAGTTGGAGGTAGACGGTTTAAGCTTTAAAACATCATTATCATTACACTCAGGTAGAAATACCTTATTTGGCATTGGGAATAAAGATAAATTATTAGCTAAGTAAATAGAAATTTTTAACATGGTTAATTCTTGCAATTTTATGTATGTCAAATAATAATTTCAGTATTTATGATAGATTTTATCTAATAAAGAATTACTCTTGGAAGTGATGATGCAAGAAAGCATTTTTCCCACAGCACTCTCCAAAATATGCTAGGAACAATTGAAAAAAAGAAAGAAATTGAATTGTTGCCCAAGAGTTTGATGATCACTTGATTCATGCACTTCAGTTTAACTCCTCTACACTAGATCTTGGACCCCCTTTTATAACAAAAAACAAAAGTTACATTAATATATAATAATATAAATCATAACTTAAAAATAATATATATGCAAATCTACCTTCCTTTATTAATTAAAGGGCTCAGTCAATTAAAATAACGATAATAGAGGAAGCTCCCAAAAAGATTGAATTTAAAGTAGGTGGGAACATATTTGTCAAACTAAAAATTTTTATTTAAATAATATACGCATTGTTTTTTTTTAAAAAAAACGTAGGTAGAAGCTTCATTGATAATTCCCTCACATTTATCTAATCAATTTGTGTTATAGGAGTTTATGCGTTCTGCTATTTTTTCTGTGGCTGTGGGATTTTAGTCAGGTATTGGAGCAGCGTGATTGATAAGATAAGTTTTGAGAAAATGATTCTTGCATATTATTTTTTACATTTTTTGCATACACCTATTTCATTAAAAAAAAGAAAATGAATATATATTAAAAAATATATTTATCTTATTTTATTATCTTAGAAGAAAAATGGTGTAAAAATGATGTACACAAAATTTGTATCAAGCTTACTGCGTGCAGAAAATTTTGCTCAAGTGTTAGATGAATATTATGGCCTTATAGATAAAACCACCTAAAGGTGACTGGTTTATCTAGACAAATAATAAAAGAGAAGATGCTATTGTTTGGGAAAGATTTAACTATTAGCTTTATGCAATATTTCTTACAAAATAATTTCCAAGGTCCTAGTCAAACAGATTGTAACCTCTCTCATAAGGACTCTCACACGTTTGTCCATATCAAAATGCTTTTTGTGAAGGGCCTGATAATTTCTATTGTGTTGGCCACGGAACTGATGAGTTTCGTTCATCATTGCAAGAGGCAAAAAAACACTGAGAATCTTTAGAATTGGACATCCACAAAGCTTTTGATAATTAGCTTTCATGAAATTTTCTGGAGGCTGTACTTACAATGATGCTCTTAGTTTGTTCAAAATTCGATTCATCAATAATGCAGTGTGTGACCATTAATTGTGAGATACCAGGTTATTATTAATGGCTATGATGAACGGATATGGATAAGAGGTATTGGGTATGATCATATAAGTACGACACGAGAATACAAAAATAAGGATACAAGTCCGGCAGATACAACATAACATAAATAACACACACATATATATATATATATCCAACATAACATATATATATATATATATATATATATATATATATATCTCGATTATCTCAAATACATTCTTTAAAAAAATATATAAGATCATCATAAGACATTATAAACAAAAAATAATAGTTGTGCCATTCCATAATTAAGGGGAAAATAGTGAAGAGTTTTTGTTTTAAACACTAGTCAATATATAGAAACACAATAGAAAACTAGTATGTATAAAAAAAATTGATTTCTAATTCTGGCAAAAAAATTCAAAATTTAAAAATAAAAAAATTAAAGGATGCTAACTAACAGTATTAGATAGTTTGGGTTTGGCTATAAGCCAATTGATTTGTAGTAACTGTTTACTTATCTTCAATGATAATTCATATCTCTTTTAGAGAGAAAAATAGAAGTTGCTATGCTTCAAAATACATGCATGGTAGGGACTTCTCTCTCAACTAGTAATTATGTACAGTCAAGAAGAAAAAAGGTCCAATATATTTTGTACTGCACATTCAAAAGATAAACAAATTACAAAATAAAATGAAATTTTCAAAAGAGACATATCATTAGCGTTAATGCTATTAACATTGTAATGGTTTTGGCCATTTTCAAATTGACAACGTACCTACCCCAATATATATTCTCTCCATTTAAAACCAAAGTGAATGTTGGCGATCAAATTTCTTTTTAGTTCCCTTGTTCCCAGTCCCAACATCAGAGACGCATCTCAAATATTCAATCTTTTCACGACTTCCTCCTATGGCACCACTACCAATAATCTTTGAGCAGATTCCACTAACAAACCCCTTTGGTTTTTCCACGTTGTCATCCTCATCATCAAAATCAATCAAATCATCTCTCTCTTCACCTGCAGGGCCATCCCAAAGGTGGTTTTTGTCCACATGCTTTGCATTCTTTGATGGAAAGACTATATTACTATCATCTCCCATTCCTCTTTGTGAATGGATTTTAGTTCTCTCTGTGGAGGGTGAGTGGTGTTTGTTTAGGTGATCATTGGAGTCAAAGTAAGCAGGAGTACTACTTGTGGTAGAAAATGAACAAAATGATGAAGAGCCTGGTGATGATGATGATGATGAAGGAGAGTTCACTGAACTTCCAAAGCCTTGGATTTCATTTGTTATTTTGAGAGCCTTCAAACGTGCTTCTCTGAGAGTTTCTCCACACTGTAAAAGTTTGAGTACTTGGTCTGATATGTTTTGCATTCTAGCTCCCCAGTTAAACCTGAAATAAATTAAACAAATTGATTCATGGTAGGAATGAAAATGAAAATCGAAATCATGAATATATATATATAAAAAATTAAAGTAAAAAGGCAATGTATGAAAAATAATAGGTATCCATCGTTTGTATTTCTGTTTCATAGTAAGGTAATCCTATACATTCGAAGTTTAGAAATACTAAAAACTCACACCTGATCCTTCAGCATGGTTAGATTTATTTTAAAATATAAACAAAGTCAAATCAATATTTAAGAATATTAAAATATTTTCAGACCTTTTAATTTCTTTTTTTTTTTTACTACACCAATTTGAAACCTTTCCTTTTGCTATTTTTTCTACCTAGCTCTTTGAAACTTCTGTAACTTCTGCTCTTTCAATTTCCACCCTCATCTGCATTTTCCATATCTCTCAATTTTTAACCTCCATAGTAAATTGAAAATGAAAATAAACAACTGTGTTTACAACATATGGGGTTCGGATTTTGAAAATTTACCCTCTTTCATCAAGATGTGTAAAACTTCCTAGTTCTTCAATAATTTCCACATCACATTGAAATTCTTGAGCAAACTCTTTAGGACCATGGGTTAGCATGAATTCCAGAAGAACAAGTGCTTTGTAAGATTGCCTCCATTGTTCCCAATCGATGGAATACAACCTGCACTTTGAATGATATAGTAAATAGCCAGAAGATATAAACTCTAGAGAAGTGGGATTTGTAAATTTGAAATTTATAATAAGCCAGCTTAAAAAGTTTGGCAAAAAGCCAGTGAAGCATCATACCTTCTATGAAGAACATCAACAATCCTCCAATATTCATCTACATCAAATGATGCCTCTGCAATTCTAGTCATTGTTTTGGCATCTGGGCTGCAATCATCCTTATTTGTTGCTTCCTCAGCCAGCCTAATGATGATGTATTATATGTTAATGCCCCTTAATCCACAGCATCCAAGTCAATAGGAAATCATAACTATGAATTAACAAAATAAGAGTTACATTTATTTACCAGAAATTTGGGTTCGTACAACATATAAATTATTACTAAGAAATTAGGTACTACTAGCTATTTTTCAATTAATTTCCTAAACAAAGCATTATATATATGAAGATTAAGATTTGATCCTCTCACTCTCACAAATAACAAATAACAGCTCCTCTCACTTGATAATGCTACCTCTCTCTCCATATATAATAAACACACACATGCACTTACAATTCAACTTCAGTAACATCAGTAAACGTGATCCTAGCAGATTTGTACTTTTCTTGTAGGAAAGTTGTTGTCTGCTTCTTGATTTGCTCTAGCAATAGACTACCCATTACTACTTATAAGATCAAACTTTCAACTGGTTGATTATGAATATAGTTCTCAATATATGAATTTGTAGCTTTTCTGTTGTATCAGGTATAATCTAGGCTAAACAGCCAACAATATTCCTGAGAAAAGATTTGAAACTTAAATAAAATATGGTACTCAATGACAAATGGCAAAAAAAGAGGATAAACCATGGAAGTGAGTTAATTGCAGGCTAAAAGAACACCACAAGTTTATGGGTAGCCAAAATTATAGCTCAGACAATGCAGGAACTGTGCTCATTCGCTAAAGCAAAAGAGAGGAAACGAAAAAGAGAGAATGGATCAATATTAGAAAGTTGACCGAATATACTTAATGAATTTGCCTCTAGCCATAAATTTTTGTATAATATTGGCCATACTGAAAACTAGGATCTTCACACAATAACAACCATTAACATTCACACCTTTAGTTTAAATTGATATTAATTCCCTGTCCTTTCTTCCTTGGGTTAATCAACTCCTTCCCAAGGTTTAGTGTAATCAACTCATTTTCATTTAAAATTCATTAATATTTTAAAAATTAAATCAATGATGAAAATGATAAATGGTTCATGATTTAGTGATAGTTAAATTAAAAAGTTTAATTTTAATACAACATTAGTGTTAAGTTTCTTATAATAGCACCTAATTATATGTTAACATAACATTTAAAAAGTTTCACCTTTTAAGTAATTATTGTTACAGTCAACTTATTTAATAATGTGTCAATAGGGGTAGAAACAGGTCAAGCTAAACCATACTTTATTTTAAATAGGTCTGACTTGTATCTCAATTATAAAGTCTGAATTTGGTTTGTGAGGTTGAAATAAGTCAACTTTTAAGGTCTGACTTAACCTTTTTAAAAATTTGACCTGACTTAAAAATCTATTTAAAAGCTAACTTTATAATAAGACATTTAAATAAGTTAGTAGACTTACCTTTAAATAGGTCAACAAACTTTTAAATAAATAGACCTATCTTTAAATAAGTCAATAAGTCTATCTTTAAATCGGTCGACAGACCTTTACATAAGTTAACAGACTTACTTTTTAAATAGGTCAACTAACATTTATATAAGCTAATAAGCCTAAACCTTAAAATAAGTTAGAGCATGTTTCCGTCCCCAACATACGTTATCTTAGATAAAGAGTTGTTGCCAAGAAAAATAGCATGTTTGGGTTTTTTTATCGAAAAGCTGTTGATGCAAAAATTCAGGCCAACAACAGCTTTTTTCTAAAAGTTAAATTTTAAGCTATTTTTATAAAAATTGATGGGATTATTCTTAATAGTGAGATGTAAATATTATTTTATCTTCAATAAAATATTTTTTTTAATAATCAAATAATTTTTTAAATTCTATACTTATTTTGATAATTTAATATATAAAAGTGATTCTTTTTTATATAATCCAAACAAAACAAATTAGTTTAAAATACTTTTCAGTTAACTTATCCAAACATAATTTTTTTTCTTATAATCGATTATAACAAAAAAATGTTTTTATACAATAATTATTATTAAAATAATTTAATTTTACAATAATTTCAAATATACATTTAATATATACTTTTATTATGACTTAATGCTTTTTCTCTTACTTTTATAAATACTCGTTACTTTCTTACTCTGTTCATTAATTCATGTGAGACTTAAAAATATATGAAATTGTCAATTTCTAATCTTTGTTAACCAATGTCAAGCTCCAATGTTTCAATCACATCAGCATCCCTGTCCTTAGAATTCCCCATTCACAAATAATTTCGTTGACTTTCGTATTATTTCCTGATCAAGAGTTGCAATTTTTATTGGTTATAATTCTCAAAATGGGATCCACATCAACCTCTAGATCCATCCTGATTATAATAGACAATGTTGCAGCAGAAACAACAAAATTTTCTCACAAAGGCCTCGTACTCTGCCAAGTCCACTTTAAATAAAGTGTGTGCAGCTCATCAGTGGCTCATCGCCTCAGCAAAGACAGGATGCTCTTTCAATGTAAAATTGCATCAAATACTGCTACCACTCCAACCATACCTTGTTTCCAACTCTGTTACCTGCCTACTACTGGAGTTACCCATAAGTTATTTGAAAAATTCTAACCTCCAGGGAAAAATAACCGTGACAAGTCCTTTGCCATTTTGTTAATATATATAGCTA
This sequence comes from Ormosia semicastrata, assembly GCA_029884595.1. Taxonomy (NCBI): domain Eukaryota; kingdom Viridiplantae; phylum Streptophyta; class Magnoliopsida; order Fabales; family Fabaceae; genus Ormosia; species Ormosia semicastrata. The sequence continues at coordinate 40,398,896 of JAQQTO010000059.1, forward strand.
GAAGATTAAGGGGAAGTCTACAAACAAGGCTGAAGGTGAAGCTACGAGCAGCCAAGTCAGCCCCATGCTTATGGTGAAGTATTGTCTCCTATGATAGAATAAATATTAGCTAAAGTCAATACCTAGTTTATGGAAGGTTTTTTTTTTTAAAAAAAAAGAGGCTAGAAATCTCTTCACGTGCAACACGAAGTGCCTTGGTCACCAGTGAAGATAGCTTGACCCGCCAAGTACTTGACTCAATAGACCATAGTATAGAAAATGGCTACAAAGAGTGAACAGAAAATAATGGTAAGAAAGAGTAAATGTGCTGTTCATCTAGCAAAATAAGAAAAAGATGAGGTCTGAGAAGCTTTCAACAATTAGATTCACGGTTCAGGCTCAAAATGGTTAAATGAGGTAAAAATCTAATTTCTTTGGTGCTAATGAGACTGAGATTGGATTATACTCACAAGACAAATTATTTCTATTCATTCTAAGTATAAGAAATATTTAATAGGAATTAGGTACTCAAACCGCATCAGAATTCATTTCTCATTATAAACAGAATTACTATAAAACTTAACAGTCTTTTAAGTCAATTCATCAGGACATGATTGCAGGCAAAATCTCATATGGCTAGACGTTGAAGGAACTTGCTAGCTGTTTGTGAGAGGAAGAAGAAACAAGGATGCTGATCCAGAGGAAGGGGTGCTGAATTGATAATTTAGTATCTCTTCAAGTCCCACATCGATTAAAGATTAGAATAATAATATGATGAATATGTATAAAAGTAAGAGATGAATGTTAAGTTATAACATAATTTTAATATGTTATTTTCATTCTAATTTACTAATTTAAATTTTAGTTGTTGATTTTTATTAAAATTTAATTAATATATATAGTTAAACAGGTAGGGCTAAGTTGCCTATTAGGTCTAAAAGGTCTATTATCTAACTTGAAACCTGTTCTTTTTAGTTAAACAGACTTTTTAAAATGTCTTGGCTCAATTTATTTAGTAAATAAGCTAGGTCAAGTCAAGCATCAAGCAAGTCAGACCATAAGCCCTTGACGTGTGGTCTAATCTATTTCCACACCTAGCGATAATGATATAGATCTATTATGACCGTTAAGGGGAAGCATCTATTGGCACTCTTTTGTGTCTATTGACATTCCTATTCCTTTATTTTTTTTATTAAGTGAGCTATTTTGAGTCATTAATCAAAACAAAATCAAAGATCATTTAATAAAAAGTTAATGAAATAGGACTTACAATCAACATAGAGGAGTGGTAATAGACTCTCCTTGTTAAGGAACCAAAATGAAAGCAAAAAATAAGTTAAGGATCGAAGTACCCTTTTCCCCCAAATTTATTATCCTTACCCTTTTCCCCCAAATTTATTATCCTTACTTTCCCTCTCTCTCCCATTTACCCTACAACCCACATTCGATAGCCATTGAAAATTAAAAAACTTATTCAATCATGAGTCAACATACACATCTCCAAAATCAAATACTTAATGGATTTGAGATCAAATCCCCAAACACACATCATTCAACCACTTGAAATCCCCTATCAATTGCCAATGAATTATGAATCAAGACTACTACCAACATGCATAACAACCTTAATTGAAACATAGCGCCACATTAACTCACCTAAACGCACCAATTCCTGCAACCCTACATCATCCTCTTCACATTGATATCACACAAGGGCAAAGACACCACACAAGCCACCATCATGCAAAAAGACCACCAGCATCGGAGATCCAAACATTCAACCTCTATTTTCTCACACCCAAATGAAGCAACCAATAATCCAAATGGCCACCGCCTCATCCCTTGATATTGCTTGCACTGCTACCAACACAACAACACCCACACCCCAAACAACCACCATCGAGCTATATAGAATAGCTCCTACACTGCAAACCTCATCGTGAATTGCCATAGACGCACCAATAATAACTAGAGTATCGCAACCGTTGTCAGTGTGCCTCCCATCTATACACCCAACCATGAATCCATTTCTTCTATTTCCATAATCATCACATAAAAGAGTACTTTGGTGAAGTAAGAGTATGACTTAATGTCGTTGGAGGAGGGAAGGAAAACAAGAAAGGGAAAACCTTAAGCACTAAAATCCATTTAGAAAAGAGGAAAAACAAGCATAATAATTTTAAGGAGAAAAAAAGAAATATTGTTTGACCCTTTAACTTATTTTCTATTTTCATTTTAGTCTATTAACAGCCATGTCAAAGCTAGTTAATCGCCATATGTGTCACGTCCTCAAGTTTTGTTGAGTGTGGTAATAGAATTATTAACAAATATCACATTGATTAATGATTCTCAACCTAAGGAACTAAATTGACAAAAAAAAAATTATGGAACTAATTAAAAAAAGAAATAAAATTAAAGAATCAAAATACCCCTTTCACCTACCTTCATTTTATCACATCACTTAATCAAAAGATATCTTATATTTGTCACAAACACATATACAGGAATATCTAACCTTCCTACAAATTCTTTGACAAAAGAATACCTTGCGGTTTTTGTTATAATCTTGATAAATCCCTCAACCCTTTCAGACTAGGTGTTTGAACCAAATAATACAAGTAGAACCAACCCCAAAAAAAATACAAGTGGAGACTAGATCATAAAGTGGATGATGTAGATGGGTAGATTTGATATTAAAGAGCTTTAATAGTGATTTTGATTATTGTAAGAGTAAATAAACTAAATAATCAAAACAAAGAGTTCAAAATTTATAAAGGCTTCGATCTTAACTTATATTTATACTCAAAGGTAGTTGCTACGTGCACTGTGTACCTATACATGGAGATATTGTCTAATGGAAATATTATCTAATATTTATTGGTTATTATATTAGAGAAAGATTTTTAAAATAATTTATGAATAAATAAATATTTATTAATTATTAATTGATAAGTCTTTTATTAATTAATAATTAATAAATATTTATTTACTTATAAATTATTTTAAAAATTTAAATCTTATTAAATTTATTATAAATGTATGAAAATTTATTAATATAATTAACAACCAATAAATGATGACAACTCACCTTAATATCGGTAATGATATCTTAAAAAAAGTTGATAAATACCAAAGTTATCCCTATAATCCAAGCATGAATATGTGACGTTTTGTCGCATGCTAATAGTAAATATCACAAGGTGGGATTTAACTGTCGAAAATGTGTTTTGTACGCTCAGAATTAGACATTTGAGTGGACATCTACTGTTTTTTAATGTGGCTGTATATTATCTTATGTCATATGAGTATACTGAATACAGATATAAGTGAAGCATAATTTAAGTCTCGTATTTCGAATGTTTAAATAACATAGTTTTTTTAGCTATTACCTGACTTTCTAGAACAAGATATCAAATATTAAGGGGCGATACTAATATAAGATCCTAGTATTCGAATATCACAAGGCGGTTTTCGAATTTCTAAGGTTTCTGGAATCAATTATTTAAATATTACAAGGTGATTTATACCAGTATCGAATATTTCAATATCCAAATACAACTTTAACAATTTATACTTAAGCAAACGAACACACGTAAAAAAGCCCTTTAGCCTACTTTTAGGTTTGAAATTCCAATTCAAAATATTGGTGAGATATTATTAAAATGGAAAGGGATCTATTTACTCCAAAAAAAAAAAGTATAAATACTTACTTTTAATCTTGATTATTTATTTTAATAAGATCCTATATTTATAATTAAATCCACACTTTTAAAAAAAAGAAATGTACGTGATCATGGCTTTCTCTTGCAATTATGAAAGAGAAAATTCCATTTCACACATGGCTTTCTGGCGTCTTGTTCTGTATCTAAGCTGCTTGGACATTGGTATCGAAGACGTCATAGCTTGTGATTATAGGGTGGATATTGAGAGTCCATTGTTTTGTATAGAAATTGTCTTTTCTAGAATCAACATATAAAAATATCATTTATAAAAAATTTCAAAACTTGTCGTACTTGAACAATTGCTTTAATATTTAATTTTTCAAAACAATGCATGACTTTTATCCCTTTTAACAAATGAAACTGATAAAAGGCATTTCCTATACAACCCTCAAGCAACGGTAATACTCGCTAAAACCCAGATCCTTTCATGTTCGGTGGAGTACCTATTACCCAATCTATTGATGGCTAGACGGTCAAAACTCTGGCTTTCTCTGACTACGACTTCTTCTTCTGGCCATCAAGCTTCGAAGCCTCAAATGAATTGTGCTTTGGAGATAAAAAATAAAAATAAAATTGTTGGGATATGGTCATTCATATTTGACTTGTAATTAGAGCTGAAAAAATGAAAATTACCATCAATACTGGTAAAATGGCATTTTAAAAAATTCTAAAATTTTAAAGATCGAAGATGTCACACCACTATAAAAAATCTCGTGGGAAAAAATAAATGAAGGAGGAGGTCACTTAAAAATAAAAAAATTATATAAAAAATTAATAAATATTATAAAAAAATAATAAACAATAATGATAAAAAAATTTAAACTACCTAATTAAATATTACATAAATTATATACTTTAGATTTATAATATATTAGTCGATCCCTTCGCCTATTAAATTATAGTGAAAAAAAAAATGAATTTTAATCTCAAACTTGGTTATCTAATTTCAACCTATTTTATCACCTTACAATTTGAAAATTACCATCAATACTAGTAAAATGGCAGAAAATTCTATAGTTTTAAAGATCGAAGATGTCGCACCACTTTAGTCTCGTGGGAGAAAATATGAAGGAAGAGGTCACATGACAATTGAGAGTAACCCTTTATACTTACTTTTAGAATAAGTAGATCCCTTTCCTATTAAAATAGTGGCCAAATGGTTTAATCTCAAACTTGGTTATTTCAAATATCACCACAATTATTCTTGTATGAAATATAATAAAATAAAGTGAAACATCATGCAAGACAGAAACCATTGCAAGCAGTCGAGTTGGAATTATTTGTACATTTGAAAAGTGTGAGGATACCTTACTATTTTACCCCCAAAAAAAAGTGTATCATGCAAGATTCAATATTATACATAAAGTAATGTTTTTACAATTGGACACCGTTCATTAAACTAATAAAGAAAGAGGTTTAATTAAGATTTCGAGGTTGAGCCTAAATTTTACACATAGCTATATATATAACTTACATAAATATTTAACATTATGTTAAAAAAATCATAAAATATATTAAAATATATTTCTATAGCATAATAAAATTATTATTTTTAATAGACTTTGAACATTGCCTCTTTCATTCTTCCTCCATTTTTCCATTTCAAAATATAATAAAATCATTTGTAAGAACTGATCATTGTTTACTTACACATGCTAAAATGTATTGGTTTAATCAAGGGTAGAACCAGAAGCAATTAGTTACTTAAGGGAACAGAATATTAAGCAACTAAACAATACAAATTCAAACGAAAAAATGTATTATCAATTTTTGTACAACATATACTAATGACAAAGATAGCTTTTCTATAAACATTTGAACTAGATGCATCAAAAAGTGAGAGAAATTCCTAGCCATTGGCATTTCACAGCATAGAAGAGTGGTGGAAATTTTGCATAATTTTCCATCCTTCAGCATGCTAAACCAAATTGCTATAATTTATCTAAATAAGCTTTAGGATGGAGTAAAACTACAAAGCAGGGCCTTCTATAGGAGGTTTTGTTTGTCACCTATTAGGTTGCATGATGCCCCACTTATTTTTCTTTTTGTGTGTGTAAATTTTTTATTCTTTAAAAATTACATTGAATCTCGATTAATTTAAAGTCGAATTAAATTAAATTACAAAAATATAAAACTCTTTTAATATTAATTTTTTTAATTATTCAAAAAATATAAAAAAACTCTTTTAATTCTCCGCTTGCTTTATTAAAGTTTTTTTTATTATGTTGGGAATTGCAAGCGTGAGTTGTGGGTAGAAAAAGTCTCACATTGAATAGAAATTCAAATTCAAGATTTTACTCCTTATTGTTTTTCCCAGACTTAAAAAAATAAATATAAAATTACTTAGATCAACTAAGCATATTCTCCGCTTGCTTTATCTCAAGTAGTTTGAAGAAATGTTTAAAGTAAATTACTCTGCTTACTGCTCCTTACTGCATAACAAATTACCCTCCTCTCTCTCTTGTATTTAATTTAAGTTTAGTATAAATAAGTTTTCCCTATTAAAAAAAAATCACTAACTCTTATATTTATATAAAATGACACTTCAAAGCAATTAAAAAACAGCATTGTTATTTATCACAAAAGTGTATTCGTAAAATGATTCATGAACGTGCATTTATCTCATTCATGTGACATTTACGTTTTACGCGACCAATATAATGCAAAAGCAATTGGTTACTTGCCTTTGCGTTTGTGTACTCGCGCGACATTTTATGAATGTAAATTCGTAATAATCAGTGTTGTATATCGGGTTTTATAATAAAGAAAACATCTATGATTTATATAATAAATGCAAAATACAGGAGTTAAAAGTAATTTCCTCAAATATTCAAAGTCGATGCAGCAATTGGTACTAGATAGCGTCACTCATTTTTTAAAGGTCATTCAGGTATCCACGTAGCATTTGTGAGAAATACGAGCAGTACACTTGTAATCTAGACTCTCTCTCTCTCTTTTTTTTTTTTGAGACCAAGGCTTATTCTATTTAATAAAAAATTGTCACATCAAAATAGACTTTATGTCAAAATTACATCCAGATACATAATAACACAATATCTTGATTTTGAATGCACATTTGTATCTGGTCAAGCTTTGTCAGTATCAGCTTCAAATATTATTAATTATGTTTTTCAAGAGCAAAATTAAAGCTAGAAAACCACTTCCATGATTACTTTGTTTTGAGAGTTAATATATCACTTTGCTGTTCATAAATCAAAGTCATATTAACTGTACCAAAAAATATCTTCTCTATTAAAAACAATTTATTCGGCCAATATACTTGATGTAAGTGAAGTTTATTGACAAAATGATCTATAGCCATAGGTGTATACCTTTTTTTTTTCTAAGTTCGTGTATTAATTAATTTAACCCATTAACCAATCTTCATTAACTTATTTTATATTTAAAATAATTTATAATTAAAAGTTTCTTAATAGAGTTTAAACAAGTAATTATTTCCCCAAAAATAAAGATTACCAAACATGCTAGGATGTCTTGGAGGAAAATATCTATAGAAATTACTGGAACTTTTCTTGTAAGTCCTATGAGATTGGAAAGTAAAAGATTATACAAGGCTAAGATTTATAAAAAAATAAAAATAAATAAAGAACAAAGCAAAAACTGAATATATCAGGCTAAATTGGAAATGGATATACACGAGGTAAATAAAACAGTCATAGAAATATGTCATCATTCACTACTCCATGCTTCTCGCAAAAGCTCATATCGAACAACCTTACGGCCTCCCTTTACTACTGTAAACTTTTTCTTTGATGGTGAAGAGTCATCCATGCCAAGAGCAGAAAAGGGTGAATCTAATTCATCAAGTTCATCATCACTGGTATATAATTTTTTGAGCACAAACGACCCACTTCTTAGTAAATTTTGGGTTCCCACTTCTTGTAGCATGCCCACAACTGAAGAAGCTGGAGGTGATGCATAGAATGTGGAACCAGCAGTGCATGGAAAGCTTGCGATGGACCCTTCATCATCCTGGATATCCTAAAATCAAGAAAATCCAAAGAAAAAAAAAAGAATAGTTAAATTATTTTCTTCTCTGTTTTTCCCTTTGTTAAAAGGGAAGGGGCTAAAACAGTACTCAGGCAGACACAGAATGTAGACATTGCAGTAATCCATTGACTACACCATAGTTATTGCTTATATTCACAGAGGAAGCACAAGCATGCTAAAAATCAACCAACCTCGTCGTTCAGGGCCTCAAGAACAGCATCTGGGATAGGCCCTGGGGAGAACTCATCGGGGACAAAATTGTTGACAACCCGTTTTATCAAGGATACACCAAATCTAGGGCATACCTACAGTAGTTTTTACATAATAAAAATTCAGAATTAGTTTCCCAAAAAAAAATATAAAACACAAGTCAACAAATAAGAAGTTTGATTTTGTCCAACCTCTTTTCTAATAGACCCATCTGCAAGCATTTCAGAAGGAAGCATCATTAGATCACTTAATGCATTAAGGAGATGGAAAGGCTTGAAGGCTGATTCACATTTTGGTTCATTTTCATTGCTATCTTCACGAGAGTCACTATCATCAGTGCCAAATAAATCTGAAAGCCATCTTGACCAGTTACCAATCTGAGTACAGACATTGAAAAGTTACCCAAGAGAACGAACATCACAAATCCTTCACGGAATTACAACCAAGCGTTATCTCACTAACTAGGGTTGGTTACATGGATCAATCAAACGTCATTAGAATCTATCAAAAACCAAATTTTAAGTAAAAAACCATTTAGAGGAAGGTCTTTCTTCATGGTTTCTCAGGTTTTCTTAGGTCTTTCTGCCTTTTTAATTAGGCTAACTTCCACTTGATCCACTTTTCTCACTTAAGCCTCTACTACTCTTCTTCTCACATGATCAATTCACCTTAGGCGTGTTTCCATCATCTCTCCACCTCAATTGATGCTACCATAACTTTCTCCTAGATACATTCATTCCTAATCTTTCTTTTCTTGTATATCCACTTATCCATCTCAGCATACTCATCTCTCTACACTTATTTTTGCTCTTGTAAGCACTTCATTGCCCAACATTCATTACTATAGAGCATCACTGGTTTTATAACTGTTGAATTGGAGGGTTTTAAGTAGAGAAGAAAGAAAAGAGAGAATATAGACTAATATTAATATTGACTTGATGAGTTGATAATGTGAAACAAAAGACAAACTCAATGGTCCTATTTATACTAATTCTAGACTCCTAATCCTAATTAAATAAGGAAACAAATTAAGAAATATAATAAATAAGAAATAAATCCTAAGAGATCATCTATGATAATCTAAAATATTTCAAGATACAATAAAAATATTTTGAGATATTTTTCAGATAGTCTAAGACTCTCCCTCAAGTTAAAGCTTACTAAACTTTAAGCTTGTTACAATTACATTTAAAAGAAAATAAACTAAAAACATAACGCGACAAACTACATTGGGACGGAGATAGGGCCAATGCATCTGGGATTGAGACGAATAGGGCTAGTGCATCTGGGACAAAGTTGGGGCCAGTCCATGCTAGTGCAAGTTGAGGCCAGTGCATTTGGGACAAAGTCAGGACCAAAGCATCTGGGACAAAGTCAAGGCTAATGAGTCATAACTAATGTAAGTTACCATCGGAATGATCATCGACGGGAAGAGAAGTCACCACTAATATGATTCATCTGTGGGAATAAAGTTACCATCGAAATGATCATCGATAGAAAGAGAAGCCACTACCATGATTCATTAGTGGAAAAAGAACGACATGACAAACACCGGCATTGAAGTATATGTAGAGATAGATTTATTCTCATTCTCCCCCTCAATGCTATGCTAGCATTGGAAAAGAACCAAACAATAGTCAAAACTAGAGATAACTACCACAAAGAATGTCAAATAGCCACGTGGAGTTCAGAGATGGTGTGGTGAGGCAAACGAATGGCGGAGGAGCTTGGAAAGAAAGTGAAACAGCCATTGGTCAGTGTACAATGGCCAAAAACAGAAACCCCAATACACTTGAATGTCTCTGCGCGAGTGTACAAGTCTGCACAAAGGTCGGTTGAAGGGGGTGAGGGCAGATCCTGGTAGAGGAGACCATGACGAGTTAGAGGAGATTAGCAGCTGCCAGAAAGCTTTCCAGACGCGTAGTCACCCGCACTAGGAAGGGCGGTGCATGAATCTGCACTCAGACAATAGGGGAGGCACAGGGAGCACGTGAGAAGGCTGCTGGAGGCGCGACTTCGGTGGTTGGCCGATCGGAGGCCTGCGGTGCAGCTGGTGAGGTCGTCGGCTGGAAAAGGTGACGGCGGTCAGCGGCGGAGGGTAGTGGCAGCGATCCGTAAGAGAGAGTTCGCAGCAGACGGCAGCAGAGGAGATGGTGTTTGCCAGCAAACCAGAGTGGAAATATGATTGGCCGGAAAAGATATAGAAAGAGGGTGTCAAAAGGAGAACTCGGCAACGAAAGTGACGAGACAGGTCATGGGAGATGGTACCGCTCTGATACCATGTTGAATTGGAGGGTATTAGGTAAAAAAGAAGGAAAAGAGAGAATATAACTGATATTGATATTGATTTGATGTGTTGATAATGTGATACAAAAGACAAAGTAAATGATCTATTTATACAAATTTTAGACTCCTAAACCTAATTAAATAAGGAAACAAATAAAGAAATATAATAAATAGAAATAAATCATAAGAGATTATCTATGATACACTAAAATATTTCAAGATACAATAAAATATTTAAATAAGGAAACAAATCAGAAAATATAATAAATAAGAAATAAATCTAAGAGATTATCTATGATACTCTAAAATATTTCAAGATAATTTTTAGATATTCTAACAATAACTAATAAAATTTATTCAATTTTGTGCCATCAAGCAACAAATTTAGAAGGACAACTTAGGGAGTATGTGTCTAAGCAAAACTTGAAAAACACTCACGTTTTAAGATGAGGTGGTACCAGGGAAAAAAAAACTTCATAACTAAATTAATGTTAACTATGAATGCATCAAAACTCAAAAGCTTTGAATTGTAAGTGACTTTCAAGATTTGAATGAGGTTAATGAATCCAAAATTATACTCTCGAATCATGAAATTTGTTTTTTTATTGGTAAATTCTGTAGATTGCTATAAAATTTCTGACCTAAAAAAATAAAAACAAAATTTAATTTGTATCCAATACCCACACCCTGCGACCAGTTCCACTACCATTTGTTTATTAAGACTCAACAACTAATTGTGAGTATGTTTGTTTTTTCAATAATTCCATCGAAGCATCACAAGATACTTTACATCATTCATTTTGATCAGCTAGCAAACATCCTTAAAGTCATCCTAATGCATATTGCTGTGGGTACAGAGGATGCATGCCGTGCAGTGAAAAATATATGGTGGTACATGAAACATTAGGAATAGAGGACCCAGATCAGAATATTATGATCAATCTTGTGTTTTATAAAACAAGAAAGAAGGCACAGAACCAAAAATTTAATCACTCACAGCATTCTTTAGTTGCGCACCAGCCCCAAAGCCTGATTTTCCAGCTGGAATAGGAAGAACCTTAGAATCACTAATAGGGTCAGATATAGGATCCGTGGGCATCTCTTCAGCTGATTCACGAAGAATAGCATTGAACATTGCCACATCAAGTCTATTTACCAACTGCACCATCACCTATAACCATAAGAAAAAGTGCTCTTTCAATCGGACCGCATTTCAATTTTTAATTTTTAAAGATAGGATCAAAATAGCCTATCATCATTCAGAGAAATCAAGAACATGTACATAATCTTTCCAACTTGAAACTTTTCAAGAATAAAACAATGATATAACCAATTCCACACACACCCAAACTATTATCCAGAAGTAAATAATAAAACAATATGAACAGATGGAAAAAGCCTATGTTTCCCTCAACTGTCAAGAATCAAATCAACCCAAAAGCAGGTCCAAGAATGGTTTTTATCTTTAACAAGCGGGGCCCCTCATACAAAAGCCCTTTGAGCTTGAAGTGCGGACAAAGCATACCTTATGTCGAAATTCAATTTATACGAAGAATAGATGCGGCAAGGATTGAAGTCATGACCACATGGTCAAAGAGGCTTTATGCCATGTCAAGAACCAAATCAACCCAGAAGATTATGACGTTAGGTGTAGGCCCAAAAATGAGTTCTTATAATTTTATCTCTAACAATAACAAAAAGGTTCAAGGAACAACAGGATGGTGGTGCAATCTATAAAGGTGTATATAACCATCGGGCTATATATTAAAGTACAAATAGTCAACTATTAAAAAACCAATCAGGATACTATCCAACACAAAGAACTAGCCACGGACAGAAAACCCATAATGCATATGTTGATGGTCAAAATAAAAGATATAAATAGAATTAAGATACTCTCAGGTTTGGAGTAGCCAAGTTATACAAATTACAATGATGTTATAAAAAAAAAGCAGCAGTAAGCCTAATATACCACCATATTCACAAAGCAATGGCAGAAATTAATTCAATATTTTTTCCAACCTATTACCTTTCTATGTTCTTACTCAATCGCAACACTTCCACTTTATGGCTTCTATCACCTTTAGCTTATACTAGCATCTTCACATGCACATCAGTGCCTTTTTTTTAATAAATTTAGAAAATAGAGAGATTAAAGGTTTTTAAATTTTAAATAAATACCCACTAACCACAATCTCCAACATTTCAAGATAAGGTTTAAACATTGGCGTGGCAAAGACACCAAAATAGAAGTTTTGCCATATTATATAACTACATATACATCTACACCCACACAAATGTATAAAAGCAGAATATAAGTATGAAGTCCAGCGTTGCAACACATTGCATCAAGAAATATCAATGCTAAGTCGTACCAATCTAGCTATCAAAGGCAAGCAGCCACACTCATGCCCTCTAGCTCGAAGAGGACAAAGCCTTTCACAAGCATCCTTGAAAGCTCTTTCCCATAAATCAATAGAAAAGCTTCCTTGATCTTGATCACCTATACCATATTTCCTCCCATAGATTTTCCTTGAGCTAGAGCTCTTAGCAGCTGCAGACTGCATGTATGGAGTCAGAGTCTGGGGACAAGCACCAAAAAGTATCAGCAAAATGTACAAGGGCATTCAGTTTCAAATCAAAGTTTTCTGAGAGGTGATACAGAAGCAGAAGAATCAGAAGATAAAGGAGAAGGAGAAAAAGAAGGGTTATGATTCAACCTGCCACCACACAGATTCGACAATTCGAGAGAATATCCACGCTTCGACCTTTTCCAATGCAACTAAAAATGTTTCTGGATCCTCCCAGCTATGAAATTGTTTTTCTGTATTTTCTTTTTCTTCTTCATGAAAAGGGGGATCATTTCCATCACATTCACTATTGATGCATGGACCATCACCAAGGTGTATCTTTTCAACTCCGTTGCTCACAATTGTTCTCAGCAATATTAAATTTGAGAACCAGAATGTCAACCTATTCAAGGTTAAGAAATAGCAAATTAAGAACTGATACAAATGCATGCACATAATGAAAAGTATGCAGAGGACTTTTAAAAATTATGTTAAATCGCCCAAACTTCAATAGATACAACAACAACAACAATCAAGGCTTATCCCATTCTTTGGGGTTGGCTACATTGAGCAAATGACACCATCGGGCTCTATCAAAATCCAAATTTTCACTTAACCAAAAAAAATGAAAATCAAGAATTCCATTTAGAATCTTAGGTCAAGGCCTTGTTTAATGATTTGTCCTAAAGTTTTCTTCCTCTATCTCCGTCCTTTAATTAGTCCATTTGATCCACTTTTCTCATTGGAGCCTCTTTTGGTCTTCTCACACGACTAAACCACCTTAGGTGAGTCTCTATCATCTTCTTCTCAACAGGTGCTTCTCCAACTTTCCCAAATACATTCATTCCCAATCTTATCTTTTTTGTATGCCCAAACTTCAATAGAAAGAAAATTCTACAGCAGTTTTTCACAGATAAAGAATATTTACTCCATATTTCAGAATTGAAAGTTATTTATCTTAGGTTCAGCTTTTATCAAAAGATCCATAAGCACAAGATCTTCAGTTAAATGCTCCTGAACTTTTATATCATTTCAGCACACTTAAGAAAGTTATGAAATCAATATACCTTGGAACATCATTTCCACATGCTTTAGAAACCAAAACAAATCCTGAGACAGCACTTTGGGCAGCACTAGCTATCATAGCAGGGGACCCAACTCTACAAGCATGGAAATAGAATCTAGAAAGGCGCCGAGCAGGTGCATGGACCTTGTTTGATGAGCTGCCATGTTCAGCAATAACTGAATACAGTGAAACTTCAAGAGCAGCAGCTTCCCTCAGCTCTTCTCGAAGCATTTCCACTTCAGCCTTCAATTCAGTTTTATCATTAGGAAAGCTACCATTCACATTACTGTCTTCATGACTAGCAGTACTAACATGAACATCATTCAAAGTATTAATTTTCTCTGCCTGATCTAGGGTCTGACTCCTGCTGAACAGTCCATAGCTCTCAGCAGATTGTAAAGGAAACTCTACAGTTCTCACATCCTCTGCTTTATCATTCATCAAAATACTTGTTGGATGTTCATGTGATCTCTTGCTTAGCAGAAGAGTAGCACTATTTAATTTTCCTTTCCTTGCAGAATCATCCTCAGAAAAATTATTAAGCTCATTTTCTGAAAGTTCATTCCTCATGGTAAACTGTTCTTGTCCTTTTCTTCTCTCGTCCATTTTCCCTTTGTCCTCCAAAACTACAGTGTTAGAAACACTGCTAACTTTCTCTGGACCATCTATGTTATATCTCTGGTCTCTTGTGCTATCTTCTTGAGTCATGCTATCCTCTTTAGTCACTTGAGATTGGGAAGATCTTTCAAAGTTTGGTTGCATACTTAATGAAATGTATGAAGCTGAAGACATGGCTTTGACCATATCACCCTTAGTGATATTTTCCCCACGGGATTGTTGAATGCTTTCTGGAATTTTAGAACTTGCATCAGCAACCTTGATGCTTTCCTCAGAAATTCTAGGTAAAGAAGGCCTGCCATTTGCAGCATTTACCATATCTGAGGACAGAACCGTAGATGAAGAGGGAGATTTGATGCCATTGAACTGTTTGGATGCTTCACCCTCTGTGTTTCCAAGTAAGCTAGAAGTGGTGTTTTCCAAGGGTAGAACAAATTCTCCATTAGATCCCTTTGTTCCTCCTTTGACCATATCACCCTTAGTGATATTTTGCCCACGGGATTGTTGAATGCTTTCTGGAATTTTAGAACTTGCATCAGTAACCTTGACACTTTCCTCAGAAATTCTACGTAAAGAAGGCCTGCCATTTGCAGCATTTCCCATATCATAGGACAGAGCCATAAATGAAGAGGGAGATTTGATGCCATTGAACTGTTTGTATGCTTCACCCTCTGTGTTTCCAAGTAAGCTAGAAGTGGTGTTTTCCAAGGGTAGAACAAATTCTCCATTAGATCCCTTTATTCCTCCTTTGCTGATTTTGGCGCTGTCTGAAATCAAATGGCAACGGGCTATTAACATGGCAGAACTGGACAATTGCATTTCTGTATAAAATATTATTGGTCTGGAGATCAGATAATCAATAGAAAAAATGCATGATCAGCAATGCATCTACATAGTTCTATCCAGTTCCTTCAGAATATATCTACTTACCATTTAAAAAGGATTACATGTTAACACATTTAGAGTTCAAATATTTGATCATTTTATGCTGGAGCTAAATTGACAATTACAAACCAAACTTAATGGTAATTCATAAATAAATGTCCCAAGAGCAAACAAATTTAGGATAATGTCATATCAACTCCTGATTATAGCAAGACCAATAGAACATGAAGCAGCATACAACTAAACACAACAAGCATGTTGATGTATATCATCAATGCATATATGCATACCAAAAATAAAGAGGAAAAGAATCAATTAGTACTATAACTAGAAGTAAAGCATCATAGTTGTTTTTTATTGAGCAAAATCCAGCTTAATAGGGTGACAGCAAGAATTTGAGGTCAATTACTACTAAATCATAACAAAGCAATGCCCATAAAATGTAGAAAGTAACCCCTTCGCCAAGGAGAGTGGGAGACAATGATTTAGATCTATTTGCATTAAGCACAAATAGAAGATAAATTATTTTAGTACTTCTTCACTTAAGGGAGCAAACCTCCTGTAGTCTCTGAAGCAGATCTGGAAGTTTGCAAGGTATTTGAAGGAATGTCATCACTGTCATCATCGGTAAAAGAGTCAATTTCTAGATCATCATCATTTACTGACAGAGATACAGATTCACTTTCTTCCTTGTCTAGTGACAATTCCTTTGACAAGCTGCTGTTTGGTGATGAGCTGGAACACTCTATATCAAATGGCTGAATATTAACATAAAGAAATGGTTGTGCTGAGTTCCTGAAACTCCTCTTGAAGTTCAACTGAGTGCTTATGGCTTTGGTTTCCTTAATAATTCCAAAATCTGCAAGGTTTATTGAGGCTGATCCCAAGAGTTGACTTTTTACTGTCTTGTCATACAAGTAAAACTCTAAGCAGTTCTTCTGGAAATTTTCACGGTGTTTGCCTTTCTTGGATGCTTCTCTCCACAGAAGTACTGAAAGCCTGAAAGATTCATTAAATCTGATTTTTCCATCGCCAGCACTAGAGGACAGAGACCCAGAATTCTGATCACCATTTTCCCATTGCAGTAGTACAGATTGAGAAGATCTCAGTGATTGTGAAGGGGGCCATGGCTTGATCTCCTGAACATGGATGATATAGTGAACTTGAATTGAGACACTTTTTCTACTCTTTGATCTTATTCCCAGAACCATCTTTACAAAAAAATACCAGTGCTATTCTTGGTGGGTATGCTGGCTCACTCTAAGTGAAGAAACACAAAACACACAACAAAATTAGAATAAAACGAGGATCAAAACATTCGAAACATACTTAACTGATTACCATAGCACCAAAAGAACAAAATTTAAAAATAGCAGGTATTTTAGTAAGTTATATGACAAAAGGTGGTGAAAAACGGCCAGCTATGATTTTAAGAGGAATATGATTATATGAGAACGTGAGAAGGTTTCCTTACTAATATTAAAAAGGAAAAAAAAATACAATACATGATGCCAGGAATGAGCAAATCAAAATAAATTGTCAAGCCAGTGCACAATGTATTTTTATTGCAGATATAATCCTGAACAACCCAAACAAGAAACAAAAAAACAGATTGGGACTAATTCTTCATTTTTTGTTATTAATAAATGAAAATTCAGAATAGAACATAACATCAATGAAAAAATATTTTAGGGGAATAGACAAAAGCTACCGACTGGAATGAGGAAAGAAAGAAGAAACCCAGATGGATTAAACAACCAGATTCTAGATACAGCTAAAAAGCATGCAAATGGTAGCAGAAAAGCATAAACAAACACTTATAACTTAACAAAGCTCAACTCAGCAATAACATCAAATGAAAACAACTGTTTGAAAAAATAATAATATTAATAACAACCACAATTAACTAACCCAGTTAATTAATGCAATTCAAACCCATAATGGAGGAAGAGAAAAAGAAGGTAACTTGGAATGAGATCAACAAGAAAGAAAACCCAATGGGGTAGAACTAAATTGATATAGGATGGAACCAATTTGAGAAAAGAAGAGAAATTGGTGTGTTAAGGAGGAAGAAGAAGACGAAGAAGATGATGATGATGGAAAAAGTGATCGTGATTGGTTTTCAATTGATATGGATGTAATGCTGGTGTCAAATGGGAACAATGTGGTTGAAAAAGTATAAGAGGCTAAGAAAAGGAAAAGTAAAAAGGAAAAAAATACGTGAAAGAAAGAAAAGCGTGCCATACGCAGAGAGGGATGTTTGAAAGCGCCAACTGCTGTGAAGGTCAAGAGTTTTATCAGTCTGGCCCCACACTCACATTCTTTCACATTATTAAGGAATTGTATAATTCTATTATTAATAATTTTAAATTTTTTTAGCCAATCTTTTTAATAATTTTTTTATTTATTAAATAAAGATAACGTTAAATATTTTTTATGTTTTTAAAATATTAGATATATTTATTTTTATTTAATGTTTTTTATTATATAAAAAAAAATTGTTAAGAATATATTTTTAAAGATATAACAAAATTCTTTTATTATTGTCTACAATTCATAGATTTTTAGATAATGTTATGCATTTACATATTTGAATTTTTCTTAGAGACTTGTTACTGTATATATGTTTATATATACTATTAAATATATTCTGTGAGATTACTATCTCACATGCTAATTAAGGAAATACTTTGGATAATATATATATATTTTTTGTTAAATATTATCATTTATTAATTTAAAAAAAATGTTTAAGGGATGTATTAATAAAGGTTGGCTTAGTGTCTATTTGTTTGAAATTTGTTTCAACGTGCCATAACATTCAATAAATAAAAATTGTGTGGTTGTAGTTTATTTTGTACATATTCTAACAACGTCTTCTCATCTAATAAAAAAAAAATTAGTTGTTATTGTTATTATATATTGTAACAACATTTAACAAAAGGAATATCATTCATTATTCTTTCTAATGCTGGTTTTCATTAAGGTGAATCTAAAACAAACGGGTCATTAAGTTAGAAAGATAAAATAGTGTTGATAAAAAGGATTTGTGTTCAATTCTTGCTGGCTGACTTTTATTAGTAGGTGATCTATAAGTAATTAAGAAAAATATTTAAAAGGCTTTGTGTTCGATTCTAACATGATTAAATTGAAATATGAAAAACAATAAATATTAAACTTAAAACATTATACTGTTAAAGAATTATGAAAACCAATAATTTGTATGAAGGGGAGAGAAAGAGTTTCTCATTATAGATATTATACTATTATAAATATTATCCTAAGCGAGCATAAAGTTAGTAATTGCAAAGTGTCGAAGAAATAGTGAAGAAATTTTTATCAAAATCACTTTTTCTATTTTATGCTTGTCCCACATTAAATAAGTAAAAAGGAGAATCAAATCATCTTGTATCTCATCAATGTTTTTAGAATCAGTTAAACTATTGAAGTGAACGGTTCATGATTCAATTAATTGAACTGATAGTTAAACTGTTGATATTATCATTATATAAAATTTTCATTTAAAAAAAATTAGTTAAAAATTTAAAAATAAAATTTGATCAATTTAATCGATTAGTTCACTGACTTTCATCAATTATATTGGTTTTTTTTACTAATTTTTGATAGTTCAATTGCTCATCCAATTTTTTACGTCAATTAGAATCGATAAAATGATCGGTTCATGGTTCAATTGATTTAACTAGTCCGATCAGTCATGTATCTCATACTCTTATTTGTCCTATATCAGATAACTTAGAAGGGCATTGGCTAAGTTCATATTCCTGATCAGTTCACTAGAATAATTGTTATTATAGTCAAAATATTTTAATAATATAATAACAAATGATTAGATAACAAAACAAATTAAACTCAAATAATAATTTTAGGCATATTAGTTATGTGAAATGTTTTGTAGTAATATTATGAAAATATCCCATTGTAAGTCCACGGATATTAACTCAAGTGGCACTATGTTTTTTTTGGGACATGACCAAACAGAAGACGTGAATTTCTCTCCTTACTCATTGGAAAGTAATGAGAAATATTTTATGTATATTAGAATATGCACATTGTATTTACATCATGTGTTAATGTGATAGAGATGTTAAATCATCTTGTATGCGACTGTAGTATTACCGCGACATACAAAATAATTTTGTGAGTGAGTTAGATAAAGTTATGTTAAAGTCGCACATCGTCTGTCTTAATCTTTCGAGTGCGGTTATATATCTATTGGGCCACTCCATTTAATATCAATTAGTTTTTAGCCAATTGATTTTAGGTTGAAATCTAAACATGGTACAAAATAATATTTGTTAGACTTTTTTTTTTTCCGCTTGTTTCGTCTAGACATATGTGGAGGAGGGTGTTAAGAGTCTCACATCGTCTGCATCAATCTTCTGGGTGTGATTTATATATCTGTTTGGCCACTCTACTTAATATCAATTAGATTTTAACTAATTGATTTTATGTTAGAATTTAATAAATTAGATGTATTTTTTGATTAGAAGAATAACGATACTGGAAAGTAATATTATGAAAATAACTCATTTTAAGTGCAAGGTCTTAATTCAAGTCGCACTAAGTTCTTTTTAAGATATGATCAAAAAGAAGATTTGAATTGCTGTCCTTGCTTGCTTGGAAGAAAGTTTAGACAGAGTTGTGTCTTTGATGTGTGGGAAGCAAGCTCCTCCTGCGTATGATTGTATTAATTTTTTTTGTCATGAGTGTATTGCTTAAATTCAAAATATGAACTCTTTCATTTTGATTATATGGAATAAGAAACCGTGTCTAAATTCATACACGGAAATTAGTATAAATGCACTATCTATTAATGGATGAAGACTTGGTATCATGCTTATGTTCATGTACGATAATTTGTATAAATTTATGTATTTACTAATTTTGTTTAACATAATTGTGTAACTTAAATTGAGAGTATAACCCCTTTTTATCATAATATAAAATAAGAAAGCGCGTTTAAGTTGATGTACGGGAATTTGTACAAATACATGTATCTATATTGTGCAGAGACTTAAAAGATATCATATTTATGTTCACGAGCTGAATTTGTGTAAATTTTCATGTATCTATTCATGGGTGGAGATTTGAATAATTAATCAATCATGAGCTGAGAAATTACTCTAGAAGACAGCTTAAAGGCCCTCTTTCATAAGAGCCAACTTTAATATATGTGGTATACGCAAAAACTGTTAATTTTGTTATCATGATTGTGGAAAGTAAAAGACCTTGTACATGTTTATGTACAATAATTTATATAAATACATGTATAAATAAATATTACTAGTTGGAGACTCAAAAGATATATGCCTATCTCCATGCAATGAAATTTTTTATAAATTCATGTAAATTGGTATATCTATTAATGTGCGGATTGTAACAATCAGTTGATCAATATTTTGTTTGAAATGACTATTTAGAAGGCCATTATCGCCTAAATCAACTTTAATACATAGTATATAAACGCGAAGAAATCGATTTGGCAGTGATGAGTGAGTCGTTAGATATGTTTTGGTGTAGCTTTATCATATGGATATTTACTTGCTATTGATATTTTGGATGCTACATCTCTCTCTTGCTCTTGTAATTGGTATTCTCAAGAAACTTTTAGATACTCTAGGAGTAAACAAAAATTATTATTTTGTACTATTAATATGTACTATATTAATTTTGTGAACCACCACAGTCTCTCAGTTTATATTTTTAATACTATAATTAATGTAATAGACATTTAATAATATAGAGCAAAAGATTTTTCTTATTTTAGAAGCACCTTTGAATCTCTCGGCGTTCTCTTGTCAAAATAATTGGAGATCTATAAGTTGAGAATCAATTTTGTTATTGTCTAATATGTGAGTTGGAGAACAACGGTTGGTGGATGTCATTAGGGGTGTTCAAATCCAAACCAATCCAAAAAAAAACCGAAAATCGATCCAAAAAAATCAAAAACTAATAAAAATCAAAATAGATTGGTTTGATTTGAATAGAAATTTTAAAGAACTGATCGGTTCGGTTCGATTTTCGGTTCCATTTTATAAAATCGATTGTGACTGAATATATACACTAGAAATACTTAAAAGTCCCTAACCTAACTTATGCCCTCCCTCCCTCTTGAACTCCTTCGGCCTTAGCCAAACAAATTCCAATCCGGCGTCTCCATTCTCCATCTTTCACCAAAACTCTTCCTAAAACCCACCAATCCTCTCGCCTCCGGTCCACATACCCCTCCGTGATCCTCCACACACGGTGTCACACGCGACCTTCAGATCCACCCACCATCCACGGCCAACAACGCCATTCACGGCCAATAACCGGATCGGTGAGCCAGACCCACCGCGTGCCACCGCAACCACAGGTACTCTCTCTCTCTCCCTCAGGTACTCTCCCTCTCGCAAAAAATTATGTGAAACAAAAGTGGTTCGCTAGTTCGTTGGTTCGCTGGTTCGTTGCCGGAGCTTCCATGGCAGGTTGTGGATCCGATGAACATGTAGGTTCGAACTTCGATTGCGTTGGAACCCCATCAGACGAAAAAGGGAACCAGCGAATGGATCGAAAAAAGGGAAAAATTAGTAACTTGATCAATCTGAAAAGCTCACTTATTGTTCTATTGATTCTGTATTAGATTTACTCTTGCTTGATTTTTGATAATTATTTGATGTTCTATGCACATTTAACGAGCTCTGTTTTATACGAAATTGATAATTAGGGGTTCTTGAATTTGATAATTATATGAAATTGGTAAATACCTTAGGGGTTCTTTCAAACTGCTCTTGAATTGTCAATCTGAGTGTTGAAATTGTTAACTATGCGAGATATTTTAGTCTTTGAGATTGTCAATTTGAGAGCATTAAGTATATAACATCGCACGAGCACGATCCACGAGCACCACCATGTCCGAGGTGCATCGCTATTTCTTTCAATGTTTATCGATAATGATCTATATAATCATGTAGAATTACAATTGGTGTTGGTATGTCTCTTTGTCTTTGTTTGCAGTGCCCTCACCTATCTGCCTTTATCTTTATTTTATGTGAAAATACTTTAAGTAGTGAGAAAATTGCAAATGTTGAATCCACGAAGTCTACAATTGAATCAAACTGTGAGGAGCAAAATAATTTGAACAAAGAGAAAGGTTCCAAAGTTTCCAAAGTTGATAAGAAGAGGAAAACTGTAGAAGGGTCTAGTGATAGTAATGCTGATGCTGAATATGCAGGTAAGAGAACATGATGATTTTTATTGCTGTGGTACTTGATCCTCGAAGCAAGTTTCATTTTGTTAAGTGGAGCTTAAAAAAGTTTTTTGAGAAGGATGATGCTGAATTTTTGAGTGAAAAGGTAAAGGAAACATTATACAAAATGTTTGATAGCTATAGGTTTTTCCTTAATCAAGGCCAAGCTGAAAATTTTGCACAATCTTCTCATGAAGTGGACATGGTTGATCTTGAACCAACTAATGACATTTCATTTGCTATGGAATTCGAGAAGGACATGAATCTTAATGAGAGTATGAATAAAAATGAAGTGGATTTGTATCTCATGGAGACCTTGGAGAAGACAAGTAACCATAACTTTGACATATTGAACTGGTGGAAGGTGAATTCCACTAAATATCCTGTTCTTGGTCATATAGCTAGGGATGTATTGGCCATGCCTGTGTCTACAGTTGCTTCAGAGTCTGCATTTAGCACTGGAGGTAGAGTGCTTAATTGTTATAGGAGCTCTCTTACTCCAAAGACAGTTGAAGCTTTAATTTGTACACAAAATTGGTTCCGCTCCACCCCAGTGTCAATGGATGTTGAAGAGCTCGTGGAGGACTTAGAAATGCTTGAGCTAGGTAATTTTATTGTTTTTGTGTTGTCTTTTATTTATTAAACTCTATTACACTTGTCTATTTTTGTATAATTTTGCCATTCATATTGATTATTGTATTTTATACATTTTTTAGAACTTGCCCCAATCCCACAACCAAATGAAGAGATTAAGTCGACTCGATTAATTTGTATTAAAGACTCAAGAAAGGATTACAATTGTTGAATTGTCATTTTGATTTTATTTGTTTGAATTCTGAACTTTGAAATTATTGCTGGATTTTATTTGTTTCTATGGTTTGTATGACTTTATGAATGATTTGAACTTTGGAATTTGAATTATATTGTTATTGTGTATTACTCTTATTTAGATTACATTTTTATTATATTATTGAACAAAAACCGAATCATCAAATCCAATCCAAACCGATTAAAATTGGTTTGAATTGGATCGGTTTGGTTATCAGAATTCATCTAATCCAAACCGAACCGATGATACTTACCTTGTTTGGATCGGATGATTTTTTGCCTCAAAACCAATCTAAACTGATCCAAGAACACCCCTAGATGTCACTGATCAAGTTCACAATTTATATCATAACCTTTTGTGTCACGACCTAATCTTAAGTTGTAACTAGTGTATAAGCTAGAGATACTTAATCCTTAACTAGTCTAGCAAACCTAATAACATAACATCCATAAAAGAAACCAATGTTGAAAGCATAAAATGGGCCTACCGAAAATCCAGCATAATTTCTCCTAAAAATTGAACAAATCATGTATTTCATTTTAACTTGATCAACAACACATATCCAGAACCATCAACAAATATAAGCATCTATCTCAAGCATTAGTCATAAGTATGAATAGAGTCAATTATACAAAAGGGTACATCAAGACTCTATGGTCATATACACATCAAAAGAATAAAGAAATAAATCTTATCCCTTATAATTGCAAAATACTGGAGTCGATACATAACACCAACCACCAATAGCAATGGAGACCTATCAAAAAGATGATTACTCCTGGGTAGCATAACAAATCCCATGAACTCGCTACTCAACAACTTATGAATCTAAAGGGCAATGGGGTGAGTCACAGACTCAATGAGGGCATAATAAATAAGGAGAATAAGAAAGAGAAATGAGTAATAGTACGAATTTTTAAACTTTTTAAATAACTAAGAACATGACAATCAAAGTGATAAAGTTATAAATGAAACTAATATGTCAAATTCTTTGTTTTCTAGAAGCATATTCACAAGCATAAAGGAGTCAAAAATACTAGTCGTATGTAAAATAATCCATATGAGTTACATCTGAAAGAGCTATACTATAAATTGGAAAAAAAATCATCGCTACTTAACAAATCTCATTTCGCATCACCCGACAAAACCTCTATATTTATTATATGCATATATGTTGTTATATCTCTTCGGTACAGCAAGCAGAACATAAGCCATTATATCTTTTTGCTATACTTACGACAAGCGATGTTCTTTCACAAAACCCAACACAGATATTTAAAACCTAAAGTCAACTTGAAATACAATGATCAAATCCAATCCATCAAGTTTGGCAATCATTACTTCCAAATTTTCGAAAATAAAATCCAAACCATTGCACTTTAATCTTTCACGATTCACAACTAACATATACCATGTAACCATTCGAATCATAATTCAAAAGGATAACCAATGTTGTTGTAAAAGAACTTTAGTAATATATAAACTAATAACCTCAAAATCCAACTGCGTAGAATTTATATATAAAAATTCCTTACTAGCGGTGAAGGTACTAGATTAGTCATCATCTATTAGGTAAAATCTTTCTTGAAAAGAGAATTAATATAATCGAAAGGACTTGTTTCTAAAAAAAAATGTACAAAAGATGTTCTTGTGAAAATTATCCACTCACAAATTCTAATAACCAACTCAATCACTCTCCATGACTCTTGGAGAAACAAGCGTCACAACACCCACTGAATCTCTAATTTTTTATGCAAGAGGATGCAAGGATTTGGATCCAAAATGGAAGAAAAGTAGAGGAATGGGTATGGCTCTAATGGAGCTCAAAGCTGGAAGGAGAAGAAGATACGGTATCTCTAATTTTTTCCTCACCTTTTTAAAACCAAATCTGATTTTGCTTTACATTTTTTTTTCTCAAAAAACTTTGAGTGAAATGACAAAATTGCCCAAAAATTATTTTGATTCCCTGTAATACCCCTCACCTTTACAAGCGTCATTAGATTCTGATTTCAGATATTATACTTATAGACTTATAGTTAACAATCTAAGATATTTCTACCCTTTTAGACACCATTGCCTCTACTCTTAGTATTGAAGTATCATGTGGTGTGTTTAGGTACAAGTGGTGGCACTTCTCTGTTGGCCAGGCTTATAGTTGGTTGCTTTTATCTTTTCTTGAGCATGATTCTCGAGTTATGCATTCCTCATCGTTGAGACTATTCTTATGGTTAGCAGCTACTACATGAAGAATTACCCACACTGTCTTAGTGTAAATCTTGCAATTATGTTAGCATGTTGGCTCAAAATTGTCAGATGGATGAATCTTTTATCAAGAGAGACACTCATGGAAACTTTTTAAATAAACAAATAATAATGATATTGTAGCCAGGATAATGACTCTAGCTCAAAATTATGAAGGTCTTATCATTGATTGTGAACAAGTTTCAGCCAATATATATCTGGATGAACAGACGTCCTAAAAACAAGTTGAGGTTTGTTGTTAAACAATGATTGAAGTTCTTCAAATCCGAATGAACAATTTAAATCCCAGAACCAAGCCATGGTGAAGTGGTGGACATTATCTCATCATTCATTAGTAAACAACAAACATAATCATGAATTGTTTAACAAAATTAACGACAAAATACAGATATTTATTAACAAATCACAGGAAAATGTGCCAAATGACAAGTTCAGGAAACAAATTTTATACTCGCTCAGATGGTTTCTCTGGCATGTCAAGTCATAACTGCTACGGCCTAAAATTAAATGAAACAATCGATAAAGCCAGAGACCTGAGCCACCTATTTTTCCAAATCAGAGGCACTGCCTTATTTCAATTCTTGCCATCCACCAGTCCAGTTACACCCGACAAATTATAAGAAAAACTCATTAGAAATCACAAATAAAACACATTACAGACTTCAAATGCTAAAAAAGGTCAGGCATCATAGTCAAACATGTTCCACAGTTCAAAATTTTCACCAATGTCGATATTTGAGTACAACTGAATTTTTCCACAAAGAACTCCAGCACGGCAAATGACTGAAATTATAATGTAGTCCATATTCCTATGTAATCACCTCTAA
Organism: Ormosia semicastrata; assembly: GCA_029884595.1. NCBI lineage: Eukaryota > Viridiplantae > Streptophyta > Magnoliopsida > Fabales > Fabaceae > Ormosia > Ormosia semicastrata. The sequence continues at coordinate 40,425,410 of JAQQTO010000059.1, forward strand.
AGCACATCACACAAACATAAAACTTTTAGCAATATATTTCAAGAACTGAAAGTTACACAAATCAAAGCTAATAAAAACAAAATAACCATACATAAATTACAAATTCCACATTAACTTGTGAGAAATCCAAGCCTCTACAAACCACAACAACTAAAACATTTTTTCACTAGGTGAGATCGACTACATAAATTTGACTACATAAATTTGACTACTTCATTATATTATGTCATAAATCATGTCCATTTAGTTCTACATCCCTTTTAATAAGGAAATGTGATCACTGGGCCAAAATGAGTTCATTTGAATTCCGTATGATATAAAAAGTGGTAGCCAAAAACAAACCATAAAATAAAATTTTTTCAGGGAAAACCTTTTGCTCTTTCTGAGAAATCTTTGCTTTTATCTAATTATTTTTCCAAACAAAAGTTACAAGCATGTTTGGGAATGCTTCAAACAGCTTTTGTTTTTAGTAAAAAAGCTATTTGAATAGTATTCTCATATGTTTGCCAAATCAACTTCAGTTTTTATACGAAATTCAATGCATTATAAAAGTTTTTTTTTATAATGTTGAAGATTGAAACTTATGATTCTAGCTTATAAATTATTCATTACACTTTGATATGTAAATATCATTTTATTCTTAATTAAATAATTTTTTAAATTACTTTATACATATTTTGATAATTTAATGCATAAAAATAATTTTTTTATATCATTCAAACAAAATAAATTAGCTTAAAATTATTTTTTAACTAACATATTCAAACATAAAATGATTCAATTATAATCGATTATAACAAAGTTTTTATACAATAATCGATTATTGAAATAATCAAATTTTCACAGCTATCCTAAACACACACGTCGTTAAACATTGACACTTTCTTTAAGCTAGTTAATTTAACTAGTCACAACTTGGAAGAGGTGACTTTAGATGTCGAAAATATCTCATAAACATTCAGCATATATCATATCATTAGAATGACACATATTGTGATATTTCACCAACTGACAGCTGGTTATGCAGCTAACTTCATATCAGCTCTCAGATTTAAGTTATCCAAACATTTCTTTCTCTTCTTGGATTAATTGTGTTTGCATACTTCTACTATGTACCTTAAGTTTAAAGCATTCAAACCAAAAAACAGACAGGAGCCCTGCTTTCATCCACATCACAGTACAAGAAACAAAAGCAAGGTAAGTATCAGGGAACTAATTGTGTCTATCCCTCAATTTAAGAGGGAATATTTTTTCCATCTCCTTTCACCCTTTTGTTTTGCTGCTGTTTTCAAGCCAATCAATAATCATATATGATCAGGAAAGGTGCAAGAAACATTTCAATAAAAAAAAAATTGAGAAAATAAGATTTAAGAAACAACCTTAGTATAAGCCTAACCAGTAGCTTCCAGCAACTCCCTTTCTGCACGCTCTCTAATCCTTCCCTCAAGCTCCGGCCTAAAATGCCTGATAAGACCCTGCACTGGCCATGCTGAACAACATAATAGCACTAAACATGATGTTGTGTTTCAATTTATTTTAACACTCCTGAAGCATATCATAAATTCTTCTAGCTTTGCATTCCCAACTTTCAATCTCTTCATAATCATCCAAAGCCATCCTGTCCCCTCAAACCTATATGGTTGAAAGATGGAACTTATACAAAAACAGAATCTCATGCAATTTGTATTTTGTATATAAGTAAAGCCTTGCAATAGCATCCACAACATTTTCATTTGTCCATCACAATCACAGCTGCAGTCCATAACCCTGTCTGGACAGCCTTCAATGCATCATAATCCATCAAAACATCATCACAAATATGCTTCGGAATCAGTGGAAGAGAATGATCCTCCTGGAATTACAAAAAGTCCAAGTAAAAAATCCCATCCTCCTCTAACACCTCCACAGAAATTTTGCCTCTCTATCAACTCCTTCAGTGGTATACTCATTTCTTCCTCAACATTGCAAGGCTTGTTCACATGCCCTGACACAATTATACACTATTACTATTTGCACATTGAAACACAGAAATTGTTCTTCCTATTTAGAAACTGGCATATAAACCATTCTGGTCCACGCCTTAAAGAATATAATGGTTGGAGAAAATTATTTATTTGCCACGGTTTCCACATTTGTGATTTAATTTATCAAATAATGGTGGGACAGCCATAAAACCCTGCATTGGCTGGGAAAGGTGGCTTCAATCTTGGTTTACCTTGTTTCCCTTCAACGCTCTCCCAAGAGGGCTGTTTCCTCACCACAAATATAAGCACCACTGCACCAGCACCATAGTGGATATGAGAACATCAAAATCATAGCCTGAGCCACAAGCATTCTTCAAACTCCAATAAGTAAAACCAGTTCATAAGAAACTCATTTATTCATTCTAGCCAATTTTCAAGTTTTATAATCGTTCGTCTACCAAGAGTTGATGGATTCCCCTGATATAAATCCTACAAGTATCTAGTCTACTCAATATCCCAACTTCAGCAATCAAGCAACCTTCTAACATATCAAAGAAAAAGTTTACATCATGCATGAGGTCATGCCGCATAATTAAACCATTGAATTCTCTTTCAATGATCCCTGGTTGAATTTCATCAGCATTGACAACAAGATAGGAAGGGCGTCATTGATCCATCAGATACTTTTGGCATAATGACCATTTTAATAGGCCAGATCAAAAACCAGCAAATTACGTCCAAGGAGGCCAGATTTCTTTATTTCATTCACAATCCAGTCAGTGCCCTTAATTAAGCACCAAATCTTTAGTCCGGTACCAGTCACCCCATTTCATGGCACCTCTCAGAAAAGGATCATGCAACCCATATAAGTTGGTAAAAATCCTGTCCTCATCCTTAAGGCCACTAAGGTGGAGGTGGTGGCGGAGGCTGTGGAGTAGTAGCAGTTGATGCACCCTGGGTGCTAAACAATCTGAAACCAAGGCCCCACTTCTCACTATGATGTGGAACCAAGCTTGCCCTCTTTTCAGAAAGCATCCCTCTCATGGTTGCCTGACAGAAATTTCAAGTTTTACAAACAAAAAAGTTCTCAATTTTTCACATCTAAATTAAATTTTCTATAACCACATTTCATCAAATAAAATAAAAAAAAAGCTAATCAAATTGGCTATTGCCTAAACCAATGACCAGAGCATATGAACTATAATTACTAATTAATAATAATCAGACACAATTAGGTATTTGAAAGCATGCAATCAAAATACTAATTTAGTAAAAGGATCATGCAACCCTAGTATGTTAGGCAATTCCTCATCCTTAAGGGAGCCAAAAGCAGGAAACATCGGGTGCTAAACATCTGAAACTTAACTGGAACCAAGCTTTTAAGACAATGGGCTTAATATGTGTTTTACAAACAAAAAAATTCTCAATTTTTCACATCTAAATTAAATTTTCTATAAAATTTCATCAAATAAAAATAAAAAAAAAAAGCTAATTTATATATGGGTCTTCTAAACCAAACTTATATATGATCTTTAACTAATTAATAATAATAATTAATAATAATCAGACACAATTAGGTATTTGAAAGCATGCAATCAAAATACTCATTAGTAATCAAGTCATGCCTCAGTATGTTAGGCCATTCAGAGAGCCCAAAAGCAAGAAAGATCTCCACATCTTGACTAAAAATTTTAAGACAATGAGTTTATATATAGGTCTTCTAATCAATAATCAGGTCATGCCTAAGTATATTAGGCCATTGGGAGAGCTTAAAAGCAGGAGAGATTTTCACATCTTAACTCAAAACCTTAAGACAAAAAACTTATATATGAGTCTTTTCACTTATATACTCTTTACTTAATTCATTCTTTACTAATGTAGAACTTCAATACTCACACTTGAATTTTTAATATAATAAACAAAGAAATGGATGTCTATAAATGTGTAATAAGTGTATTTTTTTATTGCCTGTGTCAGTTTTTTTTTTTGTGAAAATTGCCTGTGTAAATATATGCATGAAATACTCATTACATGAAAGCCGTGGTAAGGTAACCCAATGAACTGTGTTGTTTGAAGGTGAATGCGTTTTGACTATGAGTGATGAAAATGAAATGAGGGGCCCTACGCATACCTAACCTAGCAGTGATGGGTAGCTAGCTGCAATCTGATGAAACAGTTTCTACTAGGGTTTCGTTTCCATGCTCTCAGTCTCAGTGGCTTTCCAGTATAGTTTCTAACCCTTTCCTTTTCTCTTTGGCCACCTATGATTTTACCGAAACATATGTTTAACTGTTAATTAGGTTGGGTCCTGAGGGTAACATGGAATGAAAAATTGAAATTCATGAATCAATTTTGTTAATAAAATTATTTTCTTTTTCACTTTACCCTTATACCAAGGTGCTCATGTGCCCAGTTAGGTTGATTTGGATTTAACTTGTCTTAATTTGGACTCGATATTTTTTATAAGTTTTAGATTTAAACATGATCTGATCTTGACCCGATTAGTGATCGGGATGAGATCAGATCAACTCGATATTTAGATAGAATGTAAAAATATAAATATTATGTATAATTAAGTTATAAAATTTTAAAAGTTTAAAACAAAAACTATATAATATATATTTCAGAACAAATTATATCAATACAAAAAGTAGTTATTTAATTAAATTACGAAGTCTTACATCTTGCAATTGATTTTTATAAAACTATAAGTTTCAATGTATTATATAACATCGGCCAAATTGGGCCAACCCAAAGTATGACTCGAACTCGACTCAAAAATACACCAGGCTAAAATTTAAGAACCTAACCTGACCAAATTAGCTTCGGGTTACGCCGAATTATTAGACTGGATCGGCTCATGAGCACCCCTATACAAACTAACATTTAGTGTCACTTAAAAAAAAATACTTACCTTGTGTAATATATTTTTGTTTTTCAAACAATACTAGTGTAAATTAAGTTGCCTTTTATTTGAGAATTTCTTATGTCATCTCACACTATTACATAAAACTAGCAATCTGCTTACAAGTTCGGTCTAATTAACCCACAAAACCAGTTTGCTCAAGAACCAGTTAGAATTGATCAAAACTGATTAAGAATTGGTCAAATCAGTCAAAAATGGGTAATAAACCAGTTTGAACCAATTTTTTTTTTAAATAAACTCTTTTTTTATCAACAAATTTTTAACTCATTCAAAAATGATTTTTGAGCCAAATAAAAGCTTAATGCTAAATTAAAAGGCACAAAAAGGTTTGCCCCCATCTTGACTTTTCTATAGGTTATATGTTTGAATGTTCTACTCACTATTTTATGTGAGACTTATAAGTGTGACATCATATTAACTTTTATATATTTTGCATGCTTGGATGTTTCACTTATTATACAATGTGAGACTTTGAAGCACTAAATAATATAATATGAAATTTTATATGTTAGTTTATTACTTAATATATTATATAATATTAAAAAATTTAATTATCACTATATTCGACTAAAGTTTGACCACGGTCAAACCAATAAACTTTGAACTAATATTTTCACCGATTTAATGATTGGTCTAATTTTAAAAACATTAATAAAAATATAACACATTGGCATTCTGTATTGTAATCATATGAATAGTTAAGAGCACATGCTCAGAAGATATAAATAGTATCCCTTATTCTATTGGGTTTAACTTTATGAAATGAAATCAATTAAATTTTATTTGTTTTCAAGGAAAAATCTTTAGATTAGTAATCTTGTATAAAAATATTAAATCATTTCTATTATTATTATTATTATTATTATTATTATTATTATTATTATTATTATTATTATATACAATATCAATGTTTTGAAGACCCGCCATTAAATTAATAAAGGAAGGCTTAAAATTTTGATGTTTAAAAATGCATTTGGCTGATGTGGTAGGTCTACCATTAAAATTATCGGGATAGACATGACAATGGGGTAGGTAAGAGCAGATTTTTGCTCAACCCGATCCTGTCCTGCACCTTTAGGGATTTGAACTCACACCCACACCGTAAGCAAAATATCAAAATCCACACACCTCATCTCACATCTTACACTTATAAATATTTTAAATTAAATTTATATAGTAATTTGATAATCTATCACTATTTAAAAATTAATTCATCATCTTATATAAACTAAAAAATATGTTGATAATAAGTATTAAACTAGTGAAAATAATTAACATAATTGTCTTTATTAATAATTAAATTAAGCATATGCAGATGTAAGGTACAGGGTGAATTGACTCCAAACCAAAACCTGCCCTATGCAAGGTAGGGAGGGTGAGTACACGCAGGGTGGGTTAAGATTGCCAAGCCTACATTGGGGAGGGACTTAATTTAATCTCAACCTTTGAGAAAAGTTTTTGAGAAAAGTTTTTTGATAATACCTTTAGTAATGGAGTGGAACAGTGAAAGAAACACAACCCATTGTTTGGGAGTTTTTTAAATAATGGAATGGGGTGGTTAAAGATGGAAACCCAAATTACTCTATATACCATCCAAAACCCTTAATTTTCATCCCACCCAAATTTCATACTTTTATCCCAATTTGAGGGATTTACTCCATATACTATATTACAGACATTGCTATCAAACAAACTTTCGAGTCAGGGATGGGGGTTAGGTAAATGCATTTGGCCAATGTGGTAGGTCTATCAGTAAACTCATTGGGGAAGGACTTAATTTAGTCTCAGTCGTTGAGAAATGTTTTTTGAGAATACCTTTTTACTGTATATAAACCAAAATAGGAAACACAATTAGTATTTAATATAATATAAAATAATGCGTTAAATGAATTATTTTCTTTCATGAATTAAATACATATTTATTATTAAAAGCATTGAGTATCACATTTTGTTTATTCTCTTGACATAGTAGTGAGAGAAGTAACGATATAAATACATAATACGGATGTGACACAATGTCTATACAGATATGGAAAATTTTAAAAATGATAGAATATGATATAACTAAGAGGATAAGAGCGGTGATATAAAATTAATATAATATTAACATAAAAATATAAATGTTAAATTAGAATAAAGACATCAACTAAAGTTTTATAAATTAACTTTAGTCGTTGTAAACTTAATAAAATATTATATTATTGCGGTATATAAAATTCAAAAGAAAATTGAAAGAATCCAAAAATATTCTAGAAGTATATGAAACAGTATGTATTAAATACTGATAGGATAATCATTTTAAAGTATCGGTGCTTCTTCCCCATAGTAGTCGATCTTTTAGCCGTTGATAGGATTTAGTGAGATATTGACAAAAGTTTTGATTAGCTCAGGTGTTGAATGAATTATTTTCTTTCATGAGTTCACGTACTTATTTATTATTTTTTGGGTATGCCACTGATTTGCTTTATTGGACCTGTTAGGACACCTATGCAAATCTGAATACGGATTTGGACAATGTCACTACATGAATATGAAAAATTTTAAAAATTATGAATATGATGCAACTAAGATATAACAATATAAAACTAATATAGATATTAACATAAAAATATAAATACTAAATTAAAATAAAGAGATCAATGTTTTATAACTCAACTTTAGTCATAGAACCAATAAAATATCATCATTGCGGTATCAGACTTGTATTAGTATAAAATTCAAAAGAAAATTGAAAGAATCTAAAATATTCGAGAAGTATCTGACACAATATATATAAATAATGATACGATAATTATTTGTAGTCGAGCTTTTAGCCGTTGATTGGATTTATTGAGATGTGGACAAATGTTTTGATTGGTGTAGGTGTTGACTATTTGCATTTCTGAGTTCGCATACTTATCTCTCTGTTTTTGGGCTTTGCCACTCATCCTGCTATATTGGACCTGACACACCTATCTCTCTGTTTTTGGACCTGCCACTCATCCCTCAACTGTAATGTTGCGCCCCTCGAAGGTTGCGATACGACCCTTTAGGGATTTATGAAATAAAAGATTATTTGTAATTTAACTTTTACATGTTTCTCAATAAATTCTTATCAGCAGAAGAAAACTCGACTACTTAAAGGATTAAATAGCATTGCCATCAAGGTTTCAAATTATGGTCTTTAATTGCAACGAAGCCACAATTGTGGGCATATTAGCTATATTTTCTCACAATTGTTCACAACTTTTATATTCACAATTCAACCGCAATTTAAAACCTTAATTATCTATGTTGATTTTGGTTTTTTTCCTCAACTTCCCCCAAAAAAGTTGATAGATTTTGTTCCAATAGAAATTAATTTCTTGATTAATAACATCTATTTATCTAATAGATCTACAATTTATAAAAGTGAGCTAATGAGAGGCCGGCCCTAGAAATTCTCTCCTATCTACTCCTCTTTTCCTTCTTTCTCATGATCGGAGATGGCCGATTGCCATTTTTTTGGCTTAGAATCATTCATCTACATCGTTTTTTTCTCTCCTTTTATCTAAATAAGTGGTTTTTCACATAGTCTGTTTTTCTTTTGTGCTTTTTCGTGTTTTCGTCGTCTGCGTCGCGCACGGTGTTTTGTTCGTCGTCTCAACGCGCGCGTCCTTTTTGCGGTATTCGTTGTTTTTTTCGATCAATGTATTCAATCGACTTTTGTCAAAACTTTCCGTGGGGATAAAGATGAAAACATTTGTAGGCGATTTTAGAGTTATGCTATTAACGTGGGTTATATTTTTATTATCCTTTTCGTTTTTAGCGATGTGGGTTTGAATTAAAATTATGATTTTTAATGGATTAATATTTGATATTTATCTTTTCCACAACATACCATGTATAATATGAACTTCAATAGAAAAAGGTAAGGATTCACATTTCGGTCTGCATCCCTTTTGCAACTAAAAATCCTGCAATTTGATAAAATAAATGGCCCGCAATATTTGCAACTAAAATTAATTAAAATTAATTAAATAATAATATTTTAAAATTACATGTTGGTTTTGGTTTTTTTTAATAAAGAGTTGAAATTTTGTTCTAAAAAATTAATTTCTTGACCAACAACATCTATTTATCTTTTCCACAACATATCATTACAATATGAAATTCAAAAAAAAATAAACCTCTCATATTTTGGTTCCACGATTTCTTCTCCTTTAAACTCTGTAATTTCTGCATTGGCTTGTAACATGACTACGATCATAATTACAATTTAAAACCTTGTATAAAAGGACAAATTAGAAGAATCACTAAGTGAAAAAGATAATCACTCTTATAGAAAATTCAATAATAACCAAAACTGACATTTTAATTCTTTGTGACTCTTTCTCATTCTCTGTATCATATACATCTTTAAGCTCAAATGAGAAACATGATATAACTTTAATATATGACTCAAAACAAAGACACTGTAACTCATAATTGAAGACACAAAACTTTAATACATGACTCAAAACAAAGACATTTTAACTCATAATTGAAGACTCAACTTTATTTTAACCTAAACTTTCCAGAAACACTGCATGAAATGATTGTTTTCACAACCAATATCATAACTCATGACACTAGACAAAAGGAGAAATCCTTTAAAGCTCTAGAGCTTTAACGACAGATCCAAGGTTCGCAAATCAGGGTTGCCACCATACATGTTAACCACATTATTAACGAACTCATAGTTGTTGATGGGTTTGTCCAGCAGGTTTATATATGGCCTAGTTCCATCAATGGGAGACACTTCCATTTCCATCATCTCCTCTTGATCGATTGGTGGAGCTGGCAACTGTGCCATCTCAGCTACATTATTCCCAATAGAGGGCATAACCTCTGGTGGAAATTGGAATGGCCAAACTGGCTGTGAAGTAGCAACCCGGCAGGCAAAGGGAACCAAGTTTGTTCTCAGTGGCTGAGGCATCACAATAGGTTGTTGTGGTGGTGCCTGGAAAACCCTGCTATCAGCGAAGTTTGTGCTTTCCTGCATAACCATTGACCTGTGAAAATTAGGTTGGTAGGTGTTGGTGTTGGATATCAGCTCTCTCTGAGAGTTGACACGGTTTGGTGAATATTGCCTTCTCATGGCAGCATTTTCAATAGCCAAATGAAACTCAATATGGATTATAAATACTTGCAAGCAGGTGAAAAATTGGTTGCAGAATCTGCATGTAATACTGTCGAAGTTAGAAAAGTTGTTGTTGATGGCCATGGTGGTTTAGGGCAACGAACTGAGAGAATAATTAAGCACTATGAGCACACTTTAGGCTCCTCAAATTAACAAGGCTTTTTATTGATGAAAATGTTTATTGCACATTAAATGCATGTATTGGCATTTTGAATATTTATGATTATATTGATAGCAATTTAATTAGTGTCTCTCCGGAACATTTATGACACTTTCAAATAAGAAGAAAAGGCTCGATCTCATTTAATATAGATACATATTTAAATTAATAAAAAAATATTGCAGTTTAGAAACCACAAATGGAAAGGAAAATAAATAAGTTATTTATCTTTAATTAGGGTGATAAGGTTTTGCAGGTAATATCATGTGAATTCTAACTAGAATGCCTATTAAGGAATTAAAAAAAAAGTTTGTTACGGCATATTTGTTTTCTTCATCTTTGGTAGTTTATTTAATTTCTTATATTTAAGGATCAAATAGTAAGAGAATAATTTTTTAAAAAAAATAAACATTCCATATAACTAAGGTTTGTCCATAATTACTGAAACTTCTTTTGGCATAACATAATCTAGGGATAGATTTAGCCAGATTCAGGTCTCCTACAATTAAAAAATTAAAACAAAAGCTCCTTCTTTATATGACTAAGCTCATTAATTATATTTGTTTTTCTTCATTTTTGGTAGGTTATTTAGTTTTTTTATATTTAAAGCATCAAATATTATGTGATTTTTTTTTAAAACATTCCATATCATCCATGGTTTATTCCTAATTGTATAAACCCATTTTGGCATAAACACAATTTAAGGAAGGATTTTAGCCAATTTGCAGGTCTCCTACAATTAAATTAAATTATAGAAAAATATTTTTTTTCTTATAGATGAAGCAAAACCATAACTCATCAAATATCATTTAGTTAACCAATATAATCTTTTAATACAAAAATTATCCTATTATGTGATGTAAAAGGAACGTTAGTAGTTTTTATATGATGTGTCAAATCTAGAACCTACAAGTTCAATATATAGACAAGAATCTAAATTTAAAAATTATCTTAAGAAACCATTAATAATATCATTAATGCATATTAGTTTTTAAAAGAAAAGGATGAATAGATGACATTAAAAAACAATATAATGTTGATTTTAAAAAGGGAAAAATTAATGTTAAGGACCATTAATAAGTAATATTTAATATAAAGGAATAAAAAATTTTAAAATTATTAAGAAGAATCATTCAAATTTTAATTAGAGAGAAGAATCATCTAATTTTACTTAATAGTCAAAATCATCCTTAATGAAATCTTTATTTGAGCGTTAACAAATTAATGACAACAAATGACCATTTAATATGAAATGGTAGTCATTCACAAATTTCTTTTATATATATAACTTAATTTAAAATTGTTAGTCATTTAGTGATAACTAATGACTATTCAATAAAAAGTAATAATCATTCACAAATTTCTTATTCATTTTATGTATTCATATATTGAACTCTATTTGAAATGTTGGTCACTCAATGACAACAAATAACTACTCAATAAGAAGCAATAATTAGTTGCAAAATTCTTTTGTATAAAACTTAATTTGAAATTATTAGTCACTCAGTGACAACTAATAATCATTCAATAAAAGAGAACAGACATTCACAAATTTCTTCTTAATTTCATGTATTTTATATATTGAACTTCATTTAAAACATTTAGTATGTGTTTGAACTAGAGTTGATAAACTTAAGTTTGATTGAAAGTGTGTTTGTAAACTTAAATTTGGTTAAAAGTGAGTTTGTAGTAATGTGATTTATATTTGAGAACTTTTATCTCAAAAGTAAGTTTGATAAAATAAATATTGTTTGGATGAAAGATTAAAATCACTTTTAAAGAAAAATTAAAAGAAAAAATACTATCAATGTACTTTTGCTAAATGAAAAAGTAAGAAATTCTTACTTTCACTCCAACATACATTTGAGAACCATTTTCCATTGAATTGAATTGAAAAGAAAAATAGCCAAACAACATTCATCTCCGTTCCAGGGCCTGTAAAGTACGTTTACCCTTGCAAACGTGAAACCAAACACCCACTTACTCATTAACAATAAATGACCATTCAATAAGAAACAGTAATCATTCACAAATTTCTTTCATATAAAATTTAATTTAAAATTGTTAGTCACTCAGTGACACTTAATGACCACTTAATAAAAGGCAATAGTCAATCTCAAATTTCTCCTTGATTTCATGTATTTTATATATTTAACTTTATTTGAAACTTTAGTCATTCAATAATAACAAATGACCACTAAATCAGAAGTAGTAACTCATTTTCAAATTTCTTTTATATAGAATTTAACTTGAAACTATAAGTCACTCAATAGCAACTAATAGTCACTCAATAAATTTAAGGTAACTAATAACTACTCATTTAAAAGTATTATTGTCTATTTAGTAAAATTAAATGATCATTCTCTCTAATTAAAATCTGAATAGTCTTTCTTACTAATTTTCATTTTGTTTATCTCGTTAAGTTAAATATTGCTCCTTGCAGTTCCTTGACATTAATTTTCCCTTTAAAAAGAGAATATAGAATTAATAGAGAAATCAAAAGAGGCAACAATATTAGACTGTAAGTGTTGTTACCAAAAAAAATAATCAAATATTAGTGATATCATATATTAAAAATATCTTGAGAAGTTTTTAAAAAAATTGCCTTGAAAAGTAAAAACAAAATATATTTTTAATATGAATATTAAATGTTAGATAGCTTTATTTTATTTTTTAACTCAAAATATAAAATAGTAAAATTTGAAAAAATAACAGTATTGAAGTGTAAGTGTTAAAAAGAAAAAAATTAATAAAGTAATAGTGATCATGACAAAATAAAAAAGAATAAGTAATAGTGATGATAATATATAAAAAATTGTCCTGAGAAGTAAGAAATATTTTTAAATATAAAATATAAAATAACACATACAATGCACATGATCATATGTTTAAATCTTAACTATGGTCAATTACTTGTAGTTAATCTATAATGAATATAATTAATTGAGGTGCATCTAAACTAATTCAAACACCACTTAACTAAAATAAAAAAATAATAATTAAAATAATCTAAAAAGTACTAAAAATTTATAATTTTTTATTAACCAATCACCTAGGTGTAAATATACAAGGTGTGGGTAGAATAAACTTCCCCTAATTTAACAAGATAAAAATAGAGGTCACACCACCCAACCTCTAATTAAGCATATAAACCTCCAATATATAAAGTAGCTTTTTGTATTATTTTTTTCCTGAATGAAACTTTATTGAATCTAAAAATCAACATCAAGGATTGAGGTAAAAAAGTTTGGTGGATCCTTTATCCAAAAAAGTTTCATGAGACTTAACAAAACAAGCAAGGTAATCTACAACCTTGTTACAGGTACAAGGAATATAATATAGTTAAAAACAAAAGCACCAAACCAAGATGCATATATATATATATCTTTCATGATGGCACCATTGTAGGATTGAAGATGTTTACAATGTTCTTAAAATGTTTTAGAGCATAGGTGCTCAGCTGAGATTATCTTCTATCACCATTTGTTTGACTTTTTTTTTTTAAGTTTTGGATATTTACTAAAAGTCCCTTTTATTGTTTATTTTTAATCTTTTAATCTTTTTTCTTTTTTCATTTTAGACCATCAAACAAAAATATATCTTTCATCCTCGTTTCTCTCCACTCACTCCATCACTGTCGGTGGAGATCTCTATCTGCAAATCCAAATGAAGGATTTCGACTTGACTAATGAATGATCTCTTATTTTTCTCAAGCCTCTCACAGAAGTTTCAGTCAAACCCAAACCCAAGTTTGCAGTCTCACTATCATCGATGTCAATGGCTGTTGTAGGCGTCACTAGCGTCGGTGGCTAAGAGTTCTTCTTAGACCATGATTTCCTTTATAGCTTGCATCGAAGCGCTCCATCGACAATTGCCTCATCTTCAAGGACAACAATAACATCCACATTGCTCTCTTCAGCGCCAACAGCTCCATTAGCAAGGAAATATCAACATGTGTAATGTTTGATTAATCAAACTTTTAGTTAATTTTTGTTACTAAGTTTCTGCAAGCTCAATTAATTTGAATTACTTGATTGGATGATTTGTGTTTTATAGGTGAGTTTAGTTTGATTTGATGATGCACTTGCAGAAGACGTATAAATTGTGGCAAGCAAAGTTATAGTAGGTGAATTCTTGCAAATGAACAAATGATTTTAGGGCCATCTTGCAAGCGGCTCCCATCATGCAGCAACTTATTGTGAGTGAGGCTGAGATTTAGAGAGAGCAAAGAGGTTGATGGAAAGACAATCGATGAGTAGGATTAGAGAAAAAGAAGAAGATCGATGTGGAGATGATGAAGAATGAGAGGACTTTTAATTTTTAGGAATTTTTACACAATTTAAATTTTTATTAAAATTCAGTTTGTAAATAATTTCTTTTATTCACTAATTTGTTTAAGACTTAGTTGATAATAATTCTTAACCATTGATACATTTGTTAACATTAATTATCAATGACACAATTAGCGTGGGATGTCCATGCTTCCATTGTAAGTCTCCGATAGGATCGGCCCACTCCTACCTCTCCATGTGAATTCTTCTGCAGCCTATGTCCCAAGTAAAACGCAACCCATCTCACACAGCAAGAAGTTCTCTTGTGTACGGATGAATTAAACCTATGGAGTGGTAGCTTTTATTTTTTTAATAATTTAAAAAATAAATAATATTATTTTATTACAAAATGAACATTGGGATAAATTTACACGGTGGCTAGCTTAAACTCACCCAAAATAAAGATGCATTAAAGTTTTTTTTTAATAATATGTGTAGATGTACAATATATCTAGTCAACAAGATTTCAATCCATTACAACAAATAATAATAATAATAAAGTCTCATGTGGTAAGTTACATTTGTTTTTATCAGGGTAAGTTACATGGATTAATCAATAACGTTAGGCTCATTTAAATTTAATTTTCAGTATTCCAAAACTCAAATATAATTTTTCGTAAAATCATTTAGACAAACTTCATTTTTTTTAATTGGTTTCTCCTGTAGTTTTTGTTTATCTTTCTCTACCTCCTTAGTTTCACTATTATATCTTTCATTTTATTCAAGATTCTATTGGAGTCTTCATTTATCCAAGAGGGGTCAGTGATTACTTATTTTTAACTTAAATTCGAGAAAATAAACATTTTGAAGAAACTAATTAATATAATATATAAAAAAAAGTCTTAATTTGTATAATTCTATTAAGTGGTAACTTTAATTAAGTTGTGTCAATAATATTATTTGAATTTGAATTTTAGTATTATCCTATTAAACAAAAACTAAAGGAAAAGATAAACAAATTTACCAATCGTCATGGTTGTACCACCAATCTAATTTAAATTTAAATTTTAATAATTATTTTTAAAAAAATTAAATAAAAATATAAATTATTTCACAATTCTTTCTTATAAATATCATTTATATTAGATATACATATTTAAATATATTTTAAAATAATGTTATATTTTTAAGTACCAAAAACATATTTAAATATATTATTAAAATAGTGACCAAATGTTGGTTTTTAAATTCTCAAACTTGGTTATTTAAAATATCACCACAATTATTGTTGTATCACTTGTACGAGATATAATTAAATGACTAGATAAAGACAGCGCGGGCAATCAATCAAAATTGTTTTAGATTTCATGAAATTGTTTTAAATAGGTTGTAACCAATGTATTCCCCAACCTCCGTTTATTAGGGACTTAATGTAATTATAAATTAGTTGACAGTTAGTTATGAAATTAGTTAAGCTAGTTGTATTCTGTTAATTTCTGTTAAGAAAATTATGCCTCCTTTCTCTACAAACCCTTGTATAAATATCAACATCACGTACTGAAAGTGATGTAATGAATCATTTCTGCAATTCTCCAATACCGTTTTAAATAGGTTTGTAAAATTGGTGACATGGCTAAATTGGTGACCCAAGTGGAGTGAGAGAATGAAAACTGAAAAGTCAGTGAAACTGGAGCTGAGAATTGTGAGAAATTATACTTATTGCTTATGTGGCAATAGAAGGGAGCTTGAAAGAGCTTCCGTGGCGATTTCACAGCCGGCGCTTCAGCTTTTATATATTACAAATAGAAATGTATCATCATGCAAGATCGAAACTACCGAAAGCATCTTATGGCTAAGTCCAAGCTGCTATTAAGGAATTGTTTGTGGTATAAGAATGAAAGAAAAAAAAAATTGTGAATAATGTTGTGGATAAGAGTTTGCAACTCTTCAAAATTTCTTTTTCTCAATTTTAAGTATTTATGCAAGTGCATAAAAAAAGGGATAAATTATTCCTTAACAAAGATTATATAACTTAAATAAATATATAACACTATGTTAAAAAAATCATAAAAATATTAAACTATATTTCTAACATAATCAAATTATTATTTTTAAAATTGACTTTGAACATCGCCTCTTTCACTTTATTCTTCCTTCATTTTTTTTCCGTTTCAAATATAATATATAAAATCATTTGCAAGAACAGATAATTATTTTTTTCTTACACATGCTAAAATGTATTGGTTTAATCAGGGGTAGAGCATAGTTAGGGATCAGAATTTAGCAACTAAACAATATGAATTCAAACAAAAAAAAAATATCATCAATTATTGTACACCATATACTAATGAAAAAGATAATTTTTCTATAAACATTTGAAGAGTGGTGTAAATTTTGCATAATTTTCCATCCTTCAGCATGCTAAACCAAATTGCTTTAAATTATCTAAATAAACTTTAGGATGGAGAAAAACTACAAAGTAGGGCCTTCTATAGGAGGTTTTATCTGTTACGTATCAGGTTGCATGATCTCCCACCTGCTTTATCTCAAGTAGTTAGAAGAAATATTTTTCAAAGTGAATTACTCTCCTCTGTTTCTTGTATTTAATTTACGTTTACTATAACTAAGTTTTCTCTATTAAAAATTTTTGGCCAAATTACAAATTATCCACTTCAACTTTAAATCTTTTGCAAATTATCGTCTAAAGATTTAATTTTGACATTTTACCCGCTTAAAGTTTAAATATTTTACAATTCACTATTTCTATTAATTTCTCTTTTTGTCACTAATGCCAAACACGCCAATATATTGATATGTTATTTTTCTAATTAAACACTTCCTAACAAAGAAGTAAAATTATATTATAAATAGATTATTTTGCTCAAAATTCACAATCACAAACTAAAGCAAAGAAAGGGAAGCCAAAAAGGTAAATTATTCTATTTTTACCTCTCTTTTTGTTGTTGTGTTAGATATCCAAATTCAAACATGACTTTTGCTTTCCTCTTGCATTTTATTTCCCTCTTTTGCTACCCAAATCAATCAATTTGGATTATAAAGGTTTTGTCATTTGAACTATCAAATTTAAATTGATTTCTTTCAATTGTTTTCCAATCCGGAATTGGCTTATATCAAATTATATTATTCATTAATTGTATATTGTTTCATAGATTTTGAGAATGTTTGGATACAACCATATAATAGGGTGTGTCTTTATATATCAAATCTTCAAAATTCATTCATTATTGAGTTGAAGTTAAAATATTAACGGTTACAAATTACATCTAATTTTTCTATACTATTAAAATGAAATAAAATTATACTTATATATATTATCATTTTGGTTGGCTTATGTTATTAAGCTGTATGTGAGTTTCATTCAATAAATATAATTGTAATGTAAACTATAGCAAAATGATTTAACTGGGTTTATCTGGGTTTTGAACGAACATATATATTATATAAATATCATGACCCAAACTTGGGTTCATGACTGGTCTGTAATAAAGACAAATTATAGGATAACCCAAGTCATATAAGCCTCTAAACTCACAAATAACTATCAGCTATCTACCTACCAGGTAGTAAAAAAAAACCTACAATTCATTCAAACATTCCAAAACAATAATAATAGCTACTGTGACCTCAAAACATACTTCAATATAAAAAATGTCATATTTTTAAATTTTAGAAATAACAAGTCAAAACTTGTAATTTGACTAAAACAAAACTAAATTAACTGTACTATCTAAAATCCTGCTTGCAGGAATAGTGAAGTACGTCCAAGACTATAAGCCCATACGCTCTCAAGCAAAAGTCTACAACAAACAAAATAAATCTTAAGTTTGCCCACACACAAATAATGTGTTGAGATCACCAATAATTGAAATAAACTCTCTCGATAAAATGGAGGGAGTAGAACCAGAATTTAACTTTTTATCTTTATCTGTAAAACATATAACAATGATCTCGATGAATTTACATCTCAATAAACAATTACTAGTTTTCTTTATCAAGTAAAATATCAAATTAAATACAAGACTTCCTCGATAGAACAATTCCAATCATATCATTAGAAATTCAAGCTGAAAAATATAACATACCATTAAGTGAGAAAAATTCCAATATAACAAATAAGTGTAATTAGTTAAAATCACAATATATGTAAAAATTCATTAGATAGAACTAAAATAAAATAAGTACACAACTTGTGGGCAACTAACAATCTGACAAACCCACAACTTGAACTAAGGATATTTAAGACTTAACTCATCTAAGTTCAAAGCTAATTAGAACTTATTCGGATTTTAAAAATTAGACCAATGTATTTTTAAGTCTAAGTTTAGACTATGCTTTGAGTCATCTCAACTCAGTCTAATATTATGAATTATTTTAAAAATTTTAATCTAAATGTAATATCAATATAAAAATGTTTTACATTATCATTTAATCATATTATCACATCATTAAAAATATCATATACTCATAATCATAAGTCACATATGTAATAATGACTAATTGGTTGATGATATAAAAAATTTTACTTTAACGATACATCGAAATTAAACTATTTTAAATAATAAGTCTTCTTTACTTAAATGAATAACTTTTACATAATAAGATGATATATTTATATTGATATTATTTATTTTAAAATAATATATATTGTAAAGTATACTTTATTGAAAAATATATTGTAAAATGATAAATTTCTTTTAAAAAAAGACCTAAGGATCATTAAGTAAAGGATATGGCATTTTCTCTTCACTATATAACAAACAAAACAAACAAGTTGAAAGTTTAATACAATTGATCGAAATAAAATTTGTAAAGAAAAAAATAATAATAATAACAAACATGAAAACTCGAAGGAAAAAAAAATCTGGATTAAGGATAATTCTAAGAAATATGCACATGAACAATAATAAATCTGCACCTGCTCCTACCCCGTTCGAGGCACTTGCTATTCTTAGCAAGACTAAACAGATTTCAAGGGAAACCTATCTAGAGCATACTATTATACATCTACCGCCAACAAAGCCTCTTCAAATGTTATACTTATACTGCTTGCATATTCAGGGGCTAGAGCGCACAGATTCTTATAACAAGCACAAGCATCCATAGCCTTTGATGCACCTGCAGTTATAATATCCATTTAGGTCTGAAAACCAAATGCCACAAAAAAGCATATGCATTTTTATGAAGATATGCAAAATCTTATGTAATATTGGAGGAAAAATTAAGTCTAAGCAATTCATAATCTTATGTAATATTCATCTGTAAAAATCACATTCCAACTCTACAGGAGACTAGTCAAAGGCAAAAGGCGCCCTTAAGGTGTTTTGGAGTTCTAACGCCTCTCAAGGCGCCATAAATCACATACCTCTCAAAAGAAAGGCGTTGAAAAACGGTAAAATTTTTAACTATTATTATTATACATTAAAAACAGTGTGTTAACACGCACACCGTACGTGAAACAAAAAACAAAGCATCGAAAAGCAGAATAAAATCAATATAAAAACAGTTATTATGGCACCGAAATTGCCAAAATAAGTAAGAGAAAGAGAATAGTATAAAAAAAAGGTATAATACTTTTATTCAGCTTTGCCGGTGGTGCAACATATGACAAAAAACAGTCCACCTTGCTTTGTCTCGGTGGTGCAACATAATCAATTTTTTTTTAAAAGTTTTAAAATATCAATTTATTATAGAAAGTGCCAAAACACATAAAGAAGAAAAGAAGAATAACAAATAAAAAATTAAAAAGGTATGATATGAGCGGTGCCGGTGAGTGATGTTTTGCCTCCTCTCATCAACATCCAGTTGCTTGCGTAAACCAAATTATTAAAATGAATATATATAAAACTCAACCTACCTGAATAATATCAGAAT
This sequence comes from Ormosia semicastrata, assembly GCA_029884595.1. Classification (NCBI taxonomy): domain Eukaryota; kingdom Viridiplantae; phylum Streptophyta; class Magnoliopsida; order Fabales; family Fabaceae; genus Ormosia; species Ormosia semicastrata. Next base: position 40,445,763 of record JAQQTO010000059.1, read on the forward strand.
GGGGCCTCAAGTGATTCTTCCCAGACATCTCCACTGGCATTTGACATATCTTCACCATCTTCTTCCATAGAAAGCCTAATATACTCTCTGTGTGCAAAACGATCCCACTCTGTCAAATTTGGATCCTCACGTTCCTAAGAAACAAAAAAATGTCCTCCTTGTAATCAGAATTTACCAACAAACTTTACTAAAAGCCTTCATTGATAGTGAAAATAGGATCTACAACTTGGTTGCTTCTACCTGACGTATCAGAAACGGATCACGAGTCTCAAATGCAATAAATTTGTTGAGATTGAAAAGAATATTGAAAACATTTCCGGAAAGTTTGCTGCCTTTCACATCTCGTAATGTGATATACCCCTCATTCTGCAAACATAGGGCAGTTACCACTTGATATAATACTGCAGAAGGATGAAACAGAAACAAGAATAGAGAACAAGCAAAGATGTAAGAACAGGAACAAAGGAGAGACCTCTGGTCCAATCATATCAACAATCTGACATAAGATATCTTCAAAAAGCACTGGCTCTTGGGCCATGCACTCCATCCGATGCAACTGCTCCTCATAAAAGAACATCATTTCATTTGGTGTCAGCACTCCATTTCCATCCAAATCAATGCATTTGAACCTACAAAGGATGAAAAAAAACTTAAAAGAGTTTCTATTTGAAAGCTGAGGAAGGGAGGGGAAAAAATTGCAGCAAGTGAAATTCTGGAAATGTGACTAAGCCAATGAACATCTAATAACAACTTTTAAATTGATAATACTTGAGTAGTAAAGAATGCTTGAAATTACATTACATGTCAATAAATCTCAAGAATCATGATTTAATAAAATTAACAATTGAAAAATCACAATATGGAAGAGCAACAAGAATCATGATGTAATATAACAAAAGAACTAAGATAAAGAACCACTAATGAAGTACCTATGTTTTGGTAAAACAGCATGATGTCTGTATTAAAGATGTTTTACACACATGACAGGGAATTGGTATCTTCAGACCCAAGAGACTAACATCAAGTTTTTCCATAGTGTTATTATTAGAAAACTTTCAGGATAAATCAAACGGTAAAGAAAATAACTTGCTTTCATTTAACATCCAAGTTGTCATATATCAGTCAAAATGTATGATTTTCTATGCTGCTAAAAGGATCCCCAGTATTTGAGAAGGCCAGGAAGATTACCAGTATTCTAGACTAGGTTCAGATGACTTATCTTCCTCCGCAAGTATGAAATAAACAAAATCTTCATAGTTCATCTTCCCTTCAACTTTGCTGGTAAATTTCTGTGGAACCTGTCACAGTTTAAGCGTAGATAAGGGGGGAGGAAAAAAGAATTTAAAATATAGAATTAATTTGATTTGATTTAGAAATTATATCCCATATTTGGAACCCATTATAAAAAATAGGGTTTGAGTTTGACTGCAAATCAAATTCCATGTTTGGAATACCTTAAAAATGAATGAAATTCATTTTATTTAAGTAATTTACTTTATTACCCTTACTTAGAATATGTAAAGTGGGTAAACTAATAAGGGCGAAATTGTCAATTCAACAACAACAACTAAACCTTTTCCCACTAGGTGGGGTCGGCTACATGGATCAAACGATGTCATTGTGCCCTATCATAAACCAAGTCTTCAGAAATGTTATTCAAATCTAAATCTTTTTTAATCGTTTCACCTATAGTCTTTCTTGATCTCCCTCTACCTCTAACTATTGGGTTATCCTCCACCTGATCTACTCTCCTTACAGGAACTTCTAAGGGTCTTCTCCTTACATGTCCAAACCACCTAAGGCGAGATTCTCTCATCTTTCTCACAATAGGTGCTGCCCCTACTTTCTCTCTAATGCATTCATTCTTAATTCTATCTTGTCTTGTATGGCCACACATCCACCGCAACATCCTCATCTCCGTGACACTAATCTTGTACTCTTGTTGGCTTTTTACCGCTCAACATTCAGTACAACCAAATCCAACCAAATTTGAATGGATTTCTAAATACACACAACTTAAATCAAAAGGATTTCAAAATCAAATCAATTTCTATATTATAACTTTCCAAACAAAGAATTTCATTTATAAATCAAATCAATTCCTAAAATTTGCTGTTCCAAACATACTCTATCAATTTTCAGCATGAGGTTTGCTATAGCTGCACACAGTAAAGTTAAACTTGGCACATTGACACAGATGTAAAATACCAACAGACCTGGGAAAAAATTCTATCAACAATCCGATATGTAAGAGAATGGTTCCCATATTTAATAAGGTTCTCTCTATCAATGAAAAAGTCATGATCTGTGTCGAGCTCCCAAAATTTGCAGTAAATGACATAAAAATGCTCATATGAGAAGTACCTGAAATTCCATAAGAGAATTAATGAAACACAAAAAATTAAATAAAAATTTAAATTCTATAGAGATGACTAAAATGAAAATGAAAATGAAAGTTAATCATGGGCTTGCAACATATTTGGGATCAAATGCAAGATTGAACATAGACCAAAGCACAACAGCTAAGAAGCATAAAGAAAGTTGCTCACATAATTAAGGGTGTTTCTTCGCACGCAAACTTGATAGGGATAGAGCTGTGTTCTTGGCTTCTCTTTGGTGTTCTGCTTGTTAAGGAGTTTTTAAGAAAGCTTTGTACCCTAAAAATAAGGGCCACAATTTGGGTGATGGATTCTGGGAGATTGATAATAGCTAATTAGGATGATTAAATATTCCGGCACTAATCTTCCAGCATTTAGTACAAATTGAGGCATAAGCCGATGGCAATTGATTGGGTAGTTTTGCTGCATTTCTAGTTTTCCCTGTTCTCTCGTTTTTAGCCTTTTCTGTTTTAGAGGAATTATTATCCTCCCCCTAGTTGTATTTGGTCTCTTTTCTGTCAAATAAAATCTCTTCTATTTAAAAAATAATAATAATAAATCAAAGGAAGATGTTTCTTATTTCACAATGCAAGGGCAGAAAAAAACAATACAATAATGGCAAAGGCATTATTCTATAGGACTCCATGCTAACAAACAGAGGGAAATTTCCAGGAGTACAAAGGGTACACTTTCAATCGAAAATCTAGTTGATTTTCACACATTTTCAGCTTTACCTCAGAACTTTGTTAATGTCTTCTTCCTCATCTACATGCTGCATGGCATCAATTAGATTCCCACGTTTCAACTCCCTTAGGGTAAGTCGGCCATTTCCTGATCTATTCATGTAGTAAAATATTCTATGTATGACAGTCTCGGCTGTTTAAGCACAAAACATGTGGCAATGAGAAATAGCCTGAGAAGTGAGAACTTTTTTGATAATATAAAATTTAAAAAAAATATATCATTAGATATCTGATGAAAAAATTGGAGAACAAGAGAATATGTTAAACAACTCAAATTCTAATGTTCAATTTCAGTAAGGTTAAAATTCCTGAGACATATAATATGCCCTATATGGCAACTCTATGATCCTAATTCTTCTATGATGACAACCAACCTGGACTAAAGACTCTAGAAATTCCAAATTAGAATTACATTATAAATTAATATAAATATCATAGAGATCATCCCCTCATACTGAATTAATAAGAAAGGAAAAAAGTACACATGTCTAGAAGAGAAAATCTACAGATTCAGTTATTAACAAACACCACTGAAATAATTTCCATAAAATGTCCATAAATATTTCTCTTAGCACACTTGGCTTTAACATTATCCACATACACATTGCTTACAAAATTCAGCCAAAGTAGAATGTCAGCCAGCCTGCGTTCCCCCATGCCCCACCCCCAAAGAAAAGAATGGGAAGAAAAAGAAAACACTAAATGGGAATAATTAGAAATTAGCCCAAAAATAGCACACCAATAGCAGACATTCCAACCCCGCTAATCAGAATTAAATTCCCTCCAAAATATTAGGTGAGACAAGTGACTAAGAGATCTACTGATTTTTTAAAAAAAGACACTTCACTTGAAACATAAAATTTATTAATCTAAATAATGTGATTGTACCATATCTTTCCTGAAATTCAGGTGTGCTTTGCAAAAACTCCAACCCAGGATGAGTGGACAATAGTTCCCTCAAGACAGGTTTGAAATCATCCTACATCCAAAATGGAAAGCGTAAACTCAATTCTAATATATAGCGTTTCAGTAAGTACTTAGTAATTCATGTTGAGAGATAACAAATAACAAAATACTTAGGAGTAAGAGTATGGCAGCTTATAAAACAAAGCAAACCTGCACAAGGTGTGTTCGATATGGTTGCTTCAGTATGGTATATATTTGTGTGGCTAAATCCATAGCCAACATATTTCCCCGAATCCAATAGTCAATAAATTGTTCCCTACAACATAGATTAAAAATACAGGCATAAATTCAACAGGGAGTGACACCAATACCAACTGCTGTACTCATTCAGCTTCATAGTAAATTATGATATCTAATCTGTTAACCCATTTCTCTATAAAAGTCACACATGATCCATCAAGATAAAAGATGTTTTGCACAAACAATAAAAATCATAATAATAATCACAGTGGAAAACTGAAGGTGATATTTGCCCCAGCCAGATGTTGAAAATAACAATTGCAATTCATCTCAAAACAAACAACAAAGAAATAATAGAAATGAACAAAACTGAACAGCTATCAAAAGGATTTTACAAGCACATTAAACTTTATGCCCAAAATATACACAGTAGGCAAGAAACTTTGCTGCTTAATAAACTTTTTTTAAGTGTTATGAACTAGTTAACAGTATGAAACATATAACACTGACTGAGCAACTACCAAATGACTCGTACAAGCACAATAAACTTCACTTCAGTCTTAAGAACAAATTGACAACAGCATATGCAGCTTGTACTCCTCCAGCATTTGTTCATGGAATTATCCAGAAGTACCTACCACTAACAACCAACTTGCAACTTAAGTTATATAAATTCACTTCTACATTGAATTCAAACAACAGAATGCCAAGCCAATTAAACGAGTCCTCCAAAAGAATTCCAAAATCACCTCCCACCAAATAGTCAAATCATCAACTAGGGTAATTCTTTCTCTGGGTTCGCGAAGCACACATAACCAATTATCATCCAACACAAATGACATGATTTAGATTATATCACATATGGATTGATCTAAGGTTTAAATATTTTTCTTTCCTTTGAGGGAAGGGATGTAAGTAGTAAAAACCTAAAATTCATTAAACAACCCCTACCCCCAAGGAGCATAACCCATTCATCCAGAAAGTAAACATCTTTCAACAGCTCACTCTATCTGCAAATAGCTGGCAGCTCTATTTTTCTTGTCATTCATTTATTAAATGTAGCAGAAATAATATATAAAAAATTTAGAGTTAAATCTAATAAAAATTCAGAATGCTTCATCTGATGCAGTAATCCATTTAGATTGAATGATCCAACAAGAAATTTGGTACCTTGTTATGGTTCCCGTAAAATTGACATCAATCTTTCTGAAAAGAGCAGTGGAGAAAAATGAGGGAAGTTTGCAGATCTCTTTTGTTATAGACTTAAATTCTGCAAATTAGAAGACAAATTAACAACAAAAGTTGAGAAAAGAACTAGTATTTCTCCAGAGAATGGAAGAGCCTGTCATAATTGAAAATATAGAAATAATTAACTCACAAATAGCATGTTCTCACCATGTAATTGTAGACCATCCAAATGACCATAAAATTGATTATCAATTTGAAATAGGAAATGCTCTTTCATTTCATTTGGAGGTGGACGGCCATTTTTGAAGTAGAACTGAAAGCACATTCAAAGTAATACTAAAACTGTATACCAAGGATTTAATCCTTTCTAGATATAAAGAAAAAAGAGTTTAGAGAAAAAATAACAAATACCTGAGGAATGATTTCTCGTACTGGTTCACTGGCTAATTTTAGTGGAGAACCTAACGAAGAAGGACTAGTTCTCTGTTTCGTCGTACGTGGGGAACCAGATGAACTGCGTGGTGAAAGTGGTGGTGTACTCCCAGCAGGAAACAAGGAAGGTATTGAGTTGCTTGCCAGAGCATTTGTAATTGTTGAGTTCTCAAGTGCACTCAATGGAGCTCCTGCCTTTGCATCAGCAAGTAATGACTTAACCTGTATTCATAATGCATCAATAAGAAAATTTAAACAGATGTAGCTTGAAAGAAAGAAGTAAAATTTTATCCAACAAAAAAAAAATGTAAAATACAGCTCAGAAGAATTTAAAAAAAAAAACAAAAAGGAACGATATGTTTTGGAGAGGGCAATTCAAAATTAGATTAAAACATCTCTAGTCCTAGTACTGCATAATTTAGGAACTCTATACCCTTGCAATTTAATTTATACTATCCAAGAGACAGCTTATTCCTTGTATATGGCTATTTAAGGTTTTATAACAACCATTTAATGGATATGAAACCACATAGCTCAAAATTCAGCCATGTGTAAATCATGAAATAGAGTCCAACCACTTCCAACACAATGCATATTGCATAAGAATATTTAACAAAGGAAGCAGGGGAAATACAATGAATATGTATCCCAGTCATCAAAAGCTGGAAAAGAGTCTATTTGGTATAGAATTATTTATTTTATTAAATAAGCATAAAGGATAAATTTTCCATTATTACTTAACATCCAGGCCAGGCCAACCATTGTCTTGCAGGTAGCACATAAGACTCATGGTTCATTTTCCTGAATAGTTTTTTGACATAAAAAAGTACATTACAAAGGGCAATGTATCCTCCTAACCTAATATTCACTAACAGAAAGACAAATAAAAGAAAGCATCAATTAGTAAACCATCCAATCTCTTTCAATGTTTGTCAATACTACCCTAAAAACATCATATTTCAGAAGTCATTACATTCGCCATTGTTAAGGTTCATGAATTAGAATGTTGGTTTTTCTCTTTTTGTTGTTGACATGAACCTTTCTCTATTTGAGTTATTACTAACAATTATTATTTCTATTATGTTTCTACAGGAGAAAATTAAATTTCTTTTACTATGTAACTACTGCTCGCTCTTAAAAGATATAAATTTAACTAAAATATGAATGGATTGCGACTCCAGAGTCCAGACCAAGTCCCAATAAAAAATTAATATTTAGCAACTCTTAAATAATTCAATTTAGTTTAATTTCTCTTCACAAATTAGGGATACAAATGCACCCTATGAGAGAGAATTGGCATATACACCTGTTCTGTACGGGGATCTCAGCCTGGGCCCACCATGGTTGGGTCCCACAGGCCCTCAAGGATACCGATCCGGATCCCACTTGATTATGATTATAAATTGTAACAGACTTCTCCACATATCAAGGGATAACAGAATAGAATCCCTCTCAATGTCTACTTATTAGGAGAAGATGTCTCTCAAGTAACTTCCTCTCCAAGCACCTCCACCCTACATAAGGAGAATGAAAACCCTCAGGTACACACACTTTTCTACACATTCTCTATCCCTAGACCCTAGTGCTCCCACTAACTTACACATCAGAGTGCCTCTTGCATGTACACCCCCCTGGAGGGACTCTGCCACACACTAGGGACTCCATCACCGACCTCCTTCGTTCTGCCTGGTTCCAGGCACGCACCACCTCACCTGAATCTAGGACAGAATAACACCAAAGCATCATTACTTGGAAAATCTCATAATAACATTACCTATCGGCTATCAATAAATGCTAGTACTTAAGACTGTTTATGATTAAATACAACCATCTACAAGCTCCAAAGTATGGGTAGAAAGCTCAACATTATAAGTCTTCTCCTCATATGATTTAGCATAAAAGCAATATCAGCACAAGCATATTACAATTCCTAAACTATAACCTCTCTATCAGATGGTGATTAAAATGAACCCAAAAGAACAGGTGTTCGTCTATTGTCAGAACATGAAATATATCCAGAGTCCTAGATGCATTTGAAGTAAAAAATTTAAAGCTTGAAGCTTTTGGGAAGTTTATCACTTTCTATGCCTCAAAAGTCATCTTGCAGTTGGAGGAAACAGCCTGAACTGAGAAAAATAGCCAGAGCTCTATTATTCAAAACAACGAAATGAGACCACATTTTCTATGGTTGGATTATTGGAATCTTAAAGTTCCATCAAGGGATTAACCAGGAGATGGAAAGGGTCATTTATTATGTGACTTGTAGCAAAACTGGGTAGTACGAAACCGAGATCAGACATCTCTGTCAAGTGGCAATGAACTTGTAGTATTACAGTTATTTTTTTTAATTTGCTTTCAAACTTAAACATCTCTGGCCACATTTTAGTTCAAATTTACTAACTGAAACCCCCATGCAACAAGAGAAAAACACTTCCAACTAGGAAAAAAAATTCTACAAAGCTCTCTTTGCACCATCTCCATTAGTCAAGTGAATAGTCAAAATCATTCATTCATGAAAAAAGCATAACCGGTTCAGTTCAAATCAACTATTGTATGTACCAGGCGACAAGTATCTGGAAGTAAAAGCCACTGTAAGAATAGCTCCTCAGCAACATAAGGATTCGATTTCAGTGCAAAAGGAGACACCTCTTGAAGCTGCAACATGTCTGGGTCCAAAGACACCAACTCCCTAGTTTCCTCCATATCCATCACAACCCAATTCTACCTCTCATGCACCCCAACAACCCTAATTCAATCACACCACACACCAAAAACCCTAAACCCCCAACTCTTCAACAATCACTCTGATTCTTCCCCCTACTCTTCTTCTGCCACTTGGGTTAGCAAAACCCAGTTACCAAGTAAGCAACTTTCATCCAAAATCAATCATGGGTAGCCATGAACTCTGAAAGAAGAAGAACACAGAGGGTGCTTTTTTGCTTCACTTAATTCGAACACTTGAAGAAAACGAACACGACCCAGAAGTGGAAATTCCAGGGAATTTGAATCCACGGGGGGAAAAATGGTGTTGCTGAGAATCAGAGAGGGAAAATTTCGAAGGGACTAGAAAATTCGAGTGTGAAATTGATGAGAATGAAATGAGAAAATGAAAATAGAAAAAGAAAACCCTTGTTTGGTTTCGAGGTTTGAAAAAGAAATTGAGAAAGAGACAGAGGGAAAGAGTAGCTGGAAATGGAAGTGATGAATGAGAAACAAAAGTGGTAAAACAGTAGAGAGTTGGATTTATCTGTCTGTGCTGTGCACGCACTGTACTAACCGAAACTGCCGAGAGTTTGAGTAATTTTGAATATTTTTTTTCAGGTGGGAAAAAAGGTAAAACTTAACCACTTTTTTTTAAGGTTTAATTTAGTGCTGTTTTGTAAAAGGAGAATGAAAAATTTTAAGATAATTTATATAAATAATAATATGGAAAACATATCTTCAAATTTTTCATTTTGAATTTTATAAAAATCATCTAACAATTTCATTATAATTGGACAAGTAACCTTTCAATATATTAAAAGTGAAAGGATGGGAAAAATAAGTAGCCTAGCAAAAAAATAGAATATACGATATCAACATTATATTTTAATCATAGAAGTGGTATTCATGGGTCGTATTGTCTTGAATTAACTTGATTTAACTTGATCAAATATTTCAATCGAGGTAAATTTTAATATTTAAATTCGATTTGATCATAACTCGATTAATGATTAGGTTAAAATTGGAATAATCTGATATTTAGATAAATTTTATAAATTTAAATATTACATATAGTTAAATAATAAAATTTTAAAATATAAAACAAAAATTATAGAATATTTTATAATATATATTTTAAAACAAATTATATCAATATAAAAAATAAATTTAAATTAAGAAATTTTATAATTTATACTAATTTTTATAAAATTATAAATTTTAATATAATAAATAACACTGAATGATTAGGCCAATCCAAAATTTATATTAGACCTAATTTTAAGAATCAAACTTGGTCAAATTAACTTCGAACCGAGCTATGAGCATCCCTAATAGAAACTTGGTCATTACTAATTGAGCTATAAAGAAACTACCCCATTTCAAAATCATAGCATACTACCAATTTTAATAATAGCTTATTTTAGTGGTGACTACTAAAAAGAATTGTTAGTAGTGAAAATTATATATAGAGAGAGAGAGAAGGGGGGAAGGGATCAACTTATTTCGATGTAAGACTTGACATATTTACATTATTTACTAACTTCTTAAAAATGTAATTTTTATTGATCCAATCATTGAATTATAATTATCCAATACATTGATCATTTGTGTCAAATCTTGAAAAAATTAAATATCAATAAAAATGTAATCAAGTAGTTCTTATTTTCATATATTTTAAATGTATATATTACATTAATCTTGGACGTATGTCAATGAAATACTTAAATAATTTTAGATTAATGTAAAATTTTATAAATATGATTTATATGATAGAAACTTTTAATCTAACAAGTAGATTTTGTGAAAAAATTATTTAATAAAAAGATATTTAATGATATAAGAGTAGTTTTGATTTATATCAATGTAAATTGATCCCTTTATATATATCAGTTGGTTAAAAACTATTTAAGTTTCAATCAATTTGGAATTTATATTTATATATTTTTAAGGGTAAAATGTAAAAAATTCCTCCATGCTATTTACTCCCAAGTTTTAAAAAGGTCAAAAGATTCTCTTAATATTTACCAAATGTACCAAAAGAAGAACTCTTTATGGCAGTGCATACTATTCTTTTTCTTATACACTTGAAACCTGATTTTATTTCTAGGTTTACATGTTGTGTTATGATAAAGTGATGAATGGGAAAATGGGGTTAGGTAGCAACCTCGAAGGCAAACTTGGGAGACCTCTTTTCTTTTTTTTTTTTTTGGTCTTACGAGTTTTTTTTACTATATATGAGCATGATACTAATCTTTTTTTTCAGGTTATCACTTTCAACAAATACTTTTCCATCGGTTTAAATCCCTAAATTTTTGGAAGGTTCTAAACCTCTAAACCCAAACTTACTCATCACTTAAATCACCTATTATGATTGACCTCATTGTATTTAATTATGGAAATCATTGACTCTTTTGAAAATAATATCACCATAACTAAAAAAAAGCAGAAGATTTTTTTTTTTTAATTCATGATTTGTCAATGTAGCAATAGGCAAAGAGAGCAAGCCAACAATATTAGTGACACACGATTGAACTCACATTTTATGCACATATGTCTATGTGGCAACATCAAAATGAAGATGTACAAAAAATGAAATGAGTCTAATTATAATAGTAAAAACTGTAGAAATGTGAAGTGTTTTGAATAAATGTGTGTGAATAACATTACTCAAAAACAAATTGCTACCAAGCATTTTAGACTTGTTTTGCTTTGTGAACTAAGGTATCATTCACATGATTTCATATAAAATTATGAAATCTACTAATTACTAAACTATATACTCATTTAAATCTACCACAGATCTTTTAAAATTTCAAATAGTTTCTTGCTTAATGGATAAATTCGTATTATCAGATTGTTTGATACTTACAAAAAACAGTTTTGTTTTGAATAATGGTCGAATGCTAGTATGAAATTAATAGAATGACAAAATGAGGTGGAATATGAGTTTCATGGTTTTCATGTAATTGTGTAAACAGGCATTACCCAATTGAGCTTGTTTTCAAGTGTAAAGGAAGGTGAAACAATGTCACATAAGGATATACACGGGCACTGATGAGGCTTCGGCAAGTATACCGAGTCGCACAAGTAATAAAGAGTGAGTGAGTATCGTTCCCACGAGGATTGATTAATATTAAGTACCAATTTCACTAGGCTATTACTATCTAGACTAACTATTATAATGAGATAGTTGTAAAAAGAACATTAAGAGGATAAACTGAAGGAATGAGCAATTAAACTTAATTTTTAGAAGAATTTGAATTAAGAGTTATAAAATGAAATCAATGAATGAGAACACTAGGGGTTGATTTTCACTTGACCCATCCTTAACTTCCATGTAATTCAATTAATTATGTTTAATTCTCTCAATTTGAATTAGCCAAAACCCAATTCCTTGGTGGATTAACTCTCTCCCAATTACCTCAAATTACCAATTCCTTAGTCAATTTCATGTAATTAAGAGGATTACGCATGAGATTCCTAAATTAACCACATAATCACCAAGACCCATTCTAGATATTGATAGATTATGGTGCTAAACTCAAGAAGCAAGAGGTAAAGAGGAATTTTCCAATTCTCAAAATACCCAACAAAACAATCTATGGTTGATCAAGTCACAGAAGCATTAAGCATAGAGATTAACACTCAATTGAACAGAACTAATCAAATAATCAAAGATCCATGTACATCAAGTTTGGGTCAAGCTAGATCTCCCCCTAGCTATGGAGATTTAGTTACCCATGAAAAGAAATGAAAACAAAGAAGAAAGGGAAGAAGAAACCAAGAGATCCATGGAGATGGAGAGGATAAATCTTCACTCCCTTGATCTTGGATCCACGCCCCTCACTTGCAAAAATGGTGGAAAGAGCGAGAAAGGATGGAGAAGAGTCGGCCTCCTTAATGAAATAGTCCCCCAAAAACTCCTCCCCCAAAATGGTTGCCTTCCATCTATTTATATTGAGTCAAGTGAGAACCACGTGCATCAGAAAAAATAGCATCAGTCGTCCACGCACGTGCGTGAATTCCTTGCGCACATGCGTAAGAATTTCTGGCCCAAGACAGAGGCATCACGCATGTGCGTGAATTCCTTGCGTACATGCGTAAGAATTTCGGCCCAAGACGGACATCACGCATGTGTAAACATGCGTAAGCTTTTCGATTCAAAAACAGTATCACGCATGTGCGTGAATTCACTTGATGCGTGGATGCCTACTTTCAATTCTTCTCTTCCAAAGTTATTGTTGTCCTTTTTGATATTTGCTCTTCATGTCCATTGCTCCATAGTCCTTTTCCAAAGCTTCTTTTGCCCTTCAAAATCCACAGATTAAATTCAATTAGTCAGAATCAAGTTATTACATTAAAATGAATCATTAAGCATCATGAAATGCAATTGGACAATGTGAAAGTTAGCTCAGCTCAAGACATGAAAGAAGTGTGCACTTTAAGCATAATTTCTTATGAGGACTGAAAGATAATTGCACTCATCACTCTCATTTCTATTCAAATTGAGATTGTAATAACTCCATTTTGTGGAGTTATCAGGCACATCTTGATTATTAAATATTAATTGCTCCTTTGGGTTGAGGGGGCAATTGCTTTTGCTTCCATAGACCATTGCCATTTAGCTACAAAGTTCAGAGTCCTGTGGTCCCCTTTGGTTACAGTACAGTAATCTGCATATTGTCACACTTTTTTCCATTTACCTGTGATTTTGGTAGGACTTTGGTCAAGGTTTAGCTACCTTTTTGCATATTTTGCAAGTTATGTTTTATAAAGCTGTAATTCAACTAAGAAGCTTTATCTTTTCTCTTCTTTTTTCATTATGGTTTAGCAAGAAGAATATATGTTTCTTTTTTTTTTTAACTGTTCAAGAAGAACAGACAACATCTTTCTTACCTTTAAAATTGTTCCATTCTTTAATAATTCTATCAAACATTATTTGTTTAATAATTGTTGCGTCCTTCTTCCAGGGCATTGCTCCATGTCCAATCTTAGGCAAGGGTGGATACATGCAAAAGTAACTCCTATACTTAAGTTAGCCTCTATTAGAGATGGAGGAAACAGAGAGTAGAGAAAAGAACCCGTTTCTCTTTGAGGATGACTAATCTTTCTCTCCTGTGTCTTTTGTCCAAGCTTCGTGGGAAGCTTCTTTGCAATCAATCATGATTTGATGGGTTTGGTGATGATTAAGAGCCTCATTTTGTCTTAAGTAGAAATTCTTACATCCTCCCCTCTATAAAACATCATCGCTGTTCCTTCCTTGAGGATCCTAGTAATAATACAAGTCATATCAAAATTTTAATGGTGTAAAATCCATCAGGAGAAAGAATATTCCGGAAGGACATAATAATTTTTCTGTATGTGGAGCTCCATGGTCTTTATGTTAGTGTTTTATCTAGTAAATTTTGACTTTCTCTACTGATTTATAGGCCTGAAAGACATGTATGCACGGCAATAATATATTCAACTAAAAGATTTAAAAGTAATGTCTATTTTGGTAATTTTATTTTTAAAAGTGATTCTACTACTTTATATAATTAGAACAAAATCAATTCTTTTAAACAAACTTTTAGAATATCATTCTGAACTAAATAAATTATTTCTTTCTAAATCAAGTCTTTTAACATCAATTCATTCAACTAAAATATAAAGCAAGTGTGCATTTAATTGATTATTTAATAATTATTATAAAACAATATATTTTTCAAGAATTTTTACAATATAATTTCTCAAATTCATTAGATTTGGGTTTTCTAATGTTTTATGCATAAATTATTTGTTTTTCAATTTTTCGTTCCATCAATATGAGTTAGCCCTTTTGCCTCCCTAAACCTTTTTCTTTAGTTAATTCAAAATCTTTACATTCACTACAAAAATAAAAAATAAAAAATTCATAAACTACTGTAACAAAAAAATTCACTAACTAAACCAATTTATACATTCAATTCTTTTTATATTTCATACAAAGTAGTATAAGCTTCTCGCATTCAACGTAACAACCAACCAAAAAAAAAAAGAAAAAACTTGTATAATAGAAAAACATTCCGAAAAGAGAAAACCAACTTTGCATTTTTAAAGGTTCATTTTAAATGTGAATTAAACACTACGAATTTATTCAACATTCTTTCTACATTCATGTTATTTTTGTTAAATGAAAGAACAATTACTTTCTATTTCACAATCATACTTGCTAGTTAATTCTTTCAAAATAGTTATAGTCAATCGTGATGTCAGTTGTAAAATACATGATCTCTGTTAAGTTGTCGTAAGTTTGAGGCAAATCAGAGTGATTAGAAGTTGGGAACTTGGGATATGTAAAAAGGTCACAACACTAGGCAGTAACAAATAGAGAGAGAGAGAGGGAAAGGGAAGAAAAGAAGAAACAAATATGCAAATAGCATTTTGGAATACTAAAAGATGGTGAGCCAAAAGTATATGCTAATCACCATGTAAACGGCAATGGTTTGCAGAATGGAATAAAGTAGAACAAAGTTCAACAGCATCTTAAAAAAGAAGACGAAAGTTCAACAGTATGTAAGACGCTAATAAAAAGGTAAGAGACTTGCAGAATGGAACACAGTTCAACAATGGCCAGCCAGAGCCTTACACTCAACCTGCTCAGAGCTCAAGCTCCAAATATTTCTTCTAAACACTAGTCTCATAATTTCTGCTTGGACTATTGCACGAGCGTGAATACACATCATTAGTCAAGATGGCTACATGCTCAGCAAATTAACTGAGAACGATTCCATTCCTTCAATGTACATTTGAACAAATTAATCAGGTTCCAAATATATGCAAAGAAAGGGTGCAAAACTTGCAAAGCATTTTTGCAGTTTCTTTTCATTTTCTTCAGCAGAAAAATATAGAGAATGTATTTATTACAAGTAGCCATCTCTCGTATATAAACAAATTCCTAAGGTAACATAGTATTCTTCATGAATGGGTCCATGTTGAAATAATCATGGAAGAACATTTGAAGAGGTATAAAAGGAGTCTGCCAAAGCTTCATTAAGAAATTTCAATGAGCTTTAGCCTTGAATGGACCCAGCATAGGATGGAAATATACAGAGTAATCAACTAGTGTGGACATCTCAAAGGAAAGTATTAGAAAGGAACTGCGACCCTTGACACAAGAAGTCTGCTGACCACACGGTTCATCATTTCCTTTTTCCTGTACCAATTGACAGGAGTTCAAAGCTCCTGAGTGTATCATCACGAACACCTCTTGTCCCTGATGCGCGAGTAAAAGATGTTTTGGACTCGAAACTTGGTTGAACCCTCTGAGTTGTAGATAGACGACCACTGCTTGAGACCAGTCGACTAGAACGGCTTTCACTAGGCTCACCAGAAGAGCTTGGTCGGCTGCTTGATATGACAGGCCTTTTTGAGGCACTGCCATTACGAGAAGAGCTACGAGGCCTCTCAGAATCAGCTTGCTTCAAAGAATTAGAATTAGATAACAAGCAAAGTTCAAGTAGTCAACTTATTATTCATAACAAAGTTTGAAAGTAACCACTCCTACACAAAGAAAACAATAATGACACATGTACAAACCACATCTTTGGAAGATGGCACGTCATCTGAAGACCTATGCCTAGAATGATCACTATGCAGACCAAGTCCAGAGCCATTCCTTCTTGCAAATGCCTCGACTGCACCTGAGAATCTATCCCGAATCTCTGGTCCACCTAAAAGTAAAATATAAGAATCGTTAGCTGATGAAAGCCTTTTTCATTTACATCTTGTAGAACTGAAATAACACTAACTTTGTAGTGTATAATGTACATACTCAAATTATTTAAACAAGTGAAAACAATAATAGTTTCAAACCGGATGATGAGAACAAAGCACATAGACATAAGGAATAATAGAACTTTAAGGCTTATGAATCTTTAAGACATAAAAAACCATTTATCATCATAGCAGTGAATTGCTACAGAATAAAACAGATTCCAGATCTTGCAGTAGAAGGAGGAAACCTGAAGGCCGTTCTAATCTCTCTCCTGATGGTCCTGGATTTATGACTGGTTTCCCACTTGGCTGTTGAAAATGCAGCAAAAAATTTTAATTAACAAGAACCTTTACTTCCACTAGAAATGCAATGAAATCACATTTCTTGTCTCTTCACAGATGAAGATCACAACTAGTAAGAAGTACTCACTCGAGCTCTAGAACTAGATCCAATTTGTGGATACTTCAATATAGTCCAATCAAATACATAGTCAAACTGATAACCTGTGAAAGCAACAATTTCAAAGTACTTCCAAAGCCTTGGAAGAATTTTCAACCGATAAAAAGTAAAGCTTATATATACAACCTAACCTTCTCGAATGAATAGGTCCCAAAAGAGTCTCTTAAGATATGAATAATCCGGTTTATCTTCAAACCGCAATGATCGGCAGTAATGGAAGTATGATGTGAATTCCAATGGATATGACTTGCATAAGACCTATCTCAGAAACTCAAAATAAATTCTTTACAACGGACAAAATTGGAAAAAGAATTAATTTGTTGCACAATCAATTGAACTTAATTAAAGAAAAAAATGATGCAGAAAAATACTGGTAGTGAACAAATTCTACTGACAACTAAATCAGCAGAAAACCAGTAATTGCCCAAACATGAAATGCCAATTATTCTAATCATCAAAGAATTAGCATAAAAGCTGCTTGTGAGCAAGTAATAGTACCTCTATTGGAGTAAGCATCTTCTTTTCACTTATCTTGTCGTATTTTTGCCTTTTAGTACCAGCTTTCAAGCCTTGCCAAGGGAGACTGGAAAACCATTGCTAAACTATGTTAAAATACAATGAGAAACATTATTACAGAAGTAAGAACCTCAGCACTGCAATCAACCTTCCTCTCAAAAAGTACATGAGCACATAACCAAGTGATTCTAGATCATCTCTTCTGCTTTGTTCTGCAAGAATAATCAGAACAGTATATATTATAAACTACATCCATTTTGAATTTGAAAATTTTAAGAAGAGCTTATTGATTAGTAGCTGCAACAAATAGCCTCACTCACCAACTCCAAGGTGAGTGTTAACACTTGCATACCGAGCAGTTCCAGTGAGGTTCTTGTTTTCCCTGAAAGAAAAGTACTGTGACCATTCATGAAAGAAAAGGGGAGGAAAGTGTAGGACAATAATTATTTTTTAAATTAAGAGATGAAAACAAGTGATAGGTTCAGAATTCAGAGAAACATAAGAGAAGTTTGCAGGTATTAGATGGGGGGATTTGCAGGTAGTAGATGGGAGGATTTTCATGCATAATCAGGCAGCAGGTGCAGATTCAAGTCTAGGAATATTATTTTGGATTTTGGTTCAGGTTCAAAACTAGTAAAACTCAAGGTGCACCCACTAGTTTAAACCCTAGTAAAATTAAACCTGTTAGCTATCTCAGAGCCCAGCAACACAGCTATCACTATTCATTGAAGATAAGGTCAAAACAACCCAAGGAATCCAAATAAAGGATATCAAGTACCATATTATTTTAACCTAAATGAGCTGGAAGAAAGTTTAAAGTTGTAAACTTCTGAAAAATAGCAAATACAAGAGGGAGCAACATACTGAGGGAACCACATGAATAAACCTTGTAAACTTCCAAAAGTAACAGAGGAAAGACAATATGGAACCATACACTCAAGGATTCAAATGAAAACAAGCTACAGAGCCTGCCCAAACAAAATATCAAATTTGGTACCTGTATGGTATATGCTTATGTGTTTGAAGATCCCGATATTTTTTTGCGAGGCCATAATCAATTACGTATACCTGTAATGTATTAAATACAATCAGAAATTCGAAATAGGATATCAGTTATTGATATTAAACAACAGTAAATGCAACATAAAGTAAAACCAACTTAGCATGCACATCTTTGAAATTTTGGAAACAACCCTTACAACCAAAGGACAAGAAAGGCTTCAACGCAAATACCACTTGAGATGCTAAATAGGTGATCTGTGCTGTGTGAGAGACGAGAAAGGATGATATTTGGCTGCTACCTTAGGAGCAGCCAAAGCATACGTTTTTTGAAAACATGACACCTGTCTAGAAGTATGAGAATTTAAAGATACAATGTAAATTGACCTCCTTTTTTTCTCAGTTATGTCTTACAGATTTCTGAGCTCGGAAGACAAAGTTTGAGTCTGAATTTGTAAGGTAAACTCTGTGCTTAACCTGATTTCCAAGAATGGCTTATAATGGTGTCACCTTAAGCTGACTGGGATGGCGAGTAGTTTGGTTCTTAGGCAATCACCAGGAGTACAATTTGGAAACTTATAAAACTTCACTAAACTTAAATAAAGGGCAACCTAGTGCTATAAAGCTCCCACTATGTGTGGGGTCCAGGGAAGGGTCAGACTCACTATGTGGACCTATAGTAGGCAGCCTTACCTTGCATTTGCAAGAGGCTGAATCCGCTACTTGAACCCGTGACCTCCAAGCTATGATGCACGGATACGGATACGAGTATTAGATACGACACGAGTATGGTACAAGAATACGACTTTTGTTAAAAAATTAAACTAACATTTATCAAGTATCCGAGTATCTGGTACGGATACGGGTACATATCCGACATGGGTACGGTATATATTATGAAGTATTTGTGCTTCATAGTCTCCAAGTCACATGACGACAACTCCAACCGTTGCACCAAGGCTCCCCTTCCTTCATTAAATTTAAATATTAAAAAAAATGAAATGTAAAAGCAAAGCAGGTGACAGTGTCAGAGTGAGAAAGAAAATCAAACACATGCTGAAAAAAAAATGTTAGAGAATAGTTATTTATGTGTTATTGGGCTAGGCCTATTTTTCTTGTACTGCTCTTTATTTCTCAGTATATACATATAGACAGGGAGACTAACAATATTCAGTTAGTCATTTCCTATTCTCATTTTTGTCGTCTTCTCTAACACAACAAAAGTAAGAGAAATCAAAATAAAAGTAGCAGAATTCAAGGAATCCAAGGTTGAGTAGCAAAATCAAGCGGTGGTTTAGAGCAAAAGGGAGTAGAAAACTTCAATTAACAGATTCACTGTAGAAAGAGCTGTCTTATTAGCTAGTTTTAATAATACTGCATAGTTGAATAGTATTGTACATCTGTTGATTCCGACTTTGAAATCTAAATAATAATATCTTAAATATTTGAAGGCATGAGTTTGCAAAGGAGAAGCCTAAAGTAATCAACATATCAAAGCTGATAAGTGATATCAATTGCTGGGTCATTCAGTCATTTGCCAAAGCATAAAGTCCAGAAGTGGCACAGGGTAAACTAAAAATTAAAAACACAATGTTAGTGCGATAGTTAATGGTGGTGAAGGTGATGCATGACGATTTGTGAAAAACAAAGAAAAAGTTAATTAAGAAAAGGGAGAAAGATTAAATAGTCTTGTGCCTAAGAAAGAAATATATTATAAACCAAAAAATATTTCGCTCAAATTGAAGACATGAATATCAAACAATCAGCTATGCAACTGTTATCAAGATTCATACGGAAGAGATGTTTTTCAGCTAAGTGAACAACATTACTTTGGGCTTCGTGAAAGCTATAACAGTAATGGTGATTTGTGTATGTAGGTTAACATCATTGCATCTCATTAAAAACCACGTGTTTTTAGAAAAGTGGTCAATTAACAACATTGTTTAGGCCTAAGACTCCTGAAAGCTATAACTGAAATGGTAAATGTATGTTACCATTGCATCTCATTAAATACCACATAATTTTAGAGAAGTAGCAAGAACACGATAAAAGTTGTAGGGTTTGGCTGGTCCTACAGCAGCGGGCAAATATTGTCAGCAGAGAAAATGATAATATTGATGAGCAGCTTGCACATCTCTCCCCTCCTGCCTTTGCTCTTCTAAATCTCTTTTATACTGATGAACATTGGGGCTCAACCATCTAACCAACACTCTTAACAAATTCAGAAAACTTAATCCTCAAAATTACAACAGGGCTTTGCCTCCATTTAGAATATTCCTACACCCTGAAAAGAATTTCTTTAATGAAAAAGCATAAATCTTTGTGCGTAACTGATATTATATGACAAAGCTTGATTTTAGTGTATGTCCAAATCAGTTCAAATCAAACTCCAAACATGAAACATCTATTTTGTTTTGCTTCCAAAAGTAAATCCACACAATTAACTATTTCGTAAGTTATTAGGATGCTCACTGAAAGGTATGTATAATTAAGAACTAAAGAGAGACATACACACACACACATGGAAACGGAAATTAACTAATTCTAAAGATGGTCTCTTGAAGAATAGAAATACGTAAGTAATATAATGCAAGTATGATCAATTAAATAATCTTAATATAAAGACCATGTTATACAGGTTTATTGGGCATGATAAAGTATTAAGGAAAAAGAAAGGTAAGCTCATTTACAACATTCAAGTTTTTAATACTAAAAATACCTATCCTGTTGCTACTAAACACTACAGATCATTAGGAATTTACAACATTGAAGTCTCCATATATCCACTAATCTAAATGAAAGTTTTGGTCATACTCTTAAATCACAACTGATACTAGTTCAGAATACAAGTGACGAGTAAGTCATGCATGAACACCCAAACAGATAAGGCTGAATTCAAATAAATGCTGGAAACACAAGATACCTGATTTGCCTTGCGGCCTAAACCCATTAAAAAGTTGTCAGGCTTTATATCACGGTGCAGAAAACCCCGGGAATGCATGTACTCAACTCTGTTTATCTACGCAAACCAAATTGAGGGAAAGAGTAAAATACAGCTGCTGTCTGTTAAAAGTATAGTTTTCTTAAAATTAAAGTCATACTTACTAGCTGATCTGCAAGCATCAAAACTGTTTTCAGAGATAATTTCCTACTGCAATAGTTAAACAAGTCTTCAAGACTTGGCCCAAGAAGGTCAATTACCATGACATTGTAGTCACCCTCAACTCCAAACCATTTTAAATGGGGTATACCAGCTTCAAAAAAAAAAAGAACACACTAATCAGATAAGCTCATAGACTACTAATTTTACTTCACGACAGTAATGTAAGCAAATGCATGTCTTGCCTGCAAGAAAAGAAATAGGAGAAGTATAAATAAGGGAGAAAAAGAAAAGAACCAAAACTTACTTCCCCCTTGAAGAAGCATATACAATTTTGACTCGTAGTGAAGTTGAGGATGCTTGGTCTTCACAGATTCCTAACAAACCAAGGAAGAGAATAGAAAAAAGTATTGGCAATAGCTTAACTTTGAAACAGCCAGGTAAAAAATTGTCACAACACTAGGGCTGATTGAATACAGAACCAAAAATCTGTATTATATTATGCTCTACAGAAAATAATCTATGAGCAAAAATAAAAGTCCCAAAGTACAAATCCAAGACTTGCATTAAGGATTTAAAGCAATTCAACTTTGAGATATCATCACAGCACCAGTTGTTTAAAAGCTCAAGCAAATACAAAATGTTAGCCCAACAAATGTGCATTAATGTTGAAGCATGAAACAGCATGTCAAATAATGACATATGCAAATCAAGTCTTTGATTAAGGAATGGTCTTTTTTTATCTTTTTTCCCCTTTGCCAATACATACAAATACAGTCCAATGATCACATAATGACATAATAAGATATGCATTATGGATGCCAAGACTCTTGGTTCACTATATATATAACATAATTACAGAAATAGTCTGCGATCACACCTACTAAAGCATATGACCTTTCCATTTATTAGTATACCTCTATGGGATTTTTACTGCTGTCAGATGTCCCAAAGGAATCTGCCAATCTACTTTAAATTTTTCATCATCAAAATTACCAACTCTACAGTTATCCTAAAAATCCGTTTCTTCAAAAAGTAACTTCTCAGATAGCTACTAACATAGCCCTAGTGGCATACCTAATGTTTCAAAAAATAACAAAAGATACCAATCACTTCACTTCCATAACAACAAAATCCATCTATACAACATGAAAACAAAACTTAAACAAAAAATACAAACACTCCAAAACATCCAATAGAAGCCAATAATTGCACTCACCAGCTTCACAGCCACTTCCTCTCCACTTTGTACATTAACACCTGAAACAAACAAAAACACCAGAAGACCAAAAGAGGTGTTAAGTCCAAATCACTTAAAGCAAACAATGCTGCTAATGCTACTAAAAGACTAGATAAAGTGCACACCCAAATAAAGCTCTCCAAACGATCCACTCCCAATCTTCCTCCCAAGCTTGAATTTTCCACCAACAACATGATCCATGATCACAAACTCAATCTCTTGAACTTTGCTAAATTACAAAACCATACCACCACAGACATTAATTGTTAAAAAATAATAATCTTTTTTGCCTATTCCGATTGTCTCATCAACGATCCATCTTTATTTCCAGCACAATCTCAGATCCAACGAGATTTAACATTTACACAACGATCCGAAAGTGTATTGAATAACTCAAAAATTCAGGCTTTGCTAATCCCAATACCTCAAAAATCAACTAAAAAAGAGAAGAAAAAAAGGTTTTGATCAATGAAAATAAGATCAAGAACTAGAATCTACAAACACCCATTGCTCGTTGAATCAAAGCACAATCGCTTTTCTGGGGACATTCAAAGAAACCCCATTTCCTCTTCTTCGGAGGAGAGAGCTAGAAAACCGAAACGGATGCAAGAAAAATAGGAGTATCTTAGGGTGGATAAACTATATTTTGCTGAACAAGAGTGAATACAGTGAAAAATGCGAAACTGTGAGGGAAGAGGAAGAAGAAAGAGGAGGAAAAGGAATCTAATGGCTACGATATTCTCGCCCAGAGATGGGTATTGGATTTGGCATCCACTTTCGGATCTGTCTTTGAGGACACGGAGTAAATTTTCTCGGAAAATTTTGAGATTTCCGGCAAAAGAAAAGAAAGTGGGATGAGAGAGAAACAGAAAATGGAAAGAAAAGATTATGTGAGGTGAGAGGAGGAAGGGAAAGAAAATGGATGACAGTCCAAACTAGTGTGATGTTATATTTTATGATTTTTAAAATTTTTCTTTTTTTAATAATAATTTTTTATTTTAAAGATAAAAAAAAATGATCTTGTATTTCAATTTTTTAATAATTGTTAGTATTAGTATTCACAATAATTTAGCAACCATGGATCATCAATCACAATTGTTAGTGCTAATTATAGGTTTATCGTAGGAAGTCCTGCGATACTCTTAGATATGAATAATTCTTAATTCTTTATTAGACACAGCTTAACATAAATATTTAAATTATTATTAATATTTGATATGTATAAAATGATAAATATTATTATAAAATTATATTAATTTTTAATAATAATTTTATACATATTAAATAATAATTTAATATCTAAAAATAATATAATAAATCATACATATTTAAGAATTTTTCTTTAAATACTCTCAATCTTTGGCTCAATACTTTTAAAAGTATGTATACTACCTTAGTTACATAAATATTTCATTTTTCCCTTTTTTGCTAAAAGATAACATTTCATTATTTAAAGTAAGATGAATACATCATTCCAAAAAAAAAAAATCCGAAATATAACTCATGATCACTGCCAAAATTCTGGTAGGACAAAACAATTAAAATTTGTCCTTTGCACATAGTTAAAAGAAAAAAGACTCCACAAATTTTTTTTTTAAAAAACCCTTCCATAAAATCCTATCCATGAAAGCTAAGAGAGTAAAAGACACAAAAGAATTAAGTGACATCATCCTTATCCATTAAAACGAAGAGGATTTGTCACCAAATGATCAAAGCATTATCCCAGAATTAACCAAATACCCAAAAAGGGAGACTAAAGCTCCACAAAGGAAGAGATAGTACTACAAAGGAAGGAACTAGGGCCAGTTACATAGATATCTATATCTCCCGATTTAACCACTTTTCAAATGTTATATACATTTAAACTCAATTTGGTATATTAGAGTGTGTTTAGTATATTGTATTAGATTTAATAAAATAAAATAATATAATATATTATAATTTTATTAATTATTTGATATAAATATTATATTATATAAATTTATTTATAAATTTTTTTATACATTAAAATTATAAATAACTTAATTAAGTCTTATAGATGAAATTAGGCTTCATTAGATTTTGGTGTATAAGCTCATATTAAAACTTTTTCATTATAATTTTAAGCATCTCGATATCACTAATTCTTATGTATTAGATATTATATTATTAAGTCTTATATAATAAGATCTTATTCTATCATTCATATCAAAAGGGCTTTAAAAAAAGGAAAGAAAATTATATATATAAAAGAAAATAAAGAAAAGGAAAGGAAGAGAAATGTGGATGAATTATCACTTCTTTTGTTTGGTTTCACAAAAAAAAAAAACAAAATGTATGTTAATAGTATTGAGATAGATAAAAAAAAACATGTGAAGTCCACTTGCTTTTTCTTTCCTTCTCAATCCTCCCAAGAAGGGAGAGATGAAAAATGATGAGACCTACGAATTTTTATCCATATAAGTCCCTTATCTTTAACCCTCAATAGCATACTAAAGAAGGGATGACATTTAATCAACCCTCGTTTTCATTTCTTTTCCCTTCCAATATAGCATGCCAAATAGACCATTGCTACAAAGTAATTTTTTTTTAGGGAAAAAAGTATATAAAGTCCTTAAACTTTGACCTTTTTTATAAATCATTAACACAAACTTTAAAACTTTCACAATTAGTTTTTGAACTTTAATTTATATCTCAATAGATTATTTATTTAATTTAGATTTGTAAATTCACCAAAATATTACATAATAACATTTTATCTATATTAAAATTTAAATTTGGACTATTTATTAATTTATTAATTAAAATTTAATTTTGAATATATTTTATTCTTTTCAAAATAAATAAAAAACAAATTTATGTTTAAACAAAATTTGTTTTTATTTATTTTGTAATAATAAACTATATTTATAATCAAATTTCAATAAATAAATTAATAAACAATTCATAATTAATGTTAATATAAATAAAATATTATTATACAATATCATCGTTAGTGAATTAACGAATTCTAAATTAAACAAAAAAATTTATTTAAACATTAATTAAATTTAGAGATTAATTGAAAAAAATTTAAAATTTATAGCTGTAATTTGTAAAATGATCAAAATTCAAAAGAGCTGCATAATTTCTTATTTTTTTTATTTCAGCAAGTCGTTGAGTGAACATTAAACCTCTTGAGTATTTATCTATTAAAGTAATTTTTAGTTAGACAAATTCAATTATAGACACTATAAGAGCTATTACAAGTGTTCCTTTTTAATGAAAAGAATTGCATGCACTCAAGACTCTCATCCCTTATATGCATTTATTTTTTTAGATGCAAACGTCGAACATTTATATGCTCGATAAATGCTCCATCGTTTCTTAGCATTTCTAATAAATAAATGAACGTTAATGTTCCTTTTAAATGAAGGGAATAGGGATGACACTTGCGGGACAGGGGCCTCCCCGCTCCTTGTCCTTGCCTTCCAATTTTCTCTCGACTCCATCTTCGATTCTCGTCTCAAGGAAAAAAATTTCTATGTTCCTGTTTCTTACGGGGAGGTGGAGAATCGCGGAAACCTCGATATTATTTTTAAAATTAAAAAAATTAAAAATAAACATAAAATTATCAATAATTTTAATTTAAGTTAATAATATCAATTAATTAAATCAATAAATTATTATAAAGTGTTATGTTTTTACTTTTTTAATTTTAAATTAATATAAAAATAATATAGATAAAAATTAGTAAAAGAACACAATAATAATATATATTTTGATCAAAAAATAGTAATATATATATATGAAATAATTAATAATAATAATTTAATAATTTCTGGAAGACAAAAATTCCAAGGACAAGGGGTACAATTCCGGTCTCTATCTCCGTATTTGACTTGTAAGAAAAATTTCGTAAAATTGAGTCCCAAAATCCTAATGAATATCTCCAAATACATTGAGATTTTACCATTCCTAAAACGGAACATATGCTTGAGACTTTTTAAGCCACAATTGCATTTATTTATTTATTTTGAAATGTATAAACTTTTATTATAAATAAATAAAAGAATTATACAATACAGAAACGTCAAACGTTTATAAGCTAAATCATTTATTAACATCTCCCTTAAATGAATGTACAATGTTATGTTTTACATTGAACAAATATATTTTTTTAATACTACAAGTGAAACGATTAAAAAATACTATAGGTGAAAGATTATAGGTGAATGATAGTCTAATAATTAGAAGTAAATAGAGATTAATAAATATTATAAGTGAAATAATTAAAAAAAAATTAGATTTGAATGACATTTATAAAAATTTAATTTATAATAAGACACAATAATATCATTTAATTTATATAACTGATTTCATTTAATAAGAAAAAGTTTAATTATTATTGTTGTATAAGTGAAAACCAAAAGTTACTTACTTTGGCTCAAATTGTGTTCTCCTCTTTCACGCTCTCTGCACCAACAGTTTCTTTTTTGTAGTATAGCCGTATAGGAAAATTCTATACTCACTAAATATATATAGTTGTTTGGTGAGTAATTCACTAAATATATTTGAGATCACAATAAATACTTTGAAATATGTATACATGAATATAGGAATGAGTGTCTTTCTTTCCCTAAACTTTGTATCTTGATTGTTCGCGTTCTTCTTTGCAGCCAAATTTTGAGTTTGCTTCATGGTTATCTTCTCTCATTTATTATTATTGTAATTAATTTTCAGGTTTTTCCAGTAACATCCCTCCTATCATATTAACCTTAATAATTGATAAAGTAATTTAGTAACAGTTGTGTAATTTATTTGTTAATTTTTATAATTTTTTGAATTAGTTTGGGCATAGGAGAGAATACTGAACTTGAGAAATAGTTTATAACAACTCAAAAATCAGCGTAGATTACTTAAAAGATAGAAATAAATATGATAAATTTATTTATAGGTCATAAATAATTAGAATGAATTATGATAAATTTAAGGGAATAAAATAAATTAGATTTATATTTTTAATAAATAGAATAAGAGTTTAAAGGTCAAATTAAATAGGAAAGTAACTTGAAAAATTATAAAAAATTATGGAGTTGTTAAATAGAGGAAGGAGATTATTTTAAAAATAATTACGAGTTAAGAAAGATACATGTAAGCATATACGGGTTAGAACATATACGTATGAGTTACTTCCTTATGAGTATATTAACTTAAAGAAAAGTAATAGAGTCTAATAGCTATTAAATTATATGTATAAGAACTTAATGGGATCCTAAAATTTTCTGCAACACTTACGAAAGTTAGAAAATTCATTAGTGAAAGAACATAGTATTCCTAAGAGATAAGTCTATCACATCAAATGACAACCCCTAACTTAATCTTATCTTTTTCCTTCTTCCAACTGTTCCAACGTTTAACATAATCACAGACTCACCAAATTCATTTTCACTTTTATCTCACAGCAACACAGAGAGAGGAGAGAGAGAGAGAGAGAGAGAGAGAACATTGGCAGAGAGAGGAAGAGAGTTTCTCCACCTTGGCTTGAGCAAAGAGATAGGGGTGTTTTCCTACAACCTTTCATTTTATTTATTCAAAATCTTCTTCTATGAATTTCCTACAAAACTGTATTGGTTGAATTGAATTTAAATGAGAGTTTGGTTAATTGGGGGTTGAAGTAAAAAAGACTTGATTTTCTTACCCGTTGATTATTCTTTAATGATTTTCTATTCATGGCAATCTCCTCTTGGTAATTTTTAGAATGAAAGGAGATTTTGTTTACCCTTGATAATTAGATGTTAGATGGCCCTTGATAATTAGATGTTAGATGGAACCTATGGCTTTAGCTATGAAGATTTAAGCTTATATGTTGGAAGTGGTTTGGTTATGTTTGAGTTTATTTCAACAAGTTGTATGTCTGGATAAATTTTGAGGTTTCCCTAAAAATACCATGTTAGCTGTCTCACAAAAATCATAAGCAAGCCAACTTTTGTTCAAAATTATTATATGATGACTTGTAGGGGTTCATGTCTCTACCTCTATATCAATTACTCTTGATAGAGTTTAGAAATTGATTTTGATATTGAAGAGTAACTGAAGAATAGTTTATTGATGTTCTTGTGAATAGGTTCTAGAATTTTTTAAAGAATTGAATATGGATTGATCAATTCTTGATTTAGTAACTCTTTGATTATATTTGTGAGGGTACAATGATTAGAAAACATTATGGATGTTAGATAACAACATGTAATCGATTACTAATGCTGGTAATCGATTACCTATTTACAGAATGCTATTGCTAGTATGTGATAATCGATTATCAATCTACATAATGCTATTGTTGGAATGTGATATTTGATTATCAAGTTGTGATAATCAATTATTAACTTACAAAATGCTATTGCTAGGATTATGATAATCAATTACTAGTTATGATAACCTATGATAAAGTCTCTTCTTTGAGAAAAATGAGTTCAACTTTGGATATATTTGGGCTGTGTGTACATGCTACTTATAAGATTATGATATTGTGTACTTGATATACTTATTAAATGTAGATAATGTTCACTTGATATAATTATGTGATGATGATAAAGTGCATTTGTTATACTTTTGAAAGAAATATGTTGTGCACTTGATATGCATATGGAATGAATTATAACGTGCTTTTGGTATGCATATGAAAATAAATTGTGATGTATACTTAGCATACTTATAAGATGAATTAAGATGTACTCGAAAATGATATGCTCCTTTAAAATGTCAAAGTTGAGATAGTGATTGAATTAAAATGTAAAGTATATCTTTGAGTGTTCATTAATTAAATGAACATGGACATGATCCTCATGCATGGGGTGATCCTTAGATGTTATTCTCTTATGAAAGGTAGTCCATTGATTGTTTTGTCCAGTGATTGATATTGAAAATGATCCTCATACTTGAGAGTGATCCTAGATGTTTGGTAGATTGAGAAGGAGACATGCTCTATCTACCTTGTAGATTGAGGAGGAAACATACTCTTTCTACCTATGATTCTAGATTGAGAAGGAGATATGTCCTCTTTAGATTTAGCCAGAATTACCTGGGATAGTGTTGTGTAACAAAATACTGTTACGTATAGGCTGAGTGTACTAACTTGATAAGCATACTATCATCGAGTGTTTGGTAGTGTGAGCATGCGACATTCCCTCATTACTAGGGTTGTGCGAGGATGCGACATCTCCTCCTTACCTATTTGATATAAAAAGACATATATCTAAGGAATATGCTAAGAAATATTATAATTGATTAGTACTAATTAAAGGAAAGAATTATGGCATCGCATAAGTATTTGCACATCATCATGAATTGTTATATATATATATATCGAGATGGTTTATATGTTGATACATTTCTGATGAAGCCTATGACTTATTTGATTATATGCTTGTAAATCTATATATTGTTTGAGTATATGTTGATGATCAATGATTAAAATTCAATTTCTGCCTTTGGGAAGAAAAAGGAACTATTTTGACATTTGACACCTTTCTATGAAATATTTTGGAATTGATTTGATTTCCGGAAGTAGCTGAAATTATTATGATGACATATGTTTAGATATACTGAGAATTCTTAGAATTTTCACCTTGTTTTCTTTTCTATGATGATTATAACACGTGATTCACTCACAAAATAGTAAAGTAGATGCTGATGTAATATAGAGTTATCTATACTTTTTTTTATCATTGTTTGTATTTAAAATTATGCAATGGTTTGTACATAATTTGTATTTATGTTTACAAAGGCTTTAAAATGTACTTTGTTACTTAAGTATTAGATTATGTAGATTACTGATGACAATATGATTATATATGTGTGTGTGTGTGTAGACTATAAGAATATGTTTGTATTTTAGGTTAGAATATGAAACTCCTTTGATACCCGATTAGATAAATGTATAAGTTCTTAAAAATTCTATCAGGAGAATTCAAAGGGTAAAAATAAGAAAATGGGAAATAAAGAAATGAATAAATAATGGATGATAATTTAGCGAATTTGTTCGGTTAATCTTTCTATTTGAGCAAAAATTTACTCTCACATGACTTGATTAAAATATGAAATTTGGTATAATTAATTACCAAAATAAGTAAAGAGCATAGTTGTGACGTGTTTAAACCTAAATACTTCAGTGTAATCTAGATATATGAAAAGTAATTAGTCTCAAAGATGTTTATATTTCCAATTCTCTTCAGAGATGGGTTTTTCCTCTTAATCTATTTGTCTATAATTTATCTATCTATGTATCCATTTATAATATATTTATTTATCTATCTATAATTTATTCTATCTATCTATCTATCTATAATATTATATAAAAATTCTCCCACTGAAGTTGTCACATGACATTTTTTTTTCTAAATTCTTATTTTTTAATTGTTTTGATTCTTTTTAATTATAACTTGATTTTGTCCTTTTTTTTATCTTTTATTCCTTCACTTTATATTTTTATGAGAATCCTCCTGTTATATTTCCTTTATATTATAAATAGATTATAGAATAGATAGATACTTGTTATGAGATTCTCTGTTATAGTCTCTTGTATATAGATTTTATTTATTTATTTTTTTATTACTCTTGGATATTGATTTTACAAACTAAAAAAGTGAAACTGTGCACCTTTTAATGCACATTTATCAAAATGTAATATTAAGTTTCTTCTAATAAGTATCCATTTACAATTTACAATGAACAAAAGTTGAAACAAACTAATAAATAAAAATGTTTGTTATATTTAAAAGTCTCTCACATATAATTTATATAATTTCCATCATCATTTATTTTTTTATTTTTTTATTTTTTTATTTATCAGTATTATTAGTACACATTTTCTTATGTGAATTATTTTTAGGATTAAACTGTAAGAAATATTCATGTGAAATCATAGTCTCGACATTAATGACCTGCTTTTGATTAGATTAGATAAGTAAATTAGTTGAGATGCTTGTAAATTATCCCAAAAATCACCAAATTGCAATAAAAAAATAATTATTCTTAATATTATTAGTATTTTGGAATTGATTCTTCTCAAGACTTCATTACAATTATTTTAGGATTAAAGTTTTTTTCTTTTTCATCAAAATTTAAAGAATAATATATATATATATATATATATATATATATATATATAATATCTCATATTTACATAATTTTTATTATTTAATTATAATTAGTCTCATTTTATTTTCAGTATAATCACATTCTAATTTGATTATATACTCAAGATACGAGAGATATAAACATAAATGATGTGGAATAAGTTTTATCGAAATTGAAAAGCAAAGAAAAAATGATAAGATTAGATACTTTTTTACCCTTTTGCTTCATCTTCACATATCCCATGGATGATGATGCATAATCAATCAATCATATATTTGAGTAATCAGTCAATGATTCTTTGTCGGGAAAATATTTTCATTTTGTTGTATATTTGTTAATTTATTCAAATATTATTATTCATTTCTTTAAATTAATTTAAGCTATGCAAACACAATAATATATTTTTATTTTAATTCTATAATACAAAAGCAATTTTTTTTAGTACTGACAAAACAACTATTTTTAGGATGATGTTATAGACACATTCTTTTTCTCTCTAACAAACACCTTATAATCTTTTATTTTTTTGAGTGGCACATGTTACTACAAAGAGACGTGTATTAATTTGACAAACAGCTAATTAAGGGATACGTTCTTTTGTGTGGTTAATAGTAGTGTAACTATCACTTTTCATATTTTTATTAAGAGTTGTATTATTTGAACACTTGAAATATGATATTCATATGATATTCTCATCACATGTGAATATAATAAAGAACAAGAAGTTATTTATATAATATACGAAAATAATAAGTTATACTCTATAATACGGTGTTCCATATAAGTGTCATATTTTAAATGTTTAAAAAATATTTATCTTTAATTAAGTTGTTAGGTCCTTTTCTTAGTTAAAGGTAAAAAAAAAATGATATATCATTAAAAATTTTGTAACAACACGCAATAGAAATTATAAGGATGAATGTTTAACTATGATAACAAGAATATGATTGGTTTTTCTTTTCTTTTTTAATGATACTGCAACATATATTAGATGATAAAGAAAAATAATTTACTATCAGTGAATTAGAATTAAGCTATTATTATAATAATAGTTCATGTTATTATTATTTATATTTTGGAATAGTTCTTGCTAGTTATTTTTCTCTTAAACTTGACTTATATTTATTTGTATCGAATTTGTCGTGATCCTTTAAATCATTGCATAATTTTTTAAGCCTCTTTAAGTGAGTAATAAGTGAGAGTTTTCTTATTATTCTTGGCTCTTCCTTTCAAAATTATGTAGGGGCAAATCAGATTAATTGTAGTGTACCAAAAAAAAAAGATTAATTGTAAAAGTGATCGTGATGTCTTCACTTCTTTAAAATAATTAACAGATATTTATAAGCTCAAGTACAAGGAATGATGCGTGTTTATAATTCAGTTGTTCTAGTGCCTTCAATTGTCTATGCTTATAGCCTTATACTAATTCAACTTTTATACGCCAAACAAATGAACTTGCAAATTATATGGTAAGCAATTGTTAATTTCTTTCCTCTAAAATTCATAAGCAAGATTTAAATATTCTTTCTTTTTAATTCTTTGTTGTTTAGCTGCTGTTAATAGGATTGTTAAATTGGCCAATCTCAACTTGTTTAAATATGTCTCGGAATGTGTCAAGCAAAAAATACATATATATTTATACAAGTTAAAAAAAGAACTTGACTCAACTTGCATAAACTTGCAAACTTTAAATGGACTAACATGCTTAATGCTAATTTATTTTTTAAATAGATTTTTGTATTTTTTTTTCATTTATAAATTTAAAGAACATGTATTCAACAGTAGTTTGTCGCAGTAGAAGTGAATTATAATCCTAAACGAACTTTACATATAATATTAAGAGTTAAAATTATTATGAAATCGTCATTTTGAAAAGATTTTTACCTAACCACTATTTCGAGTTAAAGTTGTGTGAGCAATTTGTTACAACAAAATTTAAAAAACATATAAAAATTATATATAATATAGATATATCAAATATTCAAAGTAGAATTTGGGCAAGACATGTAGGATTGCAGTTAATCTCAAGGAGTTGATCTAGTAGTAGACGATCATATGATATGTGAATAAGCACATAATTACATGATTGATGTTTGAATCACAGTTATGCTAATTTTTTAAAGTCAAGTTGAAAGAAATATCTTTATAAATTCTCTAATTTTAACGTGAATGATCTGTCTTTGACCAGATTGAGAAGGTAGAATAGTCGAGATACATACAAGTTGACCCAGATACCACCTACCTACAATTAAAAAAAAAATACATAATGAAAACTCAATCATCAAAGTCCAAATCATGAAAATATAGTCGGTTACTTAATCCAAATGTCCAACACATAATTATCTATCAATATATTTTCATGTTTTCATGGATTGGCATGTGGTTATATGTTTAATCCGTTTAACTCATGAGTTATATGGAGGTATTGTACTATTGTGGGCATCTCATAATGATGTGACTGATTTATTTTTTCTAGAACTGTTCAAGCTTATCAATTAAAACGAAAAATTATTGAATTTGATTGTAGATAGTCCATAACTCCATTTATATTTGGGTGATCAGTTTCTCAACATTACATGCATGTGTATATACTAGCTTTTTTGGGATTACTTTTAGATCTGAGTGATTAAACTTAATTACCATCTCATCCTAAAATAGACTAAGAATTGTGGGATAGTAGAGGTCGATTCTCTTAACGGATTGCAAATGATTTATCTATGTTTGTTGCAATTCAATGTTATCCACTTCGTTTAGTATTCTACAGCAGCATAGAAATACATGGAAACTTAATATCCTTTAAACGTGAGATATTCATGCTATATTGCTGTAAAATGTGTAAGTTTTTTCCTTTATGATTCCTTGGCCACTAATCCTCATTCTAGCGATTCATACTCTTCCTATCTATTATTATATATTATTAAACTTATCAGCTTATTATTAATTTCATACATAAGCTTGAATAACAAGTGTAAATTTTAGGCTTTGGGGCTACATCTCCAATTTTTTTACCTCTACCAACAGTTGCCTGATATGAACTCTGAGATTCTAATTAGACCATCCCAATTTAAATACTCTCATTGAATTCCTTCTTTCTGAAGTAATACCAAAAAATAAAAAATAAAAATATCCATTTTGAAGTTCACTGTCATTCCTCTCTCTTTCATGTGGATCAGTTGCATATGATGAGATAGTTACTTGTTACATAAGTTTATCAGTTCTCCTACTTGAATTTTCCCTTTCTCAGGCATTGTCTTCAATGTTACATAGAAGAGTAACAAATAATGGCAGCAATCCCATAGCAGAACAAATTTAATAGTCATCCTTATGGGCATTATTTAATAAAGTTTTAAACATAATGAAATCAGCATTCAACTCTCCTTGAGTACCATACCTATTAGATTAGCATAGCACTTCCCCATCCCTATTATTAACATTCCTGTGACACTGTTGCACAATTAGGTATATGATGCGGCTAATATATCAATTATGGTCGAATATGTGCTCATTTTTCTAAAATACAGTGTTTTTATTTGAAATATTTTCTTTTCAAATAAAACCAATCTGATGAGATATTAGACTCTATATTATTGTTTGCAACATTGTTGCGTAGTTCCTTACGATGGTGCCCCATTTGCATTTACATTTCACCAATCTTGATACTAAACCAATATGTTAACACTCTAATTATGCTTTCTTGAAGAAAATATAAGGGATTAATGTTGGATATCCAGACAGCATGTAATCTATCATGCTATAGGGTTTATGAGCTAATGGCATTAAATAAAGAAAAAGAAAAGAGAACAAGGATTTCGGTTGTAAAAATTGGACTTTTTGGAGTCTGATAAGAAAGAAAATATTACCTTACAAACTAATGAATCTCTACATGATAGTAAAAGAATGTGTGAATTGCACATCCTTGTAAGCACTTCAGCGGTAACTTAATTACAAGAAATAACTTGGATATTTAACACATTGCAGCTTGATAAATGGTGAACAAAAGAATACACCACCAATCAAAAATGTAAAGAATATGTATACCTTAAAAACATTTTTCTACACAGACAAATATCCCAGTCAACCCCAAAACCCAGCTATCCAAAACCACAAAGTTTCAGAGCCTTCAATCCCAAAACTGTCCACGCCAAACTAACAAAAGAATGTGGGGAGGAGTAAAACAATCAGTATTCAACCCAGCATTTGGTCGTATCTCAATGGCCATCTAAAAGCCCTGTAAAATATTATTAGTTTAGATCATTGCTATTCACTCTTCTCGGGAACTTCCGGTTGAGTAGGTAAGAGTTTAAAGAAGCTCCCTTGGACAGGTTGATTGGCAGCCACAGCTGATTCGTCATCTGTAGCATGTAATAAACCCAATTTATTAAAGAATGGAGCAATCTAAACCAGAAGATAGTTAAAGTTTCCCCTCATTTATGCCTCAATGTTAAGTAGCTGTTGTCTCTATAAGTAGCAGTAGGATCAAGGTATCTTTGCTTTTTCCGATGATACCACACGCCTCATGAAGATTGATATACTGAGAAATAAATATGCATCCAAGGAAGCATGTTTTCCTCAAGTTAGTAACCTTTTGTATACTCACATGGACAAGTTTTATGACCTTTCCGGCACCTAAACAAATCCCAAGCACTTGAAGTGTTGAACATCAATACTAATATAGGTTTACCGTACCTAGCAACATAAGTTTCCAATTTCACTAGTTCTGTATACTTCTATCTTTGATCCAGGATCCCATGAGTGATACTTTACGTGAATATAATTTTTCTCGTGTTTTCCCAGAAATTGCTGATCTATTACTTGAGACAACCTTATTAACACAAATCTTTTGCGGTTATAGTTTATTATCATTAACATAATTTCTTCTAAAATATTACCAGATAAGAGATTTGATCTTCTAAAATTTCATAGATGTGAGAAGCTACCTTGTAATGCAAAGTAGAAGTATGTACATTTCTATAATCGAGTCATTTGGTAGCACAGAATTACTCATTAGTGAAGTGAACCATTAGATCTTAAGCAAATCATTAATACTTTCACAGTATAGAAAGGAAAAAAAAATCTCAAAAGAAAAGGAAAACAATGAGGATATTCTTCTTACCAAATAGGGTCTTAATAGAAGGCCGTTTAGTTTTTGTGCTCTTCTTCAATTCAGCTGATAAAGTAGCATATACCCAAGTTATTTGTGAAGATCAGTGCAATGATGAATCAATTAGGAAAAGAAGAATAACATTTTGGGGGAAGGGGGGGTAATAATAAAGACAATGAATGTATAAACTATAACACATATTTCATATGCATCAAATGCGATAGAATTGCACAAGTGGTAAATGCAGGTAAACAAGAAATATGCAAGGGGTGGCAATGACATACATTTCTTTCTTTAGTAAGCACCCGTACCAATTTTTTTTTCAAAGACATGTTGCATTAAAGGCCTTACTAAAACCGGTTCAGATAAGCTGACAACTGTTGAGAAAACTTATAAAAGTGGACACAGGTTGATTCATAATTAAGAGGTAAAAAATACTTGCATAAACTATGTGAGGTGCACAATCTGGATCATTCAGAAAAGGTTACAGCCAGACTAGGATGCTATCCAATGGTTTGCATAGGAGTATGTGAGGAGTGTGAGTGTAAGTTCATGTATCATTACTCAACAAGATTTTCCATCCCACAGCAATAAACACCTCATGTTCTGCCACACAATATGAAGCTCAATTAAACAAGGTTGGAGTGAAATAAAATTGATAGAGCATAAAACCTTCCATTATATTCACAAATGTCACTTGTGCAAAAGAATCTGAGTACTAGAAAGTAGAAACAACATATTATAGAGGAACTTTTTATTTATTATGGAAAGAAAACGATGACAATGAGAAAGGGTTAAACAAAACAATTGCAACAAATATATACACATAATCGAAGATGTACAAACCAATTCCATCTAGTTGATCATCATTCACGATTTCAAAGTTCTTATATGTGTAGCCAACAAAGTTAACATCTTTAGATGACAGCATCTGCAGCAAATAACACGACAAAGTTACAAACCCAGACTTGAACAACTAAATGATCCGCAAAAACACTGATGATCCATGATTTTCAAATGAAGAGGTATTTGTATTCATTGTTACTGCTAGCAAAACTAGTGTAAAATCCCAATGTCATCTAAAGTAAATCAATTCATATGCAAACGAAAGGCTTCTATTCTATTGACAGTATGCTACAAGCATATCAACAAAAGTGATTCAAAGACAACTAATTAACCTAATGAAAGTTACTCAAACTATTCAAAGGAGCTTACTTTCTTACTTATTACATGGCATGTTAACATTTATTGTTTCATCAAAATAGAAACCAATGCAAGATAGATAGATACAAAACTGAAAAAAACAAAACAAAAAAAAAAAAAAACAGTGGAGCATATGGCAGCAGCTTTACTTTTGATAAATAACCCCAATAATCTCACAACTTATCAGTTAAACTTCAAAGGAGAAGAAATGGGCTACTGGAAGGGCCCACATAGTAAAAGTCATGCTTATTAAATTATCAATGCCACAATTATAGCAACTTTTATAGACCAACTATATACAAATTTTCAATAACGAGATCCAACCTTTCTCCATGGGCCTGATTTTGAGGAAGGTTGAGTTGGATTGTCCACCTACACATCATTAGTAAATCAAGAGAGCATGATTCGGGTTAGCAACAACAAACAAAAAACTCTTCCATATCGGTGAACATAAACATATATAGTATACCTCTTCAAACTTCTCAAAATTTTGAGTATCTAATTCATCATTGACCTCAGGAATAAAAGCAGCTTTCATTTGGTACAATTTGTCCCATTCAATACCTTTGAACCATGGGTGAGCCTGGAAATAAAATGACCAGCCAGTTAATTTGTTAATATGCAACTGTATCCCAAAGTAGCTTATAGAATTTAGAAAAGAACACACCACAACACCTTTATTTCATCAGCCCCTTTGGTTCCAAGCCTCTGGTCCACATTACATAGAAGTCTACTAATAAGATCCTTTGCCTCTGCAGATAGTTTAGCTTCTTCAGGAAATTTTAAATAAGTTCTCCAATTTACTATCTGCAAATTTGAAGGTAGGAGATACAATATGATCATAATTGATGAATATAAAAGAGTGATAGACAGAGTAAAAGGGAAAACAAACAGGGAATCAAGATGGACACATTGTAAAATGTTAATAACTAAGACGTGCCATCTGTTACTATAAAATATCAATACTGGCAACAGGAGAGTGCTCCAAATATATTTAGTAAGCAACATGCTACTATAAGAAGGGAAAAAAGAAAAAAGTAGATCATATCATAAGAATAGAAAGATTCCATTTTAAACATCAGTAAATTGGGAAAACACCTCATTTTTTCCTGAGACTTGTTCCTAGTAAATCAATACACAATAATTGCAGCCTCCTAACAAACCCAATAGTTCTAAGCCTTTCAGAACTTTCTGCAGTCTGTAGTCTGTAGTCTGTTAGATTATTTTTATCTACAAATGATGCAGCCAGTGTCCAATTTAATTCAGAGTAACGTTATGTCATGTTTCACTTACATCCCTCTTAAAGAGTTCTGTAAGACATCTATATGATCATAATGCAACAATAGTAACACCTATATGATTCAAACAGTAATGGGGCATTTAAGGAGCACAGGGACACCTCTTTTGTCATTTATAATATTGGATGCCAATAGCCATTAGAAGCAGTGACGCACCTGCTTTGCAGGTTGGGGTCACATCCTGGTATCCATGAATCTTAGAACTAGAAACATAAAGCTCAATATATTTATGGGTACTCTAGGACCTCTACACACGAGACATGGTGATAGTCTAATAGATCCAGGCACATATTAATGATAAGGTTGTATAGAATATTGATAATTTCTACTTAGTATCCACTTCTAATATAGCAATATAGGCTTTCTTTAAGAGCAGGAGCCTAGCAGAATTCAATGAACGCAAAGTCCTACACGTGCTAAACCGCAATCCATATACATGCATGATTCATTGTCATTCATCAACAGTTGAGCCAGACATTACCTTTCTACAAGTCAACATTGGTTCATCTGAATAAAAGGGCGGATACCCCACTAGCATTTCATACATTATAGCTCCCAGAGACCACCTAGAAGCATTAACACAAATTTCATCAGAATATATTGAAAAAATAAGAAGTTTATAAGAACCAAGGCAAATAGAAGGTATTTTTGAAAAGGAAAACTAGAAAAACTAAAAAAACACATTACTAATACCAATCACATTCCATGCCATATCCTTTCTTGAGTAGAACTTCAGGGGCAATATAGTCAGGTGTTCCAACCGTAGAATAGGCCTGCAGTATTGCAAAGAAATAAGAGCTTCAAATGCAATAAATCTAAAGTCACCATATGATCACAAAAAAATAAAAAGTAAAAAATCTTGTCAAAACAGAAGTCAAAAGAAGAGGTCCCCAAATTTATATACACAAAGAAGAATATCTATTAAGAACAAATCATCCAACACTTAAAAATATAGAACATGCATGCTCATAAGAAACACAGAAGTTTGTCAGTTAATAGAGTAAGAAGTAAAAAGACAGTTAACCTGAAAGTTCATACGGCATAAAAATGTCAAGCCTGTTCATGTATATTGAGTGACTTACAAGCATTCGCCTATTTTTCTGCCAATGTTGCAGTTGCTCCTGTTGAGTTCTTTTAGGAGCCACAGGACGTCCATCACTCTGAAGGGCTCCACTTCTGTTGCTTCCAATAGAGAAGTCCTTTTCCTGAAGATTACTGCAGTCTAGTGGTTTACATAATCCAAAATCCGATAATTTCATGTGACCGTTTCTATCTAGCAGCAAGTTGTCAGGCTTGATATCTCTGGAATGCATTACAAAATCAGAATATCAAATCTTAATTGATGTGCAAGAAAAGAAGACCACTGTAAGGTTAATATACTAAAATTTTCCATCATGTAATGTTATTATTTACAGCTTGATCTTACCTATGAATATAATTATGTTTATGAATCGACTCTATAGCTAGGACAGTCTCCCCAACATAGAACCTGGCCTCATCTTCTGTCAGTATATCCTTCCGCATGAGCAATGTCATCATATCACCACCAGGTAGATACTCCATTATGAGATATAAATACTCTTCATCTTGAAAGGAATAATAAAGCTTTACAATGCAATTGCTGTCAACTTCTGCAAGTAGGTTCCTCTCGGCTTTTACATGTTCAACCTAAAAAAGGATAAAAAGTAAGCAATAAGGATAACAAGACAATATTCATTTTAACAAGGTGAGCAAGTCCTGATGATTTTAATACCTGGCCTCTGCGAAGCATCTCAGATTTCTTAAGCTTCTTCATAGCATATACATGACCAGTTGCCTTCTCTCGGCAGACTCTGACCTATACAAAAATGAAATTGCAAAGTCATAACAAATCATCTGATAAAATTTATGTATGACCTCAAAAATATAAAAAGTTACAGCTACTACTAGAAACCTGAGATGTTTATTGTTATGATCCAATTGCAAGGTATGGCACTTGAGTCTCACATCGGAAGTATAGGATTCCGGTGTGGGGTTTATATGGTCTTAGGCTTTCCAACCACAATGACTAGCTTTTGTGGTGTAGTTCTCCTAAGGTTCATATCAATTGGTATCAGAGCCTTCCACCATGCTTCTCAGCAAACGAGCAGCGCAGGTGGTGACGCCGGCATTGCAGTGTTCGCCTGAGACTAGTCAGAGGGCTAGTGCACAGCCAGCCCGTGTGGGCGTCGAGGCTGCGGAATGTGGTGGAATGTTATGATCCAATTGCAAGGTATGAACTTGAGCCCCACATCGGAAGTACGGGATTCCGATGTAGGGTTTATATGGCCTTGTGCTCTCCAACCACAATGGCTAGTTTTTATGGTGTGGTTCTCCTAAGGTTCGTATTTATGCAGCAAGAGAAGTAAAAGAATCATTACAAGCAGCCAAAGGGTTTATGCAATCAATACACTAATCTCCAATCAGACCTCCTCATAAAGCTCGAATGGATAGTCTATGATGTAAACAGCTAACATGCAAAACAAGGACCTGAGTTGCTTTGCAAATGGAATAACTCATAAAATTCAATATTACAATAGACAATTTAAATAATGACAAGGGTCAAAATACCAAGGTTACCCAGATCGTAAAATTAGCGATTCTTGATGGTAAACCTCCACTGCCACTACGAATTTTGAAATGTAAAAATCCACTACCACCAACAACTTTGAGGAGCTACTTCTCCCTAGCTGGCATACCCTAAGCTATATCGTCCATCTACATTTTTCCACCATAAGCATTGCAACTTGTAGAATACATATCAGAGTTAAACAGCTAAGGTGGTTGCCATTACTCTTCATAAGATTAGAAAACTTAGGACTCCCATACAATTCTAAATATCATTAACAGCCAAGACAATAAAAAAATACAGGAATGATATGAATGTCAAATAAAAGAAAAGAGTCATAATTAAATTTTTAATTTCAATCAACATCTCCAGTCTCCACACATACATATCATTCAACCCCTTTTATTTACTTTAGGAAACAGTAACATTATCACCAAGAACTGTGATATTAAGATAAAAACCATTAAGGTCAAAGTAACATATAAGAAAAATCAGAAACATGGTTTTACTTGAATGAAAATAAAGGGAGACTATACCTCTCCAAATGCACCCTTCCCTATCATAGTCAGGGGCTCAAAATCATCAGCCCCCATCTTATGCCTCTGAAGGCGCATGTATTCCCTTTCCTTTTTCTCAAAATACTTAAGCAAGTTGTGCTGCTCTTCCTCAGAGACTTCAGCATCAGCCAACTTTTTCTCTAGCATGTTACGTCTGCAAAGAATAATATGTTTAGGCCTTATTAAGAACTTAACAATATCCATTTGCAGAAGTTATTTACATATAACACAAAACAGCACATCAGAGACAATAAAGGACATGATGTAAAGAATGTCATGCAAAATTATATTCCAATGTCAAAGAATACTTGTTGGGCACCTTAATGGGCTGGGGCAACAAAGAGCAACTGAGCAAGGACATCAAAGAAATCTCTCATTTATATTTCCTTAGAGATGAAAGTATGTTAAAACAACTATTTTACATGGTACAAAACTCATCAGTAACATTAGATTGCACTGTCATACTGACCCAAAATATAAGTTGAAGAAACATACCGTTCCTTCCTCTCCTGCAGGTCCTTCATCTGCTTCTTATAATGGTTTTCTATGTACTGCTTTGCAGCTGCAACCTTCTGTTTGGTCACATTTGAAGGCGCTTCTTCATTTGTTGGGGGTCTTGACCCTTCTTTTGCAATGCCTATAGTTTCTGTGTTTTTTGAAGACTGCATTTTGTCCTTTGACTTGAACTTATTAAACCAGCACCTTTCCATTTTATTAACCTCTTAAGCCTGCTGTGTTATATACTCTATTTCACCAACCACTAAAGATTAGAAATTTTGTCAAACAAGAATCTCATTTTGCCAGCCATGAAAATCAATGAACCATTGTTCACCAGAAGAATCCAAGGCACAATAACTCTTACTTCTGTCCAAACAGGAGAAAAAATGACAACAAAACAACAAACTTTAGCATCAACCATATTATTTTTAGCTGATCAGAAGCACAACTTCAACAAACAGATAGAGTATAAAAATACTCTAGAATCATTAAATTGGAAGCAACAAGTGGATATTAACAAATGAAAACAAACCAAAAAGAAATTTAAGACCTCATTTGGTATTAGAATAAAGAAAACAGCACAAAGGGGAAAAGGGTGACCACTGACCATAAATAGTCCAATTTCAACTAGATAAATTGTCAGAGCCAGTGAGCAACTGCAGTACTAAGAATGTAATCAAACCAAAACATAGCAAAAGTGGAACAATCTGCCACTAAGTTTAGAAAACCATAACCATTTACTAAGATCTATTAGACTTCAAACATCTTTACTTCATCAAATTTGCAATGCTTGAAATCTACTGGAAACAAACCATGGAATTCAAAGCTTCAGCACCTATCTGCAGTCCAAACAGTGATTCCTACATACTCATCAAGCACACTCTACTTCGCACAGTACAAGTCAAATCCTTCAAATGGGTAAACAGAAACACGGTCAAATTACAATCTTGAACAACTTCGGTTACCCCATCTCAAAAAAAAAATTCGATTTTCACTTCACTTCCCACATGTTCAAACCAACAAAACACAAACCCGAAAAGTAAAGTTAAAAATTCAAGATGCCCATCATCGAAATCGAAATCGAAATCGAAATCAGAACCAATCAAGCAACAATTGCACAAGCAAAGCAAGTTGAAATTTGGATTGAAAAGGCAAAAGGGTGTAAGAAAAAAACCAAC
This sequence comes from Ormosia semicastrata, assembly GCA_029884595.1. Classification (NCBI taxonomy): domain Eukaryota; kingdom Viridiplantae; phylum Streptophyta; class Magnoliopsida; order Fabales; family Fabaceae; genus Ormosia; species Ormosia semicastrata. Next base: position 40,489,920 of record JAQQTO010000059.1, read on the forward strand.
CTGGAATTGAGATGAATCTGAAGGTTGTGGAAGTGGAAGTGAAAGGAGTGATAAAGAGAGAGAGAGAGATGAAAGGGCCGAGATTATCGGTGTGAAGAAAGAAGGTGAGCAACTAGTGCAAGTGCTAGAGAGAGAGAGGACCACTTTGCGATCATCATTTTCATGCCCCCATTCATTCCCTCGTTTACTCTTTTTCCTTTCTTTCTTTCTTTCTTTCCCTTTTTTTTATTTTATTTATTTATTATTATTTTATTTATGTTCATTGTTCAAAGTTGGAAACCATTTTAATATCTCTTTATTTTGATACGACAAAGACTAACAGATATTTTTTAAATATTTATTTTATTATTAATTTAAAAATAAATAATATTAATATTTTTTAATAATTTGTTTAAATATACAATGTGAACTAACAATAAAATAAACATTAAAAAATATTTAAAAAAATGTGTAATTAACATTTCTCTTTTTTGTTAACATTCCTCTTTTGCTATTCTTATTTCCTAATAATGTCTCACTCTTTCTTTTTATTTTTCTATCAAATTCTCTCACTATATAATATATATATATATACACAAAACAAATTTAGATACTTTCTATTTTTGTCATAAATTTATAATTTTAATAGATTATATATTTTTTTTTTTTTGCCATTATAGATTTTTAAAAATAATTTAAATTTATTTAACTAGATTTTAATTTGTACAATCTATTTATCTATATTCTATATTCATAAGTAAAACTAGCTTGAGATCCAATTAATAATATTATTAATTATTTTGAGAAGTAATTAATAAAATTATTAAGTATTAAATATCAATTTATTTTTTGTAAGACCTAGGATCCATACGGCAAGTCTAGTAGAAAAGCTCCTAATGAGACTCGAGGGATGGGGTGGGAAACAAGAGAAGAAAAACTGAGTTGGAGTGCATTTGTTGGATCAAACATTGCTACTCTCTTTATATATCTTCAACTCTTATTAAACGAGCTATTAACACTGGACTATTAAATATCAATTTTAATTACATATATTTTTGTTTAAAACTTAAGGAAATATTATTAAAACAATTAATAATGAGTTCAATTTTTTTAATTAAATTATAAAACAAAAACAAAAATAGAGAATGAAATTATATATTCTATATCTATATATTTAGATAAGTAAAATTGCCTTGAGATTATGTAATTAATAACACTATCAATTTATTATTAAAAGACAAATTATTTTGAAATGTAATAATAAAATTATTAAGTATTAACTACCAATTTTAATAACATATAATTTTGTTTAAAACTTAAGAGAAATATTATTAAAATATAATTAATATCAAGTTCAAAATTTATTAACAAAATTATAAAACTAAAACATAAATAAAGAGTAAAATTTTATAGTCAATATCAATATATAGATATCTATATATTATTATTATCATCATATTAGTAAAATTACCTTGAGAATAATTAATAACACTATTAACTACTAATAATTATATATTATTAAATATATTATTTAATATTATTACTACTTAATTTGCCTTTAGAAACACTATATATTATTAAACGTTTGCTATCAAATATAAATTTTTTTACATAATTAAAATGCATAGAACTCTTCTACTAGTACATTAATTTTAGTTAATCATCAAAGTTTCAATATTAATCTAAATGACTTATACATGGCCTAAGTTTATTTACTTTAAGAGAATTTTGTTTACAATTTAAAACAAAAGTTACCAAAATATAAGATTGATTTTAAAAAATTATTAAAAAATTGTGAAAAAACAAAGAGTAAAAATTATATAGGTTTTTCATGTAAAAAAAATTCACATAACATGACAAATAAATTCAAATGATAATTTTTATTTTTTATTTTGTGTTTACGCAACTTACATGTAAATATTAAATTATGTATATAAGCCTCAACCAAAAGATGCACATAAATATTGCAACAAACAAACAAAACAATGTCGACTCATGTAATTATTAAATTTTAAACAATACTCTTTACTACATTTTATAATATTATAAATATATTTGGATTAATTTATTTCACACTATAAGAAATTTCTGCTAAAAAATTTATGTTTGAAACATTTTTATTATAATTTTTTAAAAATAAAATAAGCTAACTCAAACATGTATGAAACTTTTATCTATTGAATTTAAAACTCAAAGTGTTATATAAAATTGAAAACAACACTGGCAACACACAAGATAAAATAACTTATGAAACTCATTAAGTAACTTATTCAGTTTTAAGATTTTGTAATATAAAAAATTCTATATTAATTATTTTTAATTATTTTGATTATTGCATATTTAATGATCTTGGAGTTTTAGTGATTTCTCATCCACTCTTCATTTGATCTAACTGTTCATTCTCCATTGATGAATTAAAGTATTAGTCTAAGTACACTGAAGGGGAAAAGTCTCACGTTTAAAAAGTGTGGAAATACTTAGACAATAACCAAAAAAAAAAAATGGAAAAAACCAATTGATAAGATAAGTAGTTATTATTAGTTAGGGGCTTAATTTGACAGTTACAAATGTTGGCTACTTGTATAAATAAGACTTATTAGAGTCCCCAAATAATTTATAAAAAAATTTATTAGATAAATAACATTGAAAATATTATTAGATCGGTTCTCTACACTTGGCAATTTTATCAATTTTTTAAAAGATGCTATTTCTCAATTCCTTCTTCTTCTTCTTCTTTTTTTACTTAAATAATTCGATATTTCAACTTATCTCAATTTGCATCTAAATTATAATGATAATTAAAATAAAATGGATTTATAATGAAATCAGCATTATTATAAAATGATTATTATTCATATCATTATCTGTACTTATTTTACTGTTGAAAGTTGGAAACCATTTTAACTACTTGAAAACTTTGAGCGGAGTCTTCCTTTTTCCTATCCCAGTATATATCCTTCTCTCTCTTTCCTTTTTGGCTGTTGTCAAATATTGTATATACAAAATATTAGATATTTTATATTATTAAGTTAATTATTTTTATATATTAATTAATTACCTTCTTTTATTACATTGATAATTTAAAACGATAATTAAAGTGAAAAATAAAACTTAAGTATCAACAAGAGTTAGATGTAATGATAAATGATCTATACTTTTAAAAAGATAATCAAAGTTTAAATTAAAAAAAATAATTATTGAAATAACTTCTTAATTGTGACAAAGTCTGAAAATTAATTTTATAACAATACTTACAAAAAAAATACTTGATCAAAAACCAAATAAAATTAAGTAAAATCCACTAAATGCATGTAATGTTGTTCACTTATTAAAATATAACATGCGACTTATAAGATCAAATAAACTTAAGTAAAATTCGCTAAATGCTTTGTAATGTTCATGTATTAAAATATAACAACATGTAACTTAAAAAAAGTTAAGTGCATTGATAAGCAAAAAAACATTTTAACTATATCACTTCGTTTCTGAAAGAGTTAATTTTACATTTATGTAAGTGTAAGGATATCATGAAATTTTTTTTTTAAAAAAGATTATAACATATATTATTTAATACTCCACCTCATTGCCACCTCATCCCAGTCTCAACATCATCGTTGCCACAGGCCTACCAGCTTCATTGGCTTCCTTTTGCCCATATTTCCTGCAGGCCTACCATTAAAACCTTGATAATAGATACTGACCATATTATTATTCGCCAAACGAGAAACAGTTGTCTTTGACCCCAAAATTGTCTTAAGGTGTGCTTGGTGTGATGTCAGGTTTAGGATTCTTGTCAAAAGAATTACTGAGTGGTCTATGGCTGTATAATCACGGGTAATTGAACTGTTTGGTGTACTTTTAGAATTTTTTTATCAAAAATTTCAAATTAATTATTGATTTGGAATTCTTTATGGCACGTTGCCAAATGATTCTATAACATATATTTTTGGAGGATTATCTGGTGCACCCAGAAAATTAAGGCTACGGTGCCTCTAATGAAACAAAATAAGCAAAAGATAAATAATACCTAAATTGAAAAATTTAAAATGGAAATTTCAGAAGAAATTGAAATAATGAGTAAAGAATTAATTAAAATGATGGAAGAAATAAATAAAAATATAATAATTTTAATACAAAATATGACTAGAATAGCAAATTATACATGTGATAAAACACAAAATGGAATAAATGAAATAAATAATATTAGAAATACACTTAATAATATAAGTAAAAGAAAAAAACTAATGAAAAAGAAAATCAATTTGAAGAAATTTTACTACAACTTGAAAACCTATTAACAGAAGAACAAAATAATAAATATATCACAAGAAAATATTTTGAAGAACTGTTAGAAATGAAACTAAAAGAAATATTAAAACTAATCGAACAAAAAGAATAAGAATTCTCAAAATTCTTAAAACCAATAATCTCATGGAGAGGATAAAAGAAAAAAATACATGGATACACTAAGGAATTCAAATGATATTGAAGAAATTCAACAATTATTAGAACAATTAAAAATAATTAAAAAAGAAAATAACCAAATACAAAATGTAAAACAAACAGAAATAAAAAAAGGAAAATGAGGAAGTAATACTAAATTATAGTACTTCAGAATCAGATTCAGAATATGATGAAATATTTATGAAAAAAGGAGAAACAAGTGGAACAAAATCTAAAAGAAAATGGGAAGAATATTGGGAAAAATCAGAAGAATACTGAGATAAATATGAAAAAGAAATAATGCATAAGCAAGGATATGCTAGAAAAGATGGAAGATGGACAAAAATTCCAGAAGAATTTAGACCTCGATATGAAAATTTTAGAATTGAAAATAAATTAAATATTGACTATGCAAGAAATAAAGAAGAAGTATTATTACAATGGACTAATGAAATGACTCTATTAATATCAACAGATGAAATATTTAATGGACTAAGTCTATTAGATGTTAAAAATCTATTAATCTATAAAACAGAAGGAAACGTACAAAAATTCCTTATAAGTATAAGTGACGATAATTGGAATCAATACACTAGAACAATCAGAAATAATCAGGAATTTGCTAGAATAATTATGCATTTAATATACCAAGAATTTATAGGATATAATTCGATTGAACATAGAGATGAAATAAATAGATTTCTCCATGAAAAAGCAAAAGCACACTTAAATAAAATGCAAATATGTAACATGTGTGAAATAGATAGTTTTATATGCGAATACTAAAAATATTATTACCAATTAAATACTGAAACAAAACAAATATATATGGATATCTTTATAGATAAATTACCATATCCGTTAAATACAAAAATAAGAACTATCTGGCAAACTCAACCTATGGAAACAGCTAATACATTAAGAGGAATTATACGAATACTTTATTATGAATTACGAGAACAATGTATACAAAGAGAAGCAATTAGACAACTAAATAAATGAAGATTTGCAATCTGTTGTGATATTCCAGAAATAGAAAAACCAAGAAATTATTGATGTAAGAAAAGAAAATACTATGAAAGGAAACCTAGATTAAGAAAAACTTATCCTAAACGAAGAGCTTATAAAAATACTAAGAGAAAATATTTTAGAAAAAGAAGACAAACTCCAAGAAAATATTGTCCAAAAGGAAAAAAAGAAATGTGTCTGTTGGATATGTAATGTAGAAGGACACTATGCAAATGAATGTCCACAACGAAAAAAAAACAGAATTTAAAGAAAAAAACAAAACTAAAAAAAAAGAGTATACAAAATATATAACCTAGAACCATTAGAAGAAGAATTAAGTAATACTGAAGATAGTATATATGAGTATTCAGAAAATGAATTATCTCCAGAAGAAACAGAATCCGAATAGTACTTATGTCAAAATTAAGATTTAAAAAAGTAATAAAGAGACAGAAGCCTATATAGATACTGGAGCAAGTATTTGTTTAGCCACAAAATTATTATTTGAAAAATGGAAAAAATTAGAAAAACCATTAAAGATTCAAATCGCCGATGGTTCTATACATCCTCTACATTTTGTAGCCAAAAGAATTACTTTAATCATCCAACAAAAATTATTTATCATTCCAACTATATACCAGCAAGAAACAGGCATTGATATGATCCTAGGAAATAATTTCTTACGCTTATACTCTTCCTTCTGTCAATACTTGGATTATATATCACTCAAAACACCATATATCAAGAATAACCAATTGCATGAAATACTAGATATCCCAATTATTCACTCTTCTGACTATATCTATTCTAAAAAGCACTCAGAATTTAACAGACTGAAACGTGGTGAGATACTAGCGACTGTATGTCGAAAAATTCACCAAGTATTAGTTAATTTAGAACCAGGACGAAAAATACCAACCCATATTGAAGAACTTTTAGAAAAAACATGCAGTGAAAATCCTCTTGACCAAAAAATTAACAATAAAAATACAAAATTAATTGAATTAAAATTAAAAGACCCAATAAAAGAAATAAAATGTAAACCTATGATTTACACAAAACACGACAAAGATGAATTTGCAAAAGATATCAAAGAAATGGAAAATAAAAGATTAATAAGACCATCAAAAAGTAAACATTCTTCTCCAGCATTCTATGTTGAAAATCATAATGAAATTAAAGGTGAAAAAAGGTGAATGGTAATTAATTATAAGCAAATGAATGATGCAATGGAATGAGATACATATTATTTACCAAGAAAAGATTTAATTATTAAACAAATAAGAAATATGAATTGATTTAGTACTTTCAATTGTAAGTCAGGATTTTATCAAATTAGGCTTACAGAAGAATCCAAAACTTTAACAGCATTTAGTTGTCCCCAATGACAATATGAATGGAATGTACTTCCAATGGGAATGAAACAATCTCCAGGCATTTTTCAAAGATGAATGGATTCAATACTTAAAGAATTTAAAGATTTTTGTCTTATCTATATTGATGATATATTAGTCTTTACTAACAAAAATTTAAATGACCATTTTAATAAAGTAGAATCAATACTCAATAAATGTCTAAACCATGGAGTAGTTTTAAGTAAGAAAAATGTTGTTTTAGCTCAGAATAGAATCAATTATCTAGGATTAGAAATTGAAAAAGAAAAAATAATAATACAAAAACATGTACTAGAAAAACTTCAGAACTTTCCAACTAAATTAAAAGATAAAAAAGATTTACACTGTTTTCTTGGTTTACTAACGTATATTTCCAGTGAATAATGTAACACCCCAAATTCTGACTATATGAATATTAATAGCAGAATTACACTGTTTTGCATTTTCTGCATGGTATAAAAATAATTTGACTGTTCTGAGATCATATTTGATCACTCTGTGTGTTTGCTCCTGGCTAGGGAAAATAATAATTTTTCAGGCCGGGGAAATTCTGATCTGTCTCATTTGGAGACGGGGGATCTTACTAAACCCAAATCTGAGTGACTCAGAAAGGAATCTTTTAAATTTTTAGAAATCTATCTATAAAAGAATAATATTGTACTGATAAATATCTGTGATTACATTTATAGCAGTCGTTGCTATGAATGTTGGACCCGATAAGTTTTAATTAATAGAAAAAGTGTAAGAATATTTCTTGTAATTAAAATTAAAGTAAACCAATAGGATGTAGTCAAAACAAATGGTTAGACTTTTCTAACCAATGAAAATTGGTCAAGGAAAGAAGTTTAGACTTCCTTGTGGACCATTAGATTTGAAGCTAGACTTAGGAGCTTTGATCTTCACCATTGATCCAATCAATGGTGTAAAACAAAGCTTACCAAAACTATCAAGTAATATTCACCATAGATAAGATTAATGGATAAGATTGGGTCAACAATAATTGCTTGACTTTTACTTAGGAAACTAATTAACCTTAATTTAGTTGTCCTAATTACCTAATTAAGCAATTAAGTAAACTAACTTAACTAAGGATTAGTTATAACTTAATCCTTACTTTAATGTCCTAATTCTAATTAGAGCTGATGATGCATGATTAATATGTATTAGATACAAGCTAAATACGTTAAACTAAAATTAGTTATGTACTTGAAGAATTAAGTAAAGATGGTTAGGAGATTAAATCCAATCAAATAGCTAATCAACTAACTAGTAATTAGGCTTGAACTAATGAGGAATTAAGGACTTAAACTCACCTAAATTACCATGGACCAGCAAAGCAAATTTGGAGGCCCAACAAAGAACAAATTTTGGACGGCCCAAAGAAAGTGAATTGGAGCAAAGCAAATTCACGCCGGCAGCAGAATGAGAATTTGGACGTCCAGCAGCAGCAGCAAAATGGGGAGTTTCTACGTAACACTTGAACATACAAGTGATATTTGAATATCACAAAGCCATGCAAAGTCAAGTGAGCAACCAATGAGAAGAGAAAGTCCTTGTGCAATTAATGCATGGCTATTTGCTTAAGCAAATGTCACTCACGTCTTTCACAAAGACACAACACGGCAGCAGCACATGGAGCAGCTGGATGGAGTGGATAACCATGCAAATAAAGCTCTCCAAATGTCACAAATCATCCACGGTTTGGCACTGTCTTCATGCACTCAAAGTTTGGATAATTTTCAAGTAAATTTCATTATTTAACTCTCACCATTCACTCACGGCTCGGTGAAACAATTGGATAAAATCACTCAAGTAAAACATTCTAAATTTCACAAGAAATTCACACACAAGCCAATGACCTCCCAATACGTCTTCACTCTCCACTTTTACTACTTATCAAAATATAAGCTTATTCTCTCAAAGTTCCAAGGGAAACTCACGCACCTCTCTCCCATTCCTTTTCTCCCAATCGGTCATCACCAAAATCACACCATCCATCCTTTCTAAACACTCATCTCTTGATTGTTTTAACTTAAACTCTACTCTAATATCCTACTTTGTTCAAAGCTTCTTCAATCTAAGCTTCTTCAATCTTCTTCCTAAAAAGGTAAGCTTTGATTCAAGAATTCCAAGTTTGATTTTAATTTTATTAACCATGATTTTTCCATGGTTTTCAACCTTGATTCTTGTATTGTCCTTCATTAATTTTTTCTTGAAAATTTTAGGGCTTGTTAGGAGATTAACAAAGTTTCAAGGCAAGGGAGGAAAGCTTACAAAGCTTGTCTTCAAGAGGTAAGAGGGAGACTCTACCTTACCACCCATGTTCTGGTAGTATGAGGATGGTATGTTCGGTGAAAAATCCTTAAGGATTTAATCACCTATTGTTTGAGGCTCTTGGACTGTATTGATTGGACTGTATTGAGATGTGTCTGATTGTGTTTGGACTGTATTGAGATGTGCCTGATTGTGTTTGTGTGTTTTGGACTGTACTTGGGATGTACCTATTTGTGCTTCTATGTTTGTATGTGTAGCATCTGTGAAATATGATTTTATTTCGACTCTTGTCTGTATGCTGTAATGCTTAAAGAACTAATAATATGTATGTATGTAAAATATATACTGTAGAGAAACTTATACTATATGTACGTGAAATTTATACTGTAAATTTCTGTAAATTTTATGAGAAAGGGATTTAAATGGAAATATGGGGTCATTATGAAAATACTCTGTTTTGAGGGACAATAATGTAATTTATGTGATTTGAATAACGAAAATATAATTAATCTGTTTTGAGGGATAAAAATGTAATTTATGTATTTTAAGGGACTATTTTACAAATATGTGAGAAATACAGTAAATTTTAATATTAAATTAAATAAAACAGTAATTCTGATTCAAAACGTATGAAAAATATTCACGCGATTGAAAAACGTTGAAAAATCACTAAGTAATTTGAAAAGGCGGCAGAATTGAGTCGCGAATAAAAATATACGAGAATATGACTATGTGATTAAATTACAGTAACACTGTTGTTAAATTATTATATGAACCCTGCACATGGGATATTAATAAAAATTTTGAATAGTGCATACCACATGCATTGAAAAGGTCCAATGGACTGGGTAAGGCAAGTTGCCTAGGAGAGATTACACCTCCTGAGTGGGTGCGATAAGCGTAGTGTAGGTCACTGATTGACCTTGGGGGCATTGGGGTGCGGGTTGCCTACAATGGACAGTTGGTAGCTCTTACGTGCGTGGGTTAGACCGATGCAACACACCAATGATCCGGACCGAGACACTATCCCTAATCATGATTTGATAAAGACTGTCGTGCATGTGCTAGATGTGCAGAAAATGAGCACGTGGTCTGAAGCATGTTGGTGCCGATAGATCTTTTCAGTCATTCTCTCCGACTTGAGTTATAGCTCCATGGAGTAGGATATCGAGTCAGTGTACATTGCATTCATATTTGCATTCTAGATGATATGTCATTGTAACTCTTGCTCATGTATAATTCTTGTTTGTGGAAATTAATATATTGAATACTTGAGTATTGAAAATAGTATAATTGTAATTCTTCTTTATTTCTTGTGTAATGATGATATATGAAGATAGTGACATAACTGTAATTATAGTATGATATCTGAATGGTATTTTGGATGTGTTTATCTTCATTGCTACCATATTAGTATTGGCATAGGTGATCTCACCTCTTGTATGTATATATATATGTTGTATCATGTTTATGTATTGTTAAGACACTGAGCCGAACGTAGAGCGAGAAGCAGAGAAAGATCCAGATTCCGTTGAGAATTTCGAGTTCTGATGGCGGTGGAGATTCCTAGCTTCTTGGGTTACATGAGACTGACGTTTATTGGAGGGAACGAGGCATGGACTGAAGATCTAGAGAGAGAGAGAGCATATATTATTTAGGAGATGTAAACATTAGACTGAGTAGGTTACAGTCAGGGAACCCTTATTTTTCTGTCACTATTTATGTACAGTTAGAGTTTCCTATATCTATCAGGCAGCATTGGGGAGCGTACTATCGTACCCCTCGAGAGAGTAGTGTCGTATCGTCCGCTCGGACATTTGCTCCACGGACTTTACGTCGGGTTGGAATTCCCCCACCTGGGGAATCTGAGGAGGACCCATCTGAGGATCCGGCTACTTCTGAGGGCTCAGCTGCCTAGTTATACTTGGGCAAAGATGTCAATGTAAATAGTGTTTAAACTTTTTGGAGTGACTAGTTTGTAATATTTATAGTATGAGAGTGTTAAAGATTTATATATGTATAACAAGAAACTTGAATATGTATAAATGTTGTAAATTATTTGTAATGATGCTGTGATGTTTTTATTTTCTGCTAAGTTTATTTTCTTGTTATTAAGAAATTTTGAATTTCGTATTTTTCCTACAATGTACGTTATCTATATAAGGTTAATTTGGTAATTATGTAACATAAATGTGGCATCCTAAGGTGGGTGTTACAAATGATTTATTAAAGACCTTGCTGCAGACAGGAAAATACTTTAGAAAAAATTAAAGAAAGATGCTATCTGGTCATGGACAGAGGAAGATGAAGTAATAATTTCAAAATTAAAATACTTATATCAGGATTTTCCTGAATTATATCATCCATCAGATGATGATACAATTATTATTGAAACTGACGCATCCAATGAACATTGGGGTGGTGTCATGAAAGCAAAACCCACTGGACAAAAGAAGGAATTACTATGTCGATACATGTCTGGAACATTTTCAGACAGTGAAATTAATTATCCTGCTCACGAAAAGGAAACATTAGCACTAATTCGGATGTTAGAAAAGCATCGGATTTATGTGCTTGATAAAGAATTTATTATTCAAACGGACTCTACTTATGTTGTAGGTTTTAAAAACATTAATCACAAAGGGACTTATAAACAAGGAAGATTAATCAGACGGCAAATGAAGCTCGCCGAGTACAACTACTCAATCTCACACATTAAAGGAGAAAAGAACGTTCTTGCAGACATATTATCCAGAGAATGGAACGAACAACATTAGGAATAATCATGCAACAATTGGAACTCAAGGAAACATTAAGAGCTCAAAAGCTGAAAGAATTAGAACTCATTGAAGCAGATATCAAAGTCCTTAATTTACAAATAAAAGTCGAAGGTTTTTTTGCAGAAGCACTTCAACAAGAAGAGAAAAAGACCCACAAGTGGTACGTAATCTTTAACGGACTATTTTCAAGAATTTATGATGATTAGTTCAAAGCAGCACCACATTGCCAAAAGATTTCAGGAGTCTTACACAAGTCTTACTCAACTAAAGAAGAAGCAGAGAAGGCGCTAAAGGAATATTTGGAAAAAGAAAAAGAGAAAGAATTCTATCTTGGACCAAGAACTTTTTCAGAAGCAACCAAGAATCCACCAGTAAAACAATCACCATTCAAAATTCTAGGAAAAATTCCTTCTTCTCTAGATGATTTCCAAATTACTTCTCGAAAAGATCACGAATTAAAAATTCAATTTTCAAAAGAAAATTTTTGGAAAAATTTCAAAAGACTAGTAAATTGGAACGACAAAGAAAAAGTCAATTGTTTTTACATGGTTGATCGAAAGCTTTTTGGAATCAAGGCAATTATTCTCCTTGGAGCACCACCATTACTAACATTTAATATATTCCAATTCAGATTTATTGATTGTCTTTACTTAAGTTTAAATCTAGAAGAAATTAATTTATTTCCATATAATTTCAAAGAACCAGTCCAGATGTTCAAGAAAAATGTAGCCAAAGAAAGAAGTATCCATTTGAAGTTCTACTCAACCTACCCGAACTTCATCATAAAGCAACAAGCAAAGCACTTAGTATATGTGGGAGTTAGTAATAATAACTTTCCATTAAAAGACGAGCCACATGGAGTTGTCTATGACGAAGACCAAATCACTCAGATTTTGACAAACCAACTGGCAAGCATTTACTCACAATGTTAAAGCATCAGAAAGGAATCTTTTATCAAGACCTTATACAAAGCACCAACAACTTTATTACTCAGCAAAACGAGTGGTAAAGTAGTAAAAGAAAGGGATATGAACCTACAGACAAGCTTTGAATTTCCTTTCTACGCACTTCAGGGACCACTAATGGAATATAGGCCAGCCGTGCTTAATGGCCTATGTGCAATGATAAGGACTAATGGAAACCACGCATGCGAACATTGTGTAAAAGGAAAAGGGGTGGCAGACAAAATGGCCGACACACTTAAAGAAGACGGCTCATCAGACGAAGCAATCATAGAAGAGTAACATAAGCCATTATGTCACTATGTAAAATTATTAAGTTTCTGATGTAAGCACTTATGTCTGTAAGGACACTCTTGTAAATTAGCTCTTGGCGCTCTAGCCTATAAATAAGTCTTTTTATGCTGAGGCAAAATAGAGTTTTTCATCTCGAAAATTCTCAAACCTTGAGAGTGTTTTCCTCAGGAAAACTTTGTACTAGTCTCCCATAAGAGTTAGTCGGGCACTTGAGAGTGTGTCCAACCCTTTGTATAAATAAAATCCTTGTTTCTAACCAGTTCATCTAAATATTTTTTCTATTCATTCTTCAAAATTAATCACTCTATTTACGGAAACAGCAGTGAGCTTATCAAAGATCTCGGAAGAGAAGGAGAGCAGTAGATCATTATAATCAAGAACATATATGTTTATCAAACTCATTCCAGATAATTACTGTCAATATCATATACTAGGAAAAGTAAATGGAATTATTATGCCTATACTTATTGATATTGGATCATGTCTAAGTTATGTAAGTAAAGATCTAACAAGTAAAATAGAAGTAGCAAAACCACGAACAATAGTAAAATTCAATCAAGAAGAAAATACATTTAGAGAAAAAATGAGAATAGAGATTTATTTAAATTCAAAAATAAATATTCAGACTGAATTATATGTTTCAAACCAAACAAATACTAAACTGTTATTAGGAATAGATTTTCTTGAAGTAGTAAAACCATACAAAATAAGATCTGAAAAATTAATAATAACTCTAAATAATATAAGAATTGAAGTTCCAAGAATTCATTTAAGTATTTATGCAATAAAAGATTACCTAATTAAATTCTTATAATGGAAATAGAAAAATTAGATGATATTGAACATTTACATACTATTGAAGAAGAAGGAAATTATGAAGGAAGTATTTTAATAAATAAAATTTATTTAAAAAATACAGAAAGAAAAACTTGACTTAACAAAAGATGCAAATATGGAAGGAAAATGAAAATTTAAAAGAATACTTGAAAAATTTTAATTAAAGAAAAAATATTATTTACTATAGAAAACTAAATAATGAAACATCTATGGATATAGCGGATGTATGGGGAAATATGTGTCTACAATTAAATAAAAAGAAACTTATGGAATTAAAAGGGAAGATAAAGAAAGAAGAAGATAGAAGAAAAATCGGATATATTTATATGGGAACAATATAAGTATCAATTAAATCAACTTTTCAAGAAGAAATTAATTCACCAATAAAATTAATATTAAAAGACGAAAGAATTAATGATCCGAAAGATAAAATATTAGGAATAATAGAAGGTAATTTAGCATATGAAAAATTAAAATTTGAAGTAAGACCAAACATTAGAATACCATTAAATACGCAAAGATTAGAACAAACTCTAACTTTAGAACATAATTTTTTAAGAAAAATTTTAATGAAACCAGGAGATAAAATATTTTTAGTAACTTACTGTGTTAATTATGCATTAACAAATTCACATCATAGTATAACATTTAAAGAAAATGATAAAATAAATATACCATACTTATTTAGAAATTGAAAAAATTTACTATCCAAGGAAAAATGAAATAACAGAATTAGGAATATTTTTTAATAAACCAAAATTATTAAAATTTAATGAAGAACAGATCCAAAAATCAATTAGATTTAATACGCCTAAAAATACTAATGAAGAAAAAGAAATTAATAAATTAGCGGTACAAGTAAACGACTTATCATAATATTTAAAACAGAGAATATGAATAAACTACTTATTAATAAGATAATTAAAAAAATTAATCAAAACTTTAAAATTAATTAAAAATTAATGGGACCAAGAATTTGGTATCAGAAAAGGAATTTAAAAGAATGAATAAAAATGAAATTTTAAAAATGAAAAGAGAAAAAGAATTAGAAATTCAACATACAATTAGTATATTACAATAATTAACTAACCAAATGGAATACTTTATAAAAAGTAAAAGAATAAATAATAAACAAAAATATAGAGAGATAAAAAGAATAAGTAAACATCTAATTAGGATAAATGATCTACTTTAAAAAGAAAAACAAACAAAAAAAATTCAATGATTTATTGCAAAAACAATACCCTGGATAAAGTTCAAATTCCACTTAGAATAATAAGTATTAAAAAAAAAAAGAAGAAGCTGAAGCCACCGGTGCACTCATGTTTTATGAGCCACCGTTGTGCCACATGTAATTAAAAGATAAAAGGCACAATTGTATTTTATTTTTTTAGAAAAGCTTGTTAAAAGTTTGGAGAGAATTGTCACAATGTCACTTCGTGAAGAAAGCAGTTGCATATTGCTTTTCTCAATTTTTTGAATTTGCCACGTATCAGCTCTAAAAAAAGTAACTGCATATTATTTCTCTTGATGTATTATCATATCATCAGTTCTTTTAAAAAAGTAAAACTGAAAATAGCATCTATATATTGTTTCTTTTCATGTATTGTCACAACATGCTTTTTAGACTTTAAAAACAAAATTTGCTACGTGTATAAAAGAAATCAACTACATATTATTTCTCACTAAATACTGTAATGTCACGTTTTTCAAAGTTAAAAAATAAAGCTTGCTAGGTGTTGAATGCTGAAAAAAGTATAATTGAATATTTCGAGACATCTTCATGGTAAAGTGTTGATCATACACTAAATATTTTTATCATCAAATATTTGGAGAGGAGTATATTAGCTATTATTATGATATATTGGAAATCTACATTTCTAATTAGAAATAATTAGAAATGACACGCTTAATTTTATATGAATCTTTCTTTTTAATATAATATAACTAATATCACGCTTAATTTAAATTGGTTACGTGTTGTCTTCAAACATGAGTCTTTATGATTTTTCAAACTTTTTGCCATTTAAATAGATAAAAATAATAAATTGACTCATTTTTTAGAAGGAAATAAAATAAATAAAAATAATGTAGGCTTTGGATTGTTGAAAGTTACGAAGTACGAATATGTTATTTTTGAAGTGTGTTTGCATGTTTGACACGTGTTTATGTCAGACACATGAAAATACCTATATGACTCACGTATCCTGCGTATCCGAATGTGTTTGATTAAAAAAATTATTATTAGTTTGGACACGTCTCTAACACGTTTGGATACATCTCAGACACACTTAGACACGACTTGGACATGACCCATTAATATTGTTTTAAAAAAATTAGTTTTATGTCTAACGTTCAATTAGTAAACTCGTAACTCACTTAAACTCAATCACATGACTGACGTCCCAAGTCATTATTTTAACATACTAATATTTTAAATTTTATCTTTTCACATGCCACTATTAGACTTTTAAGTTTTATCTTTTTACACACTGCTATTTTCATTTGTTTCTTCTACCTCTACTCGTACCAAGTCGTTCACTTCGTCGTTACCGAAGCTTGCCTCACTCTAATGTTTCTTCTAGTTAATTTTTTTTATATACATGTACTTGTACATCGTTAGTTCTATTAGGAGAAATTGATTTACGAGATTTTTTAAAAAATATCAATAAAAATTATACTCTATATTTTTTAGGAAGGGTTTACTAAGTAGCAAATATTGACATATATGATATATATTAATATATTATAAATCTTCAAACTTATAGAAATGATATTAATAAATTATAATTTTTTTCTTAAATTTTGTAATTATATATATAAAAATCATTTTTTAATTTATTTTTATATTAATTTATATATATATTGTGTTTGTATCGTATAATTTTTTGAATTTAATATATTCCAATGTCCATATTTATGTTTGTGTGCGTATATGTAATTCAAGGTTGGAAGTAAAAATGAGAGACGAGTAGGAGTTATGAAGTAGGCCATTTCTAAGATACACCCTCCAAAGGAGGGTGTATCATACACCTCATAATCTAAACTATTGATTTATTCATAAAATAAATCAATGGCTTAAATCAATTACAAGAAACTTGCTAAGCAAGTTTCCTTTTTTTAAGATTTTTTTAAATTTTTTTAGGGTTATATTTTTTTTTACATACTACCACCACCATTGTCATCGATTACATTGTTTGTCGACTACCATCGGTCAATTCTAATTTTTTTAAATTGTATAATTATATAAATATTATCAGTTAAAATTTATAAATTTTTTAAAAAATACAATTATAATTTTAGGAAATCAGATCACCTCTAATTTTTTTAAGTTGTAAAAGCGTATAAATATTATCATTTAAAATAATACTAGTTAAAATTGTAGCATCTTTTAATTTTTAATAAACAATTGTGCATCTTGAAAACTTTACAAATTTTAAGCGATAATATTTTACACATACTATAAGATTTTTAGTATATATAGTTATTTATGAAAAAATAAAAAGTTGATATAATTATAATTGATAATATTTTAACTGGTATTATAGCTGACAGGTAAACAGTAATACCAGCGGTGGTGAATAGTATTTTTTCTAGTGTAAATAGTATATTTTTGGTCATAAATAGTGCATACTCTAAAAAAAAGTAACTTGCTCAAAAAAAATTTTTACTATAACAAATAAAAATTAAGAATGTATAATTCATCCAAAGTAAGTAAGGTGCATAGTAACATCCGCCAATGAAGCAAAGTTATTGAGCTTTGAGTTTAAAATACTTTAAATGGAGGGAGAATGCTGGTAGTTGGTGAGTTCAAACTACACAACTTGCAGTTGCAGTTTTTGTTAGAATTTGACATCTGGTAAGTTTTTCTTTTATAACTTTGGAAAGTGTAACATGACAGTATTTAAGAAAAAACAATATATAATTGTTCTTTTTTCAATTTTTGATATATGACAAGTTTTATTTTTTAACTCTAAAAAATACGATATAATAATATTTGAAGAGAAGTAATATACAATTATTCTTTTCTAAGTATTCAATATGTGACATTTTGTTTTTTGTTTTTTTATGAAAATTACAATGCAACAGTACCTAAAAAATAACAAATTGTAATTATTCTTTTTTTATAATTTAACACGTGACAAGTTTCACTTTTTATGAAAAATCGTAACAATGCCTCTGGAGAAGTAATATCCAATTACTCTTTTTTCAAGAGCTAACACATGACAAATTCAAAAAATTGAGAGAAACAATATAAAATTGTTATTTTAACAAGCTTTTCAGAAATATCAAAATGTAATTACACTTTATACCTTTTAGTGACACTTGACACATGATATATATATATATATATATATATATATATATAATTTGGAATCATTTGTCAACCTGACAAGAAAAAAGACCCCAATCTAACAATTAGTTTGAAAAATATCCTATCTTCATAAATAATTTCTAAAAGTACACCAAACAGGTCAATTACCGGTGTAATCACGCATGAAACTCAAATCTCATGGAAAAAGGGAGATATCATGTATATGACCCCAAGGAATCATCTATCCTCGAGCATAAAAATACTGTACAAGATAGCATAAAAATACTAAAGCAAAAAACATGAAATTCTGAGCAGAAAATGCATGTATATATATTACATAACTTATAAGGGACAAGACCTTACTTTCTATCATCAAGTCTACTACATAATACCCAAATGAAGGCAAAATTTTGAATAGCCTATAATAGCATGATGCCTATGTCTTAATAACATGAATCATTATCACAAAAATGAAAATGAAATGGGAATCAACAGAAGGAAATCAAATGAAAAGAAAACAATGTGAACATTCTGTAATGCTACAAAATGGAGTTGTTCACTGCTTCACCACTTGGGGCGTGCTTTGATCCCGTGTAGCAGCAGAGAATATATAAGAAAATGAAGATGCAATGGTTGTCCTATTCCGTGTCCCTAAAGCTTTCAGTAGTCAGCCACAATTTCTTCTGGATAATAAAAACAACTTCATCACCATCCTGGTCAGAATCAGAACTGGAATCTACTGTTGCAACTGCTTCCCAGTGCAAAGCAGTTAGGTAGTTCTTTATAAAATCAATCACTGGCTGTTTATCCCGGATGATTATAAAACCAGTAGGCCTAAGCATGCGATCCATCTCAATTAAAAGATCCTCTGGACTGCAATCTTTCTTTTCTGGGTCAGAGAAGACAGTCCATGCATGGAGTAAATCGTAAGTCCGGGGGTATGTTGAAAATGCTTCACACCTGTTAAGGTATATCACATCAAAACTCAAATTTTGAATCTAATAATCAATTCTCAGCATACAAGGAGAAACTATTAACAGGAATTAACAACTGAATCAAGAATAACAACAGGTTGCAGCAAGAAAGTAACAAATCTCAAGAACTTAATTAGTCAAATCACCAAGTTAGATCGCTATCATCTGAATCAATTAAGACCTCCACATATTAATTTATTCTCTAGTCTATGAAACCCTTACAAAATCAGAAAAAGAAAAGGAAGACACTACTCAAGAAGGCTGCATCATTCACTCCTTGCTGATGCAAAATAGTAATCCCAATAGATTATTTAATATACCAGCCATGAAAAACGAGAGAATTACTCGTGGCATAAACTCAATGATTTTATCTCCAAAAACCAAAATTATATATCTTTAGTATTCTTAAACTAGTTATACAACACAATGCAAGTTAATATTTAATTTTGAAACACATTTTTTAACATCAAATCATAAGACATAAATCAACAATCTGGATTGATTGTAAATAATGCTTTTCAATAAAATACATTGTTTGCTCTAAGATTATAAGTTTATAACAAAAATACTATTTCATATTTGATTAAATTATCATTAAGATAAATTCTGCAAAGTAATTACTTGGAATAAATATATAAAACAAGAACCTTGTGTAAAATATTATAGACAAAAAATCCTTATTGAAACATGAATACTAGATGTCAGATATCAAAATCAAATCGGAAACTTATTATTTATATAAATAAAATGCCTCAAATGCATAGAAAGATGTCAAAGAAGCAATATATTTATATTTCAGGTAAACCGTACCAGTCATGAGAAGTGCCTATGAGGCCTCTGTCATATATAAGCTTAAGTGTTTTTAGTCCATCTTGAGGTACAACATTCATCACCCAAACATCCTTGCCTCTAAGAGCAGCTGCAAATGAACCCATGCTTGCTTTCATATCCATAATATTCCTCAACGTGTTTGATGTGATTTTTGGACTCAAGAGATTCCAGTACTTCTCAACTCTCCTTTGCCATAGTTCCTGTACCACATGACAAAATTTAAGCCAACAGTTTGTTTATCTAAATGTAAATTGTTATTATACAATAATTTCTAAGCTCACAGGAAAAAAGAAAAAAATTAAAATCATTGACAAGAGTATAAATTGTAACTTCCAATTACCGTGTCTTTTTCAAACATTTCACTTGAATAGCCAAAGTCAACTAATCTAGGAGGAGGACTGGTCAATCTTGCTGGCCATGGAGCTAATCCACTACCCTTGGCTCTGTTGTCATCTGATAAAATCAACAAAATACCCACAGCTCTAGTTAATTACACAAGGATAAACCTCTTTAAAAAAATTATCTTTTTAATAATTAAACAAAACAAAATAAAAACTTTAAGCAGGATTTTAGCAGCTCGGATACAAGCTACATGCACTTAAAGCAACAACACAGCTTCTACATCTAGCCAGCAGCATAAGGGCAGCCCAATGCATGAGGCTCCCACCATTGTGGGGGTCTGGAGAGGGTAAGATGTATGCAATCTTACCACCATGAGTGGAAAGGCTGTTTCTAGTTCTACGACTAGAACTTGTGGCCACCAAGTCACAAGGCAGAAAGGCTCACCTTGCATCCATCCAGTAGCATAAGATGGAAAATTATGAATGTACTTCAAATTAATAGATATTAAGGATTTCGGTTAGGTGCATTAAGTAACAGCTCATAGCAGGGTCATTTGTGGTTGATATAAAACAAGAAGATTGGTAAATGGGGCAATGCAACAGCAGTCATGATGCACCACAGCAGGCCTATAGTAAAGAAATTTTCCTATTCTTAGGGAGAAAGGAAATAAAAACACTGTCATTCACTGTTTTAAAGCAGTTCTCATAAGCTAATATTCCTCTACCAAGAAAGAAGTAGTTCATGGACAAAGTCTGAGTATGCAAGCAATTCTCACTTCTCAGGTCCATTTTGTTTACTCGGAGGAAATCAACTAATCCATAGCAATTATAGGAAAATAACTCTTATTACCAGAATGGCCCATAGAAACATAGAATAAATATACAATTGGCAAATACACCAGAAAGAAAAAATGCATGCCAAAGAAGCAACTATAAATTGCTAGTCACAAAGAAATAGCTAGAAGCCATAGGATGCAAAAACCATCAAATAACAGAGAAAAGGGTACTCACGATCACTGTAAGGTGTTATGCAAGCTTCCATATTTACTCCCCAAACTGCATCTGGGTCATCATCAGACTGGCAAAGAGGAGGGCGAGTACCAGGCTCTCTTTCCATATAGCATTCATTTGTCAGAGGTTTTTGCCAAATGACAGTTTGGTTCCTTTTTGCAGCTATTTTCCAACACATACGCCCCACAAGGTCACTCATTTCTCTCCATATCCTTTGATCCTCTTCATCCTGCGCATATGCTTCTGGAGATGAGTAAGCAAAATAACCTCCTGGCCTAAGCAACCGGTCTAGTTCAAGAAGTAGTATTCCATCTCTTTGAAGCCAATCAATTCGACAACGAGAACAATGAGCAAGTTCAAAAGATCTGCTAGGGTAAGGGAGTCTCTTAGTTCCCAAGACACCAAGATATGCAGGAATTCCTCTTTCTAGGGCAAATTGAATTTGATTTTGATGCACATCATTTGGTGCCAAGGACATTGCAATGATATCAGAGGAAAGAAGATATGCTCCAAAACTTGCAACACCACAGCCAACATCAAGCACTGTCCGCAATTTTCCTTCATTATTTAGATTATCGTTTGAAAAGTTGAGCATCTGGCAATGCAAACTGGAATGTTAGATAATGATTTATCCATGAAATGCAAGCAAATCTAGATAAACAGAATACACCAAACAACCAGCACTGTCAAATATGCTATTCAAAAGCATATTAACTGATTTAAAGAATATAAGTATATCATATTTGTCAAGGACTAACTTCCCTAAAAGCTTAAGCTATTAGGTGGAGACATATAAATGGTTTTATATCTCTAGTATGCCCCCTTACACGAGCCTTTTGGGCTTGCAACGCGTAGACAATGCACAAGCCCACTTTTACCTTGTGATGAAATTTAGTTTAATTATTAAGAATGGGGTAGCAACAGTCGAACTCCTGTCCATCTGATACAATATCGACCAATTTTCTTAAAAGCTTCAGCTGCTAGGTGGAGACATGAATGATTTTATATCTTTAACAATAACTACATCAGTAAATGAAAACATATTACATAACTAGAATTGAAGGACACACAAAATATATTGTCAAGGACCAATTTTTCCAAAAGCTCAAGTTGTTAGGTGAAGGTTTATGAATGATACATCTAACACGTCCCCACACGCAAGAGCCCTTTGGGCTTGAAGCGTGAACAATGCACAGGCCTACCCTACTTGGTCAAGGATCGAACTCCTGACCACTTAGTTATAGAGGCTCTGATACCATGTCAAGGACCAACTCTCCCAAAAGCTTAAGTTGTTAGGTGAATGCTCATGAATGGTTTTATATCTAACATACTAAAAAAAAATTGAAATAGTTATAAAATGAAAGAAAGTATAATGAAGTATAGGAGAAAGATAGATAAAGTGGAGATAAAATATAAGGTGCAGTTTTCTAAAATATACTATTTTTACATTATTTTAAATTAACCAATTAAAGTTAAAACCTGATATGTTTCAATAATTTATTAAAAATAAAAACGAAAATAGGGGTTTTTTCTGGAACTTTTGGGCCATTAAATGAAGAAGGAAAACTACCAAAATGTTCTCTTTATTAGTAGCAGTCATACAGATAGATACTTGCATAAACACACATAAAATCCCATGGTCCTCCGACTCCTCCCAATTTGAAAACAAAATATATATGATTTCATCTTTCTTATAGGCAAAACTAGTAAAGTCAGATGCAGCCTTACATTTGCAATTGCTGCTATATACTTATCAGCTCCATAGTGAAAATGAGTCCCGCCTCCAGGAAACACTATCTTTTCACCTTTTACAATCATCCAATTCTGGTCAGATTTCTCATGTGCAAGGTGAGTATGCGGGATATTTGCTTTCCACACCTCATCTCTGCTTTGTGGCCACTTAATAGGGATCTGCAAATCAGAGAAACGACAAATGTTTGACACTGACTAAAATAAGAAAAATGTATCAACGAGGATATGTTAAAGATCACATCTACTCTCAGCAAATCTTCACCTTGTATCCTGATGGAGGAGGAATCAAGCAATTGTACCGCCTTTCTGCAGGAGGACAATGTCTCTCATAGTGTTCCATCACAGACAGGTCCAGCTTCATCCTCATTTGATAGATAAGGTGTCTATCTAAGCAGGGAATCAACTCTGAATGACGATCATCACAAACCTTCAAGAACAGAAACATTGGAAATACCATGAGATTGGTGATGAGCAAAAAGTATAGCCACGTTTAAATGAAGTGGATGACCTTGAACTACATGGAAGTTTGAAAGATATGGACTTAGATAACCTTTGATAGAACTGGTGCTGAATCTATTTCATCTGAGCCTCAAGAGGCAGATGAACCTGAATATGATGATGAAGATGATGGTAACACTGATTTTGAAAAAAAAATTAAATAGATGATCTTGCTTAGCTTTTTCCATTTTCTCCTTTGTCATATTGTGTCCACTTATGTGTAAGAAACTATTATTTTTATTTTCATTATGCAGATAAGATTTTTGTTGCTTGACTTGGATATTAATTATGGATATGATAATAGTTTTCTTCAACTTTTAATTTTCCATTTGATGATACATTTTAAGCATCTTACATAACTGACGTGTATTATTATTAGAAATTTACTAAACTCTTATACTTGAACTCGTGAATTTGACAACCTGAATTTGAACAAAACGCTATATAAGAGAGTTCATTATTATTATTAATAAAAGGACTGATTAAACCAAATAACAAAAGCAAAAAATGAAAGATTAGAGCGATGCTAAGGATGTTTTGTGAAGAAATAGAGTGAATGTGCCCTATGTCTAAGCTTACAAAGCAACTTACAGGGAAACTCTTTGGTACAATATCGTCCTCCCCAAAATTTGATGAGGATTCATCTTGCTTGCCATCAGTGTCATCGTCCCCACCCAAATATGATGACCCAAATCTTTTCAATGATTTGCTGCCATATTCGAGAGCAGATGAACCACTATTTTGAGAACCAAAGATGGATCCACCGTACACATAGAGAAAACCAAGAAAGATTGCCACAACACAAATGGAAGCAACTAAACGCTTCTTTTGTGATCCATCAGACCTTCCCCTCGACATTTATTACTTGAAAGTAATACAAATCCAAATTGCAAATTTCACTGTTCAGTAATGAACTAAAAATTATCACAGCATAGATCTTGTTTCACCAGACATTCAACATCAAATTCACCATCCAAAACCCCAGTTAAAGTAGCAACCCCAATACTTCAAATTATAATCATAATTCACAATACAGCTTCCTTACAACACACTGACTTAATGATTAACCAACCTGCAAACAAGTAAAGGAACAGCAGTCAGCAAAATAAATACAGAAATTCATTACTCTGCTGTTGTTTTGACTTTTGATTAAATCATAGAGCTCATAAGAATAAAGACTAAGCAACCATAAATGCAGGACATTATTATACTTTTCCATCGTGAAAACGTTAAAACTAAGATAAGGAAAACAGATACAAATATAGAAACCAATTTCAAACTTCTTTATAAGGAGAACAGATCCATGTATATAGATACTAACTTAAAACTTCTTTATTTCCTGGTGGGACAAAGTTCACTGAGATGTAAGTAGGGCACAGTGCACCCAAGTTAAAAGCAATCCCTAGTCCTAGTAACACTTGGTCAAACAAGAAACAAATGGCCAAGGACAAATAACCGAAACACAAGGAATCCAGGATTTATAATTGATAATATATTGCCTAATCTAATTGGCGATCTAGCATGTACAATCCTAGAGTGCAACTGAAGCTATTGCAATTTAGTCCAACAAAAAGTTACAACTTAATCCACAAGACTTACTCCTAGTTTTCAACCAAAATCTTTGGAATAAACGTCCCACAGGGGGGGAAAAACAATATATGCATATATATATATAAATATAAAAAAGCAATGATGACAATTATGCTAGCCATCCAGCAAAGTGACAGCAAAACCAGTGAAAATGATGGATCCAAAAGACCCCCATGAAAAGAAACATGATCTAAATTAACAAGTAAACGATTCCTTAGCAACAATCTGATCCTGGAAACCTCAATGGATTTAAATCGAACAGCATTAATCACCTTAATGACAAGTATTAAGCATACAATTAAACGGAACTCCCAGATCTGGCGCAATGGAAAACAACATTAGCATTAAAAAGCGTAACGCTTACTAGTTATTAATAACAACGAATCAAAAATAGAGTCTAAGGTGCATTCAATACATCAGTTGCAACAACCAAATCAAACATACCCATATTGCAAAATGTTCCAGATCCATCATAAAAGAAAAAAAAGTAAAAACAAATTGCCAAATGAAGATTAAAAAGTAGAACGGCAGAAAAAGCTTACTGGGTTCAGATCAAAATCCAATTGGGTGTGAGAAAAGGAAATAAAAAACCCAGCTTTGTCTACAAAAGAAAAAAAGCTATATGAAGATTTATATGAATAAAGAAGAAGAAAAGGGAGATCAGATCTCAGTCAGTGTTTGGTATTGATATTCTATTTTGGAAAGTGACACAGAGGAAGGGTTTTTGTTGTGTGTATGACAGTTGTGTTCCTGGTGGAGAAGGGTGAATTTAAGTTACGGTGTTGGTGTGGTGCGTGTGTGTCCCTATCTATATGAGAGTTTGTTTGTAAATTGTAACAGTTGCAGTATCGACAAAGGATGGAAGCATATTGACCTGTGATTAAGGTGGCAAGAAAGAATTGAGTTGAAATTAATTAATGGCATAAATATGAAATATGAAAATGATGTGGGTGTGTGTGGTGTGGTTACCACTTACCAGCGTGATTCCATTTGGAGAAAGTGAGTGGGTTTGCACTTGACATTTAACAATCATGACATGGACATTGCGCGGCACAGCGTTTTTTCCAACTCTTTTCTCTCTCTCAGTCGGTGGTGTTTATTTTATGCCAAACAAAATAAAATATTAAAAAATTAATAATCGGGTCAAATCGTGGAAGACGATTGATTAAAAAATCATAAAAGTAAAGAAAATACTTATTATACATATTTTATGAAGAGAAAGACTAATAATATTTTTTAGATATTTTTTAATATTTATTTTATTATTAATTTAAAAGTAAGTATTATTAATATTTTTTTAATAATTATTAAGTGTATGAAATAAATTAATAATAAAATAAATATTAAAAAATATATTATTAATATTTCTCATATATGAATTACAACTTCTCACATATCCCGTGTGAAAAAATAAAAAAAAAATCTCATTTGTTAAAATAAAAGTAAAAATTCATTATATTTATTTTAAATGAAATTACTGCTTTCTTTATATTTTTTGTTTCTTATACGAAACTTTTTTCTATTTTTTTTATTTGAAATTTTTTCTATGCTATTTTACTACATGAAGGAAAAACTTTGTATTTGAGTAAATTAATACTTGCTCATTTCTATGATTCTATATTTCTATGTCTAAAGCAATCAGATTCTTCCGATCACCCAAATAAACTTTTGACAAATTTAAGAGGTACTTTTTGGCCTTTATAACTCTAGTTCAATGCTATTTTCGAATTGCATCTTGTTAATTCTACTTCTCAGAAATGCCTCGAGGGACATTGAAGGTTATAGGCTTTCTGCTCTTCATTATAACTCTTGAAAAAACCACGAAGTTGAAATTTTCAAATTCTTCTTCTCGTTATTCTATGGCATGAAATATCATTATGATAATTTCATATTCTCTCCCTTTGTTAATCGAGACCATGGTCCTGAATGATTTACCAAAACTTTTTATTCTAATAGTCCATGGGCTCAATCTAAAAATTTTGACTTATGGAACAATATCTTAACTCCTCAAGTTCTTACTTTGAGTCTTCCTAAATTGAAAGATTCGGGTATTACTGTCTGTCTACCTTGTTATGTGTCATGCCAATTTAACTTTCCTCAAGGTATTCCTAACCCAATCTAGATAGAAATAGAAGAACAAATTTGTGGTCATGTTGCATAAGATATTCACCATTTGAAAGCCTTCCTTCGAATGAATATTGAACGAAAGGAATATTTCAATCCTTTTACTTGCGAGTCCTCTTTTTTCACAACTCTTGGTTTCATGCACTGGTGGAACAATATTATTTGATGTACAAAGTAGACTTGAAAATGTTTTTGAATGATGATTAACCAAACTTCTTCTCTGCAAATAGGAGATCCAAAGAAGATAACCAAAGGTACACACCTTTGAAAAATTTCTAAATTTGAGAAGTATTTTAAAGTTAAGTATGATTCTCGAAACGAAATGTTGGTGGTTTGAGAAGCTGAGCAACTGCTAAGCCAGAAAAAAATTGAGCACCAATAGAAAACGTTATGCCAAGTTCGTTGGGGCATTACTCTCAAACCTAGAGGCTAAATGGAAAGATTTACATTTTCTAAAGTTTCCTTCACTTCCTAATGTTCCATTCGGCATGGTAAAGTGGTTTCCAAACCTAGCGAGTGGGTCTTTAGGAGTGTATAAGGAAACCAAGAAAAATCAAGTAACTTTTGCAAATTGTTACTTGTATAATTGTTGAATTCCAATCAATGGTTTTACTCAAATAACAAAATTTCCACCTTATGGTAATTTTCAATTATATTTTTATTGCAATTTTGAGCATCCATTTTGCCATGACTGATACTTCCTTTTATTTCTTATAATCTCTAAAAAGACTAAAGTCATGGATGACCTCGAAGAAGATGCAGAAGATAGAGAATCGAATGGGACCAAAAAGAAATCAAAGCCTATTGCTTTGAAATTGAAAATTCATAGGAAGAAACCTAAAACCTCTTAAGTCCCAAACTCACGGGCAATCTTCTGCTAATCCTGTGGCCTCAAAAGATGTTGCAAAAAATATTTCCCAAGTTCCTCTAGCCAAGGTATTGAAATTGAATTCTTTCCTTACAAAGTTTATTCAATTATCATTTTTCTTTCACTAAAATTCTATCGGTACAGCCTACCTCTTCCAGTACTGCGAAAACTGGTCGAACAAAGACAACTGCTAGAAAAATTGCCATTGTTGGGAAAAAGGAAAAGAGTGATTCACTCAAACACTACCAGCCTTGAAGCATTTGAGTCCATTCACGAAGAGATTGAAGATGAACCTGGTTCAAAATCTTCAAAGTCCTCGAATTTTCCACTAGAGTGTCCAAACCCTGAAGATGTTGTTATAAGTTCTATCTTAGCACCTTATTACTTCTAATTTTATTTTCAAGTCTAAACCAACTTGTTCCTTTTATCAGGATGTTGATGATGAGCCTTCAATGGTAAACATCGAAGATTATCCTTCTCATGAAGGTTCTCCAATAACTTCGAAAATATCAAAAACCCTTTCCATTCCACATTCTCTCCAATTCGAATTAAGAACTTTGCTCCTTTTTTGCCTCCTTGAGTTCATAATGAAGAGGAGATTTTAGAACATGGGGAAGCACAAGCTTCTTTTGCTCACATTGAATAGGATGCAAGAATCCTTCCTCCTCCCACTTCAAATGAAATTTTGGCTCAAGGACTCGTTGCCTCAAACATGAAGGTAGAACATGTTGAGGCGACCATCCCCTTGGTTGTTGAGCAAGTAATTGAACAAGCTGAGGAGGAAAATACAAACATTCTTGTGGGCAATCAGGATTTAGAATCCCAGGAAAACATTGACACTTATGTTGGAAACCGAGATCTTGATAATGTGGAGTGGGATCCCTTGGCAGAACTTGAAGATATTCTCACTTGGAAGGTATCCATATCTTCGAGGTCACACCGATCCACAGCTCAATCAGAAGCCGAAGTTCAAAGCATACATGTTTTAGCTTTGTTGCAATCTTTAAGAGATTTATTAAACTTGGGTCTTAACCAACTTATGACAAATGAGGAGTCGAAGTTGAATCTTATCAATCTCTTAGAACAACTTGGCCAAAATGACAAGTACCCGACTTCTGTTGCCAAAGAAACTGTTCATCAAGTTAGAGGATTTTTCGAAGACCTTTTAAATAACTTTTCTGGTTTTCAACAAACCATTCAAGATCACAAGCAACTTCTCAAAGAAAATACAGATTTGTTGACGAAGATGACTAATGCCAAAGAGAAGCACTCCAGACTTTTGACTGCAATGACCATTACCCATAAAAAACTAGGTAATTTTACCACTCAAATCAAAATGCTCGAAACTCACCTAAAAGTACTCAAGAAAGAGCGTGATCAACTACAATCAACTATCGAAAAGTGTGATGCTCAAGAGAAACAACTAAAGGTTGATTATATCTAGTGGGTCGTTGCAAGTCGAAATGCCATACTTGCTATTAATACTTCAGAACTTGTCTTTATCAATGCTAAAAGCTTCGAGGAAGAAGCCTAAAGAAACCCTTGAGAAGATTAAGTTCTCTGTGCATAATTTATAAAAAACTTTGTTGTTATTTTGTTTTATTTCGTCCACCCAGCTTAAATCATATGCTTTACGTCTCCTTCTATTTCTTCATCATTTTGTATGATAAATCAAAAGTACTTAAACTGTGTGACTTGTGGTGTGATGTAGCCTCTAATTTTCACCTCTAAGCCGATGCTAATGCGTATCTTACTGAACTTGCATTTCATATACTCCGTTTTACTTCTACTTAAACAAAAGTCATGTGATTCCAAAGCTTTCCCCCTTAACTATAGTTTAACCTTTATGCCCTCTCTCGACTCTCCCATAAGGGCTATATCATTTGCAAAAACTATGCATTGAGACAATAATTCCTGGATATATTGAGTAAGAACGTCTAAAATTAAGGTAAAAAGATAAGTGCTCAAGGTTGTCCATTGGTGTAACACATATGGTTATAGAGAAATCTTCTATAGCCCTAGCATGTATTCGCACACTAATTTTAACCCTATCATAATACATATCCTTAATGACCTTAATATAAGCAACTCAAACTATTTTCTTCTCCAATGCCTTCCATAAGACTTCACTTGTCATCCAATCATATACTTCCTCTAGATGATTGAAACATTCGCCAAAGGAAATTTTTAATCTTACAAAATAATATTGATTTTTTGTAGCAATTTTCACACAGTTGTCAGCATCTCATAAGAGACCATGTTGCTATTACTAATTTACCATATAGCTCCTCCCTTGCAAAGCCTGACGAAGCAAATTTACAAACTATATTCTCCCTGTTCAATGAGATGTGAATATCAAGGATTCAAGGATTTAGTTATAGGGCTATGGGTTGAGGAAATATAGCTCTAACCCTTTCGAACTACGGCTTTTTTATTAAAATAATGCAGTTTGTAACTTCATTTCCCACTTTATCGTTTTTGCAAGATTAATTCTCAAAATACACTAATGTTGGATAATGTTGAGAAATCAATTTTTTCCAAACTGACTTCTCGATCTGATCTTTTTTTTTTAATTAGTTTTGAGAAGTTGGTTTGGACCCAACACCATCATAATTTTTTTTTCAATCACGTTGGAAAGTCAATTCTTTCCAAACCAACAATTTTTAACATGATTATATATATATATATATATATATATATATAGAAGAGTGTATTTAGTGAGAGAAGTGTTTATAGTGAGAGGTGAGAAGAGTGAATCTTGACCATTGGATCTTTCATGAATGGTCAAGATTAAAAGATAAATGCATATGACTTTTTTAAGTGGTCACATGACCTTTAAGTAACTTTTAATCTTGACCATCCATGTATAATTGTATGGTCAAGATTTACTCATCTCCTCCTCTCACAATAAAAACCGCTCTCACTAGATATGCCCCATATATATAGAATATTACTCAGGTGAGAGGTGAGAGAAGTGAATTTTGACCATTGGATATTTCATGAATAGTCAAGATTAGAACATAAATGCATGTGATTTTTTTAAGTGGTCACATGACCTTCAAGTAACTTTTAATCTTGACCATCCATGTATGATTGTATGGTCAAGATTTACTCCTCTCACTCTCTCACAATAAAAACTCTTCTCACTAGATATATATGTCCCCTTATATATATTCTAAAGATCGAACCATGCTAATGACTAACGAGTGCATTAAATGACTTAGTGCATGTTTGGATTGCAGTTGGCCAATCCAAAAGTACGTTGGGAGTCTTTGAAGGGTGTAAAATTATGTTTAGTGGTTTTTCTTTTCTGTTGAGTTCAACGAAAAATGCTTTCAAAAGTACATTAGAGTGAAAGCAAGAATTTCTTACTTTTTCATTGGGCAAAAGTCCGTTGGAGAGTATTTTCTCTTTCAATCTTACTTCAAAAGTGATTTTAATCTTTCATCCAAATAACATTCATTTTCTCAAACTCACTTTTGAGATAAAAGTTTCCAAACATAAATCACGTTACTGTAAATTCACTTTCAACTAAACTTAAGTTTATAAACATACTTTCAACCAAACTTAAGTTTAACAACTGTAATTCAAACACACACTTAATGTTGCCACTTGCCACAGACCATCTTGTTGATACAAGAGGGACATGGATTAAGTTGCAGATACCGATTCGAAGGTTGCGAACTGGATGATTTCCTCCATGGTGACCAAATTTCATCTTAAAGGTCTTCCCACCTAAAGCTTGGCCTAGCAATTGATGGCCCATGCAAATTCCAAAAACAGGCACCTTTCTGGGAATATTCTTTATTGTCTCAACGGCATAAGGAACATCAAATGGATCTCTAGGTCCATTGTTGAAAAGTACCCAATCTGGCTTCATCTTCAAAGTTTTTGATGCCGGCCAAGTAGATGGCACAAGAGTGATTTTACTTCTCAACTATTTATGCAAATGGAAACCAACTTCATTTTCATTTTCTTTGTAAATTAAAAACCAAAAACAAAGACTATGTCGAGAAGTTGGATTAAAAAAAACCGATTTCTCAACATGGTTAAAAAAAAATTATGATGGTGTTGAGAAATTGATTTCTTCCAAATCGACTTCTCAATATTTTAAACAAATAAATTTTTACGTTGAGAAATTAGAGTTTAGAATGTTATCAAAATTTAACATATATTAAGAATTAAGCTTAAATTGGTGAAATGGGAAATAAAGTTACAAATTGCATTATTTTAATACAAAAAGCCTTTGGACTACCATACATTATTAATAATTCTTTTTTTTAACTGAAGTAATATTTCTTTAATATACCAAACAAATGTTAAATATTGTAAAAATAACATCTCTAAGATTATAAATTTCCACATTCTTATATATATTTAGGTACTTTTGAAATAATTTTCAAGTGTATATAAAACATAAAATCTTAAATTTTAATTATTTAATACCGGCCAGTAATATCCCAATTCCCACAAATCAGGTTTAAATGTTAATCCATGCATTCTTTTTTTCGGTGACAGAAAGTTTAAAGAGGATAGGTTGTTAATCGATGCATATTTGGAAGCAAAGTTAAACAGTTTATTTGGTTGTATTAGTACAAATGTTATCCGGGTTTTTGAATCATTAAATTAAATTTGAATTTAACAGAAAATATATAATTATGAAATTTAGCAATTCAACATCATAAGACACCCATTAGTTGTAGGGATAAAATAGTTGCCCCAAAAAGTTTGTCATTCTGCTTATATACATACATAACAAAGCTATTGAAAAAAAAAAAAATACACGAGGTGTAGTTCATTTGGTTAACTGAATTTCATCAACTCTGATATTCTTACCATAAACAGTGTGAACACCTCTTTTTACACCTTATTTAATACCATTCATTATACTTATTTTTTCTTATCACTTTCTCTCTCACAATCACACAACCTTAAAAAGGAGGTGTACAGTGTCTATCCCTCTAAAAAAGGTGTAGGATCATCTTTTTCTGAATTTTATATATCTGATTTTATTTATAGTGCCCGTAAAAACACACTTGAAACATTTTATGGTCAAGGCTAAATCGACGTACGAGTGGAGATTAATCCTACATCCTTCTTTAAAAAAAAAAACTATTGAAAGAAATGCTCTTATTAAGTTTGTTTTATATACCTAGTTATATTTATTTTATGAGTTTAACAATTTAAATTTATATACAGTATGATTCAGTAGTGTTTTTGTAAAACTCACTACACAAAATAAATCAAAATCATTAAGTTTACAAAATAAGTACTAACTAAAGTTCATACAATTTTTTTCCCTTATAGGACTCACATCATAACAATAAGGTAAAACTTATAGAAATATGATTTGCCACAGTAAACCCACTACAAAGAAAACTAATATAAAGACATTGCTTTAACAAATTCTTTCCACACCCTTTAACTTTAATTATCGAACATGGAAACACTTCGACACACGTAGGGCATCTATATGAAATGATCAGCATTTTTAGTGCTAGTTGAGAATTCCAATTAAATCCTTCGTCTCAAATGTATCTCTAAGCCAGTTTATGCATCACATCCTTCTAACAATAAGACAACTCATAATTAATAGTTTTCATTTTCACTTTTTGACTATAAACTTCATAAAATATCCTTTTCACTCAAACATATAATATTCTATATATATAGCAAATGATAATTCAACAAATGAATTTTCTACATTCTCTTTCAGTTTCTTTTTTAGTCCTCTACACTCTTTTTTTAACTATTATTCATCTCTTTTTTTTTAAATAAAAAAAAAATCACTGTCCTTTTCTTTTCTGGTTTCTTTTATCATGCATACACATTTGATACTTGTCGACATGCTTATTCTAGGGCTAACTATGTATGAGATGCTCTTAATTTTGTTTCTACATGGTCGCAGGCTTGTGCCAAGCCCAACTAGTAATGTATATATATTCTTTTAGGCATTTGGAAATATACCATAATTCAGAGAGAAAATGTAAATTTCTTTCACCATATATAATGATATAATCATTTAGACAAGATCAGCAAGTAACAGAAGATACTATTGTGTGTCTTAAGAGTGCATTTTCTCTTGATTCAACCAAAATGTTAAAGACGTCATGGGTTTGTATTGCCTTAAAAATCTACAAAATCAGTATGTTAAGAAGCTTCATATGATCATGCATGCGGTCACATAAGAAAATTATGCCTACACAAGAGAACAATACTAATTGGATGCATAGTATGTTTATGATAAGAAAATAATTAGTCTTTTTTTTTTTCTGAGAAGAAAATAACTAGTCATGTATATGAAGTATATCTAGATATGTATTAGATTGCTGTCACAATCCCATTATTCGGTTCTCCTTATTAATATATCATATAAACAGGATATTAAAGCTGAATCATCACTACATGGAGAAATGACAAACATATATATATATATGCTTTTTGCATAGTGTGTAGCCAGTCCTATATAAGTTTCAGTCTTTGACCAAGAGAAAACAGATAGCACCATTATAGGGGTGTTTAAAATTGTCTAGCAAGTGCAATCTCTTTTCTCCAACTGAAGAAGAAAATAAATCAGAATTAAGAGAGAGAGTTTGTGTGCACAAACTCCGAGGCACCACTTAGCTTATGATACTACCAATTGCATGACAGTTTGAAGCATTGAGTAGACTACATGAAATTAATCCCCGAACTCAACAGGGCAAAACAAGAGCAAAAAGCTACCAAAATGACCCGATCCCTGAACTCGAGTCTAATTAATTGCATAAGGAACATGATTCTTGTATCCTATTTTTAATTTTTTTTTTGTACACACCTATTTTATTAAGAAAAAAAAAAGAGAATGTGTTTTAAAAAATATATTTACCTTATTTTATAATTAAAAAATAGTGCAAAAGTAATGTACAAATAACATCACATGTATAACGTGTAGACAAGTTGATGATTGAGTGATGTTTCCAAAACATTACAAA
Organism: Ormosia semicastrata; assembly: GCA_029884595.1. Taxonomy (NCBI): domain Eukaryota; kingdom Viridiplantae; phylum Streptophyta; class Magnoliopsida; order Fabales; family Fabaceae; genus Ormosia; species Ormosia semicastrata. The sequence goes on from JAQQTO010000059.1 coordinate 40,525,166, forward strand.
GAAATTAAAGGAAAAGAAACTACAAGTAACTGCACTTAACCACATCCAAGAAGACATGGAAACATGATCTTGGAATCATTATTTTCGTCTTTAAACCTCAAGTACATACATATTTTATTACAAATTGGACGATGTATTGGTCTGTCACACAGCCCTCTTACTTGTTCACAGTCCTTTTACTGCTACTACTACTGCTTAAATTACTTTATATCACTGCTGCATCTACCATTACTGCTGTTTAGGTTCCACATTTTTTAATCAAATTCCAAAGGGTAGTGTTCCATATTGCAGTGACCCATGTCAAATCACAAGTTCTGCATAAACAAATATAGTAGTAAAAAAAAGACATATAATTTAGATAGAAAAGTTTGTTGCACATTTTTAACGCTCACATTTTTCACATTTATTTGAGAATTTATGATAAAATTAAAATGTAAGTATATAAAAAATTAAATAAAAATAATTATAATCATTTGAAATGACATATTCATAAGTGTATGTAGGTAATATTCATTTAAATATATGCAATGGAATAAAAAGGTAAATTAACCTAGTCATGGCATGTCAAAATCAATGAGAATATCACTTATGACTCATGAGACTAATATGAACATTATATTTTGATTGACTAGGCTACATGCAGGAGGTTGTTGTGGCCTTACTAACTTGACTTGCGTTTGATGGTGGCAATGCAGGAGGTGGTGGTGGTGGTGGTGGCAGCTGTTGGGGACGCTTGCGCTTCTTTTTCTCGTAGCTAATTCCTCTAGCTTTGGCTTGTGAGTCACGCACTTCACGAAGGTAGAGCCTCACAGCTCGAGCACCAAAAGGGTTAGCCTCAGGCTTCCCTCCATTCTCTTCAAAAGCAGCTCTGAGGCGACCTATGAGGGCATCAAGGCTACCCCATGCTTGGCGTAGAGGACAAGGGCACGGTGCAGGTGGGTTTGGGTGCCCAAAGAAGGGACATAGATGTGTATGAACCTTGGTTTTTCCAAACTGGTCAAGGTACCTGAGGAACTCAAGCACGTGAGCACCACTGCAGCGAGAGAGAGAAAGTGGGGGTCTGTGGTTTCGAAGGTACTGCCCAAAAGTGTTCCAGTCTCGGCGCTTTTGGTTCTCATAGCGACTTAGAGTAGTGGAGGAGGGTGGTGGTGATGATGATGATGAAGACAAGGGTGATGTGAAATTGGAGGTGTTCCCTTGTGTGTTTGTGATGGGGTTGATGGTTGTGTTGTCTTTGTTTGATGAGGAGTCAAATTCTTGAAGGGAATTCATGACTACTAGTGTTTGTGATCTAAGACTAGATTGGATCTTCGATCTTGTTACTGTTTAAAGGTTTTTCAGTTTTTGGGTCTGGAAACAGTAGTAGTCTCAGTTATATGTGGAGATTGAGAGCAGGTGATAATTAAGGAGAAGGAAGATCTCAGAGAACAGAAGCAAAGAAAAGAGTCAGAAAAATGGGTTTGATCAGATTTCAGAAGGGATTCAATCAACTATGCTTCACGAGAGAGAGAGAAAGAAAGAAGGAGTTGGATTGGTGGAGAATGATAGAGATGATGTTACACAGGAGGGAGGGTAAAAGAACAGTAGAGAGACTACCCTATTTTCCTACTAGGCTACCTTTCAATTCCTTTGGTTTTTGATAACTCCTAGAATACTTGAAAGTGTAGTAATGCTAGGTGCTTTTTGCAAACCCTGTTTTTCTGAAACCATTTTTAGGAATTTGGCAGTGTTTTTTTTTTTGGGGGGGAGGGGTGTTAAGGAAAAAGGGTAGCAGCTGCGTTGCTTTGACCTATCCCAGTCCTAAGGAAAGAGAAAGTGAGAGACCAAGAGGGGCTTAATTGAGAAAGAAGCAGTGTTTTGGCCTTTAGGGCTTTTGTGGAAATGGAAATAGGTTGAAAGTGACAGTGAGAGATGATTGATGCAGACAGTAAAATAAAGCTAATGGGTAAACAAAAAAAAAAAAAGAATAACATGATTTTGTTGCTTCTCTCTTTTGTGTTGATTGACAACTCCTTTTTTGAAATGACCACTTTGCCCTTTCATGTCTGATGGGACCAACTCTAATTTGGGAATGAGATCATCAAGCATAGTTGCATACAAGTAGGCAGTAAGGCTTCTAAACTTTACCATCATTGAATGGTTACTTTTCAAGAAATGCTAATCCCTAGACAGACGCAGATTATGATTTCAATGATCAAAATCATTGACTGCTAAGGGCTTCAATTAAACCACCTACTAATTAAGCTTAAAAGATCAGCACCAAAACAAAAATTAAGCTTAACTATAAAACGAGTAAGCTAGAAAAAAGTGATATTTAGCCCATTTAGATAAGTTTTTTTAATTAAAAAACACTTATTTAAAAAAAAAAATATTTTAATATATTTTTAAATATATTTGAATATCACTTTAATAGAAACAGAATAAATATTAAAATCACTTAATCCTAAAACTAATAATTCCTTATTTCTTAAAAAATAAAAAAAGTAATTTTTAAACATAATTTTATAAAAGTATTATTAAAATAAACACTTCTTTAAATATTGCATCTAAATGTAAAATAAATTATTTTAAAAAATTACTAAAATAAGATATATAAAAAATATTTTTTCCGAACAAGTTTTTTATCAAAAAAATTCATTTTTTAATTTTATATTATTAAATTAAAGCTATAATATTACACAAAGAAAATAATTATATCTCTTTTATGTCATTCGATTAATCTCTTCTTCCTTATTTTAAAATTAAATTTATGATCTTTATTAAAAAAAATTAGGGGCGATCCTATTGAATTTTTAAGAAAAATGAGAAATGAAGTGGTAGGGGATTGAGTCCTATTTATATGCTTCTTAAATTTATGATCTCTATTTATATGTTGGTTGTAGTCCTATTAAAACGACCCACTTAACCCAACCCGTATAATTGATCCGGCCTTTTGATATTAAAGATATTCGGACCATGCTTATTTGTCTCAATCCAATTGGATCAATTGTCAGTCATTTGGACAATGCCACCTCCAATTATAGCCTGCAAAATTTGTTGATAAAAAAACTAAATTTGCAAAGCAATTTGCTTCTTAAAGGTGAATATTTTCACTTTAATGTCTTGCTCATATCTGGAAGACTGGAACCTAGTTCCAGAGGGAATAAAAAGTTGCTAGTAAGGCATTCCATAAAATTAGGGGAAAGTATGAAGTTTGTGAAGGCATGTCAATTTAAATGCATTGGAGAAATAGGTAAAGTTAACACTAGGGAGTATCTATTGCTAGTCATTTGTGTTTACTGTCATTCATATTTTATTAATTTTTTATTAAATAACTTATTTTGAACTATTAATTAAAATAAGATCAAAGATCATCATTTAATAAAAAAATTAATAAAATAAAAATAATAATAGACACACTCATAAAAAATTCCTGCATAAGCACTACCCAATACATCGTCACTTAAACACTATTTATTGTTGACATATGTAAAAGATGGTTCACAAGTTTAACTTCTTATTAAAGTTACATAACTTTTATGATTAGACTTAAATATGACTTACTTTCTTTCTTTATCTGTCACATATAATATTTATTTTTTCTAAAATTAAAAACAGCAGGCTAACTAGTACGTTGTTTCTGCATTTACATTTTTTATTTAATTTGTTCTACTTTTTAATTTTGTTTATGAAATCTTTTTTATAAAAAATCCTTTTAAACACAAAACAAATATTAAAAAAATTAAAAAATGATTTCTCATGTAAAAATATTATTTTTATTATATAATTATAAGTTCAAAAACAATTATTTTTTCTCAATTATTTTCAATCATATTTTATAATAATTCTATCCCTTCATTTTTTAGTTATTTTTTGTGAAATCATTGTATAATTGTTGAATTGATGTCTTTCTTGTAAAATTCACAAATCGTGTACTAATTTATAATATAATTATATTGTTTCTTTTAATATATTTTAGTGATTCACGTAATGTAACTTGTGATAAATTAGATAAGCAAACTCATTATTTTTGTGTGATTTCGTATTTTAGTTTCAAGAAATTAAAGAAAAATTGGATGATGTCAATGACTAGTGAATAACAACAGCACGTAGTGTACATTTTGACGGCAGAATTAAGAAATGCTAGTAATAAGAAAAGTAATAACAGAAAAAAAAGTAAAAATTGAAAAACATAAAAAAGACAAAAATAAAATGAAGTATAGCAAATTTGCAAAAAGAAAAAAGAAAAAGAAGAAGAGAGAAGATGGAGAAATAGTATAAGGCACTTTCCATATGTTTTATGTTATAAAAAGTTAATATTTCTGCACCAGAAATCTTTTTTAAATTTTGTTTATGTTTTTTAATGTTAAAAAGGATTTTTTAATAAAAAAATTCATAAACAAATTAAAGGTTAAATAGAACTTAAAAAAAACAAATAAAGAAACATCATAAAGCTGCTTCCGGTTTAATATTATTGGAAAAAATAGAATAAACTTTAAATTTTGTTTTATATATGAATTAATAACATGAGAAAGAAGAATAAAGAGAGAGAAAAAGTTACATTTAAGTCAAGTGTTGAAAATTGTGTAATTTTAATAAGAAGTTAAATATGAGTTATCCTTTCATATATATCAATAATTAAATAAAATACTTAAAAAACAATGTGTTAAGCAGTGCTTATATAATAATCTTTTCTCTATTCACATTAATATTATATTTAAATGACAGATAATGAAAAGAATAAAAAAGAATGAGAGAAATAAAAATTGAAGTAGAATAAAAAAAATACATAAATAATAAAATTTTATTTTATTCTGTTATTAACAAAATTTCTAAATAAATAAAATAAAAATTATATTTTTTTTCACTTTTTCTCTACTTATTTTATTCTATTTCATTAATAAAAAAACATTTAAATAAATGGTAAAATTTGTTCGAGGCTTGAGTTTGGTGTGACAACAACATGAAATTCTACTTACATAATTAATTGAAAGTCCAATAGCATTTTTTTTTTTTTTAGCATTTCAGCTGTTGTAAAATGTCAACAACATGTTTGGGTAAATTACAAGAAAGCTGTTGAAGTAGAAATTTGTATGGCAACAGTTTTTTTTTTCAACAACTTTTTTTCAAAAGCTATTATTTGAGCTGTTTTGCAATAAGTTGTTAGAATTATTTTTTACTTTGACATATAAATATTATTTTATTATTAATTAATAATTTTTTAATTAATTAAATAATTTTTAATTATTTTATATTTATTTTAATAATTTAATATATAAAAATAATTTTTTTATATCATTTAAATGAAATAAATTAATTTAAAATTATTTTTTAATTAACATATTTAAGCATAATTTTTTTATAATCAATTATAATAAAAAATTTATATAATAATTAATTATTAAAATAATCTAATTTTTATAATTATCTTAAATACACACTAAATTAAACCTTGCTTGTACTTAAATGAAAGAAACTATAATTACTGTCAATCAAATAAACAATGGGAAAGAAGAGAGCATATGTATGAATTCTAGGAGCTATTTTATTTAAAATGATACTGACACTGTTACACAAACAAATTCTTCATAAATTTCCATACTAGCCATTAAGGAAAATTTAGGTTTCACTATAACCTTTTTAAATGATTAAAATGATACTGATACTGTTACTTATTTTCTCTGAAGTATGAATACTTTATTTTGGTATTAATTTTGATATTTTTATCACAAATAGTATATATATATCTTTTCATATATTATTTAATATTATTTATTATATTTATTTTTTTATTATTTTATCTCTTTCAATTATATATTTTTAAAAAATATATATACAGTACTTATACTTTTTTTAGAAGTATAGAATCATTTTTTTTCTTTTGGTAGGCATACAAGTATTGGGTATGTATCAGGCACAGATACGGCTTGAATATGTGTGGGTACGTATCGGCACGTACCAATTTTATTTTTTAAATTTTCAAAAATGGGTACGGCTTATGTACGGTTGGGTATGAGTTTTGCTCACAAAACATTGCTGGTTTACATGCCTTAACCTATTTTGCCCTTCCCTCTTTCATTTTTTGTGTTTTTATTGGAGTGAGCCCTCACGATACACACTTGAAATCATCTTCCTCCTTTCTCCCTTGATAGTTGTTTGCAGTGATAGCGCCCCAAATCTCCATCTTCCTCCTTCGATAGCCCTAGTGATTGTTGGTTGCTCGATGTGGCATTCTATTTTGGTGTCAGGCTAAACAGGAATGAGAGGTATTATGGTGTTGTTGCTCTAGATGTTTTTCTAATCACAATTTAATTATGTGGAAGCATCTGCTAGCTTATGAAGGATTTTGTATTGTTGTATTATTATATCTCCTAATTCTAAAACAAATGAAAACAGAAAACTTGCCTTGCGGTGAGTGAATGCCGAGTTTCTGAGTACTCTAAAGCATTGTTATGGATTGGGTTTCTTACTTCTTACTCTCTACCATCTCATCTGAAACGTAAAATGTTGAACAATGTCATGTCTTTCTGTAATAGTTCTGAACAAAATTTATGTGACTTGCATTTAATTACTTTTCGTTCACTTAAAAAATAAGCTTCTATTATAATTAATTATCAGGTTATGAACTTCCTAGCAACTACTTAACTATTATATAATCTTGCAAGAGATTGTTTAAAATTATTAATTTCATTAAAATAAATTGCATTAGAAATCGAGTATGGGTTCTAAGTTGTGTTTTTTCTTTGATCTGGAATCGAGATTAGGTTCTAAGTTGTTCTTTCTTTTTTCATTGAATTGAAAAGGCGAAATATTATCTTTTTAAGGTTGATATGATATATGCATGGGCTTTATGTGAATCACAGCAGCATATTCAGGAAAGATTGGAATATTCTAACCTGACAACTCTTTCCTTTTCACACAATCTCCCAATGGATCTTTAATGGTAAGTAATTTCATAACCCAGCAGCTTATGGTATGATACAAAATGACTTTTGCAATATGTGAAAATATGTGCTGCTAACCTACTGCTCTATGCTTTTCATACTGAATTTTGGTAACCTGTCTTTCTTTTTTTATTTCCTTTAGGAGCAAATTTGTTTAGACCATTAAGTCAAATTGCTTAGAGTTTTTAGGTTTTATTTTCTGCTAATTTGAGAAGTTCTTGAGCTTTTTTTATATTTGTTAAAAGTATTGTTTTGGTTTGTAAAAGATCCTTAATAATCTATGTTTCCGAAGTATCTAAGGTGAGGTTGGCATAGCTTTAGAGGGTGTTCTAGTATGCAATACTTTCTATGCCATTTGATTGCTATTAGAGTATTAGAGTAGGTGAGAATTAAACGAGTCATGTGTTTTAACTTAATAAGTTTTACCATCTTACAATATGTTCTCCTAACCCAGTTACAATCCAAAGACAAACCCTTCCCATCCCAAGCGATCTTCTGGGTTGTGGAATCTTCGGTGCCAATGGCAATTCATGGAAGTTTCAATGGAAAATGGCAAGCCTACAACTTGGGAGCATCATGATTTGCTCCTACATGCTAAAGATAGTTATGCTCCACTATAGACACCATTATGGTGAGTTCTCACTCTCTTTCCTCTTATGTTTCTCATTCTCTATACACAAACAGGTTCTTTGATTTTTGTTGTAATTTTTTTTTTATAAAAAGACTCATTGCTATCTCTTTCTTGGGAGGATTTTTCTGAACAACAAATGATCAGGAGCATTCGGTCTGAGATTCAGCCACAAAAGGTAATGACTCAGTCTTACCCCTAGCTTCGCTTCTCAAACATTATGTAGCTTTGTGTTAGGTTTTCTCTGAATAATTACTTTCTGTTTCATTTCAGAGATGAAGCTTGAGCGAGGGGTGAGTAGGAAACAATGGGAATGGAATGTTACAGCTATTCACTTATATGATCTGCAAGTATCTTTAGGTATGATTGATATGCTTGGAGAGGGGTGTTCCCTACCTATTTTCATACTTTTTACATGAGTAATTGTAAGTGAAGGTTATTTATATATATTAAGTGAATTTTTTGGCAAATTTGGAGTGTTATGACTTACCTTGAAACCTGAATTTGCTTATAGCTTTCTTTTTTTTCCCTTCTTGACCTGCTGTTAGTTTTTATCTGGGATTTTGGTTTTTTTTTTTTTTGGGATTTTCTATTCATTATTTAGTCCTACAAGTGGAGGAAAATTGAAATTTGAGAGTTTTGAGTTTCGTGACTCTGCTTATTCTCCCCTTCCTATGGAATATGGGAAACTAAACGGGCATGTTAATAATGGGGCTTCTTTCAGTTCAATTTTTGGGTCTTTTGACACCGTTTATTCAGTTTTTAAATATTAATGAATTGGTGTTTATTTTCTCATAAATCAAAATAAGGAAGAACAAAGGAAAAGCAGAATGTAATAGTATCAGCTGTTATTATTGGGGCCTATGTTGGTTTTTTTTTTGCTTTCTCCCTTTATGTACTAGATAAGAAGAATAATTTTAAGGTTTCTAACTACCATTTTAATGACGGTGAATTGATTAAGGTTCTCTAAAGTGAAAGCATTTATGTGCAAGTTACAACCTACTGTACTGCTTAATTGTATTAATTAGATGAAATATCTATCATATAGTTATGCAAAAAAATTCCTATAAAGGGGGCCAGGCACTACAGTTGGGTCCATCCTGTATTTATGGTTAAAATTTAAAACACTTGATATATGGTGGAGAATGGAAACTTACACCGAGCTGCTTTCTTTTTCGTGTCAGTGTTCTGTGAGTATCAAATAAAAAAGTAAGTTATTTGGTTTAAGGCATGTCTCTTTTAATTTTTATGAAAATTTTGCAGAAATAAGGTTCCCCCTTAAATATATTTATTGCCATTTTTTTTTTTATTTATTGCTTCTTGCTTTGGTATTTATATATTTCATAGGATTTCAGAAAAAAATATATTCTGACTTTTGTTCAACTTGTGTTATTATGTTTAGAATTTTAGAGGTAGTTTGTTTAAACTATGTTAGATTGGAATTCATTAGATGTGCGTTGTGAAGTGAATGTATGAAATGTGAATTGATGAGAGAAAAAAGAAAAGAAAACACAAAAGAAATGTCGGTAGTGAGGAGGCATGATTGAAATCTAGAAATGCAGGAAATAGGAAGAAAAAAATAAATAAGGGGTGAAAAGAAAGCAATGATACAAGAAGAACGAGGGCTAGGAAAGGAATTTGTAACACAGCTATGACAGGCCGATGGAAGCAAGCAATGTTAAAAGCATTGCATGATGCTAAGCTCTACTCATCTTTACTAGATGTGTCTTCACCTATTTTGGACGTGGTACACTTGATTATTGGTAATGTGATGAGCTGGGATTCACATTTACCTGTAATGACAGTTTCTTGAGAAGGGAATAAGTAGTTCAAACTGTAATTAGTTTTACCTTTTAAACTAATATTAATGTCCTTTTTTTCTTGTATCAGTGCCAAGCTTGTGTACAGTATTTGGGGGTTATGTTAGCTTAATTTATTGCTTCTGGGGATTAAAATCAACCTATGGTTGTGGTGTAGTTTGCCAAATTCAAGAATCTTAAAGGTTTATAACTTTATATTCTTCTTCTATTGTTTTGATGTGTGTATAGATGGAGTTCATAATTGGTATTTGATTTTTGTTTATTAAATGTTGCTTAATAGGTAAAACTATAATTCAAATTGCTATGCATGCAACAAGACTTTTGTTTAATGCTGATATTGTCGAGATGATTGAGTTCAGAAACAAGTAAGTTATATGATTGGATATATTAATTGTTGAATGAGAGGTTAATGTAATTGTTTTAGATATAATATTTATTTATATTATTTGCATAGGTTGGCTGAACAGAATGTGGAGTCTTCTCAACCGATTTCTATACTACCTCACGTCCCTTATATTCATTGGAGAATGATTTTTTGAATCTTAATCCTATGAAGTCTCTTGAGCAACTAATTTTCACGTCTCTTCATATTCAGTGGGGAACGATTTTTTGAATCTTATTCCTATGAAGTCTCTTGAGCAACTAATTGAGTGCAAAGAGGTCAATGTAATCCATACTGTAGATATTTTTATTCATTCTTTATATTAAAGACTAAAGTATATGTTTCTCTGAGTTGTTGAGATATGTTATTTGGTGCTTACAGTATTTGCAGAGAGGATTCTGCGTAGTGATGCCTACTGTCAAGAAATGTACACAGCTTGAAAATGCAATATGAGAAGTATCTCATGAATGGAACATTCCTTAGTATCATGAGGAAATGATAGTAGTACTATGTTTTGCTTTTAATCTTATTTTCAGTTTATTTTATATTTAGACTACTAATAAGCTAGCACTATTGAATTATTTTGAACTCGGAATATAAATCTATATTTGAAAATATAATAGAATAAAACTTAGGTTTATTTCTTTATGTCTATTATATTTATTTCACTAATTAAGTTATAATATGTGTTCATTAATATTTTTTTTTACTCTCTTTTTTAAATAAATGTATACATATCATAATTTGATTGAAGAAATGAATGTAATGAACATAAAGAAATAGACTTAAATTTTTTTAATATAATATTATATAAAATTAATTTGTTTGAACTCAAATTGAATTATCAATTGAATTGAAATTATAGAGATTACACGGGTAATTACATTAGATATTTTATACGCTAAATTTGTTTGTTAAAGATCCAGCAAACATGTTGTTATGCTCCCCATTTACGATCTTACTATATCATAGACAGTTTCCAGCTAAAGTCGCACCTCGAATTGCACTATGATGCATCAATTGTCTTTATACACTTTTAAATTAAATTCAAAGACTTATTCTGTTATAATATAAAACATTTTGTCGGATTGGTTATGTACCATGTTATTTGTTAGGTTCCCAAATGTATACATAATGAAATTAAGCGTTATAACTTAGCAATAGCAAAAGAATTGGTATGCATTGCACGGGGTACCACACTAGTTTCATACAAGAAGAATGCATTGCAAATCTAAGTAGTAAGTACTGTATATAAATCGGTTATTTTGCATGTGTTTGAATACAAAACCCAGGACAATTGGACAAAATCAAAGTAGTATATTTTAGATCTGTAACTTATACCAGTTTCACAATTGAAACCACAAATACATAGAAAGCAGCATATGAAATTAACATATTCACAAAGTCCCGTATGGGATCTGGATACTTCTAGTATAGACATTTTTCTGTTTGTCAGTTCTAGCTGTAAACAAATTTTAACTGAATAAGCATCTTTATTTTCCATGATAAACATGTGTACAAGCCACTTATGCAACAGGCAAGAGCATTGCAAGCTTCTCAACACTGTTTCAAATATCAAACATGATATAGCTTTATGACCTGGTCTATATTAGCTCGACATACTGGGCAACCCCATTTCTTTGTTTTGACCTCGTTCAAGCAGGACATGCATCCAGCAACATGGCCACAGGGTATGCATGCCCCCTCTGCTGGAGCATCTAAACATATCACGCATGAAGAACCATTTCCACCAGCATTTTTTTCTTCTTCTTTAGGTAGCTTCTCAACAACTGGAGATGACATATCAACAGGGCTTAAATCAATTGATGGATAATGAATGGGGCCATCTGTTGGAATTTCATCAGCAATTGGAGGAGCTGATGGATTGAAATCCAGACCACTACTAGTAGTAGTATGGACAGCAGAGACATTGTCATGGGTTTGGACATGCTGACTAATATTGCCACCTTGCTCAGCTTCATGTACAGACTCACCATCACTTGTATTTGGATTTGGTGTACCCAGAAAACTATGCTTGCTTGTATTCACACCACCGCCTGAAGAGCTTGCTTCAAAGTTTGGTTGGGCATCAGGAAAGGGTGGCCTCTCATGAATGGCACACTGAATGGAAGCATTGATAGCCATAGCCAGCCCTGGGTCTTCTGCAGCTGGTGGTGCCGTTGGTGGAACTGTAGCCACATTATTATGCAAAAATGCTGGATTTGCCTGAAAAAACCAAGTTTAAAGCATCATGCCAGCAACGGAGCCATGCATCAAAAAATTTATTATTTGCAAAACCTTTATAAACATTTTCTAGATTGCAAATGAACTAAAGTGAAATAAAAGAAAAATATCAGCATTTTTTTTTATCATTTTGAAAAGCAATAATTAGAAATCGGATACAAGAAAAATGTACTTCACAAAGGAGATAAAGGAAATAAAGAAAATGAAAAGGGTGTAATATATGCTGTGAAGATTTGAATTGGTACTGAAATCAACGTCAACTGCCAGAGGCAAAACAAACTAAACTAACAATCCGGTGGAATGGGAATCAGGCACTATTCTTTGGTATTCTGGAAAGTAATGAGATCAAGAAATCTTCCATAATTAATTATATTAAAACTACACCGATTTAGTAGATGTCATGAAGCAAATCAAATTGTGAATTTCTATGAAATAAAAAGATCCCTCCATCTTTGACTATAACATTTGTAGAGCATCAAATGCTGTGCAAACATAATGCATGAGCAAATTGCAGAAAAATTCAATTTGACCACTCAATTATTTTTCCAAAAACAGAAAGAATAAAAAAAAAATCCAATTTCCTGATAGTGGTTTAAATAGCTATCAACAATGGAAAATTATATATATATATATATGAGGTAAAGGAAGGCATGCCTAAGTATTGATGCACAGAGATCTGAAACCACAACCATCTTGAACTTAAATAGGGCTACTTTCCATCTTGATAAACCCCTAAGGTCAAGTTTTTTTTTTGGACTGTGGTGCTAAATATAATTAACACTAACAACATGTTGCAAGTTCGTAAACCACATAGGGCTCTTTCCCCTGATATGTGTGTTATGTGTGGCGCATGCTCCGAATTGGTTGCTCATATGTTCTTACAATGTTCTACTGCTGTTTCTCTTTGGAATTCTTTGTTCGCCATTTTTGGTGAATGTTGGGTGTCTTGGGTCCTTGGACCAATTTTTTATGATTAACTTTAAAGGTTTTGGTAGAAGCAAAGAGGCAAAACTTTTGAGGCAATATGCAATCTACACTACACTTTGGTGCATATGGGTGGAGCTTAACTCTCGTATCTTTAAGGAGGTTTCTTTGGCACAACAGCTGATTTTGGATAAGATTAGGCAATTGACTTCTATTTGGCGTAAAGCACATGATCTTTTTAAGGGGGCTTCCCTAAAAGATATATTGAGGGACTGGACAGCTTTGAACAACTTATGTTTTCTTTTTTCTTTCCTGTTTACTCTTATATTAACGATGATTTCTTATCCTCCAAATTCGTTTAATTTCTTTTCTTCATCTTAATGAATTTCCTCTTCTTAAAAAAAGGAATCAATACTCCTCCTTAGGGATTAGCATTTAAGTTACATATAGACAATTATTAAGCACAATATTTCCAACGAAAAACTCTTAAACAATATACAGAAGAGTGATTTTCTATATATATATATATATATAAAAGATTGATTATAAAGTTGCACTTTATGTAATGCAAAACTTACAAATAGAATAACATTATTGTACATAGCATGTAACAACATACCTGTGGAATTCCTTTGCAAGCATTAGAAAACCACGTAAGTTGTTGCTTGTCGTTCTCACTTGCAGGCCCAAGTTTAACACGTGTTTCTGGAAAGAGGCAGACAAAATTCAAACATAGTGTCAAAACCTGTCAAGAAGGAAGGATCCTTTTCCTGAATGTATAGCCATGGTTGTCAAACTCTCGAGTTAACTCTTAAACCCTTATGAGTTTACGATCCTAGGACACACAAACAACTTAAATTGCATGTAAACTTTCTTTTTTGTCAAATGCGTATGAGTTCAAGTAAACTTTGATAAAATCAGTAAACTCTAGATTCTACCAGCGAGTTTACAAGTATGGATTTGCACATGGTTTTGGCCTCAAAACACACAGCTTTGGTTGATTTTGTTGCATACTTCAGTTGAGTTGCCTCCATTCTGCGATTTATTGGGTTTATGAAGCTGATTTTATTTTATGTTTTTTTATCTTTTTTGTTAAACTACAAAACACTGTAAGCATTGAGCTATAATATAACAGTTGGTTCAAGTATTGAGATGCTTTTTACTTTACTACTTTTGTTTGCTTTGTTATAGAGTTGAGTTGTTGAATATTGATTATGGATATGCCATTAAATTATATTTAGGGGGACTAGGACATATTTTCTAAATGAATTTTTTCACAAATTTATGATTTGGGTTTACTGGGCTCCATGAGTTTGATAACCTTGTGTAAAACAGAGACTCCGCATTACATACAGAAGGACCCTTATCCACTAGTGGAAGATAATAGCAGATGGGGGTGGCAGCTGCAACCCCCCCCCCCCCCCAAAAAAAAAAAAAAAATCTGCTGCCTTTAAAGTTTCTATAATTGGGACTGCTACTTGATACACAATGTTATGTAAATGACTTAGTTATGCACAGGTATATTTGAAGAAAGTTTGCAAATCAACTTGAAAAATTGTAGCCCAAAAGGCACATAAGTAATGGTATCCTATTATGTGGATTTAAAACTGATGCTTAGTGTCTTTTCTTTCTAGCTTTGGTATAATTTTTTTAACTTACTCACACAGACCTTAATTGATGGCCCCTCCAAAATTTTCATCTAAGCTCTGCCACTAACCTTGTCTTATATTTCTGGTTCACAGAAAGAAGCGAGGTAGTTTTCAGTCTTCACCTTTTGTGACAAAAGTTTCAGAAATATCATTATACAATTCAAATATTTGTTAAAAAAACAAATAAGAAGTATATGATTATAAAAGTAAATATAAAATCAGAAATATAAATTCGGTTTCTAAATACCCTTATCTTTCTCTACTATTATCTCCACTATGTTTTCTCTTAAATACACACATGTATGTCTACCACTTTCTACTGATATTTAAAACAAATATAAATACCAAAAAGTGATTGTGATAACGGATGGGTGACCAAAATAGGAAAATGAAGACAGACAGGAAAAGAAAAAAGAACTCAGTATAGGAGATTACTGGTAGTGATATCAACAATTGTCACTGATGGATCAGACTGGCGAAGCTTTGGTTCTTCTAAATTGGCCTTCCACAGAGCAATAATTGTACGTGGATGCGCCTCCTGCTCATTTAATATTACACATTTAAAAAGTCAAATAAAAATCATATGATGATAAGGAAAGAATATCCAGAAAAAGAAAAGCACCAACTCAAGTCTTATGTGTTAATTTTAAGTGCAAACAGATACTAGTAATTACAACAATTTGCATTTCAAAGTCCTTATTATAGTTTAAAGTCTTCTTCTTGTCCACAATGTATAAAAGTAAAATGAGATAATGGTTCAAACATGTTTCTTTTATTGAAACATGAACTTATTATTTTCTGTGTGTGTGTGTGAATGTATGGAAGAATGATGCATTGACTATGGAATACCTGCAAAGTAGAATATATAGCAAGCTCCAACTTGTAAGGTCTGGTAAAATTACGGGAGCCAA
The DNA here is from genome assembly GCA_029884595.1 of Ormosia semicastrata. Classification (NCBI taxonomy): domain Eukaryota; kingdom Viridiplantae; phylum Streptophyta; class Magnoliopsida; order Fabales; family Fabaceae; genus Ormosia; species Ormosia semicastrata. Next base: position 40,540,647 of record JAQQTO010000059.1, read on the forward strand.
CTGGTAAAACTACCACCCAACTGCAAAGAAAATTAATCAATAACGAGCATAATCACATGTTTTGTATTAAAAGTTCCTCCCTAGGAAAAAAAAATTAATTTGCAAGTTGTGTGAATGCAAGCCCATCCGTCTAGCAATAAAGCTAGAACAACTAGCCATAAAATAGCAAACGCAGAAGTTAACTGACATGCTTCAACAATATATCACATGATACCCACACTTTTCTAGATACCAACTGGGGGGCTACTACTTCTAGAAACCCAGGCCCATGAAACTCCCGCAGCCAACCGGAGAACAAGCATAAATGATTCTGCAAAACAATAATAATTGTCATGAACCATCTCTCCCAAAAGCTTAAGCTGGAAGGTGAAGACACATGAATGACTTTATTATATTTCTAATAATAATCATTTGAAGAGCTTAGATGCTTCGGGTATCATGATAAAGAGAAGAAAGAGAAAACAGTCAGCCCATTCAACTTCATACAGCAACACAATGATATTACATTACAAAAGTTTAAATGTACCTCAAATGCACGAACAACATTGCTGTGCCCTTTGGCCCGGGCAACCTCAAGAGCAGTTTGACAATCATCATTCAAGGCCAAAGGATTGGCTGGAAAATTGAGCAGTAAATCCCATATAAATATACTCACAATTGAAAATTAAACAACACTTCCTTGAGTTTCTAAAATTCAAATGAATGGAAATAGTCAAATCTTTGCTGATATGAAGACACTTGACCATACCTCCATGCGAAAGAAGTAACTTAACAACACTTTCAAGGCCCCTTTTAGCTGCATGATGCAATGGAGTCCCAGCATGACGACCTAAACAATAGTTGAAACCAATGGATGAAGCAAATGGAAAACATAAATCAAGTTCATTTTTCAATTTCCATTACAATACTTGTTCACACAAATTAAGGATGGCAGCAGTGACAAACAAGAAACAACCATATCAACTAAGAAATCTACAGTCTCTGTAAATATCTAAAACTAGGCAACTCATGCTCCAAGACAAACACTATCTTACTTCATTATCAGAAAATTTTGAGGGTTACTTTTACTACCAAGTACCAAGTTTTGTCCAACGGCAATTTACCACATCATTTAATTCCATTCATAGCAATCAGCATCATTTCCCAATAAGCTAACTAATGCAATCAGAAACCACAACAATCCAAAAAGAGACCAATACCTGGACGGTATGCATTGACATTGGCTCCAAGTTCTATCAAAGTTTTAGCAACATTATAAAGCTCGGGATTCATACAAGCAACAATCAAGGGTGTCTTTCCTTCTCTGTCCATCCACTGCATTAAAAAACCAACAAAACCATCACAATCAACATCAACACCCAATAGATCCAAACCCAACAAGCATCATCATCCCCTTAACCACTACCCATGATAAAAAAAATCACATTTTTACATGAAATTTTGCCATAGATTTTTTTACCTCTAGCCCTGCACCTTCTCTGTGAAGGGCTTTGATTCCTTCGGCGTTCCCATAACTGACTTGCTGGTAGAGCAACTCGCTTTTGGATTGCCCTTGCCCCATCAGATATACTAAGTCAGAATCAAAATTGGATTTTTTTTGTTTTTTTATATAGATTTTGCAGAAATTCTGAAGTGGGGTTTCTGGAATGAGGGGAAGGAAAATTGGGTTTCAGTCGAATCGGCAAATTTTCCAGGAAAATTTTGAACTTTCCTGGAAAATGTAAATAGTTGTATGAGGCAAGAGAGTGAGAAAAAGATGAAAATGGAATCAATGGGAAGAGAGTTCGGAAAAAATAATTGGGAAATATGTGTGGGGGCTAAAAGTGTAAATATGCAACAAAATCATATCATATCCTATCGTATTATATTCATAATAACAAACGGGTGTCATTCCATATTTTTATATTCTTATATTATATTAAATAGTATATATATTTTATTTAATATTATTTATTATATATTTTTTATTTAATTACATTTTTTAAAAAAATATAAATAATAATTAGTATTTTTTTTTTGAAAATATTTTTTATTCACTTAAAATATTATGAATATATATCTATTGTATTTTGATATAAGATAAATATTAAATTAAGTTATATATACTTATAATATTTTTATAAGATACAAAATAAATTTATAAATAAATTAAAAAAATATTAAAATATAAAAATTAAATGAATAATAAAATTACATCAAATTAATCGATGAAAATAAAAGTATTCTTATATTATTAAATAAATTTTTATTAAATAAATTTTATTAAATTTATTATTATATTAAAAGTTTTTATCATATTTTTTGTCTATTTTTTTGTATTTATTTAGAAATTTTAATTTTTCTAATATTAAATATATATTTAAAAAATAAAAAATATTTATTAGATTTTTTAAATTTTATTCTATTTTCTATTATTCCTACTAAACTCAATAAATATATATTAATTAATTTTTATAATATTTTAAAATCAATTATTCTAGTCAACATAGAGAGATAGATAATATGAGATTAATGAAGATAATAAGAAAAGGAAAAATATTAATTAAATAAAAGAAAAATAATTTAATCATATTAAATTATATTTTTTATTATTTAATATATTTAATAAATTTTTTAATTTGTGTGTATTAATTTTAACGAACAAATTAAAGTAAACAAAGAAAATATATCATATTTATAAAATTTAAAATTAATATAAAATTATTTAATACTTCTTTGATATATATCTATATCAATGTAATATATATTTTTAATATATAAAAATAAAAATTATGTAATTATATTTTTATTATTATTTATTTTTAAAAATTTAACATAAATAAAAAATATTAAATAATTATAATTTAACAATCAGATTAATAAATTTTATATTTTATAAAAAATTATTAAATAATATAAATATATTAAATCTTACACTTCTATAACTTTATCCTTCGTACCAAATGGTAATGAGTTTTTTCTAATACAAAACCAACCGTGTTAACGCCAATGATAATGATTGATTTCTTAGTATCGAAGGAAATGGACGCTTTCTGTGAAGTTGCATCGGGGAAACCTCTCAAATCAAGGCTCGATTGTCCAAAAAATTCAAAACAAAATAGTAATCTCTCAACTATTCCTAATGAAGTTTTTTTTTTGTTTTTAATTAATTAACTGAATGTAACTTGATATAAGTATTTAATGAATTTAGTCAATTCATGAACTCATAAGTTTTTATTCAACTTAACTTATAAAATGTAAGTTAGATTAAATTTATAAATTAAGTCAGGTTAACAAATACTCTAACCCACAAAGTACGAGTTAGGTGAGTTTAAAAAATGTTAACCATGCAAACTTAACTTATCTAAGTAATTTTTATTTTTTTTGTAAAAGTAATTTAGTCATAATAATAATTTATATTATTTTTTACATGATTTTTTATATAATTAATTAAGTTTAAGTGTAAATATTGTAATTATATTGAGAATGTAATTAATAAAATAGTGATTAGAAACTCATAAAGTATCTGACAAATCAATGCGATAAAAATTTAACTAATCGCTTATAATAAAAAAAAAATATCATGAGAAAATTGAGAATAGAGTAAATAATTATGTCAATTCATATTTTATATGTGATAATATTGACTTCAATTAGTTAATGTGATTTGTTATTTATAATTTTTAGGACATGTTTACTTGTTTTAATTTATTTTAGATTTATGTTAATTTAATAAAAATTATTAAATTTATTTATATCATTGACTCATGTTCTTGTGAACAAACTATCTGAAAGAATTAAAAGAACACAATAAACATATAATCAGAATTGTGAATTGCATATATTTATGTTTATAAACCAATTAAAGGGAATAAATAACTCAAACAAAATAATATGCTTGTTTTACTAACATTTCATAACTGGATGAGAGATCTTAGAAGATGTTCTCTACTTACTAGAAAAATTTACATGGTAATAAACTTATAATTCATTTCAAAAAAGTTAGAGAATAGAAGTAGGATGGAGTAAGTTTTCTTTCAAGTATTTGAGTTATGAATAATTTTATTTAATTTATTTCAGACTTAATAAGATTTATGAGTTGTTAATTTGTTATGTACTTATTAACTTATGGTATTTAGTTTATTTAATATTGAGACTTATTATGTTTGAGTAAGGTCAGTTGAGATTTATGATGTTAATTTGTTAGATTAAGACTTATTATGTTTGATATTGAGACTTATAGTGTCAATTTGTTAAATTTTGTATTTTGACTTTTTTTTCAATAAATTTTATTTTTAAAAAAATCATGTCGGACTCACGGATTCAATCTAATCTAACTCACTTTTGAGCCGGTTAGGTTGGGTCGAGTTGAGCGAACAAATTTCTTCGACCTAACTCAACTCAATCAACTACTCTAGTGAGTGGATTAGGTTTAAAAATGCTGTTGAACCCACCCAAAAAACACACCTATAACTTGGTTTTAAATAAAAGATAATTTTGTTAAATCAAATAAAAATGAGTAAAGTGACAAAAAAATGAAATTTCAAGTGAGTTAAATGATGGAAAAACTTTTTCTTTACAACGGTTAGGTCTTGTGAAGTGAACATGCATATATCGGATTTGATTTAATTAAAAAATTAAAATTTTATTTACCTAAATAAAATAAGATTTTATTTAAAATCAAATTTTTATAGGATTTTAAAAAAATAGATGTAAAAAATAAATTTAATAGAGTTAAATGATAAAAGAAAATTTTAAGAGAGTATGTTAAGAAATAACTATAATTAAGGAAGTAAAAAATATTTTACCTATTAATTTATTCGGTGAAAAACAATGAATATATATATATATATAAATTGATTGACTTCAAATCATTTAATGATATTAATTATTAAATATTAAATATTATTTATTAAATATAAAAGAAGCAATTAATGTTATTATATATTATTAAATATCAAATATATATAATTAAGATTAAGTTAAAAATATAATAACGAAATTGTAAAATAAGAAAAATCTAATAATGTATCTATATTTAAATTTAAATTATTATTATTGTTATTATTATTATTATTATTATTATTATTAGTTAAAGTTACTTTGGGAACAACTAATGATACCTAATATTAAATATTAACTATTATTTTATCAAATGTAAATAAGTAATTACTTAATGTCACCATATTGACTATATAATTAAAATTGATTTATAAAATTGTTAATAAAATGTTAAAATAAAAAACAAAGAGTAAAAAGTATTCTTGTGTGAGATTAATCTCATTCAAGATACTAAAGTTGACTCTATCTACAATATGTTTCACGTGAGTTGGAATCCTTGACATTGTATAAGTCTTTCAACCTCTCAACTCAAGTTTGCTTATCATTTGAGTCGTAACCTGTTAATATAATATTAAAAGTATTTTTAAATTAACATATTTTATACTTAAAAAAATTAGCTATAAAATATTTTTAAAATATGTTGATTATTTCTTTTCTAATTAAAACAAGCTAATTTAAATGTGTACTAGATATTTGTCTATTAAGTAAAGTTATAATTGTAAACTTGAATTTTAGAAAAGACCGTGTAATGCGCAGAAAAAATAATCAGTAGAGCTTAATTTTAAATTTATTCATTTACCACTTACATATACCCTGTTATTTATTATAGGAAATGCGCATGACTTTAATTTGAATTGTGGTATTTTAATCTTACCTGATGAACCAATTTTCAATTACATTAAACTAATATTTTTTCCTACAAAACTTTAATTTTATTAAGTTTAATTTTGATGTATTTTTAATATTTTTATATTATGACTTAATTATGTATTACTATATCATTAAAAAGTTTGACCTATTAAATAGTTAATAATGTGGAAATATATAATTTGATTATAGAGAGATTTTCTAATACCTTTCTTTAAATGAGAGTATTGAAATAACGAAACAATTAGTGATTAATATTTATTCGTATGTCCCACGTACTCAACATAAATACAATAAATAAAATTGAAATTTATGTTTCAACTAAATGAGATATGTAACTAAACATTTTTTTATATACACGTAACTATATATTAACCACTAATTATTAAGAATATTGATGCCTTCGTAAAAATTATGGATATCGAAAAAATCCCCTAATTATAGCATTAAAAAATCACATTAATTGTAGATTAAAACTAAATTTAATTATATTTTAAATTCACCATAATATAATTTTTTATCTATTTAAATATTAAAAATCAAATGAACATTAAATTAAATTTTGTTAAGAAAAATAAAATTTTGAAAAGGTTTCCAAGAGATGTATCCTAGGATTAATTTAGAATAGTAAATTTTATCTTTTATAATTTAAACTAATATTTGTACTTGCGTGATGTACAGAAAAATAAAAGTAACAATTTTTTTTATGAATAATTAAAATTATTTAATTAATTTTAAACAAGTATTTTAATAATTTCACATTAAGTTAAAGATGAATGATAAATACTTTTAATACATATAATAAGTATTTATTAAGTATAATTACAATTATAAAATTAGTTAAGCATAATGACCATTTATTTGCTTCATAATTTTTGTTTTTGTTTTTCTTTTTTGCAAATTTTATTGGCAAGCTCTATCGAAATTAAAAAAAAAAAAAATGATACATTTTTTAAAAAATTTTGTTTGAAAGAGAAAAGAAAATATTATTAATTTAAACATGTTAACGGTTGGCATTTTATTTTGTTAGAATAATAAAGAATATATTTGAATCATCCTCATCAATTGCAAATGAAGAAAGTATGATATCTTCATGTGAATAGGTGCCATAAAATCGCATAAACACAACATAATATTGGTTACATATAATGTACACAAACATCTTCTACTCTTAAGACTAACAATCTTATATACAAAAGGGCACGAGAAGGGACGTTAATCTTGATGCCCAAATGACAACGAAAAAGTTAAACCAAAGATAAAAACATAAAATTTATTATCAATGTGTGACACATACAATTTCGTCAAACGTGATAGTATTGGTCAACCCTTACCAAGTAAAATAAGCAATTTTGTAAGTATAAATGTTAAACAAATAGCCACAAATGTAAATATCAATATCATTATGTTAATTGTAATGGTAAGTTTTTACAATATAGTAGTTGTAATGACATTGTAACGGGTCAATGATTCTTCGATTGCATATCCATTTTTTGTTGATCAATAGGCATACATAGAGCCTTCACAACATGCCATACAGATTTTAATAATCATTTGAATAAAATAACATGCTATAAATATGGGATCATTAGGTATATGGCAAAAAAAAAAAAGGTTTGCATGTACATGGTGGTTTCTAACACCGCAACAAAACACTAACATATTCAACTATGCGGATACAATTTAGATAATATATTAGGCATGAAAGAAAATATCAAATTTTTGAAGAAACTTTAGAGAATTTACCAGAATTTGGAGGAAACTTTTCAAAGAAGTCTTACCCTTTATCTTTCTATAGTGTATATCTCAAGAAAAATGTTTGTTAAAGATATATTTTCTACTCCCTATATACAAGTCTCGATCTTTACTTTTCTCAAATCTTCTCACTCTTTATTTTCACGTGTCTTTGTTAGAGTATTTTTCCTATCATGACTCTCTTATATAATGTGTGTGAAAAACTACTAAAACATTGTGTGTCTTCCCTTTCCCATGCCATTATTTCATGATTTTTTTATAGCATATCAAATTTTTTTAAATTGATTTTCAATTCCTCTTTTTCTATCGGTAAATTGTGCTATACTAAATTAGGGGCAGATCTCCTATTTGGCAAGAATTTCTCATTTAAGTTTCATATGCTTTCCTATATCATTAAAATTTGGAATTGGCTAAAATTTTAAATTATATATATTTTCTTTGTAATATATTCATATTTAAAATTTGAATTATAAACAAATTATTGTGCAAATGAAAGTAAAAATTTGTTTATAGTTCTTTCTAATCTAAAAAAATAAAAAATAATAATGACGGATAATAAATATGACTGGTTAATTTTTCCAATCAACTTATAGCTTTGATTTTTTTTTTTTGGAAACAATAATATTATTTTGTTATTATTATTATTAAAGAAACATGCTTTAAATATGTTTGATTGAGAAAAAAAAATACATGAAATTTTTAAGAAGACTTTTTTTATTTACTAAAAATATTATAATTTGAAGAGACTATGAATAAAAATATTTGATATATTATAGTTTCACATGAAATTTTGTATCGTGCAATGTTGAATTTTCAAAATGTATTGTTAGAGAATTTGAATTTATGCATTATAATTTGAAGTAAATTAATTTTAATTTTTTCATAAATAATATAAACTTAATTAATTTTTATAAATAAGATATTAATAAATAAATGTTCATATTTTGATAAATTTATTATAATAATTAATTGTATCAATTAAATGTGCAGTCATACCAATAACTCTTTTATTAATACAATTAATAAATGACACATGGCAACCTATAAAAAGTGTAAATGTCACTTGGTAGAATTTGAGAGTATGTGATGACAACATGGATTAACAAATAACAAAATTCTAAGCCATATATTTTATTTTTATATATTATTATTATTATTACTATTGATCATGGGTGATATAGAAAATTAACTTTGAGATTCAAATATTTATTTTATTTTTTGAGGACATCAAATATCAAGTTTATATATAACATTTTCAGAATATTTTAAAATTTTTAAAAATTATTAAAAAAGTATTTTGAGTTTTAAGAGATATAGTCACTATTAACTTCCTTAACTTTATCTCTGATTCTTTGTATATTATAATATAATTTAATATCATAACAAAAATAATTTTATTATATAAAAAAATATCTCAAAAGTATATATATATATATATATACTATTTAATAAAATTGATTACCCCTTTTGATCTCAAACAAAATTTTCCGTTCTGTCCTTTTATTTTATCTAAAAACTACTAAAACCTACTCCATTACTAAAATGGTAACCACCCACTTTCTTATACTAAAAACTACTTTTACATTTATTAATTTTCACTCTTAACATTTTTTATTAAGAAAAAAATATGTATATAATTTATGATTTATATGTGAAAAACTTTATATAAATAAACAAAAAATAAAAATGTGGAGTGTCTGTCAATCCTCTAGTATATATATTAAAAGATAATAACAATAAAATTCAAATTTACATTTGTATGAGGTAATAGTAACACAATTTAAAAATAACACTTATAAAAAATAATTTTGAAATACTTTATATTTTCCTTTAATTTTTCTCTAAAGAATAAATTAATTTGAAATTTGAATTATATTAGTAACAAAACATAGAAATGATAATTGACAATTTTTTTTACATTTTCCTTTAATTTTTTATAGATAATAATAAAATTTAAATTTAAATAACATTGATAGCATAATCTAGAGCTGTGAGATTAAAATTCTGCAAGACTCTATTTTTTTATATTATATTGATATTATATGATTAAAATAAAATATTAACTTTTTAGGGTAAAATAAATATTAGACAGTGGTGGACCCACATTGCCATGAGGGAGAGCATTCCCCTGAAAATTATTTTTTAAAAAATTAATTACTATTAATATATAATTTAAGACTTTAGTGTCCCTAAAAAATAACATTATCCCCAATATCCTTTAAACTATTAAACTTATTAACCTAATATTAGCAATACATTCTTTCCCCATTGTTTCTAATTGGCAATTAACAAGTTCCTAAATCCCAATCCGAATTCAATTCAGTAAATAGCAATAAAAAATTTGTTTGGTCTTTGCCTTTGAAGTTTGGACGTTGGGCGTTGACAAGTCATGAATAAGTTCGGAGAGTGGCTAGGCAACAATATCAACGGCAAAGCATTAAATAAGCATCCATTTTTTTTAGCTTTTCTTAATTGATCAAAGATTCTTATTGACTGTAGGTATTTATCAATTTTTGCACTCATACTTTGAAAATTTTAAAGTATGGAACTTTTATTTTTATTCTAAAAAAGTGTTAGAATTTTTAAATTTATTGTATAGTTGTTATTTTTTTATTGTCTCCATCATTTATCTATATTTTAAGTAGCATTTTTTTATTTCTCTAATTTTTTTCTATAATCTCTTTTGTGAAATTGATATTTAGAAATCTTTAGTTAGTTTTTTTTTTTATATATCTTTAGTTGTTGTTCTCTGTTATTGTTACCCTTAATCTGCATGACTGCTCCGCCACTTACATTAGATGAGAGAATACCTTATTTTAGTAGCATAAGAGTTACTTGCATAGCTTCCCACGAGTATATGATTAAATTGTTGTATATTTTAATTTGATTTTGTAACTCAGCTGTTCTGGACCGTGATTCAGGATCTCGCTCCATGGGATCAACTCGGCATGCACACTACCGAACTCCTCCTAACCGATGTAGAGGAAGACTCACAACATATTCCAGACCACGAATTACGGCCCCTTCTCGATGTTGGGATATGACGTCGTGAATGATAGATTCATGCAGAGGATGAATTCTTAAATATCCGTAACTGCCAATCATCAACTTATGATATTATAGGACTCATAATTATATTTGATGGCTAGATACTTTCCATATATTAATCCCAGATTTACAGGGATGTATCCTATAATAATGGAAAGATGATCCTCATCAGGATACTAATCCTGAATTACTTGCATTCAGTAAGGATCCTATTAGGATTCTGTATACGCTCTATAAATACATGGTTAAGTCATCTTAAGAAGATAACCTTTAACCCAATCTCATAAGCCTACTTGTGCAGTGCCTAACTTAAGCGTTAAAATCCCTTTGCAGGTACCCACCCCCTGCGCAATGCGCTCAGCTGCTGCTCAAAGAAGAAACCACCGTAACGTGCCTACTTCAGGTACTCTCTAAATCCATTTCAGAACATTGGCGCCGTCTGTGGGGAACCTTAAAATTCTAATCTCACCCAATCATGGTGAATACAAGGCAAAACTCAAGAAGAGACGCTGCACAAACCTCTGTCAACCAGAGACAGGACCCTGACATGCAACGTCCACCACTACCACTACCTCCACTTGCGGCTCAAACCTCCGCTGTGAGAAATCAGGCACCCGGATCAGGAAGCCGACGGGATGGGCACTCCACCTCCTTTTCAGAGGAGTCTCCTAACCCATCACGCAGGATTTCCTGTCAGGGAAAAACTTGAATTCCCAGCCCAGAGAGGTGACCAGAGCCTTCAAGAGCGCAGCATTCCAGTACACCAACGTCTGGGAATCTCGAACAACGGGTTCGATGATCGTGCATCCCGCTCTGAACGCACACATCAATCTCGGGGTTCCCAACGCCAGTTTCAAGATATGTTGCAACAACATATGGATTTGGTCAACGACCAATTCAGGAGGCTGGAAGACATGCAGCGTGCCATGCATGAAAACCAACCAAGGCCGCGCCGCCATGACAGATGGACCGACGTGGAAAATAATAAAAGGAGGGCTCACGACGATAATAGAATTCCCAATACTAGGGATAATAACCAAAATCGCGAAACCATGGAACAACCTTTCTCCGATCAACTCATGGAGTTTCGGGTCCCGAGAAATTTCAAGTTTCTTCCGAACCTGGAAATTTACGATGGAACCACGGACCCCTAGGAACACATAAATGCCTACGAGCAGTCCCTATGTTTCTATGGCGGATCCATGGAATTGTTGTGCTGAGCTTTCCCTCTCTCCTTAAAAAAGGGAGCCCTCAAGTGGTTTACCAGCCAACCACAGGGGATCATTGCGGACTGGTCGGACCTTAAACAGCGTTTTCTGCTACAATACACCACAAGCAAGGAACAACCTAAATCCATCGAATCTCTGGCTAAGATCCGCCAGGGAAAGGACGAGAGCCTCCGGGATTACGTTAGGCGTTTCATGGCTGCCTGCACTAATGTAGAAAATTTTAAAGACAAAACAGCCTTGCATTATGCCAGAAGCAGTCTCCGGATAGGCTTCGAGTTCTTCAAGTCCCTGACAAAAAAGAAACCAGACAATCTGACCGACTTCCAGAAACGATCCGAGAAGTATATCTACTTGGAGGAGGCAACAGAAGACCATAGGAGATGGGACAAAGGTGAGCCTTCTCACTAGAAGCCCAACCAAAATTCCTCAAGGTCGCGACCCCCAAAGGGTAGCCCTCCCCGGAGGAATTACTCTGAATGCACTCCTCTGAACACGCCTCGGGAAACAATCTTGAGGGAAGTGATGCACACGGAGTTTCAGAACGTCCGGAGACCGCCCCCTATCAAGAAACACAAGCAAAAGGATCACTCCAAACATTGTACATGGCATAAGGCCTATGGCCACGATACAGAAGATTGCTATCAGTTGCGCGATGCCATCGAATTCTTAATCAAGGCCGGACGCTTGCAGCAGTATATCCTTCATGTACAAAATAACGAGGGGGACAATAGACGCAGAGACAATAGACGTACCCCGCATCGGAGTCCGTTCCCTCCGCACAGAAGAAGGATAAGAAGTCCTAGGAGAAGATCCCAGACTCCACCTCACCGAGATAACAGCGATCGGCAGGATCGGATCAGGGATGCTCCCCCCGTTGATAACGATGACCATCGCTCCGAGCCCAATAGGACGATCCATACTATCGCCGGTGGCTTTGCCGGAGGAAGATCTTCCAATGGAGCTCGAAAGAAAGCCCTTAGAATGACAGTTTTTAGCGTGGTTCACTCAGAACCAAGGACACAAGCAGAGGGTAGAAAAGTGCCTCTCATCACTTTCTCAGACAAAGACTACGGCGGAATAATCCCAGATCACGATTATCCACTCGTCATCTCCGGGGTAATTTCCAATGCTGAGGTCCGCCAAATTTTCGTCGACCAAGGAAGTTCAGTCGATATTATGTTCCTAGATCTCTATCAGAAGTTGGAGCTCCCGCAATCCGACTTGACTCCTCACGTAGGAGAATTGACGGGTTTCACCGGTAAGAAAATCACCCCGGTCGGATATTACGAAACCCACCTGACCCTCGGATCATCTAAACTCTTCAGGACTGTCAAGGTAAAGTTCTTGGTTATGGACTGCCTTCGACTTATAATATTATCCTCGGCCGTCCTTCTCTCAATGCCCTTGGAGCAGTGGTATCCACCACCCACCTCGTGATGAAGTTCCTCAATAAGAACAATGATGTCGTCACTGTAAAAGGCGACCAAGTTGCTGGTAGAAAATGCTACAATGAGAGCCTGAAGATTTGTAAAGTACCCCAGAGGGAGAGACTCGTCGTCTTCACCCCAACTATCGACCAGGTTAATATTTTAATGACCGAGTTGGATGTCAGGGAAGATATCCGGGGTACTCGGCCCCAGCCCGAAGGCGAACTTGAATTTCTTCAGCTCGGGACCAACACAGAACAGGTTACGAAGATCGGAGCTCGTCTGGGCGAAAAAGAAAAACAACAACTGTCAGAACTCTTATTAAGAAACAAGGACCTTTTCGCATGGACTTCCTTCGACATGCCCGGACTCGACCCTACCTTTATCTGCCACTGTTTGTCAATTAAAGAAGGCGCCAGGCCGGTCGCACAAAAGAAGAGGAAGGTCAGACCCGAGAGGCAGCAAGTTGTTGAAGACCAAGTTAAAGAGCTACTAAATGACAATTTCATCAGAGAAATCTCCTATACCACATGGCTTTCCAACGTGGTCCTGGTAAAGAAGTCTAACAGAAAATAAAGAATGTGCGTAGACTATACTGACCTGAATAAAGCCTGTCCCAAGAATTCATACCCACTCCCCAATGTGGACAAATTAGTGGATGGCTCCTCAGGGTTTAGATGGCTCTCGATCATGGATGCATATTCCGGGTATAACCAGATTCTCATGTACGCTGGGGATGAAGATAAAACTATTTTCATTACTGACAGGGCGAGCTACTGCTACAAGGTCATGCCTTTCGGCCTAAAGAATGCAGGAGCCACCTACCAGAGGATGATGAACAAGGTTTTTGAAAACCAAGTGGGAAAGATGCTAGAAGTCTATATAGATGATATGATAGTAAAGACCCCACACAACGGATCACACACGGCAGACCTTAAGGAAGTATTCGCGCAACTCTGAAAGTACAACATGAGGTTGAACCTGGAGAAGTGCACTTTCGGGGTCCAGGCCAGTAAATTTTTAGGGTTCATGCTAACTCATCGAGGAATCGAGGCCAATCCGGACAAGTGTCAAGCCGTCCTCAACATGAGAAGTCCCCAGAATGTTAAAGAAGTACAATAGCTTACGGGGCGCATAGCGGCCCTCACAAGATTCTTAGCCAAGGCCGCTCACAAGTCTCTCCCCCTCTTCAAATTGCTCAAGAAGGGGAAAAATTTTGAATGGACCCCAGAATGTGAGGACGCCTTCAAATCCTTTAAAAACCTTCTATCCTCCCCTCTTATTTTGACGAGGCCGGATACCGGAGAAACACTCTACTTGTACCTATCCGTCCATAATGAGGCCGTAAGCTCAGTTTTGATCCGGGAAACTGACGAAGGACAGAAGCCTGTCTACTTTGTAAGCAAGGTCCTACAGGGCCCCGAGCTTCGGTACCAAAAGGTCGAGAAAGTTGCCTTTGCGCTCATTATCACCGCAAGAAGACTTCGGCAATACTTTCAATGCCACCCAATGGTGGTAAGAACGGACCAACCCATCCGACAGGTGCTACATAAACCAGATCTGGCCGGGCGAATGATTGCATGGTCGATCGAACTCTCAGAGTTTGGGATTACATACGAACCACGACTTGCAATAAAAGCCCAAGCATTGTCCGACTTCCTAGCAGAACTCAAATCAGACAACAGCGACCCTAAAAAAGCCTTCTGGACCATTTTTGCCGACGAATCATCGAACCCTAAGGGAAGCGGGGCCGGAATGATATTGGAGAATTCAGAGGGATTGACCTTGGAGCACTCCCTGAAATTTGAATTCTCGACCTCAAACAATCAAGCTGAGTATGAGGCCTGCATCGTTGGTTTGCTAATGGCAAAGGATATGGAGGCAACGCGGATCACACTTTACAGTGATTCCCAGCTAGTAACCTCCCAAATCTGAGGTGACTATCAAGCTAAAGAACCCCTCCTACAAAAATACTTGAGTAAGGTCCAGGAACTCTTGAGAGGTTTTGAGGAGGTCAAGATAGAGCACATCCCAAGAGAACAAAACTCTAGAGCAGACCTTCTGTCTAAACTGGCCAGCACGAAGAGTCCCGTCAATAACCGGTCTGTAATCCAAGAAACTCTCTCCCAACCCTCCATCACGGATCATAGCATATCCCAAGTGGAGGACCATCAGCCATCTTGGATCACCCCTATACTGGGCTATTTGCAGCATGGAAACTTACCATCGGACCCAAAAGAGGCTTCCAGATTGGTAAAGACCGCGGTCAGATACACTATTTACAACGGTCGCCTATACCGACGTGGTTTCTCGTCCCCCCTTCTAAAATGCTTAACCCCAAAGGAAGCAGAATATGCCTTAATAGAAGTTCATGAAGGAAGCTGTGGTCACCACTTAGGAGGCAAAGCCCTAGCCCAAAAAGTATTAAAGGCAGGATTCTATTGGCCGACAATGGAAGCTGACTCTCAAACACACGTTCAAACTTGTGACAAGTGTCAGCGCCATGCAGATCATTTTCAAGCCTCTTCTGAAGAACTATTCATGACGTCGGTTCCTTGGCCCTTTTACAAGTAGGGTATGGATATTTTGGGTCCGTTCCCCCTGGCCCTAGGGTAGTTTAAATACTTGGTGGAAGCGGTAGATTATTTTACTAAATGGATCGAGGCCGAACCTCTGATCACTATCACCTCAGCGCGAATCCAGAAGTTTACTTGGCGCCATCTTATCACCAGGTTCCATCTATCGTCATAGATAATGGTACCCAGTTCAAAGATAAAACTTTCGAAGAGCTACTGGCCGAGTTGAAAATAAAGCACCATTGCAGCTCCGTTGAGAACCCCAGGACAAACTGACAACCCGAGGCCGCCAACAGAATTATCGTGCCAGGCTTAAAAAGGAGGCTAGATAAAGTCAAAGAGAACTGGGTCGAGCAACTTGATCATGTTCTCTGGGCATATCGGACCACTCCCCATTCCACCACGGGAGAATCTCTATTCAAATTGACCTATGACTGCGAAGCCATGATCCCGGTGGAGATTGGGGAGCCCAGCTGGCGCTACCAACAGTTCTCATCTGATAGCAACCCCGGTCTAATCAGAGAGGACCTGGACTTGCTCGAAGAAAGAAGAAACGTAGCTCACATACGGGATGCCGCCCTTAAGCAGAAGACAGCGACCAGGTACAACAAGAAAGTGGTCCCAAGAAAAATTCAGCCTGGCGACCTAGTGCTCAGGAGAGCCGACATAAGAGGGAAAAATGTCTTCCAAGGGAAATTAGCCCCTAACTGGGAAGACCCCTACTGTGTCGTCGCCAGTACGGGTAAGGGAGCTTACACCCTGGAAACGTTATCCGGAACCCCGGTCAAGAATTATTGGAATGCGGATAAACTAAGAAAATACTATAGCTAAATGCCCGTAGTGGCTTAGCCCTCTAGTAGAATTATGTTTGATCTGTTCTTGTTTTGAATAAATACGCTCTGTACAGACCTTTGTCCTCCCAATATCATCAATAAAATAGTTATTCAGATACCTAAACTAAGAAATGGTCTCAAAATCTATATGATTATTAGGGTACCTACCCCGGACAAGGTTAAATAATGTTAGTGCCCGAGGTAAAAGGGTTTTGGCGTAAAATACCCTGAGCCAGGGCGTTACTCTTACCTATATCTGCAATTCCAAACGCTTCCTATAACAAGCACTGGAATATGGATTAAGGTTTTACTTTGCCTAAGTCTAAAATTTCATGACGTTTGATTGTTATAAACGTTAGATTACAGACCAAGGCATTATTCTCACCTAAGTTAAGTGGAATGCCTTCCACTCAACGGTATGAGTGAAGGATCCTGGACCATGATTTTTTACAATGAACAGTTTTCTAAGTCCATTAAAACGACTATAAAAATGGGCATTGGACTCAAGTCGAACCATGAAAAATGAGAATAAACGGTGAAACAAAGTAATTAATTATAAAACCCCAATCACGGGGTAATTATCCTTACAAATAACAAAACCCCACGCAGGGGGAAAAAACAAGAAACGAAAAAAGCAAGACAAAGCTCAAATGCTGGTCTCTTCTCCTTCCGAGATCTGAATAACTTCCGGGTTGCCGCCAGGAGCACTCGCGGCTAACTCCTCTGCAACTACAAGTCGGCCGTTATGAAAGATTTTATCCGGGGTAATGCCCTCCAAGACAAGGGCGACCCCGGGATTGAAATACTGGATTTACACCACAGTATTCTGGAATTGCTCTCCCCCGACTTTTCCAGATATCGCGTCCAGCTCCTCCACCTCCTTTTCGAGTTCAACCACCTCGGCCTCCAATGCGCTAATGCTTTTGCCGGCCTCAAGCTTCTCGATCTTCCTAGCAGCCTCAGAGTTCGCCAATGCCTTCTCCAGTTTGATGACCCTTACCCGAGTATCCTCGTTTGATTTTAGGGACGCGGTCAACTTCTGGCTAACTTCCTCATTCTCTTTCTTCAAAGTCTTCAGCCCTTCTGATGCCCTCCTGTCAGCATCCTCGATAGTCTCTTCAATTACACGGATCTCGGCCGCAGCCCGGAGAGTTTGCCTCTGAAGTGCAGCTAGGGTTTGGGTCAGACCTTGCTCGGTAATATGCTGTCTGACCTTGCCGCTTAAAAATCGTCCGACTATGAAGGGGCTGGGATCAGAGTGCCCCATGATGATTGGCAAGAAATTCGCTCTTTCTTTATCACCACCCTCCGACGACCTTCCATAATGTTCAGAAGGTCCTTCGACAGCCTGCCTTTTTCTCCCTTTAAGATTGTGGGTAGGGGAACCCGGCTGATCTTTTTCTCCGATAACAATGCCCTGGTCGGAGGATGCCGGGACAGCTGCGGAGGAAGAAGCCGCGGTTTTTTTCCCCTTCCTCCGGTTTCTTGAAGAATGCAGGGCAACCATGGAAGACCCAGAAGTCATGTTGCTAACTGAAAGAAAATAGAAACAAGTACAATCAGCACATCACGAAACATTAATACATGAAGACAGAGCAAACACCTAGGGATACTACGGGTAATAATGCCCTAATTCTTACCTAATAAAGCATAAAGAAGATCATCACCAGGGGTACAAAGAACATCCCTAATATTAATGTTCCCGTGCTTCTCGGTATACCGGGTTATGAACCTGATAGACCTGAGCTCCTCGGGGTCGAGATCTCCCTCCTCTTTTTCAATTAAACTGAGAGGTACACCCCAGCAGCCTTGCGTCCAGTAAAGCGAAAATTTCGGCTCCCTGTCCGGTTTGAGGAAAAATGGTTGACATCCCTCCTTGGCTTTTACCTTGAAGAATACAGTCTTAAACCCTTTGAAGCTTTCTTCGAAAACATCGAAGGACTTACGACCGAGTCGTGACCGGATGACAAGCCAACTTGTTTGCTTTACCATCCCCTGAGTGTTTATTCTTGTATGAAAATAAAAAAAAAGTATTAACTGAGCACTTAAGGCTCATTAATTAGTAAAATCTCTCGAACGAGATGATGTAGCCCCAACCGTTAGGATGGTGTGAACACCCAATTTTGGAGGGTTAAAAGAAAAAAATAAAAAAAGTATAAAATAAAATAAAAAAAGAAAGAAAAAAAAAAAAAAAGAGAAAAAACCAAAAAAATAAAAAAAATAAAAAAAATGTTATCCACAATTTTTTAACCCATCTTTTTAACCCAAATACAATAACAAAAAAAAAGAAACAAAAAAATAATAAAAAAAAAAATAAAAATAAAAAAAAAAAAAAAAACAAAAAAGATTTATTACTTGATTTGTTTTTTTTTTTCTTCTTGTTGGGTAAAAAAAAAAATTTTCCTTTCTTGCCTTTTTTTTTTTTTTTTTTCTCTTTCTTTAGCCATGCAAAGACCACTACCATCAAAGAAGCGAGACACTCGAGGGGACAAGCCCACAGTCCGCTCCCTATTTTCATTACTGCGGCCTACTCATTTGCACCCCGCACATCCTCACGTCCCCTAACACACACCCACTCGGCTTTCATCCCCCATTTTTCACGTATACGAGCCAACAAATAATGACAGAGGAGACAAGCTCCTTTGCCCCCACTCACGTTCCCACTAACTCCCACTCACTCCACTCTTTTTTTTTTTTTTTTTTTCTCCTCACTCACGCACACACCGCCGCACCTGACAAAGCACACACTCACTTCCCTCTACAAATAATCACCCTCACCCACTCACGTTTGAGGGCTCACCTCAGAACCTCCATCATCTTCCCAAACATCATCTCATCATCATCTTCCTCCACCTAAACCCTTCTCCCACAATGACCACCAACTTCCACGTGAACTCCACCATAGCAAAGACACCTTCATTCCACGTCCAAGCCTCACCCCCATTTCTCTCCAAACCTCCAAAAAACCGTGACCACCACAAACACTACCCCCTCATCTTCATCATTCACGTAAGTGCCACCCACCTCTCCACTCTCATCACTACCCAACCTTCCATTATCAACTCTCACTCGGTCTCCATCCCTCACCCTTTCCACCGGCCATCTCCAAAACCCGACCATCTTCAACCAAAACTCCCATGCATACGTAAACACGTAGCAAAGACCCTCCTTCATCCTCTACCTTCCAACTAACCACCATGCAACCATAACCACCACCAACGACCACCCATGAGCCTCCCCAACCGCCCACGAGCTCCACCGTGAACTCCCATGCACACGTAACCACTCCACCTTTCACCTCCCCCATCCAACCGAGTCAACTCGGTCCACCATCCCTCACCCTTTCCACACAGACCACCTCCTTCAAACCACTACCAACAACCACCCATAAGCCTCCCCAACCGCCCACGAGCTCCACCACCATACTCACTTCACGCACACACTCCAGCCGAGCTCCACCACGTGACATCCAGGCCTCCACCTCAAAACAGAGCAGCGTCCTCCGAGCTCCGCCGTCGTCTCTGCGCGAGCCCACCATCATCCATCACGTCTTCGTGTCATCCTCCACACAACCAACTCAAGCCCATCACCCACAACCACCATCTTCCCTCTTGCTCCACCGTACCCAACCTTCACCTTCCAACCCATTACCGTAAAGCTCCATCTTTCTCCACCGTGAATCCTCCACGTGAAACACCTTCCACCCCACAGCAGCTACCATGCACGTCCTCTCTCCCTCCAACCGTGACCGAGTCAACTCGGTGCAACTCAAAGCAACACCTTACTTTAGCTCGGCGCCCACGTCCGATCCAGTCGTCGTGGCACCACCCCTCCGCCGTCACATGCAAGCCGCACCTGCAGATCTATGCTTTCAAATAAGAAAAAATGCTGAAAACGTAAAAGTGGAGGAGTCTGGAAGGTGAGCTTTCTTTCTTGTTTTTTTATTTGTTACTTTGACATGTTTTGAATATAAAAAAAAATATATGCTAAAAACGTAAAAGTGGAGGAGTCTGGAAGGTGAGCTTTTTCTTATCTTTTTTTTATTTGTTACTTTGATATGTTTTGAAATAAAAAAAATAATGATGAAAACGTAATAGTGGAGGTTTCCTGAAGCGTTTTTATTTTTTTTTTCTTCTTTTTCTTTCTTAGAAGCAAAAATATGACAAAGGAAACAAAAAAAGAAAACAAAAAAAAATGAAGTAAGAAAAAATATAATAAAAGTGGGAAAAATCTGAAATTGTTAAAAAAACAAAAATAAAATTTGTTTTTTTTTTGTTTGTGAAGCTTGTTTTTTTATTATTTATGAAAAATTGTGTTTACTTGTTTGTTCTTTTGCTTTTTTTTTAAATAAAAAAATGGAATAAAAAATGATAAAAATGAAAAAATATTTTAATCAATGCAATGACCAATGATGATGATTGAATAGCGAATGCTATCTTTATTATCTTTTGAATCATAAGGGTTTATTGAGTAGCCTAGTGCTAACTTGAATCCTGTACAAGAAAAAAAGAAGCAAAAAAATAAAATAAAAATCTTTTAATTCATGCAATGACCAATGATGATGATTGAATGGCGAATGCTATCTTCATTATCTTTTGGATCATAAGGGTTTATTGAGTAGCCTAGTGCTAACTTGAATCCTGTGTAAGAATGGATTCGCTTTCAAATAAAAATCTTTTTTAATTAAAATCAATTAACCCACACTTATTTTATAGAGAACTACGTAACTTTGAGTTCCCCATTGCACCAGGGGATACGTAGGAGCAGAATTTCATTTCTGTCAAGCCAAATTTAAATTTTCATAATTTTGTGGTTTTCTTTTTGATAAATAGTTACGATATTTTGCAAAAGGGGTAAAATAAATATTTCAAAGGATTGTTAAGAATTTGCACAATTAACTTAAGGTACCGTTTTAGAACGGGTGTGTTAGGGGTGCTGTGGGATTAAGTTTCCGCCCTTCCCTATCCATAACCGACTCCCGAATCCAATCTGGTTCCAAAGACCATTTTCAAAGAAGGGTTTTCCAATTTTTCCTAAGTTAAAATAAAATTGGTGGCGACTCCATTTTCCATTTCCATTTTCTAAAATCCTTTGAGTTGCTATTTTTCGCCGCGATCCCGGTCGCGACAGATGGATCTGTGATGGGGCCATAAGAAGAGTATGGAGGACGGCCATTTGAAAGTTAGAAAACGACATTCTAAGCCCCAACTTGAGAAAAAGAGACTCATATAGGAACATAAAATGTGAACCAGCTTCTCGGCAGGAACACACCCTCTCACTCCAGTCTGGACAAACGACTTGGAATTCATCGTCCCGAGCTTTGTTCATAGTTAACTCCAAGGCAAATAAGGATTCTCGGAGTACGATTTCGCTTGAAAACTTGGACCGATGATTCCATACGTCGTCCACCACCCATGGGTATACCAGCCTGGGACCTCACTGAATTCGAATTAGCTCGTCCTCTGCTGGGTCATGGACGTCGTGAAGTGGGGGCTGAACTTTTGCCTTTTCCCCTTTGGCCATGGAAATCCTGAGAACATCCAAAGAAGTCGGTAAGCAACTATCAGAATCAATAATTTCATAGATTCAGATATAGGGAGAGCGAAGTAATTCAAACCTCCCCTACCGACCTCCTGTCCCACCAGAAATAAAGCATTTAGGGGAACTCCTCCGCCGCGCATGGCGCGGCGAAGATGGTGTTTCAGGGAGGTGACAAAATCTACCTAAATCACTAAGGTCTACTTGAAGGAAAGCAAAACCAGAAATGCAAAGTTACTCTACTCTTCAAAAGTTATTAACATTCTGAAAGCGCAAATAACGAGAGGGTTAAGAGAAAGCTACTTACTATGTAAAGGCAGAGTGCTTGAACAATGGAGAAGCAGTGCTAGAACAATGGAGAAGTTGCGAATGATTGGAAAGCACCCAAAAGGAGCCAAAGCTTTTGCCGCACGGTGTTTTCAATGAAGGAGGCCAAAAATGATAAAGTGAGGAAGACGAACCTCTGACTCTTTTTTATAAAGGTTTGAATAGTTAGGGGACATTTCTGTCCTCTCCATTGCAAGTTCAAAAGGTGCTCATCATGGCGCTCGGAGCTCTAGGCACGTTTCTCCGATGAAATCGCACCACGTGGCCCACACAACTGTAATAGCAGTTGAAAGGACGATTACGCAGTGGCCCAAAGCGTCGTACGAATGTTAAAAGAGAAACCCGGGCTTGTACCGCGGATCCCAGCTTCAAATGACTATTGACAACACGGACTACAAACTAACGCCGAGGTGCAATTACTATGGCGATTATGCCGGGTTAGCATTGGATCTACCCCGACAATGTCTTTACGGGGTTATACCGGGATAAGCGTTGGACTCATCCCGACAGTGTTACTTCGGTAGAAAAATAATGAAAGTACAGAACAAATACAGAGAATGTAAAGCCTATCGAATCATATTCATTCCATACATCGTCATACATCTGAAAAGGAGGAAAAAGAAAATATTGAGACATGGAATGTATAAAGGTAGCCCGGGAAAGGGGGCAAATATCTCTTGCTGCCTGAATCATACCCCGTCCACATCTCCAAACCTCGGTCTCTTGAAAAAATGGATTGGCTTTGAAGAACATTGGCAAACCGGGATCATAATCCCAGAGAAAATACCAAAGTTCCTTGCATCGTTTTCTCCGCGATGCAATTAAAGACCGAAATCTTCTCTCGCTTGTTGGACGGGGTACGACCTCTCTAGCTGAAGAATCCTCCGTCGGTATCAATCATTCCAAGTTGCCTCAAGTTACGGAGCAGCTCCAGCGGCCTTTCCACCCCGGAACAGGTTGAAGCCACTCCGAAGTAGAAATACTCGGCCTACTCGTTCCCCCCACCTTCTCAACGGATAACGGCAGAGGCGGATACCCGATGCTTCCTTGAAAGCAAGTCAAAGAAAGTAAGTCAAAGAAAGCAGACCACCCCTATTTGCTCCAAGGGGATCCTTCCTTCCTTTGACCCGACATCCTTGCATACCCAGCTGTACTACGAAAAAGACCGACCAGGTGCTTTCAAATAGCCCGGGAAGAAGGTGGAGAAAGGAACGGTGTGCTCCGTCAGGTCCCCATGCAATAGTGGACGAAAGCATTGTCTCATCCTAGCGACACGTTGGATCAGACACTGCCGTGTATGCCAGGAGAGAAAGGCTTCCGTCTCTCTGAATGCATAGCAACCCAGTTTTACGCCAAGAAAGAAAGGCCCCTGTCAAAAGGAAAGAATGTTCGGGGAAAATCAAACATCTTCAAGAACTTTGGAAAAAATAAGAGTATAATCTCTGCAGATGATGAAGCTCTCTTTGTAAATGTGTGAAATGAAAAAAGAGCTACACTCATTCTCTTGGAAGAAATTATTTCTACTTAAGAATGAAAAAGAAGGGAATGCTAGCTCACAAAGAAGTATTCTCTACTTATAACATGCATGAGGGATTCTGATTGGTCTCGAAAAAGGTGACCTGATCTCATGAAGTCAGCTGAAATAAATGTTTCTAATCTTTGATTGGTCACAAAGATAGGGAGCAGTTGAGAATATCTATATGAAACTGACATTTTATTTGATAGATCGCTACTCCCCAATAAAGTCCAAGTATCAGTTTCCCAGAGAATCGCAGACTGTTACCACCAGAGATCACGTTCAGAATTTACGTTGAATATATCTCCAGGAATTCCTAGTACTCTTACTTGGGGGCAATGATCTTTACTTATAACTGAATAGGACGCGGACACCGGTAATAACCCGGGATCTAACACCTATCCATCGAATCACCATGTTAGCCATATGATGGTTGATCCGTTCTAAACTTGACTCTGGTCTGTCTCATCCAAGAGCCAAGCTGGGGGCAACTGTTCTGGACCGTGATCCGGGATCCCGCTCCATGGGATCAACCCGGCATGCACACTACCGGACTCCTCCTAGCCGGTGTAGAGGAAGACTCACAACGTATTCTGGACCACGGATTACGGCCTCTTCATGGTGTTGGGATATGACATCGTGAATGATAGATTCATGCAGAGGATGAATCCTTAAATATCCGTAACTGCCAATCATCAACTTACGATATTATAGGACTCATAATTATCTTTAATGACTAGATACTTTTCATATCTTAATCCCAGATTTACAGGGATGTATCCTATAATAATGGAAAGATGATCCTCACCAGGATACTAATCCTGCATTACCTGCATTTAGTAAGGATCCCATTAGGATTCTGTATACGCTCTATAAATACACAGTTAAGTCATCTTAAGAAGGTAACCTTTAACCCAATCACATAAGCTTACTTATGCACTGCCTGACTTGAGCGTTGGAGTCCCTTTGCAGGTACCCACCCCCCTGCGCAATACGCTCAGCTGCTGCTCAAAGAAGAAACCACCGTAACGTGCCTACTTCATGTAACACCCCAAACTTTCTATGTATTAAATAAATAATTTTAACAGTTAGCAGAATTTTACTGTTTAGTGATTTCTGTGCACTGTAAAATTATTTTAAATATTCCATCTGCATATTTGACCATTTTGAGTGATTTGTTCTGTGTCAGGAAAATAATAATTTTTGGGCCAGAAAAATTTACGTAATTTAATTTTTACTGCTTAGTCAAAATTAATTTACGTAATCTGTTTAGATATTTGTAAATTTTCTAATTTTTATGATTTTATGTGTGATTTTAAAATTTTTACAGCTTGTGAGCCCCACGAGATGTATGTGGGCCCAGGTAGCCATACGTGGGCCCAGGTGGGTCCCGCAAAGTGAAAATTTTTCTACGCATAGAAAAA
This sequence comes from Ormosia semicastrata, assembly GCA_029884595.1. Classification (NCBI taxonomy): domain Eukaryota; kingdom Viridiplantae; phylum Streptophyta; class Magnoliopsida; order Fabales; family Fabaceae; genus Ormosia; species Ormosia semicastrata. Next base: position 40,566,008 of record JAQQTO010000059.1, read on the forward strand.
TTTGTACTGTTTAGACGGAGACAGGGGATCTTACTAAACCTGAATCCGAAAACAGTTTTAGAAAATTTTCTTTACCGTATTTTTACTGTATTTATTTACCGTGACGGTAAAAATACAGTAAATGTATGTTTTGTGGGGTTACAGTGAATCAAAATAATATTCTATATTATTAAGTTAATATTGGTGGATTGGATATCCACCATTAATTTAATTAACATTGGAGATTTAATCTTGATTTAATCAACGGTGGAGATTTAATCTTGAAAATAAATAGGATTAATTATAACCGTTGGATGAAAAATTAAATCAAGGGTGGAGATTTAGCCTTGTAAAATAACTTTGACCATTATGAACCCTTGGATGAAGATTAAATCAATGGTTGAGATGGACCATTAATAACCATTGGATTTGAATTAATGGTGTAGATTTAGTCAACAAAAATTTACTACAACCATTTTGAACCCTTGGATGTAAAGTTTGAAGGTGTAATCTTGACCCTCCATTTTGAAGACTCATCTAAGGGCTAGGAATTAAAGGAGAAAGATCCAATGGCTCAAAAGAAGTCTTCCATCTACAACCTAAACTTAATGGCTATTTTAATCCAAACCATCCTTTTAATCAAGGGCTAGGATGGCTTAGGAAAGATGACCATGCAAATTAATCACATGTTGCATGCAAGGAGAAGGGGGGGACGGTTTTGCATGCATTTTGGAGAGGAGACAAAGCAAGAGCTTTTTAGCCAAGGAAAAAGATGAAGACAAATTGTGAGTGTCTGACCATTTCCTATTGATCATTAATGCTTATGTTTTTCAAACTTCACTTTACATTTCTCTCCCTATGCATGCTACGGCTATGCAGCCCATTTAGAGACAAAATAACTCATTTCCTCACTTCACCTTCTCACTTCATCATTCCTTCTCATTTTCACCTAAGTGCCAAGAAGAAAACCAAAGAAAACACCATCTTTCTCTCCTACAAGGCCATTCGCCAAGCTCTCCAAATTCATTTCCATCACTCTTTAATTTCATACAATCAAGTTTCTTAAATCCTCACCTTGTTCTAAACAACTTTCTTGTTGAGAATTTTCTCAAATTCTTACATATTGAAGGACTTTTTCTAAGATCAAGCTTAAGGATTCTTGAAGTGAAGAGTAAGGAAAACTTCATTTCTTCTTTCATTTTCCATGATTCTAACCATGTTTGATCCATGGTTCTTCTTGTTCAAGCTTGATGTACTAATTTTCTTGTGTTTATTTCATGTCTAAGAAAGTTGTGTTGGTGGAGATCTTGTTCAAATTTCAAGCAAGGAGCTCTTGTGGTTCTTCAAGAGGTAAGAGGGAGATTTATCTCACCAACCAAGCATGGTGGTGAGAGATGGTTATATTTGATGGATGATGAATCCATGTGAGGATTCATATCCATGGTCATGTAATAAATTATTTGTGTTATGTGTTTTTAATTATTTTGTTTATGCTTGATATGCTTTGCATGAATTAATTGTGTATGCATGCTTAGTATGATTTTTACTTGTTTATATGGTATGCTTATAATATGCATGATGATATATGTTAAATATATTATGATGGATGTATGTTGAAATAAGTAAAATTTTGGCTCCAATGGCCAAAAGAGAGGTTCGGTTTTGATGCCCAAAATTAGGGTTCATGTTGAAAATTTTTCAAGAACAAGGAAATTGATTTTTGGGTCCCTAGAACAATAAGACTTTTGGCCAAAACACCTCAAATTAGGTGTTCACCAAATTAATATTTTCATGAATAATAAAATTTTATAATTTGAGAAGTAAAGGAAATAAACAAAAGAATTTTGGTTTTTGCAAAAGAGAATGCACACGTTTTCTTTTTAGTTATGTTGATATTAATTAATTTTGCGTAGAAACAAAAATGTAATTCATTTAAGTTATAAGAAAAATCCTTCATGGTTCCAATGGCCATTTTTAAGGTCTTGATAATTTAGAAAAAAAATGTTTTGATGTTATAAAATATAAGAATTTTCAAAATAAGGATTTTGAAAAGAGAATTAAAGTGTTGTCAAGTGGAATTTTCATAAATAAAAGAAAAAGGAGATTGAAGGTGCTAAACTTCAAATTGTTTTCAAGGAGAATTAATTTTTGAAAGTGATTTAGAAATATAAAAGAAAACGTTTGTAACTTAAATTTACTAAGTAGAATTTATTTATTGGGTTTTGGAAAACGTTATGAAATTTAAATTTAGAAATAGTAATTAAATCAACTAAATGTGATTTTGTAAAAATTAAATCAATAAAAAGTGATGTTTAGAAAATATATTATGGAAAAGAATTTTTTTAAGAATCGGAAGAAAATAAAGTAAGAAATTATATTAAGAAAAGTCCAAAATAATATTTTAAAGTTAAGAAATATTTTACGAAGGGTAAAAATGGTGAAAAAAATGATTTATGTAACTCAAAAACGTAATTTTTAAATTATGCGATTTGAAAAATGTTAAAATATTTCTACATAATTTTTAAAGCGTTTAAATATTTTACACGATCGAAATGTTGTAGAAAAATTGCTATGCAATTTAAAAATTAAAGAATATTTTTACGCATTTTAGAATACAATAGAAAATTGTTACGTAATAGAAATGTTACAAATCGTTGTTTACGTAATAAAATATTACGTGACCATAAAAATTGACAAAAATATTTTATGAATGAGAAAAATGCAATAATATAAGGTTGCTGTTAATTATACAATAAACTTTACAGTTAAAAATCAGTATGTGAATACTGTACAAGAAATTGGGCAATTTGCTTATAATTGGCATGAATCCATTTTATGAACGTAAAATAGTATTTGAACTTTGTATGAGAAATTATGTGATTTACTTTTGGTTGGTAATTGGTGCATTACACATGCATTGAAAATGGTCCGATGAACTGGATATGACTAATTGCCTAGGAGAAACGTACAACTCTTGAGTGGGTGCGATACGCGTAGTGTAGGTCACTTGTGGACCTTGGGGGCATCGGGGTGCGGGTTGCTCACAATGGGCAGTTGGTAGCTCTTCTGCACCGTGGGTTAGACCGATGCAACACATCGGTGATCCGGACCGAGACACTATTCTTAATCGAGATCTGACAAAGACTGTTGTGTATGTGCTAGATGTGCAAGATATAATTATAAGCACTTGGTCTGAAGCACAAAATACCAGCAGCTCTTTTCGATCAATTTTTTCGACTTGAGTATTAGCTCCATGGAGTAGGACATTGAGTCTATGTGCGCATGCATGAAACTGAGCATCTATATTTATATGATGGTGTTGCTGTAATTGTTGTATGATTTAAACAGTGATAGTGGCATAATGATAATTATTATTTGCACTATGATGATGGTATAATTGTGATCATGATATGATATTTTTGCATGATGTGTTGTTTGTATTATCTCTGTACTATCATGCTTGTATTGGCGTAGATAATCTCACCTCTTTGTGTGTATATTTGCATATTATATTTTTAATTGAGTAAAGACGTTGAGAAAGAACCAGTACAAGAAGCAGAAGAAGAATTACTTCTCACGTCTGGGAACGCGGAATTTTGATAAGATGACATCAAGACCCGGTTTCTTTGGTTGCGTGAGGTTGCAGTTCCATGGTGGAGCTGAAGCATGGAGGACTAGTCCTGATGAGAGAGGACTAATTTACGAAGGAGAATTGACGGTCTTTATAAGTAGAGATTATCGTAGGAACCCGTTTCTTACTGCAACTATCTTTGTTCATATTGAGTTTCCTTTGCACATTGGGACACTAGGTATTATGTCCCAACAGAGATTAGCATCGTGTCGTCTGCTCGAACACCTGTCCGTAGGCCTTCACATCATAACGGATTCCTATCTTGCCGAGGAATCGAGGAGGACCCGTCGAGGGTTCTGCGCTTAAATAGACTTGGGCGAGTCTAAAACTCTATTATAAACAAGTCTGTAATATTATTTTAAGTGTGCCATTTACTTTTGGAAGCAGGGTCTGTATTCTAAATAATGTTCTGATATTGTCTATGTAAAATATGTATGATGTATGATTATGTGTGAGTTTGATATGATCTTTTATTTTCTGCTAAGTTTATTTTGTGAAAACAAAAGAAAAAAAAAATTTTACGACCCGTAATTTTATGACTACATTACATTATTATAACTTGGGGTAATTCAGTAATAATAACGTATACATGTGACACCCTACGGTGGGTGTTACACTTCAGGTACTCTCTGAATCCATTTTAGAACATCAGCAAACCCTCTAATAAAATGTTACAAAGGTCAATTTTTTTTAAAAAAAAAGTCAAACTTTAATAAAAAGGTTAAGATTATCAAAAGAATTAACTAGACGTATGTTTATGTTATGGTCTAAATAATTAAGACACCTTGTACCAATCGATGTAAGTCACATGGATGGATATGGTATAGCTCATTAACACTCTGGATGTGTTCCAAATCTCTTAGCAAGGTACATAAACTCATTGAGCTTTAAGCCCCATTCCCAAATCTAAAGTTTCTTCTACTCGTGAAGAAAGTAGTGTTGAAGTGAAAAATATGACTCGAGTGAGTTATTTGTATTTATCTCCATAAACTTCATTTTCACTCCTACGGTCTTATCTTTTTGGATTGGTTGCAAGTCAGCATCATGTCTTAATAAAATTCCAGTAAAGTCAAAGTTAGATTTAATTATAACTTTTATTGATGGACTTAAGTAAATAAAATTGTGTCATGACTAACAATAATATCTTTTGGTTTAATGATAAGTACTTGTTTCAACAAGTGTTATTAGAGCTATGATTACAAGTCTAATTTCTAACTAATAACTATAACTTTTAACTTAATGATAAACACTCATTGTCACCATGATGAGCATTCTATTTTTCCAACTCTACTAAGCCGCATTTCCTAAATAAATTTTCAAAAATGTACATTACAACTTTTAGGTTATGATTATGCAAACTATATACATGGGTATGTGAAGCTTATTTTGGCCAAACGGAAGCTGAAAATGAACTCGATAGGTAAAAAAAATGAAGCCCAGAAGATCTAGAACCCCTTGATGACAAAGCCGGGTGGAAAAAATTAGTCAAAATAATGAAGGTGTTGTTTCATCTTACACTCACTTGGTTTTATTTTTGGTTTGAGTAAACCATTTTTTAATTAAATACAAAAAATGAATTTTATCGATAGGGTATCGAGAGAGGTTTTGTGGAAGACTTTGGAGAAGAAAAGAGTTTGTATCGCTTATATTCGAGCAATCCAAAATATATATGATGAGACTAAAACTAGTATGAGAACACAATGTAAGATTACAAAAGATTTTTCTATAACTATAGGACTGCACCAAAGGTCAACTTTGAGTCCATATCTTTTTACCTTGGTCTTGGATGTGCTTACTGTGCATATACAAGAGTTGGTGCCACAATGCATACTTTTTGCAGATGATATAATCTTAGTTAGAGAGTCGATAGAGGAAACAAATGGGAAACTAGAACTATGGAGACGAGCTTTGGAAGAACATGACTTTCGTCTAAGCAGGAGTAAGACGGAGTATATGGAATGTAAGTTTAGTAAGAAGCGTGTTAATACTAGCTTAACAGTGAAAATTGGAGATCATACCATACCACAAGTTACATGATTTAAGTATTTTGGATCTATCATACAAATGACGGTGAGATAGAGGAAGATGTAAACAATAGGATTCAAGCTTGATGGATGAAATGGAGGAGTGCTTCAGGAGTTATTTATGATACAAAAGTGTCTCTCAAGCTTAAGGGTAAAGTTTATTGCACAGCTATAAGGCCCACGATGGTTGTATGGTACTGAATGTTGGGCGGTAAAAAGCCAGCAAGAACATAAGATCAGTGTCACGGAGATGAGGATGTTGCGATGAATGTATGGCCATACAAGACAAGATATGATTAGGAATGAATGCATTAGAGAGAAAGTAGGGGTAGCACCTATTGTGGAAAAAATGAGAGAATCTCACCTTAGGTGGTTTGGACATGTAAGGAGAAGACCCTTAGAAGCCCCTGTAAGGAGAGTGGATCAGGGGGAGGATAGCCCAATAGCTAGAGGTAGACGAAGATCAAGAAAGACTATAGGTGAAACGATTAAAAAAAGATTTAGATTTAACTAACATTTATGAAGACTTGGTTTATGATAGGGCATAATGGCGTTGTTTGATCCATGTAGCCGACCCCACCTAATGAGAAAAAACTTAGTTGTTATTATTGTTGTTGTATAAATTCTAACTTGCCTTGTATCGGACCTGACCGAATTAGAAAACTAGTGAACCTGCTGTGTGTTAGATCTATTCAACCCATCAAATTGATGCTAAAAAAACTAGTGAAAATGAGTGGTGAACCAGTTTGAATCAATTTGGATTTTTAAAACTAAAACTCAATAAAAAATAATTTTTGAACTAAATAAAAGTCCAATACTAAGCTACGAAATCCCATATATAAGGTTCACAAAAGATATAAGATGATTTGGCTCCCCCTCTTCCCTTAAATAGATGTCGTATGTTTAAATGTTTTACTCATTATCTTATATAGGACTTATAAGTGTGGCATCCTTTTAACTTTTATATATATTGTATACTTAAATATTTCATTCATTGTCTAATGTAAGACTTTGAAGCACTAAGCAATATAATACTTATGTTTTCTTTGCTTCACTCCATGTGGTTCTTGCTGTATAATTATTTTTTGGCCTCTTATATTACATTGCTTTTTCATCCTACAAGACATATGTTATGGTCTTTTTATGCTTATTCAAATTTTTACCTAACTTGAGATTTTTTAAATGTTTTAATTCAAATTGTTGTTGCCTAAGTTAGCTATCATTGAATTAAATTAATGTAAAGTAGTAGTATGTAATTATTTTGTGTGTGGATTTAGTATGTCAATTTATTATTTTATATATTATATAATATTAAAAATATATAATTAATCATTACTTATTTGACCAATGAATTTGGACTTTACTGGTTTAGTAACAAATCTAATTTTAAAAACATTACTCTTAAGTTTATAATAAATTGAGCATGAACTAAAAAAATATGTTCACTTTTTTATCGAGCTTATGCTTGATTTGAGTTAAGCCAGACTAATTTAATCATTTCTCGTAGCTAAACAAAATAACAAACTTTTAATGAAAAACTACGAATCTGCTCAAGTGATTCTATTCCATTCCCATTGTAAGCTTTCGGTTTATATTATGCTAATAGTAGTATAACAACAATTCATGAATAAGTTATGAACGTGTTTGGATAAGACTAATTACGAAATGAGTAATGATACTTGCAATTCTTAAAACTTTATGGTAGACTTATCTGAATCATTCCAATAGCTTGCATGGGACAACGAGAGTATGTGAGTTAATTTAAGGATAAAGTCTGTGTAAGTATAATTATTATTATGAAATAAGTTAACCCTCTATATTCATAATAATAATAATATATATCCGGGCAAAGCCAAAGCCATAGTCCGAAAACTTTTTATATAACACTATGTTTAGATGATAGGTAATAAAAAAAAGAAAAAAATAAAAAGAATAGAAATAATTTTATTTATTTAAAATTTTAAAATATATGAGAAAAAGCGTAACACATGAAAAATTATTCTCTATTTTCCTTTTAAATAACTAACTTTTGTTCTCTTAAAATTGAGATGGAATAAGAAAAATATATGAATAAAGAAGCTTTATTCATTCTAGTTAATAAAATTTTTAAATAAAAAGAATAATAATTATATTTTTTTTTTATTCATTCTCATTTATTCTATTTTATTTTATTAATAAAAAAATATCTAAATACATAATAAGTCTAACTCCAAATAAAACTTTTTGAATTGGGCTTGGGCAGACCCAGATCAAATTCAACTAATGCACTCTTTTAGGAAGAAGAAGAAAAGTGTGGACCAAAAAAAAAAAAAAAAAAAGGGGTGAACAAGAAAGGTGGATGGGTAGGTTCTCTTCCTATTGTAACAAGGTTTTAAGAGTTTCCACGTAAAGGGAAATGCTTATAGGCTACTGACACATAAATACATGAAACTCTGAACTTATGGAATTATGGAAATATGCAGACTCTACAGTTTGTGGTTATCGTTTTCGAAAGAAAGTGGAAACAAGTGGTTGGTATGTTTCATCACGGTGGGTCATTTATCCTATCTAATTGACAACCTAATTATACTGTTTCCAAATCCGAGGGAGAAAATTGATCTAAACTTTTAGGGGCGGCTAGGTGCTGGTCTGTTTTCATTCGTCCAGTATTATAATCAACAGGATTCATTCAAATTCTCATTGTTGTTTGTTGGAAACTGAAAACAGACATACAACAATAATAATAATTAATTTTTTTTATTAGGTGGGGTTAATTATATGAATCAAATAATATTATTATGTCATATCATAAATGAAGTATTTAAAAATATCATTTAAATCTAAATTTTTTTAATCGTTTCACTTATAATCTTTATTGATCTCCATCTATCTCTAGTTATTGAGTTATCCTCTACCTAATCTACTCTCCAGTTTCTAAGAGTCTTCTCTTTATATGTTTAAACCACTTAAGGCGAGATTCTTTAATCTTTTTCACAATAGGTGTTTCCCCTACCTTCTCTCTAATGCATTTATTTCTAATCTTATATTGTCTTGTATGACCACACATACATCCTCATCTCCATGACACTGATCTTATGTTTTTATTGACTTTTTACTGTCCAACATTTAGTACCATACAACATCACAAGTATTATAGTTGTGCAATAAAATTTATCCTTAAACTTGAGAGATAATTTTCTATCACAAATAACTCATGAAGCACTCTTCTATTTCATTTATCTAGCTTGAATCTTATGGGTTACATCTATAACGTCTCGAGACTGCCTGCAGGATTGACGAGTGTCTCCACAAACCAACACGGGTCTTTTCAGCGTGCTTTGTCCTCACTCACATGCATCCTAGGAAACTTTTCACGAGGTCACTCATCCCACAATTGCTCCAGGTTAAGCACGCTTATGTTCTAGGCTCCTGAAAAGAAGTTACAACTTGTTGATATGGCTACGCCAAATCAATTCCTTTAAGCCATCCTCAACTATGCAGTTCCATACCTGCACAGTCTTTGAATTCCTCTCATTCTGGTGCGTATTCAGTTCATTCATGCGACCCTTCGCCTAGAAGCCTGCCAGAAGCCGCTCCTTGTCCGTCCTTCATTGCATCGGCGATCACTCCCCGCCCTCGTCGGCCCCGGGACACACATGCCCACCAACTTCCGCTTGGTTTATCCCCGAACCACACTATACTAGGAGAGATCCCATCTCTGATACCATCATTAACATTCCGGGACTGTCTGCAGGATTGACGAGTGCCTCCACAAACCAACACGAGTTTTTTCAGCGTGCTTTGTCCTCACTCACACGCATCTTAGGAAACTTCCCAGAAGATCACCCATCCCACAATTGCTCCAGGTTAAGCACGCTTAACCATGGAGTTCTTATATTCTAGGCTCCTGAAAAGAAATTGTAACTTGTTGATATAGTTACGCCAAATTAATTCCTTTAAGCCATCCTCAACTATGCAGTACCATACCTGCACAGTCTCTGAATCCCTCTAATTCCGGTGCGTATTCAGTTCATTCATGCGACCCTTCGCCTAGAAGCCTTCCAGAAGTCGCTCCTTGTTCGTGTTTCATTGCACCGATGATCACTCCCCACCCTCGTCGGCCCTGGGACACATATGTAACTTGTCGTTCGGGGTAACGAATGCTTCTACAATATTCATGGATTACATGAATAAGATCTTTCATCCCTATTTGGACAGATTTGTTATTGTCTTTATTGACGATATTCTGTTCTATTCTCGAAGTCCAGAGGAACATGTTGAATATCTCAGTGTGGTTCTTCAGATTTTGAAAGAGAAAAAGTTATACGCGAAGCTGTTTAAGTGTGAATTATGGTTAAAAGAAGTGCAATTTTTGGGGCATGTAATCTCAGAAGAATGAATTGCAGTGGATCCAGCGAAGGTGGAGACTGTTCTTCAATGGGAAAGGCCGAATACAGTAACGGAGATTCGTAATTTTGTTGGATTGGCCGGGTACTATCAAAGATTTATTAAAGGATTTTCAAAGATAGCAGGACCTCTAACCCAACTTACACGAAAGAATCAAGTTTTTACATGAATAAGATCTTTCATCCCTATTTGGACAGATTTGTTATTGTCTTTATTGACGATATTCTGTTCTATTCTCGAAGTCTAGAGGAACATGTTGAATATCTCAGTGTGGTTCTTCAGATTTTGAAAGAGAAGAAGTTATACGCGAAGCTGTTTAAGTGTGAATTCTGGTTAAAATAAGTGTAATTTTTGGGGCATGTAATCTCAAAGGAATGAATTGCAGTGGATCCAGCAAAGGTGGAGACTGTTCTTCAATGGGAAAGGCCGAATACAGTAACGGAGATTCGTAGTTTTGTTGAATTGGCCGAGTACTATCAAAGATTTATTGAAGGATTTTCAAAGATAGTAGGACCTCTAACCCAACTTACACGGAAGAATCAAGTTTTTACATGAACGGATGCATGTGAGAAAAGTTTCCAAGAGCTGAAGAGACGTTTGACTATTGCGCTGATGTTGATTTTGCCTGATCCCAATGAACCATTTGAAGTATATTGTGATGCTTCACACATGGGTTTAGGTTGTGTGTTAATGCAGAATAAAAATGCTGTGGCATATGCTTCAAGACAGTTAAAAGTACATGAGAAGAACTATCCGACTCACGATTTGGAATTGGTGGCAGTTGTTTTTGCATTGAAAATCTGGAGACATTTTCTTTATGGAGTAACTTTCAATGTGTACAGTGATCATAAGAGCTTGAAGTATCTATTCAGTCAGAAGGAGTTGAATATGAGGCAGCGACGATGGTTGAAATTTTTGAAGGACTACGATTTTCAGCTTCAACATCATCTTGGAAAGGCGAATGTTGTGGCGGATGCCTTGAGTAGAAAAATACTTAGTGTGTCTGCTATGATGGTTAAGGAGAAAGAATTGTTGGACCAATTCAGGAATATACAGTTGTCAGTGGATTTGACTCTGGGAAAAATTTATTTGAATATGATTACTGTTTCAAATAGCCTGATAGAAGAAATTCGAGTTAAACAATTAGATGATCAATATTTGCAGAATAAGAGAGAGTTATTGAAGCAAGGTGCTCAGACAGAATTCAAAGAAGGACTTGATAGGATTCTAAGATTTGGAGATAGGATTTGTGTACCCTAGGATCCAAAGCTTAGAAAAGTGATTCTTGATAAGGCACATAGAAGCAAGTTGAGTATGCACCCTGGAGTAACCAAGATGTATCATGATCTGAAGTGGTAATGTTGCAACCTTTGGCTATTCCCAAATGGAAATGGATTTTGTTGTTATGGATTTTGTTGTTGGATTACCCAAAACTTGAAAGGGTTATGATTCTATTTGGGTAGTTGTTGATTGGCTTACGAAGTCGGTACACTTCTTGCCTATTAACATAAAGTACTCAATGGAACGATTAACTTAGGTATACATTGGAGATATTATTAGACTTCATGGTGTACCTTCTAGCATTATTTCTGATAGAGACCCAATGTTCACATCTAGGTTTTGGCAGAGTTTACAAGAAGCGATGGGGACAAAACTTCATCTAAGTTCTGCTTACTATCCATAGACAGATGGCCAGTCAGAGAGAACAATTCAGTCACTAGAAGATCTGTTAAGAGGTTGTGTGTTGGAACAATCTGGAAGTTGGGATGAATTCTTACCTCTGATAGAATTCACCTACAACAATAGTTTTCACTCAAACATAGGGATGGCACCCTATGAAGCATTGTATGGAAGACGAACGCAGAACACCTTTGTGTTGGTATCAGGATGGAGAGAGTTTCACATTAGGACCTAAACTTGTGCAACAAACGACTGAGAAAGTGAAAATGATTCAGGACAAGATGAGGATAACTCAGACTTGGCAGAAGAGCTATTCAGATAATAGAAGGAGACCTCTTGAATTTGAGGAAGGTAAGCACGTGTTTTTAAGAGTTACACCCACGACTGGGGTCGGACGGGTTATAAAATCCATAAAACTCACTCCTAAATTTATCGGACCATATCAAATTCTTCGTCGGATAGGTCCGGTAGCATACCAAATAGCCTTACTGCCTTTTCTTTCAAATCTTCATAATGTTTTTCATGTGTCACAATTAAGAAAATATATTCCTGATCCCACCCATGTTATAGCTCCGGATACGGTACAATTAAAAGATAACTTGACCTATGAAACGCTACCTGTAAAGATTGAAGACAGGAGAATAAAGCAACTTCGAAGGAAATAAATTACCTTAGTGAAGGTGATCTGGAACGACGTAACTGGTGATGCTACGTGGGAGCTTGAAGAAAAGATGAAGGAGCAATATCCTCATTTGTTTTAAGGTAAGAGAAATTTCGAGGACGAAATTCTTTTTAAAGGGGAGAGTTGAAACACTCCGATTTCTCATTTTTCTGAATATATAAGAATTTTATGATAATTGGGAATTTTTATGAAATTTTAAATTATTTTGATTGTTTTATTATTATTTTGGATTATAAGTGTGTTTAAGGCGAGCTCGGAAAAATAAAAATTTTTCGGACCCGGAAGAATTTTGACTATTCAAGCGGGCCGAGGGAGCTTACTAAACCCGAAACTGGGAATAAATTTCAAAATTTTCTTTTTTTCTTCAAAATTTTATCTGACAGATAAAATTTAGAAACTTTTTTTTACCCTATGAACAATAATTACTATTTTTACTAGTAGTAGTTTTGCTATATGGTTAATATCTAATAGTAAAAAAAATTAGTAAAATGATTAGTTATGTATTTAGACTTAAATTCAAGCCTAATTCTAATTGATAATCCTTTTGGTGATGACCAATGGAAGGCCATTTAGGTGGTGCATGATCACACCACTAACTAACTGCTTGATTCCCACGACCATGAATCCATGAAATGACAAAAATTTTGCATTATTTCACCTTTGATTAGTATATAATATAACTTGTCATCCTTTTTCCATACAAAACAAAAAAATAAAGAAAGCAATTGAATTGTTTAATAACTTCACATGCAAAACCATGTAGGCTCACAGCCAAGAATGCATGGTGAGCTCAAAGATTTGCATTATTTTACTTTTGATTAATATATAATATAACTTGTCATCTTTTTCCATGCAAAACAAAAACACAAAACTTTTCTCCATTATTTCTCTTCAATCACACGGCCATATAGCTACCAAAAGGCCAAGTCTTCATTCATTTTCTATATTCAAGACAACTATCAAGAAAGCTATCAACTTTCTTTCTCAAACACTTAACCAAAATTCTCTCCATTTCATCCCTCTACCTCACGACTCTACACCCAAAAATACCTTCCAATTACATATATTTTAAACAAACCATATTTCCTAAGCCTAAACATCATTTCAAGCATCTTTCATTTTGTGATCAAGATCAAATTCCATCATCTTCAAGCTTGATTTTTAGATCTAAGTTCTAAGGTTCAAAGGTGAAGTTCATGATTTTTCAATTCTTATTTAATTTTTGAAATTCTAAAATCATATTTGATCTATGGTTATCTTACTCTAGCTTTGAATGTTAATATGCTTGTGTTTGCTTTAGTTTTTATGAATCACTTGGTGGAGGAAATTAATTCAAAGGATTCTACAAGGAGCTTAGAAAACTACATACAAGTAAGAGGGTAATTAACCTCATCAACCACTTATGGTGGTGAGGGACATAAAATTTTGTGTGATTGTGTGATTTGTAATTAAGTGTTCTATGTGATTTATTGCTTTAATATTATGCATGAACTTGTTAGAATAGAATTTTGATGCTTAAAGTATAATTGTATGTCATAAATTGCAATTGTAATGAAAAGAAAATTTGGTCCAAAGGTCATAAAGCTCACGGCCTTAAAGTTTTTTTTCAAAGGGAAACGATTACAAAAAAAATTGATTAAGTGTTAAACTAAAGGATTTGTAGTAATAAATTTAATTAAGGCTTTACAAAAATAAAAAAATATAGAAATAAAAATATTTTTATTACCAATTTACAAGTTATTTTCGGCCATATAGGAAAAATTAGGACAAAAATATAATTTGGAGACTTAGAATAATTTATTTTGGTTGATTTTAAATAAATTAAATGGAAAAGATTTTTATTTAAAATTAAAGTAATTTAGATTTTTAAAAATGTTAGAAATATTATTTAAAAATGATTTAATGAGAAAATAATAGATTTAAAGTTTAATTTTGATATTAAATATGAAAAGTTTTAATTTAAGTTTAGAATATGATTAAAATATTTTACGCGATTGAAAATATGTAGAAATTTTTTTACGTAATTTAAAAATGATGATTTTTAACTACGCGATTTGAAAATGTTATAAAATTATTACGCGATTGTGAAAACATTGAAAATTAGTTACGCAATTTGAAAACGTTATAAAATTTTTACGTGATTGTGAAAATGCGATAATATCGCTACGCGATTAAAAGGAACAGTAAGTTTTGTTGTGGGGCCCATATGTTGGACCCAGAAATATGACTGTGTATTTATAGCCAGTAGTAGCTTATGATGAGCATTGAGTCAACATGCATGTGTTGCTAAATAGATGATGTCTGTAAAGGCTATTGTTGCCTAGGAGTTGAATTACACCTAAGTGTGAGTGTGAATTGCGTAGTGTAGGTCACTTGTTGACCTTGGGGGCGTCGGGTTGCGGATAATCCCACATGTGGCCAGTTGGTAGCTCCACTGTGCCATGGTACAAACCGATGCAAACACACCGACGATCCAGACCGAGACACTATTCTTATTCACGATCTGGTGTAGAATGTCTTGTATAAGCCATGATGTATATTTTGATAATATTGAAGCACTTGATTTGAGGCTGACGATATATAGACATATCTTCTAGATCATTCTCTCTGAAATTGAGTTTAGCTCCATGGAGTAGGAAATTGGTTCATTGTGCATGTTCATAGTCAGTCATTATTCTGCTTCAATATATACATGTGTTGTTGAAATTATCTGCTATTTAATGTAATGATTATGTGAGGATATTTATGTCTGTTGTATGCTATAAATGTATAGCACGTTGTATTTACTGTCTTTACACTGCCATGATAGTATTGATGTAGGGGATCTCACCTATTTGTTATATTATTCTCTTTATTTGTATGTTTGATAAAGAGCATGAAATTGAAGAAGAGGAAGCAAGATCACCTCATTTCTGTCAGGAGTAGTTGTCTGTTGCTGTAATGACGAGTCCAGGCTTTCTTGGTTACGTAAAAATAATATTTAGGGGAGACCCGAATGCCTGGCGTGATGATGTGGATGAAAATCGTATTGTGTATATAGGGGAGATGTCTGGAACCATTAGTAGGACTTTTCATGGAGTCCCTATATTTACTTTCGGTGCTTTTGTGCATCTACGTTTTTCTATGCCTATAGAATTTTTATGGAGCACTCGTCGTACTACTCCGATGGAAGATTCAGTTGTTTCTTCTGCACAGACTCCTGCTCGTGGCCCTGCAACCCATCTGATATGGTTATCAGCTAAGGAGCCGAAGGAGGATCCAGAGGAAGATCCAGAAGAGGATCTAGAGGAGGACCCGGATGAGAACCCAGATGAGCATCATTCTGATTAGGCATATGGTTTTTAATTTTGTTATATTTGAATAAAAATATATGTATAATTATTTTAGGATTTTCGAGTACTAAGGCTTAGTTATATATATGATGTAAATTATTTTGGTGCGGTATATTTTGTATTTTTATTAAACTTATTAGTTTTAAATTTTTGCAAATATATATAAAAAATGATTTTAAAAAAATGTATGTATAATATTATTAATAATTAAAACTTGGTTATAATTTGGTAACTTTGAAGTCGTAAATGTGATCTTGTAACACCCTCTTCAGGGTATCACATTTACGACTTCAAAGTTACCAAATTATAACTATAATTATTAATAATATTATACATACATTTTTTAAAATCATTTTTTATATATATTTGTGAAAATTTAAAACTAATAAGTTTAATAAAAATATAGAATATACCACACCAAAATAATTTACATCATATATATAACTAAGTCTTAGTACTCGAAAATCCCAAAATAATTATACATATAGTTTTTTCAAACATAATAGAATTAAAAACCATATGCCTAATCAAAATGATGCTCATCCGGGTTCTCCTCTAGATCCTCTTCTGAATCTTCCTCTGGATCCTCCTCCGGCTCCTCAGCTGATAACCATCCCAGATGGGTTGTAAGGCCACGAGCAGGAGTCCTTGCAGAAGAAACAACTGAATCTTCCATCGGAGTAGTACGATGAGTGCTCCATAAAAATTCTATAGGCTTAGAAAAACGTAGATGCACAAAAGTACCGAAAGTAAATATAGGGACTCCATGAAAAGTCCTACTAATGGTTCCAGACATCTCCCCTATATACACAATACGATTTTCATCCACATCATCATGCCAGGCATTTGGGTCTCCCCTAAATATTATTTTTACGTAACCAAGAAAGCCTGGACTCGTCATTACAGCAACAGACAACTACTCCTGACAGAAATGAGGTGATCTTGCTTCCTCTTCTTCAATTTCACGCTCTTTATCAAACATACAAATAAAGAGAATAATGTAACAAAGAGGTGAGATCCCCTACATCAATACCATCATGGCAGTGTAAAGACAGTAAATACAACATGCTATACATTTATAGCATACAACAGACATAAATATCATCACATAATCATTACATTAAATAGCAGATAATTTCAAAAACATATATATATATTGAAGTAGAATAATGACTGACTATGCACATGCACAATGAACCAATTTCTTACTTTATGAAGCTAAACTCAATTTCAGAGAGAATGATCTAGAAGATATGTCTTTATATCGTCAGCCTCAAATCACGTGCTTCAATATTATCAAAATATACATCATGGCTTATACAAGACATTCTACACCAGATCGTGAATAGGAATAGTGTCACGGTCCAGATCGTGGGTGCATTTGTATTGGTCTGTACCACGGCACAGTGGAGCTACTAATTGGCCACATGAGGGATTATCCGCACCCCGACGCCCACAAGGTCAACAAGTGACCTACACTACGCAATTCGCACATGCACTTAGGTGTAATTCAGTTCCTAGGTAACAATAGCCTTTACAGACACCGTCTGTTTAATAACACATGCATGTTAACTCAATGCTCATCATAAGCCACTACCAACTATAAATACACAATCATATTTTCGAGTCCAACATGTGGGCCCCACAGCAAAACTTACCATTCTTTTTAATCGCGTAGAGATATTATCGCATTTTCATAATCACATAAAAATTTATTAACGTTTCCAAATTGCGTAACTATTTTTTAACGTTTTCACAATTGCGTAAAAATTTTATAACATTTTCAAATCAGCGTAGTTGAAAATCATCATTTTTAAATCGCATAAGAATTTTCCTACGTATTTTCAATCGCGTAAAATATTTTAATCATATTCTAAGCTTAAATTAAAAAATTTCATATTTAATATCAAAATTAAACTTTAAATCTATTATTTTCTCATTAAATCATTTTTAAATAATATTTCTAACATTTTTAAAAATCTAAATTACTTTAATTTTAAATAAAAATCTTTTCCATTTAATTTATTTAAAATCAACTTAAATAAATTATTCTAAGTCTCCAAATTATATTTTTGTCCTAATTTTTCCTATATGGCTGAAAATCAATTGTAAATTGGTAATAAAAATATTTTCATTTCTATTTTTTTTATTTTTGTAAAGTCTTAATTAAATTTATTACTACAAATCCTTTAGTTTAACACTTAATCAATTTTTTTTTGTAATTGTTTCCCCTTTGAAAAAAAACTTTAAGGTCGTGAGCCTTATGGCCTTTGGACCAAATTTTCTTTTCATCAAAATTCTATTCTAACAAGTTCATGTATAATATTAAAGCAATAAATCACATAGAACACTTAATTACAAACCACACAATCACACAAAATTTTATGTCCCTCACCACCATAAGTGGTTGATAAGGTTAATCTCCCACTTACTTGTATGTAGTTTTTCAAGCTCCTTGTAGAATCCTTTGAATTAATTTCCTCCACCAAGTGATTCTTAAAAAACAAAGCAAACACAAACATGTTAATATTCAAGGCTAGAGTAAGATAACCATAGATCAAATATGGTTTTAAAATTTCAAAAATTAAATAAGAATTGAAGAATCATAAACTTCACCTTTGAACCTTAGAACTTAGATTCAAAAATCAAGCTTGAAGATGATGAAATTTGATCTTGATCACAACATGAAAGATGCTTGGAATGATGTTTAGGTTTAGGAAATATGGTTTGTTTAAAATATATGTAATTAGAAGGTATTTTTGGGTGTAGAGCCGTGAGGTAAAGGGATGAAATGGAGAGAATTTTGGTTAAGTGTTTGAGAAATAAAGTTGATAGCTTTCTTGATAGTTGTCTTGAATATAGAAAATGAATGAAGACTTGGCCTTTTGGTAGCTATATGGCCGTGTGATTGAAGAGAAATAATGGAGAAAAGTTTTATGTTTTTGTTTTGCATGGAAAAAGATGACAAGTTATATTATATATTAATCAAAGGTAAAATAATGCAAATCTTTGGGCTCACCATGCATTCTTGGCCGTGAGTCTACATGGTTTTGCATGTGAAGTTATTAAACAATTCAATTGCTTTCTTTATGTTTTTGTTTTGTATGGAAAAAGGATGACAAGTTATATTATATACTAATCAAAGGTGAAATAATGCAAATTTTTTGTCATTTCATGGATTCATGGCTGTGGAAATCAAGGAGTTAGTGGTGTGATCATGCACCACCTAAATGGCCTTCCATTGGTCCTCACCAAAAGAATTATCATTTAGAATTAGGCTTGAATTTAAGTCTAAATACATAACTAATCATTTTACTAAATTTTTTTACTATTAGATATTAACCATGTAGCAAAATTACTACTAGTAAAAATAGTAATTATTGTTCATAGGATAAAAAGAAGTTTCAAAATTTTATCTGTCAGATAAAATTTTGAAAAAAAAATTTTTTTTGAAATCTAATCTCGGTTTCGGGTTTAGTAAGCTTCCCCGGTCCCGCGTGAATAGTCAAAATTCTTCCGAGTCTGAAAATTTTTTTATTTTTTCGAGCCTGCCTCAAACACACTTACAATCCAAAATAATAATAAACAATCAAAATAATTTAAAATTTCACAAAAATTCACAATTATCATAAAATTCTTATATATTCAGAAAAACGAGAAATCAGGGTATTACAACTCTCCCCCTCTAAAAAGAATTTTGTCCTCGAAATTTCTCTTACCTTAAAATAAATGAGAATATTGCTCCTTCATATTGTCTTCAAGCTCCCACGTAGCATCACCAGTTACGTCATTCCAGATCACCTTCATTAAGGCAATTTCTTTCCCTCGGAGTTGCTTTATTCTCCTGTCTTCAATCTTTACAGGTAGCATTTCATAGGTCAAGTTATCTTTTAATTATACTGTATCCGGAGCTATAACATGGGTGGGATCAGGAATATATATTTTTAATTGTGACACATGAAAAGCATTATGAAGATTTGAAAGAAAAGGTGGTAAAGCTATTTGGTATACTACTGGACCTATCCAACGAAGAATTTGATATGGTCCGATAAATTTAAGAGTGAGTTTTCTGGATTTTATAACCCGTCTGACCCCAGTCGTGGGTGTAACTCTTAAAAACACGTGCTCACATTCCTCAAATTCAAGAGGTCTCCTTCTCTTATTTGAATAGCTCTTCTGCCTAGTCTGAGTTATCCTCATCTTGTCCTAAATTATTTTCACTTTCTCAGTCGTTTGTTGCACAAGTTCTGGTCCTAATATGAAACTCTCTCCATCCTGATACTAACACAAAGGTGTTATGCATCGTCTTCCATACAACGCTTCATAGGGTGCCATCCCTATGCTTGAGTGAAAATTATTGTTGTAGGTGAATTCTATCAGAGGTAAGAATTCATCCTAACTTCCAAATTGTTCCAGCATACAAGCTCTTACAGATCTTCTAGTGACAGAATTGTTCTCTCTGACTAGCCATCTGTCTGTAGATGGTAAGCAGAACTTAGATGAAGTTTTGTCCTCATCGCTTCTTGTAAAATTTGCTAAAATCTCGATGTAAACCTTGGGTCTTGATCTGTCAATTATTTCCATACTTTAAATGCCTTATGATTGATTTAATTGGACTCCATATGTGCTCAATTGTTGACATTTAGCTAAGTTTCTGATTTAGAGTTGTCTTTGGATGTTTATTGTGAAACTATGCTAAATGTGGTTATAAACACTCATAAATGAATTATGCTTTTCAGGATATCTTTGAGTGTTTGAGTCCATTAGCATCAAATCAAGCTTGATGGCCATTTGAGGAAAGAGATGAATACTTAAGAAGATTAGTTTTACCCTCAGAAGCAAAGGAAGAAGGGCATTCATGAAGAATCAAGGCTGGATTTGAAGAATGTGAAGAACACGGCCCGTGTCAAATGACACAGGGTAGGCCGTGTATTTCTCTGACTTCACGAGAAAAAGTCAATTTCAAGCCTTGACCGAGAACACGGCCCGTGTCAAGTGACACGGGGTGGGCCGTGTTCTTCTCTGACTTTGGAATAGTTGGAGATTTGACATTAGAATCAGACACGGGTTGGGCCGTGTCATATGACACGGCCCGTGTCGTCGCATCAGAAATTTAAATTCGAGTTTTAATGCTAAATTAGGTTTCAAAACCTATAAATAGGGTTGCTTAGAGCCTTTAAAGGAGGTCTGGGCTGGGAGCAGCCAAGGGGCTTAAGAGGATTCAAAGAACAAGAGAGAAGAAGATTGGATCGAAGATTGTAGTCTCGGGTTCGAGCAATCGGAGATCGATCATCCCCAACCTTTGGAAACTAGTTTGATCTTCAGTTTTCTTTTGCACTTTCATTCTGAACTATGTTTTTTTTTCTGTTTTTCTTCTGTTTTTGAATTTGCCATGTGTGGCTAGTTTTCTTATTTGGTTAAGGGAAGATGAAACCCTAGTTTTGATTATGTGAATCTTGCATATTTCTTTATATCAATACAGTTATGTTTTTATTCATATATTTCTGAATTTATTGTTGGTATGAAGGTTTTTATACTTGTTCCCGCTTTCAAAGTGGTAGATCTGGGTTTATTATGCGCGATTTTGCGGTAGTAAATCTAGCAGAATGTATGATGTTCATGTGGGTATAATTATCTTTATGCTATTTGCCAATTATAAAAGTGGTAGATCTGGATATATTATGCGTGGTTGCGGTAATAGATCTTGTGAAATATATGTTCTAAGTAATTTAATCCCGGTGTGTGATTAGATCTTAGTGTGTTTGGTTTTCTAAATCTTAATGCAATTGTTGGATAGTTGTAAGAGCGGTTGCTTTATAATTAATCAATGATTAGGAGTTGATTTGAGCGGTTGCTAAATTGGCCAACACTTAAGGAAAACAGGGAATTTATCTCACAATCACATAAGAACATAATTGATCATGTTGGTATAAAGAGTATGTAAGTTAGCATAATCACATAAATCTAGTGGTGGATTCCATCTCTTAACCAATGTCTTTAACTTCGTAATTCAATTTGTGTTTACTGTTTTGGTTTAAGTTTAATTTCTCTTTTTAGTTTTAATCAACAAAACCCCCTTTTACTTTTACTGTTTATTTTTCATCAGAGTTTAATTTAGGAATTGGATTGATAGTGTTAATTGAATTGGTTCTCTGTGGATCGACCCTTGCTTACTACAACTGGTTGCAAAGTTTTTATATTTTTGGTGGAACTTGGCAACTATTTTTAATATTTATTTTTAATCACATTCCACACCACACCAGGTCTCTATCAGAAATAATGCTAGAAGGTACACCATGAAGTCTAACAATTTCTCCAATGTATACCTGAGTTAACAATTCCATTAAGTACTTTATGTTAATAGGCAATAAGTATGCTGACTTCGTAAGCCGATCAACAGCTACCCAAATAGAATCATAACCCTTTCGAGTTTTGGGTAATCCAACAACAAAATCCATCGCAATACTATTTCATTTCCATTTGGGAATAGCCAAAGGTTGCAACATTCCAGATGGTCTTTGATGTTCAACTTTTACTTTTTGACAGACTAAACAAGACGATACATACTCAGCAACATCTCTTTTCATTCCCTACCACCAATACAACCGCTTTAGATCATGATACAATCGCAATACTATCCCATTTCCATTTGGGAATAGCCTAAGGTTGCAATATTCCAGATGGTCTTTGATGTTCAACTTTTGCTTTTTGACAGACCAAATAAGACGATACATACTCAGCAACATCTCTTTTCATTCCCTACCACCAATACAACCGCTTTAGATCATGATACATCTTGGTTGCTCCAGGGTGCATACTCAACTTGCTTCTATATGCCTCATCAAGAATCACTTTTCTAAGCTCTGGATCATAGGGTACACAAATCCTATCTCCAAATCTTAGAATCCCATCAAGTCCTTTTTTGAATTCTGTCTGAGCACCTTGCTTCAATAACTCTCTCTCGTTCTGCAAATATTGATCATCTAACTGTTTAACTCGAATTTCTTCTATCAAGCTATTCGAAACAGTAATCATATTCAAACAAATTTTTTCTAGAGTCAAATCCACTGACAATTGCATATCCCTGAATTGCTCCAATAATTCTTTCTCCTTAGCCATTATAGCAGACGCACTAAGTATTTTTATACTCAAGGCATCCACCACAACATTCGCCTTTCCAGGATGATATTGAAGCTGAAAATCGTAGTCCTTCAAAAATTTCAACCATCGTCGCTGCCTCATATTCAACTCCTTCTGACTGAATAGATACTTCAAGCTCTTGTGATCACTGTAGACATTGAAAGTTGCTCCATAAAGAAAATGTCTCCAGATTTTTAATGCAAAAACAACTGCTACCAATTCCAAATCATGAGTCGGATAGTTCTTCTCATGTACTTTTAACTATCTTGAAGCATACGCCACAACATTTCTATTCTGCATTAACACACAACCTAAACCCATGTGTGAAGCATCACAATATACTTCAAATGGTTCATTGGGATCAGGCAAAATCAACACCGGCGTAGTAGTCAAACGTCTCTTCAGCTCTTGGAAACTTTTCTCACATGCATCCGTCCATGTAAAAACTTGATTCTTCCGTATAAATTAGGTTAGAGGTCCTACTATCTTTGAAAATCCTTCAATAAATCTTTGATAGTACCCGGCCAATCCAACAAAACTAGGAATCTCTGTTACTGTCTTCGGCCTTTCCCATTGAAGAACAGTCTCCACCTTCACTGGATCCACTGCAATTCCTTCCTTTGAGATTACATGCCCCAAAAATTGCACTTCTTTTAACCAGAATTCATACTTAGACAGCTTCGCGTATAACTTCTTCTCTTTCAAAATCTGAAGAACCACACTGAGATGTTCATCATGTTCCTTTGGACTTCGAGAATAGATCAGAATATCGTCAATAAAGATAACAACAAATCTGTTTAAATAGGGATGAAAGATCCTATTCATGTAATCCATGAATATTACAGGAGCATTCGTTACCCCGAACAGTATTACTAAATATTCGTAGTGCCCATAACACGTTCGAAAAGCTATCTTTGGAACATCTTCAACTTTCACGCGAATCTGATAAAAACCAAAACGCAGATCGATCTTAAAGAAAATAGCAACTCTCTTCAGTTGATCCATCAAATCATCAATCCTTGGTAATGGATACTTATTCTTGATTGTGATCTTATTCAACTATCGATAATCTACACATAATCGAAAAGTTCCATCCTTCTTTTTCACCAATAACACTGGAGCTGCCCACGGTGACACACTTGGTCTCACAAACTATTTCTCCAACAATTCCTCCATCTGCTTCTTAAGTTCAACCAACTCTAGCGGTGACATTCGATACGGTGCTATCGAAATAGGACCAGCTCCTGGTACAAGATCAATAGAAAACTCTATTTCTCTTTTCGATGGTAGTCCAGAAATGTCATCAGGAAAAAATTCAAGAAACTCATTAATTACATGAATAGCATTCACATCCTCCTCGCTCTTGACCTTTAAGGAAGACAACAATATGTATCCTCGAGCTCTTTCCCTTAAGCAAGCATCGACTTGTCTCACCGTTAAAAATCCAGAATTCTCAGGTTTAGGAAATATCAAAGTCTTTTTGGCACAATCTAACAGGATATGGTTAGAAGATAACCAATCCATTCCCAGAATTATATTTATTCTGGACAGAGGCAAACAAATCAAATCAACAGAAAAGATTCAATTTTCAACACATATAGGACAATTCAAACAAACTTTTGCAGTAACAACAGGCTTATCAGTAGGGGTAGTAACAATTAGCTCAAAAGGCAGTAATGACACAGATAACCCTAAACGATCCACACAGTCATGGGCAATGAATGAATGTGTCTCTCCAGAATTATACAGCACAGTTAAAGAATTACCTCCTATGGCACACTCTCTTGTAATCAAATCTTCTGATTTGAAGGCTTCCTCTCCACTCATTGTGTAGACTCTTCCTCCAGGTTGTGGTTTCACAGCACGAACATTGCTGACTGCAGGCTCCATCTTGGACTGCTCGCAGTCCTTAGAAATATGTCCCTGCTTTCCACATCAGAAACAAATAACTCCTTTGATTGAGCAATCCTTTGTCAAGTGGTCCTTCCCACACTTTATGCATTTTGGTATAGACGCCACTGTCTGACCAAACTTGTTGCCACTAGAGCTTCCTCCATAAGGTTTCTGCTGAAATTGACTCCCCATTGGCCGTGAATACGGCTTCCACTGGAATCGACCGTTATTATTGTTGCCTTCTCTTTGGAACCATATTGGTCCATAGTTACGATTTCTGTTGTCGCGTGAATGATCAATCTCCTCTATTCTACGACATTTGTCAAGCAAAACTGAGAATTGCTCAATTCCCAAGGATACCATTGATGCTTCAGATCGTGCCTTAAACCTTCTTCAAATTTTTGGCATTTCCACTCTTCATCAGGCTGTAATTGGAAATACCTCGAGAATTGTGATAGGCTATCGAACTTTGCAGCATATTCTGCTACTGTCATACCTTCTTGTCGCAAACCAAGAAATTCCATCTCCTTAGCATGCCTAACACTTGCTGGAAAATACTTTTCCAGAAACTTGTTCTTGAAGAGTTCCCACGTAATCACCCTTCCTTCAGCTTCTAATAGTCGTTGAGTTCCGACCCACTAGTTTTCTGCATCTCCAATGAGCATGAAGACAGTGTAAGTAACCTTCTTCTCAGTAGAACAACACATTCCTCTGAAAATCTTTTCCAGCACCTGGATCCAAAGATTACCTTTCTCTGGATCAAACTCTCCTTTGAACTGTAGTGGGTTGTTACGACGAAACTCTGATAAATTCTGAGCTTCCGCATTTTCCTCATGTTGTTGAGCAGCTCTCTGATTCTGCTGCACAATAACATCCGCCATCCTTCTCATCGCATCAGCTGCTGCAGCCATGCTTTCATGATCTCATTCGTTATCCACACTTAATCCCCTTTTGCTAGCCATCTTCAAAATCAAACTAAACAATACAACATCAATGTCAAATAAAATCATTTCAAATAATATTATCTCCTTGCGAAAACCAAACACAGAGAATCACACAACATAAACAAGACAGACCTAACCACAAATCCAAAAGACTCAAACTTGGGCTCTGATACCAACTAATGTAACACTCCCTTCAGGGTATCACATTTACGGCTTCAAAGTTACTAAATTATAACCAAGTTATAATTATTAATAATATTATACATACATTTTTTTAAAAATCATTTTTTATATATTTGAGAAAATTTAAAACTAATAAGTGTAATAAAAATACGAGAATATACCACACCAAAATAATTTACATCATATATATGACTAAATCTTAGTACTCGAAAATCCTAAAATAATTATACATATATTTTTATTCAAACATAACAGAATTAAAAACCATATGCCTAATCAAAATGATGCTCATCCGGGTTCTACTCCGGGTCCTCCTTTGGATCCTCTTATGGATCTTCCTCTAGATCCTCCTCTACCTCCTCGGCTGATAACCATCCCGGATGGGTTGCAAGACCACGAGCAGGAGTCCATGCAGAAGAAACAACTGAATCTTCCGTCAGAGTAGTACGAGTGCTCCATAAAAATTCTATAGGCATAGAAAAACGTAGATGCACAAAAGCACCGAAAATAAACATAGGGACTCCATGAAAAATCCTACTAATGGTTCCAGACATCTCCCCTATATACACAATATAGTTTTCATCCACATCATAACGCCAGGCATTCGGGTCTCCCCTAAATATTATTTTTACGTAACCAAGAAAGCCTGGACTCGTCATTACAGCAACAAACAACTACTCCTGACAAAAATGAGGTGATCCTGCTTCCTCTTCTTCAATTTCACGCTCCTTATCAAACATACAAATAAAGAGAATAATATAACAAATAGGTGAGATCCCTTATATCAATACTATCATGACAGTGTAAAGACAGTAAATACAACATGCTATACATTTATAGCATACAACAGACATAAATATCCTCACATAATCATTACATTAAATAACAGATAATTTTAACAACACATGTATATATTGAAGCAGAATAATGACTGACTATGCATATGCACAATGAACTAATTTCCTACTCCATGGAGCTAAACTCAATTTCGGAGAGAATGATCTAGAATATATGTCTGTATATCATTAGCCTCAAATCAAGTGCTTTAATATTATCAAAATATACATCATGGCTTATACAAGACATTCTACACCAGATCGTGAATAGGAATAGTGTCTCGGTCCGGATCGTCGGTGCGTTTGCATCGGTTTGTACCACGGCACAGTGAAGCTACCAACTGGCCACATGTGGGATTATCCGCACCCCGACGCTCCCAAGGTCAACAAGTGACCTACACTACACAATTCGCACTTGCACTTAGGTGTAATTCAACTCCTAAGCAACAATAACCTTTACAGACACCGTCTGTTTAACAACACATGCATGTTGACTCAATGCTCATCATAAGCCACTACCAGCTAGAAATACACAGTCATATTTCTAGGTCCAACATATGGGCCCTACAGCAAAAACTTACTGTTCCTTTTAATCGAGTAGTGATATTATCGCATTTTCACAATCACGTAAAAAGTTTATAGCATTTTCAAATTGCGTAACTATTTTTCAACGTTTTCACAATCGCGTAAAAATTTTATAACATTTTCAAATCGCGTAGTTGAAAATCATCATCTTTAAATCACATAAGAATTTTCCTACATATTTTCAATCGCGTAAAATATTTTAATCATATTCTAAGCTTAAATTAAAACTTTTCATATTTAATATCAAAATTAAACTTTAAATCTATTATTTTCTCATTAAATCATTTTTAAATAATATTTCTAACATTTTTAAAAATCTAAATTACTTTAATTTTAAATAAAAATCTTTTCTATTTAATTTATTTAAAATCAACTTAAATAAATTATTCTAAGTCTCCAAATTATATTTTTGTCCTAATTTTTCTTATATGGCCGAAAATCACTTGTAAATTGGTAATAAAAATATTTTCATTTCTATATTTTTTTTATTTTTGTAAAGTCTTAATTAAATTTTTTACTACAAATCCTTTAGTTTAACACTTAATCAATTTTTTTTGTAATTGTTTCCCCTTTGAAAAAAAACTTTAAGGCCATGAGCCTTATGGCCTTTGGACCAAATTTTCTTTTCATCACAATTGCAATTTATGACATACAATTATACCTTAAGCATCAAAATTCTATTCTAACAAGTTCATGCATAATATTAAAACAATAAATCACATAGAACACTTAATTACAAACCACACAATCACACAAAATTTTATGTCCCTCACCACCATAAGTGGTTGATGAGGTTAATCTCCCTCTTACTTGTATGTAGTTTTCCAAGCTCCTTGTAGAACCCTTTGAATTAATTTTCTCCACAAAGTGATTCTTAAAAAACAAAGCAAATACAAATATATTAACATTCAAAGATAGAGTAAGATAACCATAGATCAAATATGATTTTAGAATTTTAAAAATTAAATAAGAATTGAAGAATCATAAACTTCACCTTTGAACCTTAGAACTTAGATCCAAAAATCAAGCTTGAAGATGATAGAATTTGATCTTGATCACAACATGAAAGATGCTTAGAATGATGTTTAGGTTTAGCAAATATGGTTTGTTTAAAAGTAATTGGAAGGTATTTTTGGGTGTAGAGCTGTGAGGTAGAGGGAAGAAATGGAGAGAATTTTGGTTAAGTGTTTGAGAAAGAAAGTTGATAGCTTTCTTGATAGTTGTCTTGAAAATAGAAAATGAATGAAGACTTGGCCTTTTGGTAGCTATATGGTCGTGTGATTAAAGAGAAATAATGGAGAAAAGTTTTGTGTTTTTGTTTTGTATGGAAAAAGATGACAAGTTATATTATATATTAATCAAAGGTAAAATAAAGCAAATCTTTGGGCTCACCGTGCATTCTTGGCCGTGAGTCTACATGGTTTTGCATGTGAAGTTATTAAACAAATCAATTGCTTTCTTTATGGTTTTGTTTTGTATGGAAAAGGATAACAAGTTATATTATGTACTAATCAAAGGTGAAATAATGCAAATTTTTGGTCATTTTATGGATTCATGGCCGTGGAAATCAAGGAGTTAGTGGTGTGATCATGCACCACCTAAATGGCCTTCCATTGGTCCTCACCAAAAGAACTATCAATTAGAATTAGGCTTGAATTTAAGTCTAAATACATAACTAATCATTTTACTAAATTTTTTTACTATTAGATATTAATCATATAACAAATTTACTACTAGTAAAGATAGTAATTATTGTTCATAGGGTAAAAAGAAGTTTCTAAATTTTATCTGTCAGATAAAATTTTGAAAAAAAAGAAAATTTTGAAATCTATTCCCAGTTTCGGTTTAGTAAGCTCCCCCGGCCCCGCGTGAATAGTCAAAATTCATCTGGGTCTGAAAAAATTTTATTTTTCTAAGCCCGCCTCAAACACACTTACAATCCAAAATAATAATAAAATAATCAAAATAATTTAAAATTTCACGAAAATTCACAATTATCATAAAATTCTTATATATTCAGAAAAACAAGAAATCAGAGTGTTACAACATCTTTCTCTATCTCTCCGTCATTTTGTATGATAGATTCAAAATACCTAAACCGTGTAACTTGTGGTATGATATGGTCTCTAATTTTCAATACTAAATTAGCATTAGCACGCTTCTTACTGAACTTACATTTCATATATTTCATTTTACTCCTGCTCAAACGGAAACTATGTTATTCCAAAGCTCGTCTCCATAGTTCTAACTTCCCATTTGTTTCCTCTCTCGACTTTCTGACTAAGACTATATCATCTACAAAAAGATCGATCAGAAGACATCGACTCTGGATATGAAGCGATAGAAGCACATCAAAGATTAAGGTAAAAAAAATATGGACTCAAAGTTGACCATTGATGCAGTTCTATAATTATAGAGAAATTTTTTGTAATCTCATCCTATGTTCTCATATTAGTTTTAATCTCATCATACACTTGTTTAAAAAAGTTAAAATAAAAAATTTTAAATATTTTTTAATGAATTAAATGCTTTATTATTATTTAATTA
The DNA here is from genome assembly GCA_029884595.1 of Ormosia semicastrata. Classification (NCBI taxonomy): domain Eukaryota; kingdom Viridiplantae; phylum Streptophyta; class Magnoliopsida; order Fabales; family Fabaceae; genus Ormosia; species Ormosia semicastrata. The sequence continues at coordinate 40,595,850 of JAQQTO010000059.1, forward strand.
TATTATTATTATTATTGCTGTCCATAATTAGTAAATAACATCACTAAAAAACTAAAACTCAATGAGAAAAGATAGAATTGAAAGAAATGTTATGTCTTCTCTTCCAGCTGTGGGGAGAAGGATTTAGGTACCGATCACTTGCATTTGTATATTAAAAAAATATAACTGAAGGCCCACACCAGCACTCCACGTGGAAAACAACAATATGGTGGGCTTAATAGAATTGAGCTTTCCTTATTTCTAGTTAAACTTAGCATACAAGGTTGCTTCTGTGCAGTCAATTATGCCGAAAGCGATATGCTTGGACTAAAAAATAACACCCTTTTAGATTATATTTGATTATATTGCAACTTCTGCCACTCCTTCCTGACCAATATCTATGACTCTGTTTTTTTTGTAAGACTAATATATCTCTATGACTCTAAAGAGTATGTTTTGAATCATTATTTAGGAATTTATTTAATTTATAAGTAAATTTCTTTGTTTAGAATGTTTTAAAATAAGAATTGATTTGATTTTAAAATGTGTTCAATTTAAGTTGTGTATATATATATTTTTTAGTATTTTAAAATCAATTCATATTGTACACAAACAAAAAATCTACTCAAATCTAATTGGATTTGAATGAATTTGATTTGATTTGATTTTAATTTTAAATATTTGAATTGATAATTTTACCTTGATTTTTTTCCCACTCAAATCAAATTGATTTTCAAATTAATTTTAATTCCAAACATAAAAATTAATTTCTTAATCAAATCAAATTAAATCAAATTCAATTTTATGATTCCATACACAACTTATGATACACTTTTTTTGGGGGGTAATATATGGTCCACATTTGATCCACATTTGCTGCTATAGAAATCATACAAGTGGCAATTCAGTAATTCTCTTAACAAACGATGTGCCAATATGAAACCACAAAGATAATATAATTAGGGACTTGGGAAGAAAGAAATCAAATAAAACTGGTGTACATCAAAGCTTCCTTCATTACAAGAACCATTTCTAAGTTCTAATCCTCTAGCCTGCTTTTGTAGACCTTCTTCCAATCCAACCCTTTACCTTTCCAACTCTTTCTCTCATCCTCTTTCCAACCAAAAGCCTTTGTTGTGATGTCTCGCCTAAGGCTAGGAAAGAAGCTTCAACCTGCTAAGAAGGCTTGGAGGATCTTATCTAACACACTGCAATCAAAAATCCACAAACTCAACATTCCCAAAGCCATCAAAACCACCCTTAAACGCCTCCTTTCTACCTTGCATTCCCTTCGCCACCTCATACCCTCTAGAGGTGGTCGCTCTCTCACTACTAGAAGATCATATGCTGCTTCTAACTACCATGTTCATGGCAAGAACTACTCTGCCATAGCCATAAATGACCTCTTTGGTGAGCCTGCTTTTTCTTCTTTGCACGTGCATGCCAACAAGACTCATGCACAAGGGGAAACAGGCAGAGGCAAAGAGGTGATTGGGAAGAAGGATTTGGCAGGTGGGAGCAGTGGCATAAATACTATTGAGGATGCATGGAAGGCTGTGGTTGATAAGTCACTACAGCTGCAGGTGGATGAGAGGGCAGAGGAGTTCATCTCCAAGTTTCATGAAGATATGAGGCTTCAGAAAGAGAGGTCCTTGCTGGAATTCCAGGAAATGTTAGCCCGAAGTGCCTAAAACTGATTTCAACTAGTCATTTTCTTAGTCATATAGTACGAGATTCATAGTGATTTTTGGAGCATGGTTGTTTGGGATTGCTTTTTCTTGTTCTTCATTTTAGGTTCTGTTTAAAAAAATGTGTCAAGATGTGTAGATACTTTTTTTTTGGCAAGGGACTAGGATTATTATTTTTTCTCTTTCCCTTGTTTATATTTTTCATTCCCTTAGCTCACAAGAAACATCATATCTGATCAAATGTGCAATACATTTGTTTTTTGTAACAATTGTGCAATGGCTTTAAATCTGATAAATGAAGTGTGTATACAATGTACTAAACACTAGAAAGTGCATTTTTGTTCTGGTTTTTCGTGGTGTACACCCAGCGAGTCATCCACCCATTTGCGTTTTCCCTCAAAATGTAGCTGCAGGATTACCATCCCCTCCCTTTCCCCAATGTTTAAGTATCAAACTTTCCCTTATTATCTGTAGATAAAAGTAAGGTAGAGTTTAGAGGCCACGCAAGATAACTGAAGATTACTGTGACAAAGATACTAGGAGGAACCCATAATCCGAAAAAAAAAACAGTCATAACAAGCAATCATTTTCATGGTGGTGATAGCTTGTGCTTCCAACCCATAGATCAAAGATTTGTACTGTCCTATCCCAGTAACAACACAAAGAAAAGCTCTTAAAACGAATAACCAAATCGTCAGCCAGAAAAAAATACATGCAGCCTCTCCTCCCAGACACCTTGTTTCTTTCACATTTATACAGTAGGAAACACCAAGCATTGGAATTAACTGTTAGAAACTTTGTTTTAGAACATTCTTTCAAACTCATAGCAACCAAACGTTAGGACAAGACACCTAATGCAGAAAATCTTTCATGGGATCATCATGATGAATCTTTTTCATGCGATATGCCTCCATCTCCTCAGGAGTGACCTGCAGAAAGCATTACAGTGTAACAGAAATTAAATCTCCCCAATAGATATGAGTGCATTATGCGTTAACAAAAAACAACAGCACAACAGAAACTTTACCTCATCACTCCATCTAACATTATACTTGTGCTTCCTTTCATTTTTCTCCTCCCTCTTTCTTTCATCCTCCTGACCAAACAGAAATGGTTTATTTAACAAATTAAGATAATGAAATCATTATTTATAACCAATATAATTTCAAATTGTCAAGCTACAACTTAGGCATGGTTAACGAATTACAAGACATCTGAATAGGAAATGGAATTTCAAAAGATCAAAATAAAATTTAAAAAAATAATAATAATGACGTTTTTAAGGGCCTCAGCAAGTTTTTTCTGGTCCAGGACCAGGTCATCAGGTACGTCAGTTCCCCAAGTAGCAAGCCTTTTCTCCTCTGCTGGAGTAGGAATATCTGCATTTAATTTTTGAAACACAGGCATGAGAATACAAGCAGTTGCTATTAATTAGATTACATTAGATCATGACATAGCAAGTACTCAAAATAATCAACAAACAGCATAAAGCATACTAAATTCAAGGAGTGTCCATACAAAGATCACGTCAACAGGATTGAGGGAGATGAAATAAACAGAATACAAGATACATCATATGGAAACATTGCAAATAAAGAATGATAGCACAGAAGAATGTTCTAAAAATGGATAACTAGGAAGACTTGCCTTCAGATGCTGCTTTACGATCAATATTTGCCTTCATTAAATCTGCTGCTGCCTCAGCAGCCTCAATTCCTGCTGCCCTAGTGCAGTAACTGTTTCGTATAGTTTGCTTACAACATTTGTAACCCCATTGGTGATCCTTCCACCACGAACCCCATACGCTTGTGTGATTATTAATGTATACATCTTCTTCGTACTTGCTTTTTGGGAGAGATGTTTCCTACAGATATAAAACAAAATAATCACCAGAAACCTTTTCCCACCACTTGACACGTTATAATGATTAATGCCAAAGAAAAAAGTTAGAAAATAATGGATAAATTCATCTTAGTTGAAGAAATTGCACCAAAAAATTACAATAAAAACCAATTAGCACCATTTCAGTTTTTCAAAGAATGAGTACTGCAATATATCCACAAAAAGAAATCTATAATTGATCAGTTTTAATTTAAGATGTATGCAAACTAAGGAATCTGATTCTATAAACTTATTAAATCCTACAACAGCACTTTAAGCTCTAATTTCAGAAAGCAAAGAGAAACACGACAAATAATCATGCAAGACCACCAAAATCCAAAAGACATTTTATTGAACTCTCCAATGTTTCCTTATTGATAAGTCTAACAAATGACGAATGGTATTTATAAAGCATAAACACAAAATTAATCTTCTTAATCCATAAAAAGAAAAAAAATAATTGACATGAATTTCACATTCAATAATACCTGGCCCTTTATAATTCAGCCAGCACGATCATATTCAACTTGTCTCTCGGTTTGTCCCAAAAGAAGCTCCTTTGGAAGCTCTTCTTGGGTTGCTGCATTTCCATACTTCTCCATTATGGCATTTTTCGTTTGTGACTTCAACTTCTCTTTAATTATCTTAAAATTCCTATACAGCAATTCAGCTTGGGAAGGTGCAGCTTGCAGGTGGATAACCTGGCCTTTCTCAAATGCCTCCCAAGCATGAATGTTAAGTTGCTTGAACTCCAAAGCTTGTCCACTCATTCTATATTGGTTGTCTCCCTGTAAATAAAGAGTAAACACATTACTATAAGTAAAGCATTTTCAAAAGTTTAATGGATCTAAAAACCAAAAAAAATCTCCCATAATACTCACTCCATAGAACTTCTCATTAGGATCAGCATCAGGAAGGGGATCCTCTCACATAGAACGGGTCTTCGGATCATAATAAGCAGAATTGATATCAAGATTCAAAAGGTATTTTGCAATGTCCTCCCGGATACGCAAGTTTCTGAAGCAAAGAAATTGAATCAGAATAATAATCACAAAATAATAATATGACATTTTTTTTGGGAGGGGGAGAGTGGGTGAGGCTATGATCCTGCTCCGCTAAACATAACAAACAAATAAGAAGGCAAATAAAAAGGGTAAAGAAACACACCTTACAGTTCCTGTACTGCCACCTCCTGTAGTTAGTTCTGACACGCTTCTCAACCTTTGCAAAGTCCACCTGTTTGCTCTCATCAACCTTAGCCTCATCAACCTTCAGAGCATCTTCATCATCATCATCATCACTAAACTCATTTTCCCCTTTTTGCTTATTGTTTTTCTCCTCCAACTTCTTTAATTGCTGTTCTTTCAAGTACTTCCTCCGAGCCTCATCCCTTGCCTCATATCTTTCAATAACACGAGCATAGGTTGCCGCATCATAACCATTCCATCGATCTCGCTTGCCATCATAATCAAGTTCAAATGTTTCTATCTTCTCATCAGGAGCAATATGCACGTTGGTCCATTTTGCTCCTATCTTTCGAGGCCTCTCCATGCATGACTTTGCATTATGTGTCATTGCTCCACAGCTTAAGAACAAATATAAGCCAAAAGTCAGTGGGTGGAAAATAATATCAATCTCAACTAGTAATGAAATAACAAATCCATAGAACACAAGTTTAACAAAAAATGTTGATAAGAAAATTATTTGCACCACATGTAATAAAACCATAATATATTTAATTTTTATCAATAGGTATAAGTGACTCCACAACCTACTCAAAAAAGCACTTCCAACAACAACAACAACAACAACCAAACCTTTTCCCACTAGGTGGGGTCGGCTACATGGATCAAACGACGTCATTGTGTCCTATCATAAACCAAGTCTTCAGAAATGTTATTCAAATCTAAATCTTTTTTAATCGTTTCACCTATAGTCTTTCTTGGTCTTCCTCTACTTCTAGCTATTGGACTATTCTCCACTTGATCTACTCTTCTTACAGGAGCTTCTAAGGGTCTTCTCCTTACATGTCCAAACCACCTAAGGCGAGATTCTCCCATCTTTTCCACAATAGGTGCTACCCCTAAACCCTTAAGCACTCCCACCCAGAGAAAAAAGAAAGGAAAGAAGAAAAAGAGAGGAAGAAAGAAACCTTAAATAAGGGCAAGCTTGCTTCTCTTTAGGAACCATTTCTTAGATTTAACCTTCCTTTTTGTTACTAATATCCAAAATTTACAACATCCACTTCATTTTTTCATGTTTATAATATAACAAAAATACCTTGGAGGAAAAGGCAATCATTTAAAAACTTATCTTACACGAGAAACAAGATAAAGAGAAACTAGACCATTATAATGATGCCAATATCACAATACTAATATATCACAAAGGCAACAAGGAACAAGTTCCTAAGCTAAAAAAGGTGAGGATTTCTATTTAACCTAAATAGGGGTGATCACGGGTCAGGTTGGGTCGGATTTAGGGAAAAAATCTAAACCAATTAGGTGAGGTCGGGTTGGGTTGGGTCAGTTTTTGGGAAAAAATTTCGAGTAACCCAAACCGAACCAACCCGATTAGAATTGAGTTAGTTCGGGTTGGGTAATCGGGTTGGTCGGGTTGTGCACCCTAAGTGAGAAAGAATAAAATAAAGGCTTGAATATAAGCAAAACGACATCATTTTCTTGGGTCTTCGGGTCGGGTGGGGTCGGGTCATCGGGTTAGTTCACTAAACCCGTTACCCAAACCGATATTTCCGACGATTTTATCGGGTTTGACCCGAATAGACACGATTACCCGAACCAACATGCATATATTTGATCGGGTCGGGTCAGTCGGGTTCGCGGGTCGGGTTGTGCACCCCTACCTAACTACTTAGAACGTTATCACTAGATTTAACATAGACATGAAATAATATAATATATGGTAGCATTGAAAGTGAATTTCTCATGCAATATATCCATCTACACAAGCACATATTTGAGTAGGAAGAAAAGAGTTAAGGAGAGTCTAGATTGACTTTGCATAAGAGAAAGCTACATGAAATATTACACACATATGATGTCTGGTAGTAATAAATAAGGAGGCTATATATGTGTTATGATTTCAGTTACCACTAGACACATCAAAGTCTATGGTTATAAGTAAGCTTTAATTCATCCATGAAACCTCAACCAAAAATGAAATTAGCTTTCATATATTAAAATCCATAATAGAATAAAGAATGCCACATCATGCATGCATTTTGATCTAATTAGAATATTATCATAAGCCTATGTATTACTGTTAAGGGACACATGAAGAGGATAAGCTCTACCACTGAACATTAACATTACACAAGTTTACCAGCATAATAACTCCATATCTAATCCATGCTTATATTGAGTTCATTGCACCTCATTGCAACTACAGAAAACAAACCTGTATTGGGTTTTCAGTTAAAATTCTTCATGTACCAAGACTCCATTTCCAAAATAGATAGCTGCAGAGACATACAAGAATTAGAAAACCTAAATAAAAACAACAAAGTCCACTTACTTTTCACAAGCTCCCTTCCTATACTTGTCAGCCTGAAATATTATTGCTCCTCTAGCATACCAAGATTTTGTATAATTTGGATCTGATTTCCATTTCCTTTGATGTTTTAGACTCTACAAAGAAACAAATAGAAAAAGCTACTCAGAATACAGAGCTTCTGTCATCATAACAAATAGGGGCTGGAAAGAGTTATAAAAAAGGAAGGAAGTAGCAAGTTGTGAAGCTTACTGGTTTCTCAGCATTCAAATACCATGGAGCAGAAGACATATACTGGGGGATATGAGGGTTAATCTCTTTCCCATCTTCATCGACCTCAGCAGGTGCAAGCCCTGCTTTACGTGCCTCCTTCAATTCAAGTTGTTTTCTGTGGTCCTCCCTAGATTTAAAAGCCACTGCAACAAGAGAGCAGGTGTTTAAAGCATCATCTAGTGCCTTCGCATGCAAGATATGTAAAATTACACTGAAGACCATGAAATAGTAATTGCACAACCATTCAGCTTAACATCATCAACTTTATCATTAACATCTTTCTTATTTGAAAACATTTTTCATGCCACAAACAATGCTTTACCATCATTCAGTTATCAATTTTCAGATGGTCTTGTGCCTATCAACAATCTAATCATTGAATTATGTTGATGAATTTTTTACTGTTACTATTTTAACTTTTGTGGTTTTCTTTTTCATATTGTAAAAGAACATCAATTTGGAATTGAATTGAGTTAGGCATATCTGAAAACTTTCCTTCGGAACCGAATTGCAGCCTTAAGAAAACTTACATGGTAAATGAACTTGCACATCTGAGTTGCAAGCCTAGAAATAAGTTCACACATTAAAAGCTACAAGACGTAGCTGCTTGACATAAAGGATTATGACTTCAATCATTTGCTCCCATTTTCCTTCTTTGGTTTAAGTAACCTCAAGAAAATCAAAGTTCACTTAAGGCCCATTTGTGATGTTTTCAGGATAACGTTTAGCTTATTTTCTGGTGTTTCAGCGGGTGAAAGTTGACTAAAAGTCAATGGAAAAGAGGTCCCTTTAATTGGATATCAGAATACTTCTTGGCATCTATGGAATGTTTCATTCATTTTGTGCAGCCCAAATATTTTAAAACAGTTTTGAAGAATAAAAGCTCTAAATCGATGATTTGTTATGATAATCAATAATTAAATTCTCTTGCCATTTTCTAAAGTGGCTGTTTCATTTTACTTTCATTACTCAATTATGGCAGTAATCATGCAACTTGCTAGCATGAACTTATGTTGTTTTGGGGGAAAAGTCGAATAATTGTTTTAGGATGTTAATTTCCTGCACATAGATATGGAATGCTGAAGATATAATATGCTATAGTTAAACCTTGAATTATTTTATATTTATATATTGGAACATGAACAAGCTAGTAGAATCGCATCTAAGATGGTTTGGACATGTAAGAAGAAGACTATAGAAGCCCCAATTAGAAGAGTTAATAAGATGGAAAATAGCTCAATAATTAGAGTAAAGGAAGAACAAGAAGAACTTTATGTGAAACCATTATAAAGGATTTAGACCTAAATGACCTATCTGAAGATTTGGTTTTTGATAGAAAACAGTGGCGTCATTTGATCAATGTAACCGACCCCACCTAGTAGAAAAAGACTTTGTTCAATTTGCTGTTGTTATTGGAACATGAAAATAAATTAGTTCTATTACTGTAGTTTATAGTAAAAAGAAAACAGGATCTAACTATAAGATAATGATGCCCTTGCCTATGAGTGAGGCTTTGGTTGAACTGCTCTTCCCCTAGAGCTAATCTTCAGGTTCTTCTATCTTTATTGATGCTGATTCTTTTTTAATATTAATACAAAGTAATACCAGAGTGTGCCAGCTCATATTAATTTAAAGGCTGCTGACAATTTGTTTTATGAATTTGATGCTTCTATTTTAACTTTGCTTCTACAGTGTTCCAGTTTGTTCCAAATCTTATGCTAACTGTTCATTACATAGATGGATAACAATTGCATTTAGACAGCACAGCAGTTATGGGTGCAGCAGTGATTGAATTGGAGCTGTGACTGAATGAGTATATCTTGAAGGAGAACTTGATCCGCTATTGGGCCATTTTATGAACTATTGTTATTTATTAGCATTGGAGAATATTTTCCAGTTTTAACACCAAACAACAGAAACTATACACTCTTCAAGAAAATATTTTTAGCTGAAATATTTTATTTGTCCCACAAAGTCTACAGTCTAACAGGACTTAGCTGTTGTTTCTTCAACCAAAAGGAAGAACAACAAGAAGAAGAAAATAATATGCTTTCAAATCAATTGTGGACTATCCAAGTTCAACACTGTTCTGACATCAAAGTTACAAAATATTCACAACAAAACACTGATAAAATACGAAAGACACAACAGTTACTAGGACTATATATAAAGACAATGGAAAACCCTCCAGAAAGTAGCAAGAATCTGGGGGCTATTCCCATCAAATGCAAAGTCATTTTCTGGCTAAACCATTTCATGCCATTTACTGAAAAGATTATTCATTGAAATCTAAAGCATAACAGAGATGAAAGAAAACATGAGACTTTGGAAACCCAGTACCTGATGCAGTTGCCATGTCTGATTACTTGCAGAATACGAGAATGGCAGAAGCACACATACAATGATAGACGTTGTGGAACATTCCTCAATGTTCCATGAATATATTATAGAAATTCTAATGCAATGGGTTATGGGCCTCTTGTATTTGTTCATGGACTAGCCCAACTTCCCCTAAGATAGTGCATGCCCCTTTTTAAGTTTTTGACGAATTTGGACCCCAAAAAACAAGTATTTAACTTTTGTAGATAAAACGTAAAATATTATATCAATGAGAATTGGCTCAACACTTCAACTAGTAAGATGGAACAATACTGCGAAAAAGTTCTTAATTTCGATTTCTGTCATTTTTCTTTTAAAAATGGAACAACCAACTTTCTTATTAATATTTTTCTCATAAAAAAATATATTTTAGTAACAAATTAAAATAAAAAGACAGTAAAAGTGTTGATATGGCCTTTAATGATAAGTTAATAATATAAAAATGAAGCATGAGATGTGTGAAAGTAAATAAGATTGTGTAGTCAAGTTGTATCATTCGATTGGATTATATTGCTTCCACTTAAACGTTTTAATTTTATTTATATATATTATTAGTATAAAAAAATTTATATTGACATTTAATAATGGATTATTATATTATTTGATGAATTAAAATTTATATAAGATATCAAATTTATTAATAATATGATAACATATCATCATTAAATGGCAATATAAAATATTTTTATGTTAATATTATATTAAAATTAAATTATAAAAGTTTTGTATTAGATTTGTTGTGAATATTAGGTTGTGTAGTTAAAAAAAAGGATTCAATTGTTTTGTTTTAGTTAACAAAATAGGTAAAAATCCAAGGAAATAAATTACAAGTGCATTACTCCTACAAAAAGACATACCATTTAGAGGAAAGACAATTTGAGAACTAAAAAGACGTAATTTGTTAAAAGGCTCACATGATGTACAAAAAAAAAAGGCTCACATGAATGTTATTATATATATAGACCAAGATTATTAATTAGCCAAGCCTTGATTTAGGGAAAGACAAGAGAAAAAAAAATTATGTATGGTGACTAACAGTCTAGCACCATATTAGAAATTTATCGACCATTAAATTGAATTTAAAAATAACAATAAGGATTATTTTTTATTATTATGTTATTATTATATCATAGTTTTGCTTACGTGGATTAGGCATGTTAACAGAATATTCTTCCTCCGCACGGTGCACCCCATCAGCATTCCTGTTATTTAACTAAGCAGTAATCACTATCACTAATTACTAATTACTAATCACCAATAAATTAGGAACCAAAAGCGGTGTCGTTTCATGCTGTCATAGCGTGGCATCACCTTCTCCACAAGAATAAATAGTAGTGCCAACAAGAAGAACAAGATCCTTTTGCGTTCACACTCACTCTCTGACTAGCCTCTATCTACTATTACAGTTCCTTCTTCTTCTGCTTCCATTTATTTTCTTTCTTCGATCCAAAACCAATGGCCAAAGACCCAGTTCGCGTTCTTGTCACCGGTGCTGCAGGTACTCTATTGCTTCTCTGCTTCACAATCTTCACTCACACTTCCATTTTCTGTTCCATTGGCCTCCATCTCTCATCTAACCATGTTTTTGGATTGCTTTGCTCATTATAAATTCTGGGTTTGTGTCAAAAGAATCTCTTGTCTTTTTTTGTGGATCTTATATTCTGATATGGCTTCAGATCTGATCTGATCCGATCCTATGATGTTTCATGCTTTTGAGTTGTGATTTAAAGATTGAGACTTTTTTTTTCTCTATATTTTTGGTGTAGAATGATCTGTTAGTGTTTCTAATGTGTCTATTTCCCATGATTGGCTTTGTTATGAACTGGGTTGTGGTTTATACTGCATTAGCTACTGATAGTTCAAGCTGGTATATTGTTGGGACCGTCTCTCACCTCCATCTTATCAATGGATTTGCAATAGCACTTGATGTTTCTTGTTATGTGCTTTCTCTGTGAACATATAAGAAACATCTAATTATGTGACATGCAGTGTGGAAAGTTGACTCTGTAACTGTTTTTTTAAGAATTTGTTGCAAACAGGTGAAATCTTATTGGAAATTTCCACTAGATTTAATTTCATTGAATCGAAAAAAAAATCCCTGATCATTTTGAAATTTTCTGATGGCACACTTCATTTTATAGAACTTCTCTAGTTTTTGAAGTGTTGTTTTGAATAGGTGTTTTTCTACTCTCTCTCTCTTTTTTAAGGCAGGCCAGGATTTCGAGAATGAAATACTAAAGTGTTTTTTTGTTAGTATATATAATGACTTTGTTTCATGAAGACTTGTAGCAACTTGGAGTTAAGATTTTTGTGTGCCAGTATGCATCAATTTGGTTTTCAGTTGTGCAGTTCTTTTACAGATTTTTGTGTTGGGAAAAATTTTATATTTAGGGCGGTAGTGCCACTTCCAGGATCTTAAGAAAACCTCTTTTAAATCTATCTTTGTATTGTTATAAACTTTCTTAATCTTAATTGACTTTCTCTAATTTTTCCAATGCCTTTTTGTTGGGTGGGCTTTTCTCTTGTATTTGAATTGGGTTTTATAGTGAGATGAACCTGCTTCTGGACACATAAAAAGTTTGCTCGTATACATTGTATAAATGTAATATTTAAATTAATTAGATACAAAAGCCTTGGGGTATTTTGCTATACTGATAAAATGTTTTGCGAATTTTAGGGCAAATCGGCTATGCTCTTGTCCCTATGATTGCTAGGGGAGTGATGCTGGGCGCTGACCAACCTGTGATCCTCCACTTGCTTGACATTCCCCCTGCAGCGGAGTCACTGAATGGCGTTAAAATGGAGTTGGTGGATGCTGCATTCCCTCTTCTTAAAGGTTTGAGTTTTCCTCCTTATTAAATGTTACATGAACTTAAAGGGTAACCATCTTAGACATGACATTGGTTTGTTTTGGTTGATTAAATGATCCCCAATATTATGAGGTATTATGAAATTATTTGTTTCAGGTGTTGTTGCTACAACTGATGTGGTTGAGGCCTGCGCTGGGGTCAATATTGCTGTAATGGTTGGTGGGTTCCCTAGAAAAGAAGGTATGGAGAGGAAAGATGTGATGTCCAAAAATGTCTCTATTTATAAGTCCCAGGCTTCTGCTCTTGAAAAGCATGCTGCCGCAAACTGCAAGGTAACCTTAGAATCTGAATCTTCAGGTTCTTCTCTTCACGAATTTTTATTTCTACCACATTTTATGTCAAAAAATATGTTCAATTTTGTGCCACTCCCCCCCCCCCTCTCATATATCTTTTTAGCCTTGGGACATGTTGATTTAATCTATTGATTGAACACTATTAATGTCATGTTCTCTGTGTGATGATGATAGATGTAAAACCAATGATTTTATTTTTTGTGCCAATAAAGAGAAGAGATTTGGAGTTTGAATGCATTTAATTGTATCGTTGGGATTTTGTTGATTTCATGTACTTGAGATGCAAATTTTCACTTGAATAAGCTGGCATGTTATTTAAAAGGTTTCACTATTATCATGCAGGTTCTGGTTGTTGCTAACCCAGCAAACACCAATGCATTGATCTTGAAGGAATTTGCTCCTTCTATTCCTGAGAAAAACATTACTTGTTTGACTAGACTGGATCATAACCGGGCACTGGGTCAAATTTCTGAAAGACTGAACATTCAAGTTTCTGATGTAAAAAATGTTATAATCTGGGGTAATCATTCATCAACTCAGTATCCTGATGTCAACCATGCAACTGTTATAACTCCAGCTGGGGAAAAGCGTGTCCGCGAGCTTGTTGCTGATGATGCCTGGTATGTGGATGGACAAATACTGTGACTTACAATTTGAATTTTTTTTTCTTAAATAAATTGCATTTATTGAAATATTGATGTAATTTTCCATTATCAAGGTTGAATTCGGAATTCATAACTACTGTCCAACAACGTGGTGCTGCAATTATTAAAGCTAGAAAGCTTTCAAGTGCACTATCTGCTGCTAGTGCTGCTTGTGACCACATTAGAGACTGGGTTCTTGGAACTCCTGAGGTTGGTTAGGTTTTGCTAGATCTTTAATTCAGATTCTGTATAATGTCTCCAGCTCAGCTTTTTCTTTTTCATTGCAATCCTAGGGCACCTGGGTATCAATGGGAGTTTATTCCGATGGATCTTACAATGTTCCGGCTGGACTGATATATTCATTCCCTGTCACCTGTCGCAATGGGGAATGGAAAATAGTTCAAGGTAAGAGTTTGGTTAATTATTGGGAAGAATGTAATGAAACATATTGAATGTTTATTGTTTAATGTGTAGTGTGAACAAATTTTTTCTTTCACATTTTTTTTATTGAACCATAATATCATGACTGTAGGTGTTAATACTCCATGCTTAAGTTTTGTCAGTGTTTGTTCTTTGCTATGACCTAATTTACATTTTAAAATAATGCAAATAAAATTGGACCTAATTCAACAATCATCATACTCCCTACTGTGCTTGTGGAAAAGAAGATGTAATCTTGTGCAATGAGAAGTTGAGATTACGTGTTTTGTCACAAGACTAGTGCTTTCCTATGTGAAATCTAGTATGAGTGAGAGGAAAGTGGAGAAGGGAAGTTCTAGCTTATTTGTCACGTTTAGCTTGTTAGTAGACCCTAGCTACTAGAGTTAGAGGATGGTATAAGAATGGTGTCATATTTGTTGAAACTAGTGTGAGTTAGAGGATGGTGGAGCAAGATTCCAGACTATATGGCACTATAAGCATATGAATAGATTCATTTGCCTCCATTCTGGTAAACATATGTTTTGGGTAGAGTCAAACTACAGTGTGCTTTACTCTCGTTCAAACAATAATTGTTCCGCAAATGGTGGCATGCCTTAATGTGTTGTGCTCAAGCATTGATGTGTACAATTTAGCCATAATTTTTTTAAAAAAAGCAATTATAGCTTTACTGTATCTGATGTAATTTCTCTAATTTTTAACCCAGGACTTGCAATTGATGAGTTCTCAAGGAAAAAATTGGACTTGACAGCAGAAGAGCTTTCTGAGGAGAAGGCTTTAGCTTACTCATGCCTCTCCTAGAGTGCTTGTTTCTTTGCCTAGTGTCATTGCAGGTTCACTTGTTTATCTCTTCAATTTTGAATAATGTACCACTAAGATACAGAGAAACTATTGATGGATGGTTTACATTTTATGGAAATTACTTGTATTGAAGTGTCTAATGCCTTCTATCAGGATATTTGAGCTTATGTATGTGCATATTTAGTGGGATTAGGCTTAATCTTATATGCATTTGTGACCATTCTAGGGCTTTATTTTCCTTCTTTGGTGTGTATGTCAGTGCCTCTGCAATTCTTTTGATGTATGTGGAAATGCTCAGGGTTTGGTTGTATTTTTTTCTTGATGGAAGCTGTTACATATACAAAAGGAAATCATTTATTTAGAATTAAATATGTTTTTTTGCCCCTATAAATATATTAGTTTTTGGATGTAGTTCCTCTTCAGGATATTTGAGCTTATGTAAACATGGTAATAGGTTATATTTTACTTTAAGCATTTGTGACCATTCTAGGGACTGCATGATCCCAATTATAAGATCTGGAAATGCTCAGGGTTTGGTTTATTTTTTTCTTGATGGAAGCTGTTACATATACAAAAGGAAATCGATTTTTTAGAATTAAATATTTTTTTGCCCCTATAAATATATTGATTTTTTAAAAGTTCTTCTTAGGGGTGAAAAAAGTTAGATTTATTTAAAGGTTTACAATTATAAGATCTAATCTATGAGCTGTAATAGGTTGATTTTTAAGGTTAATAAACTTACCTTTAAATAGGACAATAGACTTTTACATAGGTTAATAGACTCACCTTTAAATAGGCCAACATGTATTACATAAGCTAACAGACCTACTTTTAAATAAGTCAATATGTTTTTACATAGGTTAATAGGCCTAAGCCTTGAAATAGGCTAACGAGCCTACTTAAGGTTAATAGACTTTTGTTATAATTTAACACTCATTTTTTAATTTTATAGATGTTCACCACTTTTAATTTAGTCTTTGGTCGATGTGTTCACTTTCTTACTTTAGTCTTTCAAGTCTCACATCAACCAAAGACCAGAGTAAGAAAGTAGGGAACATCTATAAAAATAGGAGTAAATATTAACTTATTATTTTCATTCTAATAAATATATTACATTAAATATATTAATAAATATGTTATTCTAACTTATTAACTTAAGTTTTAGTTATTGATTTTTATTAAAATTTAATTAATGAATATATTAATATATTATAATAAATGAATAATTATAATTTTATAATCATTATAATAATATATATTATATTATATATAATTAAATAGATCAGACCAAATCACTCATGCTTAAGAGGTTTATTAGATGTCTTGAGATTTGATATTTTTAGTTAAAACAGATTTTTAAAAAAGTATTGATCTAATTTGTTTAATAAACAGGTCAGACTTGACTTAATTTGTTTAGTAAACAGGTTAAATTAGGCTAAATCTTAAACATGTCAAGCCATAGGCTCTTTATCATCCGTAATTCCTCTTTAATTTCGGTTTTGATTCGAGTTCAATTTTTTTTTTAAATTGTGCTATTTCAATTACTGTCGTTAATAGGCTTTGGTTAAGTGATGACGTGGCTAACGAAGCACCAAATCTCATTTGTCACGTGGCATACTAATCCAACTGGCATTAAACCATTTGCTATCATTTGCCACATCTCTACCAATTTGACACGTCACACATCTCCACCCCCTCCCCCTCTTCTCTCTCTCTTCTCCTTTCTCCTGCAAATTTCAAAGTTTCCACTGAATGCTGGGTCCTCCTCTGACCATCGCATTCAAAATAAACATTATTTTTCGTAGCTGGTTTTCCTTTCTATTTTAATGTAGTTGAGCACTTTCTCCACAACTAAATTCCCAATAGTTGGGCAATCATTAGATTCACGATTAATGCCTTATTATTTTCATAGCTAATAACTTTTCCATCTCGAGTCTACAATAGAAGGCGCATTTTCTGATTGGTGCACACTCGCACTAAACCCAAGTCGCAACCATTATTTGTAACAACCGTAATCGATTCAACATCACCATTTGCAACAGTGTAACCTCCCATCTAATTAGGAGACCCAGTCGATGGCTTGTCGTTGAAAATGATGTTAATTCGCGAATCATTCGCACCAGATGATGAATTTGCGACGAAGTGAAACTGGAAGACTAAGGGAGGGAGGAAGGGGGAGAGAGATGAATTCGAGATGAAGTGAACATGATGACTATGAGACACAGAGAGAGAAGATGAAGGAACACGATGACTATGAGAGAAGGTGAAGGATGGGCACTATTAGTCAGTGGAGGTGGTGGGCATTACTAGCTGTTGGAGGTGCTGGGTTGTGGCGGCGGCGATTTGAGTCCCTGCTCATGGGTCGCTAGCGGGTGTGACTAATTGGTAGCAAGAGCTCTTGACGACTGAGGTTCGATGTTGGTGGAAGCTTGCAGCAATGGGTTTATGCAAGTGGTGTTTTGGGATGACATGCAAGTTTCCATTGAAGGTGTTATGGAGCTATTGTTTTGGTTGAGAATGGTGGAAGGAGGAAGTATGGCCTTTGTTGTTGAACTATCGAGGGTTTGAATTTTGCAGAAGAGAGGGGAGAGGAGAGGAAGAAGAAGAGGGGTGCGGTGGAGACGCGTAACAAAATGGTGGGGATGTGGCAAATGATGGCCAATGAGGTAATGTCATGTTGGATTAGTATGATGTGGCAAGTGTGATTTGGTAGTCTGTTAACCACATCATTCCTTATCAGAATAAGGATTGAAATAGCATAATTTTAAAAAAAATTGGACTAAACCAAAACCAAATTTAGAGACTGAAGCCAAAAAGTTTTATATCAATAAGAACCAAAAACATATTTAAATCATTTCTTTAAGTCAGATATTTTGGATGTGGGGAATAATGTCCTCATATAAAATTAAGAAATTTTAAAATATTTTCAATTTTGTATATATAAATAAATTAATTATATTTGTAGTTTATGATTTGTTAATAATATATTGATTTTTTCTTTAAAAAAAATTTAACATTCACATGCAATGAACATATTAGTTGAAGGACAAAACTTGATTTCAACTCTCATCTAATCTGTTATCACGTATCTATTACTTTTTTAATTTGTTATCATGTGTTGTTTCAAAATCTCATTTAATTAAGTTAATTGATACATGACAACAGATTAAATGAGTAATAAATACGTGACAACAGATTAGATAGGAATTAGAGAAACTCCTTTCAACTAAAGTTGAAATCAAGTTCTGTCCTTTGTTGAATAGGGAGAATTTGAGATGTATATATACTTATGTATCAAACTCAAACACTGGTGTTTTTTTCTCAAACAGTATTACGCATGAGATTAGATGCTTACATTCAAACACTTTTTGACAGTTTCTAGTTACTTATGGAAAGTTAAATGACTCTGACTCACTTTACATTGTCATTCCTAAATTTAAACGTGGTCATTCACGTGAAAAAAAAAAAAAAGCCACTGGGAATAATATTGAATTTGGTTTTAGTTTGTCTCTTATTTTTAACCAATACTAAAAATTTGAGGAATGGCAGAATTTGATGATCAGTGATAATCTTTCCATGTCTCCTTACCTTAGTTCTCTTAGCATAAGGATTCACGCCTGTATGGACCGTGAGTAGTACGTTCGAGTAAAGAGAGCATAAGAAGTTTCTAAGGGGGAAAAAAGAGAAAGAAACTCTAAGGAAATTGATCAATTTAGGACTCTACTTAGGGCCAAAAACTTGAGAAAAAAATTCTTATTATTCAGAAGATAACTAAATTGAAATTCTTATTCCGATTAGGATGTGCAGTAATTGAATTTTACGTGAAACTATATAAATCTTGGGATAAATTTATTCACCAAAAAAAATCAAGAGATAAATTTTACAATACAAAACGAAATTAGAGGTTGTGTGTGTTACATATCTAGCACTATATTTATTAATTTATTTAGTTATTTCATTTTTGAAATGAAAGAGCATCATTAAGAAGCAAAGTAAACAGGTAGAGTCGAGTTATGTCTTCTTTTTTCCCCTGAAGCAAGATCCAATGAGTTGGGTGGTTAAATGTGGTTACCATCTCAGGTCTAATCTGTCAAATGAAACTGTTTTGACTCCTTCCAGACATAAATTACCATCTAAAATACCAAAAGAGAGGATTACTAGTTCCCAAAAAATTTTCCAAGGTATGGATTCTAAGCATTTATTGTCACAACCAAGGATTTAAATAACGGGCTTGATGCAGCTACAATATCTCAGTTGAGGCGGCCAATGCATCACATTGCGATTGTGGACTGTATTGGTCCTCATTAACCTGCAATTGCCACAATGTGACAGTAACTTTGCAATTTAAAACCTTGATCACAATTAACAATTATATATTTGACAACTCAAAATCAGAAAAAAAAAGAGTACATTTTCATTTTAATCGTGAAAGATATACTACCAATCATATTAGTCTTTGAAAGATAGAAATTAAGCCTGAGATTCCGAATAAATTAGTCATTCAAATTAGTCCCACCGTCAAGTCACTTTTGTTTATGTTAACAAATTTACAGAGGTGGTATGTTAAGTGCCAAAGTGACATTGTACGTGGTATAATTTGGCACGATGTTCTTGTATATTATGTTTCACAGTTATCCACCTGTAGAGATATCTCCCCTTAAAAGACTTTTACATTGCATATGCAATCTTGTGATGCCATTGTGAGATATCTTTCACAGCAAAAGACAACAAATTCTTTTGGTCTTGGTCATTCGGAATAAAAAGATGTTGAAGTGTTTCCTAAACATTTTCTCACTGGACTTCATATGAGCATCTCATTATAGATGACTTATAACTTCTTATCATGGTTTTAATTTATATTATAACCTTGACTCCATTTATAAAAGTTGGATTTCGTGCGACACAAGTGGCATTGTAGGTCACTTCGCGAGTCCCTTTCTCACTGGACTTCATATGAGCATCTCATTATAGATGACTTATAACTTCTTATCATGGTTTTAATTTATATTATAACCTTGACTCCATTTATAAAAGTTGGATTTCGTGCGACACAAGTGGCATTGTAGGTCACTTTGCGAGTCCATAATTCGATGTTCCTTATGGTCTACTGCCACTTTTATTATTCTCCATAGTGATATTTCTTGGTAGGACTATCCAAAATATAGAAGACTAGTTTTGGAAAATCATCAGCATGAAGACTCGAAGTAAACATAAGAAGACCGGAAGGAGACTTAAAAGACTTCAGGAAATTAAGCCAGAAAGCACATTAGCTAGCTAGCAGCACTAAGGAGGACATTTCTTTCCAATGATGACTAAGGAGCTTTATTATATTTCAAAGTTAATTAGTGCTCGAAACTGTTTTTCGGAAAGGACAAAACTTAAGTAAAATTCTTTAAGTATTTGTGGTGTTGTTCTCTAATAAAAATACGACACATGTTTTATTTTTCAATAAAAATATAACATATATCTTACGTTTTAGTCACTTAATCATCATTTTTAAGTTTTTATTAATGAGTTGTAAAAAATGTACACATATTATATTTTTATTAGAGAATAGCATTATAAACACTTAAGAAACTTTACTTAAGTTTTGTCCTTTTGAAAAAATTACGAATAATGTGGCATTGTTTATTTTAACCTCAGCTTCTCATATAGGGGCCATAACACCCACCCGGACCTCTTTAATGGGATCTACATGAATCAATTTGTCTCTTATCAAGTTGTTCCATGTCATTACTAACACATTTCGTAGAAAAACTCTTCCTAACATTTAGTATTTTCCCGTCGAAGTTTCCTGCCCCTCGTTACTTTAAATTATCTCATTTTATTAATATATAACAGCATTTTTATGTGAAATAAAGAGTGTTTATGTGCATGACCAAATCGTATAATGAGAGAGCAGTCTCTCACTTATAAGATACTTTTGAGAGGAAAAAAAAAGTCTATGTATGTGGAGAAGCAAATCTTTATGCGTACTTCATAAGGGAGCAATCACATTATTATGATATAGTCCTCTTACTCATTTTCTATGCCTCTGACTTTGGTCTTTTAGAAATTTAAAAGTGCATCATACTGTCCTGTATAAGATAGGCACATAAAAAATTCTCCAAGCCCAAAGAACAAGGGATGAAACTGGCTTACAATTTTAATTGAATACTGCAACTAAAACTTTATTCGTATTTCTTTCGTGATCTAATACGAACTGAAGGTTACGAAGGCATAAGAAGGGGTTGAATTATGCTCTTGAGCAAAATTTTCCCTATACTTGAAACAATTAAATAAGAGAAATAGAGTAAATGATAAATTAAATGAATCACACAAGAAAATTTGAACTTATAGAGTGGAGTGGGAAACAGAGCAAATTTCAAAATGTCTTCAGCAAAGAGAAGTTTTCATGTCACCAGTTCATGAAAGTTTTCCACAGGAAGAGTGAGTGTATTATTAAGTGCATGTTTGGATTTCAATTTGCACGCTCGAACATATGTTTGAGCTTTCTCGACCGACGTGTAAACTTGTTTGAGAGTTTTTTTATTTATCAGTTTCAACTGGTTTTGGGTGGCTAACTTACGTTTGCCTAAAAATAAGAAAATCTTGCTTTTGAATTATAATTTATCTATTGATAAATTTTGCTTTTTATATTTATTTTTTTAAATTTATTTTTGAGATAAAAATTCTCAAATATAAATTATATTATTATAAACTCACTTTTAATCAAACTTAAATTTACAAACATATTTTTAATCAAACTTAAATTTATCAATTTTAATCTAAACACACACTAAAATAGTTGAGGAAAGAAAGAAACAAAATAAAATAGGGGACACAAATGCTTGCATTGATTGATAGTTATCATAAATGCAGTAAATAAGAATATGCGGTACAATACTTGTACATGATATGATTTGTCACTTCTTGTAATTATATTACAAATAATTTTTAAGACAAATCCAGTACGCAGTACGCTGAATCTAATATGCGATTCGCATGGTTATTGATCGAATTCCGTAAGTATGTACTAATTCATCTCATAAAGATACCTAAACCCAATTCTTGGTAAAAACTAAGATTAATATAAAATTGAGCGTTCTTTTTTTAACCTTAGTATCTCTCCAAGCAAGATTAGAAATATTATTTCTTCTAGCATAGCCTCTCAAAGTTAGAAGAGTAGTTATATATCATACTAACATCTCCAAATTAGACTAAGATAAATTTGTATACAAATCTCTTTTTTACAGAAACTTGAAATGATGTAAAAGTGTTTAATTAGATTAGCTCGCTGACACTCAAGATATGGAGTTCCATCTGAGTACAGAAGCTCTCAAACTAAAAGAAGGTAGAACAATACAAAGAGCTCAATTGAGAACAAAATAGAGTATGAGAATCAATCAGCTTTGCAGAGGATATTCCTGCAAGTTTCTCAGCCAGTTGTTACTGTTCAGCAATATGAACGTTGCAGAGTCTTTTAGTGTTGAACTGTCGTAACTTTTTGCTCAGAAGATTGGAACGTGTAAAATTGTCTACTCGTGTAAAATTGTCTACTAGTGGGAATTGAAAGGTTAGAGTAGTCTTGTGAGTATGCTTTTGGAAGCTTGCTCTAGCGCAACCCTTGCAGAGTTAGAGTGTTCCATACTTCCATATCTTCGAAGAATTATGCAAATCGGTCTCTAGAAAAATCTACAATTAAGACTTAAGAGTCAATAAAGAATAAAGTGAGCTTTAGAGCTTACACTTTGCTATATTTCAAATGAAGAAGGAAGAATTAAAAGAGATAAATGTTATTGTGTGTATTTAACATATATTGCAGTCGCAATCTGCTATAGAGAATGCCAACAAAGAACACATACAAAACCAAAAGACATTAGGGCCTTATAACAAGAATTATAACCAATCATATATGGTCTAATTGAAATAAAAAAGAATTCTGATTAATTTTAAAATTTTTTGTCTGATATTTATTATTTTTAAATAAAATAATAATTCTCCAAAAATTCAGTTTAAACTGAGGTGCTAATGTACAAAGCCATATATAAATAATATTATACCAATTTAGCTATGCAAACAAAATGCCTAATTGACGTTAGTTAGAAGGGCAACAACTTTGGAAGTTTTCTAAACCTGCACTTTGGTCTATGAAGAAAGAAGCCATGTATTTGTCAATTAATATACCCTTAACTACGGTTGTCTGGTGAATTGGGTGTCAGACCAACTGGATAAACTCATGAATTTGTGGATTTTGATCTAACCTCCGTAAAATGCTAATTGTATTAGATTCGTGGGTTTGATTGAGTTGAGTTGAGTTGGAATTTACTACAACTCACAAGATATAGATCGAGTAATAAGTTTGAAAAGTGTTAAACTCATACAAACTCAACTCATCCAAGATTTTTTTCTTTTTTATAAAAACCATTTAGTTATGATGACCATTTTAGATTACATTTGCTCATATATTTTTTATAGAACTAGTTAAGTTTACGTGTAGGCATTATGGTCACATTGAAAATATAACTAGCAAAATAAATATTGAAAACTTATGAAACATGTAATAGACCATTGCAATAAAAATTCAATAAATCGCTTAAAAGATAAAGAGTATCTTGAAAAAATTGAGAATTGAGTAAATGATAATGTCAATCCATATGCTATATGTGATGATATTAACTTCAAGAGATATGCTAGTAATGCACTATTTTAAACACTCCTTTCAACACTTATTTTATTTTTGGTCCAAATGTAAGTGTTGTTAACATTCTTCCCCTAATAATCCTTTTAAGTGTATGAGGTGAACCAATAAAAAAACAAATGTTGAAAGAAATGTCTAAAATAGTGTGTTGCCTTAGCATTCTTTTTTACTTTAATTAGCTAATGTGATTTTTTATTTATGACTTTTAAGACATATTATCTTACTTTAATTTATTCCAGACTTATATTAACTAAATAAGATTTATTAAGTTTATTTAATTTGTTTAGATTTATTTTATTTGCATACAACTATTTATGTGATTTTTCAGTTTATTTAGGACATATATTGCTTTTAATTAAAATGTGTTATGTGTAACGAATTTTTTATTTCATATATTGACATTTATTTTAACAGATCTTTTAATGTATATTGGAATCATGAATTTGACCCAACTCAACCCACTCTTAAGCGAGTTGGGTTTAATTAGGTTGGGTTAAAGAAAAAAAAATATAAACCTAACCTAACCTAGCCTATTGGTTAATTAAATGAGCGAGTTACCCTAAAACTTACCCAGCCCACTCAATAGACATCCCTACCCTTAACTTACTTTGGAAACATAAATTGAGCCCATTTTCTTTGGCTGATGATTAGGGATAGAAATGAGCCAGACTGTCCGTCAGGGGCCTATGGTCTGACTTGTCTGAGGTCTGTCTGGCTTGACCTAACCTGACCTGACCTATTTACTAAACAAGTTAAGTCAAGATTTTTTTAAAAGTTTGTTTAACTAAAAATGTCAGATCTCAAGCTATCTAATAGGTCTTTTAAGCCTGACAGGCTGACTTGGTCTATTTAACTATATATAATATAATATATATTATTATAATAATTATAAATTATAATTATAATATATTAATATATTTTTTAATTAAATTTTAATAAAAATTAATAACTAAAAACTAAGTTAGTAAGTTGAAATAGAAATAACATATTTATTAATATATTTAATATAATTAATGTAATATATTTATTAGAATGAATATAACAAGTTAACACTCACCCCTTACTTTTATAAATACTCACTATTTTCTTACTTTAGTCTTTGGTCGATGTGAAACTTAGAGATATACCAAGTTACAACTATATGCCTCTAATATATTTGTAACTTGGTATATTTTTAAGTCTCACATCGATCAAAGACTAGAGTAAAAATATGGTGAGTATCTATAAAATTAGAGGATGAGTGTTAAGTTATAACAAATGTTTATTGGTCTTAAGTAGGCCCGTTGGCCTATTTCAAGACTTAAGTATGTTAACTTATGTAAAGACATGCTGATCTATTTAAAGGTAGGTCTGTTAGTCTATGTAAAAGCTTGTTGCCCTATTTAAAGGTCGACTTATTAGTTTATTTAAATGTGTCATTGTAAAGTAGGCCTTTAAATAGACTTTCTGACTAGGTCAAACTTTTAAAAAAATCAGGTCAAACTTTAAAAATCTACCTATTATAGGCTCTTAAGTCAAGTTCAAGCTTTATAATTGAGATATAAGTCAGATTTGTTTAAGTCAAAGTCAAACTTGACTTGACCTGCCCTGTTTCTACCCATAGTGATGATCAAATTATGAGTATTATAATAGCAAAGTTGAATCTAAAACACTAGGACATTGAAGTGATATCAATCAGTTCACTTGGAAAAAAAATTCATGGCCATCTATTAGCTCACTATTGACAAGTATGTGTGGGTCACACTCAAGAATTTTAGGTCATAGGAGTAAAGTTGTGTTTTTATATTTTGAAAACATTAAATGATCTTTTTATTATCAATATTATTAAATATTTTTTATTATATATGTAACTAAATAATCATTCAATAATATTATATGAGTTTTATTTTTTATCACTATGAATTTATTAATTTATTTACATATAAAATTAAAAATTATACATATAAAAAAATTAAAAAAATATATATTTATATAAAATCAAAGAAAAATTTTAAAATAAAATAAGAGCATGTATCTCTACTCTTCTAAACTTAGGTCTGTCCTTGGTGTGGAATTCATGTGACACTATTACGAGATCTAGACATGTAATTGGTGTGTGCATAAACATTTTCAAGATAAGATGAGCTCACTTGATCTAAAGATTGAGATTAATACATACGTAGCAAATATTAAATCATAATTTTAATTTTAATCTGCTACGAAATTTAAAGTATGCATTTATTTTTTTGCCTTATGAGGTTTCTTCACAACTTTTAGATAAAAAACTATTCTTTACTCGTATTGAGACTCTATGTATCCAGTATCCACAAATACTTTTCGCTGCCTTGATTTCTAACATTGTAGCAGCCCTTTAGCCGCCAAACTCAAATTTAATTACTAATTGAACCATCTGGTTATGCAATCATACGTAAACATAAATTGTTTATTATATTTCAGTTTAATACTTTTAAACTAATATCTAATTGCATTTGAATTTTTTATTTACTATAGAGGTTGAAATTTGTGTTCCAAATGTACCACCACATCCCTCCACTTGCGTCAATGAACAGTTACCTAGGCAGCCCAAAAGTTTACTTTCCGTCATCGACCAAATTATTTGCAAGTTGCAATTAAAAAAGGTTCATGGTGGACTAATTCAAATTTGATAATCTATTTGAGTGCAATTATTCTTTCATGTATAATCAAACTTTAAAAAAAAAACCTGAAAGAAAATGGATAAGAAAACTCAACAAGGGTCATACAAATTTTGAATACTTCACATATATACTTTAAGAAGAAAATTCTCTAAAATAATTTATGAATAAATAAATATTTATTAATTATTGAATTATAAACTTACTTATCAATTAATGGTCGATAAATATTTATTTACTCATAAATTATTTTAAAAAATCCAAATTCTATATATATTTAGTACATCATTCATTGGTATTACAATCAAATAACTCTAACCTAGTGAAACATTAATTTTTGTATAAAGTAAAAATGTTAAGAGACTTGGTGTTTTGCACAGTATACATAAACAAAGTCAGTGTTTCACTTCTAGTCCCATTTTTATGTAGATTACATATCATTAGCCTTTCTCGATACTCTGTAGCTGGTTTCTTTGTCAATGGATGACTCTAGCTCTTGTAGCTGGCGGCAATGCTGTCCCCACATCAGAAATTAATGTACCCTTTCATTCCAAGTAACGGTCAAATTCAAGTTACCGTATGATATTTTAAGTATTCTATACCCTCATTAAATATGTTTATGAAAAATTCAGAACTCTGGCAATTCTATTGGATCCACAGTTCTGATGAAAATGTCATACCAGAAATCCTTGCCATCGTCAAAGTTTGAACTATAACCATAACTCTGTTGGAAAGTTTCCTCATAATTATTAAATGGGTATTGAAGTGGAAACTCATTTGAGATTGTCAAAGATTTTGACGAAATGGTGGGGGTTTCATCCATTGCTGCTTCTGACCAAAAGCTTTCATCAATTTCAGGCATTGTCTCCAGAGACTCTATGTCTTCACCCTTGATATTTTTGCTTTCACCAACCGTGACTGATGAGAAATCACTAGAAGTAGTGCATGCTGATGTAGTCTCCATCTCAGGGAAACTAAAACTGGCAGGTTCTGATTGAGTTATGGTGCTGGAATTGGAATCAGAACGTTTAATTTTTGGTTTAGAGACTCTTTTGTTATCTGAACTGGGTTGGTTTGTTTTCAGAAGCCTCTTCCTCAAATGGGTGTGCCACACATTTTTTATTTCATTGTCAGTTCTTCCTGGTAATTTTGCTGCAATTGCTGACCACCTGAAAATAAGGATCAAAATGATTAATATATTCGTGAGATAATTGCACGAGATTCGCGTTCAGTTTCTTAATTATAGTGATTCAGAAAACGGCAAACTTTGATATTGTCTTAATTGTAGATTACATGGACTGGACAGTGAGTGTATGTACGTCTAGCACATATTATAGTTGCATGTGCCATAAACTGCTACAGTAGGTTTCATACAAGACAGATCAAATCAGAGAAACTTGAAAGTTGCAGCCCCACCTTTTTTTTAACGGGTTCTGATGGTTTATATAATCCAAAAAATTTAATTCTATTTTTTTTATATTTATTATATTTATTTTATTAATTAAATTATAATATGTATTTATTAATATTTTTTATTGTTTTTAAATACACATATATCTTAACTTGATTAATAAAATAGATATAATAAATATAAAAAAAAAATCTACATCACTTTGACATCATTGCAGTTGAATTAATTGTTCAAATTCTAGCACAATTTGCAAGTACTTTGTGCAAGAATAGATTTCTGTTCAATATTTTGTATTAAGAAAGTGATGTAAATATAAAATACAATGTAAGATAATATTTTTCTGTTTTGTTTGACATAATAGGTTTATTTTTTTTACACTGATAGAGAAATTTTTAGGCATTTATGAAATAAGAAAAAATTATTACTGTGTAAGAATCATTATGTGACACTATAATTATAACATTAAAAATATTATTAAAATGAGAAATAAAGATAATCCACGTAGCTAAAATGATAATCAGTAAATAATACAGGACAATAACTTTTTCTTGCCAGCTTCTTAAAAATTTCTCGCATCGACATAATAGGTTGATTGTGCTGAACTAGAGCATGTTTGGATACATCATTTCTCCTTCACTCTTTGTATCAGTTGCACCGTCAAAGGTGGGAGCAATAGCATACCTAGATTTTCTCGCACAATTAATGGCTCTACTCGAGTCCCCATTATGCAATAAATATTAGTTTACACAACCTTTTCATTTTACTTGTCCTAAAAGTTGACAATTAATGTCACTAGCCCCCACCACTTTAATCAGCCTCATCTTTATCTTTATCAGAGAAAATAAGAAAAAGAAAAGAACGATGACCCCAAATCCAGTTTTTAAAACACAATCACTCATTTACAATTTCAGCAAATTAAAAAGATCATTAAACAGCATCATGTAAACTAAGAATTTGATGGTTGGCATCATGATGCTTTATCTTGATTAACTTTTTGCTGAAAAGTTAAGATGAGGAAATCAGTGAATACCTGTTCCCCAGCATCTCATGCAGCTTAATGATAGTTTCCTCTTCTTCATTTGTGAAATTTCCTCTCTTGATATCAGGCCTCAAGTAGTTAATCCAGCGCAGTCTGCAGCTCTTCCCACACCTTAATAGGCCTGAGCAATTTGATTAGAGAAACCAAAAGAAAGTCAATACACATATCATAACATTACCAAATCATCCCAAACATATACAAATAGTGGAAAATTCAAGAAGCTTTGTGAATCATAAAGTTTATGGCACTAAATGGAGATAATATCCAAAAGCTAGGCCTATTATACATATGATATTGTATTAATATGTCATAGATTGGACATATGTTCAATTCAAGTAGTAAGTACCAGCTTGCTTTGGGAGGGCACGCCAGTTGCCATGGCCATGATTTTGGATGTAAGATACGAGGATTTCATCTTCCTCAGGAGTCCAAGGACCCTTCTTCAATCCCATCTTCTCACAACAAGGAGCTCTTACCATCTCTTTGTTTGTTGGTCTCGTTTGTATGGCAAAAGGATGGTAGACTAGTATAAGTACGCTAGTCTCTCTCTAGATCTAGCTAGCTCCTTCTCTCCTCAAATGGGATTCTTCAACTTCTTTCCTAAGGCCCATGCTGGCTATTTATCCTTGGATATTCCGCACGCCATGAGCTAGAGAATGGTCCAAGACAAGAAAAGCATATTTCCATATTCCAACCATAAACCATTTAGCAGTTTCCACGAAAGAGGATCACTCTCTTTCTCTCACAAAGGAAAAGAAAATTAATAATTTTGTTTTATATATAAGTGAGACTTGGGAGTTAAAAGATTTCATAACCTGTCACATTGTTGAATGACAAGTTTAGCGCATATACATGATAATTTGCCTGCCAATTGCATATATTTCTATGTACTTAATTATTATATGTACGTTGTTTTATGTGTCAAGTCTTTATTAGCTGAAAGGCGAGTATTACAATACAAATTAATAATGCTATTTATTCAAAATTTTAACTTAACCTTATTAAACACAAAGCAGCCAAATTAATAATGTGGAGAAAGTAGATAAACGGCATTTTTATTAGAAGAATGTTAAGAATATATTTTTAATACATTTTTTTAACATATTTTTTATTATTAGACTATATCATCTATTAAAGTATATATTTAAATTTGATTATATATTAATTAAATTAATTATATATTAATTGAGATAATTATATATTAATTAAAATTTAATATGTATTTTAATATCTGACATGATCTAATAAAAAAAATGTGTTAAAAAAGTGTGTTTTTAATATTCTTCTTTTTTTTAACTTGTGTGAGTAGAGGTGACAAAATGGATTTAACCTGTTGGGTCAACCTCAATTTGTTATTTTTTGGAAGGTTAAGTTTAAGATTTTAACTCATTTTTATTTTTTAACTCGCATAATCCGTCTCGCATAACCCATGAGTTATGGAGAGAAGCGAGTTAACCCATTGAATTGAGTTTTTTTTTAAGTGTTATAAATGAGTTTTTTTTATTGATATTTATGGTATTTTTATGGATATGATACTAATTTTATTTTATTTATTTTATTTTTTAGTCTCTATAAATTATAATTTTTTTAAACAAAATTTATAAATTTTTTTTTGTTTTTTGTACATTTTTTTTGTTTTTTAGGTGAATTAGGTGGGTTGACCCCTCAATCCACTTACTTTTTTTCATTTTATCTATTAAGCGGATCAACCTGTCAACCCGCCAACTCATCTTAAAACTGGATGAGTTGGTTCTTCTAACCCATTTCTCAAAATGAGCTAACCCACCCAACTTCATATTTTGGCGGGTTGAAGGCAAGGACGGCAGGAAGGGCGGGACAGGTTGGCCTATTTGCCACCTCTACGTGTGAGTATGATATACATGAGTGAGTTTGTTTGTACTTAATTTGTAAAATTATTTTTTATTAAAAAATTTACTTATCAAACGTGTATAATTGTTTGGATAAGATTTTAAAAAATAAAATAAATAAAATTAATTTTTTATTTTTAATCAGAAATTGATGAGTTTTTAAAAAAATTAATTTCTTACTTTTTACATTTAAAAATACAAAGTACTTTTGAAATTGTATTTAAGCACAAAATAATTTTTATTTTTCATAATAATTTCTACAAAAATCTATTTTTTGTATTATTTTTTTTTTTTCAAAATATAGATGGCACCTATATATATATAAAAGAGACATATTTAATGAGAAAATTTTTTATTATAAGAAGATAAGAGAAGTAAATTTTGATCATATAAGTATATATAGATAGTTAAGATTAAAAGTTATTTAAAAGTTATGCGATTATTAAAAAAGTCACATACATTTATGTTTTAATTTGAACCATTTATGTAATATCTAATGATCAAAATTCACTTCTCTTATATCTTACAATAAATACTTCTTTCATCAGATACGTTTCATATATATATACACATTTAATGAGAGTAATTTTTATTATAAGAAGGTGAAAAAAGTAAATCTTAATTATATAATTATATATAAATAATCAAGATTAAAAATTAATTAAAAATTATGTAATCATATAAAAAAATCACATATATTTATATTTTAATTTTAATTATTTATATAAAATTTAATTATTAATATTTACTTTTCTTACTTTTTATAATAAATATTTCTGTCAATATATATATATATAAATACACACACAGTAAATGTGATATACTGTTATATATATACACAACAAATGTGATATACTGTTTTCGCTAGAATAAGCATTGTTACTCTTTCATATATTTTTTTTGTTAGAAAAAATTGTTGATTTTTAAAAAAATGAAAACAGTACTATGAGTTGCACATGGACTGGAACTTAACAAAGTCAAGTTTTATTTTTCTTTTAGTAATATTTTGAGCAAGTTAAGTCGGTCAAATAAAAAAAAAGAGAATTTATTTGGTCAAGTAGAAAGTGGGAGAGAGTGACCCAATTGGTTTAGTTTACATTAAATAAGAACTATACAGATATTTTTCATGCATGAGGCCAAACCGCCAAAGAGGAGAGACGACAGGACGCCACTTGTACAATCACGTGCCTTGATTTATGCGACGATAGGATACCAAGTCGACGATAGAAAATCATGGTTGTTTCTTATTCTTATTTACTCATCCAAAAATGAAAGAAAAAAAATTATATATATATTATATGTCAGGCTTACACTCTGAAACGCTTCTACTGTTCTACATAAAAGAATATCAAACGTATATATGCAGGCTATGCATGAAATTATTAATTAGTCTTTTTTTTTTATGTTGGATATTTAGATAGGTAACAATCTGATACTAACCCTTAAGAAGTTATAAACGACGTCGACGTAAAATAATATTACACTAACTATCAAATAAACATTAATGTTATATAATAATAATATTTGTAGTACTTACTTGATCATTATTATTATATTTCAATTAAAGATATTTCTATTTATTTTTATTATCAACAAAAATAACTTTTATTTATATTTTAAAACAACAGTTTAAAAATAATCTTTGACTCATAATTAATTTTAAAATTATACACAAATATGTCATTTCAGTATTTATTACTTATTATTTTTATTTTTAATCTGTGTATTTATTATTTTTTTAAAAGTATAAAATAACCTTCAAATTATAAAACATAACATTTTCTCCCCATTTTTCCTATCTTTCACATTCTACTTCTCCATTTTTTGTTTCTTTTTGTTTAAAGAAATCATCTTCTACTTTATTTATGTTTCTCTTATTTCTTATCTGATTTTCCCTCTTCTTATCTTTTTTTTTAATATTTTAAAACATTTTACTCTCCACCCATTTTTTTATTTAAAAAATTACCTCGCACTTTCTTTATCTTTTTCTTTCTGCTTAGTTTTCTATTTCCTTATCATTATTTTTGTACAGTATCATTTTTATATTTTAAAATAAATTATTGTTTCTCTCCACCCATTTCTTTTTTATTTTTTGTACACGCCTGTATATGTATGTATTAGGTTTTTTCTACTACAAAAATGATTATTACATATAAGAAACTTACTAATTTTGAGATGGTAAATAATAATCGCTAACATTATATATAATAAGTCTATATTGATCGCAATTATTAAATTATAAACTTAATTATGTCAGCTCAAAAAAAATTATAAACTTAATTATGATTAAATTATAATGAAAATAATCTCAATTTTAATATTATAACCAATTATCAACATCAACTTTTAAAACTTATCGAATCAGATCCTCAAATAATATTTTACTCTTGGCAAAATTATAGAATACTCCCTTCAACTTTAGCTTTAATGTTATTAATTTACCCCCTTATGCTATCATACATTGCAATTTACTTCTTTGAACTTACGATATTGTGCAATTTTAAATTTTTTTTAGTTCTCCATCCAATTCATGGCTTCCTTGAAGATATGTATCATATGAGACCTTACAATAAATACTTGTAGCTCTAATTTCAAACTTTCAAGGCAAAGAAATTATAATTTTTCCAGTTAGAAAACACAACTCCTCCTTCATGGGTTATCTCAAATTTTCGGGGAATGAGAATTGAGAAACCACACCCTCTGTATCATTCCTCCCAACCCAAACAACAAGGCTTTGCTTCTTAATTTTTTTAATGTTTTTTTTTGTAGATCATCTCTCTGTTGCATTTACTAGGATGACATTTTCGTTAAATTCTCCTATTCTCCATATTGCTGCTGTTTTTGGGACAATTTCTTGTACAATGACTTTACCTTATTTAAACACTTTTTGACAATATCTTTTGCAGGGTGCTCATTCGCTTCATTAGTGACCCAAAATTGCTTTAAATTGTTGTCTATTAATAGAACTCTTGCAGGATGAGTCACAATGAACACAATGAACAAGGTCGTTGGAGAACAAGGATGTGATGCTACAGGAGAATAAGAGCATAGGCAGACCATGGAGATGTGGGGAGAGAGATAGAGAGGCAAGAGATGGCCCTTGTGGAAGAGCTCATCAGCAGACGCATGGTGAACTTGGTCAAAGAAGGAAGAATTTGAGGAAGAAAAAAATAAAAACGTTTTGCTATTCAATACAAAACAAAGTGCATGAATTTATGTGGCACTTATTAAATAGAAAGAAAACGAAAATCAAAGGGTGAAAAATAAATGGAAGAGAGAGAAATGAAAGAAAATTGTTGTAACACAAAACTATTCGTGCAAAATGTACGAATTGGCATACCACTCAACATTATCCAAAATAATAATAATAAGAGCATTGTTATTCATCGCAAAATTGTTTTCGTGAAATAATCACGAACATAATATTCAATAGTAGTTAACCATCAGATGCAACTCACGTATTTATGGAGCTAATAAAACGCAAGAAGAATTGGCTAAATTACATTTGTTAAGAAATATTGAGTTATTTTGTTTTATTGTTTATTAAGGGTAGAATAGTATTTTTCTTTTCTTGTTTAGTCTATATATAATTTCTTTGTATTTAGATTAAATTAACTTTTGCATTTCAATAATCAATGAAACTCTTGTCTCTTCTTCACAAATGTTCTTGTATTTTTCTTTGAATTCTTTATCATGGTATCAGAGAAAGTCATGGGATGAGGTTTAATCTCAAACACAACTTTCGAGACAGCATTCGTTTAGTTTGTGACGTGACCGTACAATTTCGAGAGGGTATTCGCTTAATTTCTACGATTTGGTATTTTGGTATTTGTTCAGTTTCTGCAATCTGGTATTTCGTTTTTCTTAGGGTGCAATCTGGTATATCGTTTTCTTTTGGCTTTCTTGATTTTTTTATTATGGCTACTGAAAGAGACGATTCGCTTCAGTCTGTGAGTGTAAAGTTGGATGAAAAGAATTATTCGTATTGGAGTTATGTGATGAGAAACTTTCTTAAGGGTAAAAAGCTGTAGAGATATGTTAGTGGAACTTTTGTGAAACCTAAGAATACTGCTGAGGGGTGTAACATCCCGAAAATTCTTTATTTCATTATAAATGATCATTTTATAATATTTATGATTTTTAGAAATTTTTGTGGATTTTTTTGGAAATGATGAATATTTTAATATATTTTTCATTTTGCGTGTACACTCGAATTTGAATTTCTGGGAAACTAGAATATTTTCCCGAAATTTGGTAAACTTTGAACTGTCAACGTGTCAACGGGAGATCTCACTAAACCCGAGGTCGGGCACAGTTTGCGAGGTTTACATTTTTTTCAAGATTTTATCTGTTAGATAAAATTTGCGGTATCATAAAATTATCTGATGAATAATAAAATATTATTTTCATCAATTGTAAATTTTATTCACTGAGAAAATAATTTCACAGTGTAATTAATCATCTGTTAGATGTATTTAATTTGGAGACAAGCTTACTATGTGCTTTATCGAGGAGCGTGCGAAGCTTCTAAAGAAAGCTTCCTCTAACCATTATTTTTATCATTTCTCTCTCCTCCCAATTTGTGCAGCACGTTTGAAATTAAGGGGGTCTAATTCATTTTATTTTCTCACATTTCCTCTCCTCCCAATACGCAGCTACTATTCACTCATCTTCTCTCTTCTCTTTCACCCTATAGCAGCAACACCATCCACCCACACCTCCATTTTGTTCTTCAAACCGTCCCAATCTTAGCACCATTTCGTGTTTGGAGAACCACCATCATTGAGGAAATCAGCTTCAAGGTTCTGCCATTTCCTCCATCTTCATTCTCCTACGTCTTTGAAGCTTAAAGGTTGGAGCTTTAAGGTAAAGCTCTCAACTTTTTCTTCCTCCCTTCTCATTTTCATAACCCATGGTCATTTTGATGACCATGGGTATCCATTTCAATATTTGGTTCTGATTTGGTAAGTTTGAATATTCAAGGATTTCCAAGAACTGAAAATGAAGTTTCTGGCAAAAAAGGAGCAGCCTTTCTTTGTGCTTCTCTAAGGTAAGAGGAAGACACTCCTCCTCAACCTCTTTTAGCATTTAGGGATATTGTTTGTGATTGATACTGAGATTCACTTCTGTTTGTATGCTGCTGGTAATGTATACATATGCTAGTTGATTGTTTTGTATGTTTGGATATATTTATGTGTACTGGAACGTATAATCTAAAAGGAACGCTGTCGGGCTGGCTCTCGGATGGCCATGCCTTGAGACTAAAATTTTGGAATTATTGGTGAGAAATGGTAATAACTTGGGTTTCTGACCATTAAGTATAATGTCAAAATCTGTCGTGTATGAACCCCTGGCCAAACCCGTCAAATGTGATGTCTTGATCACTTAGTCAAATGTTCGAATCCGTCAAGTATGAGCTACTGGCCAAACCCGTCGAATGTGATGTTTTGATCACTTAGTCAAATGTTCAAATCCGTCGAGTATGAACTCCTGGCCAAACCCGTCGAATTTGATGTCTTGATCAATTAGTAAAGTTAAAATCCGTCGAGTATGAACTCCTGGCCAAACCCGTCGAATTTGACGTTCTGATTACTTAGTAAAGTTAAAATCCGTTGAGTATGAACCCTTGGCCAAACCCGTCGAATTTGACGTTCTGATTACTTAGTAAAGTTAAAATCCATCGAGTATGAACCCTTGGACAAACCCGTCGAATTTGATGTCTTGATCGCTTAGTAAA
The DNA here is from genome assembly GCA_029884595.1 of Ormosia semicastrata. Classification (NCBI taxonomy): domain Eukaryota; kingdom Viridiplantae; phylum Streptophyta; class Magnoliopsida; order Fabales; family Fabaceae; genus Ormosia; species Ormosia semicastrata. Next base: position 40,631,974 of record JAQQTO010000059.1, read on the forward strand.
GTCAAAATCCATCGAGTATGAACCCCTGGCCATGCCCGTCGAATTTGATTCCTGGTCATTTAGTGCAATATCAAAATCCGCCGAGTATGAACTCCTGACCACTTAGGAGAGAAACTCCTCCAATGCAAAATCCGTCGAATTTGAATGACACATCCGTCGAGTGACATATTCGTTGAGTTAGAATGCCAATACCCATCGAGAGACATACATGTCGAGTAGACCTTCTGTCCATTTATCAGACACTTCCCAAAGTTAATATTCGTTGAGTAGAATGTCAAGATCCGTCGAATTAGAGCTATGACCACAGTGTTTTTCGTTGGTTCGACACTTGGGAGATTTCTCCAACGTCGACATCCACATCCATCGAAATTGGACTTCTGCTGACCTTCTAGAAAAGATTCGACAGTTTTGATCTCTGTTCGACAGAATCTCCATCGGACAGAAAATGGGTTTTTATCTAATCTTGTTATAAAATGTTCTCCCATCTTTTATCCTTCTGCCATGTTAGTTTTCGTCGAATGGCAGCCTCAATTTTCCACTAAATGCATTGTCTCTGTCGAATTCACAACTATGGTTTATCACCCAATACCTAGCAATTAAATCTGTGACGTTGTTGGTGATTCTGGCCATGTATCTTCCTAGATTCAAAACCCTTGGATTAATAAAAGCACATAAATCATAAATGATTGGATGACTAGAGATTAAGTAGGGATTCATAAACAGGGAAGAACATGAGTATGGGTGAGCTTTTGAGGCACATAATGAATTTAATGGTTGACTTTTATCATGACTATGAATGGAAATTGTGGATATCCTTAAAAATGTACTATTGGATTGTTGTAGACCCGTGAATGGGATCAGATATTGTTGATAAATGATATGACATGCATTTGAGGCATGATGGACCTAGTTGGTCCTGAGGAGTATGATTGTGTCATGCATTGAACAAAAAGAAAGAGATTGTCCGTTGGACTTGGTTAAGGCCAGTAGCTCTAGGAGTTGAACTTACACCTTTGTGCGGGTGCGAATAGACAAGTGTAGGTTACTTGTTGACCTTGGGGCGTCGGTGCGGGTACCTCACAATGGGTACCGGTAGCTCTCTCGTCCGTGGGGCAGATCGATGTAAACACACCGACGATCCGGGACCGAGACACGGCCCCTATGTCGAGATCGTGTAGAATGTCTTGTAAAATGCCATGATGTACAAAATGATAATTTGAGAATTTTTAGCACTTGAGGGCCAGGCGACCAAGAATACAGACATACCTCCTGATCGTTCTCTCTGACTGTTTTGTGTCTAGCTCCATGGAGTAGGATTTTGGTTATTGAGGGTACGTGTAAATAGTGAGTCCATGAATTATCTGGCATACATCGCTATTATAATTGGAACTGTTGTACCTCTGGTATATCTGTATGTACATGACTGCTTGGAACTGTTTGGTTGAGCATAATCACCATTGAATGTTTATTACCATTATTGCTGTCGTAAATGCTATGTGGCCGCTTAGCGCCGTTTGGTTTCTTAATGCTATGATTGGTAATGATGGTAGGATGTCTTACCTCTTCTTTGTCTCTCCACTTCTGTTTTGTCCATATACTGCGTTCTATAGAAGACAACTGCAAGGAACTGGAAGCCCCCGACTTCCCTGGTTTTTGGCCTCATCTTGACTGAGCGACTGTAGTAGAATATGGAGTCACGCACACAAAGATTCTTGGGAGATGTGCGCCTGACTTTCTTGGGAGGGTCAGAGTGCTGGTACATCAACTATGGTTCTGAGCATTGCGTCTATACGGGGGATGTGTCGTTATCTCTGGCCTGGAGGCGTCACGAGCCGCCTGTCTTCATCTGCTGTATTAGTTTACGTTTGGAGTTTCAGCTACCGATACGCGAGATGTGGGGTGACCGTTATTTCACTCCGCGGGAAGACTCTTTTCGTTCCACAGCTCGAGCCCCGTCCCGCGACTCTGCGATTCATATGGTGATTTCCTCTGACGAAGAAGATCCTGAGGAAGATCCCGAAGAAGTTCCTGAGGACGACCCCGAAGAGGATCCTAAAGAGGATCCTGACTCGATTCCTCCTCACTTGAGGGACTGACTTTACTTGTAGCTACTGAGGGCTACCAGTATTTTATTTTGGGGGCCTGATGTTTTGTCTGTAGTGGGCTATATATTCTGATACCGTAAGGATATGTAGGTATAATCCTTTGGGGGCAGGTATAGTTTTACTTTTTGATATGCCAGGCTTTGTAACTAAATAGTTTGATAATTATATATATATATATATGAATGAAATGTTAATTTTCCATGTATGTTTTGTCACCGTGGATATTGATTACCGTTAACATAAATGTAACAAGAAAAAAAAATATACTCGCTAATTTAATTACCCAACTACATTTGAGTAAATATATATATTATTAAAATGAACCGGGTCTTAACTCACATAAATTTATTTCCGCATTGTAATTTGAAAGTGAGACGTGCCCTTGGGTCAAAAAGGGGCGTCGCAAGGGGTATGCTGCTTTGATAGATACCTAGGAAGCAAAGAATGCAAAAATTATTACTTGGATTAACAATTCTATTGAGCATTCTATAGGTACACAGCTGGCAAAGTATGAGACTGCAAAGGAGGTTTGAGATCATTTGCAAAGGTTATTCACTCAATCAAAATTTTCAAAGCAGTATCAATTAGAGAATGATATACGAGCTCTTCAGCAGAAGAATATGAGTATTCAAGAGTTTTATTATGCTATAATAAATTTTTGGGATCAATTGGCTCTTACAAAATCGGGTATTTCGTTTTTCTTTTGGCTGCAATCTGGTATTTCGTTTTCTTTTGGCTTTCTTGATTTTTTTTATTATGGCTACTGAAAGAGACGATTCGCTTCAGTCTGTGAGTGTAAAGTTGGATGGAAAGAATTATTCGTATTGGAGTTATGTGATGAGAAACTTTCTTAAGGGTAAAAAGCTGTGGGGATATGTTAGTGGAACTTTTGTGAAACCTAAGAATACTGCTGAGGGGTATGCTGCTTTGATAGATACCTAGGAAGCAAACAATGCAAAAATTATTACTTGGATTAACAATTCTATTGAGCATTCTATAGGTACACAGCTGACAAAGTATGAGACTGCAAAGGAGGTTTGGGATCATTTGCAAAGGTTATTCACTCAATCAAAATTTTCAAAGCAGTATCAATTGGAGAATGATATACGAGCTCTTCAGCAGAAGAATATGAGTATTCAAGAGTTTTATTATGCTATAATAGATTTTTGGGATCAATTGGCTCTTACAGAATCGACAGAATTAAAAGCATGTGATGATTATATTGCTCATAGAGAACAGCAGCGATTGGTACAATTTTTTATGACACTTTGCAGTGATTTTGAAGGACTTAGATGTTCAATTTGGCATCGTTCTCCTCTTCCTTCTATTGACTCAGTTGTCAATGAGTTATTGGCTGAAGAAATACGTCTTAAGTCTTATTCTGAAAAGGGAATTCTTTCTACTTCTAATCTCTCTGTGTTAGCGGTATCCTCTAAGCCACCCTCCAATAATCAAAATACGCCTTACACGAGGGTTGCCATTGATGAGTGCAGTTTCTGTAAGAAGAAAGGTCACCGGAAGGCTCAGTGTCCTAAGTTGAGATAGCAGAACCAAACAGTAATCTCAAGCTTGGAAGCTTGGCAACCAGTCATAATCTAATGCTTACAGACCACCTCAACGTTACAGACCACCATAGCCTAATACTGCAGCAGTTGCTTCATTAGGTCTTTCACCGATCCTAGTACTCTGGCTGAGCAATTTCAAAAGTTTCTTTCCTTACAGCCACTTGCTATGTCTGCTTCTTCTTTCATGGGTCAATTGCCTCATAGTTCTTCAGGTATGTCTCATTCTGTACGGGTCTTAGATTCTGGTGCTTCACATCATATGTCTCCATATTCTTCATATTTTGCTTCTGTGTCTCCTTCGTCTTCTATTCCTGTTATGACTGCTGATGACACTCCTATGCCTTTAGCAGGTGTTGGTTCTGTTGTTACACCTAACTTGTCTCTCCCTAATGTTTATCATATTCCGAAACTCAAATCAAATCTTGCTTCTGTTGGTCAGTTATGTGATTCTGATAATTTAGTCATATTTTCCTCTTCTTCTTGTTATATACAAGATCTGCAGTCTCAGAAGCTGATTGAGACATGCCGTAGGGAAGGGGGACTATATATTTTGGATGAGTTAAAAGTGCCGGTTGCTACTGCTGCTGCTAATAGTGTTGATTTATCTTCTTTTCGTTTGAGTCATTCTTCTTCTAGTTTTTACTTATGACATTCTCGTCTAGGTCATGTTTCATCTTCTCGTTTTAGATTTTTGGCATCCACAGGGGATTTAAGAAATTTACAAACTTGTGATATTTTTATTGTAGTAGATGTAAACTGGCAAAATTTTCAGCTTTAGCTTTTAATTGAAGTATTTCTGTTTCTTATTCTCCTTTTGATTTGATTCATTCTGATGTATGGGGACCTTCTCCTGTTGCCACAAAATGAGGGTCTCGATATTATGTTTCTTTTATTGATGATCATACTCGTTATTATTGGGTTTATTTAATGAAACACCATTCTGAATTCTTTGAGATATATACAGCCTTATTAAAACTCAACATTCTACTGTTATCAAATGTTTTAGGTGTGATTTGGGTGGGGGAATACACGTTTAATAAATTTTTTGAGTTTCTTGCCTTAAATGAAACTATTCACCAAACTTCGTGTAAAGATACTCCTGAGCAAAATGGTGTTGCTTAAAGAAAACATAGACACATTGTTGAAACTGCTCGTTCTCTCTTGTTGTCTGCTTCTATTCCTAGTGTGTTTTGGGATGAAGATGTTCTTACTGTTGTAAATTTGATTAATACAATTCCATCTTCTCATATTTCAGGTTTGTCTCCTTTTGAAAACTTATATGGGTATGCTCCTGATTATTCTTTCTTTATAGTTTTTAGTTGTACTTATTTCGTTCTTCGTCCTCATGTGAAACGTAGCAAGTTGTCCTCTCAATCTGCTATTTGTGTCTTTTTTGGTTATGGTAAAGGTAAAAATCGGTATCGTTGTTTTGATCCAATAACTCAGAAACTTTATGTGTCTCGTTATGTTATTTTTTTTTAGCATATACCTTTCTTTTCTATTCCATTCACTACTCATAGCTTGACTAGATCTGACCTTATTCGTATAGATCTTTTTGTTTAGGATTCTGATAGTTTGTCATCTCAGATTCTTAATACTTCAAATACCCCTTCTACAGGTATTGACACTTTACTCTCCGGCACATCTGAAACTTCAAATACCCCAAAGTCGTGGAGTAGCAGTCATATGGGATACGTCCAGGACTGACCCTCCTTCATACCAAGAAGAATCAAATTAATCATCAACTCTCCTAGCAATTGGCTAGTTTTGTTCAATTATTAAATTTAAATTTAAACATCTTCTAGCAAATATAAATGCTGTAAATATGTAACATATATATATACACTACAACAAAAAAGTCTTTTAGCAGCAATAAATATATTTTTTAGCGGCAATTAAAAATTTACTGACAATTAATTATTTGTCATTGTATCCAGTGTCGGTAAAGGTTTTACTGGATATTATATAGAGTGCCGATAAAGACCCCTTTTATGGCCAGTAAAAGTATACACTTTTAGTGGCAATTATTTATCGGCAATTGTAATGATGACTAAAAAAGTTCCAGGTTTGCTTTTTTCCATGTCTTTAACGGCCTTTGTTATTGTTGGTAAAAACCTATTTTATTGTCAGTAAAAAATATGCATTTTAGCGGCAATTATAATGGCGGCTAAAACAGCCCCAGGTTTTCCTTTTTTCATGTCTTTAACTGCCTTTGTTATTGCCAGTAAAGACTTATTTTATTGCCGATAAAAAATGTTATGCTTATTTGACATTCAATGTGAGATTTCGATGTCATTAACAAAATTTTCAATAATAATAATATTTGTCCCTAAAGAACTTAAATCATAACATACAAATGTTTCTAAATACAACATACTAGAATTCATTCTAAAAAGTAGAATATATTTCATTAAATCTACAATAAAAAAGAACATTCATAACTTTACAATAACAATAATAAAACATAAAAAATACACTATCTAATAACTAGTGTCATTTTGAGTCTAATAACTAGTGTTATCAAATAGTCATATTACAAGATAACAGGTAGTCCATAAACAAATTTTTAACTCTTGATCATAATAAAGTCTTTCATATACAAAATTTCTCAAAATCATAGTGTATGACCTGCAATGATAAAATAAAAATAATGTATCATTCAGATATAATTCAACAACCTTAATTAAAAAATACTAATGAAAGTTAAAATATATAATAATATGTCCAAAATCAGTTAGCAAAAATTCATTTTAATTACAAGTCTATAAAAAATTTCTCATACAATGCAACATAGAAAAGTTAACTAAAAATACAAATCTAAAAGCATACAAATAAACTCATTACTTTTCTTTTCATATCTTTGATTTTCTCAAAACAAATTATGAATCAATGAAAATAAAGATGTAGAAAACTAAATTATAGGGCAGAGAATAAAGAATACCTACTCTTCAAGTATGCACAAATTGCCTTATTAGGGGTTAACAATGTAGTTACCAAATCAAATCATTTTTCTAGTCATAACCAGACAGCCTTGAATCCAAAATAAAGAAGGATTCATAGTTAGAATTGCTAAATCAGACTAACTAATTATAACTTCATAACCACAAATAGTGAATTTATCTATAAAAATCCATCATCTATGTTCATACATTCCAATTTCATAAACATCAAGATACAAAGTAAAGTGGGTTACATACTTCTTTAGAAGGGACATATACATATGGAATGTCAGATTCTTCACACAATATGCCAAAGGTAGAGACCTGGCTCTAAGCTAATGTTTTGAACTTCATATGATTCTGATAAGCCTGGAAGCACATTTATGGCAAGGTTTGTTTTAGCTTCAGCCATTAGTCGATCACCAATTCTCCCTCTAGTCAACTACAAAAATTTCAACATTAGTCTATTCATTTAATTGAGTAAGCAATAACCACAAACATATAAGAACTGTATATGCAAAAAGTATAGAATGTAGCTTCAAAGATGACAAAAGAGCAAGTCTGAGTTTGGAAGACTCCTCCAGAATTTTTTACACAAGCAACTGAAGGAAACAAATGACCATCAAATGAACCATGGTCATTTCATTAAGTTAAATGACCTTAAAAAAAGAGGCATAAATATAACAAATTTTACTAGTTATAACAAAAATATTCTTATACCTCCACAGTTGCCACTGTATGACCTATTGATGGACTTGGCAAGCCAGCCACTAAAAGTATATCACCAGCTCCAGCACAATCAGTTAGAACTATGTTTGTACCCTTCTTTTTCATCAGTTTCACCACCTAAAAGATGAAAAAACATATAAAATTAAAGCTGCCAGTAGGATGTCAAGATATCTTGATTTAATAAATGCTATTATTAATTAATAAAAGACTACACTATGGACTTTGACATTTCAATTATTACGTTAGCCATTTCATGATAATTAATATTTCTGGAATCACTTATCACTTCCACTACATTTTTAATATAACTAAATGGTTTTTAAATGAATGATACAGGTATACTTTTAAGCAATAAGGAACAAAGGATGATATAAGTGGCATCAGAAGACAACTTACTAAGAATAAATCGGGACATTATTCTCTAACATTTAAATGTTGATGCTATTCATAAGAGCATGATGTAAACTCTTTTCATGGTGGATTACAATATAGGATAATTTAATAAATCACACATTAGCTGAAAAATTACCAAAACTATTTAGCTTTTATCATTTACCAACCATAATACCAGTCCAATACTATCCAACTGCAACTGTAACTACAAGCTCGTTTATCTATAAACCTTTCCATCTTCAATTTTTTGGGCACCAAAATGTTTATTACGCAATCCATGAACCCTGTCACCAACAGAACAACCCCAAAATATATGCGTCCAGTCAAAATTCACCTAAGATAGAAGTCTCCTTCCATCATTGACTTTCTTTTATATTATAATTGCTATTGGCTGAAGATGTTCTTTTCCCTCTTACATATCCAGATTGACTTTCTTGAACAAAAGTAACAATAAATAGCCAAATCTGTTTAGTTGTGATGGTGTTTAGAACTCATTAATGAAGAGCTTATGTTATCGGTCTTATGTTTGTTGCTTATATTTCTTCTCAATGTTTGAAGGTGCTAACATGATATTGAAATACAAAAAAAATTAATGAGTACTCAATATACTGGTACTTAATCTGATGGAATATGGCTTGTTTATTTGTAACTTTCTAGGGGAGTTAAAAATATTCTAAGTTCTCTAGCAGTGATACTTTTTTATGTGTTTTTCCATAATCAATCAAGAGTTCACAGTTTTCACCTTGTAAATCATGATTCTCGATGTTATAATCTTTCTCTACACAGAAGTTAAAATTCTAATGCAACCAATAAATAATATCATGATGCTTGTAATTCTAGAGACCTGGCTTTCTCTTACACAGAGGAAGAAGAACAACAAGAAAGACAAAATACGGTAACAAGAAACAGATAGAAAGGAGAATAAAGAGGCACATACCTCATAGCCGCTCCTGAGCCTCCGCCAGAGTCGCAACCCCAGTCGTCGTGCAACCCACCAAGCTTAGTTCTTCACCACTGTTTGCTGTGCAAAACACTGCACAATCCTTCACTGAGACGCCGCTGCTCCCAACTGAAATACCACCGCCAGCCGCCGCTCCAGCCAGCACACGACCCCGTCAACCACCGCACACTGACAACCACCACTCCAGAATCTGAAATCAGATTCGCCACTTAGATCCACCTCGCGCTAACCACCACCACGCACCAGCGATTGGTGTTTTTTTGAGTAACCGATTGAGGAAGAAGAGAATGGTAGGGAGAGTGGAGAGAATAGAAAATTATTAGAGAGAATGATAGATAATGGTGGTCAGAGTTTCAGAATGGAGAAGGAAAAATATTTTTGTTTAAAAAAAATTATTGGAGGGAATAGGAAAAGTGTTCTCACGGGTGAAATTTCTTATGCTTCCTGTTTAGCGGCCATTTGTCATATTTGCCGCAAAAATTAAAATTTTTAGCGGCCAATGTTCATTTGCTGGAAGATCATCACTTTAGAAAATGTATTACTGGCAATTAGTATGTGGTCACTAAAGAATTGCCGCTAAAACCTCTTTTTGTTGTAGTTGTCGCAACCGGAATCGCGACGGGACGACCGAAAAATATAAAAAATCAATGGAGTCGCCACCAATGTTTATTTAAATTGGGAAAACATTAGAAAAACCCTTTTATCGGAAAAGCTGGTCTTTTGAAAATGAGTTTGAATCAGGAGTCGACACGAGATAGGGAAGGTGTTAGACTATATACTACCCGTTCAAGAATCCAGACCTTATGTTAGTTGTGCAAAATTTAATAATCTCAAATATATTTATTTTTACCCCTTTTAAACAAAAGACTTTGTAATTATTTTTTATTTTTCTCATTTTTTGGAAAGAAATAAAAGAAACAAACAAATCATGAAAATTTATTTTTTTTTGGCTTGAGAATAGAGATTCTGCTCCAATATCTCTAAGGTGCAATGAGAAACTCAAAGTCACGTAGTTCTTTACAAAATAAGTGTGGGTTGGTTGATTTTATTTTAAAAAGATTTTATTTGAAAGTGAATCCATTCTTGCATTGATTCAAGTGCCAAGACTAAAGTTACTCAATAAACCCTTATGATCCAAATGACATTGAAGGTAGTATTCACTACTCAATCATCATCTTGGTCATTGCATGGATTAAAAGATTTTTTATTTTACCCTTCTCTCTTTTTTTTTTACCAAAACAGTGTATCATTTTTGCCTTAATATGAAATGGACAGCAGCCCACGTGAATCAAATTCAAACTCAACAGGATAATCAACAGTGCAATTTAAAAAATAAAGGTTTGGAGACTTTGGCAACCATGGCAGCACACGCCATGGGATGTTTGGGGAGGGATCCGGTTTAAGATTCGACGGTCGGATGGAGGTTGATGAAGATGATGGGGGTGACGTCTAGAGAGGGGAAGGACATGGCTTCTTGGGTTTCGACGGTCGGTTGGGGGTATGATGGATCCTGGTGTTTTGAGTTCGACGGTCGGTGAGGCGACCTAGGCCGAGGTTCGACGGTCGGTTTGAGGAGATGGGGTGGTTCTGTTTTGGGGTTCGACGGTCGATGGGAGGGTGTCGGAGAGATGGTCGGTGAGATGATGGTAAGCGGGTGTTGGTGAAGTTCGACGGTCGGTTTAGGGAGATTGGATGGTTCGACAATCGGATATGATGGAGTTTGGGGGTCCGACGGTCGGTTTGTGGGGTTATGAAAGTGAGGTGATGAAGGGTTTATGTGGAGGGAGATGATGAATAGTAGTAGAGTGGTTTGTCGGTGGGGTGGACGTGAAGGTAGAGAGGTGGTGTAGTGGAGGTTATGGGTGATGGAGTTTGTGGTTGGTGGTGAAGACGAAAATGAAGTTGGAAATGAGGTGCTGTGGAGTTCAAGGTGGAACAATTGAAGTGAATGCTATTCCTCAACAAGGCTTCTGTCTCCTTCTTGTTCCCTTCTCTCTGTCTCCCTTGTGATGGCTGTGCTCTTGGAAGTTTATGGTGATGAAGGATTGATAAAGACGATGGTCACAGTGGAGAATGGGTGAAGGTGCTGTTTTTGGTGATGAGGGTGGTGAAAATGGAAGGTGTTTTTCTGGTTCTTGAAGGTGAAAAAATGTGTGAAAAAAGATCCCCCTTCTTTTCTGATGCTCTTCTCTTTTAAATACCTCCACCCTTTCATCATTTCTCCCCTGACATTTCCTTCTTTTTTTCCTTTGCGTGAGCCTTCCTACGTTGAGCCCCCCATTTCCTCCTTTATCAGAACCTTTTTCTTTTCTTTCCATCCTTTTAACCCCTTTTTTTCTGCTTGCTGCCTCAATGCATTTAATGCCTTCTTCTTTACGTGTGCAAGTATCAGGTATTAAATGCAATGCCCCCTTTTTAAAATTTTTCATTTTAAAATATTGTAATTAAGTATAAAAAATTTTATGGACAAAATTGAGTATCAACAGCTGCCCCCCTTTGCTTTACATTTAACATAAATGGGAAGCAAAGGAATTGATTTAATTTTGTCCATGAAAATTTTCACTTCTTTTTTCTTTTCTTTTTTTTTTTAAAAATTTGGAAAGCATATTGACGCAAAAAGAATGGACATTAAATGAGGTAGAAAGTTTATGAGTCGCACCGTGAAACTTGTCGAAACTTAAAACAGAAAAGGCACAAAACTTACTTGAGTCGGGTATCCACTTGAAGCTTGCTTGAGAAAAGAAAAAGGTGATGGGCACAAGGCCCGCTTGCTTTGGAAGCGATGGGTACGAGGACCCAAAAAACTAAAAAGTAATGGGTGCAGGGACCCAAAAAGAAAGACAACGGGTGCGGGGACCTGGAAATTAAAAGACAACGGGTGCGGGGACCCGAAAACTTAAAAGACAATGGGTGCGGGGACCCGGAAACTTAAAGACAATGGGTGCGGGGACCGAAAATGAAAAGACAATGGGTGCGGGGACCCAGAAAACTAAAGACAATGGGTGCGGGGACCAGGAATTAAAAGACAATGGGTGCGGGGACTGGGAATTAAAAGACAATGGGTGCGGGGACAGGAATTAAAAAGCGCAATGGGTGCGGGGACCGGAATTAAAAGACAATGGGTGCGGGGACCCAAGAAACTTAAAGACAATGGGTGCGGGGACCCAAGAAACTTAAAGACAATGGGTGCGGGACCCAGGAAACTTAAAGACAATGGGTGCGGGGGCAGTGTGACCTGACAAATGAAAAAGACAATGGGTGCGGGGACCTAAAACTAAAGACAATGGGTGCGGGGACCGGAATTAAAAGATGGGTGCGGGGACCCAGAAACTAAAAGACAATGGGTGCGGGGACCCGGGAATTAAAAGGCAATGGGTGCGGGGACCCGGGAATTAAAAGACAATGGGTGCGGGGACCCAGAAATGAAAAGACAATGGGTGCGAGGACCCAAGAAACTTAAAGACAATGGGTGCGGGGACCCGGAAACTTAAAGACAATGGGTGCGGGGACCCGAAAAACTTAAAGACAATGGGTACGGGGACCCGGAAACTTAACAGACAATGGGTGCGGGGACCCGGAAATGAAAAGACAATGGGTGCGGGGACCCGAGAAACTTAAAGACAATGGGTGCGGGGACCCTTAAACTTAAAGACAATGGGTGCGGGGACCCGAAAATGAAAAGACAATGGGTGCGGGGACCAAAACTTAAAGACAATGGGTGCGGGGACAAAATGAAAAAAAGACAATCGGTGCGGGGACCCAGAAACTAAAAGACAATGGGTGCGGGGACCGGAATTAAAAGGCAATGGGTGCGGGGACCCAGGAATTAAAGACAATGGGTGCATGGGACCCAGGAATTAAAAGACAATGGGTGCGGGGACCCAGAAATGAAAAGACAATGGGTGCATGGACCCAAGAAACTTAAAGACAATGGGTGCGGGGACCCTAAACTTAAAGACAATGGGTGCGGGGACCGGAAAACTTAAAGACAATGGGTGCGGGGACCGAAACTTAACAGACAATGGGTGCGGGGACCAGAAATGAAAAAGACAATGGATGCGGGGACCAGAAACTTAAAGACAATGGGTGCGGGGACCCAGAAACTTAAAGACAATGGGTGCGGGGACCCGAAAATGAAAAAACAATGGGTGCGGGGACCGAAACTTAAAGACAATGGGTGCGGGGACCAAAATGAAAAGACAACGGGTGCGGGGACCAGAAACTAAAAAAGATGGGTGCGGGGACCGGAATTAAAAGGCGATGGGTGCGGGGACCCTGGAATTAAAAGACAATGGTACGGGGACCGGAAACTAAAAGCAATGGGTGCGGGGACCCAGGAGACTAAAAGCAAATGGGTGCGGGGACCCGAAGTTTAAAAGACAATGGGTGGGGACCCGTAAACTAAAGACAACGGGTGCGGGACCGAAACTAAAAAAACGATAGGTGCGGGGACCAGAAACTAAAGCGCAAAGTGTTGACTTTGTAAATGCATGTGATGGCGAGAGATGGGCATGATGCGATGGATGCATGATGATACAATGGATGTGATGCTTGAGGACAAGTGCATGTAATGCCTAAGATGATGCATGTAACGACGAATGGATGTCATGAACAAATTTAGTAAGCAATTTTTTTGCTTTTTTGTTTTGTTTTTTTTGTTTTTTTTGTTTTTGCACATCGGAGCTTTGGTTCGCAACCCTTAAGGACTCTATCCACATCAGAATCGAGATTGAACAGTAATATTCGCTGATTGGCCTTATGATTTGCTTGATAAATCTTACTTTTCTCATCAACTCTTGTTAGGATTTCATTGCGTTTCCCATGACCTTCGAGATTGTTAAAGCAAATCTAAATGCTTTTGTCATATTGTCACATGTTTCATATCTCAATATAAAACTATCATAAAAATGCATATTAAATCAACAATAGGTTGCAACAAAAAGGGATTATCATTATGGACAAGAAAAGTACAAAAAGGTAGTACAAATGGGACTCGAATTGAAAAGGTTTACAAAAGAAATGTTGGAGTGGAATTTTCCAACTCTTCCAGTGATGCTCTCTTGGATGATCAGTGCTAATTTCCCATGTACGCGACCTTGAACATCCCCTTGTCTGTTTCTAGGAATATGATTTGACCCAGCTTTTACATATTGGGAGTATCTCCCGACAAGACTTCATATATTCAAACCGCCTTGTTCGCCCAGATACTCTCAAACCGCCCGATTTGTGACTTGAGGTATGTTCACTTCTTCGGATGTGTCAAGTACCATTTTTAACCCTAACTTTTGCCTAGGTCGCTCTTCCGAGTTTTCAACCTAGCGGGTCGCTCTAACTTTTGCCCATGTCGCCTTTTCATGTTTTCACCTAGCGAGCCATTTTTTTTTTTTTTTTTTTTTTTTTAAGCATAGTACATTTTGATCGCATCTGAATTTACGGAAGTGGTAGATCTTCGCCATCCATGTTTGTGAGAATCAAAGCTCCTCCTGAGAAGGCCTTTTTTACAACATAAGGTCCATCATAGTTTGGAGTCCATTTTCCTCGAAAATCCTTTTGAATGGGAAGGATCTTTTTGAGTACTAAGTCTCCTTCTTGAAACTGTCGAGGACGCACCTTTTTCTCATAGGCCCTCATCATTCTCTTCTGGTAAAGCTAACCATGACATAGTACGGTTAATCTTTTTCCTTCAATGAGGTTCAACTGATCAAGTCGAGTCTGGACCCATTCTGCTTCTTCTAGTCCTGCCTCCATCAGCACCCTTAATGATGGGATTTCCACTTCAATAGGGAGTACCGCTTCCATTCCATAAACCAAAGAGAAAAGGGTTGCCCCAGTTGAAGTACGAACGGACGTGCGATAACCATGCAGTGCAAATGGTAGCATTTCGTGCCAGTCTTTGTATGTTACAACCATCTTCTGGACGATCTTCTTGATATTCTTGTTTGCTACCTCAATTGCCCCATTCATCTTAGGGCGGTAAGGTGAGAAATTGTGGTGCTCAATTTTAAAATTCTCACACATCCCTTTCATCATCTTATTATTCAGATTAGTGGCATTATCTGTAATAATCTTGCCTGGTAAGCCATAACGACAAATCAACTCCCTTTTGACAAACCTGGCCACTACATTCCTAGTGACATTGGTATAAGAAGCAGCTTCGACCCATTTAGTGAAGTAATCAATTGCAACGAGAATGAAGCGATGTCCATTTGAGGCCTTTGGTTCAATGGGTCCTATGACATCCATTCCCCACATCGAGAATGGCCATGGTGCCGTTAAAACATTCAAAGGTCTTTGGTGGCATGTGAATCCTATCAGCATATGTCTGGCATTTATGACATTTTTTCACATAGTTGAAGCAATCAGTCTCCATTGTCAACCAATAGTATCCCGCCCTTAGTATTTTCCTTGCCATTGTATGCCCATTTGCATGAGTTCCAAAAGAACCTTCATGAACATCTTTGATGATCTTCTCGCCTCCGTCGCATCAACGCATCTTAGCAAGCACCATATCATGGTTCCTTTTGTAAAGCACTTCCTCATTTAGAAAGAAACCCATTCATGAGAGTCTTCGAGGGTCCTTTTGTCATTTTCTGAAGCATGTGGAGGGTACTCTCTGCTCTTGATGAAGCATTTGATGTCATGATACCACGGTTTCCTATCTGGTTCCACTTCTATCATCTGACAATATGCCGGTTGGTCTCGACTTTCTATTTTTATAAGCGGCAAGTCCCTATCCTGACTTACTTTGAACATTGACGACAATGTGGCTAGGGCATCAGCCAACTGATTATCTTTTCGAGGGATATGCCGGAATGTAACTTCGTCAAGTTGTTCAATCAACTCCTTGATGTGGGCATGATAGGGGATTAATTTGGCATCTCGAGTTTTCCATTCTCCCTTTAGCTGATGGATGACCAAGGCAGAGTCCCCATATACCTCAAGAACTTTTGCCTTTGAGTCTACTGCTGCTTGGATTCCCATGGCACATGCTTCATACTCAGCTATGTTGTTTGTACAGTCGAAGCACAACCGAGCAGTGATTGGGATGAAATTATTTTCAGGGGAAATCAGTATGGCCCCAACTCCATGCCCCAGTGAATTGGAAGCTCCATCGAACAACAAAGTCCATTTTTCTTTTTTTGAGGGTTTTTCTTCTCTGAACAAAGCCATTACATCTTCATCAGGGAACTCACACTGCATAGACCCATAATCTTCCACTGGTTGACTAGCCAAGAAATCGCTAGAAGCACTGCCTTTGATCTGCTTTTTTGCGTGACATAGACAATGTCATATTCGATAGCAAAACTTGCCGGCGTGCAATCCTCCCGGTGAGGCGAGTGTTTTTCAAAGATGTACTTGATCGGGTCCATTTTGGACACTAACCAAGTAGTGCAACACAACATGTACCGCCTTGCATATAGGTGGGCTGCCCATGCCAAGGCGCAAAGATGTTCGTTCCAACAATGAGTATTTTGCCTCATAGTTGGTAAACTTTTACTCAAGTAATAGATGGCCTCGCTTTTTCTCGCGCTTTCATCGTGTTGTCCCAAGACACAACCCATGGATTCATCCAACACAGTCAAGTACATGATGAGTGGCCTTCCCCGGCACCTAGGAGGTACCAAAGCGGGGGTTCTTGCAAATCGCTTGATCTTCTCAAATGCCACCTGACAATCCTCATTCCACTCTACTGTCTGGTTTTTACGTAACAACTTGAAGATTGGCTCACATGTTGCTGTCAACTAGGATATAAACCTAGCAATATAGTTCAGCCTTCCCAAAAACCCACGAACTTCTTTTTCAGTGCGAGGAGCTGGCATCTCTATGATTGCTCGAACTTTGTCTGGATCAACTTCTATCCCTTTCTCGCTAACCACAAACCCCAAGAGCTTGCCTGATTTTACCCCGAAAGTGCACTTAGTAGGATTGCCCGAGCCCGAACTTTCTCAATCGTCAAAGAGCTTTTGCAAATCCGTTAAGTGATCTTCTTCTCGTTTTTGACTTTGCAATCATGTCATCCACGTAAACTTCTATTTCTTTGTGCATCATGTCGTGGAACAATGCCACCATCGCCCTTTGATAAGTTGCTCCGGCGTTCTTCAATCCAAATGGCATCACCTTATAGTAAAAGGTTCCCCACAGAGTGATGAATGTGGTCTTCTCCATATCTTCAGGCGCCATCTTGATTTGGTTATATCCCGAGAAACCATCTATGAAGGAGAAAAATGCATGTTGAGCAGTGTTGTCCACCAAAACGTCAATGTGAGGTAGAGGAAGTTGTCTTTGGCGGCCCTATTCAAATCTCTATAGTCAACGCACATTCGCACCTTCCCATCTTTCTTTGGGACGGGGACGATATTAGCAACCCATTGAGGGTATTTTGCAACCGCGAGGAAACCCGCATCAAACTGCTTTTTAACCTCTTCTCTAATTTTTAGTGACATCTCTCGGCTTCATTCGTCTCAACTTTTGCTTGACCTAGGAGGACATTACGGTTTTAAAGGCAATTTGTGCTCAACTATGCTAGTATCTAGGCAGGCATATCTTGGTACGACCAGCGAAAACATCACAATAATCGATAAGAGCTTAACCAACTTGCTTCGCTCATTTTCTTTCATGGTAGTGCTAATTTTAACTTCTTTTTTATCATCCTCGGTCCCCAAATTAATCGGTTAGATTCGGTTGGCTCTTCGTGGGATTGAATTTCCTTGGCCTCTTGTTCCATTAATCTCATTAGCTCAGGAGAGGTTCCCAATTGTCATCATTATCCTCATCAACATGATTAACGGGATGGTCAAAATCGTATAATGGGGTCATATCATTGTCATTTTCAAGAGAGTCACTTTCAGATCTGCATTTATTGGTGTTAACACAAGTAAAAAAAGGTAATGAATAAAGGTTAATGAAATGGTCGAGCAAAAAGTTAAAAAGAAGAAAAAGGAAATAGCAAGATAATCTGAAAATGCATTTATTGATAGTAAATATTGAAATGGAAACATGTGAGTCCGCTTTCACAACACATTATCCTAAAGCCTTGGGCAGAGCTAAAGGATTAGCATTACAAAATTACTTTGAATCAATTTCATAAGTCATGGGAAAATCAACGCTCTCCCAATTGTTGAGTTCTGCATCTGGGGAGCAAGGGTACACCAACTTGACACAATGATTGATGGGTAGATCGTCTTCGATGGCGGTCACTTGGTTCAGAAACACTAATCCCGCACTTCGAAAGTTTCGTCGGATGTCACAAATGGGGATCCTCTCAGCTTTAGGGTCCCGATTTTCCAACCTAGCCAACCTCCTCTCCCTTTTCTCTTCTAGGACCCTTCTTCTGTCTGCTTTGGTGGGTTTATACCCTAACCCAAATCTGTCTTTGTTTTCGCAGGGTGCCCAGAACTTCACGATGCCTTGTCCATTCATTCCTAGTCCTCTTCCATATTGATATCCTTTTCCAAGCATTACCTTGGCCATCATCATGGATGTATTAGATGGCTGAGGCTTCAGACCTTGAGCTCCTTCTTCCACATAGGTGGCATTGACAATCTCTAGCGCTTGGAACGCGGTTTCAATAGCTTCTTCTGCAGCTTCGATATAAGGAGTGTCTAATGGCTTGCTCACCAGTAGGTCCTCTTCGCCAAAGACAGTAATCATCTTATTATCAACTATGAATTTTACTTTTTGGTGCAAGGTAGAAGGAACAGCTCCAGCAGAATGAATCCATAGTCGTCCTAAAAGACAACTGTAGGATGGCGTAATGTCCATCACTTGGAAGAGTATATTGAAAGTGTAGGGACCAATCTGAACTGGTATTTCAATCTTCCCCATGACTTCTCTTCTGGTGCCATCGAATGCCCTTACTATCATCGTGCTTGGTTTCATGCAAGTCCCATCAAAAGGCAGCTTGGAAAGGGTTGATTTCGGTAACACGTTCAAGGAGGAACCATTGTCAATGAGCACTCTAGCCATTATATGCTTTTGACATTTTGAGAAATGTGCAAGTGCCTTGTTGTGCCCCATTCCTTCATTGGTATCTCATCATCAGTGAAAGTGACATAATTATCAGCAGTAATGTTGCCAATAATACCACCTAACTTGTCAGCTGTAATGTCATGGGAAACATGAGCCTGATTCAGTATTTTCATCAATACTTTTCTGTGCGATTCAGAGTTCATCAATAAGGACAAAAGCGATATCCTCGCAAGGGTGCGATTCAACTGATCCACCACTCTATATTCGCTTTGCTTTATAAACTTCAAGAACTCACAAGCTTCTTCATCTGATACCTCTTTTTTGTACTCCTTTGACTTTTCTGGCCTTTCTTTTTCTTTTGCTTCGTTCCCAATGGAAGTCTCCCCTTTCTCGACTTTGCCTTTACGGTTCCCCTTTTCTTCTTCTTCTTGGGTCTTTCGCAGCTCCTCAGGAATGTAGATGCGACCACTCCGGGTCACTCCCCAATCCCCGATATATTAGTAACAATAGAAGTCGAACCAGACGCAACTTCCGATTGATCATTCGTGGGATTACTTTTAAGGACCGCACATTATAATTCCATGGCACGGCTCGAGTGTCCTTGAAGGAAAAGGACCTGGGAACTTGAATGGTGATAGGTTTCGGGCCACAAGGGGATGGCGCATATGCAGCTTCAAGATAATAGATAACCAACGGTTTGATAGCCGGATTTGCAATGGAAGGGACAAGAGAGTTTACGCTTCCCGACCTTCTTGCAATTGTGGAATAGCACACTTATCCACCATGTTTACGCCACCATTGTCACCTAAGTGACCTATTTGCACTAATTGCATATCCATTAGATCTTAGAGGATTTGTCGAACTCACCACAATCCTCAATAGAATGCCCTACATTCCCGTGGAGATTGCACCTTATTTCACCTTCGTCGCCCCTTTCTCCTCAATATGAGCTTCCATCATCCCAAATTTACAGTTCTTTGAAGATAACCTCATGGGGTCTTGACATCCGTCGTTTGTCTTATGAGTGCTTTGGGCGTAACACTCCCTATAGCATTGCGTGGGATTCCCGTGGTTTGGTAAAGGATTGTGACCCACACTAGGAGTATTTGTCTTGAAATTCAACCACTTAGCATCTATTAGGTCTTGCACCTTAAATTTCAGCGTTCTGCAATTCTCTGTTGAATGGCCTGCAGCCCCCGCATGGTAGTCGCACTTGGCATTTGGGTCAAATCCTTTAGGGTATGGGGGCTCCACTGGCTTCATCGGGCAAGGAGCCAAGAGAGAGTTACGGATGGTGGGGTAACAACTCGGTATAAGTCATAGGGATTGGGTCAAGATGCTTCCTTTCTTGGCTATATGGTGGTCTTCTTTGGTTTGTGTTTGGGCTTTGGGTCCATGGCTGAGCTTGTTGAGGCGGTAAGGTAGGGGGTATCTGGTATTGATTAAGATATGGCGTTTGGTGAGGCCTAATTGGGTGATGAGGCTGAGGATGAGGAACATGTGAAGCGTTGGCGACATGGGGGTGATACGGCTGGGGATATGGAATTGGTGGAGTAGTGGAAAAGTACGGGTGGTAAGGTGCGAAAGGAGTTTGGAAGGATGGTTGATGGTTCACAGGTGCTTGGCTATATCTCTCTCGGGTGAAGTTTCTCTGGTCAAAGGTAACAAGATGAGTTTCTCCCTCTCTTTTCTTCCCCATTGGGGGCCTCTTGGCATTGAATGTTCTGTTGAACTTTCAACGATCTTCCCGCTTCTCATTCCTCCCTCAACTCTTTCTCCAATGATAACCATGTCTGAGAAATTTGATGACACGCTCCCTATCATTTTGTCATAAAAGGGTGATTGCAGAGTGTCAATGAACGTAGCCACCATCTCTCTTCCGTCAATGGGGGCTCTACTTGAGCAACCATTTCCCTCCACCTCTGAGCATATTCCTTGAAAGTCTCAAAGCATCCTTCTTAGCCATATTCGCAATTGTAGTCTATCCAGGTGCCATATCGATGTTATACTTATCTTGCTTCAAGAAAGCGTCGGTCAAGTCTTTGAAACATCGTATATGGGCACGCTCAAGATGCGTGTACCAATTCGAAGCTGTCCCGAGTTAGGTTGTCTTGAAAGAAGTGGATTAATAGCTTGTCATCGTGAGCATGCGAAGCCATCTTGCGGATGTACATGGTTAAGTGGTTCTTTGGACAAGTAGTTCCCCTGTACTTGTCGAAATCTGGGACTTTGAACTTGGGAGGAATCACCACATTCGGGACAAGACAGAGCTCTGAAGCATCCAAAAGACCATAACCGCTTGCCCCTTTAACGGCTCGTAGTCTTTCTTCAAGAACTTCTCACCTCTCCTTAGACTGGGGGTTTTCCACAGAGGAATTCAACGGGTATTGTGGCATGATGGTGGGAACAGAATGTTGCCCCAGTGGGGTTCCACTGGCATGCGGTTGAGCTGCACTTAAGGAGTTTGAAGCAGGCATGCTACTGTCCAGAGGATTGGCAGTTTGTGGTGGTACAGAACTAGGATGGAGACCATATGGTGGGACGAAGAAAGGGTATGGGTGTTGTGTTGGCGGGAGTTCGTTGACATTTGACTGAGTGGCTTGATTTTGGGTAGAGTTTGAAGGATTTGGAGTTGGGGACACTGTTGGCATGTCATTATTGGGGGAATTAGTGGCTAATGGTGGTAGATAACTGGAGGGAGGCCATACGGGGAAAAGACGTCCCTGGTTTTCCCCTGTGAACCGGCGACCGAAGGTTGAGTGGTGCCGTTTGGGCAAATGGTGAGCGGCATCGTAATCCCTCGAGGATTAAAGCCTTGGTATTGCAGGGGAAATGCAAAAAACCAAAGGGCAAGGAGGTGTGGCCGGATGTCCTTCATTTGTCACCGAGGATTCCCATCCGCGCTCCTTCTACTCTCCATAGACCGTAACATTTCCAACATCTTGGACATTTGCTCCCCTGGTGGTTCACTTCATCCCTCAAATCTTGCGTCTCGCTCTATCTCATCCATGATCTTTGCTTGGGAGCGAGTCCTGTAAGGGTGTCGTAAAAGTTGTTTTCCTGCTATAGTGTCTATTTTTCTGCTTGAGAAAACATGATGCGATTATTAGTATGGACTAAACCAAAATGACAAAATGCATGTATGCAAAGCAATGACTATTTATGTTGGTGTTTTTTGGCAGATAAATATGATTCTGCATGCAATTCCTTGTTAGCGAAAGGAACAAGTTTGTGCCCCGTGAGGATACTTGGTGGCCGTGGAAAGGTTCGCACAAACATTCGATAGCAAGGCAAAATCCCTACATTTAGCACTAGGGCATATCGCTCCTTAGGCGGAAATGTAGTTGATGGTAAATCCAAGGGAATATTCATTCCTCAATGGACACCATTCACTGGCAATGCAGACGTAGAACCAAACTCTTCGTACTATCACTCAAGGACAAATCGTCCCGAGGCGGAAAGATGGTTGACAATTTATTCACGGAAGAAATCACACCTCAATGAACAATATCTTGGTAAAAGGATAACAAAACACAGCAATGAGCATCCATTTTCATTTCAAACTTCAGAAGTACAAGATTTAGTTCCCACAAAATGTAACACAATTACATCAACAATTTCATTTGTTTTCTTCTAAAACCCTTAGCGAGACTTCGACAATACTTCATAAAATCAGTAATTTTTTATGGTAGTCGTAACCAGGGGTTTGTGTGAGCCTGAATGTCTGCTTCTTCGAAATGAGTAATCAGTTGCGTGGCGTGATATCGTAAGCTATCAGATATGTCTTCAAATTTCTTCTTCCATTCTTCTTTTTCAGCCCTTTGGTCTTGTGCTATTGATTGCCACACTTCGCCCATTCTTCTTTTTGCCTCAATAGTCTTTGGGCTTCAAGTCTCCACTGCTCATGGTTTCGCCCCAACTCTTGAATTTCGAGCTTCAAATACCCATTCTTTTGGTTTGCTTCCGAGAGTGCATCGTGATATTTGGTAGCTAATGCTCGCCCTTGGTCTGAGTGGCGCTTCGCCTCAGTCAGAGCTTCTTGTAAGACTTGCATTTTACGATCTTGTACCCTAGCATTCGCCTCCAACTTTTCTTTCTCTTGCAAAACCAACGCCATTGTCTCTTCCTGAGCACTTATCTTGACTCGTAATTCATAAACTTCTGTTGTGGTCTTTTCAAATTCTATCTCCCTTCCTTTCCTTGCCCTTTTCCCTCGGCTTGGGGTCCCAGCCATATCTGCACACGTATCCTTTAGATATTCAACTTCATCAGCTAGCTTCTGGCATCGACTCTGGTGGATGACTATTTTTAACTCAGCGGCTTCCTTTCCTTGTTCCAAGGCTTTCATTTGTGCTTTCAATCTTTCAATCTCGGTGGCCATTTGAGGTATGGTTTGAGGATGACCTTTATCATTTGAAACCGTCTGAGGGATACTATTCTGCACCCTTCTTGCCTCTCTCCATTGCGTGTATTCAGGGGTACAAACCACCACATGCTTCCCCAATTCCTTTGTTCCCGCCATATGAATACTCTTCCAAGCATCTCTAATCTCTTTTTCTCGCTTAGTTGTGCTTCCATCTTGCTGGTATAAGAAGCTGAACCCTTCAAGTTGCTCTTCGTTGGGCACGTATTGAGTCCATCGGAGTTGCCTAAGCACGAGGATTGGCGCGTATGATACACCACCTCTAGGGCTCATCAAAGGAACATTAGGAAAGTCACCACAGCTAAAAACTATCTCTTCTCTATGATACCACGGGCATACCCATTTAAAAGAATATGACCCCATCCTCATGAACTCATTCTTCCATTCATAAGCTTTTTGTGGCTTCACTGGTATGCGACCAAAGTTCCTCAACGGGTCAGGTAGGAGTCCCAGGCGATTCTGTACATCCATATGCGTCATGATCCAAACGTACAACATATGTGTACAACATCAAATTTTTCCACCACCCTTTTGATGACAGATTTCCATCGTCAGGAAAGTATCAGCAAGGATAGCAGGGACCGGATTTGCTTTATACTTCTCAAACTTGAAGAATACATCCATTGCTGCTTGATCTACCACATCTGAGGTAAATGGGAATAAAACTAACCCAAAGATTGTTAAGGCCAGTGTTTTGTTGAAGAAATCCCACTTTCCTTGTTGTGCTAGATATTGAAGATGTGCTTCTAAGTAACTTTTCTTCAAGCCTTCTGTTCCTCCCCTCTTTTCCATGCCCAATTGACTTGTTGGAGCCCCTATCGCTCCGCTTATCTTCCCTCGATACGTAATACCCTCCATAAAGATAAACATTTGGGTACTTATTCATTGGAAGTCTCAACATGATCGCATACTCCTCTATGGTTGGTGTAATGTCCAAGTTAGGCAGCTCAAAACATTTGAGAGAATGGTTCCAAAATTGGGTAAGGCCACTCAAGATGAGCTCCTCAACTGTAATGCGCAACAAATCCAGAATCTGCCCGTAACTGCTTGAGAACTCAGATCGAGCCTTAGGGGTCATTTGTTGGGTAATGTCCCTCACATAGCTCAGATCACTGCCATTTACTGTAACCCTTATACTCCTCTTGAGGTCGACTGCACTGCTGGAGTTCTGTCCTTGATATGTTTCTTCCATCCCTTGCTATTGACGAGTGCTAACCTTTCCACTTTGCCAAGAGAACTCACCCTAAAAAGGAAGTAATGAAGGGAACATGTAAGCAAAACAAAAAAAGAATGCACCCTAAGGATACCTCTCATCGAGGTAACTCTAAAGAAAATGTATTAACAGTCTAAGTGGAGAAGCCCGCACAGGGTCGTAAACCCAAAGGGTGCCTTGTCTCTTTTTCTTTTTTTCTTCTAAAACGCTGAGACTGTTATGAAAATGCAAGATGATGTGTGTTTTGTTCTGCTGAATTTTTTTTTTTATGAAGACGCAAGAATGAATGAAAATGCCAGCCATGAAAATGCAAGATGATCTTTTTTTTTAGACAAGAATGAATGACATGAGATAGATGGATGATGAAAAAAAATAAAAGCTAAGAATGACAATGCAATATCATATGTTTTTTTTCTTTTTTCTTTTTTTTTTTAACCAAAGGAATGCATGGATGAATGACATGAGGAATAGATGGATAATGAATAAAAAAGGCTAAGAGTGAAAATGCAATATCATGTATTTTTTTTTTGTTGAAATTTTTTTTTTTTAACCAAAAGGATGCATGAATGAATGTCATGAGGAATAGATGGATAATGAACAAAGAAAAAAAAAAACTAGGAATGCAAATGCAATATCATGTATCTTTTTCTTCTTTCTTTTTTTTTTTTTAACCACAAGAATGCATGGATGAATGACATGAGGAATAGATGGATAATAAAAAAAGCTAGGAATGAAAATGTAATATCATGTATCTTTTTCTTTTTGTTGAACTTTTTTTTTAAAAAAAAAAAACTAAAAGGAATGCATGGATGAATTACATGAGGAAAAGATAAAGAAAAAGTATGCTCCATTTGTGTCCTAATCAGGTGTAACCTAAGGAGATGGATGACTCTAAACTTTTTTATGTCATTATGTTCAAACTACTAGTGCAATGTTTTTAGGACAGATCTATCTTCTAAAAAGTCATGGTCCTCAGATTGCCCTCATCTCAAAAATAAGGATCCAATTCATGAATTAATCACAAGTAGGGATAAACCCTCTCAATATGACTAGTTCATGATAATCGGTAACAATCTGAGTGGTGTCTCGATAAATGTCAAGTGAGCATAAAGCTCCTCAATAACAAAAGTCGAGACCCCTCCTACTCCTCGGGTTCGCACAGACTCGGGTATAGAGCCCAAAAGTGTGTGAGGTAGGTGATAGTGACGTGTGTGAAGGAGCATACAAACCTGTACAGAAACTCAAAAGACAAAACTACCCCCAACCTGCAAAACATATATACAACAGCCAGCCAACAATCGTCTACCTTAGGGTTTTAACAATTAAGTTCAAAATATATATACAAGTCACAATATACATGGAATAATGCTATCAGATATTTACATAAAAGTACTAAATAAAATGCATTTTACAAAACAAATCAGAAAACAAAAACAAAGACAAAGAGGGTAAAATAAATAAATAAAAAATTATTAAAAATTTACACAACAAACAACAATAGGCCTGACTCTCTAAGTGTCCCCAGTGGAGTCGCCAGCTGTCGCAACCGAAATCGCGACGGGACGACTGAAAAATATAAAAAATCAATGGAGTCGCCACCAATGTTTATTTAAATTGGGAAAACATTAGAAAAACCCTTTTATCGGAAAGCGGTCTTTTGAAAATGAGTTTGAGTCGGGAGTCGACATGAGATAGGGAAGGTGTTAGCACTCCTATCTTGCCGTTCCAAGAACGGTACCTTATGTTAGTTGTGCAAAATTTAATAATCTCAAATATATTTATTTTTACCCCTTTTAAACAAAAGACTTTGTAATTATTTTTTATTTTTCTCATTTTTTGGAAAGAAATAAAAGAAACAAACAAATCATGAAAATTTATTTTTTTTTTGCTTGACAGAATAGAGATTCTGCTCCTACGTATCCTCGGGTGCAATGAGAAACTCAAAGTCACGTAGTTCTTTACAAAATAAGTGTGGGTTGGTTGATTTTATTTTAAAAAGATTTTATTTGAAAGTGAATCCATTCTTGCACAGGATTCAAGTTAGCACTAGGCTACTCAATAAACCCTTATGATCCAAATGACATTGAAGGTAGTATTCACTACTCAATCATCATCATTGATCATTGCATGGATCAAAATATTTTTTTTTTACCCTTCTCTTTTTTTTTTTTACCAAAACAGTGTATCATTTTTGCCTTAATATGAAATGGACAGCAGCCCACGTGAATCAAATTCAAACTCAACAGGATAATCAACAGTGCAATTTAAAAAAATAAAGGTTTGGAGACTTTGGCAACCATGGCAGCACACGCCAGGGGATGTTTGGGGAGGGATCCGGTTTAAGATTCGACGGTCGGATGGAGGTTGATGAAGATGATGGGGGTGACGTCTGTAGAGGGGAAGGACATGGCTTCTTGGTTTCGACGGTCGGTTGGGGGTATGATGGATCCGGTGTTTTGAGTTCGACGGTCGGTGAGGCGACCTAGCCGAGGTTCGACGGTCGGTTTGAGGAGATGGGGTGGTTCTGTTTTGGGGTTCGACGGTCGATGGGAGGGTGTCGGAGAGATGGTCGGTGAGATGATGGTAACCTGGTGTTGGTGAAGTTCGACGGTCGGTTTAGGGAGATTGGATGGTTCGACGGTCGAATATGATGGAGTTGGGGGTCCGACGGTCGGTTTGTGGGGTTATGAAAGTGAGGTGATGAAGGGTTTATGTGGAGGGAGATGATGAATAGTAGTAGAGTGGTTTGTCGTGGGGTGGACGTGAAGGTAGAGAGGTGGTGTAGTGGAGGTTATGGGTGATGGAGTTTGTGGTTGGTGGTGAAGACGAAAATGAAGTTGGAAATGAGGTGTGGAGTTCAAGGTGGAACAGTTGAAGTGAATGCTATTCCTCAGCAAGGCTTCTGTCTCCTTCTTGTTCCCTTCTCTCTGTCTCCCTTGTGATGGCTGTGCTCTTGGAAGTTTATGGTGATGAAGGATTGATAAAGACGATGGTCACAGTGGAGAATGGGTGAAGGTGCTGTTTTTGGTGATGAGGGTGGTGAAAATGGAAGGTGTTTTTCTCGGTTCTTGAAGGTGAAAAAATGTGTGAAAAAAGATCCCCTTCTTTCTCGATGCTCTTCTCTTTTAAATACCTCCACCCTTTCATCATTTCTCCCCGACATTTCCTTTTTTTTTTCCTTTGCGTGAGCCTTCCTACGTTGAGCCCCCATTTCCTCCTTTATCGAACCTTTTTCTTTTCTTTCCATCCTTTTAACCCCCCTTTTTTCTGCTTGCTGCCTCAATGCATTTAATGCCTTCTTCTTTACGTGTGCAAGTATCAGGTATTAAATGCAATGCCCCCCTTTTAAAATTTTTCATTTTAAAATATTGTAATTAAGTATAAAAATTTTTATGGACAAAATTGGGTATCAACAGTAGTGATATAGACACAATCACGACTTTGGGTCATTGTGGACCATTATCTCATAGGAGTTTTGTTATTTTAACACTAAGAATATAACATTTAGGCAATACTTCATTCATATTTATATATGGTATATTTATTCTAACTTGATATACAATTTATAAGAATAGTGAACTACACTTACTTGCAATACGGTATCTTAGGTAAATATTTTATTGTGTGTGTTCAAAAAAATATTTTAATATCTCACAGTGAGCTTTTGGTCACCAAATTGTGATCCTTCCAAGGCTACTATTAACAGGACAATGGCTTGGATCAGATTCCTAGAATTCAATATATGGTGTTTAATTTTACAATAAGAGCATTCTCAAGGCAATGGTTTCCGCCATAGGACGGCCTATCAAGGTGGACCACACTTTCAATGCTTCCTGTGTTGCCACTTTGCTTATGTTCATGTATGTATTCAACTGGACCTCAGTAAACCTCTCAGGTTTCTTATGGTTACATGGTAATTAGGATATTGAGAGCCTCCATATCCTAAGGTGTGCCTTAGGGTGTTTATGGTCATAACTCGATAGACTGCCCTAAAAGCAGGCAGAAGCTAAGAGTGAGTATCTGGCTGTGCTGATCGTTGAGCAAAACCGTGGGGGGGGGCTTCTGTGGCACAAGAACATCATCCCAAGGAGTGATAGTGAAAGTTTGTGAAATATAAAGGAACCCCAAAGCCAAAACCAAATATGCAATAGCACCAAATGGGATAGTTTCATGTGTTTCTAACAGTTTTTGATGTTTCAAATAAAGAATCTGCATGTAACAGCAAGGATGAAGGAATGGTGGAGCTGGGTTTTGGACCATAATTTTAAATTGTGGTTGTGTTCATAGTGTATTAATTTATTGTAATTTTGAACAATTACAAAAAAATGTGAGATGCAAGCCGCAATTGCATCCAGTCATAATACTGTTATGAAAATCATAAAAATCGTAATATTACGATTGCAATTGCAGTTGTGAATCACACGTGAAAATGACATTGATTTTTATTTTTTTACACTTTTCTGGGGACATCCTTATAATCATGTTTGCAAAACTAATGGCCATCAAAATGGGGCTAGCTTTGTGCCAGGGCTGTGGATATAGGTATGTTTTATGTGAAACAATCTCCTAAAAGAGAAATTTCCAACAAAACAAAAAAACAAAACAAAACTCTTAATAGATAAATTCTTGCATAAAACTTGTGTATTCAAATTGGGTATACTACGTTAATAAAATATTAAAATATTATTAGTTAAGGATTAATTATCAAAATTATTTAATAATTAACTATTATAATTAATCATATATATATATATCAATATTTTATTGATCTAATACACTTAACTTAGTTGCGGTAAGTTTGTGTAAGAATTTTTTCTCTTAAGAGGTCATTTCTCTTATTAGACAAAACTTAAATAAAGTTTCTTATGTGTGATGCTGTTATCCAATAAAAATGGAACAAGTGTATTATAACTTAACTATAAAAACTTTAAAAAAATAGGATGAGGTGACTAAAAATTAACATACATGTTATGTTTTAATTGAAAAAAAAAGCACCACAAACATTCAAGAAATTTTATCTTAGTTTTGTCTAACCTGGACAAAGATAAATTTCCTTAGCTTCTTATGGTGTTGTTTTCCAATATAAATGAAACATATATGTTATTTTTTACACTTTAACTATAAAACTTTAAAAAGGATCATGTGGCTAAAAATTAATATACTATTATTTTTCTATTAGAAAATAACATTACAAGCTTTCATGAAACTTTTTCCAAGTTTTGCCTTATTTTGTATAATAAGTAATGTTAAACTAAGTGTTGGCCTAGTGATAGATAAATATGTAATGTGTGGCTAAACACATAATTACGGATTTGAATATCACTTATGTCAATTTCTTTGGATCAAACCGCAAGGAATATTTTGCGAATCTCTTAGTCCTTATGTGGATGACCTACTTTCGACCGAATCAGATAATTGGATGGTCGAAATGTGCATAAATTATCTCAAACACCATATCGTAATTTAAAAAAAAAAGGTTGAACTGAGTTATGATGTCCTATATGCCCTTTGCATTTCTATCGCGAATGGGATGCAACTCTACAAAAAAAGAATTTTGGGTAGAGTATCAATGTACTAATGTCTTATCAGTTCTGATATTCTTACCATTAACAATGTATACACCCCTTTTTACATTATTTTTAATACTATTCATCATACTTACTTTTTTCTATAATTTTTTTTCACTAAATATGACACCCCTAAAAAAGTGTTAATAGTGCATACACTCTTAAAAAATGTGTATGATAATCTTTTTCAAGTGTCTTATAGCTAAACATACCACTTAACAATTTTCTATTGTGAATAAACATAAATAGTTTGCTACAATTTGAAAGTTTCAATTCACTGAGTTTGATAAAATTCTTTATATACCAAGTGTGAAAAACATAAAACAAAAAAATAAAAATAAAAAGAGTTTGTTTTATACTATTATTCATCCCAGTAAGAAAACATTTTATACCCAAAAAGGTAAGTTGTTGTAATAAACAATACCAATCTTATGAGACTAAAACGTATGTCTAAATTTTAAGAAAATAATTTTTATAAAAAAATCACATAATCTTTGTACTTTTGTGATTGAACAAGAATTAATCACATAAACAATTTAAATGAGTTAAATCTATAAAAATGATTTTTGACCTAAAAAAATACGTTTTAATATAAATAAGGGAGAAAAAAATTAGAAATTCCAATTTGTATCATTACGTCAAAGATAGAAATATAATAGAAAACGAATAACGAAGTACACATAATTTGACTTGATCAGTAATGTTAAAGGAAATACTGTGTATTCAAAGCGTAGACTTAAAAATATGACATGTGGATGCAATCTTTTCGAAACATGAATTATTAATAATGCGCCATAGACTATGACTAAGGATCATTTTAATTTTTCTTAATTAATTTTCTTAATTATTAAATTAAAAAATATTAAATAATTTTATTTTTATGATAGTAAATATATTTTTTTATTTAATATTTTTTATTAAATATTAAAAATACTATTTAAATTTTTTTTTAAGAGTATAACAAATTTCCATGACTTATTAGCTATTATACGATCCGCATCATGATGAAATTCTTTTATGAGTAAAATAATGAAACTATGGCCAATCGTAGTCAAATATGTTAGACTGCAATTAAATAAATATTGGAATTTATCAATTTTTATTCAAGTAAATAATATTATTTAATTCTTTTGCCTCCACTTGTTGCTTGTTTGCCTATAAAACCCCACGCGCACGTGTTCAATATAAGGTTTGAGTCTTTTAGAATTATTATGAATGAATTAATCTCGTCTCTATGGATCATTTTATTTTTTTCAATCAGTTTTATAGTTTTACTTGGAGTAGTTTGATTTTATATATTAATAAGAGAATATAATAGATTTCTTTTATTGACTATTACTTTACATCCATTAAAAGTAAGTGGTAAAAGCATTTTTCAGTATTCATTTTCTTGGGATTAATGTGTCATAAATTCAATAATATATAAAAAAATCTTTTATTCTTAGAACACATAACAATCTCTAGTTTAAAACAATCCAAATTTAAAAGTATTATATATTAATGTTTTAAAAATCGAACCAAACTAATTAATTTGACCAGTTCAACTTTAACTCAGTCTGTAGGTTGGTCCGGTTAAGTCTTAAGAATTAGATGTTTGAAAATCAGACTTTGAACTGTTAAATTAGTCATGAATTGATCATAAATTCAATAATATAAAATAAAAAAATCTCTTATTCCTAAGACACATAAAAATTTCTAGTTTAAAACAACTCAAATCTAAAAGCAGTATATATGTAATGTGTGGCTAATCACATAATTACAGATTTAAATATCACTTATGTTAATTTATTTGGATCAGGTTGTAAAAAATATTTTTACAAATTCTCTAATACTTATGTGGATGGCTTATCTTCAATCAAATTGAGAAAATAAATTAATTGAAATATGCACAATTTATTCTAAACACTATACCGTAATTTAGAAAAAAAAATAAAAACAAAAAACAAAAAAAAGCCTAAACTGAGTTATGATGTCCTATATGCCCTTGCCTTTGTATCGTGAATGGGACGCAATTCGGCAAAAAAGGAATTTTGGGTAGAGTATCAATGCGCTGGTGTCTTATAGCTAAACATGCCACTTAAAATTTTTCTATTGTGAATAAACATAAATAGTTTAGTACAATTTGAAAGTTTCAATTCACAGAGTTTGATAAAATTCTTTATATACCAAGTGTAAAAAACATAAAACAAAAAAAAAGTTTGTTATATTCTATTATTTATCCTAATAAAAAACTTTTTACACTCAAAAAGGTAGGTCAATGTGATAAATAATATGATCTTATGAGATAAAGACGTATGCCTAAATCTTATGAAAATAAAAAAATCAAATAATTTTTGTGCTTTTACAATTAAACGAGAATTAATCACATAATAATTTAAATAAACTAAACTTGTAAAAAATTTTGTGATCTAAAAAACATACATTTTAGTATAAATAAAGGAAAAAATAGAAATTCCAACTCATCATTACGTCAAATATAGAAATATATAGAAAACTAATAATGAAGTACACATAATTTGACTTGCTCAGTAATGTTAAAGGAAATAATGTGTATTCAAAGCGTAGACTTAAAAACATGACATGTGTGGATGCAATCTTTTCGAAATATGAATTATTAATAATGGGCCATAGACTATGACTAAGGATAATTTTAAATTTTCTTAATTAATTTTCTTAACTATTAAATAAAAAAAATATTAAATAATTTTTATATTTTTGTGATATTAAATATATTTATTTTTTTATTTAATATTTTTTATTAAATATTAAAAATATTATTTAATTTTTTTAAGAGAATATAAGAAATTTCTATGACTTATTATACGATCCGCATCATGATGAAAATCTTTTAAGAGTAAAATGATGAAACTATGGCCAATCGTAGTCAAATATGTTAGACTGCAATTAAATAAATATTGGAATTTATCAATTTTTATTCAAGTAAATAATATTATTTTATTCTTTTTCCTCCACTTGTTGCTTGTTTGCCTATAAAACCCCACGCGCACGTGTTCAATATAAGGTTTGAGTCTTTTAGAATTATTATGAATGAATTAATCTCGTCTCTATGGATCATTTTATTTTTTTCAATCAGTTTTATAGTTTTACTTGGAGTAGTTTGATTTTATATATTAATAAAAGAATATAATGGATTTCTTTTATTGACTATTATTTTACATCCATTAAAAGTAAGTGGTAAAAGCATTTTTCACTATTGATTTTTTTTTGGGTATTAATGTGCCATAAATTCAATAGTATATTAAAAAAAATCCCTTATTATTAGAACACATAATAATCTCTAGTTTAAAACAATCCAAATCTAAAAGTTTTATATATCAATGTTCTGAAAATCATATCGAACTAACTAATCTGATTAGTTCAACCTTAAACCAATTTAATTTGTAGGGCAGTTCAATCAAATCTTAAAACTAAATGTTTAAAAATCGGATTTTGAATTGTTAAATCGATCATGAACGGGTTATAATTTAATAATATAAAATAAAAAATTCTCTTATCCTTAAAACACATAACAATCTCTACTTTAAAACAATCTAAATCTAAAAGCAGTATATATTAATGTTTTGAAAATCATATGAGATCAAGATCGACTGATCCGACCAGTTCAACTTTGAGCCAGTCTGTAGGCTGGTTTGGTCAAGTCTTAAGAACCGGGTATTTGAAAATCAGACTTTCTGGCCATACTGGCAGACCGGTCACGGTTTGACGGTCAGCCAGTTTAATAAAATTCACCCAAAAGTGCTATAATTAAAAAAGCTTGGATTTGAACTAATGTCTTCACAATGTAAGACACCAGCATCAACCACTACGCTGCTGCACCTTGTTTGTTTTGTTAACGAGAATTTATAATATTATATGTTATTTGTTTGATTTTTTATTATTATTTAGTATAAACACCACGTGTCTATATTAAGTTTTTTTAATCTTTGTTTATATTAATTAAGCTCTAATAATTTTATATTTAATAAAAAATACTTAACAAGTGATTAAAAACTAATAAATCCTATACAACATGACTTCCTTAAATATAATTATTTAATTTTAAAAATCTATACTATCTCTAAAGTTAGTGAAATTCTTGAGTATTGAGTAAGAACTTCTTATTATAGGCATGCAAATCAATCTTTAATATATGTAAAATTGTATTAATAGAGATATATGTATTTTAATATAATTCATATAATTTTACACATAAAAAGTTGATTTGTATGTCTAAAATAAAAAGTTTCCATTCAATTTTTTTTACTAAAATTAATAATTTAGCCGTTCAAAAAGATTTTGTCAATAATATTTTATTATTATTTATCTGGATTAATTTTATTATTATTACATACTTGAAATTAATAGAAAAATTCTAGTTATAACTATCAAATAGCTCAAAATATTAAATTTCATAATTTATGTCTATAATTAATTCGATCACAATTTAAATTAAATCATTAAATTGTCAATCCATCCCTTAAAATTTTAATGACCGATTGATTTTTCAAGCTCGTTATATATTACATATGTTAGCTGTGAAGACAGTTGTACACTTGTACTGTTCGGCCATCTTTGACAGCCGCAAAGTACAGTATATCTACATATAATAATAATATTTTTATTATATTTTTATTATATTTTTATATTATTAATTACATTATTTTTTCACTTAATTATAATTATAAAAAATATAAAAGATATTATGAGATAAATATTTTCCGTTTGTTTGGAAAAGCCTGTCTAAGACTCAAAAAGATAAAAAGCTTTATTTATCAGTGCAACGCACCTGTAACTTTATTTATTCTATTGTATAACTAAATTAAGTTAAAATAATTAATTAATTAATAATAAATATTATGTATTTTCTATATTTATATATATATTCTTCAAAAGTAAACATTATTATTATCGAGCTTTTCTTTAATTCTTAATTTTTAATTCTCTTTATTTTTATTATAAATAGTAATAATGTATTAAAGTTTTAATTTAATTTAATTTAATTTTATATCTAATCGAAAACATAGCTTAACTTTATCACAATACTCAATTATTCAATTAAGTAAAATCATCATGTATATATCATTTCCAAACAACATAAATCTGTAATATATATATATATATATATATATATATATATATATATATATATATATATATATATATATATATATATATATATATAAAAGAAAACAATCAAATTATATCGGTGTAAATAAGAGTTATTTTTATATTATTGAATAACTTTTTATTATATAATTTTTTCACTAAATCTACCATTAGATTAAAAGTTCATATCATATAGATTATATTTATAAAATTTTACATTAATTTAAAATTATTTAGTACTTTATTAATATATATCAAGTTTAACGTAATATATACTTTTGAAATATATGAAAATAATAATCACTTGATTACATTTTTATTGATATTTAATTTTTTCAAGATTTAATACAAATGATCAAAATGTTGGATAGTTATAATTTAACGATTGGATCAATAAAAATTACATTTTATAAAAAAAATTAAGTAATATAAGTATGTCAAGTCTTATATCGGTATAACTTAATCCGTTCATATATATATATATATATATATATATATATATATATATATAATAAGTGTATCTAATAAGATGAATATTTATTATACGAAGTAAGAAGAATAAATATTAACCTTTAAATTTTACATAAATAATTATAATTATAACATAAATACATATAATTGTATAAAAAAGTAAATATTAAATATTTTAAATAATTATATAATTTTTAAATAACTTTTTTTAATTTTAATTATCTATAAATATAGTTATAAAAACAAATTATTTTCATGTTTTATATATATATATATATAAACATGAAAATAACCTGCTTTTATAACCATACCCAATCTCAAGATCAAAATCAAATTTGAACATACTCCCAGTGGTCAATATTCAGTATTATATTTATTTTTTCCATTTTTTTCCCTCGATGATTCTCACTTTCTCATTAAAATATACTAGGACTACACAAGTGCGTACCGGGACTGTCATATTGTTGCAACTTGCAAGATATGACCGCTCTTAAATTATTCCTTTAAATTGTCACTTACATTAATTATTAATTAAATAAAACGCATGCCCATCAATGCAAACTTTTAGACTATATTTAGATATTTAATGATAAAAATATAATTAAATAGAATAAAGTGAGATAGAATATAGTGGGATAAAATGAAAATGTAAAATGGAATAAAATTATTATACTATTATTTAAATATTTTATGATGAAATAAAAAAATATTTTATTATTTTAGAAGTGAACAGAATGGTAAAATTATAAATCTATTATACTAATATTACCCTCAATTCAAATACATTAATCTTTAATTTTTTTAGCTCAATTATTAATTAAATAATTTAATGAGGATATTAATCGATTAATAATATTTTTTCTCAAAAATTAAATATTTTGGTCTTTTCTCAGATCACTCCCCTGAATAATCTCTGATTTTTCTTTATTCTTTTTACATCTTCGGCGTAGCTTGCACCTTAGAAAACTCTTTGAATAATTGAAAGAATACAATTTATAGGCTTATAGTCACTCATAGAGTAATTTTAATATCTTATGATCACTGTTGCATATTATAGTTATGTTTGCATGTCTAATTTATACCAATTGAGGTAATATGTCATACAATATGAAGCATATTAGCAACGGAAAAAACATATAAAAATATGAGAAATGGAACCGCAACGTAACATGTAGGAGGAGTTAAGGAGATTTGCTCATACATAGAATAGGTGAGCGAGGAAATTGTTCTGTACACTGCATTTGGTTTAATTTGTTAAAGATAAAAGTGTAATTTAATAATTATATTAATAAGTAAAATATTGATTCCATCACATATCCCTAAATTCAGAAAAAAGAAAAGTGAAAATATTAGATGGAACACTTTTCATTTTATTCCATCTTAATTTTAAAAAATTAAACAATAGTAACTAATAGTATTCTATCATTCCAAGCCTTAAGAACTGAAAATTTTTAAGATGATTCTCGAATAAGAGATTTGTTTGCCCTGTATTATTAAACATGTATTACTTCATTTATAATATTAAAAATGCACTTAATTAAATTAAGAGATACTCCACTAATTTCATAATATCTGTATATCTGTTATTTAAGGTCTTTTACAAAGATTAAGATATCTATTAAATATTTTTAATTTAAAAATATATAATTTTATTGACTAAATTGCCCTTTCATTCTATCAATATTCTTCATTTAGTGAAAATATTAAGAGATAAGAATAAAATTAAAAAATTAATATTTTATTATTTTTTAAAGTGATAGATAAAATAAAACAATTTTTTCTCTTTAAAATGACAGATGATATAAAATGAAAGGGCTAATAATAACTCACATAATTAAAGTGATGCACATTTAATAGTAAAAAATATTGAGTTTAATTGGTAGTTTTATCATACTTCGGCAGTAGCAATAATTTATGTTTACGAGGATGTGAACCCTTCATTTAAGTTTTTTTTAAATTTATGTGAAAGTATTTAAAATTAATAATAAATATCTTTTTAGAATATGTATTTATTGTTGTTTTAAGAGTATGTAATAATTTCTCTAATTGGTATACTTTATCAACGTAAAAAATATTGACATTCATTAATATTTTAACAAAATAATATTTATTATTGTATTTTTTCATTTAATAATAATAATAAAAATAAATGTATCAAAATATTAATAAATATTAATATAAACTTTTTTACACTGATAATACATACTAATTTAATTAAAAAAATATTATTCCTAAAACACCTGATAATTTCTCAAATTTTAACTGTCATAAAGACCAAGATAACATCTCATTGTCTCATCTATCAGCAATAGAAGACAAGTTCCCAATCCTTGTCAGTGATGGTCGCCTGCCCTGGCTGCCGCATATTATTATATATTATGATGGCCTATCTAATTGCAACAATTAAAATGCTCCAATTAACAGCATGATTTAATGCATGGTGAAGACTTAGGCCTACAACTAACAAAGTAATCACCATAAATTTGAAGACTAATTTAGTTTATAGGGTGAGCTAACTAATATTTTTGTTTTATCTAATTCCCAATTGAAAACTTATGATAACCTTTCCTTTTTTTTGCCATTTGGCACATGGCACATTTTATACATATAATTTATATAATAAGAACTTTTAATTTAATCATATAATTTATAAAATAATTATTCAACAAAAAATTATTCAATTTTCAACTTTAAATTTGGATTATTCTGACAAGTTGAAGATATCTTAAAAAATGTTAAATTTTGTAGTTGTTCTCTTTTTGGCACAAAGTCCTATACTGAGTCGGACAAATTAGTCAATTTTATTTTAACTTTTCCTTTTCAATTTCAAGATGTGGAGTCCACATGACTAGTGATGATACCTGTGCGGTTGAAACTTTCTTAATTTTTCCCATCTCTTTTCTCGCTATTAGAGCATATTTGAAAAAAATAATTATTTTCTATTCAGTTATTTTTAGCTGATTAAATTATTTTATAAAATAATTATTATATTTGAATAAAAAAATTATTCTTAAAAATTTTTTTACATAAAATTCAATATAAAAAAAAAATTTACAACTAATAATTATAAGTTAAAAATTAAAATTTATGATTTTAACTTATAAATTATTTCTTACTTTTTGATATGTAAATACTATTTTGTCCTTAATTAAATAATTTTTTTTAATTATTTTATACCTATTTTAGTAATTTAATGCATAAAAGTGATTCATTTTTATATCATATAAATAAATCATATTAGTTTAAAATCACTTTACAACTAATGATCTAAACATAAAAATGAATTGATTATAATCGATTATAACAATAATCGATTATCAGCATAATTTATAATTTTCAGCTTTCTCAAACAAGTTCTTAGTCTTAGGGAAAAAAATTTTCCTTTTTTCGTTCTTCGAGGAGAGGCAAGAATAAATAAGATCCCAAAATTATTAAAAATTAAAAATATTTTAAAATTATAAACAATTTTAATTTTAATTTATAATATAAACACATTAAAATAATAAGTTACTATTTAGTAATTTTTTATATTTTAAATTTTAAATTAATATAAAAATAATAACATTAAAAATTATTAAAAAGAATAATATATATATATATATAATATAATTATTAAAGATAATTTAATAATTTTTAAAAAATAAAAACACCATTAATTGAGAGATACGGTCCTCGTTTTCGTCCCTACATTTACCTCGAAGAGATTTTTATCCATATTCCTATTCTTGTAAAGTGTGTTTGATGGATAAGATAAAGAGAACCTGATAGTATTAACTAATACTATCAAATATTATCAGGTATTTAGTAGTTTAACCTGATAGTATAATAATTAAAATTAGGTCCAATATTTTTATCCTACTCTAACTTGATTACTCTATCCTCTCTCACCTCCTGATTAGACCTGATAGGATATCTCTTCATACCATACCTCTCAACTTCATCCATCTCAATCCAAACCTTTCATTCCCTACCAAGAACCCCATTCTAGAGCAACAATGCAATTACTACCTTCCCATCAAAATCGAACTAACCAAGCAGTACCACAGCAAGCCACCTTTGCCAACCTCCTGCAAACCCAGCACCACCAAGATTGTTTCATTCTCTCCCCCTCCCTCTTCTTCCGCAGTGACCACCACCAAGAGTACTTCGAGGTCACTTACTTTCCGTCGTCCAACTTAACTACTCCTTCATGCTCTCACCAAATCCTCCACCACTCCTTCGCCAACACCATGGAATCCCCTTCTTACTCCACCCCTTACTCCCCTCCCTTCCACTACCCTTCCCCTTGGTCCTGCGTCCTCCTCCATTTCCATGCCAAGTGCAAAGGCAAACAATACGAGATTGACAAGAGATCTCAGATCTATAGATCAGAACGAAACCAAACCTTTGTTTTTCGTTTCGCGTGTATTTGTGTTGCTTCCCACCACTGCCACCCGGTAAGCCAAACAAAACACCTTTCCTTTCTCTTCTCTCTCTCTCTCTCTCTCTCTTTCTCTCTCTCTCTGTCTCTGTAGAACTCATCTCACTCTCTCGAGCCTCTCAGTCAATGGAAGAATTGGAGCAGTGGAAGGAATAATTTGGTCACTGGTGGCATCTCGCTATGGACTATCTTCGTCAGGTTCCCCTAATTCAACTCTGTCCTCTTTTTCACCACCATACTTCTCTTATCAAGTTAGCCATTTCCATGTTCCTTGTTATTTATTACGAGTTTTTTTTCTTGTGATTTTGATTATTTTGATAAATTTTGTTGTGATTTTTTGTTGAGGATGTTGAGTTTCTAGTTCCGAGATTAAGGTCTCCGTAATGCACAGTTGACTAGAATAGTCAGTGTAGAGGAGATGGTGAGGAAAGTGAAGGATAATATAATCATATTAAATAGTTATATATATTATTAAGTTATTTATACTATTTGTACCAACTATTTATTAGTATAAGATCTTATCTTATTATTTATACTATCAGATCTTATTTTATTATCTTATATTATCATGTATACCAAACACAGGAGTAAAAAAAAATTCTTCAAATTTAAACTCCTAAATCGGACAATCCATGTAAAAATCCCAAAAATAGGAAAACTTTGCCATCCCTATAAATGAGAACTTAAGATGTTAGTTTTTAAGAGTGATTTCAAGGTACGACGTCTAAAATTAGTAGTACAAAGTGCATGTTTAGTTTTGTAAAATTGTTTCAGAAAATAGCTTTTCCATAAAAGCTGTTTTTAATTTTTTGGCAACATGTTTGAGTTATTAAATTAAAAGTTATTGCTTAATTTTTTACACTAAAAATATCTTCCTTTTTTTTCTTTCTAAAAGCTAAAATTTCAAGCTCGCGATTCTTTATTATTTCACAATTCAAGCATAAAAATACTTCTTTATCCTCCCATAACATTTTAAAACATTTGCATGCTTGATAATGCTTAATGTTTTGGAAAATATCATTTTTTTTTCATAAGCTTTTTCATTAAAATTTTAATTATAAGCTATTTTAAATTTAAGAATAAGTTAATTCAAATATTTTGATAATTTACTATATAAAAAGTAATTTTTTACACAATCCAAATAAAATATATTATTTTAAAATTATTTTCAATTAACATATTTAAGCAAAAAACTGATTTTATCTTTAAAATTGATTATACATAATAGACTAATACTTTTTCTTAACTAATCTAAACACACAGACAAACATGGGTGAATGTTAAGCGTGCAAATATTAGCAATTACATAGTT
This sequence comes from Ormosia semicastrata, assembly GCA_029884595.1. Taxonomy (NCBI): domain Eukaryota; kingdom Viridiplantae; phylum Streptophyta; class Magnoliopsida; order Fabales; family Fabaceae; genus Ormosia; species Ormosia semicastrata. The sequence goes on from JAQQTO010000059.1 coordinate 40,673,147, forward strand.
CATGCAGTCCTTGTTATATGGGAAACATGAATAGTCTGTTTTTCTTGGCCCAAAAAATAAAATAAAATAACATTTTATTGTAAGAAAGCATGGATACTAATATAAGATAGGGATATGACAGAATACAAACATGTTGATGTAATAAAAAATTAAAAAATATATAAATAAAAAGTATCTAAACATATCAATGTATCAAATATAAGTACAGTGACTATTTTAAAGATGCTACATTATTTCATCACATGTAATGGATTTTGGAGATAGCAAAGAAACTCCTACAAAAATAGCTCGTGATTGTCAGCTACTGAAGGAACCCACAACACTTTGTGAACTCTTAATGCAGGTTTCTGGCATCATTTCTTAACAAAGAACTTGCAGAACATGGTGGAGAATAATTGTTTACATCCTCTCATTTGATGACAGTGCTCAATTATGTTGAATTGCAACCATGGCTTCGCAATAAATCTTCAAGAGCTGGACTTTCATAGATTATTAATTTATCTATGAGCAGACTTTGGAGGTTGAGTTTCTGGAATAATCCTCAACGAAGAATTGGAACATTTTGCATTTCTGAAATTTCTTGAATGTCTAGATTTTATTGTTTACTCTTCTTGCTCAATCATCTGCAGTAGCATAGCCTTCATATTTTCTAAGTGGATTTCAATTCTATCACACCTTGCATTATCCGATTTGTACAACCTTAAAGCTTTGTGGAATGAGTTGTTTCTACCATTACAAAATCTCTCAATGAAAGTATATTGTTAGTTCTTTGTTTGAGTCAAGAATCAAAACTCTAAATATCCATCTTCCAATGAGAGAAAAACTCCACAATTACTTGAAAAGAGAGTATAATTTGATTGATATTCACTTCTATATTATTCAATGAGAACGTACAACAGAATTTATAGTACAAGTGGAGCTATAAATCAGGAAACAGATTAGCCTAAACATTAGCATAACAAAGGGCCCTAAATAAGGAGATTAAAAATATATCCTACAACTGTACAATCCCTTAATCTAAGGAGATTACAGAGAGATTTATGGAGAGAAAATCTCAACACTACCCTTCAAGTTGGTGTATAGATATCATCCATGCCCAACTTGCAGAGATATTTCAAAAAAACTTTACTTGAGACTGCTTTAGTAAGCATATCAGCTAATTGATCTTCAGATCGAATCTTAGGCAACTCCAAAATCTTTGCATCTAATTTCTCTTTGATGAAAAATCTGTTCACCTCAACATGCTTTGTTCAGTCATGTTGAACTGGGTTATGAGCAATGTCGCATGCAGCTTTGTTGTCACAATAAAGCTGAATTGGTTGCCTAAATGGATAACCCAAATCTTCCAGAAGATGTTTCAACCATAAAGCTTCGCAGAGGCCAAGTGCCATACCCCTGAATTCAGCTTCTGCACTTGAGCGGGCGACGACATTTTACTTTTTACTTCTCCATGTAACCAGATTGCCACCCACAAATGTGAAGTAACCTGAAGTGGATCGCCTATCATCTATTGCTCCAGCCCAATCAACATCTGTATAGACATCTATGTCTTGATGATTTCCATTTTTAGTGAACAATATCCCTTTCCCATGGGCAGACTTTAAATACCTCAATATATACATGACAGCATTCATATGTTGTTCACTGGGATCATGCATAAATTGACTAACAATGCTCAATGCATAGGCAAGATCTGGTCGTGTGTGAGCTAAGTACATCAATCTGCCCACAAGCCTCTGATATCTTCCTCTATCAACTGGTACTTGATCTGTTGTACTATGTAACTTCAAACCTTCCTCCATTGGTGAAGTAGCTGGTTGACATGCTGACATACCAGTCTCTTGCAACAAGTCTAATGCATATTTTCTTTGAGATAAGAAAATACCTTTCTTGAATCTAGAGACTTCGATCCCAAGAACATACTTCAAGGAACCAAGATCTTTCATTTCAAATTCTCTAGACAAGTACTCTTGCAATGCCTTCCTTTCTTCTGGATCATTCCCTGTAACCACCATGTCATCCACATATATAATGAGGGCAGTAACCTTACCCTGTTGTTTCTTTAAAAATAAAATGGGGTCAGAGTTGCTTTGATGGTATCCAAAAGCTATCATAAACTTTATAAATCTTCCAAACCATGCTCTTGGAAATTGTTTCAGCCCATATAACGATTTCTTCAATCTGCACACCTTTTGGCTATGCCTTTCTGGCATCATACACCCTGGCGGAGGTTCCATATAAACTTCTTCTAATAATTCTCCATGTAGAAAAGCATTTTTTACATCAAATTATTGTAGTGGCCAATCCAAGTTTGCAGCTAAGGACAACAATACTCGAACAGTATTGATTTTAGCTACAGGTGCAAATGTCTCTGTGTAATCAATCCCATAAGCTTGAGTATATCCTTTTGTCACCAATCTTGCCTTAAAACGTTCTATTCCACCATCTGGTTTATACTTCACGGTGTATACCCATCGACATCCCACTAGCTTCTTTCCCTTTGGGCAATCGACCAAGTCCCATGTTTCATTCTTTTGTAATGACTTCATTTCTTCATTCATAGCAGCTTTCCACCTTGGATCAGCTAAGGCTTCCTGCACACTGTTAGGAATAGATATAGCAGATAATTGATTTGCAAATGACTTATTTGATTCTGACAGATTTTGATTAGACACATAATGACTCATAGGATATTTTACGCTACTACAAATTTCAGGTTCATATGTAGGCTTAGGAATACCTCGATTGAGACGCTCTAGAAGCTATTTTTTTGGCAATTCAGGTTCGGGAATAGGTGCATCCTCAGTAGACGATTGGTGTGGTATACTAGTGAGGGATTCAAGCTCTTCAATTGATGGGCTCGCAGTTTGTGGTCCACTTACTTCTTCATCTTCTATTGATGGACTTACATTTTGTGGTGCAATCATGTCTTCGTTTTCTGAAAGTGGATCGATATCAAGATCCAGACTGATCACACTAGTATCACAGTATGTTACAAGGTCATATTCCTTTTGATACCCCCCTGAAGTTCAGACTTAAATGAAAAATACATTAGTTCCTCATGAAACACCACATCCAATGTTATAAACATGCGCTGAGTTGGAGGATAGTAACACCTATATCCTTTTTGATGCATAGCATATCCAAGAAAAAACACACCGTAAAGCTCATGGGGCTAATTTATTACGCTTATGTTTGTGAAGATGAACAAACACTACACATCCAAAGACACGAGGAGGTAGATTTGGAACTGTTGGGGCAATAACAGCATCACTAAGAGCTTTGAAAGGTGTTTGAAAGTCAATAGATCGTGAGGGAGTTCGATTAATTGAATATGCTGCAAAAGCAAGAGCTTCCCCCCAATAAGACAATGGTATATGAGCCTCTATTAATATAGCACGAACAACCTCTAACAAATGACAGTCTTTCCGCTCTGCAACCCCATTTTGTTGGGGTGTATTGGAACAAGTTGTTTGATTAATAATGCTTTCTACTTCAAAAAACTGTTGCAATTCAGAATTTTGGTACTCTCTTCCATTGTCATTCCGAAGAACCTGAATCTGTGCATTATACTGAGTTTTAACCATTTTATGGAACTTTTGAAATAACAAGTTTACCTCACTTTTGGACTTCATTAACCATAACCAGGTCACCCTAGTACAATCATCAATAAAAGTAACAAACCAACGTGAGCCACCTAACGTTGGAATTTTAGATGGCCCCCACACATCAGAATGGATAACCATAAAAGGAAGAGGACTTTTATTTAAAGTCAATGGGAATGAAGTTCGGTGACTCTTTGCAAGTTCACATACATCACAATGAAAAATTGAAGAATCAAGACTTTCAAACAAACTAGGAAATAATCTTTTGAGATAGTCAAAGGATGCATGCCCTAACCGTCGATGCCATAGCCAAACTTCAGCTTTATTCTTATTTTGTTTAGAGCTTTCCACTGTCAAAGCTTGACGCAGCACATTATAACCTGTTGATGTCAAGTCCAAGTAATACAGCTTCCCTCACTTAATACCACAACCAATCGTCTGCTTTGTTTGGATGTCCTTAAAAACACAAGAGTCAGGCCAAAAAATAAGAACACATGATAAAGCTGTGGTAATTTTAGAAATAGATAAAAGGTTATAGTCTAAAGATGGGACAACCAAAACAGAGTCTAGATTTAAAGTATTGGTGAGAGATAAAGATCCTTCCCCAATAATTGAGGCCTCACCACCGTTGGCAGTAGAAATGGATTTTTGTGAAGCGGGTCTAAGATGTGCAATCTGTCTAGAATCAAAAGTCATGTGATCTGTAGCACCAGAGTCAATTATCCATACACTATTCGAAACAGGTGCAGAAATATTTAAAGCCTTACCATCAGTATTTGTTGTTATCACCAACAATGAGCCCCTTTTTGCATTATCATTATCTGTATTTGTTTCAGCAAGCGCAGCGGTTGAAGCATTCTTGGAACCCTCTTTTTTAGGTGCTCGACTATGATCCCACCATTCTGGATATCCCACAAGTTCACAGCAGCGATCTTTGGTATGTCCAGTTTGATCACAGTGGGTACACTTGTAAGCAAATTTGTCTACCCCTTTGGTTGTTTTTTGTCGATTCCGAGTCACCGTTGTTGCAGTTTCAGAGTGTTTAGTTTCTCCCTTCAAAGTACATGTCGTACTGCTTCTCGCCGAATCAATCCATGACATTCTTCCAATCCTGGAATTGGATCCCTGCGTAAAATTTCTCCATGAACTTGCTCAAATACATCATCCAATCCAGCGAGCAATACATGGACTCTTAATCGGTTGATGGATTTTTTGTATGCAATTGTATCATCAGGATCTTTCATGTTCACATTATCCCAATGATCTAATTCTCGAAAGATCTCAACCAGCTCTCCATAGTATTTAGATAGAGATCTTCCATTTTGTCTAGCAGCAAAAGCCTTTTGATTCAAAGCAAAGACTTGCAATTCATCACTTTCATCATAGAATGCCTTTGACAGGGCACTCCATATTTCATGGGCAGTAGGTATGCGTAAATAACTCTTCATAATTTCCGGTGTCATGGACATCAATAGCCATATTTTCACTTTCTGATTTTCAGCATACTATTTTTCATATCCATCCTCTAATTCTGCAGGTTGCTTCATTTTGCCCCTAATATAAGAGAGTTTCTCTCTTTCAGCAATATGCATCTCCATCAGTTGTGATCAAACATCATAGTTTGATTCATTAAGAATGATTCCTGCATTAAAAACACTTTCAGATTGAACAACAACTAGAATCGATTTTGTTCCAGATGATTCAATACTCTTTTCACTCATTTTGACGAAGGTTTCAATAAAAGAGTAAGTTCTGATACCAACTTGAAAATATAATTTGATTGATATTCACTTCTATATTATTCAATGAGAACGTACAACAGAATTTATAGTACAAATGGAGCTATAAATCAGGAAACAGATTAGCCTAAACATTAGCATAACAAAGGGCCCTAAATAAGGAGATTAAAAAATATATCCTACAACTGTACAATCCCTTAATCTAAGGAGATTACAGAGAGATCTATGGAGAGAAAATCTCAACACAATTATCATTCACTTTCAACTATGACTTTACAATGGTCTTCAAGTCCTATTTTTATACAATAACTTAACTAACTCCTTTACTAACAACTAACTAATACTCAATTACACGTAACAAATCGAATCAGGCTAGTTCAATCTTCCAATTATATTACACATTTAATTTGTGTATCTGAAGCTCTTCATAGGGAAGCAAAGAAACTCCACATCGAGACCAGGGTCACTAGCTAGGTGATAAACCATTCCACCCACATGGGGCATATTCTCCAACCTGGCTCAGGCTCTGAAGGCATCTGTATCATGAACTATATTCTCTAGGTTTAGTGTAAAGAAATAGTGAATCATGAATTTTTTCCCCGTATTATTTTACAAAAGGAACAGACATATATACACAAGCTCTACCACTCACCTAGCTAAGATCACTCCTACAAAAACTCCTAAACCAGATGGCTATTCTAATAATAACTATACAAATAAAAAGATTACGAGAAAGGATCAATTAGGATCAAGTGTAATAATGCTTGCAATATTCTCCCAATATATCAGTGTAATAATTGCAATATTCTCCTAATATTCCATATTAGATCAATTAGGATCAGTGTAATAATGCTGCAATATTCTCCTAATATATCAGTGTAATAATGCTGCAATATTCTCCCAATATATCAGTGTAATAATGCTGCAATATTCTCCCAATATTCCGTATTAGATCAATTAGGATCAGTGTAATAATACTGCAATATTCTCCCAATATATCAGTGTAATAATGCTGCAATATTCTCCCAATATTCCGTATTACCCCCCCTCAAGTTGGAGCATGAAGATTTCGAATGCCTAACTTGCCAAGCAAAGAATGAAACGGTGCACGTCCCAGGGCCTTAGTAAAAGTATCTCATGAAATGGACACGAGTAGGACTGGAGATGACCATGAATTATTTCATTACGCACGAAATGAATCCATTTCAATGTGTTTCGTACGTTCGTGAAAGACAGGATTTTTGGCAATGTGGAGAGCACTTGACTATCACAATAGAGTTGCATAGGGGTGGGATGCTTGATAGCGAGGCTGGAGAGAATACTTTTCACCCACTTATTCGCATGTTGTTTTGGCCATCGGCGATACTCGGCTTCATAGAGGACCGCGATATCTTTGTTTGTTGCTTCTTGGTCTTCCAAGATATAGGAAAAGCGACCCAAAAAAATAATCCAACCAAGAAGAGACCGTCGAGTAAGAGGACAAGCAGCCCAATTAGCATCACACCATCCATATAATCTCGGATGGGCTTTATCTAAAAAATTCCTTAGTCCCTTTGAGATACCGCACCACTCGCAAGGCAAAGACACCAATGTTACGCTCGTGGTTCTTTGCATGAATTGAGAGAGAACATGGACACTATAGGTGACTCGGGCCGAGTAAAGCAAAGATAAATAAGGCGACCAACAAGTCTGCGAAATGTGGATTGTCAAGAAATTGTCCTTTGGCAAGACTGAGATTATGATTTTGCTCTAGCGGAGTTTCCATAGGTTTTGCTCCAAGTAATCCAGCTTCACTAACAATGTCCAGAGCGTATTTTCTTTGGCAAAGAAAAATCCCAGTAGGTGATCTGGCCACTTCCACTCCTAAAAAATATTTCAACAATCCCAAATCCTTCATATGGAAGCATTGACTCAAATAATCCTTGAATCGCGTAATAGATGCAGTGTTATTTCCACAAATGATCAAATCATCAACATAAACCAAAACCACAAGTTGCACATCATTATCAATTAAAGTGAACAAGGAATAATATGAACCGGATTGACAAAATCCATATTTCTTGAGAGCCGAGGAAAGTTTTGCAAACCAAACAACGAGGAGCTTGTTTTAATCCATACAGTGACTTTCGCAGCTTGCACACCGTACTGGTGGAGCAATGCGAAACCGGAGGCAATTTCATGTACACTTCTTCTTGCAATTCACCATGAAGAAACGCATTATGCACGTCCATTTGATGAAGTTCCCACCCCTTTGCAAAGAATAGCTAAAACAATTCGAACACAGTGACCATTTTGCCATTGGCGCAAATGTTTCGTGTAGTCCATTCCTTCTCGATGGTTTCCAAGAATGACTAAGCGAGCTTTAAACCGCTCTACACCGCCATTGGAGCGATACTTGATCTTGTAAATCCACTTACATCCCAAGGCCCTTTTATTTCTTGGGAATAAGGCACATGGTCCATGTGTGATTGTCTTCAAGAGCTTGTATTTCATCTTTGCATAGCAGATCGCCATCTTTCATCTTTGATTGCCGTTGAGAATGCAACTGTTTCACGCAATCACGCAAAGCAAGGAACTGCGATGCCGAGCGAAAATTTATCACAACTCACATAATGCGTTATAGGATAGGGCGTACGATTTTTCTTTGTGGAGGAGTGAACAATTGGATGGGCTCATTTGTTGGACAAGTATAAGTGATATAATTCGCAGCTTCACGGAGGGAATCCTATTACGTTTACCGCGACCAAGGGATTCTTCATCATTCGATTCGGTTTCAAAGCATCATCATCCCGATATACCTCACTTGATGTTGCAACATCTTGAGTGCTTTCCAATTCGGTACCCCCCCTTTACTTCTACAATCCTATCTTCGGTGGTTTCTTCTAAGTGCTCACTCACTTGCACTTTCAATGGTAGCCTCATCATTCCTTTCTGCAACATCTTTGTGACGAATTGATCAAGGTTTCATCAGCAGAGACAAAAGGAAACTCATTCTCAAAGAAATTAACATCTCTTGATACAAAGTAAGTTTCACTATCTAGATCGAAAAGCTTCCATCCTTTCTTACCATGAGAGTACCCCACAAAAACACACTTTTTACTTCTGCTAGCAAATTTGTCACCCTTCTTACCTTGATTATGAGCATAACATAGACACCCAAAAACTCTTAATTGATTATATGAAGGTGGCTCTCCATTTATCATCTCATACGGAGTTTTTCCGTTCAACAATGGTGTTGGCGTTCTATTTATTAGATATCCAGCTGTCAAGACACATTCTCCCCAAAATGAGATAGGTAGGTTACCTTGAAATTTCAGAGCACGTGCAACATTAAGGATGTGCCTATGTTTTCTTTCAACTCTCCCATTTTGTTGGGGGGTTCCTACACATGATGTCTGAAAGACAATCCCACGCTCTAGAAACTGCATTCTCAAACATGTGAATTCAGTTCCATTATCACTTCGAATTATTTTGATTTGTTTTTCATACTGTCTTTCCACTAAAGCAATGAAATTTAACAATACTTGTGAAACTTCCCTTTTATCAAGCAAATAAATCCACACAGCTCGAGAAAAGTCATCTACTATAGTCAAAAAATAATAAGCTCCACAAGAAAATGGTGTTTTGTAAGGACCCCATAAATCACAATGAATTAATTCAAAACTACTACTAGCTTTATTATTGCTCAAAGGAAAACTATCCCTAGTTTGCTTTGCCCTCTGACACACATCACATGCTTTATTTCCATTCACACTCCTACCTACATTTGGAATTAATTGAGTGATCTTCATGGAAGGGTGTCCCATACGCTTGTGCCAAAGATCAAACACGAAAAAATCATCAACTTTGAAAGCTTTCTCATGACGAATCCCTATGAAATAATAGAGCCCATCTCTTCGTTCACCCACTCCAATCAGCGTCCTCAGAGTACGGTCTGCACAACACATAAAGAGTTAGTGACTGCACAATACAATTTGTATCATCGTCAATTGGGACACGATATTAAATTACAATTTAATCCAGGCACATATAACACATTGACAAGTTTTAGCCCTCCTTCGAGAGTCACAGTTCCTTCCTTCGTTGCAAAGGCTTGTTCTCCATTGGGGAGTCCCACAGGTGGCATCTTTGCACCACCTTTAGCTCACGGAGGAGTCTCAAATCTCCAGTCATATGATTGGAGGCTCCTGTATCAATAATCCACACTGCATTTTTACCTGTCATTCTTTCTGTGGTGCTTCCCTTATGATTGCTGAGGAGATCCACCAGAGTTTGCCAATGCTCAGTGCTCAAGCCTGGTAGGCCTCCCTTATCTGCATCCATCTCTCTGATACCATAAAGAAATAGTGAATCATGAATTTTTTCCCCGTATTATTTTACAAAAGGAACAGACATATATACACAAGCTCTACCACTCACCTAGCTAAGATCACTCCTACAAAAACTCCTAAACCAGATACGGCTATTCTAATAATAACTATACAAATAAAAAGATTACAGAAAGGATCAATTAGGATCAGTGGCGCAATATTCTCCCAATATATCAGTATAATAATCTTTGCAATATTCTCCTAATATTCCATATTAGATCAATTAGGATCAGTGTAATAATGCTGCAATATTCTCCTAATATATCAGTGTAATAATACTGCAATATTCTCCCAATATTTCGTATTAGATCAATTAGGATCAGTGTAATAATACTGCAATATTCTCCCAATATATCAGTGTAATAATGCTGCAATATTCTCCCAATATTCTGTATTATAGTGTCATCACATATTGCTATAGTATTAATTAGTAAATATTTACAAGATTGTCAATGTTGATGTTGAGTTTTGTCCATAGTCACAAATGAGATATTTTCGCTTTTGGTCTATTAGGATGAGTTTCATTTTTATTTTTCAATGGCGTCTCATGTGACTATGTGAGACAATGAGACTCTTAATTTTACAATAGGGACTTCACTTGAGGTGGGAGTTTGTGTGCATATATTGTGTATATACAGTATTGATTGGCTCCTATGTCATGTAGTTTTGAGTTGTTGGTCGTTCCTTTATGTGCATGGTAACTTGAAACTACGGGCCTAATCAAATATCATATAATCACATATCCATTATGAAAAATGCTGTTTCACAAAAAACTCAATTTGTGAAACGACGCACGAAACACAATCCCCATTTACTGGGTAGCATTTTATCGACCATCTTATTCATGAATTTGTATGCGGTGCTTAAACTCATTTTTTCTCTTAATTGTTGTTGGGCCATGCAATTTGTGTAAACCATTCGTTAAACCTTTTGTGCTGCTGATTCATTATTAGGCTAATCCTTTGAGATTAATGGATTTAATTTTGACAAACAATATTTTGTTTCACCAATTAATTTGTATGATATAATATCAGTATATAATTAATGGCACCCATCTAAAGTACCATTAAAATTAATATTGAGTTTTGTCGATAATCATGGACTAGTGACTACTATGAGGTATTGATCACTTCAGCTCATAAATCGAGTTCAGAGATGTTGTTCGTCACTAATTTGGATTTACTCAGTTAAAACGACCCATTAGTATAATTTTATATGGGTATTTTGGTTTTAATTTTTTTTAAAAATTAATGGTATAATACAAGATGAAAGAACACGTGCATTCTGTTTCTTAATTCCCAACTCAATAAAATTGAGATATAAATATAGAAATATTTCTCCTTAAAGTCATAAAGAATCTGAAAAAGAAAACCCTAGACTGAATCTACTTTGCTGATATATCAGTATCATAAAAAACGAGAATCACTCATTTTTAATTTCTAAGAACCAATTTGTTTGTCAGGTTTTTGGGAGTTTTGTTTGTAATTCCTTTTTAATATTTATAGTTTTGTTGGTGCATCATTACCTAGATGCGACTAGCCACGATGATCAATATATGAGAACTGCGCTTGGGCATTTTCCCTTTGAATATCCTATAATCCTTCCTTGGTTTACAAATCAAGTTTGAGTAATTAAAATTGTTCAGAAAAAAAAAAATCAAAAGCTTTGAGTTGGAGTAATGAATTTCTCTTCAAACAACTAAAATGTCCACAAAAAAGGAGGAAAATCTCATAAAATGTGTAGGTTTACGATTACATCATTGGGTTCAATCTTAAGAGTGGTATTTTTCAAAACTGAGGCAGTAGATTAATGGTAATTATGTTTAGGTAAAAATATACTTTTCTTCGTATCTTAGGTTTAATTGTCTTCATATAATTATATTTTATTTTATTTTTTGTATCTGTTGAGAAACATGGAGAATTGAGAGAAAGAGAAATGAGAAGCTGAAATTTACTTAATGATGTAATGGTGTGTACGTCAAGCCATTGTATAACATATATAGACTAGAGAATATAATCAAATAGTGATTAATTATTAAGTCATTGAACTAACTCAATTAATTTTTAACTGACTCAATTTATCTCTAATTAGCCTAATTCTATAATGTAATACAATATCAATTTTTTCCCTAATACTCACTAAATTTATTCTAATATCTAATTTCATTATAAATACAAATGAACTTGCTAACATGACATCTTATGCAGCCACAAAATTTATAATTGGCACTGCATATTATGAAATTATAAGTTGGTGGGGCTCACATACTATTTATATTTTGTTCCATTCTTGTCTCACACATCTTTACTAGGTTCACCAAAAATTGGTCCCAACCCTAATTTTTTTATTAAATCTTATTTGATGTATTTGTATTTACATAAAATGTCACGTAAGCGCTAGCATTTCTAATTGAAGCTAGTAGTGCGACAAATTTATTGAATTTTGGAAACAATAGAAATTAAAATAAAACAAAATATGATTGTGAGATAAAAAAATTTAAAAAAACACACGATACAAAGTTAAGAACCGAAAAATGCATTTTTGCCTGAAAGTCTCAACCTCTTACTCACCCCACTTACTTAACAGAAAAAAGTTTATTTAATTTTTCCAAGTAATATTGAGATCTTAGTCTGTCAGATTAGCAACCGAATTTTGCATTTTCAATAATGTTCAAACAGTAGAGAATGAAACCTTGGTAACTTTGTCTGTTTGAAATCCGGATCATAGCTCCAACTATCTTGATGTGAAATTTTGGCTATGTGAAAGCCAGCTAGTTAGACATGGTCGCATCCATTGCAAAATGTCAAGTCTAAAACTTCTCCTTTCCGTCTTTAGTTCTTTCCTAATTTTAATTAGGTTCAAACTTAAAGGTATATTAAGATTAAGAGAACGACTAAATACATTGTAAGCAAGAATTTTGGCTCTCGATAAACTTGAAGAGCGTATACAATGTCTAGTCCAGTATACTTTGTCATCGAAGTAGGTAGTGTACTTTGATTCTCAGCTAAAGAGTAATGTACTTTCATTGAAGTTACACTATTCCAATTTGATTGATAATAATATCGTAGTGTGAATATTTGAACCTTGCACTTCACCTGATAACGACCATGAGATTGTGACTTATATCATACATTCCCCATTCCCACTTGCCCATCTAATCTTGTTTAGATTCCCAGGAGGTATTTTCTTTCTTCTCCATAGATTATAGGAACTAGGAATACTATGATTTCTCCCCGGCCTGCCGTAGTGCTATGATTTGTCCTCTCTTTTGAGGTTTATTTTGTTTAAAATTTCATCAACGACAACTAAAGTCTTCATGTGTTACCATCAAACAATTTCTACAATTTTCCATCACTAATCAGTAGTTTGTAAAGAATTTCAATGATTATTTCATTAATTGATATTTTTCTTTTGGCTGCTTAGCATTTATATTGCCTAGGTACGTAACTTTCTTTTCCACTAATCTGACAATTCTAACTAGTGCAGTCAACATAGATTTTTTGAAATCAAAAGTTGTATTTTTACCCCAAAAAAAGAAGAAAAATTCATAATTGGGTATAATTTAATGCACTATATTCAATTGATCAACTATTTTTTTTAATCATTCTCATTTTTGAATAATTACTCTTTTATGTTAGAATAATTATATTAAAATTAAAGTCATCATAGATTAACTATTTTTTTATCAGAAAATAAATTTATTTATTCAAAATATCATCATCTAACAAATCTAAAATAAAGTCTCGTGGGTACTCTAGCCACATGCTAAGAGGACAATTCCAAGCATAGTTTGCTAAACTATCGGCTATCAATGAAACCACAGGGAATATGCCCACAACTAAAATAAGAAAACCAAGAAGCAACTAACTGTTCCTAGAGTAACTTGTTGGATTAAATGTCTTGTATGGTGGACATGTGACTTATCTTATTGGTTTAATAACTAATTTAATTAAGTTAATAGGTTAATTTGATAGAAGTTAGTAATATTGAAGAAACAATTTTTATATAAAACTTAAGGTCTTATTTCTAACCGTCAAAGTTTTTTATTATGTCACTATCACTAAAGTAGAAGAAGAAAATAAAGAAAAATAAAAGAATAGAAAATGAATTTTTGTGATCTCTCAAACGTTCTTAGAATACAGCTCGCTCTGATTTATAGATAAAAGTTAGTGTCTTTATATTTTATTTTTTGTGAAAATCATAAATTTTAATATCTTTATGTTTTAATGAAAGCTTTCTATATTAAGATTATTAAAAAAATTACAAATTAACATGTGGTATAAGAACAATGTTATAAAATTTATGATTCTTCATTAATGATGATTATTTTTCTCAATTTGTATGAATTTTAATTATAAAAATTATATTTTATTATATTATTTCATTTCACTGTGTGAAATAATTTTATAACATATTATTAATTTTAATAGTGAACATTCAATCCTAATTGCATATTGTTTTCGCAAGTCCCCGCACGATAAAGTGCATTCAGTGCTTGCAATATTATTCCGTAAATCAACGAAAGTTCACTGCTTGTTCAATTTTCATGTAAATCAACAAAAGTTCACTGCTTGCAATAATGTTATGTCTTTCGAAATATTGTTATTATGTAATTGTCACGTAAATCAAAACTGCTTTATTATGTCATTATGTTTGCATTATTGTTTTGATTTTTGCACATTACAACGAAAGTACTTCCAATATTATGCTTGCAATATTGTACGTAAATTTCACGGGTTTATTATTAAATATGCAGTTTTAATTTTTATGTATAATGCTATTAATTTAGAATTATATTATCTAAGATTTGTTAATCATTAAAGTGATTAAATTTTTAAGTTAATTTAATTTTAAATTATATGAAAGATGTTTTTCAATTATCCATAGAATAGATATTGTGAATGACATGATAATAATTTGTGTATGAGTAAATTAAAGTTTATTGTTATAAAACATTTATGAATTGCCCAAAAGTTGATTAAATGTCCTTATAATAAATAAATATGATTGTTAGTAGTGTAAGTACATTATTAATTTTATTTATATATCTAAAAATAATAAATATTTCTAGTTAGTACATATATCATTTCCAAATAATGTTAAATTTGTCAGCATCATTATATTTGTTATTGTATATATGTTTATGTATCACTCAAATAAGAACATTGATATACATTGAATATTTAAGTAATTTGTTGTCTGAATCTGTATAGTATGTTAATTTATGATTCAAAGTATTAATGTTAAGCATGTGATTATTGTAGTATTTATCCTCATTTCTTTAATTTTGCTTGCTTCGTATGTTCTAGTTTTTAATGTGTTGAACTTCTCTTATTGAAATGAACAAGTTCAATTTCATCTCGTTGTAATGGATCGTGATTTGACACTCTAAGTTGAGAAACCTGCTGCTATTACTACTACTAATAGCAATGAAGAGAAAGCTTATTATAATATTTGGGAAAGTTCAAACAGACTAAACCTGATGTTTATGCAAATGAACATAGTAAATAACATCAAGTCGACTCTTCACGAAATTGAAATTACTAAAGAATTCATGAGTTTTGTGGAAGAGTTCTTCCAAACTGCTGACAAGTCTCTAGCCTTGCTAATACATTAATGAATACTTTAACTACTATGAAATTTGATGGTTTTCGTACTATGCATGAGTACGTCATAGAAATGACAAACATTACAGCAAGACTCAAGTATTTGGGAATAGAAGTGGATGAGAATTTCCTTGTGCAATTCATTCTGAACTTATTATCGCTTGAGTATGGTCCATTCCAAATGATATATAATACTATGAAAGATAAATAGAATGTGCATGAATTGCATAGTATGTTAGTTCAGGAGGAAACCAAACTTAAAAATCTAGGAAATCAATATATCCATTATGTGAACCATCAAGTAACTAGAAAAAAAACTGAAAAGAAACATAGAAAGGAAAAAAAGACTATTAAAGATTGATAAGTCCTATGTCAAAATCTAAAAGAAAGAGTCAAACAATAATAGATGTCGTTTCTGTGAAAAATCTGAACACTTCTAGAAGGATTGCCCAAGGCGTAAGACTTGGTTTGAAAAGAAAGATAAACTTAATGCTTATGTATATTTTGAATTAAATTTAACTGAAGTTCTCTATAATACTTGATGGATTAATTCTGGATGTACAACTCATGTTTCTAATACGATGCAGAGATTCCTTACAATCCAAACAATAAGCCCAAATGAGAAGTTCGTCTTCATGAGGAATAGAGTGAAAGTTTCAGTGAAAGGTGTCGGGACTTACCGTTTAATTCTAAACACTGGACTTTATTTAAATTTATTTAAAACTTTTTATATATTTAATATTTCTAGGAATTTAGTTTTTTGTCTAAAACTTGATGTTGCTGGTTACTCTTTTAAACAACTCATGTTTCTAATACGATGCAGAGATTCCTTACAATCCAAACAATAAGCCCAAATAAGAAGTTCGTCTTCATGAGGAATAGAGTGAAAGCTTCAGTGAAAGGTGTCGGGACTTACCGTTTAATTCTAGACACTGGACTTTATTTAAATTTATTTAAAACTTTTTATATATCTAATATTTTTAGGAATTTAGTTTTTTGTCTAAAACTTGATGTTGCTGGTTACTCTTTTAAATTTGGTAATGAATGTTTTAGTTTGTATAAACATACTTATATGATTGACTCTGGTATACTTTATAATGGTTTATATAAATTGAATCTTGATAATTTATATGTTGAAACTCTTATGACCTTGCATCATAATATTTGCACTAAACGTAGTTTAATGAATGAACTTTCTGCTTACTTGTGACATAAACATTTGGGTCACATTTCCAAAGAAAGAATAGAAAAGTTAGTAAAGAATGACATCCTTCCAAATTTGAATTTCACTTTGTGTGGATTGCATTAAGGGAAAATAAATAAAATACACAAAGAAAGGTGTCACGTGAAGCATTTGATGTGTGGATTAAATGTCCCATGTGATGAGCATGTAACTTATTTTATTAGTTTAATAAGTAATTAAATTAAGTTAATAGACTAAACTCTTATTGGGTAAAAGAGAAATAATAGTTTTGTAATTATAGTAACTGTTAATTTAATAGAAGTTAGCAGTATTTAAGAAATAATTTTTGCGTACTCAAGGTCTTATTCCTGACCATCAGGGTTTCTTTTTATCTCATCATCATTAAAGTAGAAGAAGAGAGTAAAGAAAGACAAAAGAATAAAAAGTAAGTTTTTGAGATATATTTAATACTCTTAAAATACAACTCACTCTTTGTTTATGTGGTTTTTTTGTTAAGACTACGTCCTTCAAACAAATAATGAAAATCAAGTAAATGTGGGTACCGAGTTATGTGGTAATCTCGTGTCAAAGTATTAAAAGATTTGTCTATCAAAGGTATAAAATATGACAAAATCAATTTCATGGAGTATGACAATGATTTTTTCAAATGAAAGTTTTGAAAAAGGAATTTAAATACATGAAAATAAAGGAAAATATGTAAAATGCAAAAGAAAGGATGTAAATGACAGAAGAATGTAAAGTGTAAGGAAAATAAAGTGCAAGAAGATAAAGTGCAGAAAGTTTAAATGTACAGTGAAAGTAAAGAACATTAATGTAAAAGAACATGAATTTAAAGTGCAGGAAAATTAAAGGAAATATAAGGATAAGTGCAGAAATGTAAAAGGATTAAATGTAAATTGTATTGAAATTTAATTTGCTTGAAAGTAAAGAGTGAAAGACATACTTGATCTGTATCCGTGTATCTACTTGAGTGAGATGTTTAAGATTTTAATCAAATATCCAACCATTTGTACATCATAAATCCTAATATTTATAGGTAAACTATGAAAGTAACTGACTACTTTAAAACTTAACATGTAAGTAGCAGTTATTTTCACTCATAGGCCACGTCTATAATAGTTATATTATATCTAATCTCACACATTTAGACATAACCGCCTAATTCGACTTCAAAATAAGGACCTTGACTCCTCTGTATACTCGACAATGTTTTCTGCCTCTTTCTTGACAAGTCAAGTCTCAATTCTATCACCTAACCATTTCTGTTGATCTTCTAGCATCTTTGACAACTTTGTATAACTTGTTTGTCGGAACTTGGCTTCTAACAATTTTTTGAACCACACCCTCTTGTCAATACTCTGTCGAATCGTAGTTTAGCACTTTTCACTCTTCCATTTTTTTCAATAGCTTTATGCATCATTCAACATAACTTGACTTTTAACCATTCTTATCAAATGATATTATCCTGTCAACATTGATTCTACCAAATTGTAACTTAACTATTTTCATTACCAAGTCACATTATAGTTGACATCTTTCATCATTTTCTATTATATATTTTTTTCGTCGAAAAGTAACCTCACATTTATACATTTGAGACATTTCTTTTTTCGAATTCAAATTTGAGATTTATCACCTAACACTCTTATTCATAGAAAAAATGTTAGTGTCTTCACACTTTCTTATTTGTGAAAATCATAAATTTTAAAATTTTTATGTTTTAATGATAATTTTTTATATTAAGATTATTAGAAAAATTACAAATTAACAGAACTATTTTTGATATTTTAAAAATTGGAAAATCATTGAATCAATAAAAATAAAGATTGAGCGGCTAATGGCTTAAATGAAATTGTTCTATTTTCGATGGAATTTTTTTTTCACGTGCTTTGGAGGTAACAAACACCTGAGAAGAGGATGGCCATAGGTTTTTGAGACCTGGGGTATAGTTGAACTACAACTTGGTTTGCAGCTCTGTTTTATTTATTTTTTTAGTTTATGGGTTTTTAGTTTTTGGTTACATGGAGGCAAAAGCCCAAAAGAGAGAAAACAAATAGACTATATTGTGGGGCCTAGAAACCCTAAGGCCATCAACAAATAACTGGTTCTGCAGGCCAGTGGGAGGCCTTTCTAATAACATTAGTCCAAAGTCATGAGTAAGGCTCCAATTTGCAAGCCAGTTGGCATTGTGATTTCTCTCACACAGGGTATAGCTAAAAGTGAGGGACCACTCCTTGTTACACCATTCCTAGATCTTATTAATCAACTTAGAGTGAATGGAACTAGTAGACTTTTTACGTTTAATACAAGAAATAACAGCCTCTGAATCACACTCTATAATGACCTGTCTATGACCACTTTGCTAAGCCACTTGGAGCCCTTTAAGAACACCTCAAAGTTCTGTCACAAAAGCTGGGCAAGTACCGATATGAAAATAGAATCCAATTATCCATTCAACATTTTCCCCTCTAAGAAAACCTCCACAACTAGTAGGCCTGGGTTGCCTCTTGAGGCCCCATCTGTATTAAGCTTAGACCAACCTGGTGGGGGAGGTTTCCATTGGACTTTGATCCATCGGCCAGTGGAACCATTTAGACGTAAGGAGGCTGTCATATGACATTGATTAATGAATTTCACATATTGCACTATAACAGCAACAACATTAGGCGGTATGGAAAAATGAGGGTCAAATTTTTCCGCATTCCTCCAACGTCAAGAGATACCACAAGGTCACCATAAAAACATCAACCCACTTAAGCTCCATGTAATAATCAAAGTTAGAAGATAAATTTCATCTCAATCCAGTCCATTGGATCACGAGAGGTCTCGAAATGCATCATTCATACGACTGAGGTCTCTAAATCCGAGGCCATCCTGACCTTTAGGGAGACATAGTCTTGCAATCTTAATTGCCATAAACTCCCTCTTTCCACGAAATCCGTTTCATTGAGTGAACCATTTCTTATGCTACAATTATGTTGTCATGAATATTTCTCCTCAGAACAAAGCTCGCTTGGCAAGGGGAGATCAAATTGGGCAAAAGAGGTCTTATTCTAGAGACTAAGCACTTTGATACAGCTTTGTAGATGACATTACACAACCCAATGGGACAGAATTGGTTGATAAACTCGGGGCCATCAATCTTTGGAATGAGGACTAATAAGGTAGAATTAACTTCCTTGATAAGCTACGGGTTCTTCCCAGTTTTCATGGAAAAAAAATAGCAGCTAATTAAGCCATCATTTCCAGGGGCTTTGAGGCCCCCAATACCAAAAATCGCCTGTTTGATTTCCTCCTTAGACATAAGATTTGAAATTCCATTAAGGTCATCAGGAAAAAATGAGGGGAAACCTAACTTCAGTAGCAAGCTGATTTCTATTTTTCATTGTGTTTTTTTTTTTTTTTTTTGGGTTGGGTGCAAATCTTGATGTTGGAGTGAAGAGAACCTTCCCTCATTTTAAATATAACAAACAAAAAATTTCATTTTTAGGTAAGTAAATGGTCCGAGGCACGAAAAAGAAGACAACCACAAAGGAAAAACGGGGAGTAGAAACTCATAACAAACCAACTAGACCAACCATGTTTCATTTTCAAATGAAAGGTTATGGGTTTTCCCTTCTATGTGTTTTTCATTTTGGTTTACCCTCTAATATGTCAATATATAGGCCAAGAGAAATAATAAAATTGTTATCGTTTGTTCAACAAAGGCTCTCAACAAATTTGTGGGCTTAAAGTTCATAGCTGCAGCCTATTTCTCTCTGCTTTTCTATTGAAATGGGCAGCCCATCATAGCTTTACGTATGACTAGCCCAATACTTTTTGGCATCACATCCTTAAATTATTAGACCCAAGTCTAAATACAAAATTTTCCATCACCCACTGTCCATAGATCACGTAATCTGGCATTGGCATGCATAGAATTGGACTAGTTTTCCATGAACAAACATAAATGATAGAAAACCAACTGAAAATTTCAACATTTTCCTACTTGAACAATATGTTTTTACTTAAAATATCGACTCGACTGGATCTAAAACCATATTAAAGTAGGGGTTAGCCTAATAGTTTCAA
The DNA here is from genome assembly GCA_029884595.1 of Ormosia semicastrata. Taxonomy (NCBI): domain Eukaryota; kingdom Viridiplantae; phylum Streptophyta; class Magnoliopsida; order Fabales; family Fabaceae; genus Ormosia; species Ormosia semicastrata. Next base: position 40,693,742 of record JAQQTO010000059.1, read on the forward strand.
CCATTTTTGACATATCTGCTTAAAAAAAGTGTATGTAGAGTATATACATATAAATGTGTAAATGCTGTCATTTTTAATTTTTACCACAAAATATATATATATAAAAAGTAAACAAGCTTATAACACAATTTTGCACCAGCCTTAGCCTAAACATTTATGAGTTGTGTGATTTTTCGGCTAGGCTAGATCACATTTCTCTTTCTATATTGCTTGCACCAGACATCCAATGTGGTAAAAAGAAAAAAACAATAAAAGCACAAAGCACAAAACACAAAACGACGACGCCCACAGTTTCTTTCGTCACAATCTTTTACTTTCCTTGTTTTTGTTGTTTTCCATTCCTTTGGTTTTACTTTTCCTTCCAGACAAGTGCTGAGAACATATCATTTATTTTTTCTCCTTTCTTTTTAGAATTTCTCATTTTGAGCCATTTTTCCCTTCGGTGGTTGCTTTTTCTCCTCTTCTGCTCTCCATACACTTTCTCTGTCCTCTCTCTTTCTCTTTCTCTCTCTAGAAATCCACCATCTTCTTTCCTTTTGGTCACTGTAGCTAAGCTATGGCTTTCAGACTGGGAGTGGGAGGGGTAACCTTTCTTTGCTCTTTCACCTTTTTTTGTGCTCTCGTCTCCTTGATTTCGTCGAATGTTGATGGTTTTACCTCTGTCTGTCGGATTTTGATGGGTTTCATGACTGATTTTGATGTTCTTTCCACTACAAATTTTGGGTCCTTTTTTTTTTTAAGGGTACCCTTTTGCTTAATGGTTGTTTTTTTTTTAATTTTTTTTATTGTTATTGCATACAATATCCTGTTTAATCATGTGTTTTTAGTTTGTTACACTCACTGACTGACTTGACATCAAATCGATGTTGATCTTAGTATCGAGCTATGAAGATATTGCAGATGATGTTTCTGATAAGTTTTTTTTTTAATTTTAATTTTAATTTTTTTAAAATAAATTCTCTATTTTTTTAAATTAAATATTCTCTCTGCAACTTCTTTCATTTTTACCCGTTTTTGTGTTGGCTTTGGTTTGGGTCTTGGATAATATATGCTGCTAGCATTTTGATGCTTCTTGTTGATGCATTGGACCTGGCATATGTAATGTTTCCAGTGCTATATTCGGTTAGCTGTGAGCCTGTGAGTAAAGCTTAGAAATTAAAAATGAGAAGATCTTTCCCTTGTTTTGAATTCCAATGGGTTCATGATACAGATGATCTTGTAAAAAGGTTAAAATATCAAACTAAACTAGATCATATGCTGTTAAACGAAATCTTGTTGGATACTTCATTCCTTCCTCATGCTTGAAGTTGCTTTGAGCTGCAAATGGCTTTAGGGATGCCTTTCTTCATGATCAGTCTATTGTATGAGAATTGAGATATATCTCTTGATCCAGGGCACTAGATCAAGACAAGAAGGCACATGATATCAGGTTTGACATATTTTTTACACATGTAGTGCATGTGCATATTGTGCCCTGGGGTAAGAGATTTTACATAACTGGGCGGTATATAAAAATATCTCCTATTGTATTTCTATTTGGTAAAGTAGTATGTTTTAATACACTAAAATGAAGTAGTATGTTTTTTCTAGGACAGATTATGAAGTCTGATTGCAAGGATTCATTTCAATGGAAGACCATTCTTTTTAGATATTTATTTATTTATTTATTTATTTATTGTGATTTGGTTATATTATTAAATTTAAAAAGGATTAGAAGTAACTAATATGTGGCTTCAATCTAGGGAAACGCCTCTTCTGGCATGGGTGTTGCAGAGCATAGTGTAAGCACATTCCTGGAACTTCAGAGGAAGAAAGTACACCGCTATGTGATTTTTAAAATCGATGAGAAAAAGAAAGAGGTTGTGGTTGAAAAGACTGGAGGCCCTTCTGAGAGCTATGATGATTTCACTGCATCCTTGCCTGAAAATGATTGTCGATATGCTGTCTATGACTTTGATTTTGTCACTTCTGAGAACTGTCAAAAGAGCAAAATCTTTTTTATTGCATGGTTAGTTACTGAGTTTCTTGTATAATCATAGAAGTTGCATACTAACTCATTCAAATTTCTTACATAGATTTCCGTATACACTGCTTTACATATGTGCATATAGCATTTTATTGTTGCATTTACATATCTTGCACTCAAGTCTTGAAATACAAATATATCATTATAAAGTAAAGAGAAAAACCTGACAGAGGGCATCTTAATCACTTTGCTCACCTGAAGATGTGTCAATGGGTAAAGTGGAAAGTGGGTGTGGCAAAATGTACATTCTATATGAAGATAAAATTCTCTGGTTTATCATCTAGATATGATTCCTATTGTTCACTATCGTAACGTAATTAATATTCTATTCTTAATAATGCCGATTCTTAATCTTGGATGCAACCGGAGACTCAAGATTAATTGTTTTGACAAATTCTTAAATCTGAATTTTGCATGTATTTCAGAGCCTGACTTCTCTTGCTTTTTTTTTTTTAATAAAACTTAAAAGACTTATGTATTTTTCTTTAACATTATTTTTAAATATTTTTGCTCAACATTTTGTTGCCAAGGATGTAGCTGCTCCATTGAAGCTCTCATTCTAGTTCTCAGTGTATTTTATTCCTTGTCATGTCTAGCATTAGATCATTACTTACTTACCTAGATCTTTACCAATCACAGATTTTTCTAGAAAAATATACAGAGAATAGTGCAGTGCATAAATTTGAATAACCGAACTGTTATATCTAGACTGAAGCTATTGGAATTACAATAACTGAGATGAATCTCTTTTCTTGAAGTCACAGGATAGAAGCCAGATCTTGGTAAAGCAATAAAATTTCTCTTAGCTTTAGATTTGGGAAAAATAAACTTAGTACAAAAGGAATGCTTTAAGTCATTGGTTTGAATGTGAGGTTGGTTGTTTTAATGGTTTATTTTTTAAGATAGAAGGACTTCTAGTCTTTTGGTTTGGGATGTGCGTTGTATTTGGAAAGACAATATTCTTTTTATGATCTATTTATATGTATGCTTAAAGCAGCTTATGGTATGTACAAGTTTTATTAGGTAGAAGAAAACACATTGACAGGGTCTATACCAAGTTATATTTTCAAATGGAATAAAGTTAAGTTGTAAATTGTAATGGAATCGTTTATATATGATAAAGCAAAATTGAACTTCAATTACTATAATACCTTGTTGAATTGGGGAACACATGTTAGACTATAACTATGTTTCCAAGAATCACTTTAAAAGTCTGGACGTAATTAATCAGAATTTGAGGCTTCTGACAAAATTTATTGCTAAGTACTTGAACTATCTATGTACATCCATATTCCACAGCATTAAAAAAAGTTTTATATTTGATGCACCCTTACAATACTGTTGTCTTAATCTTCAATTATAGACAACTTTGCTTTGGTTGGGATGTCAATCCTAACCTGTTAAATATAATGAAAACAGAAATTTCTCCTCTAGTTGATTTATCCACTGGTATGTTCCTCTGTCAGCTTTGAGACCCCCTTCTTCTTGCTAGTAGGTGGTTCTTTCCTCTTTCCACTACTTGATTATTTCTTCACCAAATTCATGTGATAGTTTTCTTTTACCTTTCACTTACATGAATTGTTGTGTCACGTGTCTGCATTTGGAATATCTTCTTAAACCATCATCTCAACCACTTCTTCACTTTGCTGTTGTTTTTTTTTTCTTGCAAGTCTTGTGATTATCTTATACAGTGGGCATGGTCACCAGATATTAAAGAAATGTTGGTTCAGTGTCAAAGTCCGGTTCACTGTCATTTTCTGCTTGCATATTGCAAGCTTATCTCTGTTAATACTTGCAGAGAAAATTCACCATTTATTTACTGCTCTTGCACTAAACCAGAGGAAGTTGAGTGTTATATAATTTGGCACATTTCTTATTGCTTTTATTTTACTTTTGAGTTTATCAATTGATTATTTTACAGGTCTCCTTCTGTAGCCCGCATCCGCCCTAAGATGCTTTATGCAACATCGAAGGACAGGTTCAGAAGGGAGCTGCAGGGCATCCATTATGAGATCCAGGCAACAGACCCAACAGAGATGGATCTCGAAGTCCTCAGAGACCGTGCAAACTGAGCACCTTCATGAGCTGAAAGGGTTGTGTCTAGGTGATGTAGTTAGGATATCTGAGGCCTCAAGGAATGATATTGACTTGTACCCTTAAGTTTTACTATGATCTTTGTCTGTTCTGACACATTTCACATAAATAGCTTACTTATCAAGTAAATAACCTACACCTGTGAAGGCTGATTAGGGGTTCCTGGCTAAGAAACCGCACTGCAGGGGAATTGGAGCTCTCTTCCTTACTGCCATGATGCTTCTCTGGTGCAGATTAATATGATTATGGATATCGAAAATTTTACATGTATTCTATGAAATTCAAATTCTGTCAATGGAGGCGTTTGGTGAATCTAATCTGTTGCCTGTCAATACATCGATGGATTTGTTTTTATTGCAAGTTCTTGGAACATTTGTTTTCTGAAGGACTAGGCTTGGGAAATGATGAGGAACTTAGAAGTGATGGAAAATATGCACTGCAAACTGCATATTGACTAGAAAAATATTTCCATAAATATCACATATCCTTTCATCTGTCTTTATTTTCACTCCCCTAATTTTTCCAGATCAGAAATGTCATGTGGGTTTGATTTTTAAATAAGGATGGATGGTCAACTGGTCCAGGCGGTTTGGCATCCAATGATATTGTCCAACTGCCTATGGCTCCATCAGCATTATTGCATACTGCCCTCCTTGACCTCTCATTTATCTGTCTTCTCTCAAAAGTGGGAGCATTCATTGCTGAATGCTAATTGGTTTCATATATCACTATGATCTATTAGCATTATTAGGAAGCATGGGTCCTGTGAATCATGCACTAAGAAATGTGGGAACGGCAGTAATAAAGGCAGTCATGATAGGAATACAGTTGTCTGAGTCATTTTCATCCATAGGCATTCGGGTTCTCCTTTCCATAAGTGCTTCAACAGATTTAGAGAATTTCAGGTCTTTGCTAGTCATGCAGACCTGTCTGGGTGGAGAAATCCTTAGTTCGCCACTGCCTACCATAATCACTTTATTAGGTGCATTTTGATCATGACTTGCACAATCTTACGCATGTTTAATGTTGAATGGAATGTCTATGTAGTCAGTGGCTACCTAATAATTTCTTGTCCGGATGACGAATTCCATGGACTAAACTATGAATTGACAAAAAGTGGGGGGGGGGGGGGGGGGGTGGAATAATTTTCCATAGTCGATTTTTCATTCAATGTTTCATATAAAACTTATCCATTCTTAAGTGTATCAAACTGGCTCTGTGTGATGTGTCTAAATTAACATAATATGCACAACACCTGCGTCATTTTAAATAATTCACTATAAAAAGGGGGGTGGGGGAGTGTTGGAGAATTATATTCCATAGTCAGTTTATCATTCAATTTTTCATATAAAATCCATTTTTAAGGGTGTATCAAAGTGGCTCTATGTGATATGTCTAAATTAACATAATATGCACAAGCCCTGTGTGTCATTTTAAATAATTCACTAAAAAATTATGTCATTGGGCTAATTAAATATTACCACATAAAAGTATATATATTCAATTCAACTGTGACATCTATAATTATCTTTTTAATAAATAAATATTGAAAAGAGGTCGTTATAAAGTGAAGCCATCTTAACCCCATGTAAATCGGGCTTCAACTTCTCAATTCACACGGACTATAAAATCTTGAAACGTGGACGCTCTGTATAAATCAGAACTCAAAGCATTTAACAATTTACATCCTCAAATTAATTCAATCTTCAACCTCAGAGATCAAGTAACAACAGAGATCCCAACAGAAGTCTTCTACTTCTATTTCTTTCTTGAAGTTTAAGTGAAGTAGTCTTCCAATTCAGTTCAGTATCAACTTCAAAGATCAAGTACCAAGTGATATCACTATAAAATTCTTTAGTTTCTTTCTTTCCCAGTTAAAGTGAAAAAGTCTTACAAATCAAATGAAGCCAACCTTCAATATCTCTAAGGTCAAGTACCAAGTTAAGATAGTTATAGAGATTCTTCAACTTTTTCCATCAATTTCAAGTTGGGAAGACATTCAAACAAAGCAGATGTTCAACATCATCAAGATTGAGCATCAAGCAAAATTATTATGAGGATTTTCAGCATTTCTTTTCGCCAAATTCAAAGAAGAGATAACTTCTACGGATATTGAATAAAATAAGTATTTTTTTTAATGAAGAATACGCATAGATTGTACCCATTCCTTCATTAAAATAAATTGCTAATTTATTTCTCATTTCATGTCTTCATTTCCTAATACAAAATGGTATATATATGCCAAAGTGAGTATGACCAGATCTATCCATATTTCTTTTTACTTATATCGTTAATGCTTTTATATAATTGTTATATTTACTTTTCTTGTAAAACTGTATAAGTGGCTTAATTTGGGTTTAGATGGCCTCTTTTGCTATCAAACTTATAGTGAGAGTAATGTTACTCTTATACGTGGACACTTATACTCTTTCCATACCATGCACGAATAACTGTTACATTAGACGTGCTCAACTATTTGTGGGACGGCTCAACTACACACATCAGATGCTCAGCTATTATATTTATGTGTACTAGGATTCTCTACAGTTGTAAAAGAAACTGCAGAGGGTGCAGTTTCAAATCAAATCATCAGTAATTATAAAATTATATTTTTTATTAATATTTAACCTTACAACAAAATAATTTTTATAATTGAGATTTAGCAGTTATTTTCCAAACTGGAATGGATCCATTTCCTCCTTATGTGGATTGTGTATTTGTTTTGCTAAAAAAAAGGAAAAAAAAAAAAAACAGACGTTTATGTGGACTATGAAAAGTATAAAGCCTAACTTCACTCATGGGTACAAGAATGCACTAGCATGATTCTAAAATTATATTTGGTTGTATAAATATATTCAAATTTTCTGTTTTAATTTTCTATTTCTAATTTTATTTTTACAATAAAATATTGATAATTCAGCCTAAAACAAACTTTCTTTTAACTGGCAATAATTTCTCTCTTAATTTATAATTTTTTATGGATTTCCAATATTTAATAAAAAAATAAGACAGAAATTTCTTATTTATTTATTTTATACAATTTCACATACACATCTTCACAAATAAAAAATATACAAACATAAAATGAACAATTTTAAAATTTAAAAATATTAATATATTTTCATCAAAGCTTAATAAAAAATATAATTTGTCCTAAAATACAATTAGAGTTGTATTTTGTTATAAGGAAGCTATTATAACATTCTTTTTTGTTCTTGTATACATGTATCATTGATAAATTGTCAAACATTTATTAGTCACTAATTCTCACAATAAATATTTAAAATTTGAAATATATAATCAACAACTAATAAACATTGAGTTTAATTTTGAAAGATTTTTAATCATATATTGCCACATTATTAAAAGAATGTGATTTTTGTAATAATTTTGTAACAGTCAAATATTTTTAATGATATAAAAAAAAATTTATGTGCACTAAAATTAAATCCATAGAGATAAAATGGAAAATCCATCCATAAAGAGTATATTTGTTAACTCATCTACATAAATACATAATTATCATATGCATCATAGAATAAATGCATAAAAAAAATCTAGTTACGGTACTAAGGTTGTTGTTAACTTGTTATCAAAGTAAATAGCATAAATGCATTGATATACAAGTCCATGTCCATTATCTTACTTACAAGTTACAATTTACAACTTAGGACTATTGTTCTTTCGCCTATCAAGTTATGGACTTTTGCAGGATATTTATTGACATTGTGGTAATAAAATTTCGTCCGTATTCACGAAATAGTGGAAGTTGCTGGTACCCCCTAGCAACATGTTCAATGTCCTTATCCTTTTGTCTCTGTCGACAAATGAAATTACATGTGTGACGTGTCTGTCTCCCACTATCATCAGTGCAGGTCTCTTCTCCCTCCCATCATGTGATCTCCCCCACGTGATCACATACACTAATGACTAATCAGATCCTCACACCTATCCCCAACACACTTCCATGATTCAATGCCTACATACACTGCATGATAATAGGCTAGTAAGGCTGTAATTTAGGATAAATATGATTTGATTTGATTTGGTTTGGTGCTTGCTTGTCTCATCTTCAGCTAAACTTTGATGGGGTTGTGAATACTGAATATCTAGCTGAGGGGTATTTGATATCTTCCTTATAGCCCGAGTTTGAAGTGGGTTTGTGGCTGGCTGGAGTTGAAGAACTTCTCAGTTAGTCATCTCTTTTATCTTCAAGTATTTGTTTTGTTATATAATTTGATATATTCCTGCTCTAGTTGGTTGTGGATAATGTTCTTTATTGTTCATGCTTTTGCAACCTTTATTATTCTTTAATCACTTTTGTTTCACAATTGGAGATTTTTTTTTTTTTTAGTTTTTTTTTTTTAACTATTGGTGTTTAAATTGGTGAGTGAGACATGTGGGGAAGGGTTCTCTGAATTGGGTTTAGGTTGGGTACCTTACAGAAAGCAAAGTGGCATGCAAGTTGGACATCCTGATAAGCTAGGTCTATTCTGGCAGTGATTTGAGGCTCTGATCTTGTGCTGCTGTAGATATCTTTAAATTTTTGACAAAATTCCAGATCCAACCTTTGTAGCTAATATCTAACCCATCAATCTTCATTGTTCAGATACTTTCTGTTGGTGGGGATCTTGACTAAGGAAAACCATGAACTTTTTGAGGTAAACTCTGTGCTTGTTTCTTGGTTATAAGAAACTTGTGGAGAAGCTACTCAGAGCTATTATATGAGGTTTCAAGCTTTAGCTATGCCAGGAAAAAATTGAAGTATACAATATGGGTAGCAACAGGACCATTGTTTGGTTTAGAAGGGACCTTAGAATTGAGGATAATCCTGCATTAGCTGCTGCTGCCAGAGATGGTTCTGTCTTCCCTGTCTACATATGGTGCCCTAAAGAGGAAGGACAATTTTATCCAGGTCGAGTGTCGAGGTGGTGGCTGAAGCAGTCTCTTACTCACTTGGATCAGTCATTGAAATCTCTTGGAGCTGGACTTGTGCTGATCAAAACTCACACTACTCTTACTGCTCTTTTGGAGTGTATATATGCTATTCAAGCAACAAAAGTAGTGTTTAATCATCTCTATGGTAAGTATTTCTTTCTAGAAGGTAGCTTTGTTTAGAATTAGCCTTCTGTTTTAAAAGTTTTAGCCGATTTTGAATTGCGTCCTACTATATATTTGGTGCCACTTAATGTTTTAGATCTCCAAAAGTTGAAGAAGCAAGTAGGCTTTTTCTATTAACAACTTAGAGGAGGTTTTGGACGGAGCTTCAAGGTGGGATAGTCCTTAAAGACAATCCTCAAAACTGAATTTGTATTCTGAGAAGATCAACAGTTATTTTCATGTTCTGGCAATTTGCTGGTTCTTCTATATATTAAAATTCTTGCATGTCTGTACCAAAGAAAAAAAATTCTAGCATGTCATATATAAAGTAAATGGACAACCATAAGTAGGAAAGATGAAGGAATAACAAAAATGTTAATGATACATCATACATGGGCAATGTTATTGAGGCATTTTTGTTTTTAAAAAAAAATTGATTGAACATTGACAAGCTGATTCTCAAAATGGTGTTTTAGTCAGGAGCCATTCTGATTCCTGAGGCATATAAGGTGGAAAACCTTGCTTTGTATACAACTAAATTATTTTTGACATTTGATCAGGGCAAACAAGAGATGTTTAGGTGAGAGACCAGGGGAACACTAAATTAAGGAGTTTCTGAAAGTAAAATCATGTTTATCTTCAAATATTGAATTGTCAAAATCAATTCATAAGTCTTTGCATGAAGTGGAGAATTATCTGAGTTCACATTTGAGTTTGAAAAAGTACAATGCAATTACAAGATATGACAAGCATGGTTTAACTATCACATCAAAACCAAAGCTTGAAGTATACGAGAATATCCTCTGCAGCTCTACTGTCATTAGGCATTTTTAATTTAGGGAAACATTGCTTAACTGCCAGATAAACACTACTAGTTTTTCTAATCTAGAGATGGAGGAAACATATTTTCTCTAAATGCCATAATTGTTCCTTACAGTGCATCGAGTGGCATATAAAATAGATTATGTGTGAACCTCTCGGTATGTTGATTGAGTTACAAATACTTGTAACGTTAACATGAAGGCGTTGTTCTCATCTTTACTAATTTTGTGCTGTGTTTCACTTTGACAATTTGTTAATGCAAATGAAGAATGCCTGTTTTTTCAAGCTAGAGAATTGGAAAAAAAAAATTAATGCATTGATTAAATGCCAGAACACTTCCCTATAAATCATCAAATAGCAGATAACATAAAATATTTGTGTTCCTCTATTTTTGTTTGTTGAGACACTAATGCTTGTAAGCTTTATATGTTTCAAGCGTTCTAGCACTACTACTTTTGTTCTGTTTGTGAAATTAATTATTGAATATATTTATGTTAGTCTTTATGGTGCCTAAAAGTGTAAAGCAATTTCTATGTTTGTTGTGCAAAAGAGACTTTAAGTTCATCTCTCACACGGAATAAAAGTAGCTTTTTAGAGAACAGCTTTATTTAGTTGAGACTTGAGAATTAACTGGCATTAACAGTAGTGATTGATAATGAACTAGATAATTTCCTGACCTATTTCTTCATAGTTCAATGCTAGTTATCTGACCTCACCTCTATTTCATACCCTGATTCTTTTATCAGATCCAGTTTCACTTGTTCGCGATCACAACATCAAAGAAAAACTAGTGGAACTTGGCATATCTGTGCAAAGCTACAATGGGGATCTGTTGTATGAGCCATGGGAAGTATATGCCAAGAGTGGACATGCTTTTACAACCTTTGATCCTTTTTGGAAGAGATGCTTGCACATGCAAACAAAAGCTGTTTCAATTATTCCTCCTTGGCAATTAATTCCAGCTGAAGGTATGACTATATGCACATCACTGTGATTTTATTGTTTCTTGATAATATGATTGTTGATATCAGGTTTTTGCTAGAGGTTAAAGATACATTATAACCAATAAGGACTGAGGGAGAGGCTAAGAATACATAATATTTGCTTGTGGTATAAGAAATTGGAAGGAGGTCTAGTTTTTTTGACAGTACCATTATGGAAACTGGCAGAAATGTGATTATGTTCTTCTGTTATTATATCATCCTGTATGCAAATTGACTTCTGTACACATGGACATAGAAAACATGTAAAGGATTTAGTTCCTTTTTTTTTTTCTTTTGAGAGAGAGAGAAAGAAACAGGTGATATGAAAAAGAAAAACAGATCAGTTGAGATATTGTTTCTCTTCCTCTGTGGATGACAGGAAAAGTTGGGAATTGTTCAATTGAAGAACTAGGTCTTGAAGATGAATCAGAAAAACCCAGCAATGCGTTACTAGGACGAGCATGGTCTCCAGGTTGGAGCAATGCTGACAAGGCTTTAACAGAATTTGTGGAGCAGCACCTACTTCACTACTCCAAGAATAGGGTAAAGGTTGGTGGAGACTCCACCTCACTCTTGTCCCCATATCTGCATTTTGGAGAATTGAGTGTGAGGAAAGTTTTTCAATTGGCACGTATGAAGCAGATATTATGGGCAAATGAAGGTAACAGTGTTGGTGAAGAGAGTGTAACTCTTTTCCTAAGGGCCATTGGACTTAGAGAGTACTCACGTTATCTTTGTTTCAATTTTCCTTTCACCCATGAGAGAGCACTGCTTGGAAACTTGAAGTTTTTTCCTTGGAATGCTGATCCTGCCAACTTTAAGGCTTGGAGACAGGGTAGGACTGGCTATCCTTTAGTTGATGCAGGAATGAGAGAACTTTGGGCAACAGGATGGATACACAACAGAATAAGAGTAATAGTCTCTAGTTTTGCTGTGAAAATGTTGCTTCTACCCTGGAAATGGGGAATGAAATATTTCTGGGACACACTTTTGGATGCAGACCTTGAAAGTGATATCTTGGGCTGGCAGTATATCTCAGGATGCCTACCAGATGGTCACGAGCTTGAGCGCTTGGACGATCCTGAGGTTTGTCATGTTTTCATTCATTGAAAGGTTTTACAGTTTGCTTGGTGTCAATCACATGTGATTATCTTATATTCAATAATTCTATGCATTTTTAAGCTTATGTAATCAACATAACCTGTATAACATATCACAATCTGCTATAGCATTTTATTTTACTGTAGCAAAATTTCTTTTGTTTTATTTACTTCTATCCTCTTGTGCCGTTTTTCAATATCTAAGGAGTTTGATTACACTCAACCTAATAGTAATACTGCATAAAATTGGAAGAAATTAATTTTTAGCACTGAAGAACAAACTTCCTAGATCTAAGTTAACCCTCCAGCTAGTAGAAAAACTAGAGATGTTCTTTTCATAATTTCTTCAATGCATTTTATATCTGGTGAAATTTATCTGTTCATATTTCTTTTACAAGTTCTAAAAGGAATAATATTTCAACACCTCAATGTACATCTTGTTTCCATCTAACATAAGATAATTTGAAGTTCTGATTCATACATTAGTATGGGGCATGCCAGTATGTACAATGAGATTTTACTTTGATTATTTGTCTGATAACTGATTGAATATCCTTGGCTTTCTTGATTTGCTCTTCCTTTCAAATGCTCTGGAGATTAGTAGTCCTAAGCAGAACTATAGTAGTTGAAAGGAAACTGTTGCTGAAATGCATATCCCTCTTAAACTGAGACTGGGATTACTTTTTTTTTTTCCTTTCCTTATAAATAAAACAATTCTATTAGGCTCCTCTGTTGGCTACATTACATCTAAGAAGTAAATTATACTCCTTCAGAGACTAGAAAAATCCTACAATATAATAGTAAGCGCTCTCACTTCTCTAATTTGGTTTCACTTTTGGGGACAGATTCAAGGGGCTAAGTTTGATCCAGAAGGTGAATATGTAAGGCAATGGCTACCTGAGTTGGCAAGAATGCCAACTGAGTGGATCCATCATCCTTGGGATGCACCGCTCACTGTGCTTAGAGCATCAGGAATTGAGCTGGGTCAAAATTATCCGAAGCCAATAATTGATATAGATTTGGCCAGAGAAAGACTGACTCAAGCTATATTCAAGATGTGGGAAACTGAGGCAGCCGCAAATGCTGCTGGCTCAGAAGCAAGGAATGAAGTTGTTGTTGATAACTCCAACAGTGTTGAAAACTTGGACATTCCGAAAGTTGTCTTGAAGGGCAAGACTCCATGTGCTACTATTTCAGCTAATGATCAGAATGTGCCAGCACTTCAGGATCCCAAGAATGGTCCACCTATTAGGAAGAGATCAAAATGTATGGCAGATGCGGGACAGAACCAGGATAATTCACAAAATCATAACAAAGATACTGGGGTGTCAAGCATTGACCAAGACATGTGCTCCACAGCTGAATCTTCATCATGTAAAAAGCAGTGTACAAGCACATATTCATTTTCTGTTCCACAACAGTGTTCCTCATCTTCTAATCTAAAGTGGCCATGGCAAGAACAGATTGACATGGAGCAGAATTCAAGCAAAGATGGTAAGTAGACTTATATTTCCAAGGGTGAAAAGATAAAATACAGTCTTAAAACATAGATCATCTTTAGAACACTTGTTTAAATAAATGTTTGTGTTAATACTCAAGCTGAAATAAGAAAACTTCAGAACTGGATAGAGTAATAGCTGAATTAAGTCTCAGCTACAACTGAATACAACAGTAATGAAAGTCTCTGGAAAGGAAATTGCAACTGGTTGGAATAGTTCTAAGAATAGAGATACAGTAACAATTGAGCAGAAGAATAAGAAGAAAATTGGTTAAGGAAGAGAGAACCAGAGGTACAAATGAGAGGAAGTGTGTTCAGATTCATCCATGCCTCCACACGCCTTTTACTCCTCCAGTTCTCTCCCTTCATTCACACATACTCACACAACCAATTCTCTTTCTTCCTTGTTCTACTGCTCCTAAGTAGCATAGGTCATCCCAATACAGATTGTGAGTTAATTAGGCTCCTCCCATCAATTTCAGTGCCTTGTGCCACACGACCAAATGATCCCATCACTTGATCCTCCAGCTTCTTACACACCTTTACACATGTCAAAAGTTGATTTACATGCCTAAGGTAAGAAGTTCCCACCCAAGAATTTCTCCAGCTTTATAACAATGTTGATGCTGCCTTTGGAACTGAGTATGCTCCTTAGTGCATAGTAGTAGTTTCTAATTCATTGGGATTCATATTCTCTTTATTGGGAAAATCTTGGTTTCTATGATTCTATTGACTGATCCACAATGAGGTTTCTTTTTTTGACACTCCCTTTTTCCTTTTTGGTTGGCTTTATTACGCTACTAATAAATAAGAATTTCCATGCAGGAGCTATGTGAGGCTAGTGCTGTTCTAATTCATAGATCCACTGATCCAGTAGCAGCTGCATTACTCAAAGAAAGAAAATCGTGCTATATTTAAGTGCTGCAGTTTATTTAGCCTAAATGCTCTGCCTATGTTTTCCGTGGCTATATTCATAACCAGTGGTGCCAAAGGTTTTGAAAGAAGAACACATGATTGAAACAATAGCCAACCTTGTATATTATATGTTTGTGCTGATGGTGAGGTCCATACATATTATGACAATCCTGTATTCAAACTCAATAAACTAATATTCTATATAGTAAATTACTCTCATATTTCCTGCATTTTATTCTTATTACACAAGTTTTCTCTTTTTTAATTAAAATTACACAATTTTTTCAAATTTTAAGCTAAGGGAGGACAAAGGTTGACGCCACATGTGGGAAGGGCTTAAACCGTATTGGTCCGGGCCCGTAAGAAAATCCTAGGAAACAAAAAAAAAAGGTTAAAACTACAACTGAAAAACTAATACAATATCTTTCCTATACTTTTTTTATGATTTAATTTTGATTTAAAAAATGTTAAAACTATAATTGAAAAACGAATACAATATCTTTCCTGTATTTTTTTTATGATTTAATTTTGATTAAATGTTAGTGTAAGTCTTTTTATGCTTTCACTCTATCATGTCTTGGTATATTGTTAAAAGTGTTTGCCTTAAGTGTAGCCTTAAAATTTTGGGACCTCACCATCATTTGAGGGTAAAGTGCTTATTATGGGTAGGATACAATCCTCCTAATCTATTTGGTAAACGGGGCCTATAATCTTAACAGATGTAATTCAAGATTAGTTAAAGATACTGCACCAATTGGTGAGAGGGAAAGAGAGAATGATGTTTTTTTAATTAAAGCTTAGATAGATTGATATCTGTGGTCAAACAAAGAAAAGGCAATCCCAGTAAAAGATGGACATATTTTTTGCTGCTTGGCTGTGAAGAGACGTAGAAATAACCGAGACTAAAATAAGAGAACACAAGTTGGGTGAAATACGTAAGGGCTTGTTTTATGGCCAAAAAAAAAAAGGGTTTGTTTTTTGGGATTATATTCGCATTGAACTTTGAATTGATGACCTTACCTAAATTATCTAAATTTTTTGCCACTGGCATATTCCTAGTGCTTAAATAATAAGCTTGGCAAGTGTGGTAGGTATGGGTGGGGTTTTCTCAACCCGACCTTAACTGACAAGAATAATATCAAAATCTATAATTGTTCCATTTCATCTCACTTCACCTCATCTCATTTCATATTTATGAATATTTTAAATTAAATTTATATAATAATCAATTACTATCTAAAAATAAATTCATCATTTATGTTCATAACAAAATATTAAACTAGTGAAAATAATTAACATAATTGACTTTATTAATAATTAAATTAATCATAATGATTATATAGATGCGAAGTGATCGATTAATCCCAAACTAGTACCTGTCTTGTCTCATTGCAGGGCAAGTTTTAAACCTGTCTCATGCGAGGTGGGGACGCTGGTGGGTTGGGATTGCCACACCTATTAAGTAATGGTTTGTTTATATTACAGTTTAAAAGAATTGATGTTAAAAAAAAATTATTGTGAAAAATCAACGTTGATAGAGTTTACTTATGTTTCAAAATAATATTTAAAAGGTGATTTTGAATTAATTAACTTTGTTTTACGTTGTATATAATAAAATCACTGTTAAAAATAAAATTATTAAAAGGTTCATAATTAAAAGTTTATTAATTTGGTTTGAATTGTATAAAATAAAATCACTTTTAAATATAAAATTGTTAACATGTTTATAATTAAATTAATTATAGTTTACTATTATCCGTGCGATGCATGGTTTGTAATGCATATATAATGTATTTTATTATTGTAGTATTAGTCATTTTGTTATATTATTAATTAAAATGTTATAGTTTTACATAGTCATAATTATGTTTTATAGACGAGGTGGCAAGAAATCAAGAATAACAGCTGATAAAATGAGTTACATTGTACCCAAAAAAAAGAGGGTTACTACCTGTGGGCTAAATTGGCTCAACTCACATGAATTATTTAAATTTAAAGCTAAAAAAAACCAGGTCATTTTGGCCCAATTTGTTTAACCTGTGCATTAAGTGATTTCAAGCTCAGTTGGCCCAGTAGTTGACCCAGTTTTAATAATAAAAGAAAGGGGCCTAAACCCTCTCCCACGAATTGAAGCCCATTCATTCCGTAGCAGCACCAACCATAGAAGAGAAAACCAGAGTTTACAGAAAGAGCTCAACACGAACCACTTGCTCACGATGACATGAAAAAGTCAAGGTTGGCGGTGGTGGTGGGGGAAGGGATGAAATTGAGGGAGGAAAGGGAATCTTGTACCAAAGAAATAAAGATGATTGATATATAAACCGGCAGCGGCAGGAAAAACCGCATATAGAACTATTGGCATAATAAATCTCTTGATTTCAGTAAGTGTAACAGCATGGTTGCAAAAACTGCCGTTCACACCAGTGCAAATTTTTTCGTTTAAATAATTGCATTTTTCCAATAAATCTTCCGATTTGCCATGAAATAAAAAAATAATAATAATTTCAAATTAGAACGCAATGAATAGTGCTTTCTTGCACATAACCAAGAAGTGCATCGCCACACACTAGAAGTGTAGGTGTGTAGAAATAAAAGTGAAACTGACTGTAATTATTGATAGAAATTTATTAGATCTATTAATTTTAATAATTTATGATATATCAATACAAATAAAAAATTTTAAGGTTATCTTAAAAAAGCATCGATAAGGAAGTCATTTAGAAACCTGAAAAGCAAAACTTGATGAAGGAGAGATATTATTTTTATCCCACAATAGTCGTTCATGCGTCAGTATCAATGAGGCAACTGTATGCACTAGAGTGGTTAGAAATACAGGCCTCTTCTTATATATATAGAACAATTAAAATAGATTAAACTTACCCACTATAGTAAACCCATATACAGGATCCATGAAACAAAACTCACATATATGAGCAGTGCTTTAATAACAATAGGCTCATTAACAATACTGATAACAATTTGGGCTAAATAAAATGCTTTAATAATTTTGACATCCAATTAATCTAGGTTTTACAAAATATAATATAATTTTTACTAGTCCATGAATAAAAAATTCTAACATTTTCTCACTTAGACAGCATAAGTCATATTATATCACTTTAATAAGAAAACAATTCTCCAGATTAATCAAACAATATGTGGCCACAATATGATATCAAAATCGAGCTAGCACTCTCAACAACTGGTCCAAAATGAGACTACAAGTATCTCAACAATGCGAAAA
This sequence comes from Ormosia semicastrata, assembly GCA_029884595.1. Lineage (NCBI taxonomy): Eukaryota > Viridiplantae > Streptophyta > Magnoliopsida > Fabales > Fabaceae > Ormosia > Ormosia semicastrata. Next base: position 40,711,524 of record JAQQTO010000059.1, read on the forward strand.
ATCATACTCAAAGGAGTACTGATATCATACATGCAACATACTCATATCTCAGTGACCCATCAAAATATGATAAATTGGTAATGGGAAAGCACATTCAAAATTGCATGCCAATATGTGATCAAAGTGTATTTCCCAACAAAATAGTCTCAAGCATCCGCCCCAAGATGCTTTCTGAGATTTAACTAAATCTCAGCACAACAACAAAATGATATTAGATCCAAAATGTCTTCATAATATGTCATATCATGAATAAACAAAACTGCACAAATAATAACAATAACAATATTATATGATGCCAATAATAATAATAATAACAATATAATTGTCTAAAGTTTCGAGACATAATAAAATGAGGTCATAACAAAATTATAAAACAAACTCCCACTAACCCAAAATATCAAAAGACCTCACTATACCCATACAGGTCACATGATCAACAAAAATCTTAACAGCTAAACCTTTGGTTAATGGATCTGCAATCATAAGTTCTATAGGGATATACTCGACACGAGTTTGAAACTCCTGAATCTTCTCTCTAACAAACATGAATTTTATATCAAAATGCTTTGAGCGCTTTGAGTTTTTATTAATTTGAGAGAAGCACACTACAATAGAGTTATCACAATAAATAATAAGAGGCTTGAAAATACTCTCCACAATAAGAAATTCAGTAATCAAATTTTTTAACCATATCGCTTGACGCGTAGCCTCATAATAAGCTATATACTCTGTCTCCATAGTAGAAGTAGCTATAAGTGTCTGTTTAACACTCTTCTAAGAAACAATTCTTCCTGCTAACATAAAGATATACCCTGATATGAACTTGTAGTCATCTGGACAACCACCATAATCAGAATCAGTATAACCTATCACCTCAAGGCGGTCAGACCTCCTTTAGGTGAGCATATAATCTTTGGTACCTTGTAAATACCCCATAACTTGTTTTGCAGCCTACCAATGAGCCACACCAGGTTTGCTCAAGTATCTCCCAAGTACACTAACAACAAAAGTAATATCAGGACGTGTACAAACTTGAGCATACATAAGGCTGCCAACAGTGAAAGTATATGAGACTTTGTCCATTTCAGTAACATCTTTATCACTTTGAGGACACTGAGTATTAGAGAGTCTTTCACCTTTTTGAATAGGTACAGCACAATGATTACAAGATTTCATATTAAATCTATTCAAAATCCTTTCAATATAAGTTTTCTGAGACAAGCCAATAATACTACGAGATCTGTCACGGTGAATCTCAATACCTGATACAAAAGAGGCATCACCAAGATCTTTCATATCAAAATGTGCTGTCAACATCTGCTTAGTCTCATTCAGAAAAATAATATCATTACTAGCCAAAATACATCATCAACATATAAAACAAGAATGATGAATTTGCTCTCACTAAACTTCAGATAAATACATTGGTCAACAGTATTCTCTTTAAAACCAAGAGAACTAACAATATAATCAAATTTCAAATACCATTGTCTGGAAACCTGTTTCAATCTATAAATGGATCTTCTCAATTTGCATACCATATTATCTTTACTATCTTCAACAAAACCATCAGGTTGATCCATAAACACATCTTCATACAAATCACCATTTAGGAAGACAGTCGTAACATCCATTTGATGAAGCTCCAAATCAAAATGAGCAACCAAGGCCATCACAATACGAAAAGAGTCTTTAGTGGAGACCAGTGAGAAAGTCTCCTTATAATCAATGCTTTCCCTCTGGTTATATCCCTTAGCAACAAGTCTAGCCTTATACATCTCAATTTCACCTTTAATATTACATTTAATCTTAAAGACCCATTTACAACCAATCATTTTATAACCAATAAGTAACTCTACCAATTCCCAAACATTATTCTTTCTCATAGAAGCTAACTCATCCTCTATAGCCACTAGCCATTGTGCATTATCAAGACTAACCATGGTCTCTTGAAAAGAAATAGGATCAGAATCCTCAACTGAATTAAACTCATACTCTTGGAGGTACACAACATAATCCCTAAATCTAATAGACTCAGTGGATATAGGAACCCGCTCAGATCTCCTCAGTGGAGTCACAACAACATATGGAATCTGTACATTATTTTTGACTTATTGAGGGATATCGACATTATCAACAGGATCAACAACATCATCATTATAGATCAATGAAGATGACATTATCCCTGGAAAGGGATCAATTGGAATAGGAACAACAACATGCTCCTCACTAAAATCAATAATACGTGGCTCTTGAGTTCCACCACGTTCTAAGTCTCCTTCAAAATAGACAGCTCGATCAGATTCAATAACTCTAGTAGTATGAGATGGACAATAGAACTTAAAACCTCCTGAGCCAATACAATAGCCAATGAAGAAACCACTGATAGTTTTAGGATCAAACTTCTTTAAATGTGGGTTATAAGATCTCACATCTGCCTTACAACCCCAAACATGGAAATGCCTCAAGGTAGGTCGTTTGCTTATTATAAGCTCATATGGAGTATGCAACACAGATTTACTTGGCACATGATTCAATATATAAGCAGCAGTCTTCAAGGCATCTCCCTATAAGAATTCTGAAAGAGTAGAATGACTAAACATACATTTCACCATATCTATAAGAGTACGATTTCGTTTCTCTGCAACTCCATTTTGTTGTGGAGTGCCAAACATGGTGTACTGTGCCTCAATACCACAGTCCTTTAAGAACTTAGCAAAAGGTCCAGGATTTCTACCAATTTCATCATACCTGCCATAGTATTCACCACTTCTATCAGACCTCACACATTTGATCTACTTACTAAATTTCAATTCAATAGCGACTTTGAATACTTTAAAGACATTTAAAGAATTAGATTTCTCACGCAGCAAATCAATCCACCCGTATCTAGAGAAGTTATCAATAAAGGTGATAAAGTACCTAAAACCACTCATAGCAATAAGAGTAATGGGCTCACAAATATCTGTATGAATCAACTGTAGTATTCCTTCACTCTTGATAACCCCACTCTTTTTGGTTCTAGCTGTAAGTTTCCCTCTTATACAATTAACACAGGTATCAAAATCAGAGAAGTCCAGATCATGAAGAATATTCTCCTTGACCAACCTCTTCATTCTCTCCCTAGAGATATATCCTAAACGTTTGTGCCATAACATAGAAGATTTTTTAGCAACTTTACCACGCTTGTTCCCAACAACATTATTGATATCTGAATCTCATTGATCAACAGAAAGAGAATCAACATTCAACATGTATAAACCATTAGACAAGACTTCGGAATCAACAAGAACAGAATCATAATATAAATAAACTTTTGCATTACTAAAATTAAAAGAATAGCCACAACCATCCAAAACAGAAACTGAAATCAAATTCCTCATCATAGAAGGCACATAAACTATATCTTTCAAAACTAAATCATTTCCAGTACATAACTTTAATGAAACCACTCATATGTGTTCTACTTTGACTTTAGTTCTATTTCCTACTGTGATCATCAACTCCCCTTCACTTGGTTTCCTCCTACAATGAATTTGTAACATGAATAGTTGCATTAATAATCTACTAGATTATCTGTTTTTCCATAACTTTTTGAGTGGATTTCACCGCTTAAGTCCAACTTTTGACGTTGTTTTGATCTTAAGACAACTTTATGTTTATCTCTTTTGTTAATCCATTCTAGCTCGTTAGATTGAGTCATTCTAATTAGAATTATTGGTGTTTTATCTCATTTGCTAATGTGTTGATTGTAGGCACCAAAAGAAACAAGATGAAGCTCAATGTGGAGAAGGAAGGTTGCTGAAGTCCAGGCGCCAGGCGCCCAAATTCAGAGCGCCAGGCGCTCAGCCTACAGCAGGCTACACTTCCTGGAGTTCAGGCGCCAGGCGCCCAAATTCTGAGCGCCAGGTGCTCACCTCCCCGAGATTTAGTTTTAAGTGGACTCCTGAGTGCCAGGCGCTGGATTTCTGAGCGCCAGACGCCCTGCTCATTCTTGATACATATAAAAACCTATTCTTTCCAAAAAGAGGGGATTTTTGGGCTGCTGGACACGAAGAAGAAGGGAGACTTAACCTAATTTGGAAAACTGGAGGTGGACTTGAAGGGAAGAAGAGTGGACGCTCAGATTTTCTTCAATCTTTAATGGAGTTTTACTTCTTCTTCTCTATTGTTTTAATTTCTGTTTTTGTTTATATGTCTAGCTAAACTCTCCCTTGTTGGGATTGAGTAGATTTTGATGGATTTTGCTTGTATTTGACTTGGGTTTCAGTTATGCTTAATGAATATTTCTATTTTGAGTTTATAATCTCTTTTCTTAAAGCTCTCTAGGGTTTGATCGTCTTTAGAATGATTTTTAAGTTTATGCATTGGATGGAAATTTGATGTGTGAACTATGCTTGAGATTGTGAACCTTGTGATTCGTTGTGCTAGGAATAGTCGATGAATGCTTGTTATCTCGTTGGATTCTTAATCTTAATGCTTTTTCCCTTTTAGAATCACCTAAGGAATTAGGGTTTTTAACTAGGATTTAAGGTTCTTGTGCCTAAGGAATTAGGACTTGGATATATTGGAGAATCCAATAACAAAATAGAAGTAAAAATTTGTCTTAACTCCAGGTTAACATGCAGCAAATGAAATCAAATGAAACTTGATCCCAACTCTTTCTTATCTTTGAATTCCTATCCCTTTTGTGTTCTAAGTGTTTGTCAAATTGCCAAAGCCAAAATACCAAAAAGAATCTTTTACTTTAATTTAATTTCTTTCATGCTTAATTGTTTACAATTGAGCTCCCTTTGAACCAAAGTTCTGTTTGAATAGTAGCTAAGTTCGTGAATTGGTAATTGGTTATTGATCCCTGAGAACGATATCTGATTTTCTCACCGTTTTTTTTACTTGACGATCCGGTACACTTGCCGTAGTCCTATCAAGTTTTTGGCACCGTTGCTGGGGATCAATTTTACCAATATCGGTAATATCGAAGGCAGCTACTAGTTTAAACATTTATCTTTTCTTTCATTTATTCATTGTTGTGCTTAATTTTCTTTATTTTACTTATTTTAGTATGTTTAGAATTTTATATCTCAATTCTTGTATTTTATTGAGTTTTCTTTATTCTGACTCATTGCCTTCGTTGTATGCGAGGTAAAGTTCATCCGGATCAACTTCTTTTTGACCCAGAAATAAGAAGGACTGAAAGGACTTTGAGGAAGCAATTAAGAGAACAAAGAAGGAATTTGGATAGCACTCAAATATCTGTTGAAGACATGGCGAATAATGGGGAAAACAGATCCCCCAATGGAGAAAACAATGGAGAAAATGTAGATCCTCCACCACCACATCAACCTGCTAGGACTCTCATGGATTACTCTATTCCTAGCATGGATGGGTGTGGGGCGAGCATAGCAAGACCTCCAATTCAAGCTAACAATTTCGAATTGAAGCCAGCTCTACTCCATTTGATTCAGAACAATCAGTTTGGGGGATTCGATACTGAGGACCCACATGCACGTATACAAGGGTTCCTTCAAGTTTGTGATACTGTGAAGTTGAATGGAGTGAGTGAGGATGTCATTCATCTAAGATTGTTCCCTTTCTCTGTAAGAGACAGGGCTAAGAGCTGGTTGGATTCATTGGCAATGGGAAGCATAACTACCTGGGCAATTTTGGTGCAAAAATTTTTGACAAGGTATTTTCCTCTGTCTAAGGCTGCAAAGTTGCGAAGTGATATCACATCATTCAGGCAGCTTGATGGGGAGTCTCTCAGTGAGGCGTGGAAGAGATACAATGAAATATTGAGGAAATACCTACACCACTGTTTTGAATTTTGGATCTAAGTGCAAAGCTTCTATAATGGCATGTTACCTCAAACTAGAGCCATGGTAGATGCTGCAGCAGGCGGGGCCTTGAACTATAAAACTCCGAAAGAAGCTTGGGACTTATTTGAAATGATGGCTAATAATGACTACTAAAGAAATGGGGAAAGAGCAGTGGGGAAGAAAGGGTACTTGGAGGTTGACTCGATGAATGCACTTTTAGCCCAGAACAAAATCTTGACTCAACAACTTGAGAATCTCACGAAGAAGGTTGACACTCTTAAGGTGAATGCAATAAGTAATGCGCCCTTGTCGTGTGATTTTTGTGGAGGAGAACATGAGAATGTACATTATCCGGGTAACATGTTTGGATCTCCATCTCAAGAACAAGTCAATTTCATGAATAACCCTCCAAGGCAACAACACAACCCCTACTTCAACACTTATAATCCGGGGTGGAGGAATCACCTTAATTTTTCATAGAGTAATCAAGGTAATCAAGGCAACCAAGCTCCTCAGAGACAACAACTTTCATACCAAGGTCCTCCTCAACACTCTTCGCATCAAGGCTCTTTATCTCAACCTCCACCTATTGAGAAGAAGGTTTCATGGGAAGTAGCTTTGGAGAAACTAGCTTCCCAAACCTCCTCTTTTATCCAAAAGACTACCGATTTTATGGATGAGACAAGAGGTGTATTTAGAAATCAAGAGGCATCAATCCGGAATTTGGAATCTCAAGTGGGCCAACTAGCAAAATAGATTTCGGAGAGACCTCCAAGTTCATTACCAAGTGACACAGTCCCAAATCCTAGAGGAATGGAGCATGCTAAAGCCATAACAACTAGGAGTGGGAAGGTGATTGAGCGGCTACCAAGGAAAGAGAAGAAGAGTGAAGACAAAGGAGAAAAGCCTAGTGAATAAGTCTCTCTCAAGGAAGCTGAAACATCTCAAGGTGACTCACTCAATGACTCTAATGAAAAGGAGTCACCAAAGGAGCAAGAAGTGAAGATGCCACCACCAACTATCAAGTTGCCATTCCCTCAACGACTCAAGAAGGAGCATGATAAAAAACAGTTTGGAAAGTTTCTGGAGGTATTTAACAAGCTGCAAATCAACATCCCATTTGCCGAAGCTCTGGAACAAATGCCTTCCTATGTGAAATTCATGAAGGAGTTGCTGTCCAAGAAGAGAATGATTGGGAATGAAGAGACCATTATGCTCACGGAGGAGTGCAGTACAATTCTACAAAGGAAGCTTCCTCCTAAGCTTAAGGATCCTGGAAGTTTCTCAATTCCGTGCACCATTGGTGATAGAACATTTGGGAAGGCTTTATGTGATCTTGGTGCAAGCATTAGTCTCATGCCTCTATCCATTTTCAAGCAATTGGGAATCGGCCAAATAAAGCCCACCATGGTGACTCTTCAATTTACAGATAGGTCTATGAAGCATCCCCATGGGGTGATTGAAGACGTGTTGGTGAAAGTAGACAAATTCATCTTTCCGGTGGACTTCGTTGTTCTTGACATAGAAGAAGATAGGGACATTCCATTAATTTTGGGTAGGCCGTTCCTTGCAACCGGTAGAGCTCTCATTGATGTGGCGGATGGGACTTTAACATTGAAGATCCAAGATGAAGCCATCACTTTTAATGTCTTTGAAGCTATGAAGCACCCGGGAGATAAAGAAGCATGCTTTAGCATTGATGTATGTGATTCTGTGATCTCCAAGTCTTATATGGAAGGCAGCCCCTCTTCACCTCTTGAAAAAATACTTGCTGGATCAAAGATGGAAGTTAATGAAGATGATGATCTACAGTTAAAGAAATACTCAGTTTGTTGGAAAGCTCACTCCCCTATCTTAAAAATGAACAACCAGAATGGGAGGAATTGGTGGGAGAAGGAGATGGAACCCAGCAAAAAAGAGATGAAGTACCAAAAGTTGAGCTCAAACCATTGCCTTCACATCTAAAATATTCTTTTCTTGGTGAGCACAATTCTTGCCCTGTCATCATAAATGTTGGGTTGAGCTAATTGGAAGAAGAAAAACTGTTGAGGGTACTTCGGGATCATAAGGAGGCCATTGGATGGTCAATTGGTGATTTGAAAGGAATAAGTCCTTCTCTGTGCATGCACAAAATACTCATGGAAGAAAATCATAACGCAGTAGTGCAGCCTCAAAGGAGACTTAATCCGGTCATGAAAGAAGTAGTTCGGAAGGAGGTTTTCAAGCTTTTTGATGCTGGACTCATTTACCCTTTTTCGGACAGTCCTTGGGTTAGTCTCATCCAAGTTGTGCCCAAAAAGGGTGGGACAACAGTGGTTATGAATGAAAATAATGAATTGATACCCACTCGGACTGTTACGGGATGGAGGGTATGTATTGACTATCGGAAGCTGAACGATGCAACAAGGAAGGATCACTTCCCACTTCCTTTCATTGACCAGATGTTAGAGCGGTTAGCCGGGCATGACTATTATTGCTTTTTGGATGGATATTCCGGCTACAACCAGATTGCTGTAGCTCCAGAGGATCAGGAGAAAACAGCATTTACATGCTCTTATAGAGTGTTCACCTACAGAAGGATGCCCTTCGGACTTTGCAACGCACTAGCCACATTCCAAAGGTGTATGATGTCCATTTTTTTCGATATGATTAAAAACATATCGAAGTGTTTATGGACGATTTCTCTGTGTTTGGTTCTTTATTTGATATATGCTTGCATAACCTGTCTTTAGTTTTAAAAAGATGTGAAGAGACAAACTTGGTTTTAAACTGGGAAAAATGCCATTTCATGGTGAGAGAGGGAATCATTTTAGGGCACCGCATCTCTAACCAAGGGATTGCAGTTGATCGTGCCAAAGTTGAAGTTATTGAAAAACTTCCCCCTCTCACTAATGTAAAAGGCATTCGTAGCTTTTTGGGGCATGCTGGCTTTTACAGGAGATTCATAAAAGATTTTTCAAAAATTGCTAAACCTCTGAGTGATCTCCTTGTAAAAGATGCTCCATTCAATTTTGATGATGCATGCATGTTAGCCTTTAACACTTTGAAGCATAAACTGATCACTGCATCAATTGTCACTGCACCCGATTGGAGTTTGCCATTTGAAATCATATGTGATGCAAGTGACACGGCTGTAGGTGCTGTTTTAGGCCAAAGGAAAGATAAGTTGTTGCATGTGATTTATTATGCGAGTCATGTTTTAAATGCTGCACAATTTAACTATGCCATTACTGAAAAGGAACTGTTGGCTGTGGTTTATGCATTTGACAAGTTTCGTTCTTACTTGGTAGGTTCCAAAGTGATTGTATATACGGACCATGCAGCTGTCCGGTATCTATTTGCTAAGCAAGATTCGAAACCAAGGCTTATTCGATGGATTCTACTGCTTTAAGAGTTCGATCTCGAGATAAAAGATAAGAAAGGAACCGAGAATTCAGTGGCTGATCATTTATCTTGGTTGGAAAGTGCAAAAGAAAATAAAGAGAAAAAACCAATCAATGATCAGTTTTCTGATGAGAAGTTGTGGGCCATGGTGAGTTTGCCATGGTATGCTGATATAGCCAATTACAAGGTTGGCAAGGTGGTTCCCGTGGACTTCAACTCACAACAGTGGAAAATGTTCTTTCATGAAGTCAAGTTCTATGTGTGGGACGAACCATTCTGTACAAGAGAGGTGTTGATGGTCTATTGAGAAGATGTGTGCCCGAGGAAGAGCAAGAACAAATTCTGTGGCATTGTCACAATTCCGGGTATGGTGGACATTTCAGTGGAGATAAGACAACAGCAAAGGTCTTACAATCTGGGTTATTTTGGCCCTCACTCTTCAAGGATGCATTTGCTTATGTCAAGAGATGTGATAGGTGCCAACGAACCGGAAACATATTGTCGCGACCGTCAAAAATCGCGGCGAAATAGCAACTTAAATTAAAATTATTTTAATTTCAAGAGTCGCCACCAATTTTATTTTTATTAGGAAAAGTTGGAAAACCAAAGAAAAAATAGTCTTTGAAAATCAGATCGGATTCAGGAGTCGGTTATGCTTAGGGAAGGGCGGAAAGTTAATCCCACAGCACCCCTAACACACCCGTCCTAAGACGGTATCTCAAATCAATTATGCAAATTCTTAATAATCCTTGAAAATATTTGTTTTACCCCTTTTGTAAAAAAAATATGAAATAAACAAATAAATTATGAAAATTTAATTTTTGGCTTGACGGAATATGATTCCCGCTCCTACGTATCCTCAGGTGCAATGAGGAATTCAAAGTCACGTAGTTCTTTTAGAAAATATTTGTGGGTTGATTGATTTTTAAAAATTAAAAATTTGAATTAACAAGCCGTCGCGACTCAGTTAATCAATTTGAATAGGTGAAGCTCGGCGTCACGCTACAGACGTCACCCACTAATTATCAAGTTTGTTATAAAACTTTTATTTAAAATTACCAATTAGCGATTTAACTAAAAAATAAAAAAACATGATAATAATTTAAATGTAATAATAATAATAAATGTAAATTATCAAGTCATCACAACTCAGATATTTACAAAATATAAGGGTTAGCAAGCTGTCGCAACTCAGATATTTACAAAATATAAGGGTTAGCAAGCTGTCGCAACTCAGGTAACCCATTTTTATTCCTTTTTTAGAAACTTTTAATTATTTCTTTGTTTATCATTTTTAACCCTTTTTTACCCTTCTCCCTTCTTACCAAAATGCATCATTATTGCCTTAATGTGAAATGGACAGCAGTCCATGTGATTCAATCTCACACACCCAAAAGACAATCACAATTCAATTTTAATGAGATAAAAGTTAGAAACTTTGACAACAATAACAGCATGCACCAGGGGACGTTTGTGGAGGGATCTAGTCTGAGGTTCGACGGTCGGTGCTGGAAGGACGTTCGACGGTCGGGAACTACCTCCGACGGTCGAGAACGGATTCCTATGGTCCGACGGTCGGGAGCTGGCCTCTGAGGTTCGACGGTCGGTTGGAAAGGGGTGATAATTCACCGGTCGGTCGGAAAGAGGTGAGATCAAGTTCTGGCTTCTGTGCGGTCCGACGGTCGGTTGAGAGGCTGGTAGTTGTCCGACGGTTATGGGTGAGGAGTTCTTTGAGAGTGTGGTTGATGATGAAAGTGATGAGAAGTTGAAGGTGCAAGGTAGTTTTGGAGGTGACGAGAGATGGGTGAGGGTGGAAGATGGTCACGGTTGCAAGTTTGGATGGAAGGTGTCGGGTGGGGATTGTTTTTAGGAGGGTCTGTTAGTGAGCTTGAGGGTGAGGGAAATGAAGGCTCAAATTGGGTTCCGCCTTCTGGAGAGTCTTTCCGAAGAGAGATGGTGGGCTTTTATAGTGAAATGGGTGGAGGTTTAATTGATGCCAGTGGTCATGATTTTGAGAGTGGAGAGTTGATGATGGAGCAGGTGATTATGCATAATGGAGTGGGTGAATTAGTGAGGGAGTAGGTGCAATTAGTGAGGGAATCTGTTTGTTCAAGTAGTACAAGTGGGAAACTAAGTGGGGAGCAAAGTATTGAGGGTGGTTACTGGTGGGAGGTGAATTGGGACAAGCGGCATGCGGTAGCTTTATTTTTTTTTATTTTTTATTTTTTATTTTTATTTTTTTTTTTATTTTTTTAAGTCCGGATAAAATTGGGTGTTCACGGTTGCCCCTCTTTACTTGTTTCTTATTAGATAAAAAAGAAGAACTGTGGTTTTTCATTTTATCGTCGAAGAAACGAGTAAAGACATGAACTCCAATTTTGTTCGATAATGTATAAGATGCAAAATAAAACAAGAACAATAAAATGCATGGAGTGACGGTGGGCTTACGTGTCCGAAATTTAAAAGACAATGGGTATCTGGTGTCCCAAAAATTTAAAAACGAGTAGGCTTGGCCCGAAATTTAAAGGACAATGAGCATCTGGTGTCACAAAATTTGAAAGATATTGGGTATCTGGTGTCCCAAAATTTAAAATGAAGTGGGTATCTGTTGTCCCGAAATTTAAAATGAAGTAGGTATCTGGCGTCCCGGAAGCAATGACAGTGGGTATCTGGTGTCCCAAAAATAATGACAGTGGTATCTGGTGTCCCAAAAATAATGACAGTGGGTATCTGGCGTCCCGGAAGCAATGACAGTGGGTATCTGGTGTCCCAAAATTAATGACAATGGGTATCTGGCGTCCCGAAATTTGAAAATACAATGGGCAAGCTGAGTCCAGAAATTTAAATGACAATGGGCAAGCTGAGTCCCGAAATTTAAAAGACAATGGGCAACTGCGTCTGGAATTTAAATGACAATGGAATAAGCATCTTGATCAAAAAGTTTTTTTTTTTCATTTTCTTTTCTTTGTTTTTCCTTTGCTTTTCTCTCCTTTTCTTTTTTTTTCTTTTTCTCTTTTTTTTCTTTCTTTTTCTTTCTCTTTTTCTTCTTTTTTTTTTTCTCTCTTTTTTTTTTTCTCTTTCTCTTTTTTTTTTTCTCTTTCTTTTTTTTATTTTTTTTCTTATTTTCTAAATTTTCTTTAAAAGCATTTGAACCAAGGACGACTTTGGAAAGCTTTGACCACTCAAACTTTATTCACATGCTTTGGTTCTTTCTTTCTTCTTCTCCTTTCCTTTTTTTTTTTTTTTTTGTTTTTCGCTCTCGCTCTCCTTTTGAGAAATGAGATGAACCATTGCTTGAGTGATTCCTTGAGAGAAAATTTTGCCCCCAGTGTTTAACTTTATCCCTCATCTAGTTGATTTCCTGCAACTGTCTGATAACACAGCTTCTCCTTAATCCTTCAAAAATTTTGCCCCAGTATGGCCAACTAAATGCAAACAAAATTGCCCCTGTGTAGATGATCACACGCAATTCAAAATTGCCCCAGTTTGGGTGCACCCTTCAAGGTGTTTCAGGCCAACTTCCTCTGAGATTTTGCCTTAACTTTTGCTTAGACCGACCTTTTGGGTTTTCAGACTACAGGCTCTTTTCCTTTTTTTTTTTTTGCCCCAGTCAAGACTCGACAACTGGACATCATTAATTATCAAATACCCCCCACACTTACTCTTTTGCACGTCCTCGGGCAAAACAAAATAAAACTGACTCAAAAGTTAAACATTCTAAAAGACTCAATTTCTAATAATATTTAAGAATGAAGATCAATTAATAATTCAAGTAATCAAACATTCATGAGGTAACACATCTTCACATCTCAAATCAACAAGCAAGGATACTTCAATTGAAAAGCATGAGTAAAGAATGATAGATCCTCACAGAATTCACTCTCAATCTCTCAAGTATTTAAAAGGTAGGTATTTCACTCAATTCAACTCATGAAAATTGCACTACTATAAGCTTGCTTATCTTCCACTACTCAAAACACATGCACACACAAATCATGAGGACTTTATTCAAGGTTGTAGTGAGGTCAAGGTAAAGGTGGAAGTAATATGGATATGTCAAGTTAAATACCAAAGAGAATAGAAGAGCATTATGATACAGTTAGAGTGGAGAAGATGTTTGAGAACATTCAGTCTAACTTTCCCAAGATTTTTTCTCATACAGGACAATGACCAATATTTAACTAATGTTTTGTTAAAGATCAATTAGTAGATTGAATTTCTTTAGGCTTGAACATTCTCCTTCTATTCCCAATATATCACATGGTGCATTCTTTTGATTGTAGCAATAATCAGCTCTCTCTCTTTTTTTTTTTTTTTATAGAAACATATTTTCTTTTTCTTTTTCTTTTCCTTTTTTATATAATCAATCTGCACATGCACCCCCACACTTGTTCAAGAACTCATCAAATAACAAAGTCAATGCTCTCTTATTCCCTAAGGTTGGGTTAGAACATGGTTTTTCATTTAAGGCACGTAATGAGTTAGAAACAAAGAATGGTCAAATAAGCTCAAAGGGGTTAAGTAAAGGAAAATATACAAGGTTGGCAAGAATCAGAAAATTTTTAAGAAGTCAAAAGAGTGCTTGATATCATATTGAAAACAAGGTTGCCTATTTGGTTAAACTAGCTAAGAAAGAGGGCCTCAATCATGTTCATGCATGCAAGTGAAACGTAACCTCAAAAAGAATCAAAGCAAGTTCTAGAGTGATCATTATCATGAGTGAAAATCACACAAGAAAGAAGAGAATGACATAAATGTTGAATCCATGCATTAGGCTCAAGATCTCACAAGATATAGTTCTATCATTCTCAGTCCACCAATTCAACATCCATAACCAAACATATGATTTTTAAGAAAGAAGACAATTAACTCAATCATGCAAATTTCCTGAATTTCAATTGCTACTTCCACACAAACTAGTTATCTACCCAAACTAAAATGCGTCTCAAGAGTAAAATTTACTCCTACTCTGCCATCCTTAACTGATTTAGAAAATTACTTGACAAACACACCTTTTTTGTTTTTTTGTTTTTTTTTGTTTTTTGTTTTTTTTTTTTTTTTTTTTGTTTTTTTTTTTTGTTTTTTTTGTTTTTTGCATAACCATCCTTCCCCCAACCAGATCATAACATTATCCTCAATATGATATAGAAAAGAGCAAAACAACTGATAAGAAGTGAATCAACGCTAAGCGAGAAAAAAACACACGGTCGAGTGCCGATCATCGACCACGATAAGAAGTGAATCAACGCAAGCGAGAAAGAAGCACACGGTCGGTGGCGATCGTCGACCACGATAAGAAGTGAATCAACGCCAAGCAAAAAAAACACACTGTCAGTGCCACATCAAACCCTAAAAAGAAATCAGATAATAAAACTTAAGTACTTCCACAATTTAATACTAATTAATTACTACCTAAAAACACTCCTTACTCTGCCACCAATTAAGATGCGTCTCAAGAGAAAAATTACTCCTTACTCTGCCATCCTTATTTACTTTTGTTGTTAATTGATGACAAATACAACAAACATATTAACAAACACACTTTTGAATTTTTTTGTTTTTTTTTGTTTTGTTTTTGTTTTTTTGTTTTGTTTTTTTTTTATATTTAGGCACACAACGATCCTTCCCCCCAACCAGATCATAACATTGTCCTTAATGTTAAAATATAGATGAGTAAAGGATAGAATAAATTACCTGTTGGAGAAAGCAGATACAAATTTAAACAGAAACAAAGTACAATAAAATCAAACCGATTAAAGAGAAAGTGTCAGATCTGGCTTGCTTTTCTTGTTATTCCTTCGCTGCTTCCTGTTGACCAATCTATCTGAGCTAATACCTTATCAGGTACATACTCAAAAGCTTCCAATTTATCAATGAGCTCATCAATAGTGGAGGCGAGAGATAAGAAGTTGTCTTCTTAGAAGGAGTGATAAATTTACGTTTCCACATGACTTTGTCAAGAAAAAATAACAAAAGGTCAAAGAAATTATTAACATTCAAC
Organism: Ormosia semicastrata; assembly: GCA_029884595.1. NCBI lineage: Eukaryota > Viridiplantae > Streptophyta > Magnoliopsida > Fabales > Fabaceae > Ormosia > Ormosia semicastrata. The sequence continues at coordinate 40,726,725 of JAQQTO010000059.1, forward strand.
AAACCAATGGGTTTATGGTGGATGTTCGATTCGACAAGAGACAATTTGAAAAATTTCTTCCAAAGTACCAAAACCTCTGGTAAGACAAGAAATGCATCGAATTGTCAACCATTATTTTCATGCGTCCATGCATGGATGTTACTGAATTTCTTCCCAATTGTCTTGCCGGTGATGTTATTTTCAGCTAAAGGTTTAGGAATAACACCTAAAACCCGATTGCCTCCTATAAAAGCGAGAAAGTGAAACTTGACCCCCATTAACCCACGACAACCTCCCCATATACAAGATGAATATTCCTCGCATGACAAGTGATCGACCAAGAGTGCTAGGCTGCGTTTACAAACTCTAATCCTTTCCCATAACTCGACCCACAAAAAAACACAGACATTTTTGAGGTTACGAATAGAAGGCCCCATTCTATACTCTTTCTCTCTTTGAGTGTTTCTGAGTTGAAGATGAAGGAGAAAATGGAGTGTTTAAATAAGAAAAAAAATGGAAAGGGAAATAATGCACCTAGAAGGGTAGGTTGGCTGTTGTCAGAAAAGTTTGAAATGATAATAATTTTTTTGTTTTTTTTTGTTTTTTTTTTCAAGAAAACCATCAGGGTAAAGAAGTCTAGAAACCCCCGAAGGATCCCATCCAAAGGATCGTCACATCCCAAAACCAAAATTCAACAAAATCATACAAAAATAAAATAATAACAAATGATTACATACCTTTATGTACAGGTTTCATGGCAGATCTTTATACTGCGCGTCATGAGTGCAGTAATACCAAGACGGCTCAGCCAATCTGGGCATTCTTCTCCCTCCCGCTTGTGGGATATTTTGGATTGAGCTACGACGCCACTAATTAAAGTGCGTAAATCTGACAGCTACCACCAACGACCACAGCCAGTGAGAGGTCGCTGAAGAGCCCATGGCATTAAATCACAGGATTCAGCTCAGAGGCATTGTCACGCGAGAATGCAAGCACGGGACGCTTCTTTCTGTCCATCAGCAAGCAGAGCCTTTGGTTAAAACCTGGGAATGCTTGCGCGGCTCTCTGCAGAGCATGGCACACGAACCTTATTTACCGACCGGCGTGCGAAGGTCCACCCGAGTCAATGACGGGTCGCCACTCCACGCAGGGGCTCTAATCTAATTAAAGACCAAGTACAATAGAAGTTTCGCCCTTTTTTTATTTTTTTCGGTTTTCGTTTTTTTTTTTTTTTTCTTCTTTTTTTTTTTTTTTTTTTTTTAAAATGTACAAGATAATATATACATGTTGTTGTGATTGTGGCTCACATCTTCCTCTGGTTTCACGTCCAGAAACGGCTTAAACGCCTTCTATGAGTCGAGGATAAGCTTCCCATCCAATTTTCTTATAAATTGGCAAACAAGATCTTTTTGAGTCAGATTCCCAAGATTGTAACGCTCTTGCTCGTCCTTGAAGAGATTCCACAAACTAAGAAGTTCACGCTGCACAACTCCACAAGAATGCGTCTCAAGAGTCAATAAGATATTATCTAATGACTCTTACTCGATCCATTCTTAATGAAGAATATTTTATCTTCTCTATTTACGTAGAAACCATCCCCAAAGAAAGTGACATCGCTTGTTACGGTTCCATCGTCCACATTTGTGACAGACTTGTAACCTTTTTGCTCTTCTCCTTTTAGAATATGAACTTCTTCCAAGACCAGGGCATATATGAGTCAAATGAAATTGAGGACTCACCTGCTAATCGGACCTTTGCTTCAATTATCCAGCGTACATCTTCGGCATACCTTTGTGCATTAACGGCAGTCTCAATCTTTCACATCGAACTTTGTAGATTTTTCTCGAGCATTTTGAGGAAGAGAAGGAAAATATTTGCTCGGGTTTGAAAGAATGACATCCATTTTGAAGGAGAAGAAGGATTCGGTTATTTTGGGAAAGCGAAAAATAAACCGACTTGAGAGTCACGAGTCCAGTATCCGCCACTTAACCCAAGCAACACAAAGAACTCAAGAACTTGGTTTTCCAGAATGGGTGAGTCTTTGGTCATTAACTTTAAACGCATTACCATTCCTAGGATCCTCAATATCTATGGCCCCACGTGTTTGACAACCAAAGAACCGCACCACCTAGATCTCAATTTTTTCAGGAGGAGTAGGCGCAGATGATAATCTCAAAGCAGAACTTTATTGACCAATTTCCACAGCTTTTGCAAAAGGTGTAACAGACCTTGAATAAAGAAAGCCAATAAAATCCATACTGCAAGATTTTCGTAGTTGTTGTCGCTGAAAAGAATGACCTCCACATGCTTCCGATAAAATTTAATGGCACTACCTACCTCATTGTCGGGTACACAGCTGTCTCTTTTTTTTCTTCTTTTTTTTATTCATAATGCGGATGGAGAAGGTTCATCACCTCCATTTCTGCATTCTCTGGAAGTTCTTGAAACTGTTTGAGGCGGTGTCTTCTTTCCTTAGTCGCGCAATAGTTGCCGAACACGGTAACATCATACAAGGAATGTCATGCATAAGATGAGATGAATGAAATGAAAATATTTTCTTTTCAAATGCATGGAATGAAATGCATGATTTATTTTTTTTTTATATATATTTTTTAGAATGCTAAAGATGTCATGCATGAAAATTTTTTTTTATGAGAATGCTTGATTTATTTTTTATTATTTTTTTAAATGCTAAGGATGGCATGAAAATGCATGATTTTTTTAAGAATGCTTGGAGTGTCATGAAAATGCATGATTTTTTTTTTTTGAATGCTAGGAATGCATGATTTTCTTTATGCAATGTCATGAAAATGCAAGCTTTTTTTTTTTTTTTTTTTTTTGAGGTTATAAAAATGCAAGATGATTTTTTTTTTTTTAAGAATGTAAGAAAATGTATTTTTTAAGTTTTTTTTTTTAAGAATGGATGGCATGAGGAAAGAAGAAGTACGCTCCCTTTGTGTCCTAATGAGGTTGCCTTAAACTTGGGACTCTCATCCTAAAGATCTAAGAGTCCTTCGATTCGATTCGTGAGAACTTTCATTGGGTGGCTCTTTTGTTCTAAAGGTCTCTAGAGCCAAGTCCTATTTCAGAATGTTGACCACGAAATAGTGGGTAAACCACTAGGTGTGGGACATCTATGAAAAAGGCACACTCTAGATGAGGTTTTCGCGATAACCAAACAGGAAGTACATCCAAAATGGCTACCACTACGCAACCTCTACTTAACTTAAGCTTCACTCGGACAGGGTATAGGGGCTCGATTGTGTGTGCTTTATGTGTAGGTGCGGTGGGTCTTTGGGAGCGTACAAACCTTTACAATCCTAATAGACTACCCACATCCTGCAAAACAAAGCAAATACAGAACAAATTCCAAAAATTTTCTACCCTAAGGTTCAGATAGTACAACAATTAACACTAAAAATAATATATATAAAAATCATCAAATAATAAAAAAAAGGGTAAAACAAACACCTAAAGATCACCAAAAATTTTGCATAACTAACTTTTACAGGCTTGACTCTCAAGCATCCCCAGTGGAGTCGCCATCTGTCGCGACCGTCAAAAATCGCGGTGAAATAGCAACTTAAATTAAAATTATTTTAATTTTAAGAGTCGCCACCAATTTTATTTTTATTAGGAAAAATTGGAAAACCAAAGAAAAAATAGTCTTTGAAAACCAGATCGGATTCGGGAGTCGGTTATGCTTAGGAAAGGGCGGAAAGTTAATCCCACAGCACCCCTAACACACCCGTCCTAAGACGGTACCTCAAATCAATTATGCAAATTCTTAATAATCCTTGAAAATATTTGTTTTACCCTTTTGTAAAAAAAATATGAAATAAACAAATAAATTATGAAAATTTAATTTTTGGCTTGACGGAATATGATTCCCGCTCCTACGTATCCTCAAGTGCAATGAGGAATTCAAAGTCACGTAGTTCTTTTAGAAAATATTTGTGAGTTGATTGATTTTTAAAAATTAAAAATTTGAATTAACAAGCCGTCGCGACTCAGTTAATCAATTTGAATAGGTGAAGCTCGGCGTCACGCTACAGACGTCACCCACTAATTATCAAGTTTGTTATAAAACTTTTATTTAAAATTACCAATTAGCGATTTAACTAAAAAATAAAAAAACATGATAATAATTTAAATGTAATAATAATAATAAATGTAAATTATCAAGTCATGCAACTCAGATATTTACAAAATATAAGGGTTAGCAAGCTGTCGCAACTCAGATATTTACAAAATATAAGGGTTAGCAAGCTGTCGCAACTCAGGTAACCCATTTTTATTCCTTTTTTAGAAACTTTTAATTATTTCTTTGTTTATCATTTTTAACCCTTTTTACCCTTCTCCATTCTTACCAAAATGCATCATTATTGCCTTAATGTGAAATGGACAGCAGTCCATGTGATTCAATCTCACACACCCAAAAGACAATCACAATTCAATTTTAATGAGATAAAAGTTGGAAACTTTGACAACAATAACAGCACGCACCAGGGGACGTTTGTGGAGGGATCTAGTATGAGGTTCGACGGTCGGTGCTGGAAGGACGTTCGACGGTCGGGAACTACCTCCGACGGTCGAGAACTGATTCCTATGGTCCGACGGTCGGGAGTTGGCCTCTGAGGTTCGACGGTCGGTTGGAAAGGGGTGATGATTCGACGGTCGGTCGGAAAGAGGTGAGATCAAGTTCGGCACGTGCGGTCCGACGGTCGGTTGAGAGGTCAGTAGTTGTCCGACGGTCGGTTGAGAGGTTGGTAGTTGTCCGACGAGTTATGGGTGAGGAGTTCTTTGAGAGTGTGGTTGATGATGAAAGTGATGAGAAGTTGAAGGTGCAAGGTAGTTTTGGAGGTGGCGAGAGATGGGTGAGGGTGGAAGATGGTCACGGTTGCAAGTTTGGATGGAAGGTGTCGGGTGGGGATTATTTTTAGGAGGGTCCGTTAGTGAGCTTGAGGGTGAGGGAAATGAAGGCTCAAATTGGGTTCCGCCTTTACGGAGAGTCTTTCCGAAGAGAGATGGTGGGCTTTTATAGTGAAATGGGTGGAGGTTTAATTGATGCCGGTGGTCATGATTTTGAGAGTGGAGAGTTGATGATGGAGCGGTGATTATGCATAATGGAGTGGGTGAATTAGTGAGGAGTAGGTGCAATTAGTGAGGAGCAGGTGCAATTAGTGAGGGAATCTGTTTATTCAAGTAGTGCAAGTGGGAAACTAAGTGGGGAGCAAAGTATTGAGGGTGGTTACGGGTGGGGCTGAATTGGGACAATTGCGGTAGCTTTATTTTTTTTTATTTTTTATTTTTTATTTTTATTTTTTTTATTTTTTTATTTTTTTTTAAGTCCGGATAAAATTGGGTGTTCACACATATCAAAGAGGAATGAGATGCCCCAAAATCCCATTTTGGAAGTTGTAGTATTTGATGTTTGTGGTATCGACTTCATGGGCCCTTTTCCCTCTTCATTTGCTAAAGTATATATCTTGGTGGCCGTTGACTACGTCTCAAAATGGGTGGAAGCAGCTGCAACCTCAACCAATGATGCAAAAGTGGTGATCAATTTCTTGAAGAAGAATATATTTTCAAGGTTTGGGGTGCCTAGAGCGTTGATTAGTGATGAGGGGACCCATTTCTGTAACAGGAAGTTGGAGACGTTGTTGAGAAAGTATGCTGTCCATCATAGAGTAGCCACTCCTTATCACCCGCAGTCAAGTGGTCAAGTTAAGGTGTCTAACCGCCAGTTGAAGCAAATTTTGGAGAAAACAGTCAGTTCATCTAGAAAAGACTGGGCAATGAAGCTTGATGATGCTCTTTGGGCATACAGGGCAGCTTTCAAAACTCCAATTGGTATGTCTCCATTCCAATTGGTTTATGGCAAGGCATGCCATTTACCTCTTGAATTGGAACATAAGGCACTGTGGGCAACAAAGTATTTAAACTTTGATTTAACAAAAGCGGGTGAGTCGAGGATCTTGCAGCTCCATGAACTTTCGGCCTATGAGAATGCCAAAATTTATAAGGAGAAAACTAAGAAGTGGCATGACAAGAGGATTGTTCATAAAGAATTCCAGGAAGGCCAACTAGTACTTTTATTCAATTCAAGACTCAAGTTGTTTTCGAGAAAACTCAAATCTCGATAGTCGGGACCTTTTGAAGTAAAGCAAGTATTTCCATACGGAGTCGTGGAAATGAAAGACCCAAATTCTGAGAGAAGCTTTAAGGTGAATGGGCAGAGGCTCAAGCTTTATTTCGGGGGAGATGTTAAGCGGAGAAGGGAGTTCATCAACTTGATTTCCACTTGAAGCAGCACAACGTCAAGCTAATGACGTTAAACAAGCGCTTCATGAGAGGCAACCCATGCTAGGGAGTTTTCCTAACTTTACTTTTGCTTTTATTTATGTTTTTCTAATCTTTCTTTTGTGTTGTTAGCTTTGTTGCATCTTTAGTGTGTTGGTTAATTTTAGATTTGTGTGTGTAAGTGCTTTTATTTAAGTTTGGAGTGTGTGAACTCATTTTGTCTTTCTACTATTCTTTTCATGCATGATTTACATTTTAGTTAGTTGCATTTGCCAATTGATGTCTTTAATTTGGGAGTCATGAGTTGCATAAGCTTTTTTTTTTGAAAAAAAAAGGCGGGTCCAAGCGCTAGGCGCAAATGTTCTGCCTTTGCCTTTTTCTGCATAATTATGCAGAAAAATAGAGCGCTAGGCGCTAGTAATGAAAGCGCTGGGCGCTAGCTGGAGGTCCAAAAATTTGGACTTTTTGAGTTGGGCGCTAGGCGCCCTGTACCCAAGCGCTAGGCGCTGGTTTTTACAGGAAAAGAGGCCTCTCAGCCTTATGGGCGCCAGGCGCCCTGTTTTCAAGCGCTGAGCGCTCTAAGTTGAAAGAGAAGAAGACCCTCTCGGCCCGGCCAAGCGGCCGGCGCCCTCTGCTCTTCAGCAACGCTAGGCGCTCAAAAAAAAAAAAAAAAAAATTTTAGAGGGGTGGCTCTCCGCCCAGCAAGCGCTGGGCGCCCTCTATAGCAGCGCTAGGCGCTCAAAAAAAAAATCTCTTCATAAACTCCTCTACCTCACTTCACGCAAGACATAGCACTCTTCTCTCCCTCTTTCATTTTCTCTCACACACAGAACAGAGCACCTATGTCTAGCTCTCCTTCACTCTCACCATTTTTCTTCTCCCTCCTTCTCTTCTCCCTTGTCACATTCTCTCTCACACGTATTTTCTCTCTTTTTCTTTTCTCCATCTTTGTGCTTTCCTCTTCTCCTCCATTGTTTCCATTTTGTAAGGTATGCTCTTTTACCCCAAAATATCTTTCAAGTTGACCCATAGATTTGTTTGGCTTTTGCTCATTCTAAAAATTAATGGTGGGTTTCCTTGGTGTTTTGGATGATGAGTGTGTCTTCATTTGTGTTAATTGCATGCTTAGGGTTGAATATGCCAATTTGGGAATTTTTGTGTGAAATGCATTCTATGATAAATTGACGATTTAATATTGCAATTGAGAGCTTTGTTAACTTAATTCCATTGTTAGATTCTTGAGATTGATTGTAAATGAGGTAGAATTGTGCTAAAATTGCATGGTTAGGGTTTAGATTTGTCAATTTGGGGATTGTTGAGGTGTTAGGGGTTTTGAGGATTTATACAAGTAGTGATGAAATTAAACCCTCCATTAAGCTATTGGATAATTCAAATTTAGAAGGCAGGGCTTTAATTTTTGAAATTTTGGGATTATTGTGCTTGTTGGATAAATTGAAGTTTGGGGTTGCTTTTGGGTTTGTTCAAGAGGTTTAACTACCTTATGTAGAATGTTTGCACCCCTCAGTGTTATCCCTTTGTGTAAATGTCACTCTAAGCCTTTGATCATGTTTGAATTTTGGGAGTGGTTTTATCTTCAACATGTTCAATTATGTGGAGACATTGTCTTTGGCATTTCATATGCGCATACAGCTGCAAACTGATCTGTCTCAACCATGGTTGCTACATGATCTTGCTCGGGCTTTGTTGGATGCATACTATATATACTGGTTGTGTTATTGAGTTGCATTACTGACTGTTGGTATTTTGAAGGTACCGTTATGGCTCCAAAGCTTCCTATTCGGAGAAATTCAAAGAAAAGAAAGTTAGAGGCATCTTCTTCAAGAGGTCCGACTTTTGATGGCACTCGATTCCGAACAGAAGAACATGAGAAGAGGTACGAGGCAATGCACAAAAGAGAAATAATTCAAGAGCGGAGATTGGAACTGACTGGTAGGGAAATTGAAGAAATAGACAGAGCAATTGAAACCAGAAGCTGGAGGACTTTAGTTTCCTACCCCAAAATAGCTTATTCCGAAATGGTGAAGGAATTCTACTCGAATGCCTATACCACAGAAAAAAAAGAAAAAAAATATGAAAGCTTTGTGAGAGGAAAAAGTGTGCCATTTGATCGCAGGACGATAGACACTCTCTTGGGCACAAAGCCATATTGGGTTGGAAACAGCGGTTGGCAGGACCTTCAGTATTACACAGTGAACACTGAAGGTATTCTTAACACATTATGCCGACCAGGAGCTCAGTGGACGAGCACTAAGGGATGTCAACCAAAAAAATTGTCCTCCACTGATTTGAAGATAATTCCAAAAATCTGGGCATCTTTCCTGGTTACCAATGTCTTACCCTGTGCAAACAAGTCAGATGTCAAGGTGGATCGAGCTCAAATGGTGTTTGCCATAATGGAAGGGTTGAGCATAAACATAAGTGACATTATTGCCTCAAATATCCAAGCCATAGCAAACTCCTCTTCAAAAGCACTAGCATACCCATGCTTAATCACTATATTGTGTGAAAGAGTCGGGGTGCCCAAAGAAGAGTTTCATCCCATGAAGAGCCCTTCTTCCATCAACATGGCCTATGTTGTCAAGTTTTGTGCAGTGAATGATGCACAACCAGTGGAAGGTAAAGCACCTGCAAGAGTGACGCAGCCGCAAATTCATCAGAGGTCTCAAAAGCAAAGACTTGCATCACTCGAGCGGTCAATGTCAACTATGCACCACAACATGGAAGCCGGATTGAGAATGATGAACGTGTTGAGAGAAGACAACAAAGGGCTTGAGACTATGTTACAAAAGTTAGGAGAAAAATTTGATCTTACTTTGGGACCAATGAACTCCAAATCTGATGAAGAGATAAAGAACTATGTTAATTGGAGATCTTTTGAGGAGGACCAAGCTGAGGATGACCAAGATGAGGAAGATGAAGAAGGAGAAGACCAAGAAGACGAATCCGCTGAGTTTGAAGAAGGAGATGATGACTAGCTAAGAAAGCCTCAAGTGAAATAAAGAGCAGTGGGGAATTTGGAAAGGGCTCTTCACAGAGCCCATCAGATAACTTTGACTTCTTTTTATTTATTTATTTATTTATTCAATTTTTGTGTGTGGTAGATTTCCTTTATGTTCGTAGTCCAATTGTTTTATTTTCTTTTATTTTGTGGTTGTTCAGTTGAGTCAAGCCAATGTTGAACTGTTTGGAGTTTACTTGTTGTGGGTCCCCATGTTTGATAGTGTCATCGTAATGTGAGTCAACCATGCATGCACTGCCTGTTAGGAAAACTTGGAAGCTTTATGAACTTATTTCTTAGATTGTGGTACTTGAATGAGAATTATGATTTCCATGCATGAATCTTATAGCTTATTGTTAATGTACTTGGTGATTTTTGTGATTGGATTTCATAATTCATCCTTGGGAGTTGTTTTGAGCTTTCAACATTTCTGCTTTGAAGAGAGGTCACTTGTGAGTTTCTATTCTCCTAGCTTTGCTTGAATCTCATTTGCATGCCGTGACTTGCGCAATGCATCGACATGATAAAGGCATTTTTGTTGTTATGCTAGATAGCCATATAGCCAACCAAATGATGTTTGTGTCTATTGTGTTGTCCCTTTGAGCCTAATAAACTGAATTCTTTGTTTGACCCATATAGCATGCCTTAGCCAAAATAATTAATGTCTTATCAAACCGAAAGGAGTAGGTGAGCATTGAATTTATTAACTCTGTGGGTTAACAATGTACTAAGTTTGGGGTTACCATTGTGAAAAAAAAAGTTTGATGGTTATGAAGACAGATTGTTAAAAAAAAAAGCAGAAGAAGAAGAAAAGGAGAAAAATAAGAAAAAGAAATGAAAAAAAAAAATTTTGGTATGGGAAAAAGGGAAAGAGAATCAAGAGGAGCGTAAATTCATGAGGCGAAGTGTAATGAAAGTCTTAATGCTCACTTATTCTCTAGGGTTTTAGCCTGTCAAATCCTATTTCATCCACCCTTAACCTTGACCCCATTACAACCCTTAATAAGTCCTTTTGATTTTTGCATCTGTGAGTTGCGTGCATGCATGTTTGAGATGAAAAGCAAATTCAAGGAGGATGAGCTCAATAAGTGATGACTGAGGGAAACACAAGCCCAAACACGAGTGACTGAGAGTCTTTTGTCACTTACAGAAAGTTTGAGTAACCCAATTATCATGTGTACTTTGTTTCCATGTTCATTAGCTTTCAAGCTGTAATTGATCAGTGCATGGTTGTGATGATCCCAATTCTTGACCCTCTGAGTTTCAGTTACACAGTTGAGAGTTCTACTTTCAGGAATGCATGTATGAATTGATTTACTGTCACTTGGATGCTTTTGAATTGTGGGACACTCTTAGTTTATTCTTTTCAGTTCAGCGTTGGTGTTTGAGTTGTGGAGTTGTTTTTATGTTTGGCTAGTTTGTTCTTCTATTTTGCTTGAGGACAAGCAATGTTTTAAGTTTGGGGTGGTGATAATCTACTAGATTATCTGTTTTTCCATAACTTTTTGAGTGGATTTCACCGCTTAAGCCCAACTTTTGACATTGTTTTGATCTTAAGACAACTTTATGTTTATCTCTTTTGTTAATCCATTCTAGTTCGTTAGATTGAGTCATTCTAATTAGAATTATTGGTGTTTTATCTCATTTGCTAATGTGTTAATTGTAGGCACCAAAGGAAACAGGATGAAGCTCAATGTGGAGAAAGAAGGTTGCTGAAGTCCAGGCACCAGGCGCCCAAATTCAGAGCGCCAGGCGCTCAGCATACAGCAGGCTACACTTCCTGGAGTTCAGGCACCAGGCGCCCAAATTCTGAGCGCCAGGCGCTCACCTCCCCGAGATTCAGTTTTAAGTGGACTCCTGAGCGCCAGGCGCTAGATTCCTGAGCGCCAGGTGCCCTGCTCATTTCTGATACATATAAAAACCTATTCTTCCCAGAAAAAGGGGATTTTTGGGATTACCACCAGGTATTTGAAGAAACATCAACTAGATTTGATTCAAAACATACTAGAGTCAAGGGATTACCTTTTTTTTTTCTCAAGCCAACTCTTAAACTTCAAACAATCAGACTGCTTATGCCCATATATATCACAGAACTTACAATTTTCATTAAATCAATATCTGAGCTTAACACCAGAAGACTCACTAGGACCAGAAGATGGCTTAGAATAATATACAGGCTTATCATTCTATTTTTTCTTAAACTGAGGCTTACTGTTCTTCCCTTTAACAAATCTCTTATTCTTTTCACCATTCTTGTGAGAAACAAACTAAACATTATGGGTCTTGCCCTTCTTCATAGTATGCTCCTCTTGAGTAAGAACAGATATAAGCTCGTCAATAGTCCACTCCTTCTTTTGAGCGTTGTAAGTGGTCTTCAAGACATCAAAACTAGTCGGAAGAGATTCAAACACCTGCTAGACCAGGAAATCCTCTCCCAACTCCACTTTCATGGACCTCAACTTGTTGTACCAGTTCACAAGTTTCAAAACATGTTTACGAACACTACTCACACCATCATATGTAGTATTTGTCAACAAATAGAGCTAATAGGCCTTTTCAGTTTAATCAATTTTCTTGAATTTCTCACTAAACAAAATTGAGAAACTCTTTAGCATTATTTGTTTCAGGAATGCTTTCTTTAATAGTCTTCTCCATGCTATACTTCATGGTCAACAAACAAACTTTATTGGATTGAACCCACCTTTCATGCTTCTTCTTATTTGTAGCAGAAGATGCATTTGTGGGTCTCTGAGGTTCATCCTCAATGAGAGCAGCATCAAAATTAGAGACAGCAATGAACAATTTCACATAATCTACTCAATCCTCAAAATTAGTCCCATTCAATTTCGTTATAGCACTCATTTGCATCGATGAAGCTGAAAGAACGATATATTAAAGGGAGATTTTGTCAAGCATATCAATATGTACAATATTAGAGCAAAATCATAATTGAGTTTTCCTATGCAATTGCAATCTCGCCTAAGGATCTCAAATTACAATATATGAGTAGACTCCCACAGACATCAAAATCATGTCTCTAAATCTAGTACCGAAAGGATACTGAGAACTCTAAGGTCAGAACCTCAATGCCTTTAACAAATCATCAGGGATCACATTAATAAAGGCAAACCGATAGAATAAGCGCATTATCAATATAATTCCCAAAGTCACAACATAACAATATTTTATCAACAAAATAGCACCTTACAATAATTGGTCCTGCGAAGGCGAGTTCACAATTATGAAAAATGTCCAAAATAATATCACTTAACAAATCATCAGAAATTACATTAATAAAGGCAAACCGATAGGGTAAGCGCATTATCAATATAATCATCAATGCAATATTATTAACAAAATATCAACAAAATTGACACCTCAACATAATTGGTCCCGCGAAGGTGAGCTCACAATCATGAAAAGTACCTCAAAATAATACTACATTACTTTAAACAGCAACTCTTAGAATTAAATCGCATAAATAACAACAAAACATATAGTTTTCAAAATATTATATATTAATTTATGCACAAAATAACACTAAAATTATTTAAGTGACCAAACAATATTAATTCTGAGAGTGCATAATATATATCATGTCTAGTAGCATTACGATAATACAAAAAAAATCAAAGGCAAAAAAGAGTACCATATATTTTTAACAATTTTATTCTCTAAAAAATTTGAAACAAATAATAAATAGACTTGAAAAAATAAATAAATAAAATTCTTTATGAATTCACAATATTATAATTCAATATACATATTTATTTAAACTTAAAATAACTTGAATAAAATTATCTCACTAAAATTTTGTATTACACATAACATTATAAAATTTTCTCCTTAATTTTTGTGTAGCCTCCCTCGAGTGGCATGCATAGAGGAGAAAATAAACAAAGAAAGAAGAGAAGCGTCGTTCAAGGGCGCATGCACAGTGGCATAAGAGAAAAGAATTGGACAAAATTGAATGAGGAGTAGTTACTAGTTTGCATGGTCTCAGTGCTCGCGTGAGAAAACAAATTGAAAGACATCAACGATGCGACAACTTCATCCAATTTTTAAAAGAAAACTTTAATTTGAATTGAAGATCCAATAATTTAATATTTCAGATTTCTTTAATTTAAAACTCATGTTTTGTTATTATTATTTTTTTAAGAAAAAAAATTAATAGTAATAATTAGGATTAAAACCTCTCTGATACTAATTGATAAAAATTTATTGGATCTATTAATCTCAATAATTTATAACATATCAATACATATAAAAAGTTTTAGAGTTACTTTGAAAAAGCGTCAATGAAGAAGTAATTGTAGAAACCTGAAAAGCAAAACTCAATAAGGGAGAAATATTATTTCTATCTCTCAATAGTCACTCATGCGTCAATATCAATGAGACAACTGTACGCACTAAAGTGGTTAAGAATAAGGGTCTCTCCTTGTATATATAGAACAATTAAAATAGGTTAAACATGACTACTATGGTAAATCCATATACAGGACTCATGAAACAAAACCCATATATATAAGCAGTATTTTAACAATAATAAGTTCATTAATAATACTGATAATAATTTGAACTAAACAAAATACTCTAATAATTTTGACATTCAATTAATCTAAATTTTACAAAATATAATATAATTTATACTAGTCCATGAATAAAAAATTCTAACAATTATGTGATGATATCTGCATAAATGAGGTGATTTCATGATGTGTGTAGCATTATTCGAACACAATAGTTGCATTTGCATATCATTGAGCTGAAAATGTTATATCATTAATTTAGCAAGAATATCAATTATAACATAAGGAAAAAAAGGAGGATTTAAATATTAAATCTTTTTTTCTTAAAAAATATTAGTTAGCTGAAATAAATAAATAAAACGTCAATATATATGGCTTCTTACTTGGGCTATTGTTAATTCTTTCAACTTACATATTATCATCTCCCAAAATATATCATTTCAGCAAAAAATAAAAAAAAAGTATAAAAACCATATGTTCATAGCATATACAAGAACCAGATGATGCCCAAGCACCACATTTATTTTATTGAAGCATAAAGGCAAAACAAGCCTTGGTACATCTCAACACACGTACACACCAACATACACACACAGCCATAAAAGGCTAAACAAGCCTTAGCATTTCTCTACACGTAAACAGACACAAACCACACACACATGCAGAGATATTATATATAGTGGACACAAACATATTTATTTATTATAATTAAACATCAAGTCTTAGTTCGTCAAAGCAGATTTATCAGGGTGTTTATTTGGTCTTCTCCATGGCTACTTGAGACTGATCGAGCTTCACCACTTTCGATGACATGGTATTGCATCCCATGGCTGCACTTGTAATTCAAAATTATCTATCTCCTATTTTCTTTTACATGATGGTTCAGGGCAATATATGGTGGGTGGGACTCCAGAGCGAAAGTTATTCAATTGGAAGTGCAGAGTGAAGTGGAATCGTCAATCTCACATGCACTGTTGTAGTATTCTATGAAAGCATTGTCAAAGCCGTGTGACACCGACACTTATTCCTTCCAATCTTTGAACCCTTCCACCACCTTCATCATCAAGTCATCGTAATCGAATACAAGTACATTCTCTCCATTGGTCAAATCCCTTCTCACTTTTCATGCAGAGCAAGGTTTGTATATCTTTAAGGACAGAATCAATCTCCAAGTGATCCTTTTGAGTCTTGCTCAGAAACGAGTTGGTTATGTTCTCCCAGAACTTGGATTCAGTGTTTGGACCAATCTTTCCCATGTTGAATTGCTCTATGAAAATGTCTACCCCCAGGATAATGGGATCCTTTTTAATTTTCTCCACATAAAATCACCAAAACTTTGAGTCCATGTGCTGTCTGTACTTCCATAGAGGAAGACATCCTTATTCTCCTCGGCCTGACTCACAAGAATGTATATTTTAGGAAAATGATTTGTGCATTTTTTTTTCTTACACCTTTTCTTACACTTAGTTTGAGAAAGAAAAATAATTATCTTACATTATTTTTTTATATCACTTTTTACGTTGATTAATAGTGTATAAATTTATAATTAATAATGTGTATTAATTGGTTAATAATGTATTTGTTGCTTCGTCTATAATTTATAAATATGTTAACCAATGAATACAAGTTATTAATAACGAAATTTATACATTATTAATATGTGTAAAAAATTGTGTAAAAAGATGGTGTTAGAAAATTAGATTTTTTTAAAAAAAAAGAAAGAAAAAGAATTTGTATTGGGAAGTGTGTTTTTTTTTTTTTATTTTATTACCTAAAAAAATGATATAAGAATAATGTAATAAATATGATGTGCTAATATCATTGTTGTATATTTTAATGGAATACGTTATAATTTTTTCTCGCTATTTTTACGCATCACTTTTTACTCTAGTTAACATAAACAAATTTCATAATTAATAATTTATATTTATTAATTAATGATATATTAGTTGCTTCATTTATAATCTATTAATCCGTTAACTAATTAATATATTTTTTAACTACAAATTTATATATTTTTTATGATTGACAACTTTATTCATAAAAGATTAGTTTGTCTCTTCTGGAAAGGTCTAATCTATGCAACGAAGATTGAAAGTTGTGCTTACCCATTTTTCAACGGTGGTTGAATCTTAAATAAATTTTGATTTTAATATTATATTATATTTTAATTTAAAATTAATTAATATTAAATAGAGTGATTTAATAAATATATAAATCACATAAAAAAATTAAGTCAGATTACATGAAACTTTTAATACTTCGTAATTTTTTCCTCGTACTCAGGTCGAAAAGGAAAGGCTTGTTCCTTCACACGAAAATAAATTGCAGTGCATTTTTGTTTATCACTTCCCCACGAGGATTGGTAAACCACCACAACAGGTTTATCTTGGTAATTCCATTCCTCTTGGAGGGGTTTGAAACCTTTTATAAGTGAGAAGTAGTGCACCACGTACCATGGCATCTGAGATTTCAAATGCTCAAACTTTTCCTTCTCTTTTTTGTTCCATTTTTCCACAACGGGAACCCACAAGATCTTATAATCCTGTTTGTCTTTCGTGAGTGAGACGTGAACATCTTTCAGAACCCAAATCACGTCTTCAATGTGGTCAAGACCAGAAATGAACAATAATAGGTTCTTCGTCTTTAGCTCTTCGGGTGTAACCTATTTGGGCAAACCATCACAATAAATGAATAAACAAAAAAACAAAGTAGACTTTTAAATCTTTTTATTTTGAAAGATAGGATTCATCAGTATAAAATAAATGGAAGTGTACTTTGCTTTTTATCTTATCTCCTACTAAGCATGCCGTACAAGAATAAATTGAAAATTATCACTACTTTGGTACTGACTAAATTTGCAGTATTGTCAAAGATGTCAAGTTGTCTAACATCCTTGGGGAATATCAGAGCAGTTAAAAGCTTCAAAATTCCCGAAGGAGTATGAAAGACAGCAAAAAGCCAGATCAAATCTTCTATCTTTTCTGCAATATACACATAATTAACCTTTGGTCAGTATTGAATCGTCAATTAATTCAGTAAGGGTAATCCTGAACTTACTGATAGACAAAGTTAAAATTAAATAAATAAGCAATATAACCTATTTGGCTATTGATTTCATCCAGATCATCATCCAACTTTGTCAGAAGACTCATAACATGTTTGAGTCTTAATGTTTGTCTCAATATTTTGGGTGCAATTTATATATTTATTGGACTACTTTACTTAAAATCAATTAATTTTAAGTTAGAATCTAACATAGTATCAGAGTCAAGATCTCATCTTCCTGTGTCGTTTATTTAGTTAGACTCGCCTGTTTCATCCAGATATTTTTCGAATGCAATTTATATATCTGTTGAATCATTCTACTTAGTGCCAATTGATTTTAAGTTAGAATCTAACAGTTCCAACTGACCTAATTCTGTCCCAAAAATTAGTTTATAAGAGGACATTTGGAACATAAAATTTACTAGACCATTTGAGATACATTCTGATACATAGCTGAATATAATTTCATCACAAAAGTTAATTAAAAAAAAAATTTGTCTAAGCTATATTATAAAAAATATTTTGTCCATATACTTAATGGATGCAAAACCTTAATACAATCCAATAAAGGAACAAGAAAATAACGCAACCAAATTATAGATAACTGCATGAAAAAGAACTCACAATTCAGTTATTCGATTAGCACAAGCGACAAGGGCTAAGATTGCCCAATAGGTATAAAGATCTCGCGGAGCTTTGTACAAAGCAGGCACATCCTTGGGGTATAAGCTTTGTTTGAAATCATTAATTTAGCAAAAATATCAATTATAAGGGGAAAAAAAGAGGATCCAAATATTAAATCCTTTTTTCTTTAAAAAAATTAGTAAGCTAAAATAAATAAATAAATAAAACGTCAATATGGCTTCTTACTTGGGCTATTGTTCTTTCAATTTACCAGATTATCATCACTCAAAACATATCATTTCAGCAAAAAAAAAAAAAACTATCAATTCATATATCGATGCACACAATAACCAGATGATGCACACACTCTCACATTTATTTTATTTAAATATGCATATATCGATGTACATTGTTTAGTACAAAAATTACGTTCTACCGTTATTTTTGTTCTAGCATCACTTTTTATATCTTTTTTGAATAATTATAATTAAATGAAAGAAAATGATAAAAAAAATATAATTAATAATATAAAAAATAATATAAGAGAAAATTGTTTAGTACCCATAAAAGGCAAAACAAGCTTTAGTACATCTCAACACACGTACTCAGAAACTTACACCTCCCATACTCATAAAAGGCTAAACAAGCCTTAGCATATCTTTACACACGTACACAGACACAAACACAATTACACAAGCACAATTACACAAGCACACACACACACACACAGTTGAGGCAAACATATTTATGATAAACATCAAGTTTTAATTCGTCAGAGCAGATTGATCAGGGTGTTCATTTGTCTTCTGTCCTTAGGGAATGAGCTTCACACCTTGATTCGTCAAAGCAGATTGATCAGGATGTTCATTGGTCTTTTGTACTTCATCAGAGTGTTCATTGGTCTTCTGTACTTGGGAAGGAGATTCATCACCTTGATTCTTCAAAGCAGACTGATCAGAATGAGCTTCATCTTGATTCTTCAAAGGAGATTGATCAAAATGACCTTCACCTTGATTCTTGAAAGCAGATTGATCAGGGTATGCATTAGTCTTCTGCACTTGGGAATGAGCTTCATCAGTACTTTCGGTCACATGGTCATAATGCAACCCATGGCAGCACTTGTAATTCACATAATCTATCTCCATTTTCATTTCACATGATGGATCAGGGCAATATATGGTGGATGGGACTCCAGAGCGAATGTTATTCAATTGGAAGTGCAGACAGTGAAGTGGAAGAGGGGATCTCTTACTGTTGTAAAATTCTATGAATGCTTTGTCAAAGCCTTGTAACTTCACATTTTTCTTCCAATCATCGAGCCCTTCCACCACCTTCATCATCAAGTCATTGTAACCCAATACAAGTACTTTCTCCCCTTTGCTCAAAAGAGCCCATCCCTTCTCACTTTTCATGGACAGCAAAGTCTGTATATCTTTAAGGACAGAGTCAAGCTCGTAGTGATCCCTTTGAATCTTGCTTAGAAACGAGTTGCATATGTTCACCCAGAACTTGGATTCAGTGGTTCTGTCAATCTTTCCCAGGTTAAATTGCTCTATGAAAGTGTTTGCCTCCATGATAATGGGATCCTTTTTAATTTTATCCACAAGATTACCAAACTTTTGAGTCCATGTGCTGTCTGTACCTCCATAGAAGAAAATATACTTGTTCTCCTCGGTCTGATTCACCATAATATATAATTTTAATGAGCAATGATACTCGCACAAGATTAGTTCATAAAATATTGCTAGCAAGTTAGAATGCAACTAAATATAGATACAACATGATATGACATTGATACATTTAAGATATAATATATATAAAATAAATATCAAAATAAAAACATAAATTATAAATTAAATTAAAGACAATATTTTATAAATAAAATATTATTATTTATCAAATCATTATAATATTCATTTGTATTAATATAAAAATTAAAAAAAATTAAAAAATATAGGTTAAAAGTATTAAAATTTTGAAAAAGTACGTATAAAATATAGCTGGCAAGCAACAAAGACCGAAAAGCTGTGCTTACCACCCATTTTTTAATGTCTGAATTAATCTTAAATGCTTCGATCCAAAACCATTTCCAGTGCTGGGTAAGTCTTTCCTCGTCCTCATGTCGAAAAGGAAAGGCTTGTTCCTTCCACACGAAAATCAAGTGCATCGCATTTTTATTTATAACCTCCCCACGAGTATTGGTCACCACCACGATAGGTTTACCTTGGTAATTCCACTCCTGTTGGAGGGGTTTGAAACCTTTGATAAGTGAGAAGTAGTGCACTACATACCATGGCATCTGAGATTTCAAATTCTCAAACTTTGCCTTCTCCTCTTTGTTCCATTTTTCCACAACAGGAATCCACAATATCTTATAATCCTGTTTGTCTTTGTCTTTCGTGAGTGAGTCGTGAACAGATTTTAGAACCGAAATCTCATCTTGAATGTTGTCAAGACCAGAAATGAACAATAGTAGGTTCTTTGTCTTTAGCACTTCGGGGTTAACCTATTTGGACAAACCATCACAGTAAATAAATAAACAAATAAATAAAGTAGACTTATAATTCTTTTTTTCTTTTTTCTTTTTTTGAAAGATAGACTCAATAGTATAAAAATAAAGTGTACTGCGCTTTTTATCTTATCTCCTACTAAGCATGCCTTAAAAGAATGAATGAAAATATCACAACTTTGGTTTATACTGACCAATTCTTCAGCACTGTTGTCAAAGATTTCAAGTTGTTTAACATCATTGGGGAATATTAGAGCCTTTAAAAGCTCCAAAATTCCCGAAGGAGTTTGAAAGACAGGAAAACGCCAGGTCAAATCTTCTATTTTTTCTGCAATACATATAATCTTTGGTCAATATTTAATCGTCAGTTCAGTAAGGGTTATCCTTACTGATCTAATTAAGCATTTAACTGTGTGATATATGAGAAATATTTATTTAAATTTAGAGCATTACAGATTGAGTACACTAGATTAATCAAAATTTAGTATTTTTATAAATATTTATAAAATTAATTATATGACATAAATATTTATAAAAATATTAAATCTTAATTTATTTTGTATATTAAGTGATCCAAGTTTAGATAAGAATTCCATGTTATATATATATATATATGCATACCTATTTGCCGATTGGTTTCATCCAGATATGCATTTAATTGTGACAGAACACGCCCGAGCCTCGCAACGACTTCAGATTTGATGTTCCACTCCCTAAATCAAAACAATTAGAGTAACAGTTGTTTGAGAAAAATACTTGAGTAGACTTCATGAATTCAATTCTAGATGTTAAAAAATAATAATAATAAAATAAAGTACCTAACTGCATGTATTAGATATAGCTGGCCTAATTCCACCTTAAAAGCAACTAAGGAGAAGAGGATTATTTAAATCATTATAAATAGTTTTGTGTTCATATATTCAATTTGAAACTTAATAGCATGAATGAGAACTCACAGTTCACTCATTCGATTAGCACAAGCTACAAGGACTAAGATTGCCCAATAGGTGTAAAGATCTCGAGGAGCTTTGAACAAAGCAGGCACATCCTTTGGGCTGTAAGTTTTGTTAGCAATAAGCTTCTCCAACTTGGTGATGCCCTCGATCAGTTGCAACGTGCGATCGACCAAAGTGCTGATAATGTCTTTGTCCTGATAGGATTTTTCCTCCTCTCTAAACCTGATCACATGTAGCTCAAGTGTATTTTCTTTGTGAGCTTGCATGAGGGAGAAACGCCATGTTTCCCCATAGTCCAAAGCAAATGCCGTCAATGCTATCATTGCTTTTGCATCCCAAGTATAACTGCGAAGCTTTTCAAGTATCCCCACTACTGTTTCGTGTGCAGTAGATGCCCTGAAAGGCTTGCATGTCATCTGTCACCATCGCCACCCTTGAGTTAGGTTTGTCAGTCATTTAAATAATTTCATGTGTCAGATATAGACACTTGTATTATGTGTTGTCACATTACTAAATAAAAATTAAAGAAGCATTACAACTCAATAAAATATCAGAAATATTATATTTTAACATTAAAACCTGAAAGCAATCTTAATTTACACAGTTTGATATATCAATATATATGCTTGAAAAAAATAATGTAGTGAAATTTTATACGCAAATAATATCATCCATAAAATATATCCTCAAATACATGGGATGACCTCACAAGCAATTTCTTTCACCAAAGGGTACGATGGCAGGAAACTAGATTGAGGAACCTTGTCTTCCACGAGCTCAATGAATTTGGCACGCTGTAACAAAAACACATAGAATGAGTGACTAAAGATAAAGACAAGTTAAAAAGTAAAATAAAATAATTAAACAAGTATATACATGGCTGCCTCTGTAAACTGTCGAGTTTAAACTTTAAATAATGACTTTTGTGTTTCTTTTTTTCTGAAGAAATGAGAGGATAATGTTGGTTTAACCTTTAGGTCCAGAGAATCACCAATATGAGTGGAGTTCTTAACAATGTTCGTGACAACATTGTAAAGAAAATCCACATTGTGCCTAGTAGCCTGAGAGTGATCATGGATCCCAATAATATGTTGTGAGATCACGTCATCAGCCACAGTGAATGGACTTGGAGCTGGCTTCTTGATCATGTTTGTGAT
The DNA here is from genome assembly GCA_029884595.1 of Ormosia semicastrata. Lineage (NCBI taxonomy): Eukaryota > Viridiplantae > Streptophyta > Magnoliopsida > Fabales > Fabaceae > Ormosia > Ormosia semicastrata. The sequence goes on from JAQQTO010000059.1 coordinate 40,748,849, forward strand.
TCACTCAAAGAAACTCTCAGGTTTCGGAGCAGAAGATACCTTACGGTATTGTTGCCTCTGCTAGCTGAATCTAAGGGCCTATTTATAAGCCCATGATGGGTAGATAAGTTCACACTTCATTTGTGGCTCTTTCAAAAAGAAATAGTAGTGTTCACGCCATTCCGTTGAGAAATATTATGTTCATTATCTACAAGAGGAAGCTCAAATTATAAGTAAAATTGAGTTCAATAGTTCATGGTTTGAGTCCGCAAAAAAGTGCTTGTAGGTGGGACAACCTCAATACTTAATGCGAAAATTAGAATCCCATAAAAAGGATGTACGGAAAGCAACATTGTAAGACAAATAATAATAATAATAATAATAATAATAATAATAATAATAATAATAATGATGATGATGATGATGATGATGACGATGTTTAGACAGGTGATTAGTTAGCATCTTCGATGATCTACCAACAAATAATATTGATGATTTTTAGACAGGTGATTAATTAGCATCTTTGATGATCTACCAACCTCATTGTTGGTATTAGAAATCTTATCAGTTTCGGAAGGGTTGACCTTGGTCTTTTGTTATTTTTAAATTGTTAGTGTTGTATATTTGATTAGATGACAATGTAATAGATCACAAAGACAAATAGCTTGAGGCGTGTGAGAAGATACTGTCCTCAAGGATTTTATCGTACAGGTGTACGAATCTCCCAGGATTCAACAGGCTCGTCCCGGCAGAGACCGAGGTAGCAGAACAACAGAAAAATTTGATTATTGTAGTTAACCCAGGAAGAGAACGTTATTTTCAGAAGAGGTAGAGAAATCATATCCCAAAAAACACAGTCAGAAAATAATATATATAAAAGGCAAGAAATAACCGTTCAAAAAAGTAACGTTAAGTTTGTTGGAATAATAACGTTAGAAAATTGATTTGGTTGTTGAAAACTAATTAGAACGTTAGAAACTAATTGTAACGTTAAAACGGATTAAAACGTTGAAACAAAACTGCCAGTTTGCCAAGTCAGTTTTGACTTCTTCAAAAACATCATTGTCCTGGTAAGCTCAAAAAATTAATTAAATGTTTCACAAAATGATTCGGACCTCATGATATCACGCGCAGGGGGGGAATCGATGATTTGCACTAGTCATGAGCCTCCAACCCATTTTTGTGCACCCGAGCCCACCACCTCATTTGTTTCTTACAAAGTCCAAAACACATGTTGATTTACAAACTCTTTAAAACTTTGAAGGCTAAGCAATGTGGGACATAGACTTTTGAAATATCAAAGCTAAAACAACAACAATCCCCCACATATTTCAAAAGTTTAAAGAAATATTTAAGAAAATTTTAAAACAAGATTTTTCCTGGGTTAACACCATGGGTGTAAATGCATCGAATCTGGTATCTTTTGGACTATGAACCAGACCTAGACGGATGAGACATAACATACAGTGAGTTGGTGAAGTAAACTTCTATGAACCAAAAACACTTTGTGTACATTAGAGGTCTACCAGTCACACTACACCCCCACAATTCTCGCTGTTGTCGTTGTGTTGCGCTAATAGGCCATGCGCGCGCCTGGTAATTCATGAGTGCTCTAGAGATATGCCATAATCTTATACAAGCAGCCCCACTTGACACTCATATAGGTGATTTCATCAAGTGTATGTTGTAAATCATACACCACTCATAAGGGATATGAAAATCATTAAAAGCTTTTAAGCTTATCCTCTCAATAATGCAGTCTAGCACATCTCACACCATAGGAAGGGACAAAGTTATTAGTGCTAACAGAACTAACAAGTGACTTGTTTTTACCCATATGAATCTTCTTCATGGGATCTCCAATCACAAAGGTTGGGTTACCATCACTGTTAATTTCAAATTGGCTTAAGTCCCATTCCCCTCGATGTTTCATATATTGGTTTCCTCCCAAGAGGCTTTGTCAAAGGATCGGCCAAGTTCACTTCTGACTTCACATAATCAATTGATATTGTTTCATCTTTTAGCAGCTGCTTTACCACATTATGCCTCAATTGTATATGTCTGTTTTTACCATTGAAGGTCTTATTCTTTGCAATGGCTATTGCCGCTTGACAATCACAATGCATTGACACTGACGGTGTTGGTTTTATTCCTAAAGGAATATTTGCCAAGAAGTTTTTTAACCACTCAGCCTCACTACCAGCCAACTCCAGAGCTACAAACTCTGACTCCATAGTGGATCTTGTAATTATAGTTTGTTTGTCTGATCTCCAAGTAACCGCTCCACCACCAAGTGTGAATACATAACCACTAGTAGATTTTGTCTCATCCGACCGAGATCCGTTAGCATCACTATATCCTTCTAATACAAATGAAATCCACTATACACTATACAATAGTTCATGGTACCTCTCAAATATCTCATGAGTCTAACAAGTGCAGCCCAATGATCCTGATTTGAACTTTGAGTATATCGACTCAATCTCCCCATAGCATATGCTATGTCTGGTCTCGAAAAATTCATTAAATGTAATAAACTTCCAATAATTTGGGCATACTCAGATTGAGCAACAGAATCACCTCTATTCTTTTTTAATTGAGAGTTAGAATCATAAGGGGTACTCACTGGTTTCGAGTCATAATGACCAAACTTTCTAAGAAGTTTCTCTACATAATGTTCTTGGGATAGTGTTATACTATCACCCTTCTGTCGCAACCGTCCCGAAGGGCGTCACGAAAATAAAAAGAATAAGGAGGAAAGGACCTCGAGATGTTAGGAGTCGCCACCAATCGCTTTATCTATTAAGTGGAATGGTGCAATTGGACACCTAAAAGATGGTCTGCGTTTAAGAGTTCGTGGTTCGGGGATTGATTACGGGTAGGGAATGTGTTAGCACCCTACACCGTCCGTTCTAAAAACGGCTACCTATTTAATCTAATGTTATTTGCAAGATTAATTAAATTGGTCCTTTTTTAAAAAATTATTTTTATTTTTATTTTGATATGTCTCATTTTGTCATGCATGTTATCAAAGATGATAAATGACTAAGACATGGAATGGGTGGCTAAATAGCCATTATTTTAGAACAAATTCTAAGTCTACAACATATTATATAAAAGTGGTGAATTAAAATTTTATCTTTTTGAAGAGAAGTAATTTTTAAAATAAAATGGCCAAATAAAAAATATATTTCAATGAATAATTTTAATTCAAAGAAATTTGTTTAAGGTAGGAAAATGTTTCTTTAAGTAAATGGCCAAATAAAATCTCATTTATAATCAAGAAAAATATTTTTTGGCACAATGAGATTTTTGTAGTAATTTCCAAAAAAAAAGTCTTCATAAAAAATAGAACTTTAATTCACTACAATCATGATCTTTGAATTGTATGAAATTGTTCACTTTTATTTGAGGATTTTTATTTTACAAAATGATTTTTATTTTGTGTTTTTTTAAAAAAAATGTAATTTAATTTATAAAATTATTTAATTTAGTGTGAGAATTAGACCTCGTCAGTGCTCCTGGCAAAATCCAATATAAAGCCTCAAGATTATCGGGAAGAATGTATTTGATCGGCGCTCCGATCCTCTCCCAATTTTTTCGTCATCGGCCATTGAAAATTATTTGATTAATACATTAATTCAAAAATAAATAAATTAAATTAAAGCACAAGTACAAATGCATAATGATATTATTATAAGGGAAGTGATATGAAATAAGATTATTTTATACAAATATGAATGACAACAATGAAAATATAATAAACATGTAAAATTCAAGACATCAATAGAAAGTTAAAGCCTAAATGAAAGGTAAAAATAAAATTAAAAAAGGTAAAAAAATAAAAAAAAATAAAAATACAAACAAACCAAAAAAAAAAAAAAAAAAAGCAGGCTTACCTCCAAGGCGTATAAAAATGCTATGCTCAAAGAATTCTACACAAAGCCTCACACGTTCTCTTCAAATCGAACCTTGAAAAGTAACTCACTTGCATGAAGAAAATTTTTTACTAAAGTCTCGGACTCTTATACTTAGTATTAAGCTCAAGTAAAAAAAAATTACTAAAGTTCTCGGACTCTTATACTTTGTATTAAGCCCAAGTGTATATTTTTTGGATGTAGGGGATTAGACCTTGCCAGCGCTCCTGGCAAAATCCAATATAAAGCCTCAAGATTATCGGGAAGAGTGTATCTGATCGGCGCTCCAATCCTCTCCCAATTTTTTTCGTCATCAGTAATTTTTTAAAAAATAATAATAATAATAAAATAAAATAAAAAATTTGATTAATTCATTAATGTAAAATAATAATAATAATAATAATAAATTAGTGAGTTAAATCAAAATAAATGTACAAATGTATAATTGTATTATTGTAATGAGTAATATGAAATAAGATTATTTAATGTTATTTTGTGCAAATAAATAATAATAAAAAACCTTATACACTGCCCAAATAAAAGACCTAACTTAATAAGCCCAAGGAGTAAGTTTTAAAAAAAAGGGAATAGCAAGAATAAAGAGGCTAAAAGCCTCGCAAATACAAACTCAAAACAGAGAACGAAAAGAAGACAGGGATTTCAAGTTTGCTCACAAATTGGGAGGTGACTCAAGGTGCCTGCAACGGTTCCAGCGGATCACAGCGGGATGAGGCAGAGGTGGCGCGGTCTCTGCGTTGACGGTGGGGCTGGACGGCGAGTTGGTGACGATCTTTGGACGGCGCGTGCAGTAAATGGGGCGGTGCGTTCGTGGGCGGCGCCGGTTCGAATGCAGAGGGGACCCGATGGCGCCGGCGCGCTGCTGCAGTGGTGGCGGGTCCGGTTCGACGGCTACGGATCTTGGTGCGAGTTAAGTCTCGGGACCGGTCGGTGTTGGCCGTGGGTTTAGGAGGGGTCACAATGGTGGTTGGGGAGGCCGTGCAGCACGGTGGCTTCACGTGGGTTGTTGGTTGTGGGGTGGTGAGCTTGAAGAAGGGTGGTGCAGGAAGTGATGAAGATGAAGAGGTTGTGTACTGTGGAGGGTGATTCACGGTGGGCAGAGAAAGATGGAGGTTAGCCGTGAGTGTGCACAATGTATCTCTCTGATTAATCTGTCTCTGTAATTTTTTCAATCCGTGATTGCCTTATGATTTTTTTTTTGCTCCCATTTTTCTGAACGATCTCCCTTTTTAAATCCGTCTGTGTCTTTTTATTTCTGTTATCTCCTTAAAATTCATTCAATTTGCAATAATTCATTTTCAGTTTTGGAAGGCAAATGATCAAAATTAAATGAGTTTAATGTTGATGATTGGAAAGAAAACTATAAAAAATTTTAATGCAATTCAATGCAGCTCTTTGATGGCTAGGGTGGCAGCAGAAAGAAGGGGAAAAGGAAGAGTTGAGATGGAATTTGGGTTGGGTTGACCCGAAATTAGGTTACGGCTTGAGATGAAAAATGGGTTATGGGTTGAGAAGAGAATTGGGTCATGGGTTGACCCGTACAAAGCTTTTTTATTTTTTATTTCTTTTTTCTTTTTTTTTATTTCTTTTTTTTAAAAGAAGGAAATTAAATTAAATAAAATAAAAACAAAAATAAAAAAATAGATAAAATTGGGTATCAACAACTGCCCCCCTTTGTTTTACATTTAGAATAAATGAAAAACAAAGGAATTGATTCAATTTTGTCCATGAAAAGGTAAAACTTCATGTTCAAAGGTCCATTTGAAACTTAACGAGAAAACTTAAAAGCAATGGGTACGGGGACCCGATAACATAAAATAATGGGTATGAGGACCCAAAGGTAAAAAGCTCATGAGTCGGATCCGCAGAAGCTTAACAAAACAAGGTAAGAAGCTTACTGGTCGGGTATCCGTTGAAGCATGAAACTTAAAAACAATGGGTACGGGGACCCGAAAACATAAAACAAGGGTATGGAGACTCAAAAAGGTAAAAACATGAGTCGGTATCCGTGAAACTTAACAAAACAAGGTAAGAAGCTTACGAAGTGAATTATCCGTTGAAGCTTAATGAAACTTAAAAACAATGGGTACGAGGACCAGAAAACATAAAACAATGGGTGCGGGGACCGAAAAAAAGCTTGTGGAGTCGTATCCATTTGAAACTTAACAAAACTTAAAAGCAATGAGTACGGGGACCGAAAACATAAAACAATGGGTGCGGGGACCCGAAAAGGTAAAACAAGGGGTGCAGGGACCCAAAAGCTTGCGGAGTCAGGTATCCTGAAACTTAACAAAAAACTTAAAAGCAATGGGTACGGGGACCCGAAAACATAAAACGATGGGTACGGGCACCCAAAAGCTTGCGGAGTCAGGTATCCGCTGAAACTTAACAAAAACTTAAAAGCAATGGGTACAAGGACCAGAAAACATAAAACGATGGGTACGGGGACCGAAAAAAAACTTACGGAGTCAGGTATCCCTGAAGCTTAACAAAAAACTTAAAAGCAATGGGTACGAGGACTCGAAAACATAAAACGATGGGTACGGGGACCCAAAAAGGCTAAAAGCTTACGGAGTCAGGTATCCGCTGAAGCTTAACAAAAACAAGGTAAGAAGCTTACGGAGTCGGGTATCCGTTGAAATTTACCAGAAAACTTAAAGGCAATGGGTACGGGGACCCAAAAACAATGGGTACGAGGACCCAAAAGGTAAAAGCTTACGGAATCAGGTATCCGCTGAAACTTAACAAAAACAAGGTAAGAAGCTTACGGAGTCGGGTATCCGTTGAAGCTTACCAGAAAACTTAAAGGCAATGGGTACGGGGACCCAAAAACAATGGGTACGAGGACCCAAAAGGTAAAAGCTTGCGGAATCAGGTATCCGCTGAAGCTTAACAAAAATAAGGTAAGAAGCTTACGGAGTCGGGTATCCGTTGAAGCTTAACAGAAACTTAAAAACAATGGGTACGGGGACCCGAAAACATAAAACAAGGGGTATGGAGACTCAAAAAGGTAAAAAACTTGCGGAGTCAGGTATCCGCTGAAACTTAATAAAAATAAGGTAAGAAGCTTACGAAGTCGGGTATCCGTTGAAGCTTAACAGAAACTTTAAAACAATGGGTACGGGGACTCGAAAACATAAAACAATGGGTGCGGGGACCCGAAAAGGTAAAAAGCTTGTGGAGTTAGGTATCCGCTGAAACTTAACAAAAACTTAAAAGCAATGGGTACGGGGACCCGAAAACATAAAACAATGGGTGCGGGGACCCGAAAAGGTAAAACAAGGGGTGCAGGGACCCAAAAGCTTGCGGAGTCAGGTATCCGCTGAAACTTAACAAAAAACTTAAAAGCAATGGGTACGAGGACCCGAAAACATAAAACGATGGGTACGGGCACCCAAAAGCTTGCAGAGTCAGGTATCCGCTGAAACTTAACAAAAACTTAAAAGCAATGGGTACAAGGACCAGAAAACATAAAACAATGGGTACGGGGACCGAAAAAAAACTTGCGGAGTCAGGTATCCACTGAAACTTAACAAAAAACTTAAAAGCAATGGGTACGAGGACCCGAAAGCATAAAACGATGGGTACGGGGACCCAAAAAGGCTAAAAGCTTACGGAGTCAGGTATCTGCTGAAGCTTAACAAAAACAAGGTAAGAAGCTTACGGAGTCGGGTATCCGTTGAAACTTACCAGAAAACTTAAAGGCAATAGGTACGGGGACCCAAAAATAATGGGTACAAGGACCCAAAAGGTAAAAGCTTGCGGAATCAGGTATCCGTTGAAGCTTAACAAAAACAAGGTAAGAAGCTTACGGAGTCGGGTATCCGTTGAAGCTTACCAGAAAACTTAAAGGCAATGGGTACGGGGACCCAAAAACAATGGGTACGAGGACCCAAAAGGTAAAAGCTTGCGGAATCAGGTATCCGCTGAAGCTTAACAAAAATAAGGTAAGAAGCTTACGGAGTCGGGTATCTGTTGAAGCTTACCAGAAAACTTAAAGGCAGTGGGCACAAGGACCCAAAAACATAGAACAATGGGTATAGGAACCCCAAAAAAGGTAAAAAGCTTGCGGAATCATGTATCCGCTGAAGCTTTAACAAAAACAAGGTAAGAAGCTTACGGAGTCGGGAATCCATTGAAGCTTAACAGAAAACTTAAAGGCAGTGGGCACAAGGACCCAAAAACATAGAACAATGGGTATAGGAACCCAAAAAAGGTAAAAAGCTTGCAGAGTTAGGTATCCGCTGAAGCTTTAACAAAAACAAGGTAAGAAGCTTACGGAGTCGGGTATCCATTGAAGCTTACCAGAAAACTTAAAGGAAATGGGTACGGGGACCCAAAAACAATGGGTACGAGGACCCAAAAGGTAAAAGCTTATGGAATCAGGTATCCGCTGAAGCTTAACAAAAACAAGGTAAGAAGCTTACGGAGTCGGGTATCCGTTGAAGCTTACCAGAAAACTTAAAGGCAATGGGTACGGGGACCCAAAAATAAAAAACAATGGGTGCAGGGACCCGAAAAGGTAAAAAGCTCGCGGAGTTAGGTATCCGCTGAAACTTAACAAAAACTTAAAAGCAATGGGTATGGGGACCCGAAAACATAAAGCAATGAGTATGAGGACCCAAAAGGAGAAGTAATGGACATAAGGCTCTGATTTGACTGAAAACAGCAAGTTGGACCTTTATAGGTCAAGGCTAGCAAAATGAGAACAAATGCACTATGCAATGCATTCTTCAAATGTATGAGAGTATGAAAACTTTTTTTTTTCTTTTTTTCATTTTTTTGTTTTTTTGTTTTTTTTATGTCTCCATGACCCTTGAAGACATGATTGCAATCATTTTCAAAGATGAACTGGAATAGGATTTAATGGCATCCTTTTATTTGTCCATTCAGCCGATGGTTAAAATGTCCAACCGGGATGACCCTTGAGGTGTGCATTAGATATGGCGCATAAGAGCAATGGAAAAACCCTTTAGATGACCCTTGAGGTGACCTAGTTGTCATTCTTCTCTAACCAATACTCTTAAAGAGCCTTGAGCCAGAAAGCTTTATGCAGTGAGCCTTGAGTCGGAAAATTTTGCACAGTTAGCCATAAGCCAAAGAAGCGAACGTACTTGAGAAAAACATCTTTTAGCAAAGTTTTGAACCAAACTCTTCTTTGACCAACCAAACCCATATTCAAGTGGGATCATTGCCAATCTCGTCTTGTTCAAATTTCTCATCATTAGATATGGCTGGTGCAGAAGCTTGTGACTTCCTTTTCCAAAGATTCCCATTTCTATCAGACACACTTCAATCTGAATTATCAATTGAGAATGTTATTCCCTTCATCGATTGAAACTCTAGAGCTCCTTTGGCTTGAGTTGTTCAATAAGAGATTACCATTAGATGGTTAAATTGTACTATTGTACTCATGTTCACCTAACCTAAAGCATCATGTACCAGATATGCATGGATTCAAAAGTACAACATGAAAGAGATTTACTAACTGAGAAACCTTTTTTGATTAATTTTGGGAGTATGACTACACAAAAGAATTTACAAAAGAAAAAAAAACAAGAAGTGGAATAGTACAAAAGCCAAGAGTTTTTTTTTTCTTTTTTTTTTTTTTTCATTTGGATGTGATTGATCTTTACTTGACAACTGGACATCATGACCATTGCTTTATTAGGTATCCACAAAAATCTACCCTCATGTATGATATCAAATGAATTTGACTCAGAGTATGTCATTTGAGAACAAAGATGCCCTAGTGTAGGCCATTTGACAATAAAAATTGTCCCAGTGGGGAACTTGAGAATAAAATTTTTGCCCCAGTGTAAGGCCAAATAAAACAAAGTAAACTGCTCCAGTTTAGAGCCGAATTGAAAAGGGTAGAGACTTGCCCCAATGTAGAACTAAGTTGAACCAAAAGATTTGCCCCAGTGTAAGGCTGAATTGAACAGTGTAGAAATTTGTCCCAATATAGAGCCAGATTGAACCAAAAGAAAACATGCCCCAGTGTAGGGGCAACTTGAACAGGGTAACAACTTACCCTAATGTAAGTCTCTTTTTTTTTGTCTTATATCTCTTTTTTTTTTAGACCGCCCTTGTGAGTTTTCAGCCTAACAATTTTTTTTTATTTTTTTTAAGGAGCAATGATTGCAAATTCAATAGGGTATGAACCTTTTGTCTCAAAATTAAAGTCAATGAAAATGAAAACAATCATTCATTGATCAGAATGGACATTTTAAGGCTTGTAATGTGGCCAAGGTTAAGGGTTATGAAAAGAAGGGTATAAGGTTCAAACAAGTGTTTAAAGGTTAAGTGGGACCAAAGATCCTTGTTCAAACTTAAACTTTGTCAATTGCTTTTGCACTTTCAAGCACACTTTTCTCTTATTGTTCTTTTTCATCCTTGTTCAAACTTAAACTTTGTCAATTATTTTTGCACTTACTTTTCGCCCCCTTTCACCTTTTCTTTCTTTTCTTTTTTTCATTATGCTTCAAAATAGTCATCATGGCAACCAACCCCTTTTTTTGTGTTATCCTCTAGTGTAAAGGTGATCCTTGTCTAGGGTTTATTGAAGAAAACTTTCAAGCTCAAAATGGGACAACAAGGGATAATGAATTCTTGTGAGAGGTAGAGAAAGATTGCCAATCTTCATTTCAAATTTTAATTGCTCATTTTCAAAAAATTTAATTTAGAGACAAAAGGATGATACACACTGAGTGATTATTTATTTGCTCCCTTTATTTCTCTTTTTTCTTTTTCTTTTGTTTTTTTTTGCATTTTTTTTGGGACGAAGAACACCTGCACACATGGGCCTCATGACCACAAAATTTTTTCCAAAATGAAAGTCCTATAGGTTCCAAACCAAAAGAAAGCAAGTAAAAGGAAGAAAAGAATGATAAGAAAGATTTGACAAGAACACGAGTGTCAAGAACATAGGAAAAAGAAATAAGGTATGCTAAGATCCATGCAAATCCATCACATTAATGCTTCAAGAAAGTTCACATAAGTTCAAAAACCAAATGATTTTAATGATTGAACAAGCATGGAATCAGTACAATTAAACCATCATTTCATGGTAACAACTTGGTAAACAAATCAGAATACTAGTCGCTCAGAAATTTTCCAGTGCTGGAGGACTCCAAGGTACGGTTTCTTGACGGTTAGAAAAATGAAACGCCACTTGATCAAACTTTCTAAGGTTGCCCCTGATCGACCATTGTAAGCAATCACTCCTATTGCAGATAGGCATGTGTAGAAACCTTCTGACAACGCCTAGTGAATTAGGTAGCCGTTGTCATCCATGAGTTTTCTTGAAACCTCATTTAACTCATTTAACCTGAAGTCCACCCTTAGTTGGTTCAACATTTGTCCATACTTTCTTGTCCATCATTCATTTGATGCAATCTTCCCTTTTTCATTTCGTTTTCAATCCTTTCACCAATTATCACGATATCTGAAAAAATCGATGACACACTTCCAATCATATGACCATAGAATGGCGCGTGTAGTGTATCAGTGAACATAGCAACCATCTCTTTTTCTGACAAATGGGGTTCCACTTGTGCAGCCATTTCCCTCTACCTCTGAGTATATTCCTTGAAGGTCTCAGCATCCTTCTTAGACATACTTTGTAGTTACATTCTATCTGGTGCCATGTCAATGTTGAACTTGTACTGCTTTACAAAAGCATCAGCTAAATCCTTGAAACTCCTTATACGAGCACGCTCAAGATGTGTGTACCAATTCAAAGCTGCCCCAGTTAAACTGTCTTAGAAGAAATGGATTAACAGTTTGTCATCATGAGCTTATGAAGCCATCTTGCGAATGTACATTATCAAGTGATTCTTTGGGCAAGTAGTCCCCTTATATTTGTCAAAATCTGGGACCTTAAACTTTGGGGGAATGACAACATCCGGGACAAGGCAAAGTTCTGAAGCATTCATAAGACCATAGCCACTTGCTCCCTCTACGGCTCGAAGTCTTTCTTCAAGAACTTTTAATTTTTCCTTGGATTGAAGGCCTTCAGTTGAAGGTTCAACAGAGAAGTACCAGCGATCTTATAAGGGAAAAGCTGGCATGTAAAAAGGAGGTTGGGCCTGAGTCGAGCTTTGTGGCCCTGAAATAGGTATTACCAATGATGAGCCGCTCTCAAGAGGGTTGGCAATTTGTGATGGCATAAAACCAGGGGAAAGGCCATAAGGTGGAATGGAAACAAGGTACTGAGGAATCTCATTGGTATTTGGCTGAGATCCTTGGGTAGTGTTTGGAGGGTTTGAAGTTGTTGTGACTGTCAGTGCACTGCCCTCATGAGTATTGGTGGCTAATGGTGGCACATAACCAGGTGGAAGGCCATATGGTGGGAATAGAGATGCATGTGTTTTAGGATTATTTGAGTAGATGGTGAGTGACATCATGGCCCCTTGAGAGGTGACGCTAGGATATTGCTAAGGAATTGGCATAAAGCCGGGCGGGTGAGCAGACGTGGCTGAAGGATCATCATTTGCCCTTGAAGGAGTCCCCTCTGTGTTCTTCGTTCTTTCTAGAATTTCCAAGATCTTGGCCATTTGTTCCTTTAACTGGCTTACTTCACTTCTCAACTCTTCTTGTGACTGACCCAGTTCATCCATGGCTTTTGATTGAAAGCGAGTCCTATATGGGTGTCGTAGAGACAATTTTTTTTGTATTATTATGAATATGATAAAAAAAAAATACAAACATAAGTACACTAAAACAAGAGTAAAATTATGCATGCGGAGACATGGTCCTAAGCTTGGTACCTGTCCTAAAAGATGGGTTATATGTACTAGTAAGTGATAGCTTTGGTTCTAGACCCTTATCAAACAAAAGGTCCCCAAATTGCCCCTTGCTGTCACCAACACTTTGGCTAGCAAGAGTCCTCTATCTTCACCCATGATAGGTTACAAGCGGAAAGAGTTCAATTTGAGCGAGGGGTTTTCATGTGCCTAACCGGAGACCAACGGTCCCACAAAGCAACACTACTTCACCCTCTATCTAAGCCTACAAGGTACTGAGCTCGGGTATAGAGCTTGTGTGTGCTTGAGTGTACATGAGAGAACTTATTTACAAAGCAGAAATATAATACATATAATGCAAACAAAATGTACAATAATATGAAACAAATAACAAATAAACAAATAAAACAAAAATGGACCAACATAATTAAAGAGCAAATCACATAAGATTAAAATAAGGTTTAACCCTCTAACTATCCCCAGTGGAGTCGCCAGCTGTCGCAACCGTCCCGAAGGGCGTCACGAAAATAAAAAGAATAAGGAGGAAAGGACCTCGAGATGTTGGGAGTCGCCACCAATCGCTTTATCCATTAAATGGAATGGTGCAATTGGACACCTAAAAGATGGTCTGCGTTTAAGAGTTCGTGGTTCGGGGGTTGATTACGGGTAGGGAAGGTGTTAGCATCCTACACCGTCCGTTCTAAGAACAGATACCTATTTAATCTAATGTTATTTGCAAGATTAATTAAATTGGTCCTTTTTATAAAAAATTATTTTTGTTTTTATTTTGTTATGTTTCATTTTGTCATGCATGTTATCAAAGATGATAAATGACTGAGACATGAAATGAGTGGCTAAATAGCTATTATTTTAGAACAAATTCTAAGTCTACAACATATTATATAACAGTGGTGAATTACAATTTTATCATTTTGAAGAGAAGTAATTTTCAAAATAAAATAGTCAAATAAAAAAAATATTTCAATGAATAATTTTAATTCAAAGAAATTTGTTTAAGGTAGGAAAATGTTTCTTTAAGTAAATGGCCAAATAAAATCTCATTTATAATCAAGAAAAATATTTTTTAGCACAATGAAATTTTTGTAGTAATTTCCAAAAAAAAAGTCTTCATAAAAAATAGAACTTTAATTCACCACAATCATGATCTTTGAATTGTATGAAATTGTTCACTTTTATTTGAGGATTTTTATTTTACAAAATGATTTTTATTTTGTGTTTTTTAAAAAAAAAATATAATTTAATTTACAAAATTATTTAATTTAGTGTGAGAATTAGACCTCGCACATGAGTCTTTCTGGAAAAATTCAATATAAAGCCTCAAGATTATCGAGAATAGTGTATTTGATCGACGCTCCGATCCTCTCCTAATTTTTAGGTCATCGGCCATTGAAAATTATTTGATTAATACATTAATTCAAAAATAAATAAATTAAATTAAAGCACAAGTACAAATGCATAATGATATTATTACAAGGGAAGTGATATGAAATAAGATTATTTTATACAAATATGAATGACAACAATGAAAATATAATAAACATGTAAAATTCAAGACATCAATAGAAAGTTAAAGCCTAAATGAAAGGTAAAAATAAAATTAAAAAAGGTAAAAAAAAAAATAAAAATAAAAATACAAACAAACCAAAAAAAAAAAAAAAAAAGAGCAGGCTTACCTCCAAGGCATATAAAAATGTTATGCTCAAAGAATTCTACACAAAGTCTCACACGTTCTCTTCAAATTGAACCTTGAAAACCAACTCACTTGCATGGGAAAAATTTTTTACTAAAGTCTCGGGCTCTTATACTTAGTATTAAGCCCAAGTAAAAAAAAATTACTAAAGTTCTCGGACTCTTATACTTTGTATTAAGTCCAAGTGTATATTTTTTGGATGCAGGGGATTAGACCTCGCCAGCGCTCCTGAAAAAATCCAATATAAAGCCTCAAGATAATCGGGAAGAGTGTATCTGATTGGCGGTCCGATCCTCTCCCAATTTTTTTCGTCATCGGCAATTTAAAAAAAAATAATAATAATAATATAAAATAAAAAATTTGATTAATTCATTAATGTAAAATAATAATAATAATAATAAATTAGTGAGTTAAATCAAAACAAATGTACAAATGTATAATTGTATTATTGCAATGAGTAATATGAAATAAGATTATTTAATGTTATTTTGTGCAAATAAATAATAAAAAAAAACTTTATACGCTGACCCAAATAAAAGACCTAACTTAATAAGCCCAAGGAGTAAGTTAAAAGAAAAAAGGAATAGCAAGAATAAAGAGGCTAAAAGCCTCTGCAAATACAAACTCAAAACAGAGAACGAAAAGAAGAAAACAGGGATTTTAAGTTTGCTCACAAATTGGGAGGTGACTCAAGGTGCCTGCAACGGTTCCAGTGGATCACAGCGGGACGAGGCAGAGGCGGCGCGGTCTCTGCATTGACGGTGGGGCTGGATGGCGCGGGTAGAGCAAGGACTGGTGCGTTCGTGGGCGGCACCGGTTCGAACAGAGCAGGGGACCGGATGGCGCCGGCGACTGCTACAGAGTGGTGGCGGGTCTGGTTCGACAGCTTGCGGATCTCGGTGGTGCAGGTTGCGAGTTCTGGACCGGTCGGTGTTGGCCGTGGGTTTAGGAGGGGGTCACAATGGTGGTTGGGGAGGCCGTGCAACACGGTGGCTTCACGTGGGTTGTTGGTTGTGGGGTGGTGAGCTTGAAGAAGGGTGGTGCAGGAAGTGATGAAGATGAAGAGGTTGTGTACTGTGGAGGGTGATTCACGGTGGGCAGAGAAAGATGGAGGTTAGCCGTGAGTGTGCACAATGTATCTCTCTGATTAATCTGTCTCTGTAATTTTTTCAATCCGTGATTGCCCTATGATTTTTTTTTGCTCCCATTTTTCTGAACGATCCCCCTTTTTAAATCCGTCTGTGTCTTTTTATTTCTGCTATCTCCTTAAAATTCATTCAATTTGTAATAATTCATTTTCGGTTTTGGAAGGCAAATGATCAAAATTAAATGAGCTTAATGTTGATGATTGGAAAGAAAAACTGTAAAAAATTTTAATCCTATTCAATGCAGCTCTTTGATGGCTAGGGTGGCAGCAGAAAGAAGGGCAAAAGGAAGAGTTGAGATGGAATTTGGGTTGGGTTGACCCGAAATTGGGTTACGGGTTGAGATGAAAAATGGGTTATGGGTTGAGAAGAGAATTAGGTCATGGGTTGACTCGTACAAAGCTTTTTTATTTTTTATTTATTTTTTCTTTTCTTTTTTTTTTTAAAAGAAGGAAATTAAATTAAATAAAATAAAAATGAAAATAAAAAAATGGATAAAATTAGGTATCAACACCTTCCTTATGATCTTGACTTCTAGTATTACACTTGCTTCACCCATGTCTTTCATATCAAACTTAGATGTGAGAAAAGATTTTGTTCTTATCACAATATCATTACAAGTACCAAAGATAAGCATGTCATCCACATATAAACATATGATTACACATTCACCTTTCATTAATTTAGTGTAAACACATTTATCAACTTCAATAGAAGTAAAACCATCATCAATCAATATTTGATTAAATTTTTCATGCCATTGTTTTGGTGCTTGTTTCAAACCATATAAGGATTTGAGAAGTTTACAAACTTTATTTTCTTGACAACAAATTACACATACTTCAGGTTGTGTCAGATAAATTTCTTTTTCTAAATCACCATTTAAGAAAGCAGTTTTAACATCCATTTGGTGAATAACAAGTTTGTAAATTGAAGCCAAGGCTATCAAAATCCGAATCGAAGAAATTCTGGTCACAGGAGCAAAGGTATCAAAATAATCAATATTTTGTTTTTGAGTAAAACCTTTTGCTACTAATCTAGCTTTGTATTTTTCAATATAACCATCAGGATTATATTTTCTTTTAAAAATCCATTTGTAACCAATAGGTTTTGTTCCAGGAGGTAAGTCAACTAAAGTCCATGTATTACATTTTGAAATAGAATTAATTTCGATTTTGATAGCTTCTTTCCAAAATTGAGCATCAGAAGATAAAATAGCTTCAGAAAATGACAAAGGATCATTCTCAATAAGATAAGTATAAAAATCATTTCCAAAATATGATACTTTTCTTTGTCTTTTACTCCTTCTCAAATCCTCATATGAGTTTTCACAATAATTTCTTGAAGAAATATTTTCTAAAGATTGTTTATTTCCATATTTCAAAAGAAATATATGTTCTAAAAATTCAGCATTTTTAGTTTTCATTATTATATTATGATCAAGCACATCGCTTCGCAAAACAAGGAACCTATATCAGCACTATGTTCAGCATAACCAATAAACATACAATCAGAAGTTTTGGTTCTTATTTTTCTTTTCTTAGGATCAGGAAATATTACCTTAGCTAGACACCCCCACACTTTTAAATATTTTAAATTAGGCATATAACATTTCCATAATTCATAGGGTGTTTTACCAGTTTTCTTATGAGGTATCCTATTTTGCAAAAAAAAAATGCAGTTAAAAAGGCTTCTCCCCAAAGGTTATCGGGTGCTGAGGAACTAACTAGCATTGCATTCATCATTTCTTTTAAAGTTCTATTTTTTCTTTCAGCTACACCATTAGATTCAGGTGAATAAGCAGGAGTTACTTCATGTATTATTCCTTCTTTTTCACAAAAATTATTAAATAAGATATATTCACCACCCCTATCAGATCTAACCCTTTTAATTTTTCTATTTAATTGATTTTCTACTTCTGCCTTATAGGAAACAAACATTTCAAAAGCTTCATCTTTATTTCTAATTAAATAAACCTTAGTGTATCTAGAAAAATCATCTATAAAGGTCACATAATATTTTTTACTACCTCTAATCATTGTATTTTTTAAATCTCCTAGATCGGTATGAACTACACTAAGTAATTCAGATTCACGTTGTTGTACTGAAAGACAAGATTTTTTAGTTAACTTAGATTCAATACAAATATCACATTTATTTAAGCATACATCACTATTCACAGAAATTAAACCAAGACATCGCATTTTCTTAATATAAGAAATATTAACATGTCCTAATCTAGCATGCCACATATCAACGGAATCAATCAAGTAAGCAGAAGAAGATGCAATTTTATTAATAATTTCAAAAATATTGAGTACAAAAAGTCCTTGATCACTATAGCCCTTTCCCACAAAGACATTATTTTTTGTCATTACTATCTTGTCAGATTCGAATGACACTTTAATCCCAGCTTTTCCCAACAGTGATACAGAAATCAAATTGGCCCTAATATTAGGCACATGAAGTACATCATTTAAAGCCAAGGTCTTCCCAGATGTGAGCTTTAGAAGAACTTTCCCTTTTCCCGAAACTGCAGCAATTCGAGAATCTCCAAGATACACAAGTTCTTCATCATCCCCTACAGAAGTGTAGGAGGTAAAAGCATCTTTGTTCGCACAAATATGCCTGGTAGCACCAGAGTCTACCACCCATTTGTTCACACTGGTCACAATGTTAACTTGAGAAACGACCGCAGCCACAATATCATCTCCTTCCGCCAAATTTGCCTTTGGCTTGGGAAAATTGTCGTTTCTCACTCTATGCCTGCATTGAGGAGCATGATGACCTAGCTTTCCATAAACATAGCAAACACCTTTTCTTTTGAAAGTGGGATTAGTAACTCTAGGAAAGTGATTAGAAGGATTTTTGTTATTGTCATACCTTTTTTTTATGATTTATTTTGAACCAGATTTGCTCGAGAAGTCAAAGCCTTCGCCCTTGCAGCCTGACACTCTCTTCGGTTGGTGTCTTCAATGATAATGTGCGTGATCAGATCCGAGGGTGACAGTTGCTTATGCTTGTGCTTCAGTTGTTGTTTGTAGTCCTTCCACGATGAAGGCAGCTTCTCGATGAGAAGTCCAGCAACAAATTCATCCGGGAGGGTGATGTTTTCGGCCTTGAGATCCTCCAATAGCTTATGGTATTCATTAATCTGAACTTTGATATCTTTGTCCTCGGTCATCTCCCAGCGGTAATAGTTGCCAATTACAAATTTCTGCTTCCCGGCATCTTCAGCGGTGTACTTTATGGTCATGGAATCCCATATCTCCTTCGCATCCTTGTAAGAACAGTACACATCAAACAAATCATTAGAAAGTGTGCTAATAATTGTGTGATGGCATACCTTGTTTGCATGTGTCCAATCCTGAATTAATTTTGGATTGGCTGTTGATGGCGGTCTGGGTTCGGTAAGTGCAGATGTGCATTTCGAGGATAGTGTGAACACGTTCCTGCCACCTTTTGAAGTTTTGGCCACTGAAAAGCTCTATTTTTGAGATATCTGGAAATGGCTTTGCATAGGTGACTGGAGCTGGAGTCGACAAAAGAACAGCCTCACCGTTGTTGGGAGCGGGAGTCTGGTTGTCAGCAGGAGCCTGGTTGGCAGCATTATTGTCAGCCATGGTATAAAATCCTTGAGATTGTTGTATATTTGATTAGATGACAACGTAATAGATTACAAAGACAAATAACCTGAGGCATGTGAGAAGACACTGTCCTCAAGGATTTTATCGTGTGTGTACGAATCCCCAGATTCAACAGCTAGTCTCAAATGGAGACCGAGGTAGCGTAACAAAGAGATAAATTTGATTATTGTAGTTAACCCAGGAAGAGAACTTTATTTTCAGAAGAGGTGGAGAAATCGTATCCCAAAAAACACAGTCAGAAAATAGTATATATAAAAGGCAAGAAATAGCCGTTTAGAAAAGTAACGTTAAGTTTGTTAGAATAATAACGTTAGAAAATGGATTTGGTTGTTGAAAACTAATTAAAACGTTAGAAACTAATTGTAACATTAAAACAGATTAAAATGTTGAAACAAAACTGCCCGTTTACCAAGTCAGTTTTGACTTCTTCAAAAACATCATTTTCCTGGTAAGCTCAAAAAATTAATTAAATGTTTCACAAAATGATTCGGGCGTCATGATATCACGCGCAGGAGGGCAAATCGATGATTTGCACTAGCCATTAGCCTCCAGCATATTTTTGTGCGCGTGAGCCCACCACCTCATTTATTTCTTACAAAGCTCAAAATACATGTTAATTTATAAACTCTTTAAAACTTTGAAGGCTAAGCAATGTAGGACATAGACTTTTGAAATATCAAAGCTAAAACAACAACAGTTAGTTTGTATTTTTAATTCGAGAGCTAGAATGAGAGACAATTTTAATCATGAGATCATATATGTCATGATGCCTTATCTCTTTTTAGAATGTCTGGTTTGTGTAGTATTTGTTGAGTTGTGATATTATTAATTATATCATTCGGATTTTTTTTTCTTTTCTGAAAAAGGTAAATAGCATTTTCTTTTTGGGTACACAATTCCTAGCATCTTAATGTTGCGTTAAACACCAAGTTGTACACGTCACTGGATTTAATTCCTAAATGTTATATGAATAGTTTATTTTAGAAAATAACAGGAAACAATTATAGAGTTATTAAATTAAATTTCTATTTATAAAATAAACAATAAATTTAAAAATAAAAAATATAATATAACATTATCATCTATTGAACTAAAGGTTGATAACATTACATTGCTTTTTTTAAACTATGATTAAGTATTCTTACATACATTATTAGGAAATTAACCTTTGAATACTACTAATTCTAAAGATAAGCCTTTGAATAAATTTTTGTTATTTTCATTTTATTTATTTATTTTATTTTTATCAAATTGTCAATTCAATTTATAGTGACAGGAAAGGGAGCATCTATCCCTTGTACTTAATTGGTAATTCGGCATGTAACAGTTCATATTGACGTGCAATGCAACATGGTACCAAATCTACTACGGTTTTGGAAGGATGCTATTATTAACAACATGGATAATGGTAAATTATGAATTCCTCCATCCATTCGTTTTATTTGTTGTTTAATGAAGCTATACAATAATTTAAAAATATTAAGTAGCGTTGATTATAAACAAAAAATATATATTTCATTAAATTATTATATATTAAAATATTTAAAATATTATTATCATTCTATTAATCATTACTCTCATTTATTAATACTAAATTACAAAGGATATATAAAATTAGAAAAAAAAATATTAATAATTTTTAATTTTTAAAATTTATAAATAAAATGAAATAATTTTTTTTCTAAAATAATAAATAAAAATAGACGAACTTGTTGAAAAGTTTTATCTCATGAACTAACTATTTGAGATGTGGATAATATTCATAACACCCGATTCGATTACATTAACCTTGCATAATTTCATGGACAGTAATTAGAATAGTTAGAGTGAAATAAAGTAACAACAATAATATTATCATTACATTTTTAACTCATATCACTTTTTATACTACTTCACATATCATTAATTACATCAATTTTTCATCATCACTTTTTCTTACTTAATTATAATTATAAAAATAATAATAATAAATGTGATAAGAGAAAAAGTGTGATGAAATAAACATTTTCCATAAGGTAAAGACAGTGAGATACTTTTGCCCTCAGCAAAAGTAAAATGTGGTTGTGACGACACAAACCATGAATGAATGTGATGAACACTAACGACGAAAGCACTCTTATGTCATGCATGCCCACATCTTAGGATAAGGACATTATATGAATTTGGATTTTTTCAATTTTTTTTCTCAAGTGATTAATTAGAAGAGAACGAAAAAATACAAAAAAGATTGTTAGTGAGACTTAATTATTAATATAATTTTTTTTATAACCTTTATATCTTTTTCTCTCCTCTAATTAATCACTTAAGAGAAAAAAAAATCCAAATCCAACATAACATATACAAGAAAGCTTGAGCTCAAGTAGCTCAAACTTGAGGTTGCGATAACGACATAAACATATATAACTACATATATAATGGACAATGACTTATAATTAAGAAGTGGTTCAAGTATTATATAAGATTAATTAAGTTCAACAGTTGTGAGTTATTTGCAATGTAAAGGGGTAATTTGCAGAAAAGTATCAATGAGGAGGGACAATTGTGATATTCTGAGCAAGGATCTACGAAGCACAAATACGTATACGGATACGGGACATGACACGAAGACATACTAAATTCAAAAAATTATAAATTCAAATATATATATATATATATATATATATATATATATATATATATATATATATATATATATATATATGTATATATATAATATCAAAGTAAATAAAATAATTTGATTTATGTATATATATATAATTACGAAATTTAAAAAAAAGATTCATAATTCATTAATATCATTTTTATAAGCTTAAAAATTTACAATATCTTAATATATGTCATATGTGTTAATATTTGTTACCTAATAAACTCTACCCAAAAAATATGGAGCATAATTTCTATTGACATTTTTTAAAAAATCTCATAAACTAACTTCTCCTAATATAACTAACCATGCATAAGTATATGTACATCCAAAAAAATTAACTAGAGAGAATAGTGGTGTGAGACAAGTTTCATTGACGACAAAGTGGACGGCTTAGTACGAGTAGAGATAGAATGAGAAAATAAAAATAGTGGTGTGTGAAAAGATAAAACTTAAAAGCCTAATAGTGACATGCAAAAAGATAAAACTTAAAATATCGGTATGTGAAAATAGTGACTTGATACGTCAATTATGTGATTGTGCTTAAATGAGTTACGAGCTTACTAATTAGACGTTAGCCATTGAAACTAATTTTTAAAATATATATATATATTAATGGGTCGCGTGTCCAAGTTATGTCCTAAACATATCCAAGTGTGTTCGAACCGTGTCCAAGACGTGTTCAAGTAAAAAATAATAATATTTTTTGTCAGGCACATTCAAAGACGCAAGACATGTGTATCGTATACACGTCCTCATGTGTCTGACATGGACACGTGTCCAACACGCGAACACGCCTCAAAAATGGCATGTCTGTGCTTCGTAGGCAAGGATTAATTTTATTCACAAATGATATAAAAAAAACTTTATAAGACTAAAAACATATTTAATAGACAATAACTTAAGAGAAATAACTATATGTTTATACTTTTTAAACATATTTCTTTAATTTGTTAATTAATAAATTTGTTACCTAATAACGAACATTATGATCAACATAAAATAAAATTATTGACTAGATTTTACATTATTAACTATCATATATAGAAATACCATTATCCTCATAAACATCTGAATGGTCTTTTTTTGTTCGTAAAGACAAGATTGCATAACTATGGTAAACTCTAGCGTTCAAAGTTCAATCACTGGAGCTTCTATTAGTTATTATTTTGATTTATGTTGGTCCACACATTATTAAAAGAAAAAAACGATTCCAAAAGTAGAAAAAGAAAGGTGAAGAAATTTCTTTCCCTTGAAGGCTGGAGTGTTTGATCCTCGTTATAACAATACACTGGTTTCACATTGTGTAAGCTTTGGTATTTCAAGAAATTATGACTTTTGGAAAAAAAAATCCAAAAATAAAATATCACCATTCTGTGGCGAAAGAAAAAGGTCAGGGAATGTAAACAAATAGACTTCAATAAGTTCGTAGTTTCTGATAAAGAACCTAACTTTTACACTGTTGGCTAGCATGCTTTTTATTTTCTCCCCTTTTTTTTTCATTGTTACCATGCTTTAGCACAACAATCATTATCATCCGATCCTTGAATTGTTATTTCACGCAATCTTGATAATTGTCATTTGAAAAAGATGTTCGAGCAGCTTCAGACCATGTTGAGATAGCTAAATTTACAAAGAAATGCGATTCGTTAGCTTCACACTAATCTTACATCAAATAAATAAAATAAGAAGAGCGGTAAACTTTATCATCTTATGCGAGTCATACATTTAATAAATAAATAAAAAGTGAAATTTCTCGTTATAAATTAAAGCAAAATTTTTATTGCATTGCAAATTATTATTTGTCTCACATCAGAGAAATTAATAAGAGAGAGGCTAAGTATTAATTATAAATTGAGAATCAAATAATTAGATTAGTAAAAAAAAAATTAAATTGATTTTATAAAAAAAAATTGAAATGGTAGTGGTTTTCAAATTTTTATATTGATTTTTGAAAATAATAGACGAACTTGTTGAAAAGTTTTATCTCATGAACTAACTATTTGAGATGTGGATAATATTCATAACACCCGATTCGATTACATTAACCTTGCATAATGTCATGGACAATAATTAGAATAGTTAGAGTGAAATAAAGTAACAACAATAATATTATCATTATATTTTTAACTCATATCATTTTTTATACTACTTCACATATCATTAATTACATCAATTTATTCTCGCCATTTTTTCTCACTTAATCACAATCATAAAAAATAATAAAAAATATGGCAAGGAAAAAAGTGTGACAAGATAAATATTTTCCATAAAGTAAAGACAGTGAGATACTTTTGTCCTCAGCAAAAGTAAAACGTGGTTGTGATGACACAAACCATGAATGAATGTGATGAACACTAACGACGAAAGTACTCTTATGTCATGCATGCGCACATCTTAGGATAAGAATACTATATAAATTTGGATCATCTCAATTTTTTTTTCTTAAGTGATTAATTAGAAGAGAAAGAAAAATATTAAAAAAATTATTAGTGGGACTTAATTATTAGTATAAAATTTCTTTTATAACATTTATGTCTTTTTCTCTTCTTTAATTAACCACTTAAGAAAAAAAAATAAAAAAATCCAAATCCTACATAATATATCCAAGAAAGCTCAAGTAACTCAAACTTGAGGTTGGGATAACGACATAGACATATATAACTACATATTTAATGGACAATGACTTATAAGAAGTGGTTCAAGTATTATATAAGATTAATTAAGTTCAAGAGTTGTGAGTTATTTGCAATGTAAAGGGGTACTTTGCAGAAAAGTATCAATGAGGAGGGACAATCGTGTTATTCTGAGCAAGGATCTATGAAACATAGATATAGATACGGGACACGAGACACTATATGAAGATACATTAAATTTAAAAAATTATAAGATATATATATATATATATATATATATATATATATATATATAAATTAATATCAAAGTAAATTAAATAACTTGATTTATGTATATATATAATTGTAAAATTTAAGAAAAAAGATTCATAATTTATTAATATTATTTTTATAAGTTTAAAAATTTATAATATCTTAATATATGTCATATGTGTTAATATTTGCTACCTAATAAACCCCACCTAAAAAATATGGAACATAATTTCTATTGACATTTTTTAAAAAATCTCCTAAACTAACTTTTCCTAATATAATTAACCATGTAGAAGTACACGTGCATCCAAAAAAATTAACTAGAGAGAATGGTGGTGTGAGACAAGTTTCGGTGATGACAAAGTGGACAACTTGATACGAGTAGAAATAGAATAAGAAAATGAAAATAAATGGTGTGTGAAAAGATAAAACTTAAAAGCCTAATAGTGACGTATGAAAAGATAAAACTTAAAATATCGGTATATGAAAATAGTGGCTTGAGACGACTGTTATGTGATTGGGCTTAAGTGAGTTACAGACTTACTAATTAATAGCCATTGAAACTATTTTTTTAAATATATATATTAATGGATCGCGTGTCCAAGTTGTATCCTAAACGTCTCTAAGTGTGTTTGAATCATGTCTAAGACGTGTCCAAACCAAAAAATAATCTTTTTAGTTGGACACATTCAGATACGCAAGACATGTATGTCGTGCACGCGTTCTCATGTGTTTAACATGGACACGTGTCCGACACACGGACACGCCTCAAAAACGATGTGTCTGTGCTTCATAGGCAAGGATTAATTTTATTCACAAATGATATAAAAAAAACTTCATAAGACTAAAATCATATTTAATAGACAATAACTTAAGAGAAATAATTATATGTTTATACTTTTTAAACATATTTCTTTAATTTGTTAATTAATAAATTTGTTACCTATTAACAAACAGTATGATCAACATAAAATAAAATTATTGACTAGATTTTATATTATTAACTATCATATATAGAAATACCATTATCCTCATAAACATCTGAATGGTGTTTTTTTGTTCGTAAAGACAAGATTGTAGAACTATGGTAAACTCTAGCGTTCAAAGTTCAATCATTGGAGCTTCTATTAGTTATTATTTTGATTTATGTTGGTCCACACGTTATTAAAAGAAAAAAACGATTCCAAAAGTAGAAAAAGAAAGGTGAAGAAATTTTCTTTCCCTTGAAGGCTGGAGTGTTTGATCCTCGTTATAACAATACACTTTGGTTTCACATTGTGTAAGCTTTGGTATTTCAAGAAATTATGACTTTTGGAAAAAAAAACCAAAAATAAAATATCACCATTCTGTGCGAAAGAAAAAGGTCAGGGAATGTAAACAAATAGACTTCAATAAGTTCGTAGTTTTTGATAAAGAACCTAACTTTTACACTGTTGGCTAGCATGCTTTTTATTTTCTCCCATTTTTTCCATTGTTACCATGCTTTAGCACAACAATCATTATCATCCGATCCTTGACTTGTTATTTCACGCAATCTTGATAATTGTCATTTGAAAAAGATGTTCGAGCAGCTTCAGACCATGTTGAGATAGCTAAATTTACAAAGAAATGTGCTCCATTATAGCTTCACACTAATCTTACATCAAATAAGTAAAATAAGAAGAGAGGTAAACTTTATCATCTTATGCGAGTCATACATCTAATAAATAAAAAGTGGAACTTCTCGTTATAAATTAAAGCTAAAATTTTATTGCATTGCAAAGTATTAGTTGTCTCACATTAGAGAAATTAATAAGAGAGAGGCTAAGTATTAATTATAAATTGAGAATCAAATAATTAGATTAGTGAAAAAAAATTAAATTGATTTTATAAAAAAATTGAAATGGTAGTGGTTTTCAAATTTTTATATCGATTTTTTAAAACAATAATATTACTCACATACATTTATATAAACATTATTTCAAATTTACATAATTTTTATTATTTGATTACAACTAGATCTACCCTACTTTTTATATACCTACACTTTAATTTAACTATATAGACAAATATGAAAAATATATGTGTCGAAGTGTTAGCATTTCTTTTTGAAAATATGATTTTAGGGGTTGATTACACCTCCGGTTCAGTTTTGATTTTCCAGTCCGGTCCATTTTTAAAAATCACAAAACAATAAATTAATATAAGAGTTTTATAAAAAATAATATATATATATATATATATATATATATTATTTATCATAGTATCTTTCATCCAATAAATGAAAGATTAATTTTTTAGAATATGATTAAATATTTAAATAAAAATCCTTTATAATAATATTATTTTTATGTATATAAATCTTGTAATCAAACTCAAAACTACTTAAAAAACTAAAAAAAATTCACTTAGACCACTACACATTAATTATGTGTACAATATATATATATATACACACACAGTTGGATTTAGTTTAGAGGGAAATGATAGCATAAAATATCCAATTTACTTTGACATTGCAATCAATAAACCTCCCCAATCATGACAGTGGATAAATCTTAAAGATATTTTATATCTCTTGAAAAAGTTATGTTATTTCACACTAACGTTAAAATTAAATGTTTTACTATAAATTCTTTTCTCTTTATCTTTAGAACATATCTTCACGGTCATTCTTCTATTCTTCTTTTTCCTTTCTTCATCCTATCTATAAAAGGTTATTCTTCTTCTTCTTCTTTAATTTTATTTCTATCGGATTGGTTCTATTTATAAGGATATTAGGAATTGCAGACTATATATTTTTCGTTATGCTTTAATTTTTCTACTACAATGTGGACATCTGTACTTGCAATGCCCATGTTTGGGCTTTAGGACTTTCATAAGGTAAAAGTCATATTATGCTTTGATGGTATGGTCCAAAAATTTATGGACATTGGTAAGTCATCAGCCCACGCATTATCCCTAGTAAATCAATTAACCCTCTTATTAGTAGTAAACGGGGCTCACTTTCATCGAGCGTTTCCTAAAAGGTTGACAATTATAGGACACAACATTTATTTGGCAGTACATAGACTTATATTGTGTTGCGATTAGGCCTAAGGAGCTTCATTATGTACACGTGGTACACTGGCAATTTAAGTTGTCAAGCGCTTCAAGGGACTTGAACTTGCAACATTATTTTAATACCATTTGCAGGATTAAACACTTTTCATTATAGTTATTAGTCAAATAATAACTTTATTTTCTTATTATAGTAATACATATCCTCATGTCCATAACGTACTTGCTAGTGACCCTAAGAGACTTTGCAATACACATGTAATGGACTCACAAATTGCGTTATCAAACATTTTTGATGTGCACCCATGTGCACAATAAATACAAAAGGTGATTGTTAACTTCTCATAAAACCAACACTTTTGATACATGGTGGCTTTTCATTCAAACTTAGAGACATATTTGTGGTGGGATAGAGAGAGACATCTTATGATTATGAATTGACACATCATTATTTTAAATGTAAAACAACTGTCTAATATAGAAATTTATATAAAATAATTTATCTATGTAATGAACATTGATGAAGTTGGTAATCTATGCCGAGAAAAGAATTCAATTGAACACAAGTTTTAGGTTTAACAAATAAGTAAATATTTGCATATCTTCAAGAAGTTTTTGATTCTCATGCATTGATAAAGTGAGTAATTTTAATTAGATACAATTCATTATAAGCACTTAAATTATTAGTTTACATATGTAAGATTGTGGGGTTCATAATAGAAATACATTAATTTTTACAAATATTTTTATACATATCAATTAATAATTTAAATATTTAAAAGATAACATAGTATATCGTGTTTACCTAAAAAATATCAAACAAAATTTTGTACATAAGAGAAATTTAGAGATACATCTAGAACAATATATCTCTTACTCTATATCATTAAATGAGTATCACGTCATTTGTGAATTATTATTATCTCTCACTTAAATTATATTTTTAATGCGACTATTAAAATGTAGTTAAAAAAGAAAAGAATTTTTTAATCATTATTTTGTGAATCAACGGTGTGTTGGTATGAGTAGAATGAGTTCAAATTTTTTAAGTATATAGTATTAAATTTGATTTCAGAATTTATATGTATGTAAATAATATTATAGATAAGAGTCTCTACTTATACACTTGAACGTATCTTAATAAGCTAGTCTCTCGTTTATCAAGTAAAGAATAATATAGGAAACCATAATCACTGTATTTTGAAACTAATCATTTTCTTCCTCTTATGTCCCATTCCACTGCCTTGCACCTCCCAACACACAGCATAGCATACCCTTCCACTACTCTACTACATGGCAGCATCCAAACCCCGTAACAGAACAATAGAGAGAGAACACGCAGTCTTTCTGTTTTCGTTCAACCCAAACCCAACTCCTTACCTTGTCAACCACCCAAACAGAACCCCCTGCAATGCAATTCCGAGCAAAGATCACCACCCACATCAACCCAACCGAAACCACCATCTGCCGTACACGGCCGTCCAAACCATCGACCACATCACTGCAGCCGCAAGCCACTGCAGAAATGTTTAGTGCGTTGAAGTATATCATAATGAAATGTTGAAGGAGTCTGAGTTTGGGTTTTTAGTTCTTTTGGGCTGAGACTCTAGGAGGTGGGAAGTTTCGATTTTTGTTTCAAGTGGGTTTGGGCTTATAGGAATTACAGCAGGTTAAACTTAAGCTTTGGGGCTCATTTAGGTTAGTGATGGTCAGGATTGTATTCTTGGCTAATGATTTAGTTTTTTTTAGTGAGTTTAAGGATGGGGTAATTCTGTCTTGGGTTTGAATTTTTATTGAGTTATTTTATGGGCTAAATTCTGTTAGTGGGCTGAAATAGGCTGGGATTTTTGAGTCTAAATAAAAATTCCAAAAAAAAGTACATAAGATTAGGTTTAAAAAAAGTAAATAAATAGGATTATGTAATGAGCAAAAATATCAAAAAGTGTAAAATACAGGAAAGCCAGAAAAGGGATTAAAAAAAACTACCTCGAGTTCTTGGGGTAATTACTTTGTCTAGTTATTTTTTCTGGATTGATTATGTCATATAGTCATTGGACTTGTTGCTTGGTTTAAATTGATTCATTGTTAAGTAAATTTTTCTTGAACATTTTAATTATTTTTTAAATTAAATTAAAATTAATCAGCTTACACTTGTTTTATAAAAACTATGTGGCTTTAATTATCCATTACATTTTAGGAGATGTATTGTAGCGCAAGTCAAGTCAAACTTGTAATATTTTGTAATTTAATGTTTCATCTTTATTGTCCTTTTAATTTGTAAAAGTTTAAATTTGTGTTTTATATTTATTTACTACTTTTCTTGTAAATATTGATTTGATTGATTGTTAATTATAGTTTATTTGTACTTGCGATTATTTAATTTATGAGTAAATTTAATATTATAGTTTCTCCTATGACATAAACAAACTCCTGAACTTAAATTAATTTTCGTAGACTAATTTATTTTAAGATTATTTTAAAAAGTATTTTTCTAATTTTTCTTAATGAATAAAATTAGTAGAGACTCTTTTAAAATATTTTTATAAAATTTTGGGTACCATAATTTGTGGTGATTCTATCGCGACAAATAAAGAAAAAAATTCTTTGTTGAAAGAAAAATGTTAAATCGACATTAAGAATTTAAATTCATCACAATGAATATACACATTTGAACAATATTCTACTTGAACAAGGTTTAAATATGTTCAGTCTCTTAAAATATTGTGATTTTCCAGATTAATCTCTCATTTCATTTTTTTTTTCATCAAGTCACCTAAAAATAATTTTTCATTTTCATATAGTCTATTTGTTAATTCATCGTTTAACATTATCATTAAGTGTATGTATGACATTTATATGCTCCCCGTGTCATTTAACACGAGATCGATATTATATGAGAATGACAAAAAATTGGAAGACGATGGAATAATTTTAAAAATAGGAGACCAATCAAGGAAATTGTGATATTTTGATAGATTAAAAACATATTTAAACGTTTAAACAAATATTCTATTTGATAGCTATAAAAGAATACACTTCCTTCTCTGCATTCACAACCGTTCAACTTCCATTGGTAATGGTAAAAGGCTTAAAATGAGGCAATATCGTGCCATTTAGGGATGAAAATAGGTCAGTCGACCTATCAGGGGCATTTAGTTTTCAACGGTCAGATTTGTTTTCTAACGTTACTTTGCCAACAGTCGTATTTTCTAAACGGCTCTTTTTAGTTTCTATAAATTCTGATTACATACTGTGATTTTGGTTACCCGAATTCTGCTTCTCTCTTCTGCTCTTCTACACCTTCTCCTTCTCTTCGTCTGGGTTACTCACTGTTGATAGTCTCTTGCAGTTCTTTCATCCCTGTCAAACAGGAAGAGTCTGCTGTACCCTGGGGGATTTTCGTCTATACCGAAATAATCCTTGAGGGCAGTGCTTGGCACGCTTCAGACTTTACGGGTTTGCTGTTTCTTTTCAGGTTCAATTACACAACAATCTCAAGGATTATGGAACCACAAAACGCAGCTAACAACGCCGCTCTCTCAGCCAACAACGGGTCCGACAATGGTACCCCACAAAACCCACCTCCTGTTGTTGCCGCAGTTACATACGCCAAACCATTCCCAGATGTTTCCAAGATCGAAATGTTCGGAGGACAAAATTTCAAAAGATGGCAGGAGCGTGTCTACTCTATTCTAGACATGCACGGCGTCGCTACTGCACTCACAGATCAAATGCATGACACATCTACTGATCAGAAAATACTTGACGATTGGACTTATGCCAATAAGGTATGTAGGCACACAATTCTAACCACATTATCTAACGAATTGTTCGATGTCTACTGCTCATACAAGGAAAGCAACAAAATTTGGGAGTCTATGATTGTCAAATACACTGCTGAGGATGCTGGCAAACAAAAGTTCATTATTGGGAACTACTACCGATGGGAGATGATGGATGAAATTGATATCAAAACTCAAATCAACCAATACCACAAGCTATTAGAAGAATTGAAGGCTGAGAACATCACCTTGCCTGATGAATTTGTAGCAGGATTGCTCATTGAAAAACTACCGCAAACTTGGAAGGACTACAAACAACAACTCAAGCATAAAAACAAACAGTTGTCCCTTGCTGATTTAATTACCCACATAATTATTGAGGACACGAACAGAAACGAGATCAAGGCTGCAAGGACAAAAGCATTGGCTTCAAGGGCAAATATGGTACAAGTCAATAAGAAAAGGTACGAACATAAACCCAACAAAAGGACTGATTACAATAAACTAAACTACGTGCCAAGAGTGAATAATCCCACTTTCAAAAATAGTGGAGGAAACTATTATGTTTGTGGCAAGTCAGGTCATCGGGCGGCTCAATGCAGACACATGAAGAGAAATGACGATCCTCCTAAGCCAAACGCAAATTTGGTCGAAGGAGATGATATAATTGCTGCGGTCGTTTCTCAAGTTTTATTGATGGCCAATGTGAATGATTGGGTGGTAGACTCTGGGGCTACCAGACATATTTGTGCAAACAGAAATATGTTTACCTCCTACATTTCTGTGGGGGATGGAAAAGAACAAGTTTATCTTGGTGATTCCCGAACCGCCGAAGTTCTTGGGAAAGGAAAAGTTCTTCTGAAACTCACATCTGGCAAGACTTTAGCTCTCAACGAAGTGCTTCATGTACCTAGCATAAGGGCGAATTTAATTTCTGTGGCCTTGCTAGGAAAGGTTGGGGTTAAAGTATCTTTTGAGTCTGACAAAATAGTGATGACAAAAAATAATGTCCTTGTAGGGAAGGGTTATTGTAATCAAGGCCTGTTTGTACTCAATATTGCTAAAATTAATGAAAATGCTACTTCTTCTGCGTATATGATTGACTCTATTGATATGTGGCAAGCTAGATTAGGACATGTTAGTACTGTTTATATTAAGAAAATGCAATATCTTGGATTAATTTCTGGTTTTAGTGATACATGCTTAAACAAATGTGAAATATGAGCTGAATCAAAAATAACTAAAAAATCATGTTTATATGTAGAAAGAAAAACTGAAGTTCTTGAATTAATTCATTCTGATTTAGGAGACTTAAAACAAACTATGACTAGAGGTGGTAAAAAATATTATATAACTTTTATTGATGATTTTTCTAGATACACTAAAGTATATTTACTTAGAAATAAAGATGAGGCTTTTGATATGTTTCTAGTATATAAAGCAGAAGTAGAGAATCAATTAAATAAAAGAATTAAAAGAGTTAGATCATATAGAGGTAGTGAATACACTTTATTTAATGACTTTTGTGAAAAAGAATGAATAATTCATGAAATCACACCCCTTACTCTCCTCAATCTAATGGTATAGCTGAAAGGAAAAATAGGACTTTAAAAGAAATGATGAATGCCCTTTTAATTAGTTCTAATGCACCTGATAACCTTTGGGGTGAAGCCTTATTAACTGCATGTCACTTACAAAATAGAATTCCTTATAAGAAAATAGGTAAAACATCATATAAGTTATGGAAGGGTTATAAGCCTAACTTAAAATATTTAAAAGTGTGGGGGTGTTTAGCTAAAATGATTTTACCTGAACCTAAAAAGAGAAAAATAGGCTCTAAGACTTCTGATTGTATGTTTACTGGGTATGTTGATCATAGTGCTGCATATAGATTTTTAGTTTTAAAAAGTGATGTGCTTGATTGCAAGTCTATAATTGAGACAAAAAATGCTGAATTTTTTTAACATATTTTTTCCTTAAAATTAGAAAATATTTCTGAAACTCCAGTATAAAATTTATCTGATGATTCATATGAGGATTTGAGAAGAAGTAAAAGACAAAGAAAAGAAACTTCTTTTGGAAATGATTTTTACACATATCTTGTTGATGATGACCCTTTAACTCTTTCTAAAGTTTTTTCTTCACCTGTTGCACCTTTTTGGAAAGAAGCCATTAATTCTGAAATTAATTCAATTACAAAATATAATACTTGGGTTTTAGTAGATTTACCTCCTGGAACAAAACCAATTGGTTGCAAATAGATTTTTAAAAGAAAATATAACCCCGACGGATCAATTGAAAAATATAAAGCAAGATTAGTAGCAAAAGGTTTTACTCAAAAACAAAATGTTGACTTTTTTTGATACCTTTGCTCCTGTAACTAGAATTTCTTCTATTCGAGTTTTGATTGCTTTAGCCTCTATACATAATTTGGTTATTCACCAAATGGATGTTAAAACAGCTTTTTTAAATGGTGATTTAGAAGAAGAAATTTACATGGTACAACCTGAGAGGTGTGTAGTTCCTGAACAAGAAAATAAAGTATGTAAACTTCTCAAATCTTTATATGGTCTAAAACAAGCACCTAAATAGTGGCATGAAAAGTTTGATCAAACTTTAATTTGTGATGGTTTTTCTTCTGTTGAAGTTGATAAATGTGTATATACAAAATTAGTAAATAATGAATGTGTAATTATTTGTCTATATGTGGATGACATGCTAATTTTCGGTACTAGTCATGACATAGTGCATCAAACAAAATGTTTTCTTGAATCTAAATTTGACATGAAAGACATGGGTGAAACTAGTGTAATTCTAGGTGTTAAAATCATAAGGAAGTGTGATAGTATAATACTATCACAAGAACATTATGTAGAGAAACTTCTAAAGAAGTTTGGACATTTTGATGTCAAACCTGTGAGTACCCCTTATGATGCTAACACTCAATTAAAGAAAAACAGAGGTGATCCTGTTGCCCAGTCTCAGTATGCACAGATTATTGGGAGTCTGCTGCATTTGATGAATTTCACTCGACCTGACATAGCGTATGCTGTATGCAGATTGAGTAGATATACACATAATCCTAATAATGATCACTGGGCCGCTTTGGCTAGACTAATGAAATATTTGAGAGGTACTATGAACTATGGTATTGTTTATAGTGGATTTCCCGCTGTATTAGAAGGATACAGTGATGCTAATTGGATCTCAGATTCAGATGAGATTAAATCCACTAGTGGCTATGTGTTCACCTTTGGTGGTGGTGCAGTGACTTGGAGATCAGCCAAACAAACAATAATTGCAAAATCCACCATGGAGTCAGAGTTTATTGCTCTGGAAAAAACCGGTAATGAGGTCGAGTGGTTGAGAAATTTCTTAGAAAATATTCCATTAGGAATAAAACCAAATCCTTCTGTGCCTGTGCATTGTGACAACAAGGCGGCAATATCTATTGCAAGTAATAAAACCTTTAATGGTAAGAACAGACACATTAGGTTGAGACATGAAGTGATAAAGCAGCTGCTGAAAGATGGAATTATATCCATTGATTATGTGAAGTCAGAAGTGAACTTGGCCGATCCTCTGACTAACCCTTTGGGAAGGAATTTAATATATACCACATCGAGGGGAATAGGACTTAAGCTAATTTGAAACTAACAGTGATGGTAACCCGACTTTTATGAGTGGAGATCCCATGAAAGAAGTTCATATGGGTAATAACAAGTCACTTGTTAGTACTGCTAGCACTGTGTTTGTCCCTTCCTATGATGTGAGAAGCATGAGAAGTACTAGACTGCATTTATTGTGAGGATAAGTTATATGCTTTTAATGAATTTCATATCCCTTATAGGTGGTGTATAAAGTGCAGTATACACTTGATAAAATCACTTATATGAGTGTGGAGTGGGGCCGCTCCTATGAGATAATGACATAGTTTCTTGAGCACTCATGAACAACCAGGCATGCACATGGTCGAAAAGTGCAAAACGACGTTAACACAAGAGATAAGTGAGAGTGTAGATATGATCAAATGGGATTCTAATTTACACGAAAAATGTTTTAGTTCATAGAAGTTTAACCTTCACCAATTACATTGTAAGTTAGAGTCTTATTTATCTAGGTCTGGTTCATAGTCCAAAAGACACCAGATTCAAAAATGTTTACACTGATGATGTAACCCAGATTCTATTTTATTTATTGTTTGTTTTTATTTTAAATATTCTTTTGAAATTGTGGGGGATTGTTGTGAAATGTGTATTTTCAAAAGAATAAGTCCCACATTGGTTGGAAGCAAGTTTTTGAAGAGTTTATATTTCAACTTGTGTTTTGGGCTTTGTAAGAAACAAATAAAGTGGTGGGCTCGCGCACACAAGATTGGGCTGAAAAGCTCATGGCTAGTGCAAATCCTCGATTTCCCCCCTACGTGTAATATCATGAAGCCCAGATCTTTTGTCAAATATTTAATTAATTTTTTGAGCTTACCCGGAAAATAAGGTTTTTGAAGAAGTCAAATTTGACTTGGTCTTCCCAACGGGCAAATCTGTTTTTCTAACGTTCCAATTAGTTTTTAACAAGCAGATAATTAGTTTCTAAACAGGCATTTAGTTTTCAACGGTCAGATTCGTTTTCTAACGTTACTTTGCCAACAGTCGTATTTTCTAAACGGCTCTTTTTAGTTTCTATAAATTCTGATTACATACTGCAATTTTGGTTACCCGAATTCTGCTTCTCTCTTCTGCTCTTCTACACCTTCTCCTTCTCTTCGTCTGGGTTACTCACTGTTGATAGTCTCTTGCAGTTCTTTCATCCCTGTCAAACAGGAAGAGTCTGCTGTACCCTGGGGAATTTTCGTCTATACCGAAATAATCCTTGAGGACAGTGCTTGGCACGCTTCAGACTTTACGGATTTGCTGTTTCTTTTCAAGTTCAATTACACAACACAGGGTGCCTATTTCAGCACTGGGGTTTGAGCTTCACCATTTTGGGTCACATGATCATAATGCATCCCATGGCAGCACTTGTAATTCACAGATTCTATCTCCATTTTTCAGGCCACATGATGGATGAGGGCAATAGATGGTGTTTGGGACTCCAGAGCGAATGTTGTTTAATTGGAAGTGCACACAATGAGAAGGAACGGTGGAACTCTTACGGTTGTAGTAATCCATGAAAGCATAGTCAATGCCTTGTAACTCCAACACATTTGTCCTCCAATCTTCGAACTCCTCCAGCACATTCATCATCAACTCATTGTAACCCAATACCACGACGTTCTCCCCTTTGCTCAAAAGAGCCCATCCCTTTTCAGTTTTCATGGACAGCAAAGTCTGTATTTCTCAAAGGGCAGAGTCAAGCTCCAAGTTATCCTTTTGGATCTTGCTCAGAAACGAGTTGGTTATATTCACCCAGAAATTGGATTCAGTGGTTGGATCAATCATTCCAAAGTTAAATTGCTCTATGTAAGCATCTGCTTGTATGATAATGGGATCCTTCTTTATGGCATTCACAAGAGTACCAAACCTTTGAGTCCATGTGCTAGCTGTCTGTACCTCCATAGAAGAACACATATTTCTCCTCTTGGATATCTATTCACAAGAGTATATATTTTAATTTGTAATGATAATACTCACAAAATTAACGAAACAAAAAGTTAGGCTAGATGCACAATTAATACGATAAAGCAATTTGTTAGCCAAAAATAATTAAGGTGTGCAAAAACTTTTTAGAAGAATTGTACAATTATTTCTTAAATTCATTCAAGAAAATAATAAATTGCATGGGATGTTTAAAATTTCATACGTCATTCTTAGAATTTAGTTTTATTGATAATTATTTATTACATGTTTGAACTAATATATTTTAATTTTAAGAAAATTTATAGTCAACATAAACTTTTTATGAAAAAAAAAATTATTCAAACATAATTATAACTATGATAATTTTTTCTTAAGTTAATTTCAAACAAAGATTTCTCAAAATTATAGATACACTTTGGCCATTGTTGATACCCAATTTTATCCATTTTCTTTTATTTTTGTTTTTGTTTTATTTATTTAATTTAATTTCCTTTTTTTTTAAAAAGAAAAAAAAAAAAAAAACTTTGTACTGGTCAACCCATGACCCAGTTTTCTCCTCAACCCGAAACCCAATTTCATTTTCTCAACCCATAACCCAACTTCTCCATTCTCTGCAACCTTCAAACCCTAGCCTCCACAAGCAGCATTAAAATGGCAGTTTCTTTGTTTTAATTGTTTTTGAATTTTCTAACAGTTTTGGTTTTGTTTTAATTGAGTTTTGAATTATCAAGCGGTTTTTAATCCTTCTGCTTTCCAAACGTAAAAAGAAAAATTAAGGCATTCGAATGATGGGGCACAATATAAGGAAAGGAAGAATGAAAAGAACGGGATGAAAGGATTCAGAAAATATACAAAAACAGAGAGCAATCACAGACTGAGAAGAGATTTTCCTGCATTACGATTCATCACACGAAATTCCTTCACCATAACCATCAACTCACCTCGGTGAGTTGACTCAAAGAACCTCTAAACAATCACCCACTCCACCAACCAAGCCACCATTAACACCACCCAAGACCACCAAGAACTAGAATCGTGACTTCGGACGACTGCGCGTGTCTCCGTCGCGTCCCACTCCCCATCCCACCATCGCTCCGCTTCCGTGATCCGGATCCAACCCATCGAGCCAAACACCGGCCTGCTGTAGCCCAAGTCGAGAATCCAAATCCGTGGTAGCTGCCATAGCTGAATCGGTTGGCATCCTAAATCTCTCCCTTTTCTCTTTTGCTCTGTTTCGTTTTCCTTGCTGCAGAGATTGAGAAATCTCTCTCCCTTCTTCTTTTTTAATGGCTGGTCACGACACCAGCCTTTTTCCCCTTCCCCTTTTATTTTCTTTTTGGTCACAAGCTGTCTCCTGTTTTCTTTTTTTTATATATATATACATTTTAATTTGGGTGGTCACCGTGACCACCCTTTCACCTTTTATATATATATATATATATTTAACTTTTGGAGGTCACTCGTGACCACTTTTTTTTTTTTTTTTTTACTTTTCTTTTTGACTTTTTCTTTTCTTTTCTTTTTTCTAACGTTTTTTTAAAGATTGAAAGTAGATTAAAAAAGTGAAGAAATTAAGATGGGTATTTGGGATATAAAGTAAAAAATAAAATTGTTTTCTTTTAAAATAAAAAATATAAAAAATAACATAAAAAATAAATAAAAGTAAAATACATCAATTTATGGGTTAGTTTGACTTGATTATAATTTATTTCTGTCTCTTACTAATTATCTTATTTGTAGTTATGACAATTGAGCTATTTGGTATGTGATCTTAATCATTTTTTTTGTGTAAATCAAATATTTTTAAATTGATCGATGACGGAAAAATTGGGAGAGGATCGGAGCGCCGATCAGATTACACTCTTCCCAATAATCTTGAGGTTTTATATTGGATTTTGCCAGGAGCGCCGGCGAGGTCTAATCCCCACATAAAAATTAAAATAATTATGTAAATTAAAATACAACTTTTTTTAATAAACCAAAATAAAACTTTTCTTTTTATAAAATAAAATATTCAAATAAAAGTGAGCAATTTCATACAGTTTCAACATCATAGTTGTGGTGAATTAAAGTTTTATTTTTCATGAAGACATTTTTTGGAAATTATTACAAAAATCTCATTGTGCCAAAAAATATTTTTCTTGATTATAAATAATGTTTTATTTGGCCATTTATTTTGCAAATTACTTCTCTTAAAAAAAATAAAATTTTGATTCACCACTTTTATATAATATGTTGTAGACTTAGAATTTGTTCCAAAATAATGACTATTTAGTCACTCATTGCTTGTCTTAGTCATTTATCATTCTTGATATTATACTTGACAAAATGGGACATGTCAAAATAAAAAATAAAAAATTTCTTTTAATTAATAAAGGACCAATTAAATTAATCTTGCAAATAACATTAGATTAAATAGGTAACCGTTCTTAGAACGGACGGTGTAGGGTGCTAACACCTTCCCTACCCGTAATCAACCCCCGAACCTCAAACTCTGAAACGTAGACCATCTTTTAGGTGTCCAATTGCGCCATTCCATTTAATGGATAAAGCGATTGGTGGCGACTCCCAACACCCCGAGGTCCTCCTATCCTCCTTTTTCTTTTTATTTTCGCGACGCCCTTCGGGACGGTTGCGACAGCTGGCGACTCCACTGGGGACAGCTAGAGGGTTAAACTTTTTTTTATCTTATGTGATTTGCTCTTTAATTATGTTGGTCCGTTTTTGTTTTATTTGTTTTATTTGTTATTTGTTTCATATTAATGTACATTTTGTTTGTATTATATTTATTATATTTCTGCTTTGTAAATAAGTTCTCTCATGTACACTTCCACACACAAGCTCTCTACCCGAGCTCAGTACCTTGTAGGCTTAGACAGAGGGTGAAGTAGTGTTGCTTTGTGGGACCGTTGGTCTCCGTTTAGGCACATGAAAACCCCTCGCTCAAATTGAACTCTTTCCGCTTGTAACCTATCATGGGTGAGGATGGAGGACCCTTGCTAGCCAAAGTGTTGGTGACGACAAAGAAGGGACAATTTGGGGACCTTTTGTCCAATAGGGGTCTAGAACCAAAGCTCTCACTTGTAGATATAATCTTAGAGCTATCATCATTCATAGAACTTATCCTGCTGATCGGGTACCAAGATTAGGTACCCCTTTTCCTCTAACATATGAAGAATTTCTGTTTGTCTTTTATTTTGTAGTTGTTAACTTTTCTTTTATCTTGCATTTGCATACGTGGTCCAATCCTGTGAAGATATCGATAAATCTCAAGCATGAATAAGGGAAAGATGACTCTAATGTCTGAGGTGAGAGAGTATCGAAATTTGTCGGTGAAGAGTCCGCAAGAATTCAAGCCAAGGAAGGAAATAGTTTGCATCGCGAGGATGTTCCTTTACCTCTCTTAAAGGGGAGCCATGACTTTGAGCAAAATGACTTAAGGAGGCTCCGTAATGTGTGGTGTAGCATGAGAAGACAAGAAGAGTTTAATAACAAGTATGGAGATATTGCAGCTCTCATGTTCATCACCCTTGACCTCCAAATGTTGAAAGCTATGCTCCATTTTTGGGACCCCTCATATCGGTGTTTTACTTTCCAACAATTTGACTTGGTACCCACGATTGAGGAGTATGCTAGGCTTCTTAATAGAGACGACGTGCCAAAGGACAAAGTGTACTCACATGACCCTAAGAAGACGCCAAGAAGGATGCTGTCCAAATTGATAGGGATTCATGCCAATGAATTGGACAAGTACATGGTGGATGAAGGACGAAGTCTAGATTCAGAGTTCTTGCTTAGGATGGCTGAAGCTCAAGTTGATCAAAGGTTTGGTTTGGTAGCACTAGCCCTCGCTATTTATGGGTTAGTAATTTTCCCAAGATGGAAAAATCAAATAGATGGACATGTGATCAATTTGTTCGAGCAGATTGAGCATGGGGTAAACCCACCCCACCAATTTTAGCCGAGACAATTCGATCTCTGAACTACTGCCGAGTCCATCAAAAAGGAAGGTTTTGGGGATGTGCACCATTACTTGCAGTATGGATGCTTAGTCATATGCCAACGTTGAAGTGCTTTAACCATCCAGAAATTGATCTGAAACAATATGTCATACCTAAGCACCCGCTCTCTCTATATGGTCGTGACAATTGGCCTCCCCGAACTCCGACGATGAGGCAATGGATCAGTTTTTTCATGGAAATAGAAGAAGTGGTTTGGAGGGCCAAGTGGTTTCCTCACACTTATACCATATATAGATGTGGAAGCAAACCTTGGGTTCCACTTATTGGTCCATGGGGAGTAGTGGGCTATGCTCACCTATGGTCCGAAGACAAATGGCATCCCGCAATTCATTCCGATGACTCATGGACTGTCCAAATTTGAATTCTCGTACGACAATGAAGGAACTAGTCATAAAATAAAAGAAGTCATTGAAGATTGGAAGGACACAAGAAGTGTGAAGCCCGGTCTCCCATCATCTGAAACGACACTAGAATACCCAATTTGGCAGGCTAGTAGGAGGAAGGGGTTTCTTGCTCCCAAGGTACAAGGTCCAGAGTTACCAATGCACTAATTTAATGAACCCAATGACTACTATGCTGAAGCAGAGGGGTGGTACGAAATCATTTATCGGCAGTGGACCACTGAGAGAAGGTCATTGGAAGATCAACTTGGCACTACAAGAAGAAAAATCCAAAGTCAAGAACAAGAGACAACCTCTAAAGATATTGAAATAGAGAGGTTAAGGAAAACATGTCAAGCCCTCGAAACAATCATTCAGGGGAAGGATGGTCAACTTCAAGAATTCAAGAATGAAGTTAAAATCTTGAATCAATATTTAGAAAAGCATGTTGAATGGTCTACTTTCTTGGAAAGTAAGAAGAATCGGTTAGAGGATGATGTTCTTTTCTTGACTAATGAAAAGAATTTCTATCGTAATGCAAGCCAAGAAATGGAACGGAAAGCCGAAATGGTTCTTAATAATATGAGGGAAATCTCCAACCATTCAAGAAAGAGGGCAAGAGAAATCATTAAAGTGGAAGCCAAGCTAGCACCAGGAGAAAACCAAGATATTTTGACTCGGGTTAGAAAGGACCTTGACTTCCTAGGAAAATTTCACTGAAATTAGTCTCTTGTTCTAGGAATGCTGATGTAATTTAGAGTTAGTATGACTCTTTCCATCTTATTTTGTAAAGCTAACTCCTCCATCTGACTTGAGGAGTAGCAAAGATCAGTGTGTGTAAAACTCTCTATGACCATAGAGCTTTTCCCTTTGAATAAATGAGGTTTATCGATATCGCTTGCTACTTTGGATCATGTCTCTACATGCATAGTTTTATTTTTGTTTGCATTTTCTTTTCCTTTTTCATATTTTCTAATAAAAAAAATTAATACAGAAAGGAAAACTGTCTCTACGACACCCATATAGGACTCGCTCTCAATCAAGAGTCATGGATGAACTGGGTCAGTCACAAGAAGAGTTGAGAAGTGAAGTAAGCCAGCTAAAAGAACAAATGGCCAAGATCTTGGAAATTCTGGAAAAAAACAAAGAACACAGAGGGGACTCCTTCAAAGGGAAATGATGATCCTTCTGCCACGCCTGCTCACCCGCCCGGCTTTACGCCAGTTCATTGGCAATATCCTAGTGTCACCTCTCAAGGGGCCATGATGCCGCTCACCATCTACTCAAATAATCCTGAAACACAGGCATCTTCATTCCCACAATATGGCCTTCCACCTGGTTATGTGCCACCATTGTCCACCAATATTCCTGAGGGCAGTGCACCGACAGTCCCAACGAGTTCAAACCCTCTTCAAGGATCTCAACCAAATACCAGTGAGATTCCTCAGTACCCGGTTTCTATTCCACCTTATGGCATTTCTCCTGGTTTTATGCCACCCCAAATTACCAACCCTCTTGAGAGTGGCTCATCATTGGTAATACCTACTTCAGGGCCACAAGGCTCGACTCAGGCCCAACCTCCTTTCTACATACCACAGTTTTTTCCCCATAAAGTCGCTGGAACTTCTCCGCTGAACCCTTCAACTGAAGGCATTCAATCCAAGGGAAAATTAGAAGTTCTTGAAGAAAGATTGTGAGCCATAGAAGGAGCAAGTAGCTATGGTCTTCTGGATGCCGCAGAGCTCTGTCTTGTCCCGAATGTGGTAATTCCTCCAAAGTTTAAGGTCCCAGATTTTGAAAAATATAAGGGAACCACTTGCCCAAAGAATCATCTGACCATGTACATCCGCAAGATGGCATCCCATGCTCATGATGATAACCTGTTGATTCATTTCTTCCAGGATAGCTTAGTCAGGGCAGCTTCTAATTGGTATACACACCTGGAACGTGCCCATATACGATGTTTCAAGGACTTGGCTGATGCTTTCTTGAAGCAATATAAGTACAACATCGATATGGCACCAGATAGGTTACAGTTGCAAAATATGGCTAAGAAAGGAGCTGAAACCTTTAAAGAATATGCTCAGCGGTGGAGAGAAATAGCTGCTCAGGTTGAACCCCCATTGACGGAAAGAGAAATGGTGGCCACATTTATTGACACTCTCCAGTCACCCTTCTATGACAAGATGATAGGAAGTGTGTCATCGAATTTCTCAGACATGGTTATCATCGGGGAAAGAATTGAAGGAGGAATGAGAAGTGGAAAGATTGTTGAAAGCTCAACAGGGACATTTAGTGCCAAAAAGCCCCCAGCAGGGAAGAAAAAAGAAGGAGAAGCCCATGCTGTGACTTTCGATCAAAGGAGTTTTGCCCAAGGGAGACATAGTCAGACACCTGTTAACCCTCAACCGTCCTTCCAACCTCCCTACATGCCTTACTATCCATACATTGCTAATGCCTCTCAAGCTCCATACCCTCAACCTTATCATCCAATGATCCCTTATCGTGCACCATCTCCTATCCCAAACCAAACACTCCCTACCATACCATATCAACCAACCCAACCATGGGCCCAAAACCCAAATACCAACCAAAGAAGATCGCCAGCTAACCAAGAAAAGAAACCCGTCCAATTTGACCCAATTCCCATGACTTATACTGAACTGCTACCACAACTCTTCCGAAACTCCTTATTGGTTCCTTGCCCAATGAAGCCATTGGAACCCCCCTACCCAAGAGGGTTTGACCAGAATGCTAAATGTGAGTACCATCTCTTTGGTAGGTCACTCAACAGAAAATTGCAGAGCCTTGAAGTTCAAAGTACAAGACTTGATTAATGCCAAATGGTTAAACTTTAAGGAAAAAACTCCTAATGTAGGCCGCAATCCCTTGCCTGATCATGGAGGTCCAGTAGTTAATGCCATAGAGAAGTCTTCTGGACGATGCCTCATAAGTCGGGTAGCTGATGTGAAAACGCCAATAAGAGTAATTTTTCAAGAGCTGTGCAAATATGGGTTGATACAAAACCAAGCTGAGATAAAAAAAGGTCAATGAAGATGAAACTGTGTGCAAGATCCATGGAAAAGTCGGGCATTCTATTGAGGAATGTGATGAATTCAAGCAGATCCTCCAAAGTTTGATGGACAGTCACCTAGTGCAAATAAGCAATCAGTACGATAATGGTGACGTCTATATGGTCAAGGAAGTTACACCTCCACCAGTTCAAGAGGCTGCCAATACCTATGCAACGCAACCAATCATAGGGCAAAGTCCAGGTATACCAAGGCCATTGACGATTCATTATAGTAAAGAGGTGTCTCCGCAAGTCTCTTTTGGTCGGAATCCTATCACCATTCAAGTGCCGACTCCTTTTCCCTATAAGGATACCAGAGCTG
Organism: Ormosia semicastrata; assembly: GCA_029884595.1. Taxonomy (NCBI): domain Eukaryota; kingdom Viridiplantae; phylum Streptophyta; class Magnoliopsida; order Fabales; family Fabaceae; genus Ormosia; species Ormosia semicastrata. The sequence continues at coordinate 40,793,739 of JAQQTO010000059.1, forward strand.
TGCCTTAGAAATATGATGTGCAAGTCGTTGTGAATGATCTCCAAGACAATCAAATGAAAATCCCATCGGCTATCTCTAGCATATCTGGGATCGGTGGAATGACTCGGAGTGGTCGTATTTATACACCTGAGTATTTGCGTAAAAACCAAGTGGAGGAAGTGGAAAGAATTCGAAAAGGGAAAGGCAAGATGGAGGAAATTTCTACTGAAAAAGCCTTGAAAGAAAAGGAAGAACCAAAGGCAACACAGCAAGAGGTCTATAAGAAAGAAGTGACCGAGGAAGAAGCTTGTGAGTTCTTAAAATTCATAAAGCAAAGTGAATACAAGGTGGTGGATCAACTGAACCGCACCCTTGCAAGAATATCACTTTTATCCTTATTAATGAACTCTGAACCACACAGGAAGGTGCTAATGAAAGTGCTTAATCAAGCCCATGTTTCTCATGACATCACGGTTGACAAGTTGAATGGCGTTATCAACAACATCACAAGAGATAATTACATCACTTTCACCGATGATGAAATACCCAATGAGGGAGGGACATAATAAAGCACTTCATATCTCAGTAAAATGTCAAGACCATATCATGGCTAGAGTACTGATGGATAATGGCTCTTCCTTGAATGTGATGCCAAAGTCGACACTCTCTAAATTACCTTTTGATGGGTCACACATGAAATCAAGTGCGATGATAGTAAGGGCATTTGATGGCACGAGGAGAGAAGTCATAGGGGAGATTGAAATACTAGTTCAAATTGGTCCCTGCACTTTCAACATACTCTTCCAAGTAATGGACATTGCATCATCCTATAGTTGTCTATTAGGACGACCATGGATTCATTCTGCTGGAGCCGTGCCTTCCATCTTGCACCAAAAAGTCAAATTCATAGTTGATAACAAAATGATTACTGTCTTTGGTGAAGAAGACCTACTGGTGAGCAAGCCGCTAGACACTCCTTATATTGAAGCTACAGAAGAGGCTTTGGAGACTGCCTTTCAAGCACTCGAGGTTGTTAATACCATTTATATAAAGGAAGGAGCTCCAATTTCTAAACCGCAGCCGTCTATTGCATCTGTAATGATGGCTAAAGTTATGCTAGAAGGGGGTTATCAGCATGGAGAAGGGCTGGGCAAGAAACGACAAGGTGCCACAGGACTTTTTCAACCCTTTGAAAATAAAGATAGATTTGGGCTGGGGTACAAACCTACCAAGGCCGATAAAAGGAGGATAATGGAAGAGAAAAAAGAGAAAAGGTTGGCTCGCTTGGAAAATCGAGAACCCAAAGTGAAGGAAGTCCCCATCTGTGACATAAGACAAAGCTTCCGGAGCGCAGGAGTTGTGTTCGTAGACCAAGTGACCGCAGTTGAAGATGATTTTGTCAGTCATATGGACCTGGTATATGCATGTTCTTCAGATACAAGACTCGACAATTGGGAGATCTCCGAGTTTCCAATAACCTTAGAGTCTCTTTCAAAGTAATTCTGTAGTGCTTTTCCTTTAGCTCTGCCCAAGGCTTTAGGATTTTCATTTGTAAATGGGCTCACATGTTTCATTTCCAATAATTGTTGTTAATAAAATACATTTTTGAGTTCTCTCATTTTTCATTTCATTAGCTTTCATCCCACTATTATCATGACCTTCTATTCATTTCATTTTTTCTTGTGTCAACATCACTTATTGCAGATCTGAAAATGACTCTCTTGAAAGTGACAAGAGTGTCAATATCTCATCATATAATTTTGAACACCCTGTTAATCATCCTGATGAGGATAATGAGGATGATTGGGAAACTTCACACGAGTTAATGAGATTACTTGAACAAGAAGCTAAAGAAATCAATCCCATGAGGAACCAATTAAAGTAATTAATTTGGGACCGAAAATGATAAGAAAGAAATCAAAATTGGTACCTCGATGAAAGAGGATGAGCGTAACAAGTTGATTAAGCTCTTGTTTGATTATAGTGATGTCTTTGCATGGTCATACCAAGATATGCCTGGGTTAGACACTGACATAGTTGAGCATAAATTGCCACTAAAACCTGGGTATCCTCCGATTAAGCAAAAGTTGAGACGAATGAAACCTGAGATGTCCCTAAAAATCAGAGATGAAGTAAAAAAGACAGTTTGATCTTTGGATTTCTTGCGGTTGCAAAATACCCACAATGGGTTGCCAATATTGTTCCCTGTCCCAAAGAAAGACGGGAAAGTCCGAATGTGTGTAGACTATCGAGACTTAAATAGGGCTAGCCTTAAAGATGACTTCCGTTACCTCACATTGATGTTTTGGTGGACAACACCGCTCAACATTCATTTTTTCCTTTATGGATGGTTTCTCGGGATACAATCAGATCAAAATGGCTTTGGAAGACATGGAGAAGACCACATTCATCACTTTATGGGAACCTTACGCTACAAAGTGATGCCTTTTGGTTTAAAAATCTTTGGGGCAACGTATCGAGAGCTATGGTGACATTATTCCATGACATGATGCACAAAGAAATAGAAGTTTATGTGGATGATATGATTACAAAGTCAAAAAGAAGAAGATCATATAATCAATGCAAAAGCTTTTGAGCGATTGAGGAAGTTCAAACTCGGACTTAATCTGCAAAATGCACTTTTGGTGTCAGATCAGGCAAACTATTGGGGTTTGTGGTGAGTCAGAAAGGAATAGAAGTTGATCCTGACAAGGTTCGAGCAATACTGGACATGCCAGTCCCTCGCACTGAAAAAGAAGTTCGGGGATTTTTGGGAAGGTTGAATTACATCGCTCGATTCATATTCCAGCTCACAGCAACATGCGAGCCGCTCTTCAAGTTGTTACGCAAGAATCAGCCAGTCAAGTGGAATGATGATTGCCAAATAGCTTTTGAAAAAATCAAGCAATATTTACAAGAACCCCCAGTTTTGGTGCCTCCAGTGCCAGGGAGACCTCTCATTATGTATTTGACGGTTCTTGATGAGTCTATGGGTTGTGTACTGGGGCAGCATGATGAGTCCGGTAGGAAAGAACGCGCCATTTATTATTTAAGTAAAAATTTCACCGATTATGAGGCAAAGTACTCATTGTTAGAACGAACTTGTTGCGCCTTGGCATGGGCTGCCCATCGATTGAGGCAATACATGTTGTGTTACACTACTTGGTTGGTGTCCAAAATGGATCCTATCAAGTATATCTTTGAGAAACCCGCTCTCACTAGGAGAATCGCGCGATGGCAAGTTCTATTATCGGAGTATGAATTTGTTTATGTCACCCAAAAGGCAGTTAAGGGAAGTGCCCTTGCAGATTATCTGGCTAACCAACCTATAGAAGATTATGGGTCGATGCAATGTGAGTTCCCTAATGAAGATATAATGGCTCTGTTTAATGAGGATTCCTCTGAAAAAGAAAAATGGACTATGTGGTTTGATGGAGCCTCTAATGCACTGGGGCATGGCATTAGAGCCATCTTGATCTCCCCTGAAGATAAATTTATCCCAATCACAGCAAGGTTGTGTTTTGACTGTACTAACAATATAGCAGAATACGAAGCATGTGCTTTGGGTGTTCAGGCAACAATAGAATCAAAAGCAAAGATCTTGGAAGTATATGGGGACTCTGCCTTGGTCATTCATCAACTAAAAGGAGAATGGGAGACCTGTGATGCTAAACTGATTCCATACCATGTTTACATCAAAGAATTGATTGAGCAATTTGATGAAGTCACTTTTCATCATGTTCCTCGAGAAGAAAATCAGTTGGCTGATGCTTTGGCTATACTATCATCAATGTTCCAAGTAAGTCATGAAAGGGACCTACCACTTATAAAAATGGAAAGTCGTGACTGTCCTGTATATTGTCAAGTGGTTGAAGATGAGCCTGATGGAAAGCCGTGGTACCATGACATCAAATGTTTCATCAAGAATAGGGAGTGCCCTCCAGGTGCTTCAGAAAATGACAAGAGGACCCTGAGGAGGCTCGCAATGGGTTATTTTCTGAGTGGGGAAATACTTTACAAAAGAAACCATGATATGGTGCTTCTAAGATGTGTTGATGCAATGGAAGCAGAAAAGATTATTGAAGAAGTACATGAGGGTTCCTTTGGAACTCACTCCAATGGACATGCAATGGCAAGAAAAATCCTAAGATTTGGTTATTATTGGTTAACCATGGAAACTGACTGCTTCAATCATGTGAGGAAGTGCCACAAGTGCCAAACATATGCTGATAAGATTAATGCGCCGCCAGTCCCTTTGAATGTCCTAGCAGCACCCTGGCCATTTTCCATGTGGAGTATGGATGTTATAGGACCTATTGAACCTAAGGCCTCAAATGGGCATCGCTTTATCCTTGTCGCGATAGACTACTTCACCAAATGGGTTGAAGCTGCTTCTTACGCCAATGTGACTAGGAATGTGGTGATCAAGTTCATCAAAAGAGAGTTGATATGTCGTTATGGTCTACCGAATAAGATCATCACTGACAATGCAACCAACTTGAATAACAAAATGATGAAGGAAATGTGCGAGAATTTCAAGATCCAACATCATAACTCCTCACCATACCGCCCAAAGATGAATTTCATTGAGGCAAAGCAAACAAAAACATCAAGAAAATCATCCAAAAATGGTTGTGACATATAAAGATTGGCATGAGATGCTTCCCTTTGCTCTGCATGGTTATCGCACGTCTGTCCGTACCTCAACTGGGGCAACTCCTTTCTCTTTAGTTTACGGAATGGAAGCCGTACTCCCTATTGAGGTAGAGATCCCCTCATTAAAATATTGATGGAGACAAAGCGGAAGAGGCCGAATGGGTCCAAGCTCGACTAGATCAGTTGAATCTTATTGAAGGTAAAAGGTTAACTGCATTGTGTCATGGCCAGTTATATCAAAGGAGGCTTATGAAAGCCTATGCGAAAAAAGTGCGCCCTCGATAATTTCAAGAAGGAGACTTAGTGCTCAAAAAGATCCTGCCAATTCAAAAAGATCACCGTGGAAAATGGACTCCAAATTATGAAGGACCTTATATCGTGAAGAAGGCTTTCTCTGGAGGGTCCTTGATTCTCACAAGAATGGATGGTGAAGATCTACCACTTCCTGTAAATTTGGACGCAGTCAAGAAATATTATGCGTAAAAGCACTACTTGTTAAAAAAAAGAAAAAAAAAAGAAAAGAAAAAAAAAAAGGATAACCATGGCTCGCTAGGTGGAAAACACGAAAAGGCTACCTAGGCAAAAGTTAGAGCGACCTGGTAGGTTGAAAATTCGAAAGAGCGACCTAGGCAAAAGTTAAGGTCCAAAATAAAATGACAATAGTGCTTGATATGACAAAGGAAGTGAGACAATATTGCTTGAGTCTCCATGCTAGGGAGAAGCAAATCTCTGCTTTAGAGCAAACTAAGTTTCCATATTGGGGCAGGCCAAATGATCTCAACTGGGGCAATCAAAGTCTTCATAGGCTGGTTAACGGGTGTTCAAAATCGAGTATGCAGAGGATTGGCGCTGATTACGATAAAGGATTTCATTGGAAGAGCTGAAGACCTTTGCCCTTATCATCCCTTTGTAAATTTCATGTTGATGACCACAATAATACTTTCTTTTCACCATTCCCATTTCAATACAATATCATCATGTTTTTACCTTTGCCTCTTCTTTGACTCAATATGCATTTTTCTAATAATCATATATTGGAATATGAAATGTGTGACATTCTTTGTCCAGAGCATTAAGAATTGCTAATGACTTTTGAAAGGTATGGGAAATACAATGATTCCGATAAGAGTGTTGATAAAAGAGAAAGGACAATCGAGTCACCTCAAGGGTCGTCTAAAGAGTTTTCCTATTGCTCTTGTGTGTCACATCTAATGCACACTTCAATGGTCATTCTGGTTGGACATTTCAACCATCGTTGAATAGACAAATGAAAGGATGCCATTAAATCCTATTCAGTTCATCTTTGAAAAAGATTGCAATCATGTCCTCAAGGGTCGTGGAGACAAAAAACGAGAAAAGAAAAAAACAAAAAAAAACAAAACAAAATAAAGCAAAAAAAAAAAAGAGGTTTCATACTCTCATACATCTGAAGCATGCATTGCACAAAGTTGCATTTTTCATTTTGCTAGCCTTGACCTAAGAAGGTCCAACTTACTGTTTTCAGTCCAACTTGTTGATATTGTTTTTGTTAAGTTTCAGCGGATACTTGACTCCGCAAGCTTTTTACCTTTTCGGGTCCCTGCGCCCATCGTCTTTTCCTTTTTGGGCCCATTGTCTTTTCGTTTCTGGGTCCCCGCACCCATTGTCTTTTAAGTTTCTGGGCGCCCGCGTCTATTGTCTTTTAGTTTTCGGGTTCCTACACCCATTGTATTCTCGTTTCCGGGTTCCTACACCCTTGTTTTCCTTTCTGGGGCCCCGCGCCCATTGTCTTTTAGTTTTTGGGTTCCTACACCCTTGTTTTCTCATTTTCGGGCCCCCGCGCCCATTGTGTTTTCCTTTCTGGGCCCCTGCGCCCATTGTCTTTTAGTTTTTGGGTCCCTGCACCTATTGTGTTCTCGTTTCTAGGTGCCCATACCCGTTGTTATCGAGTCCTCGTACCCATTGCCTTTAAGTTTTTTGTTAAGCTTCAACGGATACCCGACTCCGTAAGCTTCTTACCTTGTTTTTGTTAAGCTTCAGCGGATACCTGACTCCGCAAGCTTGTGGGTCCCCGCACCTATTATTTTATGTTTTCGGGTCCCCGTACCCATTGCTTTTAAGTTTTCTGTTAAGCTTCAGCGGATACCTGACTCCGTAAGCTTTTTACCTTTTGGGTCCTCGTACCCATTGTTTGTTTTTGGGTCCCCGTACCCATTGCTTCTTTGTTGTTGTTAAGCTTCAACGGATACCCGACTCCGTAAGCTTCTTACCTAGTTTTCTGTTAAGCTTCAACGGATACCCGACTCAATCGTAAGCTTCTTAGAAGGTGCCCGTGCCGTTGCTTTTGGGTCCTCATACCCATTGTTTATGTTTTGGTCCCCGTACCTATTGCTTTTAAGTTTTACGTTAAGCTTCAACGGATACCCGACTCCGTAAAGCTTCTTACCTTGTTTACGTAAAGCTTCAGGCGGATACGACTCATGCAAGCTTTTTACCTTTTTGGGTGCTCGTGACTGTTGCTTTTGGGTCCTCGTACCCATTGTTTATGTTATCGGGTCCTCGTACCTATTGCCTTTAAGTTTTTGTTAAGCTTCAACGGATACCCGACTCAGTAAGCTTCTTACGTTGTTTTTGTTAAGCTTCACAGATGCGACTCTGCAAGCTTTTGGGTCCTCGTACCCATTATTTTAAGTTTTTACGTTAAGCTTCAAAGCAGAGATACGACTCTACGCAAGCTTTCGGGTCTCCATACCCATTGCTTTGAAGTTTTACATTAAGTTTAAGTTTCAGCGGACACTTGAATCCGCAAGTTTTTACCTTCTCATGGATAAAATTGAATCAATTCCTTTGTTTTTCATTTATTCTAAATGTAAAACAAAGGGGGGCAGCTGTTGATACCCAATTTTATCCATTTTCTTTTGTTTTTGTTTTTGTTTTATTTATTTAATTTAATTTCCTTTTTTTTAAAAAAAGAAAAAAAAACTTTGTACGGGTCAACCCATGACCCAGTTTTCTCCTCAACCCGAAACCCAATTTCGTTTTCTCAACCCATAACCCAACTTCTCCATTCTCTGCAACCTTCAAACCCTAGCCTCCACAAGCAGCATTAAAATGGCAGTTTCTTTGTTTTAATTGTTTTTGAATTTTCTAACAGTTTTGGTTCTGTTTTAATTGAGTTTTGAATGATCAAGCGGTTTTTAATCCTTCTGCTTTCCAAACGTAAAAAGAAAAATTAAGGCATTCAAATGATGGGGCACAATATAAGGAAAGGAAGAATGAAAAGAACGGGATGAAAGGATTCAGAAAATATACAAAAACAGAGAGCAATCACAGACTGAGAAGAGATTTCCCCAGACACAGATTCATCACACGAAATTCCTTCACCATAACCATCAACTCACCTCAGCTGAGTTGACTCAGTAACCTCCAAACAATCACCCACTCCACCAACCAAGCCACCATTAACACCACCCAGCACCACCAAGAACCCGGAATCGTGACTTCGGACGGCTGCGCGCGTGTCTCCGTCGCGTCCCACTCCCCATCCCGGCCATCGCTCTACTCTGCGATCCGGATCCAACCTATCGGAGCCAAACACTTCTTCTTTGTAGGCGAGTCGAGAATCCAAATCCGTGGTAGTGCCATGGCCAGAATCGGTTGGCATCCTAAATCTCTCCCTTTTCTCTTTTGCTCATTTCGTTTTCCTTCTTTGCGAGAGATTGAGAAATCTCTCTCCCTTCTTCTTTTTTAATGGTGGTCACGACATGACCTTTTTCCCTTCCCCTTTTATTTTCTTTTTGGTCACTGGCTGTCTCCTGTTTTCTTTTTTATATATATATATACATTTTAATTTGGGTGGTCACCGTGACCACCCTTTCACCTTTTATATATATATATATATATATATATTTAACTTTTGGAGGTCACTCGTGACCACTCTTTTTTTTTTTTTTACTTTTCTTTTTGACTTTTTCTTTTCTTTTCTTTTTTCTAACGTTTTTTAAAGATTAAAAGTAGATTAAAAAAGTGAAGAAATTAAGATTGGTATTTGGGATATAAAGTAAAAAATAAAATTGTTTTCTTTTAAAATAAAAAATATAAAAAATAACATAAAAAATAAATAAAAGTAAAATACATCAATTTATGGGTTAGTTTGACTTGATTATAATTTATTTCTGTCTCTTACTAATTATCTTATTTGTAGTTATGACAATTGAGCTATTTGGTATGTGATCTTAATCATTTTTTTGTGTAAATCAAATATTTTTAAATTGATCGATGACGGAAAAATTGGGAGAGGATCGGAGCCGATCAGATTACACTCTTCCCGATAATCTTGAGGTTTTATATTGGATTTTCTAGGAGGCCGTAGTCTAATCCCCACATAAAAATTAAAATAATTATGTAAATTAAAATACAACTTTTTTTAATAAACCAAAATAAAACTTTTCTTTTTATAAAATAAAATATTCAAATAAAAGTGAGCAATTTCATACAGTTTCAACATCATAGTTGTGGTGAATTAAAGTTTTATTTTTCATGAAGACATTTTTTTAAAAATTATTACAAAAATCTCATTGTGCCAAAAAATATTTTTCTTGATTATAAATAATGTTTTATTTGGCCATTTATTTTGTAAATTACTTCTCTTTAAAAAAAAAATTTTGATTCACCACTTTTATATAATATGTTGTAGACTTAGAATTTGTTCCAAAATAATGACTATTTAGTCACCCATTGCTTGTCTTAGTCATTTATCATTCTTGATATTATACTTGACAAAATGGGACATGTCAAAATAAAAAATAAAAAAATTTCTTTTAATTAATAAAGGACCAATTAAATTAATCTTGCAAATAACATTAGATTAAATAAGTAACCGTTCTTAGAACGGACGGTGTAGGGTGCTAACACATTCCCTACCCGTAATCAACCCCCGAACCTCAAACTCTGAAACGTAGACCATCTTTTAGGTGTCCAATTGCGCCATTCCATTTAATGGATAAAGCGATTGGTGGCGACTCCCAACACCCCGAGGTTCTCCTATCCTCCTTTTTCTTTTTATTTTCGTGACGCCCTTCGGAGATATTTGCGGCATGTACCATATATGAATCATTTAAGATTAATATGTTAAAACTCTGATTATTAACCAAAATTAATGTACGCTATTTTTTTTGTATTTTAATTATGTAAAAATTGAATTTTACATTTAATGGTTAGTATTTAATTTCATATATATATATATATATATATATATATATATAATGTCATTATTATTTTTTCCAAAAAATACTTTTCCTAAGTAACAATCAATAGTTAATCGTGTCATTAATGTTTCTTAAGGCTATTTTACTAATATATATATATAGAATATAGATATAGATTATGTTGAATCTTAAAAAGAAAATAATTGAAAAAATTGAGAAATTAAAAAAGATAAATAAAGATAAGTTTATTTTCAAATTTTGATTCATAGAAATTGAGAAAAAACTTATTATGCTCAAATGAAGTTTATTATGCACAAATTCATTGAAATTGAAAATAAATAAAATATAAGGTTATTATGCACAAAAACAGTTTTTAAATTCAATTTCAAATGAAAATAAATAAATAAATATATATATTTATTTTGAATGAGATAATGTTTTTGAGCATAATAAACTTATCTTTTATATTTATTTATTTTTAATAATGATATTTATTTATTTATTTTCATTTGAAATTGAATTTAGAAAATGTTTTTGTGCATAATAAATTTATCTTTTATTTAAAATTTAATCTATCATTATTGAAAAAACATTTTAATGAAATTAAGTTTTATTATATTAAGTTTGTATTATTTCATAATTTTTTACTTTTAATATTATCTCGTGCATGGGTGCAAACTCTAATTTACATTAGTTTTGTCATGTTATGATGTAAAAGAAGCAAAATTTGTATAGAACACAACCATATGTTTACTTTAAGAAAGTGATGTTATCATAGTTGCTTTCATCATATGTAAATTAATATATTTATTTATTTTCAGTAATTAGGATATATGAGTTTAATTAAACTCTTTAATTTTAAATTAATTATATTATGACTATTATTTATCATTGAGATTCTAATTTTTTTATCATTTTTTTATTTTATTTTTGAGTATGATAATATTGAACCGTCACGTATCATATGCAATCAATGTATGATAATAAAGGAAAATAAAAAGGAGCAATTTTTTGGTAATAACTCATGTCAACTAATTGTTTTTTAATTAATGTACTTTTCTTTCTTAACTCACACTTTTAATAAAGATTACAGATCAAATGATCAAACAATTTATAAATTATGAAGTCATGAAAACTTGGTAAGATGCTAATTTATGTGTTAATTTAATAATTTATATATATTTCACTAATAGTCAAACATAAGGTGATAATTCATGTACCACTAATTTTGAACTAATTAATATATCTGAAGGTGTATATTAAATTATTCATAAAATCTTGTGATTATTTTCTTTTTACAAAAATCATGACATTAAAAAGTTATGCTTAAATCAATATATAAATTATTCATTTCATTATATATTTGATTAAATAGAAATGTAATTTCAAATAATTAGATATAATTTTTTATTTTATTACTTAAAACTGAAAAGTTGAATTGGGAGGTAAACTACCATTATAGAGGCTCCAAGATATGACAATGTATAACTGCTTGTAATTTATAAAAATATTCTGTTAAGAAAGATTTAATTTAGAGAAGCATTTATAGATATAAATACTGACACATTGCATGTTACAGTCTCTAATAAAAAGATATCTTCAGAGCAAAATTTTAAACTTCAATGGTGTTTCAACAAAATATTTTTTTGCTTATAATCAAGTCACATTAAGGTAAAATGCATGGACATGCAAATGCTCAATAGCATAAAGAAACTAACATTCAAAATAGAGTGTTTAGATTTGAAAATTAAGTGAATTATTGTAAAAGCCTTGAATTTCATGTGTTTAAATAATCAGAGTAGAGAAATTATTGACAAATACTTTAAAGGATTTAATGATTGAAACAAAGCCTTAAAAAAGGTAAAAAATTTCCGTTAACCAATTGAAAGAATTGATTACGGTGGATTTAAATTCATACAAGCGTTGACATACAATAATAGACACATAATCAATTACATTTAGTAATAATGGATAATTCCACTCATTCCTAATTTTTATTTTTGCTATATGATATTTATAGCATAAATGATATTAAATCTCTACCAAATCAAATTAAGAGATACTATAATCAAGATATAATGAACATAATCAATATCATATAGTCAGCTATATGAAACTAATTACATATCAATCACAAATTTGAAATAAAATACAAAATAAATACAAAAACTTGCCAATTACATATGCTCAATAATGTGAAGAATTCTTCATTTGCTCCTATTCACACTCTTAGTCCCACGATCCATAGTAGTAGTTGTTAGCTCTATCAGGCCATCCATCCATTGAATCACTGCATCCCCTCCTTTGTTGTAGTCCCCAACCACCGTATCTCCTTTGCAATCGCAACCTCATTGTTGTCACACAAATAGTGTGGTAGCTGCTTCACCGCCAACAATGCCTGCGTAAAGTGAGATTGAAGTGGAGTGGTTTTCACAGCCTAAAGTATATTTGTCAGGTCATATAAGTACTTGAAGATGACTTAGTTTGCGGGAGCTGGTGTTAGCATATAGGAGTGCCATCAAGGGGGCTACTCACCCATGCACCTCATCGAGTAATCGACTTGCAGTCGTTTTGTTTAAACACTTGCGAGTTTCGTTTTTCACAAGCACTTTACTAGTTTGATTTTTTTGAGAGAGATAAAACATGGTTTAGAAAGAAGGAAATGGACTTTTGAGGAGATGAAGAACAAATTATTTGGCAGAAGCTCAAATTCGTTGACAGCATAAAAAAATTTATCAAATGAAAACTTTTGTAAAATGCTTATTAAGAGGAACATTGTCAACACATGACGTTGTTAACACCTTATTGTCAATAACTTGTGTATAAATTCTAAATTTTTATTTATTTTCTAGCTTTTAATTTTTTTCAGTGTGACATAATTTTTCTAATATGATAACACGTGTATACTTTTCATTTAAATTGTAATATGATATGTTTCGCATGATAATTATTGAAAATACATATTTGTCATATGACAGAGTTTTATATATGTACTGTCATATTATAGTGAGACATATCACGATTTGAAATCATATATCTTTTCTTTTATATATTATATGATTTATTACTCAAATTTGCGTTTTGGAGATCAAGTGGAGCTTATAATTTCCCTGTTACTTGTTAGTGTCATTCTGCTACTGGGCATTAAAGACAAGTTAGGTTTTTTATTGGGCTCAAGACTAGCTTTTATTATGGCTTTTTGGGCCTAGCTGAACTATTATATATCTCAGGTTCTTGCCATTGCCATAGTTGTTCGTAAATCACTTTGATTTCTATGGCTCATGATGAACCAGCCGAATGCCAAATAGTTGTTCGTAAATCATTATAATAACTATATTTGTTAAATTTGAGGTAAACAAAATCTTTACTAAATTATCATGAATGCTCATATTGGGGATGACCCGAATGGGAATGGCCGAATTGGAGTTGTAATTGTTTGACACCTCTACTCATATTGGGGATGAACAAAACCAGGTGAAAACTGAAAAGTAATTCAAGATGTAAGATGCACTAATCCATTATATAGTAGGCTCCATCAAACAACTGTGGTCTTTATTTTGCAGGAAAAAAAAAGTAATTAAATTTTGGGAGGCCATGTATAAATAGAACCTCACTTATTCACCACCTAGACTACACACATAGATCTTAAAATGCAAGATCTATGCACTAGATTTCATCAGACAAGAATATAAAATTCTTTAGGCAGAAGAGGTAAAGTTAAAATTGGCACAGTTGGTGTGCTCCAAGAAGAGCGAGCGGAACCCAAGCCTTGAGGTTGCTAAATCAAATTGTAGCAAGTTGTTCTCCAACTGATGTGCTCCAATTGTGATTGAAGTCATTGGGTGTGAACCACCCACCACAAATCCAACTTGGGATGTACTTGGGTTTGATCCAGCATCCACAAAACCCAAGCAAATCACATCATTAAGCTGCACCATTGAATTTGCCCCAATGATGCTCCACACCACCTCCTCATTCTGCAACACTAGATCTATGGAAGGCACATCTGGGCCCATTCTTGAAAACCCAATATCTTTGGTTGCAAAGCAAGTCCCAAATGGGGCTACAGGTGCAACTATAGGGGCTCCTACTGCTTTCACAAAGGCTTCAGCTACAGCCTTGTAGATTGTGGTCTCCATGACAGTGTATGGATTAACTGTGCTAATCTTAGTCCCACCAATGCCATTTGTGTCTATAGATAAAAGGGTTGTATTCAATGGTACCTTGTTGCCAGAGACTCTAATAGATGTCACCCCAATGAAGTATTCCACTGAGGGTTCACCTAAGAAAGCACTTATAGTGCTGACAGGGTTTGTAATTAGAGGGGTGAAAGTGAGAACCTTGGAGACATCCATGTTCAAATTGTAAGGGCCATTACCAAAGAATATTACACCGTCTGTTCTGGTGGAAGAGCTCAAGCAAATGGCAAATTTCCTATTAAAGCTGAAAGCTGAGGCAAATTGAGAAGGAAGTGAAACTTTAGTCCTGCCAAGACCAGCCATACCTGTGACACCACTAGCAAGGCCAGCTTGGACAACTTTTGATCCACAGATGAAGAGAAAGTTAGGCACAGAAACTGCCCTACCGGGGTTGTTTCCATCAGTGGATTGGACAGAAACAACATCTCCATGAATGTCACCATATGTGGAGACACCTGTTACAGTGTTGCTTGGAGAGCGGCCACAAATTTTTTCCCCACTGCAACCATATAACCCAAAAAGTGAGCATTGAGCAGAGCCACAACGTGCTGGTTTTGAGGTGGATGAGATATAGCCCTTTTCGCAATTCACCCAAAGGTAGCCACCGCCAAGATCAACAGTTAGCTTTACTGGCACAAGTGGTGTCCTTTGTTTGATTTTGGTAACATATTGAGGAGCAGAGGAAGAAACATCTTTGGTGACAGGAAGAACAAGTGCCTTTGGTCTGAAAGAGGTTTGAGCTATGGAGGAGGAGATGATCAATGAGAGAAAGGACAAAAAGATGAAGAATCTAACCGAGGCAACCATTGGAACAAGCATGAACTGCTATGCTAGAGATGGAGATAAAAAATATAGATAAGATGGAATTGTGAGATGAATGGGTAAGGAAGGGAAACCCACTTATATAGGTTTCTCATGTAAGACTTTTCTTCATTTCTTGTGTGATAGTGGGGTGTGGAGCCGGGCTGAGATGCGGTGAATGACATTGAAGTGCATGTATGCGTGTGATCCTCAGCAATTTGAGCACACAGATTAATAATGGGGTGTCAACATTGGCAACCATGTTGATGCAGCCGCCAACTCAAATATACATTAACAAAATTTAGCTCTAATCTTTTTTCTTTAACTCTTTTTTTCAACTTTTTTAATTATTATTCATGTATTTATTAATTTAATTAACTGAAATTATAAGTAATAAATGAAATATGATTAAAAGGGCTTGAAGAAAGAGTTGAATAGAAAATATTAACGTCATGTTTTGTTCAATATGCATGAGCTGACAAAATTATTTTCCAATAGTTATTAATTCTTCCGTGTTATAATTTTGGACCTTTATAGCTGTTTTCCAATTTTGACTTTTACTTATCTATATTTGTGGGAATATATTCCACTTTCACGCATTCTTTGCAGTTTGGCCTTCATTATTGCTTTATTGTAACAATAAATTTTTAGTGTACTTAATTGGAGTGTAATATTTTTTATTTTATTTGTTAGAGTATCTTCTTATTCAATATGTAATAAATTAATTATTTAAGATACAGTTAAGAACTTAAATAATTATCTCTTTTAATAATATTATTTTTATATATATAAATCTTTATATCGAATTTAAGACTACATATTTAAAGAATTTGAGTTTATTCGATTGACCAACACGCGTTGATTATTTAAGTGTAAAAAGATAGTAGCTAGTATTAACATATCATTAATATAACATATTTTTTAATAAAATAATTAATGATATATCACTATTTTATTAACTTAGTACATCAAGTTAGATATATTAAATTAATAAGAATCTCCAATGAAAGGAAATTCTTATACAAAACATGTTGCATCTAAGTTAAGTGAAATAGATAAATAAATTATCGACACATAATTAATTATAAGAGTAAATTATAATTTAAGGACCTCAATTTTTATCCTCCAACCAATTTAAGACTTCATCTTTTTTATTTTCTAATCAAGGACCTTGAGTAATTTCACTCACTGAAAAAAGGCTTATGTGGCAAATCAAAATTACAACCAAATTAACATTAAGGATCAATGAAGTAATTGTTTTGATACCAATACTAAACATTTTCCCTCCATAATCATCTCAGTTTAATCAATAAAAGAGCTTTTGTTAATGAAAGATATATCATAGAAGACTCTATATCACATGAAAGAAACAGAATAGGATGATAAAAAGATAATGTTCTAAAGCAAGAGCTACAAATTCTAAAAATGATATGGATGGTTTGATATTTAAGTTTGTATTTTTCAAAATTCATATTCACCCATTTTTTTAGGCAGTATTTTTATTTTTCTGAGTTATTTAACTAAGTGTTTTATCATATATATATATATAATTATTAAATTTTTTTAGGTATAATTAATAATGAAATGTGAGAAAAGTTCTTCATGTTTTATAGTTAACATTCGAAATAATAATCGGCAGAGAAAAACGATTATTTTTTATTCAAATTATAAAATTACTTAAAAGAATATACAATTTATTTCAATTAAAAAATTATTTATTAATTTTTAAAAAACATAATCACTCATTAATCTAGTCAGCATTTTCCGACTTCTTCCAGTGCCAACTAGGTGTTGGAAATTAAATTGAACACATTGAGGTTCTTAATTGAAGTATTTAAAAGTTAAGATTTTTAGATCAACTTATACTTAATGTTAAGGTCCTTTAACAATATTTTTCTCTAAATAATTATTAATTAACTATTAACTAATGATAAGTCAATAAGTTATTATCTTATTGCATCTAATTTTTTTTTGGGTCTACTTAGTGCACCTAATCCTTTTTTTTTTTTTGGTCTACAACTTAGTTTATGCAAATACTTCCCCATGAAGAAGGGTTTCAGTTTTCACGTATTCTTTGTTTTGTAGGCCCTTCCTTTTTTTTGGAGGCTTAAGAAGAACCCACGGGCCATTTCATACTGCACATACATTAACATATTACACCAAACAAGAAAGAAATTGGGCTTGCAGGCCCAAGTCTCAAATATCATATATATTATATTACACGTACTACGCAGCCGCATAGTGGGGAGTGGTGACTGGTCAGCTCTGAAACTTCGTGTTCATTGCGTTCATCGTCACCATCGACGACTCTTCACACAGAAACCTTCAAATCCCACAAAATCAAACAAAACCCATCTTCCATTCTTCCTCAAATCTCCAAAAATCTTCAATTTCATTCACCCCCAGACCCTTCTCCTACTCCTTCTCCAATCTCACCCGAAAATCAAAATGTCTTCTTCCACCGAATTCCTCTCCAACTTCAAAGAAGCAGGGCAATCCATAATCTCCACGCGCCGCCCGTGGCACCAGTTCTTCGACCTCTCAGCCCTCTCTCTCCCTTCCTCATTCTCAGAAGCCACCACGCGCCTCGCCTCCAACCTCACTCACTTCCTCTTCAACTATACCCTCATCGTTCTCCTCGTCCTCTTTCTCAGCCTCATCTACCACCCCTTTTCCATGCTCGTTTTCCTTGCCGTGTTCGCCGGGTGGTACTTCCTCTACTTCTCCCGCGATGAGCAGCTCAACCTCTTCAACCTGGTGGTTCTGGACGACCGCGCCGTCGTTTTGGGGCTCGCTGTGGTCACCGTGGTGGCTCTGGTGATGACCAACGTGTGGCTCAATGTATTGGTCTCGGTTGCCGTTGGGGCTGTGGTGGTTTGCTTGCATGCTGCTTTGAGGGGTACGGAAGATCTTGTTGTTGATGATCATGAATCACCGTATGGACCTATGCTTGGTGACACTGCTGCTGGTGCTTATACCCGTGTTTGATCATTCGTTGGGGTTTGTTTGCTTTGGTTAGTGTTTCTTGTTAGAAGAAGTGGGAGGGTGTAGTTATTTATGGAAAGTTGTGAATTTGGATTTCATTCTTTAACTCTGTAGATTTGACAAACTATGATACTGAATTGATTCATATACATATATGGTACCCACCTTCCACCTTCTCCTATTGATTGTGTTTTGCAATTTTTTTTAATTTTAATATATGAGAATGTTGTACACAGCATGTTGGGCGGTAAAAAGGCAGTAAGAGCATAAGATTAGTGTCACGGTGTTGAGGATGTTGCGATGGATATGTAGGCATACAAGACAAGATAGGATTAGAAATGAATGCATTAGAGAGAAAGTAGGAGTAACACCTATTGTGGAAAAGATGGGAGAATCTCGCCTTAGGTGGTTTGGACATGTAAGGAGAAGACCCTTAGACGCTCTTGTAAGGAGAATAGATCAGATGAAGAATAACTCAATAGCTAGAGGTAGAGGAGATTAAGAAAGACTATAGGTGAAACGATTAAAAAAGATTTAGATTTGAATGACATTTCTTTAAGACATAGTTTATGATAGGGCACAATGATGTCGTTTGATCCATGTAGCCGATTCCATCTAGTAGGAAAAGGCTTGGTTGTTGTAATTGTTGTTAATATATGAGAATGTGCTAGTGATGGTGAATATGTAGATTGGGATTTTATGAATACATCTCATAAAAGAAAAATAGAAAACCCTTTAGTTGGGTTGTTGAAATTGTACATGTGTTGCATTGCATGAATCTTTTCAGGATCATGTTTTGCATTTTTTTTAAATCAATATGAGGACGTCTTAGTGATGGTGAATATGTAGATTGGGGTTTTTGTGGATACATCTAATGAAAGAAAAGTAGAAAACCCTTAAGTAGGATTGTTGGAGTTGGACATGTGCTGCATTGCATGAATCTTTGTGTGTTCATCGATAGTTATTGATTTGTTTACTTTGGTATATTACTGGGTGATATAATTTTGATCTTAATTGTTATTGTCTGTTAGCAATGTGTTCTTCAGTATTGGTATTACAATTGAGAAGTTTCACTGGTTGCAAGGTTTAAGAAAGGCACATTAGCATCCAGAGATGCCTTGAACTATTTCTAGTTTAACTGGAAAAGTATTTTGATTTATGTGAAGCACAGTGATTTCCAAAATTGAGACAGTGCTCTACCTGTGATGAGATGGTTAATGTTGCAAAATTGATCTTTCACCTTGCTGATATGTTGGGAATATATCATGGCTCCTGAGTCATGAAGATTCTATCTCTGTTATGTGTTTCTTCGGTTTATTCAATACAACTTTGCTTTATGCATTATGTTGATAGAATGCATCAATTGAAGGTCATTCCACCTCCATAATTGGGCCTGCTTAGGCTATATGCCCAGTTTCTTTCACTATTAAAAGTATTAGCGGGCAGCCTTTGGCCAAGCTATTTTTAGTAAATGTGATGCCTTTTGTTTTTAGATTGTGTAAGTCATGAGCACTTTGGGGTTGATCTTCTACTGTATTTAGTTGCTCCTGCATGCTTGTATGCTATCAGTTATCATGTAGAAGAATCAAAGACTACGCCTTTTACAAATCCTGTATATTTTCTGCATGTATCTCACTACTGTGTTCCACCAAGAATTCTTCAAATAATCACCAAGCAGATATAGATCCAAATGGCCTTAGTATAGCTCATAGCTGTTGTTTGTTGAACATATTACCTCAAGCTTATGTGTTCTTGCATGGTGCATGCCATTTGATGACAGCATTATGCCATTTCTAGGATGAGCTGATTATTATGGTCGATCATTGCATTGTCATTGTGAACTTGTTTCTTACCATAATTGTTAGTATCACCAATTTCTTAAAAGACCTGTTCTTGTGAGTTTCATGCGTGCAAAATGAATTGTTCTGATGCCATAACACACGATTTCTTGCTTTGAGTAGTTATATCATGCACTCATGGTTTGACATGAAGAGCCTGTTATTACACAATTGCTATTTAACTGGCATAATATTCAATTGCCTGTTCTGCAAATCTTGCCCTTTTTCACAAGCATTCCATTTTATCTTGGGTACTTTCTATTTGTATCAGACTATCTGTCATCTGTTTGGACACAAGTACTAAGCAGAAGCCCATATTAACTGTCAAAAGAAAATAAAAAGGAAAAGGAGAATGAAACTTCTAATTCTCTAAGATGCATTTTAGGTTCTGCTTATTTTCATGAGAAAAAGGTTTTCTTTGTACAACTTTTTCTTGTA
The DNA here is from genome assembly GCA_029884595.1 of Ormosia semicastrata. Lineage (NCBI taxonomy): Eukaryota > Viridiplantae > Streptophyta > Magnoliopsida > Fabales > Fabaceae > Ormosia > Ormosia semicastrata. The sequence continues at coordinate 40,813,821 of JAQQTO010000059.1, forward strand.
TTGTGCAGTAAGCCCATAATCTAATTTGAATCAGGAACGCTTGATTTCCAAACAGTAGGAAACTTTGTTTTGATTTTATGCTGCAAGATGTCTTTATGCAATATGCATGGGCCATTGGAGCAGTAGCATCAATGTTCCCATGCCTGTGCTCTCCAAGCGATCATTCAAGAAATAATTCCACGTTTTAGAACCAACTCTATTAAGCCACAAGTATTATTGTAAACATTAATTTTCTCTCCATTTTTTTTTTTTTGCTTTTAAGCAAAAGAATAAATGAAAATGAGAAGTTTACAATGGTTATCTAAAATGAATAAGACTCTATTTGTTAGACAGGCCAACTCTTGTCGTGTCATGTGCCTGAACTGTATCCTCAACGGGTAAATTGAACAATAGAAAGTTATAAATTACACTTTCAGTTATTAGAATTTGAAAAATGTTTATCTCACAATATTTTTTACCTTTTTTTTATGGCTGTGATAAAGTAAGAAAAATTGATGTAATCAATTATATGAAAAATAGTATAAAAAATAATGTAAGAAAAAAATGTGATGAGAATATTATTGTTGAATTTTATACTAAAATTTACATCTTTTTCTATTGACATATATATATATATATATATATATATATATATATATATATATATATATATTATGAAATTAAAAAGAAAGAAAAGCTTCCTTTCTTTTTCATTGGATGAAACCAAATAAGGGGAGGATAACTCTCCATTTCTTCCTTCTTTTCCTTTGTTTTCTTTTTTATCATTTTTTTTTCTTTTTTTTTTCCTCATACCAAACAGACCTGGGTGCGATGAAGCATGGGAACTACGAAAAGAAAGTTATTTGGTCATATGGTAATGACAATATTAGGCCCTGTTTGGTTTGCATGTTTCCTATTTTCATTTTCAATTTGACACTTCTGTTGTATTGTTAAAAAAAGTAATATAGATTTGACAAAGATGAAAGAACGTAAAGTCGTTTAAAGATTTGACAAAGATGAAAGAACGTAAAGTCGTTTAAGAAAAATCCAATGATATATTATCTCTACTTCATTTGTGAAAATAATACATTCTTTGGCAGTTTCTAAGAATATAAACACAAGATATTTCAAACTTAAGATGCCTTTTTGAGGTGTAGTATCGGTAGAATGCCTTACAAATCAGTGGGCTAGTTATTGGGTCTTTCTCTCCTTAGTCCTTGTTTTATCTCTTAGGCCTAATGGGATAGGAGAATAAAAAGAATGCTTATCACCTTTTATTAAACAACCTGTGTGCAGAGAAGAGAAAAAAAAGATACGAGAGAATCTAAAAAACAAGGGGATCAAGGGGTGCGAAAAACAGAGAGGAGAGACTTGGATGTAATTGATATTCTTCTTTACTAGAGAAGGGATAAGGGCTAAGGGGCTCTCTGTTGTAAAGGCTTGATCTTGTTTTGCATTATCATAGTAAAGCTGCTCTCTCCCGTGGATGTAGGCCACATTGGCTGAACCACGTAAATCTTGTGTATGCATTCTTCTATTTATTTCTTCCTTTAATTTCCTTTTTTTTGCTGGTTTTGAATTCTGTTCTGCAATTCGTTTTTTTGGTTTTCGTTTTCTTTTGTATTTTGGTGTTGTGTTTGCATTCTTGGTGTGTTTGCAACAGGAAATACTTGTTTTTCTTCTTCTTGGACTTTAGTGGCGAACTGTGGGAACAAAGAAGAAAGAAGATCGAAAGGTGAACCATGGGTACCAAATACGACATTGAGAAGTTCTCCAGGAAATAATGATTTTGGGTTATGGAGGATCAAGATGGAAGCCATCTTGGTGCAAGGAATTGCAGAAGCATTGAAGGGAGAGGCAAAAATGTCTTCCACTCTTTCTCAAAAGGAGAAGAATGATATGATTGACAAGGCAAGGAGTGCCATAATTTTGTGTCTTGGTGATAAGGCACTCAGGGAGGTTGCTGAGTAAAAGATAGCTAATGTGGGTCAAATTGGAGTCTTTATACATGACAAAGTCATTGGCAAACCGACTATGTTTGAAGCAACAACTCTACTCATTCAAGATGGTGGAGGCAAAATCTATAGCGGAGCAACTAGCGGATTTCAACAAGATTCTTGATGACTTGGAGAACATTGAGGTGAAACTTGATGATGAGGACAAAGCTTTGCTCCTACTCAACTCTCTACCAAAGTCCTTTGAGCATTTCAAGGATGCTATCCTATATGGCAAGGATCAAACTATTACCTTGGATGAGGTTCAAACCTCAATTTGGACTAAGGAGCTTCAAAAGCAACAAGAATCAAAAATCGAGGATAATGGTGAAGGCTTGAATATCTCAAGGGGAAGAAGCGAGAAGAGAGGACCAAAGGGGAAGAAGTCTAGATCAAAGTCAAAGAATCACTCAAAGTCAAAGTTCAAATGTTTTAATTGTCACAAAACCGGTCATTTCAAGAAGGATTGTCCCGAGAAAGGGGGCAATGAGTCTAGAAAGTCGGTGGATTCCGCGGATGTAGCGGTTGTTTTGGATGGTTATGAGAGTGCGGGGGTGTTGGTGGCATCAACCTCAGAAACGCAAAGGAATTGGGTTATGAATTCCGGATGTACTTATCACATGTGTCCTATGAAGGATTACTTCGAGACCTTAGAACTTAAAGAAGGTGGAGTGGTGCTTCTAGGCAACAACAAACCATGCAAGGTGCAAGGTATGGGTACTATCCGGCTTAAAATGTTTGATGACCGTGAATTCTTATTGCAAGATGTGAGGTATGTTCCTGAACTTAAGAGAAATCTTTTATCGATTAGCATGTTTGATGCATTAGGTTACTCTACTAGAATTGAACATGGCATGATTAAGATTTCTAATGGTGCTTTAATAGTTGCTAAGGGAACTAAGAGAAATGGTTTATACACTCTTGATGGTTCTATTGTTATTGCTCATGCATCTATAGTTAGCCAAACACCACATGATAAAACCAAGTTATGGCATTTGAGACTAGGGCATGTTAGTGAAAGAGGTTTAGTGGAACTAGAAAAACAAAACTTGTTGAATGGTGATAAATTGGATAAACTAGATTTTTGTGATCATTGCATATTAGGTAAATCACATAGAGTTAAATTTGGAACTAGTATGCATGTTTCTAGTAGACCCTTTGAGTATGTTCACTCAGATCTTTGGGGTCCTTCAAGGGTGATAACTCATGGAGGGGATCCTATTTTCTCACATTGATTGATGATTTTTCTAGAAGAGTATGGATTTATATTTTGAAAAACAAATCTGAAACATTTCAAAAGTTTAAGGAATGGCACACTCTTATAGAAAATCAACTGGGAACTAAACTGAAAGTTTTAAGGACTGACAATGGCCTGGAGTTTGTTTCAGAGCAGTTTCATGAGTTTTGCAGGAAACGTGGAATCAAAAGGCATAGAACTGTGGCACGGACTCCGCAACAGAATGGCCTAGCCGAGAGGATGAATAGGACTATTCTGGAGCGATTGAGATGTATGCTTTTGGGCGCGGGGCTGCCTAAGAGCTTCGGGGAGAAAGCTGCTAACACTGCAGTTTATTTGATTAACAGATGCCCATCTTCAACTATAGACTTCAAGGCACCTATGGAAGTATGGAGTGATAAACCGGCAGACTACTCTAATCTGAGGGTATTTGGTGCTCTCGCATTTGCTCATGTTAGACAAGACAAACTTGAGGCTCGGGCTGTGAAGTGTATCTTCATTGGTTATCCAGAGGGTGTGAAGGGTTACAAGCTATGGAAGTTGGATCCTGGAGAGTCAAGATGCTTTATCAGCAGGGACGTCACATTTGATAAGACCAGAATGGGGATGATGTGCAAAAGCTTAGAAGAAAGCAACTCAGAAACGACAAAGGAGAAGGCTCAGTTTGAGGTGGAGTCTCCTACTTGTACTACTAAAGATGACAGTCCTCTACCAGCAGATGTAGTAGATCAACAACCACCGGCAAAATCAGACTATCAGTTGACCAGAGATAGGACTAGAAGGAACATAGTACCTCCTAAGAGATTTGGGTATGCTGATCTCATTTGCTATGCTCTTAATGTGGCTGAAGAGATTCAAGATTCAGAACCGAGGAATTTCAGAGAGGCTATGGAGAGCAAGGAAAGTCATAATTGGTTGCAAGCGGTACAAGAAGAAATGGAATCCTTGAATAAAAATCAGACTTGGAAGCTTGTGAATCTACCTAAGAATCAGAGGGTCGTTGGATGCAAGTGGATCTTCAAGAAAAAGGAAGGTATTCCGGGTATGGAGAAGGCAAGGTACAAGGCAAGGCTTGTGGCAAAGGGTTTTACCCAAGTGGAAGGGATTGACTATAATGAAATCTTTTCACCTGTGGTAAAACATTGTTCTATAAGGATCTTGATGTCGATTGTGAATCAGTATGATCTGGAGTTGGAGCAATTGGATGTCAAGACAGCTTTTCTTCATGGGAATCTCGAGGAGACTATCTATTTGCAACAGCCGGAAGGATTTGCAGAGGATAAGTCCAATGTATGTCTCTTGAGAAAATCACTTTATGGCTTGAAACAAAGTCCACGACAGTGGTATAAGAAATTTGATGATTTTCTCTTGAGATTTGGATTTATGAGGAGTAGTTATGATAGCTGCGTTTACATTTTAAGAAGAGGAGAGGAGTGTGTTCTTTTCTTGCTTCTATATGTGGACGATATACTTATAGCTAGCTCTAGCAAGGATGAGATTAGTAAGCTCAAAGAGAAGTTGAATTCAGAATTTGAGATGAAAGATTTTGGCATTGCGAAGAGGATACTTGGGATGGATATTGTTAGAAACTGGAAGAAGGGAGAATTGTTCTTATCTCAATATGGTTACTTGAAGAAGGTAGTGGAACGGTTTAGGATGCATCAATCTAAGCCAGTTAGCACACCTTTGGGTCATCACACGAAGCTCTCTATCACACAAGCTCCTAGCACCGAAGAGGAAAGGAGCAAGATGAATTCTATTCCCTATGCTAGTGGAGTAGGTAGCATCATGTATGGTATAGTTTGTAGTAGACCAGATTTGTCTTATGCGGTTAGCATTGTTAGTCGGTTTATGGCGAATCCGGGTCAAGCTCATTGGGAGGCTTTGAAGTGGGTGTTGAGGTATTTGAATGGTTCTCTAAAATCTGGTTTGAGGTACAAGAAGATAGCTCAAGATGAAGATGCTATTGTGGGATATGTTGATGCGGACTATGCGGGGAATGTGGATACTAGGAAATCACTATCTGGGTATGTGTTCACTTTGTTTGGGACCGCTATTTGTTGGAAAGCAAACTTACAACCTGTGGTAGCTCTATCTACAACTCAAGCCGAGTACATTGCTCTTGCGGAAGGAGTAAAGGAAGCCATTTGGTTAAAAGGAATGATTGGTGAACTAGGAATTACGCAAAACTGTGTGACGGTTCATTGTGATAGTCAAAGTGTCATATATTTGGCAAATCATCAAGTGTATCATGAGAGGACTAAGCACATTGATACTCGTCTTCACTTCATTAGAGATGTGGTAGAATCTAAAGAAGTTCAGATTGAGAAGATTACTTCGGATGACAATCCGACTGATATGTTCACTAAGTCACTTCCTAGATCAAAGTTCAAGAATTGCTTGGACTTGATCAATTTCTATGAAGCGTAATTCCGTAAGTGGGAGAGCAGCACATTGATGATTGGTTTGATCGTCTTCTCTGATTTGGAGTCAAGGTGGAGATTTATCGGTAGAATGCCTCACAAATCAGTGGGCTAGTTATTGGGCCTTTCTCTCCTTAGTCCTTGTTTTATCTCTTGGGCCTAATGGGATAGGGGAATAAAAGGAATGCTTATCACCTTTTATTAAACAACCTGTGTGCAGAGAAGAGAAAAAAAAGATACGAGAGAATCTGAAAAACAGGGGGATCAAGGGGTGCGAAAAACAGAGAGGAGAGACTTGGATGTAATTGATATTCTTCTTTACTAGAGAAGGGATAAGGGCCAAGGGGCTCTCTGTTGTAAAGACTTGATCTTGTTTTGCATTATCATAGTGAAGCTACTCTCTCCTGTGGATGTAGGCCACATTGGCTGAACCACGTAAATCTTGTGTGTGCATTCTTCTATTTCTTTCTTCCTTTAATTTCCTTTTTTTTGCTGGTTTTGAAAACGCAATTCATTTTTTTGATTTTCGTTTTCTTTTGTATTTTGGTGCTGTGTTTGCATTCTTGGTGTGTTTGCAACAGGAAATACTTGTTTTTCTTCTTCTTGGACCAACATGTAGTTATCTAGAATAAGAATTCTCTAAAGTAAAGATCTTTATAAAGTGAACAAATAAATTTACATCAATTATTGATAGATTAATAGGTCCATTTATCAATAGTTGATGTAAGTTTACTTGCTCACTTTATAAGAATTTTCACTTTAGAATATCTTTGTCCAGTTATCTAAACTACTGTTTTCAATTCTCAATAAGCTTTAGATTTTGGCACAGATTTTATTATTGTGCTATTTTTTTTTTCTTAAAAAAAGTTTTTTTTATTTATCATACGTTTAACAATTTTTGTTTTAGTTTTTATACAAAATTTAATGTATTATAATAATATTTTTTATTAAACTTAAAACTTAAAATTTATGATTCTACATTATAAATTATTAGTGATTGTCCCGTGTGCACACAACGTGATTAAAAGAAGGCTATGTATGTCAAAGATGTATGTAAAATATAATATTAAGTGACTTAATAGACACAAAAATGAAGATTTGATAATATTAAAAGACTAAAATACATGTTTATAAATTTATAAATATGACAGAATCAATCACACTTGCAAGTGAAGAAAGTAAATATGAATTAGAAAATATATTTGGAATGATGAAAATAAATTAAAAATTAATCAATAAGTAATATTAAATCAAAAGTTGATTTGCCTTGAATCTATTGGAAAACTTTTTTTGTAAACAACATTCTTCGTTATTTGACATAAATTGCCATGGTCGTCTGAAATAAGAAATTTCAAACCGTTCTTTGTTTTGACTCTTGAAACTGCTACATACAATTGGTCATGTGTAAAAACAGGTCTCGGTAAGAATAATCCAACATGTAAGAGGCTTTGCCCTTAACTTTTGTTAATAGCCATTGTAAAACAGATAATTAAAGAAAATTGTCTTCTTTGAAATTTTATTAGCATTACAAGATCTTATAGTATCAAATTCATTCGAGTAATAAAAATTTTCTCACCAATTTGCTTCCTTATTATTATTGTTGCTCCAATAACATTCTTTCTCAACTCATCAACAATCAATCTAATCTCATTACAAAGACTTTTTGTTTGATCAATATTTCTAAGGAGCATTACGAGAACTCCTTTTTTAAGAGTAAGTCTATGATTTGACATTGCAAGAGCACTTGATCTCATTAAAAAATTCAGTGATAAATCATTCTGCTTCAATTCCAATGTCTTTATCTGCTACTGAGATAAAATTTAAACTAAGATACTCCTTAATTTTTGTAGGGGTATTGAACTAATTTAAATTGAATTACTTCGCAAATATGCATAAAAAGACAACATGGAATATGTACATTAATTCCAAAATCAGATAAACAACTTTATTCATATAGAAAGAATACAAAATAATAACATTCATAAAATGGGCCCATTAAAATACCTATGGGCTTGATTACATTTAAGTAGAGCTATACACATAAAAAATAATAACTTTAATAAGAATAGGCCATTAAAAAAGCAATGGCCACTATTACATGAAGTAAACATATATACAAATGCTACTCCTACTCACATCCAAAAAAAAAAAACTATATCACTCCTACAACATGTTGTGACCAAGTAAAGTTATGTACTTCATGGTTATACTAAGTCTTTCGTTCCTTCTTCAACTTCAAGTAAGATCATATTCCAGAAGTAACTTAGAGCCCTACAATGACATGTTAACATGAAGTACGAACAGGATTGACATAAAAAACATTTAAAAAGAAATTGGTACTAAATATAATGTTCAAAAGGATGGAATGAATTTCATTTACCACTATCATATATGCACATTGAAAACCTATAAAACAACATCATATACTTCACTGAAGAAAAAAGGTAAACAAAAAACCAAATTTCATTAGCATCATAATAGAAATAGAAAATAATTTCCTAAACTTTAATTAAAATGACAATGGTCTCATTTACTACCAACAACCAACATAAACACATAATTTCAAAGTCCAATCTGAAATAGGTGTATACTGTCCAATAAAGGCCTCAAAATATTTAATTCAAAAGATAGCAACAACAAAGTCATATGCCAATTCACTGGCAATATAGTCCAATGATAATTCATACATCATAAAAATTATACAGAAAAAACAAATAAATCACAGCCTTCCAATCAATCCTTTTCAATCTTCACGTGCTTCAACTTTGTGCTAGACATAACATAATTTCCACTTGCATTGAACTCTTCATAATACCTCTTCCCACCACAAACCTTCAACTCCTCACAATCAGCTTGGGAATCTATGTATATCTCACTGTCACATAACTATGACATTAAATCCTAACAAAAATTAACCAATTATTAGGATTCAATACATATACAATTTGAAACAAAAAATCTAGAATAAACAAATACCTTAGCAACACTAGAATCAACTTCTGGTATATCAGTAGTAATATTAATTTCACTGACGGAAACACCTTCTGCCATAACAGCCTAAAAATATAAAGTTTAATCCAAAAGTTAAAACTATACCCATTAATAAGAGCAATTAAAAGCAAGGACAAAAATATTTATAGATAAACTAAACCTCCTTCGAGGTTATAGCATATTCAGTCTGTATGAATTTGTTTATAATTGTCAAATCATCACACACACGTCTGACATGAAAAGATGGCTCAAACAGAGCAGCAATTTTGCATTTCTCAACCTTAAAAGGGAATGATTTCTCAATCCATATATCAAACTTTGCAGGATAAAAAGGAATCTTTTTTGTTCTGTTTATCAATAAAAAAAATACTATAAGAATTGGGTTGATCCTAATAAATTGAATGAAAAAAATTAGTTAAATAACATTTGATATTTATTACTTTATGATAAAGATCAAGCATCTTAGTGTAGGGCCTTTTGAGCAGATAAGAAGCATCTCAGTCAAAGAGTACAAAGGTTGTATAATTAGAGTCATTAATGACTCTTAATTTGATCCTATACCTAGAAAACATAACATTAAGGAGTCAATCTAAGTTAAACAAATTATAATTAATATATCAAACTATAAGACAATCTTTTAGAATACAACATACAAACCTTGAAAAAACATTAACTACATGACAATAACAGGAATCACAATAATACATGTCATTGTCATAAGTTATTGCATTGTTGCATTTGCATGCAGTGTACCACCAATCACTACTCTTGATTATGTGTTTCACAGTAGCCAGAACAATACCAAATCCCTTCTAAAAGCATAACAAATAATAAATAATATAAGTCATAAAATATCAAATTATAGTGTATAAAAAACTAATTATACAAACAATCACCTAAGGACTATTTGATATACCTCTTTAATGTCTTTCAACTGTTCAATAGGCATCCTAGGGGTCAACCTCAGGAAATCATCCTCCACAAAAATGTTAAGAGATTCAATTAAATAGGACAAAGTTTGAGAAGGCTTATCATCAAGTAAAAACAACATAAGTGAACATAAATTGGTTATAAAAAGTTCATTAAATCCAAATGAAAAATTAATTCAGCTAAATAGATAACAAATTAACAATAAATTCAACCTTTTCCGAAACTTAGACACCTCTAAATGTCAGGATTAAAGAAAATCCTAGTTGCATGCATAACATTTTGTAAAATAATCTTCTCTAATAATGGAATAGTGATAGCATAAAATACAATATTAGAATTGCTAGCAAGGATTATCAAATAATTTAGAGATGAATAATAATAGGTAAGAAATTAACCTTTGAATGTTTTAACTTTTTCAAATTGGATAATTAATATAGGTTGCATAATATCACCCGTAACAAGGAATGCAGTTAAATCATCAACATAAGATCCGAAAAGATCAGCAAACTCAATCTTCACACTGAAATAAGGAAATTAACATTAATTCAACAAAGTAATTGACATGAAAAGAAAGAAAAGAAATAATGTCAAAAGATTTAGTCACAACATATACATTAACTTCTTACCTATCAACATCTAACTCAATCACAACCATTTTTGTTCTTTTCCCATAGTTCTCATATTCTCACTTAGTCCTAACAGTAGATAACAATCCAATAATGTTTGATAATGATAAAAGATCAATTTGTATGGAAAAAAACACATAATATATCAATGAAACTGTCAAATGAATCGGAGGTGGAAACAGTACCAACTAAAATCCTCATTTTGTCATTGGAACCAAATATATCCTCCAAAGACAGTAAAGATAGACCATATAAGGGGATCAATCCAGAGTCTGAAGGCCTCACAGAGGTTTTATATTGAAAATTTAGATAATATTTATGCTTCGTGGTTTAGAATGCACCACTATTCTCACCAACTCCAAAATACTCACAAACCTAAACATCACTTTCGTTAAGTAGGCTCTTGAACTTGTACACTAGATTCTTCCTCACAGAAGCATAAATATTGCATCCCTGTTTAATTTGGATTTAAAATTTAAAACAACATTAGATCAACACAGGTATGGAAATACATAAGAAAACTGAAATAGATCAAATACAAATAATTGAAAACCCTACATATTCATCCATAAAAAATATTTCAATGGAATTAGTGATTGCAGGATTGTTGAAGTTTGAAAGAAACCATAGATGAACAATCCTAATTTTGATCCTCCAAGACTCTTTCTCAGGCGATATTTTGACCAAGGGATCCAGTGGAGTGGCCATTACAAGATGCAGAATTTAGGAAATATAAGCAATATCAATAATGAAAATGGCAGTAGAGGAAAACATAAGAAAATAGAAATGAATGAGTAGAACTTACAATGGTATTTATAGACATTAATAAAGGGAAATTAGGATTTGCTGGTGAAATCATTACTACAAGAAAACATACCACATGCTTCGGTTGGGAATCAAAGATGAAATGATGAAAGACAAAGATCCATTGCAAATTTATTGGGGCAACAAAATAGCATGCAAAGTAGTAGTCGATTGACATCGAGGAGATGAAGAGTTGAGGCAACATGCACAGAGAAGAAGACTTGAAACACATAATTGAAATCGAAAACCCTCATTGAAATGCACGATACGCGTGCACAAAGATTTAAGACAATTTTGCTGTTGTGCAATAATTAAGACAAAATTAATTGAATATGGATTGCATTTAATTTGTACGGAATTTTGAAATTCAAGTCGATTTGGCTAACTTTAGATGTAGTCTTAATTGCCATTACTTTGTCTTGTGTGATGATAGATGAACAAATAGGGTTGTTTGGTAATTATGTTTAAATTTGATACTAAAAAGTTTAAAAGCTGATTGGTTGAGACATGAAATTGATGGGACGAAAATGTCTTTGAAAATTTTGGCAAAAAACTTTTCAGAAAGAATGACATTTGTCTTTTTTTTTTTTTTTGATAGTTTTTGAAGATGGTTTTGTTTTGTATATATTATATATTATAGATTTATAGAAAAATTTTGAGTTGTAAATATTATTTTATTTTTAATCAAATATATTTTTTTTTTTTATATCTTTTGATAATTTAATATATAAAAATAATTTTTTTATACTATATAAATAAAATATATTATTTTAAAATTATTTTTTAATTAATATATATAAAAATAAAATAAATTTTATTATAATTAATTATACAATAATTAATTATTGAAATAATCAAAAAATTTATAATTAAACCAAAGATACACGTAAACATTTGAAATCTTATGGCATGCTCTAAAAAGCCCCATTTGGATTAGTCATCCTTGAGGTAGCAAACTATAGATTTCTGTTAAAGAAATTCTTATTAAACCTGAAGCAGTACATTTCACTAATCACATTATTAATTAATGAATTAACTATTATACTTAATTGATAATTAATAATCATAACCTATTATAATTGATTATTTGATTTTGTTCTATTTCTCTGTCCTCCCCTCGCGAATAATATCACTTCGCCCCCGCCTCTCCATATCCGCGGCAGACTGCTGTTTATCTTTTTTTCGCGCAGTGTAGAACGATCGCAGATATTGCAGCTCCAATAAATTATAAAAAAATTTAAAAAAATCAAAAAAATAAAATAAACAATGAAAAAAAGTATAATATTATAATTTTTTAAAATTTGTCCAACACAACTTAATTTAAAAATAATGTCAAATACCTAAAATACTTTTAATTTATATAACTTTACAATATTTTAATTTATATAATTAAGTTTTTAAATAATTTTATATAAAATATTTATATAAAATTTTTACGAATTCTATGCAGCACGTGAATAACCACCATCGCCTACTGCGTTTATTAAACGGGGATAATACTAAACGAATATTTATATGAAAGTTGTATTAGTCCGTGAAATGGTAAATTGCCATCCCTAATTTGATTGTTCTAGCGCACGAAACTTTGAGTTGAGTCCTTCGTATTTATGCAAAAATCTCTAGTTTGGCCAATGTGAGTTGGGCTAATTCTGAAAGAGGAAGACAAATTTTCTTGTGGAAGGCCACATGGAGCTAGTGTTCTTACGGTTAATAAAGAATTATCTCCTTTTTTTGTCTGAATAAATAGAATTCTTCACCCTTCCAAATCCACACAGCTAGCATAGTGTTTTTTGAGTTAACGCTCAAGTATCTGCAGCCTACTTTGATTTAATAGTGCACTTCCTTACATACATCCTTCCACCTTGAGCCACACGACACATTCTTGAACTTTTGCAGTGGAAGTAAATAATAGTGCATCATCATTTGTTTTTGCTTAGCTTGAAGAAAATCAACGGTGCTGATCCAGAAGCTGGAGAAGCACTAGGATGCAGCCAAGAAAGGTTTGCAAGAACTGCCCAAATTAGAGTTATACCATCCCAATTTTTTTCCATTGCCAGGAAGATTCACCTTAAATTAGAACAATGTAATTTGTATTAGCCCACAATGTAACTGCTTCGGCAGTAGCTTCAAAATCTTTTGGAGCTGCATTTTCAGATAACTTTTCAGCTTATGGAGCTACATTTTCAGCATATGGAGTTATAATAATATAAATCTCAAACCAGCGAAGAGGCTTAGAAGAAATTTAGATTCATGAAATATTATTCTTTTTCTTTCCCTTGAATTATCATCTATACATAAATTCACAAAATTTCACTTCCTCCAAAATTAATCATTTGTTAGTCCCCAATCAAACTTACATCCCTTGTACCTACGTCATTCGCAATGAAGTACCTTATCAGCAAAAATGAATAATTACATAAATAAAAATAAAAAAACTGTTGATTTGTGGCCAAAACAGAACATATTTATATCATAACTGTTAATTGTGATTTATTTTCTCGTGTTACAAGCTAAATCAGATTGGCACCAGCTTTGAAATGCTAGCAGTGATCTGTTACGTATCTTTCCAGCTTGGTAGCCAAAGAAGCAACAAAAGGGGGGAAATAGAAGCTGGGAAGCTGGATATAGATATGGAACACGGATATAACACGACATGGATATGTTGATATGACAAAAATTCAAAAAATAACTAAAAAATATATAAGCAAAAAATTATCTTAAAGTATCGAAATATTTTATACATATCATATATTGATACGATAACTATTTTGAAATATCGGTCCTATATAAGTGAGAGATATAAAAGCCTCGTAACTTAAAACAAGGAAGAAAACCTATGTTAATATATTCCTTTCTTTCGACAAAACAATGAAAACTATTGCAAAGCACAGGTAAATAATACCACATATGGCACTCAATCAAGCATATGTGGGGCTTAAATTTAACAGAAAATTCTTAAAATTCTTTAGAAAAGCATGGCAGGGAAATTTATGAGCTCTCAATCCTTTAGACCATATGAAAGGACCATAACAAAATCCTTAGCTGAGCTTCCAACAGATGTCTGAATCGTCTCATTCTTTGGCAATGTTTGCAACCACATTTCTACTAAGTTTTGCAGTTGCAATGAAGATAAAACTGGCTGACCTCGTAGTGAGATCTCCACCTGTAAGAGTATAATCAGAAAAGCAATTAGCTTCTCAAAAATGGCAATACATTGTTCACAGTGGTGTTAGATTTAGCTAAGAGAGAAAACCAATTTACCTTAGTTTCGCTAGCAAGACCAAGCTTTTTCACGACATACTTTTCGATAAAGGAAACAGGTAAACTACCATCCCTATAATAATTTGAAGATTAATTAGTGGAAGTTGTCAATTATATCAGGTATATGCTAGACAAGAAAGACAAATTAAACACAATCATTATAGTTGAGTAATCTGTATCTTTTTTTTTTTTTTTAATGTACTTCTTCGAAAGAAGGCATAGTCAGATATTGAGAAAGGAGTAACAAAGAAGGCATAATGCATGCTTTGAAGGTACAGGGAAGATGGAAGTTCAGTAAGGAACAGAAGTCTTAAGCATATCTCAGAACAGGAACTAGAAGAGGAATATGGGCATCTTACTTGATGGTTCCAATGTATAACATGAGAAACCCACCTTGCGTTAGTAGATTTGCATCAGAATTCTTTCTAGAATTTAGACAAGTAATAAGTTAACTAATTTTTAATGCCCCTTCCCTTGATCAGAACAAGTTTAATTAAGAATATTCAGTCATTTTGTTTTTGGTCCCTGCTGTCAATTATATGTTGGGGTAAAAGACATATCATTCAGAATATAGAATTTTATACTAGAGAGAGCACAAGGAACTGTCTCACAAGATGCTTATGATGAAATCTTGTTTCATTCCAGTAATACCAATTAAATGCAGACTATCCAAATATGAGCTACTTGTAGCAATAAAATGAGTAAAGAGTGATTAATGAGTAACCACTTACTGACTTGGTTAATTGTTCTTAAAATGTAGAAGAATAATTGTTTGTAATTTTCCCTATACACTATTTGCTTGGAATTACATGGCTTCCTTTTAAGTGTACTGATCACCGAAACAAACAAGAGCTGTATATCTCGTGTAGGAAACAGAAAAATAAAAAGAATAATAATTACCAAAAATGTCCCAAAAAGTGAAATGCTGACGTGAATGATAAGAATGATATAGCACATACACACAAGCACATATCTAGAACAAACGATGCCCCAAGGAAGGCATTGAAAGCATGGTTTAGAGCATATAAAAGTGAATATACAAAAACACCTCTTTACCAAAGAAACATCAGCCAGATAAACAGTTATTTCATGCATGACATGCTCAGTTCAAGCACTGAGAAATAAAGGAATGAGCAAAGAACATCAACTTATAGCAGAAAGTGGGAATATAAAACCTACTTGACCCTTAGGTAGCGGGAAGATATTTGTGGCAATCGGGTTCCTACTTCCCTGTATCCAGGAATTCAAATATAAGACATTCAACATTTAAAACAAATAATAAATTTCAAGAGATCAATATTAAGTAAGCCATGAAATGTAATCGCACTTCTCTTCAGAAGCAACCAAGGAGAACCAGATTGGACCAGATCCTTTGTTGCTTTCACTGTCTGAACCAATCACAGATTGTGCTGGAACATTCAAGTCCTCACAGATTTTGGCTGTTCTTTCTTGGGTTCCCTGCAACCTTTTATGTTTGATGGAATCTGAGTTTGAAGGAGTCGACTCATTTTGATCACCAGCTGCTTTTATTAGGTGACTATGTTTCTTAACTTCGACCTTCGGCACCTGGGAGTCATTGTCACTAGAGTCCACAGGCACAGGAATGACAGCATTTTCTTGCATGGTGGACTTATTACAAGACTTGTTTTTTCTTGCAGCTTCCACCAGGGAATTTAATGGCTCACACATATCAGCCTTTTCTTTCCATAACTCAGCACTGTCCTCTGATATATTGTTGGGCACTATTTGTTGACTAGAATCTGGCTTTGAAGAATTCTGCTAATCATAGTAAATAATTGTACAGGAAAATAGTCATGCACCAAAGCATATATGTAAAGATCATACAAACAAAAAGTGAAGATAAAGAGAATAGAGGACAAGAAAAGCTTTTCCTCCTTTACCTGAACTCTGGTTTTGGAAGTCTCATTGAAAGTTTTAAGCTGCGAGTGGTCATCATCTTTCTTTTCATCTCCTGTTACTTTGTCAGGTTGACAACTAGGAGTGGATTCTCTCGGAATAAATTTTCTTCTTGCAACAGCTTTTGCTCTTCTTGCAGATAGAATTGTAGAAACTTCATCCAAAATTTCTATCCTACAGCGTTTTTCATCTTTCTTAACATCTGCCACTTTATCAGGTTTAGAAGCAGAAAAATCTGATTCTTGTGGAGTGAAAACTTTTCTTGCAGCAGCTTTTGCTCTTCTTGCATTGGCTTTTAATGAAGATAGAGAATTCTTCTTTCTTTTGGTTAACGATGTAACTGAAGGCACATTGTCAGGTGCCTGAGCATTTTTTCCTTCACAGGGGAAAATTTTCTCCCTCAAATCTTGCAGACTGTGATCTGTTCTGTAATTTTCCAAGACAATATAATATAGAAGTCAGGCAAAATTCAGGAAAACTCCACAGAAAGAGAGAAAAAGAAACAAATGAAATGAATTGCAACCATCACAAATAACTAAGAAAAGGTAAAACAATGCAGAATTGGATACATCAATTTTCTCACAAGGTGCATTCACAGAAGCAAACAACCAAGAATTTAGATGATTAGAAATACCTCATTTGTTCCCTATTACCAACATGTTCAATATTCTCCACCATATTTTTCCCTTAAATCATTCGGAGTCCATTGTGACCCAAAAAAAATATTTACATACGTGTTAATACTATTCATAGTATGATTTAAAAGAATTCACAAAAAAGAATGTCATCATTTATGAACACTTGGTGCAAACAAAGCCAAAGTGCAAGTAAAAGACCACTGAGATCTATTATCCTACATGCAGATTTCCACTAAAAACAATACTCCAGTTGTACCGTTCGATAGAGAATTTGATTAATAGAACATATATTTTTAAGCTAAAACATGTTAGACCCTCTAATTTAACTAAAATATGACAACATGCTGTTAAAACATTGACATTGAATCATTAGCTCTGTTTTCTTTGATAAACGTTGACTTTCTTCAGAATTTCTATAATTAAATCCTATAAATCTGTGTTCTATCCTGATATACACCTTGTATTGAAGCAATCTAACATCTAAAAGTGGCAGCAGGTATGAGGCACACTTGTTAGACACCAAAATTCCAGTTTTCTCAACCAGCAAATTGTTGCATATGTTGTTCATTTGGACAAACATTTGTTGGCCTATCCCTGCATAGTTTTACATTGAAAATCAAGTAATTCTACCAAAAAAAAATCCATTATTTACTTTTTAATTAATAATCAATTATATTTAATATGCAAATGGCTTAGCTGAAAGCTAAAATATCAGAAAGACTTGTATGTGAACTTCTATATCTTTCTATAATAGTGCTCTATCAGGATAATCATATGATGACATGAATCAGAATGGTGCAATAAAGTGATCCTAGACCAATTGCTGCAGCAAAGAAAATAACAAACCAAGCTGCCAATCATTACTAAAAGAGGAGTCATGCTCATGGTGACTACCTTAATTTATCCAGTGGAGAACAACCCAAGTCTGCATTGCATACTGGACAGTGCTTTAATTTCTCATCTATTAGCTTCCTATCTATGCATTCCCTGCAAACTGTTATTGAACTCAAGATTTAGGCTCACATCCAGAGAATGAGAAACAGAAAGGTAGATGGAAAAGAAAAACAATGAAATATATTCATGAAATAAAAGATAAGAAAACAAAAAGCAAGGGGATGAAGGTGATTGAGGCCTAGTTTCTAGCATAATCAAACACAAGTCTTAGTCACTGAATCTGAAATGACTAAGCATAAGCACATGCTCAAAAAATGCAAGAAGTGCAATAAGAAGCAGCAAAATCAACAAAAATAAAGAAAATTGCCTATGACTTCATTTGGAAGACCTTAATCCTGTCACTATCTGTTAGAAATCTGAGGCTTATCAGTTAATTAATATTTTCCTACTGAAAATGAGTCCTATGAATATATTAGGGTGTGCTTGGAAAGAGTGAAAATAGAAGAAAATCAACAAGTAATTTGGGTATGTCTCTAGATACATCTCTCATTTTCAATCCTTCATTTTCTACCTTCCCATGTTCATCCACTCATACCAAGCACACCCTATAAGTTTATCACAGTAGTAGAAGTATTTCATCAAACACCTGGATACAATCATGAATTTACTGACTATTGGAGAGAGATATTTGCCGATTGTACAGCAAATAAGTATGCATACCCCGTTCCTTCTTGATTTTAACCATGTCCAATGTAAAAATCAATCACCTGCTTCATTTCAGTTGAGCCTATCAAATTTAACTAAATTATTTTGATAAAAATATGCCGCTTGGAATCATCTTCATGAAAAGAAATCAGCATTTCAATTGAAACAACTTAAAAGATTTATCATACAGCTTGCATACAGTACCACATTTTGCTAAAACATTTGCTAAAAATTGCAGAATACTACAAAATATTTGCAAGTTACCACATTATGTGTAAATTCTTAATAGCAGAAATTTCTTGCTAATTTGTGAGTTGCATGGAAGCTAACTGAAGTTATGATTAACAAAGAGTTCCAATTAAATCACTATATATAAGCATGCCAAAACACAAAGAGTGATAAGGCATTATTGTAATCCAAATACATAAAAGCAAAAAACGACACATACCATGAGCTACAATAACCAAGATTCAGGAAAGTTTCTCAGCATAAAGATCTTGATAACAAGATTACAAAATTGAACAAAACACATCATGAGAAACAGAAAAAGGTTGATGGGGAAAACGAAGCACTTACAAGTATGCAAGCATTCTGATATTGTGGTGGCATTTCTGAAAATTTTATTACACAAAAGACATGTCAAGCATGCCGAGAGCTTCGCCCTATTGACCTTCACCGTTAGGCTCGTCATTGTTGTCGTCTTTTTATATCTGTCTCTGACAAGGACACACACATAAACAGACGCACACAAAACAAAAATGTTTTTTTGAACACATGTTATGAGACACCCCATATATGCCGATGTAAGTATAGGTAGATATCGAAGTATACCGTATTCTAAGATAGAATGAATGTACCGTATGTCGATTGGGTGTCGTATTATGAGATAATAGGATTGCAAACAAAAAACACAAGCACCTGCACCTCCTTACTTACGTACCCCACATGGTGCATGTCACCAAACAAAGAGCAAGGAATAAAAACATGCCAGTTTTACATCATTCTCAACGAGAAACGCGCGAGAATCACAAAGAAGAAAATAGCTGCCAGGAGCAGAGAAAAACAAAGGGTTTCAAGAATTGTGCATGATCCTATGATGGGTCAATTCTTGATGATGGAAAGAGGTGAGGAAAACGAAAAAGTGGGATTCTTGGGGTATCGGACGTGTGTCTTGTTCGATTTGTACTATGTTGGTGGAGTTTTGTTTTTATCTCTTGGAGGCTCAGAAACAACGTAATCGAGAACGAACCTATCTATATGCTTCTCTTACGTGCGTAAGAGAGAAATAAGAGAATGTGTGTGCGATCCAACGAAAGAGATGTTACTGTGAGAGAAGAAACGGCATGTGTGATTTGAAGGGATGGCTTTGTCGGGTACACAACACGATACAGATTATTCATACTACTAATTTCTTTTTTATATTACTCGTTGACTAATCATAATTTTATAAAAAATAAAATAAAATTATGAATTTGCTATCTTACGCTCTAGCGGACTTCTGTGCCATTTAGATGGATAAAATATACACTGAAATATGTGTATAGTCAAAAATAAAATTAACAAAAAAAATAACTTACATTGAATCATGCCCGAGCGTTTATGTACTCGAGCTTTCTATTGCAGTTCCTATAAAATTATGATTGATTAAGAAAAAGTATAAATTAATAATTGGGAGTGTTGATAATTTTACCATACAATAGTTGTTTGGTTTTCTTTTGAAATCCCAAAATTATAGTTTTGGCAAAAGCTCCAGAAGACAAGCTTTAGTTCAATCCATGGTTTGGAGCTTTCCAAACGAAAACCAAACAAAAGTCCGCTCACATAGGCTCAGCTTGCCACATTGTGGTTCACGATATTATATTCTAATCCACCAAAAAGGATTTTATTTAGTGTGCAATTCTTGTGACACATCAAACGGTATCTCACATATCTCATATCATAATAGATATGCAGAGATTTTGGTTAGACCAATTTTAATTATATAATAAAAATTATACTAAGGAGAAATATATATGTAAAAATATGTAACTAACAATATTATTTAAGATGCTTTATGGTTTCTTATTCTATGGACCCGTTTGGTGTGAATAATAGGATAAGATCTGATAATATTAAACTTGACAATATAAAGCTTAATACGTAATGGTTAATGATATCGATGTGTTTGAAATTATAATAAAAAAGTTTTTATAAGAACTTATACATCAAAATCCTATCAAGTCTAATCTCTTTCTTAAAGACTTGATTAAATTATTCATCATTTTAATGTATAAGAAGAGTTTGATAGATAAATTTATATAATACAATGTTTATACCAAATAACTGATAAGGTCATAATGTATTGTATTAACTTATTCTATCATGCTTAATATAACATACCAAACAAACTCTATGAGATTTGGCGCATGTTAGCAAATGCTGACAATGATCGATCACGTGCAATATATACTTGTGAGACTCAAATTTTTATCATTTTTTAAGAAGAATTAATGAGAAGGATCGTTAATAATATAAAATTAAAAGTAAATGATCAAGTAACTATTCCTGTAACAATAATAACCATTCATAATGATTAATTGTTTATTCTGAATGGTTAATTAGTCATTTTTATTAATTTTAGATCGTTAGCGGTCCTTTATGTTATTTTTTTCCTTCTTCTCTCCTAATCCTAATCATTGTTTTTCTAATAAAATATGACTAAATAAGGAAAAAAAAACTTACACCTCTAACTTAATCCTATACATAGTTATAAATTTCTTAAAACTGGGATGAAAAATTTCAGCAATTCAATAATGCTGAGATGGTAATATGTTTTTATAATTTTATATTTCATTTATTCTTCAAATTTTTAAATTAGTTAAATTAGTAATATTAATAAGTATTTATAATTTTATTCTTTTTTGTTTATATTTAAATCTTTAAATGATTAAATGATAATCATGATTTTAAAAGAAATATTTAAATTAGATATCAAAGTGAAAAAAAATTATTTATTATATATATATATATATATATATATATATATATATATAATTTACTTATCGTTTCAAGTTTAATTTTGATATATTATTATTATTACAAAAATTTTTAATTATTATCAAATTATTATATGTTCACACACCATTAAAAAATTAAATTTGTATTTTATAGTTTTTTTTATTTAAGGGAGGGCTTCATCACTGAAGTGTGGATCTTAAAGAGATTCTATAAAAAACTCCGTGGGGAGGGGGAAGGGAGGGAAATGAGGCAAAGTGTATGAGAGGAGATCGAACCCCCCACACTTTGTACGCTGTCACTAACCACTTATGCTATTTTACGAGAACTTTATGACGTATTCTATATATCAAGCTTCTTACGCGTGAATTAAAATTCAATTATACATTAAATTCACTTATCTTTTTTTATTCTTAGATGAATTACAATATCTAAATTAGATGCCTAGTTCGACACCAATGAAAGGAAAGAAAAACACAATAAAGATTAAGGAAAAGAAAAACCATACATAAGGCGAGAAATAATTTAAAAAAATATACAACCTGGAGAATATCACAATCTTGAAAAAATAAATTACTGCAATAATTGCATTATAATGAAAAATGAAAATTAATTTCCCAATTACGGGTAAACAACTTCTTTCTTTTATTCCTTTTTAACTTTTTAATTTTTTTATTCTGCAATAAGATAAAATTATCTCTAAGAATAGGATAATGCTACTTACATACACTTTAACAATTTACCTCAACTAACTATCAAACCTATTATATTTAACAAACAATTTAAATACACTTAACCACCTAAATACCGATAGTTAATCATAACTCTAGTCACAATCTCTTCTAAATTAATAGTTAAGTATAGATAAATTGTTGTTTAAATAGATTTATTAGTTGGTTAATCAATGTAACGTGATATATATATCAATTTTTTTATTATAAAAAAACATGATATATATGGAAGTGCGTGTGAGTTGTATGCATCTTTAATTAGTTTAAACAATTTTTTGCATTAAACAAGACTAATTGGAACTCATATTTAAATATTCAATCCCCTTCTTTATCCTGAATCTATATGAGTTGTTAATATTTAATTGGAAAATGTTTAAGAGCCTAGATACATAGAGACGAAAGAAAATCCAGATAGTGAAATGTGTAGTGTGAGTCTCACAACTCGTTGATTTTTATTCTGTTTGAAATAAAAATATACTTAGCATTAAGACAGAGTCGGGCCCTATCGGGATTTGAAAATCAAGGATCTCTATCACTACTCTATTTAATTTGAGGGACACAATGACTAGATTTTATAAAGGATTTAATTCCGTTCATATTCAATGATCTTAAGTTCTTAACAATTCATCCCCACATTGGCCTAATGCATATTCCTCATATACAGCCCCAATATTCAAACGTGAATGGTTAAGGCAGACAACACACCTCCTTAACTACTACGCCCATCACACCTTAACCACTAGACCCAACCCCAAAGGTTTTAGTTCCTCTTTCACTAATTATATTAACTATTCTAATTTTCATTCATATTATTAAAAAAATAACATTTAATTAAACCAGTCAACATCAACATTCACAATTCACAATAAATTTAAATCAAAACAATGATTCAAGTGAAGGGAACATTAGAGTACCTGCATGAACTGAAAATTTGTTTAAATTTTATTCGGATTATATCTTTTTTGTTTAAATCTCCGCTTCGTTTAAATCCAAATCTTCTTATGCGTTTTTACCTTTCCTACACACAATTGTTGAGTCAATCGAACTATCTGCAACCTTGTCAGAAAATTAAATAAATATAAAAATTTGCCAATTTTTATGGAAGATAATTACTCTAATAACTTTTATTTTTTATCATCTTAAAAAAATTGTCACTAATAATTTTTTTTTATCTCCCTATGATTCTTCAATCTTTTTAATCGCAATTTCAGTTACCAAGGATTGATTTTTGTTCAAAATATAAAATTCAACATCATCTCCTCATTCACCCCATTCCACCCCACTCCAATCCTTTTTATTCTCATAAAAATAAGTGATGGATTGTCAGATCTAACATAATTGGAGAAGAAAATAAACTGGAGAGAGAAAGAAAGAGAAGTACCTAATCAGATATATCGTTGATAGAAATGGAGCTCAACTATATTCTTCTATTCAAATTTAATTATACCATCTGCAATTCTGAATTAGAAGATGGTGGGCATCTCTAAGTTTGAGCTTTTTTGCTACACAAAATGCAAGGTGATATTAGTAACGCAAAGTGTGAAATAGTTTTATTTTCTCTATATGAACAAAATAGTCAGAGTTTTCTCAGTGATTCTGACAATTAGTTTACACGTTGTTGCCTTGCATGTCATGTATGTACCTTAGCCGTTACAAGACTTTCATTAAACTAGCCGTTGTACATTGAATAATAATTAAAAAAAAACTTGGACAACAATATTATAATCCAAAAGTCCAAACAAATGATAAAAATTGAAGCAGTAATCAAAATCATCTCCATTTTGCATCAATAGGGTTTGAGGAAAAAATCTTACAAATCTTCATTATTCTTTTTAATGAAAAGACAAAATTATATGCCTATTATGAAAAATTCATTAAATTTTGCAATTATGTGAATCTTGTGTAAAAGATTATTAAATTCACCTCTTGCATCAATACATTTGTTTTCTGTGTTGAGCCTAGGTCTTTTATTCGGATTATATCTTTTTTCTTTAATCTTTGCTTGAATCCAAATCTTCTTAGCTGTTTTCTCCTTTCCAACACGTAGTTCTTGAGTCAATGGAGATTTCTGCAACCTAGTCAGGAAATTATATAGATAAGAATATTTTGCTAACTTTTATGAAAGATAATTACTCTAATAACTTTGATTTTTTATAATCTTAAAAAAAAAATTGTCATTAATACCCCTTTTTTTTTTATCTCCCTATGATTCTACAATTTTTTTAATCTCAATTTCAGCTATCAAGAATTGATTTTTGTTCAAAATATAAAATTCAACATCGTCCCATCATCCACCCCAACCCACTCGAATCCTTTTTATTCTCATAAAAATAAGTGGTGGATTGTCAGATCTAACAGAATTGGAGAAAAAAAGCAACATGAAGAGAGAAAGAGAGAGAAGTACCTAATCGGATATATCTTTGATAGAGATAGTGCTTAACTATATGTTCTTCCATTCAAATTTAGATCATCTGCAGTTCTGAATTAGAAGATGGTGGGTATCTCTAAGTTTGAGCCTTTTTGCTATGCCAAATGCAAGGTGATATTAGTAACGCAAAGTGTGAAATAGCTTTGTTTTCTCTATCTGAACAAAATAGTCTTGTTTTTTCAGTTATTCTGACAATTAGTTTACACGTTGTTGCCTTGCATGTCATGCATATACTTTTTAATAGCCGTTATAAGACTCTTATTTAATCGGTCATTGTACATTGAATAATAATAATAAAATAGAAAAACAAACTAGGATAAGAATATCACTTTCCAAAGTCCAAACAAAGGTTAAAAATTGAAGCAGCAATCAAAATCATCTCCTTTGAGTGAAAAAATACAAATCTTCATTATTCTTTTTAATATAAAGACAAAAAATTGAAATTATATGCCTATTATAAAAATTCATTAAATTATGCAATTATATGAATCTTGTTGAAAAGATTATTAAATTCACCCCTTGCACCAATACACTTGTTTTCTGTGTTGAACCTAAGTCTTTTATTCGGATTATGTGTGTGTTTAAATTAGTTTATTTTGTATTCAAAACAATTTATAATTAAAAGCTCCTTGAGAGAGCTTTTAAAAAAGAAGCAATTATTCTCTCAATAATAATCGCTTTCAAACATGCACTATATCTTTTTTTTTTAATGCTTCGCTTGAATAGACCTAGATAAAGTGAAATACTTTAAAGATGAAGAATGTAATGTTTTGGTTATGGAACAAGATATCAAGAAAAGGTAGAATGGTTATTTTCATAAGTTATTTAATGAAGGACATGCAAAATTAAAAGACATATTTTAAACATAAGAGAAGATGACCAAAATTCTACCTTCTATTAGATAATATGAGAGTTTGAGTTAAAAAGAAGCTTTAAAAAGGATAGACAATGGTAAAGCAGTTGCATTAGATAATATACCTATTGAAGTTTAAAAGTGCTTAGAAGAGGAAGATATAATCGTGAGTAATTTGGTTCACGAAGTTGTTTAACGAGATAATAAGATTAAAGAAAATGTCAAATGAATGGAGGAGAAGCACTTTAATTCCTATATACAGTCTTGTTATTCGTCCAACCAAAATACGTTCAATTTTATTCAACTTACTCACAAAATCATTCTATATACCGCAAGAATGTTACAGTCGCATACATGATGATTTGATATCTCTCTTAGTTAACATATGGTGTAATTACAATGTGCATATTTTAGTATACATAAAATATTTCCCTTGCTATATATGATAACAAAGGAGATATACAAGATTGTACTAATTAACTACAAAGAGATTAAGCTCATCAATCATACTATAAACTTATAGAAAATAGGGGTATTCTTTGGATTGGATTGACTCGATAAACTTGGAAAATCGAATCGAATTAATTAAAGTAGTTCAGATTGTTTCGGCTGATCGAGTCTAATTATGTAAAACCCAATCAAAACCAAACACCAATGGTTCGGTTATCAGATTCCATGATTTGGAACCCAAGACACAACCACCCAACCCATAGACCTGGTCACTTTATATATATTTTTTTGCATTTTTAAATATCCTTAAACGTTGTTTTTAAGTCTCAAAATTGGTTTTCATTCAAGGTTTTCCTTCATTTCCCCATTCTTCTCTTGAGCTATTTGATTCCAGCCCTAGCCGCCTCACCCAAACACTGTGCCCGCACTCCTTCGGCGACGAGAGCCACTAGCGACAAGTTGCTTACAGCGAGCTCACCTCTCACCCCTCAATCATCACGCAAACACTACGCCACTCCCGATATGCCCCTCACCAGAGGCCACTGGCGACAAGCTGCAAGCTTGCAACAAATTTGTTCTCCTCTACCTTCTTTGTTAATTTTTCTAATTTTTTGTGTTGATTGTTGATAATGATTTCAGAGATTTGAAACTATTTTCTATATCTGAACAAAATAGTATTGTTTTCTCAATGATTCTGACAATTAGTTTACACATTATTGCTCTGCATGTCATGCATATACTTTTTAGTAGCCGTTACAAGACTCTCATTAAATTGGCCATTGTACATTGAATAATAACAAAATAGAAAAACAAACTAGGATAAGGATATCACTATACAAAGTCCAAACAAAGAATGAAGATTGAAGTAGTAATCAAAATCATCTCCATTTTGCATCAATAGGTTTGAGTAAAAAATCTTACAAATCATTATTCTTTTTAATGTAAAGACAAAAAATTGAAATTATAAGGCTATTATAAAAAATTCATTAAATAATGGAATTATGTGAATCTTGTGTAAAAGATTATCAAATTCACCCCTTGCATCAATACACTTGTTTTCTATGTTGAACCTAGCAAGGTTTTTTTTTTCTTTGACTAAAATATCCCCACAAGTATTATTGTGAGGCTAACCTCCAAATCGACGATAATAATTAGGTCAAGCCCTACTTAAAATGATGACACCAAAATTCAAATTCTTGACATTGCAAGTAAGGTTCACTTTTAATCAAAATATATTTTCATTGTAACCAACTACTTTTGGGTTGAACCTACGTGCAAAATAAAACATTTGATAAAAAAAAATCTTTTAGTAAGAGCCAGTTCTTCTGCTTGATTTCGAACTATACCCATTCTAAAGCGAGAAAGCTCCTTTTATTATTCATTCATTTATTATTACTTTTTCTTTTGTGCACTAATTTATTTATTTATTGAGGTGTGGTGTTTATCACAGCCCATGCAACCCAATTCCTCCATTTTATGTCAACCTCGAAGTAGAAATTAAATCTCTATCCACTATTTCCAAGACTTATATATCAAATTTATGTGAACAAATTCTTAGTTAAGCACATTCTAGTTTTTACTATAATTGCTCAAATTATTATTTAATATGTTGGCATGTATAAAGTTATGTAAGCAATGTTAGAAATGTACTAATCCTTAAAAATTACTTTTATGTGTCAAATAATTATTTAAATAGCTATGACAGAATGTGTCTACCTAAAAATTCATGTATTATGAAATGAAATCAATACTGTAACAATGACAACAACTACAATTCTGCATCACAGTGCTCCTTAACTCGAATGAGGGTCAATCAACTTAGTACCTTTATACCAGTTTAGGAACATAGCTATTTAGACACTAGTTATCTCTGCTTACTTTCTGATGAATGGACAAACAAACTATGAAGCATTGCTAACTTGCACCATCACTACACATTAGACGAAGAATGTGGAAGAGTATGTTATATCTACATACCAAAATCTCACATCCATTTCTGTACCATTAAATTACATGAATTAGTGTAGGAATCAAATCAAAATTTTTATACACACCCACAAACGGTCCAATGACTCATCTAGAGGTGTGTGCTCAAACTAACTCAAATTGGAAAGACAAGGAAATGAAAGAAATGTGAATAGCCGGTAACAAAACCACATCTAATTGCTCAAATGGTTTGGAGTTCGGATGCATTTATGATGCTTATCCGATCCATGTCTACGTAAAAGTGAACATAAGAAAAATAGTATTAGATTGACAGAGAAAGCATATAAAGATTAACATATTCAACTTAATTTAATCACATATCAAGGCATTAAACTTATTCAAAATCAAGAATCAACTTTCAATATGTAGACTGTTTTTACAGTCCTGTTTTGGTGATTGATTCCAGAGAACAAAGTAGTTGAGGATATAGTGGACCCGCCAGGCTAGCACCTGCTCAATATCAACTCTGGAACTCAGAAATAAACTCTTACTAGATCCTTGAACAGCAGTTGTTACTAAAGCATACCCAACAATTCAACAAAATCTTGAATCACCTCCAATAAAAAGCTCTGCGACATAAGTCATTAGACTGTATGTAGGAGTCCTAGAGTTCATTCTCTGCATCCCTTTTCCAGCAGATTGATTCATTTTTTCATGATCCAACCAACCCCTTTTTGTGAGCATAAGCAGTAATCAAGAGAAACATAAGAGCAGAAAACACTCCTGAGACAATAACTACCTGCGAATAAACAAGATATTATTTTATTCTTTATTCAGAATATCTAGTTTAAAAATTTGCAGCATGTGCATGCATAACAGCGATAACTTGCGTACCCATTTGAACATGTAACCGTGGTCGTCATTCCAAGTGTATGGGATATTCATGCCAAATATTGCAGCCACCAAAGAATAGAAAGATAGACAAACAGTTCCCGAGCTAAGAAAGAGCTCTAACTGCATTAGTGTTGAAGAAGATGGATACAAATATTCAAAGGCTTAGCAACCTCATAAAAACAAAATACAATAGAATACCGATATATAACATGCATGATGCAGAAACAGAAAGGCACCTGAATAAGCTGATTTCGATGATTGTCAAGCTGCAAAATGGAAAAACCTTACTCGTATTACATGTCATTCACCAAATACCAATAGATATTAAGAGTAACTTGCTAGTTACTTACTTGAATATTAATATAATCTTCAGTATCATCAATATACTCTCGTAGCTGTAAATGAAAAGAAAAATAAAAGTAATTAGAATTTGGAAATATATGATACGTAGCATTACTAAACTTGATATGTCATTTATAGATCAATAAAATCAAACAAACAAAAATCTTGTTGCTTTGAGGTAAAGTAGCAAAATCACAGTTCAAGTAAAACTATATAAGAACACAGACTTGTACAGGGGTTAAGCATACATCAGAAAGGTATTCTAGCTTTCTGACCCTTTCTAGAAATGCTTAATATATTAGGTGTAGACTCTCTAACACGTCTCACCATGCATAAATTCATGGAGCTTGAAAGCATGAATTAAGCATAGAATCATCATTATCTCAGTGGTATTCAATTACAAAGCAAAAGGGGTACAGCAAAGATCGAAGTATGGTCTATTTGATAACTTTGATCCAAAAGGCTCTAACTTAGCACAAAAGTTTAAGCAATTGAGTGAGGACCCAAGAATGGTCTTAATTCTCTAATAGAAAGAAAATCATATTTAGCAATGGGGGAGAGAGAGAGCAACAAATGCACTGAATTGGCAATACAACAGGATTAGACTTTGTTGATTCAAAAGATCACCCTCTTACACACCGAAAACACATTTTAGTATGCAATATATTGTACACACACAATGACAAGAAGGGGTAATTGAGGTGGTATTGTCACATAACCCACCAATACTTTTGCATGAAGTGGTAATTATCTTTTTAATTAAATTTACCATGATCTATTTCATCATTAATGTACTGAATTGGCCTCTCTATCCATGGGTTCTCTAGGGGGAAAAAATTGACAAATTTCATTTAAAAAGTTGATAGAAAAACTTTTGGCTTCCTAATCATTATAAAATTTACTAAAAATATAAGTTTAAGGAAGTATAAAAACCAAATATCAAATGGATGTAACAGCTGACATGGGAAAAAAACAAAGAGGAGAGACAAAAATCTCACACATATGATATACCTGCACACTTCATGATTCACAGTAGAAAAACTGTGTTGTGCATTTCATGACAAAAATACCAGCATTTTTCTTTAATTTGGTATTTTGTCGCAACATGCAAATAAAAAGTTTAAGATATCTACCCAAATCTCTACCCACCCAACTACTTGAGTTGATCCCGAGTGGCAACATGTACATAGGTTAACTAACAACCACGCCTTTTATTTATCTATAAAGGTACATAAAAGATAATTCCTTAATGTCTTAGTATCTAAGTTTAAACAAAATGAAAACAGATAAAGTTTAATTCATATAGAACTAAATAACATCATCACTCAATCTCAGACTAGAAGGAATCCAACTATGTATTAGTCTATCATCTCATAAAATCCTCATAACTAATGAGGAGAAATTTTCAAAATCATTGCACAGAGAAACTTCTCAAAACAAAATTGAGTGTAAAGTTCAACTTTAAACAGCAGGGCTAGGGGAAGAAGAAAGAGAGGGAAATGCATATCCCCTCTGTTCTCCACTATTAATTTCACAATGTTAATAAGGTAAAACACCTTGGTAAACATTCAGAGTATTTGATTTGGTCAAACTTCAAGATGCTTACTAGTCTAAAACTAAAAGTCTCTACCCAAAAGGTCAAGCCTTCAGTTCACTGCCAAGTAATTAGATTAGTAAATAGATCATACGCTCTAAATTAGTTATTGAAACAATAAATTATAACTTTTCTCCATAGTTACAACTAAACAATCTTTCAAAATATTTTATATGTGGCATATATCTACCATATATAAAAATTAAGCTTTACAGCTCCCTATTTGTACACGCACATGCACACGCGCATGCGCACACACACACACAGAGAAGATACTTACTGTGGTTAATTTGTTCAATGTGCCATCGATTTGCATGAAATAAGCCTGCAAAATCAACAACCACCACTTATAACAGTTTTTTTCCCCCATTAAACAAAAATGGAAGATTCTTTCCTTCTATAATTTCAAGTAAATAATGTTATAACCTCAAGTAACATTTCAAGCTCTTCCACATCATTTTCATCAAAACGAACTGTTGCCATACTTGCTCTACTTGCTCTGGATATCTTTGATCCTATAGTGGGGGAAGCAGCAAACCAATTTGCAGGACCTGATCCACTAACTGGTGATGATGAACCTGCTAACTTTCTTGACAAGTATAGATCAGCCATATCATCATCATCATCCAGTAATTGTTCAAGCTCATCTCTCACCTGCAGCATATAACAAGAACTGGTGACTGGAGAGGGAAAAGGAATATATGTTGTACTTGTATTCCATTTAAAACTGATCTAGGAAGTTTATAGTCTGTCTGGGCTTTATAAAATCTATAATCCACAATTGGGCAAAATGTTGTTGAAGACATTGACAAGTACAAGTCAATCATATGATTTGACAAAATATTTTTTATTTTTAGTAGGAAGGAGATGACTCGATGCAAGAATGAGGTGGAACACTCAGTCAAGTAAACTAATACAGTCTACATATAAATATAAACTTCTTCTGAAAATTTTTATTTATATTGATCATGTGAAGCTGTGTAGAGGAACGAATGAACAACTTTTTACTAGGATAAAACAAGCTGACGACGATCATGAAAGCTCCTTAAGTTCACATTTAAGCAAAACCTTATTACCTGGTTCATAAACAAGCAGACGTCTTGAGAATGAGAAAATCTATCTTATAGATATTAAGACATTAGCAACCCTATCTGATATTCTGATTTATATCAACTCTTAAAGTTTACTGTCAAAAGATCAAGAATCATCTTGATGAAGGACAGAGAAGGAAATAGTATTCAGGAATTAAATTAGGGTTATGGTTTATAATAATCAGGGAAGATTAAGGTTGAGAGTTCCCAGGCAAACCTTGATATGAGATGTCAAGAAAAGGAAATTCTAATATGAAGGCAGAATATTTGATATTAAACTAGTTCGAAACTAATATTTTAGACAAACTAAGTATTATTTAGAATCAATTCGAATCTACTTACAAAACCAATTTGAACTTAAAGTAAAGCTCTTAAAGTCATAAACATAAGCTGTCTAAGCTGGTTTATAAACATGTAGGGGTCTCTTGAGAATGAAAATATATCTCATAGATTAAGATGTTCGCCCTGTAAGATGGATATGAACTTTTACTGTCAACCAATAGCCCTTTTTTTTTCTAGACTTGGATATTCTACAGGACGGATCAAAAATTTAAATTAAGAACATATGGCTCCCAAATTTATAAATCTCTTAAAAAGATAAACTGCCCAAACTGGCATATGGTGGCTTAAAAGTTAAAATTATATAAAGTTCCATCAAAAGCCATATATTAATACATCCAGACACACAAAAGTTGTGATTTATTCTTGAAGAAAACAAAATGAATAATGTAACTAGAAAAAACAAAGAAAAAGTTTCATAAACTGGTTCTAAATAGCAAATGTAGGAGTGCAAGAGATAGAATATTCATCTATTTCACCAAAAGAGGAAGAAAAAGGAACTGTTAAGTTTAGACATGAAAATAGTACGAGTATCAAACTAAATAATATTTCTAGATTCATACATGTTTCAATGATTTAAAGTAAAGTACAAATTTGGGAGGGATGCAAATGAATGAACATTTAAGTTTCATATACCTTGCCCTTTCATTTAATAACAAAAGGATTCTATTAAGACAGAAGAAAAATAAGAGAATTACAGCAAAGAGAACATTCAGAAGTCTTAGAAGGAAGAATATTTTTAAAAATTGCAAGTAGAAGTACCAAAGAACCTCCAATACCCTTGTAGATCTGTCATACACCCAACTTCATATACCCCAAAAGAATAACACCATAAAGGATCCATGAAAATAATCCCATACGAGGTAGTGGAAATTGGATCTTCCTATCTTGAAAATACACCGTCCAAATTTTCAAACTTCACCAAAATGATATGAAGGCATAAATAAAATAATGAATTTCTCATGCATTTCATGTATCATCATACAAATGAATAGCCCTTCCTAGTTAAAAGAAGTCCAGAGTATAAAAAACATTGAGAGCAAAGAGGATTTTTCCAAATACAAAATTTTCAACAGCACAGCAGAACTCGACATACCTTTTGGACCCTAGCAGTCAGCCTAGTCATTGCACTCTTCAATTTACGAACTCTGTCCAAATTACGACTACTAATCTGCAGATTGCAATAATTGAAAAAACTGATAACAATTGAATAAAAAAACCAGTCAAGAAATTTTAAAAATAAAAAAAGGAACAGACTCCTCAAGAAGGTTCAAGCATGGAACAACATTTCCGCCAACCAACAGAAACCTTCTTAAATAAAGCAATCATAATTAGAATGAACACCTCAGTGATGTTAAATACAAGCAATCAAACAAACGTATAAGATATTCGAAACAAAAAACCACTCTACAACTTTCAAGAAGCTTCTTATTTGTTAGCTGAGCTCATTCTGTATCTGAGGAAAGGATGTGGGGTTTCAGATTAAAACTGAAACAAGAGGAAAGAAACAACAAAAATAGGAATTCAATATATATGTACCTTGGAGGTAAGTTCATCTAATGCAGGATAAGCGGCCATCTCCAATTCTGTTGTACGCGCAGCAAGGAAACTACAAATGGCTTCTAAAGCTACCTCCAGGGCTCGGAATTCAAAGGGTGACTCTACATTGCATAATCTAGATCATTCAGATATGAAAAATAAATAAAGCAATGTTTGAGAAGAATCAGTTCTAATATATTCATTAATGAATAACTAGGTCATTGACAAATTTCCTAGAGGAGCAGAAACAGTCAATAAGTTTGATATCACCCATGGGTCATCTATAATCTAACATACCATCTTCTTCAGCTGCTTCAATATCATGTTGACCACCAGGATACTCTTTACCATTTCCTTTCTGTTGATGAATGGTACTCACTTGAGGCAATCGCCTTTGCAGTTCCTCAACAACAGGGACCACATTTTCATCTGTTGGATCTCGCAGTAATACCTATCCCACAATTTAGTTACAATTACAATCTGGAAACAGAGACCCATCTCAATCTCTAGAAACAACTATATGTTCCACAAAGGGCCTAAGCCTAAGGTTGAATACAGGGATTCACAAATATACAAACCAGGTTAGAGAACATAATTAGTGAACTTATTGAGGATGACTCTACAATATCCTAGATCTATCAAAGCCTGTTCTTTGCTGCTACACATAATTGAAGTAAGCAACAAAATCATGTATGTACATTCATGCACAAGAAGGCTGAGGTTCTATGCTATTACATTAAGTAAGGCTTAATACTATAATGGGCAGAACAAGCCAATAAGTAGTTTATTGTCTTCATACCCGTTTTCTTCAATGAACTTGATGACAACAATCAAATTCTGTAACCATAATTTAATCTTTCTTCCAATTATTCAGGCACCAGGATGCCATTAAATGCATGAGTAGGATGTGAAGCTCAATCAGACAGTTTTTCACTCACGAGTAGCCTAAAAGGACAAATTCAAAGCTTGTCCCTCATATTAAGTTCATAATGTTTTAATTTATGTTCTTTCTAAGAGATAGGAAGCAACAATGGTTCTATTTATGTTCTTTCCAAGAGATAGGAAGCAACAATGTTTCTGTTTCTGTTCCTTCAGAGATGGAGGCAGGAACATTATGTAATTAAGCATAAAAGCTTCAAGGTAATACAACTGATTTTCAACCAGTTTTTCTTCATTGCAACACGGTCATCCTGATGTAAACTTCAGAAAGAAGCTTCAACCACCACTAACAGTCAACAACAAATTCGTAGATACAAAGAAAAGAAAAGCTGACTAACTAACCTCTTCAGCGGTGATAATTGCCTTGATATGCTGAAACCTCAGAGTCAGAAAAACCCAAAAAACAAAACAACATAACAAAATTAGATAAAAAAACAAAATGCAATGTGAAAAAAATATGAATAAAAATTATGCCAATTAAGAACCTCCAAGTTAAGAACAATGGCCTTCTCACGACCCAGAATGGTGGAGGGGTAAGAGAGCAAGGGATCAAGGATCCTGAGATCACGAGCGTGAATCTGAACCCGATGCATGATGGCATATTTGTCCACGTCGAGCAATGAACCTTGACCAGTGCCATCAAACAGAATCCAACTCCTTGAAGACTGTGTCTTCTTCTTCACAACCGCCATGGCTTGCGGGTCCGCAGGGACAACGCTCCCATCCCGAGCCATCTCTTACCATACCCCACAAGCTCCAAATCACATGCCCCCCACAATCTCAAACTCAATTCAAAACTCAATTCAATTCAACAACAACCACAACCAAAGAAGAAGAAGAAGAAGAAGAAGAAGGGAAATTTCTCTCACCCCCTCTCACGCATTTCATCAAAAACCAAATGGGTATCCGAGTTCGCCCTTAAAATAAACTTTTTTTCCAACACGAGACTGAGAAAGAATCAGATTCCCAGAAAAGAAACAAAACCAAAAAAAGGAAAGAAAAAAAGAAAGGGATTTTTCTTTTTCGTTTCCTTTTTCTTTCACTTTCCCAGGAAACAAAACAGAACTACGCTTCTGGGTTTGATTTACATGCCTTTTTGATGGAGAATGAGAAGAGTGGAGGCAATGGAGGGAGAGGAGGGTGAAAAAGAAGAAGGAAAAGAACAACCGAACAAGGTTGGTAATATGAACGTCACGGATTCTGAGGGTTCGGTGGGTGAGGGGCGGCGCAGGGTTGTTACTGTGGGGCACCTGAGAGTGGGCCAATGAGATGAAACAACGCAAGAAAATGAGGGGTAAAATCAGAAATAAGAACTGAGGAATGGCCCCACCTGACATATGGTACGGGCGGGTCCTTGTTGTTGGCTCTGGCTTTTGAGTTTGTTTCTCATGCAATTACGTCTTTCACTTGACCTTTTCCTTTATTTTTGCAGGAGGATGAGAAATACTCATAATATGTTTTTTGGTTAAATATTTTTTTTAATTCTTAAAAATATAGCTTTTTATTTATTTAGTCACTCTTTAATTTTGGGTTTGGTTTGCATTTAATTTTTTAAAAAAATTAGTTTTAATATTTGTCATTAAAGAATGTAAACGAGTTGAGTTAAACAGAGTACTTAAACCCTAAACTTGGTTAAAAAAATATGTTATTTAAGTTTAATTTATTTATTTAAACGAATCAAATTTAAAATTTAGACTTGTCTTATTTTTTTAAAAACTTAATTTATTTAATTCATTTATAATTTGATTATTTTTATTTTTTTTATTAATTTAGTATTTGATAGACATTTTTATATTAGAAAATGAAGTAAAAATTATAAAAAAGTAAAAAAATCTTAAAAATTAGAGTTAGGTAAGTAGTAGAAAGTAATATATAAAATTATAATTTTCTATAAAATCTTAATTTTTGTTTGTGTGTGTATGTAAAATTATTTGTGATTTAATATATATATATATATATATATATAATTTTCTAAATAGAATTAATATTTACTAAGTAATAGTAATATATAAATGATTATTATGTATAAGTAATAGTAATATATAAATGATTATTATGTATACTTTTTCTTTTGTAAAATTATTTGTGATTTAATATATATGGACATATCTAGTGAGAAGAGTTTTTATTATGAGATGTGTGTGTGTGGACATATCTAGTGAGAGGAGTTTTTATTGTGAGATGAGTAAATATTGATCATACAACCATACATTAATAGTCAATATTAAAAGTTACTTAAAGGTCATATGACCACTTAAAAAAATCACATGTATTTATGTTTTAATCTTGACTATTCATGTAAGATCTAATGGTTAATATTCACTTCTCTCACCTTACAATAAATACACACACACGAACTTTTGGTGTCAAACTTATAAAGTTTGAGCTTTCCTCGTTTATATAATATAGCCTAAATTTAAACTTGAGCTTTTTTGTTTAGTTAAACAAATGAATTATATCAAAATTTAATGAGTTTAACATGAATAGTTCAAGAATAACTCAATTCATTTATATTCTTGCCTGCAATTATTGAGCCTTTGTTAAGTGTTTACATGGTAAACGGAGTCACTGAACGTGACATTAATGGGTGAGACCTCTGTTCACGTAAGTACTTAATGTAGACTCTAACAGCATGGACAAAAACTTAAAAAATTTTAAAAAGTGAAATGCTAACCAAACCGGAAATTAAAGAGGGACCAAAATTAAAAAGTGCTATACTTTAAGGAATCAAAAGGATATTTAAGCCTATTTTTTTGGGTACATTGCACAAGGTGAGTTATCAAATATTTCATTGGTGTGGTGGAGAAAAGTTGGGTAAGGGGAGGCTTTCCCAATTCTAACGCAGTGAAGATTTATAATGGGATTAGAGAACACCTACCAATGAAAATTCTTAGAATTTGAACTTAAATCATGTTGTCATTAAGCATTTCATTGGCTATTAGTTATTTTCTAGACATTAATTATGAAATCAATATTCAATAAAATATTTGATAACTCACATCAGATATCATACCCATTAGGATACCATAAAATTTTCACTAAATTTTTTTTTTTTTAATGTGAATTCCGAATTTCATTAGGTAATTATTGTATTAGATTTTGAAGACGGATTTTTGTTTTGATATACTTTTGAAGAAGGATCTTTGTTTTGATATACTTTTGAAGACGGATTTTATTCAAATTGTATTAGGATTGTATAATTAAGTTATGTATATAATTAATTGATTTCATAATGTATAAGAGTGTAGCAAATCAATTATAAAGATGGGTCTTAAATTCAAAAGTTTAATTTTGAATTGATTTTCTAAATGAAGAAAATATTTAAAAGATATTTAACTTTCTTTTTTAGTATTAGGGTTAGGTAGTGTCTGG
Organism: Ormosia semicastrata; assembly: GCA_029884595.1. Classification (NCBI taxonomy): domain Eukaryota; kingdom Viridiplantae; phylum Streptophyta; class Magnoliopsida; order Fabales; family Fabaceae; genus Ormosia; species Ormosia semicastrata. The sequence goes on from JAQQTO010000059.1 coordinate 40,851,712, forward strand.
ACTAGTTTGCACACACCTTGACTAATCTAGCTCCAAAGTCTGATCAAATGCAGGTCATTCACGCCAAAATTAAGAGATTCACAAGAATATTCCTTGTAGCATTACCTCAAGGAATGGGCCCACCTTACATATGGTATGGGCGGGTCCTTGTTGTTGGCTCTGGCTTTAGAGTTTGTTTCCCATGCAATTACGTCTTTCACTTACTTATTGATGGCAAAATTACTTGTAACCGTGGAAATTTGTGGAGATTACTTGCGATGGGATAAGAAATAAGTATCCATTTAATAAATGGGGACAGAAGTGAGAATTATAGTACTCATCTTACGAGTATTCGCAAATCTATTAAATTTTTTTTATTTAATATATATTTATATTATGATTTTTTTCTTTTTTACTTTGAGATGAGATAAAATACATATATTTATTATTTTAAAATAAATTTTTTATTGAATGAACTCATAATGATAAAGCTTGTTAAAAAATATATATTATTTATGTAATAATTATTTATGTAGATTGATTATTACAAAATATAATTGAATTTAGTTTATTATTTTTAATATTCTTTTAATTTTGTAAGAATCTTAGATTGTTGAACAAAGTTATAGTGTGTGGTGTTAAAGTTTATTTTATTTATATTTTTTTGTAATTTTAAAGATTTTATTTTAAATTATTAACTACCTACAGATATCTGTTGATACCCCCTACCTGTGGAGATTACAAATGAATACTCGTGACGGTGGTAGCCCCTGCCCCATTGCATCCCTACTTTCACTTCACCTTTTCCTTTATTTTTGCACTTGTAGGGGATGAGAAATCTAGAAATTGAAATTCTATTGTACTCATAATTTTTGTTTTGCTTAAAAATATTGCATTTTATTTATTTAGTCACTCTTTAATTTTGGATTTGATTTGCATTTAATTTTTAAAAAAATTAGTTTTAATCCTTGCTGTTAAGAAATGTAAACGAGTTGAATCAAATGGAGCACTTGAACCTTAAACTTAACTAAAAAAATATGTTACGTAAGCTTAATTTATTTATTTAAATGAGTCCAATTTAAAGTTTAGACTTGTCTTATTTTAAAAAATAATAATTTTAACTTATTTAACTCATTTATAACTTAATTATTTTCATTTCTTTTATCAAATTTTTTCTTTGAAATATTTTTTAAATTTATTAATTTAGTATTTGATAGACATTTTTATATTAGAAGGTGAAGTAAAAAAGAGAGTAAAAAAGAGTAAAAAAATATTTAAAATTAGAGTTAGGTAAGTAGTAGAAAGTAATATATAAATTATAATTTTCTAAATAGAATTAAGATTTACTAAGTAATAGTAATATATAAATGATTATTATGTATATTTTTCTTCTTTTGTAAAATTACAGGTAATTTGTGATTTAATTTATATATATACACACACACACGATTTATTCACAAACTTTTGATGTCAAGCTTATAAAGCTAGAGTTTGGCTCATTTATATAATCTAGCTTAAATCCATGCTTGAGCTTTTTTTTTAATTAAGCAAATGAACTTGATTAAAAATTTAATAAGATAAACTTGAATAGTTCTCGAATAACTCAGCTCATTTATACCCCCATTTGCAGTTATTGAGCCTTTGTTAAATGTTTACATAACAAATGGAGCCACTGATACGTGATATCAGTGGGTGAGACCTTCATTCACGTAAGTACTTAACGTAAGCTCTACCAGTAGGGACAAAAACTAAATTTTTTTAAAAAAAATTGAATGCACAAACCCAAAATTAAAGAGGAACCAAAATCAAAAAGTGTTGTACTTTTAGGAATCAAAAAGATATTTAAGCCTATTTTTTTATGGTACGTTACATAGGGTGAGTTGTCAAACGTTTCATTAGTGTGGTGGAGAAAAGTTGGGTAAGGGGAGGCTCTCCCAATTCTAAGACAGTGAAGATTTATAGTGGGATTGCAAATTGTCTACCAATGAAAATTCTTAGAATTCGAACCTAAATCATATTGTTGTCATTAATCATTTCATTAACTATTGGTTATTTCTAGACATTAATTATAAAATCAATATTCAATAAATACTTGATAACTCATATTGGGTATCATACCCATTAGGATACCATAAAAATTTCACTAGAAAATTCTTTTTTTTATGTGAATTCCAAATTTCATTAGGTAATTATTGTACTAGATTTTGAAGAAGGATTTTTGTTTTGATATACTTTTGAAGATGGATTTTATTCAAATTGTATTAGGATTGTATATTGAATGATGTATAATTAATTGATTTGATAATGTATAGAAGTGTAACAAATCAATTATAAAGATGGGTCTTAAATTCAAAAGTTTAATTTTGAATTGATTTTCTAAATGAAGAATATATTTAAAAGATATTTAACTTCCTTTTTTTAGTATTATGGTTAGGTAGTGTTCGGGTTAATTTACACACATCTTGACTAATCAAATTCCACGGTCTAATCCAATGCAAGTCATTCACGTCGGAATTAAGAGATTCACAAGAATATTCCTTATAACTTGACCTCAAGAAATCAACATAACTTAGTTTGAACTTGTGATTATACGTGAGCTTATTCACACGGCATATGTTCTTCTATGACTAGGCTAACCTCTAAAGGTTAAAAGATATTTCATTTTCATTATTTATCAATATACAATTTTTTTCACACTATTTCATAATTAAAAGAATCTGATTGTGATAATTTTGTGTGAGAAATTAATCGCCTTTAATAATGGATACTTTATATATAATTAGATGATAATCAAACAATACATATATCATCAACGGATACATTTTTCTTGAATGAAATTACACTGGCCTTTACTTCTAGTACCTCTTTTTTAAAAAAAAAAAAAATTGAATAGACTTACATCTGTATTTAGAAAAAAAAAAATAGAGAAGTGTTTGTCTTATGCATGTCAAAATACGATAGAAGTCATAGAACAATCTAATATTTAAGTTACATAATTTTTTTATAATTTAGGTTAGAGAATAAGTGACTCCATCTCTTTTTTATACACTAAATTTTATCACCAGGAAGGAGACTATTCATTATTCAATACAATATATATGCAACACAAACTTTAAGGGATTGGTCTATCATTGAATGAGTATGTAATGTGTAAATGAATGTACGGTTAGAGATTTAAATCCAAGTATATATATATATATATATATATATATATATATATATATATATATATATATATATATATATATATATATATATATATATAACACTTACAAATGAGAGTTGGTGCAACTCGTAAGGTTAAATATTATTGATAAAAAAAGAAATATAGAGTTTCATTTGATTGGCAAGGACTAATCCAAACATTAATTACTGGGGGCTAATTATAAAATTAAAGTTGGAGTAATGTACATTTCGGTCATATATAAATATACATGTGATATCATATTGATTCTCTATTTATACAATAATAATAATTAAAGTCTTTTTTTATTTGATGAGATCAGCTACATAGTTCAAACTACGTTATTGTGTTCAGTCAATAATTATATCTTTAGAAATGTCATTTAGTTATAAGTCTTTTTTAATAGTTTCTTCTATAATTTTTCTTAGTCACCTTTTATCTTTAATTATTGGACTATCATCCATTAGATTTACTCTTCTAACTAGGCTTCTAAAGGTCTTCTCTTCACATGGTTAAACAGCCTAAGACAAGATATATTTTCTCTCTAATACATTCATTCCTAATTCTATTTTATTTTGTACCCTTTCATCTAATGCAACATCCTATCTTTGCAACATTGAGCTTATGCTCTTGTTAGCTCTTTACCGCCAAACGTTTAGTACCCTAAAGCATTGCAGGTCTTATAGTAGTGCGTTTAATTTTCCTTTAAGTTTGAGAGGCACATCCCAATCACAAATAACAACTGAAGTACTCTTCCATTTTATCGATCTCGCTTGAATCTCATGGTTTACATATATCCTTCTATTTCTCTATCATTTTGTATAATAGATCCAAAATACCTAAACCATGATATGATCACTAATTTTCACCTCTAAACTAGTATTAACACACTTCTTTATGACCTTACATTCCATATACCCTGTAAAACTTCTACTTAATTGAAAGTCATGTGCTTCCAAAACTTGCCTCCACAACTCCAGCTTATGATTTATTCCCTCTCTCGATTCCCCCACTAAGACTATATCATCTGTAAAAAGCATGCATTGTGACACCGACTCTTGGACATTAAGCACATACAAAGCCAAGGTAAAAAGATAAGGGCTCAAAGATGACCCTTGGTGTAATCTTATAGTTGTAGGGAAATCTTCTGTGACCCCACCATGTGTTTGCATACTAATTTTAACCATATCATATATATCTTTGATTATTCGAATATAAGCAATACAAACTTCTGTCTTCTCCAAACCCTTTTGCATGATATTTCTTGGCACCCCATCATAAGTCTTTTCCAAATCAATGAAAACCATGTGATGATACTTTTGCTTCCTTCTACACTTCTCGATCAATCTTTATAAAAGGTATATTGCTTTCACGGCTGACCTATCTGGCATAAAGCTGAATTGGTTCTCTGAAATGTGAGTCACTTGTCTTAATTTTTGTTTAATGACCTTTTCCCATAGTTTCATAGTATGATTCATGAGCTTAATCTCTCTGTAGTTAACACATTCTTGCATATCTCCCTTGTTCTTATAAATAGGAATCAAAGTGCTTCTCTTCCATTCATTTACCATTTTCTTTGACCTCGTTATCTCGTTAAATAATTTTGTGAGCCAGATTATACCTTCCTCCCCTAAATACTTCAAAACTTCAATTGGTGTATTATATGGTCCAACTATTTTACCGTTGTCCATCCTCTTTAAAGCTTCTTTTACCTCAAACTCTCGAATTCTACGATGAAAGGTATAATTTTGATAATTATCTCTTGTGTTTAAAATATCTTAGTCCTATAATATTGCATGTCCTTCATTAAATAACTTGTGAAAATAACCATTCCACCTTTCCTTGATGGCTTGTTTTATAAACAAAACATTATGTCCTTCATTAAATAACTTGTGAAAATAACCATTTCACCTTTCCTTGATGTCTTGTTTTATAAACAAAACATTACCTTCTTCATCCTTAATACATTTCACTTAATCCAGGTCTCTTGTTTTCCTTTCTTTTCCTTTAGCAAGCCTATAATATGTATTTCCTTATCATTAGTTCCTAAAGATTGGTATAGCCCCTCGAAAGTTTTAGCTTTAGCCTTGCTAGCTACATTCTTAGTATCCTTCTTAGCTACCTTATATTTTTCCTAATTTTTAGCATTATTGCATAAGTGCCAAGTTTATAGCACTCTTATTTAACTATAACCTTTTCTTGAACACTTGCTTCCCACCACCTAGATTCTTTATGCTTAGGTCTGAAGCCTCTTGATTCTCTAAGCCTGCCATTAGCTACCTTATCCCTCTAGTCATCTCTTCCCATATGTTGTTAGTGCTCTTTTGTACCTCATAAATACCTTCCTTTAAAATATTACTCTTATAAACCATTTGTTTTCCTTCCTTTAATTGCCACCATTTGATCATTGGGTTCTTAACTTGGCAATTTCTCCTTATCCTCATCTTAACACGTACATCTAGAATCAAAACTCTATATTGGGTAGTCAAGCTCTTCACATGTATGACTTTGCAATCCATGCAAAGCTTCCTGTCCGTTTTCCTTACAAAAAAGAAATTGATCTGTGAGCAAGAAACCCCAATTTTGTACGTAATAAGATATTATTCATGTTTCCTAAGTGTTTGCTATTGTGAAATCAGAAGCCAATGAAAAATCTATAATAGCTTAATTTACCCTTAGTATTAGATTTCCTATACCATAACCCCCATGCAACCCCTCATTGTCCATAGAATCTTTCCCAATATGTTCATTTAGATCCCCTCCTAAAAAAGCCTTTTCCCCTTAGAGTATTACCTTAATTAAGCTTAATAAATCCTCCTAAACTTTTCTCTTATGATGCTCTTCTAGCCCTATTTGGGGTGCATTGATCCTCTATTTATAGGTACATTAAATTAGTCATTCAATAAAAATTAATACCATCAATTTTGTTTATTGAAGGATCAATTTGATGGCACTTGAAGACCATTTTGATGTTGATATAAATGGAGGGCAATTGTGATCTCGTATATATCTTTAAAGAACCAAAGTGGATGTTTACTATAAGATTTAAGATATTTAAATAAAAAAATTTAGTATAAAAAATAAATATATCGTACCTTAAGTTGAGGACAATACTCTTAATGTGTTTGTTTATTAAGTTAGTCAACCAAATAAATAGAGTTGTCAAAATGAGTTCTAAACTGTAGGGCCAATCTAGCTCAATTGTAAGTTGGGTTGCTTAATTCAGTTCATAAAAAATGTGGATCATTTTGACCTAACTCTGTAATTAGCTATTGACTATTGAAGATTATTTTGATGATAACAAATATGAAGATGATGACAAGACCAAGTCCAAGACCTTTCAAGAATAGCTTTAGAACTTATATCTTTTTGTAAAGGTAAAAGGGTTCACACCTAAGTTCTAAACTTATTTTTCAAGAACCAAATTAGCACACATGGTTTCAAGGCTTTAAAATGATTTTTAGTTTCTTAAGAAATAGCCTTTAAGTGTGTAAAACCTTGTTGGATGTTTTAGAAACATTTGGCAAGGTTTAAAACTGTTTAAAATATTTTTCAAATAGGTCTATTCGAATATAGGATTTTCCTATTCAAATAGCAAAAGTCAAAATGCCAATATTTCTATTCCATCAAGCTCTAGTCGAATAGAACATGACACTATTTGAATAGAAGCTAAAAATGGCTACGTGCCCTTATATTTTTAAAGGAATTATTCGAATAACCAAAGGTCCTATTCGAATAACTTGTTCCAAAAACCAATCCAGTCGTGCTAAAAACACATATATTCGAATAAAGGCTTGTGTTATTCGAATAAATAGGTTTCCAAAAATAAAAATTAATAGCTAGTTTGGCTATAATTAATGCTCCAACCACTCCCAACGATTCTTTAATGCATTGTGCTATAAATACAAGTCTTTGGACATTAAAGACTATAAGTTTATCCAGCTTTATTCTTTAATTATCTATTTATGAGTTAAAAGTGTGAATATATTTTTACTCATTGAGCTTCAACTTGTATAATATACTCTTTTGAGAGCTTATCATTTTATCTTTCTTTAATTTCCTATAAAGATGGTGAGATATCTCTCTAGAGAAAAGGATGAGGTATCCCTTGATTATAAAGAGGGTGATGTATCCCTGTTTTGAGACTCGAGCACAAAGGGAGAGGCATCCTAGAGGTGTGTTGAGTTCTCTTGGTTGTAAATGTTTCAAGCACCTATTTAAGCTTGAAGTAATAGTGAAAAATCTCGAGTGATTTACTTGAGAATTGAACGTAGGTCATAAGGGGTGACTGAACCAAGATAAATCTTGTGTTTTCTCTTCTCAACTCTATCTCATTTACTTTGGTGCATTACTTTTATATGCTTGCTTGAATACTCTTCATCTTGGCTTGCTTATTTATGAGTGAAGTGATTAATCTCATTTATTTATTTACTTTAATCAATTAATAGCTTTAACAAAAATTGATATACAAGTGTTTTGTAAAAGATTGCGAAAATATTTTATAAACTTAATTCATCCCTATTTGAAGTCACTTGGTAACAAACTCACTTAAGCCATGGGTTAGAAGTGAGTTCGGCTTTGGGTGTCCTATGGGTTAAGTAGTTTGTTTGAAGTTTGAACTTGTTTTATCTTGTTGAAGTTGGGATTTATGGATTCTTACTTATATAAGATGGTGATTATGACTTATAAATTATAGTGAAACTTAAGTTTGATCACTATTGTATTGTTTTGGACATTTTATAACCTAAATTTAATGATTATTTTATGATTTTTAGTTTATTTTAATTTTTTTTACTTTTTAAAATTTTAATTTTTGGATGGGTTAACCTGTTTATAACCTATTGCCCCTAGTGGATCGAATAGGATTTGTCATTTTTCAACCCAGTTCTAAAATAAGCCAATTTGACTCAACCCACTTAATCTCTAATCCCTAGTGAACCAACTTGGGTTGGGCAAGTTCACTCACTTTAACAACTTTATAAGCATTTTATAAAATACACACCATATTAACCTAATAATTATTTTAATTTTTTAAGTATAATAAGGGCTAATTATAAATTAATGCTCTTATTCTCCCGTTTGAATCTGTACCTGCCTACTGGTGATTTTTTACTAGTCAATAATTTATAAATACTATTATAACTCCTTGTTAAAACTTACGATATACCCTAACCTAATACTGATAAGATAACCTCTTATCTCCAATTTTTTTTAAAAAAAATAATATGATGATAATATAGATATTATGGACTAGGTTATAGGTTCACGGGTCTGGAGCAACTTGATCCGCCAGAATAAAACTTAGACATTGTTGCGCATTCATAACTGCTTATTTGTTAGGCGTAACTCCCTCAAAGTATATGAATACTAATCATATCCCACATAAATAGGGATTTGGACACAGAGAATAATGGTCATCCAGATCTTATTCAACAACATTCAATTCACATTAAATGTTCAGATTCTCAACGTCCTAACATGCTTATACATATATCCTGTAAGGTCTCAAATGTATGGATCTAATCTTCAATCATACACTACCCTCCTTACACACAAACTGACTTAAGCATCGGAGTGCCTTTTGCTCGTATCCACCCCCTCGCACCATTGCTATTGCTGCTGTGCCATGGAGGAATCCACCATTACCTACCTTTTCAAATAACCTTCAGAACCCAATTCTAAACATTAGCCTCATCTATGGGAAAAGATAAACTTCTACTCCCACTGCCACCATTAATACTTTCATTGCCACCATCATCAAGGTTAACACAAGGAGGAGATAAATCTCAACTAACCAGAATCGCACTTCTATTGCGTGTAACCCATCATCTACAAATTATCATCCAACATCTGTCCATGCTACTCATGGACTAATCCTAGAACCATTCGTAGCTCAACCGAAACCCAGGTAAGACAGGCAGGAGACTTCTTTCAGTAGAGAGAATCTCCCCTCCCCCGAGAGTTCTGGTGAGGCAACATCTCTGTCCACAAAAGGCACCTTCTGGGAATACTAGACAGCGAGTGTTAGCACTAAAATGCCTTGGAGATTATGTGGAGAATGAAGCTCAGTCTCACCGTGTTGAAACTGATCATTAGGAGCTACCCAAAGCAGAACTACTCTATTTGGTTAGACTTCAAGATGAGTAAATTCAGCATCAGGTTGAAGGAATTCATAACCTGAAGAGATTGTTCTGAAGGCCACTTTGATCCCGGCGTAGGTGCATTTTGGGATGCCCAAAATCGTGACAAATCACAACCCCGGAATGATAATCATGAAGACAATCGTAGCCACACTGAAGTAACCCAGACAATAAACACTATCTCGGGGGGCTTCGTGGGCTGCGGTGATTCTGGAAAAGCCAAAAAAAAAGGCTCTCCAGGCAATACTGAGCATAGCATCCCTCACAGAAACTAAGTCGGGAAAATGGTCAAGAAAAACCCCACTGATCTCATTCTTTGATGAAGATTATGGAAATATTATTACAGAGATACTCACAAACGCCAAGGTTCGCAGAATATTTATAGATTAGGGTAGCTCGATCGACATTAAGTTCCTAGACTTGTTCAACAAGTTAGGATTATCAAAAAAAGAACTAATCCCGTCGGCTAGTTGATTAGGTTCAAAGGTGATAAGATCACCCTGGTTGGGTATATCAAAACCTACTTGACTTTAGGGAAGGACTCCCTCTTTAAAATTGTCAAGGTCAGGTTTTTTGTGATGGACTGTCCTTTGTCCTATAATGTTATAATGAGTCATCATTCGCTCAATGCCTTTAGGGTCATGATCTCCACACCTTACTTGGCCATGAAATTTCTAGAACAACAGGACAGAGTTGTGACCATTAAAGGAGAACAAGTTACGGTGAGGAAATGTTATAACGAGAGCCTAAGAATCACCAAAAAACCTTAGACCGTGGACTAGCGCGATGATTCGACCTCGATCACTATAGACATCGCCAATGTCCTCTTGTCCGAGTTGGATGCTCGCAAAGAGATCCACAGTACTCGCCCCTAACTTGACGGAGAACTTTAGCCCCTTCAACTTGGTGCCAAGCTAGACTAGGTGACCAAGTTTGGAAGGCAACTCAGTCAGGAGGATACATCCTAATTGACTGAGTTCTTACAAAAAAATAAGGATTTGTTTTCCTGGTGATGCGTGAAATCCGCAAGTGTACGGTTTCGTCGTTAAGTAATAAAAAGATCGAATCCACAGGGACAGAGTCTATGAATATCAATTAATTAATTAATTCAATTAAATTAAACAAAAGAGAGTGTGATTGTTTATTAAGAATAACGTAATAACAAAATAATTAAATAAAAATCAAGAAAACAGAATTTAGAACAAAAACAGCAAGTTATCAAGAAGGGGGTTTTCAGATTTAAGAAAGCTTCCAAGATTGGGGTACCACAATGATACAAGACAAATCCTAATTGACAACCCCTTTTATTAAATCTGAAATTCAATTGAAGGTGAATTACCCTAAATTAGTTAATGTTCTCTTTCAAGATACAAGATCCGTGCCCAATTAAACCAATTCCTACTCTCGTGGTAATTGAATTTAAATTGAACCCATTACGCTTTGTGGTAATTCATTGATTCCTCGAAAGGCTAAAACTACTCTCGTGATTTAGACCTTAAGTTCAATTCTTATGGTTCCAACACTTAGGTTCACCTCTCAGTACGTCCCTAAATGCCTATGAGATGCAAATAAGTGGCCAACAAATTCACATGAATAAAAGCAATAAGAATTGAATCAATGAACAATCAAGATCAATAAAAGGGGAAACAATATCAATTAATCATTATCAAAGTGTCAAAGGGCATTACTCAATCCTAGAAACAAAAGTAACTACTCAGACATAGAGAAGAAGGAAACAGAAATCAAACTTAAAAACATCCCAATCCCATAACAATGGAAGAAGAAGAGAGAAAGATGAAGAACCCAAGCCTCCTCTTTGCCTCCTTTAGAACTAGGTTTGAATCAAAACTCGAATACCCTAATTGCAATTAGAACATCTATTTATAACCTAGGGTTTTCATAGGCTAAAAAGCCCCAAAAGAAATAAAAACAAAAACTAAAATTCTGCTGCGCGCTGCGAACCACGGCCGTGGTGGCCACCACGGCCAGGCTGTGGTTGATTCTGAGATGTAAATTCCAATGTTGACTCTCAACCACGGCCGTGGTGGCCACCACGGCCAGGCCGTGGTTGAGTCTGTTTCAATTTTCTGCATTTTCTTGATTCCCTCGAACCATGGCCGTGGTAGAGACCACGGGCAGGCCGTGGAGCCCTCTGGAATGACCTTTTTTGCACCTTTATTGCTATCCATTAAGCTCCAACTTCAAACATGCAAGCATTCCATTCAATCTAAGGCTAATTCAACATTAATCCTGCACAAGAACACCAAAAACACGGTAGTTATCCGAACTAAGGGAAAAACAAACTAAAAGGGAAACTAAAATGCCTAAAATGCTCAAGAATGCATGCAAAATATGAACAAAACATAATGTTGTTTCACACACATCAAATCCCCCCAAGCTTAAGACTTTGCTTGTCCTCAAGAAAAAATTAAAGTCAAACCAAGAAGTGGGATCAAAAGAAAATAATGAATGAGGAACCCGAGAAAATAATATCCAAGCAATAGGCTAAGGCAAACAAAGAATCTGAGAGGTAATCAAAATCAAGTCCAATTAGAGGCTAAGTTCTCAGAAATCATGCATCCTCATTGATTGAATCAAGTTCACTCTACTAACCACACTCAAAGTGTTTAAGGGTGGAAACCATACGCTCAAAATCCTTCAAAGAAAATGCACTTCCATATGCTTGATAAGAAACCAGATTTCCACTAATAATCAGCATGCATGCAAGAATCAAAAGGTCTTTCAAGGGTTGTAATGGGGCCATGGGAATGATGATAGGTAAGGTAGAGAAAGGAAGATTTGCAAAAATGGCTCATCAAGATTTTCAATAAACACAAAAAAAAAATCCAATAGAACATAAATGGAGTAAAGACAATTTTTCAATCTAAAACATAACTCCACATTTCAAAGAATTTTCTTCCTTTCTTTTCCTTATTCTCTTTCTCCTTTTTTTCAAGCTTTCATCTTATGATTTTCTTTTATTTTCTTTTTCTTTTTCTCTATTTTTTTTTTGAGGAAGAGGAAGCTCAAATACATATAATTCCCAATACAACTTTCAAATAACTTTCAAGCCCAATTCGCTCCATTTAATATTCTAAATGATAACCAACAATGTTTCAGCATAGGTATCAAGAAAACAAGTATGCAGTAGGCTCAAAATGGGCAACTAGAGGATGAAAGTGTAACAATTTCAGAAGGCCAGAAAAATACCTAAAATGCCTTAATCACATTCAAGCATGCAACCAAAAATTTTGCCTCAAAAAGGTTTCAAATCAAGTTCTAGAGCACATGATCAATGAAGAATATCACTCAACACAAAGAATGGGAACAAAAATCATATAGTGCATATATCCCATATAGGCTCAAAACTCACATTTAGAGGTTTAAAAATTCAATGAGAAGCACAAATTCAGAGAACATTATGCTAATTATCAACTATCAAAAGATCACCTCTACTATCAATTAAAACAATGCCTGTAGCCTATCACAAGAATTAACAATTGAGTTCCAAATCAATACCATCTCAAAATCCTCAAAAGAGAGGGGCACAAGTTTAATCAAAAACCCGAGATATGATGGTGTGAAAATGCAACATGAAAATATAATGCAAAACAAGACATGAAAATGCATGAAACTAATGAAAATGAAAATGCCAATTATCTAAAATGAAAATACGAAAATATGAGAATAAATGAAAATATGAAAATATGAAAATATCCCCCCAAGCTTAGAACCTACATTGTCCCCAATGTAAAAATCTAAAACAAGCGAAGGGATAAAAGAAAAGAAAAGAACTCACTGCGGTGGTGGAAAAACTTCTGGTGTTCAATCCATGGCCATGAAATTTTTCATGAGCTGGGTGTGGAACCTTCTGACTTCACTCTCCTACTAATTTGAGCTTCAAAAAAGGTCAAACCTAAACAAAATCCATGAGATAAATATCAAACAACAATCTAACACGTAAAATTAAAAGAAAAAGATGAAATAAAATAGAAAAACAAGAAAACATGGGTTGCCTCCCAAGAAGCGCTTGTTTAAAGTCATTAGCTTGACTTTGGTCTGGTTTCTGTGCTTAGGTGACGTCAACGGAGTAGTGCTCAGTCCCCACTCCTTCAAAGTGTTTCACTCTCTGACCATTTATCATGAAAGGCTTATTACATTCTTTCTTCACCTCAAGCACACCGTAGGATAAAACTCGAACAATCTCATATGGTCCAGACCATTTCGACCATAACTTACTAGGACAGAAATGTAGAAGTGAGTTATTAACAAGGACTTTATCCCCGATTTTAAATTCACGCTTCTCGTCACACTTGTCACTATGCTTCTTAGGTCCTTCTTTGCAGGGCATAGCATCAGTCACTGATTCCTGTATACCTGAAAGCACAACACTATCCACAACTTTAGTAGCATCAATGCGATTACATGAATTTAAGGAATTAGAATTTTTTTCAGAATTAAAAACATCAAAAACTACTTCCTCATCATTCAATCGCAAAGTCAATTTTCCTTCATGGACATCAATGATCGCCCGTCCAGTGGCAAGGAATGGGTGCCCAAGTATGATCGGCATTGTAGCATCAGCTTCCATATCAAGCACAACAAAATCCACAGGCATATAAAATTTACCAACCTTAATGGGAACATCCTCCAAGATGCCTACGGGGTACTTGACTGACCGATCCGCCAATTGAAGAGAGATAGTTGTGGGTTTCAGCTCACCCACTTCTAACTTTTTACACACGAAAGGGGCATAAGACTAACACTAGCCCCCAAATCACACGAGCTTTATCAAACTGGTATTCCCAATCAAGCAAGGAATAGAGAAGCTGCCAGGATCTTTGAGTTTAGGAGGTAACTTATTTTGAATTAAAGCGCTACACTCCTCAGTTAACGCTACGGTCTCATACTCCTCTAGCTTTCTCTTATTAGACAAAATGTCCTTAAGAAATTTAGCATAGGTAGGCATTTGTTGCAACGCCTCGGTGAAGGGTACATTAATGTTCAACTTCTTAAGGACCTCAAGAAACTTCCCAAACTGCTTATCTAGCTTGGCCTTGGCCAATCTTTGAGGGAATGGAACCTGGGGTTCGTAAGGTTCAGGGGGTACATACTTAGACACTTTCTCATTTGTTTCCTCCTCACCTAAGGGCTGTGTCTTAGTCTCTTTTTCCTCAGTCCCCTCATCTTTGTCACTCTCCCCCTTACCCTTGGGATTCTCTAACTCTCTCCACTCCTCAAACTCACAATGACCTTACAATGTTCATTCCCGGGTTTATTTCTGGTTGACCAAGAAACTTGCCTTGTTGCCTATGTGAAGTGCTCGCTTGGTGGGCAATCTGGGTTTCCAACATCTTATTATGAATGGCCAAATTGTCAACCTTAGCTGACAACTCTCTAATGGCCTCAGTAACAACTTGACCATGGTGCCTAAACTCTTCATTTTGCTTGGTTTGACTCTCTACAAAATTTTCAAGGAGAGTTTCGAGTTTAGACTTTTGTACCTGGGGGAAACCAATAGAGGGTTGAACACTACCTTGTCCAGCTTAATTTTGATTGTTCTGATAGGAAAAGTTGGGATGAGACCTCCAACCGGGATTGTAAGTCTGTGAATATGGATCATTGCGCACCTTTGGTGGAATGTCATAGAAATTGTGGCAGGATTCCACTTGCTCCACCGGTACACCATGTGAGGATCCTATTCCAACTTGGCATTCAGCACTAATATGTCCCTATGCTCCACAAATCTCACAAAAATTGTTAGAGGCACCTATGGCATTTACATGAGCTTTCTCAAGCATGTCAAAACGTTTATTCAAAGAATCAAACTTTGACATAATTAAATCAACACCATCTACCTCAAACTTACCTCCCGAGAGCTTTCTCTGGTTGTTACCTCTTTCACTGGCCCATTGGTGATGATTCGAAGTAACACTCTCAATAATCTCATAAGCCTCTGTCAGCCTTCTATTCACCAAAGCTCCACCAGCTGCGGAGTCAAGAGACACCTTCGAAGAATATTCCAAACCATTGTAAAAGGTGTGAACAATCAACCACTTCTCTAGTCCATGATGCGGGCAAGCTTCCAACAGCCCCTTGTATCTATCCCAAGCTTCTGATAATGATTCTCCGTCTCTTTGAACAAAACTTGTTATTTGAGTTCTAAGATGTGCAGTCTTGGAAGGAGGAAAGAACTTATTCAAGAATGCTTGCTCCAATTGATTCCATGTGGTTAATGTAACGGTGGGTACCGATTTCAACCAAGCTCTAGCCTTGTCCCTTAATGATAATGGAAACAATCGGAGGCGAATGGCATCAACTGAGGCACCTTCAATTTTGAGAGTCTCACAGAATTCTAAGAACATCTCCACATGATCATTTGGGTCCTCCAAGGGTAATCCTCCAAACTGGTTCTGCCTTATCATAGAAAGTAAGGCAAGAGGTATGGTGAAGTGCCTGGCTTCAATGTCTGGCCGAGCAATTCCAGATCGCAAACCCCGAGCAATAGGGGCTGCATACTCCTTTAAAGGTTTATTATCTTCAGCTGCTGCCATGACAAGTGTTGGTTCAGATATTTCCCTTACTCTTTGCCTTTGTTGTCTTCTACTTTGATGCAAGGTTCTTTCAATTTCAGGATTTGCTTCAATAAGAGTCCTAAAATGTCTAGCACTTCGCATAAACAAGAAAAAATACCTGCGGAGAGTCAAAGAGAAAACAAGAACGTAATAATATGGTAAAAATAAAAAGGTTTAAAATAATTAAATTAAAAATTAAACTGATATTTAAGAAAAACACAGTCCCCGGCAACGGCGCCAAAAACTTGATGCGTGAAATCCGCAAGTGTACGGTTTCGTCGTCAAGTAATAAAAAGATCGAATCCACAGGGACTGAGTTTATGAATACTAATTAATTAATTAATTCAATTAAATTAAACAAAAGAGAGTGTGATTGTTTATTAAGAATAACGTAGTAACAAAACAATTAAATAAAAATCAAGAAAACAGAATTTAGAACAAAAACAGCAAGTTATCAAGAAGGGGATTTTCAGATTTAAGAAAGCTTCCAAGATTGGGGTACCACAATGATACAAGACAAATCTTAATTGACAACCCCTTTTATTAAATCTGAAATTCAATTGAAGGTGAATTACCCTAAATTAGTTAATGTTCTCTTTCAAGATACAAGATCCGTGCCCAATTAAACCAATTCCTACTCTCGTGGTAATTGAATTTAAATTGAACCCATTATGCTTTGTGGTAATTCATTGATTCCTCGAAAGGCTAAAACTACTCTCGTGATTTAGACCTTAAGTTCAATTCTTATGGTTCCAACACTTAGGTTCACCTCTCAGTACGTCCCTAAATGCCTATGAGATGCAAATAAGTGGCCAACAAATTCACATGAATAAAAGCAATAAGAATTGAATCAATGAACAATCAAGATCAATAAAAGGGGAAACAATATCAATTAATCATTATCAAAGTGTCAAAGGGCATTGCCCAATCTTAGAAACAAAAATAACTACTCAGACATAGAGAAGAAGGAAACAGAAACCAAACTTAAAAATATCCCAAACCCGTAACAATGGAAGAAGAAGAGAGAAAGATGAAGAACCCAAGCCTCCTCTTTGCCTCCTTTAGAACTAGGTTTGAATCAAAACTCGAATACCCTAATTGTAATCAGAACATCTATTTATAGCCTAGGGTTTTCATGGGTTAAAAAGCCCCAAAAGAAATAAAAACAAAAACTAAAATTCTACTGCGCGCTGCGAACCACGACCGTGGTGGCCACCACGGCCAGGCCGTGGTTGATTCTGAGATGTAAATTCCAATGCTGACTCTCAACCACGGCCGTGGTGGCCACCACGGCCAGGCCGTGGTTGAGTCTGTTTCGGCTCGCATTTTCTTGATTCCCTCGAACCATGGCCGTGGTAGAGACCACGGGCAGGCCGTGGAGCCCTCTGGAATGACCTTTTTTGCACCTTTATTGCTATCCATTAAGCTCCAACTTCAAACATGCAAGCATTCCATTCAATCTAAGGCTAATTCAACATTAATCCTGCACAAGAACACCAAAAACACGGCAGTTATCCGAACTAAGGGAAAAACAAACTAAAAGGGAAACTAAAATGCCTAAAATGCTCAAGAATGCATGCAAAATAAGAACAAAACATGATGTATGTGTGTTGATTACACTGATTTGAACAAAGCATGTCCAAAAGACCCCTACTCACTTCCCAACATTAATAAGCTGGTGGACAACTCGTCCAATTTTAGGCTACTCTCTTTCATGGATGCCTATTCAGAATACAATCAGATCCCCATGAATCCAGAAGATAAACACAAGACTACCTTCATAACCAAAATAAGGAGCTACTATTACCATGTCATGCCCTTTGAGCTTAAGAATGTTGGGAGCAACTTACCAACGAATGATGAACAAAGCCTTTGAAGGATAGATTGGTAAGATGCTGGAAGTATATATTGATGACATGATAGTCAAGACTATAAACACCAGTGACCACATTAAAGATTTTGAAAAAGTATTCGCTGAGGTTTGAAAGCATAACATGTGACTAAATCCAGAGAAGTGTGCCTTCGGAGTATAGGCTATCAAGTTTCTGGGGTTCATATTAATAAACCGATCTATTAAGGTCAACCCAGAAAAATGCCAAGTCATGCTCGACATGCGCAGTCCCCAGTCCATCAAAGAAGTGCAGCAGATGATAGATCGAATTGCAGCCCTCATATGTTTCTTAGCTAAGGCTGCTCAAAAGTCTCTTCCCCTCTGCAAAACTCTAAAAAAAGGAAAGAACTTCGAGTGGACCCCGAAATATGAGGCTGCCTTCTAAGAACTAAAGAGGATACTATCCACGCCACCGATTCTAATGAGACCGAACCCCGATGAGACACTCTGCACCTACTTCTCTATCAACAACGAGACAATTAGCTTAATTTTGATAAGAGAGATAGACAAGGGTTAGAGATCGATTTACTTCGTCAGCAAAGTCCTACAAGGCCCTGAGGTCCACTACCAAAAAATTAAGAAACTGACTCTAGCATTATTAATCATTGAGAGAAGGCTGAGATAATATTTTCAATGTCACCCAATTATAATGAGGACAAACCAGCCAATCAAACAAATACTGTACAAATTAGATCTCGCGGGGAGGATGATTGCTTGGTTAGTAGAGCTCTCGGAGTTCAGAATCACGTACGAGCCAAGATTAACTATAAAGGCTCAGGCATTATCTGACTTATTGGTTGAGCTCACACTAGACTCTAGCCGCCCTAGAGCGCATTCCTGGACCATCTATGTTGATGGGTCCTCGAATCCCAAAGGGACCAGCGCTGGGGTCATGTTGAGAAATGAAGTCGGCCTCGTATTAGAACATTCATTGAGGTTCAAGTTTCCTACCTCAAACAACCAAGCTGAATATAAAGCAGACATAGCGGGCATCAACATGGCGAGGGAGATGGGAGTTATAGATATAATCCTATGCAGTGACTCCTAGTTAGCAACATCCTAGATCTGAGGGGAATATCAGGCTAAGGAGTCTTACTACAAAAGTACTTAGCTAAGGTGAAAAAGTTGATAGAGGGTTTTGACAGCATTAAGGTAAAATGTTACATCCTAAAAAAAACATGTTAGACTTATATATGGCTACGAAAGTAGCCTGATATGTACTTAACATGTCTGTATAATTTTTTGACTGTCTGAGCACATTTAGCTACTTTGCTATAACACTATGTGTGAAATATAACTGTTATTAGCCCCAAATTTGGCTTAAACTGTTTAGTTAGTGGAAATAAACATAGAGAGTTTGTTTCCAGGTCATAAATGTGTGAGCTATGCTACTGATAAAGTTTGAGATAAATTGGAGTTAGTTTGACATTTTTAAATATACTGATTGTGTGTTTTAATGCCAGATTGACCCCCAGCAGATATGAAAAAAAAATGTAAAAATAGTGAAATAAGATTTTTGATGAATCTTAGGATTTATTTTAAAATTTGTTGGATGCTAGAAAACTGAATTTGGTGAAATCTAAGTGTTCATAGCAAATTGAGGTTTTTAGTACCTATCTAATTAGAAGCCAAAGTTGACTTCTCTATATATAATATCCTACAGCTGGGAAAACAAGAAACAAAAAAAAGAAGAGAAAAGAAAGAAGGGGAAACCGAAGGAGAAGAAGAGGAAGAAGGAAGAGGAATCAAGTGGAGCTTGGATCCATCCTTGTATTCATCTTCAAGACCTTGAGGTAGGGGGAAACCTTGTTCTTGACTCATTTTCCTATTCTATTCATCTTGTTGTTGAGTTGTGATTTAGGTTTTGAGTTTTTTTTGCTGTTTTGGCTTGAATCTTGTTGGGAAACTTGAGGATGACTTGTTTATGAGTTGTTAAGTACATGGAAATAGATTTCCAGCCCTTGTACGCCTTGATTTCCTTTTTAGATAAGATTTGGGGTTTTAGGGTTTTAAGTGGTTAATTCTTTCATGGTTGGTTGATTGAGTGAAATTAAAGTTGTATAAGAGTTAGAATATGTATATGGACCTTATGTGAGGTTGGAAATCACTTGGATGTGAGGTTTGAGTGATTGAAAAATGGGTAAGTTCCAATTAAATAGTACCCGGATCTACAGATTCTGCAGAAGTTGGGTTCTGCTTTAAACGCTGCAATGTGAGGTTAATTTTTCTTAGTGCGCCACAGCGTGTCAACGCCGTGTTGCGGCGCGTAAGGCTTGGGTTTCAGTTTTCTACAGGTAGAGAGCACCACGCCATGGCGTGGGGGTGTCACGCAGAGGTGTGAGCTCTAATTTTGGACAGAAATTATTGTGTGATGCAATGGAGCCTGTGAATGGTGTAGTTTTTTCTTTTATACTTCTTAGTGAGTGTGGAGACTCTAATAGGAGTATTTAATGAAGAGTGAATGTATTCAATCAAGTTGATTTGTCATGCTAATTATGGAAAATAATTAGGCACAATGCTAATTATGGAAAGTAATTAGGCATGAGTGTATATATATATATATGTGTGTGTGTGTGTGTGTGTGTTGTACATTGTGATGAGTTGAGGATGGACTTCCTCTCTTGATATGAATTATGACAGCTCCTTCCCTATTGAATGTTTTTGAGGATGGATTTCATTGTGAATTGAGGATGGATTTCCTTGTGATATTGAGGATGGACTTCCTTGTTAATAAAGACCGCGTAGTTGATGAATTTCACTACTTTGTTCAAGATTCACGCATATCATGACATTGCCATGGATTTGGTATCATAACATTATTCATTTCGTGCTTAGGATATTGCATAGGCATAAACTTTAGACATAACTTGGCATAACATGGTGATTGTATGGGTGGTTGCCACCATGACATAATAACATGACATTGCAATTGTATAAGTGATTGCGTATCTCTAAGATGGAGATGTTGTTTTAGTATCTCTGAGATGGGGATATGATGTGCTTCTGTGATTGAAGTATTAATTTGATAGACATATATTCTTTATGAATGTATAAAATGCTGGTTTTAGAATACTTCTACTGAGAATTGTGATTTCTGTTTATCCCAAAATAAGTCACAAGTACACGGGTCATCCAAGTAATAAAGTGAAAAGTATAAGTTCGTTCCCTCGAGGATAAGTTTACTTCCAATGTTAAGTATTAACCAATAGCTTACCTAATTCTATTCAAGAACATAAAAATAGGAAAGCAATAAACTAAACTAAATCTAATCTACAAAACCAATAAAGATATTGGTTTAGAGATTAAGAAAATCCTTCTTCACCTTTTACTTCAACAAATAACATACAATCCTCTTCATAAATACGAATGCAATGATTAAGTTAGTTTGAGAATCTTCATTAGCTAAAAGCCTATGTCTATGTTATCTAACCATAGTTTCAATTGCCCAACTCACTATGTTTCCATGAGAGCTAACACAAAATCTACTCTTGAATGATCTATTCTCAATCACACACTACGCATGGCTAAAAAATATATTTCTATCCCGTTAGCGAATCAACTCATTCCGCCATTGGAATAGAATCGAACATGCATCAACCATACATTAAATCTAAAATCTAAATTCCTATGTCTAGGTTCATTACACTTCAACAAATTATTTAAAAGCTTATCAAACCTTCAAAAGCATTAAGCACAATATGATTGAACAAAACCATACATCTATACAAACTCATAAGAGAACAAAATCATTAATTTTCATAAAAAAGATTCAAAGTATTATCTAAAACAGCTGCTACATCATTGAACACATGATTACAAATCAAAATACATGCTCAAATGATAAAGAAGAGAAGAGAAAGAGAAAGGAAAAGGAGGAAACTCATTAGATGTGATCCTTTGAAGCTCCAATCAACTTCCCTAAGGAAAAATACCTCCATCCTTGGCTCCTTTGGCCTCCTCAGCCTCCACACATGAAGAACAAAGCACAGCTTTTCTAAACCTAGAAGGCCATATTTAGAAAATCTAATAAAAAGCTATTTATAGGCTCAATTTAGCATCACGCGCTGCGGCGCACACTATCTTGCGCCTCGGCTTACATTGAGTCAGTTGACTAGCACCGCAACCCTCATTAACTTGCGCCGTGGTCCTCTAGCCTCGGGTCTAAGTATGGCAATTCGATGATGCCCCTTTGCGCCGCGACCCTCATTATTGTGCGCCGCGGCCCTCTCTCCGGGAATGCCACTTGGTCTTTCTCTTGAGTTTTTGAGCCTTGAATCGCTCCAATTCCTCTATTTTAAGTCCATCCTACATTAGGAAAATTACCAAGTTAAATAAAAGTTATAAATCCACTTAATCATTTGCATAATATGCACAATTTGCTCATAATCATATAGAGAGATATCCAAAGGGAATTTAACCAATAAAAGCATAAAATCTCCCATAAAAACAAGGACATAGCGTTCTATGAAACACAACTATGGGGCACAAATAACGATATTTCAAAGAGTTATCACACCCCCAAACCTAAATTGTTGCTAGTTCTCGAGCAACACAAAGTATGATCAAGTAAACTCTCTTTAATCAGTTCATGCTCATATGCATTCAACATTTCAATTTTCATTTAATCACAACCAGTGCACAATGATTGTCTAAGCCCTCAAAAGATGCATATGCCTCACAATTAAGCTAAACACATATACAATTCTAAACATGCCCTCAATCTAGCTTCTAATCATGCACATGACATTTTCTACAAACATGCAAATCAAACTTATCTTTTTCAAATCATGCTCATCCGGATAAGTTTATGAACCTACACATGGATATAAATCAAAAAATCCTCAAAATTCTAATTTAACCCTCTCTCCACTAATGTAAATCATACATAACTGAGGATCAAGAGGGACTTTCATAGCTTATAATGTAAGGCCAATGGTATGGGCGAAAGAAATGAAGGGAAATGATACAATACAAATATTGAGAAACACAACATATTACTTCAAGTCATGAGCCACTAACTGATATTAGAAGGGTATTCAACAGTGAATGTAGAAAACTCACCAGAACTATTTTCGATGCTTTTCACACTTTACTTTTCTTAAGCTTTGCTTTTCTTTTTCTCTTTCTTTTTCTTTTTTTATTTCTTTTTCTTTTCTTTCATTTTTTTTCACAAAGCAATGATTTTTTTCTTTGACTGCACCTGGTTCCTTCAGGCTCATTTTGTATTAAATATTCATTAACACCCCTAATCACAAGACTCATTTCAAGAAATAGCATATTATGAACTCAACAAACATTGATGGTAGGAAGAAAATGCAATGCTTTCATATGCATTAGAATGGTTAACAAGTTAACGAACACAATGGTGGTGAAAAACAAATAAGGCCAAACAGTATAAGGCTTCAAAAGGGACCTATGGATATAATCATGTTAGGGTAAACTTGAAAAGCTCAAACGGTCCAAATAATGCCCTATTCATTTCCTCAATCATACACAATTTAGGATTTCGCCTCAAGAGGGTTGGAGAACAACTTCAAGGATAATCGAAATCATCCACATGCACAATTCATAAACATTCTCTAAACAAACACTCATATCTTTTCAAAGTTAAACAAGCATCTAAGTAAGAAACACAACATGCATAAAAACAAACCAGATTGCATTGACATGCTTCAAGATCACGAATGGTTTCAAAAAACAGAGGGCAATTCGTAAGCATTTATATCATTGGCCAACCATCACACACTAGCAAATGGAAATATGTAATGCATTTCAAAGATCCATCATTTTCTATTCAAGGATGCATAATAACATGTACAAAGTGCGAAAAATTGAAACTTGCATCAACAGCTCACCAGTAATAGCCAAAACAAGATATAATCATGAAAGCATGATGACTATCACTAGCTCATACTTTAAATATCAAAACATGTGTAAACATTAAGCATTAAGGGTGAAAACATGTAAAAATACTCCTCTAAACCAAAATGAATGTGTTCCTTGCTGCACATGATCTATAGGGTACCTAAGCATATCAAAATAGTAACCAAACTAGCACTGAGCATACTAAATAAAGAAAATAAATAAAAAAAGTAAAAATAGGGTGCTGAGCCAAGGTGCAACCATTCCTGGGCCACGACATGAGTAAAAAGTTACAGAATTCTACAGAAAAAATGCACGTGGGTCGCGGCACTCACTGACCTGGGCCGTGGCGCTCAGAACTTAACCTACAGAATTCTACAGGGAAATGGTTTCTGCTGTCATTTCTACTTCAATATGGCCTCCAACACTAACAAAATGTGCCTACAAACTTATAATACAGAATGTACAACAAAAGGAAAACAAAAACACTAAGTCAAACTATAACTACATATTTAAGCAAATCAATAACAAAAATATAAAAACTTGAAAATAAAACTATTTACAATCAACAAAACATAAAAACTTGAATTAGGACTGAGCAAACTCATTGTCAATATTAGCAATATAGAAATAATGCCCTATCTCCGGTAATAGCACCAAAAACTTATTTGTCCCAAAAGAGGTCGCAAGTGCACGGGTCATCCAAGTAATAAAGTGAAAAGTATAAGTTCGTTCCCTCGATGATAAGTTTACTTCCAATGCTAAGTATTAACCAATAGCTTACCTAATTCTATTTAAGAACATAAAAATAGGAAAGTAATAAACTAAACTAAATCTAATCTACAAAACCAATAAAGATAATGGTTTAGAGATTAGAAAAATCCTTCTTCACCCTTTACTTCAACCAATAACATGCAATCCTCTTCATAAATACGAATGCAATGATTAAATTAGCTTGAGAATCTTCATTAGCTAAAAGCCTATATCTAGGTCATCTAACCATAGTTTCAATTGCCCAACTCACTATGTTTCCATGAGAGCTAATACAAAATCCACTCTTGAACAATTTATTCTCAATCACACATTATGCATGGCTAAAAGGTATATTTCTATCCAGTTAGCGAATTAACTCATCCCGCCATTAGAATAGAATCGAACATGCATCAACCATACATTAGATCTAAAATCCAAATTCCTATGTCTAGATTCGTTAGACTTCAACAAATCATTTAAAAGCTTATCAAACTTTTAAAAGCATTAAGCACAATATGATTGAACAAAATTATACATCCATACAAACTCATAGGAGAACAAAATCATTAATTTCCATAAAAAAGATTCAAAGTATTCTCTAAAACAGCTGCTACATCATTGAACACATGATTACAAATCAAAATACATGCTCAAATGATAAAGAAGAGAAGAGAAAGAGAAAGGAAAAGGAGGAAACTCATTAGATGTGATCCTTTGAAGCTCCAATCAACTTCCCTAAGGAAGAATACCTCCATCCTTGGCTCCTTTAGCCTCCTCAGCCTCCACACATGAAGAACAAGGCGCAGCTTCTCTAAACCTAGAAGGTCATATTTAGAAAATCTAATAAAAAACTATTTATACACTCAATTCAGCATCTCGCGCCGCGGCACACACTATCTTGCGCCTCGGCCCACATTGAGTCAGTTGACTAGCGCCGCAACCCTCATTAACTTGCGCCGCGACCCTCTAGCCTCGGGTCTAAGTATGGCAATTCGATGATGCCCCTTTGCACCACGACCCTCATTATTGTGCGCCGCGGCCCTCTCTCCTAGAATGCCACTTGGTATTTCTCTTGAGCTTTTGAGCCTTGAATCGCTCCAATTTCTTTGTTTTAAGCCCATTCTACATTAGAAAAATCACCAAGTTAAATAAAAGTTATAAATCCACTTAATCATTTGAATAATATGCACAATTTGCTCATAATCATATAGAGAGATATCCAAAGGAAATTTAACCAATAAAAGTATAAAATCTCCCATAAAAACAAGGACATAGCGTTCTATGAAGCACAACTATGTGACACAAATAACTACATTTCATGGAGTTATCAATTTCTCACCCCGATTATGTTGTCATGTAAATTCAGGTGCGAGTTCCTCAAAAAGGAAGCAGAAGATATATGAAGATTAATATAGTTTATAGGCTTTATGTTGACAAAACTTGTATATTTTATACTAGATCTTGTTGTTATAAAAGTTTATGTATTACAATGTGTCTATTATGACAGTGATGTATATATAAATTTTGTTATCGTGGCTCTCCATAATTATTTGTATAAATGTTATGGGTTTAGTTGACGTATGTTTTGAACTAGCATGACTAGTATTTATTATTCTTATATATATCAGATATATCGGGATAGAAATATTAGGATATTACATAGAACATATCCCAATAGAGCAAAACTCTGTGGCCGACATCCTTTCAAAACTTGTCAGTACCAAGAGCCTAGGCAATAACAGATCCGTGATCTAAGATACCATACTCACTCCTAATATCATAGACAATGAAGTCCTCCTACTAGAAGATGATGAAACTTAGATGACACTCATACTTGCTTACCTCCACAATGGCTCACTACTTGAGGATAAAAAAAACCCCATAAGATAGTACGTATAGTGGCATGGTACACCATTTATGACAACCAGTTGATTCGTCGTGTATTCTCTTCTCCCCTCTTCAAGTACCTTGGTCCCAAGAAAGTAGAATATATCCTGGTCAAGATTCATGAAGGGACCTTAAGGCATCATATCGGGGACAAATCCTTAGCACGGAAAGCGCTAAGAGCTGGATACTATTGGCCCATTATGGAAGCTAAAAGCAAAGAACATATACAAAAGTGTGACCAATACCAGCATCACTCAGACATTTATACAGCACCACCTGAGAAATTGTCAACGATATTTATTCCTTGGCCATTCTACTAATGAAGAATGAACATCCTAGGCCTCTTTCCCCAAGCATTAGAGCAGGTCAAGTACTTGGTGGTGGCCATTGATTATTTTACTAAGTGAATTGAGGCAAAAACCACTGGCCACAATCACCTCTGCACAAATCCAAAAATTCACTTACAAGAATATCATTAGTAGATTTGGAATCCTAAAGTCAAATGTCATGGACAACAAAACCCAGTACACTGATCATAATTTCAAAGATCTCCTAGTCAGGCTTAAGATCAAACAACATTTCACCTTAGTGGAACATCCAAAAACCAATGGACAAGCTGAAGCTGTCAACCAGGTCATACTTAGTGGGATTAAAAAGAAAATTGATGACGCTAAGGGAAGTTAGGTGGAACAACTCGATCATGTCCTATAGGCATATCGGACCACGCCACACTCCACTACAGTAAAAACCCCCTTTAAGTTGACTTACAATTATGAGACCATGATCATGGTGAAAATAGGAGAACCGAGTTGGAGGGAGCAAAACTTCTCTGAGGAATCCAATCCATGCCTCATCCGTCATGAGCTCAATTTTCTAGAAGAATAGCGTTGTATCGCCCATGTCTGGGAAGCAACCCTCAAACAGAGGATCGCTACGTGGTACAACTCTAAAGTGATTCCACGTCAGTTTAATACAGGCGATCTCGTGCTACGTAGGGAAGACATAGGAGGGAAAAATGCAAAAGATAGGAAACTAGCCTCTAAATGGAAAGGATCATACAGAATTACGTCCAAAACTAATACGGAAGCCTACACCCTAGAAACCCTCTCTGCTAAGGTAATCAAGAACTTCTAGAATGCAAATAAGTTAAGAAAGTATTATAATTGAGAACTGTATTAAATTATTACTTTAAGATCATGTAAGAAACATTTTTTAGTATGGTATGAATAGATCAGTTCTTCCTCAACATTTACCTTTGTCATCTCTACTCATTATGTAATTACTACAATTCACAAGGTTACTACACCTCGAAAGGGATCCAAGGAATACAAGGTCTGAAGAGGATCAGTTATTCTAATATCTATACATGATGTCAAAACAGTTGAATCCACTTGACCATCATTGTCCAAGGTCAAGGAGTGCATTCAAAAGTTTTCACGCATACCCTTTTGAGCCTGACCTTAACCCACAAATTGCCAATTTTATAGAGGTTAAGCGCATTCTTACATAATGGCTAAATAGAAGAATCCACTTGACTATTGACCAAGGTCAAGGAGCGCATTTAAGGGTTTTAACCAGTATCTTTATGACTTGACCTTAACCCATAAAACGACCAAGTTTACAGAGGTTAAACATAACCAACCGTAGCCCAGGATCGTGGACTCCACACTAAGAGGCTTCTATATCACTTACACCTAAAGTTCGACTATTGACTATTCCTAAATGAACCCAACCACCGAGATCGAGCTTTGGGCTTATCTCGGCTAGGCAAAATGATTGTTCATTAATAGCCATCGAGATCGAGCGTTGGACTCATCTTGGCATGCTACGCAAGCAAATTGCTAGGTGCAAAATGAACATCGAGATTGAGTGTTGGACCCATCTCGACTTCACAAAGGCAAATTCGACAAGTTTCAAACGAAGTTGCCGAGATTGAGCATTGGGTCACCTTGGAGAAAGAAAGAAGACATCGATATGAAAATGCCAAATACTAAGAATAAAGAAAAGATGTCCAAGGTCGGGACTTGCCCACATACATCAATAGAACCCACGCAAGGGGCAATGAAATAAACAAAACAAGTGTTAGGAGGTGGGCTTAAACCTTTGAGATCTCCACGACCACCTCAGTCTCAGTCACCTCGGCCACTGCAACCTCAACCTCTTCCTTTTAGCTAAATCCCACGGCAAAATCACCCAATCTTTGCCACCACTGGTACATAGAGACCCATCAGATGACATTGCCACATCGTTCACATACCCTAATCGCGACCATTAATGGGGGTAGACACGCCTTTTCGTTTAGAATGCCTCATTATGATGCCTTCTTTTTAAAATTAGAAAATGGTTAATCATAACGTTACAAACCCTAAAAGTCAGCCTCCACTGTTCACCAACCACATGGCGTACTGTTTTTGAGTAAAGCAACTGAAAATGACAATGCACAGAACATTCAAAACTAAAACGACATGTGACGTTTAAGAAAGATTCCTAAGCTGGATGACAGACTTTCACCAAGACCGTGGCAAAACCATAACTCGGAGCTCGATTCTGGACCAAACTACACTCACAACATTGACCCCACAAACCACACATGGGAGCAGCCTACCAAATACCCCGGGGTTGCCCAAATAATGACTTAAGCAAAGTGATCCAACTTGGATCCCATCCTTACTCATTAACCCTGGAGGCATACTATGATACATCATGGACCTCGACCCTTTGGAAAAACATCAAGAGATCCGAAGTTGACACTATAACTCAGATCTCTTTGTCCATTGTGTGTCGTATGTTTCAGTTGAACTCATATTTTGACACTTAGTTGTCCCATCTAAGCGCCAAGCTGGGGGGCAACTATTCTGAACCAGGTTATGGGTCCACGGGTCTGGAGCAACTTGGTCTGCCAGAATAGAACTCAGACATTGCTGCGCGTTCATAACTGCTTATTTACTAGGCGTAACTCCCTTGAATGATATGAATGTTAATTATATCACACATAAATAGGGATTTGGACACAGGGAGTAACGGTCCTCTGGATCTTATTCAACAACATTCAATTCGCATTGAATGCTCAGATTTTCAACACCCTAACATGCTCATACATATACTTTGCAAGATCTTAAAGGTATGGATCTAATCTCTAATCATACACTACACTCCTTGCACACAAACTGATTTGAGCATCGAAGTATCTTTTATAGGTACTTACCATCTCGCACCATTATTATTGTTGCTGTGCCACGAAGAAATCCACCATCACCTACCTTTTTAGGCAACTCTCAGAACTCAGTTCTGAATAATAGAAAAATGCTAAATCAATGGAAGATGATAATATATAGAGAGTATGGATATGGTTTCTGAAAGATGTCTTTTTGTTAAATATATCAGTTAATAATAAACTTCATTCTTAGTAGGCTTTTTTTTATCTCATTTGTTCACCAGACTAGTTGACTCACTACTATTTTCTATTGGAGTTTAGAGTAGTGTATGATAATAGAGTGAACGTAATTGAATAAATGATCTTCCTGAACTTGAAATTTGATGTTGACTGCAGGCAGCACCTTTAATCATTTGATCTTCCTGGTTCTGACTAATCATTCCCTCATCTTAAATTTTTATTTACAAAAAAAAAATCCAAATATTTAGTGGCACGTTCACAGTACAAGACTGTGTTTGCACAATTAACTTCTGGAGTGATGTAAAAATGGAATGCCCTTGAATACAATAATTGTAAAATTTCTTGCACAGAAATAAGTGTATTTTAAGCACATTTACATGATGTGGATC
The DNA here is from genome assembly GCA_029884595.1 of Ormosia semicastrata. Taxonomy (NCBI): domain Eukaryota; kingdom Viridiplantae; phylum Streptophyta; class Magnoliopsida; order Fabales; family Fabaceae; genus Ormosia; species Ormosia semicastrata. Next base: position 40,881,766 of record JAQQTO010000059.1, read on the forward strand.
TTAGAATGGGTGGGTTTCACTTCATTTGAGTGTGACTAAGCTGCACTGTACGTACACAAATATATTGATAATGACAATTAATAAAGACAATCTTATTCCTAATTCGATATGCTTTGAGTTCCCTTGAAAATGACAAGTGAATTTTGATATGTTATTTGTCTATTTTGAAAAAAATAAATAAGTAAAAGGAAGTACACTTTCTGTTCCTTCAACTTATTAAATAATTAATTCATTTAGCAAATAGACAAAAAGAAAAGTGAGATAATCAATGAAACAAACCCCTTGACTCTTGTATGAGCATACCGTAATCAAGTGATCAATTCATCAAGCAAAATAAAGAAAACATTCAATTAGTGGAATATGAGGTTTTTTCAAAGAAAAAAACTTTATTCTTTTTTATTAGGGATGTCAATTTAGGTTATTTTGGCTCTTTTGGACTATCCCATTGTGTTTCGGATCAAATGTTAGTTTAGATGGAGTCAAATATACTTGGAATTAATAAATTGTTCTCCTAGCCTGTTTCTATGCAGGCTGAGTTATTTGGACTATTCCACTAACTTGCATTTCCTTTACTTTATTCATACAACTAAAGCTCAAAAATGTTAATTTTTAATAATTTATTTAGTTAACTCGTACTAAAAAACTTATATTAATTTGTATTAAAGAATTTAAAATTAATTTTTACTTAAAACAGATGGGTGTTTCTTTTGAAATGACATTTAAGTAAATTTAAAAATAAGAAACTTAATAATTTTAGTTGTTGATTTTGACATTTTTTAAATTTTTGAGACAACTCAAATTAAGTTAAATCAAATTAAGCTTATTCAAACACGCCAAAATATATTTCAGTTTTAAAATATTTAACTTAACCTATACATTTTGTCAAGTTATTCAGATTAGTCTATTAGACTTGACCAATTTGATACTCCCAACTTTTCATAAACCCCTTTTATGCATCATTCTATTTAATAAAAAAAACTTTAAAACCTACTCATTTAGTATTTCAAAATGGCTAGTATAATTTTATTTTCTTTTGTGAATACCTACATTTAGGGTTAGAAATAGGTCAGATTGTCCGTAAGAGGCCTATGACCTAGCCTGTTTGAGGCTTAGCTTGCCTAAGGCCTGACTTGGCCTAACCTGTTTATTAAATAAGTTACGCTAATATTTTTTTAAAAGTCTGTTTAACTAAAAAGGTCAGGCCTCAAGTCATCTAATAGGTCTTTTAAGATCGGTAGGCCGGCCTAACCTATTTAATTATATAAAATATAATATATATTATTATAATAATTATAAATTATAATTATAATTATTAATTTATTATAATATATTAATATATTTTTAATTAAATTTTAATAAAAGTCAATAACTAAAACTTAAGTTAGTAAGTTAGAATAGAAATAACATATTTATTAAGGGAGGGGATCCATTTACACCTAGTGTAAGTAAAAAGACTTACACCCAATCTCTTACCATTAAATTCATTTTAATCTAATGATTTTAAATCATCTAATTAAATGATGAGAGAGAATAATAAATACTCACATTAAAAATGATAGAGAATTAATAAATGTGATTTTAATGAATAAATAAATTTTAATTATTAAGTATATTTATTAACTTAAAAAATGATAATAATATTGAATATAATTTATAATATTTTTGTTTTTATATAATGTATTAATTTATTATGTTTTAAAATTAGTTAAAAAAAATTAACTATAAACTTTTATACTAAATAAAAATATTTAGTAAACACTACATACGACATGTTTAAATGAAAATTATCAAAATGATTTGAAAGGATTGGATTAAATAGGGTAGATAATGTACGGTTTATAATTATTTGGAGACCATTTAAAAGTTTGAAAGTGTATTTATTTTAACAAATTAAAAAATGAAGAATTTTAATAAATAAAAGGATTCAAACTAATTTACTCAGAGAGCATTATGCTCTTTTTTTTCTCAATCATGAACAAATGGCAAAGAATTAACCTTTTTACTAAATGTTATGTTCAATTCAGATCTTTCAATAATACCTAAAAGTAAAGCAAATTACGTATAATATATTTTTTATTAGTAAAATATAAAAATGACCAAATTAAAAAAGAGAGGCATCCAAACCATTTGTTTATTGGTGACAGTGGAGTTCTGCAAGTGATGGATGAGTTTGGACATGTACTTGTAAAATTATCTGACATATTAATATAATAAAGTAATGACTCCAAAGATTCTTAAAATATAATTTTTAAAATATATTTTTAAAAATTAGTTATATTTTATTAACTTATAACTAAATAAAAACAAAAATATTATAAATTATATTAAATAATTAACTATTTATTATATTTTTATTTTTATATAATGTATTAATTTATTATATTTTAAAATAAGTTAATAAAAATTAACTATCAAATTTTTATACTAAATAAAAATAACTTATACTAGATAAAAACAAAAAATATTATAAATTATATTTAATATTATATCATTTTTTAAGTTAATAAATAGTCTTAGTAACTAAAATTTATTTCTTCATTAAAATCACATTTATTAAGTCTCTATCCTTTTTAATGTGAGTATTTATTATTCTTTTTCATCATTTAATTAGATTATTTGGAACCATTAGATTAAAATGAATTTAATGATAAGAGATTGAGTGTAAGTCTCTTTACTTACACTAGGTGTAAATGAATCCTCTCTAATTTATTAATATATTTAATGTAATATATTTATTAGAATGAAAATAATAAGTTAACACTTACCCTCTACTTTTATAGATACTCACTACTTTCTTATTCTGATCTTTAGTCGATGTGAGACTTGAAAGACTAGAGTAAGAAAGTGAGCAACTTGGTATATCTCCAAATCCCACATCGACCAAAGACTAGAGTAAGAAAGTGATGAATATCTATAAAATTAGAAGGCGAGTTTTAAATTATAACAAAGGCCTATTGGCTTTGAGTAGACCCGTTGGTTTATTTCAAGGCTTGGACTTGTTAGCCTATGTAAAAACATATTAACTTATTTAAATGTAGGTCCGTTAGTCTATGTAAGGCATGTTGACTTATTTAAATATAAGTCTGTTAACCTATATAAAGGTCTGTTAGCTTATTTAAAAGTATGTCTATTAGCTTATTTAAAAGTCTCATTGTAAAGTAGGCCTTAAATTAGGCTTTTAGGTCATACCAGACTTTTAAAAAGGTCAGGTCAAACCTTAAAAATTGACTTATTATAAGCTTACAGACTAGGCTCAGGACTTATAATTGAGATACAGGTCAAACCTATTTAAGTCAAAGTCTAACCTAATCTGGTATGTTTCCACCTCTACCTACATTACATCCTATGGCACCTAGTCAAGAAGCCCTTTAATAGGGCTTTTCGGTGGCCTCATAACGGAGAGAAAGGGAGATGGAAAGGGGAGAGGGTTGGAGCTTCAAAATGGAGGACGATCAAACTCTTCCTACTTTCTTAATGTTATCAGCTCTAACCATATGAGGTATACCATTGGGACAAGAGATAACATCTTTTTAATTCAGTCATTCTTTTTTTATTTTTTATAATTCTAATATTTTAATATTATTCTAATTTTAAGGAGAATTGTATCATTTCTTGAAGGTTGATAGCTCTACCACTACAGTTATGGAAAAAGGTAAATATTTACAAGAAATTATTAAAAGGAGATCTATTCTTATTTGTTAAAAACATGACAAGAGCCAAAAATAAAAATAACAATTGGGAGAAAGTATGAAATGGAAATTTGAAGGAGATTGAACAAAAAGTGTTAGGCATCATCGTTCAATGGTAAATAAAGGCCCAAGCCCAAAAGCAAAGATAAAGCCCTAACAAGATTATTCTAAACCTACACCCAACACGTCCACAAGATTGTGGCTCCTACAAGCCCATGTTGTAACACTGTCACTGAAAATCGCAAAGGTTGGGGATTATTTATTTGACAATTTATCTCTTGTAGAATATTTTAGAAAGATGGGAGTCTATAAATCAAGGAGATATGAAACTGATGGACTAAAAGAGTAAAAATAGCAACGACTTAAAACTTTGAGGTAGTAGATTTTAACCACTTATAAAATTCTTATATTCCTAAATAATGTGGGAATTGGAGAGAAAAGCTTAAAATACTAAAAGATCTAAAATTAATGGACTAATAATGAATTAAACATCACATTTTAACCAAAAAAATTAAAATAATAAATCCATGGATTCAACCACTTATAAAATTATCACCTTTTTTAATTCTTAAACTCCCATGTATATATTTGAAAGTTACACTTAAATTATCAAAAGAAGGATATTGTAACAACTCCCGCAAATCAGTAACTATAGAGTTCTTTTAATATATATATATATATATATATATATATATATATATATGTATATATAGAGGATCTTATTTAAGTGAGAGGAGTGTTTATTGTGAGAGGTGAGAGGAGTGAATCTTGATCATTGGATCTTTCATGAATAATCAAGATTAGAACATAAATGCATGTGACTTTTTTAAGTGGTCACATGACCTTCAAATAACTTTTAATCTTGACCATCTATGTATAGTTGTATGGTCAAGATTTACTCTTCTCACCCTCTCACAATAAAAATTCTTCTCATTAGATATGTCCCCTATATATATATATATTTGCGGTCATTTTGTTGCTCCTATTCACTAATCAGTAATCATTAGCTATTGTCATAGAAAACCCCCAGGAAGGACAAGAGACGGTGCTGTAAAAACTTTTGGAGCAATGGTGCTGTAATTACTTTTATCTATTATAGTTAGTTAATTGATTTTTTTTAGAATCTTACTATTGTGTATATAAATATTATTAATTAAATTTTATAAAAAAAATTATATGTACAATTATATGTTGTGAAAAAAAAAGGGTGTTCCAAGTTTCTTACGAGTGAGTCTAAGTATGTGAAATATTAATAGTTGAATATTTATAGTAAAGACCATACATGTTATCGATTATGTAAGTAATATAATAAATTAGAACCGTTAACCTATTTTAATAATATATCTATGACATCTAATCATAAAGCATTTATGTTCCAAAAAAATTTAGAAGCACCTCATAAGTTGCCTCTCATTTCAACCTCCGCAAAGGTTTGCAGCAGATCATTTGACAAAGCTATCTAGCAGCACTCACTAAGTTCCACTCTATTTACAAGGCCACCACCATCTCTACAACCTGTTTTGACATGGGATGCTGCTGGCTTATCTAGCCCATTAGAAGGAATGATCTCTCCCTCAATGTTGTGAACTTGTAATCACTTTGAAATTTTTTCCTTTTTTGTTTGTTTGTTTGTGGATTTCGGTCACTTGTCCTGGATCATGTGTTTTATGGAACCGACGCCTAGTACTTGATGCTTACTCCAGTTTGAATGTTTGATTAAATTTCCTGTGTTGGATAAGTAAACATTCATTTAATACAGGCTCCATTAGGTGTGCAAATTTTTTTTTCCATTTCTTTATTTTTTATTTATGTTTGTGGATTTTGGTCACTTATCTCCTGGATCATGTGTCTTATGTAACCTACGCCTAGTACTTGATGCTTACTTCACTTTGAAAGTTTTAATTGAATTTCCTGTGTTGGATAAGTGAACATAGAATGTTCTAATACAGGCTCCACTGTGTGTGCAACTATAAGAACAAGATTTCTTTACATTGGTGTACAATAAAACAATTTGTTGGGTCTCTCAAACAAACAATAAGAGTGAAACCACGTGTGCTTAATGAAAGTAAATATGGAGTGACATTTTTATTCTAAATTTTATAATACAAATTTGTAAATTTTTTTTTTAAAAGGAGAGAATGTGATTCTATATTTTTGTAGAATAATATTTCACATTTTTTTATCTAATATATCTTTGTTCAATTTATAAATTAACAAAGATTACTCTTTAATAATTTACTTAACCCTAATCTATTTAACTATATCTAATCTAAATTCAGTCTTCAAGCTTTATACATTCTGTGTTTAAAAGAGATGATAGAAGCTTTTACTCTTATTTAGGAAAGTAACATAATATTATCAAAATTGATAAAAAAAATATTATCATGACTTTTGTTATAAAAAAATAATCTTAAACATTATTTCAAAAAACACAAATTATATAAGTATGGAAGAAAAAAGTAATTTTTTATTTTTTTCATTAAAGATAATTACATCATTTATATCAATTCTTATTCCTATTCATATTCTTATTTCATGGAATTTCATTCTTTGCACATCAAACATAACCTGAGAGAGAGTTGTTGCACCCCCCATATTTTAATTTTTATAATTGCAAATATTCTTCTTAAGTTTCAATTACTTTTTTTAATGAAATATAAATTTAATTATCTATTTAGCATTTGTATTTTGCCCCCCAATGATTATATCCTAATCTTGCCTCTGCATGGCATATCATTGGACCAATTGATACCTTATAATGAAAGAGAAATTCTTACCTATAACTTAAGAGTCATCTATAATTCTAGTTTCCCTTTCTCTCTATCTCTCTCTTGTTTTGAGTCTTCTTTCTGTGAGAGTGCTAGAGTGGGAGATTGTTATCCTTTTTCTCTAGTAACAGTCCTATCGTCTTTTGTTTTTGTTTTTGTGTGTTTCTCTAATAATATGCTTAGATCTGATAGATATTGAGCTTGATTGTCCATATCTGCATATCTCAATAACAGATTTTATGTTTTTGTTATTCCTTTTATGAGTATATTTGTTATCCCTTTTATGTGTGTTTTAGTTTTCAATTTTTAGAGTGTCTTTAGTTAGTTCCCTTATGACTAATCTCATCCTGATAGTTTTGCAAATAGGAGAGAGTTTTAGATCTACTTTAAGAGGAGGCGTAATACACTCATCAAGTTACAACACTTTTCGTGTTGATCTCTTCTATGAAAGATACTTATACATTTATAGTTATCGGATAAGGAACAGATCTATAGATCATTGATTAGTTCAGATGATAGATTGTATTCTTTCTAGATTTGATGTATCTTTTTTGATTTGTAAGTGTCATTGAGTTTCGATCATAGTGATATTTTTTTCATAAAAGAAAAATTCTTATGTACTTACACAGCAATACACCCACCTATACCGAAGTTTTAATAAAAGTAATCTCGACACATTCAATTTTTGTTTCATATGCTATGGTTTGATTCGATTGATATATATTTTTGAGAGAGCGTAAAAATTTCTCTAAATGAAAGAAGAAAAGAGAGGAAAAAAATTCAGATGAAGTAAGACAAATAAACGCTTTTACCTTTTGCATCTCATTAATCACAACTTACGACTTAAAAACTACGAAAAAGAGCATCACTTTAATCAATCTGGCAGCCGATAATGTGGTTCTAAGTATAATAATGGGATGCCGAGTAATGCAACTCATAATTAGAGGACTAGTAATCATAAGCAGCTAGCAAGCTAAAAACTAGACACCTTAGAACTATTTGGCAAGACTGTTTGTAATTCAAACTGAAGAAATGGCTTAATTAACAGCGCATGATAAAACCAATAATTAAAAACATTTTTGCCAAAAACATGAGACCACTTTTTTTACAACTAAAAATAATTACGAGAATAATGTTAATCAATGGTCTTTTTTAATTTATTAAGTCAGCACTGGGCTCATATCACTATTAGTAAAACAGTGCCCGACCCCTATGTGTATCTAAAATTTTGAGTAACAAATAAACTCAAGTTGGCAAGAAAATCTTGCCTAACTACTACATTTATTAGTTATCACATTTTATAAGTTCGGGCATTTGAACCCCATCAACCACCTATTGCTAGTGCTGCGAGCATTCAGTTTGTGTCATAAGAGACGAAGCTGGGACTTGGGTTTGTGGTTTTGCTAGCAAAATTGGCCCTGCTTGGGTCTTGCAGGCGGAGCTTTGGGGTATTTACACTGTGTTGGAATTGGCCTGGGCTTGTAATATTAAGCAGCTTTTGGTAGAGGCTGATTCTGCAGTTGCTCCCCTTGTTCATCGTATTCGGCAGCTGATGGAGCGTACACCCCACAAGCACAATTTGGTTCAACAAATCAGGCTGGATTCGAGCTTAAGTACATGTCACATAGCATAATTAAATACATGTCATCACATGAAATATAGGGTATTATATAAACAAAAAAAAAAATTAGATAAAATCTAGATTGTTGAAAGTATTACTCTTAGACTACTTAAAAATATATCCAACAAATGGGTTTAAGAAGCTCCAATCATCTTCACCCTCAGCTGTTTAGAACATTTTGAAGTTTCGAGATCGGATAATTTTATGACTTTCAGACTTCTAAATCTCATTTTTTATTTTGTTTTTTGTTTTTATTTTACTCTTATCTAAAGTAACTTAGTTTTTTTTTTGGTAACTTAGAAATTAAATCTTGATGTAGGAATAATTAATGGGTTATTTAAAAAAAGTAATTAATTAATGGGTTACTATTAATTGTGTATTTTGTTTTTCTTCTTTTCTTAAATATTTGGATTCAAACTTTTTGTCAAAAATTTAAGGAGGATTTATTCTCTTAAATGCATTAAACCCATGTGGGAGGTGTATGCTCTTAAGATATGTTCAAAGAGGGACTTGGTCTCCATTCCAACTCTTCTCCTGAATTGTTCAGATCTTACTTTCGTTATAAAATATATCATTGAACAGATATTTTGAAGTTCAATCGCTTTTATATGTATTTTATATATGCAGCAAATCCCATAAAATAATGGATATTTTCCTCAAAAGCTAGGACATGAAGCTGTCATATAGTGTCCGATCCAAGGATTCTTGTATGCTCTGCATACATGTATTGGGATACGTATATATCACTGACCTTAATAATAATGTTGGTGATCCCATATATATATATATGAGAGAGAAATTAAGTTATATCAATGTAAGATTTAACATATTTATATCACCTAATAATTTTTTATAAAATATAATTTTTATCGATCTAACTGTTAAGGTATAATTATCTAACACATTAATTATTTGTGTCAAATCTTAAAAAATTAAACATCAATAAGAATGTAATCAAGTGGTTCTTATTTTCATATATTTTAGAATTATATATTACGTTAATCTTAACATATATCAATAAAATATTAAACAATTTTAGATTAATGTAAAATTTTATAAATATAATCTATATGATAAGAACTTTTAATTCAACGGTAGATTTAATAAAAAAATTATTTAATAAAATATTATTTAATAGTGTGTGAGTGACTTTAACTTACACTAGTATAACTTGATTCTTTCATATATATATATATATATATATATATATATGGGACATATCTAGTAAGATGAGTTTTTATTGTGAGAATGTGAGAGAGTAAATCTTGACCATACAACCATGCATGGATGGTCAAGATTAATAGTTACTGAAGATCATGTAACCACTTAAAAAATCACATGCATTTATATTCTAATCTTGACTATTTATGAAAGATCCAATGGTTAAGATTTACTCCTCTCACTTCTCACAATAAACACTCATCTCATGTAGAAGTAAAATTTTATATATATATATATATATGCATCTTTATAACTCATATATTTCACATCTAGAATTATGTGACAAAATCAAAGTATTATAGTGTAAAACGATATGTGACTAATTGTAATCAAACTTTAAAAATTATGTAAATATATAACAATATGTATATAAATATATGTAATTAATATTGTTCTGTATATAAACATGTATGTGCTCCTAGACATCAGTCATCACTCTTCATAATGAAATTAATATTCCAACCACATTCACTCACCAACCCTACATTCACCCAATTAATACGCATTTGAGTTTACAAAAACTAATAGACAAGTAGTATAAAACTAATGGCCATCAACGAAACTCCATCAACATACACATGGGCTTGTTCCCCTCGCTCACTTGTGAACCATATAAGAATTTAATATCTTCCTCATCCAGCTGATACATTAATAAATTTGCATTATACAAATTAATTAAAACACCAAAGGAAAATAAATAATATATGATATATGAAGAATATCTTGAGGGAATAAAGTATGCATTAAAATACAAGGTATTAAGCACACAACAATCATGACAGCAAGGAAGGATCACATAATAAACAAGCCAGACTAGTATATAGGTTAAGTTTATTGCATCTTTTCCATTACAAATGCCCCATAGGCTCCTTAAAATTAAAGCTGAATCTATATACGAACAATACAAAAACACAGACACATCCAAACTAACAACACTCCGCTCCATACGTCTCTGCAGAAGTGCTTCATATATATTTTTATAGGTCCACTTTGATACGGGACTTGATATAGAACATGTATTAGGCCAGCTTCAACTTCTGCTTTTGCATTTTTCCATGGCTCTTGGCGCTGAAAGTATACAGAAAAAGGAAGGCAACATTAGACTAGCCAAAAAGTGGCATATATATAAAAAAAAAGGTGATTAGTAATTGCGTTTCATAATAATGACTTCCATGAGTCATTAAATGAATATGAAAAGAAAAAAGGTTGATGTAATTAACATATAATTATGCATACCAAGCCCAATCGCTTCTGATCCTTTCATTATTCGCAGACGCTTGCATGACTCAACAAACATCCTTCAAAAAAATTAAATTATTAAGATTAATTTCATGGGTTTATAGAATTAAAATAAGATAATAGCTAGAAAAGCATATTTTTGAATGGATAAGTCTCTTATAAAATAAATAAATAAAGATATATCTATCATTAAATTTTAATAAATTAAGATTTTAATATATTTTAGATTAAATTAAGAGTAGATATACGTTTACTTGCTCATTTTAAAAATAAACTCATTTTTTTTTATTTTGAATAACTTTTCAAAAGTCAAGATTTTTTGGGGTACTAATTAGAAACAGATCATCATTGAATTTGTAAAATATATGTATAGTTATTGGATAATTATATTACTTATATTCTATATATATATATATATATATATATGTAATGAAAATTGTAAATAATAGTTGCAGAAGAGGTTTTTGTTGGATGAAGAACTTACTCCCATGGGACATCACCCACGAGCATCCAGTCGCCATCCTTATCTTCATAGGTTGGCACATACTCAGAGCTGTTAAGAAGATCCATCAACTTGCTCTCATTCATGAAGTCTATCATTCCTTGGGCCCCATAGTCACCTTTAGTAGTCCCAATATAAAACATAAATACAACAGGAAACTAATTTAATATTCTTCTAATTTATAGTTAATCACAAGCAATAACCCACAATCATATAGCTAGAATGTAACGATCCCAGGATGGTTAATCCAACTCGTACACTTATCATCAACAAATTCCCATGCATCAAGGATTTAAAACCTTATATATAATAATTAATGTTTAATTAGTTGGCGTATTTTATGTGTGATGGTCCATATTACTTATATTCTTCAGTCTCGAAGTTGTGGTAAAAGAAGTTTTGAGGGCAATATATAATGAAAGTATTACATAGGAGAGTTATTGTACTACTAACCCATGGTGAAGGAGCTGAACATTTTGGCTAAGGCATCTGATAATTCTTGGTAGCTTTTGTACATTGTCAAGTCCACCTTCCGAAGGTAAGGAGCACCATCCATGGAAACCTTGACAAATGCCCCAGAAGTAGTGCTGCTTGTTGTCTTCTCAGTGCCATCCTCACTGCTAACCTTTTGTGCCAGCATGTTCTTCCTGTATGACCTCACTGGTGGCCAACCAACTACTTGAGCCCTGAAATATTCCAAATGCCCATCAATCTTATTCTTCTCTCTCTCTCTCTCTCTCTCTTTTGGGTACAAAAATTATATAAAAGTTGTTGGAAATTTAGACCTTATGCAAACTATATACTATAACTGTGAATAATCTCTAAGAAATGTATACTACAAGCAGAAAAAATAGAAGAAAGAGAATGATGCCAATAAGGACTAAGAAGTTGCATATCAAATTAATGCTCGGTCCAAGAAGAAAAAAAAGGGCAACAGAAGCATGTAGAGGCCATTAATTATGCAAGAAATCAAAAGTGGGAAAAGGGACTTACTTAGCTGGTGGCTTGGCAGGGTCCTTAAGGAGGGTCTTCTCCTTTGAGACATTCTTCAGATTCTCATTCAGATCTTCCTTGGATTGAAGATTAAGCTTCAGATCAACTGTCTCAGAGAACCCTCTTTTCCCAGTGGCTCTTGGAGTTTCCACCTCAGAGCCGCCGCCGCCACCACCACCACCAGGCAAACCCAGGCAAAGCTCGGTCTCCTTCAGGTTCAATCCATGCTCTTTTCTCAGCAAAGTTGCCATTTTTGGCTTGTCAATAAAATCCACAGCTTAGCAGAAGATTTAAAAAAAGAAAAGAAAAACTCTCTCTGTTTTTTCCCTCTTGTTTCTCCTTATGGCTATAGCTTTCCCTTTTCTTGTGTCCTCTTCTTCCATTATAATGCTGTTTGGTTTGGCTATATAAATTGGAAGAGAGAGAAAGTGATAACCCCTCAATAATATAGCTTAGAGGAACTTGTGCTTGTGGCTGCATGCGTATGTCATATCAGGTTTGGGACCAATTCTGCATGCTGACACATGGAGATATGTGGGACGTTGATCTTTGCAGAGGTAGGGTAGGCTTAACCGACTCTGATAATTTTCATATGCAAACGGGATTTGAAGTACCTACTCAAATGGAATGACCTCCTCTATGTCTCCCCAATATACTAATCAGTCTTTCTTGTAATTTTCAAATCACATGCAGGGCACTTGGTCTTGTTAGTTTTCCATCTTCTATTGTCCTCTCATTTGAGGACTAGTTACCAGGTTTAGTTATCTAAAATAGTGCATTCTGTATTTCTCTGTCTTCATAAGAAGGCAAATATACGCCAATTTGCAAATTTTAATATATAGATACCTCTAGCCGGCAATCATGTTTTTCACCACTCAAATAATTGGATCAAATTTTGTAAGTTTGTCTACATTTTTATTAGTTATTCAATTGTTTTATAGACGATTTTTTATTTTAGATATTGATGGAAATTTTTTTTTAATTGAGATGGAATTTTAATTTTCGTTTAAGGAGATGTTTCGTATGTGAAAATCTTAGACATCTTAAATATAATTTTGTAATGAATTTAAATTTAGGAATTACATATGCTCGCAACAATATAAAATTTATCTTATTCAAGTTGGCTGTAAAAGTCCTTACAATTTTTTAAAACTCTCGTTATATATTACTAGAACAATGATAGTGATGATGGCCTTAAAAGCAATAATGGTAGCAGTGATGATACAATAATAATACTAGCAAAGTAATAATGATGGTGAATGATGGTAGCAATTGGCAATAGTGATGATAACATTGACTTTGGTTGGATAAAAAATGTAGAAATCTCAATATATATGATCTAATGTGATCAGTTTGATACAGTAATTTATATTAGATATAAAATCACTTGTCAGCATTATCAATTTAACAATTTAAATTTTTGGGAAATTGGTTCATACTTTAGATTTAAAAGATTTTTGTGTAAGGGAGCATGTTAGATATAAGTTAGATATAAAGTTATTTATAAGCCTACACCTAACATCTTTAAGGCCTAAGTTTTTTAGATAATTTGTCTTTGATATTGTATTGAAACCTCTATGAACAAAATAAAAGTTGAATTTTAGAGTAAGGTAGGAGCAAACTTACTTAAGATGACTTATTAGATATATAATCATTATGGGAATATAAAAACTCTTATAAATGATTTTTTTAATATTTGATCAAGTATCTTCATAGATATTATTGTGATACTAATTTTTTAGATACTATCGCGATTAAGAAATATTTTTAATAACTACTTTCTACAAGATTTTTAAACTTTGATCATCTTCTTAAAAATACAATTAACTTATTTACCACTGCACTGAACCATTGTTGGTCTTATCAACAAAATTTCAAATCTCCTAACTAAGTAAGCAAGCTCCTTTAAAAATTAGTATCTATATAATAGCAAATAAATACATATTGAAGTATTGATATTAACTTTTATTTCTAACATTTCGGAAATCATTATGATAATTAAATATGAACAACTAAAATTTGATAATCAAATATCTTGACCAAGAGCTTTTGTCACAACTTTCATATACTTTAATTTTAAGGTTAGAGAATTATTTAAACAAATGAGTTCAAAAGCATATTATTATTTTATTAAAATTAATTTGTTTTTCGCTTTATAGTTTGTCTCCAAAATTAGCTTATCAGTATATAAAGTAGTTAAAATGATGTAAAGATCATCTTTCACAAAATAAATATATAAATATCTTATGACAATGTTAGATACATAATGCCTTTAGTCATCTTCATCTATTAAGTAGTTTTCTGAAACCTTGCTAGCTAATTGATATCGGAATCGTGCATATATAAGTTGAAATCAAATGCTGCCGCTTCCTCCAGTCAAAATAATAACAATAATAATAATAATTCCCCTTCCTTATTTCACTTAATATCTAATTATCTATGTCATTTATTATTTTAATTTTTCTATAGAAATTATAATTTATATGAAGTTTTTCTACACAGACATATGTGTATATATATATATATATGTTCTGGACCGTGGACTGGGATCCTACTCAGAATGGTCAACCCGGCACACGCTCAACCTTGCTCCTCCATCAACACCCCGGAAAGTGCTGTAAGACTTTGGAATGCCTAATTCATGAAGGATCAGGGAATCAACAGATCTTCGTAACTGCCAATACGAATTTCCTTGATTGTATAACATCTCCTCTTAATAAATGACTATAACGTCCACATTACAATAATACCTACATTGAATGCTCTGACTCCAATCATGCTCCATAAAGATCAAGTTAAGTAAACCTAAACGAGTAACGTTTGATTGAGTAACAAACATCTTAGCACACGAGCTGACTTGAGCATCGGAGTCCTTTTTGCAGGTACCACCCCCGCCGGACCTTGACGGTGGAACGTAGCTGCAGAAGGGAAGAAACCACCAAACCATACCTTCCTCAGGTATTCTTATGAATCCGTTGAACAATATATATATATATATATATATATATATATATATATATATTATCCAATAACAATTAAAATTACTAAAGCATACATGTAAGGCTATGTTAATAATGGAGAATATCATCTTTTTACATTAGATTTGATCAAAATTTATTGGTAAAATTGAAAAAGGCTTTGTTTATATAATACATATACTGACTAGTATCTAATTTAAATGAGCAGGGATCAACTTACACCAGTGTAAGTCTTTTTTCTCTTACACTCATTTTCAACCGTTGGTTCTACTTTCATCTAATGGTTGAGATTATTTCATTAAAGGCAACCATTAGATGAAAATAGAATTAATGGTTGAAAACAAATGTAAGAGAAAAAAGACTTACACTGGTGTAAGTTGATCCTCCCTCAATTTAAATATATTTCATAAAATTTCGGAAATGAAACACATTTCAAAATCGAAATAATATCTAATAAAAAAATATTACTTATCAAATTTCTAGTATATATAATTAAAACACTTCAAACAGAAAAAACGAATTTATTATTACCAGTTTTATGACTTGGTTAGCTCTAAATTCAACAAATTAGTTGGGCTTTTTAATTAAATAGTTCTCCCTTAAAATTACTAGTTATTATTCCCGAGGTCAACCAAGCTTGACATAGGCTATCTAAGCCGCCTTTTTCATATGCGCTGCTTGTAATGCTCATGCCAATCTAGGGGCAGCAAGAGTAACATCTTATTTCAATTTTTTTTTTTAATTTCAAAACTTTAAAAAGTCAAGTCAAAATGTAAGATCTGGAGAAAGCTTGTTAACACTGTAAGATTTAAAAAAAAAATGTTTCCTTAGAGTTCAAGGGAACTCTTACAAAAGGAACAATGAAGGATCAATCACTTGTAGAGCTATTGGAAGTGTTGCCTTGGTGAATGGGAGCCTTTTATTGCGAGATTCTTGGTGAAGACAATGCATGAGTTGGCGCTTAGTCAAGCTTGAGGCCATGTACCCCCAATTTTATTTTATTTTATTTTTGAAATTTAACTTTTACGTGTGTGTTTTAAAAAATTAATTTGGTCAACTAATATTCACTATAGTCATTCATAATCTTATAATTCCGCCCTTGCATAAGAGGGGTGCGAAAGAAATTATTACACATCATTAAAGCAGTAATAAATACATGTTATAAGACAATATTTATGATTGATTTTAAACATATTCACATAAATTTTAAAAGAAATAATTTAAATCAATGATAATTTTTTTCCTAAAACATGCATTTGTTACTATTGCATGAAGATAGTATAATTTCTCCTAGAAGGTTTGTTTCACAAGGATAAGTGAGTTTGCAAGTGGGTGTCTACTAATTCAGGCAATGGATAGGAGATTACCCTCAAATAATCTCACGTGGAGTGGTTTGATGCAAGCATTAAGCAATTATGCCAATGTCATAGGTACTGCTAGGCATGGAAGTGATTCACGAAACCTTCAAATTTAAAGCTTTTAGAGTACTCGGAAAAGGATGACAGAAATGTACTAATACAAAGTCAGGTGATCCGGGATGTGCAGCAAGGTTGGTAGATGACTTAGATATTGCAAGGTGATTGATCCAATTCATCATCAGCTAGATGGCCCTCAATTCAAAAATATTTATTTTAGTAGAGATATAATTAATTATATTATTATCTCAACGAGAGTATTTTTATAAAGGAAAATTATTATCTTACAATCCTAAAAAAGAGTGTAAGTACTATTTATACCTTTATCGAGGGATATGATCAAGTGAGAGAAAGTGATAGAAAAAAGTATGTATAATGAATGGTATTAAATGGAATGTGAAAATTGATGTATACACTGTTTGATGTAAAAATATAAGAATTGTTTTATAAAATTTTAAATCTAAAAAATTTTCAGAATTGAATGCATGACTAGCAAGTTGAGCAATTGATTAATTGTGTTGTTAGGAGATCTAGTTTCATCCACAAAAGAAATTCTAGCTTCATGAAGTTAGGTTTAATAGCATAAAAATGCCATGTATCTGCTGGGTTATATGACTTATATCTAACATATGCTACATGTAGGCTTTTAAAGAGAAATGTTATAAATCTAATCTCCAGACAAGCTTCACCTCTATCTTTCTTCTGATCGATCACTTCTTTTCTTCTGTTGAAATAAGTGGAGTGAACACATCATCCAACTATCAATCTCAGAAGTCCTTGTTTCATTTATAAAAATTCTTCTAAGACATAACAATAGCCACACAAATTAAATGCATTTTAGTATAAGAACTCCATGTTCTTTTCAGCCTCCTTCCCTTCCTTTTCCATTTAATTAAATTTGTTGGGTGTTAAAAGAGAATAATATGACCATCACCAAAGCACGACTAACGCATCTTATATTTTTATCATTTTTTTCTTAAATTAAATGTGTACACATTTATATATAGTTTATGGTGAGATTCTTCTATGAAGCTTCCATTTAAGCAATTAGCACATGCATTTCAATGAACAATTCTTACATAATGTAAAGTAAATAATTGCTTTCACATATTAAATTAATAATCAAGGAATAAAAGCACATGAAATCATTTTCTATCTCATGGCAATTAAACAAACAACTTCTAGTTAAAAATGGATGCCAAAACTTAAGTACCAGAAAAAAGCTTGTTTCTGTGGGCTTTTGGTAAAGAAAGAATGGTCTCCTAATTATGATAAGCAAATGATGTGAACTTGAGCAAGAAAATTGGATAGCAAGGATGTGTTACAGCAAATCCCCAGCACTACAGCAGGGCGCATGATCATGATCAATCACTATATCAATTTCCAATATCATAACTATTGAACTTTTAGGGCATGGTGATAACTAAGAGACAGGTCACATCCCAAAGAGAAGGAAACATCTCAAACCCTAGCTGTGCCCTTGCCCTGTCAACATCCCTCCTTAACCCCATCCTGGATTGTTTCTTTCTAACCTACCTCAATGATAAGTATCCCATGGATTCATGTCCTCTTGGCCACATATTCTAAGAAGTTTGCCCAGATGGACTTGTCCAAATAAAAACATACCCTTTTCGTCTTTTAGACTTGATGGAGTCTTAATCACAAAAGAATACAAGAAGCCAATTTTTGGTGCAGGAAAATCCCATGCATATCCTTATCTAATGCAGACAGTGACTCCAATTTTAGATAATCCCATAATCCAATTTTACAATGCAGTGACTTATGGATTTTAAGAGTGGTCCTAATACCTATATTTTGATGTAAGGTCAATAAAACCAGGTCAAACTAAGTGGTCCTCTGGTCAAAATAGTAATACCTGGAGAATAGTACTGTGGGCGATGGGGCAGGGAGCGCACGAGGAAGAGAAGAAATATATTTATATATTTTTTTATAAAGAATATAGAGATTTTTTAGATTTTATTTTTTTAAATTATTAATACAAATTTAAAATTTTTTCACTTAATTTTTAAATTTGAATTAAGATTTTAATAAATTCTTTTATTTAATTTGAATCTGTTAATTTATTAATAATAATATTATATGATAATATTTTATTTATATTAATATTAATTTTGAATTATTTATTAATTTATTTATTAAAATTTAATTTTAAATATATTTTATTCCTTATAAAATATATAAAAAATAAATTTATTTAAAAATAAAATTTATTTTTATTTATTTTGTAATAATAGAATGTATTTATAATTAAATTTTAATAAATAAATTAATAAACAATAAAAAATTAATGTTAATACAGATAAAATATTATTACATAATATTATTATTAGTGAGATTTAAAATTTAAAATTAAACAAAAAGATTTATTAGAATATTAATTAAAATTTAGAGATTATGTTTTAAAATTTATGATGATAATTTAAAAAAATCAAAATTAAGAATAACAACGTACTCTTTTTCCTCTCTTTTTTTTTTGTTATATACGTACATTTTTTTGTTTTTTATTTTATTTTTTTATTAACACAAGGTGTTCCGACACCTTTTTGAGTTGGAATTGTGAAACTAATTGCTGGTCTAGGTCAATTTGGCTTTGACCATCTAGTTGGGTTTTCGAGAGTTTTTTTTTTCTCTATCTTTTTTTTTCTCATATATATAAAACAGGCTTGCAGACTTTTTTTTGACAATACATGCACTTGGGAAAAGGGCAATTTAAGTTTTTATTATCAAAGATTAAACTCATGATAATAAACATACCACAATAAAGAATATGATAAATATGATTTGTCAACTATTAAGTATTAACTCTTCAGCTTTTTCCTTTTTCTTTTCCCCTTTAGGGTATCTCGTTTCTTTCCTTTATTTCATTTACAAGACATATTTTTGACAATTTACAAATCTCTACTATAAATTCTTGTCTCTGTTTAAAGTGAAGGATCTTTCAATTAAAACAAAATAACTTCTAAATAATTTTGGTACGACTCTTTTACTTTTATTCAAGGAAGCATATATATAAATACATGATACATATAACATGACACAAATCCGTTAATATAACAAAATTTAAAAAAATAATTAAAAAATATATAAACATAAAGTATCTAAAAATATTAGTATTATATATATATTTTTACACCCTCCACTCTATCAAACTAATGGATCAGAATCCTAAGTTGATTCTCGTTGTTGCCCTTAATGAGAAGACATCTCACACTGAGTTATTATAAGCCATTAGTTAGTTAATTTATTAACTAGTTAATTGTGATTACGTAGAAATACAGTTGTTTATAATGTTGGCCCAGCCCTACATAAGAAAAATATTATGAGTATCTTCACCCACAATAATATTATTCCAAATGTTGGTAGAATTTGGGACAGTGGACACCATGGTGGGGACTGATCAAGGACCCATTGCTTGGAATATTTAGTTTGAACACAAAACTTATAGAATATATAGACTATATAGCCTGCCCAATCTTCCCATTTGTATTCATTATTATCATTTCTCTAACGTACGCGGTTTTTTGTTAAGCTATGATTAGCAAAGCCTCGTAGAGTTATTCAGAGCAGAGTAAGGCGCTTGCCCTCAACAATAAATTCTTAATTAGTTGGAAAGCAATACTTATAGCAGTTCATATCTTATCTAAATTTTATTATATATAGTATTACAAATTTAATATGATGCAAGTATTGATATTCTTTGCCACCTGTATGATTTTAATAGATTAGTACAGTATATTTAGATTGCATGAGAATTTTTTCTTAACGAAAACTTATAGTAATTAATATTTACATATCATCTATCAATTAAGGAAAATAGTTAGCAATGAGAATCAAATTAAGCCTTACAATCAAAGTACTTTAATCCTTATAAACAGAATTTTGATAAAATTCTTGTATCATTGTATGAGAGGAGGTACACTCTTATCTATAATGGAGGAATGAGATTATGGATCTAAAACTTTTGTTTATACTACAATCTTTTTTGGGTATAATTTCAAGCAAATTAAAATTACATGTCTTAATAGTTCTAATATCTTTTATGGTGCATTAGAAGGCTATTAAAAATGAAAGTTACATGCTTCCTTTCATGCCTTTATATAGGAGCATTTTGTGTGAAATGCTTAAGAAAATATATAAGAAAGTATATAAGAAATATTATGTAAACTATATTATAGTGTGTATAATACTTATTAAGTCGATAAAAGGTGTGGGTGTGGAATTAAGAGTCTTATCTTTTTCTCTGTGTGAAAATTAATATATTAACAGTATGGTCGTTGGTCTACTTTATCCTAAGGGCAACATTATTATATCTCATTACACCTGGATGCCATTTGAGTTTCTATACTGGAAGACATGAACTGTGCTAAAAAATAGCGAGTAACTTGTGTCTCATTATAGTATCATAATTATATCTTAGCTTTATTATATTATTTATTTTGATTTTTTTACATTATTTTAAGTTACTATTTATTATTTCTCATTAACATATATACCATAGAGAATGTTTATTTATTATTATTTTTCAACGGGTAATCTTTACTAAAATCAAAGGGGTACCGAATCAAATAGTGGCTGACAAAAGAATCACCATGCTTTTAGAAAAGAAGATTACATGAATCATTTTCTTGGTTAATATGTCCAAAAAGAGTAGGTTCACCTTCTCTTTTCTATCTGTTTTTGGAGAAAAAGAAAAAGAAAACAAAACTTCGCTTACTTTAAAAGTTTCATGTTACACACTAAATATATACATAGCCCTAAGCTATAGGAAGTGGGAACGGGGACCAAGATGTTGATTTAAAGAGATTCTGAAATCCCAGAATAATATCAGAGAACTATGGCACATGAAAGCTATTTTGGAGTGAGGATAGCCGACTAGCTAACTGCACTAGGGCTTGTGGAGAAACTTCCACTAGTTGTTGGTGTTGACAAGCTCATGTGCCATAGGCTGCACCCAGTGAAAACAGGTTGACCTTTTTCTAGGGTATATTGTCTCCCATATATTGCTTCAACTTTTTCCCATATAAGAAAAGGAACTAGGCTAAAGTCATTTGACAATATGCATAGGTAAAGATGTAATATGCCCTGTTTCTTCTTTCATTCCCCCAAATATAAAACACATCACCAGATCACCTATCCTTTTTATTTGGTAAGATGTGAAAAGTTAAAACAAACAAGGGATAGTTACCAAAAAAGAAAAAGAACAAAGGGATAAGAGAAGACTATTATGCATGTAAGGTGGACAGCATTACCTTCATATGCTCTTTCTAGTTGGATGGAAATTATTTGTCTCTATTTTTTGTCTCTTTTCTTGTCTTATTACTTAAATTTTATTAAATAAAAAATAAATTAAAATAAAAAAAATATATAATTAAATTTAAAACAATTAATAAAATTTTAAAAGAAAAACATAAAAAAAAAATTTAAATCAGGTTATCTTCATTCTTCCTAGCTAGGCCATTGAACCCAATAAGATGAAAATATTATAAATGGGGAAATGATTTAGTAATCAAATATTTCACACCATGTGGCACAAAATAGAAGTAGGAATTAATTCTTCCAAGTACTTAGAAACCAAAATGGCAACATATATGGGCCCTACATAATCTTGTTTTTCTTGAAATCTCCCATCTTCTTTGGAAAAAGATATTTGATTTGTGATACGTACAAGTTTATTTTTCTTTCCGGAGAAGTGAAATACATATTTTATCTGTTTAGTTAAAAGTATATCATTCACATAAAAATAAATTCATAAAAATATTTTTTACAGTTTAATCTCAAATAATTAATATAATTAAAATAAAATTAACATTAATAAGATTCACAAGAATAATCCACACTAGTCAAAGCCAAGAAATGATTGGTGCAATATATCTAAGTTCAAATGCATTGTTAATTTCTATTTTGTATGAAATTAATTTAATTTACACATCATTAAAAAGTAATTATGATAAAAGCTAAGTTATTTTAATTATGTAATAATACATAATTAAATCAACATAGAAAATTTTACATTGACATGAATCAAAATAATGTGTTTTTGTATTAATAGTGAAGCATTTGAACCGTGTACTTAGGTAATCCAATATCACTCATGAAAAGGTTTAAAAGGGGTTGTAGCCCATTATGGAGTTGCCCGGCCCGACATCTTAAAGGAGTTTTCATAGAGATATCTGTTTCTTTGGAGATCCCATTAGCCTATATGCTATATTGCCTTTTCGCCAAAGCTAGCTCGTTAATGCTGGGGTCCTTTCCTTTCTTTCTCCTTTTATTATATAATAATATATTATATAATATATGAGTTTCTTTTTAGAGCCGTGTGTACTCAATTTTTTTCTAATTACACAAAAGAAAAAGGTTTAGTATTATAATTGCATAAAGTTTGACTTTTATTATAGGCATCTACTAGCACTATAATTTAGTAGAAAACAAATTACAACGTGATTCGTAAAATTGATTTCACAATAACAGTAAAATTGATCAGGCATGAAATGGATTGATAATTTTATCAATTGGATTCGTTCGACTTGACCAGTCCGATAGTAAAACTCGCGAATTGGTCCTTGAATTGATTTGATTCATGTTTATAACAAGTTTTTGCATTAAATCGATCAAACTCGGATGACACGAGTGAATCGTCTAATCGAGTCAAACCTGATTCAATTTTATTTATTTATTTAATTGATGCTTAAAAATATAATTTATAAAATTTAAACACAATACTTAAAATACAAATATTGTTATTGTCAAGAGATACACTCTCTCATTAAATCACATATTCTTGGTGAATAATATTTTTAGTTTCATAATTTATATTATTATTATCACTAATATTTTTAATATAATATTTTTATACAAAGTAATTTTGTCATATAATATTTTTAAAAAATATATTTTTATCTAGATATTTTGGTTCGATCACTTAATTGACGGTTGAATAACTGACTCGGTGGCCCAACATTTTAATCAGATTGACGTCTGATCCAAGTTATTATACAACTATTATTGGATTGTCCAAATATTTAAAATTATATAAAAGTTCTTAAATAAATTACTCGAATTTATAAGTTACTCATCTCTCTTATTCTCTAGTTGAATATGAGAAATTCTTGCATTAGGTCATAAAAATATTCACATATTATTAATTATAATAAATTAATAATATGTTAACAAACAATTGACTCACTAAACTGTAAACTCAACTTAATTTACATCATATTTATGCAATAATTTCTAGTTTGAGTATATGTGCGGGGTCCCAGTAGGAAGGGACAATGAAATGAAGGAAGGCACGCACGAATGGGCTTGGATGCATAGACGTGCATGGATGCGGACCAAAAGGACACAACACAACAAAAGTGGGTTGGAGTTGGAATTGGGTAAGTGTGTGTTTGTTTGTGTGCCTGGTCTCATCACTGTGGGACCATTGATCGTACCAGTCCTCTCGTGTGGATTGGGTTGGGACCTATAAAGTCCTATCAAATGGACACCACACGTGTACCTGTACTTAACGTTCATTGTCTTTCTTCATTATCTTCTTGTCGGAAAGAAACTACCTATGAATCACGTATATTTTAAGAGAAATTCTTAGATGA
The DNA here is from genome assembly GCA_029884595.1 of Ormosia semicastrata. Taxonomy (NCBI): domain Eukaryota; kingdom Viridiplantae; phylum Streptophyta; class Magnoliopsida; order Fabales; family Fabaceae; genus Ormosia; species Ormosia semicastrata. Next base: position 40,905,805 of record JAQQTO010000059.1, read on the forward strand.
ACATGATTTAACATGTTATTATTTAAGTACTCAAATTATTATTTGATATATATAAAAATCTTATTAATAAATAGTATAATTTTATAATAATTTCTATTATTTTATACATATCAAATAATAATTTGAGTATTTATGATAGATCATACTCACTTAAAAATTATTCATATTTTAAAATGGTTGTTATGTAAAGAAGTTATCAAATTCAATTTAAACTAAAATATAAATAAAAAATTAAATAAAAAAATCAAAATTTAACTAATATTAAATAAATTTAGTTCTTTTTATTATAATTTATTGAAAATTAATTGAATTTGATCAATTTTTAGTTTTAAAAATTAAAATTGATCTAATTAAATTTAAATTGATTAATATTATATAATATATTTATTTATTATTAAGTTTATATTTTATTTATAATAATTTTAACTTTTCACATATTTTTCTTATTTTACATTGTCAAATATTATTTTAGACACGTAAAATTAATTATTTAATTTTTTTTTTCTTTTATTTCTTATTTTCCCTTTTTAATAAGATAAATTATTTTAATTCACAATATTCTAGACTTAAAATGATTTTGATAAAAAATCAATTTAACTTATTCAACCCAAACTTGGATAAGTTTTTAAAATGTAATCAATTTAATCTAATCTAAATTGATATAAATAATATTTAGATTGATTGACTTTTTTTACTCAAAATTGATCAAAACCAAACTGCAAACACCCTTAGTTGTATCAGTATGTAATATATATTATATCGAATTTTTAAAATATATTTAGAGACTTTTAATTTACATTTTTTAATTAATTTCTGAATTTTTATACTAATACAAGTGGAATATTATAATAATATATAATAATATTTTATTGTATTTACATTGACTAAAACTAACTTATAAAACATTGATATCTTTATTTTAAGTTAAGATTTGTGTATTTATGTTAATATTATATTTTTATGTATTGTATCATATTCATATCATGTCTTATAATTTTTAAGATTTATTGTATTCACGTATTGGTATCGTATTGTATCCATATCTCTTATTTATATATATGATTCGGGAAACTATATACTACACTCACTTCTATTCCAATCATCTCATCTCTACCTTACTGTTCCAAATTTTCAAGTAGGATCCTCCACACTTGTTACTAGTTTGAATATATATATATATATATATATACACACGAGTAAGTAACTTTTAAATACTTGTGACATTACATGTTATATAATAGTATTCATTAACTTCATGATATGTCTTTTATATTGTGCATGTGACATATATGTAATTGAATTAAAAAATTAAAAATGATCTTGTTATTTCTTTCTTTGCATTTTGTAAAATATATCATTTCAATAAACAGATGCCATAAATGCATCCAAAAATTGGTTCATAAAGAGGAATTCAATTATAAGGAAATTCACTGTTATGTGAACCAATCTTAGGCCAATTTATTGTCAAACGTAGGGTTTGATGTAAAACAAAATGGTGGGATCGCTTTGATGGTATTGTCATTAGTCATTTTGGTCGGATATCATATCATTGTGAAATTATTGCCATGTCGCCAGCAGTAATTGCAAACCATTCGATCGCATGTAGTCCATAGTCCAATCCAATGGATTTGTTACTTAGTATAACATTCATTTAAGGCAAATACGACATGTTTAAGAGTTGTGCTTAGAAATTTGTTAAAAAAGTTAAAACAAAAATTTTTAAATGTAAATAAAATATTTAATATATTAAAATTAAAAAAAATATTTTTTATTTTGAATTTCTATTTTAAATTTTTTAACAAGTATCTTTAGACTACTTGATAATAAAATTTCAGTTTTAAATATGTAAAATTTTTACACATATAACAAAGTTATATTTTCCTCTATAATTATATTTATTTTTAAATTTATCAAATATTACATTATGTTTTAGAAAAAAAATAAGTTCACGTATAATTTAATAATTTTATACATTTAATTAATATCTTTTTAATATAAATTATTCATTTAGCCAATTTGATATATCACTTTAAAATTAAAGATGAAAATTTTATAATTGAGCTTTTTATGCAAATCTTTTACATAACTAGTATTTTCAACCCCATAAAAATGGGTACACAATTATCCATCCTGATACATTAAACATCACTTATATATTTCATGGGCCATTTCGTAGCTTTATAACGAGTACAACATAAGTACTTGGATCTAATCGCACCACGATGTCATCCTCGATACCATTCTTTCTCCTTATTCTTCTTCTTCAAGTCAGTCTTACAAAAATGTCGTTTTGCTTGCTGCATTGAAACTTATGACTATTATACATCACCTTCATTTTAATTAGCTTTATCTCTTTGTCTCAAAAGTTCTTTGACTTGAGGCACAATTATCAATTATGAATCCGCAAACATGTTTCACATTATTTCAGGAGTAAAAACAAAGTTCCCAAATATGTTACACGTTTATAGAAGAAAATATATAACACTGCAAGTGAATGGTAATTAATTAGTTGAACCATAAACTCTTTTATTTGATTTTTTTTTTCAAGTAGCGGGTAGCATTGTTTTTTTTTTTTTGATAAGCAAAAGTATATTAAAGAGGAGTACAATGGGTACTCCAACCCATTACATCAGATTACACCATTAAAAATTCTGGAGACATACTAAAGGATTGATACACCAATCTGAAAAGAGAAGTCTTGAATTTATAGCCTCTTTACAAATAAACCACCCCCAAGATACAATCTTTATCTGAGTTATTACAGAGGAGAAGTCAACACTTGCCCCTCGGAAAATAACCTTATTCCTCAATAACCATAGAGACCAAACAACAGCAGACCATATAATATGTCTTACTTTATTAAGCTTCTTCCCTTTCAGAAAAGCCAAATGTTGCAGGAAATGATTAACGACCTCATTATGATAAACTCCCTCAAACCCCAACCAAGCATCAATAGCAGACCACACCTTATAAGAAAAAGGACATGCGAAAAATAGATGATTGCAATTCTCTTCATGTGAAAAACAGAAAACACAGGAAATATCATAATCAGGATAAACTATTCCCCTAAAAGCCAAAGCCTCCCTAGTTGGCAATCGATCTTGAATCAACCTCCAAACAAAAATAACAATTTTGGATGGTACCGCTATCTTCCATAAAAATTGGTAAACCTTTGCCAAGGTTGGATGGAGAATAGTAGACCTTTGAAGCTTCAAAAGGTGTACATACCCAGATTTCACCGAAAAGCCATTTAAATTGTCTGGAATCCAAATCCAAGAGTCATTCGCCATCTTCTCAGGGGAAACAGATTCAAGTAACTTTTCAAGTTCTTTCAGCAGCTCCTCCTCCCACACAAATAAAGAACGTCTCCACCTCCACTTCCACACCCACCTATCACTACTCCAATGACCCATTTCGGCAATGGTCAAAGAATTATTCGCAGCCACCTGGAAAAGTCTAGGAAAACATACTTCAAAAGGTACCATACCAAACCACTTATCTCTCCAAAAGCTAATGTTTGCACCAGTCCCAAGTTTACACCGAATCGCCTCCGAAAACCAACTAGAATAACCGCCCTGGGCAAAATCCAAAAGCATTAAGTCCCTCCACCAAATAGAAGAACCAATATTAATAGAAGAACCCGGATCCTGCAAAACACACTTAGCCAGAGAACCATATTTATAGGACAATAACTTGAACCAAATAGCATTTCGATCGGTTAAGCAACGCCATTTCCATTTGGATAACAAAGCAATATTAAATAGCTCAAGATTTTTCACTCCTAAGCCCCCACTCTTCTTTGGCAAACAAACATTTTCCCACCGAACCCAAGCTATTTTTTGGTGCTCTAAAACTCCTCCCCATAAAAAGTTCCTTTGAATCTTTATGAACATTTTAACAATCTTTTTAGGAACTTTATAGAAAGAAAAAAAGTATAGAGGCAAGCTTGTCAAAACAGAATTTATGAGTGTAACTCTACCACCCAGAGATAAGAAACGTCCCTTCCACAAAGAAAGCTTCTTCTTCATAGATTCCACCACCGGTAACCAAGTAGAACACCTCCTTGGATTAGCTCCCACCGGAATTCCTAGGAACTTGAACGGAAAAGAGCCAATACTACAAGATAAAAAAGAAGACGCTGCTGCCATAAAATGATCATCAACATTAATACCGAACAAGTTACTTTTGGAAAAATTCACTCTCAAGCCTGATAACATGTTCATTATGGGTAGCATTGTTTGAATCTGAGTCATGCAAAGTTCATTATTTTGTGATCCATGTTCATAGAAAATAACATATGCCTTCAATTTATAACATTCTTGTTGATGAAAAAGACAAAACAACTAATCAAATTTAGTTTTCATTATAAAATAAATAAGTTGTAACATCAGAAGGCTCTCATTTAGTTTTCATTCGCTTTGGTCTATACTTTGAAGTTCATACAATACTGAATTCGAGTTTTTGGGGTTAATTATGTGTTAATTTTTTTACAAGTCATGCCCTACATATTTTTTTTGGTATACCCAAGCAATACATATTGAGTAATAAGTATCCGGACAAACTTCATATGATATTTACAGTCAAGATGAAAGTACTTGGTTAAATTTGTGAAGTTATTGTTATAGTTTCATGTAATGAATGTAAAGATCAAATATGGGGGCAGTTAGAAGGGTGAACTCCTGGAGCTAGGCTTGACAATTTAAACCCTACTTGCGGGTATCTATCCCATCCCACGCCAACTTATATAGGGTGGGTTTAAAACCTACCCTGCAGTAGGGTGTGGCGGATGCGAGTTTGGGGCCAATTTACCTTGTCCCTACTAGCACCTTACATATAAATAAATATTATGATTAATTATTTTATTAATAAAATTAATTTTATTAATTATTTTTATTAGTCTAATGCTTATCTTAAAACATGTTTTAAATTTATATGAGATGACGAATTGATTTGAGATTGTGATTGATTATTTTATAAACTTAATTTGAAATATTCATAAGTGCGAGGCAGAGTGGGTTGGATGCAAGTTTTGATATTTTTCTTACGGGACAAGTAGGGTTTAAATACCTTAAGGGTGTCAAATGGGGTCAAGTTGAGCAAAAACCCGCCCCAACCCTCCCCATTGCCAAGCCTACCTAGAGCAACATAAGATGGAGAATGTAATAATATAAAGAATTTATTAATTGGCTTTTAATAGGGTGGGCTGCAATTTTTTTTTCTTTTTTGGGTTTGTTTTTGGGTTTCTTTGTGGTTAGTAGTGTTCGGACCGGTTTGCGCACATCTCGACTAATTCACTTTTTTAGTCTAGTTAAAGGCAGGCCATTCAGACCAGAGATTAGGGGATTCATAAAAATATTCATTGCGGTCTAACTTCAAAAAATTAGTATAGTTGGGAATTAAATTGCGCTTATCCACACATTACATATTCATCTACTACTAAGCCAACTCCTTCATGTTCATGACTTATTACACTATGAACTCAATTAGAGCCAACAAGGATTAACTCACTCAACATAACAATTACATGACTTGAAATCGAATCTAAAGGCAAACATTAGTAGGTAATTTATAATCTCACTATAAATTTTTATTAAAGTTTATTGATTTGTCCTGACTTTAGAATGATATCTTTTCACCCTATATTTTATGTACCAAACAAAAAACTATGAACTTTGACATATTAGACCCTGTGTCATAGGATTTAAATTTTCTCGCAAAATTAAGATCTCATGCAACTTGATAGAAGGCTTTTTGTATACAATAAATGAGTTCAAATTTTGAACTATGGCTCAAAAACATGAGTTGAAAACACAGAGCAGCGGAAAAATTTTCACATCTTGTGTAGCAAGTGATGTAGATGGAAACTTAAAGCGAGTTTTGTCATATTATGGAAAACTAGCTAGAAGACATGCAACGATCGACATCATTAAACATAAGAGCTTGCTAATAAAAAATATATGCAAGTTGTTGTAAATCCTATTATATAAATAAAAGTTTACGGGATAAGAAGTTATCCCATTCCAAGGTTAGTATATATTACAAACCTTAATGAAAGCTTATAGTGGAATTTTATAGTATAAATGACCAACCAATGAAATTTTATCGGCATGAATTGAATTCAAAACTTTTGGTCACATTATTAATTTTTTTATAATAATAATAATAATATAGTACTATTATTATTATTGTTAAATAATAGTGTAAATAATTTTTACACACGGATCATAATTAATTCCTTAATTTGGACTGAGTATATTGTATTGTATATATTCGGAGTTTTGGTTAGTCTCAATTAATTTTTTTGTTATCCAAGTCAAATTTAGTTTACTTAATGCAGTAACATTTTATAGATTTAATTTATATAAATAAACATTCTGGGAGTTGAAATTGTTTATTTTTCCTTCCAAACAGAAAAAGAATCTACATACATAATAAAAGTAATTTTTTTTACCAAATTATAAAAGTAATAAATGAAAGAAATCAGAGAAGGAATATAACAATAACAAAGAAAGTGGAGAGAGAATATTTTAAATAAATATGAGATAGGACAAAGATAAGAATTAAATAAAATATTATGAGTTTTATAACATATGTGAATTGTGTGCTTTTTTATAAGAAAGGAAACATAAATAATTCAATGAAATATGTGTATTATTTTAAAATTATTTTTAAACAATAACCAAATTTAATTTATTTTAAAAAAAGTAGCATCAAAATGTAAAAAATAAACGTAAATTGTGTGTTTTAGATAAAAAACAAATAAATGTAAATAATTAGTTGACATATATGTATTAATTTTAAAAATTGAATGATAATAAATAAAAGGTTAAAAAATTATTTTAAATTTCTTATATTAAAATATGAAAATGAATTTTTTAAAATTTAATTTTATTAATAATAGAGATCTCAAAAATTCATTGGTGGCAAAGAAAAAAATGGTGCGCAGCCCCAATCCAGAAGCACTAGTGGTCCTTGCTCGATCTGATGGAATTAACAGGGAATGGGTCTTTAATTAGGGAGATAGATACCTCAGACCTGCATTTGCAAAGCAAGAGCAGAACCCTTGATCGACTACTTCTGGTAGTGTTGTTTTGACCGATATACTACACTGGTTGGCTCTAAAGGGTCCACAGTAACACCCTATCTATAATTAAATTAAGCTAGCTAATTAATACATTTTTTATCATTATATGTCAATCTCCATCTAAAAAGAGTCTTATTATACATACAACGTATCTAATGAGAAGAGTATTTATTATAACAGATAAAAAAAGTAAATTTTAATCATTAGATCTTACATTAATGATTAAAATTAAAACATAAATGCATATGACTTTTTAAAGTGGGCTCATGACTTATATGTAACTTTTAATCTTGATCATTCATATATAGTTGTATGGTCAATATTTAATCCTCTCACATTCTCACAATAAAAATTTCTCTCATTGGACATATTATATATATATATATATATATATATATATATATATATTTGTATCTAAATTAGTAAGTTTGTATATTATATAATTATCAATTTAGAATTATTCTTAATCACTTTTAAACTTGATTAAAAACTTTGGAGGGACAAAAGGTATTTAGATGAACTTAGTCATATGTTTATCAAAATGAAGGGCATAAACAAGGAAATCATAAGGGTTATGAAAAGCTCAAAGTTGATGAATTGTAATTTTAAGTTAATTTATAATTTTGGCCTCTATAATTTGCACCCATTTTTAATTTACTCTTTATAATATTTTTTTCTTTTCAAATCGATCATCACACTTACAAATATTTGTTAAATAGTCGTCACCATCAACTTCCGTTACAATGACATTATAACACCGTTAATTATATAGTAAGTGATCTTTTAAATGTTCTTCCTTTTTTTTAGAAAAAAATGAATGTATTCTTTAATTTTAGTAGGTGCTCCTATAGGTGCTCAAATGTTTAACACTGACTAAATTGATAGTGTTATAAAGGAAGTTGAAGCTAATGACTATTTTGAAAAAAGTTTGTAAATGTGAAAATTGATTTGAAAATAAAAAATTAGAATGACTAAATTGAAAACATGTGAAAACTATAACTATAGAGATCAAATTATAATTTAACCATGATTTTAATTTTTGTGTGTATAAAATAACGGTGTTGAATAAATAAAATAACACATATTAGCATGAAAAACTTAATAAATAAAAATTAATCAAAGATAATACTTACAAAATTAAAGCTTAAATTTAATAGGCAAAATCTTAAATTTTATTTTACTTTTTAAACTAGGCCACGAGAATTTTTTTTATCATGATTTTAATTGGAGAATTGAATTAGTACAAATTGAGTTAAAACATCATCTCATGATAAGACTACAAAAATGAATATTTCTTCATGGCATATGAACATTTCTTTTTAATATTTTTTTAATAGTTTATCATGTACAGTCATATATATATATATACAAAATATTTTCATATCTATATACACCATTTATTTATAACTAATTTTTTACACTCCTTACTCTTTAATTTTATCACCTCATACTAATATAAAATAATGTGAAACAGAAGTAACGTGCAACAGATAATTTCCCGTCATATATAACTCAACACCACAAGCCATCGTTATAATTTTGTATCACCACAGAATTGTCTCTAAAACTTTTATTTCCTTAAAGACGCAACCATTTGCGATGTATGGCTATAAATTTTTTCTTTTCTATATTAAGACTTAAAGAGATGCTGAGTGATGACTGACCATGGATCATGCTTTATGTCGATATATTTTTCACTATTTTATGTGTGAGCTGGTTGTTCTGCTTCACTTTTTTGGATTAAAGCGCAGTCCTAAGAAAATATAGGTAGCCACCAAGGAAAAAGCAGACCACCGACTTGTGATTTTAGTTAATACCCAACAAATACAGCTTTTGACATCCTGTACAGGGTCCGCATTGTTTGGTTTCCTAAGCTTGCAATAGCATGTATTTGTTCTTTTGGTTCAATTAAACAGAAGCATGTACCATAAGATTTGTCATGTTTGCTCGAAATGCTAAAATTATTTTCTTTAATCGTCACCTAATTGGTAAACGATTTATTTATTTATTAGAATGAAGTGATTCTTTGATATTCTTTTACAATATTGGAGTGAAATGTTGTTAGTATATGTTATAGAATTGCTGTACATTTAAAGACAAATGGTTTTGAGGTTTTATTCCAACCATTCGGTACAGTTAGCAAAGCGAATCAACCCGTCATGTCATGAGTCAATCTGCCCTGCCACGGGTTGGCAAAATATGAGGTAAAACATATTGATTCAATTTTGTAATATGAGATTTTGCAGTGAGTTAGTGGGTCAATTTATCTATTTTTTTTTAAATAATGGGTTGATAGGTTAAATGAGTTAATTTCTCAAAAAATGAATTAAAAAGATGGATTAAACATATTAACACCTAACTTGCCACAAAAAATTAAACAAAAAAGAAAAAAAAGGAAAACTTATCAACGAGTTAAAATATCATTAACTTATGCAGGACGAGTTAAAATAACTAGTTTTAAAAAATAGATTGTAAAATACAACCAAATTCATCATTTTTTTTAATGGGCTAAATGAGTTGAGTCACCGAAATCAACTTATTTTACCATCTTTGCCATTCAAAGGGCTTCAAATACACTTTATTTTAATTTTTTACAAAATAAAATTTACTTGTGAAAGAGAATTCTTACTTATATGGCTCTTAAAGGTCTTTCAAGGCATTACTTCAATATTCATCTGTTTTTTTTATGGGATATAAACGAAATTGTCAAGCATTTTTTATTGTTGGTTTTTTTTATATAATTATATTTTAAATATTTATTATAAAAATAAATATCTTACAACTCATTCTAAATGCCATACCTATCAAGGTACTATAGCAATACTCAATCTTTTAACTTTTCATCAGTATATATGAGACAAAAAAAAGATTTAATTATGTTTTTGGTCTTTTTAAATATATTAATTTTTTATTTTGGTCCTTTAAAACTAAAAATTGATATATTTAAAAGGACAAAAGATATATTTAAAATAAATTAAAATTCTTATACAAATTTCCTTCTTACTTTTACAAACTATGCCGAAAAGTATACTCTAAATAACATGTCTAAGTCCATTATGAATTATTAAATTGTCCATAAACTCTACATTATTCTTAATTCTTGAGAACATATGAGAAATTCTTACTAAATCTAATGCATCCAAGTTGGGTGCACTAGACAATCAGTATTGATTAATAAATAACTATTATAGTTAAATTAATAAATAATTCTAATTAGCTTTATTAATTAATAATATGATTAGTTTAATGTACTCAATTTGAGTGCTCATAGTTAATGCAAAAATTCTCAAAGGCACATTTTGCCGTAGATATTCTTAAGTGCTCTTAAAATAAGCAAAAAGTGTTTAACATATACTATTCAATATGTATCACCTCAACTACATAGCCTATTACTGTCTCATACTTAAACAACATTTTTATTGTTATAAATGAGATGACATACAATAAGTGTTACTGAGCAAATTTTTTTTCTCATAACACCTAATAATTTCTCATTTTCTCCTGTTATATATGTTGCTATACGAATTATGATAAATCACTTATGCTTTGTTTGGATGAGGAAAGAAAATGAGAAGAGAGAAAATGAGAAGATAGAAAATAGAGAGAAGAGAAAATAAAGAGAAAAATATATTTTCTCTTTTATCGTTTGGTTGAAGAGAAAATGAAGAGAAAGAAAATGTGAGTTAAATAAAAAAATAAAAAAATAAAATATATATTTTATAAAATGACATATTTATCCTTTTTAAATATATAATTGAATATAAATATATTATTTTATATTTTTAAATTAAATATTTTTAAAATTATATTTGAAAATAATAATAATTTATAAAAAAATACTAATTTAAAAAATTAAAATTAAATTATAAATTAAATATAAAATAATTTTTTATTTTAAAAAAATCATTTTTTTTTCATCTCTTCGACTAATAAACCCCCCACCTTCCCCGTTCCCCGTTCCCGTTCCCTGTTCCCCCTCCCCCCCCCCCCCCCCCTTCCCCCTCCCCCCCCTTTCTTTCTTTACCATTACAACCATTCATCTCCAACCTCCAATCGGTCGGTCAACAACGAGCGGCGGCGCAATGGACCGCGGACCGGTCAAGCAACGAGCGGCGACGCTATGGAAGCTGCGATCGAGTCAACGCCGATGGACGACGCGACGGAACCACTTCTTAACGGCGGCGCAATGGCAAGGAGAAGATTGGGGCGAGTTGTAATTTTACAACTCCAGCCCTTCTTCTCCCATTTTCTCCGCAGGTCAGGAGAGAAAATTTTTGAGGTAGGTCCCACGTCCCAGTTTTCTGTCTTCCTTATTTTCTCTTCACACCCAAACGAGAGAAGAGAAAAAAAACTCTCCATTTTCTCTCCTCCTATTTTCTTTCCTGTCATTTTCTCTTCAACCAAACAAAGGGTTAATGCTAGATATGCAACTAACCTGATATTTGCACACAAATTGTGGTACAAGTTTTACGTCATTTTAATTTTTATAAAGAAATTGGTTCAATACCTACACGAAAAACACAATAGAATAATCCTATTTTCGCACATATTATTTCACATATGTATATTTTTTTATTATTTGATTATAGTTAATTTTTATCTATTTTTATATATTCACACTCTAATTTTGTCATATAATAATACTAATATGAGTAGATGTGAACTATAAAGATATGATAGAAGCATCATTCAACACAATATGTGTCGAAGATTTAGGTAGGATTCAATCGAAACGGATCATCTGCAGTTTAAAAAAAAACTACAAGTGATCTTAGCCGTATAAATTGATTTGTGAAATGGTAATATATAAATAAAATTAAAAAAAATTATCCCTTAGATTAGGAACTGCACCTGGTGCAGTTATTTTCAGAAATGTGGAGGATCCTATTCCAGGATTCAATTACTATGAAAAGAAAGTGGTGTACCAGCTAAGTGTAGCTGAACTAAGTATATCTTTTGATTTTTTTTTTTTTTGGGTACAATATCTCTTGATCTTTACCTGGATCCTTTACATTCTCATTTCTTATATATTCTCATTAGGTGCATTAGGGTCTCTCTATAAAAAGCAAAGAAAAAAAAAAGGAAGGCAATTAGTGCTTAAGTATAATTGTTTTATTCTTATTTTTGAATCGCTTAAAATTTATTAATTGTTAAATGGTAGAAAGATCATTTTAAAATCCTTATGTATAGAAAACCATGCAAATGGAAATTTTCCTCAATCTTTTATTATTCATTGGAAATGCATAAGGGAATATGTTGATACCAATAATTAGGCACACATACATCATCTACTAAATCTCTCAATTATAAAACATTATAGATACTAGTATATATTCCGCACATCGCATGAGATTTTCTTATAATTTAGATAGATTTTTAAAATTTTAAATTAATAACGATGTTTAAAATTTAAAAAAAGTGTAAAATATTTAAATTAAAAGAGGTTTTTTAAAAAAAGAAATTAGAAATCATTTGAATTTAAGATATATTTATAGAAATTTCAGATTTCGTTAAGCAAATATGTAAGGAATTGATATAGAATTAAGGAAATTTAGAAATTTTTTAAGAAAATTTGATTTGTAACTGATTATGAAGCATAGACATAGATATAGATACGGGACACGACATAGATAAGGACACGGACATGGAGACACACCAAATTCAAAAATTATAAGACACGGACACGAACACGACATATATATATATATATATATAGGGGTGAACAACCCGGACCAAAGACCCGACGACCCGACGACCCGACCCGACCCGACCATGAAATATCCGGTTTGGGTCGGGTAATCGAGTCAGTTCGGGTCTAACCCGAAAGACCCGTTCTCTCATTGGTTCGGGTGTCGGGTTTAGAAGACCGACCCGACGACCCGACCCGACGACCTGATGACCCGAAGAAACGACGTCGTTTTGTCTTAATTTTCTTCACTTCTCCACCTTACCCTACCCGAGCCCTCATTTTCCCTCCCCCTCCCCCTCAGTTTCTCTCACTTTCTCTCCCAAATCATTCAAGCCCTAACCCGTAACACCTCACTCACTCTCTGCTCGTTGCCGTAGCGCTCTCTCTCAGCCCTTTCTCTCCTCTCCTCTCGGCACAACCACCACCGGGAAGTGGAACGACGAGTTTGTGGCCATCACCGTGCTGCTCTCTCTTCGTCCTCACACAGCCACGATGCGAACTAAGGTAAGGTTAGCCATTACTTTTTCTTTCTCGAACTCCTCATACCCATTTAGGAATTCTTTTTAATTTCATTTAGTTTTGCTCAGATCCCATCCTAACTGAGCCTATGATTGGTTCTTATGTGATGTTGCGGTTGTGGGTCAACGGGTTTTATTGTATGTTCACCACTACTAACAATGATTTGGGTTCTGGGACTTGTATTTGTTCATCCAATTGCTGGAGATTCAAATCAAGTTTTCATTTTTAATCTTTTTTTTATAGTTTCTATTTTGGGTTGTTATGGATGCGAGGTAATAGTTGATACTTGATTTGATGCTAGGGATTAAGTGGAGAGTTTTCAGAACTTGAGGATTTGTGAATGCTGTGGGGTATAGAATAAGTAAAAGGGGGAAATAAAAAGAGTAGAAAAGTGAAGGCTAAATTGACAAGGGGATCGGTTTATTATAAGCAAGAATTATGAAGTAATTGAGATTGCAGATGTTGTGATATAGTCAGAAGAAACAAAAGGCAATGGTCAGTGTCCCCCTTCCAAAAAGATGTGGTTGAATTCTGATCTGCTTGTGCTTGGGTTTATATTTACTTTATTTAAATGTCAACTGCAAGCTAGGTAATCAATCATTGAATTAATTTTTGGTTCATCAACCACTGAACCTGACGCTTTTCAGAAAGCATTGATAATTGTTAACCTTTTGCCACTTTTCTTTCAATAATCCCTCCTCTCTCTGTCTTTATTTACTATTCAAACTTCAAACCCATTTCAAAGCAACCTATATATATGTCTGTGATGGAAGTTATGTATTGTTTGCGATAGAAGGATGAGCTCCAGAAAATAAGCTAATCTTTGATTATATATTTAAAAAATGCAGAAGAGGAAAAATATGCTGAAAATTCCTGTATTTCTTGCTAATAGTCCTTTGGGCATAACTTTGCCACCAAGTGCATGCTATTTGTGGGTTATCTTATTTTGTTATTAGAATGTACTTAAGCTTCTATGTTAGAAACCTAGAATTTAAAATGCGATGCTTGCTTTAAATGAAGTATAGATAAGTAATAATGATAAGGGTGAAAAAATGTTATGGTATTTGCTATAATCACAATACTGTACTTATAAGATTACAGTGCTTGAGGTTATTAGCTATTCAATCTATTTTTGATTTTAGATTAGGTGTCTAATGTCTAACGTAGTTACTTGGATATTTATTTTGGTTTTGCTTGTTTCAGTTTTGGGAAATAGGTAACCTACCTATGTATCAATTGTTGACTGTTATTTAATTGTGATACTTGACTACTTGTACTTGATATGTGGTTTGCTTTCATTACATTTTAGTTGTTAATCATTTCTTTTATTGTAAATGTTATTGTAGCAAGTCACTTTAAATGGAAACTCAAAAGAGTCACAACACTGGTGGTGGGACTCAAGTGGGAAGTGCTCCCACTCCACCAACACCAACTGAATTACAAATTGAAGGAGTAAGACCACACCCAGCACCACCACCACCATCTCCTTCCAATCCAATCCCCACTCCAACTCCGTCATCACAAGCTCAAGAAGGTGCTCCATCGTCACAAGTTGAGGTAGGTAAAAGAAAACCTAGTAGACCCCCTAGTAATGCTTGGTCACATTTCACTAAAGATGGTGATAGAGCTAGTTGTAACTATTGTGGAAAGTCATATGCATGTAATAGCACTAATCATGGCACTACTAACTTGATAAAACACTTGAAAGTGTGTTTAAAGAATCCACATAGGGAGGCCGATAAGAAGTAAAAAACTATTGCTATTGGGAAGTTAAGTGAGGATGACCCTAATAATACTGTGAGTATGAAGCTTGTAGATTTTAATCAAGAACAATGTAGGCTGGAGCTTTGTAAGATGATAGTGATAGATGAGCTTCCCTTTAGATTTGTTGAGAATCCCGGATTTAGAGGTTTCATAAGTGCTATTCAACCTAGATTTAGAAGGCCTGGGCGCATGACTATTGCAAGAGATATCATGCAACTTTTTTTAGAGGAAAAACTGAAGTTGAAGTCTATTTTGTCTTGCAATCAACAAATGGTCTCCCTAACAACTGATACATGGACATCGATTCAAAACATTAATTATATGTGTGTGACTGCGCATTTTGTTGATGATGGATGGGAATTGCATAAAAAAATTTTGAGTTTTGGGTTGATTGCTGACCATAAGGGTGAAACCATAGGTAAATCTTTAGAGAAATGCTTGAAAGAGTGGGGTATTCTAAAGATTAGCACAATTACCGTGGATAATGCTAGTGCTAATAACACGGCTCTAGCATATTTGGTGAGGGGAATGCAGGATTGGAATGGATGCACATTGCTTAAAGGGGAGCTCATGCACATGAGGTGTTGTGCTCATATTTTAAACTTAATTGTTAACGATGGGTTGAAGGAGTTAGATTGCTCCGTTTCTAGGATTAGGGCTGCTTGTAAGTATGTAAGGTCCTCTCCTTCTAGATTGGCTACTTTTAGGAGGTGTGCTCAAGAGTCGAATGTTGTTAGTAATCAAATGCTAACACTTGATGTGCCAACTAGATGGAATTCTACTTACTTGATGTTGGAAGTAGCAGAACAATTTGAGAAGGCATTTAATCGCCTTGAATATAAGGATCAAACTTACTTACATGTTCTTGATAGTGAAGGAGGACCTCCTAATTTTGATGATTGGAATCGTGCTCGTGTTTTTATAAAGTTCTTGAAGATTTTCTATGATGCCACACTTGCTTTTTCCGGTTCTTTGTATGTGACTTCTAATTCTTTCTTCCATAAATTGTGTCAAATTCAAAATTCGTTAACTATGTGGATTGGAAGTGATGATGCTGTCTTGCAAAAAATGGCAATGAGCATGAAGGCAAAGTTTGATAAGTATTGGGATATTGATGGGAATATAAATTTTTTGTTGTTTGTGGCTGTTTTTCTTGACCCAAGATACAAGTTGGATTACATTGAATTTTGTATTAGTGAAATGTATGGTCAAGATAAGTGCAAGGATATTGTGAAAAGATTAAAATCTCTCATAAACAACTTATTTGAACAATATGTTACATCATATCCCGATGTTCCCGATATTCGTGATTCTAGTGTCAATTCATCAGATGTTAACACACTCACAAATGTTGGTGGTGGTAGTAGTGAGGGTGGTTTAAATTTGGAAGACAAGTTTAGGTTGAAGTTGAAGAAAAAGCAAGGTGAGCAAAAGAAGAATGAGTTAGATAGATACATGGAGGATGACGTTGAAGACAACTATGAGGGGTTTGACATCTTGAAGTGGTGGAAAGGGAAGTCAGCGAAGTACAAGATTCTCTCTCGTATGGCTAGGGACATATTGGCCATTCCGGTGTCTACAGTGTCATCTGAGTCTGTTTTTAGCATCAGAGGTCGTATCCTTGATGCATTTCGTAGTTCTTTGAATCCCACCACGGTGGAGGCCTTAATTTGTACCCAAAATTGGTTGAAGCCTCATAAGAAGGTGGATGATCTACGGAGTCAACTGGAAGAGAGTGAGCAGGTTGAATCAGGTATACAACCATCATTTTTAATTTTTAACTGTTTCATTTTACATATAGTTCATCATTTCATTCATTTGATATTTTTAATTTTATGTTGTATTATTAGAAATGTCAGGAGTATCTGGACTTCAAGAACTTGAGGTTGCTAGTGATTTTAGGAGCAAGAGAATGAGGTAAGGTAAGGTCATATATTTTAAATGTTCTTGGCTTCTTGTATTTTTGTGTATGTCAATACAAGTTAAAATCACCAATAATCATATAACAATTTATTTATCATGTTGCAGGAAGGGTCATAAGGATTAGCTTGTTTTGGAGGATCCAGTTGGAGTGTCACTCATTTGTGAGTCTGTGACTCTTATTTATCATTTAACATGCTTTTGTTTTGTGACTTTACCTGTGTGAATTTTGTTGGAAATTTCTAATACGTCTCTGGTTCTTATACTGCCTTTTTTAAATGTCCATGTATTCATTGGTTGTTAAAGTCTGTGCATATCTTTTTTAAATTTCCTAGCTGGTTGGTTAAGCTCAATATCCTGAGAAAATTTTCCTTTTGAGGGGAAGCCATGAATGTGCTACTATGAACCATATATAGTGATTTTCTGATGAGTATGTTCTGATTTTTAATATCCTGACTTTTTTCCTTTCGATTTTTAATATGTTTTGACCAGGTGGTGGAGGATAGATTTGAGACTTTGAGTTCTTTGCTAACCGACTGCTGACAATGCTGCACCTAATTTTTTTAATGCACACTGACTGGTTTTTGTATGACTGTATCTGGCTAAGACTTGATGTGTGAATATGTTATATTGTTATGGATGATTTAGATTACAATTGACAATTGAGTAAGTGTATGGTCATGCTTATTGCTTTGGTTTATATGACTGTTGCTTGCACACTGGTTCAACACCACCCACCCAAAGACCACACTGGTTTGCTTTTGGCCTTATAAACATTTTGTGAATATTTATTTCATAATGTGATGACTGATGATTACTTGTTTGAAAGAATGCAGAGGTTCTGCCATATATATGTCAATACGTGTGAATGCAGAATGCCAGAATGTAAGTGTGTGGAAGAGTGTGGTTGATGAAAGAGTTATTGTCTTGGTTTGAAATCCCTACATCTGTTTGTTGATTTGTTTGACTATTAATATGTGGTGGCTGGCTGCATGCAGAGGCAGAGGTTCGGTGCAAACTGCAAAGTGCACCCTTCTCTTCCCCAGTTATATAAAACTTCGGTGCTGTAACTACTGTGTTTATTTTAGAATTGACTGATCTACTATATACAACTTTTTTACTGAAAATGACAAAAATTATATATAAATTCATACAGAAAATCTTTTATATGATAGTTAAAAACATTATATGTCTTCTATAAAAAAATATGGTCTACATATACTGCATTTAGACTGAGAAACCATCTTTTTTTCACGTGAAACCAGAAAATTGGCAGTTTCTTGAAGTTGACTGAGTTATATTTTGACTGGACTTTACCCGACAACCCGACCCGAACCGACCCGATTACCATCGAGTTGGTTCGGTTCGGTTGTTCGGATTTTTTGCATGAAACCCGGCCGACCCGACCCGAACTTAGTTGTTTGGTTCGGACATTTCCCCTTAAACCCGAACCGAACCGACCGTGCAAATTTGCCTATATATATATATATATAAATTAATATTCAAGTAAATTATAGAACTTAGTTTTTATATATATATATATAATTACAAAATTTAATAAAAAATAATTATAATTCATTAATATCATTTTTATAAGTTTAAAGATTTACAATATATTAATATATGTTATATATGTTAATATTTATTACCTAGTAAGTCCTTCCTAAAAAATATGAAGCATAATCTCTATGGACATTTTTTAAAAAATCTCATAAACTAATTTTTCCTAATAGAACTAACCATGTATAAGTACATGTGCATAAAAAAAATTAACTAAAAGAAATATTAGTGTGAGACAAGTTTCAGTGACGACAAAGTAGACGACTTGGTACGAGTAGAAGTAGAAGGAGCAGATGAAAATAGTGGTGTGTGAAAAGATAAAACTTAAAATATTGATTTGTAAAAATAATAGCTTGGGATGTCAGTTATGTAATTGAGTTTGAGTGAATTACGGGCTTACTAGTTGAACGTTAGTCATGAAAAGTAATTTCTTTTTTAAAGTATTAATGGATCGTGTTCAAACATGTTCGAAACGTGTTCAAGGGTATCTGAGACGTATCCAAATTAAAAATAATACTTTTTTTAATTGGACACATTCAGACACGCAGGATACGCGTGTCATACAAGTGTCTACATGTGTCCGACACGCGGACACATTTTCAAAACAGCGTGTTCGTACTTCATAGGTAACTGATAAGAAAAAGAAATATAAAAGATTTGAGTGAATAGAGAGAATATACTTAAAAGGAGAATAAAAATAGAAGAAATTACATGCCACAATTAAAGAAAGAGTATCATTAAAAAAAAATTCTTACCCTCAAGGAAAAAGAAAGTATGATAAAAAAAAAATCTCACTCTCAAAAAGAGTACTCTCATTTATAATATGAGGATAGATTTTTCAACTACTACGTAGCACATAATCAATAATAATTTTTTTAAAAAAATTGCATTTTAATTTAATCTAAACTAATGGGATAGAAGAAAAGATTTAGACTAATGTAAAGTTTTATTAGTATATTATGCACGATGTACACTCTAATTTTACTTATATAAAATTAAGGGTTTTGTTATACTTGTTAAGAAAATTAAAATAATTTTTTTAGATAAAATAAGGATTTCAATATATTAAAAATTGAAAAAAACTTTATTTTTTTATTTAAATTTTTTTATTTTGACATCCATAACAAGTTACCGCAAAACCCTAAAACTAATTTTAATTTATACAAGTGTCAATAAATTTATTATATATGTCTACACCAAATTTATTATATATGTAAATATTAATAATAAGGTTTTATTTTAAAATTTTGTAGTAACTTGAGATTCAGAATATACATATGTTGGCAATCACAATGCTTAGTGTATTTGAGAAATATTTGTAGAATAAATCAATTAATATTTGAATAAATAAATAAAATTTTGTGCCACATAATTATTTTATATTAAAAATAATAATATGTCAATTATTAATTAATTTAGTTTACACAATTTATATAGATTACAAGTATTTCTTAGTGGTTAGACTGGAGAAATGCAATAGGACAAGACTATATATATTTCATATGACGCGGCATAATATCCTTCATTTTCCACATTAAGTTGCAAAACATAATAAATTAGAATCTTTGTGAGCCACAAGTAGGAGTGTAAATTGGTTCGGATAATCGACCAACCTGATTAATTCAAACCGAACCAATTAAATTGGTTCAGTTTGGTTTAGGTATATTGATTGGTTCGGGTAAAATCTAAACTAATTAAAGCTTAATTGGTTCGGTTCTCGAATTTGAAATTTCAAAATCGAACCAACCCGAACCAAACCAAACCAAACCATATATTTATATATTTTATTTAAAAAAAATATTCTACAACATTTTTGACTACTACTTGTTTTTCTTTATTTTTTGTAATACTTTCTCAGTTTTTAACTCTTAAAACGTCATTTTTGTTTAACACAGAAGGCTAGAAAACTCCTCTGCCAAAATGTTCAGTCCTACTTACCGGCACTGCAGTTTTGGCCAAGAATATGCTATCAGGTGTTATTCCAAAAACTCTTGGAGATGTGGGAGGCTTGAAAACTTTGATTCTTTCCTTCAACCTACTCTCTAGATCTATTCCTATTGAACTTCAAAATCTACATGCCATTCAGCTTTTGAACCTTTCTTATAATGATTTAGAATGAACTATTCTTAATAGTGGAGTTTTCTAAAATCTTTCTGTTGTCCATTTAGAAGGTAATAAAAAACTTTGCTTGTATTTTACATGTGAGCCTCATGGCCATAGAAGAAGATATGTCAGACATTATATCATCATAGTCACAGTGGTCAAACTGATACTATGTCTGATAATTTGCTTGCTACTATACATAAAGAATAGAAAAGTGAAAGTAACAGCAACAACATCATCTAAACTTGGAAGCTTGAAAATGATGAATTGATTTTAAATGCTCTAATATTGACTTTAAAAAAAATGAATTTCTGGCTCTAGTTTATGAGTACTTAAGTAATGGGAGGTTGGAAGATTGGATTAAGGGGAAGAGAAAGCATGCAAATGAAAATGAGTTGAACTTTATGGAGAGGCTGAATATAGATATTGATGCTACTTGTGCATTGGATTACCTGCATAATGATAGTGAAGTTCCTATTGTGCATTGTGATTTGAAGCCTAACAACATTCTCTTGGATGAAAATATGACTGCAAAGGTTGGAGACTTTGGATTCGCTAGGTTGCTGATTTAAAGTTCAACTAATCAAATCTTCATTAGCTTCACTCATGTCCTTAGGGGTTCAATTGGTTACATATATACCTCTAGGTTAGTAGCCTCACAACTTTCTTTTAATTGAATAATAGTAGTATACAACTTGCCAAGTTAAATATCTCTTGAAGAATTTTTTAACTTATTCAAATATAATTTCTTAATACAAATATTAATATGTTTCTTTGTTCCCTTTTTATGAACCTTTTAATACACATTCTGAAACATAAAATAATTATTAGTGTTCAAATAAATAAATTTGATTCTATTTCTAGAAATTTTTTCATTAGTTTATTTTGTATTTTTTTTGTTATGAAAAACTAATTATTTAGTTAATTTTTGCATTAAAAAAATGGCCAACCCGATCACCCGAACCAAACTAATCCATAGATGTTCGATTTGGTTTGATTCGAATTTGGCTATCAAAAAATACGAAAATCGAACCAAAACAAACCAATTGATTTTGATTGGTTCGGTTTTATTTTCCTTAAAAAATCAAACCAAATCACCCACTTACACCCCTAACCACAAGTGCCAAGCAATTCATGTTATTGAAGTATAGCACCTGGTCAAAACCTCTCAAATAAGCATACAATTCCACATGAAGGGAGATCTTAGGTCTATCATGATAGCCCACCACATTAGAACGAACATTAATTCTTCAACTACTATTAGATGACACTAGAAAATCTTAAATCGAGATATTTCATTATTCCAGACATTCCCTTCCCATTCCATGGTTGTAATGCGTTTTCCTCACCTTTCATAATAAATGCAAATTTAATGCTCTCATACAAAGCCTTTCTCCTTCATATATACATGCACATGAAAGTAACATTGATTTGTCAAATTAATCAGATCCAATCCCAGAAATATTGTTGCTAGCTAGTGAACCAGAAAATCAGGCAAGAAGATATCTATATCCGATTCAAATCATTAGTTGAGCATCACTATCTCACTGCTGTTTTGTATTGTGCAAGTGCCAAGTGCCAAGCCATCGGAATAAGCACCACAAGTCCTAGATCGCAGGCTTACTATACAGCCATGTTCTTGGATTTCATACCACAAATTCTAGCTATATCCCCTCTGTCAAGCTTGATTCATTAATCAGCGATGGTGACAAAAATCCGACAAACCCAGCAGCGAGAGCGAAACTTCATCGATAGTAGTGACACTGTGTTCTTTTTTAGCCCTTTCCATGCAATGCAGAAGAGCTAGAGCTGTTACAGATTCGAATTTTACTATAACTTAATTGAAGTTTTGAGAAGTATAATGTGAAAGGTGGTATAATTAAAGTTTCATAATGTAAAATTTAAATTGTGGCGTAATCGAATGGTTTGCCGAACCACCCTATACATAATTAGGAGTGTGTGGATTACATTCAAATAATAACATTTCAGATTGTATATGAACATAAGTGAAACAATATATATTAATGTCAAGTAAAAAAAAACAATATATATATATAAATGTGATTCTGCATAATTTTAAAGACAAATTTAATAATTTATAGAAGAGTTTATAAATAGAGTAAAGGAAAAATTGGGAGAAGTACAATATAGGAAATTAAGAAAAGGACTTGATTATTTTGCCCATTTAATTATTAGGTCCTTTCTTAAAAACTTAATCATGAGTGATGCAAACTTATCTGAAGGCAGTTCAACTGTAGCTTGAGCCTCAACCGCTAAAGTAAAAATGGTGTTATTATTGAGTGACAAAAACCTAAACCTTTATTTGGAGTTGGAAGACCTAAACTAGATCAATTTACCGGCTTATATAGGCACTTTCATATCATTTAACGAGTTTTTTAATTATATTTTTTAAATAACAAAATGAGAGTAAATATACGTTACTCCAACATAACTAATCAGGATGTCATTAGCATGTTTGGGATTCTAGACCACTAGGCAAATGCCTACTCAAAGGATTACCTCTAATAATTTCTCTTTAAAAGGAAGCTACTCGACTAGTTCCTGAACGATAAAAGATTTCCTTGGAGAAAAATGATAGATGACCGCCAAATGAGACTACTAGTTAAAAAAGATTTTAACCCGTCTTTTTTGTGCTCCGTCAAAACACTCCAACCATGTTCTAGTCCTTGCAACACAAAAGTCTAAAGGAAATTAAAGCAAGAATAAGATGATGGCTAATAAGTTAAAGAACAAGAGTACAGGAGACCGACATTAGAATCTGGAAAATTTATTAAAAGTTTGTACATTTTGACGTGAACATCTATACTATTAGATAAAAGGCGATTTTCCTTGGTTACATTTTCTTTTTCTTTTTACTATTGTCACTTATTTATATTTTTTACATACAATTTCAACTATTGCATTATTTCTCTCACTCTCACATCTTATATCTATTCCATGTTTTTTTTAACTATTCCATTATCTCTCATTCTTTTAACTGTTACACAACCTCTCTCTCTCTTATAATTGTTGTTTCTTTTAGTGCAACTTCTATTAACTTTTAGATAAATTTAAAAAAATAAAAAAATGCAGATTGATAGGCATCCGACAATGTTAGTTCTTTTTTTTTGAAACGATAATGTTAGTGCTTCGTAGCTAATAATAATGCTCGTGAGATTCATTGCCCCTAAAGCTTAAGAGTTTGGAACCCATGGCCTAAACAAATGCTTTAAACCAAAGTTATAGGACCTGACCCGATCCGGTCGGTTGAATAGGGAAATCCGTCACTTGACTTCTAAATCGGTCAAGTTCATACTTAAGATGGATTTTTTAATTGATCCGGTTAAAATTGATCCAAGTTGATGACTTGGGTGACCCATCTAGATTAGTCTAATCCAGTTTTGTTTTTAAATAAAACTTCAAAAAAAATATTTGTGAAATTTTAACTTAGTACATGTATGACATTTGTGATGAAGTGCATTATATCATTAAATTATATATTTCTATTGAGTTATGTTCCCAATTTTTAAATTTATATTATTATCTAACTCATCTGATTTTTTAACATAATAGATTATTATTACTGCTAGTTCGATTACAATATAATACTTTTTCATGTAAAATATTTATTATTGTTATTTTTTATATAAATTTTTTTGTATGAAATATATCTTTTCATGTAATATTTTTTTTAAAATTTTCTTCATCGTCTGACCGGATTAACTTCCGATTCAGATTATACAACTATACTTTAAACCCATGATCCATATGTAATTTAATCACTTTAGGGTTTCGTTGGATGTTTGCAGGGGAGGGGGAGAAATTAAAGGAAGAAAAAAAAGAGAGAGAATGAAAATGAAAAGGGGTTAAGCAAGAATTTTCTTTTCCTTTATTTGTGGGTGATTAATATCTTTCAAAATACTTTGAGACCTGTGATTCCTTGCCTTCTCTATTCAAACATAACCTAGGAGTAAACCCGTTTTCACTAATTAGCCAGGTGTTAGAACTTTCAAACAACAACTTTTTTTTTGTATTCTCATTTCTTCTCGTATGTTTTTGTTTTAAATTTAAGATTGACATTCTAATCCAAGAATAACAGCATCTAAGTTAAAACGGACAATTTCTTCCTGCTTTAACTACTTGTGATCAAACCTTACAGCAGCATTTAAGAGAATTAATTCTCTTAAATGTACTTGGTAGGGAAAATTCTAAAATAAAGACAAGTTTATAACCATTTGAATTTAATTTTAAAATATTTAAATTTCTATTTAACTGTTTGCATGACTATAAAAAGTCACGTGTTATAATTTTTTTAGTACTAGGTCCAACAGACTTAGAAGAGGCCTTACCATTGGAGTAAGACCTAGGGATGCTCCACTAAAGGAGCCAGGGGGAGCCGGAGGGGGGAAATGGAAAAGGGAGTGCAACGGGAGGGGTTGCACACAAGACCAAATGGCCAACCAAGTGAGCTACAACTCACGGTACATGTTACAAATTTGTTGGAGCAATGTAATATTCTAATAGTGCAGAAGAATCTCTCTAATGTGAGGGATACTATTTAGTGAGTATTTGAATTATCTTATTTTGTTCTCAAAACAACTTATAATTAAAAGTTGTTTGAAAAAACTTTTGAAAAAAAGAAGATTATTTCTTCCAAAATAATTAAAACCAAACATACTCTTAATCTTAATTGTCAAAAAAATTGTGCCAAAAAGATCTTACTACACACCTAAAAAATGGCATTTTAGATATGAAAGACCAATTCTCCTAAAAACTAAAAATGTTAAATGATGGTAGATTAAGAACAATGCATACATGTACTTTTATCATATATTGAAATTCAACTTTTATT
Source organism: Ormosia semicastrata (assembly GCA_029884595.1). Taxonomy (NCBI): domain Eukaryota; kingdom Viridiplantae; phylum Streptophyta; class Magnoliopsida; order Fabales; family Fabaceae; genus Ormosia; species Ormosia semicastrata. Next base: position 40,931,296 of record JAQQTO010000059.1, read on the forward strand.
TATTAGAACAAGAGTGACAATCATCAAACTCTTAACCACTTAATCATAAAAACTTTAATACCATATCAATGATCATTTGTCCCGCACGCTTTTCTCGAGGTGGGGATGACCCTATGCATCTTTGATTGCCTAAATTATGGCGACAAAACAAGGAATTAATGATCCTCTCACTACAAGTGATGAATTCTCATTTCTTCCGACGCCTTACCTTTTTGTTTTGATGTTCTAACTGGCATTCTAGGCTAAGGAGAGTTAGTGGTCCTCTCACCAATTGTCCAGGTCCCCCATGAATCTTTGCTCAAACTGTGGTGGTGAAGAAATGGTCCTCGATCTCACTACAACTCATGAAAAATTAATGGGAGTGCCAAGCACCTTATATGGTTTTCTACATATATACAATAAAAACTAGCTGCCAATTAAACAATTTTAATCTAAAGACTTGGTCTCATATGACATTAAAAATACCTTTACCTTATTTTCAGTATTACAAGTTTACAAAGATTAATAATGTATGCCCAATAGGGATAAATATTACCTTTAAATAATTTCGTTTTATTGGTTAAATAAGAATAACAGAAAACTCCTAGAAACGAGCACATTGCATTGATTTGTGGTAGTGGATATAAAGCAACATCTCGCATATAGCTATATATCTTTTAGGAGAAATATTTGTGTAAATTTTACCTACATAAATTGTGTAAATTAAATTAATTAATAATTGATATATTATTATTTTTAATATAAAATAATTATGTGACACAAGATTTTATTTATTTATTCAAATATTGATTAATTTAGTCTACACAATTATGTAAATAAGGTCTACACAAATAATTTTTGTTTTCTAAAGATATTTATGACTGAATTAAACTAATTCAAACTGAATAATTAAACAAAATTGAAAAAATAAAAGTTGAACAAAATTTATTAATTCTGTTTTTTTTTTTTAAATTGATTGATTTGCTTCAATTTCTTATTTATGAAACTGTTCCGGGTACTGACCGGGGCTTAGAACAATAATAAGGGGACTTATTGAAGATCCTTGGGAGAGGTAACAACAAGGTAAAAAACAAGGCTAGTCAGCAAGTCGATCGTAAAGTATATTCGATAAGTGTTTGGGATAAGAATGGAACATGTCTGACCTAGACTGTTAGGATGACTTATATAGAAATTCGATGGTCAGCTCATCAGATTATTACCGTTCAAGTCATTTAACGCCTTGATCGATACGATTTACGTTATGCTCGATTTAGTGGCACGAAGCTGTTTCCTAATGTTGGTTGTCAACGGTTGAGGATCGTTGAAGACCACGTGATGAATAGTTCGTCAGCCGCTCGGGTTTAGCCTGGTCTAGTTATAAAGCAAGACAAGACTCAGATCGTCTCAAATCACCCTGGGCTCTTTATTTATGAACGAGATTAACACAATTGTCGGGTTTATAAGGTCAGCCCAATAAGGTCCGCAGCCTTGATATCGAGGCTAAAATAATCTTCAACCGAGTTCAAGAGTGATCAGACGATTAGGGGTGTCCGTGGGTTGAGTTGGGTGGGTTCAGCGTCATTTTGGACCCGACCCGCGTAAGAGATTTTTTCCCTCGACCTGACCCGACCCGATCAAGAGATTTTCTTTACTTGACCCGACTCGACCCAACCCGGTCAAGAGTAAGTTGGGTTGGGTCCAACCCGTGGGTCCGACATTTAAAAAAATTCTGAAAAAAAAAATCAAAATGCAAAATCTAACAAATTAACATCATAAGTCTCAATATCAAATAAACTAAACACTATAAGTCAATAAGTGCATAAAAAATTAACAACTAACAAGTCTTACTAAGTCTTGAGTAAATTAAACAAAGCTAGTTATAACTTAAACAACGAATTAATCTAACCAATCAAAGTCAGTGTTATCATGCATGTCATATGAATTATGGACAACATAATCATTGATTTTACTCTCTATTTTATCCATATACTCTTTATCATCTAAATGATCCATTGATTTTTCAACACAATGGTCACTTAGATGCATTGAGAGTCTTATGAACTTATTTTCTTTATTCACTTTGAGAGTACCATCACAATGCCTACATTTAAACTTGATTGGAACAACACAAAAATGAGGAGAAAGCAACCTAAAATGTCACCATGGGTATTTAGGATCCATGGACATGTCATGGAACTCTGCACGACCGCGTGCCCTCCTTTCCTCCTTAGTCTGCACAATCAACAAGACAATTGTCAAATTACATATAAGTTCATAAGAATTAGAAAGTCAACCATTAAACCGCAAACAGCTAAAAGAATCAATGTTTAAGATCCATAATTTCTTCTCTAATAGCTGACATATCTAACATACTAAAAAAGTATTAACAATTAGTAATAGACAATTAATAATTCATTAAACAAATTGAATGAGTTTTATATAACACACTATCAGCTTCAAGCTTCTCAATATCATCCATCTGAACCCGTAAATCTATGAGTTTCTTAGGAGTCTTCAACAAATTTTGAGTACAAATCAATGCCTCAACAGTGGTAGGTTGTAAAGAACTACAAAAAGGGTCAAGAACTCGTCATCCAATACTAAATGCTGACTCAGATGAAACTATAGAAACAAGAATTGCTAAGATATTCTTAGTAATGAATGAAAGAACATGATACTTCTTGACCTTTTCTCTCCACCATATAAGAATAAAGTCATCAACATCATCCTCCACATCATCTTTCTTGTACCTCTCAAGCTCATTCTTTTTTACCGCATGTTATTTTTTTTCACTTTCAATCTAAACTCATATTTATAACTATTATTATCATCTTCAATATCATCATCATGTGTAGAGGAAGGAACATCAGATGACATGCAATTAGAATCACTAGCATCAAGAGGAACAGGATGCATTTGTTGATAATGTTCAAACAATGTCCTCATAATATCGTCTAACCTCTTCATAATTTTCACACTCAATTCCAAGTCATACATCTTTTCCAAGCAAAACTCAACATAATCCATTTTATACCTTGGATCAAGGACAATAGCCACAAGCAATAAGTAATTTAGAAGACCATCAATGCCATCTCAATATTTATCTAACTTCATTTTCATGGAAATGACCATCTCCTTCAAAATTGGATCATTTCATCCAATCAACTTCTTTATAAACTTATTGATGTCACACAATTTATGAAAGAAAGCATTTGAAGTAACATGCAATGATCCAGAAAAAGTAAGAGTAACATCATAAAAAATCTTCAAAATTTTAATAATAGGAATGAGTCTTACAGATTAGAGGTGAGTGGAAACTGATTTTACAAAAAAAAAAATGAGTCGTGGGTGGGTTAGGTTGTGCGGGTTAGAAGTGTTCCAACCCGTTACCCGACCCACATACTGTGGGTTGAACATTTTTTAACCCGACCTAACCCGCGAACCCAACCTAACCCGCATTTTATAGGTTGAGTTGGGTTGAAACTCGCGAGTTCGTGGGTCAACCCGACCCGCTGGACACTCCTACGGACGATAATTGGGCCAGAACGGTCCACAATCTCCCAGCTCAGTCGATCGTTGAAAATTGGCCAAGCTCAGCAATGCCCCGGTGATAGTTGGGTTAGGACGGTCCACAACATCTCAACTCTATCAATCATTGAGATTGGCTGAGCTTATAAGTGGCCCGATGATAAATGGGCCAAGATAGTCTAGAAATTGAATTAAACTAAATTAAATTAACTCATATAATTGTATATATTTTTTTATAATTTATAAACTTATAAATGATTAGATTTTATTTTATTATTGTATCTATGAAAGTTTTTAGGTCAATTTATCGTGTATATTTATTTAATGATGTTTTAATAGAATTTTTGAGTAAACGTATTGTACTAGTTGGATCATAAAAAGTATAAAGCGAAGTTAGGTGTGATTTTTTTACGAATAAAGTACTTGGCCGTAATACCAAATCAAACCAAACAGAATGAGATTAGTTTATTTGGTTCGATTTTTCAATTAAAATCAAACCGATCGATCCTCATTATAAGAAAGTCAATTGATTCGGTTTGTATGATATTTTCTCTCAAAATTAAACCAATCTAAACCTCAAACATACCTTAATTATTTTTGTGCAAAACATTTAACTAACAAAATCTTCAAATTTCTCAAAAGAAAAAATTTTTGCAAATTAACTTGCTTCTCAATTAGATAATTATCACGAGGGTTTCAATTTCTCAACTCTCTCTTCCTTTATCAATTGTTTCAAAGTTCATCTTTATGTTTATTTATTTATTTTGTAAAACATCTTTGTATTTATTAAATTCTATATGCTTCATTAGTTTTTAACTTTAGTAATAAATTTTTGTATATTCCACGAGTAGATCGTGTATAAAGGGTTTGATTTGAGTTTTGTGATTGGTCTTGCCTGGACGAGGTTGTCTATGTTCAAGGTCGAGTAGCTAAGATGTCTGCGAGGTCGGGTTCCTATAAGAGAAGAAGAGGGGGTTAACGTGAGTATATATGCTTAAATTAGTATCAATCCAGAATTAAAATAAAAAATAGAGAGAGAATCACACCCTTGTTGGTGTCACATACTGTAATCAGTTACACTTCTAGCAACCTATTATATCAATTATTGACCTTTCCAAGTTTAACTAAAGGAGATATGTCTAGTACTCTTAGCTTGATGTGCTGATTGTAGTAGTAATTTTTTTTTAATCTGATGTAGTAGTAGTAATTTTTTTGATATAGTGAGATAATGTTAAAGCTTATTAGTCAACACCTCGATTAATTTATTTTTTTAATCTAATTAAAAGAAGCCATCCATATCAAGAATAAAATAAATAAATAAATGAGTCTTACTTTAAGAATTGACAAAATTAAAATTTGAACTTATAACAAACCATACAATACACACTTGCCTTCATTTAAGCAATATATGTTAGTCAAACAAGAAGATAATTTTTTTTCTTTCCATACTTAGTACTTGGTCATTTCAACTTCCAAAACAAGAAGAAGAAAAATAAAATAAAAACAAGGTAAATCCAAAATGTACCCCCCCTACCACCCTTTATGTTCACTTGGTCCGTCTTCAAGTGAAACCAAAATAAAGCTTCCCCTTTCCCCAAGTGATAATTTCATTATATTGTCCTAGCAGTTCTACCAAAGTAATACATGAAAAATAACAACAAAAGTCTTTTTTTTATTAGTAAAATTAGTTAAATAGATCAAATGAATGTGTTATGTCATAATTAATCAAGTCTTAAAAAAGTTATTTAAATCTAAATTATTTTTAATAATTTTACTTAAAAAAAATTTTGATCTCTCTATTTTTAACTGTTGAGTTATCTTAATAGTTCAACCAAATTAATCCTAATAATTTTTCAATTTTTACTCAATTCATCAAATTTTAACTGAATTTCATCAAAAAGCTGAGAGTCTTTATTTGAACAAAACAATTTAATCATGTCACCGATTTTTGGGTACGACCGAAGTAGGCGTTCCCGCTGCTTCTTACAAATATTTTTATTTATTTTAGTTGAGGAGATGCTTCTTACAAGTTACAACCATGTTCACATGTAATGAGCCCCCACAAGACATTGAGCAATTAAAAAAATGTGACCCACATGGCCATGCCTTGCCCATGACCAACTGTGAGGAGGGACCCTCCATTCACATGGGCCTGTTTCCTTTGCCCTTCCTTAAAGCCAACGCTCCTGATTTCTCTCCCAAACCGCATCTTGACCGTCCCAAAAGTCTTTTCCCTTATGTGGGAGAGAGGGTGAATGAGTGACTCTGTCCCACCCTTGTCCTCCAAACGTAGGGACATGTTGCTTTAAAGTTGCTGCTCCTGCTACCGACACCTTAGCTTGTCTTTGTCCATAATTTATGCATTCAAACGGAGAATGGCAACAAAGTAAATGCCCCTTCCTCTCACAACTCTTACATGCTATTACCATTATCTCTTATATTTTTATATCAAATAATACATATATTTTTTTTACACTCTATTTAATATTATTTATTATATATATTTTTTTATTATTTTCTCTTATTCAATTACATCTCTTAAAAAATATAAATAATATTTACACCTTTTTAAAAAAATATAAGATGATCATTTTTCTATTAAGATACCTCTTTTATCTTTATATATCTCTATAAAACATACCATATATTTGTAACACCCCCACAATTGCATCACATCTCAAGTCTTAACATCTCACAAGGAATACAAGAGACTCCTCCCCAGGGAAGCTTGAGCAATAAGCACTTTCTTGTTGTCCATAAAATTGTTGAACAATAAAGATATAGAGGGCTTGGCTTGGCATAGGGTATTTTAGGTTAGATTGGTTTTAGATAGATTTTGAGGTGGGAAATTCTGAATCACTGAGAGAAGATGGAAGGCACTGTGGCATATGAGAATGATCTCAATCTCAAGGCAACAGAGCTTAGATTGGGGTTGCCAGGGACACAGGAAAATGAGGAAAAAGCACTGCCTGGTGTTAGAACAACCAACAAAAGGCCATTGACTGAAACTTCTAATGAGTGTGCTTCAAAGGGCTCTAATGCTCAACATGTGGACAGTGGTGCAGCCCCTCCTGCCAAGTAAGTTTAACAGATTATTGTTAAGACTTTTAAAAGCCTTTCTCTCATGTGGTTGATAAGTGGGGATGCATGAAACTTCTTTGTTTGAATCTTAAAATTTTGAGTTTTAATTATTTCTTTCAATATGTTGACATGACAGGGCAAAGATAGTGGGGTGGCCACCAATCAGATCCTACAGGAAAAACAGCCTGCAAGAGACTGAGGCTGCTGGGATCTATGTGAAAGTGAGCATGGATGGAGCCCCTTACCTCAGAAAGATTGATTTGAGGGTTTATGGAGGCTATCCAGAACTCCTCAAAGCTTTAGAAAACATGTTCAAGTTGACCATAGGTGAGACTGAGAACTGAGAAGAAATATATTACTTTTCGCTACTGTTGTTTTTATTATTGTGATGAAACTAGTTAATCATTTTTTTAATGCTGAAAATGACCTGGGTTTTGCTTTTTTAGGTGAGTACTCTGAAAAAGAAGGTTATAAGGGATCTGATTATGCACCTACATATGAAGACAAGGACGGTGACTGGATGTTAGTTGGAGATGTTCCATGGGAGTAAGTTCTCTCTCTCTCTCTCTCTTTTGCTCTCTCTGCTTTTGCTTATGTCTCTTGTTTGACCATTAGCTATAAATTGATCTCAAGCTGACGGAACTATACTTTTTCTGCAGCATGTTTGTGACTTCCTGCAAGAGGCTAAGAATCATGAAAGGATCAGAAGCTAGAGGTCTGGGTTGTGGTGTATGAGAAACAACTGAATAGTATGAGAGCAAAGAGGAGAAAGTGTTTTGGTGTGAAGGAAAAGCATGCTTTCAGCTTGGGTTCTCGGAACTAATGGAGTTGTACTCTAATGCAGGGAGATGGAAGATACAGTACAGTTTCTTTCCTCAAGTTTGGCAACAGGTTATTTTAGCATCTGTGGTGGGATGCTATGCTATGCAGTTGTTTCCACTGATCCATTAAAGTTTCAAATGAGAAATCTCATATAGAGATTTGCTTCAAATGAAATTTGTGTATGAGAGTGATAGAAGGAGGTGATATGTATTGTTCATCCAAGTTTTTTTGTTTTGTATTGATACAAGAATACAGTGTAATACACCAAGTATTAGTATGTATAAATTTTCTGTATTATTGAATGGACACAAAATTAAGTATGTGTGTGCTCTTCCTCTTTCTAATTGCTTCCAACGTCTCATTCATAATCCTAAATATCTTTCTTTGTTAATTTGAATATAAAAATTACGAAATTTAGATTATTAGATTAGTGTTTTGAATCAATTCTCATGTCATGAGATTAAAAATATCTCTCATGTCTTCTGTCATTTTCCATCTTTTCTCATTTAGATTCTTCAAGATCAAGGGGTTAGGAGTTTAATCTTGCCGCATCCATCCTAAAATATCAAATTTCAAGACAAGATAAAACGGAATTGTGGCGTGCCACACGCCTAGTCTTAGACTGCAGTAGTCTCCGCTCCTAAATTTTTCTTTACCAATAAAAATTGAAATTTCGTATTTGTCTAGGACATGTTAATAAAACTATTCTTAAACCTTCATCAAATAATTTAAGCTTTGTTTACTCTGCCTTATGGCTAAGGAAACTCCTAGGTTGAAGCTGATCTAACTGATACAACTAAAAAAAACATGTTTCGGTGTCTTTCTTGAGCATGTGGCTCTCTTTATTTTACCAGACAATATTTTCTTTGAACTGAAATTGTTTTCAAGGTAAATAATTAAGAATATATTTACCTTTAAATTATTTAATGAGTTAAAATTACGAATATATTTTAGATTAAATTAAAAATAAATACATTATTATTTGCTTAGTTTAAAAAAATATTTTTTTCCATTTTACATATGTGATTCTCAATGAGTAAATGCCAAGATAGGTTGCCTTTGGCAAATGTCCTTATTTTAGTACAAATGGGTCCTCTCTTCATCAATTCCACCAGCACATAATACCTACATATCCTGGCAAATTGAGTTCTCACCCAAACCTACCCAAAATTGTTATGAATAAGGAATCTCATTAGTCTATAAATAGTTATTTAGACATGATGCAGTGAGGTTAGGGAAGAAAATGATGGGTGGTTGGTGTAATAATTTTCACAGAATTGATCTAATATATGTGCTAATTCTAATATAAACCCTCCAAAGGAAGGTGTATGGTGCATTTGATCATTTCTAGTCATTGATTGTATTAAAAAACACATTAATAATTATGATGAATGACATATAACCTGTTGATCTTTTTTTTTTTTGGTTTTAAGTTTTTTTTAACTACCGTCGACCGACCATCACTGCTGGCTGGCCACCATCGCACCAGCCACCACCACTGGTCGGCCACCACCACTGGTCGGCCACCACCACCGCCGTCGTCTGCCACTAACTCCGACCTGCCACCACTTCCGGTCGGCCACCCTCCACAACTGCCGCCGGCCGCTATCTTTTTTTAGATTATACTGTTTATTTTTTTTTAAGTTGCATAATTGTATATTTAATATTAGTTAAAAATGTATTAATCCTGGTATTTTTTCATAAATAACTGTGCATATTGAAAATTTTACAAATTTTATTATGTGTAAATATTTTCGGTTAAAATTCTGTAAAGTTTTTAATATACATAGTTATTTATAAAAAAAAATATAAAGACTAATATAGTTTTAACTGGTATTATTTACACATTTATGTAACTTAAAAAAATAAACATTATAACTTAAAAAAAGTGGTGGCCGATAAATGGTGGCCAGTCGATGGTAGACAGTTGATGACCGACAATAGTAGTGGTAGTGATATGTGGAAAAAAAAACATAAAAAAATTTACTATTACAAGTAAAATAGAGGATATGATGTGATTCCACTTACCATGGTTTCACTTTTACGGATCTATCTAGGGTGGAATTCGCACAAGCTTAGGAAGCATCCATATCTCACGCTATAGACATCAGAATTGAGTGATTCCAAAACGAGGTGAAAGATCTCTTTCTGAAACACGATTTAGACTCAAGAATCACTGAAAAAGAGTACGTATAACTTGAGATATGAGTGCAAGAAATTTGAGACGAAAACTGGGGAAATTGCAAAATTAGAGATTCTTGCAAATTGATGTTTGTAACTGAATGGACACAAAGGAAAAACGAAAATAATAAAGGAAAATGGTTAAAACGAGAGATGGAAATAAGAAATGGATTGATGCCACAATCAAGGATTGATTGATAAACCAAAATTAGTGATCGCCACAAGAGAAACTCTTGATAAGATCTATGACTCAGTCAAGAACCTAAGAGAGGAATACTCTCACAATTGGACAAACCAAATTGAACATCAAATCCTAGGTTTTTTTTATTCATCCAATTCAGGTTCATTATATAGAGAATGACTAAAGTAGTGCTAACCAAAGGTCACCACAAATCAGCCTAAGGTGACTCTCCTAACCCTAGCAGCCCCATTAATGCTTACATTAATGTCTCAACTAATTGGTATTGATAACAATTAGTGCATGAAACTTATTATGCTTAAGTGTTGTATTAATTCATTCTAGAAGTTACCAAAGGCATGCAAGCCAATGGTCACTCTTCTTTCTCATGTTTTTAACAAAGCTAATAAAACAAAATAAACACAATCAACCCTACTAAAAAGCATTAAATTCCCACTAAAGGCAAAGCTTAGTGGAACTTAACTTCACCTAAGTGCTTATTAACTTAGTACTATCATGCCTAATGCTTATTTAACTTAAATAGACACTCTAAATCAGTCATGCAAACTATAAAATTCGTGCACACACTTGGGCAGCCCAACTTCATTGGTTTTCATCTTGATTCAAGCAATTGACATTTTCAGAACCTATGGTTTCAAGACTTGGGCTTGCTTCCAACATAGTTTCCCCCATTTGTTTCAAGGCTTCTTGGGCCTTCTTAGTTCTTGTTCTTGTCATGGGTCTAATTAGTAGGTACCCCCTTTAGGTCCTCATCATCCCCTCCTTCTTTGAGTGAATTTGTCCTCAAATTTGAAGGCTTCATCACCCTTCTAGTTAAGTTGGCTATCACTTATTGGCACTTGTATGTCCTTGTAAAGGACTTTATTCTTCCATAAATGAAACGAAGCCTATCCTCCAAGGTTAAACACAATTTGTTCAAATCCAGGCTTTGACCTTGATCCTTTTTGCATCAAGGGAGTCATTCTCATTTCCATGTGTTTGTTCTCTTGATGTGGGCTTCCAGTTGAGGGCGGAATGTGCAATGGTGCACAAATATTTGTACAAGGCATGATTTCAATGTTTCGTTCAATTCTCCTTAAAGGTAGTAGTAAATGGGATTCCTCCTTTGGAGTCATTTCAACATTTTCCTGCAACATTGAATCAACATTACTAGAAATAGAAAAAGTGTTAGAAACATAAGAATTCAAGCAAGATTTCTTGCTCTCTCTTCTTTCACTCTCGACTTCTTCTTCATTGTCCTCCCTTATTCCTTTTTCAAATTCTCTCTCTTTTTCTTTTTCTAACTCTTTCTTTTTTTCTTTTTCTAACTCTTTCTCTTTTTCTTTTCTCTCTAGTTCATTTCTCTCTTTTTCACTCATTTCTCTCAGTTTTCTTTGAACCTCACACACCTCTATTGGAGACAAGGGTACAAGGGTGGTCTTGCAACCATTATGCATAAAAGAGAGCTTATCGGTAAAACCATCTTGATTGACCTTCTTTTCCTTGCATCTTGTTGAGTTAGATAACCTCTCCTCAAGTCGATCAAACTTCTTGTGAATTGCCTCAGTTTGTTCCTTCAACAACCTTTGAAAAGTTTGGGTTAATGCCTCCAATAGCCACTTATTGGTTGCAGCCCCTTGAGAGGAAGTCTCCTCTTTAGACTTGCCATATCACACTTGTAGGCAGCCTCAAATCCTTCCTAGAACTAAGCTTTGATACCAGCTGATGTGATTCCACTTATCATAGTTTCACTTTTACGGATCTATCTAGGGTGGAATTCACACAAGCTTAGGAAGCATCCATATCTCCCGCTATAAACATCAGAATTGAGTGATTCCAAAACGAGGTGAAAGATCTCTTTCTGAAACACGATTTAGACTCAAGAATCACTGAAAAAGAGCACGTATAACTTGAGATATGAGTGCGAGAAATTTGAGACAAAAACTAAGGAAATTACGAAATTAGAGATTCTTGCAAATTAATACTTATAACTGAATGGACACAAAGGAAAAATGAAAATAACAAAAGAAAATGGTTAAAACAAACAAAGATAGGAAGGTATATAGTAGCACTTGCCCTAATATTTGATCAAGAAAATTAAAGATCATTGACAAACAATGCAGTAGACAGGATTAGCCTTTAAATTTAAATATCCAGATTTAATGCAGATGATGTTATTAACAGAGTAACAAAAAAGCTGTGTTTAACAAATGATGTTAGTCTATAGATATGATGCAGTGAGGTGAAGGAAGAAATGATGGTTGGTAGATATAAGAACGTTCATTTTATTTTATTTTTTCCTGCAAGAATCTTCATAGTGCTGATCTGAAAGTTCAATTTGTAACTAACAATAAAAAATGATCATGAACAACCATGGCAAACATTGCAGAAGACAGGACTTACATATTGCAAATCGTTTTTGAAGTGAAATAATGAAAATGCTTAAGCAAGTCAATTATTCATATTTTTCATAAAGGTCATAGATCAAAATAAAGCAAAAAGTGCCAAAAGTTTTTGTTAATTTCAAAAATACATGTGTAAATTCTGGTTACAGAACAGTCAAGTTCTCTTGTACCAATCATGCCAATTTTATGCTATGAATGAATGGAGCCAAAACTGTCTTAATTAGAATTTAGAAACCACGTATGGTCACACCGATTATACTGAGTGGACTATATGCAGTTCACCTTATTAGCCTAGTTTGCATTGCATCGACAAAATCATAAGAACATTAATAGTGGCGGCAATTTTATAAAGGGACGCAGTTTTTAAGGTAATTGTGCATAGATATATAGAGCAGAAGAAGCAGCTTCCTTTTAATAATATATGTGTGGTGCCTTTTTTACTCTATATTTTGTGTTAGTCCTTTTATGGTGTTAACTGTTAAAGGACCCTATCCCGGTGAGTGGTAAGAACTAAGAAGTTGAAAGTAATTATTAGTCCTGTCGGTTTCTTAGGACTAAACTAAGCAAATGTTATACTCAACGACTTTTCTTTTCGGCTGTGAACTCAATGACTTTTGGACACAATGAAATGTTACTTGGCTGTAGATCCTTCACTTCCTATCATTAGCCAAAGAAAAGAGAAAGAAGGAGATGAATAAGAATCGAACTCTTATTTTTCATCTCCACACGCTTGAAAAACAATTTTCTGTGAGAGTAATTGTATAGTTTTTAATATATATTTTTTTACTTTGACCAAGAATCTTGTATTGTTGTAAAATTAATTCTCGATTATTATTATGATTAAGAAGCTTATTCTCAACAAATAATATAAGAATTTATTTTTAAACATATAAGAATCATATTATTATTTTCTTACACAAATTTGCATATTATTTTTTATAAAATATATGCTTATTTGTCTCTTTAAAAATTATCTTCTTATATAATATTTTTTTGGATACAATATAATATTTTCTTTATGTTAATAGTAAACTTGCTTTTTTTCTTTCCTGTTGTAACTAACTAGGCTTATATTAATCAGATGCCTTTGAGAATATGTCTACCCATCATTCAGACATTAGTAGTTAAAAAAAATTATTTACTTTCTTAGAAAATCTTATCGATCAGTGAGAAAATCTGTTAAACTTAGTAAACACTGTTTTGATCAATATTTATTTTATTATTCCAATAAGAACCCTTGGCATGACATGAAGGTGCGTCACTTTTAGACAGTGTTATGTTTGCTTTTATCACTTCATAAGATGCAAGTAAAGTTATCTCTATCAGTTTCAGCATATTGCTTCTTTTAAGAAAAGTTTTGAGTAATTAATGTGATTAAACACATAACTTTATCGTTTTATGGTAAGTTTATAGTATATTTTCTGCTTAGCCACTAGTTTTGCATAGGAATAAATTATCTAATTAGTCTACCCTCGTAGCCAAAGAAAATACACGGGCATCCAAGGTCTGACAATATTAAATATATTATGAATGTAGCTAAGAAGTTTAGATCCCTCTTGCCGGCAAAGTTTAAGGAAAGGTACTCTGAAGAAAGATGAGCAAAAAATAATGAAAATATTTGTATAATATTTTACTGATAGACCAGAAACTGTCCTATCCTTACTCATTGCACTTTGTAGCAGGGAACAATATTTAGGCCAGTGAATGTGCACAAGTAAAGAAAAATATAATTCTTGCAGACCCTAAACGGTGATGTTTCTAAATGTTGTTGACAAAAGAACATATGCTCCCACTCTCATGTGCTGCAAAAGAACACACGTTACAATGAAAGCCAATCAATGTCAGAAAAAACTAATCCTAGTCCTAGCGAAATGCAAGAAAAATATTATGCAAATAACTCTTGAAAAAAATAAAGAGATAATTAATGTATAAAATTGTTAGATTATTTGTGAATCTGTACATTTTTTATGTAACTTTATACAAATTTAAAGATAAATATAATATTAAAAAAAATTTAAAATTTGTTTGATTTTTACATATAAAGTTACCAGATAGAGTGCCTCTATGCTAGCCAAATTACGATGTAATATGGAATTTAGAGTCTTTTTCTCATCCTTAGGTCAAACAATGGATTAGAATTTTACCCTTAACTAGACTTTAATCCTGCCAATCCCAGGTTAATAATTTATTTATTTAATTATTGACTTCAACTTGTTTGTAATAAGAAAGAAATTAAATTATATAGATTAAAAATTTAAATGTTAGATGTAATAAAATAAAATTATTTGATAAAATAATAAATGTTTGAAACATGAATGTAAGATAGTACTTATCTTTTTTCAACTCTCAGCTACAATAAATTACTGCTATCTCACTATCCCCGCTTGTCTAAGTATAATTGAGAAACATTATATCATAATCTTATATAATTGAAAAAACAAAGTAAAAAAAAAAAATCTTAAATTAATTTTATTAGATTATATTTTTCTTATCACTATTTTTCCCGGTCCTTAGAGGGGCTGAAGTGGAAGTATTTTTTATATTTATTATGCCTTAACTTTTTTATATACATTATTCTTTAAGTTTATTAGTATATTATATCATATTATGATATATACTTTTCTCGATTGATAAATCAATCAGTATTTGTATTTTTTTACATTGATGATTCTTTGATTTTATCATGTTATTATATTAATTATTATATTATATTATATTATTCTTTTCTTGGTTTGTTTTCAAATCATTGTTTTCTTTTTCCTTTTATTATTTAATTTATTGTATCAGTTTGTGTCGTATTTCTCATTTAAACTTTTCAAGTAATCAATATTATTTTTTTAAAATTAATTCAATCTCAAATCAATAAAAGTTTACTATGCTAAAATTAATGAGAATTTAATTTTAATATATCCTAAATTGATTTTATTATATTATATTCTTTATTTTTATTTTTTCCTTTTTATTACAAAATAGGGCCAAATCCCAAATTTTAATCTTTTTACTTAATTTATCTTGTCAATATTATTAGAAAAATAATGCAACAAAATATCCAAAAATATCATGAACCAGGCCACCACATCTAGCTATGAGTCTATAAATGGAAACAAACACATATATCATTGTTTCGTGATAACAAATCAAGTAATATCCATTCAATGCATCAATTACTCGACACATACCATAACAGTTGTCAAGCAACAAACTAAGTAACAAAGAGACTAACATATTCTGTAGTTAACTAACTAAACAATCAGTAATAGTTCATACAATATGATTAAATAAAAAAATTAATTAACCAAGCTTAACTAGTGATTATGACTTAAATATTGACAGAAATCAGAGAAAGATTAGTAAAATTCTTCTTTAGCACAAGAGTGACTCAACGATAAGCCCAATAAAGTCTTTGTTTGAGGCTCATGAAATTTTTCAAAATTTAAAGTGCTATAATTTAATAATATTATATTTATAATTTGTATAATAATTATATTTATTTATAAAAATTTAAGTCTCTTAACTTTTTTAATTTAATGCTCAATATATCTCATTCTCCCTTTCATTGATTTATGAGAATATATGCGTTGCAAGCGTGGAAAAATGGTGTGTGTGCACCGCCTTTATGTGTACAGTGTATTGTTTGTGAATGCAACTTGTGTTATCTTTAGAGGCTGTGTGCGTTATTTGTGCGTGTAGCGTAGCGTGTCTCTTCTGTGCGTGTAATATACAATGTGTATTATATTAATTTTATTAAATAATTTGATTTGATGGATCTGATATAACAATTAATTCGGGAATCATGCTAACATTTTGTTTTCAAAGCTTGTATACAATAAAACAATACATGATTTCTTGGATTGCAAAAGATTTTTCCTTCTTTTGAGTTGAGAGATCCTCCTGAAGCAAAGAAAAAAGAATCTAGAATCAGAATTCATGTGCATAATAGTAACTAAGCTTAACTAAACTTACATATTGAGAACAGGATCAGAGAAAGAACAATAGGATTCATGTTCTTCAACCTTGAATGAGCAGCCAAAGTAAGCACCACCATGTCACTTAATTGCATAGAAACGAGTCGTTTGCAAAAAAATTTTATGGCTTTATGTCTGAGCCAAACCTGAGATACGTAGTCATTGGAGGATTCTTCACATTAACATTATAAGATACCAAACAATATGAGAATTTTCAATTACTTCGGTGTCCCAATTCTTGCATAGACACATGATCATCTTGTCCTAAACCAAATAATCTTGCTACTTGGTAGCTCTGATCCTTTGCTACCAAGTCCATAATGTTACGACCACACCCGAAAACTATGTCCTGCACGGTATCATGATACTGTGGGATGATGAACTGGAGGGGAAAGTGGAAGTCCACTTATCGTAGCTCATGATTTTGAAAAATGCAAGTAGGATAAAATTGTACCTTCAAACTAAAACGGAAGATGTGAAGCATTTCAAATCAATTATTATTATTATTATTATTTTTTACTTTTATAACTTTTGATCTCAACGTCTGATTGAAGCAAACTTAATATCGTTTTGATAATTTATGTAAATCACATTTTAACCGAATTTATGTGAAAATACCCTCTCATCGCCACTTATGTAATGATGCATAATTGAAAAAAAAAATGGTATTCTTGAATGGGAACATAAAAACATAAAAGAAGACTTTTTCCTAAATCTTCAAGCTTTACTCTTCATTCTTTTCCTTCTTCTAGTGGATTTTGTTGATAAAAGGTAAAGGCAGACAATTATAGATGTTTATAAAAGCTTGAAAATACTGAATTTTTTTTTTTGTAGAATAAAGCCTAAACCTAAACCCGGGCCTGGTGTGCTTTAGCCTGTCTACTCTGAAAAGTGTAAATTAGCCCCATTCGATTTTTTTTTATCAATGTATAATGTCATCTGACTCCTCGTAAATTTGTTGAAAGTAATCTTAATGAGATACCACATATTAATCAAATGGCTAAAAAAAGAGTAAATTATCGTATGTATGAAGTATTACTTACAGTATAACATTACCCATAAACAAATACAGTTACAATACGAAGAAGGATGAAATCAAAATAGGTGACATTACAAAAACTTGCAACCCGATGAAATAATTGAGCGATCCAAAATTTATGCAGATAACAGATGCTATAAAAAATAATTAAATTTTACAATACAAACAGAGGATGAAAAAAAAAAAGAGATCTTGTTCGGTTATGATGAAGAAAGTGTTGATTAAGTTGGAATTCTAGAGATCTATTATGTTTGTAAAATTCTATAATTATAAAAAAAAAGGTTCATGTTTTAAGGAGAAAAGTAATGATATTTTTGTCCAAAAAAAGTGAAGGGTGCCAAATAAGACTTGGATAACATACAATCTTCTAAACTATAGTTGTATGCTAAACGCCTCCCCCATCCTCTAGCTAAAATTGCTCTATATAACGACTTTGACCACTTTCCATAAAGGAATCATACAAGTGAGCAAAATGGATGATTAAGATTTGCTACTCTATCAGCAATTGAAATTGTGGTCTGATTTCAAGGATCTAATAATACATGTCATATGTACACGGATTAGACCTCTATGACAATGTTACAGAAGTCATGGGAAAACAATGATACAACAAAATTACGTTACACTCTTTTACACGAGCCCAATAATGATTACGAGGCTGGATACTGTCTGACCTTTGGTAGCACAACCTAAGAAGATATCTAAGGGGTCAATTCATCCATAATTCAACTCTCTTAGCTCCATGCTCACTGTATCAACAGTTGCCGAAATTATCAAACTTAAGCTTTCTCAATTATGAACAAACTAACAAAAAGATTTATATTTCAGGTGGAGAGCCTGAAGAAGTTTGAGAATTACAACCCTTGCAAGTTGCAAAATATATCGTTCCCCATCAATCCTCTTTGCATAGCTGAGGTCGTATAATTCCAATGTTGCTGGGATCAGCATAATGGCTTTTCTATTAGCACCAGAACTCTCCCTCACACTTCAAGAAGTAACGTCTGATTCACGGGTCTGACTATCATTATGATCACTGCTATAGACAGGTATCAAACGGTCAGAACTCTGGCCAGGAAGAACCAATACTGACTGGCTTTGTACAGTAGTTGATTCTTTCTGGTGGATGGTTTCATAATCATGATGTGCATCAGTTGAATGCACGTATGATATACCAGACTTCTGTCCATGATTTAGTCCTGGGCAGACACCCTGCAAATTTATACCAACATAGTCAACGTGAAAGAATTGTTCCAACTTGAATTATAAATTATAAAAATTTCCCAAAATAAACAAAGAATACAAATCAGATTTCTACAGAACTATCTGCTATTTATTATTGAATGTATCCGTCACTTCATTATCCATTGACAGTTACTTGTCAACTAAAGTTTATATCACTTCAAACGTATAAAGCAAGGACATGCTCATGAGACATTAGACATGTTAAAGAATTATAGGTTTAGGGTTGGGAGAAGAGGGAAAGGCGGCTAGAAACTGGTAGATATTGATATGATAATACGATATAAAATACTAACACAATGCCCCTATTCATACATAGTTAGGTCAAGTACTAGTAATACTAGTACAAGCCCAAGCCCAATAACATAAGACTAATAACGTAATAAGTAATAATCCTAACATTCTCTAACACTCCCCCTCAAGTTTGTTATAAGTAGCAAACCTATTAACAAAATAAATAGCAGAACCTATCTTTATCTGAAAGCTGGCACAGTGATGTTGAACCATTCAAACACGGCATAAGGAAGAAGAGAAGATATCGAACCACCGAGAAGCAATGCTATATCACCCAATGTCCTAGAAGCAGAGAAGAGAAACTGGGAAACTCCTGCTCCCAAACTTGCAATACCATAGCCAGTGAGAATCTAAGGCAGCTCCACCTTGCTAATAGCCCTTTCCTCCTAGCAGCTGCATCTAACGGGCAGCCCTTTTCCTACATCTTTGGGGCGGCTCCACCTTGTTGGTAGCCCTTTGCCTCCAATCGGGTAGCCCTTTCCTTCAAGCTCAAGGTGCACCAAGAAAATCACAAGAACAACAGAGAAAAGAAGCATAACCCAAAGATGGCAGCCCGATTGAGCATAAGTTTCAGCTAAGGGCTACTACCGTCGCTTCAACTTAGCTACCATCGCCGGCTGCCACTCCTACCACCAGCCCTCTGCCTGAGACTTGTTGACCGTGATCGGCCACTCACCGGCGATCACACGTCGGTCACATGAAACTTGAAGCAGTAGCAGTGTGCTGCGCAAGCCTTGAGATGTGAAATAAACGCTTTACTCTCCTTTTTTTCTTTTCCTTTTTTTTTAAACTCTTTTTTTGAAAAAAACAAAGCTAACAAGAGAGGAAACGCAAGACAAAAACTGAAGGGGAGAATATACAACTGAGAATGGAACTTGAAACGGCGAGACAGAGAAACTCTCCTCAAGGTGGATGGTACCTCTATGATACTATGTTAAAGAATTATAGGTTTAGGGTTTAAGGAGAAGGAAAAGAGGGAAACACAGCTATAACTTGATAATGTTATTGATATGATAATATGATATAAAACACTAACATAATGTCCCTATTTATACTAATAGTTAGGTCAAGTACTAAAAATAAATACTAGTACAAGCCCAAGCCGACTCGACTAACATAAGACTAATAACGTAATAAGTAATAATCCTAACATTCTCTAGCAAGACGCAAGATAGCAGGCACAACATGGGCAGTGACATGATAATGTCTAAAAAATGTTAGAACTATATTGAACCAGTTTCTGTTGACTAGCTTTACAGGTTTTGGTAGAAGGAAAGAAGCCAAATTTCTGTGGCAATATGAAATCTATGCTACACTTGGTGTATTTGGTTAGAGTATAATTCTCGCACGTTAAGGAGATTTCTTTGGATGAGCAGCTTCTTCGGTATAATATTAGGCATTTGGCTTCCACTTGGTGTAAAACACATGGTCTTTTTACAGGGGTTTCTCTTATAGATATGTTGAGGGATTTTTACTTTCCCCTTTCTTCCCCCATAATCATCCAAACATGGTGAAGGTAACTCTTTTCCATTCCATCCCTTCACTTTCCATTTCATCCCATCCCATCCCCTTTCATTCCATCACATCCTATTCTCTCTAAAACTCCAACAAAGCCTGAGTTTCAACCATGAACCATGCAATTTGTGGTCTGATAAGGTCATAATGTCATAGACAAAATAATTATTTCCTTTTATTCGACACGCTGCTGTAAGCACCTAAACATAGTCCGTGAGTTGTAGAAAATTCCCAACCCAATGCATGTCAGAGTTGTCAATATACCACCTAGTAGCCATATTGATGTTTCATAGTCTTAAACTAACTACGAAGAGAAAAGGGGTAACAGACTCTTGCAAAAATTAAACCACCTTTTAGTTTTTATCTTTCTCACAGTATGCGGAATAAGAAATAGAAAATATGTAGTGGAATCCAAATCTTAACCAGATAACTTGATTTCTAAACTTCTTATTTTTTTTTTAATGAAATTAGTGTGAAGAAATTTATCCATTGCAAGCCCTATAGTTACGTAACAGAAATACTGTGAAAGGAGGGAAATAGAGGGTCCAAGAGCAGTATTCAGAAGGAGTAACACGAATACTGTGAAAGAAGGGAAAGAAAGGGTCCGAGAGTGATGGGAGGAAAGAGTACTGAGTACCTTGATCAAACCTGAAACGGCAGTTGGCTCAAAAGTAGTGTAGTCCGATGAATACATAGCTTTAGTCCAACTCCTATAAAATCTACTATCATTGGATTCTTGCTTATCATTGTCAGCCTCCGACACAAAATAAGTTTGTCTCAGATCACCACTTCTACAATAAGCCCCATGGTATAAACAATGTTCCCTCACTAGGGAGATTTGAGGAGTAGCAGGCAGTAAATGGCCTTCAGTGCTGAATATGTACCTGTTTCACAGAAAAATATAGAAACAAGAAGTAACTCAACTTTATTGTAAAAGTTCAGGCACTAAATTGTAAATGCATAAGCTCACTCACTTGTATGGCCCATTTTCCACAAGGTTATCAGGACCCACGGCCAAATCAAATAGAAGCCACAGATACTTGACCTAATTGTAACATAGGTTATTAGCAGCATTTCTCTTACAAACAAATAATAGAAAAAAGACAAAATATGAAAGGCAAGACAAATGTTAGGGACAGTATGAGGCATAGTTTATAAAGTGTTAGATATGTGGGTGTCATTCTATGTGTATGAGTAGTCTAGTTACTATTCTTTATATTGTACAGCAGGGCAATCTTGTAATAAACTTTTATCTTCATATTAATAAAATCTAAACACCATGATAGAAGTCATGGACTTCACTCACCAACTTCGGTTTCCCTCTTTCTCTCTCTCTTTTCAACTTATCATGGTATCAGAGCTGGGGGGAAAACCATTGCATTTACCAACTTGCCCACTGCAAGTGGTGATCATTAACACATTATACTCACCATTCTCACGAAGTGGTGGTGACCTGCGTCAGTGTGCACGCATGGCTGAGACCTCTTCCAGCCTCTAAGATCTTCAACATTCAAGTGGGTTCAACCTCAGGAAGTCTCAGAAGACCCCGACCGAACAGGGCCCAGAAGCTCGTTGTCGGTTGCCATTGGACATGCCTCCATGCGCCGCCGGTCTCCTCTGCACTGTTTGTCACACGCCTCAAACACCAGCTCTTTTTGAGCACATGAGAAAAATGTGCCACCCAGATCACGTCCGGACCTTCCCAGATCCTCCTCAAAGTGGATTTCTGGCCTGTTCCACCTGTTTTCTGGCGACTTTGAACAGTTTTAATATCTGTTCAGTGTTCCCTCTTGTTCAAACTGTTTCAGTCCACTTCTGAAACTTTTTCCAGCCATCTCCCCACGGTATTTGAACCTCAAACTTCTTCTACAGGCTGTTCTAAGAGTTTTCTGACCATTTCGAAGATAATGGCTCTTCTACAGACTGCCTGAATCTGTGTTCTCTCCAGAATTTCAGCCATGTCTGAAACCATGATTGATGAGGAAAAAATCCTTCCAAAGACTGATGTTTCTCCCAAAATTGCAGTTTCTAAGACAGCATTCATCTCTCAGATTAATAATCAAGGAAGAAGATCTACTAGTTATTGTACCCGATCCAAGTGTAATCACTGTAACTGGGTTGGCCATACCATTGACCGTTGCTGGATTCTACATGGAAAACCAGTACCAACTACTGAGATTTCAAAATCTGCTAGTCATCTATCACAAGCTGATTTTGAAGGTTTCTTAAGATGGTTTGAAGCTAGACAACTATCTCGATCTATGACTTCAGTTGCTCACACGGGTAACTCCATTGCTTGTATATTACATTCACCATCCTCTGGACCTTGGGTGTTTGATTTTGGTGCCTCCGATCATATCTCTGGCAACAAGCATCTATTTTCACTCTATCCTGTTCAACAAATCTTCCCGTCATTACCTTAGCTAATGGCTCTCAAGTTCCAGCTAAAGGAATTGGGAATGTTGACCTCTTACCATCATTATCTATTGACTTTGTACTTATGTTCTTGAATGTCCTTTTAATTTGCTTTCCATTAGCCGTTTAACTCGTACCCTTGATTGCTTGATCACCTTTACTAAAAAGACTTTGTTCTTGTGTAAGATCGGATTATAGGAAGGATGATTAGCACAAGGCATAAGTCACATGGCCTCTTATCAACACTCAACCTCATCCAGAGGTTGTTCTGCTATAGAGTGACCTCATCTTATTTATGCTCGATTGGGACATCGCAGTATATCCAAACTTTAGAGGATGGTTCCAATTTTATCAAAGTTGTCATGTTTGGAATGTGAATCTTGTCAACTTGGGAAACACATCCATACTTTTTTTCCAAGTCATGTCTGTACTCGCGTTGAGTCTCCTTTTGCATAAGTTCATACTAATGTGTGAGGTCCATGTCATGTTGTCTCAACCTTGGGACATCAATACTTTGTCACCTTTATTGATGACTATTCTTGTTGCACTTGGTTATTCATGATGAAAAATAGATCAGAATTGTTTTCAATTTTTCAAAATTTGTGCTGAAATTCAAACACAATTTGGTGTCTCCATTCATATTTTAAGAAGTGACAATGCCCATGAATACTTCTCTACTCAGTTTCAAGAATATATGACCTCAAGGCATTATTCACCAATCTTCTTGTGCTCATACCCATCAACAAATTGGGATTGCAGGAAGAAAGAATAGACATTTAATTGAGACAGCACATACTCTCCTCATTCATGCTAAAGTTCCATCTCGTTTTTGGAACGATGTTCTTACTGCTTACTATTTGATCAACTGAATGCCCTCATCTGTTCTCCAGAACCAAGTTCCTTATTCCATTATTTTCCCTAACCAACCTTACTCCAAGAAAATACAAGCTCTCTCCTCGATCACTTAAGTGTGTTTTTCTTTGATTTCCTTGGTCACAAAAAGGGTATAGGTGTTTTTTCCTGATCTTAAAAGATATGTGATTCCTGCTGATATTACATTCTTTGAGTCAACTCCTTTTTTCAGTTCAGTATCATTGGAGACATAGAGCATATCTAAGGACTTACCTATTCCTTACTTATTCTTCCTAGTCCATCAGAAGTGGTACACCCCAAATAGACAAAACACCCCCAATAAACCCAGCACCTACTTTGGCACCACCATTGTTAACTTATCATCGCCACCCACAACCAGAACAACCTCCTGAATAGAGGTTCCTGCTGACTCACATTCTGAACCAACATCTTCTCTAGTGGCTCTGGACCTACCAAGTGAGTCTGATCTTCCCATTGCTCAAAGAAAAGGTATTCGTTCTACTCGTAACCCTTTTCCTGTTTATAACTGCTTGAGTTACCATTTTATCTTCGTCCCACTATACCTTTGTATCCTCCTTGTCCTTTGTGTCTATTCCTAAGAATACATGTGAGGCACTTTCTCATCCAAGTTGGAGACAAGCAATGATTGAGGAAATGTCTACTCTTCATTCTAGTGGCACTTGGGAATTGGTTCCCCTTCCAAAAGGCAAATCAACAGTTGGCTGTAAATGGATTTACATTGTTAAAATTGGTCCATATGGTTAGATTGATTGCCTTAAGGCACAACTGGTTGCCAAAGGCTACACTCAGATTTTGGTTTTGATTATGGGGATACTTTCTCCTCTATGGCTAAAATGGCCCCTGTGCATTTATTTTTATTTATGGCTGCCATTTGTCATTGGCCCCTTCGTCAACTTGACATCAAGAATGTCTTTCTTCATGGTGAATTACAGGAAGAGGTATACCTGGAGCAACCGCCAAGCTTTGTTGCTCAGGAGGAGTCTTCTGGACTAGTGTGTCGATTGCGAAGATCACTTTATGGTCTTAAAACAGTCCCCTTGAGTTTAGTTTGGTCGCTTTAGTACAATTGTGCAACAATTTGACTTGACTTGCAGTGAATCAGATCACTTTGTTTTTGTAAGAATAAAAGTCCAGATTCATTGAATGAATCTGTAAAGAATCATTATATTTGTAAAAAGAATAAATTAGGATGATTTAGTTCCTTTGTTATCTTTGTAACCATCAGAATTAGTTAGGATTATTTGTTTCCTTTCTTATCTCTGTAATCATGAGATTTAGCAAGATTTTAGGAGTAGATTAGCTGATCTCTACCAACTCCTCTTGTATATATATTTTAACCGTATCAATGGAAGGTAATAAGCTGGTAATATTTCCAAAATCCTATATTTCTTCATGGTATCAAGAGCTAGGTTCGTCTAGCCATCAAACTCAATCTAAGCCCCTCTCTTTACCCCTTTTGCCCTACCATGGCCGACAATACCAGCGAACAATCCTAGATGACTGAGATCCCCACTGGTGATAGGAAATCTAGGAAATAGAACACAGCCCCAAAAACAGCGTCCAGCATGCAAACTTCTCTAGCCCTTGATCACCCTTCTTTACAAATCACCCTCCATAAATTAAACGGTATCAATTTCAGAAAATGGTACCAATCTGTTACCCTTGTAATCAAAGGCAAGGGCAAATATGGGTACCTTACTAGTGCCATTTCAGCACCCTCAAAAGATGGGTCCGATTTTCAGAAATGGGAGGCAGAGAACTCCATTATTATGGCATGGCTGATTAACTCAATGGAACCCAAGATTGGCCGTGTGTACCTCTTCTATCAGACTGCAAAAGAAGTGTGGGATGCAGTCAAAGAAACCTACTCAGATCTTGAAAACTCTTCCCAATGCTTTGAATTGAAGTCAGCAATCAGGAACACCAAACAAGGAAGCCTAGGTGTCACAGAATACTTCAACAATCTAATGCAATTGTGGCAAGAGATAGACCTCTTTTATGAACCTGATTGGGACACCCCAAATGATGCCCAGAAGTATAGCAAGATGATGGAGAAGGATCGACTGTTTGAGTTCTTGCATGGTTTAAATCCTGATCTAGATGAAGTCAGGGGAAGGGTACTTGGCACCAAGCCATTACCCTCCCTTAGAGAAGCCTTTGCTGAGGTCAGAAGAGAGGAGAGCAGAAAAAGGGTTATGCTTAACCCTTCCACAGATTCCAGACCACTCCTACCCCTGCCAGAACCACAATCAAGTTCTGCCCTGGCTGTCAACAGAACTAGAGATCAAAATTCTATCTCTCGAGAAAAGCAATGGTGTGATCATTGCAACAAACCTTACCATACCCGTGACACTTGCTGGAAGGTTCATGGCAAGCCTCCTAATTGGAAACCGAAGCATTTGAGAGGACAAAACAGGTCAGCTCATGTGGCAGAGACTGACAGCAGCAAGAATTCTGGTATCAACTTATCCACTGATCAAGTAAATTTGCTCCAACAACTTTTACAGCAAGTAAAAACACCTGCATCTCTCAATGCTCTAGAAAAATCCACTTCTACTGCCTCCATTGCTAAAGCAGGTAGATCAGAACATTCCTTTACTATTAAAAAATCTCATGAAGTTCAATGGATAGTTGATTCAGGCGCAATAGACCACATGACTAGAACTTTTGACAACTTTGTCTCCTACTCCAAAACAAATAGTAACATCTCTGTTTCAGTGGCAGATGGAGGGTCCTCCTTAGCCGAAGGAGAAGGAATCATTAAATTTCCGAAATTTTCACTTCAGTCTATTTTATATGTTCCTAAATTAAAGCATAATCTATTATCTGCTCATCGCCTGGTTAAGGATTTGAATTGCAGTTTGACATTTTTCCCAACCCATTGTGTTTTTCAGGACCTTGCTTCGGGGAGGATGATTGGCAGTGCTAAAGAAAGGGAAGGCCTCTATTATGTCACTGATTGTTGTCCTCCTTCTAGGATTAGTCCTTCAATTTTCACTGTTCAGTCAGATTCTGAGGTGCTTTTATGGCACCATCGCCTAGGGCACCCTAGTTTTTCTTATTTACAACATTTGTACCCTCATTTGTTTATCAATAAAGGCAGTGGCAATTTTTCTTGTGTGCAATGTATCCTTGCAAAACAAACAAGAAACTCATATTCAGCTCAAAACTACAAACCATCCAAGCCTTTTCATCTTGTCCATAGTGATATTTGGGGGCCAGCAGGAATACCATCATTAACTGAAAAAAAATGGTTCATAACCTTTATTGATGACCATACACGAACCTGCTGGGTGTTTCTAATGAAAGATAAATCAGAAGCCCCTCAAATTTTTCAAAACTTCCACAAATTTGTGCTTAATGTCTTCCAAACGTCTATTCAAATACTTAGAACTGACAATGGACGAGAATATCTGTCCCATTCTTTTGTTCAGTACCTATCAAACCATAGAATCTTTCACCAAACTTCAAATGCATATACCCCTCAACAAAATGGGGTGGCAGAAAGAAAAAACCGCCACCTTCTTGAGACTGCTAGAGCAATGATGTTTTCTAGTTCCACTCCTCATTCTTTTTGGGGAGAAGCCATCCTTACAGCCTCCTACCTCATAAACCGACTTCCCTCCAAAGTCCTTAAATTTAAGACCCCTTTAAGCCTGTTGATGGAACATTACCCAAATATTAGACTCCTAAACACCTTACCCCCAAGAATATTCGGCTGTACAGCCTTCATTCTCAACCATACTCCCTCTAAGTCCAAACTTGACCCTCGGTCCCTTAAAGTTGTTTTTGTGGGGTACTCTCCTACCCAACTAGGATACAAATTTTATTCTCCCTCAACTCACAGATTTTTTGTCACTGCCAATGTGCAGTTTTAGGAACAGCATCCCTTCTTTTCCAAAACCTCTCTTCAGGGGGAGAATATAAGTGAAGATAGGTCTTGCCATTGGGATCCCACAGTTTCTATGCTGCTGCCACCTAAAAGTTTGCAAGAACCTGAAACTGAGGATGACATTCCTTTAGAATCAGAACTAGAAATCCCACCAATACCTGAAACATCTCCTAACCTAGAATCAGAACCCGAAACTCCACCAATACCTGAACCTTCTTCTGAAACCTCTCGTAACCCAAATCTGAATCTTGAACCTAACCTGAATCCGAAAACTAATCCAAGGGGAGAGACAGCTACAAAGAGATTCTTTGACAGAACATATTGTAGGAGGCCTAAACCACTTCAACAAGGTCAATCATTCGACTTGGAACCGGGTCAAGGGAGTGGAATAAGGGATAATTCTTTGCATTCTGGTAATGACCAATATTATGTTGAAGTAAAAGATACTGAATCCAAGACTCCTTCAGACCTGGCCCTCCCTATTGCTCTTCGAAAGGGAAGGAGGGCATGCACTCAGCATCCTATCTCCAACTATGTTACATATGCAAATCTATCATTAGAATTCAAAGCATTCGTGATCAATGTGGATAAGGTGGAAATCCCTAAAACCATACAAGAGGCAATGGAAAATTCAAAATGGAGAGAGGCTGTGATGGAAGAAATGAGAGCTCTACAAAAGAACAATACTTGGGATGTTGTTGAACTGCCTGACAAGAAGAAAGCAGTGGGTAGCAAATGGATTTTCTCAGTAAAATACAAGTCAGATGGAAGTATAGAGAGATTCAAGGCTAGACTAGTAGCCCAAGGGTTCACTCAAACCTATGGACTAGATTATGAAGAAACATTTGCTCCAGTTGCAAAACTCAATTCCATCCGCGTATTACTCTCTTTGGCAGTAAATTTGAATTGGGAACTTCACCAACTTGACATTAAGAATGCCTTTCTTAATGGAGATTTGGATGAAGAAATCTTTATGAAAATTTCCCTTGGTTTTGAGAATGAAGAAACGAAGAATAAAGTTTGTAGGCTGAATAAATCTCTCTATGGTTTAAAACAATCCCCGAGAGCATGGTTCACAAGGTTTAGTGCTGTTCTAAACAGAATTGGGTACAAGCAGGGACATGCTGATCAGACACTATTCATGAAGTGCTCTAAAGAAGGAAGAAGGACCATCCTTATAGTCTATGTTGATGATATCATTATAACAGGCGATGACTTGCTGGAAACTAGAAAATTGAAAGACCATTTGAAGTCTGAATTTGAGGTCAAGGACCTTGGAAAACTGAGATACTTCTTGGGAATGGAGGTAGCTAGGAGCAAGGAGGGAATATTCATCTCTCAAAGGAAATATACCCTTGACTTACTTGAAGAAACTAGAAACTTAGGCTGTAGACCAGCTTCTACACCTTTGGAACAGGGTGGAAGGGTAGAACTGATAATGAGGATACTCCAGTTGATAAGGGAAGGTATCAACGCCTAGTAGGAAAGCTTATCTACCTCTCCCTAACAAGACCTGACATTGCTCATGCTGTAAGCGTTGTCAGTCAATATATGCACTGCCCTACACAAGGACATTTAGATGCTGTCATTCATATCTTGAGATATTTGAAGAGAACACCTGGAAAGGGCTTATTGTTCAAGAAAAGTGAAGATAGGGGAATTGTAGGATATGCGGATGCAGATTGGGCAGGGTCATATGATGATTGCAAGTCTACTTCAAGTTATTGCACTAAAGTTTGGGGTAATCTTGTAACTTGGAGGAGCAAAAAGCAGTTTGTGGTCTCTAGAAGTAGTGCCGAAGCCGAATATAGGGCAATTGGCCAAGGAATTTGTGAAGTAATCTGGTTAGAAAGGTTACTGGAGGACTTAAAAATTCCTTTGACAACACCAAGAAGACAGTATACTGACAGTAAATCGCCATCAAGTATAATCAACAATCCAGTTCAGCATGATAGAATGAAACACGTGAGGATTGATAGGAGCTTCATTAAACAAGAAGTTGAGAATGGTGGAATTAGTTTAACCTACATTTCTACCAAACTTCAAGAAGCTGATGTACTGACCAAGACTTTGTCAAGACCAGTTTTTGAAGATAATATTGGTAAGCTGGGAATGATAGACATCTATTCACCAGCTTGAGAGGGAGTGTAAGAATAAGAGTCCAGATTCATTGAATCTGTAAAGAATCATTAAATCTGTAAAAAGAATAAATTAAGATGATTTATTTCCTTTGTTATCTTTGTAACCATCAGAATTAGTTAGGATTATTTGTTTCCTTTCTTATCTCTGTAATCATGAGATTTAGCAAGATTTTAGGAGTAGATTAGCTAATCTCTACCAACTCCTCTTGTATATATATTTTTACTGTATCAATGGAAGGTAATAAGCTGGTAATATTTCCCAAAAACTATATTTCTTTAGTTTTCTATCGACATACCTCTCAAGGATGCATATATCTGGTTGTTTATGTTGATGACGTTGTCATTACAGGTAATGATCATCATGGCATTCAGCAGCTCAAACATTATCTCTTTCGTCACTTTCAGACCAAGGACTTGGGCAAACTTCGGTACTTCGGTACTTCTTTGGAATTGAAGTTGCTCAGTCTAAGGGTGGCATTGTCATTTCCCAACAGAAATATGCCTTAGACATTCTAAAGGAGATTGGAATCTTGAATGCTAGGCCTGTTGATACCCCAATGGATCCCAATGTTAAGCTTCTACCTAATCAAGGGGAGCTGCAAGCTGATCCTGGCAAATATAGAAGATTAGTTAGGAAGCTAAATTATCTTACAATGACACGACTTGACATCTCTTTTGCTGTGAGTGTTGTCAGTCAGCTTCTGAATTCTCCATGTGATACTCATTGGGATGCTGTTGTTTGTATTTTGAGATCCATCATAAGAGCACCGGGCAAAGGATTACTTTATGAGGATAGAGGACACACCCAGGTAGTCAGTTACTTTGATGCAAATTGGCAGGTTCTCCTTCCAATAGGCATTCCACCTCGGGGTATTGTGTGCTTATTGGAGGTACCCTAATATCTTGTGTTAGAATATCTGTATATATATGGTAGTATATATTGTATATATGATAGAATCAATTACGAGCAATCTTAGGATTTATTCTTGTATTTGATTAGGATTGTATATCTTTGTATTTAATACTGACCCTATTATATAAAGAATCTTGTGTGGTAAGTTAAGACACAATTTAGCAATATCCCCTCTATTTTCAAGTTGGTATCATTGTGGGTTCCAACCCGTCTTTGCCTATGATTGTTATTCAAAAGTTCCAATAATGTATGTATATTGGACCTTTTGAGACAATTATAGATCCTGGGAGGCAATTCTAATTGGTCAATAAAAATGGATTTCAATGCTATTTTTTGTTTTCCCTTAGTTTAGCATTGCACTCATTGTGCAGTGGCAAATTCTCCAAGCCGCTCCGACCTTCCCCTTCCTTGCCGCGACTCAATTCTGGCAAGCCCTCACTGCCGCAGCTCTTTCTAGCACAGTTCCCGACGCTAATCACTTCACGTGCTACCACAAGCCTGCTGCACCTAAACCCACTTGCCGGTGCGTGAGGGAGCGTGGGACCTCTTTCCAGCGCTGTTCTTCCACAGATCTGGTTGAAATCTCCCGTAAAAGACATCACAAGCCTTTTCGGTTCCTACCTTGGCCGTTTTAGGGGTGTTTCAGATCATGGGTGCCTCGATCCTCGTGTTTTGGGCGCTTTTCTGCTGTCCTTTCTGTGTGTTGTTGTTTCCAGTCCTGCCTAGTCTTTTTTGGACCTATTCTAGGTGTTCCTTTTATTTTTTTGGTTATCTTCCTTTGATTTTTCACAATGGGAGACAGTGTTTCTGGCGTTTCAGGAAGCTCTAACTCTACTCCGTCTAATTCGGCTGCCAAAAGTCCCGTCATTTTAACCAACATCAGCGTCTCGTCAATTACAACTAAGAAATTGACCGGGTCAGCCACTTACAAGTCTTAGGCAACTTCCGTAAAGATTTGGTTTACATGACAAGGGAAATCAGAGCATCTTACCACAAAACGTGAAGATGTCCCAAAAGCTTATCTCTCTTAATGAAAGAAAATTGATGCACAACTTCTTAGTGTCCTCTAGCAGTCCATTGATCCAGAGATAGCGGATCTTTTTCAACCATTTGAAACTTGCTATGAAGTGTGGCAAGAAGCCCAGAACTGCTACATTAATGATATACAACGCCTCTACTCTATTGTATCTAGCATGATGAGCTTGCACAAACAATAGGATACTCTTATGTAATCCTTCCTTGGCAAAGTGTGCTCATTGATGCAAGAATTTGCTACCATGATGCCCACACTAAGGATCAGTCTAAGCAGAAGAAGCAATAGAAACGATTCTTTATGGTCTTTATCCTCTTTACTCTTCCACAAGAATTGGAGCCTGTACACCAACAAATCCTAAGCAGTGCTGATAATCCCACATTGTCTCATACCTTTCAATGACTGTTGAATATCTTTGATCTGACACCACTAGCGTCAATCAAGACACACAATTCAGCAATATTCCTTCTATTTTCAAGTTCTTGGAAGAGTAAGAAGCAAAGTGTAGTTGCCAGGTCAAGTGTTGAAACATAATACAGAGCTATAGCTGCGGCAACATGTGAACTTGTGTGGCTGAAACAGCTACTTAAAGAACTCAAATTTGGGGATGCAAGACAGATGACACTTATTTGTGACAATCAAGTTGCTCTCCATATTGTGTCCAATCTTGTCTTTCATGAAAGAACCAAACATAACGAGATTGATTGTCATTTTGTGAGAGAGAAGATTCTAGCCGGTGACATTGTCACTAGCTTTGTCAACTCAAATGACCAAATAGTTGACATGCTCACAAAATCTCTTGGAGGACCCCGGATTAGTTATATATGTAGCAAGTTTGGAACAATGATATATATGCTCCAGCTTGAGAGGGAGTATTAGATATGTGGGTGTTATTCTATGTGTATGAGTAGTCTAGTTACTATTCTTTATATTGTACAACAAGGCAATCTTGTAATAATCTTTTATCTTCATAATGATAAAAACTAGACACCATGACAGAGAAGTCACGGACTTCACTCTCCAACTTTGGTTCCCATCTTTCTCTCTCTGTTATCATAAAGAAAAAAAACAGAAAAACTCAAACAAAATGAAACTGTTAAAAATATAAAACCATTCTTCGACTTCCACCTAAAAGCTTAAGCTCTTAGGAGATTTGGTCCTTGACATTGGATCAAAGCCTCACCTAAAATCTTAATCTTCCGTACAATTCTCAATCCTATAAGAGACACCAATTGGAGCCCTAAATAAAGATTGATCTACCTATCTTGACAATGATCTTCAATGGAACACAACTAAAAAGATAATGTTCTTAAATTTTGTTTTTTGGGTTTGAAAAAGTTTAGAAGGAGGGCATGTGTTCTCAAAATTAACTCATGTTGAATTTATTCTTACTGTCTCAGCTAGGAAGAAGCTCTCCATGTGATCTTCCTGCTTGTGATGCTCAACATCTGAAATGTGACAGTATCCACAAGGGCATCGAGTCCCATATTGTAAACTGGCAACCATGTCCCGCCCAGCATCAAGATATCTACAAAGAAACACATAGGACACAATTAAGTTTTATGTCAATAAAATACAAATTAAGCCACAATTATCAACAAAAAGTTCATAGAAGTTGAACAAGAAAAAGTAATCCCAATTTCCTATTTTTGCAGAGAAAAAGAAAAAAAGATCTTAAAAGTAGACCACTTGATGAATGATAAGGCACCCTCTAATAGCAAAAGAAGAATAGCAACAAAAAAATCCACCAAAATACAGTGAAAACCATCCATCTATTTATATTATTCAGCAGAAGTGAAGAGTAATTTGCTGAATAATATTCGGAGAAAAAGAGTGAGACTGAGAAATTATATGAAACTGAAATTGAAAAATAAAAAAGAGGCTGTGCTGAATCTCCCAAACCATGCTCATGAAAACTTTTTCAAGCTGTAAAGAAAAATGACTTAGGCAACAAACATGAAAAGAGAGAGGATCTTTTGAGAGAGAACCCTTACTTTGAATGTGTAAGTACTTAACATTGTACACCACTAGTTTTATTTATAATAGTAAACAGGGCTATGTACAGCCTGTAATACAAAGAGTAGTACACTAATACAGTTGTATTACTAAAGTTAATATTAACCATATACAGATACCATGTCTACAAAAGCAGATAAAAGCAACCAAATTTTACAATGATACCACAAACTAAAAGTAGATATAAGCAGACCTAGGATCTCTGGTAGCTTTGTACAGCCAATAGGTGCTTTCTATTAACTCAGGCCGCAGCGGGTAACTCTTTTGCCCATGCTGATATAAGGGGAGAAAAAGTACACACAGTTCATAACTATTAGAAATAATCAAACAAAATTTTCTCAAAAAAAAAAAAAAAGCAATGTAAGACACTTTTTTGTTGGCAAGAAAATGTATTAGACTTAGCCAAATGTAAATGATGATGAAGGGCCATCAACTTCTGGGCCTCAGATTGAATGGCTGTTTATACCTTAAAATCTCCCACAGTCAATCTGTCATTAACTGTTTAAATTGCTTGAAGATATACACTGACAATAAAAAATTGTTAAATTTGGAAAACATGGTTTATGACAAAACACAATGACGTCGATTGATCCATATAATCAATCCCATCTAGGGGGAAAAGGCTTTTGTTGTTGTAAGACAAACTTGTTAAACACATAGTAGATAAAACAAAATGTTCTACTTCTAGTTTTAGTATCAACACTTGTTGCAGAGTCCTATACCTCACATCTCTCGATATTATGTTTAGATCCAACTTTGAAACAGTAGGCCACTTGTTCTTGCATTATAAGGTAGCTAGCAAGCTACATTCGTATGGAACAATCTTTTCGGGACTCTTGGTAATCAGTGTGTCTTGCTATGAAGAACTTTTTTTTTCGGTTCATTATAAATGTTTTGGCAGTGTGCAGTTTAAGCAATTCTTTGCCTTTAAACTTGTTATGGGATAGAATTTTGTTGATGGCTTCTGTTTAGAGTTCTGATCGTGCTGTTTCAAGAGTGATGAAATTTCTGATATAGACTTGGCAGCCTTGCTGCATTCTTGATTTTTCATTCTTGAAATATATATATATTTGTATCCTGACATTTCTGTTTGGAGGATCTCTTATCATCCCCTAGTGTGCTTCCCTATTTTCTCTCTAACAATATTCCTTTTTTTTTTTTATAAAAAAATATTTATTTACTAGAAGAACAGAGATTTTGCGCTAGAAGTTTGTTTAAGAGGACATTATTCAAATTCAGGTGCAACAGATCACCAATTACCCAAAAATGCTAATAACAGAATGCTCAAGCTATAACTAAACTGATGGGCCCTTAACACTTGAGTATAAGAGAAGGGAAAGGAAGAAGGGGAGTGGGCTGGCGAGAGTAATGAGGGGCAGCAAGGAGCATTTATAGCTAGTGAGAGTGGAGAGTAAATAGGGGGCAGCAAGGAGAATTTATAGCTAGTGGGAGTGGAGAGTAAATAGGGGGCAGCAAAGAAAATTTATAGCTAGTGAGAGTGGAGAGTAAAGACGGGGTAGCAAAGAGCATTTACAGCTAGTGGGAGTGGAGAATAAAGAGGGGCAGCAATTAGCATTTAATTAAGGGGGTTATGGCAAATGAATAGGTACTTGGTGGAGAGAATAAATAGGGAAGTGGAGGAGGGGAGAAGACATCTAATTATTTGAGTAAAGAATTCGGGTCTTTGGGCAAGGAGGTTAGCAGACCCTCAAAGATCTGCAGGTGTTCTATCAATATCTTTGTTCTGTTCTCTTCTTCCTTAGTTGTAAAGATTTTCTCTTGAACCGATATCCACTGATATCAGTATTAGTGACCATACACAGAATTATTCAATAAAATTATTGGTATACTTTTGGGTTCCTATCATAAACATAAACATTTTAACAGCCGTATTGGCCCTCAGGTGTTAGAACTAAATATACCTGAACAGTGAGACTAGCAAGATTAAAACCCTCGGGGGTAAAACCATATCTTCTCCAGACACTCAAGAAGGCAGCATGGGTACGAATTGCAGGATCGATATCTCCAGCTAAAACCTTGCAACAATACACGTTTCACTTAGCCCTAAACATAATATTATTGTTTATCCAGAGTCAACTACAAATACTTTATTATATCAAAAAAAAGAAAAAGAACAACCTGAAGGCCAGGCCAAAATGCCTGCAGACTGTTAAATAATGGCCAGACAATAGCAGCAGAGTCCATATTCACTTCTACATACCTACAAACATAAACACAAGTCCGAGTTTCAAACTTGAAATACATTTCAATTTAAACATACTGATGAGTTTCAAAGAACTATAGACAACAGGTCAAGTATATTTACAGGGTGGCACACATAGCCACAAGCTTTTACCAAGGATCATGGTAAAGATAATGCATGGCAGCAGTATAAGCTTCTTGGAACATATACAAGTACTCCTCATCTCCAAATAATAAATAAGCCTGAAATGTCATGTATGGAAAACAAAATCAGAGAGCCCAATGTAATATTAAGTAACAAAGTAAAGCAAAAAAAAATGGGAAAATTACAAAAAGAGGAATTCTTCGTAAAATATTTAAACTGGTTAATAATGTTTAAAAATTGGTTAATCAATAACCACTTAATGACTAAATCACTTGAGTAGTTAAATGCTCCAAATCTGGAAATATTTTTAACCAATAATTCCAATTTTGCAATTTTCCCCAAAAAGGGTCTTTAAGAAACACATCTTTTATATGCAGTAAAATCATAAATCATATCAGCAAAATATATAGAGCCGACAAGCATAAATAAGTTTGCACCATCAGCCAGACTAATTTTAGTGTTTGCAAACAAAATTACAGTCCTCAATGCTACCTCCTTTTTCTCTATTGAAATTTCTTTTTGGTAAAACCAGTCCTTAATGCATAAAATGATTTCTAGGGAAAACCTTAACAACGAAACTGAATTCAAACAATTGGAAGTGTAGTTATAGGAAGCATATCTAAGCAGTTTTATTTATTTGTTTAAGGTAGAGACAAAGAGAGAGTTTTTGTTTTAATATTTTGATAAAAGAAGAATTAATTAATAGACAAAGAAAGCACATAATCAGATTATAAGATGTTTTTCCTAAATCAGACAAAATACAAGGAAGCAAAGGAAGAAAAATGTACAAATGGGAAGAATATCAAAGTGAGTAGTTTTACTTAATTATTTATTTATGATAGAGACCACAGAATAAAATTACACAGTAAAGCAGAAGAAGCAAATAAAAGAAACACGTGTGCTCGCACAGACACACACACAGGGAAACACATTATCACACAAAAAATGTAAACAAAATTCCTATAATATCGTGGGTATATTTTAGTTTATTAAATTGAATCTAGATAGTCATAAGGAACAGTAGTTCTTTTCCATAGTCATAGAAATTAACACTTCAGTACAAATTGCTCCATGGAGGCATCACCATATCAATTTCTGTTACTAACCTTCAACAGATACTCATAGAAAGAGTCAATACTAGTTCCAATCCCGGCATCCTGCAAAATGGCAAAGAGACAGCTGTAGTTGCAATTGATGCAAAAAAGTAGGAAGAATCTATGTCCTAAAAAGTTAGGCATATTCAGGTAGAGAAAGATCACTGGGAAAATGACAGAAGAATGGCAATATCCAGAAACTGTAGAACAACATAAAATTATATGTTGCAGTTTGCCTCTTCACATGGACAACCATTCAATTTACAAAGCTAGGAGACAATCGATAATTCTCAAATATAAACAATTCAAATGTTTCAATAATATACTAAGCCAATATCTAGTAAAGAAGCAACACAAACAGCTCTAAAAGAAAAGTAATTTACATGCCAAAAGAATGAAAAACAAATTAGTAGACAGATAAGTTCAAGTCATATTCCTGAGGCAAGGTCAACCACCATCAATAGCCACAACTTCCTTTCTTTTTCTCCTTTTTTTCCCCTACAATTCATTATCCACATCTTATATTCTTACTACCTTTCTCTATCATTTTTTTTCCACACCAAAGGCCCTCAGGTTCCAGATAGCAGATACAAGGAAAAGGTTCACTTATATTTAAAGAATTAGAAAGCTTTAGTGAGAGAGAAAGGGCAGAAAAAGGAGACATGTTAATGAGAAAAAAACACAATATTTCATTAATTACTCAGAATAGTGGAATATGCAAGCCAAACTAAACCTATATTATACTCATAGAGCGACTGCGTAATGACTCTTATACTCTTCCTTGACTGCACTACAAGTAACTAATTACTAAACCCCAAAAACACTTTCCTTTTTTATTATACTTTATCCTTAAGACTCCCCCTCAAGCTGGAAGCTTACTAAGTTTTCAGCTTTTTAACAAAGGAA
Organism: Ormosia semicastrata; assembly: GCA_029884595.1. Lineage (NCBI taxonomy): Eukaryota > Viridiplantae > Streptophyta > Magnoliopsida > Fabales > Fabaceae > Ormosia > Ormosia semicastrata. The sequence continues at coordinate 40,969,173 of JAQQTO010000059.1, forward strand.
ACCCAAATTAAAATAAAAGAAGAACATAAAAACCTCAGTTAGTCAGTTTATGTCCTCTCCCAAGACTGCTCATTGGGATGCAGTGTTGCATATACTTCAATATTAGAAAAAAATGTCTTGGATGTACTATTTTGTATGGAGATCATGGTCATTGTGAGATAGAAAGTTTTTCTGATGCAAAATGGGCTGGATGTCCCCTAGATACGAGGTCTACTTCAAGTTATTGTGTCCTTGATGGGGGTAACTTAGTTTCCTAGAGGAGTAAGAAGCAGAGTTCGTCTTCTACCTGTGAATTGATATGGTTGTGTCAATTACTTGGTAAGATTGGTTTCAAGAGTGTAAGGCTTATGCAGTTGTGGTATGACAATCCAGCAACTCTCCACATTTCCTCTAATCCAATCTTCCATGAGAGGACAAAGCATATTGAGGCAGACTGCCATTTTGTTCGTGAAAAACTCCAGCAAGGACTTATTTCTATGTCATGTGAAGACCAGGGAGCTGCTTGCTAATGTCCTCACTTAATACTGTTTGTTGCCATGCACAAACTCCAAATGCTACCACAATTCCTTAACTGTATCACAATGTTCAATGACAGCATCAGTTGACAAATGTAAGGTTTTATAAACCGGATTCAAAAACTTATCATCCTCCAGTCTCTGCTTCCTCCTTTGCTACCTTGTCCTTCTTAGGGGATGGGTCATCAGTGAGATGATACTCTTTGTCAATGCTAGACAGATACCATCGGATGATCCTCCACAGAAATAGTTACTTTTGCCCCGAAGTTTTCAATCAGCAATCTTCATAGATGAGAGAACTCCAGTCAACACCACTTGCTCTGACATAACAGTGTCTCTTCAGTCAGTTCTTTCCACCCACAAGTCTCAATTATTTCAGTATTGGTCTCAGCCATGTCTCACTACTAACCCAAGAAAATTTGAACAATCGTGAATGGCAACACTCCTCCAAACGATTTGGTTGCGAGAGGGAAAACACCAAAGGCAATTAAGCCAGAGGTAATGAAGTGCAAAATCAGCCAAATTCAAACTAGTGCGGACCTGGTCAGACTTGTCAAAGCTTGGTAGGTCACCTTCTAGCCAAATTGCACCCTCCTAGGCCTAAAATTCCCACAGTACCACAAGGAAAACACCCAACACAGCGGCTGAACAACCTGAAAAATGCAGCAGACAGGCTGAAACTGTGCTAGACCTGGCCTTAACCAGAAGCAGCCTTCCACAACCCAAACCGCAGCCTTCTGATCCTTCGATCTACAGAAAAAAATCGATCTGCAATTTCTTTTAGCAGAAGCTCAAAGACCTAGGGTTTAGAACCCAGCCCGATACCATGTAGAAGACCAGAGAGAGAGAGAGAGAGAGAGAGAGAAAGAAAGTAGTACAGTATATGGGACATGCACGAGTGTATTACAAGGTATTACACAAGTAGATAAAACAGGAGTAGGAATAAAAGGCACTATAATTGGTAAAGAAAGTAGAGCATCACATTCTATATATTTCATGGCTATATTATTTAAAAAATGTTTCCTAAAAAAGTAATAGATGAAATAATGTCATAAAAAAAAGAATTTCATAATATAAAATATAAGATGTAGATATATATTTTCCTTTGAACTGTTTACAATGTAATTTCAGACGAATGAAATGTATTCTGTACCTTCTGTGTCCATTCACCTGTAAAAACATTAATATGAGCACCAACCAGATTAAGCTTTGAACGACGTGCCCAAAGTCCACGCACTGCATTCTTGGTGACATGCTCAAAAACTGCATGTCAAAAATTCACATAGAAAGGACTATAAGTAATAAGACCACCTCCTCCTTCCCCAAGAGAAGAGAGTGAAGAATAGAAAACTTGATGAGGTAAAATGATAAGCTTACTAGGATCATTTGTCAAACGGCTTAGAACTCCAAATTCAAGAGTCAAGGTCCCACCACCGGCTGTTGAAGTTATCTAAGCAAAAAAGTACTGATTTTTAACACAATATAAAAACATGAAATAGGTTGAATATACTTGAAAATAGAGGGAATATTGCTGAATTATGTGTGTTGTCTAACCACACAAGATTCTTTATATAATAGGATCAGTATTAAATACAAAGATATACAATCCTAATCAAATAGAAGAATAAATCCTAAGATTGCTCCTAATTGATTTTATCATATATACAAGATATACTACCATATATACACAGATATTCTAACACTCTCCCTTAAGTTAGTGCGTGTATATCATATGCGCCAAGTTTGTTACACGTATAGTTGAGCCGGTAACCTCTAAGAGCCTTAGTGAAAATGCCTGCTAGTTGGTCATTCGAATTCACAAATGCAGTGGCAATCTCTCCGGACTAAATTTTCTCCCTAACAAAGTGGCAATCAATCTCAATGTGTTTAGTTCTCTCATGAAAGACAGGATTTGAGGATATATGTAGTGTAGCCTTATTGTCACATGAATTTCATTGGTTGTGATTCACATATTTTCAACTCTTTAAGTAAGAGCCTCAACCAAATGAGTTCACAACTTGCAGTGCCCTATTGCTCAATACTTCGCTTCTGCACTTAACCTGGCAACTACAGTTTGCTTCTTTCTTTTCCAAGATATCATATTTCCTCCAAAAAGAACACAATAACCTGAAGTAGAGTGTCTATCTAAGGGAAAGCTTGTCCAATTAGCATCTGTATAACCACAAATTTTCATATGCCCCTTGTCTTCATATAGTAAGCCTCTTCCTGGTGCTCCCTTAATGTATTTAAGTATCCTAACAACAGCATCCCAGTGAGAGTCACATGGAGTGTCAAGGAATTGCCTTACAATGCTCACAGCAAAAGAGATATTAGGCCTCATTACTGTGAGATAATTCAATTTTCCAACCAACCTCCAGTAACGCCCAAGATCAGCTATTAGCTCCCCCTGTCCTAATAGAAGCTTGACATTAGGATCCATAGGTGTATCAATGGGTTTGCACCCTATCATGCCAATTTCTTCCAAGATGTCCAAGGCATATTTTCTTTGAAAGATAAAAATGTCATGTCTAGACTGTACCACCTCGATACCTAGGAAATAACAGAGCTTACCCAGGTCCTTAGTTTGAAAATGCTTGAACAACTATTATTTCAATTGCTCAATGCCAACTCGGTCATTTCCAGTAATGACAATGTCATCCACGTAAACCACAAGGTAGAAGCATTGATCAGAAGATTGATACCAATAAAAAATAGAATGATCAACTTCACTGCAAATCATGTCGAAGGCTTGAACAACTACTTTGAATCTGCCAAACCAAGACCGAGGGGATTATTTGAGAGCAATGTTATTAATGGCGGATGGCGGTTCATGGTGGAAAGCCAAAAATCCGCCATACAAATATGGCGGATGGCGTTGAGGCCAATGGCAGAAGCCATGGCGGCTATATTTAAAAAAATACAAAAAAATACAAAAAATACTAAAAAAAAACTAATAACATATATCAAGAACAATAAAATTAAAAATATATTCTAAGAAATAAAATTCATCAAAAGTATAACTGTTATATATAATTTGAACTATATAGGATTTACATTTACTTGGGGTATTGTCATATGTGTTAATTGTTATGCTATGTTTTTCTTGAATTTTTCTTTTTTTGACTATGACATTATGTTACTTATAATAATCAAAGTCAAATTCAAAGCATAATCAAACTATCCAAGTCATAAGTCAAAAGACACAAAACATAAGGTTTAGGTCACTAAAAACTAAAAATTAGAAAGTAGTCAAGTACTAGCAGGCAGCAGCCAGCAAGTAACAATAAAATGGCAAATTGACACAAATCTAGGATCTATTCCTCCTCCTCCTCAACGTAGTCATCACTCTCATTGTCTTCTAGTGTGGCATATCCCTCTTCTTCTCCTTCCAATCCCTCAAAATCAATTTGTTCCAACTCTTCTTCTGATTCCTCAAGATTGTCTTCAAATTCTATCTCTTCATCTTCAACTACCACCTCTTTCCCTTTTGAAGTTGAAGTTGCAGCTGCTGAACCTTTCTTTGAAGCTCTTGCAGCTGCTGCACCACTTGAGCTTTGCTTTCTTTTTCTTGTTTGCAGCCTAGTATTTGTTGTAGACTCTCCAACCCCTGAAGCCTTATAAACAGTTTGCCAATCTAAAGTGTCATCACCTCCAAATACCAACTCATTCTTAGCATCATTTTCATCATCTATCTCTCCAATCAGCCACTCATTACACTTATCAATGCCATTGAGTGAGATTGGGTCAATCTCATCCCTAAGATTGTAACGTTGATGGAGTGCCTGATTATATTTCACATACACTAAGTTATGCAATCTTTGATGCTCAAGCCTATTTCTCTTCTTTGTATGAATCTGCACATTAACATAATGAAAAAAAAAAAATTGTAACTAATAACTACACAATAGAGTACAAGGCTAGAATGCTAGACAAAAGTGAAAGAATGACAATTACATGCTCAAAGACACTCCAGTTACGCTCGCAGCCAGATGCACTACATGTCAAGCTCAAAATCTTAATGGCTAGTTGCTGCATATGTGGAGCTGATTGTCCATACATACGCCACCATTGAGCTACAAAGTACAAAGACATAAATTATAAGCTTAGGGCTTAAAATTGTAGGAGTTAGAAGAATTTATATGACTACAAGTCTAGTGCTTAATCTTAGTTTCTCACCTGGTGCAAGGGTCTTCCTATGTGATATTGCAAAAGGATCTCCAAAGAGGCCGGTGGCTTGCTTGTAGCTTGGTAGCTCAAGTAAGATTTTTTGTTGCACCTCTAGGCTTAGTACCAACCTCCTAATGCAGTCATACAAGCCATTTGTGACCTCCAAATCGAACTCAATTGAAGGATTGTCATAGAAGAAGGCCGGGTTCAAGAAGTGAGCAGCTGCATGTAGTGGGCGGTGAAGTTGGCATGTCCATCTATTATCAATGATGGCAAATACAAAAATATTTGCTTTCATTATTTTTGAATGACTTCATGATAGCTTCCTTAGCTTTGTCCATTGCTTCGTAAATATAGGCCACGCATGGTTTTCTTTCACTATCAATAAGCCTAAGAACTCGAACAAGTGGAGCCATAATTTTGAGAGTATAAACCACATGGTTCCAAAAAGAAGGCCTCAATACACATTCAGTTGCCTTCTTTCCTTTGGCATCCTTAGACAACTTGTTAGTCATCCATTCATGTGAGGTGAACATTCTTCTAAGGTTGGCTTTTTCTTTATGAACCCTTTCCAAAGAAAGAAAGGATATAGCAAAGCGTGTAACTGCGTGTCTTACTAATTCTCTTTTATTAGTGAAGTTTCTCAACATGCTTAGGGTACTTGAATGGCTATAGATGAAGCCGACAAGTGTGATTGCCCTTTGGATTGTCTTCTTTACTAGAGGAAGCTTCCCAATGTCTTCTAACATTAAATCTATGCAATGGGCAGCACAAGGAGTCCAAAAACGATGTTTTCTCTTTTCTTCCAACATCTTGCCGGCTAAAACATAATTGCTTCCATTATCAGTTATGATTTGAACCACGTTCTCCTCTCCAATCTCATCCACAAGACTATCCAATAACTCAAACAACTTTTCACCTGTCTTCACAAACTTTGTCCCAGCCGGAGAGTTCACCAAGAAATTAATCAAGCTTCTTTGTTTCCTATTAGTCCATGCATCTCACATAATGGAGCAACCAAATTTTGCCCATTGAACATAGTGACCCTTCAACAAATTTTCTGTGTACGCAAGTTCTTTGTTGAGGCACACCACTCTAGCCTCATGAAAAGTCATTGGCTTCAAACCCGGACCATAGGCTCCAATAGCTTCAATCATATGGTTAAAGCTTTTGTAGTTGACAGCATTGAATGGAATTCCAACTTGGTACATCCATCGAGCTATGTATTGAATGACTCTAGCTCGTGCTTCTTTGTCACAAGACTCCCTTATGCTAGCTTGCCTCAGCTTTTCCTTTTTCCTTCGTTCAATGGCAGTTTCAGGTTTTTGGCAATACAAATCCAATGGCCCTTTCATGGTAGTCTTCTTTTTCCTCTCACTAGTAGTGACAGTAGTTGGTATATCATCTTCATCTCTTAGCCCTTCTTCTTCACTCTCACCAAAAGTCAAATTTTCAAGGTCAAGAGCCCTCACAACATCAATTCTCATTTCAGCACTATCAGATTTCTTTTTACCACTAAAATACACCCACAACTCTTCTCTAATTTCTTTGGGACACTTTGGGCAAGCTTTGACATTGCCTTTCTTTCCCATGAGATGATGTTTTAATCTAGTGATGCCTCCCTTGGTAATTTTGTTATAAAAATTGCAAACCAAATCATTGGTCTCATTCTCCACTAATGGATGACAATACTTCCAGCCTAGATCAGTCCTATTAGTAGTTGCCATCACCCTAAATCAGGTAAAGATGTAGAATAGAAATTAAAATCAATAGGAAAATTACAGAGCATGCACAAACAGAGCCTACTAAGTAAGGAAAAGAACGGAGTGGATGATGGGAAAGAAAAACAACACGCACGGTGGGTGGGGGGGGAAAGAAAAACAACATCCTTTGGGTGATGGCTGTTAATGGGTGGGTGCGAAACAGATGGAAAGAAACAAAGAAAACAAAAAAATAAACAAAAACAAAAACCTTAACTACTTGGAGATTTGGAGAAGAAAGAAATAGAGATAGAGGTGTGGCGTGCAAAACAGAGACACGCCACCAGAGAAGATAGAGACGCGGCGGTGACTGGCTGGCAAAGACAGGTGCGGCAGCGGTGACTGGTCGGTGAAGACGATCAACGTTGTTGGAGTGCGATGGAAGAACAGAGGCTCGATGGAGTGGGTAACAGCAAATGGTTTGGGAATTAGGGCTCGATCGATGGTGATTAGTGGGAAATCAAAAACAAAAACCACCCAAACTGCCTAAAATACCCCTAATTTTAAAACTAAAAAACCCAAAGTACCCCAGAATCTGCCATTTAACTGTGGCGTCCGCCATATCGCCACACCACCATCTCCATGGCGTCCGCCATGGCACCGCCATGTGCAACCCGCAACGCCATTTGCTTTCTATGGCGTTCTTCCCGTTTTCCGCCCCGCTATGGCACCACCATAACCGCCTTTTGATAACACTATTTGAGAGGCCATACAATGATTTACTCCAGACTCCTCCTAAGCAACAAAGTCAGGCGGTTGCTCCATGTAGACTTACTCCTGTAAATCACCATGTAGAAAGGCATTCTTTATGTCTAGTTGATAAAAGGGCCAATGTCGGACAGCACCATGGCAAGAAAAAGTCAAACAGAGGCAATCTCAGCAATTGGAGAAAAGGTGTCGCTATAATCAAGACCAAAGATTTGAGTGTAACCTTTGGCGACTAAGCGAGCCTTCACTCGGTAAATGGATTCATTTGGACCAACTTTAACTATAAACGACACCTACAACCAACAACAAATTTTCCTGCTGGTTTAGAAACTAGATCCCATGTGCTAGATCCCATGTGCCATTAGAGTGTACGGCAGACATCTCATCTATCATTGCCTGGCGCTAACCTGGATGAGAAAGTGCTTCACCTGTGGTTTTAGGAATGGAAATAGAAGATGAACTTGAAACAAAGGAGTAATGTTGTGAAGAAAGGCAGTTATAACTAAGGAAAGCATAAAGTGGATGAGGGTTACGAGTAGACTGTTTACTTTTTTAAAGAGCAATAGGTGAACTATCTGACGCAAGAACCAAGGCAGAGGGAACGACAGGCGACAGTGGTGAGTCATCTGGAACAGGACTGGCACCAGTAGGCGGTCGTGGTCGACACTGAAAAGTAACAAGTGGACGAGAAGGACCATGGACAGGCACCGGAGCAAGCACAGAAGTAGGACTACTATTGGAATCAGTAGGAGGACTATAGAGAGGAACATGGAGGATGATGTCTACCTGAGAAGTATTAGCAGGTGAAGAAGAAAAAGGTTGCTGATCGAAAAAGGTGACATCAGCAAAAACAACATAGCAACCTAAACTGAGAGAATAGCAGCGATACCCTTTCTAAAGGCGAGAGTATATTAGGAAAAGACACTCGAAGGCTTTTGCAGTACAGAGGAAGGCATGTGGTCTATCAAATAACAAGATATAAGAACAACATCCCTCTAAAAACAAATCGAAACATTCATATGTAAGAGTAAAGTCCTGGTTGTTTCAATTAAATGTCAATTTTTGCGTTTAGCCACTCCATTCTGTTATGGAGTATGAGGGAAAGTTGTTTGATGTAAGATACCCTATTTAGCCAAGAATTCCTTAAAATTAGAAGACAGATATTCGCATGCGTTGTCACTATGCAAAATATGGATAGTTTTCCCAAATTAAGTACGAATTTCAGCACAAAACTTTTGAAATATTGAAAATAATTCAGAACAATTTTTCATTAAAAAGACCTAAGTGCAACGGGAATAATCATCAATAAAGGTTACAGAGTATTGAAATCCTAAACTAGAACTGATACAACTAGGTCCCCATATATCTGAATGAACAAAGGAGAAGGCTGAATTAGCTCTTTTATTGATACGACCAGGAAAGGAAGCACGGGTGTGCTTTCCCTTTTGACAAGACTCACCATCTAAAGACTGTAAACTAGATAGGTGAGGAACCATCTTCTAGAGTTTGGAGAGACTTAGATGTCCAAGACGACTATGAGTAAGGTCAGGGGAATCTGTCACGGTACATGCCATTGGAGAACTAGGCACAACAAGATGGCAAAGTCCTCGTGACTCACCACCGACTCCAATTGTCCTCCCAATACTCTGATTCTGCACAAGAACAAAGTTTTTAGTGAAGGTAACGGAACAGTTAAGAGATCGAACTAACTTACTAACAGATATCAAATTCAAAGGACATCTAGGTACATAAAGAACAGATGTTAAGGATAGAAAGGGACATGACTGAGCTTGGCCAATACCGTTGACAACAGCTTTAGTTCCATTAGCAAGAGTAACAGAGGGTAATTTATTAGAGTAGGTAAAAAAGGCAAGAAGATCCTTATTAGCACAAAGGTGATCAGAAGCACTAGATTCAATTATCCATAGCCCAAGATATGATTGAGATAAACAGGTAGTGCGATTACCTATTTGTTCAACCGAAATATGTGAAGATGCCTTAAAACGGAGGAACGCCTAATAATCTGCAGTAGGAATGGTCACACCAAACGTGGATGATGCTGACTCAGTTTGAACAAAATTAGCAGATGCTGGTTTACCATGTTTCACCCAACAGCGCTCCTCCAAATGTCCCAATTTGTTACAAAAAGAACAACGTGGTTTGCTACTACCACCACGACCACTACCAGAATTATTAACTTGATAGACAAGAGTAGAAGACTCCAGTACTGGCATGGTTGGGGATGCAAGTGCTAGTGGTGTCATATTAGAGATATTCAACAGTCATTGAAAGGTCTAAGACAATGTGGGATTATAAGCACTGGTTAGGATTTGTTGGCGTACAGGCTCCAATTCTTGTGGAACAGTAGAGAGGATAAAGACCACAAACAACTGTTCCTATTGCTTCTTGTGCTTAGACTGATCCTTAGTGTGAGGCATCGTGGTAGTAAATTCTTGCATCAATGAGCGCGCTTTAGCTAGGAAGGATTCCATATGAGTATCTTGTTGTTTGCACAAGCTCATCATACTAAGGACAATAGAGTAGAGGTGTTGTATATCATTAGTGTAGTAGTTTTGGGCTTCTTGCCACACCTCATAGCAAGTTTCAAATAGTTGAAAAGATCCACTATCTCTTGATCAATGGATTACCAGAGGACACTAAGAAGTTGTGCATCAATTTTCTTCCATTCAAAGAGATCAGCTTTTGGAACATCTTCAAGTTTCGTGGTAAGATGCTCTGACTGCCCTTGTCCTGCAAACCAAATCTTTACGAAAGTCGCCCAAGACTTGAAAGTGGCCAACCCGGTAAATTTCTTAGTTGTAATTGACGGGAAGTTGATGTTGGTTAAAACGACAGGACTTTTTGCAATCGAATCAGACGAAGTAGAGTTAGAGCTTCTTGAAATGCCAGAAACACTATCTCCCATTTGAGAAATAAAAGGAAGATAGCCAAAAAATAAAAGGAATACCTGGAATAGGTCCAAAAAGGATTGGGCAGGTCTGAAAATAACAACACACAAAAAGGACAATAGAAAAGTGCCCAAAAATACGAAGACTAAGGCACCCACGATCTTAAACACCCCTAAAACGGCCAAGGTAGAAACCGAAAAGGCTTGGGATGTTTGCTATAGTAGATTTCGACTAGATTTGTGGAAGAACAGCACTGGAAAAAGGTCCCACACTCCCTCACGTGCCAGCAAGTGGGTTCAAGTGCAATAGGCTTGTGGTGGCGTGTGTAGCTTTAGACGGCGATACGATTTCGAGATATGGACGAACAGGAGGTTGCGCTTCCAATTCCAGAGGTATTGCACCTAGATCTGAAGGTCTGACAATTGTTGGAAAGTGATCGGCGGCAAGAACTGTGCCGGAAAAAGTTATGGCAGTGAGGGCTCGCCGGAATTGAGTCGCGGCAAGGAAGAGGAAGGCCATAATTGAAACATGGCTTGGAGAATTTGCCACTACAAAGTGGGTGCAGCGGGTTAGGGTTTAGACAGAGATAGGTTGAAACCCACTCTAATACCAACTTGAAAATAGAGGAAATATCGCTGAATTGTGTGACTTGACTGACCACAAAAAAATATTTATATAATAGGGTCACTATTAAATACAAAGATATACAATCCTAATTAAATACAAGAATAAATCCTAAGATTGCTCCTAATTGATTCTATCATATACACAAGATATACTACCATATATATACAGATATTCTAACAAAGATATATGATAACCAAAGTCCAAAAGATATTAAGCAAAATAAAAAGGTTTTAACATACAATCTACATTCTAGTTCTCCACTAAACAGCAACCACAGAAAACTTATATTCCCCCCCCCCCTTTGTTTTACTAGTTCATTACTTTGTTGATGTATAACACAATAAACAGGAATTGGATGCATAAATATCATTTGAAATTTTTGTTTAAAGAAAAAGAAATTTATTTTTGGGGGTAAATGAGAAAAGGAAATTTTATTAGAGAAAAGAGGAAAAATAAAACTAGTGGAGGATAATATATCCTTCAAAACAGAAAATTCTAGATACAAGGAACATGTAAAAACTCAAGAGGTAGTACAGCTGCCCAATCTGTCATTCTGTCTACATCTCAGAAAAAGCAGCTCCCTTGAAACAACCATGAGCTGAACACCAAAGAGAAGCCATAAACATAATCCTACCAAGTTTAGGGGCAAATAGACACCCTTAAAGATGCAAGCATTCTGCTCCAACCAAATGCATCAAAGGAATGCATAAATAGAACACTGCCAAAAAATTTAACATCCCCATTTCTGCCAAATATCAGAAGAATGTGCAGTGTGAGGCCCATGAATCTGCAATGAGTGATTTGTATAAATCTTGTTAAGTACCACTGTCCAAATGAAATACTTTACCTTATAGGGAGCTTTAGAATTCCAAATGGGTTTGTCAAGAAGGAAAGTTTGATGGTTAGGAGAGGAAGTTAGAAACTGAAAGGATTTATAAGAAAGCTCACCAGAAGTATTTACACAAGGTAGAGGTTACAGACACGACGAAAAGCCTCCAAAAAGGAACAATCCTCATCCAAACGTGCTCCCAAATCTTGATATGAAAACAATCATCCAATCTCAGAAATTAGTGGTTAAAGAACTTTCCAAAGACTCACATGAGTAGCAGTGATTGCCAGTTTGGCATCCCACCCATTCGGATATAAACCATACTCAGAATTACTTGGCGCCACAATGAATTGACCTCCACAGGAAAGCGGCATGACCATTTAGCTGCCAACCCCCCCCCTCCTTTCTAAGCCAGCAACAACTGCTCCCAACTCACAAGGTGGCCTCTTCTCTCCCCTACTAGAGACCCAAGGAAATCACTCATTATCCTTTCAACTAATGGTGCCACTTCAGCTGGAATCCAAAAAGGAGATAGATAATAAACTGGAATGTTGCACAAACAAGTCTAAATAAGAATAATAAATCCACCCAAAGAGAATAAGCACCCTTCCAACTATCCAAATGCTCCAGATTTTTTGAACCACTAGATCCCAAAAGGAAATAGCCTGAGGATTACGGAACACGAGAACACCAAAATAAGTGAAAGGCAACTGCAATATTTGACAATCACCCAAAGTAACAAGGGAACAAAGGGCATCAAAGTCTACATTATACAAGCCAAACCACTCTTTGTAATTTTTACTTCAAGCTAAAAACAACCTCAAAGAACTGAAAACTATAGAGAGCATTCACAAACCTGGATGTGCTAAGCCCAATATCTGTTGGAAGAGTCTGAGTCCTTTATTTCAGCTGAAACTCTCCTTTGACATTCAGCACTCAAACTAACACATACAGGATAATTTGAAACCAAAACAACTCACTGAAATCCTCTGAAACATTTGCTTCCTTCAAGAAGATGAGCTCAACACCTGCTGTCTTGCAACACTCCGGTGTAAAATCCCCATCATCAACCTACAATCATCTCCAGAATTTTGTTTCGCAGCTCGTTCTCCACATACCAGATCAGCAAAATTAATACCACAAGCCAAAAAGGATTCTGACCTAGTATCTCTACCTACTGTTAGAGATATAAAACCAATCATGAGCCTCTGCCTAACAGCATAAGCTTTTAGGAGAGTCGGACCATGACAATTTAGGGGTATTCGTGGGACGGGTTTATCTTGACCCGAACCCGGCACAACATTTTGACTAGGCCAGTTTCTTGGACCCTAACTCGGCCCGATCATGGTCCAACAAAAGACCGGGTAAATACTGGATCAACTCGATAATTAAATAAATTGTACAAATTTGAACATTATATATAGCTAATTCACAAAATTATAAAAGTATGAGACTAAAAGTAAGGGATGTTTTATAATATACATTTCGAAACAGATTACATCAACATAAATATATTATAATATTATGCAAAATGTATTAATTTAAGCCAATAAGTTTCATTATTTAACACTTATTGTCAAAAAAATTGTTTTAAAGTATTATGCAATGTCGGGCTGGGTTGGGACAGCCGAAGTGTGACCCGGCCCCGACCCGAAAATACAACAGGTCTAATTTTTAGAACCCAAACCTGTCCCAACTAGCTTCAGGCCGAAACAGGTTATTAGGACAAGTCGAATTTTAAATACCCCTACTTGACATGGTACCAAAGCCTCTATAATCAAGTGGTTAGGAGTTCAATCCTTGCCACTCTCATTCTTCTAAATTAAGATAAATTTCTACACAAAGTAGAGTAGGTTTGTGCATTGTTCATGCTTCAAGCCTAAAAGGCTCTTGTGAAAGGGGGGTGTTAGATAAAAAAACCAATCATGGGCCTTCGCTTAACCGCTTAAGCTTTTAGCAGAGTTGATTCTTGACACCTACCTTCCTTATGCTTCAAGAAACTGACTGAGGGATATGGTGAAGGCTGTACCAATGCATTGAAAATTGAACTGAAAAAAACCACCATCCCCTACCATAAGGACCTACAAGGACATAGATGGTTCTTCACCTCCCTGCTCCAAAGAATTCTGAAACAGAGAGGAACTTTTCTCTGCTATTTTGTCCTTTGACCACTATGAAAGCCTTCCCTCTTCCACAGGGATCTCATACCAATTCAGTAATCACATATCTCCCGAAGAACTGACAAAAGCCAGAAGGAAGTCTCTTTGCCTAGAATGTTACAACTAATGAAGCCACGTCCATGTTCAACAATTCTCAAACTATTTGAAAGGAAAAAGAAAGCAGTGAATACAAACAAGAGCAGGAAACTGATGCCAGCAAAGATTCTATGTTTCTCGAAAATAAAACAGTGGAGCAAAGAAAACAGTACGAGCAGAACTCTTGTATTTTAAAGGAGATTTCTTTAGCACATTACTTGACTTGAGATAAGATTAGGCGTTTGGCGTCTATTTGGTATAAAGCACATGGCCTTTTTAAAGTAGTTTCACTAACAGATATGTTGAGGGATTGAGAAGCTTTGTTCCATTGATTTTCTCTATTTCTTGGTTATTTTCTGTTTTGTTCTTCTGTTTAGGAGGATTCCTTATCCTCCTTTCTCTTTGTGATTTTTTCTCTTCCTCTCAATAAATTTCTTCTTTTATCCACAAAAAAAAAAGTGGAGCAAATGTCAGTCTCCGAACTATATCCTCTGCTAATTTAAAATTAGTTGTCCATTTGTTTCTCATATATCATTTGTTTAGAAAACATTTGAAACCTACATATTCTAACATAAAAGGAGGAAGCATAGGTAAAGACGTTACCTTGCTTTCATGTTTATCAACTCCATGTAACAGATTTACAGATCCAAATGGAATTCCTGCAATACAACATAGCATAGGACAGTCAACACATGATGTACTATTAAGGAGATAAAACAACAATCTCTATCTAGTCAAGCTGAAAATATCAGCTAGTTTGCATCACTCTAAGCAAATAGCTGGAATGGTTATTTCTGGAAGCCTCTCCACTGCTATTTTTTCTATGATTGTGAATGGTGAACATATGTCTTGGTTTCATGTACGGCGGGGAGTTAGGCAAGGGGAACCTCATCGCCTTTCTTGTTCACTTTAGTGGTTGATGATCTAAGTAGCATGTTTTCAAGAGCTGTCGATAAGGATCTCATTAAGGGTATTAGAGTTGGTTCAGATGAGATTAAGGTCTTCCACCTTCAGTTAGATGAATGATACTATTCTCTTTCTAGAGAAGGATAGTGACACTTATATGAATGTTCTTTCCATCTTTAAGTTCTTTGAAGCTATCTGGACTGAAGATTTATGAGGGATTTTCTATGTCTGGTGTGGGTAAACAAACCAAAGAAGAGATCTTCTTGTTAGTTGGGAGGTTGGTTATAGTTGTAGGTTTCAGTAAAAACAATGAAGCCAAACTTTTGACATAGTATGCAGTTTTTGCAATTCCTTGGTACATTTGGTTGGAGCAGAACACACACAACTTTAAGGGTGTCTCTTTGCGCTTAAATTTGATATATAGGATAGGATTATGTTTTTAGCTTCTCTTTGATGTTCTGCTGATAAGTACTGGATAAACTTGGACAAAAAAATGAGAGAAAAAAACTTGATATATTGATGCACTCTGGTTTATATAAGAGTGATATCAGTATATGGAATTATAGGAAATTATCTAGGAAAAACAGAAAGATAGAAGTAACAGATAGTTTGAGCAAATGAAGAGTGCTCAGTCCCTCCCAATAGCCTAACCCAATTTTCTGCCTCCCTTCTCACGTTCTCCCCCCACAATTATACCCTCACACAGCAATTAATCCCCCACACAGAAATTACTTTAGCAACAGTAGTAACACAGCAATTATTCCCCCAAATTAATCCCCCACACAGCAATTACTTCAGTAACAGTAGTAACACAACAATTATTCTCCCCCAGACAGCAATTACTTCAGTAACAGTAGTAACACAGCAATTATTCTCCCACACAACAATGAATCCCACGTTCTCCACTCACTCAATGCCAGCACAATAAATTAATTACCGACTTGATGATGCACATTCTCCTTCCCTGTGGCCCAATTCCTTTGCAGCTTGAAACTTTCTT
Source organism: Ormosia semicastrata (assembly GCA_029884595.1). NCBI lineage: Eukaryota > Viridiplantae > Streptophyta > Magnoliopsida > Fabales > Fabaceae > Ormosia > Ormosia semicastrata. The sequence continues at coordinate 40,984,849 of JAQQTO010000059.1, forward strand.
CTAACATATACTTGGGTCACCTTTGGGGTCCTATCAACACTTCCCCACAAAGAACTCACCTTGTCCTCAAGGTGGAATTCAAGAAATTGGTTCTAGAGTGCAGACATGTCTTCCCAAGAGTTTTCAAAATTAGGAAGGTCCTGCCATTTGATCAAAACTTCCCTTGCATCAGCAGAATTCAGACCGTGATCTAGAACTTCAACTGGTTGTACCTTCAGTTCCCAATGGCTTCCTGGGTACTAGTCTATCAATGACTTCTTGGGTACTGATCTATCAATACTTCCCCTCAAAAGATTCACCTTGTCCTCAAGGCGAAGGGACGAGGAAATATAACAGCTCAAGGGACTCCCTCTACGATCCCATTGCTTGAAGCATGAAAGCCAAGAGCTGCATCCCTTGGAACCCACTTTGGCACTGCTAACTTCCACCCCACATTTCCTGCCATATGCAGCTACTGTCTTCAATAACTCCTCAGAAATTGGTTGAATGCAAACCACATGATCCTAGAATAAACCATATGTATTGCCGGTGCCGTCTAATATACACCCTTTTATAAAGGGTGTATGATACACCTTACAATAATAGCCTTTGATTTATGGATATAATAGTTCAAGCGCTAGATTTCATCACTTGCAACTTGAAGAACAGGTTACATACTCATTGGATCTGCCTCCATAGCTGCACCACCTCCTCCGTCGGCCGAACCCAGACACGGCGGCAGTGAGAAGCGACGATGGATCGGAGGTGGCGCAATGGAGATGGTTTCTTTGTTGGGGGTGGTGGTGGTGGTGGAGTTGCCGGAATCGCTACGCAACTGCCAGCGAGGGCTTTGTGCGTGGGTGGTGACACAGCTGAGCACCCTCCCCTCCACCCTCATCCACCTCTGACGACACCGTAGAGGAAGATGACGATGGACACTGCAGCACGCACTGCCTCCCCTCCACCACCTCCTCGCCCTCCACCTCCCCCACCACCGCCATCCACCCTAGATGAACTTGGTCTCCTTGCTGCTTGCGACGGCGAGCAATCGTCCATCTTGCGCTACCATCTAACCTTTCTAATTTCTATAGATTTTCACCCAAATCAAAAAGCAGCCGCCCTCAAGCCTGAATCAAGCTCCACCACCGAAAAGAATCTCAGCCATCATAAACCCTAAACTTGCCACAGATCCGAGCCAAAGCCTCCACCACCATGGCTGAACTCCCAAACCTCAACCACCGCCAGCCAGAGACCAAAAAACCACTCGCTGTCGCACCCCCTCGTTGCACCAGATCTGATCACCACGAACCAAGATATACGGCCCACAACCACCAAGATCATGGCTGAACCAAACCACCATCGTCGCCACGCGAACCCGGTCTTCACCGCCGACAGCAATTGGTGCTAACAGCGCCAACCAGAGACGAGAAGGGTGACGAGTGGCGCGACAGTTAAAGACGAGAGGGGTGATGAGCGGCGTGGCAGTGGTGCACCAACGTCACCTTCGACCGTTCTAGCATCCAACGCACTATACAGAGCCTTATCCAAATCTCGTCCGACTCGATCCACCACTGATGCAGCGACGAGATGAAGGGTCTCTGTTCGTGGGTGGCACTGGTGTTAGGCGCACAGCGCAAGACAGCGTGACGTGGTGGGGGTACGACCTGCCGACAATGGAGGAGTTAGGGGGCGACGGTGGTCATGGATGGTGGGCTGCGATGCGGTGGGGGTGGGCGTGGGGTGAAGGTGGTGGTAGTGGTGGGGTGGGTGAGGGTGGTCTGGGCCGATGACAATGGGGGTAGGGTGAGGATGGTAGTGGTGGTAGGGGTGGTGGTAGGGGTGGAGGTAACTGGTTGGAGAGCATTGACAACCTGTATTTACAGGTAATTTTTAGGGTATATGGTGCACCATAACATCATAGGGTGTATATTAGCATCCACCATGTATTGCCTTGGAACTTAGTACCACACATTCGAGCAAATAAGAAGAAATCATGGATTATCTCAATGTCTTGCAATTGCAGCAACAGACCCCTCTTTTTGCCTCTTATTCCCCATCCAATCTTCTCTTTATTATAATTCTTCCTTGTGATAATTTTAACTTTCAGCACTTGCCAATACAAGAACATTTGGACCCCAGGTTCTAGTGAGGTCATGCAGCCTCCAATTTTGTCCACCAAGTAGATGCACACCATAGCATCATAAAGAATTGTGCATGTGGTGAACTTATCAATATGATCAACACTTGTTTGATCACAATTACCATTGCTGGATTTTGACCCAAACAATAGTTTATCAAACATTCTGCAGTAGAGCTATCATAAACAAATTGAACTCGTAATGGAGAGTATGCCCATTTCTGTAATAGGTCATTATATGTCTGCAGGTTCCTCTCTAACAGCATGGGTTGTAAACCCAATGAACCTAACCCAACTTGAAGGTGGAGAAGATTCATTGAAGGACAATATGCAACTGGGTATATTGATAGCTAAGTTGACCATCACAATACCAATACCAGCAAAAGTTGACTCACTAAATAGGGAAAATACAGTTAAGACAGTACTCAAAGTCATACCGATAACACCTTTGAATTTCTCCAAAATGGATGTTGACATGTCAAGCAACTTCTCAATTTTCTTCACCTCAACATTCTTGAATGGATCATTTTCTGGTAAAGGTACTTCAATAGTTGTACGCCATAGCAAGGAGAGAACAAATTCTCTAGTACCTGGATCAAACCCAAAACGGCCATGTGCTAGTTCCATGTATTTAGATGACATTGTCTCTTGTTCAATATTGGAATGCAATGGTTATAACCAAGCATCATTATCTGTTTTGGGCCATGGCCCAAAATCTATTGCAATAGTTTTAATGGGTGGAGTCTCTTTGGATGCAGTTGAATCCTCTGCCCCAGCTTCAATTATAGAATTGGGTCGTGGCCCACATATCATTGAGTACCTTTCTCCATTTTTCTGGACCCCCTTCCTCTTATCAGTGATTTGGGCCTGACCCATTAGGTTGAGAAAAGAACCCAATTCCCATTCTGCCCCTCCTTCCCTCTCCACCCCAAGCACGATGCTTCTGGTAGGAGATCGTGGTGCAGCAACCATTTCTGTCAGCGTCTCAACCATGAACGATCCTTCGATTGCTATACAAAGGTTTGGGTCCGGTGGTTCTGGCAGTGGAGGCTTGGCAGGCACACGCGGATCCGGAGCTCAGTCACAGTAAATGACCCATCCGCCTCCATGAAAGAACCCGAGTCCGGCAGTTTTGGCAGTGGCGATGGGCTGAGTGAACTTCTCAAAACCCAAAGTTTTCTGGCCATTGTGGGGTACTTCTGTCCCTGCTGGACCATCGTGTACAAATCGTCCTCTATCTCCACTCTCATTTCGTCACCAAGACATGGCCATGACTGTGGCGATTTCCGTCTCACTATAACTAGCTCTTTATGGAGTTCCTCCTCTTCTGTCATCATCTCAACCGGATCTGAGTTCTTGAAACTGTGAACCACTGCTGCATCACCATCTTTATCTTATGCCTCAATCTCCTCTACCACATTCTTGACCTCAACCTTATCCAACACAGGGTCATTCTCTGTTTCTGTCTCTGAATATGGTTTCAGTTCTGATTCCTCATCCCAGACCCATACTAGCTGATCCAAGTCGTACTTGGGATGGAATCTTTTGACCAGCGCCTTCAAGAAGGTCCACCAAGTAGCATTCGGATTGCGCCACTCCCACCACTGGTACCAAATTAGAGCTCGGCCTCTCAAGTCCCTCACAATTTCTAGTAGTTTCTCCCAGTCCGGAGTTGCATCTGCGTCAAAGTGCTGCACCACATTGATCAACCAACCGTAAGCGTCACCTCCGTCAAATACTGGAATCTCCAATCTCTAACGATGTCTAAGATCTTGCATCTCCAATCTATCTAGCGGCTTCTCGATCCGCTCCATTCTGTCATCCATTTTTTTGGTAACCGTCCAGGGCTCCCATTGTCCCTTCTATCACCGGAAACGTGAAAACTGATACGTCTGCGAAATTGCGACCTTGCCCTCGTCTCTTCCCTGTTTCGGGCCTGTAGCAGTTGCATCATCTCCTCCAACTGACCCTCCAACGCTTCATGTTTCTGCTGCATACTCTTCTCCAACGTCTCAATGCGGGGATTCCATAGCTCGCGTGGTCACCATCCAAAGCCCCTTGGATCGGGAGCTCTGATACCAATTGATAAGTACTGGATAAACTTGGACAGAAAATGAGAGAAAAAAAACTTGATATATTGATGCACTCTAGTTTATATAAGAGTGATATCAGTATATGGAATTATAGGAAATTATCTAGGAAAAACAAAAAGATAGAAGTAACAGATAGTTTGAGCAAATGAAGAGTGCTCAGTCCCTCCCAATAGCCTAACCCAATTTTCTGCCTCCCTTCTCACGTTCTCCCCCACAATTATACCCCACACAAAGCAATTACTTTAGTAATGTAGTAACACAACAATTATTCTCCCAAATTAATCCCCCACACAGCAATTACTTCAGTAACAGTAGTAAAACAACAATTATTCTCTCCCACACAGCAATTACTTCAGTAACAGTAGTAACACAACAATTATTCTCCCACATAGCAATGAATCCCATGTTCTCCACTCACTCAATGCCAGCACAATAAATTAATTACAGACTTGATGATACACATTCTCCTTCCCTGTGGCCCAATTCGTTTGCAGCCTGAAACTTTCTTGTAACATATACTTGGGTCACCTTTGGGGTCCTATCATCTGCCCATGGCTATTTCATGGGAGTTTCCCTCTTTGATTTACAGAGAGATTGGGCAGTCTTGTTGCATTACTAGTTTTCTTCTTGTTATTTTCTTTTCTTTTCTTTTTTTTATATGCTTCGAAGGATACCTTATCCTCCCCCTCATTGTAATTTCCTTCTTTTCCCTTGATTAAAGTTTTCCTTTTTGAAAAAAAAAGGGAAATTTCAATCCTCATAATTTAAACATCCTCTATAAAGCACTCTGAGTTTTGCAATAAACACACTATCATTCTTCTCCATGTATGTGTCAGTGTCTGTCAATAGTATGGTGGTATAAAATGCCACCGAAAGTGAAAATTCAAAAGAGAATATATATATATTTAAAAAAGAAAAGAAAAAAGAGATGCAAATAAAATAATCCTTTCTGGAATAGAGAAAGATGATTATGAATGTAAAGCCACTAACAGGCAGGCACAATTGTGCATCCAACGAGCCATACCTGTAGGAGTATCAAATGCAGGTAACAACCTCCTGGCAAGATCTTCAGCTAAGTTGAGTAACTGATTATCATACAATGGAACTCTCATGCCCTGCAGATAATGAATGTGAAGATAATTCAATGAACATGATAAGCTCTTTTATGTTATGAAAATAAATAAATAAATATAACCATATGAAACCTGATGCTAAACTATCCAGATCATCGAATAACTCGTCTGAATGATTAGATTAATAGAAGATAAACATGCATTTATATATGTAATCATTTGTATAATAATGGATACCGTAGCATAATCACTGGCTATAAGATGAGCCGAAAGTAATCCTCCAAGGACCCTGATAGTAGTCTCAAACACAGAAACCGTTTTATTCTGCAACCAACCAATGTAACATACATTTGTCTTATCTCTTAATCTTAAGCAAAGAAATATGTTATCACGCTAAAGTAACTAAAGATAAAAATGGTGTAATGTATAATTAACTACTCACAATATCAAAGCGAAGATTTTTACCAATCCATTCAACAGAAGCTGCAAAGCGTTGGCGGTCACCAAGTAAAGCCAAAGTGTCTAACGAGTCAATCTGTTTTGGATTGAATGCATTACAATTTACGTATCAGAGAAATTCTTAATGTATTTGCATAATAATAATAATAATAGTGTGAATGAGAATGTGTTTGTTAGTAGTTACCAAAGTTAAGGCATAACCACCGAGCGTATTTTCTCCACCGCAGGATAGAGGTCGCAATTCATCGAGTGGAAAAGCATGCTCCATATATCCATTAAAAGCGTGATAAAACATATCACCAACCTACAATTCTATTCTTTTCAGATTTTAAATTAAATAAAAATAAAATAAAAAAGAGAGAGAGAAAGAATGGTAGATACCTCATCTCTGAGTTGTTTGGCTTCCTGTGGGGTAACGGAATCGGCGAGAGTGTTATTGATATGTGTAAAGCAAAGAGAGGCCAATATAAAGAGTGAAGTGATCTGAATCCACAGCCTCCCAGCTTCCATTCCCCCCACTGACCAGAAAGACACACCCAGTATCAATAGGGTCTTGAAATACTCACTCAAATCAACTTCTCTCCTCTTTCGCACCTAGGCGATCATATCTGCTTTGCCAACAAATATTTTCGATCAGGCCCCATATAATAATAACTACATTTTGTTTTTCATTGTCATTCTATTGGGCCACTCGCTCAACCTGTAAGCCCAGTCGGTGTAGCCCACCAGTCAGTGAATAATGATGCTGATTAAAAAGAGTTCAAAATTTTTTGGAGCAAATCTTAATGGATATATATTTTCTTATGTAATCATTTTCACCATAATTCTAAATACACATTTCATATCAAAAAATTCTAAATACACATTTTATCTATGTCCCTCGTTATTATGTGTGACTGGAACATGAATTGAATAAGTGTAAGATGTTGAATTTATTATAATAAAAAAGTGAAACATACATTTGTAGTACATACAAATGCACAATATATATAAAGTGAGAAGAGTAGTTTACCTTTGTACCCAGAAACAGATCAAGTAATAATCATTTATCTACGACAATTCAGTATTGTGATTTGCGACACATTGGAGACAATATAAATCTTCCTTGTAATTTATTAATTTTATAAATTATTTCTTCTCCAATGCTCAAGTAATAAAAGAAATTTTGCAGATAAACCTTAAGTTCGCAGGTACTTTTACTAGTGTTGGTTGGTGTTCTCCTTTTCCTTAATTTCATGTACGACAACCCTCCCCCTCCCCCCTTTAAAAAAAACGAAACAAAGAAAAAGAAAGGATTTTCAGGTCTAAAACCTGTCAGGGCAGATAACCACAAACTCAAAGGCATCAAGACACTACAATCTACTTTTTTCTCTCTCCAAGCCTTTTGTGTCAAAGCTTCTTAGTTCGGAGCTTTATTGAGGCTTTCCTTGCTTACATCAATCTGCTGAATGAGGTGTTCAATTGCTTTCTTTTTTCATATTCACTCTGAAATCCGAAAAAGTTTTTCATATTTGTATCATATTAGCACATCATAAGTGGCAAGGGCATTCTTTATATATTATGAATACTACGTGGCCATACACACGATTCACACAAAGTAAAATCGAACTCAAACTAATTTTACATATGCTATGTCCTACGATTCACATCACTTCTTAAAAGTAATAATCTAAATTTTACTGCTAAGCCACGTTACAATTTAAGTAGTCTGGCTGTAATATATTATGTACATTAGAATATTTCAGTAAACTCACTTGACAAAAATTAAAGCAACAATTAGACTATTGCAGTATTGTCAACGTTTATTAGAGTAACAATTAAACTATTATATTAATGTCAACGTTCCGTTTAATCAAAAAGATAAAACTTGGAGTCTCATATTAGTAATTCAATTGATAAGAGTTTAAGACATGAAAATAATAGGATTCGATCTCCACAAATATTTTTATCCTACTTTTCTTCTCCTATCCCTCACCCCCTCCCTCGGCCCCATTAAGGAGCCACCTAAAGCCCCTTGGGCTCCTCTGCCTGATCCACAAGAGTAGGTCCTAAGTCTTACTAAAAAATAAAGGATACAACTTAGAATAATACTACTTATTCAGCTATTGGTAACAACTATATACATTTTTTTTAGTACAACTGCACACAAGGCTTCATTTAAGTTTAATCAGCCCTACCACCATTTTTTTGAATTTAAATCAAATGAAGACCCGCGATACTTTATGATCCTAAATGTTGAACAATAAAAAACTAACAAGAGTATAAACTCAGTGTTACAGAAATAAGAATATTACACAAGATGAGTAGACATACACAGCTAAATAAAATCAAGAATGAATATTTTAGAAATAAAAATAAAAATAACATTTATTGACAAAAAAATTATAAAATCTCGTCTTACACAGTTAGGCCATATGAAAAGAAGGCCATTAGAAATCCCGATAAAGAGTGAATCAGATGAAAAATAACTTAATAATAGTTAGAAGTAGAGAGACCAATATAAACCATAGGAGAAACCATTAAAAAGAATTTAAAACTAAATAGACTTTCTGATGACATAATTTATAATAGAACATAATGACGACATCTAATCCATATAATCAATCCCACCTAGTCAAAAGAGGCTTTGCTTCTTCTTGTTCTTGTTAAGACATGTGCAATTATATCCAGTACACAGGTGTAAGTAAAGCATTATTCCAGAAACATTCTCTATTTCTTGTGCGATAAAATGTAGCATCATTCTTCACACATCATATTTGCCAATGCAGTAGCACTTCAAAACTCATAAGGACAGAATATTATCCTGGATAAACAAATCAGCATTTAACATAATTACAGTAAGCCACAGGTAACTATGAAGACCCCAGTCAAAAGTTAATCTACAGTACCGAATTCTCAATCTAACCTAACAAGTCAGTACATATATGATCATCATAATGACCAGAGTAATAGGCACCCAGCTGGTCCACGGCAGAACATGACCGACCCATCCAGGTAAGACAATAACTATAAGAATCTCGAATGAATGTGACGAAGCTAAATCCAATTGCTCATGGCAATGCTCAGTTTAACCATCATACCTACAACAGTACAACAGGAGAATAAATATGCATTACGATTAGAGACAGAAAGAAGAGAGAGAGGAAAGTAAATATTGGCTGTATTTGATGAACAACGAACTAATTCATTAGTGTTCTATTGGAAAAGACACAAGCCATTACTTAGCCAGTTAGCCCACTGATGCACATACATAATAAGTATTGACGTTGAGCCGTAAGTTCCATGATGTATATTTTATCATCTTCCTCTTTTGTTTCATACTTATTTTAGGAGTATTCCACAGCAGAACTAGAGCCCACTAGCTTCTCAATTGATTCTAACACTTATAATCTCATGAATCCTGCTTCAACTCCCTGTTCACACAGCAGTCTCCTGTTCATTGTATAACAAATCCCAAGAAAACTCTTTCAAGAAAGCCAGTCAGAAATTATTCCTTTCTTCATAAATTTCCACATTTAACTTCCACTTGCTGCTTTTTCTTAAAGACTTTCAGAATCTGACACATTCCTTAGGCAACTAAGCAAGAAATAATTAGAAACATGAGTAAAGGTGCAAGTATGCAAAGTATCTTCTTACAAATGCTTGACACATTCATACACAGATACAATTGCATATAGAAATCTAGTTTGTTTTATTAAGATTTCTTAAGAAGTTGAGAACAAAATTTCGAGTACAGCTTACAAAAAGGACTAACAAAAGAAAAAGAAAAGGAAAATATCAGCTAAAAAGAGCTATCTAATCCCTTTGCAAAACCATGAAAGGAAACGCTTAATATAACCATGACCTTTAACCCTTAACGAAGCCCAAACAACAAACCTATCCCATAGAATGCAGTGAAAAGTCATGTGGCCAAAACAAACCTATCCCATAAAAAAGCATATACAATTATTAATTAGCACATATTGGTAAGTCATGGGTTTAAAAATAATATGCCAAACAGTGACTTCTATTCTTTTCATTGCACACATTAGCATTTGACTGCAAGCACAATTGGCATATATCACAAGTATCACAAACATGCAGAGGTAGAGGAGCATCCAGTAATGTCCATATGCCAGTCAACTCATCCCAGAGAATGAAGAGCCTGAGCTGGGTAGTACTAGAATGACAAACAGAGTGATTCTCGAATATGATTAAATTCAAAGGTTATGCAGGCTTGTATTCACAAAATCTGACACGGCCAGCAAAAGGAATATTGTCATAAATTACTTATTTGAGTTATTTCAACTTTAAGAACAATATAACGTATCAAGATTAATAATAACCATGTTAGTGAAATATAATTAGGTTTGATCTATTGGGCCAGACCTTGCTTTTGTATATCAATAGTGCTAATAGTTTAATATAAATATAGTGTTAGGGTGACTAATCACAATAAGTTAGCTACTCTCTTTTTCTGTTTTACCTCTCAAGCTTCTCTTCTTCTCCATCTCTCTTCTCTCTTTACATGGTATTAGAGCTAGAAACAAACCCTAGCCTTCCTGGTTCTTATCTTTGTTATTACTGTGGGGAGGAAGGCCATATTAAGAATAATTGTTGGAAGTTGAATGGGAAACCTGGTTCCTCCCAAGGTCAGCGTTATGCTCATGCAGCAACTCAAGAGAGTCTCTTGCCCACACCTGTCACTGCTCCTCAAACACAAGGTCTCAGAACCATTACCATCTAGTGCTGAATTAGAGGCTTACACTCAGTTCCAAGCCTCACGGGGTATTGGTCCTTCTTCCACTACTACTCTTGTCCAATCAGGTAATCCCACTGCTTGTCTCACTTCTTCCTGTACGGGTCATTGATTCTGGTGCCACAAACCATATGACAAGTTATACTGGTATTCTCTCCTCTTTTCTTCCCACTTCTTCCTTACCAAATGTCACTCTTGCTAATGTTTCCTCAGCCCCTGTTATAAGTAGTGGGGTTGCCCATCCTTCATCCTTTCTTTCCTTACATTTTGTCTTATGTTTACCGCATTTTCCCTTTACTCTTTTGTCTATCAGTAAAATTACCAATAGTCTGAATTGTAGTGTTCACTTATTTCCTACATATTGTTTATTTCAGGATGTTGGGACGAAGAAGGTAATTGGTAGAGGTCGTGAATCCAATGGCTTATATGTTTTGGAGTCCACCAATCCGAGACCATTGTCGGTTGCTTGTTCTGCTTCCATTTCTCTGTTTCATCTTCATTGCCGTCTTGGACAACCACCCTTGCAGACATTGAAGAAGTTATGTCCTAGTTTAGAATCTTCATTTGTTTTGAATTGTGAGTCTTGTCAGTTTGCTAAACACCATCGAGGATCTTTTCCTCCTAGAGTCAATAAGCGTGTTGCTTCTCCTTTTACTTTAGTTCATTCCGACATTTGGGGGCCTTCTCCTGTTGAGTATAAAGCTGGTTTTCGTTATTTTGTTACTTTTGTTGATGATTACTCTCGTGTTACTTGGCTTTATTTAATGAAAAATCGTTCAGAGATGTTTAATATATTTTGTTCCTTTTGTGCTAAAGTTCAAACTCAATTTAATATTACTATTCGCATTTTTCAAAGTGATAATACTAAAGAATACTTGTCTGCCCCTTTTATATCTTTTTTGCAAGAACATGGCATTATTCATGAAACCTCATGCATTGTCACCCCTCAACAAAATGGGGTGGTAGAAAGAAAGAATCGACATTTACTTGAAGTTGATCGTGCTCTTTTATTTGAAATGAAAGTTTCTAAACACTTTTGGGCTGATGCTGTGTCTACTGCATGTTATTTAATTAATCATCTTCCTTCATATGTTCTTAATGGTCAAATCCCTCATTCCTTGCTCTCTCCCTCTCAAACTCTATTTGCTCTCCCTCCTAGAATTTTCGGTTGCACTTGTTTTGTGCAGGATGTTCACTCTCAGGTCTCCAAGTTGGATCCTCGCTCTCTCAAATATATCTTCCTTGGTTATTCTCGAAGTCAAAAAGGGTACCGGTGTTACTCTCCTAATTTACGTCAGTATCTTGTTTCCGCAAATGTGACATTCTTTGAAACCATTGCCTTCTCTTCTGAGTCTACCCCTTCCTCTCCCCCAGATAATGATGAGGACTTTATAGTATATTCTTTTCCTACTCCAGGTACTTCCTCTTCTCCTTCTTCTTGGTCTCGTCCCTTCCCTCGTCCTCCTGTGCTCCACCATTGTGTTCGGCGGAATCAGCAACCTACTATGGTCAATTCTACTACTCCAAACGCTACGGATTCATTGCCTGTTCCAGTTCCTACTTCCTCTACGAATCCTGCTCCTCCTGATTCGAGTCTTGATCTCCCAATTGCTATTCGAAAAGGTAAACGTAATTGTACTTATCCCATTTCTTCTTTTTTTCTTATGCTGGTTTATCTCGTTCTAATCAGTCTTTTGTTGCTTCTCTTGATTCTCTTACCCTTCCTAATACTGTTGCTGAGACCTTGTCTAATGAGGGGTGGCGTCAGGCTATGTTGGATGAGATGCATGCCCTTGAACACGATGACACTTGGGAATTAGTTTCTCTACCTACTGGTAAACAGGCAATTGGTTGTAAGTGGGTGTATGCTGTGAAGGTTAATCTTGATGGCTCTATGGCTTGTTTAAAAGCTCGTCTTGTTGCTAAGGGTTATACTCAAGTTTATGGCATTGATTATTCTGATACATTCTCTCCTATTGCTAAACTTGCCTCTATTCGTATCTTTATCTCTCTTGCAGCTAGTCATCACTGGCCCTTGCACCAACTTGATGCTAAGAATGCCTTTCTCCATGGCGACTTGCAAGAGGAGGTATATATGGAGCAACCTCCTGGGTTTGTTGCTCAAGGGGAGAATGGTAAAGTTTGTAGTCATTATATGGTCTCAAACAAGCTCCACAGGCATGGTTTGGGCGCTTTAGTCAAGTTGTTCTTCAATTTGGGCTATAGAGAAGTACTTTTGATCATTCAGTATTCTTTCGATGCTCTCAGGGAGGCTGTCTTTTCTAGGTGGTTTATGTGGATGATATTATCATTACTGGGAGCGATGAGATTAGCATCAGAAAGCTTAAGGACTTTCTTCAAATACAATTTCATACTAAGGACTTGGGTGCTTTGAAATACTTCTTAGGCATTGAAGTGACGCGGAGTTCGAAGGGTATTTTTCTTACTCAGAGGAAGTATGTGCTTGATTTACTCAGAAGAAGTATGTGCTTGATTTACTCAGAGAAACAGGTATGCTTGGAGCCAAACCTGTTGATGCGCCTATGGTTCCTAATGTCAAACTCTTATCAAATGATGGAGATGCTATGCCTGACCCTGAACGATATAGAAAGTTGGTTGACAAGCTTAACTACCTCACGGTTAGTCGTCCTGATATTGTCTTCTCTGTCAGTGTGGTTAGTCAATTTATGTCATCTCCCTGAACCACTCATTGGGAGGCCGTTCTTCATATATTGACGTATCTAAAAGGGGCTCCAGGTTGTGGTATCTTGTATAGAGATCATGGACATAATATGATAGAGGGGTTCCCCGATGCTGATTGGGCTGGTTCTCCCATAGATAGGAGATCTACTTCAGGTTATTGTGTTCTTGTTGGAGATAACCTTGTTTCTTGGAGGAGTAAGAAACAAAGTGGTGTTGCTCGTTCTAGTGCCAAGTCAGAATATAGGGCCATGGCCCAAGCTACTTGTGAATTGGTGTGGATTCATCATCTTCTTAGTGAGATTGGAGTTAATAATGCCTATGAAGTTGTGGTGTGACCATCAAGCCGCTATCCATATTGCCTCTAATCCCGTTTTTCATTAACGGACAAAGCATATTGAAGCTTACTGTCACTTTGTGCAAGAAAAGGATCAACAGGGTCTTGTTGTTACTAGACATGTACGGACAGGAGAACAACTTGCAAATATCTTTACCAAAACACTCAATCGAAGTAGAGTTGACTATATTTGTAACAAGCTGAGCATGATCAATATCTATGCTCCAACTTGAGGGGGAGTGTTAGTGAAATATAATTAGGTTTGATCTATTGCGCTGGGTCTTGCTTTTGTACATCAATAGCTCTAATAGTATAATATAAATATAGAGTTAGGGTGGCTAATCATAATAAGTTAGCTACTCTCTTTTTCTGTTTTACCTCTCATGCTTCTCTTCTTCTCCATCTCTCTTTTCTCTTTACAAACCACAAATTTAGAAAAGTTAAACTGGACAACTTTTAAACTCAGTTTCATCCTACGCAACACTTAAAATTGAAGGATTTATCTTTATGAGCAAAATGATCCAATGTATTTATTGGGATAAAGAACAATGTTAGAGAAATACAGCTACGAGGAGGATAAGATGCCTCCAAAACAGAAGTAAAGTATGCAAAGTGGGCACAAGAATGAACCTGCTTCTTTTTCTTCTTAGGTCTTCTCTTTCTCCTAGGCTTGTGAGCATCAGAGTTGGAGCTTAGACTACTACCAAGACCTGTCCCTGATCTTGAGGGTCCCCTTACTTTGAAGTCTGAGCTGCTTTTGCTATTTGATGTGTTGCTGGATGTGGAAATCTCAGATCTCTGTATAGATGAATTTTGGCCTGAAGATGACCCAAACCTTGACAACTTCTTGTTTGAAGGGCGAGGAGGGGGCATCAAAGCTCTAGCAGAAATCTGCCTCTATAAAAATGGGTGAAGATATTTAAAAAATTTCAAAAATAGTTTGTGACTACCTATTTAATATTAAGGAAATTAAAGCAATACAATTACTACTCATACTGCAGACCTGATTTTTTTCATCACTGGACATGCCAGACACTGCTTTGCCAGAAGCACTAGAAGCCTGCTCTCTGAAACAAATAAGAAAATTTATAATGCAGATTTCGTCAAAATAAAACAGGATATATGTTTACAACATCTTCATCGGTAATGTAATTCCAAAAAACAAAGGTATTGAATATTTCTCTAGCATACTAACAGACAGATGTCAGAAGTTTTATAAAAGAAAGCACGGCTTCCATTTCACTATTACCAACATAAAAAACACAGGTTAACACAGTTAGTCTTCTTAACATTATGATTTCCCTTTACCTTACTGCAAGGTATATATGAATTTTCATTGATATAATTGCTTAAGTTTTAAAACATCCCTGCTCACCTTGTGCTTTTGTCTGTCCATTCATCATCTGCATCTGCTTCATCACTAGAACTTCCAGCAAGGAAAAAATCATCTTCACTCAGATCCAAAAGGCCATCATCCTCACTTCCTGTCTCTGTTACAGTAACAAAAAAAGAGATGAATCATACATAGACATCAAATCTTTTTGACATTTAATTGTAAAGGAATGGGGCATAAATACAAATGCATATTTATAAATCTGATGCAAAGCTTATTCTGGATGAGGCATGCCCATGTGGGTTGACCTAGTTTTCCTTATTTTTTGACAAACTACATAATGGATCCAATCAATTCCAAATGAAACTCATACATTTAAAACCAATTACTTGAAAATAAGAGTAGTAATTCAATTATTGTCAAATGTCAACATTCTAAAAATCATATCTATGTAATACTTGCAACACTCTCTCTCTCTCTCTCTCTCAGCAACAAACTACAATCTAAGATTGAAACATTTACAAATCTCATAAAATATAAGGTAACATCTATAAAGCTAGATCTCAGATAAGGATATATCCTCTGATTAAGAATTTCAGAATATATCATGATGGTACTCCATCTGCATCTAAGAATGAAAAAAGAGGTGTAAATGATGTTACATTATGTATCAAATAAATAAAGAAAACCTTCTAAATCCTTGCCACTTGCTGCAGCTGCAATTAATCTGTCTTCAATCTGTTTGCGCAGTCCATTTCTCCTGTCAACTATCTCTGAATCATCACCTCCAGTAAATAAAGGAACATATTTTTCAGTCTTGGGAAAGTACTGCAGTTTGAATGATTGATAAGAATTTGTTAGTTAGTTCGTATTGTCAAGAACAATGCAACAGCTGCTCAGCAAATAGTATAGTATAATTTTTATTCCCTAAAAATTAAGGAGACATCAAAATTAAATTTAAGAAGAAAAAAAAAACCTCTACAGAACAGACCATAACATATTGAAGATCTTGTTTAAGTCTGGAAAGCTGCTCAGCAACTTCAGAAGCTTGGGCCTGGGCAGATGAAGTACGCTGCAGTTTTTCGAGGCGTCTAATTCTTCTTTCTATTTTCCTCCTCTCTAGGAACAAACAAGGAACACACACAACTACTTCAGCCAGCCAGAGAGGCAATATAATTGTACCCAACAAATACATCACACACAAGTCAAGTTATAAAAACATTAAATGATTATTTTTTTTTTTTACCAAAGAACTTAATCTTTCTGTCACGCAAGAATATTTTGCGTTCAGCAGCAAGGCGAGTATGAATCTCCTGCTGCTTCTTCAGTGCTTCCAACTTCTGTTCTTGTGCCTCTCTCACCTCAGGTGGCAAATTCTTCACACACACACAAACAAAAATGAATCATTAAAATAAAAATAATAAAATTGGATAGATGAGCATGTGTGATATCCTTAGACTATCCATTTTATTTCAACCAAAAACACAAAAATTCACAAATGATTGCTTTCCTCATGAATCGTTAGCTAATAATTTCAAGGTGAGCTAAATTAATCAATTGGAATTTGGAACCTGCCCTCATCACAAGTTAGAAACTTTTCCCATGGAACAAACACACACACAATACAATTTTTAATATCAAAATGGCTGTTAGGTTACCTTTCTGAGGAGCATGCGCTCTGCGGATCGAATCTGGTTTTTGAGGGAAACGGGGGGTTTGGGTTTCTTGGCCATGCCCAACCCCTTCGAGTTCGATCGACGGCTTGCGGGGTTGACGCGCCGCTTGTTGTAGCCCCCATGAGCCATCTATCTCTAACACTAACTACTTAGGTTACCTTGCAATTCCAGCTCCACTCTCAATGCCCATTGCAATTCATGTTCGTTGATTAGGGTTTCTGGTTCTTCTTTTCGCCTGTTATCGAAACGGCGAGTATAACATAAGACGGGAGCAAAGTATCGTTTGTTATTTCTAGTGACAAAATATACATTTTGATGAATTTTTATTGGCACTTCTTTTTCATTAATTCTTTTATCATTTTTAAAAATGTCTTTTATTAAATAGTTTAAGCCAAATTAACGTTGTATTGCCACTAATATACCTTTTTATATTTCTAATTAGCAATTTAATTTTAAATATAAAATCACTTATAATTAGAGTATTAGCTTTTTTTTTAATTTAGAAGTGCGTCAAACCCAAAAAAAAAAAGCTAAAATAAGCATTATAATACTAATTCAAAATAAAAAATAACTAATTGATAGTTCATACATTGCACGTGATTTTTTAAAATTTTAATGTGGGCTTAAAATATATTTTAGAGATTTAAATTTTAACATGTTATACATATATTAAATATTATAAATTTGAATTCTTTAAAGTGTTAATATTTTATTTTAAAGTAATAAAAATGATAAATAAATAAATTTTAATCATGATATAGAATCAAAGAAGATGATATAAAGGAATTTAAAATTTAATTGAAAATAATTTAAAAAAAATATTAGTTGATTAGGAGATAACTCCGAAAAGATAATTAAAGAAAATTTTAGACAAAAATATTCTCTCTTCAAATGAAAGTATATATAAATGAAAATGTGAAAATAATTTAAGTAAGAATACGTGAAAATTATATAAAGAATAAATGTAATCACATAAAAAGATAAATAAAATTCAAACTTTACTATTTTTATTAAAAAGTATTTTCATTTATAATATAAGGAAAGATATATGCATAGGATTATAAAACCAAGCATAAAATTCCCATTATCATTCCCAGTAAGACCTCTGTACCTCCATCCTGGCTTTATAAAATCTCCAAAATGTTCTATAACACAATAGAATTAGAATTAGAATTAGAATAGGATGTAAAACTAACAGAGAACATAAAAAAGTATTCTAAAACGAAAAATGTTTGTAATATTTTTTTATATTTTTTAATATTTATTTTATTATTAATCTAAAAATAAATATTATTAATATTTTTATTCTAATAATTTTTTTTAATGTATAAGATAAATTAATAATAAAATAAATATTAAAAAATATTTAAAATAATGTATTATTAACATCTTTCTTTCAAAATAAACTATTTCGGCTAGTCCTGTCAAAACAAATTTTTTAGCTACTTTAAACTACTCCACGTCAAAAATAATAATCTAATCTACTATTCATAAAATCTTGACAAAAGCTAAGTATTTTATAATAATAATAATAATAATAATAATAATATAGCTAATAAAATTAGGTATTAGAGCTAATATATAACAACACCAAAAAAACAGCCGAAAAACAATTAGAAACCCAATTTCAAATGCTCCAAGAGTAGAAGTTGCTTTCTAAATCCCAATTCCACTCCGCGGGTCAGTTGGAGGTGTGGGGCATGGAACAATTTGGGGAGCTTCCAAAACAAGTTTTGAAAACAATCCCGATAATCCTACCGCGCATAGTATCTACACCCATTTTAATACTGGGTATTGTTAATCCCACCATCAGCGATGGAAATCATCTTCTTTTTTTTTTTTATATCGAATCAATTAATAAACTTCTCTACGTCGTTAAAATTTTTATAACGTTAATCAACTTATTTCATCCAAACAAACACATATGTAATTACACTTTTTTATTTTTCATTCTAACTTTTTCACGAAAGTATAGAAATAAAGCAACAAAAAGTGGTTAATTTGAAGTTAGGCAATTTTATACGTAATTTATGTTCGTGAAAAAAGTTGGTTAACGAAGAACAAAAAATAGTTAATAGCGTGCAACGTAATGAATTTATCAAAAAAAAAAAAGCAAGATTTTCTCAGTCGTGAGCGATCTTAAGTGTTGTTTTTGATGGTAGGATGAACATTTTCCTTTTAAAAAAGCATGAAGAATTGAAGTTTGTGCAATCCCTACCATCAGCGATGGAGAATATTAATAAGGAAATGGAAATAACTAAGAGCATCCAAACGTACATTGACTCTCATCTCCAACGATGCAATTGTTTGGCAAATTTGCTTTACATTTGGTCTAATACAATTTTGAGCTGCAACGTACATTTATATAAAAACAAGATTTTCTTATTTTTGTGTTAAATTTTTTAATAAAAATTTGATCAAAACTTAATTTTGAGATAAAAAAATTTTAAATATAAATCACGTTATTACAAATTCTCTTTAAATTAAATTTAAGTTTATAAATACACTCAAATATAAGTTAAATGCTTTGATATAGAAAGAAGAAATGGATGGGGTTCAAAAATCCAGAACCGCATGGCTATGTCAAAAATACATCTTTTTTTCACCATAAAGCATCGCAAAAGGAAGGAGACAAATTGGATATACTCAGTGGTGGATGACTTTGGGAATTTCTTGTCTGCTGAAGATCAAATAGCTTCGGTGATCATTGATTCAAATTAAGGTTTTGGATTGGTTATTGAACTGATGAAAGAACTTATTTATGATTTAATGATTTAATTGTAGATAAATTAGAACATAATTTTATATAATAAAAAATATTTATTGATATAAATTTAGTATTTATTTTTTGAATTAAAATGTTATTTTATTAATATGAATAATGTTAGTAAGTAATATTATGATAATAAAGTGTTAATAAATAAATAAAAATAAAATAAAAAATAGTATATCTCTTTATAATTCCATAAAAAATAATTTAACATAGTAATTTAAATAATTTTGAATTATGTAAAAATATTTATATAAGTTTTACATGTATAAATATTAAATATATTTTATATTTTAGCTAATATGTAATATATAAAATAATATCTATACATAGACAGAACAACACATGTGGTGTGGTGGTTATGTGTTTGGCCCTTTAGTAAGATGATCTCGTTATTTATCCACTAAAAATACTCTAACTTTTTTACACCTCACTCACAAACTCATATTGTATCATGCGAAAATGTTACAGTCGCATACAACTTGATTTGAAATTTCTCTCACATAAAAATATGATAGAGAAAAGTTATATGTATTTGGTTATAAGAAAAACGTTTTCCTAGTAAGAGGATCTTGGTTCAATTCTCTTGGATGAAAATTTGACGTATATTTTATGGTAAGCCTGAACATGTTTGCTAGTTGAACTGTGCATGGTTCAACCATTCACCGGTTTACTAGTTCACTGATTTTTGAAAATGTTGATTGGTGGGACTTGACTAGATCAACCAATGGTTCGGTTTTTGGTCAAATCGGTTCGGTCTAATTCTCATAACACTTATTTTTATAGGGACCTATTCCAATCGACAAGTCCATCTCAAGTGAAAGATGTTACACATGTGTTAAGGAAGAGACTCACACATGGGATGGCTGACTTGCTATCTAAAGAATTCTCCAAATATGAAGTGTGTATAGCTTTGTTTCAAATGCACCCCACCAAGGCACCAAGGTCGAATGATATCTTAGCTTTTTTTTACCAACATTAACGGTAATTTGTGGAGGAAGAGGTAACAAATTATGTTTTGCATATTTTAAATAATGGTGGGACTAAAGCTACATTAATCATACATATGTTTGTCTTATTCCTAAAGTCAAAAGACCAAAGCATACAAAATATTATCGCAATCTCATTTTTAAAATTGTTACTAAGACCATTGCAAATTAGATGAAAATTATTTTGCCTAGTATTATTGGTGAGAATTAAAGTGTCTTTGTGTCGAGTAGATTGATTACGAATAAAACATTGATTGCCTATGATATCTTTCATTTTATGAGAAAAAAGAAGAAGGGTAGAACATGCTTCATGGGTTTAAAACTGGATATGTCTAAAGCCTATGACCAAATTGAGTGGATTTTTCTTGAGCCTGTTCTAAAGCAAATGGGGTTTCCAGAAAATTTACAATAGGTAATCATGAGGTGTGTCACCATTGTTTCTTTCTTGTTATCCATAAATAGAGATCCGAAAGAGATTTTTATACCTAAAGGGGCTTAAGGAAAGGGGACCCTCTTTCCCCCTACTTGTTGTGCTGAGTTTTTTTTTTTTTGCTCTTATTATTAAAGAACATTCTTGTGGTAGGTAATTTGAATGACATTCTGATTGTTAGAGGAGTACTATATCTCTTTTATTTTTTGTGGATGATAGTATAGTTTTTTTCTATAGATCTTCTTTGCAAGAAATTGTTTGTTTTCGCTCTGTCCTTGATGTTTATCAACAAATCTCTAGTCAACGTGTGAACTTTGAAAAATATGAACTCTCTTTTAGCCAAAATGTATCAAATGACAAGGCAAATGTGATCCAGTCTGGATTAGGAATTACGGTAGTTGAGAGTCATTCCAAATATCTTGGGATTTCTATGGTAGTGGGGAAATCCAAGAAGTAGGTTTTTTAGTTTGTACAAGACCAAGTTTGGAAGAAACTAAAAGGATAGAAATAAAAGTATGGACAAAACTTAGCTCAAGTTTATTATATTCTTTCTATCTAGTTTTTAAATAAAAAAAATGACATGTGATTTTTTTTTCTAACTCAGCAATACATACTTAACTCAGTAATGAATTTTTTTACTTACATGTCATTATTCGATTTGAGAAATAGATAGAAAGAATATAATGAACTTGAACTAAGTTAGTATTTATCTCATGGAGGGAAGTTCTCATTAAGGCAGTTACACGAGTCATTCCCACCTATATTATGGGGTGTTTCCTGTTACTCGTCTCAGTTTATGACCATATTAAATCTATGGTGAGTAAATTTTGGTGGAAAAGTAAAGATGGAGAGCGAAAAATTCATTGGATTAAATAGAAAAAATTATATGAAGCTAAAAAGGTTGTTGGCATAGGGTTCTAGAGTTTCCATGCTTTTAACAAGGCATTGTTAGCAAAGCAAATATGGATAATTTTGTAGGTTTCAAATTCACTTATGGCAATAGTTATGGCAACCAAATACTTCCCTTCATCGCAAGTCCTTCACACAAATTTGCCTCAAAATCCTAGCTACACTTGGAGGAGTATATGGAGTGCAAAGGTTATAATTGAAAAAGGGTGTTATTGGAAGGTGGGCTGCAGACACTTTATTCATATTTAGAAAGATGCTTGGTTGCCTATGCAACCTGGACATAAGCTATGGAACTCAGCATGTTCTTTACATGAAGACTCGGTTGTTTCTGAGTTATTTGATGAATATGGGAATGGTTAGAATAGGCCTCTAATTGACTCCATTTTTTTTCCTTTTGAGGTGGCTCAAATTATCAATATACATATTCCTTTGTTTAAACAACCATATCAAATAATTTGGAGAGAAAGGAGAGATAGAATTTTTACTGTGAAAATAGTGTATCATCTAGTAAAAGGCCTTGACAATGTCATAGCTAGATCTAATGGTCCTATCCAATTCATGCTAAATGCCTTGAACAAATTGTGGTCGTGCAACATTCCACCTAGAATTAAAAATTTCATTTGGAGGCTTATGCATAATGGTTTAGCTGTTAAAGCAAATCTGGTTCACAGGGGAGTTAATTGCCCTTGGTGTAAGGATGACATGTTTTTTGGGAGTGTGAATAGGCTAAAAAATGCGGCTTATTTTTTATTGTATGGTGAGTGTATAGCCTTCTTATGTATGAGAATGGTGGATTGGTTAGACAAATTCTAGAGCAAGATGGTGATAATTCTATTCAACTTTTCTTTTATATTCTTCATGGCATATGTCTGGCTCATAATAAACTGTGCTTCAACGGTGAAACAACTATGAAACAAATTATTCTTGCCAAAGCTGCAGAGTATAAGAGATGAATTTTTGCAAGCCAATGCTCCAAGGGAAACATAATGGCAGCTACTACTCAATGCATCTAGATGTAAGTGGAAATCAATGTAGCTGAGACTCTTGCATTGAGGTTGGTCTCTGTTGTGCAGAAACATGTCGAACAGCGATGTGAGATAATAATAAATAAAAAAAGGGAGAAAGAAAAATGATACAGGAATTTACGTGGTTCGGCAAATTGCCTATGTCCACGGGAAGGAGATCACAAATTTCCACTAATATGGTGAGCAAATGTGAAATACAAAAATAACTCTCAACCTCACTTCCCAAATACTTAATACACCCTTTCTCTGAAATGAAAACTCAAAGAGGAGAACTCTTAAATGTATCCAAGCACCTCACTGAAACAAAAGCTTGAATACCACAAACTCCAATTACTCAAAGAGCACAAACTAGAGAACTCCTTGAAGCTTAATGCTTATTGTTTTTCTTCTTCTTCGATGATATAAACCATACAAATGCATGACTATTTATAGGCCATGAAGACAAACTATAACCACATATGTACGTGTGGTTTTCTAAGCTTAATGTCTTTGCACCACACAAAGTTCTCCATAATTGTATACCAACTGCACTAGACACAATAAGTGCACTTAAATATTATTTTAATGGCTAAATGGAAGCCAATTGTCTGACAATCTCCACCTTGGCTTCACATAATGCCATCTTCAAAACAAGGCGAGGAAGGATGTTTCCAAAATGCACTTAATGGTGCCACACACTTGAAGGTGTTCATATTTGCAGGATATTGATAAAGTCCAAACAGTGGTTGAATTTGATTACTGTTATCACCTTGGTCAACATATCTGCAAGATTATCAGAAATCTTAATCTTATGAAGCATGATCTTTCCTTCTTCATGAATTTCTCGTAAAAAATGATACCGAACATCGATATGCTTTGTTCGTGCATGGTATACCTAGTTCTTGGCTAAGTGGATAACACTTTAGCTATCGTAATACACAGTGATGTGCTTTTGTTTAACTCCCAATTCATCGAGTAAACCTTACAACCAAATAGCTTCATTAACTGCATTTGCAATTGCCACATACTTTGCCTCTGTTGTAGACAAAGCAATTGTTGACTGCAAGGTGGACTTCTAACTTACCGGAGCTTTTGCAGGAGTGATTTAAGTGAATACATAGCCAGTAGTTGATCGACGCTTGTCTAAATCACCAGCATAGCTAGAATCAACATATCCAACCATGCAATGACCAAGTGAATCATCCCGCTCAAATACCAAACCAAAATCCAAAGTTTTCAAAATATACCTCAAAATCCATTTCACAGCTTGCTAATGCCCTCTTCCAGGGTTATGCATATACCTGTTCACTACTTCAACAACATGTGAAATGTCAGGCCTCGTACACACCATTGCATACATCAAGCTACCAACAACATTTGCATATGGAACGTTTGACATGTACTTTCGTTTTGCATCAATATTGGGAGACATCATAGAGCTAAGCTTGAAATGAGGAGCAAGTGGAGTACTCACAGGTTTTGATTGCTCATTTATGCCAAAACATTGTAGTACTTTCTTCAAATACTGCTTTTGCATTAGATAAAGCTTGCCCTTCTTTCTATCTATGCTAATTTCCATGTCGAGAATTTTCTTGGCTTCTCCAAGATTTTTCATCTCAAATTCTCTACTTAGCTGAGCCTTTAATTTTTCAACTTCTTTAGGGTTCTTTGAAACAATCAGCATGTCATCAACGTACAAGAAAAGATATATGAAAGATCCATCTTATAGCTTATGAAAATACACACAATAATCAAACTTACTTCGTGTCTACCCTTGCCCGAGCATAAACTTGTCAAATCGCTTGTACCACTGCCTCAGAGACTGCTTCAATCCATACAGTGATTTATTCAGTTTATACACCCAATCTTTTTTACCAGCAACCTTGAAACCTTCTGGATGAGTCATATAGATTTCTTCTTCTAAATCACCATGTAAGAAAGTTGTCTTCACATCGAGTTGTGCTAGTTCCAAATTTAACTGTGCTACCAAGGCCATCAAAATTCTAATGGAGGAATGTTTCACAACTGGAGAAAATACCTCATTGTAGTCTATTCCCTCCTTCTGAGCATAGCCTTTTGCCACTAATATTGCCTTGTAGCGTACATAATTTTTGTCAGGAAATCCTTATTTCTTTGTAAATACCCATTTGCATCCAATAGCCTTCTTACCTTTTGGTAATTGCGCAAACTTCCAAGTCTTGTTCTTCCAAAGAGATCGTATCTCTTCTTCCATGGATCTCTTCCACTTTTCACATTCTGAACTCTGGAATACTTCTTGATAAGTAAGAGGAACATCATCATCTATAACTAGAAAAGCGTAGGCCACCATGTCAACAAATCGGGCAGGTTTTCGAATCTCTCTTCTTGGCCTACTAACTACAATTAATTCTTGTTGTTGTTAAGGTTCTTGGGTTGAAACCTCCTCTTCTTCTTGAGTTTCTTCAATGTTCTCCTCTACATTAGGAAAATCTGCTGGAGCTATCTTTGTTACTTCAAACTCCACCTGTTGCGAAATTCGCCCCACCTACTGTGTAGATTCATCAGTCACCTTTTTCAATATGGTAAATTCATGAAAAGTGACACCCCTGTTAAAAAGTATCTTCCTTTTTTTGAGACACCAAAGTCAATATCCCTTCACGCCTGAGGTAATTCCTATAAACAAGGCTTTCTTAACCCCTGAATCTAACTTTGACTCCTTTACAGGATAATAGGTAGTGGAACCGAATACATGTAAAGAATCATAATAATTAGTAGGTTTTCCATACCAGACTTCCATGGGAGTCTTGTCTCTTATTGCAGCAGATGGTAATCGATTAATGAGATGGCTTACATACACCACAACCTTAGCCCAAAAATCTTTGCCTAATTTAGCATTAGACAACATACAACGAATATTCTCTAGCAAAGTTCGATTCATGCGTTCAGCCACCCCATTCTATTACGGGTTTTTTCTTACTATGAAATGTCGGATGATGTCGTTAACTTGGCATACTTTGGCAAGCGGATCATTGGTATACTCTGTACCATTGTCTATTCGAAATCGCTTGATCTTTCTTCCAGTTTCGTTCTCAAGCATCGTTTTTCACTTAAGAAAACAATTTAACACTTCATCCGTAGTCTTCATTACGTACACCCAAATTCTTCTGGAAAACTCATCGACAAAAGTGACAAAATAGTGTATACCTCCCAAGGATGGGGTTCTCGTTGGTCTCCATACATCTGAAAGAACATAATCTAAGATGCCTTTTGTATTAAGGATCGCCGGACTAAACTTCACTTTTGACTGCTTTTCCAGAACACAATGCTCACAAAATTCCAACTCGCCTCTTTTGGCACCTTTCAACAAACCCTGCTTTACCAAATTCTGCAAAGCTTTCTCACCAGGATGTCTCAAACGCGTATGCCATAGTATGGTAATCTCAGTATCTTTGTTTTCTCTAGAAATAGTGGTTGTTGTTCCAATCACCGTATCACCTTGTAGATAGTACAAGTTATTCTTGCCGATACCTTTCATTACCACCAGAACACCAAAAATGACTTTAAGAACTCCATCTCACATAGTCACAGTGAATCCTTTGGATTCTAGGACTCCCAAAAAGACGAGATTCTTCTTAAGGTTTAGTACATACCGAACATCGTTCAGAAATCTAGTCGATCCATCATGGCACTTCAAGCAGATCGATCCTATCCCGGCTGTTTGCAAGGTGTCATTGTTGCCCATGTAAACAACACTGCCATTTAGCTCTTCAAAAATAAAAATAAAAAAACTAGTCCTTATTAGGACACATATGATAGGTACAACCCGAATCCAAAATCCACTCTTCTGAGTGAAATTTCAACAATGTGTTTATCAACATAAATTCTGACTTGTCATTTTTATACTTGGCAACACAGGCATCTGAGGCTGCATTTGAAGTAGATTTACCTTTTTCTTTCTTTTTCAGCTTTGGGCAATCTTTCTTTCAGTGCCCTTTTTCATGACAGAAGGCACATTCATCTTTAGCATGTCTACCCCTCGAACGAGACTTGCTCCTTTTCTCGGGATTTCGATTTGGAGCACGACCTCTTGTAGTATAGGCTTCTCCTACTGAAGTGCTTCCATGTTCCTTCTGGTCCTTCTTTCGGATCTCATTATTGTGCAAAGTAGCACATACTTCATCAAAAGTGATTTTATCCTTTCCATGAAGTATCGTAGTAATAAGACGATCATATTCAATTAGAAGGGAAGAAACAAGCAAATAACTTTATCTTCATCCTTGATAGATTCTTCAAGGTTCATCAATTCAGTTTCAAACTTATTAAAATCTGTAATATGATTGTACATAGTCATACCTGGCTGATATTGGAAGCAGAACAACTTCCATTTTAGGTACAGTTGATTTTGGCAGCTTTTCGTCAAGAATTGCTTCTCAAGTTCCTTCCAAAGTTTACTTGCTGAGTTCTCCCTCATATTTGGAAACTTTTGCTCCCTGATGAGACACGAACAAATTGCAACACAAGCATTACGATTAATCTGATCCCATTCTGCATCATCCATTGACAATGGCTTACTATCTTCAAGTGCAATATCTAGCTCTTGTTGATAAAAAGCATCCATCATCTCACATTGCCACATACTGAAGTTGTTGGATCCATCAAATTTTTCCACTTCAACTTTCGCGTTTGTTAACATCGTCCTTGCCGATGTCGTGGGCCTCGAAACTGATGGTGCAGACAAAGCTTCTAGTGGAACTTCAGTTGCTGTTGGTATTCTTGAAGGGTCTTGGGTCATATCTCCAACTAGCAACGATTTCAAAATGGAAACAACTGAGCCAAGGTCAAAACCTTAGCTCTGATACCAATTGTTGTGCGGAAACGTGTTGAACAACGATGTGAAGTTGTTGGATCCATTAAATTTTTCCACTTCAACTTTCGCATTTGTTAACACCGTCCTTGCCGATGTCGTGGGCCTCGAAACTGATGGTGCAGATAAAGCTTCTGGTGGAACTTCAGTTGCTGTTGGTTTTCCCGAATAGTCTTGGGCCATATCTCCAACTAGTAACGATCTCAAAATGGAAACAACCAAGC
The DNA here is from genome assembly GCA_029884595.1 of Ormosia semicastrata. Lineage (NCBI taxonomy): Eukaryota > Viridiplantae > Streptophyta > Magnoliopsida > Fabales > Fabaceae > Ormosia > Ormosia semicastrata. The sequence continues at coordinate 41,012,543 of JAQQTO010000059.1, forward strand.
CAAGGTCAGAACCTTAGCTCTGATACCAATTGTTGTGCGGAAACGTGTCGAACAGCGATGTGAGATAATAATAAATAAAAAATGGAGAAAGAAAAATGACACAAGAATTTATGTGGATCGACAAATTACCTGAGATCACAAATTTTCACTAATATGGTGAGCAAATGTAAAATACAAAAATAACTCTCAACCTCACTTCTCAAATACTCAATACACATTTTCTCTCAAATGAAAACTCAAAGAGGAGAACTCTCAAATGTCCAAGCACCTCACCGAAACAAAAGCTTGAATACCACAAACTCTAATTACTGAAAGAGCACAAACTAGAGAACTCCTTGAAGCTTAATGCTTCTTGTTTTTTTTCTTCGTCGATGATATAAACCATGCAAATGCATAGCTATTTATAGGCCATGAAGACAAACTATAACCACACATGTACGTGTGGTTTTCCAAGTTTAATGACTTTGCATCACACAAAGTTCCCCATAATTATATACCAACTGCACTAGACACAATAAGTGCGCTTAAATATTATTTTTATGGCTAAATGGAAGCCAACTGTCTGACATTCTCCAACTTGCTTTAGACCTTTGTTTTTTTTTATAATCTGGTGGCTGAAACAAATTGCAAGGAGCTCCACCAAGTCCTTCTTTCACCAGTAGCTAGACCTTCATACTTAGCATTATTTCTCCATTTTGTTTTGTGCAAGCACATCGCTGATCTATTTTTTTACAAGATCAACGATCCTTTGACAATGGAGCATCCATGCTCCATTAAAGGTGGAGCATTGTAGACGTAGCCATATTAAGTATTTCACATGTTACATGCGCTGCCCTTGTACAAGTAAGAAGCTCATTTGCAAGTTAGCAAACACTATTCATGTCCAAGAAAGCAAATATTTACAGCTAAGTAATATATTAAACCCAGATACCTTAAATTCTCCAAATATGACTACAGTTCCCCTTCACATCAACCACGATTAACAATTTAACAGAATTACATATTTGTTAAATTACGATAAAGTGTCTATATCAACCTATTAAAAAGGGTGCTTCAAGCCATGACATATTAGAAGTTATGGGCCTTTCTTAAGTAAGTATTTAAAAGGTTCCACATAATGAATGTACCGAAAGTATTATGAACGATTCAGTCAAGGCCAAACAGACATGTCTAATATCTGTTAGGCAGTTTTGATGAAAAAGTAAATTAAAAGGAAAAAAGAAATCCACCCCCACCCGCACCTAAAGGCAGGTTTGAACCACGGAGTGTCAATACTCAGTCTCACAGTTCCCTCCTCCCCGGGAGGTCACCAGGTAAAAAATGATTAAAGCCATTTAATATCTTAGGAACCCAGAACGCATTAATTACTTTATTCTTTTAGTAATTTTGAAGATTATTAGGCTCATTGATTAGGAAGATATGAAACTATTCTAGGAAAAAAAAATTTAAATGAAGTGGTTAAAATTATTGAACAATTTGAACTTGTTGCAACGAATGAATTTATTAAGTTATTACTCTTTTTTAATATTGAAATTCCGGAGGAAATTTGGCTCATAAAATTTCAACATGTAGCAATAGCATTATTAGAAAGACATGTAATGTGTTTTTATAATATTATAAATTATATATTACATCTTATCGTACTGTAGCACAAGTAAACATGTACAGCATTATCAACTATGGAAGCTACGTTTATTGCATATTTTGTAGTGCAAGAAGTTAAATATTAGTCTATTAGGAGTGAAGTAAATTCCTAAATTTTGCATTTGAGCATCGGTCTATTAGGCATCGTATAATATAATGTTATTGCCCAAAGTGTAGAAACAATAAGTGGCAAACAAGAGGTGTAACCCAATTTATTCTGAATCCCAAGGAAAAAAAATCAGATACACACAATTCATTCTGAATGATGAATGATGAAAGAGTAACACAAGAATATTCAATCATCCTAATTAATGGCCTCAAATTTTGGGGCTCAGAATTTTCCTAAATTTTTCTTAACATGATTAAAGCCTCAGCATTACAAAATGATGGGTTGTTCTCCTTCAAGCTCAGATATGACTATCAATGAGTCAGTCAATTCAAGAGAGAGGGATTCAGACTTGGGAACTGGGTTGATTACCTGCAAATGGGAAAGGTATGAGTAGCATGTTCAAATGAATTATTCAAAATAAATTTGAAATGCCACTGGCATACCTTCTTGTTGTTTTTCACATAGCCTATGGCTACTTCTCTCCGAAAATATGCTCTCTCGGAAAGCTCAGAAAATGATGGATTCTCTCCTTCTTTCATGTAAAGGCTAATATCCTGTAATTAGAAAACAAAGGTGAGTCAGCTGCAATGCTACAACAGCTACAATGCAAACATTAACAGAAAGGTCCTCAGTGTTGGTCGTTTGTTATGGTACAGGTTAACGCTCATTGTCTAGTTTAAAGGCAACAAACTTTACAGTATAAATAACATGTTTGGCACATAAGTTGATGTTATAAGGAACCCCTACCAAATCAGTTTATCATATATTCATTTCAAAAGGTATACTATTATCAAAGGAATGAAGAGTGATAAAGGAAGTAATTCATCCATGAAATGAAATGGAATGGTAGGAAAAGTTGAAAGAAAGGAAAAACGCCAAGATTGATGTGGTTCGGTCACAACGATTAGTGTAATAAACTAATAATACCTTCATATATATTACCTTCTTGGGATAAATAATTACAAAATAAAGTATCACAACACAACAAGAGTAGATATTACCTTCACATATATTTCATCGCCCTCTGCATTTAGTATGTCTTTCCAAACTTCATTCAGTTCACTGTTCTCAGCCACTGTTTTTCAAGTTTGAAAAATAACTTTTAACATTGACACAGAAAATAGACCACAACAATTAAAGCTCAGTCAAGAAGAGAACAAAGATTAATGACCTTGAGCTGTTACAAGGCTCATTACTTCCTCTGCTGCAATGTAGGTCACTGATGGCTTGATTCTATTAATCTGCAGCATTTTTATATACAATTACCATCACCACAAAATACTGCAATATACATTTCGAAAGGTTAAACAAACCCAAAACAAGAAGAGAATTACTTGTTTCCCCAATTTTGAATCAACAATTTCTGAAACCAGATTTTGCACCTACAAAAGAGCCAATTTAATCCAACTACACTTCTCCTCTCTACTCATAAGAATAACTAACATTTCAAAATGAACAATTCCTATCAGCATTAAAAAAAAGAAGGTAAAATTATAACCTTAACTCCAAGTTTGTTGCAGATATTTTCTGCTAGTAGGAGAGAATAGGCAGATTGTTTGTCTGCCTTCGATGGATCTGCAAAGAGAAAAGACAATAGGAGGCTATTTTCAGCCACAAAAAAAAAAAAAATTGAGCATATTTACCTCCAAGAAGCCATTCTCTGTCAGATATGACAGCAATCGACAAAGGAATGTCTTCATTCTTCAAAGAATTCTGAATATTCAAAATGGTTTCCTTTAAGGTGTCATAGTTCATGGGATTTCCAACCTACAGAATTTGAAAGAAGTGAATGATCGTATCAAAATCAGGACAAAACTCAAAAGAATTTGAATACATTGATTGACTGGATGAGACAATACCCTATGAGAAACTCGGACATTCTTGAGTTTGCTTTGACCAGTAATGTTGCTTGCCCTAATGATTCTGTCATCTAATGGTGTGTCTGATAATATTTCCTGCATATTATTTATGGCCAGAAATAATAAATATTGAACTTCAAGTGAATGCATATATAATTTAGAAAAAAAAAATACCAGGCTAATATGCAGTATCAAAATGATAAACAATCTCCAATGTCATGAATCTGCCGGTGGTTCAAAATTAAGATCAGTCCATACCAAAAACAGAAGTATCTAGTTGGTAGAATAATGCATTTTTGGTTAATGCCAATATACCAAACAGTAAACCACCTTAATTCCTTAAAGATGCAGTTTCACTTGATTGACGACATCAATGCATTATAGACACATGGAATCATAGACACTAGAGGCACAATGAAAGTAAGTATTATGATCAAAAGCTCTAGGCTGATTATGAAGCTGTCAAAATATATATTTTGCTTTTCCCCTACATAGACAGGGAATAAAATTTTTAAGATGCATGAATGGAGGAGGATCACAATGGTTTACAGGCCACCACTTTATAATTCCAATATCCACACATAATGTGGAGTAAGAACATTACACTTCCAATAAATTATCAATTTTTCATTAAATCCCTTAAACTTTACATTTGGCTTTATTAGTAATGATTATAAAGCATGTTTTGTATCCGCTAGTCAAGATTAATGCTTCTACTCAACAAAATGAGTTCAAGTAAAACTATAATGAATGTATTGTATTGTTTAAAACTTTTCAACACCAGGATTAGAGATTGCTTAAGGTTTTATATCTTCAAATCATACACTCACAAAAGTCTGTAGTCAACGAAGATTCAAACATATATAAAAACACACCAAAACACTTCCAGGACCAACCAGGATTGGAGAATATATCCGTTTTTTTTTTTTTGGGGGTGGGAGGGGGGGGGGAAATACTTAAGGTTTTATTTCTTCAAAACATACACTCACAAAAGTATGTAGATTAATGAAGATTCAAAAATATATAAGAACGTACCAAAATACTTCCAGGACCAAGATAGTTATCATACTCTTGAATCATTTCTACAACATCAGGTCGCCACCCAAGTAAAAGAATGCACTCTTTCGGTCCTAGATTCCCATCTGATGCCTACATTATGATCACCAATAAAGGTTCACATTTCAAGTAGTACATATGGTATAACGCTCATTCAAAACATCTGTACAACATAGAAGTCATACCTTGGAACCTGATCTGTTAGGACGTTTTACAATATTAGCAAGTCTTAGTTTACTCAATTCCATGGCATAATCCACAACCTTTTCATGTACTTCCCCATTATGAATTCCATGTTTTCCTTCTTTCCCATTTGGGGTTACAACTTCTGGCTTTTTAGTATCCTGAAGGGATCCAATGAATAATACCTGACAAGGAAAGCTGAGTGATATCAGAAAGTAAGCTTGCAAGCCTTGAAAATTGGCTTATGTCATTAAAATAGAATCTAAATTTGCATTTTGGCTAACAGGCCTTTATCCTGTAGGTCAACTGGATGGCTGTGCCTCTGGCATTGACCAAGTTGATCCAGCCATTGGCATATTTTCCCCCACACAGCTTCCACCCGCCCTCTACCCCCTTCCCGAATCCCCAGTATTTCAGCAACGCAACAAGCATTAAATAGTTTACAAGTGCTGAATTAGTATTAGCAGCAACCATCAATCCGAGCACAAAATTAATGAATGAGAATAGGCAGAAAAAAAAGGGAATTGGTTTTAAACTGGTTCAGAAGTCCAAATCAAATACATCATCAGTCCTTCCAGTTTTCAAAATTGTTGTAGCATAGTAGATAATAGACAACAATTACATGCAACAAACACATGCTGAGAACGCCCTAAGTTGCTTCTTTATCCATAAATGTGTTATTATAGATTTTCACCAGTCCATATTGTGCAATCATGCAAGCTTTCTTCCTGCTACCATCCCCCCCCCCCAACAAACACACACAAAGACACAAATATGACGTATAGTGCATCCGATGGACCAGCAAGACTGTTTATGACACTAATGTCTAGATATCAATCAAACAACATTATATTTGCCCAAGAAATCAATGAACATTATTGATGTGATTGGAACTACTACAAGGATCTAATGAATTAAGATGCAGCCTAAAGATCTGAAGAATTAAACAAGATAAATTTTAAGATAAAATCAATTATTAATACTTCTACACCACCTTAATGTACTAACAGCAACAACAAAGCCTTTTCCCACTAGGTGGGGTTGGCTACATGGATCAAACGACGTCATTGTGTTATGTCATAAACCATGTTTGAAGAAAGAAAATATCATCATAAAATATGACATCATGATCACAGAATAAATTTCTAAAACCACAAGACAAACTAGGATTTTATTATTCAACATTGTGCAATAAAATGGTCAAAAAGGTAATACAATTTTTAGATCATAGTATCATACGAAGGACATAAAATGGATTATGCTCTAATAATCAAATTAGTCCACTCCAGTCTCTAAATCAAACTCTCTTTTTCTAGTTTACCAACTGTTTGCTCATTGATTTTGTTCTGATTGCAATTTGTACACACAATTGTTGGATAAAAAGATCAGGAACAATGAACGTATACCCTTGCTTGTTCAGACACCCATTTAACCATGGCACTCTCACAAAATCCAAGACAAAAAGGTAGACAGGAAAGATATGATATAAATATGAATTAGACTCAGTTATGCGTTAGTCTACATACTTTGTCAGTTTGCTGCAGAATTTCATCATCATTTGGGTGGAAGTATATTCTCCCACTCCGGTAAAGACCACATACAACAGCCTGAAATAATATTAATGTAAAGAGTATTGATGTAAAGTATATAAATAGAGTTTTCAGTCAAGAAATTACATTTGAAAAAAGTAATTACCTCTTGAAATCCATGTCTTATTTGCCTGTATGTCATTCCTTCTAGATTAGGCAAGCTGCAAAGATTGAATACATTTTCTGCAAGTGGAAGTAATAGAAATTAGAATTTAGGGATAAAAACGTGTAGGTCAAGAAGAAAATTCATAAAAAGTTTAACTGGTTATCAAATATTAGGCAACAAATCTCAGTCTACTTTAGTGTATCACCAACTAAACTGGAAAATGAAAACCAATAGCACAATTTAAGGTCAGACCTAAACAAAAGAAGACCAAAATGGGGAACACTTTAATATGTTCATTTACATTAATTACAACTAATTAAAAAGTTGAAACCCACAAAATGAGTAATTTGGTAATTGCTAGGTCCAATTCACAGATTATCAAAAAGCATTTTGAACTTATCAGTAATTTATTCAGAATTATTTTGGCAGAGAATAAAACATATATAAAAAACCAACAACAACAACCAAGTCTTTTTCCACTAGGTGGGGTCAGCTACATAGATCAAACGATGCCATTGTGCCCTATCATACACCAAGTCTTCAGAGATACTATTCAAATCTAAATCTTTTTTAATCGTTTCACCTATAGTCTTTCTTGGTCTTCCTCTATTTCTAGCTATTGGGTTATTATCTACCTGATCTACTCTTCTTACAGGGACTTCTAAGGGTCTTCTCTTTACATGTCCAAACCACCTAAGGCGAGATTCTCCCATCTTTTCCACAATAGGTGCTACCCCTACTTTTTCTCTAATGCATTCATTCCTAAATAGGTAAACAAGCATTCCTTACAAACATGACATGTATGACATATAGAGAGCATAAATGCAGTACTTCGATAATTTAGCAAGTGCCTGTAGATCTTTATAAGCCCCTTCTGCCGAGAGCATTGAACAAATAATTTGGATGCGACATTTTCTACTGGTTCTACTTTCAATCCTGATATTGACTTCAACAATTCACATGTCTGGGAACTTGAAACCTACATTCATTAATTAAGAAAAATCCAAATAAATTTTTATTCTCTGCATTTTTAAATTTTGTCTTTATTTTCACATAAAGCTACTCATAGGTAACATACCTCGACTATGGTGGGGACAGAATCCATCTTTGGAATTGGTTGAAGGGCTAAAACAGAAAGAAATGCATCTGTGTCAACTTCATACCTAACACATAAAGGATCTGAAATCAATAAACTTCATTTAAGTGAAATTCAGCATATGAAAAAAGTCAAATTAAGTAAAAACTGGTTGCTCCACTAAAACAACTCAAGCTATCTATGTGAACATTATGAGGCCGGTAATTGGTCTACATTTGATAGATAGAAAGGCCGGCGAAAAAGATCTCCAACTACTACAACAAATCTTTAGCAGTTAAAGTCATTTCAGAGAGAGAGAGAGAGAGAGAGAGAGAGGAATGCCGTATAATGGGATGCACTAACTTGATTAGTTAGGCTCCATGTGTGTTTTTATACTAATAAATTAGGTGTAATACAAGTGTCATACAGTTAGTACAAAACCAGCTAAATAAGTATTACACACACTTGATATTATTCTCTCACAAAATTGATTTTGCAAACTGTTCAATCTGCAATATTTTCTCATTGATTGAAGTCCTTAGATTCTGTTAGGATCCAATTGCAAGGTATGAGACTTGAGTCCCACATCGGAAGTATGGGATTCCGGTGTGGGATTTATATGGCCTTGGGCTCTCCAACCACAATGGCTAACTTTTGTGGTGTGGTTCTCCTAAGGTTCAAATCAGATTCATTGACAAACTCCTCAACAAAACTTGTGTTTATACACGAAAATAAAGAACAAATACCATGCTTATTTCACATTGTTGAAATAGTTAGATGAACATAGCATGTGAGATACCAAAAGAACCAAGTGTGAAGCTTACAGCAGATGATGAGACAGCACTTAGTGACCCAAAGAGATACAGGAGGTTTGTAGAAAAGTTGAGTTATTTGACAGTTATCTGCTTTGAAATTGTTTTCCCAGTGAGTCTTGTAAGTCAATTTATGTCTTCACCGGCTACCACTCACTAGGAAGCTGTAATTCACACAGTGAATCACTAAAAGAAGGCTCCAGGGTAAGTTGTTCGGTATAAGAATCATGTGCAAATGTAGATTGAAGCCTTTAATGCCAATTGGGCTGGATCTCCTATGCACCACAAAAATCCAGTACTGGGTAGTGGGTCTTTGTTCAGGAGAAACCTAGCTTCACGGAAAAGCAAGAAGAATGTAGTTGCAAGGTATAGTGTTGAAGCTGAGTATCATGCTACGGCAAAAACAACTTGTGAGTTCATGTGTATTTGACACTTGCTTCCAAACACCTCACCAGTGAGATTATGATCTGATAATCAGGTTGTCTTGCATATCTCCTGTAAACCAGAGTTCCAAGAGAGAAACAAAGCATATTGAAGTGGATTGTCATTTTGTTAAGGACAAGACTTAACAAAACCTTATCTCCAATGCTTATGTTCAAACAAGCAAGCAACTGGAAGATCTGTTTACAAAGGCTCTCACTGAAGTTAGAACTAATTTTAGTTGTAACAAGCTGGTCTTGGTCAATGTGATCTAGCTTGAGGAGAAGTGTTAGAATGAGTCACTGTTTTATTGGGATGTGGGAAGGGCTTACACTAATATACACTCGTAACCCTAGTTCGTTTATAAATACATACACACGGAGCCTAATCATTCAGATTAGTGATTCCAACTTTCAGCAGTCTCTGTCTCCTCTCTCCTCTCTCTTTCTTGCCCTTACTAAAATCTCCATAACGCCTTTAGCGGACATTAATAATTAAAATTCAAACTAGTAACCATTATGCCTAAGATAATTATGCTAATGATTACAAATAGCATTTTTCTCTAACATCGTTATAAACCCCGTATGCACTTTAATAAATTCAAGAAAAGAAGTCAAGTGATTTCAATTGAAATTGAACTATAACCACCTGTACCATTAACAGTTTAAGTAGATCAAGACTTACCGATCCCCATTTGTTGGCAGTATAATTATTGCACGTGCCTTGTTGGCTGCTGCTCTTTCAAATGATTTTGTTAAATTAAGGCTGCAACTGTAAAGCCAGAAATTTCAAGTATGACTATATGACGCATGCAAGAAAGTAAGTTTAAAGCAACTCAACATATGACTACAATTTATTACTTTTGCTTTTACGTAGTTCAGAAATAAACGCCCACTTGTTTTTACATAGTTCTGCAGCCACTCTTGTATGGACTAAGTTGGGAACTTTTCGTAAATGCTGGGTTTGTGAAGTGTCCTTTGAATTGTTTAAAGCAGTTCTTATTAATTAACTTTGAAGGGTTTGGAAGGGCCAAAAAGGGAAAGAGTTATGGTGGTGCACAGTTTCTGTAGTTCTTTGGAGCAGAATGCTTGCATTTTCTAGGGTGCTTCATTGTCCTTACCACTGTCATGGGATATAATAGTTAATAGCTTCTTTTTGGTGCTCTGCCCTTGCTTGTTTGAGGGAATATCTAAATCAGATATCAGAGGAAATGCAGTGCAGAGCTTTATTGTGTTGATGAGCTTGATTGTTTTTGTTGTTTAAAATTTTTTATAGAAAAAAAAAATTATATTAGATAATAGATAGGAAAAATACAACTAGGGTGAAGATAAGATATCCTCCAAAACAGAAAAAAAACTAGATACAACATGAAACATGTAAAGACCCAGGAGTGCAGCAAGGCTGCCCAATCTCTCTGCATGTCAGTAAGAGTAACCTACTTGAAACAGACATGAGGTGAACACCTAATAGAGGCCACACACATAATCCTATCCCAAAGCAAGTATAAGGGCAAAGAGACATCCCTAAAAATGCAAGCATTCTGCTCCAACCAAATGCACCAAATAACTGGATAAACAGCATGCTGCCACAAAATTTTAGCCTCCTCATTCTTGCCAAACGCTTATACCAAACCATCAAAAAGAGCTCCAAAGTTGAGGGACACACCCAATGCTCATCAAGAACGCCAGAAGGGTTTTTATGAAGGGAAGTGTCCATTTTACAATGCAGAAACAAAGATAGTTTACTATTTCTAAGTTGGTTGCGCACATATCACAAATATCAGGAGAAGGGCCTTGTAAGGCCTCTGAATCTATAACGTCATTAGAATTAATCCTGTTAAGTACCACTGTCCAAAAAATCTGCAGAAACACATTATACCCTAAACTGAAACTCAGGTCATAATTTCTGATGTGTTTCTAGTTTCTACAGTAATTTCCATGTCAGGCATTAAAAAAAAGAGTTGACAACCCCGTTAGTGACAAAAATGCCAGATCATCAGCATTGTTTAGTCAAATTAATGGACGTTAGAGATTTTCCTCAATTGCTCTAATCACAAAACGAGGAGGATAGAATTTCTCTAATTGAAAGTTGAAACTAGAGGGACTAAATTGCTCTCATGTGCAAACAAGAGGGACATAAAGTGCAATTAAGCTCAACTAATAAAATCAAGATAACAGTAAACAAACAATAGACACACATACAGTAAGATGTTACCTCAATAAAAGGAAAGAGGATAAGAGCTATGCATTTTGTCCTTATTTAACACTAAATATTTATAGGCAGTGAAGCAATAAAATAAGCAATCCTTCATTTGTATTTTTATTGGAGAATGTGATCTCTTCACCCGTTCTATTTTACATTCTCTAAAAAAAACCTTTACCAAAATCAACCGAGGAAAGTAAGTAGTACAGAAAAATCTCTGGGCAGTCCTAAGCAGAGAAAAAGTTGGGATTTCTACTGAAAGTGCTTCTATGATTAAAAGAAGAAAATTAACCAGCATCGATACCTCTTGGTAAGGACATCAATGTGATTTAAATCTTTTGCAATATTGTCAGCTATCCTATCAATCTGCTTTCTTGGAAGATCAGACATAAGAAGGATTCTCTGCCTCCTGCATAAAAATGAAAAAGCATATTACAGAAGCCAGCAATCAGAACACAAGTTAAGGGCAATGGGCAACTACCTTGTCTGAACCATTTACCTAGCTGTAGCTGTGCCTAAGCGGACAGCAAATTCATGATACTTATTTAGCTGCTTTAATATGAAAGGCAGATGACTATTCATCCCACAAATAATGATATGATCAGTCTCCAGAACTTGCATTTGGGCCCCCTCCCTGAGTCTTTGCATATTATTCTATTGTGAAGACTGATAATTAATGACATGCACAGAAAATATTGCTTAATGAATGCTGAATGCTTCTGATCTTACCCTAAATTGTTCAGTCATTGTACTTAGAAGGCGAGAGTAAAACAATATACCCCATATTGCAAGAAGAAAGCCAATAACACGCTCAATGCGTGTTGATTGCTGCAGGCCAAGAAAAAGTATGTTAATATAGTCACACAGCAAATGCTTATAAACAATGTGAAAGAAGCCAACCAAAAAACAGATTATGAAGTCCACAATAAGACCAACATACTTTTAAATGAGTAGATGATGAACAAAGACATGCCCAGGCTTCCCACAGACAATCTTCCAGAGAATATCGACTACCCCTGACAATTTAATATTGACCCAGATTAGCAAACATATATAAACACAACAGCAGTGAAATCAAGTACTAGTTCACCATAATTTTAAGCTGCCAGGATCTAGCTAGGTTGGTACAAATAGAGCTATAAAAATGAATCTCATAACCCAGTGATGACAAACTGTAGCAGAAAATAACAAATATAAAAGAGCATAAGTACTGCTGGGATTGAATTTTAAATAATAAAAAGAAAGATTTAAATATTTTTCCCTTTTGCCAAGGCTTCCAGGGAGTGGAGTGGATAATGCCATTTCAGTATGGAAACCACAAAAAGAAGGAAAGGTTAACACTACTAAAACAGTGCATTTATCTATGATTACCGGAACTTGAAGAACAGGAGACCACCGATGACAACAAACGAGAAGCATGCTACAAGGAGCACCACAAAGAACCTGAAAAAGTCCATATGATTCATTCAGACAACACGCATGTATATCCTTAGGTTTTTATACCAGGAAATAGTTTGTAAAATAAACAAGACCCATTGGCTCCATGCATAGAATAAAGCCACTCAATTTACGCATCTTTTACCAAAAATGTTCAAACAAATTCTCAGATACCCTTCTTGGCCTCAAATAAGTGAGCTTCCTGGTCCCTTGGAATAGCTGCAAGAGAGTAACCCTAATGTTCCAGAAGCATAGCACCCTAGGAAGCAATGTAAACTTTCCTACCCCACAGTAACTGAAGAATATATTGATCATTAAAAATTTTTGTGTTCCTCTCTGATCATATGCACTAAATCCCCATAAAAGAGGCATGTTTCCAGAGAATCATCCACTTTTTTTTTCACGTGAAAGCTCCTGAGATGAATCACGAGTTTTTCCAAAAGCCTCTGGTAGACTCATGTCTCATATTGTACACCAAAATCTCCATCTCAAATCCTCCAAGATAAAAACAACGCAAGAATAGATGACCATAAATCCCAATGCTGCCACTCTTTCACAAGGAAAGTTGGTTTCCGTATACAGTAAATTCTTGAACAACATACACCAAAATTGACAATATAGTGCAACCAAATTATGTAGTCATCCTCATGATGAATAAGCACCAATTTAGCTTGACAACACAGTAAAAGTGCACACTATTGCAATTCAGTTGCAAGATAAAATATATATCCATGTCATATCGACAGTATGCTATACTGATATAATCATCTGATACCAATATAAACAGACTAAAAGGATAAAAATAATGCACTTAAAAGGCTTTAGCAAGTGAAGATCTTAAAATTTATTAAATAACAAGGAGATAGAAAAGTTCTCAGCCAAACAAATGATGAAGTGATTAAAGAATTAACTTACGTTGCAACATTTCTCTCAAGTTGGATGTTAAATAAGTACAACAACCGTGCTAAGCTCCATCTAATATCATGAAAAGAAGGCAAGGACACATCTAATTGAAGAGGCTTTGGTTTATTCAAGGTGTTAGAAACACAAGCAAGAGGCAAGCTTGTTGCACTAAGAGTCTGAAGCACGTCTAGAAGTATTGCTTGGACAACTTTTATCATCAGATCAAACAACTTTTTATGTGTCAATCTCAGTATGAAGTACAATGACAGAGATTGCATCATGCTTTTAGCCTGTGGACCCTGCAGCATATATGGTGTTTTGAGAGATTTAGCAAACACTAAATACTGCAAAGTCTAACAACCCAAATCTTAATAATACATCATTGATCCAATAGATTTGAGCATAAAACAACCATGGTATTTGTTGAAAGAGAGAAAAGAGAGAGACATATGAAAAAAACCGTGTCTAAACTACACAACGGAGGCTGAATTATATAGACCTATTATAATAAATACAAAGATCCTAATTACCATAATTACATGATTTGGTTATGATTTGGTTAGCCTATACAACGAATCTAGACATAGTTTTCAACACTCTCCCTCAAGCTGGAGCATATAGGTCATATGCACCAAGCTTGTTACAAATATAGTTTATCCGAAGACCTCTCAAAGACTTAGTAAAAACATCCGTCAGTTGATCATTTGAATTGATACCATGTTGAAAGAGAGAAAATAGAGAGACATATGAAGAAAACCATGTGTCTAAACAAACACAACGGAGGGTGAATTATATAGACCTATTACAATAAATACAAAGATCCTAATTACTATAATTACATGATTTGGTTAGCCTATACAAAGAACCTAAACATAGTTTTCAACAGTATTGACATAGGCAAAGAACCTGAAGAAAACGTAGCTCCAAGGACCACAAGTTTATATCCATTAACAAGCATATTATTTTACTTTTATATAATAGTTGAAAGAGCCAGTTGATAACATAGCAGAAACATTGTCATAATATGTTCAAAGAACATAATCAAAAAATACTTCAAAAGAGACACCTCCAAACCTGCACTTAAGTCAGATTTCTAAACCTTCCATGAGTAACAATTTGAAGAGCACATCAAACCATAAGTCCACTTTGATTCAGCAAATATTATAATTCAAGTTGGGTGTAGAAGCTCCATTATTGAATAGGCATAAATGAAATACAAATTCCATGCTTCCACAAAATCAGGCTGACCTAGTTTTGATATTACGTAGCTTTATAGGTATAGAGATGACATCTTTAAGAAAGCTCATTCAAGTTTCAGAAATTCTAAGAGAGATCATTATAAAAAAGAATGAATGAAATTTGAAATAATTGAGAAATAGCCACCAAATCATCCCATACAAGATTATATTTGCATATCTTCTGTAATTCTCAAGCACCTAAGATTTAAAAGGAAACAATGAAGTGACTTCTGACCAAATGTAAAATCTTACATTTTAATATAACATAAGAAATCCATGCCACCTTAATATAGTCCTTGTGCTTTCAAATGTAGAATCTTATAGTTTTAGTATAACTTGACAAATAGATCCACTTTAATATAGTCCTTGTGTTTTCACAATGTTTCCTTCTTTATCAGTTATCACCATTTATTAAAGTAAAATAATTCCTTCACATATGTATTTTATGTTTCTTACCTTTGCACTTAATTACTGAAGAAATTTCATATCAATCTTATCAAGAATTAATTAAACCTAAAAGCTTAAGCTGTTAAGAGAAGGCCTAGGAATTATTTTTATATGTATCTCTAACATGCCCACTAATGCAAAAGTCCTTTGGGCTTGAAGCAACAGCAGAACTAGAGCAAATATGCTGGGGGTGCAGATGGTGTAAAATTTAATATTATTATAATTCATTTACTGAATATCTAATCAAAAGGTTTGGGGAAGTTTTCCATTCAGGGGGTGTCGCTGCCCTCCTCAGCATCTTCGTAGTCTGCCCCTGGCTTGTCGGGTGGACAAAGCATACACACACCACAACCTTGTGCTAAAATTTAATTTTATTGACGAGAATAAGGGTAAGGAGGATCAAACTCCAGACCACTTGGTCAAAAAAGGCTTTGATACCATGACAAGAATCAATTTAAGAGATAAAACTTTAGCTGTTAGAAGAAGGCCCAAGAATGGTGTTTATTTATATCTCTTGCAATACCAATATTGCAGTTTACCCTGTATAAATTTCATCAAACTTTGCATGTAAACTTTGGCTCTAACTAACATTTGATATTTTTTCAAGTGTCCATTATCTGATATTCATCATCATCAAAGCAATCATCAAACCATCCTTTTTTACCACCACAACTTCAAAGTTGCTACATGCAATAATACTTGTTTCCGATCACCTTATAATTCTCAGCATCAACTTTTATCAATACATAATGTCATACAAATTATAGTTGGCATTTTTCCCTCATTGCAAATATTGTGCTTATTGTGTAATGGAACTAAAATTATAATCCCAAACACCATTTCCAAAACTCCTTACTTGTGTAAAAGAAACAGCAATAAAATGGAATATATTTAATAAGCAATCCGACAAGCAGTATTTCTTAGCCAATATTACTATCAATCGTTTTACTCTCTCCATTATCAGATAGTCAGAATGATGGGAAAAATGAAAAAGCCATTTAGTGCTTAAAATATAGTTGCTCACATGCACAACTTGCTTCAAAATTTAGGAATATGGGAAAAGCAACAAATATCAATTAACTGAAACTGTACAAGATATCCATCATTATATACAAATTTGAACTGCATGTTTGCAAGAAGAAATTGTAAAAGGTATAGATACCAGCATGAAGTGAAGGAACAATACGTAATACACTGAATCCTAAGAAAATAGGACATATATATATCCTCAACAAATTTATATCATTTTCCAAGTTTTTTCATACATTTCTTACCAGAGAACTACTATTGAACTCAGTGCCCAATTTTTCTGGGACATGTATAGAAGTGTTGGAATTTGACTTAACTTCTGAGCTGTGAAAATCAACCTCCCATCTCCCTACAGGGATTTCATCAATTCACCTTTTAGTCTTAGGTAAGAACAGCCAATCAAATTAGTCCATATAAATTATTTCAAGTTGAAAAAGAAAGAGCATATATCATGGGCAATAATAAGATGGACAACAGAAAAGCAAATATCATAAAATTAAAACAACACAACTAAATTCTGCCAAAAGAAAAGGAGGATTCAAGAGTAGTCAAAGTTAATTAGAGATCAAAGATCTTCAGTAAGACAATATAGAAGCTGGTGGAAAGAAACATATTCAGCCATAACAACTTAAAAATAAAAAAATAGAGACAGACAACAATCTATAACCATCTTGCAAAAGACAAACCCATTCATGAAGGCACTAAATCTACACAATTAAAAAAAAAATAAAACAATAAAGTGCTAGAAACAAAGTTTCACAATTTTGACAATATGAAGCATTAATCGGCTCTTCACATTCGGTGAAGTTTCTTGGTGTGTTATATCATATATGCATATATCATATGACCAATCTGCAAGCAAGTGAAAGCAATCTTCTGCTTTCTTTCTTACAAAGCCAATATAGTTAACAGATAATAGATTCAAAAAGAAAATTTCAAGCTAAGTAGTAGAAAGAGCAACAAATGGGCCTCCCATCAGAAACAGGAAAACAGCCACAACCAATAAAAGCTTAAAGAGAATCTGTATATTCCAAACAATAGGACTATAGCCGTGGACTGGATGGAACCTTTGATGAAAAACGAAATAAGAAATGAAAATACAAGATCCAATAAACATAAATAAATTTAAGACTTGTGACCCTATCAATGCTCTTTAAAAACTGAATATCTGACATTAGTTGGATCACTCATTTTACAATTTTATAGACACAAGAAGAAGGGGAGAAGAGTAGATAACACATTAGAACTAGTCACAAAACAGCCAATAAACTTATCAAACCATATGCAACAGCCTTGGCCCAAATAATATTTAGGAGGACGAATAAAAAGTATGTAAATAGAAGAGTAAAAGAAGAATTCTAACTCAGCATCCTATGGGATTTGATTATTGACTGGCCTCTGTCCCAGGTCATACACCTCAGCAAGTAAGTAGCACCACATATTTTCTATTCCCCAGAACACCAAATGATGGTTCTAATCAATCTCAAATGTTTGCAATCACTTGAAAGTTAAAGTAATGCCTCTTAATAAAATTGAATATCACAATTATCAGTCTGCCAAAGAAAGCCAAAAATAACACATCTGCTTCCATGTAACTTTATTTTCTGTATAAATATTTTGTTAACAAACAAAATGACCAAGACAATAAAATTTTATATGGCAGCCAATTAGAGAGCCAAATAATGAACTCTAAAGCTGAACGAGGATAAAGAAAAAGAAAGAAAGAAGTTCATTAGTCAATTACAAGAAATACCAAAGGATTGAGGACACGATACACGAAATAAATGTCAAAACTGTAATCAAATTATTGGAAATAGTTAATCTGTAACATAAGAGCAGTATAAACAATGAACCAAGTCACCCAAAACTCCAAAATCAGAGATAAACTCCAAGTGTACAAGCATGAGACTAATCAGTGACTCATAAAGTGAGAGAAATGATTTTTTTTTTTTAAAGTCAGTCACAAGCTAAGGCCATTTAGCTATTGAGAATTGTATAAAAAAGTTTAGTTGAGAGAAAATTTGGATTATCTCTTGATGCTAATGAAGCCAAAAATAATATATAAGTAGGTAAATAAATCTCTTCACTCAGTTTTATTATAAACAAGAAGTCAAGAACATCTTACCCTGCAGAAACTCAATAATTAACAAGTTTAAGATCTTGTATGGTCAAATAAAGCAGCATTATTTAATCTGCTGATAAAAACTGAACAGAGAAACTCCTTTATTGTTGTCTCTTGACTCACGGAGCTCACCTTCACTGTGTGCTCTAAGACCATGTGCATTTAATGCTGAAGATGAGATCCAGCTGAAGTAGCAGGGCATAAACCTCCTGTGAAGTATCACGAGCAATTAAACAAAGAATTTTCCAAATAACATAGTCATTTAAAATCTACAAAACCCGATTTACTATATAGCAACACCGGAATGGGTCAAAGGTTCTACCTTGAGGTTATGCAAATCCATTCAAGACAACATTAAACTACTACAAGCAACATAAATTGCCAAGTAACTGAAAAATTTCCATAGAATTCCCGTTATGGGCTTGTGTTAACAACTTAACATCTTCAACAAACCTCATTAAGGTTCACAAGAACTGGGTTTAGTGTTTAAGGAGGTGTGTTCCATACTTTAACTACTCAAGTTTAAACCTTTAGCTAGCACCTAGGGTAGTTAATTTCCCTAAGGTGAGCCCAGGGAAGGCCTTAGTTTCGGTTAATGCCAATGCTGGCCCGAGGATACCCTTGTCATATAACTTTAAAATTAGAAAGAAAAAAAAGAAAAAAACTGGATTTTCAATTAAAAGTGTGGACTACTCAAACTAGAGTAAATTGC
This sequence comes from Ormosia semicastrata, assembly GCA_029884595.1. Lineage (NCBI taxonomy): Eukaryota > Viridiplantae > Streptophyta > Magnoliopsida > Fabales > Fabaceae > Ormosia > Ormosia semicastrata. The sequence goes on from JAQQTO010000059.1 coordinate 41,031,486, forward strand.
CAAACAAAAATAAATAATAATAATAATAATAATAAGAGAAAGATTTCACATTTGGGGGGGTATGAGATCAAGTCATAAGGTAATTCTGGTCCCTCAATGCACCCAATGAATCAGACCCCACGGATTATGGCCATTGCCTACGCAGAGCAGAGCAGTCAACAGTATAATACTGAATCTCTTAAACTAAGGTGGAAGCTGATCCCAAATACAATATGATTATGAATGCCCCCACAAGAAAAATAATAATAATAACAACAACAACAACTAAAAAGAGACAGAGGTTGAACATGAACAAGTACCTTGTATTCTTGGGGATTGATGTGAAGTGGGAATGCCTTGGAACTCGGGGTGGAGGTTGAATCCATGGCTGACAGCTCTGCAACTGAGTGAGAAGCATAGCTCCTTCTTCCTCTGAGAGAGTTCAAAACAATAGAAGAGAGAATGGTGCTGATGATGCTGATGTTTGTGCATCATTATTGTGGGGAAAAACATACGAACAAAAAAAACATTATCGTACAAATTACAAATCACGTGTGGCGAGAAAAGAAAATGGTTTATCCTTTTAATATATTTTTTAATAATTTTTTTAATTATTGAATGAAGAAAATATTAAATATTTTTTATATTTTTAAAATATTAATATTTAATTTTTTATTTAATATTTTTATTATATAATAAAAGAATTATTAAAAAATATTTTAAAAAATATAACAAAATTTCACAAGAAATAGTACAACGTGGAAAGAAGCCAAAATTTGGAAGCGCGGACAATTCCTTTCTCGATCTGGACCTACTTTACATAATAATGAAGATTTATGCTGGTGCTGTACCCAAAAAAGAAAAAAAAAAGTTATATATTAGACTATTAGTGGACAAATAATTTAAAAAATCTTATAAAATGAAGTTAGTAAAAAAATTTAAAAAAATACAAAAGTACTCCTGCGAAGAGTGTGGTGCTACAGGTAAAGAAAAGATTATCATATATTCTTAAAAAATATATGCACTGTTGAAGCATTTTTTCAAAAAAATAATAAAAAAATAAATATGATGAATAATATTTAAAAAATATAAAAAGATATGCATATATTATTAATAGTAAAAATATCAAAATTATGCAAATAATTAGAAATGATTTTTTTCAATAAAAAATTAAAATTATAAGAAAAAATGAGGAGAATGAATCCTATAAAGTATAGTTAATCTCTATAGATGTTCATTAAAACTGCAACTACCCTAATGTTAGATGGAATTGTCACTCCTAACCCTAGATTTTACCCACCCAAAAATATAAAATATAGTTAATCAAGAGCTGAGAAAATAACATGAATTTCCTGTAGGTGGAAAAGTGGCTCTACATGTATCACTGACTTCACATTCCTACAGGATCCACTGCGAATAAAGTTTTGTTAATGGAACACTTAAAATACAATATTTAATTAATATATTTTTTATATTAACATATGATATATTTATTTTATTTTAAAATATAATATATTTTAATATTTAATCACATTCATATCGACATATAATATTTATCCATAATATCATATAACATGTATTAAAAAGATATTTTCCTTTGCAAATAACATCGTACACAAACAAATAGCTTATTCCATTTCTGTTTCTCAATGGTTTTTAGTTTTTTTGTCTTCTTGTTTTGATATAATGGAGCGAGCTTGTAGAGTTAAATGCGACGAATGAGCACGTGCATTGGACCATTACATCCATTATACCTACAATGATATTTTTATCATAAATAATACATATATTTTTTTATATTTTTTAATATTATTTATTATACTTATTTTTTATCATTTTTTTTACTTAATTATATCCACTTAAAAAATATAAAAAATAATATTTCATATAAAATAATGTAAGACAATCATTTTTGTTATACCTAACCCCTCACCCCCTAGTAATAACTTACAGTCTCACTTGGTCTCACTTGGTTGTGTTGGACTGGTGGATCCTACCTTTCCCTTTAGCAACCCCAACATATTCCTTATGCTACCAATAATTGCACACTGCAAAGTGTAAACTCACTGCCCTATTTCCTGGTGCAAACTGTAGAAAATTTTGATTTTATAGATTAAAATAATTAAAATTTTACACATTATTTTTATTTATTAATAAGTTATATACATATTTAATTTATATGCAATTTTATTTTATTTATTTAATGAACAATAATGATGTATTAGTGTGTTTTTTTATATTTTAACTGAGTTTATAAAAAAAATTTCTCTAAAAACTAGCAGATATTGGAAGTTGACAATGTTTAGAAATCTATCCAAGTTAACAGTAATGAATAAATGTTCAGTAACTTTGATAAAAATAATATAAAAGCGTCAAAAAAACTTTGATCACACTGAGATAATGGTACTATAGCTGTGACCACTGACCAGTGGTTCCAAAGTTCAATCATTGAGTTGGTGACCACAGAATAGTCATGCATCTTTAAGTAAAATTAAAAAAAAAAAAAAGGGGGCAAAAGTTAACGTTCTGTTTCCAAGTTTTGGATATATGTAATTGCAGCTTTTATTTGCATTTGTTTTTTTTTTAAACAAATCAACTTGGCACTTGTAAATTTGAACCTGCTGGAATGACCTAACATATGTAAACTTGATATATTTATTTTCTGTTGGGAAAAAAGGAAAAGAAGACAAAATAATGTTACATCTAAAAGAGTAATAAATTATATATTTTGATACTCCTTTAATATATTGGAAATTACATAGAATATTCTCACATGATTTTATATTTGTGCATGATAATAATATACTAAAAAGTTTCGCAAAAAAACCATATTTTCAAAACTGTTCACTTAAGCAAAATAGAAGCTCATTTTTTAACAAAATGGTAATATACTAGGAATTTGCCTTACCTTTTAGCATCATTTACAAAATGCAGTTCAGCTAACACCTATTTTATATACTGCGAAACATTATTTTCTCTCTGTTTGTCTCTCTTTCGTGTTATTACTTATTTTAAAAAAAAAAAAAACTGGGTCTCTTTCTTGATCATGAGGGGTTTTCTCCTATAAATTTTGGCAGAAATAGGCCATGTCCATAACCTATATTTAATCCAACCTTCAACTCGTGGGGAACCAAGCCCATCATCCATGGCGTCTGCGTGATTATGGTCTAGTGTGCCGATGACCCAACCTCAATTAATTTGAGTATTAAATTTAAATTTTTTTAACCTGATTAAACCTGAATAAAACAATGTTATTCAAATTTTTTTTGAAATAAAAAAAGTCAACACAATCACTGACATGAACTAACACAATCGGATTGGTTTAAGATTAAAAAAATTCCATCAACTCAAGTTAATCTAACCTAATTTGACTAAGTGTCCATTTAGTTTAAATTTTAATTGAATTGATTTTAAAAGAATTAATATATAAAAAATTAATTTGTGTTTAGAAATGATATTTTAAAATTGAGTTTAGAAGAATTGATTTTATTTAGATAATATAAAATAAAAACAGTTTTACATTTAAAATTACTAGAAATGACATTAAAATTAATATACTTTAAATTTAAAATTAACATATGTTATACTTTTTGGTAAAAGTAATATGTACTTTTGTTGCATTTAATGCTAACGTGATTCACTTGAAAGGAAAAGCTTGAAAATTAATAGAGAAATTCGTGGGTTTTTGGACTAATATGTTATTAGTAGCAAATTTATTTATTAAATTATTATTTTTTAAAATTATTTATTAAATTATCATTAATTTTGTTATGTTAAAATTTTTTATTATTTTTTATTTCACGTAAACTACGTCAACACGCGTGACTCATCCAACTAAAATGCGTCAATACGCGTGGCATTTTCCACCTGAAGACGCCACACGTGTATTTTAATTGGATGTGCCACGCGTGTTGGCGCATCCTAATTGGATGCGCCACTCGTGTTGACGTAGTCTATGTAGAACGAAAAATAATAAAAAAAAGTCACGTTACATGTACAGGACACTTAACCCATTTCACGTGGATCTCTTGAAAAATAGCGCTCAGAGACACATACAATTTACATGTTTACTAAAGAGTGCACCACAATATTAAGAGATATCAGTTTCAATTAGCTTATTTATAGGTCAAGTATTTGCTTATGATCTGTAAAGTTATTATTGTGAGACTTTGGTGTTAGTAAGACAAAGCAATTAAATAAGGTAATAAAGTACATTTATTCGATGTGAGACTTTAGTGGTGACAAGGTAAAGCAACTAAGTAAGACAACAAATCATATTTGTTCGATATGGGACTTTGGTGGTGACAAGGTAAAGCAACAAAGCATTCATATGAACATGAACGAGTACTTATTCCTCTAATTAATTTTCTGGTGAACTGATTATTGATAACCTAATTCATTGGTTTTCTTTTATAAATGTTATCTATGTATTAATAAGGATGTTGATCTTCCATTCCACATTCACCTGGAAGCACTGGATTGACCTGGTTATGACTTCTCTAGCATATGTTATTCCTAATCAACAACTTGTTAAGATGACAACCCCTATTTACGCTCAAGATGGTGAACTTTTAAATAGAGGGTTTGATATGTCTACAGGTGGAGTTTATGGGTATGTCTTTGTTGCTGCATATTGTCACCATCAAAGTCCCACATTAAATAAATATACTTTATTACCTTACTTATGTGCTTTATCTTGCCACTACCAAAGTCTCACATCGAACAAATGTACTTTATTACCTTACTTAACTGCTTTGCCTTACTAACACCAAAGTCCCACATCGACTACTTCACATATGAGAAGCAAATACTTGACCTATAAATAAGCTAATTGAAACTGATGTCTCTTAATATTATGGTGCACTCTTTAGTAGACATGTAAATTGTATGTGTCTCTAGGTGTTATTTTTCAAGAGATCTACGTGGAATGGGTTAAGTTCTTTGCATATGCAACGTGGCATTTTTTTTATTATTTTTCATTCAACGCAAACTACGCCAACACGCGTGGCGCATCCAATTAGGATGCTCCATCATGTGTGGCATTTCCACGAGGAAAATACTACACGTCTTAGCGCATCCTAGTTGGATGCATCATGCGTGTTGGCATAGTTTACGTGGAACGAAAAATAATAAAAAATTTTAATGTGATAAAAATAGTAGCAGTTTGATAAATAATTTTAAAAAAATGACAAATTGATAAATAAGTTTACCATTAATAACAGATTGGTAGATTTGCCAAAATTCTTGTGTCGATATATTTTATCACGTTATTTTTAAGTATTTAAATTATTATTTAATATATATATATATATATAAATATTATTAAAAAATTATATTTTATGATAATTCTAATTATATTACATATGTCAAATAATAATTTAAATATTTATAATAAATCGTATTTATTTAAAAATTACTCCTTAAAAATATTGCAACCGATAGAATTACTTTTAATTGCCTCAACCTGACGTTTATTTACCGGGGAAATAAATCAAACAAATTGTTTATTGTACAAACCAATTTCAGCCACAGCAATTGCAATTCGGAGCACTCCAAAATGTAAAACATACTTTAAACTTTATATTTTATTTTGTCAAAACCTACCTAACCCTATATGTGATCATCCCGATCAATAGTTGAGGGCAGCGACTTGAATCAACTTGTAAACGGTAAACAAACAGATTTTGATCTAACCTTGCTTATAATTGTTGGGAAATTACGTAAAAATTTTCTATCATTAGATTTATAGAAAGTGAAATAAATATAAAATAATTACACACACAAAATTGATAACGGAGTTCGATTAATTGTGCCTACGTCTCCAGGCTGCTGTAAATATTTTACTGATAAAAAAAATATAAAAAGTGTTTACAAAACACTCAGAATCTCTCACAACCTACACTCCAATTACACCAAAAAACTAAAGTTTTTCTCTCTAAGCTTTTCTGTTTCTCTCTCTAGGATTTTTTCTCTTTGTTGGAATGAATTTCTTTTTATTCAGAGACTTCTATTTATAGAAGCTAAAACGCATCTGAACTCCTCAATTTGCTCTTGAAACTGCTCCTCAATTTGCTCCGACAAATTGAAGAGCTTTTAGTGGACATTTGCAATTTGGTGCAAATTTGCTTCTTGGGTGGGGGGCCACTTTGAAAAAGAAGAAGCAAATTTCGGTGCAACAGGGAAGGTGGGGAACACCACTTTGACTAATAATCTTCTACTTGAAGACTGGTTTCAAACTGTCTTCATACCTCGATCAATGCAGCAGCCTTCTCTGGTCTATTACTCTAGCAGGCCAGCTGAAGTTGAACACAACTTCAGTTTGTCGATAGTCACCGTTTTTGTCAACATATCTTCTGGATTCTTGCTTCCTTGGATCTTTTTCAGCATTAACAACTCATTTTCCAATAAAGATCTAATGAAGTGATAACGAAGTCCAATATACTTGGTTCTGGAATGAAATGCTAAATTCTTTGCCAGATGTATCGCACTTTGATTATCACTGTGCAAAATACTTTTCTCCTGGACGAATCCCAACTCTGTCAACAATCCTTAAAGTCATATCAATTCTTTACTAGCTTCTGTTACTGCCACATACTCAACTTCTGTAGTGGATAAAGCAACAATCTTTTGTATTTGCGACATCCAACTAACAGCTGTTGTTCCAACGGTGAATATGTAACTGGTGGTACTTCTTCGGTGATCGACTTCACCTCCAAAGTCTGCATCTACATAGCCTTGCACTTTTAATTCTTATTTACCAAAGTACAAACACTTCTCTGTAGTGCCTCGTAGATACCTCAAAATCCACTTTACTGCTTCCCAATGAGCTTTACCGGATTTGACATAAATCGCTTACAACTCCCTTTCGCATGGCCAATATCGGTCTCATGGACCATTGCGTACATCAAACTTCCAATGGTGAAGCATACGGGATTTTAGCCATGAATTCTCTTTCTTCCTCCGTCTGAGGGGATTGATCCTTGGATAAGCAAAAATGACTGGCCAAAGGTGTGCTAACCGGTTTGGCGTTGCCCATGTTGAATCTTTTCAAAACACGGTTAATGTACTTTGCCTGAGATAATTGCAAAATCCCTCTTTGCTTATCTCTCATGATTTGCATTCCAAGGATCTTCCTTGTTGGACCTAAATCTTTCATGTCAAATTCATTTGACAACTGTATCTTCAAGTTTCTGATCTCGTCCATATCTGAACCCGCTACTAACATATCATCGACGTAAAGTAGCAAAATGATATAACTGGACTTATATCTCTTAAAGAAGCAACAGTGGTCGGCATTGCACTTCTGGAAACCTTCCTTGTGCATGAAGCCATCGAACTTCCTGTACCACTGTCTTAGAGCTTGTTTCAAGCCATACAAGCTCTTCTTTAATCTGCACACCATATTCTCTTTCCTTTTTGCTGAGAAACCTTCTGGCTGGTGCATGTATATCTCCTCATCTAGGTCTTCGTGAAGAAATGTGGTCTTCACGTCCAACTGCTTAAGGTAAAGCTCTTCACTAGCAACAATACTTAACACAGATCTGATAGTATTGAGCTTCACAACTAGAGCAAAGATTTCAGTGTAGTCGACTCCTTCCTTTTGCTGGGATCCTTTGACAACTAGTCGGACTTTGTATCTCTTGAAGCCATCATGCTTCTCATTCACCCGATACACCCATTTGTTGTGAAGTGCCTTCTTCCCTACGGGTAACTCAGCTAGTTCCCATGTTTGATTGGAGATCAGAGATTTCATCTCGTCTTTCATGGCAAGCTCCCACTTGCTAGCATCTCCAGTCTGACAAGCTTCATCATACCATTCAGGCTCCCTTCCATCGGTCAAGACAGATAGTTCATGTAGATAGAAGAAGACCTTCTCAATACGGGAGCGGGTAGAAGTGTCGGGTGTGTTGGACCATTCAAGACCGCTTTATTCAGTTGATTCCTCTAACTGAGGACTCTCAACTATAGGACCTTCTTGGACATCATCCACCTCTGCATACACTGGCTCACTCTGTTCTGAGTCACTGGTGTCTGTGTTATGTCTGTCCTTGTACATCACTCTTTCATTAAAGATCACATCTCTACTGTGAATCATCTTTTTGTTTTCATCATCCCAAAGGCAGTAGCCAAAATCATCTTCACCATAACTGATGAACGTGCACTTCTTCGATTTGGGATCAAGTTTATTTCTACCTTGATCACTGATGTGCACATATGCTACACAGCCGAAAACTCTAAGATGTGAGAGTTTTGTCTCTTTTTCGCTCCATACTTCTTCTGGTATTCTGTGCTCCAAGGTACCGATGGATCTTGGTTGATCAAATAAGCTGTTGTGTTGACTGCTTCTGCCCAGAACTGCTTCGGTAGGCCTGACTGCACACGCAAGCTTCTGACTCTTTTAGTCAACGTTCGGTTCATACGCTCGGCTACACCATTGTGTTGAGGCGTACCTGGCACAATCCTCTCCATTTTGATCTCGTGCTCATAGCAAAACTTCTTGAATCTGGTGTCTTCATATTCACCACCATTGTCGGTTCTGAGCTTTTTGATCTTCAACCCTGTCTCATTTTCAACCATGACTTTCCATATCCTGAAAGGCTCAAACACTTCAGACTTATGTTTTAGAAAGTAAACTCATACCTTTCGAGAGTGATCATCGATGAAGGTCACAAAGTAGTGTTTCCCACCAATTGATGAGACAATCGTTGGACCCCAAATATCAGAGTGAACAAGCTCGAGTCTTTCCTTCTTTGGGGTTCTTCCACTTGTTTGAAAGCTGACCCTCTTCTGCTTTCCAAGTATGCAATCTTCGCACATGTCAATCTTAACTGACTGAAGACCGAGTAATTTGCCCTTCGAGTGCATAATTTTCATCCCTTTCACACTCATATGGCCAAGTCTCTAGTGCCACAGATTGGGATTTTCGTTTCCAGCTGCAATTGCAATTGAGCAGAGTGCCCCTGCTGTTATGTAAAGAGTACCACTCTTTTTGTCTCGAGCAACTGTCATTGCACCCTTTGAAATCTTCTAATCATCACCGTGAAAGATCGTAGTGTAGCCTTCGCTAGCCAGCTGCCCTACTGAGATTAAGTTCTTTCTCAGGTCGGGAATATGCCTGACGTCCTTTAGCTCCCAAACAGACCCGTTCAACTTAATCTTCACTACACCTTTACCAATAATAGCACAAGGTTGATCATCACCAATGTATACTTTTCCAAGGTTTCCGGGGACATACTTCTCGAAGAATTCTTTCTGCGAAGTAGCATGGAACGATGCTCCAGAGTCTAACACCCAAGACTCTTCCTTGCTCTCCAAAGAGCATATCAACGCATCATTTCCTCCTGAGGTGGAAGTAACATTTGCCTCGTCCTTCGCCTTCTGATTCTTCGGTGTACTCTTGTACTACTTTTTGTAGTGTCCGGTCTTCCCACAATTCCAACACTCGATGGTCTTTGAGCTACTAGAATTATTGGGATTCCTGGATTTGGACCTCCTATCCTTTGATCTACCTTGGTAGTTTGATCTGCCACGTCCATTCCCTTTGGTTGAATTTCTTCCTCTTGACTCTGTATGCAAAACTGAAGAGGATGATGATTCACCTGACTCTCTCCGTCGGATCTCTTCACTAAGAACCAAGTCACGAGCATCATCAAATTTCAACTTATTGCTTCCCGATGAGCTACTCACAGCCGTGATAGTAGCATTCCAACTTTCTGGTAGAGAAGACAAAAGTATCAATGCTCGGACTTCTTCATCAAATTCAATTCCAACTGAACTCAACTGGGTTGTGACTGTATTGAGTTCATTGAGATGCTGAGCTACCGATGCGCCTTCCGTCATTCGCAAATTGAATAACCGCCTCATCAAGTGCACTTTGTTAGAGGCCGACGACTTCTCATACATACTGGAGAGAACCGCCATAAGACTCGTTGTGGTCTTTTCCTTTGCTATATTGAAAGCAACATTGCGGGATAGCGTCAATCGAATAACTCCAAGGGCTTGTCTGTCTAGAAGAGCCCAGTCTTCATCCTTCACACCCTCTGGCTTCCTTTTTGAGAGATATTGATAAAGCTTTTTCTGGTGCAGATAATCTTCGATCTGCATCTTCCAAAAGTCAAAGTCCGCACCATCGAACTTTTCAATTTTCACTTTTCCTTCATCTGCAGCCATCGCTCCCACTCAAATCTGACTTCCTCAGGATCGTTTCTGATAATTTCTGCGAACCACCGTGCTTTAGAACACCTCCGTGGACAAAATTGGTAACGCTGACCAATTTTTACTATTCACAAAATTTACTGTTCATGAATTACTATTCATAAAATTTACTATTTATGTGAATAGTACCCACTTCAAAAATTAGCAGAAATAACCAATTAGCTCTGATACCAGTTGTTGGGAAATTACGTAAAATTTTCCTATCATCAGATTTGTAGAAAGAGAAATAAATGCAGAATAATTGCACACACAAAATTGATAACGGAGTTTGGCCAATTGTGCCTACGTCTCCGGGCTACTGCAAATATTTTATTGATAAAAAAAATATAAAAGGTGTTTACAAAACACTCAGAATTTCTCACAACCCACACCCCAATTACACCCAAAAACTAAAGTTTTTCTCTCTAAGCTTTTTTGTTTCTCTCTCTAGGAATTTTCTCTCTTTGTTGAAATGAATTTCTTCTTCTTCAGAGGCTTCTATTTATAGAAGCTAAAACGCGTCTGAACTCCTCAATTTGCTCCTCAAACTGCTCTTCAATTTGCTCCGACAAATTGAAGAGCTTTCGGTGGACATTTGCAATTTGGTGCAAATTTGCTTCTTGGGTGAGGGGCCACTTTGAAAAAAAAGAAGCAAATTTCGGTGCAATAGGGAAGGTGGGGAACACCACTTTGACTAACAATAATAACAAGAATTATTTAAAGTGATAATCTTTGTAAAATAAATAAATAAATTTATATTAATTATTAATGATTAATGTAGGCTCATTTATTAATAATTGATATAAACTTACTTGTTCACTTTATATGAATTCTCACTTTAAAATATCTTTGTTCTATTTATAAATAGTAAGTTGGATTGGCTTGAATTAAAAAAAAAAAAAGATGCTCAATCCACATAGAATGAGTTAGGTTAAGGGTTAAGATTTATATATACACACAACAATCTATTAAAAAAGATAAGAGAGCTAATTGTGTATGAAAAATTATATAAAATATATAAAAATTGATGGATAGAAAAGTAATTAAAAATAGTATAAATAAAGACTTATCACATAAATTAGTTGAAGCATATAAGTGTATTGGGTTTAAAAGTATTTTGTCACAATGAGTTAATTACTCGGTCTCGTAGGTAATATTCCCCAACATATAATAACTACTTCTTGTTAGCTCCACACTTAAAATAGCAAAAGCACAAAAATAACTCATAAAATTACTCACAAAACTAAAAAGAAAAAAAAACTATATAGAAGAAGGGAAGTTGTTTTCCCATGTTTTTTCAGTAAGAAATGTTAGGAATACATTTTTTATCATACTCTTTTCAACACACTTTTCTATTGAGTAACGTTGCACACTAAAGCTCACACTTAACTTTGATTAACTTTTAATTAACTTAATTAGTATATAATTGATAGCATGCATAATATACACATATATATTTTATGTCAATTCCTTATGTTTTGATTAGTAAAATACTTGTAATTACAACTTCATGTTTGTATTTTGAGTTCTGTGGGATAGGTTGGAGAATTAGATTAAAATGGACTCAAAGTGGAGTTTTGACAAGGAAGGAGCATGACAGAGCAACCAAAAGATGTCTGAGAATAAGGTGTGTTCACGTCCTAAACCTACGCCAAGTGAAGTGAATTCGTTTCAAAAAATCCTATCTTTTAATGATACGTGGGCCACCCAATTATTTTGGAGATACTTTAGAAGATTGTTTAGTTACTAAGAGTTTTATTTTAGGAAGTTATCATGAGAATATTATCTCTAAAATTTTGGGATTTTGTTGACTCCTTATCTAAGGTTTTTAATTTAGATTTTATTTCCTGATTTAGTAGGATTATCTTTTAGGATATTTTTAAATTTATATTTTTTAGATTAATTTTAGATTTTATCTCCTATTTGTGAGGGGAAAGTGAGGATATTTTAGAAAGGGCTTCAGCAAAAGAAAAAAAAAAGATGACAACTTTTGTTTGATTTTTCTTTGTATTTTCCATGGAAGTCATGTACAACTAAACTCTCTTTCTAGTTCAAGGATAATTAAAGTTTGGTTTTTCAAGAATTGTGAGATTTAATTATTTTCTTCTATTCCTTTATTCTTTGACATTTATATATCTTTTGAGATCATTCATCGATTATTATTTTGTTTATTGATGCAAAAAGGACTCTTTGTTCAATTAGCAAGATAATATACTGCCAATTAGGACATTAGATCCGTAATTGTCTAATCGTTCTAATAACTAGTGGTAAAATAATAGGGCTCAATACTAGGTATTCGACTTATGTTATGTAGATATATAATCTAGTCTAAATGAACCAAACTTGTACGTTTGTTGGCTAGAATCACGTCTCTCTAAATCTTAATGCTATCGATAAATTAAATCCTAAGAGCTTGTTTAGGGTTGTCTATTGGTAAGGGAAGTAATCAAATAGCTTGTTTTGGTTATTGAGAAGGTAATAAGAGATTGTTATTAGAGCTTGTTAATAACTATAACCAATTTATTGAAGGATTCAAGAATTTACCTTTGAATCAATGATCAATTCCATGAACTAATACTAAAATTATTCCTTGGACTAGGTTCTACTCATGGTTGAATTTTATCATTTTACTTTTGCGCTCATTACCTTATTCGATTTCTACTCCAAACCTCCCCTTTATTTATTTTATTTTATTATTTTTATAAGAAATAAACTTTATCAATCTCTGTGGATTCAACCCTACTCATCACTATATGCAAATTATTTTTGTTTAAATAGTATGATTATGTTTGTTGGTTTCGACACCCATCAATAATTAACTCAATTAACGTATGATTAAATTTAAATTTGTATTTTAATTTGTGACATTATCCAATACAAAAGAACATGTTAAAAAAGTATAATAAAAAATATATTCTAACACTCTTATTTTTTAATAAAGCATGAGTTTATAAAAGTTTTCACGAGTGTCTCCTCGTAAACAGGAACGAACATATATTATAAGTCTTGGGAGCTTATGCCCCCATAGTTCCATAGTATTTTTTAAAAATTATTATGTATAATTTTATTATTCTTATATATATTTCAAAATTTATAAAATTTTATCCCTACGATTTGTTTAATATAATTATCTTAAAGATTAAATTCATTTAAAATTATAATAACATATGTTTAGATGATAATATAAAAATAATTAATATTAATAATGAATTCAAATTAAATTTGTTATCTTATAATATTATATTTTGATATATAAATATAAATATTTAATAAATATTTACTTATGCATTTATATTATTTTTAGTCATCTTATCCCCACTATCCAGCTCGCAAATCACCTTCCAATTGCGATGTATAAAAGTCACACTAAATTGTTAAAAAAACTGGTCAAAGAATGTAAGTAGACAAATACCATCATCATTCAGCACAACAAAACAAGCACTTTCAAGTTTCAACCGGGTAGCATAAAAAAAAAAGGAACAACCCAAAAGTACCGTTTAACAAAAGATAAAACTAATAGTAACGTTGCAGTATAAAAGAAGGAGGAAAAGGATAAAAATTAGTTGCTAAATTGTTTGCTGAAGAGAGAGAAAATGATAAGGTTAAAACAAACTTTAACTTTGAAATAAATATTTTAATATAATAAAAATTTAAGAAAGGAAATTCTTGTGAGCTTAAGAATTTCACTTTTAAGAAAGGAAATATTTTATGAGATTAGAAACTCTGTGAACTCTATTTCCCTTGTAAATTAGTGATTTTATTATTTACCGTGACTTTTATTTAAAGTTATTTAATGCAGTTTTGTACTAATAAGTCACGTGCATAGTTGATAGTTTATGAGTGTTTTAGAGATTATACCACAATCTTATTAGGAGTAGTCCTACTCCACACTTATATGATTAAATGATTTCATCAAGTGTATATTATAATTTCTACATCACTCATAAATGATATGAAATTCATTAAGTGTCCGTTTGACTCTTAAAATTAAGCATATAATTAGAGTTTAGAATTGAAATTGGACCTCTTAATTTTAATTTTTATGTTTAGGATGTCATTTAAAATTATAATTGTAATTCCATAAATAATTCAATGGAATTGAAAAACAACTAAGTTAAGTCTTTCTATTCTTAACCTATACCTTAAGAATTATCAATTTCATAACTTAAAAATTAAACTTTCTTTCTTTCTCTCTCTCTCTTCACATTTATTTATGAACGATCATATTTATTGATATTCTATATTTATATGAAAAATTATTTTTATATTTATATAAAAATTATTATAATAGCTATTTATTTTTTTCTAAAAATATTCATGAAAAATTTATTTATAAAAAATATGACTATTATATTATAAAATTATTATTGCATGAATATTTTTATTAATTCAAATTTTGTAAATAATTTTTTATTGTTTAGATCATACCTTTAAACAATAAATTTATAATTGAATTTATAATTAAAATTTCTTATCATAATTATTTAATAACCCCAAATATAAAATTTAATATTCTAGACTAATTATAATTATGAAAGAATTGATATTAAAATTAAAATTCTATATTTTAATTCCAATTCTGCTATGTAAACGAACTCTAAAAGTTTTTTGCTTATCCTCTCATTCATTGCAATCTAACACTTCTCACATCACTAAATTTTTTGCTTATCCTCTCATTCATTGCAATCTAGCATTTCTCACATCACTAGAATGGATAAAAATTAATAGTGCTAGCAGAATTAACAAGTGACTTATTATTGCTCATATGAATCTTATTCATGGAATCTCCAATCACAAAGATTAGGTTACCATCACTGCTAATTTCAAATTAACTTAAGTTTCATTTTTCTTGATGTTTTATTTATGAATTTCATACTCAAAAGCTTTATCAGAGGATTGGCCAAATTTACTTCTGACTTTACACAATCAATGGATATAATTTTATCTTTTAGCATGCGCTTCACATAATTGTGACGTATATTTATGTGTCACTATTTTTCATTATACACATTGTTATTTACTCTCACTATTACCGCTTGGCAATCACAGACACTGAAGACACATATTCTTCAGGTTTCTTTCCTAAAGGAATATCTACTAATAAATTTCTTAGTCATTCAACTTTCGATCATGCCAAGTCAAGAGCAATAAACTCGGCCTCCATAGTAGATCGAGTTATACAAGTCTACTTGGATTACTTCCAAGTGACGACATATCCATTGAAGATAAAAATAAACCCACCTATGAATTTACTCCCATCTGAATCAAAGATCCAGTTAGTATTAGAATACCCCTTCACGTATAATAGGGTATTCCCAAAGCATAGACCAAGATCCAATTTAACTATTTTCTAATTCAAGTAATATTACTTTATTTAGATACCCCACACTTTAAGATATTTTAATTTAGGTAGTCATTTTTCCCAAATTTCACAAGGGATTTTACTAGTTTTCTTAAATATAACTCTATGACAAATAGACAGAATAGGTTTCTCCCAACAAATTTGGAGGAGCCTCAATACTTATTATCTTAGCGTTCATCTTCTTCATTATTTAACAACTACTTTCATCGCATGCATACACACTATTGCACATGAGTTTTCATCCAAATTTTCAAATTAAACAAAAATAGATACACTAAAAATTTTAGAAGTCACTTAACATTTCTGCTAAGAAAGACAAATTTAACCAATTCTTGGCCTAGAGACTTCATCCATGTGCAATTCAATAACTCAAATATTAGCATACTACATTTTTTTTTAATTCAACACAGATTCACATGTCATGATTCAAGAGCTTGTATTGGCATCTATAGAACAAAATCATAATCATTTTGCATGGTTATCACACTATATACATATATTGTTACGCATTTCACATAAGTTCATGGATATATTGATACCACATAGATATATTTTATCAACAATTAGCAAGAATGTGTGTGACTACACATCAGCTAATATATCATAATATCTTTAACATAGAGGGAAATGTACTACCATTAAGCCAACCACAATTAACTCATAATACATATCGTAGTCTCGATTGGCCAAAGGGGCATTCATTCAGGTTAGCATGAAGAAAACTCATCTTTATAATTTAAGCATAATGTTCTTATCAATGTAAATACACAAGATTGCAAATACAATTTCAATGCTATTGCATCAAGTAAACCGTCCAATATTGCATGGAAGGAACCATATAAATTTTACTACTAAATACAGCTCTTGATAGAATTTCACACTCAATACAAATATCATTAGAACTCATGCTTTAATTGAGAGCAATTACTAGCAAAACATCTATTCAAGTTTATAGTTATGTCATTGTACAATTCATAAAGATCGAAATAGGGGAGGACACTGTCAACTTAATTTCTATTTCCCTATAATATCGTACGGCTCCTAAACACCCTTTTTCACCAACACTCATCAAAACATGTAGTGATTGGCCTTCAATACCTCTTCAAGGCCAAGACATATACATTAACAGGGAGTTGTGTTTCTTTGTTCCTAACTTTTAATTGGATGACACCTCACCCCTCTAATTTAGCATGCAAAAAACAATTTGACATCAGTGAAGTACCACATTCACCTCATCACCCCTCAAGACCAAAGCTTGAATCCAACAAGTTAAAAAAGGTTCTTTTAACAATTTTCAGCATATATCATAAATATATATATAGAAACTGGGCATACGCATATAATTGCTACTTAGAACACAAAGAAACTGGGTAGGACATAGTAAAACTCATGCAAGGAATAATAAAAAAACAAGTCTTGGTTCATTCTCCCCTACTGTACCACAACCATAATTTGTGGTTTGGTTTCTCACATGTAATTCCATTTCTTTCATAAAACCCTCACATTTAAAATAAGACGTAACATATCAGTATCTATCACAAAATACTCTTAACTCTGCATTTGGATGTTTTATCATTAAAGGAATAGAACGGAATAGGTGGGAATAGATCGAAAAGAAAAGGGGAGGAATAGAACATAGTTACATATTACTATTCATAGTTACATATTATTATTCTCTTTATTTAGAAGTTTCGTTAACAGAATGAAACGGAACTTCATTACCCATGTGTTCCTTCCATTCTACTTCAATTTTAAGAGAAAATGGTTCTTTATATATTTTGTTTCCTTCCCATGTATTTTAAAACTCCCAAATAAGGAAAGTTATTTCACTTCCCCTTATTCTCTTTCCTTTCTCTTCATTACCTATCATCCA
Organism: Ormosia semicastrata; assembly: GCA_029884595.1. Taxonomy (NCBI): domain Eukaryota; kingdom Viridiplantae; phylum Streptophyta; class Magnoliopsida; order Fabales; family Fabaceae; genus Ormosia; species Ormosia semicastrata. Next base: position 41,048,894 of record JAQQTO010000059.1, read on the forward strand.
AACATAATGTAAGATTGTATGAAAAATTATAGAAAATATGAGAATTAATGGATGGAAAAGTAATTAAAAATAATATAAATAAAAGCTTATTGCATTAGTTGAGATGTTCAAGCGTACTGAGTATAAAAGTATTTCATCACTGTAAGTTAATTACTCAGTATAAATAATCACGTAGTTAATACTCTCTTATATACAACATTCACTTCTTACTAACTCTACACTTAAAATGGTAAGAGTACATAATAACTTGTAGAATTACTCATGATAACAAAAGAAAAAACTGTATAGAAGAGGGGATGTTGTTTTCCCATGTTTTTTCAGTAAAGCATGAGGTTATGAAAGTTTTCATGGATGTAAGTGGACAAAGACCACCATCATTGAGCACAACAAAAGGAACAACCACTTTCAAGTTTCAACCGAGTAGGATTAAAAAAGAAACAACCCAAAAGTAGTGTTCAACAAAAGATAAAACTAATAGTAACGTTGCAGTATAAAAGCAGGAGGAAAAGGATAAAAATTAGTTGCTAAATTGGTTGCTGGAGAGAGAGAAAAAGATAAGGTTAAATCAAACTTTACCTTTGAAATAAATATTTTAATATAATAAAAATACAACAAATCGCGACACACAGTTAATTCACCCATGCGGCCACACCAGGGCATCACCTGAGTGAACGACAAGCACGGCGTTGCAATTACAAGTTTTTTGATATTATGTCTATGTTATTATGAGAAAGTTAGGATTTGAAGCTCAAAAAGGCTGATGAATATTTCCACACAAGGACGAGCATGCCATTGAGTGTTTGCTTTTTTGTGATAGAAAGTGGCTGATCTTTTGCTTTGCACAGTCCCACCTAAGCCTTCTCACTGCCTTATTGGAGAGAATTGAACGTAGTGTGTGTCAACACAAGCGTGATGGAAGAAAGCATGAGAAAGAATAAAACTTTCATATACTTTTGATTTGAGATTTCAATTACACTAGTGACCATTTGCCATTGGGTTCAATAAAGATAAAAATAAATGAGGTTAGTTTAGTGGTTTGGAAACATCGTTCTATAGATTGACTAGAAAAGCTTCAAAATTTTGCACAAAAAATTTCTCCTTACCTTATAGAAACGTTGACTTTAATTGTTTCAGTAGCCAAATAAGATATAATAGATAATGGTTTTTCTTTTTTGTTTTAATTTCTTGATTTTGTTTCATCACTTTGGAAACTAAACTGAATTCAGACATACATGCACTAAGCCACTAACTGCTCCACAGCAACCTCCAATATCATCAATGGAAAATTTAGCTGCAACAGTCCTATATAATAATATATCAGGAATACTAAGTCCATGGGCCTGTTTTGACGTTAAGCCAAGCCCAAGTGAGTGAGTGACCCAATATCACACAAGTTTGGGCCACGTGAATGGATATTGAAAAAAAGCGTAGAATCCAAGAAGGGTTAAAATTGAATAGAGTCACACTGACTCGTACTACTAGACAGAGAGAGTGAAGCGTATTATTTATATTTATTTATCTTCTTATCTTGTTTTGTTCTGAGTTTTCTTTTTCTTTAACTTTTTTTCTTTGAGTTAGTTATCTTCAAACGGTACATTGTGCGTAATAATGCAACATTTTGATTATTTCAATTTGTAAACTATTTTTTTCCTAAAAATTTGTACCCTCTGAAAATTTACAAAACTTATCTGTCCTGCATTTTTCTTCTTCGTTTTTCGGTCTAGTTACTTCATGGCCCATGAATAGGCCATTTGTCCATCATGTACATATGGTGACAACGTGAAGAAGTCTAATATGGATTTTAAAATTTGTAGTTCATGGATGGATTAATAATACGAAATTATTGATTTATATTTAATAAAATCAAATGTAGGGATGAATAATTAAAAAATATTTGAATAGATAACGAAAACTTTTATAAAATGTTTACATAAAAGTCTTAGGTGAATTGAATATGCGTTTAATTGAATATGTTGAATTTTTTTCATAATTAAACATTGAAATTCAAACTTCCAATAGAATTCACAGTCACCAATTCAAGACTATCGACCATGTTCATTGTCTCACTCATGTGGCTCCTCACCGTCCAGGAGAAGTGGCGAAAGTAGTGACAATGACTTCTTCTTGGAGCTTCTGCTTCGCTTGTAGAATGACATTCATGTTAGAGTTGAAATTCAAAATCGCAGAGATGGAAGAAGAGTTCTTCGAAGAACTGGAGAGCAACATCGTCCTACGAGAATCTTCCATGACCATGTTCATGTTCATGCTCCTGTCTCACTCACCGCGGCTCCTCAACTACGTAGTCGTCGTTAAGGAGATTCTAGTCTTTTTTTTTGTTTGGGTTTAAAGTAGTTCTCCCAATTTCAAAGTAGTGTGGGCACCATAAACAAATCTAGAAGTGCCCTTCACCGCTTCAAGCTCCACAATGAATTTTTGATGTCACGTAAAATTCTTTGCAATTATTTGCGCCAACATAGTGGAGCCAGAGGCGCGGTCCCTTCGACAAACATTGTTTGAATCGAAACGGTGGAGGGAGATGATGAGGGATGTGAACTTGGTCGGGATGGTGCTGGTGTCGGTGTCGATGCCGATGCCGATAATAGTGGTAGTGATGACGGTAAGCTCCGCCGACTAGAGGAGCTACTCAATGGTCTTGCCATTGGACTTGTGGCCAACCTCCCTCATCAGTTAGAATACCCTAACGGTGTAGCATGTAGATTCGACGACCACAGCCGTCCACCTTTAGATGTACGCTTCAGAGGTAACTTCTTGGGTTGCACCGAGGAGTGGAGGTTGGTGGTGGTGGTGGTAACAACCCCGTGAAACTCAAGTCTCACAAACCCGAAAAATCCCTAACGCCATGACGACGTCCGGATACTACCGTAATGTGCATTGGTAGAACAAGTTTCTAAAACATCATCTTTTGTCTCTAACAACTACAGAGAGACATAATGAGAAAGATAAAACTATAATATTATTAAATTATTATAAAATAATAAAAACAGGCTAACTTGTTATCACAAGTCAATATAATTGGATTATTAATAGACCACAAATTTTAAGATCCATATTAGACTTCTTCTACTTTTTTGCCTATGTAGGATCGTTTTAGTATGCTAACTCAAGGGCAAGGAGCATGGATGCTCCCTGAGAAACGACATGATATTATATGTATCTTTTATTTATTTCATTCTAGTCATTTTTGTAATTTTAGGTTAATTTATCTTTTCAACCTTTAACTTATGTTATTTGCATTTTAATCTGAGTTCAATTCTCTCTCTACAATTTCATTCTCTGTAGTCTAGTTTGTGGGCACCATAAACAAATCTAGAAGTGCCCTTCGTCACCGCTCAACCACAATGAATTTTTGATGTCACAGAAATTCTTTGCAATTATTTGCTTCCATTACTTGTTATTTGTCAAAGAACCATGTCAAAAATTTGTTAATAAAGGTATTTTTGGTGCTGCAGGTCCCTTGCGTTGGGTTTCTGCTACTGTTGGATCTTGATGAAGGCGTTTCTGGTCCCTTCGACAAACATTGTTTGAATCTAAAACGAATGGTGTTGACTCAATGTGGAATCGAATGGCAAGTTCCATAGGAAAGTAAGCAAAAGGTGTGATTTTGGACAAGATAGAGTAGTTTTTTTGGCAAAACTTTGTGAATGAAAAGTGTTTAGAATAGGGGGTGTGATTAAGGTGTTGCGGTCTTCAAGGCTCTTGATGATGGGTGCTCTGGGTTAATGATGGAATGGGTAGCTACTATTTGAGGTTCAAGGTGATATGAGCGGTGAGCAATTGAACATAAATTTTCATTTTCAGGCACCATTTTGTAAATTAGATCTTTATAAAAGTTACCTATTGACCAAGTTTCAGTTAAAAGATCTCAACCATTAATATATTTTTCTATACGGAGCTTGTTATTATGGACTCATTATATTTAAGTCCATGAATGCACCACTTTTTTTTATCTAATAAGATTTATATTCAGCCAAGATTGAAGCGAGTGTATATATATATATTATTAGTTGAAATATATAAGCAATTAATTAAAATAAGATTTTTTTGTATGTATAGTTATTTATAAAAAAAAGTAATTTGACTAAATTTATATACGAATCTGATTGTTATTAGTTAAAATATATAGAGTTTTAAGTAATTAATCTCAATCATTAATTTTTTATTAATAAATCAATAATTTATAAAAAAAATAATTTGACTAAATTTATTACTGAATTGTTAGTCTGTTAATCAACAATATATTTTTAGGTCCGTATTAGATAAACCCTTTCTATATCATCTATAATCAGAAACATGTGGAGCAACTCCGTAATTAGGGTTTGTCTAATATGGACCTCAAAATATATAGTTTATTGATGGACCAATAATAATAAATAATTGATTTATTAATTAAAAATTAACGACTAAGATTAATTACTTAAAACTCTATAGATTTTAACTAGTAATACTTAGATTCGCACACAAATTTAGTCAAATCATTCTTTTTTATAAATAACTATATATACAAGAAACTTATAAATTTTAATTAATAACATTTACATACACCTAAATCTACATATAAATCTTGTCAAATAAATAATAATAATACATTTATAAACTCAAACATAATAAGTCGATAATAACAAGCTCTTCCCAATTAACAACGATCATATCAAACGTTTCCGCGTACGTAAGGCTAACACTATGTTTGAATGATAGGTAATGAGGGAAAGAAAAAGAGAATGAAGGGAAGACTTACCTTATTTGAGAGTTTTAAAATACATAGGAAGGGAACAGAACACATAAAAAATCATTTTTTCTTTCTTCCTTTTAAATGCTCAACTTTTGTTTCTCCTAAAATTGAGGTGAAATGGGGAGAACACATGAGTAATGAAATTTCATTCTGTTCCATTAATGAAACTTACAAATAAAAAGAATAGTAACTATGTTCAATTCTTTTATTTTCTTTTCTAATTTATCTTCACCTATTCTATTTCATTTTATTAATAAAAAAATATCCAAATGCAGGGTAAAAGACATAAACGATGCTCCTCACCCAATTTGTAACAACCTACTTTCAAGCATGATAAAGTAGTAAGGATAGTACTCTTAATTTTTAATATGATATTAAATTTTTATTATTTATTGTAAGGATGGGGCGTGATAGTAAACATTTTACAAGATTAATATCACAATAATGTTAATAAGAATATTTAGTTAAAAATCAGATTTTTTATTATTTAAATTATATTAAACAATTTATTTTTAAATTCTATATAATATATATATTTTAATATAAATAAATCTGTTCATGTCTAGATACAAATATTGTATTTAAAAGGGAAATGAAACATGATCCAGGCCATAATGGCTCGACCTGGCCCAAATGAATTCAACGGTTGTTGTGTGTATTTTATAAACTTTATTTTATTTAAAATATAAAACACTATTACATATGCATTGAGAAGTCTCGAACTCTGGAAATGGATATCGAACAAGAATTTTCTAAAATAAATTTTTTTATAAAATGAGCAAATAAATTTTCATTAATTATTGATAATTAATGTGAACTTATCTATTAATAATTAATATAAATTTATTTATTCACGTTATAAAAATCTTTACTTTAAAAATTTTTGTCCCTAGAAACCAGGCTCCTTAGCATTATTCTATTTAAAATATTTGTTAAACATAGAGTAAACTATATATCCTAGTTGACCAAATAAAAAAAAAGAGTAAACTATTTTCGAGTATCATTGTTATTGATATATTAAAAAGAGATGAATTATGTTAATTTTATAAAATTTAATAAATTACCTGATATTTCCTTCAGTTCATAAATTATAATAACCTCTCATACTTTGAATTATGGATATCATATACGGAAAAAAATTTAAAAAAAAAAATCTTCAGAAAACTTGCAAATAGTGCAAGAATTAACATCAAAGAAATAGGAAAAATATAATATTGCTAGAGGAATGATCTTCTAATTTTATAACTAACTAAAAAAAATGAAGATGCTGGGCACGGGTAATAATAATATGAAAGGATATCATCAAATCTTCAATATCAAGATTTGTCCTTGTGAATTAAAGCCTTAATTATCGTTCAAGAGAAGGAATATAAGTAAAAAAGAAACCTTATCATCTAATCCTTAAGAAAGTATTTGACCAATAAGAGAAGCTAGGATCTAGTTGTAAATATTTTATTAGTGTTGTTGTTGAAATCCTCTAACACAAACGGACACTATCTTCTTTTTATCTCTTAATCTTCAATCTCGTGTATATCTCTTGAAGTAGGGACATTCTCACCTCGTCGCTTTCTGCGAAGCATTACAAGATGATTTCTTCTCTGCTTAATGTCGGCACCGCAGCAAACTGTGTCATCCCATGAGCATATGCTCGAAGTATTCAGATGTTACACCGAAAGAAAAATGTGACCTAGATATATTTTTATAGCTATCTTTAACATATTTATATTCAAATGATAGTCTAAAAATATTAAATATCTAAGAAAAACACCAAATTCTGGAGTACTCCATTATCAGAATTGGTTAGAACTCTTGCATGTGTGATCATATTATTCAATAGTATATATTTGTATTTCACTTTCACCAGTGCTCTTATATATGTGTATTATTGTTGCATGGCTTACCTTTCATATCTAAATGAAATGCTTGATCACGCGGAAGCTATAATTCAGATTATATTGTATATATTATGCATTTAATATAAAACTAAAAACATATAAAAAGACATCCCCTCGCGTTCGCAACTTATTTTTCACATGTTCAACTCATGAACAAATGCCTTTTCAATTTACGGCTAAATAAAGTTTTACATTCATGATACTTCAAGAAAGCACGGACACGCCATTTGATTGGCGTATCTGCGTGTCGGACACGTGTCCGATCACGGATCTTTCGGACACGGTTAGAACATCGCGAGACATGATCAACACACTTGACCGGACCGGTCGGAGATCACACCATGCAACATATATTAGACACAACTCATTAAAATAAAAAAAAAAAAAAAAATTGTGTGGCGGTGTCTTAATATCACTTGACCCCACAAGTCCAATATCACCCAACTCACCCTCAGGAAAAATCTTCTATTCTTTTTCAATACATTGTGTTTACTGTGTGCTAATAATTCAAATTTCAAGCGAGTTTCACTCTGGTCTGGTAGTTTAATTTTTAATTATTGTTAATTTTTTTTTAATTATAAATGAAGATACTTGTGTTGTCATTGAAAAATTGTGTTTGAAATGTTTATAATTAAAATTTTATATATATATATATATATATGTCGTGATCAGTGTCACTAAAATTTTTTATTTTTAAGTGTGTCAAATCGTATATATCCCGTGTCATTGTTCATTTTCGTGCTTCATAGTGATATTTCTATTTGATTCTTGTTTCATATTTTCTATAGAAATATCATTTTCATACATCATTCATTTTATTTTTTTAAAAGGTTTGAGACCCTGCGAGTCTATAACTATATATTTTTTATTCATGATGCTTCAATTCACATAGAGTAAATGGAAAATAAAATGGTTATTAATGCATTTAAGGTTGCATTTACAAAATATGATGAACTTTGCGCTAATACCCCAAGTTGTTAAAGAATAACTTTACAATTCAAAAGAAAAACTTAAACTAGAGAGGGAGAAACATCATTAATTAGGAGGGGCAACATCTTTAATGGACCTAAAATTTGGTGGTCTATGGACGGACCAAACGTGTAGATTGTTGATTTAACAATTTATAAAATCAATAGATTGAATCACTAACCTGAAACCTTTAGTATAGATAATTGTCTAAATTACAAAATATCCCAATAAAATAAAAAAATTATTTGTAACTCCCACGACCTTTGCACTTCTCCCCCGGCCACTCTTCCACCGCCCAACCCAGCTGCACCCCGCCAACCATTCCTTCGAATCACGTTGTATTTCTTCATCTACACTTTGCTTCCCCTCTCTTTCTCTAAGTTGTTAACAATCAAATCCATTGGAATCAAAAGCCAATCATTGCTCTGTTTGGCGTTGGTGGTGGCGGCCATTGTATTGGAAGAAGAATCAGCAACATTGACAACCGTGTAGAGAACAGTCATCTTCAAGCTTCAGATCCATTGTGATTGAGAACCACAACAGTGTTCGAGATCCACGGCGGCATTTGAGTTCCATTGCCCGTTGTTGTCGCAACAAGCAGCGGAGGCAAGTCCGGGTGGTGGCCGTTTTGAGAGAATGGGGAAAAGGACAAAGCTTTCCAGCAAAGATGGATTTTCCGGCGATTTTGTCAATGTCGGACTTGCTGAGGTGGAAGGTGGTGACAATGAGTTGAATCCTGAGAGTCCGAAAAGTGGCTGTTGGGGGACTGGTTGCACTATTGTGAGATCTTAATTCTCGTATCATTAAAGATTTTAACTTAAAATTAATTATCATTAAATGAAATAATTTAACAAAAATATAAATGACATTCAAAAGATTGAAACATGTAATATGAGGCTCTAACACATGATTTGGATGAATATACAATTTGATTACTCTGGTTTGCTATATGATAGATTTCAGTGGGCCGGGTGTCCATCCTTCTCAACAAGTCTCCACCACACATATCCTTATAAATTGTTGTTCTTGAGGTTATTGTTGCATCCAGGAGAGGGAGATCATGATTAACAGTTTTGATTAAGAAAAGAATATCATGCTTGCTTTGAAGCCGTTGAATTGGAAGAGTTGCCCTTTGGTAGGACCTTGTCACTTTCCAGGTCCCAATAATGCTCCTAGATCGAATCGGCCACATATGGTTTACTACAAATAAATAAAAGAACACAGATATCTGTGAGTTTACCTGCAAGGAAATTCGTTAGGGTTCTTACAGTAACAAAAATTTCTTACTTTAAGTCACTAAAATGAAATGAAGTGTTCAATAAACATACAAACTCTATTTATATAGATGAAAAATGATATATTTATTTATATATTAAATTCAAACATGTCTTATATATTAATTGTAGAACTTGATCCTTTCTACTTTGAGGATTTAACTCTCACATATATAATTTTTTCAATATTTAGACACCATTATTCTTTTTTTTAATGATTATTGCATGAGAGTTGCTAGGCTATTTATATTTGAGTAAATATTTGTTTTAGTCTCTCAATGTATAAGTGATATCAATTTAGTCTTTTAATTATAAAAAAGATATTAATTTAGTTTTTAAAAAAAAATTAACATCAATTTAATTTCTTAAAAATAAAAAATTATATCAATTTAGTCTCTTAATCACAAGTTCTATTAATAATGTTTTCATAATATATAGACGAAAGGAATGACTTAAAGTTACTTTGCATAGGGACATAATTGATATCAACTTTTTTTAAAGACCAAATTGATATCACTTAAATTTTGGAAGGACTAAAATGAGTTTTCACTCATTTATATTTTGTTAAAAAAATATTGATACTTTAATAAATTGTTAAATTTTTGTTCATTTCATTTATACTTAATTTTTATAATAGATATTTAAAATATCAATCACAATCACCACTTTTGACCCGAAATTACATGTGTAATTAGTCAAAAACCAAGTATCAAATTAATTCATTTTTTTTTCTTTGCATGTATAAAAGAAGGCAACATTCAACATACCAAATATATATATATAAAGGTGAGGGTATAATTTTCATAGTAGGAACTAGGAAATAATATAGAGTTGGATCAAAATAAGAGATGACCATCAGCTACTACAACAAAGGCAGACAACAAATTTTGCTATGGACTCAAAACGAACAAGAGAGAACATCGAGCACCATTTTCATGAACATAATAATACCAAAAAAAGGTTGAAACCAACATAATTAATACATTATACACCTATAACTATAACACCTAAAATCGAATCAAATCAAATCAAGAGTGTTTCGCACAAAACAAGCATCATCGATCAGCTTCAGCCTGCACTCTTGTTTCTTCATCATCTCATTTTGCCATCTTTAGCAAATTATCCATCATACTCCACATGTAGATCCTTCATTTGAGAAGAATAACAACAACATCATCACAGGCCATATCACCTCAAACCTCCCATTTTTCACCAATCACCACCACTCAACTCACTCATTGTACGTATTCAGTGGTGCTGATTCATTGTGCCAAGAAAGCACGACATCTTGCAAGCCAGCTTTCCAATCCCCCCAATGAAGTTCCTCAAACTCCAACCCACCATCCACCACCTTCACTGCCACCATCAACAACTCATCAGGCACAATCTCAAACACCTCCACCACCAAAACCACCTTCCCTTTCCCCAACCCAATTGCACCGTTCTTCCCCACCTCAACCTTAAACCCTAAAACCCCTCCAACCTCCTTCACCTTCTCCTCAACCACCTCCACCCTCTCACTTGAAGTGAACCTCTTCTCCCTCCTGTTCTCATACGACGTCGTGTCAAACAACCCACTCAAATCCAAGCCCGAAGACATCGATATTATATCAAACGCGTTCACACCCGAACCCTTCCCCTTGCAACATTCCTCGTGATCGAACCCCTTCCCGAATAGACCCGACCCGAACAAGCTCTCTTCGGGTTCGGGTCTCAGCGATTTCTTAAACCACGAGTTCCGGAAAAGAGCCTCCAGGCTCATTCGGGTTTCCGGATTCGGGTCGAGCAGCCGGTGGACCACGAAACGGGCAGGCTTGGAAATCCACTCCGGGAACTGGAAATCTCGCCGGGAAATCTTCTTGCACATCGCCGGAATGTTCGAATCGTCGAACGGGAGGTGACCGGCAAGGAGCACGAAGAGGATGAGGCCACAGGACCAGGCGTCGGCCTTGGAGCCGTCGTAGCCACCGCTGCGGCGGAGGATCTCGGGCGCGGTGTACGCCGGCGTGCCGCAGGCGGTGTGGAGGAGACCGTTCTTGAGGTGCTCCGGCAGGGCGGAGAGGCCGAAGTCGGAGACCTTGAGGTTGCCGTCGCCGTCGAGAAGGAGGTTCTGCGGCTTGAGGTCGCGGTGGGCGACGCCGTTGCGGTGGCAGAAGCGGAGGGCGGAGACCAACTGCTGGAAGAGGCGCCGCGCCGCCGGTTCCTGCAACCGGCCAAGGCGTTTGAGCTTTGAAAAGAGCTCCCCGCCGGCGGCGAACTCGACGACAAGGTGGATCTTCGTCTTCGTGGCCATCACCTCGTGGATTCGGAGGATGTTCGGGTGATGGTGGAGGCGGCGCATGGCGTCGATCTCGCGCACGATGCGGGGCTCCATGGCGGCGTCGACGGTTTTGGATTTGTCAATGATTTTAACGGCGACGGTAGCGCCGTCGACGAGGGAGCGCGCCTGGTAGACCTTGGCAAAGCTGCCGCGGCCGAGGAGGCGGGTTAGTTGGTACTTGCCGAGGATGGTGGTGGCGGAGCGCGGCGGCGCAGGTGGCGGCGCGGTGGGTGGTTGCGGTTGCAACCCTGGTTCCATGGCTTAGCGTGCGTATGTATTTTTGAGAAATAAATAGCGGAAAAATAACCCACGACACAGACAATCCGTGTGCGAGGAATTCTGTTTATATAGAAATTTTAGTTTGTGTTGTGAGAGAAAAATAAGGACCAGTTGGCTTTCACTTGGAAATACCAATTGCCAGTGATCTTCTTCTATTTATTTTTTTTTTAATTTTTATTTCATTGTTTGGCCTTTGCTGGCTTTTTCACCCTGTTGCTTTACCAAAAAAATTGTTTGGCCTTTCCCGGTTTATGCCTTATAATATATGTAGTACTAATAATTTAAAATAATCCACATATTGATATTTGATATGTATTATATGAGATATTTTGATTATTTTAAATATTAAAGAGTATGTTTGAATACCAAAATAATAAAAGGTGTTTATTGTCATTTTCTTTAAGTAATTTTTTATTAAAAATATCTTTTATTAAATATATAATTGACTCTAATACATCCCTGAATTATTAAAAGATATTTTTTAAAAAAATTAAATTAGAGTAATAATAAATATATAAGAGTGATAATAAACACTTTCTTAATAAATAATATAATGATTTTATTTAAAAAATTCTAAGTAATTCGGATGAGTTCATCTTAAAATTTGTAAGTGATTTGTAAAAACAAACTCTTTTAAAAAATATTTAAAATGATTTTACAAAATATAAGCTTTGATTTTGTTTGTAAAAACAAACTCTTTTAAAAAATATTTAAAATGATTTTACAAAATATAAGCTTTAGATTTTGTTTAGTTTACAATCACAAATGAGAATCTAAACTAAGAATATGCCGTTTATAGTATAATTAGTTGTTGGCTAGTCTGATGTTACCGGAAAGACTAATTATCAGCCGCAAAACAAAAGCATGGTAGTTTAACTCCATCTACTTAATTAGGGGAAAGACTAATAAGTCATGAAAGGAACCAAAATAAAAATAGACATGTCGCACAGTTGAATAAAGTGAAGGAATGCCACCTGGAGTTAGGCTATAAAGTTGTTAAGTAAAAGATTCTAAATTTATCTTGTTCAGCGCAGTAGTGGATAACTGAAATCTTGAGGTAGCCACATAATATAATTTAATTGTTATATCATACATATTTCAAAGAAAAAAAAATATAATTTTAATGTATTCATATTAAAAATTTATATATTTAAAGTTCAAAATAAATTATCAAATAAAATTAACTAAAATAAAGCTGAATAAAAAGATCAGAAATACTTTGTTTTAGTCAAGATAATGAATAATGGGCTAACTTTTAGTGGGTAAGTGTTTAAATGATCTTATGTATATATTATATATGAAAGAAATTGAGAAGAAAAAAATTTGGGGATGGCATCATCCCGTGTCCCCATTATAATTCGCAGTCCAAATTATAATTCGCCTCTGGTTCAACGTCTCTAAAAATTAACTAAAATTATGAAGTGAAAAAACAGAGTGGTGGAATAAAATTCTTATACCATTTTTTAATCCTTGAAAACCATTTTTACTAGTCAAAAATCAATTCTCTGGATCATTAGTTTGGTGAAGATTTTCAGAATTATTATGTATAAATCAAATTCTAATAGAAGTGACTAAGAGCATGTTTTTAGTTGGGCGTTTCTCAATTCAAAACATGGTTTAGAGGGTATAAATTGTGTTTTACTTTCAAACTAACATGGGAGTCGGTTAACCTGCAAGGTTTGGGAGCATGAATACTCCGTTGGTGTTACTTGTCATAACACTTAAGCGTAAGTTATTTTTCAATTAAATTTTAACCTTACATCTTTTATTATTTTTATCTAGTTCTTTTCCAATTTAAAATTTAGTCCTTGATAAAATTTACTCCGCCACCCCCAAACGAACTTGTTTATGCGTTTCAGTCAAATTTCACCAAAAAAAAATTATTTATTTTTTTGGTTAACAAATCGAAATGCACCTTCTTCATATCTTCGAAACCATCTCCACTGCCTTATCTTGCTTCCATATGTCTGCCATATAACTTCTTCCTCTGTCACCCATGACACTACCACACTCGTCGTCAAGACATCTATTCTGTTCACCATCAACTCATCCTCCATCGCTTGCTACAATCTGCTGTCATGCGCTGTTGAGACCATCACCAGTAGTTCAAACCATCTTCTACGATATAGACGTCATGCGATAGATGAAAATATAAGATTTAGATGAGACATAAGATTTAGGTTAGATTTCCTCAAAACTCTATGTTCAAGATTTTTTTATTTAATCTAAAAATTTTTAGATTTATTTTGAAATATAAAAATATTAATAAAAGATTAGGAGAAGAGATAATTATCTAAAACTTAATTAAAATAATTAAAATCAAATAAAAACTAAATATAATTAAATAAATTTTTAATAAATAAACCAAAAAATGTGTGTATTTTTACATTTATCAGTAACTTTCCAAAAAAGACTATACAAGGCATACTAAAAAAATATTTTAAGAAATATATTTAGTATCCAATAAATTTTCAAAGATATTTCTATAATCATATATTAATTTTTCTAATATTAATTTATTTTTACAATCTATTCTAAATGCACTCTACGTACGTGGTTAATGAAAATGTAAAGAAGATTTGTTAACAACTTCGTTATTCGTCTAACTTTTATATTTTAACTTTTTTTTAATTTACTCATAAACTCATTCTGTATTTTACGAGAATATTACAGTCATATATAACTTGATTTTGACATCTGTCTCATACTATAATACGATGAACATACATTCATCATATTATGGGTAGACAAAAAACATTTTTCATTTGTTGATTGTTATTTGACAAAATGATAATATTTATATATTATTTTTCTTACACCACTTTTGTTTTAGATAAAATAAACAAATATACATTTTAACATCATCTCTCTCTACTTTTTATTTTCCAAATAAGTAAGTTGTAAACATGATATTAAGAAAAAGGGTTTTTCTATCTAGATAAATCTAAAGGCACTGGTTATTTTGTTTCTCTTTCTACTTTTTTTTTCTCATTTTAACTTTTTATTTTAGATTTTTTAACAAATGTCCTAAAGAATCTAAAATAAAAAGTTTTATATAAAAAAGTAAAACTTTTTCAATTATCAATATATTGAATACTCTATTTTTCATAAAAAAAAATTTATTTTTGATCCTTAACAAGCGTCCCAAGACAGTTTTTAACAAAATCTTAAAAAAAAAAATACAAATATCATTTCTCTTTTGACAAAAGGTTGTTTTGAATTTGAGTATTGAAGAGGAATTTGGTAATTCTTTAAAAGATGAATTTTTATATATTCTTAAAGTAGGAGGTTTTTCTTAGTGCATGTTTGGATAGGATTATGATTAGCTTTTTTTGGAAAAAAAGCTGTTTGAATAGTATTTAATCATGTTTGGTAAAATTAGCTTCAGCTTTTATACGAAATTCAATGTAAAATAAAAGCTTTTTAAAGCTGATTTTTATAATGCTGAAGATTGAAGCTTATGATTTTAGCTTATAGATTATTCCTTACATTTTGATATGTAAATACCATTTTATCCTCAATCAAATAATTTTTTTAATCATTCTATACCTATTTTAGTAATTTAATACATAAAAGCGATTCTTTTTTATATCATCCAAACGAATTAGATTAACTTAAAATCGCTTTACAGCTAATGCATCCAAACATAAAAATGAATCAATTATAATCGATTATAACAAAAAACTTTTATATAATAATCGATTACTAAGCATAATCAAATTTTTACAGCTATCCCAAACACACACTTAATCTAAATTGAATGGGTGTTATATTAATTTTACAAGCCATCATCATTATTTTTTATTTTAATTATAGTTTTAATATCATTGCTAATCTATCATGCATCTAATAATACATAATAAGAAATTTATCTTACTCTATATTTAGATATTTTTTTATTAATAGGTGGAAATGGAACGGAAAGACAAAAAAAAAAATAAAATATAATTTCTATTCTCTTTATTTAGAAATTTCATTGACGAAATAGAACAAAATTACTCATGTGTTTCTTCCATTCTCCCTCAATTTTAAAAAGAATAAAAGTTGAACATTTAAAAAAAAATAATTTTTTATAAATTCTATTCTATTCTCATATATTTTAAAATTTTTAAATAAAAAAATTATTTTTATTTTTTTCATTCCCTTTTCATTCTCCTCGTCTTTCATCATTCAAACATAATATTATTCTAAAACACACATTCCAATTTATGCACTTTTCAATCCCTCATCATATATTATCAAGTACGCTTTTTCATCCAAGTTGGTCAGAGAAAAGCTTATTGTTCGCTAGTCAGCAAAGAGAAAAGAGGGAGTGACATAATGTAGCGAAAAGTACAGCCACTAACACAAAATTATATATAATGACCAAACTTACAAGTGGCAACACAAACCATAAACAAAAATATCACCCACGCTTCTCTTTCAAGAAATTAAAATGTTGATTAAGACCGACCCATTCATTACCGTTCATTGAGTCTTCCACTCAAGGAATTTCATTACTTTTTACTTTTCCTTTTCCTTTTTCTGAGAAACATATTTTCCCACAGCCATGTGACAATCTGGAATCAGAATATGCATAGCATATAGTTAACTGGCAATCATTATTGTTTTCCTTCACTTTCTCTCAACGCATAAGCCAATCAAACCATTTTGCTGTAACTTGGAAAGCCGTCATTGAAGACCACCTAGCTAATTTTGGGTTCACTTTAATTTCTCCAAACATTTGGATTCGTTGTGATTGGTTGTGTGTGTGAGGCTTCTTTGAGATCTTTCTATTACAATTTTTTTATCGAAGTTTTTCCACGTTCTTTAGATGTGAAATTTAATTTGTTCACAAATTATCTCTCCTCGTAAGTGTTTTTCAACGAACTGACCTCAAAACTACTTATTACTTTCTATTACTTTTTTTGATTCCGTAGTTGTATAGTCAAGCTCATGAGCATTGTTAGGGTTGGTAAGTCCTTTCAAAGAAAACCAAGAGCTTTTGGTAATTGACAATAACCTTTTTATTCTAATATGGTAAAGAAGAAACCTTAATAACAGAATTCCAAACTTCCTATTCCAAAGGAGGTGGAATCAGCACTGAGGTGGGGGGAGTTTGGTTACGTGAAGCACTGAAGCCTACAATAGTAGACTAGTTAACGACAACTAGGCCTCTTCTCTCTCATCTCTCTCTTATTGTATGCAGTAACTATTACGCAAGTACAAAGTTCTAACTAAGGCGGTTACTATTTAACCTAAAAAAGATCATTTGTGTTTTTTGTGTTCTATTTGACGGCCGATGAAATGCCACGTGAGAAATAATGTGGGTGACCTAGAGCTAGTTGTTGCGAGGAGTATGAATAATGTGCCAGACAATAAATCAATAATCAACAGGGCAAGAGGCACGATAACGTGCATACTTACATATATAATAAACTGATGATCGAAATAATTGAGGAGAAACTGATTGGAAGAGGTAGATCAATTTGAGCAATGTTAGTTTGTAATGTTACTCACTACAATTGGTTCTTATACAAAACTTAAGTTTTACAGGTCTATAGTTGCCTGCTTATATCATATTAATATTACTGTGAGTTACATTAGTATAGTAGCTAGAGTTATAGTAAAAGAGGATTAAAAGGAAAATTGTATTTGCTTGTAAGATAAATATTGAACAAGAATAGTCGCTATATGAAATTAACGCCAATTAAATTTTATGCATTAGAAAGTATATATAGGTGGCTCTCAGTGAAGCAAGTCACATTTTTTTATAACATATACATCGTGAAACTAGAGAATAAACTTAACCTAATTTATAGTAATACTCTAACAGGTCCCATCAAGAATTATTATTACAACAAAGCGATGGTAGACTACCAATTACATTTGAGTGGAATTATATTCATTTGTCATTTTTTTCTTGAAGAATTGATTTGTTTGAACCTATTACCAAATCAAAGACGGGAAAATATGGGAGAGCCTTTAAGAATAACATTATTTAGAAAAAAAATCGGAAATAAAACTTTTTTGCTTTGAGAAGTACTTGCTGGTCAGAAACATATAAGTTGTTTTAAAATTTTCCTTAAACAACATAACAGAGTGATAGATTAGGTATGGGTCTGCTTTTATTCGTTCACTAATACACCCCTGAATTTCATGGAAATTTTCAACTTTTCATTTTTTTATATTTTGTTATGTTTTATATAATTATACATAATATGTTATAATTAAATAGTATGTCTGCAAGAAGAAACGAAAAAAATAGATAGTAAGTGCTGCTAGTAAAAGAAAACATGAGATAATAACAATAATAATAACAGTTTTGACGAAAATAATTTTGATTTAATTGAAACTGAATGACATGTAGGCTGTAGCAATTGGTAGTGAAATAGATGTAACAAGCTGCTATTTATATTTCTGCTTTTGTTTTAGTACAAGGTGATACGATAATTTGGCAGGGAGAGATAAGATAGGCAAAGTTTTCTCATTAAAATGCACTACAAGAACCAAATAGTTCTGAATCAATTAATTCCTAGAAAATCCTAGGTCCCACGTCAGTTAAGGTTCAATAAATTTATACCCTTGCTTTTCTAAGTATGCATTCGAGATATTTGATAAAGCTCCCTCCGCAAATTATGAAAATTTTACCAATTGAAATGATACTGGAATGGCACAACTCCTTTTTTTTTTGTCAAAGATAGATATTCATTAACTAAGAAATGAGAGGAAAACATAGTTGCATGGACATAAAATAATAAGTGACTACCTAAGATCATTTCCTACAAGTTAGGAAAGACAAAGAAAAAACAAGTAAAAAAATAACACCATAACCCTCATTAAATCAAACAATAAAAGAAGAAGGAAAAAAGTTAGAGACTAACATGAGTCCCAGAGCAGCGGCAACTGGGTCGTGATGGAGCCAATAACATAGAAAACTGCACACCCTTAGAGCAGCACAAGGAGAATGGCTAGGATTTTCGTAGAAATGGAATGGGCAACCTTGCATTCCCTTAAATTTCTTTCTTTTATATATATACATATATAAAGACCCTTCAATAGATATACATAATATTTGATTTTTCTTTTTCACTAAAGAAAATATTTATCGTTTTATGAACATATATTTGTATGTACCTCTAGAAAGACTCGATAATATGGATCAACAGACACACTATTAACGAACAAACCCAAAAGTTAAACTATTTTTGTGTCTAGATACTAAAAAAAACGTACAAACCTTATATAACCGAGTATGTAATTAAAAATTTAATTTTAATTAATTAATAGTATACAAAACTATTTTACATTATTAATGAATAATATTGTAACACTTTTTTTTATTGACTGTAAAAGAGTTTTACGCATTATAATTGTATTCTACTATAGTCAATTAAAATAACATTATTAATCCTATCCATATTAAATTTTTTGAGAGTAAGACATATTTAAAAAAGTTAATATGTCAATTGCCAATTTTTATTAATAATTACAAAAATTAAGAGAAAAATATAACCTACCATAGGCGTCGCAAACTAAGTTGACATACAGTAACCTCAAAATTTGAGACATTATTTTTTATCAAAAAAAATGAGACATCCCCTCGTAGTTTACCAAAAGGGAAAAAAATTAAAATTTGAGACATTATTCAAGCATGGAGTATTTGACCATTTTATTGTTTAAATCAGTTTGTCCATTGTCTATCAAGTTGTTAATGCCTGAACATACCTCAAAAGTTGCTTAGTGCCTGAACATAATTGTCTATTTCAATAGAAGAAGCTCGTTTAGGTTGGTTTAATTAGATGACGACTTCAACATTATCACCAAACTTATTTTATTGAATCATATAAAGTACTTCAATTTTGTTGAAGTCAATATTGCTATGAATGTAATAAACAAAGGACAAAGTAATTCAAGTTGTTGAGGCCATTCTCGCGGTGTGAATTAAAGTACTCTCCAACTTGTTGAATATCTTATAAAAATTATTCATTGAAGGTCATCATATGTATGTACCACCACCACCAGCATAAAAAAAAAAAAAAAACTTAGATTGTAATATATTTTATCGTTGGATTTAATAATACATAATCTCAATGCATAATTCTCACCGTAGTATATGCTATATATACAATTGTTTTTTTTGGTGCGAGTAAAATATTATTTAGAGAAGGGTTTAGTATTATAGCTTGTCTCAGAGATGGCTTCCAATTTGATTTTTCACCTATTAACTTACTAACATTATGATTAAAAAATATTAAAGAAAATAAATCATAATATATAATTAATTATTCACACACAAAATCTCAAATAAATTAGCATATAAATTATTTGATTATAAACGTGATCACCCTCATTATCTTTCTCATTAAATTTAATAAAATTATAGCTTGGAAAAATATATCGACAAGACTTGCATAAATCACAAATATCTTTGTTTCTTAATTTAAAAAAGAAAACATGATGTTTTCACTTTCTTATTATAGTGTGTCAAGTGCCCTTTTTCTTTTCACCCCCTTAAAAATGCAAAAATAAAAAAGAAAGACTGTTTGCCATTTTGGGAAGAAACATTTTTCCACTGGATAAATTATTAATATATATGTGACTGTATCATAGCATGATAATTTAATACGACACAACCTATTTTAGGAGCGTGTCACTATCCTATATAGTAGGATTCAAATCACCTATCTCCTCTTTTTGTCTTCATTTTTGTTTCTCTAATTAAAATTTGCCAACTAAAACAAAAATAACACGTCATCTGTTACTTCTTTAACGTCGTAATGGGTCAAAATCAGAATCGTGTCCAGCGAGTTGGGGTAAAAAAATATGTCGTTCTTCTTCAGAATCGTGCCCAGCGAGTTGGTTCCAAATTCATTTATACCATCACGATCTATGTCACCTAATGTTTCTTGTTGAAGCCATGGTATTGTTGTACTAGACCACCTGAGGATAAATCGTCTAGCAGAAGATGGCATTGGGATCTTGTCAGAGTTGCCACGGTCGACCTTGACGGCGTAGATTTCAGTGTAGATGATGCCACCGTTGCCATGGCGAAAGTGGGGGAAAAGGAAGGCGCCACTTAGAGGGCTTCGGAAAGGGAAGGCAGAGGTTGAGGGAGCAATGGCGTCGATAGTGGTGGCCGTAGACGAGTGACTACCATTGGTGATTGTTTGGAGTTATTAGAGACAGTCTATTTTGGAAGAAGAAAGGGTGCAAATTGAATGTTATAACCGTATTAAAACTCTTAATTATTTTTAAAGAATATGATGTGTCATTTTTTTTTTAGTTGTCAAATTTTAGTTGAGGAGACGGAGGTTGAGACAAAAAATTAAACAAATGATTTGAATCCTATATAATACATACAGTGCTACTAAAACAATGATCTATTTCTAATTCTACTTTACTGGGTCCTACAATTATCAATTTTTTTATTTAATTTGTTCGGCTCCTCTCGTCCATCAATTCTTCATTTTAATGTTCATTCACTTTAATAAACAATCATTTAATGGTTTTATAGATGGATATGGGTCCAAATCAAACCACTAACGAGAAGACTCAGACAATAGATTTTTTTTTAATTCAACATCACTGCCCTTCTTTTGTATAAAATAATCTTGATAGTTGATAAGATACAATTGATGATTAATAAATTCCCAGCTAAGAGCCAAAAACCATGATTAGTACTTCAAGATTAAGACCTTCCCCTTCGTTCCCACCGTCAGTATTCATATTAATTCATAAGAATATTTGTCTTGTTTATTCAAAAAATAATGCCACTCATATAAAAAAATGGTAGTTCCTTTTAAAGTAATATATCAATCATGCCATTGAATTAGTTCTTCTAATCGAATTTATACTCATGATGATTAGATGACTTGAAATTGAATTTAGATATTTCTATATAATCTTAATATAATTTCTTATTTAAATTGTTAATTTGTCTTAATATTAAAATGAGAAGGTTCTTCTCGTTCTAAATTTTTCAAATAATAATAAAATAATTCATTATCACAATAATCTTCATCTTTATTTCTTTTAACAAATCAGTTATAAAGATAAAAAGATATAAATATGATATTATAAAAATATATGTGTTAGTTATTGTATATAAAAAGTTTAATTTTAATGTATTATTAGTGTAAATATTTTTATATCATCAATTAATTATATATTATTATATAAATAAATTTTTATATAATTATTTTAAGAGTTAAATATTTTTAATGACATGATAATATATAATTTAAATAATAGTATAAAAAAATTTATACTAAAAATGTATTAAATTAAATTCTATATAATATTGTTTATGTAATTAGCATCGCTTGTTTTATTTCTTGAATGGGAGTAATGAGACCACGAATGAGACCCTTTTTTTTCCTTCTAATATCTTTCGATGTGCTAGTGCCGCTGTGTTGTCCTATTGTACGTTAAATTGTTTAAGGTTCCACTTATTTTACAAGATTACACCATATCTACCTAAGGTTCCACTTTTTCTAAAGAAATATTTGTTTTCAATTTTTAATGTTTTCATGGTCATGCATAAATTTAATATTACTACACGGATCGTTAAAGTTTGTAGTGATACATTTTTCTTCTTCGTTGTTTATGTCTAGAGGATAAATTGAAATAGTAAGCTGCATTAATATCTTAGGACGTGAATTTAAGTTTAAATATCAAGAAAGCAAATCTTTTAAGAAAATTACATAATTTTTATGTTTTTATGGTTGAATGAAAATTAATTTTATGAATAGTTTAAATAAGTCAAATATGTAAAAATACCTAATATAGTCTTTAAAAAAAAAGAGTTTTGCAGTGATACAATAATATCTTAAGAGAAGAAAAAAGTTGGATTCCTTATAAAAAGAGGGCCGGGGAAAGAAACATGAAAAATTAAAGATAATGATATATGTATAACGATTATAACGAGACAATAAAAGAAATAAAACATGCAAAAAGAATCACTAAATTGCATGTGCGTTTGTATAAAAGTTATAACGTGACACTAATAAAATCTAGAAATAATAAATGTAATAATACAAGAATATATGCGTGGATTTTGGTATGCATGTAAAGTGATGTTTTATGTAGTATTGTTTAACGTAAATTCAGTGCAGATAACTATTTTTTTTTTCTAGAGATAATAGATTTACGAAATTTTACATATTTCAACCAATAATACAACATACTTACACAAGAATACATTCATGTTACATTTAAGGAGGAAAGACCTACTTGAACTTTTTTTTGGTTGAATGACGCCAAAGGGGTCAAGACAAGATTTGATCTCAAGTCTTATAATTACATGTAAAAGACTTGATCAGTTAAGTTAATTATTACTGTACATAAACTATATTGAAGAAAAATACTATATGAATTGACATAAAAATAATCAATTGTGCAAAACGATTGGAATATATACATATTTGTAAAAAAAATGAAACATCACTGTACAAAATCAAGGTTAATCTAATGAAGTAGAAAAATATGTGTTTTTTATATTTATAAAATATTTATGTGGCGTATACCCCAAAAAAAAAAGTATATATGTGGCATTGCCCTTGTATAAAACAAGTGATCATATTTAGTTAATTTTATGAAATATAGATGTAGAAACAATATGGCAATTGTGTATAGACGTGAGATAAAAGTTGTCCCAAAAACAAAAATCATAGAAGTTTTTGAATTAATATTTTTGTTTGTAAAAATCAAGAATGTTATTATGGGTGTTAATGGATTGCGTTAGGTCGGGTTTGAACTAATTCGATCTTGACTCAATCGTTTGATTAAGTTAATTTTTTAAGTTCTTACTTCGTTTGATACTAACTTGACTAATGATTGGATTAGGACTTTGTTGACTTAAGATTTAAATAAAATATACATATTTTAGTAATATGTTTAATTAAATTATAAAATTATAAAAATAAGAAATTATATTAAGAAATACTTTATAATATATATTTTTAAAAATATATTATATTATATAAAAATATTATCATATTATGTATTTTATATTAATTCAAATAAAAAAATTATAATTTATACATAATTTTTAAAAATATTAGAAATTTTAAAATATTACATAACACTAAATTAAACTAGTTTAAGTTAATCGAAAAACATAAAGTCTAATTTTCAAACCATAAACTCGACCTGGTTAACTTTTACCATGTCAAAAAATTATTATTATTATTATTATTATGTGAAGCTGGTCAATTTATTATACTTGGTTAATTAAGTCTTGAGCACCCTACTACTTTTATTAAAATCATCCTAAAGGAACATTTTATAAAGAGGTTTCCAGATTTCAACCTTACTTCGTAGTTCAATTTTATAACATTAACCCAATCAACCGTATAATTTCTAATTTCCTATTCCTTCTCCAGTAGTGGCCAATTAGCTAGAAGTTAAATCAAAGAGATAAATTGACTTATTAGCCAATTAACTAATATTGTTTTTTTGGGTACTTAATTAACTAATATTGTTTTGACAAGGTGAAATGTCTCTTTTCATTGAAGTTGTAGCATTTTATTCAATCAATCACATCATGAGGGTAAAAATATCTTGATTAGAGAAAGTGGTTTTTAGGCTATGCCAGATTACAAAAAATTAATTTAAATATATTATTAGTATTATTTTTTTATATTATTATTTAATTATATTATTATATCATAAAAAATATTTAATTTTTATAATAATTATTTTAAAAATTATATATATGATAATATATAATTAATTAATAATATAAAAAATTTTATATTAACAATATATTAAAATTAGATTCTTAAAAAAAATATAAAAGGTAGACGATGTGAAGTGTGGCCAGTTTCATGTTGCTTGGAAAGATGCGATTTGACGTTCTTGTGAAGTTGGACCACTAAGAAGACGTTATTTGATCGCCATGTCCACTAAAATGAGAGATTTTTTTTTTTTTTGTGTACTTAAAATGAGAGTATTAGATATTATTATATGTCATTGTCGTGTCACTAATATAATTATTTAGCTTAATTATGGCAAGATGACGAGCAATTTATTGTAGAAGAGGGGACATTTGACGCAAACAAGGCAGTGTGCTTTGATTGCTGCTGCCATAAAGTAGGTTAAACCAACGGCAAACTCCAAAACAAAATGGGGCGGCATTTTGCTTTGTGATGGAACCACATAACAATTAGGGCACTTTACAAACTAGTGGTGTTTCATTTTAATCTTTTCTAGAAGAATTAAAAAAGAGTAAATTGTTAAGAAAAAAAAAGATATGTTTAGCAATGAATTAATTGAAACACGGTAATATGTCAAATGATCTATCTAGAAAATTAGCAGGGAAACTTAAATGATTAATCAAAGAAACCAATATCTAATTAGGAAAAAGATATGTTTAGCAATGAATTAATTGAAACAAAGTAATACGTCAAATGATCTATCTAGAAAATTAGCAGGAAAACTTAAATGATCAATCAAAGAAACCAAGATCTAATTAGGCCAACCAAATAGCTTAAATTTTTTTGTTTTATTCTTTTGTAGCATTTTAAATATTTTTCTTATTTACCTATTTCTATTTATTTTTTATTGTAATCATTTACTATTTTTATTTTGACTTTTTTTAATTACAAAAAAACCTACCATGAAAGAAAATTGCCTTATTTCCATGAACCCAAGTCCAAAAACAAAACAAACCCCTTTTCTCCAAAAAAATACTACTCTCAAAGAATGAATCCCAAAACAAAGGTACAAAAGAGCCCAACACCTTAAAAGGCTTAACCTAACTTGGACTGACCTAAACCCAAACGAAAACAAAAGAAACTCACTCTCAAATTCCTATATCACCAACCAAACCCACATAGATGAAATCCATCATAAAGCCCAAATAGCCATTCAGTAAGCTTGCTGGTTTCGAACGAAGGTGTGGTAGTTTTGACTTGGAGCTTGGTGATTTCTAATCTATGTGTTGCGTTCTCTGTGAGTGCTTGTGTTGTGGATTTCTGTTTGGGATAATAGTTAAGCAGGATTATGATTATGTATGGTGATGATGTCTTGATATATAAGAGAAATTTAGGAAGATGGAGGCCTAATGAAGCCCAACTAAAATTTTTAAATTAAAAACCAGTAATGGGCCCTGAAAACTTGCTTTTGGGTTTGTGAATATGGTTGCCTCGTGAACTAGTGGTCAGCACTGGGCCATCTTAGTTTGG
Organism: Ormosia semicastrata; assembly: GCA_029884595.1. Taxonomy (NCBI): domain Eukaryota; kingdom Viridiplantae; phylum Streptophyta; class Magnoliopsida; order Fabales; family Fabaceae; genus Ormosia; species Ormosia semicastrata. Next base: position 41,074,549 of record JAQQTO010000059.1, read on the forward strand.
TTTATCAAAAAATACACTTTTCAATACTCCTTTCATTTTTTATTATTTGTTTATCAACAAAACTTGGTTTCAACATTTGGCTTCAACCTTTGCCTCTAATTCTATTTAATCTCTTTTCATATATTCATTAACTCAATTAAATGGGATTAGAAGTAAAAAATGGAGAGATATTAAATGGAGTTAGATGCAAGGATTAGAACCAAAGGTTGGGGTTAAGTTTTGTTTTTTGTTTATTCAGAAATTTTTTTTTGTTCCTTTTTATTTGTTATTTAAAAAAAATATAAAGAGAGTGATGATATTTTGTATATTTTAATAAATTATAATTTAGTTAAATGTTGTTATTTTTACTTATAATTGAGACTATTAAATGACTTTCTTAATTCTTGTATAATAATTTTAAAAGATAGAGAAAAAAGAACAGAGGGAGTATATTCCAACAAGATTCATGGAAAATGTAATCTCCTTCTCTCTCTCTCTATGCCTTTTTTTAAAAAAAAAATCATATATAGGATTTGAATTTTCAATGTTAATGTTTATACATATGTCTTCAAATTACTTAACTGTTTTCTTTGAGATTTTGATCAAGTTATTATTTGAGTTTAGAAAAGTTTGGGTATTGTTTGGTATTTTAAGTTTCCAAAACTGTGAATCAATGAAAGGCTTGTGGTAATTTGGTCATGTAAACTTTACCTCTTACTAAAGTATTTAGAGTAGCACTTTTTTCGAAAAACTATTCAGTATAAACTATTTATGGCAGGGAAAATTACTCCTTTGCTTCTAGAATGATTGAATATATGGATTCAGATGTTCCATTTAGCATTTTCACTTATATATTACAGCTATAGCTGTGTTACTAGTGGAAGTTTTATCAGCTGATACTTTCTTTGTGTGGCCTAGTCAATTATCTTTGCTGTTGATGGCTTGGAGTTCTTATCATTCTGAGCATAGACGCGATTGATGTTGTTTTGATCTATTGTCTATCTTCTAAATTGCATTTTCTTCATGTCATGTTACTGAGGATCTTAGGGAGATGGCACGGGACGCACACACACATGCTTGTTGTTCTTGGGGTTGGTTTTTGTTCCGGGTACTGACCGAACTTAGATCACTTCGAGGATGACCCTATTCTCGTTTCCGAACGGGTGTCGAGATATCTAAGAAACCGGGCTAGTCAGTCAGCACTAGGATCGTATGACAGGGTTTACAAGAAATAGTATGTATCAAAAAAGAATGGAACATGCCCGGCTTAAGTCGCAGTGCCGCTTATATAGATATCCAGGAATACCTATCACCGATCAATCCGAACTCCAGCCGTTGAAGACATTCAAAGTCCGAACGTTGGGATTCAGTTACAATCTATTCCCTAAATGCCAGGTTTATAGCCGTTGGTTACTCACTTGAATCGGTAAGTTACTGTTACCACTATCTGCCCGTTATTCATAGATCCGATATATGCCTAAGTATGGAAGTCGGGCCGGATTCTGCCAAGTCTGCTATTATGTTGGGCATTACCTTATCGGGCCTACTTTATCGGACCCAGAATGGTCCACAGCCCCCTAGCTCGGCCATATAGAAGATATGAGCCGAGCTATAAGATACCGACCTAAAAGAATACAGAATGGTCCATAGCCCCCTAGCTCGGCCATATAGAAGATATGAGCCGAGCTATAAGATACCGACCTAAAAGAATACAGAATGGTCCATAGCCCCCTAGATCGGTCACATAGAGATATATGTACCGAGCTATCAGAGACTGGTTTAAACGAAGAAAGGTATTCAGCCCAATAGGTAGATCGTATAAAAAGGACGATACCGAGATATAAGAGACCCGATCAGAGTTGCGATTTTGATCGATTATTAGAGACCAAAAAGACCAACTTAGCTTCCTGCAATCCTACTTTGCTCAGGTACATTAGGACTCGTCGTTCAAGGTGCCTCGTGTAACCCGCAGTTGTTCCTAGGGTGAAAAGACGTGGGCCACGTGTCATTCATCTATTACTTAAGTGTCAGTTTCATCATTGCACCATTAAAGCACCCGATACTCAAGAATCGCCGCTATAGCAACTGTTGATCTTCGCTGAAACGGCCTTCCCACCATTGATTTTGGCTAGTATCGATCCTGGACGCAAGATTCATCTGACGGATGAAAATACAACTTTTCGTTTTCCTTGACTTTATTACCCTTGAATTGTGGCGGCCTAAACATTATTTAAAAAAAAGCCCTTCTTCCATTCTCTTCTCATTACTCTTTCAAGTCCAACCGTTAGCTTCTTCCCAAAAAACACTCCACATTTCATCTTCCTCTGTACTGCTTCGTTTTCCAGAAAATTTTCATTGTTGTGCCTTCCTACATTCGCTCATCAAGCGTATTTAATCAAGTTCCTGGGCCCTTCACTATTTCCTCAAAAGGTTCTACTGTCACGAAGCTTTCGTATTTCGTCTTCCAGAAACAGGTACTTCTCTCACCTTTCCTTTTCCTTCTCTGTAAATTGCCTCAATTTAGGATTTTGGACCATAAGTAGTAACATGTCAGTTATAAGCGATAGTAGTAGTAGCGAGTCCGTAGAGATTCTGGGTGAATCTCCGGTGGCCATTTCTAGTCAACACCCAACGGGCCCACCCACTATCAAAGGAAAAGACATAGCCGATGAAGGAATGCCCGATCTTGAAGGTCGGACGTCATCTCCAAGATCGGAGGAGGAATATAACTGGGTTAAATCTCTTTGTTAAAAATTACCGTTCGGACTTTAATTCGGCCGAAAGCATACACATCCTCCGAAGATGTATAGTGATGGCATCCAATGGAGATGAGACCAAATTCGTGTGCCAACATTGCCGACCAAGAGAGAATTTTTATGTCTCCAGGAAAGAATGATGACTTAGGATGGATTTATATGTATGAAACCTTTTTTACCTCGGACTCGTCTACCCTTCTCGGATTTTCAATGTAAAATTCGACTAAGTTAAATGTCGCGCCTACCCAACTCCATCCAAATAGTGGGCATTTGTTAAAGCTTTCAAGTACTACTTCGTTTTTAGGTCGGGAACCAAGTATTAGCGTGTTGTTTTCCTTTTCAATGCAAAGGGGTTGGTAAAGGGGTTGGGTATCAATTAACAAATCATCCCCGTAGAAGACTATTTTTCGCTTTAGACTCGTCATACAAGAATTTTAAAAATAAATTCTTTCGGGTGAGTTCTGTTCGACCGATCTTTCATTCTTCTTGGACGAATATGGGATAGAGAAATTCCCTTATCTTGGCGTGTCGACCCAACTTCCATACGGGGTATAGAGTATAGAAAGTTACCACCGAAGACCGAATATTGGTCGACTTGTTGGAAGAAGCTTCAGTGCTGGATACTGCTTCCTTGGTAAAGTTTGGAAACAATCCAACGGAATTACCAAAAATAATGCGTAAGTCTTATTTATTTTTACTATTTTGCCGATACTGGATTACTAATGTATTTAACTACTTTCAATTTCTTTTCAGAAAAAATGGCTCCTAAGATAACTGTTCGCGAAATGCAACGAAGACTAAAGAAATTGAAAAACGAAGGAGCCTCGGCGGTAGAAAATGTTGACGACATCGTTCCCCGATCCGAACCAACACCCATTAATCTTCAACCGGAATCTTCGGATACCAACTCAGATCCGATGATTCGAAAACGACGTCGGTCAGAAGTCCCGGATCAAAGTATGAAACAACCTGCCTCGACATCAGTAGTCGAAGGCTCTTCACAGAACGCGGGTCTAAAAACGGCCCTCGAGGGGTTAAGCAGTTTTGCTGCTGGAAAAGACAAGTCTTCCCTATGGTCGACCACTTTTCCCTTCGAGTCTTTGATAGATGATCACATTTCTCTTTCGGTCGACAAGGAGCGCAAGGAAAAGGTCGGTGATATTGGGCTAATACGATGGGCCGAAGTACAACTTCTTCGGTCCGTTAGTGTACTTTAGGTCGGCGAGACTGAAATGGCATAAACAAAAAAGAAAATGTTATCCAGCCAGTCTTCTTTTCCGTTCGAGAAATGGAAAAAAAAACGACTAAGGCTCATCATTGAAGTCTCGAGTGAAAAATGAAATAGAAATTTTTAAAGTGAAAGCACACCGAATTGATTCTCTTGAATCTTGGTAAAAGCTTCTGGAGGAAGAAAAGAAGAACTTTGAAGAAAAGTTGTCGGCAGCTTTAAAAGACAAGGAGGAGTCTGACCGAGCTCTTAAAGAAGCCTTGGGAGAGAAAAGTAAGCTATTTGCTGAGTTGGAGGGATTAAAAGACGAGATTACAAACCAAAGAGTCGCTGGCTTTGATACTTGCCTCCAACAAGCCAAACTTTTGAATCCTGACGGAGTTTTCGACAATCGCTTGGGGGAGATGGGTCCATTCCACAAGGTAGTCGGTGGTCGTATCGTTGAAGATGATGATGAAGAAGAAGAAGAATCTTAAGTATTTTCAAGTTTTCAATGTATAACTCTGTCGTTGAAAAGCAATGAATTAACCTTTGACACCGAATATGCATCTTATGTCTAATTTTTTTTTTTTTTTTAATATCTTAGTGCTTGACGCGTTTCCTATAATTAATGGCGGAACGGCTATTCACAAAATCGATAACACGGAAATTTATGCCCTCCGAAACATCATTTAAATATTTTAAAGAGAATTGATTGAAAATTGCAAAAAAGTCTTGTTTTGCCGAAATAAACTTAAAATATTTTTGAAAGTTTGTTTGCATCGGTGATTTTTCCGACTTGACTTCGAAGGTCATTTTCATGGGTGATTATTACAGGCATCGGTGACATTGACCGGATTTGGCTCGAAGGCCATTTTTCTTCTGATGACTATGGCCAAGCATCGGTGACTTTGACCGCTTTGGCTCGAAGGCCATTTTCTTTCGGTGACTATGACCCAGATCGGTGACTTTGACCGGATTTGGCTCGATGGCCATTTTCTTCGGTGACTATGACCAGGCATCGGTGACTTTGTCCGGATTTGGCTCGACGGCCATTTATATGCAAACTAAGTTTCAAGATGATGATTTTATTTGAGTAAACGAATGAGTCAACGGTAGGCCTCATTAAAACCTTTCAGGAAAAAACCCATCGGGAAAAAATCCTGACAAGGAAAAAGAGTGCACTACCTTTAACTTTCCATACAAAGTTTATAAAAGAAAATATAAACAAGAAGAACTTAGCTATAATATCTTCGAAGTGATGCCGAATTCCATGTTCTAGGAAGCGGACATCCAATGATATCGCCGATCTTATATGCTCCTCCGCCAATATCTTTAAGTATTCTGAAAGGTCCTTCCCAATTAGCCGATAGCTTTCCTTCTCCAGGCACCCTTCTGGAGTCTTCGATTCTGCGCAGCACCAGGTCTCCCTCAACGAATTTTCTTGTTTTTACCTTCCGATTATATTTTCTTTCTGCCCGAACTTTCGCAGCTTCTTCCTGAATATGTGCTATTTCCCTTTCTTCTTCTAATAAATCTAAATCGGCTTTTCTGACTGCATCATTTTCCTTCTCATTAAATGCTGATCTTCTAAAACTCGGCCCTCCGATTTCAACTGGGATCATGGCATCCGCCCCGAAAGTAAGTCGGAATGGGGTTTCGAGTGTTGACGACTGTGGTGTAGTGTGATAAGCCCACAAAATGTTCGGAAGTTCTTCTGGCCAAAGGCCTTTAGCATGGTTGACCCTCTTTCGCATCCGAGTAATATAACCTTGTTGGTTGCTTCGGCTAATCCGTTAGTTTGTGGATGTTCTACCGAGGTGAATACTGTTTAATACCATTGCTAATACAAAACTCTCGAATTTTTTGTCAGTGAATTGTGTTCCATTATCAGATACAATAGAATAGGGTAAACCAAAACGGCATATTATATTTTTCCAAACAAATTTCTTAATTTTTTCGGAAGTTATACTGGCAAGTGGTTCGGCTTCAATCCATTTTGTAAAATAATCAATGGCAACAACAATGTACCTCAATTGTAAGGCGGCTGTGGGGAAAGGACCTAACAGGTCAATTCCCCATCGGCAAAATGGCCATGGAGTCTCAATGCTGTGCAATTTTTCAGGTGGAGATTTGTGTAAATTGGCGAATTTCTGACACTTCTCACATTTCCGAACGTATTCTAGGCAATCATACTTCATAGTAGGCCAGTACAATCCCGATCTTAAGACCTTGCCTGCTAACGATCGTCCTCCGATGTGACTACCACAGACTCCCTCATGAACTTCCTCCATAACCGCTTTCGTCTGATTTTGATTTATACACTTCAAGAGGGGGAGAGAAAATCCTCTTTTGAACAATTCTCCTCCTATCATCGTGTAATAACTGGCCGACCTTCGCAATTTCTTAGCTTTCTTTTCATCAGCTGGTAAGTCACCATTTTCCAAATACTTGACAATTGGGCTCATCCAGGAACTTATATTGTTGTCGATTGAAAAAATCTCCTCTTCTTCAACGCTGGGTCGATCAAGCATTTCTTGAATAACGGATCGGTTGTTACCTGGACCTTTGTGCTGGCTAATTTTGACAAGAGATCGCCCTTGCATTCGCCTCTCTCGGGATATGAATAATCTCGAATTGTTCAAACTTTTTACCACATCTTGTACTTTGAGTAAATATTTAACTAATTGCGGGTCTTTAGTAAGGAAATCACCACTTACCCGCCGGTTACGGTTGGGAATCCGACTTTGCGATTAACCTAGTAGCCTCCATCTCTGCTGCCAATGCTAATCCGGGAATGAGTGCCTCATATTCGGCCTGATTATTCTGGCCCGAAAATTGAATTTCAGTGACTGTTCAATTAAGATTTCGTTCGGGCCTTCCAGAATAATCCCCGCTCCACTTCCTTTAACATTCGACGCTCCATCCACAAAAAGAATCCAAGTATCATTATTCTCATTTTGAGGATAAGGGGAAGATAATTCAACCAAAAAATCAGATAATACCTGGGACTTGATAGGTCCTCTTGGTTGATATTGAATATCAAATTCCGACAATTCGACGGACCACGATATCATTCGTCCGGCAAGCTCTGGTTTTCGAAGCACTTGTCTGATTGGTTGATCTGTCCTTACGACGACTGAATGACTTTGAAAATATTGTCGGAGCCTCCTAGCCGTTGTGACTAGTGCTAACGCCATCTTTTCGATTTTTTGATACCGACCTTCTGGTCCTTGCAAGACTCGGCTAACGAAATAGATAGGTCGTTGTTCTTTTCCTATTTCTTTCACCAATACGGAACTCAAAGCTTTATCGAAAAGTAAATATATAAATATAAAATATCAAGCGATTCTGGTTTTGTCAAAATTGGCGGAGTCGCCAAGAAAATTTTCGATTGGTGAATGCTCGTTCACATTCCTCCGTCCATTGAAAATTTTTGGTTTTCTTTAGGCATTGAAAAAATGGTAGAGATCGGTCGGTGATTTAGAAAGGAACCTCGAGAGGAAGCTATCCGTCCGTTAACCTCTCGCACTTCTTTAATCGTTCTTTGGGCTTCTCATTTCCATTATTGCTCTACATTTCTCCGATTTGCTTCTATTCCCCGTTGGTGAGGAGAAAGCCAAGAAACTTTCCTGCTTGAACTCCGAACACACACTTCTCGGGGTTTAACTTCATGTTGTACTTTCTCAGTTGCGCAAAGCATTCGGACAGGTCGGAACAATGATCCCCACCTTCAGATGTTTTGGCGACCATGTCATCTACATAAACCTCGATGTTTCTTCCTATTTGCTTTTCGAAAATTCTGTTCATCAGCCGTTGATAAGTAGCTCCAGCATTCTTAAGGCCGAAAGCCATCACCCTGTAACAAAAATTCCCAAACTCAGTGATAAAAGCAGTTTTTTGTTCGTCGTCCGGATGCATTCTAATTTGGTTGTATCCAGAGTACGCATCCATAAAGCTAAGGAACTGATAACCAGAGGCCCCGTCAACTAGTCGGTCTATGCTGGGAAGAGGATAGGAATCCTTCGGGCAAGCTTTGTTCAAATCGGTGAAGTCTGTACACATTCTCCATTTTCGACGACTTTTTACCATAACCACATTCGACAACCACGTGGTATATTCTACCTCCCTTATAAAGCCGGCCTCCAAAAGTTTTTTGGTCTCCTCGGTTGCAGCCCTTTGTCTTTCCGATCCCAGTTTCCTTTTTTTCTGGGCTACTGGTTTTACCTTTTCATCTAGGGAGAGCTTATGGGTGATGATTTCTGGATCAATTCCAGGCATGTCTGCTGCAGTCCAGGCAAAAATATCAACATTCTTTTTCAATAATTGCTCCAACTCTCTTTTAAGTTCGGTTGGTAAATGAGCCCCGATATGTGTTACTTGGCTGGATTTAGGACCCAATGGTACTGCTTGCAATTCTTCGATTGGTTGAGGCCTGTCTTTTTCATCACTCCGCGGGTCCAGTTCGGCCATGTTAATGCTATGTATCGGTCGCTTACGGTCGATCTTATGAATCTTTTCATCTTGTCTGGGTCTCAAACTTTCGTTGTAACAAATCCGAGCTTCCTTCTGATCTGCATGTACCGTACCGACCTCAGTCTTAGAGATTGGGAATTTCATTGTTAGGTGGGGGGTTGAGACGACAGCCCCTAAAAGATTTAAGGACGGTCTCCCGAGGATAACATTATAGGGAGTATAGCAGTCTATAACCAAGTATCTTACAGGAATGGTTTTAAGTAGAGTACCTGTCCCAAAAGTTGTTCTAAGTTCGACGAACCCCTTGACATTTACCTGCTCTCCCGAGAACCCGATCAAAGTTCCATTGAATGGAGTTAAATCGTCTTCGACATCCGCAACCTTCAAGCGTGGACATGTAAAGAACATCGGCCGAACTTCCTTGATCAACTAGAACTTTCTTTATCTGAAAGTTCCCTGCTATAACAGATATGACCATCGAATCATCCAAGTTTTCGTCTAACCCTGCGTAATCGCTGCTTGAGAAAGAGATGACTGGTCCATCATTGAACTGTTTGTGCTGCACTGGGGAAGGGTAGCTGACCGACATTACTGCTCGGAGATGTCGTTTCCGAGATGAATTGGAACTCCCTCCACCGGCAAACCCCCCTGCAATCGAGTCAATTATCCCTCTGACAGGTTGGTCTCGGTCGTGGGGGCTTGTGTCAACTACCTTTTTCGTCATATCCGGGCTTGTTCCCCTTCGATTGGATTGATCTCTTTCTTTCGCCTCCCTGCTCCGACTCCTGCGGCGATAAACATATTTTCCTAGATTTGCTCGATCTGTTTTCAAGCTGATGCACTCCTCGGTTGTATGTCCGAAGGTTTTGTGGAACTCACACCTTTTACTTTTATCCACATTTGATGGTATCTTTTGATGCCCAGCATTTTTTGGGAGACGGATCAAACCCGTGTTGTATATTTCCCGGAATATCCGATCTCTTCTAGAATTCAATGGAGTGTATTCATTGAACCAGGGTTGTACTCTATCCGTTATTGTACGTACATTTTCGTATGTCCGACCATTCTTTTGTAAGTATCTACCTCTAATTTCGATCCCCGTCCAGTTATATTGTCGGTCGTGAATACTTGGTTTGATAGAAATAATGGGATTATTTTTTTCCTCTGCGTTCTGGTTCGAAAAAATGTTGCTCCATTTGCCTCCTGGCGAGAGCGATTTCTTCCATGTTGATGTACCCTGTAGATCTGTTCCTTAACTCGTCCAGATCTAACGGTGGTTTCCTGGCCAGGGAATCTGCAAATGGTCCGGGCCTCAAGCCAGCCATGATAGCATGTAGAGAAACTGCTGGATTGAGATCTCTTATCTGCACAGCTTCCTCCCCAAACCTTCTCATGAAATCTTTGAGAGATTTTTCTCGGTCCTGCCTCAGATTGATTAAGCTTGCTGATGTCTTCTGATGTGTCCTGCTTGTAGAAAAATGGTTAAGAAATTTAACAGATAATTCAGAAAAATCGTAAATTGAACCTGTTTCAATGCTTGAAAACCAAAGCAGGGCTGATTTTTTTAGAGTTGTCGGGAAAGCCCTGCATTTAATTGGGTCCGAGCTTCCATTTAGAAGCATCATAGAGTTGAACATCGTTAGATGTTCTGTGATCGATCGTCCCATCGTAAAGCTCCATCGTCGGAGTCCGAATCCCTCAGGAAGCGGGATTGACATAATGAAATCGAGAAAGGATGATCCGCTCCGGGTATGTTATTTATTTGTCTCCTTCCGTCATGATTACTCGTTCGGGGATCTTGGTATGTCCTTGAAAATCCTCGCTTTCGGAATATCTTCTTCTGGAATTCTCTCCTCCTGCAGTCCGCTGCTCAATCCTCTGTTGATCTCTCTTTGGTCTCAAAGAATTCGATCAATTCGACCATTAATATCTTTGATTGCTTGCAGGAGTATCTCCATTGGACTGAGCTGGTTGTTTTCTAGAGTGCTTCCATTCGGGACACCGTTTTCATTGCTAGCCATATCAGGTCTATAAGGTGTTGGATGTGCTCGAAAACAGCTGAAGGATCGTGGAGTAGGAAAGTTTTACCTAACCCCACGGTGGGCGCCAGATGTTCCGGGTACTGACCGAACTTAGATCACTTCGAGGATGACCCTATTCTCGTTTCCGAACGGGTGTCGAGATATCTAAGAAACCTAGAATTTAGTCGGTCAAGATTAGGATCGTATGACGGGTTTTACAAGAATAGTATGTATCGGGCTAAAAGAATGGAACATGCACGGCTTAAGTCGCCTGGCCGCTTATATAGATATCCAGGAATACCTATCACCGATCAATCCGAACTCACCATTGAAGACATTCAAAGTCCGAACGTTGGGATTCAGTTACAATCTATTCCCTAAATGCCAGGTTTATAGCCGTTGGTTACTCACTTGAATCGGTAAGTTACTGTTACCACTATCTGCCCGTTATTCATAGATCCGATATATGCCTAAGTATGGAAGTCGGGCCGGATTCTGCCAAGTCTGCTATTATGTTGGGCATTACCTTATCGGGCCTACTTTATCGGACCCAGAATGGTCCAGTTTTGCAGTAGCATTTATGTACAAGTATCACTGTTTATAAAGTTAAATATGTTATTGTTATGTGTAACTATAAATTATAAATCATAAATTACTTTAAATAAAAAGGATTGCATTTGGTGATCGTGTTATAGCTTTTAATCATGTTTTCTGTTAGTGATGGATGTTATTTGACTTATTTCTTAGGCAAAGTCAAGGGTTTGAGAAAATACCTCCTTGATGGATGAAAATATAGCATCAACAGGCGAAACAAGATCTATATATTCTCGTTATAAGGTTGCTGATTGTGATCATCATATTATCTATACTTGGATTTGTCATCTTTTGAAGGCCCTCTAAGAGAAACTGATCATTTGTCTTTTCTTTTTTTCCCCATCAAGCATGACTTTATTATTATCTGTTCTTAAGAAGTATGGAGGATCAAACAGCAGAATTTAAAGTGATCTATTAAAATTTGAAGTGTGATATGTATCACATTTGATCGATATGAGTGTTCAATGTGTCTAAAAAGTAAAAACACTGTCAATCTCTTAGCCATCAACACAGTGATGGAGCTAGAGGCTTTAAAAATAGTTGATAGGGGGAGGCCATCTTAAGAAAAAAAAATTATATGTAAGATGTTTAGAAAAATTAAGGGAAAGAGCGCCGCCCGAGCATCAACATCAAGTTTTTTGGTCACAAATCTTTTTTTTTTTTTAAACTTTTGCTTGAAAAGTTTTGTCACTATTCTTAAACACGCTTTAGTTCAAAAGTCATCATTATTTTTCAATAAATAAAAGTTTAATACTCATTCTAATCTATATGTCATTTCCTGTCAAATCAGAAGTTAAGATGTTGAAGTATAGAGAAAATAAATAATAAAAGGTAAATAATCAAGTCATACAACTAGTTAAGTAAGTTACCTGACTAATTAATATTCAACTTTTTCTTTCCAATCCATCTTATCATATTGTTTTCATATGAAATTTCCAGCCTATAAAAGAATTAGAGGTCAACAGCCAAGTCAACATTTACAATTTCATTGTGACACGACCAAAACTGTCCGCGTTCCTTGGTCCACAACATAGTCAAGTGTAAATGTAATACACTAACCAATTTTCCGAGGAAAAGAAAATTTAGTGCAAGAGAAAAATGTGTCACTCATTGGTTCTGAGTCTTCTAACCCTCTGTACTCAACTTTTTCCAAACCGTGTAGAAGTCATTTAAATTATAGAAATAGAAATCTTTGATAATGCAACTTTCCTGATATTTTCCTGGAAACAATTGATTGACAAGGTCAAGTCGTCACTCTCTCCCACGGGGCCAAACAAAATATAGCAAATAACAAACAGCTATGCTTCTCAGTTCTGAGTTCTCTCCCAAGTTTGGAGCTTCTGTGAGGTAAGTATACCTCTCTCTCTTCTTCCTTGTTTTTGCTGGGGATGATTGAAGACTTTGAATTGAATGAGACTAGTATTATATTGAAGATGTACGTGTTGAATTATGGTAACAAATGACTTGGAATCTACCCTTTTGTTTGATTACCTTATAAAAGGTATAGGATGCCCAGTAATCAGTGTTAAGAATTTCATGGCCCAAAAAAAAGTGTTAAGAATTTTGTGTGTCATTTATTTTTGAGGGAGTGGAAGAAACTCAGCTGAGAGAAAAGATATTATTGCAGTTCATTGGTTATTCCTTCAAGACTTGGATTTTTATTTGAAAGGTGGTATAAATATGATGTCTCCTCTTTAATTAGTCATTGAATTATGTCTTGATTACCGGGTCTATCTAATTGTTAGTTTCTAGCTTTTTTTCTTTCTTCCAATTTGTTTATGCACCTTGCAAATTTCCTCTGCATGTTAGAATTATAGTGGTTGCAGCTTAGGTACAATTTGTTAGTTTGTAGGGGAATCTCAGCTCTTCTTCTTAAACTGTCTGTAGTTGATTTCTGCTTTGCTATATTGCTTGAAGTGTCAAGTACTTAAAAGTGAACTAGAGATTAATATTATGTGAGAAGATAGAAACATTTATGGAAAATTGTTGCCCACTATTATGAACAAATATGAATTACATACTCAAGCTATTTACTTTTGATTTATATTTTGTATCTTCCATCAAATGAGATAAGAATTCGTGCCAAGCACAAACTTTTCAATCAATATCTCATGTAAAAGTTTGGATTGAATATAACAGTTCATTTTGGAATTTTCAAGTTGACAGCTTCAAGTACCCAAGACCTCAATGTTAAAGTTAAAATCACATATATTCCTAATATATTGAGCATGATGGTTATTGTATATAGAATGGTCCAGATAGTTTAATGGATTTTCATTTAGTCTATATCCTTTTCTTCCTTTTGTTAAATGGCTTGTTCTAGAATTGATTGGCTGATGCAGAAAATTTTTTGCTCCATAAAAGGATTGATTTAGAGGAATTTGATTGCAGGGAAGAAGAGATGCAATTTGCAGGTGCACTAGTTTGAACCTCTGTGTCTGGTTTGGTTTACACGGTTTGAGTAGAGAATTCAGTATAAACTTTTTACTATGGTAGGATTGGAAATCATACCCATAGGTACAATTTTGGCTGTGCTAACCAGCCAGGTGTTGAAAACAGCTCATGCAGCATCTGATGTTCTCATTGGTAAAGAAAGTTTCAAGGTCCTTTCAAAACACCTGTTTGATATTGAGCCAGTGCTAAAGGAATTACAGCTTCAGGAATTGAATGAGTCTCAAGCTGCAAGGGTTGCTCTGGAGTCTCTTGAAGCAGATGTTAAAAAGGCAAATAATCTGGTTGAGAAGTACAGGAACCGTGGCCGTTTTTACTTACTGGTTAAGTGTCGATCCATAATTGAGGAGGTTGAACAAGTCACAAGGGATATTGGAAGGTCTCTGGCTGCACTGTCCATTGCAAATACTGAAGTCCTATCAAGAATTTCTGATCAGGTTAATAGACTACAGAATGAGATGCAAAGGGTGGAGTTTGAGGCTTCACAATCTCAGCTTCAAATTGTTGACAAGTTGAACCAGGGACTTAAAGAACAGAAACTAGATCAGGCTTTTGCAAATGACATGCTTGAGGAGATAGCAAGGGCAGTTGGGGTGCCAGTGGAACCCTCAGAGATATGCAAAGAGTTGGCCAGCATTAGGAGGGAAAAAGAAGAAGCTGCCAACAGAAAAGAAAGAGCAGAATTTATTTTTTTGGAGCAGATCATCGAGTTACTCTCTCGAGCTGATGCAGCGAGGGATTATGAAGAAGTTAAGAAGCAATACTTTGAAAGGGTTCAGGTGATAGAGAAATATGATTCAAGGGAAAAATATATCCTACCACTGAATCCTTTCCTTTGTTGCATAACTGGAGCTGTTATGGTAGATCCTGTCAGCCTTTGCACTGGTACTACATGTGAGAGATCTGCCATCGAAGCTTGGTTTTATGATGGCAACAGGACTGACCCAGAAACAAATGAGGTTCTTGAAGATTTTACCTTGAGGTCTAACATTCCACTAAGACAATCCATTGAAGAGTGGAGAGAACTTAATTACTGTATTATAATAAGGTCTATCAGGGAAAACCTATTATCAAATTCTGATTTATTTCTGCAAGAGTCCCTGATCCAAATGCAGGCTCTCATAATAGAGAATTCTATTAACAAGGATTGGATTTCTATTGGCGGGCTTACTGATATTATTATCTCTATCCTTGGGAACTCTGATAAGAGAGAAGTGAAGATGATGATTTTGATTACTTTGAAGGATGCTGTAGAGGGGCATGTAAGAAACAAGGTAAGCAAGCTTTTTCTCTGTCTTCTTGAAGATTTGCAATTTATGATTTAGAGGAATGAATGGAAGAAACATATATAGGTACAACAAATGTGAAAATATTTCCTTGATTATGCTGTTGGTTATATATTCTAAAACATAATGTTTTTAAAAGAGTCATGTGTTGCTCATTATGGTTCACTGCTTTTATGTTACCATTTTTTATGTAGAACTTGCTTTCATTCTGTTCCTGAATGGGAAGTGGACCAGTTTTATCATTGAGATACATTATTCCTGATTCCTTATATTCCTATATATAAACATGTAATCATGAAGACCAATTTAAATTCAACATTTGCATAAAATTTTATAGGAGAAAGTGGTTGAATCACAAGGATGGGATCACATTATTTCCTGCTTAGGGAGTGACTCTAGCATTTCAAAGGCAGCGATTGATTTGCTATATGAGTTGCTTCAACACCGATCTGGTTGGAATGAATGTTCCTGTGAAAAACTCTCTGAGAATCGCAATGCAGTTCTTTTTCTTGTCACCCTTCTAAAGGGTCCTGTCAACGATTCAGCTGAGGTTGCAGAAAAGATTTTGATGAAGCTTTTTGAAATAAACGAGAACAGCATTATTACTGCAGCTAATTTTGGCTGGTATAAACCGCTTGTTGATCATATGATTCAGGGTAAGAAGATGGATTATTTTCTAATTGTACCATGTTTATTGTGAATATATTTCATTATATTGAATATATAATTGGCACTGCAATGGCAGAAAAGAGAAGCATGCCATGTCATCTTGTTAGGTGAGGAAATACAAAATTATCTTATGTTGTTAACTTGTACGCTTTTAAGTTTTTTTGTTGGAAACATGAAATGGATGCTTATTAAAACTTAAATAAAATTGTTTGTAAATATCATTGTTTCTTAGAAAACGTTATTAGAATCTCTTCCTATTCCATGTTCATGATGACACTTCCCAGCTTTGGAGAAAAACCATCAGTATTAATGGTAAAAAATACTTCCTTGTAATTCCACGTCAAAATCTTCAAGTAATGCATGTATCCTCTCTGAAAAGTTGACTCGCTTAAAATCACATGGTAAGTCTTCATATACTTTCTTCTTTTTATGGTGCTTGATGATTCATCTATTTTGTTGTGTTTTCTGTACATAGTCAAATTGGGACAGTCTTTTTCCTTTATAGTTTGTATCCTAAATAAAACAGTTGTGCCTGACTAATTACAATCCTTTAGGTAGAAAGGTTACTGATTCAGTAAATCATATTGAGTTATTTGTCCTTCTTTGTCTTCTCAGGACCGGATTCAAGAATATCAATGGCAAAAGCCATAGTTAATTTGGAGCTGAATGATTTAAACTTGAAGCTTCTTGGCGAGGAAGGAGTTATACCTCCTTTGCTAGAAATGCTGTCTGGCAGTATTGAATCACAAGATGTGTCGTTATCAGCCCTGGTTAAACTAGCAGGATCTCATGCCAATAAGGGGATCATTGCTACATCTGGAGGTGTTCCTCTTATTATAGATTTAATGTTCTCTCATCGGATGCGGACATTCATTACCATTAAATGCTCTGAAATCCTTGAGAAGCTTTCTGCTGATGATGATGGAATTGATTTATTTGTTGATGGAGAAGGGAAACAACTAGAGTTAGATTCCATTATCACCAAATTGCTAGCTCTTCAGCAGAGTTACAACTCAGGCTATAGCTTCCGTAAGCCTGCACTACGTGCTCTTCTTGGCATTTGCAAGTTTGAGACTGGTTTAGTTAAGAAGGCAATTCTTGCAGCCAATGGTGTTTCTCTAATTCTTCCACTTCTTGATGACTCTGACTCAGAAATCCGGGAGACTGCCATAAATCTGCTCTTTCTTTTCTCTCAGCATGAGCCAGAAGGTGTTGTTGAATACCTCTTCAAGCCTAGAAGGCTGGAAGCTTTGATTGGTTTTCTTGAGAATGATGACAATGATGATGTAAGGATGGCTGCTGCTGGTTTACTAGCTAACCTACCAAAATCAGAACGAGAACTTACTATGAAGTTGATTGAATTGGGTGGACTTGATGCAATCATAAGCATTTTGAAAACTGGCACAATGGAAGCAAAAGAAAATGCTCTCAGTGCACTCTTCAGGTTCACAGATCCTACAAATATTGAGTCACAGCGTGATTTGGTTAAACGCGGAATATATCCTTTGCTAGTAAATTTTCTCAATACAGGTTCAGTCACAGCAAAGGCAAGAGCAGCAGCATTCATTGGTGATCTTTCTATGAGCACTCCAAAACTCACAGTTGTTTCCAAATCACCTGGTTGCTGGTTTTTCAAATCATCAAGAGTTCCTTTATGTTCAGCACATGGGAGTGTATGCAGTGTGACTACCACATTTTGTCTGTTGGAAGCAAATGCGTTGTCTGGCTTGATAAAGCTGTTATATGGGGAGGTTCATGCAACTGCTTATGAAGCAATACAGACACTTTCCACATTGGTTTTGGAAGACTTTCCTCAAAGGGGTGCTCGTGTGTTGCATGAGTCAAATGCAATAAGACCTCTATTGGACATTTTGAATTGGGGAACTGATTCTCTCAAGGCAGAAGCTCTAGGACTGTTGGAGAAGGTGTTTGTGTCAAAGGAAATGGTTGAATACTATGGAACAACAGCTAGGTTACGTCTAGTTGGTCTGACTGGCATGAATATATATGGGGATGGCCACCTCAGGAGAAAGGCTGCCAGGGTACTATCATTGCTTGAACGTTATTCAAAGTCATCATCATCTGCAATCTCTGGAGTTCTGGAGTAAAATTCTAGCCCCTAAAATTGGAACAATTTGGTTCAACTCTACTCTAATTAACTTTCTTTTTTAATTCAATGGGTAAATGTCAATTAATCTATTTAGATACATGTCACTCAGTTTTTATTGGATGTTGGTCTTGGACAAATGGCTAATTCTGCTATATAAAGTTACTCTTGAAGTTCAAATCCATTCTCTGTATTTTTCCTCTCTTTGTATTCTCACCTTTTCTACGTTAGTTTTTGTTACTTAAAAATCCTGGGTACCTTCAAAATAAATCAGGAGAGGTTTTGCTCAACTTGCAAATTGTAATTAGATCTCCAAACCTCTTAAAGTGTAACATTAAATGTCGCATCTGTTCCTCCCATATGTTGAAATTTTCAATCTTCAAAATTGATGTTGGATGACAGTTATCAACATGTGTCTGCCAACTAGCTAGCTGGTTTATCTTGTTATCATTATTATTTGTCGTTAGCATGGGACCACCCCTCAACTTAACACACAGATCTCTTAGGAAAGGGGAGAATGCTATTACTAGATAAAACAAAACTCACTACAGGACATACGCAAGAGGCATTCATACACATTGCCATTTACTTTTTTTTTTCATTATTTGATGTCTGAATAGTTGGTGCCTAGGTGGGAACACATTGACACAAGAGTCAAGACACCAAGGTAGTGAAAGGTGGAAGATGTCTTGAAGTAACTTTTGGATTACCAATGGGCCTAAGGAGGGAATGGATCATCTTATGTGAAATTTTCACATGACAGGTTAGCGAATAAAGAGATAAAAACAAAGATTCTAAACATAGCTTCATTGGTAGGCTTTGTTAAAATTTGTTGGGTCCTATTTAGGATCTTTGTGTCTATCTCTAGCTTTCATAACTCTGTCAAGTGAAAAATTCACATGAGAAAATTCATTCTCCTAAGTTAATTGTCAAGTGCAACTTTTCTGCATCAATCCAAGTGCCGTAGTTTGATAACCCACCTGGACTTGTTAAGGTAAGATGGTAGCCCAAAGCCAACAGTAACAAGTGCCTGGAGGTGCAACTGTGCAAGGCTTTTAAAAAAGGCACTCCTTGGAGCTAAATGAGGCGCTAAAATAGGGAAAAGTAATATGTAGACAAAGCGTAACTATAACTGAAGTATTGTAGCATAAAAGTTAGATAAAACAGTAAGATGTGTAACAAAGTTCCAAACATTCGTTTAAAACACAAGCATTTCCCTCATTCACTGTGAAAATCAGTGTGACAGCCCCAAAATTCACGATTGCCAGCAAAGCAGGTAGTATAGTATGTAGTAGATTGATATGCAAGCAAAACATCAAGTCATGCCCCTTTGTATATTTAACATTCATAATGGGGTGGGGCTCTAGCAACGTGTAGTGTTTTATTTGTAGACAATTGGACATTTAATGATCTCATAGAATTGGTCAAAACAAAAATTTAACTTATGTTTAATTCAGCTTATTTTAAAGGAAATAATCGTTTATTTAAAAAAAAATTAATTTTTTTAATTATAAATTATTTTAAATATAAAATAAATTAATCAAAACACGTTATTCTTCAGTTTTGGAGCCTTTTGCCTTTCGGTTCCTGTTAAGTGTTTAGTTAAATTTGCAGCCTTTTTAAGGGGTCTGGATCTTTTAACTAGTCAAACTGACAATGTTTAAATAGAGAGGAGTTATTTTGTGCTCTGTTCTGTTTTTAATTTCTGTCTTTTTTTTCTTTTCATTTTAAAAAGAAAACAAAAGTAAAATCTGCATGATTGGCATATTTTATCCTTCTTCACGAGGATTGAAATTTGCATGTAAAAGTATCCTCTTCCTGCATTTCTGGCAAAGAATTTGTTTTAATAAGGGAAATTCTTAAGTAGGGATTGACACTCCATTATAGTTCTTAGTTCTCTGCATATAGGTTCCCAGAGGTCATATGCATATTTCTTTGTAATTACTCGATCATACATTATTCATAGCAGGTAAAAACATGGGGACGCTCATATAGTTGAAGAAAAATGTTGTACTAACATTATTCTGACTTAAGGTTACTTTGGGAGATATTCAAGGTATCTTATCAGTCAAGTCAGCAACAACAACTTAGAAGCTGTTAGATATCTTGGTAACAACTTGCTCGAGACCTCAAGCGTCGTAGTTGAAATGGCAATATGAACATATTAATTAAGAAGCTGTTAGATTTTCCTAGTCATGTTTGAGAGCTGAGAGGGGAAGGAAATGGAAGGAATCAAAAGGCAATGAAGGAGAAGAAAGGGAAAAATATTGGGGTTAATTAATAAGTTTCATTCCTTTTTGTTTTGATGCTTAAAGAGAAATTCTTAAAATTAATAAGGAAGAATTTAGTAATTCATGAAAAAAAAAAAAAACTCTCAAACGACTTTGAAGTTTACTTAAAACTTTTCCTTCCCCTCAGTTTCCCTATCAAGTCCCCCATTTCGGTTTAAACGATAAATCTATCTATGAACTAAACAATAAATGACATAACGAAAAGTCTAGGCATCAAATAGGTGGGCAGTAACAGGTATTGTATTCCCTAATTATTGCCAGGTACTTCAATATTCACAAATATTATATAAATCTATGACTGATACCCTTCTACTGTTATATTCACAATCACCAGGGATGAATCAAGTCGGAAGTAAATTTCGGCTAAGCATTGAGAAGTCTTTTTGATGGTAGGAGTTCGAGGGAAACATTTATAGGAAGAAGAGCCTCTTTACTTCAAATAAGAATTAATCTTACACTTAAAAAATGTAAAAGAAAATCTCAAAAAGACTAGAAAAAAAAAAAAATCCAAATCCTTCAACCGTTATAGAGAGTGACAAGAGTTCATATGAAATTATCTATAATCATATTTAGTACATGTTTGATTTTGAATAATTTTTATGAAAATTACTATTTTTAATATTTTTCAAAAGTTATTGGATAAGATTTTTTTTATGTTTTTGAAACTAATTCTTAGATATTATCGTGACTAGAAGGTTATTTCAATAATTATCTTTTTCAAAGTTTGAACTTTGATCTTTCAATAAAATTTTGATTATAAATTATTTTGAATATAAAATAAATTAATCTAAACACATTCTTACTTTACATATTTTTAAGCTCCATTTGAGAAAGGCACCTCAAATTTAAATAAATTAGAATAATTAATGTATGAAATTATCAAGTTTTTCACACCTAATTTCTTTAAGACTTATGTTTGGTTTTTTTTAATCAAATGGAATTAAATAAATACAAAAGGACTAGAAAAAAGAAATAGAATAAAATTAAATTTCTCTTCACATAAAAGATTAATAAGAGTAATTCTATTACCTTATTTGGAATTTAAATTATAAATGAATAGAAAAGAATGTAAATACTTACTTTTGTTTTATGAAATTTTAGTTTCCTATTCCACCACAATTTTGAGAAATAAAAATAGAGTCTTTGGAGAGAGTATATAAGAGTAATATATTTGCTTGAATTCTTTTCCCTTCCTGTCAATTTTTAAATTTCTAAATAAATAAACTTATTTCTCTTCTCCTTTTTTTTTTTTTCCTGTTCCGATCATTATTTGTTATCTAAAATGCTTAAATGCATGACCATTGAGCTGAAGGCTTTGGCCAGCTACTCCATTTTTTCTTTATTAATAGTAAAAACATAAAACTAAAATCTAACATATATAATTTTAAGATTCTCACCAATAACTTCACTAAACAATGATATATGTCTTTGCTTTCATAGATAGCAAAGTATCATATTTCATTATTCAAAGTGTTAAAAATAATTTATTTATCTATCCATTATTGTATTAATATTTTTATCGTGCCATTATTATTATTATTATTATTATTATTATTATTATTATTATTATTATTATTATTATTTTGGGTTCTAACAGTTAATGCTTTATAACTGGATTTCAGTTCTGAATTGGATATTATGAGTGTATTTGTTTGTATTTTTCTGGCAAATAAAAAATTAAATAAAAAACACTTGCAAATATTTTTTAATGTTTAGATAAGATTAATAAAATAAGTATAATATAAAAAATAAAATTTTCTACTTTTTTTAAGAAGTTAGATGAGCTGCTTATAAAAACAATATTTTTTTAATCTTAAAATTATTTTTTTTAAGTTTATTCAAACGTATCCATAATTTTAAAAGTTTGTTTATATTTTCTTATCTCAATCTGACCTATTTTTTTCTATAAATCAATTTGACCTAAATTTTAGTTATGACATGTATCTATAATTTTATTTTTCAATTTAAATTTAATTAGAAATTTGACAATATAAATTAACATTATGTGGATAATATACTTGCATATATTTTCAAAGAAAATGTTTTCTAACAAAGGATAATTTATACAAATCCATAGTATGTACGATAATTTATTTTTAGAAAAAAGAATAAAAATTTAATTTTGATATATTACATATGTAAAGTTAAGTTAACAATTATATAAAATATCAAACTTATTAAATAATATAAAAGTGTTAATATAGACCAACCTATCGATATAAGTTTAGGTTGCGTTTGGTCAAGCATATGATAATATAAAATAATAAGATAAAATCGATAATATAAATAAATTAATCAATTCTTATCTTATCAAATATTTGATATAAATAATATAAATAATTTAATAATATATATAATTATTTAATATGATTATACTACCTTCACATTCTTCGTGATCTCTTTTACACTGGTTATCTTAGTCAATTAAAATTTAAAATAATAAAAAACTCAAAAAATTTAAAAAATGCCCAGTCAATATTGTCCTCAACCTTTCGACAAAAGAAAAAATGGTGGCATTCAATAATAGAACAAAAAAATCAAAGCAAAAAAAAAAACAACGATTTTCAATGTAATATCACCAAAAAAAAAATCACCAAACCCAAATAAAACAAAAACTTTCAGCAGCCCAAAACACAAAATATGGAAAAATAAAAAAATAAAACAGAAAAACAGAGAAAGGGATGGTTTCGTTTTTCATTGTGTGAGGGAAGCAACGATTCTTTGATGGTGGCGCAGGACTCAAGGAGACCGTGAGCGGCGACAGCGGCAGAGTGCTGCGAATGGAGGCTTTGGTAGTTGGGTTAGCGATTGTGCGTGGAACAGGGTGGCGGAGCAACTGTCGCGAGTTGCAGGGCGGAGTTCGGTGGTGCCATGGCTGTGGAGGCTAGCTGTGGTGACGGGTCTGGTGGTTTTGGGGCTCTGGTTGTGGTGGGGCTGAGTTTGAGACTTTAGTAATGGAGTTGCAGGGAATTGGGTTATCTTTGAGTTTGATGGCAAAGCTTGGTTTCTGGGTGTGGGTTTATTGAAGCTGAGCAGCCTTGGAGAGCGACTGGCTTTTATGGTTTCCCTGAAAAAGAAAATAAGCAACAAACCATAAACCTGGTGAAAGATCTTGCAGATGCAACCAATGTGCAATGGATGGAGAGGGGTGAATTTGAAGATTAAGGTGGGAAGAGATATCCTATCATAATGTAAAGGAGGATTGAATAATCAAGTTAAAATAAAATAAAAAAATTTAACTTGATTTAATTATATTATCTTGTTAAAATATTAAACAATTGATAAGGTTTAATAATATTAATTAATATTATTAGATTTTTCTTATGTTATCCACCGAACACAACCTTAAATCATTTAGTCCACGAGCCTAAACGAGTCGATCAAGCTGAGAGCTTCTACCGGGGCGACTCGATCGAAAGTAGAGAGCAACTGCTAAAGTTCACTTATGTTCCTCTTTCAATTTCAATTATGAGTGTTTTTTTTTGTTTAATTTAATATTTTTTTTCATCAATATAACAGTTTATTTAAGTTTAAATTTTAAATTTTTACTTTTTTAAGTCCAGTAGGCCCAAAAACAGGGAAAGGGAATGGGTTGGATTGGATTGGGAGTGAGTATTTAATCTACTATCGTTAGTATTACTCTAAAAAAAAAATAGATTGGTCAACTAGATGACACATGGGTTAAACCCGCCAACTTGTTTAGCATGTGAGTTAAAGGAGTTGTGTCAAAAATAAATTGATTTAAACAACTCATTAAATTCTAGACTTATCTTATTTAATTTCAGCGAATAAACAAGACTTATTTTATTTATATTAATAGTATATTAAAATTAAATTTAAAGAATAAATATTAATATTTTAAAAATTACCAAAAAGATTGAAAATATTTTAGTATTTTTTTTACTCCAAAAAACAAGAAGTGTTTTATTCATTTGGTCATCACCAATAAAACGTTAGAGAAAATGAAAATAAATCTCAATTACACACCAGAACACATGTGGTGAAATATAACGAAAATAACTACAAAAGGATTATAAGACCAAAGCGTAAGAACATGATATGTCAAAAAAACAAAAAACAAAAACCACAAACAAACAAACTTACTTACTTTAAATTGCAATTAAAGAATAAGAAAATTTCCTTCAAAATGCAAGTTCCAAATTCTGAGAGTGGTAGCTCAGTTGATTGGAATTAGGGATATGTAAGAAGAGTAATGAGGTTCGATTTTCGTAATTACTATTTAACTTAATTTCCCTTCTCTTATGCCCTCATCCATCTCTCAGGCTCCATTAGGGGACCATCTAGGAGTCTCTCTAGAGAATTCCTCCACCAGACACATTAAGATGAGTCCTTAACATTATCAAAAAAAATTCTAATAAATGATCAATCATGATTTCTAAAACGCGTTTCAAAGTACTTTAGATTAGTAGTTAATATGATGTCATCCTTAAAAATGTATGTCTTTACACGGAGAGTAAATTATTATGGATCACTTAAAAAGTGATTTATAGATGAATTATTATTTTTTATTTGATAGTATCTATATATATTTAAATGTATATAATATTATTAATTAAAATTTATAAATTTTTTGTATGTATAATTATTCATAAAAAATAATTTAATTAAATTTATGTATAAATTTAAATATTATTAATTAAATTTAATTTTTTAATTTCAATCATTAACTTATTTTAATAATAAATTAATAACTAATCTGTACTTAATTTATTCATTAACTATTCTCAAATTGATCCATATTAAAATTCTCCCCTTCTACGGTCCATGTTGATGATAGAAAATGCAAGAACTTGAAAAGAAGTCATCAGATTTGATAAGCATGCCTTTGATTTGCTTAGGTTTGACCAAAACATCGTACAAGAAAGAAAAGCAAATATTAGGTGCTATTTGGACTTTGTGTTGTTTTTTATTTTTATTTTATAGTCATATATTTTTATTTTATTTTATTTTATTTTCTAATTTTTTTAAAAAGTAAAAATAAAAAATATTTTTATAATTTTCTTCACAAAAATTTAAAAACTAAAATAAAAATAAAATTAATATGACATTTTTATAATTACAAATAAAAACATATCAACTAAAAATAAATATAAAAATCAAATACTTCTTAGTTTTACATAATTTTAATATACATAATTTCATATAGAGAGAATTGTGAACAAATAATTTTGATGAAGAAAAAGAAATATCAAAATAATTAGGCTTAATTTCATCTTAGAAACTAACTCATAGATGAGAGTTGCCCAAGTCGTTGTAAGGGAGGGGTACTTTACCCATATATCCATCTAATGAAAAATTAACACAACCCCCTCACGTTCAATATTAGACATATGTGGGTGGCCCAATATTAGGATTGTGATAGTCTCTAATATCATATTAGAATATTTAGACTTAACCCCACTCTAAAAGTTAACTTATAAAGAAAGAGTTGTTTAAGTCATTATAAAATGTATTTTACTTATATACTCATTCGATATTGGACTTAACAAAAAAAGAGAAAGACAAAGAAAGAAGAAAAAAAATGGCAATGATTCATATTATACAAGTTATGTGAATTAATTTTTATATGTAACAA
This sequence comes from Ormosia semicastrata, assembly GCA_029884595.1. Classification (NCBI taxonomy): domain Eukaryota; kingdom Viridiplantae; phylum Streptophyta; class Magnoliopsida; order Fabales; family Fabaceae; genus Ormosia; species Ormosia semicastrata. Next base: position 41,099,982 of record JAQQTO010000059.1, read on the forward strand.
ACATAACTCATACAAGAAATTTTGTCTCATATTTTAACTATTTTTTAATAATGTACCTAACGTAATACATATTTAATAATACAATAATAATCCACATAATTAAGATGATAAATATTTAATGTTACAAAACAATAATTTTTTTACTTACAAAACACTTGAGCCTAATTAATACTTGCTAACACAAACTAGTATTCTTTTGAAATTTTCATGTTTCATAACTAATAACTTTGAACAAAATTTGGCTTTAACTTTTTTCTTCTAATTCTTTCCTCTAACTCCTTTAATTATTTTTTATGTGTTCATTAATTCAATTAAATAAGATTAAAAATATCAAATAAAAGATATAGGTTAAAAAAAAGAGTTGATGGAAAATAGTTAGAGTCAAAATTTTTTCAATAACTTTAAGTTATAAGTAACCTGAAGTTGACGTTTACCGGCACTTGCCACGAGCAATCAATCAAAAAGGTCATAGGGTATCCATGACTTACAATCTATAAGATGGTATTGGATCATTGGAGAATCCAAATTCAATTTTCAATGAACTTACATTTTCGAAGTATATAAAATGTTTTTGTAAGGCACCATTAATGTATTAAATTATAAATTTAATTTTTATTCAGTTAGAGTAAAATATTTTACACTACTAGTAAATGAACAATATAAGATTAGTTCAAAAGAAAACATTTTTCTTTCAAATTAATCAAATTTGGATACGAGTAATCAAAAGTATTATGAGCATATTTGGGAAAAAAATTTCATTTCTCAGCATATGTTATTTGGTAAAAAAAAAGTTAATCCAAAACTCACTACAGGACATAAGCAAGAGGCATTCATACACATTGCCACTTACTTTCTTTTTCATTATTTGATGTCTGAATAGTTGGTGCCTAGGTGGGAACACATTGACACAAGAGTCAAGACACCAAGGTAGTGAAAGGTGGAAGATGTCTTGAAGTAGCTTTTGGCTTACCAATAAGTCTAAGAAGGGATTAATGGATCATTTCATGTGAAATTTTCACATGATAGGTTAGTGAATAAAGAGATAAAAACAAAGATTCTAAACATAGCTTCATTGGTAGGCTCTCTCAAAATTTGTTGGGTCCTATTTAGGATCTCTGTGTCTATCTCTATCTTTCATAACTCTGTCAAGTGAAAAATTCACATGAAAAAATTCATTCTCGTAAGTTAATTGTCAAGTGCAACTTAATCTAAGTGGCGTAGTTTGATAATCCACCTGGACTTTCTAAGGTAAGATGGTAGTCCAATCCAATGTGATTAACTTAGGAGAATGACAAAGAATATCATAAAAAAATTAAAAATAGAGTAAATATTATATCAATTCATATTTTATATGTGATGACATTAATTTCAAATAATTAATGTGATTTGTTATTTATAACTTTTAAGACATATTAATTTACTTTAATTTATTTTAAATTTATGTTAACTTAGTAAGACTTATTAAGTTTATTTATAATATTGACTCGTGTTATTGAGAACAAACTCTCTGAAAAAAATTAAAAGAACACAATAAACTTAAAATCAGAATTGTGGATTGCATATATTTGTTTGTAAACCAATTAAAAGGAATAAATAACTCAAACAAAATAATTTATTTGTTTTACTAATATTTTATAATTGGATAAAAGATCTTAGAATATGTTCTCTACTTACTAGAAAAATTTACATAGTAATAAATTTATAATGCATTTCAAAAAAGTTAGACAACAGAAACAGGGTAGATGAAATTTTCTTACAAGTATTTGAGTTATGAATAACTTTGTTTAGTTTATTTTAGACTTAATAAGACTTGTTAGTTATTAATTTATTATGCACTTATTGACTTATGGTACTTAATTTATTTGAGATTGAGACCTATTATGTTTGAGTAAGGTCAGTTGAGACTTATGATATTATTTGGTAAATTGAGACCTATTATATTTGAGATTGAGATATTTATAATATTAATTTATTAGATTGAGACTTGTTATGTTTGAAATTGAGATTTATAATATAATTTGTTAGATTTTATATTTTAACTTTTTTTCAAGATCTTTTTTTTAAATATTAGACCCATGAGTTCGACTCAACTCAACCCACTCTTGAGCGGTTGAATTAGGTTGAGTTAAGCAAAAAAATCTTCTTAACTCAACTCAACCTACTACTCTAGTAGACAAGTCGAATGAAAAAATATTATTGAATTGACCCAATCCGCCCAATGAACATCCCTACTTTTAACTTGTCAAACTGACATGTTTAAACAGAGGAGTTATTTTGTGGTCTGTTCTGTTTTAAATTTTTGTCTTTTTTTTTCTTTTCATTTTAAAAGAAAACAAAAGTAAAATCTGCATGATTGGCTAATTGGCTTATTTTATCCTTCTACACAAGGATTGAAATTTGCATGTAAAAGTATCCTCTTCCTTCATTGCACATGGACTCGTTTGGCCCTTCCTTTTCTGGCAAATAATTTTTTTTAATAAGAGAAATTCTTAAATAGGGATTGACACTCCATTAGTTCTTAGTTCTCTGCATATAGGTTCCCAGAGGTCATATGCATATTTCTTTGTAATTACTCAATCATACATTATTCTAGCACGTAATAACATGGGGACGCTCATATCGTTGAAGAAAAATGTTGTACTAACATTATTTTGACTTAAGGTTACTTTGGCAGATATTTAGGTTTAGACAATAAATGATACTAAACAATAAATGACATAACGAAAAGTCTAGGCATCACATAGGTGGGCAGTAACAGGTATTGTATTCCCTAATTATTGCCAAGTACTTCAATATTCACAAATATTATACAAATGTATGACTGATACCCTTCTACTGTTATATTCACAATCACCAGGGATGAATCAAGTCGGAAGTAAATTTCAGCTAAGCCATTGAGAAGTCTTTGTGATGATAGGAGTTCGAGGGAAACATAGGAAGAAGAGCCTCTTTACTTCAAATAAGAATTAATCTTACACTCAAAAAATATAAAAAAATCTAAAAAGACTATAAATAAAAAAAATACCAAATCCTTCAACCGTTATAGAGAGTGACAAGAGTTCATATGAAATTATATATAATCATATTTAGTACATGTTTGGTTTTAATTAATTTTTATGAAAAATTACTATTTTTAATATTTTTCAAAAGTTCTTTGGATAAGATATTATTTTTATGTTTTTAGAATTAACTCTTGGATACTATCACGGATATAAAATCTTTTTAATAATTATTTTTTCAAAATTTAAATTTTGATATTTTAATAAAAAATTTATTATAAATTATTTTGAATATAAAATAAGTTAATCTAAACACATATTTATTTTACATATTTTTAACCTCCTTTTGAGAAAGGCAACTCAAATTTAAATAAATTTGAATAATGTATGAAATTATCAAGTTTTTCACACCTAATTTCTTTAAGACTTATGTTTGTTTGTTTTAATCAAACGGAACAAAATAAATGAAAAAAGATTAGAAAGAAAGAAATAGAACAAAATTACACTTCTCCTTAGATAAAAGATTAATAAGGATAATTCTATTACCTTATTTGGAAATTAAATTATAAATGAATAGAAAATAATGTAAATACTTACTTTTGTTTTATGAAATTTTAGCTCCCCTGTTCCACCACAATTTTGGGAAATAAAAATGGAGTGTTTGGAGAGTATATAAGAGGAATATATGTGCTTGATTCCTTCCTGTCAATTTTTAAATTTCTAAATAAATAAACTTATTTCTCTTCTCCTTTTTTTTTGTCTGTTCCGATCATTATTTGTTATCCAAAAATGTTTAAATGCATGACCATTGAGCTGAAGGCTTTGGCCAGCTACTCCATTTTTTTCTTTATTATAGTAAAAACATAAAACTAAAATATAACATATATAATTTTAAGATTCTCACCAAGAAGTTCACCAAACAATGATATATGTCTTTGCCAAAGTATCATATTTCATTATTCGAAAGTGTTAGAAATAATTTATTTATCTATCCGTTATTGTATTAATATTTTTATCGTGCCATTATTATTATTATTTTGGGTTCTAACAGTTAATGCTTTTATAATTGGATTTCAGTTCTGAATTGGATATTATGAGTGTATTTGTTTGTATTTTTCGGGCAAATAAAAAGCACACATACTATTTTTTATTTTGATCGAGATGGACAGGGACAGTGGTCGTCGTCAACGGCACACTATTGGGTAGCGAACAGAGCAAGGTCGTCGTCAATGGTTGCTGGGGCCATAGGGTGGTCCTCGAGCAGGCTAGCTCCAGTGAGAGAGGCTCAGAGCTTCTGCCACTGGGACTCTATCTAAGGTAGAGAGCAACTGCTAGGTCCACTTGTGTTCTTCTTTCAATTTCAATTTCAATTCTGAGTATTTCTTTTGTTTAATTTAAAAAAATGTTAGGACTATATTTTTTAATATATTCTTTTAAATATATTTTTTATTAGATCACATTATATATTAAAATATATATTTAATTTTAATTAATATATAATTATTTTAATTAGTGTGTAATTAATTTAATTAATGTATAATTAAATTTGAGTATATATTTTAATAGATAACGTAACTCAAAAATAAAAAATATATTAAAAAGAATATATTAGAGAGTGTATTGTTAACACTCTTCTTAATTTAATAATTTTTTTTCATTAATTTAACAGTTTATTTAAGTTTTAATTTTTAACTATTACATTTTTAAATTCAGTCGGCCCAGAAACAGGAAGGAGAAGAGGAATGGGCTGGATTGAGAGTGAGTATTTAATCTACTATCATTAATATTACTTAAAAAATAAATTAAAAAAATAGGCTGGTCAACTAGATGACACACTGGTTAAACACGCCAACTTATTTAGCATGTGAGTTATATGAGTTGTGTCAAAAATCAAAATTAAATTGATTTAAACAACTCATTAAATTCTAGACTTATCTTATTTAATTCTAGCGAATAAACAAGACTTATCTTATTTATCTTAATTGTATATTAAAATTAAATTCAAAGAAGAAATATTAATATTAAAAAAATTACCAGAAAGATTGAAAATATTTTAATATTTTTTACTCCAAACAACAACAAAAAGTGTTTTATTCATTTGGTCATCACCAATAAAACGTTAGAGAAAATGAAAATAAATCTCAATTACACACCAGAACACATATAGTGAAATATAACGAAAATAACTACAAAAGGATTATAAGACCAAAGCGTAAGAACATGATAAGTCAAAAAAAAAAAAAACCACAAACAAACAAACTTACTTACTTTAAATTGCAATTAAAGAATAAGAAAATTTCCTTCAAAATGCAAGTTCCAAATTCTGAGAGATGATCGATCATGATTTCTAAAAAGTTTCATTTTGAAGTGCTTTAGATTAATAGTTAATATGATGTCATCCTTAAAAACATATGTCTTTACATGGGAGAAGATTATTATGGATCATTTAAAAAGTAATTTATAGATGAATTATTATTATTTTATTTAATAGTATTTATATACAAATTTGAGTGTATATAAATATTATATTATTAATTAAAATTTATAATTTTTTTGTATATATAATTATTTATAAAAATATTTTATGATTTGATTAAATTTATGTATAAATTTAAATATTATTAATTAAATTTAATATTTTAATTTCAACTATTAACTTATTTAAATAATAAATTAATAACTAATATGCAATTAATTCATTCATGAACTACTCTCAAATTAATCCATATTAAAATTCTAGAAAATGCAATAACTTGAAAAGAAGTCATCAGATTTGGTAAGCATACCTTAGATTTCCTTAGGTTTGACCAAAACATCGTACAAGAAAGAAAAGAAAATATTAGGTGTTATTTGGACTTTGTGTTGATTTTTATTTTTATTTCATAGTCATATATTTTTATTTATAATTATAAAAATATCATTTTATTTTATTTATTTTCTAATTTTAGTGAAAAAGTAGTAAAAATAAAAAAAATTATAATTATTTTCACAAAAATTTGAAAATTAAAAACAAAGTGAAAATAATGTGACATTTTTATAATTATAAGTAAAAATATATCAACTGAAAATAAAATAAAAATCAAACACCTCTTAGTTTTACATAATTTTAATATACATAATTTCATATTGTGAACAAATAATTTTGATGAAGAAAAAGAAATATCAAAATAATTAGGTTTAACTTCATCCTAAAAATTAGCTCATAAATGAGAGTTGTCCAAGTTATTGTAAGGGGTGCTTTACCCATATATCCATCTAATGTAAAAATTAACACAACCTCCACACATCCAAGACTAGACATATGCGGGTGATCCAACATTAAGATTATGATAGGCTCAAATATCATATTAGAATATCTAAACTTAACCTCACTTCAAAAGTTAACTTATAAGAAAAGAGTTATCTAAGTCATTATAAAATGTATTTTACTTATATACTCATTTGGTATAGGACTTAACAAAAAAAAGAGAAAGATGAGGAAGAAGAAAAAGAAAATGGTGATGATTGATATTATACAAGTTATGTGAATTAATTTTTATATGTAACTAACATAACTCATACAAGAAATGAATCTATTATTGTCTCATATTTTAACTATTTTTTAATAGTGTACCTAACATAATACATATTTAATGGTACAATAATAATCCACATAATTAAGATGATAAATATTTAATGTTAAAAAACAATAAATTTTTTTACTTACAAAACACTTGAACCTAATTAATACTTCCTAACACAAACTAGTATTCTTTTGAAATTTTCATGTTTCATAGCTAATAATTTTGAACAAAATTTGGCTTTAACTTTTTTCTTTTAATTCTTTCTTCTATCTCCTTTAATCACTTTTCATATATTAATTAATTCAATTAAGTGAGATTTAAAGTATCAAATGAAAGATATGGGTTGAAAAAAGGAGTTGGAAGAAAAGAGTTAGACGTAAATTTTTTTCAATAACTTTTAAGTTATAAGTAACCTGAAGTTGATGTTTACCGGCACTTGCCACGAGCAATCAATCAAAAAGGTCATAGGGTATCCATGACTTACAATCTATAAGATAGTATGGATCATTGGAGAATCCAAACTCAATTTTCAGTGAACTTACATTTTCGAAGTATATAAAATGTTTTTGTAAGGCACCTCATTAATGTATTAAATTATAAATTTAATTTTTATTCAGTTAGAGTAAAATATTTTACACTACTAGTAAATGAACAATATAAGATTAGTTCAACAGAAAACATTTTTCTTTCAAATTAATCAAATTTGGAGACGAGTAAACAGAAGTATTATATGGAATGAGGTATAACCGTACAGGGAGAACATGTGTGGAACTTTTTTATTTTTGGTATGTTTGAATCATTTTATGAAAAAAGAAAACCACTTATATGGCTTCATTTGATTAAAAAAAATTCATTTGTATGTATGCATTTATGAAAATAACACATTACTTTTAAAAAAGCATAGTTTTTTAATATAAAATAATTAAAAACAAACTTTAGTAAATTGTTTAGAACATTCTTAATATAAAATTAGGATTTTATTTTGAATACATTGTCAGTATAAAAGTTTTGTAATCCAATCATGTATTACAAGGTCATAAAATATTTGATTATCATAATAATTATATCAAAAAATATAATAACATATGATTAATTAGTAATGTAAAAAACTTTACATTAACAATATTTTTTTTTCCAGAGTATCTCCTCATTAATAATGAGAGGCTAATCTTCTCGAGTCAAGTGCATTAAAATTAAACTCATAAAATTAAGTCAACTTAATGCTGAATTTAATTAATCTATAATAAATCTCAATATTCATACTTAACCCACAGTCTCTCGTCTCTTTACTAAGCTTTTATATGTGAAACAAACATATCAATTTGTCATATGCGTAGGCCCTCAATAATTCCTTCCCAAAATGCACATCAAAACAAAAATTTCCTTCCCAAAAAAGAGTCATAATACTTAAAAATATATGTTGTTGTTATTAGTATAATGAATTAGGTCCAAAAGAAGCAGGAAATAGCTACTACAATATAGCATGTTTAAAAAAAGAGCACTTGCTGCTAAATTAAATTATTTTATCAATAAAAAAATCAAATTATTTTAATTTTATGTAAAACAAAATGAAATTATTACATGAATGTTTCTTTGTGTTAGAAATTTAAATATGAGTTATAAATAAATATATGATTAAAAGAAGTTAAAAATGGATAAAATTATAAAAAAATGAAAACTTTATAAGTAAAAGGATTCATGATCTAAAGTTTTGGGTTGAGGCACATTATTATAATTTATCTTTAAATCCATAAATTATAGATCTCTTCAATATTTTGCTTGTCTTAAGACTTTCTCTTTAAATCCATTAATTGTAGATCTCTTTTGGTTGTCCTGACACCTGCAACATTTCATTCGAGTTGAATGAAAAAAAGAAAAAAAAAAAGAGTTGTAAAAGGGTACCGTGTATCAAGAAGGAAATTCAGAACAATCAAAGGGCTTCCGATTCCCTCACTTTCACCGAAAAGACAAACATTGATATTGCTTGGAAAATGTCTATCGACTGATAACAATACAATTTTGCTACACAAGCATATTAAATTGCACTTTAGAACTTCAAAAATCATTTGAAAGTAAAGCATACCAAAATGCAATTATATATATATATAGGAGACATATCTAGTGAGAGAAATTTTTATTGTAAGAGGGTGAGAAGATTAAATTTTGACCATACAACCATACATGAGTGGTCAAGATTAAAAGTTACTTGAAGGTCATGTGCTCATTTAAAAAAATCACATGCATTTATGTTTTAATTTTGACCATTCATGAAAGATTCAATAATTAAAATTCACTCATCTCATCTCTCACAATAAATATTCCTCTCATCTGAGTAAGATCCTATATATATATATTAGAGAGAGAGAGATGGTGGGTTGTTTCGTGTGAAGCATCTTTCTCATCTAACATTTGTAACTTCCAATGGAAGCACCGAATAATAATCTTATGCCCAAAATTGCATCTTTACTTGTGCAATTTTTTAAAGCTTTGCCTGCAGAATGTGAAATGTGGTTCACACAGCGCAGTATGGCAATTGGGAAGGGTCAATTGGGTGGGTGTTTGGTGGGAAGTTTGAGCATTTAAGAGGGGAATAGTTATGAGTTTGTTGGATGAAGCTGTCCCAAAACCAAGAAGTGGCATTCAACTTGGACACGCATTCCCCAGAAACAATAAGCGGTGACTTGTCCTTGTTTTAAGGTCAATTGGGTGAGAACTCACTCTTCTCACTATTCCAATCCTGAGTTCCATCACTGCTTTGCCTAGTGATGTTTATGATATAAGTTGGGATGAGTTTATCTTAACTTAAATTTGATCTGATATTTTAATTAAATTACTTTTTTTATATTTTGATCTGATTCGATCATGATTTGATAAATAATTTAGTTAAGATTAGGTTAATTTAATAATAATTTAATTAGATTAATTTTTTATACTTTAATCCTATTCGATCATGATTTGATAAATAATTTAGTCAAAATCAAGTTGATTCAATAATAAAATAAATTATATAAATATAAATATTTATATAGTTGAATCATAAGAATTTAAAGTAGAAAACTAAAAGTATATGATATTTTATAATATATATTTCAAAATAGTTCATATCAATATAAATGTATTATAATGTTATCTAAAAACTATTAATTTAAGTTATAAAATTTTATTATTTATCACTAATTATAAAAAAAAATTATAAAGTTTAAAATATTTTATAATATCGGATTGAGTTAATTGGGACAACCCGAACCATAACTATAATCCAATCCAAAAATACACTAGGTTCAATTAATAGAATCCAAATACGTCTAAATTAATTTCGGGTCAAGATGGATTATTGAAACGGGTCTGATTTTAAACAACCTTAATTCTGCCACACACCCATAATGGGTTATTTATAATAAACATTTTATTTAAAAAAATTAATTGAAGTAAACAATAATTTTGAGTGATTATTTAATTCTTATCTTTATTGGATGTACTAAAGAGCTTATAAAAGAATGCAGATAATGCAAATTTATGTAAAAATCAATAATTTCCTGATAGTTTGGCACTTGAAATTAGGATTCCAAAATTGTCAGCCAATTTGTTCATAAACACAATAGTGCCCCTCACCGTAACTATAAAGCCTGCTCTAGTGCACATGATATGATAGCTAGTATGAAGCTTCATAGCATAAGATAATAAGGTAACACTGAAAAAGGGGTTAATGAACTTTTATATTATCAGGCATTTGATGCACATTTGTATAAGGATTGGATAGTATTATGTTACCATATCATTTTTGTTGTCATTTTTTATATAACTTGACAGTATGAAAATAAGATATTTATTTAGATTAAAATATCAATCATTTTTTACATTAATTCCGCATACAATTTAACGTTGAATGAACATAATGAAAAAAAAAAAAACTTTACTAACTCAGTATACACAGTTGGTGATGGTGATATTAGTGGCGGTAGTAATAATGGTGACAATGGTAGTGGTCAAGGAAGAAAGTAAATTTTTTTCTTATGAAACCATATCATACAGCGGATGAAATGATAAAGTTATACATTGTAATAGATAAAAAATGATTGATCAGATTTCAAGTATATTAGGTGTAAACATCAAACATTTGTTCAACATGATATGAGAGTATATACATATACTTTCACCAAACATTTGCTTGGCTAACAACTGTTTTCCTCGAGGGGAATAATCAATTTATACAGATGTGAGAGGAATATTTAATCAATTAGTAATATTTTATAAAGAGAACAGGGATAGGGACAGAGGAATTAAATCCAGTCTTTTTTTTTTTTTGAAATGTGAGAAATTAAATCCAATCTAGAGAGTTGTAAACATATCAAAACTGGGATACAACGAATTAATAAATTTAAATTCAGAACATAATACTCATTTACCTCTTCTCTACCATCTAAGAAGCTCAAGTCCCTCGTAATCATCTTCAACATTTAGCATAGTATCTTCCCAACTTATTAAACCTTTACACCATTTTGTTTGTCCTTCATTTGCATCATGAACTCATAGGACCGACTTTCATCATCATCTGCCTCACCATGTGAGGTAATCTCAAATATACATCTATAATTACTAGAATCACAGTGGATATGTAGTTTGATACCCAACTCACCAAAATTTAGTTTGTTTGGCTTGATTTGGGTGAGTTGCATTATTGTTCACTTGAGGAAGGTGATCCAAGACAGTTTGGAGACGTTTATGAAATCTCCACATTAATTTGTCGTGATGATCCATCGGTCAAAGATGAGATAAGGTGCTTACAAAGACATTTTAACATTCAAGTCAATCTTAATAAAATAAAAAATATAGATTTAAATAAAGAAATAAACATACTTAATATTTCCCTTAGTGTATACTTAAATAGAAATTAAGATTCTTAAAACTTAAGATAATTGGTCATGTGCATAGACTTAGGCCCAATAAGAACAAATACTCTAGTTCTCAAGTGGCTTTTGCAAGTAAGAGTGTGTGAATAAGGTGTCGAATAAGTTTTTGCAAAACTGCTTTTATAGACAATCGTCAAGAGTTCATTGAAGTTATTTGAATGAGAGATGATGAAGATTTACAAACTCAATTCAAGTGCACGTAAAAATATGAGAAAACTTTTAAAACTTGAATCAAATAATAAGTACTTCCCACCAAAAAAAAAAAGTACTTTAAAGTTATCTCAAACGTAAAGAGTTAAGGGATAGAGATAAAGTTGATAGGTATTTATCTTGGTTATAATGTTATATCACTCTTTGTGACTTACATTGAGCTTTTTAAATAGTTTCATTTTGAGTTTTACATAGTAGTATTTAATTATCATCTTGTGGTATTTGAATACTAGCTAACTTATTTTTTTGAAAAAAATATGACCATTCGCGGTCAGTATTCAAATATCTTGGTTTAGTTTTCGCATGGCTCGGGTGAAATATATTCGAATACTGGTTCATTCTGGAATTTAAGGAACCAAATATTCAAATATCATACACATGGTAAATTTTGTTCATCACGAACCAAAATTCATCATTTGAGGTATTCAAATACATGCTCATTTTGAGCTCTCTCTGGAGCCAAATATTCAAAAAATCATTCTAATATTCAAGTACAACATTATGATATTCGAATATTTGCTCATTAGATCACTGATACTTGAATATCTTCACTTGCAATTCAAGTACAAGTTTCCTATTATGGACATCACTTTAAAATGGTTTTCGAAAAACTCATTTGTAAATATTTTGTTGGACTTTTGAAGAATTTTGCTGAAAGAAGTGACCATTTTATGAGCAAAATTTTTCTACCCTTACAAATAATTTAAATCCTAACTAGATCTAAGGGCCTTATTGCAATATCATCAAAATCAATGATTAAACTTATTTTTATTGATTGGTAAAATTAACTTGCCCAACTTACACACCTAATATATGTGCTAAGACTAGAGATTCTCATGTACAAAAAAAAAAGACGAAATTCTCAAGTCCAACTAGTGTAAAAAGAAATTTTTATGTATTCTTAAAGTAGTATATACTACGTACTTTCAAAAGAAAGAATAAAAAAAAGTAGTATATTAATCCAATAAAAACATAATAAATGACAGATAAAACGAATGTGTGTTGCTAAATTAAATTTATAATATTATAATAAAATTGAATAAGATTTAAGCTGTTGATGGTACGTATTACAATTTTAGAGTACCTAATAAATAAAGCAATCATCTTATATTATGTATTCAATGCGTGTGTCATGTCGACTATGTAACATTATCTTTCACTTTCTATACACTGACAATGATTTATATACTACTTCCAAAAGATAGAATAAAAAAAAGTAGTATATTAACCCAATAAAAACATAATAAATGACATATAAAACGAATGTGTGTTGCTAGATTAAATTTATAATATTATAATAAAATTGAATAAGATTTAAGCTGTTGATGGTACGTATTACAATTTTACAGTACCTAAGTATTTATTCAAAATAAAGCAATCATCTTATATATATTATGTATTCAATGCGTGTGTGTCATGTCAACTATGTAACATTATCTTTCACTTTCTATACACAGACAATTATTAACATAAAAAAAGTTTGTGTGGACGCCCACTGAACGGTAAAAGTATAAGAAGGATATTTACAAAAAAAAAAAAGTACAACAAAGATTACCTTGCACAAGATGTATCTAAGAATCTCACTTGCCAATAGTCTAATTTCACGATGAAAGCTTACAAACAATGATGCATGAGAGTTATTACTTATTAACTTGATATTAGCTTAGTGAAGCACTAATTAAGTTGAGTGATTCGGATTAAGGTTACTAATCACGAAGCTGACTTTTGAAAAAACTAATAGTACAGATAAGAGATCATCTTACCGTTGGCCTTTGAATGATCTTTTTTTTTGTTTTTTTGGTAGAGGCCCTTCAATGATTTTAGCCTTTAATTTGAAAGACACCACACGAAAGCCTACTTATGGATATAGTAAATGGCAATAATCAAGTTGAATAAGGTACTTAAACAAACATATAGAACGATAGAGCATAGCCCCAAAGTGGCCAACTCCAAATTTAAGTAGCTTTTATTAGAGTCTCTCATCGTCTATTCAAATTTTTTAACTAAGATTTATATGTCTGTTGAATATTTTCACTTATTATTAATTAATTTTAAGTTAAAATATCATATTATATTAAAATCAAAATCTGATCTTTGTTTGTACAATCAAATTTAGATCACCTTATACTTAAATTGCACGTTTCAATATACAACCGAATATGTTGAAATCGTCATTGAGTAATCTTCTTGATGAAATTTCATATCTTTTCCTTTTTAAAAAAAAAAAAAAGGTTTCAATTGCAGCACTTATTTTCAACACAGACATGTTAATTTACACTTTTTGTTTATTTTAACAAATCCAACTACAAGTGTGTGAATTTGAAAATGTGAATAAACGGTGCATGGTGATGTTGTCAAAAGGAAAATATTTCATTGAAAAAAGTCGAAAGCCACGTCATTTGCAGTTCAATTCGTAAAAAAACCTCTGGTGATACATACTGCTGCTCTTTTCAATAATTATATATAACTACATATAGAAATTCAATTATAATTTTTGTGGGAAATTTTCGTATTTTAAAGTGAAAAAAATTGACAAAAAATTATACAAACAACAATATAGAAAACTTAGGCACAATACGTAATTGGGAGGGAGGATTGCTTAGAAGTGTGCAAAGTTTATTATAGTATATAGGAGGGAGGCTTTCCTTTCTGAAACAAAAAAGTGAAGAGGAAGAGGAAAAAATAATTAACAGAAAGCAGAAAGCAGAGATGCATAAACGTCATTTATTTTTATAGTTCACCAATAACCAACGTGTGATTTTAACCCATATGGTGGACTGTTTACCGATCTAACATGCATGCATGTGCTGTGCCTGTGTTGCCTATAAATGAATGAGAAATGAGAATAGAATAACATCTCCCCCTCCTTACACCCCCCCCCCCCCCCCAAAAAAAAAAAAAGTGGCAAAGCAGCAATAACAAGTAAAGAACAAGGTCCAATATTCTTGAAAAGAACCCAAAGAAGATGGTTATTTTCCCTGTTGGCTTATTCAATGCCCCTGCATGTTAACAATTAAAAGTTCGTTGGGGTAGTTGTATCGGCTATCCTCCCCTCCCATCTCTCTCTCTCCATACACACACGCCCACCCTTTAAAACCCTGCCATCTTCCATAATTTTGCAACCCATTGATCTTCTTCCCCTTTTTTTTTCTCATTCACATGTTTAGGCAAACATATACTCTTCTCCAAAGTTAAGTTCTTTACCAAAAAAATCTCCCATTGAGAAGGAAAAACCAAAGCCACACTCTTTTTATTTTCTATTGTTATCTTTTGTTTTCTTCTCTTTTGGTTATTTTCCCCTGCTTTATACACACCCAATAAGCCCACCGTGAATCTCCCAAATTCCTGACACTTCCCCCTCCTCATGGCAGATCACAAGAATCAAAACCCGGATTCAGGAACCATTTCTGTTGAAGCTCCACAAGAAAGAAGGAAACTTCCTAACTTTCTGCTATCTGTGAGACTTAAGTATGTAAAACTTGGGTACCACTACTTAATCTCCAATGCTATGTACCTTTTGCTCATACCCCTTCTTGGGGTAGCTTCAGCTCATCTATCCACTATCTCTGCCCAAGATGTTGTCCAATTATGGGAGAATCTCAAGTTCAACCTTGTCTCAGTGACTCTATGTTCCAGTCTTATAGTATTTCTTGCTACCCTTTACTTCATGAGCCGCCCAAGAGGTGTTTACTTGGTGGACTTCGCATGTTACAAGCCAGAGGCAGCTGATTGCACTTGCACAAGGGAGACTTTCATGGAGAGGTCTGGGTTAATTGGGACCTTCTCAGAGGAGAACTTGGCCTTTCAGAAGAAGATACTTGAGAGGTCTGGTTTGGGACAGAAGACTTACTTGCCCCCAGCAATCTTGGAGGTCCCACCAAACCCATGTATGGCTGAAGCAAGGAAAGAAGCTGAGGAGGTGATGTTTGGAGCCATTGACCAGCTTCTGGCAAAAACTGGGGTGAAGGCTAAGGATATTGGGATTTTGGTGGTGAATTGCAGCTTGTTCAATCCCACACCATCTCTCTCTGCAATGATTGTGAACCACTACAAGTTAAGAGGGAACATCCTGAGTTATAATCTTGGTGGCATGGGTTGCAGTGCTGGCCTTATCTCTATAGACCTTGCCAAGCAGCTCCTGCAGGTTTGCACTTCATTTCTTTCAAAATTTTAACCATCCCTTCTTAAGTCATATTATTGTTTAAGTTCATGATCATTCAGCTATCACTTCATTTAGTGAAACTAACTGTCTAGCATGCATGTGTCTATATCTTCATGTGGCCAAATTACAAATCAAATTGGATTCATGTAATTGGATGTCCTAAACATCCTGTGGGCCACAAGTAGCCCCCTTCGTGCATAGATGTTTCTGGTGGTAATTGCTGCACCAGTTGTCCACATGTCCAGCTGGTCCATGTTCTTAATCCATGTTGTTGGCAGTTTTGTTAGGTTAGCCATCCTATTTATTGAAATTCTTATATCCTCCTGTTCTTCCTCCAGGGAGTATCTAACCATTAAATCTCGAATGGACCCACACACTCAATATAATCCAAGTGCATTTAAGGGTTGTGATGTTGTGTGGAGGAAGGAAATCCTTCTTCTCGGTGGATGAAAAAAAATTTCTCCTATTTAATAGTATCCCAAAGATGTGGACCCTTTTAGGTGTGTTTATATACCTTACAAATTGTCCACATGTCCAATTGGGGAAATGAAGCTATTGAAATTAACGATTCAGTAATCAGTAATTAAAAGTTATGACCTTAATATACCAATAAATCCTGTTATATATATATCCACAATAATTACTGGATCAAAAGCAATTCCATTGATAGTTATATACATGTGTTCTTTATGATTATCTTAGGATTGTTCTACTGCAAAATCTCAAGAGCTAACCATTCACCTTCAATTTCTATGATAATTATATATATAGGTACAACCCAACTCTTATGCCTTAGTAGTGAGCATGGAGAACATCACTCTCAACTGGTATTTTGGCAATAACCGATCAATGTTAGTCTCAAATTGTCTCTTTAGAATGGGTGGAGCTGCAATCCTCCTCTCCAACAGATCTTGTGATCGTAGACGAGCTAAGTACCAATTGGTCCATACAGTACGTACTCATAAAGGTGCAGATGACAAATCTTATGGTTGTGTCTTCCAAGAAGAAGATGAGAAGAAAACAATTGGTGTGGCACTCTCAAAGGACTTAATGGCTGTTGCTGGAGAAGCCCTCAAGACCAACATCACAACACTTGGCCCATTAGTCCTTCCTATGTCAGAGCAGCTCTTGTTTTTTGCTACTTTGGTTGCTAGGAAAGTGTTCAAGATGAAAATAAAGCCATACATCCCAGACTTTAAGCTAGCTTTTGACCACTTCTGCATCCATGCTGGAGGAAGAGCAGTGTTGGATGAGTTAGAGAAAAATCTTGAGCTCACTGATTGGCATATGGAGCCCTCAAGAATGACTTTGTTCAGGTTTGGTAACACTTCAAGCAGTTCCTTGTGGTATGAATTGGCCTACACTGAAGCTAAAGGGAGGATTAGGAAAGGTGACAGGACTTGGCAGATTGCATTTGGTTCTGGGTTCAAGTGCAACAGTGCAGTGTGGCGTGCATTGAGGACCATTAATCCAGCAAAGGAGAAGAATCCTTGGATGGATGAGATTCACGAGTTTCCTGTTCATGTGCCTAAAGTGGCAACAATTGGTTCCTAAATTAAACCTCTTGCTTTTTAGGGAGGGTATCTAATTAAATGGAAGAAATTTATTTAAGGTTTTCATAGTTAATCTTAGGAGGCGTGCAAAAATAGAAGAAAAGATTACTCCCAGCAGCTTTACCAGCTTCTTTGTTCTTGTGCTAGTGTGCTTGTTGAAAAAGTGTGCATACAGTTACTGCTCAATTGAACATTTAGTACATGATTTTTGATAAAATGTATCAATTGGCCTTTCAAAGATATATATGAAAAACGTACGGATGTCAAACGCGCACGGGCAGGGCGGGGCCGCACTCTCAAGTCTCACGGATATATACGGATATCTATCTGTGATCTTTATAGGTAAGTGAGTATACACGGATCTTGTAATTAATAATTTAAAATAAAATTTTAAAAATTATAAAAAAATATAAATAAAATAAATTTTAATGTTATATATTATAATTTTATTAAATAATTAAAAATTTATAAAATTAAAAAATATTATAAATAATAAATTTAATTTAATTATATTTTATAATAATTAATTTACATAAATAATTATTATATAAATGATATATATATTTTTTAATAATTTTATCATTATGAGTTTATTTAATAAAAAAATTCATTATAAAATAATATAAATATATATATTTTATCTCATCTTAAAACAAAAAAATCATAATATATGATATATATTAAATGAAAAATATACTTTATGAATTTGCGAGTACCCGTGAGATAAGTACTGTAATCTCCTCTACCTTTTATTAAACAAGTACTTATTCTCCATCCCATCGTAGGTAATCTCTGCGAATCCTTACTGGCACGAGTAATTTTGCCATCCTAACAAAGCGCATCGAGAGTTGATAAGATTGACTAAAATTATTTCTAAAATAGTGATATTGGTGGATAAAATTGATAGCTTGGATACATATAATTAATTTAAGGATTTGTATCCTTTACGTCGAGGGCAACATTGTAATTGTTAATTAGGACACATAAATAGTTCTACTAAAAATGAAATACAAAACTCACATCGAACAACGCAGTAGAAGCGAGTTATGTCTCCAAGGGAAAAAAAAATATTTAATTCCTTTGTAAATCTTGTGGAGAGAGGGTCATACCCTTCTGCTCTCGGCCTAAAAGGTAATTAAGATATCAGAACAAGCCGTGCTCACCCATGACTTTGATCCGTAATCACCCCAACTCCTTTAAAAAAAAAAAAAAAAAAAAAAAAGAAAATGAAACACAAAATTAGCCCAACATATACACTGATTCAAGACACAAGAAATATGAAAAAAAAAAATATGGGAAACTGATCTAGTCCTTGATCATCTCCCCAAGACATGAACAAAATGACTAGCAACTGAAACAAAAGTAACTACAAATGCATAAGAACTCAGTGCAGAGGCTAAATGAAATTAGAAATTCTTTTTTTTTGGGGGGGGGGGGGGGTCAACAAATGTGCTAGAGTTGGAGATCCCTTCCTCTCCATTAAGGGATTCAACTTTTGATGCTAGAACAGTCTTTTTGGTCATTTGGGAATTTACAAAACCATTACCCTTCTACTTCCGTAAATACCTTCTCCCAAATTCTAAAATTTCATGGCAACTGAGCAACATTTAGAAGACATGTCTGTAATCATAAGGTGTTTCCACAATTGCCTTATTGGTTCTTACTTATGTCATCTGAAATTTTCTTATTTTTTAAATATATAATTCTCGCAAAGTCTAAAGAGAAGGACAAAGCAAAATCGAGTGAGGCCCAATTAGTTATGGGCTCATAATTCTATCTGGTGCTTGCAACTTGTATCCGCCATATCCGTGTTCCATGGTAGACAAGTGCCCTCATGAGTCATGAGTTCCTCCTAGTCCTACCAAAAAAATATTAGATAACGCTTGTCCCTCGGTCCTGGTTTGTAAAAGAAAGATAATTTAATTTTATTGCAGTGTTAGTGTAAAAAAATTTATATTATTATTTATTATTGTGTTATTATATCATTTAATGAGTTTGATATTTTATATAAATTTTAATTCATTAATTAATATGATAACACATTATTGAATGATCGAGTTTTTTTACGACAATGGTGCATTTTTGAAAATGAATTTTTCATATAAATGTAGATCAAAACTTAATTTTTAAAATAGTGTAAATTCAACGGTGATATATAATAAGTTGTAGTTGTAAAACATGATTTACTTGCATTTTTTTATTATTATATTTTGGGTAAGTCATGTTTTTCATGCACGATATCTCTTTTTTTTTTTTAATTTAGGTAAGTTGTGTTTGTGAACTATGACTTATTTTTTTATTTATTTCATATGAAGTTGTGAATGTTATTACGACTTTCTATTTTTGTTTTAAATGTCATATGAAGTTATGGGTGACATCCATGATTGTTATTTATTTTTTTAAAATATCTTATGAAGTTGTGGGTGTCATCCACGACTTCTATTAGTTTTAATAATAAGTTGTGACTTGTTAGGTTTGTACTTATAAATTCTACTATTTCTTTTGGCTGTTACTTTATATTTAACTATTTTTTTAAGTTCTCTCCATCATTGATATTTTATATCAAACTCAGCCCATTCTTATATAATTTCTTCTACTAGAGATATTTATTAAGAATATTAATTATAATTTTTTTATTATTACAACTTTTGTACGTTTATTGATATGAAATTTGTTTTACTTACATTAATAGATGTCATTATATGACCCTTCTCGTAATTTATTTGTTGCTGATGTTTGTGATATTTATAAATATAATGATCTTTATAGGTCTCTAAGTCATATAATCACTAACCCTACTATTGGGGTTCACATCTACAATTTATTCAAAATTTATTTTTTTAAAAAAAATTATAAGATAAGTCATGGATGAAAGACATGATTTACCTAAATATAATGAAAAAAATTATCGTTGGGTAAGTCGTGGCTTTGACTTATTATTAAAAAAAATTATTTAAGTGTAAGTCGTGTTTGAAAAATACAACTTATTATATTTTATTATTCACTTTGTATCATTATAGGAATTAAATTTTGACTTACAATTAAGTAAAAAGTTAATTTTTGACTTGCACCATTTAAATAAAAAAGTCAAGTAACTGTGTAAATTTTTTTATATTAATAGTGAATTAAAATTAAATTCAAGTTAGAAAATGAACCACCGTTATTTTTTTGGTATAATGAGGATTTTATAAATTCGCAGATGTTTTTTTTTTTTCAAATTTTTTACCATCAACCCATTCCTAATGACTTAGATCACCTATATTGTATTATCAAATATCAAATATATGATAAAAAATAAAATTGTGTCAAATGAAATATTAATTAAGGCTAATACATATAATAAATAGGTAGAATTTTTTTTTTGAAAGCTAGCAATAAAAGCCATTAAAAATGGATTAATTTTTAAATATGCGCGTTAAAATTAGTTATGGGCAATTGTCAAGTTTTTTTATTTTTAATTTTAACTAAATTATTATTAACTTGTAATACATAGTATTCTCAACCAATTAAAAAGACAAAGTATTTTAGGGTTAGTTTTGTATGTGTGACAAAAAAATTCATTGTTTCTTAAATTTTTTTTATCGTTCTTAAATATTATTATTAAGTACAAAACTGAAAAAAAAAATGATGAGCTTTCAAATGAATAGATTGGTTTTAATTAATGATAACGAACATGTCAGAATGATGAATATTCTAATTAATCAGTTTAATTAAAGACAGATGGTCTAGAAAAAAAGCAAGAACAATAGCGAAAGAATTTATTTATTTATTTAATTTTTATATGTTCAATTTTTTTAATTTATTTATAAATTTATTTTATATTTTATAAGAATATTATAATTATATATAATATAATTTAATATTTATCTCATATAAATATACAATAAATATACATTTATTATATTTTAAGTGAAAAAAACGTTTCCGATAGCGAAAAGAGATGATTCAATACTTAGAAATATATTTTTTTTACTTAGAAAATTAATATTTAATTAGGGAGCATTTTGATTTGCACCTTAGTGGCTTAGGCAACAGCGGTGCACTTTATGATTACTCAGTATCACAGGTTAAGTCATCGAGAACCGATGACCCAATTCTAAAAGCTTTTATGGAATAAATCCAATTTTTTTTAAAAAAAAAAGTGCATAAAGCAGCAAAATTGAACGGAATAAAGAGAATCAAATACTTTCTGGTACCAAAGCAATAATGGGTATCGATCAAAATGGGAAAAGAAACTTTAATTCAAAGCGTTAACGAGAAAAAGCGTGAAATTTTGATTGGTGAAAAAGAACTATAAAGGAGAAATTTGTTGGGAGAGATTAACTTGTCCGCTACAAAGTGGATACTGTAGGAGGACAATATCTCTCTCCTTACAGCCTTATTATTCATTGAGTTTGTTATTACGAGCTTATTACGTTTAAGTTTATAAATGTATTATTATTTTTAGGTGACACCTTCGGTGAAACTTAATATGTGAGGGTACCGGTAGTTTCATCTTTTTTTTAGATGTTTGATTTTTTAATTATTATTTTTAGTTGTCTTAATTCTTTCTTTTATTGGTGTAATTTATTATCTATTTTTTTAAAATAACAACTAATTCTTTTTATTTCTCTTTCTTTTTTATTCAAATTTAATCTTTTAATTTTTATATAATACCTTAATTTTTCTCCTAATTCTTTTAGAGTACTTATTGTCAATTGAATTTGTATTTCTAATTTTTTCTATCTTTTTCTATTTTCTATATTCATTTTTCTATTGTTATACTCTTTTTCTTTATTTTAATATCTATTTTCTTTGTTTTAATATTTTTTATGCTAATTTTAACTTTTGTTCTTTTTATTCTTATAATTTTAGTACCTTCTCTCATATCAATTCTTAGTCCCTTTAGTTTTTGGCGAGATTTTATTGATTTATTCATATGCTTTGTTTCAAATATTACGATAAATCATTTACTTATACTACTAATTTATTAATTTCGATTTCTTTGCTCATATTTTGGGTTCATTAAATCTAATTGGTTTTGAGTCTATTCTTCTTTAAATTTTATTAATTTTGGTTTATTTATAAAAATTATTAATTCTGTTATTTCATTTTTTTGGAGTAATAAATTTTTTAATATCTGTAAATAAGTAAGAAATGTCTATTTTATCATTTTCTTTAAATGTGATACTATGGTATGAATTTGTTAATGCATAACTGACACAATAAGATACTGAAAAAATTTTATCTCTTGATTTCATTAAATTTTTTCTTAAAAATTTATGTTCTAATGTTAACATTTGTTTGAGTCTTTGAGTATTTAGGGGTATTCCAATATTTAGTCGTACTTCATATTTTAATTTCTCATAGGCTAGGTTTCCTTCTATTATGCCTAATATTTTATCCTTTGGGTTATTAATTCTATCATTCTTTAAAATTAGTTCTATTAGTGAATTAATTTTTTTTGAAAAGTTGCTTTAATTAATACTTATACTGCTCCTATATGAATATATCCAATTTTTTTCTACCTTCTTCCTTATTTATTTTTTCTCTTAATTCCATAAGTTTTTTCTTATTTAATAATTGTAAACACATATTTCCTTTGGTATTTTCTATATCCATGGAGGTTTCACTATTTAATTTTTCATAATAAATAATATTTTTTCACTGATTAAAATTTTTAGTATTCCTCTAAGTCTTCCTTTTCCTTTCATATTTGTATTTTTCGTTAGATCAAGTTCTTCTTTTTGTATTTTTCTAAATAAAGTTTTATTTATTAAAATGCTTCCTTCGTAATTTCATTCTTCCTCAGTAGTATATAAATGCTCTATATCATCCGTTTCTTCAATTTTCATTTATATTATTTTGTTTAAATAGGCTTTTATAGTGTGAATACTTAGGTTAATTCTTGGGATTCCTATCCTTATGTCTTTTAAAGATATAATCAACTCTTCAGATTAATTTCATATGGTTTTGCTACTTCAAGAAAATCTATTCCTAATAATAGTTTAGTATTTGTATGATGTGCAACGTATAATTCAGTTTGAATTTTTACATCTGAATTAAAATAGATTTCGATGCTTATTTTTTCTCTAAATATATTTTCTTCTTGATTATATTATACTATTGTTCTAGGTTTTGTTTCTTCTATTTTACTTGTTAAATCTTTACTTATATAACTAAGCCATGATCTAGTGTCAATTAATATTGGCACGATAATTCCATTTACTCTTCCTAGTATATGATATTGAGAATAATTATTCGAGATAAGTTTAATAATCATACTTGATCTGTAGTTTCAAAATCTACTGCTCTACTTCCTTTCACTGCTTCAATTTGTGCTTCTGAAATTTCTGCAATTTTACAAGCCCACTACTGCTTCCGTGTTTAAATTGAATGTTTGGGGGTTGAGTGAGGTAGAGTGATTAAGAATCTGAGTAGAAATAAGATATTTTATTGATAAATGATTATAAGTACAATGGTTTGAACATACTCTCAAATGCTCGACTAGATCTCGTGAGAGATTAACACAAAGTTTTCTTGAGGAAAACAATCTCAAACTTGAAAAAAAAAATTCAAAAAAAAAAACTCTACCTTGCCTCAACATAAGAGGGCTTATTTATAAGCTAGAGTGCCTGGGACTAATTTACAAAAGTATCCTTTCAGACGTAAGTGCTTACATCATAGCCTTAATAATTTACATAGTGACGTAAGAGCTTACATCACTCTTCTATGATTGCTTCATCTGATGAGACGTCTTCTTTAATTGTGTCGGCCACACCTTTGCTTTTGAGCATCTTTCGCATACGTGGTTCCTACTTTCTTTAATCATTGCGCACAAGTCGTTGAGAACAGTTCGCCTGTACTCCATTAGTGGACCTTGGAATGCATAGAAAGGAAATTCGAATCCTGTCAAGAGATTCATATCTTTTTCCTTTATTACTTTTCCACTTGTTTTGCTAAGTAATAAAGTTATCAGTGCTTTGTATAAGGTCTTGATGAATGATTCCTTTCCAATACTCTGACATTGTGAATAAATGCTTGCAAGCTGATTTGTCAACATGATAGTGATTTGATCTTCTTCAGGGACAACTCCATGTGGTTCATCTCTGAGTGAAAAATTATTGTTGCTTACTCCAACATAGACTAAGTGTTTGACTTGCTACTTTGTAATGAAATCTGGATAAGCTGAGTAGAACTTTATGAATATACTTCGTTCCTTAGCTATATTCTTTTTGAACATCTGGACTGCACCCTTGAAATTATGAGGAAACAAATTAATTTTTTCTAGATTCAAATTTAAGTATAGGCAATCAATAAGACCAAATTGAAACATATTGAATGTCAGTATTGGTGGTGCTCCTGGGAGGATAATTGCTTTGACATCGAATAGTTTTCGGTCAACCATATAAAAATAGTTGACTTTTTCTTTGTCGCTCCAGTTAACTAGTCTTTTGAAATTTTTCCAAAAATTTTTCTCTGAGAATTGTACCTGTAAATCGTGGTCTTTTCTGGAAGTAATTTGGAAATTATCTAGGGAAGAAGGGATTTTTCTTAAAATTTTAAGTGGTGATTGCTTTATTGGTAGATTTTTGGTTGCTTCTGAAAAAGTTCTTGGTCGAAGATAGATTTCTTTTTCTTCTCCTTTTTTCTAAATATTCCTTCAACGCCTTCTCTGCTTCATCCTTGGTTGAGTATGACTTGTGTAGAACTTCTGAGATCTTCTGACAATATGATACCGCTTTGAACCATTCATCATATATTCCTGGAAATGGTCCATTGAATACTACGTACTATTTGTTGATCTTTTTCTCTTCTTGTTGAAATGCTTCCGCAATAAATCCTTCTACTTTAATTTGTAAATTTAGAACTTTAATATCTGCTTCAATAAGTTCTAACTCCATTAGCTTTTGAGCTTTTAATGCTTCTTTAAATTCCAGTTGCTGTTTGATCATCTCTAGTGCAGGGGCGGAAACAGGGGGGGACGTGTATGAGCCACGGTCCCCCCCAGCTTTGGATAATTGGCTTTTTTTCTTATATATACATGATATTTTTTTTTTGTTAGCCTCTCTAATAAAAAATAAATATTTATTCTTTGAATAATAGATTATTTTAATTTGTTTTGATTTTTTTTGTATCAATAATAATTATTAAGTGTGTTTTTAATTATAAAAATTATTAAAATAAAGTTACAAAATAAGATAGAAGATGATTTTCTCACATATTACATGATTTTTTACATTAAAAAATTACTAAAAAATTCACCATAAATATAATAATAGATGACTTTTATTTTATGAAACAACTTTAAGCACAACTTAAAAATTGAAGATATAAATTTAAAATTATCTTATATTCAATTGTATTTATTATAAATATTTCTAATTTAAAGCATGTTGATTATAAATTGAATTAAATTTATTTTTATATTTATATTATATGATAGTTAATTTTTTTTAGCTTAAATATTTAGAAACATATATTTAATCTTTAGTCTCGGCTCCCCTAGAGTTAAAATCCTGCCTCCGCCCCTGCTCTAGTGTACTTCGCTCCATTCTCTGGATAAGATATCTGCAAGAACGTTCTTTTCTCCTTTAATGTGTGAAATTGAGTAATTGTATTCGGCAAGCTTCATTTGCCATCTGATCAATCTTCCTTACTTGTATGTCTCTTTGTGATTAATATTTTCAAAACCTGCGACATAAGTGGAGTTTGATCTAATAATAAATTCTTTATCAAGCACATAAATTCGATGTTTTTCTAACATTCGAATTAGTGCCAATGTTTCTTTTTCGTGAGTAGGGTAATTAATTTCACTGTCTGAAAATATTCCAGACATGTATCGGCATAGTAATTCTTTCTTTTGACCAGGGGATTTTGCTTTCATTACACCTCCCCAATGTTCATTAGATGCGTCAGTTTCAATAATAATTAAATCATCATCCGAAGGATGATATAGTTTAGGAAGGTCTTGACATAAGTACTTTGGTTTTGTAATTATTGCTTCGTCTTCCTCTTTCCAATACCAGAGGGCATCCTTTTTTAAGTTTTACTGAAGTATCTTCCTTTTTGCAGTAAGATTCTTTATAAAATCTTCATTAGAAATATAAGTTAGTAAGCCAAGAAATCGTTGTAAATATTTTTTATCTTATAATTTAGTTAGAAAATTTTGAAGTTTTTTTAATACATGTTTTTCCATTATTATTTTTCCTTTTTCAATTTCTAATCCTAAATAATTAATTCTATTTTGAGCTAAAATAATTTTTTTCTTGCTTAATACTACCCCATGTTCTAGACACTTATTAAGTATTAATTCTACCTTTTTAAAATGATCACTTAAATCTTTATTTGTGAAGACTAATATATCATCAATATATATTAGGCAGAAATCCTTAAAATCTCTAAGTGTTGAGTTCATTCTTCGTTAAAAAATACTTGGTGATTGTTTCATTCCCATTAGAAGTACATTCCATTCATATTGTCCTTGAGGGCAACTAAATGCTGTTAATGCCTTAGATTTTTCTGTAAGTCGTATTTGGTAAAATCCAGACTTACAATCAAAAGTGCTAAACCAATTCATATTTCTTACCTATTCAATAATTAAATCATTTCTGGAAAGATAATATGTATCTCCGTTTCTTTATACAAGAAGGAAAAAGGGTGGTCTAAGCAAAAAAGGGCAAATAAATGAAGAAATGAAAAGCTCGAGGTGAAAAAGTTGGAAAGGCGCTACCATAGCATCATTTATTTGTTTATAATTAATTACCATTCGTCTTTTGCCTCTTTTTAATTCATTATGATTTTCAACATAAAATGCTGGTACTGAGTGTTTACATTTTGATGGTCTTATTAATCCTTTATCCTCCATCTCTTTAATATCTTTTACAAATTTATCTCTATCTTGTTTCGTGTAATTCATAGGTTTACATTTTATTTCTTTTGTTGAGTCTTTTAATTTTAGTTCAATTAATTCCATATTTTTATTATTAATCTTTGGATCAAGAGGATTTTCACTACATGTTTTTTTCTAAAAGTTCTTCAATATAGGCTGGAATCTTCGTGGTTCTAAATTAATTAATACATGACGAATTTTTCGACATACGGCATCAACTATCTCACCACGTTTCAGCTTGCTAAACTCTGATTACTTTTTAGAGTAGATACATTCGGAGAAATGAATAATTGAAATTTCTATGATTTCCCTTAATTGTTTGCTCCTAATATATGGTGTTTTAAGTTATATATGTTCTAAATATTGACAAAAAGGGGAATATAATCGTAAGAAATTATTTCCTAAAATCATATCTAGACCAGTTTCATGTTGATATATGGTTAAAACAATAAATAATTTTTGTTGAATTATTAAAGTAATTCTTTTTGCTACAAAATACAGAGGATGTATTGATCCATCCGCAATTTGAATTTTTAAGGGTTTTTCTAATTTTTTCCCATTTTAAATAATATTTTTGTTGTTAAACATATACTTGCTCCGGTATCTATATAGGCTTTAGTTTCTTTATTACTTTTTTCAATCTTGATTTTAATATAAGTACTATTCGGATTCTATTTCTTTTAAAAATAATTTATCTTCTGAGTATTTATATATACTATTTTCTGTATTGCTTAGTTCTTCTTCTAATTGTTCTAAATTATATATTTTATAGACTTTTTTTATTAATTTTGTTTTTTCTTTGAAATCTTTTTTTCTTTTCGTTGGGGACATTCATTTGCATAGTATCCTTCCACATTACATATCCAACAAACACATTTCTTTTTTCCTTTTGAACAATATTTTCTTGGTGTTTGTTTCTTCTTCCTAAAATATTTTTTCTTAGTATTTGTATAGGCTTTTCTTTTAGGATAAATATTTCTTAATTTAGGTTTTCTTTTATAGTATTTCATTTTCTTTATATATCGATGACATCCATAATTTTCTGGTTTTTCTATTTCTGGTATGTCACAACATATTGCAAATCTTCATTTATTTAATTGTCTAATTACTTTCCTTTGTATGCATTGTTCTCTTAATTCGTGATAAAATATTTGTATAATTCCTCCTAGTGTATTAGTTGTTTCCATGGGTTGGGTTTGTCAAATAATTCTTATTTTTGTATTAAGTGAGTAT
Source organism: Ormosia semicastrata (assembly GCA_029884595.1). NCBI lineage: Eukaryota > Viridiplantae > Streptophyta > Magnoliopsida > Fabales > Fabaceae > Ormosia > Ormosia semicastrata. Next base: position 41,128,483 of record JAQQTO010000059.1, read on the forward strand.
AGTAGTTTATCTATAAAGATATCCCTATATATTTGTTTTGTATCATTATTTAGTTGATAGTAATATTTTTGATATTCACATATAAAATTATCTATTTCACACATATTGCATATTTGTATTTTATTTAGATGTGTTTTTGCCTTTTTATGAAGAAATCTATTTACTTCATCTCTATGTTCAATAGAATTGTATCCTATAAATTCTTGATAGATTAGATGCAAAATTAATTTAGCAAATTCCTAATTATTTCCTATAGTTTTTGAGTATTGGTACCATGTTTCATTATTAATACTTATGAGAAATCTTTGTACATTTCCTTCCGTTTTATATACTAATAAATTCTTAACATCTAATAGACTTAGTCCACTAAATCTCTCATCTGTTTCTATGAGTAAAGTCATTTCATTAGTCCATTGCAAAAATACTTCTTCTTTATTTCTTACACAATCAATATTTAATTTATTTTCAATTCTAAAATTTTCATATTGAGGCTTAAATTCTTCTTGAATCTTAATCCATATACCATCTTTTCTAGCATATCTTTTATTATACATTGTTTCTTATTCATATTTATCCTAGTATTCATCAAGTTTTCCGAGTATTCTTCCCATTTTCTTTTAGTTTTTGTTCACTAGTTTTTTTTTTTTCATAAATATTTCGTATATTCAGATTCAGATTAATACTTATAATTTAATATACTTTTTTGTTTTCTTTATTTGTTTCTATTTGATTTATATTTTGTATTTGTTTATTCTCTTCTTCAATTATTTTTAATTGTTCTAATAATTGTTAAATTTCTTCAATATCATTTAATTTCTTTAATAATTTTCTATATTCATCTTTTATCCTCCATGAGTTTATTGGTTTAAGAAATTTCATAAGCTCCTGTTCTCTTTGTTTTTCAGATTCTATTAATTCTTTTGGTTTAATTTTTATTAAATCTTCTAGATCCTTTTAGTTATATATTTATTATTTTGTTCATCTTCTAAAATATTTTTTAGTTGTAAAAGTATTTCTTTAATTTGTTTAATATTTTTATTTTCATCAATTTCTTTTTCTTTATTTATATTGTTTAATGTATTTTTTATATTATTTATCTCATTTATTCTATTTTGTTGTTCTATCACATGTATAATTTATAATTCTATTAATATTCTGTATTAATATAATTATATTTTTATTTATTTCCTCCATTTTTCAATTAATTTTTTATTCATTGATTCAATTTCTTCTGATATTCCCATTATAATATGTATTTTATATCTTTTTTTTCCCATTAGAGGCATGGTGGCCTTAGTTTTCTTAAGAGGTACCAGAGAATCTCCCTTATTTTTATTTGATAGATCTATACATAAATTTTGATATATATAAATATTATCAATTAAAATTTATAAATTTTTTATATATACAATTATTTATAAAAAAGTAATTTGATTAATTATATATATAAATTTAAATATTATTAGTTGAAATATCTAAAATTTTAAGTAATTAATCTTAATTGTTAATTTTTTAATTAATAAATCAATAACTTATTATTATTAATCCATCAATAAACCATATATTTTGAGGATGATATTAAACAAGCCTTATTACCCAGATCCAACAATTCTGGATTGGGTCTTCTACCTCACGCGGGTCAACCTGTGACAGAAGACGAGTCTAGCCATGGTTGGCCAAACAGAGCTCCTAAAGTTTGCATTTTTCAGTGTTTTCTCATGTGATTCATGCAGAAAACGGAAGTCCATAAAGAATCGACCTTAAACTATGACTAAACTTGGCGATTCAAAGTGTTTTGAATGAAAAAAATCATGGGAAGCAACCTAGAACAAGTTCTGTCATGGCCACCCAACCGACAAAGTCACGAGTTTTGTTGCGCGATTCCAATCAAAACTGAAAGTTTATTGGAGTTCTAATAAGATCATCCATTTAAACCAATGATTCGCGTTTGTGTGTGTGTGTGTGTTTTTTTTTTGGGATGAAAATGGATTATGAAACAATACGTTTTTCCTTGGTTGCTGTCTTCATCTATTACTGGTCAAGTTGCCAAACAACTCTGCATTAAAGTGTAATTAGCTAGCAAAGGAATTTTTTTTTTTGGCAATTACCAACAAATAATTGTTAAAATTACAACAATCTCACACATTTACCTATTCACCAGCTTTCAAGCAGTAGATCTAATTCTATATAATATTCTCTAAGATCATTTACTATTTTTTAAGGTGCATCAATGCACTCTACAAATAGACGGTGCATGTAAGATGAAACCTTTAATTAGAATATATCTCTTTTAAGGATTAAAAGTTCAAACTTAATTCCTTCACATCTTTTTTCCTACTTTGTTTTCATTGTTAGTTTTATCTTTTTTCTTTATGTTGAATTTAAGCTATTTTTCTAAGTTTGTTAGAAATAATTTGAGTAATAGTCCATATTATTGTACCTTGAAACATATTTTCTATTTTATTTTCAATAACAATAATAAAATATAACACAACTACTTTTCAAAGTCATATGGGAGTAGATATAATTTTATATGAGACTTGCCTTATGTTCAAGCCATATAGATATAATTTTATCTATCCTTATTATTATAAGTGTTTCGGGAAGTAGGACGCGTTTTGAAAACTTAATCAGAGGGAGCATGACACATGTGTCTAATTGAATGCAAGCACTTAAATTTAGGAAATTACACATTCTAATAATACTTTACTCGCCTGGACGGGTTTTTCTCTAAAATGAAAAGCACCTTTTTTACTAAAAGGTGACTTCCAAACTCCAATTATTGAAAAAAAAAAGGTCACTTCCAATTATTATTATTATTATTTTTATCTGAAGGTCACTTCCAATTATTTGTACAGTCGATTAGGAGGTATTTTATAATCGATTAAAGGCATTCTTAATTAATAGTTATAATCAGACAGATGAAACTTCTAATCGATTACATTAGCCTGAGATCAAAAATTGTCTCAACATATTAATCGATTAGAATGATAGCCTAATTAATAATAAGGACTTGCGTGGATATATTCCTTCCTATACACATGGTCTAACTTAAAACATCGTGTCAAGTCGATTAAAGGCTCATAATAATTATATTTTTGAAATAATACAAGCATGTCATATATTAGGGCTCTGGGCTAATTGATTAGATTCCTATCAACTTGCGTTTTAAATAGTTGTATCTAATCTAAAATCTCTGACACATCTAATGACTATGTTTTTAATGGTCTATAAGGATCATATCCTTTTTCAGACCATTGAATGTAGATAACGGTAACACATCTAGAGCCTTTTATTTGAAGATAGAAGAATATTAGTAATATATATTTTTAAATATTTTTTATTAATTTATTTTATATATTTAAAAAAATTATTAAGAAAAGAATAATAATATTATTATTTTTAAATTAATAATAAAATAAATATTTTTATAAAAAAATTAAAAAATATGTCACTAACATTTTTCTTTAAAAATATCATTGATTTAATCCCAGCTTGAGCTATTACTTCTCTCACACAGCTTTTTTAAGTTGCATATTTACTCGGTCAAAGAGTCTTGATTTTATTGTTTACATTTACTAGTTTTGAGATGGTGAGATCTCTCAAAATTTGTCATAATAGGAGTAATGTATTATTTGAGAGTTTATACAAGTTTGACAAGCATGCATGTGATTGATCCAAACGTGATCGATCTATTGGATTAAGACTCGTTTTAGCGATTCATTACTTGTTTTCCATATTTTATAAATCATGTAGCGATGAAAGATAGGAAAGTTTATCAAATAATTAAAATGAATTTAGAAATAATCTTAGGTGAGACACTTGACTCTATCCCCCCATACTCAAAGGTGGATTCTCACACACCCCTCAATAAAATAACCTATGAATTTAACACCATGTCTTTGGCCTTATAGGGCTAAGCCACAAAAATAAGAGAAAACAAAATATTAAAAATTAATAAAATTGATGGTGAATGGATCAACCTGCAAGTTTAGTTGTTTTAACATGTTCATAATTATTTCAGCATTTTTTCCTAAATGGGTTGGCCCGCAGGCCAATATCTTAACACATTTAACTTCAATCTAAACAAGTTAGGTTTAAAAAATATGACAGAAAATGCTTATGTGAAAATTCAATATCATACCTTTGTTTATTAAAAAAATTAGAAAAAAATTATAATTGCGTTTTCAGTTAAGTATTGTATTACAATTTGTTTATTTGATTTTATGTGAAACATTTTTTATCAAAATTTCTTTTGAACAAACACTTCGCACAAGAAATTGATCACAAAAAGTTACAAATGATGTGATAATATATACTTTAACCTTAACCTTTTTTTTATGGACTCACAATAATCACCCTCAACATTTTTCATAGGACCTACAAAAATCAGTTTTTTTTTTAGTTGCTCCACTCATTATTTGTAACATATTTTCGTAGAAAAAAAATATTCATCGCATTTGGTATTTTTCCAATAAAAAATATAACTGTATTGTTAATATTTTTGTTTCATTGTTTATGGAAATAACTACAATTTAAAACCAAAATAAATATATTATATTGTGATAATTTTATTGTAGAAAGTAATTTTGGAATGGATATGAATTTAAAGAGAGATCCTATTGCCTAATAAAGATTAAAGAAGGTAATAAACAAGTTGTGATCTTAAAAAATGACTAAAGTTCAAACCTTAAAGAAAGTATTTGTTGAGGGAGCGTTTTAATCATAATAAGATTCTATGAACAAGTATTATAGTATTATCTACGGAGACACTTGACCAATTATTAATAAAAGAGGTCCTATTGTTTTTATCTCTCTCAAGTGAACCTCACAGGTAAGATCCATCCTCAGGAAAAATATGAAAAACACAAGGATTGAGTGTTTTTTAAACTAAATTCGAATGTAATATAGATAATATAGTACATCTTGATATTTTTTTTTCTTTTTTTATTTGATATATTTTTTTCAAATGATTTTATTTTATAAAAAATATAACAAAAAGTATAATTATTTTATTTTTCAAAACTTTCATATTTTCTTTTGTAGTTTTATCATAGAACAGAGAATAATAATTTGAATAAGATATACTCTTTTACGAAGTGACAAAATAATATTTCTCTTGAGAGAAAAACTTAAGTTATTATCCTTCCAAATCATAATAGATAGACATAAATATCAATCAATCTAATTCATGAGAGGGTTGTAATTGTGTAACTGTGTAGTATGAGTGGGACATGTTATTAGCTGTGGACAACAAATTTTCCAATTAAAGTGGGCCTGATTCGCCTGAATTGGTTAGTTGACACCTTTCGAGTTGAAGGTCTCTCTTCATTTCCTTGTCCTTGTGCAGTGGCATCTCTCTGCCATCATCGACTTGACTCACCCATCACAAAAAAGGCACAAGTTTGCTATGCCTCTTTCGTCTTTCTACCCATTCCATCCAATCAAATAATGTCAAAAGCAAAAGTAAACATGCCAAAACCTATAATCAAGGAACAGAAACGGACATAATCAATGTCATGATTATCATGTGCCTAAGTGAGAATTGCTGTTTTTAGTAGCCTTTTTGCACTATTTGACTTTATGTTTGCATATGGCCATTAAATGTGCTAGTTTCAATACTAGCTCAATATACTTGATTTGGTTGGTAGAAAGTAGAGACCAGGAAAATCTAAATCTATTGGGTAACAAGATATTGCTATGGTTGGATAAATATAGTGGACGTTCAGTTTATAATTATACACTAAACTAATGAGCGTTTAGTTCAAATTAAAATTTATTTAGTTAACAGATTAGCTTACCTAATTTACCTTTCACTTAAAATAATTACATAACAAGTTTGAATCCTAAATATTCCATTGATAGATAAATATATAATTACTATTTTTTTTCTTATGAGCTTAAAATGAAAGGATCTTCTTTTTACTCTAATTTTTTTAATTAAAAAAATCTATTAATTAAAACCTAAATAAAAAAATCAAATCAATCATTATTTTTTTATTAAATTAATATACAAAGTACAGGATACATTGTGTCTACCTAAAAGCTTTTTAAAAATGCTAAAAGCCTATAGTGACAACAATTTTTTGGTAAACTATACAATTTTATTTTTGGTAAACTATACGATTGTTTTAGTAATAGATGTGTTCCCGAGCACGGGTTTCTATAGTGTAGGGCGAAAAAGAAAAAGAATAATTTTCAAAAGAACTTTGTATAATCTGGTGCAAAGATTTGGAAACAAATCTTTTAATTTTATGACATGTATTAATTTTTTAAATTTTTTTAATATCTAATTTTTAGTTCTACTAATTTAATAAAATAGATTTATGTCATAAAATTAAAAAATATTAAAAGATTTGTCTTTAACTTAAATTAGAGTCAAATTTTATTCTTTCAAGAATCAATGTAAATTAATTAAAGAATTATGATATTTAAACACTCAATAAATGACACTTCAGTTACATTTATATATAGTATTTCTATTTTAATTTTGTATATAATAATATTTAATTACAGTGTCCATCTAAGTGTGATCATGGCTGTGTAAATTTCATTTTCCCAAATTAAAAGAGCAATCTCCACTCTGTGTCACGCGCTTAGAAATGATTTAAATTTTTTTATCTTAAAAAAAACAATACTAATGTTAGCGTAGTACCAAACATAAAACACGAGAACCTGTGAGTCATACCAGAAGAATCTTAATTTGATACCAAGTACCGAACTAAAAGCAAATTATGTTAACTAACTTTGCACCTTAATTATTAATTAATAATCACCAAGTTGTTTTATAGATGAACTCAAAATATGCCAATTATTATTGAAAAAATAAATAATTTAGTCAAGACCGTAAAAAACTTACAGCTAGTTAAAAAATTTAAAATGAGAGGCTGCCATAGTCTATGCATAAACTAGCACCAAAACTAAATTCAAACCATGTATAAACCAAACAACAAAAGAAAAACATGTACAAATAAACTCATCAATGTAGAATCAAATCGTGCAAAAAGCTTGAGATGATATTAATGAATTTCCTCAAGTAGGGGAAACAAAAAAAAAAATGAAATCTAAATAGCATCATCACATATGATACGTGACTACAAGAGTAAGTAATAATAACACTACTAGTCTAATATACTAAAATATAGGTCTCTAGCAAAACAAAAAAAAAAAGTAGTAAAACAAAATATCCATGAAACACCAGATGCAGGCATCAGCCAACCCAGTTTCTGATGCAACCAATTGGCATGAAGCATGGATGGGTGCATTGTGGTTGAATTAATTAATCCAAAGCATTAGGACCAGCACAAGACTTCAAAACAGGGCTCCAAATCCACTGGACAAGGAACCTCCTCCCTCTCCTCCCATTCAAATTAAACGTCCTCCCTTCTTTGTCCTTCATCACCTCTCCAATGTAACCGCCTCCGCCGCCGGTCCCATACAGCCCCTCGCAGAGGTCCCCGATCTCCGTGGGCGCCGTGGGGTCCTCGCCGGCGTACCACGCGTTCACCAACGGGTTCGATGACAGCTCCGCCAATTCGTGCCCTATCACGCTCACCATCCCGTCCACTCCAACATCCTCGTTCGGCGGCGACAACCTCCCCGGACCGCCGCCGGTCATGTAACCCGGCACGGCGAACGGGTACGCGCACACCTCTGGGCACTGCTTCCCTGAATTCCCCACCCACGCGTAGGGTAGCGTGTAACCGACCATCGACGGGAACGTGAAGTAGTGGAAACCGCACACGGCGCGGCAGAAGTCCTCGACGGTTACATCGTCGGCGGTGAGGATCAGGTAGATCCCGTTCCGGTGGTCCACCGGGAAGGGTTTGGACTTCACGGCGGTGGCGATTACCTGTTGGACGGAGAGGCGCGTGAGGTGAGAACCGTGGGAGTAGCGGAGGTCGGAGTACTCGCCGGCGACGGTTACGGTGCGGGAGATGTTGGCGCCGGTCTGGTCGGTGTAGAGGGAGACGGTACGCCACCAGTCGGAGACGGAGGGGGAGGGTGCGGCACGGTGGCCGGCGGCGGAGATGGAGAGAAGGAAGTCCTTGATGAGGAGCTTCTGTGGTTGGGCCCACTTGCCGTACCAGATAATGTAGATTTTGATCGGAGAAGAGAGGACCGGTCCCATGTGGTACTTGAGGTTGACGAGATCCGAAGAGCCCTCGAATCGTTTGGAGGATGAGAGGGTTCGGAGGGCTGGGACTCTGGGATTGAATTTGGAGTAGTGTGATGATGGGTTTGTGTTCAGAGTTTGCACTTTTGGTTCTGCTTGTGAAAGGGAAGGTTGAAGTTGAAGGAGGGGCAAAAGGGTAATTGAAAGAAGGAGGAAGTTGGGTAGCGGTGACATGGTGAAACTGGAAGTGGAGGTGGTGGTGATGGTAGTTTGTTATTTTGAATGGAAATGGAATTGGAAGCGGGATATATAATAATGAAGATTGGAGAGTGCATGTGTATGGAGATTGGAGTGTGAAGAGAAAAAAGGGCATTTTGATTGGGAGGGAAAATAGGCTGGAGACAGCTGCCATGTGTGGGCGCACTTTACTCATCAAAATCTATCAAAATATCTCTCTCACTTTTTTTTTTACTTTTTCTGTTTGTTTTTCAAAAACCGAGAATCATCGACTTTTAATCTTGTTGACTTACCGTTTGTTGCAGGGAATTTACCATTTCACTGTGTCAGTTTCACAGTGGGCATGTTACTTAACTTATACTATTCTGTTTTATAATAAATATTAAAAAAATGTATTATTAACCTTCCTCAGAAACGAATGTATTGGTTGCTTCCTCTTGTTTTATTTACCATTTGACCATTGGTGGTGATGATAATGGTACTGTGAATTTGGTTGCATTGGGAAGGACTGAAATGCCAATGGAGTTGAAACTTGAAATCATGCCATGATGGGAATTATGGAGTATCGTTATTCATGCTATGAAAATATTGGAAATTGGTTGGTGGGTATCGAAAAGTATGAGGTGGTGAAGAGGATGGTTGCTGGCTTGTATGGCACAAGGAGAGAAAGGAGTTCGTCGCCATCAAGCAGGGCCACAAGGTTTGTCATTTGAAGTTTTCCTCTGTTGGGTTTTTCTATTGTTGTTCCGGTTTGGCACAGTATATATTGTGTGGTTTTACATATGTTCCAGTTCCAGTGGGATTCCAAATTTTTCCCTCCTTTCTTTTTGGGTTGTTGATGGGAATGTTGGATTTGGATTCGATGCTTATGAAAATTGGGGCTTGTAAATTTAGAATAAATGCTATGCTGATCTGTTACCTCATGAGCATTCCAGATGCTGATCTGATAGGGACGTCTTGTCAGTGAACTGAAGTGTGCAATGCTGAAGAACTCTTGCTGCACATTTACCCTTTACTGTGGATCCATTTTTGGACACCATCTTTTAGGAGAGAAGCATTTCTTCTTCTTTTTTTCTTTTTTAATGATATTAAGCAATTTTCCACTTCACATCAGCATCGGCAAAGATTTTTGTTATTTTACCCTATGTTTGGATATTCTTTCGTTAATGGAACGGAACAGAATAGGTGGGGATAGAGCAGAAAGGAAAGGAAAGAAATGGAACATATTTTTCATTCTCTTTGTTTGGAACTTTCATTAATGGAATGGAACGGAACTTCATTACCCATGTGTTCCCCCCATTCCACCTCAATTTTGGGAGAAACAAAAGTTGGGCATTTGAGAGGAAAAGAGGAGAAATGATTCCTCATGTCATGTGTTCCGTTTCCTTCCCATGTATTTTAAAACTCCCAAACAAGAGAAGTTATTTCTGTTCCCCTCATTTTCTTTCCGTTCCCATCATTACCTATCATCCAAACATAGTGTTAAACTGAAAATTTCAATTTCCATATGAAGTGATCTACACAACATGTTAGAGCAAAAAGATTTCCTCACTCATCACAAATGTTGGTCTAAGCCAGTTTTTTTTTCTTTTTAACTTGTTTCCTTCATAATAACTATTAAACTATTTTCCCAAATTATTGTGATTTGATTATGATGTTTATGTGAGAAGACAATAATAAAGCATTAGTTATAGACAAACAGAAAAAAAAGATTAGACCATTGTATTTTTTTTTAATCTCTGTCTGAACTTATTGGGAGATTACATTTGGGGAGCAAGCTATCACAATGTACATCTATATGTTTGGATGAAATAATTGTAGGCAAAAAAACAACTGTTATCATCCAATTAGAGTATGGCCTTGAAATTAATGCTTTAGTTGTAGCTGTAACAGCCGATGAGAACTTTCTTTCAGATAGGTTGCGTTGCATGCAGTGACTGAAAGACAAGTTGCAATAACTAAGAGAAAAGCTGAAATTGCTGAAAGAAGACTAACCATTATACAACGAAGCAAACCTTGTTATTACAGTTAGTTAGATGTATGGGATCAACTGGTTATTTGGGTGTATTGCATGCGCTGTTATCGTTTTTTATGTGGGAATGAGCAAAAGAAGCGATAATTTTTTGGGTTCCTGAACTGCACTTAGAAGCTTTAAATCAAATGATGACTGAATCTGGAATCCAGTGGGAAGACATGTTACCATGGCAGCCCGTTCAGTACTATTAAGTATTCAAACAATTGCCTTTATATTTTTATTTTCACCTATGTGATCTGCATGCTAGCTTTGTTACTATATGTTTTTTTGCCCCCATATAACACATCAAGTTTAAAAAGGGGTCTGAGCATAATTTTTTGTGTAGTGTAGTTTAGTTTTATCTCTTATTACTGGAAATTGATTGAAAAAATTCTTAGCGAAGTAACAGCTGTTTTTTTTCTTAGTTGATACTGTTTTCTTCACATTGGTAGGTTAAGTGCAAAGACTATAACTTGGTTTTTTATTATCAATTTGGATGCCACCAACAAAATGACCTGAATGTCTATGCAGTGATTTTTATATCCAAAGGAATAAACTTGGCACCAAACCTGAAACCTAATAAACAGCACATGCCCTCACATCGATCCAAACACAACCAACTTCTTTTAAATTGAGGTGTGGTGACAGGTGCTGACAAACACAAAGCAAGCAGTGTGAAATGGGGTAGGTGAAAATTGGTGCACGGGTGGGTGATTCTTAAATCTTACATGTTTGCTTTTGTAAGCTAGTGCTTCCCATCGAGGTGGTTCTACTAGAAATCATTAACTTCACTGTGCATGATGTTTCATGAGTTCTGGCCTATTTTTTCAGATTTGACATGGCCTATTTTTTCATGAGTTCTGGTTCTACTAGAAATCATTAACTTCACTGTGCATGCAGCTGATCTATTTTAGTTGTCTTGTGAGGCAAAAACACAGGAAATCTTGATTCTAATGAAATCTGGTCAGAAATTATTGATCTTTCTCAATTACATAAATTGTTCATGCAACTATTTGTGTTTTTCTATGGTAATAGCAGCTTTTTTTTCCCCTTACTTATAAGGGAGAGATGATGTAATATTTGACATATAAATCCCTAGGATCAAGGTTATATTATTTTGTAGGTGATTTTTGATGTCTAAGTGGTGACCAAGCTATATTGCAGAGAGCAATATGTGCTACGAGTCTTATATTGCACTGTCATTTTACAGTCCTTTTTTATGGTTGCATGATGATGGCTTTTCATGTCACTCATCGGACGTTGCACTGATGTTATATAAAACCTTTAAATATGAATGCTGACAATAATAGTTTGTAATATGGATCTGACTATTAAAAGGAATTTGGTATTATCTGCTTATGAATTTAAAATGCACTTTGAAGCCTTTTGTTTGATGTCCATGACATAGTGATATGAACTTTTCTTTAAATTACTTTGGAATGTTCTTTTGATTGACATGAAGATATGGGTCATAAAATCTATATTTCAGGAGCCAGTGAATATTAGAAGTGATAAGATGGTAAGCAACTGAACATGAATGATGGCTGAGATAGTTCTTGGCTTTGAGAACCAAGAGCTCACTATCCATCATATTCCTGGCCAAGAGGCTGTGTGTGGTTAAAACTCGGAGAAACTTTGATTAATGAGAAGGATGAGCTCCTTCCATGAAATAGGTACAAATGCGAAGCAATTAGACCTTTGTTCTTGACTCATAATGAGTGATCTTTGTCAATATATTTCCTTTGTTCATGCAGGATGGATTGTTTGGATCAAAGAAAAGATTGAAACAAAAAGTTGAGGGTATTGATGTATCTTATGGATAATCAGAACTGAGAAGTAGTGGGAACACAAGCACCTGTACAACTTGGCTTTCTGACAAACAATGATACTTGTTAAGCCAGGAAATGATCCAAGTTGCCTGGAATGGTTTTTTGTGTTTGCTCACGTCTTGCACCTTTTTTGTTGTTGTTGTAGTTGTTGTTGTTTTTTTGTTTGTTTGTTTTTTTTGTTTTAATGTGCATAGATGTTAATTCTGCGCTTGCTACTTTTTCTCTTTGGCGGTCTTCTACCTAAATTAAGCCTTCTCAATCACTTGTGTTTATCAGAAGCGGAAAATAAAGAAGGTGCTATTGGTTTATGTTTATTTGGATGAAACTTTTTAGCAAGTTGATTTCTATGAGCCATTGTATGCGCGTTAAGTATATTTTTCTTGTTTGGAAGATATGGACCAGTGGCTTTGAGGTTAGCATTGCATGGCTACTACTTGTGTTAACAGGAGCTTCCTGATCTTATTATATTGTATCAATAATTGACAAGCCCTTCAATTTTGGTTTTGGATAATTTGACATTTGGGTAATGGTTCCCGTTTCATCTGCAGTATACTCATTGGGGAAATGAGCTTCCCAATTTACCTATAATACAGGAAATGGATTGACAGAATATTAACATTTCTTTAAGTATGGTTCTTTTTAATGAATGTGAATGTGAACTTTCATTATTCCAGAATTCATTCGTCCAAAGAAAGGGGAATAAAACACACTCGGAAACTCTTGACCATGAGTGATTTTTGCCACCCTAAGAATTGTATAGAACAATTTTCTGCTATACATATACAGTGTTCAAAGAAGCATGCATCAATCATCCTATGGGCATTACAGGCAACCCAATGATCAATGTTGTAGTGGGCTAACTTAAAAGGTCTTACGTCTAACATTAATGGATCTTTGGCGCTCTTTTTGGAATTTTCTTAGCTCTAAACCTCAAGCCCAAGAAAGAAAAGATATATATAACTACTTCCCCCCCCCCCCCCCCCAACCCAAAAGAAATCCAATGTGACATGAACCGTCTAGAACATTAATCCTACTGGACTAATAAGAAGTGGGTTCAAGCAAGTGGATCTTGGACTTCTTCATTTGTGCGATTATGCTCGAGCTATAAATTTATGGCGATGAAAGTTTGTTTGGCTCAGAATGTAAAAAGTTGGAAGGTGAAAAATAAAAATTATTTAAATACAATAAAGGCAAGTTATACAATCATTTCTTACATTGTTCATTTTTTTAAAAAAAATATTAATAATACATTTTTTTCAATACTCTTTTCAACATTTATTTTATTATTAATCTAAAAACAAATTTTGTAATCATTTCTTTCATAATAATTATTTCAAGTGTGTGAAGTAGACTAACAATAAAATAAATATTAAAAAAAGATCTAAAAAAATGTATTGTTAACATTATTATTATTATTATTATTATTATTTTAGATTTACGTTGTGTTCAACTTTTTACCTGCTTAACCAAATGATCAGATGCACTCTTAACTCACAGGATTTGCTCAAGATATCATATTTTATTTTTGGGTACAAATATCATTTTTTTTTTAAAAACAATAGGCTGTAATTGCACAATGTACAGATACTGACATGCATTTCACAAATTACATTGTGCAAATTGTCAGTCTGTGTACATTGTAGTACACTACCGACCACCTTTAAATTACATACAATATATGTCAGGAAATAAATTTTATTTAAAAATATTTTAATTTGTTTCGTGAAGATTATATTTTGTTTAATAAAATTTATTTACACAGTTGTTGGTTTGAAAGTTAGATAAAGTAAATGCATATTATTTCTTAGTGTAGAATTTTAAATTATGAATACAATGAGAGTGGGAGAGATTTACGTTTTGAATATTTTGTTCAAAGCTTTAATACTGAGATGCAAAACTTAAAGTATTAGAAGGAATACACAATATAATTCTTAAATAATACAATTTAAGATTGTTGTTAGCTCTAGTGAGCGATTTGGTTTGAGTTAGATAGAAGGAAGCAAAAAATGTCAATTGCTTCTCATGGTTACAAGGAGGACAGACAAAAAAGTGGATAACCAATCAAGGACTTCACAAGTAGCTGAATACTAAACATCCCAAAATTTACTGCCCTATCCTTTGGTTTAGTCACTAGTGGGTTCTTTTTTAGTATTTTATTTTGACAAACTTCGTTTAATGGGGCTCTTTACGTTGGTGCCTATGATTCAAGAGTTAGTAATTTGATATCAATAGGTTTTGTTGTGTACTATGCACTCTGCGATATTCTCAGGTGTGCTTGAGCACAAAGCAGACACTGATTTATGTGGTTTTGAACACTTTGCCTTTAGTAACTCACAAATGACAAAATTGGTACACACTACACAGTATTAAGGTCAGCTAGGCTGCAGGGTGTAAGCTATACATTTATGAATTGAAAAGAGCATAATAAATTAGCTATCTGTCTCCACACTCAACAGTCTCCTGCTTATGGTTCTAAGTTAATCTAATTATGATTTTTCCTTTGTTATTACTCAAAAAATAAATTCAAAAAATAAGCTGATATAACGACTAACTAAGGGTGATTAATCGAAGGAGGATGTAGCTGATAGATAGAAGAACACCCGGCTAAGGTTGAGTTGGACCTTGTTATTAGTGGGTCAGGATTGAAATAATGAAAAGCGAAAGCATATTAGATTGTAAGTTGATGGAAGGCTAAAAAATTGAAGTTGTTTATCAACGGATGCCACAAAACATGCCGAGGAAATAGGAGTTGAGTTGTTGAGGGGCAGCCGTTGTGGCCAGAACGGTTAAGAATCATGGGTAGGCTAGCCGTGGTTTAGTTGCTTATTTTTAAGAGTTCTAGCCAGTAAAGTTGGCTGTGGCGGAGGTTAGAGTTTATCTATAAATACCATTTGTACTAATTTATTAAGGACGGATCACAATCAATACAACTTTTAAGATTTGTTTATTTTGCTTAACTCTTCAGCCCTTTACTATATTGTCTTTACTTTGTATAATTTATCTTCCGCAAGTTTATTTCCTAGCCGTTTACAGCTTTAACCTCAAATTCTTAAGCTTCTTAAGTTCACCTTAATACCAAACGCTTTCTTTAGTGAGTTTGGGAACCCTTGCTAAAGGTTGGATTTTGCCTTTAGTTCAAATCGTCTGTTTCTTATCAAAATTCATACGTGTTCGTCGGCTGAATTCTTATTCGGCTGATAGATTTATTTCACACGTTAAACAAATTTGGCACGCCCGGTGGGACACTCTAAGGTGAGCAAATTGAGAAGTTTCCATATCCCGGTTCAGATCACTATTGGCGTATGCACCTAAGGTCCGGCAAAAATCTTAGCAGTATGGATACAAGCCAACCTAGCAAGAAGAACGAGGGCAGAAAGACTTCAAAGGGAAGCGTTCAGCCTTCTTTAGGAATGCCCGCTTCACCCCAGCCGGTGGGTACTCCCACACTTTCCACCACAACTGCTACTTCAGCAGTAGAGCTCTCTGATCAACCTCAGCTGATAGTAATGTCCACTTCATTTATTCGGGACCAAATTGATCAAGGGATGAATGACTTAATGTATCATATGTCAAGGCAACTTTCAAAGATCGTAAAACCCATGGTGCATAATGAGATGCATTTTGTTAGAGAAGCTGAGCGAAAACAATCAAATGCAGGTGAGGCCTCGGCTCACTCAGCTATCACGGGATCTTCTGCTGGCGGACAGAGTCAGGCAGGACCACAATCTACGGTCCAGCTGAGTCTGGGCATGCCACAGGTAGTCCCCATGTTCCAGCCTCCTCACCCTGACAGTGGTATCCAGATCGAGTTTACAATATGGGCAAGTACAAGTACCCAAGAGACCCCCTAGGTAACAGGAACAATTGGCTTGCCGTATCTGGCGCCTAGTACTTCTGTGATAGGTGCTAGTACACAGGTGGTCACAACTGGTGGCCCCATTTTCTCAGCTGCTCAGGGTCCTCCCAAGTATATTTATGATTATGCGGGAGAGTTACCCTGGTCCAACATCCCTCCTACTCTAATAGGTACCCCTGAGGGGTTTCCTTATGGGCAATCTGTTCCTGTTAGAATCGATCAGCCACGGGTTAATGTACCTCAAGTGGCCCCAATTCGGTCGATTGCTCAGCCATGGGTGAATAATCCTCCACATCCAGGCTATAACCAGGGGGCAATTCCCATCCAGGATCAGCAATATCAGGTGCCCCATCAGCTAGGGGGTGCTCCTATTAGGCCAGTGAGGCCGGTTCAGCCACTAGTGCCAAATTATCCGGGTGATGAGCCCCTCAGTTGATAGACCCAGAAATGATAGCCGAGACCATGAGGAGACATTTTGGAATCCAGTTAAGGTTGCTGGACAGGCTGTGTATAAGAAGCCTTATCCTGAGTGGGTGGATAGGATGATGCCTTTGCCTAGAGGGTTTAAGACTCTTGACTTTACCACTTTCTCAGGGGAAAATGGTAAATCCACTATGGAACACATCGGCAGGTTCACTGCCCAATGCGGGGAAGCAAATCAGAATGAGTTTTATAAGCTCTAATTGTTCCCCTTATCTTTGACTGGGGCGGCTTTTACTTGGTATTCTTCTTTAGCCCCTAACTCCATACAAAACTGGACTGACATGGAGCGTTGCTTTCATGATAGATTTTACATGCCTCAGCCAGATGTTACCGTGGCTGACATGATGAATCTAAGGCAAATGGTGGATGAATCAGTAACTGATTTCTTGGAAAGGTTCAGGAAATTAAGAAGCAAGTGTATCGTGCAACTGTCTGAGGTTGAATATTCTTCTATGGCTGTTAGTAACATGCACCCTCAGCTTAGGGAGAAGTTGATAGGGCAAGATTGCACTGACCTGAGTCAGTTGGCCTCCAGGATTGAACAGTACATCCTAGAAAAAGAGAGAAGGAGGTCTAGCAAGAACAGAGGACCTCATCTAATTAGTGTAATTAATGTTGAAGATCCAGATTAGATGTCAGATGAGTCAGCCGAGCAATCGGCAGATGTTATGGCTGCAGAGATAGTGAAAGGAAAACCATATTCATGCCCAGCTTTTAGACCCCCCAAAGGAAATGAGGTCCAAACTCCAGAAATAGGATTGATTATTCATTTGACGTTTCCAAGGCAGACCAAATTTTTTATTATCTTCTCAAGGATAAACAAATTAGACTGAACAAAGGGCACCAAATCCTCCCAGCAGAGGAATTGAAAGGAAAAAAATATTGTAAGTGGCATAATTCTTACACTCATGCTACCACCAATTGTATAGTGTTTAGAAAAGCTATACAAAAAGCCATGAAAGAAGGAAGGTTTAAACTAGCCGAAAACGAGATGACTGTCATTACCGATCCTTTTCCCCCAGCTGGGGTTAATATGGTTTCCTTCTCTGGGGAGACAGTATCTGGCTCACTATCTAAAAGATGGAAACAGCCGATACGTTACCAGTGGAGACAAAAGGGAGTGTTTGATGAGCCATATGGGGCTGGGAGAACTTTAGCTGTGTCTGATCAGTCTAAAACAATAGATCAGAGACCGTCTGTGTTCGATAGACTAAAGCGACCCCAGGTAAATAATGAATATGTCAAGAAAGATACACCGGCCGAATACAACAGGCCTACAATGTTTGGCAGGTTGGAGAGAAATCAGCCGAAGAGATAGGCTGAAGTCAGACAACATTCGACAGACTGTGATGTATACAGAGGCCCGAATGGGAATACCATTCTGGTCCCTAGGGACAGAATAGACGAGATTAACCCCAAGGTCTTTGGCAGATTGGATTTTTCAGGCGTGAGAAAGAATTTTGAAGAAACAAGAAAGGTTGCAATCAAATTTGGAGAAGCAACAAAGAAGGTTCCAGGAAGAAACATAGCTGGTAAATATAATGATGCTTTAGCTAATGCAAGGTTACCCATGATGGACGAGACTCCTATACCAAACAAAGGTAAAAGAGTAGCTCGTTTCGACGTGGAAAAGGGCATGACTACATTAAAGATTACTGTAAAGAATGAAGATGTCATTAGGCCCCAACGTATGGTTAAACCTCCAGCCGAGGTGGAATAAGGACACTGGTTCATTAACAAATATGCAAAAGGAAGAGACGTTGTGGTAAAAGAACCAGGAGTGATGACTAGAACTCAGAAAAGAAGGGCCCAGAGGAATAAATCAGTACAGCGAATGAAACAAACCTTGGCCATGTTAGCCGAGGCAAAGAGAACTAACCGTGCTGAGATTAAAACTTCTGAGGTGGCTGAAATTCTAGAGGCTGCTTTTGGACAACCGAAGGAAGAAATAGTTGCTGAGGTGAGAAAACAGAGACCAGTGCAGTCAGGAAACCAAGATTGTCTTTGAGAGGAAGAGCAAAATTTCTAGGAGATGATTAATGAGTTAGAGATAACTGACTTTGAAGAGGTACCAGTCATAACAACAGAAGAACAGGTACCTCTAACAGTCAAGGAAATTGAAGAAGAACTCGGGTCAGACCTTCTGTTAGAAGATTCCGTGTTGAATTCTATACTAGGAGAAGACGAAGATCACCCCTCAGCTGAAACTAATGTGGTGGGGTTGATTCCTAGTGAGTTCTTGGCTCGGCAGAAGCAACCCGAGAAATTGGAAAGTGATGTGGTTGCTGAGGAAGTTGAGTGGGCTGTTTTAGCTCCCATTTCAGAAGAACCCAAAATAGAATTCCCTAAACCAGCAAGGAAAATGACCAAGCATCTGAAGCCCTTATACATCAGGGCTCGGGTTAATGGTAAGACTATTAGTCGAGTCTTGGTGGATGGAGGAGCAGTGTTAAATATAATGCCTTCAGCTACAATGAAGAAGCTGGGTAGATGTAAGCAGGATTTGATTCCCACGAATATGAAAATGACCAATTTTACAGGGGATGCCACGACTGCTTTAGGAATTTTGGTAGCCGACATCACCGTGGGGAGCAAAACTTTGAGCTTTGCCTTCTTTGTGGTAGACTCCAAGTCCACTTATTCCATACTGCTGGGAAGGGATTGGATTCATTCCAGTCAGTGCGTGCCTTCCACTTTGCACCAGATGTTAATGTTTTGGGATGGGGATAAGGTAGAGTTAGTGCCAGCCGACAAGAATCTATTTATAGCTGACGTAAAGATGGCTGAGGCTATATTTTATTCGCCCCGGCTGGAGCCTATTACTATCCCTGAAGGATATGAAGAAGGATCTTGGGCATCTTGTAACCTAATTGTCGATGGCTTTTCTGTTAATATCCAGGCCGATTTACAAATTTTATGGTTATGTTTAGATGGATAACAAGGCCCAAGTAATTGAAGACCTGAGACACAGGCTGACATCCTTGGAAATTGAACATAGGATTGGTACGATTGTATCTATGGAGTCAGAGGAGATAGTGGAAGAAGAATGTTCAGCGGATACACCTAGGGGGCATGAGTCTGAAGAGAGGTGGGAGTCCCCGATCAGCAGGAAGATTCCTACCTTTTCAGCTGAAGATCCTTTGTTGGATGTCAACTTAGGGACTGAACAGGAACCAAGAATGACAAGAATAAGTAGCTTGTTGAGCAAGGAAGAACGAAATCAAATGATTGATTTAATAAAGACGTATAAGGATTGCTTTGCATGGGACTACCATGAGATGCCAGGCCTTTCTCGTGAATTGGTGGAGCATCGGTTGCCGATCAAAGAAGGATTTAAGCCCCACTGCGCTGCCAAAAGATTCAATCCGAGCTAATACCTAAAATTAAGGAAGAGATGGAACGACTACTTAAAAAGGTTTCATTCGTACGGCCGATATATAGAATGGCTGTCGAATATAGTCCCTGTAATCAAGAAAAGTGGGAAGGTTAGGATTTGTACTGACTATAGAAATTTGAATCTTGCCACTCCCAAAGATGAGTATGTAATGCCCATAGCTGACATGCTTGTCGATTCTATAGCCAAAAACGGCATTTTAACATTAATGGATGGGTATGCTGGGTATAATCAAATTTTCATAGTTAAAGAAGATGTTCATAAGACAGCTTTCAGGTGTCTTGGCACTATTGGGATATTCGAATGGCTAGTCATGCCGTTTGGATTGAAAAATGCTGGCGCCACATACCAAAGAGCCATGAATGCTATCTTCCATGAGTTAATAGAAAAAAACATGGAAGTATATATTGATGATGTCATAGTTAAATCCCATGATTTTAACCAACATTTAGCCGATTTAGAACAAGCTCTTAAGAGAATGAAGCGTCATAATTTAAAAATGAATCCTGCTAAGTGTTCTTTTGGTGTATCGGCTGGGAATTTTTTGGGTTTTTTTGTTCATAAACATGGGATTGAAGTTGATAAAAATAAAGCCAAAGCTGTACTAGATGCGAGACCCCCTCAGAATAAAAAAGAATTACAGAGTTTGATCGGTAAAATTAACTTTATGAGAAAGTTCATTTCAAATTCAGCTAGTAAGCTGAGAGCTTTTTCTCCGTTACTGAAATTAAAAGATGCTGATGAATTAGTATGGGGAGCAGAGCAACAGCTTACATTTGATCAAATAAAGCAATGTTTGGCTAGTCCCCCAGTGTTAGTTCCCCCAGTGTTAAGGAGGCCGTTGAAATTATATATATCGGCTGCCCCAGAATCAATCGGCTGCCTGTTGGCACAGGATGATGAAGATGGGAACGAAAGATCTATCTATTATCTTAGCCGATTGCTTAATGACCCCGAAACTAAATATACTCCCATAGAAAAGCTATGCTTGTCTCTTTTTCATGCCTGTACGAAGCTGGAATATTACCTCTTACCAAGGGAGGTTCAAGTAGTATGCAAAATTGATATTGTAAAATACTTGCTACATCGGCCTATTTTGAAAGGACGATTAATGAAGTGGGCTATTAAGTTAAGTGCATATACATTAAAGTATATGCCTTTGAAAGCGATGAAAGGACAAGCTTTAACTGATTTCTTAGCTCAGCATCCTTGTGTAGATCTTATAGATCATTTAGCTGAGGTGAGCCATTGTGTTAACTTGAGACCTTGGGTATTAACTTTCGATGGATTCAGAACTAACAAGGGTGCTGGGGCTGGAATCACAATTACAAGTCCTGCTGAAGAAAGCTGAAAGTTCATGCATCAGTTGAGGATAGGATGTTCAAATAACCAAGCTGAATACGAGGCTTTAATATTAGGGTTAAAAATTCTATTGTCTATGAAAGCCAAATACATCCAGGTTATGGGAGATTCCCAGTTACTTATAAAATAGCTAGCTGGGGATTATAAATGCACTAACCCAAATTTGGTAGAATGTCATAAAATGGCTAGCAGTTTGTTAAAATAGTCTGCCGATGTAGTGATAATGCATGTACCCAGAAGGCATAGCGAAGAAGCAAATGATTTGGCACAACATGCTTCTGGTTATAAGGAAACCTTTAAAGGTGTTCAGCTTGTAGATAATCGGCTCAAGGAGTTCTTTATTGGAGCAGTGGATACAATTGATGACTGGAGAGCTAAGCTAATAAGGTATTTAAAAAACCCTTCTTCTGCTTCCACTTTCCAAATGAGGCAAAAAGCCTTAAAATATACCTTGGTGGATGAAGAACTACATAAGAGAGGATTGGAAAGAAATTTGTTAAGATGTCCTAGTAAAGCTGAAACCTTGAAACTTATGGGGGAAGCTCATGAAGGGATATGTGGTTCACATAGATCAAGATCTGTGATGCGCTGGCTAATACATAGGTATGGATATTATTGGCTAACCATCAATGCAGATTGTCATGCTTATGCCAAAGGGTGTGAAGAGTGTCAAAAGCACGGGCCAATTCAAAGGATCCCAGCCGAGGAGATGCATTCTGTTATTAAGCCTTGGCCATTCCGAGGATGGGCAATGGATCTAATTGGAAAAATATACCCTTCATCTTCCAAAAGACATTAATTCATTATTGTTGCCACTGATTATTTTACAAAGTGGGTGGAAGCCCAGCCGATGGTTAATGTTACCCAAGCCGATGTTATCAGGTTTATTAAAAATCAAATTATCTATCGGTATGGCATTCCAGAAACTATTACAACAGATCAGGGCACAATGTTCATAGGAGAAAAGACGGTTGCTTTTGCAAAAGAATATGGTATCAAGTTGATACAGTCTTCACCTTATTATGCACAGGCAAATGGCCAAGCCGATACTACAAACAAAATATTAATCAACTTGATTAAGAAGAATGTGGAAGACAAACCTAAAAGATGGCATGAAGCGTTAGCTGAAGTTCTATGGGCTTACAGAAATTCAAAGTCTATCACAACGGGGTTCACCCCTTATCGGCTAACTTATGGTCAGGATGCCGTGTTACCATTGGAAATCAATGTAAAATCATTGAGGATAGCCAAACAGCATTGTTTGACTATGGATGAATACTAGCAAGCCATGTTCATGGAGTTGGAATCGGCTGATGAGGATAAATTAATGGCTTTAGAAAATATTCAAAAGAATAAAAAGAAAGTGGCCAAGGCATATAATAAGCATGTCAAAATTAAAAGTTTCGTCGAAGGGAATTTAGTTTGGAAAGCCATTTTGCCTTTAGGGGCTAAAGACCCAATGTTAGGAAAGTGGTCGCCAAACTGGGAAGGACCTTATATAATTAGTCAAATTATGATTAATGGAGCTTATCGGCTAGTTAACATGCATAGTGAAGAGATGGTGAGAAGCATAAATAGAAAGTATCTAAAAAACTATTATCCTTCGATTTGGGGTAATTAAAGGAAAAGGAGTCGGTTCAAAATATCAGCTACAAGTTAGCCGATTAGCTTTTTCAAAATTAAGACTGGTAAAAAAAAAAGTTCACAGATTGGCAGGAACAATAGCTGGTTGGTCAGAGTCAGGTGCTTGAGTTGGATCAAGAGTCGGAGCATCAGCTGAAGGGGATGGTTCAACAAGACTAGCAGCAAAAGAGGTGACTTGATCAGCTGCAGATTCAGGGGCAGGAATGGCTTCCACTTCTGGCTGATTAATTATTGTATCAGCCGAAGATGGTGCCAACGTCCTCTTTGCCTCGGTCAGGAGTTCTTTCAAACTTGCCCAAACTCCCTTGGTAAGGAGAAGTCCACGATCCGCAACGGTTAGGTCCTCTTCAAAAGCGTCCTTTTGCTGTAGTAAAGGAATTATCTCGGCATCTAGAGCGGAAGACTGATGATACAATTGCATTTTGAAATTAGCACTAGAAGTTAGCTTTTGAGTAAGAATTGCCAGTTTAGGTTCCGTTTCGGCAATCTCTTTATTGATTCTCTCCCTCTCAGCAATCAGTTCGGCTAGGCATTTGGACATTTTGTCCTTTTCGCTCAGATCAGCTTTCTTTTTAGCTTCAACTTGTTGGAAGGAGGATTGAAAATGAAGCTTCTGGTCTTGAAGTTCACCCAGCCGAGCAAGATCCTTAGCAGCTTGGTCATGACGACCCTTGAAAACTTGAAAATTATAGAACACTTCATGATGCACAATTTTTAGTTTCAAACAAGTCTACAAACTTGATGCGGGATTAATTGTTACTTTGCGAACCCAAGTGCAGGTTGTCTCAAGTAATAAATTTCTAGGGAGTACGAGGTCGATCCACAGGGAATTGTTGAAAATTATTTAAAGTGAAGTAAATATTTTGTTACTATAGTAAAAAATTATTTACTTGGGTTAAAAGATCCACTCTTGGTAAATAAAGTAAAGGTAAGATTAATTCATTTTATAATTCAATTAAAATCCTCGCAACATGGAGGTTCCAATCAAAAAATACAACTTTAAAAGTCTATTTAAAATAATATACGTATTTATATTATGTTTTCAAAAAATATTACTATCACTTATAAATGGGTTAAAGCATTCATTGTGCCAATATTTTGTCTACAACAAATCAAGAACTCTACTTTATAAGGAGAGTTTCTAACACCACCACTTGTAAATGGGTTAAAGCATTCATTGTGCCAATCTCTTGTCTATAACAAATCAAGAACTCCACTTTACAAGGAGGGTTTCTAAATTAATTGGAAACAAAATACAATACGTATAATGACCACTTGAAAATATATCATTTAAGCACAAGAGAGAAATTAATCTAACCTTATTTCATTACCAAGAGTTTCACCCCTTCACCCAAGTAAAATGAAACTTAGTTACTCATAGATAAGAAGAAAGAAAGAGAGAAGAAGAAGAAGAAGAACATGACTTTAATTTAGAACAAAGAAAAATTACTACAAGAAAATCTAGTAACAAACTAACATCATTTTGGTACCTAACACCTAACACCCTCAATGATCTGCCAAGGCCTCCTTTTATAGAGGTTTAGAGATACAAAATGATAAGGGGGCTGAGTCATTAGTAGGTGAATGAGTGGAAAATGAGTGGAAAATGCCAAATGACTTTTGGTGAGTGAAAAATTATGGAGATTCCTTGTTTCTGAAATCATGCAGCTCTGAATTCATTGCATTCGTCATTTTTGAACCAACATGAAAGTTGTAGGGCTGGATCGTAGCTTTCAAATGGCTTTAGTTTGAGTCCAATATCATTTCTATAACTCCAGATACGTTCAAATTATTGCACACTGCCCAGGCCCATCCATACTCCTCTGTTCTGACTTCCAAGCCCAACATCACCTTCAAGGAGTCCGATTCTGGAAAAGTTTTCAACATGAAAGTTGTAGATATGGGTCTTAACTATTCAACATCCAAATTTCAGCCTATTTGACAACCTTTAACCCGAAAACTGTGATGAACAGTACACGTAGGTTAAGCTATCAGGAAAAGCACTCTGGTTCTTGTTTCAACCCTAATTTGAGTTATCTACTCGTGTGATTGGGCCTTTGAGGTCTTCATGAAAGTTATAGAACTCTCTCTTATCTTTCAAATGCCACTAGAATCACCTCTAAAGACCACCTACATCCCAAGATATAGCTCAAATACAGAAACAATGTAAGACATAAATTATGCTGAAAAATTCAATTAAGTCCAATTTGAGTCCAAACTTACAAAACATAATCAAAATCAATCAATTAAGTACATAGATAGTATAAATGACTAAAAATGAAGGCTTATTAATGTATCAAATATGTGATCATCACTTCACCTACTTGAACGGCTATACGGTTGAAGATAGCTCTCTGGTTTTCATCAGTATTCGATGATTTAGCAAGCTTTGATAGTGCTATCCGAATGTTAGTAATTGTGCGCTGTTCCAAAGGGATATCTTGATCAAGCAAGGTTTCCACGAAAGACAGACATTGGTCTGAAGGAGAACTCGGGTCCACAATAGCCTTGGGAACCGGAGAAGAAAAATATTGGGCTAAGTCCTCCTCAGAAACAAGCACATCAGAGGCTTGGTTTATTGGGGCATGCAGCACAGGAGCTGGAGGAGTTGGCTCATGTTCCTGATAAAGTATAAAAATAAGTTTAGTCGATAATCAGGAAAAAGGTGAAAATTGTTAATTGGCTAAAGAAGTTAATGGGATTACTGGTGTCGGAGGAAATCTCGAGGGAGAAGGTCTTAGAGAAGCAACTTCTGGATGAGTCTCGGAAGATTGTTGATAAGTCTATCAGAGCAAGGTAAAAGGAAAAAGTGTTAGAACTAAGGATTTATTAGAGCAAGTTTTAAAATCATATACCTTTCTCAGTTTCTTCCTCTTGTGAACTGATTGTTGAGCAACGGGAGTTGATTGTTGAACAATAGCTGCGGGTTCCCGAATAACAATCCCTGTTTGCCTAAATGAATGCCTAGTAGGCTTAGGGCGAATAGTTTTGGAAGCAGGAGTATTTCCCAGTGTTTCAAGATCTATGGTCATTGGTTGAGAAAGCCCTGAAACATAAAGACATTAGAAAATGTTGAAGGTAGTCAATGCTTAGAAAAATGGATTTAAAAGTACCTGCTACATCGGCTGTAGGTCTGCTTCTTGTGGACTTGGATTTCCTGGATGATATGGGCTGAATGTTGATAACAGGGTGATCCATGCCTCCGATAATCAGTTTCGAGAGGTAACTGGAAGTGGGAGCAAAAAAATCTTGCTGGATACTGAAGGCCACCAGTTGGTAAAGGCTGATGATTCTCCAGGAAATTGCCTAAAAGGTCTGAACTCAAAAGCATTTAGTTTTTGCAGGTTCTGCTGAGTCAAAGAGATCACATTCTTGTCAGATAATGTGGGTCTTCCAAAAGCGGTTGCCACTGATTGGTAAGCCAGAGGGATGTTCTGAAGGAGTCCAAATTGCTGAGCCAGGAGGTGTGGGCAGTAAAATTCGGCCGATGTTTTGTTATAACGGCTGGTTGGCTTTACTCCACACATCAAGTCTCTAGCCGATAACACACTGCCCCAGTATAGAGAAATGTAGTTGGCCAGCTAAGGATCTGGAGAGTCCGCATGGGTGTTCATCCAGAGAAGACTATGGGGTCTATCGACTAAAGGGAAAAATTCTTTTGCATGCCGAATAGAAGTAAAAAGTTCAGTCGCAAAGTTAAAGGCTGAATGTTTGACAAAGGGAGTAGTTTGCAAAACTCGACCTAGAGAGATTGAAGTCAAGGAAGAAGAAGTAAAACTCTTATGAGATAAAGGTATGAATTCCGGGAAGTAAAGGGTTACCCAGAGCTGGAGAAACCAGAGAGGTCCTGCTACATTGTCTAGTTTCTTATTGTTTTGGAGTCTAGTAACCATGGTGAAAAGACTCTTGTACAAAGAGGAAAGGAAAAGAGTACCTAAGGCTAGAGGTTTGCCAGAAGTAACCAAAGAAACAAGGTGGGATATCTCTAGGACCACTGCGACAGAGCTAGAG
Source organism: Ormosia semicastrata (assembly GCA_029884595.1). NCBI lineage: Eukaryota > Viridiplantae > Streptophyta > Magnoliopsida > Fabales > Fabaceae > Ormosia > Ormosia semicastrata. Next base: position 41,155,429 of record JAQQTO010000059.1, read on the forward strand.
CAAATAAAATATTTGTAAAACCAATAAAGAAGGAAGACTTGATGTTCTCCATCAGACACCTGATGAGAAGTTTTGGCATTGGAAGACAAGAAATTAGAGTAGGAAGAGGTGTTTTTAGAAAAGTTTACCTTCAATGCTGGATAGGAAAGTTCAAAAAGCAAATTTACATCTTCACCAATTATTGGAAGGCCGGTGATAGCTGCCACATCCAACAAGGAAGGGCTCATGATGCCTGAAGGAAGGATGAATCCGTTCATAGAGGTAGACCAGAACCCTAGGAAGCTAAACAGAAGGTCAAGATTTGGAGGAATCTCATGTTGAGAAAGCATAATGATGTCGTAAATTCCCCATGCTTTCCAATCTTCTCCTTGGCTAGTCGAAACCCGCTTCAGCCAATCGGCATACTGAGGGGCAAGGCGAGGCCAGGTCCGGAGGTCATTAGGGCATTTGTTGATAGAATATCAGTTGGTAGTAATGGGAAGCTCAAAATGTCTGGAATACAAGTGATGGTCAAGAAAGATCTTGCTCTCGTAGATGTCAAAGGTACATGGGGTTATGGTGAAGGAATTCAAAAGCAGAACAAGCACGCGGAAGCCAGCATCTTGTCCTTGGTTTAATGGTTGCTGGGTGCTGAAAGCCGAATCAGATGAAAATGATGAAGAATTATCATCCCCATAAGAGTAGGTTTTATTTTGGGAATCAGATATGTCAGACATGATCGAAGAAATGAGAAGAGAAGTTTGCTAGGTGCTTTGAAGACAAAATGGTAAAAGTAAGTCCACTAAAAATTTTGGTTGAACTTATAATTATTCTGTGAAGGGATGGTAATATATTTTGACCGTTTGATTTTTTCGGCCGAGCATTAAAAGATAAAGTGGACATTGAATTGGGCACGGTGCTCGAAAAGCTTAGCTACATTTATTCAACTTCCTAAAATCAACAGAAAAATGTAAGGGGGCAGTTGTTATCACCCAAAAAATAAATTCAAAAAGTAAGCTGATATAACGGCTAGCTAAGGGTGATTAGCCGAAGGAGGATGTAGCTGATAGATAGAAGAACACCCGGCTAAGGTTGAGTTGGGCCTTGTTATTAGTGGGCCAGGATTGAAACAATGAAAAGCGGAAGCATATTAGATTGTAAATTGATGGAAGGCTAAAAAACTGAAGTTGTTATCAACGGATGCCACAAAACATGCCGAGGAAATAGGAGTTGAGTTGTTGAGGGGCAGCCGTTGTGGTCAGAACGGTTAAGAATCATGGGTAGGCTAGCCGTGGTTTAGTTGCTTGTTTTTAGGAATTCTAGCCAGTAAAGTTGGCTATGGCGGAGGTTAGAGTTTATTTATAAATACCATTTGTACTAAATTATTAAGGACGGATCACAATCAATACAACTTTTAAGATTTGTTTATTTTGCTTAACTCTTCAGCCCTTTACTATATTGTCTTTACTTTATGTAATTTATCTTCCGCAAGTTTATTTCTTAGCCGTTTACAGCTTTAACCTCAAATTCTTAGGCTTCTTAAGTTCATCTTAATACCAAACGCTTTTTTTAGTGAGTTTGGAAACCCTTACTAAAGGTTAGATTTTGTCTTTAGTTCAAATCGTCTGTTTCTTATCAAAATCCATACGTATTCATCGGCTGAATTCTTATTCGGCTGATAGATTTATTTCACACGTTAAACATCCTCCAAGTTTCAATGACAGGTCCTTAGTTTTTAACCTTCTCAATGCTTAGTTCTGTATGAACTGGAATCCCAAAACTCATGAGGGAAAACATTAGTGCTTTTGTTGGCAGAATATTAGTGCTTTATGCCTTTATCACTGTTGAATTGCCTATAAGGATCTGAAACTGTAAATAGTACAGTTTCCAGTTTCTTTCCATCATTTTCCTAGGAGCAGTGCCCAGCCAGCAACTAGCTCTGGGGGGTAAATGAGGGAAATAAAAGGACAATCTTATCTGGACCACTTATTTGTTTGTTAATCATGAAAGAGCTTGATGTAATGTCATATATTATTGATATCTTATTCTTCTGCAATATAAATTATGCGAATAATATTCTCCTCTATCAGCTGGTAGATGAGTCAATAATGTACCATAACTTGTGCTTTCCATACCATCTAATGCAGATTAATGTTTCTGCAAAAGATGCTTTCCTTGACCCCGCCAGTATTGTAGCATTAACTGTTCTAAACTTGTAATATGCTAACTCAGAGTAATGATAAGCATAAACTTACACTTACGTAATTATCGTGAAAATCATTGGATAACACCTTGGTGCCATATAACTTTTTCTTGATGGTCTAGATGGACACATTATTACTCACATATAGTTTGTGATTTTTCCTAGCTCAAATTTATATATTTTTGCAGTTGATAACTCACAATCATATACTTTATATCACATCAATATTTTAAGGGGAATTCAATATTTTAAGGGGAATTCACATCTCCCTTGTCCTTATCTTATCTGTATCCGTTTTTGTATGATGGGTGGGGTACCATAGTAATTAGCTTTAAAAATCATAAATCTTTTAGGTTAAAGTACTTAAAGGTAAAGTGGTTTTCAAACCAGAGGTATTAGTAGGGAGAAGAATTATTTTACTCCTCTTAGGATAACTAATTACAAAATTGAAAAAAAAAAAAAGAAATGAAATGGTGGGTAGGAATCACAATTTTATTGATGAGATTCAAAACACAGTGATGGCTAATTTAAAGTTTTTCTGGACATAATACAAAATACTTTCTTTTTAGTATATTAGATAACTCAATTATTAGATTGAGATGTATTCATGGTAAACTTCCGCCAAAGGATAAATTTGATTCTGGATCTCAATTTGAGAAAGAGAATCACTTCTTCTTAGAATTCTTTAGTTTTTAGACTGATTTTTAAGCAAGAACGTTAAGGTTAATTTCGAATGAAATACTGAATTGTATAAATCAAAATCGAAATATTAATGCGTAAGAAGTAACTTAGTAAAATAATGGTAAATGAATAAAAAAATGATAAGATGAATGAAAAGAATTTGTTTAAAAAAAAGTAAAGTTTGCTTTTAAAAGTTGAGAAAACAGTAAAGCAAATAAATTGCATGAAATATAAATGACAAAGAAATAAAGTGCACTAAAGTAAACTTGACAAGTAATGTAAAATGTAAAATGCAAAAGTTTAAATAACATGAATTGAAATAAAGCAATGTAAAAGAATCATGAAAAATAAACTTATAAGTATATAAAGTGCAGGAAAGTAAATTTGCAGAAAAGTAATGACAACAATTAAAAAGAACTCAAATGATTTCGAAAGAATCACTTGATCAGGAGTAAAAAATAGTTTGTAGTAAAGAAAATGATTAGAAGTTTAAATGAAATTAAAAGAACTTTGCATTGAAATTGTAAATGATACAGAAAGGAGATTGGATGGAAACATATTGGATTAGACTTGTGTTTGCTGGAGATGTCAAGGTCAGAGCATGTTTACAAGTGTTTGTGTGTATAGAATCCAACTCCTAAGTGTTTCCATCCTTTTAGTATTTATAGACATTCTAAGTAACTACACTTTCTACAGGATCTTAATATGTGTCTAAAACAAAGATACTGCCTAATGATTATTAGTAATCCTTGTCAAGCAACAGCTAGATTTTTGTCAACAATCCTCATGGTACAAACAACTGTTCAATCTTTGTCAGCAATCATTGTATTGTCTTGATTCTTTTACTTGCAACTACTGCTAACTTCTATTTCAAATTCAACTTTTTTTTTTTTTTAATTCAAACTTGAATCTTCAAACATTTGTTGGCTTTTGGTTGAGACCCTTTGCTTTTATTTTCAGAAATTTGTTAAGTGTAACTAGTCTTCGAATCTCCATTTCGATAGTACCTCGAAATTATCACTCTTGATATAAAATCGAAATGACCTTTCATGATTTTAAATCGAAACTATCATTTCGATAACTTTGAGTCTTTACTACAACTTCGACTCTAATAAAAATGAAGTCGAAGGTCTCAATGTTCGAGATCTACTCGAAGTCACCACTTATAGTATGAAGTCGAAAGTATCATTTCTGATATCAAATCAAAACTAATACTTGATAGTTTCAAAACTTACAATTTCTACTCGAGCTACCATTTTTCGATACCAAATCGAAACTACTATTTTGGTAATTTTTAAATCGAAAATGTTATCTGGATAACCTTATTATCTTTAATTCTAATGGAATCGTATAAGTTTTCGAAGTAAGTCTTCGACTGTACATCGAAATCTCCTAAAATCGAAAAGTGTTATTTTTTACCAACAAGATGTTACTCTAAATTTGTTTTCACCTAACCACTTGAATTTAGTTGGTTAAGACACTAATTGCTTCTCAATATTGCTTTATCTATACTAAAGGCAATAAATTACAAAATCCATCTTGAATTAGTTGCCAAGAAAGAAAAGGAAAAGGAAAAATGGGAATCCTTTTAATTCAGAATTTCATTCTTTTTCCATGAACCATGTGATGAATGAACTAGTTTGTCTCTGGATTCAAAGTCCACTAACTTAGTTAAATCGCTTTCAATTAAAGAAATAACATAATGGTGTTGATTTTCAAGTTTCAAATTGCATCTCTCTCAACAATTGGTCTTTCTGAGGAAATTCAACCCATCTATAGAAACTTATCTCAAGGTCGGTTTAATGTTGAATAATTGGCTTAACCACCTCACATAACAGACTAATCAGATAGAGATAAGCGAACCAATTACATATCGGTATCAGTTAAGTAGAGCCTCAAGCATAATTTCCCCGGTCAAAATCCAGCATTCTATGTTCAAAGTACACGGTAAAAGTATAGAAACCAGAGTAATGGTTCCTACTAAGCTTCCCTATAGAGCACCTTTTATTTTTTTTATTTAAATGGTGACATATTGTTGGTAGAAAAATAAAGAATGCCCACTAGATGATGATGTTCACCTTATGACAAATTAGAAGCTTAGCCAATTGTAGATTATATAATTGGTTTAATTCTATGTGCTGGACACTCCAAACTTTGCTATCTTATCAAATCTCAGTAGCACTGCGAGTACCCGAAAAGGTAACCACATAACAAAACACCAACGATAGCAGCTGCAGAGCAATTCTGGTCCGTGTCAATGTGACATGACTGCTGGTTTGGCATATTCCACTAGCAGAAAGTAGATTCTTTATATGCCACAAGGAATTGGAAAAAGGGCAACAGGCCTAAATTAAGAAAGTAATAATAAGATAATGGTCATTTCATTATGGCAAACATGTTACTGGCAGTGCAAACAAACAACCACAATGGAAGCACTAGCACCATGCCACAGACAAGAGGCTCTACTGCAAATATTTATAAAGCAATCAATTAAAGAGTGAAAATCTTTACTATTTTGTAAGACCCTTGAATTTCCCACTTGCCATCAGCAGATATCATTTATTGTATTAAGATCACACCACTAGTTTCTAGGATTCCTTCAGCTAGAGCAGCAAAACTTAAAAAGGCAAGCATTATATGCAGAAGCTCATGATACAAGTTAGCCTGAGGCTAATTTCATTACTACTTTTTTCTGGTTGTTTCTGATTCCTGTGATATCTTTTCCTAAAACACTCATGCAAGCTGTCCTCTACTCAATAAATTAATGAATTTTTTGCTATTTCCTTCTTGATGTTCATAATTATTGCTTCAGCTATGCTTAGCCAGACCCGAGGGGAAAAATTGAAAAACAAATAAAAAAAAAAAAAACTGATGACCCAATGGCAGAAAGATAACAAATAAGCATTTAATTTCCTGAGAAGGTAACAATAAGTAATATCTGAAGACTCAAAGAAAAAACCCACTTTCTTCTAATAAATAATCACATGAAAATAACATCCCCCTTTATTTTCTCTCATTCATTGCATACATTTAGAAAGCAACATTTTACCAAATGCAAATCATTGGTTAGAGTTTCTCAATGGAGGGTTTTACACAAAACTGTTTTCTTTTTTGCCATTTCGAATGGTGATTTAGCTTGACAAATGTCTGAAGAACTATCTCTTCCAAAGAAAAAATAAAAAATAAAACAGAGGTTACAACTTGGGATGGGGTCACATTAATTTGATTGTCCTTGATGGTCTAAGAAACAGCAGTCTCTTTCTCCAATTTGTCATCAATTTTGTCACATATATTGATTTAATGAGTCAGTCCTTGATTCCCAATAACATTAATTAGTCAATAGGGTAGCATCTTGAATGGGCTGTGGCCCAAATACCACCAAAGTAGACCAATAAATAATTATTGACCACCTCAACACCCAAATTGTTTAATAACAATATTTAATAAAATAATTGATGTAAAATTTATGTGTTTTTTAATTAGACATTTGATTAAACATTTTGTCCTATGAGGTCATTAAATGTCAATTTCTGAACTTGATTGAGAGCTCTGTACTTCTATTTCCTTTTGAAAATGTAAAACTTGCTGATCTAAGCTTCTTTGGAGAAATTCTTATTTCTTATGTCATTATGGAATAAGAGAAATATTTTGTTTGGTATGATTGATTATATATTATGTATGAGCTTTATTAACTATAATTATCTCTTATTTTAATTATATTTTTTAAATCATAATTAATATGATACACATTCAATAATAATATATAATAAAAAATTTCTCTTACTTAAGAATCACTTAAAAATCTCTGGCTACTTTGTGGGATTCTACTATTAAATGTGCTTCGTAGACTTGCATAATACTTGCATACAAGATAATATTATGTGTTTGATGTTGTTAGATTTGTTTTCCTAAATGACAATGGTCATTAATTATTAGAAAGGATACTTGCGAACTGCGACTCAGTCTTCTTTTATTCATGAGAATTTTTTCGTTATAAAATCTAAAAATCAAATAAAAACTGGATTTAACCAGTAATGGATAGAAATCTGAAATCATATTCCTTGAAAATAAGAATGACTGAAAACGGTAGTTTTTTTTTAAGTTAACCAATAATGTATTTTTTTTTACATAATAATGTAATTATTTTTTATTTTGTAAAACTTTGTAGATGTAATAGGCTCTTCATCATTACATATATATTTTAATCCTAACCAAAAATGCAAAATGCATATTAAAGGGCATGTAGTGCCCAAGAAATGCAAGTGATTAAGCCACTAAGAGTGGATTTGATAGTTTGTATGAAGTTAACTTCAAACTTCGATGTCATTATTATACAAACAAAATTCAACGTTAGATAATTCTAAAAGACATGTTAAAAACAAAATTTAAAATTTTAGTTCCAATTTTAATTCCAACATATTCAATTCTCAAGCACCAAACAAAGCCTTGTGAAACTTATCTAAAAAGTCTATAATTTTTATGTTCATAAAATAGATATTAAAAAAAGTAAACTGCCATAGGCATCAATTTCTCATTAAATGTGAAAAAAAAAATTGTAATTCAAAAAATTTATCTATAAAGCATGTGAGATTTTAAATTTTTCATGCCACCTAAACCGATCAGTATCAATGCTAGGGGTGGACTGATGGTGTGAGGAGGCAGCGGTAGATCCCAAAACCAAAAAATTTTCCCTGTGTAATATATGTAAAATTTTATAGGTTTGATCCATCTCATAATTTTTTTTTTAACTCAACGGCTGAATTGGTGAAATTTAATGTTTATAAAAAAATTATTTACTAGTGTAAATGTTCCAACACTTATACACGTATACCTAATTCTTATGATAGACCTCATTAAAATTAAATTTACCATTCATTTAAAATATTATTAGTAAGTATTCTATGAATTACACAATTTTTTTAAAAATAAAATAACAAAAAAATGTTAAAAAGTGGATAACTATGATAATTAATTAAAATAAAATTTAAATTTAAAATTTAAATAAAAAATGTAAAATAACATATGAAACCACTCTTAATCAAATGTACTATAATTTAATATATAATATAGAAGTGGATTGTATAGCTTTACCTAAAATTAGTTTAGCCCCTAATAAACACCACATGTTTAAGAATACTTTCACCACCAACTTTTGTTACTATCACCATCTTATTCGTAGTGATAGTTTTTAAAGGAATGAAAAAAAATTGCTAAATATAACTAAATTTATTTTTTATGTATATAAAAACATTATTAAGAAACCAAAATTGTAAATTTAATCTGCGATGAGGATTTTAATGCATGTTTGGTAACCTCAAAATTTTAATTTTTTTTTTCAAAAACTCTTTTTAAGGACTTTCAATTATAAGTGTTTGGAATATAAAATAAGTTAATTCAAATATACACTTAATTTATGATGACACGAAATATAACCCGAAAATATTGTTATCTTTCCAGCAATTTTTTTTATTTAAACAAAAACAATGATGACTTCTTAAAATGAAACAAACCTAATACATGTGCACACACATAATATACAAACACCATTTTCATAAATGGCAACATTTAATTTATATAAGTATCTGATTTTCTTTTCAGTCAAAAAAAGTAATTGACTTTCTATTTAAATAAATTCAATGTTTCTATTTATGAAAATAGTATGCACAGTCATATAAAAAAAATAGTATGTACAGATTGCAACTAAATAATTTTTTTCCACAAAATATATGTGCATTCATAATTATTTCGGTGAGATTACTTGTTTAAAAGGCAATATAATAATAATATTTCATATGTTTACCTTGTAAGTAGTTTCAATGTTGGAAAGATGTAAAATTCAAGTCTGGCATGGGAAGTATTGTTCATGAATCACACGCAAACGTGTTAAGTGGTGACTCTCAAATTATTTGACTTGTTATCAAGTGATTGAAAATTTATTAAACCATGAATCTTTCTTTGTTTTGGTGACACGAGAGAAGAATTCTACAAAAGCAACTGCACAGGCACATGCAGGGCACATCAATGGACGAGCCACTGCTCCTATATATGATCAACTTTGAAGGAAAGGCACCACAACATTAGGGGGATGAGGAATTATATCATGAGAACCAACATCAAAACCAAACCATGCGAGATCCCTTTCAGTTCAGGCCATCAGCACAATCAATTGCCCTCTCTTCCACTAGGATAAAGATTGAATAGCCTGAACCAAACCAGCACAAAGAGTGTGTAGCAGAACACCCTTTACTTTAATTTACATATAATCTCACTCATCTTGCACAAGCTTTCTAATACTCAGACCTTTGGCAACAGTAGTCAAACCCTTTAAGATATAGACCAAAACTCCGCCTGCAAGATGGTGCAAACACTCAAATTTTGAACAAAGCCCATAACTATGCAACTTCATAATTATGCACAAATTGGTTAAAGCTGATATGCCAGCACAATTTTATGTGATTATTAAGAGGAATCAGAGTATGGAAGCAGTTGGCAGAGAAATTTTTTTGTCTCCTGGCATTGGCACTCCGCAATTTTTACTATATAAAAAAAATTTCAAGTTGAAAATATGGCTGTAGTTATATAACATATTGAGGAAAATTTAAGAAACTGTAATTAATTAAAAGAAGTTAGTATATTGGACTATACATGAATAAGCAATTAAGAGTGTCCATAGCATTACCTTAAAAATAAATACTAATTAAAATAATTGATCATCAAGTTTTTAACAGGTTTTGAAAATATTTTAGTCTTATAAGCGGGTACGAAACCACTTATGCTATTACTCTTGATGTAAACAACCTATTGATTAATCACTCAATTTTATAATTTTACATAATGTTTGGGTCGTTTGATATAACAAACATGTCTATCCGAGATGAATTTTCTTGTTATAATTCTGTTTTTGGAACTTGTCTTGCGTAGTTTATTTGTGCAACTGGGAAGAAGAAAGATAACTGCAAAATTAGGTTTTGGATGATGAAGGACACATGTTAATGATGCCATCGAATACATGGAGTGAAAATGGTCACTTTTCTATAAGAATTAGAAAAATCATGTTCACCCTTTCTTTCCCTACTATACTTTCCTTAAAAATACTTTGGAAAATCCATTTGTTGCACGAAACTTTAAGAAAATCCCCAAAATCATTTTCATTGCCTTTCTAACGCATATTTTCTTCAATTCACACACAACTACTTATACGAATAAGACCAATTAGCTAATAAATAAAGATGTAACTTAATTTTAATAACCTCTTGAATTAGCCTATTTCGACCAACGACGTATATATAAAAATTCCATTAGAAGAAAGTCTATCACTTCTTCAAATGAGAATTTTTTATCACTAGTTTAGCTTAAGGGTCTAATATTTATCCAAAATTAATTATGATGACTAGTGACACTTACACAATACGTCTACTTAGTTATATATCGGGTTGTCGAAAGACAAGTTTGATGTTTACTTGTCAAATCTAAATTTTCATTGTTTAGTTTTCAGATTAAGCTTGTTATTCGGATTTTCTTCATGCTCTCTCTCTCTCTCTCTCTCTCTCTCTCTCTCTCTCTCTTAATAGATTGATCTCCAGCTCAAAACAATTATTCAAATGAGAAAAAAAAACATATGCTATGGTAGAAGTCTCTGTATGCATTAGTTTTGCTATTTGGATCGGAATTGTATTCTACATGTACTTAATTAGTGCTTGGGGATGTGGCATATCCGTATATATATTCAAGGTTAAGTGCAGGGGGTATGTTGTCATTCATTTATCATATTTGCCAACAGTTTTATTAGATTATTATTATGAGCTTGGAAGTATACACGTTTCAGTTTTTATATGATTTGTTGAGGTTTTATTTATGGTTATTATAGTCAATTAATTCATATGTTGGGTTGCATCTATATATATATATATTTTGTATCCTATTGTTATTGATTGATAAAATTATCTGCTGTATCTTTATAAAAATAAGAAAAATTTCAGTTAAAACTATTCTTTATAGACTCAATTATATAATTGAGACTAATTAATGTGAGCTTACATACAGTAGCATTAAAGTAAAAAATAATAATAATGTGCTAGCTCTAAAAAAAAAAAACCATAGATCCATTAAAAACAGAGAAAATAAAAATTGTTTTTAATTCATTATCTCAATTGATCATTTATAAATAAGTTAATTTTTTATGAAATATAAATAAGTTATTATTATTATTATTATTATTATCATTATTTTATATATATATATATATATATATATAGTCAATCATATTCATAGTCATATATTTTTTGGTAATTAAAAGTTTGTGGAAGGAAAAGTTACCTTAATTTAAGAAAAAACTTAATAATACTAACAAATGACCTACTAATAGAAAAGTATCAACAAAAATTAACTATAAAGTCTTTGATTTGACGTAATTAAATTTTACCAAATAAATCAAACAATCTTTATTAGCATTGACAGTTATATTGAAGTTTTATACAATGAGTAATTCTGCATATGTTTGCAAATATGTAAAAATTAAAAAAGAAATCTCGAAAACATATGGAAAAAACTAAAAGGCTCCCAAAGAGGACCACATGTCATTTAGGAAGAATTTGATGTGTGAGCAAGCGAGTGTGAGCAAGTGACCCATGATATTCAAGAGTTAGGTTAAGTGATGGGTTGCTTTCATAAAGGTATTATTATTATTATTATTATTATTATTATTATTATTATTATTATTATTATTCAAAAGTTTAATTTTTTTCGGTAAACAACAAAAGTTTGAGAGGAAATGTTTCCTAATTTCAATGTAAAGATATTATATATCATTATCAAAATTTATAACAATACTTATAAATGAAAGGCAAACAGCAAGAATTAAATTTAAGACTTTTTAATTCATTATTCATAATTGTACCGATCAAATCTGATTGACTGAGTTAACTAAAAAATTTGGCCCTAAATTTTGATCTATGGTTATAGCGGTTTTTTTAAGTGACTCAGTTAAACTTTAGTGACATGTTAACCCATTTGGATAGTTTGACATGAGTTGATTCAGATTTTTATTTAAAAAAAAATAAAAAATATAATTTTTAAGATTTGAATATAATACTTAAAATATTTTTATAATATATTTTATCATTAAACTGCATATTTTTATTAAGTAATATTTTTAGTTTTTTTATATTATTATTTAATAAATTTAATTTTAAAAAATTAGTGTTAGATAATTATTATTGTTAATTTGATTAAATTATTAATATTTTTTTATATGATGTATTTTTTATATAATATTTTTATATAAAATACATTTTTATATAATATTTTTATATAAAATTATTTTATTTTTTGTGTAAATTTTTTGATTCAATTGTTTAATCAATAATTAGATCACTAACTCATTAACTCGATTTTCTAACTAAGTTAACTTCCGTCAACACATTTTAACTCTAATTAACTTTTAAATTATTTATTTTAATTTCTTAATTATCACTTATGTGATAAACACGGGGAATATATATGGAGAGAGAGAGAGATTTTCCTATAATTTTTCTGACAGCTTTGTAACTAGACTTGCTCACTTTATAATTAAATAATGGGTTAGTAACTTTTTCAAATTCTAGAATATTACCTTGTGGGGTATGTATGATATGTTGCACACCACAATGGATTACATAGGCCCACCGCAATGATTGTGACTAATTTTATGACTTTATGGGTATGCATGTACAATGGAAAAATAAAGCACTAAGTTTATTTAATTAACTTATATTTTCTTGATGGCTTTTTCTTTCTCAAGTTAGATTTTTAATATATAGATATAAAATATGCACAACTCAAATTTATATAATTTGATGAAAACGCCACATTTTATTTATATAAATATAAACAAAAGGCAACAAAAAATTAATTTCGGCAAAAACTTATGCGCTTTGCTAAAAAGCAGCGAAAGAAAAAGGGGTGGAGTTTCGTTAATGCTCAATTTGTTGACAGTCTACAAAGTACAAATTGAGGTCATAATTTTATAGAAAATGTTTTGTATACAATTAAATATATTTATTATTTTTATATCATATATTAAATTAATTTAAAATATTAAATTATTTTATATATAATTATAACATTTTTATAATATATAAAATAATTTTATAAATAAATTAAATATATTTTAATTAAACGAATAACAAAGTTATAATTTTATTAAGAAGTAAATCATCTAAGCAAAGATGTTAAGACTAGCTTCAATTCGCTCCATTGCAACTTGTTTTTGGACAAATTATTAACACTATAATGGAGCATAATCATGTCACTCAAAACAGAATGAAATTAAGATCTCAAGGAAAACAAATTTCGTCATCAGTTTACAAATGATGAATATTGAATATTAAATTATTAAAAATTTATAATATTGATTTGACAGATTATCTCAGAGAGCAAATGGAAAAAATTATGTAACATCGTATATTTATTTATATTTACAGAAAGTATAGTCACGTACTATGCGTATAGTTTAGACTTAGTTTAAAGTTGTAAAATTACACATGTTAAAAATATTAAAAATTTAACATAAATTTAAAGATAAATATATGTAAAAAATATGTTTAAAATATATAAGGGTGTGAACAAAACAACACGGAAAAAATAAGAAAAAGTGGATAAACAATCTAAAATTGATATTTACTTATATACACAATATGCATAGATTAAAAAAATTAAAGTTATCCTTGTTCTGAATAATCACCAAATATATGGATATGTAATTATTTTATTAATTTGTGCTTTTAAAAAAACTAATTTTATGAACAAATTTATAACATTTTTAAATATACAAATATTGTATTATATATTTATGATAAAATTTAACAACGAAAAAAAAAACAAACTTACCTAAGTGTAATAGTTTTTTCACTAGTAATTTTTTTTTTTTTTATTTTTTTATTCATACACAAAATAAAATATGCATAGTAGAACATCTCTATTCTATGTACCAAAAAAAAAAAAACTCTCTAAAATCTAATTCTAAAGTAATTTCTTTACATTCTCTTCTCAGGGACGGATCTACGTCCAAAGGAGTGAGACGCACGCCTTTACTTTATTTTGTAACTTTTTTTTTATCTTATATAGATATATGTCTTTTTATATTTTTATATGTGTAATTTTTATTTTTATATATATAGATAAATTAATAAATTTATAATAATAAAATATAAAATTTATATAATATTATTAAATAATTATTTGATTATATATATAAAAAAAATATTTGATAATATTAATAATAAAAATATTATTTAATATTTTTAAAATATAAAAATATAACTTTAACCCCATTGACTAAAATTCATTCAACTTTGTTCCCATTCACTAAAATTCATGGATCCGACTGCGTCCCACCCTTTTCCATTCTCACCAAACTAGTGTTTGAACAGGTAGTCCTATAGATAAATTCTCCAAGACCATGACCCAAAAGAGAGTATAAATTTGGGAAGGAAAAAAATTTTTAAAAACGAATCAGAACTCTGGTCAGTGGTCGGAACTCTGAAGGAGGTGGTGACTTGTGAGAGCATCAGTCAGTCTGAGGCATAAAAAAATTAGAAAAGCACCAAATTTGCTACAAAGCATGGGGCATGTTAAGAAGCCAAGACAGTCAAAGATATATATATAGTTTATATAAGTTCACTGTTTTCAACCTTCCCAACCGCCATTACCAATCTTATGAGAAATGTAATGCCTAGCACATGTCATGCATTCCAAGGCAAAGGCACCGCTTGTGAGGAAAATTATGCCATTGCCAATGCTGTTACTGGTTACTATCCTCAGTCACAGTCAAATAAACTGCTCACACATTCTCACTGCCGTGAATTTCATGATCTACTGCCACGTGTTATTTTTTTACCAGCTGGGTGTTAAAAATTCACTCATCATATCATATTATAAAAATAAAATCAATTAGATTAAGTACTGGCATAGGGGTTTTGGGGAGAAAATGGTGACGTAGAGATTTTAACTTTTCTTTTTGAACTTTTGCAGCACTGCAAAAGCCAAAAGCTTTGAATGAAAAAAAAAACATTTTTTATTTTTATATTACTAATAATAATTTCTCTCTTTTCTGCCTTTTATTTTGATAAATATTAATTGTTTTTTTCGCTGTTGTTCTTCACGGATTTCCTGCTCTTTGTTTTTTACGAGATGCCACGAACCTTCCTTCTTCAGCCTCGTCTGCTGGCGTCACCAATACTACCATCGTCTTCTCTCATTCCCTGCTTTCTATAATGAAAAAAAATACTCAAATAAATGAGAAAATAAATAAGAAAGAATTTTATTAATTAATCTTATTTCATGAAAAGATGCGAAAATTTTAAGAAAGAAAAGTTTCATCCTCCTTTGTCTCCTTTCAAGGGACCGAAACGCTGTTAGCTGTGACTCCACTATGCACCCCCTCAAAGAAATCAACCCAACACCAAATTATATACCACATCACATTAAAAACATATTTAAATTAAGCCAAAAATAAATTGTTAAAGAAAAAGAAAAATTCTGATTACAACAGAATACTTAACGTACATTAGGATGACCAAGGAAAAATTGATTATTTTTAAATATTTCTTTAAAAAAATATATTAGTCTCATAAGAAATCATAAACTAGTTAATGTTCGTCACCTGCGCACATAATAATTCTTACACAACAAGTTTAAATATTTTTCCTCATAATAATGTAAGAATGATCCAGAAAAGTCTCTAATGCTGCAATGCATGCATTCTCTCAGGTGCTTCGCAGCTCTTTTTTTCACAACTTCAAATAAATATTGTATTGTTTTACACTAAGATTTCAGAAAATATTTACTCATTTTTTTCAGTTATTTTATTACATTGATTGATCATATATAGTTGCTTCTTACAGAGTCCCCTTGCAAAGAAAAAAAGCAAAGAAGGGAAAACAAAAAGAGGGAAAAATGAAAAAAAAAAAAGGAAAAAAGAGAACCTTACTCTTATCCGACATTTTTGGTTATATATTTTTTAATTAACGATTTTTTTTTTAAAAAAAGTGCAAAATTTTCCTCTATGGTTTGTCCTTGAGAAGAGAGGCTAATCCGGTGACGACCTTCGTTCCTCTCTCAACACTCTTCACTTTCACCGCCGGCGGCTGCCACGTCGGCATTGCCACCGTTGGCAAGCTCTTTTCACCGGAAATAGCCTCCGGCTCCGGCGACGATGTTTTCTCGCCGAAAATCAGTTCCAACTCACCACAATCGCTCTCCGCCGCAGCACCGTCGCTCAGGTTTTCCGTCGAGTCGGCGACGGCGGAGGAAGACGGCGGCGACGGCGGTGGATTCGCCCTGGTGCAGGAGCTAGAGAGCCACTTGGCTAGCATATACTCCGCCTTCCTCCACGGCGGAACGTGCATCCCTTTCTTCTTCAAGCTCTGCTTCACCGCCTCCGACACGGCGGCGACGATCTGGCAGAGACGATCCGATTTTCCAACGAAAATGTACGGCAGAGATTGAAGGATCGCCTTGTAGGTCCCCGTCGATCGAGCAATCTCGAACTCTGATCGGAAATCGATATCAATTATCAATCTCTCACCTTCCACAATCACATCGATGTACTCATATTCACCTGAATAAAAACCAAAACACTACAATTAATTTCCATTTTGAATTGAAAATCTTCGGTGATTTTTTCGGCGGAAAGGAGAATTTGGGGGAAAAATAGTACCAGCGGGGTAAGATAGGGTTTTGTCCCATTTGGATTTGCATATGGAAGAATCGTAGCCAATAGATGAAAGGCTTTCCGTGACGATTTTTCTCAAATCGTCTTTTCGTTTGAACACCTTGCTGTTCTTCTCAACGATCTTCGATGCGTCAGCCAAGAGGTTTCTCTCGGCAACACTCGCGCAAGGAATCAAACTCTGCAAGAAAAGAAAATACCGAATTGGAGTGTTTGGAAGCTAAGAAACCGTGAGAAATTGCGAGAAAATCTGAAGATGCAAAAATTCTGTACTAGCTAGCTAGCTAAGCCTTATCGTTGAGGTTTTTGCAATTTTCGTAAGTTACCTTGAGCACGTCGGTGGCGTCTCCAAACGAACCAGAGGTGATTGATTCACCGAAACCGCCACCGAAGACGTCAAACTCCTCGTCGGAGCTGTCGTTGCTGTTGCCGTTGAAGCAGTTGCAGCGGTTGCGACCACATTTTGCGGCCGGCGGTTGCTGCTTCTCGTTACTCTCTTCGATGAAGCTCTGCACCATTTTGGCCAAGCAGACGGAGCTAGGCTCGAACTCCGTTGCCGTTCCGGCACCATCTCTGTTGGACAGAGGAGCTTCTCCGCCGGCGACTGGTTTCTCCGACGAGGAAGAGGAAGTCCTTGGAAACTGCCGGTCGAACACGAACAGCCTTCTCAGCCGCGACTTCAAAACTGGCTTAACGGCGTCGTTTCTGACCACCGCGGCTTCCTTCAGCTTCTGTGAATCGATGTCAATAGGTTGGATCTTCATCGGAGGCATGGCCGATAGGAAAAAACAAAAAATTGCAAGAACAAAATTCTCTGAAAACCGAAAACCACTCTCTCTCACTTTCTCTTTAACAACTACTCTATCTCTGTCATCTCTGTTCCATTTTCAGAGAAGAAGCATCGAATAACTTCTAGACTAAGCTAGTAAAATGTAGGAGGAAGTGAAGATCGTTTTGAGGTCAAGGGTTTCGTTGAAAACGTGGCGGCGATGATCGGAGAGACGAGCATTGGTCATCAACAGGGAAGACAGATTCGCCGGAATGTTCATTTCTCCGGCGATTTCACCGTCGCCGGCGTGAGTAAGAGAAACAGGTTAAAGCTTTCTATTTTTTCTTTTTTAAATCTTTTTTGAGTTTTTGGATTAAGGAAGGCAGGGATGGATATTTATAGTGAAGAGGTCCAGTTGCTGACTAGGAATGAGAATTCCACGTGGGATCCTACGTGGCACGATGATTTGGGGACCGAAGAGAACAGGTTGGTGACGAGTGTTGGGGAAGATTATCGTGCGCCATACGCATCGGGGCTTTTTGGTGGGCGAAATTATGATGGTGCCCTTACCACTAACGTGGAATATCGGGTAGATGCCCTTCGTGTTCCGGGGATATCGAAAACCACCTACAGTGATCGTGGCGATTGTGCATTACGTGCTTTTTTGTTTTTGGTTGAATATTATTTAATTTAATTGTTGTTTTTGATATTTAAAATTGAAAAAATGGAGAAAAGAAAAGAAAAATTGAAACGTGTGATGTCAGCAAGAGATGGAGATTGTTGTGAGGTGTGTACGAAAACCATGCTGTTAGGATGTACGGGCGGTTTTGGACACGTGTAGGTACATCGAGTCCCCAAAGACATTAAATTAGTTTTTTTATGATTAATAACTTTTTGTTTTCTTTGAAGCGTTTGATTTAAATTATTTTTAAAAAATTAAAATAAAAAGTTTTAGATTAATTTATATTTATTTTAATTTTAATTTTAATTTTTTTAACAAATATTTTAAAAATACTTGTTAACAAAATTCTTCTTTAAATTATAATATTCTTGGACAAATTAAATACGAAGAAATTGATTGGAAATGAAGAAAAAATTCTGCTCTACTGGATACAAACAATTTTGATGTAATTTTTTTTTTCTATGCATTTGGATGCAATTTGAATTTACTGGTTGATGTCCTTCAATCATTGTAAGTTATACTTATTTTGCTTTTTTATGTCTGTTTTTAAAAATTTAACACAAAAATTAAGGATATTATTAAATAATTTTAAATATAAAAAATATAATCTAATATAATTAAATTATTTTTTCTCTCATTTCATTAATTATGAATTATGAATAATTATTAAATTTAGTTAAAAAATAAAGAAAGAGTCTAAAATTGAAAATAATTAATTAATATTTTTTTAATATTTTTAAATAACAGGTAATCTTTAAAAAAAAAATTTTTTAAAAAGATAGATAAAAAGAAAAGAGAGAATAATATTTTGAAATAAAACAAAATTTGGTTCCAACATTCGACTTAAACTCTTCCCTTCAACTTTATCTAATCTTTCTCTATTTATTATTTTCAACCTTATTAAATGAGGTTGAAAGTATTAAATGAAGGAAAATTAAATATAATTAGAGCCAAGAGTTGAAGCTAAAGTTAGAAGCCAAATTTTATTTTTGGAATTTGATTCAACCGCAATTAAACATTACGTTATCAATAACTCTTTCTATAAAATATCTTCTTCAACTTATACTAAATTTTCTATTTTATGTATCTAACAAAATATTAAAAGTAAACATTCATTTTAATTTTAAAAATATAAGCGATATTACATTAGCATTTCATTTATCAGTGATATTAAATTTGTCTTTCAATGATAATTCATGTCATTAATTTTGTTTTTCAAATCCTAATTTGATGTCATTTTTAAGAACTAATTTAATAAGAGAGAGAGAGATTTTAATAAGTGTTTAAGGAGCAAAAGATTTTTTTTACTTTGTACCATTGAATGTATTTCACATCAACTTTATAGACTGCTGTTGTCTCTCATTTTAACTAATACTGCGTTTGGAGTACATGATAAGAATGACATAATAGTATAATAATATACTATCAGGTCTTAGCATGTGTTTGATACTAACACATGATAGAATAATTAAATTTGATCAATTATTTTTATCTTATTATAACAGAATAACTTTATTCTCACTCTCATCAAATGATAAGACTTGATAGAATAATTATTCTCACCCTATCATTCATCATCTCTCACATTATAATCTTTTCATCTGCTAGGATCACCATACTACCACCACTCTCACCACGGCTATTCTTTCCACCCACAGGGATGGAAATGGTCACCGGCCACCACCACCATGGTAGTACCTATTTAGATGCATTCCAAACCAGCTTTTAAAACCACCATCACCACTACCATTCGTGCTCGGGTCGATATTTGTTCGTCTACCACCAACCATCGCCATGGAAATCTCCATTACTCTCCAAGTCACCATCACCACGATCACGTTTCACCACCAACTATTGCCATGGAAAGCCAAGTCGTCACACCATGCCAAGATCGTCGATGAGCGACGTCGTTAGGCTATGGGTTTTGGTTTGTTACTGACATGAACCACCACCTCCATCGATGGACTCCATTAGATTTTTAACCCCTATGTTTATGACATCCTCATATTTGAAACATCGATGAGTTTTTAGATTAGAATAAATTTTTTTTTTTTTGGTTTCTGAATTTGAAATGCTATTGTCCAAAAGTTTCATTGAATTATTGAATCAATGAGTATGAGACTATGAGTGAAGGGTGATTTTTTTTTTTGTTGTCTTTTTAAGATAAGATGATTATCCAGTTGGAAAACTTTTTTTTTCTCGAGTTGTGCTCTTTTTTTTTAATCAACATGATTCATTGATTCTGTTTCCCATTTTGCTTTTCATTAATTTGAGACCTATTTTGCTTTTGAATATGTTCTTCATGTTTCTTATTGTTGCTTTGCGCTCCATCATCTACCTTCTGTGTGGAAAAAATCCTTAGATTGAAGTTGTTGTGGAAGATGACTCGAGGGGTTGAAGGAGAGAGTGAAAATGAAGGTCAAAATTGATTGGGGACTAAATTGAGAAATTAATAATAATAGGACTTAATAAATAAATAAATTTTTCTACCATGGATTGTTTTTATATGGAGGTTACTAGTTTTTGCTTGCATTGATGAAGGCGGAGTGGTTTTTATTTTTATTTTTTTGTGTTAAAGGTAGTATAATCATGATAAATATTATATATACTATCAAGTAGTTGTTTATACTGTATATATTAAATGTCTGATAATATAAGAGCTTATCAGCCTCCTTATACTATCAAGTCTTATCTATTATATCTTATACTATTATGTTGTATACTGTCAGGTGTATCAAACACAATTTAAATTTTTTAATGTTATAACTGATGTGTCTCTTGTTCTAAGAGCAACTAAGAAATTTTCAAAAAAAAATATGACATTGAAGGACTAATTTGATTATGTTGCATATATTTTTTAAGAACTAATTTGATGTTTTCATAAATAGATGATCAATATAGTGTTGAGTATATCGTTAGAAGACTAAAATTTAGATTTACTCAAACATTAATTATCTAAACTAATACAAACTTGTTTAATTCTCCATTTGTATTTGTTTTTTTAAATAATATCTTGATATAAGACTCACACAGAGAGAATAACTTAAACAATGAATGTTACAAAGAAATTGCCTTTAAGTTATATATGAAGTCAATTTAATTTAATATGGTAAAAATGAAATAGTAGAAACACATAATAAATTTTTTTTTTTTATGTAGAAACCTTTCATTCTTTCTATATATGTTATTTGTCAGAGAACCATTATACTAAAAATAAATAAATATAATATTCAAATAAATCTTATTCTTATTTTAATAATGATTTAAAAAAATTGAACCATTAATATCTAATCTTCTTCTTCTGCTTTTTCATCTCAAATTTCAATATAGATTCAAACCAAGATGAATATATAAGAATTTTATTTTTTATTTCAATTTTAGAATCCTTAAGTTTCATGAGTAGCAAAAACAACAACGTAAAAGAAACCAAAACAAATATAGATTCCTAAAGGTTACAATACTTTTCCGAAGAATTTGGTTTGCTCCTTGCAAAAGTGGAGAACAGTATGAATGGACAAATCTTAGAGGCACAGTACAGTAACATGGAACCACATCCGTTGAGTATTAGGAGCAGTTACCATGGCGTGCACAGCACAGAAAGATGTGTTTATGTAACCCAAAAACAAAGCATAACAAGCAACAATGACAAAGTCACAAAGGTGCATCATTTATCAATGATAAGCATCATTCACTTTGTATAAGGTTTAATTTTGATTTTCACTGTCAATAATTTCACTTTAATAGACAATTTATAAGTAAAACTGTAAGTTCTTATTGAAATCTTTAACATGTCTTACCTCTCCCCATTAACTTTTTTCGGTAAGAAAAAGAAAAATACACCCTCTAAAACCACATGAGAAAAGTTGTGCACTGTTATATCAGTTAGCAGTAAACCAAGCTTTTAGAAGTCTATCCCCTCATCCGTCATTGCAGATATCCTCAAAAAGATTTGTATTCAATAAGCATAAAGAAATACTTGTATAAATATAGTGAATCTAAGTTAGATGTACTAGTTAAGTCAATTATATTATTCATTAATATATAATTATTATAATTAATTAATGATTAATTACTTTATATAATATATATTAATTAATGATTTAATTAATCTAATACATTCTAACTTAAATGCATTATATTTGTATAAGTATTTCTTATTAGCATAACATATTGGGAGCAAATTAAATAGTTACGCACTAACCATAATTCCTTAGATATATTCTTTTATAAAATTTTATAATTTAGTGAAAATATATACTAATAGAGGATTTGCAATTAATGTTAATATGGAACATGCATTTTTACCCCTAATTTTCAACTTTTTTACGTAAGATAGATGTTAGTTTGACTTTTTATGAGCTTATTATTGATCATTTGGTCACTTGTATGAACAAACTTTCTGCCTTATGAGGCCACACTCAATAAATTTTTTCTTAAATTTCAGACAATATTTTGTAAAATGACGTCTCTTCATAAAATAGTTGTTTATGTATATTACCAGGTAGGATTTTGAACAAATTCTTACATATATACTGCATTATAACTAAAATATTTTATAAAATGATATCACTTCATAAAATAGTTGTTTATGCATATTACCAGGTAGGCATTTTTTAAGAAACTTTTACATATGTACTGCATTATAACTAAAATATTTTGTAAAATGATGTCATTTCATAAAATAGTTGTTCAGTAAACTTGTATTAGTTTGGGTAAAAAAGATTTGAGTTTCTTAACAATATAATTTTAAATTTGATATTAAAATTTATGTATTTAAAAATAATATCATTAAAAAGAGTCTTAACTTAAACTTTTAATAGTACTATAATATATTAGTTTCTTACCTATAAGTGAAGAATAATTTAAAAATAATAATAATAATTGTTTACGCATATTACCTGATAAAATTGTTGAAGAAATTCTTATATAAATACTGCTTTATAACTAATAGTTTAGATTGTTGCTCAAAATTCACCTATTAGTTTATATTTACTTGAAATGTCACTTATTGCATTTTTATATTTATGCACCCAGAGTCATATTTCAATTTGCCGCATATGTGTATTATGTTAGTGAACACTGAACATGTTCATAAAAAGCCAAGTTGCTATCTCCGTTTAATCACATATATAAAACAGAGGTTAACATTTACAACCCCCCCCCCCCCCAAAAAAAAAAAAGTTAATCGCTCAAAAAAAAAAAGAAGAAAACTCCTAATTTATTCATAAATTTTTTTTGGAACATTACTCAAAATATTATTGGTATCAAAATAGTCTTAAGATGATGATTTTTGTTCATCGCATGACATTAATTTAGTCATACTAAACAATTGTGGGATCCAGCCCAAAGAAAAACTTACAGATTGGTGCAAGATTACAAAGCAAAGTTTGAAATCAAATGCATAATTGAAAATCACATTCGGTGCATACGGTTTTGTACAAACCACTTTCAATGTACATGGTTTTACACTCATTTTGCTTCTATAAATAGAGGCAATTGAGAGGAAGGAAGATCATGAGTTTGAGATCCTCACAATCAAAAGAAGAAGAAAGTGAGAGAAAAATAGAGAGAGAGCCTCTTAGAGAGTTTCTTGAGAGAGAAAAATAGTGAGCCAATTTGTGAGAATTATATCCACAAATTAAAGATCAAATATCATTGTATTTTGTATTCTCATTATTTTATAGTGGAGATTTAAGTGGCCTACGAGTCCCGTGATTTTTTCTTTGTTCACATTGAGAAGGTTTTTCCACGCTAAAAATTTTCTGGTGTTGTTATTACAATTATTTTACGCTTCCGCATAGTGCCTATTTTTGAGTTCACAGAGGAGGAAAATTATGCTGACATTTCCCAACAGTGGTATCAAAGCTCTCAGAGCTCTGGGATACTAAGTGCCGGATTCATAAGAAAATTCTTAGTATGCTCTGTGGTTGCAGCATTGTCTGATCTTCCACATCAGAAAAGAACTATTCTCGTTGCTAGGAATAACGTGTGGTGGTGTGAAAGTGTTGTCTAGGAAAAGTTCTGGCTAGGAAAGACTTGGTATTTAAGTGTGTCCATTAGTGACCCACCTCTCTTTCCTGGGAACTTACCTAGTGCACTATTTGCATACTACAAGTTATTTCGATATCTGTACTATTTTGGTCCTTACGACACTATTCACGTATATTATTGACACTTATTGGCCTGTGTAACTCAAGATGGAGGGATACATTCACTCATGATGGAGATATGTTCAAGCTAAATGTTCCAAAGATAATTACTCCTATTGGAAGCCAATGATGGAAGACCACTTTATACCGCAAAGATTTGCATGAGCTAATCACCCGAATTGAGAAAGATAAATTGGAAGGGAAGACCCGACAAAGAATGGGAGCCCAGAATCGAAAGCGTAGCTATGATCCGAAAATATATTGACAAAAGTTTGTTCGAACATGTATCAACTTATACCAACGCGTATGATTTGTGGGATTCGAAACTTGAATCCTTGATTCAAAAAAAAGACGCTCGGAATAAAGCCCACCTTGTTAGACGATCGGTGAAGTTGGAGTACTCGGAAGGTCGAACATGATCGAACATTTGAATACCTTCAAAGGTATTGTGAATCAACCGACAAATACAGAAATGAAGATAGACGATGAGTTGCAAACTCTTCTACTCCTCGATTCTCGCACGAGAGTTGGGACACTCTAGTTGTCACTCTCAAAGCAATTAACTCGCTCCAAAAGGAAAGCTTAGCATTGATTAACATTCTTATAGAGCAGTTTCTTGAATGAAGAGTCAAGATAGAGAGAAAGGGCGTGAACAACCGGTTTGAAGCCAACGTTGTTGACTAAACAAGAGGAATGAGTAAGAATCGTGAAAAAGGAGGTCATGGAAAATCACAAGGTAGATCCAAATCTCGAAATACATTTTTTAGACTAAGTTGTTATTATCTCCATTAGATTTGTAAGTGGTAAACCAGGCCACGTAAAGTCCGAGTGCGATTCTTGAAGAGAGACCAACAATTACCTCGGAACATTAACTTCCACCCTGACCAGATTAACCCAAATAAGAAGAAAGAAGATGGAACAACTATTGCAGTAGCCTCGACTGATGAGATTATATTTCTTGTCGGAGAAGAAAATTATCTAAACATTGCATTCGATGATTGCATATGAATAATTGACTCAGGAGCATCCTTCCACGTCACACCTCATAAAGGTTTTTTCTCATCATACCAAAAAAGAGATTTTGGTACAGTGAAGATGGGCAACCACGTTACAAGCAAGATTGTTGGCATTGGTGAAGTAACGATGATTACTGAGAATGGAAACAAACTTATGCTGAATGAGGTAAGACATGTTCCAGACATGCGTCTGAACCTTATCTCAGTAGGAAAGTTAGATGAAGCCGGAATGATAAACCAGTTTGGTACTGGCAGATGGAAACTCAGCCGAAGAAGCATGATTATTGCTCGCAGCAGAAAGGAAGGCTCTCTGTACATTATGCAGGGAAAAATATGCAAAGGGGAGATGAATGTTGCTTAAGATGCAAGCAAGGAATTGTGGCATAAACGACTAGGCCACATGAGCGAGAAAGGTTTGGAGATTCTCGCAAAAGATCATCTTTCAAACATAAAGGAACAACCACTTGAATCCTGTGAAGACTGTCTAGCAGGCAAACAACACAAAGTATCTTTCCAAAGATCAGATGATGCAAGAAGAAGAAAGCAGATTCTGGATCTTATTCACTCAGATGTTTGCTCAATATCTGAAAGGTCCCTTGGCGGTGCCCAATACTTTGTTACCTTCATTGATGATCACTCTAGGAAGGTGTGGGTATATCCATTGAAGACGAAAGATCAAGTTCTTCAAGCTTTCAAGGAATTCCATGCTTCTGTAGAATGAGCATCTGGAAGAAAGTTGAAATGCTTAAGAACTGATAATGGCGGAGAGTATAGAGGTCCATTTGAGGATTATTGCAAGACTCATGGGATAAGACATGAGAAAGTACCCCCAAGACACCTCAGATGAATGGACTAGTCAAGAGAGAATGAACAGAATGATTGCAGAGAAAGTTAGGAGCATGCTTTCTCATGCAAAACTCCCAAAGGCATTCTGGGGTGAAGCAGTAAGAACTGCAGTTGATTTGATCAATTTGTCTCCTTCAAGACCTTTATATGAAGAGATTCCAGAAGAAGTATGGTCTGGAAAGAAAGCCTCTTATAGACATTTGAGAGTCTTTGGGTGCAGGACATTTGTCCACATTCCTAAAGATGAAAGAGCAAAGCTTGATGCAAAGACGAAGGAGTGCATATACTTTGATTCACCAAGTGATAAACTTAGCTTCAGATTATGGGATCCTATAAACAAGAAGATTGTTCGAAGCAGAGACGTGATATTCTATGAAGATCAGACAATCCAGGATATTCAGCAATCTAATAAGCCAAAGACCATTGTGGTACACAATTCAGGGGGAGAAATTCCTCAAAGGAATGAGTAACCTGATCAGACAATACAACCTCATCAGATGGAGCAACCTGGTCAGACGGAACAACCTGACCAAACAGAACAAAGTCAGGCAATCCATGAAGAACAAATGGAGACTGATCAAGTAAAACAAAAACCTCAAGTGAGAAGATCAACGAGAGTCAGACAACCATCAAGAAGGTATATCTCAAATGATTATGTCACTCTCACTAATGAAGGAGAACCTCAAAGTTTCATAGAAGTCATTGAGACAAATGATAAAGAGAAATGGATGCAAGCAATGCAAGAAGAAATACAGTCCCTGAAAGAGAATCAGACGTATGACTTGGTGAGATTACCAGATGGACGAAAGGCATTGAAAAATAAGTGGGTATTCAAACTCAAGACTGAAGAGAACAATCCAAACCCTAGGTACAAAGCAAGGATTGTTGTGAAGGGGTGCAACCAGAAGAAAGGCATAGATTTTGAAGAAATCTTCTCACCAGTGGTGAAGATGACATCCATTAGAGTGATCCTTGGCCTAGCTGCAAAACTAGACTTGGAAATAGAACAGCTTGATGTTAAAACAGCATTCTTACATGGAGACTTAGAGGAAGAAATTTATATGGAACAACCAGAAGGTTTTGAAGAACCAAGAAAAGAACACCTAGTGTGTCGTCTGAAGAAAAGCCTCAATGGTCTGAAGCAAGCTCCAAGACAATGGTACAAGAAGTTTGATCTTTTCATGACCCAACACAATTTTAAGAAGACCTCCGCAGACCATTGTGTGTTTGTGAAGAACTATGAAAATAGTGAATCCATCATACTATTGTTGTATGTTGATGATATGCTGATTGTTGGGAAAGATAAGACAAAAATAATTGCTCTCAAGAAGGCATTGAGCAAATCTTTTGTCATGAAAGATTTGGGTGCAGTAAAGAAGATTTTTGGAATGAAGATCATCAGAGATCTATCTAGAAGGATGTTGTGGATGTCACAAGAAGACTATATCAAGAAAATTCTTGAAAGGTTCAACATGCATAATGCCAAACCTGTGCATGTTCCATTACCTGGTCATCTTAAACTGTCTCACCTTTCTCTTCTAAATTTGTTTGTCTATTTTAGCAAAGTAAGACGCAATGTCTAGGGAATGAAGAAGAAAAGGAAGAAATGAGCAAGGTGCCCTATTCTTCTTATGTATGCAATGGTCTGTACAAGACCAGACATTGCTTATGCTGTAGGAGTTGTGAGTAGATTCCTATCGAATCCAGGAAATGAGCATTGGAATCTACTTGTGAAATGGATACTAAGGTATCTGAAAGGAATGTTGTCAAAAGGTGCTTGTGTTTTGGCAATGGAAATCTAATGCTCACTTTGGGTATTCTAGATGCTAAGATATGGTTGGGAGATGTGGATTCAAGAAAGTCTACATCGGGATATCTGATTACTTTTGTAGGGGGAGTTATCTCATGGCAGTCACGACTACAAAAGTGTATTGCCTTAAGCACCACAAAAGCTGAATTCATCGCAATCACTGAAGATTGTAAGGAGATCTTGTGGATGAAGAAGTTTCTACAAGAGTTATGCCAGAATCAAGAAAGCTATGTTCTCTATTGCGATAGTCAAAGCGCAATACATCTCAGTAAGAACTCGACATTTCATTCAAAGTCGAAACACATCGATGTAAGGTATCATTGGATCCGTGATGTGTTGGAAAGTAAACTGCTGCAGATTGAGAAGATACATACCAAAGACAACGGGGCAGATATAATGACAAAAGCTCTACCAAAAGAGAAGTTAGAAGTCTGTAAAGAAGTTGCAGGCTTAACATTAACCCTAAATTGATCCAATGATATTTTTCCTTTGACTGGAGGGGGAGAATTATGAGGTCCAGCCCAAAGAAAAACTTGTAGATTGGTGCAAGATTTCAAAGCAAAGTTTGAAATCAAATGCATAATTGAAAACCACCTTCGGTGCACACGGTTTTGCACAAACCACTTTCAGTGCACATGGTTTTGCACTCATTTTGCTTCTATAAATAGAGGCAATTGAGAGGAAGGAAGAGCATGAGTTTGAGATCCTCACAATCAAAAGAAGAAGAAAGTGAGAGAAAAATAGAGAGAGAGCCTCTTAGAGAGTTTCTTGAGAGAGAAAAATAGTGAGCTAATTTGTGAGAATTATATCCACAAATTGAAGATCAAATATCATTGTATTTTGTATTCCCATTATTTTATAGTGGAGATTTAAGTGGCCTACGGATCCCGTGATTTTTTCCTTGCTCACATTGAGAAGGTTTTTCCACGCTAAAAATTTTCTGGTGTTGTTATTACAATTATTTTACGCTTTCGCATAGTACTTATTTTTGAGTTCACAGAGGAGGAAAATTATGCTGGCATTTTTCAACAACAATAACTTTTGGACTATTTATTTGATGTCAAAAAAGTATTATTTGATGATCAAATGGATGTAATAATCTTTTCCCGAATTAAATTAGTTTTAAAATTCTTTTAAAGACCAAAACAAAAATTTACTCAAGTTGCTGAAAATACGACATTCATAATTGTAGTGATTTTATTTTAAAATTTTTGGACTGGGTAGTGTTTTTACATTTTTTATGAGAAAAATACTAATCTTTTTAAAGAAATAAATAACTAAAAAAACGGAAGAAACTAACTAACTCAACTAGTAAAGGATGATTGCAAGAACCTCTTGTCAAATCTC
Organism: Ormosia semicastrata; assembly: GCA_029884595.1. Classification (NCBI taxonomy): domain Eukaryota; kingdom Viridiplantae; phylum Streptophyta; class Magnoliopsida; order Fabales; family Fabaceae; genus Ormosia; species Ormosia semicastrata. The sequence goes on from JAQQTO010000059.1 coordinate 41,184,619, forward strand.
ACTTTTACTCATATCCTTTTAGAATCACATGATTAGCAAAGTTAAAAGTGATCATTTCTCTCTTCCCAGATGTTGTGTGTGTTCAAATGAATGTGTTGTGTAAATTATTAATTAAAATTTACAAAGTGTATATTTTTTAAATAAATGTGGTGTCAAATTACTAGTTAAAATTTGAAGGATTAATGAAGGACAAGATTTATAGCTTATTTAGTGACACCAGTTTTTTTTAGGAATAACTTGATTCTGAAATTGAATCCCACGTGCTTATGCTGCCAAAAAAATGAATGCCACGTGCTTATACTGCCAAAAAATAATCGCAATCAATATATATATATATATATATTATAGAAAATAAGTATAAGTTAATTGTATTTGCAAAGGATAGTTAGTTATGTTACTATGGCGAATGTTATGATACATCTCAATATATTTTGATATATCATTCACCAATTTTTTTTACTAAAAATAATCAGTTGACCGATTTTCTTTTAATGTATTTTTTTTCTCTTACACATTTCATCTTCTCCCCATTCCCACTGCCACCACCACTGCCTTTCCTCTTTCTACCCCAACCCAACCTAGGCAGCGGAGACGACGTTGCATGACCTAGGCAGCTAGGACGTGCGAGCGGCAGTGACAATGAGCTAGCGATGGCAAGGCTTTTTGGAGACTGCGAGCAGTGGCGGAGACGACGATGCACGCGATGAAGCTGAGCGGTGACGGAGATGACTATGTAGGCGATTTCGGGTCAGAATTACGACAGGTCTCGAAGGTGGAGCATGCGATGGAGCCCCTCGCTAGTAGCGGTGGTGTGTGACTCACCGGAGGAAGTAGGGTTCGTTGGTCGAGGTGGACGACGGCTGGGATTCGTGCAGTAGGGCTCGGTTTGGGGTGACCGATTCTCCTAGTTTGAAGATCTTGTGCGCTAGTGAGGTGAAGTACGATGGAGATTTGGTGGCGGTGGTTGTAGATCCATCCATGAAGGGCACGATGGAGCTCGTAGGTTGGGATTCAGGTTTGGCCAGCAATGGTGGTTTACAGGTTATGGGTTGATGGTGGCTGGTTTATGGGTTTTGGGTTAGTGATTCGGGCTATGGCAGCAAGCGGAGAGAAGGTGGAGGAGAGGGTGGTTGCGGAGGACCTCAAGGCAACACTATGGATTGGGTGGTGGGGTTGAGGGAAGTGGGGAGGAGAAGAGGGAGGGGAGGGATGCCATGGAAAGTGGATAGATGTTTTTCTGGGGTGAGACCACGAGAACAGTAATAGAGCTCGGTGGGTGATGGATCTGGACTTGGGAGACACAGTGGTGATTGAGACGAGCTCGGTCGGTGCAGTTATGGGTGGACGCGGGTTCGGTGACTAGCTGCGCGTGGGTCATCCAGTGGAGCGCGACCGACAATGGTTTTTTTTGTCTTTGGGGGTGACAGTGGTTTTTTTGGATTCTTTGTTTATTTAATTTTTTTTCGCGAAGGGGACAACGGCAAGAAAATGGCCAACGACGGTTAAAAGTGGTGCAGGTTGTAGGTCTTTCATCTCAACCATTAATGTATTTTTCAACACAATCAATGGCTGAAATGCTCAGTATATCATACACCCTTCAAAAGATGGTGTATATTAGACAACACCATGTTACTATAGCACAAACTCTAACAAAACTAACTATCCTTACTATAACACAAATTTTAATATAACTAACTATTCTTTACAACATCGAAGTTATAGATTAATAGAGTTGGCAAAAAAATTTATTAATTTTTAATCTATCAATTTATATATATTAAAAAATTAATCTAATTAAAATAATATATTTTATTAGATTGAATCAAATAAATTAAATTTAGTTATGAATAGTTAGTAATTTAATCAAAATATCTATTAGATATCTAATTAAAAATCAATCTAATAAATATCCAATGTATTTTATATTTTTTTGTTCAACAGTCACTTTCATTAAAGCCCAAAAGTTCATAGCACAAAGCGTTGAGTTTTAAAATTTTTAGAGAGAAATTTTTTTTTGACAGAAATATTTTTTAGAGAGAGAATAAACATTTTTAGAGAGAAAAATAAAACTTTTAGAGATATAAGCATTTTTTAGAGAGAGAAAGAGAAACAATTTTTAAAGAGAGATAAATATTTTTTAGAAAAAGAATAAAAAATTTTAGAAATAAAAAGAAAATTTTTAGATAGATACATAATTTTTAAAGAGAATGAAATTTTTTAAAAAATATATTTTTAAATGAATAAGTTAGATATTCATCTATCTAATTTATTAAAATAAATTAATATATAAATTAAATATCTATTTATTAAATTAGATTATGAATAAATTAAATAATATTAAATATTTTATAATTAATCTTAATTAAATTAATAATTTATTTTAAATTTATTATTATGATGTAATATAAAATAAAACTAATTCATTCATTTAGCATCCTGAAGATTAGCATCACATTGAATTTTTTCATTATTTCTTATTGCGTGAAAGTAGTTGATGACTGGAAAATTGTGATAAAGGATTGGGGAATAGCACGTAGAAATTGTAGAAATTGCTTTTAATCATGTTGGCTGACAACCCGAAATGCATTGGTTTGGGCAAAAGCACTAAAATGCATTTTGGATGTAATTTTTTTATTTACTTCAATAAAATTATTGTTAAAAAATTACTTTTATGTTCATATTAAAAACTTAAAACTTAAAACTTATCCTTGATAGCAACTTGTACTTATATTATTGAAGTTAATGACAATGACATGGAGGATCATGCAAGCACATAGCTTGCAAAAATGGGTGTGTCCTCATGGGCAACTTTACCCAATTATACAATCGCAACCCACTTCGGAGTGAAAAATAGAAAAGACAAAGGAAATAATATAATAACTAGTTACAGTTCTTCACTTTGATTGGCAAATTATGTTTCAAAGCTTATTCGTATTCAAGCTTGAATTATTGGAGTCATATAATATATTTATTTGACTTCAACGGCAAGGTTGATAAGGTGAACGACTACAACGAAACTAATAATAAAATTGCTATTAAGAATAAGTGTGTCAAAATCATCGCTATAATTAATGTTTATATATATATATATATCACAGTCCAGTAAACATATCTGTGCAATTATCACAGTCCAGTAAACATATCTGTGCAATTAGAAACAGTGATTGGAATTCGCTCATTTTCTTTCTTTCTTTCTTTCTTTATTATTATTATTTTTTAAAGGTAAACACAATGCTGTTGATATAGCGACTACATTTTTATGGGGGGAAAAGGCTATATTTACAACTTGAACAACTTATTAGTTAGCATCAACATCTTCTATAGTATTTGATACATTTTAAATAGTAAATTATGAAAAGAGGGAACAATTTACTTTTGATAAGGTACAAGCATATATATGGATATGTTAAATCCCATTCTATCTAAAAAAAATTCTCTAAATATTTTTCATCAATAATTATTACTTACAACGAAGAGGGATCAATTAATACTATCATAAGTCAAAATCACTTTTATATCATTAAATAATTTTTTATTAGATATTTTTTCATAAAATTTATTATTACATTAAAAATTCTTATTATATAAATTTATATATATAATATTTTACATTAATAAGAAATCATTTAATATATTATTGATATACATAAAAAAAATTGAGCGTAATATATGTTTTTAAAATATATAAAAATAAGAACTATTTGATTATATTTTTATTAATATTTAATTTTTTTAAGATTTGACACAAATAATTAAGATGATAGATAATTATAATTTAATGATTGAATTGATAAAAAATTATACTTTATAAAAAATTATTAAGTAGTATAAGTATGTTAAGTTTGATATGGGTGTCAATTGGTACTCCCACTTACGATTGATCTTTTAAGTTACATACTGCACTCTAAAAATCTAAATCCTGTGAGTTGATTCTGGTTGATTTGTTTTTAAATTTAATAATTTACTTATCTTGATTTCATCTTTAATTTTTGGTGCATGTGTTATTCCCCATATAAGCTTGTAACTATCTTAATACAAACATTGCAAAGTTGCGTTAAATCTTGTTGATTGTTTCATGTAGTAACTTTGTGATTGCTCTTCCTTGTAGTAGTGTTACGCATAATGGATGTACATTTAAATTTATTATGTACATGAAATTTGTAATGGATGTACATCATATTTTTTTAAAAATGAGAAAGCACTTTAAATTCTAATTTAACATATGCAATTGGTCCTTTCCTTTAACATAATCTTCCGAAATTTGTGATTTAAAATCGTTACATCCTCAATACCCAAAAAAAAAAAAAAAATTGTTACCCCCCCTTCCTTTCTTTAGTCTCAGAATATATAAAACTTTTGAATCCCCTACACTCCAATGATCACCCAATGTAAAAGAAATTTCTTGCACCATTGATGACAAATATTTGATCATATAATAAACTCTAATATGGGAACTTCATTCATACTGTAATGATCGTCCAGGTAGCTTGTGGGTCATTTTAGCAGTCAAACAATTCATGAACTTGGAAAGTTAGGTTGAGGACAATCAAAATGATGCATTGAATTGTCGTTTATGAGAGTAAAAATAGTAAAAACATGGTATACAGTGTGGGAGAATTCTTCAATTGTACGCATGTCAGGTCAATTTTGTCATCAAATTTACAGTAAAGGCATATCCCTTGTTATAATTTTGTGTACGATCTTGTGTACACTTTTTCCAGCCACAAGAAGTTGTCTGATTTAGAGGATGCAGGACACAAAGTTAAAATCAATTGTTGAGCAAATTTGAATGTGAATTTTTTTTTTCTACATTATTTGGAGTCACGTTACTTTTTCCATAATTTGATTTATGTCAAATTAGATGCCAAATTGAGGATAAATAAATGGTAAATATGTATAAGTAGATGGGCTTGAATTAGTGAAAAAGAATTGAGCGGAATTTCTTGGCCCTAAAAAAAAAGAAAGAAAAAGGAAAAAGAGATGAAATGGATCTTTCATTTCCTATTTACACCACATCGATGTTGCATTTGGATAGGGAAAAGGAAATAAAAGAGAATAAATTAGAGGGCACAGTGAGCTTCATAGATTTCTATATATGAATCTCTTCCTTTATCTTTTTGTTATCCAAAAGAGAAAGAGAAAGAATCATTTGGTGAAGGAAGTCTTGCCAGCAAGATACCAATATGTTGTGACAAGCAACTAGGAGCTCAAATTTTGACTTTGATAAGGGGTTGTTACTTGTTTTTATATTTGTCTAAGCATCGAGAAAGTCTTCCTTCACTTCTTTTTTGGGTATACGAGAGTTTAAGGGAGGAAGTGCTGCTCCATTTTAAAGTTAAGATATGTTATTATAAATTTCAATGAAAACTTACAATAATATTTATATATTACCTACCAAAGAACAATCAATCAAATTTAACACCTTTTTATCCACTTCATTCGATTCTATTAACTGAATGAATCCCCATTGGCTTCATCACCTAAATTCAGAATAGTGCTAATTTGTTTATTGTTGATTTATTTCAAATCGCTAAGATTGTTTTTCCTATAGTGACAAAAACATATTGTATTTTATTCACCCAATATCGATGGCCCAAGATTAAAACATTACAATTGCTTTATAAAAAAAAAGGTTACAATTGCCTTTTGTGGCAAATTGAATTTATTGTACTTATTATTTAAATTAAGAAATAAAATAATATTTGCAACTTCCTCTTTATTTCTGAAATTTAACACATTTTACCATCTTAATGTTTTTAGATTCTAGCTCATTGCCCCTCGCATTCGAAGTTAGTTTTCATCCTAATGAATTAGTTCCTCATATACATCCAACATGAAATTTACTTCAAATGGGTAAGAAAATAAGTGAACCCAATCCATAAAGTTTTGAACAGAACATTCAAAAAATTATGTATAAAAAAATATTGTAATGTATAAAAAAAATAAAAAGAACATTTATAAAAGTGATATACATTTTACTATCATGTAACATGTTTAAATAAAACAGTATTAAATTGACAGATTACAATGCTTTTAGGAAAAAAAAATTAACTACCTCATTGGAGTGTTCACCCTAAATCTTCTCATATCTCAAACATCAAACTTACAATAAGTGGGATTTGGATCCCCTTACAGTCTCATGCGTATGGCCTTTTTCTAATATTTATGCGGATTGTTTATTATTAAAAAAAGTATCTTTTCTGTTCTTTTATGATTAGGATGCTAAAAAGCCAAAGGGTTTGCAATTAGGGAAACATAATCACGTTCAATGGATTAGCTTATTGTCATTAAACACTATTGGGTTTTATTTTTACTTGTTAGAACTTTAATGTGGCTAGACTATTGATGCCGCTTTAGTGAACTTCTTTTGATGATGTCTATTGAAATTATTGAATTTTCTTTTGAAAAAAAGGTCATCATTGTCTCTCTAAATCTTTAGGGAACACGGGATTGTTATTAGCTTTAGATGCAAATGCTTTAATTATAGTAGGGGTTTGCTTTTGTGTGACTTGAGGAAAAGTTGCACTCTTTAGTTAGGTGAGAAGTTCAAAGAATTTCATTAAGGAGGTCCTACCTTCATAATTTACAAAGATCAATATGAGTTTTTGTACTTAATTCTTATTCCCTAGAAACCTACCCTTAAGGACCATAGATAGCTTACTTTTCATTAACCTTACCAAATTTAATTATCAGATTACGGGTAAAGGAAGAAAGGAAGAAGCTAATTAAGAAGGGAAAGTTGGCATGACATATAGGTATATATGCTTGGCATCCAAATTATGAACCAACTCAAAATTGAGAATAATGGAAGAGGTTATAGACAAGAGGGGAATATATTACTAAAGGAAAATTATTAATCATTCTAATCTATTTTTCTAATATTTTTTATTTATTAAATAAAAAATTAAATATTTTTTATATTTTTAAAATATTAATTATATTTAATATTTTATTTAATATTTTTTTATTAAATAATAATAAATTTATTAAAAAAATATTTTATGAGAATATAATAAACCTCGTTACTAAAAGCTGCTCTAAAAGTTTTGTCAGAGAAATATTTTCTTAATTTGTTTCTCTTTTTTGGCACGAACTGCAGTACAAACATTAGTTGAAATTTAACCAAACAGTGGACGAAAAAAAATAACCAAACATACCTAACAACTTTTTAATAATTTTTGTAAGCATTATATATATATATATATATATATCGGAATATACTGAAATCATGTTTTAGTTTGAAGGATCACTGATGTGGAGAAATCTCAATCTAGGTTTAACTTTTTGAGAAAATAGAAAGCTATGTTCACCACGAATTACACCAGTTCAATTGGTTATGTACTATTGCTCTTAACAGTAAAGAGTTTGTTAGGCCCCAGATTTGCTTGTTGAGGATTTATTCCACATTGGTGTTATATCTCTGTTTAAAAGAAAATAAAAAAAAGAGTTATAAAAACTACCTTACACACAACTTTAGAAGAGAAAATTTCATGGTGATAAAACATTAATGCCCTTGTTAATTTTAGACAGACAACAATCATTTTGTTATCCTTAATTACTTGAAATTATTAAAAATATTTAAAGTGAAACAATTCTTCTTTTTTCATAATTTGACAATAAATTATTTCACTTCAAAAAAATATTTAAATAACATGTCCAAACTTAATTAACATATTTTGAAAAATCAATTCTTACTAAATCAATTTCTACAAAAACAGTTCTTTCAATAATTAATAAAGATCTTATATCAAGTATCCCAAAAGTCTCAAAAAATTAGTTAATTTCTTAACTATTAGATGAGGAATGCTGTGAAAAAAAGAAAAGAAACAACATCTTATATCAATTTTAATTTTCAAACTCATATGTTTAGTTATTTACCTTCCTTTTACCCTTGTTCCCATTGGAAAATACCCATTTTAGAAATTAGAAGAGCAACATTATTTGACTAAAACTAAGGATTAAAAGCTGCTCATGTAACAGATTGTACCCAATATATCTCATTGCTGATCATCATTCATGAAATTGCTGATTTGAAAAGACTAGCCTTGTATTGGCCTAGAGGTAAAGGAAAAGGCTAAATAAAGATGGAAGAGTGGGGAAAACAGATTGCAGTAGATGAGTGTCATTTTCCATATAGTCATTACAATTGAAGCAGGCCTATAAATGAATACTTGATAGGGTGGGGCCTTGAATTTGTATATTTTTGCAGATGAGGGGTCAAGTCCTTGTACAAATCCCCCAAAATAATGCTAGTGCCAAAATCAAAAGTCTTGGAAAATTTTCTGATAGGATATCTGAGTAGCAAGTTGAAAGTTTTCATCCGTGACCTCGTAGTGCTGTGCTATTATATAAATTGTCGTGACCATTTTTCTTTAAGCGAGTGTTATAGCGTCTTTTGTTTGACAAATATGATTGGCTCCAACTATATGTTATAAGAAAGTAAAAAAGTTCAGGTAGTTGTAGCTATTAGCTAATAAACTAGTTGCTAGATTATAAGGAAAAAAAAAAAATACTTGCATAATACTTGGATGTTGATCATAATATACACATAATTTTATAAGAGTTTAATGCGTGTTTGATTTAGCTTAAATTATGATAAATAATTATTTATTTTTTAAAAACTCTTTCAAAAAACTTTTAATTATAAACTATTTTTAACAAAAAAATAAATTAATTTAAATATACTTAAGATTTAAAAATCTTACTTAGTGGTCATCCTTCTTTAGAGAGATTTCTAAATACCCAAGGGCTAAGTGTGACTAGTTTTTGTGTAGGAATTTTTTTGAGTGAATGCCCTAAAGACTATCCTTTATATTAGACCTTTGTCTATCCTTCGAAATCATAAACATCCTTCGAAATCATAAGCATGTCACTGATGCACTGAGTGATAGTATTGAAGTAACCTATTTTTATTAAAAAAATAACCATTGTAAGTTTTGCGCATGTGTATTTACATTATATTATAACTAGCATTACAATGAAGATATTATATTTGAGGCATCAAGAGACTATGGAAATCACAATTTTCTTCTTTAAGGAGGGCAATTTTAAGCTCTCTGTGCCTCTTTCCTCGTGAGATCGAACGTTTTGGGTTTGTAATGAATGGGTTATCTGGCTTTTATTTAAGATTCCATTTGCTGAAAACAATATGTAATATTGAATACTAATCCATTTAGGGGCGGTGGATAGTGTAGCCATAGAGGGTCTATGGCCCCCCAAAATTTTTAAAAGTGTTTTACATGTAATTTTTTTTAAAAAATACAAATTCTTTAGCTTGGCCTCTTTAAATTGAGTATTGTTTTTCTTTGGCCCCTTCAATGAAATTCCTCTAGCACCACCCTGGATCCATTCAACATTCTAAATTCGGGTTTTACATTTCAAATTGAAATATTGAATACTCCAAAAAAATGTAAACAGAAAATACTTGAAACCAGTGGACAACAGTGGTCCCTGGCAGAACCAGATTGTGTAAAGAGAGGCCATGCACGGTCCTCTCTAAATTCTCAGATTTTAAATTTTCAACAGTTAATATTAATATTATGTTAAATATTAGTATCTTCAATTTTTTTTAAAAATAATTGGTTAAAACTCTAAATTAGTTTTATTGATTTTTCTAATATTGTAATTCTGGTTTTGCCTCTGATACTATGGCTTAATTTCAGGGGATGCAATTGGAGTAGAGAGGAGAAAAAAACATGAAAAATGCTACTACTCCCATTTAGTTCTAATTACTATATAGTAACGATTATTTATTAAAGACAGAATCTTGGACGGTGACCATTTAGAGAGGACGAATATGGTTTACTAATTCAAAGTCTATATATGATGTTATAACGAAATATAAATTTTTTTGATAGTTTGTAATACCTTCATAGTTAGGGTATACAATAAAATAAACGTAAAATCCTACACTCTCGAAAGCAACAAGATGATTTTCAAGTAGAAAAACCATATTTGCAAGTTCATATAAATCCATAAGAAAACATGGAGAATGTTATTATGGACCACATCTCCATAGATGATTTATCTTTCTTTTTCATCTAAAAGTATTTATGTATTATTAGTTAAAATTTATAAATTATATATATATAATTATTCATAAAAAAATAATTTGACTAAATTTATATATGAATCTAAATATTATTAATTAAATTTAATCTTTTAATTTTAATTATTAATTTATTTTAATAATAAATCAACAACTGATTCATACTTAATTTATTCATGACCAGTAGGGTTGTCCATATTAAAATTATCCATAAAACATATATTGTATATATATATACACATGAGGGGGAAGCGTTTACAATTGTGTGATGGATCCATGCTCTACACAGAATCAGCCGTTGATTAAGTGGGGCAAAAATTAAACGGTATGAATGATTAAGGGTTACCCATTGAACAGGTTAACGTTATAAAGTTGGTATTTGAAATGAAAGTTGCAAAAAGCTCATGAGGGATACTTTCGTCAATTTGCATCATTCCTGTTTGTTCTTCAGTGTTTTTTTTTTTTTTGGCAGACCCTCTAAGGGGTTTCTTGTGGATTGAAGGGCTTGATGGGGGCATAATGATGACCAGAGAGCTTGCATGTGGGTCTTGACGATGTCGATGGGGAAAATTGCCATGTGCTCGACGGAGCCGGCGATCATGAACTGCCAGAAACCGAGGCCGTCGTGGGTGGTTGTCATTGCCGTCGCCGCCGTCGGGTCTGGAAGGAAATCTGGGGTTGGTGTGTGCGGAACAGAGCGAAACTCGAGGTTCTAGAATTTCGCTGTTGCATCTGTGGCCATGGGTGGTTTTTGTTGGGATTGGAGGAAGAAGAACTAGGTCATTAGGCTCTTAAATCCAAAAGGGTGTGCGAAAAAGTGAAACTTTGAGGTGGGTTTTTGTTCTTGATTGAAAATTTGGAACCTTTGGTGTTGTGGGTTTCTTTCGCCCATAAATGATTGTCGCATGGAACGGAGGGTTAGTTTTTCATTCTGTAGAATCAGAAAAGAAGCAGAAACATGGTATCTCAAAAAATGTTTTCTGCACCCAAAACTAAGGATAAGGACAAATGAGTAAAAACCAATTCCATAAGGTTTAAAAGATCAATATAACAACTTGTAAAAAAAATTTAAAAAAAAAAAAGAACCAGTGATGAAACTTGCTATTGCAAGTTATTTAAGTGGAGCGTGATTGTGTGGTGCATCGCAAAGACTTCCCACACGAGGGTTTACATTGTCGTTCATAATTTTTTAGTCCAACTAGGAAAACCTTAAACATCTCAAATTGAAAAAAAGAAAGGTAAAGAAAACATTTTTAAAGAGAGAAAAAAAGGATAATAAAAATATTTAAAAAATTAGTTAAAATAATTAAAATGTGGAGGGGCAATAACAAGTTACATAATTTTTTTTTTTGCTTTAGATAATTTGACATACGAGAAACCTATAAATTTCATCATACACAAACGATAGAATTTAATTTTAAATCCTTGTAATCAATTATAGAGGACATTTTCGTATGATTTAGTGTGTGTTTGGCATGAATTTTTTTACTGTGCAAAAAAAGTTATTTATACAATATTATAACATGTTTGGTAAAATCAATTTCAGCTTTTGTAAGAAATTTAATGTAAAATAAAAGCTTTTTGAAACTAATTTTTATAATACTAAAGATTGAAATTTATGATTCTAACTTATAAATTATTTCTTACACTTTGAGATGTAAATATTATTTTGTCTTCAATCAAATAATTTTTCAATCATTTTATATCTATTTTAGTAATTTAATACATAAAAATAATTTTTTTATACCATCCAAATAAATCAGATTAGATTAAAATCATTTTTCAGTTAATGTATTCAAATATAAAAATAATTTGATTATAATTGATTATAACAAAAAGCTTTATACAATAATCGATTACTAAACATAATTAAATTTTCGTAACTTTCTTAAACACACACTTAGTTAACACCTTCAACAAACTAGATAAATTAATTATATCATATTCTTCGTTCCTTTTCTTATTGTTTTATTAGTTTAATTTTCATGTATAAATTTATTTATATTTATAAATATGCGAAGTTTGATTTTGAATTTTTTAGAGATGTATCATATTATGATAGATTTGTAATTTCTAACATTGATTTCTCATACCGATTGTATGTTTTGGCCTGCATAATAGTAAAACTTTCACTTTTAGATTTGATAAACAAAGTTACAGATCATGTAAGTGTGTTACAATAAGCGATGCATTGGCATAGGGAATAATCTATTTTGGAGCAAGATCAAGACTTTTTTAGATCAATGTGAAAGATTAATTTTATAAGAGTTTTGGTGTTTACTCTTGTTTGTTTCGATTCTTGTGGGTTTTTTATTATTATTATCATTCTAGACATTTTAGAAGTGATCTTGAGAAACTTCTTGTTTCTTTGGAATTATGTTTTTCATTTCGTTTTAAGTAATGAAACTTATTTTATCTATGGCAAAAAAAATTTACTTAACAAAAAGGAAAAAATATAAAACTTTTTGAAAGATAAGAGATCGGTTATTCTCATGCATCAACTTCTTTTTGGGACTTCTTGTTTTCATTTTTGAATTTACTTAATCATAAGTAGGTTTAAGTTAATTTTCACTTACTATTTTCATTTCTTTCAATTCTCTCTTTGTTAACGTCCTCTTCACTTTTGTCTTTTGGTGAAGGAAGATCTTATGTCATATTTTCCATGGAAGGTCCATATCAATCAAAAGAAACTAGCTAGCTTGGTTTTGCTTGATTTCCAATATATATAGGATGCAGAGTAAACTTATTTGCAGCTTTCTTATATTTATTAACTTTCACAGTAAGGAGGAGAAGTTACACATTTTAGATTCATCTACGTGACTCTCATTGTGGCACAAATATAAACACACAATGTTAACACTTAAATAAGTACGTATGTCACAATTACTCGAAACCTTTTATCCCCTTAAAACTCTTTCTATGGCTAAGTTTACCTTCTCTTAATTATAGGCAAACCAGAAAAATTTTTTCTTCCAACTTTTAAAATCGGGAAAGTTGCAAATATAAAATTTTATCATTTCCCAAGTAAAGTTAACAAAAAAAAATAAGAAAAAAAAAATATAAGCCTTATCTTATATTAATAATATTATCCCTGTACAACCCAACGCAATTTTTACCCTCTTATTTGATGCAGCTAACCTATCAAAATACAAAGTCATGTTCTAAATACGTCACAAAATAAGTGCAGATTAAAAAGTATGGTCATGTAGAGAGTAAAAAATGTGGGTGACCACCCCACAGAAGCAACCGAAAACTAAAGAAAAGCCATCCACTATTTAACCACTTAGCCAAATAGGGGGGGTATTGTCAGACATAGTTGTCACTGTCCATATTCCTCCAAAGTACCTCAATGGTTGGCCTACCATAGCACCATTTAGTAGTTACCCATATACCTAGTCAAGTGTGATTTCTTGCTCACCTAAGAGAACAATTTGCAATGTCATGTTTATATAACTTGATACAACATGCCGCATAAGATTGGACCCACATTTGTTGATTGAAAATATTTGATTTTCCTAAGAGGTATATAAAATAAAGTATGCTTTGTTTGACTTTGTTAACTCCACTATTTGATATGGAAATAGCAGCTATTGTCCAAAGATAATATTTATTAATTCAAACCCTCTTTATTATCAGTATATATAATGTTATTGTGGTGCGTTGCAGATATAAATTTGTGAATAATAAATGTGGGTACGTAAATTATGTGATGGCTCTAAATCAATCATTCTAATTGTGCTTGCTCAATCTTATTACTCGCACTACGTTTGAACCCATCTTATGGGTTGATTTTCCTTGTTGAATCAAACATTAACTAAAGATATTTGTTTTTAGCAAAATAGGTAATTTGGTCTTTTGTTTTTATTTCTTTTTTAATTTGGTCTCTAATCTTTTATTTTTATCAATTTAGTCTTTTGTCTTACAAATTATCATTTAATATAGTCATTTGTCACAATTCCATTACAAACCTTAACAGAAATGATGATGTGTCATTAACGGTGATAACATGACAATGATGCGACTATGACGTGAACATTACCGGTTAGTGACACATCATCACTTCTGTTAGGAGGAGAACACAAAGAACCACATTAAATGATGATTTATAAAATAAGAGATTAAATTGACAAAAATAAACAATAAGGACCAAATTAAAAAAAAATAAAGATAAGATATCAAATTACATATTTTAACTCTTTTTTTTTCTGTGAAACGTATTTTGTTGTGTAGATGATCAGCATACCACATTCAAATTTGTGGACTATCATCATGATAAATGGCCGCTTTCATTGTGAGTTATTACAACTATAAAAGGAGGTTTGTATTTGTTTGTATCAATTGAAACAAAAGTTGGTGTCTCAACAATACTAATTTTTCTAGGTTGATATATAAAATAAAATGGGAGATGATGACTGATGAGGACATAAAGTGTTTGGTAAGGAAGGCCAAACAGGACATGATGCCCCTGACCCCAGTCCCTGCTCCTCATCACCAAAACCATCTTTGGGATTCTTGTGGTGGGATTTTTGTTTTGGGTTTTCTGGTTTTCCCTGTGTCAAAATCCAAACACTAGGCTTCATATTAACGTTGTTCCCTTTATTTGATTTGAGGTCTAGGTTATTGTGCTCAAATAATGGCACAATTTAACTGTTCTATGATGATGTTATACACATGGGTTGAAAGAGTCATGGCTGATGATGAATCTATGAACCACTTAATGGTTTTACAAATGGGGTCCATTCATGATGATAATAAGAATTTTACAAAATTAAATTCCATAAAAAAAAACATCTTTTTCTTAGATGATTTAATCACCCGTTTGAATCAAGTAAGAGATTTTAACCTCAGCAAAGAATATCTTCTCACGTGTGATGATCAGATGTTCAGTTTGGATGATCTTTGTGTAGATATTTACTAACCAAACCCAACTAGTAGGGATTAACTTGAAGACTAGAAGGACCTTATGTCATTTGTCAGTGACCATAATAATGGGTAAGTGTAGCAGGTGTTATATGGTGCTTTCAAGTTTTCAAGTCACCTTCATATCTTTTTCCCCAACTAGCATTTGCAAATGTGGGTCCACTAAATTATGGAGTCGGAGTTTGATAGTTTGAGCCTAATCTATTGGCCTTGTGTGGTAAGCTGAAAGCCACTTTACTATGTGGTTTCAATTGATTGCACTTGGATACTTCTCAATCACACAGTAACACTGCATTCTAGTTCCAGTATCAAAAAGAGAAATAATTTTTGCGCTACTTACTGCATATTAGGTGGTTCTGCAGAACATGAATTCAGTATAAGTCTGGTTAAACTCAAATAAGTTCAGTTAAACTCATGCTATTATATATGTTATTATGTAAATAATGTGACTCAAATGATGGGAGAACAGCATACGGCTTATAAGTTGTGTCTTCAACTTGATACTGATAAACATACATGGATGCATTGTATATACATGTCAAATTAATATACAGATATGCATCTTCTCTCCTTTCATTTTTTATCTTTTTAAATGGTGGGGCTCTCTTTTATTTCTTTCTTTTCTAAATGCATGTGGGTTTTTTTTTTCTTCTTTCGTTTGTTGTATGTGTACCTTTATGTTCTTTCTGGGTTCAAGCTAAAGAGAAAAGAACAAGAAAGAAGGAAAAAAAAAGAGCAGTTGTACCCGTATTCAAATTTTAATTGTAAAAGTTAAAGAGCTACATCTGGAGTTCATGCAGTACTTTGCAACAGCATAAAAAACTTATAATACTGTACATATGACTTCTATCAATGTAGTGCCAAAAGATCCAAAGCTCTTGGTTATTTAAGGTCACCTGCACATCCCATGTCTTTTTCTCACTCTTCCTTTTTGCCCCTTCACCTTTCTGAGTGGGGTTAGCCTGGAAGACAAACAAGCCAAGGAAGGTACCTGTTCAAAGGATCATATAAGAATTTAAAAACATGACCCTGTCAAAACTTTAGTTACTGACTGCAATTAAGTTCATTTACGAGTCAGATGACATTGGATCAGTTCATTTATATTATAGGACTCACTACTGTACACAATTGAGAAAAATAGTATATCATTAAATGTTGTATTTTAGAAACTTTTTTTGAAAAGTATGCTATTTTTTAATGAAAAAATAAACTTAAAAATTTCATATACAGATAAATTTTTTCACTTACAAAGTAACAATCAAAATTTTGTTTTTTAACCAAAATATTTACAAAAAATTAATATAAAAACATCAAAAGTTCATAACTATTTTTGACAAATTCATAAATGATATATTATTACACTTTTTCCATTAACGTACCCTCTAATGCACCCTAGAAAAATCCTTATAAGTAGGCCAATACTGCCATCAAATTTGATCAGGGATTTGCATTAGTTGCCCTTATAAATTTGGATACTTTTCCGCATTTTAAATTTCTTTTTCGGTGAATAAAGCTCAACAACACCTTGCTTCTAATTTAAGATTTCCACTTATGAATCTGAAAAAGTTTTAAGAGGACAAGCTTTGTTAGTAAAGTAATGGCAGGGTGATTTGAAATTTATTGAGGGGGTAATGACTTATGTCCTCATCTATTTATTTTGTGCTCACTTCTGGCATAATCTATCAAATTTGTGATTTTTCTTTTGCCATATTTGAGGTCAGGTACATATGAAAGAAAAATACAGAATAATACTATTCATGTATCCATATTATGCACAATCGTAGGGAGACCCCACTTAAATTTGACAAATTTAGTAGAGAATGTTTAGTAACAAGCATTATTTTGTGAGTATGGACATTGTCTTATCAGTTTCTTGGAAGAATAAATTTATCAAACTCAAACTCTTATCAATTTCTGTGACCGAGCTAATATGCCTTAAGAACACAATTTTGAAATATCCGTTAATGCTTTAATCATTGAGTGACTTTGTGGCGTGCATTCTACATGCTTTTGCTCACAAGGAACCAAATAAAAAGTAAGCGAAGAAAGAAAAACTGAAATACGTGAGCTACAACTCAAAGCTAGTCCTAGGCAATATGAACAATGGATAATCTTGCTTTGGTAAAGTTCTTTATTTCCCTTCCTCAATCAACAGCATGGGCTTACATTCATCAATCACAATAGGAGTATCCTAAATTGCCAGAATACAATGACCAAAACAAAAAACAAAACAAAACACTATTGTGCAGTGAAGCAACTAAAGAAATTTAGCAGCATGCATGCATTGAGCATGTCTGACAAGGTTCCACACTGACTACTGTGTAATCTTTATTGAAATTTCACATTTTACACAATATGGAAGTTGAAAGCTAATACAATGATACAATATAACATAGAAAATGCAGAAGCTGCATGTGCCTTACAAGGGTAAATATTGCACTATATTCCCTCACCCCTGACTAAAAAAGATATGATGGGCTTGAAGGTGGTATTATGCACTACAACAAAGAATTCAGTGGCATAAACATAATTCTCCCAAACTTTAGTTGCATCCTTTGAAACACTAATCTAAGCGTAGATTTAAAATGACATAATAATAGAATTTATCTCAAGTAGCCTCTCTGCTCCATTTTAGCACTCTAGCAGCATCCCAAGTTTTGAACCAACGGCATTATAGATAATATAATCTGGAACTCTTAGAGAACCGTGCTTTTAAAGGAATTGAAACATGTTCTCAAGGAACATTCATAACTTGTATTGACTGCAACATATCTGAGACAGCAATGACAAGGTCACCTGATTTGATCAGATTTCTGGCCTTAAGCAATGAAAAGGTTTTATTGAGATTGCTCTCCATATCATCTGAGAAGCTCAGACGGAAAGGTATCAGGCCCCACTGAAGGTTCAGACGCCTACGCACAGATGTAGTGGTAGTAAAAGCAAATATTGGGCAGTCAGGACGGCATCGTGACAACAGAGATGCCATGTGCCCTGTCTTTGTGTAAACAAAAAGCGCATCCACCTCTAAATTATTGGCTGCCAAAATTAAAACTCAAATTAAGATACATCACTAATCAACTCAAAGCAAACAAAACTGAAGCAAAAATGAGCTTTTGGGTTCTGTAGACCATTAAGGTAGACTGAAACTTAGATAATGAGTGAATCAGGTGTGACAACTAGTCATTAATCATTAAAGTAATTGTCATGAACCATCTCTCCCAAAAGTTTAAGCTATTAGGTAAAAGCTTATGAATGGTTTTAAATCTAACATGCCCCCTTGCTTGAGCTCTTTGGGTTTGAAGAGTGGACAATGTACAGGCTCACCTACCTTGTATTGAAATTCAACTTTTTTAATTAGAAGAATGGAGGTGGCAAGGATCGAACTTCAGACCACTTGATCATAGAGGCTCTGATACCATGTCATGAAGCAACTCACTCAAAACCTTAAGCTGTTAGGTGAAAGCACATGAATGACTTTACTATATGTCTAACAGTATGAACTGAGAAATCCTCATCAAATAATGTCAAGAATACACCAAGTCTCTTGAAAGTTATTGTTAGAAACTCACTAAAAGACAACAATGCTAAATTATTAAAAAAGACTTCCAGCAAATAAGTTTCTTTAAGCACATAAATTCTTAAAGCATCTATCATGGTTTTAGGCTAACTACCATGAATATTAAACATACCAATTGGAAAGTAGTACAGCAGCCTATAATTTTTTTTAAAATTTTGATACTTTTAAACAGTATATGCTGATGCTACAAATCAAATCAAATCAAATATGTAATAGAGTAAATCATAGAAAATGTAAGAACAAAATAAGGAACATTAAACACAGCAAAAAGAGAGTCAAGAATTGAGGACTACTTACCCATCTTTGCAGCTGAATTGCAGATCTCTTCAGATATTTTTTCTGAAAAAGAAGTCCCGATTGATGGGAGTGCCATAACTTCATAGCGTTTCTGTTCCCTCCACCACCTCTCAATTCTCAAACTGACACTCCTTAAAACAGTTAAGGCCTTCTCAGGGTACTGGCCCATGGCTGACTCACCAGAAAGCATCAAAGCATCAGCTCGTTGCCTGACTGCTTCAGAAACATCTGCTACTTCAGCTCTTGTAGGTGTAGGGTACTCAATCATGGATTCAAGTAGCTGAGAGGCAACAATGACAGGCTTATTCATCTGCCTGCAAAGTTGAACAATCCTCTGTTGGGCAGATGGAACCTGTTCTAAAGGTATCTGAGCACCCAAGTCTCCTCGTGCCACCATAGCTCCGTCTGATGCTTGAATGATCTCTTCCAAGTTCTTTAATGAGTCGATACTTTCTATCTTTGCAATGACAGAAATATCACTGCATTGATCATGATGAGTTTAGCATATTCCAAAAAATGTAATAAAGCCAATATTGATGACAGCTGAGCACATAGAATACACACCAAAAAAGGAAAAGAAACAGTCCATAACATAATGAAATGATGATGAGTTTAGCGGCTCATACTTGATACCAAAGTAGTTAAAGACTTAAAAGTGCCAAAAGGTGTTCCTAAGGCACTGAGGAGAGGCACAAGGGAAGGGGTCAGAGTCTCTTGGTTGTTTAAGGCGAGGCCCCTTCAGTCAGGTGCATGACTCTAGCACCATATAGCACTTTTCTGGTTCTGGCAAGGTGCTAGCCTTTAGCGCCTTACAGAAATTCTCGTGGTATTCAAGCCAAAAAGGAAGTGTAGTTAAAGGTGCCAAAAGGCATGCCTAAGGCACTGAGGCGAGGCCCCAGAAGGGGTCAGAGCCTCTTGGTGTTTGAGGGGAGGCTCGTTCAGGTGTACATCTATAGCACCTTATAATGCCTTTCTGGTTCAGGTGAGTTGCTCGCCTTCAGCACCTTGCTGAAACTCGTGTTAGTCAAGCCAAAAAGGCTAACTCAATAGCAAGGTCTGCAGTATAAGGGTCAAGCCTTAAACCTCTAGAAATAATTGTTTACCCCATCAGACAACAATTAAACAAATTCAGGTTACCATAAATAGTTATTTAAGAGGAGAAAACACCAATGTGGAATCTGCTCTTTACTTGTATTCTATTCTTATAATTCATATTCCTTTATCTCTTCTTTGCCTACAAGCTGCTGTTAATTACTTCACAGAAATGTGATATCTAATTCTAACAGTAACAAATCTCAGTTTCTGTCCGAGCTTCTCATGAGTTCTCTAGGCTTCCAACTAATCTCCTAGATCTCTTCTCTAGTTTAACAACTGTGCTAATCAATCCAACTATGGGGATAAAATAACCTCCTACATGTTTGACTCGAAATCCCCCACAAATGGGGCAGTAAATAATCAATAGGATTGAGCTGTAAGCAAGCAATAAAATCTTCGTCCATGGCTTCTCAATCCACTGATGCATCGAATGAGATCAATAAATGCCTTTTTATTTTTGCTTTAACATTTTTGTCTCTTCGAAATGTAGTGCATAGCTGCTTTAAAAAAAAAGAAAAATAAATACAACATAATAAAATCACTTAGTCACCCAAAGATAGAAATAAAAATGTGAGACAGGAATAAGATGCAAAACAAAAGGAGTGAATAATAAAGGTGCTACTTGTCAATGGTGAAATGATATGATCACAATACATTTAAATATTAATAAAAAAAAGTTCTCAGTACATACCTATCACGAGATCGTGCAGCAATATAGCTTTTAAGATGATTAATAACTTCAGCAGACTTCACGAATGAAATAGCAATGAAATCAACACCCTCAGCAATACCAAAATCAATGTCTAACCAATCCTGGATATAAGATCAGGTTGAGAATCAGATAAATGAAAAATTACATCATTTGGGATGGATAGTTTTCTGACCAAATCAAATTTAGCATCAACAAAATCCAACATGAATGGTAAAAGCATAAAACCCCAAAAATATGCATGATAATGAGACTTTAGAATTCACCACAGATCCGTGATGCCCCATGGTAAATTATTTGTCATCACCAAATGCATTACAAGGTTCAAAGTTTTAAGATCTTGGACGTGGCTTTCTCATCAATTTGAACCAAGGTCAATCTAACCATAGTCAACATGTTTCCCCAAGGCCTACGTTGGATGGGAAATAGCAGTGCAATACAGAATTGGGTTGTCTATTTGTTCTTAGTGATACAGTTTAGAATCATCACAACCAACAAGTACCTTCATTGTTAGATATACCATTGACTCGGCATCATAGAATATATTCCAATGCTTCAGCAAAATTTTTGCATTAGGAAAAATATAAAAGTAGAAAAAAGAAATGCAGACAAATGACCTTCTTAATGTCATTTGTAGAATATGTAAGTTCAGACATAAGAACTCGTTGTACTGATTCATAACTTCATATTTCAATTCAATACAAAAAGCACAAATTCTAGCTACTTAATCAAGAGTAATGCTACTCAAATACCCAAAACCCACACAAAATAAAGTAAAGAATCATGGTGGTGCAAAGAAAGTGTTCAGGAGAAGTTTAAAATTAAAAGAGAGTGCTTTAAAGTATTGCACTCAAAGTTGGGAAAACTGGAACTCTAAAACTCCCTCTAAGGTCAAATCTTTTGTCCGAACTGCTGTTCTTAATAGGATTAACTCTAATGACATGTTACAGAAGCGCAGACCTCTCACTGCTTTGTCTCCCAACAGGTGTTTTATGTGCAGTTCTAGTTCGGAAACCGGGTATCATTGATTTTTGAATTGTTCTGCAGCTAATTTTCTTGGGAATAAGCTGGTTGGGAATTTTGGAGAGAACAAGGTCTGTCTTATGGATTTGCATCAGTTTCTCTTAATTAAATTCAGAGTTTTGGCTCACATAAAGAAGCTAAGATTCTGTGGCAATGTTCAGTCCTTGCGGTTCTATGGTATTCATGGCTGGAGAGGAATGCTAGAATTTTTAAGGGCACTTGTCATTCTTTAGACTTCATTAGGGATAGGGTTATCTTTTTAGCCACCCTTTGGTGTTCTGCTCATGCTCTTTTTAGAGGTGTTTCTTTGTCAGACATGCAGAGAGATTGGCATGTTTTGTTACATGATTCAATCTCCTAGGTTCTATTTTTGTATTTTTTTTATGGGAGGATGTCTTATCCTCTTTCTTTGTACTTTTCTCTTCTTCCTTAATATATTTCTTTTTCTATAAAAGAGAAAGTTCTGAAAACTGGGAAAAGTATCAAATAGCTAAGAAAGATACTAAGAAGTGTCGACAATGCATTGAAGGAAAGCATTAAACTGGTATTAAACCGTGTTTAATGTTGTGAATTAATAGTGCATTGAAAAACATTAAACCAGTATTAAACCGTGTTTAATGCTGTGAATTAATGCTGTAAATAGAATTAATGTTGTAAATATTTAGTTTCCTTTTTAGATTAGCATGTTATGGTAGTTTTCTATTTCTTCTCCTTAATTGTAGATTTTTGTCTCCTATACTCCTTCTATAAAAGGAGTCTTTTGTACCAACTGAAATTGTATGAATGAAATCCCTATTTTCTAAATTCTGAGAAGAAGGAAGTTAGCCAGGTGAAAGCCAAAGCTTATGAGGGGTTATATCAATCTTTAGGCACCAAAGATGGGAAAAGGTAATATATACAAACTTGCGAAGGGAAAAGAAAGGAAAGCAAGAGATTCAGATAAAGTGAAATTCATTAAGAAAGAAGAAGGAAAAATTTTGGTAACTAAGCAAGATATCAAGGAAAGAATGAGTTACTTCTACTAAGTATTCAATCAAAAACATGCAACAATAATAGACTCTTAGAGTTTGAACACTAGAGAATATCAAAATGATACTTTTTATTTACATAATTCGAGAATTTGTGGTAAAGGAAGCACTAAAGAATATGGAAAATGGTTAAGTAGTTGGACAAGATAATATACCTATGAAAGTTTGAAAATGTTTAGGGGAGAAAAGTATAACTATGCTTACAAAGTTGTTCATCAAGATAATAAGGTCTAGAAAATGCCTGATGAGTGGAGAATGAGCACTTAGATAACTATTTACAAGTATAAATGAGATTTACAAAGTTGTGCAAACTACAGAATAAGCCACACTGTGAAACTGTGGAAAAAAGTAATTGAGAGTAGAGTAATTGAGAGTAGATTACGACAAGAGGCACACATATCAAAAAATAAATTTAGTTTTATGCCCTAGAGCCTAGAGGTCAACCATGGAGGCTATATACCTATTGCTGGGCTCGATAGAAAGATGTAGAAGGAAACAAAAACCCTACCCATCGTCTTCATTGATCTAGAAAAAACATATGATAAGATGCCATGAGAAATCATGCGAAAGGATCAAAAGAATAAAGGAGTTCTTATCGCATGCATTATTGCTATAAAGGAAATGCATGATAGGGCAACAACTAGCTTGTGAACTCATGGAGATGTAACAAAAGATTTTCCTATAACAATATACTAGGTTTGGAACAGCAAGGGTCAACTTTGGGTCCACTCCATTTTAACTTGGGTTGGACGTACTTAATGGGCACATCTAAAAGTCCATGATTGAATGCATGCTTTTTGTGGAGAAAGCTTTGGAATCAACGAGTTTTCAGCAAGTAGGAATAATATTGATATTTGGAAAGCAAGCTCAATAAGATGCGAGTTAGCGATGTTTTGGAAGTGAAAATTGGGAAGCACATCATACCATAAGTTGGTTTAGGTATCTTGGATCCAACATATAAAGTAATGGGGATGTCATGCACACATAGGATTCAAGCTAGGTCGATGAAATAGAGAAATGATGTAATTATAATATGTGATCGCAGAGTGCCAATCAAATTTAAAGGAATATTCTATTGAGCAACTACAAGATTAGCAATGCTCTATGGTAGTGAATGTTGAGCAATGAAGTGTGAACAAGAGTAGAAAGTTGGAGTAACACACTAACACCTATTGATGAGAAAATGATCGAAACCTACCTACGGTGGTTTGGTCATGACTTGTGAGAAGAAGACCAACAGAGACTGCAATGAGAAAATTTGATCAAATTGAAGATGGTCCAATTGAAAGGGGTAGAAGAAGACATAAGAAAACTTTAAGGAGAAACCACTAAAAAAGGCCTTACTCTAAATGGTTTTCCTGAAATTTTGGTTTTTAATAGAGCCCAATGATGCTGATTGATCCCTGTAATTGACCCAACCTAACATGATAAGGCTAGGTTGTCAATGTTGTATACGAACTAATGTTGACTATTCTCTAGCTAGAAATATGAAGTTT
Source organism: Ormosia semicastrata (assembly GCA_029884595.1). Classification (NCBI taxonomy): domain Eukaryota; kingdom Viridiplantae; phylum Streptophyta; class Magnoliopsida; order Fabales; family Fabaceae; genus Ormosia; species Ormosia semicastrata. The sequence continues at coordinate 41,208,812 of JAQQTO010000059.1, forward strand.
AATCCATTATTCAAATAAAACTGCAAACTTTTGTAGTAAAATATTTTAACAATTTTTAAAAAAGGTAGTAATATACGATTCATTAATAGAGTAAAATCATTAAATTGAAAAAAGATCAAAATTAAACCCTTAATAAAATGTTTCTCTCGGAATTTAGAAAATAGGGATTTCATTCATTTTTTAATAATACATCAATGGGTGAGCTATATACACAAGAACCCAAAGCAGAATAGGAAATGAATTAAAGGTTAAATCCCATGATTTGTGGGATGTCCTAACTGACTAAGGAATACAATTAAATGAGCCTAATTCTAGGGATACAGTCTGTATCTATTATAAAAAATATCCTAAAACGGCTGATTGAACTACTTTGGTTAAAGATCATTATCGAAGATTTGAAGATCAGGTGGGATAGACCAATAAGACTCTATTGTGACAAGAAGTCTGCAATCAACATAGCTCATAACCCAGTACAACATGACGGAACAAAGCACATTGAAGTTGACAGATATTTTATCAAAGAGAAGTTGGAAAGTAGATTGATTTGTACACCCTATGTAACTACACAGGGTCAACTTGCTGATGTACTCACCTAAGGGTTGAGTAGTACAGTACCCGATAAGCTGCTTGTAAGTGAACTTCTTTCAAGCCATGCATGAATTGGATGATTACACTTGTTGCATAAGCAATATCTAGTTGTGTGTGAGATAAATAAATTAATCTTCCGACAATATGTTGAAACATTTCTTTGTCTACTGCAACATCGTTTTTTGTTGTTCCAAGTTTCATATTCGGATCTATGGGTGTGCTTGCTGGTTTGCAGGCTGTCTTTCCTGTTTCTTTGAGTAAATTTGTAACATATTTTTGTTGGGAGATAAAAATACCCTGCCTAGAATGAGCAACCTCAATTCCAAAGAAGTATTTTAGTCTTCCTAGTGCTTTGATCTCAAATTCCTTAGCCAAACTCTGACTTAGAACCCGTTTCTCCTTCACATCATCTCCCGTCACTATTATGTCATCCACATACACTAAGAGTGTTGTGACTCCCCCTAAAGGAGAGTATTTAATAAACAGTGTGTAATCCCCTTGGCTTTGTCTGTATCCCATAGCCAACATAGTTCTGGCAATTCTTCCAAACCACACTCGTGTTGATAGCTTAAGGTCATACAAGGCCTTCTTCAATTTACACACGATTTTCTCATCCAGATTCCTTCCCGTAGCCTAGTGGAACCTTCATGTAGATTTCTTCCTTTAAATCTTCATGCAAGAATGCATTTTTTACATCAAACTGCTGTAAGTCCGAACCATAATTAGCTGTTAATGCCAATAAAACTCTGACTGTGTTCATCTTTGCAACTGGAGCAAAGGTCTCTAGGTAATCGATTCCATAGATTTGGGTATACCCTTTGGCTACCAATCGTGCCTTGTATCTTTCTATTGACCCATCTACTCTATACTTCACTGTATACACCCATTTACACCCCACTGATTTCTTTCCTACAGGTAATTGCACTAACCCCTAAGTTTTGTTCTTTTCCAATGCCTCCATTTCCACATTCATAGTTGTCTCCATCTTTCATTAGACAAAGCCTCGAATAGGGTAGTAGGGATGGTAATGGTATTTAGGCTGACTAGAAAGGCCCTATGTGATGGAGAGAATTTCTTAAAGGACATGAAGTGTGCAAAAGGGTATAGTAGTCGTTTAGTGCACTCTCTTGTTCCTTTTCTGACGGCTATGGGCAGATTTTGGTCATCATTATCCACATGAAGTTTAGTTTCATCTTGCAATGAAGAGTTAGAAATTATTACCTCATTCAAAGGCTCCGAGTTGGACTCTTGGACCTGCACAGATTCTGAGATGGCCATCTTCTTCCTTATGAACACCTTGCCTTTGCCAAATCTCAGATTCTCAAGAATAGGGTCTGTTTGTGGTCTTTCAAGCACAGGTTCAAATGCAGTTTCAGGCACAGAGATGATTTCAAGCAGAGGTTCAGGCATGGGTACAAATTCAAGTGAATTTTCAAGCGTATGGTTAGACATAGATGTGCAAGGAGGGTCTTTAGATACTGGCAGCAATGACAAGTCCAAATTTGGCAAAAAATTCTCATCTTCTCTTGAATTCTCCCCCTGAAGATAAGGTCAAGTGAAATAAGGCTCTTGTTCATGGAATGTGACATCCATTGATTCATAGAATTTTTTGGATGGAGGATGATAACACTTATACCCTTTCTGGGTTGCATAATATCCCACAAAGACACATTTTAGGGCCCTTGGGTCAAGTTTCCCCCTATTTTGATTGTGGACATGAACAAATGAAACACATCCAAAAATCCTAGAGACAAGGTTATTTGAAGTGTGTAGGTCAAGGTAGAAAGTTGAGAGTATGTCTATCAGGCTCTTGAATCCCAAAACTTGGGTAGGCAAACAATTTATGAGATGGGTGGCTGTAAGAACAGCTTCCCCCCAAAAGGACTTTGGGATTTTTTTTGGAAAAGAAAGGCTCGGGATTTTTCAAGGAGGTCACCATTTTTTCTTTCTACTACCCCATTTTGTTGTGGGGTGTTGACACAAGACGATTCATGTACAATTCCCTTTTTCTAGAAAAAAAAGGTTAAGGGTTTGATTAAAATAATCCCTTGCATTATCTAATCTAAATCTCTTAATAGTAACCCCAAACTGATTTTTTTTATCATAGAACAAAAATTTGGAAGGACAGTACTGACATCAGATTTGTGTTTGAGCAAAAAAATCCAAGTAACACAAGTGCAGTCATCAATAAAAGAGACAAACCATTTTGCCTCAGAAACATTAAGAATGGTAGATGGACCCCAAATGTCACTGTGAATGAGGTAAAAAGGAACAGAACTACTTTTATTACTAATTGGAAAAGGTACACGCTTGTGCTTAGCAAGCTCACACTTCAAAATGGAAATTTTCAACACTCAAATTCTGAACTGAAGGAATGGTGCAATCTGTCTTGTCTTGGTGTTTCAAGGTAGTAGAGGTCATCCTGTTCCCTAGCACGTCCAATCATCCTCCTTGAATCCTTGTCCTAAAAAACACAATAACTGTTGTGAAAAATCACAGTGCAGCATAGGTCTTGAGTGAGTTTGTGTATAGACAAGATTTGTGGACAGTCTAGGGACATGAATAACATTTTTCAAGGTCACTAATGGATTGATTTTGACGTCCCCTATGCCTACAACAATGGTCAAAGACCCATCAGTAGTGGAAAATTTATTGGATATGTGAGTCATATGGTCAGTAGCTCCTGAGTCTACAATCCAGGAATTGGTAAAAGTTGTACTCGAGACACTTAGTCCAATTGAAAGAGGAAACTCACCTGAATATGCCAAAGAACAAGTTCATGAAGGCTTCTTAAGGTTGCTAATGAATGATCTCACCCTCTCAATCTCTTCTTCGTTGAGACTGCTCAGTTCTTGTGATGTTGACTCACCTTGTGACATTGCAGCAACGTGGGCCCTGTTGTTGTTCCTTGGTTCTTCTCCTCGCTGACCCCATTTTTGAGTTGGTGGTTTTCCATTAAGCCTCCAATACTATTCACGAGTATAGCGTGTCTTATTGCAGTAAGTGCACCATAAGTTGTCACAATTTTGGGTCTTTGACTGACCAAGTTTTCCTCCTTCAAAGCCTAGCTACGTTGCAATGCGGTGCAGTCATTGGTCCGTGACGGATCTGCAGACGGGTACGAAAATTTTTAAAAAACTAGGGCGATTTACGTCATATATATATATATAAAATAAATAAATTATATATATATATATATATATGTATAATAAACTAAAATATCACACAATAAAATATGATAACATAGCATAAAAATTAAAACACATGAATTTCAACATAAAACATAGAAAAGAACTTAAGTTATTCAAACAAGTAAGAAATTACAATACTTAAGTTGTACTTCTAAAGATGATTACAAAAATCAAACTCCAACAATCTCAATTTCATCATTTCCAATTGAAAAGAAGGAAACTGGTTCATCAAGATATGAGACTAGCAACTTCAAGAATCATGAAGGCTCCTTCAAATGGATCCCATTCATCTCCACCAATGTCCCACATTTTAGTCTCACCCCTCATTATAGTTCTTATTCTTCCTTGAGAGGAGACGAAGATTTGTGTGGACAAAAACTAAATCTTGACTCTCTTGGGATTTAGCCTATTCCTTTTCATGGAGTGGATGAATATGTGCTCCAATTCCTTTCACAACAAGAGGACTGTGAAAGGAGCTTCAAGGCAATGGTTTGAAGTTTGGGGATGAAGCTCCATACATGACCCACCATTCCTTTGGTGTCAAGTCCCACCTATCTTGCAAGCAATCAAATTGGCTAAGCTCTTTACACCACTTGAGAATTTAACAAACTCGAAGTGACCTCTCCTTTCTTGAGAATCTGGAAAGTAATCCTTCGGGCATTTGTTTCTCCCCATACAAATCTCATTGTCCTTATGTGGGGGGACTCGTTTTGGAGCTTCCTCAAGCCATTGTCTACAATAATACCTATTATACAAAATATAAATTGTGATTACTATAATACAAAAACCAAAGTACATCTCTTAGATGAAAAAGTAAAAGAACTTGGAACTTGAAAGTTAATTAAATTTACCTAGGATTAAGTGAATGAGCCAAGCAATGAAGAGGTGTGCAACTTTTATTCCATCTAGAAATTAGGATGTCATACACCACTCCATAGAAGGATGAATGTTGATTCAACTCCTTTTCCTCATGTTGATAGATGGCTAGCTTCACTTGCTCAATCATACAATCCCATTTCTCATAAATCAAATGAAGGTTTGGCTTATCTTGTCACAAGAACGAAGCATTTCATAGATGGGCTTTGTAAAGCTTAGAATATAATCAACTTTATCCCACCAAAGGTCATCCAAAATTGTTTCTTTCATGATGGCGTACCTTTTGAATATCATCTTCTAGTGAGACCATTCTTCACTAATGACCATAGATTGGAGACCATGCTTAATAGTTCTAAACCTTTTAAGCATTACAATGATGGAGGCAAATCTAGTCTCAGCAATAGAAAGTAGCTTTAGATGCACAAATTGATTATACATGGCTAGCCTCATGGAATGATTCATGATGAAATTCTTAATGAAAAAGGCATCATCAGCAACAGCAATAATCCAATGACACTCAGCATAAACACTCTCATTATTTGGATTATTTTTAGGAGCACAAATATTTTTCAAAGCAAGGTTCAAGGTGTGCACCACACACGGTGACCAAAAGATGTGAGGATGGATGGATTCAACAATTGCTCGGTGACCTTGCAAACAGTGCATTAAATGATTTGCACCACATTTTGTGATCCAACCTCATCAATGGTGGACAAAATCAAATTAGCAATGTAATGTTTGTCCTTAAACTCACCAGAGCCATCAAGCGCCTTCAAGAACATAGGTCCCGAATCCGATCAGACCATGAAGTTAATCAATGGTTCTGTGCATCACCAACCATCACTCACTATACTCACACCTTTTTCTGGCCAAGTGTCTTTGATGGGTTGAAGTAATCTCAATATGTGGGCTTTTTCTCTTTGCAACATTGAAGTTCTTATAGCATTGTAGCTAGGTGGAAGAAAACCGAGAGAGTAGTATTCAAGATATGTGAATGAGCTAACAAAATAGGATTTCTAGCCACATTGAATGGCAAACCAGCAGAGTAGAATAGTCTAGCTATTTCACATGACAAATGATCTCTTGCCTCATTATTAAATGCCCTTCCTATTGCACTCTCAGTGCCTCTTCTTCTCTTGCTCCCATCGAGAAGACATATCAACTCTAGGAGGGTTCAAACTTGTAGAGCCGAGGGTAAAGGAACTTGCACCGGCTTTGATAGCCTCTTTTTCTATTTGCTTCATTTCTTGAAAATAGTCATTTAGCACAACATTACATATGCTAATCCCATGTCCTTTTTTCCCTTAATAGATGAGACCTCACTCTAAAATAAGATCCCTTGTAAGTTCCATCACAAAAATTGCATTTCCAACTTGCATTCCCTCCTCCTAAATTTTTTTACTTTGCAATATAGTCACATAAGCCCAAAGGGGACAACCATTTTCAAAGAATGCCGCTTGCATATTTGCTATCCCACCGTACCAGAGGCGGAGACCCACCGCTGACCCAAGACCACCAACACTAGCGAGCCTTGAGAAAACATCCGAAATAAAGAGCAAGAGAATTGAAGGGCAGAGAACGGACCGGCCAGCGAGAGAGAGAGAGAGGATAATGGCTCGGTCGTTGGAACACAAATAGGAGAATGTTGGTCTAGACTTGAATGGGTTGGGAGTGAAATTGTGGCCTTGCTAGAGCCGCAATCGCCGGAGCGAGGAGCGCACCACGCGGTAGAAGCATTTGTTGAAACACGAGAGAGGAGAGTGGTCGAGACTCGAATGGGTTGGGAATGAAGATCGTGGCCGGTTGTTGGAGCCGCAATCGCCGGAGGCCGGATGCTTCGAGCGCGCCGTCTTGGTAGAAGCAGACGAGATGGTCGAGAGACTTCAAAGTTCAAATGGGTTAGGGCAAGACACGGGTGATTTGAAGAACTCGAAGCAAAATACCTCCCATTTCAAGCCAAACGACCGTGTTTTGGCATAAAATATTTGGAGCCGTACCCACCATTGAAGGAGCCGTGCATGGTGCGTTCCGAGCCAATTGCACCCGAGCCGCACCGAAGCCGCGTCCAAACAAATTTTTTTTGGGCACGTACCCGTGCACGCACCCATCCCGCACTGGTGCCGTGACCACCCGTGACGTTACGGTTTGCATTCTCCTTGAGAGAGTTGCTTCGAGAAGCCTAGTCCTTTTTCAACATTTGTGGCTAATTTGCCACTAGCCACCATGGCAGTACTCTCACTAATTTTTGGTTCAAGTACCAGCTCCCTCATACTCTCTTCACTTTAAACTATGGACACAACTTCATTAAAGTTTGGAACCTTTGACTTGCCAAGAATTTGTATCCTCGCTTGATCAAACTCTGGGTTAAGTCCAACAAGAAAGTCATAGACTCTGTATTGCTCGATGAAGTCTTTTATCACAACTGCATCATTAGGACATTTGGTTTTTATCACGCTATAATGATCTAGTTCCAGCCATAAGGACTTCAATTGATTGGCATACTCAGATTGTCTTGTTTTCCTGCTTTGTTGCCACTGTTTTCACCTTGACCTCGTATACCTAAGCAGCATCCTTGGCCTTGGAATAGGTTTGCGCAATTGCATCCCAAATGTCCTTGGCAGTATTCAAGAACATGCACATGTTACTGATTTCAGGGACGATAGAATTCTATAGCCACGCCATAATCATGGAGTCTTCTTCGTCCTATGCTTCGAATTTGGAATCTCCTTTCTTTGGTCCAGTACCTCTGAGGTGGCTAATCTTCCCCTTTCCTTTGAGTATGGTGCGAATCAGTTGAGACTTGAGACCATTTAAGGTAGTTTTTTCTAGTCAGCATGTATACAGATTGAATGTTCTGCAACTCTCCAGACTGTTGAGATCGAATATCCTCGATATGTTTGCTCTTTGACATCGTTTGCACAGAGCACTTTTTAGGCAATTAAGGCCCAATTACTTTGAATAGAAATAACCAACAATGAAGGTCGGTAGGTGTGTGGTATCATCAGCAATGAAGGCCAAACGATTAACAGGGTAGAAATGCAGAGGTTTCAGAGTGAAAGAGAAATAGAGGCAGTCCCAAGAAAGAACCGCTCTGATACCATCTCAGAATTTAGAAAATAGGATAATCATTCACTTTTTAATAATACATCAATGGGTGAGCTATATACACGAGAACCCAAAGCAGAATAGGAAATGAATTAAAGGTTAAATCCCATGATTTGTGGGATGTCCTAACTGACTAAGGAATACAATTAAATGAGCCTAATTCTAGGGATACAGTCTGTATTTGCTATAAAAAATTTCCTAAAATAGCTGATTGACTATACACGGTTTTCCACAGTTTAAACAACACTAATGTTATTAGACAAGTTGAATATCTTCATTATTTGGATCAATTAGACAAAAAGAATTGCATTATATGCAATAACTATCAACCTTTTATAGAACCTTATTAAACTCTTAGTTGCAAGAGTTCTAGGGGGCCTATGTGCACCTATTGCTTCCAATTGTGACCTTGGACAATACTATATTATTGCCAAGCTTTGGTTCTCTGCCTAAGGTAAAGTTCATCACAAAAATTGAGTTCATACTCCTCCAATCATATATTTTTGCACCAGAAAAATTAACATTAAACTGATGCAAATAAGTTTTTTTTTTAATTGAAAAAAAAAGTGAAAGGCAAAAGAACTGCCAACCTTTGAAGATATTGTAGGGAGCATGGCATTCCTTTCTCGCACTAGACTGCCATTCCTCCAGAATGTCAGATTGGCTCTTGGTAGCAATAATCCAGGATCAGTACATCGACACTTGACATCTGGACCTATCTTTTCAATCACTTCAAACCTAACCATTCCTCCATCCACTAAAAGTTCGTCCCCCACTTTGACATCTGGTAGATTAGATTTCAGCACAAATCAATTAACAACATCATCAAACAGTTAACAAATAAAACAAAGGACATAATGGCTTATAACTTATAAGTATCAAAACGTTTCATTAGATTATTCAGAAAGATTAACCTTCAGCAAAACCATCATAATTCACATCAATGGTGCGATCTGGAAGAGTTGAATCAAAGGCTCTAACACTGAAAGTCCAGAGCTCACCATCCTGCAAGAGACAATTCAAAGCTCATAACAATTAACTCATCATCTGAAGTAAGATATATAACCAGCTATTAGTTTTAGCAAAAAATGTCCTAGTCCAAGTTGTGTCATACAACACATTCATTAATGATAACTGATGAGCAAACTGCATAATAAAGCATTCATTCAGCAACATTGTAAGAATTGTTCAATCACTTTTATGACCATTAGAGAAAACACATTGTAGCCATGGGCATAAAAGTTACTGATTTTGCAACTTATCAGCTAAAAAAACAAACTTCTTATTATAGAAATTTTTGTTAATACATTAAAGGATTTAATTTGAATGCATTTTCAGCGTAAAAGTTTTTTACACTGTAATATAATCTTGCGTTGATTCATCATTGAAAATGTTTGACTATGATAATAACTAGTGTAAAAAAATTTACAATATCAGTGCATCAAAATTAAACTCTCTACATTAAAATAGCCAGAGTAAAGCTTCCAAGTTCCAACAACTAATAAAAGAGATGAAAAATTCAGTAAGAAGCATAAGCATTATAGATAGATAGATAGATAGATAGATAGATAGATATACCTCAGCTTTGGCAGAGGAAGCACCACCAAAATCACCCATATGAATCTCACTGCCTTCAGTGTCCATCATAATGGCCACAGCAAAGCCCTTCTCGTGGTTGAGCCTACGCACGCGTTCGATGACGGTCTTGTGCCACTCCCTGGTGCCATGGCACATGTTGATTCTGGCCACGTTCATCCCTCCAACGGCCAGCGCCTCCAGCTGCTCGAAACCGCACGTGGCGGGACCAATGGTGCACACCAGCTTCGTCCTTCTCGTGCTGCGGAACCCGTTCTCCTTCAGCTCCGTCTCCGTCACCGCATCCACCTCAATGGAGCTCAAATCGGGAGACACAGCAAGGCCAGGTCCTGCTCCGTTGTTGTCGGGGACCAACACCTGAGAGGAAGAGCCGAGATCGGAGGAGGCGCGGACGGTGAGTTGGGTCGCCGGAAATTGGCGATCGGAGGTGCGGTGGAGGAAAAGTTTGGAACTTGGGAGGTGGGTGTAGGTGGGGAAGGCAGTGTAACGATTTATCGGTCGTGGGGTGACGAGTTGGAGAGTGTGTGACATGGTGGCGGTGACGGCGGGAGAGAGTCAGAGAGAGTTGAGGGGGTTTGAAATGGGTGTGGTGTGGTGAGGTTTTTTAATTGTTGGGTGGGGCGGAGAGAACGAAGGAAGAGAGAGTGTGAAGAGTGTGTGTGTTTGGGCTTTGAACTTCGAAGTTGTCGCCCTCGTCCTCGATACACAAACAAATCTGCTTTGTGCTGTGGGAAAAACGGCTATGTGAATCTCAGAGAGAGAGAGAGAGAGATTATTACTAGAGTGACGTGGTTAGTGTTGATTGGTGAACAACAATTCACATAATTAGATCAAAGAAATGAAATTTGGATTATTTTCTATTTTTAGAAATATTTACTCTTCCCAAAATATTGTCACAATAAGTATAAGTAAGGAAAATGTTGCATGCACAGTTGCACGTTATATTTTTACATTTTTTGTTTATAATTGTTATTTTGAGAAAAAAATATAATGTGTATTGAAATATGTGTTTTTATGTTTTATTATTTAAAATAAAAATTTTAAAATAATATATAAAAAAATAATATGCAAATAACATTCCTAATTAATAACTTTCTAATTATTTAAAAAAGTAATAAAGACACGGGAAAAAATCATGTATTTAATAAATAATGTTAAATAGACATACTCATTTTCTTGCCTTCCTCCTATTTAACCAATTATGAAAGTAATTTGTTTTGGTTCATGTAATTGAGATTGATGGATTATGTTATGTAAAGAAAAGTAAATAATTAAGACATTTGGGGCATGTTTGGCATGATGTATAATATTTGATAAGATAAGTTTATACAATATATTATGATTTTATCAATTATTTAGTGTGACTATAATATTATATAAACTTATCTAATATATCCCTCTTATATATATTAAAATAATGTATAACTTAATCAAGTCTTGTGGGATAAGACTAAACCTAATTAAGTTTTGATGAATAAGCTCATATGAAAATGAAGCATCCTACGAGGCGAGTTTCCAATCTCTCGTAGTCTCAAGCTTTGTGCTCCATGGTTGCTACGCGCTGCTGCTGGGTAGAAGGAGATCCTACGAAAAGGAGATGACAGAGCAGCTCTGCCATGGCTGCTACGTGTGCAGCTTTCACGAGGAAGGAGATGAGTACATGAGTCTGACCCGCGTCCTCCAAACCAGGTTATGGTCTCTGGTGACGCTCGTTCACTCACCCGCGCACTTCTTGTATGGATTTCGACGAGAAGCAGCTCTGTCATGACTTCGCGTTTGGCTTCTCCCATAAGGAAGAAGAAGAACATGCGGGTCACTCGATCCTCATCTTTTTAGCAATCGGGTCATCTGACCCATTTTTTTTTCATGGGCCTTAGAAACTTATATTATCTTATACAATGTCGGGCCAAAACATTGGAAAGTATTAAAATTTTATAGTATTATACTATCAGGTTTTATATTATCAAACTTAATACATTTAGATTTTATCCTATCATGTATACCAAACGGATCCTTGGACAAAAAAGATACATTTGGCAAGTTTTACAGAGGATATTTGTCACTTGAGGAGGAAAAGTGGAGAGTATATTCCTAGCTTAGAGCATTGCTTCGAAAAAATCTGTTTCTAATATTTTGCTTTTTTTACTTATATATGTGAAATGTTATTTTCTTTATGTTTTATGGAAAAAGTTGAAAATAAAATTAGTTAAAAACAAATTCTGCTTATACTAGAGTAGCACTCGTGGGATGTACGAGATTATAAAAAACATTTAAAAATAATATATAATAATTATGTTATTATTATAAAAAATATATATTTATAATTTTTATAAGTGATCAATAGTGATACATAAATTTCATGTTGAGGTTCAAATATTTATTGTGTTTTTTAGGGTGTTAAATATCAAATTTATATATAAAAATTTCAAAAACTATTGAAAGAGTATTCAAAAATATTTTTATTCTATAAAAAATATCTTAAATATTTTTTATAATAAATTTTTTTCATATATATATATATATATATAAACATTATTATTACATTAATAAGATAATAATAATGAAATTCAAATTTAAATTTATAATAAATCATTGATGACACAACTTAAAAATGATATTTGTAAAAAGAGTCTTGAGATAATTTATGTTTTCCTTTATTTTTTTAAATAATAATATTAAAATTCAAATTCAAATTACATTGATAATACAATCTAAAGATAATAATTGACAACTTTTTTTATATTTTTCTTTAATTTTTATTTAATAAGATAATATTAAAATTTAAATAATATTGATGACATAACCTACAACTATCACTCGGTTTAATTTTATGAACCAAAACTCTCTTTTTATCTATTATATTGATTGATGATTGTTTGATTCCTAGTCAAGTACAGAAAGGTTCTCAATGAGAATAATAGTTTTGGTAGTTATGTAAAGGAAAACCAATGATCTTGGCACACCTTCAAGAGTTGGGAAGGGCAAAACTTAGTGTGGCAGGCCATGAGACCAGTCATTCCGACCTTGGTTAGTTTGATCTCAAGGCATCAGAAGTCAACTTGGGACATGTGCTAGACCTTGTACTCCTGGCCCCTTGCGGTTTTCTCAACTAGCAATGTCATGACTACAACACAGGAAAATGAAAAAATGATCTCTATGCGTGAAGATTGGGAGAAGACTGTGGGTAAAAAACAGTTAAAGGAGTGGAGATGTAACAATCCAGTGCATCTAGGCTGTAAGGCCATCCAAGCATTGTAGTTGGGAACTTAGGATTACATGATGTCAACCAATGAAGGATGATTGGATTCAAATTGTAGCAAAAGTGAGCCGACTCCTATTAGGCACCACGTGACATTGCTCTACTATAAAATCTCTAACATACCATTTAGAGGGTTGAGTATTGGAGGTATAAACCAATCTTAAAAATGGAATAATATATATATATATATATATTTATATATATTAATGAAAGTAATTAGAGTTCAACTATGAATTCATGCAAACTACTTAAAATTTTCACTAATAACCCAATTTATCAAAAGGTATTTGTGTAAATTTTATTTACACAAATTTTGTAGATTAAATAATTAACAAATGACAGATTATTATTTTTAATATAAAATAATTATATGACATAAGAATTTATAAAATTATTCAAGTATTGATTAGTTTAATCTATACAATAACAAAATTTACACAAATATTTCTTCAATTCTAACGGTTTAAAACTAATAAAAAAATATTGAGATCTATTAAGAATATAAATAATAACAATTTTGCTAATGGCTGACGTGGCTGCCACAATGTCACCGACATCATTGCGGTCCACGTCATTCCTGGAAACCTCAATTTTATATTCCATAGTTGTTCGATTCCATGGAAAACAAAACAAAATTGAAAATTCGTTCACAAATCATAAATTGGGGTTCCCACGATTCCAGTTCACCCCGTCTCCAGCTGCAGCAAACAACTCCGATTCTCTTTGCAATCTCCTCAGAAACGTTTCTAGGTTTGATCGTTTTCGTTCTTCATGCTTTTGCATATTTTGTCGATCTGCAAACTTGAAATTGATTCAACGCAAGTTTGATACTTTTTTAGTTGAACATCATATTGTTAGATCCCCTTTTTGTTCCCAATTGATGGGTTTTTTCTTTTCCTCGAGTTTGATGGTTGTTTAGGTGATTAATTTGAAGTAGAAAGAGGGAGGAAGAGGATGGGGGCAATGATATCGAGGTTCTGGTTCATGATATTTCCTGCAAAGGAGTATAAGATTGTGGTTGTTGGGTTGGATAATGCTGGAAAGACAACCACCCTTTATAAGTTACACCTGGGTGAGGTTGTCACTACCAACCCCACTGTTGGTAGCAACGTGGAAGAGCTTGTCTACAAGAATATACGATTTGAGGTGCGTTAACTTAACTAGTTCATGCAAATGGGATTTTTTTTTTTATTTGGCTTTTTGACTTTAATGTGTTGATCTTGCTTCAAGGGTTTAATATCATCTTCGTGTGATTTAGCACTTTGCAAGTAATATATTTTTGTTGATAAATTAATAAGGACTTGAACCCTTTTTATTCAGTCTCCACTTGGATCATGTCCTTGCCTAAGGGGAACGCAAGTATGGTGAATATATATATGAGGGCTTGTTTCTTGTCAGTCTTTCATCGGTCTGATGAAAGTTATTTCCTGAAAAGCACCTCCTTTATTACTGAAAAATAGGCCACAAGCAGTTTTATCAGCAGTCAAATTTAATTCTCTAGAGGATGCAAACATCATAAACATACAGAAAAGAGCCCTTTGCTGCTGAATATTGCTTGGAGATGACTATATTCTCTATTTGTGTTACTGTTTTCTTTTCTTAATTTGTATTTATATGCAAGAGATGATACTATTGTTTCCAGCGGTTAGATTAAAACAAACAAGCCTACCAATCCAACATGTAGCTTTGAACTTTTATTTATTTATTAGTATTAATTTTTTTTTTCTTTGGGGGGGGGGGGGGAGTCTGAACTTTTACCATACTGTATTAAGTAACATCTGTTAGGTTTCCATGAAAATTGTGTTGTTGGACAACTTTGTCCTGGACATTGTTTAGTTCTCGTGTCATGTCTCTGTTTTCTAAGAATGCTTGTTGTTGAAAGCTAGGCGTTTCCGTATGAACATGGGATGATTTTATTAATGTACCCTTTGCTTTGTCTTAGGCAACAAATGTTTTTGAGAGAGCACAATAGCGTCAATTGATTCACGTAGCAAATCTCACCTAGAGAGATAAGACTTGTTTTTTTCTTGGGAGAGGGGAGAGGGGACTTAGTTGATAACATTTGTTACAACCGTGTCTCTACTTTTCTTCTGTAGGTATTGGAGAGGGCAGGCATTTTTAATCTTTCTCCTAGTCCTTTGCTTGCTAATTCTTTTTATTTTTTCTCCTTGTGGAGGGGTGGCCCTGGTTTTCATAAAAATCCACACGTTTTTAAAGTCCATTTGTTATGGAATATTTCCAAGCTTTACTATTGTGCAGGACGAGGTATTACTTACTCCACCATGTCATTCGTTTCAGGTCTGGGATCTTGGTGGACAAGAAAGACTCAGGACATCATGGGCAACATATTACCGAGGAACTCATGCTGTAATTGCAGTAATAGACAGCAGTGATAGAGCCAGAATCTCTATTATGAAGGATGAACTTTTCAGGTTGCTGGGGCATGAAGATTTACAACATTCTGTTATTCTTGTCTTTGCTAATAAACAAGATATCAAGGATGCTATGACTCCTGCAGAGATCACTGATGCACTATCTCTTCACAGCATCAAGGATCATGATTGGCATATACAAGCTTGCTGTGCCCTTTCAGGAGAAGGACTGTATGACGGTCTTGGATGGATTGCCCAACGTGTAACTGGCAAAGCACCAACATGATGTTGGGTTGCTGGAAACTATGGATGAGATTCATTTTTCATGTATTGAATTTATGTGATGACCGACAGAAATCTACATATCATTTATACTTCAAAGAGTCAAGCCAAGCTAATTTGTAGATTGTTTCAGTTTCAATATGTGTAATGGTGGATATCGTTTTACCAAAGATATCAAGAAATTGAACCCCTAACTTTAACCACACATTTTACAATGACAAAAAAGAAAAAAAAAACTTACATGACTATCAATAACAAGGGGTTGGTAATTATCATCTTCGCAATTAAGATGTTATCTGAAACATTAAAGCTATGTATTTGCTGTAATTGTCATCTGCACAAGGAAGCATTCCATGAAAATTTGGCAATAACAATATTGTTTCAAAACACTCAAATCAAGGATGAAAAAGGAAAAGGTAGTTTAAAAAAAGAAGTAAAACTGTGGCAATCTGTTGGTTGAAGCCTATGTCAACAATGATAGCAATTAGCCATGATCATCAGAGAATCCAGCATCTGCAGCCTTTGGAATCTTGGGTCCAGCATCTGCAGCCTTCGGAATCTTGGGTCCAGCATCTGCAGCCTTTGGAATCTTGGGGGCCTTCAAACCATCGATCCCAAAGAGGATTTAAGGGACCAATTGTGCTGTCAAACCAGAAAAATAGATCTTTTGTTAGAAAAAAAATATATCATAGATAACATGTGAATGCAAGAAAGATGCAGGGAGTTCTGAGAAGAGATTTTACGATGGTAGTAACGGATCAGGTCTTGTTTCTAAATTACTCAGCATTCTGGCAAAACCAGCACCGGATGATACATTAGAAGTTAGACTAACATTGATTATACATTATAGAATCATTTTTTGCTTTTAAGCTTACTCTTTGCACGGTGTAGATGCTTTCTCCATCCTTTCAAGCTGTTCCAGCTCTTCCTGCATTCGAGCATTTGTTTTATAGTGAATATCAAAACACTTGCAGCACTAGTTTGAAAACTTGAATTAAATGTAAGTCATTGAAAAGAGAGGCTAAGAAGTAAGAACCATAATCAGCCTCCCCATGAAATGCTCACCAGATATGGCTAGCTAGATCTCTCATATTTTTTCATTATAAAAGTCAGACTTTGAAAATCTTCTATAAAAAAAAAGGTTTTAAAATCACACAACAAAAAAGCCAGCAGATAACAGTAGCACAACAAGAACACAAAGACTAAGGACTTTAATCCCACAGAATAGTGACATTATGAGTATAATAATAGTGAAACTAAAAAGGCAATGTGGATGCCCAAGAACCTTAGGGCTCAAGTGGCACTAAATCCCTTTGTGAACTGCTTAATCCTGGGATGGAATCCCAGCCATGCTGCTTTACCAACACTTTAGCCTACCATCCCCCGCCTTGTAACACACACACACACACACACAAAACAAGTAAAAAGGCAATATGGGTAAGGGCAAACTCTTAGGTGCTCCCAGAGCAAGAGATTTTTCTTGCTCTGTACTATTGAATGTGTACCACATCAACTTTGTGGATCATTATTGTCTCATGCTTTAACTACATTTTTAATGTTATAGCTTATTTGTCACACATTCAATAGTATAGAGCAAGAGATTTTTCTTGGTCTGGGAACACCTAAGAATTTCTCGTGGAGAAGACCATCTGGGCGAGGATTGGACTACCCTTTCATCTAGTGCTACAATTGCCTCCCCCTCTGTCTCTTTAGGCACATATACCTAGTTGTCCTGACCAGAATACAAAGCCCAGTTGCACATGGTATTCTGAAACTTATTCCTTTTTAAAAAGTGTGCAACAAAGAGATTTCATGTTCTTAGATTTTTCATATCCAGTCTCCCTAAAAATTAAGAAACAGAGGAAAAATAATCAAACCTCATAATTATAGAAGATTCCTAATACCAAGCTTCTGCCTAATGCTAAGGGTATATAATGGAACAGGAAGCATTTTCTCAGGCATGTCCAAAAAAATTTAAATCCTCCTACCCACTTCAATGTGATCTACACAGTCAGCAACTTTTATTAAGGATGTTCTGAAAGCAATACAAAAATCAACCCATATATCTGAGAAATTAATGCTTCCTCAATGGATGAAATGGGCCTCATGATGGTGGATGTGGAATAATCTCAACTAGGTAGGGACTTGTGATAACATATTTCCAAACATGTAACTGTTGTGAGACAAGATATTAATATTTGAGACTGCTGTTAACTAAAAAGTTTGCAGTGGCTCCCTATCAACTTTATTCATCGCTGGCAAATCTGCGAATGAAATTATCAACCCGCGGTTCTAGTAAACCCTCTTCAGAAATAACCTAATGGAAGAAGGTATGTTCATCATATACATTAAGCCAACTACGTCAACTGCAATTATATCTACACTGAGGAAGACTAGCCAAATTTCTCCAACTTGTTTGTTAGTGTTGACCATGGAATTATTATCCAAGCTGAAAACATTTGCAAACTCCCCGTTCTTGCCCCAACTTTATCCCAAAAACAAAAAATACTAAGGTTGATGTGTGTGTAAACAAACATTTGGAAAAACCACCTGAAATGTCCAACATAGAAAACTTGTAAAATTTTCAAAAGGCATAGTCTGCATTGATAGACAGTTATCTGTTATGGTGACCTACATTAAGTTATTACAACCCTGAACCTTAAATAAGACTATCTAGAGAAAGATTGCCGTCTCTCTCCCTCACTCTATGGGCAACTCTCCAGATAAACATAATCCAACTCCAACTACTAAAGTCTCAGCAAGTCCCTCCCTCCAATAAAATTCAAAAGTCAAGGTGCATATTCTATTTTTGTATAATTAAGACTATATATGGTTTTTTAAATTCTACTGCCGTTTTTTCCCATTTGCAAAGGGCATAGGAGCCTCCATGCAATATTTATTATCTTTCAGATTTTCTATAATTATTTATGACTATATGCAGTTTTAAACTTCTACTTTTTTTTGAAAAGCAGATAGGACAATGTATAATAGAGTATTATCTTCAAGGTTTGCATATATGTCTAGAAAGCATGGTTATCTTCATATTCTTTCACTTTGTATTTGAGATTAACCTCATATAATCATTCTCGTATTGGTTTACAGATGAATAGGAGATCCTGCAAATCCCAGTCAGTTTAGATTGAGTTGAATTATTCTCATTTTATTATTCTTTTTCAAACAGTGCACTTACATAAGTAATCTAAAGAAGGAGCAGTAACTTGGGTTTGCAGGAAGCATATGTGATGATTCTCCCAAGAAAAGTATTTCCCATTGTCAACAAAGAGGCAAAGAAGATATACAAGACCAGCATCACCGAAGTGATAACCCACGCATATGAGCCCAGAACAAAAACTGACTTAATTGTGCTGAAACGTATCCTTGTGCCCACCTTTCTTGATGGTCCTAATTAATTTTCTTCATATTAAAAGTTGAGGCTATAAAAAGGGGTTAGCCTTGATAAAACCTTGATGAACAACTTCAAGAACGTAAGTCAATATAGCCCCATACTTAACAGAATACAAGGAAATAAAGAGGAAGGCATCAGGGCCCCAAAAACTGGAAATTCATCTAATTGATGAAACTCAATTTCCAGTTATATGCTAAAAATAAGGAAGCCTAGTGTCCCCTAACTTTCGTCTTTGTTCAATTTTACGATCGCCTAATCAATTATTGCCATGCCATCATTTTGTTTTATAATTTAAATAATCATGACTTACAAGAATACTTTTGTAGGTATGATTATGAATAACACAATGGTGAAAGAAACATGGATTGCAAATCGACGATAGTTAAAATGAACATACATTTTTCTTAAAATGAAAAGAGAGACCTATATAAAATTAAACAGGGCTCAGCTCCTTCAGGCATGGGGCATAGATTACTAAATAAAGCTGCCACTAGTATTAAAGAGTGATAAAATAAATTGTCAATTTAGAGTAATCTCAAAGAGATTCCATGTCCCTTAATGTTAAGGGACCTTCTGGCAATTTCCTACAAAATGAAAAAGTGAAGTTGTCCGAACTGCAAGTCTCAACTGTAATAAAATAAAATAACTAATAAAAAAAGAACAATGAAAAATAAAGTAAAAAATGGAACAAATCTTTAATTCTATCATTTAAATCATCAAGCTTCTATTACTGCAATGACAAATGGACAATACTTAGACCGATTAATCTGTATATCATCAATCATTACTCAAACTGTAATGGATGGATCCTTTGCTGAAATTTTATACCTCTTTATCAAGACAAAATTGCCAGCTAAAAACACATTTTGTTCACTAAGCGTAATTGATAACCCAAATGTTATTACTTATTAACATAACTGTTAAAAAATTTCGGGTACCAAAACATTATGATTACCAGAAAATATTAACAGGGAAAAAATAATTTACTACATAGCATGCATTTAATAAAACAACTACCCCTTTTAACTATCATGAGGCCAGCCCATACTTGAGGTTCATGGACCACAAAAGCATGTAACCCTGCAATCTGAACATTAATTTCCCAAATTGTCTTTGCTCACCATATTCCATAAACCAAACTCATTAATCCAGATGACATAAGAATGCTCCAGCAATGAACTAAATTAAAAAAAAAAACTAGTTTGTTAACTTATTTTCCAACATAGGCAATGTTATCAGTTTCACAGATGGCATTTGTCTCTAACAATACCGACACAACAATGAAGAAAAGTTCAAAACTTTCCCATCCCACGTTACCATTTCTCGTTAACACATAGAAAAACAAAAAGCAACCCATCAAAGAGCAAAAGGCCAAAACAAAAAACAAAAAACAAAAACGATACACAGAACAAACAAAAGCAAAAGCGAAAAACAACATTTCCCACCAATGAACAAAACTCCAAAACTAGATGATGAAGCAGTTACAGTACCTCTAAGAACCTTGCTTCTTGTTCCAACCGTTTCAGTTCTGCATGTATCCTATGCTTCCCTCTTGTATCTGCAGAAGACAAAGACTGAAGCCGGTGGGTCATGGGGCTTGAGGATTCAGGCCCACCCGATTGCATCTTCTGAGGTCGTGTTGTTGGTGGCAATGGAAAATCCCTAGCTAGCACACAGTTGATGAACCACAAAGCCTATGAAACAGAGGTGATTGAGTGCAAAGACTCCATTTTTAAGGAAAACAAAGATGACCCAGAAATCTTCATGGACCCCATCAAGTGTTGGCCATGTAAGCAAAGACCTGGATCTAAGGTTGTACTGAAAACACAAAGACACAGACAGAGACAGAGACAGGTGTGTTTGGTGAAGAATAAGAGTTCAAGAAAGGTTCAGCTTTGTGTGTTGGATATTTGAAGTTTGAAATTTTCACAGTGGTGGAATATGGGATGAAAAAGAAAACTTGGGTTGAAGTGTTGGAGATGAAGCTGTTGTTGGGTTGTGTTGGAGGAAAGCTGGTTTTCTTTTGAGTCTCTCATTTTTTGTGCCTCTTTTTGTCTCTCTCTCCCCTCTTTCTCTCCCTTACTTTCCAACTTTTAGGCTTTGAGCAGTCTTACTCATGCGGTGGTCTATTTCCTGTGGGCACTTGGCTCAGTGACAAATAGTACCAATTTACAAACAAACAAACAAAAACTTACTGTTATTTATGAACTTCCTTATTTGCTCCTGGTCTTGGAATTTGCACGGGTTGCTGGTGTTGTTTTAGTTTTACAACTTTTAAGAACATATCAAAGGTTAAAAAAATATTCTCATATATATATATATAAGAAATATTAGTAATATATATTTTTAATATTTATTTTATTATTAATTTATCTCATATATTTAAAAAATTATTTTAAAAATATTAATAATACTTATTTTTGAATTAATAATAAATTAATTTTAAAAAAAATTTAAAAATATGTTACTAGTATTATATATATATATGTTATTTTATATTTAATTTTTATTATTTAATTATAATTGATTTTACTTCTTTTGTTATATTTATATTTTAATTCTTCTACCTCAACAAATATTAATAATGATCTGTTTGATATGTCATATTATGTATGATAAGATAAATTATTAATATAATATATTATAATTTTATTAATTATTTGATATAAATATTATATTATAAAAATTTATCTATCAAATTTTTCTTATACATTAAAATAATTAATAATTTAATCATATCTTAAGAGTGAGATTATACTTAATTAAGTATTGATGTATAAGCTATTGTAAAAAAAAATTTTTTTTTATTATAACCTTAATACTCTGATACCTCTAATTATTTCGTATTAGGTTATATATTATCAAGTCTTATATTATAAAATTTAATATTATCAAATTTTATCTTATCATACATACTAAATAAACCTTAAATGCAAAAAATTTGAGATAATATATAATGTGTAAGAAGTATTAATCAAAATGAAAACATTTTAAATTGATGTAAGATACGTGTCAATGTAAACATGAGTTTACATGAGTTTTACTATTTAAACATTTAGAATATAACACTAAAATAATATTCACTCATATTTTTATACGATACATTTATTTTAGTTTAATATATGCTATACAAGAATAGTAAATCACACTCACGTGCGACATGGTGTCCCAAGTATTATGAGTATTCAAAAAATATTTTTATTAAAACATAATCCTACACATAGTATGTGTTTGGATTAGCTTATATTATGTTTCAAATAATTTATAATCAAAAAATCTCTAAGAGAGTTTTTTAAAAAAATACTATTCTCTAAAAAATAATTATTTTCAAACATGTATTTAGTGTCTTTATATGATATTATTTAAAAACAATATCAAGACTTCTGCTTATGAATTGATGTTGACACGTGTCAAAGTAAACATAACTTCAAGATAAATCAATTATTTTTTTGACTGGTATGATAAATCAAATTTTACTTTACGTAATTTATTTAAACAATCTTGCTAGCAATTGCTATTTATTTTGTTAGCAATTGCAGTTAGCATTTATGGTATAAAAAAAATGCAATTGGCATTTGTGACATTAGACAGCCATTGGTAAAGGATATAAGGCAAGAAGAAATTACCCTAATTTAGTAATATAGGATTATAAGTGATAAAATTACCATGTAGCATAAATTTTGTGTCTCATAAATAGGATATTTACCTTTTGTTGCATAAACTTAAATTTTTTAGCATTAAAATTCCTAAAGTGCATAGTTTTTATAATTAAATTTTAAAGTCACATTTGGTACTAAAAGTCTGTAAGATATTAGAAAGGCAAAAGTATTTAACTTCAAAAAACACTTAAATGCAAAAAAGTTGTAATTTTATTTGTTAAAAAAAAAGTTGTAATTTTATTCAACAAGGAGTGAATCCCCTATGTACCAGTCCTTTATGGGGAGTTTAGATCCCCATTATAAATGTTTGATATTCTACCATGCAAGTGAAGTGGCATGGTAAAGAGCATGTTTACCTGGTACCTACCCTGTACCAAACCCCACTAATTGAATAATACCATATATACTTTAAGTAGTTTATACATTGTCATTTAGCTTTGTACGTTTATATATATAAAGCCATCCTAACCTACCAACCAACGACCTTCTGCCTTCGTGTTGTTCCTTCTTTCTTCCAAAGGAATCCTAACTTTCGTTTTCGTCGTTTTCCCCTTCCCTTTAGTTTCTCCACTAGCTTTTTTCAATCTATCGTTGGCAGAGAAGCAGTTAAACCAGTCTAAGACTCTTAAACGTTTCTACTGTACTTTATTCTCACAATCTTAATAATCTCTTTCTTTTTGTTTAGGGGAGGAGGATTCCTGATTTTCCTTATCATGTTCTCAGTCCTTTCCTTTCAATTTTCATATCTTTTTTAAGGTATTTGTTTTATGAGTTTTGAGCTCTTTACTATTTGTAATGAATTTTCTCAGCTTTGTTAGATTGATTATGTATTTATTTTTTGAATTGTTTTCTTGATATTGGCTGACAAGGTGGTTTTAATAGTTCCTACATACCATTTTGTTGATTATATTCCCTTTTGTATTTGAATAATGATAATGATAGTTGCAAAATGCTTTGTGCGCAACAGACCCTTCATAGGCGTGCAATTAGTCAATCAACTATCAAATCAATTTAATTATAATGACTTGTCACAGTTAACCACGTAACAAGATTGGCAATATTTGTTTGTTATTATATTCTTTAGTGCTCATTTTCTTAACAATTCTTATATTTTTATATCAAATAATATATATATATTTTTTATATTTTATCTAATATTATTAATTATCATATTTTTTATTATTATTTTTCACTCAATCTCTATTTTACACTATTTTTTAAAAATATAAGAGTAACATTCTCCTTTTCTGAATCAAAAGCCATGTAATGAACTGTTGACAACTTTATTTATGTTGACCATTTTGTGGTATTGTAGTACGATAATTCATTTTCATTATTGGTTATGCTTTTTCCTGACTAGACAGAATTTGTCTTCTACCGATAAATTTTGTCAATATGATGACAGCTTAGTATCTTGGACATTGCTACTCCTTATAGTGTCATAGATTAAGAACCTTTTGCTTTGTTCTCGTGGAATATTGTAGAATGTGCTTGAAATCTTATTTATTTTATCCATGCAGTTTTTTGCTCATACAATCTGCATAATCATAATAAGGTAGTGCAAAAATGATTTTATTCATATATGCATGATTATGAGTTGCTATTTTGTGAACTTTTTTTTGTTTGATGTAAGCCTAAAAACTAAAAGGAGATAGCCAAAGTTAACAGTCAAGTGCTACAAATGCTGTAGCTGCCACTTGTAGCTGGCCAATTTACAACAACAAGCAACAGAGGATCAAGAAAGGAAACCGCAGCAACAGGTCTAGTCATTACTAGAGCCCCAACCAAGCACCAAGAAATAGGATGCCAAATGCTAGTAGTAGTACCCCTCGTAAAACATTAATTCCATGTGATCACTTCACTATAACGCGTGGAGAAATGTTTTTTTTTGCTGATGTATTCTTGTTTTTGTTTTTGTTTTAACTATATACAAATATCCAAAATGAATTGTTAAATATTTATTCACTATTCCTTTCATAATAAATGTTTGGAGTCCAGTATATATAACTAATAATTAGTAAATATTTGATAATTTACCTTAATATCCGATTCCATGGAAAAAAAATGGATACCAGAATGACCTTTAGTGTGTGATCAAAGACTTCTTAAGTAACCCCATTTTTGAACTAAAACTGACCATTCTTGAATAAAGCTTCTTCAGCTTCGTTATGATTACCTTCTTGAATATTTGATTAATTCGTTGAACTCTTCGTCTTTGCTAGTAGCATTGTCCTCAGCACAAACGTGTATGAACTCTTGAACTTGAATGTGGAGCAGCTTTTCTTAACTCTTCGAGTAACTTTAAATCACTCTTCCCTTTCAAGGGTAGCTAGCCTTAGCTTGTTGCTGCACACTCTTCCTTCTGTCTTAACTTTTCTGCATGTAAAACAATACTTTCTTGAAAAATTAGTTGTTAATCTTGCTGTTCTGGATTGGCAGTTGGCTGATAAGATATGCCTTATCACAAACTTGTACTAGACTTTTCAAATTTCAATTCATTACATCAGATTTTCAGCAAACCCTTGCAAACACTAAGGAATCATCAACTATCTCATCTTCATCTTTGAGCACTACATAGAAAGAATGTACAGTTAGCAGCAGCTGATTGGTCTCCTTTAATATGCTCTTTGATTGAATTGCCTTTCTTGTCCAGCTTCTTTAAATTATTGTCCTCATTCAGATTTTGCAGTCATAGACTTAGATAATCTACACTTTTCTACTGTTTTTTTCCTACATTTTTATAATTGCCTTTGACTACCTAGTACTGACTCTTTTGGGGTTCGAAATTTACTCATATTTGCTTTTGTCATATGCTTCAAAAACGTATAGAAAAATGTTAGTACCGTTGCTCTCATCAATGCAGCATATTTTGATACTAGAGCCAAAAGTGCTTAAGTAAAATCATATAGAATCACGAGAAGAGCATCAATGGAGATACTATTGTTTGCAGGAGAGGCCAATGGTCAATGGCCACCAAAGTGATACTGATAGAGCAGCAGTCAGCAGATAAAATTAAAACTGTCTCCTTACTAATCTATTACCGTCCATAGTTGCAAAAACTGGTGAAGTTCATTTAACATCAAATTAGGATTAGTTATCACTGAATTTTTGCAGGAGAATTCTTAATCATCTTTAGCTTAAGATTGTAAATTTGTAATGCCTGCCTGAATTATTATTATTTCTTTTTGGCAAATTATTCAGTCACATACAATATGAGCATTAAATTTGTAGATTGTCTGCCTCAATATTATATTTATCCCCTTGTGTGTCAAAAGAATTTATGTGATGAACTTTTATGCAAGTTAATGATTTTGTCTGCCTCTCATGATTGATGAAGAGATAATGGTCATGGAGAAAATCATACTAGGCAAGCTAAAGTAGACTTTGACTCTGCCCACACCTTATGTTATCCTTGTTGCTTTCATTAAGGCAACAATTCTAGATCTGGAGCTGCTGCATTGCTTCCCCTACCTAAATTGCCTGCTTGCAGGTTGTGCTGCTAGAGTTTGACAAGTTATTTAACTGAAAGGGAAAAGAGTAGCAGGGCAGAGTTTAATGGGAGGGAATGTGCAACAACCGATAATTATTGTTCTATTATTATAATTTTTAAATTTGTACTCTTTTTACAAACCATCATCCCAGATTAGAAATATATTGTGGAATATATATTGTTTTGATAAAATGACCAATGTTAACATAATTTAACCTTTCTAGATTGATGTTAAATTAGTTTCCTACAAGATCAGCAAACAGTAGTTAATAATGGAAGTCGATGTAATTATTGACAAACTTTATTTGTAATGTTAAGAGTTGAGTTATCATTTTAGAGAATATTTTATTTAATCACTTCCCATGCTTGTGGGGATATTTTAGTAAACGACAAAAAAAAATGTTTTCTACAAAACCATAAATCTTTGTACTTAGGAAAAAGTTAATAACACATTCATCCCCAAAATTTAAAATGACTAAAAGTGTAAATTATTTTAAGGTTACTATTCCGGTGAATATCAAAATATAGGTGCATTGGTGGCTCCTTTTCTCTTTATTTTTTTAGTTTTTTTATTTTTATTTTTGTAATAAATTATCTATTCTTTTTAAATGAGAGCTTATTCTTTTTATTTTTCTATCTTTTTGTTCTTGATTAATTTTTTTTTTGTTTCTATATAATATCTTAGCTTTTCTCCTGGACCTTTAAGAATGCTGATAGTATGTTGAATTTGTATTTCTTTTTGTCTTTTATTTTTATTCATTATTTTAGTTCTTAGCTCGATACAAATTCAATTCTAATTTTTTATAAGTTTTTAATTTTGTCTGTTCTAAATTACTCATATTCTTTGTTTTATATTTTTTGTTTTAAATATTGAGTAAATCATTTACTTGAACTGCTAGTTTATTAATTTCATCTTTTTCATTAGTTTTTTCTGGTTCATTAAATCTGATTGACTTTGGAATTTGCTTTTTTTAAAATTCTAATAATTTTGGTTTATTTGTAAAAGTTCTTAATTCTATTATTTCATTTTTCTTGGGATAATAAATTTTTTCTATTTCTGTAAATAGGTATGGAATATCTATTCTATCAGTATTTTTAAAAGTAATACTATGATGTGAGTTTGTTAATGTATAGCTAACACAGTAAGTAACTGAAAATTTTTTATCTTTTGGTTTCATTAAATCTTTTCTTAAGAATTTGTATTCTAGTGTTAATGATTGTTCTAGTCTTCGGGAATTTAAAGGTATTTCAATATTTGATCATACTTCAAATTTTAATTTTCTATAGGCTAAATTTTCTTCTATTACTCCTAATATCTTATCTTTTGTATCAATAATTCTATCATCTTTTAGTATTAGTTCTACAAGTGAATTTATTTCTTCTTGAAATGTTGATTTAACTAATACTTGTACTGCTCCTATATAAATATATCTTATTTTTCTTCTATCTTCCTCTTTCTTTATATTTCTTTTTAATTCCATAAGGTTTTTCCTATTTAGTAATTGTATACACGGATTTTCTTGAGCATTTGCTATATTCGTTGGTGCTTCATTATTTAGTTTTCCATAATAGATGTATTTTTTCTTTAATTAAATCTTTTTAGTATTCCTCCAAGTATCTCTTTTCCTTTCATATTTGCAATTTTTTTGTTAAATCTAAGTCTTCTTTCTATATTTTTCTAGAAAGAGATCTTCTTATTAAAATACTTCCTTCATAATTTCCTTCTTCTTGAGTAGTGTATAAATGTTCTATATCATCTACTTTTTCTATCTCCATTTATATTATTTTGTTTAGATGAGCTTCTATAGTATAAATACTTAGATTAATTTTTGGAATTCTTATTTTTCTATCTTCTAAAGTTATAATTAATTCCTCAGATCTAATTTCATATGGTTTTACTGCTTCAAGAAAATCTATTCCTAGCAGTAGTTTAATATTTGTTTGTTCTTCAACAAATAATTCAATTTGAATTTTCACATCTAAGTTAAAGTAAACATTTATACTTGTTTTTTCTTTTAAAAATTTTTCTTCTCGATTATATTTTACTATCGTTCTCAATATTGTTTCTTCTATTCTACTTGTTAAATCTTTACTTATATGACAAAGACATGCTCCAATATCAATAAGTATAGGCATAATAATTCCATTTACTAGTCCTAGTACATGATATTGACAATAATTACTCTGGATGAGTTGAATAAACATACTTGGTCTTTTATTCAAAAATTTCTTTCACAACTTCTTTCATTATTAGTTTGTTATTCTGGAATTCTTTCTAGCCCACTGCTGCTTTCGTGACTGAATTGAATGAGTTGTTTTGATGATTTGAGTAGGATAGATGGATTAAAAAATTTAAGTAAAACGAGAAATTTTATTGATAATAAGTGGTTATAAGTACAAGATAACTAGACACACTCTTAAGTGCCCGACTAGATCCCATAAGGAACTAGCAAAATTTTTCGAAGAAAAACTATCTTAACTGAGTTTTTCAAAGTCTGAGAATCTAAAAATTTACATCGCCTCAGTAAAAGATGACTTATTTATAATCTAAAGTAGCCTAGAACTATTTACATAAATATCCTTCACTATGTAAGTGCTTACACCAAATCATTAATAATTTACATAGTGACATAAGGGCTTACGTCATTCTTCTATTATTGCCTCGTCTGACGAGTCTCCTGCTTTAGTGATGTCAGCCACTTATTTTCCTTTAGCATAGATTTCACATGCGTGGTTCTCATTTTCTTTTATCATTGCACATAGGCTTCTGAGAACAACTGGCCTATACTCCATTTGTGGTCCTTGTAGTGCGTAGAAAGGGAATTCAAAGCTTGTTAGTAGATTCATATCCTTTTCCTTTATAGCTTTGCCACTTGTTTTGCTAAGTAGCATAATAGTTGGTTCTTTGTACAGGGTTTTGATGAATGAGTCTTTTCCAATGCTCTGGCACTGTGAATAAATACTTGCAAGTTGGTTGGACAAAATTTGGGTAATCTGATCTTCTTCATAAATTACTCCAATAGGTTCGTCTTTAAGTGGGAAATTATTATTGCTTATCTCCATAAAGACAAAGTGTTTTACTGGCTGTTTAGTAACAAAGTCTGGATAGGCTGAGTAAAACTTTAGGAAAATACTTCTTTCCTTTGCAATGCTCTTCTTGAACATTTGAACTGCTTCTTTGAAATTATGAGAGAACAGATTAATTTCTTCTAAATTCAGACTTAAGTAAAGGCAATCAATAAATCCAAATTGGAACATATTGAATGTTAGTATTGAAGGTGCTCCTGAGAGGATAATTGTTTTAATTCCAAAAAATTTTCGGTCAACCATATAGAAACAGTTAACCTTCTCCTTATCACTCCAATTAACGAGTCTTTTAAAATTTTCTCAGAAATTTTATTCTGAGAATTGCACCTGTAGTTCATGATTTTTTATGAAAGTAATTTGAAAATTATCCAGAGAGGAAGGAATTCTTCCTAAAATTTTAAGTGAAGATTGTTTTACCTATGAGTTTTTGGTTGTTTCTGAAAAAATTCTTGGTCCAAGATAAATTTCTTTCTCCTTTTTTGATTTTCCTAAATACTCTATGAGTGCTTTTTCTGCCTTTTCTCTTGTTGGGTATGATTTGTGTAGAACTCCTTAAATATTTTGACAGTATGGTGCTACTTTAAACCAGTCATCATAGATTCCTGAAAATGGTCCATTGAAAATTACATACTACTTGTTAATCTTTTTCTCTTCCTACTGAAATACTTCTTCAAGAAATCCTTCTGCCTTAAGTTGTAATTTTAGAACTTTAATATCTGCTTCAATAAGTTCTAATTCCTTTAGTTTTGTCCTTTTAATGCTTCTTTGAGCTCTAGTTGTTGTTTAATCATCTCTACTGTACTTCGTTCCATTCTCTTTAGAGTATATCTGCAAGGACATTTTTTTCGCCCTTAATGTGTGAAATTGAATAATTGTATTCGGTAAGCTTCATTTGCCATCTAATTAATCTTCCTTGTTTGTAAGTTCTTTTGTAATTAATATTTTTGAAACCTGCAACATAAGTAGAATTTGTTCTAACAATAAATTCTTTATCAAGCACATAGATTCGATGTTTTTCCAACATTCGAATTAGTGCCAAAGTTTCTTTTTCATGAGTAGGATAATTAATTTCACTGTCTGAGAAGGTTCCAGACATATATCGACATAGTAATTCTTTCTTCTGTCCAGGAGGTTTTGCTTTCATTACACCTCCCCAATGTTTATTTGATGCATCAGTTTCGATAATAATTAAGTTATCATCCGATGGATGATATAGTTCAGGAAGATCCTGACATAAGTATTTTAATTTAGTAATAATTGTTTCGTCTTCCTCAGTCCAAGACCAGAGGGCATCATTTTTTAGCTTCTGCTGAAGTAATTTCCTTTCTGCAGTAAGATTCTTTATAAAACCTTAATTAGAAATATATGTCAGTAATCCAAGAAATATTTGTAATTCTTTTTTATCTTTTAATTTTATTGAAAAATTTTAAAACTTTTCTAATATATGTTTCTGCATTATTATTTTTCCTTTTCCAATTTCTAGTCTTAAATAATTAATTTTATTTTGGGTTAAAACAACTTTTTTCTTACTTAAAACTATAACATGTTCTATACATTTACTAAGTACTAAATCTACTTTTCTAAAATGATAATCTAAATCTTTATTAGTAAAGACTAGTATATCATCAATATAAATAAGTCAAAAGTCTTTAAAATCTTTAAGTATCGAATTCATTCTTCGTTGGAATATGCCTAGTGATTGTTTAAGTCTCATTGGAAGCACATTCTATTCATATTGTCCTTGAGGACAACTAAATGCTGTTAGTGCCTTAGATTTTTCTATAAGCCTTATTTGATAGAAACCTGACTTACAATTAAAAGTACTAAACTAATTCATACTTCTTATTCTTTCAATAATTAAATATTTTATTGGAAGATAATATGCATCTCCTTCCATTGCATCATTTATTTGTTTGTAATTAATTATCATTCATTTCTTTCCTCTTTTTATCTCATTCTGATTTTCAACATAAAATGTTGGCGATGAGTGTTTACTTTTTGATGGTCTTATTAATCCATTTTCTTCTATTTCTTTAATATCTTTTGCAAATTCACCTCTGTCTTGTTTTGTATAGATCATATGTTTACATTTTATTTCTTTTGTTGGATCGTTTAGTTTTAATTCAATTAACTCCATATTTTTTTTATTAATTTTTGGATCTAAAGGATTTTAACTAAATGTTTTCTATAAGAGTTTCTCAATATAGGCTGAAATTTTTCTTCCTGGTTCTAAATTAATTAATACATGGTGAATTTTTCGACATACAACCTCAACTATCTCACCACGTTTCAGCTTGCCAAACTCTAATTGTTTCTTAGAATAAATACATTCAAAAAATGAATAATTAGGATTTCAATTATTTCTCTCTTTTGTTTTCCTCTAATATACGGTGTTTTAAGTGATATATATTCTAACTACTAGCAGAAAGGTGAATATAAGCGTAAGAAATAATTTCCTATTATCATATTTAGGTCATTTTCTTGTTGATATATTGTTGGGACTATAAATAATTTATTTTAGATTTTTAAAGTAATTTTTTTTGTTACCAAATATAGCGAATGTACTGATCCATTCGCAATTTGAATTTTTAATGATTTTTTTAATTTTTCTTATTTATCAAATAATACTTTTGTTGTTATACAAATACTTGCACTTTTATCAATATAGGCTTCAGTTTCTTTATTACTTTTTTCAATATTAATTTTAATATAAGTACTATTTGGATTTTATTTCTTGAAGATAATTCATCTTCTCGAGTATTTATATATACTATCTTCTCGTGTCACTTAATTCTTCTTCTAATGGTTCTAGGTTATATATTTTATATACTTGTTTTATTAATTTTGATTTTTCTTTAAAATCATTCTCTTTCTTTTGAGAATATTCATTTACATAGTGACTTTCTATATTACATATCCAACATACGCATTTATTTTTTTCTTTTGGACAATATTTCTCGGTGTATATCTTTTTCTTCTAAAATATTTTCTTTTAATATTTTTATAGGCTTTTTTCTTAGGATAAATTTTCTTAATCTAGGTTTTCTTTTATAATAATTTCTTTTCTTTGTAGTTTGATTACATCCATAATTTATTGGGTTTTTTATTTCTGGTATGTCACAACAGATTACATTTCTTCCTCTATTTAGCTGTCTAATTATTTTTCTCTGTATACATTGCTCTCTTAATTCGTAATACAGAATTTGTATAATTTCTCCTAGAGTATTAGTTGTTTCATTTGGTTGAGTTTGTCAAATAGTTCTTATTTTTGTATTAAGTGAGTATGGTAATTTATCTATAAATATATCTATATATATTTGCTTTGTGTCAGCATTTAGTTGATAGTAATATTTTTGATATTCACAGATAAAGCTCTCTATTTCACACATATTACATATTTATATCTTATTTAAATGTGCTTTTGCTTTTTCGTGTAAAAATCTATTTACTTCCTCTCTATGTTCAAAGGTATTATACCCTATAAATTCTTGGTAAATCAATCCCATAATTATTCTAGTAAATTCTTGATTATTTCTTACAGATCTTGTATATTGTTGTCATGTTTCATCATTAATACTCATAAGAAATTTTTATATATTTCCTTCTGCTTTATAGATTAGTAAATTCTTAATATCTAATAGGTTTAATCCATTAAATATTTCATCTGTTGCTATAAGTAAAATTATTTCATTAGTCCATTGTAAAAGTACTTCTTCCTTATTTATTGCACAATCAATATTTAATTTATTTCCTATCCTAATACTTTCATAATGAGGTTTAAATTCTTCTTGGATCTTAGTCCATCTACCATCTTTTCTTGCATATCATTGATTATACATTGTTTCTTATTCATATTTGTCCCATGATTCTTTTGGGTTACTCTAAAATTCTTCCCATTTTCTTTTAGGTTTTGGATTACTTATTTCTCCTTTTTTTCATAAATATCTCATTATAATCTGATTCTGAATCTGAAGTACTATAATTTAAAATTACTTTTTCGTTTTAGTTATTTGTTTCTACTTGTTTTATTTCCTATATTTGTTTATTTTTTCTTCAATTATTTTTAATTATTCTAATAATTATTAAATTTCTTCAATATCATTTGATTTCTTTAATAGGTCTATATATTCATCTTTTATCCCCTCCATGAGGTTATAAGTTTTAAAAATTTTAAAAATTCTTGTTCTATTGGTTTAATTAATTCTTTTGATTGTATATTTTATATATCTTTTAGTTCTTTTTTCATTATATATTTATTATTTATTTCATCTTCTAAGAGATCTTCTAGTTGTTGAAGATTTTCTTCAATTCTTTTAATATTTTTATCTTTATTAATTTCCTTACCCTTATTTATATTATTAAGTGTTTCTTTAATATCATTTATTGTATTTTTGTTATTTTGTATTCTATCACATGTATAATTTGTAATTTTATTAGTATTTTCTATTAAAAGTATCATATTTTTATTAATTTCTTCTAACATTTTACTTAACTCTTTATTCATTAATTCAATTTTTTTAATATTCTCATTTTAATTATTTTAATTTATTTATTTTTCTTTGCTGTTTAATCAAGGGGCACGGTGCCCCTCTTTATTTGACGGGCACCACAGAAACTTCCTTATTTTAAATATTATAATAATTTCCATGAGAGATTCTTACTTGCAACTATAGTCAATCGAAAATGAAAAAGGCACACTTACATGATTGCTCTTATCGTGGAAGTACTTGGAACTTTTTCAGCTTATAATAGTCAACCATATATGAATAAGGATTCTTTCTCATAGACTACGGACTCTGCACTTAATATATAAATATATATATATATAAAATATATATATAAAAGATGTATATCAGATAAGATAAGTGTTTATGTAAAAGGTAAAAATAATAATTTTTAATTATTAAATCTTATATAAATAATTAAAATTAAAATATAAATTCATGTAATTTTTTAAATGGTCATATATAATTTTTAAATAAATTTTAATTTAGATCATCTATGTATAGTTATATAATCAAGATCTACTTCTCTCATCAAGGACAGATTTAAAAATATTAAGTGAAGGGGATGATCGAAAATTATAAATTATATTATTAAATATATAAAAAAATTAAAGTTAACAAATAAAGATGTATTGATCTTAAATTATTTAGTGGGTTAAGATTAAAATATACTATTTTAAATTTAGAATAAATACTCTTATTTACTTACTTTAAAATAGTATTTTTCTTTCATTATATAAGAAGATCTATGAATAAAGTAAAAAAAGTAAAAAAAATATTTATGTTAGATATTAAATACATCACAATAATAGTTGTCCTTTACATCATTATTTATAAGCAAAATAAAATTTTTATATATATAGATTTAAAAAAAAAAAAAAAGAGTGAAATTAAAAGTGAGAGAAGCTAATAAATTTATTATATAAAGATTAAAAATTAATAGAAAGATGAATTTAAATTATAATATCAATGTATATAAAATAATTATAAATCACATGTCAAATACATATCAATTATAAACTCTTTTAACTTCATTATTTTTATCTTTGATATAATTATACTGATTTATCTTGAAATTAGTGCTTATAATATTGACACCATTTTTATTTGAAAAATTACACATACTTTCTTTGCTTTATATTTTCAATAAAATTTTGTGTAATATTTATACATAAAATATGTCAGGTATATGTAATTTTGTAAATAAAAAAAGATGTTAGAGCGTAATAAAAATATATAAAATAAAAATGTAGATATAATTTTTAAATAAAAGTATTAATATAATAAATATTAATTTTATAAAAGATCAATATAACTTTTTTTTTATTTTTTAATAAAATTAAATTAAATTATAGATATTTTAAAAGAAATTAATGAAAAAAAGGAGCCAAGACCCACGTATGCTCCCCTTATATCCATTTCTATTTTCTATCCTTTCATAATAAAAATTTCATTTATTAAATATGTTTATATATATATATATATTGGTAGAAACCTTCTATCCATTAGAAAAGACTCCATTTGGATAAGCCAACTACCTCATACCTACTTTCATTTAGTTCTGGATATTTTTCAACCAAATAATAATGAACTTGACTATTATCTTTAATTAACTGAATGACTCATACCTGCTTTCATTTAGTTGTGGATATTTTTCAACCAAATAGATAATGGACTTGAGTATTATCTTTAATTAACTGAATGATTTGACTTAATAAAAAATCACTAAAAAATGTTAAAACAACCTTAAATCAAATAAAAAATCTAACACAAACTATAAGAGAATTAAATTATTTTTACATTTATGTTGGTCCAGAGTATAAAAAAATTTGAAATGTCATAATAGAGAAATAACACAAAATGTCACGGTATCCAAGAGTTACATATACAAATACGTGAAATGGACATAACACGACACCAATACTTAGATGTGATAAATTTTAAAAATTATATGACACAATATAATATAACATATAAAATTAAAAATAAAATTTAATTATAATTCTTTTCCTCCAACTCTTTTTTCTAACTTCTTTAGTTATCATTCATGTGTTTATTAATTCAATTAAATAAAATTAGAAGTAATAAATAAAAATAATTAAAATGATTAAAAAAAAGAATTAGAGAGAAAAGATTAAAATCAAGTTTTGTTTTAAAACTAATATATAATAACATAAAAAAATAAATTTTAAATTAGAATAAAAATATTAATATTTCATAAGTCAGCTTTAATAATTGTAAATACAATAAAATAACATCTTTTATCTAATTATTTTGATATCTTACTTGAATTGGTACAAAAATTCAAAAAATATAAATTCAAAATATCTAAAAGTGTCCGTGTTACACATCACAATATATTATTTACTATTAATTTCTTTTTTAATTTTCTATATAATCACATTAGTATTTTCTGCACAAATTCACAGAAAACTCAATAACTTCCTTTGACACTACTTTTATACACCAATCGTCACTCAAATAAAGATTTAACTTGGATTTCAAAAGGTAACATCTAGAACGCTGGCTCTGTAGTACTAGTAATATATAAGAAAAACATTGATAAAAAAATTTATTTAAAAATAATTACCTATTTAAGTGATTAATTAAATCACTAAGTAATTTTTTTTATTAAACACTCCTTAAATTTCATTAAGAAGTTAAAAGTTTAGTTGTTCTTAACTTAAAAAAAAATTGCATAAAATTTCTTCTTATGAATAAGTTCATACACTGGTTTTTTAATAGTAATTATACCTAATGAAAAATTTTAAGGCGCACTAGCAAACTTGCATGTCCCACAATTAAAAGTGTGGGGATACTCCTTGGGTATGTCACTTTATCTCTTCTCATTTCTAAGGGCTTGTACCTCTTATTGTACCAAAAAAATAAAAAAATAAAAAAAATTCCAAGGCACAGCGCTGTCATGTGATGGCAACGCCTCAGTGGTGACTAGAACAAGAGATTCACAAGCATCAACTAGTACCACCAGGAATAACTGATTAGCGCTAGCTTATGTTATGTGGTGCATATCCACTTATTCATTGCAGCTGCACCAAGTTCTCTGTCCTTATCTTTCACTGCATAATCCTTAATAAGCCCTTACCATTTTCCAAGTCACTTTCCAAATTCCAAACCATCCCTATGTTATTTCTATGATATAAACCATCAGAATTAATGGTGTCCATTGTCCATTTTAGTTCTAATTCCATATCCACTTTCATATAATAATAAAAAAAGTGTCATTCCTTGAAAGAACCTTAGTTTTTCTCTAACCTTTTCTCATTGTTATCATTCCATGGCCTCTTTAATGCTCATTGGTGCTGAAAATCCAAAGCTTATTAGTGGCATAACTCCATCTGGGTTAGGCTCAGTGGGTCTTAACTTTCACAAGAGGTGCTTCTTCAAGAAGGGTGTAGTGTCTTATGGTAAGGCCAGAAACTTGACAACCAGATGCAGCATCTCATCCTTTAGGCCTGCTTCTCAGCCTAGATTCATCCAACACAAGAAGGAGGCATTTTGGTTCTACAGGTTCTTGTCCATTGTGTATGATCATGTCATAAACCCTGGGCACTGGACTGAAGACATGAGAGATGAGGCACTGGAGCCTGCTGATCTCTATGACCGGAAAATGAGAGTGGTGGATGTTGGGGGAGGAACTGGATTCACCACTCTTGGTATAGTGAAGCATGTGGATGCCAAAAATGTTACAATTCTTGACCAGTCCCCTCACCAGCTTGCCAAGGCTAAGCAGAAGGAACCCTTGAAAGAATGCAAGATAATTGAGGGTGATGCAGAAGATCTTCCATTCCCAACTGATTATGCTGATCGATATGTTTCTGCTGGAAGGTAATATGTAGTGACATTTTTTTTTCCTTTTGAAGGACTTTGTGTCTTACTGTACTGCAATTAAGAATTTTAGGCTTTGGAAACTTGTCTTAATGTTAGTGAGTTAATATTCATTCTTTTAAGTTAAGGCTATGAGTTCTCTGTCATGGGTTTAGACCTGAACTTTAAGGCATGCTTGTAGGATAATTTATGTAAATTTTGTATTTAAACTGATATGTAGTTTTAATGACACTTCTATAATAGGATATTGGATACATAGGATAGCTGGATGCCCAATTGGACTATATAAGTCAAACCATAACTAAATCTTAGTCTTATCATCATTAGCCCAAAAATGAAAAAACAAAGAAAAATTAGCCTTCATGAATCATGATGACAAGTTTGCATCTTTTACCTAAACTAAATCTCAAACTTCATGATCATTAGCCAAAAAACAAAAATGAAAAATTAGTCTTCATGATGATATGTTAGCATCTTTTACAAAATGGCTAATCTTAAGTATGTTTCATGTATAGCTCTCTCTCTCTCAATTTCTCTCCCCTTATGTATCAATATGACATATGATTGTGTTCTTCAGTATTGAATACTGGCCTGACCCACAGCGTGGCATTAAGGAAGCATACAGAGTGCTGAAAATAGGAGGCAAAGCATGTATTATAGGTCCTGTATACCCAACTTTTTGGTTGTCTCGATTCTTTGCAGACATGTGGATGCTCTTCCCTAAGGAGGAAGAGTATATTGAATGGCTCAAAAAGGCTGGTTTCAAAGATATTAAGCTGAAAAGGATAGGTCCAAAATGGTATCGTGGTGCCCGGCAGCATGGCCTCATCATGGGTTGCTCTGTGACTGGTGTGAAGCCTTTATCTGGTGACTCTCCCTTGAAGGTAATGTATTTTCATTCTTCTAAAGTTCTACTTTAGATATAAAAAACCATTGACCATTAGTCCTCCTGGAAGCCTTCAGATTTGCAGTTTGTCAAATACATAAACATAATTACCATAATCAGATCCTTCTTGTGAACTTTTGATGATATTGTGCTGCATAGTAGGATTAACATATCACATATTGACATGGGGTTATTGTTAATAATAATATGTTTCTAACAGAACCATAATTATCTTGTACACCAAAAAATAAGATTCAAGGTTAACTTAAAATGGATTCAGTGTATTGTGGACTTGGGTATTTGACTACTTTTTTCAAAGATGTTACTTTAAGGAGTTTAAACTTAAAACCTAGTTGAAAAGAATGGGTTTAGAAGCTCTAGGCCTATAGGCTTTTATTAATAGTTTTCCTTCCATAGTTCAGATATGTTTGTTCAGAAGTTGCAAAAGTATTGTGGGGGAAGTTAGAAGACTTAGTTGCTTGCTTTTTCCTTAACCAGCACAATGCTTACTTTTAGTTGGATTGGGTTTTTGAATGCTGAAATTTTTTGTATGGAGCAAAGTAACCAAAAGATTTCCTGGAAAAGAAACATTGCCAAGTCACATGAAACCTTTTTAGTTTGAAATGACGGATATGCAAGTATCTGATATTCAGGTGTGAAGTCAACCATGATCAAGGATTGTGCATTTATGCTGAACTTTTGTTGTGCATCGCTGCTGCTTCAGCACCGCCCTTCTATATTCTCTTGTAGATGCAACAATTGATAGGGAAGAAATTGTGTCTAAGTCTGGATGAATAGAAAAGGACAATTAACAAAAAAAATAAATTGTACCAAAAAAAAAAAAAAAAAAAAAAGGACAATTAACTGAGAAAGCAACCCTATGTTTTTTAGAGTTCTGAATATTAATGAACAAGGGTGTCAATTTGATTGTCTCAAAGAATATCATGCAGCCAAAGTGCAGATGCTTGAGTAACATTGAGAAGCAATGACTTATGTGTTTTAGTTATAGGTGGCTAATGATGTAGCTTTCTCGAAATTTATGTAGCCAGATACATTTTCTTTGTGAGGCCAAAATCAGAAAGTATCCCTTGGTGGCTTCATGTTTAGATCCAGTTACCTTTAGCCATCACCATGTCCTTGAATCCACCATATCCACTCTAAGATGTTATATATAATGAATACTATAAGTCAATGTTCATCAAGAAGTATATTACTCTATTTGGAAGTTTGTTTTCCCTATTACTTTCAGTGCAATTATGAAGTATGGTTATGTATGTCTTTATGCAGCTTGGTCCTAAGGTAGAGGATGTAAAGAAGCCTGTAAATCCATTGTTGTTTCTTTCGCGGTTCATTCTTGGTGCAATTGCAGCCACTTACTATGTACTAGTTCCAATTTACATGTGGATCAAGGACCAAATTTTTCCAAAGGGCATGCCCATCTGAGATTGGAGAAAGAAATTGGGGTTCGATATGATGGTCAAATTTTGGACCTGTATATCTCTAAAACAACTGTTTGTGATGGTAACATATGATTCTTTCTTGCATCTTTCCATCTTGCCAACATATTAGGTAAGAGATGCTTCAGGATGATATTCTAAATAGTAATTGAAATAAGAAACAATAGTAACTACAAAATTATATTACTACTTGAAATTTGAGCCTGAGTCACACCGGATTTCTAATCCAACCAGCCAAGTTTATTTAGGTTTTACAGCCATGTATGCTTCCAAAGCCCATATATCAGACAGAAAATTCTGGAATTTGACATTTCAGAAGATGCCATAGAAACAATCACTTGAGATTAATTAATAAGACTTGATGGCCGTCCATAGTTGCAGAAACTGGTGAAGTTCATTTAACATCAAATTAGGATTAGTTATCACTGAATTTTTGCAGGAGAATTCTTAATCATCTTTAGCTGAAAATTGTAAATTTGTAATGCCTGCCTGAATTATTATTATTTCTTTTTGGCAAATTATTCAGTCACATACAATATGAGCATTAAATTTGTAGATTGTCTGCCTCAATATTATATTTATCCCCTTGTGTGTCAAAAGAATTTATGTGATGAACTTTTATGCAAGTTAATGATTTTGTCTGCCTCTCATGATTGATGAAGAGATAATGGTCATGGAGAAAATCATACTAGGCAAGCTAAAGTAGACTTTGACTCTGCCCACACCTTATGTTATCCTTGTTGCTTTCATTAAGGCAACAATTCTAGATCTGGAGCTGCTGCATTGCTTCCCCTACCTAAATTGCCTGCTTGCAGGTTGTGCTGCTAGAGTTTGACAAGTTATTTAATTGAAAGGGGAAAGAGGAGCATGGCAGAGTTTAATGGGAGGGAATGTGCAACAACCAATAATTATTGTTCTATTATTATAATTTTTAAATTTGTACTCTTTTTACAAACCATCATCCCAGATTGGAAATATATTGTGGAATATATATTGTTTTGATAAAATGACCAATGTTAACATAATTTGTTTCAACCTTTCTAGATTGATGTTAAATTAGTTTCCTACAAGATCAGCAAACAGTAGTTAATAGTAATGGAAGTGGATGTAATTATAGACAAACTTTATTTGTAATGGCAAGTATTGAGTTATCATTTTAGAGAATATTTTATTTAACCACTACCCATGCTTGTGGGGATATTTTAGTAAAAGACAAAAAAAAAATGTTTTCTACAAAACCATAAATCTTTGTACTTAGGAAAAAGTTAATGACACATTCATCCCCAAAATTTAAAATGACCAAAAGTGTAAATTATTTTAAGGAGACTACTTCGGTGAAAACCAAAATATAGGTGCATCGATGGCTCCTTCTCTTTTTATTTTTTTAGTTTTTTTATTTTTATTTTTGTAATAAATTATCTATTATTTCTAAATGAGAGCTTATTCTTTTTATTTCTCTATCTTTTTGTTCTTGATTAATTTTTTTTCGTTTCGTTATAATATCTTAGCTTTTTCTCCTAGACCTTTAAGAATGCTGATAGTATGTTGAATTTGTATTTCTTTTTGTCTTTTATTTTCATTCATTGTTTTAGTTCTTAGCTCGATACCAATTTAATTCCAAATTTTTATAAGTTTTTAATTTTGTCTGTTCTAAATTACTCATATTCTTTGTTTTATATTTTTTGTTTTAAATATTGAGTTAAATCATTTACTTGAACTGCTAATTTATTAATTTCATCTTCTTCACTGATTTTTTCTAGTTTATTAAATCTGATTGACTTTGGAATTTGCTTTTCTTTAAATTCTAATAATTTTGATTTATTTGTAAAAGTTTCTAATTCTGTTATTTCATTTTTCTTGGGATAATAATTTTTTTTATTTCTGTAAATAGGTATGGAATATCTATTCTATCAGTATTTTTAAAAGTAATACTATGATGTGAGTTTGTTAATGCATAGCTAACACAGTAAGTAACTGAATTTTTTTTTTATCTTTTGGCTTCATTAAATCTTTTCTTAAGAATTTGTATTCTAGTGTTAATGATTGTTCTAGTCTTCGGGCATTTAAATGTATTTCAATATTTGATCGTACTTCAAATTTTAATTTTCTATAGGTTAAATTTTCTTCTATTACTCCTAATATCTTATCTTTTGGATCATTAATTCTATCATCTTTTAGTATTAGTTCTACAAGTGAATTTATTTCTTCTTGAAAGGTTGATTTAATTAATATTTGTACTGCTCCTATATGAATATATCCGATTTTTCTTCTATTTTCCTCTTTCTTTATATTTCTTTTTAATTCCATAAGTTTTTTTCTATTTAGTAATTGTATACACGTATTTTCTTGAGCATCTGCTATAACTGTTGGTGCTTCATTATTTAGTTTTCCATAATAGATGTATTTTTTCTTTGATTAAATCTTTTTAGTATTCCTCAAAGTATCTCTTTTCTTTTCATATTTGCATTTTTTTTAAATCTAAGTCTTCTTTCTATATTGTTCTAAAAAGAGATATTCTTATTAAAATACTTCCTTCATAATTTCCTTCTTCTTGAGTAGTGTATAAATGTTCTATATCATCTACTTTTTCTATCTCCATTTATATTATTTTGTTTAGATGAGCTTTTATAGTATAAATACTTAGATTAATTCTTAGAATTCTTATTTTTCTATCTTCTAAAGTTATAATTAATTCCTCAGATATAATTTCATATGGTTTTACCGCTTCAAGAAAATCTATTCCTAGAAGTAGTTTAATATTTGTTTGTTCTTCAACAATTAATTCAATTTGAATTTTCACATATGAGTTAAAGTAAACATCTATACTTGTTTTTTCTTTTAAAAATTTTTCTTCTCGATTATATTTTACTATTGTTCTCAATACTGTTTCTTCTATTCTACTTGTTAAATCTTTACTTATATGACAAAGACATGCTCCGGTATCAATAAGTATAGGCATAATACTTCCATTTATTAGTTCTAGTACATGATATTGACAATAATTACTCGGGAGGAGTTGAATAAACATACCTGGTCTTTTATTCAAAAATTTCTTTCACAACTTCTTTCGTTATTAGTTTGTTATTCTGGAATTCTTTCTAGCCCACTGCTGCTTTCGTGACTGAATTGAATGAGTTGTTTTGGTGATTTGAGTAGGATAAATGGATTAAAAAATTTAAGTAAAACGAGAAATTTTATTGATAATAAGTGGTTATAAGTACAAGATAACTGGACACATTCTCAAGTGCCCGACTAGATCCCATAAGGACCTAGTAAAGTTTTTCAAAGAAAAACTATCTCAACTGAGATTTTTCAAAGTCTGAGAATCTAAAAATCTACCGCGCCTCAGCATAAGATGACTTATTTATAATCTAAAGTAGCCTAGAACTATATACATAAATATCCTTCACTATGTAAGTGCTTACATCAGATCATTAATAATTTACATAGTGACGTAAGGGCTTACGTCATTCTTCTATTACTGCCTCGTCTGACGAATCTCCTGCTTTAGTGGTGTCAGCCATTTCTTTTCTTTTTGCATAGATTTCACATGTGTGGTTCCCATTTTCTTTTATCATTGCACATAGGTTTCTGAGAACAACTGGCCTATACTCCATTTGTGGTCCTTGTAGTGCGTAGAAAGGGAATTCAAAGCTTGTCAGTAGATTCATATCCTTTTCCTTTATAGCTTTGCCACTTGTTTTGCTGAGTAGCATAGTAGTTGGTTCTTTGTATAGGGTTTTGATGAATGAGTCTTTTCCAATGCTCTGGCACTGTGAATAAATACTTGCAAGTTGGTTGGACAAAATTTGGGTAATCTGATCTTCTTCATAAATTACTCTAATAGGTTCGTCTTTAAGTGGGAAATTATTATTGCTTATCCCCACAAAGACTAAGTGTTTTACTGGCTGTTTAGTAACAAAGTCTAGATAGGCTGAGTAAAACTTCAGGAAAATACTTCTTTCCTTTGCAATGCTCTTCTTGAACATTTGAACTGCTTCTTTGAAATTATGAGAGAACAGATTAATTTTTTCTAAATTCAGATTTAAGTAAAGACAATCAATAAATCCAAATTGGAACATATTGAATGTTAGTATTGAAGGTGCTCTTGGGAGGATAATTGCTTTAATTCTGAAAAGTTTTCGGTCAACCATATAGAAACAGTTAACCTTCTCCTTATCACTCCAATTAACGAGTCTTTTAAAATTTTCCCAAAAATTTTCTTCTGAGAATTGCACTTGTAGTTCATGGCCTTTTCTGAAAGTAATTTGAAAATTATCCAGAGAGGAATGAATTCTTCCTAAAATTTTAAGTGAAGATTGTTTTACCTATGAGTTTTTGGTTGTTTCTGAAAAAGTTCTTGATCTAAGATAAATTTCTTTCTCCTTTTTTGATTTTTCTAAATACTCTATGAGTGCTTTTTCTGCCTTTTCTCTTGTTGGGTATGATTTGTGTAGAACTCCTTAAATATTTTGACAGTATGGTGCTACTTTAAACCAGTCATCATAGATTCCTGAAAATGGTCCATTGAAAATTACATACTACTTGTTAATCTTTTTCTCTTCCTACTGAAATACTTCTTCAAGAAATCCTTCTGCCTTAAGTTGTAATTTTAGAACTTTAATATCTGCTTCAATAAGTTCTAATTCCTTTAGTTTTGTCCTTTTAATGCTTCTTTGAGC
Organism: Ormosia semicastrata; assembly: GCA_029884595.1. NCBI lineage: Eukaryota > Viridiplantae > Streptophyta > Magnoliopsida > Fabales > Fabaceae > Ormosia > Ormosia semicastrata. The sequence continues at coordinate 41,253,099 of JAQQTO010000059.1, forward strand.
TCTAGTTGTTGTTTAATCATCTCTACTGTACTTCGTTCCATTCTCTTTAGAGTATATCTGCAAGGACATTTTTTTCGCCCTTAATGTGTGAAATTGAATAATTGTATTCGGTAAGCTTCATTTGCCATCTAATTAATCTTCCTTGTTTGTAAGTTCTTTTGTAATTAATATTTTTGAAACCTGCAACATAAGTAGAATTTGTTCTAACAATAAATTCTTTATCAAGCACATAGATTCGATGTTTTTCCAACATTCGAATTAGTGCCAAAGTTTCTTTTTCATGAGTAGGATAATTAATTTCACTGTCTGAGAAGGTTCCAGACATATATCGACATAGTAATTCTTTCTTCTGTCCAGGAGGTTTTGCTTTCATTACACCTCCCCAATGTTTATTTGATGCATCAGTTTCGATAATAATTAAGTTATCATCCGATAGATGATATAGTTTAAGAAGATCTTGACATAAGTATTTTAATTTAGTAATAATTGTTTGGTCTTGCTCAGTCCAAGACCAGAGGGCATCATTTTTTAGCTTTTGCTGAAGTAATTTCCTTTCTGCAGCAAGATTCTTTATAAAACCTTAATTAGAAATATATGTCAGTAATCCAAGAAATATTTGTAATTCTTTTTTATCTTTTAATTTTATTTAAAATTTTTTAAGCTTTTCTAATACACGTGTTTACATTATTATTTTTCCTTTTTCAATTTCTAGTCTTAAATAATTAATTTTATTTTGGGTTAAAATAACTTTTTTCATACTTAAAACTATAGCATGTTCTATACATTTACTAAGTACTAAATCTACTTTTCTAAAATGATCATATAAATCTTTATTAGTAAAGACTAGTATATCATCAATATAAATAAGTCAAAAGTCTTTAAAATCTTTAAGTATTAAATCCATTCTTCGTTGGAATATACCTAGTGATTGTTTAAGTCTCGTTGGAAGCACATTCCATTCATATTGTCCTTGAGGACAACTAAATGCTGTTAATGCCTTAGATTTTTCTGTAAGCCTTATTTGATAGAAACATGACTTACAATTAAAAGTACTAAACTAATTCATACTTCTTATTCTTTCAATAATTAAATCTTTTATTGGAAGATAATATGCATATCCTTTCATTGCATCGTTTATTTGTTTATAGTTAATTACCATTCGTCTCTTTCCTTTTTTTATCTCATTATGATTTTCAAAATAAAATGCTGGCGATGAGTATTTACTTTTTCATGGTCTTATTAATCCATTTTCTTCCATTTCTTTAATATCTTTTGCAATTTCACCTCTGTCTTGTTTTGTATAGATTATATGTTTACATTTTATTTCTTTTGTTGGATCTTTTAGTTTTAATTCAATTAACTCCATATTTTTATTATTAATTTTTTGATTTAAAGGATTTTCACTAAATGTTTTCTATAAGAGTTCCTCAATATAGGCTGGGATTTTTCTTCCTGGTTCTAAATTAATTAGTACATGGTGAATTTTTCGGCATACAACCTCAACTATCTCACCACGCTTCAGCTTGCCAAACTCTGATTGTTTCTTAGAATAAATACATTCAAAAAAATGAATAATTGGGATTTCAATTATTTCTCTCTTTGTTTTCCTTTAATATACGATGTTTTAAGTGATATATATTCTAAGTACTGGCAGAAAGGTGAATATAAGCATAAAAAATAATTTTCGTTTATCATATCTAGGTCATTTTCTTGTTGATATATTGTTGGGACTATAAATAATTTATTTTAGATTTTTAAAGTAATTTTTTTTTGTTACCAAATACAAAGAATGTATTGATCTATCCGCAATTTGAATTTTTAATAATTTTTTTAATTTTTTCCATTTATCAAATAATACTTTTGTTGTTATACAAATACTTGCACTTGTATCAATATAGGCTTCGGTTTCTTTATTACTTTTTTTAATATTAATTTTAATATAAGTACTATTCAAATTTTGTTTCTTCTTGAAGATAATTCATCTTCTGAATATTCATATATACTATCTTTAGTGTCACTTAATTCTTCTTATAATGGTTCCAGGTTATATATTTTATATACTTGTTTTATTAATTTTGATTTTTCTTTAAAATCATTTTCTTTCTTTTGAGAACATTCATTTGCATAGTGACTTTCTATATTACATATCCAACATACGCATTTCTTTTTTTTTTTTTGGACAATGTTTTCTTGGTATATATCTTTTTCTTCTAAAATATTTTCTTTTAATATTTTTATAGGTTTTTTTACCTAGGATAAGTTTTTCTTAATCTAGGTTTTCTTTTATAATACTTTATTTTCTTTGTAATTTGATTACATCCATAATTTATTGGGTTTTTTATTTCTGGTATGTCACAACAGATTACATTTCTTCCTCTATTTAGCTATCTAATTATTTTTCTCTGTATACATTACTCTCTTAATTCATAATACAGAATTTGTATAATTTCTCCTAGAGTATTAGTGTTTCCTTTGATTGAGTTTGTCAAATAGTTCTTATTTTTGTATTAAGTGAGTATGATAATTTATCTATAAAGATATCCATATATATTTACTTTGTGTCAGCATTTAGTTGATAGTAATATTTTTAATATTCACAGATAAAACTATCTATTTCACATATATTACATATTTAGATCTTGTTTAAATGGTTTTTGCTTTTTCATGTAAAAATCTATTTACCTCCTCTTTATGTACAAAGGTATTATACCCTATAAATTCTTGGTAAATCAATCCCATAATTGTTCTAGCAAATTTTTATTTATTCTTTACAGATCTTGTATATTGTTGTCATGTTTCATCATTAATACTCATAAGAAATTTTTGTATATTTCCTTCTGCTTTATAGATTAGTAAATTCTTAATATCTAATAGGTTTAATCCATTAAATCTTTCATCTGTTGCTATAAGCAAAATTATTTCATTAGTCCATTATAAAAGTACTTTTTCTTTATTTCTTGCACAATCAATATTTAATTTATTTCGTATCATAATACTTTCATAATGCGGTTTAAATTCTTCTTGGATCTTTGTTCATCTACCATCTTTTCTTACATATCATTGATTATACATTGTTTATTATTCATATTTGTCCCATGATTCTTTTGGGTTACTCTAAAATTCTTCCCATTTTCTTTTAGGTTTTGGATTACTTGTTTTTCCTTTTTCCCATAAATATCTCATTATAATCTGATTCTGAATCTGAAGTACTATAATTTAAAATTACTTCTTCGTTTTCGTTATTTGTTTCTACTTGTTTTATTTCCTGTATTTGTTTTTTTTTCAATTATTTTTAATTATTATAATAATTGTTAAATTTCTTCAATATCATTTGATTTCTTTAATAGGTCTATATATTCATCTTTTATCCCCTCCATGAGGTTCAAGTTTTAAAAATTTTGAAAGTTCTTGTTCTATTGTTCAATTAATTCTTTTGATTGTATATTTTATATATCATTTAGTTCTTTTTCATTATATATTTATTATTTATTTCCTCTTCTAAGAGATCTTCTAATTGTTGAAGATTTTCTTTAATTTTTTTAATATTTTTATCTTCATTAATTTCTTTACCCTTATCTATATTATTAAGTATTTCTTTAATATCATTTATTGTATTTTTGTTATTTTATATTCTATCACATGTATAATTTGTAAATTTATTAGTATTTTCTATTAATAGTATCATATTTTTATTAATTTCTTCTAACATTTTACTTAACTCTTTATTCATTAATTCAATTTTTTTAATATTCTCATTTTAATTATTTTAATTTATTTATTTTTCTTTGCTGTTTAATCAAGGGGCACGGTTCCCTTCTTTATTTGATGGGCACCAGATAAACTTCCTTATTTTAAATATTATAATCATTTTCATGAGAGATTCTTACTTGCAAGTTGCAACTATAGTCAATCGGAAATGAAAAAGGCACACTTACATGAATGCTCTTATCGTGGAAGTACTTACAACTTTTTCAGCTTATAATAGTCAACCATATATAAATAAGGATTCTTTCTCATAGACTAGGGACTCTGCACTTAATATATATATAAGTTATGTATTAAGTGGTAGGAGTGTTTATTATAAAAAGTAAAAATAGTGAATTTTGATTATTAAATTTTATATGAATAATTAAAATTAGAATATAAATATATGTGAATTTTTAAGTGATTATATAATTTTTAAGTAATTTTTAATTTAAATTATCTATATATAATTGTATTATTAAAATCTACTTCTCTCATATTTTTTCATAATAAAAATTTCACTCATTAAATATGTTCCGTATATATATATATATATATATATATATATATATATATATATATAGAGGATATATTTAGTGAGAAAGTTTTTATTGTGAGAAGGTGAGAGGAGTAAATATTAACTTTATAATCATACATGAATGGTCTAGATTAAAAGTTACTTGAAAGTCATGTGACCACTTAAAAAAATTACATACATTTATGTTCTAATCTTAACCATTCATATAAGATCTAATGGTCAAAATTTATTTCTCTCACCTCTTATAATAAACACTCTTTCCACTAAAGTAATACCCTATATATATATATATAATGGTAGAAACCTTCTCTCCATTAGAAAAGACTCCATTAGGATAACCAACTACCTCATACCAACTTTCATTTAGTTGTGGATATTTTTCAACCAAATAATATTGGACTTGACTATTATCTTTAATTAACTGAATGACTCATACTTACTTTCATTTAGTTGTGGATATTTTTCAACCAAATAGATAATGGATTTGACTATTATAATTAATTATGTGAATGACTTGACTTGATAAAAAATCACTAAAAAATGTTAAAACTACCTTAAGTCAAATAAAAAATCTAACACAAACTTTAAGAGAATTAAATTATTTCTACATTTATGTTGGTCCAGAGTATAAAAAAATTTGAAATGTCATAATAGAGAAATAACACAAAATGTCACGGTATCTAAGAGTTACATATACAAATACGTGAAATGGACATAACACGACACCAATACTTAGATGTGATAAATTTTAAAGATTATATGACACAATATAATATAACATATAAAATTAAAAATAAAATTTAATTATAATTCTTTTCCTCCAACTCTTCTTTCTAACTTCTTTAGTTATCATTCATGTGTTTATTAATTCAATTAAATAAAATTAGAAGTAATAAATAAAAAATAACTAAAATGATTAAAAAAAGAATTAGAGAGAAAAGATGAAAATCAAGTTCTGTTTTAAAATTAATATATAACAACATAAAAAATAAATTTTAAATTAGAATAAAAATATTAATATTTCATAAGTCAGCTTTAATAATTGTAAATACAATAAAATAACATCTTTTATCTAAATATTTTGATATCTTACTTGAATTGGTACAAAAATTCAAAAAATATAAATTCAAGATATCTAAAAGTGTCCGTGTTACACATCACAATATATTATGTACTATTAATTCCTTTTTTAATTTTCTATATAATCACATTAGTATTTTTTGCACAAATTCACAGAAAACTCAATAACTTCCTTTGACATTACTTTTATACACCTATCGTCACTTAAATAAAGATTTAACTTGGATTTCAAAAGGTAACATCTAGAACGCTGGCTTTGTAGTACTAGTAATATTTAAGAAAAACATTGATAAAAAAAATTTATTTAAAAATAATTACCTATTTAAGTGATTAATTCAATCACTAAGTAATTTTTTTTTATTAAACACTACTTAAATTTCATTAAGAAGTTAAAAGTTTAGTTGTTCTTAACTTAAAAAAAAACTGCATAAAATTTCTTCTTATGAATAAGTTCATACACTGGTTTTTTAATAGTAATTATACCTAATGAAAAATTTTAAGGCGCACTAGCAAACTTGCATGTCCCACAATTAAAAGTGTGGGGATACTCCTTGGGTATGTCACTTTATCTCTTCTCATTTCTAAGGGCTTGTACCTCTTATTGTACCAAAAAAATAAAAAAATAAAAAAAATTCCAAGGCACAGCGCTGTCATGTGATGGCAACGCCTCAGTGGTGACTAGAACAAGAGATTCACAAGCATCAACTAGTACCACCAGGAATAACTGATTAGCGCTAGCTTATGTTATGTGGTGCATATCCACTTATTCATTGCAGCTGCACCAAGTTCTCTGTCCTTATCTTTCACTGCATAATCCTTAATAAGCCCTTACCATTTTCCAAGTCACTTTCCAAATTCCAAACCATCCCTATGCTATTTCTATGATATAAACCATCAGAATTAATGGTGTCCATTGTCCATTTTAGTTCTAATTCCATATCCACTTTCATATAATAATAAAAAAAGTGTCATTCCTTGAAAGAACCTTAGTTTTTCTCTGACCTTTTCTCATTGTTATCATTCCATGGCCTCTTCAATGCTCATTGGTGCTGAAAATCCAAAGCTCATTAGTGGCATAACTCCATCTGGGTTAGGCTCAGTGGGTCTTAACTTTCACAAGAGGTGCTTCTTCAAGAAGGGTGTAGTGTCTTATGGTAAGGCCAGAAACTTGACAACCAGATGCAGCATCTCATCCTTTAGGCCTGCTTCTCAGCCTAGATTCATCCAACACAAGAAGGAGGCATTTTGGTTCTACAGGTTCTTGTCCATTGTATATGATCATGTCATAAACCCTGGGCACTGGACTGAAGACATGAGAGATGAGGCACTGGAGCCTGCTGATCTCTATGACCGGAAAATGAGAGTGGTGGATGTTGGGGGAGGAACTGGATTCACCACTCTTGGTATAGTGAAGCATGTGGATGCCAAAAATGTTACAATTCTTGACCAGTCCCCTCACCAGCTTGCCAAGGCTAAGCAGAAGGAACCCTTGAAAGAATGCAAGATAATTGAGGGTGATGCAGAAGATCTTCCATTCCCAGCTGATTATGCTGATCGATATGTTTCTGCTGGAAGGTAATATGTGGTGACATTTTTTTTTTCTTTTGAAGGACTTTGTGTCTTACTGTACTGCAATTAAGATTTTTAGGCTTTGGAAACTTGTCTTAATGTTAGTGAGTTAATATTCATTCTTTTAAGTTAAGGCTATGAGTTCTCTGTCATGGGTTTAGACCTGAACTTTAAGGCATGCTTGTAGGATAATTTATGTAAATTTTGTATTTAAACTGATATGTAGTTTTAATGACACTTCTATAATAGGATATTGGATACATAGGATAGCTGGATGCCCAATTGGACTATATAAGTCAAACCATAACTAAATCTTAGTCTTATCATCATTAGCCCAAAAATGAAAAAACAAAGAAAAATTAGCCTTCATGAATCATGATGACAAGTTTGCATCTTTTACCTAAACTAAATCTCAAACTTCATGATCATTAGCCAAAAAACAAAAATGAAAAATTAGTCTTCATGATGATATGTTAGCATCTTTTACAAAATGGCTAATCTTAAGTATGTTTCATGTATAGCTCTCTCTCTCTCAATTTCTCTCCCCTTATGTATCAATATGACATATGATTGTGTTCTTCAGTATTGAATACTGGCCTGACCCACAGCGTGGCATTAAGGAAGCATACAGAGTGCTGAAAATAGGAGGCAAAGCATGTATTATAGGTCCTGTATACCCAACTTTTTGGTTGTCTCGATTCTTTGCAGACATGTGGATGCTCTTCCCTAAGGAGGAAGAGTATATTGAATGGTTCAAAAAGGCTGGTTTCAAAGATATTAAGCTGAAAAGGATAGGTCCAAAATGGTATCGTGGTGCCCGGCAGCATGGCCTCATTATGGGTTGCTCTGTGACTGGTGTGAAGCTTTTATCTGGTGACTCTCCCCTGAAGGTAATGTATTTTCATTCTTCTAAAGTTCTACTTTAGATATAAAAAACCATTGACCATTAGTCCTCCTGGAAGCCTTCAGATTTGCAGTTTGTCAAATACATAAACATAATTACCATGATCAGATCCTTCTTGTGAACTTTTGATGATATTGTGCTGCATAGTAGGATTAACATATCACATATTGACATGGGGTTATTGTTAATAATAATATGTTTCTAACAGAACCATAATTATCTTGTACACCAAAAAATAAGATTCAAGGTTAACTTAAAATGGATTCAGTGTATTGTGGACTTGGGTATTTGACTACTTTTTTCAAAGATGTTACTTTAAAGAGTTTAAACTTAAAACCTAGTTGAAAAGAATGGGTTTAGAAGCTCTAGGCCTATAGGCTTTTATTAATAGTTTTCCTTCCATAGTTCAGATATGTTTGTTCAGAAGTTGCAAAAGTATTGTGGGGGAAGTTAGAAGACTTAGTTGCTTGCTTTTTCCTTAACCAGCACAATGCTTACTTTTAGTTGGATTGGGTTTTTGAATGCTGAAATTTTTTGTATGGAGCAAAGTAACCAAAAGATTTCCTGGAAAAGAAACATTGCCAAGTCACATGAAACCTTTTTAGTTTGAAATGACGGATATGCAAGTATCTGATATTCAGGTGTGAAGTCAACCATGATCAAGGATTGTGCATTTATGCTGAACTTTTGTTGTGCATCGCTGCTGCTTCAGCACCGCCCTTCTATATTCTCTTGTAGATGCAACAATTGATAGGGAAGAAATTGTGTCTAAGTCTGGATGAATAGAAAAGGACAATTAACAAAAAAAAAAATTGTACCAAAAAAAAAAAAGAAAAAAAGAAAAGGACAATTAACTGAGAAAGCAACCCTATGTTTTTTAGAGTTCTGAATATTAATGAACAAGGGTGTCAATTTGATTGTCTCAAAGAATATCATGCAGCCAAAGTGCAGATGCTTGAGTAACATTGAGAAGCAATGACTTATGTGTTTTAGTTATAGGTGGCTAATGATGTAGCTTTCTCGAAATTTATGTAGCCAGATACATTTTCTTTGTGAGGCCAAAATCTTCGTGGCTTCATGTTTAGATCCAGTTACCTTTAGCCATCACCATGTCCTTGAATCCACCATATCCACTCTAAGATGTTATATATAATGAATACTATAAGTCAATGTTCATCAAGAAGTATATTACTCTATTTGGAAGTTTATTTTCCCTATTACTTTCAGTGCAATTATGAAGTATGGTTATGTATGTCTTTATGCAGCTTGGTCCTAAGGTAGAGGATGTAAAGAAGCCTGTAAATCCATTGTTGTTTCTTTCACGGTTCATTCTTGGTGCAATTGCAACCACTTACTATGTACTAGTTCCAATTTACATGTGGATCAAGGACCAAATTTTTCCAAAGGGCATGCCCATCTGAGATTGGAGAAAGAAATTGGGGTTCGATATGATGGTCAAATTTTGGACCTGTATATCTCTAAAACAACTGTTTGTGATGGTAACATATGATTCTTTCTTGCATCTTTCCATCTTGCCAACATATTAGGTAAGAGATGCTGCAGGATGATATTCTAAATAGTAATTGAAATAAGAAACAATAGTAACTACAAAATTATATTACTCTTGAAATTTGAGCCTGAGTCATACCGGATTTCTAATCCGACCAGCCAAGTTTATTTAGGTTTTACAGCCATGTATGCTTCCAAAGCCCATATATCAGACAGAAAATTCTGGAATTTGACATTTCAGAAGATGCCATAGAAACAATCACTTGAGATTAATTAATAAGACTTGATGGCCGTCCATAGTTGCAGAAACTGGTGAAGTTCATTTAACATCAAATTAGGATTAGTTATCACTGAATTTTTGCAGGAGAATTCTTAATCATCTTTAGCTGAAAATTGTAAATTTGTAATGCCTGCCTGAATTATTATTATTTCTTTTTGGCAAATTATTCAGTCACATACAATATGAGCATTAAATTTGTAGATTGTCTGCCTCAATATTATATTTATCCCCTTGTGTGTCAAAAGAATTTATGTGATGAACTTTTATGCAAGTTAATGATTTTGTCTGCCTCTCATGATTGTTGAAGAGATAATGGTCATGGAGAAAATCATACTAGGCAAGCTAAAGTAGACTTTGACTCTGCCCACACCTTATGTTATCCTTGTTGCTTTCATTAAGGCAACAATTCTAGATCTGGAGCTGCTGCATTGCTTCCCCTACCTAAATTGCCTGCTTGCAGGTTGTGCTGCTAGAGTTTGACAAGTTATTTAATTGAAAGGGGAAAGAGGAGCAGGGGCAGAGTTTAATGGGAGGGAATGTGCAACAACCAATAATTATTGTTCTATTATTATAATTTTTAAATTTGTACTCTTTTTACAAACCATCATCCCAGATTGGAAATATATTGTGGAATATATATTGTTTTGATAAAATGACCAATGTTAACATAATTTGTTTCAACCTTTCTAGATTGATGTTAAATTAGTTTCCTACAAGATCAGCAAACAGTAGTTAATAGTAATGGAAGTGGATGTAATTATAGACAAACTTTATTTGTAATGGCAAGTATTGAGTTATCATTTTAGAGAATATTTTATTTAACCACTACCCATGCTTGTGGGGATATTTTAGTAAAAGACAAAAAAAAATGTTTTCTACAAAACCATAAATCTTTGTACTTAGGAAAAAGTTAATGACCCATTCATCCCTAAAATTTAAAATGACCAAAAGTGTAAATTATTTTAAGGTGACTATTCCGATAAAAACCAAAATATAGGTGCATCGATGGCTTCTTCTCTTTTTTTTTTTTATTTTTTTTATTTTTATTTTTGTAATAAATTATCTATTCTTTCTAAATGAGAGCTTATTCTTTTTATTTTTCTATCTTTTTGTTCTTGATTAATTTTTTTTCGTTTCGTTATAATATCTTAGCTTTTTCTCCTAGACCTTTAAGAATGCTGATAGTATGTTGAATTTGTATTTCTTTTTGTCTTTTATTTTCATTCATTATTTTAGTTCTTAGCTCTGATACCAATTTAATTCCAAATTTTTATAAGTTTTTAATTTTGTCTGTTCTAAATTACTCATATTCTTTGTTTTATATTTTTTGTTTTAAATATTGAGTTAAATCATTTATTTGAACTGCTAATTTATTAATTTCATCTTCTTTACTGATTTTTTCCGGTTCATTAAATCTGATTGACTTTGGAATTTGCTTTTCTTTAAATTATAATAATTTTGATTTATTTGTAAAAGTTTCTAATTCTGTTATTTCATTTTTCTTGGGATAATAATTTTTTTCTATTTCTATAAATAGGTATGGAATATCTATTCTATCAGTATTTTTAAAAGTAATACTATAATGTGAGTTTGTTAATGCATAACTAACACAGTAAGTAACTGAAATTTTTTTTTATCTTTTGGCTTCATTAAATCTTTTCTTAAGAATTTGCATTCTAGTGTTAATGATTGTTCTAGTCTTTGGACATTTAAAGGTATTTCAATATTTGGTCGTACTTCAAATTTTAATTTTCTATAGGTTAAATTTTCTTCTATTACTCCTAATATCTTATCTTTTGGATCAGTAATTCTATCATCTTTTAGTATTAGTTCTACAAGTGAATTTATTTCTTCTTGAAAGGTTGATTTAATTAATACTTGTACTGCTCCTATATGAATATATCCTATTTTTCTTCTATTTTCCTCTTTCTTTATATTTCTTTTTAATTCCATAAGTTTTTTCCTATTTAGTAATTGTATACACGTATTTTCTTGAGCATCTGCTATATCCGTTGGTACTTCATTATTTAGTTTTCCATAATAGATGTATTTTTTCTTTGATTAAATCTTTTTAGTATTCCTCAAAGTATCTCTTTTCTTTTCATATTTGCATTTTTTGTTAAATCTAAGTCTTCTTTCTATATTGTTCTAAAAAGAGATATTCTTATTAAAATACTTCTTTCATAATTTCCTTCTTCTTGAGTAGTGTATAAATGTTCTATATCATCTACTTTTTCTATCTCCATTTATATTATTTTGTTTAGATGAGCTTCTATAGTATAAATACTTAGATTAATTATTAGAATTCTTATTTTTTTATTTTCTAAAGTTATAATTAATTCCTCGGATATAATTTCATATGGTTTTACCACTTCAAGAAAATCTATTCCTAGAAGTAGTTTAATATTTGTTTGTTCTTCAACAAATAATTCAATTTGAATTTTCACATCTGAGTTAAAGTAAACATCTATACTTGTTTTTTCTTTTAAAATTTTTTCTTCTCGATTATATTTTACTATTATTCTCAATACTGTTTCTTCTATTCCACTTGTTAAATCTTTACTTATATGATAAAGACATGCTCCGGTATCAATAAGTATAGGCATAATAATTCCATTTACTAGTTCTAGTACATGATATTGACAATAATTACTCGGGAGGAGTTGAATAAACATACCTGGTCTTTTATTCAAAAATTTCTTTCACAACTTCTTTCGTTATTAGTTTGTTATTCTGGAATTCTTTTTAGCCCACTACTGCTTTCATGACTGAATTGAATGAGTTGTTTTGGTGATTTGAGTAGGATAAATGGATTAAAAAATTTAAGTAAAACAAGAAATTTTATTGATAATAAGTGGTTATAAGTACAAGATAACTGGACACACTCTCAAGTGCCCGACTAGATCCCATAAGGAACTAGTAAAGTTTTTCAAAGAAAAACTATCTCAACTGAGATTTTTCAAAGTCTGAGAATCTAAAAATCTACCTCGCCTCAGCATAAGATGACTTATTTATAATCTAAAGTAACCTAGAACTATTTACATAAATATCCTTTACTATGTAAGTGCTTACATCAGATCATTAATAATTTACATAGTGACATAAGGGCTTACGTCATTCTTCTATTATTGCCTCGTCTGACGAGTCTCCTGCTTTAGTGGTGTCAGCCACTTCTTTTCCTTTTGCATAGATTTCACATGTGTGGTTCCCATTTTCTTTTATCATTGCACATAGGCTTCTGAGAACAACTGGCCTATACTCCATTTGTGGTCCTTGTAGTGCGTAGAAAGGGAATTCAAAGCTTGTCAGTAGATTCATATCCTTTTCCTTTATAGCTTTGCCACTTGTTTTGCTGAGTAGCATAGTAGTTGGTTCTTTGTATAGGGTTTTGATGAATGAGTCTTTTCCAATGCTCTGGCACTGTGAATAAATACTTGCAAGTTGGTTGGACAAAATTTGGGTAATCTGATCTTCTTCATAAATTACTCCAATAGGTTCGTCTTTAAGTAGGAAATTATTGTTGCTTATCCTCACAAAGACTAAGTGTTTTATTGGCTGTTTAGTAACAAAGTCTGGATAGGCTGAGTAAAACTTCAGGAAAATACTTCTTTCGTTTGCAATGTTCTTCTTGAAAATTTGAACTGCTTCTTTGAAATTATGAGAGAACAGATTAATTTCTTCTAAATTCAGATTTAAGTAAAGACAATCAATAAATCCAAATTAGAACATATTGAATGTTAGTATTGAAGGTGTTCTTGGGAGGATAATTGCTTTAATTCTGAAAAGTTTTCAGTCAACCATATAGAAACAGTTAACCTTTTTCCTTATCACTCCAATTAACAAGTCTTTTAAAATTTTCCCAAAAATTTTCTTCTGAGAATTGCACTTGTAGTTCATGGTCTTTTCTGAAAGTAATTTGAAAATTATCCAGAGAGGAAGGAATTCTTCCTAAAATTTTAAGTGAAGATTGTTTTACCTATGAGTTTTTGGTTGTTTCTGAAAAAGTTCTTGATCTAAGATAAATTTCTTTCTCCTTTTTTGATTTTTCTGAATACTCTATGAGTGCTTTTTCTGCCTTTTCTCTTGTTGGGTATGATTTGTATAGAACTCCTTAAATCTTTTGACAGTATGGTGCTACTTTAAACCAGTCATCATAGATTCCTGGAAATGGTCCATTGAAAATTACATACCACTTGTTAATCTTTTTCTTTTCCTGCTAAAATACTTCTTCAAGAAATCCTTCTGCCTTAAGTTATAATTTTTGAACTTTAATATCTGCTTCAATAAGTTCTAATTCCTTCAGTTTTGTCCTTTTAATGCTTCTTTGAGCTCTAGTTGTTGTTTAATCATTTCTACTGTACTTCGTTCCATTCTCTTTAGAGTATATCTGCAAGGACATTTTTTTCACCCTTAATGTGTGAAATTGAATAATTGTATTCGGCAAACTTCATTTACCATCTTATTAATTTTCCTTGTTTGTAAGTTCATTTGTGATTAATATTTTTGAAACCTGCACATAAATAGAATCTATTCTAACAACAAATTCTTTATCAAACACATAGATTCGATGTTTTTCCAACATTCGAATTAGTGCCAAAGTTTCCTTTTCATGAGTAGGATAATTAATTTCACTGTCTGAGAAAGTTTTAGACATATATCGACATAATAATTCTTTCTTCTGTCCAGGAGGTTTTGCTTTCATTACACCTCCCCAATGTTTATTTGATGCATCAGTTTCGATAATAATTAAGTTATCATCTGATGGATGATATAGCTCAAGAAGATCCTGACATAAGTATTTTAATTTAGTAATAATTGTTTCATCTTCCTCAGTCCAAGACCAGAGGGCATCATTTTTAGCTTTTGCTGAAGTAATTTTCTTTTTGCAGCAATATTCTTTATAAAACCTTAATTAGAAATATATGTCAGTAATCCAAGAAATATTTGTAATTCTTTTTTATCTTTTAATTTTATTTAAAATTTTTTAAGCTTTTCTAATACATGTTTTTACATTATTATTTTTCTTTTTTCAATTTCTAGTCTTAAATAATTAATTTTATTTTGGGTTAAAACAACTTTTTTCATACTTAAAACTATAACATGTTCTATACATTTACTAAGTACTAAATCTACTTTTCTAAAATGATCATCTAAATCTTTATTAATAAAGACTAGTATATCATCAATATAAATAAGACAAAAGTCTTTAAAATTTTTAAGTATTAAATCCATTTTTCATTAGAATATACCTAGTGATTGTTTAAGTCTCGTTGGAAGCACATTCCATTCATATTGTCCTTGAGGACAACTAAATGCTGTTAGTGCCTTAAATTTTTCTGTAAGCCTTATTTGATAGAAACATGACTTACAATTAAAAGTACTAAACTAATTCATACTTCTTATTTTTTCAATAATTAAATCTTTTATTGGAAGATAATATGCATCTCCTTTCATTACATCATTTATTTGTTTGTAGTTAATTACCATTCTTCTCTTTCCTCTTTTTATCTCATTATGATTTTTAAAATAAAATGCTGGCGATGAGTATTTACTTTTTGATGGTCTTATTAATCCATTTTCTTCCATTTCTTTAATATCTTTTGCAATTTCACCTCTGTCTTGTTTTGTATAGATCATATGTTTACATTTTATTTCTTTTGTTGGATCTTTTAGTTTTAATTCAATTAACTCCATATTTTTATTATTAATTTTTTGATTTAAAGGATTTTCACTAAATGTTTTCTATAAGAGTTCCTCAATATAGGCTGAGATTTTTCTTCCTGGTTCTAAATTAATTAGTACATGGTGAATTTTTCGGCATACAACCTCAACTATCTCACCACATTTCAGCTTGCCAAACTCTGATTGTTTTTTAGAATAAATACATTCGAAAAAATGAATAATTGGGATTTCAATTATTTCTCTCTTTGTTTTCCTTTAATATACGATGTTTTAAGTGATATATATTCTAAGTACTGGCAGAAAGGTGAATATAAGCATAAAAAATAATTTTCTTTTATCATATCTAGGTCATTTTCTTGTTGATATATTGTTGGGACTATAAATAATTTATTTTAGATTTTTAAAGTAATTTTTTTTGTTACCAAATACAAAGGATGTACTGATCCATCCGCAATTTGAATTTTTAATAATTTTTTAATTTTTTCATTTATCAAATAATACTTTTGTTGTTATACAAATACTTGCACTTGTATTAATATAGGCTTTGGTTTCTTTATTACTTTTTTTAATATTAATTTTAATATAAGAACTATTCAAATTTTGTTTCTTCAAGATAATTTATCTTCGAATATTCATATATACTATCTTCAGATTGTCACTTAATTCTTCTTATAATGGTTCCAAGTTATATATTTTATATACTTGTTTTATTAATTTGGATTTTTCTTTAAAATCATTTTCTTTCTTTTGAGAACATTCATTTGCATAGTGACTTTCTATATTACATATCCAACATACGCATTTTTTTTTTTTTGGACAATGTTTTCTTGGTGTATATCTTTTTCTTCTAAAATATTTTCTTTTAGTATTTTTTATAGGTTTTTTCCTAGGATAAGTTTTTCTTAATCTAGGTTTTCTTTTATAATACTTTATTTTCTTTGAAATTTGATTACATCCATAATTTATTGGGTTTTTTTATTTCTGGTATGTCACAATAGATTACATTTCTTCCTCTATTTAGCTATCTAATTATTTTTCTCTGTATACATTACTCTCTTAATTCATAATACAGAATTTGTATAATTTCTCCTAGAGTATTAGCTATTTCCTTTGATTGAGTTTGTCAAATAGTTCTTATTTTTGTATTAAGTGAGTATGATAATTTATCTATAAAGATATCCATATGTATTTGCTTTGTGTCAGCATTTAGTTGATAGTAATATTTTTTATATTCACAGATAAAACTATCTATTTCACACATATTACATATTTACATATTGTTTAAATGTGTTTTTGCTTTTTCATGTAAAAATCTATTTACCTCCTCTCTATGTTCAAAGGTATTATACCCTATAAATTCTTGGTAAATCAATCCCATAATTGTTCTAGCAAATTTGTAATTATTCTTTACAGATCTTGTATATTATTGTCATGTTTCATCATTAATACTCATAAGAAATTTTTGTATATTTCCTTCTGCTTTATAGATTAGTAAATTTTTAATATCTAATAGGTTTAATCCATTAAATCTTTCATCTGTTACTATAAGTAAAATTATTTCATTAGTCCATTGTAAAAGTACTTTTTCTTTATTTCTTGCACAATCAATATTTAATTTATTTCCCATCCTAATACTTTCATAATGCGGTTTAAATTCTTCTTGGATCTTTGTCCATCTACCATCTTTTCTTGCATATCATTGATTATACATTGTTTATTATTCATATTTGTCCCATGATTCTTTTGGGTTACTCTAAAATTCTTCCCATTTTCTTTTAGGTTTTGGATTATTTGTTTTTTCTTTTTCCCATAAATATCTCATTATAATCTGATTCTGAATCTGAAGTACTATAATTTAAAATTACTTCTTCGTTTTCGTTATTTGTTTCTACTTGTTTTATTTCCTGTATTTGTTTTTCTTCAATTATTTTTAATTATTATAATAATTGTTAAATTTCTTCAATATCATTTGATTTCTTTAATAGGTCTATATATTCATCTTTTATCCACTCCATGAGGTTACAAGTTTTAAAAATTTTGAAAGTTATTATTCTATTGGTTCAATTAATTCTTTTGATTGTATATTTTATATATAATTTAGTTCTTTTTTCGTTATATATTTATTATTTATTTCCTCTTCTAAGAGATCTTCTAATTGTTGAAGATTTTCTTTAATTCTTTTAATATTTTTATCTTCATTAATTTCTTTACCCTTATCTATATTATTAAGTATTTCTTTAATATCATTTATTGTATTTTTGTTATTTTATATTCTATCACATGTATAATTTGTAAATTTATTAGTATTTTCTATTAATAGTATCATATTTTTATTAATTTCTTCTAACATTTTACTTAACTCTTTATTCATTAATTCAATTTTTTTAATATTCTCATTTTAATTATTTTAATTTATTTATTTTTCTTTGCTATTTAATCAAAGACACGGTGCCCTTCTTTATTTGATAGCACCATAGAAGTGACAAAATGAAATAACCCGCTTCAACCCGCTTCAACCTCTAAAATGCGGGGTGGGGTGGTTAATTGCTTTTTAAAAATGGATTGGAAGAAATTAACCCATCCCTGTTTTAAGGCGGGTTGGCCCGCATAAAAGATAAAATGAGAAAAAATAGGTAAGTTGATGGTCAATCAAACTTAATCCGCCAAAAAATAAAAAAGAATATATAAAAAATTAATAAATACTATAAAAAATAATAAATAATAATAATAAAAAATTACAAACTACATATCTAAAATATAATTCTTAAAATAAGTCTAATTAAATATTCAAACATAAATTATATAACATTAAAGAATTTTTTATTTATAGTATTATTTATTATTTAAAAAAAAAGTCAACTCGCGGTAGCGCTAACCCACCGCTTGCTTAACCCATGATTATGCAGAATAATTATGCCGGTTGAAAAAAAATATGGGTTAAATCCTTGAACCCAACCCATAAAAAAATGACAAATTAGTAAATTAACCTCACAGATTGAACTAATTTTACTAGCTCTAGGCACCGGATAAACTTCCTTATTCTAAATATTATAATCATTTTCATGAGAGATTCTTACTTGCAAGTTGCAACTATAGTCAATCGAAAATGAAAAAGGCACACTTACATGATTGCTCTTATCGTGGAAGTACTTCGAACTTTTTCAGCTTATAATAGTCAACCATATATAAATAAGGATTCTTTCTCATAGACTAGGGACTCTGTACTTAATATATATATATAAGTTGTGCATTAAGTGATAAGAGTGTTTATTGTAAAAAGTAAAAATAGTAAATTTTGATTATTAAATTTTATATAAATAATTAAAATTAAAATATAAATACATGTATTTTTTTAAATAATTACATATTTTTTAAGTAATTTTTAATTTAAATTATCTATATATAATTATATTATTAAAATCTATTTCTCTCATATTTTTTCATAATAAAAATATATATATATATATATATGAGGAGAGATCATTTACATCAAGTATAAATTTTTTTTTTCTTATACTCATTTTCAATCGTTAGTTCTACTTTCATCTAATGATTGAAATTATTTCATTAAAAATAACCATTAGATGAAAATAGATCTAATAATTAAAAATGAGTATAAAAAAAAAAGACTTATAATGATGTGAGTTGATCCTCCCTCTATATATATATATATTGATAGAAACCTTCTCTCCATTAGAAAAGACTCCATTAGGATAACCAACTACCTCATACCAACTTTCATTTAGTTGTGGATATTTTTCAACCAAATAATAATGGGCTTGACTATTATCTTTAATTAACTGAATGACTCATACCTACTTTCATTTAGTTGTGGATATTTTTCAACCAAATAGATAATGGACTTGACTATTATAATTAATTATCTGAATGACTTGACTTGATAAAAAATCACTAAAAAATGTTAAAACTACCTTAAGTCAAATAAAAAATCTAACACAAACTTTAAGAGAATTAAATTATTTTTACATTTATGTTGGTCCAGAGTATAAAAAAATTTGAAATGTCATAATAGAGAAATAACACAAAATATCACGGTATCTAAGAGTTACATATACAAATACGTGAAATGGACATAACACGACACCAATACTTAGATGTGATAAATTTTAAAAATTATATGACACAATATAATATAACATATAAAATTAAAAATAAAATTTAATTATAATTCTTTTTTCCAACTCTTCTTTCTAACTTCTTTAGTTATTATTCATGTGTTTATTAATTCAATTAAATAAAATTAGAAGTAATAAATAAAAAATAATTAAAATGATTAAAAGAAAGAATTAGAGAGAAAAGATTAAAATCAAGTTTTGTTTTAAAATTAATATATAATAACATAAAAAAATAAATTCTAAATTAGAATAAAAATATTAATATTTCATAAGTCAGCTTTAATAATTGTAAATACAATAAAATAACATCTTTTATCTAATTATTTTGATATCTTACTTGAATTGGTACAAAAATTCAAAAAATATAAATTCAAAATATCTAAAAGTGTCCGTGTTACACATAACAATATATTATGTACTATTAATTTCTTTTTTAATTTTTTATATTATCACATTAGTATTTTCTGCACAAATTCATATAAAATTCAATAACTTCCTTTGACACTACTTTTATACACCTATCGTCACTCAAATAAAGACTTAACTTGGATTTCAAAAGGTAACATCTAGAACGCTGGCTCTGTAGTACTAGTAATATTTAAGAAAAACATTGATAGAAATTTTTATTTAAAAATAATTACCTATTTAAGTGATTAATTAAATCACTAAGTAATTTTTTTTATTAAACACTCCTTAAATTTCATTAAGAAGTTAAAAGTTTAGTTGTTCTTAACTTAAAAAAAAATTGCATAAAATTTCTTCTTATGAATAAGTTCATACACTGGTTTTTTAATAGTAATTATCTATCCCTAATGAAAAATTTTAAGGCGCACTAGCAAACTTGCATGTCCCACAATTAAAAGTGTGGGGATACCCCTTGCGTATGTCACTTTATCTCTTCTCATTTCTAAGGGCTTGTACCTCTTATTGTACCAAAAAAATAAAAAAATACAAAAAATTCCAAGGCACAGCGCTTTCATGTGATGGCAACGCCTCAGTGGTGAGTAGAACAAGAGATTCACAAGCATCAACTAGTACCACCAGGAATAACTGATTAGCGCTAGCTTATGTTATGTGGTGCATATCCACTTATTCATTGCAGCTGCACCAAGTTCTCTGTCCTTATCTTTCACTGCATAATCCTTAATAAGCCCTTACCATTTTCCAAGTCACTTTCCAAATTCCAAAGCATCCCTATGTTATTTCTATGATATAAACCATCAGAATTAATGGTGTCCATTGTCCATTTTAGTTCTAATTCCATATCCACTTTCATATAATAATAAAAAAAGTGTCATTCCTTGAAAGAACCTTAGTTTTTCTCTAACCTTTTCTCATTGTTATCATTCCATGGCCTCTTTAATGCTCATTGGTGCTGAAAATCCAAAGCTCATTAGTGGCATAACTCCATCTGGGTTAGGCTCAGTGGGTCTTAACTTTCACAAGAGGTGCTTCTTCAAGAAGGGTGTAGTGTCTTATGGTAAGGCCAGAAACTTGACAACCAGATGCAGCATCTCATCCTTTAGGCCTGCTTCTCAGCCTAGATTCATCCAACACAAGAAGGAGGCATTTTGGTTCTACAGGTTCTTGTCCATTGTATATGATCATGTCATAAACCCTGGGCACTGGACTGAAGACATGAGAGATGAGGCACTGGAGCCTGCTGATCTCTATGACCGGAAAATGAGAGTGGTGGATGTTGGGGGAGGAACTGGATTCACCACTCTTGGTATAGTGAAGCATGTGGATGCCAAAAATGTTACAATTCTTGACCAGTCCCCTCACCAGCTTGCCAAGGCTAAGCAGAAGGAACCCTTGAAAGAATGCAAGATAATTGAGGGTGATGCAGAAGATCTTCCATTCCCAACTGATTATGCTGATCGATATGTTTCTGCTGGAAGGTAATATGTGGTGACATTTTTTTTTCCTTTTGAAGGACTTTGTGTCTTACTGTACTGCAATTAAGATTTTTAGGCTTTGGAAACTTGTCTTAATGTTAGTGAGTTAATATTCATTCTTTTAAGTTAAGGCTATGAGTTCTCTGTCATGGGTTTAGACCTGAACTTTAAGGCATGCTTGTAGGATAATTTATGTAAATTTTGTATTTAAACTGATATGTAGTTTTAATGACACTTCTATAATAGGATATTGGATACATAGGATAGCTGGATGCCCAATTGGACTATATAAGTCAAACCATAACTAAATCTTAGTCTTATCATCATTAGCCCAAAAATGAAAAAACAAAGAAAAATTAGCCTTCATGAATCATGATGACAAGTTTGCATCTTTTACCTAAACTAAATCTCAAACTTCATGATCATTAGCCAAAAAACAAAAATGAAATATTAGTCTTCATGATGATATGTTAGCATCTTTTACAAAATGGCTAATCTTAAGTATGTTTCATGTATAGCTCTCTCTCTCTCAATTTCTCTCCCCTTATGTATCAATATGACATATGATTGTGTTCTTCAGTATTGAATACTGGCCTGACCCACAGCGTGGCATTAAGGAAGCATACAGAGTGCTGAAAATAGGAGGCAAAGCATGTATTATAGGTCCTGTATACCCAACTTTTTGGTTGTCTCGATTCTTTGCAGACATGTGGATGCTCTTCCCTAAGGAGGAAGAGTATATTGAATGGTTCAAAAAGGCTGGTTTCAAAGATATTAAGCTGAAAAGGATAGGTCCAAAATGGTATCGTGGTGCCCGGCAGCATGGCCTCATCATGGGTTGCTCTGTGACTGGTGTGAAGCCTTTATCTGGTGACTCTCCCCTGAAGGTAATGTATTTTCATTCTTCTAAAGTTCTACTTTAGATATAAAAAACCATTGACCATTAGTCCTCCTGGAAGCCTTCAGATTTGCAGTTTGTCAAATACATAAACATAATTACCATGATCAGATCCTTCTTGTGAACTTTTGATGATATTGTGCTGCACAGTAGGATTAACATATCACATATTGACATGGGGTTATTGTTAATAATAATATGTTTCTAACAGAATCATAATTATCTTGTACACCAAAAAATAAGATTCAAGGTTAACTTAAAATGGATTCAGTGTATTGTGGACTTGGGAATTTGACTTCTTTTTTCAAAGATGTTACTTAAAGAGTTTAAACTTAAAACCTTGTTGAAAAGAATTGGTTTAGAAGCTCTAGGCCTATAGACTTTTATTAATAGTTTTCCTTCCATAGTTCAGATATGTTTGTTCAGAAGTTGCAAAAGTATTGTGGGGGAAGTTAGAAGACTTAGTTGCTTGCTTTTTCCTTAACCAGCACAATGCTTACTTTTAGTTGGATTGGGTTTTTGAATGCTGAAATTTTTTGTATGGAGCAAAGTAACCAAAAGATTTCCTGGAAAAGAAACATTGCCAAGTCACATGAAACCTTTTTAGTTTGAAATGATGGATATGCAAGCATCTGATATTCAGGTGTGAAGTCAACCATGATCAAGGATTGTGCATTTATGCTGAACTTTTGTTGTGCATCACTGCTGCTTCAGCACTGCCCTTCTATATTCTCTTGTAGATGCAACAATTGATAGGGAAGAAATTGTGTCTAAGTCTGGATGAATAGAAAAGGACAATTAACAAAAAAAAAATTGTACCAAAAAAAAGAAGAAAAAAAGTAAAGGACAATTAACTGAGAAAGCAACCCTATGTTTTTTAGAGTTCTGAATATTAATGAACAAGGGTGTCAATTTGATTGTCTCAAAGAATATCATGCAGCCAAAGTGCAGATGCTTGAGTAACATTGAGAAGCAATGACTTATTTGTTTTAGTTATAGGCGGCTAATGATGTAGCTTTCTCGAAATTTATGTAGCCAGATACATTTTCTTTGTGAGGCCAAAATCAGAAAGTATCCCTTAGTGGCTTCATGTTTAGATCCAGTTACCTTTAGCCATCACCATGTCCTTGAATCCACCATATCCACTCTAAGATGTTATATATAATGAATACTATAAGTCAATGTTCATCAAGAAGTATATTACTCTATTTGGAAGTGTATTTTCCCTATTACTTTTAGTGCAATTATGAAGTATGGTTATGTATGTCTTTATGCAGCTTGGTCCTAAGGTAGAGGATGTAAAGAAGCCTGTAAATCCATTGTTGTTTCTTTCACGGTTCATTCTTGGTGCAATTGCAGCCACTTACTATGTACTAGTTCCAATTTACATGTGGATCAAGCACCAAATTGTTCCAAAGGGCATGCCCATCTGAGATTGGAGAAAGAAATTGGGGTTCGATATCTCTAGAACAACTGTTTGTGATGGTAACATATGATTCTTTGTTGCATCTTTCCATCTTGCCAACATATTAGGGAAGAGATGCTTCAGGATGATATTCTTGCTTCAAAACCATTAGCTTAGCTATGTGACACTGGCTAGTTTCAGTTGTTTAGTTGGAAAGGATGGTATGCTTGCAGCAGTTATGCCAAGCTTAATATGTATGCAATATGCTATTTTTGCATTAGTAGAGAAATATAGAATATGTGCCAGCTGCCTCATTATTCATGAGCAATGTCTGGAGGAATCAGCAACATGTTGTGCTTCTTTTGCTGTTCGGCTAATGAACAAGATATTGGAGAGTAGCTATGACTACATTCAAATATGATTATCTTAGCTAATACATGTGATGATATTTTTTTTCTTGGGACAATATGTGATTTGGTTGATTATAATTACGTTTAAAAATATGTTTTGGTTTATTTTCCTTTTTAATTACCACAAAATGTTTATTTACCCTTAATAGATACTGTTCAATGAAGTATCCTTTGCCTAATGCTACCTTAACCATTATTTAGTTTAAAATAAACATAAGAAAATAATAAAGGGTTAATAAAAGTAAATAATTTTAGTTGATACATTTTATATTTTAATTTTATATTTTATTAATTATATAAACGTTAGAAATCTTTTTACAGTTATAATAGTAACTTTATAGTTTCTTTTCTAAAATCTTTTAAATTAAGAGATTTTTTTAAAAAAAAAGGTAAGCTTTTGACTTTGAGTATTTTAAAGAATTAAGCGACCATCTTTTGTTTTCCTTTTCTTATTAAAAAGGGAAAAAAAATTCTTTCATATAGAGAAAGTTTCATTTGAACTTTCACTTTTTTTTCTCTTTTCTTCCGCCATACTTCATCCAAATGGTAACATTAAGTTTTGCTTTTCTTTTTACAATGATTAATTGCATGAATAAAAATATTTCGGTATTGAAATTAAGAAGACTGCATTATAGATTTACTTAAGCAAAACATTTCCTCTAGTGGAAATGAAAAGCAAAGAATTTGTTAAGAATATGCGTTCTCAACAATGAGCATTCCTCCTCAAAGATAGAACATAACTGGGAATATTTTAACTACTTGTATTATATCGAACATAATAATACTCACATTCTACAGGTCATACTACCGAAAATTTTGAAAGATTCTGTGTTCAATGTTTGAACTGAGACTATTGAATTAAGCTTTTTAAAATCTTTGACCTAAATTAGACCAGGCTTGGGGTTCATTTTGAGTTCGATTTACAATATTTGGTGTGGGCCTATGTTTTGAAAATTAAAGTGGGCTCAGCCGAGCATCAATATATATAGTATTATTAATTAATAAAACATTGCGGTCCAACTAGGAGCCATAGTCTTTCTATACCTTATATTTGACATTTTTTTTTTTCAAAAATGAAACACAAACTTTTATTATAATCGTTATTAATTTTTGGTCAAAAAAGGTTGAAGACCCGGTAAAGAATCAAACCTGGTTTATGACTGTCTATTAAGAGTTTGGAATATCATGAAATAGAATGGAAGGAGAAATTGATGGAATGAGAGGAGTTAATTTTCCATTGTTTGGACGTTGCATAAAAGAAATATTAAGTAAAGAGATGGCATATTATTAAAGATTATATAAATATGAAATATTCACGATATAATCTTTAAGTGGCTAATTATATGAAGCTGCACATAAAAAGATTTGAGTTTATAAAAAAAATTAATAAAAAGAGGCAGGATCCTCTACTGTTTTTTGGAATAGGATGAGATCATGTTTCATATCTTACCATGTTTTTTAGAATAGGATGAGATCATGTTTTATATCTTACCATTTATTCGGATGGTGAATAGTAAAATAAAGAAAATTTAAAAAAATAATAAATGGTGAGAGATTTCATCTTATTCTTGTTGAAACAGTAAAGTATTCTGGTTCAATAAATGAATTTGATTTCATTCGGAGAAAGACTACGGTTTCAATCACCGTTTTGGAAATATGCGGTTATAATTTTCTCTTTAGCAATGGGAAAGTTGTTATTTAATTATACTAACTCTATTATGGTTGATTCTAGCAATTTATGTGATAATTAATTGATGAATGATTGAATTGGGTCCTATCCACGCTATAAATTCATTGGCTTATTTTTGAAGGATTTGATCTCCGACTTTCTGGAAAGATTAATTATTTAATCACAGCCATTTTCCAGCTATTGCAATAAACAAACATGCCAGTCATGTACGTACATGATCATACTAGTATAACTTCTTAATTGTTAATGGCCCTCACATTATTTTTGAATCTGAATCTCATAGTTGTTTTCATTCTTTTCAATTGTTATTATCGTATCTTCGTTGACATAAAATATAGTTATTGCATCTGGGAAATATAATTAAATTCCTATACATTGAATATACCAAACTTCTTGTTCTATTAGCTAGTTTCATGCATGAAACTTGCTTTTTGGCGATAAAAATATTAATGAGAAATTAGTTTTCAATGCCATTTCTTGAAGTTTGTAAAATCTACATACATGTTTAATCTTAAAAATTGTACACAACTAATGTCCCCTAGCTTTGGAAATTTTTGAAAAGAGTGGTAATAACATATTTTTTGTTATACTTTTTTTAATATTTTTTTATTATATTATGTTACATACTAAAATACAAATATAAATTTCATTACATATTAATTAATTTAATTATACGTTAATTAAAATTAAATATGTATTTTAATGTATGACATGATTTAATAAAAGAGAATATATTAAAAAAATATGATAAAAAATATATTTCTAACATTTCTCTTGAACTATTAGACAATTCCTTTATTTGCTAATCTTATTTAGATACATACACTCGTTTGTACAAATACTTTAGCTCATATCCTTGCAAGTGCAAAACCATTATGAACGCAAGTTTTGGTTTTACAAATTCGAAAGATATCACTGTAATTTTCTCAAAATAAATTTGTAAATGTAAAGTTGAAGCTATCAGTTATAAGGGAAATATAGATTAAAGTATAGATACATTTTACGTGATAAGTGCAGAGTGGTTGATTTTTTGCCCTTTTTCGTCAACGATTATCTAATTATATTTTAATCTAGGTTATCCTATTTCATATATATGGGAAGCAGGAAAAATGGAAACCGTACCTTGAGTAGGATTTGAAATATTATTGTAAACAATTCATCGAAGTATTATTACGTGATAGTGTGTGTCTATATATAATATTAAAGAATCAATAATTAATTTGAATGACCCCAACAGTGGAAAGTGCCAACTGCCAAAAGAAAATGGTGCTATGGATAGGCTTGTACGGTATATGCGCCACTCCATTTGATCCTGTTGAAAAATATTTTTATTATCTACGTGTTAGATATGCCAATGATTTTCCTATCTTATTTAAGAGAGGCAGATGCTAATTAGAAAAAGAACGCGGTAGCTCATTATAATTTTACAAAATGAGAATTTTGTGGCCAGTTTTCTTTGCACAATACTTCACTTTGCACTGGCGGATCTTTTGTGAAATAAAAAATCTTGAAAACTCCATGAAAGAACTTAAAGAAAATTATACATACTTCTATTGAATGAAATTTAGATAGTGAAAACAAGATGATTAAGGATAATATAAATATATAAGTAAATATTTATTAAATATTTATATTTATATATCAAAATATAATTTATAAAATAACAAATTTAATTTAAATTCATTACTAATATCAATTATTTTTATATTTTTATCTAAACATATATTGTTATAATTGTAAATAAATTTAACAATTAAAATAATTATATTAAATAAATAATAAGAACAAATTTTTATAAATTTTAAAATATATATAAAAATAATAAAATTACACATAATAATTTTTAAAAAATATTGTGAGACTATGGAAGCATAAGTCCCCAAGACTTACAATGTAGTTCTGTACCTGCATACTTCTTCCTCAACTATCATTAAAACAATATATGGCTATTCCAAAAATTTTTATTAAGATTCGCATAGCACAAAACTCCTTTCTAAATCATTTTGTTAAATCTATTTATGCAAAAAAAAAATCATTTTGTTAAATCTAAATGGTAACTAACATTTTTGTTATGAAATGTTTGGATGATTTTAGTAGTAAAATACTTGGATACTTTATTTTGTATTAATTTAAGTAGAAGAAATTTGAATCTCTTAAGTATATAATTTTAAATTTAATTTTAAAATTTATATATATAAAAATAATATTATTGAAAATAATTTTTACTTAAGTGTTTAATCATATCTTAAAAAATTAATTTTTCAATTATAAAATAAAGATACTTTAAAAAAACAAACAAACAAACTTGCGTATTGCAGATGCAGTTCAAGGGCCTATGCCATACCGAATAATGCGAATAATACTTTTCAAAGTGTATAGTCACAACGGTTGAATTTACATGACTCCATTTCAGTTTTTCCAATGTCGTCTACGTTTTTTTAATTAAACTTGGATAAATGAAATTAAAGTGTTTTTTAATTCACATTTGTAATATTAATGAAAAAAATGATTACACATGAAGTAAATTGTGATATGCAATGTTATTTAAATTTAATAATGATGTCACTAATATTATTCCATCAACCTGAATAACTCTTTTTTTTAATACATTTGATTTGTTCTCTGCAGTTTAGTTTGGAATCACTGTCACCTTTGATTTTTACTTTTTTTTATCTGTTTGATTTTTACTTTGTTACTTTCCTCTCATATGATTACTTGCATTAGCATACATTATTGCGGTAAATTCATAAAGTGGCTTATTTTATTTTATTTTTATTGTGATTGAATGGTGTCATGTCATCTTATGTATATTTGACCTAATTTATTCCTTTAATTTAATTAAAAATAAGTTATCTATATCAAAAATTTTATGTTACATTTGATGAATAAAATAAAAAAGACTTGATAATATTAATTAATATTATCAAATTTTATTAAATATTTAATAAATTAATCTGATAATATAATAAAATTAAATTAAATATTTTTATTTTATTCTAACCTAATTATTCTATTCTCTTTCTCACCCTTGATTAGATATGATAAAATATCCTTCTCATTCTATCCCTCAACATAAATCTCTCCTTCCCTTCCTACTTTATCACAACCACGTTTCTCTGACAACCAAGTCCCAAGCTCCTTCGCTAGACCACCACCACAAACACAATGCCACCATTTCTTTGCCCCAAACGTCCATCGTCTAGAGCAAAGACCACCGCACACCCACAACCCCAAGCTGCTCGTCACCTCCTCTGTTGCCGGTGGTCCAATGGTAATGTTTGTAAGGTCTCACTATGGTTCATCATCTTACTCCACTAATCTCAGAGACCCCAAAGTTAATCGATCATGATTCCTTTTCAATCCTGTTCTTTTTACTTTTGTGTCAAAGTTTTGATTTTTTCAGATTTTTAAATATTGGATATGGTGTTAAAATAAGCATGTTAGATATAGTTCAGCTTCCAATCGGCTTTATGGCCTCTCTTCTCACACCAACCATTATTTGAACTTTTTTGAAATAATGGAAGAGAT
Organism: Ormosia semicastrata; assembly: GCA_029884595.1. Classification (NCBI taxonomy): domain Eukaryota; kingdom Viridiplantae; phylum Streptophyta; class Magnoliopsida; order Fabales; family Fabaceae; genus Ormosia; species Ormosia semicastrata. The sequence continues at coordinate 41,282,370 of JAQQTO010000059.1, forward strand.
TAGAGCAAAGTTGGAATCAGTATTTCCTTTTTATTTTTATTTTTTAATTTTTCGGACAAAGGAGAGATTAGATAAATCTTTGGATGGCAAGTTGCGTTATGATAAAATTAGGTAAGAAGTTGAAGGAGATTGTGAAAAAGATGAATAGTAATATAATTATAGTAAATAATTATATATATTATTAAGTTATTTATATTATATATATTAAATATTTAATAATATAAAAATTTATTCATTTAATTATATTATTAAAATTTATCTTATTATTTTATATTATCATGAATATCAAACACAACCTTATATGATAAGATTCATAAATATATTTCTAATGACTTTGATAAGTGATAATTGTGCGTGTCTATCACACTGTCACATGCTTGTTTATAACTAAATATAAAATACAGAGACGACTCCCAATAAGAAATCACTGTCATTCACATTAAAAAAGCATGTTAATCAATATCTTAGACTAGGTCGAAGACTCGAAAACAATGGAACAATTCAGAAACTCACACCCATCTTTGAAATTTAGAAATCGCACGCTCAAAAACAGAGAAAGGAGTGACGGGTGGAAAAAGATGGGAATGAGCAAAACAAAAGCAAAGCAAAGAAAGGTTCTTGAGTCTTACGAGACCCCTTCCAATGGAAACACATTTCCGACACGCTCATTCCCTTGTTCTTCGGAAAAAGTACAACACAACGCGTATTTATCTTTCTTCTCCTTACTGAACCGCGTTAACTTTCTTTTCATTACTGAACCGCGTTAACGTTGACACTCTGAAATATGTTCAAAAACATGATAGAGATCAGAGAAATGAGAAAAATCACAATTAAAATTTATTTAATGGTAAAAAATATATACAATAATACTATTGTGTGATTTATATAAAACAATAAATTAAAGAGTAATTAACTAATAATTAACTTGTTGACTCAATAAATTAATTTAACTTTTAATTAACACTAATCATACTCTTACTGTACTCTAATTATGGTAATAATTTGCAACATATCAAAAACATTATACATAGGAGAAGGAGCGGAAAGAAACTGCATTCCTAATCCTCTGGCTCTCTTCTCGTGACCAGCGTGGTCTTTGGGTGGGGTGGTGTGGAAATTGGAAATTGGAAATTGGTGAGAACACAGGACTCTACATACCTCCCCATAGTCCATACCCCCTTCTCTCTTAAAAATTATTAAATGTTTTTGGAGTGTTATGTTAGATTCTATTTATACTATTTACACCTTAATATTTATTAATGATAAAATTTACTAATAATTTATATATTTATTATTTATTATTATTTTTACATAAAATAAAATAATAAATATATGAATTAATAATGTGTCTCTCAATTAATAAAGACTAAAATATCAAAATATAAATAATGTAAAAACAATTTTACGTATTGCTCCAATAACAGTCAATAATTTTTCCTTCTCTCTAACCCTTTGAAGGTTGAATTAATGCCTTTTGTTTTGTCCACTAAACACCAAACCCTTCCAGCTGTCAAAATTTCTACCTTATTATATTAGAGAAATATTAGTAACATAATTTTTATTATATATTTTTAAATATATTCACTTTTATTATATTATATTATATATTAAAATACACATTTAATTTTAATTAATATATAATTAATTTAATTAATATATAATTAAATTTATATTTATATTTTAATATAAAATATGATTTAATAAAAAAATTAAAAAAGTGTGATAAAAATATATAAGTACAACTAAATATTGAAAACCATTTATGTCATCGTATGCCCCACCCCTATGTACTATTTAGATAGATATCAAGGGTCACAATGTGATTCTTTTTTCCATAATAAAGCCATAACTATCACACCAAAATTGCAGTCATAAACAAGATTAATTTGACTCATTAAATTAAAATTTTAAAAGAAATCTTGCTAGACTAGCCTCATCGAAGTTCTACATATAGCCAGCTAAGATTGAGCTATACTCAACACAATACTCTCTCTTCCTCTCTGTCTCTCTTACTCTCTCTGTGTCTCTATCTCTTTTCTGGTTGAAGTTTGGAGGACACATACACCATGACAGATGTCCTGAGTGAAGAACAGATTGCTGACTTCAAAGAAGCCTTTGGCTTGTTTGACAAAGATGGAGATGGTGAGCAAGCTTTCTCCTTTTTTGCGGTATCTATAATTTTCACAAAATGGGTGTCTGTTATTCAGTTGAACTCTCCTGTAGATTACCAGAATTGTCATAACTCATAAATATCATATGAATATGGTGGTTGTTTGTAAATTGTGTGCATCTTCTTGCATCTCTAATAGGGTGTATTACTGTGGAAGAACTTGCCACTGTCATCCGGTCATTGGATCAGAACCCCACTGAAGAAGAGCTCCAAGATATGATAAGCGAGGTCGATGCAGATGGCAATGGAACCATTGAGTTTGATGAGTTCTTGAGCTTAATGGCCAAGAAAATGAAAGTAAATTATGTTCTTTCTTTTCCATTCATTATTATTATCCACATAAGTTTCTTTTAAAGTGTGAAAAAAATATATTTATTATTAAATTTTAATACATTAAAATTTTAATATATTTTAAATTAAGAATTTTTTCTTTATTATGCATAGCATACCAATACCGAAGTTCTAATTTGTTAATATTTGCATATGTTGACAGTGCTTCATATACCTTTCATTATACAATAATAACCAAAGACTAATTTCATTTCTGTTCTCTTTCACTTAGGACACTGATGGAGAGGAGGAGCTCAAAGAGGCTTTCAAGGTTTTTGACAAAGATCGAAATGGCTATATATCAGCTAGTGAGGTATAAATTTTATTCCTTTATAATTTTTTTTTGGTAGTTATTTTCTTTCTATGATGGCAACCTCATTTCAAATATTCATTAATACGAGACTTTCTGACAAAATTGACAACGTGAGAGTTTCTTCAAACGTTATCAAAGCGGATCAGTATCCTCAACTGTTAGTAAAAAATAAGAGAAAATTTTGTTGTTTAAAAACACATGTTTTATAAGTGGTATGTGTAATTTTTTTTTACACATACAGCATATGGTATGTCTAAAATATGTGTTTTTAATAACAGAAAAAGATCCGTATCCAAACAAAGCAGGATGGGCCAAGATGTTGCAAACTAGTTTACAACACTTATGCTTTGTTTGGATGAGGAAAGAAAATGAGAAGAGAGAAAATGAGAAGATAGAAAAAGAGAAGAAGAGAAAATAAAAGAAAAATATATTTTTCTCTTATCGTTTAGTTGAAGAGAAAATGAAGAAAGAGAAAATGTGAGTTAAATAAAAAAATAAAAAAATAAAATATATATTTTATAAAATGACATATTTATTTTTTTAAATATATAATTGAATATAAATATATTATTTTATATTTTTAAATTAAATATTTTTTAAAATTATATTTGAAAATAATAATAATTTATAAAAAAATACTAATTTAAAAAATTAAAATTAAATTATAAATTAAATATAAAATAATTTTTTATTTTAAAAAATCATTTTTTTTCATCTCTTCTGACTAATAAACCCCCACCTTCCCCGTTCCCTGTTCCCCTCCCCTCCCCCTCCCCTTCCCCCCCCCCTCCCCCCCTCCCCCCCCTCCCCTTTTCACCATTACAACCATTCATCTCCAACCTCCAATCGACTGGTCAGCAACGAGCGGCGGCGCAACGGACCCGCGACTGGTCAGCAACGAGCGGCGACGCTATGGAACTGCGACTGAGTCAACGCCGACGGATGACGCGACGGAACCACTTCTTAACAGCGGCGCAATGGCAAGGAGAAGATTGGGGCAGAGTTGTAATTTTACAACTCCAGCCCTTCTTCTCCCATTTTCTCCGCAGGTCAGGAGAGAAAATTTTTGAGGTAGGTCCCACGTCCCAGTTTTCTGTCTTCCTTATTTTCTCTTCACACCCAAACGAGAGAAGAGAAAAAAAACTCTCCATTTTCTCTCCTCCTATTTTCTTTCCTGTCATTTTCTCTTCAACCAAACAAAGGGTTAGAGTTAGAGCTCTGGCAATTTTTTTACCTTAATAATTGTTAATTATCTGACAGTTTCATTTTTTTTAAATTTTTTTAAAGTATGTAATTTTAACTGTTGCTTACAAATGCAAAAAATTTGCAATTATTAGGAGTTAGAGCTCTTGCCATTTTTTTACCTTAATAATTATTGTCAGGGTTTTTTTTTCTCTTTCCATTTTTTTAAAAGTACGTAACTTTGACAATTACTTACAAATGCAAAAATTTGCAATTTTTATATGTAAAAATTGTGAATTTGTTATTAAAAAATAATCATTTTATCATTTTTATATATCATTTTTATATTGATTAATAAAATATAAATTTGTGATTAATTACATATATTAATTAATTAATAAAAATTATATGTATTAATTAATTAATATAATACTCATTAATCACGATATATATATTATTAATTGGTATAAAAAATAATATAAAAAATTGACAAGATGTTTATTATTTTATATGCACATCTAGGAGAGTACTCCGTACGTTTCCGCATGCAATGAATATTAGCTGTTCGATTAGAAAACGCATTGGGGTCTGACATTTGAGTACTGCAGAGAATCTTACTTTTGTCTTCCTCTTTCTCTCTCTCTACGTACATTTAACTGTACGTATACACATGGCTACACATATATTATGGTAAAATATTCCTTTCTGTGCTGTGAAGTTGAAAGACATAACATGCATGGCTACTCATGTATACGTATATAACTGTATAACTGTGTATATACAAACAGACATACACATGGCTACTCATATACTATATAGTAAAATATTTCTTTCTGTGCTGTGCAGTTGAGCCACGTAATGATCAACCTAGGTGAAAAACTAACCGACGAGGAGGTGGAGCAGATGATTAAAGAAGCAGATTTGGATGGTGATGGTCAAGTTAACTACGATGAATTCGTCAAAATGATGATGACCATTCGATGAAACACTGATCTAACCCAAGTAATTGGATTGGACAGATTTGTTATTTAAATTCATTTAGCTTCCCACCTCGTTCCCTCAAAGAAATAAGTGTTCCTAGTATTGTTGGTTGTATTCTACATTTCTGTTTGTACTTGTAGCCCATGATGTGAATGACGCATTAGAGTGACTTCTCAACCACAACAATATTTGATTTGTTCAACTCCAACCCACAACTTTTCTTTTAATTCCAGTTCAGTAGTATAATGCTACATTTAATTTTGTGAAAAATCAGTAGTGGGTTTTCATCATCTCACTTGGAGGAGACATGTTATTGTTGAATATGAAATATCTACCACTCTTTTGGATTATATTTTCTTTGACTTTTGACCCAAATTTCAGTGGTTGGGCTTTGACATGTGACTTATCATGAGAAATTTTATTCCTTAAGTAAATATATAATTTGGTCCTTAAAGATATACATTATGCGCTTTTAATTTTTCAGAGTTTGGTTGTGTACAAAATAGTTTTCGAATTTCTGTAAATACTAACAAGTTAATCTTTCTGTCAGTTGGTCTACAATATAGTAGTCCTCGAACTTTTGTAAACATGCCAAATCAACTTCTCCTTTGGTTTTCTGACAGGAGGACTAATTTGTTAGTAATTACAAAAATTTGGGAACTATTTTATATATAACTAACTTTCATGGACTAAAAGTGCACAAAGTATATCAGGTACCAAATTATGTATTTACATTTCATTCACTTCCATCTTTATTCTTTACAGAGTAGCAGAGTAACTCTCCTTCTTATTAGTTGTTGCACCAAGTTTATGTTTACAATTTATGTCCAAAGATAATTACCAACAACTCAGAAAACCTCGTGGGTATATTGTAATGCCATTAAAGGGAACACAAACAGGTTGGTCTGAATTGAACTACAGAAAGCTTGCAATTAGCTGTCTTCCTGCCATGCAGCCGGTGGCTCTCTCATTGTTAATATGTTTCATATGTTTAGTGTTCTCATGTATCATTAATAACAGAGGCCAATTAAAATCTGACACCTTGTTACCATGTAAGATTTTTATTTATTTATTTTTTGTTTTTTTGGGTACACTTTGTTTAAATGTGGTTGATTTTGCCAATTGGACCCTTAGTGAGTGCCAATTTGTGCACTCCATTAACTATTATAAGGAGGATAGCAAGTGCCAATTAGTAAGGTTTTAAAAAGACTTTTGTTATTTCTTATTAAAATTTTTTCTTAATAATTCTCTTAATATTAAATTTTTGATAATATTAAATGAAAAAATAAATATATCTAATGTGTTGGGAACATAAAATACATTTAATATTTTCTTGATTTAGTAATTAAAAAGATTAATAGGAGGATTTAGAATTATTCTAAGTACTTTCAAGATGGAGTTTCAAAGGTATACATCGTTTCGAATTTTTTCAGTTATATTTATTTTAAAGCAAGAGGGAATTTTCGTATTGAACAACATACATGACCAATATGTGGAACTCATTCTGCAAAAGGAGAGAGCAAACAGCAAACCATAGAAGTTTAACATAAGCAGTAGTTAAGCTGCTCCTGATTATTCTGCATTCTCCTAGTTAATTATGTTCCTTTTCCTAGATAATACATGAGTTCATTTGTGAAAAAAAATTTAAAAAGTAATAGTTCACGATCCACAAAATATTGGTTTTAAAGACTTAACCAGATAGAGCAATGGATCTGATTCTTCTGAACTTGCTTCATTTTGGATATTGAGGTTGAAGCTTGGTGATTTTTGCATCTGAGAAGAAATGTTTAGATTATCAGGGTTTGATTAAGTGCTGAGCCTTGTTGTACTTTCCCTTGTTTCATAACCACCATTTTCAAATATAGAATTGTTTGGACATGGTTCACTGGACTGATTGGGTGCTGAAGTTGTTTGCTCATTCCCGTTTGACAAAGCTGCTTCTACATGTTGTGAATAATCTTCTTCTTCTTTCTCAAATGCTTTATCATCAACTAAGCTCAGAGCTGGCACTGTTGAACTCGAAGAATCCAGCATGTCAACTGTGAAGCCAAAGGACTAGATGTCATTTGCTTGCTTCCAATCTGAGGTTGCCATGCTGGTGGCAGTAAGACTTTTGGTCTGGTTTACACTTCCCTGTTGGTAACTACAGATATGTAACAAAGAAGCAGAATTCTGCAAGGTAAAAGATTCCACATGACCTATAGTTACTAAATGAGAGTTGCATTATGTTAGGAACAGTCCCTCGATTAGGAAAGTGTATGTAAGAAAAAATAAAAAGAGTAATGGGCCAAGGCCCAATAGACTAGATGACAGTTAGGCTATTTGTTACTTGCCATGACTGATTAGCTATTAATAATAGGAAAAAGAGAGCAAAAGACATTCGGTTATTCAGTTGGAATTCTGTAGGGAGAGGACAGGCTCTCAAAGTCCTGTATTCTTGTAATTCATTCTTACTCAATTGGGTATTTTCTATTCCTAATTGAGATACACTTCAATAAAGAACTATTCAGTACATTGTTTCTTTCTCGATACAGTACCAGTTCTCACACATTATTCTAACATTTTTCTCCCTTCAAAGCATTTTACAGTGGCATATGAAGCTTCTGGCTTTTTGTATATTGCTTCAATTTTCTTCTTACAATCCTCTCCCTCTTCTCTGCAATCTATAACTGTTGACCCTACAATAAGTGGAACCACTTCATCTTCAAGAATCACAAGATGTTTTTGTTCTGAAACATTGCTGTTATCATCTGATTCTGAAGCCTTGTTGGGGATGTTAACACATGCATCAAATTGGTGTCCATTCTCAGTGGCTTTAGGTCTTTCAACTTGATCAGTGTTAGTAATCCCCCAGACGCTAGAAGTGGGTACTGCATTTCTTTCTCCATTAGACCCTATTGTCATATCATTTGTATTGACCATGCAAGCCTTAAATTCATTCAGTGGCTTTTGCAAGCATTCACCTGGCTTGTAATCAATCATGTGAATTCTCCATTGTTGATCCATTTCTGCTCATTCTTCTTTCCTCATGAAATACCTTGATTTTCCTCAAAGTCATACATTAGTGGGTTATCCACATACACAGATTCAGATAGTGAATTTATGAAATCATCAGTAATATAATTGACCTTAGTCAATAAATTATCATTGATTTTGTTGCCACTTGGGGAGTCAGATGTTATTCCTGATGTATCTCCCAAACTACTCCCGATTTCATCTCTATTAATGCCTTCAGACTTGTCAGGAGATAAATGTTTTTCTAGGATTTGTATTTCTCTTTCTATAACATCATCATTATCCTATGGACAAAGAGGATTAGTATCCTGAAAATCACTTTTTGGCCATGATTCACTTCCTTGAAGTGATGATTCAGAGAGAACTGTGACCAGTTCATTATGATTAGAATCCACAATTGGTGATTCTTGAAGTTCTGCTTCGCTTGACATGTTCACAGCATCCAATATTAAGAATTTTTTGCCCTCTTCCTCTGTTAGAATTCAACACAAGGCAATACAGAAACCAAAAGTTTGGTTCATCGCGTTTAAATCTGAAATTTTAAATTCTTAAATGTGCAATTAAAACATATATTGAGACTTCTGCAATTGAATGTAATATGAAATTTAATTAAGGTGGAGTATAGCTATCAGAACAGTAACAGTCTAACAGATGAAGTGTCCTAACCTTGTTTAGGCTCGTAATCAAGGTGATGATGATATGTTACCAACAGATTCTTCCTAAAGCATGATTCTGTTTGCTTCCCATAATCTTCAGTACCTTAGGATGAACTTGACAAGATTTCACATTCTTCACCACCTTCTTCAACTGATCCAGCATTTGGAGATTTTTCAGGTTGTCTGACTTCAGTTATTTCTTGCCCTATAGAACAAAATTTCAATATATATATATGTATACACACACACACACACACACACACACACACACATATAAAATAAAAATATATATAAATAATTAGAATGCCTCTGCCTTAATAAGTAACTGCTAGTTATTTGAAAATATATCATTTTGAAAGAAATTGCAAACCTGCACTGCCATAATAAGAATCTCTCAAATTCAATGCATCATCAGAAGCCAAGATGGTACCTTTCCCTTTAACATCTGTGCCATTGGCAATAGGAATCAATGCTCTTTCATCTTTATCATTGGCATGAGTATCTTCCTGAGATATATCTCTTTGAGGATCACTTGCTTTATCACCCAAAGCCAACATTGCAGTTATTTCCTGAACATCTGTCTCTTCAGCAGTTGGATGCTTATCTACTACATTCACATCTTCTTTACAAGTATCTCCTACCAATGAATCTTTTTCAAGTGCACTTCTTGTATGGTCAGAAGCCAGTCCTGTAGCTTTCTCCTGAACATCTTCGTCTTCAGCAGTTGGATGCATTTGATTTTCCAATTTCACATCGCCTGCATGAGTATCTCCTTCCAATGAATCATTTTCAAACACACTTCTTGTATTGTTAGAAGCCATCCATGTAGCTTTCTCCTGAACATCTTTTCCTTCAGCTGTTGGAACGGTTTGAATTTTCCCTTTCAAATTATCTGCGTGATTATCTTCTGGCTGCTTATCTTTTCCAAGTTGTATCATCAGAAGCATTTGCTGCATTTTCCAAAACAACTTTCGCTTCAGATGTAGGAATATTCTGATTATCTCCTTAACACCATCTGCATGAGTATCTTCTTGTGATATTAATTTCATTTGCAAGTTCACTTGTATCAATAGAAACCATCTCTGCTGCTTTTGTGTCAGCATCTTCACTTTTGTATATAGTTTATTTGATTTCCTTCCTTCACACTATCTGCATGGAGATCCTCTAGAAGAGTTTTTTTTTCAGCCTCACTTGTGTTGTCTTCCTCTGCAACAATGAAAATGAAACTTAAAAATATTTTTGGGGGTAGGAAGAACTCTACCTCACCAAATTTTCTTCAACGCTCCAGTGCCCCATGCCTTTGATAGCAGATGTTATTATTACCCATTTCATTGCCCATGCTCAGCTTGCCAAATCCTGCAATACAAGCAACGTAAGGGGACTAGGACACAATTTCCACACAATCAATATACTTCTAATAGAGAAAGATTTATCAATTATCAAAAGAAAGGATTCCAAATTCAAAATCTGCAAGAACCAAAGTTCTATACCTATGAAGCACAACACTGGCATGGACACGCAACACAATACAGACAAGGATACAGAAACACCAAATTCTTAAAATTGTAGTATATATAGAAAATTGAAAATTTTAAGAAAAAGATTCATAATTCATAATTCATAATCCATGTCTTAGGACTACATAGCACTTCAGGTGGGGAAAATGAAATGAAAAAATTAGGGGAAGTGAAATTGATACACGACAAAGCATCCCTGCCTTATTTTTCATTTTTTATTATTAAAAATTGCTTAAAAGGTTAAACCAAATCCAACCTCCGTGTGTGTGTTTTTTTTCTCAAATTTTAAATGGCCGTGTTTTGCCATGTAGAAGCCGTGTAGAAACCGAAAAAATAATAATTTAAATGAGACATGTACATATGCGTTTCGTGAATGTGTCATACAAGAGTCATGTCATGTGGACACAAGGCACCAATATGGTGTGTCCGTGATTTATAGTTCTATACCATACCATGATTTTCATGATGGTATCCACATGCTCCTAGTTTCAAACATTTGAGAACAGCTTGGCTTCTGTGAGATTGCCAGATTGTTTATACTTGATCAGAACAGCCACTAACATGGTATTGCTTACTGCACAAGCCTAATTTTGTGTCATCTGTCTGCCTGCCTATTAAGTATGATGAAGTAATTGAACATATATAATACATCACCTCCTTTTTCTTTCTTGCATTACTAATTTTTACCATCAATGTTTTAAAATCTAAGAAGATAATGTGACCAAATAAATTTCTCAATCGGTGAGTCGATGATTGATAAGTAGCCTATCACTGGTCTACCCATATGAATATGCTTTTAGAAATTTTCTTAAACCATTTCCATTGGCATCCTTGGGAGAATCTAGGATGGTCTAGCTTTACCCTTGTGACAAATATTTGCAGACACAGAAGAGAAGCTGGGGAGGGTTACTGCTAGTTATTAACATTAATCATATGCTGCTCATTGTTAAGCTTTGGGAATACATATTCAAACTTCAAACGACTTTCCATGTGTTTACCTTTTACCAAAGTAAAGAGGCGAATGTTCTGGGCTGTCTGAAAGTGACTAGCTTGGACAAAGGACCCATTGAACCATATATATGACAGACTGGCATTGGGGACATGTCCATTAAAATTGGCAAGAATGGGGTTTACATAGCCATCATGGCATCATCAATAATATATTTCTTTTCCATTGTGAAGTGAATGGTATGATGGTCTTTATGAGGATAGCTTAAGCTGGTGGGTCTATTGTTTCCGCATTTCTTGGTCCTGAAGCTTATTCTTTAGGCTCATCATTTGTGTGCATTATCTGGAACTCCATTCCTTTATATAGCATAAAGAGGCTAACTATTTAGAGACCTTTCTCAATTCTTTATCTCATTGAAAGGAACAGAAAGATCAAAAGTTGGTGGATTTTAATTAAGCCATGCTCTAAGCAAGGATTTATAGTCGAATTATAGATCATTTATCAACGAGAATCCTAATATTTAAATCTAAGTCATATTGTTGTCATGACCAAAAGATTGACCAGGAGCCATTCTTTGAATATTTTATATGGCACAATTTTTTTGTGTGGGATTTTATGGGTATTTTTTAATGGTACAATTTTTTTGAGTACATTTTATGGTAATTTGGAGCCTCGAACTAGATGGACTTTTCAAAAATTTACTTTTTGACATTACATAATGGTGTGTTTTGAATTATGTTACCTATTGAAAATCTTTTCTTGTTTAGTTGTTATTAGGAGTGTAAATGAGTCGAGTCAAGTCGAACACTTAAAGTTTAAGTTTGACTTGTGAAAAAAAATGAGTTGCTCAAATTTGACTCATTTATTTAAATGAACTAAATTTAAAGTTTAAGCTCGACTTATTTAAAAATATGAAATCTTAGACTTGACTCGTTTAACTCGTTTATAACTTGATTATTTTCTTTCATTTTATTATATCTCTTCTTAAAGTAATTTTTAAAAATTTATTAAACTAATTATAATAGTTAGTAAATATTTTTATAGTAAAAGATGAATTAAAAATAAAAATAAAAACTCTTTTTTTTCATAATTCATTACATAAAATGATAAAAAATTAATAGTCTTCTACTATTACAAAAAAAAATTTTAAAATAAACTTAATACTTAAAAATATTCAACATATTTTCACAAAATGATATTTTTCATTTGCGCACAAAAGTAGAGTCCATTAATAATTGTATATACTGATTGTTAACATTTTATAAATACTTATTAAGATAAATAACTTTAGTAGTCTTATAATTTTTATTTTTTATTAACTATAATAATTTCTTCTACATTATATATACATATATATATATATATATATATATATACACTAATTTTTATGGAAGCGGGCGCTAGTTTGATAGTTTTGTTCCCTTTTTATCCCTTTAAAAGTTGTTTTAAAAGAAAGGAACCGGTGTAATTAATAATCTAAAGAAAACAACATAATCAATAAGAATAATGGGAGATAGTGTACTAAATAAAAAAATAGAATAATTTTAATTTTGTTATATTCAGATGATCACAACCAATCACATATACTCAAAATAAATCAAACGATTAAAGGAAAGCATTATTACAAGATCCACAAACTTAATTATATTAAAGAACTTTAATTTGACACACAATTATCAATCTTCTCAGGAGTTATCACAATAGATTTATTAGAAACCAACTATATATATATAAATAAATATATATATATATATATATATATATCTAACAATTGAGAAATAATTGTGTAAATCTTATTTATATAATTTATGTAAATTAAACCAATCAAAATAATGTATAGTACAAAGATCTATAAAATTATTAAGTGTTGATTGGTTTAATCTACACAATTAGATAAACAAAATCTACTTAAATATTTATTTTAACAACTTAATTTCTAAAGTACTAGTTCACACGAAACATAACTAGTAGAGCAACTCCCTTGATCGATTTAATGTAACTAATCACTAAGATTGATAGATACTGTGCAGCAAAACCGTCTCCACCGACAAACCAGGACCAAACCCTATTAAAGCACCCCACTCTAACCCTTCACCAGTTGTGCTCTTCCCTTCATTCTTAGACCTATTCACAATCTCATCCAAGATAAAAATCACGCTAGTGCTCCACATATTTCCATATTGGCTTAGTGCATGCTTGCTTGCCCTCAGCTTTTCTTTATTCAATCCAAGTTGCTCTTCAACCCTATTTAGAATAGCTGGCCCACCTGGATGAACTGCATAGAACAAGGTATTCCAATCAATGTTGCCCATGATACCAATCGAACTGAATGCATCAACTAAGCACTTCTCGATGTTGTTAGACACAACAGTGGGAATCTCTTTTCCTAAATAATAAACTAGACCCATTTCTCGTGGGCAACCTTGGATTACACTCTCAGTGTTAGGTATAGTTGTTTGTGAAGCTAAGACAAGTTGAAAGAGCAAGGGTTCAATGGAGGGGTTAGGATCTGCACCAATGATCATGGCAGCTGCACCATCCCCAAATAGAGCCTGCCCTACAAGGACATCCATGTGCGTAGCACTAGGACCGTGAAATGAAACGGCCATGGTCTCTACGCACACGACAAGCACACGTGAAGTGGCATTGTTCTCTGCAATGTCCTTAGCAACACGAAGGACTGTCCCGCCGGCGTAGCAACCATTGTTGAAAATCATGAGCCTGTTCACTGTTGGTTTGAGGCCAAGGAGTTTGGTGAGATGGTAATCCGCACCGGGCATGTTGCCAAAGCATGAAGTTGTATAAAAGATTAGGTGTGTGATTTTTGAAATTGGTTGGCCCCATTCTTTAATAGCCTTCAATGCTGCTTCCTTACCAAGTTTGGGTACCTCCTCGGAGAGTATGGTTTGGCGTGTATCTAATGATGGAGCTCCGTAGGTACATATGTTTGAGTTCTGCTTGAGAAATTCTTCGTTGTGGAGAACATGTCGTTTCTCAATCATTGAGTTCTCACCTGTTACCATGGATACATATATAAATAGTGAAGATTATAAATAAAGTTATATGACTTAATTTTTTAAATGATTATATAACATTTAATAAATTTTTAATCTTAAATATTTATATATAATTTAATATTTAAAATTTATTTTTTTTATATCTCACCATAAATCACTTTTCTTACTAAATACGTCATATACATAAAGAGAGAAAAGAGTATAAAAATAAGATATATATGTATGATGATACTAAATATTAAGATTAAAGATAAGAGAAATATAGAACACATAATAATATATTAACACATCATCAAAGTGATGCACGAGTATCGCATTACTTTAATCATCATAAGCACATATTAATTTTTGTTTTTTTGGTACATGTTCAGTATATTCAATTCATCATACATATACAATATTGAAATCTGAACACAAATAACTATATGGTTTCAAGTATAGTAGCGTAATTATTTGTATGTGTGGGATACACAATTTGCCTTAATGTATTATTTTTAATATGAAGAATTAATGTTAAGAGTCTCATATCACTTATCTCAATATTTTAGATGCAGTTTATATATTTGTTGGTCACTTCACTTAATGTCAATTAGTTTTAAGTTAAAATCTCACATGGTATCAAAATAAAATCTTATCTTCGTCACCTACTTCGTTAGGCTTGTTTTGCCTACTTCGATAGGCTCGCCTGTTCCGTCCAGGCATCTGTGGAAGGTAGTGTTAAGAGTCTCACATCGCCTACCTCAATATTTTAGGTGTGATTTATATATCTATTAGATCACTCTACTTAATGTCAATTAATTTTAGGTTGGAATCTCACAATGAATAATAAAATTAGTGAGTGGTTACCCGTTTTTGAAGTTGATATTAGTTTCTCATAATTATTTTCCTCATATTGTGGCTAATGTAAAAATTAATGTTGAGCAAAAACAGAAAAAACGGTTGACTACGTGTGTTTGTCTATATATAATTATATATACTTATAGAGGGAGGAATGATGCAAAGCAAATCCGACAAATATTACATACTTCCTTCATTCATTTTAATCTATCATTTAAGGAAATAGCACTAGTATTAAAACAATAAATAATTTAATAATCTTAATTTTAGAAAAAAATAGTCATAAAAAATAATATTATTCTTTGACTCATTGAAAATTAAACTGAAAAATGAAATAATGTAATTGACCAATAAAAGAGGTGGTAAGAGAGAGAAATGTAAGATGAGGTAAATATTGAGATATTTTATGAGTTAAATTATTAATAGAATAAGAAAAATAAGTGTAAAATTGATATAAAATAATTAATTCTGTATTAGAATTTTAAAATGACGTCTAATATAAATGAAGCACAAAAAAAAATTTAAAACAAGATATAGAAAGGAATGGAGAGAGTAATACATACATAAGCGCTTGAACTTTTGTTTCAAGTGAGGCATGTGCTCGCTTTTGGTGACCCGGAAGTAAAAGTCAGGGTAATCAATCTGGAGGATGCAATCGGGTGGATTTGCTGTTCCTATGGCTAGGATTGTGGCCACACCCTTTGCTCGCTGCGCCTCTCGGATTTGTTCCACACTCCCCATTTGATTCATAGTGTTGAATTTGATTGGCTTTCCTAAACTCTCTTTTAAGGCCAATAATAACTAGAAGCTTATGAACACGGAGCAGACAGTATGAATGTTTTGTATCAGTAGTCTATGAGACAAGGAAACTTAAATAGGGCTGCGCATAGTTAGGTTAATTAGCTAAAGCTGCCTAAGTACCTAACTTAACGAAAAACAAAATGATTCGCCCCACTAATAGTTAGGTTCTTTTTGTATTTATTTCTTTTCTCTACGTAATATCGTTATGTGAAAAAATATCGCCCCACTAATAGTTAGGTTCTTTTTGTATTTATTTCTTTTCTCTACGTAATATCGTTATGTGAAAAAATATATGAAATGAGTCATTTCTTGTACATTTGCTGTTCCTATGGCTAGGATTGTAGCCACACCCTTTCGTATGAAATGAAAATGCATAGATGTTGTTCAACACATTATCATATTTCACAATTAAAAAAATCAGATCTAGAAACGAAAAAATTTTATTTCTAAATTGGTACAATTTTGTCTCTAAATATTTAGAGATGGAATTAAAAATGAAATTTGATCCGCCATTAAAAGTGGTGTTTCTGATTGTTAGAGAAAAAAAGATTAATTTCTTCTCTAAATTAGAGATAAAATTTTATCATCTCTAAATTTTAAAATTCTGTCATTATTTAGTTAGCAAATTTGTCTTCAGTTCTTTAATTAGAGACGAAAAAATTTCATCTCTAAATTAGAGACAACTTTTTTCGTCTTTAAATCCGTCTCTAATACTTTAAAAAATATAAAAAAAGACATCTAATTGTGATTTGTCACAACTAAACACTTTCATTTTATGAAAGAAATATTTTCTATGCACATAAAAAATATATAAAAAATTATTTTACATATTATTTTTATAGAATTTTAATTTCAAAAAATATATATACTATTCATTTATGTAGTATAAAATTTCAAGCAATAATATAAATTAATTTTAACATTTAACACATTATTCAAAATATTACCCAAATATCTAGAATAACACATTTATCAAAATATTAATAAGTAATTCAAATTCCAAAAGATTGACTAAAATCAAATCTCCCTTCAAATCTCCGACTTCATTGTAAATCTTCGATTGCAACATTACTTGAGTTGAAGAAAATGAGAATTTTGCTGACAATCGCCTAGAAGAAAAACTCAACAGTGACAATCACTTATAAATGGCCAAAAGGATTTCAATTGGAAGCCACATGAACATACAGAGAGCTGCTGAAGGAGTAGGCAAGAATGCTAGTCTTCCATCATGAAATATTAAGGGCTTTGGGTATTTGTCCATTGGGATCACTGAAGTAGGACCGCTTTTGCCCTATTGCCCTCTGTGCCTATTGTTGTGCCTGGAGTTGTACCAGTAGGTGAGGTTGGAGTTAGAGTGGAAGGTGATGTGCCTAGTGTAGTGGTTGTGGTGGTGCCTGTTCCTGCGTTGCTGCAAGTGGAAGCCAAATAAAATTAGCATATGATTGTGCCAAAAAAAAATAAAAATAAAGCATACGATCTCACATAGACAATAATATATAACATTTCATTAAATATTATATATGATCAGAGATCTAGGATGAAGTGGACAAACATAATTGTGAAACATCCTAATCATGACAGCTAATACTTCAAAAGAGCAATCATGCCAAGGCTTGTATATAGCTCATATGTAACTCTCATTCAGGGGCCGTGGATACATGAACCCAAAATAAATGGCTTTTTGGCTAATGTAAATCGTGCCAAGAAAAATAAATAAAAAAATAAAACAAAACATTATGTTCTCCAGTATAAAATAAACAAGTTTAAGAGCTACTTTTGCAAGTGCTAAAATCGAAGCTGAATCTAACCATAGCCTTTAAGCACCCCCAAAGAAAAAAAAACTGAGTAATATCACTTCTAAATTTTGTAAATGGAAAATAGATTTAATACATTGTGCAAACACCCAACAACTAACCATAGGCGAATATTTCCTTGAATTTTATAGAATTAACCCAATTCACTGGATAAATAAAAGAAAACAAGAAGATATATTCAAGAAACATACCTACGACTTGAGGGGAAAACACATGTAGATGTTGAAGCTGTAGATTAGAGAGATAAAGACACAAGTAAGAGAGAAAAATATTAGTAAAAGTGATTTTTATTTATTAAAAGTGATTAATATATAAATTTCATAGGTTAGGATATAGGTCTATATTGAGTAAAATGTATGATGCAAACTCCACTTCCAGACTTTTAGTAGTGTTCATGCAAGATTTAATTAGCTGTCCCTTGTACCTATTAGTTCCATTATTTCTCTTTTGTCAGGTGACTTCTTGTGACTATAATGGTTTGATATCTGTTAAGTAGAATATGGGAAATAGCTACTTCACTAATTTCAGTTGAAATGAAGTATCATCAATAGAATAAGAATGTGACCAAATGGATTGGAAATTTAGGGTTAGAAATTTAGGGATGCATTTGAAACAATCTTAAAAGTTAAAAAGGAATTTTTTCATTTTTAACCCGTTTAATCATTACATTGAGAGAAGAATTCATAGAGCATACAACTACAAGGTAGGCTATATAGATCTATAATTTACATTGCCACTGCTTCTCTAGTAAAACATATATTTACTTGGCCGAAATAGAGACATACAAAAGTAAGATGAGTAGATAATATCTAACTAAAGTAATATAAGAAATGTGAATATAAGGGTATTGGCAGAAATGCAAGTACGGAAATAAAATTTGTAACCCACTTTAAACCATGGTAATATGTAATGAAAAAGGAAACACTAAATGCTACCATCATGCTTGTGATAGAGATGAATTGTGCTATTAGTCTAAATAGTAACTTCAAGGGCAGTGACTTGAAGTTTATCTTGTTGAAATTTGTTAGTTAGTGTGAGCTTATAGGGTGATAAGACCTATTTTGGAAAGAGTGATGTTAATATAGACTCGAGTTCACCATGAACTCTATACTTGATAGTATAATTATTATTCAAAATATAACTTAAAATTATAAATATGTGCATATTATAAAATACGTGATTTATAGTTGTATACCATACTATGATTTTCATGATGGTATCCACATGCTCCTAATTTCAAACATTTGAGGACAGCTTGGCTTCTGTGAGATTGCCAGATTGTTTATACTTGATGAGACTAGCCACTAACATGGTATTGCATACTGCACAAACCTAATTTTGTGTCATCTGTCTGCCTGCCTATTAAGTATGATGAAGTAATTGAACATATATTACATCATCTCCTTTTTCTTTCTTGCATTACTAATTTTTACCATCAATGTTTTAAAATCTAAGAAGAGAATGTGACCAAATTAATAAAGTTTTCAGTCAGTGAGTTGATGATTGATAAGTAGCCTATCACTGGTCTACCCATATGAATATGCTTTTAGAAATTTTCTTAAACCATTCTTATTCCATTGGCTTCCTTGGGAGAATCAAGGATGGTCTAGCTTTACCCTTGTGACAAATATTTGCAGACACAGAAGAGAAGCTGGGGAGGGTTACTGCTAGTTATTAACATCAATCATATGCAGCTCATTGTTAAGCTTTTGGGCATACATATTCAAACTTCAAACGGCTTTCCATGTGTTTTCCTTTTACCAAAGTAAAGAGACGAATGTTTTGGGCTGTCTGAAAATGACTAGCATGGACAAAGGACCCATTGAACCATAAATATGACAGATTGGCATTGGGGACATGTCCATTAACATTAGCAAGAATGGGGTTTACATAGCCATCATGGCATCATCTATATATTTCATAGTTTTAAATTGTGATTGAGATTGCAGTCGTAGTCACGGTCGCTACAATTGCGGACATTGCAATTGCCATGATTCGGATTACGGTTGTTGTGACGTAAATTTTTTTATGTTTGTACAAAATGTAAAAAAAAGAATTCTATAATTATTATAAATCTTCATATATCCTTATTTATAATGTTTTATAGGTTTTTTACTCATTTAATAAAATTTTGTACTAACTTAAAGAATAATTGAAATTGAATTCATAATCAAAATAACATAATTATTGTTATAATAATTATTAATAGACCTTTTAAAGTTTTATTTGGACATATATAATTAAGTATAAGGGAGTAAGAAACTAAATAATATATAAACTTGAATAAATTTCAAATAAATTTCACAAAATATGTTATATTTTTTACACCAGTAAAAAAGAATTTAACTTAATTACTTAGCGGAATACAACTAGTTGCAACTTTAATCACATCACTAATTATGCAAAGAACAATGTCACTATTAAGATACATGACTTCACTACAAAAGAAAACATAATATAAACTCACAATTAATATCTTAAATATTTAGGAGTATCATAAGAATTTTTTTTATTGGCAATTCATAAATAATAATTAAATCTCACTTAAAAACTTTTAAAATAATAAATTAAATTATTAAATTTAAAATAATAAATAAATAACTTAAAAGTCAATATAAATAGAACTTACATTATAATTATTACCACATGGTAGAATGGCGTGGAAGATCATAACCTCCACTTTCATTTTGGCCATCTGCAGGTCTCCTTGTTCAAAGACATAATAAAAAAATCCACTACTTGATTGTTGATGATAAGGATCTAGATAATTCATTCAAGATTGGTGGTATGGTGGAGCTTGATTATACTATTAGCATATTGATCATATGCACTAAAGTAAGGATATTGGTAAGATGATGGATAATACCTAGAGCCGTCAAAATGGGTCAAACCCGATGGGCCAACCTAAATAACCTAACAAAATAGGCGGGTCAGGCTAGCAAAATATCGGTCTGAAATTAAAAATAGCTTGAATTAGTCTGACCCGATAACATTACATGAGAGTGAGCTGGGCTAACAAAATACCGACCCGAAACTAATATAGCCCGATCTGGCCTAGCCCAAAAATGGCCCGACCTAAGCTGGCCTAGCCTGAGCTGTCAAGTTGGCTCATATTGACAACTATAATAATACCCATGACTACTTAGAGATGATTCACCAATACCAAAGTCACTAAAACTTTGTGCAATGTTCAAAGAGGAAGAATCTTCTTGTGTAACATTTTGTTGCCTTATTCCTTACCTAGACTGTAATCCACCTCTTCTGCTATCACCAAATGACTAATAAGAAGGAACCATATCTAGCCTAGATGTTGTCATATCAATCATTATGCTTTTGTCACGCTGATTGTATGGAATCTCCTTATATGGATCATTTTGCCTATGTTCGTCATCCTCTTCATCATTATCATCACTTTTTCCATCTTTTGCATCAGTACCATCGTTACCATTGTTGTTACTAGGAGGACTTAAACCACTACTATTTTCATCAAAACCTACATCATCATCATCACCACCAGCTTCCATATCTTCATCAATAGTATCAATTCTAAGCAACCACTTTGAATTTTGTACTCCGTCTAATATAGGGTCTTCTCTTTATTCAATCTAAGGATATAATAGATCATCTTCTTGAAATATGTAGTTAAGATTAATTGAATTAAAGTTAGCTTAATTTCATCTTGATTTCTCCTTTCTTCATGTCTCATTTTCAACTTTATATTATAATATGTGAAAACAAGTTTTTTGTAACTTTTTGTACTTGAGTCTATTCATTGTCTTTTTACGAATGTAGTTGAATGTGCTCTAATTTCTCTTACAATTTGTGGCTGAAATTGTTTGACTAAGAACTTTTATTGCCACACATTGAAGTTCAGGAGCATACAATCCAAATATCAATCACTATTTAGCTATTTAAATGATCAAGTATAATGAATAATTATTTGTCATATAAAGTATAAATAATCTTTAAATAGATTTACTAGCACAAAAAAGAGAAAAAAGATTATTTTGCTTGGATTCATTCTAACCAAAGCTCTTTGAGCTTGTGGTGTGCCAAATAATTCACGCTTTTCCCTAAAAGTCATCAACTGTATAACACAATATAATATGTCAATAAGTAAATATATAATATTTAATTATAAATTTATAAGATTTAAATATAAACATTTTTTACTAACCTGATTCAAAACTTTAATTTGATCATCTATGTTTTTTTCTAATTTTATGATGACGTTATTGGCTCCATCAAAAGCTTCTTTATAAATATCAGGCTCATGTTCAACTCCATATTAAAATTGTGGGTTAAAAAAATAACCTAAAAAAAGTTAATCAATTATTATGCATAAAAACACGAATATAAAATTTTATAACAAAACATAAAATAAAAAATTATATCGATTATTGACGTACTTGCATAATGAAGATTAGAATGCATGAATCTCCAGTGCTGATCTATTATTTCATTGTATCTTGTATGATATTGAGAATTTTGTTGGATAGATTGTTTGACTCGATCTATGGCTTCATAAATAAAACTCATTGTTGACTTCACGTCACCGTCAACTAACCTTAAGACTTTTACAATAGGTTCAAATACTTTCAGTACATCAACAGCCTTACTTCAAAGTTCACTACTTACAACAATTTTTCATGCTTCAAATGTTGGTCTTTTTTTCTCTTTCCCAAACTTAGATCTTCTAAAATCTTTTGAGTTAAACATATTTCTTAAACCTTGCTTTTGCTTCACAATAGCTTGAAGCTGCAAGAACTGTGTGGCAAACCGAGTTATGCTAGGACGAATAATTTCTTTACCTCCAGTGTATTTCTTCATCAAATTTACTATCCATATGTAATTATAGATGAAAGTTGTCACTGTCTTAGCATCATTCAATAGTTTCTTCACATTTTGCTCTTTTTCTATATCCTCCAAGCAAAGATCTAAACAATGAACTGCGGATGCAGATCAATACATATGTGATCTCTTTTCCATCAATTTTTGACTAGCAGCTTTCATTATTTTTTCATTATTTGTAACCACTTGAACTACATATTCTTCTCCAACTTCATCTACGACTTTGTCAAGCAACTGGAAGTAATAATCTGTATTTCTAGTATCAACACCAGAAGCATCAACAGATTTTAGGAAAATTGTCTCATTATTGCAGTAAACAAGAAAATTCGTAATACGTGTATGGTTTATACTATCACTCGAATCATCACACATTATTATGACTATTTTTTTTCCATGTACCCTTTAATGTATTTATTCATTCTTGCATTTTTTATATTCAACTTCTAAATACACATCTAAAACTTCATAAGGAGTTGGGCACTTAACTCCTTTGCCTACCTCAGCTGCTTTAACAATCAAAGCATGCAACCAAGGATAATTAACTAAATTCAAAGGCAAACGCTCATAAAATAGAAATCTGCTTATTGCTGCTCCAAGTATTTTCTTAGTGTTTTCATTCAACTACTAGTAATTTTTTGTTGCTTCACGCTCTTACTTTTCACAAGGTTAACATCTGTAGACCTCAAAGCAACAGAAATATCTTGTAGCCTTGTGACTTCACTAACACTTGAACGATAGCTTCCACCTTCTTCATATATATTTCTAGATCCCCTTATTTGTTGTCTAAATCATTGTCTATCTTCCCATTCATGTTGTGATATAAGGTTCTCCTGTGTAGTTAGCATGGTTTGTTGATTGTCGCAATCGTCCCAAAAGGCGCTGCGAAATTAAAAAGAATAGAGAGGAAAAGACCTTTGGGTGTTGGGAGTCGCCACCAATCGCTTTATCCATTCAATAGAATGGTGCAATTGGACGCCTAAGAGATAGTCTACGTTTCAGAGTTCATGGTTCAAGGGTTGATTAAGGGTAAAAAAGGTATTAGCACCCTACACCATCTATTCTAAGATCAGTTACCTATTTAATCTAATGTTATTTGCAAGATTAATTAAATTGCTCCTTTATTATTAAAAAGAAAAGAATTATTTTTATTTTTATTTTGACATGTCCCATTTTGTCAAGCATAATATCAAGGATGATAAATGACTAAGACATGGAATAGGTGGCTAAATAACCATTATTTTGGAACAAATTCTAAGCCTGCAACATATTATATAAAAGTGATGAATTGAAATTGTGTTAATTTTGCAAGGAAAAGAATTTTTAAAATATTTATTTTTAATGGGATAAAATGATTTAAAATGAATTTTGCAAAGAAAAATTTATTTTTTGAAAGTGACAAAAAAGAATTTTTGAATTCACCACAATCATAATGTTGAGACTATGTGAAATTGTTCACTTTTATTGGAGGATTTTTATTTTACTAAAATGATTTTATTTTGGTTTTAAAAACAAGGTTGTATTTTAGTTTACGAAAATATTTTAATTTTTATATGGGGATTAAACCTCACCAGCGCTCCTGAAAAGATCCAATATAAAGCTTCAAGAGTATTAGGAAGAGTGTATTTGATCAGCACTCCAATCCTCTCCCAATTTTTTCATCGTTGGTAAGTTTTAAATTACAAATATGTTAATACAAAAAGGAGTGTGTTGAATTAAAATACAAGTAATATAAATCCCAAATTAGTAAATACAAATTAATCCAAAATAATAAATTAATAAAAATAAAAAATGAAAGACACCTAATGGCTCAGGCCCAAACAAGTAAAAAAAAAGTAAAAAAGTAAAAAAGAAATAGGCCCAAACTTTATTTTTTGCTTAAGCCCAAATGAAAGGTAAAAATAAAATAAAAAAGGTAAAATAATAAAAAATAAACCAAAAGGGGAGCTAAAAGATTAAAATAAAAAATAAAAAAAAAAATAAAAAAATGAAACAAATAGCAAGTTAAAGAGACTTTGTTAGTCTCTGGAAGTGCAAATGAAACAGGGAAAGAAAAGGGAAAAACAAGGGGAAGCTCACGGGTCAGGGGAAAGCTTTACAACGCTTGGTGGCCGCATCTCTGGCAGAGGCGTGACGTAGGCGGTCTGAGGCTGTAATCTGGGCAGAGGTTGCAGCGCAGAGGCAAAGGCGGGCGGTGGTGGATGACTCACAGATCTGGTGTGATTTCTGGGTGAAGGCGCGATGAGTTGTGGGTCGCGGTGAGCAGCAGAGTTGCGGACTACAGGGCTGAATTCAGTGGTTTGGGTCATGACTTTTGGGATGCGCACGATGGTGGACGGCGTCACGGCGTGGGGCGTGGTGGCATGTTGGGTTCGCGACGGAGGCTCTCAGGCTGTGGGCTTGCGTGTTGCTCGTGGGTCATAGCTATTTAGTGGGTAGTTCATGTGATGTGAGTTTGGTGTGGTGGTAGCTGTTTGGTAAGGTTGAGGTGTTACAAACGAGGAATGGTGGTTGGAAAATGGTTTGGGGGTTTGGTTATGGTGAGAATGGCAGTTTGGTTGGTGGCGGCAGGGTGCGTTAAGGGGTGGCGTTTGTTGATACTCAATTTTATCCATTTTCTTTTATTTTCATTTTTATTTAATTTAATTTAAATTTCTTTCCTTAAAAAAAGAGAAAAGAAAAGAAAAAAGAAGAAAAAAAAAGACAAAAATCACTACAGGTCAACCCATGACCCAATCTCCATCTCAACCCATAACCCAATTCCTTTCCTACTGCTGTAACCCTAGCCTCCACAAACAGCTACACTAAATTGGATTAAAAACTTCTGTCAGTTTTCTTTTCCATTTGTCTTTCAACCGTTGCAAATTGAATGAAAAATTATTGCAAATTAAATGGTAATCAACCACACGGCAAGAATAAAAAAGCATAGAATTGAGTGGAAAAGGGGGATTAATCATTCAGAAAGAAAAAAACAGAGAGCAATCACAAAGCTACACAAACGAATTCTCTGCCAAACCATCAACCTTTCACCATCCTTCAAGTTTCAACCATCTCCACCATAACTCACCATTTTTCAACCTCCAATAGCTCCTCCATCCCACCAAATCCATCATCTTCAACCTTAAACACACCACTCACAAGCTACCATTTTTCAACTTTTAACAACTCACCATGAACGCACCAGCAGCGACCACCCACTGCCGTCGAACCCGCACCAGTCTGCCGCTGCGCTGTACCAACCCGCCACCGTCAGGTCCGCCGAGATCCGACGAGCCGCACGTCGACCAGCCTGCTGTCCCTGTAACTTGCCGCCGCTCCTCGCTCTGACTCGCCTCGCACCAGAATCAGCCGGTCCTGCACCGCCGTCGCTCCTTAGGACCAGATCCATTGTCACCGAAGCCGCATCCTCTTGTCAGATCCGGTCATGTCCTCTCTTTGCAAGGCTCAGCAAAAGTTTTTTGTTCTGTTTCAAATATTTGTGCTTTTATGGTTTTGTGATTTCAGAAGCAAAACAAAATACAAAATAAAGGAACTTTGGGCTACTGAAACAGCAGCCCACTTACGTGGGTTTTTTTTTTGAGGTTTTAAAAAAAGAGAACATATAAAAAATGTAAAAATATTTACATATAGAAAATAAAAAGAGAAAAGGGAAGTAAAAAAGAATGTTGAAAAAAATATAAAAATAAAAAAAGAAGTCTGAAAAATATAAAAAATAATGAAAGTTAATTTATGGGCTGGTTTGACTTGATTATAGTTTATCTTCGACTCTTTAATTGATTATATTGTTTGTTGTTATGACTATTGTGATGGTTGGCATGTGAATTTAATTTGATCATTTTTTGTATAAATCAAACATTTTAAAACTGACTGATGATGAAAAAATTGGGAGAGGATCGGAGCGTCGATCAAATACACTCTTTCTGATAATCTTGAGGCTTTATATTAGATTTTGCCAGGAGCGCTGGCGAGGTCTAATCCCCACATAAAAATTAAAATAATTACGTAAACTAAAATATAACTTTTTTTTTCAAAATAATTTTTTTTAATAAAAATCCTCAAATAAAAGTGAACAATTTCATATAATTTTAACATCATGATTGTGGTCAATTAAAGTTTTATTTTTCATGAAGACTTTTTTTTTTAAATTACTACAAAAATCTCATTGTGCCTAAAAATATTTTTCTTGATTGTAAATGAGATTTTATTTGACCATTTACTTTAAAAAAAACATTCTCATACCTCAAATAAATTTCTTTGAATTAAAATTTATTCATTGAAATAATATTTTTATTTGGCCATTTTATTTTGAAAATTACTTCTCTTCAAAAAATAAAATTTTGATTCACCACTTTTATATAATATGTTGTAGACTTAGAATTTGTTTCAAAATAATGGTTATTTAGTCACCTATTTCTGGTCTTAGTTATTTATCATTCTTGATATTATGCTTGACAAAGTGGGATATTTCAAAATAAAAATAAAAATAAATTCTTTTCTTTTTAATAATAAAGGACCAATTTAATTAATCTTGCAAATAACATTAGATTAAATAGGTAACCGTTCTTAGAACGGATGGTGTAGGGTGCTAACACCTTCCCTACCCGTAATCAACCCCCGAACCATGAACTCTAAAACGCAGACAATCTTTTAGGTGTCCAATTGCATCATTCCATTTAATGGATAAAGCGATTGGTGGCGACTCCCAACACCCCGAGGTCTTTTCCTCCCTTTTGTTTTTATTTTTGCGGCGCCCTTCGGGACGATTGCGAAAGCTGGCGACTCTACTGGGGACAACGAGGGTTAAGCCTTGTTTTAATCTCATGTTATTTGCTCTTTAATTATATTGGTCCATTTTTTTTGTTTCGTTTGTTTATTTGTTTTATATTGCTATACATTTTGTTTGCATTATATGTATTATACTTCTGTTTTGTGAATAAATTTGCTTGCATGCTCCTTCATGTACACCTGCACACACAAGCTCTATACCCGAGCTTAGTACCTTGTAGGCTTAGATAGAGGGCGAAGTAGTGTTGCTTTGTGAGACCTTTGGTCTCCGGTTAGGCACATGAAAACCCCTCACTCAAATTGAACTCTTTCTGCTTGTAACCTATCATGGGTGAGGATCAAGAACTCTTGCTAGCCAAAGTGTTGGTGACAGCAAGGGGCAATTTTTTGGAGACCTTTTGTCCGATAAGGGTCTAGAACCAAAGCTATCACTTACTGGTACATAGAACCCATCTTTTAGGACAGGTACTAAGTTTAGGACCATGTCTCCACATGTATAATTTACTCTTATTTTAATGTACTTATGTTTGCCTTTTTTTTTTATCATATTCATAATAATACAAAAAAAAAAATTGTCTCTACGACACCCATATAGGACTCATTCTCAATCAAAGTCATGGATGAACTGGGGCAGTCACAAGAAGAGTTGATAAGTGAAGTAAGCCAGCTAAAGGAACAAATGACCAAGGTCTTGGAAGTTCTGCAAGCTTTGGAAAGAATGAAGAACACAGATGGGACTCCTTCAAGGGCAAATGATAATCCTTCAGCCACGCCTGCTCACCCGCCCGGATTTACGCCAATTCCTTGGCAGTATCCTAGTGTCACCTTTCAAGGGGTCATGATGTCACTCACCATCTACTCAAATAATCCTGAAACACATGCATCTCTATTCCCACCATATGGCCTTCCACCTGGTTATGTGCCACCATTAGCCACCAATACTCCTGAGGGCAGTGCACCGACAGTCACAACAACTTCAAACCCTCCAAACACTACCCAAGGATCTCAGCCAAATACCAGTGAGATTCCTCAGTACCTTATTTCCATTCCACCTTATGACCTTTCTCCTAGTTTTATGCCGTCACAAATTACCAACCCTCTTAAGAGCGGCTCATCACTGATAATACCTACTTCAGGGCCACAAAGCCCAACTCAGGCCTAACCTCCTTTTTACATGCCACAGTCTTTCCCTCATAAGATCACTGGTACTTCTCCGTTGAACCCTTCAACTGAAGGCCTTCAATCCAAGGAAAAATTAGAAGTTCTTGAAGAAAGACTTCGAGCCGTAGAGGGAGTAAGTGACTATGGTCTTATGAATATTTCAGAACTTTGCCTTGTCCCGGATATTGTCATTCCTCTAAAGTTTAAGGTCCCAGATTTTGATGAATATAAGGGGATTGCTTGCCCAAAGAATCACTTGATAATGTACATTCGCAAGATGGCTTCACAAGCTCACGATAACAAATTGTTAATCTATTTCTTCCAAGACAGTTTAACTGGGGCAGCTTTGAATTGGTACACACATCTTGAGCGTGCCCATATAAGGAGTTTTAAGGATTTAGCTGATGCTTTTGTAAAGTAGTATAAGTTCAACATTGATATGGCACTAGATAGAATGCAACTACAAAGTATGTCTAAGAAGGATGCTGAAACCTTCAAGGAATATGCTCAGAGGTGGAGGGAAATGGTTGCACAAGTGGAACCCTTTTTGTCAGAAAAAGAGATGGTTGCTATGTTCACTGATACACTACATGCGCCATTCTATGGTCATATGATTGGAAGTGTGTCATCGATTTTTTCAGATATCGTGATAATTGGTGAAAGGATTGAAAACAAAATGAAAAAGGGAAGATTGCATCAAATGAATGATGGACAGGAAAATATGGACAAATATTGAACTAACTAAGGGTGGACTTCAAGTTGAATGAGAAAAACTCATGGATGACAATGGTTACCTAATTCACTAGGCGTTGTCAGAAGGTTTCTACACATGCCCATCTGTAATAGGAGCAATTGCTTACAATGGTCGATCAGGGGCAACCTTAGAAAGTTTGATCAAGTGGTGATTCATTTTTCTAACCATCAAGAATGAACCGTACCTTGGAGTCCTCCAGCACTGGGAAATTTCTGAGCGACTAGTATTCTGATTTGTTTACCAAGTTGTTACCATGAAATGATGGTTTAATTGTACTGACCACATGCTTGTTTAATCATTAAAATCGTTTGGTTTTTGAACTTATGTGAACTTTCTTGAAGCATTAATGTGATGGATTTGCATGGATCTCAGCATACTTTATTTCTTTTTCCTATGTTCTTGGTACTCGTGTTCTTGTCAAATCTTTCTTGTCATTCTTTTCTTCCCTTTACTTGCTTTCTTTTGGTTTGGATCCCATAGGGCTTTCATTCTTAAAAAAAATTTGTGGTCATGAGACCCATGTGTGCAGGTGTTCTTTGTCCCAAAATAAATGTAAAACAAAACAAAAAAAAGAGAAAAAAGAGAAATAAAGGGAGCAAATAAATAATCACTTAGTGTGTATTATCCTTTTGTCTCTAAATTAAAATTTTTAAAAATGAGCAATTAAAATTTGAAATGAAGATTGGTCATCTTTCTCTATCTCTCACAAGAATTCATTATCCTTTGTTGTCCTATTTTGAGCTTAAAAGTTTTCTTCAATAAACCCTGGACAAGGATCACCTCTACACTAGAGGATAACACAGAAAAAAAGGGTTGATTGTCATGATGACTATTTTGAAGCATAATGAAAAAGAAAAGAAAAGAAAGAAAATGTGAAAGGGGTGGAAAGTAAAAACAAAAAAATTGACAAAGTTTAAGTTTGAATAAGGATGAAAAAGAACAATAAGAGAAAAGTGTGCTTGAAAGTGCAAAAGCAATTGACAAAGTTTAAGTTTGAATAAGGATCCTTGGTTCCACTTAACCTTTAAACACTTGTTTGAGCCTTATACCATTCTTTTCATAACCCCTAACCTTGGCCACATTACAAGCGTTAAAAAGTCCATTCTGATCAATGAAGGATTATTTTCATTTTCATTGACTTTAATTTTGAGACAAAAGGTTCATACCTTACTGAATTTGCAATCCTTGCTCCTTAAAAAAAAAAACAAAAAAATCGTTAGGTTAAAAACCCGCAAGGGCGGTCTAAAAAAGATAAGAAAAAAAAATAAAAATAGACTTACATTAGGGCAAGTTGTTACCCTGTTCAAGTTGCCCCTACACTGGGGCATGTTTTCTTTTGGTTCAATCTGGCTTTACATTGGGGCAAATTTCTACACTGTTCAATTCGACCTTATACTGTGGTAAATCTTTTGGTTCAGCTTGGCTCTACATTGGGGCAAGTCTCTACCCTTTTCAATTCGGCTCTAAACTGGGGCAGTTTGCTTTGTTTTATTTGGCCTTACACTGGGGCAAAAAAAATTTATTCTTAAGTTCCCCACTGGGACAATTTTTGTTGTCAAATGGCCTACACTAGGGCATCTTTGTTCTCAAATGACATACTCTGAGTCAAATTCATTTGATATCATACATGAGGGTAGATTTTTGTGGATACCTAATAAAACAATGGTCATGATGTCCAGTTGTCAAGTAAAGATCAATCACATCCAAACCAGAGCAAAAAAAAAAGGAAGAAAAAAGCAAAAAAAAAAAAACTCTTGGCTTTTGTACTATTCCACTTCTTGTTTTTTTCTTTGTAAATGTCCTTTGTGTAGTCATACTCCCAAAATCAATCAAAAAAGGTTTCTCAATTAGTAAATCTCTTTCATGTTGTACTTTTGAATCTATGCATATCTGGTACATGATGCTTCAGGTTGGATGAATATGAGTACAATAGTACAATTTAACCATCTAATGGTAATCTCTTGTTGAACAACTCAAGCCAAAGGAGCTCTAGAGTTTCAATCGATGAAGGGAATGACATCCTCAATTGATAATTCAGATTGAAGTGTGTTCGGTAGAAATGGGAATCTCTGGAAAAGGAAGTCACAAGCTTCTGCACCAGCCATATCTAATGAAGAGAAATTTGAACAAGACGAGATTGGTAATGATCCCATTTGAATATGAGTTTGGTTGGTCAAAGAAGAGTTTAGTTCAAAACTTTGCTAAAAGATGTTTTTCTCAAGTACATTCGCTTCTTTGGCTCATGGCTAACTGTGCAAAGTTTTCTGACTCAAGGCTCACTACATAAAGCTTTTTGGCTCAAGACTCTTTAAGAGTATTGGTTAGAGAAGAAGGATAACCAGGTCACCTCAAGGGTCATCTAAAGGGTTTTCCCATTGCTCTTATGTGTCACATCTAATGCACACATCAAGGGTCATCCCAGTTGGACATTTCAACCATCAGCTGAATAGATAAATGAAAAGATGCCAATAAATCTCATTCCAGTTCATCTTTGAAAAAGATTGCAATCATGTCCTCAGGGGTCGTGGAGACAAAAAAAGAGAGAAAGTAACAAAAAAAAAGTTTTTCGTACTCTCATACATCTAAAGCATGCATAGTGCACTATTTCATTTTGCTAGCCTTGACCTACAAAGGTCCAACTTGTTGTTTTTAGTCAAATCAGAGCCTTATGTCCATTACTTTTCTTTTTGGGTCCTTGCACCCATCGCTTTTAGTTTCTGTGATAATTCAGGGCAACATACCCATTGTCTTTTATGATTTTGAGTCCTTATACCCATTGCCTTTAATGTTTTCAGGTCCCCGTACCCATTGCTTTTAAGTTTTTTTGTTAAGCTTCAATGGATACCTGACTCCGTAAGCTTCTTACCTTGTTTTTGTTAAGCTTCAGCGGATACCTGACTCCGCAAGCTTTTTACCTTTTCGGGTCCCCGCACCCATTGTTTTATGTTTTCGGGTTCCCGTACCCATTGCTTTTAAGTTTTTTGTTAAGCTTCAGCGGATACTTGACTCCGCAAGCATTTTACATTTTCTGGGTCCCCGTACCCATTGGTTTTGGGTTCCCGTACCCATTGCCTTTAAGTTTTCTGTTAAGCTCCAATAGATACCCGACTCCGTAAGCTTCTTACCTTGTTTTTGTTAAGCTTCAGCGGATACCTGACTCGGTAAGCTTTTTACCTTTTTGGGTCCCCGCACCCATTATTTTATGTTTTTGGGTCCTCGTACCCATTGCTTTTACCTTTTTTGTTAAGCTTCAGTGGATACCTGACTCCGCAAGCTTTTTACCTTTTTTGTTTTAAGTTTTCTGTTAAGCTTCAATGAATACCTGACTCCGTAAGCTTCTTACCCAACTCCGCAAGTTTTTTACTTTTTATGGGTACCCACGCCCATCTCTTCTTACTGTTTCCTTTTCGGGTCCCCGCACCCATTGTTTTATGTTTTCGGGTCCCCGTACCCATTGCTTTTAAGTTTCTTGTTAAGCTTCAACGGATACCCAATTCCGTAAGCTTCTTACCTTGTTTCTGTTAAGCTTCAATGGATACCCGACTCCGTAAGCTTCTTACCTTGTTTTTGTTAAGTTTCAGCGGATACCTGACTCCGCAAGCTTTTTTACCTTTTTGGGTCTCCATACCCCTTGTTCTATGTTTTCTGGTCCCCGTACCCATTGCCTTTAAGCTTTTCTGCTTCAAGTTTTTTGTTAAGTTTCAGTGGGTACCCGACTCCACAAGTTTTTTTACCTTTTCATGCTTTAAGCTTTATGTTACCTAATTCAGCAAGCTTTTTTTATCTTTTGGGTCCCCGTACCCATTGTTTTTGTATTTTTGGGTTCCTGTACCCATTGCCTTTAAGCTTTTCTACTTCAAGTTTTCAATTAAGCTTCAGCGGACACTCAAATCCACAAGCTTTTTACTTTTTTATGTTTTAAGTTTTCTGTTAAGTTTCAGCGGATACCTGAATTCGTAAATTTTTACCTTTTTATGGACAAAATTGAATCAATTCCTTTGTTTTTCATTTATTCTAAATGTAAAACAAAGGGGTGCAGCTGTTGATACTCAATTTTATCCATTTTCTTTTATTTTCATTTTTATTTAATTTAATTTAAATTTCTTTCTTAAAAAAAAGATAGAAAAGAAAAAAAATCACTACGGGTCAACCCATGACCCAATCTCCATCTCAACCCATAACCCAATTCCTTTCCTGCTGCTGTAGTCCTAGCCTCCACAAACAGCTACACTAAATTGGATTAAAAACTTCTGTCAGTTTTCTTTTCCATTTATCTTCCAATCGTTGCAATTTGAATGAAAAATTATTGCAAATTAAATGGTAATCAACCATACGGCAAGAATAAAAAGGCATAGAATTGAGTGGAAAAGAGGGATTAATCATTCAAAAAGGAAAAAACAAAGAGCAATCACAAAGCTACACAAACGAATTCTCTGCCAAACCATCAACCTTTCACCATCCTTCAAGTTTTAACCATCCCCACCATAACTCACCATTTTTCAACCTCCAATAGCTCCTCCATCCCACCAAATCCATCATCTTCAACCTCAAACACACCACTCACAAGCTACCATTTTTCAACTTTCAACAACTCACCACGAACGCACCAGCCGCGACCACCCACTGCCGTCGAACTGGCACCAGTCCGCCGCTGCGTTGTACCGACCCGCACACCGTCAGGTCCGCCGAGATCCGGCGAGCCGCACGTCGACCAGCCTGCCATCCTTGCAACTTGCCGCCGCTCCTAGCTCTGACTCGCCTCGCACCAGAATCAGCCGGTCCTACACCGCCGTCGCTCCTTAGGACCAGATCCGTTGCCACCGAAGCCGCATCCTCTTTGCAGATCCGGTCGCGTCCTCTCTTTGCAAGGCTCAGCAAAGGTTTTTTGTTCTGTTTCAAATATTTGTGCTTTTATGGTTTTGTGATTTCAGAAGCAAAACAAAATACAAAATAAAGGAACTTTGGGCTTTCGAAAAAAGTATTTCACTTACGTGGGTTTTTTTTTTTTTTTTGAGGTTTTAAAAAAGAGACACATATAAAAATGTAAAAATATTTACATATAGAAAATAAAAAGAGAAAAGGGAAGTAAAAAGAATGTTGAAAAAAATATAAAAATAAAAAAAGCAGTCTGAAAAATATAAAAAATAATGAAAGTTAATTTATGGGCTGGTTTGACTTGATTATAATTTATCTTCGGCTCTTTAATTGATTATATTGTTTGTTGTTATGACTATTGTGATGGTTGGCATGTGAATTTAATATGATCATTTTTTGTATAAATCAAACATTTTAAAACTGACCAATGACGAAAAAATTGGGAGAGGATCAGAGCGCCGATCAAATACACTCTTTCCGATAATCTTGAGGCTTTATATTAGATTTTACTAGGAGCGCTGGCGAGGTCTAATCCCCACATAAAAATTAAAATAATTACGTAAACTAAAATATAACTTTTTTTTTCAAAATATTTTTTTTAAAATAAAAATCCTCGAATAAAAGTGAACAATTCCATATAGTTTCAACATCATATTGTAGTGAATTAAAGTTTTATTTTTCATGAAGACTTTTTTTTTTAAAATTACTACAAAAATCTCATTGTGCCTAAAAATATTTTTCTTGATTGTAAATAAGATTTTATTTGGCTATTTACTTTTAAAAAAAACATTCTCATACCTCAAACAAATTTCTTTGAATTAAAATTTATTCATTGAAATAATGTTTTTATTTGTCCATTTTATTTTGAAAATTGATTCTCTTCAAAAAATAAAATTTTGATTCACTACTTTTATATAATATGTTGTAGACTTAGAATTTGTTTCAAAATAATGACTATTTAGACACCCATTTCTGGTCTTAGTTATTTATCATTCTTGATATTATGCTTGACAAAGTGGGTCATTTCAAAATAAAAATAAAAATAAATTCTTTTCTTTTTAATAATAAATGACCAATTTAATTAATCTTGTAAATAACATTAGATTAAATAGGTAACCGTTCTTAGAACGGACGGTGTAGGGTGCTAATACCTTCCCTACTTGTAATCAACCCCCGAACTCTGAAACGCAGACCATCTTTAAGGTGTCCAATTGCACCATTCCATTTAATGGATAAAGCGATTGGTGGCGACTCCCAACAGCCTAAGGTTTTTTCCTCCCTTTTGTTTTTATTTTTGCGGTACTCTTCGAGACGATTGCGACAGCATTGTTGCTGTATAGTGGAGGAAGAAGTGTAGGGTGAAGGCAAAAAATGATGAAAGCTAGAAGCAGAGTTTTTTTTTTGCCATCAGTAGGTTTGCTCAATCTGTTTGTGTCCCATTGATCTTTGTGTTGCTTAGGATTTATAGGGTTTAACCTGCAAGAAATTTCTCCCTAACTCCTAATGATTGAAAGACAAATTAAGGAAGAAATCATGTCAGAGGTTTCAATCAAAACTGAAAAGGAAAGGTTGCCATTTCAATTGGATTGTACAGTTGCTTGGTCTAGGGTTTGGAGGATGATCATGGTTAGGGTTCTTGGGTTACAACAAGAAAGAAGTTGGGCCATGGGTTAAGAATGAGATTAGGTCATGGGTTGACCCGTAACTATTTTTTTTATTTTTTCTTTATTTATTTTTTTTAGAAATAAATTCATCTTTATATTTTTATTTCATTTTTGAAATCAGACTAAATATAAGTAAATGAAACATCTTGATAAAAAAATATGGACAAAATTAGGTATCAACAGCTGCCCCCCTTTGCTTTACATTTAGAATAAATGGAAAGCAAATGAATTGATTTGCCTATGAAAATTTTTCTGTGTAGATCAATGCAGAATGCAATAGGCATTAAAATAGGGTAAAAACATGGGGTATAAGGATCCCAAAAGGTAAAGGCCACAGGTATACGGACCTAGAGACCTAAAGGAAATGGGTACGTGGACCCAGACATTTAAAGGCAATGGGTACAAAGACCCATTGGAGTTTGATAGAAAGATAAAAAAACTTACGGGGTTAGGTATTCGTTGAAACTTGACAAGAACAAGATAAAAAGCATGCAGAGTTATGTATCCGCCAAAGCTTAAAGCAAAAAGATAAAAAGCTTGTAGAGTCAGGTATCCACTGAAACTTAACAGAAAACTAGAAGCAGGAAAGGTGAAAAAAGCTTATGGAGTCAGGTATCTGCTGAAACTTAACAGAAAACTTGAAGCAGTAAAGGTAAAAAGGCTTGTGGAGTTAGTTATCCCGCTAAAGCTTAACAGAAAACTTAAAGCAGAAAAGGTAAAAAGCTTGTGCAGTCAGATATCCGCTGAAGCTTAACAGAAAACTTAAAGGCAAAAAGGTAAAAAACTCTTGGAGTCAGATTTCCACTAAGGGTTAATAGAAAACTTAAAGCAGAAAAGGTAAAAAAAAACTTGTGGAGTTAGATATCCATTGAAACTTAACAGAAAACTTAAAGTAGAAAAGGTAAAAAAGCTTGTGGAGTCAGATATCCATCGAAGCTTAACAGAAAACTTGAAGCAGAAAAGGAAAAAAGCTTACAGATTCAGGTATCCATCAAAGCTTAATAGAAGGGTAAGAAAGCTTACAGAGCTGGGTATCCACTAAAGCTTGACAGGAATAAGGTAAGAAACTTACGGAGTCGGGTATTCGTCAAAGCTTAACAAAAGGGTAGGAAAGCTTGTGGAGCTGGGTATCCACCAAAGCTTAACAAAAAATTTAAAGGCAATAAGTACAGGGAACCAAAAAAAATTAAAGGCAATGGGTACAGGGACCCAAAAACATTAAAGGCAATGGGTACAGGCACCCGAAAACATTAAAGGCAATGGGCATGTTGCCCTGACTTGTCATGGAAAAGTAATGAGTGAAAGGCAATGAGCATAAGGCTCTAGAAAAAAGGACAATAAGCATAAAGCTCTGGCTTGCCGTGAAAACTTGAAAGCAACGGGTGCAGGGACCTAAAAAAGAAAAGGCAATGGGCATAAGGCCTTGACTTACCATGGAAGCTAAAAGCGATGGGTGCGGGGATCTAGAAAAGTTAAAGGCAATGAGTATAAAGCCCTGACTTGCCATGGAAGCTAAAAGCGATGGGTGCGAGGACCTGAAAATGTTAAAGGTAATGAGAATAAGGCCCTAACTTGTCGTGGAAGCTAAAACCAACAAGTGCGAGGACCCAAAAAAGTTAAAGGCAATGGGCATAAGGCCCTGGCTTATCGCGAAAGCTAAAAGCAATGGGTGCAGGGACTCGAAAAAGTTAAAGGCAAATGGGCATAAGGCCCTGGCTTGCTGTAGAAGCTAAAAGTAATGGGTGAGGGGACCCAAAAAGAAAAATGCAATGAGCATAAGGCCTTGACTTGCTGTGCAAGCTAAAAGCAACAGGTGTGGGGACTCGAAAAAGTTAAAGGCAATGAGCATAAGGCCTTAACTTGCCGTGGAAGCTAAAAGCAATGGGTGCGGGGACCCAAAAAGTTAAAGGCAATGGGTATAAGACCCTGACTTGCCATGGAAGCTAAAAGCAATGAGTTCAGAGACCCGGAAATTAAAGGCAATGGGCATAAGGCCCTAGCTTGTCACAGAAGCTAAAAGCAATGGGTACGGAGACCCAAAAAGAAAAGGTAATGGGCATAAGGCCCTGGTTTGACTAAAAATAGCAAGTTTGTAGGTCAAGGCTAACAAATCGAGAAAAAAATGCACTATGTAATGCATGCTTTAGATGTATGAGAGTACGAAAAACTTTTTTTTTATTTTTTATTTTTTATCTCCATGACTCCTAAGGACATGGTTGTAATCATTTTCAAAGATGAACTGAAATGTGATTTATTGGCAGCCCTTCATTTGTCTATTCAGCCGTCGATTGAAATGTCCAGCCGGGATGACCCTTGAGGTGTGCATTAGATGTGACAGTGACCTGACTATCCTTTCTTTTCTCATCAATACTCTTACTGAGATTTTATTGTGTTTCCTATGACCCTTCAAACAAATCTAAATGCTTTTGCAATATTGTCACATGTTTCATATCTCAATATAAATCTATCATGAGAAATGTATCAACAATAGGTTGCAACGAAAAGGGGTTATCATTATAGAAAGGAAAAAATAGGAAAAATAGTTCAAAAGGGATTAGAAATTGAAAAGTTGATAAAAAAAAATATTGGAGTGGAGTTTTCCAGCTCTTCTAGTGAAGCTCTCTAGAATAATCAGTGTTAATTTCCTATATATGCAACCTTGAACATCCCTTTGTCTATTTCCAAGAATATGATTTGACCTCGTCTTCACGCATTGGGAGCTTTTCATGACAAGACTTCTTATATTCAAACTGCCCCAGTTCGACCCAAGTCTTTGTGTATCAAAGCATTTCATGATTTTCTATTATGAATTCAGACTACCCCAGTTTGGCCTCAAACTACCTTAGTTTGTGACTTGAGGTAACTCTACTTCTTCGGATATGTCAGGTACTATTTTTGACCCTAACTTTTGCCTAGGTCATTCTTTTTGAGTTTTCAACCTAGCGGGTCGCTCTAACTTTTGCCTAGGTCGTGATTTCAGGTTTTCAGCCTAGCAAGCCACTTTTTTTTCTTTTCTTTTTTATGTAGGAGCAAGGAATTGAAAACTCAGAAAAGCATAAAACTTTTGTCTCAGAATTAAAGTTAATAAAAATGAAAATAACCTTTCATTGATTAGAATGAACTTTTTAAGGCTTGTAATGTGGCCAAGGTTAAGGGTTATGAAAGGAAAGATATAAGGCTCAATCAAGTGTTTAAGGGTTGAATGGGACCAAGGATCTTTAGTAAGCTTTGTCAAGAACACTAACACTTTTTACTTATTTTTGTATTCTTTTCCCTTTTTCATTTCATCATTTGCCTATCTTCTTATTCTTTTTTTTTTTTTCTTTTTTCTTCTTCTTTTTTCCTTCTTCACAGAAATCACCTTTTTTTACTTTATGTTAACCCTTAGTGTAGGGGTGATCCTTATCCAATGTTCTTTAAAAGAAGTTTTTTAAGCTCAGAAGGGGGTAACAGGGGATAATAAAGATTGTAAAGGATATAGAAAGATGACTAATCTTCATTTTCAAATCATGATTGCTTATTTTCAAAACTTTAATTTTGAGACAAAATGATAATGCACACCAAGAGATTACTTATTTGTTCTTTTTCAAAAATCATGCTTCTAATTGCTTTGGTGACTTCCTCCTTGATCTTTAAAGACATTTCAGGGTGTATTCTCCTCAGTTTCTGCTTTTTCGCCTCAGCATTGGGGTATAGTAGAATTTTGTGGGAAGCTATGCTCAGATCCAGCACTGACATATCTTGGTACGACCATACGAAATTTTTATCCTAATCAAATCATAACTCAACCAGCTTGCTTCCCTAATCTTTTTTCATAGAAGTGCCAATTTTAATTTTTTTTCTTTTTCATCCTCTGTCCCTGAATTAATCACTTTCATTAACTTTTTGTGGGGTTAAATTTCTTCAGCCTTTTGTTCCATTAATTTCATTAGCTTAGGAGAGGGTTCTCAATTGTCACCATTATCTTTTTTAATGGGATGATCAAAATCATATAATGGGGTCATAGCACTGGCATTTTCAAGAGAATCACTTTCAAATCCACACAAGTAAAAAGCTATTGAATGAAGGTTAATGTAATGGTTGGATAGAAACTAAAAGAATAGCAAGAAAATGCATTTATTGATAGTAAATATTGAAAAGGAAACATGTGAGCCCATTTTCTCAACATATCTTCCTAAAGTCTTGGGCATAGCTATAGGATTAACATTACAGAATTACTAGGTTGATCATCCTCGATAGCGGTCACTGCATTTCAAAAGTTATGTCAGATGTCACAGATGAGGATCCCCTTATCTTTGGGTTCTTGATTTTCCAATTGGGCCAATCACTTCTCTTTTTTCTCTTCCATTATCCTCTTTTATCGGCCTTGGTGGGTTTGTATTTGGGTTTTGGGTCCATGGTTGGGTTAGTTGAGACGGCATGGTGGGGAGTGTTTGGTTTGGGATGAGAGGTTGTATATGATAATGGATTATTGAGTGATCAGGTTGAGGGTATGAAGCATGGGAGACATTAGCATTGTATGAGTTGTAAGGTATATAGGGAGGTTGGAAGCATGGTTGAGGGTTGACTAGGTTTTCCTTAGGTGAAACTTCTTTGATCGGGAGTAACAACATAGACTTCTCCTTATCTTTTCTTCCTTGATAGGGGCCTTTTGGCAGTAATTATCCCTATTAAAATTTCAGCGATCTTCCCACTTCTCATTCCTCCCTCAACTCTTTCTCCAATGATGACCATGTTCGAGAAATTTGATGACACTCTCCCTATCATCTTGTCATAGAATGGAGATTGGAGAGTATCGATGAACGTAGCCACCATTTCTCTTTCTGTTAATGGGGGTTTAACCTGAGCAGCTATTTCTCTCCACTGTTGAGCATATTCCTTAAAGGTTTCAGCTTCTTTCTTAACCATATTCTGCAACTACAGTCTATCTGGTGCCATATCGAT
This sequence comes from Ormosia semicastrata, assembly GCA_029884595.1. NCBI lineage: Eukaryota > Viridiplantae > Streptophyta > Magnoliopsida > Fabales > Fabaceae > Ormosia > Ormosia semicastrata. The sequence continues at coordinate 41,322,983 of JAQQTO010000059.1, forward strand.
GTTGTATTTATATTGCTTCAAGAAAGCATCGGTCAAGTCCTTGAAACATAGTATATGGGTATGTTCAAGGTATGTATACCAATTAGACGCTGCCCCAACTAAGCTGTCTGGGAAGAAATGGATCAAAAGCTTGTCATCATGAGCATGCGAGGCCATCCTGCAGATGTACATGGTCAGATAGTTGTTTGGGCAAGTGGTTCCCTTATATTTATCGAAATCTGGGATTTTAAACTTTGAGGGAATCACCACATCCTGGATAAGGCAGAGTTGTGAGGCACCCAGAAGACCATAGCTACTTGCTCTTTCTATGACTCGTAGTCTCTCTTCAAGAACTTCTAGTTTCTCTTTTAGATTGAAAGCCTTCAGCTGAAGGGTTCAACAAAGAATTACTAGTAATCTTATGGGAGAAAAACTGTGGCATGTAAAAAGGGGTTAAATGTTGCATTGATAATGTCCCATTGGCACCAAGGTAAGAAGGTTGGGTCGGAGCTGAGTTTTGTGACCCTGAAGTAGACATTACTAATGGTGTGCCGCTCTTGGGAGGGTTGGTAATTTATGACAACACAAAACTTAGGGGAAGACCATATGGGAGAATGAAAAAAGGGAACTGAGGAATTTCATTTGCATTTAGCTGAGATCCTTGTGTTTAGGTAGTGTTTGGAGGGTTAGAAGTTGTTGTGACTGCCAGTGCATTGCCCTCAGGGGTATTGGTGGCTAATGGTGGCACATAACTAGGTGGAAGGTCATATGGTGGGAATAGAGATGCATGTGATTCTTGATGATTGGTAACAAGGTTTTGTGTAGGGTTATTTGGGTAGAAGGTGAGTGGCATCATGGCCCATTGAGAGGTGACGCCAGGATATTGCCAAGGAATTGGTGAAAAGCCAGGTGGGTAAGTAGGTGTGGTCGAAAGATCATCATTTGCTCCTGAAGGAGTCCCCTTTATGTTTTTTGTTCTTTCCAAAGCTTGCAAAACTTCTAAGACCTTGGCCATTTGTTCCTTTAATTAGCTGACTTCATTCCTCAGCTCTTCCTATGACATGCCCCAGTTCATCCATGACTTTTGATTGGGAGCGAGCTCCTATACAGGTGTCGTAGAGATAATTTATTTTGTATTATTATGAATATGATAAAAAAATGTAAATATAAGTATACTAAAACAAGAGTAAAATTATGCATGTGGAGACATGGTCCTAAGCTTGGTACCTGTCCTAAAAGATGGGTCCTATGTACCATGATAGCTCTAAGGTTATTTCAGCAAGTGATAACTTTGGTTCTAGACCCCTATCAGACAAAAGGTCCTCAAATTGTCTCTTGCTATCGCCAACACTTTAATTTATGGGAAATAAAAGTGGGAAATTATCATCACTTTGGTTCTATGCTATCCAATATCATCACTTGGAGAACCCTCCAATCTTTATGTGGGAAATTATTTTCTTGATGACATTGTTTAAATTTTATAATTACTGTTTACAAAAATAAATTATAATAATTATCAATAATTAACTTAATTATCATTATTACTAATACCTCAATTAACAATCAATAATTAACTTTAACTTGAAATCCCTAATATAGGCTATAATTATCTTCTTTTAAACAAACAATTAAGTAATTAAATTAATTATCATTATTCCTAATACCCCATCAATAATTAACTTTAATTTTTGTTAGTGAAATATAATTAGGTTTGATATATTAGGCTGGGCCTTGCTTTTGTATATCAATAGCTCTAATAGTTTATTATAAATATAGTGTTAGGGTGGCTAATCATAACAAGTTAGCTACTCTTTTTATCTGTTTTACCTCTTATGCTTCTCTTCTTCCCCATCTTTCTTTTCTCTTTACATGGTATCTAGAGCCAGAAACAAACCCCAGCATTCCAAACCCTAATATGCCTTTTTCCAAAAAATAAAAAACAAAAAAAATGAAAAAAAATGATACCTTTGTGCTCAGAATCTGTCGATCTGCCATTTTCCTAGGGTTGATTTATTTTTTCAAGCATTGCTGAGGTCTAGATCGGAGATTTTCATTACTGTTTGGGCGTGAGGGCTTCACGCTAATGTGCTGAATAATGGCCAGGGGTGCCACGCGTTCTGTTTCCGGAGACTAGGGGTGTCGCCGCCGGCCAGGGGAGTTGTGACTGGTGTTTCCGGGGACTAAGGGTGTCGCTGCCGGCCAAGGGTGCTGTGTTTTGGTGTTTTCAATCGCAGTTTGACGTTTTCTAGCTAGCCTAATCCGTGATTTAGGCATTTTCAGGCATGCTTTGAGGTTTTCTTTCGTACTCAGTCCTCTTGTTGTGTTTTTGGGTGCCATTTGAGGGTTTTCAATTCTGTTGAAGCATTTTTCGGTGGTGTTTAGGTGTTTCTAGTGCTGTTTGGGTATTTTTCTTTAAGCCCAGCTTTTTTCATGTTGTTTGCAATATACAGTGGTGCCTCTTTCTTTTTCTCTGATGGCTGATCCTGCTCATGATTCCAGTTCCACCAATTCTGATGAATTTGAGAAGTCAACGAAACCTACAATTATGCCTGACGTCATATATGCTTTTGTCTGCATTACTGATGATAAGTTTGATGGGAAATACTATGCAGAATGGCGTAAAACTATTACCATGTTTCTCACTAGGATTGAGAAAGAAGATCATCTAACAGATGATCCACCGATATCTAAAACTAGGCGTGATTGGTGGTTGCGAGAAGATAACTGCCTCTTTGGTATGATCAACAAAACCCTTGATACTTCCTTTAAACATGTTGTCTCTCATTGTGATACTATGAAAGAGCTATGAGAGTATATAGAGTTTCTTTATTCTGGGAAAGCCAACTTAACTCGTATTTATGAGGTGTCACAGGCATTTCATAGACCAGCACAGTAGGTTAAGTCTATTCATGGGTATTTTACTGACTTTAAGCGTATCTATGAAGAATTGAATGACCTCCAACCTATCTCTACTGATGTTAAATAGATGCGCTTACAGCAGGAACAACTGGCAATTGTGAGTTTATTGTCTAAATTATCCTCTAAGTTCAGTGCCACTTGTGATCAGCTATTGACTGGTTCTGATCATATGACCCTTGCTGATGTTTATCGCCGCCTCATGTGCACTCATCATGAGTTGCATTTTGATTCTTCTTCTGGATCACCGGCTGCTTTGGTTGGTCGTGGTGGCAGTAGAACAGGTAGAGGTAGAGGTAGATGTTGTGATAATCGTGGTAGAACAGGTGGTCGTTTTGGTGACCGTGATGATGGTCGTGATGGTAGTTTTCTGGTGGCCGTGATAGTGATTCTTATTTTTGGTATTACAGCATATGATATGTCTAAAATGTGTTTTTAATCATAGAAAAAGATCCCTATCCGAACAAAGTAAGTTGGGCCAAGATGTTGCAAACTAGTTTACAACACTTAGAGTTAGAGCTCTTGCAATTTTTTTACCATAATAATTGTTAATTATCTGACATAGTTTTCATTTTTAAATTTTTTTTAAAGTATGTAATTTTAACTGTTACTTACAAATGCAAAAAAATTGCAATTATTAGGAGTTAGAGCTCTTGCCAATTTTTTTACCTTAATAATTATTGTCGTTTTTTTTTTTTTTCTCTTTCCATTGTTTTTAAAGTACGTAACTTTGACAATTACTTACAAATGAAAAAATTTGTAATTTTTATATGTAAAAATTGTGAATTTGTTATTAAAAAATAATCATTTTATTATTTTAATATATTATTTTTACATTGATTAATAAAATATAAATTTATGATTAATTATATATGTTAGATTCCAACCTAAAACCAATTGGCATTAAGAGGAGTGGCCCAACAGATATATAAATTGCACCCAGAAGATTGAGGCAGGTGATGTGAGATTCTTAACACTCCCCTCCACAGATGCCTGACGGAACAGGCGAGCCTAACAGAATAGGCAACACAGGAAGATGTGATCTTGACTCTGATACCATGTTAGATTCTAACTTAAAACCAATTGGCATTAAGAGGAATGACCCAACAGATATATAAACCGCACCCGAAAGATTGAGGCAGGCGATGTGGGACTCTTAACACCCCCTCTCCACAGATGCCTGACGGAACAGGCGAGCCTAACAGAATAGGCGACACAGGAAGATGAGATCTTGGCTTTGATACCATGTTAGATCACTACAAGAAAATTGAGATTTAGCTACGGACAAATCCGTCGCTAAATGGGAAAAATCCGTCACTAATATTAAATTAGCGATGGATTTTGTTTGTCGCTAAAGCCATTGCTAGATTGCTCCACGCTAAATTTTAGCGACGAAAATGAGTCCATCGCTAAATTAGCAACAGATTATTCCCACATAAATACGTCGCTAAATTAGCAACAGATTAGTCCCACGCAAAATCCATCGCTAAATTAGCAACAGATTATTCCACGCAAAAATCCGTCTCCAAAATTAGCAATGGATTATTTTCTACGCAATTTCGTCGCTAAATTAGCAATAGAATATTTCCACGCAATACCATCGCTAAATTAGCAATGAATTATTCTCACGCAATTCCGTCGCTAAATGTGCACCACGTTAGTAAAAATCCTGATCCCAAATTGCATTTTAGCAAGAGACTAATCCGTCGCTAATGGACTGCAACATCGCTCTTTTTTTAATGAAACATCTAACCCTTGTTTAATTTCTCATAAATTGAATACAATAAAATACTAGAAAACATAAAACAATATCCTTAATTACTTGCATAACATTAAATATATATTAATATATCTCAAAATATCATTCCAAGCAAATAGTTTAAAAACTATCTACATTATATCAAAATATACTGCCAACATGGCACAAAATGCTATACATAGACCTGCACAAGTTGTCTTCCTAAGCAAAAGTTAAGCCTAAAACTGTCTATGTAGAAGTTATATTCATGGAGTGAATGGACTAAGATCATTTGGTGATGCTTGTGTAGGATTCTCTCTCTGAAAAGTACTTGAAAGTTGTCTAACAGCAGTTTGCACCTCCTGTTGTACCACCTCTTGAACCACTGCTCTCACATCTCCTAACCTTTTCTCAATCTCACGTTGGACAGCTTCTTCAAACTCAGGTGTGTTAGAATAATGATGTGTGGAAGCATTAGAAGTACCAACTTTAAAATTTAGTGGGCAAACCACAGATGATTGAGATCCTAGGCCATAAATTCTGCCTTTCTTTGGCCCACCAACAGCTTCAACCCAAAGTGACAACTCTTCTTGATTATCTAAGTCATGTGCTCATTTGTTATATCATCTTCAGTCCTCTCAAATGTGTCACTTTCTATTATGTCATCTTCCACCCCATCATTGTTTTCATTAGATGTGTCACCAACATGCTCTTGAAGTTTTCTCTTTTTAAGTACTTTATAATTTTCCTGAAAATATGATATAATAATTAGTTCATGCATAAAAAATAAGTTACTCATAGAGAAAGAGAAATAAAGTCATTACAATCAATCTGATTTCTTAATGCACTGAAGACTTTCTAAAAGAAAATTGTTTACAAGCAATCTATCCTACATAACTGCCAAAGACAACAATATTCTTACAATAAGGAAAAAAAGAAACAAGAAAACAATGTATCTGCCATATTAGCTTACTGGAAGTATAAATCAGATGTTACTTGTTAGATTTGACTTTTTTTTTGGCAATATTTTATACAGATGATGAAACTGACAGGAAGAAAAGAAGAAAGTTAAGGTCGTGGTAGAAGAAGCAAGATTGATATCAAAGCTGCAATCAAAACACATCCTTGAGAACACTGAACAAGTTAAGCTACCCAATTAAGACAAATAACTATATTATATATGATAATGTTCAAGTCATTTCTCTGATCTTAAAAATTAATCCAAGTAATCCAAAAATTTGACAAATAACAGTAAGTCAAATACTATGTGGCAGAGTTGAGACTGGCTTAACACATCAAAATTTTCCAACTACTCATTGTTCCCTCTTCGAATGCTGTGTTGGATGGTTTGGTGTCACGCTAGCAATGTTTAAGATAAAGATAAAGCAATGTACAGAACCAACCAATACCTTCCCCACAATATACAATTGAGTGAAGGTCCCAAGAGATTAGACAAGTTTATCTTAGTAGACAGAATTAGGAAAGCATTTTGAAAATATACCATTTATGTTTAAGCTTTTCCAAAACAAGGCATAAACTAACCCAAAACTTTTTAAAACTAACGAGACAAAAGGCCAAAACCTGTGCCTGAGACTTAGTGATGCAGTTGACTGTACCAATCAACACCAAAAAAATTACATTCTAACTACACTATGGTTTTCTGTTTCCAAAAAAGAAATATTAAGATAGTAATTGACAAGATCTTCTTTATGCATGGATTAGTAACATCACTACCTGAGTCATTGTTCTTCAATTTTCTCAACTCTTCAAGGCAATCCAACTCAATTGGAAAAGATAAATATTGTAGAGTAAAAAGTACTTGGGAATGCATAAAGCCTTTCAAGTAATAATAAATATTGTTATCCAATAAAAGACAAATGAATTTCCATAATCTGTAACCAACTTTTTCTTATACCTCCATTTTCCTAGGAAAAAGATACTCGGAGAATGGTTAAGTAATTCCTTTTATCCAAGCTAACTAACACAAATGACCTTAGATCCAAATTTTGATATCAAATCTATTACTCATAAAAGACTGCAAAGCAACCCATTACTAAAGAAAAGCATAAGATTGAGATATAGGACTAGGAGTAGTAAGAATAGCAGTCTTAAGTAGTGAAGTAGATGCAATAACACTAGAACTAGTAAGAAACGTAGTTATATTAGCATAATGCATATGAACTAGTAGGAAAATCAGTTATATTAGCATAATGCATAATACAAATTGCATTAAGAATCATAATATCATAAATTGCACAACAGTCAATATTATTAGGAAAAGAAACAAATTTAGAAATTGAATGAGAATCAATAGCAACTTAATAAGTAGCAAAAATAGTCATCAGTTTATTAAGAATAAGTTATTGTGACTATATTAGTATCAATAATAGTGGTATTTATATGGATTTTGAAATCAAAATCAGTAGCACAAATAGAATTACATAAAGTATTAGCTATGCCATCATGTTTAGATGTATCAAAACTAGTTAAAAATGTACAACCATGAATAGAAGGAACAAACAGGGGACCAATCATTTGCCCCAATAAGACAACTGCTACTTAAATTTATATAGATAATCATGCAGACTAGATATAAGAATAAAGAAATAGAAAGGAATCCAACAAGAGGATGGATATATACCGCAACAGATTTTGATTTCAAGTCACACCAATCATCTTTCTTTTTTGAGTGGTGGGTCAACATGAACAACTTTGGTGCAGTAGCTGAACACCCATCTTCTCCACCTATATTAAAAAAACCTTAGCATTATATAAAGTATTTAAACTAATCAAAACACTAACAATCAAATTTAAAAACATACATATTCATCAAAATATCCTTCCAAGTGGTTTTGATCCCCCCGTATGTAAGGATGGCCCATTGTTGTTTGAACTTGATAGTCTATTTTTGGAATTAATTTCTGAAATCTTCTTCACATCTTCTTTTTCCCAATATTGCAAAAGTATGTTCCAATGATTTTCAGCAATCCATTTAGGAGGAATCTTAGAAGCTTAAATTTTTTTTTTTGCCTTGCTCAAGTGGTCACTTAGTCGCTTTGCACCAATTTGTTCAAATCTGTCTTTAATATGTTCCTCAAGTGTTTGGTCCCAAAAATAAGACCTCTAGAATATAACAAGAAAAAAAAGTTAGATTATTGCATGTTAATGGAAAACTTTACTTATAAAAAGAATAATATGTTAAACTCATCTTAATCAACCTTTAACTCATTGAACCACATGTTTCTAGCTTCATTTGGTACTTCACTCCATTTATACCATGGGCCACCAAATGATTTTTTGAATATCTTTACTATATGTCGAACAGCATCATGAGGCTTGAACCTAAAGAAAAAAGAAGAACCATAAATTATTATAACTTTAATGTTAATACCAAGAATAAGGCAGGCTTACGTTTTTCCATTAAGAGCCAAGTGTCGTAGCCCATTTGTAGCTTGAGATGTGTGGGTGGCGGAGGTGGTGGAGGTGGGGGTGGAGGTTGGTTGAGAAGGACCCGCAGCTTGAGAGATGGAGGCTGGTAGTGGAGAAAGATTTGCATTGGTAGCTCCACCATTACCTCGAGAACTCACTCCTTTACGATTAATATTTGGCATGTCTAGAGTAATCACCAAATAAATGATTGAAAGACCCACCAAAATCACACTTGTGTTTTATAATATATAGCGGAATGAAGTAAGAATTAAGAAACAAAACACAAATCATATCTGTATACAAAAGCAATCACAATAACTTAAAACTATAACATAAATCACTCATTCACATGATTGCAATAGTCTTAAAGCCAATAAAAATACAAACACAAAAAATATTAGATTTATTCATCAACGTCATCTTGAGTGTCTTAATCATCATCAATGGATTCATAATCTACACTCTCTTCCTCTTGATCATCTTCAGAGAGTGACTCAAAGTCAGATTCTTCAATATCTTGTACTTCCTCTTCCTCACCATCAATGTTGCACAACATATCAAGTTCATCATTTAATATCAATTCAGGTGAGATAGACATCTCAGTTTCTTGGTAAGCCAAATCTGGAGACTCAATCATGCTTCTAGCTTTAATATTGCACACAGCCCACCAATCAATTCTATCTTTCTTTTTGCTAGGATACTCTGAGAAGTACACCTGTTGAGATTGATGAGCTAGTATGAATGGCTCATACTTCAAAAATCTTCTTTTGTGATTAATATCAACTAGACCATAATGTTTATGCACCTTCCATCCTCGATTTATAGTGGGATCGAACCACTCACACTTGAACAATACAATAATAGTTCTTTTAGTGGTTCGGTTAGGGTACTCTAATTGTATAATATCAACCAGCAATCCATAATAATCGCTTTCAGAATCTTCACCAGAGGAAGTGGTCCCTTTTATTAACACACCACTGTTCATAGTTGATTTATTTATGCCATGGCTAATGTGTGAAACCTATAACCATTTACACAATATTGAGGCCATGTGTGCACCTCCCTGAAGGGACCCCATGCTAAATCCTTTATACGATGATCAGTGACACCATTTGCTGAATCAAAAACCTAGTAAGAAATTTACAATTGATTAAGTGTCAAGTCAATTAGAAAATACTAATAGTAATCATTTAATTGATTATAAGAAACTTACATATGACTTGAACCAAGTTGCAAATTCACTATTTATCTTAGCCTCTAATATTTCACTAGAAACATCTGGTGAACTATTTTTCACTTCTTCTTCAAAGATCCTACATCGCATGTCACAAGTGATAAGATATTAAAGTTATGACTACTTAAGCTATTAGGTGTTATAATGTTAAACTTACTCAAGAAATGGTTCAATCTCTTGACAATTCAAGAGAACATAAGTGGTTGCTGCACTTAATTCAGCATCTGACAAATATCATTTTTGCTCCTTTCCAGCTGGGCGTCCTGGATGGGTGAAAATACTAAAGCATCCATCTGGTGCATCAACCCATCCGCCATCATCATGTCGACTAATTTTATTTAGCTTGGTTTGGATGTGAGGCTCAAAATAATAAGAACAAAAGGTTGAAGTTTCTTCAATAAGATATGCTTCACAAATTGAACCTTCTACACGTGCCTTATTCTTAACCTTCTTCTTCAAATTATGCAAAAACCTACATTAAGAAATGTTTCGCAAGTTATTAGCATTGTCAAATTTAGCCATGATAATTTAGCTAAAGATTAAGAACCTTACCGTTCAAATGGATACATCCAGCAATATTGAACTGGACCACCAACCATCGCTTCATATGGTAAATGGATTAGCAAATGCTCCATAGAGTCAAAAAATCCTGGAGGAAAAATTTTCTCTAATTTGCATATAGTCACCACAATGTTTGTTTCCAATTTTTTCATACGTTCTACTTGTATCACATTTGAGCATAAATCTTTGAAAAACAAACTTATCTCGGTCAAGGTATTCCAAATTGGTTCGGGTAACAAGTCCTTGAATACAATTGGCATTAACCTCTCCATAAACACATGACAATCATGGCTTTTCATCCTAGATAGCTTGTAATCTTGCATGTCAACACAATTAGATAGATTTGAAGCATAACCATCAGGGAGCCTTAAGTGTTTGACCCACTCACACACCAATTTGCGTTGTTCCTTTGATAATGTGTATGCTGATTTTGGCTTCACAATTTTACCATTATCGTGAACCTTCAATTCAAGATTGGGACGATTGCAATACAATGGTAAATCTTTCCTAGCTTTTAAGTTGTCCTTCGTCTTTCCTTTGACATCCATCACAGTGTTGAATATATTATCAAACACATTCTTTTCAATATGCATCACATCAAGATTATGTCGAATGAGGTTCGTATGCCAATAAGGCAAGTCCCAAAATATACTTCGTTTGGTCCAATTACCTATAAACTTTTCTCTACTAGCCTTCTCCATGATCTTAGGTAAGCCACGCACTTGTTGCCACACTTCATCACCTGATGGCCTTGGTGGAGGATTGGACTTTTCAACCTTACCTTTATAAAATGACTTCTTATCCTTACGAAAAGAATGATCACATGGTAAAAACTGACGATGGCAATCAAAGAATGTTGGCTTTTGTCCTTCCTTCAAGTAAAATGTCTTACTTAACTCCATACAATAAGGGCATGACAAAACACCATGTGTGCTCCAGCCAGATAGCATGCCGTAAGCAGGGAAGTCATTTATAGTCCACATAAGTGCAGCCCATAGTTGGAAATTTTGCTTCTTAAAGGAATCGTAAGTTTCCACACCAACTTCCCACAAAACTTTCAACTCTTCTATTAAAGGTTGTAAGTACATGTCAATATTTTGTCCATGACTTTTTGGCCCTGGAATTAGAAGAGTTAAGAACATGTAAGGTGTATCCATATACATTTCTGGTGGGAGATTGTATGGTGTCAAAATTACTGGCCAACAAGAATATGGGTGTGCCATATGCCCATAAGGACTGAATCCGTCAGCTGAAAGACCTAACCTAACATTTCGAGGCTCATTAGAAAAGGACGGATGGCACTCATCAAACCACTTCCATGCCTCTCCATCGCAAGGATGGCTCATCACCCCCGACTCCCTACTAGTTGTTTTGTGCCATGTCATGTGTTCAGCGACCTTTGTTGACATGTATAATCTCTTCAATCTTGGTGTAAGAGGAAAGTAACGTAATACCTTAAAAGGTGTGTCATTTTGCTTCACATCACCATTTACATTCGGTTTATAACGAGGATGACCACACACTGAGCACTCTTTTTTTTCTTTGTTTCCACCATAGTATAGCATACAACCATTCATGCATACATGTATCTTCTCATACCCTAATCCAAGTTTTTTAACCATTTGTTTGGTCCTATAAAAATCATCAGGAAACTTCGCATCCTCTGGCAATAGCTCCTTCATTAATTGCAAAATGCGATTAAAGCAATTCTCACTCATGTTGAACTCAGACTTGATGTTTAACATTCTTGACATCGCTGACAACGGAGTGTGTGTTCTACAACTATTATATAATGGCTCTTCTGCTGCTTTCAACATCTCATAAAATTGCTTAGCATCTTGATTAGGAGGCTCTTCATCATTTCTATCACAATCAACATTGAAACTTGGTCCAGCAGCTTCCAAAACCATTGTACGGTATGGATTTATTGGTTCATTATCGACCATCGACTCAAGATGAACACTAACATCATGCTCAAAACTATCAATAGGCACATAAGGCTCCCCATGTGAGATCCATTGGTAGTATTCAGGCACAAACCCAAACTTGTAAAGGTGATGCTTCACAGTCTCAATATCAACAAACTGTCCATTATCACACCTTGAACAAGGACACCTTATCTTTCCATTAGATACAAAATTTTCTTGACTTAATGCAAATGACAAAAACTCATCTATGCTCTTATAAATTCATCTGTCAAACCCTTTTCGATTTGGCGCTAGTCTATTATACATCCAATATCGATCCCCTCATGCTTTCTATATTATGAATGAAAACAAAACAAAAAAAACTTCATTAAGATAGGTGTTAATGGGACAAACCTCATGATCATACTAAAAGTAACAATATGAAGTTCATTAAGACTTTAAAAACACTTCCTTAATTTAGTAAAATTGAAAGCATTTTTACTTCAGCAAACAGGAAGTACTGCCAAATTATCTAACCTTCAACTCAATACGCTCCTCCAATAGATGTGTGTTCCAGACAAATCGAGGGTCAGCCTGATATACAAATGGAAAAAGGACGGCTAAAATTTTCAACAAACTTTTACTGATAATTGCAATAAATAGTGTCAATAGTAATTATGTAAGGATACAAACTTTTTCAATGAACAAAAAATATCCCAAACAATAGCATGAGTTATATACAGGATAGTTCTAAGGATCTTTTGGAACACTATGTAAGTATGTATTGATTAAAATCAAAAGTAAAATTTCTCTTTCTACAAAGCAAGATCATCCTCTATATAATTTATTGGTTTCTTATTCAGTTCATAATTAGCCAAATAATTATAGTAAAATGTCTTTTTGGACAACTTTTGGATAAATGATACCAGGAAGTGCTCAATATTATAAGTAATATAAAATCCCGTGACATTAAGACCAAAAAAAATGCACAATATTATAAGGCCCATAAAAAAAGAAAAGAAAAATTGCAGTATAAGTGCTCCAATCCTCCAAGACTCTTTGGTGATGTGGAAACGGTAAGCTTGCCCTGATCCTGAGATTGGGAAGCCATGGATGATGGATGGGAAAATTGAAGCTTCAAATTGATAATGAAAACCAAGATCTTCCTTTATATAAAAAACGCACCAAGCCAACTAGTCAAGGACTAGTCTTTTTTCCACTATCTTTCTGCCTCTAACCTTGGATAACTTACCTTTTAATACAAGCCAAAACTTTTTCTCTCTCAAATCAATCTAAAAGAGTAGTACTATATATGGTGGTCCACAAATTCAGAATAACAGCACCGTTTTTGGGTCAAGCACTGCAAGACCCTTATAATTATCTCGATATTTCAGATTTAAAAAAAAAAACTTTGACGCCTAGACTACAGAGCCTTTCCCTTTTCCTGATTCTTACATTGCCATATAGGGAAGAAAGAAATCAATGGCAGAGTGCCAGTTATATGAAGTGGAAAAAAAGCATCAGCCTCTGAGACATTCAGTTTTGAAGGCAAAAAATTTAATGAGTTAGTTAATGAATTAAATAAGGTACTATTCTCAACTTTCTAAGGGTTGGTTGTTGGACAGCATACAAGTCTCCTCACCAATATCCAATATGGGCTATTCCTTTACTATTTGGCATTGAATTTGGGTGTCCCTCCTCGCCTGCTGGATATTTTCCCACATTCAATGAAGGTCATATATTCCAGTTACATCATTTATTATGGTTCAAAATGCACCAAACCATTGATGAAAGAGCATCTAAGAACACATGCGCAATATGAGGTTATTAAACATAGAGGGTTCAGCTCACAATAGGTGAAGTTGCCATTGAGTATTCTCTATCGTCTCCACTAAAAGTTATTCTCCCAACATTATAAGTAGAAATACGTTGATCAAATAATATATATATATATATATATATATATATATATATATATATATATATATATATATATATATATATATCAAATAGTTATTTTTAGAATATCTATATTCCATTCAATTTATATATGGGAATACAAATATTTTAAGAGTAAATATTGGTATTGGTTTTTTTTTTTTTGTATTAATTGGTATTGTTATTCTATTCAATAATGTTTTATGAATGTTGAATCTTGTGAATCCAAATGTTAAATTAAAAGTTTTCATAAACTAAAACAAGTTTATATAACTTATAAATCTTTTGGTACATTGTACTTATTTATATAATTTTGATTTGAGGGTAATTGTTAATAAAATCATCTTCAAAGTGGTAATTTCATGATTCGAACCCTACATGATAAGAAAGGTTTATATAATTTTTTATTTTAAAAAAATTAGTTTATGGCACTACTTCATTTTAACTATAAATTTATCTAAACTTTGCTATATATAATATATTAAGATAATATCACATTATTCAATAATTAGTTTAGTTAAATTCACATTTTAAAAAAAATTATTTAACGACGTAAGTATAAAAACTTACTCATGGAATAATTATATATCCCTTACTTTTGAACTATAGAATAGTACAGGACATTGAAAACTAAGGAAATAATCAAATAAAGTAAGAAATAGTTCAATTAGTCATATATTTGTATATATAAAGTTATAAGTACTATTTTTCTCGTAAAGAGATTTGGTGCTAATTAATAGAAATATGGGATTAATTGATGAACAAAGTGATAATTATTTTGTAGGGGATCCAATCCGAAGAGGATTCAAATCAAAAGAACATGGTGATGGATAGGAGAGACAACATGAAGAAAGGGGTTAACCATGTGGGAAGCTCGTGCTTTTATGTTTGATTGCACACATGGCAGTTTTATGCAAAATCAAATTAAAATAGTAAGAATAGTCAAGATGTATGAGAAGAAAAAATCCTAAATAAAGCAAAAAAAAAGGGATATGTGGTCACAATACTGTCAATAAAACGACACGGTATATAATGCATATCTTCCCACTTAATATTATTAATGCTCAATATACCTGAGAGAAATTGACTATGACAGGAAGAATATGTGCCACACAATCTTGAGGCTCCAACAATTTTCCAAGAGCCGCACAACCCTCAACAGCAAGTAGCCGAACAAAATCTTGATCTGCAAGAATAAGGGTCAAGAAATTATTAGTTAAAAATATATGCATCCAGAAGCGACATGTTTAAAAAAGGAGTATAACAATACTACTCAATACATGAGCAAGACAAACTCAGATTGTATTCATTTATCACATAGTTAAGTCAAATATATTGACAATGCCTTTAGTTTCTAACAAGGAAAAGAAATTGAGGTCAAGAATAAAGGAAAACTTAAAAAGTCTCATCTGAACCACTAATGATATCAAATTTTGAAGCTGCATTGTCTTAAAAAGATATCAAACAAATTAATCAGAAATTCAAAATGCCAATTTTCTTAATAAGATTATAAGTTATAAGCAGCAATAATGTTTTTTTTCTCTTGGAAAAAATAATTAATGTTTTGTTTTATTCACCGATTATTTGGTATGTGAATGTGAACTGATTTGGCCTCTTTGAAACTAGATACATGTGCACTGTTTCCTTTACCAACTCAAAAACAAAGTCAGCTCAACTGGCAAAGTCTGCATAAATGAAAAATTAGCTTCTAAAAGTGTGCTGTTGAGGAAACTGAGGTGAACAGAGATTAAATACAAACAGTTGAAGGCTATTAGTTCTTTGAGAATTGAATATTTCTTGTATTTTAGGGACTTTACTTTGATGAATAACTTCCGATTCACGTTTTCCATGACCTAGTTGAAACTTATGTAAGACTCCAAAAATGTCTTAATGAGATTCATTTTCTTTTATGAACCCTTTTTTTATCTATTGGTTTCTTTCTTGTTGATCTTCTGAACTCAATTGATCTCACAAGTTTGAGCACTTAGACCCAGAGCCAGGAAGGTGCATGAGAATAGATGGTAAGAAATGGAGGTGCTCAAAGGAAGCATATCCAGACTCAAAGTACTAATTGAAACAGTTGTCAGCTGATAACCTTTCTCATTTGCAAAACAGATAAGGATCAATTTTTCTCTTTACATATAAGTATTTCAAACATAATCAAATTTTCTCTTTAGATATTAGTAAAAATTTCAACATATTTCCCCTTTCTCATTTAGCAGAAGAGGTGATCTTGTTGGATGAATGGCTTAATCTGTATGGTATGAGAGCTAGGATAGCACTGGCTGAAAAAAGAGATCAAGTATGAGTACAAGGAAGAGGATCTAATGAACAAGAGCCAACTGCTTCTGTAAATGAACCCAATTCACAAGAAGATCCCAGTGGACAACACTAAGTAGCTTCTAAATATCCCAAGAATTCAATTGATTCATGCTCAACAAAAATCATACAGGGGAAAAAACCTTCAACCTCATACCAGTCACTATAAGCCCTGAACAACTGCATCATCTTAACTAAACAAACCGCAAGCACAAACTTCAAACTTCATAGTGATCCCTAAAATACTACTATCAAAGGAAATGGCACCCAGGTAATAGAATTGATTAAATTTGCATGACAAAGAGACAATGAAATACAACTACAAAAATTTTCATCATTCACTCATCTATAAGAATCTTCAAAAGTAGAGCAAAACTAGAACTTTCATTGATCAACAGAAAAACATAAACATATCAAAATTCTACACCAACTTAATAGAAAGACACTTGCACAGAGGCAGAAACCATTCAAGAAAGCCTGTGGAAGTTTCTTCAACAACAAGCACAGCAGCCACAAACACCCCTAAGCAACCCCATCTTACAACATAAACCTTTCCATGACCAACCCCAACATGCCCTCAAAGATCTTCTTTTTTTTTACTTTAATAATATTTTTAATGTTATAATTAAGATGTTAAAATTGAATGATGTAGAATAAGAATTTTTGTTGCTGCATTTAAAAATTTATCTATAACCAATTAAACGAATGCACATAGAGATAGAACAAAATATATATAAGCAAAAATACAAGAAAATGATCTTTTTATTTCCTGCAAAGGAAATTTTCATAAGAATTCTCATACCACATACGTCACATTATCCACCATTCCACTTATTACTCATACATAAGAAAAACGTTAGGCTTTGAAGTTCTAACATAAAAAGATTTGAAACAAGTAGTCTCCTCAAGCTTCTACGTTATTATTGTATATATACACACAATGTACATACTATGGTCCTGAATAAGAGAATCTTATGCCCACCTAACAGCCAAGGTGATTACCAAGAAGAAAGAAGAAAGAAAAAGATTTTGAACAATAATAAAACAATAAAACAAGAAATTAGTAAAACACGTATGACAAGTGTAAAAAGGCACAACATTCCTTTGCACTAAATGAACACTAACATTGATTTGTATTACTCTGCATCAACCATGCTAAAATTCTGTGAAGTAATTAATAGATGTTGATAACAAGTGAGTTAAAAGAATTATCAAGTGAAAAGAATATATTATATTATCTGATAAAAAGAATGTAACCAAAAAATCTTGTTCTAAGGCAAAAAATCTGGACCACTTGATCAAGAGCCATACATAAATTGTCTAAAGGCAGGCAATAAAGCAATGCATGTTACCTAGAAGGTTAATGGTGACCCACCAAGCACTGCTTCCTAAATCAATCGACCTCTGATAATTGAATGAGTAAACCCACAAAGACAATGTTTTATGGTCACTCAAGAGTTCAGAAAATGTCAAATGGAATGGACCCTCACACATTCACATTGTTATCTGGCTGATGTTTGATGTCAGATAGGACTTGCCCTTTTCCCAATCTTACCAAAACTCTTCTCTAAATCCCTTCTTTTGCACCCAGTCAACCTCTTCTTGACCCTCTGATTCTGATTTTCCACCTCAAGATGCCACTACCCACCAGCTCTTTATGGACTCTGGGTCTTATTCTCAGGATGAAAAGGATTATAGGTATGTAGAAAAACAAATTGATGTTTCAGAACAAATTGAATGCAAGGTTCAAATATTAAAAAAAAAACATAGCTTAAATGCCAATTACAATAAGACGAATGATGAACTCTAGTGCTGCTTTCTGTTTCTTTTATGAATTTAGGGCTGCTTACTGCTTAGGGCTATTTAAGGTTGCTTATCTCTTTGCTATTGAATTAAGGGCTGGCACGTCATTTTTTTTTGGTTGGGAACTTCAACCTTTGTGACTTATTAGTTATCATACTTTATATTGATTATTTAACCATTTTATTTATACCATCAATGTCATTCCAACAAGTGATACTCGAGCAGAAACTTGAAGATAGATATTTTAAGTAAAATCAGGCAAGCATTGCGAGGCATGAAAGGAACTATCACTCGTCTGTTGATTATAAATTCTAAAGAAAATGTCTCAGTTTCTCAACAACCAAAAATACATAAATTAGAATATGAGAATCTTACAAGTTCGCCTGTGCGCATAACTCTATGGTTAAGGAATAACGAAACATCATGCCTGTAATTTGAAAATCAAAGAAATATCAGATATTGGGCGCACAGTATGTAACAAACCAACAATAAAAACTATTTACTAATAATTACAATAAATAGTGTCAGCGAAAATCATATCTTTGCCTCAAATCCCTAAACCAAATTTCAACTAGCAACCCTAAACCAATTTCACACATTGCAATGTCTGAAACAAATTTTCAAAATAGTTGCTCGATTCAGTTTTGAAAGGTGGCTTTGACGATGCAGGGAGACAGTCACAATGGATTTTGAGTTGAGATTGTGTGATTTGGTGACTGGCTTGCTATGAGAACATGATAGAGATATTGTGAGAAAGAGAGAGAGAAAGAGAAAGACAAACCTGAGTCGTGGGTGAACAGGGAGCAGTGGCAATGAAGGTGAACAGGAGAAGTGGCGCGGTGAGAGAGAGGAGAGTACGATGGGCGTTTAGGATATGAAAAATTTTCTCGAGTTTAGGAGAGAGAGAGCACGAATTAAAAGGGGTTTGGAATAGAAATACGATCTGGGAAGAAATTTGGGAGTTTCAGAAATTTTTTTCAAATATTTTATATTTTATAAGTTATTTTTAGTTTTCTGAAAATTTATAAAAAAGGAAGAAAATAAAGCGGGAATGACATAGCGCGAAAATGGGTAGGTGCCAAAGATTTGGCAACGGATTAGTGAGGGAAAGCCCTCACAAATTTTAGCTACGGAAAATTCTGTTGCTAATCCATTGCTAAAAAATAAAAATTTTCACACCCACGACGAATAAAATGTCCGTCACAATTTCCATCGTTAAATCATGATATTAGCTAGGGATAGAAAATCCGTCGCTAAATCCATTGCTAAATCTCAATTTTCTTGTAGTGGATTCCAACTTAAAACCAATTGGCATTAAGAGGAGTGGCCGAACAGATATATAAATCGCACCCGGAAGATTGAGACAGGCGATGTGGGACTCTTAACACCCCCCTCCACAGATGCCTGACGGAACAGGTGAGCCTAACAGAATAGGTGACACAGGAAGATGGGATCTTGATTCTGATACCATGTTAGATTCCAACTTAAAATTAATTGGCATTAAGAGGAGTAGTCCAACAGATATATAAACCGCACCCGAAAGATTGAGGCAGGCGATGTGAGATTCTTAACAATATATATTGATTAATAAATAAAAATTATATATATTAATTAATTAACATAATATTCATTAATCAAATTATATATATTATTAATTATAAATTTATATTTTATTAATTGATATAAAAATAATATAAAAAATTAACAAGATATTTATTATTTTATGTGCACATCTAGGACAGTAATCCGTACGTTTCCGCATGCAACGAATATTAGCTGTTCGATTAGAAAACGCATTGGAGTCTGACATTTGAGTACTGCAGAGAATCTCACTTTTGTCTTCCTCTTTCTCTCTCTCTACGTACATATAACTGTACATATACACAAAGAAATACACATGGCTACACATATTATGGTAAAATGTTCCTTTCTGTGCTGTGAAGTTGAAAGACATAAACATGGCTACTCATGTATACGTATATAACTGTATAACTGTGTATATACAAACAGACATACACATGGCTACTTATATACTATATAGTAAAATATTTCTTTCTGTGCTGTGCAGTTGAGCCACGTAATGATCAACCTAGGTGAAAAACTAACCGACGAGGAGGTGGAGCAGATGATTAAAGAAGCAGATTTGGATGGTGATGGTCAAGTTAACTACGATGAATTCGTCAAAATGATGATGACCATTCGATGAAACACTGATCTAACCCAAGTAATTGGATTGGACAGATTTGTTATTTAAATTCATTTAGCTTCCCACCTCGTTCCCTCACAATGAAATAAGTGTTCCTAGTATTGTTTGTTGTATTCTACATTTCTGTTTGTACTTGTAGCCCATGATGTGAATGACCAAGTATTAGAGCGACTTCTCAATTAGAAATTTGTGAAAGCGAACAGGTTGCTCAATCCGTCGAGCTTAACTCACAACCCATCATTTTTTTGGGGGTTGATCAACCTATTGAGCACATATTTTTTTAACCCGCATAACTCATCCCGTATAACCCGCGGATTAAGCGATTGTAAGGACGGAGTTGGGCTACTCATGTTGGGTTAGTTCTTTTTTTAAAAAAATGATAAGAATACTATAAATAAAAAACTCTTTGATATTATATAATTTATGTTTGAATATTTAATTAGACTATTTTAAAAATTATATTTTAGATATGTGATTTGTAATTTTTTATCATTATTATTTATTATTTTTTTATAGTATTTATCAATTTTTTATATAATTTTTTTTAATTTTTTAAAGTTAAAAAGTTCTATTGACCTGTCAACTCATCTATTTTTTTTTATTTTATCTTTTATACGGCCAACCCGCCAATCCGCTAATCATCATTTTAAAGGAGTGAATTAACTCTTCCAACCCATTTTCTAAAACGGGCCAACCCCCCTACCTCATATTTTAACGAATTAAAACGAGTCAGAGCGGATTAACCCATTTTACCACCTCTATTCTCAACCACAACAATATTTGATTTGTTCAACTCCAACCCACAACTTTTCTTTTAATTCCAGTTCCGTAGTACAATGCTACATTTAATTTTGTGAAAAATCAGTAGTGGGTTTTCATCATCTCACTTGGACGAGACATGTTACTGTTGAATATGAAATATCTACCACTCTTTTGGATTATATTTTCTTTGACTTTTGACCCAAAATTCAGTGGTTGGGATTTGACATGTGACTTATCATGAGAAATTTTATTCCTTAAGTAAATATATAATTTGGTCCTTAAAGGTGCGCTTTTAATTTTTCAAGTTTGGTTGTGTACAAAATAGTTTTCGAATTTCTGTAAATACTAACAAATTAATCTTTCTGTGAGTTGGTCTACAATATAGTCCTCGAACTTTTGTAAACATGCCAAATCAACTTCTCCTTTGGTTTTCTGACAGGAGGACTAATTTGTTAGTAATTACAAAATTTGGGAACTATTTTATATATAACTAACTTTCGTGGACTAAAAGTGCACAAAATATATCTAATTTTATATTCTAATATCAAATAATATATATATTTTTTTTTTTACATCTCATTTAATATTATTTATTATATATATATTTTTTATCATTTTATTGTACTCAATCACATTAATAAAAAATAGTATAAATAGTAATACACTCTTAAAAAAAAGTATAAGGCTATCTTTTTCCAAGTATATCAGGTGCCAAATTATGTATTTACATTTCATTCCCTTCCATCTTTATTCTTTACAGAGTAGCAGAATAACTCTCCTTCTTATTAGTTGTTGCACCAATTTTATATTTACAATTTATGTCCAAAGATAATTACCAACTACTCAGAAAACCTCGTGGTTATATTGTAATGCCATTAAAGGAAACACAAACAGGTTGGTCTCAATTGAACTACAGAAAGCTTGCAATTAGCTGTCTTCCTGCCATGCAGCCGGTGGCTCTCTCATTGTTAATATGTTTCATATGTTTAGTGTTCTCATGTATCGTTAACAACAGAGGCCAGTTAAAATCTGACACCCTGTTACCTTGTAAGACTTTTTTTTTAATTTATTTTTTGTTTTTTGGGTACACTTTGTTTAAATGTTGTTGATTCTGCCAATTGGACCCTTAGTGAGTGCCAATTTGTGCACTCCATTAACTATTATATGGAGGATAGCAAGTGCCAATTAGTAAGGTTTTAAAAAGACTTCTGTTATTCTTTGCTAAAATAGGTTTTAAAAAGACTTGTTATTCTTTGCTAAAATTTCTTCTTAATAATTCTTTTAATATTAAACTTTTGAAAGTATTAAATGAAAAGGTAAATGTATATGATGTTTTGGAAGCATAAAACATATTCAATTTTTTCTTGATTTAGTAATTAATAGGAAGATTGGATAGGAGGATTTAGAATTATTTTTTTAAAAATACTTTCAAGACTTCGAGGAGTTTCAAGGGTATATATACGTCGTTTCAAAATTTCTCAGTTATATTTATTTTAAAGCAAGAGGAAATTTTCGTATTGGACAACATACATGACCAATATGTGGAACTCATTCTGCAAAAGGAGAGAGCAAACAGCAAACCATAGAAGTTTAACATAAGCAGAAGTTAAGTTGCTCCTGATTATTCTACATTCTCCAAGTTAATTATGTTCCTTTTCCTAGATAATACATGAATTCATTTGTGAAAAAAAATTTAAAAAATAATAGTTCACGATCCACAAAATATTGGTTTTAAAGACTTATCCAGATAGAGCAATGGACTTTGATCTGATTCTTCTGAACTTGCTTCAATTTGGATATTGAGGTTGAAGCTTGGTGATTTTTGTATCTGAGAAGAAATGTTTAGATTATCAGGGTTTGATTAAGTGCTGAGCCTTGTTGTACTTTCCCTTGTTTCATAACCACCATTTTCAAACATAGAATTGTTTGGACATGGTTCACTGGACTGATTGGGTGCTAAAGTTGTTTGTTCATCCCCGTTTGAAAAAGCTGCTTTTACATGTTGTGAATAATCTTCTTCTTCTTTCTCAAATGCTTTATCATCAACTAAGCTCAGAGCTGGCACTGTTGAACTTGAAGAATCCAGCATGTCAACTGTGGAGCCAAAGGACTTGATGTCATTTGCTTGCTTTCAATCTGAGGTTGCCATGCTGGTGGCAGTAAGACTTTTGGTCTGGTTTACACTTCCCTGTTGGTAAGAATTCTGCAAGGTAAAAGACTCCACATGATCTATAGTTACTAAATGAGAGTTGCATTATTCTAACATTTCTCTCCCTTCAAAGCTTTTTACAGTGGCATATGAAGCTTCTGGCTTTTTGTATATTGCTTCAATTTTCTTCTTACAATCCTCTCCCTCTTCTCTGCAATCTATAACTGTTGACCCTACAATAAATGGAACCACTTCATCTTCAAGAGTCACAAGATGTTTTTGTTCTGAAACATTGCTGTTATCATCTGATTCTGAAGCCTTGTTGGGGATGTTAACACATGCATCAAATAGGTGTCCATTCTCAGTGGCTTTAGGTCTTTCAACTTGATCAGTGTTAGTAATCCCCCAGACGCTAGAACTGGATACTGCATTTCTTTCTCCATTAGACCCTGTTGTCATATCATTTGTATTGACCATGCAAGCCTTAAATTCATTCAGTGGCTTTTGCAAGCATTCACCTGGCTTGTAATCAATCATGTGAATTCTCCATTGTTGATCCATTTCTGCTCATTCTTCTTTCCTCATGAAATACCTTGATTTTCCTCATAGTCATACATTAGTGGGTTATCCACATATACAGATTCAGACAGTGAATTTATGGAATCATCAGTAATATAATTGACCTTAGTCAATAAATTATCATTGATTTTGTTGCCACTTGGGGAGTCAGATGTTATTCCTGATGTATCTCCCAAACTACTCCCAATTTCATCTCTATTAATGCCTTCAGACTTGTCAGGAGATAAATGTTTTTCTTGGATTTGTATTTCTCTTTCTATAACATCATCATTATCCTATGGACAAAGAGGATTAGTATCCAGAAAATCACTTCTTGGCCATGATTCACTTCCTTGAAGTGATGATTCAGAGAGAACTTTGACCAGTTCATTATGATTAGAATTCACAATTGGTGATTCTTGAAGTTCTGCTTCGCTTGACATGTTCACAGCATCCAATATTAAGAATTTTGTGTCCTCTTCCTCTGTTAGAATTCAACACAAGGCAATACAGAAACCAAAAGTTTGATTCATCGCTTTCAAATCTGAAATTTTAAATTCTTAAATGTGCAAATGAAAACATATATTGAGATTTCTGCAATTGAATGTAATATGAAATTGGAGTATAGTTATCAGAACAGTAACAATCTAACAGATGAAGTGTCCTAACCTTGTTTAGGCTCGTTATCAAGGTGATGATGATATGTTACCAACAGATTCTTCCTCAAGCATGATTCTGTTTGCTTCCCATAATCTTCAGTACCTTCCAAGGATGAACTTGACAAGATTTCACATTCTTCACCACCTTCTTCAACTGATCCAGCATTTGGAGATTTTTCTGGTTGTCTGACTTCAGTTATTTCTTGCCCTATAGATCCAAATTACAATATATATATATATAAAGGAAGCATATCTAGTGAGAGATGTTTTTATTATGAGAGAGTGAGATGAATAAATCTTAATCATATAACCATACATGAAAATATTGAGTTTGGTTCGTTTAACTCGTTTATGATTTGATTATTTTCTTTACTTTTATTAAATTTCTCCTTAAAATAATTTTTAAAAATTTATTAAGCTAATAATTAGTAAACTTTTTTACAATAAAAGATGAATTAAAAATAGAAATAAAAACATTTTTTTCATAATTCATTACATAAAATGATAAAAAATTAATAATCTTCCACTATTACAAAAAGAAATTTTAAAATAAACTTTAATACTTAAAAATCTTCAACATATTTCCACAAAATAGTCTTCTTCATTATTAAAGTGATTCTCTCATACCATACATTTTTAATTGGGTACCCATATAATAAATTTAAGACAACTAAAACTCAGAGTAAGCAAAAACATATAAAATAATATACAAATTAATTAGAGAAACTATATGTATCCAACAACATAGTAAACTTTGTTTATATGTTTGTCTTGCTCCGCAACTCATCTTCACTTAAACAGCTAGCAATACATCGTGCGTTCATTATATTATTAAAAAAAAGTTTGACTATAATAATTAAATCAATTTAAGAAGTCATGAACGACATCTAGACTTTATATGAATTTTTTTAAAAAAAAAATTGTATATGACATCCACGATTTTATATGATTTTTTTATAAAAAAAGTCATTTTTTACAAATACAACTTACTTAAATTAAAATATAAAGAAGAGATAAATCGTGTATAAAAAATACAACTTATCTAAAATATAATAAAAAATACAAGTAAGTTATATTTTTCAATTACGACTTATTATATATATCATTGTTTAACTTGCACAATTTTAGAAATTAAATTTTGCCATATACCTTTATAGGAAATCTATTTTCAAAATGCACCATTTTCATAAAAAGTCTAATATATATATATATATATATAAAAGTGTAACATGAGGCTTTTAGTTGAACTTTTTAATTGATTTTTGAAGCTTTTAGTTAGGCCTAGAGATTAGACTAGTTAGACATTTGGATTGAGTTACTTTATTGAAAAGGGGAAGGGATATTTTTTTTTGGGGAAATAAAAAAGTGATACTTACTAAGCCACAAACCAACGCGCAAGTTGGCTCGGTTCGTAACCCATTAAGTTAAACGGCATACTTGTAGATTTGAATTTAAATGAGCTTAACATTTGGGTAGTCCAAACTTCTAACCCTTAAAATAGCGAGATAAATGGGTCAGCCCACAAGGCTTCACCCGTTACCCAGCTCTACTCAGTAAAAGAATGTCTTTGTCTCCTTGAAAACCAAGATCTAGAACATGCCAATAAACCAAAATAAAAACAAATAAATGGGCTCTATAAGACATGAAAATGCCACCGTGAACTTCAAACAGATGCAGAATGTTATTGTAATCCTCCTTAAAAAAACAAACCCTTGCACTAGATATAGACCCAACTAGTTCGTCAAATGGAGCCAAAAATCTCATAGGTATCCATATATAGTAAAACAAAACCAAATAGGATGAGCTGCAGGTTTGGACATTGATTCCATCGTTTAACGATTCAGATTCTTATGTCTCACTTTATATGCAAACCCTTGTGATTCTCCAGTTTCTCTACATTCACCGTGGATGCTATCGTGCACTTTTCTTATATTTGAATGTAGTATATACCTTTAAATTTACTTATAATAATAATTTTTTGTTAAGGTTACCTTTTTTTTTGTTTTTTTTTGCAAATCGCCAATCACCTCTAGTCGGTCACCACCGGCCACCTCTAGCTGACCACCGTTAGTGGCTAACTTCGGTTGGCCACCTCTGATCGGTCACTGTTCATTTTTTTTAAATTACACAACTATATAAATAATATTAGTTAAAAATATATTAATTTTTATATTTTTTTATAAATAATTATGTATCTTGTAAACCTTATAGATTTTAATTAATAATATTTACACATAATACAATTTTCTCTGTATGAGTGTGTAATGAGTTTTTAAAAATATATATATACAATTAATTGATAAAAAATATTACCTCTTATAAATTTTAAGCGATAATATTTATACTGATTATACAACCTAAAAAAAATTAGAAGTGATCAGTGGTGGCGGACGGTTGTCGACTGGTGGCATACGATGGCCGACAAGCAACGTACAATGGCCTACTGATCGACGACACTGGTGGTGGAAGTATGTAAAAAAAATATAAAACTTAAAAAATATAAAAACTAAAAAAAAACCTACTTAACAAGTTTCTTGTACTTGATTTAAATCATTGATATTTTTTATAATTAAATCAATAACTTAAATTAAGTGGTGCACTATATACTCTCTTTTAAAAGGTATATATTATACAGTACCTACATTCATAAGATTAAAGAACTGAAGACGACCAAATCTGCCATCCTCTAAAATAAGTATTTAGGCCCTCCTTTTTTTTTTTGCTTTCTCATTTTTATTACTTTTTTTCTTTTTACTATTACTTTTAAACTTGATAAAAAAGAAAGGAAAATAAATAATAAAAATATAAAAAAAGAGAGCTTGGACAAAATGGGTGTCCACAATAATCCGAGAAATATTAAGATTTCTTATAAAACACGGCTATATGAAAATTTTGTTACCGTTAAATTTGTAATGAAAAAACTAGACCTAATGTCAACTTATGCAAAACGAGACTAAAATGTGTGACAGAGAATAGAGAGGAGATTTAGGAGCACGGTACACTGTGAAATGCCACTGGTGGTTGATTTCATCGAGATATGAAAAGGGCCTTCCAAATTGGATTCTACAATTCTCTGAACTGACTCGTAACAGGGATCTTGCATTGCGTATCATATCATATAACTTAGGCTTAGTTGCACTTGCACTGCGTATCATATCATATAACTTAGGCTTAAAAATGTGTTTGCCTGTCTAAATATATCAATTTTTTATTTTCGTCTCTCAAATTTTTTTTATTATAGTTTATTTCCTTATAATTTTAAAGTGAGTTAAATTAATTTTTGCATTCATTTCAAAAGTGAGAAAATTGGATCAATTCAATTCTTTTATATTATATCTTTTCTCATTTCAAGGGTTATGAAAAAAGTTACATAAAGAGGTTGAATTGAGTTTATTTATTTTTAAATAAAATAAAAATCAACTCTACTCACTTAATTTTAAAAGTATAAGAGCATAAAGCGAACAAAAAAAATTTAAGGGACCCAAATAAAAAAATACTTTATTTACATAACAAAAAATTATTTAAGCCTATAGGTTACTAATCTTTTCGTCCACTTGCATCAAGCTGCCACAACCAAATGGGGGCAAAGGCAATTAATTAAGGTCAAATGCCTTGAGAACTTCTTCTCATAGATCTCAAGAGGTTCTCAATTTTTCTCTCTTTTTTCAACTTTTACTTATTATTTTGTTTTTTGGTACTCAAGGTTAAGGGGATATATTCTTTTAGACGAAAGTAAAAAAAAAAAACCTATTGAAACTTTAAATAAAGACGTGTGCCATCTTTATTTTGATTAACTAACTGATCAACTGTAGCCAAATAGAAAGTGAGTACGAAATTTTTTTTATAAAAAAAAAAACAGAAAAACAGAAGAGAGAGATCATAGGTCATGGGATAGGAGAGTCCAACACACCAGAAATATATGTATTCAATGGTCTAAGCAAAGAATACATAAGTAAATTTGACAATATATCTTAATTAAAAATTTTAAAATATTAAATTTATGAGTCTCTTTTATTTATATAAATTTTAATTTATATATTTTTATTGTAAGACTTCATAATTCACATCTCACTCACAATTAAAATTCTCTACACTAAAGTATGGTTGATGCCTTTTATTTATATATATACATTATCAATAAAGAAATACAGTTGCTTGGTCGATTATGTTCAGTAGGGCCCTAGAGTTATAAATGTTGAAAAAGGTGGTGAAATTTACTAGAAACTTGGATTAATTGAACCAGTTGTTATTTTCAAACCTGTGAGCTGTGTCTATTACTAAAAGGAAGAAGATCCCACAAAAAGAGAAGAAAAGGATCAAGGAAAGAGAGCAATAGAAACTAAAAAACAACAAAGGTTATCAACGAGTTGATTGATGGCGAAAAAATACAAAGGTTTTGTCCTTGTTAATTAGATGCTTTTGGATAATTTAATCAAACAATTGGGTTCAATGTCTTAACAATATTTATTGTAAATCAGGATGATTACCCCCATTTATGCCTTCCTACTTTTCCCTTTTTGATTGATTCGTTTTGATAAGTAAGTAAAAAGAAGGCTTCAGTCTTCGGATCAACATTTTGTTCTATTACGTATTACGTATTGAAAATGTGCGTCCTAATTAGGAGAAATGCATAACCATTACCTAATAGGAGTTAGTCGTAATGGAAGTAGATAGAAGGCTTCAGACTTTGGATTAACACTTTGTTCTATTACGTATTGACAATGTGCATCGTAATTATGAAAAATACATAATCATTATCCAATAATGTCTTGCTACAGTAGAAATCAACTGTCATTTTAAACAAATTTTACTTATAATGTTAGAAGTTTAAATCATGAAATTGTTATTTTAAAGAAAATTTTACCTAATTACTACTCCAAATCTAAAATTACAAAAGTAATTAATCAAAAAAAAGAAAAAAAAGAAATGCATAACCATTTTCTTTTATGTAAAATTGTGAGTTAGATATTAATAACTGTACCTCTCCTTTTTCATATAAAAAAAACTATATCTCTTTTTTAATTTTTTTTCTGACAAAAGGTAAAATTTAATTTTAGGCCTTTATTCTCACACTACATATTATTTTATTAGTTCATTTAGCTTATACTTTTTGGGAGTTGCTTTTTTTTTAAGACAAAAATTTAAGATTAAGAGCTTGTTTGGGAAAGATTAATTTTTTTATTAAATTATTTTTGAAAAATTAAGTTATTTTATGAAATAATTATTATATATGAGTAAAAAGATTATTTTTTAAAAAACTTTTATATGAAATTAAATGTAAAATAATTTTTTTCAATTAATAATCATAATGCTAAAAATTGAAACTTATGATTTTAGTTTATAGATTATTTCTTACACTTTGATATATAAATATTATTTTGTCTTCAATCAAATAATTTTTTAATTATTTTATACATATTTTAGTAATTTAATGTATAAAAATAATTCTTTTTTATATCATCTAAACAAATCATATTAGATTAAAATCACTTTACAATTAATGATCAAACATAAAAATAAATAAATTATAATCGATTATAACAATAATCGATTATCAGTATAATTTATTTTTTTTAACTTTTTCAAACACACTCTAAGAGTAGTTATGTCATATGAACATCAAGACAAGTCTTTAGACTCAACAAATTTTTAGAAATATATTTATAAATAACTCGTTAATAACAAATATTTATAGAAATTAAATTCTAATTAACTTAATTGACATGATCCATCTTTATTAATTGTACCAACCGTTATTAACTTTTTGACTTTTTGAGAGTTTCTTTAATAACCATAACTTGTTAACAAAACAAATCCCTAATAATTGAGGTTTTATTAATAGCTCACAAGTTTTTAACAAATATATGTTCTTGAATTTCTTCTTATCATCGCTAATTATTATTATTTTTTCTTGTTGAACTGATCAATTTGCATTATATATCTACGTCAGAGTCATTCTCCGTTCATTAATATTTATAGTTTATGTACACTAAAAAAAATGTATATTATATTTATATTATATGTTAATATAAAATAAATATTAAATTATTTTATATGTAATTATAATATTTTCAAGACATATAAAATAATTTTATAAATAAATTAAATAAAATTAAATATATCTTAGTTAAACAAATAACAAGATTGATAATTTATATACCCCTCCTCTTAAAGCGTAGGAACAAGAGTGGAAAAATGTCCCCTCTCAATCTCACCATGCGATGTAGAAAAATTTAATTCTAGCTTATATCAAATCCAAATGTAAGTATATATCAATTATAGCAGGGCCCATTCTGGTTAGTTTATTCATATGAAATTAATGGCATCAAGATATGGAAGGATTGAGTATAATTATTAGCAGTTCATTACTTACCACATGAACCACACAATTGAATCCGAAACTAGTGGTGCAGCCAAACAATACCAACCGCAATAAATTCTACTACTAAGAAAGGGATCAGGGAAGGCAACCATTCCCATCCTCTTTCCTTTAAATATTAATTTTTTATTCTCTTCAAAATTAAAGTAAAATGATAAGAAATAAATTTATAAATTTAAAAATAAATATATTATATTATATTATATTATTTTTTATTTAACATTCAGACAAAATAATAATTTTTTTTCATTTTATGATTAATCTTTTATATAGAAAAAAATTTTATTTTATTTTATTTTAATCATTTCTTACTTATTTTGTTCTGTCATACTAATAAAAAAATATTCAAACATAATGTAAAATAAATATCAATGACACATTTTTCATATCAAAAGAAAAAAAAACACAGTTTATGATAAAATTACAATGGAACAATAGGAATATTTTCTTATGATTGATTGTGGAAGCTTGAATCATGAAAGCCCTTGCAGTTCTTGGAGATTTCACTAAAAAAATAAAAATAAAATATATATCATTTACATACATACATCGATATTCCATTTACAGACCTGGGTTAGAAGCAAAACAAACCCTGAAGGATCTGAACTTAGTTCAATTTATCTAGAAACAACCACCATAAAATCTCAAGAGACAAAATTAGAACCCCAATCAAGGAAGGAAGAGTAAGAGTGATAAAAAGAAAACAGAAGGAGAGAAAAAAAGTAGAAGAAGAAGAAGAAAAGAAACTCATCTCCTTAGCTGGTTTTCTGCAATTTTAACAACCCATTGAAATTGTTGCATTCAAACAATGCCTTAGCAATCATTTCCCTCTCAAACCTCCAAATATAGTTCAACCCCACAAGCAACTCAGTTATGGCAGCCTCTGTCTTCTCCTTGTTTGCAAAGAACAAAGTCTGCAACAGCAGCACATTGGTCTTGGGCACCAAGTTCTGCTGCTCAAAGCTCCTTTCACTCTGCCACTTGATCATGTTATGTGCCAATGGCAGCAACCAACCCAATATCCTCCCCAACGCATCCCTCCATTCACTAGCAAGCACAGGATCACTAGCACAAAACCCCACTCCTTTCAACCTAGCCCTCAAAGCTGATCTTATGCTACTTGGCAACATAGCATACAAATCATCCCTGGCATCCACACCAACCAACTGTGGAGACTTGATCATCTTCTCCATAACTATGATCAAGTTAGCATAGTGTAAAGCCAAAGCTGCAGGACCCAAAGTACTAGGTGGTGGCTTCAAGAGCTTGCAGTTAGACTCAAAAAACCCACTTCCCAAACCCAAAACCTCTTTCTCTTCATCAAGTTTTGAACTTTCCAATGACCCAGAAACGAAATCATGACAAGAAGTAGGGTTTTGATCAGAGGGGTAAACAGTGACTGAAGCTGACAAACTACGAGACAAACAAGGCACACAGTGCCCAATTCCAAAAACAACCTTAATCCTTGCTAAAACGGTGAAACTAAACCTCACAAGCAAAACAACAACACTATCAAAGTTTCTGCTCCATAAAGATCTATCCTTTAGATCCTTTACCTCTTGTTTATGCCAAAAAATCTTCTGCTGAAGCTCATAAACTTTCTGCTCTTTCCCAACCAAAGAACAACCTTCATTATTGTTATTATTATTATTATTATTATTATTGTTATTATTATCACTGCTATTGCTATGGTTCATTATTTTCCTCAACCCATTTTCCAAAATCGAAAGCTCCTCCATTTCACGGTATAACGTTGCCGTGAGCGTCACGTAACGCTCCATTTTCTTGAGCTTCGCTTCGGTTTCTTTTGGGCCCGAAAGGGCCCACCCGTGCGGGTCGTGGCCCGAATTCGCGAACTCGAGGAAAACCCGGTGGAAGGAACGGAGGTTCGGGTCGTCGCAGCGGTGGCTGAGTCGGGTCAGTGAGTCGGCGGTGACTCGGAGGGACTCGGTGAACTCGGCGCAGGCGAGTCCGAGGAGGAACGACTCATCGTTGGAGATGATCTTGCGAACCCCTTCGAGCGTGACGGCGTCGTTTCGGATGCGGACGATGGTGGCGTCGGAAAGGGACTGCCATAGGTGGAGGAGCTTCGACGTGGTCCTAGCGACCTCGAAGGCCAAAACGCCGACGTTTTGCTTGGACTTGAAGGAGGTTCTTTTCTTCAGAAGCTTTTTTGGCGGAACCGAGTCGAAGCTGTTTGATATGGCGGTTTTGACCTTGACGAGGAGGGTCTCGAGGGCCATGATATGGCGGGGTTTGAGGTTCTTGGCCCGTGTCCTGAAATGGGTCGTTGTTGTTTTTTGGTGGGTAGGTGAGTTTTGAAGGGTTTGAGCTACACCCAAGTAACGAGCACCATGTGTTTGTGAAAATGCAATATATATATATATAGAGAGAGAGAGAAAGAAATAATTGAAGAGTTGGGGGGGGGGGGGGGTTTGGTTTGCAGAGAGATAAGGATAAAAGAGATGGGGCTTGAAAATCCTGCGGAAGGCTCGTGGGTTGTTTGTTTGATGAAGAGTGATAGCAGAATGTGTTTATTAAGAAGGAAATAACCACGGAGAGAGAGAGAGAGAGAGAGAGGCATGAGGCGAGTGATGTTAAAGTATTTAAGCCCACATGCAGTGGCAGGTCGTGGTAGATTGTGGCATCATAGGGTTGGTGTAGGGTCAGGTTCTGGTTTAAGATTCAGGCGCTCTAAGAGCGCGTAGAAGCTTCATTCATGATGATGAACCTTGAAGCTCTTTGCTTTTTCTTTGTGTTACAGTGTGAAGCTGTTTGCTTTTTCTGTTTTAAGTTGGGCCTTGGGATTTTATGCAAAGTTTTTACTTAATTGTTTTTAAGGTTTAGGAAAACTATTGTTGTATTATTGATATTAAAGAGAACTTTTCTCCTGTGTTTGGATGCCAAGAAACACTTATGCTTAGATGCTGTTATATTATATGAGGATTGAGGGCCATGTCATTATTGGCTCCTTCTTTTTCGAAGTTTTATGAAGCAATTGTTTTTGTTCTTATTGATTTGTTTCTTTTGGTTTGTGAGATTAACTGTCCTAAAATTATGAACAACGATTCTTTCTCTCTCTTCTCACATGCAGCTAGGGATGGCAACGGGGCAGGATAGGGACAGATAGTACTTTTCCCGCTCTCGTCCCAATCTCATCACGAGTATTTATTTATGATTTTTACGAATAGGCGGGAGTATCTGCGAGTATCTACAGGTAGTTAATAATTTAAAATAAAATTAAAAATTATAAAAAAAATCATAAAAAAAATAAATTTTAATACCATATACTACAATTTTGTTTAATAATCTAAGATTCTTACAAAATTAAAAGAATATTATAAATAACAAATTAAATTCAATTATATTTTATAATAATTAATTTATATAAATAATTATTACATAAATAGTATATATTTTTTAACAAGTTTTATCATTATGGACTTATTTAATAAAAAAATTATTTTAAAATAATAAAAAGATATATATTTTCATCTCATCTCAAAGTAAAAAAAAATAATATATGATACATATTAGATGAAAAATTATACTTAACAAATTTGTGAGTACCCACGAGGCGGACACTATAATCTCCGCCCCCACTCTTATTTATTAAATGGGTACCCATCTTTCGCTCCATCACAAATATTTTCTACAAGTATGGATAATTTTGTCATCCGCACATGCAGCAAGCATCCCCAATTAAAATAAGGAAAATGAAACTTGAGAGTGTAGTGATAATTGGCTGTAGCATTTTCAAGCATTTTCAAGTCTGTGGCTGAATAAAAGTCACTCTTCATTGGTCCAAAGATCCTTCATCAATTTCATTGACTGGCATTTCTTAAATCTTTATAATTAGGGGTCCAAGGTCCAGTTTTTATAGCAAATTCAATTATTTAAGATTTTGAAATCATCATTGAGAATAAAATACTGCAAAACCAGGTAGAGATCTAATGGTATCTGTTGATATACATTATATTTAGTAATAAGTATAAAATATGGGAAATTCATTATGAAAATTAATTATAGCACCAAACATAGCATACTCATTTATGTGTTTATTTGAATTATTCTACATTAAATGAACATAGAATATTCCTATTGCTAGCATGCATGTGCCTATATATGAACTATGAAGTTTACTTTGACTGGTTAATTACGAGAGCTTTATGAATACTACAAAAAGTTTGGCATTACCTTAAATGCTTTACTTGTTTAATTTAAATTTCCAGTAATGTATTCTTTAGAACAGTTAAAAAACACACACACACACTACCAAAAAAAAAATCTTACAACTATTATTATTTTATCACATAATATATCTCTTTGATTTTGGAGAAGGATACTATATTTTTTTATTATTTTATTAGGCATATTTACCGTGATATATAAATCTAGATTGTCCTATTTATTGATTATGCTTACTTGGCGTATAAAGTTTAACCTCTCCTAAAGTTTATGTTACAATGTAAGAATAATTTGCGTCTGGAATACTAGTTTGAATTTATCAAATAATTATGTTCGATACAAGTAATGTCAATTGCTAGAAACAGAAAGCAGTGGTCAGTTGCTTTAGGTGAATATAGATCAAGTTTGACTTGGAATAGCTATGGGAGGACCAGAGAGGTGGAGGAAGGTGATCAAAACATATAGATAGTGGCGTATGCCTAACAGAACGATATATTCAGGATAGCATAGACATAGTGCAGATTTTTGGTGGTGGAAATATATACCCCCCCCCCCCTCCCTCCCCCCTTCCCCACTAGCTAGCTCACTCATTCACGTCACATGGTTAGTGGGAAGAGTGTGTTGGCCATCAAATGGTCTAAAGATTTTTCTGTCTATAATACTTTTTTGTTTATGCAGTTTTGGGGGTCTTGGTAAATAAGTTGGAAGGGAAAATAAGTGCTGACAATATTTTATAAAATTAGAATGAAGGAGAGAAGAAGGAAGGAACTATGCTAAAATCAAATCTAGTCCAAAGGTTTTTTTTTTCTTTTTTCTTTTTTCCCTAACCTTTGCCTTTCCTTTAGCCAACCAATGGAAGGGCAGTGAAGGATTTCTTTGTTGAGTTGTCGGAAAATGAATAAGTAGCCATGAGCCCATCCTACATTGATATTGGTGCCTTTAAAAAAGGCAAACTCATGCATTCCCTCAACCTTGCTCTCAGTTATTTTAACCCAGTAATAATTTTTCACTTCCAGTGCAAGAATGACAGGATGCTAGTTCTACTATTAAGACAAGAATCTTTTAAAGTGGTGATTTTTGTAAAATGAATAAGTAAACTCACATTAATTATTGATAAATAAACTCACATTAATCATTAATAATTAATATGAACTTACTTGTCCATTTTATAATAATTATCATTTTAAAGTATTTTTGTTTCTATTATTATGTCCATTCACTTTCCTTTTTTACATAAGGGAAAAAAAAAATGGAACACAAAGTCTAAACATAAAAGAGCCTTACAACATTGGGATACCCAACAAGGATTTTTCTTTTGAAGACAATTGGTTTGTGCTCACCTTTGATTTATTTCCTCACAGTTGTTATCCTGAATTTCCCTCAATTCAATGTGCATCCAATTTGTCAATTTAATTGAAACTAACATAGAGAGATAGAGATAATAGTAATTGCATACAATTCTTATCTATTTTGAAGGTTTTTCAAGGTAGCCCGCAGCTGCAAGCACAGGGATATGCAGTGAAGGAACAAGAAAATTAACTTTGCTAAATCCCAAAGAAATAGAGCACTTCAAGAGAATTTTGGGAAAAGCAACCTCCCATTCTTCTTGCATCCATTGACTGCAGGCTGGAATGCATGTGACACATGTCATGTGACAAATGGCTAATTAACCCAATCCTGTTCTGTAATCCTAAATTGATTTATTATCACCAAGATAAATCTTAGTCAATCAGTAACAATAATGAGGAAATGGAGGATAGAGTTTGATGTAGTGTTTGAAAGACAAAGAATATAGATTTTCATTGTCTTTTTGTATGTATTCAACCAACCAGCACCTCATTTGCACAATCTAGGAAGCTATTAGATTCTCTACCGATTATGCCAAGTACCCAAGTACATCTTTACCATATTAATTTATGACAAACATTTGTGAAACATATATAATTAATGGCCCATTAACAAAGAGCATCATATCGCACAAAAAGTAAAAAGGAAGGAAGATAAAGAAATCTTCTCAAATGGTGGTATTAACCAAAGAGCATTAGAGACCCACCTTTATCATTTTTCCTTATATATTCCATATACTATATATGTAGTAATATACAATTGAGGAAGGTTCGTAATTAGTTGCGGGAATCTTCCGGATTTGAGGAGGAAAAGTCTTACGATCTTAATCATTTATATATTCAGTTAAAGAAAAATGAAAATTTCAGTCATCTTTGAAATGAGTACATTTACATGCAAGTCTTGCTAGGTTTTATTATATACTAACTTTTTTTTCTTTTATTTTTTTAACCAGGTTATATACTTTCCCTCTTTGCAATTGCAACTGTCATTTGTACAGGAATTAAACATATAGATAATTACTAATTATAATGTTAATCTTTAAATAAATGTTCTTTGAAGAATAATTAAATTTCAGTAATATAGAAATAAATGTTACACCATCCAATTTGATATCGAAATGACACTAACAATTAATGGAGATTTCCGTGTTTTCATTATGTTTAGCTTTTATGCTTTGCAATTAAACACTTAGTAGTCACCCAAACCAACATTTCAATACACCAACAAAGTTTGAAAAGGGGAGGGAGAGTGCGTGCTAGTGGTACAAATTCATAATCACACAAAAGGGTGTATGTACATTGCACCATGCGACCATCCGAATCTGATTACATGCGTGGGGCTATAGCAAGCATGCATGCTGGCTTGCTTGCTGGCTTGCACGCTGCCACGAAGACCAGCAATTACTCAAACAAGAAATGATGGGGCAAAGTGCCTCTTTTTTGGGGTCAAACCCAGCTACTATATGAGCTCATTAAATCTCTCTATGTATGCAATGCAAAGCATGTATATCTATAATGGTGAATAACTATGAAGTTTGCTATCATGCTTGTAAGTGGGTGATGGTGCATGATGTCACTTTAGTTCCTAAGAACATAGCCTCTCTTGATTACTCTAATTTTCCAGAAGTTAAAAGAGCAATAGATGATGGATGTGGGATAGGGACACCAGTGTTTGAGAAAGTCACACTCAATCAAAGCTCATACCAGTGTGAAAGCTGTGGAAACATAACAACTAATTTGGGGCCTGAGTGGGCTTTCCATGGGTGGATAAAGTCCTATCTAGGACATGTTTTTAAGCATTTTCGGCTCTAGGAAATCTCATTGATGAGTGTCTCTTCCATGCTGCAGATCAAAATTAGTTTATTAATTAACCACTGTATAATATAGTTAGTTGGGGTTTATATATATAAATGATTTAATTATTACTAAAATTGTGAGATGGGTTGATTTCATAGAATCCCTTTTTTTTGGGCCAAAATCTTTCACAATTAGCATTTTATATTATTTTTCATCTACTTTCTATTATATACAATAATTATTGAGTCCCACACATTGGTTAGAAATTATTCCCTTGTAGCTTTATTTTATATACTAACTGCATATGATCTCCTGATAATTATATAGATTAATTAATCATATCAAGTTTGTTATAAACCAATAACATTGAAGAATAAAAAGAATTTTAAACTCATATATTGAAGTTGACATATGTAACTCTATTGTTTCTAGCCTTTATTATTGGTGCGCACTTATGCGTACACATCATATGTCCATGTGATTTTCCCCTTCTACATCTTTTATTTAGGAATATTATCAAGGATTAACAAAGAAAAAGTATTGAAGTTTACCTAAGAAATGTTTAGCTGTATTGATTCCTTTTGCTTTTAACAATATATAGAAACTTGTTAAAGAATACGCAACGTTATGGTTTGGAATATTAAGGAATCTCATAGAAAAGACTTCATATTGCATCTTGGATTTGAACTGTTTGCCCATTTCTACTTTTTCGGTCAAATTAATTTTAAAAAAATCCTAATGATACTTTAGTTATTTTTTTAGCATTAGAATCGAAAAGGAAATAATGCTAAAACTGTGGAATACAAAAATGAAAGAAAAAAAAAAAGAACAGAAAGAAAGAAAAGTTATCACGTTAACTTATTGGTCAAATTAAAACCTACCATTATAACTGAAGTGAAAATGGAATCCACCGGTCACGATGGTTTTGGACTGGACCCTTTGCCCATATGACAAAAGCATTTCAAAGTCATTTTGAAGAAATGAAAGGCTCTCTTTTCATGTCAAACAAAACACTCATTTTGCCCTCTCTTTTCTCTTTCTTTCCCCCTATTTGATGGAGACCTAAGTGTGCCTTACTAAGATCCCACTATAAGTGCTTTTGGAAATTAAGGTTCAAAATGGCCAAAGCATTATGCTATGTTATGTCTTGTGAGAATCAGTATATAATTAAAATAAAATATTGAAATTTGACTTCTCTTTTAATTTATGGTATATATTTTCTACGCGGATTAATGGAGGATGCATTTGCCATGTTGAGAAGGGAAACACAGGTTATGAATTAATTATGGCCTCTCATTCATCAGAATTCAAGGAGTTCTGTTCCACTTTTGGTAGACATTCCTTTAAGAAAATGGTCCCCAAACTTAAAGATCAATATATGAGCAAAGACTGGAGAATGAAGAAACATGGCAAATGAGCTAGATGATGTTCTTCCCCTCCCTCTCCCTCTCTATATGTTTATTTTTATTTTTCTCCTTTCCTCTTTTGTTCCCCACTGATAAACTAGTGTGCACGTGTGTCATCATGATTGTAAATACGTGGTAGTGGTAGACCAAATTATTCAATCTCACAAGTTACACCCACGTGCATGAACCACAACACACGCGGGACAATGCCAATTAGCTTAGCTATTGCTTAGCCAGTTGAAGATACTTTCTTTTATTTATTTAAATTTAAAAGGGTTGGGTTTAGGTTTAGGGTGTCCTTTTATTGCTTGGCTTGGGTGGAAGGAATGAAAAAAGATCCATGTGTGGGCCGAGAAGCCTGATAATCTTATATATGGAAGTTTTGGTTAATAATGAACTAAATGAAGGCTAATAGACAATTGTCACTTGTTAATGATTATATATATTTGTTAAAATGTGTTTTTTGGAAAGTGTTTTTGATCTAGTTCCATTTGTATGAAAATGAGGTTTTAAGAAACTGGGCATCTGTGGTTTGAGTAGTCCAAGGGTCACATTATTAGGGCATTGCTTACAGAAAAATGTTGAATTTGAATTGTGATGGTAATCATCACAACTTTGAAGAGATTGGAAAATATATTGTTCTTGAATATTAATTTTTTTTCCCATTATATACATGTTTCATTACAAGGCCACGTATTCTTTTTTTAGTTGTACTATAAGGGTAAGGGAAATGACAAACGGCTGGAGTGGCCCGGATGTGTTCCGTTTCTTGATATAATAATATATATATATATTAGGTTAAATTAAAATTTTAATCTTTATACTTTATATCTATTTTTAATTTAATTTTTATATTTTTTTAAAATTAATTTTATACTTATAAATATTTTTAAAATATATTATATTGTCAATTTTCATTATATACTGTTAATTTAATTCTTATTAGACATTTTATATAAAAAAAAAAAACATATTAAAAAATACATACTAAATAAAAAAGCATCTATTCAAAAGAAATAAATATCTTACATGACACTTATATGTAGGAACGTATACCAAATATTTTACATATAAAAAATATATAAAAGTACTTATCAGACAAATAAATACTTACTAAGTTAATAAATTGATAGTGTTATAACAATATTATAAAAAAATTAACAAAGAGATTATTTTGAAAATGTTTAAAAATGTAAAATATGATTTAAAAAAATTATATGAATTAAATTAAAATAAATAAAAAAATATAGAGATTAAAATTTTAATTTAGCTTTTTTATAATATAAAACCAATGCCTAATATAATACAGTCAGAAAGTACTAGGCTTCCTTTGCTGGGCTCCCGACACATCTACAAGGGTAATTGTGTAGCAGAATTCTAATATGCACCACGGTGGTTCATAAATAAGGTAAGTGTAGATTAGAAATAAATCAATGAATAAGATTAAAAAATTAAATTTAATTAATAATACTTAGATTACATATAAATTTAATTAAATTATTCTTTTTTATCAATAATTATATATATATAATATTTATAAATTTTAATTAATAATATTTACATATATCTAAATTTATATATAAATATTATTAGATAAAAAAAAGACGGTGATTCATCATAGACCACTTCATAATAACCTTCTCCAATTGTGCTTTCACGTTAACTAAAACTATATTAGTACTTACATTTAAGAAACTTAATTTTCTTAAGACATGCTTGTTTTAAATTGTTCCCAGCGCCATCGGGCGCTGAGAAGGAAGAAGTGAGTTTCCTTTTCTTCAACATCATTGCAAATGTGCAAAAAAATTGCAAAATTTTAACTTGAGTAGTTAGTAAGAGAAACATACCTTGTAGCCACTTCTTGTCTTAAAAAAATGTTAACAACACATTTTTTTAATATTTATTTTATTATTAATTTAAAATAAGTGTTGTTAATTAATATTTTTCTTCTAATAATTCTTTTAAATGTATAAGATAAATTAATAATAAAAAAGTGTTATAAAAATATACAAAAAATATATTATTAACATTTCTTTCTGCGATGTTTAGTTAAGGTCACATATTCATGTAAATTAATTCAATGGTGTAACTCAAATTAATGGAGAAGGCTTCTCTTTCTATGCTTTTTTTTTATCAGCAAAGAAGAATATTATTAATAACAAAGGAGTATAAAAAATACTTCAAACCACAAAAGAGTCAAATACAATACATTAGATAGAAGAACAACACAAAACTGGATTTAAACACCAGTCTGAAAAAAGCCTCCCTGAACTTCTACCCTCCCTGTAAATGAACCAATTCCATGAGATAATTTTCACCTGCGTCAATAATGCATTGAAATCTACACAGCCATTCTGGAAAATAATTCTATTTCTGGCCAGCCAAAGTGTCCAAACAACAGCGCACCAAAAAAGATGAGACAACTTCCCAGCATGCTTGCCCTTAATAGGGATCCTATGTGCCAGAAGTTCCCCACCACATTATCAAGCCACACACCAGAAATGCCCAACCAATTAAAAATTGATCGCCAAAATTTATAAGAAACCACACAAGAACAAAACAGATGATCCATCATCTCCACATGTTGGAAGCAGAAAACACAACAATCATTATGGGAAGCAAGGATAATACCTCGGTGTATCAAAGTCTCCCTAGTAGGAAGTCGATCCTGTAATAAGTGCCATACAAATACAGCTACCTTTGATGGAACAACAGTTCTCCAGACTCTTCTAAAGGCCATAGAAAGATTTTGATGCAAACCATCATTCTCATAATCACTTTGAAGCAAACTAAGATAAGCCGATTTTGTACAAAAAACACCTGAAGAATAAGCAACCAAATCCACCTATCTGTCATAGACACGACATGTTTAACATCAAATAAACAAAAATTCAAATCAGCAAGAGCAATTTCCTCATCTATGGATAAAATATGTCTCCAGGAGCAAGACCACCTCCATTCATTTTCATGTCATTCACCAGCATTAGTCACAGAAATATGATGATCAATTGCAAGCTGATACAAATTAGGATAAACATCCTTAAAGGGATTAGAGCCCAACCACTGATCTTCCCAAAATCTAATAACATCGCCATTACCAAGATTTGGTTTCACCATATTAGAGAACCATACAGTATTTAAAGAAATCAAGTCCCTCCACCATAAAGAAGAGTGCCTTGTTGTACTGTACCCATCTAGGACACCAGAATTTAAGGGACCATATCTATGAGAGAGAAGGTTATACCAAACAACATTATAGTCATTAAGGCATTTCCACTTCCACTTTGCTAAAAGACTCCAACAGATTTTTAACCCCAAGCCCACCCATAGACTTCGGTTTACATACTTTTTCCTAACTAATCCAGCACACTTTTTGTTTATCACCCAAACCACCCCAGATAAAGTTTCTCTGGATATTAATAAGAGAGTGTATTACCTATCTAGGCGCTTTACAAAATGAGAAAAAAGTATATCGATAAACTGGATAAGACAGAGTTGATCAACACCACTCTACCACCAAACGACAGCTAAGATTTCCTCCAACTCGAAAGTCTCCTCTGCATAAGATCAATGATGGGTTTCCAAGTAGAACACCTCCTGGGATTAGCCCCAACAGGAATGCCAAGAAATTTAAAGGGAAAATGACCAATACTACAATTAAGAAAGGAAGCTGCTGACTGCATAAAGGTATCATCAACATGTATACCGAACAAATTACTCTTTAAGAAGTTAACTCTCAGACTAGTAACAAGCTCAAAAGCACGAAAAATCGCTTTAATACACCGTAAGTTTCCCCGAGAAGGCTCACACATAATGATAGTATCATCTGCATACTGAAGCACTGGGAAAGAAACCTCTTGAAAAGCTTTATACACATTGAACTGACCAAAATCAACAACCATTTTAACCAAACCATGCAAACCTTCAGCAACAATAGTAAATAGAAAAGGAGCAAGAGGGTCCCCTTGTCTCAACCCTCTCTGAACCACAAACTCGTCCGTAGGGCTGCCGTTCACCAAAACAGACATAGAACTAGAACATATATATGCTTTCATCCACCTACGCCAATTATAACAAAAACTCATTCTAGACATCATATAATCTAGAAAACCCCAGTTCACAAAGTCATAAGCCTTCTCAAAATCAACCTTAAACATCAAACACTTCTCCTTTCTCCTTTTTGCAAGATCAATCACTTCATTAGCAATAAGCACGCCATCTAGTATGTTTCTGTTTGGGAGGAAAGCTGTCTGGCATGGTGAAATAATTTTACCCAACACTTTCTTCAATCTAGAAGCCAATAATTTCGCAATAATCTTGTACAAACATCCAACAAGGGAAATGGGTCAATAATCAGATACAGTTTGAGGGTGCTCGATCTTAGGAATCAAAGCAATGAACGCAGCGATAATGGCTTTGGAAAACTGAGCATTAAGCTGAAACTCGTGTACAAAACCCAACAAATCATCCTTCAAAAAATCCCAACCTTCCTTAATAAAAGCAAAATTAAAACCATCCAGACTCAGGCTTTTGTTGCCATCACAACTCCATACTATCTCCTTGAGCTCCTCTAAAGTAACATTTGATGTAAGCATATCATTTTCATCATGAAAAATCTGTCCAAAAACAATTCCATCCAAAACAGGGCGATTAAAATTCAAATTGAAGGAAAATTGTTCTCTAAAAAACCTCAAAATCGCACCTTTTATATGGGGTACTGTTTCTACCCAAGAGTTACCAACCTTTAGTGCTTCAATTTGATTCTTTCTCCTTCTTCCTTTTAGACAACCATGAAAAAACCGTGTATTTGCATCACTTAGTAGAATCCATCTAGCTCTTGATTTTTGAGCTAAAAGACCTTCCTTGATACGTAGCTGCTGCCAAAACTGTTCAGAAAGCGCCTTCCTAGAATCTTGATGCACCAACTCCCCTGAAGCAGCCGAATCATCCAACAAATTCATGTTAGCAACAATATTATCAATATTTAAGTCTAGGAACCCAAATACCTCCTTATTCCACTTTCGAAGCTGTTCTTTTAGAAGCTTCAATTTCTCCTTAAGCACAAAACCTTTCCAACCTTCAATATGGAAATTATCCCAGCAGTCTTTGACAAAAGAAAGGAAATCCTTATGCTCCAACCAACAATTGTTGAAGCGAAACGGCTTTGGTCCCCAATCCCTTTTTTCACATTTTAACCACACTGGACAATGATCCGAGATGTCTCTAGAACCAACCCATTGAGCATTCGCCTTCCATTTTGAAACTGTACCTTCGGACAATAAGAACTTGTTCTGCTCA
The DNA here is from genome assembly GCA_029884595.1 of Ormosia semicastrata. Taxonomy (NCBI): domain Eukaryota; kingdom Viridiplantae; phylum Streptophyta; class Magnoliopsida; order Fabales; family Fabaceae; genus Ormosia; species Ormosia semicastrata. Next base: position 41,367,555 of record JAQQTO010000059.1, read on the forward strand.
TGGATGCACCATCTGCACTATACCATGTGAAAATTTTTCCCAAAACAGGGATATCCACCACATTCATCTCCTCAATGAAACTCCTAAATTCCACCAACTCACACTAGTTTATATTCAGATTCCTCCCTTTTCTTTCACTAGGAGCTAGCACCGCGTTGAAATCCCCTGCAATACACTAATTTCCTTCAGCAAATTCCCTTTTACATCTCAGAAGCTCACTCCACAATTGTCTTTTGCCTTCCATGAAGCAAGATGAATACACATTGACAAAATATAAGATTCCATCATTTCCACAATTTGCCGAAATGCCAATAAATCTAGTTCCTTGGAAATTAAATTCAATGCAAAACAAATCATTTCTCTACATCAATAGTAAACCACCCGACAGCCCAACAGAGTTTTTAGCAAACCAATTAACCTCATCCCTACCCCACATACTAGCAACAATCCTATTATCCATCACAGTACATTTAGTTTCCTGCAGAAAGCATATATCAAGCTTATCTGCCAAAATCAAGGATCACACCCTTCTCCTTTTTGCGCGAACTCTCACCCCCCTCACATTCAATGACATTATCTTCATTGACACCTTCTGTTAGTCTCCCTCGCCACCTTTGCATCATGATCACGAGCCTCCATAGCTTTAATTTCAGAGATGTACCTACTATCACTTTCTTCACCAACAACACTAAGAGTGTGAACCTGGTCCCAAACTTTTTCTGCAACAGGAACCTTGTACCGCTGCCATGCATTGCTACTATCTCTTTCTATACTTGTTATTAATTATTAGAGGAACTCAAAAGTCAAAACCATGATTTTTATTTTAAAATTGATTCTATATTCATTAAAAATAATTATTCCCTCTTGGAAAGATGAAAATTCTCATATAAGAAATGAGAATGGTAATTGCTCACAAGTTGAAATGAGTTAAATAGTTTATTATTATTAATTCTTAGTTATGAAAAAAGAAAAACAGAATGAAATAATAATATGTTTTCATTTTTAACATAACGAAACAAAGGAAAAAGAGAAAATTCATAGTTGCGAAATTTACATGTGCTTTTAGATATGTAGCCAAGAGTACTTGATTCAATAGAAAATTAAATTTGAATTTTGAAAAATCAGGGAGGCAAGATCTTGTTAATAGGTCGAATTTGTGTTCGGTTTAGGATATAGAAACCTCTTCAGAAAAAAAAGGATATAGGGTTTACACAAACATGACTTAATAATAATAATAATAATATAGTTACAAATATTAAATAGTCTAAACGGTACTTAGCCCAGAAGAGTTCACATTCCTCATACATAAATGTCAAGCGTGAGTTAGTCTTTTTAATTTATGGTTGAGGAAAGACAATTAAAAAAAAAGGACGTACCACACCAATATGAGAATATTAAATGCGATTATGAATGTAATAAGAAACAATCAAACTCTTAACTTCATCGATCAAGACATAAAAAATGAATGTTATCATTCTGAAATCAGGGGAGAGATCGATGATGGGTCGGGAAAGACAAGGACATATAGTTCATAGATAGACAAGTGTCTCAAGCTTTAGTAATAACGGCAGCATTATTCGTCCAACCAAAATACTTCAACTTTTATCCAACTCTCTCACAAACTCATTCTGTATCCCGCAGAAAAGCTATAGTAACATACAGTCTGATTTGACATCTCTCTCACATAAATCTATGGTGTAAATACGGTGTGCGTATTTTAGTTGTACAAGAAACATTATCCTGGTAATAATGTAAATTACATTACAATAATTATAATTTTTATTATTAGGATTTTATTTTGAATTTATTCTTTTATTATTTTAATTTAAAATTTTATTTTGTTAGTTAAAGGATTTTATCTATTTTAAAATTTCAATTATAATTATAATTTTAATTTTAAAGAGATTCTATCTAAATCTCAAATCTTAGCATCAACTAATTGTATTTGATTTGTATTTAGTTTGTTTTCAAAAAGAGTTATAAATATCCCTCCTATCAATACTTTAAAGATGTTGTTGATTATTGAATTCAGTTTGAAATATAATTCTGTTTTTTTGAGATTGAATCTCTTGACACTGAGTAACTTTGTCTTTCTACATCAATTTGGTCTAGGGGCACATGCGGCATCCGTTGGTGGTGAAAATTTGGCAGCTAATAAATCTAAAGTTTTTGGTTCTAATGGTGGTGGTTGTGGCTCAAAACAAGGTTTGGATGATAGTGTTTTGATGATGTTCATACGGTTGTGTGTTTATCAACAAAGGAAACCCAAATTATGGTGGCTTTCTAGTGGTTTCAGGCGAGTTTTGCTGAGATCTAGTAAATGATAACCAGCGAAAAAACTTTGGTTGAGAAAAATTAATGTTTTCAAACAGCACAAAATGTGTGGATCAATAAGGCTATGATACTAAATTGATGTAGAACCAAAGGATAAAGGCACTTAATGCCAATAGATTCACTCTCAAGAAACAGAATTATATTTTAAACTGAATTCAATAATCAACATATTCTAAAGTGATGATAGAAGAAGTATTTATAGCCCTCAAACAAAACAAATACGCCTCCTAACAACACTTTAGAAGAAGTTGTTGATTATTAAATTTAGTTTGAAATATAATTTTATTTTTGAGACCAAGTCTCTTGACATTGAGTGCTTAGCACCGAGTGCCTTTGTCCTTTGGTCTTACATCAATTTGGTATCAGAGCATTGTTGATCCCCATACTGTGTGCTATTTGAAAACATTAATTTTTCCTAACCAAAGTTGTTTCATTGTCTATCATTCACTAGATCACAGCAAAATTTGCCTATAACCACTAGAAAGTTGTTGGAATTTAGGTTTTCTTTGCCGATAAATGCACAACCGTATGAACATCATTAGAGTGTTGTCATCTAGACTCATTTTGAGAGACCACCACCACCATCAGAACCGGAAGCCTCTGATCAATAAGATTGCAAATTTTCAGCCCAAACGAATGTCGTACACACCCCTACACATTGCCAAAAACCTCTACGCATGGTCTTCACGAGCCACATGTGTTGCATGTTAACTCTAAAGACACGCTGACACTAATGTGAGGTTGACTTTGACTTGACTAGTGTTGACTTTGACCAAGTTGACTTTAACCTCTTCTCATAGGTTTTTGTGCATTCCAGATCTATTTTTGAACTTATTTTTGTAGTTTGGAGTCTCCAACATAGGGTTTTGTTCATTTTACCCACTTTTTTGCTTTATAAAGGTGTATTTTCTCCAACTTGAAACATTCCTAATTTTCATATTAGATTAGGTTTACTAGTAAATGTGTTCTTTGGTCCCTAATTCGCTTCTTTACACATGTTATTACCTTTTATCATTTTCGCCATATTAAAAAAGTAATAATAAAAAAATTACCTTCCATCATGGCCAGGGACAGATCTAGAAATTAACTAATGAGGGGGCTAAAATTATAAAAGGCAAGAATCAAATTAAAAAAAAAATTACTATATGAAGGGCACAACAATTCTAGACAATTACAAAATTACCTTTTATCTTCAACTTATGTGGTTTCTTACTTTAATATCTAAAGCATCAAAGTTGATTTTTCACTTTTTATAATTTCCTCCAAAAAAATAAGAAGAATATTGATGCAAATGTAAAAACGCCTTTACCGCTACTTTGAAAATGTATTGAAGAAACTTTTTTTGCTAGATATGTATTGGAGAAGCTTAAGCTTCTTTTTGTTTCTTAATTTAAAATTTAGTACACTTTTTTTTTTGGTTCATAACTTAATACACTTTTTATTTGGGTAAAAGATCACTTTCAATAATTGGATCAGCCTACAATTTTTATTTGAGTAAAAGATCACTTTCAGTAATTGGATATGCCCACAAATAGGCAAGCCTAATAACTCCTTTAGAATTGTTTTATTCACTCATTACATAGGTCAATACAAAGTAGAAGCACAAGCTTTTTTTTTACATGCTAATACTACATGTACCATGAAAAATTATATAAAACCTGGGGAATAGTAGCATTTGCTTGTCTCCCTTTAGATTCGTCCCTAATCATAGCTTCCTTTTCCCCTTATTTTGTCATAATTGATGCCATCATCATTAGTTCTTTTACATTAGCATTCTAAATTTTGCTTGTGCATTTATGGTAGTTTATAATTATCACTTATCTACACTTCATCTAGTAGGCATTCCTATACTTCATGTTGCTACTTATTTGGGTTTTTCTTATTGACATATACTTTGCATGACATAATCCCGCACCTAACCTGTAAAAGATCAATTTGCTGCCTTTACTATTGATTTTCATTCCTTTTCTACTGCAACTATGAATAATCTCAATACAGTAAACGAGCGTCTTGCCTTTTTAGAGATCATAATTTTGATGTTGATGATTTGCTTCCTTCTAAAGATACCTTTGAGCCCTCTACATCTTTTCTAGTTATTGCGATAGATCGTCTAACTTCCTACGTGCCTGCCGCCAATTCCACCACAATATTTGGACTAGATTGATACGATGCTAATTGTGGATTCTTCTCCTAATTCTATTTTATCATTATCTTGTGAAGAAAGAAAACTACTTTGATTTTGTTACTACTTCAATTTTTTAATATCATTGCTATCATATTGATCCTGAATGAAGCTGAGATTTAACTCTCTAGAGATAAATTCTTTCAAAAGGGGAGAATTATGCATATTATATTAGGATATTTATATTTTTTATTATTAGAATTTTATTTTTTATTATTTTAATTTGAGATTTTATTTTATTACTTAAAGGATTTAATTTATTTTAGATTTCAATTTTAATGAGGTTTTATCCAAATATCAAATTTTATCATTAGCTAAAGGCTGCGTTTGGTAGACAGGATAAGGAGGACTTGATAATATTAACTAATACTATCAGGTCTTATCAAGTGTTTGGTAAATTACCCTGATAGTATAATGAAATCAGGTCAATCATTTTTATCATATTCTAACATGATTATTCTATCCTCTACCCTACCCCCTGATTAGACCTGATAGGATATCCCTTCCCACCTTATCCTTCAACATCTATTCTCTCCTTCTCTGCCAAGGCTCCTCTGTGTTTAACTTTTCTAATTAAAATCAAAGTCTGGGTGTCGACCACTATACCCCTCAATAACTCCACCCTCCATTTGTCACCCCCGGTCATCTTCTCAATACCGATAGGGTCCGGCCACACCTTCCACCACGCTCCAACCACCGCTTTTCCCCTTCCCCCTCGTCTTATTTTCCTTCATCACCCAAACACCATAACCCCTACCACAGACGACGTCGCCCCTGCCACACCCAACACCACTACTCCATTTCTTTCTTTCTTTCTTTCTCTCTTTCTTTCTCTCTTTGCCCATTTTCCCTCTTTCGTCCTCTTTCTCTCTTCCCATGCCCATTTTCCCTTCATTTTCATTGCGATCTTTACTCCCTTTGGTGAAACCCTCCCCTGCTTCTCCTATTTGGGTCTAAAGTTCACACCTATTTCTGCCGAGGGATAGTTGGGTGCCCAGATCTATCACAGAAAGGTAATAATGGGATCAATTTGCTAACTACAAGGAGTATTCCTCACTAGATGGTGACCGTAACTCGGGTAGAACTCTGACGAGCCCTATTTCAGTGCATTTATGAAGTTTTCTTGGTTCATCACCTGCGTTTGGTGGTAGCAATGTTTTAGTTCCTTCTTTTCTTCTTGGTGGTAGTAGCACACAAGACTTGGTGCTTTTGATTGTGGTTTTGGTGTGTTGTGAATTGTCTGGGTACTATTCTTCTTCTATTTCTCATATTGAAGTCCTGTTGTTGGCTTCCTATAGGATTAACTTGTTTGAGGATTGCTATTTTTTTTCCAGTTATTCTCAAGTGGGGTTTAAGTGCTTTTTGCATTTCTTAGATGTTGATGCCCAATTTTGTCCATAATTTTATTTTATTTTATTTTTGTTACTTGATCAAGGTATGAACACTCAATTTTGTACATAAAGTTTATTTCTAAACCTTGAAAAGTGAATGAAATTCTAAAAAAAAAACAAAAATGAAAAATGAAAAAAAGGAAAAAAGTTGAAAAACTAAAGTGTTTAAGTCCCACATTGGAGAAGTCAAGCTCCTTCTCCCTCCCCTCCTCCTATATAAAGGGGTGCTTCTCAATGGTTTGACATCCAAAAAATTTTCACACTTGGGCTTAATACTAAGTATAAGAGCCCAAGAACTTTAGTTTTTTTTTTTTTTACTTGGGCTTAATACTAAGTATAAGAGCGAGACTTTAGTAAAACTTTTTTTTTCTTGTTAGTAAATTGCTTTTCAGGGTTTGATTTGAAGAGGACGTGTGGGACCCCTATGCACCAACTTCTTTAAGTAGCATTTTTACGCCTTAGAGGTAAGTTTGCTTATTTATTTATTTATTTATTGTATTTTTTTATATATAAGTGTTGTTCATTTTAGTTTATTCATTTATTAGTTTGATTTTTATTTATTTATTTTTTATAATTTTTATTTTAAAACTAATTCAATAATAAATTGGGGTTAGCTGAGTTGCGATAGCTTGCTAACCCTTGTGATCATTTTAGTTGCGACAGCTTGATGATCTAAATTGTTATTTTGTCTTCATTTTTTTATATAAAACAAATCGCTAAAGATTCAAAACCTTTTTTTAAATTTTCGTGATAAATTTGATAATCAGTGGGTGACGTCTCTAGCGTGACGCGAGTTTCACCTATTCAATCCTTAATTTGATTAATTGAGTCGCGACGACTTGTTAATTCAAATTTTCAAAATCATTTTTTAAAAAAATTTAAAAATCAACCAACACACACTTATTTTTTAAAGAACTACGTGACTTTGAGTTCTCCATTGCACCAGGAGATACGTAGGAGCAGAAATCCATTTCTGTCAAGCCAAAAAAATAAATTTTCATAATTTGGTTGTTTCTTTTATTTCTTTTTAAAAAATAAATAAATAAATAAATAATAAATAATTACAAAGTCTTTTGTTTAAAGGGGTTAAAATAAATATATTTAAGATTATTAAAACTTGAACAACTAACTTAAGGTACCGATTCATGGAACGGCGTTGTAAGTGCTAATACCTTCCCTACCCGTAATCGACTCAGAATCCAAACTCATTTTCAAAAGACCGATTTGCTTGATTAAATGGTTTTTCTAATGTTTTTCCAATTTAAATAAACATTGGTGGCGACTCCATTGATTTTATCTTTTTTGGTCGTCCGTCGCGATCCGGTTGACAATTTGTGGCGACTCCACCGGGGATACTTAGAGAAAGCCAGCTCTTTGTTAGTTAGTTGTGCAAATTTTTAATAATATTTTATTTATTTATTTTACCCTCTTTGTCTTTGTTTTCATTTTCTTATTTGTTTGTAAATGTTTTTATTTAGTACCTTTATGTAAATGTCGATAGCATTATTTCATGTATATGGTGACTTGTATATATATTTTGAACTTAATTGTTAAAATCCTAGGATAGACAATTGTTGGTGGTCATTGTATATATGTTGCCAAAGTTGGGGTAGTTTTATCTTTTAAATTTTTGTACAAGTATGCTCCTAGCACTCATTGCACTTACACATAAAGCACACACATTCGAGTGGGGCCCTATACCCGGGTCTGAGTGAAGCTTAAGTAGAGGTTGCGTAGTGGTAGCCATTTTGGATGTACATCCTGTTTGGTTATCGCGAAAACCTCATCTAGAGCGCTTTTTATGAATATCCCCACACCTAGTGGTTTACCCACTATTTCGTGGTCAACATTCTGAAATAGGACTTGGCTCTAGAGACCTCTAAAATAGAAAAGTCACCTTATGGAAGTTCTCACGAATCAGAAAGACTCTTAGATCCTTAGGATAGAATTCCCAAGTTTAAGGCGACCCCATTAGGACACAAAGGGAGCATACTTCTTCTTTATTTATCTGTTTCTCATATCATTCATTCTTGTATTAAAAAATCAGATGAAGAAAAAAGGTCATTCATTGCTTGCATCTTCATAACATTCTTAGCATTATAAAAAAAATCATACATTTCATGACATTTTCAGCATATAATACATTATCTTGCATTATCATTTCTAGCATTTTTTTTTTCTTTCTTCTTCTTTCTTTTTTTTTTTTTTTAAGATAAAAAAAAAACTTCCTCATCTCTATCACTTATGTCATTCATCCATGCACCATTCTCGTATAAAAAAAAATTTCAAAAAAGACAAATACTTCATATAGCATTTTCATTCTTAACTCTTTCACCTATCTCTCATGTCATTCATTCCTTTTTTTAAAAAAGGGGATATATCATTTTGCATTTTCATTACATTCTTAGCATTCATAAAAAAAAGAAAAAACATCATTGTATATTTTCATGACAGTCCTAGCATCAAAAAAGCAAAAAATATCATCTTCATAACATTCCTAAAAAAAAAAAGCATTATCTTGCATTTTCATAGCATTCTTAGCATAAAAAAAAAGGAGAGAGATACATTATCTTGCATTTGCATTACATCCCCATAAAAGATATCATCTTCCATTTTCATCGCGTTTCTAACTCTAAAAGAGGAAAGGAAAGAAAAAGATACATCATTGTTGTGCATTACCATGACATTCATAGCATTCTTCTTAAAAATAAAAAATAAAAAATTTCATTTGCATGATACTTTGCATACATTGTGTCATTTTGGTTTAGTCAATACTAATAATCACATCATGTTTCCTCGAGCGAGAAAAGTAGACACTATAGCAGAAAACAAATGCTTCCACGACACCCTTACGGGACTCGTTCCCAAGCAAAGATCATGGATGAGATAGAAGACGCAAGATTTGAGGGATGAAGTGAACCACTCCAGGAGCAAATGTCCAAGATGTTGGAAATGTTACAGTCCATGGAGAGTAGAAGAGTACGGATGGGAATCCTCGGCGACAAATGAAGGACATCCGGCCACACCTCCTTGCCCGCCTGGTTTTTTTGCGTTCCCCCCGCAATACCAAGGCTTTAATCCTCAAGGATTACGATGCCGCTCACCATTTGCCCAAACGGCACCACTCAACCCTCGGTCGCCGTTCACGGTGGAAACCAAGGGCGCCTTTTCCACCATATGGCCTCCTCCAGGGTATATACCACCATTAGCCACTAATTCCCCCCAATAATGACATGCCAACAGTGTCCCCAACTCCAAATCCCTCAAACTCTACCCAAAATCAAGCCACTCAGTCAAATGACAACGAGTCCCCGCCAACACAACACCCATACCCTTTCTTCATCCCGCCATATGGTCTCCATCCCAGTTATGTACCACCGCATGGCGCAATCCTCCGGACAGCAAAGCATGCCCGCTTCGAACTCCTTAAGTGCGGCTCAACCACATGCCGTGGAACCCCACTGGGCAACATTCTGTTCCCACCATCATGCCACAATACCCGTTGAATTCCTCCGTGGAAAACCCCCATCCGAGGGAGAAGTGGGAAATTCTTGAAGAAAGACTACGAGCCATCGAAGGAGCAAGTGGCTATGGTCTTTGGATGCTTCGAGCTCTGTCTTGTCCCGAATGTGGTGATTCCTCCCAAGTTTAAGGTCCCAGATTTTGACAAGTACAAGGGAACTACTTGTCCAAAGAACCACCTAACCATGTACATCCGCAAGATGGCTTCACAAGCTCACGATGACAAGTTGTTAATCCACTTCTTTCAAGACAAACACTTAACCGGGGCAAAGCTTCGAATTGGTACACGCATCTTGAGCGTGCCCATATACGATGTTTCAAAGACTTGACCGACGCTTTCTTGAAGCAATATAAGTATAACATCGATATGGCACCTAGGATAGACTACAATTGCAGAACATGGCTAAGAAGGATTTGAGACCTTCAAGGAATATGCTCGAGAGATGGAGAGAAATGGTCGCTCAAGTAGAGCCCCATTGACGGAAATAGAAATGGTGGCTACGTTCATTGACACTCGCAATCACCCTTTTATGATAAAATGATAGGGAGTGTGTCATCAAATTTCTCGAGACATGGTCATCATTGGAGAAAGAGTTGAAGGAGGAATGAGGAGTGGGAAAATCGTTGAAAGTTCAACAGGAACATTTAACGCCAAAAGGCTCCCGATGGGGAAGAAAAGAGAGGAGAAACCTATGTTGTTACCTTCGACCAAAGAAACTCCACCCGAGGCGGATATAGCCAAACACCTGTGAACCATCAACCATCCTTCCAAACTCCTTTCGCACCTTACCACCCGTACTTTCCCACTACTCCACCAATTCCATATCCCCACCCGTATCACCCCATGTCGCCTAACGCTTCACATGTCTCTCATCCTCAGCCTCATCACCCAATGAGGCCTCACCAAACGCCATATCCTAATCAATACCAGACACCCCCTACCTTACCACCTCAACAAGCTCAACCATGGACCCAAAGCCCAAACACAAACCAAAGAAGACCACCATATAGCCAAGAAAGGAAACATCTTGACCCAATCCCTATGACTTATACCGAACTGTTACCCCAGCTCATCCGTAACTCTCTCTTGGCTCCTTGCCCGATGAAGCCAGTGGAGCCCCCATACCCTAAAGGATTTGACCCAAATGCCAAGTGCGACTACCATGCGGGGGCTGCAGGCCATTCCACAGAGAATTGCAGAACGCTGAAGTTTAAGGTGCAAGACCTAATAGATGCTAAGTGGTTGAATTTCAAGACAAATACTCCTAGTGTGGGTCACAATCCGTTACCAAACCACGGAAATCCCACAGTTAATGCTATAGGGGAGTGTTCTGCCAAAGGCGGCTCATAAGACAAGTGATGATGTCAAGACCCCATGAGGATTATCTTCAAAGAACGTGTAAATTTGGGATGATGGAAGCTCATATTGAGGAGAAAGAGAAGCGACGAAGGTGAAATAATGTGCAATCTCCACGGGAATGTAGGGCATTCTATTGAGAGGATTGTGGTGAGTTCAGACAAATCCTCCAAGATCTAATGGATATGCAATTAGTGCAAATAGGTCACTTAGGTGACAATGGTGGCGTAAACATGGTGGATAAGTGTGCTATTCCACAATTGCAAGAAGGTCGAAGTCGTAAACTCTCTTGTCCCTTCCATTGCAAATCCGGCTATCAAACCGTTGGTTATCTATTATACTGAAGCTGCATATGCGCCATCCCCTTGTGGCCCGAAACCTATCACCATTCAAGTTCCCAGTCTTTTTCCCTTCAAGGACACTCGAGCCGTGCCATGGAATTATAATGTGCAGGTCCTTAGAAGCAATCCCACGAATGATCAGTCGGAAGTTGCGTCTAGTTCGACTTCTATTGTTACTAATATATAGGGGATTGGAGGAGTGACCCGGAGTGGTCGCATCTACATTCCTAAGGAGCTGCGAAAGACCCAAGAAGAAGAAGAAAAGGGGAACCGTAAAGGCAAGGTCGAGGAAGGGGAGATTTCCATTGGGAACGAAGCAAAAGAAAAAGAAAGGTCGGAAAAGGTGAATGAGTACAAAAAAGAAGTATCAGATGAAGAAGCTTGTGAGTTCTTGAAGTTTATCAAGCAAAGTGAATACAGAGTGGTAGATCAATTTGAATCGCACCCCCGCAAGGATATCACTTTTGTCCTTATTGATGAATTCGAATCGCACGTAAAAGTATTGATGAAAATATCGAATCGGCTCATGTTTCCCATGACATTACGGTGACAAGTTAGGTGGTATTATTGGCAACATTACTGGCGATAATTATGTCACTTTCACCGATGATGAGATACCACCAAGGAATGGGGCAACAAGGCACTGCACATTTTGTCAAATGTCAAAAGCATATAATGGCTAGAGTGCTCATTGACAATGGTTCCTCTTTGAACGTGTTACCAAAATCAACCCTTTCCAAGTCTGCTTTTGATGGGACTTGCATGAAACCAAGCACGATGATAGTAAGGGCATTCGATGGCACCGAAGAGAAGTCATGGGGGAGATTGAAATACCGGTTCAGATTGGTCCCCGCACTTTCAATATACTCTTCCAAGTGATGGACATTACGCCATCCTACGCTTGTCTTTTAGGACGACCATGGATTCATTCTATTTGGAGTCGTTCATTCTTCTACCTTGCACCAAAAAGTAAAATTCATAGTTGATAATAAGATGATTCTTGTCTTTGGCGAAGAGGACCTACCGGTGAGCAAGCCATTGGACACTCCTTATATTGAAGTGCAGAAGAAGCTCTTGAAACCGCGTTTCAAGAGCTAGAGATTGTCAATGCCACCTATGTGGAAGAAGGAGTTCGAGGTCTGAAGCCTCGCCCATCTAATGCATCCATGATGATGGCTAAGGTAATGCTTGGAAAAGGATATCGATATGGAAGAGGACTAGGAATGAATGGACAAGGCATTGTGAATTTCTGGGCACCCTGCGAAAACAAAGACAGATTTGGGTTAGGATATAAACCCACCAAAGCAGACAAAAGAAGGGTCCTAGAAGAGAAAAGGGAGAGGAGGTTGGCTAGGTTGGAAAATCGGGAGCCTAAAGCTGAGAGGATCCCCATCTGTGACATCCGACGAAACTTTCGAAGTGCGGGCTTAGTATTTCTGAACCAAGTGACCGCCATCGAAGACGATCAACTCATCAATCATGGTGTCAACTTGGTGTACCCTTGCTCCCCAGATGCAGAACTCAACAATTGGGAGAGCGTTGATTTTCCCATGACTTGTGAAATTGATTCAAAGTAATTTTGTAATGCTAATTCTTTAGCTCTGCCCAAGGCTTTAGGATAATGTGTTGTGAAAGCGGGCTCACATGTTTTCATTTCAATATTTACTATCAATAAATGTATTTTCAGATTATCTTTCTATTTCCCTTTTTCAGCTTTTTGCTCAACCATTTCATTAACCTTTATTCATTACCCTTTTTTTACTTGTGTTGACACCAATAAATGCAGATCTGAAAGTGACTCTCTTGAAAATGATAGTGCTATGACCCCATTATATGATTTTGACCATCCCGTTAATCATGTTGATGAGGATAATGATGACAATTGGGAACCTCTCCTGAGCTAATGAGATTAATGGAACAAGAGGCCAAGGAAATTCAAAGCCCCATGAAGAGCCAACCGAACTGATTAATTTGGGGACGAGAGGATGATAAAAAAGAAGTTAAAATTGGCACTACCATGAAAGAAAATGAGCGAAGCAAGTTGGTTAAGCTCTTATCCGATTATTGTGATGTTTTCGCTCCGGGTCATACCAAGATATGCCTGGCCTAGATACTAGCATAGTTGAGCACAAATTGCCTTTAAAACCGTAATGTCCTCCGGTCAAGCAAAAGTTGAGACGAATGAAGCGAGATGTCACTAAAAATTAGAGAAGAGGTTAAAAAGCGGTTTGATGCATGCAGTTTCCTCATTGTTGCAAAGTACCCTCAATGGGTTGCTAACATCGTCCCCGTCCCAAAGAAAGATGGGAAGGTGCGAATGTGCGTTGACTATAGAGATTTGAATAGGGCCACCCCTAAAGACAACTTCCTCTACCTCACATTGATGTTTTGGTGGACAACATCGCTCAACATGCATTTTTCTCCTTCATGGACGGTTTCTCGGGATACAACCAAATCAAGATGGCGCCTGAAGATATGGAGAAGACCACATTCATCACTCTGTGGGGAACTTTTTGCTATAAGGTGATGCCATTTGGATTGAAGAACGCCGGAGTAACTTATCAAAGGGCAATGGTGGCATTGTTCCACGACATGATGCACAAAGAAATAGAAGTTTATGTGGATGACATGATTGCAAAGTCAAAAACAGAAGAAGATCACATAACCGATCTGCAAAAGCTCTTTGAACGGTTGAGAAAGTTCAGGCTCAGACTGAATCCTACTAAGTGCACTTTCGGGGTAAAATCAGGCAAGCTCTTGGGGTTTGTGGTTAGCGAGAAAGGGATAGAAGTTGATCCAGACAAAGTTCGAGCAATCATAGAGATGCCAGCTCCTCGTACTGAAAAAGAAGTTCGTGGGTTTTTGGGAAGGCTGAACTATATTGCTAGGTTTATATCCCAGTTGACTGCAACATGTGAGCCGATCTTCAAGCTGTTGCGTAAAAACCAGACAGTAGAGTGGAATGAGGATTGTCAGGTGGCATTTGAAAAGATCAAGCAGTATTTGCAAGAACCCCCAGTTTTGGTACCTCCAGTGCTAGGAAGGCCTCTCATCATGTACTTGACTGTGTTGGATGAATCCATGGGTTGTGTACTGGGACAACACGATGAAACTGGCAAAAAAGAGCAAGCCATCTATTACTTGAGTAAGAAGTTTACCAACTATGAGGCAAAATACTCATTGTTGGAACGCACATGCTGCGCCTTGGCATGGGCGCCCACCGTTAAGCAAGACATGTTGTGTTGCACCACTTGGTTAGTGTCCAAAATGGACCCGATCAAGTACATCTTTGAAAAACCGCCCTCACCGGGAGGATTGCACGCCGGCAAGTTTTGCTATCGAATATGACATTGTCTATGTCACGCAAAAAGCGATCAAAGGCGGCGCTGCGATTTCTTGGCTAGTCAACCGGTGGAAGATTATGGGTCTATGCAAAGTGTGAGTTCCACGATGAAGATGTAATGGCTTTGTTCGAGAGAAGAAAAACCCTCGAGAAAAAGAAAAATGGACTTTGTTGTTCGATGGAGCTTCCAATTCACCGGGGCATGGAGTTGGGGCCATACCGATTTCCCCGAAAATAATTTCATCCCAATCATTGCTAGGTTGTGCTTCGATTTGTACAAACAATATAGCCGAGTATGAAGCGTGTGCCATGGGAATCCAAGCAAGTAGACTCAAAGGCAAAAGTTCTTGAGGTATATGGGGACTCGCCTTGGTCATCCATCGCCTAAAGGGAGAATGGGAAACTCGAGATGCCAAATTAATCCCCTATCATGCCCACATCAAGGAGTTGATTGAACGAACAACTTGCCTTTGACGAAGTTACATTCGGCATATCCTCGAGAAGATAATCAGTTGGTGATGCCCTAGCCACATTGTCGTCAATGTTCAAAGTAAGTCACGATAGGGACTTGCCGCTTATAAAAATGGAAAGTCGTGACCAACCGGCATATTGTCAAATGATAGAAGTGGAACCAGATGGGAAACCGTGGTATCATGACATCAGATGCTTCATCAAGGGCAGAGAATACCCTCCACATGCTTCAGAAAATGACAAAAGGACCCTCAGAAGACTCGCAATGGGTTTCTTTCTAAATGAGGAAGTGCTTTACAAAAGGAACCATGATATGGTGCTGCTAAGATGCGTTGATGCGACGGAGGCAGAGAAGATCATCAAGGATGTTCATGAAGGTTCTTTTGGAACTCATGCAAATGGGCATACGATGGCAAGGAAAATACTAAGGGCGGGATACTATTGATTGACAATGGAGACTGATTGTTTCAACTATGTGAAAAAGTGTCATAAATGCCAGACATATGCTGATAGGATTCACATGCCACCAGCACCTTTGAATGTTTTAACGGCTCCCTGGCCGTTCTCGATGTGGGGAATGGATGTCATAGGACCCATTGAACCAAAGGCCTCAAATGGACATCGCTTCATTCTCGTTGCAATTGATTACTTCACTAAATGGGTCGAAGCTGCTTCTTATACCAATGTCACTAGGAATGTAGTGGTCAGGTTTGTCAAAAGGGGTTGATTTGTCGTTATGGCTTGCCAGGCAAGATTATTACAGATAATGCCACTAATCTGAATAATAAGATGATGAAAGAGATGTGTGAGAATTTTAAAATTGAGCACCACAATTCCTCACCTTACCGCCCTAAGATGAATGGGGCAGTTGAGGCAGCAAACAAGAATATCAAGAAGATCGTCCAGAAGATGGTTGTAACATACAAAAAGGCGGCACGAAATGCTACCATTTGCACTGCATGGTTATCGCACGTCCGTTCGTACTTCAACTGGGGCAACCCCTTTCTCTTTGGTTTATGGAATGGAAGCGGTACTCCCTATTGAAGTGGAAATCCCCTCATTAAGGGTGCTGATGGAGGCAGGACTAGAAGAAGCCGAATGGGTCCAGACTCGACTTGATCAGTTGAACCTCATTGAGGGAAAGAGATTAACCGCATTATGTCATGGTCAGCTTTACCAGAAGAGAATGATGAAGGCCTATGCGAAAAAGGTGCGTCCTCGACAATTTCAAGAAGGGGACTTAGTACTCAAAAAGATCCTTCCCATTCAAAAGGATTTTCGAGGAAAATGGACTCCAAACTATGATGGACCTTATGTCGTAAAAAAGGCCTTCTCAGGAGGAGCTTTGATTCTCACAAACATGGATGGCGAAGATCTACGACTTCCTATAAATTCAGATGCAATCAAAATGTACTATGCTTAAAAAAAAAAAAAAGGAAAAGAAAAATGGCTCGCTAGGTGAAAACACGAAAAGGCGACCTAGGCAAAAGTTAGAGCGGCCCGCTAGGTTGAAAACTCGGAAGAGCGACCTAGGCAAAAGTTAGGGTTAAAAAGGTACTTGACACATCCAGGAGAAGTGAACATACCTCAAGTCATAAATTGGGGCGTTTGAGACTATCCGGGCCAAACCAAGGCGGTTTGAATATACGAAGTCTTATCGGGAGACACTCCCAATATGTAAAAGTCGGGTCGAATCATATTCAAAAAGTAGACAAGGGGATGTTCAAGGTTGCGCACATGGGAAATTAGCACTTTGTTCATTCAAGAGAGCATCACTCGAAGAATGGAAAATTCCCTTCAACATTTCTTTTGTAAACCTTTTCAATTCGAGTTCCATTTGTTGTCTTTCTTGTACTTTTTCTGTCTATAATGATAATCCCTTTTTGTTGCAACCCATTGTTGATTTAATATGCATTTTTTATGATAGTTTTATATTGAGATGTGAAACATGTGACAATATGGTAAAAGCATTTGGATTTGCTTTAACAATCTCGAAAAGTCATGGGAAACGCAATGAAATCCTCGACAAGAGTTGATGAGAAAAGTAAGAATCATCGACAAATCATAAGGCCAATCAATGAATTTTTCTTTGTTCAATTGTGATCTGTTTGTGGGAAAAAGTCCTTAAGGGTTGCGAAACCAAAGCTCTGATAAAAAAAAACAAAAAAAACAAAAAAAACCAAAAAAAAGCAAAAAACAAGATTTGCTAACTCAGTTTGCTCATGAGAATCCCTACAGTAGGGCATTCATTGCATCATGCATCATTTCTAGCATCACATGCATTGTCCTCAGGCATCACATGCATTGTACTCAAGCATCACATCCATTGCATCATCATCCATTGCATCATGCACCATCTCTAGCATCGCATGCATTTACAAAATCATTGTCTTTAAGTTTCCCGGGTCCCCGCACCCATTGTCTTTAAGTTTTCCGGGTCCCCGCACCCATTGTCTTTTAATTCCCGGGTCCCCGCACCCATTGTCTTTAAGTTTTCCGGGTCCCCGCACCCATTGTCTTTTAATTTCCGGGTCCCCGCACCCATTGTCTTTTAATTCCTGGGTCCCCGCACCCATTGTCTTTTAGTTTCTCGGGTCCCCGCACCCATTGTCTTTTAATTCCCGGGTCCCCGCACCCATTGTCTTTTAGTTTCCGGGTCCCCGCACCCATTGTCTTTTAATTCCGGGTCCCCGCACCCATTGTCTTTTTTTCATTCGGGTCCCCGCACCCATTGTCTTTTAATTCCTGGTCCCCGCACCCATTGTCTTTTAGTTTCTCGGGTCCCCGCACCCATTGTCTTTTAATTCCCGGGTCCCCGCACCCATTGTCTTTTAGCTTCTCGGGTCCCCGCACCCATTGTCTTTTAATTCCCGGGTCCCCGCACCCATTGTCTTTTCATTCCCGGGTCCCCGCACCCATTGTCTTTTAATTTCTGGGTCCCCGCACCCATTGTCTTTAAGTTTCTCGGGTCCCCGCACCCATTGTCTTTAAGTTTCTGGGTCCCCGCACCCATTGTCTTTTCCGGGTCCCCGCACCCATTGTCTTTAAGTTTTCGGGTCCCCGCACCCATTGTCTTTAAGTTTCGGGTCTCCGCACCCATTGTCTTTTAATTAGGGTCCCCGCACCCGTTGTCTTTTAGTTTCCGAGTCCCCGTACCCGTTGTCTTTCTTTTTGGGTCCCCGCACCCATTGCTTTTAGTTTTTGGTTCCTCGTACCCATCGCTTCCAAAGCAAGCAGGGCCTTGTGCCCGTCACATTTTTCTTTTGTCATGTCAAGCTTCACGGATACCCGACTCCGCAAGTTTTGTGCCTTTTCGTTTTAAGTTTCGTCAAGCTTCACGGATACGACTCATGCAAGCTTTCTACCTTTGGGTCCTCATACCCATTGTTTTTGGGTCCCCGTACCCATTGTCTTTAAGTTTTCGTTAAGCTCCGATTGGATACTCGACTCCGTAAGCTTCTTACCTTGTTTTGGTTAAACTTCAGCGGACACCTGAATCCGCAAGTTTTTACCTTTTCATGGACAAAATTGAATCAATTCCTTTGTTTTTCATTTATTCTAAATGTAAAACAAAGGGGGGTAGCTGTTGATGCCCAATTTTGTCCATAATTTTATTTTATTTTATTTTTGTTACTTGATCAAGGTATGAACACTCAATTTTGTACATAAAGTTTATTTCTAAACCTTGAAAAGTGAATGAAATTCTAAAAAAAAAACAAAAATGAAAAATGAAAAAAAGGAAAAAAGTTGAAAAACTAAAGTGTTTAAGTCCCACATTGGAGAAGTCAAGCTCCTTCTCCCTCCCCTCCTCCTATATAAAGGGGTGCTTCTCAATGGTTTGACATCCAAAAAATTTTCACACTTGGGCTTAATACTAAGTATAAGAGCCCAAGAACTTTAGTAATTTTTTTTTTTACTTGGGCTTAATACTAAGTATAAGAGCGAGACTTTAGTAAAACTTTTTTTTCTTGTTAGTAAATTGCTTTTCGTGGTTTGATTTGAAGGGCGTGTGGGACCCCTATGCACCAACTTCTTTAAGTAGCATTTTTACGCCTTAGAGGTAAGTTTGCTTATTTATTTATTTATTTATTGTATTTTTTTATATATAAGTGTTGTTCATTTTAGTTTATTCATTTATTAGTTTGATTTTTTTATTTATTTATTTTTTATAATTTTTATTTTAAAACTAATTCAATAATAAATTGGGGTTAATGAGTTCATGACAATACTTGCTAACCCTTGTGATCATTTTAGTTAGGCATGATGACTTGATGATCTAAATTGTTATTTTGTCTTCATTTTTTTATATAAAACAAATCGCTAAAGATTCAAAACCTTTTTTTAAATTTTCGTGATAAATTTGATAATCGAGTGGGTGACGTCTCTAGCGTGACGCGAGTTTCACCTATTCAATCCTTAATTTGATTAATTGAGTCGCGACGACTTGTTAATTCAAATTTTCAAAATCATTTTTTAAAAAATTTAAAAATCAACCAACACACACTTATTTTTTAAAGAACTACGTGACTTTGAGTTCTCCATTGCACCAGGAGATACGTAGGGAGCAGAAATCCATTTATCAAGCCAAAAAAATAAATTTTCATAATTTGGTTGTTTCTTTTATTTCTTTTTAAAAAATAAAAAAATAATAAATAATAAATAATTACAAAGTCTTTTGTTTAAAGGGGTTAAAATAAATATATTTAAGATTATTAAAACTTGAACAACTAACTTAAGGTACCGTTCATGGAACAGGCGAGTGTAAGTGCTAATACCTTCCCTACCTGTAATCGACTCCCGAATCCAAACTCATTTTCAAAAGACCAGTTTGCTTGATTAAATGGTTTTTCTAATATTTTTCCAATTTAAATAAACATTGGTGGCGACTCCATTGATTTTATCTTTTTTGGTCGTCCCGTCGCGATCCCGGTTGCGACATTAGATAATTATTGGTGTTTTGTAAAGGGGGAGTAAGCAGAGGAACTTATAAAAGCTGGATGACAAGGTTCCATTATGGTGAAATTGGGTGAGAAGTTGAAGGAGATGGTGAGGAAAGTGAAAGGTAGTATGGTCATAGTAGATAATTACATATACTATCAAGTTACTTATACTATGTGCACCAAATATTTGATAGTATAAGAGTTTATCAGCTTGTTTATACTATCAGATCTTATCATATTATCTTATACTATCATGTGTACCAAACGCAACCTAATTGTATTTGATTTGTATTTAGTTTGTTTTGTAAGAGAGTTATAAATACCCCTCCTATTAGCACTTTAGAAGACATTATTGATTATTGAATTCAGTTTAAAATATAATTATATTTTTGAGATCAAGTCTCTTAACATCGAGTATTTGTTATTTAGTTCTACATCATATAACAAACTCAACAACTTGTTGGTGCCTGAAGTACAACCCACAATAGCAGGAGAATTGCATCATCTCCAATTAGTGTAAAACAGTATTTGGCATAAAAGTCTAAAGAAGTAAAGAGCATTCACACAGGCACTTGTTGATAAACTTGCAATGAAATAGTGAAAAATTAATTTTCCCTAGTGGAACTTGCAACACCAATGGTCAAAATGACCAGAAAATTCTTAAACTTAATAAAGCTGCAAGAAACAAAAACCATATTTACATTTACATTGAGGAGTCACAGTTAGCCAAAGCAAAAACACTTGAGACTTACTGATTTAACATGTTCTTTAGCTTTTTCATCATTGAAACCTAGAGCAGCCAAAATATTGTGACCTGCTGATTCTTTTTGGATCAAATTCCAATAAGCAAATGAGTCAGAGTTATTTGATTTCCCTTCCTTCACCTGCATTGCACGTGATTATTTTAGTATATACACAAAAGAAAACATAAAAAAGTAAAGTAAGATGGTCTGTTGGAAGCAAGATGAAGATCAACATCAAATTTCACAATCAAAAGGTCAGATTATAAATCCATTAGGCAATGACTTGGGCGTTGATAATGGTGGACTTTAATAGAGAGATGGTTAACCAACTGAGCCATAACTTATGTGCCAGATACTGACCGAAACCCAGAACGGATAAAAGGAGATCTACTGATTCCTTGAGTGGAATGTCTATGAAGTCGGTTCCGAAGCAAATCAGTTAGTTAAAAGAGTTAAAGTAAAGATGGTAAAAAGGCTAGAAATCAGAACATGCTCGACCTACATGACCGAGCTGGCTTATATAGGAACTACACCTCGAATTCCTATCGTTAAGGTCATTTAAATCTCTAACTGGTGTGATTACCTTATACTTGGCTTAAATGGTATGGAACCATTTTTGAACGTTAGTCATCAGGTCAAGAGCCGAGAACCGTTGATGATCAATAGTTTGAATTCTCGAGTTTTGGCCGGTCGGGCATGAGATCCGAACAACCCTAAACTACTCTAAGTTTTAAGTTGACCCAAAAGGAGCCAGGTATGCAAGTGCTCCGATGATAATTGGGCCAGTACGGTCCACAACCCCCCAGCTCGGTCAATCTTTAGAATTGACCGGGCTTACCATTGGTCGGATGAAAGTTGGGCCAACACAGTTTACAGCCAGGTATGCAAGTGCTACGATGATAATTAGGCTAGTACGGTCCACAGTCCCCTAGCTCGGTCAATCTTTGGTATTGGCCGAGCTTACTTTTTACTGGCTTTGTGAAGATGAGTCCAAACTTCTCTAAATTCTTCTTTTCTTCTGATAAAATAAAAAGAAATGGAGATGAGAGATGATGAAAACTCCATGGATGCTATTCCTTTTTCCACAACTTTCTCTTCCTTTCCAGCCACGTCCAAAAACCCCCTGAATCCCTCTTCCAAAAGAATTCCCCAACAAGATGCGCAATATCCTATTTTTAGGATTGCTTTCAGACACATTAGCTCTTAGCACAAATTTATTCACGCTGAGCGCAAATTAGTTGACTATGTTGTTGCATCATAGGTAGTTGCGCTTAGCGAGATCTTACTGGCGCTTAGCGCGACCTGTACTGAAATGCATCATGCATCAGTCAATCTTCTGGCTTCTTCAGGTTAAGTGCCACAACCTTGGGGCTAAGCGCTGGCTTCCATATGTGGACTTGAGCTTTAGCTTCCAATTAGGCTTCAATGGCTTGCACCCAAACTACATAAAACACATCAAAACATCATTAACTAATCTAAAAACATCAATTAAGAAAATATTCTTAAAGACTCAATAAAACACATAAAACATAGACTAAAACGACCTCTCAAGTCTTAAAAGAAAGATAAACAACCTCAATGTACACCTATAAAGGTATCCATATTAGACATTTATCATCTTCCAACTAGGCGCTTCGTTATCTATGTACAAAATTCAAATATAAACTGCCATGTGTCATGTTTTGGTTTATCAAACGTCAGTTATATCACTTCACCATTAATGCACCTGATGCCTGACTCCATCAAGACTATTAAAATTTTTTTATTCTTGATATTCCGTCGTTGGATACATCCAACCATCCTGCTTAAAGCTTTTCCTTTTCCTTAATCTTTAATTGTTGAACCTAGCGGTTTTACTGTTTTAAACCCTACTAAACTACACTTCATTCACTCTCACTTCTTCTCCTTAATTATTCCTTCTCTCATTCCTGTGTGGTGCCATTAAACGTTTCCATCCTATCTTTAATCCAGACGATTTTTTCATTTTGTGCCAGTGTTTTGTGAACACCTCCCACTTTTCTACATAGAGCCTTTTCATCAACACGCACCCTTCCTCTATTCACGCACATTCCAGGTAATCTTTAAAACACAAGTTTAATTTCCTTTCATCATTCTTATCCATTTCTGAAAACGAAGGGTGCATAACTAGGACTTTTGTTTTACTTACCCTACTCTCCGAACAGAATAGGTTAATATACTATAAAATTTCAACCTTAGTGGAAGATTGTTGTTGAAAAATCCTTCTAAAAATAGTTGTTCAGACAAAAACCCAAAGGAAACCCAAAGGATAGGTTAATTTTACGCACCAAATTAGGATGTCTGATCATTCGGTAAATGTATCAACAGGAAAGGGATTGATGCCGAACTATGGCTGGGTTCACCCAACGGTTAGCAAATATCCCTCGATTTATAATACGGTCGAGAGCATCAATGGGCTCTGACAACGCTTCTTACTTAGCCGGGATGACGATGAAAGTCAGTTTATTTGCCTTCCGAGCCGAAAAGATGAACTCGTGTTCATGTCATCGTATGGCGATGACCAAGTCGGTTGGGTGTACATGTATGAAACCTTTTTTAATCGTCTGAATTTAAAGCTACCTTTCACTGATTTCTAGTGTTCGGTACTTGGTCGTCTAAATGTTGCTCTAACTCAACTTCATCCTAATAGTTGGGCCTTTGTAAAAGCTTTTGAAATTTTGATGAACTTCCTTGATAGAATTCCCAGCACAGAAGTCTTCTTTTTCTTCTTTCAATGTAAAGGAGTCGGTAAAGGAGGTTGGGTTTCACTTAATAGTCATCCCCACAAAAAACTTTTTTCCGCCTTCGACTCATCATATAAGAATTTTAAAAGTACATTTTTCTGAGTTATGACCCGTCACGGCGACATACCCTTCTATGCCGACCGACTTGGGATAGAGAAATTCCCTCTTTATTGGAGAACAAAATCGAAATCCATACTGAGTATTGAATACCGAAGCCTTGTGCCAACCGACCGAGACTTGGTTGACTTCTTAGAGGATTGTCCCATTCTGGACATTAGTATGTTTGTCAGATTTAGGGATTATCTAGACAAAATTACAAAGTTAATGAGTAAGTTTTAAATCCGATGTTATTGACACAGTTTTTAACCTAAACTGACTTTTAACCCTTTGTTCCAATTTTCAGAATCGATGGCACCTCGGATCTTAGTTCGGCAATTGAAGAAATTTGTGAAAAAGAAAGAACTACCGACCGACATGGTTGAGGCAGAAAAAATAGTTTCCGAATTGGAGAAGACTGAAGCTCCAATTATTGTTGCTGACTCCTCTGAGACCCAATTAGAATCGTTGGTTAGAAAGAGAAACCATGAAGAAGGCGATGAAGCGACCGAAGTTCCAAAGGTTCTTACTTCAAAACGCCGAACATTAGGCGAGGGTTCTTCCTCTGAGAA
Source organism: Ormosia semicastrata (assembly GCA_029884595.1). Taxonomy (NCBI): domain Eukaryota; kingdom Viridiplantae; phylum Streptophyta; class Magnoliopsida; order Fabales; family Fabaceae; genus Ormosia; species Ormosia semicastrata. Next base: position 41,391,609 of record JAQQTO010000059.1, read on the forward strand.
TCAAGAAACACAAAGTGCGTTTGAGGCACTGAATGATTTCGATGCTAATGCAGATGACCCTTCGCTCTGGGCATCTTCCTTTCCTTTCGAATCCTTCGTGGAAGCACAGATCTCTCTTCCAAATGATAAGGAGAGAAAAGATAAAGTCGGTGGGATAGGTTTATGCCGATGGACAGAAGTTCAACTACTTCGAGCTACAAGTGTGATTAGGTCGGTAGAACTTGAACTGGAAGACTCAAGAAGGAAATTATCTTCCTTCAATAAACTCTACCGAACATAATTAGAAAAAGCTCAACGAACTCATCAGGACGAGGTCTCGGCTCTAAAGAAAGAAAATAAAGTTTTAAGGCGAAAAACCTTGCGTATCGACGACCTTGAGACCTCTCTTGTTTCGCTAGAGAAAGAAAAGAAAAAGCCGAAGAAGACCTTTTGAAATTGAAGAAGGAGAAAGAGGATGCCAAGAGACAAAAAATCAAGGTTGACCGAGTCTTGATAAAAGCTTTAAAATCAAGGGATGACTTTGAGACCGAACTAACAAGTTTAAAAGAGGAAGCGACCGAGCAAAGGATCGCCGATTTTGAGTCCGGTCTTGAGCAGGCAAAACTCCTCAACCCTGACGGAGTATTTGACGATCGGCTAGGCGAGCTTGGTCCATTCAAAATTGTAATGGATGGTTGAATTGTTGATCCACCAGAAGACGAAGATGAATGAACAACCTTTACTTATTATTAGTATTTGAGCAACTTTGCTTTGTTCAGAATAGAACTATTCCAACATTATTCCTTCAGAAATCGATTGTAAAGAATTTTGTTTTTCGTGCACTTTTAACTATGGTGGAAATATTTTGTGTAATCATGGATGCCATTCATATTATTTGTCCACGTTATCGAGATAAACTTTCATTTTTGGTCGGTCTGAATGAAAAAAAAAACTGATTTCGTTCATTAGCTTTGGCCGGCATTGGTCGAAAAGCCGGTGTCTTCCATCAGGTTTGGCTGGCATCGGCTGAAAAGTCGGTGTCTTATTTTTTTCATCAGCTTTGGCTGGCATCGGTTGAAAAGCTGGTGTCTTATTTTTTTATCAGCTTTGGCTGGCATCGGCTGAAAAGTCGGTGTCTTATTTTTTTTATCAGCTTTGGCTGGCATCAGCTTTGGCCGGCATCGGCCGAAAAGCTAGTGTTTCCTATCGATTTTGGTGGCATTTCTTTGAAAAGCGGTATCTTCCATCGACTTTGGTGGCATCGCCTTTATGGCATCGGCTTTGGTAAGATCGCTAAAAGTCGGTGTCTGAGTTCTGATGTAAATGATTAATAATAATATTTTGATAGAAGAAGAATAGTCCTAAGATGTGTCTCGTTAAAACCTTCTAGGAAAAACCCAGTAGGAAAAATCCTGGTAAGGAAAAAGAGTACAATATCCTAACACTTAGTACAAAAAGATTTAGCTAAAAAAATTTCTTAAAGAGGCTGAGTTCCAAGATCTAGGAAGAGTTCTTCCAGTAAGGTCTCCGATCTTGTAAGCTCCTCTTCCAATAACTTCTACAATACAAAAAGGCCCTTCCCAGTTGGCCGACATATTTCCCTCACGTTGTGGTCTCCTGGAGTCTTCCACCTTACGCAAAACCAAATCTCCCTGTTGAAAACTTCTCGATATGACCTTGCAATTATACTTCCTTGCCACCCTTGCTTTGATTGCTTTTTCCCGAATGTGGGCGACTTCTCTCTCTTCTTCTAACAGATCAAGGTCGATTTTTCTATGCTCATCGTTTGACTCTTCAGAAAATGATATCCTCCTAAAGCTCGGCTCTCTGACTTCAATCGGAATCATAGCATCAGCTCCAAATGTGAGTCGGAGTGGTGTTTCTTGGGTCGATGACTGAGGTGTAGTATGGTACGCCCAAAGAACACTAAATAACTCTTTTGGCCAGAAACCTTTAGCACGGTCCAGTCTTTTCTTGAGTCCGATCAAAATTATTTTGTTTGCTCTTTCAGCCAAACCATTGGTCTGTGGGTGCTCCACCAATGTAAAAACCTGCTTAATTCCATTCTTATAACAAAATGCTCGGAACTTTTTATTGGTAAACTGTATTCCATTGTCAAACACAATAATAAATGGTAAACCAAATTGACATATAATATTTTTCCATATAAACCTTTTGACCTTCTCTGATGTTATGCTAGAGAGAGGCTCAACCTCAATCCACTTTGTAAAGTAGTCAATTGTCATTACAATGTATCTCACTTGCCCTGCCTCGATTGGTAAAGGTCCCAGCAAATCAATTCCCCATCTATAGAATGACCATGGAGTGTCAAGGCTATGAAGTTCCTCTGGCAGAGCATTGTGCAAACTTGCAAACTTTTGGCACTTTTCATATTTCTGAACATATTTCAAACAATCGAACTTCACCGTAGGCCAATACAATCTAGCTTGTAAAACTTTTCTTGCCAAAGAACGACCTCCAATATGACTGCCGCACATACCTTCATGAACTTCATCCATTACCGATATAATCTGATCTTGTTCAATGCATTTTAGTAAGGGCAAAGTGAATCCCCTTTTAAATAGATCATCACCGATCAAAATATAATAGCTGGCTGATTTCTTAAGCTTTTTTACCTTCAAATCATCGGTCGGTAAATCGTCATTTTTCAAATATTTAATGATCGGCGTCATCCAAGAATTTGGATCAGTGCTTATGACAAAAGATTCATTTACATTAATGCTCGGACTTTCAATTACTTCCTAAATGACCAATCGATTATTCCCCGTTCTCTTAGTACTGGCCAGCTTGGATAATGAGTCGGCACGTGAATTCTGGTCTCTTGGAATGTGCAAAATCTCGAACTGTGCAAATTTCTTAAAAATATCCTGCACCTTCGATAAATATTTCGTTAACTGAGAATCTTTAGTTTGGACTTCACCTCTGACTTGTTCAGTTATCAATTGAGAATCTGATTTCACGATCAGTCGGGTTACTCCCATTTCGGCGGCCAGGGATAGTCCCACTAGGAGGGCTTCATACTCTGCCTGATTATTACTCGTTCGAAAGTAAAACCTTAAGGATTGTTTTATCAAAATTTCATTCGGCCCCTCCAATATAATTCCTGCCCCGCTTCCTACATTCAAAGCTCCATCAACAAAAAGATACTAGAGGTCATTATTCGAGTCATGTGAAGAAGGTGTGGATAATTCAATTAGGAAATCAGATAGTACCTGTGCCTTGATTGGCCCTCTAGGTTAATACTGGATATCAAATTCAGACAACTCGACCGACCAGGAGATCATACGGCCTGCCAACTCCAATTTTCTGAGTACTTGTTTAATCGATTAGTCGGTCATGACGATTATCTGATGACTTTGAAAATATTTCCGAAGACGTCTTGCTGTCACCATAAGGGCCAAAGCCATTTCTTCTATCCTTTGATATCTGGTTTCCGGTCCTTGCAGCACTCGACTAACAAAGTAGATTGGACTCTGGTCCTTTCCATCTTCCTTTATCAATACTAAACTCAAAGCTTTATCAGAAACAGATATATAAAGCAATAAAGAATCACCTTGTTCGGGTCTATTTAGAATTGGTGGTGTGGTTAAGAAATGCTTCAACTCCTCAAACGCCTTTTCGCACTCCTCGGTCCATTGAAAATTATTTGGTTTCTTTAGACATTAGAAAAATGGCAGAGCTCGATCGACAGATTTCGACAAAAACCTTGATAAGGCAGCAATTCTCCCTGTAAGTCTCTGAACTTCCTTAATTGATGCAGGGCTCCTCATGTCCGTTATAGCTCTACATTTGTCCAGATTGGCCTCAATCCCTCTGTTGGTAAGGAGGAAACCTAAAAATTTCCCACCTTGAACACCGAACACACATTTCTCTGGATTTAACTTCATGTTGTACTTCCTTAATTGAGCAAAGATTTCTAAAAGATCAGAACAATGGTTTCCGTTGGCCGACGTCTTTACTACCATATCATCAACATACACCTCGATGTTCCTATCGATTTGCTCCTAGAATATCTTATTCATGAGCCTTTGGTAGGTCGCCCCGACATTTTTCAAACCGAAGGCCATAACCCGGTAATAGTAATTCCCAAATTCGGTGATAAAGGCAGTTTTTTCTTCGTCGTCCCGATGCATATTGATCTGGTTATATCTTGAATAGGCATCTATAAAACTAAGAAATTGATATCCGGATACACCGTCGACCAACCGATCTATGCTGGGTAGAGGGTAAGAGTCCTTCGGACAAGCTTTGTTCAAGTCAGTAAAATCTGTGCACATTCTCCATTTTCCTGACGACTTCTTGACCATGACCACGTTAGCCAACCACGTGGTATATTCAACCTCCCTTATGAAACCTGCCTCTAATAACTTTTTAGTCTCTTGAGCCGCAGCCTCTTGCCTTTTCGCTCGAAGCTTTCACTTTTTCTAGGCAACATGCTTTATTTTTTGATTTATGGAGAGTTTATGAGTAATTACCTCTGGGTCAATTCCCGGTAGGTCTGCAGCAGTCCATACGAATATATCAAAATTTTTTACCAATAACCTTTCCAATTCATACTTGACATCGACCAGAAGATTGGAACCGATGCGTGTTACTTGATTAGGTTTCGAGCCTAAGGATATAGTCTGCAAATCTTCGATCGGTGAGATCGATCTTGCTTATCATTCCTTGGATCTAATTCTGCCATATTGATGTGCAAAGGTTTGCCTGACGACTCAACTCGGTAGGCCACCTCTTTCTGTTTTGGCTTTAAACTTTCATTATAACAGATCCTTGCCTCTCTCTGATCTGCGTGAACCACACCGATCTCGTTTTTGGATATGGGAAACTTCATTATTAAATGCGGGGTTGATACCACCGCTCCTAAAGAATTAAGAGAAGATCTTCCAAGAATAATATTATATGGAGTATGAGAATCAATAACCAAGTATTTAACGGGAATCGTTTTTAAAAGTGTACCTGTTCCAAGAGTCGTTCGGAGTTTAATATATCCTTTCACATTTACCTACTCGCCAGAGAAGCCAATCAGACACCCATCGAAAGGATTTAACTCAGTTTCTGGAATCTGTAACTTGCGGAGAGTTGACAAATAAAGTATATCTGCCGAGCTGCCCTGGTCAACCAAGACCCTCCTAATTTGGAAATTTCTGGCGATGATGGAGATCACCATTGGGTCTTCCAAGTTTTCATCGAGACCAACAAAATCCTTACTAGAAAATGAGATTACAGGACTTTCTTCATATTGTATGGGAGGAGGATAACTTACTGACATAACAGCTCAGAGGTGTTTTTTTCGAGACGAATTCGAACTTCCACCTCTAGCAAATCCTTCGGCTATAGTGTCGATCACTCTTCTAATCATATGGTCCTGGGGATCCAAAACAGCGACAATGGTCTTGCTCTTTTCACCCAGGCTTGGGCTCCTCGGTCTGGATTAATTTCCCTCTTTTACCTCTCTACTTCGGCTTCTGCGTCTATACATGTACTTCCCGAGATGACCTTCTCTAATGAGTTGCTCGATTTTATCTTTCAATGTAATACAGTCCTCCGTTGAATGCCCATACACCTTATGAAACTCACATCTTTTGCTCTTGTCAACATTTGCCGGGGTCCTTTATTTTCCTACGTTCATTAGAATTTGAATCAAGCCAGTGCTGTAGATTTCTCGCATAATTTGATCCTGAGGAGTGTTCAATGGGGTGTACTTGTCAAAAACAGATCGAACCCTTCCAAATGTCTCCCAAGAACCTTGGTTGAACCTATCTGATTGGTCATTAATGCGTGTTGCTCTGCCTCTTGGGTTCGGTCGCCCCTTTGATTTCTTTCTAACGAAATCGGGCAAATGGAGATATATGGGCTGCTCCTGCTTCTTGTTGTTTCCAGATCAGAAAATTGTCGCTCCATCTATTTTCTTGCAACGACTATTTCTTCCATGTTTATGTACCCTATGGATCTATTCCGCAAATCATCAAGGTCCAAATGAGGTTTTCTGGCCAAGGAATTTGCAAATGGCCCCGGACGTAACCCCGCCATGATTGCATGTAAGGACACAACCGGGTTTAGATCTCTAATTTGAACTGCCTCTTCCCCGAATCTCCGCATGAATTCTTTGAGGGATTCATCTCTTCCTTGTCTCAAGTTAATAAGACTTGCCGAAGTCTTCTGATGTCTCCTGCTTGTAGAAAAGTGATTAAGGAATTTAAATGATAATTCAGAAGAGTCGTGAATTGAACCTGCTTCGAGGCTTGAGAACCAAAGTAATGCTGATTTCTTCAACGTTATTGGGAAGGCCCTGCATATGATCGGGTCGGACCGGCCATTTAAAAGCATCATGGAATTAAACATTGTAAGGTGCTCCTGCGGATCGGTCGTCCCATCATATAATTCCATCGTTGGAAGTCGAAAACCGTCTGGAAGTTTGATTGACATTATAAAATCCGCAAATGATTCTTGTTGTGGTTCATCTGTAAACGAGCTTCTAGGTCGGTTACCCTAGGCTGACTTGAGCATTGGTGAAATTCTCTCGTCACATCCTCATCAAGTATCCCTTCTACCTCCCTCTCTGGCTCTACTCTGTGTTGCTCCTTGTTGTTCATCCGATCAATCTGATCGATTCAGCTGTTAATGTCCTTTATTGCTTGCATGAGCATCTCCATTGGGTCGGGCTGAGGAATGCCCGAATTCTCTCCATTAGCAGCATTGTTCTCATTACTGGCCATAATTTGGTCGAAGAAGTGATTATCTTCTCGAATAGTGACAGTGAAGTTGTTTGCTTGTGAGGTAGGAAAGTTTTACCCGGCCTCACGGTGGGCGCCAACTTATGTAGGATTTGAGCTAACTTGGGAAGACATGCCAAAGCTTGAAGTTATAAACCTACTAAAGCTGGATGCATTTGAAGAGAGTTTCATGTTACTAAGTTACTATTCATTAGAAGGTAATAACATTGTACAGACACCAATAAATAAGTAAACCGTAATGGCATAAAGTTAATAGTCACACGTGAGGTAAAAGATGTTATTTAGAATTTCACATTTCACACTTCAGAGCAAGACAAGTGACAAGCTTCTTTCTACTTGATCTTACAAACTCACGAATAGATTTTGTTTCATGCATCAAGTAACTCAAGCAGTAGAACAACATATTGAACAATGAATCTAGGACTAGCTTATCAATTGAAATTTTTTTTTGGCACAAATCTAATAGCTGATACATAGACATATAATCATAGAAACCCTGCATACCTGGCTTCAATTTCAAATCAAGTGCCCAATCGAGGGCTTTTAAAGCAGGCTCAGTCAATTGTTATAAAATATTATATTGATATCAGACCAGATTTCAAGCATGAATTTTTTAATTATGAAGCATTTAACATTGTTAGTCAAATTCTTTTTCAGGATCTAGTTGTGCAGATTTTTCAAATACTCATTAGAAAATAATTAGAAACATACGAAAGGAAATATTTGCAGTATAATGAGAAGACAATCATCCTATTAAGAACAATGATGTATAGTGCTTTGAGTAATTCTTAGGATTTGGCTTCCTATTTCTCTAAAAGATTATTATATTGAAAAGAGAAATTTAAAACATGTAGGTGTGGATTATTTCACTGACCTTTTATATTGCAATCTTATATTGAAAATCTTGAATCTGGCAATCATCTTATATTGCACTATCATTTCACTACAACCTCAGCAGAATGATTATTGGGATCAAGTTATATCCTGTTCCAATCCTTTTTCTCTGTGTTAGAGATCTTGAGCACTTAAGCACTTGCTTCTTCCACCTTCGTAGCATAGCAAGATAAACAAAAGAAAAAAATAAGATCAGTTTCACCAAATGGAAAGAATTTTGCCACATAAAGAATAAAATTTACCTTGGCTTCCAACATGAGGGAAACACTTAAGTGGCATCGAAGAATGACATTCTCAATTTCTTCCCTCATGGCTTTTACTGTCTTGAATCTCAAGCTCAATGACTGTCGGACTCTTAATATCAACAAAGTTCCCATGGGACGCCAAAGCAAGAAAATACAGTGTCATCATAAAATTTCTGCATTGCAACTGGATTTCCAATTGTGCTGGGATCTTACATATAATCACTAAAATAATAAAGTCCAGCAGGCAGATGGTCAAGCCCTTTAATCTTTAAAACAGTGGTGTAGTATTCATTTGTCTCTACTTTGCTGAACATATCCTTTTAGACTGAATGTTCTCAAACACTTCTCCACTCTAACCATAGGGGTGGCACGTCTAAATTGAGCATTTTAATATAGGTAAATAAAAAAGGGGTTCTATCAACTACAAAAGCAAATAAGACAAATATGAAGTTAGCAGCTCTTTTATGCTTCTCAGTTAATATACAATTATGGAACTCATAATTCCTTTCAATTCTCTTTTGTGCACGCACTTGAAGAGGGCAAAGAAGAGCCTCACGTTTTAAAACAGAAACAAATCCAAAACTATTTTTCATATAAAGTCACCATCACCATCACAAACAGTTGTATAAGAGGTATAAAAAATTGCAAGATTTTCATTACAAATTATTAGTAAAATCGGGTTAATATTTTCTGAACAGATCAGACCACTATCATATATTTAATTCATCATACCTTATAGTCTTAGACAGAAGCTCTGTATGATACAATGAGCTTAACGGTAAAAAAGATAGTTTGAGTTGCCAATATTAGACCCTCAGTGAGTATCAGTCAGTTACCCATTCAAATATATCATCTTAATAAATTAAACGTAACCATCAATTATAGGAACATGGTGAACTGCCACCGTCTATTATATATGCAACCTGGAGGAATAAAGCCATAAATGGCAACTTCAACAATAGATTCCAAACAGAATTTAGAAAAATAGTTAAATTTTTTTTTTCTTGTGAATCATCAAAGTTTAGGCTTGAAATAATTCTTTGATACCTATATTTGTTTTAGGTTCAAATTGGTCATTAATAATACCTACCTTAGTCTAGGTTTGCTACATTATAACCAAGAACATCAATACCTTTGAATCTAATAGACTCCAATTACTCCAAAAGATGGTCATTTAAGTTGGAAATAGATCAATAACTGCCAATCTGCTTCAGAAGGAATGGATTTGTAAGCACCTCAATATTGCACCCTCTCACAGTTCGCCATCCCAGAGCTCTTCCCTCCACATCTTGATTCCCTTAAAGAAACCTTCTTGATTCCTGTCCAAAATAAAACATCAAATATTACCAAAACAAAAAAAAGTATACCGCCATTCTATTAGCAGAGTACAACCAAGACCTGATTCATTCAAAGTATTAATCCCATGGTCCATCACTATCTACCAAAAGTAGATGCACTCAGTTTTTTGAGCTGAAGTTTTGTAAGCATTACCGGATGTTAGTCACTTAAAATACAGTACCTAAATTGATATCACCTTTCTATGTCTGCAGTGGCACAAAAACTTCCTATATGTCAATGTACTTATTTACCAAAATCAAGCAAAAACCAAGAGACTCACTATTGATCTTAACTGGGATGTTTCAACATCCAGAGATAAATGTCCATCTCATTATGACACTAGGAAATCATACTCACATTCACAGGCTGTTAAAACAATCAAAACATGCCAATGCTTCAAAAGTGGGCCAATTCTAATATACACCCTCCTTTGGAGGGTGTATGATACACCTTGTAATCTAAGTCATTGATTTATTCATAAAATAAATCAATGGCTTAGATCAATTACAGAAAACCTGTTAAGTAGGTTTTATTTTTTTTTTAGTTATTTTTAGTGTTATATATTTTTTTTATATACTATCACTATTATTGTTATCGGTTACGCTGCTTGCCGACTATCACCGGTCACCTCTAATTTTTTTTAAATTATATAACTGTATAAATATTATCAATTAAAATTTATAAGATTTTTTAAAAAACACAATTTTAATTTTAGGAAACTCGATCACCTTTAATTTTTTTAAATTATATAATCGTATAAATATTATCGGTTAAAATTTATAAGATTTTTCAACAGTAATAGTTTTAGAAAAAAATATCAGTATGTAAAGTTATTTATGAAAAAATATAAACACTGATTGATATAATTTTAACTAATATTTTTTACAGAGTTGTGTAATTTTAAAATATGTGAACAGTACTTTTTCGGTGTAAACAGTATCCTTTCTGGCATGAATAATATTTTTTTCGGCTTGAATAGTACCCTTTTTGGCGTAAACAGTGATTTTCCGGTGTGAACAATAATTTTTCCGACGTAAACAGTGATTTTTCCGACATGAAATAGTGATTTACTCGACATGAACAATATTTTTTCTCATATAAACAGTAATTTCCGGCATGTGAACAATGTCCTCAGCTTATCCTCTAACGTGATCAGTACATGAGGTCTGAAAAAAAAATAACCTACCAAAAACAAATCTGCTGTTACAAGGTGTATGGTACACCCAAACTTACTAGGGTGTACCATACCAATGGCCTCAAAAGTGTTAATACTAACATTTTCCATTTGCAGAAACATCCCAACATAGTGCTGACTCACTTCACTATTTTAGTCTTGCTCATAGCAATCCTTCTATTATTTACAAACTGAGAAACCCATGAAGTGAAAATCAAACCCACTCAGAAAATATACAACTGCAAACTGAAGCATTACATATGAAGTGAGGAAATGCAGCAAACCTCTGCAATTGAAAACCCCAATCATTAATCAAAATCAAAATCAAAATCAAGCTACTGGTCCTCATCTAATTTATTCAAGCCATGCTAAAGATAATTAAACACCTCGGCAATGTGTTCCAATCTCGCACCAGAAGTAAGGAAGCACAAAGCTTCAGATGAGCCAACATTTTGAAGGTATAAAGATTGTCCATTTTCTACAGAGTAATAATAGGGAGGAAAAGTTCACAATTGGCTGACTTTTGTCATAGACTTTCCTTATAATGAACTCTAATTTATATATAGTATCGATTTATTAACTGATATGTGTAGGATTTGAAAAGTATAATTGATTAAGATAGATGTATAGGAGATCAAAAACATTTAAAATTAGGTAAATGAGATAATAAATAACAGCACTAGGAAAGACAAATAAATTAACGACAAAACTTAGATTCATTTTTTATACATTACATCTATTTCACTAATTAAGTTATGTTATATCACTAATTAAGTTATGTTATATGTTTATTAATGTTTTCTCTTCTTTTTTTTAAAAATGTATAAAAATGCACACATTTTTATAAAATATACAAATAAAAATTATAAATGAATGATTAAAAAAATTTAGATTTAAATAATATTTTAAATATTTAATTTATAATACGGTATAATCGCGTAATTTGATCTATGTAATCAAATTCATCTAATAAGAAAAAATTTGATTGTTATTGTTATATAAAAATACACATATATTATAATTTAATTAATAAAATAAATGTAATAGAAATAAAAAATGTAACTAAGTTTTTTCATAAATTAATTAGGTAGAAGGAAGGAATAAAAAAAAGAAGCACGACAAATATGGTTGAGGAAGAAATTGCAGAAGAAAATGTTGAAGATGGAATGGGAAGAGAGGCGCGCACAATATCTCCAATCTGATGACCAACTCGTCCAGGCAGAATCGCGCACGAAGATGGAGATGAAGAGCCTCTGCAGGAAGCTTAGAGAGAATCAATGATTTGCAACGTCAGATATGGGTTAGGAGTTTTAGCCCACTTGATCCATAATCTATGTAAAAATAGTCAAAAGAAAACCAAAGTTCACAAATTAGTGCAGGTAAAATTACTAAGATAACCTTAATTTGGGACTGAAGAAAACCTTAATATTATTCTACAGCTACTCCAATGTATTCTTCTTTAATATATAAAAGATCGCACGACAACAATTTCTGTTTGCAAGCTGAGTAGTTGAGGTTTGAAGAGGTGGAATGGGGAAATTAGCGACACATACACATACTTAAATGCACGTTATTCCATATTTATATAAGTAATTTTTAGTAAAGTATTCTGTGCACATTTTCTAAATTTACATTACTTTACATATGTATGAAGTGATAAAATTAGAATATGATTATGTAAAAAGAAAAGAGTTTAATTATATTATTTTAAAATATTCTCTTACTACTCTTCTTAATATTTAATAAGAAAAGTATTAAATAAAAAAGTTTATACATGTAATATCTTTGAAATATAAAAATAATTAAATTTTTTATTTAATAATTAAATAAATTATTATAAAAATTTATAATTATTCCAAAAAAAGAGTTAGTTACACATCTCTATGACTCACATCTATGAGTGTGTGACAAAATAAAAATATAAATATACAAAAAATAAAATAAATCATATTATAATCAGATAAGAAAAATTATATATATATAAAATAACATATGTGTAAATATGCATAGATCACATCATTCATGCAAAAAATGATTGATATAAGATTAATTATAATCAAATGATAAAATTATATAAATATAAAATAATGTATATAAATATGTGTCTAACATTATTCTAATTTTTATCATTTAACTATAGTTAATACTTTATACCGTCTCATTCTTTAGGTATCTACACTCTAATTATTTAACCTTGCAAGGTGTGAGAGATGTAATGTGAAGTAATGATTTTCCAATTGGGAAAATGGATGATGGGATATTATCGGCAGAGAAGGAGGGAGTGTGGGAGATTGCCTAATGGAAGGTTTTTTTTTTTTTTTTTAAAGATATTTTTACATCTTTGAGCGTTAGAGTAATTCCTTTAAACATAAGGATGCGGTATATTTTTTTAGTTTTCATAGTATTTTTTTAATATGTAAGAGATTAATATTTAAGAATATAATTAAATACTTATGTGATTTTTTTTAATAATAATATTTTTATATATTTGAATATCAAAATTAAATACAAAATTACATATTTAAAGGACTCATTATTAATTTTGTATTATTAAATGTCCTTCTTTTTAATTTTTAGAATAATATTCAATTATCATATGCGTGATAATGAAAAAGGATTCTAAATTTACGCCGCATTTGTTTTTTTAATTCTAAAAATATAAAAAAATGACTTGCCAAATCCATTAAAGGCATTTAATTTTTGATTAATCTTTGATATGAAAGAATTAAACTTGTCCAAAACGTTTCTCTAATTATATACATGTGTGTAGTGGTATATTTGCACAAGTCATCATCAATTGAAAAGCAATTAAAATTTGATTTTGATTTCCCTTTTCAATATTTGATGGCTTGAAGCCTTGAACACACGAAAGAGATTTGCCAACTGACACATGTAATCTTATCTCATCATTTTAGTTTATTAACCTTCTCAAATATATATGCCTCTAATATCCAACCTTTTCATGTTTTATCCATTTTAAACAAGTATCAAATTCCACTGTCAAAAGTTTATTAAAAAAAAAATCCACAGACTAAAGTACAAAACAATTATAACAAGATTAACTGTAACTTTCTAAAAACAATCAATTAGAAGAGTTGTCAGACATAAGTAGACAAAACTTGAACTTACAATTAAACAAAACTTGAACCGGTTCATGTAAATCAAATGTTTCATATTAATTTTAGATCTAATTGTTTATTCAATGTGAGTATAGACGTTTTTGGATTTGATTCTTTTAAAATAGGTAATATACTTTAGAGAGTAAAATATAAATTATAACTGTTGAGGAAAAAAATAAAAGTTTAAGATTTTGTAAGATATATACACTTGCATAATAAATTATACATATATAATAATTTATTTTTTTGATTTTTTTATCAATAATTATTATCTTACACTTAATTTTATGAAGTTTTCACTTTAGAAGAATAAAATATATTATCATATATAATAATATATATTATCGCATCATTTAAAAATAATTATAATTAATATAAAAATGATGATAATGTTAAAAAAAACATTACACCAAAAATATTTAAAAAAAAACATTACAATAATATACTTTACTTTAAGAGTAAAATATAAATTATAACTGTTGAGGAAAAAAATAAAAGTTTAAGATTTTGTAAGATATATACACTTGCATAATAAATTATACATATATAATAATTTATTTTTTTGATTTTTTTATCAATAATTATTATCTTACACTTAGTTTTATAAAGTTTTCACTTTAGAAGAATAAAATATATTATCATATATAATAATATATATTATCGCATCATTTAAAAATAATTATAATTTATATAAAAATGATGATAATGTTAAAAAAAAACATTACACCAAAAATATTCCATAAAAAAAACATTATAATAAAAATATACAAATCAAAACTCAAATTATGTACTAACACTGGTTACCCTTAATGGGACATTAGAGCTAGTCAACCCTTGATCTTTGTCCTTTGAAGTGTGTCCATTATCAAATTTTTTCACACAAAAAGGAAGAAAATAAACATCAATAAAAAAAAAATGAAAATGCATTATACAAGTATCGAAGCACTCTTCTTGACACACACGCACTCTTCTCTCTCTCTCTAAAATCTCGCTCCTTTCCTTGCACAACCGGACAAGCATCACAAACAAACAAAGCCAAAACTTACTGTCATCTCATTCAAATTCCACGTCCCTTTTGGAACATACTCCAAATTCGTATCCGAAATTGTCTTCGTTCCCTCGACAATACACATTGAATCTCGTCACAAAGGTTTCTGCTTTTCATTCATTCGATGATCCAAACGTGTTTTTTTGTTCATTTTCTTTTCTGGGCATTTCAATTTCGTGGGGAAAAAATTAATTTTTTTCCTGATGGGCATCTAAGTTTATAAGGTTCAATGCCGATTCTTCACGATTTATTAATTTCTTCAAGTTAATGGGTTGCAAGAACAAGTGTTTAAGCGTTCACATTTTTTGTATTTTCACTCAGATTTTGTTATATCATATTGATTTATTTGTGTATTTGTGGATATAACAGGTCTGCTCTTGGGGATTGATCTCATCTTAGGCACCAGTTACTTGAATCTCCTATGTGATTTTCTTCATCACTGGAAGCTATGTTTCATAATTAACATTTAGATATTTTCCATGGTCTTGAAAAGCTTTCATGCTTCAGGGTTTAGTGTAGAGCTTGCTGGTATTCAATGAAAGGCATGACTTGGGGTACACCCAAAGGTTCTCCCAGAATGTCTTCCCATCCAAGGCCTCTTTCTTGGATTGTAGTTCCAGTAGGAACACTGGCAGTTTTCTTAGTTTATGCTTCATGGGTTCTTGTGTCGTACCCAATTGGTGCCACAGTTCATGGATATTTTTATGGTGTAGGTAGTTCAGAAAAGTTAGATGTGTCAGTCTCTCCCATAAACGAAGCTTCTATTGATACTCACTTGAATAAAAGTTTAGATCTTGTTGATGATAAACCATCATCTGATCCACAATCTGCCACCATTTCCACTGGTCTGTCTAGTGATAGCAGGATAGAACAAACTGATACTAAATCAAACTCACAAGTAGAGTTGAGTGAGTCTACTTCAATGAAATTTCCAATAACCAAGGAGGTGAATGACATAGAAACTTCTGATGCAGCAGCTTCTAATTCACAAGAATCTGTGACTTCATTTGGCAACAGTGCAGATGTGGTCAATAGTAGCTTGCCTGCTCAATCCAATTCAAAAATTGATTTGACTTCGAGTGCAACAATGCCAGTGGCTGGTACCAATTCTTCCAATGTGACAGGTAATGTTAGAACTGAGGAGCCGACTTCTGTGGTTTTGATCAATCAGTCCAGTGCAGTGACTACAACATCAAATGAGGCCTCTATGTCTTCTGATGATTTGACATCAACAGCAGTTCCAGCATCACTAAAGAAGCCAAATAACGCATCCTATGCTGATTCAGTTAATTCAGGTTGTTGTTGTAATCTTTTCACCTTGCACTAGCTTGTTATCAGTTTATCATTTTATTTACCATTCTTGTTTTACATAATCAATTATAATATTAAACTGTTTTGTTTTTCATTATTTCATTCTCTTTTGGAAACACATTGGAGCCATAATGTCAGAATTAGTTTCATTTTATTAATTTTAACTCATTACTGTTGTCATGTATCTTGCAATTGTGATCTGGTTTATATAACACCTGTTCATTATCTGTCCAGTTAACTTTTAACAAGAAAATGAGGGAGAGAAAGATTAAGTCTTTAACACATGCATATATACACCCAGCCCCACACATTTGAAGTTGTTCTATTATGGACTTGGGTATTGAATACTGAATTATGTCATGTGCAATGGCCCTGGTGAGCATGTACCAGAGCCACAGCAATGTTGGGGACCTACAATTTGGCGGTTCAAATGCTGTCTTGATTATTCTGGTGGCTATCCCCCAATTACCTGTGAAGTTGAAAGAAATATATATATATATATATATATATATATATATAGAAAGAATTTACATTTTGACCAGAAAAAGATTTTTTCAGTGGACAATGATATAGCAGTAGTGATGTTGCTATCCATATATTTCTGTGAGTACAGGAATGAGGGCTTCAAATGAGATCCCTTGCTTCCACCAGTTTAGCTTGATTTTCGATTTCAGAGTTTAACTTTGAGTATGATTGTCTAATGTCTAGTAAGTGGCAACCTCTCTTTTACTTTGGTCTTTGTTCAAATTCTCAATAGGGTTAATTAAGAGATTTGTGAAAATTATTAGATTTACTTTGGCTTGGATAGGGAGCATATAACTGATCATGTTGTGAGTTGGGATGTATGTTGTGAACCATTGAGGGTAGTCTAAATCATAGTATCATATAGCCAACTGTTAATGACATTGCTGTAGTGGTATATGGTTGTTATGCTGTTATCTATTAGAACTTCACTTTTTTAAGCACGAGGTGATTATGAGGGCTTGCGGTGAAGTGCATCAGATGCAAAACGTTGAAGTCAATGTCACTCATGCAATCCCATGGAGATTCAATAATTCATCATTCATTTCTATCAAATTTACCCTTTTTGTAGATCCAAGGTTCAATTTAGGTGGATTTTCATATGTCATTCATTATTTTTGTCCCTTTTTGTCACCTTTAAGCCTTCCACAGTCTGCATTTGGTTGGTAAATAAGACACACACAAATACGTACAGGCAGTCAGACACACACTATTGGGTTTAAAATCAGTGATTTCACTCTCAACCATTTTTTTAAGTGGAGGAGATGTCATTTGTGTTGCTACATATTTTAAATATTCTCAACTTATGTAAATTATTAGTAGATGTATCTTGTTACTAAAAATTTCTCATAGTAAATAGGTATAACCAATTTTTTTAATAATTTTATTTGGAATTACTCTGTATATCTTCTGAGTTCTGAGTTTTTAATTGGTGTTTTCCATTCTGTTGTCTAGGCTGTGATCTGTACCATGGAAATTGGATATATGATCCATTGGGACCATTATACACAAACAATTCATGCCCTGTATTGACACAGATGCAGAATTGCCAGGGAAATGGAAGGCCTGACAAGGATTACGAGAACTGGCGATGGAAGCCCTTTCAGTGTGACCTCCCACGATTTGATCCCAAGAAATTTTTGGAGATGATGAGAGGGAAGACCTTGGCTTTCATTGGAGATTCAGTAGCTCGAAACCAGATGGAATCAATGCTGTGTATTCTCTGGCAGGTTATTTTCTTTATTCCTTATTGATCTAATTTGCATGGCAAATAAAATGATCCCAGGATGGTAGAAAATTTCACTGTTTTGCTGACTTGTCATTGTCAATATCTTCTCATGGTTGCTGCATATTATTTGTGATTATGAATTTTCTTGAAATAGGGATACATTCAACATATTTGAAGTATACTAATTAAGATTTATGGGATTATCCATAAGGTTGCCCAAGACACGCATAATATAATCATAGACAATTCAGTGAATTCACTTTGTTTGACAGCAAATCAAAGACACAAAATCCAAAGGAAATTGCCTGCTTCAAGGGAAGAAGAACTTTGATGTGATAATTCTTTAAAGAAACAGAAGGGATAGCTGCTGATGTTACTATCAGCCTGGGAATGTAGTTTATAGTTTATTTGTTTGATTTGGCATCGCCTGAAGAAATAAATTGACTCTCTTATTGTTATGGATGCTTAATTTAATAAATAACATTCTTGTCACGGTTACATGCAATCATAGCTTAGATTTTAAAATTTTAAGAGAATCCTCTTGGAACTTATCGACCGCTAGACTTGCTTGCAAATACATCCTTTTCGCATCTTGAAGCAACACCCTATTTCTTAATAGTTGATATATGTTGTGTTTATACTTAATAAGTAGGAAAAAGTTCCTCTAAAGTAAGCTTATTTATAAAGTGAGCAAATAAGGGTATATCTGCCCTTAATTTATTCTAAAGTACATCGTGATCTTAGCCCATTAAATGATTCAAGGATGGATACACCCTTACTTGTTCACTTCACAAACAAGTTCACTTTCAAGGAGCCTTGTCCTAATAAGCATGTTAGGGGTGTAAAACCAAGCTCCAAGTGAGATAATGTGTATTTATCTCAGCATTTCTTTTCTTAAAATTGCAGGAGATGGTCCTCCAGTTCTTTAGAGTCTGCCTAACTTTTGCTTGGAAATTTTATGCCTACCATGGCCTTGCCCAGTCAAATTATATTAAAATAAAAGAAACCTTTTAGCACGAGGTCAAGAATTGTCTTTGTGTGGCCTTGGTGCTGCAGCTGTATCATGCCATGTTCATTATCAAATGGTTTGTTTGCCATTCAGCATAATGCATTTGACTTTAAATATAGACACATACATGCTTACACAGAGTTCTACATGTGTGTGCAGTGTGCATGTGTGTGAGCATCCTTTTTCTCATAGTATGATGCTTAACTAAAAAGTATGGTACTTTCAGGTAGAGGTACCGAAGAATCGGGGAAATCGTAATATGCAACGATATTATTTTAGGTCCACATCTGTAATGATTGTTCGGATATGGTCCTCGTGGCTTGTCAAACTAACATCTGAACCATTTGATTTTGCTCCTGCTGGAGTGGATAAGCTCTTTCTTGATGCCCCTGAGGAGAAGTTGATGGAATATATCCCAAAATTTGATGTGGTTGTTCTCTCTTCTGGTCATTGGTTTGCCAAGCGGTCTGTGTATATTCTGAACAATGAGATAGTGGGAGGACAGTTGTGGTGGCCAGACAAGTCTCGGCCTATGAAGATTAACAGTGTTGAAGCATATGGTATATCTGTTGAAACAATTCTTACTGCTCTTGTCACACATCCAAATTACACAGGGCTTACAATTGTGCGTTCCTATTCACCTGATCATTATGAGGGTGGGGCTTGGAATACAGGTGGATCATGCACTGGGAAGGTTAAGCCTCTTGCACTTGGTGAACTGGTGGAAAACGGGCATACAAATACAATGCATGAGCAACAGGTTACAGGTTTTAACCGTGCTATAAAGAAGGCAATAAATAGATCAAAGTTAAGGTTAATGGATATCACTGAAGCCTTTCAGTATCGGCATGATGGTCATCCTGGTCCATACAGGAACCCTGACCCAAATAAGATTACAAAACGTGGTCCAGATGGAAGGCCACCACCACAGGATTGCTTGCACTGGTGCATGCCAGGTCCTGTAGATACCTGGAATGAGCTTGTGTTTGAAATCATTAAGAGAGAATATGAAGGCGGAAGTGATGCATCATGAGATTTATTTATTTATTTTTGACAATGCTGCATGCTGTGCTTAATTCATTAAGAGGGTGACTCGTGTAGAAATGTGACCGTCTGGGGAGGGGTAAGAATAGTGCAGTTGTATCTTTTCATAGAATAATATATTATAAAGAAATTAATTTATTTTTAAGGATTGGGGTGATAAGCTGCTAGCTTATTCCTCAACCATCATAAGCCATCATACTACTGACGCGACTAAATATGTTCATGAGCAAGTTTTGATTTCAAATATCACCTTACATTTTGTACATTTGTTTCTCTTATTTTAGTTGCTATTTTTGGTATTAAGTTAGTGGTCCCTTTTTACCTACTCATAAAATATTTTTGAGCAGCATACTCTTAGAAAAATACTTGTAAGTATAGATAACTTTTGTGATGACCTTAAGTTTTTATTTTTATTTTTTAAATTGTAGGATATTTTGTTTATTTTTAAAATCTTTGGTTATCTTATTTTATAGAATAGTCCCTCTCTCACTTTTTCTCTCTAAATTTCTCTCTCTAACTTTCCCTTACTTTCTTTCTCCTTTGCCTAGATCCACCACAAAATCACCATGATCACCACGCCTAGCCACCTCAAACCCAAACGCAATACATCTCAAACCCTAAATCCATCATGAACTACTACTAAACTTCATCTAACTTCACGTTACCGTCGAGTCACTAGTGACCAAATTGCACTGCCTAACTAGAGCCACCATCCTCCAGATCCGTTAGTCTGAAGCCACCGTTGAGTCACTAGTGACTAAATCGTGAGTCACACCAAGGTACTAATCCGTCACCATTGTTGAACACAGAGAGCCATCTTCATCACCTCCTTTACGATATCACATTTCCCTATTCCTTCAAACCCAGAGTCGAAGACGTGATGAACTCTGGATTCATGGATAGTGGCGATGGGACAACGGTGAGGTGGAGTGGGCTTAGGAGACGATGGCCAACAGTGGAGGCTTGAGCTCATGTAAGGCAACTTAGCAATGGTCCAAGTTTGCAATAACTGCGTAATTACCTATAATAACAAATATTACTTGTTGTTAAAATTATAAGTAAATAATATCAACAATTAATCAATTTTTACACAAAATCTATGATTTTAGTAAGCATATTAAAAGCCACCTAAGTTAGTTGTAGTGGTTGTTTGTTATTAAGGCATTGGTGGCCATATATAGCAAGCCATATAAGTTTTTGTGGTATATGTATGATATATGCATGGGGTCTGTTGATATCAAGAAAGCATGTCCAGATTTGTGGGTCTATCATGACTGATCACTGATAAGTTATGTACGCTGCAAGTTTTAAACTTTTTTGGGTTTAAGTTTTGGTGGATTTTATGGGATTGTGATGAGTGCGAAACATAGTTACTAATTGTTAACACCTACGTGTCCTTTTATCCCAAAACCAATTAGACAGTAAGATTTCTTTCAAAAAAAAGAAAAAAAAAACGTATAATATTATCAAAGTCCGTCACGAGTCATGGAATGGGTATCATACTCTAATAATTGATAATAGATAATTTTGTATTAGATAATTTTTTTGGTGCCACAAGTACCATTTTTTAGTCGCAAAACTTTAAAATGAATAAGTCAAACATAAATACACTAGGCAAGACAAAGATACTAGGAAGTCATCAACCTCACACATGGAAATTTTGTCTCCACAACGCATTACCCAAATCACCTTTTTTTTTTGTTTGAGTTGATACCCAAATCACTCTTCTTAATTTTTTACTTTTGCACAACATACATAAGTAAACGTACTCTAAACCAAACAACAGCAACTAAAAATTATTGTAACAAAAGAATAAAAGTTACAGCTTATTACTTTATTTACTTTTTCATATGAATCTATAACCCTCAAATTATCTAAATTCCTTATCATTGCCTTAGATTTCAACCTCTCACCGCAAGTGAATTTTCCCCTTTTCAAGTTTTAACGTAAGCTATAATCTAGTCAATGAGATCCGATTAGTTATCAAAGAAAAAAAAATCCCAATTCTTTCCTCCATTTACTTGATCTAATTTTGTTTTTTTATTTTTCTTTGATGAAAATGTAATTGGCAAGTTTACTCATAACATGTTTGGATTATAGTTTATACATCTCAAATCTTAATTTAAAAGTGTGTGAACTGAGTTTCATACAAAAATAACAACATGTTTGATTCACGTTTCTTACAATGTAAATTGACAAATTGAGATTCACATATTTTATGAGGTAAAAATAACATTTTTTTTTCTCAAGAACAATTTTAAAAGGAAATAGAATATTTCTTTCTATCAATCAATGAATGTTTGCATTGTAAAACAAACATCGTATTAACATGTTTGACAGCGTTATGGTTGAGTTGTATTTTAACGTGATTATGAATTTTAAATCATGATTTAAGTGAAAATAAAAATAAAATTATGTTGTTACTTAAGCTCACAAAGAAAATTCAGTTCAAAAGATTAATTTATTAGATAAATAAAAAAATATCATAACTTAAGTACTATATTAAACTTCTTTATTTACCTTATGTGAAACTTAATATTTTTCTTTTTCATTAGAATAAACCATTGTTTACATTACAACCTATAACCTAAACACGCTATATTACAGCACATCATGTTAAATGGTAAGAGTTGTGTTACTATCTACAATTATTATCACTTTTTGACTTTCTTTGTCTTTTGAATTTGAAATTCAAACTTCTTTTCTTTTCTTTATTTTTTCATCTCATCGTAATAGAAATTCAAATCTCGTTCTTTTCTTTTCTTATTATATCTTTAAAAAAAAAAAAACAGGCCGAGACGAGTGATAAAGAAAAACAAAATCAAATCCACTGGAAGCGCTCTTCAACGGTCCCCTTCCCTCCTCAAAACGGCTACATTCTCTCTCTTTCATCAATTCAAACTTCAAACCCATTCATTTTCCACGAAAACTCCATTTTCATTTTCATTTTCATTTTCATTTTCTCGGGAAAATCAAATCATTCCTCTTCTCAACTCGGTAGCGACGAAAGAAAATCAAAGCAATTCACCGATCCCTTGTGTTGTTCAGGTCAGTACTCAGATCACATTCTGTTCCGTTTCGGAGGAAAGTGGAACAGCCAAACCAAATCCCTAACTCTGGGAAATTGAAACCTCAATCTAAAATTCAGACACGTTCAATTTAGTTTATGTGTCGTTCTAACGACTTTCCATTTTCCTCATTGTGAATCGGTTATTCTCGCTCGCTGCTGAACCCGCCACAGTTTGTGTTTTGTTTTCTCGCTCTTTTAGTTATGTAGCTACTTCCGGTTTCTTCCAGCTCAGTGAGATGGACATAGCATTTCTTCAAATCACATTAATCGAACAAAGCTGTGTAGTGTGTACTTTTTTTCCTTTTTTGAAATTTGAGTTCTGATTGAATTCGGGGTTCAAATTTGAGTTTTTGTTTTTTCTTGATACTGTTTAGTTATTTATATTTTTCCATTTGAGACGATGAGATTGAGAAAATTCATGTTCTAGGTCTAGCACACTAACAGTAGTGTTACTAATGTAGTATTTTCAGTGTATCTCTTAAGCTGTTTTGCTGAGCCCTTGGCCCCATCCTTATGATAAAACTGTTGTTTTTAGGGTTCAGAGGTATTTGTTTAGTGAAGAGAACAGTTGAGGCTGTATGTTTGGCAATTCACTGCTTAGCAACTATGACATTGTGTCATCGTTTCATGTGTAAACATATATTTGAAACATAAAATGATGGGAATGATGGCTGCCTTTTTAATTTTATGCATTGGCTATAAATTTTGCTTTTGGACCTCAATCAAAATTCAATTCAAAATCCTTTTCTATATTGACACCTCTTGGATCGAGGCCTGTTTGATTTTCAATAATTGTTTTTCCTGTTTGCAGGTATTTTGTTAGTTTCTATATCTGTGATACATAAACTTCCAGTCAAAGTAGAATGACATTTTCTGTCTTTCAAGTTTTGCTTGCTTTGATCTTTTAGAATTTTTAAGATAAGTTTTTTGGCAGATACAAGTGCTTCAAAATGTCAAAACCTCAAAATGACCCCCTTTTGCAAGCTGAAACAACATGTGGATCACTTCTGTATGAACTTCAGGTATACATTAAAATTTTCTGCAATTATCTTTCCTATCATCCCCCCTCCCCCCACCAGCAGGTGAATTGAAGAATATTCGTTAAGACAGTGGAGAAATTCTCATTGTTTGTCTCAACTTATTTATTAGATAATATGGGATGAAGTTGGGGAGTCTGAGACTGACAGAGATAGAATGCTGTTTGAGCTTGAACAAGAGTGTCTAGAAGTATACAGAAGGAAGGTTGATCAGGCAAATCGGTCTAGAGCTCAATTAAGGCAGGCAATTGCTGATTGTGAGGCAGAACTTGCGGCCATCTGTTCAGCAATGGGAGAGCGACCAGTACATATTAGGCAGGTTAGATATTTTATGAATTGCTTATTTACTTGTTCTTTTTGGGCGTGGAAAAAGAGCTTAAGTTAAATGAAACTGTGTTTAATGCCATCATTCCTGTGACAATAATTTGAATGGTAAAATTTGCATGCCTATGGATCCCCACCCTGTATACAGCTTAAAAGACTAATTATTTGCTATTTTCCTGAGATTTTTTATGTCAAGATAATTTGTTATCCTGCTAGACTACTAATAGGATTGGTACTCTGTGTCTCTTTCTCATTTGTCTAGTCTGATCAAAATACTGGAAGCTTGAAGGAAGAGCACGCAAGAATTCTTCCGCAGTTGGAGGAGATGCAGAAAATGAAGTCTGAGCGTAAAAATCAATTTATAGAAGTTCAAGAACAGATTCAAAGTATCTCAATTGAGATTTATGGTCCCAGAGAGTATATTCCAGCCATTGTAGATGAAACTGATTTATCCTTGAGAAAACTTGAAGAATTGCACAGACAGCTGCATGCACTTCAAATTGAGAAGGTCAATAATTTACTTCTACTTCATTTTTTCACCATTTCATCAATTTACAACATCTCTGTTTGATGCTTTTTATTACTATTACTAATGATGCTGGTATCTTCTTTTCATGCAGAGTGGTCGCCTTAAGAAGGTCCAGGAGCACCTGTATACTTTAAATTCTCTTTGTTCAGTGCTTGGTTTCGACTTTAAGCAGACAGTCAGTGGAATTCATCCCAGTTTAGGAGACTCAGAAGGATCTAAGAGTGTAAGTAATGATACCCTCCAGCAATTGGCTGTTGCTATACAACAACTGCGGGAAGTTAAATTACAGAGAATGCAGAAGGTAAAGACTGTTTTAGAAATAAATTCTGTCACTTTGTAAGAATTTTGTGTTCTTTCCTCTGGTTGATAATTGTAAATTACTTACGGTTTGGCAGCTCCAAGATCTTGCAACAACAATGTTGGAGCTCTGGAACTTGATGGATACACCTATCGAAGAGCAACAGATGTTTCAGAATGTTACTTGTAACATAGCTGCATCAGAACATGAAGTAACTGAACCAAACACCTTGTCCGTGGATTTCATCAATTGTGTGAGTTATAAGTTACTTGAGTATAATAAGGATTATACTTTTTTTTATTTGATGTGGTTCAGAATCCATGGAGAAATAAAATGTTATGCAGGTTGAGGCAGAAGTATCTAGGTTAGAAGAATTAAAATCAAGCAAAATGAAAGAGCTTGTATTGAAGAAGAGAACAGAGCTAGAGGAGATTTGCCGAAAGACTCATTTGGTTCCAGAAGTAGATAGTGCAGTGGAATATGCTGTTGAAGCTATAGAATCTGGTAACTTTCTACTTTCTAGTAAGGTATTTCTGGACATGAATGCAATTATTATTTCTTTGGGAAACTTAAAAGTCTGCCTCTTCCTTTCTTACAGGATCTGTGGACCCTGCATGTGCGCTTGAACAAATTGAACTTCAGATTGCCCAAGTCAAAGAGGAAGCTTTTAGCAGAAAAGAAATACTTGAAAAGGTTGAGAAATGGTTGGCAGCGTGTGATGAAGAGTCTTGGCTTGAGGAATACAACAGGGTTAGTTGTTTGTATCCTCCTTCAACATTGCCATTTTGACTGCTTTTTTTTTAATCATACTTACAATTTAGTAATTTAACTGTTCATTTTGTTTATCTTCCAGGATGAAAATCGATACAATGCTGGGAGAGGTGCTCATCTTACTCTCAAGCGAGCTGAGAAAGCTCGAACCTTGGTTAACAAAATTCCAGGTATTTATAGATATCAATTGTTAGCCATATTTGTTATTAATTTGTTATTGGACCTTTACCATTATGGCTCAATGATATAACACTACAAAATTAAGCTTGAATAACGATCCTGCACATACAAGATTTAGTGGATTACATTATAGTGTAGTGTGAGTCTGACTAAATTTTATATGGATTATGGAGCTTCAGCAAAGGTGCCAATTTGGATATGAAGTGATAGTTCTTACTATTCTGACTTTGCTTGTGAGTTCCAAAAGCAATTATGAAGCAATGAACACTAGTTTAGTTATTTTCTTTTGATTGATATTAATTTTCTTCAAGTCTTGTTCCACTACATTCATCTTTCTGCTTCATTTCTCTTCCAAGACATCTCATTCTACTTCTTGCATAAAATTGTTTTTTTTTTTTTTTGTGCATCAGTGTTTGCGTATAATTTTAAAATTTCTCTCTTTTTTGCATATAGCAATGTTAGATGCTTTGACTTCAAAAACTGTAGCATGGGAAAAGGAAAAAGGCATTGAGTTCACATATGATGGTGTAAGTACTCTCTCTAAGATACCTGCAATGAGCTAGTCTCAATGAATTTTTGGATTTTTTTTTCGGGTACAAGAATCTTTGGATGTTACTTAGTGTCTTTTAGTTGGTTGCTCAAGTCTGCTTCAAAATGATTCCTGCTGTATGTGGCTTTTCTAGATTCGTGTGCTCTCTATGCTTGAAGAGTACACCATATTACGGCAAGAGAAAGAGCAAGAACGTCGTAGGCAGCGGGTATGGGCCTCTTATTGCATTTAAATATTCATCCCAGATAAATTTTCTAGTTATAAGAAGTTTTGAAATCTGGGCAACATTTTATTGACCTGAATCATTCAACAAATAGATGCTTTGTGTTATTCCTCCAAACTTGTTAAAATATTACTTTTCTGTTTCAGGACCTGAAGAAACTGCAGGGACAAATGATAGCGGAACAGGAGGCACTATATGGGTCAAAACCAAGCCCTTCAAAGCCTCAGAGTGTAAAAAAGGCACCTAGGATGTCAACCGGAGGTGCAGCTAGTAGAAGAGTCTCACTTGGAG
This sequence comes from Ormosia semicastrata, assembly GCA_029884595.1. Classification (NCBI taxonomy): domain Eukaryota; kingdom Viridiplantae; phylum Streptophyta; class Magnoliopsida; order Fabales; family Fabaceae; genus Ormosia; species Ormosia semicastrata. Next base: position 41,418,551 of record JAQQTO010000059.1, read on the forward strand.
GAGGAATGCTTCAAACTCCAAAACCTGATTCAAAAGCTACTCATTCACGTGCCATGAGAAAGACTGACAAAGCGTACCAAATTGAGCAACTAAATTACCTGGATGATGGCGCTTCATGTTTATCATCAGGTAGTTTCTTTTAACTCTACTTTTCCCCTCCTTTTTTGGTTGAAGTTTAAGGCTTGCAGATTTCTGTCTTAGAAAGATTTTAACAATTGTGTTTCTCCATGTTTGGTTGAAAAGAAGAAAGAACAGGGATCAAGCATGTCAATTAAGATATTTTTGTCCTTAGTTTTTGGCTCAAGTGGTAAGGGGTTGTTTTGATGGGGTAGGTTCTTTAGGTTCAGATCTTGCGAAGCGAAAAAAAACGTTGTTGGTAAAACCATATTTTCTTTTCTTCTCCTTTGTCCCTTTCTCTTTTCTTTGAGGAAGCGGATGATTTAATTATTTCAGATTCCAGTATCATAGTGTTTTTCAATCTGGAAATTTTCTTCTCAAAATGGATGGCACAAGTAGTCTTGATCAATGTAGTTAATGTGTCCATCTTGCCATAAAAATCCAGCCTCAAAGATTGTTGGATACCTGTTTATGTTTTCCTTTGTTTTAGTAGAAGATGAGACGGATTCTCCCAAGTACTCTTCTTGATGATGGCTTTTTGGTAAGGCTGTATGTGGAACCAAGGAACAGTTTATGCATTTTTTTTGTTTGATATTGAAGGAGGAAGTCAAAACCACATTTCAGCCGGTAGATTTTCCCATAATTTCTTGTCTTGCTGTCTAGCATATCAAGTTTGTTTGTGTTTTACATAAGTTGCACAAACAGCCCATATGATGTACAACCCATACTTAACGCATTCTCATGTACCATATGGCATTTAGGACTATTACGAGTATTTTTTTTTGTTTTCCCTATCTTTATGCAGTTAGAAGAGGGCTGGATATTGCTGGTGCTCCTGTAAAAAAGCACTCATTTGGTGCTGGGAGTGCTCGTGACATAGAATCTCCTCTGACACGACAACCTTTTTCTCCCATCTCTTCCAATGTATCATCAAAAGCGAATATGGCAAATGCCAAAGATGAACTGAAAATGCAGAGTGAGAAGTTGCAGAAAATAATACCACTTAACAATGTGCCATTCACTACTCCCTCCAAGATAGCTACTGTGGTAGATGAAGAGAATAGAACTCCAAAGGCAATGCCTATTCCTGTCCCTGCTACACCTTCGACAGTGTCAGTTCCAATGAATATGGCCATCACTCCAGCTCCTTCATCAGTTCCTTTTGGAGGTGACTTGGTTCAAGAGATTGAATATTCCTTTGAGGAAAGAAGGCTCGGTTTTGTGTTAGCATGATTTTTTTGTTTGGATTTTAATTTTATTTGTTCCAAGTCAATTGTAATTGGCTTCCTGATTGTGTACATAGTCTACGAGAAGTGGACGTAGACTAGGATGTGGAACAAACTTACTAAAGTGAGATTTTGCAGTCTTATGCAATTTAGTTTTTATCATTACTTTCTGATTGTTTCATCTGGAAATTGTCTTGCTGTCTTGGATATCCACTTTTATGGAGACTATGCATAGATAGTGTAGAAAAGGATTATTATTATGAAAGCGAAATCCTGCAGGGCTTGTTTTGACTATGTTCTGGTGTAACAGTCAATTTTATCAAATCAACAAGAAGGAAAAGAAAAGGTGAATATCAATTTTATAATTTTATGTACAATTTGGATGCATCAGTAAAATTACTCGGTGTAGGTCTTAACACTCCTTACCCTTTCCTTAATGCTAATTTGGTAAGTTTGCAGGTATGAAGTTACTTTCACAATAGCACATAATTTGGACCAGTATCTGCTTTGTTACCAGTCCAAGTAGTAGATTTAAAAAAAAAATGACTTAGTATTGTAACAGACCCATAATATCAGTAACCTTACAGTACAGGGAGTTCTAAATTCTAAAGATGTAGAGAGCACAAATTTTGAAAAACATCATAGATAGATAAAAAATATCATGGCTTACCAAATCTCAACAAAATTATCTGAGATACATGATATTGTCTTTCTTTTTTTACCCTATGGTTTTTTTTTTTCTGATAAAGAGGAAAAAGTGGGTTTTAGGAAATGGCCCTTTTGGTCAACAGACGCTGTGAATGAGGAGGAAACAGGGAAAAAGATGGCAGTTGGGAAAAGAAAATAAGAAAATAAGATAGAAAAGCATGCGTTTACAGTGGCATCTACAGTAAGTAGATTCAACAAACCAAGAGGGTATTTCATAATTACATTTTTTTTCCTTGTAAATTCATCTATTTGAGTTTCTTGGTCAACTTTAATTTATTTAACTGAAAAGACAAAGCACTTGTCAGTAGTTGGGGAAATGCAATGGCTCCAACCTTAGCTTTACAGCTTTGAATTTCCTTTTTTTAAGAAAACCTTAAATAAATAAATGCCAGTTTTATATAAAAAAGGCATTTTCTTTCCTTTTCAAAAAATAATACATATTTTTTTAATGCATTCAAATTAAGTATCTGCATTCACAGTCATTTATTAAATCACCTTTATTAAATTTCCAAGACGGACGCGAACCAATTTCTTAACCAAAATTTATACTTTGAATTTAACAATTAAAATATTAATTAATAATTAAATTCGCAATATTTAATTACTTTATTTTAAGATTTATTTAATTTTCCATTTTTTCTTCAACTTTATTTATTTACTCTCCACCTTTTTCCTGCAAAACCCTAAATTCGCATATCACTCTGGAGAATTCATGCACCGGAGTTTGTAATTTTCTCTGTAATTATAGAAATTTTTTCCTCAAAATTCTGTGCTAATTTCTAAGCTCTCTGTTCTCTGCAATGGTGCAGATTTGAGCTTACAGCACTGCGATTTTCTCGGAGTCCGAGCTCAACAGTTTCAATTTCCACTTCTGGGTTTTCGTCTTTTCACCATTTGATACAAAAATGTTTCTTTTTTTGAAGTTTTCTGTGATATTGTAAATTTTCCCTGCATTCAAATCCATTTCTCTTTACTGAAGTTAACATTTTTTTTCTTTCAAAAATTTCATTATTTTCCTCATTTTTTGGGTGATTGAGTGTGAAAACGTTTGAATCTTCAATAGGTAGGGTTTAAGCAATTTTTTGAGGTTTTGGGGTATCTTAGGTTTTTTTTATTCACATAAAAATGGAGGAAAAGGAGAATTTTGGTGCTGGGCATGCTCATGCAGTGGTGGGAGATGAAGCCCCAGCGAGCTTCCACGTGGCCCCAAGAATCGAGAACAACTTGGACTTTTCAAGGACCACATCGCCGGCGTCGGCGCTGGCGACGGAGGGGAAGAAGAAGAGGGGGAGGCCTAGGAAGTATGGACCAGATGGCAAGGTGGCTTTGGCAGCGGCAACAGCGCTGTCACCGATGCCGATTTCGTCATCGATTCCGTTGACCGGAGAGTTCTCAGCTTGGAAACGGGGTAGGGGGAGGTCTGTTGAAGCTATCAAGAAGTCAACATACAAGTATGAAGTTGAAAGTCCAGGACCAGGTACTATGTAGCTCTTTGATCTTTTGAATTTGAACGTTGAATTGAAGCTTTTTATCTTATTAGTTACAGCTGGGTTTTTTTTTTTTGGGTTTTACTGTTACATCTGTTGCTGGAATTTTGTTTTTACTGTTACATTTGCAGTCTTTGAGAATTCAGAGTAGGAGACTAATAAATGAGTGAATCTTTCTGACCTAGTGGCTCTTGTCATTTAGCTCTTTAGTGGAGAAATATCATAAGTGATTTCTTTTTTTTTTCTTTGGGTTCTAATTGATTTGGAGGTAATCATTTGGAGAGTTAGTTATTTTCTCTGATCTGTGTTTTTAGTGTGTAATTAGTTTCTTGGATTTGATTTATGTTTTGGTACTACAATTTATATGGGGGGTGGGGGTATGAGTGGACCCTCGGCTCATATTCCTTTTCAGATCTGGAATACAAGTTGTGAGGTGGATGGGGATATTTTTGTGGTTGAAAGTGAGGTTGGTTTTTGTTTCAGGTAGCATATGATACTCTTTATTTTCCTTTATGAGGGGAGGAAGAGGATGGCATAATATAACGATGGAAACAGTTAGAATAAATGAAGGGGCCAGCATATTCAGTAGGTTGAGTCCAGTAGTTAGTTAGTTGATGTGACCACGCTTGAACTGGTCTAATCTAATAATTATTTTTAACAGCTTACTGACTGCCTTGTTTGATATTGGCTTCTGCCATGGCGTGTTGCAAAATAAGGACCCAAAATTGAATAATCTGAGCAAGGATGATTCTTGAATTGTCATGATTTAAAAAATGGGTTGCATAATAGGAATTTTCGTTGAATTTATCCTTGCAGGACGTTAAGAGTAATTTCTTAGAATGATAATGTTCATTTATGAAGTGTATTAGAATAATATCATTCAAATGTATTGAAATATTTTTAAGAGTTCATGAAGGAGCTTTGTGGTCTCGTAAGGTATGTTTGGATGGAGGATAAGGGAAGGTTTTAGTTGAACCTTCCTCTGTGTGGGAGTTTTATATAAAGAGAGCAAGAAAATGAGGGATTTTCATGAGATCATTTAAAACCACCCTTATTCATTTTTTTGAACATTTAAAGGTTTCCCCAATTTTGGAGGATTTTAAACATCCAAACAAATGGAAGGAAAATCTTTAGTTAATCTCTCATTCTCTTCCTTTTTCCTTTGACTTTTTTCCTTTTCTTTCCCTCCCAACATCCAAACATACCCCCTATGTGCCAGATACATTTCCACATCATGACAAGGAGGCATGTGAACATTAAATTTTTTTGTTTAATATGCTAGACATGTTTATGCTACATTTAGCTTGGCAGTGAACATGCTGACTTCCATATCTGAACTTAATCCGGGTTATGTTTATGAGATTTGGCTCTTTTTGTCTTTGAAGGTTCTGAAGGGAGGTCTAGAATGCCATAAAGCATAGAACAATAGATTCTTTATGGACTTGATTAGTGAAGCAGAGTAGATCTAGGGTCGGAATTAGGGTATTAGGATATCTTGTGTGTATAGTTATGATCTCTACCATATTATGGCATAGCAGAGGTTTAGAATGTCATAAATAACATATAGAAGAGCAGATGCTTTATTGACTTGATTAATGACATAGAGTAGATACAGGTTAATAATGCATCTGAAATTAGGGTTATAGTAGGGTATCTTGTGTGGCTAATTATAATCTCTACCATATAATGTTATGATGTGTGAGGTTGAGTTAGCTGTCAAATTAAATATATGAATGAGGTGGAGTTAAGACTTAAGATGAGACATGTGACTCATTGAATGCAACTTCCTGATTAGTGCTTTTTTTTTCTTGTGAATTAGGTAGAAAGTTTTTCTCTGGACTTACATTAATACATTCTTTGATTCCCTATCTCTCTCTGTCTATCTATTAATCTACCCATCTATGTATTTTATAGGTGAGGGAATTGCATACTCAATTGGTGCCAATTTCACTCCGCATGTGCTTACAGTAAATGCTGGCGAGGTATTCTGTTCATTTCCTTTGAGGTCTATATCCTGAAGCATAGTTAGAATATAGTTTTACTCCAATCAACTTGTGTATGAATGCCATATTCCGAAGAAATGCGAAGGCAATTTCATTTTGCTTACACTTTAAATGCCATACATTTCATAAAAACACTTTTTTTATTTACAAAAAGAAGACAAAATTATCTTACCTCTAATAAAATGTAAACAACTTTTAGAACATGTGATATTTTCCTTTCTGTATGTCCAAGCTCCAAACGTGTTTCTCTATTTTATATATGTTCACTGTTCATTGTTCATGTGTTTAGTGTTTACTAGTGTTTAGGCCTTGTCTTTTTACATGGTTTGCCCTATAATACTCCTTACGATTAAATTATTTGTCTGCTTACTAATAATTATTGAGGAATGAGGATATCCAATTAGATAAATTTATTTAATTCTAGAGATGATAGTTACAGGGTTAAAGAGTACATGCTGTTTAAAGTAAGCACTGTCCCAACTCCCAAGGCTGTGAGCATTATATTCAAGGTTTGGTGGTTCCAGGGAAGTTGTAGAAAAAATAAGTGAAATAAGTTATGATTTTTTTTTTTAATGAACTGTAGAGTACAATTATGTAATATATAATGTATCCATAAATTTTGAATAGAGACATTAGCAACTTGATTTTGTTGTACTGATGAAGAAATATAGTTATTTGCAGTATATAATAGTGACATGACATAGTACAACTTGTATTTTACTATTGCATGGATCATATCTTGTGGTTTTGTACAGTGTCATTATTTTTTAAGTAAATTATTGACCGTCATTTTTTTAATTATTGGTATGCAGTGTGCTTAATTGTATCTGTGATTTTCCTGTGGAATGTCTCAGGATGTTACGATGAAGATTATGTCCTTTTCTCAACAAGGATCACGTGCTATATGCATTCTCTCTGCTAATGGCATGATTTCAAATGTTACACTTCGTCAACCGTCTTCTTCTGGGGGTACTTTAACATATGAGGTGAGTTCAATACTATGTCTTCAGCACAAAATGGAATTGAGTTCAATCTTCTGTTTCTCAATCAGATAATGTTTATATACCATCAAGTCGATTGTATAATAGGTAACACTAATGCATTTGGTTTATATGCAGCCCTGTCTATCTGGCATTGTATGTATTACTTGATGTTAGATATCAAATTTTAATTTTTTTAAATGCGCCCAGAAAGTCAATGCTTCATTTTTGTTAGATTTGATTTTGGCGAGTGCTCGAGGATAAAAACCTTTTTTATTATCAAAATAATAATAATAATAATAGGTCATCAGATGTTATGTGATTTGGCTTCTCTTGCAATATTCTCTATAGCAGCAGATGTTAATGAGGTACATTAATTAGATCATCAGCCAATTGGTTGCTATAATATTTTATATCAATGAGTGCTGAAGTGGCAGAGAATTCGGCATCTTTCACATAGGAACACTATGGATGAACGCCTCTTAGTCTTTTCATGTTTTCCATGCTTGCCACTCATCTCATACAGCTTATGACCTGATTTTGTGCTTTGACAACTCATGTCTCTTTTCATGTGATACTTCTTACGGACACTACTTATATATGGTATCATGATAAAACTTCCCTTGCTTTTGGAATCAGAGATTTTATACATGGCTAATTGGCTACTAAGTCATCATCCTTCTTTACCATTAATTCACTAACGTCACACTGAATTGATGTTACGGATATCTTCCTATTTCAATTCAATTATGGCACTAAAAGAATAGAGTAAATATGCTCACGCGTATTTGGTCCTTTTACAGGGACGGTTTGAGATTCTTTCCTTGTCTGGTTCCTTTATGCCAACTGAGAATGGAGTTACGAGAAGCAGATCTGGTGGGATGAGTGTCTCTTTGGCAGGTCCAGATGGTCGAGTAATGGGGGGTGGACTTGCTGGTTTGCTGGTAGCTGCAGGTCCTGTGCAGGTAAACCTCATGCTATAAAAGAGGCTGTTTGATAAAACATTCAAGAACCTTGTGAAATTGCTAGTCTGAGGTTTTTTAACCTTTGTAAGGAAATAAAGATAATATTAGTGCAAGTGCTGGTTGTTCAAATTACTCCCATCATCATAAAGCTATAGTTTTAATTTGTCAAGTTTGTAGGTTAGATGATCAATGCCCTTGGATAGGAATTATAATGAGCTATATTCATGCTTTATCAACTGCCCCTGAAAAAACCAAAGAGAAACAAACACATGCAATGAAGAACAAAATTACATGTATGAAGGGCATTTCAGTTAGCACTTCTCTCACTATCTTCTGCATCAGGTTGTTGTGGGCAGTTTTCTTCCTGGTCACCAGCTGCAGCATAAATCCAAGAAGCAGAGAGTGGAGCATATATCAACTATTACCCATACATATGTTAATCCTATCTCTAATGAAGAAATAAAAGTCAGTTTTGGTGGAGTAAAGCCTATTATGACACCTGCTGCTTTTCAAGAAGAGAATATTGCTTCTTTTAACAATGTTCAAGACTCTAGGAACTCATCTGCTGATGATAAAGAACCTTTACCTGAAAAGGAGTCTATCCCAAGCCAATCAAATGCTGAGGTTGCATACTAAACATATTCCCTGTGAATTATTTGGTATTCTGCAGAGTCAACCTCATTTAGGCTCACTCATGCTTGACTGACGCTGACAATTAACTTACAAAGACAGAACTCTGATAGTCGGATGAGTGTCACCATGGTTTTGACTCAAAAATTGCACTCTTTGGTACTAGGTGTTAGTTAGGAAATCTGTTTGGTAGGCTTTCCATGTGTCTGTTCTCCTGATGTATCTCTAGTGTTGTTTACTCATTGTTGTAGCAATTAGATGTAGGATATATGTTGTGCCATTTTCTTCCTTATTTACGTTCTATATGGATATTATAAATGTGAGTGGATGTGAGTGTTTCTGAACTGTAACTTAAAACAATTTTATTTTTTTGTGAAAGAAGAAATTTCATATCAGCCTTTTAGGCTTTCCTTCTCTTGTTACCATGGTTCTTTGATCCAAAGTATCGTTAGGGAACTAATAGATATCTCCAATTACCTGAAAACAGTGCATTGTTGATGTGACTAATGTTTACTTGCTGACAATTTTCTATGATCCCTTTAAACTAGTTTCATGTAGTATAGTATTTTAATATGCAGAAATTACTTCTCTTGATTTAACAAAAATTGCATAGCGAGACACAAATAAAAAAAAATCAAATTAATTGTCTATTCTCATTGATCCACCATATAAAACATAATGTACTCAACGATTTTCCATATCATCTTGCATGGAATGGCAAACCAAGAAACATTCATAGTTGGGAAGACTACAGCAAACCTTCCAATGTAGTTCACTGCAACAATTTTAGTCCATCTGCAGCTGCAGGGAAGTGGGGCAAAAAAAAGAAGAAAAGACTAGCATGTTCAGGGAACAATTTTGTATGCCAAACACTACCAGGACAAATGCCATGTACAGTGCTGCTACCATTAGCTTGAAAACATTGATTTTTCCTGATCTAAATTTAATGTATTATATGAGCAAAAATTTCGCTAAATTTCTTATATTTTATAATTATTTTAGGCTTTAGGATGTCTTACTCTTCACTACCTCTCTTCTATATTAACATCCAATTTCCAGAAAGAAAAATAGAGCAGACCTTCTTGTCTAGTGCATCAAGTATGAGGAAAAAGGAAAAAGAATTTCTTGGAACTATTTCTTTATAAGAAAAAGAAATCGAAAAGATGAAAAAGAATCTCCACACATGCTCTTAATACGCTTTACATTTTTCTCCTTATCCATGTGATACCGAGAATAAAGTCGTACATCGAAAAACCTATTTATCTTTTTCTCAGTGGAACTCACTCACTCCATTTTTGTTTTGTCTCAGATTTGCCAAAACACTATAATTCTCATGTTTGAACAGTGTTACCTCCAAAACACAGGAGGAATTTTCAGTCAGAACCATGGACATTCTATTTGCACTTCTAAACAACTTGTTTCTAAGATCCTTTCTTAAATGATACAACAAAATTTATAAGCAGTCTCGTTACAAATGTTTCAAGAATGAGGCTAATCATCCAACAAACTGATAAAGCTCAAATTTCTCACTCCAAGCTTGAGCCTAAAGTTCCTTATTATTAGAGTCCTATAACAAACTTGATGTGCTCAAATTTTCAGCTTTCCACCCTTTATTAACTCTCTATAAATTCTTCAACTCTTCTCCTCAGCTCATCATCTTCCTCTTGCTCTTCCTCATTGCAGCAATTATCATTACCTTCAGTTTCAATTTTGTGTACTGCTACTTCTTCCTGAGCATGTAACACTTCTCCAGCTTGTGGAAATAGTGTGTTTTTGTTAACTAGGCACTTGGAATTTGTTCCTTGTATACCTGTGTTAGTAGGCATGGACAGAGGGATTTCACTTTCTTGATCAAAATTGTAGCTGGGCTTGAAGTCCACTAGGATAATGACTATGATCAAATTGCAGAAGCAGAAGATAAAGGCAGTGCTGGAAGCTGCCTGAGTGATGTACTCCACCACAGAATCTAACATGGTTGTGAAAAAGAAGGAGACTGAAGAGTGAGAGGGAGGTTTAGTTGAGTGAGTTAGACACAGAGAGCTATGGTATAAGCAGGTTGAGGATTTAAGGCCTATTTAAGGTACTGTTTGGATAGATGCAAACGTGGACAGAACCACCTCTTTTTGTAGCAAATTTTAAGGAGCTGATGGTGAGGTGTAGTGTGAAAGCTATCAGAACAGAACAATACAATATACTTTTGTGTAATAGTTGACGTGTTAATGTACGTGGGAAGTTTCATCCAACTGTATGTGGGGCTTTTATTTCATTAAATTAATCAAGAGTCTATTGTACCATAGAAGAACCTCACATGGAACTTTCTTGGTCACTCACAGGCACAGCCCTCTATGCCATCAACTTGACATCAGCCACCAAAACTTTTATGTGGTTTTCATTTTTTCTCTCTTCACCTTGTTGACTTATTATTCATTTTTCTTTTGTAATCATAACCAATTATTTATTAAAAAAAATAACTTGAGGATCTTGAAAATTACGATTTTCAAAAGATGGATTACGATTTTCTAGGGTAGTTGAAGATCTTGAAAATTTGGACTATGATCCACTCAAAATGACCAAGGACCTAACTAAGTAACCGAATGATTTGCATGTTGGAAAGTTGTAATGTTTTGTTTGCTTGAAAATGTCACAACTGATGTTCACAGCTTGTCTCTTATTGGTGTTCATATATTGATTGGTCTTTCAGTGAATGTGACCCATTCAAAGGGATGAAAAGAGCTAAAGAAAACTATGTAGTGAAGATAACTTCTGTAAGAAAAAAAAGAAAGTGAAGATGACAAAAATCTATCCTAACAACTATAATTTTCTTACATCACTTTTTTCTTATATCACTTTTTATACTATTCTATATATCATTGATTACATCATTTTATTTCCATTACTTTCTTTCATTTAATCATAACTATTAAAAAATATAATAAAAAATGATGTAAGATAAAAAATAATGTAAGAACATCATTTTTCATTATTGATTAGAGAATGTCAATGTACTTATCATCATACGCCTTAAATTCCTTTTACTCATTTATTTATTTATTTTGGTGGAATTCATTTTTTTTCTTTTTAAGTAGGTTTGGTCATACCCTAAAAAATGAGGATGAATAATTTGTAAAAATTTAGGGAATGAATTTTTCACCGTCAATTTTAAGGTGATATTAAATTGATTCTTAGGTTGAAATGAAATACAAATAACATTGTTTAGCTGAGTCGTTGTCAAATTAAGTATTTAAATAATACATATAGTAAATTGTTGCCAATTCGAAATAAGTATTTTTACGAACCAGCTACGAAATTCAGTGAAGAATTCAATTTATTGAAGTTTCTTATATGCAAAAATTAAAGTTGCTGCAATTTCTTGCTGCTATAATATTGATGATTGAAGCTCACCTACTCATAATAATTGGGTATAAATTCACCTTGGTTGACTTTCAATTGAACTAAATGTAAGAGGCAGACAGAACTGCTTGATTTCTAATTTCTAAGTTCTAACTATTGCGTTTATAGCTTTACAAAAGTGGTTTTCATTTGTGTCTGTGTTTAAGTTTAGAACAATGAAGAATGTATTTTTATTATGAGAAATTCTTGGTTATACATAATTGTATCACGTCATCTTTACACACACTTACAAAAAATTAGAGAAAGAAAATAACTTTTTATGATGAATGAGTTTAGAGGAACTCATTTTTTTTCTCTTTCTAATTTTTTATAAATGTGTATAAAAATAACATAATACAATTATGTGTAAGCAAAAATCTCTTTTAGACTCTTCATGAAGCTATTGGGTTAACACTGCTGGTGCTTAGTCTTGTAAATTAACCAAAACTATTGTCCACAAATCAGTCCAATAGGTTATAGGTGTAACCAAAAAATACAATTCAGGATAATTATGTAACACTAATATTTTAAAATGATTTCTTTAATAATATTTAATACGTATCTATTGAAAATTTTAATACTTTTAATTATTTTTTATTTATATATTTTTTAATTAATTTTTAAATTTTTATCATATTAACATATAATATCGTATTTTATTCATCTAATATATCTGTATTTGTGCTTTCTATGTCCAATGTGTGGGATTTAAATATTATGATTTGCATTATCCATGGCCATGGTTACTCCTAGCCCAGCATAAGGAGGTCATGTGCCTAGTATAATTTTATTGTAGGATTATGGACTTCGAATGTGGGCTGTGGCCCATTGAAGATCAGGGATAGCACTCCCCATCATGGGACAGAAGCAATGCAAGCATAACATTCCAAGGGATTCTTTCCACTCCTCCTTCAGTGAGAGACAACGCTGAGCATACAAGCCCCAGTAACATATGAATCAAGGTTAAGTCTATAGGGGGAGGAGTATCCACTTCATGGATACACGTTACTAGCTTCAGGTTGTAGTTCACTGTTCACCAACCAATCTGCACCTTTTGCCTACTAGTAGCTGTAAGTGACCAAAGTGTTGTAGTCCAATTCCATCTATTTTCCGATGAGATAAGATTTTTTTAAAGTAAATTTTTAAAGTAAGTAAAAATATATTTATTTTTAATTTGATAAAGTGTATAAAGATCTTAATTTATTGTAAATGATCTAAAGAATAAGGCAAATTTACTTTAAAATAGTCTTATCGTTCCTGATGTGTCTGATCAAGCTATATAGCTGGAAGCACTTAAGGATCAAACCAATAAAGTCACTCTCAATAATCCAATTTTTGGCTCAATATTAAGATCATGCCATTTCAATCCCAGTGAGTACAGTACACCCCACACATCTTATGTGTCCTGCTACTTCACAGCTTTATCTCAGATTGCTTCTCGGCTCTAGTTATCTCATTCACATAACGCATGACAACCTGAACTACGTTATGGGGTCTATCATCAAAAGTTCAAAACCATTCTCAAATGAATATTTGTTTCTCCTTGTCCGAAGTAGCCACCACGTGCCATAAAAACAACTTATCCTTTGAACACCATTCCATGCAGGAGTTAAGACTGAATGATCCAGTCTTTGATGATATTCCATCAGGAGAAGAAGTATAACAACGTTCTCTTATCATGCTTCACCAACTTATTCCAAATCTAGGAAGCAATTGGACAATCCCAAAGGACATGGATCGATGAGAGTTTCTTCCATGTCACCACATTGCTGGCACACTGGCTCCCACCCCATTTGCTTATAGAAAGGAGTTGGTAATTAAGGAAGCGATTTTGAGCAGTTTTCCATATGAGAAGCCTCGTTCTCTCTAAGGGCCTGGCTAGGTCCATGTCCCGTCTGTGTACATTTATCCTTTAAATGTGTGTTTGAGATACTTGTAAAAATTAAATTATTTTAATAATTAATTATTGTATAATTTTTTTGTTATAATTGATTATAAGAAGAAAAAAATTATGTTTAAATATGTTAGTTAAAAAATAATTTTAAACTAATCTGTTTCGTTTAAATAATATAAAAAAGAATCATTTTTATACATTAAATTATTAAAATAAATATAAAATAATTTAAAATAATTCTTCAATTAATTAAAAAATTTATTTAATTAAAGATAAAATGATATTTATATATTATTGTTAAGAATAATACTAACAACTTAATAAAAGAATGTTGAAAGTTTTGCTTAATTGCCAACAACTTTTTAACCCTAATAAAAGCTGTTGGATTTTTTCTTGGACAAAGCCAACCATAATGAAAAATTGGGTTTTTACATAAAAAAGTTGTTGAATGAATGAAAAAATCTGAACCAAAAGCCCTCTAATATTTACTGAAGATATTTGCCCATCATTATGTTTACATCTTTCTTATATTTATATTTATTTGAGAAAAAATAAAAAAAATATATATTAAAAATATATTTATCTTGTTTTATTACTAAAAGAAATATGGTATAAAAATGATGAAATAGAAATGATATGTTAATAACATTGTTTAGTTAAATTATTATTTAGTGCGTGTTTGAGATAATTGTGAAAATTAGATTATTTTAATAATCGATTATTGTATAAACTTTTTTATAATCGATTATAAAAAAAAATTATATTTAAATATATTAGTTAAAAAATAATTTTAAGCTAATCTGTTTTGTTTAGATGATATAAAAAATTTATTTTTATGCATTAAATTATTAAAATAGGTATAAAATTAATTTTTTATTTAAATATATTATTTGATTGAGGATAGAATAATATTTATATATTAAAGTATAAAAAATAATCAAAAGTTATTTTAACAAAATACTCAACCAACAGATTATAAACCAATAGTTTTTTACATAAAAAGCTGTTGATTTTTTTATCAAAATTACCAAACACGATTGGAAAGTAACAAACAGTTTTTTTTTTTAGAAAAAATGCTCTTAGACATGTAAAACCATCCCAACTAATGACGAAAATCAACCTGTCCTCATTTTTTATTATTTTTTTATTTTTTATTTAAATTTTGACAAATATAAAATAAATTAAATAAAAATAAAAATATGTAATTAAGTTTAAAATATTAATTAAAATTTAAGTAAAAAATAAAAAAAAAGATAAAAAATAAAGACAGATGATCATTATCTCCTAACCAAACATGCTATTAGTTCTTCGCATTCTATCACTTCCAATTTTTTTTTTTTTTTGTTTTTGTGTTGATATAGGACATCCTTTAAGGGCATGGACATAATAACGAAATGCTTTTCTTTTTTGTTTTCAATATATAAAGTGATGTCACGCTACCTTTGTCCCTTATGTGAACATTTTTCTTTTGTCCAAAGGAAAGGTCCACCACTGGCCTTTCGAGTGTGTTTGGAATGAATAAAAATGAGAAATGAATTGATTTGATTTGATTTGATTTGATTTGAATTGAATTGATTTGATTTAGAAATCAAATTTTGTGTTTGGAATTTTATAAAAAAAATAAGATTTGAATTGATTTAAAAATCAAATTTTGTGTTTGGAATTCATTAAAATGAGAATTGATTTGATTTAATTTTATTATTTTACATTTTAACCCTTATAAGAAGTTGTTAGAGATAATTATTAAAGGTAAAATAGTATATTTATTTCAAATCAAATCAAATCCTAACAAATTCTATCAAATTTGATAGAATTTAAAAAATAAAAGGAATAAAATCTATAGGATTTTAAAAATCAAATCATTTCTTATTTTTTAACATTCTAAACACCAAATTTAATTAAATTTAATTTACAAATAAAATCATTTCTTATTTTTTTGTATTCCAAACACACTCTTCGTGATGCCCACAAGGGAACCCATGGAGAGAGGGAAAGAGGAATAAAATGCATTGCGAGATTCGAACTCCGGCCCATTATTTTTAAAGGCACCATGAGTGATGCCACACTATCTTTGTTCCTTTATGAACATTATCCCATTTAATCCTTTGTACTTTTCTTTTTTTAACACACAAAATGATGTAACGCTATTTTTGTCCGCTTTCCATAAACATTATTGCAATTTAATCCTTCATGTTTTTCTTTTTTATTTTTAACAAAGTGATACCTGATCTTTGTCATTTCTTAAATATTATTGTATATGATCCTTAGAATTTTTCTTTTTCTAACAAACATAAGCACAAAAATTCTTATATCCTCTGGGAGGAAGGACTTCCTCCTCCAAGAAAGATCTTGGTCATTGAATTTGTAATGAGACCAATATAATTAATAGAGTCCACTTAAATTTAAAAGTTGTGATGTGTTATAAAAGAAGAAAATTCTTTCTCTAAGAAGAGGAAATAAGTCGTCAACCCAAGTGATGCACTGCTATCTTTGTCCCTTTGTGAACATTATTATATATGATCCTTGATATATTTTTTTGTATCAGACAAAAGATGAAACAACTCAATAAAAAAAACTTTCAACCATCCAAAATATCAACCTAATAATTTTTCTAATTACATTGTATTTTATAAATAAAAATTCGTAAAACACTTCTTTGAAACTGATATTACTTTAAACAGTAATGGAAGTTTAGGATGGTTTAACCTAAAATTGGTGACAACTTGGCATTCTTTGTGAGGCCAATTCTAGCATGCACAATTGACTTTACTTGTAATAAGAAGTAGGCAGCCATTTTATAACATGTTAATTATTATTTCAAAAGTAACCCTTTAAGTAATGGGAATCGCAATATAGCCTGTGGCATAAATTATTGCAATCTACCATCATATCCAAGTCATTAGTACTCTACTCTCTGAAAAAAAAAAACTTGTTTGAAGATGCGAATCGCCATTCTGCTGGAAATTGGGTCCAACATACTTAAAAAATAATAAGACTTTTCAGTTTCGTATTACATTCTCTGTTTATTGACAAAAAAAAAATTTAATATACTTCTTCTCTCTTTTTTCTGGTCACTGGCGAGCGTTCCGGTCAGCCGTGGAATCGGTTTCCCACGCCAGCCGCTGCAAAACGTCTTCTCCTCCGCCGGCGTCTCCGACGTCTACCCTTTCACTCCATCGAAGCCAAAACGTGCTGTGAAGATGAACAAGTTTAGGGTTATGAAGAATTTGTAACTCTACAAGACGATATTGGGTTGACAGTTACACTGCCGCTGGAGCTTAGTCTAGTAAATTGACCGTCAAAGCCGAAACGATATTCCGCAAATTAGCCCAATAGGTCATAGGTGTGTATAGTACTATGGTTTCAACATTATGATCTGCATTATCTCATGCCTTCGGTTACTCGTAGCCCAGCATAAGGGAGTCACATTGTGCCCAATATCATATTTATTATTGGATTTAGACTTTGCCTGTGGCCCATTGAATATTAGGTATAACACTCTTCATCAAGATATAGATGTAGAATGAAATGCAAGGAAAACATTTCAGGGTAGGAATGAAGAGTACTCCAAATCAGTGTTTTAAAAATGGGATGGAACGGTTAGTTAAATTGGTTAGATTATGAATCAATTATATTTTTAATTTGAATAATATTCAAATTAATTATAATTTAATCATAAATTTAAATAATTAAACCAATCAAATCATTAACTGAAAGCCTTGTTAGTTCAATATCTAATTCAATTTTTAAAATATTGCTCTAAATAATGTTTCAACCTCTTTCCCTAGCATGTAGACTAGGGAACTGATTTATACTTCCTAGAGAGGTTTATTAGTTTCATGTACAAGGTACCATAGTTGGCTATCTTATTCTTTTTAAAAACCTTATAGGCCCATTAATTTTGGAAAAATGATTTTTTTACACTTCATTTTTTACACTTCGATGTTCCATGAGACAACGTATCTACATGTGAGTAGAGTATTATATTTTAGGTGTTCAATTAATCAAACTCTTAATTATATATATATATTCAATAAGAATCACATGTACAAAGCAAAATTTGCTGAGAACAAGAATATTAAGATAATTTTTTATGAGTTTAATTTTGATATATTATTAATGTAAAAATTTTATACCATCAATCAATCATTCATTAATACTTATATAATTTTTGAAGTAATTATTATGAGAGTCAAACACTTTCTATGACGTGACAATACAATGATTAAATAATAGTATAAATTTTTTTATATTGATGATACATTCAAATTAAATCTATTTTTTATTTTTTTATTATACAAATGATGTTTACTTTAGTAACAAATTAAATATTTTTATGTGTATGTATTGATTCGTTTATTAAATTTCTAAATTCGTTATTGGCTGAATAGGTGTTTATGTACCTATTTCCCGATTTCATTTCACCACCTAAGTTAATATATTATACTTGCACTAACAATTAAAATGAGACTATCGCAAAATTTTTCAAAGTATTTGATTCCACCAAAATGGCTTTCCGATGGATTGTCCGCCAGAAGTCTCAAATGGTGGAAAGTTTTTGGCTGGAAATCTCAAATTAATGTACACCACAAAAATGGTTCGAAATCATTTTCCACCAAAAATTTAAAATAAATTGATGTGAAAATTTCACAACATACCATATGACGCATGGAGAGATGAAGAATCCCAACAAACCCACAAGAATCGAAACCTACTATATATATACATATATATATATATATATATATGAAAAAGTCTATGTGTACACTATTTTAACATATTTAGGGATTTACATGTAAATAGTTGGTGATTTATGTATATTATGTGATGAATAAAGATATGTATTTATATGTAAATAATTGATAATTGAATCATCATATAATACATATTGATTATTAATTATTTATATATTAATTATCAATTATTTATATATCAATTAATATTTTTAGTCATTACATAATACACACAATCATCACTTATTTATACTTAAATTATTATGTGTGTAAGTGATGAAAAAAAGTATATAAATAACACAACACTATCAACCATAATTTTTTAGTTATTTTATTTATCTAACTTTTATACTATAATTTTTTTTAATTTACTCATAAATTCATTTTATATTTTATAAAAATACTATAATCACATACAATTTGATTTAACATCTATCTCACATAAATATATGATAAACATATATCTACCATATTTGAGTTAGACAAAAAATAATTTTTCATAATTTTTACGCATTACTTTCATTATATCTTTCTTATATCATTTTTTTTAATAATAACGTAAGAGAAACACGTTCCCAATAAATACTCTCTTATCATTTTATAAAAAAAAAAAAGTAAAAGTGGTGTTGGAAAAAAACGGTGGTTAATTAACATTTTAGAAAATTGTATTTATACATAAATATAACATATTATTTTTATATCGATTTATAAAAAAGTTAAAAAAATGATAATTTTTGGTGATGAATAAATTTAATAGGATTCTTTTTTTTTTCTCTTTAACTTTTTATTTTTTATATATAAAAATTACGTGTTACATATTTATGAAGACAAAAATTTCACCTTTAACATTTTGCGTATGATATATAAGGTCACCGGAAAACAAGTTCATATATATTACCAGCTTCAATGGGGAAACTGATCGTAGCACCAACTCAGAGGCCTAGCGCCTCACTGAAAGCCTTGGCCCTATGGCGCAGCGGTTGGAAGAATCCTCCACCAATGTCCCTCCATTTTTTTGCTTCTTCTTCTTATCTTACCCTCTCAACCAACACCAAGGCTAAGTCACTGTCCCAACTGTACGCGTGCATTCATCATGAACCCGCACAATCTAACCTCCACTCCAAAACAGTTGGTAACAGTACCCTGGAAAACAATATTATGATTAAAAAATAATGCTTTCTTTTTCTTTTTCTTTTTAAAAAAATTCATATTCAACGTGAGAACATTATTGATATTTAAGGACAGTCCAAATATTGTACTTCTTTGGGTGAGGAAAAAAACAAAGGAAGCTGAGTGAGTAGCAAGACATTAGACATGGCGTTCCTTTGCTTCTTTCTTCTAAGTTGATCTCATTTGCAGCTTTTTGTTATGTTATGACTCTGATCAATAATCACTGTCACTGACATATATCTATCAGAAGAAGAAGAAGCAATGGAGAGCAGTGCATCAGAGTTGGTACAATTCCCATTGTTGATGCATAGTCATACCAATTACACAGCATGCACCATTCCTTGGAGGTTCCCTTCTGATGATCCACGCATCCCCACTCCCACCGAGCTATCTTGGATTAATCTCCTCCTCTATCTTATCCCCTCCTTCAAGTATGTTATCTTTATTTTTATTTTTATTTTAATTTCCACAAAACAAAAATGGGGTGTGGTCCAAATTTCTTTATTCATAACTTATCTTTAACAAAAATAAGGTGTGGTTTTCAAATTTCTGTATTCATAAAAAAGTAAACAATTTGACTTCTTTTTTCTTATCAAAAATTATTTTTAGCATGTGGTTCACAATTCCCTTTTTTTTTAAAGTAATTCATATCTTGCATGCTCTTTGATATCAATGGCTTATTTGACTTACGGATCTTGTTATTTGTATACCATTTTTATTACACTATTTTCTGTTTAAATATTGGAATAAGAAAAATACACTTCTCAATGCATATTCTTTCATTTTTACTTTGTCGCTAGTGAGGGATGATTGAGATGGCTTCGGCATTTCCATTTTCCTAGCTATAATTTGGAGTAGTAGGACAAGTGGTGCACAGCCCCAAACATAATTGCTCTCCAACCTTGGGATTTAGGGAGTACTGGGCTTAATGAAGCAATATAAACATCTTCTGAGTACTGGTTTTTTATTTTTATTTATTTTTATTTTATTTGCTGTGAATATTGGGTTAGGTTAACTTTTGTATTCTGGTGCATTTTAAAAGTTGTTTACCTCTAAGAGCAGTTGGGTGTTTAGTAAACCGAGAAATTTTTATCTAAGTATGGTTTATCACGTCGTTATTTTTGGAATACTTAAATTATTATTTTATATGTGTAAAAATATTTTAAAAATTAGTATAATTTTATAATAGTTTCATAATTTTATACATGTCAAATAATAATTTAAATATTTATTGTAGATTGTATTTAATTAAAAATTATTCTTAGTAAACATTTAATAATGGCATCACTATCCATCAATATAAAATATACATGCAAACACTAGAGTTTACAACAAATGAGTGTTTCAACTTTCAATTACTGGTTTTCATTATAGTTTCTGAATTTATCTATGTACTTTTCTTTTCTCCCGAAATAACAAAAAGCACCAAAAGAGTTTGAAATTATTTCTTAAAAATCTTAACGATATTTTAAAATCACGGCGTAGCTGCTGCTTCTAATTAGTGAATTAAAAGCAATATTAATGTAACCTTTACTTGTTTTATAGTGAAATATGTGGTTTTTAAATTATTACAAGGATTCTATTATTTCAATGTTTCTTGTTTACATCAATGTTAATTAGCTTTGATTTGGTACAGGAAGCGTGCTGAGAGTGATACATCTGTTCCTGATGCTGCCAATAAAGCTAAAAAATTTGCTCTGAGGTGATCTCTTACTGCCTCTTTCTTCCTTTTTAAGTCCGCTTTGAGAGGATTGTTGCGTGCCAAAGACCTATGCTTTTGTTATTGTAAGGAATAAAGGATAGGTGACAATTATTTTAGTTAATACAGTTGAAAAGTTTGTAATGAAGTTAGTTACAAGAGTTAGTTGAATCAGTTGTAGAGTCAGTGATCTAAACCAAGTTATAAATGTACCTATCAGTGTATCATTACACGGTTGAATGAATTCTATCAAGATCACATTCGTACAGAAAACTCTCTCTTTTCTTCTCTTCATTTTCTCAGTCTTTTCTTAGCTTTTCTTTCATTTTCTTTTCCCCTTCAGCTTGGCCCTGATACCTTACATGGTATCAGAGCTCAGTTTCATGGAGACCCTTTCCAGTTCATCCTCATCCACGCAACCATCTTCAAACCAATATACACTACACACCTTTTCCAATCTAGTGTTAATCAAACTCGATGGGGAGAATTTTTTACCTTGGAAGCAGCAAGCTTTGGCCACAATTAAGGGTCATAAGCTTCACAAGTTCATCACTGGTACATCGATTCCAAAGAAGTATGAGTCAAAAGAAGATGAACTCAATGAGAAATTGAGTGAAGATTATCTCAATTAGGAACAGCAAGACCAATTGCTGCTAATCCTGGTTGCTATCCTCAATGAGTAAACCCTTCACCACAAGAATGGTTGGGTGTGAATACTCTCATCAAGTTTGAAAGAAGCTAGAACAATTCTTTATTTCTCAGAGTTTAGCCAAGGTAAGGCAACTCAAGCTTAAATTGCAAAATACAAGAAAAGAATCTTCAATAGCTTCATATCTTCTTGAAATCAAGAAAACTGTTGATACCTTAGCCTTAATTGGGTCACCTATAGATGAATCTAATCATGTAGAAGCCATTTTAGATGGTTTAACAGAAGAATATGAGTCATTTGTGACAGCCATTATTTCAAGATCATATCCTTTTAGTGTTAGTCAACTTAAGGCACTTTTGATGGCCCAAGAAGAAAGAATTGAAACGTTCAGGAAATCAGAAATTGGTTCTGTACAACCCAATCCAGCTCAAATTGGTCAATCTAGTCAGCAGCTAAGAAAACAAGTTTTCAATGGAAATGGTCAAAGATCTCAGGGTTCTTACTATGATCATGGCAAATCTAATTCGAATTTTAGAGGGCAATCACATTTCTCCAATAGAGAAAGAGCTGGTAGAACTGGGGGCAGGTTTTTTCACAAGGTTTCTTGTCAGTTATATGGCAAAGGTGGTCACATTGCTCTTAACTGTTGGCACAGGTTCAATCAGAATTTCATTGGTCCTACTCAAAATCAAAATTTTCCTCCTACTGCACGCCTTGCTACAAGTAAAGAACTAGCCAATCCTGCCACACTTTATAAGCCAAACTGGTATCTTGATTCTGGAGCTAGTCATCACTTGACATCATAATCCTCTAATCTGTCAACAAAAATGGAGTATGGGGGCTCAGAATAGGTTGTTGTAGGTAATGGATCAGGTTTGTCTATTTCTCATATAGGGCACTCTAATTTTCCTCTTCTAATCCTGTTTCTAAGTCATTTTTCCTCAATAATATGTTGCATGTTCCATCCATAACCAAGAATTTACTCACTGTATCTCAATTTGCAGAAGACAATGGAGTTTTCTTTGAATTTCATGCTAACACCTGTTTTGTCAAATGTCAAGTTACCAAGGAGATCTTTCTCCAAGGAACCATTAAGAATGGTATCTATGATTTAAAAATTTCCATCTCATTCCATCTGCTGCATCAATTCACACCAACATTGCTTCAACTAAATCAGATTCCACCTTCCAATTGTGGCATTCAAGGCTTGGTCACCCCTCTCCTTCAATTGTTTTTAGAGTTTTACAGCTTTGTAAAATTCTTGTAGCTTCTAATGTCAGTAATTCTGTTTTTTCTGATTGTTGTATGGGGAAATTGCGTCAGTTCCCTTTTCCTATTTCTAATACTGTATTCGCTAGACCACTAGAACTTGTATATATTGATATTCCATCCCCTATCAATGCAATAAATGGTGCTAGGTATTATCTTCATTTTATTGATGCCTATTCTAAATATACCTGGATTTACTTGTGACACAGTAAGTCACAAGCTTTTTCTGTGTTTCTTCAATTTAGAAACAAGGTTGAATTGCAACTTGGTGTGAAAATAAAGGCCATTTAAACTGATAATGTCAGGGAATACTTGTCTTTTTCATCTTACTTAGCCTCTAATGGTATCATTCATCGCTTGTCATGTCCTTATGTGCATCAGCAGAATGACAGTGCTGAGAGGAAGCACAGGAATATAACAGAAGTAGGACTTACTTTGTTAGCTGCCTCTTCACTTCCTCTTCAATACTGGGGAGAAGCTTTCCTCACTGCCACTCAGCTAATAAACTCTCTTCCAACTCCCATTCTTGGTCAAAAATCTCTTGAAGAAATTCTATTTCACATATCTCCTTCCCATCAATGTTTTAAGATATTTGATTATGTAGTTCTTTCCTTTTCTCAGGCCCTATAACAAAGTCAATTTTGATTTCAAATCTTATCTCTACGTTTTCCTTGGTACAGTAGTGCACATAAAGGCAACAAATGCCTTTCCCCCACTGGGAAGGTTTTCATAACACCTCATGTTGTCTTTGATGAGTCAGTTTTTCCTTTTAAAACTTACCTAAATATGTTTTTGTCTCAGTCCTCTGATTCTTCTTCTTCAGAACAATCTGGCTCACAAGTCCCTCTTATTCCACTACTTTCAAACAGTGTCTTAATTATCTGTACCTAGACAATTTGTATCTACTACTGTACATAGACCTGTTACTATTGCTAACAATTTACATGAGCAGGCTTCTGTTGATCAGTCAATTCAATTACCATCTAATCCTGCTGATTCTTTATCACCTCCATCTGCTGCCACTCATGCCCCAAATCATCACCCTATGGTTACCAGGGTCCAAAGTTTATCAGGTTTCACTTAAGCCAACCACAGTAGCACAAGCTCTTTTAGATCCTAAATGGAAACAAGTTATGGAAGATGAATATGATGTGTTAAGAATCCCACATTACCTGCCTCAATCTTACGGGTGCGGTTTATATATCTGTTGGGCTACTCCACTTAGTGCCAATTGGTTTTAAGTTGGAATCTAACATGGTATCAGAGCCAAGATCCCATCTTCCTATGTCTCAGGCATCGTGGAGGGGTTTAGATCCTAATCTTACGGGTGGTTTATATATCTGTTGGGTCACTCCTCTTAATGCCAATTGATTTTAGGTTAGAATCTAACATGATGCATTGATGAGAAACAAAACTTGGCATCTAGTGACTCTACCTCCTAATAGAGTTGCAATAGGCAGTAAGTGGGTTTTTCGTGTGAAATATAATCCAAATAGCACAATTCAGAAATATAAGGCTCGACTTGTTACAAAAGACTTCAATCAAATACCTGGTTTTGACTATAGTGAGACCTTCAGTCCTGTGGTTAAACCAGTTTCTGTAAGGTTAGTTCTCACTCTTGCCTTGAGCAAAAATTGGTCAATCCATCAATTGGATGTAAATGATGCATGCTTGAATGGTGATTTACAAGAGGAAGTCTACATGACTCAACCTCAGGGATTTGCAATTAGTGACAAGACTTTGGTTTGCAAACTGGATAAAGCCCTTTATGGTCTCAAACAGGCTCTCAGGGCTTAGTTCCAAAAGCTTTTGGAGCTCTGAATTCCTTAAGCTTTACTGCAACAAAGAGTAATGTTTCTCTCTTCACTAAATTTACTCCAACCTCTACTCTTTTGGTGCTTGTGTATGTTGATGATATTATCACAATAGGGAGTTCATATTATGAGATTTTTGCACTTATTAAAACACTGCATTCTGCTTTTTCTCTTAAGGATCTAGGCCCTCTCAATTACTTTCTTGGGATTGACGTAGAACCTACTACAAATGGTGGTTTGCTTCTTTCTCAGTCCAACTATGATCATGATCTGCTGCAGAAGGCTAATATGTCAGATTGCAAGCCATATCCAACTCCTATGACTGCTAATCTCAAACTCTCGGCTGCTGGTAGCAATCGTTTCTTAGATCCTAGTCTATATCGATCCATTGTTGGCAGTTTGCAGTACATTACTATTACTAGGCCAAAATTAAGTTACTATGTCAATCGTGTTTGTCAGTTTATGCAACATCCATGCAGTCAAGTGCATTTTGAGATATCTAAGTGCCATTTCTACATTTGGTCTTCATCTACAGAAATCTTCTCATTTGTTTCTTACTGGTTTTAGTGACTCAGATTAAAGTTCTGACCTTGATGACAGAAAATCAACTTCAGGATGCTGTGTATATTTGGGATCTAATCTTATTTCTTGGTCCTCTAAAAAGCAACATGTTGTCTCTACATCGAGCACTGAAGCTGAGTATAGGAGCTTGGCATCCTTGGTTGCTGAGCTTACTTGGATCCAGTCACTTCTCACTTCTCAGTGAGTTAAACACTCCAGTTTCTCAGCCACCTAAGGTGTACTGTGATAATCTCAGTGCAGTCTTGCTAGCAGCAAACCCCATTCTCTATTCTAGAATAAAACACTTCGAGTTATTCAGCAGCAAATTGATATCAGTCACATACCTTCACATGAGCAAGTAACTGACATTTTGACAAAGGTTGTTTCAAGTACTCAGTTTACCACTTTCAGGAGCAAACTCAAAGTTGAGGATTCTCAACTGCTGAGGGGGGATGTAAGGAATAAAGGATATGTGACAGTTATTTTAGTTAATACAGTTGAAAAGTTAGTTACAAGAGTTAGTTGAATCAGTTGTTGAGTCAGTGATGTAAACCATGCTATAAATGTACCTATCAGTGTATGACACAATTGAATGAATTCTATCAAGATCACATTCTTACAGAAGACTCTCTCTTTTCTTCTCTTAATTTTCTCATTCTTTTCTTAGCTTTTCTTTCATTTTCTTTTCTCCTTCAGCCTGGCCCTGATACCTTACAGATATATCATACTTTTGAAAATTAGAAAGGCATAATGTTTCTTATGGATCTTAGGCTTCTACTGTCTTTTATCCTCCTCTTGTTATATTTGTTATATTTTAATCCAAGTAATTCAAATTCTTGTTAATACGGGAGTTGTTAATTGCAACTTTTGTTTATGCATTTCCTGCGAAAAGGTATGCTGAAATACTTGGAGATTTCAAGAAAGATCCTGCAAGTCACGGCGGGCCTCCTGATATCATTGTATGTACTTTAGCTGAAGTTATATGCAAATTTGTCTCAACATCCCCAGCAGTTTACTATTTGTCTGATTTCCTCCTTCTATGTTTTCCTTTTATTTCTCTTTTTTTGGGGGGGGGGGTTTGGGGAGGAGTCTAGCTTCTATGCAGACTTCGTGAGCAAGTACTTAGAGAACTGGGATTCAAAGATATTTTCAAGAAAGTCAAGGTAAGTTTAACTGTGCAATCTGGGGTTCTGTGTGCTAAATGCTAGTGTTATTCAGCTGAAGTGTTGAAGAAAAGCATGTGTATTTCTGATTATAGTGGTTAAAGTAATGTAACATATTGCATGAACAATATAGGGAAACTTAATGGCTTTTTTCTCATATGTAGTTTGCTAGAAAGGAATAGCCAAAGTTGACCAAAGTAACATAGTTTTGATTTCTAGAAAAGTGGGGCATCATGTGTATATAAGTATGGACCATGTATATATCTTCATTAGATTTGTAAGGCTCTGATTTGCAACAGGATGAAAAGTCCAAAGCAAATCCTATTTGAGAATGTTGGCTTAATGATGCCATTGAAGATGAAGGCAAGCGACAATATCATACTAATGTGGAGATTTGATCTTGGTGTCCATAGGGATTTTTCTATATGTAATTTTGATAACTTCTGGATAACTAAAATCGATGGTTGGCTTGGATAAGCCTTTGGTATGGATCAGGTGGTTGATGGATCCATGAACATCCTTCATGTTCCATGTTACTGTACCAAGTATCCTATTGTCTGGTTTAGTTCCTCTGCAAAATCAGAGCACATGTTGTGGCTAAAAGTCCCTTTGCTTCCCTCAGCGATGGTATTTGGTAGTACTTTTGGCTAGTTGTTACTGGCATGTTCCATTGTAGATGAGATCGCAACCATAGGCCTCAAATTTGTATGAACCAGATATATGAAAGAAATTCATGCCCCGAAGTTAGCCTACTTGAAGACAGTTGTTTTGATGTATGCCAATATTTGGAGGATGATAACGTTTGTAGTTTATGGCTTTTGGTCCTTTTTCTTGAAGCTTGGGAGGATTATTGGGAATGCGACCAAAGTCCCTCACCTTGGGTTATTGATGACCTTGGGAGCATGGAGCAAGAAGTGTGTATATAAGTATGATATGTCTTTGGGCCTAAGCCTTCATGGATTTGCTTGGCTTCTGGCATATTTTGTAAAAGGGTCATCCTAATGGAGATATATATCCATGGCAGGTTATATATTTGTTGATACTTCTAGTCAATATGGGACTTTGGTCGCATTCCCAACAATCCTCCTCGAACAAAGGACCATCGAGCCTCCCTCAAACGATCATCCATTCGTCTACATCTGTGATTTCGTGAGCTAGTCCAAAACCCATAATTATAAAGAATTTAGAGGGCCCACCACTTTTGTTTCTATTTAAAGTATTTAAAGATTCATCCACCATGGCTAACTGCCTTGTTTTAGGCGTAATAGGCAGTTTTGTTTGAACTTGGCTTTTCATATGCTGTTCTTACAGCAGCCTGTCAACATATTTTATGTGATCCGCCGTCGTCCATCTCATCTACAATGGAACACGCTGAGCTAGCCTCCACATCGCTAGGAAGACTTGCGACACAAATTCATAGGACTTCTCTTTACATGGATCCATCAACCACCGTCCATACCAAACTCATCCAAGCCGAACTCTGGCAATGATTTACCTGTGTAAGGATTTTTTTGTTCTATGGAAAATTCTGGTATCAATATAATTTTTTTGCCTATATGATCAGATCATTACTTGTATGATATTGTCCACTTTGAGCTTAAGCCCTCATGGATTTGATCTTGGGGTGTCACAGGAGGTTGCTTACCTTGCCAAATGCCTCATCTTAATGGATGATAAGTCCATACTTATATACACATGATGCTCCCCACCTCTAGCTAATGTGGGACTTTGGTCGCATTCCTAACATTTCTCATTTGTAGTTTGCTAGAAAGGTCTAAATTTATTAGCCAAAGTTGAAGAAATTTAACATTTTTAGTTTTCAATTTCAATAATAAAAGGGGTGGGGTGGTATTGTGACTATCAATGAACCATGTAGTTTTATTTTGCTCAAGATTTGTAATTGCTCTCTGATTGAATGCAACAGGATGAAGAGAATGCAAAGGCCATCTCCCTATTTGAGAATGTTGTTCTTCTTAATGATGCCATTGAAGATGAAGGCAAGCGACTCGAGAATCTAGTTAGAGGAATTTTTGCAGGGAACGTATTTGATCTTGGTTCTGCACAGGTAGGTTGATTTTGAGAGTCTTGGACCTAACTGGACTAAGCCTACCTGTTCATGCAAGCATCAGTTTACTTGCTTAAGGCATGATCTCTACCTGTGAACATCCTTTATGTTCCATGTTATTGTACCAAGTACCAACCCCATTGTTACTCCACTTTCCTATTGTCTGGTTTAGTTCCCCTGCAAAATCAGAGCACATGTTGTGGCTAATTATGTTTAGAAATATGATGTTCCCTTCGCTTCCCTCAATTGGTATTTGGTAGTACGTTTGGCTAGTTGTTACTGGCATTTTTCCCATTCTCTGATCTATATTCGCAATCATAGGCCTCAATTTTGTATGGGGAACCAGATATACTTGAAAGAAACTTTACCTCAATCAATTTATTTGCCTACTTGAAGACAGTTGTTTTGCTACTAATTATATTCATATGCCAATATTTGGAGGATTATAACTACTTGTAGTTTATGTGTTACCTTTTTCTTCCCTTAATTTCTTGAAGCTTGCGGAGGTTTTCTCTAGGGAGGGAATGTCCTTCTCGGCTACTTGTCAAAATCTTGTCCCTCGACCTTGGGTTATTGATGACCTTGACACTTTCAAAATGAAATGGAGCAAGAAGTCGTGGAAGAAGGCAAGAATCATGTCTATAGAAATATACAATTTTATGATGGATTTTATGTCTTCTGGCATATTTTGTGCAGTGGTAGTGTCCTAATAAATTCCTTTATCATGGCAGGTTATCATATTTGTTGATAATTCTGGTGCAGATATCATTTTGGGTATTTTGCCATTTGCAAGGGAGCTCCTTCGGCGTGGGAGTCAGGTTCGCAGACATTTTATTTCTCTATCAACTGTGTTTTTTGGTCTAGCAGTCCAAAACCCATAATTATAAAGAATTTAGAGGAACTACACATTTTGTTAATCTATTTAAAGTATTTTAATTAGATTCACTGGAGTCTTTTATGATCATTATTAGGACTGCCTTGTTTTAGGCGTAATAGTATTTGTCCATTTTACAGTTTTGTTTGAACTTGAAATTGCTTTTCATATGCTGTTCTTACAGCAGCCTGCTTCAACATATTTTATGTGATCCTGTTTTGAATGTAGGTTGTATTGGCTGCTAATGACTTACCTTCCATCAATGATGTGACTTACTCTGAGCTAATTGAAATTATATCAAAGGTAACAAAAATTATTAGGTTTGGCAAATTCATAGTATGACTTCTTTGCTAACTCTATCATGTTGGTTGCCAGTTAAAGGATGAAGAAGGACGTCTCATGGGTGTCAGTACTTCAAATCTTTTAATTGCCAACTCTGGCAATGATTTACCTGTAAGAAAATAAGTAGTATTTTTTTGTTCTATTAGGAAAATTCTGGTATCAATATAATTTTTTTGCCTATATGATCAGATCATTGACTTGTATGATGATTACATGTTTCTTTCTTGTTTTGTTCAACGGTTTGCAGGTTATTGATCTTACAAGGGTGTCACAGGAGGTTGCTTACCTTGCCAATGATGCAGATCTTGTCATCTTAGAAGGGATGGTAAGTTCTTCCTTGGACATTGTTTGCTCTACTGTTGTGCCCCATAAATGTTAAACCTGACCTATTTCTTTTGACAGGGTCGTGGAATAGAAACAAATCTCTATGCTCAATTTAAATGTGATTCCCTCAAGATTGGAATGGTAATGCACTTCACCATTATTTTACTTATTTGAGTTCTTTCTTATCATGTGAAAACTTGAGTTCTGAGTATTCTAGTGTTCTTTCTCATTTCTTCCTTGCCATATTTTTTTACAGGTGAAACATCTTGAGGTTGCAGAATTTCTCGGGTCACGTCTGTATGACTGTGTAATCAAATACAATGAAGTATAGAGCTCATAATTAAGTCTGATTCTTTACTCTGATAATACTACATGTGCGATCTGTTTTGGGGTTATTCTTTCAACAGGATATC
This sequence comes from Ormosia semicastrata, assembly GCA_029884595.1. Taxonomy (NCBI): domain Eukaryota; kingdom Viridiplantae; phylum Streptophyta; class Magnoliopsida; order Fabales; family Fabaceae; genus Ormosia; species Ormosia semicastrata. The sequence goes on from JAQQTO010000059.1 coordinate 41,449,027, forward strand.
ATTATATGCCTGAAACAGTATACCTTCTAGAATGAAATTTTAAAAGGGGTCTAAATTGAAACATTTTTACTTGTAGAGTATGTTTGGTTTGAGGGTAAGGGGCGAAGTTTTTAAGTTAAACTTAATAAATTCAAATGTTCTTGGCATATACTTGTTTTGCTGAGGAAGGTTGTAGGTTGGTCTAGGGGTGATATTCGAGTTCCGAGTAACCAAAGAGGATTGTAATTTTGCAAGAGAGGAGAAAATTAAGTGGATGATATGGCCATTCTGAGGATCAAGTGAGTATAGTCCAAATAGGGCATATCATCATATTATATTCGAGGGAACCTGTTGGTGTTTTGTTATATATTTAAAAGAAGATTAACTTGATTATATTTATTTATTGTTTATGTTGGATTTAGCCAATAACAGAATGTTTATGTTGGACTTGTTCAATAACAAAATTTGTTCCTTCTATTTGGTCATTGTTTTTTTTGTTCATAACAAAAAGTAAGTCCACTATTTTCCTGTTTTCTCTCCCAATAAAGGTAACGTCTCCTTTTTTCAAAAATAAAAAACTCAATGTTTATTTTATTTTTTTATTATAAAAATCATGAAAGCTCTCTTTGAGATATTATTTATTTTTTTGAGAGAAAAATAGAAAATACATTGCAAATTCGAACAATATTTTTGTGTGCAAAGAACATTGATACATAGAAAGTTTTTAGACTATTTTATCCTGGGGGCGACGTTACTAATACATTTCTTGCACAAAAAGAGGCAGAGCCACGAATCGTCTTAAAAAGAACGACTTAGTTTGTGACTTAACTCATAATTCTCAAGTTTCTAGTCAATAATTTTTTTTTTCTTTTTAGATTTCAAAGTAATATCTTCTACAATTTTAAGACGAATTTTTTGTTCTGCCGTGGAGATTGAAAATAAGTCTGCTGTTAATACTAAAAACAACAACAACAAACCTTTCAAGTTCGAGAGTCTGTTTTTTAAGAGATGAAAAAGTAAGATGCTCTTTTATATTATTACAAAAAATGTTGCTTCTTCTTTCACTATAACTAAGCATGGACAAGTTGATCCACCTACTACTAAAAACACAAAAGAAATTGAAAATTGGGAATATGATGACTTTATGTGCAAAAATTATATTTTGAACGCTCTGGGTGATGAACTGTGTGATTATTATTCTTCGTATAAAACGACTAAGGATGTTTGGGATGCTTTGCAAAAGAAATATGATACTGAAGAGGATGAGTCAAAGAAATATGTTACTAGTCGTTATATGAAATATCAAATGGTTGAAGAAAAATCTATTGTTTCCTAATCTCATGATCTCCAAAAAATTACTCATGAAATTTTGTCTGAAGGTATGCAGATTGATATTTCAGGTTGTTGTGATGATTGACAAACTGCCACCAAGTTGGAACAATTTCAAGAAAGATCTACACCACAAATCAAAGGAGTTTTTCATGGAAAGCCTAATCTTCAAACTCAGGGTTGAGGAGGAGGCTCGGAAACAAGATTTGAAAGAGGATGTTTTTGTTGTTTCAAATAACAACAATAAAACTCTAGCACACTTGAAGCAAAAGAGGAAGAATATGAAGCCAAACCAGAACCAGAACCAAAGGTATAATCAAAATAAGAACATGAACAACTAGAACCAAAACAGGAACAACAATGGACCCCCTTTAAGGCAGCAAACACATAATAACAATCAGTTTATGTGTTATGCTTGCAACAGACCTAGTCACATGGCTCGAAATTGTAGGAATCGTCATCCTACAATTTAGGCTAATATGATTGAGGAGGAGCCACTTATGGCTATGATTACTGAAATCAATATGATTTCTGGTTCTGAAAGGTGGTGGGTAGATTCAGGCACAGCTCGCCATGTGTTCTATGATCATTCCTTATTCAAGACTTATTATGAAATCAATAATGTGAAAGTGTTATCAGGTAATTCCTACACCACTAAATTAGCTAGAACTGGAACTGTGAAATTAAAGTTTACTTTTGGAAAGACACTTCTTCTAAAGGATGTCTTGCATACTCCAGAACTAAGGAAGAATCTTGTTTCTAGTTTTCTACTTAACAAGGCTGGGTTTGTTCAAAACATTAGTTCTGATCAATATGTCATCACCAAAAATGAATCATTTGTTGGTAAAGGTTATGCTTGTGATGGTATGTTCAAGCTGAATGTTAAGATGAATAATATTACATATTCATCTTATATTGTTAGTACTTTTAATGTTTGTCATGCTAAACTTTGTCATGTTAATAAAAGGTTAATTAAAAATATGAGTAATTTATGTATTATTCCTAAAGTACAACTGAAGGACTATGACAAATGTGAATTATACAGTCAAGCCAAAATAACCAAGACTTCACACAAATCTGCAGAACGAGAATCTAAACCTTTTGATTTGATTCATTCTGATATTTGTGAATATGATGGTGTTTTAACCAGAAAATAGGAAAAGGTATTTTATTACTTTTATAGATGATTGTTCAAATTATACCTACGTTTATTTGATGTGCCATAAAAGTGAAGCTCTTGATATATTTAGAGTGTTTATGAATGAAATAGAAAATCAGTTTGGGAAAAGAATTAATAAATTTCGTAGTGATAGAAACACATAATATAACTCTATTGAATTTAATAAGTTGTATGAAACACATGGAATTATTCATGAAGTAATTGTACCTTATTCGCCTAAAATGAATGAAAAGCTGAAAGAAAAAAATAGAACACTATCTGAGCTTGTTGTAGCTATTTTATTGAATTATGGTGCATTTTCTCTTTGGTGGGGAGAAATTCTCCTAATGGTTTACTATGTTTTGAATAGAGTTCCTAATTCAAAAACTAGTGTTTTACCTATTAAATTATGGCTAAATAGAAAACCAAATATTTCATATTTTAGAATACGGGGTTGTTTGGCTTATATGCGAATACCAGATCCTAAAAGATCTAAACTAGCAAGTAGAGCATATGAATGTGTTTTTATTAGATATGCGTTAAATAGCATGACATATAGGTTCTTTGATATTAAAAAAAAAGTGATTATTGAATCACTTGATGCTGATTTCTTTGAGGACAACTTTCTGTTTAAATCTAAAACTAGTGAGGGTTCAACTAGTAGGGGTTCTACTTTGAGGATAAGTTTTTGTTTAAATCTAAAACTAGTGAGGGTTCAACTAGTGGGGGTTCTACAGAAAACATTGTTGTTAATGAGTCTGTGTTGTCTAATCATAAAGAACAATTTAATACTGAAATTAAGTTAAGAAGTGTAAGACCTAAAATATCAAAAGATTTTGAGCTTGATTTTTATGCCTTTACTTTAGAGGGAGATCCTCTTTCTTTATAAGGAACATATAAATCTACTGATTCTGTGTTTTGACGAGAAGCTGTGAATGATGAAATGAATACTTTGCAATCTAATAAAACGTGGAAACTTGTTGATTTACCTTCTGGCTATAAGCCTATTGGTTGTAAATGAGTGCTAAAAAGAAAATTAAAGGCTGATGGTTCTGTAAAAAAATACAAAGGTAGACTTGTAGCTAGAGGCTATAAGCAAAGAGAAAATATATATTTTTTCGATACCTATTCTCTTGTCACTAGAATAACTTTGATTTGTGTTCTATTTGTTATTGCTGTTGTGCATAACTTGATTGTACATCAGATGGATGTTAAGACAACTTTTTTAAATGGTGACTTGGATGAGGAAATTTTACATGGACTAGCCTGAAGGATTTATTATTCTTAGACAAGAACATAAGATATGTAAATTAGAAAATTTCTTATATGGTCTTAAGCAAGCACCTAAGTAATGACATGATAAATTTGACTCTCTTGTTATTAGTCATGGTTTTAGAATAAATGAAAGTGATAAGTATATTTATTACAAGCTTGTTGGTAATGTGTACACTATGATATGCTTGTATGTGGATGATCTATTAATATTTGGTACAAATATTAGTACTGTTAATGAAGTGAAAAATATGCTTAGCAATAATTTTGATATGAAAGATCTTGGAGAGGCTAATGTTATTCTTGGAATTAAAATAACAAGGACAAGTAATGGCATTTCATTGGATCAATCTCATTACATTGAAAATATGTTACGTAGATATAACTATTTTGATTGCAAACATAATTGTTCTCCTTATGATCCTAATGTTAAATTATTTAAGAACACGGGTGAAAGCATTAGGCAATCTGAGTATGCTAGCATTCTTGAGAGTCTTCGTTATGCCACTGATTGTACCCGACCTGATATTGCATATGTTGTTAGAGTTCTTTACAGATTTATTAATTGTCCTAATGAAGAACATTGGTTTGCTGTTAAAAGGCTCATGTGTTACTTGAAAAGAATCACAAACCTAGGCTTACACTATCAGAGATTTCCCGCGGTCCTTAAAGGATTCAGTGATGCCGATTAGAATACCCTTTTTTAGATTATTCAAAAGCAACCAGTGGATACATTTTTAGTATCGCTGGTTGATGCGAATTGATATGTGTTGTAAACTTAAGTGTAGGTTAATGTTAAATAATAAATTATTGGGAGTCTGAAGTTAATCTATAGGAAATTAATGAAGAAAAATTCGTTTAGGTAAAAAAAAAATTTGTCACAACGATAAAGGTGATAAAACTTGTTCACAATTAAAAAAGATTTACTTGGGTTAGGTGATCCACTCTTAGTAAATAAATTAATGATAAGATTAATTCTTTTTATAACTCAATTAGAATACATGCATAACAGAGGTTCTAATACGAAAATACAGCATTCAAAGTTTATTTAAGATTATATATGTAATTATATTATGATTTCTTTAATTATCTACTAACGCCAACACTTGTAAATGGGTTCAAGTATTCATTGTGTCAATCTCTTGTCTACAACGAATCATGATCTCCACTTTACAAGGAGGGTTAATAACGTCAACACTTGTAAATGTGTTCAAGCATTCATTGTGTCAATCTCTTGTCTACAACAAATCAAGATCTCTACTTTACAATGAGGGTTTCTAAATTGATTAGAAACAAAATACAATACATATAATGATCACTTGATAATATATCATTCAAGCACAAAAAAGAGATTAATCTAACCTTATTTAATTACCAAAATTTTCACCCTTTCACCCAAGAAAAATAAGAATTAGTTACTCATAAACAATAATAAAGAAAGATAGAAGAAGAAGGAAATGAACATCACTTCTATTGAGAGCAAAAGAAAACTATAGTAAGAAAAACAAATGATACAATAACATGATCTTGATCTCTAAACCAAGATGATTTTAATGAGCAACTAATGGTGCTTTTTATAGAGCATGAAGGGTGAAGAATGACAAGGGAGTTGTTTAATGAGTGGATGGATGAGTGGGTGGATGAGTGAAAAATTATTGTCATGCATGTCTCCCCACTTAACCAATTCAGCTATCTTCACACGATTATAATTCTATTATAATGTCACCTATTATGTAAGTGGTCTTCATAAAAGTTGAAGGATTTTGTCTTAGTTTTCCAATACTACCAGTTTTAGCACAATATGACTCCTACAACTCAAGATATGACCCAATCTTTGCACAATGTTCAGGTTCCAGTAACAGCACCTCTGTTCTGATTTCTAGGCCCATTATGACTTATTAGACATCTGATTCTGCTCTTGTGTTCTCATGAAAGTTATAGATTTGGGTCTTACCTTTCATTTGGGCTTAGTTTGGTGTCAATTGAACTTATATAGCTCAATAAATAGGCTGATGAGTGGGTAGAGATCAAGCTATCAGGATCAACATTTTGGCTTTTGCTTTCACTTCAATTTAAATTATCCAAATGTGTGATTCATCTCTTGAGGTCTTCACAAAACTTGTAGAGAATTGTCTTAGCTGTCCTACAAGATCAGAATCACATTAATCAAAATATTTGTAACTTAGATTATAACCAATTTACTGAATGCTGTCAAATAGACAAATTAAGGCCAATTCATGCAATAATTTATTCAATGATCCAATTAGGCCCAATATCATAAAATATGACAAAACTAACTTAATTAATCCTAACTGATAACTGTAGCCCAAGATATTATTCAATTAATAAGGAATGGTCAGAATAATGTGAGAAACCAAATTTTGCTCCAAATCAATTTTTTTTTAGAATCCTTATCTAATCTTCAATCTAAAATTTTGTGTCCAATTAGAACTTTAATTAGCATCTAAGAAGAGAATAAGAATCCTTCAAATATTTATCTTTAATAATTTTTTATTTTTACACAAAATCTGATGATTTATTCTAAAAATTCAAATATAACTAGGTGAACAGATAATTATTTAAAAATAACTTAAAAATAAAAATAAACAAAAACTAAATAAAAATCAATTAAGAATCCTAATAAATAAACCTAAAAGATGAGTGTATTTAACACTCATCAAATACTCCTAAACTTAAACAATTGTTTGTCCTCAAATAAAGAATATGAATCAAAAATAAGATTAAACTCAACATTCAAGAACATGAATCAGAGGAAATTCCATAATCTAAAAAAAAATTCAAGTTCATGTTTAGCAATCAAATCCAATCTAGCAAGATTATTTAGTACTTAAAACAATTAGAGACTTAAGTCTAACTTGCAACTTTCTCTTTACCAACCAATTGAGGTCACTCATCTTTCCATCGCTCAAGTGTTTAAGGACAAAGAGATTACTCAAATTTCTCTTGAAAAATGTAATACCATAGGCTTGCTTATCAATTTTAAGTTCACATATAGCACAAGAATCAAAATGACTTTCTTTGGTTGCAACGGGGCCAAGAGGAACAATGAAGGGTAGGAAAAAGATTAAAAGAAAGGGTAAAGAATGCTCATGGATAAATTAATACAAAGCAGAATTAGGTTGAAAAGATGACAAATAGAACATAATGCACAAAGATATAACAAATTTTCACTTTTAACCCAGTATTCTCATTATTCTTCACCAACAAACTTATTCTTTCTTTTTTTTTCTAGTTATTTTCTTTTCAACCCTTGAAGACAAAAGTAATATTTCAAGAATTTTCAATCAACACATCAGATGTTCCAAAGAATTTAACCTGATTATTCAATTGGGTATTCAAAGAAATCAATTTCAGGCTCAAATGGGACAACTAAGGGATTATTTTATCAATACAACTCTGAAAGTCAAGAAAGAATAAAGCTTAATTGCCTTAATCATATTCAATATGTATGTGAATCATTAAAGTCTCAACAAGATATCAAAACAAGTTCTAGCGCACATAAATCAAGAGAAAACTCACTCCATAAGAAAAATAAGATTTTATTTATGAAAAATTCATTCATTAAAGCTCAAAACTCACTTTCTGGCTAAGTTGATAAAAAGAATAAACACAAGCAAACATGACTAATTTCTAACTAAGATGCTAAATTTTACTTTACTTAATTGAACAAGATTGCTTCACACATTATCAGCTCATGGGTAATGGAATCCCTTTTAAAACATATCTCTATCAACTCAAAATAAATCAAGACATCAACATACAATTCCTGCTTGATTACTAGTAATACTCAAGTGTTCATAAAAAAAAATTTGCACAAATATTGTAAAAATACGCCCCACACTTAAGATAAACATTGTCCTCAATGTAGAAGAAAAAGAAATAAATGGGTAAAGAAAAGAACAATACAACCCGACGAAAAGTGAGACAATGTCAGGTAGAGGAGAAGCACAAGAGTCAACGCTACAGCAGAATCTGAAAAATCACAAGATTCGTTCCAAAACAAATGAGTAGCATATAAAAGAAAACAAAAATAACAAAAACAATGAAAATAATATATATAAAGAAGAAACACAGGTTGCCTCTTGTGAAGCACTTGTTTAACGTTATTAGCTCGACGTTGTCTTTTTCATATAAATCAAGGTGACTTAAAGTAAGAGAAATAGGAGGACGCCTTCTTCATTTCAAAGCAGTGATTCCATCCTTTGTCCATGACCTTGGAGGTTCCTCCAAAAGCATTTTAAGCTTGATAAGGACTTGGTTACTCTAGAAGTGCCTTGGCGCAAGAGATCTCGTGAAACCATGGTGGTTTCAGTCGATCAACAGATGAATGATTAATTTGTGAAGAAGCATAAATCATAGGAGGAACTTTATCTATTTCAGCAACTTGAGTTTTTGAAAGGTCAACATTAACATTGTATGATGGCGGGGGTCTTTGATAGCTAAGGCTTCTTGCTTCTTAGCCTGAACAAAATTGATAGGGGCATGAAGATTTGACATTGAGGAAGATTTAGCCTCCCCCTAATAACATTGATGGTCACATAATCTCCATTCACTCTCAAGATGAGCTCACCCCTAGGTACATCAATCACAGCTCCTGAAGTGGCTAAAAATGGTCTTTCAAGAATGAGAGGAATATCATTCTCCTCTTCCATATCCAACACCACAAAATCAACTGGGAATATGAATTTATTCACATTCACCAAAACATCCTCCACCACACCACGAGGGTAAGTGATGGATTTATCAGACAGCTGTAGTGAAATGTTGGTGGACTTTGGTTCCTGCATTCCCAATTTCTTAAATATAGAGAAAAGTAGCAAATTAATACTAGCACCCAAATCACATAATGCATTCTCAAAATAAGAATTACCAATAGAGTAAAGAATAGTAAAATTCATTAGATCTTTTAATTTCAGAGATAACTTCTTCAAACGGATGGTAGAACACTCCTCATTGAGACATACCATCTCAAACTCCTCAAGCTTGTGTTCTTTGTAAGTATTTCCTTTAAGAATTTCACATACTTAGGCATTTGAGAGATGTCTTCAACAAACGGAATGTTAATTTGTAATTTCTTGAACATCTCCAATAATTTAGCAAATTCCTGGTCTGGTTAGTGTTCTTGAGCCTCTGAGGGAATGAAATCTTAGCATATGGTGATGGTTCATATATTGTACGCTGCTCACGATCCTTCTTCACTCACTGCCACTTTAGTTATTTCTTCTCAACTTCTCCTTCTTTATTGACATCTTGAATTGACATCTTAAGTAAGAACATCATTTTTCTTTGTCTCAATTCCTAACTAGCTAGGTGCTTCATTCATCTGTCTTTCCAAAATCTTGCCATTTCTCAAGGTAATCGCATTGACCTGTTCTTTTGGATTAGTCTCAGTAGTGTTAGGCAATGTCCTTGGTGCCCTTGTTGTCATCAATGTAGCCAACTGACTAATCTGAGTCTCCATGCTCTTCATTCTGGCCTCTGAATTATGCATGTATTTCATCACAAGATTTTCAAAATTTTGCCTCTCTTCAAGTGCTTGAAAACCTGAAGGTGGTTGTGGCGCTCTCTGCTGGCTTTGCTGATTGCCCTACTGATTTCTCCATTTGAAATTAGGGCGGTCTCTCCAATCGGGATTGTACGTATTAACATATGGATTGTATTGTTGCTGGTTGGAATTACAAAAAAAATTTGCTACTTCAGGCTCGGGGGAAAATGGACTACCAACTTGACAATTTACACTTGTATGACCCTATCCTTCACATGCTTCACAAATGATTGGTGGGGCTGCATTGTTTGCTATCATCAAAGTCTTCACTTTCTTTGTCAATGCTTCCAATTGTCTTAAAATAGCAGTAGATGAATCAATAACATGCACACCTACTTGTTTCTTAAGAACCTGACGCTTATTTTGCTATTGATAATTGTTTAGCGTCATTTCTTCAATCAGTGCTTGGCTCTCAGTAGGTGTTTTCCTCCATATTGTACCTCCCACAGCAACATCAATAAGTCAACGGTTTGCAGGCGACAAACCATTGTAAAAAGTCTGAACTTGCTACCATACGAGAAATCCATGATGTGTACATCTCCTTAACAACTCTTGAAAATGTTCCCAAGCTTCATAGAGAGTGTCATGTCAAAGCGTATAAAAGATAAAAAGAATAAAAAAAGGATCCTTGGGGTAGGAGTCGAGGGAGGAAAATACTTTATCCATTAAATGGAATGTGTCATCGATCCCTAAAAGATAGTGGTGATGGAAGTTTGAGGTTGGGGGTTGACGTTAACTATTGACTTGTTAGCACGTCTACTAAGAGAGAAAGGAAAGAAGTACCTATTTAATCTAATATTATTTGTAAGATTAATTAAATTGATTTTATCACAAAGAAATATTTTTGTCAAATTTTGATATGGATCATTTTGTCATGAAGGCAATCAAAGATAAACTAAATGACTAAGATCATGGAATGTGATGGTTTAATCTCAAAATTATTGAACAAATTCTAAGTCACAACATAGTCTTATAATACTCCCTCCATACCCTTTATCTTTTTGAAGGCAAATAATATTCAAGCATAAATGGCTAAATAAAAAAATATTTTAATGAATAATTTTCTTCATGATTTAAGCCTAGGTTATGTTTGGTTTAAGTCTCCATCTCCTGTTTATATCATTTTTGTCACAGCTTCAATATAAGATTGCTTCCTTAAGTCTTCATAAAAAGTTGTTCTCTTAATTTTGAATCAAATGTCAAATGAAAACTTTTATTTGAGATCGAATAAGTATAAAAAATATGAAGTGACAAATTAATTAAAAATAATAATAATAATAATAAAATAAAATAAAATAAAATATAAGGAAAAAAATAAAAGGGCATCTAAATTAATTAGAGTTTTTCATTTATAATATTACCACATTTACTCCCCAATCAACGACGCTAAAAACTTGATGCGCGTAAAATACACTAAGAGCAAGTGTACTCTATCGCTAAGTAATATAGGACTTGAGTCCCAATTATCGATCCCACGAGGAATAATTTGTAATTACTAGATTCGTAAAACTCTTTGTTATCCAGACAATCAAAAGTGTATGAAGAAACTTAAGATAAAATCAGAAAAAAAAAACAATGAACAATCAAATAAAGAATAGATAATCAATGAAAGAGAGACTAGGGTGCAAGGTTCACTTGAATCCAATTATTCAGATTTTCTTTCATTTATGAGGTAAGGTAATTCTTTTGCTAATATTCTCTTATCTGCTATTGAATCTCAATGGTCATGGATGAAATAATATTATATTCCTAAATTAAATCACATATTTTATCATTTAATTGAATTAATTAGGAATGCTTTAAGCTTCAATTCAAGACATGAACTAACATATCTGTCAATTCCATTGGTAGGAAAAATTGATGTTTAGTCATTCACCAATCTAATCCTAGGCTTACCATATAGAACTACTCATTGAATACGGATGGTCACCGGTCAAATAATGAATTAACACATGCCAGAAGTGATCAGGTTATGACAAGAATGCAAGCAATATGATGGATCCTAAAAGAAATTACCTTAATCAAATTAGAAATTAAACTCAAATAATTAGGAAAACAAGATCTCCCATAGCCCTAGCTATGAGTTTAGTTACTCATGTTTAATACAAAGAAATCCATATCATAATACAAACCCATGGAAAGAAAACCCAAAGAAAGGAGAAAACTAGATGAAAAGAGAAATCAAAATCTCTTTAATGGAAATTATGATTTTCAAGCCTTCAAGAATCAAATCCTCCCTTCGAAGCCGTCCTCTAAAGATTTATAGCAATTTTTTCTTCTAAATTATCTCTCAAAGTATGTCTTCTCCCTCTCTTTAAATTTTTGCTAGATGATCTGAATTAAAGAAAGCTCTTAGCTAAACTTTTTCCCCCTTTTTATAAAAAAGCTGACAGCTTTTCATACCTGACTTGCACAATTTTTCTCACCCTTCATATGACTGAATTTGCCCTTGATCTCAACAGAGAAATTATAGGATTTTCTGTTAACTTTTCAATGCCACAAATGATGCGTCAATCTGATTTCTGTAACCAAAGATATAACTCAATTAATGAGAAATGGTCAGGGTAATGTGGGAATCCAAATTTTGCTCCAAATCAAATCTCTTTGAGAATCCTTATCTAATATTCAATCTAAAATTTTGTATCCAATTAGAACTCTAATTAGCATCTAAGAATAGGATAAGAATCCTTCAAATATTTATCTTCAGGAATTTCTTATTTTTGTACAAAATATGATGATTTATCCTGAAAATTCAAATATGAATAGGTGAAGAGATAATTATTTAAAAATAAATTAAAAATAAAAATAAACAAAAAATAAATAAAAATTAATTAATAATCCTAATAAATAAACTCAAAAGATAAGTGTATTTAACACTTATCAGAAGGCGAGAGTTTGATCTCTTTCTGGTCAGATGACTTATCAATCTCTTCCTTATTTTGGGGCATTGATTCATCATCTCTCTCACAAAATTCAGGAATTTGTTTTTCAACAATCTTTCCATTCCTAAGAGTTATTTTCCTTTCTCGTGAATGGTAAGTGCAAAATTTAGCAAGAGTGTCTTTATGTCAATCAATGCTTAAGTGTTTTGGTTATTAATGGTCTCTTGCTTTTTCATGAATGCATACAATGTCCCTTCAAGGTTTTTCCTATGTGGTAGAACATAATGTGCATATCCTTAATAATTTTGAGAGTCCAGTTGTTCCTGAAGATATGGTGGTTGCATAAATTATGCTTGATTATTAGTTCTCGAACTAAAGTTTGAGTGATTTCTCCATCTTGGATTGTATGAATATGTAAAAGAAGAGGTGAATGACTTTTCAAAATTGTTCATTGCATTTACTTGCTCATGCACAACTTCTTTGAAAATAGGAATTTTGAGACATTCATTTGTTGAGTGTCTTAAGTCATCACAAATGCCACAAATTTCTTCATTTTGTACAGATTTGATTTCTTTTACTTTCCTTGATTCCATGGCTTTAATCTTTCTAACCAAATTGGCGAACCTAACATTTAGATCTTCTTTTTTACTAAGGTGATATTTCCTTTACTAGCACTTGTAAGGTTATATTTACTTGAATTTTTAGAAAGATTAGTATCATGCCAAGATTGAGAATTCTCAGCCAAATGGTCTAAATATTCTAAAGCTTCTTTAGGTTCTTTATCAAGAAACTCGTCATTACAATTTTTTGGTTTCAGGTGTTAACCCTTCATAAAAAAATTTATAGTGTGTCATTTTTCAAAATCATGATATAGACAAGAATTTAACAAATCTTTAAAACATTCTCAACTTTAAAAATATGCTTCATTTGAATTTTGAGAAAAAAATTTGAATTTATCTTTTCAAAGCATTGGTTTTATGTGTTAGAAAAAATTTCTTTAAAAACTCACTTTGCATTTCTTGCCATGTGCCAATTGATCTTGATTTCAAAACATTAAACTAAGTTTTTGCTTTATTTTCAAAGAAAAAAGAAACAATTTAAATTTAAAATATTCATGTAATTTTTAATGGAAATTATGATTTTCAAGCCTTCAAGAATCGAAATAATTCCATTTTCAAATTAAAGATTTTAGATCAAAGTAAATTAAATTTTGGCTAGATGTTAAGAAATAAATTCTAAACCATAGAAATTTAGAAGTAATGAAATCATACCCGACTTAAATTTAAAATTGTTAGCATTGAATGGAAAGATAAAACATGATTGACTAGAATTTTGATATGGTTACAAATATCCGCGCATGGTTCGCAATAGTTGATTTTCATGTTCATCATATACACTTTTATTTTCAGCCATTGTGTTTGATGTGTGTGATTGTGATTCAAACAAATCAATATATAAAGTACCAGGATTAGTTTTAACTAAACAACCAAAATTTGAATCACGATACCAATTAAGCATAAATAAGTGACTTAAAATAAAAAAGAAAATGTACAAGTAGGCGATATAAACTAGCAATCAAATATGATACAACTAGAAAATTAAAAGAGTAGGAAAAGAATATACCAGATGATGAAGTTTACTTAAAGAAAGAGAACCTCAATAATTTTGTTCTTCAAATCAAGTCTCCGACAACGGCGCCAAAAACTTAATGCGAATTGATATGTGTTGCAAACCTAAGTGCAGGTTGTTTTAAGTAATAAATTATCGGGAGTCCGAGGTTGAGTCATAGGGAATTAATTAAGAAAATTTCTTTAAGGTAAGGAAAGGATTTGTCACAACGATAAATGTAATAAAACTTGTTCACAATTAAAAAGGATTTACTTGGGTTAGAAGATCCATTCTTGGTAAATAAATTAAAGATAATATTAATTCTTTTTATAACTCAATTAGAATTCACACATAACGGAGGTTTCAATCGAAAAATACAGCATTCAAAGTTCATTTAAGATTATATATATAATTATATTATTGTTCCTTTAATTATCTACTAACGTAAACATTTGTAAATGGGTTCAAGTATTCATTGTGCCAATCTTTTATCTACAACGAATCAAGATCTCCACTTTATAAGAAGGTTAACAATGCCAACACTTGTAAATGGATTCAAGCATTCATTGTGTCAATCTCTTTTCTACAACAAATCAAGATCTCCACTTTACAAGGAGGGTTTCTAAATTGATTGGAAATAAAATACAACACATATAATGATCATTTGATAATATATCATTCAAGCATAAGAAAAAGATTAATATAACCTTATTTCATTACTAAAAGTTTCACCCTTTCACCTAAGCAAAATGAGAATTAGTGACTCATAAACAAGAATAAAGAAAGAGAGAAGAAAAAGGAGATAAACATAACTTTTATTTAGAGCAAAAGAAAACTACATCAAGAGAAACAAATGATACACTAACATAATTTTGATCTCTAAACCAAGATGATTCTAATGAGCAACCAATGGTGCCTTTTATAAAGCATGAATGGTGAAGAATGACAAGTGAGTTGTTTAATGAGTGGGTGGATAAGTGGAACATTACAATAGAGTTGTTTAATAAGTGGGTGGATGAGTAAAAAATTATTGTCATACTTGTCTCCCCACTCAACCAATTTAGCTATTTTCACATGACTATAACTCTATCATAATATCACCTATTGCATAAGTGGTTCCATGAAAGTTGAAGGGTTTTGTCTCAACTTTTCAATGCACTAATTAGAAAGATAATTTAGTTTTTTGAAACTCTCGTGATATTAGTATTCGTGTTCATAACAACACCTTTGTTCTGACTTCTAGGCCTAATATAACCTACTAGACATCTAATTCCGCTCTTGTGTTCTCATGAAAGTTGTATATTTGTATCTTAGCTTTCATTTGGGCTTAGTTTAGTGTCAATTGAACTCATATAACTCAAGAAATTGGCTGATGAGTGCACAGAGGTCAAACTGTCAGGATCAACATTCTGACTCTTGCTTTCACTTCAATTTAAATTATCCAAACATGTGATTCATCTCTTGAGGTCTTCACAAAACTTGTAGAGAATTGTCTTAACTTTCCTACAAGACCAAAATCACATCAATCAAATATTTGCAACTCAGATTATAACTAAATTACTGAATGCTGCCAAATAGACAAATTAAGGTCAATTCGTGTAATAATTCCTTCAATGATCCAATTAGGCTCAATATAATAAAATATGATAAAAACAACTTAATTGAACCTTCAGAAACTCAGTGAGAAGATTATTAAATAAATAAAATATATTGCTATCACTGGTGGAGTTGTTTCTTAGAAGTCAAAGAAACAAACTATTCTAACTCAATCCACTATAGAGTCAGAACTTATTGCTTTGGCTACAGCTAGTGAGGAAGCTAGTTAGTTGAGGAATTTGCTAGTAAATACTCCCTTATAGGAAAGACCTACATCGGTTGTTTTAATCCATTATGATAACATTGTGACTATCTTAATTGTTCAGAGCCGTTATTACAATGATAAGAGTCGACATATACGTCGAAAACACAACCTTATGTTGTGAACACCATATTTTGACCAGGGGTTTTAATTTTATTTATATAAAAAAAAAAAAACAAAAAAAACAAAAAAAACAAAAAACACAAAAAATGAAGAGCTTCATAAGAGAATTTATTTTCTTAGGCCCAATTTGAGTTTGGCTACTACTAAAAAAAAAAAAAAGAAGAAGGAGAGGAACACGTTATCTGTTTATCAAAAAAAAGAAAAAAAAAAAAAAAAAAAAATGAAAGGGAGGGGCATTGTTGCACGTAAAAGGAAAATGATAAAATAGTAGTGCATTAAATGCGGGGTGAGTGAGTAGAGGAGAGGATGGGAGGGGATTGAAAGTTAAAAAAAGGCTCGATAGATTCTTTTCCTTCTTTTTTTATTTATGCGGAGTGGTTGACAAAAAGAAAGAATAAGGAAAAATTTTCAAAGTTGAGATAGATACAAATCAAAAAAAAAACGAGTGTTTTCTTTGTGGGATTAAGTTTTCTCTTTCAAAAACCTCACCTTCCATCCAACTTCAGGGGCTGGAACCTGACAACACCCTTCATCAACACCAACACTTTCATCTCCATTCTCAATACTCCACCCCTCGTCACCTACGTACTAACAACCACCGTGACCACGTGGAACACCTTCCAAAGCAACCCCATCTTCATCATATCCCCACCATCTCCATCCTCACGACCATCCTCTTTTATCCTTCCCAAATCATCCCATTTTCGGCCAAAGAAGGAAGATTGATGATGTTGAGTTGATATCGTGGTGGTAAGTGCAAAAAGAAGAAAAAGAGTCTTTAAGAATCAATGAGGAGGTGTTTTGGTTAAAGGGAGTTTTTGATTTTTTTTTGAGTTGAGTTTTTGCCATTGGTAGCGCATAAGAGGTAAGCCCTTCCTCACCATATCCTTGCAGAGTCTTTGTAAGTAAATATGTAGCGTTCAAATGCATGCTATTTGATCTCGAACGGTTAGTCATGTTGCCCATCTTCTCTCTGGATTCTATTCTTGAATTTTTAAGCCATGAGCACCATACGCAAATTGGCACTCCTCTTTACTTGCTCTGCAACACATTACCCAAAACCAGGAATTTTGAGAACTCACCTTCAATATCCACATCCAACAAATTTCCATCTCTCCCCACATCACCTACTTCCATCACATCCGATTCCGTCGAATCCCAAATCATTCCCAATTGGTCGAACCCCAAATCCTCTCCCACCGACTAAGGTGAATCCCCCTAAACTATGAACCCAACCACCATAGAACGATTTCCCATCATCAAGATTGAGAACCACCATCTTCAACCAGCCGACCGTCGAACCCCACGAACCACAAATTGGACCACGACTCCAACCCACTTCACAAAATACCATCATTTTTCATTCGAGTCGAACTAACCGACCTTCACCTCACTCGACCGTCGAACCACACCATTGTGACCCTCAACCCACTTCACAAAATACCATCATCCCCATTCGACCGAAAAAATTTCTTTAAAAACTCACTTCGAACTCCCGCGCGGCTTTCAACCAACTTCACAAACACTACCATAAGTTTTTGCTTTACCGTCGAACCAAAGAAATAATTACCCCTCATTTAACAACTCATCCAAACCTTTGATAAATAAACTCTACCACATCCTTCAAATTCGGATGTAAAAACTTTGACGCCACCCTCTTCATAGAAATTTAGAAGTAATGAAATCATACCGACGTCGAATTATCACCCCTTCCCAAATGGAAAGATCGAATCCATCATTGACCCTTCCCAACCGACCGTCGAATCCATCACCCCTTCCCAACCGATTTTCGTCGAATCCATCACCCCTTCCCAACCCATTGTGTCGAATCCATCCCATCCTTACCTCCAACCGACCGTCGAATCCATCCCATCCTTACCTCCAACCGACCGTCGAACCTAAAATTTGAATCATCCCACCATATCCTCCAATCGACCGTCGAAAAAAAATATACAACCCCATCTCCTCAAACCGACCATCGAACCTGATACAACTAGGTCCCCCCTAAAAGAGTAGTCGAACTCAAAACACCGGATCCATCAAGTTTACCCCCAAAGAAAGTCGAAACCCAAGAAGCCATGTCCTTCCCCTCTACTGACAACGTCACCCCCATCATCTTCATCAACCTTCATCCGACCTTGAATCTTAAGTAGGATCCCTCCCCAAACATTCTCGAGCGAGTGTCGAGCCATGGTTGCCAAAGTCTCCAAACCTTTATTTCTTTAAATTTGTCACAACGATAAATGTGATTAACTGTTGAGTTTGAATTTGATTCACGTGGGTTAGGAGTCCATTTCATATTAAGGCAAAAATGATACACCTTTGCATTTTGGTAAAAAAAAAAAAGAGAGAAGGGTAAGAGAAAAAAAAATAAAAAAAAAAAAATCTTTTGACATCAATGACCAATGATCATGATTGAGAAAGTGAATACTACCTTCAATGTCATTTGGGTCATAAAGGTTTATTGTCAAGCTTGATCTCATATAGCTCAAGAACTTGAATGAGTGCAAGAATGGATTCAAACTTTCAAATAAAATCTTTTTTAAATAAAATCAACCAACCCACACTTATTTTATAAAGAACTACGTAACTTTGAGTTCCTACAATTGCACCGGGGGATCAACGTAGGATTTGCAACTCGAATTTCAATTCGAATCGTCAAGCCCAAATTAAATTTTCATAATTTTGTGGTCTTGCTTTTGTAAATAGTTATAATTTTTTTTGTAAAAACAGGGTAAAATAAATATTTCAAAGAAGATTATTAAAAAATAAAATTAATCCAAGGTATCCTTTGGTCTTGGAGTTGCGTGAAGTCAAAGTGGGATTAAGTTTCAACTCTTCCTAAGCATGGACTCCCAACCGATTGGTTCCAAAGACCATTTTCAAAGAGAGGTTTTTCAATTTTTCCAAATTCAAATAAAATTGGTGGCGACTCCATTTTTTTCATATTCATATTTTAAAATCCTTTGAGTTGCTATTTCCCGCCGCGATCCCGGTCGCGACAACTGTTAGATAATATCTTTCTACAGGTGCTGTGAGAGTGGATTATGTTCAATCTTGTGAGAATCTTGCCGATCCTTTGACGAAAGGATTAGCATGTGAAAAAGTGTGGAACACTTCGAAAGGAATGAGACTAAAGCCAATGAATAAATGAGTCACTAATGATGGTAACCCAACCTATTGAGTAGAGATCCCACAAAAATGTTTAATGGGAAAAACAAATCATTAGTGATATACATGGAATCATGCAATTTTATATAGGGTTTTATACTCCAAGTCCATTCCCATAGCATGATATTTTGTAGCGATGGAAAAGGTTGAGTTTATTAAAACTCTTAATAAGGACTATAGCAAAAGTAGGGTGTTTTGCTACAGAAGCACTCTTGATAGCCTCACCTATGTATATGTGAATGTGAGGCCGCATTCTATAAGAATTTGGTAGATTCTTTAGAGCATATACTAGAACTGGGATAGAAGCACATGACCGAAAAGTGCTGGCTTTAAAATTGTGTGTTAACAGGGTTGTGTGTGATATTTCTTCTTTGTATATCTTAGAATGATACTTCAAGGTTAATTCACTGTCTATTCTTATACACTGATAGGACTAGGTAAAGGTTTAAGTTCGAAGAATACATTTTTTGATGCACAAGTCTTGACTATCTTTCTCAAAGTTTTGTTTTTCGTTCTTTTAAATATAAGTGGGGGATTGTTGGTGTTTTATTATATATTTACAAGTCAACTTGATTATATTTATTTATTGTTTACGTTGGATTTGGTCAATAACAGAATGTTTATGTTGGACTTGGTCAATAACAAAATTTGTTCCTTGAATTTAGTCATTGTTTTTTTTTTTTTGGTTCATAACAGAAAGTAAGTCCACCACTTTTCCATTTTCTCCACCAATAAAGGTAACGTCTCCCTTTTACAAAAAAAAAAATTCAATGTTTCTTTTATTTTTTTATTATAAAAATCATGGAAGCTCTCTTTGAGAGATTATTTATTTTTTTTAGAGAAAGATAGAGAATACACTGCAAATTTGAAAAGTGTTCTTATGTGCAAAGAACACTGATACAGAGAGAATTTCTGAGTTGTTTTATCCTAAGAACGACGTTGCTGATACATTGCTTGTACAAAAAGAGGCAGAGTCACGAATTGTTTTAAAGAGAATGACCTAATTCGTGACTCAAACCACAATTCTCAAGTTTCTAATTAATAATTTTTTTTTCTTTTTATATTTCGAAATAATATCTTCTATCGTACCAAACTCCCACTCAAAAGAGTACTTGTCTAACAAATGCATTCAAATTTTAAGGGGTTGGTTTAAAAGTTCTTATACGAGCACGTGATATATGAATAAATTCATGGTCAGAAGTTTAAATTATAGCTATGTCAATTATTTAGTTCAAGTTGTAAAGAATATTTTTGTGAGTCTCCAAGTTTTGACATAAATAACCTATCTTTGACCAAATTAGGGTAATAAATTAATAAAAGTGAGTGTATGGTTGCATGGACATCACATGATCGCAATTGAAAAAAAAAAGGCCCAAATATATCATTACAATATTGGCTTATCAACATTGTCTAACCTAAATCATATAATCATCCCAATTTTTGCAAATAAAATCTCATAATTAATTGTGATTAGCCTCAACAAAATTTCCAACACCAGAAACTTGAAGGCTAGCTTAGACGACATGGTGATTCTTGAGTCTTGATATTGCAGCGACATCAAAAGAAACCTGTAAGAAATATGAGGATCTATGCTCTACTCAGTATTAGAGACCACAATATGGAGATATAAAATGCTGCTAATTGGCAATTCCTTTTTTTATTTTATTTTTTATACATTACATAATAACTTTCATTTGGCATATATGCAAGGCGTTGGTCAGTAAGTTACGTTATCGTAGAATTAAAGTCGCTCTAATTATTACCAAAAAAAAAAAGTCGCTCTAATTATTACATTTACATTGCAAAGCCAAATATCCTGACCAAAGTAGGAAAGAGAGTTTATTGATTGAGTGTTTAAATTATTTTCTGTACCTTACTTGTTGATAACAAATATAAGGATAATATTTAAAAGACACGTGTGATAATTAATATGTATTGTGTAATCATTAACTATAATGATAATTAATGATAGCTGCATATAATATATGAGAGAGAGGAGAGGTCTTACCTTTTTTTGTCACATGGATTAATGGATTTTGATTAATCTTTCTCAGGCTCCAAAAGAGTTGAAATATGATTAAAAAAATGTTAGTGTTTGCTAAAACTTGAGTTAACTACAAAGCTAGCACAAAATTAGTAAATATTATAACTTTTCCTATATCTTTTAATGATGGTCGGATTATGATCATCTTATTTTAGGGGAAAACATTGACACTGTCATGTTTACAAAATCTTGACTCCACATTTTTATTAAAAGCTCATCTACAATGTAGATAGTAACACTATTTTTCCACACAATTCATAGATTCACTAACTCTTTTGTTTTTGTTTTTTCTCTTTTCTTTTCTCTTTCGTGTTGCTAATACTATAACTCCAGTAATCATAGTTGCCATAGATGTTCCTCTAACTCCAATAATAGGATTAGGAGTGCGGTGGCGGTTGACTTCCGGGCTGTTGATGGTGGGCTTGATGGTGCCAAAGGGGTTACACGGTGGTCTCTAGGTGTTGTACTTCTGGGGTCGTGTTCTAGTTGAAATGGCGTGACTTGCAAATGGCGATGGAGGTGCGTTTCGGGTGCGGGTAGGGCAATGGATGGTTCTAGGAGGTGTGACAAGTTTCTGGGCTAGAGGATGATCTATTGGTGCATTGTGGGTTTTTCAGTGTCGCTTTGGAGTTGCTTAATTTCTCTATTTTTGGTGGGATCTTCTGGGTTTTTAGTGTTTGTGTGGTTGAGAGTGAATTTTTCTTCTCGCCTTTCCCTTTTGCGTTGTGGTGCTTCGGTAGATGGCCACTTGTTTGGATTGACTTGTGCATGGTGGCTTGTGGCCAAGATTAGTTGGTCCTTGCGAATTTAAGTTCGAGTTCTCTTTTCTCACATTGTTTCAAATTTCTTTGGTATTTTAAGGTTCGCTTCTTTTTAATAAATGATATCAGAGTTATTAGTTTGATTTAAGTGATAATCTTTATCATGGTTATTAATGTTATCATATTTGATGTCACCATTAGAGAAGAAAGTCAACTTTGAGAGAAGCTAATTGACTTGTTACTCAGAGTGTGTGTCTTTTGTATAGTGTATTAAGCTATAGGGAGAGCTCAAAATAAACGTAGGGGAAATTTCCGTCAATAAGTTAAGTGAAAAATTATAATAGTGAATTTAATGTCATATCTTGACTCAAAACTTTAAAGCAACAAGTTTATGAATTTTTTCACTTATATACTCTTCACTTTTTTACTTAATTTATTTTTTATTAATGTAAGACTTCAACGCTTACACTTGTATTTTTAATATTCTTCTATTTAAGTGTGAGTTTTAATATTAATATACTTTCCCTCAAAGCGATTTCAAGTATTCATAGGATTATCAATTAAGACTCAAGTTTTGTTAATATACTCTATAGCATTGGTTAGGACCGAACTCGAGTACCAACCACTATTTTCAAATACTTGTCCCATTCATGTTTGTGAACTTGAACTTGAAAGAGAAATTATTAAGAATTCAAGTGTGATTTCTAAATTTTTTAAGAATAGACAAATTGAAGGCATTATAACTGATTAGACCTATGACGTTAATGCCTTTATGATTTTAGATATAGTATCATTCCAATGTTGTTTTTTTTCTTTAAGTCATTTAGTTTCAGATCTCTCCGCTATTTTAAACTCTCCTCTTTCTAATAGTTCGGTGGTTGGTCAGGGACAATGGATGGAGGCTCTATGTTTGGTGTTCTATCGAGGATGGCTTGCGCACGGTGGTTGGTTGCAAGTCGCAAGTTGTAGGATGGCTTGGCTCTGTTTCTATTATGTGGAACATTGGTTCAGGGGGTTGTTGGCTATAATGGTTTGGTTGGCAGTGGTGGATACGGATTGATGGTGGTTTGGTTTGAGGTGTGCTTGGGATACATATGGTTGGACTTGGAGCTATGGGTTGCAGGGATTGATTCTGTGTAGTAGCTTGAAAGTGAAGGGAGAGTTGTTTATGGTTTCATGGTTACTAATGTTAGGATGGTTTCCGGGTTTAGTTGTTGATTTGCAAAAAGTTTTTTGCTAATCCATGCATGAGTTCTTTCTGTGATGTTGGTTGTGAGCGAGTACTAATTCGGGTGGGTTTTAGAATTTCTAACGGATGCTAGAAAACACTAGACAGGATTCTAGCGGGGTAGAGGAGTAACATGAAAGAGAAATTACAGAGAAGATAAGAGAATAATAAAGATCATCTTACATTTTTTTTAGTAGATCGTTGATACCTTTTTTTAAGAATATTAATTAAGTGAAAAAAATAATAAAAAATATGTATAATGAATGATATTATAAAGAGTATAAAAAATAATGTAAAAATAATAATAATAATAAAATCAGAATTGATAAGAGAAACAAAAACTAAAAAAAAAAAAAGACTCAAAAGAGACTTAGTGAAACGGCGAGTTGGGTGAAAAGATAATGTGCTACCATTTACACCATAGATAAGCTTTTAGTAAAATTGTAGGGCCAAAATTTTGCAAACATCACAGGGTGATGTTTCTCCCTAAAATGGGAGGATCGTGATCTATGAAGATAAACATGTTGGCATTTATAAGCTGCGCTTCAAGCATAATTCAAGTTATAAAACAGAGACTATTGATGATTTTAGATAACTGTTGCACTAAGGTATAATTATATCTCTTAATTATTTCTTTTTCAAAAAAATTATATTAGGTTTGCATTATTTTCAAACAATATTCTAAGTTATCAGCAAGCAAAAAAGTTTCATATATAGTGTTGTGTGTTAAATATTTAAAAATCTACCCATCAAAAAATATTTAAAAATCTTATGACATGTCATTACAATACTCTTCAACTAAATTTTCTATTAACTTAATTTAAACCCTAAAATATAAAAAGATTTTAGGTTCACTATTTTATTTTTCTATATCGTCTATTTGGTTTCGTCATGAAATCTTATATTCCGTAATAAACATAATTAATGATTTTTTTTCCTTCTTTAAGTACATCTTCATTAGAATATAAATAGAATTTTTAATTTCTTATTTTTAATAATTAATTATTGGAATATCCTTTTCAAAGTGATAATAACTTTCTTCCCCACCCCCAACACACACATATATAAAATTACCTATTAATTAATGGATATATGCCCAAGAAAATCTTCAAACGTACGTTCTACGAAATTGCTTTTTTTATTTTCAGTTTAAAGTAGTCATCACTATATTATGCGATTTTACTTGCCGATTTAGACATGCTTGAGTCAATGCCCCACATATTCTTATTTATAAAATATTATTCTATATTTTTATTAATTTGTTGCAGGTTCCTAATTATTTTATAGCTTCATTCAATATATTTGCAAAAGTATAGCGTGTGAATGTAAGCACTCGATTGGCTTAAGTTTTACTCAACTAACTAATCAATAATTCGTAAAAAAAAAGGAGAAAAGGTCATCTACTCAACTGAAGAAAAAATAAACATGGAAAAGCAACCAATTATCTTGGTTGCTTAATTATCTGACTACATCACTGCATAATTTGCAAAATATCACCCATTAGATGACAATAAAATACTGTCCATGCTTGCAAAAGTTATCAATTACATTGTGTTCTTCCCAACACCTCCCCCCCCCCCCCCCCCCCCCGGTCCCTTTTTTCTTTTCCTTTTAAAGCTGAATAAGACATTACAACATATAATTATTGTAAAGTCTATGGTTAACAACCACAAGCTTTAGGTGAAATTATGTCATCAGCCCTCCTCTCACCAAAACCAAGTATATATAGCTGTGACTTTTCATCCTAATCATATGTTGTTTATTCTTTCCCCTCCCCTTCTTTTTTTAATTTGTGCATGGAGCTTGAAGGGTACTAATTGATTGTCATCAGATTATGATTTACAAGGGATTACATTCAATATGTTTAGTTGTGTTGTTTTTACTTCCTTATTATATATTAAAAATTAATATTATATTAATGAGTTAGTTCGCTTAATCAACTTTTTACTCAATTTAATTTTTTTTACTTGTGTTAATTTATTCATTCTAAGTCTTCAATACCAAGTATTGGAATAAATCAATAAACTTTAGTATTTAGTCGCTTGGATTATAATTAATTTAGTTACTGATATGACCTTAAAGTGAAACGTAAATTTAAAAACATGGTTGGAAGAGATTTCAACAAAAGGGTAATTTCACTTAGAATTGATTCTATATGCTGAAATCAATTTTAACATCATTGGAAAGAAGCAACTTGAGGTGACTTCTCTTAATTAGAATTTATTCTAGCATGTGAAATTTTTTTTTACAATAATATTATTATTTTTACACATAATTCAGTACAATTTTTAAAAAGTATAACAATTAATATTTAAAATAACTTATACTTACTAATAAGGATTAAGTGTAATGATAAATGAGTCACACTCTAAAAAAATGATCAAAGTTCAAATCCTGAATAATATTTGTTAGGAGAATCTTTTATTAACAATGAGAATTAATCTCACATCAATATCTATAGAAATACCTAATTAAAGAAAAAAATAAGAGCTTATACTTTATAACCCTCAACTTATTAACTAAAAATTAAGTTAACTGTTTTAGAATAAATTCTTTAATAATCAGTTTTTACAAAATCAAAGTTTAATCAAAATCAATTATGTTAAATAAAAGAAGGAAATAAGTTATATTTCAAAAGAACAATTAACATGCAAGTACGACATTTAAAAAAATGATAAATATGAATAACTAGAAATAATAATTAAATAAAATTTTCTTTAAAATGACGATTTTAGAATTTAAATTCTTAAAATTTGTTTAAAATCATAATTCACTTTTATTATGATTAATTACTATTGAGTAGATACTGACAATTAAATGAAGTAAGATTATTTAATACATCAAAAGTAACCCAAGATATGGCTTCTGTCCACATAAATTCTTATGAATTATATTCCTCTATCCACAATGCATATTATGGACGTAAAATGACCTTTGAATAGAAGAGAACATATTTTTTCCTTTAATTTGGAGTCCAGGTGATTATGAGTGAGACCAAAGAGCTTCCCATCATCAAAACTAAATAAGAAGAAACCAAAACATAATGTCTTTGGTTAAATCTGATTGAAATATAGAGAAAATGAATCATTAACTTTAGGAATCAACAATTAATATCAAGATTCATCAATCTAAAGTGTCATTTTCTAAAGTTGTCTCTCTCCAAAAGTTGACTGCCATTGAAAATTGAAAATCGCATTTAGCTTCTAATAATGTCTTTCTAAAATAGAGATGAGCAAGGACTCATCATCAATTCATCATATTAATCTATTATGAGAATTGTTATTTAGTACTATTCACTTTGGCGTATATTTTGCAAACCTACAAACTACGGAGTAAACAGCTTATCTCTAAACAAAACTTAATGATTTTTTTGTTACAACTTTTAAACAAATTTTTATTATCCTTTTTGTAAATATTTAATTAAAACTGTTACTTGTGTTTTTGCTATCCATTTTGTAAATGTTTAATTGAAGCTATTATTAACATTGAAGGAGTCAATGATGGTAGAGTGCAATTAAAAATGTGAAAGTGGAAATAAATCAATAAAAAGATGAAAGATTAAACAAGTGGCTTATCATTTAAAAAGACTAAAACCTTATTTTGTTATTGATATTTGCTTTTATTCTTACTTTAATTTTTGACATTTCATTTTTTTCATTTTAATATTTTGAGATTTATGAATTCACTTTAATTTAAATTTTTTGTCTATATACTTATTATCTAATAAATAGATGTGTTGATGTGTTATTATTAGAAATGATGTGACATTGTTATCATGATAACTTAATAAAAAAATAACTAGATAAATATATTTAAATCGATGTTGTTTTATTCTTTATTTGTCATTTTAAAATATGAGATGATTTTTTCTTTTTAAATGACTAATGAAGAATGAAACTACACATATAATATTACATATATTAATTTAATTATCTTTTATCAAGTTGTCATGTTTAATGTCAAATTTTTTATGAGAACACATCAATATTTTTGTTTATTAAATAATGAAATATAGATAAAGTAATTAAATTAAATTTAGTTAATAAATATTAAGGACTAAAGTAAAAAAAATAAAACGTCAAGCACCAACTTAAAAATGAAAACAAATATCAGGGGAAAAAAATAAGATTTTTGTCAAAAGTTAAAATTAACCCTTAATAAAAAGATTAAGCAAGTTTTTTTTTTTTACAAGAGAAAACTATAACAGCCATAAAACTATCATTGAAGATTGAATTGCTGAGAGTTTTATGTAATAATGGTTTAATTAATTTAATTAGCTAAATTAATAGACCAACTGGTATAAAAGGAAATGATCAGACAAAAAATATGATTAGTGCACGATCTAACAGTTGAATTGCTGAGTCAAGTCAATTTTAAAATATTAATTTATACACAAAGGTGGAATACACAATTGATTTTTTTGTGACGAAGAAAAAAAAATAAAAAGTGAGAGGCATGCCCTTATGTTTGTTGGTGAGAAATGCAAAACTGGTTGACTCACGAGTCACGAGGCATTTCTACTCCCCAACAAACACAAAAAAAACAGCCCCTCCCTCCTTCTCTTCTCTTCAATTACATGCATCATTCTCTTCCTACACTGACTAACTCTCCCTCACTCTCTCCTCCTCCGTCCTATTCTCATTCTTCATTTACACATTTCTTCAAACACCTTCTGTCATTATCTGCATGGAACTCCGGCCACACCCCTCACGGCGGCGCTTCCGGTGCCTCACCCCTTCCGGCTAGTTAAACACCCCCCCTCGCAGTTCTCACCTCCAACTCTCACAAACCCCAAAAATCAAAACCCCAATGGCTTCCACGAACTCCACTTCCACCGAACCCGACCCTCTAACCCCTTCCGTCGACGACGTTGCCGTCAGGGCCGTCAACAAACGCTACGAGGCCCTCCTCACGGTGCGCACCCGAGCCATCAACGGCAAAGGTGCTTGGTACTGGTCCCACCTTGAACCCATTCTCGTTCGCAACGCCGGTTCCGGCGCACCCAAATCCGTTAAGCTCAAGTGCTCCCTCTGCGACGCCGTTTTCTCCGCCTCCAACCCTTCCCGAACCGCTTCCGAGCACTTGAAGCGAGGAACTTGCCCCAATTTCAACCACTCTTCTTTGCCTTCGCCTTCGCCTGTTTCTTCGGTGCCCGTGGCGATGGTTTCGGATTCGAAGAACAACAACCACAGCAACAGGAAGAGAAGCTCTCAAATGGGTGCTTATCAAAATCACTCCTTGGCAATGGTTGAATTTGGTTACTCTCAGGTGCTGCATGAGGACTCTGTTGTTGTTGGGGTGAGTCATCAGAATCACAATCAGAATCAGAATCAGCAGCATTTGGTGTTGTCTGGTGGGAAGGAAGATTTGTGTGCTTTGGCAGTTTTTGAAGATAGTGTGAAGAAGCTCAAGAGTCCCAAGAATTGTTCATCATCACCTGCTCCTGTTGCTTTGAGCAAGGAACAGGTTAAATCTGCTGTTGAATTGCTAGCGGATTGGTTCTATGAGTCATTTGGGTCTGTGTCTCTCTCCACCCTTGAACACCCCAAGTTTCAAGCCTTTCTTACCCAGCTGGGTTTGCCTGTAGCAACGTTGAGGCGTGAGATATCAGGTTCTATGCTTGAGGATAGGTTCAGTGTGGTCAAGGCTGAGTCAGAAGCTAGAATAAGAGAAGCACTGTTTTTCCAAGTGGGTTGTGATGGTTGGAACAGCAACGATTGGTATGAATTATGTTGTGGAGGAGGTGATAGTTTGGTGAAGTTTACTGTGAATCTTCCAAATGGGACTAGTGTGTTCCAAAGGGCAGTGTTTACTGGGGGAGTGGTGTCTTCCAAGTATGCAGAGGACGTTTTGTGGGAGACAGTGACGGGTGTTTGTGGGAGTGTTTTGCAGAGATGTGTGGGAATTGTTGCTGACAAGTTTAAGGCCAAAGCATTGAGGAACTTGGAGATTCAGAACCATTGGATGGTGAATATCTCATGTCAGCTTCAGGGGTTCATTAGTTTGATCAAGGATTTTAGCAAGGAGCTCCCACTTTTCAGGGTTGCGACTGAGAATTCTCTAAAGGTTGCAAATTTTATAAATAATGAATCTCAGGTTAGGAATAATTTTCTTAGGTACCGGATGCAGGAGCTTGAGTATGCTGGGTTGGTTCGAGTTCCTTCACCAAAATGTGATGCTTTGAAGAACTTTGCATCTGTATTTCCAATGCTGGAGGACATCCTGAGCTGTGCTAGGGTAATCCAAATGGTCGTGTTGGAGGACTCGTTTAAGGTGGCGTGCATGGAGGATCCACTAGCCGGAGAAGTTGCTGGTATCATTCAGAGGGAGGGGTTTTGGAATGAACTGGAGGCAGTTTATTCACTGGTAAAGCTTATCAGAGGAGCGGTTCAGGACATTGAGGCTGAGAGGCCACTGATCGGTCGATGCCTGCCACTTTGGGAGGAGCTGAGAACCAAAGTGAAGGAGTGGTGTGCCAAGTACAGTGTTGTGGAAGAACCTGTGGAGAGAATTCTTGAAAAACGATTCCGAAAAAACTATCACCCTGCATGGTCAGCTGCATTTATACTCGATCCACTTTACTTGATCAAAGACACAAGTGGAAAGTACCTTCCTCCATTCAAGTGCTTGACCCGTGAACAAGAGAAAGATGTAGATAAGTTATTGACAAGGCTAGCTTCCCGTGAAGAAGCTCATGTTGTGTTGATGGAGCTCATGAAGTGGAGGTCAGAAGGGCTTGATCCACTTTATGCACAGGCTGTACAGATGAAACAACGAGACCCGGTTACAGGGAAGATGAAAGTTGCAAATCCACTGAGCAGTAGACTTGTTTGGGAAACTTGCCTAAGTGAGTTTAGATCCCTGGGGAAGATTGCAGTGAGGCTTATTTTTCTGCATGCAACCTCATGTGGATTTAAGAGTAATTACTCTTTCATGAGGAAGATTTCTGCACATAAGCACTCAAGAATTTCCTTGGACAGAGCTCAGAAAATGGTATATATCGCAGCTCATGCCAAGCTTGAAAGACGAGACTTTTCAAATGAGGAAGAAAAAGACGCAGAACTGCTTGCCATGGCAGGTAGTGATGATGGCATGCTGGCTGAGGTCTTTGCTGATGCACCCCTAGTGTAATGTCCTTCTTTTCAACTCCAATAGAATTCTGTAATTGTAGGATTTATCAGATTCTTTCCAGAAGTTTTCTATTATTCCCTTATTTCTAATGAAAAAAAAAAATTCGTGACTTGTGATTGAAACAGAAGGATATTGGAAGGGACCTAGAAAGCATGTTAGTGACCGTGATATCATCTTTGATTCTAATGAATCATCAATATTTTTTCCAGCCATTATTTGGATTTGTTAGGTTTGTAAAGGAGGAACCGTTGGTCATTTATTAGCAGAACAACAATTCAAGAAGAGGGTAAGAAGAATGTCATATAACTTTTGCTTGAATAATTTGTAATGAGAATTGCTTTGAGTCCTATTCTAAAATTAATCTATAATAACTTAAAAGGCTGAGCTTCACTAGATCTTGCGGAATGAATATATAAAATTGGTCATAAAGAATACTTCATGTTTATTCACTTCCTTGTGTGTGAAAATTAAGGGCGTGTTTGGTTTGTTTCTTATTTTCATTTTCGGTGAATATATTTTCACTAATAATTACAAAATGCCACATTGTTTTCACTTTATTTCCTGTCTCAAACTTTTGTGAAGGAAGTTTTCACCATTTCTTTCACAAATTT
This sequence comes from Ormosia semicastrata, assembly GCA_029884595.1. NCBI lineage: Eukaryota > Viridiplantae > Streptophyta > Magnoliopsida > Fabales > Fabaceae > Ormosia > Ormosia semicastrata. The sequence goes on from JAQQTO010000059.1 coordinate 41,479,749, forward strand.
GTTCTCATTTTCAGTTAATATGTTTTCACTCATAATTACAAAAATGCCACATTATTTTTATTTTGTTTCCTGTTTTCAAACTTTTATGAAGAAAATGGTGAAAACAAGCTTCACAAAAGTTTGAAAACAGGAAACAAAGTGAAAAGGTGGTATTTTTGTAATTATGACTGAAAATATATCAATTGAAAATGGAAACAGAAAACAAACCAAACACCTTCTAATTGTCACAGAGATACTTACTACTTATCATGAATTTAGTCCAATTCCACAACTTGTTCTTCTGTTTCACATTGTGTAGATCAAATGCTAGACTAGAAACTTTGTAAGTCCCCATGGTATTAGTTGAATTACTATCCCACAGCCTCAGGGAAACAGTCTGCATCTTTCTGGATTGATTATTATCTTTAAATTTCTGTGGATCTTTTTTTAGCTGTTGAAACTGATAAGATGTTGATACCAATCTCATGCAAGATATTTATAAATTGAAAGCACTTTACCAAGCAAACTGAATTTATGGTCAGTGTGAAAAATTATAAAGACGGCAGGAAATAATATGGCTGAAGCAAATTCCTTTTTTTACGTTAAAAGACGTCATTTTTCTTTTGGGGGTGGGGGGATTAACTTTATTTCTTCACATGAAAGTGAAAAAGCATCCTGCAATAGTCAATGACATTATGTGGATGCATCTCATTGATAGTTCATGTCATGATATGTCATAACACAGTGCATTGTCTAGAATCTGCTTGTCATGCTAAAGTGTGTAAATAGAACACGGTGAAATATCTTACTGTTTGACCACCTGATCTCCATCACATCCAAAGACCTTAGTGCTCAAGTCTAGTTCCAAACTCAGTTGACCAAAGAACAAAAGGTCTCACTGCTTTGAGCAAACTGCTTGATATAGAAGTTTGAGGTACTCATAGGTTCGTTAGCAAAATAGAGTTTTTTTCATGTTTCTTGAGTTCTTAACCACTTGAACATTGGCCATGCACTTGTTGGACTTACTCCAACTGTTATGCTTGACAAAGAAGGGCAAATATCAGCAATTATTCATATTTTGTTCTAATAATAAAGAATTAAGAGAATTCTCATGTTCTTACCATTAGATGAAATATTTCGCATCCAGTCAATCAGTTGTCTTTGAAAGTCATTGTTGAATTGGAGGGTTTTAGATAGGGAAGGAGGAAAAGAGAGAGTAGAGATTCAAAATAATATGAGATTGATATTGATTTGATGTGACGATAATGTGATACAAAAGACAAACACAATAGTCTTATTTATACTAATACTAGACTCTTAATCCTAATTAAATAAGGAAACAAATAAGGAAATAGAAGGAATAAGAAATAAATCTTAAGAGATCATCTATGATACTTTAAAATATTTCAAGATATAATAAAGATATTTTGATATATTTTTTAGATATTCTAACATTTTCCATTAAGCTAAAGCTTCCTAAGCTTGAGCCTGTAACAATTAAATAATTTGATAGTGTGATAGTGGCTGGGACGAATGGAGATAGTGGCTGGCAACTACTTCTGGGACGAAGAGGGAGATGAGGCCAGTGCATCTGGATAGACGGAGACGTGGTTAGTGCATCTAGAATAAAGAGCTTGGGTCAGAGCATTTGAGACAAAGAGCCAGGCTGGTGCGAGTCATAACTAACATAAGTTACCATCGGAATGATCATTGATGGGAAGAGAAGTTACTACTAATATGATTCATTCGTGAGAGAGAAGTCACTACCATAATGATCGTCGGTGGGAAGAGAAGTCACCACTAATATGATTCATTTGTGGGAGAGGAGTCACCACCAGAATGATCGTCGATGGGAAGAGAAGCCACTGGTATGGTCCATTAGTGGAAAAAGAATGGCATGACAAACACCGGTATTGAAGTATATGTAGAGATGAATTTATTCCCATTCTCCCCCTTAATGCTATGCTAGCATTGGAAAAGAACCAAACAGTAGCCAAAAATAGATATAACCACCACAAAGAATGCCAAATAGCCACGTGGAGGCCAGAGATGGTGTGGTGAGGCAAACAAATGGCAGAGGAGCCCGGAAAGAGGGTGAAACAGCCATGGGTCAGTGTACAATGGCCAAAAATTGAAATCCCAATACACCTGAATGTCTCTACGCGAATGTACAAGTCTGCACAGAGGTTGGTTGATGGAGGTGAGCTCAGATCCGTGTAGAGGAGGTCAGGGAGAGTTGAATGGGATCGGCAGCTGTTAGAAAGGTGGTCGGACGCGCCGGAGGAAGGGGCTGCGCGTGGGTCTACACACAGAGAGAAGAGGGCGCGTGTGGGAGTGCATCAAATGGCTATTGGAGCTACGCCTTCGGGGGTTGGCTGAACGCAGGTCGGCGGTGCAACTAGTGAGGTCGCCGACTGGAAAAACTAACGGTGGATGGCGGCGGTGGAGATGGTGTTTGCTGGCAAACTGGAGTGGAAACACGATTGGCCGGAAAAGATATAAAAAGAAGGTGCCGAAAGAAAAACTCGACAATCAGAGGCGGCTAATCGGAGTTCCAGATCTTTGGGAACTGAACAACAAAAGTGACGGGACAGGTTACGGAGGATGGTACCTCTTTGATACCATGTTGAATTTGAGGGTTTTAGATAGGGAAGGAGGAAAAGAGAGAATAGAGACTCAAAATAATATGAGATTGATATTGATTTGATGTGACGATAATGTGATATAAAAGACAAATCCAATAGTTCTATTTATACTAATATTAAACCCTTAATCTTAATTAAATAAGGAAACAAATAAGGAAATATAAGGAATAAGAAATAAATCCTAAGAGATCATTTATGATACTCTAAAATATTTCGAGATACAATAAAGATATTTTGAGATATTTTTCAGATATTTTAACTATCATAAATCTACTTTCAAGAAAATTTCAACTAGTGAGTAAGTAACTAAGCATAAAACCACTTTCAAGAAAATTTCAACTTCCAAGTTGCAAGTACAATAATTTCTTAAATATTTGTTATTCCTTAGTCTCTCTCTTTCTGAGAAGGCTATTATTGATGCATATGATTGCCTTTCCTTTTGTGAAGTGGAAATTTATGTCAGGCCAGTTATTGGCCGCGCTTTTTAAAATTGATTCGCATTTTGGTTTCTTCTTTTTCCAACCGTTCACAACATTCTCACAATACCCTCCCCTTCTAATTTCTCTTTTACTCCTGAAAGGAAAAACATAGTTGCAGATATATCTATAGGAATAATCCTAGTAATGTTTCATCATAACGAGAGATCATATGATTCTGTTATCTCAATTTGAAAGATAAAATGGGAATGCTGGTTATTAAGGAATTTTTATTGAAATGCTCTGAAAACCATACCTATAAAAAATTCTGCTGAAATTTATAATATTTACGTCGTTATGGAAACAAATCTCAAAGAATATGGTTTACACATGCCACTGTATGCTCTTGTTAGATAAAGTTTTCATGCAGAAGGAAACTACAAAATGACAACTGTAGCAGGCTCCAAAAATTTGAATGTTACTTTTTGCTGCAGAATTGAATTGCTTGAAGCAGTGGGGTGAGTGGCAAACCGGACTTGGTCATGACGTGGGTCAACCTCGGAAGAACATGAGAAAGAATCTTTGTAGCCGAAGAAGCGCTTCTTATAGATAATCTGGCATATCTGCTGGTGTGTTTGTTTCTGGCAAATGGTTAGGCCCACCATGGGGGAAGTGGCTGTCCATGTCACTGCTTTGGTTATCATGGTCAAAGAAAAGTGAGGTATGAGTGGCCTTCCTTTACATCAATCCTCTTTCTATTTCTCTCTCTATATGTGTGTGTTTATTATTGTTTTTGCTTAGTTAATGTCCCACAACCTTTGGTAACTTTCGATTCAAACATTAATTTTTGTAATAATATACTTGTTAATGGGGCCTGATGTAAACTGTTTATCTTAACGTTGAAAATTGTAGGTCTGCAGAATTAACCGTTTGGCTTGCCATGATTGCTAAAAAGTCTTGGGGAAAGTTGAAGTAAGGAGTGTAGAAAAAGAAAAACGAAGGGAAAGCAAGAAGGCCTGTCGGCATGAGGAGGTACATGATATGGCTGAGGGGATAATATTGCAATATGCAACATCCTTGAGCTGTTTTTGCATGTACATTCAAGGGATTATTTTTATCCATGAACAGTAGGTTGGAAGTTCTAGAGTTCTGGTGGTGATGACATCTCATATCATTTTTCACTCTTCTTGTCATAGTCATATCTTATGCACATGACCCCCTTTTTGGTGTCATAATTTTAAAAGCTTCAGAAATTGATGTGAGTGTATTCTGGCATATGACACATACTATAAACTTAATGCATGCATTCTCCTCTCTACTTGTCAATAATTAAACTAATTCTTCACCATAATGTGGGTGTAACTACCTTTGCCTCTCCACGTGTGCATGTAGGACTTGTGGAAATATCGTGTGCAATGCAACATTTAAATCCATGAAATAAAGAAATTGACTTTTAAACAATTTTCGATAGTACCAAGGCAATCTATTGCCTGTGGAAGATTATCTTCGTTTTTATACTCTTTGAATGGTAACTTTAGTGCTATATTTGCTTCAATGTGTTTGTTTACTGCACGTACTCTAATAAAACAGCTGGAACCTTGAATTCCCATCATATCCCACCTTTCTTAACGCTCTTACCACGACACAATTCTTAGATAGTCTAGGTGTATTACACTCAACGTTTCAGATTATTCCTTAAAGTTAATCTAGTAGTCCATATTTATCTACAGTCACATGTCACATTTTATATGATATAGGTTAGAGCGTATTAGAATTTCTCCTCCTTATGGGTTTAAGTTTCTCTACCTACGTCAAGGCCTGAAATTATGAAAGTTTCTCCACCTCCTCACTTCACTGGCACAAAGTCAAATAAGGATGTGAATGAAAAGGTCACGTGGGCTGACTGAACTCATTAATAGAGTAGAATGCTGTATTGCTGATTTCATAATTGATTTATCTTCGTACTCAATTTGGTGCAGTGACAGCGGATCGTGTCGGCAATGGAAAGCAATTCTGACTTCTTACCAACTAGAAGGTATTTGTGTTTTTATTTTTATTTTTTTAAAATTTTCCTTTGCTTGTATGGTATAATTTCATTTTTCATTCCAGTCTGGTTCTTGTATAGGAGAGCAGAATGTGATGATTGGCATAGGACAAGGTCATCTTTTTACAAGAATTTTCACACTTTCAATGTTCCCCCATGATTAATCTTCTTTTCAATGTCTCTTATTTTTCTTCCCACTCAACACAATTCTGGTTGTTTCAGAATTGAAGATACATGTATGTAGTAGATAATTTCAGTATTATGGTGTAGTATTTTGACAACTAAAAACTCGATTTTTTTCATCATTGCTCTTTATTAAATAAAGGAAGAAAGAGCTCTTTCCTTATCATGTTTCTAGTGGTTATGGAAGTGATCATGAAAAAGATATAACCACGGGAGCAGTTTGTAATACCCACAAGAGATTCAGAAAAATAATGCTCTATTGCCTCGGGTTAGGTGATTCAATGTTTCGGATTTGTTCACACTCTGTAGGAACAGTTTGAGATGCAAAAGTTATACTTTAATCTTAAAGTGTATACCATGATTTTAAAGGAATATTTTGGTGCTGATTTTAGACAAAGTTGATATTCCCTACTTTGTCTTTTTTATGCCAATCGGCTAACTAACCAAGTAAACTTTGAACCTATGGTAGTATTTTGGTAGATTTGAAATTGTAGTGTGTTATGATGACAATGATTAAATGTGATTCAAATTCATCTCCTATCGAAATGTGGACGGTAGGTTTTGCTTGTCATAACAACCAGCCCTATTCCCCCTTTCCTCTCAAGTCGTAAGTGTGTTACACAACGTTGAGGTAAACAAACAGCTATCAAACATTTGACCCCAACCCATTTGATGTAAAAGCCATTTGTCTTTCCTTTGCAAGATTATAAAATATAACTTATCACATATTTTTAATCTAAAGATATTGGTTGACATAAAAATCCAACCCCCTCGCCTCTTTGTGATTTAAAGAGATTTGAGTTTGGCAAATACTTCCGAAGGGGGAAAATGTCACGAATTTGAGGCTGATATTGAATGTGAATCAAAGATATTTTGATTATGTATGGCTTTTGTTTTTTGTCTGATTATCTGGTTTCAAAGAGATCAAGTATCAATTTCAAACAATATTTTGGAACAAAGACACATGATATCATGCAAGGGTTAAGTGCATACTTGGTTTACAGTTTGCATCCTCCACCAAACCATGGTTTGGTGAGTGTAAATTGAGTTTCACCTTACCTCGTACATATTCGGTAAAATCACTTTTGCGTTATTTATAATTGGATTTTGATCTCAAAACCATGGTTTGAGAAAAAAAAATAAAAAAAAAATTTCTGCTTTTCTGTTCATCCAAACTCAGTTTTGCAAACTGAGAACTAAACATGCATGGAAAGGTGTCTATTTTCCATTTTATTGCTGACATACTATATGATCAGATCCCACCTCAGTAATCCTACAAGGTCCTACTAGTATTACTCAAAACTTTGCTAATTATGATTAACTGAGTTATTAATTCCTCTTCCCCCAATCCTCCTTTCTTGTATGGCTTAAGCTAATGGTTCAATTGAATAGACATTTCATATAATGACAGATAAAGAACTAATGGCTTGCCAAATTAGACATTAACTGCAATTGTTATTTTATTGCATACACTTGTTAGGCGACTTACTTTAAGTACAAGCCATTATGTGCCATTTCTATCACATGGTGTGTTACTTTCGCAGTTCCCACTTAATGCCTGACCCTACAAACATTGCCAAGACAAATTCTCTCTGCATGAGATTTCTTTCTTTTCTCATTCTGTCTTCTGTGTTTCTCCCACCAATCTATGGCATAATTGGCTCTTGTATAAGTGGCCCCAATTTAATCAGGAAAAAAATAGAAAAAATAATTGTGGTACTATACTATTATTAGTTTATCACACAAAGACCCTCAAAATTTACTTTGATTAAAAGAGAGGAAGGGTCCTAGCATTAGACAATAGGCAGACTCATCATAAAGGGAAGGGTGGCTAACAATTGAATAGTGATACATATGGTATCACCAATTAGCAAGATTTTTAGTACTCAATTGGATTACACTACTTTGGGAAAGTGACCAACCAATAATCATTGGCACTTGAAAGCTTACTATACCCTTAATCTGAAAGCAATGGATGGAGTTCTTATAACAACATCTCATTCCAAGATAATGTTGTGTTTCAATTTTCTTTTTCTTTTTTTTCTTGCCTAAACAATTCAACAAGGTTCATCCTCAAAGATAATTCAATTTAGCATAAAAAGAGAAAATAAAAGACATAAAAATGAGAAGGAAAATTCCATGTTAATAATGTTTTTTGTTTTTGTTTTAATTAGTTAAAACTTATCAACAAGTTGCGACTTAAGTAGTAAGTAAGTTTGAGTTAAGCGGTTAAAGAACTTTTACAATATTAGAATTCAAACTCGTGGAAATATACTATTGAGAAGGGCAACTTCAATATCCCAAATGAGATTAATCTCAAAATCAAAGGATGTAAAAATACACGTCAAAGAATTAAAAAAATTAGATAGAACTTAAGTCTTGAAAGAAAGAACAAACTAGTGCAGTAATCAGATCTCCATTATACTTTACCTATAATAATGCTTATCGTATATGATCATTGCAAAGCTTTATAGTACTTATCTTTCTCTATTTCTTTCATAGTATTCCTCTATTCCCATGTTCACTGTTTTACATCCCAAACAATGCCTCAACCCGCCACCTAAACATATATCAATTAGATCACTTCAAAAGGTCTAAAATTCACCTAATCATGTGCTAAGATTCTTAGGTTTACTGGGTTCATTATAGTTTGAAGTCTTATCCAATATCCATGCTTGTCGTTTTTTGTTAAGGGCACAGTACTCTAACATATTTTCTATTCATGAAAACATGTGCATAGATCTTCTATTTATTTGTTTTCAAAATTTATTCTAACTTCTTTTACAATGTTGCCATAAACTCCAAGCTATTAGGGATTTTAACAAAGTTGAGGACAGATATGATGAATTTCAATAAAAAAAAGAATTTGTATTTTTATTAAAATACACATTATTGTAAGAAATCCAAACCCTTTTGAGCTCATTTTAAATAAAGTTGACAATATTTAATAGTTAAAATACTATTCTTCACATTTTTCCTTTGTCATCGAAGATATAATTTTATATATAAAGCCAAGTGAGCTGGTAAATTTTTACAGTTTTGTAACATCTACAATATTTAGCGTTTAAACCTTATTTTGATTGAAATTTAAACTTTCTAAATTTAGTATTTGTTGTAAAATGGAGCTACTCCTAATTTTATGTACACACTAATGGAGAACACAGTTATATTCTATTTCAACTATAGCTTTTTTCCTTTTATTATTGAAATATTGGGAACAAATCTTGCACTGCTTTGTGTAAGTCTCATTGCTTTAACTCCAACTTCTAGTTGTCGAGAAAACAAATACAAGTTGTTCAAGCAACCTAATCCTGAATTTAAATTTTCATTTGAAAAATAAGAACGTTTGATCATAAAAATATATTATGAGAAAAATATAAAAATAAAGATATATAAATAATTTATTATGTGAGACTACCAAATTCAGAAATTATCTGATTGCAATACCTAAAAAATATGTATATTATGATAAAACAAAAACGATATATATAATCTACGACAAGAAAAAGTGTTGATTATTTGACCAAAATTGAAAAATATATAAATAATTTTTTGTCATCAATGAAACAAGTCATTGAAAGCATTCCAGATTGACAATTTATAGTCCAAGCTATAGATGGTCAAGAGGATCTTTTGAAAGTTTGTAATCAAACAAAAGCAGTAATGAGCTAAATTGGTAGTATCCTTGTAATTTCTCGTTGAGGTTTGTAACATATTATAACTTTGGAATTGGACATTCTCCCTCCTCCTGAAAAATGTCAATGATTAAATAAAAAAATTAAAAAAAAACTCTTTTCTTGCATGCCTATGAACTATCCACCTCAAAGTCCTTTTAAAAAAATAAAATCATTTTTCAACAGAACATCAAATTATAACCAAAATACAGAAGAAAAAAAAAACAAAGATAACAAAAAGAGAAACAGGACACTGAGAATTACAAATCAAAAACTCATAACTAAGAGCTAAGAGACTATGACCTAAAACACACAAAAAGGAAAAACAGAAACACAAAAAAAGTAATGCTAAGCTTTATGTTTTTTCTTTTTTCCCTCTTGGCTACACAAATCAAGAAGCTTAAAGCTCAAAGATAGCATAAAAAGAGAGAATAAAAATAAGACAAAAATGAGAAGAAAACTCCCATGTTAATAATGAATATTTTTGTCGTTTTAGTTATAACTCAACTCTCAAAAGAGAGAACAAATTAGTGCAGTCATCAAATCTCCAGTTGACCTTACCTTACCTAATAATGCTTATCGTGTTTGATCATTACAAACATTTATAGCACTTCTCTTTCTCTATTTCTTTCTTTGTGTTCTTCTAATTCCATAATTATTGTTGTACTCCCAAACAATGCTTACAACTGGCCACCAAAACTTATTATTGTACTCGATTTCGTAGCCCAAAAATATATCCCATTGGACCATTTCAAACGGTCTAAAACTTCACCGAATCTTATGCTAATGCTCTTAGTTTTACAGGGTTCATTATAGTTTGTAGTCTTATCCAATATCCATCCTTTGTCATTTTTGTAAAGTGTACATTACTTTAACCTATTCTATATTCATGACTACATGTGCATACATTATCTTTATTTTTTATTTTTTTTCAAAATTTATCCTAACTGCTCTTTTACAACGTGTTGCAATCAGCTCCAAGCTGCAAGGGATTTTAACAAAGTCGAGGACAGATATGATAAATTTCAATGAAAGCATTTGTATTTTATTTAAATTAATATTCTTATCAGAAGCTGCGTAATTAACTTCCAAACCTTTTGAGCTCATGTTAAATAATCTTGTTGCGGCAATATTCAAAAGTTGAAATACTGTTCTTCACATTGTTCATTTGTCATCATAGCTTTAATCAATTAATCTTTAAGTCTCATAGCTTTAACTCCAAACTCCTTTTTTCTGTTTTTTGAATTTCTTTAACTCCAAACTTCAATTTGTAGAAAGGCTGTATGAATGATCAAAAGAGAGGCAATCACGGATCATGTTTTTCATTAAAAAAATACAGGTTGTTCAAGCACAGGCCAAACCCTGAGGCCCCACTTAAAGCCCAAATTTTAAAATTAATTTAAAACTAAAAATTAGATTTGAAAAATAAGAGCTTTTCATCATGATAAAAGTATATTAAGACAGAGTGATATACAATTTACAAGAAGAAAAATGTTAATTATGTGAGACCAAAGATTTTTTCTACTTAAAAAAAAATGTCATCACAAAAGCAATACTAAGCCAAGGCTTTGAAACCAGCAGCTTTAGACACGAACTACACTGGACCAGGAGGGACAAATTCAAGCTAGGCGACACACCTCATCTATTGAGTGCCAAACTGCTAAGCAATTTTACCTTTTAAAACAAATAAAAATTAATGAATGAGAGATTGATTTCGGAAAATAAGGTTATTATAATATCCTGTATTATTGTATTCGTGAAGGAACAATTCTTGTATCTATTCATTGTATTCCTAATCAAAGCAAACAATTTTGATTGCGAGGGCGAACAACCAAAGAAAACGTCCTCCTCTAATTAATTCATTTAACATTTGTTAAAAAGTTATTATGAAAATCTAATTCATCCATAATTTTTTTTTTTTTCGATTAACATATCAGAGCTCCAGAGGCTTAGAAAACACACGGGCCAAGCCCAAGTATAAGCAATGCAAGAATTCCATAATTCATTTAAAGTTGGACAACCAATCCATTTGCTAATCCAAGATATCGTACCATCTAAACAACTAGACCTATCAAAATAAACCCGGCCCATCAGACTAGGCTGTTTATCCAAAGAAAAATAAAACAGCACTTTCACTGTTAGACTGTAGAAGGACCAGCAACCATGTGAAACAAACATCCAAGTCCAAATTGTTAGATTGAGAAACATATTTGGTTCTTCCATGCCAATCTAATTATAACCGACATATGACAGGAGTTGTGACATATTTACTCGAGCCCTTGAATCCATTTTTACCTTCAATAAGCATAAAATGACCAACAAATTTTCCCAGGATGTTGAATGCGATTTTTTTTAAGGGAAAAAGCTCCTTTTAAGGTGAGTTTTTCTCTACCTGCATAACCTATTTACCACATCAAGGTGATATTTGATTAGGCCTGGATCATCCGTTAATTTGGCAAATAAAACCTGCAAGTGTTTCCAACTTCCAAATACACCACAGACGCATTCCAAAGGAAAAATGTTGATTTGGGTGTTGATACAATAAATAATGTTGCATACTACTTGAGTTTGTCCACATGCTTACATTTATGCTCACCTTAAAACAAGAAACACCAAATCTAGATTTTTTTTCAAAAAAAAGTTACTGTAAAGAAGATTGCATATCACCTTCTGAATTATTTCAACTGTAAAATGACATTGACTGTATAGTAGCACTGCTTACCATCCTAACTTACACCCTCCAACTGTTGAAAATTTTCTCTAGTAAAATCCAACAGAAACATTTTCAAATGATATATATATAAGAAAAACAAAATTAAACTTAGATAAAGGTAATCCTAAAATCTATAAAATCATTCAATATTTACTTGAGCACTGGCTGCTTCCATCATTCCATTGCGAATCTGCTCACCAATATCCCTAACATGGCCAGGTCCATGGGGTATAAAAATTGTAGTATTCTTTGATGAGTTCCCAAGTTCTTTGATTGTGTCAAAGTACTGAGTAATCATGATAAGATCCATCACCTCCCTAGCAGAAGTGCCTTCCACCTTGTGAGAGAAATTCAAGATGTTCTCTCTCAAGCCATCTGTGATAGCTTGCCGCTGCCTGGCCACACCAACCCCACCCAAATACTTGGCTTCAGCTTCAGCTTCTGCTTTTTTAACATGAAGCACTTTTTCAGCTTCTCCTTTGTATACACTAGCAAGTTGCATCCTTTGAGCTGTAAAGTAAAATCAATCCTTAATGAGTAGGATGCATACCAGGACATGCAGATGGGATAAACACCTAGTCACAGCAGCACTCTATTCCAAATTTGATGCAAAAGGCTAGATAACATACAAAATCTTAAACAAACCAGCTCTGTACAACCGATTGCTTTGGTGATTTCAGATATAATTTTTATCATAAATTTTTTGGCTCAAAACAATTCTTAAATATGTACTTTTTCATTCTAAATTGGTGGAAATAAATACAATAAAGCAAACATTGGCTGCTTCACTAGCATAGAAACTAGAAGATAGAAACGAATTGTGCATAAAATGATTACCAAATTAGTTTTAAGCATGAAAAAAAAACTAAAGCATGTTTCTGTTTGTTTGAAGAAGAAAACAATAAAAGAATAGAGAGGTAAAATCCAACAGGATCCTGCAGAACTACAATTAAGATGCCCCTAATTCACCAGATATATACAAATAAATACATGGGAAAGCAATGACAGTAGTAAAATAATGGAACTCACAGAATTTTCTATCAGAACCCAATCCCTACATTTTGTAACCAAGTTATTATGGGTTGATATAATGGCAAAATTATTATAACAAATTTCTTGCCAGACTGCTCCTTGTATGGCCTAATTTTCATCTTTAAAATTTCCATAGACTTATAAATCTCATGGGCATGGGATGGAGCCCCTAGAACAAGAAAGGGGGAGGGACCATCTATGAGGTGCATACACAGGCACATATATGTACACATGCATGTGTATATTGTGAGAAAACTTGTATGTTACTGCTTAATATGTCCATAGGCAAATTAAAAAAAAAATGCCTAGAAACCATAAAGTATTATTACCTGCATTTATCTCATTCATTGCCTTACGCACAGAAGGATCGGGTATAATATCAACCATCAGTATGTGCTCTATGCTATATCCATATGCTCCCATCACCTGATACATGAATTCCAGGAGATCTGGGTAAGCAGAGAAATAATCCAGCAACAAAATTCAGTACAATGACGTAAAAGGAGCATAGCCACAACCTTGAATAGACAATAGTTTTCTTTTCCTTGTCTCTATATACATAGACACGCACACACACAATATCACATTAGTGCAACATATATATATATATACAAATCTCAAGAAATTGTGTAATACATAATTAAGACATACACTTTTTAGTGTTATATCATTATGGGATCATGACAATCAACTCCATTAACTCTCATATTATGATTAATCAATAAAGAAAAGCAGAATAGTTTTAAAATGTGGACTGCATCACCTATGCGACCGCAATATTATCGATGCGACTATCAGCACAATCACATCAAACTGCAATTAAGATGTGAAAGAAAATTACAGAAAAATTCCGTAACATAATAGCATTGCGATCTCTACGGACTACATCAGACTACAACGAAACCGCATTGGATTGCAATTGATACAATATTTTGTGCAAGTTTTAAAAATATTTGCATCGTAACGACTGCAATATACATCGTAGCAGCTGCAATACCCACAATCATAGCGACCGCAACTTCAACTAAAATCGCAGCGCAATCGTAATTTAAAACCATAAAAAGCAGTAAGTTATAGTGAGTGACCTTTTCAAGCTCATCCAAGACAGCTTTGGCAACGTCACCCTTTTGCTCAAAGAGTTGATCGAGATTCATTCTTGGAACGAGAGCACGGGTGACATCAAAGACATAAGCCTGGATCTGTTCCTGGGGGTTTTGCAACTCATAGAAAGCATCATCAGCATTCTCCTTAATCACTCGGTATTGAATGGAGCAAACCAACTGCACAAACACGTTGTCCTGCATGCACCATCAATAAATAAAATACCCATTCATTCATTCATTCATGTATATGTTATGTTATGTTATATACACATATATAAATATAAATAAAAGCTAGGGTGGTTGAATCATGAATGGAAAAGAACGAAACAACCATGCAACCTTGGTTTTGGTTTCGATGCGGACGTCGAGGGAGGAGAGCCTGGTGGAGAGAAGGCCGGCCAGGAATTCGCCGGCGAAGGGGTTGAAGAAGTGGAAACCCGGCTGAGCCAACCTCTCGAACCGGCCCCACCGCTCCACCACCGCCACGTTTGACTGCTGAATGCAACCGCAGAATAAGCAGAACGTATTCCCCATATTGATAGGTAGTTGATCTCTCTCTGTGTGTATGTTTTGTGTTTGTTTGTGTTTCTGTGTATAACAACAACTCCAAACAAATCCAACCATGCAACACTTCCCTTTACGTTTGTTTGTTTCCTTTTCTTTCTTCATTTTGGAACCTTAATCTTGGTCTAAAACTAATCCCACCCCACGTGTCGTGGTGAGATGCAATATGAGGTTGACGTGGCAAATAATGGCAGTCTTGAAGATTAAAAAATGAAAAAATATTCGTGTAAATCTTACATAGTTATGTAGATTACAAATCTCAACACTTGAATAAGATCTTGAGGAGGTTTTGTTTTTTGATTTCCGGCAACCTTTTTTTTTTTCTTTCTAAGGATGGAAGAAGATCCGTCAACCTTTACAAATACCAAACTTTATGTCAATTTAGATATATATAATATTTTTTTTATTTCTTCAATCTAGACTATAATTATTTCTAGGAGATCATCTGTGTTAACCTTAATATGGCATATCCATAAAGTTAGAAATTACTTAATCATAAAAAAAAAAAATAAAAATATATATATATATATATATATATATATATATATGAAAAAATTATTAACTTATTACATTTTATTTTGAATAAAAAAAAACTCACATATTTCTTTTAAAAACATATTTCTTTAATTTAAATAATTTAAAGTATTGATATTTTAGTCGTTTAAGCTTTTACAATAAAATAAGTTATTAAAATATCTTTAAAATTAAATTATTTTTAAAAATAATATGTGAGTCTTTTCATCCAAAATAAAAATGTGAAGATTACTAACCTCCACATAAAGGTGTAGAGGTTAGCAATATATATATTATATTGGTGAGAGTATAAGGTATCCACATAGGTTTAACTGGCCATTTGAATCATTCATAAGACTAATCCTCATTTATTAGTAAGAGTATGAGAATTATATCGTCTCCCTACAAGAATTCATCCATAGAATTTGAAGTCCCATCCTTGTTCTAGGAGATTGAAGTTGCTTACCATCTTGACTCATTTTTTGTAAGTAAGGTTAGAAACCCTCCAAAAATAATCTCCCGAAGTAAAATTCAACGCATGCTTAAGTAAAGCTCTCCTCTAATGTAAAAATGATGGTCACATTTCGACTCAGAATTCAACACATATTCGCAAAGTTTGAGTTATAAAAAGATCACAAGTTTCTTACTACTTAACTCAACCATCTTAGGTAAATTCATTTATATTAGCATCAACTAAATTACTCAAAAAACCAAAAAAGAAAAAAAAAAGGATCTTTGGGTTATAATCATTGCTAATTTACTGACAATTTGTGCTTAATTTCTAATCATTGTCGGGTTTGATTTAGTTTTATTCTGTGTGTGGGTCATTTGGTGATCTTCTAGTGACAAAAGGCAGTCCGTCCTTGAGATGAGGTCAACTAAAGATAATATTGATGTAATAAAATTTGGATGGGATTAGTTTTGTTTTTTAACCTAATTATAACTTTCTTCGATGAGGCTTTGGTTATTATCTGGAGACAATCTGTTAGTCATGTTACATAGAATCTTAAATGATTTGTGCTATTTTACTGACAATTTTTACCAAACTCAACAATGATTAAAAAGCACAAATTGTCAGTAAATTAACACAAAAATGAGTTTACTTAATTTTCTATTATTAATTTTTAAGCTATTCAATTATTAAATTTTTCATCACTAAAAAATAACAAATTTTATTTTAATAAAATGAAAAATTTGTGTTGGAAAAGCATGACTCTTTAAAAGCTCCAAATTTTTTGTGTTGGGAAGCATGACTTAGTTGGCAAATAGTATTTAAATAAAAGCCGTTATTATGAGGCTCGATTTCTTCATAAAACTTTTTTCTTTAAATTTTTTGTATATACCATATAAGCCGTGATGTGTAACAACGATTTATCTATCGGTTTTTTTTTTTTGCTTAAATTGTGGTTATTAGGCACAACTTGTTATTTTCATTATTCATTTTATACTTGAATAATAAATAAGTATGAAGTTACATCAAAATACCAAATTGATAAATAATCAAAGGTGAAGCTTAATATTTATGTTAGTATACCAGAGTCTACGGACTATGCTAGTGGACCAGTTTCGATCTTTCATATATATATATATATATAGTAGGAGGAGTTTTTATTGTGAGGGTGTGAGATGAATAAATATTAACTATATAATCATATATGAATGATCAATATTTTAAAATTACTTAAAGGTTATGTAATTGTTTAAAAAAATCACATATATTTTATATTTTAATCTTGACCATTTATGTAACATATAATGGTTAAGATTCACTCTCATAATCTCTTACAATAAATACTATTCTCATTAGATATGTTTTACATAAATATAAATATATATATATATATATATATATCATTTTTTTATCGGATTGGGCTCTTTAAATTAAGGTGTTTTTTTTTTAAATTCACTTTTATATAAAAATAATAATGACAAAAACAAAATTAACAAAAGATGATGAGTTCAGTAAGCCTTTTTTCAAAGTAATGTCTTTTTTTTTCTATTATCATCTCTTCGTTTACTCTTTCCTTTTGATATTTGTCATTTCTGTGAGTTTGATAAACACTTTTAATATGTCTTACTATCTGTAACTTTTACTGACATATAATCAAGTGGTGAACAAGTAGGACAAATTTTGTGAGATGGTTTTGTTTATGATAATATTTTTGACTTTTAATGCATGTTTGGGAGGAATTTGTTTTCTTTTTTTTTTTTAAAAATCTTTTAGTAAGATTTTGACTATGAATTGTTTTAAAAACAAATTAAATAAACTAATTTAAATACACAAACAAAACTATCTCACAAAATTTGTTCAACTTATTTTCCACTTGATTATATGTCAGCAAAAATTACTGATAGTAAGACATATTAGAATTGCTTATCAAATTCACAGAAATGACAAGCATAAAGAATATAAGGAGTTAGTGAAGAGTATATAGTATGGTAATAGAATCTTAAAAAAAAAAGGCATTACTTTAAAAAAAGGTTTATTGAACTCATCGTCTTTTGTTATCATGATTATTTTTTATATTAAAAATCTATTGTATTTTTTTAAAATAAAAAAACCTTAATTTAAAGAGCCGAATCTAGTATACAAAAAAAGAAAATATACATATATATAAGAAAAACTGACCCACTACCGTAGCCGTTAGACTCTAGTCTACTAACATGTTTCAAAACAACTCAAAATTCAGAAACCTTGATTCTCTAACATATTTTACAATTAACTCCTATGAGTATGGAGCCTCTTCTTCTCATTAAAACTCCATAGGACGATGATTTATGTAACACACATTATCTCATATTTATATGATTTGTATTGGTATCATTTTATTTTCTACACATTTATATTGTGATTATATCACTTTACTTTAATGTAAAGTGATGTAAATCTTAAAATTATACATTCAGTATTATCTTTTTTTTTTTATTTTTTGAAGTAAATTAATTTGAATTGAGCTAAGATGGACTTGAGCTATTTTCTCATAACTTTTTTTAAAGAAAGTCCAAAAAATGTACACTATACATTAAGTTTCTTATTAATATGATTTTTTTGACCTTTCTATATTTTCCTTTTTCTATTTTTTTTATTTTTTTTATTTTTTTTTTTGTTTGTATTTTCAGACCCAAACAACTTATTTGACCTACCATAAACTTCAGCCCAAATTTTACCCACCCTATTCTTGTAGAGCATGAAAATCTCTCTTGATCTTATGCGCACACAGACACAAAAATTTGGCAGATGCACTTCAGTTTTTTTTTTCCGCCCTTTAAACCATGTTGTCTTATATACATAAAGACTTGAGAGTTTGTTGCTCTCTTTTATTATATGAAAGCATGATTATGACAATTTCATGCTTCCATGATAGCATGTTGGAAACATACAGGCAGCTCTATTTCTTAGTAAATTTATAACATGATTTGGATATAAACTATTAAAATTACAAATATGTTTTAAATTATTTTTTTTATAAATTTAATACACATTAACAACAACAATCTGATTCTTCCTACATAAATATTTGTAAGTCCCACATGAATAATTTTTAAATATTCATTAAATATATTGAGAATTCATTAATAAGTTTGGAAAAACAATTTAAAGTTGAATTTCAGAATAATTAAAAGCTGGATAATGACAATTTTTTAAGGTTTTGGAATGCCTAGAATCGCACTCTGATGTTGGATTGACCCTGATAGTTGGGGTTGAAAGTAGCCCTAAGCCCCTTGTTTGACCCAACTTTTTAGTCCTAGGATTCCAACCTCTCGAATCCAGGTTATATGAAGTCCATTTTCAACCCAGGTCTTATGAAATCCATTTTCAATCTTCATTTAGTCAAATTGGGCTCGAGGGATCTACTTGCGTGGTTAAGTCACAATACAAAAACTTCGACCAAAAAAAAAAAAATTCACAATATAAAATGTTGTACAGTGGAGTTCATATTCTTAACACACATAGTCATTAACTACGACAAAGTTAACGAGTTGCCTTTTCGGGAAGAATTGTAGTTTAATATGATTAGATAAAGAGAGTGTTCATCATGGTGAAACCTAGGAGGCACACTAGAGCCAAAGTGAAAAAGAAGGCATAGTAAATAGCCAAGTTCAGAGAACTACCCTATATATAAGCACATTGCCATTCTTTAGTCCTAACATGCGTGTGAATCTGCATTTTTATTTTTTATTTTTATTTTTATCAATTTTGAAGGAGTATGGGTACTTTCTTTTAAAGATTCTAAAAATTAATAAAAGTTAAAATAAAGAGCAAAGGAGTGCTCTAAACTGTATTTGGTTGTTGAAAGGAGAATTCAAAAAACCAAAGGAGGTTGACTCCACTTTGGCAATTTTGATGAGGATGCACGTTCAGTGTTACCCAAAAAGAGGAAGTTTTTCTTTTTTTTTTATGGGAGTGAAACAAACTAACTGGGGTGATCTTCAAAAACTTATTGATGTAATAAAATTTGGGTGGGATTAGTTTTATTTTTTCCTAATTATAACTTTCTTCGATGAGGCTTTGGTTATTATCTGGAGACAATCAAATATACATAGAATCTTAAATGATTTGTGCTATTTTACTGACAATTTTTTCCAAATTCAACAATGATTAAAAAGCACAAATTGTCAGTAAATTAACACAAAAATGAGTTTACTTAATTTTCAATTATTAATTTTTAAGCTATTCAATTATTATTAATTTTCATCATTAAAAAATAACAAATTTTATTTTAATAAAATGAAAATTTTGTGTCGGAGATGCATTACTCTTTAAAAGCTCCTAATTTTTTGTGCTGGGAAGCATGACTTAGTTGGCAAATAATATTTAAATAAATTAAAGCCGTGATTATGAGGCTCGATTTCTTCACAAAACTTTTTTCTTTAAATTTTTTGTATATACCATGTAAGTCGTGGTGTGTAACAACGATTTATCTATTTTTTCACTTAAATTGTAGTTATTAGGCACAACTTGTTGTTTTACTATAAAGAAAATTGCAAATCATGGATAAAAACAACGACTTGTTAGTTTTATTATTCATTTTATACTTGAATAATAAATAAGTATGAAGTTACATCAAATTGATAAATAATCGAATGAAGCATATATCCACGTTAAGATATTATAAACCGACTATGCTAGTGGATCTGGATCAGTTTCGTTCTAAATAATATTAATTGAATTATAAAAATTTTTCTTTTTTGTAATTACTTTTATATATATATATAATATACAAAAACAAGTTCTTTAATTTATTTTGATGAGTTAGTAATATATTTTTAAGTAATGTCTTATAAATTTATTAAATTTGTTTACTCTTTCCTTTTGATTTTGTTTGTCATTTCTGTGAGTTTGATAAACAAAACCCATCTGTAATTATAAACTTAAGGGGAAACGATTTTTAAATATTTTAATGGCATTTTGAGTAATAATATTTTGGACTTTTAACACATGTTTGGGAGAGATCCCCATTATGTAGTGGTATAGATTACTGCCTCCAATCCATGCATAGCCACTTTCCTAAAACTCATGGAAGAACTGCAGTGGCCAGCTCCAAGACTGTTGAAGCCTTTAAGCTCCCCTCAACAATGGCTAAGGGACGAAAGTTAACAACTATAGCTTTTCAAGTTCTGTGTTTGGGCCCCCTTTGTCTTATTTTTTACCTTCACTTTTCAACACTGTTCGATTTTATTCTTTGTAATTCACCTTTGTTGAAGCAAGGAACCATCACTCACAAACACTAATATAAGTTGTTTCTAGCAATTTTTTTATAAACTACTAGCATGTGGCACACACTAAATATGTGTGCAAATGAAATAACATTAAAAAGAATAGAATAAACAAAGACAAAGAGCGTTACGTACCTTGGGTACTGCTACAAAATGCTTGAACGAGCCATTCAAAACCTTGATTCTTAGATGAGTACAATTATTTGGTTATAGACCCCTCTTCTTCTGTTCTTTGAGTGTTTTACATGAACAAGTTTTTTTTTTAAATAAATAATATAGCATAGGCTTGATCATTATGCACTCGAAGTTCTCTTAGAATTTCCCTTTATATGAGAAATACTAAACTTGCAGACAAAAGTTAAGAATTTCCTCCGTTTTTTTTTTATTTTATTGAATTTTATACACTATACCCCAAGCTTTTTTGAAATTTCAATTTTTACACTTACATTTTGGCATACTTTTTATATACCTTTAAGCATTATTAAATGATTATATTTTTCCTCCAAACATTCAAATTTAGTTCTTGTGCACTCTCCCAACGGCAAAACAAGCACTCTCAATCGGTCATGCTAGTAGGAATCATATATAATATAATAATAATAATATAAAATATTTTAATATTAAAAGTAAAGTACATGTTAGATAAAAAATTTAAAATTCTGGACAAGACACTCTTTGGAGAGAATGTATCTGATTCAAATTCATTGCACTTCAGTTCTTTTTTTTTTTTTTCTTTAAACATGTTGTCTCAAATATACATAAAGACTTGAGAGTTTGTTGCATCTATATATGAAAGCATAATTTCAATTGCTTCCATGATAGCATGTTGAAACATACAGGCAGCTCTATTTTTATTAATTATAACATGATTTGGATAGAAATGTTTAAAATTATGATGTTTTAAATACATTTTTTTATAAATTTAATACACGTTAACAACAACAATTATTTATTATAATACATCAAATAAACAAATATTATATTTTCATTGGAAGTTTGGAAATCAATTTAAAATTGAACAGAATAATTAAAAGCTGGATAATGACAAATTCTTAAGGTTTTGGAATAAGAATCGCACTCTGATGTTGGATTGACCCTGATAGTAAAGGTTGAAAGTAGCCCTAAGTCCCTTGTTTGCCCAATTTTAGTCCTAGGATTCTAACCTCTCGAATGTATATTACTTTAAACCTAGGTCTTAGAGTCCATTTTCAACAAATTTAGAAATGCTTAGGGAAACTCATGATTAAGTCAAACATAAAAAGTCGACAAAGAATTAAAAATCATAAAATGCTAGACATGATCAAAATTGTCTACACAGTCATTAATGGTTAATGAGTTTCCTTTTCGGGAAGAATTTAAATTCAAGTCATTTGATGTAAGCCAAAATAATGTGATTATATGAAACTAGAACATCGATTAGATAAATGTGTATTTGAATTAGAATTAGTAAACTTAAGTTTAATTGAAAATATATTTGTAAACTTAAATTTGATTAAAAATGAATTTATAATAATGTGATTTATGTTTAAAAACTTTTATCTCAAAAATGAGTTTGACAAAATAAATATAGAAGATAAAAATTATTAACTGATAAAATTATAATTCAAAAGCAAGATTTTCTTATTTTTAAGCAAACATAAGTTAACAATAAAACTCAGTTGAAATAGTATAAACACTTGAAATGCCAAACAAATTTTGTTCACCGTTCAAGAAGTTCAAAGTGTGTTTAAGGTTGTTACCAAACATGCACTAAATAGCCAAGTTCAGAGAATTACCCTATATGCGCATTGTCATTCTAAAAGCTATAATCCATTTTTATTTAAAATTATTTACCTTTTGAAGCGTGATCTTTAAAGGAAGGACGTGAATCACCAATAAAATAAATAGCAAACGATGTCTAAACTGTATTTGGATCTACAGGAGAACTCACGAATGTCCAACGTCCGCAATTTGGAGCCTCACGTCTCTCACACAGTGTAACCGCGAAAAAAGAGAAGAAACTTGTTTTTTTTATAGGAATGAAACAAACTATAAGT
Source organism: Ormosia semicastrata (assembly GCA_029884595.1). Taxonomy (NCBI): domain Eukaryota; kingdom Viridiplantae; phylum Streptophyta; class Magnoliopsida; order Fabales; family Fabaceae; genus Ormosia; species Ormosia semicastrata. Next base: position 41,502,369 of record JAQQTO010000059.1, read on the forward strand.
GGGGTGATCTTCAAAAACCCATCAGTTATAATCTTAAGGTGAAATGATTTTTAAATATTTTAATGGCATTTTGAGTAATAAAAAATTGGACACATGCACACACAGTAGTATAGATCCCCATTATGTAGTGGTATAGATTACTGCCTCCATATTTGAAGCCAGTCCAACTCATGAAGATTCATTGCTCCAAGACTGTTGAAGCCTTTAAGCTCCCCTCAACAATGGCTAAGGGACGAAAGTTAACAACTATAGTTCTCATTCAAGTTCTGTGCAATATTAAAATCATATTTTAATATTCATAAGCAACACTGTTCGATTTTATTCTTTGTAATTCACCTTTGTTGAAGCAAGGAACCATCACTCACAAACACTAATATAAGTTGTTTCTAGCAATTTTTTTATAAACTACTAGCATGTGGCATACACTAAATATGTGTGCAAATGAAATAACATTAAGAGAATAGAATAAACAAAGACAAAGGGCATTACCTTGGGTACTGCTACAAAATGCTTGAACGAGCCACCCTTTAGATGAGTACAATTTTTTTATATCTGTCAGTGTTTTACATGAACTTTTTGACAAAAAATGAAATCAATATCTCATATTGACTCATTTGATACACTCGAAGGTCTCTTAGAATTTCCCTTTATATGAGAAATACGAAACTTGCAGACAAAAAAGTTACGAAGATTTTTTTGAAATTTATTGAAGGGGCAAATCTCATTTTTTGAAATTTCACTCACATCCCTCTACATTTTGGCATACTTTGTCCAATAACGTTAACATTATTAAATTATAATCTCCAAACATTCAAATCTAGTTCTTGTGCACTCTCCCAACGGCAAAACACGCACTCTCAATCGGTCATGCTAGTGGGAATCATATAAACACATAATAATAATATATAAAAGTAAAATATATGATTTTTAGGTCAAAGGATCATATTGAATCATATACTCAAATTCTACCACGTGACATCTATACTTTTTATATTACTCCACGTACTATTTATTAATTGCATTAGTGAAAGAAATGTTTATATCGCTACACATTTAATTGACACAATTAATTATTGTAATAAATTCATCAAAACAAATATTTATTTGTAGAAGAGGGAAATCTTTCAAAAGGAAAACAAAAATTATGTCGTAATAGGAAATCTATAATGTAAGAAGTTTGAAGAAATACTCAACTTACATTTCAATTTTCAAGGATTAATAGTTAAGCAATGACAAAGTTTTTCATACAATTATTGATGCATATTACTTTGATTGTAGAGAGGAGCAAAGTTAGAAATAGTATTATAACCAAAAAGATCTCATGAAGAAAGTCATCCAAGTACAAAGAAGGAAAATTCATATGACATCAAACAAGATTGTTACTATTCTAAGGACTTTATTATGTTTGATAAGCCAAAAAATGTGATTATATAAATGAAATAAATCATATATTAAAATAAACATAATGAATGTCAGGAATTACTTGTTTGCTACGATAACTTGCAACTTGAAAGGCTAGAGCTTATCTATAGTTCACAGGGCATACACCAACATCAATGGAGCAAGTTGTGGAGTCTATATGTATGTACGTGAATACAGGGGTGACCTAGCCAAGTGTTTTAGCCCTAGTGCCTTCCTATCATAGGCTTATGGATTAAGGCCTACACTATAACTCACACTAATCAAAACTTGCAGATGTTCAACCCATAAATGAATCACTTAAATTAATAAGTGGCCTACAAATGTATCTCTCAATGGATCATGAATTAACCCGTTTTTAGTAAAAATTAAAAAGTCACAATTGATTGTAGCTCACAAAAATTATTAGATAATTCTAACATTCTCTCACTTAGGCAAAATATATTGTGTAATTTTAATTTGAAAAACATTTGTTTGAAAATGACTTTCGGGCTAATGACTAATTTTGTAATGTGGCCACATTTTAAGAAAATATATGATCCAAGATGCGACATCTGAATATGACTTCATCTAACTAAAGTCAAGTAATATCGAATCATAGTGATCGTTACATCCCTTATTGATGTAAGACCAATCCACGGTTACAAACACCACTGACTTCGTCAACTAGTCATTAGTGTGGAGTGTATAGCAAGAAAATAGCTGTCAATGTGATCCTACAATCATATTGCTATTTCTTTGTCGATCTTCACCATTTCTCTCAAAATGCTCTTAAAGCTAGAGAAATTATATGATTCATCAAGAACCATCATGTCTCAGCTCCATCATGCGTCAACCACAGACATAGTGATTCCAACGACACCGAACTTCAAAATTTCACAATTTATACACAAATATATATATAACATATCTAGTTAGAAAATTGTTTATTGTAAGAAGTAAGAGAAATAAATCTTAACCATTAAATCTTACATGAATGGTCAAGATTATAACATAAATGCATGTGACTTTTTTAAGTGATCAAATGACCTTTAAGTAACTTTTAATATTGATCATCCATATATAATTGTATAATCAAAATTTACTTATCCCATCCTTTCACAACAAAAATCTCTCTCACTAAATATGTCTTATATATATATATATGACCACTTATTTATTTTTTATTTAAATGGCAAGGAATATGCATTTAGGCATTTGAGTTAACCTTGCACATAGTTCACCTCTCCATTTTAGTTATGATATCTTGTGTCGTTGTCTCAAATAATTGACATACTTAAATATGTAGATATAGAATTGAAATTAAACCCTCGTATTCAATTTATCTTATAAACCAAATTGCATAGAAATTAATTCTCGTTGCAGAACAACATCGAAATATGTTGTAGGTCCAATAAAAGAAAAAAACAATAAAGGAAGAAAGAAATGAAAAAATGCACACACAAGATTTACGTGGTTCAGTCAATGTGGCCTACATTCACAGAAGAGAACAGCTTCACAATGATAATACAAAACAAGATCAAGTTTTTATAACAGAGAGCCCCCTTGGCCCTTATTCTTCTTTGGTCAAGAAGAACATCAATCACATCCAAGTCTCTCTTCTTTGTTTTGCACCTCTTGATTCCCCTGTTTTTCTCGATTCATTAGTATATTTTTCTTTTTCTGTACACTTGTATTGAATAAAAGGTGATAAGCATCCCTTTTATTTTCGTATCTCATTAGGCTTAAGAGATAAAAAAAACAAAGTAGAAGGAAAGAAAGGCCCAATAACCAGCCACTAATTTGTGAGGCATTCTACCGACATATGTTGATTGAAAAGTGCTGCTTTTTTTCTCTCCCTGTTGGTCATCATGTCTCAAAACGAAGATCCTAGAGATACATGCATGCATAAAAGAGGTACATGAAAGTGGTACCGGATAAGGTACCATACTTAGCATATGAATGAGGTATGCTGACCCATATGAACGTGTCCCCTCCACGGATACACCCTAAAACCATTGAACCAGAATCTATATAGACCCACAACTTGTTTATACTTTAGTTAATTGTATGTGTGTTGAATTCGCCTCCATTTATCGTCACCTTCTCAGAACCCCACGTTCGCACATTCAATATTTTGTTTATCTTGGAATCCAATTGAAGCAAACCAAGAAAAGGAAAATGAATTTTGGAAGTTATATAGAGAAAAACCAAGGAAACTTATGGTCCACCAATTATTTGCATCATGTTCCCCAGCAGAATCAAACAAATGGGGGGTATCTTATAATGCAAAGAACCAGAGACCAATAGACAGAAAATTTACTCATGGGGTTTCTCCCTTGTTGACAGTGTTCTTGGTAGGGGAAGCAACTTGATGTGATCTAGATCTTTGTTTGCTTTTCCCAGAACAGAAAGAATCCAATAGCACTTCTTAATGTACCATTGCCAGCACCATTGCCAGCTAATTCTATCTTCTAAATTATGCAAGCTTTGAAAGAGGGTGTTTGGTGTTGCCATGTCTCTAGGGTCTACCAATTCCATAATTTGCTTACATGTGTACATGCATGTTTCTTTTCTTAATACAAACCTAAAGATTTGGGCCAAAAAGTCGGTCTTTGGATATGGAAATTAAAACCAGGGTGGTTTTTCTGTGCTTTTGTGTTTTTGTACATATTTTATGTTTTATATAATAGATACCGCAATTTATATATTAGATTTTGAAATCAGTGTTTAACTAGGTAATCTGTCATTCTTTTTCCAAGTCTTCCTCATTTATAACATCTTTTTGGGTGGTGTATAATATATACTTTTTAAAAAAGATGTATGATATATTGCTAAATCTAAGTTGTTGATTTATTTATAAAATAAATTAATAGCTTAAATTAATTATAGAAAATTTGATTTTTTTAAGTTTTTTTTTAATTTTATATTTTTTTACACATACTACCACTACTATCATTTGGCAAGTTATCAGACAACGTTATTTTGCCGACCACCACCGACCACCTTTAATGTTTTTTAAGTTATATAATCTGTATAAATATTATCAATTAAAATTTATAAAATTTTTAACAAACACAATTATAGTTTTAGGAAAAAAAAATTTAGTATTTACAGTTATTTATGAAAAAAATATAAAAATTGATATAATTTTAACGATATTATTTACACGCTTATATAATTTTAAAAAACGAGCAAGTACAATTGCCAACGACTACCGATGGCTTTAATGGCGATCAGTCAGAGTTGGTAATGGTAACTGAAAAAAAACAAACTATAAAAAAAAAAAGAGGTAACCTGTCAAAAAAAAATCATGTTATTATAGGTAAAATACAGGATGTATGATACATTCAAACTTGACAGGTTACACAATAGCATCCGCCCATCTTTTTGTAATAAACATACTATGTTGCATGTACGGAAATTAAATATTATTTTCCGTAGGGTTACTTGCATCTATATATAACTTTATTAGTATAATTTGTACATAATTATACTAATTGACATATGTACTAGCTACGAATCTGAGTCAATCATATACATATAAAGTGGAGAAACGAGAAAAAAATTATTAAACAGACTTGTCATGCTAAGAACATATATTAAGATTATTATTACCATTCCTGATAATTAAATTATTCTCTTTTTTCATACTAATTTATTTTTTAAATTACATTTGCAGCTCTTTTCAAATATGTAATCATTGATCATGAATAGAGGTGAGTAAATGATCCAACTCTGATATGCACCAATCCAATCTCCGACGTATTGAATATAAATGGTTCGGATTGAGTTAGCTTACATTTTAAATGGGCCAACAAAAAACCAACTCCGGCCCAATTCGTCTTAGCCTGCGCCCTACCGGTTAGCAGGTTGGTTCGTGGGCCTACTCTGTTTTGTTTTAACTTTTTATTTTATTTTTGGCTCTAAGAGAGGCATCATCTCTCCAGGGAAAAAATTTAAAAAAAAAAAGAAAAAGGGATCCCCACACCAAAAGCACAACTAGGGAAACAATGGTAGAACTAGGAATTTTTAAGCCAACAATCCACCGGTTTAGCACCAAAAATTGAAGGAAGCAAAAAATAAAACCCTGCAGGGCAAGAAATAGAACATGTAGCACCTACACAAAACCGCAACGCCGCATGGTAGCGGCACATAGGCAGTGTCATGTTGGTCCGCAACTCATTTGGATTACAATTTTGATTTTCTTAAATAATTTTTTTTCACATTATTTTTCATACTATTCTCCATACGATTATATCACTTTTTTTCATTACTTTTTCTTACTTAATCATAATCATTAAATAATTATATAAAAAGTGGTGTGTATGAAAAAATGATATATGAACATCATTTTTCTTTGGATTAGAATCACCTTATCTTTTTATATTATACTATATACATATTTGGTACCTTGGGAAAAATTAATTAAAATATGTAAGATCAGGTTTAGTTTGTTAATTTTAATCGTCTATAAGCCAAGCTTGTTATTGAATATTTTTTTCTATGCGCTGTGTAATATCCAGGAAGCTCACCTAAGTTCCATTTGGTCAACAGAAAGATTGATGAAATCAATGAATATATATACCTACTTTGTTTCTATTTGAAATGTTTCCATGCCACAGAAGAATCCAAATAGATGTGTCGTGTGTGCATTATCCTTTTCATTTCCAAATTTCAAATTTTTTCTTGGAAAATTTTGCATTTTCTTCCAGTTAAACTTCTCTAATACAAGGAAAATTAGCAAAGAAGAGAAGAACTTGTGATAGTGTTTATTACCAATTAAATAATGAATATTTTCAATAAACCTACCCTAGTTGGTACATACTTTACACATGGAAGAAACTTTGTTTTTTGGTATATACATAATACGTATCATTTTGCTTTATCATATATTTTCTATGTCCTGAGCCAGTTGGTACGACACATGACCCACCATGTCCAGCGAGATATCCCTTGGTTGCTCCTATATATAAGCGCAAGAACCAAAGCCAAGGCACTCATCATTTTCATCAAATATATCTCTAAAGATCCTCTTCCATCCAAAAAAAAAAGCCTTAGAAGAGAGTTAAAAGAGCCAATAAATTGAATTATGACTTCCTGGTCTGCAGAAAATGCCACAAAGGCCTATCTTAGCACTTTGAAAATGGTGAGTATTATTCTCTAACAACATGTCTCAAAATACTTTCTAGCCAGCTTCTTCAATCTCTATCATCAGAATTTATACATAATAATCTTTTCTGATCTGATATTTGGATTCTTTTTCTCAGGGTCAAAAGGCCAAAGAGCCAGATGTGGCTGAGTTTATATCAGCATTAGCTGCCGGAAACAATGCACAAGTGATGGTTGTGGCATGTGCTGGTGCAGCAGACTCCACCACACTGGCCTTGGTGGCTGCTGCTCATCAAACTGGTGGCCAAGTCATTTGCATTGTCCGTGGCCATGAAGAACTAAATGCCTCCAAAAATGCCTTGGGAATTTCTGCTCATCAAGTTCAATTCATGGTTGGAGAAGCTCAAGAACTGCTATTATTAGACCAATTTGAGGCAGCAGATTTTTTGCTCATTGACTGTAACCTTGAGAATCATGAACAGATTCTTAAAGCAGTTCAAGAGGGTAGGAAGCAAAATGGCACAGTGGTTGTGGGATACAATGCATTTAGTTGCAAAGGGTCTTGGTGGTCATGTGCCTCGAAAACCCAGTTGCTGCCTATAGGTGAAGGGCTGCTGATTACTAGATTTGGAGAAACTGACACTAGTCCAAAATATGGTAGCAGAATGGGGAAGATCAAAAGCCGTTGGGTTGTCAAGGTAGATAAATGCACAGGCGAGGAACATGTGTTCAGGGTCAGATTTCCACACGGGAAGGTGATTCAAGCTTAATCATATGGTTAATTTGGAAATAAAACTAGACTGCAGCATGGTTTTGCTTATTCTTGGAGAAAAATCACTTTTTTCTCGAAAGCTCTCTCAATAAACTTTTGATTATAAATTATTTTGAACATAAAATAAGCTAATTGAAACACACCCATATATTAAGCCCTTGTTACTCCTTCTCATTCTTTAGCAAAATGGAGTACTAAATTTTGCTTCTATTAAGAAGCATTAGGAGTTAGTCCTGTTTTAAAATGTATATACCAAATTATAAACATATATTGGATAAATTGGTTGGAAAGATTTGTTATGTTTTGCATATGTTCTAATGAAGAGTGACTAAAGGCTATGTACAGCAATTATAGACTTTTGGTCAAATTAAATTGTCCCTTTCTTCTTTGTAATCCATGGAATGGTCATAACTAAATACCTTTGCCAAAAATTTCCTTTTTGAAGTCACAAGGGCAAGTAAACCTTAGAAAAGCTCTATTTCGATTGGACTTTGAATATGAAACCGACAAAGAAAGTGGAAAGGCAGATTAAGGAAAAGATTGATTCTTACAAAAATGTGTACATACTATTTCCAATAGACTAATCAAATTATATATAGATCTGTCAAATTAACAAACACATAAATACGTTTTTATTAATTTTATTAATAAATAAATTAAGACCTCTTCCTCAATTCCAATTCTACCTTGCCACTTGAGCTAGGCCTATGTAGCATGAAGCTTTGCCTATGTAGCATGAAGCTTTGTAAGGGAAAAAAAAATAATCATCTACAATCACATCAATAAATAAGCAGTGCTAGTTATTTTATGCTGTGTCAGCTTCTTATCCTAGTTTTCTTGCCAAGCCAATATTTGGTTAATTTATTCTGTAAAATTTCTGCAAGAATAGCATTTTTCTTTACTGAACAAATTCCTGACTCATATTAGAATTGAACTTCTTTCCTACCCCTTTCCATGCTCTCCCAATATGACAAAATCTGTCCATTAATTGAGTTCCACTTCATTATATTTAAAGCCAAAGGCACTGAGCATCCACGTGAAAGAAAGACCAAAATAGTCCCAAGCAGCATCAGTAAGGCAAAGACAACAGGCTGTACACACAACAGTAAGAGTAACATAAGCTCATTGTTTTGCGTTACTCTAATTATAATTAAAACCACCTAATTAATTGCTCTATAACGTGGGGCTTGTGTGGTTTTGTCTCTGCAAATAACAGCAAAAACCTTGATACAATGCTGGCTGCGTAGTTGTATTATAGCTTCAGGCAAGAGTGTAATAATTCATTAACAAACAGTTTAATTAGCACTCAACAATAGCTAATCGATGCCTGCATGTTTTGGTAATCACTGCCAATGTTTCACGTGAGCTTGTGAGGTCTTGTCTTCAGATATATATTATAACAATTGCTTAATATACTATATTCTCCTGTGTAAAACTATAAGCTGTTGTTGCTACTTCCTGATCCTAGCTAATTCACGGAGACTAACAATCTGTAAAGTTTAAAACTTTTTGGTGTTATTTAGAGTTTTATTTTTAAAAAATAATAGCTTTTCAATCTACACAAGGAGGAAAAAAAGATATTTTAGAAAAATAATATTATACTCTATCTAATAATTTTATACTCTACTTTTTTTTGTGTATTTAAATATTATTCATCTAGTATTTTCTTTTAGAATGGTAAGTAGCATTTCCCTCTTTAAAATATCTTGCTCGTTTTTTTTTTTCCCAGGGGAATTGGGCACACAGTGATAGACTATGACATTGGTCTGGAGATAGGGTCTGCTGAACTAATCCTTTGACCCAATAGACAAATAGAGAGTTGGATAACCAGTATGGAGTATTGACCCAATGGACAAGTGGCTAAACCAAGGGAAGAAGATTCTTCAATTATATAGACAGCTGAGCCCAAGTACCCAAAATATGTGGGAACACCCATCCCCTGCCAAGTCCACACAAATGAAGGTCTCCTGTACCAATGTTTCATAAGAGAGCCTACCCCCATGGACCCCACCCCCCAAAATAAAAATAAAAAGAGGGCCTACCCCCATCTCATGGAGTTTCATCATCTCCTATCGTAGTGTGGCAGATATCCACTTCCTATATGATATCTATACTACCTACAATGTCATAAATTAATAAATTTAATGTGGCGACCATAAGACATTCATAGGAGATAAAAGCATTTACGTCTCCTTATGTTAAAATTGTAGCAATTTTGCTACAAGTCAAAAAAAAAAAAATTTTGTAGCAATTTTGCTTATCAGAGGATAATGACTCACAAGACCCACAGATAACAACAATCTACTATAAAAGTGTACTACAATGGAAAACCGATAACCCAATGACATGAACATTATAATAGGTTGATAAAACAACCTGACCTTTTTAATGAAAGTTTATTTAAAATGTAAATAGGCCTTTAAATGAAACTGTCTGTTTAACACCATTAATCTTTTATATAGTTTAACAGACTTACTTTTAAATAGGTCAATATGTCTTACATGAGACCTACCTTTAAATAAGTCAATAACTTGCCTAAGCCTTGAAATAAGTCAATCAATCTATTTCAAAGGTAGTTATAATTTCTTTCTAATTTTATGAGATCTCACTACTTTCTACTCTAGTCTTTGGTCGATGTGGGACTTAGAGATATACCAAGTTGCTCACTCACTTTCTTACTCTAATCTTTCAAGTCGACCAAAGATCAAAGTAAAGATAATGAGCGATCTATAAAAAGTGGGTGTTATAGATGTTTCCTATCTAGTTTTTTCGATGGGACTTGGAGATATACCAAGTTTTCACTTTCTTATTCTAGTCTTTTAAATCCCACATCGATCAAAGATCGTAGTAAGAAAAAAAATCTATAAAAGTAATAGGTGAGCATCTATATGTTATTTCTATTCTAACTTATTAATTTAAGTTTTAATTATTGACTTTTATTAAAATTTAATTAAAAAATATATTTATATATTATAATAAATTAATAATTATAATTATAATTTATAATTATTATAATAATATATATTATATTATATATAATTAAATAGGCCATGCTCTGCCTACCAAGCTTAAAAGGTTTATTAGACGACCTTTTTAGTTAAAAGACTTTTAAAAAAGATTTAGCTAACTTTTGTTTATTAAAGTTAGTAAATTAGTGCATAAACTGACGATTTGTCTTATTTCCACCCCTAACTACAATAAACCGATAACCCAATGACATAAAGGTGATAAAACAACCTTAATGAGTTTAACAAAATGATAAAACTGTGTTTAACACCATTAATCTAGCTTTTATTTATGAGTTTCAACTTGTGATAGTCCATAACTCCATATTACTAATTTATAAGTGTTCATATATTCCAAAACACATTTAGAGTATATTTGGCACATATTTTATTATGGTGTAAATAATTTTTTTCTCAAAAAAAGTTTTTTTACTATTTATTCATATTTAATTTTTATTTTTTTTTACACAAAATTCAATATATTATAACAATTCTCTTATAAACTTGAAATTTGAAATTTATAATTTTTATTATAAGTTATTTCAAAAAAAATTGAGATATAAATATTATTTTATCTTCTATCAAATAAAATTTATAATTATTATATATTTCTTTTAATTTTTTTATATCATTTAAATAAAATAAATTATTTTAAAATTAATTTTTAATTAATATAGTTAAATATAAAATTATTTTATTATAATCAATTATATAATAATTAATTATTAAAATAATCAAAAAATTATAATTGACTAAACACTAAAACACACACTTAAATATGTTTTCATGATGTAAAATCGTAAAAATGAGTATAACCAAGTCCGGACTTTAACCTGATGAATGACACGGGTCCAGCAAATATCATTGGTAGTAGACTAGTAGCTGTACCAAAAAGAAACCTTTAAAGTAAAAACCTTCACTGTACGGCATGTGAGTTGGATCCAACACCTATGATTTTATGAATGGCCCTTCACGTTTGCTGGTAAGCTGATAACCACGGGAATCATTGTTACAATAAATATGCTTTTTGTAAAAATAATGCATGAGCGCAAAAGCTTTATAGGGAATCAGTGGTCTAAGATAAGAAAATTAATAAGAAAAATAATCATCTTATATTTTTTTAGAGATATAAGTATTATATATATATTTTTTAAAAATATGTAATTGAGAGAAAGAAAAATAATAAAAAAATAAATATAATAAATTATATTAGATAAAATATAAAAAAATATATATATATACTATTTGTGATAAAAATATAAAAGTTGAATTAATAACTGTGGTTCAGAATAAAATTTTAGGTGTACTTCAGTTAATGAAGAGATTCCTTGTAGTTAGAATTTCCTGTTTGGGAAGGGTAAGGAAAAGGTCTGTGTTCATGATTGGAAATTGAGGAGGCATTCACCTTTAACAGAAAAACTAGCTTTTTATATTTATTTAATTTGAATTATTTTATTTTACTTTAATTTTATTCGTACATTTTAAATAAAAAATATCACAATTACTTCATATTTTTAAACAATGTAAAATAGTCTTTATAATTTTTAAATAATATAAAATAATTCTTATTAGGTTCTTTGTAATTTCAGTCTTTATAATGAATACACCCAACTAATAAAGACATTTTATATCATTTCAAAATTATATAGACTCGTTTAAATAATTTTGAGGTATAGGAAGATAATCTTAATGTGTGTGAAAAGAATTATGATGCTTGCTTGTAATAATGAGAGAAATTTTTGGATAAGCACAGTCTACCATATCATCATTTAGACATTCAAATCATTATTTAACATATATATAAATATTATTAATGATTGATGTAATTCTATAATAGTCTCCACTACTTTACACATATTAAATAATAATTTGAATGCCTATAGTAGACTGTGCTTACCTAAGAATTACTCGTAATAATGATTGAGGAAGGCATAAAGTTTTTAACTCTTCACAACAAAATTTAATATAACATTGGTACTAAACTTTGGTAGTGGTTATAAGTTGAAAGGCAAAAAAGACATTCTTCTTGGAAGGAAGAAAGATATCTTTCATTAAATAAACATGGAATGAAACCACAACAAAGCTGCCAACGTGGAATCAAGTTGCCACAACAAAGCTACCACGAGAAGAGTTGCCAACAAGGACAACAGCAATGGAAGAGCTGCCATGTGGTGAAGACAATGGAACAACTTTTATATTATAATAATAATAATAATAACAATATTATTATTATTATTATAGATAGATAAATAGATTATAGATAAATAGATAGATTGATTATAGATAGATTGATACATTCAACTAAATTATAGGTGAGATTTGAGGAAGGAAATGCCCTTTACCTAAGCTACAACCTAATATCCAAGGCATTCACATAAAAGATAGTCCTTAGTTAAGGACACAGAACAATGTTAATCCCTAAAAGGTCACCAACATGAGCAGTTAGCACTAACTTGTCATCTCATCAGCCAGACACCACATAGATAACCGTGGGGATGATGGTTGAAGTAGTAGAGTCATTGAAATCAGAGACAGCTACTACAATTGCCCAGTTCTTGAACAATTGCTTCCATAGATGGCCTCTCAAAAGGAGACTCATGGCAGCAAAGCAAAGCAATTTTTGCCAGTTTAGCTGCTTCATATTCAAAGAATCTGCCATGGAGATTTGGATCAATAAATTCTTGGAATCTGAAGGATTCTGCAGCAAGCCTTATTGAGCTAGTAATCTGATGCTTTCCTGAGAGGATCTGGAAAAGCAGCACCCCAAAAGCATAAACATCACTTGTCTCTGCAAACCGGCCAGTAGTGGTGTATTCAGGAGCCAGGTAACCCCTTGCAGCACTAGCCTTAAGTGCAGAGAAGACAATATCATTAGTAAGAAGCTTGTACAGGCCAGAATCTGCCAGCAATGGGTTGTACCGCTGATCAATGAGCACTTTCTCAGCTGAGATGTTTTGGTGCACAAGAATGGGTTTGTTTGCTTTGTATGCATGTAAATATGCTATGCCTGATTAAAGAAAACAAGGTTCAGTATAGACTTCGAGATCGGAAAGCATGAGAATGTATCTCTTCTAATTACAGTCAGTAAGAAAATGATTACATGTCAAAATGAATATGAATTCAAACGAATGCAAATAACTCAAAACACATGTTTTAAAAATTATGGCTTAAAGAAAAGGAGTTTAAGGAAATTTCTTCTATAGTGGGGCCAAGGAATAGTGGCTTAGTTAACAAGGAAACCAACTATATGTTTATGCATAATATATAAATTATAATATGTAATGGAGTAGACATTTCTTAGAGTATCTATGAGTGGAAGTGAGAAAAGATATGCTCTCATTTATTTACTAGTCATTGCCTTTTTCTTAACATGCTGCTGGTTTATATTTTAGAATATCTCAAAAATTGCCAGTGTCAAAAGTGATAGGAAAGTAATTTAACAAAGGGTAGGATAGAAGGTTAACCTTGAGCAATCCCTTTCACAATGGAAACTCTAGCTGACCATTCAAGGACTTCTCCATCACCTTCCTTCACATCAAGGAAGCGTGTCAGATTTCCATTAGAAACAAAATCATAAATCAGAAAGCATTCACCTCGTCCCCTTGAACAACAAAATCCTCTCAACCTCACTAAATTATCATTCCTCAGAGAGGTCAAAATGTTCAATCCCTTCAAAAACTCAGCTTCATCCGACTTGCAACTAGTTTTACTGATGCTCTTCACTGCAACAACGGATCCATCTCTTAAAACTCCTTTATATGTTGCACTAAAGTTACTCTTACCCAACAAATTCAACTCACAGAAATATTGAGTAGCTGACTCCACTTCTTCCAAGTTGAACCTGAAATTCTGGAACACATCTTGGCTATCCCCATTGAAATTCCTACTCTCAGCCAAAGGGTCCCATCCATTAGAGTACTCAAGGCTGACCAAAGGAGATCCATTTTTCCTGTATATACCCTGGGCTTCATCAGTACTTAGACGGCTATCAGAGATATGAAAAGAATTTCCAAGCTTTTGTTTTCGCCTACGATATAGCGTGAAGGTCAAAATAGCAATTGCTGACATTGCAACTATAACCACAATTATGCCAACAGTTATAGATGTTGCTTGATTGGATTTTGAAGATTTTAGGCATTGAGTTCCATTGCAATGTAACTTTACATTTGCAGTTTCTGGGATATCTCTTGTTGATGCTCCATAAGGATCAGGTCTGCTGGGATTGACATGATCCGAAGCATTGCAAGTTTTCAGGGATGAAAACCCAACTCCACATAGCCCCAGATTGTCTTCATACAAAAATCCATCATCTAGTCTCTTCAGAGCTTCATTAGACCAAGGAAAATTAAATAAACACATTTTAGATTGATCAATTCAGATGAAGCAAAACAAATTATTGAAGAAATGGAAAGAACCAATAAAATAAAATCTAAGCAGTAGCATCATTATTACCAGGAGGTACATTCCCAGAAAGAGAATTGTTGTGAACATCCAGAACTTTTAGTGAAGGAGCATCAGCTAGGCTAGTGGGAATGGAACCAAAGAGATGATTAGAGCTCAAATCTAGCCTCACCAGCATACCCAAATCACCTAGACTAGCAGGGATAGCACCAGTTAATTGGTTTGACTGCAGAGCAACAACACTAAGCTTTTTCAAAGCACCAAGCTGGGTAGGTATGCTTCCTGTCAACTGATTATAACAAAGCTGCAAAACTGCAAAGCAAGTGTAAAGGGAAAATAAGCACACTGCCAAGTTTGAACTTTGAACCACCAATAAAACATTATTTCTAAGCAGAGCTGAAGAAATTAATTAGAAAAAGTCAAATTCTTAATAGCAACTTCAGTTTTGAACAAATACTAAATAGAGAGAAGTCTTGTAACTGTCAACAGAGTTAAAACTAATTGTTTTCTCCAGTACTATGTCAAGACTTTGTGTACAGTTTGTTGTAAAATGCAGGATTAAAAAGCAAGAGTTCAACAACATTAAATAACTACTTCGGAACAATCCAGTGCAAGAGAGGTCACCATTTGAGGGGGAAAAGCAATAGAAATGGTACAACAAATAAACACAACCAAGCCCAAATCTTTCAATGAAACCCATAACTAAACAGCACTTAAATGCACACAAAAAGAAGCAAACTTTTAAGACAGCAACACTTAAAGAAAATCCAAGACACAGAACAATGAAAGTTTCAATCTTCTTCAACAAAATCACAACCACTAACCTTGCAAGTTTTCCATGTTGCCGATCTCAGGAGGGATTTCCCCAGACAGATGATTCACATTCAAATACAAATCACCAAGCTCAGTCAAGTTTGCAATTTCTCTTGGTATCTCTCCATACAAAGAGTTATAATGCAAGTAGAGTCCTGTCAAGTGCTTGAGGCCAGCAATGGCTGGTGAAAGCTTCCCAGAGAGGCCCTTTCCCTGCAAAGAAACGTTTGCCACCTGACCCTTCTCATTGCAAGCTACTCCTTCAAAAGAACCACCACATGGGTTGCCATTGATAGTCCATGAGGACAGGTAAAGGCTCTCTGGATCCAAACTGGCTTTCATGTCCATGAGTGCTCTTAGCTCTGCATTCCCACAGACCCATGTTGGGTTTAAGAGAACAACCATGAGAGAGAAGAGAAGGAGAAGTGCTGAAAAACCCATTTTCAGTTCTGGATGAGAAAGGTAGAGGCTTTTCTTTCCTCCTTCTCACTCTAGTCTAGTGCAACAAGCTCTGGTTTTTGAACGGATACTGTTCTAGCTGCTTTGTAACGCTCTATGTTTCTGTCTGGTTGTGTGCTTTCTGTGTCTGTCAAGCAAAGAGAGTTACAAGTACAAGAGAACAGGTAAAGTACTCAAGATTAAGAAAGGGAGGAAAAACCATAAATCCAAGGCAGTAAAAAGTGGAGCTCATGCAACTTCTTATGGAAAAGTAACTTTAATTATACACATTACAATTTTTTTTTGTTTGATTATGTGTATTACCACCTTATTTTCTCTCCATTCTGATTTTGCCAGGCGGAGCGATGTGTATCTCTCTCTTTTTTTTTTTTTTGAAATAAAACTTTGACTTTAATTTTTTTTCTCCACTCTTTTGCTTTAATTCTTTTAATTATTTTTTATGCACTTATTAATTTAATTAAATGATAATTAAAAAATAAAAATAATTAAAAGAAAATAATTAAAGTCAAGTTTTATTTTTTTTCTTAGTAGTTAGTTGTAGTATAAATAGGATGTATCTTGGTACTTCTTAAAATAATTTTGATTTTTTTATTATATTTTTTCTCATATTATTTTTTATATTACTTCATATATCATTCATCACATCATTTTTTTTCTTATCATTTTTTTTATTTAATCACAATTATTAAAATAATGTGAGATAGAAAATGATGTTTCCTAAAACTAGCTATTTTTTCACTTATTCTCATAAGGCATTAAATAACATTAGTCTTATTATAACAAATTTTTGAATGGTAATAGCACTTAAGTCTCATTATAACATTTTTTGAATGGTTGAGATTACGCAAGTAATGATCTTTTTCCTTCTCAACCCATATGATATGAGGTTTAGTTCAAAACATAGTTGTAAGAACTAAACTGACTTGGTTGATCAAATCAGAAAATTGGTAACTCGGCCACTTAACCAGTCTGATTGGAGATTATGACTATTTTTTGTATAAAATTAGTTAAACTCGATTAAAATTGATGAAATCAGTTAAAAATTAAAATTGACTGGTTAGATGACTAGGCTATTAAATATGCCTATGTAATAATATTCACCATGGGAGATGAAAGACGAAGCTCTCCTATTGGACCAATGAAAGACTTTTGTTGTGAAGTGCGACGATAATGGCGAGAATTGATGCCATGAAGTTGGTGAACGACAATGAGGATGTCAACCATGAAATTGGTGGAGAAAGATGGTGATGGGCTGGCCAAGATGACTTATATGAAGTTAGTGCTTGGCCGAAATGGCTCAACGTTAGAAAGAGAAAAAAAAAAGTAAAGGAAAGTGAAACTAATAACAAAGGGTAATGAGGCTTAAAAGTTAATACATTTCTTTATTGTACATCTAGTTTTGCACTAGCCAACTTTAGACATGACTCTTCATATTTAAAAAAGACTTTGTCTCTCACTTTTTTTTTCTGAACCAAATGACATGTAATGTAAAAAAGAATTTGTTTAGTTTTTTTAATAAATTTTTTAAAGAATGAAATGGAACTCTACAAAAAATTTCTAATCATTATATCAAATTAACATATAACTTTTTTATTATTAAATAATACTGATACTAATTAAATTTATTTGTAAGTAGCATTTTCTAGTCACACCGCCACACCGGCAGTCAAACTAGCAACCTATTGACCTGATCTCTTAATCGGGTTAATCTCTTATCTGATTTTTACAACTATGGTTCGAAGTAGCAGAATGATATTGGTAGAGAAAAGACTCAAACTTTAATTTATTATGGTGAGTGAGATGCAAGTAAGATATATTCCAAAATGGGATGATGGATTCAACTATAAAACAATAAATGAAATAAATCACCAAAAAAACATAGAAGAGAAGGGGGGGATTTTTGTAGTGTTATTTTTATCTTTATTTTTTGAAAAATTCATTTTTGAGGCTCTGAATTGTTTTTACAGCTTTAAATTTCCATTATTTAG
The DNA here is from genome assembly GCA_029884595.1 of Ormosia semicastrata. Classification (NCBI taxonomy): domain Eukaryota; kingdom Viridiplantae; phylum Streptophyta; class Magnoliopsida; order Fabales; family Fabaceae; genus Ormosia; species Ormosia semicastrata. The sequence continues at coordinate 41,520,317 of JAQQTO010000059.1, forward strand.
CATATGGGTTTAAAGATAAATTTTAAACATTATTTTAAATTTTTAGAAATTTTAACCAAAAAACATTTTAGTGTCTCTACACTGAATAATTAAAATTTATTTTAAAAAAAACAAATAATTTTTATTCTAAATTAGTTCTATACTAATTATTCAAACTTACCTTTTAGGTATGCTTAATAATTCCTTGAACATTAGATTGCAGGGCAACAATGTGTATGTGCAATTGATTCATTGAATAAACACTTATTATTATTATTATTATTATTTGTTGGGTAAAAAAAGAAAAGATATATATTTTAGGAATGTTATAATATTACCAGTTTCTTGGAAAGTACTTCTCCTTCCTTTTCTTTTGTCTCTGTGCTTGAAATTTCCTTCCATATTTAACTTCTATCCAAGGAGTAAAAAAAGCATCACAGGTAGGATAAATATAACGTGGATATAAAAAAACTACAAAGCCATGAAAATATAAGATTAATGCACATTATTATTATATAAATATAGTAGTTACCAAAAAAGAGTAACATGTTCATAGTCAAATTTCAAACTTTTCATTTTTTTCATTAAAATTCTTTTTTTAGAATTTATTGAACAGAAAATGTACCAATGAGAATGATTAAGGATTAAGGATTAAGGAAATTAATTTGTCTGGTTTATAGGTCCCACCATTGGTGATGAAAGCGCGACGTCTGCCACGTGGACCGTTTGAGAGTAGGTATGACACGCGCCTAGCGCGTGGTAAATCAACACTTTTTCAAATTCAAATCCCCTGTTATCCGGTCCACAGTAAATAAGCTGAAATAATTTTTTTTTTAAATATTTTTATTAAATAAATGAGAGATTAATATTTTAAAATATAATGTGCTTAACTTTCTTTTGTTTTTCCAGTTTGTTATTGCTGCAAAAAATAATCCTTATTATTTTTCATTTATATATCACATTCATATTAAAAAATATATTAGACTTGAATTGAATTAATTCATATGCAGAAATTGAAGTGATGAAAATTGTAAAAAAATTAAGAAAAAAAAAGACTGAAAGAGAGAGAGGAAAATTATTATTTGAAAAGAAGGAAAGAAAGATCATGAACCAATATGTGATGTACAAGGGTTTATCGTAAATCCTTATCTGATAACTGGAAACTGAAATTAATTGTCAATATTTTACCACTCAGATATAATCCCTCATGGGTAAAATAGTTAGTTTTGCAGCTGTGTACTTTTTTCTGCTTTTCTTGGTCTGCCTTGTGTGCTGTTCCACTGGTTCTGACACCTCTCCACTCTTCACTGTCATTGACTCATTTCCATTGCCCTGCCCAATAGTTCTTATTCATTTGTTTTATTGCAATTCAAAATTTTGATCACAATATTTTATGATTATCAGCAACATAATCTTAAAAGAATAATAATATGGAAGCTTCCTTAATTTGAATCATTTTCATTGTAATAATGATATTTTTATCACAAATAATATATATATATATATATATTTTTTATACTATTTTTAATATTATTTATTATATTTATTTTTATTATTTTCTCTCATTTAATCATAATTTTAAAAATATATATAAATAATAATGCACTCCTTAAAAAAAGAATGTAACACTATCATTAATAGTTTCATTACCATCCAAAAGTTATTACAATTTAAAATATTCCTGAAGGCAAATCAGGTACTTGATCTTAAAATAGTTCAACAGATATGGTGCAATTATTTTTTCTTTTATAAACCAAATATTATTTTAAAACTTTCAATCGTTACTATTTTTTAAAATAGTATATATAAAACAAATATAAAATAAGACAATAATGAAATACAATTTGTTTGAGCATGTAACTGTCAAATTGGTGGAACCAATTAATTTTCCAGAGACAGAATTGGACCACAAAAGCATACACAATTTATTGAGTGTGGACATAGACATTATGCAAGAAATGGGGTCTATAAAAATTCAGGTGATAAAGAGAAATCTTAAATGTTGCATTGCTTGTTCTATTCTCATCAACTTATGAACCTGTGATTTATTTGACTAGAGTAAATGATGGCATGTAACTTATCTTTGCTCTGTAATTCTCTGAAAGCAACAAAATAATCCACTTGGTAAAACAAGACCACGCTATAACTAACATTTAATAAGACTTATTAGAAGAATATAAAAAGATTTTACTCAAAAGGGTCGTTGACAAAGTTCTTCTATGTCATTACCAATATATTATTTCATGAGTAAGTTATATGGGAAATCCCAACTGGCCCAGCCACTTTCTTCTTTGTATCTGTGCAGGACAGATTCCCCTACAAACATAACAAATATTAGATTATTCTTTTAGAGATTGGAGTACAATGTCTAGTTAGTCGTAAACTATAGAAAACAGTCTCCGTCTCCATGGCTTGGTATATGCAGCTTCAAATTTGAGTAATTAAGGAAGTTATCACACTAACCCAAAAAGGACGTTTGGCACAGCATTTAGTATATTGCACAGTGCAGCTTTGGAGGCCTTGGCCTATTATAGCTTGGTGTCCTAGACCGGTCCCATCCAAATTAGACCACAATGGGGGTATCTAATCTATGGCGTTGTGCATGAATAAAGCCTTGGTGGTAGCCAGGAGGCAAGCAAGAAAAGAAATTGGAAAAAATAAGAAGAAAAAAAAACAAGAACTTTGGTACCTCAGATGTGTAAACTGTAAAGAGTAGTGTGTTATAAATCAGAGTCTATAAGAGTTGTTCTGTTGTTGAATTTTTAATGTTTTACTTTTTTGCACTTTAGAAGATTTACTCCAGGTCCGTTTTGCCACTTTTTCATATGCTTTGCAGAGGCATATGGCATCTCTTACTTACAGGAATAAAATGCCACGCATCACTTTTTTTTGACTCACTATTCAGTACAAGCAAGGAGTAATGTTGGACCATGCTTTCATTTTATGAGAAGATAAAAGTTGGTTTTTTTCTCCTATTTTTTCATTTACTCTTAAAAGTGAAAAATTGTACGGTTTTTATAAGAATATAGATATTTTTTATTTATCATTTTATCTAATCTTTTAAATTATATATTGAAATACACTTATTTTAAAACATATTTAAAAATTGCTATAGATAATGATGACTTTTAATTTGTATAATTTTTTATAATAAATAATTTAAAAATTATTATGAGTGATGACAGTTTCTTACCTTTATAATTATTTGAATGGAAGCTGAATACTATTTTCAACTTCTTAAATTTTAAGCGTTTTAATCAAACCTAATTAGGTAGCCACGTAATGAAGTAGATTAGTCAAAGATTAGAAAAGCTTGATTTTATTTTGAGGTCATGTGGCTAAAACTTATTCCCCACCCCATCAGTCTGTCATTTATGTTCAGTAGTAATCAAGCTTTGTGATTTATTATGATAGATACTACCAATGCTGCAATCGCAGGTTCCATGGTGCTGGCATCTGCTATTTCATTTCCATCATCTCCGTGATTTATCATTCAAAGGTAACTCTACATCACTAGGCAAACTATGTGAAAAATTATGGCCACCTCTGATTCAATTCACTTGAGCTTAATTAAGTGGCTATCTTTAGTTTTATTGAAGCATGACAAAATGCATAACCTACAAAAGTCTTCATTGGAGACAGTATTTTCACTGTTTTGGAAAGGTTTCCTTTGTCTCTGAAGGCCTTTGCATGTGTAGATAGTGCATAACACTTATACGTATCTGGTGACTCTAATAAGAATTTTGGATGCTATTACTTGGGGTCAACACCAACATGAAAAGCATCTCCTTTTGATAGAATATGTAGAAAATTCAGACTGCCAAGCCATTACATAAGAGTATGTTACTTGAACACCCAAAAGATAATACTTTACTTATATCTGCATATGTTATATCAATTCTAACTTTAGATGCAGTAAGCGACAGTATACAACCCCACTCACATGAATGTATGGTGTCCCAAGAGATGTGACATTGGAGTGTAAAAAAAAAAATTATTGTTTACATAATGCCCCAGAAGACGAGTGTAAAAAAGAAAGGAACTGTACCCATGTATAAAGAGGAAAGAGAACCAAGATGCCAAGCATAAAGTTGTATTGATGGTTTATAACATAGAAAACAAAAGTTGTAATGATGGTCATGGGCCCAAGTACCCAACTGTATAACTACCCTGAGCTGAGTCCATTTCTCAGAATGCTTAACCAAATACCATGCTAAAAAAATCAGTTCTTAAATCTTACTTGGAGATCTGTTCTTTTCCTTGTTTTTCGATTAATTTCTAAGTTAAGCTTGGTGATTAAATTTAGAAAGTAAACACTCTCAAAAGCTCAGAAGTTGAATATCTTAGACTTTTCTTTCTTCTACGTGGAATTCAGGTTAGCTTGAAGAGAATGAAATTAACAAATTCATACGGCCCTAGTTACTTTTTTTTTTCATCTAATCAAATACTCAATTGTTTATGGCATGCTCCAAGACACTAATTTTAATAGGTTAAAATTTTTGAACATCATGAGCCTTTTCATATTTCTTATATTGCTGAGGTTACTCCTATAGAATGTTGTGAGCCATCTAATATGGATCATGGTGGTTTGGGTGATAATGAAGGGGTTGTACCTAATGAGGAGTCTGATTCATGTGTAATTGGAGAGTTAGTGAAATTTATAAAAGCAAAAAACAGAATGTGGCAAATTACAAAATATAATGTCCTGATCACATTGTGTTAATCTATTTCTTTGCCAAGAATATAAGAAGCTAACTTTTTGATATGATTTATTCTTGCATTTTAGGAATGGTAAAGTCAAAGTTTGAAATGTCTATATTATAGAAAGGATTGAAAGTTTATTCTAATGTAAGGTGTCATCGGAGAAATCTTGAAAGGTAAAACAAAATGTCATAATAAAGGTTTTTAGAGATTGGGATAAATCATGTCAATTGTTACTCAAATGGTTGGATGCATTACAAGTGTATATGGAAGACACAGTAGTTCAGTTACAAACAAACGACTTTATTCAGGGAAATCATTGAAAAAAGATATTTCAGGTGTTTTACTAGAAAGTTTCTTAGAATTTAATTCAAAAAAAATAACGAAGTTATAATTTGAATTTGTTACTGAGCTTTCATCACTGTTTAAAAAACTATTGGCGCTTCCTCTGATTTAGGTGAACTAGGAATGCCTTATTGTGACTTCAGCATTTAATATATATATATATGTCCTTGTTAAAAGAATTCAAGTACTATAAAATATTTAACTTCCAAATTTAGAAAAATATTTCCATTTAGACTTTGTTTTATGAATTTATTTGAAACCATGACTAAGTTGGACGCAGAATTTGGAAGAACTTCAACATAAGGTCAAATTATAGACGACTATAGTCAGGCTCTATAAAATTAAGAGTAAGTTGGCTTCCAAGGAATAAAGTAAAATGCCTTAATAATGTCTCAGTGAGATGTATTGTACATTTAACATTAGAGAAGAGCATTAAGATGATTGATTCACAGAGTTGGAGCCCTCTCAGCAGTCCCAGCAATCACAGTGAGCAAGTTGTTACCAAAAGGGTCACTGAGATGTTTTGCAAAGTTCTCAACAGGACCTTCTCCTGTGACATAAGCTTGGAAGTAGAAACCAAGCATGGCAAACATTGCAAGTCTACCATTCTTAATTTCCTTCACCTTTAGCAGTGCAGCTTGGTCTGGATCCTTTGCTAGCCCCAATGGATCGAATGGACCACCTGGATGAAGCTTGTCTTCCAAATCCTATCAGGAATAGGTCACAATTAGTAAATCAACTGATTAATTTTTGTTAAAAGTTCTCTAAAATTTATAAATACAGTGGTAATATGCATTCCTATATACACTGAATTCAGAATTAAGATGTTTCATTTTGATGAATCTCCTTTAGTAATAAACTAATAATCCTTATGGATCTAAGAAAGGTTCAGTTATAACAATGACTGCAAACAAATATCCAAATTAAAATGTTACATACCAGGCCATTAATAATTCTGTAGTACTCTGCTCCACCCAGAAGAACAATCTCAGCAATGACAGCAACAATAAGATTGATGGGGATAGGTTTTCCGAAATAGTTCAACGTACCCCCATCAAGAAGTAAAGCCCCAGTCTGCATTGATTCCACAGCGAAAATCGGCTCAATGTGAATAATATAATCACAAATTTTCAACCAAGGCCATTTTAAAATATGTTATATGCTAAATTAAAAGATTAATCTCTATTGAAAGTTAAAATAGATTATTACCCAACAATCAAGATTAGTTTAAGACACGGTCGATAGCAATTAAGGCAGAAAATGTAAGATGATATGGGTAAAGTACATAGAAAGGGTAAGTTTATACTCAATCTGAAGTCACAAGAATGGTCATTTACACACACAACAATTGTATTGCTGTTTCAATAATTTAGCATGAACTCGAGTCAATTGGAGTTGTTTTGCTCATGGCAGAGAGAATAAGGGTCATGTTTTACAACTGATCACAGAAGTGCTGCTAGCAGCTTAGCATCAGAGCCAGCATATTCCAAACTTTTCAATTTTACAGTCTGTACAGGCAAGACGAAGTTTGGAGAATGTATAAGACCCAAACAAAACCGTACACAACGTTTGGTTTCCTAGTGAACTAAGTGCAGTAACTAATTGGTTTGATATCAAGGGCTGTATAAACTAACAAATAATTTTCCCAATTCCAACAGCTTTCACTTTAATTACCTCCAACCCAAAAGGAAAAAGAAAAGAAAAAAGTGGAACTACTAAATAAATTATGATTAAAAGATAATAAGCAAAATTTTGGTTTCGAGTTATTGAAATTCACCCAAGGAAACATACACAAAACAATGTATATACTAAAGTACTAAACAGAGGTATTCCTTTCCCTGACTAGAAAAGAGTCTTTCAACTACTTTTCAGCAGGTAATATGTGTAAGAAATTAGAGATACCGGATACGTGTATAATTGCAAGTTGTTTAGCCAAAACTCAGCTTAGTACAGTGCTATGAGGTAGATCTATATAATTAATTTGTTGAGAGTCATAAAACCAATGTATGAATGAAGTTGACACGGTGACAGTTCACAGAGCTTGCAAACCTTGAACCAAACAGCCTCAGGACCACAGCTAGCTCCAAATTTGTTAAAGGCCTCAGGAATGATGAATCCAGCAGCACCGAGCATTGCCCATCTGGCGTGAATCAACTCATATGCCTGATATCTGCATCAAAACATCAAGCACCAACACCACATTACCACACAAATAATCTAACATAAGCATATATTGAAGAAATTCAGTATTTCAGCGTATATAAAGATATATAGTTTTTTAGTGTTTGACATACTTGGCGAAGTCCTCTGGCTTCTTGCTAAGACCAAATGGGTCATAACCATAACTGCAGGCACGCAGATTAAGAAATTAACAAAACAAGAACTAAACACTCATAAATGTTCAGTAACTTCATTAGTTTGCATGTCAATGTGAGTTGCAACATGAAATAAACACATACTCTCCAGGGACTTCTCCAGTCAAGTACTCCGGGATCTCTGATCGGTCCAAGAGACCCTCTGGCAAGAAGATCCTTCTGTCAGGACCTGCCACCAAATGAAAGCAAAAAGTTAGCAACTATTGATACGAATTGTATTAGTTAGTTAGTTACATTGTTAGTAAGTTAGTGAGCATATTTGTATATATAAGCCTTAGATGGCCATAGTTACTCATTAGGAAACTTGTATCTTTTGGATGAACATAGTTTATATGGGAGTTTTCTCTCCTTGACTGGATGAACATCGTTTATATGGGAGTTTTCTCTCCTTGACTAGAAGGAAAGAGAATTATAGTTCTAACAACTACCTTCTACCTTCAACTCCTTTGTTAAGAGAAATGAGGATGAACAAACACATTGAAGTTGGAGAGTTGGCAAGTGGTGAAGGAAAGAGAATTATAGATTTATAGTTCTAACAACTACCTTCTACCTTCAACTCCATTGTTAAGAGAAATGAGGATGATCAAACACAAAAGTTGGAGACTTACCATACCACTTGGCGAGCTCCTCATTGGCTGGAGATACAGCAGCAGGCTTTTGCTTTGAAGGTGGTGGTGCTGCCTTCTTTTTGGAGAAAAGAGCAACAGTCTTGAAGGTGGCAGGGCTGGAGGGTGATGGAGCTGACCTAGCGGCGCCATTGAAGTTCAAAGGGTTTCCGAGCATTTCCGACATGCCGAGGGAGGCAGCCGCGGTGGAAGTGGCCAAGGAAGCCATGTTTTGGAAGCCTCAGAAACTCAGCTGAAGATGGTGCAGGTTGATAAGCAGTGTAGTTGATGAATGAAGGATAAAAGGGTGAGAAGAGGAAGATATACTATATGCATGGTTTGGTGGATGTGGACATGCCACGTCGGATTCATGATCATGGACTCTGATTGGTTTACATGCAGAATGTGTAATCCATTGCAAGGATTTGATTGGGTAAGCTATGATACGTGGAAGATGATGGAGCTGACGTGGGGTGTTCCTGAGCTGGTATATTACTTAGGTTTGGATATCATGTTTTATCCTACCTCATGGACGTTTTTTAATCATCCATCCCCTTTACCTGTAAAGCAACATAGATCCATTCGAGGCTTTTGATTTTGTAATTTTCTTCAGATTCAGGACAAACAGTGTCTTCCACATGATAGTAGTAACACTCACATGACTTGCAGATACACAGTGCATAGAGACCATTTTATTTTCGTTTTGGGACCATTTCATGGGAAAAAAAATTATTGTGAAATAAGATTTTCAACAAGTCACGTATGGCAGTATACTAGACCACCCAACTCTTCTGATGATGAAAATTTTAAAACGACACAAGGCTTGCCACTTCAGTTCAGTTGCCATTGCAGCTTGTATTTGAATTTGGTACCACCACACACTGTTACTTGTATACAGTGGCAGCAGCGTTGAAAGAACTTCCAAGTAGACTTTTGACAAGTATTAGTTATATCACCCAAAATCAAATTTCTCAAACAGAGTTTTCTAATTTTGATCATGGTGGGAAATCTGCTAGAAATTGCTAAAACCCAGTATAATAAGCAACCAGCCCTTACTCCATTGCTCTGGTTACTTCACAAAATTATGGCACACATCAGACAATTCAGAGAATCCGTCCCTCAACTAAACAATGGTGGAACTCACTTTTATTGAAGAACAAATAATGCTCCAGCTGAATATAAATATGAAATTTGAGTATCTCATGATTGCTAGGAGCCTAAACATGCTAAGTTTGTCATAAATTATCGTTCAGTAAGTAACTAGAAAATACTGGTAGACAGAACTTAGTTTATACAAATATATAACTTCCATTCATCATTTCATCTTCTCCACTTGTCAATTTCTCTTGATGTTACCGTGATAAGCTTTTTGGTATTAATGAGAAGCTCATCCACAAGTGCAGTAATATCATCCCTGACAGCAGAACAAGAAATATTCAAAACAACATTAAAAAAAAAAAAAGACATAAGATGAAATTACAGAATAATTTCAGTTTTAGAAAACTTCCATGGTATAAGCTCTTTGCAGGAATAATTTATTTGAAAGGTTAGTTACCACTTACCAGAACCCATTATATCTACACATTGTGGTGGTGTATTTTCCTTTAGTTTTATTCTTTTCATAAAAGTGGAGTTCTCTCTTGTATCAAACATGTTGTTCTCAAGACACACAATGCCTAATCATATGAAGCAGAAAAATTAAAGAATTCAATATTATAAAAAAGGTAAGGATATTCTCACTCCATTTTTACACCCTCCTATGGTAGAGTAGCTTAGGCTTATCTTACTAATAATTTACTATTCTGTGTTGGTAATTTTTTTTTATCACTGTTTAAAAGTTAGGTTACTACCATATTTCAAAAGTTATTAATACTGAATAGAGGAATGCTATCAGGACACTCTTAAACACACTCTTTCTAACACTTGCTCAGTTATGATTGAACAAGTGTTAAAAAAAGTGTATCCAATAATGTGTTGGTAGCATTCCTCTACTGAATAATCACTTACTAGCAAGATATGTGTAAGTTACTAACGACCATAGGAAAGGTGTAAAAGTGGTGAGAGAATATTATTATCCTTACCAAAATTCTTTATGAAAAGTAGTGGCTCAAAGTCCGGTGTTAGTGGGGTTAAGTAACAGTCTTAGATATGCTAATATTTTCTACCATTCTCATTTCTCATTACCCAATCTAACAATTTTTTTTACTTCCAGTGACACTGACACTAAATCACTTGGTCCACATATTTTAATCAATCACACATCTAATCTATGAATATAGCAAAATGGCCGTTTGCTCATCGTCAAATAATATTAAGAGTAAATTTCTATTCCCTCCCCTTTATTTTGCATTTAGTACATAGACCTTCCCTCTATTATGAAAACCTACACAAAACTCTCTTTATAAAGGCACTTCAATTACTTTCAAATCGCTGCGAAGCCTAACAGATTCATAAATTGAGCAGTTATCTCACCATCTACATAGATGCCTTTGTAGTCAAATGGCATTCCTACCCTTGTTCAGCCCTTTGGTCAAGCCAAGAACACATTCATTTGGTGCAATTGAATAGAAAGTTTATCAGCACCAAATGAATATTTGTTTCTTCTTTTCTCAACATATAAAGCTAAACAAGAGTAGGCATGGCATTTGACCACAAAACATCCATGGCATTACTGCTTAGGTATTGAATCTGTTAGGTCTAATAGCATTTTGGAGTAAGTTGTAGAATTTTTTATAAATACAGTGGAGTTTAATGTAGGTTTTCAATTTCATTATATGAAGTAATAAATGCAAAATACAAGGGAATAAGGAGTAATTTACTCTAATATAGTAATAGTAATTCTATTGGCAACCTAAGTCTTTTAATAAAGGTGTCAATCAAACCACACCCACCAAGCAGCTAATTTATAAAAATAAAAGATAAATCAAAAATTAAAAAAAATCAAATAAAGGTTTTCAGAAAGGCAAAAACCAAAGTCATATTAGATAATAAAGTCTTGTTACCCAAAAAAAAATTTCTTTTTTCTATGTGACTTGTTTATTTGTTTTCTTTTTCCATTTCTTTCTTCAAATTTATAATAGGAACAATTAAAAAAAAATCAAATACAGGACTTTTATCTCTTTTAGCCTTAAAAACAAAAGTATATTGGCAAACACAATGCAACCGAATGATTTACTAGAACATTTATCAGCAAAAGAATAAAATGAAAGAACGAAAAAGGAGTAGACCAAAATGAGGATATCTGCATTAAGAAAGGCTTCATGTAATAAGGATAATTAGACAATGTACTTACTGAGAAGGAATGTTTCCAAAACCACGAAATGGAGTGCCAACATTAGAGTACCTCCTATTCTCATCTTGTGCTATTCCCTTCCCCACACCGTAGCCAAATCCTAAACCAACACCACATCCAGCACCAAATCCAAAACCAACTTGGAAGCCAGGAATTCCAGGGCCAAAACCCACTCCTGGAGTCAGAAAAAATATTTTGCATAAGATTTGATTAGCAAAAAGCATTGCAAAAGCATTTGGGGTAATACTCCCTTTCGTTCAGTAAGTTAGAGCTAATAACAAACGACCAGTGGGTACAGTCCCACCAATGATTCCAGCAAAAGTAGTAACCCCATTTCAAGACTTGATGCCAGCATACAAGAACACACTATGTATGATTTGTTAGTTATTCCTTTTTCTCTGTTCATCACTCAGACTTCCCTTTTCTTCATGCAGCCCCCTTTGTCGCAATGTTCTTTCACTCACATCATTATTTAGTCAACAACCAAAAGAAAAAAAAAATCTTCATCCTACACATCACCAGCCATTGAGTAATGCGAGACTCGAGAATGGATCTTTTCATGTGATTTTTCACATGACAAGATCATGTATAGTAGAGAGATAGACTCAAAGATTATAAAAAAAAAAATTCACACATTTTGACAGGCCCCACTAATAAAATCTGTGTCTATCTCCCTCCTACAAAATGACTTTATCACGTGAAAAATCACATGAGAAGATCAATTTCCAATGCTACTCACATACACTTACACATACATCACTTCACATCTGCAAAGTTTTCACCATCTGATTACACTTCATTTTCTACACACATACAATCTAATTCTAACACCTCACTAGATGTGAGAGATGTGAATCAACTAATGATGTGCAAGTATCCTTATTCCCAGCCATTAGCCAATTGGTATATAAAGGTTTATAATCAATCTTCCTTGAAACCATCACAACTTTGTAAGAAGACCAGATTATAGTTAATATTGACAAGATGAATAAACTTTTAGCAATAAAATATATATGTTATAAATTCAAGTAAACTATGATACCAAGATGTTTGAATTTCCTATTGATTCATTTAGAAAGAGTTATCTACCAATTTTCCCATCCAAAACATAGAAGAATATCAAGAACTGGATAACTATGCCATATTCCAAATAATCCATTTGTGTTTGGTTGTATCATATGTTATGTACCTCCGAGAAGACCAACGCCGATGCCGAGGCCGCAGCCGGCGCCGAGGCCAAAGGCGGGGCCCACTTTACCAAAATCGTTGGACTTGAGCTCCGGAAGTTTCCAGAGCAAACCCTTGTCCTTGTCCCCAGTATCATCGTCTCTGCCACTGCCACTGCCACTCATCTTTCTTTGTTTTTTCTCTTGTCGGAAAGGTTTAGCAGGAGAAGAGAGAAGGACCCTACCCTACCCTGTGTGAGTGGATCTGTGGAATGTGGATGTAACAACAAGTTATTACTTTACATTACAAGCAACCCCCAGCAGCACCCAAGTTTGAAAACTGATACCCCCAAAATGCTGACGTCCTTCTTCTTCTGCAATTTTTTAGTTCATGAATTTAATTATTTTTTGTTTAAAATATCTCCACTTGATAGTTAAGAAATCAATCGCCTGAAATGCAGGAATTCATCCACGTAAATCCTAAAATCAAATTTAAAATTACATATTAAGGAATGTGAACATATTATAAAAAACATAGACTGTTAATTAACCTTTTGTCGTTGGTGATTGATTATAAAGTCAACTAATGGTAATATAATATAGGTTAATTTACTTTTTTATCCCTCTAGTTTTCTTGAATTTTCAAATAGATTTTTATAATTTAAAAAATTTTAATACTACGAATGTTTGACAATAATTATAAAATATGAATTATTTCAATAATCGATTATAATAAAATTAATTTTATATTTTGATATGTTAGTTAAAAAAATAATTTTTAATTAATATGTTTTATTTAAATTATATAAAAAATTATTTTTATGTATTAAATTATCAAAATAAATATAGAATGATTCAAAAAATTATTTGATTGAGAATAAAATAGTATTTATATCTCAAAGTATAATGAATAATTTAAAATCTAGAATCATAAATTTTAATATCTAGCATTATGAAAAAAAATTATAATGCATTAAATTTTGTATAAAAGTTAAAATAAATTTTGTCAAATATGATTAAACAGTAAAAAAACTTTTTTTGAAAAAAATAGTTGGCAATAGATTTAGGGGTGTTTGGGAGCAACTGTGAAATTTTGGTTATTTTAATAATTAATTATTATATAATCGATTATTATTATAATTGATTTAATAGAATTAATTTTATGTTTAGATATGTTAGTTGAAAAATAATTTTAAGCTAATATATTATGTTTAGATAGTATAAAAAATTAATTTTATACATTAAATTACTAAAATAGATATAAAATTATTTTAAAAAATTTAATTTAGGACAAAATAGTATTTACGTCTCAAAGTGTAAGGAATAATTTATAATCTATAATCAAAAGTTTTAATCTTCAGCATTATGAAAAAAAAATTATATTACATTGAATTTTGTACAAAAATTGAAGTTAATTTTGTCAAACATGAACAGACAGTGAAAAAAAATTCTAAGAAAAAGTTGTTTCAATAGAAAAAAAGCAGTTGCCAAACATGCACATAGTTTGTTGCCGACTATGAAGCACGAACATGCCATTTTTGAGGTGTGTCTGAGTATCGGACACGTGTCCGTATCGAATACATAAAGACACGTGTTACGACACACGTATCTTGTATGTCTGAATGTGTCCAATTAAAAAGATTATTTTTTTTAACTTAAACGCGTCTTGGACACGATTCGAACATGTTTGGACACGTTTAAGATAAGACTTGGACACGACTCATTAATAGTTTTTTAATAAAAAATAAATTTCTATGACTAACGTCTAATTAGTAAGCTCATAACTCATCCAAGTTCAGTCACATGACTGACGTCTCAAGTCACTATTTTCATATACAAGTATTTTAAGTTTTATCTTTTCACACGCTATTATTAAACTTTTAAATTTTATCTTTTCACACATCACTATTTTCATCTGCTTCTTATACCTCTACAATCGTATTAAACTGTCCACTTCACTAAAGTTTGTTTCACACCAATATTCCTCTAGTTAATTCTTTTTTGAATGCGTATGTATTTGTATATGTTAGTTTTATAAAGATAAATTAATTTAAAGATTTTTTAAAAAATGTCAACAAAAATTATATTCCATATTTTTTAGAGGAATTTACTAAGTAGTAAATATTAACACATATGATATATATTAAGATATTATAAATGTTTAAACTTATAAAAATGATATTAATAAATTATGAATTTTTTTCTTAAAATTTGTAATTATATATATGCAAAAACCTTTTTTTCTAATTTATTTATATATATATATATATATATATATATATATATATATATATATATATATATATATATATCGTGTTTATATTTTATAATTTTTAAAATTTAATGTGTTTTATATCTATATCAGTATCGTGTTAAAGTATTAGGTCCGTAGACTATCACTTTATTGGTTGCTAAACATGCACCTACTCTTATATTTTTAAATAAATTTTTATAATTAAATCTTTAAAGCTTATAATAACAACATAAAATAATTTATAAATAATTGTAAAAATCTATTAATAGATTTTAACACTTTAGTTAATAGAAACTTATTTTATTTTTTTTAAATATAAAAACTTTATTAAAAAAATTAATTTATAAAAATTTATTTAAAATTTTAATGACACTACAGAGACCAAAATTATTAGCTATAATATATTATCATATACTTTACTTGGTAAGTAATTAGAGTTGGAGTGCAAGCTAGCCACACACTTTAGATTAAGCATCAAAATTCAATCTTGGAACACGTAATTGTTGAAAGTCGTTATAGTTGAATAATATACAAATTTTTTATTTTATTAACGATATTTGTTATGAAAATAAAAAATAAAATTTTATATAAAAATAAAATAAATAATATTATTTTTAATTTTTAATACATTTAATATAAAAATTCTATTTTAATTTTCTTAAACAAAACTCATTATTATATTATTAAAGTGTTTAGTCATTACAAATATAAATAAACTAATTCTATATTTTTTTAAAAAAAATTAAATAATATATAAAATAGCCTTTTTCCATGCCAAATCTTCCCCCAGGCCAATACAAGAAGGAAATAGTACGTATGTTAAAGCACTCTTGTACGCATGCTATTTGAGATTGAAATAGTAAGAACTCTTTTGTGAACATCTTAGTTTTTACTCACTTTTATTTTGGTTGTACTGGATTGTTCGTGATTGTAAATGAAGGCAAAAAAACACTTGCAAAAGTTAAATTGGTGTTGAAGATTAAGCTTGTCCAATTGTTTTCCTACAAAAGTTATTAAGCTTGGGTTGATAAGATTGAAGAAGGAAGAAGAAAAGCTTGATCTTCTGTTATTGGATTTTTAAAAGCGCACCCTTTCATTACTTTTTTTAAATTTGATTGTTATTTTAATTTAAATAATTTTTTTGTAATGATTTGTAAACATCTCAACTATTAAAAATTTAAATAGTTAAAGATTACTTACTTTACTCTCCAAAATGAGCTTATCACTTTAGAAGAGTCAAATCTACATACCTTATTTATATACATTTCTGTATTGAAAGAATTTTAAAGAATCACCTAAATTAAGTTGATGAGTGTCGCAACTGTCCCGAAGAGCATCGCGAAAATAAAAAGAAAGAGGAAGAAAAAATCTCGGGGTGTTGGGAGTCGCCACCAATCGCTTTATCCATTAAATGAAATGGTGCAATTGGACACCTAAAAGATGATTTACGTTTCAGAGTTTGAGGTTCGGGGGTTGATTACGGGTAGAGAATGTGTTAGCACCCTACACCATCTGTTCTAAGAACGGTTATCTATTTAATCTAATGTTATTTGCAATATTAATTAAATTGATCCTTCAAAAAAAGAAAGAAATATTTTTTTTTTGTTTTTACTTTAACATGTCCCATTTTGTCAAGCATAATATCAAGAATGATAAATGACTAAGACCAGAAATGGGTAGCTAAATAGCCATTATTTTGAAATAAATTCTAAGTTTATAACATATTGTATAAAAGTGGTGAATCAAAATTTTATTTTTTTGAAGAGAAGTAATTTTCAAAATAAAATGGTCAAATAAAATCTCATTTATAATAATAAAAAAAAAAATTTAGGCACAATGAGATTTTTGTAGTAATTTTAAAAAAAAGTCTTCATAAAAAAATAAAACTTTAATTCACCACAATCATAATGTTGAAACTGTATGAAATTATTCACTTTTATTTGAATATTTTATTTTACAAAAAAAAAAGTTTTATTTTGGTTTATAAAAAAAGTTGTATTTTAGTTTACATAATTATTTTAATTTTGATGTAGAGGATTAGACGCCACGTAGCTCCTGACAAAATCCAATATAAAGCCTCAAGACTATCGGGAAGAGTGAATCTGATCGGTGCTCCGATCCTTGATGCACAATTTTTAGTTGTCGCATTTGCAAACCCAAGTGCAGGTTGTCTCAAGTAATAAATTTCTCGGTGAGTCCGAGTCGATCCTCAGGGAATTGATGAACATTATTTAAGGTAAGGTAAATATTTTGTTATTACAAAAAATTATTTACTTGGGTAAAAATGATCCACTCTTGGTAAATAAAGTAAAAGTAAGATTAATTCCTTTTTATAACTCAATTAGAATCCTCGCATGACATGGAGGTTCCAATCGAAAAATATAACGTTAAAAGTCCATTAAAATAATACACGTAATTATATTATGTTTCCTAAAAATATTACCACCATTTATAAATGGGTTAAAGATTCATTGTTGCCAATATTTTTCTACAACAAATCAAGAACTCCTCTTTACAAAGATGGTTTCTAAATTATAAGAAACAAATTATAATACGTATAATGGTTACTAGAAAATATAAATCATTTAAGCACAAGAGAAGAATAAATCTAACCTTACTTTATTACCAAGAGCTTCACCCTTTCACCCAAGTAAAATGAAACTTAGTTACTCATAGATAAGAAGAAAGAAAGAAAGAAGAAGAAGAAGAGGAACATGACTTTCATTTAGAACAAAGGAAAATTACTATAAGAAAACCTAGTAACAAAATGGTATCATTTTGGTAACTAACACCTAATACCTTCAATGATCTGCCAAGGCCCCCTTTTATAGAGGATTAGAGATACAAAATGTCAAGGGGGCTGAGTTATTAGTGGTTGAATGATTAGAAAATGAGTGGAAAATGCCAAATGACATTAAATGAGTGAGAAATTATGGAGATTCCTTGTCTCCGAAATCATGCAGCTCTGAAGTCATTGCATTCGTCATTTTTGAACCAAGTGGTCTTCATGAAAGTTGTAGGCCTGGATCTTAGCTTTCAAATGGCTTTAGTTTGGGTCCAATATCATTTCTACAACTCCAGATACGTTCAAATTACTACATACTATCCAGGCCCAGTCACAGCTCCTCTGTTCTGACTTCCAAACCCAATATCACCTTCAATGAATCCGATTCTGGAAAAGTGTTCAACATGAAAGTTGTAGATATGGGTCTTAACTATTCAGAATCCAAATTTCAGTCCATTTTACAACATCTAGCCCAAAATCTGTGATGAACAGTATACGTAGGTCAAGCTGTCAAGAACAGCACTCTAGTTCTTGCTTCAACCCCAATTTGAGTTATCTACTCATGTGATTGGGCCTTTGAGGTATTCATAAAAGTTATAGAACTCTCTCTTATCTTTCAAATGCCACTAGAATCAGCTCCAAAGACCACCTACAGCCCAATATATGACCCAAATACAGAAACAGTGTAAGATATGAATCATGCTGAAAAATTCAATTAAGTTCAATTTGAGTCCAAACTTACAAAACATAATAAAACTCAATCAATTAAGTACATAAAGAGTGTAAATGACTAAGAATGAAAGCTTATTAATGTATCAAATATGTGATCATCAAACTCCCCCACACTTAGCTTTTTGCACTTCTGAGCAAAACACATAAGATCACTCATTAAAAAACGAAACCGACTCAAAAGCTAAACACTCTAAAAGACTCAATTTCTAATAATATTTAAAAATGAAGAGCAATCATTCAAGTAATCAAAACATTCATGAGGTAACATATCTTCACTTCTCAAATCAACAAGCAAGGTTATTTCAATTGAAAAGCATGAGTCAAGAATGATAGATTTTCACAAGATTCACTCTCAATCCCTCAAGTGTTTAAAAGGTAGGTATTTCACTCAATTCAACCCATGAAAATTACACTACCATAAGCTTGCTTATCTTCTACTTCTCCACTACTCAGAACACATGCACACACAAATCATGAGGACTTTATTCAATGTTGTAATAGGGTCAAGGTAAAGGAGGAGGTAATATAGATATGACAAGTTAAACACCAGAGAATAAAAGAACATGAGAGCTGAGTTCAATTAACAAGCATGAAAATTCATCCCAACTCCACCTAATACAAATTCTCTTTACATATTCTTTTCCTTTCCTTTATTACCTTGTTGACCCTCTTCTTTTTACAATTTTTTTTGATTTTTTTTATTTTTCATTTTTGATTTTTTTTTTGAAGAATAAGAACATCATATATACACATTTTTTTTTTAAAAAATATTCTGCACACACACCCCCACACTTGTTCAAGAACTCATCGAATGACAAACTAATGTTCTCTTATTTCCTAAGGTCAAGTAAGAACATGATTTTTCATTTAAGGCGCATAATGAGTTCGAAACAAAAAAAAAATAGTCAAATAAGCTTAAAGGGGTTAAGCAAAGGAAAATTTGCACAAGGTTGACTATTTGGCTAAAGTAGCTATTTCAAGAAAAATGCCTCAATCATATTCATGTATGCATATGAAAATGTAGTCTCAAAAAGAATCAAAGCAAGTTCTAGAGCAACAATTCCATGAGTGAAATTCACACAAGAAAGAAAAGAATGGTACAAATGTTCAATCCATTCATCAATAAGCTCAAAATCTCACAAGGCATAATTCTATCATTCTCAGTCCACCAATTCAACATCCATAACCAAGCATGTGAATTTTAAGAAAGAAGACAATTTACTCAATCATGCAAATTTTCTTGAATTTGAATTGCTACTTCCACATAAATTAGTTACTACCCTAATTACTCCTTACTCTGCCACTAATTTTTGATGCGTCTCAAAAATAAATAATTTACTCTTTACTCTACCATCCCTAATTACTTTTGTTGTTAAAAAAATTGATGACAAACACAACAAACATATTCACAAACACACTTTCTAAATCTTTTTTTTTTATTTTTTTTAATGATAAACGCAATAATCATATTAACAAACACACTTCCTAAATTTTTTTTTTGATTTTTTGGGTTTTTTTTTTGTTTTATTTTTTTTACAACCATCCTTCCCCCCAACCAGATCACAACATTGTCCTCAATGTCAAAACATAGATAGGTAAAGGATAGAATATATTACCTATTGCTGCAATTACTGAAAAGAAAAAAAAATCTCACACAAATTTAAACAGAAACAAAGTACGATAAATAAAACCAAAGCTTGTAATTATTTAAATAGTTGGAGTGTCTTGGCTGGCTTTCTTTTCATTTTGCTTCCTTCACCACTTCCTTCACCGCTTCCTTCGGATCAATCTATCTGAGCTGTTACTGGATCAAGTTCATAAACAAATGCTTCTAATTTATCAATCAATTCATCAACAGTAGAAGCAGAGATAAGGAGTTGTCTTGCTGAAGGTGTGACAAATTTCTATTCCACGGCATGGTCAACAAAAGATAACAAATTATCAAAGAAATTATTAACATTCAACAAACCTATAGGTTTATGGTGGATGTTCAATTGGGCCCAAGAGACAACTTGAAAGACTTCTTTCAAAGTACCAAAACCACCAGGTAAGACAATGAATGCATCAGAGTTGTCAAGCATCGCCTTCATTCGTCCATTCATAGAGGATACCTTAATTTCCAGTCCAACTGTCTTTCCAACGATGTTCCTTCGAGTTAAAGGTTCAGGAATGACACCTAAAACTTGACCACCTCTTACAAATGCGAGAAAGTGATACAAAACCCCCATTAACCCAATGCAACCTCCTCCATATACTACACGAATGTTCCTCGCAGCAAGTGTTCTACCAACGGTGCTTGCTTGCTGCGTTTACAAACTCTAAACCATTCCCATAACTTGTCCCACAAAATACACCAATACCGAGAAATCTACGAACCGAAGAAGAAGCTCCCTCCATTTCTACACTCACTCTCTTTGAATGATTAAGAGTTGCGAGAAAAGTAAAGAAAATGGAGTGTTTAAATAGGGAAGAGAATAGAAAAAGTAATAATAGCTCCTATACGTAGGTTGGTTGGTGGTGTCGAGAAAAGTTTGAAATAATAATAATAATAATATTTTTTTTTTTTTTTTTTTTTTTTTTTTTTTTTTTTTTTTTTGTTTTTGTTTTTGTTTTTATTTTTTATTTTTACTTCAAGAAAACCATCGGGGTAAAGAAGTCTAGAAACCCCGAAGGATCCCATCCAAAGGATCGTCTGTCCAAAACCAAAATTCAACAAAATCATATAAAGATAAAATAATAATAACAAATGATTACATACCTTTATGTACAGGTTTCATGGCAGATCTTTATCTCACGCGTCATGAGTGCAAATAATACCAAGACGACTCACCAACTGGGCATTCTTCTCCTCCTTGTCAGGATATTTTGGATTGAGCTACGACGCCACTAATTAAAGTGCGTAAATCTGACTACCACCAACGACCACAGCCAGTGAGAGGTCGCTGAAGAGCCCATGGCATTAAATCACAGGATTCAGCTCAGAGGCATTGTCACGCGAGAATGCAAACACGGGACGCTTCTTTCTGTCCATCAACAAGCAGAGCCTTTGGTTAAAACCTGGGAATGCTTGCGCGGCTCTCTGCAGAGCATGGCACACGAACCTTATTTACCGACCGGCGTGCGAAGGTCCACCCGAGTCAATGACGGGTCTGCCACTCCACTGGCAGGGGCTCCTAATCTAATTAAAGACCAAGTACAACCGAAGTTTCGCCCTTTTTTTATTTTATTTTTTATTATTTTTTTTCAATTTTTTTTTTTGAAAATGTACAAGATAATATATACATGTTGTTGTGATTGTGGCTCACATCTTCCTCTGGTTTCACGTCCGATACGGCTTAAACACCTTCTATGAGTCGAGGATAAGCTTCCCATCCAATTTTTTTATAAATTGGCAAACAGGGTCTTTTTGAGTCAGATTCCCAAGACTATAACGCTCTTGCTCGTCCTTGAAGAGATTCCACAAACTAAAAAGTTCACGCTGCACAACTCCATAAGAATGCGTCTCAAGAGTCAATAAGATATTATCTAATGACTCCTTACTCAGTCCATTCTTAATGAAGAATATTTTATCTTCTCTGTTTACGGAAACCATCCCCAAAGAGTGACATCACGTATTGCAATTCCATCGTGCACACTTGTAACAAACTTTCATTCTTTTTGCTCTTCTCCTTTTTGAAAATGAACTTTTACCGAGACCAGGCATGTATGGGACAAATGAATCTGAAGATTCACCAGCTAAACGAACCTTTGCTTCGATTATCCAAAGCGTATATCTTTCGGGATGCCCTTATACATTAACAATCTCAGTCTTTCACACCTAACTTCATAGACTTTTGTTAGAGCATTTAGAGGGAGAGAAGGAAAATGTTTTCTTAGATTTGAGAGAATGACATCCATTTTGAAAGGAGAAGAAATAAGTTATTATGAGAAACTGAAAAACAAACCGACTTGAGAGTCACGGAGTACCGTTATCCGCCATTTAACCGGGAACACAAAGAACTGCAAAAAGAAAGAAACAACATTAAAATAAATTCTACTCATAACAAGGATTAGAAAGAGAAATGGATTCTACTTCAACAACTTGATGTTCCAGAAATGGTTTGAGTCTTTGTCCATTGACCTTAAATACAATACCATTCCTAGGATTCTCAATGTCTATGGCCCCATAAGAATACACATGTTTGACAATATAAGGGTCAATCCACCTAGATCTCAATTTTCCAGGGAATAGGTGAAGACGAGAATTATAAAGCAGAACTTTTTGACCAATTTCAAAAGTTTTTCTGAAAATTGATTTATCATGAAAAGCTTTTGTTCTAGCTTTATAAATCTTTGAGTTTTCATATGCATCATTTCTTAATTCCTCAAGTTCATTCAATTGCAATTTGCGTAACTTGGAAGCATCATCAAGACTTAAGTTGAAAGCTTTAATGGCCCAAAATGCTTTATGCTCCAATTCTACAGGTAAATGACAAGGTTTTCCATAAACTAACCGATAGGGAGACATGCCCAAAGATGTTTTAAAAGCAGTACGGTAAGCCCAAAGTGCATCGTTTAGTCTTAAAGACCAATCTTTACGATTTGGGTTAACCATTTTTTCCAAAATTTGTTTAATCTCCCTATTTGCTAATTCAACTTGTCCACTTGTCTGAGGATGATAAAGGGTTGCAATTTTGTGGGTAATACAATATTTCTTCATTAAAGATTCAAATGGTTTATTGCAAAAATGTGTTCCCTCATCACTGATGATAGCTCGAGGAATTCCAAATCGACTCAAAATATTTTCTTTTAAAAATTTTAAAACAGTTTTATGATCATTGTGTCGACATGGAATTGCCTCAATCCATTTTGAGACATAATCAACTGCAACCAAAATGTACACAAATCCAAAAGATGATGGAATTGGACCCATGAAATCAATTCCCCAACAATCAAAAATTTCAATGACAAGGATAGGGTTCAAAGGCATCATATTTCTTTTAGAAATGGACCCCAATTTTTGACAACTTTCACAACTTTTTGCAAAAAGTATAACTGTCCTTGAATAAAGTGGGCCAATAAAATCCACACTGTAAGATTTTTGCAGCTGTTTTCTTTGAAGAAAAATGACCTCCACATGCTTCTGAATGACAAAATTTAATGACACTACTTACCTCATTGTCAGGTACACATCTCCGAAAGATTTGATCAGGACAATATTTGAACAAATATGGGACATCCCAAAAGAAATTTTTCACCTCAATCAAAAACTTTTTTCTATCTTGGTGTGTCCACTGAGGCGGCATCTTACCTGTTACAAGAAAATTGACAATGTTAGCAAACCAAGGCATAAAATTGACAGAAAATAAAAATTCATCAGGGAAAGAATCATTGATAGGTGTGCTATCAAAAGATGAGCCTGTTTTCAGCCTTGACAAATGATCTGCAACAACATTTTCGGCTCATTTCTTATCTTTTATTGTGATGTTAAATTCTTGAAGCAACAAGATCCACCGTATCAACCTAGGTTTAGCATCCTGTTTAGACATTAAATATCTAACAAATGAGATGATCAAGTGAAAACAACAGTGGATGAACCAATTAAATAAGCTCAAAATTTGTCCAATGCAAAAATTACAACAAGTAGTTCTTTTTCAGTAGTGGTGTAATTTATTTGTGCACTATTCAAAGTTCGACTTGCGTAATAAATTACATGAGGCTTACCTTCCTTTCTTTGGCCTAAAACAGCGCCAACAGCAAAATCACTAGCATCACACATTAACTCAAAAGGCAACGACCATTCAGGAGATTGCATGATAGGAGCAGAAGTCAAAAGACCGATAATTTTTCAAAAGATTTCTGACAATCTCGAGTCCAATCAAATGGTGTATCTTTTGTTAGAAGATTACATAAAGGTCTAGATATGGCACTAAAGTCCTTTACAAATCTTCTGTAAAATCCTGCATGTCCTAAAAAGGAATGAACTTCTCTGACTGTTTTTGGGAAAGGCAAATGAGCAATTAATTCAACGTTGGCTTTATCAACTTCAATTCCTTTAGAAGATATCACATGACCTAACACTATTCCTGAGGTAACCATGTAATGACATTTTTCCCAATTTAACACAAATCCTTTTTCTTCTCATCTTTTAAGAACTTTTTCCAAATTATCAAGACAATTTTCAAAAGAATTTCCAAAAACTGTCAAATCATCCATGAAAACTTCTAAAAAATGCTCAATCATGTCACTGAAAATACTTAGCATGCATCTTTGAAAAGTTACCGGAGCATTACAAAGACCAAAAGGCATTCTTCTATATGCAAAAGTGCCAAAGGGACAAGTAAAAGTGGTATTTTCTTAGTCCTCTAATGCAATTGGTATTTGATTATACCCTGAATAACCATCAAGAAAACAATAGTAGGGATGTCCTTCTACTCTTTCTAGAATCTGATCAAGAAAAGGCAATGGAAAATGGTCTTTCCTAGTGGCTGCATTCAATTTTCTGAAATCAATACACATACGCCAACTAGATGAGACTCGGGTAGGTATTAATTCTCCTTTTTCATTTTCAACCACTGTTATTCCAGATTTCTTAGGCACAACTTGTGTAGGGCTTACCCACTAGCTATCAGAGATAGGATAGATAATTCTAACATCAAGTAATTTAAGAACTTCAGCTCTAACTACCTCTTTCATGTGTGGATTTAATCTTCTTTGAGGTTGTTGAGATGTTTTAGCATTATCCTCTAAATGGATTCTATGTGTACAGATTAATGGATTAATGCCTTTTATATCCTTTAATGTCCATCCAATTGCACTTTTATGCCTTTTAAGTACTTCTATCAACTTACCTTCTTGTTCTTTGGTCAAGGATGAGGAAATTACCACTGGAGAGCTTTGTTCTTCTCCCAAAAATGTGTACTTCAACCCATCAGGTAATGGCTTCAGTTCCAGTGTGGGTACTTCTTCATGGGTATCTTCATTCATGGATTTTAGCTCTTCGAATCTTGGCTTCCTTCCTTTGTATTCCATTTCCTGTGTACAGTCAAGCAAAGAGCATATTTCAGAAACATCATCATCTAATTGTGTAGCTGAATCAAATGAATTAATTAAATGATTTCTAATGGGTCGAAAAACTCGATTTGAAGATGATCATCTATAATGGCCTCAATCCCTTCAATCTCTTCCTTTTCATCATAAACTTCTTGTGATTGCTTGCACATGTTGAAAACATTAAGCTCAGTGTCATATTTCCAAAAGTTAGCTTCACCACTCCATTTCTCAGTAATTTATCAAAGCATTAGATGTTGCTAAAAATGGGCGACCAAAATAACAGGACCGACTTAGAACTATCAACCATAGGTTCGGTTTCCAAGACAATAAAATTCACAGGATATATGAATTTATCAACTTGTACCAACACATCTTTTACTATTCCTTTTGGAATTTTAATTGATCTATCGCCAAGTAGAAGAGTTACTGAAGTTGGTTTTAACTCACCAAGGTTGAGTTCTTCGATAAAGCGAATATGGAAGCAAATTAACACTAGCACCAAGATCAAGTAAAGCTCGTTCAATTTTATGTTCACCAATAATGCATGAAAGCGTAGGACAACCAGGGTCTTTATATTTCAACTCATTATTGTTTTGAATAATGGAGCTTACTGCGATCAAAAAGGCATTCTTTTTCACATTATGTTTTCTTTTAACAGTGCACAAGTCTTTCAAATATTTGGCATAAGAAGGAATCTGCTTGATAGCATCTAACAGAGGAATATTGACATTCACTTGTTTAAAGATTTCAAAAATGTCATTGTTATAATTCACTTTACTTGAATTGTTTAATGCTTGAGGAAATGGGGGTGAAGACGAGGATTTGATCTCCTTTTGGCTAGGTGGCTTATCAACTCCTTCCTCATCTTTGGGAATTGACTCATCATCTTTCTCAAAAAGTTCAGAAATTTGTTTTTCAACAACCTTTCCACTCCTAAGAGTTATCACTGAGTTGACTTGATCTATTTTTTGACTTTTGAATTACCCTCATTCAAAGCAAACCGACCCTTAGGATTTGGTTGAGGTTGAGAGGGAAACTTTCCTTTCTCATAAATGGCAAGTGCGAGAAGAAAGTTTAGCAAGAGTGTCTTTTATGTCAATCATGGCTTGAGTATTTTGACTATTGATGGCCTCTTGTTTTTCCATGAATACATGCAATGTTCCTTCAAGGTTTTTCCTATATGGTGGGACATAGGGTGCATATCCTTGAGGATTTTGAGTATCTTGTTGTGCTTCGAGGAGGTGGTGATTGCATGAATTTTGGTCGGTTGCTATTCCTCCAACCTGAATTCGGGTGATTTCTCCATCCCGGATTGTATGTATCTGAAAAAGAAGAAGTGAATGGCTTTTTAAAATTATTCATTGCATTTACTTGCTCATGCATAACTTCTTTAAAAATAAGAATTTTTGGACATTCATTTGTTGAGTGTCCTAATTCATCACAAATGCCACAAATTTCTTCACTTTGCACAAATTTGATTTCTTTTACTTTCCCGGATTCCATGGCTTCAACCTTTCTAGCCAAACTAGCAAACCTTGCATTTAGATCTTCTTCTTGACTAAGATGATATTTTCTTTTATTAGCATTTGCAAGGTTAAATCTAATTGAATTTTCAGAAGGATTAGTACCATGCCAAGATTGAGAATTTTTAGCCAAATGGTCTAAATAGTCTAAAGCTTCTTCAGGTTCTTTATCAAGAAATTCACCATTGCACATTGTTTCCACAAATTGCTTGGTTTCAGGTGTTAATCCTTCATAAAAGAAGCTTAAAGTACGCCATTTTTCAAAACCATGATGTGGGCAAGAATTCAACAAATCTTTAAAACGTTCCCAACTTTGAAAATATGCTTCATTTGAATTTTGGGAAAAATTTTGGATTTGTCTTTTCAAAGCATTGGTTTTATGTGTTGGAAAAAATTTCTTCAAAAACTCACATTGCATTTCTTGCCATGTGTCAATTGATCTTGGTTTCAAAGTGTTAAGCCAAGATTTTGCTTTATCTTTCAAAGAAAAAGGAAACAATTTAAGCTTAACAACCTCTTCAGTGCAAGTTTGATCATGAAAAGCAGTACATACTTCTTCAAATTCTTTTAGATGTAAATATGGGCTTTCAGATTCTAAACCATGGAAATTAGGAAGTAAAGAAATCATACCTGGCTTGAATCTAAAATTGTTGGCATTGAGTGGAAAGATAAAACATGATGGACTAGAATTTCGGGATGGTTGCAAATACTCACGCATGGTTCATAACGATTGATTTTCATGTTCATCATGCACACTTTCGTTTTCAGCCATTGTGCATAATGTGTGTGATTATGATTTAAACAAATCAATATGTAAAGTACCTGGATTAACTCTAACCAAACGACCAGAATTTAAATCACGATACCAACCAAGCATAAACAAGTAACTTACAGTATAAAATAAAATGTACAAGATAGCAATATAAATCATCCATTAAATATTAACAAAGGTATGGTATAAACCAACCACCAAATAAGTTAATAAGCAAAAAAAGTAAAAAGTTAGATAATGCGATAAAGTAAAAAAGTTAGATAGTTAGTAAGAAAGTTAGTAAGTTAGTAAACAAAAAAAAAATGATAGAAAATAAATAACAAAAAAATGTTAGTAAGAGAAAATAAATACAAAAAATAAAGTAAAAAATAATAATAATAATAATAAAAGGGAGAGTTACCCCACTAAGTTAAAATGTACAAGAAAATAAAATAGAGAATTACCCCACTGTACAAAAATTAAAATACAAAATAATAATAATAATAATAATAAATAAAGTGTGAAAAGTAAATTTAAAGAAAAAAATAAGTAAAAGGGAGAGATTCCCCCACCAAGTTAGTACGTAAAATAAAAGGGAGAGGTTCCCCCACTAGTTAGTATGTTAGTATATATACAAAATTTTTTTTTCACCATAAATTCAGTCTTCAAATCAAGTCTCTAGCAACGGCGCCAAAAACTTGATGCACAATTTTTAGTTGTCGCATTTGCAAACCCAAGTGCAGGTTGTCTCAAGTAATAAATTTCTCGGTGAGTCCGAGGTCGATCCACAGGGAATTGATGAACATTATTTAAGGTAAGGTAAATATTTTATTACTACAATAAAAATTATTTACTTGGGTAAAAATGATCCACTCTTGGTAAATAAAGTAAAAGTAAGATTAATTCCTTTTATAACTCAATTAGAATCCTCGCAACATGGAGGTTCCAATCGGAAAATATAACGTTAAAAGTCCATTAAAATAATACACGTAATTATATTATGTTTCCTAAAAATATTACCACCACTTATAAATGGGTTAAAGCATTCATTGTGCCAATATTTTGTCTACAACAAATCAAGAACTCCTCTTTACAAAGATGGTTTCTAAATTATAAGAAACAATTATAATACGTATAATGGTTACTAGAAAATATAAATCATTTAAGCACAAGAGAAGAATAAATCTAACCTTACTTTATTACCAAGAGCTTCACCCTTTCACCCAAGTAAAATGAAACTTAGTTACTCATAGATAAGAAGAAAGAAAGAAAGAAGAAGAAGAAGAAGAACATGACTTTCATTTAGAACAAAGGAAAATTACTACAAGAAAACCTAGTAACAAAATGGTATCATTTTGGTAACTAACACCTAATACCTTCAATGATCTGCCAAGGCCCCCTTTTATAGAGGATTAGAGATACAAAATGTCAAGGGGGCTGAGTTATTAGTGGTTGAATGATTGGAAAATGAGTGAAAAATGCCAAATGACATTAAATGAGTGGGAAATTATGGAGATTCCTTGTCTCCGAAATCATGTAGCTCTGAAGTCATTGCATTCGTCATTTTTGAACCAAGTGGTCTTCATGAAAGTTGTAGGCTTGGATCTTAGCTTTCAAATGGCTTTAGTTTGGGTCCAATATCATTTCTACAACTCCAGATACGTTCAAATTACTACATACTGTCCAGGCTCAGTCACAGCTCCTCTGTTTTGACTTCCAAACCCAATATCACCTTCAAGGAATCCGATTCTGGAAAAGTGTTCAACATGAAAGTTGTAGATATGGGTCTTAACTATTCAGAATCCAAATTTTAGTCAATTTTACAACATCTAGCCCAAAATCTGTGATGAACAGTATACGTAGGTCAAGCTGTCAGGAACAGCACTCTAGTTCTTGCTTCAACCCCAATTTGAGTTATCTACTCGTGTGATTGGGCCTTTGAGGTATTCATGAAAGTTATAGAACTCTCTCTTATCTTTCAAATGCCACTAGAATCAGCTCCAAAGACCACCTACAACCCAAGATATGACCCAAATACAGAAACAGTGTAAGATATGAATCATGCTGAAAAATTCAATTAAGTTCAATTTGAGTCCAAACTTACAAAACATAATAAAACTCAATCAATTAAGTACATAAAGAGTGTAAATGACTAAGAATGAAAGCTTATTAATGTATCAAATATGTGATCATCAATCCTCTCCCAATTTTTCCGTCATCGGCATATTTAAAATTATTTAATTTATAATAATTAAATTAAAGTCGTGTGAGAATTAGACCTCGCCAGCGCTCCTGGCAAAATCCAATATAAAGCCTCAAGATTATCGGGAAGAGTGTATCTGATCGGCGCTCCGATCCTCTCCCAATTTTTTCGTCAAGGCATTTTTTTTAAATAATAAAAATAAAAATAATAAAATAAAATAAAATAAAATAAAAATTTGATTAATTCATTAATGTAAAAAAAAGATAATAAATTAGTGAGTTAAATCAAAATAAATGTACTAGAGTATAATTGTATTATTGCAAGGAGTAATATGAAATAAGATTATTTAATGTTATTTTGTGCAAATAAATAAAATTAAAAAGAATTATATACTGCCCAAATAAAAACACCTAACTTAATAAGCCCAAGGAGTAAAAAAAAAATAGCGCAGGAATAAATAGGCTAAAAGCCTCGCAATTACCAAATTCAAAACAGAGAACGAAAAGAAGAAAACAGGATTTCAAGTTTGCTCACAATTTGGGAGGTGGCTCGAGGTGCCTTGGGCTTTCAAGCCAGATCACGGTGGGACGAGGGCGAGGCGGCGCGGTCTCTGCGTTGATGGTGGGGCTGGACGGCGAGTTCGTGACGAGGCCGAACGGCGCGGGTAGAGCATGGACTGGTGCGTTCGTGGGCGGCGCCGGTTCGAACAGAGCAGAGGACCCGATGGCGCCGGCGACTGCTACAGAGTGGTGGCGGGTTCGAACCGAGCTTGGGTCGGCGTGGATCCGGGTCGCGTGGCTGGGGCGCGGTTCGTTCGACGGCAATGGGTGGTCGCGGTCTGGTCGGAGCACACACGACTGGTCGGCGAGCTCGAATCCTGGTGAAGTTCCGGTGGGGCATAGAGATGGTAATGGACCTGGTGGTGTGGTAGAAGGTTAAAGATGGGTGGTTGATTGTGGGGTGTTGAGCTTGAAGAAGGATGGTGCAGGAAGTGATGAAGATGAAGGGGTGATGGTGGCTGTGAAGTGGTTTTTGAGGTTGAAGAGGGTGAGTTAACTGGGTGGCTTGGTGTTGGTGAAGATGGAGGCTGCTGAGTCAACTCAGTTGAGGTGAGTTGATGGTTATGGTGAAGGAATTTTCGTGTGATGAATCTGTGTCTGGGGAATCTCTTCTCAGTCTGTGATTGCTCTCTATTTTTTCTGAACGATTGAATCCCCCTCTGATTGATCTGTGCGTGATTCTTATAAGGAAGAAAAAAAAACATGCCAAAACTCTTCCATTTCTGATGATTGGAATGCAAAACGGTCTGAACTTTGAATTTCTCAATGAATGCAAATAAAAAGCGAGTAACTTGATGATTGAAAAAGAAAATCTCCATGCACGAAACTTTTAATTCAATTCAATGCAAGTTGATTATGGAGGCTAGGGTTATTGAAAGGAAGAAGGAATTTGGGTTGTGGGTTGAGAAGAGAATTGGGTCATGGGTTGACCCGTACAAAGCTTTTTTTTTTTTTTATTTCTTTTTTATTTCTTTTTTTAAATAAATAAATTAAATTAAATAAAATAAAAACAAAAATAAAAAGAAAATGGATAAAATTGGGTATTAACAGCTGCCCCCTTTGTTTTACATTTAGAATAAATGAAAAACAAAGGAATTGATTCAATTTTATCCATGAAAAGGTAAAAACTTGCGGAGTCAGGTATCCGCTAAAGCTTAACAAAAACAAGGTAAGAAGCTTACTGATGTGTGTGAAACAACATCATGTTTTGTTCTTGTTTTGCATGCATTCTTGAGTATTTTAGGCATTTTGTTTTCCCTTTTGGTTTATTTTTCTCTTAGTTCGGATAACTGCGGTGTTTTTGGTGTTCTTGTGCAGGATTGATGTTGAATTGACCTTGGATTGAATGGAAAGCTTGCATGATTAAAGTTGGAGCTTAATGGATAGCAATAAAGGTGCAAAAAGGTAATTCCAGAGGGATCCACGGCCTGCCCGTGGATCAAACCACGGCCATGGATCGAGGGGCAACTTAAAGAAGCAAAAGAGAAATTCCAGGGAGAACCACGGCCTGGCCGTGGAATGATCCACGGCCCCATGGAATTAGACGGCAAAGCAAGTTCCATGGCTTTGATCAGTGGAATGAACCACGGCCGTGGTTCGCAGCGTGCAGCAGAATTTTAATTTTAATTTTTATTTCTTTTTGGGGCTTTTTGGCCAATTAAAACCCTAGGTTTATAAATAGAGGTTCTGAATACAATGAGGAGGTTCTAATTAGCTTTTGGGAGGAGGCAAAATTGGAGGCTTGGCTTTTGATCTTTATCTTTTTCCATTGTTACGGGTTTGGGATGTTTTTAAGTTTGATTTCTTGTCTCATCTTCTCTATGTCTGAGTAGTTTTCTTTATTTCTAGGATTGGGAAATGCCCTTTGATACATTGATAATGATGAATTGACGTTGTTTTCTCCTTTTATTAATCTTGATTGTTCATTGATTCAATTCTTATTGCTTTTACTCATGTGAATTTGTTGGCCATTTATTTGCATCTCATAGGCATTTAGGGAGTACTGAGAGGTGAACCTAGGTGTTGGAACCATAAGAATTGAACTTAAGGTCTAAATCACGAGAGTAGTTTTAGCCTTTCGAGGATTCAATGAATTACCACAAAGCGTAATGGGTTCAATTTAAATTCAATTACCACGAGAGTAGGAATTGGTTTAATTGGGCACGGATCTTGTATCTTGAGAAAGAACATTAACTAATTTAGGGTAATTCACTTTCAATTGAATTTCAGATTTAATAAAAGGGTATTCAATTAAGATTTATCTTGTATCATTGTGGTATCCCAATCTTGGAAGCTTTCTTTAATCTGAATACCTTTCTTGATTACTTGCTATTTTTGTTCTGAATTCTGTTTTCTTAATTTTATTTAATTATTTTGTTACTATGTTCTTATTTATCAACAAGCATATTCCCTTTTGTTTAATCTAATTGAATTAATTAATTAATTGATATTCATGTAATCCCTGTGGATTCGATCTTTTATTACTTTGATACTAAACCGTACACTGCGGATTTCACGCACCAAGTTTTTGGCGCCATTCTTGGGATGTGTTTTTCTTGAATATCAATTTAATTTTTAATTTAATTATTTTAAACCTTTTTTTTTCTTTTTACCATATTATTACGTTCTTGTTTTCTCTTTGACTCTCTGCGGGTAATTTCTCTGGTTTATGCAAAGTACTAGACGTTTCGGGACTCTTATTGAAGCTGATTCTGAAATTGAAAGAACTTTTCATAGAAAAAGAAGACAACGAAGGCAAAGAGTGAGAGAAATATCTGAACCAACACTTGTCATGGCAGCAGCTGAGGATAACAAACCTTTAAAGGAGTATGCAGCCCCTAATGCTCGGGGTTTGCAATCTGGAATTGCTCGGCCAGACATTGAAGCCAGGCACTTCACCATACCTTCTGCCTTATTTTCTATGATAAGGCAGAACCAGTTTGGAGGTTTACCCTCGAAGGACCCAAATGATCATGTGGAGATGTTCTTAGAATTCTGTGAGACTCTCAAAATTGAAGGTGCCTCAGTTGATGTCATTCGCCTCCGATTGTTTCCATTATCATTAAAGGACAAGGCTAGAGCTTGGTTGAAATCGGTACCCACTGATACATTAACCACATGGAATCAGTTGGAGCAAGCCTTTTGGACAAATTCTTTCCACCTTCCAATTTGCTCACCTAAGGACCC
Organism: Ormosia semicastrata; assembly: GCA_029884595.1. Lineage (NCBI taxonomy): Eukaryota > Viridiplantae > Streptophyta > Magnoliopsida > Fabales > Fabaceae > Ormosia > Ormosia semicastrata. The sequence goes on from JAQQTO010000059.1 coordinate 41,553,806, forward strand.
AAATCACAAGCTTCGTTCGAGAAAGATGGAGAGTCATTGTCGAAGCTTGGGATAGATATAAGGCTTTCTTTGGAAGCCCTTTGCCCACACCACGGGTTAGAGAAGTGGTTGATCGTTCACACCTTCTACAATGGATTAGAATATTCTTCGAAGGTGTCTCTTGACTCCGCATGGTGGTGGAGCTTTAATGAACAGAAGGTTGACGAAGCCTATGAGATTATTGAAAGTGTCGCTGCAAACCATCACCAATGGGCCAGTGAAAGAGGTAACAACCCGAGAAAGCTCTCGGAAGGTAAGTTTGAGGTGGATGGTGTTAGTTTAATTATGGCTAAGTTTGACTCATTGAATAAACGTTTTGATAAGCTTGAAAAATCTAGTGCTAATGCCATAAGTGCTGCTAACATCTTTTGAGAGATTTATGGAGTACAGGGACATATGAGTGCGGAATGCCAAGCTGAAAAGGGTTCCTCACATGGTGCACCGGTGGAGCAAGTGGAATTATGCCACAATTTCTATGACATTCCACCAAAGGTGTGCAATGATCCATATTCACAGACTTATAATCGCGGTTGGAGGTCTCATCCCAACTTCTCCTATCGGAACAATCAAAATCAAGCTGGACAAGGTAGTACTCAACCTTCTATTGGATTCCCCCAGATACAAAAGTCTAAACTCGAAACTCTCCTTGAAAATTTTGTAGAGAGTCAAACCAAACAAAATGAAGAGTTTAGGCACCATGGTCAAGTTGTTAGTGAGACTATTAAGGATTTGACATCTAAGGTTGATAATTTAGCTATTCATAACAAGATGTTAGAAACTCAAATAGCCCAACAAGCTAGATCTTCATATAGACCACACGGGAAATTTCCAGGACAGCCTGAAATAAATCCTAATGAACATTGTAAGGCTGTGAGTTTAAGAAGTGGAAAGCAACTAGAAGATTCCAAAGCAAAGGGGGAAAATGACAAAGATGGGAGGGATGAAGAAAAAGAAACAACTTGGACACAACCCTTAGAAGAAAAAGAGACCAATGAGAAAGTGTCTAAGTATGTACCTGAGCCATACCAACCCCCAGGTGCCCTTTCTCAAAGATTGGCCAAGGCCAAGCTAGATAAGCAGTTTGGGAAGTTCCTAGAGGTTCTTAAGAAATTATATATTAATGTACCCTTCACTGAGACGTTAAAACAAATGCCTACCTATGCTAAGTTTCTTAAGGACATTTTGTCTAATAAGAGAAAGCTAGAGGAGTATGAGACCGTAGCTTTAATCATGAAAGAGTGTAGTGCCTTAATTCAAAATAAATTGCCTCCTAAGTTAAAAGATCCAGGTAGCTTCTCTATTCCCTGTTTGATTGGTAACACTAATTTTGACAAAGCTCTGTGTGACTTGGGGGCTAGTGTTAGTCTTATGTCCCTTTCTGTGTGTAAAAAGTTAGAAGTGGGTGAGCTGAAACCCACAACTATCTCTCTTTAATTGGCGGATCGGTCAATCAAGTATCCCGTAGGAATCTTGGAGGATGTTCCCATTAAGGTTGGTAAATTTTATATGCCTGTGGATTTTGTTGTGCTAGACATGGAAGCTGATGCTACAATGTCGATCATATTTGGGCGTCCATTCCTTGCCACTGGACGGGCGATCATTGATGTCCACGAAGGGAAATTGACTTTGCGATTAAATGATGAGGAAGTAGTTTTTGATGTTTTTAAATCTGAAAATAATTCTAATTCCTCAAATTCATGTAATCGCATAGATACTACTAATGTGTGGATAGTGTTGTGCTTTCGGTGTATGCGCAGAATCGTGGATCGATGCTATGCCCCGCAAGGAAGGACCTAAGAAGCAGAGTGACAAGTGTGTCGAGAAGCGTGAATTTAACATCGGGGATAAAGTTCTTCTTAATAACTCGCTTCTACGTTTCTGTCCTAATAAGTTATGGTCAAAATGGTCAGGACCATATGAGATTGTTCGAGTTTTATCCTACGGTGTGCTTGAGGTGAAGAAAGAAGGCCATAAACCTTTCATGATAAATGGCCAGAGAGTGAAACACTTTGAAGGAGTGGGGACTGAGTACTACTCCGTAGATGTCACCGAGCACGAAACTTGACCAAAGTCAAGCTAATGACTTTAAACAAGCGCTTTTGGGAGGCAACCCATGTTATCTTGTTTTTCTGTTTTATTTCATCTTTTTATTTTAATTTTGTTTGTTAGATTGTTGTTTTGATGTTTGTCTTTTGGATTTTGTCTAGGTTTGACCCTTCTTGAAGTCATATTTAGAAGAAAGAGAGATCGAAGGTTCCACACTCACCCCATGAAAAATTCTATGGCCATGGATTGAACACGAAGTTTTTCCACCACCGCTTGATGAGTTCTTTTCTTTTATCCCTTCTCTTGTTTTAGATTTTTACATTGGGGACAATGTAAATTCTAAGCTTGGGGGGGTATTTTCATTTTCATTTTCTTATTTTCATTCTCATTAGTTTCATGCATTCTCATGTCTTGTTTTGCATTACATTTTCATGTTGCATTTTCATACCATCATATCTCTTGGGTTTTTGGTTGAACTTGTGCCCCTCTCTTTTGAGGATTTTGAGATGGTATTGATTTGGAACCCAATTTGTTGATTCATGTAGTTGGCAACAGGCATTGTTTTAATTGATAGTAGAGGTGATCTTTTGATAGTTGATAATTAGCATAATATTCTCTGAATTTGTGCTTCTCATTGAATTTTTAAACCTCTAAATGTGAGTTTTGAGCCTGTATGGGATATATGCACTATATGATTTTGTTCCCATTCTTTGTGTTGAGTGATATTCCTCATTGATCTTGTGCTCTAGAACTTGATTTGAAACCATTTTGAGGTGAAATTTTTGGTTGCATGCTTGAATGTGATTAAGGCATCTTAGGTATTTTTCTGGCCTTCTGAATTTGTTACACTTTCATCCACTAGTTGCCCATTTTGAGCTTATTGCATAATTAATTTTCTTGATGCCTATGATGATATATTATTGGTAATCATTTAGAATATTAAATAGAGCAAAGTGGGTTTGAAAGTTGTGAAAAGTGTGTAGGGAATCATATGTGAATGACATTTTTCTTTCTCAAAAAAAAAAAAAGATAAGAGGTGCAAATAAAAGAAAATCATAAGAAGCTTGAGAAAAAAAAAAGAGGAGAAAGAGAAGAAGGAAAAGAAAGGAAGAAAATACTTAGAAATGTGGAGTTATGCTTTTGATTGAAAAATTGTCTTTGCTTCATTTAAGTTCTATTGGATTACTTGTGCTTATTGAAAATTTAGATGAGCCCTTTGTGCATATCTTCCTTTCCTTACCTTACCTAACATCATTCTCATGGCCCTATTACAACCCTTAAAAGACCTTTTGATTCTTGCATGCATGCTGATTATTAGTGAAAATTTGGTTTCTTATCAAGCATATGAAAGTGCATTCTCTTGAAGGATTTTGAGCACATTGTCTTCACCCTTAAACACTTTGAGTGTGATTAGTGGAGTGAACTTAATTTAATCAGTGAGGATGCATGATTTCTGAGAACTTAGCCTCTAATTGGACTTGATTTTGATTACCTCTCAGATTCTTTGTTTGCCTTAGCCTATTGCTTGGATATTGTTTTCCTGGGTTTCTTATTCTTTATTGTCTTTTGATCCCACTTTTTGGTTTGACATTAGTTATTGCTTGGGGACAAGCAAAGTCTTAAGCTTGGGGGGATTTGATGTGTGTGAAATAACATCATGTTTTGTTCTTGTTTTGCATGCATTCTTGAGTATTTTAGGCATTTTGTTTTCCCTTTTGGTTTGTTTTTCTCTTAGTTCGGATAACTGCGGTGTTTTTGGTGTTCTTGTGCAGGATTGATGTTGAATTGGCTTTGGATTGAATGGAAAGCTTGCATGATTGAAGTTGGAGCTTAATGGATAGCAATAAAGGTGCAAAAAGGCCATTCCAGAGGGATCCATGGCCTGCCTGTGGATCAAACCACGGCCATGGATCGAGGGGCAACTTAAAGAAGCAAAAGAGAAATTCCAGGGAGAACCACGGCCTGGCCGTGGAATGATCCACGGCCCCATGGAATTCTGACAGCAAGTTCCATGGCCTGGCCGTGGAATGAACCACGGCCGTGGTTCGCAGCGCGCAGTAGAATTTTAATTTTAATTTTTATTTCTTTTTGGGGCTTTTTGGCCAATTAAAACCCTAGGTTTATAAATAAAGGTTCTGAATACAATGAGGAGGTTCTAATTAGCTTTTGGGAGGAGGCAAAATTGGAGGCTTGGCTTTTGATCTTCATCTTTCTCCATTGTTACGGGTTTGGGATGTTTTTAAGTTTGATTTCTTGTCTCCTCTTCTCTATGTCTGAGTAGTTTCCTTTGTTTCTAGGATTGGGCAATGCCCTTTGATACATTGATAATGATGAATTGACGTTGTTTTCCCCTTTTATTAATCTTGATTGTTCATTGATTCAATTCTTATTGCTTTTACTCATGTGAATTTGTTGGCCACTTATTTGCATCTCATAGGCATTTAGGGACGTACTGAGAGGTGAACCTAGGTGTTGGAACCATAAGAATTGAACTTAAGGTCTAAATCACGAGAGTAGTTTTAGCTTTTCGAGGATTCAATGAATTACCACAAAGTGTAATGGGTTCAATTTAAATTCAATTACCACGAGAGTAGGAATTGGTTTAATTGGGCACAGATCTTGTATCTTGAGAAAGAACATTAACTAATTTAGGGTAATTCACCTTCAATTGAATTTTAGATTTAATAAAAGGGTAGTCAATTAAGATTTATCTTGTATCATTGTGGTATCCCAATCTTGGAAGCTTTCTTTAATCTGAATACCTTTCTTGATTACTTGCTATTTTTGTTCTGAATTATGTTTTCTTAATTTTATTTAATTGTTTTGTTACTACGTTCTTCTTTATCAACAAGCATATTCCCTTTTGTTTAATCTAATTGAATTAATTAATTAATTGGTATTCATAGACACAGTCCCTGTGGATTCGATCTTTTTATTACTTGACGACGAAACCGTACACTTGCGGATTTCACGCACCACTTACGGAGTCAGGTATCCGTTGAAGCTTAACAAAAACAACAAGGCAATGGGTATGGGGACCCAAAAACAACGGGTACGGGGACCCAAAAGGTAAAAAGCTTGCGGAGTCAGGTATCCACTGAAACTTAACAAAACAAGGTAAGAAGCTTACGGAGTTAGGTATCCGTTGAAGCTTAATAGAAAACTTAAAAGCAATGGGTACAGGGACCCAAAAATAATGGGTACGAGGACCCAAAAGGTAAAAAGCTTGCGGAGTCAGGTATCCACTGAAACTTAACAGAAAACAAGGTAGTGGGTACAGGGACCCAAAAACAACGGGTACGGGGACCCAAAAGGTGAAAAACTTGCGGAGTCAGGTATCCGCTGAAGCTTAACAAAAACAAGGTAAGAAGCTTACGGAGTTGGGTATCCGTTGAAACTTAACAAGAACAAGGTAAGAAGCTTACGGAGTCGGGTATCCTTTGAAGCTTAACAGAAAACTTAAAAGCAATGGGTACGGAGACCCAGAAACGAGAACACAATGGGTGTAGGAACCCAAAAACTAAAAGACAATGGGCGCGGGGCCCAGAAAAGAAAAGACAATGGGCGCGGGGGCCCGGAAACGAGAAAATAATGGGTGTAGGAACCCAAAAACTAAAATACAATGGGCGCGGGGCCCAGAAAAGAAAAGACGATGGGCGCGGGGGCCCGGAAAGGAAAACACAATTGGCGTGGGGGCCCGAAAATGAGAAAACAATGGGTGTAGGAACCCAAAAAACTAAAGACAATGGGCGCGGGAACCCGTAAAAGAAAAGACGATGGGCGCGGGGCCCAGAAAGGAAAACACAATGGATGCGGGGGCCCGAAAACGAGAAAACAATGGGAGTAGGAACCAAAAAAAAAAAACTAAAGACAAAGAAAACACAATATAGCGCGGGGCCCTAAAAGAAAAGAAAAGACAATGGGCGCGGGGGCCCGAAAACGAGATAAAAAGCTTGCGGAGTCAGGTATCCGCTGAAACTTAACAAAAACTTAAAAGCAAATGGATACAGGGACCCGAAAACATAAAACAAGGGGTACGGGGACCCATAAAAGGAAACAGCAATTTGGACCTTTGTAGGTCAAGGCTAGCAAAATGAGAACAAATGCACTATGCAATGCATGCTTCAAATGCAAGAGAGTATGAATTTTTTTTTTTTGTCTCCACGACCCTTGAGGACATGATTGCAATCATTTTCAAAGATGAACTGGAATAGGATTTAATGACATCCTTTCATTTGTCTATTTAGCTGATGGTTGAAATGTCCAACCAGAATGACCCTTGAGGTGTGCATTAGATGTGACACACAAGAGCAATGGAAAAATCCTTCAGATGACCCTTGAGGTGGCCTGGTTGTCCTTTCTTTTTATCAACACTCTTATCAGGAATCATTGTGTTTCCCATACCTTTCAAGTCATTAGAAATTCTTAATGCTCGGACAGCAATGTCACACATTTCATATTCCAATATATGATTATTAGAAAAATGCATATTGAGTCAAAGAAGAGGCAAAGGTAAAAACATGACGATATTGTATTGAAATGGGAATGGTGAAAAGAAAGCAATATTACGGTCATCAACATAAAATCTACAGAAGGATGATAAGGGCAAAGGTCTTCAGTTCTTCCAGTGAAACCCTTTATCGTAATCAGCGTCAATCCTCTGCATACCCGATTTTGAACACCCATTAACCAGCCTATGAAGACTTTGACTGCCCCAGTTGGGATCATTTGGCCTGCCCCAATATGGAAACTTAGTTTGCTCTAAAGCAGAGATTTGCTTCTCCCTAGCATGGAGACTCAACCACTCAAGTCTAACTTTTGCCTAGGTCGCTCTTTCGAGTTTTCAACCTACCAGGTCGCTCTAACTTTTGCCTAGGTTGCCTTTTCAAGTTTTCCACCTAGCGAGCCATGCTTTTCCTTTTTCTTTTTCTTTTTGACAAGTAGTGCTTTTACGCATAATATTTCTTGACTGCATCTGAATTTACAGGAAGTGGTAGATCTTCACCATCCATTCTTGTGAGAATCAAGGACCCTCCAGAGAAAGCCTTCTTTTTGACATAAGGTCGTTCATAATTTGGAGTCCATTTTCCTTGGTGATCTTTTTGCATTGGCAGGATCTTTTTGAGCACTAAGTCTCCTTCTTGAAATTATCGAGGGCGCACTTTTTTTGCATAGGCTTTCATAAGCCTCCTTTGATATAACTGGCCATGACATAGTGCAGTTAATCTTTTACCTTCAATAAGATTCAACTGATCTAGTCGAACTTGGACCCACTCAGCCTCTTCCAATTTTGTCTCCATCAGTACTCTTAATGAGGGGATCTCTACCTCAATAGGGAGTACGGCTTCCATTCCGTAAACTAAAGAGAAAGGAGTTATCCCAGTTGAGGTACGGACAGACGTGCGATAACCATGCAGAGCAAATGGAAGCATCTCATGCCAATCTTTGTATGTCACAACCATTTTTTGGATGATTTTCTTGATGTTTTTGTTTGTTTGCCTCAATGCCCCATTCATCTTTGGGCGGTATGGCGAGGAGTTATGATGTTGGATCTTGAAATTCTCGCACATTTCCTTCATCATTTTGTTATTCAAGTTAGTTGCATTGTCAGTAATGATCTTATTTGGTAGACCATAACGACATATAAACTCTCTTTTGATGAACTTGATCACCACATTTCTGGTCACATTGGCATAAGAAGAAGCTTCAACCCATTTGGTGAAGTAGTCTATCGCGACAAGGATAAAGCGATGCCCATTTGAGGCCTTAGGTTCAATAGGTCCTATGACATCCATACCCCACATAGAGAATGGCCAGGGTGCTGCTAGGATATTCAAGGGGACTGGCGGCGCATTGATCTTATCAGCATATGTTTGGCACTTGTGGCACTTCCTCACATGATTGAAGCAGTCAGTTTCCATGGTTAACTAATAATAACCAGATCTTAGGATTTTTCTTGCCATTGCATGTCCATTGGAATGAGTTCCAAAGGAACCTTCATGTACTTCTTCGATAATCTTTTCTGCTTCCATTGCATCAACACATCTTAGAAGCACCATATCATGGTTTCTTTTGTAAAGTATTTCCCCATTCAGAAAATAACCCATTGCGAGCCTCCTCAGGGTCTTCTTGTCATTTTCTGAAGCACCTGGAGGGTACTCCCTATTCTTGATAAAACATTTGATGTCATGGTACCATGGCCTCCCATCAGGCTCATCTTCAACCACTTGACAATATACAGGATAACCACGACTTTCCATTTTTATAAGTGGTAGGTCCCTTTCATGACTTACTTGGAATATTGATGATAGTGTGGCCAAAGCATCAGCCGACTGATTTTCTTCTCGAGGAACATGATGAAAAGTGACTTTATCAAATTGTTCGATCAATTCTTTGATGTAAACATGGTGTGGGATCAGTTTAGCATCACGGGTCTCCCATTCTCCTTTTAGTTGATGAATGACCAAGGCAGAGTCCCCATATACTTCCAAGATCTTCGCTTTTGATTCTATTACTGCCTGAATACCCAAAGCACATGCTTCATATTCTGCTATATTGTTAGTACAGTCAAAACACAATCTTGCTGTGATTGGGATAAATTTATCTTCAGGGGAGATCAAGATGGCTCCAATGCCGTGCCCCAGTGCATTAGAGGCTCCATCAAACCACATAGTCCATTTTTCTCTTTCAGAGGATTCCTCATTTTTAAATAGAGCCATTATATCTTCATTAGGGAATACACATTTCATCGACCCATAATCTTCTATAGGTTGGTTAGCCAGATAATCTGCAAGGGCACTTCCCTTAATTGCCTTTTGGGTGACATAAACAATTTCATACTCCGATAATAAAACTTGTCATCGAGCGATTCTCCCAGTGAGAGCGGGTTTCTCAAAGATATACTTGATAGGATCCATTTTGGATATTAACCAAGTAGTGTAACACAACATGTATTGCCTCAATCGATGGGCAGCCCATGCCAAGGCGCAACAAGTTCGCTCTAACAATAAGTATTTTGCCTCATAATCGGTGAACTTTTTACTTAAATAATAGATGACGCGTTCTTTCCTACCAGATTCATCATGCTGCCCCAGTATGCAACCCATAAACTCATTAAGAACTGTCAAATACATAATGAGTGGTCTCCCTGGCACTGGAGGCACCAAAACTGGGGGTTCTTGTAAATACTGCTTGATTTTTTCAAAGACTCTTTGGCAATCTTCATTCCACTTGACTGGCTGATTCTTGCGTAATAACTTGAAGAACGACTCGCATGTTGCTGTGAGCTGGAATATGAATCGAGTAATGTAATTCAACCTTCCCAAAAATCCCCGAACTTCCTTTTCAATGCGAGGGATTGGCATGTCTAGTATTGCTCGAACTTTGTCAGGATCAACTTCTATTCCTTTCTGGCTCACCACAAACCCCAATAGTTTGCCTGATCTGACACGAAAAGTGCATTTTACAGGATTCAATCTGAGTTTGAACTTCCTCAATCGCTCAAAAAGCTTTTGCAGATTGATTATATGATCTTCTTCCGTTTTTGACTTCGCAATCATATCATCCACATAAACTTCTATTTCTTTGTGCATCAAGTCATGGAACAATGTCACCATAGCTCTTTGATACATTGCCCCAGCATTTTTTAAACCAAAAGGCATCACTTTATAGCAAAAGGTTCCCCATAAAGTGATGAATGTGGTCTTCTCCATGTCTTCCGGTGCCATCTTGATCTGATTGTATCCCGAGAAACCATCCATAAAGGAAAAAAATGAATGTTGAGCAGTGTTGTCCACCAAAACATCAATGTGGGGTAACAGGAAGTCGTCTTTAGGGCTAGCCCTATTTAAGTCTCGATAATCCACACACATTCGGACTTTCCCGTCTTTCTTTGGGACAGGAACAATGTTGGCAACCCATTGTGGGTATTTTGCAAGCGCAAGAAATCCAAGATCAAACTGTCTTTTTTACTTCATCTCTGATTTTTAGGGACATCTCAGGTTTCATTCGTCTCAACTTTTGCTTAACCGGAGGGTACCCAGGTTTTAGTGGCAATTTGTGCTCAACTATGTCAGTGTCTAGCCCAGGCATATCTTGGTATGACCATGCAAAAACATCACTATAATCAAACAAGAGTTTAATCAACAAGTTACGGTCATCTTCTTTCATTGAGGTACCAATTTTGATTTCTTTCTTATCATTTTCTGTCCCCAAGTTAATTAGTTCAATTGGTTCCTCATGGGGTTGGATTTCTTTAGCTTCTTGTTCAAATAATCTCATTAACTCAGGTGAAGTTTCCCAATCATCCTCATTATCCTCATCAGTATGATTAACAGGGTGTTCAAAATTATATGATGAGATATTGACACTGTCACTTTCAAGAGAGTCATTTTCAGATCTGTAATAAGTGATGTTAACACAAGAAAAATGAAATGAATAGAAGGCCATGATAATGGAGGGATGAAAGCTAATGGAATGAAAAATGAGAGAACTCAAAAATGCATTTTATTAATAACAGTTATTGGAAAGGAAACATGTGAGCCCATTTACAAATGAAAATCCTAAAGCCTTGGGCAGAGCTAAAGGAAAAGCACTACAGAATTACTTTGAAAGAGACTCTAAGGTTATGGGAAGCTCGGAGATCTCCCAATTGTCGAGTCTTGTATCTGAAGAACATGCATACACCAGGTCCATATGACTGACAAAATCATCTTCAACTATGGTCACTTGGTCTACGAACACAACTCCCGCACTCCGGAAGCTTTGTCGTATGTCACAGATGGGGATTTCCTTCACTTTAGGTTCTCGATTTTCCAAGCGAGTCAGCCTTTTCTCTTTTTTCTCTTCCATTATCCTCCTCTTATCGGCCTTGGTGGGTTTGTACCCCAGCCCAAATCTATCTTTGTTTTCAAAGGGTTGAAAAAGTCCTGTGGCACATTATCGTTTCTTGCCCAGCCCTTCTCCATGCTGATAACCCCCTTCTAGCATAACTTTAGTCATCATTACAGATGCAACAGAGGGCTGCGGTTTAGGAATTGGAGCTCTTTCTTTTATATAAATGGTATTGACAACCTCGAGTGCTTGAAAGGCAGTCTCCAAAGCCTCTTCTGTAGCTTCAATATAAGGGGTGTCTAGCGACTTGCTCACCAGTAGGTCTTCTTCACTAAAGACAGTAATCATCTTGTTATCAACTATGAATTTGACTTTTTGGTGCAAGGTGGAAGGCACAGCTCCAGCAGAATGAATCCATGGTCGTCCTAGGAGACAACTGTATGATGGTGCAATGTCCATCACTTGGAAGAGTATGTTGAAAGTGCAAGGACCAATTTGAATCGGTATTTTGATTTCCCCTATGACTTCTCTCCTTGTGCCATCAAATGCCCTTACTATCATCGCACTTGATTTCATGTGTGACCCATCAAAAGGTAATTTGGAGAGTGTCGACTTTGGCATCACATTCAAGGAAGAGCCATTGTCCATCAGTACTCTAGCCATGATATGGTCTTGACATTTTACTGAGATATGAAGTGCTTTATTATGTCCTCTTCCCTCATTGGGTATTTCATCATCGGTGAAAGTGATGTAATTATCTGCTGTGATGTTGCTGATAACGCCATCCAATTTGTCAACCGTGATGTCATGAGAAACATGAGCTTGATTAAGCACTTTCATTAGCACCTTCTTGTGTGGCTCAGAGTTCATTAATAAAGATAAAAGTGATATTCTTGCAGGGGTACGGTTCAGTTGATCCACCACCTTGTATTCACTTTGCTTTATGAATTTTAAGAACTCACAAGCTTCTTCCTCGGTCACTTCTTTCTTATAGACCTCTTGTCGTGTTATTTTTGGTTCTTCCTTCTCTTTTAAGACTTTTTCAGTAGAAGTTTCCCCCATCTTGCCTTTCCCTTTCCGAATTCTTTCCACTTCCTCCACTTGGTCTTTACGCAGATCCTCAGGTGTATAAATACGACCACTTCGAGTCATTCCACCGATCCCAGATATGCTAGAGATAGCCGATGGGATTTTCATTTGATTATCCTGGAGATCACTTACAACGACTTGCACATCATATTTCCAAGGCACGGCTCTGGTGTCCTTATAGGGAAAAGGAGTTGGCACTTGGATGGTGATAGGATTCCGACCAAGAGAGACTTGTGGAGACACCTCTTTACTATAATGTGTTACCAAGTGGCCTCAATACTCAAGAGGGGGGTGAATTGAGTAAGTAAAACAAGTTCGCAAATCTTTCATAAATCGATTGATAACTAATTTTTGTTGAAACTATTGAATGATTAGAGATGATTGGATAAATGAGATGAATTCATTTACTTATAAATATGATAGCCTACGGAGACAATATCCAAGAAAATTAATGAAACAGTGCACAAAATAAACAGAGGAGGGTTTTGAGAAAAACAAACACGGTCGTTTATCCTGGTTCGATCACCAATTCACTTGTGATTTACGTCCAGTCCCCAATTAAAAACTTGAGATTTTTTACTATATCTTCAAGCTTCAATGGGTGCTTGAAAACCACTACAACCTTGAGCACTCAACACTATGGGATACCTCACCCTTTACAGTTTGGAGGGATGTCTCACCCTCTCTACAGAAATTACAAAGATTGAATGGATAGAAACTCTTTTGAAAGAGTAGATATTACAACTGAAAATTCAACCGGTATAAGATTTACGGTTTACGCTCAAAAATAGAGTATTAATGGAGAAATAGATGAAAACTCATTTTTAATGCTCAACCCAGATTTTTCAGATTGATTATCTAACCCCCATAAATGCCCAACAACTTCTATTTATAAGTCATTGAAGATTAGAGCCGTTGGGAGGTGGTTGGAGCATTAAATGTTATGCTATTATCCGTTAATTTCTGTTTCTGGAAATTTTCATTATTCGAATAAGACATTTCTTATTTGAATAACGCTTGAAATAGCTTTCACCATGTTTTCCTCTGTAATATGTTATTCGAATAACATTGTGGTTATTCGAATAACCAGATAAATATTTGTTTTCTGGAAGACACGTTATTCGAATAACATTCATGTTATTCGAATAACTCATTCGAATAAAATGAGCTTCTGAGTTCCTGTTATTCGAATAACAACATCGTTATTTGAATAACCAATTCAGCATGGTTTTATTTGAAAGCCCTGTTATTCGAATAACACTTTTCTTATTCGAATAACTAGTAAAGTATGGCTTTTTCTGAAATACTTGTTATTCGAATAACGACTTTGTTATTCGAATAACCAATTCATGAACTGACTTCCTGAAATGTGTTATTCGAATAACACTTCTGTTATTCGAATAACCTATTCGTGCCAAAATACTTTTGAAACACTTATTCGAATAATGCATGGCTTTATTCGAATAAATCCTTTCCTGAGTGATTAATTTGGAATCTCTGACTTGTGTTATTCGAATAAGGAACCCCTTATTCGAATAATACATGTGAAAACATATTTTGAGCCTTTTTAAATGTTGCTCTTGATTCCATATGATCTTGTAGGTTTATGGACACGAGGTGGTTTAATTCTTTGGAAGTTAAAAACCATATTGAAGCCTTGAAAACTTGTGTGCTATTACGAAACGCAAGATTAACCTTATTTGTGAATCTTTATATACCTCTACAAAAGGATTAAAGTCCTAAAAGCTATACTTGATGGTCTTGATAATCTTGGACTTGATCTTACAACATCTTTGAATTTGTTATCATCAAAACATATTCTTCATCAGATACATGCCAGTCACATTCTCCCCCTTTTTTATGATGACAAACAGCCATTGAGAAAAAGTTAGTTCATTTGTAGATAGGAAAGCACAGTATTAATCATGGAGACTTACTCCCCCTCTGGTTTGTAAGAGGAGCATAATTTATCAGAGACAAGCGCAGCTCCCCCTTTCTTTTGGAGTCTCTTGATCCTTTTCAAAAGAGTCTTTCTGATCTTTCTTTTCTCAACACAATCTCCAAAACCAAAAAAATGTCAGAAATGATTATTTTTATCTTTAAGTGCAAATGAACAGAGTTAACTTAACTTTTAGCTTATTCTTGTTCTTCTCCCCCTTTGTCATGATCAAAAAGATGGGGCAAGATATGCATAAACCCGGAATTCATAAATATGCCTTTTTACTTTTTAACAAAGAATTTAAACAAACATATTGGAAGGCAAGGTCAGGCACAGAGGTTGCAAAGTCAGCAAGAAAAACAAATTATTCTTTATTGAATGTTGGCAATCATAGTCAAGATGTACAATTTCAGATATAGATTATGCCAGAGATACATAAAAAACATAAAGAAAATAAAACTAAAGTCCTATAATCAAAAGTAGGTGTCTGGTGGAGGAGGAGGGGAGTCTGGTGCAGGGGCAGGAGGTCCAGTTCGCAGGGCAGCAAGCTCGCGTTCAACACCTTCTATTCTGTCGAAGAGAATAGAAAAATGTGTGTTCCATGTAAGCACGGTTGTCGAGCAGAGTTGTCATGATGCTTTCCAGAGTTACTGGAGCAGGAGCAGGGGCTTCGGTGGGCGTTCAGCAGGAGCAGGGGTCATCAGCAGGAGCAGGGGCATCTGCAATGTCTTCGTCTACTGCAGCTTCTTCCAGCTCATCAGGGTATACCCATCCTCCAACATCGTCCGGAACCATCTTCATCTTCTTCAGAGTAAATTCGCCGAAGATGTTGAAGTGGTTCATAGGCACTGTCCTTTCAGTCTCTCTGAGCAAGGAATACTTCTTGAAAAAGGCTGAGATAATCAGAGCGTATGGCAGGTCACAATTCTTGGTGGTCTTAACCTTCATCATGTATTTTCCAATGAAATTTGGCTAGTTGATCTTCTAGTTTTTCTTCAGCACCCAAAGAAGAAAGATGTCATCCTCAGTGAGATAGGCGTAGTTGCCTCCACAAGGAGCGAGAATATAAGCGTATGAGTAGTGAAGCAGCTTTTCTTGGCTTTTCAACATCCCACATTTCAGACCAACCTTGGACCAGGCTTTTCCAAGTTTCACCAGTAGGGACACAGCTTCCTCTCTTCTATATGCCTTCACGTAGGGCTTGCTGTCTGGCTCCACTGCAGCACCTGTGGCGTCTAAGTTGAAGAATGTCATCCAGTCAGCAGGAGTGATGACAATTTCTTGGTCCTTGACTTCAGAGATGAGATTTGGACCATCCACTTAGGTTGCAGTAGAACATTTTCACCAAGTCTGGGAAAATGGAGTCCTTGTAGCTGCAGAGTGCCAGTACGCCCTGATGGGAGAGATCATCGAGGAAGTTAAATCCTCCATCGTCCTCGAAGAATTGATGATCCATGTATTTTGGTGGGATGATGTCTCTGGTCCAGAATTCCTCCCTAAAGCGCTTGAGATCATCGTTGTTTGACGAAAGTCTACGAAGGTCAATGGGGTTGTTGGTGGGAGCGGTCTTGTTACGTGGTCGTTTGGAAGAGGAAGCCATGGTTGAATTTTGGTAGGTGATGGAGAGAAGGAAGAGATGGTCAGGATGAGGAGGAGAGAACAGAGAAAGATGGGAAAAGAGAACGTATGAAATGACAGAGGAGCCTCGGAACTCCTTTTATAAACCGCGTGTTATTCGAATAACAGTGGTGTTATTCGAATAATGAGTGGTACTGAAGCGTCTTGGCTCCTCACAGCGTTATTCGAATAACAAGGTCGTTATTCGAATAACAGCGTAATAGTACAGATTTTGGTGAAATTCTGTCTTTTGTTATTCGAATAGCATATGTTGTTATTCGAATAACATGAAAATGGCTTTTGCCACTGACATGCTTTATTCGAATAACCAATTGGTTATTCGAATAACCAGTTAAAAACTACAGCGTGATAGCACATTCTGTGATGTGTTATTCGAATAAGGATTCCCTTATTCGAATAATGTAACCGTGTTAGAACAAGAACTGGGTTTTGCTGACATGTTTTATTCAAATAATAGACTTCTTATTCGAATAAGAGGCTTCTCATTCGAATAAGGCATACGATAAAAGATAGTTTCATGCAGCAAATTATAGAGGATTAATCCTTCTATCATTTATGTGATTCAGAGACATGCCAGTTTAATTCCAAACAACATAGAATCAACTTCAAATCATTCAAATCAGTTCCAGAACATGTTAAATCAATTCAACTTATCATACAAGCATATAATCTTATCATATTATGTTTCAAATCACTCAATTTTGCAAGAGTGCTATTTTTTACCAAGGATTTCAAATCTGATATTGTTGAGTTGTTTGGGAATCTTGAATTATGAGGAGCGCCTGCAAAACAACTTAGGGGAAAACTCCGACGCTCAAGTCAGTTTTGGATTTAAATATGATTGATAGCTCAGAAATTATGCAAGAAGATGACATGATTATGCAGTAAACAATAAGATGTGATGCAATAAAATGTCAATATATGCATTATTGTTCCAAAATGCCAAGTTCATTTTTAATGTGGAAAAATGCTTCTTTTGCTAGGGGTTTAGTGAAAATGTTAGCTAGTTGCTTAGTTGTTTCAACAAATTCAAGTGTGCAATCACCCTTTTGAACATGATCTCTAATGAAATGATGTCTTATTTCAATATGTTTAGTTCTAGAATGCAAAATGAGATTTTTTGAGAAGTTAATTACACTAGTATTATCACACCTTATGGGTATGTGATCAAGCTCAAGACCATAGTCCAAGAGTTGCTGTTTCATCCAAAGGACTTGAGCACAAAGCAACTCCTATTTATGCAACATATTAAAGCCATTTGTGGACAATGTCACACTATTTTGTTTCTTGCTATGCCGAGAAACTAGTGAGCTTCCAAGCAAGTGGCATGTCCCACTAGTGCTCTTTCGATCCATTTTGCACCCAACAAAATCAGAATCGGAATATCCAATAAGACTACATGAGGCACCTTTAGGGTACCATAAACCCATTTGTGATGTGTTCATTAGATATTTCATTATTCTTTTAACAGTACTTAGGTGTGATTCTTTAGGATTAGCTTGATATCTAGCACACATGCATACACTAAACATTATATCAAGCCTACTTGCAGTGAGATAAAGGAGTGAGCCAATCATACCTCTATATTTTGTAATTTCTACCGATTTACCTCTTTCATCTTTGTCCAAATAGCAAGAGGTGCCCATAGGAGTAGCCATATGCTTGGCATTGTCCATTCCAAACTTCTTGAGCAGCTCCTTGCAATACTTGGATTGGATTATGAATGTTCCTTCCCTTGTTTGCTTGATTTGGAGACCAAGGAAGAAGTTGAGCTCCCCCATCATAGACATCTCAAACTCACTTTGCATAATATTTGAAAATTCTTTACAAAGAGAGTTGTTAGTAGCTCCAAATATAATGTCATCAACATAAATTTGAACTAAAAGTATGTCATGCATTTTGTGTTTTATGAATAGGGTAGTGTCAACCTTACCTCTAGAAAAATCCTTTTCTAAAAGAAATTTACTCAACCTTTCATACCAAGTTCTAGGAGCTTGTTTCAAGCCATACAAGGCCTTTTTCAGTTTAAAAACATGGTTGGGCAATTCAAAATCTTAAAAACCAAGAGGTTGTTCCACATACACCTCTTCTTCTATAAAACCATTTAAAAAGGCACTTTTAACATCCATTTTATAGAGTTTGAAATCCATGATGCAAGCATATGCGAGTAACATTCTAATGGCCTCTAATCTAGCTACGGGAGCATAAATTTCTTCATAGTCTATGCCTTCTTCTTGATTGTAACACTTAGCTACAAGCCTAGCTTTATTTCTTATTATTAAGCCCGTTTCATCAAGTTTGTTTCTAAAGACCCACTTGGTGCCAATTATTGGATGATCATTGGGCCTTGGAACTAATTCCCAAACTTGATTTCTCTCAAATTGGTTTAGTTCTTCTTGCATGGCCAAGATCCAATGTTCATCATTAATGGCCTCACTTATGTCTTTAGGTTCAATTTGAGAAACAAAGGCTAGGTGATTACATGCATCTCTAAGTGAGTTTCGAGTGATTACCCCTTTTGATACATCACCTATCACCTTGTCAAGAGGATGATATCTTGAAGTCCTCCATTCCTTGGGTAGATCCAAGATTTCTGAATCTTTTTGCCATGTGTGATCAAGGTGTCTCTCTTCTTCCTTCTTGGACTCTTTCTCTTGATTTTCCAAGTGCGTCTTTGCCAAGATTTCTGCAACATCATCAACAAGCTCCTTTCTCGGCTCATTTGGGTTAGTTTCATCAAATGCAACATGTATGGACTCTTCTATGGTCATAGTTCGTTTATTATAAACTCTAAAGGCCTTACTATGAATAGAATAACCAATGAATATTCTCTCATCAGATTTTGCATCAAACTTCCCCAAGTTATCTTTTCCATTATTCAAAACAAAGCACTTACATCCAAAGACATGAAAATGTGACACATTAGGTTTCCTTCCTTTGTACAATTCATATGGGGTTTTCTTTAAAATTGGCCTTATTAGGGCTCTATTCATAACATAACAAGCGGTGTTAACTGCATCAGCCCAAAAGTACTTAGGAAGGTTTGCCTCATTGAGCATAGTTCTTGCCATTTCCTCTAAAGATCGATTTTTCCTTTCTACAACACCATTTTGTTGTGGTGTCCTAGGGGCAGAAAAATTATGCTCAATGCCGTGTTCATCACAAAAAGTTTCAAATTCATGATTTTCAAATTCACCACCATGATCACTTCTTATGGATGCAATACAAACACCTTTTTCATTTTGGACAACTTTGGCAAGTTTTCTAAATGATTGGAAAGCATCATTTTTGTGGGCTAAGAATAATGTCCATGTAAACCTAGAAAAATCATCCATAATCACTAATGCATAGTAATTCCCACAAAAGCTCATAGTTCTAGAGGGCCCAAAAAGATCCATGTGCAAAAGTTGTAAAGGTCTAGAGGTTGAGACTATGTTCTTAGCTTTAAAAGAGACATTTACTTGTTTTTCCTTTTGACATGCATCACAAAGTTTGTCTTTTTCAAATTTGAGCTTTGGAAGACCAATTACTAGTTCTTTAGAAACCAATTTGTTTAAGTGATCCATGTGAATGTGAGCAATTCTTTTATGCCATAACCATGAATCATTTTCTTTACTCATAAAGCATTTAGCATCATTTGAGGAAATATCATCAAGACTAATCATATATATGTTATTGACCCTATGACCAACAAACTTAACTTGCTTATCGTCCTTTCCCTCGATTATGCAACAAGATGAATCAAATATAACTCTATTGCCTTTATCACACAATTGACTAATGCTAAGCAAATTATGTTTAAGTCCTTCAACAAGCAAAACATTATCAATAGATGATGAAGGGATCTTACCAACTTTGCCAATTCCAAGAATCTTCCCTTTGTTATTATCACCGTAGGTGACATGACCATATTTCTTGTGGGTAAGGGAGGAGAACTTGGAGCCATCACCGGTCATGTGCTTGGAGCAACCACTATCAAGATACCAACTTGAGCTCTTGGTCTTCAAGCACACCTCGGTATCGCTTTCTCCACTTTCTTCTTCTTGAGCCATGAGGCAAAGATGGGCTTCTTCATTCTTCGAATCGTCGGAGGAGCTTAAGTCATTGTCCTCCCAAGCTATGTATGCTCTTCTTCCTTTCTTTTCCTTGGAGGGCCTTTTCTTAAACTTCTCCGTCTTCTTGAGATATATAGGACACTCCATTTTCATGTGCCCCGATTTTTCGCATTCATAGCATTTTGGAGGAGTAGAGGATCCTTCTCCTTTGTGATATGCTTTCTTTTGAGGAAAGGGTGGTCTTCTTTGAAATCCTTTTTTCTTTAAGAATCTTCTGAACTTTCTCACAAGGAGACTAAGATTCTCTTCACTTAACTCAATGTTTTCAGCATCCTCTTCACCATCTTCATCATCATCTTCAAGTATGGAAGAGGTGACTTTGAGTGCAATTCCCTTCTTCTTTTTGTCATGCTCTTCATTTTGATTGAGCCTATTTAGTTCCAACTCATGTTCTTGAAGTTTTCCGAATAGGGTGGCTAGAGACATGGTTGATAAATCTCTTGATTCCGCAATCGCCGTTACCTTGGGTTGCCAATTCCTGCTTAGACATCTCAAGACTTTGTTAATAAGATCTTCATTAGGAAATGTCTTTCCCAATGAGATGAGATGGTTAACAATGTGAGTAAATCTCTTTTGCATATCTTGAATACTCTCACCTTGGTTCATTCTAAACAATTCATATTCATGAGTAAGAGTATTCATTCGAGATCGTTTTACCTCACTAGTACCTTCATGAGTTACTTGTAGGGTATCCCACATTTCTTTTGCGGTCTTACAATTTGACACCCTAAAGAATTCATCATACTCCAAGGATGTGGTGATGATGTTCTTGGCTCTCAAATTATATTGAACCTTCTTTTTATCATCATCGGTCCAGTCAGTTCTAGGTATATTAATTGTCACACCATCTTTAGTTTGTGTTGGGACAAAAGCACCATTTTCAACGGCGTCCCACATATCTAAGTCAATAGCTTCAATAAAAATTTTCATCCTTTCTTTTCAATAGGTATAACCATCCCCATTGAAATAAGGAGGTCTATTTATAGAAGAACCTTCATTTGAAAAACCATTTGAAGCCATCACTTCTCTTGAAGCTGCTAAGCTCTTTATACAAGAGTCTAGCTCTGATACCACTTGTTACCAAGTGGCCTCAATACTCAAGAGGGGGGTGAATTGAGTAAGTAAAACAAGTTCGCAAATCTTTCACAAATCGAATGATAACTAATTTTCGTTGAAGCTATTGAATGATTAGAGATGATTGGATAAATGATATGAATTCACTTACTTATAAATATGATAGCCTACGGAGACAATATCCAAGAAAATTAATGAAACAGTGCACAAAATAAACAGAGGAGGGTTTTAAGAAAAACAAACACGGTCGTTTATCCTGGTTCGATCACCAATCCACTTGTGATTTACGTCCAGTCCCTAAGTAACAACTTGAGATTTTTCACTATATCTTCAAGCTTCAATGGGTGCTTGAAAACCACTACAACCTTGAGCACTCAACACTATGGGATACCTCACCCTAAAGCTTGAGCCTCTATTTTCCAAGGGATACCTCACCCTTTACAGTTTGGAGGAATGTCTCACCCTCTCTACAGAAATTACAAAGATTGAATGGATAGAAACTCTCTTGAAAGAGCAGATATTACAACTGGAAATTCAACCGATATAAGATTTATAATTTACGCTCAGAAACAGAGTATTAATGGAGAAATAGATGAAAACTAGTTTTTAATGCCCAACAACTTCTATTTATAAGTCATTAAAGATTAGAGCTGTTGGGAGGTGGTTGGAGCATTAAATGTTATGCTACTATCCGTTAATTTCTGTTTCTGGAAATCTTCATTATTCGAATAAGACATTTCTTATTCAAATAACGCTTGAAATAGCTTTCACCATGTTTTCCTCTGTAATATGTTATTCGAATAACATTCTGGTTATTCGAATAACCAGATAAATATTTGTTTTCTGGAAGACACGTTATTCGAATAACATTCATGTTATTCGAATAACTCATTCGAATTGAATGAGCTTCTAAGTTCCTGTTATTCGAATAACAACATCGTTATTCGAATAACCAATTCAGCATGGTTTTATTTGAAAGCCCTGTTATTCGAATAACACTTTTCTTATTCGAATAACTAGTAAAGTATGGCTTTTTCTGAAATACTTGTTATTCGAATAACGACTTTGTTATTCGAATAACCAATTCATGAACTGACTTCCTGAAATGTGTTATTCGAATAACACTTCTGTTATTTGAATAACCTATTCGTGCCAAAATACTTTTGAAACACTTATTAGAATAATGCATGGCTTTATTCAAATAAATCCTTTCCTGAGTGATTAATTTGGAATCTCTGACTTGTGTTATTCGAATAAGGAACCCCTTATTTGAATAATACATATGAAAACATGTTTTGAGCCTTTTTAAATGTTGTTCTTGATTCCATATGATCTTGTAGGTTTATGGACACGAGGTGGTTTAATTCTTTGGAAGTTAAAAACCATATTGAAGCCTTGAAAACTTGTGTGCTATTACGAAACGCAAGATTAACCTTATTTGTGAATCTTTATATACCTCTACAAAAGGATTAAAGTCCTAAAAGCTATACTTGATGGTCTTGATAATCTTAGACTTGATCTTGCAACATCTTTGAGTTTGTTATCATCAAAACATATTCTTCATCAGATACATGTCAGTCACATAATGAATTGTCAATGGCCTTGGTATACCTGGAGCTTGCTCTATGATTGGATGTGTTGCATAGGTATTGGCAGCCTCTTGAACTGGTGGAGGTGTAACTTCCTTGACTATATAGACATCACCATTATCGTACTGATTGCTTATTTGCACTAGGTGAATATCCATTAAACTTTGGAGGATCTGCTTGAACTCATCACATTCCTCAATAGAATGCCCGACTTCCCCATGGATCTTGCATACAGTTTCATCTTCATTGACCTTTTTGGTCTCAGCTTGGTTTCGTATTAACCCAAATTTACAAAGCTCTTGAAAAATTACTCTCATGGGAGTTTTCACATCAGCTACCCGACTTATGACGCATTGTCCAGAAGACTTCTCTATGGCATTAACTACAGGACCTCCATGATCAGGCAAGAGATTGCGGCCTACATTAGGGGTTTTTTCTTTAAAGTTTAACCATTTGGCATTAATCAAGTCTTGCACTTTGAACTTCAAGGCTCTGTAATTTTCTGTTGAGTGACCTACAGCCCCAGCATGGTACTCACATTTAGCATTCTGGTCAAATCCTCTTGGGTAGGGGGTTCCAATGGCTTCATTGGGCAAGGAACCAATAAGGAGTTTCGGAAGAGTTGTGGTAGCAGTTCAGTATAAGTCATGGGAATTGGGTCAAATTGGACAGGTTTCTTTTCTTGGTTAGCTGGCAGTCTTCTTTGGTTGGTATTTGGGTTTTGGGCCCATGGTTGGGTTGGTTGATATGGTATGGTAGGAAGTGTTTGGTTTGGGATAGGAGATGGTGCACGATAAGGGATCATTGGATGATAAGGTTGAGGGTATGGAGCTTGAGAGGCATTAGCAATGTATGGGTAGTAAGGCATGTAGGGAGGTTGGAAGGATGGTTGAGGGTTAACAGGCGCTTGGTTATGTCTCCCTTGGGCAAAACTCCTTTGATCGAAAGTCACAGCATGGGCTTCCCCTTCTCTTTTCTTCCCTGCTGGGGGCTTTTTGGCACTAAATGTCCCCATTGTACTTTCAGCAATCTTTCCACTTCTCATTCCTCCTTCAATTCTTTCCCCGATGATAACAATGTCTGAGAAATTCGACGACACACTTCCTATCATCTTGTCATAGAAGGGTGACTGGAGAGTGTCAATGAATGTGGCCACCATTTCTCTTTCTGTCAATGGGGGTTCAACTTGAGCAGCTATCTCTCTCCACCGCTGAGCATATTCTTTAAAGGTTTCAGCTCCTTTCTTAGCCATATTTTGCAACTGTAGCCTATCTGGTGCCATATCGATGTTGTACTTATATTGCTTCAAGAAAGCATCAGCCAAGTCCTTGAAACATCGTATATGGGCACGTTCCAGGTGCGTGTACCAATTAGAAGCTGCCCCAGCTAAGCTATCCTGGAAGAAATGAATCAATAGCTTGTCATCATGAGCGTGTGATGCCATCTTGCAGATGTACATGGTCAGATGGTTCTTTGGGCAAGTGGTTCCCTTATATTTTTCAAAATCTGGGACCTTAAACTTTGGAGGAATCACCACATTTGGGACAAGACAGAGCTCTGCGGCATCCAGAAGATCATAGCTACTTGCTCCTTCTATGGCTCACAATCTTTCTTCAAGAACTTCTAATTTTTCCTTGGATTGAATGCCTTCAGTTGAAGGGTTCAGCAGAGAAGTTCCAGCAACCTTATGGGGAAAAAACTGTGGCATGTAGAAAGGAGGTTGGGCCTGAGTCGAGCCTTGTGGCCCTGAAGTAGGTATTACTAATGATGAGCCACTCTCAAGAGGGTTGGTAATTTGGGACGGCATGAAACTAGGGGAAATGCCATAAGGTGGAATAGAAACAGGGTACTGAGGAATCTCACTGGTATTTGGTTGAGATCCTTGGGGAGGGTTTAAAGTCGTTGGGACTGTCGGTGCACTGCCCTTAGGAATATTGGTGGATAATGGTGGCACATAACCAGGTGAAAGGCCATATGGTGGGAATGAAGATGCCTGTGTTTCAGGATTATTTGAGTAGATAGTGAGTGGCATCATGGCCCTTTGAGAGGTGACGCTAGGATACTGCCAAGGAACTGGCGTAAAGCTGGGCGGGTGAGCTGGCGTGGTAGAAGGATTATCATTTGCCTTTGAAGGAGTCCCCTCTGTGTTCCTTGTTTTTTCCAGAATTTCCAAGATCTTGGCCATTTGTTCCTTTAGCTGGCTTACTTCACTTCTTAACTCTTCTTGTGACTGACCCAGTTCATCCATGACTCTTGATTGAGAGCGAGTCCTATATGGGTGTCGTAGAGACAGTTTTCCTTTCTGTATTCATTATTTATTTTTTATTAGAAAATATGAAAAAGGAAAAGAAAATGCAAACAAAAATAAAACTATGCATGTAGAGACATGATCCAAAGTAGCAAGCGATATCGATAAACCTCATTCATTTAAAGGGAAAAGCTCTATGGTCATAGAGAGTTTTACACATGTTGATTCTTGCTACTCCTCAAGTCAAATGGAGGAGTTAGCTTTACAAGAAAAGACTCTAAATTACATCAGCATTCCTAGAACAAGAGACTAATTTCAGTGAAATTTTCCTAGGAAGTTAAGGTCCTTTCTAACCCGAGTCAGAATATCTTGGTTTTCTCTTGGTGCTAGCTTGGCTTCCACTTTGATGATTTCTCTTGCCCTCTTTCTTGAATGGTTGGAGATTTCCCTCATATTATCAAGAACCATTTCGGCTTTCCGTTCCATTTCTTGGCTTGCATTAAGATAAAAATTCTTTTCATTAGTCAAGAAAAGAACATCATCCTCCAACCGATTCTTCTTACTTTCCAAGAAAGTAGACCATTCAACATGCTTTTCCAAATGTTGATTCAAGATTTTAACTTCATTCTTGAATTCTTGAAGTTGACCATTTTTCCCCTGAATGATTGTTTCGAGGGCTTGACATGTTTTCCCTAACCTCTCTATTTCAATATCTTTAGAGGCCATTTGTTCTTGACTTTGGATTTTTCTTCTTGCAGTGCTAAGTTGATCTTCCAATGACCTTCTCTCAATGGTCCACTGCAGATAAATGATTTCGTACCGCCCTTCTGCTTCAGCATAGTAGTCATTGGGTTCATTAAATTGGTGCATTGGTAACTCTGGACCCTGTACCTTGGGAGCAAGAAACCCCTTCCTCCTACTAGCCTGCCAAATTAAGTATTCCGGTGTCGTTTCAGACGATGGGAGACCGGGCTTCACACTTCTTGTGTCCTTCCAATCTTCAATGACTTCTTTTATTTTATGACTGGTTCCTTCATTGCCATACGAGAATTCAAATTTGGACAGTCCATGAGTCATCGGAATGAATTGCAGAGATGCCATTTGTCTTCGGACCATAGCTGGAGCATAGCCCACTACTCCCCATGGGCCAATAAGTGGAACCCAAGGTTTGCTTCCACATCTATATATGGTATAAGTGTGAGGAAACCACTTGGCCCTCTAGACCACTTCTTTTATTTCCATGAAGAAACTGATCCATTGCCTCATCGTCGGAGTTCGGGGAAGCCAATTGTCACGACCATATAGAGAGAGCGGGTGCTTAGGTATGACATACTGTTTTAGATCAATTTCTGGATGGTTAAAGCACTTCAAGGTTGGCATATGACTAAGCATCCATACTGCAAGTAATGGTACACATCCCCAAAATCTTCCTTTCTGATGGACTCGGCAATAATTCAGGGATCGAATTGTCTCGGCTAAAATTGGTAGGGCTGGGTGTACCCCATGCTCAATCTGCTCGAACAAATTGATCACATGTCCATCTATTTGATTTTTTCATCTCGAAAAAATTACTAACCCATAAATAGCAAGGGCTAGTGCTACCAAACCAAACCTTTGATCAACTTGAGCTTCAACCATCCTAAGCAAGAACTCCGAATCTAGACTTCGTCCTTCATCCACCATGTACTTGTCCAATTCATTGACATGAATCCCTATCAATTTGGACAGCATCCTTCTTGGCGTCTTCTTAGGGTCATGTGAGTACACTTTGTCCTTTGGCATGTCGTCTCTATTAAGAAGCCTAGCATACTCCTCAATCGTTGGCACCAAGTCAAATTGTCAGAAAGTATAATCCCGATATGAGGGGTCCCAAAAATGGAGCATAGCTTTCAACATTTGGAGGTCAAGGGTGATGAACATGAGAGCTGTAATATCTCCATACTTATCATTGAACTCTTCTTGTCTTCTCATGCTACACCACACATTACGGAGCCTCATTAAGTCATTTTGCTCAAAGTCATGGCTCCCCTTTAAGAGAGGTAAAGGAACATCCTCGCGATGCAAACTATTTCCTTCCTTGGCTTGAATTCTTGCAGACTCTTCACCAACAGCCTTGATACTCTCTGCCACCTCAGACATTAGAGTCATCTTTCCCTTATTCATGCTTGAGGTTTATCGATATCTTCACATGATTGGACCACATATGCAAATGTAAGATAAAAGAAAAGTTAACAACTACAAAATAAAAGACAAACAGAAATTCCTCATATGTTAGAGGAAAAGGGGTACCTAATCTTGGTACCCGTTCAGCAAGATAAGTTCTATGGACGATGGTAGCTCTAAGATTATATCTACAAGTGAGAGCTTTGGTTCTAGACCCCTATCGGACAAAAGGTCCCCAAATTGTCCATTGCTGTCACCAACACTTTGGCTAGTAAGAGTCCTCCATCCTCACCCATGATAGGTTACAAGCGGAAAGAGTTCAATTTGAGCGAGGGGTTTTCATGTGCCTAAACGGAGACCAACGGTCCCACAAAGCAACACTACTTCACCCTCTATCTAAGCCTACAAGGTACCGAGCTCGGGTAGAGAGCTTGTGTGTGCGCAGTGTATATGAGAGAACTTATTTACAAAGAGAAATATAATACATATAATGCAAACAAAATGTACAATAATATGAAACAAATAACAAATAAACAAATAAAACAAAAATGGATCAACATAATTAAAGAGCAAATCACATAAGATTAAAACAAAGCTTAACCCTCTAACTGTCCCCAGTGGAGTCGCCAGCTGTCGCAACCGTCTCGAAGGGCATCGCAAAAATAAAAAGAAAGAGGAGGAAAAGACCTCGGGGTGTTGGGAGTCGCCACCAATCAATTTATCCATTAAATGAAATGGTGCAATTGGGCACCTAAAAGATGGTCTACGTTTCAGAGTTTGAGGTTCGGGGGTTGATTACGGGTAGAGAATGTGTTAGCACCCTACACCGTCCGTTCTAAGAACGGTTACCTATTTAATCTAATGTTATTTGCAATATTAATTAAATTGGTCCTTCAAAAAAAGAAAAAAATATTTTTTTTGTTTTTACTTTAACATGTCCCATTTTGTCAAGCATAATATCAAGAATGATAAATGACTAAGACCAGAAATGGGTGGCTAAATAGCCATTATTTTGAAATAAATTCTAAGTCTACAATATATTGTATAAAAGTGGTGAATCAAAATTTTATTTTTTGAAGAGAAGTAATTTTCAAAACAAAATGGCCAAATAAAATCTCATTTATAATAATAAAAAAAAAAAAAATTAGGCACAATGAGATTTTTGTAGTAATTTAAAAAAAAGTCTTCATAAAAAATAAAACTTTAATTCACCACAATCATAATGTTGAAAGCGTATGAAATTGTTCACTTTTATTTGAATATTTTATTTTACAAAAAAAAGTTTTATTTTGGTTTATAAAAAAGTTGTATTTTAGTTTACATAATTATTTTAATTTTGATGTAGGGGATTAGACCGCCATGGGCGCTCCTAGCAAAATCCAATATAAAGCCTCAAGACTATCGGGAAGAGTGAATCTGATCGGTGCTCCGATCCTCTCCCAATTTTTTCGTCATCGGCATATTTAAAATTATTTAATTTACAATAATTAAATTAAAGTCGTGTGAGAATTAGATCTCGCCGGCGCTCCGGCAAAATTCAATATAAAGCCTCAAGATTATCGGGAAGAGTGTATCGATCGGCGCTCGATCCTCTCCTAATTTTTCCGTCATAGGCATTTTTTAAATAATAAAAATAAAAATAATAAAATAAAATAAAATAAAAATTTGATTAATTCATTAATGTAAAAAAAAAAAGATAATAAATTAGTGAGTTAAATCAAAACAAATGTACTAGAGTATAATCGTATTATTCCAAGGAGTAATATGAAATAAGATTATTTAATGTTATTTTGTGCAAATAAATAAAATTAAAAAAAATTTATACGCTGGCCCAAATAAAAACACCTAACTTAATAAGCCCAAGGAGTAAGTTAAAAAAAAAATAGCAGGAATAAAGAGGCTAAAAGCCTCTACAATTACCAAATTCAAAACAGAGAATGAAAAGAAGAAAACAGGGATTTCAAGTTTGCTCACAAATTGGGAGGTGGCTCAAGGTGCCTGCAACGGTTCCAGCAGATCACAGTGGGACGAGGCAGAGGCGGCGCGGTCTCTGCATTGATGGTGGGGCTGGACGGCGAGTTCGTGACGAGGCTGGACGGCGCGGGTAGAGCACGGACTGGTGTGTTCGTGGGCGGCGCCGGTTCGAACAGAGCAGAGGACCCGATGGCGCCGGCGACTGCTACAGAGTGGTGGCGGGTTCGAACCGAGCTTGGGTCGGCGTGGATCCAGGTCGCGTGGCTGGGGCGCGGTTCGTTCGACGGCAATGGGTGGTCGCGGTCTGGTCGGAGCACACACGACTGGTCGGCGAGCTCGAATCCTGGTGAAGTTCTGGTGGGGCACAGAGATGGTAATGGACCTGGTGGTGTGGTAGAAGGTTAAAGATGGGTGGTTGATTGTGGGGTGTTGAGCTTGAAGAAGGATGGTGCAGGAAATGATGAAGATGAAGGGGTGATGGTGGCTGTGAAGAGGTTTTTTAAGGTTGAAGAGGGTGAGTTAACTGAGCGGCTTGGTGTTGGTGAAGATGGAGGCTGCTGAGTCAACTCAGTTGAGGTGAGTTGATGGTTATGGTGAAGGAATTTTCGTGTGATGAATCTGTGTCTGGGAAATCTCTTCTCAGTCTGTGATTGCTCTCTATTTTTTCTGAACGATTGAATCCCCCTCTGATTGATCTGTGCGTGATTCTTATAAGGAAGAAAAAAAACATACCAAAACTCTTCCATTTCTGATGATTGGAATGCAAAACGGTTTGAACTTTGAATTTCTTAATGAATGCAAATAAAGAAGCAGAACTTGATGATTGAAAAAGAAAACTGTCTGAAACTTTTAATTTAATTCAATGCAAGTTGATTGTGGAGGCTAGGGTTGCAGCAGCAGGAAGAAGGAATTTGGGTTGTGGGTTGAGAAGAGAATTAGGTCATGGGTTGACCCGTACAAAGCTTTTTTTATTTTTTTATTTCTTTTTTTAAAGAAAGAAATTAAATTAAATAAAATAAAAACAAAAATAAAAAGAAAATGGATAAAATTGGGTATCAACAATGAGGGTGATATTTTTTGATATACAATAGTTGTAATAGTGATGCGAGGAGTGAGTACTTGTAAAAATTATTTGACATTTAAGTTAGATTATGCACAAATTGAATAAAGTATTTAGAATTAAATATATACTTTTGTGATTTTATGTGATATTTATAGGAAGGTCTTAGTTAATAATAATCATGTTTAAATTTACATTAAATATTATTAATTAAGATAAGAATATAATAAAATTATTATTTCTTATAACTATCTCTTCTATTTATAAAGGATATAATTAATTTCTTTATTTATGAGAAATTCTATTAAATATTTACTCCTCATAAATAAATATATTTACTTATCTAATAACACTTATGAATATTTAAGATTTAATCTTAATAGATTAAAATATTCTAAACTGCTAATCCAAAATTTATTTCAGAATAATTCCATTTTCACGTATCTTTCTTAATCTCTTCAAACTAACGACACCTAATTATTTTTCCAATTCGTGTTTATACTATCAAGTCCTTTTAATATAATACATAAAATTAGTCATAGTATTAGGTTGTGTTTGGTGCATTTGATAGTATAAGGCATGATAATATAAGATAATAATATAAGGTCTAATAGTATAAATAAGCTGATAAATTCTTATATTATCAAATATTTGGTGCACATAATATAAATAACTTGATAGTATATGTAATTATCAACTATGACTATATTATCTTTCATCTTCTTCACCATTACCTTCCACACCCAGTACCAAATTTCAGTGTTGATCAAAGAACCCAGAACTCCAAAGCACCAAAAGAAGAAACTTTGGTTGGAGACACAAAAAATCTGATAGTGTCATAGGCTTTCATGGTCGGAAAACAATGTCGGAGGAGCTTTTGATGTATATGATTATAGATGACAAAGTGGGGTTTGCCTTCTACTGTGTTGTAAACTTATATATACTACAAATTTGAAATAAAGAAAAAGGGTAGAATAAATTTTTCTATTTTCTATTGACTTTCAAAGCAAAGGTGGCTACGCCTGCAAGTCAAAGGCCATTTGGTTTTGGGTTTGGGTGTTCGATTGCTGCACAGTGATATGCTGGAGTGTAGGACATCATAATAAACACTTTCATTATTGGCTTTCATATTCTAGAGGCAGTGGTGACTAAGGAATGTGGTGGTGAGGTAGAGTAGTGGTGGTGAGGAATGTGGTGGTGGAGGATGATTTTTTGATCTTGATGGGTTGGGGTTATTGTTAGGTTATTTGATTTTTGGGTATGAAAGTGGAGGGTAGTGGTAGAAGAAAAATCTTATCAGATTATAGCAAGAGATCATAGAAAGGATAATGTTATACTATTAGAGAGATAAATTTTTTTTGCAGGATTTGACTATTCTATTAGGTGAACATATCAAATACCTAATAAAATTTAATAGTATTAACTTATACTATTAAATCTTTCTTATACAATGCACCAAATATAACTTTAGAAGATACATAAGAATAACCAGAGTTATTAACATGAGTTAATCCGGTTTGACCAACCATAGGTAAGGCTTCAACTGGACGAGACGGATCAACCTATATTTTAATGACAGTTGGGTCAAGTTGTTTAAAATTGAAAAACAAAAAGCAGATTGAGGTAGGAAGGCTATCCATGATGTACGAAATAGAGCAACGCAACCCAAGTAAGCATCAAATTTGCTATCATTACTTTCATGTAAGCCTCTAAAGTCACAACTCCCCTATTGCTTAATTGCTTGTACTTTATTGCCTAGGTTTTGCTCTATTACACATGCTTAATAATAGAAGGAAAAACCTTGATGCACACACTTTCATGTACATTTACTCTCATGATTAGGTAATAGAATCAAAATATATATGTATAAAATTTTAGATGAAATCAATTATAATTAAATAATAAAAATTATATAAATATAAAATAATATAAATATAAATATGTAAATAACAATACTCATAATAGAATTACTCATCCAAGCTAAAACTATGTCTGAACCATGATCTTAAAAACTAGACCCGACTATCCAGTTGAACCATTTAGATTGGGAACCAATCAGTCCACCACTCCGGTCATCAGTCATCACATAAAAATTGTCATGGTTAAAAATCTATCAAAAGCCATTAAATCGGTCAACCCAGTACCAGTTTGGACAATGAAACGGTTCAATTTTTCTTTTAATTTCAAATCTCTACTCAAAACGGCACCATTTTGGGTCATAATATTTCAAAAAAAAAAAAAGATGCAGCCTAGTAGTAGGCTAACTTATGGGCCATACTGTAAAAACAAAATTTTATAAAACAATGAGGGTTGATGTTTACAATGCTCTTAAAGTGCTTGGAGCATGAATGTTCCGTTGAAATTATCTTTTATCATCATTTGTTTGACTTTTTTTTTTAAATTTTAAATATTTACTATAAAAGTCTCTTCTATTATTTATTTTTAATCCTCTATCTCTTCTTCTTTTTTATTTTAGACCTTCAAACAAAAATATATCTCTCATCTTTGTTTCTCTCCACTCACTCCACCATCGTCGGTGGAGACCTTTATTTGCAAACCCAAATGAAGGATTTTGACTTGAGTAATGAATGATCTCTTATTTTCCTCAAGCCTCTCCCGGAAGTTTTAATGTTCGCAGTTTTACTATCACAGATGCCAATAGCTATCATAGGCATCACCAGTATCAGCAGCTAAGAGTTCCTCTTAGACCATGATTTCTTTTATCGCTCGCATTGAAGCGCTCCATCGACAATTGCTGCATCTTCAAAGACAACAACGACATCCACATTGCTTTTTTTAGCGCGGGCAACTCCATTAGCAAGGAAATATCAACATGTGTAAAGTTTTGATTAATCAAACTTTTAGTTAATTTTTGTTACTAAGTTTCTACAACCTCAATTAATTTGAATTACTTGATTGGATGATTTGTGTTTCATGGGTGAGTTTAGTTTGATTTGATGATGCACTTGCAGAAGACGTATAAATTGTAGCAAGCAAAGTTATAGTAGGTGAATTCTTTCAAATAAACAAATGATTTTAGGGCCAACTTGCAAGTGGTGAATTCTTCCATCATGCAACAACTTATTCTGAGTGAGGGTGAGAATTAGAGAGAGAGCGCAGAGAGGTTAATGGAAAGACAATCGATGAGAAGGATTAGAGGAAACGAGCAAGATCAATGTGGAGATGATGAAGAATGAGGAAACTTTTAATTTTAAGGACTTTTACACAATTTAAGTTTTCATTAAGACTGAATTTGTAAGGCAATTTGACCAATTTGCCATTTCCCCCAAATTTATTTATCAAATTGCCATCATTTTCAAACTATTTATCAAACTGCCATTATTTTTGCCATTGAAATTTTTTATTACTTTTCGTTCCACGTGACATGCGCCAATACGCGTGGTGCATCCAACTGGGATGCGCCAATACGCATGGCGCATCCAACTAGGATGCACCAACACATGTGGCGTTTTCCACGTGGAAACGCCAGACATGTTGGCGCATGCCATGTGGAACGAAAAATAATAAAAAATTTCAACGTGACACGTTATATGTACAGGACACTTATCCCATTCCACGTGGATCTCTTAAAAATTGGCGCCTAGAGACACATACAATTTACATGTCTACTAAAAAGTGCACCACAATATTGAGAGACATCAGTTTCAATTAACTTATTTATAAGTCAAATATTTGCTTCTAATATGTAAAATAGTCGACGTGAGACTTTGCTGTTGGTCAAATGAAGCAACTAAGTAAGGCAATAAAATATATTTGTTCGATGTGGGACTTTAGTAGTAGTAAGGTAAAGCAATTAAGTAAGACAATAAAACATATTTGTTTGATGTGGGACTTTGATAGTGACAAAATAAAGTCCAAACATATTTGTTCATTGGGTGTGAGGAAATTTGAGGCCAAACTAATTGCCCGTAAAGCTTAAAACAAATGTCCATTGTCTTCATGCGTTTGGCAACGAAATTTACAAGAAATTCTGAGATCTTCTACAAAAAGATATTTTTCTTCCTCAATATCTTTGAATATATTACATCTTGATCATTTATAGCAAATGTTTGCATATTCCTAAACAAATGTTTGCATCGAATAAATATGTTTTATTGTCTTACTTAGTTACTTTACCTTACTACTACTAAAGTCTCACATCGAACAAATGTATTTTGTTGCCTTACTTAGTTGCTTTATTTTACCAACAACAAAGTCCTACATCGACTATTTTACAGATCAGAAGCAAATACTTGGCTTATAAATAAGTTAATTGAAACTGATGTCTCTCAATATTGTGGTGTACTTTTTAGTAGACATGTAAATTGTATGTGTCTCGGGCGCCAATTTTTAAGAGATCCTCGTGGAATGGGTTAAGTGCCCTACACATATAACGTACCACGTTGGAATTTTTTATTATTTTTCGTTCCACGTGACATGCTCCAATACGCGTGGCGCATCCCAGTTTGATGCGCCATGCGTGTTGGCGCATCCCAGTTGGATGTGCCACGCATATTGGGGCATGCAACGTGAAACGAAAAATAATAAAAAATTCTAACATGACAAAAATAGTAGCAGTTTGATAAATAATTTGAAAAGGATGATAATTTAATAAATAAATTTAGGGAAAATGACAAATTGGTCAAATTGCCGGATTTGTAAATAATTTCTTTTATCTACTAACTTGTTTAATAGTTAATTGATAATAATTCTCAACTGTTGATGCATTTGTCAACATTATCGATGAAAACTAATGGTAACAAAGTATGAAGCATTCATACTTAAAAACACTTTAGGAACATTTTAAACTTTTTTAACAAAAAGTTCTACGAGCCGAGCAAGCTGCAGCAGCCATATGCTAAAAATTGACAAGGAGGAGCAGGGTGGTGGCTTTGTTGTATGTGTGAAGGCTGTGTTAAATTGTCAGATGTGGGACTTGTAGCTATGAGTAATAGACTTGTGTGATGTTTTTATTATTCTACCGTGAGACTTTCTTAGTGATGTATGAGTTGGTTTGAAACTTGACTTTATAAGTTGAAGTTGTTATTATTTTTATTTTTTTGTGGTGTCATTATTCAAATTTAGATTTTTAGTATTTTAAAATGAACATCCTCAAAACAAAAAGTGTTTAAAATATTAAATTTATGTTTAAGAAAATGAATGATATCAATATTTAAAATAGAATATTAATTATATACACACTTCTATTAGATTACGGTTCAATCATAATTAAATTATTAAACTATAAATTAATTCTTTTATTGATTGAATAGTTGGTTTTATTTTCATAATCTTGATCCGAACAGTTTGACCCCTCAAAACCCTTCTTATGCTCTGGAGATATTAATAGGCGTTGGGTTTGTTATTCCTTTATTGGGTTTGAGGATGATAATGAAGGGTGAGGAGTGAAACGGGCAAGGAGGTGCAAGAGGCTGTCTATTGTTTTGAATCTTTAAGAAACCTTAATAGCCTGTTTGTTTTATATTCATCCCAACGCAAATTAGTGTTAGGAAGAAGAATGATCTTTCTCTGAAGAATATTATCAATATATTTTTTTGACAGTGTTTTTAATATTTATTTTATTATTAGTTTACCTCATATATTTTAAAAAATTATTAGGAGAGATATTAGTGATATTTTTTTAGACTAATAAACAAATAAAAGTTAAAATAAATGTCCAAAAAAATGTGTTGTTAACATTTTTCTTTTTTTTTGTTAAACATTTTTGGACTGTATGTAAAGTGAACTATAGTCACACAATTTTTATTAAACGTTGTGCTATATTCAACCAAATCTCAAACTAAATCAGTAGATGAGATGTGATTTAAAAAATTTAAAGTCATGGGACAATGGTCATCCATTCATCCTTAAATTTTTTTTTTTGAAAGTTAACATAATATATTTTTATTATAAATAAAACTATTGAGTAAATATGTATTTTATTCTCTTAGAGATACATGTGACATTAATTTAATCTTCAAACGAAAGTTGACAACAAAATAGTCACTTGATCATAAATAATGATATCAATTTAGTCCTTCAAAAAAAAGAACTTGATATCAATTTAATCCTTCAATCTTAAAACATCATATCAATTAGTCTCTCGATTATAGAAATTTGAGATCATTTACTCTATTAATCATATAAAATGACATAAATGTAATCCCTTAATCTCATGATTTGTAAATAAAACGAAGATTTTGATATCACATTCCATGCCTGTTTAGTATATGTTTAGATTAGATTATTTTGTTTTCAAAATAATTTATAATCAAAATCTTATTGAATTTTTTTTTTAAAAGTTTGTTTTCCTAAATATTAATCTAATTCAAACACGCTATAAATTGATATCGACTTTCTTTATAGAATCAAATTGATGTTAGCTAGATCTTTAAAGAACTATTATGAGTATTTAATTATTCTAAAACTCTAGCTGTAGATAATTTTTTTTTCAAAATAATTATTATATTAGAATTGAATTATGTTAAGTTTAATAATGTATATATTTTCATATTGAATGTTTATATTTTTATTTAATTTTACGTGGTTCAATCATTGATTCACTTGTTAAACTGGTCACCCAAGTTCATAACTTAGCCTTGTTTTATAACACATTAACAATGAATAAAATGTTATTTTGTGTTTTTTTCTTGACAAATAAAAAAAATGAAATTTAAGGTGCTAGCTAACTCAATTAATAAAGTGTTTTGCTTTTTCCTTTTTTCACTGTAATGGAGTCACTTGTTGAAATTAAAGATGGCAATGCAGGATGACATCTTGCCATGGGTTAGGTGAAAATGGAGCTTGACAAGTTGATCCACTTTTAAAATATGAGTTGAGAAATACAACTCATCTCGTTTTAAGGTGAATTGATAAGTTAAATTGATTAAAATAATAATAATAAAATGATGCCTACCAAAAATTTAACAAAAAAAGCGAATTAGGCAAGTCAACTTATGTGAATTGATTTGTTTAACCCACTACAAAAAAAAGTTAAAATAAAAATGAAAAAAAAATAAAAGTGATCCAACGGAACAACAAACCACAACATGCATGTTATGTGGGGCAAGTTAATCCACCCAATAAAACGAGTTAAAAAATGAAGCTCGACATGTCATTTTTTACGGGTAAAATGGCTATGTCAACTCATTTTGCCATCTATTGTGTTGGAATGTGTAATGTTTCTTGCAACAACTATTTACCATGATATGCAAAGTGGTTTGCACAAATATTTTCTTCCATAATAATAAGAAAAATGCTAGATAGTCATAATCATAATTCCCATAAGGACTAGTATAGACTTTGATATTATATTAAAATAACTTAACCTAACTCCACTTTAAAAGCTAGTTTAAATGAGAGAATAGTACAAGTTATTATAAGAGATATTTTACTCATATACTCATATAATAAGGAACTCAACATTTATTAACTTTTTATTTATCAACAACTAACCTTGGTAGTTAAATCTTTTTATCAAAATAATAATAATATCTTACAATAAATTTTGTTCAAATATTTTTCAAAAAAAAATTATAACTATTCTAAAAGAAAAAGGAGTTGAAAGGTATAAATAAATAAGTAAAAGGGTTTTGTTAATGTATAAGATACAATTAAGGAATAAAAAATATTAAATATTAAATAAAAATTACAAGCATTAAATATCTAAAAATTAAAATTTATTTAATATATTTTTTTTTAAGAAATTTGAATGAGTAATAATTTGGTTTTTTTAATTCCTCAATACACATGTTAACAAAACGCATAAATACGCGAGATGGGGATAAGGGAGGGATTGGGGAGTGGGGAGGAAACAAAACGATGGTAGTTGCGACTTCATTGAAATTGGAGCTACTGCAACCGCTATCCATTCCTCCTTGTCCGAGGAATTTGAAGGCAAAGCCACTGAGCAGACTCAAATTCGCGACTTCTAAATGTCTCCAAATGCAAACTCATCAAATTCACATTCAGGTTCAGAATGGTAATGGCAAAGCATTGCCGTTTTGTGAAGCTTCGCCCTCGCCACCACACCCTTCGTGTTCTGTTGTGCACGACGACGATCTCCAAGCTCTCTTACAGGTAAAAGGTTACTTAACCTACCTCTTCCGTTCCCTTCATTTATTATTATTATTATTACATTTTCTGCTTAACCATTCATTCAAGCCATTGCTTTCTAACATGAATGAATACCTACCTTGTCTGTCTTCTTTGCAGATCCTTCCATCTGATTTGCACCACAATCTCCTCAATGAAACAAACAGGGCTCAACTTTTAGAGGTCACTTTTCATGTTATATTTAAAAGTAAATCAAAAGTAAAAAAAATAACAAAGAGAACATATGTCGAATATGGCTGCAATCTGATGCTCTTATACTGAACCTTCATTATTCATTAGGTTATATTGGATTTAGGTCGTTTTCCGGAAGCACGTTATCTAGGTCAAGATGGAGGCCAATATATAAGGAACACTGAGGTAAGCAAAGCATGCACTTTTCAGTGACTGAAGGTTACAATTCCTAGTTTTAAATGCATACTAATTTCTTTCTCATTTATTCATACAGCTTCTTTAACAACATGCACCGCTGACCTTACATAAAACCTTTTCATGCTAAATAAATGAAAAGAAATTGATTTTCCAAGTTTTTCTTATTTATAATGAGAATTAAATTTGAAAATAAGAAATTTATCTTGGAGGTGTTATATGTGATCTCTTGAGAAATGTATAGCTAGGTAACAGTGAAAGAGTTGGAATATGCTCAACAAGCCGTTGGAGAGTTTGGGAGGGACAATAGAGCTGGCATTGAGGGTACATTGCACAGAATATCTGCAATAAGGAGTAGGAAAGGTGGTATCGTAGGTTTGACATGTCGAGTTGGGAGGGCAATCAGTGGCCAGATTGACATGGTTTATGATCTGCTTCAATATGGGAAGAGCATTTTATTTGTTGGAAGGTATAGCACACCATTCATAGCTTGCATTAAGTAATTCTTACTGATATTTTAAGATAAGTTACAAGTTGTTAACTATTGAAGTGCTAACAGGCCCCATGAAATGAAATCAGTTTGATTCATTGTATTAGATCAGAAATAATTCGGATATGATCTTTAGCCTTATCTTATTTTTTATCTAAATATCATCCTTACTTGTACTTCATCAAACTGACATTTGGTATTTTTTAAAGTGTAAAATACTTGGTGGATTCCATGTTTGGCACGGTATATAGTATTAGTAATATATTTTTATAAAAAAAATAGTATTAGTAATATATAATCTAATTCGTTCATTTGGAGGATTTTTGAAAATTTTTGTTATGGAAATTGGAAAAATGTAATAAATAGTAAAAGTCACTTATCATGGTGTGTTGACTTGCTAATCCAACAGCATAATACAATGGCCAACTCAAAGATTCATCGCGCACGATTTCTCTGCAAAGATTTGATAATGTATTCTTTTTTTTTCTTGGATGTTCTATAATTCGGATTCTCTCAGGCCTGGGGTTGGCAAGACTACTGTTATGCGAGAGATTGCTCGTGTACTGTCGGATGAATTTCACAAAAGAGTGGTACATTGCTTTTTCAGCATCTCACAGCACTCTTTCTTCTTCAAAGTACTTTTGTAGATCAGCTCATGATAGAATAAATTCTTGTGAATGGTGTAGGTCATTGTTGATACCAGCAATGAAATTGGAGGTGATGGAAATATTCCACATGCAGCAATAGGGGGTGCACGAAGAATGCAGGTACCTGAGCCATCAATGCAACACAGAGTGATGGTTGAGGCAGTAGAAAATCACATGCCTGAGGTGATTATAGTAGATGAGATTGGCACAGAAGCTGAAGCTCATGCTTGCCGGTCAATAGCTGAGCGAGGCATCATGCTTATTGGGACTGCTCATGGACAGCAGCTTGAGAATATCATGAAGAATCCTACACTCTCTGATCTGGTTCGCTTTGATCTTTATATGATTGTGCCAATAACATCTAAGACGTTTTAGCTTTTGCTCCCTTTTTAAGAAGTTGAGCTCTCTAGCTTCATTGAGTCGTGTATCTGACATTCATTTTGGACTTCCTATCACTTTCTTGGATGTAAGCTTGAGCTATATTGGTTTTTATGTGGTTATAAAGTCAATTTGTTGCTTTCTTGAGTGTCAAAAGGCCTTCAAAGAAAAATTTTCATGATAAATGACTAATTTGCTCTGATTTAGGTAAGCTATTTCGTTGATGAATATAATTTTAAATTTTGGCATGAGCATCATTATAATGACCTGCAAGCTTTAAGGGGGGAAAACGTGCAATTCATTAGATATGTATGGTTGGATGGAAGTGTGCACTGATTAACTAGGAAAACATGCAATTCATTGTGCATGATATGTATGGTAGGATGGAAGTGTGCACTGAATTCTATTATGAATTCACACTAATGTGGCTAATACATACTGTAAGACAACATTTATAACTGCCTCTTCTGATCTTGCTTTATGTTCCTCTAGTTAATCAACAATGTTGAAAATAGTGTTGTTTAGAAGAGGCTTGAAACTGCATCTTATTTTATGATGTAATAGAGTTTTCATCAGCATTTCAAAGGTATCCTGAAAAGTTATACCACTCATTCAGTTGAAATACGCATTGAGTAGATGAATATTTGATGTTAAAGAGATGCTTGATTTGTGGAATTGTGAGTCATTTTGCAACCTAATCAACTGTAATATTCAAGATCCACCTCCATTTACTTTACCAGATTGGTGGAATAGAAACTGTTACTCTGGGAGATGCGGAAGCCAGGGCAAGAAATTGTCAGAAGACAATTCTTGAGAGGAAAGCTCCTCCAACATTTGATTTCTTGATCGAGATGAGAGACAGGCACTACTGGCTTACACACCAGGTATGTTAATTGAGCATTTATTACTATTAGTCATGAGAAATTCCTATCTTCAAGATGGCTGAATTCAATCACTTGATAAGTAAATAAATGAAGATAAGATATATTGGTGAAGTGCCATCTGGAGTTAAAACTTTGTTTCTATTTTATATTTTGATAGTCCATCTTAGAAGATCCTATTTTAAGTTTCATTCAGCTGAGGAAAGTAACCAATAGACTTCCGTGTTTCTTTTTAGCTTTCTTTTCTTTGTGATATTCTTATTCCAATAGGAAATGTTTGGACATACTAAACTACACGTGAACAATTTTTTTTTTTTTTGATAGAAAAAGAATTATTATTAGAAGAGAGAAGAAAAGTACACAGGAGGATAAGTAATCCTCTCAAAAAACCCAGCTAAAACCTATGAGATTGTATTATACAACAAAGCAAGCCAATCTCTCTACATATCTACCAAAGAAACACCAACAAAGAAACCACGAGCTGAACACCAAAGAGAAGCCAAAAGGAGAACCCTATCCCAAATAAAGTCTAAACTTGAGGAAAGCCCCTTAAAACTTCTAGCATTCGTTTCCAACCATAAACACCACAAAGATAGAGCATTGCCAAAGGATCTTTGCTTCTTTGCGGGAGCCAAAACCTCTAAACTTAGTTAGAATAAAATGATGCAAATCCTTAGGGCAGACCCAAGCCTCTCCAAAAAAACCAAACAACTTATTCCAGAGATAATTTGCTGCAGAACAAGGCAAAAAGAGGTGATCCCCTGATTCCGAAGCAGAGTAGCACATTAAGCACATATCAGGAGACAAAACAGTGATAGGTCTGCGCTTCGAAGCATGTCGTTAGTGTTAATTCTATTAAAAACAGCAGTCCAGACAAAAGCTTTAACCTTTAAGGGAACTTTAGACTTCCAAATGGGCTTCTCCAAAAGGAATCTTTCTCTATTAGGTGAATGAGTTAAGAACTGAAAATAAGATTTACAAGAGAAAGATCCAGAAGATTCAAGAGTCCAAGTTCTAGTATCAGGAAGAGAAGAAAAATGGACACATTCAAGCAAAGACAAGAGAGCTTGAAGCTCAGTAACCTCTCTATCAAGCAAGTTTCTGAAAAAATGAAAATTTCAAGAGAGATTAATTTGATAATAAAATTGACAAACGAGCATTGTGTAAGGAAGAAAGGCGACAAAGCCTTAGAAAGAGGGACACTAAACCCAAACATCTTCCCAAAATTTTATACGAGATCCATCACCCAGATGCAGGGATAAAAGAGAAGAAAAAGAAGGCAATCCCTGATAAATAAATTTCCAAGGACCATGAGTCGCTCTGCCTATAGAGTTGGTGTCCCACCCATTCGAATGCAAACCATATTTACTTTTAATCACCTGATGCCATAAAAAAAATGGTTGAAGAGGAAAACGCCAAAGCCACTTAGCTGCTAAAGCAATATTCTTAGACTCCAAGTTACCAAGACCCAACCCCCCTCCTTCTTAGGTCTACAACAAACCTCCCAACTAACGAGGTGATCTCTGCTATTTTCCCCTGCCCCCGACCAAAGGAAATCCTGCATAATTTTCTCTATTTTTGTGCCATAACCACGGCAATGCGAAAAAGGGAAAGAAAATATAAGGGGATGCTGGACAAACACGGCTGAATAAGAGTGATCCTACCCCCTAGAGAAAAAAAAGGCACCTTTCCAACTATCTAACCGCTTGGAAATCTTACAAACCACAGGATCCCAAAAAGATAGAACACGGGGATTACCTCCTAGAGGAATGCCGAGATAAGTGAGAGGCCATTGAAGAGATTGGCATCTGGTCACAGTAGCAAAAACGGTCACAATTTGACTATTCACATTCACACCCGCTAAACTACTCTTGGCCCAATTAATCTTAAGACCAGAGATGACCTCCAAGAAATTCAAAATAGACAGAATGTTAACAAAAGTCTCAGCATGTGGCTCCAAGAACAAAACAGTATCATCAACAAATTGAAGATGGGAAACAAGCACTCTCTCCGAACCAACTGACAACCCATTAACCAACCCATTATTAATAGCTCTAGAAACTAAACGACTAAGCACATCAACCACAATAGTAAAGAGAAAAGGAGATAAAGGATCCCCTTGCCTCACACCCCTTTGGCCCTTAAACCAAGACTTTGGTTCTCCATTAATAATGACAGCAAAAGTAGAAGATAAACACCCCGAAATCCACTTTCTCCATCTAACCCCAAAACCTTTCTTGTCCATAACTTTATCCAAAAAAATCCAACTCACACGATCATAAGCTTTCTCAAAATCTAGCTTAAACACCAGACCTTGTTTCCTCCGAGTTTTAACATCATCCACCACCTCATTAGCAATTAAAGCAGCATCAAGAATCTGTCTACCTGGAATAAAGGCACTTTGATTTTTCGAGATGGTATCGGAAAGGACCTCACTCAACCTAGAAACAAGAACTTTCGTAATGATTTTATAAACACTAGAAACCAGGCTAATAGGGCAGAAGTCCTTAACCTTTACTGACCTATCCTTTTTAGGAACGATAGAGATGAAAGTGGAGTTCATACTAACTCCGATTTTAGCTCAGCAAACACCCTAAGGAGGTCAATTTTAACAATATCCCAACA
The DNA here is from genome assembly GCA_029884595.1 of Ormosia semicastrata. Classification (NCBI taxonomy): domain Eukaryota; kingdom Viridiplantae; phylum Streptophyta; class Magnoliopsida; order Fabales; family Fabaceae; genus Ormosia; species Ormosia semicastrata. The sequence goes on from JAQQTO010000059.1 coordinate 41,597,114, forward strand.
CTTTTGAAAAAAACCAAAAGAAAAGTCATCTGGACTAGGAACTTTGTCTTTCCCCAAACTAAAGACAGCCCTACGAATTTCATCCTCCTCGAAAGGCCTTTCCAACCAACAAGCCTTATCTGGATTGATGGGGCACCAATTTAAGTCTTCAATGAAGGGTCTAACAGGCATATCCTTAGCAAATAAATCCGAGTAGAACCTAGTAATTTCAGAGGCAATGACCCCCATGTCCCTAACAACCGTACCGTCCTCCAATTCCAATTCTTTAATAAGGCTTTTCCTATGCCTTCCAGAAGCCACCCTATGAAACAACTTTGAGTTAGCATCCCCATCCTTACCCCATTGGACTTTCATCTTTTGTCTTCTACTCATTTCTTCCTTAAGAAAAATTTCATCTAAATCAAGCCTCAATTTCTGCCTTCGAACAAGTTTTTGACTTTAAAGAAAAGGAAGTGTTTGGTACACCATTGGTACTTTTCAAAATAACAGCAGTCATATGGTCCAGCCAGTTGAATATGAAATTCCTATAACACAATAATGCTACTAGAAGTCATAAAAGAAAAGGTATTGCTAGAATGGATAGTCATCAATATTAGGCCACTAAAAGGATATATATGTCATTGGTTTAAAGCTCAATGTGGATATGCATCTCCTGAATCATTATTTAGTGTTGTTGTTTTATTGGTCGTTCGGTTTCATTGCCCACAAATGACTCGAGCGGCATTATTTGGGTCTGAAATTAATGGGCAAGGGAGGGCTACTCTGTTAATCATTAGAGATGTTGATAAGCTAAAATGTGAGTCAGTTTTAACTTGTTTATTTCATTTTTTCCTTTTGCAGACTGACAAAAGTGTAGATATGTTGCTTCAAGGCAAAAGTCCACAAGTTGAGGTAATTCTTTAGTGCTATACTTCTTATTTAGTTTTTATTTGATCAGAACATGTGCTCATAGAAGATCTGCTTTTCGATTATTTTATTTTATTCTTTCTCTGTCTGTACTCTATACTACTTTTCATTTATATTAGTTGTAGTTGGACATTATGCATGATCTATTACTATAAAATCTTTCAAATGAAAATGACTATTAACTTTTTGGTTGAGACCATATGAAAAAGCATTACATTTTAATATTCAATTTCTTCATTATTTTCTGAAGCCATTTAGTAAAGAGCGAAAGACATTAGCAGCCTTTTCAGGCTGTGGATAAGCTTAAGTACCTATTACCATAGAAGTAGAGGTTTGGACCTGGCTTGATTGTACTTCTCCTCTTTGGTTTCTACCCCAGTTCTCTTCCTTCCGAACTGGGTTAGAATGAATTATTAGTGACATAAGTGTGTGGCACAATGAATGTCCATCCATATTTTCCAAAAGCCCAAATTTGCTATAACTATATATAATTTTTCTTCAGATATGAATTTAGTCTTAAACTTGTCTCACTGACTTAAGAGAAGTTACAGATACATCACACTTTTCTAGACCAAAAATATACAGCATATTATGATGAATTCCTTCTTCAACTTCACTACAGTTTCCAAATGTTCGGAGTAACTTTCTATAGTTTGACTACTTCTGTTCAAAGGTTTAGACTTGGTGTATGTTTAGTAGTCATATGGATGCTATTTCTCTTTTAAATTTGTTTCATATGCTCAAGTGCACATTATGTGTCTCCTATCATTATATACTCAGAAAAGCTGGCCCTTAATAAGATCATGTCTGACCAATATATAAATGAGCTTCTTATGGACCCTTAATTCAGGATCATAAAATCATTTTTCCAGGATGTTTCATATTATGACTGATGATGTCACAAACTTTTTTTTGCAGGTAAGAAAAAGAGATGAAAAATGCAAGGTTGTGATAGAAAAATCTAAAGCATATGATAGATGCCAATTTTGATTTTTCCCTTGCCCATAATGTATTTCATTAAGTTTAAAGCAGTCTAGGATTGTTTACGAAAAGAATTCAGATTTTAAAGCTATAAACCTGTTCAGCATTTTGTAAATTGTGTTTCGTTTATATTATTATGATGAATATGTATATATCTTCCACTTTGAAATTACATCCTCGTGCCCTTCTTTCTTGGCACTTTATGTTCCTGATATAAACAACTTATAACATGACATCTGATTAGAGTATATCATGAGAACACCTAGTTTTGTTGGGGCTAAATCTTTCTTCTCTAGTTTTATTATTGTGGAAAGGCATCTCATGATATAGCCACCTGTCCAGAGAAAAACGGTATTGATGTGAAATTTTGGAGAATATAGATTTCAACTGTGGCCTTGTGGGTGTATTATCTCTTCGTTCTGATCCTGAGGCCATGAACTTTTCTAGATTGATCGAGGATTATGAAAGTAATGTAGCTTGGTTGTGTTTTGCCTACATTTGCCTATCTTCTTGTTCTGCTGATGCATTATAGCTTTGTCTCGTTCCTAGTGGCTGTACTTAATGATGTTGCGACCCTTGGTTTTGCAACGTTGTGGCATCAGATGCCTTTTTTTATGGACTAAAATCTTCTCTCCTCTATCTTTATTTTATGAATTCAAATTCTGTCTCATCTCTCTTAATAAATTTGAAAAAGATATGTCACCACCATTTACATTTATTTTTTGGGGTAATTAAAAGGCCTTGATGATTGAAGGTGTTTCTAGAGAGATGCCAATGATATGGCATATACCAATAGCATTAGCGTGTGGGTAATATCTAAAGCGACGCATTTTTATGTGGCTTTTAGTCCCACCTATGAATATCGACAATTGGATTTTTATTTATTGTCAAAATCATGGTACTAAATACAGAGCAGTAGAAGTTTTGGGATTAGGATCACCTTTTACACGGCATGAAAATAATGATATTTGCAATTTTTTTTAATATTTTGCATCTATTCTATTCTTGCAAATGATTCAAGTTGATTTACCTTGTTTTCATTTTCTATTACTCTACTAAGTGTGAAGAAGTGAACATAAAAATCACCTCATTTTTACTCCTCGTCTTTCAACTTTGGAGTTACCTATAATGTTTGTTAAATACATGACAATTTTTTAATAGTTTGCAAATAAGTTTTTACTTCTTTATGAAAACTATTTAACTTTTTCTTGTTTCATAAAAAGATAAAGTTTTTATATAATGAGAACAAGTTTTTGTATTTATAACTAATAGTCTTAATTATTTTTAAAAAAAATATTAAGAGAATTTGTATGAAAATAAAAATAATTTGTAGCTTTATTTAATGATTGTTTGTACTTACATGTATACCATTTTTCCATTTGTATATTATGCAAAAAGATTTCAGAATGGATAAATGAAGACAAACAGACAGAGCTTTTGGCATAGGTTTTCAACAAATAGCATAATTTATTGATAAAACTTAGACGTAATTTAAAAACTCTGCGTGGATAATCGCAGGCATAGGTTAACAAAAGCTAAAAATAACTCCAATTTGAGTTGACATCAGCACTATTAAAAATCAATTGGATAAAATAGCAAACATAGCAGGCCATGGCAATTAATGCTCTTAACTCAGCCGGCAAACTCTATGTACATCCTCATATGTAGCCTTTCTCTCACTCAAGCTACCTGCACTTTAATTTTGTTACGTAAATGTTCCAAGTATTCTTCAGGTTGTTGTGTTCTAATTTTTGTCTGCTTTCAGTGGGAGATTGATTCCATGGCAGTGTTCAAGTTCACTTTGCCTGTCTGCCAACCTTCCAAACTCCAATATTAAACTATGGCCGTCCACAGCATATGCATGGTTGCTAAGTTTTCTTCATCCTTTTGTCTTAAACGATTTAAGTCATTCTCCAATTACCATAAACTTAAACTTGTCCTGCCCCAATTACAGACCAGCTTTCTTTTCACATTCACAAGCTTAAGCCATGTTCAACTCTCTCAAAAGCTTATGCCTTCTATGTTTCCTCTTGTTATCCTTTGATGTTTCTCTTTGTTTATCTGCTTCACTCCGAGACTTCACTTCTTGCTTGGATAATCACAGCATCAACAACTTTACCACGTTCCCTTGCAAAGAACATGATCAATCCTCTGCTTGTAATTACTTCAAAATTCTCAATTTTTCCATTCAAAACCTTCGTTTCGCAGAACCCGCGATTCCTAAGCCAATAGCAATTGTACTGCCAGAGAGTTTGGAGCAGCTACAGAAAAGTGTAGCATGCTGTAGAGAGGGCTCCTTGGAAATCAGAGTAAGATGTGGTGGACATAGCTATGAAGGGACTTCATCTGTTGCTGATGATGGGGCTCTTTTTGTTATCATTGACATGATGAATTTAAACCATGTTTGGGTGGATATGGAGACAGAGACGGCATGGGTTGAAGGTGGTGCAACATTGGGGGAGACTTACTATGCAATCTCTCAGGCAAGCCATGTACATGGATTCTCAGCTGGGTCATGTCCAACTGTAGGAGTTGGAGGGCATATTGGAGGTGGTGGATTTGGTTTGTTGTCTAGAAAATATGGACTTGCAGCAGACAACGTGGTGGATGCACTTCTTGTTGGTGCCAATGGACAATTGTTAGACCGTGAAACCATGGGAGAAGATGTGTTTTGGGCTATTAGAGGAGGAGGGGGTGGTCTTTGGGGAATTGTCTATGCCTGGAAAATCCAATTGTTGAAAGTGCCACAAATTGTAACTAGTTTCATTGTATCTAGAACAGGCACAAAAAGTCATGTTGTCAAGCTAGTGCACAAATGGCAATATGTAGCACCCAACTTGGAAGATGATTTCTACTTGTCATTATTTGTTGGTGCTGGTTTGCCTGAAGCTAAAACTATAGGCTTATCAGGAACATTTAAAGGGTTTTATCTGGGTTCTAAGGCCAGTGCCATATCTATCCTAAACCAGGCTTTTCCTGAATTGGGTATTGTAGAAGAAGAATGTAGAGAAATGAGTTGGATTGAGTCAATTGTTTTCTTCTCTGGCCTAAGTGATGGAACCTCGGTCTCTGACTTGAAGAATAGGTATCTGCAAGATAAAGAATATTTCAAGGCCAAAAATGATTTTGTAAAGAACCATATTCCTCTTGCGGGCATAGAAACTGCAGTGGACATCTTGGAAAAGGAGCCTAAAGGGTATGTCATTCTGGACCCTTATGGTGGGATGATGCATAATATAAGCAGTGAATCCATTGCTTTTCCTCACAGAAAAGGAAACCTGTTTTCAATTCAGTACCTGATCTATTGGAAAGAAGCAGACAATGACAAAAGCAGTGACTATATTGATTGGATAAGAGGGTTCTATGCTTCTATGACCCGCTTTGTTTCATGGGGTCCAAGGGCTGCATATATTAATTACATGGACTTCGACCTTGGAGTAATGGAGCGGATTAGCAATGGTGCTAGTATGAAAGATGCTGTGGGTAAAGCCAGGGTTTGGGGTGAAAAGTACTTCTTGAGAAACTATGACAGACTGGTTAGGGCCAAGACTCTGATTGATCCCAACAACGTTTTCACCAATGAACAAGGCATTCCTCCCATATCGTTTGCCAGTCGCAATGCCAAAGCATTTAGTACATAAATGCTGCCAAATTTGTTAAAGGGTTTACCATGTTCATTTGAATTATAGAGACAACTAGAAGTGTGATATCTTCCCTGTTGATTGTATGCATCTATAAGGCAAATGCATTTCATTTTAGACTTTTTCAATCACAACTAGTAACTACATGCATGGTTTTGTCTTACATGCACCCCTCCTTAGTGGGGTGCAAGGATACACCTTTAATAGAGTTCTAATAACTTAAGCCTTGTAATATAAATCATAAAGTTGGTCAAAATGGAAAAAATTAATCAAAATATTTATTAAAATAAATATATGTTAATTGGATAGGAAGTGCTATGACTTGTAATCATAGGTTAAATTGTGGTGCACCGATGCACGATAACAAGAGAGTGTGCATGTCAAAAGCCTCCCTAGCTACATGGGTTGTTCACTAACCAGATAGAAGTTGAATATGACCATGTGCCAAGTGCAAACTACGTAAACTACTCTAGATTCAGGTTATGACCCAATTATGAGGGGTGGTTGAAACATGAACAATAATGATATTTTTACATAAAAAATATTGCATCATTCTTATAATATTTTTATTTTAAATAAAAAAACATATTTCAATGTATTGTCTCTACCTTTCTTTACCTAAAGAAGCAAAATATAAAAACAATATAAATTTTTTTATGTAGAAATGTCATTACTCAATCACAAGATAACTCTCAATACCTTTTATTTTAGGGTACGGCTAAATAACCCAACCAACCAGACGGCAAGGTCTGCCATACCGGCTAAGCGTGTCCTTGTCAAGCATCTAAATAAATATAACAGTGCTCATTAAAAAGTAAAAACAGAATACAAAAGCAAATGATACATAATTTCTTCTATCTAAATAATTTTTATATCAAACTTAAAATCAATTCAATAGTAAGATTCAAGCCAACTTGGTCGATTTTTTTTTTAAGAAAAAGAAAAGAGACTTGGTTTATGATAGGGTACAATGACATCGTTTCATCTATGTAGTTGACATTATCTAATAAAAAAATACTTGATTATTATAAGAAAATGAAAAGAAGTCAAGGTATGCTAGTTACTCGCCAAATTTAAGGTTTTAATTTATTAATAATAGTGTACACGTATAAGGTGTTTGCATAATTTAAGTTGTTTATAAAATTTAAAATAGGATTCAATTATTGTTTAAAAAAAATTAAAATACTGTAAAAGTAACATTGTTTTTAAATTTGGTCAAATTCATCTTTAATTGAATAATATTGAATTCAAGCCAAATGAGTATTACACTCATGCGGCATACTATAGTCAATATCCAGTAAAGTAAGAATTATTTTTTGTAGAATATTATTATTGCACATATAAATGTCAAATTTTTATTACATAAGAAGTTTTGCAAAGCTAAGATAGGGGAAGAAAAAGTGAATATAACATAAATAAAATCCATAACATTAATTAGACAATAACAATTGGTTCAATTGGTATGTTTGAATAACATCCATAAAATAGTATTTTGTTTGAATTTTGTAAGTATCTTGGAAATTGGAATGTGGTAACTTCCTCTCTCTCTAAACTTTCTTGTAAAAGAAAAATCTATAACATTGTATGTTTAAATTTAATTTTGTAAGCTTGATTTTGAATGAATTTGATTATGCAAACTTTGATTTATTTTAAAAGTGGGTTTGAATAAAGTAATGTATGCTTAGATCTGTTTATTTGGAAATTATTTTTGGCAAAATAGATATTGTTTGAATAGTATCAATAAAAATAACTTTTGAATAAATAATTAAAAAAAAGCACGAGTTATCTCTTGAGTTATATTGAAAACAAATTAAGATAAAAAATTATGTAAAATAATTTCTTTTAAAATTTAAGTTTATTTGAGTACTATAAAATAAAATTAATTTTGGAGTATAATTATATTTAAAAAAAACTAGTTTCGACTTATTTAAATATTATTAAGATAATGATATAATATTAAATTATTTAAACATTTTTATCGATACACACTCAAATGATTTTTTTAATCACAAATGCGACAAGATATTACTTCTCCATTGGAGTGTTTAATCATGTTTGAGTCCAACATAATTTTGCTTCTAAATATGCATAACATCTTAATACCACATTCAAGACATTTTTTTTAATTACAAACAGCCTTTTTATATTTTAGCAAATCTAATACTCCTCAAGCATTTTCAGCTCAGTATTATTATTCTCAACAAGAACAGACTTCGTTGCCATACTTTAAATTTTACAACTCATTTCTAAAAAAATGCAAGGAAAAAAAAGTTATTGGAAAAAAAATATTCTTGCATATCCACCAAAATTAATTTTTTCTTGCGTTGAATACTAATATGTACCTGACCCTGAACAAGTGGTATACATAGAGCTCTTGTAGTGTTTTTTCCTGCAAAACAATTTTTTTGTTTGTTTTTGTTTTTGTTTTGGTTTGTTTGTCTAAAAAACTACAGAAGATGAGAAATGAGTGAACAAAAACAAAAGATAAATTTATAATTGTCCCACACCATGACTATTGAGTATTGACTATAAGAAGCAGGAATCTTACTCTAAACCAAAGCTCACAAAATTCTTCACTTTGTTGCAATGGCATCATCATGTGTGTGTACTTTATCACCAAACCACTCTCTGCTTTTCTCACAAACCAAACACTCTGCTACTCCTATTAGTACAACTGCTACCTGGGTACCTTTACCTTCAACAAGGAGGAGAGCAGGTGGGCGTTTGCACTCAGCAGTAAGAGCAGAGAGTGTGACTACTGTCACAGAGAAACTGGGCATCAAGATTGAGAGGAACCCTCCTGAGGCCAAGCTCACTCAACTTGGTGTCAGGCAATGGCCCAAGTAAAGTTCATTTCTTTTTCTTTTTCTTTTTTTATTTTATTTTTCTTATGATTCCTATTATTCTGATGGAAATTTTTTTTTTCTTTACTTTTTTGCTTATGGGATTTGGTTTTATGTTATTTTGTTCTTAATTTTCTCATTTTTTGGTGAATGAATCATGCCATGTCCCTAGGTTCTCATGCCCTTTGCTCTCTGAGTCATACTTGTGCCATGGGATTGTGGTTGTTTTTGTTACTTTGTTTGCACTATATGACTGTAAAGAATCATGGAAAGACAATTTTATGAGGTTCTAGTCTAACCTTACCCATTTAAAAAATTAGGTAAATATGAAAGAATCTATATTTAAGCTAGGAACCAAACTGGAGTTTAGGTTCCATAGACCATGTGGATGCATGCATTTAGTGATAGGTATTTGTCTGAACAAAAATCAACATATTTATTCCTTTTCAATTTGACAAAGCCACACTAGAGCCATTGAATTTGGTGATGGTTTAACTCTGATCATCTGATGCAGTGATGGAATTGATTGTGACAATTTTAATTCAATCTTGCACTTTTTATCCGATTTCATCTTACCATCAAATTTCCACACGAAGACTACTATGAGCGGGAAAATGGATAATATTTGCTATTTGCTAGCAATTTTTCTAATTTCTATGACACCATTAACTGTGTCTCTTGGGGCCATTGTTAACAATGATAATGATGGTTTCTTAGCAAGCTCTGATTTAAAATTAGTATCAAACATGGTGTTTTGCGTAGTTCCTTAAGTTACTCTTGTGCTTTCCATTTGTAATTCAGTATTTCAAAATCTTCTTGGTGAAAGATATATTCAAGACCAATAATCAACTGCAGAGCTGAGGTTCAACAAATGTGGCCTAATGGGTAGCTCAAATTCATGACATATTTGGGTACCATGGAAACTATCATGGATGGCATTTTAAATTTGAGATTAATGATCAAGAGTGGTCAATAAATCGTGAACAATTCTGTTTGTGTTTTTATTACATCGATTTTCTCAATAGTCTTTGGTAGTTGCTCTTCCAACTCGGCTGCACCCAAATGTATGTGGCTATCTTTTTAGTTGGCTTTTTTACTTGCAAGTTGCAAGATAAAAGCTTGCATTCTTAACTATAAATGTTTTAAATTGAATTTGTTTTTTTTTTTTTTTGTTCTTACAAGTGCATCTCTCTGACTCTGTGACCCACACTTCGATGCAAAACAGATGGGGTTGCCCTCCAAGCAAATTCCCATGGACGTATGAAGCCAAAGAGACTTGCTATCTTTTGGAAGGAAAAGTGAAGGTTACACCTAGTGGGGCAAGTGAGTCAGTTGAAATTGCTGCTGGTGACTTGGTTGTGTTTCCAAAAGGAATGAGTTGCACCTGGGATGTGTCTGTTGGTGTGAACAAGCACTATAACTTTGAATAAATCCTACAAGGGGTGCCTAATGAATGAAAATGGTGGATTTTCATGAATTGATTTGGCATAACATTCTGCAAAGTTGGATATAACAAGGACTTTGAGATAGTAATGAGCTTTTGTAGCTGAAGTTGTTATTCTTTCGTTCTCTTTCTCTCTCTTACCTCTTGCTTCATTTCCCTTATTCCCCATTAAAACTTGGGGAAAGATTTCATGATCAATGCTTTGAAAATTGGAGGGGTTATTTAACTGGTAAGATTAATAGTCCACAGAGCTACCGAACCAGATTATATTAAAATTACAATATATATATATATATATATATAGAAACTTATTGTACCTATAATTTGATATAAAAATTAAAATATAAACTCACGATACAATTCAATCCTATGAATTCCAAAGTGATAATGTCATAATTAAATTTGCCGCAAGTCCGGTCAGACCTTAAACTCCTTGTTAACTAGCAATAGTAAGTAATTTTCATTCATAAATTTCTTTACAAGGATATATTTGTCTGTACGGTAAAATTTAATAGTTAATTTCTCTAAATAATTTTTTTGTAGTTCTTAATAATTTAAATTTTTTATTTCCTTTAAAATTAAATATATTTTCTTAACGGTCCTAGCCCCTAATTTTCCCTTTTCAATTTGTTGTCATACATGATACTAGTTTTTCTCACCTGTGCGTTGTACGGTATTATATAGTATAATAAAGAGACTAATTAAAATTTGATAATTACACGAATCAATTTTTTTTTCTTCTTTGTGAAATTACTCCAGTACAATATTGATTTAAGTTTATATATATAATTTAATACTTATATCTAAGTTGCGTAAATAGACTAAATAATATTATAATTTATTTTTACATTTCTAATGACTTTTTTATTAAATTAAAAACCTAAATGTTTTTACACTTTATTTTTGTTTTTGTTTTACAATTTTATTGATAATTTCCTAACTTGCTATTAATTATATGACTTAAATACATTTTTAGTCCTTCTAAATATAATAGTTTTCGTTTTTAATCCTTTTAAATTTTTTCTTATGATTTTGGTCCTTATAAATTTTAACATGAATGAAATTAGTCATTGTCGTTATCTAACCTCTATTAAGTGTTAATGTAACAAACAAAGTTTCATGTCAATTTTGTCATGTGTCCATCATTAAACACTTCATCCATAGGCTAGAGACACATGGATCTATGTCATCAATGTAGGTCCTGCTTCCTCGTTAAAAAGCATCTGCAAGTCATGTTGCTTCTTTTTCCCCTCTCACCCCATTTTCTTCCTACATTTACAGAGACAAATTCCTAACTCATTTGCTTCTTCCTCCATCACCACTTTGTCCCCCCTCGCATTTGCAGAGACAAATTCCTAATATCTCATCTATTGCAATTAACGTCGTGAAAATATGATGAGAATCACCAAACCAACCCATAAAATAAATATATCATTAGAAAACCATCATATGAGAATCAAAACTTCAATTTCACATCTATTGCAACCTCCAAATAATAATAACAATCAGTCATCGAACTTACAAAAGCATAAACATAATAGTTAGACCCATGAAACAGATCAAGCATATGACCAATTGAAAAGTTTATTGGTCAAGCTGAAGACTTGAGACATAGGTACATCTCAGAAAAATCCAAGAAATCAAATATGCGTTGTTCTACAGAAAAGAACCCTCCAAAGATAGCAAAAATAATTAAGATTGTGACTTTAATGACGATATGTAACTGTTGAGAAAAGGAATGCATGAGATGAGAGAAATCGAAGTTAGAAGTGATGGAAACCCTATCAGATCAGATAGGGCTAAAAGAAAGTGGTGAAGAGAGAAATGGTTTGGGTTCGTCAAAGGGAAGCTTTTATTGCAAGTGAAAACAGATTCAGATACATGAAAATACACTAAATGGATTCCCAAATGCAATGTATCCGAACATAAAAAATGGAGTTTCTTTGTATTATTAAGGATTTGTCTCTACAAATGTAGGGGAAGAAAACGGGGTGAAGGAGGAAGAAGAAAAACATGACTTGCACGTGCTCTTTAATGAGAAAATAGGACCTACATTAATGACATGGATCCATGTATCTCCAGCCCATTGATGAAGTGTTTAATGAATGATACATGGCAATGCATGGAGCTTCGTTTGTCATATCAACACTTAACAGATGTCAGAAAATGACACAAACTAATTTATTCACGTTAAAATTTATAGGGATCAAAATTGTAAGAAAAATTTTAAATAAACCAAAATCAAAGACCTTTATATTTAGAGAGACAAAAAATATATTTAAGCCTAATTATATTTTAATAACCTTTTTCTTAAATTTTAATCAAAATTTTCTTTCTTTAATAATGTTTAAACAAAGTTATATATACTTAAAATTGATAGTTATTACTTAATTAATCTTATTAATTACTTCTTAAAATAAATATTCAATTTGATAATTAATTAATAATGTTATTAATGGTCTCTCAAGGTAGTTTTACAACAACAATAACAACAACAACAATAATAATAATAATAATAATAATAATAATAATAATAATAATAATAATAATAATAGATAGATAGATAGATAGATAGATAGATTGACATATTGGACATCATTTATTGGTCACCATTTTTCAAAGGCGGTGTAATGGATGGTATCTTTTATATTTATGAAAGTGTTGAGAAGAAATCGAAGTTAAAATTAACCAGGGTTTTATTAACAAGTGTTGTTAAGAAAATAAAATAGTATATTATTCTCTCTGTTTCTTTATAATTGTCTTTTAAAGTTTTTTCATAAGAATTAAGGAAAAAATTAAAATTAAATAGTCTAAAATTTAAAGAAATGTGACTAAATTATCATTTCTCTCACTCTATTAATTCTCTCCATTCTCTCTAATAAGTGCTGGAGAGATTTTAGAAAATAGTAAAAGGTAATTAATTATGAAGTTATTGAATTTAGTTAAAATGAAAGTAAAATTGAAAAATTATCAATTAATACTTTTTAATATTCTCAAATGATAGATAATTTAAGACAAATTAAAATTTTTAAAAAGACAATTTATTAAGGGACAGGAGTAAATGAAACGTAAAGTTTTTTGAATTTTTAATGTATTAAATAATTTACTTTTTATTTATTACTTATTATTTTGAAGGAGGAATGTTACATCAACTTATATCCTTTTAATTACTTTTAAGAGTTTAATTATTATGTACAGTGAGTTTTACATTATCATCACATTTTGTGTTAATACTTTGATAACTCCATAAAATGTAGTTATTTGTACTCTATTTCTGTGCTAGAATAAATGTTTAGTCCTTGTTAATAATGCATATTTAGAGGGTTTTATGTTTTTATTTGTCATATTCTGATTCTGATGTCTTTCTATGTGTTATTGAGCAAATTGAGTTTTAATTGTTATTGATTAAGTAGATTTGTATATGTTACTGATTTGGTGTTTTCTCTATGATAGGAAGGGCTCCAAACAAGATCAAATATGGAGCACTTGAGCTAAAAGGTCAAGAGGAAGTCAAATCTGCATTTCAGCAATCACCACCGCGGTACAAGGTTGTGCGCGCCACGGCGCATAGAGGCATTTCAGCCATGCTATACTTCAACCCGAGGCGAGAGGGTCGTGGCCCAAAAAAAGTGAGTGCTGCGGCGCAAAGTAACCGACCCTGTTGGGGCCGCGGCGCGCGAATGTGGGGGCTGCGGAGCGAAGGCGGCAAGCTGAACCTATAAATAGATTTTTCACGTTTTTCTCTGTGTGATGGCTGCCTTAGCCATTTCCTTTTTAGTTTTCTCTCTTTTAGTTTAGGTTTAGGTAGTTTTAGGTTAATTCAGTTTGACTAGATCTCCATTGATGGTGGATTGGAGGTTAGGAACAAGGATGAAGGAGGATTCAAGCTTTAGAGACAAATCAATGAGCTTCCTTTCTTTTTTTCTCTTTCTCTCTTGTATTCCTTATCTATTGTATAGTTGAGCTGTGTTTAGGGATATTTTGGATTCTTTTTTATATATATTAATAATGTGTTATTCTCTGAATTTGTATGGATATTTTGTTATTGTTCAATCATAATCTATGCTTAATGCTTGCTGTTGGTTGACCATCAATTGCATGATCCTAATATTTGTAAATGAACTAGACATAGGGATTTGTTGATATGGATATGGTATGGTTGATGCATGTTCGACGATTTCAATTGGCTTGGATGAGTTGATTCGTTAATGGGATAAAAATATACCTATTGACCATGTATAGTGTGTGATTGAGAATAAATCGTTCATGAGTGGATGTTGCGCTAACTTTCAAGGAAACTTAATGAGTTAGGCAATTGAAACTAGGGTTGATTGACCTAGACATAGGCTTTTAGCTACTGAAGATTCTCAAGCTAACCTAATCAGTGCATTTATGTTTATGAGGAGGATTGCATGTTATTGGTAGATGTAGGGGGTGAAGAATGATTCCCTAAAACCTAACCGTTTATCTTTATTGCTTTTGTAGATTAGATTTAGTTTAGTTTATTATTTTCTTATTTTTATGTCCTTGAATAAAATTGATTAAGCTATTGGTTAGTACTTAACTTTATAACTAATTATCCTCGTGAGAATTAACTTTTACTCTGTATCTGTATTACTTGAGCGATCTGTGCACTTGCAGTTAGCAAATGGACAACATGTTAGTTGATCCCTACCATACCTCATTTAATGAGTTTAATTATGTCAACAACAATATAAGATGTCAAACTCATTAAATGATGTAACGACACATCATTAGATGATAGTATAATTTTTTGGTTTTTGGATTTTGCTATAGAGTGCCCTTATTTAAGGATCTAAAATAAAAATTTTTTCATAAAAATTAAAGTTTTTAATGCATTGCGAATTGAAAAAGCTCTACTTTCATACAAAATTTCTTATTTTAGATTCCTTAACAAGTGTCCTAAGCGCACTCGTTAGAAAAATCCTTTTTTTACATTAACATTACATGAAAATTAAACTCTTACTTTAAATAGTAAATATTAATTGAAAAAATAAAATCATTTAATGCTTTTTAAGTAATTAAGAGAATTGTTAAGAAAATGAATTTGCTAATGAGTTCACTTATGAAAATAAAAATAGAAAATATTAAATAAAAAATAAAAAATTTAATATATTAAAAATTCAAAAATTATTTATCACATTCTTTTTCAAATAATTAGATGTATTTAATAGAGTATATTAAATATTTCTATGCACTGATATCAAAATTCTTAAGAAAATTCATTAGAAAGAAATTCTATATCATCTTTACAGCCATCAAAATAAGTCAAACTCGTCAGCTGACGTATTTATCTCCTAAAATTAGGTAAGTTGGGCTTAAAAAATACTGACCTATTTAAATTAATTCACTTTTTTGAACTGACCCATTTAACTAGTAGTACTGGCCTATGGCCTATTTATTTTTTTAAAAATATTTTTTTGTTAATGTTGTTAAATAACTTAAGTAGGTCAAGCCAACCCAATTAATTGCCCAACCCATTCTTCCATTCCCTTTTCCCATTACCTAGCCCATTTACCCAAGCTAAGCCAAGCCAACTCAAGTATCATATTTGTTATGTTAAATTTGCTTTGAAAGATTGGATTTGATATTATTTATTGGCTTTTGTTATATTCAATTTGTCAGATTTGTTAGATTTATTGAAATTTGATAGTTTTTTGAAGTTTGGAAACTTAGATTTGTTACGCAGAAGTTGATTTGGAACATTAGATTTTTATTTTTTTAGTAGGTTTTAGAATTTTGGATTTGATAATGTGACTTTGTTTTTGGGGTTTGGAAGTGATAATATGAATTTATTTTGAAACTTAGAAATTTAGATTTGTTTTGTATGACTTTATTTTAGAAGTTAGAAATTAAAATTACAAACTTGGATTTGAATTTAAATGTTGTATTAAGCCTTTTTTATATAATTTTCAAAATAAAAAATTGGGATAAAAAAAGGTAGCTCATTTAGGCCTATGAGTTGCCCTTAAATGAATCATGCTGGTAAAATACTAAATTTTTTAAACTCTCATCTTTTCGGTCTGACTCGTTTAACTCGGGAACTTAAACAGGCTGAATTGGCCTGTTTAGCACCCGTAATCATCTTAGATCCTTCTAATTACTTTAGATAGCAAGTATTAAATAAAAAAATTAAAAGTATTTAATGTATTGGAACCTAATAGGCATTTGATACTTTTTAAGTAATTAAAAAGATTATTAAAATTATTTATTTATAAATATATAATTATTTTTTAAATAAATATATAATTATTCTAACATAAAAGACTATTGCTCTTTTTGAAGCATAATATTTTCATATTGATCAATGGGGTTTCTTTAACTTTTTACTTTTTTAACTTAAAAATCACTATCAAACTCATTAATTTTGTGAGAAAGGAGGTAGAGAGAATTTTTTTTCCTTTTATATGATAATTTTATAAAATATATATTCATGTCTTTTCTTCAAAATGAATAATTATTTATTTTCTTAATTAATCCTCTCCGATTTAGTTAATTAAAAAAAGTATTAAATATTTTTTAGATTCTAATATTTTAAATATTTTTTTTTCATTTAATACTTACTATTTAAAGTAATTAAGATTTTTGAGGATTTGTTAGTAGCATATTATGACACAATTAATTAATAATGATACATCTTTCATTTTGGAGACCGACATATAATATACTATCTTTTATCTTTTATAAATATATAATTATTTTAAATAAAGTAATTTTAAGACTTAATAGATCATTCTAATTATCAATGTGTGTTGGTTCAAGTGGAAGGGACTCAGATTCTTTAAGTATGTAGTCTTGAGTTCGATTCATAAATTCATATGTATAGAAATAACATCATTGGGAGGTGTCTTCGCTTAAGCGCTTAATCATATTTCAAGAGATTAGTTTCTCACTTATCGGGTGAGGAAATACTTTGAGAACCAAATAGATTCTTCTAATTACTTTAGATAGTAAGTATTAAAAAAAGAATTAAAAGCATTTGATGTATTGGAACCAAATAGGCATTTAATATTTTTTAAATAATTAAGAAGATTATTAAAATATTTATTTATAAATATATAATTATTCTTTTTGTGTGAATAAATATATAATTATTCTAACATGAAAGACTATTGCCTTCTTTCGAGCAAAATATTTTCATATTGATCAATGAGATTTCTTTAACTTTTTGGTTTTTTTAACTTAAAAATCACTATCAAACTCACTAATTTTGTGAGAAAGGAGATAAAGAGAATTTTTTTTACTTTTATATGATAATTTTATAAAATATATATTCATGTCTTTCTTTAAAATGAATAATTCTTTATTTTCTTAATTGATCCTTTTAGATTTAGTAAATTAAAAAATATTAAATATTTTTTAATTCTAGTTTTTAAAATATTTTTATCTTTTTTATGTAATACTTACTATTTAGTATAATTAAGATTTTTGAGAATTAATTAATAAGATATTATAATATAATTGATGATGATGCATCTTTTATTTTAGAAACTGAATGTGAAAAGAGTATCAGATTTCTTATTTTAATAAATCTGAACTTCTTACTATCCTATGAAAAAGACATGGGACTGATCTTAAGTAACCAATGTCAGAAAATTCCAGACCTACCATAGACGGATCTGAAAATTTACAAGCCAAACTCTTTATGTCTACATAAAAGTTCGCAGATCTAAAATATTTGGATAATACTTCATTTAATACAATATCTAGTGCTGCGTCTTTCACTGCTGATTTGTTACTCTGCTCAAGGCCGAGGGAAAGTACAATGGCAATCACTGAGATATTTGGAGTGAAGATTGAGAAGAATCCTCCTCAATCCAAACTCACTGAGCTTGGAGTCACAACTTGGCCAGTGTATGCCTCTTTCTCCTTTCTTTCCAAATTTCATCATACTCTTAGTTTGTTTCTGTTTCCCAATGTTGTGTCTCCTTAAAATTTTCAAAAGGGTGTGGCATAATAAATCTCATTGGTTGTCTTGTCCCTTTCAAAATTTTCAGTTTGACACCATGAATTTTTGGATATGCTGATTATTTAGGCTTGGAATCCTGCAAATATGAATTATAGTTCTATTTGTAAGAAATGTCACATATGTGACAAGTGTATATAATTTAATAAATAAATGAAGGGTTAAATGGTAGTTAATTATATGATGGTTGAAAAAAGATTTCTTAACCTCCCAATTGCTTGATGGGAGCAGTTAATTTTTTGAATATAAAAAGAAAAGAAATCAATCGTTGTCTCTATCCATCAAGGTTTACATCTCTTGATTTTTCATCAAGAATAGAATATAAGAAAGAAAGAACAAGAGATAGATAAGGGTTTCTATTTTTATTGTAAGTTTTATAAATTGAAGCATCAATGCTCATCATAGACAAATGTTAGTACATCTTGACATAATGATATGAATGTGAAAACTATGCAATATTCTTGTTCATGTTCTTGATCTTTTGTATGTAAAATATGAATTTTGTATGATACTAATAGAAAATTTACACTATTTTCCATTGGTAAGTCTTGGGTCCAATATCTAATGAAGGAGAAAAGATTCTAACATGTGTTGGTTCAAGTGAAGGGACTCAAGTCTTTTAAGCATATAATCCTGGATTTGATATTGAGATTCATGTGTATAGAAATAATATCGTTAAGAAAGGTTCCACTTAAGTGCTCGAAAGTATCCAAAATTAGTCTCTTATAGTGGGGGATACTCTTCGAAAAAAAATGAAGAGAAAAGATGGGGAAGTTGAAGTAATAAAGTGGCTTATGTGCTTAGCTAAAATTTAATTTCAAGATCAAATAATTTTGAAAGAGACTTGATATGACTTGAATTTGATATCCTTTTATTTTTACTAGTGATACATCTATCTAGTGTCACCATGCTATATTGAAATGCTTGAGAAATTAAAGGAATGTTAGTAACATATTCTTTTGAATATTTCTTTTAACGTTTATTTTATTATTGATTCACCTCATACACTTCAAAAGATTATTAAGAGAGAGATATTAGTAAGACTTATTTTTAGATCAATAATAAAATAAGTGTTAAAAAGAGTGTCAAAAAAATGTGTTGCTAACATTTCTCGACAAATTATAGCCGCATCTATAATGTCAGCTTAATTGGGGATAGCGAAGAAATGACTTGGACATTTTAATAATGACATACCTGCATTTATATGTACATGTTTATATCTTTGTTCTTTGCTTCTTCTTGTTTCTTTTTTGTTTCCTTTTGGGTACTTTTGTTCTATGCTATCTTTCTATATTTTACTCTAACTTATACTTTCACTCATGGGGTCTAAATACTCAACAGGTGGGTATCTGATCCAGTCAAAATGCCATGGTCATTTGAAGGTAAAGAGAGTATGTATATCTTTGAGGGAAAATCGAAGATTACTATTGGGTATGATGAGTCTTTTGAACTAGGAGCTGGTGATTTTGCTGTCTTTCCCAAAAGGAATGAACATCACTCTGGAAATCATTGAAACTTTGAGGAAGTACTATAACATCGAAAAGTAATGCACCTATAAGCCTTTAACTGGTGTGGCGGATTTACGTAATATCAATAATCGTTGCAAGTTTCTATAAGGATGCAACAAGACTTCAATTCCATTAGATTGTACCTTTGACAATATTGATCTTAATGGAAATAATCGTTTATGTTTAAGATGATTATGGATTGAGCATATTCTCATATTTTCATTGCATCCTCTGCATTATCTACACTAGTTGGTTGGATCTCTAGTTGCAATTTCCTTGTCCATGAGGACATCCAAGATGGACAGGACAGCAAGTCATGCTGATAATCATTTGAATTATTTGTTGCGATATTATTGTTATTTTTCATTTTCATTGGATTTACAGTCCATCATTAATTAGAATTTGATGCAAAAAAGGATTGAATTGAATATTCATGGTCTGTTAATTCAAATATATCGAGAGCTAATCCCTTCTCCCACATACATGAAAAAGAGTAAGGGACTACCCTCTACTTATATGAAAAGTTCTTTAGGTTATTGCACTCAATTTGCTGGCGAGCAACATTTAATGATGTTCTTTTTACAAAGCTCGAAAGAATGGTGGGATATTGTTTGCAGTGGAAATAAGAAATCCTAAACCAGAATGCACAACAATCTAAGTATTAGTGAATCATATGTTGTCACATGTCACATGTAAACCTCGATCAAATAGCCAACCACAAAAAAATGGCAACCAATCAGATTTGTGTCCAAGGCTCTAAATCTGTTTTCTAGATTCTGAATTACTGACCCCAAAAACGAAAAGCATATCTGTTTGATGTCTGTTTTCATTTTAGAGCTTCCGAACTGTGAATATCTCCTGCTACTCCAAATCAAAATCAGTAGGAATTCACAGCTAAAAATGGGTTGCTCTAAGTCTTTTAGGCTCCGAGTTCCAACTTCTCAATGTTATCATTAATATTTAAGACCATATAAGTTCATCTAGATAATAGTCTCCTTGGATTAAAGTTCTATGTAGCTCAAACAGCTTGCTACATGGAAGCCAGATTTTCACGTCCGTAGATAATCAAGGGAAGGGTGTGCATGTTTTGAGACCTGAAAAATTGCATTTCCTACAAGAAAGTGTAAACCCAAATTTAAGGTACTATTGTTACTTGATTAGTTTGTGTGGTCGTTTTTTTATTTCCCTTTCAAAAAGCATCCATTCTCGGAACAAACTTGGGTTGTTTTTTACGTGTTGGCTCTGCTTTCCTTATTGATTAGAGCGAGTCCTGAGCTTGGGTCAAGCACCAAGTATTTTTTTTGGTTAATTAATTTGTTTTCTGGGAGCACCTAAAAAAATGGCAAAGAATCACAACTGACATTGTCAAACTTTTCTTTTTCATTTTTCTTTTTATTTAAATCAAATTACAGATCATTTTTCAACAAATTAAATCTGAAAATCTGTTTGCCTAGTGCACCTACTTGATTACTAATAAATTCCTCGTATTTAAGTCCTTACTTCAAAATAAGTTTTTGGGTATTTGAAGCAAAAATGGTTTCATTATTTAGTCAGCAATCCCGAGAAAACTTACACTAGCACCCTTAAATTCTTATATTCATTTTATTATGGGCTAATTAGGAGCTAAAATCTCATTTGGTTAGAAGTGAAACCTCCTTGAAATTATGAATAATAATAAAGATATTGGAGATTGTCCCAACTCTCTTTTGAATAATAACAATCCATACTTGGATTAGCGCTATAACTGAAATGTAGATAAAATAACATAGGAACTAAAACGAAAAAAAAATTAAGTTTCACTCCTACTACAAGGTTGACATATAGATAAATTCTTAGTGTTCGGAAGTACAAAAAAGTTATTGTTGTATATCATTCAATATGTGTCACTTCAATTATAACATTAAAAATATTTTTTATACAAAAAAAATTTATTAAAGTGAGAGACAATGATGATTCATATAGCTAAGGTGGTATATATTAAATGGTACAAAACAACAACTTTTTATTACCCTGAGAGTAACTAAAAATTTCTGTTATATATATAGGTTGCTTTGTTGAGTTTTTACTCTCAAATTATTTTGTAAGACACAGAGACATCAACAACAAAAGCAATCCCAGAAAGAAGAGAAAGAAGAAGATGGCCGGCTCAACAGATCCATTAGTCATATCATTCGGTGAGATGCTCATCGACTTTGTTCCTGACACAGCTGGAGTCTCCTTGGCTGAGTCTTATGCTTTTATCAAAGCCCCTGGAGGTGCCCCTGCCAATGTTGCTTGTGCCATATCCAAACTTGGCGGTAACGCTGCCTTCATTGGCAAGGTTCTTAATTTCTACAAGCATCCCAATATTATTATTAGAATTATTGATTATTTTCTTTGCCATATATACTCAAAAATGAATTATTATAATGTGACACAGGTGGGAGATGATGAGTTTGGAAGGATGCTTGTTGACATCTTGAGGAAAACTGGGGTCAATACAGATGGTGTTTGTTTTGATTTGGGGGCAAGAACTGCATTGGCTTTTGTGACCTTGAGGAAGGATGGAGAGAGGGAGTTCATGTTTTATAGAAACCCCAGTGCAGATATGTTACTGAAAGAGTCTGAATTGAATATAGGTTTGATAAAGCAGGCCAAGATATTCCATTATGGATCTATTAGCCTGATATCAGAGCCATGCAGATCATCTCACTTGGCAGCCATGAAAGCTGCTAGGGAAGGTGGTGCATTGCTTTCCTATGATCCAAACGTGAGGCTGCCTTTGTGGCCTTCTGATGAGGCTGCTAGGTCTGGGATCAAGAGCATTTGGTTTGATGCTGACTTCATCAAGGTACAAATGTTTAAAATTTATTTCTAGAAGCCTAGAACATAATGCAGGATATGACAGAATAGGGCAATGTAGATCTTGAACCTGTGCTATTAGTCTTTAATTGAGTGATAGGGCATTTGTTATTGTTAGCAATTCAGTAGGAAAAGATGATTCCCTATGGTCAATTTTTTCACAAAGCATGCAGTTTTTGCTGCAGTATCTCCAAGTCATTGTATAAAATAACTGATCATTGTCTATATAGGTGAGTGATGATGAAGTTGAATTTCTTACACAAGGAGATCCTGAGAAGGAAGATGTTGTTATGTCCCTGTGGCATGACAACTTGAAGATGCTTCTTGTCACTGACGGAGAGAAGGGTTGCAGATATTTCACCAAGGTACAATCCACCCTTGTTTTGAAAACAGTGCTTGTTTGGCTGAATTAATTCAATAAAGCATTTTCTAAAAGAAACAGAGATATTACTCTTGATCATTAGTAATTCATGGTTGGTTTCATTTATGTAAGTTTATTATCTTGTTTGACCACAGAAATTCAAAGGAAGGGTAACCGGGTTCTCAGTGAAGACAGTTGACACAACTGGTGCTGGTGATTCTTTTGTTGGTGCACTTCTCACAGCAGTGGCCAAGGACACTTCCATATTTGATGTATTCTCTCTCTCACTCTCTCTCTCTCTCTCTAACACACACACCTTAATTTTCAAAACTAGGCTTTATTAACTTGTCATTGGCTGACATCTTTGCTTTCTTGAATCCACTATATAGAATGAACCAAAATTGAGAGAGGCTTTGACGTTTGCAAATGCTTGTGGAGCAATCTGTACAACACAGAAGGGAGCAATTCCTGCACTTCCAACCGCCTCAGAGGCTCAGAAATTTATTTCCAGCTCTAAAGCCAAATAGACTCTCCTTTGAAATTTTGTAGTCCAATATTTTCAACATTCATTCTCATTTGAGAGTGTTATCGTTTAATAAGCCTTTGATACACTAATTTTTGAATGTGTTGTTTATGTTTATGTTTATGAATAATAACCAACTTATTTTTGTTTCTTTGCATATTTAGCTTGTAACCTCCAAAAACAAAATAAAATAAAATAACATCATTACCTACTCTCTAAGTAATACACAAATCCAATCAAAACATAACATATAAAACAAAATTGAATCTATATCACAATTTAATTTAATAATACCTTATAATAAAAATTTAAGCCGATAAATGCTATTTCTTAGAGTATCATAATAAATTCTCTAAGAAACATAACATACACGAATTTATCAACGAACTATAACATTTATAGCGTACAATATTGTTAAACTCCTAATGTAAAGAAGAATTAAATATGAAAAGTAATATTAATCATACACACTTATACATGTATCACTTCACATATTTGATTATAGTTAATCTTCTAATTCTGCAACATATCCCCAGATATCCCTAGATATGAGTGCATGTGATGTGCACCTAACATTTTTCATGTATTTAATAAATTGTTTTCCTGACATATCAAAGTCCCAAAATTCAATCCTACGCTTATCAACTCTTGGACTATTCAAACGGCTGAACTTTTCATAATCCATTTTTAGATAAATCACAACCCATTTAAATAGATTTATATTATGATATCAACTTTTCATGTGAATCATTAGCTGAACTTTATCCTTCGTTGTTGTTTTTTTTTTTTTTTGGGTTCATGAACTCTATCCTTCTTCCAAATAAAGAAGAGGGTAAGGGGGTATAATATCACATGATCAGTCAGTGCATTCAGATATTGATGCTTAATCTCAGTGGGACAGCAGAACAAGAGAAAATTGTCTAAAATTAGGCCTTCCTCAAAACCAATTGAAATTTGTATGATGTGCTGCCTAAATTAGCAATGCTACATCTTTCATTTTTCTATTCCCTTCCTATCCAATGAACTTAAACCAGTAGCTATACTGTTATACAAGGAATAATTACAGCAAATTATGAATGTGATATTTACAAATAACAATGACAACGACAAATTATACACTTTCATTATGGTAAATATAATATTACATGCTCATGGCTCTAGATGAAATCTCCGGTTCCCCTTCTTGCAAGTCTGATTCAGCTACGTCACCGTTAACCTACAATACATGAAGCAAATTGGGTCAAAACTACCTACCACATTCTCAGCTCATAAGTACAACTGCTGCAAATGAACAAAAACATCACCAGTATGAAATGGATTAGGATCCCCTTAATTTTTTCCTCTCTCAAATGATCAATTGTAAGAGAGAGAAAGATACAGAAAATTATTAATGAGACTCAATTATACATGTAAAATTTCTTTTATAACCTTTGTGTCTTTTTCTCTCCTACAATTGACTACTTGAGAGGAAAAAAAAGTTGAGAAGATCCTGATCCTTGAATACTTTATGGGTTTTGCACACTTGTTAAGGAATAAAAACTTTTTAAGTTTTCAATGTATTAAATGCTTTACATTTCATTTAATACTTTTTATTTTTTGATTCTTTAACATGTGCCCTTACGGCACTCATTAGACAAACCTACACTTTATTAGCAGGGGTTTCTAAAGGTAAGTTGGACAAGCTGCCAGCACCGAAAAATAAATCTATGCTCTATACCATTAATCAGCATGCATTCAGATATAATATCATACCACTGAATCCTCCATCTTAGCTAGGTACCGCTCCAAAGCGCCATCTCCATGAAGAATTTTTCCTCCACACCCAGGGGCATTTACTGATCCTACTGACTCCTCATCAACAACAACTGCATCAATCTGTTCATTTCCTGCCTTAACATCTGGAATCTGGTGCATACAAGCATTCGATGTATCAGTAGAAAATCAAAGAGACCGATGATAGTCTTAGATGCTTGAAGATAGCCATATATTTTAAAAATAAAAAGACATTTTCATACCTCAAACATGGCTTCAGTTAAAATGCTTTCCAGTAGGGCTCTTAAACCCCTGGCACCAGTATTTTTGGCCATTGCTTTCTTTGCAATCAGTCTGAGAGCTTTCTCTGTGAAGTGTAGCTTTACCTGAAGTGTAGGGTAGAGTTTCAGACAAATAGACCTCTCTTACTGTCCACACTCCCCATCACTCACTTGCACCCGTAATGAACGTATATCAACACAATCAGATAATTGAAATTGGAGGAAGGATAAAAGGGGGTAGCACAGGACAATTTGGATTATTTTTCACAAGCTCAAACAAGCTGACCAGTTTTGACCTATCAAAGACCAACACCAAATGGTGCCAAAAATCATAAAAACTAAATCATCGAAGGTTGGTTTTGAGAAGATTTCTAAGCCATGCTCCAATGCAGAATGGTAAAAAGTATATCTAAGTCTTTTTTAATGATTTCACCTATAGTTTTTTTTAGTCTCCTTCTACCTCTAACTATATGGCTATCCTTCACCTGATCAACAAATCCAATGAAGAAAAAAAGTAGAAGAAATAAAAGGAAGCAGGTAAATTACTTTACTTGGCAGTTGTCATGGGAAAATAGGAAGAGGGAAACTGAGTAATTAATTATATGAGAATTTGAAAGAAAAGATATACCAAGTCTGAGTCATTATTAGATTAGGTCTACCACAGACAAGCAGTCAAGCAATTACTTCAACCAATTTAAAATTTGAATGATTTGCATCTATACAAATTTCCAAATTTGGTTGGGGATGATCCGGATATGGTGATAAGTAACATGGGTTTGGATTTTCACACCACATACACACAAAAAGAGACACTCACACAAACAGATATGAAAGAGAGAGAATAAGGAAAAACTGCTTACATTATTCATGCTAAATAATTTCTTGTACTGCTTTGCAAGAGCATTTTTTGGTTCTGTGAGGACCTGTAAAACCAACAATATTTCAATAGTCATATGACCAGATATCTGTGCAAAATCAGGAACTTTTAACTCTTTTCTAAAGTAGGCTTGCCCACTGTAATTTAAAATTAAGCATTCCACATGACAGAAAGCCACCAGAATTCTAAATTAATGTATACACTGCCACAAGCAGCTTATCGAAAAAACATCAGATGATATTCACAATGCCAGTCAGACTTCTTTCTGATTCAATTAAAAAGAATAGATGGCTGACAAATTATAGGCCCACTGGAAAGAAGGTCACATTCTCCTTTTGGTACATATAAAGAAATCATAATGAAGTCAATACTCAATACCCTTCAGTTACAAAATCCATTCTGGGACCATTGTATCCTTATCCAAGTTTCTTGTTCCTTTTGCATTCCATAAACTAAATATGAACTGAGCGCTTGCACATGCCAGATGGGCATATTGTCATTCTTTACATTATTTATTAAATCCAAAAGGCAATGGCCAAATTAACATTTAGCTTTTCAAAATACATAATAATAAAAAAATCCTTAACACAATAGAGATATTCATAGAGATTTAATGCCTTTAGAAGGCTAAAAGATCATAAGGTTTCTTGGCATTATGTATAGTTAAGTGTCAATGGTGACAAAACAGAATGATCATCATAGCAACAAGACAAGCAAAATTAGTCCTTGGAGCACTAAACTGTTAGAGAAATCAGGAAAAGCTACAATAAAATCAAAGAAGATATAGACAATGAAAGAATACCTGCATAAGTTGGTCTTCAGTTAAAGCTGACAAGCTAATTAAGATTGGAAATCGTCCAATAAACTCCGGTATGAGACCATATGCAATAAGATCAGCACTTTCCACCTGAGAATTACTAATGCAACTTTTAGATGCACTTGGAAGGTTTTTGGCGATAATAATTTCATTCTCTAACTAGTGTTTTTCTTTAGTGCTGGAAAAGTGGGGGATGTGCACAGCATCATAATAGCTTAAATACATGATTTATTTACTTTAATTGCTTAAGCATCTATCTTTCTATCGAGTTTTATAGGAAGGGGAACAAAATTTTCCAGTCAGATAATATGAGTCAATTCTCACCGATTCAAGTAAAGATGATGTTAATACAGCATTTGTTACTCCACCAGTTCTCATATTGGCACGGACTGGTGCTCCAAAACCAATAGATGAATCTTGTCGTCTGGTATATTTCACAAATAATTAAAATTTGATGGAAACTCTGGCAGAAACCAAGACATGCAAAACACCTGTGAACAAATATTCTTGCAAGACATGCAAAAATGATTTACCTCTCTGAAATGGTTTTTTCAAGATCAACAAATGCTCCACCACATATAAAAAGAATATTCTTTGTGTCAATCTGCTTATCATAAAAAATGAATGGAAGGTTATTTAAAAAGTTAATGACTAAGAGTTTCTAAAATTATGCATACTGCACTGGGTGATTGAAGCTGACCCACATTGACAAAATGTTGAATAACACTTGCTAAGGGGATAAAAGTGTTCTTAAAGAAACAATCCATCTTACATTTTGTCCTTCCTAATTATCCTCCAACCACCTATAACCTCTACTGTGTCTATTCATTAGTGTTCATCAGCCAATTAGGTGATTGTATGCTCTTCATGCTTTTCATTACTTTTTGTTTAAGTTAAAAAGATTAATTAATCCAGTTAAAAAAAAGATTAATTAATCAAAATAATAAATGCATCTTTCTAAAACATGTCAGGATTCAAGACAGCACAAAAAAAAAGGTACTAGATGAGCAAATTTTCTAATCATGTCAAAGTACATACATGAAAATGAAGGACAAAAGATATTACACTTTACCTGTATGTTATCACCCCGTGGGTGCTTCCTTGCTCCTTTCTCAGGAACATTTACTGTCTAGACAAAAAGAAATTTCCAAGTTCAGGATACTGTAAGACTGGCACTAACCATCCTACAACAAATTATCTTTTCAGAAACATTTAGCACAAATAATTGATGGATTTGTAAAAAATGACAATGTTCCAAGAAACAGACAAGTAATATTACAACAATTTTATCTACTCCGGATTATAAGAGCAACAATATTGAAACCTAAAAATATAAAGAAATCCAATTAAGTGTATATTAAACACAGATGGTAGAGAAAGGCTTAAGAAAGCATACTTAAGAATTTAGAATCTCAGAACCATATTTTACAACTGACCAGGGAGCTTCTCTAGACTCAAATAATTCAATTTTAGTCTTATGTTCTTTAATTGCAAAGATAATTTCAAGGTTTGCTTAATACAGAAGTAAATGCTTTGGTTGTGATTTAAAGAAAATGGGCATGTTTCCAGTTAAAAGCTCTTGCCTCTAATAAGGGACTAATTGGTGAAATACACTCACATTTCCCTTGGAGGTCAAGGTTAGGGGATGTCTGGTTTGTTTTCTATTTTCATTTTCAGTTGATATATTTTCATTGATAATTACAAATTTTTCAAAACAGGAAACAAAATGAGAACAAGGTAACATTTTTGTAATTATCAATACAAACATATGAACTGAAAATGAAAACAGAAAACAAACCAAACAACCTTTTACTTTCTTTGCCTTGACTGCAGTTTAAAATCACATTCTTTGGCAAACAATCAGAGGATAAAGGGCTGCGTTACTGTTAGCTTGTGTTACTTGTTCAGAAGGAATAGTAAGAGCACCAATCATTTACTTCTGCATCATAAAGTATTCCATTGCAAGGTCCAGAAGGAACAGTATTCTTATTTTCTCTAAATAAACCCTATGACATTGTGTCAACTCACCTCTTCCAACAACAACCAAGGTCTTCTCCAGTTAGGTAGGGTCGGCTACATGGATCAGACGACGCCATTGTATTCTATATAAATCATCTCCTCAAAAAGTCCATTTAGTTCTAAGTCCTTTCTAATGGTTTCCCCTAAGGTTTTTTTTGGTCTCCCTCTGCTTCTAACTATTAAGTTATCCTCCATTAGATCTAGTCTTCTTACCAGGGCTTCTAATGGTCTTCTCACACGGCCAAACCATCTAAGGTAAAATTCTACCATCTTTTCGTCAATAAATATTACCCCTACTTTCTCTCTAATGCATTCATTCCTGATCCTATTTTGTCGTGTATGTCCACTCAACTAGCGCAACATCCTCATCTCCACAACACTGAGCTTATGCTCTTGTTGGCTCTATACCGCCCAACATTCAGTATCATAAAGCATCGTGAGTCTTATAATTGTATGGTAAAATTTTCCTTCTAGCTTAAGAGGCACGTTTCGATCACAACTCCCAAAGCATTTCTCCATTTCATCCACCCCACTTGAATCCTATGGTTTACATCTCCGACATTTTGTATGATAGATCCAAGATACCTAAACTGTGTGATTTGCGGAATGGTGTGATCTCCAACTTTCACCTCTAAGCTAGTATTAGCATGCTTCTTGCTAAACTTATATTCCAAATACTCCATTTTACTTCTACTCAATCGAAAGCCATGTGCTTCCAAACCACTATTTCAAGTTTAAACTACTCTACTCAGTTATCAATGCCCAATATAAAGCATACCAGCATCATCGAACTGAATAATCACTAAAGAGTTTGTCCTTTGAATCTCAGAACTCAGATCCCACCAAGCAAAAGAATATACTGTTTTTGCTTAAGATAATAGACAATACCATTAATGCATCAATGCTATATTAAATAATCTCGTGCATATAATGGAATAGAAGCTCAAAATAGAATTACTATGAGAACCTATGCAAAAAAATTGCTTATCATATTGAAGAATTTAGTTGCAGTATATACAAGATATTAACTTCTTATGGTCATGGAAGAAAAGTAGAGAGTACACAATAAGTTCACTTAGCACTTTATTTTCAACGCAAATAAACCAATTATCAACAACTGCAGTATGAAATTACTTTACTTACAGTTCCTTCCAGCATTTTTAATAAGGCCTGCTGAACACCCTCGCCAGAAACATCCCGGCTAATATTTAAGCTCTCAGCCTGTAATATATAACAGTTTAAAGCTATAGTAGATGTACAATTATGAACTTAGCCAATTAAATTAGCGAAAAACCTTCTTAGTTATCTTGTCCACTTCATCAATGTAAACAATCCCTTGTTGAGCTGCTTGAACGTTGAACTCTGCTGCCTATATGGAAAAAATAAAGAGCATAACAATAAGATGGCAAGTAGAAGTAGAAACAACATACGATATCTTTTGAAATGCCTAAAAAAAAATCAAATTATATTTAAGTAGAATTTAATAAGAAAAGTACTCCAAACATCATAGAGATTGAAAAGAATGCAGATGTAATATGAATGGAGCAGTGTTATATCCCCCCTTGCGCCCCCACCCCCAAAAAAAAAAAATAAACCCATTTGTGTAGCTGAAGTAGGATCCAGAGAAAAAAATTTAATAAACCCATTCGTATAGAAACACATCGTGAAAGAGACCATGGACTATCCTTTGCCTCAGTATCACTAGCCTCCCTGACATGTGCATGCACTCATGCATGTGTGACGGAGCTTGTTTTATTTGTTTAAATCTTTTTTAATTGTTTTCTACAATTCTATTTTGTATATACATGAGATTTGGATATTTCTAACAAAAGTTATAACTCTGCAAAAGTAGCGCATGTCGAGAGGATTTCTTTTATTTATCTAAATACTTTTTATTTTTAATTTCCTTAAATTAAATACTTTTCAAGAAATGACTAACTCTAAGTCTCTAAACCACCAAAACATATGTTAGAACAAAAGTCAGGGAACAGAAGTTTGCAGGGCTTTTGAATCTGTCATAGATCATAGTATTAATTAATCTAATTATGTAGCACAGCCTAACAAAATCTGTAACCAACACAAAATAGGGACCTTAGATTCTGAAAAATCTTATGTCAAGGAAGTGAGTATTGTCAAAGATCAACTATCCTAAAAACTTAAGCTATTAGGTTAAGGCTCATGAATGACTTTATTATATCTCTAACACGCCCTCTCACACAAGAGCCCTGAGGACTTGAAACAATGCACAGACCCATTTTTACCATGTGCTAAAATTCAACTTTTATTTAGAAGAATGAGGGTAGCAAGAATCGAACTCCTAACCACTTGATCACCAAGGCTCGGACAACTTGCACGTACCAACTCTCCTAAAAGCTTAAGCTATTAAATGAAGGCTAACGAATGGCCTCATTATATCTCTAACAAGCCCCCTTATGAAAGAGCCCTTTAGGTTTGAAGCGTGGATAATGCACAAGAACATTTTTACCATGTGCTGAAATTCGACTTTTATTTAAAAGAATGAGGGCAGTAAGGATACTCCTGTCCTGACCACTAGGTCATAGTGACTTTTATACCATATCAAGGACCAACTCTCCTGACGTAGGCAATACAGTTGCACAAGAAAGAGCCAGTCCAAATTCTCCTATCTGTGACTTAAGTTGAAGAAAAGAATGCTCCTCCATAAAAAATACCAACAATGGAAGAAATTCACAACAGCAAACTTCACTAAAGATATGCAATCTAGATCATGTATTTAAACATAAAACCTAAACTAAACAAAAACATTCACTAAGAATGCTATGTCAACCAGTTAGCATAGTTCTAAGTTGACTTGACAACACATGTATATGGAGCATTGTATGAACACAAAAAATGAAGAAATGAATGAAGGTACAAGCTAAATATTTCTTCAGCTAATATATGGTGGTAAGGGAATTGGGTTGACCATTACAATTTTCATCTAAGCTTCCAAAGCAGCAAAATCTCCTTAAATGTAACAAGCTTTATTCTTAGAACTTCCACTCATCATCAATTACATAAGTGAGCATAACAAACAAAACAAAAACTAAAGCTAAAAATTGCCAGGATATTGGTAAGTCATAAACAGGCTCATTTCTAGAAAACAAAGAATTGATAATTTGTTCAAACAACATCTGATCATTATAATTCTACAGAACAATTCACATACCGCAAGTAGTTTATACAACATTGATTCGACATCTTCTCCAACATAACCAGCCTGCAAAACATTTCCTCTTTAAGATCAATAACAACCAAACTTTTGTTCTAGGACAATGAAACCTTGAGCCAGCCATGGAACCAAATCAGAAATAGCTAATACTATTTGAATACCCCGAGTTATCATTTGGAAGAAAAATTTGATTCCATTTAGTATAATATCTAATCACTCAATAACTTGAAAATTCAGATCTTTGGCACAAGAAAATGAATAGATGATTATCATTTAACTTGGTCACACTCAAATCATCTAACTTGGTCACACTCAACTCTTACTCTGCCAAATTCGAACATTACCTCATCAATGAATACATACTTGCCTGTGTTAAGGTTGTTGCATCAGCAATGACAAACGGGACATTCACAAATCGAGCTAGTGTTTTTGCAAGTAATGTCTTCCCTATTTGACAGAAGTTAGATTGGCATAGCAGTCATGAAGTAATTTCAGAGATTGATATAAAAAGGGCAAACAATGTGGATGCAATTAATTCTCATTTTATAAGTAAGAAGAAAAAAGTAGTTGTAATGAATGTCATACCTGACCCTGTTGGACCCATCAAGAGAACATTACTCTTTTCTAGCTCCACATGATCATCATCATCTAATCCTTCTGAAATTCCTGAATCTTCCCCTGACCTAGTATTAAAATCCGCAAATTCAGTCATAGAAAATAATTACCATAAAAGAATACACTATGAGATTGACATTTTATAAATTATATGAAGACACGTGGTGCATACAATAAGAAAGTAATAAAGGGGGCAAGGACTGGAGCTCAGCAGCATCAATAATGGTTCAATTAAGGGAAAAAATTAAGAAAATGAAAGGGATAGTGAAAGAACTAACCCTTTTTGTAAAGAGGCATGGTATATTCTTTTATAGTGGTTATAAACAGCTACAGAAAGCACCTTCAGCACAAACATAAACCATTAATCAGATTACAGTCGAAGGCCACAAGTTAGAACAATGTATCCACAGAGACTTATAAGATAACTCAAAGCCTTATTTTTTCTTTCAGGAATCATAAAAAGGAGTGAAAGAAAATGAGAGCAATGAAAATTAAGAATGAATCTAGACATGATACATATATTTCATACATAAATAATTTTCATTCCTCTCCCCTCTTTGCATCCCAATTGAACCATAAAAGGAGCACTGATACATCATTGCATATAATATCAGGGAAGCAAAATGTACAAACAAACATCATTAGCACACTAAACAAAGCATTAACATAAAACTGAATAAAAATGCGGGCATCAATCTTAAAGAAATTCAGGTACAAAACAGGATAATACCTTTTTGGCCCTGTCTTGGCCAATAACAAACTTGTCAAGACCCTTGCAGATCTCCTTTGGAGTTGGCAAATCCCTACCCAAATTGGAACCTCCCCAGTTAGTCTTCTCACCACCATCACCACCACCTCCACCGCCAGAACCGCCTTCCCGGGGCCCGGAAGCCCGAATAACATCAACCCCAGGTGCAAAAGGTGGGCCTGGAGGAGTATGCACAGCTAGACCATTCCCATCAGATGAACCTGGTGGTGGAGGAGGCCAATTCTCCAGTGGCTCCCCATTACTGTTTGATCTCAAAGTGTCCCATAGTGACACTTTAAGCCCATTATTGACACCACCATGGCCATTGATCCTCCTTGGAGGTTTATAATCAACAACAACATCATCATTGTTAGTAGGGACCCTTCCAATCCCAATCTCCAAAAAGGTACCTTGGAGGGGTGCAATGCTATAAGGGCTAAAGGCATAAGCAGTTTTGCAATTGGGGCAAAGATTCACACCATGATGTTGATAACCAACTTCCCCTCCATCATGAAGAGGAGAATTTGGGAAATGGCGATTGGAGAATTTGAGGTCCATGGGCATGTCCTTGGTGCAACGTGGGCAATTAGGGTCGGCCCGGATCTTGCGGGTACGGGAATTCGGATCGTCGTAGCCGGAACCGCCGTGGTCCCACTTGTAGCGTTGCTGGATGCCGAGGAGAGACTCGCGGCGGCGATGGGCGGCGATGTGGAGGTGATTCTTCAAGTAGGTGGAGATTGGGCTGAGTTGGGAGAGCCTGAACCTGTGGTAGAAGTGATGATGGGGTGAAAGAGTGAAGTGGGTGCGTGAAGAAGAAGAAGAAGAAGAAGAAAGAGTAGGTATTTGGTTGAGGTGAAGCTTCTGCTTCTTGTTCCAAGTGGAGAAGATGATTCGAGACATTGGTGGAAAAATGGGAACTTTTTGTAGCTATCAAAGAATTGGTTTAGAGAGGGAGTTAGCTAGGAAGGGATTAGGAAAAAGAGAAGAGCTTTGGGATCTGTATGTGTGATTCGAGACTTGGGATGCCTTAATTTATGCATTTTTGTATGTGTGCTGTGCGCGTGTTGGATAGGATGAATAATTTAGTGACTGAGCACACAAACAGAATGAGAGAGAGAGGGAAAATTTTTGGAGGGGATTGATAAAAAAAAAAAGGATAAAGTTAGGACATTTGGTGTGTTTGAGTTTGTGGGAAGAAGAAAGAAAACTGCCAAACACTCACGTCACGATGCTATGGGCTGCAGTGGTCGCTGATTCATGGTAAATGGTAATGGTATGCGTCAAAATGTGATGCAGTTAGTATCATTTCAATAATGTTTTTTTAGGAAATATTTTATATACATTAATATATATATATATTATATTTATATTATATGTTAATATAAAAGTGATATTAAATTATTTTATATGTAATTATAATATTTTTTAATATATAAAATTAAACATATTTTAATTAAACTTTCTTTACACTTTATATGAATAGGTCTGAATAATGTCATATATTGAATGTACATTCAGAATAAAAGTATTTTATGTAAATATGGATAGAGTATTGTTTAAGTATTGTATTTTGGGTATCTAAATAAGAAAATTCCATTTATGATTTCTTAACTTTTTGACAGTTTCGGACTTTCAGTATCACCATATATTTGTTTAACTTGGCATTTTTAACACCTGATTCTTAGTGATTTAAGTTTTCTTTTCTATTTTTTGAGAATTAATGAGAAGTATTATTAATAATAAAATTAAAAATAAAGAACTAATAATCATTTTTGTAATAGTAACGACTATTTAGAATATCTAATTAATCATTCTAAATAATTAATTGGCCATTTTCATTAAATTTTTTTATCGTTAACAATCCTTTCAATTAATTCTTCTTATTTTTTAAGGGTTTTTCTGGTTAATTAAGTTAAAATAGAAAATTTTAAATAAAAATAAAATATTTAATACATTAAAAATTTTAAAAAAATCATTTAAATATTTCTATTTTAACTTTATTAACAAATATTTTTAAAATATTTATTAGCAAAATTCTCCATAGTCAACATTTCCTTAACACTCAACACTCCTTTTAGTCATTTCATTAAAAATATATTTCTTATCAATTCTTTAAAAAATATGTTATCACTTTAGTCTTCTAAGGATTTTTAACATGAATTTAATTATTCAATTATGAAAACGTCATCATGTTAGTTCTTTTGTGGGCTATGAAGAAATCGTTAGTTGATGGGCAATGTTTATGGGAGTTTGCTATTAATGATCTATTATATTTAAGTCTATAGATTTATAATTTTTTATTTGATGAAATCTATATGTAAATTTAAGTATATATAAAAATTATCAGTTAAAATATATAAATTTTTTAAATATATAATTATTTATTAAAAAGAAATTAATTTTATTAACTTTATATACAAATTTAAATATTATTAATTAAAATTTTTAATAATTAATCTCAATTGTTAATTTTTTATTAATAAGTTAATAATTTATTATTGTTAATATATATTTTGAGATTCATATCATACAAACTCTTAGTTATGATGATCCTATGAGTTTGAGACTATCTCTGGTTCCCAAATTTAAATCGTTGGATTACTTTAAACTTCATGCAAATAAGATGAAGGGTGTAAATCTGGGACGAATGAAGATTATTTGTTCTTATTTTTTTTTATTTTTTTACATAAAATTTGATAAATATTTTAAATTTAATTATATATTTTATTTTTATTTAATTTATTTTATATTTATTAAAATTTAAATAAAAAAATAAAAAGACAAAAAATAAAGATATATCATCTCTATCCTTATGTTACATGCAATTTAATGAAGAGATAATTAAAGACTTGAATCCCTCAACCCTCACCATTTCCCCTTCTCCCAACTCCCATCTCTCTCCATTCCTTAACCCCCACCCTACTTTGCCACAATCTTCACCAACTATTTTCCACGTCCCAGACGATTCTTCAATGGCAATTCAAGCTAAGGGAAAAAGGGGTTCCATTTTTGCTAGCAATGAATCATCACCACCTATATCCAACAGGCTTAGTGAAAATCTGAAGCAGGGTGCCTTGATCATCTTTATCCACCAAAATCCCCAGCTCCTCACACTCCTTAATTTGTTCATCCGTCAACACTTCCCCAGCACGGTTCTTCAGATTTCGAGGGAGCGGAGAAGGCATGAACTCAAACCCACCTACCCCACTTCGCTGCCTCATCTCCCTCAAGGTCCTGAATATGTCATGGGTCACTAGAACCAGGTGCTGCACCCCAGCACCCTCGTTGTGCACCAGATACTGCCGGCACGAGATCCGTTTCACTCAACCTTGATGGATTCGTATTCCCATCTCCATTTGTTTCAAAACCCCCCATTTTTTTTTAAAAAAAAAATTGGGTTAAAAAAGCTTTTCTTTCTTTTCTTTCAATTTCAGCTGTATGTGAGTTTTGTGATTAGATTTGGTTATTAATTATGAATTGTATTGGCCGGACTGAAAAACTAGTCGCCCAGCCACTTTGCTGGTCCAGTTGAAGATATAGACCATTTTTCTCAAAGAACCGGCCAAAATTCGGTTAAACCAAAAAACTCGGCCGATTTTTTAAAAAACCGGTAAGGCTCTAACCGGCGACCGTCACCTTCTCTCCAGTTTTCATAACTGACGTTATTTATCGACGTTGCCTAAGGTTTACGTTTCCTGTGTTTTAGAGGACGACCCATTTGCATTGGAGATATTTTTGGGTGAGCACAAATATAACACATTATATTTAGGCACATTCATAAAAAGTTAAAGAGAAATGATGTGATGAATGATGAATGAATTTAATGAGATTAAACCATCATTTCTTTCTAATTTTTTGTAAGTGTATCTAAATATGACATGTTATATTTGTGCTCACCTAAAAATATTTCTTTGCATTGATGGGTGTATGCGGAGATAAGAGAGTACCAAGAAACAAGAAAATTAAAATGAGAAAATGAAAATGAGAACTTGAGCGGCATTTATTCTTCATCCAACGTGGAAAGATTCGGGCTGGAAATACAAATTGAAGGGAGTTTGGCATTAAGTTTACTCAAAAATTAAAGCGAAGGTCACTTTTGATATGTATGAGAAGTGCTTGCATCGATGGGATTTAATTTTGAGAGGCTCGAGGCTTTTTTTAATTCTTCTTTTTCAGCAAAGATAGCTTCGTGCTTCTGGATTCACGTGTAGTGACTTGATTTTAATATTGGACAAAATTTAGTTTGTTTTTTATGTATATTATATTTATTTTATCAATTAAATTATAATATATATATAATTTTTTTAAAAAAAAATACAAGAGATAATTTTAATGAATATAAATTATAAATATCTCATAACTTAATTAATAAAATAAATATAATAAATATAAAAAATAGACTTAAATTTTATCTTTTAATATATTATATATATAATAACAATTTTTTGTATCCTTTATCTTGAAAGTCTAATTAATATATATATATATATATATATTGAAAATATATTTAATGAGAAAAATATTTATTAAAAGAGATAAAATGAGTAAATTTTGATTATTAGATTAAGATTAGAACATAAATATATATGAATTTTTTAAATGATCACATAATTTTTAAGTAACTTTTAAACTTGATTATTCATATATAATTGTATAGTCAAAATTTATTATTCTCACTATCTTATAATAAAGATTTATCTCACTATATATATATATATATATATATATATATATATATGAGGACATATTTAATGAAAATGTAAAATGAGTAAATTTTAATCATATAATTATATATAGATGATTAAAATTTAAAATTATTTAAAATTCATGTAATTACTTAAAAAATTTATATTATTTATTTTTTAATATTAACTATTGATGCAAGATATAAACATCAATTGTTCCTCTCACTAACTTATGAAAAGTTTAAAATTTAAAGTTGTGGATGGGAATCCGTGGCTGTATACTAATATCTAATCAAATCGTTGGACAGACACTTAGACCGGCGACCTAGTAAACCGGTGCTCTAATTGGATTAATGTTCGATTCGGTTCTAATAATTACGCTCTAAAGGTATAGTTTTTGAGCTTTGGCAGATATTTTCTCCTATTCCTTTGTCTTTCCTTTTTCATGTATTTTTCCTTCAAAAAATTCCTCTTGATCTTTGGTTAGCAAAATATTTTTTTGAATTTCATTGAAGACTATGATTTGGAGATTAATGGATTGGAATTGTTCTTCCTCAAGACACCATTTATTCTTTTACAAAGCTGTAAAGGGGGGGGGGGGAAGAAGAGTCCAACTGTCCAAGCTTTTCTGTTTTTTCTGTAAAGCTTTTGGTTTTTTTCTGTGTCTTTTTCTCTATTTCCGAATGCACGGCTATTAGATTTCATTTGTTTTCATGGAAGAGAAAGGAAAAAAAAAGAATACAATAAAAAAGAAATGAGAGAAAAAATTAAGTAGAGTAGTGATCTAATGAAAAATAATAGATGATTTTCATCTTTTGATTGGTTTCATAAAAGAAAAGAAAGAATTGAAATACATGTAAATGAATCGAAATGTATACAAATATATGGTAGACTTCACAAAAATACATATATTCCCTTCCTTTATGTCAAGAGGGAGATGGTGAAATTTTTTTGAGATTAACAGAAATATTATCCCTCCAAATTATTTACTTTCCATTTACAAATGCATACCAAACATGGGAAAATCCTTTTCCTATATCTCGTTCCTTTCCTTTCATTTCCCTTTTTTTTCTCTAAACTCGTACCATTCAAAGCCATAGGGTTGGACTCATGGAATTTGTGGGTCATATGTTTCTAAAATAGGGTCTAGCAACCTTTAGGCGAATTGGGTTGTTGCAGTTTTTTTCTCACGAATAGTATAGGATCGCAATTCTAAAAACACTAAGCCTATTTGATTTTAGATTCATAAACCTTTTTGTTGTATAGTTTTAAAGGAGTGAGGGATTAAAAATTATCAAGATGAGGAACAATACAAATTGGTTCTCCCCTATGAATATAGTATAGGTGAAGAACAGGTGGGTATTTAGGGAAACTAAGGTCCACGTAGAATATCCACATAATTTTCATGAGTGACAAAACATGCCATATACGCAATAACGTGACAGGTGAGACACCCACTAACGATTTTCTTATGAATGGTTATGTAAAGACTAACATGATATTGATCAAATTTATGGTGCTTGTATATTTGAAAAACGAAAATGGGTATTCATTCCTTTTTTTGAGAATATTAATATTAAGAAAGTATTGACAGTTACGATTGTGATTGTCGTACTTATGTTAAATACATATCTGTGTCATGCACTCCTGTTGTGTTTTTAAATTGATGCCTTTAATATTAATTATGGTTGTCAAGTAGATTTTTGAGAATCCATTAAGAATAACCAAAAACCTAATAAATGCATTGCAACTCGTTAATGTATTGACATCTTTTACGCCTATGCAACTTAAATTGTTTGCATCACTTATTTTTTTTTTTTAAGAAAAATGTTAAATTCTCCTAAAGCATCAAGATAATAATCCTTTTAATGACCTATGAAGGAAAGAAAAGGCTACAAAGACATGTGAAGTTAATACTTTTGAGGATATTAAATTTTCCCTTTTAGTGTATTCCCTTCTTAAAATCTTAAAATAATTAAGAATATTATTAAACTAATATTATATGAAGATTTAACATTTTTATTTTCTATAAATATAATTATAGTAACAAAGAACAATGGAAAAATATAAAATAGAAAATGTATTTGAGTAATTACTAATGATTTTTCTCCTTAGGCACAAGATGTTTCTATAATTGGTTATGGGATTTAAAGCAATTAATGCATAATTAAGGAAATTTTGTTATTTGTTAAAAATAGTTTTTTATTTTATTTTATAAAATCATATTTTAAGGTAAAATATTTAGTCTTAAAATTTATTTATTAATGCAATAAGTATTTTATGGAAAAATACTGATTTTTGAAACTTGTTTGATTTGTTGAATATTATATTTTTTTAGTGAAAGGAGGAGGGGGCAACCCTAAGACACAAACAGAACGGGGCAATGACACCTCAGCTACATGACAAAGCAATAAACTACCACAACCACTAGAAGGGTTGGTATATACATGTAAACCTAAGTGATAATCTTGGGCATACGTTGCTAACCGATCCACTATTGCATTACTTTCCTTGAAGACGTGAGTGATCCTTATATTCCAACTCCTACACATGAAATCTTGGATGCGTTTAACAACTGCTGCACAAGGATGAGTCCGAACAACCTTTATTAGCAAACTCCACCGCACACCTTAATTAAGTCACATTCAAAATGAACTTAATCCATACACTTCTCCCAAGCAAGCTAAAGCCCAGATAAAAGATCCCAAAGTAGGAAAGCTCAATCCAAGTAACACTACGGCTCTATTCATTCTAGGAAGCCATTTAGTACGAGAATTAGATGAGAAGTCCTCCATCTGCCTCACAGTATTCTTAATCTTACATATAAGACTCTGAACCTCACAGGACTAGTTACTAAAAACAACATGATTTATGTCTTTCCATATTATTGTTCTATATATATATATATATATATATATATATATAAAACAGTAAATATATTATCAACAATATCACGCATTAAATTTTTGTGAGCTAATTTTCCTCCAAAATTCTTACTTCACTCTTTATAGGAAGCTTCATATTGAAACACAGTATATATGTCATTCAATTAAATTATCGCGTATAGTGGCCATTAGGCTTTGCCCTAATGGTATCAAACTGTCCCTTTTTGTGAGGACAAGCAATAGCAGAACTTCATCCTATATTTTTACTGGCAGAAGTTTGCTAGGAAGGGGTTTTTTATTTTTAATTTTAATTTCTTCTATGACAACAACCCCACCATAAGGAGTAGCTAGAGTTGACTCATCTATTTTAAGTTGCACGTTTATTCGTTGATATTCTGGTAGGATATTAACGTTTAATCAAAGCAATCAAAAAATTGGGGAGGGGGTGCCGCCCTAATCCCTACAAAGTATTGCCACTGAGGACAAGGTTCGATTCCCCTCTCTCTTAGAGAGATTCTTTTAGCGCTGATTTCTTCTTTTATAAAATTCCTTAATTGGATTTAAATATAAACTTTCTTTGGCCAACTTTCTTCTCCCGGATTCCATGCATACATAGCTGTGATTGGTGATATTCTTTCTATCATGCAACGTTAGTGGACTCCTTTCTTTAGCCACGCCTTGCGTGAAGTAAATTTTTGTGCAAATTAGATGTTGTTGGCATTTGTTTACTCCGTAGTTAGCTTGTTTTACTTTCTTTTCAATTTACGTAAAAAAAATTGGACACTTAAACTAATTAGCATATGCCATTTGTAATATAGCTTTTTATAGATATATCTAATTTAGTTTATTCATGCACGTGAATATTAATTTTGATAGTGCTGCAGAGGAAATCTCAATAATGAATTTTTTTCCATTCATGCATGAAGGGGTGTTCAATGATTCAAGTCAATCCACAAACTTGCATAAAATTTGTTTAATTCTAACTAATAAATGATCGGTTGGTTTGGATTTGCTAATTAAATTAGGTTTGAAATCACCTACTTACCTAACTTGATTAGGTTGTGTAAATGGATATTAAAACAATTAGTTTATGATTGAGAATAATATTTTATTTTATTTTTTTTAGTTTTTGACTATATATCTCTACATGTATTATGTGAGATTAGTATTGATTGGAATTGTGGCGATTGCGAGGCCTCCCAACTTGTTTAGTGGTGTAAAGTAAAATTATTTT
The DNA here is from genome assembly GCA_029884595.1 of Ormosia semicastrata. Taxonomy (NCBI): domain Eukaryota; kingdom Viridiplantae; phylum Streptophyta; class Magnoliopsida; order Fabales; family Fabaceae; genus Ormosia; species Ormosia semicastrata. Next base: position 41,639,252 of record JAQQTO010000059.1, read on the forward strand.
TACATATCAAATTACTAAAAAATTCATTTTATATATTATTTTTGTTTTGAAAACGCATAGACATGAGTTAATTTTTAATCTTGTTGGGCTTTTTTCTTTCAGAATTGATTATTCAAAAAGATATTGCGTTCTTTTCTAAAAGTGTTAGGGTTTGTATGGATAAGCTTATTCAAGTTTTTTGATAACTTTTTTTTTACTAAAAGCTTTTTTTATATTATTCATATCATATTTGAAAAATTATGAAATTTTTTTTACATGAAATCTAATGTATTATAATAATTTTTTTATAAGTTTGAAGTTTAAAACTTTTTATTCTAAAAATTTTAAAATGTAAATATTATTTTGTCTTTAATTAAATATTTTATTATTATTTTATATCTTTTTTATAATTTAATACATAAAAATAATTTTTTATATCATCTAAATAAAATAAAATGGTTAAAATCACTTTTTAAGTAATATATCTAAACATAAAATTAATTTTTTTATAATCAATTATATCAATAATAAATTATAATAATCAAATTTTCACAACTAATAATTTTTCTTGCCATTGCATCATGTTGGAAAAAATTAAATTAATTTTACTTCTGTTGAAAGGTTTAAAAATCTAAGACTAATTAACAAACTTTATCTATAATAACACACACACAAGATAATGAAGCCAAAACAAACTCCTCCTCTTCATCGTTTCATATTTTAAAAATATCTCTAATGAATTTCCAAAATCTCGGGCATAACAGCAACATTATCATATATACAGAAGCTCAAAAAGTTCAATGTGAACCATGGATTTGATAAAAAAAAATTAAAAAGGGGAAAAAATAAATGGTTGTGATAAAAAAAAATTAAATTTATGGAAAGGTTTTTCTTTCATAAGTAATATAACTTTATACAAATTACACAAGTTTATAACAATTCTTTTTTTATAAATTCAAACATAATAATATAAAAACGCAAAATAGCTTTTCATATACTCCAAAAAATTAAAAAAGTTAAAGCCAAGACATTTGAGCACAAATTACTTTCACACCCTGGGACGCCTTGTGATTTAAAACAAAATGGTATATATCTGTATATATATATATACATCAACATTTCAATTGAGAGTTAGAGCTCATATAAAAAATAAAACTCTTATCTGTGTTAATATTGTTTTTTTAATATACTAAATCATTAATACTTAATTTATGTCTATAATATATATAAAAATAATATCGTTAAGAAAAAAATATGTAGTCTTGAGTCCAATTAATAAATTCTTGTATATAAAAATAATATCGTTAAGAAAAAGGTCACTGGCCGCTTAGGTACTCAATCACAACTCAAGAGTTTAGTTTTTTACCCATAAGATGATGGATAATTTGGAAAACTAATATATATATTAGAGCATATCTAGTGAGATAAAGTTTTATAGTGAGAATATCAGATGAGTAAATTTTAATCATACAATCATACATGAATGATCAATATTAATAGTTACTTAAATGTCATATTATCACTTTAAAAAATTATATACATTGCGTTCTAATCTTAATCATATAAGATCTAATGATCAATATTTATTTTTACATATCTTACAATAAACACTTTTCACTAAATATACTTCATATATATATATATATATATATAATATATATTTGTAAGATAAGTGTTTACCATAAAATATAAGATAAATAAATTTTAATCATTATATTTTAAATAAATAATTAAAATTAAAATATATTATATTATAATCTTAATTATTTATATAAAATTAATAATTAAAATTCACTTATATAATTTTTTATAATAAATACTTATTTCATTGTGTATATATATATTTCTCTCTCAATCCAGTGGAAGGTAAGTTATCTACTTCGAGTATACTTAATTTTATTTAAATTCTCAAAATTAATAAAAACATAAGATATGAATTGAGCATATGTATGCCTATAAAAAGTGAACCATCTCCACCATTACTTTGTCAGAGCATTTTGATTTTTGACAAGAAGAATATTGTCATCAAACAAAAGGGGTTTCCTATAAACCTCAGACTGCAAACACTCACTCCTTTCTCCTTTCATTCCCCTTTGCTGCTTATTATATTGACGTCTAGGGTTCTATTCCCCTCTTAAACCCACAACCTTTGATCTTTGAGATTCTCATGCACACCCCTTCTTGTCTCTCTGCCAAAACTAGCTGTACAAGATTCGGGATCATCGAGTTTTGGGTTCTTCATCAATTGGTAATTTCTAATTCTGTATAAAGCTTTTGACTTTTTGTGCTTTTGGTTATGCTATGAGCTTTTTTCTGTACCTTGTCAATGGTGATTGTAGAAACTAGATTTGTAGGAATGAGTTCATTTTAGTTGTGTTTCCTTATTATATGTTGATTCCATTTCCACCTTCCAGGCATAGGAAAACAATGTAATGGAATGAAAATACCATCCCGTTCCTGTGCCAAACACTGAAATAGGCCATTTCATCCCCACTCTTTTCCATTCTAATTCCACAAAAATAATAATGTTATTGCCCTTATATTTTTCTCACTTGCAAGAGGCTGATTTAATTTTATCTTATTATATGTTGATTTTATTTCCACCGTCCAAGCGTAGGAACACGATGGAATGGAATGAAAATACCATCCCATTCCTGTGTCAAACACTGAAATAGGCCATTTCATCCTGACCCTTTTCCAACCAAATTCCACAAAAATAATAATATTATTGCCCTTATATTTTTCTCACTTGCAAGAGGCTGATTACACGACTAGAACCTGTGACCTCCAGGTCACATGGCGACAACTCCAACTATTCCGCCACAGTTCCCCTTCCCTGGACCACACGCATAGCGGGAGCTTTATAGCACTAAGTTGTCCTTTTTTTTTATTCAAGTTGCTTCTTTGATTGATGATGCTTTTGTAAATTTCTTAACTAAAATATGCTTTTTCCATATAGGGTTGTGTTGTGCTGCCATGGGAACTCAGGCTACAAAGAATTGTTTAAGGTAGAAAATAGTTTTGAATAAAGACAGGCTACACAAATGGAGTGCAATAAGGATGAGGCTACCAGAGCCAAAGAAATTGCTGAGAACAAGTTTGCTGCAAAGGATATTTTGGGTGCAATGAAGTTTGCTTTGAAGGCTCAAAATTTATATCCTGGTCTTGAGGGTATTAGTCAAATGTTAACAATGCTTGACGTATATATTTCGGCCAAGAATAGAATAAATGGGGAAGCAGATTGGTATGGTATACTTGGCTTGGATCCCCTGGCTGATGATGACACATTGAGAAAACAATATAGGAAGCTGGCTCTCATGCTTCACCCTGATAAGAACAAGTCCATTGGTGCAGATGGGGCCTTTAACCTTATTTCGGAGGCATGGAGTTTACTATCAGATAAGGCTAAAAGGGTAGCTTATGATGAGAAGATAAATGCAAAAGCACGTAAAGTTTCAACTATAGGTGGAGGTTCATCAGCACAAACAGGGGCTAATGGTAGTTACAATTTTACTAAGACTACCACTTCAAGTGCAAGGACTCAGAAGAAAACTGCTAAAGAACATGCTTCAACGCCTGCCCATAAGTCAAAATCAAATACATTTTGGACTGTTTGCCATCGATGCAAAGTGCAGTATGAGTACCTCAGAATTTATCTTAACCTTAAACTCTTGTGTCACAACTGCCGTAAGGCATTTTTGGCTGTAGAAACAGCTCCACCTACAAGTGGTATTAGACCTGGAACCTTTTGGAAGTTTTCACAGGATCATCAAAATTCCAATCACCAAGTACCTGGTAAAAACAAATCTAATGCCGGAAGGAACATGGCAACCCCAAATGTTGAAGCAGGGTCTTATAGTAAAACTGACTCCCATAACCCTACCAATTTCCAGTGGGCTCCATTCTCAAGAACTTCTGGTGTTTCCTCTGCAGCTCAAGCTGCAAATGTGGTTCAGCAGGCATATCAGAAAGTGAAGCGACAACGTGAGGAGGCACAAGCAGCTACAAAAAGGGAAGAGGCCTTACAAAGGAAGCAGCATGTTGCTAAAAACAGTTACTTTAATCCTGCTAAGAGAAGAAGGGGCATGGAGGATACAAGCTTGAGCAGCCATGGTAAGGCACCTGTAAATCAAACGGGAGTGGGGAATGGAGTAGTAGGAGCATCTAACTCATGCAAATATAAACAGGTTAATTTTGAATCTAGTACCATAAGTGGAATCACTAAGACCAGCAGTGCAAAAAATGTCTCCCAGGTTGAACTTCAGAATCTTCTTATGGAGAAAGCTATAAAAGAAATTTGCAAGAAACTAAGGGAACTTCAGTCAAATACTGTTTCCGAAACAGCGGTGAAAGAGAGTGGAAAAGGCTACCAAAAAGCAAATGATAAAGGAGAAAAATCTTTAAGAAACTTTGAGACTTGTGATCAAAATAACATTGGGAAATCGGAAGAAAGAATGAGTGGATTCCAAGACATCAAGTCATCTGCAGGCAGTACTATGGCTAACAGACTCACAAAAGCTTTGGAAACAATGTCAATAGATGTCCCAGATCCTAATTTCCATGATTTTGACAAGGATCGAACTGAAAGATCTTTTGGTGAAAATCAGGTATGGGCTGCATATGATAATGATGATGGGATGCCTCGATATTATGCAATGATTCACAGTGTCATTTCTGTGAATCCATTCAAGATGCAGCTCAGTTGGCTCAATCCGATGACCAATGCTGAACTGGGCCCTTTAAATTTGGTTGCTTTAGGCTTTTCAAAAACTTGTGGGGATTTCAGAATAGGCAGATCTGAAATCAGTAACTCACTCAATTTCTTTTCTCACAAGGTGATGTGGAGAAAGGGTACTGATGGAGCCATTTTTATATATCCCAGGAAAGGGGATGTTTGGGCCCTCTATAGAAATTGGTCCTCTGACTGGAATGAGCTAACAGATTATGAGGTGATACACAAGTATGATATGGTTGAGGTACTTGAGGATTTTAGTGAAGAAGACGGTGTCATTGTCACTCCTCTGGTCAAAGTGGCCAGTTTCAGGACAGTATTTCACCGCCATTTAGATTTGAGAGAAATCTGGGTCGTTCCAAGGGAAGAGATGTTTCGATTCTCTCATCAGGTTCCTTCATACTTGCTTACTGGTCAAGAAGCTCCAAATGCCCCAAAGGGTTGCTGGGAGCTGGACCCAGCAGCTACACCATTTGATCTTCTTCAGGTAGTAAAAGTTGTGAAGGAGGAAGTAATGGGGAACAATGAGGATACTATTATTAAAGAAACAGCAAATGATAAGATGAAAGAAGCTAATGGTGAGGACATGATTGATGATATGAGAAAACTTGGGGAAGAAAAGGAGGAAAATAAAAAAGATATGCAGGAAATAGAAACTATGGTAGAGGAAAAACGATAGAAGATTCACGGGAGCTTGTGGCAGCGAGAGTGTGTAGCATGCTAAACGCATTCAACTCTAGGACTATCTGGTTTCCTTATTAAGGGAATGTTTGGCTCAGATAGAACTTCTGTACATAAGGGTCTGGCTCCAAGCCACCTTTCCTTTTTTATATTTTAGGTTCTTAATCATTTTTTACTTTTGTGCATCTGAAATTGACATGTTCTTCAATCTCTGCCCATTTAGTTTTTAGATTTTTAGTTCTTATCATTGATTAGTAACAACAGTTGGTTACAAGTTGATTCCATTTTTCTCAAATCATGTTTGTTACGATCCAATTTTATGGGATTGATATATTGGATCCTTCTGATCTCTGTTATTTGTCTTTTCAAGTTCAGCTTCTTTTTTTTGTTAGGGGTGGAGATAGAAATGTCCAGATTTTATTCCTATCATCTGATAGTTGTTTCATGAGAGTTATTTTTCTGGTCAGACATTTGGGAAATTGTATATTTCAGTCAGACACACTCACCTCTCAGCACTGGAGGTTTTACGAATATTTGTGAGATATGATTTGTGATGGAATCTTAGTTCTGTTAGCTGGAGGGTTCTCAATCGTGTTGTCCAATGGTGAAACTGACAATGTAATTTGGCTTAAAGTTATTTGGTATCTTAAGACGTGGATTGGAGTCATAGTTTTTATTCTCTCCTGGTCTATTCTGTCTATAGCAGTTACAACTTACAACTTGCTAGTTGGTACAAGCATGGTGGTCCCTGTGAATAAAGTTTCCTTGGGTTTTAGAATGTCCCAAGGCTCGTTAGCATAAGCTTTAATTGTTTAAATATGGTTGCTAATCCCCTTGAGATACTGGCTTTGTTGAAACTAGTATTTTGTATTCGAATAACGCACAGGATAATTAGAGAAATTTTTTAAATAAATAACTTGTTTATATAATTTTAGTTAATTTCAATTTTGGAAATTATAGTTTTTATATCATTTATTATATTTTTACTTATTTAAATTTTTTTGATTATTCATTTGGATTTTAGTCTATATTGTTAAAATATCAATCCAAATATTTTTTATTTATTTGAGTTTTTATTGTTATAGATTTTCTTCATTAAAGTATTAGTCTATATTTTCTATGAAAGATTAATTATTATAGTTTTTAAGATTTGATGGTATTAAATTTAATCTAAGAATATAAATCTTATCATCAACATATTTTTATGTTATTATTTTTGTTGCTATCACATTGGTCTTTTATTTTTTACAATTAATTTATCTCATTATACTATCTTACTATTTAATCAATATTTTTAAATAGTACAATTGAATTTTTTTAAGATTATACCAAAATAATTTAATAATGTAAAAATTATATCATTATTTATAATCATTTTAATATATTATCGATAAAAAGATTCATAAATGAAATACAAATAAAATTATATTAAAAAAATTTCTTAATTTTTCAACCCTATTTTTTAAAATTATACCAGGCTAAGTATTAATGTAAAAAAATTATCTTTTTTTTTTATAATTATTATTAAATATTATTAAATATTAAATATCTAGAAAAAGTTTACTAATAACATTTTTATATAAAATTATATTATAAATTAAATATTTAATTTTTTATTTTCGTTATCAAAGTTACATCAAATTAACTAATAATGACAAATTCTATCTCAATTTTTTTTCTTAGATCGATAGATATTTTAGTGATAATTGAAAAAAAAAATATCTATAAAAAATTATAATAGTTTATAATAATATTGTTAAATAGTATTCAATGCATTCTAATTTCTTAACACTCTTTAACCTATATATTTAGTTCATACAATTTAAATAGGTTAAATAAAAATAATACATTAATTAAATTAATCATTTGACATTTGATTTCCTATGTTCTTTGACTTTTTTTAATTCATTTTCTTTGTAATTTCTATTATTCTTTTTTTTTGTATTTTTTTTTTTTTATGTTTATGTGACAATTTTTTTACACGTGTCAATATTTCTTTTAAGTTGTTATATTAGATGACACATATAAAAATTAAGTAATGTATTTGTCACATGTTAAAAACTTAATACATTTATTAATTTATTTAAATGAAGTATGATAGAATTTTAAGTCATGTATTTTTTTTTATATATTAATTATAATAATTATTAATTATATTGATTAATTGATTATATTTATTGATTGATTAATTGATTGATTGATTATATTGATGTACATGTGATAATTTTTTTACACATGTTAATATTTTTTTTAAGTTTTGTTATATCAGATGACACGTAACGGAAAATTAAATAATAAATGTGCTACATCTAAAAAATTTAATGTATTTATTAATTGACTTAAATGATACATGACAAAATTTTAAATTATTATTTTTTATATATTATATTGATTGGTTAATTTGTTTCCTAGATGGGATCGAATGCAAAGAGGGAAACGAGTTGAAGGGAAGGCTTTCCCTTTATGGATGTTTTATTTTCCTGGTGCATCCCTTTTATGGATGTTTTAATAGAGAGAGTAGAGTAATCCTCCCATTCTTTCCCTTTATTAATCACCGTAACTATTTTACTTTTCACTTTTTTTCCAGGGATATTGAGTATGTTAGCAACCATTCTATAATAAGTATTGAGTATATAATATATTTATTAATTGACTTGATGATACATGATAAAATTTTAAGTTATGTATTTTTTTTATATTATATTGATTAGTTGATTATGTTTCCTAGATAGGATGGAATGCAAAGTGGGAAAGGAGTTGAAGGAAGGCTTTCCCTTTATGGATTGTTTTTTTTGGTGTATCCCTTTATGGATGTTTTAATAGAGAGAGTAGAGTAATCCTCCCATTCTTTCCCTTTATTAATCACCATAACTATTTTACCTTTCACATTTTTTGTTTCCACGGGTATTGAGTATTTTTGTTTCATGGATACACGGGTATTGTATTTTTATAAATAATTAGTATAGTGTACTCAATTATAGTACCCATAATTTAAATAAGAATTTTCTTACCAACCACTCTATAATATAAAAAGTATTTTAAGCACTATTTCACAATGTTCATAAAATTTTGTGTTCACTTAATTCATTTTTCTTTTTACATTTTTTATTTCATCTGATTTTTTCTTCACTTATTTAAATAGTTATACGCTTAATATACATGTTTGTATTCGGGACTCTTTCAAATTAAAGAACCCTTCTTGCAGAAAATGGTTGTATTTTACAATTGTTCGTTGTATTTAAAAGAAAATAATTTAGTCAGAAAGCTTTTTATGTTGCATGGATTCACTGTATAATAATTGGTAAAGATCGTGATTGTAAAAATTAATTACATTGTGAAACTCAAGATCAATAAACTTGTATGGTAGAAGTGAAAAAAGAAAAAGACCAAGTAATTAAGTTCAAAAAAAAAAAGAGAGAAAAAGACCAAGTAAGTTCAATAAATAAAAAAAAGAAAAAGACCAAGTAAGTTCAATAAATAAAAAAAGAGAAAAAGACCAAGTAAGTTCAATCAAAAAGAAAAAAAAAAAAAAACTAAGTAAGCACAGAAAAAGAGGATTTTTTAATTTTTTTTTTTGTTATTTACATAAACATTTTAAAGATGAGATGAAATTACATAAATTTCCTGATGTTCTTTATGTTACATAAATTACACTTGCCTAATCAAAATACGTTTATGTGATGTTATAAATTAATATTTAATGTGAATACTCTGGAACGTTGATATAAAAAAGGTCTTGGTATTATTATTTTTAGGTTTTCAAACTATTTCAGTGTCATTTAAATATGAGACTAATACCTTTAGACCTACAACAATATAATTAGATCCTTCACATAAGTGACATCTCCAAGACTCGTCCTCCGTGATAAAATTACTCGGTTAGCATTATGCCCCAACCGTTGTGGGTGAAGAAGGTCTTGATACTTTTGAAAACATTTATATCATGCCAAAGTTTAAAATAAAACAAAAAGTTTGTATAATTTAGAAAATAATGAAGAAAGTTCTTGTCTAGGTGAGGTATGTAACTCATTACTCACTGTACTCCATCGTAAAGGTAAACAATAGAGAGCTCCATATGAAAATAAAATTCCAAGAAGACACATATAGATTAAGAAAACTCCTCTTCATTCATTAGGAGATTAGTAAAGCCTGTACACCACTGGACACACATCATCAACAAAGATCAACAAGTAACCCATTACATCAAAATAACCACAGGTCTTGGTGAAACCCTTTTATTCACAAATTAAACACAGAATTAAAAAGCCTTTTTTCCTTTTTTTACAGCTGATCATTTACTGATACTCAGAAAGACTATGATGATCATTCACCACTAATTCAAAGCTCCTGCTTGGCCTCATTATCCTTGAACTTGGCTGGTTGCTCATCCTCCCCAGCAATGCTCACCACCCTGGGACCTTTGATCTTATCAGGTGACAACTTGTCCAGGGTCAAAGTAAGCACCCCATTCTCCAGCGTAGCCTTGACAGAATCCAAGTCCACATTTTCTGGCAACCTGAACTGCCTCCAGAACTTGCCATAGGACCTCTCCACTCTGTGCCAGTGATCCCCTTTCTTCTCCTCCTCCTTCTTCCTTTCTCCACTCACTCTCAGCACCCTATTCTCCTCCACTTCTATCTTTATCTCATCTCTCTTCAACCCTGGCACGTCCAGCATGATAACATGTCCCTCTGGTGTCTCCTTCCAGTCCACTCTAGCAGGTGACAGTGCCATGAATGGTTCATCTTTGTCAACCCCAAATGGGATTTGCTCTAGCATACGAAGTGGATCTGGGAAGCGATCAGACCATAGATCAGCTAAGAGAGTGCCTGGAGGATCTATAAATGGTAGCAGAGACCCTTTTGCTTTGGAAGGAAAACCAGCAAGAAAAAGCAAGAAAAATGGCACCAGCAACAAGTTGAGTGGTTGTAGCCTCATTTTTATACACTGGGAAGTGTATATGTTCCTTCTGTTTTGGTACTTAGGAAAGAAGTGTTGGACAATAGATAATAGTGGAGATTTTGTGTCTTCAAGCAGGTGAAGACAGAAGTACAAGTCTGGTGTGTATATATAGTGTGTAGAGAGAGACAAACGTGGCCAAGAAGTGGCGTGCTTCTTGAAAATTCTACGCCATATGGATGCTACAGAGTGAAATGGAAATGTATTAGTGTAGAGAGATGAAGAAAGTTCCAGCTTAAGATTATGATTTGGTGTTTGGAGATGGAAAGGTGAATTCTAAGGTAAAAGAGGCTGCAAGAGTTTTCCAACATGTTCTAGAGGCTTCATGTGTTAACATGGATTTACACATAATTATATCACATTATTTTTATATATATTATAAAAAATAAAAAAAAGAAAAATGAAAAATTCATCTAAAAAATTATATTTTTCTAATTTTTTTAATATATATAAAAATAATTTTTGTGTATTTATTTATTATTTTTAAATTTTCTAATTTTTGTCTTTAATTTTATTTAATTAAATTTTTAATTTATTTAATTTAATTAAAAATAAAATATAAAATAAAATTAGAAAGAGTTAAAACTAAAGTTTCAAGCACAGTTTTGTTATTGCTGTCAAAAAAAAAAAGAAGCACAGTTTTGTTATTAGTGCAGTGTTAACAATCTTCTGTTTCCCTGCGTGCAATGATACTTTTGTAGGACTAGTGCTTTTTTGCAATTATTGGACAGTTTCACACTTTGTTGGGCCTTGGTCCAATGTCAATACCATACCTACTTGTAAGGCTCTGTTTCCATTTTTTTGTTTCAAAGATGGATATTTGTTATAGTTACAAGCTTTATACAAATAAATGATGCTAATTCACACAAACTCATTTTTGTGTAGTCATTGAATCTTAAACAATGTGATTTGTGCAAGTGATCCAACGATTTTCAGAGAAGGGTACTAGTCTTTGTTGCAAAGAGAGGTATATGAGTAATATTACTCTTCAAAAACTATAATGTACGAACAAATTTAAAGTAAGTCACCAGGACACTTGGGCTTAAGAAACTTGGTAACTTGTGAATGCTGCTTTGCTTTTCCAAGGGGCTTATGGGGGTTTCTGAGTCAAGAAAACGAGCATTTATATGGACAGTTGCCCTTGGGGATATTCTTCTCGAGTGGCCAGAGTCAATGCATGAATTTATTACAGCAATATTATTCATCTAATTAAAATATTTTAATTTTCATCTAACTCACTTACAAATTTATTTTGTATTTCATAAAAAAATTATAATAACATATAATTTGATTTGATATTTCTTTCACATAAATCTACGATATAAATATAATATACGTATTTTAATTATACAAGAAACATTATCCAATTTACTACCCCAAAGTTGAAAATCAAATTATCAGAGAGGGTATATTCTTTTGAGCTCCATTGGTGATCTCCCTACTATGGGATCTAAAACGACATTAGGTATGTCAGTCAAATACAAAGAGGTGTTTGAGATATCATTTCACACTTGACAGTTGATAATTGAGTTTTGTTATACTCTTTTAAAAGTTCTTTTTAATAATTATTCTAATATTAAATAAAAAAAAATATTTAATAAAAAAATATATTTAATATCTTGAAAACATAAAAATATTTAATATTTTTTTATTTAATAATTAAAATGATTAATAAAAAAATTGTGTAAGAGAATTTGAATTATTCTTGACAATTAGAGTTAGCTCATGCATTTAATGGATTCACAAGTTGTAGGTCCATAGAGAAACCAATTTTATGCAATTGATTTTATGTAAAAAACTGATGTAGATGTAAAATTATATGCACACATTATTTCTCCAAAAAATATATATAAATATAGGAGAGGAAGCAACTGGATCCAAAATATAGTGAAGAGAAAAATAAAAATAACGAAAATAAGTTACTGAATAAGTGAAACATATGACAGAAATTAAATCTAAACACAACTTTTTTTTAAAAAAAATTTGGGTTACAAATCAAAACACAAATTTAAACTATATATTTGTAATTTGCAATGGAAAAATCGTCTTGGGGCCTCGAAAGTTTTGTGATTAACAGAATTGCTTTGGGATAAGAATGTCATGCCTTGTATTCATTCTCAATTTGATATATATACACATGTGTGACCTATACGATCAGTACAATCATATAATCCCCTCAATTATGCTATTTACACCTAAACTTATGCTAACTGTCGATAAATAAAGGATATGCACAATTGGTTGCATGATATGCGGATATCACAGTATCTGTGTGATATTATGACAGGATATCAAGCCTAAACCCCCCCTCAAGTTGGAGCATGCAAATTTTGAATGCCCAACTTGCCTAAAAAATTATCGAACTGTTGTTTCCCCAAGGCTTTGGTAAATATATCAGTCAGTTGAGTATGAGTAGACACATGCCGAGTTAAAATATTGCCTTTGAGGAGTTCATCACGTAAGAAATGACAATCAACTTCAATATGTTTTGTTCGCTCATGAAAAACTAGATTGGCGGTTATATGCAACGCTGCCTGGCTATCACAATAGACTTTCATGGGACAAGAGTGAGCAACACCTAGAGAGAGTAGCAGTGCTTTCAACCATTTGAGCTCACACGTGGTAGTAGCCATGGAGCAATATTCTGCTTCAGCAGAAAATCGTGAGACAACATGTTGCTTCTTGGTTTTCCAAGAGATAGGGAATTCCCAAGAAAAACAATCCATCCTGTAAGAGAACACCTAGTCAATGGACAACTAGCCCAATCCGAGTCACACCAAGCATATCGTTGAAGATCACAATCAGCTTGGAGAAAGATACCTTGGCCTGGGTTGCCTTTGAGATAGCGAACAACACGCAAAGCTGCGTTCTAGTGTTCTTGTAAAGGTTTTTGCATGAATTGAGCTAGCATATGAACAGAATAAGAGAGCTCGGGTCTAGTACGATTAATAGACCAAACGACCTTTAGTGGGCAAAGGGAAGATAATGATTTTGATCAAGAGGAAAACCAGCAGGTTTAGCTCCCAATAATCCTGTCTCTGTGATAATATCAAGGGTATACTTTCGTTGGCACAAGAAAATGCCATTAGGACTGCGAGCCACCTCAATGCCAAGAAAGTATTTTAAAGGACCAAGATCTTTCATATGAAAACAAGTGCTCAAGTAGGATTTAAAGGACTCAATTGCTTTATTATTGTTGCCAGAAATGATAAGATTGTCCACATAGACTAACACATACAGCTCCACACAATCACGATGTAGAGTGAAAAGAGAGTAGTCATAATAGGATTGTGTGAAACCATACTGCAGAAGAGCACTTTTGAGTTTGGCAAACCAGCAACGACGTGCTTGTTTCAAGCTGTATGAAGACTTTCGTAGGCGGCACACTTGATTTGGTTGAGAGGACCTGAAACTAGGAGGTAGCTTCATGTACACTTCTTCGGCAAGCTCACCATGTAAAAAGGTGTTGTGAACATCCATTTGATGAAGTTCCCAACGCTTGGCAGCAACAATAGCAAGAAATGTTCTGACAGTCACCATTTTCATAACCGGGGCAAATGTTTCATGATAATCTAGCCCCTCAACTTGGTTGTTCCCCAAGATAACAAGCCTCGCCTTAAAATGTTCAATAGTTCCATCTGAGTGATATTTAAGCTTATACACCCATTTGCATCCGATAGCCTTTTTGTATGGAGGAAGCATTTCTACAGTCCAAGTGCCATTATTTTCAAGAGCCTCAACTTCATGTTGCATGGCATGCCGCCACCGCTCATCTTTAACAGCTTCAGCGAATGTTTGAGGTTCTGTACCAACAGAAATAGCAGCCAAAAAATGCCTATGGCATGGGAAAAATTTAGCATAATTCACATAGTGAGCTAAGGGATAAGGCGTGCCTGAGGAACGTGATGGAGCAGTAGAACAATGTGAGGGGCTTATCTTAGAGATGATGTTAATTACATAGTCTCGCAACCTGGTAGAAGGAACTTTATTACAGTGGCCATGTCCCAAATCTTCAAAATTGTCATGAACAGGCTGTCCCCCTTGCTTCAACGGCTGGTTACATAACACTGGGTGATTCTATTGAAGAAGAGCCAGGAGCAGACACATCAATGGGAGATGGTTGCATAACACAAGGCTCAACATGATCATCTAATGTGATAAATTCAGCTGCTGGAGTAAAAGAAGGATCAGACATTTTAGGAATGTGATGATATAGGTCATCTTCTTCAACAACATCCACAAAGGAAGTTTGGGGAGATTGAGGAGACATGATTTCAGCAGCAAATGAAAACTCATCTTCACAAAAAACTACATCTCTGGAGTTAAAGAAAATGCCCAGCTCCAAGTCATACATGCGCCATCCTTTAGTTCCATAGGGATAGCCCACAAAAACACACTTGCGACTTCGGGTAGCAAATTTGTCACCCTTATGATGCTGATTATGCACATAGCTCAAGCAGCCAATGACCCGAAGATGCTCAAGTGAGGGAGCCTTACCATACAAGAGTTCATAGGGAGTTTTCCCATCTAAGACCACTGTAGGAGTTCGGTTGATCAAGTAACACGCAGCAAGAGCACATTCTCCCAAAAATTGAATTGGAAAATGGGCTTGAAAACGTAGAGCACGGGCAACATTCAGGATGTGTCTATGTTTCCGTTCCACTCGGGAATTTTGTTGTGGTGTCCCAATGCATGAAGTTTCATGTATAATACCATGGTCCTGAAAATATGTTTTCATACAAGTGAATTCGGTCCCGTTATCACTACGAATGGTCTTTACTTGAGTATTGAATTGTCGTGCAACCATTGCTAAAAATTGACGCAAATATTTAGAAACTTCTGTTTTGTCAACAAGAAGATAAAGTCAAACTGCTCTTGAGTAATCATCAACAATAGTCAAGAAATATCTAGCACCACAAAAAGTTGGAGTGCGATAAGGCCCCCCAAGGTCACAATAAATTAACTGAAAAATAGTTGTTGCTTTATTTTCACTAATAGGAAAGCTATCTCGTGATTGTTTTCCTCTAAGGCATATGTCACATGCTTGAATATACAAATTATTATTCCTACTAGATCCAATATTTGGAAGCATTTGTAGAACTTTCATGGATGGATGTCCTAGTCTTTTGTGCAAAAAATCAAAGAAAATCTGTTTATTGGTCTTTATTGCTGCTGCCTTAGCCATCCCTCTAAGATAGTACAGCCTCTCTCTTTATTCACCTGCTCCAATCAGCATCCTTGAGGTGTGGTCCTATATAAGACAAAGCTTGTCAGTGAATTGAATTATATAATCTGATTCCTTAAGTAATTGTGATACTGAAAGCAGATTGCAATGCAAAGTAGGCACATATAAGACATCAGTTAATCTTAGTTTGTCATTGAGTACCACAGCTCCTTCTTTTGTGGTTATTGTTTCTTCCCCATTTGGAAGTCCCACAGAGCATTCAAGAATACTGCGCACATTGGTCAGGCATTCTAGTCGACCAGTCATATGATGTGAAGCACCCGTATCAATAATCCAAGGCAAAAGAGAACACTTACCGCTGAGTTTCTCAGGTTCTCCTAGCTTGACATTATTCAAGAGACTCACCAATACTTGCCATTGGTCACTATTAAGTCCACTTGAATTAGACTGATCAGCATATGGGGTCTCAGAAGTGCATTCTTCCTTAGTTGTTGCTTGTGATGCATGAGCTTTAACAGGTCCTCCACGACTTCTGTTATTAGTCACAACATTAGACTATTTTGGTTTCCCACGTCCAGTTCCCTTCATTGTTCCACGTGGTTGATCCCCCCACCACTCAGGATACCCTATCACTTGAAAGCAATTGTGTGAATCATGGCCAGCCCGATTGTAGTGACTGCAGGTTCCTCCTTTTTTCTTTCCGCTTAAAATTGGACTGCACTGCAAATGCCATCACATCACCACGGTCCTCTGCTATACGAGTCACTGTGCGCATTCGCTCCTCTTGTACCAGTGTTAAGTAAATTTTATTTAGTGTAGGCAGCGGGTCTTGAGCAAAGAGATTGGATTGCACTGTACCATAGAGAGTGTCGTTCAATCCCATGAGAAATTGATGAACTTTCTCCTCCTCCCGTTTCTTTTCTAACACAGAGTTGAGATTGCACGTGCAGAGGCCACACTTGCATGTAGGTACCTGTTCATAGTTTGCCAATTCTTCCCACAACTTCTTCAATTTGCCATAATATGTCACAATAGTCAGCCCTCTCTGTTTGCATTCAACAAGCTCGACTTTGAGTTGTTGAATACGTGGTCCATTTGCAATAGAAAATTGTTCCTTAATATCGTCCCAAAGATCCTTCGCCACCTCCATGTACGATATGGTCGATCGCAATGAAGGTTCAATAGTGTTCATGATCCAAGAAACCAACAGGGAGTTATTGGTCCACCAATCTTTAAGATCTGCAGATCCCTCGTTGCGTTTCTTGATTGTTCCATCGACGAAACCAAATTTCTTTCTTGCTCGTAGAGCAGTCTTGAGCGAACGAGCTCATTCATCATAATTTTCTCCTTTTAGTTGTATCTGAGTTATCAAACTCCCTGAGTTATCACTTGAAGTGATATCATATGGGGAGATGGTTTTCCTGATGATCGTTCCATCACCATTGTTGTCTGTCTTCTTCTCCCCACCATTAATTTCAGCGAAAGATTTCTGGTCAGCCATGGTTCAATTCTGGTGTATCTCTGATACCATAACAGAATTGCTTTGGGATTAGAATGTCATGCCTTGTATTCATTCTCAATCTGATATATATACACATGTGCGACTTATACAATCAGTATAATCATACAATCCCCTCAATTATGCTATTTACACCTAAACTTATGCTAACTGTCAATAAATAGAAGATATGCACGGCTGGTTGCATGATATGCGGATATCAAAATATTTGTGTGATATTATGACAGGATATCAAGCCTAAAAGTGATGTTTCCATTTCTCAAAACTCTACATCTCCCATATTCTTCTTTCTACTAAAGAGACAATAAAAAAATCACGAAACACATCCTCTAAGCTCAGTTAGCAGTATCTCATTGGTGCAAAAGAATGTTGCCTATCTACTGTCAAATATACAAAATATACTTGGTGAAAGAAATGTTTATTATAAGAAGTAAGAGAAGTGGATTTTAACCATTATATTTTACATAAATAGTCAATATTAAAACATAAATATATATGATTTTTTTAAGTAGTCACATAACTTTTAAATAACTTTTAATCTTTACCATTCATGTATGGTTATATGATTAAGATTTATTCCTCTCACCTTCTTACAATAAAAATTCTTTTTACTAAATATGCACCCATATATATATTGAGAGTATATTTAGTGAGATGAATATTTATTACAATATATGAGAGGAGTGAATTTTGACCATTAGATCTTACATGAATGATCAAGATTATAACATAAATGCATGTGACCTTTTTAAGTTGTTACATGATATTTAAGTAACTTTTAATCTTGACCATCTATATATAATTGTATAGTCAAAATTTACCATTCTTATCTTCTCACAATAATGCGCACTCATCTCACCATATATAAATATATCATGTAACCACTTAAAAAAATACATACATTTATATTTTAATCTTAATTATTCATATAAAATTTAATAGTTAAAATTTACTCATCACTTCTTACAATAAATATTTTTCTCACCAAATATACTTCTTATATATATATATATATATATATATTGAGAGAAATTTTTACTATAAGAAAATGATAAGAATAAATCTTAACTATATAATTATATATAAATAATCAAAATTAAAAATTCTTAAAAATTTTATAACCACATAAAAAATTATATATATTTACATTTTAATTTTAACAAATCTTATAAAATTTAATAATCAAAATTATTCTTCTTATTTATTACAACAAATATTTTTTTCATTAAATATGCTGCGTATGTATATATATAAAGATCGCTAACTTTCACATCTTCCCCGTTTGGACAAAAAACCCATCATAGTCTCTCTTAAAAGAACCTAAAGAAGTGGGTGATAATCTCGTTTTGTTCTATCCAATTTAATTGCATGCTTGACTTTTACTTTCACCTCAGCCACGTTCTCTCTTCCATTTTTCACTCACGCGCCATGTGATTTTCCTCTGAGGAGTACCTACCCATGTAGGAGATGGATTAAACTCAACTAATACAAACTCCAAATTGGGCATAACGACATATAGCTAAGCACCCAACGAGCAACAATTTGTGAGGCAATATAAGAAATAGGAAAAAACAATTTGTAAGGCCATGGAAGCCCATACTGCCCAAAATTAAGAACAATTTGTAGAGCTCTACAAGAAATAGTATTTAAGAGTTATCGTGTCTCTTCCCAAAAATCAAATCCAAAAAGCCTTGATATATTAGGCCGCAGCATCGCCATTAATAGCTTGGTCGGCAACATCCTTTTCCACATAAGCTTTGATATATTGCTCTCTGCACATTGAAACCACACTATAAGGTTCGATAAAAAGCTTCTTGCTATCCCTTCACCACTAACTGCTAATTAAATATATTTATTTATCAAGCTGTAACGTCCATGTAATGAATAATGTATATATCTAAACATCTTTTCCTCACCTGTCTTTCTGAAGCCCTCTCTCCTTGTAAGAAAACAGAGATATAAGAGAAAATCAAGAAATCTTGAACCCACTTGGTAGGTAAATGTAACGTGAAGAACTATGGTTGTGGTTGGGCTTCTGTATGACCATTAGAATATGTACAAAATCACAAAAAACCACAATAACATCCAGTACACTTCATTCAACAAATTGTTGAACTATTAAAAATACACCTATTTATAAAAGTGATTTTAGAGCACATAATATCAATGTATGGAATTGACAATAAGAGGAAAACAAGGGAACAAATAGGACCATCAATTATTGGAAGGCCTTGGTTGGGTCATAACCACTGAGTTTACATGCAAAAAGGGAAAGGAAGACCTTAAAATGCAGTATAATATTTTCAGTAAAGCATCACCGAATGCTAGCTTAAAAGAAGCTTGCAATACTGATGGTGAAGAACAAGAAGAAGATGCACATTCAAAGCATCTACTTGGGTTCGATCACCACAATATTCAAGCCAATGTACAATCCCTGAGTACAGTTGTACAATTATAATGAAAATACAACCACTGAACTCACAAAATAACTCATACCTTTCAGGCAGATGATTATGTGGGCAGATTGTATGAAGTCCAAACTGGTTCACTGCCAAAAAATCGCAAAGCCTGTATATGTATAATGAGAAATACATGAGGATATTACTGGCCCTTCTATATGTCTAC
This sequence comes from Ormosia semicastrata, assembly GCA_029884595.1. Classification (NCBI taxonomy): domain Eukaryota; kingdom Viridiplantae; phylum Streptophyta; class Magnoliopsida; order Fabales; family Fabaceae; genus Ormosia; species Ormosia semicastrata. The sequence continues at coordinate 41,658,932 of JAQQTO010000059.1, forward strand.
TCATCCAAATAAAACATGTTTAACCATGTACAAGATAGACTAATTTCAGCAAAACTTAATAGAAAAAGAGAACCTGAAAAATGCACATCAATTGGTGAAAGATAACAAAACAGACTTGCAATATATCTAACTGAAGTTACACCTTCATTTTAACATATCTACAAGAATACAACTAACAAAAAGTTTCACAGTCAGATGCCTAACACCATTTAAAGTACTTCATCACTGTAAACAATTATAAGACAGATATGTATAAGAAAGACATGCTTAATTTACCATAAAATTTAAGAAGCCTTTCTCCAACCTCTTGACAACCTTTCAAATCATTAAAAAGAAAAAGAAAATAAAAATCCCATTAGTATCTAATATTTTTGTGAAATTAAAAGAAAATTGAAAATAAAGGTAGTAATTAAAATTTAACTCACTTATTTGGAGATTGAGAAGGCAACACTTGAGTAATTCTCCTTTTAAGTGGACAATTTTGAGCATCATGATCTGTTCCACCACAATTAGGAACATGGCAATAACGGACCTTCTTGGCAACTTTAACCCCTCCTTTGGCCCTTGATCCTCTTGGTCGACCTTTTGTTATGGACTTAGAAGGATTTTCAATAGCATTGCACCTATCATCATTTAAAGCATTGTTGATCCCAAAATTATCTGATAGTTGTTGCTCAAAGGCGACTGATTGCTCGTGTTTCAGGCATATCCTTGATGGCACAAACTATCCTTTCTAATAGCATAATCAAGTGATGGCAACACTTTTGAGAGAAATTGACATTGTTGCTAATTACATGACTGAATTTAAGGAGCTTTCTCGTCTCCATTGAACTAAAAGATATTTCTTAGGGATACTAAAATAATTTTTCATTGCTAGCACTCGGATGGCATGTGTACATAACATGCCAGAAAATTCAAATTCTTTACATGAACAACTAATAGATTCATCTTCCTCTACTCAACTCACCATATGACCCCCATCAGATTTTTCACAATGTCGCACTAAGAGCCATTACCATTTTCTATTACTGCATACTTAACAGAACACTCTATCTCATGCTGTAATAATTCAAAGGCATAAGGTGTAAGGATTTTTGCAGCGTGTTCCTCAATAAGCATGTACGTTCTTACTTGAGTATTGAGATACTTCTGACGCTTTCTAACCTCTTCCCCAGCTTGATTTCTGATGCTAACAGCAATTCCAACCTATAATTAAAGATACTTTAATAAATGGATAACTCAAGCTAATTAACTCAGTCTATCACAATAATAAATACAAAGTGAAATTAATTCTTACTTGGTTAACAAAATCTTTTAAATTGGTCTTTGTATCTAGGAATCCTTTTACATTTGAGTTTATAGATTCCGAGCGCCCCGTAGTTGTCATGCCAGCAAAAAAGAAGTCTTTCAAATAAGATAAAGCCCAACATTTTCAATTAGAATAAAGCAGATCTATATGCTTATCCACACTTAATCCAAAATGTGCAACCATTAAATGCCATTGTTCTTCAAAATTTTCCATTGATTCTAAATTACACAACCTATAAAATTCAGATTTGAAATTATTAAATCTGGGATCTAGTGGAAGAGCAAACCAAGCTTTCCTACAATATGCCATATGCAAAATGCATGCTTCGTGTAGGGCAGTTCTGCAGAAATAGCTTCTTAAGTGCAAGATCTTGATCTGTTAAAATTGTTTGTGGATACTTCCCTTTCACAAACTCTGCAAAACGCTGAAAAGTAATAGGAAAAAGTCAAGATACTATGTATAAAAATTAAAAAAACAATCATAATTTAAAAGAAATACTATTATACCTTTAAAGCTCATGTGAAAGAAGAGGTCTTCTCATCTCTTAACAAAACACACCCAAAAGAAATTGAATTTCCATTATTATCAACTCCAATCCATAGCCCAGGAGGCATGTCATAACGATTTATACGATATGTTGTATCGAAAACAACCACATCTCCAAAAAGTTCATATGCTCTAATTGAATCTCCAAATGCCCAAATGATATGCTCAAGCTTGTTCTTTTCATCCAATTTAAAATCGTATTTGAAATCACCATCTCTATCCTTCAAAGTCTTGCACAGTTTAAGAGCTTCTACAACAACATTCTCTTGGCCAATGCAACTTTGAGATTGAAGAAAATTTCTAATGTCCTTCTCCATAAATGGTAAATGGCCTGGATCAACACCCTTTACTAACTCAAGCACTCTCATCATAAGATTTAATGAACAACCAGCTTTTGACAATAATAATATATGCTTTTGGTCAATAGGATGGATGTCACGATAAGCTGGAAGAAACCGAACTTCTTTATCATTTTATAAATCATGTTTATGGGAATTATTAAAATGTGTGACTACCCATATATTCTTGCCCTCAACTTTATTCCTAGAAAGCCACATTTTTTGCATTACAATTACATCTTGAAGATTTTCTCTTCCTTTGATGATCTAATTCTTGAACCTTTTAAGACCTAGCAATGCCAGCTTATATACATGTATAGAATATGCCACATAAGCTTATGTGTCAGTTATCACTAACTAAACTAATTCTACAACTAATTATTACATTATGAGAGGCGCATGCATGAAGTGTCATGAGGGCTCATTAGTTCCTAATACACTTAGAATGGAAGAGTCAATTAGACGGAAGAATCTATAGTGGTGATACTGTAAAAGTGTCATATTCATGTAAATACTCAATTCGCCAAATTAAAGTTGAGAGCTTTTGATTGAACAAGTTAATGGCTTATGATTAGTAATGTTTTATGCGAGAACATAGCGCAATAAGCCACCACTAAGTAAGACAGACACAAAATCATGCTTCAATACTTCAATTCAAATGATTCAACCAACATCTTCAATGGAGCACCACTGTCGATTCGTCAGGCGCAGGAGTAGGACATCGCAAGTTGTCAGTCACCCACCCTCGTCGTCGTCAAATATGGTCACAACTAGCAAATCTCATGGTTGTCTGGCTTCAGCGTCAACAAAGGGGAAGTCAGGTGAAAAGAGAGAGAGGAGAGGAGAGGAGAGGGAAGAAACCATCAGTCAGAGGAAAATCACATGGCGCGTGAGTGAGAGACGGGAGAGAGAGAATGTGGTTGAGGTGAGAGAAAAAGTCAAGTGTGCAATTAAATTGGATAAAACAAAATGGCATTTATCAGTCACCCAGATTTTTAAGGTTGTTTTAAGGGGGAGTAGAATGAATTTTTTGTCCAAATAAATATGTACAGGTTAGCCATCCTTTTATTTTATATATATATATATATGTATGCAAACATACTACAAATTATTGACTATCTGAACCAGTGATGTGTAAGTACCAAATATTCCTATCACTACACCAAGCAATATTATTGTCACTATTGCTACCGTCTCACACCCAAATTGCTTGTAAGTCCCTGAAATCTTCAAGTAGCAGGAACATGGCAGTAAAATTGAAGCTGTGGTACTTAGGAAAGCTCCAACAAGCGACGTGAGATACCCAAAGAAAGGAACAGTCAGGGCAACAATGACAGTGCTGATTACCAAGGCAGTGCTGATTAAGACACTGGTGAGCCAATTCTTGTGTTGTTGTGGAAGCAAACCTTTTAAAGCATTGGTAATTGGTGCCACCATCAAAGCATACTTGGATATGGGATTCACCAAGGCAGTATATATTGCTATTTGTGAACTTATTTTGTTTATGGGCAGGTTTAAAGTTACCTGTGATTCAACCTCTGCACCAAACATTAGATAACCAATAATAGCCATGGATGCATAACCCACAGTGCTCAACACAAAGCATATAAGTAGGACCTGCAATGTAGTATAGCAAAAAATTATGAGTGACATAAAGGGATAAAGAAGCATAACATATATCAGTCTCAGTTAGTTAATATGTTTGGATTTTGGTAGGGGAAGGGAAGAGAATATGGGGGTTTAAGGAATGATTTTCTTCCCTTTGACTTGAATTTTTAAAATCCTCAAAACATGGGAAAACTTTAAAATGTTCATAAAAATAAAATAAGAGATGATTTTGGAGATCACATAAAAACGTTAGCACTACTTACATCAGAGAACTTCTGTTTGTTTCTCATGGAATGATACAGGCTGGGGAAGACAGGATGTGCACAGTAACAAAAGGCATACAAGCTAACAGCTGTAGGGATCCCATTCCAATTAAGAAGAGTTCCCTTTCCATGAAATCCAAGTGATTCATCAAATGTTGCAGTGGAGAATACTGAGCAGATGATGATAGCAGAAGCAAGTACCCCACTTGCAGAGATATAAGAAAGTAGACTTAAGTCATCCAACCACACCGTAGGCATAATTAAAAGGCCAACCAATATTACAAAGAGTTGCTTTCCACCAATTACTAGGCCAGCCATTTGAATCTCAGTATTGGGGAATAAATTATCTAAGTTATCACCCTCTAGAATCAAGAACCCTGTTGCAACTAAGTAGAGCTCAGTGTACATGGAAGCTGATACTACTAGTCTGCCTATCTTTCCAAATGCAAGGTCACCTATATCAGGATAGGTTCTAATGTTACAATTCATATCCAAACATCTTTTAATCAACAGCCCTGCGTAAAAGGTTGCCATGGCAATAACAAAGAGAAGAATTAAGCTTAGCCATCCTCCTGATGCAAGAGCATATGGAATGGAGAGGATCCCAACTCCTGCAAGCCAATTAAAGTAGGCTGAGGAAACAGGAATATCAAATAAACACAACCCAAAATCACAAGGTTATGCAATATCTAAAAACTTGTTAAAAACATATAAGATTCCATGAAATAATTGAACCTGATAATGCGTTGAGTCCATTAAGGCAGGTCCGAAAGAAAGAGACAGTCTTAGTGCTAGATGGATCACCAGTTAGCTCTTTGTCCTCATCTAAAGCTTGTCCTAGTTCATGGTGCTTCCACTCGGAAAGAAAAGGCGCACTAATGGATGAACCATCATGATGCTTTACCATCATTATTTTGAACAATGAGAGATTTCAAATGAATATAGTAGATGAAAAACTTGAATTATATATACTTAGGTATCCCAGTTGAACAGAACTATGCAAATGAGATAAGTTTCCCAACTTCTGTATCTTCTATTGGGTATTGACTCTTATATTGAGTATTGACTTGAATGTCCTTAGATTAACTGCATATATCCTAGTGAAGAGCTTATAAGAAAATTTAAATTCTCTTAAAATATCAATTTAATATTTCTAAATGTCATAAAGATTGTCTTTATAATTTCTTCTTTAAAAAACTAAAATAATTATTAGGTAAATCTTTTTAAAAGATTTAACATTTATCTTTTATAATACTAGCAGATATGTTTTTGGATAAAGATGGACATCCACCTATATCTATTAAAATTGAGTACATATATTTGAGAATGAGTTAATTTCTTTTTTATATATTCTTTCAAAAAATGATATGTATCATTTTTACGTTCTTTTTATTTTTAAATTTTAAATTTAAATTCGATTTTAATATAATTATATATATTATCTTTTATTTTTAAATATTTTCTCTTTTTAATATATATAAATATATATTTAAATTCTAACTTAATTTTAAAAAAACTCATATAATGCACAAGAATAATGATTTTGTGAATCATTCAACTGTCTATGAAAAAAAAAACTCTCATTTAATATTTATTTATTACTAGAATACTTCATCAACATAGGACATCCCAACATTTTGAAAAATGACACACATATAATAGACATAATAAAAAGGCTAACCAACAAAAAATAGGTTAACCGATAAAAGACAATCCACATGGTGGGAGTCACATAATAATAAATAGGTCACGTTAGGTCAATTTTTCTGCCACGAAAATTGAAACAATTTCGTCCCTGTATTCTTCTTTATACTTGTTGAATAGCCAATGGAAAGACTTAAATAAAAATAAAAAGCATTTTTCACCGAACACATACATACTCTAAGCTCAACAACTTACTGGTGCACAAGTGTGCTGCCTCTCAACAATAAGAAGCACTGCAAATATATTACAAATGCTCGATTATTTGTACAAGCGAAGTGTAAGTACCAAATATTCCTATCACTACAGCTAGTAATATTATTGTCACTATGGCTACTGTCTCACACCCAAATTTCTTACGAGTGCCTGAAATCTTCAAGTAGCATGAACATGGAATTACAATTGAAGCTGTGACACTTAGAAAAGCTCCAACCAGCGACGAGAGATACCCAAAGAAAGGAATAGCCAGGGCAACAATGACAGTGCTGATCACCAAAATAGTGTTGATTAAGACACTGGTGAACCTATTATTTTGTTGTCGTGGAAGCAAGCCTTTTAAAGCATTGGTGATTGGTGTCACCATCAAAGCATACTTGGATATGGGATTCACCAAGGTAGTATATATTGCTATTTGTGAACATATTTTGTTTTTGGGCAGGTTTAAAGTTATCTGTGATTCAACCTCTGCACCAAACATTAGGTAACCTATAATAGCCATGAATGCATACCCCGCAGTGCACAACACAAAGCATACAAGAAGGACCTGAAATGTAATACATAAAAAATTATGAGAGACAAAAGAGTGATTGAAAAGCAGAACATCACTGAGATCAGTCACTTGAGGGAATGTTTGGATGTTGGGAAGGGAAAAGGAAGGAAAGAAATCATAGGAAAAAGGAAGGGAAGAGAAGAGAAGAGAATGGATATGGTGCTAAGCTAAGTAATGACTTTCCTTCCTTTTATTTGAATATTTAAAATCTTCTAAAATCCTCCAAATTTGGTTGAACTTTGAAGTTTTTTTCAAAATAAAGGGAGAGTTTTGGAAGATCACATAAAAATCCCTCATTTTCAATTCTTTCATTTCTGTTATAAAAGTCACCAACACAAGTGAAAGGTTCCTTCCCCTTGCCTTCTCTGGCTTCCACCATATCTAAACATACCCTTAAAAGACAAATTAAGCACTACTTACATTAGAGAACTGGTGTTTGTTTCTCATGGAATGATACAGACTGGGGAAGACTGGATGTGCACAGTAACAAAAGGCATACAAGCTAACAGCTGTAGGGATCCCATTCCAATTAAGAAGAGTTCCCTTTCCATGAAATACAAGTGGTCCTTCAAATGTTGCAATGGAGAATACTGAGCAGATGATGATAGCAGAAGCAAGCACCCCACTTGCAGAGATATAAGAAAGTAGACTTAAGTCATCCAACCACACTGTAGGCATAATTAAAAGGCCAACCAATATTACAAAGAGTTGCTTTCCACCAATTACTAGGCCAGCCATTTGAATCTCAGTATTGGGGAATAAATTATCTAAGTTATCACCCTCTAGAATCAAGAACCCTGTTGCAACTAAGTAGAGCTCAGTGTACATGGAAGCTGATACTACTAGTCTGCCTATCTTTCCAAATGCAAGGTCACCTATATCAGGATAGGTTCTAATGTTACAATTCATATCCATACACCTTTTAATCAACAGCCCTGAATAAAAGGCTGCGATGGCAATAACAAAGAGAAGAATTAAGCTTAGCCATCCTCCTGATGCAAGAGCATATGGAATGGAGAGGATCCCAACTCCTGCAAACATTAAATTAGTTGGACTGAGGAATAGGAATAGCTAATAATTATACACCCCAAAATCAGAATGATACAAGGTTTAAAAACTTGTTATTAAAAACATAAGATTCCATGAAACATCTACACAAAATAAGGCCAAAGTTCAACCTGACCATGAAAAAGATATAGATAAACACTGCAATGAAATGAACCATATATATAGATATAGATGTAGTAAAACCTGATAATGCGTTGAGTCCATTAAGGCAGGTCCGAAAGAAGGTGACGGTCTTTGTGGTAGATGGATCACCAGTTAGCTCTTTCTCCTCATCTGTAGCATGTGTTAGCTCATGGTGCCTCCACTCCTGTAGAAAAGGCACATTCACGGATGAACTGTCATGATTCTTTGCCATCACTGGTACAGAGAGAGGTCAAGTGAATAGAAAATGGAAATTTTGAATTATATTTCGGTATCCCAGATGAACATAGAACTTTGCAAATTTAAAAGATTAGTAGCATATATATAAATCGCTTGCCGCGGCGCATGCAACATGCATGTATATATTGAATATAAATAAATGAAAAAAACTGGATGTCTAGGGGGGAAACCATCCCAGATGTATCGGAGCAGGAACAATGACCGGGTCTCACGGTAGGATACACTTTTATTTTATGAATTTTGATATTTCTTCTTAAAACTTCTTCTAAATAATCTTTCTAATATTAAATAAAAAATATTTAATAAAAAATAAATATATTTAATATCTTAAAAATATAAAAAAATATTCATTATTTTTTTATTTAATAATTACAAGTATTAGTAAAAGAATTTAAAATTATTTTTTATTTTATTTTTGCATTAGTATGGATATCTGTATCAGAAAATATGTGTTCAAAAATTTTTAATTATACAAAAATGTAATAAATTATTTTTATATACACTAAAAAAAATTGAGAAAAAAAAATAATATTTTATGATAAATAAATTTAGTGAGATCAATTTTTTTCTCTCTTTAATTTTTTATTTCTTATATATAAAAATGATGTGTTATATTTATATACACATAAAAACACCACCATGTGCTCCGTAGCAAAGTCCTAAATAAATTTGTTTAATAAATAAAACGTGCTCAACATGTGCATGAATAAGCTTGGACGGTAGTACTCTGGATTCAGTTTTATTTTATAGCAAGAGTTTGTTTTATTTTAATTAAAAAAATTGATATGAATGTTTAAATTTATTATTTTAGTCCTCAAAAGAATTTTTATATTAATTTAATTCTTCAATCTTAAAAAAATGTAATCAAAATCGTAGTTAGGGGCTAATATTATTTTCTTTGATTGAGTGAGAAAATTAACGTTGATTTTGTGTGAATGAACTAAATTGATACCAATTTTTTTATAAATGAACTAAATTTTGATACCAATAAATATTTTAAGACTGAGTATTTTAATTTACAAAAAATATTTCTTTTTTTAAGACCTTAAATTGAGGGATTAAATTAATATTAAAATTCTTTAGGAGTATCAAGTATCTTTAGCATATTAAAAAGAGGAGTTTACTCTAAAATATAAAAACATGTGATATGATATGCAATCAAATGACATAATTAGGATAAACTTCCAAAGTAAACAAACAATAATCCAATAGAAATAAAACTTAACTTTCTCTTTTGTTTCTACAATCTTCTCTTTCTTGAAATGGGTCAAGTTAAATTGAAACTTGGACAGACTCCTTACTGATACAATATAATTTCTCTTGGACAGATTCCTTCCGTAAGCCATAAGAACCAATAAAATTATAACATGTATCTTTCCGAGGGGGATGTCACAATGGTCACAAAGACTTTGGGTCAATCGATGCACTGAGCAAAGCCGTTGATTAAATAGTTAAAAAAAAAAACGAATGGTTGGATCAATTACCTGAAACAAGTAGAAGAGGTAATGAAAACTTTAATAAATTGAAAAGTCAGTCGCCACCTCCATGGCCGCAACTTGTACCTTCACCGGCGTCAAATTCATGACCACTCATGGCTTCGACAAATGTGGAAATTAAAATGCAATATTGGGTTTTGAAAACAACAGTGATATTTTATAAGCTTTAAATGTACGGTTACTTTTTTTTAAAATACGAAAATGTACGCTTACTATTAAATAAAATAGTTTTGTGCCATCCGCATGTTAAATATAAAATTTCTACACCAATATTAGTGAGAGAAACACCTGGGAAATCAAATTTTAAATGGAAGTGAACTTGTTGAAACTTAATACTTTGCTGGTTAAATATGTATTTTCATACCGTGCACATGTTAAAAGTTGAATTGCAATAATAGGATTGGCACAAGTCATGTGGCGAGATGCTAAATTTCTCTTTATAGTTTATATTTAAAAATTTATTATTGCAGTATTTTTTTTTTAACTTTTGACCAAGGTATTTTAAATGTATTATTGTGAGACTAATTTCTTAAATATTATTATAATTAAAAAATTCTCTTAGTAATTATTTTATTTAAATTTTGAACTTTGATTATCTTTATAAGAGTAAAATTCGCTTAACAATGAAAGTAATTTTTTAGTTTACAATAATATTTTTTAAAAGAAACAAATTTATGTAAATTTTTTAAAATATTTATAATATTATTTTTAAAAAAATAAAATATATATCTTTTTTATTTATTTTATTATTTTTTAAAATTTTTATAAATAACATATAAAAAATAAAACATATATTATATTTTTATTAAAAAATAATACTATAAACACATAAAGATATTAAATTTTTTACTTTCTAGAAAGTTATATAATATAAGACTTACCAGAGTTGTGGGTTTCACGTGATTTGATTTCCTTTTTCTCTTTCTCTTAAAGACGCTTTGTTGAAGTATAAAGACCAAATTTAACTTTTAAACTCTTATAATGTGGTAACTAGGGCCGTTAAAATAACCAAGCTTGATGCATTAGTTTGAATAATTCAATAAAAAAAATATAGGCTGGGTTAATAAAATGTGGGTACATAGGTATCATGTTGTTTAGTCCATTACTAAATAAAATAGACATATCAAATTAGTCTCATCTACCTGTAGTGACAATGTTAAAATGTTGCTGTTACTATTTTAAGAAAAATTTTATTTAATTATCACCTCTGGTGTTAAAGTTAATCTCATAATAATAATTATAGAAATACTTTAGTCAAAGACAAAAAGATTAATTTTATTATCCATCATACTCCGTCATGACACCATTGCCTAACATATATCGTGGCATGCTATTTTATTAGATTATTTTCCAAACAAGTGGTGTTGTTATCTAAATTTCTTTAAATAATTTTTAAAATCTTGTATTATTTTTGAGTTGGTAAAATCTAAGCTCAATGGATTAGAAAAAAAAAAAGAGGAGTTGAAGACTAATATTAAAAAAAGAAATAAATTGATTTGCGTATAAAATAAATAATGAATGAAATATTTGAATACGTGGCTATGTTTGCATTTAACACAACGTTAAACGATGAACTGAAATCATATGGAAATAAAAAAAGAAATTGAAAGACTTCATCTAGATTTTTGAAATTGAAGGACCAAACAAAAAACTTAGAGTAGTAAAAATATATTTAAACTTAAATTTTAAATCTATATGTGGATAGGGGTGTCAAAATAAACTGGCCTATCGGCTTGACAAAATGGATAAATTAAGATAGTAAAAATAAATATAAAATTAAAAATAATTTAAATGAGCTAAACACGAATAAATCGAATCTAAATGAGTTAGACTGATCCATTATAATAATATTATATTTAATTAAATAAATCAAATTAAACTAATAAAATACTGACTTAAAATTAATATTATTCAAATAAACTGACTTGAAATGACTCGATTCCTTAATGGACTAACCCGAATAATTCGGGCAGACGTATTTTGACACTCTTATATGTGGAGGTGGCGAACTTCTTCAAATGTGAATCAACATGTACATGTCGCTTTCTCTGCAGGCCCAGCAAAATCTCGGGGATTCGGATCTTATGTAGTGGTAAAGAGAGAAAAGAGATTAATTTATCAAATAAATATAAATAAAAATAAAATTTATTAAATAAGTATAATTTAAAAAATAATTAAAATAATGTAAGTCATTCAAATTATTTTTTATATTTTTTGTACTACAGTTGTAGCTGAGAGTTACGACTCTTATGTTAAATTTAAAAAAAATAAAATAAAATACAGAGAAGTTGTGATTCTTAGTCACTACTTTAGTACAAAAAATAAAAAAAAATCTTGTGACTTATATTTAGTTTTTTTTTATTTTTTGTATTGAAATAGTAATTAGAAGTCACGACTTTTATGTCAAATATTTTAAAAAAATATATACAAATAATGACTCTCAGCCACGATTTCTGTATAAAAAAATTTGAATAGCTCAAGTCATGTATGGTACAAACAACTATAGTTGAAATTAAAAAAAAAAAGAAGAGTCCCGACTTCAATAAAAAAAATTAACTGTAGGTTGGAGACACGAATTCACGAGACATAATTAAAAAAAATTAACACTTTAAAAGTCGTATCTTAAACCAACGATTTACTTAAAAATAATAATAATAATAATAAGATCATATGTAAGTCGTGACTCTTAATCACGATTTATTATTAATTACTATTTATTTTATATTTTTTTGATAATTATTTTCTAAGTTAGGCTTATTTAATAAATTTCTTTTTTATTTATACCATAATGATAAATCAGTCGAGAAAAGAAGTGGGTCCTATACTTTTAAAACCGAAAAAGAAAGATATATATTTACAAATTAAGGTATGTGTATAATTTTAGATTATGCAGAAAAAAAGTTATAATGAATCTAGAGTATTATCCATTGAGTTGATTTGTATAAGATTATGTGGATAAGAGAGATGGATACAAAAATTTTGGGCAGTGGGTAAAGGCTGACATAAGTATAAGAAAAAAAATTAGATGAAAAAATAATCAATAAAAATGATAAAAAAATTAATTTATGATTATTTTATTTATATTAAATGATTTTTTATTATTTATTTGATTAAATATTTCTTTTATCATATATGTATGGAATAAGATTTTTTAAAATAAATAAGAATATATCTACTCTTATCATTTTGTCAAATTAAAGGTGATTATACATTTAACTTAAAAAATAAATTCATTTTAGAAGAGCGAGTTTTTTTTTGTATGTATGATTCATTTTGATAACTAATCATGTGAAATGCATAATGTTAAATGAATTTTAACTTATTTCATTGTAAATGTACTCATTTATCATAATATCATAGCAAAGTTAAGAATATAAAAGAATAGAAAGAACAAATAATTATCATGATTAATAAATAAATTCTAAAGTTGAGTAAGGACATGTGTCTATACTCACTTTCAAGTGGATCATCCCCAGTAAAGAAACGTGTTTGAAGTTAGAGTTTTACTCTATATGTATAAAAGATTTTTTTAATAATTTTTTAATACTTAATAAAAAAATGAAATAAATAATTAAATGTATTTATAATCTTGAGAATATAAAAAATATTTAATATTATCTTTATTTAATAATTAAAAAGATTAATAAGAATATTAATTAGAAAAATTTAAAATTATTCTTAAAATTATATTTAGATCAGTAATAAAATATGAAAAATGATAAAATGGTATAGAATAATAAATGATATCATTGATTGAATTTTTTAAATTAATATAAAATGAAATGGAATTTAATAGCTTTCATCCTATTGCATTCTATTTCACACTTCACTTCTTCTTGACTTCCAAATTCGAGGGTAAGTGATGAAATGGATTGACCTCTACAATATCATGCACTCCTTGCTATGGCTACACTCATCGCCGTCCTTAACGAGCTTCCTCATCCACTTGTTGCTTTGCTGCACTTATCACGTGATTTTTTAAATTTGTTTTTTTATTATACTTCAGCAAAGCGTCTTTTAAGAGAAAAAGAATAAGGAAACCAAACCACGTGAAACTCACAATTTTGACAAGTCTCATTATGTATCGCTTTTTAGATAGGAGGGTGTTTGATTCCGATTATTTTCCACGTTTAAGAATGTGTTTAGAATGTAAAAAAATAAAAAATAATTTTATTTATAAATTAAATTTAATTAAATTTTGTGTTTGGAATATTAAAAAATAGAAAATAATTTGATTTTTAAAATTTCATAGATTTTATTTTTTTGTTTTTTAAATTTTATCAAATTTGATAGGATTTGTTAGGAATTGATTTGATTTGAAATAAATATATTATTTTATCCTTAATAACTATCTCTAACAACTTCTCATAAGGGTTAAAATGTAAAATGATAAAATCAAATCAAATCAATTCTTATTTTAATGAATTCCAAACACAAAATTTGATTTCTAAATCAATGCAAATCTTATTTTTTTTAAAAGTTCCAAACACAAAATTTAATTTCTAAATCAAATCAAATCAAATTATTTCTCATTTTTATTCATTCCAAACACACTCTAATAATTTTTTTCAGCAAAAAAATTATTAGGTGTAGAAGTAATTATGTTTGGGTTTAAAAAAAAATAATTAATTTTTTTGGGAAAAATATTGTTAATGAAAAGTATATATTTGAGCATTTTTTTAAAAAAATTGTTAGGATTATTTTTAATAATGAGATATAAATATTATTTTGTTTTCAATTAAATAATTTTTAAAATTATTTTATACTTATTTTAATAATTTGATATATAAAAGTGATTTTTTATATCATTTAAATAAAATAGATTAATTTAAAATTATTTTTCAATTAACATATCTAAATATAAAACTTTTTTCTTATAATCGATTATAACAAAAAAATTTTATATAATAAGTAATTATTGAAATAATCAAATTTTTACATTTATCTCAAATGCGCACTAGATATATTTTATTTATGAAATTTTTTAAAAAAATAATAAAGTGGATAAAAAATAATACACATATTATATTTTTATTAAAAAATAATATCATAAATACTTAAAATTTTTACCTAAGTCTTTTTTTTTTAAAAATATAATTATAAATTTAAGAGTTAAATTTAATGATAAACGAACATTACTCTCATAAAGATAACCAAAATTCAAAATTCAAATAAGATAATTAATAAGAAAGTCTCTTAATTATAATAGTATTCGAGATATTAATATCACAGCAATACATTTAGAACATCCTGGTCAAAAAAAAAAACCTACTTCAATATAAATTTTTAAATATAAAGAGAAGTTTAGCATCTTGCAACGTGACGTGTGTGAATCCTATTACTGCAATTTAACTGCTAACATGTGCATGGCATGAAAAAATACGACAAATTCTTAATTAGGCACAGATCTAACAATTCACATTTACAAACATCTAATTACCAATTGACAATACATTAAAAAGTGGGTCCTATTAAACCAGCTAAGCCCACTAATCCAACTTGGTTGTCCATTTGGCTTGAACCCAGAGGTTTTTTGGCTTGAAACGAAACTCTAACGAGTTCACCTCTGAGTTTTGGTGCCGAGTTTCTCTCATCCTTCTATCGTTCTCCCTCTCTCACTCTCAATACCAAGATTCAGGCTGCATAGTATGACCAGCGTAAAACACCCTCAAATTTTGACATCTTTGTGAATCACTATCGCATAATAGAGAGCCAATCAAACTACCAATCATATATGTCCAAAACTACAAAATTTCTCAGAAAATCTAAAATAATATCTAAAACGAACAATTTCTCAGAGAGCCATATGCAATTTTATATGGTCAAATTCAAATATAACGATCAAATCTATATCTATATAACAAAACCCAAGCAAGATAATGCTGAGAAATCAGCTTATATGCAAGAGGAAAACAGAAGCTAATTGCACAAGCTATCTAACTGCTACAAACTTAATAACTGACTATGCTAGCTGTACATGAATTGTCATTAACTAACTCATTAACTAACTTACTAACAATAGATTAAATGACTATCTAACTAAGTATTATCCAATACCTCCCCACAAGCTGGAGAGTGTATATTGATCACTCCCAGCTTGCAGAGAATATGCTGAAATGGTTGAGGATCCAATGCCTTAGTTAGAATGTCAGCAAATTGTTCTTTGGTTGAAATTGGAAGCAAGTGGAAGAGCTTGGACTGTAGTTTCTCTCGAACCAAGTGACAGTCTATATCAACGTGCTTCGTGCGCTCATGGAACACTGAATTTGCTGTTATGTATCGGGCAGAATCACTGTCACAATAAAGAGAAGCTGGAGAAGTGAATGGAATTGAAAGTTCCTAAAGCAAATAAGTGATCCATCGTGGCAGTGCAAGTGGCCCGATACTCAGCTTCCGAAGAGGATCTAGATACTGTAGTTTGTTTCTTGGTTTTCCATGATATGAGGGAATTACCAAGAAAGACACAATAAACTATAACAGATCGCCTTGTATCAGAATAGGTGGCCCAATCCGAGTCACTAAAAGCCTTTAGTTGAAGAGCAGAATTAGAGGGATAGAAAAGGCCTTGACCAGAACAACCTTTGAGGTATCTTAGAACTCGAGTTGCTACCTTATAATGAGTGGAAGTAGGAGAAGACATGAATTCAGAGAGTTGTTGAACAGCAAAACTTATGTCAGGTATGGTGTTAGTCAAATAAAGCAGCTTGCCCACAAGTTTTCTGTACTCAGCAGGATTTTCATAAAGATCAGTGTCTGAGTTGGAGAGCTTGGTTGATCTTGCCATTGGTGTGCTAGCCGGCTTAGAAGCCAAGAAACCAGTATCTGAAAGGATGTCCAAGGTGTACTTTCTTTGGCAAATAGTGATGCCAAGGTGGGATCGAGCAACCTCTAGGCCAAGAAAGTATTTTAGTGTACCAAGGTCCTTGATTTTAAACTTGTTGTCCAAGTAACCTTTAACTGATGAAATCTCTGCTACATAATTTCCAGCTAAAATCAAGTCATCGACATATGCTAGCAGGACTATGAACTCTGTCCATTATGCTTGTAAAACATGGAATGATCATGACTAGACTGAGTGTAGCCTAGTGTGTGGAGGGAGCTGGACAGTTTAGCGAACCACTATCTGCTGACTTGCTTGAGTCCATATAAGGACTTATGTAGTCTGCAGACCTGATTTGGCTTGTCACATTTGACTCCTTGAGGCACTTCCATGTAAACTTCTTCATCTAAATCTTCATAAAGAAAGACATTATTAACATCAAGTTGATATAATAGCCAGTTTTGAGAAGTAGCTAAGGCTAAGATGAGCCTAACAGAAATGAGTTTTGCAACTGGGGCAAATGTGTCAAGATAGTCCAAGCCCTCTATTTGTGTGTAGCCTTTAGCTACCAACCGAGCCTTATATCGCTCTATGCTCCCATCAGATTTATATTTGATCTTGTAAACCCATTTGGAGCCAATTGGAATCTTTCTTTTTCGTAAATCGGTGAGAGACCAAGTATTATTTTGGTTCAGTGCAAGTAGCTCAGCCTGCATAGCCTTAATCCATTTAGGAGATTAGGAGGCCTGTTTGTAGGTTTTAGGTGGACAATGTGTAATGTAAATGAGAAGGGGAAAGAGGATTTTTTATACCTGTGGATGATAGAGCATTTGAAGTCTGCAGAACATTACTGTCGCAACCGGGATCGCGACGGGACGACCGAAAAAAAAATATAAAATCAATGGAGTCGCCACCAATGTTTATTTAAATTAGGAAAACATTAGAAAAAACCTTTTAATTAGGAAACTGGTCTTTTAGAAAATGAGTTTGAGTCCAGGAGTCGATTACAGATAGGGGTGTTAGCACCTACACTATCCGTTCCAAGAACGGTACCTTATGTTAGTTGTGCAAATTTTAATAATATCAAATATATTTATTTTAACCCTCTAAACAAAAGACTTTGTAATTATTTACTATTTTTTTTCATTTTTTCATTTTTGAAAAGAAATAAAAGAAACAACCAAATTATGAAAATTTATTTTTTTTGGCTTGACAGAATAGAGATTCTGCTCCTACGTATCCTCGGGTGCAATGAGGAACTCAAAGTCACGTAGTTCTTTAAAAAATGATTGTGGGTTGGTTGATTTTAAATCAAATTATGAAAAGATTTTTTTTTGTTTTGAAAAGGAATTTTATTTGAAAAAAAATTCAATCTTGTACGAGGTTCAAGTTAACACTAGGCTACTCAATAAACCCTTATGATCCGAGTAACATTGAAGATAGCATTCGCTATTCAATCACCATTACTGGTCACTGCTTTTATTAAAAGATTTTTTTTTATCATTTTTTATATTTTTATCCTAATTCATTTTTTAGAGAATGCACAATGACAAATAATGCACAATGACAAATAAGTAACTACTCAAAACAAATTCTAGTATTGTCTTTTTATTTTTCTTTTTTATATTATTTAGATCTTGCATGTATTTTCACTCTTATAATTTTGTCATTTTTTATTTTTAATGTACCTTCCATTTTTTACATCTTTTTTTTCATAAATTTACTACATGAACAGGTCTGGGCCTTGACAAAACAAAAAAAAAAACATGCGGATCCTATTCCTCATTTTTCTATATAGTAACTGGGCCCAAACAAAACATAACCCAAATGAATTTTTTTTTGTTTTATTCTGTTTTAATAATCAAGCAAAACATAGCCCAAACAAAACATAATCCAAATTAATAATAATAATCAAGCTTCAGAAAACCATCTCAGGAGAAACGAGTGAAAGAAATGAAGTGGGGCTTGGCCCTCTGTACGGAAAGAGGTGATGCGAAGGAGAAGTAGCTCCGGCTGGTCGGAGCTTCGGTGGAACACCGGCGACGCATGGAGAAGCTCTAGATCGGGACTCGTGCGGGTTCGTGGCCCGGTGGCTTGGTGGTCCGCCTGGTAGTGTAGCACGTTGTGGGTGAAGGAGATGGGTCACGGTGTTGGGTATTTTGTGGGGTGGAGTTGATGGTTATGGGTGGCTTGGAGGTGAATGTTCACGGTGGAGCTTGGTTCCTTGGTGTTTGATATTGTGCTTGGGTTGTGACAGGATGAGGATGTGGGTGTGATTTGTTTAATTTGGCGTGTTTAAGTTTGATGGTTGTGAGCAGAGGTTGCGATGGGTTCGTGCAACTCGTGCTTTCTTGGTTCGGTGATTGAGCTTGTGGTGGAACGATGGCTTTGTGGCTAGAGGTGTGGCCGGGTTTGGTGATAACACAATAGGTTGGATTTAGGCTGTGATTCTGTGGAGAATGAGGTTGTCTTTGTTCGGGATTTGATGGTGGTTTCTTGGGTCCGTATGCAGGCTATGGGTGTCTCGGTTTGATGGGTTTTCAAGTGGTTTGGGTTACCGTTTGTTGATGGATTGTATTAAAGTTTTGTAGTTGGGATGATAACCGGTAGGGAGGCTAGATGGTCTATGGATGAGTTTGTATACGGTTGTTAATGAATCGCTTCGGGTCCGGCCGATCAGAAGAAAGGTCATGCGGTGTTTTCCGGGGTTCCGTGGTCGTAGGGGATTACGGGTTAAAATGTGGTGTTTTTTTTTTGGGGGGGACCCCTTTTTTCTCTGCTCGTCTAGGTATTTTAAGGGGGAAATCTAGTATTGTGATGAACCCTTTGCTTTCCTTGAGACCAAAGGAGCTTGAGTGTTGCAGAGGTTGAACCAGCTTAAGTCTTCTCTCAATTTCTATTTTTGTGTTTTGCTTTCTCGCATTTCACCCCTTCACTCTTCCCCATTCTGCTGCTTTCTTCTTTTATGTTCTTTGATTGACCAAGATACTGCAGGAGGGCTTTGAGCCTTGTGCCTTGAGCCAAATAACAGAGAGCTAGAGTGTGCTGAGGCTCATGCTGCGTAGCTGAAGTTGAATAGCTGCTATGCCATTATTTTTATTTTTATTTTTTTATTTTTTTTAATTTTTTGTTTTTCCTTTTTTGTTTTCTTTTTATTATATATAAAAAATAAAAGAAAAATTTAAATGAAATGCAATTGAATAAAACTGGAACAGAAAACACGTTCAAAACATTACAATTAGGCATCAATTAACACAAACATTAGCTCTTGATTAAGCAACAAAAATAAAATTTTATGGACAAAATTAGGTATCAACAGCTGCCCCCCTTTGCTTTACATTTAACATAAATGGGAAGTAAAGGAATTGATTCAATTTTGTTCATAAAAATTTTATTTTCTACTTTTTTTCCATTTTTTGAAATGCGTAAATTGATGCAGAATGCAAAGATATCAAAATAAAGGGTAAAAAGCTTGCAGTAGAGTCATGTATATTTGAAACTTAACGGAAAACTTAAAACAGTAAAAGGCACGGCTTAAGTCATGAGCTTGTATCCACCGAAACTTAACAGAAAAAAAAAGCTACTGGGTTGATCCGTGAAGCTTGAGGCAAAAGGTAAAAAGCTTACTGAGTCTGTTATCCACGAAGCTTGAAAAAAAAAAACTTACTGAGTCTGCATCCGTTGAAGCTAATGTAAAAGAAAAAGCTTTAAAAGACACAAAGCTTCATGAGTCTAGCATGAAACTTGGATGACAAAAACTTAAAGCAGAGAAAGACACAAAGCTATGAGATTATCCGCCGAAGCTTGACAAAAGAAAAAAGCTTACTTGAGTTGCATGAAGCTTGAACAGAAACTTAAAGCAAGAAAGACACAAAGCTTGCAGAGTTATCCATCCTGAAGCTTGATGTAAAACTTAAAGCAAAAAGATAAAAAGCTTATGAGTTGTATCCGCCGAAGCTTGATAGAAAACTTAAAACAGAAAAGACACAAGGCTTCATGAGTCATTATCCGTGAAGCTCGACATGTAAAAGAAAAAGCAGAAAAGACACAAAGCTATGAGTAGGGTATTGAAGCTTGACATGAAAAAAGAAAAAAGCTTACTTGAGCCTGTATCCGTTGAAACTTGAACAGAAACTTAAAGCAAGAAAGACACAAAGCATGAGTCAGGCGTCCGCCGAAACTTGACGTAAAAACTTAAAACAGAAAAAAGACAAAAAACTATGAGTCAAGTATCCACGAAGCTCGATGAGAAAAGAAAAAGGTGACGGGCACAAGGCCCCTGCTTGCTTTGGAAGCGATGGGTACGAGGACCCAAAAACTAAAAAGCAATGGATGCGGGGACCCAGGAATTAAAAGACAATGGGTGCGGGGACCCGAATTAAAAGACAATGGGTGCGGGGACCCGAGAAGTTTAAAAGACAATGGGTGCCGGAATTAAAAGACAATGGGTGCGGGGACCCAGAAGTTTAAAAGACAATGGGTGCGGGGACCCGAGAAGCTAAAAGACAATGGGTGCGGGGACCGAGAAGCTAAAAGACAATGGGTGCGGGGACCCGGAATTAAAAAGACAATGGGTGCGGGGACCCGGAAAACTTAAAGACAATGGGTGCGGGGACCCAGGAATTAAAAGACAATGGGTGCGGGGACCCGGAAAACTTAAAGACAATGGGTGCGGGGACCGAAACTTAAAGACAATGGGCGCGGGGACAGGAATTAAAAGACAATGGGGTGTGACCGGAACTAAAAGACATGGGTGCGGGGACCAGGGACTAAAAGGACCCTAAACTAAAGACACATGGGCCATGACCCGAAATTAAAAAGACAATGGGTGCGGGGACCCGTAAACTAAAAGACAATGCAGATGGGACCAGTGACTAAAAGACAATGGGTGCGGGGACCCGTAAACTAAAAGACAATGGGTGTGACCAGTAAATTTAAGACGATAAGACGGGGACCCTTAAACTGAAAAGCAAATGGGCACGGTGACCCAGAAGCAAGAATAGGTACGGGGACCCGTAAAACTAAAGGCAAATGGGTGCGGGGACCCTAAACTAAAAGACAATGATAAGACGGGGACCCTAAACTAAAAGACAATGGGTGCGGGGACCCGTAAACTAAAGGCAAATGGGTGCGGGGACCCTAAACTAAAAGACAATGGGTACGGGGACCTAAACTAAAAGACAAAGGGTGCGGGACCCAAAAATCGAAAGACAAATGGGTGCGAGACCCGTAAACTAAAAGACAAGGTGCGGGGACCCAGAAATTTAAAGACAATGGGTACGGGGACCCTAAACTAAAAGCAAATGGGTACGGGGACCCGAAAGAATCGCAATGGCACGGGGACCCGTAAACTAAAAAAATGGGTGCGGGGACCCTAAAACTAAAAGACAAGACGGGACCCTAAACTAAAAGACAATGGGTGCGGGAGCCGTAAATTAAAAGACAATGGGTGCGAGGACCGGGAATTAAAAAGCGATGGGAAAGGGACCCTAAACTAAAAAGACAATGGGTGCGGGGACCCAGAAACTAAAAGGCAATGGGTGCGGGGACCCGGAAACCCATTTGGAGCCAATTGGAATCTTTCTTTTTCGTAAATCGGTGAGAGACCAAGTATTATTTTGGTTCAGTGCAAGTAGCTCAGCCTGCATAGCCTTAATCCATTTAGGAGATTAGGAGGCCTGTTTGTAGGTTTTAGGTGGACAATGTGTGATGTAAATGAGAAGGGGAAAGAGGATTTTTTATACCTGTGGATGATAGAGCATTTGAAGTCTGCAGAACATTACAGTGAAATTCCTGCAAGTAAGAAGGTGCAGTTCTAGTTCTTGTTGATCTTCTAAGAGGTGGATTGGTGTTATAAGGTTGGGAAATATCAGTGTGTGGATTGGCAGTGTGTTGAGGAATGGAAATGTTTGATGGTCTATGAGTGTCATTGGTAGGTTCAGGATTTTCTGTTGTGGTGATGACATGTGGTGGATGATTATTTGAGTCATGGAGGATGGTGTCAAAGGCTAAAAAATCAAAAGTATTTTGATTAGGAGTGTGAGTAGGTGTAGGTTGGTGTTGTTCTGTTTGATGCTTGGAATATGGGAAGATGTGTTCATAAAAGATGACATGTCTAGAGAGGAAAGTCTCTATTGTCTCAAGATTAAGGAGAATATATCCTTTGGTGCCAGGATTGAAACCTAGAAAGGCACATTTCTTGGTCTTTGGATCTAATTTGGTTCTGTTTTGTGTGAGAGTTGAAGCAAAACATAAGCTTCCAAAAACTTTTAGATCCAATCAGGTGGGAGGTTTATGGTGTAGCATTTCACATGGTAACTTGTGCTGCAGTATAGGTGTTGGGAGTCTGTTTATTAAAAAGGCAGCATGACTTACTACATAGTTCCAAAATGATTTTGGCAAATTAGACTGAAACAAAAAGGGACCTAGTAACATTGAGGAGATGTCTGTGCTTTTTCTCTACAATAGAGTTTTGTTGTGGAGTCTCCACACAAGAAGTTTGGTGGACAATGCCATTATTAGCATAAAACTGAATCAGCATGAATTCAGAACCATTATCACTTCGAATGACTTTGATTTTCTTATTGAACTGTGTTGACACTAAAGCAACAAAATTTTGGATAAGGTTTCTTGTTTTAGATTTCAGTTTCATTAAGTAGATCCAAGTATGCCTTGTATAGTCATCTACTACTGTGAGAAAATATTTTTAGCCATGAATGGATGGGATGCCAAGTGGCCCCCAAATATCCATGTGAATAAGATCAAAAGCTACAACTGATTTAGTTGTGCTAACAGAAAATGGAAGCTTAACTTGTTTGGCAAAGTGACAGAAATCACAAACTTTATTGGAATTAAATTGTACATAAGAAAAATATTTGCATACATTGTGTAAGACATTATGTGAAGGATGACCTAACCTAAAGTGCCAAAGATCAAAAGAATTAACAGTATTTGTAAAATTTGTAAAGGCATATGAAGTAATGGATGGAGAAAATTTGATAGGTTGATTTGGTTGAGCAAGAATGTACAGATTGTTCTGGATCTCAGCATACCCAATCATCTTCGAGGTAGTCATATCCTGAATTTTACAACAAGATTGGTCAAAGGTCAGGCTGCATTATAAAGATGAAGTAAGTTTATGGATTGAAATGAGGTTATGCTTAAAATCTAGTATGTATAGAACATCATGTAAATGGAATGCATCAGAAAAAATGATTGTTCCTGAATGTTGTGCAACAGTGTTTGCACCATTTGGTAGTTTAACAATGATAGGTCTAATGCATTTGTATGAAGTAAAATTAGAAAGGGAAAAGGTTACATGGTCTGTTGCACCTGTATCTAAGATCCATGATGCATTACCTGAGTTCTGTTGTGACTGATGAGTGGAAGACTCACCAATCTTGGCATGGCTTACTTGATTGATAATGTGTGGTTGAGGTTGACGTGCCTTCTGAAATAAGGCTGCAAGCTGAGCATATTGTTCTGAACTAATGCTAATACTTGGTTCTTTATGATTATCATCAGGAAAAGTTTCCAATTGATCATCCAATGAAGTCTCAGGTTCATCTGAAGCCATATTATTCACATTTGCAGTGTTCTTGAACTTGAACTTGTAGTTTGGTGGAAAACCATGCTTGTAATAACAAGCATCCACTGTGTGGCCATTCTTGCCACAAAAAGTGCACACTTTGTTGGAATTTCCACCAGAACTTCTGCCATTAGTTCTTCCTCTTCCTCTTCCAGCATATCCATTTCCATTTCCTCTTCCTTGTCCTCTCCAATTTTGATTTGATGCTGCACTATTGAACAAAACCTTGGAATCTGAAACTATTTGGCCTTCTTGTTGCTTTACCATTGAGAAAGCTTTGGTCATTGGTGGCAATGATCCATTGCAAGTATTTAGCTTTTGATCACAGCATATTGATCATTAAGCCCTTTCAAAAAGCAAATCACATACTCAATTTCTCTTTGTCTCTTGATACCTTTGATTAATTCACAACTACAATTGCACTTTATGCCACAGATGCAAGATGGAATTGGCCTCATCGACTCGAGCTCATCCCAAATTGTATTGAAATCAATGTAATAATCAGAAACTGTTCTTTCTCCTTGCTTCATCGAATGAACAAGCTGCATCAAATCTGATGTACGAAAATAATCTCCTTTGAAAAATCTATTCTTCAAATCTTCCCAAATTTCTTGAGCATTTTCAAACTCAACAACACTTTGAGCAATTTCTTGACACAGAGATTTTGTGATCCAAGAAATCACCATTGTATTGCACATTTCCCAAGCTTCATATGTTGGATCGTCTTCATCAGGAACTGGAATTAATCCATTCACGAACTTGATTGGATATCAAAGCTCTTCTTGCGGCTTTGCTCCAAGAATTACAATTGGTGCCATCAAGAGGTGGTGACACAAGAATCATACCTAGATTTTCTCCAGGATGCAAATAATAGGGGTTACGAATAGGATCAACTAGTGGAGGTGGTGGTTCTGGTTGAACCATTTCATCATTATCGAGAATTTCAACCATTGCAAGAACTTGAGGAAGAAGAAGATAGGATTAGGCTTTGCGCAGCAGACCTCTCTAGATGAGAGCTCTGATACCATAAAACGATTGCATATTTGTGTTGAATGAAATTCTCATTGCACAAATGTTGAGAAATCAGCTTATATACAAGAGGAAAATAGAAACTAATTGCACAAGCTATCTAACTGCTACAAACTAAATAATTGACTATGCTAGTTGTACATGAATTGTCATTAACTAACTCATTAACTAACTTACTAATAATAGATTAAATGATTATCTAACTAAGTATTATCCAATAGTTTTTGCTTAACGAAGAATTTCTCCGAAAATACATATTAAACCAGCAAATTATTCAAGTTTCAACAAGTTCACATCCATTCAAAATTTGATATCCCACGTGTTCCTCTCACTAATGTTACTGTAGCAAATTTATAATTAACATGCGGATGGCACAAAACTTGTACATTTTCAGATTAAAAAAAAAAAGTTAAGCGTACATGTAAAGCTTATAAAATATTGATCTATTTATAACGAAAATATCAATTAACATCTTCAACGCGGTCCTTCAAGTACCATTAAATTAGTTCTTCGGTAAATTAGCAATACTAATTATCATTAAAAGATAATTTTAATGTTACTTATAAAGAAATGAAGAGATGACCTTATAATGTTGAGTATATATTTAAAAGACAAAATGAACTTTTATTCATCTACAAAAATATTTAAGCAACTTCAACTTAAAGCTTTGAAGGAAAATGCACTAGCCATCAGGTAATCGTCGATATGGTTAGATATGGAATTGATTAATATGAAAGAAAAATGTTTTTCATTTAATTAAATACTTTTTAATTTCTCTCTATTATATTTTTGTGCAAAAAAAGTGTCAAATTAAATTGTATATAATTATAATATTTTTATGAAATATAATATAAATTTATGAGTGAGTTAAAAAAATTAAAGTATAAAAATTAGACAAATAATAAAACTAAATATGAAATTATATTTCACAAACTTATATTTACACAATCCTCTCTCGTATAAACCAATTCATTGAATAATTCTCTAGATTTGCTATAACTTTTTGTATAGTGTATATCATACACATATACATAATTATATTTTATTTTTTGTTTTAAAAGAATAATGTTAATATAAATTTAAATTCACGTTAAATTTTATATGTAATATAATTAATATTTATCATTAATTTTTATAATATATATTTATAATTCTATATTATATATGAAATAATAAATATGTTTATATATATATAATATTCACCATAAATTCAATATAATTTATAGAAAAAAATTATCATACATTTTTTTAGACTATAAATACTGTTGATATTTTTTAAGAATATCATATTTAATGAAAGAAAATAATAAAAAAATAAGTATAATAAATAATATTAAAAATATAATATATATATATATTATTTATATTATTATTGATAAAAATATTATAACTATAATTTATATTAACATTACTTGTTTTAAAAGTACAGGACCCACACCTATCATCTCTTTAGCTGTTACGCTGCTCCTGCAAATATTACATAAGATCCGAATCCTTAGATTTTGCTGGGGCCTGCAGGGAAAGCAACATGTACACGTGATTCACATTTGAAGGTCACCACCTCAGGCTCAGCTTTACAAATTGGAAATGATTTTCGTCTCCTTAAAATATAGAAGCTGTATATTTATCCTATTTTAACATGAGATAAATATTAAATTAAATTATATGTGATTATAATATTTTTATAAAATATAAAATAAATTTATAAGTGAATTAAAAAAAATTAAAGTATAAAAATTAAATAAATAATGAGACTATTTACAAATTCAAAATTTATTCTCACAAGATGATTGAGTTCTTCTTGCTGGGATGAGATCACTCGTGGGAACAAGTTCAGAAAGATACAGGTTATACTTTTATTTAAGCTTGTATCTAATTTGGTGAATCATTGGAAAACTTGTACAGCGGAAGCATTTACAATGCATTACACAAGG
Organism: Ormosia semicastrata; assembly: GCA_029884595.1. Taxonomy (NCBI): domain Eukaryota; kingdom Viridiplantae; phylum Streptophyta; class Magnoliopsida; order Fabales; family Fabaceae; genus Ormosia; species Ormosia semicastrata. The sequence continues at coordinate 41,685,782 of JAQQTO010000059.1, forward strand.
AAAATGATTTTTATACAACTAAATATGTTTAACTTTTTCTTTATTATATTTTTATGAGAGAAGTATCAAATTAAATTGTATATGACTGTAATATTTGTATAAAATATAATATGAATTTGTAAGAGATGAAAAAAAATTTAAAGTGTTTTTTGTGGATGAATAACGGACCGATTACACAGTATGTGTAGTGCATCCATGTTCCATTCCTTTTACCGGTAATAACCAGTAGCAACGTTTTTTTTTTTTTTGGTAGTGAAAATACCATGATCCACACGACCGTTGCTTTTCAGACCAAATTTAAAGTTTTTTATTTATTATAATTCAAGGAACAATAATAGTCATTTGATATTTCAAGTAGTTGAAGTCTAATTAATTGCTTGTTTGGTTGGGCTGAATTGTGCCGTTCGTTAGTTTTTTTTTTTTATAAAACTTTTTTTTATTTACATTATGTTTGACTTTTTTCACTAAAAATTGTTGATTAAATTTTTTTATAAGTGACAAATTTTTTTAAAAACTACACACTTGGCCATTTTGATCAAATAGCGATTGATTATTATTTTTATTTGAGATATAAATATTATTTTATTTTTAATTAAATTTTTTTATATATTTTTTGATAATTTAATACATAAAAATTATTTTTTATATCATTTAAACAAAATAAATTATTTTAAAATCACTTTTCAACTAACATATCTAAATATAAAATTAATTTTTTTATATATACCACTTTCCTACTTGCTTCTCATATAAAGTTAGAAGCAAAATTTTCCTATGCTATTTTAATATATAAATATCTACAGGTAAAAAACTAAAAAAAAACATAATAAATTAGTCTATATATATATATATATATTCAATTATTTTAATATATAAATATCTACGGGTGAAAAAATTTAGAAAAGAACATAATAAATTAGTTAAGCATTATTATAATATAATTGTTAGAATATGGTTTGCATTTCTTTGTTTTATTTAAAACATTTTTAAATATCTATATTATACAATAGAGAAAAAATTTATAGGAAAATATAATTAAACTAAAATATTTTATACTGTTATTGAATGTTTGATTGGATATTTTTAGGAATAGAAAATGAAGGCGTGTGACTCTAATTTGAGTAGCTTTGTGTGTCATAACATCATTGTTATTGCATATAGCGCCGACTAATTTAATGTGTAACTCAGTGAGTCATCTTAATAATTTGAAGATGCGAGTATGTGAGAGTAGGGACCCAACCTATCAAGCTTTCAAACTAGGACTACCTACTGCAATTCCCTTATCTAAAGCAAGAGAATTGCTAACTTGATTGGTGGGTGCATCACTGTTATTGCATATAGCTAGAAGTAGTGGAAAGGCCAACTAATTTGATGTGTAACTCATCAGTTAGTCATCTCAATAATTTGAAGACGTGGGTATGTGAGAGTAGAGACCTAACCTATCAAGCTTTCAAACTAGGACGACCTACTGCAATTCCCTTATCTAAAGGGAAAAGAATTGCTAACTTGATTGGTGAGTGCATTTGCATGTGGTCCAGAGAAAAACACCAAAGAGCCACGGCCAACAGGCAATTAGTTGTGGCTTTTCTCACTTGCACGTTGTAAGCCATTAATGTACCAAAAAGTCTAAGGAGCTTAATAAATTGAAAATTTCTTCAACACGCACGGGAATGATCACGAGCATTCAGAAAATCAAGAAAACATAGGTGATGAAGTTTATCCAAAAACTTTGCTATATCCTTTTAAAATATTTTTTAATAATTTTTTTATTATTTAATAAAAAAATATTAAATAAAAAATTAAATACAACCACTATCTTAAAAATATAAAAAACATTCAGTATTTTCTTTATTTAATAATTAAAAAGATTATTAAAAAATATATTAAGAAGATTAATCATTTTCTTTATCCAAATTCAAGTGCAGAGTTACACTTTACGTGGCGTTGACAATGAAACTACATCTTATAGCTGTACAGCCACAACAATAGTGAACACCTAAAAGGATAATGGAGTAGATCGTCAAGTTGTGATTAGTTTCTTTCAATACTAATAACACCTATATATCAATAGTTTATGCGTATACAGTTACATTAAAAAAAAAAAATAGCTGCGCCAATTAATAAGGTGGCTTGTAGATTTAGAAAGGCCAAATTTTCTTTTCAATTTATCCTACCAATAATATACTAATTACGAATTTGTTTAATATAACGCATGCATCATTGGCCGTGGTTGAATATACGAATGTTTTATATATATTTATATATATATATATATATATATAATTTTTAACGAGTAAAAAAAATTAAATGTAAACATAACTAATATTTATATTTTTTAACAAAGATATGTTATTAAGTTATGAAAATAATTTGAATATTATACAATAGAAAAATTAACTTTCTTTGTTTCTGACAAGAATGTTTTTGTCATTTAAATGAAATCTAATTTCATTCCTCATCATATACCAAACAATTGAATGACTTAAAAATCCATTCCATTCTAAAAGTTATCAATAAACTATCATTTGTATTCAAATTATAGATTTAATTTTGATATTTTGTTACAATTTTTTATATTGCCACTCAGTCACACATTGCATCATTATTAACAAAAATTTAACTCTTACATAACTTCCTCAAAATTATATTCTTATAATGATGGTGGTAATGTATAATTGAGTAATAGTGTAATTTTTTTTACCTTAATAATACATTTCAATTAAAATTTTACTCTAAAATTTTTTACTAATCATTTTTAGTATAAAATTATTAAATTTTTTTTATTAAAAATGATTTTATTTATTTATTTTATTTTATTTTTTAATATTCTCAGGTGCATGCAAGTTAAAATAAAACAAACTCTCGCTATAAACTGTATCCGGGCTACTATCCGGGCTGATTCATGGAGATGTATAGCACGTCTAATTTATTAAACTAATTTATTTATTTATATCCAATATATACATACATGTTGCATGCGCCGCAGCTAGCGATTTATATATATGCCACTAGTCTTTTAAATGTGTAAAGTTCTATGTTCATCTGGGATACCGAAATATGATTCAAATTTTCCGCTTTCCATTCACTTGACCTCTCTGTTCCAGTGATTGGCAAATAATCATGACAGTTCATCCATTAATGTACCTTTTCTACAGGAGTGGAGGCATCATGAGCTTACACATGCGACAGATCAAGAGAAAGAGCTAACTGGTGATCCATCTACCACAAAAAAACCGTCATTTTCTTTCGGACCTGCCTATATGGACTCAACGCATTATCAGGTTTTACTAATGGTTCATTTCATTGTAATGTTTATCTATACCTTTTTCTTTGACCTCATTTTGTTTAGATGTTTTCATGGACTCATATGTTTTTAATAACAAGTTTTTAAACTTTGTATCGTTCTGATTTTGGGGTGTACAATTATTTGCTATCTCTCTATTCCTCAGTCCACTTTAATGTTTGCAGGAGTTGGGATCCTCTCCATTCCATATGCTCTTGCATCAGGAGGATGGCTAAGCTTAATTCTTCTCTTGCTCAGGGCTGTTGATTAAAAGATGTATGGATATGAGTTGTAATATTAGAACATATCCTGATATGGGTGACCTTGCATTTGGAAAGATAGGCAGACTGGTAGTATCAGTATCCATGTACACTGAGCCCTACTTAGTTGCAACAGGGTTCCTGATTCTAGAGGGGGATAACTTGGATCATTTATTCCCCAATACTGAGATTCAGATGGCTGGCTTAGCAATTGGTGGAAAACAGCTTTTTGTGATATTGGTTGGCCTTTTCATTATGCCCACTGTCGGTTGGATGACTAAAGTCTCCTTTCTTATATCAACAATCATATTTTTTTCACATTTTTCTTCCATATTACCTTTTATATTACTCATTGGATTTAGATTCTCTAAAATAATTTATGAATAAGTAAGCATTTATCAACTATTAATAGATAAATAGACCTATCAATCAATAGTTAATAAATACTTATTTATCCATAAATTACTTTAAAAAATCCTCTTCCAGTATTAATTATACCATTAATTATATCACTTTTTTTATTACTTACTCTCAATTAATCATAACCATTAAAAAAGAGTAAACTCTTACTTTAGTCCCTGAAATTATATGCACGGGCCTATTGCTAGTCCCTGACTTTTTAAAACAAACAACTTAGTCCCTGAAGTAGAAAAACGTGAGTCACGTTAGTCCCTGCGTCTTTTCACGTCAGTTAAACTTGACGGACGCACATGTACACGTTAACATGCAAGAATGGACGCTGGTTCTTACCTCTCCCAAAACGATGCAGTTTCGCGTTTCCACCAAAACACAAAGCTTCATCCCTGAAACGACGCCGTAGATGAGCTAAACCCTCTTCTTCCTCCTTCACCAAAAACAACGCCGTATTGGAGGTAGAGGAAAATTTTTTCAGCTTCGCCCCCAATTGCAACGGCATATGAAAACCCTAAGTTCCTAATTCGTATTCCAATCCCAAATTCCCAAAATTCCACTAGATTTCTCTCCCCAATCAACCTCGTGCCATTGCTCTCAACGCTCCCCAGCAACGTTGAATTCGTCATCTTCCTCGTGGTATTCGAGTTGCAGAAAGGTATGTTCCCTAAACTCCAAATATTCTCTATTTTGATTGTATGTTTGTGGTCCCTGCTTTCCCTTTTTGGTGTTGTGGTCCTGCTTGTCTTCCATTTTCATTGCAATGTGGTCCTGCTTGTTCCATATTTGGTGTACGTTGCTCCTATTTTGATTGTATGTACATTGCTTCCATACTAGTGTGGTCCCCTGCTTGTCTTCCATACTAGTGTGGTCCCCTTCTTGTCTTCCATTGGGTTGCGTGTGTGGTCCCTTGCATGTGGGTGGCTGTCTTGCATGTTTTTGAACTTTTACATTTACCCACAGCATACAACGTAGTTGTAGTTCCCTTGCATTGCATGTTTTTAAACTTTTACATTTACCCACAACACACAGCATTTTTTTTATATATACACAGCACACATGTATAAGTGTTTAATAAGTTGTGTCTTGTTGTGTGTATCATTTTAGATGGTTAAACTTGTGTTCCATCATGGTGGTTCTTTTATTCAACAAATTAGAGGCAAAGTTTCTTATCATGGGGGTGGAGAAGAATGGTGGCCCGAAGCCGATGAAGACCTGTTGGATGTGTTTAGTTTGATAAATTTTTCTAAACAGATTGGTTACTATAAGGTGGACAAGTGCTATTGGCTGATGCCTGGTAAAGAACTAGAAAATGGTTTAATGGACATGATGACAGATTCTGATGTTCTACGGATGGTTGAGGCTTTAAGGATGAATAATGAGGTTGTTCACTTGTACTATGAACACCCCATAATTGCTAACCCTAAAATTGTGTCATTACTTGATGAGGAGCCAACAAATAATGACAATGAGACCCAACCTGAGACACATATTCTAGAGGAAGTCCAACCCAACTAGCAAGTGACCCTCAACAAGAACAACATGCAGCTGAAGGTGCATTTGATGACACTCGTAGATCAAGTTTCTCTAGTGATGATTATGAAAGTGCAGAGGACAACCCTTATAGGCCTCCTCTTTTTGCTACTGATGATGATGAGGATGAGCCTATTGCTAGTTTTTTGAAGAAGAAGAATTAAAGGGTTGAAAGCGTTGCTACGAATAAGGGAAAAAGGGTTGTACAGAAGAAGAAGAAGATAAGGGAAAAAGGGTTGCACGAAGAAGAAGAAAGAAGAAGAAGAAGAAGAAGAAGAAGAAGAAGAAGAAGAAGAAAGAAGAAGAAGAAGAAGAAGAAGATCAATGTTGATAAACGCACTGCACCAAAGAGGTGTGGGAAGAAAACTGCACCTGTCCCTGATGATGAAGAAAGTGACTTTGATAATGATGCATCTTCCGGTATGATGTCATTACTTGCACTTTTTTACATTACTAGCTATAAGGTAGTATATTTTATAAGTATGTATTAAAATATTTTATTGATACTAATAGTTCCCTTAATAGAGAGTTAATGATCCAAGTCATTTACTGCCTCATAATATTTCTAGGTTTTCAAGTATTCAAGTTAATGATCCATTCATCAAGTTTACTTTGGGTATGATACATTGCAGATTATGATGAAGCAACTGACTCTGATGCACCTGTGGGGAGGGGTTTAAGACACAAGCAAAGCTATGGACCAAATATTGGGGTCACTGAAGAAGCCTGTGAAGATTCTGATTACAGTTGGAAGTCTGAAAACATAAAAAACTCCAGTTACATCTGATGATGAGGGAACTACTAGAGAAGTGTACCCTCAGTTCAATGAAGGTGCTGGATTTGGACATGTTAGGTTAGAGCTTAGAATGGAGTTTATGACTTTAGAGGCATTCAAGCAGGGGGTTAAGGACTACACAATTAAGCTGGGTAGAGAAATCAAGTGGGTGAAGAATGATAAGGTGAAGGCTAGAGCCAACTGTAAGAATGACAACTGCAAATAGGTTATCTATTGTGCATGGAGTAATGTCACTAATAGTTTCCAAATCAAGACTTTCAATGATGAGCATAGCTGCAGTAGAGGGTTCAATAATTCTCAGGCTAGCAGGAAGTGGGTGGTTGGTAAGTTGGTTAGAAAACTTAGAAAACAGCCAACTCTGACCCATAGGGAAGCCTTTGATTACATGAAAGTCAAGTGTGAGGTACATTTGAATAATACCAAAATATACAGAGCTTTGAAGGAGGCAAGGAAAGTTGTGGAGGGGAATGAGATAGAGCAATATGGAAGGGACTAATATGGACTAATGTGAATTAGTTGTGTATGTTTCAGGGACTAATATGAATTAGTTATCTATCTGTCAGGGACTAATATGGAGTATTTTGTTTTCAGGGCCTGATACCAATAATGCAAGAGGTGATGCCTGAAATGCCTTACAAGTTCTGTGTTTGGCATCTATGGAGGAATTTCACCAAGATGTGGAAATACAAGGAGTTAAAGGGCATGATATGAGAGTGTGTACGATCAACCACTGCGAGTGAGTTTAATGCAAACATGGAGAATATGAAAAAGGTGAATGAGAAAACATAGGAGTATCTAGCCAAATAGCCCAAGGAAGCTTGGACATAGGCTTACTTCTCTGAAAATCCTAAATTTGACAAGATATGCAACAATGCATGTGAAGTTTTCAATGCAAAGATTATGAAGATGAGGGGCAAACCAATCTTAACCATAGCAGAGGAGATAAGGTGTTATATAATAAAGACCATGGCTGCAAATAAGCTGAAGTTGGCAAGGTATAAAGGGACCTTAGCTCCTCTACAACAAAGTAGGTTAGACAAGGAGAAAATGGAGATTAAACAAGTGGACTCCTGTTTGGACTGGTGACCAGGAGTACCATAGATTTGAGGTGCAAGGCTTCCCGAGCAATGTGGATGTTGACTTAAACAAACACACGTGCACTTGTAGGTTCTGGCAACTCACAGGTATTAATCACACTTATTTAGTTTAGTTTAATTATATAAATTTTAGTTAATATTTGTTTATTTACTTACTTCAATTGGTTAAATGTGTTGTGATAGGTTTGCCATGCATGCATGCTGTTGCTGCAATAGCATATGTCAATCACAAATCTGAGGACTATTCTCATGCTTGGCTAACAATGGTTGCTTATCATGCCACACATGACTACTTTGTCAAACCATTGAGAGGCCAAAGGTATTGGGAGCACACGCCACACCCTAAGCCTGTTCCACCACCAATAAAGAGGCCTATTGGACGGCCAAAAAAATAGAGAAGAAAAGATGGAAAAGAGGAGGATGTCAACCAGAACCCATACAAATTAAAGCGAGTGTACCCTGAATTCACTTGCTATAGGTGTGGTGGTTCAGGGCATAACAGAAAAGGATGCAAAGCCTAAGGAGTTCCTAAACCCAAAAGGCAGAAAAAAAATAACAAATCTTTGGGTGGGGCAAGTAGTATCTTGAAATTTGGGGTAAGTAATGCTGGGGCTAGGGCAAGCAATGAGCATGAGGCTTCAACAAGTACTGAGGTTGAGGAGATAGATCTAACACAGTCGCATGTCGAGCAATCTCCAATTTGTCCAAGTTCTTCTCAACCTCCCCATCCTGTGTGTTGAGCTTCCTTTGATTCATTTGAACAGCTCCTGCACATTCAATTGTATTTTGTTTGACTCGTGTGCTTGTCTTTTTCGCAGGGATTTAGGTACAAACTCTCTATCAAACTCCAACCAGTTGTTTGACTACCTATTCCAACACACTCTGCCACTACAAGTGCTGATATAAGACCTGGTCCAACACCTGTTAGTGCAAAAACACTAGCAGCAACAAGTGAGGGTACAGCAACAAGGTTCATGAGGTTCATACCAACCCGTACTTTGAGAGATGCTCCACCAAAGAAGATGAATTGAAGATTTGTCCCTGTTGGATGCTGTATAGGGCTTGCTTATAATGTACTTAGGAATATTTTGTAAAGGGCTTATAATGTAATTGGGAATATTTTTGTTAAGGGCTTATAATGTAATTTGGGCCTATTTTTGGCAAATGATCAATATAGAAGTTTTACACCCATGGATGTGTTTTGAATGTGTTTACAATATTGTTCCATTTGTGTTTAGTGCCTCACATATACTATTTTGAACTATGTTAATTAATACATGGACTTGGAAGATTAGCTTTGTGTATTATTTGCAACTTGAGTTTTGAATTTCCTATTAAAAGTATGAGTTCATGTAGGGCATTTCTGTTATTGCTTTTGGTTGAAATCAATGATGAGATTTTTTCTTGCTCATTTTAATTTGTTTGCGATATATAATATATTCAAATATATGAGTCTTTCTCTTTACCATAGATCTGATAGTTCTTGAGAATATAGGCTTACTAAAGTTGCTAGTTTGATGATCAAGTATGTCATAGCACTGTCATTTTACCTCTATTTTGTTCCTAAAGAGACTGTGTCCATGCATCCTATGCTTTCAACCAAGCTTTGTATATGTTGAAATGTGACTGAATGCTACAATTTCTTTATAATATACAAGCTCATATGATGTCTCCATCCCAGCTAGCAAAAATAAGCTCTTGATGGATTAGTCAAATCCTTGGCTATATTATGATCTTGGACAATTATTTGGTGGTTAGTTGTAGTGTCTAAAAGCCAGAGAGAAAGTGAGTATTTAAAGTTTGCAGATAGTCATAAATACCAATGCACATTCACAATGAGCTTTAACAACTCAATTTTCATTCACAGTTACCTAATTCCCCAAACTAAAAACACAACATCACCATTACACATTCCAAATCCAATTACCTACTTCCCTAAACAAACCAAGCCCCACATTATGATAAAAACCAGCATCATAATACATTGGCCAATTACACAACATCTTAATATCCTAACTTCAGCTTCTAAGCTTCCGATCTTCCAAGCAACATTCAATCTCTATTCTTGATTCTCACTTGTAACAGCAGCCCTACAACCAGGTTCAGTTGCAGTTTCAATGACAGTTTCAGTAGTAGGTTCAATGGCAGTCCCAATTTCATTATCTTCTACCCCATTATGAACCCAGCAAAAATAGTTATAATGGTCACCATTCTGCAAACCATCACATACACAACATAACTCACATTGTAAATTAAAAACAAAAAACAACAATGCTCATCCCAATAGCTCTACTTCACTCAAACTCTTACCTTTGCCTTGTACTTAGGGCAGCCATAGAATGGTCTACCAGGGTTGGCCGTGGTTTTGGATCTTCTTACCACTGTTGTTAGACCACAAAGGCAAAGCCTATCACTACTAGTTCCTCCCCTGTGACGAGACGAATTGGGTGCACTCCCACTCTAGCTTCCTTCAGTGTTTGATGATGCAAATTGGAATGGGTTTCCACCACCCATCATCTCCTAACATTGCCAACCTGAGTTACGAAATTGGGGTTGTTCTCTAGGTTTGCAGATGGGAAATGAGTGTCCTAAGTTACAGTAATGGAATTTACTTGGGGTTGGGGAGGAAGAAGAGGGTTTACCTCGTCTACGGCGTCGTTTCAGGGATGGAGCTTTGTGTTTTGGTGGAAACGCGAAACTACTTCATTTTAGGGGAGATAGGAACCAGATCAGCATCCAACATAGCACTTAACGTGTCACGTGTGTGCGTCTGTCAAGTTTAACTGATGGAAAAAGACACAAGGACTAATGTGACTCACGTTTTTCTATTTCAGGGACTAAATTGTTAGTTTTAAAAATTAGGAACTAATGTGACCGGTGCATACAATTTCAGGGACTAAAGTGAGGGTTTACTCCCTTAAAAAATATAAAATGTGGTGTTTACTCATTATTCTTCTTATATCTCTGCAAGCGGCGCACTTGCCTCTTAAGTCTCTTTGTGAAAACAACTCTTTTTTATTGGTTTAACTCGAATCCCAAAGATTTTTCACTAGTTGGGTTTTTGGGTGGCACCAAAAAAACATTAAATAAAAAAGTTGAATTAAAGTTTTATAAGAATATTTTCAATTTAATTTTTATATATTTTCTCAAATAAGTATTTACATTTATTAAAAAAAATTAAAATAGTTTTTATTGTTAACTTCTATTTGTTAATTTATTTCTTATTAGACATTTCATAAAAAAAATATAAAATAATACTTATTGGATAAATAAGCACTTACTTAGAAAAAATAAGTAGTTACTAGAATGAAGAAGGAATGAAGCATCTCAAGCAGAGCCGTCAAAATGAATCAAGTCCAATGGATTGACCCGAACAGTCAGACAAAATGGATGAGATAGGTTAGCAAATGTCATCCCGAAATTAAAAATAACTCGAGTGAGCCGGCTCAAATGGGCTAGCCCATAACAGGTTAGGCTAACTCGGCTCGTTTACATTAAAAAGAGGCGAGTTGAGCTGACAAAATATTAGTCTGAAACTTACATGGCCTCAATATGGCTCGACCCAAATTGGGCCGACCCGTTTTGACACTTCTAATCTCAGGGATGGATCCAAAAAATATTCAATGAAATGGTCAATCGAAAATCATGAATCATATTATTACATAAAAAAAATAAAGTTAGCAAATAAAGATATATTCACCTTTAAATTATTTAGTGAATTAAGATCAAAATACATTATTTTAAATTAAGAATAAATGTACTCTTATTTGTTCACTTTAGAATAATATTTTTATTTTATTATATATGAAGATTTATGAATAAAGTGAAAAAATGAAAAAAAAATATTTATATTAGATATTAAATGCATCACAATAGTAGTTGTCCTTTACATAATTATTTATAATCAAAATAAAGTTTTTTATATATATAGGTTTTTAAAAAAAAAGAAGAGAGTAAAACTAAAAATAAAAGGAGTTAGTAAGTTTATTATATAAAGATTAAAAATTAATAGAAATATGAGTTTAAATTGTAATATCAATGCATATAAAATAATAATGAATCACATGTCAAATGCATATCAAGTATTATTCTTCTAATTTCATCATTTTTATTTTTGATACAATTATATTGACCTCCCCTAAGGTTAGTGCTTATAATATTGACACCCTTTTTATTTGAGAAATTACTCATATTTCTCTTATTTTGTATTTTCAATGAGACTTTGTATAATGTTTGTACATAAAATAGAAGAAGTTTATGTAATTTTGTAAACAAAGAACGATGTTAAAGTGTAATAACAATATATAAAATCAGAGGTGTATGTATAATTTTTAAATAAGAATGTCAATATAATAAGTACTAACTTTATAAAAGATTAATATAATTATCTTTTTATTTTTAATAAATTAAATTAAATTATTGATACTTAAAAAATTCATGAGAAAAGGGGCCAAGGCCCATGCTCTTACCCCCCTTGGATCTGTACCTGAAACATCTTATTTGACATTTTATAGAAAGAGAACATCTAAAAATGTCTATATTGAATTAAGAAATACTTATTTTATTAGTTAATTAGTAGTATTACAATGACATTATAATAGAAATTAATTATAGAGATTATTTTGAAATTTTTATAAGTGTAAGGATGATTTGAAAAGAAAAAGTTAGGGATTGAATTAAAAATAAATGTAAATTATAGGGACCAAAAATTTAATTTAGTAAAAAAAAATCATGTTCAAATCTTAGGAAAACAATTCTTGTAGAAATATCATATAACTCTCGTACTCCTATAATTAAATGAAAATTAGTTCTGTTGACATTTGACAAATCAGATGGGTCAAACATGTGAGAAGGTAAATTCTTAAATACACCAAGAGTAAGACATTTCTCTAACTTTGAACCCTTTATTATTAGACCCATCATCCATGTGGACATCTCTTGTCTCTTATAGGAAACCATGATTTACTTGTCTAATTAAATATAATAAAATAATAATAATTTTTTTTTCAATTAATTTATTTTCATTTTATGGTCATCAACGCTTGCTGAACCAACAGCAGAACCACCACGAGACGCCGTTGAAAAACGGCACCAAATCCATGCTCATGCAGCGACGATGAAGATGTGGGAATTACGAGAGATTTTTTTACACTCTAAGAGTAGTATACTACATCAGTAAAAATATGATACATGAGTATTTATAACCATACAAATTGTTAAATTAAAAATAAAATATTATTAAATTAAATTTAAATGATTATCAAACATTGAGAATATTACTCTCGTTCTATTAAGAATTTTCCGATAACTGGGCTGTTAAAACAACCAAGCTTGATGCATTAGTTTGAATAATTTTTGTTTTTTGTTTTAAAGCTTCGGTCAGCCAACTTGTCCGCAAAGCCCGTAGCCTCCCAGCCAAACCCTAGCTTGTACAAAATTGGGCCAGATTTGGCCTGGCCCAACCTGTAAAAATAGCAATTTAGTTTATTTGAAATATTCTGACCAAAAAAGATTTGTCGACCAAAAAATATATATCTTTTTTTAGTCTAAATAAAGATGACCAATAATTTAAAAAATATATTTGATTATTGGACACCACTTTCTGTTTTGATGTCTAATTTAACGCATTATTTTTTTTTCTAAAAAATCTCTTCTAATAACTGCTCTTTATAATACAATAATCAAAAACAGAAAAAAAATGTTGTAAAAACATTTATTTTATTAATTTCAGTATCTTGATATTTTAACGAAGTAATCATACTTTATAATAAAGTAATCATACTTTCTATTATAACTATTCTGTTGAAAATAGTAGTTGATTTTAAAAAATAAAAATAAACATCAAACCGAAATTCGATCAAGAATTTAACATTAATAATTTTCCCTATTAATTATGTTGAATAACACAAAAATTTCATTTTCAAAAGGGATTTCAATATGAAAATAACATTAGAACTATGAATAGTTTATATCGGGATGGATATTATCCAAAACAACAAAAGCAAAAATAAAAGAGACTAAGTTGCCAAGAGTGCCCAAAATGAGCAAGAGAGTCCAGTGCTCTATTCGCTTCTCTATAAATGAGACATCTTGACATCACAGTAATAGAGGCCATACCAAGATTCGCTGAAAAACCTCCAACAGAAGCACCAGTAGCATCCTGAAGCAACCCACCACAAGCAGTTTATAACAGAGCCATCCGTATTCAGAGAAATCCAATCATGGGGAGGAAAAGGCCAAGCAAAAAATTGCATTACCCCATCACTCAGAGGCTTGAGAGTACTAGAAGTTTGCTGTGAGAGAATAACTCCTCAGTCCTCACCCAAAGTCAAAAACAGGACATAGGACCTCTTTTATCACGATTTTGAGGATTAAAAATAACTTCATTTCTGAGGCTCCAAAGAAAACGAATTCCAACCCCAAAAACAAAGACCCACGTCGTATCCTCAAAAGGAGAAATATTAGCAAGATTCTCTAGCATCCAGTCATAGAGAATGAGTTGGAAAAAAGGAGGAGGAATGGACCTACCAAAAACTCTTCTCCAAATATCCACATTCCCTTTACAATCACGAATCACACATGCAAAGCTGTCTCTAAATGGCAGTAAGGATCTAAAGATATATAGATGCATCCTATACCTCCTTTCATTAGTGAGAAGACCCCGTGAACTAAGAAGCCACATAAAAAGTTAAATACATTTATAAAGTCTATTTTCCACAACATGAATATTAACTGAAATATCATCATAAGCTGATTTAAGAGTGAAACTCCCGTCATGACTAAAAACCCAAGAAAGATGCATGGAAGGTGGAAAAATGGAGGCAATACGCATACAGGTTTCATGGGATAAAGAAGAGCTTAAAAATTTCCAATCCCACTTATTCATACGTGGTTATAGTCTTTTGAGTGAATAAATTTGCTCCTAATCCAATTAGCCCCAACCCAGTTATAGCTAGAATAGAATAGAATAGTGATCCAATTAAAGTTTGACGACGAATGAAAAATATATATATCAGTGCTTGTCGCTTTTTTTTCTTCTTATATTTCTTTACATTATTAAATTAGTCTCTAAATTTATACATAATCTCAATATTTTGTATACATTATCTAACTGTATTTTTTTTTTATTTATAAAAAAAATAGACATACTATCTAACTAGTCTAAGCTAAATGTAAGCCACGTACATATAAAAGGGTGTCTTTCATGAGTATAGCCATTCTGTCATCTCATCTCCTGTTTTGACTTGGATGTATTAACTATTTAAATAGGTGCCAGAACAGAGGGTTTTTTTTTTTTTTTTCAAAAACAATGAAATAGCACCAAAACATTAGATAAAAAATTTTTTTTTTTTCAAAAACAATGAAATAGCACCAAAACATTAGATAAAAAATCTTTGAAGTATGTATATAATAGTAGTGTCAACTAAGATGTAAGATTTTTACGCAATTGCTACCCTGCTGTTAGTTACATTCTCTTTGTTAACTGTTATTGTCATAGGCATGTTGTACTCACAGATTACAGTTTCTTCTTTATCAAGTTTACAGAAGCCATAGCACCATTGATCTCCATTAATAAGGCATAAAATGAAGGAAAGTAACTGACAGTATTATTAAGTTTACCAAAACTCTGATTCTGTGAAAGAACTCACCCAACCTATAGTTGAAGCAGGTTCATATATTTGACAACACATTTTTATCAGTACTAGATGAAAATGGGTTCAGTAATACACAGGTCCTACTGTATTCACTCCCTATATCATCAACAGCATCTCCAAGCTTTTGTTGTGATGGAAGGACCTGTGATTCATTGGGAGCTTCGTCTTCTTCAAATACCACCCATACCTTGCTTATTTTTGTCTCTAGTGTGCACGAGAAAAGAGTCGTTGATGACAAATTTATATCAATTTTCTCTTCATTCCTTTTGCTTTCTTTTGCTGCTACTGCCAACTCTAACTCTGTTGATCTTTTCAAGTGGCCTAAAATGGGAGGCAACTTTGAGATGCTGCTCCTGCTTGATAGAGAGACATGTGAAGTTGCAAGTTGATTTTGTGAACAACCATATTGATCCAATGCCATTATATGATCCATACTGATGATTTGAACAGAAGGGTATTCCAAGTTCTTGTTTTCAAATATTTGTTTGCAACTCTCATACAGATCATGAAGCTTTTGGCTTTGCAGAGAAGATTTCTTAAGTATTTCATAGGCTAGGCCTCTGGCTGATGGTGTCAAATCAAAGAACATGTTGACAAGAGCTGCAATGCCTTCAGAAAATGTCACATAAACTTGGAAGCTTTCTCTCAAGGTGTTGCTCATGGCTGCTTGAGCCAGGGTATGATCTGAAGGAAACATATCATGTGGGGAGCATTCTAGGACCCTATCAATGAGAACTTGGCACTTAGGCAATGTACGAAATACCATATCAATGGATTTCTCATCATAACGCCAAAATTCTAACCCTTTGAACATAACAGGTTCAAGTTTCCCAGCTTGGTTGATGAGCCAACTCATCCTTTCTTCAAGATAAGCAGCATATTTGTGTAGGAAACCAGCTGAAGGGTGAGAACTCTTTGTGAAACACCTGATTCTACTAATTTGTAGATGGCCAGAGACATGTGCTTTGCATAGCTCTTGCTCAAAAGACCTGTTTCCACCGCGAAGAAGGCGATGAATCAAGAGGAGGGTCTTGAGGGCCACAAGATGGTTCTTAGTTTTGCCAAGACGTTGAGAAATCCTTTCTGCAAGAAAGGGAATAGACCCTGGTGAGTTGGACACCAGGAAAAGGATTTCATGCATGTATTTGTCATCAATGGTGCCATTATCATGGCCTGTTGCACGCAGGACTGCAATCTCTATGCTGGAGAAGCCATCATGTTGATGATGATGGTACATCATGGCCTTGCCAATAGAGGCATGATCTTTCACAGAACCAATAGCTAGGCGTAGCTTACCTTGTATGTCCACACCCATTCTTCTTCTTCTTCTTTTCTTTTTTCTTAAAGAACTTCAATGGTAGAAGGCTAATATGGAGCAATTTGCTGTGTAGAGAAAAGCAGTTGCAGGAGCATACATATATAATGGTGGGTGGGAAGAAGAGTGAGAAAAGGAGGGATCTTAATGAATTAGAGGAAGTGGAAATTACAGAACCAAATCTTTCATATTTTAAACAGATAATTATATGATGTTGACAAGAATGTTCATCATATAAAATAGATTTTACGTTCTTTATGTGATTGATTAGCAGTGTA
Organism: Ormosia semicastrata; assembly: GCA_029884595.1. NCBI lineage: Eukaryota > Viridiplantae > Streptophyta > Magnoliopsida > Fabales > Fabaceae > Ormosia > Ormosia semicastrata. Next base: position 41,702,410 of record JAQQTO010000059.1, read on the forward strand.
CAACCCCAACAACAACACTTTAATACCCTATAGCAAAAGGGAATAATAATGTGTCAACGAGCATAATTAAAAGGCCTCTTTTTCATTGGTCTTTTGAAGTGATAGAAATGCAAGATTAATGGCAATGCCAAATGTATTTTCCTAATTCTTCTTATCCTTTAATCATGATGATATTAGTTGTGATCTTACCCGTCCGTGAAGAGATTGATGAGTAAAATAGGTAATTGATTAAAAACTTAAAATCATATAGCAATTAGTCAATTATCTACAGAGATAGCTCAAAGTAAATCAATGTCCAGCACAAAAAATCTTAGACAAGAGTTCAACAAAGGACAGTCATCAAGGTTTCCATTTCTTAAAGAGCGAATTGATTGCTATCAATAAGATAAAAAGAAGTGGAATAACAAAGTTTTCCTTAGAAGGTTTTCAGGTATTTGGAGGTTAGGATGGGAGTGTATGAAAACAAACAATTTTATGTCATTGTAAAGAGTCAACGAGGAAAAGTGGAGGATGGTGGAGGGTGAGAAAGAACCTTATTCTCTTAGAATATGGTTCTGCTGCATTTAACTCTCTTGCCATTCGCAACATTACAAAATAAAAGATGTTTTGAGTTTTGAAAATCTTTATTTTTTTTCTTTCATCCACAGGTTCTCCATATAATCATGCAACTTTCATTTTGCTTTTGGTGAAGAAGTTGAAGCTCCACTGGCACATAGATCCAAAGGAGAAAAATGTCCTTGCCATATTCAACTCTAACAATAATAATCCAAAATGTATCAGTTAGGCCAGAATTTCAATCAGAACCAAAATTAGATAAAAAAAAATATCCGAAGTCAAAAAGAGAAAGAAAGTGATGCGATGCCATTTCAAGTGAGCAAAGTGACCAGTTGATGGCGTAGGAGAAGCTGGCTTTGGTTTGGTACCATTGCTAAAATACTGCCAAAGTAGAGATGGTGTAAAACAATTGACACTAAGGGTTGCTTGGCCGACTAGTTGAAAAGTTAAAAAATAGAAATTAAGTGAAATTGATTTTCATGTGAAGTTATGGTGCAAATATATATATATATATATAGTTAAAAGAGTTTTTATTGTGAAATGATGAATGAGTAAATCTTGGCCGTCATGTTATACATAAATGGTTAAGATTAAAAGTTACTTAACAGTCGTGTGATCACTTTAAAAAGTCATATATATTTATATTTTAATCTTAACTATTCATATAAGATTCAATGATCAAGATTTACTTCCCTCACCATATACGCTATATATATTGATTCAAAGATATATTTTATTTTTTATATCTTATATTTTTATATACTAAGCTATTATAATTTTTTTTTTTCATTTTTCACTTGCATGCTGTCCTAGCCATTGGCTACTAATTAAGAATATTCTCAATTAGGACGAATGCTCAATTCAATATCCAACTTGATGCGCAGCTCATTGAAAATAGCATAAGAATTTTGTGGCATCAATATCAAAGCTAACAAAATAGTAATGAATAAGAGTTTAATTTTGATATATTTTTCTGGTAAAACTATTAACTAATTATATATTATGATATAAGTAATTTTTGAAATAATTATTATAAAAATCAAACATTTTAAATGACATGACAGTGAGAGTATAAAAGACTGCATCAAAATTAAATCCGGTGAATAAAACGAATAGTACTAAAATAGTTGTGAACCAATGACACCCTGACTCATGCTATTGGCAGACCAGGTTCAAATAAATGTGTCTAGTAGGAGAATGTGAACAACCATTGACTCAAGTATTTCTCATTGACAAAGAAAGGTCAAAGAAGCTCGTAACATAAGCCAGAATCGCCAAAAATAGAGGAAAGGAAAGAATTTTAACAAATTATGACTGCTATATATGCCGCATCAATTTTAATGCTATTAGTTGGCGTTGAACCAAATATGAGAGATCAGCTATCAGCCACTGCGTCTGTAATTTATAACCACAAGATGGGAATTTAATCTATACATAATGAGCACGAAAGAGCAAAGAGAATCAAATTTAGAATATAACCCACGTCTAATAAAACTAGAATGTGAATGAGAAGCAAGGTTAGTAGCAAGATCTAAGCATTTCTACTTCTAATGGCAAGATAAACTCTTGAAGAAGCAAAAAGAGATAACTATTATGGAGAGCTGTTTATGTGAGCTTGTACAGATACAAAAGTAAATTTAATGGTGCATAAATGAGATATGTGTTCTTTTCTTTTCCTAATTTTTGTATGTATATAGCATTACCCTTTCTTATATAGTCCATACAATTAATTTCCGTATTTATCTCAAATATTTTCATAAAAGAGTCTTTAAACTGTTAATTTCATTTATCCTTTATCTGTTTAAAAGAAAATCTTGAATGAAAAATTTAAAGAATCATAATATAAAACACTTCCGAGCAGATTTATAATCTTCATAATGATAATTATACATATACTTTACTCGTATTTTCTTTTGCAAATCATTTGATAACACTGTAGTCTCATTGTAACTTCATTCAAATGGTTCTAATTCAAAACATGTCTCACATAGTATGTATAACTATTATTTTCCTTGTAATTTACAAGTTTTTTTTCTCTTTTTCCTTTTCACTTGGTAACTAGTAAAGGAACACTACCTACTCCTATGTCTTAGGCTTCTTAAAAACCAACCATGCTGATCTAATTAATATTTTACATTACACATATCACTTTGAGCAATAGACGTGTTCATCTAGAGGGAAAAAAATGTGCCCCGAGTCAAAATTCTTTGATATTGTATTCTTCTGTTAATACTTAATGAGGCCAACTGCTGCATAAATGGCTGAGCTAAATTTTGCATATAAATGGTGCCACAGATCTCAAAAGTTTCCTACGATCAAAGCTAGAGACAAAAAATATATATATATCAAGGTGAACACAACATTATAACAAGAAGAAAGCCTTAATCCCATGCATTTTGGTTGATTATGTGATCTATGTTCCGAGACAGTTGGTGGTGTAATGAATACAAATAAAATGATGAACATAATCAATACAGATGGAATATACATGGCAGTTTTAGAGGATGGAGTCATCGATTAAACTATGCAAGGTTTCAACTTCAACAACTGGTTGCAGCCTGTTAGTTCTGCACACTCTGCTATGAATTTGAAAGATTGGCCAACCAGGGAAGCAATTTTTCATGGACTAAGTCAGGCCTGTCGTCATGGGGACAATGTCCAACCCCTTCAAGTACAAAGAGTTTCACATTTTCTTGTAGAGAAGGCAATGAAGAAAAGTACTTGCCAACGGGTCCATCAAGTGGAGTAAAGGGGTCTTGATCTCCCCATAAAAGTAAAACAGGTAAGGAGATTTTTGGCATCAACTGCACCGGATTAGGCCCCGGTGGCCCTGTTACAATGGATATAAATGCATCTAAGGCCCCTGGATCATTTGCTGGTACCCTAATGATCTACATATACAGAGTCAAAATGCCAATTCTAAGTAAATGTTGTTTAAGAAGGACAGATTGAAAGCAAAACAAGTAAACAACATAGTATTACCTCCACCAGTTCTTCATCCACAGACTCCTTATTTACATATACTGAACTCAAAATGTTCCTCAAATTCTCTCTGCATTTAACCAATGCATTCTAAGTTGTCTCTTCAAAAATTGAGGGAAATTATGGCCTAACCTGGAGAGAATACCTTTGTTTAACACGCTCAAAAATTGCTGAGGCAATTCCCTTTTGCTTCAATAAAAAATCAAATAGCCAAAGCAATGGTAGTAGTAGCTTGATCCTCCAGTCATCAACAATTGCTTTGTTATTCATGCCACCAGCGCAATTTAACAGCACAATTCCTCTAACAAGAGTTTGACTTGAATCTGGTTGGAGACTATAATTCACAGATGAGGCAAAAAAGAAGTTTCTGATGCAAACTCTAAATGTTACTGTTTTACAAAAATTAAGGTTACATCTCCAGCCACTAGGGGATGTATCAAACATACCTGAGGCAGCAATGACACAAGCAAGACTTCCAACAGAGTTTCCTATTAGTACAGTTGGCTTCTGAATAACTTCATTCAAGAAATCCAGGATCAACTGTTTATAGTGAATACCAGGTACAAGGTAAGTTGACAATGCTGGAGGGTTGATGTTCTACTAAAAGCTCAACAAATAAATACCTGAGCCCATGTTTCCATGGTATATGAAAAGCCTGAAGGCTTATCTGAAGCACCAAAACCAAGAAGATCAATAGCATAAACAGTATAATTCTGGGCCAGTGTCTTGATATTCCTGAAAAACACCTAAAACTTGTGAGGAAAAAAACACTATCTAATAGTTCAATTCAATGGCTACTTTTTTACAGAGGACATGAAAAAAAGTCTGACTTTTGAAGTAGTCGTGAGAGTCAAACTTTTTTAATGACACAGCAATACATAATTGAGTGATAGTGAAAAACTTTTTTCACTGATAGTGCATCAAATTCAATCCTAAAGTGATTAAGAGGAACTCAAAGTAGTGCTGAGTATATTGTGAATTTATATCATATTAGCCAAAAAATGAGATTAATTGTTGAACCAAAAGGTTGATCAGAATCTCACATCAACCAAGTAAGAAAATATTTTAATTGGAATTGAATTTGCTTAAGGATCAACATCAAAGTTCAATACATGGTCAGATCACTACAAGTACAACTGTACAAGCTTTCCATCAATCCTAGTTTAACTGAGCATGGTGGAAATACTAGAACAATTGAAGGACAAACCATCAGATGCATTTGCTTCTAAACATCAAAAACATCATTCTGCCATCTGGATTCTAATGAGCCTTGTTAGGATTTAACGTTTGCAATCTAAATATCAAGAGTGGTATCCTACCAAAAGTTTCCAAAAGCAATTTACAAGCAAGCTCAATTAATCGTGATTGATCCAGAACTTATAATTAACATGGTCACACTAAAGCCTCTTTTCTTTTCTCAACCCTTTTTGCCTTGCAGACGCTGAAGTTGGTGATTTTCAGTGGAATGGGAAAGAGGAGGAACCTGAACACATGGAGGGGATTCTGTACATTACTGGAAAGAGGGTGATTGATAATTATAGTTAAAAACTTAAAATCTAGGCGCTGATGCATTTCCTAATATAATTAACTTCAAAATTTGAACAAATTTCAATCTGGGTAAGAAATTGATGTTATATGTATAAATTACAGAAAAGAAAAGAAAAAGAGGGCCAGGGGGATGATAGTATCATCATCTTCTTGACACAATAATCCATTGCCTACCCACTTAAGTATGCACACATTATTATTATTATTTTTCCTCCATTTTTATGTGGCTAGCAATATACCATAAAAAAAGGTGATAAACAAGGATAATATCTAAAAAAACAAAAATGGGTGGATGAGAAAACAACAATAGCAGAAGAGATAATACTTACGCATATCAATAGTTATAGTGCCAACTTACCTGCGCCAGTGAGGAATAGAGGCACCAAAGCCATGGATAAGTAGCAGAGGAGGGTGGTTGGCCTGAGGTGAATCTGCATCAGAAGAAACAAAGTAGTTGATGGAATACTGACTCTTCCATTGCCACGTAAGGCACCTCTGCTTTATCTTTTCCACCTCAGACAGGGACTCAGCAGCACCAGAAGTTGCTGTGGAAGTAGCAGTTGTAGCAGAAGTGGAGTTGATGATGATACTGCCCCTTCTACTACTACTATGTCTACCACCATTACTGAAGTGGTTTGGATGATGATAACAAGGAACAGGAAACTTCCTTCGTCCTCTGATTTTTGTGGAGATGAAGAAGGGTCTACTTTTGAGCCTTTCAACGTGTGAAGAGTATTGTGTCTGCAAATGCAGAAACCCAACTGAATGAACTGCGCTTGTCACTTCCATTACTTTGCTATGTCTTCACTTTTTCGTTTGTGTAATTCTTAATGAAACTGGTGCTGTCAAATTGAAGCCGGTCGGGCCTAAATACTAAAATGGAGTAAATCCCAATTTTCGTACGGGAAATTGTATGCCTCGGTAACATAGTCCACGACACTAGGAAATTAGGGATGTGGTCATTTAAACTGTAATCCGGATTAAATTATGAAAAAAGATTATCCAACACATATTTTAAAAAATATGTAGTATTGATACTTTTTTTAAAAATGTTAGATTTAATAAAAAATATAAAAAAATATAAAAGATATGAAAAAAATAAAAAAATGTATATATTATTAATAATAAAAATATCGCATATGTTAAATTATGTCAGATGTTATTTGGCATTAGTTGGAGTCTATGAAGTATAGAAACCGACACGGACACGGGACACGATACGGATACAGATACAAGGACACACTAAATTCAAAAATTTTAGGACACGGACACAGTATATATATATATATAATTTTGATTACAAACATTCCAAATACAACTCCTCAATGATAATATAAGTATCTTTATTTATAACTAGAAAAAAATCAACAATAATTAAAAATTGAACCACTAGATCAGAGTGAAATTCACTTGAAACTTGAACCATTAGCACACAGTGAACATAATGTATTGAGGAAGAATAGAAGATTTTTCCTGAGGGTGGATCGGGTGATATTGAACTTGTGGGCTGTGATATTAGTACACTGCTATACAGTAATTTTTTTTTTAAAATTTTAATGGGCTGTGTCTAATATGTGTCTACGGTGTGTTCTAGTCGTGTCTGCGGTGTGTCCTGACCGTGTCCGACCCGTGTCCGACCCATGTCCAAGCTAAAAAAAATGATTTTTTTAATTGCACATGTGAGACACGAGTGTCGTGTGCATGTCATAATGTATTCGTATCGGACACGTGTCTGACACGCAAACACGCCAGTAAAATAGTGTGTCCGTGCTTTCTAAGTTGGAGTTAACAAAAATGTGCACATGCCACATTAAACACCGCACTCGACATGGACATGGCAGGGCAACCCTTTTCTCCTATAAAAAATGATGTCGTTTTTTACGTTGAAGGAAAATAAATAAATAAATAAAAGAACTAAACCCAAAACAATGTCATTGGCCCTCATCTTCCCCAATTTCTCTTCCCTTTCGTTTAACCCCTTGTTAAAAACAATATGCTATTATAAAAAAAATATAAAAATAATTTTTTATATAAATATAAAATCTCAATAAATATGATTCTTTAAGTAAATAAATAATAGCAAAAATTAATGTCGAGAGAAAGACATAGCGAGAGAGAGATACTTTAATTTTAAAGTTATTGAATTAGTAATTCTTATGGTATAGATTAAAAATTAAAAAATACTTAATTTAATTATTTTTCAATTCCACAAAATTAGTTTATGAAATAATAATTCCAATTTTAAATAGTATTTTAAATATAAAAATTAAAATTAAGAGATTCAATTCTAATTTGAACTTTAATTCCATACTTAATTCTAAGAGGCAAAGAAAATGATCCTTTTGGATAGCAAAATTGGAATTGAAATATAGAATTTTAATTTTAGTTTTAATTCTTTCAATTAGAATTGATTTAGAATCTTAAATTTTATATTTGAGATTGTCAAAGAATTAAGATAAGAAATTATAATTATAAATTCAATTATAATTTTATTATTTAAAGGTATGATCTAAAACATTAAAAAATTATTTACAAAATTAAAATTAATAAAAATATTTATACAATAATATTTTTATAATATAATAGTGATTTTTTCATAAAGAAATTTTTCATGAATTTTTTAGAAAAAAATAAATAACTATTATAATAATTTTTATATAAATATAAAAATAAATTTCTATATAAATATGATTGTTCATAAATAAATGTGAGAGAGAGAGAGAGTTTAATTTTTAAGTTATAAAATTAGTAATTCTTAAGGTATAGGCTAAGAATTGAGAAAGACTTAACTTAGTTATCTTTCAATTCCATGGAATTGGTTTATAGAATTATAATTCTAATTCTAAATGACATTTTAAACATAAAAATTAGAATTAAGAGGTCAAGTTCCAATTCTAAACTCTAATTCCATACTCAAATCCATGAGCCAAATGGATACTTAGAAATTTTTGTCTAATAGCAATTGGAATTAGAGATTTCTTCATAAATCAGATCATAAATATATGCGATGTTTGACTTGGCCTACAACTTTCTTAAATTTTTGAACCCACACAAAGGTCCCAATTTGTGCTAGCACAGTGAGTTTGATTGAAATGATGAGGCAAGTTTCAATTTATGAACTATTTCTTTATTTTTTTAGAATTTTTATTTATTTATTTATTTTTTAAAAAATTAAGTGAATCAACCCATTTAACCCACCAACCCACCCCTGATTGAGCCGGGTTGGTCCAATTTTGGCTTGCAAAAAAAATGAGCCAACCCTGCCCAACTCAATTTGTGAGCAACCCATGATAAGCTAACCCGGGTGAGTCGGGTTGGCTCCCTTTGACAGCTCTATAGACAAGAAGCCGATCAATTGGTGACTGTAATTCCAATAGGCTCCAACAAAGTCTTTCTTATGGCAATATCACCATCAAGTTCAAAACAAAGTCCCAAAGAATAGTCATATCCTCAAAGAAAGGCAAGATTTATGCAAGACATTCATCTAACTTGTCTTTCTAATACTTTTCCATGTGAATCACACAAATTTTTGAAAGTTTCTAAAGAAGCCCTGAAGAATGATAATTTAAAAAAGATGAAGAAAAAATATCTAAGGCCAGCCTTTAAGCCAAAGAACAAGGTTGAAGATCAAGTTGCAAATATTTTTCCAAGACCAAATGTTCAAGACAAGTTTCTTCATTTCTAAAGAAAGCTTGGAGTTCAAGAAATTTCTATATTAAAGGAGATGTTAGAAATTATTAATGTATGAAATCCTAGGAATTTATTATTACAACAAAGCATTCAAGGTTCAACTTGAAGTATGCATACATGAACCTAGGCATACATGAAGTTGGGAATTAGATAAGCTATTAAATTAATCTTGTAATTTCCTATGGGTTGTAACTCATTTCCAATCCTTTATAAATAGAAGTAAATGTATGAGGCCTTATTATAACAAGAAAGAGTAGACCACAATAAGATTAGAAATTCTCTCAAGACCCCCTTGCCTACCATACTTTCGTTACCTAACACCCCTATGATTATTACCTTCCTTTGCAAAATCCTTAAACCCCCAATTCCTTAGTGGGATGCAATGAAGGTTGAGAGATGACGATGGGTGGTGGTAACCAACCACAATTCGGCTCATCACACTCAGAAGGAAGTTGGACGAGGAGTGCAGGTTCCATACCTAATGGTCCCCATTACATGGAAGGTAGGGGTAGTGTTTGATATTGTGATCCAAGAAAAGTTATCCTAACATATCCAAAATCACCACCATGGTGAAACACAAGTGTTACACAATACACCATCTACAAAAATACACATAACACTTATTCAATATTTATAAAAAAAAGACCCATACTCATGATGCATGTATGTTGTGCAAGTGCAACAAAACAGGGATCACCACGAGGGATAGCACAGCAACAATAATATATTACCAACAAGAGACCACACATATCATACAAGAGAGACAAGGACCACAACACAATGCACGCAACACAAAAAGTTTTTTGGGCAGATAACATACCTTTCTCAAGTTTGAGTCCCACGAAGAAGAGGATGAATGGAATGGAGTTGGATTTGAGAGCAAAACATGTTTGACTTTTGGGAGAATAATAGCCTGGATTTTGGGATGGGTAGGGTTTAGGGTTTTAATGTCTTATTTGTCGTTGAAATTGTTGGGGGGGGGATAAAATATTTCCCTCCAACACCAAAACGATGTCGATTTTGGTGGTTGAGAGATGATGGCTTGCCCTGTCACGTCTGCATCTAGCGTGACATTTAACGTGTCACGTGTATACTTTAAGTGATGGTAATTGACATTTGGGCCAATTTGATTGATGGATTATAGTTTTAGAGACCATGAGCTTAATTTTTTGATTCAACTCAATTGGCCTGGCTAATTATATATGACATTGTAGAAAACGAGGTTAGAATAGCTCGACCCGATTGATTTTTAAAATAATTTTTTTGAAAAACAAATAATAATACAAATAAATTTTATCTTCATGAATTTATTTGGACTATTAAAAAAAATTACAATGAAACTTATTCAATAAACCCTTTCAAAAGGTTGAGCAACTTGGCCCAGGTAGGTGGTGTTGAGTTGCGAGTCCTTATTCAATATTCATTAATGTCAACCCACTCCTTTACTGGTTAGCCCATCACAACTAAATCCAATCTTCACTAGCTCATCCCTAATGAAGCAAGTTGGGCCTTTTTTTTCATATCAATTGTCAATTTCACAGCCCATTATTGGAGAATCAAGTTAAACAGGCGAAGAACTTAAGAAAAATTATATAAATTTAAAAGATGGGTTGAGCGCTCACTCATTCACTCACAATTAAACAGGTCAATTATGTCTGATTTACTGTTTAACTCGTATACTAATTCATTCGAAATGTGATCTAATGGTTTGTTTTTTTATTATTTAAAATTATATTATACGTTAATATTAAATCATTTTAATGTAGTATATGATCAGGACTATGATTCTAGACTCGGGCTCATTACAGTTGGTCTCTTGCTGATTCTCCTCAACAATAACTGAATCCTATGAATAAAGAGAATAAGACTTTTTTAAAACAAGCTTATTTATAAATGAGTAAATAAAGATATATTTATTATTAAATTATTAATAAGTTAAGATTATAATATATTTTAAATTAAATTAAAATAAATATACTTTTATTTACTCATTTTATAAACAATCTCAATTTAAAAGAATTTTTTCTAAATATAAGGAAAATAATATCAAACATCTATATAATAGGAAATAAGGAATAACATTCCTCCACAATCCCTAAATTATAGGAGCTGCATTCTCCTAGATTATTTCTTGACTAAGCACTCCTAAACTATATAAGGGGTTCAAAATCCTCAAGTACACATCTGTCATTTATACTTGTTTCATACTTGTGACTAGTTACCACCCTACCCTTAAGCCTAGGACAAAAAAGTATAAAATGATTTTAAATTAATATTAAATATTACGAGTATAATGTGCGTGACACAAACTTCTAATTAACGCTAGGTTTTATGAAAGTAAATTCTTCATTTGTGCAACTGCAATATTGATTTTGATTTATGGATTTATACCTCTTTCAATTGAGATTCACTTAGCCAGTCATCATATTTTTGTTACTACTTGTGGGTGTAAATGAAACAATACATATTTTTGTTACAATTGGTCGGTGTAAATCAAACAATATGACGCAAGCGTATGGTTTATAAAATAGTCTATAAACATTCAACGCAAATAAAAGAAACAAAATTTCATATAAAAAAAAATTTGTTACGAAAAACAAATTTAGGTATAAAAAATTAATAGTTTATTTATAAATTATAAAATATAGTACTAGACCGGACCGACTATTCAACTGAAAAACCAATGAAGTGATCACAATTTCGATCAATTCAAGCCTCAAATTTGGTAATTACAAAAATCAATATAAACCAGATACACCGATAACAAATCAGAAGAACCAGTGCGACACTTGCTTAAATAGTTCATAAAATTTTTGAACAGTTCATATTTCTGTTACTATTGATCGGTGTAAATCAAACAATAGGACGCAAGCGTATGGTTTATAAAATAGTCTATAACCATTCAATGCAAATAAAAGAAACAAAATTTTTGTTACGAAAAACAAATTTAGGTAAAAAAATTTAATAGTTTATTTATATATTATTTTATAAAATATAGTATTGAATCAGGCCAACTATTCAACCGGAAAACTGATGAACTGATTACAAATCCAATCAGTTCAAACCTCAAAACCAATAATTACAAAAATCAATATCAAATCGGATAAATCCATAAAAAATGGGAAGAACCAATGAGACGTTGGTTTGAACAGTTTATAAAATTTTTGTTTTTTGTTTTCTACAAGTTTTTGTCTATCTTTAAGCATGATGCTGCACTTGAGAGATCCTGTGGGCCACCTCCACCAAATTCAAGATTTAAAATTATTTTATTCATTATTATTTTAAAATTATCTTAACATACCCCATGTAATGTTGAAATATTTTAAATTAAAATTTATTTTTTTTTAAATTATTTAAAATTATTGGAACGTTTCACCCACACTTATATTTTGTTTTTTTATTTTAAATTAAATATTTTCATAAGCATCATTATAACACTAACTCACTAACTCTCTTTTACAACTAAAAACCCCTCTCAATTGTGTATTTTGTATCATTACATGTGTATGAACTCTACCTAGCGTCTTACCTTTTCTGCTTTTCAACATTGAACCCCATTGATGATATGTGGGTTACCTCTTATGCTTTTCAACATTCATTGACTTTTTAAACAAGAGCGGTGATTAGCTGTAACATAATATGCTTATGCTATATTCATTGAAAATTCATTCACGTCTTTTCTCATGCAGGTGTTTTTGATATGGGTCTTACCGAATAAACATATATGATTTTAAGTTCATTTTAGTGCTACAATGGTTGCCCGATACGATTTCGTTAACGAGGTCAATGCTGAAAATAATTAGAAGATTTTGAAACTCAGAGTAAGGGTTATTCCTTTTTGAAGAGTTTCTAATATCAAGTATGCTGATTCTTTTTAAAAATAAAATAAAATAATTAAAAAATTCTTTAGATTAATTTAACTTCAAATTATGACATGTATAATAATACAAAATTAAAGTTATTAGATTACTTAAAAAAGATGATGATAAGGCAATCATGATTGAATTGATAACGAATAGTGAGGGAGATAAAATTTATTTTTATCTCACAGTAGTTACTTATGCGTTAACGTCAATAGGACAACAATATATGCATTAAAGTGGTTAAGAATAAGAGTTCTTCATATATATATATATATATATATAAAACAACATAATGGACTAAATATACCTATTATGGTAAGTTCATATACAAGATCCATAAACAAAATTCACATATGAGCAGTGCTATCAATAACAAGTCCAATAATAATATTGATTACAATTTAAGCTAAACAATATGTTCTAATAATTTTAACACCTAATTAATTTGAGTTTTATAAAATTATAATATGATTTATGCTAATTCACATAAAATTATTTTAACATTCTCTCACTTGAATGACATAAGTCATATTACTGTATTTCAATAATTAAGAAAACAATTCTCCAGATTAATCAAACAACATGTGACTCTAACTTGATGTCAAAATCGAGCAATGACTCTCAACCATTGGTCCAAAATAGGCTACAAGCATCTCAACAATGTAGAAAATCATACTCGATAAGAGTATTGATATCATACATGCAAGATATTCATATATCAATGACCCAACAAAATGTTGTATATGGGTAATGAGAACACACAATAAAATTGCATGCCAATATGTAATTAAAGTACAATTCCCAACAAAATAGCCCTAAACATCCACCCAAGATGCTTTATAAGATTTAACAAAATATCTCAGCACAACAATGAGTGAAATGAGTCTAGGTCTAAAATATCTCTACAATATGTCATAATACAAACAAATAAAACTATGTCGATAATAATAACAACAATATTATATGACAAAGACAATAGTAGCAACATAATTGTTTAAGGTCTCGAGACATAATAATAAAATGAACTGGAGCCATAACAACATCTCAATCTAGTATATTATTTTTAACTTATTAAGTGATATCGAAATTATTAATGGGATCATCATGAATAAAAGGAGATGTCACTATCTCTAAAAAGGGAACAACAAATATACGAACGACAACATGCTCATCTCTGAAATCAATAATACGCGACTCCTGAGTTCCATCATGTTCTAAGTCAGCCCAATCGAATTTAATAACTCTAGTAGTATAAGAGACATAATAGAGCCTATAACTCCTTGAGCCAATACAATAGCAAATAAAAAAATCACTAATGATTTTGAGATCAAGCTTCTTTAACTATAGGTTATAAGACCTCACTTCGCCTTACAGCCCCAAACACAAAAATGCCTCAAACTAGGTTGTTTGTCTGATATAAGCTCATATGAAGTTTTCAGCATAGATTCACATGGCACATGATTCAAAATATAAGTAGCAATTTTCAAGGCATCTCCCACAATAATGACTAAGCATGCACCCCACACATTTGACCTTTTTACTATATTTCAATTCAACAATGGTCTTAAATGTTCAAAAAGCATCTAAAGATTCAGATCTTTCACACAATAAGTTGATCCATTCATGCCTAGAGAAATCGTCAATGAAGGTGATGAAGTATTTAAAAATGTCCATAGCAATAGGCGCAATAGGCCCTGTTGATACCCAATTTTATCCGTGAAATTTCTTTTTTATGTTTGTTCATAGACTAATAATCCTGTGATAATTGATGTTTAATTACTTTGCTTTGCACTCTTTTTATGATAAAATAAAATAAAATACAAAAAATAAAAATAAAAATATAGAAAAAAAAATCTCCCACTCATTCACCTGCACTCACTCTCACCCACTCCCAACACTTTCACTTGCACTCACCCTCACCCACTCTCCGACACCCTAACCCACTCCACTACAACCATTCCGACACAATTACTCAATCATGCACCCACTCCCACACAATTACTCAATCATGCACCCACTCCCACATAATTATCCAATCATGCATCCACTCATTCACCCACTGCATGCACCAACACACTCCACTCACTCATGTATAGTCTTACTTTTTAAATATCATACCTCCTCTTCTCCATCGACAACTAAACCAGGAACCTTCACCTTCAACCTCACAGAGGACCAACTTCAAGACCTTCAGGATCTCTCCACCGTGAATCACCTCCCCATCACCACCTTGCTGACACCTCTATCACCCAACCATTTCAATCCCCGTAACCCCCATTCCCCTTCATCTTCATTATCAACATTCACCTCCCTCACCACAAGCCTCCATAACCAATCACCCAAACTAATTCACCAACTTCAACCCAAAACCATCTGCTCCGCCCAACCGTGACCACCATTACTTCCAACTACGCACACACCAACCGAAACCATCCCGCCCTCCCAAACCGTGACCCTTCATCACATCCCCCAACCAAAACCTTGACTCACGGCCCCATCACCATCTCCACCTTCACCAACCAATCTCCCTCACCCTCAAGTTCACCTACGACCTCATCAACTCACAAGCAACCCCCATCACTTCCATCTCCAATCTCCATTCACGTGAAAGCCAACACCCACAACTGAGTCAACTCAGTGAGTCACCATAACCTCACCCGAGCTCCCAACCGTGAACCTCCATAGCAACCCATCGCAACTCCGACCGTGCCTCCACCGTGAGCTCTCCTCCCCATCACCGTGAGCCTCTGCTCCAAGACCACCACGGATCCGAGTAACCCACGACCTCCGCACACTACCCTTCACCATTTCAAAACTGCTAATGCCTCTATTCGTACTGTCCACGCCGCCTCTCGCTATTTCTCCGCGCGCGCCAGCCATACCATAGAATAACACCACCCATCAACCCAGATTGCATTTTCGGATCTACACTCACCTCTGCCATCTCCGTCCAGTATCACCCACGATCCGCCACCTTGCGACGTCGCAGAGCTCGATCTGCCTCGCTCGATCTCGGATCCGCGCCACCGTGCTCCACCGCAGCGCAACCTGAGATCCGGCCAGCCCGAACCAGAGCCGCGCGCTCCACCCCACGATAGCTCGACCCCGACCGTGCGCTACACTACCAGCAGCCACCAAGCCACCAGACACGACCACCGTGAGCCTCACCCTCCATCTCTTCCTCTGTTTTGTTAAATCCATAGACTAATTGTCTCTCTCCCTCTCTCCCTTTTTTAGATTAAAAGCTAACTAAAGCAAGCAAATGGGCTGGCAGCCCACACTTTTTTTATTTTATTATTTTTCTCCTTTTAAAAAAATCAGAAAGTAATAAAGGAATATATATATATATATATATATATATATACTTTAAGCTTTTTTTGTGTCATTTAAAATTAATTGTTGTTAGATGGTGTACTCTATGTAATGATGTGTTTTATATGGTGTATTGTGGTTAATAAAATTTTGAAAAAGCGAAAACAAGAAATAAAAGGTTATGAAAAATAAAAATAAAGATAAAAAAAATAATTGTTTGGTGATTATTGTGATTAATTTGGTTCTTATTTTATTTTTATGGTATTTACTTAACTAATGAAAAATGATGTTTACTTGTTTGTCCTTTGCTTTTCTTAAAAAAAATTAAAGTAAAAAAAAAGCTTTTAATTCATGCAATGACCAATGATGATGATTGAATAACAGATGTTATCTTCAATGTCGTTTGGATCATAAGAGTTTATTGAGTAATTCAGTGCTAACTTGAGTCTTGTGTAAGAATAAGTATTGTTTTCAAATAAAATTCATTAAAAAAAATCTTTGTTTTAATTAAAATCACTCACCCAATCATTTTTTAAAGAACTACATGACTTTGAGTTCCCCATTGCACCAGGGGATACGTAGGAGCAGAAATTCATTTCTGTCAAGCTAAAAAATAAATTTTCATAATTTGATTATTCATTTTTTTCTTTTAAAATAAAAAAAATAGTTATAAAGTCTTTTTCTAAAAAGGGTAAAAATAAATATATTTGAGATTATTAAATTTTACACAACTAATATAAGGTATCGTTCCTAGAATGGGCAGTGTAGGGTGCTAACACCTTCCCTACCTGTAATCGACTCCCGAATTCAAACTCATTTTCCAAAAGACCAGTTTCCTAATTAAAGGTTTTTTTTTAATGTTTTCCCAATTCAAATAAACATTGGTAGCGACTCTATTGATTTTTCAAAAATTGAATATTTTCGGTCGTCCCATCTCGATCCCGGTTGCGACAGATGACGACTCCACTGGGGACCGAGAGAGTCAGGCATGTCGTTGTTAGTTGTGCAAATTTTTAATAATCTCTATTTATTTATTTTACTCATTTTTGTCTTTGTTTTATTTTATTATTTGTTTGTAAATATTTTTTTATGTTATCATGTGTTAACTTTGATTTATTTGTATATATTTGTGTTTCTTTTTATTATTATTATTATTATTATTATTATTTTGATTGATTGTTGAAACCCTAGGGTAGATGATTACTAGTTGGTTATTATATATGTGTTTTTGTAGGTTGGGTGTAATTTTGTCTTTTTAAATTTTTGTACATATGTTTCCACATACACATCACTGTCACTTCACACACAAGCTCTATTCCCGAGCTCAATACCTTGTAGGCTTAGATAGAGGGCGAAGTAGTGTTGCTTTGTGAGACCTTTGGTCTCCAGTCAGGCACATGAAAACCCCCCACTCAAATTGAACTCTTTCCGCTTGTAACCTATCATGGGTGAGGATGGAGGACTCTTGCTAGCCGAGTATTGGTGACAGTAAGAGGCAATTTGGGGACCTTTTTTTTTATAAGGATCTAGAACCAAAGCTATCACTTATAGATATAACCTTAGAGCTACTGTCGTTCATAGAACCCATCCTGCTAAACGGGTACCAAGATTAGGTACCCATTTTCCTCTAACACATGAGGAATTTCTGTTTGTCTTTTATTTTAGTTGTTACCTTTTTTTTTTGGTTATTTTCTTTTACCTTGCGTTTGCATGTGTGATTCAATACTGTGAAGATATCGATAAACCTCGAGCATGGATAAAGGAAAAGCAGCTATAATGTCCGAGGTTGCAGAGAGTATTCGGGCTGTCAGTGAAGAGTCTGCAAGAACCCAAGCCAAGGAAGGAAATAGTTCACGTCACGAGGATGCTCCTTTACCTCCCTTAATGGGGAGCCATGACTTTGAGCAAAATGACTTAAGGAGGCTCCGTAATGTGTGGTGTAGTATGAGAAGACAAGAAGAGTTCAATGACAAGTATAGAGATATTGCAGCTCTCATGTTCATCACCCCTGACCTCCAAATGTTAAAAGCTATGCTTCATTTTTGGGACCCCTCATATCGGTGTTATACTTTCCAACAATTTGACTTGGTGCCAACAATTGAGAAGTATGCTAAGCTTCTTAATAGAGAAGACATGCCCAAGGACAAAGTGTACTCGCATGACCCCAAGAAGACGCCAAGAAGGATGCTGTCCAAATTGATAGGTATTCATGCCAATGAATTGGACAAGTACATGATGAATGGAGGACGAAGTCTGGATTCAGAGTTCTTGCTTAGGATGGTTGAAGCTCAAGTTGATCAAAGTTTTGGTTTAGTAGCACTAGCCCTTGCTATTTATGGGTTAGTAATCTTCCCGAGATGGAAAAATCAAATAGATGGACAAGAGATCAATTTGTTCGAGCAGATTGAGCATGGGGTACACCCAGCCCCACCAATTTTAGCTGAGACAATTTGATCCCTGAATTATTGCCGAGTCCATCAGAAAGGAAGATTTTGGGGGTGTGCACCTTTGCTTGCAGTATGGATGCTTAGTCATATGCCAACCTTAAAGTGCTTTAATCATCCAGAAGTTGATCTGAAACAGTATGTCATACCTAAGCACCCGCTTTCTTTATATGGTCATGACAATTGGCCTCACCGAACTCCTACGATGAGGCAATGGATCAATTTTTTCATGGAAATAAAAGAGGTTGTTTGGAGAGCCAAGTGGTTTCCCTTCACTTATACCACATATAGATGTGGAAGCAAACCATGGGTTCCACTTATTGGCCCATAAGGAGTGGTGGGCTATGCTCCAGCTATAGCCCGAAGACAGATGGCTTCCTTGCAATTCGTTCCTATGACTCATGGATTGTCAACATTTGAATTCTCATATGGTGATGAAGGAGTTGACCACAAGATCAAAGAAGTCATTGAAGATTAGAAGAATGCGAGAAGCGTGAAGCCCGGTCTCCCCTCATCTGAAACAACAAAAGATTATCCATTTTGGCAAGCTAATAGGAAGAAAGGGTTCCTTGCTCCTAAGGTACAAAGCCCGGAGCCACCAATGCACCAGTTTAATGAACCCAAAGACTACTACGCTGAAGCAGAAGGCCGGTATGAAAGCATTTATCAGCAGTGGGCCACCGAGAGAAGAACCTTAATGACTCAACTTGACACCGCAATAAGAAGAACACAAAGTCAAGAACAGGAAGCAGCTTCTAAGGAGTTTGAGATAAAGAAGCTAAGAGAGACTTGTCAAGTCCTCGAGGCAATTATTCAAAGGAAAAATGGCCAATTTGAGGATTTCAAGTCTGAATTTGAAATCTTGAATCAGCAGCTGAAAGACCATGTTGAACGGTCTGCTTCCTTAGAGAATAAAAAGAATAAACTAGAGAATGATGTTATTCTCTTGACTAATGAAAAAGATTTCTACCTTAACGCGAGTCAAGATATGGAGCAGAAGGCCAAAGTGGTAATTAACAATGTGAGGAAGATTTCTAATCGATCGAGAAAAAGGGCAAGAGAGATTCTCGAAGTGGAGGTTAAGTTGATGTCAGGAGAAACCCAGGAGCTTTTGACTCAAGTTAGGAAGGATCTCAACTTCCTCGACAAATTTCATTGAAGAAAACTTCCAAAATTAGTTTTTTGGGAGTACTTATGTAATGTTCCTCGGTTTCAATGGAAATATTGAGTTAGCCTTATTCATTCTATCTTGTTTTATAAAGCTAATGTCTACATCTTTAAATATACAAGACAAGTTGTAAAGGCTACCTCTCTATGGCCTCAAAGCTTTTCTTTTTGAATGAACGAGGTTTATCGATATCATTTGCTGCTTTGGATCATGTCTCTGCATGTATAATTTTACTTTTGTTTGCATTTTTTTCCCTCCTCATGCTCCTAATAATGATAACAAATAATGAATATAGAAAAAAAAATTGTCTCTACGACATCCTTATAGGACTCGTTCCCAAGCTAGGATCATGGATGAAATAGAACAAACTCAAGAGTTAAAGGATGAAGTGAATCAGCTCAAAGAGCAAATGTCCAAGATGATGGAGATGCTACAGTCCATGAAAAATAGAAGGAACACAGATGGGAATCCCTCAGTGGCAAACAAAGGATATCCGGCCACGCCTCTTCACCCGCCCAATTTCACTTCAATTCCTCTACAATACCAAGGCTTTAATCCTCAAGGGGTTGTGATGCCGCTCACCATTTATCCAAACAACACCACTCAACCCTCGGTCACCAGTTCGTAGGAAAACCAGGTGCCATCAATCCCACGATATGGTCTCCCTCTAGGATATGTACCACCATTAGCCGCCAACCCCCTTAATAATACCACCCTAGTAGTAACGCCAACTTCAAACCCGCTAAACACTTCTCAAACCCAAGTCCCTCAGCCAAATGTCAGTGAAGCCCTGCCGACACAGCACTCATTCCCTTTCTTTATCCCACCATATGGTCTCCCTTCCGGATTTGTACCACCACAGGCATCCAATCCATATAATGGCAACATGCCTGCTTCAAATTCAATAAGCACAGCCCAACCGCATGCTCATTACCCTGGTGCTAGTGGAATCTCACCTGCGCAACATCTTGTTCCTACTTTCATGCGACAATATCCAACGAATTCTTCTGCTGAATATCCTCAGTCCAAAGAGAAGTTTGAAATTCTTGAGGAGAGACTACGAGACATAGAAGGAGCAAGTGGCTATAGTCTTTTAGATGCCTCAGAGCTCTGTCTTGTCCCGGATGTGGTGATTCCCCCAAAGTTTAAAGTCCTAGATTTCGATAAATATAAGGGAGCCACTTATCCAAAGAACCATCTAACCATGTAGATCCGTAAGATGGCTTCTCATGCACATGATGACAAGTTGCTAATCCATTTCTTCCAAGACAGCTTAACTGGGGCAGCTTCAAATTGGTACACACATCTTGAGCGTGCCCATATAAGGAGTTTCAAGGATTAGTTGATGCTTTCTTAAAGCAGTATAAGTATAACATCGATATGGCACCTGATAGATTACAATTGCAGAATATGGCTAAGAAAGATGTTGAAACGTTTAAGGAATATGCTCAGCGATGGAGGGAAACGGCTGCTCAGGTAGAGCCCCCATTGACAGAAAGAGAAATGGTGGCCACGTTCATCGACACTCTGCAATCACCCTTTTATGACAAAATGATAGGGAGTGTGTCATCAAATTTTTCACACATGGTCATCATTGGAGAAAGAGTCGAGGGAGGCATGAGAAGTGGGAAGATAGTTGAAAGTTCAACAGAGACATTTAATGCAAAGAGGCCCCCAACATAGAAGAAAAGAGAAGGAGAAACTCATGCTGTTACTTTTGATCAAAGAAGCTTTACCCAAGGGAAACATAACCGATCACCTAGCAATACTCAACCATCCTTCCAACCTCCCTACATACCTTACAACCCATACTTTGCTCATGTCTCCCAAGTTCCACATCCCCAATCTTACCACCCGTATGTTTCCAATGCTTCACAAGCTCATTACCCCCAGCCTCACCACCCAATGATACCTTACCGGACACTATCCCCCACTCAACACCAAACACCCTCTGCCTTACCGCCTCAAATAGCTCAACCATGGACCCAAAATCCAAACACAAACCAAAGAAGGCCACCAAATAACCAAGAAAGAAAGTTTGTCCATTTTGACCCAATCCCTATGGCATACACTGAGTTACTACCCCAACTCATCCGTAACTCTCTTTTGGCACCTTGCCCGATGAAACCATTAGAACCCCCATACCCAAAAGGATTTGACCCAAATGCCAAGTGTGACTACCACGCAGGGGCCGTAGGGCATTCCACAGAGAATTGCAAAGCACTGAAGTTTAAGGTGCAAGATTTAATCAATGCTAAATGGTTGAATTTCAAGCCAAATACTCCTAGTGTGGGCCACAACCCTTTGCCTAATCATGGGAATCCTACAGTCAATGCTATAGAGGAGTGCTCTGCCCAGCAACTTATAAGACAAGTGGCAGATATCAAAACCCCTATGAAGGTCTTTTTTAAAGAGCTCTACAAATCTGGGATGATGGAAGCTCATATTAAAGAGAAAGAGGGCGACGAGGATGAAATAATGTGCAATCTCCATGGGAATATGGGGCATTCTATTGAGGAATGTGGTGAGTTCAGACAAATCCTCCAAGATCTAATGGATATACAATTAGTGCAAATAGGTCATCTATGTGACAATGGTGGCATAAGCATGGTGGATGAGTGTGTTGTTCCACAATCGCAAGAAGGTCAGGAAGCCATAAACCCTCTGGTCCCTTCTATTGCAAGTCCAGCTATCAAACCATTGGTTATCTATTACACTAAAGTTGCAGCTGCGCCGTCTCCATGTGGCCCAAGGCCCATCACTATTCAAGTTCTTAGCCCTTTTCCATTCAAAAACACAAAGGCAGTACCGTGGAATTATGATGTGCAAATCCTTGGAAGCAATCCCACAAACGATCAACCAAAAGTTTCATCTTGTTCGACCTCTGTTGTCACTAATATATCAGGGATCGGAGGGATGACACGAAGTGGTCACATTTATACTCCGGAGGAGCTGTGAAAAGGGCAAGAAGAAGAAGAAAAGAAAAGAAACTGCAAGGGGAAGAGCAAGATAGGAGAAACTTCCATGGAAAATGAAGTAAAGGAAAAAGAAGAGTCGACAAAGCTAAATGAGTATAAGAAGGAGGTATCTGATGAAGAGGCCTGTGAATTTTTGAAGTTCATTAAGCAAAGTGAATACAGAGTGGTAGATCAGTTGAATCGCACCCCTGCAAGGATATCACTCTTGTCCTTATTGATGAATTCTGAGCCACATAGAAAAGTATTGATGAAGATACTGAATCAAGCCCATGTTTCTCATGACATTACAGTTGACAAGTTAGGCGGTATTATTGGCAACATTACTGCTGATAATTATGTCACTTTCACTGATGATGAAATACCTGCTGAAGGAATGGGACACAACAAGGCGCTACACATTTCTGTTAAATGCCAAGAGCATATAATGGCTAGAGTGCTCATTGACAATGGTTCCTCTTTGAATGTGTTGCCAAAATCAACTCTCTCCAAGTTGCCTTTTGATGAGACTTACATGAAACCAAGTACAATGATCGTGAGAGCTTTTGATGGAACCTGGAGAGAAGTAATAGGAGAAATTGAGATCCCAGTTCAAATTGGACCTACTATCTTTCATATACTCTTCCAGGTGATGGACATCATACCAACTTACAGTTGTCTCTTAGGACGACCTTGGATTCATTCTGCTGGAGCCGTGTCGTCCACATTGCATCAGAAAGTGAAGTTCATAATTGGCAGTAGGTTGGTGATCATTTCGGGTGAGGAAGACCTATTAGTGAGTAAACCACTATCAACCCCTTACATTGAAGTTGCAGAAGAAGCTCTTGAAACTGCGTTCCAAGCACTGGATATTGTTAATGCCACTTATGTGGAAGAAGGAGCACAAATTTTAAAGCCACAGCCATCTAATGCATCCATGATGATGGCTAAGGTCATGCTTGAAAGAGGATATCAATGTGGAAGGGGACTAGGAATGAACGAACAAGGCATTATGAAGTTCCTACAATCCTGTGAAAACAAAGACAGGTTCGGGCTAGGATATAAACCCACCAAAGTTGATAAAAGAAGGGTTATAGAAGAGAAAAAAGAAAAGAGGTTGGCTCGGTTGAAAAATCGGGAGCCTAAAACTAAGGGGATCCCCATCTGTGACATCCGTCAAAGCTTTCGAAGTGCAGGATTGGTGTTTCTGAACCAAGTAACTGCTATCGAAGATGATCAACCCATCAATCATAGTGTCAACGTGGTGTACCCATGTTCCCCAGATGCAGAACTCAACAATTGGGAGTTCGTTGATTTTCCCATGACCTTTGAAACTGATTCAAAGTAATTATGTAATGCTAATCCTTTAGCTCTACCCAAGGCTTTAGGAAGATATGTTGTAAAAGTAGGCTCACATGTTTTTATTTTAATATTTACTATCAATAAATGCATTTTAAAATTATCTTGCCATTTTTTTTTTCTTTTCCTTTTTAGCTTTTTGCCTGACCATTACATTAACCTTTATTCATTACTTCTTTTTATTTGTGTTAATACCAATAAATGCAGATCTGAAAGTGACTCTCTTGAAAATGACAGTGCTATGACCCCATTATATGATTTTGACTATCTCATTAATCATGTTGATAAGGATAATGATGACAATTGGGAACCCTCTCCTGAGTTAATGAGATTAATGGAGCAAGAAGCCAAAGAAATTCAACCCCATAAAGAACCAACTGAAGTGATTAATTTAGGGTCGGAAGATGATAAAAAGAAGTAAAAATTGGCACTTCCATGAAAAAAAGATGAGCGAAGCAAGTTGGTCAAGCTCTTATCTGATTATTGTGACATTTTTGCATGGTCGTACCAAGATATGCCCGGGCTAGATACTAGCATGGTTGAACATAAATTGCCATTAAAACCAGAATGTCCTCCCGTCAAGCAAAAGTTGAGACGAATGAAGCTAGAGATGTCACTAAAAATTAGAGAAGAGGTTAAAAAGCAGTTTGATGCAGGTTTCCTTGCCGTCGCAAAGTACCCTCAATGGGTCGCCAACATTGTTCCTGTCCCAAAGAAAGATGGGAAAGTACGAATGTGCGTTGACTATAGAGATCTGAATAGGGCTAGCCCTAAAGATAACTTTCCTCTACCTCACATAGATGTCTTGGTGGATAACACTGCTCAACATTCATTTTTCTCCTTCATGGATGGTTTCTCTGGGTACAATCAGATCAAGATGGCACCTGAAGACATGGAGAAGACCATATTCATCACTCTATGGGGAACTTTTTGCTACAAAGTAATGCCATTTGGATTGAAGAATGCAGGAGCAACTTATCAAAGGGCAATGGTAACTTTGTTCCATGACATGATGCATAAAGAAATAGAAGTTTACGTGAATGACTTGATTGCTAAGTCTAGAACAGAAGAATACCATGTTGTTAATTTGCAAAAGCTCTTTGAACATTTGAGAAAGTTCAGGCTCAGACTAAATCCTGCTAAATGCACTTTTGGTGTAAGATTAGGCAAGCTTTTGGGGTTTGTGGTTAGCCAGAAAGGGATAGAAGTTGATCCAGACAAAGTTCGAGCAATCATAGAGATGCCACCTCCTCGCACTGAAAAAGAAGTTCGAGGGTTTCTAGGGAGACTGAACTATATTGCTAGATTTATATCCCAATTAACTGTAACGTGCGAACTAATTTTCAAGTTACTGTGTAAAAACCAGACCGTAGAATGGAATGAAGATTGTCAGGCAGCATTTGAGAAGATCAAGCAGTATCTGCAAGAACCCCCAGTTTTGGTACCTCTAGTGCCAAGAAGACCTCTTATCATGTACTTGATTGTATTAGATGAATCCATGGGCTGTGTATTGGGGCAGCATGATGAAACTGGTAGAAAAGAATATGCCATCTATTACTTGAGTAAGAAGTTCACCAACTATGAGGCAAAATACTCATTGTTAGAATGCACGTGTTGTGCCTTGGCATGGGCGGCCCACCGTTTGAGGCAGTACATGTTGAGTTACACCACTTGGTTAGTGTCCAAAATGGACCTAATCAAGTACATCTTTGAAAAGCCTGCTCTCTCGGGGAGGATTACACGTTGGCAAGTTTTGCTATCAGAATATGACATTATCTATGTCACCCAAAAGGCAGTAAAAGGCAGCGCCCTTGTAGAATTCTTGGCAAGTCAACCTGTGGAGGAATATGGGTCTATGCAGTGTGAATTCCCTGAAGAAGATATAATGGCTTTATTTGGAGAAGAAGAATCCCTGGAAAAGGAAAAATGGACCTTGTTGTTCGATGGAGCTTCCAATTCACTAGGGCATGGAATTGGAGCCATACTAATTTCACCCAAGAACAATTTCATCCCAATCACTGCTAGACTGTGCTTTGATTGTACAAACAATGTAGCTGAGTATGAAGCATGTGCCATAGGAATCCAAGCAACAATAGAATCAAAGGCAAAAGTTCTTGAGGTATACGGGGACTCCGCCTTAGTCATTCATCAACTAAAGGGAGAATGGGAGACACGAGATGCCAAATTAATCCCTTACCATGTTTACATCAAGGAGTTGATTAAACAACTGGACAAAGTCACATTCCATCATGTCCCTCAGGAAGACAATCAGTTGGCTGATGCTTTAGCCACATTATCATCAATGTTCAAAGTAAGCCATGATAGGGACTTCCCACTTATAAAGATAGAAAGTCGTGACCAACCGGTATATTGTCAAATGGTAGATGTGGAGCCAGATGGGAAACCATGGTATCGTGACATCAAATGCTTTATCCAGAGTAGAGAATACCCTCCAGATGCTTCAGAAAATGACAAAAGGACCCTCAGAAGACTCGCAATGGGTTTCTTTCTTAATGGGGAAGTGCTTTATAAGAGGAATCACGATATGGTGCTGCTAAGATGTGTTGATGCAACGGAGGCAGAGAAAATCATTAGAGATGTTCATGAAGGTTCTTTTGGAACTCACGCAAATGGGCACGCAATGGCAAGAAAGATACTAAGGGCTGGATACTATTGGTTGACAATAGAAACTGATTACTTCAATTATGTAAGGAAGTGCCATAAATGCCAGACATACGCTGACAAGGTTTATGCACCACCAATACCTTTAAATGTTTTAATAGCACCTTGGCCATTCTCGATGTGGGGAATGGATGTCATAGGGCCCATTGAACTGAAGGTCTCAAATGGACATCGCTTTATTCTTGTTGCAATTGATTACTTCACAAAATGGGTTGAAGCTGCGTCTTATGCCAATGTCACCAGAAGTGTAGTGATCAGGTTTGTCAAAAGGGAGTTGATTTGTCGTTATGGTTTACCAAGCAAGATCATCACTGACAATGCCACTAATCTGAATAATAAGATGATGAAAGAGATGTGTGAGGATTTCAAAATTGAGCACCACAATTCTTCACCTTATCGCCCTAAGATGAATGGGGCAGTTGAGGCAGCAAACAAGAACATCAAGAAAACTATCCAGAAGATGGTTGTAACATATAAAGATTGGCACGAAATGCTACCATTTGCATTGCATGGTTATCGTACGTCTGTTCGTACTTCAACTGGGGCAACCCATTTCTCTTTAGTTTATGGAATAGAAGCAGTACTCCCTATTGAAGTGGAAATACCATCATTAAGAGTGCTGATGGAGGCAGGATTAGAAGAAGCTGAATGGGTCCAGACTCGACTTGATCAGTTGAACCTCATTGAAGGAAAGAGATTAGCTGCACTGTGTCATGGCCAACTTTATTAGAAGAGAATGATGAAAGCCTATGCAAAAAAGGTGCATCCCCGACAGTTTCAAGAAGGAGATCTAGTACTCAAGAAGATTCTCCCCATTCAAAATGATCATCGAGGAAAATGGACTCCAAACTATGAAGGGCCTTATGTTGTAAAAAGGGCTTTCTCGGGAGGAGCCTTGATTCTCACAAACATGGATGGTGAAGATTTACCACTTCCCATAAATTCAGATGCGGTCAAAATGTACTATGCTTAAAAGAAGAAGAAGAAAAGAAAAATGGCTCGCTAGGTTGAAAACCTGAAAAGGCGACCTAGGCAAAAGTTAGAGCAACCCGCTAGGTTGAAAACTCGAAAGAGCGACCTAGGCAAAAGTTAGGGTTTTAAAAAATGGTACTTGACACATCCGAAGAAGTGAATTTACCTCAAGTCACAAATTGGGGCAGTTTGAGAGTATCTAGGCTAAACTAGGGTAGTTTAAATATATGAAGTCTTGTCAGGAAACACTCCCAATATATGAGAGCTGGATCAAATCGTATTCTTGGAAACAAATAAATGGGTGTTTAAGGTTGTATGCATGGGAAATTAGCACTGATCATGCAAGAGAACACCACTGAAGAGCTAGAAACTCCATTCCGACATCTCTTTTGTAAACTTGTCAATTATGATCCCTTTTGTACTCTGTTTCTTGTACTGTTCTTTTCTATAATAATAATCCCTCCTTGTTGCAACCCATTGTTGATCTAATCTACATTTTTCATGATAGTTTTATATTAAGATGTGAAACATGTGACAATATTGCAAAAAAAACATTCAGATTTGCTTTAACAATCTCGAAAGGTCATGGGAAACGCAATGAAGTCCTAATAAAAGTATTGATGAGAAAAGAAATGATGACCTGACAAATCATAAAGCAAATCAATGAGTTTCGTTACTATTTGACTTTGATCCTGCTATGGGGAAAAGTCCTTAAGGATTATAGAAACAAAGCTCTAAAAAAAACAAAAAAATAACAAACAAACAAAAACAAAAACAAAAAATTTGCTTACTCAATTTGTTCATAAGCATCTCTACAGTAAGGCATCCATTGCGTCATGCATCATCTTAGGCATTACACGCATTGTCCTCAAGCGTCACTTCTGGCATCACATGCATCGCCTTTGGCATCACATGCATTATCCTCTGGTATCACATTCATTGTATCATTTGCATCATGCACCATCTCTGGCTTCACATGCATTTACAAAATCATTGCTTTTAGTTTCTAGGTCCCCACACTCATTACCTTTTCATTTGCGGGTCGTCGTTGGTTTAACGGACTTTCAATAAAAAAAAAGGAAAAGGAAAAGGAAAAAGAAAAAAGAGAAAAAAAAGAGGTTGAATTTTTCAAAAAAAAACAAATAAACACGGATCAGACAATAAAAAAAACAAAAAAAAAATGCTTTCAAAGATTATCTGCCCTCGTATTGTTTTTTATTTTTTCCAGGTCCCCGCACCAATTGTCTTTAATTTTTAGGTCCCCGCACCCATTGCCTTTTAGTTTCCGAGTCCCCGCACCTAGTGTCTTTTCTTTTCCGGGTCCCCGCACCCATTGTCTTTTCATTTTTGATTCCTTGCATTGGCTTTTAGTTTCCAGGTCCTCGTACCCATCGCTTCCAAGATAAGTCAAGGTCTTACACCTATTGCCTTTCAATTCTCTGGTCCTCGCACCCATCGTTTTCACAGCAAGTCAGGGCCTTGTGCCCATTGCCTTTAAGTTTTTGGTCCAGCTTCGATGGGCACCTTACCCCACAAGTTGTTTGTTGTTTACTTTTCCTATCAAGCTTCGATGGGCACCCTACTCCATAAGCTGCTTGTTGTTTACCTTTCTGTCTAGCTTCGATGGGCACCCTACCCCACAAACTGTTTGTTATTTACCTTTCTGTCTAGCTTCGATGGCACCTTACCCCACAAGCTTTTTGTTGTTTACCTTTCTGTCAGGCTTCGATAGGCCCCCTACTCCACAAGCTGTTTGCTGTTTACCTTTCCGTCCAGCTTCGATGGGCACCCTACCCCACAAGTTGTTTATTTTTTACCTTTTCGTCCAGCTTCGATGGGCACCTTACCCCACAAGCTGTTTGTTGTTTACCTTTCTATCGGGCTTCGATGGGCACCCTACCCCACAAGCTGTTTGCTGTTTTACCTTTTCGTTAAGCTTCGATGGGCACCCTACCCCACAAGCTGTTTGTTGTTTACCTTTCTGTCCAGCTTCGATGGGCACCCTACCCCACAAGCTGTTTGCTTTTTACCTTTCTGTCCAGTTTTAGTGGATACCCAACTCCGTAAGCTTTTACCTTTTCTGTCAAGCTTTGACAGATACCCAACTCCGCAAGCTTTGTATCATTCTATTTAAGTTTTCTGTCGAGCTTCGGCGGATACCCGACTCCGCAAGCTTTTTACCTTTATGCTGTCAAGTTTCAGTGGATACCCGACTCCGCAAGCTTTGTGCTTTTTCTATTTTCAAGCTTCAGCAGGATACCCGACTCCGCAAGCTTTTTACCTTTATGCTGTCAAGCTTCAGTGGATACCCGACTCCACAAGCTTTGTGCCTTTTCTATTTTCAAGCTTCAGCAGGATACCCGACTCCGCAAGCTTTTTACCTTTATGCTGTCAAGCTTCAGTGGATACCCGACTCTGCAAGCTTTGTGCCTTTTCGATTTTCAAGCTTCAGTAGGATACCCGACTCCGCAAGCTTTTTACCTTTATGCTGTCAAGCTTCAATGGATACCCGACTCCGCAAGCTTTGTGCCTTTTCTATTTTCAAACTTCAGCAGGATACCCGACTCCGCAAGCTTTTTACTTTTTCATCAAGCTTCATGGACAAAATTGAATTAACTCATTTGCTTTCCATTTATCTTAAACGTAAAGCAAAGGGAGGCAGCTGTTGATACCCAATTTTGTTCGTGAAATTTCATTTTTATGTTTGTTCATAGACTAATAATCCTGTGATAATTGATGTTTAATTACTTTGCTTTGCACTCTTTTTATGATAAAATAAAATAAAATACAAAAAATAAAAATAAAAATATAGAAAAATAAAAAAAAAATCTCCCACTCATTCACCTGCACTCACTCTCACCCACTCCCAACACTTTCACCTACACTCACCCTCACCCACTCTCCGACACCCTAACCCACTCCACCGCAACCACTCGACACAATTACTCAATCATGCACCTACTCCTACACAATTACTCAATCATGCACCCACTCCCACACAATTATCCAATCATGCATCCACTCATTCACCCACTGCATGCACCGACACACTCCACTCACTCACGTATAGTCTCACTTTTTAAATATCATACCTCCTCTTCTTCATCGACAACTGAACCAGGAACCTTCACCTTCAACCTCACAGAGGACCAACTTCAAGACCTTCAGGATCTCTCCACCGTGAATCACCTCCCCACCACCACCTTGCTGACACCTCTATCACCCAACCATTTCAATCCTCGTAACCCCATTCCCCTTCATCTTCATTATCAACATTCACCTCCCTCACCACAAGCCTCCATAACCAATCACCCAAACTAATTCACCAACTTCAACCCAAAACCATCCCGCTGCTCGCTAAACCGTGACCACCATTACTTCCATTACGCATACACTAACCGAAACCATCCCTCTCCCAAACCGTGACCCTTCATCACATCCCCCAACCAAAACCTTGACTCACGGCCCCATCACCATCTCCACCTTCACCAACCAATCTCCCTCACCCTCAAGTTCACCTACGGCCTCATCAACTCACAAGCAACCCCCATCACTTCCATCTCCAATCTCCATTCTCCATTCACGTGAAAGCCAACACCCACAACTGATTCAACTCAGTGAGTCACCATAACCTCACCCGAGCTCCCAACCGTGAACCTCCATAGCAACCCATCGCAACTCCGACCGTGCCTCCACCGTGAGCTCTCCTCCCCATCACCGTGAGCCTCTGCTCCAAGACCACCACGGATCCGAGTAACCCACGACCTTCGCACACTACCCTTCACCATTTCAAAATTGCTAATGCCTCTGTTCGTATTGTCCACGCCGCCTCTCGCTGTTTCTCCGCGCGCGCTAGCCATACCATAGAACAACACCACCCATCAACCCAGATTGCATTTTTGGATCTACACTCACCTCTGCCATCTCCATCCAGTATCACCCGCGATCCGCCACCTCGCGACGTCGCAAAGCCTGATCTGCCTCGCTCGATCTCGGATCCGCGCCACCGTGCTCCACCGCAGCGCAACCTGAGATCCGGCCAGCCTGAACCAGAGCCGCGCGCTCCACCCCGCGATAGCTCGACCCCGACCGCGCGCTACACTACCAGCAGCCACCAAGCCACCAGACACGACCACTGTGAGCCTCACCCTCCATCTCTTCCTCTGTTTTGTTAAATCCAGAGACTAATTGCCTCTCTCCCTCTCTTCCTTTTTTAGATTAAAAGCTAACTAAAGCAAGCAAATGGGGTGGCAAGCCCACACTTTTTTTATTTTATTATTTTTCTCCTTTTAAAAATAAATCGTAAAGAAAGTAAAAAATTAATATATATATATATATATATATATATATATATATATATATATTTTGTATACTTTAAGCTTTTTTTGTGTCATTTAAAATTAATTGTTGTTAGATGGTGTACTCTATGTAATGATGTGTTTTACATGGTGTATTGTGGTTAATAAAATTTTGAAAAAGCGAAAACAAGAAATAAAAAGGTTATGAAAAATAAAAATAAAGATAAAAAAATAATTATTTGGTGATTATTGTGATTAATTTGGTTCTTATTTTATTTTTATGGTATTTACTTAACTAATGGAAAATGATGTTTACTTGTTTGTCCTTTGCTTTTCTTAAAAAAAATTAAAGTAAAAAAAAAGCTTTTAATTCACGCAATGACCAGTGATGATGATTGAATAACAAATGTTATCTTCAATGTCGTTTGGATCATAAGAGTTTATTGAGTAATTCAGTGCTAACTTGAGTCTTGTGCAAGAATAAGTATTGTTTTCAAATAAAATTCATTAAAAAAATCTTTGTTTTAATTAAAATCAATCACCCAATCATTTTTTAAAGAACTACGTGACTTTGAGTTCCCTATTGCACCAGGGGATACGTAGGAGCTGAAATTCATTTCTGTCAAGCCAAAAAATAAATTTTCATAATTTGGTTATTCATTTTTTTCTTTTAAAATAAAAAAAATAGTTATAAAGTCTTTTTCTAAAAAAGATAAAAATAAATATATTTGAGATTATTAAATTTTACACAACTAATATAAGGTACCGTTCCTAGAATGGGCAGTGTAGGGTGCTAACACTTTCCTTACCTGTAATCGACTCCCGAATTCAAACTTATTTTCCAAAAGACCAGTTTCCTAATTAAAGGGTTTTTCTAATGTTTTCCCAATTCAAATAAACATTGGTGACGACTCCATTGATTTTTCAAAAATTGAATATTTTCGGTCGTCCCATCGCTATCCCGGTTGCGACAGGCCCACAAATGTCTTTATGAATCAACTATAGTATTCCTTTACACTTATTAAACCACTCTTCCTGGCTTCAACAGTTAACTTCCTTTTTATACAATCAATACAAGTATCAAAATCAAAGAAGTCTAGATCATGAAGAATATTCTCCTTGATCAAATTCTTTATTCTTTCCCTAGAGATATGGCCTGAACTTCTATGCCACAACATATTTATTCCTACTAACATCATCTACATTTGAATGCCATTGATTAACCAAAAAAGGTTAAACATTTAACACACGAAGGCCATTAGATGAAACTCCAAAACTAACAAGAACAAAATTATAATGTAAAGGAACTCTCTTATCACTAAAGAGAAAAGAATACAAAAATTATCCAAAGAAAATATTGAAATCAAGTTCCTTCTTATAAAGGACACATAGATGGTGCCTTTTAAACATAAAGAATTTCTAGTACATAACTTCAACGAAACAACACCTATGTACTTCACTTTAACACTAACTATATTTCCTGTTGTGATCATCAACTCTCCTTCACTTGCCCTTCGCCCTTTTTTTTTTTGGAACTCCAGTAATGAGCTCATTATATGAGTAGTTGCACTAACTATCTAACCAACAAGTGTTAGAAGGGACATTAAAAAGATTGGATTTAAAAGCATATTAGAGTCAAGGGTTCAACTTCTTTATCTTTAATCCAATTATTAAACTCTATAGAATTAGCTAGTCTGAGCCAATTTACAAATTTTGTGGCATGTTCACGTTCACCATTCACATATTCATGCTTAGTTGTGGTCAACACAGGGAGGTCACAGGCCCTTTTAGATTCTTCAACTTCTTTACAAAATTTGTTGGCGTTATCCATTTCACGGATACTCTCTTTAATGACTTTGTCCATGCTATATGCTTTATGGTCATGAGATGACCTTTATTTGAATGATCGTTCACTTTTCATATTTTACCCTAACTGTAATGGAAGACATATGGGATACGTGGCTCATTCTCAATAAAAGCAACATCAACAATAGAGACGGCCAAAAATAAATTCACTGACTCAACTCAGTTCTCATAATTGGTCCCACATAGCTTTGTCAAAACACTCATTTTCACAAGCAAAGTTGAATACTCAATATTTGAAAGGAGATTTTTTTGTCGAGCATATCAATATACAAGATGAGCAATAATCACAATATAGCTCTCTCATGCAATTATAATCCCGACTTATTACACATGAGCAGACTCCTATAGACATTAAATTCATATCCCTAAAGTTAGTACTAAGAGGATACTAAAAACTCTAAGGACATAATCATTAGTGACTTTAACAAATCATCAGAAATTACATTAATAAAAACAAATTGATAAGGTGAACGAATTATCAACATAATCTTCAATACCACGAAATAATAATATTGTATCAACAAAATAGCACATTGCCATAATTGGTCCCGCGAAGGCGAGCTTGCAATTATGAGATGTACCCAAAAGTTCTACAACGTTTTAAATAATAGCTCCTAGGACAAAACTACATAAAGAATAACAAGAAATAGCAATATACAATATTTTACATAGCATTTTATGCACAAAATAGAACTGAAAATTATTTCAGTAACTAAATAATAACAAGTTTAAGAGTACAGATTGTACAACACTCCTAGCAATATCACAATTATGTTGAAAAAATTCTAGGTCAAAACTCAGAGAGTATACTATAATTATTTTAACATTATGCAATATTATATATACAACATAACATCAAAATTATTTAAATAATCAAATGACCCCATGTTCGAGAGTATGCAATATAATGATGTGTAGTAGTATCATAATAGTGCACAAAAAAATTTAGGTCCAAAAGTGGAGAGTATTACATGAATTTAGTCATTATAAATTAACCAAAATTCAAAATATATAACTCCAAATGTCCAAAAAATAAATAATTTTTTTACAAAATTACAAGAAGGGCACAGAGAATAATGCAAAAAAGTAAAAGTGAAAAATCAATTTTCTACAATTTACACTCTCCTACACTCTCTAGGACTGCGAGTGGTCTTACGCGTAGGCAGAAAACTAACTTCCTCCTTACTCGTTTGACTAGAATTCAGGTCATTTGACCCAATTGCGACTCGGTTCGCGGAATGATGGGTCTTCTATGATATCTCTCTTGTTTTTAATATGTTTTACACGATTCTTGTATCATTGGATTCAAAATTCAGAGATCTACAAAATCCCTAGGAAAATTTTTGAAAATTTTTTGGGCTTTTGATGCTAAAATGGTAGCAGTTTCAGGTAAATTTTCTCAAAAATTTCTTTGGATTCTAATCCATTTAATATGATTTATACGTTGTTATACTCAGGGAACTCCGATCTACAAAACCCTTAATTTAATTTTCAAAATCGATTGAAGAAAAGAAATTTGAATCTCACAATAAGTTTTTGGGTTTCCTTACATTCATGCCTCGTACAAATATTTTCTAGAAAATTTAAAACTGTCAACCATAATTAAGATTAAACATGTTCTAATACCAATTGTTGAATTTTTTTGTTCAAAACTAAAATATAATAATCCAAAAACTCCTTAGATCAATTTAACCCCAAATTATGGCATGCATGACAATACAAAATTAAAGTCATAAGGTTACCTAGAAAAGACGACGATGAGATAGCTATGATTGAAGAGATCACGAACAGTAAAGGAGAGAAGAGTTATTCCTATCCTACAATAGTTGTTCACGTGTCAGAGTTAATAGGGCAATTGTACTTACTAAAGTGGTTAGGAATAATGGTCTCTCACTGTATATATATGAAACAACATAATAGATTAAACCTACCCATCATGGTAAGCTATATACATAACTTATAAATAAAACTCACATATGAGCAGTGCTTAGCAACAATAGACCCAATAATAATATTGATCACAATTTAGACTAAACAATATATTCTAATAATTTTTAACATTCAATTAATCTGAATTTTATAAAACTGTAATATGATTTATACTAATCCATAAAAAATTATTCTAACAAAGCAATCAGAGCTCCCTGATTTCTTTGAAATGGTCATAATACATGAGAGAGTTTCCTATAAATAATCCTCTTTTATTATTATTATTATTATTACTGTTGTTGTTGTTTTTGTTGTTGTTCTTTAGATGCTGTGCTAATTTTAAGTTGATGATATTTATGTGGGAACGTGCTATTGAGTACTAGGCTGCACAAGCTCTCAGATTTTTGCACTCACAATCCTTTATATATATATATTTAAAAATTACACCGACATCTTCTTAAATATACAATAATTACACATGATTGACTCTCCTCTAATTTTAGAAATTATACGGGTCTCCTCTAAATTATATGTGTTGATAGCACTTAATCACAGTCATTAACTTGCCATTAAGAAATATGACAGATGGGGAATAGAACTGTCAAAACAGGCTATCTTAATTCAGGTCGAGCCATTTTCGAGCTGGGTCAGATCAGGCCATGTAAGTTTCGGGCTAGTATTTTGTCAGCCCAACCTGTCTCTTTTTAATGTAAACGGGTTAGCCTAACCCAGCCCATTGCGGGCCAGCTCATTCGGGCTATTTTTTATTTCGGGCTAGCATTTGCTAGCTCAGCCCGTTCATTTTGTCGGGCTTGACTCATTTTGACGGCTCTAATGAGGAAGCACGTATCTTCTACATGATTTTTAATGGCTAAATTGTAATTTTATAGACTCCCTATGTGCGTGAAAGGACAAATCTGACCCCTTTAATGTGTATTGTAAGAGCATATTCATTGTAAGAGTTAAATATTTTTAATGATGTAATAATATATAATTGAATAATAATAATATTTTTACTTTGATAGTGTGTGTGTGTGTGTGTATGTATATATATATAATGAATGTATCTGGTGAGATGAATGTTTATTGTGAGAGGTGAAATGAGTGAATCTTGACCATTGGATCTTACATGAATGATCAAGATTAGAACATAAATGCATGTGACTTTTTTAAGTGATCACATGACCTTTAAGTAACTTTTCATCTTGATCATCCATGTATGATTGTATGGTCAAGATTTACTCCTCTCACCCTCTTACAATAAAAACCATTCTCACTAGATATGTTCCACACACACACACACACACACACACACATATATATATGAAACTCTGCATATGCTGGGCTTTGTTGCAAATCCCTACATAGTCGGTCCTAAGCCTGGATAAAAGAGGAGGGTTGTATTAGGCAGTCAACAACCAACGTAAAACTTTGTTGAATCTTTATGACATGAATCAACGAAGTGATTGTGTTAATGCTAGGTCGTTGCCCTTAAGCAATGTGCTGTATGGATCGAGTATAGTGTCAAATGAGCAAGAGCCACTGCATCGCTGCCTAGGTGTAATAAAAAATAACTAAGGGTTTCCACATTTTCATGAACGGGTGTGGGTAAAGAAGCTAGTTCATAAGAGTATGATGCGTTTTGAAATTTGAAATATAGACACACTTACAGGTAAATCAACGGAAATAGTGGACACCATGATTTAGCCACTGTAAGAAGAGTAGATTACGTGGAGAATAGTCCAATATCTAGAGATAGAGGAAGATCAAGAAAGATTATAGGTGAAATGATTAAACAAAATAGATTTGAATGATATTTCTGAAGACTTAATTTATGATAGGGTACAATTACATTATTTAATTCATGTAGCTGACCCCACCTAATGAAAAAAGACTTGATTGTTATTGTTGTATATATATATATATATTGTGAGAGGTGTAAAGATTTTACATAAATGAAAATAACCTAAATATTATATTACTACTTAAAAAATAATATAATTTTATGTTCTAATCTTGAATTTTATCAAGCGCATGAATTAGGTGCCGAAATCAGAAACTATTTTTTGCTTTCCTTCATGGTTGATTGTAAATATCTCAATTAATTTTGCTTATTCTAATCAATATAATATATAAAAATAAAATTTTGATTTGTAGAGTTATGTCAAGTAGTAATTTTAGGTTGTGCTATCAATATTATTTAAATTTAAATTTAGTATTATTTTTTTAAAGAAAAATGTAAGATTTTGCTAATTAATTGTGATATTTAAGTTGTGTCACCAATGTAATTTAAATTTGAATTTTAATATTATTTTTTAAATAAAAATTAAAAAAATATAAATTATTTCAAGATTTTTTATAGGTGTTATTTCTAGGTTATATCATTTATGACTTATTACAAATTTAAATTTGAATTTCATTGTTATTATTTTATTAAAGTGATAATAATGAGTGTGTGTGTATATATATATAAAAGCTTTTTTGAGATAATTTTTATTGAATAAATATATTTTTATTATAGTGTCAAATCATACTATAATATATAGAGATGGATTTAATTGTGATATACTATTAGTGTAAAAAAAATTATATTATCAATCAATCATACAGTGTCACATCATTAAAAATATTTGACTCTCATAATAATTACTTCAAAAATCATACAAGTGATGATATGTGATTACTTGATAGTGTAAAAAAATTTACACTGTCACTACATCAAAATTAAACTCTATAAGGATAAAGCTAAGGGAGTTAATGGTGGTCACAATCCCTAAAATTCAAAATACTCTTTCAATAATTTAAAATATTTGAAATATTCTCAAAATTTTATATGTTTAATTTGTATATATTGTCAATGTGAATTTTTTATACTATTAATCAATTATACATTATTATATGTGTGACTTTTAAGATAATTATTGAGAAAGTTAAATATTTTTAATGATATAGTGATATGTGATTGAATGATATATAGTGTAAAAGACTTTTACACTAATTGTGGCTCAAATTAAATCTATTTTATATATAAACTTAATTGATATTTTGTTCCCTAAAAATAAATAAATATATGAATCTCCACGTAAAATTTCTCTACCACCCATGATTATTTATGAAAATTATAAATGTAATTTCTTATATTAATAATTATTAATAATATAATTATTATATATTATTTTTAAATACTTTTTTTAATAATTTCATGTATCGCATAGTGCTATCCTAATTTAGTCAATAATCGTATATATCTTAAAATTTGCATTTTTTATTTGATATTTAAAAAAAACTTTTATTTTGATAACTCACAATCAAATCCTAAACTAATTGGAATCCTTTTAATAGCATTATTCTACTTTATTTTATTTCTTCTTCTTAAATTTATTTCTTTAGATGACTTTTAGTTTTGTTAGTATTGTTATTGATTAATTATATTTTATTTACTTTATTACTTGATTTTTAGACTTTTATTTTGTTTTCATATTTTCTTTTTATTTCTTGAATATCTCAGTCACAATCAAATCTTAAAGCTATATGAATTTTTTCAATAACATTATCTAACCTTATTTTTTTATTTCTTTTATTAAATTTAATTTTTATTAAATAACAAGTCAAATTTGAGTTTCAAATTATTGACTTAACATGACTTATTTACACCCCTACTTAAGAGTTATGAGTATTGAACTTTCTTCTTTTGCATATTCTATTAACTAGAATGACATTAGTGAGTGTTACCATCAACTAGGCATAATCATCACATATATAATTTTTGATGTAATAATTATAAGAATCAAATATTTTTAATAATGCGGTAATATATAATTAAATAATAGTATAAATTTTTTATATTAATAATATCTTTAAATTGAATCCATATATATATATATATATATATATATGAAAATAATTTATTTATTATAATAGGTGAAAAGATTTTACATAAATGAAAATAACTTAAAGATTACATAATCACTTAAAAAATAATATTATTAAGTGACACCCACCCAGAAACGTTAGCATCCTTCCCTAGCACCGTTCTCCACCGGCGAAGATATCGACTCAGGTCACAAGCGAGCTCGGGGCGAACCGGCATTGTTAGGCCAAGTTATGGGGAGTTTGTGAAGGATGACGCCCAAACTGTGATTTGGCATTTAGCTCTACTGGTTGAATCTCCGATTCAAGGACTAATTGTTTGGGTCTAAATCTCTGATGAAAATCGATTGTGAGGGAGGGATTTAAATGAAAAAAACTTAGGTTATGAGGTTAAAATTTAAATAAAGAAAAACAGTTAAAAAAGGAGAACAACTTCTTATAGCATGTTGAGGTAATATATATATATATATATAAAACAGTTTCAAACACTTCAAGTGGTAGAGAAAATTTATTTATTTACTTAGTAGTAAGAAAATTGTAATTTTATATATTTAGAGAAAATTGTACTTTAAAAAGATATTTAATTAAATAATAATAATTAAATTATAAATAAACTAATGAAATTGATTTCAAATTTTATATTTTTAAATAAATCAAAATTTTAAATTTTAAATTTAACTCATTTAAATAAATATTTTAAATTTTATTTTTTAATTTTATTTTTTCACAAGTCGAGGCCGATAAGTTTGAAGTTATTGACTTACCTCCACTTATTTATACCTCTGCTTAACAATTTTGAATACTGAAACATCTTCTATTAACTTGAATAACACTTGAATACTGCCATTGTTTAAGCTTTTCATCATGGCTGATTGTATATATCTCAATTTATTTTGCTTATTCTAATTTAGTCAATAATAATCTTATATGTCTTAAAATTTGTATTTTTTATTTGATATTTCAAATGATATGTATGAATAAGTCGTGTTATAATTTAATGAAAAATATATATGTCATCAAGTTAATAAAAAATAATATAGTCAAATATATATACATGAAACTGGAGGCAAGTTCAAAGATGACTAGAATGAGATTGGTACTAAGCTAACACGATTTTTTTTATTTATCATAATTGTATATCTTGAAAGTCAAATTCTAAGTTAAAACTTAATTAATTAATGAAATAAGTGGAATAATAACATATAATGAATTGTAACTTGAAAGCACGACTTATTTATACTTTTTTTATATTATATTTTGGAT
Source organism: Ormosia semicastrata (assembly GCA_029884595.1). Lineage (NCBI taxonomy): Eukaryota > Viridiplantae > Streptophyta > Magnoliopsida > Fabales > Fabaceae > Ormosia > Ormosia semicastrata. The sequence goes on from JAQQTO010000059.1 coordinate 41,743,165, forward strand.
AAGTTGTACGTTCCATAGATAACTTGTCTTTTTTTTTTTAATTTATGTAAGTCGTTGGGTACGACTTATTTATTTTTTAAATGTTATATGATGTCTTGGTTGGCACCCACCATTTAGAACTGGCAAAACAGATTCAATCTGTCGGGTTAACCCGCCAACTCATTATTTTTTTTTCAATCTGCATAATCCGTCCCGCATAACCTGCGAGTTAAGCGGGGCGGGGGCGGGTTGGTCTTGCAGGTTGACTCTTTTTAAAAAAAAAAAAAAATAAGTAATACTATAAATGAAAAATTCTTTGATGTTATATAATTTATATTTGAATATTTAATTAGACTATTTTAAAAATTATATTTTAGATATATGATTTGTAATTTTTTACCATTATTATTTATTATTTTTTATAGTATTTATTGATTTTTTATATTATTTTTTTTATTTTTTAGGCGGATTAAGCCGGTTGACCAGCCAACTCATCTATTTTTTCTTATTTTATCTTTTATGCGGGCCAACCTGCTAACCCGCCAACCCACCTTAAAGTGGGGTGAGTTAGCTTTTTCAACCCATTTTTAAAAATGAGCCAACCCATCCCGCCCCGCATTTTAGCGGGTCGGGGCGGGTTGACCCATTTTGCCAGCTCTACCACCATTTGCATTAAGTCGGGGTCTATGTCTATAAATTTCATCCTCTCCTTTCAGTGCTACTCTATTGGTACGCGTAAAATACACTAAGAACAAGTACACTCTATCCCCAAGTAATATAGGACTTGAGTCCCAGTTATCGATCTCACGAGGAATAAATGGTAATTACTAGATTCGTAAAACCTTTTATTATCCAGACAATTAAAAGTGTATGAAGAAATTCAAATTAAAAGCAGAAAACAAATAAAGAAAAACAATGAACAAAGAATAGATAATCGATGAGAGAGAGAATAGGGCGCAAGATTCACTTGAATCTAATTATTCAAATTTTCTTTCATTTATGATGTAAGGTAATTCTTTTACCAATATTCTCTTACCTGCTATTGAATCTCAATGGTCATGGATGAAATAATATTTTATTCCTAAATTAAATCACCTATTTAGTCATTTAATTGAATTAATTAAGAATGCATTAAGTCTCAATTCAAGAGATGAACTAACATACCTGTCAATTCCATTGGTAGGAAAAATTGATGTTTGGTCATTCATCAATCTAATCCTAGGCTTACCATATAGATCCACTCATTGAATGCGGATGGTCATCGGTTAAACAATGAATTAACACATGCCAAAAGTGATCAAGTTATGACAAGAATACAAGTAATATGATAAACCCTAAAGAAATTACATTAATCAAATTAGAAATCAAACCCAAATAATTAGGAAAACAAGATCTCCCATAGCCCTAGCTATGAGTTTAGCTACTCATATTCAATACAAATAAACTCATATTAAGATACAAACTCATAGAAAGAAAACCCAAAGAAAAAGAGAAAATTAGAAAGAAAGAGAAATCAAAACTCCTTTAATGGATATTATGATCTCTAAGCCTTCAAGAATCGAATCTTCCTTCAAAGCCGTCCTCCAAGGTTTGTTACTGCAAAACAAATCTCTCAAGATTAGGAATTTTTTGTGTAATGTGCTCAATGTGTTGAATTTGGCGTAACTTTTTCATTTTCTTGAAAATCATGTGTTCTGTTACGCACCCAGCGCCTAGGCGCTCAATTCTGAGCTTTCAAACGCCCAGCCACTTAAGTCCAGATACACGCTGTTACCTCCTGGGTGCACAGGTGCTCAACTCCCAGCGTTCAGGTGCTATGGGAGCTCAAGCGCTCAACTCTGAGCGCTCAAGCGCTGGACACTGATGTAAAATTCTTCTTTTCTTTTGCTTCTTTGAACATCCAGTCTTCTTCATGAATAATTACCTGACAAAAACACACAAAATACTTAATAAAAACACAATCAAACAATACTAAAAATATAACAAAACTTATGAACAAAATTCAATAAAAATAAATAAAAAGAATATGAAAAACCAAGGAATTGAACCATAAAAATATGACAAGTTGACGGTTCATTAACTCCCCCACACTTGAGCTTTACTTGTCCTCAAGCAAAGAATAGAAATCAATAAAAAAATCAAACTCAACATCAAGAAACATTAATCAAAGAAAAATTTCACAATTAAAAGAAATTCAAGCTCAACAATCAAATCCAATTAAGTAAGATCATTTAACACTTAAACAATTAGAGGCTTAAGTTTAGCTTGCAACTGTTCTCTTAACCAAATATCTGAGATCACTCATCTTTCCATCACTCAAGTGTTTAAAGGACAAAGAGATCACTCAAATTTCTCTTGAAAAATGTGATACCATAGGCTTGCTTATTAATGTCATCTCTACTTTCAAGTTCACATACAACACAAAAATCAAAAGGACTTTGCTTTGGTTGTAACGGGGCCAAGGGTATAATGGAAGGTAGGAAGAAAGGATAAAATAGGGATAAAGAATGCTCATGTATAAATCAATACAAAGTAGAATCAGGTTGAAAAGATGACAGATAGACATAATGCACATAGATGTAACAAATTCTCACTTTCAACCTAATATTCTCATTATTCTTTACCAATAATTCTTTTCTTCTTTTTCCTTTTCTAATTTTTTTCTTTTTTTTCCAAACTTTTTTCATTTTTTTTTCATTTTTCTTCTTCTTCTTTTTTCATTTTTTTTGTAACCATTGAAGACAAAAATAACTTTTTATGACTTCTCAATCAACAAATTAGATGCTCCAAAGAATCCAACCTGATTATTCAATTGAGTATTCAAATAAATCAATTTCAGGCTCAAATGAGACAACTAATGGATTATTTAATCAATGCAACTTTGGAAGTCAAGAAAGAATTAAGCCTAATTGCCTTAATCATATTCAAGTCTGTATGTAAATCATTAAAGTCTCAACAAGATATCAAAGTAAGTTCTAGTGCATATCAATCAAGAGAAAACTCACTCCAAAAGAAAAAATAGGATTTTGTTTATTGAAAAAGATTGCTTCACACCTTATCAGCTCATGATCAATGGAATCCCCTTTAAAACATATCTCTATCAGCTCAGAATAAATCAAGACATCAACACACAATTTCAGCTTAATTACCAGTAATACTCAAGTGCTCATCAGATTTTTTTTTACACAAAAATTGTAAAAGTACCCCCCACACGTAAGATAAACATCATCCTCAGTGGGAAAGAAAAAGAAATAAATGGGGTAAAGAAAAGAACAACACAACCTGATGAATAATGAAATAATGTCAGGCAAAGGAGAAGTACAAGAGTCAGCGCAGCAACAGAATCTGAAAAATAAAATCTCGAAACACATGAGTAGCATCTAAAAGAAAAATAAAAATAACAAAAACAACTAAAATAAAATAAAGAAAGAAGAAACACAGGTTGCCTCCTGTGAAGCGCTTGTTTAATGTCATTAGCTCGACGTTGTCTTTTTCAGATAAATCAAGGTGACTTAAAGTAAGAGAAATAGGGGGATACCTTCTTCTTTTCAAAGCAGTGCCTCCTTCCTTCGTCCATGACCTTGAAAATGCCTCCATCAACATTCTGAACTTGACAAGAGTTTGGTTGTCCTAATTATGTCTTAACTCCGCTAGGCCAAGGTATGTTCAATCGATTAACAGATGAAGGACCAATTTGTAAAGGAGCATGGATCATAGGCGGACCTTTATCTGTTTGAGCAGCTTAAGTTTTCAAAAGATCAACATCAACATTGTATGATGGCAGGGGGTCCTTGATAGCTAAGGTTTCTTGCTTCTTAACTTGAACAATATTGATAGGGCATGAAGATTTGACATTGGGGAAGATTTTGCCTCCCTAAAGACATTGATGGTCACAGAATCTCCATCCACTCTCAAAATGAGTTCATCCCAAGGTACATCAATCATAGCTCCAGAAGTGGTCAAAAATGGTCTTTCAAGAATGAGAGGAATATTGGTGTGGTATGGAATACGATTAAGAATTATATCAAAAGCAGTTGCCAAGTTCCACTAAAAATATAAAAACCTTGCAACCAGTTATAGTAAGTAAGGGTCGATCCACAGAGAACTAATTCAATTGACACTATCAATCAAATTTCTAAATTAAACTCTGATGAACAATAAACAGTAAAAAGTAAAAAAGGAGTTTTGTTATTTAAAACTAACAAAAGAAATTAAACTTAAACCAAAATAGTAAACACAAATTGAATTACCAAGTTAAATATATTGGTTAAGAGATGGAATCCACCACTAGATTTATATGATTATGCTAACTTACATACTCTTTATACCAATATGATCAATTATGTTCTCATGTAATTGTGAGAAAAATCTCCTGTTTTCCTTAAGTTTCGCTTAATTCAGCAACCGCTCAAATCAAACCATAACCATTAGTTATTTGTAAAGCAACCGCTTTTACACCTACCTAATGATTGTATTAAGAATTAGAAAATCAATCACACTAAGATCTAATCACACACCGGGATTAAATTACTTAGATCATATGTCTCACTAGTCATACCACCACAACCGCATATAGCAATCCTAGTTTTACCACTCTCAAAATTTGGCAAGAATATAAAGACCTTTATATTAATTTACAAACAGAGACATATGAATAAAAATATAACTATATTGATATAAAGAAATATGCAAAATTCACATAATCAAAACTAAAGTTTCATCTTCCCTTAACCAATCAAGAAGTTTAGCCACACATGGCAAAATTAAAAATAGAAGAAGAATTAAAGAAAGACATTGTTCAGAATAAAAGAAGAAAAGAAAATTAAAGATCAAACTAGTTTCCAAGGTTTAAGAATGATTGATCTTCGATCGCTCGAATCCGAGTCTCCAATCCTCAATCGAATCTCTCTCTTTCTTGGTCTTCGTGTTTCTCTCAGTTTCCTTGATGACTCTCTCTGTCCAAATCTCCTTTAGGGGCTCTAGGCAACCCTGTTTATAAGTTTGGATACCTAATTTCTCAATAGAATTCGAATTCAACTTTCTGGTGCGACGACACGGGCCGTGTCATATGACACGGCCCAAGCCTTGTTCCTTTCTGTCAGCACAATTCCATGTATTTCACAAGTCAGAGAAGGACATGGCCTAGGCCTTGTAATTTGACAAGGGCCCTGTAATTTGATTCCTTCATTTTCAGCCCGGATTCTTTACAAATACTTTTTTTTCATTGCTTCAAGAGGTGATATTGATCTCCTTGAATTTTTAGCTCTTTCTTCAAGTGGATAGTAGGTCTAGTTTGAGGGTAATGGATTCCATCACTCATAGATCTCCTGAAAGACATAATTCAATTATGAGTGCTAATAAACACATTTAAGCAAAGTTTCATAATAAGCATATGATTAAGCTTTATATTAGAAACTTAGCTAAATGTTAACAATTAAGCACATATGAAATCTTAAATCGATCATAAGGTATTTAAAGTATGAAAATAATCGACAGATCAAATATCAGTATCATCTTCCATATCTAGCACCACAAAATCAATTAGGAATATGAATTTGTCCACCTTCACCAAAACATCTTCCACTACATCGCGCGGGTAAGTGATGGATCTCTCAACTAACTATAGTGAAATGTTGGTGGGCTTCGGTTCTTGCATTTCCAATTTCTTAAACATAGAGAAAGACATCAAATTAATACTAGCACCCAAATCACATAATGTCTTATCAAAATAAGAGTTACCAATAGTGCAAGAAATAGTAAAACACCCTGGATCTTTCAATTTCCAAGATAATTTCTTCAAAAGAATGACAGAACACTCTTCATTAAGACATATCATCTCAAACTCCTCAAGCTTTTTCTTTGTAAGTATTTCTTTCAGAAACTTTGCATACTTGGGCATTTGAGAGATGACTTCAACAAAGGAAATGTTAATTTGTAATTTCTTGAATATCTCCAAGAATTTGGTAAGTTACTGATCTGACTGATTATTCTTGAGCCTCTGAGGGAATGGGATCTTGGCATATGGTGATGATTCATAAACTGTGCTCTGCTCACGATTCTTCTTTGCTCTCTGTCACTTGGGTTCTTTCTTCTCAACATTTCCTTTATCGATATCTTGAATTGAGACATTTTCAGTAAGAACATCATTTTTCTTGGTCTTAATTCTTGATGAGCTAGGTGCTTCAGTTGCCTTCTCATCTTCATGCATTGACTAAACAAGAGTATCTCTAGGCTCTGATATTTCTCTCTTCTGGGAGAACCCCCAAGTACCTTACCACTTCTCAGGGTAATTGCAATGACATGTTCCTTTAGATTAGTCTAAGTAGTGCTAGGCAATGTCCCTGGTGCCCTTGTTGTTAGGGGTGTAAATTGGTTCGGATAACTGACCAACCCGATTAATCCAAACTGAACTAATTAAATTAGTTCAGTTTGGTTTGGGTATATTGATTGGTTCGGGTAAAATCCAAACTAATTAAACCTTAATTGGTTCGGTTCTCAGATTTAAAATTTCAAAATCGAACCAAACCAAATCATATATTTATATATTTTATTTTAAAAAAAATTATGCTACAACATTTTTTAGCTACTACTTATTTTTTTTTATTTTTTGTAATACTTTCTCAGTTTTCAACTCTTAAAACGTCGTTTTCATTTAACACAAAAGGCTAGAAAACTCCTCTGCCAAAATATTCGGTTCTGCTAATCGGCATTGCAATTCTGGCTAAGAATATGCTATCAGTGTTATTCTAAAAACTCTTGGAGATGTGAGAGGCTTGAAAACTTTGGATATTTCCTTCAACCAACTCTCTGAATCCATTCCTATTGAACTTCAAAAGCTACATGTCATTCAGCTTTTGAACCTCTCTTATAATGATTTAGAAAGAATCATTCCTAATGGTGGAGTTTTCTAAAATCTTTCTGCTGTCCATTTAGAAGGCAATAAAAACTTTGCTTGTATTTTGCATGTGAGCCTCATGACCATGGAAGAAAACATGTCAGACATTACATCATCATAGCCACGGTAGTAAAATTGATACTATGTCTGATAATTTGTTTGCTACTATACATAAATAGAAAAGTGAAAGTAACAGCAACAATATCATCTAAACTTAGAAGCTTGGAAACGATGAATTGACTTTAAATGCTCTAATATTGACTTAAAAAAATGAATTTCTGACTCTAGTTTATGAGTACTTAAGTAATGGAAGCTTTGAAGATTGGATTAAGGGGAAGAGAAAGCATGCAAATAAAAATGAGTTGAACCTTATGGAGAGACTGAACATAGATATTGATATTGTTTGTGCATTAGATTACCTGCATAATGATAGTGAGGTTCCTATTGTGCATTGTGATTTGAAGCCTAACAACATTCTCTTGGATGAAAATATGATTACAAAGGTTGGAGACTTTGGATTCGCTAGGTTGCTGATTCAATGTTCAACTAATCAAGTCTTCATTAGCTCCACTCATGTCCTTAGGGGTTTAATTGGTTACATATATACTTCCAGGTTAGTAGCCTCAAAACTTTCTCTTAATTGAATAGTAGTAGTATACAACTTGTCAAGTTAAATATCTCTTGAAGAATTTTTTAACTTATTCAAATATAATTTCTTAATACAAATATCAATATGTTTCTTTGTTCCCTCTTTATGAACCTTTTAATACACATTCTGAAACATGAAATAATTATTAGTGTTCAAATTAATAAATTTGATTCTATTTCTAGAAATTTTTTCATTAGTTTATTTTATATTTTTTTTTTGGTTATAAAAAGCTAATTATTTAGTTAATTTTTGTATTAAAAAAATGACAAACCCGATCACCCGAACTAAACCAATCCATAGATGTTCGGTTCAGTTTGATTCGAATTTGGCTATCAAAAAATACGAAAACCGAACCAAACCAAACCAATTGATTTTGATTAGTTCAGATTTATTTCCCCTCAAAAATCAAACCAAACCACCCACTTACACCCTTACTTGCTGTCATCAAAGTAGCCAACTGATTAATCTGGGTCTCCATGTTCTTCATTCTGGCATCAGAATTCTGCATGTATTTCATTACCAAATCTTCAAAACTTGGCTTCTCTGCAGGTGCTTGGAAACCTGGAGGTGGTGGTGGAACTCTCTGCTAATTCTGCTGATAACCCTGTGTATTTCTCCATTTAAAATTCGGGTGGTCCCTCCAACCGGGATTGTACGTATTTGAATATGAATTATAATGCTACCGGTTGGAATTACCAACAAAATTTACTCCTTCAAGCTCTGGAACAAATGGACTACCAACTTGGCAATTTGAACTTGTATGACCCTGTCCTCCACATGCCTCACAAATGATTAGTGGCATTGCACTATTTGTCACCATCAAAGTCTCCACATTCTTCGTCAATGCTTCCAATTGAATCAAAATAGCAATAGAGGAATCAACAGCATGTACACCTGCTTATTTCTTAGGAACCTGGCACTTATTCTGCCATTGATAACTGTTCAGCGCCATTTTTTCAATCAATGCTTGGCTCTCAGTAGGTGTTTTCCTCCATATTGTACCTTCCGCAGCAGCATCAATGAGTGAACGGTTTGTAGGTGACAAACCATTGTAGAAAGTCTGAACCTGCTGTCATATGGGAAATCCATGATGTGGACATTTTCTCAACAACTCTTGACAGCACTCCCAAGCTTCATAAAGAATGTCCATTTCAAACTGCACAAAAGAAGATATATCATTTCTTAACTTAGCAGATTTAGAAGGAGAAAAATACTTAACTAGAAACTATTGTGTCAACTGATCCCATGTAGTGATGGAACCCCTCGGTAGTGATGGAACCCCTCGGTAGTGATGTTAACCATTGACTTGCTCTGTCCCTAAGAGAGAAATGAAAGAGTCGCAATCAGATTACATCATCTGTCACTCCATTACACTTGATAGTATCACACAACTACAAGAACCTGGCCAAATGCTGATTAGGATCATCTGAAGGCAATCCACCAAACTGAACTGAATTCTAAATCATAGAGATCAATGCTGGTTTGATCTCAAAATTGTTAGCTACCACAACTGGTCTTATAATACTCCCTCCATACCCATCAGCAGTGGGCATAGAGTACTCAAACATGGTCCGCTCTGCTGGGATAGCTCTTTTTTCACGGTTAGCCTCAACAACTGGTTGTTTCTCCATCCTGTTTATATCTTCTGTCACAGCTGTAATAAAAGACTGCTTCTTTAACCTGTGAACTATTTTCTCAATTTCTGGATCAAATGCCAAATCAGAAAACTGAGATCGAGTAAGCATAAACAAAACAAAAAAAAAGGAAGTGACAAATTAATAAAATAAAATAAAATAAAAAATAAAAATAAAAAATAAAAAATAAAATAAAATAAGGAATAAAATAAAATGACATCTAAATTAACTAGAACTTTTCGTTTCTAATATTACCAAACTTAGTCCCCGACAACGGCGCCAAAAATTTGGTACGCGTAAAATACACTAAGAGCAAGTGCACTCTATCACCAAGTAATATAAGACTTGAGTCTCAGTTATCGATCCCACGAGGAATAAATGATAATTACTAGATTCGCAAAACCTTTTGTTATCCAGACAATCAAAAGTGTATGAAGAAATTCAAATTAAAAGCAAAAAAAAATAAAAAAAATAATGAACAATCAAACAAAGAATAGATAATCGATGAGAGAGAGACTATGGCGCAAGGTTCACTTGAATCTAATTATTCAAATTTTCTTTCATTTATGATGTAAGGTCATTTTTTTGCCAATATTCTCTTTCCTGCTATTGAATCTCAATGGTCATAAATAAAATAATATTTTATTCTTAAATTAAATCACCTATTTGGTCATTTAGTTGAATTAATTAGGAATGCATTAAGCCTCAATTCAAGAGATGAACTAACATATCTATCAATTTCATTAATAGGAAAAATTGATGTTTGGTCATTCGTCAATCTAATCCTAAGCTTACCATATAGATCCACTCATTGAATGCGGATTGTCACCGATCAAACAATGAATTAACACATGTCAAAAGTGATCAAGTTATGATAAGAATGCAAGTAATATGATAAACCCTAAAGAAATTACCTTAATCAAATTAGAAATCAAACCCAAATAATTAGGAAAACAAGATCCCCCATAGCCCTCTCTATGGGTTTAGCTACTCATGTTCAATACTGTTACCAAGTGGCTTCCAGTACTCAAGAGGGGGGTGAATTGAGTATAAAACTTTTTCGCAAAACCTCTTTTTAATTAATATGAATATCAAAAGCTTAATAAATAAATGCACAGAAAGAATGAGAAGAAGAAAGGAAACAATAAAGAACAACGAAAAATAAATGTGCAGTAAATTAAATTGCATAAAATAAAGAGATTAGGGAAAAGAGAAGCAGGCACAGTATTTATCCTGGTTCGACCACTAACCCACTTGTGGTCTACGTCCAGTCCTCGAAAGCTGAGATTTTTCACTAAGTATACAAGCTTCAATAGGTGCTTGCTACCGTTACAAAATAGAACACTTTTCACACACAGGGACACTCTACCTTTGTGCTAAAGTCTCATCCTGCAGGGATACCTCACCCTTATACAAACCTTGAGGGATACCTCACCCTCGATACAGAATATCAGAAAATAGAGATGAAGAGAAACTCTCACTCAGAGTAAGTAGTACAAATTGAAGTACTAATGGAGTTCTCACAGAAATATCTCAAAGTTTCTAAACAAGAAGAGCGTAGAAAATAGTTTTCACAAAAACAGAGTAATCAGAAAATAGTTCAGAATTATTGGCACTAAAAAATGTGACCCAGACTTGCTATTTATAGGGAAAACCAGATGAATTAGTCGTTGGGTATAATTAATAGCAATTAACACAGATTAAAAATCTTGTCTGTTTCCATTTACGTAAGCACAAGTTTCGTGTTTATTCGAATAAAGCAAACACTTATTCGAATAACACTGTTTCTGAAAAACTCATCTGAAATGGGTTATTCGAATAACCAACCCGTTATTCGAATAACTCTGTTAAAACCAGAGTTGTGAAAACGAACGTTTATTCGAATGATAGCTTATCTATTCAAATAACGTATTTAAAAGAAGTTCAGATAGAAAGGATTTATTCGAATAACGTATGAGTTATTCGAATAACTCACTTAAAGTATAGTTCTGAAAAACCTCATTTATTCGAATAAGGGAAGGTTTATTCGAATAGAGACTTACAAAACAGTTCTCTGGAAAGCCTTGGTTATTCGAATACCAGGGTAGTTATTCGAATAACACCTTTTAGAAAACAAACCACGTGAGGATGTTTATTCGAATAAGCAAAGCTTTATTCAAATAACTCAGTTCAAAAAGGGTTTTGAAAAAGATGTTTTCAAAGATACTGAGTTTAAAACCAAGTTTTTTTCTTTTTTTTTCAAAAACAAAGAGATATCAATGTGAGCTCCGTACAATAGATCCTAAGTCCTAATGCTAATCAAATATAAACTTGGACTTGGTCTATTTATCATCTTCATTTATACTTCGCGTTTGTTATCATCAAAACAAGTCTTCAAAGGTATGCATCCAAACACAAATACAAACAAACTCATATCAAGATACAAACTCATGGAAAAAAAACCTAAAGAAAAAGAGAAAACTAGAAAGAAAGAGAAATCAAAACCCCTTTAATGGAGATTATGATCTCTAAGCCTTCAAGAATCAAATCTTCCTTTAAAGCCATCCTCCAAGGTTTGTTACTGCAAAACAAATTTCTCAGGATTAGGGATTTTCTGTGTAATGTGCTCAATATGTTGAATTTGGCGTAACTTTTTCATTTTATTGAAAATCACGTGTTCTATTACGCACCTAGCGCCTAGGCGCTCAGTTCTGAGCACTCAAGTGCTCAGTCACTTAAGTCCAGATGCACGCTGCTACCTCCTGGGTGCTTAGGCGCTCAACTCCCAGCACTCAAGCGCTATGGGCGCTCAAGTGCTCAACTCTGAGCGCTCAAGCGTTAGACATTGATGCAAAATTCTTCTTTTCTTTTACTTCTTTGAACATCCAGTCTTCTTCATGAATAATTACCTGACAAAAACACACAAAACACTTAATAAAAACACAATCAAATAATATTAAAAATATAACAAAACTTACGAATAAAATTCATTAAAAATAAATAAAAAGAATATGAAAAATCAAGGAATTGAACCGTAAAAATATGACAAGTTGACGGTTCATCATCAATATTTCAGTATTTTTCAAGTTTTCTCTACCACTGTTACTTTGTATCAAATTTGACTTATTCTCATTTAATTCTCTCAACTAAAGGTATTTATTAAGAATGTTATTTATAATTTTTTATTATTACAACTTTTTTACGTTTATTGATATGAAGCTTTTCTTTTTTTTTAAATTTAAATTGACAAATGTCATCATATGTGTAACACCCTGGAAAACATGTTAGGCTTATGTATGGATAAAGAGGTAGCTTAATACTTGCTTAACATATCTGCTTAATTTTGTGACTTTCTGATCATGTTTAGTCACTTTGCTGTAAAACTATTTGTGAGAAATAATTATTATTAGTCCCAAAAATGGCTTAAATTGCTCAGTTAGTGAAAATAAATGTGAAAACTTTATTTCTAAGTCATAAATATGTGAACTGTGCTACAGTTAAAATTTGAGGATAATCAGAGTTAGTTTGGTATTTTTAAGCATACTATGTGTGTGTTTTAATACCAGATTGACTAGTCACAGATATGAAAAAATGTGATAATGGTACAACAAGATTTTTAATGAATCGTTGGATTTATTATGAACTTGTTGGCTGTAAGAAAATTAGATTTGGTAGAATTTAAGTGTTTTTAGCAGTATGGGAATTTTACTATAAATAGCAAAGTATGACTTTGCTACTTACGGCTGAGAGAAGCAAAAACAAAAAAGAGAAGAGAAAAGAGAGAAGAGGGAACCAAGAGAGGAAAGAGAAGGAAGAGGAAGAAGGATGAGGAAAGCTTGGATCCATCCTTGGCCATCTTCAAGATCTTCATCTCAGCTGCAAGAGGTAGGGGTTCTTGCTCTCATCTCCCAACTCTCATCTTTGCTTTTATCTTGTCATGGTATGTTTGAAATAGGTAAAAATGAGGTTTTATGAGTTTCTTGAGGGTTTGAGTTGGTTGAACACCTTGGAAACTTGGATTAGAACTTTCAATGAGTTAGATTAAGCATGGTGGCTGAATTGATCCCTAAAAATATCTATGTAATGCTTTGTGGTGGAAAGTGAGAAATAGGTATTTGGGAGAGGGGTTTTGATTCTTGATCTTAATTGTGGTTTGAAAGGTCAATGTGAGATTGATGAGTTGAGTTTAGTGTTTAATGATTCTAACATGTTTCGAGACCATGATTGGAGTTAGAAAACACTTAAAATCTATGTTTGTATGATTGGAAACAAATTTGGGGCCATTAGAACAGTGGTTCATGTTCTGCAGAATTTTTTGCAGAATGGTCACGCCTAGGCGCAGCCTGGACACGCCTAGGCGTGGACTAATTAGTTTTCAGACTTGAGCAGACAGAGAGCACCACGCCAAGGCGTGGAAATGTCAAGCCTAGGCATGAGTTCCAGAATTTTGCAAGAATTGTATTTTTTGATGTTTTAGACTTCCCTAAGTGTTGGGATCACTCATGTATACCTTTTAAAGTGTGTTGAGGCACTAATGGAGGTAATTCTTGGAGAGAATGACCACCTAACATATATGAGAAGTTTGGAAAACCCTTAGGCACCCAAGGTGATGAGATTTGCCTTAGGATGAGATTGGAGAACATTTAGGCATCCAAAGTGTGGAAAATGCCTTATGATAGACTTGTGAGACCCTAGACAACCATAGTGAGATGGAGTGTCAAGGGGTAATGTCTTTGGAACACCTTAGGCTTCTATTATGTGATGGAATGCCATAGGGTAGTCTTGGGAATCTTGAGCATCCAAGTGTGTTGGAATGTAACAAGGAAGTGTTTAGAACCTTGTTCAACATGAAGTTGACTTTGGAATCACTTGTGAAATGATGGTGTGAGGTTCTAGATACAAGAGTATTAGTGTTGAGACACAATTAGTGGTAGTTCTTAGAAAGAATAACCACTTACCTTATATGAATGACTTTGAGAAATTAAGACAAGGCGTACTAGAAACAACTAGTTTGGGTTTGTTTAGTATAGTATGCTTATCTATATGCATAGTTTACTCCTTTAGGGTTAAAGTTGAGTTTAAGATGCATAGTTGGTGTATTTTCTCTTGTTCTTAAAGGTTGAACTTAAGGATATATTAGAAATATGGGTTGGTTCCTTTATGTGATAAAGTTAAGCCAAGAGTGCATGTTTGCTAATGATAGTTCTTTCACTTGGTTAGGGTGAACCTTGTGATAGGATTTGGGAAAATCCTAGGCATCCTTTGAGAAGTAGAATATCATAGGTCAATACCTATACCATTGAGCAACAGGAGGTTGCCTTGTGAATCACCGGTGAAGTGATGAAGTGGGTGTTAGGTATGGTAAGCTAAGGTGTTAGGTATGGTAAGCTAAGTGTGCTTGGCTTGTTAGTTATGTTATCATGCATAGGTTGCTCCTTTGAGAGGAAAATAGAGCTGAAGATGCATGTATGACATTTTACTCCCTTGAGAGACGAGGTTGAGGTATAGGAAGTACTAGAAACGTGACTTTACTCCTTAAGCAGTAAGTGAACTTGGTTGGGAAGTTTACTAGTTTTCCTTAGTCACTTGGTTAGTAAAGACCTAGTGAGATTAGTTGTAATTGCGAAGTACGTCGCATATTTTCTTTCCAAACTTACTATGTCTTGTTTCCTATATATTATAACCTTAGATGGTGGGCATAACCGTATGACCTGAGAATGAGGTGTTGGATCTGAATTCTCCTTGTGGGTTTGCTTATATGGTCAGGGTTACCGGTAAAGGAGTGGTAGCAGTACTCTTACTGTGGTAAAAGGAAGGAATCCACTTATTATCAGGTAGTGTCAGGGCTTAATTGCTTATTCTACTTAGTATATACAAGGGAACATGAGGTTCCTGGGAAACAAGTAAATAATAGGTTTTTTCAAAAACTAAAATCTGCATTTGCATTGCATCATTATACTAGTAGGACTTTGTGTGAGCATAACCATACGTCATATCATAAAGCATTGCATTTGTTGGCCTCTGTATGGGTAGTTGCCTTACTTGTTTGATGGTTACTTATTGATGATATCTTACGATTGTATGGGCAGTTGTTTGATATCATTGATTGTTCGATTTTAGCGTGAGATAGGATTATAGCTTGCCTTATGAATGTTACATAGGATGTGTATGAATTCTAATAGTGTTTGAGCAAGAGTTCAATTATCTATTGCAGGCTTAATCTTATGCGTTCAGTAATTAGTTATTTGTTGTTAAATAATTAACTGTTGGTTTTGGAATTGCATATATTGAGAAATTGTGATTTCTCACCCTGATTGTGTTTTCATGTAAATCCAGGTACAGATAAGGAAAGCAGAAAAAGCAGAAGAACTAGCATAGTTTATTTTTTTTCTTGTAATAAATATGTTGTATATTTATTTTTTGCTACATTGAGTTTGTAGATGTTATGTGTTACAGTTTGCCTTAAGAGGCTGAAGATGTATATATGTGACTTTTTGTTGTTCAGGCCCCCCATATTTGCTTATTTGAATGAATGATATAAGTTGAGTTTGTTGCTTAAGTTAGAAGTAGCGCTGCTAATACTGCTTATCCAGGTATATGTGCGATATACTAGGTTACCGGTATTAGGATGTTACAATATGACCTCCTCGTAGTTTATTTGTTGTTGATGTTGGTGATATTTATGAATATAATGATCCTTATATAACTTTAAGTCCTATGATCATTAACATTACTATTGGGGTAAACTTTCATTCAACAGCATTATATGATCCAAACAATGTAACTCTAATTATGAGAGATAACTTCAGTCTCTAAGTCTTAAAACAAGGAATGAATTCATTTTTTTTAAAAAGCGTAAGTCGTGGTTCCTATCTAGATTTACCCAAAATTTAATTAAAAAAATTTATAAGATAAGTCATAAATAGAATGCATGACTTACCTAAATATAAAATAAAAATAAATTATCGCTGAATAAGTCGTGCCTCCAAGCCATGACTTATTATTAAAAAAATATAAAATTTATTTAAGCTAGTGTAAGTCATGTTTGATAGATACTACTTATTATATTTTACTGTTTACTTTACACCATTTCAAGAATTAACTTTTGACTTACCCAAAATTTAATTATAAAATTATAAAATAAGTCGTGGATAAAAGACATGACTTACTTAAATATAAAAAAAAATTATCACCTTGAATAAATTGTGCCTCTAAACTTTGATTTATTTTTAAAAAATAAAATAAAAATTATTTAAATATAAATCATATTTAATAGATACAATTTATTATATTTTATTATTTACTTTATTTTATTTTTAAAACTAATTTTTGATTTACAGCACTCTAAGAAATTAAATTTTAGAGTGTACCATTTCCGTAAAAGACTAAAGCTAACACTTGACTGAAGAATATAAGATCGAGATTGCCAAAATTAATAATTAACTTAAAACATTTAGCAGAATGCTACAGTCATATATAACATGATTTAACATCTTTTTTATACTCACATATAGTGAACATATGATAGACATATTTTTAGTGGACACCAAACATTATTCATTCAAATATATTCACTTTCCTCAATTTGCCTAACAATTGTAACAGATAAATTTTTAGGTGTTCTTAAAAGAAAAAAAAAAATTACTTCATACCATTCAATGATCTTCACTTCAATTATATGAGCTATTACTCTTTCTTTAACTACATTATTATTGAGAGAGTAAATAATAAATGATATTTTTTTTCTAAAAACACTTAAGAATTTAAAGAATTTCTCATCTATAATTAATGCAAAACAGGCAAAGTTCTTTCACTGTAGCTTCTACAGTTCTTTTGCTCTGCTTTGATTTGAGATATATCTATAAAAACAATGCATCTCTACCCACCACGTCCAGCGTCTTTTGCTTAGCCTCCCACCTTTTCTCTGTTCTTTATTTTGTTTTTTGGCAACACGTGATACTGTGGTAGTAAAAAAAAAAAAAAACAGCATCCATGTATGACTTTTATTATATTTAATAGTTATTGATTAAATTTTGAGTTTAATTGATATATACTCCCCATGTAAAAGATTTGTATCCCTTTCTCTTATACATTAAAGTGGTGTGCATTTTAATGTAAAGAGTTGTATACCGATATTCATTAATATTTTGATATTTTAACTTTTATTTTAATTTTCAAGAGAAAGAGGTATCAAAAAGTACTAATTTATTGATGTAAAATACTAATTTTAAAGTTGTACACTAATTTATCAATTTTAAATTGCCATTATCTACCAATTAAATTCCTTCCTTAATAACTTTTACATGAGTTCAAAAATTTTACAAGAAACTATAATAAAATCAATTTTATTATTTTATATTTTTTATTCTTATAAGAGGTAGTTAGAAGTAGTTATTGTTGGGAGTGCGACCAAAGTCTCACATTGGTTAGAAGTGGGGAGGATCATGTGTATATAAATATGAATATATATCTCTATTAGTATGAGACCTTTTAGAGTAAAAGCTCAAGAGCAAATTCATGAGGACTTAGGCTCAAAGCAGACAATATCATACTAATGTGGAGATATGTGATGTCCATAGTCCTTACAAGTAGTATCAGAGTCGATGGTTCGGCTAAGATAAGTTTGGTATGGACGGTGGTTGGTGAATCCATATGAAGGGTCCATTGTGTCGAAAGTCTTCCTAACTATGTGGAAGCTAGGCGGCGTGTTCCGTTATAAATGGTGGACGACGACGGTACAAGTATGAAGAAGAGCGTGTGCACTTGAATGCGGGCTGGGCTCTCTTGATGACCCCGTATCAAAGTCATGCCCCAGAGTTAGCCATAGTAGATAAATCCTCGAAATGCCAAACTAATGTGGTGGGCCCCGGTTAGCTCACGATGGGATCCATAGATGCAGACGAATGGATGATCGTTTGAGGGAAGACTCGATGGTCCTTTGTTGGAGGGGAGGATTGTTGGGAATGCGACCAAAGTACCACATTGATTAGAAGTGAGGAAGATCATGTGTATATCTCCATTAGTATAAGGTCTTTTGAGGTAAAAGTCCAAAAGCAAATCCATAATGGTTTAGGCTCAAAGTGGACAATATCAAACACATTCTATAAATTAATTGTTTATTTTGACCATTTTCCTATTTAGCCCATGCATTGCACCACTAGTTATAATAAATTGAAAAGAAGCCGCGTTTACATAAGAGAGAAAAAAGAATGGATAGAGATATTCTTTTGCGGCGGGTACAAAATCTGTGATAGTCAAAATAACCAAAAAAAAAAAAAACCTTAAACTTAAACCTTTAGGAGTGGTTCAGTGAGCTCTGCATCATTTAGTGGGTGAGGTGAGTTCAGCGGCACTGAAACATTATATAAAGCAAAGCAAACACTGGCCATGGACACAGAACAAACGAGTTCAAACACATATCAGAGTTCATAAGCAATTATGGCTTCAATGAGTGGCCATAATGCTGCTGAGCTCTTTGAAGGTCAAGCTCTCTTGTACACACACATGTTTAGCTTCATGTCCCCTTTGTGTCTTAAGTGGGCTGTTCAGCTAGGCATACCAGACATAATCCACAACCATGGCAAACCCATTACTCTTCCTGAGTTGGTGTCAGCTCTGCAAGTTCCACCAGCTAAAGCTTCTTTTGTGCCGCGGTTCATGCGCTTTCTGGCACACAATGGAATCTTTGCTATAGTAAGAATCCATGACAAAGAAGAACAAGAAGAAAAGGAAGCATATATTCTGACTCCTGCATCAAAGCTCCTTGTCAAAGCTCCTTGCAATAACATAACAAATTGACTAGTTCTTCACGTATGCATACCTTCAGTAGTACTGTATCAGCTTGAGGGATAGATTTGAACATGTCCCCACCAACATAACTCAAATTATCACTTCCTGACAAATTTGCTACAACATGTGGAAGGTCAAACACGATTGTTTATCTCCAATGATTAAGTGGATAAATGATCCAGTTCTTAGCAGTGTAGGCCATCAAATGGATAATTGGATTTATACGGAAGAACAAACAATATTTGAGACTGCCTTAGGAATGAGTTTGGTGGGAACTTATTCGTAACAATCCTGAATATATAAATGCCTTCAATGAGGGCATGGCATGTGATTCTAAAATGCTAAATTTGGCATTGAGAGATTGTAGTGAGTCTTTGAGGGGCTGGCTTCCATTGTGGATGTAGGCGGTGGAAATGGAGCCGCAGGAAAAATTATCTGTAAGGCATTTCCTAAGTTGAAATATATCGTGTTTGACCTTCCACATGTTGTAGCAAATTTGTCAGGAAGTGATAATTTGAGTTATGTTGGTGGGGACATGTTCAAATCTATCCCTCAAGCTGATACAGTACTACTGAAGGTATGCATACGTGAAGAACTAGTCAATTTGTTATGTTATTGCAAATTAGCTTATTTTAGGATGCCTAATTTGTTTGATGAGTAACGAAAGGTATGTTACATAAAGTTATTAATTAAAGTGAATTTCTAATTAATCCTCTGTTACTATTTATGTTTATTTTTATTTTGCTGTGTGTTTTACATAATTGGAGTGATGACAATTGCAAAAGGATACTAAAAAATTGCAAAGATGCTATTTCAAAAAACGAAAATGGAGAGGAAAAGTGATCATCATGATAACTGAAAAGCAAGACAAAGATGAAATGGCTCAAATAAAACTCCTCGGCGATATAACCATGATGACTATTAGTGGGAAAGAAAGAACTGATGAAAACGAATGGCAGCAACTCTTTATTGAAGCAGGCTTCAAACACTACAAAATATTTCCCATATTTGGTTTTAGGTCTCTTATTGAAGTCTATTTTTAGACACTCAAATGAACTATTACAACATGTTGAGAAGTGAAAAAAGTTATGTTTTTTAATAGTTTTAGAGGTTAGGAAGGGAATAAAGTTGTTATGTCTTTTAATAGTTTTAGAGGTTAGGAAGTGAATAAAGATATCATGTATTAATAGTTTTAATTAGATGTTATGAAGTTATTATTAAGGGTGTAATGTTTTGAATTACTTTTCTCTTCTTTACGTCTTTTGTAAGTTTGTATTAAAAAAGCAGAAAAAAAAAGGAAGTGAATAATGGTTGGCCCTGCTGAGGTGAAATTGCTCCAGAAGAAACAAAGTAGTTGATGGAATATTATTGACCCTTCCATTGCCATGTAAGGCACCTCTGCTTTAAAATAATATATAATTAAAAATATATGAGCCTATAATGTTCATTAAAAATTATAATTTTTAGTATTTTAATTTAATTATTAAATTAGATAGACATATTAAAAAACATTCTTAATTCAACGTTTTATATTATTAAAATTTTAATAATGTTCACATATTCGTGATATGTAATACTTCAACATTAGCTGTTATATGAACAAATTACCGTGCCATTCACTTGGCCAAGTTAGGTGTTCAAAAAAGAATGAGAATATGATGATTATGAATGTGTCATATGCTGGTTTGACAACGCTGCAGTTAGTGGATCAGCTAGGAATTGTTTTTGTCCTTAGCTAGTTGCTTTTATTTCTCACTATACTAAAAATATATATAATACTTCAGCGTTCTTGAATTTATATATATATATATATATATATATTATGGATATAATATACCTAATATACATATATTATACGTAATTTAAAAAAAAAATATGGATAGAATATACTTAATTTGAAAATATATTTTATCCATTAATGAAGTGTACTTTATTAATTGATTATGTTTTATAAAGTTATCTTATAAATTTATGTACCAAAAATCACGTTATAAACTTTTTATGTGTATGTAATCTTTATTTTTATAAAATAATTGTTGATACCTAATTTTGTCCATAAAATTTTATTTTCTTACTTAATCAGAAACTACTTTTTGTGTTAATTGATGCCTAATTGCAATGTTTCTTTTCTTTTCTTAATTTAATTTAATACAAAAGGAAAAAAAAAAAAGAAAAAAAAAAAAAAGAGAAAACAACAAAAAAAAAAAAAAGAAAAGAGAAAAGAAAACAAAAAAAAGGGAAATTTGCATCGATAGCTACGTTAGTAGTCATGTCATCCCCCTACGCCCAAAGAAGGCGGCGGGAGCCTCAAGAAATGTGCAAAGAATGAGCAAGTGTGCGCTTGACATGAAAGAGGAAAGCATCAGGGATGGGGAAGAGTGAGGATGGTGAGACAGGGAAGCAGAGCACAAAAGTGAAAATTGAGGGAGACAACACGGTTCTCACGGGCAGATATCAAAAACGCCTAAAAAGGGGGGGGACCTTCATCATTTTGGGGAGGAACCATTTTCAGCATCAGGCACCACTGTGAAACTCTCAACCTTTCACCACCCATCAAACCACCCCCAAAAAGACCCTCATCTTCACCAGAACTCCCATATACTGAAGCCAAACCGTGGCCACCCACAACAACCAGATCCATCATTCCATCACCTTCACCCAAAAACCCACAAACACAACCTCTTCCAACCAAAACACCACCCAACCGTGACCTCCAACCACCATCACCATCTTCCCCAAGCTTCCTCCCGTAACCATCTTCACCAACACTGATTACCTTCTTCAAGCCTCTGCGCGAAACTTCCAATAGCCCACCAACAAAGAACCCATTACCATCTTCACCATCTCCTCCCTTCAACCACTAAAACACCACCCAAATCAGTAACCACCATTCTCTAACCTTCAACACAACCCAAAACAGAATCTCCAACCATTCATCCTCACCCAAACCAAACCAGAAAACACCCTTCAAGCCACTCACTTAATCTCTAACCACCGAGTTAACTCACTACCATCTTCTTCAACCTCCACCACCACAATCAACCCAAGTAACCTCAACCCACCTTCAACAACCAACAACAATCACCAACCACAAACTCCATCACCCATAACCTCCACTCCAAAGACCTCTCTACCTTCACGTCCAACCCACCGACAAACCACTCTACTACTATTCATCATCTCCCTCCACATAAACCCTTCATCACCTCACTTTCATAACCCCACAAACCGACCGTCGGACCCCCAGACACCATCATATCCTCACCTCCCATTCGACCGTCGAACTCCTGTACTGGCCTTCAACCAGCTTCACAAACACCATCATATCCACATCCTTCCCCTTTCCGACCGTCGAACCCAAGCACCGGATCCATCAGACCTTTTAACCGACCGTCGAACCCCACGAACCACACCATAATTCCCTCTACCGACCGTCGAACTACATCACTGACCTTCACCTCACTCGACCGTCGAACCGCACCAACTACTATCCCCTCACCGACAACCCATCCAAACCTTCACACTATCAACCAAACTCCATCTCACCGACCAACTTCACCGACACCCTCACCGTCGAACTCAAAACACCAGATACATCATACCCCCAACCGACCGTCGAAACCCAAGAAGCCAGATCCTTCCCCTCAACCAACCGACCGTCGGACCCCCAAACTCCACCATATCCGACGGTCGAACCATCCAATCTCCCTAAACCGACCGTCGAACTTCACCAACACCAGTTACCATCATCTCACCGACCAACTTCACCGACACCCTCACCGTCGAACCACACCAGTGACCTTCACCGACCAACACCAGTCACATCCTCTCACCGACACCCTCACCGACCGTCGAAACCCAAGAAGCCAGAGCTTTCCCTTCAACCAACCGACCGTCGGACCCCGAATCCCCTCGCACCGACCGTCGAACCACTTCACAAAATACCATCATTCCCTCTACCGACGGTCGAACTTCCAGCTCCTTCTCCACACTCGACCGTCGAACTTCCAGCCTCCTTCTCCGCACCCGACCGTCGAACTTCCAGCTCCTTCTCCACACTCGACCGTCGAACTTCCAGCTCCTTCTCCGCACCCGACCGTCGAACTTCCAGCTCCCTCTCCGCATTCGACCGTCGAACTTCCAGCTCCCTCTCCACACTCGACCGTCGAACTTCCAGCTCCCTCTCCACACTCGACCGTGCTCCCTCTCCACACTCGACCGTCGAATTTACAGATCCCTCTCCGCACTCGACCGTCGAATCTCAGGGTCCAAACCCCTCCCCAAACGTCCTCTGGTATGTGCTCTGATATTGTTACCCAAGTTTTCAAGCTCTCTTTCCTTTAAATTGAATTGTTGACTGCCTATTGAGTTTGAATTTGATTCACGTGGGCTGCTGTCCATTTCATATTAAGGCAAAAATGATACACTGTTTGGTAAAAAAAAAGAGAGAAGGGAAAAAGAAAAAAATAAAATCTTTTGATCCATGTAATGACCAATGATGATGATTGAGTAGTGAATACTACCTTCAATGTCATTTGGATCATAAGGGTTTATTGAGTAGCCTAGTGCTAACTTGAATCCTGTGCAAAAATGGATTCGCTTTCAAATAAAATCTTTTTTTAAATAAAATCAATCAACCCACACTTATTTTTTAAAGAACTACGTGACTTTGAGTTCCTCATTGCACCCGAGGATACGTAGGAGCAGAGTCTCTATTCTGTCAAGCCCCAAAAAAATAAATTTTCATAATTTAGTTGTTTCTTTTATTTCTTTTCAAAAATGAAAAATGAAAAAATAATAAATAATTACAAAGTCTTTCGTTTAGAGGGTTAAAATAAATATATTTGATATTATTAAAATTTGCACAACTAACATAAGGTACCGTTCTTGGAACGGGCAGTATAGGGTGCTAACACCTTCCCTATCTGTAATCGACTCCCGGACTCTAACTCATTTTCAAAAGACCAGTTTTCCTGATAAAAGGGTTTTTCTAATGTTTTCCCAATTTAAATAAACATTGGTGGCGACTCCATTGATTTTTTATATTTTTCGGTCGTCCCGTCGCGATCCGGTTGCATGACAGTGGCGACTAATTGGGGCTAGAGAGTCAGGCCTGTTGTTGTTAGTTGTGCAAATTTTTAATAATCTTTTATTTATTTATTTTACCCTCTTTGTCTTTGTTTTCTTTTTCTTATTTGTTTGTAAATATATTTTATTTAGTACTTTGATGTAAATATCTGATAGCATGTATATGGTGACTTGTATATATATTTTGTACTTAATTGTTAAAACCCTAGGGTAGACGATTGCTGGCTGGCTGTTATATATATGTTTTGCAGGTTAGGGGTAGTTTTATCTTTTAAGTTTTTGTACAGGTTTTTATGCTCCTTCACACACGTCACTATCACTTACCTCACACACTTTTGGGCTCTATACCCGAGTCTGTGCGAACCGAGGAGTAGGAGGGGTCTCGACTTTTGTTATTGAGGAGCTTTATGCTCACTTGACATTTATCGAGACACCACTCAGATTGTTACCAGCATCATGAACTAGTCATATTGAGAGGGTTTATCCCTACTTGTGATTAATTCATGAACTGGGTCCTTATCTTTCGAGATAGGGGCAATCTGGGGGCCATGACGACTTTCTAGAAGATAGATCCGTCCTGAAAAACCTTGCACTGATAGAATGAACATAATGACATAGAAGCTTTAGAGTCATCCATCTCCTTAGGTTGCACCTCAGTAGGACACAAATGGAGCATACTTTTTGCTTTACCTATCCCTTATGTCATTCATTCATGCATCTTTTTTGGGTAAAAAAAAAAAATTTCAAAAAATACATCATATAGCATCTTCATTCCTAGCATTTTTCCATTATTCATCTATCTTTCATGTCATTCATTCTTGCTTAAAAAAAAAAAAGGGATATATCATTTTGCATTTTCATTACATTCTTAGCATTCATAAAAAAAAAAACATCATCTTGCATTCTCATAACATTCCTAACAAAAAAACATCATCCTGTATTTTTATAGCATTCTTAGCATTCAAAAACAAAAGAAAAATATACAAGTATCTTGCATTTTCATGGCATTCTTAGCATAAAAAAAAAAGGGGGATACATTATCTTGCATTTGCATTACATCCCCATAAAAAAATATCATCTTGCATTTTCATCGCATTCCTGACTCTAAAAAAGGAAAAGAAAGAAAAAGATACATCATTTTGCATTACCATGACATTCATAGCATTCTTTTTAAAAAAAATAAAAAAAATAATAATAAATTCATTTGCATAATATTTTGCATGCATGCATGTTGCCAATTTTGTTCAGTCAATGTTGATAATTGCATATTCACATCATGTTTCACCAAGCAAAAATGGGCGCTATAATGAAAAATTGCTTCCGCAACACCCTTACAGGATCATTCCCAGGCTAAGATCATGGATGAAATAAATCAAACTCAAGAGTTGAAGGATGAGGTGAATCAGCTCAGAGAACAAGTGTCCAAGATGATGGAGATGCTACAGTCCATGGAAAATAGAAGGAGCACAAATGGAAATCCCTCAGTGGCAAATGAAAGACATCCGGCCACACCTCCTCACCTGTCTGGTTTCTCTCCAACTCTGCTGCAATACCAAGGCTTCAATCCTCAAAGAGTTGTGATGCCGTTCACCACTCAACCCTCAGTCACCAGTTCTCAGGAAACCCAGGTGCCACCCTTCCCTCCTTATGGCTTCCATCCCAGCTATGTACCATCATTAACCACCAATCCCCCTGGTAATAGCATGCCAACAGTGACACCGAATTCAAACCGGTTGAACTTTACCCAAACTCAAGTCACTCGGCTGAATGCTAATGGAACCCCGCCAATACAGCACCCATTCCCTTTCTTCATCCCACCATATGGCTTCCCTTCCAGCTTCGTAGCACCATGGGTTGCTAATTCCCTTGACAGTGGCATGCCTGCTTCGAACTCATTGAGCACAATCCAACCATATGCCCATTACCCGGTACCAGTGGAACTCCACCAGTACAACATTTTGTCCCCACTGTCATGCCTCAATACCCATTGAATTCTTTTGCTGAAAATCCTCAGTTCAAAAAGAGGTTTGAAACTTTGGAAGAGAGAATACGGGTCATTGAAAGAGCAGGTTGTTATGGCCTCAAGGATGCTACTGAGCTTTGTCTTGTCCCTGACGTTGTCATTCCCCCAAAGTTTAAGGTCCCAGATTTTGATAAATATAAGGGGATTACTTGTCCAAAGAATCACTTGACAATGTACATTCGCAAGATGGCTTCACAAGCTCACGATGACAAACTGTTAATCCATTTCTTCCAAGACAGTTTAACTGGGGCAGCTTCTAATTGGTACACACATCTTGAGCGTGCCCATATAAGGAGTTTCAAGGATTTAGCTGATGCCTTTGTAAAGCAGTATAAGTACAATATGGACATGGCACCAGATAGAACGCAACTGCAAAACATGTCTAAAAAAGATGGTGAGACCTTCAAGGAATATGCTCAGAGGTGGAGGGAAATAGCTGCACAAGTAGAACCCCCTTTGTCAGAAAAAGAGATGGTTGCTATGTTCACTGATACACTGCACGCGCCATTCTATGATCATATGATTGGAAGTGTGTCGGCCGAATTTTTCAGACATCGTGGTAATTGGTGAAATGATTGAAGGGAAATGAAAAAGGAAGACCGCACCAAATGAATGACGGACAGGCAAGTATGAAGAATGTTGAACCGACTGAGGGTGGACTTCAAGTCGAATGAGTTAAATGGGACTTCAGAAAAACTCATGGACTACAACGGTTACCTAAATCACCAAGCATTGTCAGAGGTTTCTACACATCTGCAATAGGAACGAATGTTTACAATGGTTGATCAGGGGTAACCTTAGAAAGTTTGACAAAGTGGTGATTCATTTTTCTAACCGTCAAGAATGAACTGTTCCCTAGAGTTCTTCAGCACTGGGGAATTCCTGAGCGTTTGACATTCTGATTTGTTTACTAAGTTGTTACCATGAAATGATGGTTTGATTGTACTGACCCTATGCTTGTTCAATCATTAAAACCATTCGGGTTTCTGAATTTATGTAAACTTGCTTGAAGCATTAATGTGATGAATTTGTGTGAATCTCAGTTTACCTTGTTTCCTTTTCCTATGTTCTTGACACTCATGTTCTTGCCAGATCTTCTTGTCATTTTCTTTCTTCTCTTTACTTGCTTTCTTTTGGTTCGAATCTTATAGGACTCTCATTCTGGAAAGTTTTTGTGGTCGTAAGACCTATGAGTGCAAGTGTTCTTTGCACAAAAAAAAAACAAAAAAAAAAAAAAAAAAAAAAACAAAAACAAAAAAAAAAAAAAAAAAAAAAAAAAAAAAAAAAAAAAAAACAAAACAAAAAAAAAAAAAAAAAAAAAAAAAAGGAGCAAATAAATACTCACTTGGTGGGTATTATCATTTTGTCTCAAATTTAAAATTTTTGAAAATGAGCAATCAAGATTTGAAATGAAGATTGGCCATATTTCTCTTTCTCTCACAAGAAATTCATCTTGCCATTATCCTTCGTTATCCTATTTTGAGCTTGAAAGTTTCCTTCAATAAACCCTGGACAAGGATCACCCCTACACTAGGGGATGACACAAAATAAAGGTTGATTGTCATGATGATTTATTTTGAAGTATAAAAGAAAAAGGAAGAAAAGGCGAAAGAGGCAGAAAGTAAAAGGAATTGACAAAGTTCAAGTTTGAACATGAATAAAAAAAAAATGGAGAACAACAAGAGAAAAGTGTGCTTGAAAGTGCAAAAGCAATTGACAAAGTTTAAGTTTGAATAAGGATCCTTGGTCCCACTTAACCTTTAGACACTTGTTTGAGCCTTATATCTTTCTTTTCATAACCCCTAACCTCAGCCACATTACAAGCCTTAAAAAGTCCAATCTGATCAATGAGTGATTGCTTTTATTTTCACAAGTTTTAATTTCGAGACAAAAAGTTATGAGTTAGTTCTTTGCTCCAAAAAAAAAAAAAACTCGTTAGGCTGAAAACCCGCAAGGGCGGTCTAAAAAAAAAAAAAAAAGATAAGACAAAAAAGAGTAACTTACACTGGGGCAAATTTTTTTTACCCTGTTCAAATTGACCCTACACTGGGGCAATTTTGTTTTCTTCTTTAGCTCGACTTGGCCTCTACTGGGGCAAATCTTTTGATTCAATCTGGCTCTACATTGGGGTAAGTCTCTGTCCTGTGCAATTCAACTCCAAACTAGGGCAAATCTTGGTTCAATCCGGCTCTACATTGGGGCAAGTCTCTACCCTATTCAATTCGGCTCTAAACTGGGGCAATTTGTCTAGTTTTATTTGGCCTTACTCTAAAAAAAAAAACTCAAGTTCCCCACTGGGACAAATTCTGTTCTCAAATGACATACCCTGAGTCAATTTCATTTGATACCTTACACAGAGGCATATTTTTGTAGATACCTGATAAAACAATGGTCATGATGTCCAGTTGTCAAGTAAAGAACAATCACATCCAAACTGGGTCCAAAAAAAAAACCTCTTGACTTTTGTACTATTCCACTAGTGTTTTTATCCTTTGTAAATGTCCTTCGTGTAGTCATGCTCCCGAAATCGGTTAAAAGGTTACTCAGTTGGTAAATCTCTTTCTTGTTGTACTTTTGAATCCATGCATATCTGGTACATGATGCTTCAAGTTGGTGAACATGAACACAATAGTACAATTCAACCATCTAATGGTAGCTTCTTGTTGAACAACTCAAGTCAAAGGAACTCTAGAGTTTCAATCGATGAAGGGAATGACATCCTCAATGGCTAATTCATATTGAAGTATGTCTGGTGGAAATAGGAACTTTTGGGGGGAAGAAAGTCATAAGCTTCTACACAAGCCATATTTAATGAAGAGAAATTCAACAATGATCCCTTTTGAATATGAGTTGGTTGGTCAAAGTTTTCCAAGAAGCGTTTGGTTCCTCAAGTACATTCATTTCTTTGGCTCATGGCCCATTGTACAAATTCTTGGGCTCAAGGCCCACTTCATGAGTTTTTAGGCTAAAGGCCCATTGCATAAAGTTTTCTGGCTCGAGGCCCTTTAAGTGTTGATGAGAAAAAAGAATGACCAGACAAATCATAAGGCCAATCAACGAATTTTGCTGTTCAATCACAATCCTGCTGTGGGAAAAAGTCCTTAAGTGTTGCGGAACCAAAGCTCCGATGAAAAAAAAAACTAAAAAAACAAGATTTGCTTACTCAGTTTGTTCATGAGAATCCCTACAGTAGGGCATTCATTGCATTATTACGCATCCATTGCATCATGCATCATTTCAGGCATCACATGCATCATTTCTGGCATCACATGCATTGCCTTCAAGCATCACATCCATTGCATCACCATGCATCCATTACATCATGCATTTACAAAGTCAATCCATTGTCTGTTAGGTTTCCGGGTCCCCGCACCCATTGTCTTTAAGTTTTCCGGGTCCCCGCACCCATTGTCTTTAAGTTTTTCGGGTCCCCGCACCCATTGTCTTTAAGTTTCCGGGTCCCCGCACTCATTGTCTTTAAGTTTTCCGGGTCCCCGCACCCATTGTCTTTAAGTTTCCGGGTCCCCGCACCCATTGTCTTTTCATTTCCGGGTCCCCGCACCCATTGTCTTTTAATTCCCGGGTCCCCGTACCCATTTGCTTTTAGTTTCCGGGTCCCCGTACCCATTGTCTTTCAGTTTCTGGGTCCCCGCACCCATTTGTCTTTCAGTTTTTGGGTCCCCGCACCCATTGTCTGTTAAGTTTCCGGGTCCCCGTACCCATTGTCTGTTAGGTTTCCGGGTCCCCGCACCCATTGTCTTTAAGTTTTCCGGGTCCCCGCACCCATTGTCTTTAAGTTTCCGGGTCCCCGCACCCATTGTCTTTAAGTTTCTCGGGTCCCCGCACCCATTGTCTTTTCATTTCCGGGTCCCCGCACCCATTGTCTTTTAATTCCCGGGTCCCCGCACCCATTGTCTGTTAAGTTTCCGGGTCCCCGCACCCATTGTCTTTAAGTTCCCGGGTCTTAGCACCCATTGCCTTTTAGTTTTTGGCTCTCCGCACCCATTGCTTTTTAGTTTTCGGGTCCTCGTACCCATCGCTTCCAAAGCAAGTCAGGGCCTTGTGCCCATTGTTTTAGTTTTTCGCTTTTTTTTCTTTTTCGTCAAGCTTCGGGGCGGATACCCAACTGACCATAAGCTTTGTGTCTTTTCTGTTTTAAGTTTTTGTTAAGCTTCACGGATACCCGACTCATGCAAGCTTTTTATCTTTTGCTTTAAGTTTTCCGTTAAGCTTCGGCGGATACCCGACCAGTAGCTTTTTTTCTTTTCCGTTAAGCTTCAGCGGATACCCGACTCCGTAAGCTTTTTTTTTTCTCGTTAAGCTTCAGCGGATACCCGACTCCGTAAGCTTTTTTTATTTTCTGTTAAGCTTCAAGGGAACAGGATACCCGACCATAAAGCTTTTTACCTTTCGTTGTCAAGCTTCGGCGGATACCCAACTCCGCAAGCTTTGTGTCTTTTCTGTTTTCAAGCTTCAGCAGGATACCCGACTCCGCAAGCTTTTTACCTTTCTGTTGTCAAGCTTCGGCGGATACCCAACTCCGCAAGCTTTGTGTCTTTTCTGTTTTCAAGCTTCAGCAGGATACCCGACTCCGCAAGCTTTTTACCTTTCTGTTGTCAAGCTTCGGCGGATACCCAACTCCGCAAGCTTTGTGTCTTTTCTGTTTTCAGGCTTCAGCAGTTTTCTGTCAAGTTTCAGTGGATACCCGACTCCGCAAGCTTTGTGCCTTTTCTGTTTTCAAGCTTCAGCAGTTTCTGTCAAGTTTCAGTGGGTATCCAACTCTGCAAGCTTTTTACCCCTTATTTTGATATCTGTTGCATTCTGCATCAATTTACGCGTTTCAAAAAATGGAAAAAAGTAGAAAATAAAATTTTTATGAACAAAATTGAATCAATTCCTTTACTTCCCATTTATGTTAAATGTAAAGTAAAGGGGGGCAGCTGTTGATACCTAATTTTGTCCATAAAATTTTATTTTCTTGCTTAATCAGAAACTACTTTTTGTGTTAATTGATGCCTAATTGCAATGTTTCTTTTCTTTTCTTAATTTAATTTAATACAAAAGGAAAACAAAAAAAAAGAAAAAAAGAAAAAAGAGAAAAACAAAAAAAAAAAAGAAAAGAGAAAAGAAAACAAAAAAATAAAAGGAAATTTGCATCGATAGCTACGTTAGTAGTCATGTCATCCCCCTACGCCCAAAGCGGCGGGCAAATAGAGCCTCAAGAAGGCATAGAAGAATGCAGAGCAAGGGACTGCTTGACATGAAAGAGGAAAGCATCAGGGATGGGGAAGAGTGAGGATGGTGAGACAGGGAAGCAGAGCACAAAAGTGAAAATTGAGGGAGACAACACGGTTCTCACGGGCAGATATCAAAAACGCCTAAAAAGGGGGGGGACCTTCATCATTTTGGGGGGAGGAACCATTTTCAAGCATCAGGCACCACTGTGAAACTCTCAACCTTTCACCACCCATCAAACCACCCCCAAAAAGACCCTCATCTTCACCAGAACTCCCATATACTGAAGCCAAACCGTGGCCACCCACAACAACCAGATCCATCATTCCATCACCTTCACCCAAAACCCACAAACACAACCTCTTCCAACCAAAACACCACCCAACCGTGACCTCCAACCACCATCACCATCTTCCCCAAGCTTCCTCCCGTAACCATCTTCACCAACACTGATTACCTTCTTCAAGCCTGCGCGAAACTTCCAATAGCCCACCAACAAAGAACCCATTACCATCTTCACCATCTCCTCCCTTCAACCACTAAAACACCACCCAAATCTGTAACCACCATTCTCTAACCTTCAACACAACCCAAAACAGAATCTCCAACCATTCATCCTCACCCAAACCAAACCGAGAAAACACCCTTCAAGCCACTCACTTAATCTCTAACCACCGAGTTAACTCACTACCATCTTCTTCAACCTCCACCACCACAATCAACCCGGTAACCTCAACCCACCTTCAACAACCAACAACAATCACCAACCACAAACTCCATCACCCATAACCTCCACTCCAAAGACCTCTCTACCTTCACGTCCAACCCACCGACAAACCACTCTACTACTATTCATCATCTCCCTCCACATAAACCCTTCATCACCTCACTTTCATAACCCCACAAACCGACCGTCGGACCCCGGACACCATCATATCCTCACCTCCCATTCGACCGTCGAACTCCCGTGCGGCCTTCAACCGGCTTCACAAACACCATCATATCCACATCCTTCCCCTTTCCGACCGTCGAACCCAAGCACCAGGATCCATCGACCTTTTAACCGACCGTCGAACCCCACGAACCACACCATAATTCCCTCTACCGACCGTCGAACTACATCACTGACCTTCACCTCACTCGACCGTCGAACCGCACCAACTACTATCCCCTCACCGACAACCCATCCAAACCTTCACACTATCAACCAAACTCCATCTCACCGACCAACTTCACCGACACCCTCACCGTCGAACTCAAAACACCGGATACATCATACCCCCAACCGACCGTCGAAACCCAAGAAGCCGGATCCTTCCCTCAACCAACCGACCGTCGGACCCCCAAACTCCACCATATCCGACGGTCGAACCATCCAATCTCCCTAAACCGACCGTCGAACTTCACCAACACCAGTTACCATCATCTCACCGACCAACTTCACCGACACCCTCACCGTCGAACCACACCAGTGACCTTCACCGACCAACACCAGTCACATCCTCTCACCGACACCCTCACCGACCGTCGAAACCCAAGAAGCCAGAGCTTTCCCTTCAACCAACCGACCGTCGGACCCCTGAATCCCTCTGCACCGACCGTCGAACCACTTCACAAAATACCATCATTCCCTCTACCGACAGTCGAACTTCCAGCTCCTTCTCCACACTCGACCGTCGAACTTCCAGCTCCTTCTCCGCACCCGACCGTCGAACTTCCAGCTCCTTCTCCACACTCGACCGTCGAACTTCCAGCTCCTTCTCCGCACCCGACCGTCGAACTTCCAGCTCCCTCTCCGCATTCGACCGTCGAACTTCCAACTCCCTCTCCACACTCGACCGTCGAACTTCCAGCTCCCTCTCCACACTCGACCGTGCTCCCTCTCCACACTCGACCGTCGAATTTACAGAACCCTCTCCGCACTCGACCGTCGAATCTCAGGGTCCAAACCCCTCCCCAAACGTCCTCTGGTATGTGCTCTGATATTGTTACCCAAGTTTTCAAGCTCTCTTTCCTTTAAATTGAATTGTTGATCGCCTATTGAGTTTGAATTTGATTCACGTGGTGAAATTTCTTGTCCATTTCATATTAAGGCAAAAATGATACACTGTTTGGTAAAAAAAAAAAAAAGAGAGAAGGGAAAAAGAAAAAAATAAAATCTTTTGATCCATGTAATGACCAATGATGATGATTGAGTAGTGAATACTACCTTCAATGTCATTTGGATCATAAGGGTTTATTGAGTAGCCTAGTGCTAACTTGAATCCTGTGCAAAAATGGATTCGCTTTCAAATAAAATCTTTTTTTAAATAAAATCAATCAACCCACACTTATTTTTTAAAGAACTACGTGACTTTGAGTTCCTTATTGCACCCGAGGATACGTAGGAGCAGAGTCTCTATTCTGTCAAGCCCCAAAAAAATAAATTTTCATAATTTAGTTGTTTCTTTTATTTCTTTTCAAAAATGAAAAATGAAAAAATAATAAATAATTACAAAGTCTTTCGTTTAGAGGGTTAAAATAAATATATTTGATATTATTAAAATTTGCACAACTAACATAAGGTACCGTTCTTGGAACGGGCAGTATAGGGTGCTAACACCTTCCCTATCTGTAATCGACTCCCGGACTCAAACTCATTTTCAAAAGACCAGTTTTTCTGATAAAAGGGTTTTTCTAATGTTTTCCCAATTTAAATAAACATTGGTGGCGACTCCATTGATTTTTTATATTTTTCGGTCGTCCCGTCGCGATCCCGGTTGCGACAATAATTAAATTTGTTAATGAGAAAAGTCAAAATATTTCATTAAAGTTACATTTCTCTATTGAAAAAAATTTCTTTAAAATGAGTTTATCTATAAAATAAATAAGTAAAAGTGTATACACAATTGATTTAATTTAAATTATATTATGATCTTAACTCACTAATAATTTAAAAATAAATATACATTTACTTGTGCGTTTTATAAACAAGTTCACTCTTGAGAATTCTCATCTTTCTTGATCTCTTCTTATTAATATAGGATTCGTTATTCTCTTTCTTAATTAAAGTTGATAATAAGTCACTAAAATACCATCAAGATTAATTATTTTACAAAGAATCTCAAAATAAAATGTGAAAATTATTAACCTACACATAAAGGTGTGGAAGTTAACCATCTCCTATATTATATAAATAAAATTAACTTAAAGATTAAATAACCACTTAAAAAAATAAAATTTATGTTCTAGTCTTAAACTTCACTAAGCGCACGAATCCTTTTTCTTTTATTTTATAGGTGGCAAAATCAGAAAATAGTCTGCCCCTGTTTATGCTTTTCTTCATGGCTGATTGTAAATACCTCAATTCACTTTGCTTATCGTAATTTAGTCAATAATCTTATGTCTTAAAATTTGCATTTTTTATTTGATATGATGTGTGTATAAATTTTAAATAAGTGTGTCAATATAATAAATATTAATTTTATAAAAGATCAATATAATTATACATTTATTTTTTATTGATACCTATAAAAAAATGATGAAAATGGGGGCGAGTTCTTTAGATTCGTCTCTGGACTCGAGAAGAACAAAGTTTTGATTTTTATTAATATATTTATAAACATTTTTATAATATAACTACTTTGAAAGATATTTAGTAGGATCTTAAAAAATAATTAAATATATATTTTCATTAACAAACATTGTTTTAACCAATTATGACCATAATAAAAAATTATTTTGATAACTCCTAATGGAATCCAAAATTAATTGAAATCCTTTTAATAGCATTATTCTACTTTATTTTATTTCTTCTTCTTAAATTTATTTCTTAAGATGACTTTTAATATTTTTAGTATTGACATTGATACTTATATTTTATTTACTTTATTTCTTGATTTTTATACTTTTATATTGTTTTCATATTTTTTATTTAGTATCTCAATCACAATCAAATCTTAAATTTATATGAATTTTTTATAACATTATCCAACCTTATTTTTTATTTTTTTATTAAATTTAAGTTTTTGTTATAGCTAATCTTAATTTTATTAACATTGTCCTTAATTAATTATTAATTGTATCTTATTTACTTAACATAAAATATGATAATAGATTAAAATTTAGTACATTTTCATCTTTTAAAAAAATGAACTATAATTTTTTAAATAAAAGGAAGAATTATGTAATTTAAACCTTTCTCAAAAAAGGATATGTGAGTATCATTTACTCGAAATGAATATAACTTAAAGATTATATAACCTCTTAAAAATTAATATCTTTATGTTCCAGTCCTGAATTTTATTAAGCGTATGAATTTTTTTTTGTTGGTGCCGAAATCATACTGCCATTGTTTATTTTAATCATGGCTGATTGTAAATATATCAATTCATTTTGCTTATTCTAATTTGGTCAATAATCTTATATGTCTTAAAATTTGTATTTGTATTTGATATTTCAAGTTAGAGTCATTAAAATGTGTTGAGTTTAATGAGTGGAGTCAAATAGTCCTACAAAATGAGAGAATTGAAGTAATAAAATATTAATTTAAAATTAAAAATAATTCAAACTAATCCAATTCAAATAGATCGATATTGTCCAATTTAATAACATTAAATAAAAATGAACTAAATTAATAAAATATCAACTCAAAACTTATATAATCTAATCTGACATAATTTAAAAATAACTTAATTCAAATTAAATCAAACTATTTTGACAATTATATTTCAAGTGATGCGTATGAACAAGTCGTATTATAATTTATTTAAATATATATATGTATGCTGACTATGTGTCTGACTATTTTACTCATTAAGTGCGACCGGGAGTTCATTTTCCCATTTTATTGCTAATTATAAATTATCTACCACTTTTGTACGTAACGTACAATAACTTATAAGGAGTGGTTGTTGTCAATCACGACTTAGCTGTACACAAATTATTATTATTATTATTGTCTACATAAGTTGTCATAAAAAATCACCTGAAGTATAAGTTTTATTTTTCAAAATATTTTACGTAGACTGGACGTCTTAACCACTACTTTGAAAAAATTTGTTTCTTTTTCAAAATTAAATTTGTATTCCGTCTTTATCAGAGTCTAATGTAGAAAATATTTAATAAAAAGATTGAAAATTATGAATTATATTATTAAATATTAAAATTAATTAAAATTAATAAATAAAAATGTATTTATTTTTAAATAATTTAATAGATTAAGATTAAAATATATTATTTTATATTAAAGATAAATATATTTTATTTATTCGCTTAAAAATAATATTTTTTATTATATAAGAAGAATATGAATAAAGTAAAAAAAATAAAAAAATATTTATATTACATTAAATGCATCAAATGATAGTTGTCATTTATATCATAATTTATAGGTAAAATAAAATTTATATATATATATAGATTTTAAAAAAGGGAATAGAATAAAGTTAAAAGTAAGAAAATTAGTAGGCTTATTATATAAAAATTAAAAATTAATAAAAAAGATGAGTTAAAATTATAATAATAATGTATATAAAATAATGATGAATTATGTGTAAAATATATATCTAATATAAATTCTTTTAATTTCATTATTTTTATTTTTAATATAATTATATTAATTTCTCATAAAATTAGTATTTATAATATTAATATCATTTTTATTTAAAAAATTATTCATACTTTCTTTACTTTAAAAAATAATGAAAATGGGGGTGAGCTCTTTAGATCCGTCTCTGGACTCGAGAAGAACAAAGTTTTGATTTTAATTAATATATTTATATATATTTTTTATAATATTACTACTTTGAAAGATATTTAGTGGGATCTTAAAATATAATTAAATATATATTTTCATTAACAAACATTGTTTTAACCAATTATGACCATAATAAAAAATTATTTTGATAACTCCGAATCGAATCCAAAATTAATTGAAATCCTTTTAATAGCATTATTCTACTTTATTTTTTTCTTCTTCTTAAATTTTTTTCTTAAGACGAATTTTAATTTTTTAGTATTGTCATTGATTACTTATATTTTATTTACTTTATTTCTTGATTTTTAGTATCTCAATCACAATCAAATCTAAATTTATATGAATTTTTTATAACATTATCCAACCTTATTTTTTTATTTCTTTTTATTAAATTTAAGTTTTTATTATAGCTAATCTTAATTTTATTAACATTGTCCTTAATTAATTATTAATTGTATCTTATTTACTTAACAGAAAATATGATAATACACTAAAATGTAGTACATTTTTTTTAAAAAAAAGGAAGGATAATTTAATTTAATCATTTCTCAAAAAAGGGTACGTAAGTATCATTTACCCGAAATGAATATAACTTAAAGATTATATAACCTCTTAAAAATTAATATCTTTATGTTCCTGTCTTGAATTTTATTAAGCGTATGAATTTTTTTTTGTTGGTGCCAAAATCATACTGCCATTGTTTATTTTAATCATGGCTGATTGTAAATATATCAATTCATTTTGCTTATTCTAATTTGGTCAATAATATTGTATGTCTTAAAATTTGTATTTTTTATTTGATATTTCAAGTTAGAGTCATCAAAAATGAGTTGAGTCTGATGAATTGGTTCAAATAATCCTACAAAATGAGAGGATTGACCTAATAAAATATTAATTAAAAATTAAAAATATTTTAAATTAATTCAGTCTAAATAGACTGACCTTGTCCAGCCCAATAACATTAAATAAGAATAGATCGAACTAATAAAATATCGATTCAAAAATCATATAATCTAATTTGACTCAATTTAAAAATAGCTTAATCCAAATTAAATCGAGCCATTTTGTTAATTATATTTTAAGTGATACGTGTGAATAAAGTTGTATTATAATTTATTTAAAAATATATATATGTCAGCAAGTTAATAAAAATATAATATGACGAAACTGGAGACAAGTTTAGAGCTCACTATGTGTCTGAATGTTTTACTCATTAAGTGCGACTGTGAGTTCATTTTCCCATTTTATTGCTAATTGTAAATTATCTACCACTTTTGTATGTAATCTACAATAACTTATAAGGAGTGGTTGTTGTCAATCACGACTTAGCTGTACACAAATTATTATTATTATTATTATTCTCTACATAAGTTGTCATAAAAAAATCACGATATGTTTAAGCTTTATTTTTCAAAATATTTTATGTAGGCTGGAAATCTTAACCACTACTTTCAAAAAATTTGTTTCTTTTTCAAAACTAAATTTGTATTCCGTCTTGACCCCAGTCTTACGTAAAAAATATTTAGTGAAGAGATTAAAAATTATGAATTATATTATTAAATATTAAAAAAATTAAAATTTGTAAATAAAGATGTATTTATTTTTAAATTATTTAGTAAGTTAAAATTAAAATATTCTATTTTTAATTAAAGATAAATATACTCTTATTTATTTTCTTAAAAAGAGTTTTTTCTTTTTATTATATAAAAAATTTATGAATAAATTGAAAAAGTAAAAAAAAAATTTATATTACAAATTAAATATATCACAATAGTAGTTATTTTTTATATTATAATTTATAGATAAAATAAATTTTATATATATATATATATATATATATATATATATAGATTTTAAAAAAAGAAATAGAATGAAGCTAAAAGTGGGAGGAATTAGTAAGTTTATTATATAAAAAATAAAAATTAATAAAAATATGAGTTAAAATTATAATATTAATGTATATAAAATAATCATAAATTACGTATCAAATATATATCTAGTATAAATTATCTTAATTTAACTATTTTTATCTTTAATATAATTATATTGACCTCTCATGTAATTATTGCTTATAATATTTATATCATTTTTGTTTAAGAAATTTCTGATACCTCCCTTATTTTATATTTTCAATAAGATTTTATGTAATATTTGTATATAAAGTAAATGATATATATATAATTTTGTAAACAAAGAATTTGTATTAAAGTTAATGATAATGTATAAAATCAGTGACGTGTATATAAATTTTAAATAAGAGTGTTAATGTAATAAATATTAATTTTATAAAAAATAAATGTAATTAGTTATTTATTTTTTATTGATACCTATAAAAAAATTGTGAAAATGGGGGCGAGCTCTTTAGATCCGTCTCTGGACTCGTGAAGAACAAAGTTTTGATTTTTATTAATATATTTATACTTTTTTTTTATAATATAACTACTTTGAAAGATATTTAGTAGGATCTTAAAAAATAATTAAATATATATTTTCATTAACAAACATTGTTTTAACCAATTATGACCATAATAAAAAAAATTATTTTGATAACTCCTAATCGAATCCAAAATTAATTGAAATCCTTTTAATAACATTATTCTACTTTATTTTATTTCTTCTTCTTAAATTTATTTCTTAAGACGAATTTTAATTTTTTTCGTATTGTGATTGATTACTTATATTTTATTTACTTTATTACTTGATTTTCAGACTTTTATATTGTTTTCATATTTTTTTTAGTATCTCAATCACAATCAAATCTTAAATTTATATGAATTTTTTTATAACATTATCCAACCTTATTTTTTTATTTCTTTTTATTAAATTTAAATTTTTATTATAGCTAATCTTAATTTTATTAACATTGTCCTTAATTAATTATTAATTGTATCTTATTTACTTAACAGAAAATATGAGAATAGATTAAAATGTAATACATTTTCATCTTTTAAAATAAACTATAATTTTTTAAAATAAAAGAGAGAATAATGTAATTTAAACATTTCTCAAAAAAAGGAGATGTGAGTATCATTTACTCGAAATGAATATAACTTAAAGATTATATAACCTCTTAAAAATTAATATCTTTGTGTTCCAGTCTTGAATTTTATTAAGCGGATGAATTTTTTTTTGTTGCTGCCGAAATCATGCTGCCATTGTTTATTTTAATCATGGCTGATTGTAAATATCTCAATTCATTTTGCTTATTCTAATTTGGTCAATAATCTAATATGTCTTAAATTTTGTGTTTTTTATTTGATATTTTAAGTTAGATTCGTCAAAATGAGTTGAATACGATGAGTCAATTTAAATAGTTTTACAAATTAAAAAGATTGAACTAACAAAATATTAATTTAAAATTAAAAATAATTTGAATTAATACGGTCTAAATAGACTAACTAAGTCCAACCCAATAACATTAAATAAGAGTAGATTAAACTAATAAAATATCAATTCAAAACTAATATAATCTAATTTAACCCAATTTAAAAATAGATTAATACAAACTGAATCGAACCATTTTCACAACTATATTTCAAGTGATATGTATGAATAAAGTCGTGTTATAATTTATTTAAAAATATATATATGTCAGCAAGTTAATAAAAAAATAATATAACGGAACTGAAGGCAATTGTAGAGCTGACTATGAGTATGTTTGGATACCAGCTAGAAATCCATTTGCCATTCTAACGTGATTTTGTCATTCCCGAACGGCTCAAATTTTCATTTGGATAATTGTTAGATTTTACTGTTTCAACATACTTTTTATGTCAAACGTGCTTTTAATCAAAAGCATGAATTTTATCAGTTGAAGTTCATTTTTTACTAACATTTATTTTATTAAATTCACTTTTGAAATAAAAGTTACCAAACATAAATTATGTCAATATAAATTTACTTTTAATTAAATTTAAATTTATAAATACATTTTTAACTAAATTTAAATTTACTAACTCTAATCCAAACACAAACTATGTGTCTGTCTGTTTTACTCATGAAGTGCGACTGGGAATACATTTTCCCATTTTATTGCTAATTGTAAATTATCTACCACTTTTGTATGTAATCTACAATAACTTATATGGAGTGGTTGTTGTCAATCACGACTTGGCTGTACACAAATTATTATTATTATTATTATTGTCTACATAAGTTGTCATCATAAATCACGATAAGTTAAGGTTTATTTTTAAAAATATTTTACGTAGGCTGAAAGTCTTAACCACTACTTTAAAAAAATTTGTTTCTTTTTCAAAACTAAATTTGTATTCCGTCTTGACCAGAGTCCTGTGCAGAAAATATTTAGTGAAAACATTAAAAATTATGAATTATATTATTAAATATTAAAAAAATTAAAGTTAATAAATAAAAATATATTTATTTTTAAATTATTTAATAAGTTAATATCAAAATGTATTATTTTAAATTAAAGATAAATATATCCTTATTTATTTATTTAAGAAGAATATTTTTTTTTCATTATATAGCAAAATTTATGAATAAAGTAAAAAAAATAACATTTATATTATATATTAAATATATTATAATAGTAGTTATCATTTACATCATGATTCATAAGTAAAATAAAATTTATATATATATAGATATTAAAAAAAGAAATAGAATCAAGTTAAAAGTGAGAGAAATTAATAAGTTTATAATATAAATATTAAACATTAATAGAAAGATGAGTTAAAATTACAATATTAATATATATAAAATAATCATAAATTATGTGTTAAATATATCTAATATAAATTCTTTTAATTTTACTATTTTTATCGTTGATATAATTATACTGACCTCTCTTAATGTTAGTACTTATAATATTGACATTATTTTTATTTGTGAAATTATTCATACTTTTTTTACTTTATATTTTTAAAGAGATTTTATGTAATATTTGTGTATAAAATAGAGGATATATATATAATTTCATAAACAAAGAATAATGATGAAGTGTAATGATAATATATAAAATCAATGATATGTATATAAATTTTAATTAAAATTATCAATATAATTAATGCTAACTTTATATAAAATCAATGTAATTATCCAATTTTTTTTTTTACTGATACCTATAAAAAAAATGGTGAAAAGGAAGGAAGCGAGCTCTTTAGATCCGTCTCTGGTCTGGAGAAGAACAAAGTTTTGATTTTTATTAATATATTTATATATATTTTTTATAATATAACTACTTTGAAAGATATTTAGTAGGATCTTAAAAAATAATTAAATATATATTTTCATTAACAAACATTGTTGTAACCAATTATGATCATAATAAAAAAATTATTTTGATAACTCCTAATTGATTCCAAAATTAATTAAAATCCTTTTAATAACATTATTCTACTTTATTTTATTTCTTCTTCTTAAATTTATTTCTTAAGACGAATTTTAATTTTGTTAGTATTGTCATTCATTACTTATATTTTATTTACTTGAATACCTTTTTTTAAACTTTTATATTGTTTTCATTTTTTTTTAGTATCTCAATCACAATCAAATCTTAAATTTATATGAATTTTTTTATAACATTGTCCAACCT
The DNA here is from genome assembly GCA_029884595.1 of Ormosia semicastrata. Lineage (NCBI taxonomy): Eukaryota > Viridiplantae > Streptophyta > Magnoliopsida > Fabales > Fabaceae > Ormosia > Ormosia semicastrata. Next base: position 41,785,730 of record JAQQTO010000059.1, read on the forward strand.
TATTTTTTTATTTCTTTTTATTAAATTTAAGTTTTTATTATAGCTAATGTTAATTTTATTGACATTGTCCTTAATTAATTATTAGTTGTATTTTATTTACTTAACAGAAAATATGATAATAGATTAAAATGTAATACATTTTCATCTTTTGAAAAAATAAACTATAAAAAGGAAGAATAATGTAATTTAAACATTTCTCAAAAAAAGGATGTGAGTATCATTTACCCGAAATGAATATAACTTAAAGATTATATAACCTCTTAAAAATTAATATCTTTATGTTCCAGTCTTGAATTTTATAAAGCGTATGATTTTTTTTTTGTTGGTGCCGAAATCATAGTGCCATTGTTTATTTTAATCATGGCTGATTGTAAATATCTCAATTCATTTTGTTTATTCAAATTTGGTCCATAATTTTATATGTCTTAAAATTTTTATTTTTTATTTTATATTTCAATTTAGAGTTGTCAAAATGAGTTGAATATGATGGATCAGCTCGAACAGTCTTACAAAATAAAAAAATTGAATTAATAAAATATCAACTTAAAATTAAAAATAGTCTAAATTATCCCAGTCTAAATAGATTGACTTTACCAAGTCCGATAACATTAAATAAGAGTGGATTTAATTAATAAAATATCAACTCAAAACTCATATAATCTAATCTGATCTAGCCTAAAAAAAGTTCAATCCAAATTGAGTCGGATTATTTTGACAACTATATTTCAAGTGATATGTATGAATAAAGTTGTATTGTAATTTATTTAAAAATATATATATGTCAGCAAGTTAATAAAAAATAATATAATGAAACTGGAGACAAGTTAGAGATGACTATGTGTCATTAAGTGCAACTTGGAATTCATTTTCCCATTTTTTTGCTAATTGTAAATTATCTACCACTTTTGTATATAATCTACAATCCACAATAACTTATAAGGAGTGGTTGTTGTCACTTGTAAATCACGACTTAGCAGTACACAAATTATTATTATTATTGTCTACATAAGTTGTCATCATAAACCACGACAAGTTTAAGTTTTATTTTTTAAAATATTTTACGTAGGCTGTAAGTCTTAACCACGACTTTCAAAAAAATTGTTTCTTTTTCAAAACTAAATTTGTATTCCGTCTCGAGAAGAACAAAGTTATGATTTATATATATATATATATATATATATTGTTTGTAATATAACTATCTGAAGGAGATTTATTAAATACATGTTTTCATTAACAAAATTTGTTTTAACCAATTATGATCATAAGGAAAAAAATTTATTTTGATAATTCCAATCGAATCTTAAATTAATTACAATCTTTTTAATAACATTATTTTATTTTATTTTATTTTATTTCTTCCTTTTAAATTTATTTCTTTAGATGGATTTTAATTTTATTAATGTTGTCATTGATTAATTATATTTTATTTATTTTATTACTTAACTTTTATAATTTTATTTTTTTATTTTTTTATTTTTTGAATATCTCAATCACAATCAAATCTTAAATTTATATAAATTTTTTTATAGCATTATCCAACCTTATGTTTTTTTTCTTTTTATTTAATTTAAGTTTTTATTATTGTTAATCTTAATTTTTTTCGTATTTTTTATTAATTATTAATTGTATCTTATTTACTTAATTTTAAAACTTTTAAAAATTTTCTCGTTATTTTATTTTATTTCATAAGTATCATAATGTCTACAGCCAAAAACAACACAGTGTGTGGCAAGCTCAATATTTTTTTTCAAAGGATATGGCCACGACTTTCTTAATATTAAAAAAAATAAAACATGTATAGTTTGTAACAATGACTTATATAAAATAATAAAACGTAAATTAAAGTTGTGGTTTGTGATCACGACTTCTATATAAAAAAAGTTAAAAATTTGTTTACTCCAAATTTTTTATGGATAGCAACGACTTAGTGTAAATAACTGTAAATTATGCACTAAAGTAGGAAATAATTTGTAAGTTGCATTTAAATGAAAAATGAATTCGTACTTGCACCTAAGGAGTTAAAAAGTCCTATATGTCTATATGAGGGTGGTACTAAGCTAACACACACGGAAGAGCATACGATCGAGTTTGCCAAAATAAATAATTAACTGAAAACATTCAGTGAAAAAATCGGCAGAAAGGGACTTTAACATAATTAATTTTTAAATAATATTGATTAAAATAACTTTTAACTGTCTAAAATTTCAATTCTTTTTGGTTTATGTTAGTTTTTTTATTTCATGTTATTATTTTGAGGTACTCATAATGTTGTTATAACAATTATTTTGAGAAACAAATAAATAGATAACCATATTTAGGAAATGTTTTTGAGAATTATGTAGGATTTAAATCTCTGAACAAAATTAAAGGGATAACTTTTAAGGATTTTTGGATAGTTGAGTGAAGAAATTGCAAATGACAGATGCCATTCGGTTAGGAGACATACATGGACACTAAAAACTAAGAGCATAAGTAGACAACTCCATTCTCGATAATTAAGATGCACTCAACTTTTATATATAGGAATTGATATAAAGATATATTATATAGATATTTAATGTTGATTGGCTTACTTCAGATAATTTGTGTGCACCATGGATCTACAGTTATTATTATTATTATTTTGATATGACATGTATATACAAGAATTTTTCTATAGGCCGCACGCTCTCATAATTAAGCTATATTTCATCGATAAATGGTAAAGAATTTTTAAATAACAAAATTATTTTTTACTTACAAACGTATAAAAATTACGTAATATCTAGTAAATATAAAAGTATCATATTTATAGGAAATGACATAATTAGTTAAAATTTAATATTTATTTAAATTAATTTAAAGAAAAAAGAATTTAATTTTATTTAATTAATCTAAAAATTTAAATTACATAATAAACTAGAATTAAAATTAAATAATAAATATAAATAAAATGACTTAAATTAAAATACAATATCAATTAAAGAACAATTTTAAGATTTCAAACTTACTACTAACTATATAAAAATGAATTTAACTTGAATGAAAATTAATCTTATTTTATAGTATCTACATATACAAGCTTTAAACACTACTAAAAATTATTATAACTTAATTAATGAAATAATCTATCTAAAATAATATGATATATTTAAATTATGACATAAATTATTTAATATAGTATGAATTATTCAATCTTTAAATCATAAAAGTAATGAATATTATTATACAACTCATATCAAGCTAACACTTCTCTAGCTGGAATAAAACCAACTGGTACACTAAATTAAGGCAGTTAGTGTTAGTTTACATAAAGTTAGTTAATTTAACAGTTAGACAGTTAGTTTTAGTTTACAGTTAATGTAGTTAGTTAGATAAATATCACCAGTATATTAGTTTACAGAAAGTTAGTTAGTTTAGCTTGATAACCCACACCTAAGACGGTAACAATTAAGCATGTAATTAAAATATATCAATTTAAATTTATTAATTAATTATAAGATAATTAATAAAAATTAAATTAAATAATAATTAAAAATCAATAATTATCATCATTATATAATTATAGACAAAAAAATATCTTAAATAAAATTAAATCATTTAAAATTAAAATTAAAATTTCATCTTAATCATAAAAAATAAAATTAGTTAGTAAAAATAACAAATACAAAGAAAGAAAAAAATTATCAAAAAATAAAACAATTATTACGCATCATTCCCCTTCTTCCTTTGCTTTTTGCGGTGTTCTCTAATCTGTTTCTGCGCTCACCAATCTGTATTGCGCGTTTGGCTGCTCTGTCTCCTCTTTCTAAATTTATATAATAATATGTTTGTGTATCACACTGGAATTTGGATCCTCTCTAATTGAAAAAAATTAGAGAGAATTTTAACTATTAAAATTAATTTTTTATATAATAAAATATTAAAAATAAATATTATTAATAGTGAGATAAAAAATTGGATTTCTCTCTAATTTTTCACAACTGGAGAAGATCCAAATCCATCACACCGACTTAAGTTAGGTTACTGTTCAAGTAACCATGGCCCAAGCCTGATTTTAGTTGCTTTTTGCCTGTTTCTCTTCCCGATTGGTGATGGTAGCATTTATAATGGGCTCTTTATCTTATTTTATCTTATTAAATATTAGCTGCCCACTTTACATGTTGCTCGTAGCTCATACAAGAAATAGCCATATGATTAATTACTAAATAGCACCCACTTTCCATGCTACACCACTTCAAATCAATTCACAATCTTCCAGCCGTAATTTGAAGGCGTGTCTTGACATTATTTCTCATGTTTCACAAGCAAACATTTAAGGGACTGCAGTGGTGTAAATTCGTTTAGGGCTAATTTTGACAGCTTGATTTTTTCTAATCCTTTAGAGGTTTTGATTGAGTTGGTGTCAAATTAAAGTTTGTCATTTTTTATTACCATCATTTTCAACATTCTTGTAAACAAATTTTATATAATTATCACAATAAATAAATTAATAATTTCTTTGAATAAATAAATCAATAACGTTACAAAGTCACTAATGTCCGTGTGGAGGTTGCCCAAAGTCAATTTGCATATTTTTTTGACAAAATTAGAGTTTGAAATTGAAATTAGACTTCTTAATTTTAATTTTTATATTTGAAATGTCATTTAGAATTAGAATTATAATTCCATAAACTAATTTCATGAAATTAAAAAATAACTAAGTTAAGTTTTTCTCAATTCTTAACTTATACCATAAGAATTACAAATTTCATAGTTTAAAAATTAAAATCTCTCTCTTTCTTTCTTTCTCTCTCCACATTTATTTATGAACAATCATATTTATTGAGATTATATATTTATATAAAAAATTATTTTTATATTTATATAAAAATTATTATAATAACTATTTATTTTTTTTCTAAACAAATTCATGGAAATTTTCTTTATGGAAAAAATGATTATATTATAAAAATATTATAGTATGACTATTTTTATTAATTTTATTTTTGAAAATAATTTTTTAATATTTTATATCATACCTTTAAATAATAAAATTATAATTGAATTTAGAATTACAATTTCTTATCTTAATTCTTTGACAACTCTAAACATAAAATTTAAGATTCTAAACTAATTCTAATTTTGAAAGAATTAGAATTGAAATTAAAATTCTATATTTCAATTCCAATTCCGCTATCCAAACGGAATCAAATGTTACAAAGTCACTTTTTTAGGTTATTATTACAACCCCCAATCAAAACCAGACATTATCTTTAATGTTTTAAAATTAAATTCAGACTTAAGAAATAATCACCAATATACATCAAAATAATTATTGGAACAAAAAAAAAAGAGTAATGAGGAAGAGTCACCATGACAATTGTTAGCATTGAAAAGAAATAAGAAAAAAAAAAGAAAATGAAATAAAACAAACTCTCTTTTGTGTATTTTTGAATTTTTTTGTTGATCGACATTATTTACTTCCCCATACAAAGGCCATGAACTTTGTGAGGCATTTAAGTTGACTCAAACAATAAAATAAATTTATCCAAAAAGTTAAAAAATAATTCTAACTACAACTAGAGTTATTAAATCCAAATGAATTCAAAGAGGTAAATGCTTATACTTCACTATCCACAGAGTAGCTTCAAGAGATGAAGAACAATAAAAAATTACATTAACTCCAATTATATCACTTCTCGAGTCAAAAGCCTCCAACTCACTATGTGAAGGTATTCTCTTTAAAGGTTCCTTAGACAAAATATGTAGCATAGTCGCTTTAACTCTCTCATCAATCACATCTACAAAGGCACACTCAGATTCATCTTCTACAATAGGTTGACCAGTAGGCTTGAAGATATTAAGTTTAATTCTCATATTCATAACTGAGTCATCCATTACCTCAGACCTACAAATAATGTTAGCATCAATAGTGGCTAAGAAAGGCCTTCCCAAAATGATAAGAATTTCCTTTTTTGATGAGTGAGAGAGTTCCATATCAAGTATTATGAAATTAATAGGAAAGAATCCCTTATTAATTTTTACTAAGATATCATCAACTCTTCTTCTAGGGATCCTAACTTACCTATCAGCTAATTACAGAGAACAATTTGATGGTTATAACTCATCTAAGCCTAATTCTTCATAATCAGAATATGACATCAGATTAACACTATAACCTAGGTCCATGAGTACTTTTATCAATCTTATGATCACCAATATAACAAGAAATAGTAAGAACACCAAGATCTTCTAACTTAGGTGGTGTGTTAAAATGTAAAATTGAGCTTACCTATTCACTTAAGTGAACCATTTTAGATATGTGTACTTTAGATTTTCTTTTAAATGTGCACATGTCCTTAAGGAACTTAGTATAAATAGGAATATGTTGAATAACATCCAAAAGGGAAAGACTGATCTTTACTTGCTTAAAGGTCTCAAGAATATATTCCCTCTATTTATCTTTCGTAAAAGGTAATGGTGCATCTAAAACTTTAGGGTAAGGAACCTTTGGCTCAAATGAAATCGAAGGTATAGAATTAGAAGCTATAGGAGAATGGCAAAGATTTGAATCTATATCTTCTTCATGATTCTCCACTTCTCCAGTATCATGCACTTTCCCCTTATTCACCCCATTATCAGTCATTTTCCTTTTCCTTAGAATCATTATGACCTTAACTTGCTCAAGGGTTTTACTTATCGAGTTCTCTAAGGGATGACTTGGAAGCTTACCCTCCTCTATATTTCTTATAGCAATGATTAGTTGTCCAATTTGAGTCTCTAATCTTGTTATAGATTGAGTGTGAGAGTCTAAAAGTAGTATCTTAGATTTCATGAATTGCATCATAGAGTCCAAGTTTGTCACACAAAATAACACTTTATCTATTTTGTTCTCCAAGTTGGAATTACTGCTTGATGCTTGAGATGAGTTAGATGCATACCCTTGTGGTTGAAAGTTAGGGTGGTATTATATCAGATTGGCCCGCTTGATTAGGTCGCTACCTTTATTGTGCTTCAATACCTTGTTGCTTCAAAAACAAGTTAGGATGATTCCTCTAACAAGGATTGTAAGTGTTAGAATATGAGTTATTTTGTGAAGAAAATCCTTGGGTTGCATGAGCCTGCTCTAATGAAAATTTAGAAAATTGTGAGGCAGTAGGACAATAAAATGAAGTGTGAGAATGGTTAGAAAAAACGGTACATACATTATGCACATTAGAAGAATTAACATGTTTTTTAGTCAAAGATAACAATTGATCCATCCTCTTAGATATTGCATACACTTGTTTCATTTTCTTAGATAGAAATTTCATCTTAATTGTCAGATCGGATGTGTGTGAAATCTCATAAAATTTCCCATTTATTCCCTAATTACCTTGATATATCTGGTTGTGAAGGCGATATATGCAATTGTGAATTCTCATTTAAGTGTTCAAATAACTCTTATGCCTCATCTGGGGTTTTGTGCAAGAAAGCACCCCCAACACGACGTGTCAATCATCTGGTGGTTGCATTCATTCAATCCAAAATAAAAGCTTTGCACTTGTTGCTATTTAGGAACTTAATGGTGTGGACAACGACGCAAAAGATCATTAAATCTTTCTCAACTCTGATGAAATTGTTCATTATTAACTTGAAAAAATGTGGTGATAACACGTCTCATTACAGTAAGTTTACCTAATTAAGAAATATTTCTTTAAAAACTCTTCTGATAATCTATCCCAAGTGGCAATGTTATTACATGTAAAAAATCAATCTTTAGCCTTATCCTTTAAACAAAAGAGAAAAAGACGAATACAAATTGTATCATCAGAAATATTAGGGATATTAAAAGTGAAGCATACCTCTAAAAACACATTTAAGTGCTTATAAGGACTTTCAGACTTAAGCCCATAAAAATGTTAGTAACATTTGAATTACACTAAACTTAATTTCAAAGTGATTAGCCCAAATCTCAGGCAAATATATACAAGCAGGAGAATCATATGCATTTGGAGTAAAATAAGTGCTCGATTATTATTTGTCATATTTAAATTAGTATCAATGAGTGTAGTTTGGTTTCGTGCTCTAAGTGTACGCTCTCTCATTATCATACTCCTTTAAATCTAATGGCAAGAAGCGTTTCCACAACATAAACTAAACAAAATATCAAACTAAAAAGAGATTAAGAGTTGAAACAAAAGCACCTGAAGAGTCACAAACTTTAGTATAATTGGTCTTCTCCAACCTTTTCAACAAAAACTAAAAATAATAAAAATAAAAACGAAAACACTAAGACTAAATAAATAAAATAAAACAAATAAAACTAAAAATTAAATAAATAAAAAAATCCTAGACTAAAAATTAAAAAGGGAAAAAATTAAATTAAAAAAAATCACAAAATCAAATATTCGCAACGACGTCAAGAAGTTGGTAGAGAATTTTTAAATAATAAAATTACCATTTACTTGCAAACCCACAAAATCTATGTAATATCTAACAAATATAAAGATGTCGTACCCATAGGGAGTGACATAATTAACTAAAATCTAATATTTACTTAATTTTTTTAAAAAAGATTTTGATTTTATTTAATTAATTTTAGAATTTAAATTACGTGATAAACTAGAACTAAAATTAAATAATAAATCTAACAAAAATGACTCAAATTAAAATGCAAGATCAATTATAAAATAATTTCAGGACCTCGAATCCATCATTAACCATACAAAGATGAATTTTACTTGAATGAAAATTAATATTGTTCTATGAAGTGTCTACAAATACAAGTTTTGAACATTACTAAAGATTATTATAATTTAATTAATGACATAATTCATCTAAAATAATATGACATATTTAAATTATGACATAAACTATTTAATATAGTATGAATTATTCAATCTTTAGATCATAAAAATAATGAATATTATTGTATAATCCACACTTAAGATTACAAGAATTGAATGTGATTAAAATATATTAATTTAAATTTACTAATTGACTACAAGACAATTAATAAAAATTAAATTGAATAATAATTAAATATCAATAATAATTATTATTATTATATAATTATAGAGCAAAAAATATCTTAAATAAAATTAAATAATATAAAATAAAGATTAAGGCTTTATCTTAATTTTAAAAAATAAAATTAACTATTAATAGCAAAAATATCAAATATAAAAATGAAAAAAATATAAAAAAACTAAACAATTACTACACGTATCTCATTCTTTTGCTTTTTGCTATAATTGTCAAACGGGTTGGTCCAGCCTGAATCGAGTCATTTTGGGATCAGGTCAAATCAAGTTATGTGAATTTTGAGTCAATATTTTGTTATCTCAATCTAATTTTATGTAATGTTATTGGATTAGATCAAACCGATCCATTCGGGTCCAACCTATTTAAGTTAGACTAATTTAAATTATTTTTTAATTTTATATTCACTTTATTAATTTAACATATTCATTTTTTAAATTATTCCGATCGATCTACAAGACTTAACTTATTTTAACACCTTTACTTTTGGGGGGGGGGGGGGGGGGGGGGGCTTTCCAATCTGTGTTGCACGTTGTCTACTCTGTCTCCTCCTTGTAAATTTATATAATAATATGCTTGTGTCTCACACCGACTTAGGTTGGGTTACTGTTCAAGTAACTGTGGGCCTAAGCCTTATTTTAGTTGTTATTTGCCTGTTTCTCTTCCCGATTGGTGATGGTAGCATTTATAATGGGCTTTTAATTTTTATCTTATCTTATATTATTGAATATTAGCTGCCCACTTTACATGTTACTCGTAGCTCATACAAAAAATAGCCATATGATTAATTACCAAATGGCACCCGCTTTCCATGCTACACAACTTCACGATCTTCCAGCAGTAATTTGAAGGCGTTCTCGACAAGATTTCTCACGCATCACAAGCAAACATTTGTTTCTGGACTAATTTTGACAATTTAGTTTTCTCTGATCCTTTCAAGGTTTTGAGCGAGTTTAGTGTCAAATTAAAGTTTATCATTTTTTATCACCATCATTGTTCAACATTCTTCTAAATAAATTTTTTATAATTATTACAATAATTAAATTAATAACTTTTTAAAATAAATTAGTTAATAATATTATAAAATTATTAAAATCAAATGTAATAAAATATAATAATACTTATTTTTTATAAAAAATATATAAAAATTAAAATATTATCAATAAATTATTTATATTATCTTATTGAGATTTGTTATATATCATAACTTCAAAATAATTGACAAGTACTGTTATGACTATTAATCCGCATTTTTTAATTTCTTATTCTTAAAAATTACATTATCAATTAATATTAGTGCAGTATTATTAAACACTCAAATATTTCAACAGTTTACATTTGTAATGGTGTTTATTTAAAGAATAAATTCTATACTTTAAATTTAAACAGATCTCAAAAACACAATCAGAAGCACTTGATGGTTAAAAAATGGCGTTAACACTCAATAGTTAGTGTGTGTTTGGTTTGCAGTTGGTAAACTTAAGTTTAGTTAAAAGTGTGTTTGTAAATTTTAGTTTGGTTAAAAGTTAGTTTGTAGTAACATGATTTATATTTGGGAACTTTTGTCTCAAAAGTGAGTTTGACAAAATGAATGATATTTGAATGAAAGATTAAAATACTTTTGAAATAAGATTGAAGAGAAAAATGTTCTCCAACACACTTTTATCCAATAGAAAAGTAAAAAATTCTTACTTTCACTCCAACGTACTTTTAAAAACATTTTTCGTTAAACTCAACTGAAAAATAAAATTAACAAACATAATTTTACGCCCTTTAAAAATTTTAAAAATGTGTTTGAATTTACTAACTGTAAACCAAACACACACTTATTCGCCTATCCCTAAACATCTAGAGCTATTGTCAAAAATGACAGCAGCGGTTTTGTTGGAAGGAGGATATTGTTCAGTTGAAACGTGGTAACGTGCAGCAGCAGTTGAAGCTTTTTTTTGACAGAGGAGCTGAAATGGCTGAGAAAAAATGAAATTACAAAACGTGCATCGTCGGATTTACGTGTAACTTTACACTTTTACCCCTTTTCTCTAATTTTTATTTTAACTATTTATTTAGTTTAGATGGGTTTTTAGTAACATTAAAAGTTAGAGATGAAAAATGGCAATTATCATCATAATAGTAATAAATAAGATACAATCGATAATAGATATAAAATACATTTAGATTAGTTGTGAAAAAAATTATTTTAATAAATAATTATATTATTTTATGTATAATCAATTATTGTTATAATAGATTATAATAAAATTAATTTTATATTTGAATATATTATCTAAAAAATAATTTTAAGATATTCTGTTTGTTTTGATTGTTTAAAAAAACAATTTTTATAGTAAATTACTAAAAAATCTGAAATAATTTATTTATATCATATAATATTTTATATTTTAAGATTATTTTGATAAAAACATAACATAATCAACTTTTGAAAATAAAAATTAATAGTGCTCAAAAAAGGAGATTAAGAAGAAAAATTTTTAACTCACAAAAAAAACTTTTTATCTTTTTAATCAATTTTACTTAAACATCACTTTAACCTAAGAAAAAGTTTTTTAACCAATGAAATTTTTTTTAACAAAAAATAATCTTTACGAAACACATACATAATCTCTCCCTCCTTAATTTATATATATATATATATATATAGTAAACAAACGGTAATCCAGTGGAAAACAATAGAGCAGCATGACTTTCCACAATTAGGAAGTTTTCAATTAGCACCATTTTGATGTTGCCATGTGGATAAAGCAGGTATGTGGTCCATTAAAAATCAAACTCGTTGCTGAAAAATCAAACACGTAGCTGAAAATGTAAAATCTGGTCAAAGGAAAATTATGTGTTGGAATTAAGTTTGCACCCTAAAAAATTTATAAATTAGTATATCCGTACGTATGATTCATGGATTTTTTTTTCTGTTTTAATCACATTTGATATGTCTTTTTTTCTATTATTTATTTAAAAATTATGAATTAAAATTACAGATTATCACTTGATATAAGAGATAATTCATTTATTATAATATAATAAATAATAAATAAATATTAGATAATATAAATAAATAAATAAAATAATATAATAGATAATTTTATTGATTTAAATATTAGGTAATAAATGATAATTAATAAAATAATTTTTAAACGGAAATAAATCTTCTAAAAAGTATTTGTTTTTAAAATTAGCAATTAAAAGTATATATCTACTCTTAATTTAATAAAACATATTGTGATTTTAATTCACTAAATGATTCACATGTGATACACTTTTACTATCTACTTTAGAGGTAAAATCACTTTAAATATTTTTTAACATATTAATTTCCACATCTAAACAAAATAAAATATGTAAAGGACACAAAATAATAAAATATATTAAAACCATAAAATGATTAAAAATAACAGGAAATACACCAAAAATCTTGATTTACAAAAAGTTTAGATCTTAGAGCTATAATTTATATTGAGTTAAATTTTGATACACTATTTGTGTAAAAGATTTTACACTATCAACTAACCACATGTTATTATATATATAACTTTTGAGATAATTATTGGATGAATTAAATATTTTTTAATGACATGATAATATATGATTAATTGATGAGATAATTTTTTTTATACTAACTGTACATATAAATTAAATCCATTTACATTTTAACTAAGAATATATTGATGTAATTTTGTAAAAATTTAAAAATATTTAATAATATAAAATAATTTATTTTTATGTATTATCTACTCTAATATAACTTCATTTAGATATAAATATAATAAAATAAAAATTCTTAAGCATATATAACTAATCACATGTTATTTACATTGCAAATATAGGTAATCCTAATTAAGTAGTTATTTCTAAAACATACTTTTTATCTGTATTTCTGATATCATTTTGTCCAATTTGTAAGAGTAATTTTGGTTTCACATTTGAAATTCCAAACTACTTTTCAACGAGATTAACATACATTTAGTTTTGTTTGACAAAATTTTTGTTGGTAAAATTTAATTAATTTTAATGAAAAATTATTCCAAATATCAATTAGAGTAAAAGTTTTAAATTTTTACTTTTTTGTTAAACAACATTTTATTGAAAATATTTTTTTTTAATTTTATTTAAAAAATTTCTATTTTTATTTAAATAATATTTATTTTATCAAATTTATTTTTAAAATAAAAATTTTAAAATAAAAATTACATTATTTTAAATTTATTTTAATTAAATTTAAATTTATAAAATTAAATTAATTTAAATTTAAATTTATAAACTCTAATATAAACACACTAAGTCTGTGGCTTGCGTGATATGGTATCAGAAAGAGAGGTTGAGTCATTGACGGTAGAATTGTCAAAATGATTGGTTTGGCTTATTTGGACCGATTTAATTCGGGTCAAGTTATTTTTGGGTTAGGTCAGATTAAGTTATATAAATTTTAAATTAATATTTTATTAACTCAATCTATTTTCTTTTACTGTAAATGGATCAGATTAATTCATTTAAACTGATTTATTCAGGTTATTTTTAATTTTAAATTAATATTTTATAAGTTTATTCCATTTATTTTGTCATACTAATTTATTTTGATGACTCTAATTTACGGCAACAGTAAGACGTGGCAGAGCAAAAGAGAATTTGACGTGAGCGAAAAGTAAAGCAAATCAGCAAGGGAACGACCTCTCCAGAGTAAACCCTCATTTTAGTCCCTGAAATTGTATGCACCGGTCACATTAGTCCCTGACTTGTTAAAACTAACAACTTAGTCCCTGAAATATAAAAATGTGAGTCACGTTAGTCCCTGCGTCTTTTCTCGTCAGTTAAATTTGACAGATGCGCACACGTGGCACGTTAAGTGCCATGTTGGACGCTGATTTGGTTCCTGCCTCCCCCAAAACGACGCAGTTTTGCGTTTCCACCAAAACACAAAGCTCCATCCCTAAAACGACGCCGTATTGGAGGTGGAGGGAAATTTTTTGAGCTTTGTCCCCAATTGCAACGACATAAGAAAACCCTAAGTTCGTAATTGGTATTCCAATCCCAAATTCCCAAATTTTTACTAGATTTCTCTCCCCAATCAACCTCGTTTTGCTGTCAACGCTCCCCAGCAACGTTAAATTCGTCATCTTCGTCGTGGGATTCGAGTTGTAGAAAGGTATGTTCCCTAAACTCTAAATATTCCCTATTTTGATTGTATGTTTGTGGTCCCTGCTTTCCCTTTTTGGTGCTGTGGTACTGCTTTTCCTCCATTTTCGTTGCAATATGGTCCTGCTTGTCCTCCATTTTCGTTGCAATGTGGTCCTGCTTGTTCCATATTTGGTGTATGTTGCTCCTATTTTGATTGTATATACGTTGCTTCCATACTAGTGTGGTCCCCTTCTTGTCTTCCATTGTTGCTGCGTGTGGTCCCCTTGTGTGTGGTCCTGTCTTGCATGTTTTTGAACTTTTACATTTACCCACAGCACACAACGTAGTTGTAGTTCCCTTGCATTGCATGTTTTTGAACTTTTACATTTACCCACAGCACACAACATTTTATATATATATATATATATACACAGCACACATGTATAAGTGTTTAATAAGTTATGTTTTGTTATGTGTATCATTTCATTTTAGATGGTTAGACTTGTGTTCCATCATGGTGGTTCTTTTATTAAACAAATTGGAGGCAAAGTTTCTTATTATGGGGGTGGAGAAGAGTGGTGGCCTGAAGCCGATGAAGACCTGTTGGATGTGTTTAGTTTGATAAATTTTTCTAAACAGATTGGTTACCATAAGGTGGACAAGTGCTATTGGTTGATGCCTGGTAAAGAACTAGAAAATATGGTTGAGGCTTCAAGGATGAATAATGGGATTGTTCACTTGTACTATGAACACCCCATAATTGCTGACCCTAAAATTGTGTCATTAGTTGATGAGGAGCCAACAAATGATGGCAATGAGACCCAGCCTGAGACACATATTCTAGAGGAAGTCCAACTCCAACTAGCAAGTGACCCTCAACAAGAACAATATGCAGCTGACCCTCAACAAGAACAACATGCAGCTGAAGGTGTAGTTGGTGACACTCGTAGATCAAGTTCCTCTAGTGATGATTATGAAAGTGCAGAGGACAGCCCTTATAGGCCCCCTCTTTTTGCTACTGACGAGGATGATGATGAGCCTATTGCTAGTCTTTTGAAGAAGAAGAATAAAAGGGTTGCTATGAATAAGGGAAAGAGGGTTGTACAGAAGAAGAAGATGAAGAAGACCAATGTTGATAAACGCACTGCACTGAAGAGCACTGCACCGAAGAGGTGCGGGAAGAAAACTACACCTGTCCTTGATGATGAAGAAAGTGACTTTGATAGTGATGCATCTTCCGGTATGATATCATTGCTTGTGCTTTTTTACATTACCAGCTATAAGGTAGTATATTTTATAAGTATGAATTAAAATATTTTATAGAGACTAATAGTTCCTTTAATAGAGAGTTAATGATCCAAGCTATTTACTACCTCATAATATTTCTAGGTTTTCAAGTATTCAAGTTAATGATCCATTCATCAAGTTTACTTTGGGTATGATGCATTAGCAGATTATGATGAAGTAAGCGACTCTGATGCACCTGTGGGGAGGGGTTTAGGACACAAGCAAAGTTATGGACCAAATGTTAGGGTCACTAAAGAAGCGTGTGAAGATTCTGATTACAGTTGGAAGTCTGAATACATGAAAACTCCAGCCACATCTGATGATGAGGGAAGTAGTAGACAAGTGTACCCTCAGTTCAATGAAGGTGCTGGATTTGGACATGTTAGGTTGGAGCTTGGAATGGAATTTGTGACTTTAGAGGCATTCAAGCAAGGGGTTAAGGACTACACAATTAAGCTGGGTAGAGAAATCAAGTGGGTGAAGAATGATAAGGTGAGGGCTAGAGCCAACAGTAAGAATGACAACTGCAAATGGGTTATCTATTGTGCATGGAGTAATGTTACCAATAGTTTCCAAATCAAGACTTTCTATGATGAGCACAGCTGCAGTAGAGGGTTCAAGAATTCTCAGGCTAGCAGGAAGTGGGTGGTTAGTAAGTTGGTTAGAAAACTTAGAAAACAGCCAACTCTGACCCATAGGGAAGCCTTTGATTACATGAAAGTCAAGTGTAAGGTACATTTGAATAATACCAAAATATACAAAGCTTTGAAGGAGGCAAGGAAAATTGTGGAGGGGAATGAGATAGAGTAATATGGAAGGCTATGGGATTATTCTACAGAGCTGTTGTCGAGCAACCCTGGTTCTAATGTGAAGTTAGGTGTCATGGAAATTCCCAATTCCCCACCACAATTTGAAAAATTCTATGTATGCTTGGAAGCTTGCAAACTAGGTTTTAAGGCTGGCTGTAGGCCTTTAATTGGCTTGGATAGTGCTTTTATGAAAGGCTATTTTGGTGGCCAAGTTTTGTCAGCTGTTGGACAAGATGCCAACAATGACATTTTTGTCATTGCCTATGCCATCATGGATGTGGAGAACAAAGCCAATTGGAAGTGGTTTTTGATATTGTTGCATGAAGACTTGGGGGACTACAGGGAACGTGGCTGGAACTTCATCTCAGACATGCAGAAGGTTCGCAGGGACTAATATGAATTGTTTTTCTACTTGTTAGGGGCTAATGTGAATTAGTTGTGTATGTTTCAGGGACTAATATGAATTAGTTGTCTATGTGTTAGGGACTAATATGGAGTATTTTGTTTTCAGGGTCTGATACCAGCAATGCAAGAGGTGATGCCTGGAGTGCCTCACAGGTTCTGTGTTTAGCATCTGTGGAGGAATTTCACCAAGATGTGGAAAGACAAGGAGTTAAAGGGCATGATATGGGAGTGTGCAAGATCAACTACTGCGGGTGAGTTTAATGCAAACATGGAGAATGTGAAGAGGGTGAATGAGAAAGCATGGGAGTATCTAGCCAAGTGGCCCAAGGAATCATGGACAAAGGCTTACTTCTCTGAAAATCCTAAGATTAACAAGATATGCAACAATGCATATGAAGTTTTCAATGCAAAGATTGTGAAGATGAGGGGCAAGCCAATCTTAACCATGGCAGAGGAGATAAGGTGCTATATAATGAAGACCATGGCTGCAAATAAGCTAAAGTTGGCAAGGTATAAAGGGACCTTAGCTCCTCTACAACAAAGTAGGTTGGACAAGGAGAAAAGAGAGAGTAACAAGTGGACTCCTGTTTGGACTGGTGACCAGAAGTACCGTAGATTTGAGGTGCAAGGCTTCTCGGGCAATGTGGATGTTAACTTAAACAAACACACGTGCACTTGTAGGTTCTGGCAACTCACAGGTATTAATCATACTTATTTAGTGTAGTTTAATTATATAAATTTTAGTTAATATTTGTTTATTTACTTACTTCAATTGGTTAAATGTGTTGTGATAGGATTGCCATGCATGCATGCTGTTGCTGCAATAGCATATATCAATCACAAACCTGAGGACTATTCTCATGCGTGGTTAATAATGGCTGCTTATCATGCCACATATGACTACTTTGTCAAACCATTGAGAGGCCAAAGGTATTGGGAGCACACGCCACACCCTAAGCCTGTTCCACCACCAATAAAGAGGCCTATTGGACGGCCAAAAAAACAGAGAAGAAAAGATGGAAAAGAGAAGGATGTCAACTAGAACCCACACAAATTGAAGCGAGTGTACCCTGAATTCACTTGCTATAGGTGTGGTGGTTCAGGGCATAACATAAAAGGATGCAAAGCCCAAGGAGTTCCTAAACCCAAAAGGCAGAAAAAAGTAACAAATGCTGGGGCTGGGGCAAGTAGTACTGGGGCTAGGGTAAGTAACGCTGGGGCTAGGGCAAGCAAAGAGCATGAGGCTTCAACAACTACTGAGGCTGAGGAGATAGATCTAACACAGTCTCATGCCGAGCAATCTCCAATTTGTCCAAATTCTTCTCAACCTCCACATCCTGTGTGTTGATCTTCCTTTGATTGGGTTGAACAGCTCCTACACATTCAATTGTACACTGTTTGACTCGTGTGCTTGTGTTTTTTGCAGGGATTCAGGTACAAACTCCCTATCAGACTCCAACCAGCTGTCCGACCACCTATTCCAACACACTCTGCCACTGCAAGTGCTGATATAAGACCTAGTCCAACTCCCGTTAGTGCAGAAACACTGGCAGCAACAAGTGAGGGTACAACAACAAGGTTCATGAGGTTTATACCAACCCCTACTTTGAGAGATGCTCCACCAAAGAAGATGAATTGAAGATTTATCTTGTATAGGGCTTACTTATAATGTACTTGGGAATATTTTGTAAAGGGCTTATAATGTACTTGGAAATATTTTGTAAAGGGATTATAATGTAATTGGGAATATTTTGGCAAATGATCAATATAGAAGTTTTTATCATTAATTTGTTTGTTGTCAATTTACGCATAGTCTTCTGCATCTTTTCCCAATAAATGATTAGTTGTTTCATATGCTACCTTATGATTTTGTGGAATGCCCTCAATCTAGCCAAATAGTGCTTGGACAATGTCATTGAAACTTCCATGTTTCTCTGCAAGTTTAGCAGAGTTTTTAACAAGCTCAAACTTTTGGTTTTTCCCAAAGTTGTTACAAAGTTCTTATCTAGTTTCTCTGTAATAATATTGGGCCATATAGTGTTCTTTTCTTCGATGAGCAATAATATGTGTTTGCTTCTGCATTGGATTTTGGGTTTATTTCTTATTTCTTTATGTTCGGTTCAACTAGTCTCTGTAATTGAACGTATACTCTCATTAGATCTTGTCAGGTGTGCTATATGCTTTGGAGTTGGAATATTTTCTCTATTACCTGAAGTGGACTTGTGTTTGCTTCTCTTGGTGCTTGCATGATTGTGCTTTTTCATCAAGTTTCTTCAATACATTTTTTTTTCTGGGGAGAGGGTATTGGTTATGCAGTCATTCTGCTAAATAGTTTGTAGAGCATCATATTCTTTTGCATCTTTGGTTTCACCAGCAAAACTATTGAATATTTCACTTATTACAATTCAAGACTGGAGCATTTGATTGCTAGAAATGAAGATGAATATGTTCAATTGGCTTTTACTCAATGCAACCGTGATGGATTATTGTCCATCACTGATGCCTATTCATGACTCGTGCTTTTGCTGAAACTTTATTATTACTGATGTTGTTAGCTTATTATTGATGGACTACAATGCACATTCATACAAATACCAATGCACATTCACAATGAGCTTTAACAACTCAATTTTCATTCACAGTTACCTAATTCCCCAAACTAAAAACACAACATGTCCATTACACATTCCAAATCTAATTACCTAGTTCCCTAAACAAACTAAGCCCCACATTATGATAAAAACCAGCAACATAATACACTGGCCAATTACACAACATCTTAACATCCTAACTTCAGCTTCTAAGCTTCCGATCTTCCAAGCAACATTTAATCTCCATTCTTGATTCTCACTTGTAGCAGCAGCCCTACAACCAGGTTCAGTTGCAGCTTCAGTGGCAGTTTCAGAAGCAGGTTCAATGGCAGTCCCAATTCCATTATCTTCTACCCCATTATGAACCCAGCAAAAATAGTTACAATGGTCACCATTTTGTAAATCATCACATATACAACATAAGTCACATTACAAATTAAAAACAAAATACAGCAATGCTCATCCCAACAGCTCTACTTCACTTAAACTCTTACCTTTGCCTTGTACTTAGGGCAGCCATAGAATGGTCTACCAAGGTTGGCCGTGGTTTTGGATCTTCTTACCACCGTTGTTAGACCACAAAAGCAAAGTCTATCGCTACCAATTCCCCCCTGTGACGAGACGAATTGGGTGCACTCCCACTCCAGCTTGCTTCCGTGTTTGATGATGCAAATTGGGATGGGTTTCCACCACCCATCATCTCCTAGCCTTGCCAACCTGAGTTACAAAATTGGGGTTGTTCTCTAGGTTTGCAAATGAGAAATGGGTATCCTAAGTTACAGTAATAGAATCAATTGGGGTTGGGGACGAAGAAGAGGGTTTACCTCCAATACGGCGTCATTTCAGGGATGGAGCTTTGTGTTTTGGTGGAAACACAAAACTGCATCGTTTTGGGGGAGGCAGGAACCAGATCAGCGTCTAACATGGCACTTAACGTGCCACGTGTGCGCGTCCGTCAAATTTAACTGATGGAAAAAGATGCAGGGACTAATGTGACTCACGTTTTTATATTTCAGGGACTAAGTTGTTAGTTTTAACAAGTCAGGGACTAATGTAACCAGTGCATACAATTTCAGGGACTAAAATGAGGGTTTACTCAACCTCTCCCAGAGGCGTGAGAATGACAACTAGTTGGGCAGGAAAAATTTGACATGAATTAAAAGAATGAAAAGTAGTTGAGCAGTAAAAATTTGACATGAATTAAAAGAAAAGTGCCCCATGTGACAGAAAGGATAGTTCAATTAGGAGAAAAGAAATTTTATGTAAATTAGAAAGAGAGTTTACTTAAAAAGAGGGATAATCTAATTAATAAAAATATTTTTTTTAATTTAAAAAAAATTGTTACATGACAGAAAAGGGTTGTGTAATTAGTAATAAATAAATAATGATTTCATTTAAACCCCCCAAAATATAAAAAAATTAAATGACTCAAATAAACTAAAAACTACAGATTGACCCTCACACAAATTATGTTAACACCCCAATAAATTTTTAATTTCTTCTTAATACCACAAACAAATTAAAAACTGAAAATTTCCCCCATTTAATCTCCTCTCTACCTCTGACGAGAAGGTGAATTCGATTCATTAGAATGTTTTTTTTCTTTTCACGTACTGTTTGGTTTGCCAGAAAATGGTGCTTAAGATAAAATTGCAATGCTCAGAACTGGTAGGTTAATCACTAGGTTGCGATGATTGCAGTTAGTTTACGATTATTTCATCCACAATTGATATTGATTATGAATTTATGATAATACATTGGGAATTAGGAATGAAATAACTCCTTTAAATATAGTTGAGTGCTTATCTTAAACTCAGCTATCGTTTCCAGAGTTAACTTATGGTTTTAGTATTGAAATTTCTACTTCCTTATTCTTGTTGACTACTATATTCATTAGAAACATTTTTAATTTTAATATAAATTTTTTTTTGCCCATTTTTCTGAATTATATGCAGGATTCTGGTCTTTCAATGTTTTTGTTCAGTCACGATTGTGTCTTGGAGCAAAACTCATGAGAGCTTTGTCATTTGGGACTCACGAATTCTCTAATATTCTTCTGCCCCCAGTATATAGCTTCATTCACTAGCTCAACCCCTATATGAGCAAAAATTCCCACAATCTTTGTTTAATAATGCAATCTTATTTTTTTTCCTTTTTAAAATATTTCCTTTGTGAAGGTTTTCTTCTATGTGTTTTAATGTGTGATTGATTTTTTGTTAGGTGAATTTTGTGTGTGCTCTTGTTTCTCATAAAGGTTCTTGTGAGAAGTGATTGGACTACTTTTACGTTTTTCTATTGAGGATTATTGAATCATTAGCTGCACAAAAGTTAAGATTTTGTTGCAGCTGAATTGTTCTTAACTTCCCAAACCAAATATTGATGTATATTTAGAATAAAGATCATCCTACACCCCTAGAAGGGGTGTAGGATTGTTCACCCTTTTTTTAAGGGTGTTAATTAAGTGAAAGAAAGTGATAAGAAAAAGTATTCATGATGAATGATATTGAGAGGAGTGTAAAAAGTGATGTGAGAGAAAAAAAAATAGTAAGAAAATCAGAATTGATATATTTATATTTCCATTACTATGATGCAATTGAATTTTTTATTCCAATCTCCAAGCTTAATGAACATATTTGTTTTCCTCGGTAGGGGCATAGGGCTTTAGGAAGGTTGATTTAGACCATTAGGAGTTTGCAAATGAAGGGTTTGAAGGGGGGAAATAAGCATTTGCTGAAGAACATTAGGAGGAGAAGTAAGTATAACAAACATCAAGGAGTATTCAATTCAATGAAGCCTGGCTTGCAGGCTGAAGTTGAGAAACTAAAGAAGGACCAGAACATATTCAAATTGGAAATTCTGAAGCTGAGTGTTTAGGAGCAAATTCAATGTTCAGAGGTGAAGTAGTATCAAACAGAATGGCTACAAAGCCAACGTTTGTTGAGCAGTTAATCTAGAAGATTAAGTGAAAAAAGAGACCTTGATGGCACTGACATGATAATGGGTTACTTGGGTATCTTATAGGTTTCAATTCTGTGCAATGACTGCAACACTACCACCACAATCTCCTTTCACATATTTGGTCACAAGTGCAGACACTACAGTTCATATAACACCCTTAGGATTTCTATCAAGAAACTAAATTTCCCCAGAAAGTGACAGAAAATGAATGAGAAAATTGAGAGAGATAAAAAAGGATTGATGGCAAATTTCATAATTGAATTTGCTTAGCTTTTATGCTTAACTACATTTACATCTTATATACACATTCTACAAATTATAGAATCAATAACAGAAAACCAACTTGTAACTAACTAATAACTTATCACTAACTAACAAAACTAATTTAAGATGTATCAGTTAAGACCCCCCCGGCAAGCTGAAGAATGGATATATGTCATTCCCAGCTTGGAAATGAGAAATAGAAAGGGTTTAGGAGGCAAAGCTTTAGTGCATAAATTAGCAATCTGGTCAAAGGTATGAACTAGTAAAAGGTGGACTAGACCTTCGTGAACTTTGTCTCTAACAAGATGACCATCTATCTCAATGTGCTTAGTTTTCTCATGTAAAATGGGGTTAGCAGCAATGTGTAAGGCAGATTGGCTATCACAATATAACAAAGAGGGTGATTTGAAAGGCAAATGGAGATCTTGGAGGAGATATGTTAGCCACTGCAACTCACAAGTGGTTGCTGCTAAAGCCCTGTATTCTGCTTCAGAAGATTATCTAGATATTGTAGCTTACATTTTGGATTTCCATGAGATGAGGGAATGGCCAAGAAATATGCAATAACCAATGACAAACCTTCGAGTGTCCACACAAGCTGCCCAATCAGAATCTGTGAAGCCTTTCAGTTGTAAAGAAGAGGAAGCTGAGAAAAAAAGACCTTGATAACTCCACAAAATATAGTTATTAGTGTCCTATCTCTGTGCTAGAAATAATGTTTAGTCGTTGTCTATAATGCATATTTGGAAGGTTTTGTGCTCATATTTGACATATTCTAATTCTAATGCTTTCCTATGTGTTTTAGAGCAATTTATGCATATTTGATATATGATTAAGTGGATTTGTATTTGTTTATGATTTGATACTTTCTCTATATTAGGAAGGGCTTTAAACAAGGTCAAATGTGGAGCATATGAGCTAAAAGTGGAAAAGAAAGCCAAATTTGCATCTCACCAGGCAATGCCGAGACATGGGCATGTTAGCGCTGCGACGTGGTGCATCCCCTGTATCAGTAGAAAATACCCAAGGCCAAGGAGCCGCAACATGAATATTCAATGCCTCAGGCATTGGTAACCTAATTGTACGCGCGTCGCGACGTGGCATGTTTAGTGCCGCGTCGTCCTCTATTTTTCTGCGCCTATAAATACTATTTTATTACATTTTAGGTTTATGTTTTAGTTAGTTTAGAGAAGCTGTGGCTGGAAATCGTATTTTGGAGGCTGAGGAGCCTAGAGGAGCCAAGGATGAAGGTTATCATCCTTATGGATGATGATTTGAGCTATGAAGATGATATCTATGAGATTCTTTCCTTCTTGCTATATTTTCTCTTGTCTTATCTTTTAAGCATGGTTTTTGGTTGTAATCATGTGTTCATGGAATAGCTTAGTTGTATTTAGGGTTTACTTTAGATCTTTCTATGAATATTGATGTTTATGTTATCTTTTGAGTGTATATTGATGTTTAGTTATGTTTAATCATATAGTTCTTAATGCTTTTGAGGGTTTGATCAGCTTTTGAATGATTTGTTGAAATCTGATGAACCTAGATAAGGAATTTGGATCTTAGATCGTACGTATGATTGATGTATGTTCAATGAGTTCAATTAGCTTAGATAAGTTGATTCGCTAACTGGATAGAAATATACCTTTTAGCCATGCATAGTGTGTGATTGAGAATAGATCGTTCATGAGTGGAGTTTGCACTGGTTCTCATGAAAACATAGTGAATTGGGTAAATGAAACTACGGTTGATTGACCTAGACATAGGCTTTTAATTAAATTAGATTTTCAAGCAAACTTACTAATTCATTGATGTTGCTTGTAAGGATTGCATGTTATTAGTATGAAATAGGAGGTGAAGAAGGATTCCCTAGATCTCTAAACCATTATCTTTATTGCTTTGTAGTTTAGATTTAGTTAATTTATACTTTCTCTATTTTTATGTACTTGAATAGAAATAGCTAAGCTATTGGTTGATACTTAGTTATGGAAGTTAATGTCCTCGTGGAAACGAACTTTGTTTATCACTGTATTACTTGAGACCCATGTACTTGCGATACAAATGGTATTAACAAGTTTTTGGCGCCGTTACCAGGGATATGATTTAATTCTATGTGGCTAATATCAACAATGAGTTTAGTTAGTTCTAATTCAAATTGTATATAATCTATGTTAATTTAAGTTTCTTTTATGTCAAGCTTTAGGTTCAATAAGAAGTCGGATGATCCTAATCATACGAGGACCTTGAGGGAATTTACAACTCTTGGAAAGGATAACCTTCGAATCAAGTTTAAGAAGACTACTCGTCAGCATAATTCCATTTTGGTGACAAAGTCCTGCCAGGACTTTAAACTAAGTCCTTCTTGGGGTGGAAAACCCAAGTTTGTATTTATTTCATGTTTTTACTTTATGCATAAATAGGTAGTATATTGAATTTTGTATGTTAGCATGTATATGTGTTATTATGTTGATGTTAGTTATGTTAGTATGTTGTTTTGTTAATATGTTAATTGGTAATATATGTTAGTAAGTTAATATGTTAGTATATAGCATATGTTAGTTTTTAAGTCTTATTTATGTCTTATTTGTGTTAGTATTTTGTTTGTTAAGTCTTAGGTCTTAAATATGTTAGTACTTATATATATAGTATGTTAATATGTTAGTTTAATGCTTTTAGTTAGTTTTTATATTTTTGTTAAGTTTTAGGTATTAAATATATTAATATGTTGATTTTGTGTTATATTACGTTTGTGTTATGTTTTTAGCAATTTAACTTTTTGAACAAGTTTTAATGGTGTTGGAGACCCATATGAATCAATTCCAGTAGCAAAACTATGTTTGTTGCTAAATTTTGTTGTCTGATCTTTCACGCCGCGGCATCGTACACTTCACGCCGCAGTGCCCGTGAGATTTGTTGTAGAATTCTGTAGATGAACTACACACTGCGACGTAGGCAATTTAATGCCATGGAGTTGTGCTCTGTTTTGTACATATATTTTTTTATTTTTTATGTATTTTTATATTTTAATATGCTCAGATTAACAACGTGCTTAATTTGAAAAGTTTAGGTCCCAAAGTGCCAATGAAAGTGAGGACTTTGTCTCACTTTAGTTTGGGGGAGTATCATTACATGCTTTGGATGTTATGATGTATTAAGTATACATGTGATGATGTTTTCTAGATGCAGTTGTGATAGCCACCATGTTTTCATGTTTTTCTATTGTTTTGGCTATGACTAATAAGGGGTTTGAAAAGAAAAATTTAATTTTTAATATTATGCAAATGATGTTATGCATGATGAAATGAAAAATTTAGATTTATTTGAATGCATAACTTGTTAAAAAAAGATGTTGGTGTTGTTTTGATTGTTCATTATTTTTGAAAAGTTGCTATTTGCCCCATTTTTAGTGAAACCTTATATGATTTTGAAGCATGTGAAATAATTTAGTTGCTTTTGATGCATGATTTACATGTCACTTAGATGCAAGTGTAACTTTAAAAATGTAAGAGTGCATGTCTAGTGAATGTTTATGGATGTACATGTACAGTTTTGATTATCCTAAAAATTATTTTTCAACTCTCTTGAGGCAAAATCTTAGGTTGTGCATGATTGAGGAAATGATTAGGGCATTGTTTGGACCGATTGAGCCTTTTCAAGCTTACCTGAATGATTTTATCATAGGTCCCCTTTTGAAGCCTTATATTGTTTGGCCTTATTTGTTTTTCACTACCATTGTGTTCGTTAACCTGTTAACTGCTCTAATGCATGTGAAAGCATTGCATTTTTTTTCTATCCTTATTGTTTGTTGAGTACATAATATATTATTTCTTGAAATGAGTCTTGTGATTAGGGGTGTTAATGAATATTTAATACAAAATGAGCCTGAAGGGACCAGATGCAGTAAAAGAAAAGAAGTTTTTACTTTGTAGAAAAAAAAGAAAAAAGAAAAAAAAACAAAGCTTAAGAAAAGTAAAGTGTAAAAAGCATCGAAAATAGTTCTGGAGAGTTTTCAACATTCACTGTTGAATACCCTACGAAAATCATGTCAAGTCTTGAAATAGCATATTTATATTTTTCAATGTTTGTATTGTATCCTTTCCAGTTCATTTCTTTCACCCATTCCATTGGCCTAACATTACAAGCTGTAAAAGTTCCTTTTGATCCTTAATCTTGTGTGATTTACATTAGTGGAGAGAGAGTTGATTTATAATTTTGTGGATTTTGCGATTCATATGCATGTATGCTTATAAATTTATCTGGATATGTATGACTTGACCAGCAGAAGTTTATCTTGCATATTTGTGGATATTGTGAATTGCATGAAAAGAAACTGAATTGTTAGCATGTGAATGATTATGTATGTGTGAAGCTGGTTTTGGGGCATTTGCACTTTTTAAGGACTGATGCAATCATTACTCACTAGTTGTGGTTTAAATGAAAGATTGAAATTTGATATTTGCTGAATGAATGATTGAGTTTGAAATGTTAAGCAGATTTCTTTAGAGCAGATTTCCTTAGTCCTATTTGGTTTTGCTTGAGGACAAGAAAAATGTAGGTTTGACGGTGTGATAACTCCATCAAATATAGTTATTGGTGCTCTATCTCTGTACTAGAAAGAATGCTTAGTCCTTATCTATAATGCATATTTGAAAGATTTTGTACTTATATTTGACATATTCTAATTCTGATGCTTTCCTGTGTGTTTTAAAGCAATTTGTGCGTATTTGATATATGATTAAGTGAATTTGTATTTGTTTCTGATTTGGTACTTTTTCTATATTAGGGAGGGTTCTAAACAAGGTCAAATGTGGAGCATGTGAGTTAAAAGTGGAAGAGGAAGCTAAATCTGCATCTCAGCAGGCAACGCCGCGACGTGGGTATATTAGCGCCACGACGTGGTGCATCCCCTGCATCAATCGAAAATACCTGAGGCCAAGGCCCTGCAACATAAAGATTCAACGCCTCAGGCATTGGTGACCTAATTGTACGTGTACCGCGACGTGGCATGTTTAGCGCTGCGACATCCTCTATTTTTTTGCACTTATAAATACTGTTTTATTAGATTTTAGGTTTATGTTTTAGTTAGTTTAGAGAAGCTGCTGCTGGAAATCGTATTTTGGAGGCTGAACCTAGAGGAGTCAAGGATGGAGGTTATCATCCTTATGGATGATGATTTGAGCTATAAAGATGATATCTATGAGATTCCTTCCTTCTTGCTATATTTTCTCTTGTCTTTCTTATCTTTTAAGCATGGTTTTTGGTTGTAATCATGTGTTCATGGAATAGCTTAGTTGTATTTAGGGTTTACTTTAGATCTTTCTATGAATATTGATGTTTATATTATCTTTTGAGTATATATTGATGTTTATTTATGTTTAATCATATGATTCTTAATGCTTTTGAGGGTTTGATAAGCTTTTGAATGATTTATTGAAATCTGATGAACCTAGATATAGGAATTTGGATCTTAGATCGTACGTATAGTTGATGTATGTTCAATGAGTTCAATTGGCTTAAATAAGTTGATTCGTTAACTGAATAGAAATATACCTTTTAGCCATGCATAGTGTGTGATTGAGAATAGATCGTTCATGAGTGGAGTTTGCACTAGTTCTCATGGAAACATAGTGAATTTAGTAAATGAAACTATGGTTGATTGACCTAGACATAAGTTTTTAACTAAATCATATTCTTAAGCTAACTTAACAATTCTTTGATGTTGCTTGTAAGGATTGTATGTCATTAGTATGAAATAGGAGGTGAAGAAGGATTCCCTAGATCTCTAAACCATTATCTTTATTGCTTTGTAGTTTAGATTTAGTTAATTTATGTTTTCTCTATTTTTATGTATTTGAATAGAAATAGCTAAGCTATTAGTTGATACTTAGTTATGGAAGTCAATGTCCTCGTGGGAACGAACTTTGTTTATCACTGTATTACTTGAAACCCATGCACTTGCGGTACAAATGGTCTTACTAGACCTTTACCAGGAGATGCTTTGAGATATCTAAGAATTCGAAGGGCTGCTTCATGATGAAATATCGTAGAGAGGAATTGACTAAGATGATGAACTGCAAATGTGATATCAGGCCTTGTTGTTGTGAGATACAGAAGTCTACCAAAGAGTCGTCTGTAAGCTGGAACATCTTCAAAATGAGTACCATCATCTCTAGAAAGCTTAATATTAGAAGACATAGGGGTTGACAGAGGCTTACAAGCTAATAGACCAGCATCTTGGATCAATTCCAAGGCATATTTCCTTTGGCGTAGAGATATACCATATTTTTTGTGAACTATCTCAAGGCCTAAGAAATATTTGAGAGCGTCAAGGTCCTTAATTTTAAAAAAAGAGTCCAAGTGTCGTTTATCAGATGAAATTTCAAACAAATCATTCCCCGTAAGTATGATATCATCCTCATAGACCAACAAAACAGTGAAGGATGAACCATGTTTCTTAACAAACAAGGAATAATTTACTTTGGATTGAATGTAGCCAGAAGATAAGAGAGAGCTTGATAATTTGGAGAACCACTATCTACTTTCCTACCTTAAACCATACAAAGACTTTTGCAATTTACATACCTGATTAGGAATCTTGGAATGAAAACCTGGAGGTAGAGTCATATAAACTTCCTCAGTCAAATCTCCATGAAGAAAGGCATTATTGACATCTAATTGATGCAAATGCCAATTTTGAGTGGCTGCAACAGCAAGCAATAATCTAACTGTGCTTATTTTTGCTACTAGGGAAAAAGGTTTCCAAAAAATCTAAGCCCTCTTGTTGAGTGTACCCCTTTGCAATCAGTCGTGCTTTATACCTCTCTATGTTGCTATCTGACTTATACTTAATTATGTACATCCATTTGCAACTAATGAGTTGTTTACCAGGTGGCAAATTAGTCAACAACCACGTGTGATTCTGCTCTAAAGCCTGTATCTCAGCTGCCATAGCATTTTTCCAACAATCATGCTTAATAGCTTGACTATAGCTAGTGGGTTATGTGGTTGTGGAAATGGTTAAGGTGAAGTGTTTGTGTGATGGTGAGAGGTAATAATAGGTTATAGGATTAGAAATATGATAAAGACTACCTGAAGGAGGTTGGATTTAGGCTGAATTCAGCAATGTACAGTGATAATCTTGTAAATATGAGGGTGGTTTTCTGATTCTGTTAGATTTCCTGATGACAAGTTCAGTGATACCTGAATCTGAAATAGGTTGGCTAGTAGGAGAAGAATGAGAATCATGAATAGGTGAATCAGAAGAAAGAGAAGAAACAACATGTGGATGGAGAAAAGAGATAGGAGCAAAATAAGAATTATCATAATCAGGAAGGATGGGGGAGGATAATGTAGGTGAAACAATGTTAGGACTAATTTCAGAAGACTGATATTGAAAAGGAAATATAGACTCATGAAATACCATATTTCTAGAGAGAAATAAATCTCTAGTATGTAAATCCAATAAGAAATAGCCTTTGGTTCCAAATCTGTAACCTAAAAAGATACATTTTCTAGCCCTTACATCAAATTTCTTCTTACGAACAACAAGTGCAGAGGCAAAACACAAACATCCAAAAACTTTTAGGTCTACCAAAATTGGTGGTTCTTTGTGTAAACCAGTATAAGGACATTAATTTTTCAAAGAAATGGAAGGAATGCTTCATGTGCAATAGCATGAGACCAGTGACATTTTGACAACTTAGATTGGAACATAAGAGACCTAGCCACAGCCAAAATGTGCCGATGCTTTCTCTCCGCAACACCATTTTGTTATGGAGACTCAACACATGTGATTTAGTGTATAATTCCTTTTTCTGCATAGAATTTAGTGAGTAAAAATTCAAGGCCATTATCTATCCTAATGATTTTAACAGCATGATTAAATTGGGTTGACACAAGATAAACAAATGATTGGATGTGAGAGGGAGTTTCTAATTTAGCCTTCATGAAAAATAACCAAGTATGCTAGAGTAATCGTCTATCACAGTTAAGAAACATATGTGGCCATGGATAGATAGGGTTGAAAAGGGGCCCCATATATCTATATACAACAAATCAAAGACATGATCAAAAGAAGTCAAACTATCAGGATAAGGTAACTTCTTTAATTTTACAAGAAGACAGATATCACAAACTTTATTATAAACTGGAATAAAAAGGAATTGTTTGTGTAATACAATGAGTTTAGAATGAGATGAATGACCTAGTTTGTAATGCCACATATCAAAATGTACAGAATTTATATGGTTTACAGACTTTGAAAAAGAAATAAATTTACAATATTATTGTAGTACATAAAGTCCATTATTGACTTCAGTAGATCCAATCTTATTCAAGGAATTGTTGTCCTGTATTAAGCAACAACTGGAAGAGAAGGTTAATTTGCAGGAAAAAGAAAGTGACAATTTTGTAATTGAGATTAGATTGAAAGTGAAGTTAGGTAAGTGCAGGCCATCAGCGAGAATCAAGTCATCAGAAATATGAACAATACCAGATATAGAGGTTAAAACAGGACTACCATCAGGAAGCTTAATTGCTATTAGAGAAATCTGTTTATATGTTGTGTAAAGACTCAAAGAGCAACAAATATGATCAGTTGCTCTAGTGTCCAGAATCCAATATAAGGGTTGAGTAACAGGCTAGGATTAAATGATTACCTTTATTGGAATCAGTAAAGGGTTTAATGTTTGGGATAGGTTAAGTGGTTACATGACTAGCCAAGTGTTGTTGCTGTGATTGCTGAAACAAATGCATGAGAGTTTGATACTGCTCAAAAGTAAAACCAGATTTGGCAATGTCATGATTTATTTGAGATGCCTCAGACTTGTCTTGCTCATCATCATTCATCAGCTGACATGGTTAATAGTATAATTGGGATATTTACTTTTATATCCTTTTGAAAAAAATCACGTTTTCTATAACACACGCATTTCAACTGTGTGACCTTTTCTTTTGCAATGTGTACAATATTTGTTCAGATAGGAAGATTGACCTCTGCCCTTAGAAGCTGTTTCCTTGAAAGAATTTCGAAAAATAGGTCCCCCACCGTTATTAGCTACAACCAACACCTTAGGTTCCTCAATCAATTCAGTTGACAATTGTCTTTCTTGTTGCAGAACAAAAGAAACACCTTATTGATCTGTGGCAGTGGATCCATCAGTAAAATTTGAGATCTCAAATGAGAAAATTGATCATTCAATCCTTTCAAGAAACGCATAACATAGTCTTCTTGTCTATATGATCGAATAGTAGGAATCAAATCACAGGTACATGGGAATTGACATCTATAATTGGGAATTGGCCGGAAATTCTCTAATTCTTCCCACAAAGTTTTAAGTTGAGTAAAGAATTTTGTTATTGGAAGCTTACCTTGTTTGAGAGCATACAATTCTTCTTGTAGTGCTATAATTTGAAGCTTATCGATCTCCTTGAGAAAACCTATCTTTTAGATCTGCCCAGATTTTTGCAGCTGAATTCATCCACATAACGCTTGGAGCTATATCCTGAGATAAAGATCTCATGAGCCATGAGATGATCATTGTATTGCATCTTTCCCAGGACAAGAAAAAAGGATCTTGAGGATCTGGCATTGGCAGAGAGCCATCAACAAAACTTAGTTTATTCTTGGACTGCAAGGCCATTTTCATTGATCGACACTAAGAATGATAATTGCCACCAGAAAGAAGAGGAGTCATAGGTACTAATGTAGGATTTTCAATCAGATGTAGAAAGTATAAGCTATTTTGATTTGTAGTAACTTGAGCAATGTGATGATCCATGGAACAAGATTGCAGATTCAAGAAAAAATGGCATAGAAAACGAAGAGCAATCAAAGATTAGAGAGGCACAACAGAGCTTTTCAGAAAGCTCTTTGATACCATACCAAGAAACTAAATTTCCCAAAAAAGTGACAGAAAATGAATGAGAAAATTGAGAGAGATCAAGGACGATTGATGGCAAATTTTAGAATTGAATTTGTTTATCTTATGTGCTCAACTACATTTACATCTTATATACACATTCTACAAACTCTAGAATCAATAACAGAAAACCAACTTGTTAGTGCATGTTTGGGAACCAATTTGCCTCCACGAACTGACGTTTAGAATTCTCAAACGACGTGTAATTGTGTTTGGATGTTTTCAATTGTCATCTGCTTCAGCAACATTTTGAGCCAAAAGTACGTTGGCTCAAAGGTAAGAAAATGTTGCTTTTGTGTATTAAAGTTATCTCTAACTCACTTTTGAGATAAAAGTTACCAAATATAAATTACGTTAGTGCAAACTCACTTTTAACTAAACTTAAATTTACAAACACACTTTCAACCAAACTTAAGTTTACCAACTATAATCCAAACGCATACTTACTAACTAATAACTTATCACTAACTAACAAAACTACTTTAAGATGTATCAGTTAAGAATTTCAACATTGGAACATTAGTAAAGGATTTGGTGTTAGTGAAACCCAATGATAAATTCAGCCCAGAATTCCTATTTGACCATTTTCATCTTGCTTTGAAATATTAACTTTTACCTATTACTCCTCGATATATTTCAAAGAATATCGGAGATTATCTTGATTTTGCATATATTGTTGACTTGATTTGTGAATGAGGTGTTGTGGATGACCTGCAATCTGCATGATGTTGTGAGTTGTTTTCTCACACGTCTAATCCCATTTAGTGAAAAGGAAAGAGAGAATAATTCGTTATGTAAGTATCAACATGGGTAAAAGATGGGACACCCAAATTCCTGATACTCTTCATGCCTGATGACACTTGAGTTGCCAACAGGTCAAGAACAATCAATTTCCTCGATGCTGTATATTCCTTTGTCTACCTTTAGACAAGTGATATCATCTTTGAGTTTGTAGACCTTCAACCATTATATTAATGATGAAATTCATAACGAAGTGAAAGAAAATGTGGATTCATATGATGCTGATTAGGACCTTAATTCGTGAACAAGCATGAAGCATGGTAGTTGACTCGTAAATCCGTTGAGGGAAGGCTTTGGTCATCGCCTTTCTCCACTGCTCCCTCCTTTATTAAGTAGAGATGGAAAAATAGAAGATTTGTTTTTTTTTTCTTTTTATTTTTCTAGTAGACCAGTGAATTCGTAAAATAGGTAAGGGCTATGTATGTAAATACAGAAATGTATAGGAAAATGGGAAAACAGGATATGTAATTAATGAAATGAAGAATTGAAAATTAAAGGTCCAAATTCAGGACACCATATAGTACTCCCAAGTTTCATGTGATAAAACAATATAGTTTATATTGTTTATATTGTCAGGATACGGATCCTCTTAAAGTTATTAATACTATAAGTAACTCTTACCACTACCAGAAAAAGGCACAAACATGTAGCAAAGTGAATCTTACTTTGGAGTGATGGTTTTTCAAGTGATTGTGGAATGGAAGAACCCTTGGCAAGACAATGGTGATGGTGTTGTAATGTGGAATGGAGAATTTTTTTGAGAAGTATAGGTTTCTTACTAAGGAACATTGAATTGGGTTAGTTTGTGATTTTAATTTTTCTTGGATGAGAGTTTATAACTTATCAGGGGTATTAAGACAAAATTCAAAATTTGTTGGGGGTGATAATTTAATTTGTGCAAGAATCAGTTTGTAATTTTATATTTTCAAGTTTGGGGTTAAAACAAAATTTAAAACTTTCTCAAGTATAAGGTGTGTTTGGATTAATTATGAAAAAATGATTATTTTAATAATCAATTATATATATAATTGATTTTTTTATAATCGATTATGATAAAATTAATTTTATGTTTGGATATGTTAACTAAAAAATAATTTTAAGATAATATTTTTTTGAATTAT
The DNA here is from genome assembly GCA_029884595.1 of Ormosia semicastrata. NCBI lineage: Eukaryota > Viridiplantae > Streptophyta > Magnoliopsida > Fabales > Fabaceae > Ormosia > Ormosia semicastrata. Next base: position 41,819,998 of record JAQQTO010000059.1, read on the forward strand.
ATAAAAAAATTACTTTTATATAATAAATTATTAAAAAAGATATTAAATAATTTTTTAATTTAGGTAGTTGCATTCAAAAAGTTCAAGGGCTAATGGGCAAATTCTTCAACTTCAAAATAATCAATCTCATATTATAATCATAGTGTTTATTTGGTAAAAAATATATTTTTCCAAATTTTTTTTTCATGAATTAAAGTGATGTTTGGGTAAAATTGGTTAAAGTGATAAAAAATATTTTCATTGATTAAAAAGTTTTTCTTTATAATCAACATCCTTGAGTATTTTCTACAAAAGTTTTTTCTTCAAAAGTTGATTATGTTATATTTTTATCAAAGTAACCTTAAAATAAAAAATATTATATAATATAAATAAATTATTTCATTTTATTTTTATTAATTTACTATAAAAAATAATCTTTTTAAATAATTTAAATGAAATAAATTATCTTAAAATTACTTTTCAAATAATATATCTAAACATAAAATAAATTTTATTATAATTAATTATACATATAATCGATTGTTAAAATAATAACTTTTTTACAATTAATCTAAGCACACACGATAAAAAAGAGCTTTTCAAAAAATAAAAAAGTTTTCATAGTGTAAGAAATATAATCTATGATTATAATCATTCTAACAATTTTTATCATAATATCTCAAATTTTATTTATAACAACTTTTATTAAAAAAATATTTTGAAAAATAATTAAGCTTTCTTAAACACATAATATTTAACTTCCTAAACTGCAATCAGCTTTGACCAGTCAAACTTACTTTAAATGGTAGGTGGGACCTTAACGAGATTGTACCATAGTATTTTCCACAACTAAGAGACATAAGTGATTGCTTTTGATTTTGTTTTTGACTGGAAAATTCTATGACTACTTAAACTACTTAAATTAAGCACATTTTCAAACTTCAAATCGGACCGTTGGCTATCTCCTCCTGTCCTTAACGGAAAAGTCTAGAATGAAACTAATATTCTCAATTATACGATAATTGTTTAAATATAATTTAATAATATTTTATTTTTATTCAATGACTTGTATAATTATATATATATATATATCTATGTGTTATTATTTTAATAATATTTTATTTTTAATTTAACATGTATAATTATATACAATTCTGATATTTTTATTATAAATAATACATATATTTATTTTTATAATTTATTTAATATTATTTATTATACTTATTTTTTTTTCTTAATTATACATCTTTAAAAAAAATATGTATAATACCTACATCAGATATATAAAATCATCTTTTTTCCATTACATTTATCTATGTGTATTTTTTTTATTAGGGGCACTTTTTCTCTTTCGGCGGCTGAAGTTACATGACTTTTCTATTTCCTCTTTCTACACCGGCACAGAGCTATTATATAAAGCAAAGCAAATGCTGGGCATGGACACAGAACAAACGAGTTCAAACACATATCAGAGTTCATAAGCAATCATGAGTTCAATGAATGGCCATAATGCTACTGAGCTCTTTCAAGGTCAAGCTCTCTTGTACAAACACATATTTAGCTTCTTGTCCCCTATGTGTCTTAAGTGGGCAATTGAGCTAGGCATTGCAGACATAATCCACAACCATGGCAAACCCATAACTCTTCCCGAGTTGGTGTCAGCTCTGCAAATGCCAACAGCTAAAGCTGGTCTTGTGCCGCGGTTCATGCGCTTTCTGGCACACAATGGAGTCTTTGCTATAGAAAGAATCCATGACAAAGAAGAACAAGAAGAAAAGGAAGCTTATGCTCTGACTCCTGCATCAAAGCTCCTTGTCAAAGGCACTAATCATTGTTTATCTCCATTAGCTAAGTTTATTATTGATCCAGTTATGATCAATGTGCACCTTCAAATGAGGAATTGGAGTTATACGGAACAACAGACGATTTTTGAGACTGCCTTTGGAGCAGGCTGGTGGGACTTTCTTCATAACAATCCTAAAGATATGGATGCCTTCAATGAGGGCATGGCAGGTGATTCTCAAATAGTGAACTTGGCATTGAGAGATTGCAATTCAGTCTTTGAGGGGCTGGATTCCATTGTGGATGTAGGCGGTGGAACTGGAGCTACAGGAAAAATCATCTGTGAGGCATTTCCTAGCTTGAAATATATCGTGCTTGACCTTCCACAGGTTGTAGCAAATTTGTCAGAAAGTGACAATCTGAGTTATGTTGGTGGAGACATGTTTAAATCAATCCCTGAAGCTGATGCAGTTCTTCTAAAGGTATGCATATGTGAAGAGATAGTCAATTTGTTAATTTATTGCAAATTAGTTTATTTTAGGATACCTAATTTGTTTGATGAGTAACGAAAGATATATTACATAAATTTATTAGAGAATTTATAATTAATCCTCTCTCACTATTTATGTTTATTTTTATTTTGCAGTGGGTTTTACACAATTGGAGTGACGATGATAGCAAAAAGATACTAAAAAATTGCAAAGAAGCTATTTCAAGAAAAGGGAAAGGAGGGAAAGTGATTATCATAGACATAGTGATGGATGAAAAGCAAGACAAAAATGAAATGACTCAAACAAAACTCCTTTTGGATATAACCATGATGACTATTAGTGGGAAAGAAAGAGACGAAAAAGAATGGAAGCAACTCTTTATTGAAGCAGGCTTCAAACACTACAAAATATTTCCTATATTTGGTTTTAGGTCTCTTATTGAGGTTTACTTTTAGACACTCATATGAGCTATTACACATGCTAGGAAGTGAATAAAGTTATGTCTAATAATTTTGGAGGTTAAGAAGTGAATAAAGTTGTTAGGTATTTAGTTTAAGATGTTATGAAGTGAACAAATAAAGATGTAATGTTTGCCTATAATGATTGACACAACTGATTATGGTAAACTGCATCAATTAAATCGATCAATTGTTGATTAGTTATCTATAAAAATTACTATAAATTCTTGTTGAACTTGAAGGTCTGCCTTGATTTTGGGATGGGGTTGTTACCTTTGATCCTAAAACTTTATGTAAAAAGGGGGGGATGTTTTGAATTACTTCTCTCTTCTTTACATCCATTATAAGTTTGTATTAAAAAATATAAATTACAAACTGCTTCAATTTTAAACATTTGATCAACTGCTGTCTAAAGTTTTAATTTTAACAAATTCCTTCGCTTGACTTTTAAGCATTCAACAATTCACTATTTCTACTAACTTTTTTTTTTCTTACCTCTCATAGCTAGGAATAAAAATAGAAGAATATAAATATATATATATATATATATATATATATATATATATATATATATATATATATATATATATATATATATATTTTATTGTGAGAAGATGGAAGTAATAAATTTTGATCATATAACTATACATGGATGATCAAGATTAAAAATTACTTAAAGGTCATGTGATCACTTAAAAAATCACATGCATTTATGTTTTAATTTTGACCATTCATATAAAATTTAATGATTAAAATTCATTTATCTTACCTCTTATAATAAATATTTATTCATTCAATGGTTAATATATATATAAAAGAGTTTAGAGTTTAGAAAAGTTTTTATTGTGAGAAGAATAAATCTTGATCATACAATCATACATAAATGATCAAGATTAAAAATTACTGAAAGATCATGTGATCACTTAAAAAATAATTACATACATTTATGTTTTAATTTTGATCATTTATATAAAATTTAATGATTAAAATTCAATCATCTCATCTCTCCTCTCATCATATATGTTCCATATATATATATAAAACCAAAATATCATTGAGGAGAGAATATCGTTGTAGGGTAGTGGGTTAATTTAGAGTAAATAATCATTTAAGCTCTCAAAAATTGCAATATAATTAACACTTTGGTCCTGTATAATTTTGCATATAAATTGCTTCTTGAGTGATTAGCCATCCATTCAAGTTGATTCTTCCGTCATAAACACCTGCCAAGTTCTAATAGAATTGCTGAGTTGCACACTTGCATCGTTAAATGCCAAGTTGGTACTGTTAAATGGAAAGTTGGACTTGACGTGGTAAAATGTTGTGTCGTGAGATTCTTGCATACCATGGGAGCAAAAGAAAATTTTTATTTTGTATCATTAAATGTGTGATATATTAGTTATAATATTAAAAATATAGTTAAAATAAAAAATAATATGATTCACAAAGTTGATGTGACATATATTTAATAATATAGAATAAGAAAAACTTCTTATTCAAAAAGCACTTAAGAATTTCTCGATGGTGTTATTCCCTTGTGTTGTTTGAGAGTATCGATTTTTTGTAACTAAAGTCATTTTGCTACTTATCATTCACTAGATTCCTGCAAAACTCGCTAAAACTTCCAGAAAGCTATCAGAATTTGAGTTTCTTTCGCCAACAAACACACAATTATACAAATGTCATCACAACACTGTCATTTGAACGTTGTTTTGAGCAATGTCCATCATCATCAGAATCAGAAGCTTTTGATTTGTTAACCACCAAAATTTCACCACTAAATGATGCCGCAAGCACCCCCACGCACCACTTTTGTGTGGCCTTCATATGCCCAAGCATTGCCTTGACCCTCCTCTTTTAGAGGAGTATCAGATTTCTACTTCTTCAAAAGAGAGTCTTCTCGATAAGAAGAATGATGCATTATTCATTATGAATTTTTTGTTATTTTAATTTAGGATTTTATTTTATTAGTTAATAAATTTTATCTATTTAATAATTAAAATTTTAGTTTTAATAGGATTATTTCAAATCCCAAATTTTATTATTAATTAATTATATTTGATTTGTTTTTAATTTATTTTCTTTGAGGATTATAAATACTCATCATATCAACACTATATTGATTATTAAATTCAATTGAATATAATTATGTTTTTGAGACCAAATCTTTTAGCACTAAATACCTGACACCAAATGTCTTCATCCTATCATCTTACATTAAATTAGTTACCTGTTTTTTAAATGGCTAGTTGAGTCTCTTGTTCTCTCACTATACACAGTGATAAGAACTAAAAGGACAGAGAAGCCTTTGCCCATATTTAAATCATGTTAATAGAAAATTAATTAAAACAAAAACTACTAAAATGGTGAAACTCAAGAAGCCAGTGCAAAATAGAAAGAAAATTGTTACTTACACAGAAGTAAGTAACGCAAATGACGCAGGTAATCTTTTTTTAAGGTTTTTCTACTTAAATTGATTAATGAAGAGAGAGAGAGAATAAATGCTGCTCAAAATATTTGAAAACTCCTCCTATGTAAAATCTGTATTACTTGGCTCCAACAAAAAAGTTGCAGTACTGAAATTCTTTCCATAATGCAATCACGCTGTTAAATTTCATAAATTTTCTTTTCCTTCACTCAATGAAGGCCTTCCTTGTTAAAGCAGAAGATCCATCATCGTCAGTTTCATAAATAAAACGATTTCTAATTTCTTTTAACATCATTTATAGTCTATTAGTCGGTTAATCAACTAATACATATTATTAATTATAAATTTATACATGTAAAAAATAGTATAAAAAATAATATAAAATAATTATTTTTCAAATGAGAAAATGAGTGAGACCACGAGTGAGAATGAGATAGTTATATAAAAAATTAGATCGGACTGATTTGTTAGATTGGATTAACCATGAACCGATCTATCAACCGATTGGATCAAGCCTTCAAAGTCAATATACTCTAAATCAATGTTTTAAAAATCAAATCAAAAATTGAACTGACAAAATTTCTGTGTCATGATTCAATTAATTTAATTAATTAAATTTATGATTAAATTGTAATTAAACAAAAAATACTTAAATCAAAGATATAACCAATTCATGGTTTAACTAATTCAACCGACCGATTGAATCCCATTTTTTAAACATTGCTCTAAATTGGTATTTGATCCAACAAACCGGTCATGGTTTAGCTATTCGTACCGGTTCAGTTTTAACACAAATGGGCACAGAAATTCCTCCGCGTGTTCAAACTTGGGTCTCGTTGAGTACAGGTCGTGTCACTACCACTTGATCTTACTATATGCATATCAATAAATATATTATATAATAAATTTCTTCGATACTCTTGTTTATTAAAGGATATCAGTATTTTATTAATTTTACATAATATTATTAATTATTTTTATATAATTATTTATTGATAATAACTTATAAATTGATATATTAGTTCATATACTTGTTTTTTATCATGTAACTTTTGTTTATTTTTCTTTGTAAGTTAGGTAGTATAATCAATGGAAATTCCAAGAATAAATATATTATATAATAGAAAGGTTAAAATTTAAAAGTTAAAATTTGTGATATTAAAATGCAAAGTCAAATGTAAAATTAAATAAAGTTAAAATAAAAGTCAATTAGAATAAAAATTATCCAATAAATAAATTTAAATGACACATTTTAGTTGAAATAGTATTTGTACTCATAAAAAAAATTAAAGTATAAGAGAAAGGTCCTATACATATTAGAATCACTAGTGTATGTGCCCGTTCGATGTATAGGACATTATTAAAAATATAATATAAATAATATTAAATAAATTGAATTGGTTTTGAATAATTATTTAATAATCTCACACTAAGAGATAATTGATAAATTATTTTAATACAAACAATTAAAAAAATTATTAAGTTTGAGTTCCCAAATAAAAATTATTAAGTTCAATTATAATTGTAAAATTAGTTAAATATATACATAAAATTAAAAAATAATTTAAAAACTAATATTTCAAAATTTAATTGCAGGTTCTTGATAAGACAATTGTATTATTATAACGATTGGGTTTAATATTTAAATTAAAATACAATATTTTTTAGTAAAGAATTTAAAATACAAAAGAAGGTCTAGGCATATAAAGTAAAAAAAAAAAAAAATTACTTCGCATATTACGTTACCCATAAAATATAGCTTATATTCAACAAAATTCGATATTCTTTCTTCTTCTTTTTTTAAGTGTGAATACCCACATTATCCTAAAAAATTGTCCACTGTTGATTTTTTTCCATTTTAGTGTCGTTATAATGAAACTCACAACTCTTAATGAATGTAAATGGTTAATTGCATTGCATTAACATGCTAGAGAACATCATATATGTATTTCTACGACTTTAAAAAAAAATAAGTTACCTGTAGAAAGAATAAAATGATTTACTGATACTTCTTCCAACATTGACATGTGGCCGAGAGAATAAAATCAATAAAGATACTACAAGAATTTTAACAAATTAGATGAAGATTGTTGATAACACAAATTTCAGAAAACCAAAATACAAAGTCCTAGATAAATAAATATTTTCCTAGGTCGTCCAAATAAAAAATAAGAAAAACACATCCTCAAATTCATTTAATCTGTATAAACTTTAAAAAATACTGCCTAGAAAACGATGCCTTTACAGCTTCATGTTCCAATATACACTAAATATAAATAAAGGATTGTTAAAAAATAAAGTGAAAATTTTTATTTGAAGAAGAAGAATAATAATAATGGATTATTCAGAGAAGGCTTCTTGTATAATAGAACACTTAAATATCAAATTACCAGATTTGAACATACCTGTGTCTGTGGAGTTTCAGTGAAGAAAAGTCCGAGTCAATTCCTTCTCCTCCCTTTCACTAATCAAATTGCTTGAAATGCTGCTAAATCCACAACTTTAAAATATTTTTGAAATGAAATGAATCAAAATAAGAAATCAAACTTTAGTGAAACAATTAATAGATAACTCAAAACCAACCACAATGAAGAAAGACAAACATGAGGAAAAAGGTAGAGACTTGGTCTCTTGATCGCATTTGCAATCAATCTTTGAAACTTCGATTATGGCTCTTTCTTGTTAGAAGTGTTCAACCATCTCTTACAATAGAGACTATAGAATCAGAGAAATGGAGTGCAAAACACTTTGCAAGAGAGGGAAAAAAGGAAAGAAGAAAACAAAAACTCAATAATTATTCATGGAGAATTTTTGTTTTGTTTTATTGAAATTAGTGGAGAATTAATACGGGATAATTGGAAAAAAAATGAATGGATACCGCAGTCAGTGTCACCCACAATGATCTAGATATAGGCTGATTAGATAATCAAGAATTTAGTTATCTAGTTAGACTCACTAACTGTTAAATGGTTAGGTAATTATTTAACAGATTCAATTATTGTGTTAGCTTTAATCTTTGTATATATAAGATATATCATATCTTCGTTATGGTTAATCAAAAAGAAAAGCAGATATGCAATTTCTTCTCCAAATTCTCTATCTTCTTCTAGCTTGATTCTTTTTACATGGTATCAGACTCCTCACGAAGGAGTTTCACATGAAATATTTAATCTAATAGCTAAGATTAAAGAGGAATTTATATGTGATGGTAATTAAGAAATTAATTAAACAATTACCACAAAAAATCGCATAAGTATATATAATGTTAGAAGGAAATTTGGGATGCTTTTCAATTTTAAATTATTTGATAAAAATTTCAAATAAACAATATTGCATGAACGTGATCAAAGTGAGAAAAAATATAGAAAGCACAAATATAAATACAAATACAATATACGAATATGATACAATATCGATATGTAGATATAACATTTTAAAAATTATAGGATACAATACGATTAAGATACAATATATAAAATTAATATAATATTAACATAAAAATGTAAACCCTAAATTAGAATAATGACATTAATGTTTCATAAGTTATTTTTGGTCATTGTAGATATAATAAAATACTATTATTTATCTAATCATTGTGATATCTCTATTGTATTCATATAAAACTCAAAAAAAAAAAAAAATAGAAGTATCTAAAAGTATCTAAAAGTATATGATATAATACGTATTGGATATCGAATAATGATTCTTTAAAGTAAAAATTCTTATAAAATGAGCAAGTAAGTTCATATTAACTATTAATTTATTAGTGGTCTCATATATTAATAGTTGATGTAAACTTATTTATTAGTATTATTAATAAAATTTTTATTCAAAAGTACATTAAAAATTATAAATAATGAAATAATATTTACATTAATAATAAGTTTTGTATAACTTTAAAAATAAAATAAAAATTTAAAAGATAAATATTTATTTTTATGATAATATACATTTCTTATTGTCTGTGTATATATATATATATATATATATATATATTATACATTTTAAAGATATACTTTTTATTGTTAAACTATTATTTTTAATCATGGAAAATAGTATTCTTATTAAATCTTGCTTAATTTATATATAATTTGTTAAATCTTAAATTATATTATTATATCTAAAGTTGATATTATTAAAAATATCTTTTAAAGAAAAAATAATATAGAGATAATTTTTGTAATTAGTAAAATGATTAAAATAAAAAAAGTAAGAATCATTGACTTTTATTTACAAAGATAGTAGCAAACCAGTGAGTCCTTTTTCTCATCAAAGCAAAAAATATGCAAATGGTGCAAATAAAGTTAAAGAGAAAAGAATGCTAAATATTAAACTGGAGTCATGTACCAATTTGTATTAGTTTAAGTGATAATGAATTTGGGTATTTTAAGTATGTAATTAAAGATTTAATTCTTAACTCGTATGTATGAAAAAAAATATAATTGAGAATGGTTATCCTCTTTAAAATTAACACTATTGTGACAGATTAATTCTTTGTCTTTCAGGCAAAGGGTTACTACAAGGAAAAAAAATAGGAGTTGTGTTGTTTTTTTTTATGTTAATTTTATTGAAATTGTATTTTGACCTCTAAGTTGAAGTGTGTGGATAATTTTTATAATTTTTGTAAAAAAGAATGATTAGAATTAAAAGATAAGAATCGTTGACTTTTATTTATAAAGATGATAACAAATTAACAAGTTAGAGAATTTTATTTTTTATCAAATGCAGAGAATATATAAATGATACAAATAAAGTTAAAGAGAAAAAAAATGCTAAATATTAGCCTGGAGTCGTGTTGTTTTTTTTAATGTTAATTTTTTATTAAAATGATATTTTGACTTTCAAATTGAAGTATCATCCTACTAGGGATGGCAACGGAGTAAGCACCGCCGCCGCCCATGAGGATAATATCGGATTTGAATTCTTTACAGTTCTGAAAAATTGGAGAAGAATTCAGTTTTTTATTCAACCATTAATAATATTTATTTTTAATATTTTATTATATAAAAATTAAAATTTAATAGTTGAGATTCTCTCTAATTTTTTTATAATTGGAGAGTATCCAAACCGGATAATATCTGCCTATGTCTCCGTATCTATATTTATGTGGATATTTATTTTTTATTTTTCTATGAATAAATGGACACTTATAAATATCTATAAATATTTAATAAATTATAAAAAATAAAAAAATATAATATTATAATTTTTTAAAATTCATTAAATATAATTTAATTAAAAAATAATATCAAATATTTAAAATAAGTTTAATTTATATAATTCTACTATATTTTAATTTATATAATAAATTTTTTAATAATTTTATATAAAATATTTTTATAATTTTTTATGAGTATCTACAAGTACGGAAAGAATCACCTCATCCTTATCCTGTTTATTAAAGAAAAATAACACAAATAGATATTTATACACACAAGAAAAATTAAATAAGTATTACTCACCTCTATCAATGGTATTACTTACAAGTACTTGTGAGACAGATAAAATTATCATCCTTACATTCTATTGCTCATGTATCCATATTGTTGATACTTAATTTTATTTATAAATTTTTTATTTTGATTACTTAATTAAAGATTAATAAATTTGTATTAATTAATATTTAATTATAATATTTTGAATACTTTTTAATTTTCATTTACTTCCATTTAATTTAGATTACTTTTTTTATTGTTTATAAAAAATAAAAATATTATTATGTTTGTTTAAAAAAAGAGTTTAAAACAAAAAAAATAAATAAATAAGAAGAGAAGTCATTGCAAAATAAAAGAAAAAAGGTGACATGAAATTTTTCAAAAAGAGGTACTAAAATATGATAGATAGACTGTCAAATAACCGTGCACAATGCTCAAGAGAAAAAAAATAGCAAACTTTGTTGAAAATAGGAACTCGACTGCACAGCTTAGCTACTCTACCTAAACTAATTCCTTGGTTTTGGAGAGAGCCATTTCTGGCTTACAAAAGGAGCAGGATGAACACAGAAATGCCCGGGGGGGGGGGGACACAACCCTCCCCAAAACCGAAACTCATCTCCATCCTCACCATTCCAACACTATCTTCATCCTCAACCTCCCTTAACCACCACACAATTTCCTGCCACTATTCATCTTCTTCAACCTCCCATCACCCACAGAAACCATCATAAAAACCACCTATCCATCAACACCCAACAAACCACCCATCCAGCCACTCCTTCACCTCACCATCCATCATCTCCTACTTCTTCACCTTGCACCACCGTGTAACCACTACAGAATACCAGATCAAAACCGACCACCATTCACCCAACTGCCGGCCACCACGCATGAACCAGTAACCGAACCAGAAGCCAGCGTCTCACCCCCACCATGACCCACTAGCCCTAAACCGTGAAAACCACCATCAACCACCTATCAAGCACCACAACCTCCATTTCATCTCTCTCAACCGTGAAAATCAACCATCCCATCACCAAGCTTCCATAACCATCACAAATCATCCAACTTCCATAACCCACAACCAACTTCACCATCTTCAACCTCCAAAAAACCTCCCCAAGCTTCACCTCGACCACCTCAACAATCTCCATAACCACCCATCAAGAACCCAATCACCAACAAACACCCTCTGCCACCATCATCACCGCCATCAACCCATAAGCACCTCCCTTCACCAACCCACCTTTACCAACACCTTCACCAAACAACCATAACCACCACAAAACAACCACCCTTCAAGCAACTCACCTTCATCTCTAACCATCGGGTTGCCTCACCCAAACTGGACCGCACTACCTGCTCCCCTTGCGCACCAGAGCCACGATCTGCGCCAGAGCACTCGTCGTCCACACGTCGGCACCGCGAAGCCGCCGCTCTGCCTATCCCGACCAGCGCGTAACTCTGATCGGCCAACACTGTCTCAGCCTCACTTGCTCCACTCCCTCGGTTTACCTGGCAACCAGTTGCCGGTGATATGTACCAGTCGCCGGCAAGGTGGATTCTTCGGTACTTGCAGGACGTTGAAGCTTAGATGGTACTGTGTTTCTATTTCTAGATTCAGCAAAGCAAAGTGAATGAACACAGGAAACGACGCTTCCAACTCTTCATTTTCCCTGTGAGTGCTAACTCTTTATTTGTCCAATTCTTCATTTTCCCTGTGAGTGCTAACTTTTTATTTGTAATTACGGTTTATCACTCTAGGAACACAGGTGCAGCTGCAAAAATGCAAAATCATCTCTTGTCACTGTCTTTTTTTTTTGGGTTTGCGTGTCTATACAAAAAATGCTTATCTTTTTCTTTTTTTTTATTTTATTATTTCATTTATTGCCTTTTCCCATAAGCCTTTGTAGTTTTACGGAAAAATAGAGTAACAGACCCTTAACTTGACCATTTAGTTTTAAAATAGGATTGTTTGACGGTGAAACCCTTAGACTCTACTCATACTTTTATAAAAAACAAAAAAACAAAATAAAAATGATAAAAATGAAAAATACATTAAAAAATAAAATTATAAAAAAAAATGAAAATGAAAATCTCAGAAAAATGTTGAAAGTAAATTTGTGGGTTAGTTGGATTTTAATCTGGTTTATCTTGTCTTTGTTGATTTATTTAATGTGTTATTTCACTTTTATGCGGATGACATTCTGAATTAATTTATTGTTGACCATTTGATTTGAAACTTTTCTTTTAATTAAAATGGGCTAACCCATAATTTTTTTTAAAAAAATTATGTGATTTTAAGTTTTTTATTGTAATAGAGAATATGTAGGTGTAGAATAAATTTTTACAATTTAGTTATTTTTTTAAATAAAAATAAAAAATTTAATTATAAAGTTTTTTTAAAAAATTATATATATATATTTGAGATTATTAAATTTTATATAACTAATAAAAAGTATCGGTTTTGAAATGTGTTACTATCTTTTTTATTTATAATTTATTTTTGAATTTAAATTCATTTTTAAATGATTAATTTGTCTGATTAAAAGATGTTTTTAATAATTTTTTAATTTAAATATATATTGGTGAGAATTTCATTAATTTTTAAATTGAATATTTTTTGTCGTTTTCTACCGATTCCGGTTGGTACACACACGTCTTCTTTAAATACATCACACGAATATGGGAAAAGGCTGAAGAGGTCAGGTGGGAGACTTAAGCATAAATTAAATAAAATTAAATATATTTTAATTAAATGGATAATGTGACTATTCTTTGAGTTCCGGAACCTTCACTGCATCAAGGTATATCCCACCTCCTATTTTCTTTAATATTATCAGTTGTAATATTGAAAAAATGTGGTTGTATATGTGCTACGAAAATCTTCGAGCCAACAGGTGACGGTCCACTTAGCAAATATTATAATAATACTATTTTAATAAATTATACACAAATTAATGCAAAATACTATTTTCTATTTTATCAACTGCATTGATTAAATATTTGAAAAACAGAAAACATAGTTGGATAAAATCAATCGAATTAAGTAGTGGTGATTTCTTGTTTTATTAATTTCACTTATGTAAAGACACTGCAATCATTTTATGCAATTAAAAAGTAATTATTTTTTACACGTATTAAATAGTAACTAATATAAAATAAGAATATAAAACGACTTTAATATATTTTCAAAATCATTTCATGGATTTGTCTTAATTTTGTGCACCGATTGTAATTATAAATGATGAAATAATTTACATTAATAATAAATTTTGTACAGTCTTTATAAAGTAAAAATTTAAGAGATAAATATTTATCTTATTATATTACATTTTTTATTTATAGGTATATATTATATACATTTTAAAGATATATTTTTTATTGTTAAACTATTTTTTTTTACTTGTTAAATTATTCTTTTTAATCACGGAAAATAGTATTTTAATTATGTCTTAATTTATATATGATTTGTTAAATGATAAATTATTAAATTTCAAATTATATTATTATATTTAAAATTGATATTATTAAAAATATCTTCTAGAGAAAGAAATGCTGAGTATTAGATAGGAGTTGCATTATTTTAATATTTTTTATGTTAATTTTTATTAAAATGGTATTTTGACTTTGAGATTAAAGTATCATTCTAGTACTCATTTATTCACGTGTCTTCTTTACATCCATCACACGAAGACAGGAAAAGGCTAAAGAGGTCACGTGGGAGACTAAAGCATAATTAAGCAGTTGTGTTTGTCTGTTTGAGTTTCGGAAGCTTCACCACAATTAGGACTGCACACAGGATTTTTCAAAAAAAAAAGGTAACTTGAATTGAACTAATTAGATTATAATTTGGTTGATTCAGGTCGGATAGTTGGGTTGGTATAAGAGGATATCTTAACCCTAACCCTAGCTTGATTTAGGTATTTTTTGGCAAAAGAAAAAAGACATATACAATACAACCGAGTGATGGCTACCATGTCTGAGCCACCATAGCACAACATGTGGCCTTGTGGGTTAACCTTCATTGAAATCCTGCGCCTCAGCCACAGCCATTCGCGGCTCTGCCTCACGAATCTCTTAGCCACCTAAAACCCACTAGATTTGACTAGAAATTGAACCTAGAGTCACCATGGCTGACCTACAATCACCGTATAGATAAGTAAGTCACCCCAAAAACAGAGTCTATCATCATCCTCTACCTCAGCCTATAACCATAGCTTCACTCCACCCATGGCCGCCACCAAACTCAGAACCTCGTTGGAAACTGGATCCTACTTCACGATTGAACCTGGTCTCCAGATTCGTGACGCCGTCATTGGTTGCCATTCGATGGCGGTGGCGTTGTCGCTTAGGGAGGGTTCAATTTGGGGATTTTGTAGAGAGTGAGCAGTTGTGATGAGAGAGAAAGAGAGGGTTGTGTTGGGAAAAAAGGAGAAGCAAAGCAACGAGTGAGAGAGAGAGAAGCTGAGAGCTTAAGATTGAGGAGCAGCAATTGTTTAGGGTTAGGGGAGGGATTTGGAAATTGAGAAAATGAGTGCGAGAGAGAGAGCTTTAGGTCAGAAACAGAAAGAAAAGGAAACGAAGACTATAAGGGGATATGGCCATTTAGGAATTGAAAATGACATCATTTTCAATCGGGTGGTCGGGTCATCAAGTCGAGTCATCAAGTTGATTTATTGAACTCGTCATCCGAACCAATAAGTGGACGGATTGATCAGGTTCGACTTGAACTGACTCGATGACCTTAACTAACTCGAATATTTTATGTTGTATAGGGTTGGGTTGGTTGGATTCTCGGGTCATTGGGTCGAGCTGTGCAGCTCTAACTGCAGTAAGGCATATCCCACCTCCTATTTTTTTTAATATTTTTCAGTTGTATTATTAAACAAAATATTAAAAAAATGTGGTTGTATGTGTGCTTCGAAAATCTTCTAGCCAACAGGTGACGGTCCATTAAGCAAATATTATAATAATATTATTATAATATTGTAATCTACTATTCCATCTACTAACTAATTATATATTTTAAACGTCTTATTATAAAATAAAATTATATATATATTTATTAAAAGAGACATTATTTTTTTATATAGAGTTATATGTCATTTTCTAGTATAAAGAGTCATTATTATTCATTTTATATGTTAAATTTTTATGAAATATTTCCTTTCTACATGTGTGGTATGTATGAGTTAAAAAATAGTTAAAAAATATTTTATAATAAAAACATTCAATAATTAAAATATGTTATTATTTACATAAAATAATTTAATAATTTAATATTATGATATTTATTAATTAATAATTCATATTTAATTAAAAATATTTAATAATTAACTAATTTTTTGATATTTAATAATTAATAATTAAATAAAAGTATTTTATAATAAAAGAAATTAATTATTAAATACATTATTATTTCCATAAAATATTAAAATACTTATATTTTAACATTTATATTCACTTTGGTAGGTAATTTTTGTTATTTTTGTATACTTTTATAGGCATTTTCATTGCACTTCGTGATGACTGTGTTATTATCGTTGCATATCTAAGATAAATCTGTTAATAGAACAATATATGATGAGTATATACTATTGATGTATGTATAAAATATACTATTGATGTATGTATAAAATCTACATATTTTATATTTGTTTAAACATGAATTTTAATACTTTGAGATAAGAATTGTTATTTATTTATGATATTGAGTGAATTCTGGGTTCACTGCATTAAATATATTTTTATTGTATTTTCTAGGAGTTTAAGGATTTTTGTGGTATTTTAGGCATTGTTATTAAAATCTTGATGAAGAGCATAAGAATATTGTTGTAGTATTTTGAGTATAACTTTTGTCACAAAACTTGGATTAAGCTAATCTTAGTGTCTATGGAAAGATGAGAAAATCTTCTATAACTTTTTCAAAGATATCGAAGCCCAGTTCTTGCATTAAGAAGGTAAAAAATTGTGTGCAAAGTAAATGACAAAATTTGACCAAGTCAATTAGCATTTATAAATTTTAAGGATCAAGTTAGATTCTTAATTAGAGTGTAAATAATCTCTACTTGATGACTAAGTATCTCTGTGTTTAATGCAAGGATCTCAATAAGTTTTTTAATTTGGGTGAGATATTTGTTTCTTAATTTATATGGATTTAAAAAAAAATGAGAAACGAAATATTTGGTCAAAGATTAATTAAAGAAAGTATCACTATCAAACCTGTCTAAGTAAATTAGGGATAACTTTTTTTCTAAGTATGCAATTTACTTGATTCTTGTGGCATTTGAAAGTTAAGAAAAAGATCTACAAATCTCATGTTGACAATTTTCTGTAATTAAGCTGCCATTAATATTGAAAATTAGATAAGGATTCTCAACGAGATTTGATTCAGATTCTCACAAACCGTTTGCAACATTGAAAAGCTAACAGAAAATCTTAAAATTTATCTGTTGAGATTGAATGCAAATTTGACTATTTGGAGGGTAAGAAAAATTGTGCAAGTTAGATACGAAAGGGGAAAAATAAGTTTAGCAAATGAGCTCTCTTTTGGTTCAAAAAATGCACAAAAAATATAGATTTTTGGAGGCTCAAAGGTAGTAAGGAAACAAGTCCTAAGAGAGAAGGAGAAGCCATCATAGAGCTCTCATGGAGTTGGGGATCGAATCACCATTGAAGACACTTTGGTTTCTTCTCTACGGTTCTATCACGATGATTTTTCTTTCTTCTTCCTATATCTTCTTCTCTTTTGTCATAAGTAGCTAAATTCTTGTTTTGCTAGGATGAAGATGTAACTTCATTCAATTGACATATATTAAATTTGACCTTTTAATTAATTTTTTTTATTCAATTTGAGTGTTTATTATGATATTTAATGCTTTTATGAATTGCCCTATCATAAATTGATCTAGTGAGATGTATGTAGAATCGGAATGTTTGCATATGATTTGGACCATAAATAATAAGTGTTATGATTTATAATCATCTAGGGATAGAGGTTATAGTTAGGTTGTGTGAGAGAATTGTGATATTTTTCATGAGAATCAATAGAATGACGGTCATCCCTTTAAGAGTTGAGGTTTAGATCAAGGAATTGACCAGCCTTTGATAATTAAAGAGAATTAATCAGCTAAGAAATTGAGTTTTAATTAATTAAAAGATTCTCCCCATTAATTGATAACTAGAAATTAATTATAATGAAGGTCTCAAAGTTACTCTATTATCTACGATAGATTGTTGAATTAAGTGAATTTAGATCTATAGCATATTTACCGTTGCTTGTTTACACATTATTTTATTATCGTGTTCTTTTACTATTTTTTATTTATATGTTTTTACATTATTTTGCTTTTCTTTCAATTACTTGTTTTCTTTTAAACTCTTTTTAATCCCAATTTTCTATAGCTTAAGTAGTGTTGATTTGGTGAATTTGGTATTTGACAATGTAATTTATGTGGAACGATACTTTTTTCTATCATTATATTACTTTTACGATTTAATATATTTACCAATTGAGCATCAACTATTCATTCCATGTGTTAGATTTACAAGTAATTTTTCCACTTTCATATGTGTCACATGAATGCAAAGAAGAGTGTGGGAGGGAAGCCTATTACATGGGTAAACGATTCCAAACTAACAATTTTCATGGTTAAGTAATTAATTTATTATCAAATGAAGTAATAGTTATGTTAATGCTTCCAAGGATTTGTTAAATGATAAATTATCAATATTCAAATTATATTGTTATATCTTAAGAGGATATTAATTGTTGGTAGTATATTTTAGACAAACTAAAAAGGAAGATGCCTACAAATGATGAAATTTTAATATTAATGATAAGTTTGATATAACCTTTAAAAGAATGTGAAAATTTAAGAGATTATTTATTTTTATGATAGTATATGTTTCATATTTGTGGGTATATATATGTTTTTATATATGTACTTTATTTGCTAAATAATTCTTTTTAATGCTTACATTATTTATATAGGATTTGTTAAATGGTTAATTATTAAGGCTTCAATTATATTATTGTATCTCAATTTGACATTACTAGTTGTACATTTTAGACATAATAAAAAATTTCCAGTCATCATTTTAATTTGTTGATACTTTTCTCTTTTATTTCATCCATGCATTGTATTAAAAATTCTTTTTATTACCCCATGCATTAAAGGGATACAAAACTTTAGGTTGGATCGAAAATAGTTATTTAAAAAATTATGATTGGGAATGTTTTTTTATTTTTTCTCTTGCAAAATCAAATAAGAAAAATAGTATTTTGTTCACCAAATTTTTATTAAAATTCTAATAATAGATATATTATGTTTATTAAGAGCCCATTTTGAATGTTCTTGATAACGGGAGTGAAAACTTAAGGGGTTAATTTTAAATATAATTTCACATATAAATATCATAAATCTTTTATGATCTTCTAAAGGTATATAATAGTGATTATAAAAGAAAATAAAACTTTTAGCTTTAAGAGTATATATATTGTACTCCTTAAAACGTAGGTGAAAAATTAAGAAACAAAATCTAAATATAATTTTCGATGAATGTTATCAATGAAATTTTCATTCGAAAGTACACTAAAGTAATTATAAATGCTAAAATAATTTTTACATTAATAGTTAGTTTCGTATAACCTTAAAAATAAGGTGAAAATTTAAGAGATAAATATTTATTTTTATAATAGTATATATTCCTTAAATGTGGGTATATTTTATATACTTTTTAAAGATATGCTTTTTATTGTTAAACTATTTTTTTCTGGGTTACATGTTAAACTATTTTTTTTAATAACGGGAAATAGTATTTCTATTAAATCTTGCATAATTTATATAAGATTTGTTAAATGATAAATTGATAAGTTTAAATATTTATTTTTATAATAGTATATGTTCCTTAAGCCTATGTTTGGATGTTTTTTCATTAACGGAACGGAACGAAATAGATAGGAATGGAATAGAAAGGAAATGAATGAAATGGAATATAGTTTCTATTCTCTTTGTTTGGAAGTTTCATTAACGGAACGGAATTATCCATATGTTCTCCTCATTCTCCCTCAATTTTGGGGGGGAACAAAAGTTGGGCATTTGAGGGGAAGAGGGGAGAAATGATTCCTCATGTATTCCGTTCTGTTCCTATGCATTTTAAAATTCTCAAACAAGGGAAGTTATTTCCGATCCTCCCATTCCCTTTCCGTTCCCCTCATTACCTATCATCCAAACATAGTATAAATGTGGGTATATTTTATATACTTTTTAAAAGATATGCTTTTTACTGTTAAACTATTTTTTTTTTTGGGTTACATGTTAAACTATTTTTTTTTAATAACGGGAAATAGTATTTCTATTAAATCTTGCATAATTTATATAGGATTTGTTAAATGATAAATTGTTAAGTTTAAAATTATATTGTTATATCTAAAGTTCATATTATTGGTAATATCTTTTAGCGTAAAAAAATAATATGGAGATAATTTTTGCAATAAAAAAAACGACTGAAATAGAAAGATAAGAGTCATTAACTTTTACTTATGAAGATGATGACAAGTCATAGAGCCATTTTTCTCACCAAACGCAAAGAATATATAAATGGTGCCAATAAAGTTGAAGAGAATAGAGTGCTGAGTATTGGACAAGAATTGTGTTGTTTTATTTTTTTATGTTAATTTTTATTAAAATGGTATTTTGACTTTGAAATTGAAAGTATCTAAAATAAATGATGACTTTATTATTAGATTTTATAAAATGGTAAAAATTATTTTTATTTAATTAAAAATAATATTAGTACTTAAATAGTATTAATACTGGAGTTGATAATATTTTTATTTTATTTTTAAAAAATGGTTATAACTAATTTAAAGAACTATATGATATATACTTTTTTTGATTTTCCGAATTAAATAATTAATTGAACCAAAAAATTTGAAATTGAATAAAGTTTTATTAGTTTTGTCGTATATTTTTTATTGTTAGATAAATATAAAATTATGTTTTTACTTTTTTATTTGAAGTCAAATTTTTTCAAAATTAAATGAAACAACATTAGACACTTATTAAATATTTAAATCTTGAATAAATAGTTTATAGTTATAAAATTTTAAATAATCATTGCAATGCATGAGAAAGAGATTTTGAGTAGCATATATTATAATTGTTAAATACAATTTTGAAATTCCGTTTCATTAATTTTATATTTTATTTATTTTTATTTAGTAATTATACTTTTTGGATTTTAGATATTGTTAAATATTTATCAATTAAACTAAAGATTCGTTAGGATAAACTTTGAATAAAAGTTATTTTAAGATACCATAATAAAAGTATTTTTTTAGATTTTTATGAAAAATTCTATTTTATCATTTTGATACAATTAAAAAATCACTTTTTAAAAAATATGAATGACAACATTTTTCATTTTAAAATGATTTAATAATATTTTTATCCAAAAAAAACTTCTCCCCTCCTTAGATAAGTTTCTCTCTCTCTCTCTCTCTCTCTCTCTCTCTCTCTCTCTTTTGCACATTATCTATTTTTTAAAAGCTACTCATTGTAGCTTCTCAAAATAATTAGAAATCTGTTTTTTTATTCTAATTATTTTAAAAAACTTATCAAAAACACTAATATTTTCTAGAAGTGGTTTTTTTAATAAAAAATACTTTTAAGTAAAAATAAAAAAAGCTTAAACTACCATAATCTAACTGTTTATTTAATAATTTAGACTTCTAATTGAAGTTCTTATTTTAGGTAAAATAATAAATGTATATGAAAATAAATAAATTTATATATTAAAATTAAGTTAAATTATTGTATGTACAAATAATAATTTGGTAAGAGTTGTTATTTGTGCATTACACAGGTAAAAAAACGTTAGCCCTGTTTGCAAATTGAAAATGCAGAACTCGAACTTGAATCCAGCTGAAACTGTTAGATTGCCTTTGGATAAAGAATTTTAAAGAATTAATGTATTTGTTGGCAAGAACTAAAATGATTTAGGATAAAATGCTTTGTTTGAGTATTAGACAAAAGAATCTTAAAAATGATGAGATTTTTTATCAGGTATTTTTTAAACCAAAATAGGAAATTTAGAATTCCCCCTCTTTAGATAGAATTTTCAAAAGAAAAATGATGTTTTTATATATTTTTTTAATATATTACTTTTTATACTATTTTTTAATAGTTGTGATTAAATGAGAGAATGTGAGAGAAAAAAATAATATGATTAATAATATAAAAATAGTATAAAAAATGATGTGAAAAAAATAATATAAAAAAATGATATAAAAAAAAAAATCATGATTTTTTCACACTATTTTTTTCTCACATTATTTTTTACATTATTTTTTATATTATTGATTACATTATTTTTTTATTACTCTATCTCGTTAATCACAACCATTAAATAAGGGTGGGTGTGAATAATGGTGTTTTTTAGAAAACCATTTTCCTTTTCAAAATCCCTTAGCTCTCTCTCTATTCTTTCACTCTCGATCAGAGGTCTCGACATGGCTGTTCTAACAGGAAACGATGGAGGTGAATATTGCTTCGACATTTATAACCCAGTCGTGAACTTGGAACCGCAAGTTACCATTAGGATCCTTAGAAAATGCAGGAAACTAGTGATCCTGCAGTTAAGCTCTTCGACCAGCAGATTCCCCTGTCCGTCAAAGAAGAAGAATTATAATAAGAAAAGGAAGAGAGAGATGGTGGTGATGGAGAAGGACAAGATCCAAAAGAGGAGAAAGACGAAGGAGACAAGGTACAATCTAAATTTGGTTTGATCATAAATCGGTTTTGGGACTTGGATTGGGAGGCAGAGAGTAGTGACTGGGCATTAGATTGCAGCAACTAGAAATTTTACAATGAAAGGAACTAGATTGCAGCAATTCAATTTCCCTCTATTCCAAATTCTCTAAAAATTCAAATACAACCTTAGAGTGGTGTAAGCCACAATGCCAACTGATTTTACGTTGTCAATTTGTTAATTGCTTTATTTATATTATGTAATATGAAGAGACATTATTAAACATATTTCTTGATTTAATATGTTATATATATAGATATATAGTAAAATTTATTTGTTGTACTTTTTTTTTAATGCTATGAGGTATTTTCATAAGTTTGATTTATTTAAACTACATATGTAATCCGTTCGATTATAAGAATATAAAAATTATTTTTTTAAAATTTGAACTCTGTGTTAAAATTACTTACTATTTCAATTCATCTTTTGTGAATTATTTATTATACTTTTATAATATGTTATAATGCAGTTTAATCATATTCTTAGGGATAATTTAATTTTTTTATTATGATTTTATTTGTATACTTAAGATATGTATATTATTTTTCTAAAATATATATATATATATATATATAAAACTCCGATTAAATCTTAAAATATTGACCCTCTCCTTTTACTAGTTTATTGAATAGTTCGATTTTGAAAATATTCATTTTAAAAGTACTATTTTGACGCCACTTCAATGAGTAGTAAAGCACAATAAGAAATCATGTTATTTCTAGCAATAATTAGTTCCACATTGCATTAAAAACGAAATTAAAAAAGAAAGAGAAAATAAAAGATGAATAGAGAGACGTGCCCTCTCTATGGTTGCATGTATACACATCACGTGATTGGGAAAAATTATCTTCAACTGTTTTGGTGTTCTGGCAGAAGGGAAGATTCTTCAAGTTTCTCCTCTAACATAAAGGAGAGTGTCATTGAGAAAAAAAAAACTTAAATACTCTGTGAATAATATTTTTA
The DNA here is from genome assembly GCA_029884595.1 of Ormosia semicastrata. Classification (NCBI taxonomy): domain Eukaryota; kingdom Viridiplantae; phylum Streptophyta; class Magnoliopsida; order Fabales; family Fabaceae; genus Ormosia; species Ormosia semicastrata. The sequence goes on from JAQQTO010000059.1 coordinate 41,843,351, forward strand.
ATAATTTTGTAATTTCATTGTATATAATTTAATAATATTTTATTTTTAATTCAATGACTTATATAGTTATACAATATTATGTGTTAACGTTTCTAGTAGAGTAACTTAATGCTTCGAGGGTATATAAGAAATTTTCATAGTTGAGAGGGCTAGAATTTTCTGAGTGAGGCAGACAAAGGGTGAGGGAAGCAGAGAAAGAGAGGTCTCCTAGGGCTGGCCTTCATTTACTGCCAATGAGTTGGGGTTTTGGGACAAGTTTGGGTGCACCGATAGACCTTATAAAATACCTGCTATACCAGGTTTTACTAATTTATAAAGTGGTTCCTTCTTCTATTTAGCATTTAGTCTTATGTTATTAGTACTTCTTATTTCAGTTTAATCCTTATTCATTAATCAGAATGTTCTGTCTCTTTATTTTTACTTGAATCGCCGCCGACAGCACCACCACCATCGCTGTCATCACTGGCACCCTCCTCAACTAGTGCCACCTCCTCCTCTCTTGCGGCATCCACCCCACCCTCGTCTCCAACTCCCCTCCACAACACCGCTGTCAAAACCGCTGACACCCTCGTCTCCGACCACGACTTCTTCTTCAAGTCCGCCAGCACCTCCCTCAGCAACAAGGTCATCAGTACCTCCCTCAACAATAAGAGCATTGCCTAAAACCATTGACTCAATGTAGTAGATGGCAGTGGACGAACAATAGTGATGCTCATCGACGTAGGCACAACACCAGTCTACTATCTCCTCCTCTTTTTCTGGGATTTCATCACCCACCACTGAATACCCAAAACCAAAATTCCCCCTTTTTTGTTTCTCTCTCTATCTCTATCTCTCCTATGTACCCCACACACTCTCTCCCTAATGATTTTAGGTGCAGAATTTCACACTGTAGAAAAATCACAGAGCAAAAGCAATAGCAATAATGAATTGAGTTTTAGTTATCTTCGATTTGTTGTTGGGTTTGTTTCTATTTTCTTCCCCATCTTGATTTTCCCAGTATGTAGCTCTTAATATATAATCCAATGGCAAATTATTAGCCTCTTATCTTCAGTTTTAAACTCAAATAACAAAAAGACAACAACAACAACAAAAACAGTCCATATCCACAACGTAAATCTGAAGTGACAAATGAAACCCAGAAGTTAGAAATTAACAAAACAATGGAGTGACCCGACAAGGAAGCTGAGCATTTTCTCATACTCTTATGAGTGAACAAACTCTGTTGGGTTTACTTCAATTACTGAGCAAAATATTGGACTTTTTTGTAAATTATTTTCCACAAATTAACCCTTTACCAGTTACCAATTTGCAATGTCAAAGTTTTTATTGCTAACTAATTGTTAGGTATCATGTAACTCATCCACACTGTTTATCTATTTTTATTTCTATCCAACGGTTATGATAGGTCCACCCATGGACCTCATTTTTTAGAGGTCCACCTTAAACGCCATCAAAATTTTAAGACAATTAGGCTTTGATTGGTATATATGATAGTATAGTATAAGATAAGATGATAAGATAGTATAAAACATGGTAGTATAACTAATTGGATAAGATATAATCCTATCTTTTGTTTGATAATAAAAAGATAAATTAACTAATTGTATAACATCTTTTTTATAGACTAAAATATCTTTTAGCATAAAAGTCAAAATAAGTTTAAAAAAAAAAGAAAAAAGCCTCTGCAATTGAGTCAACCTCAAAACGCGGCTTGAATCTTAATAGTTGCCCATTCTTCGCGAACAATGCCTCCAGTGCTCCTGCCACTGCTTGTGAGTCTAGCCATGGTAGTTGTCACATGAGCAGCAGTGACAGTAGCCTCCGCCACGGCAGCAGTGGCGGTAGCTACAGCCATGGCGTGCTTGTCAGGATCGGCGGTGCCCGAGGACTGAACCTGGAGGTCTGCATAGGTGGGTGTAGCATGATGGTTGTCCTTTTCTCTATAAGAATTGACGAAGCTCCATCGACATTTCTCTTTGGGTGTTTTGGAGCTGAGATAGTAGTAGGAGATGGCGAGTTGTCTGGTCTTCTCAGACTCAGAAGTCCTCGAAACCATTTTGATGCCTTACCGATTAACTTCTCATTCTTCTTCTTCTAAGAACCTAAAAATAGTTTTGGATTTTATGCATTGTAGATTGTACGGTGGTACTTAGAACTAAGATACCGCAGCTAGATCTAGACAGAGATGAACAAAATTGAACACGAACGGTGGAATTTCGAAGCCATCGCATCGCGGCTATTTGCACGCACGGCGGCCATGGATGGCGAAGAACGACCACGAGAGGAAGGGTTGGATGGTGGTGGTGGTGGTGGTGATTTCGAGGTTGGGTCTTGATGGTGGATCTCAGGCGAGGCGCAGAGGAGGAAGGGTGGGGTGGTGGTGGGGGGGTAGGGGTAGGGGTGGTGGTGATGGTGGTGGTGTTGAGGATAAAGGGAGAGGAGCGATAAAGATGAAGATGAGGATAGAATAGGAATAGAAATCCTATCAGGTCTTATCATGTGCTAGGAGAGAGGATAGAGTTATCAGGTTAGAATAGGATAAAATGACTTAATTAACCTAATTTCACTACACTATCAGGTGAATGCACTAAACATTGAATAAGACCTGATAATATTAGTTTATACTATCAGGTCTTCTTTATACAATGCACTAAACGTAGCCTTAATAGAATTTAAGATGGGCTAAGTGTTTTGCGTAGTATAAGTTACGAAGGTACTAAAGTCAGTGCGGAGAAGTCTAACATATGCATCTAAAAATTTGTGGTGCATGAATGCATCACAATATTTCAATCATTGATTTATTATTATAAAAAGGAAAGGATGAGGTTAAAGACTTGAGACTGATTAAACAGGTAAATTGCAAACCAAACTTTCAGTTTCATCTTCTCAATCCAAATCTCTGACAGCCAAACCTCTGGCAACGTCTCATTCGGCATAGCGGTGGTTAGTGCCTCTCTCTCCTTTGGTTTGGGAAGCTAGATCTGGGTACCACCCAACTTGTGGCGAGGCTTCGGCGAGGATAAGTGTAGGGAAGTCGAGATTGCTTCTGCCACCATTATGCCACCACCGTCACCCCAATCGTCGGCGACCCGTGAGTTAGAACCATCTCAAACTTGAAATAGCCCCCAATATCAACGATTTCAACCCTCTGCTATGCCCTCAACATCAAACCACCTTGTCATCGCCGTCTAACCCATCACCACCATGAAGCTTGGTCCTTTCCATGGATCTATAGTGCGGTGAGCGTGGATTTGGTATGGTGGTGACCAGTATTTTGATCGGCGGCGAACCTTGCCAATGATGGTTCTGCATTCTATGGTGTTGTTGTTGCTTTTATATTGCTTGCATTTTGCCTCTATTTTTTGTTGTGACTTTGTGATTTGCGAGGCAGAGATTGCACACCAAATATTTGATTGAAAATGTCAATTGATGGAGCATCCATTCCCAGTCTTCTTTTTCACTTTTGCATTCAGCCTTAGATTATGGCTGGTGGTGGTTTCGTGTGAAGGTAGTGAAGGTGGTAGGTGGTAGGTGGTGGTAGTTAAGGAGGTGGTGAGGTTGTTCATGTTGGATGTTGAACTTTTGGTTAACCGGTGTGGTGCCCTTGTTGTGGTGGTGACTAGTGATGCCTCTGTTGCAGTGGTGAATGGCGATGGGTTTCCATGATAAATGGTGGTGAGTGTTAACGTAAAAAAAAGCTAACTTGATATAATACGTCATTTGAGTGAAACAAAAAAATTTATTGGTTGACCTATAATAATAAGTCATTTGAGTGGCCTATACACCAAAATTTAAGTTGATCCATATTAATCTTGCAATTGCACTGGCTTTCACTCAACAATTGGATGATTCTATACTTTAAAATAATCATAAAACTCTTTATGACTAATGCTAATCTTAATTAGTTGAAGTGTGAAATAATCTATATCAATAAACTTTATATAAATTTTATATGTATATTTTTTTGGACAGTAACTTTATACGTATATTTTATATAGTTGAAGTGTATAATCATTTCGCGGGGCTCTTCTTTCATCAATTGAATAGTTCTGTACATTCAAACACCTGTAAAACTCTTTATTTCTAGTAATTAGTTGAAGAATATAATCACCTCCATCCATAAACTATACATATATTATAATGGGAAGTCTTATATAATGTTTGTATTTAATGGAGAGCTTGCCCTTTTTACATCAATTGACTAAGCACTAATAACTAATATTTTTAAAACCAATTGAACTGTTATACTGATAAAGTGAGCAGTTCAAAATTCAATTAATGATTAAAATGTTAATATTACAGTCATATAATTTTTTTTCTTTTCTTTTAAAAATCAAATAAAAATTTTAAATTAAAAATCGATTAATTCAATCGATCAGTTCAATAATTTTTATTGATTTTCTTAGTTTTTTTTACTTGTTTTTAACAGATCAACCACTAATAAAATTTTTCAAATGAATTAGAATAAATATGATCACCAATTCACAATTCAACTAATCTAATCAGTTCGGTTGACCTAATCCCATCAGGTCTATAAATATCTATTAATGCACTAAGAACTGCTTAAATTGCAAAAAGTTTATTATATATATTTCTCGTAGAGATGCTAAAACATTTGTAAACTGAAAAACTAACCAACAAAACATCTCTAAACTTTAAATATAAAATAACATATATATTATGAGTGTTTTTTTAACTTTCCTTAAAAATAGACACCAAATAAAACAGTGCCTAGCCTATAGAACTGTCTCCTGTGATTACATACATGGATAACAATATTTTTAGAACAGTATATTCTTATTATACTAATGTAAGTGTGAACATTTTTATTATAATATTTAGTTTAAATTCTACATGTCATTAGTGTAACAAATTTTTCATTGATGTTATCATACTAGCATTTTTTACTCGTATAAAAGCACGGGCAATTAATCAAGTTTCTAGCATTAGGTATCTGATAAAAAGCAGTTTATGTTATTAACAATTTATCATAAAAAAGTTTATATCATTAACAATTTACCATTTAACAAATTTTATATAAATTGTGTAAGCATTAATATGTCTATTACTTTTAAGTTGTTACTCATATACTTATACATATATCATCTCAAATTTATAGTTGATTTCACCTTTTTTTTTCTGCATGCATACATTTTAACTCTTTTACCTCTATTTGATATGAGGTGATGTGCTTCTATAAAATGTGTATCAAGCATTATTGACTATTTTTTTGTAATATAATAAGAAACAAATTATTCAACAATAAAAAGTATAGATATTCACAATTTAGAAATGCATAAGATGTTCATCTCTTACATTTTCACTTTCTTTTAAGACTATATTAAACTTATCACTAATGTAAAAATATTATCAATATTTATAGTCACTTTATTGTCCTTTTGAATAAAACTTTCATTGATAACATTCATAGAAAATTATATCAAGAATTTATTTCTTAATTTTTCACCCCGTTTTAAAAAAGTATACTAAAATGACTCTAAAGCCAAAAATTAATCTTCTTTTATACAATTACTATTGTATACCCTTTAAAGATCATAAATTTTTTTATCAATGAAATTCATATATGAAATTATATTGAAAATTAATCCCTTAATTTGTCATTCCCGTCATCAAGGACATACAAAACAAACTTCTAATAAAATAATATATATATATATATATATATATATATATATATATATATATATATATATATATATATATATATATATATAAAGATATTACTAACGTGTATTGGTCCGAGTGGAAAGGACTCGAATTCTTTAAGCATGTTATCTCGGATTTGATTATGAGATTCATACGTATGGTAATAACACTGTGAGTACGAGTTCCCGCATAGGTACATGACTGTACCTCAAGATATATATTAGTCTCTCACTTATCGAGTGAGAGATACTTAGTGAAGCCAAAAAAAAATTGTAATACGATATTTACTAAAAATTTGGTGAACATAATGCTTTCTTTTAAAAAATATGTTTAGGCATTGATAGTCTTCAAACGAGAAGCAGAGTTTTATTCTCTTTTTAGTTTAAAATATAGATTGTATTTATTTCTATCTTTTGCTAGATCTGATATTTCTTATTCAATTTGTTTGAGTATTGATGAACTTTTATTAATATGATAATTCTTTTTTTTGTCAGAAAACTTTGCAAGGGAAAATAAAATAAACACTCCCATTTGTAATTTTTTTACTTATCTATTTTCAATCCACCTGAGAATTTTGTACTTGTGAAATGCACAAGGTAATCAAAAGAATTTTTAATACAATGCAGTGAGGTAATAAAAGAAGCTAGTATAAGGAGATAAAGATATTAAAATTATAATTTAAATTTTTAATTTATCTAAAAGATACAACCAATAATATTAACTTGAGATATAACAACATAATTTAGTCATAATAATTTACCATTTAACAAACCCTATATAAACGATTTAAACATTAATCGGGCTACTACTTCTTGTGATATAGTGAGCTAAGCGTAGAAACAATGACACAAAGTTGAAATGAAATTTGGAGAAATATTTTTTCAAAGTGAGATGTCTGAAGATAGCAAAATGAAAACATTTAAAGGCGGCTAAACCTAATTAGAGTCACAAATTACAAGATAAATGATAAAAATTAAAACAAAAATAGAAAAAGGCCAAAACAACATTTGTTTGGGCCCAAAAAACGTCTTCATCAACACTCTCTTCTTAGGCTTTCTTTTGATTTATAATAATAATAATTTTGACGGTCAAATAAAGAGTTATGTCCAATTAAAGTTGAGTTGATTATTTGAGCTTCTGATGATCAACTTATTCATATAGTTAATTGCTACATGTTTCATATTATCTTGTGTGTAAAAATATTACTTAACAATAAAAAAAATATTATGATAAAAATAAGTATTCATCTCTTAAATCCTAATATTCTTTTCAAGGTTGTACCAAACTTATCAATGATTTAAAATTCTATCATCATTTATAGTTAAATTCTATCAATTATAATTTATTTGTTGAATCTCAAAATTAAATAATTGTAATAAAAGAAGATAGAGATGGCAAATGGACGTGGGACAGAACACACTCAACAAAACGAAAGCAAAACCACATTACTACTGAACCATGTGCATAAACTGTGAATCAAGCTGACAGAATTGGCCAAAGCGTTAGCAAATGCCGCGTGTGATTTTACTGTAGATGAATAGTAGATTTTAAACTATGTAGATATGATGTTTATAGATTCTGTTTAAATTTTTATATATATATATATATATATATATATATATTATTTAATAATAATAAGAACATACTTTTGTTAATTAGATCATACTTTAAATAATATATATTAATTAGTTATATACACTATCAGTACATACTTTAAATAATATTAATTAGTTATATATACTATTAATACAAAGTCAGTATTATTTAGAAACTCTATTTAATTATGGTACTTTACATTATCAAGTACAGGAAACTCTTGTTGCATAAACTCTCCATTTTCATATAAATTTCATAATTTTTTTATCTTGGTAAAGAATTGATGCTTCTTTAATTTGTCCCTCATGGTTGGAGTTGTTCAGTTGGTAAGTTCCACCAATAATGATCCCGCAACAAATCAAACAATTATAATAAACTTCAAGTCTCAGTCTTCATACAACAAAACTCCTACAACTTCTAACCTTTTTTAAGATATTAGCTTTATAGCTTCAACAGATGCTGCATAATTTCATGGAGATTTAATTGAATTCATAAAAAAGCATAAGACACAAATATAAAATAAAAGAACAATAGACAACAATCATATATTTATTGCAGTGCAAGAAGCATAAGTACAAGAAACTCTTATTGCAGAAACTCTGAATTTCCATATAAATTTCATAATTTTTCTGTTATCTTGCTAAAGAATTGTTGCTTCTTTAATTTGGTATATTAAACAACAATCAAATTGGTCCAGTGCAATGATTTTCGCCTTCAGCCAAGGAAGAAGCAATAAAATACTATGTGAGAGTGAGACTGAGATCTCTTCCTCTCTCTCCCTCAAAATTTTCACTGGATAGTTAATTAAGTGCCTTATGTCCTAATATGGAGCATGTCCTAATAATAAGCTGGCTTGCTTATTATATTTATTGCTTTCTATCCTGTATATGGTCCAACTATACAACACTCAACGGTGAGAGAAGAGGAGACAATCAAAGGTTTTGGAGTAAAAGATACCCTGAGCATCCCAAAAGCAAGTGATTACAATTTGAACTTGTAGAGATTGTTGCCCCCAAGTCTCCAACTTAGCTGGTCATGTACATATTCAACAAATTCCATTTCTTCATCCAACATCTGTGCATGAATTATTTTATATATAATAATACAATGATTTATCCTTTCCTTTCAAGAAGGATCTTACTTTGAGCATCTTCATGCACAATAGCCAAGACTTCCTCAAGAGGAATCTCTCTCCAAATTCTAGGCTTCCGAGTGATGCTTCACCAGGAGGAACCTCTCTCCAAATTATTACACTCTTGCGTGATGTTTAATCTCTCAAAAATTGCAATATAATTAACACTTTAGTCCTGTATAATTTTGCATATAAATTGCTTCTTGAGTGATTAGCCATCGATTCAAGTTGATTCTTCCGTCATAAACACCTGCCAATACTAATACAATTGCTGAGTTGCATACTTGCGTTGCTAAATGCCAAGTTGGTACTGTTAAATGGAAAGCTGGACTCAATGTGTCAAAATGTCATGTCGAGAGATTCTTCGACTGGTATTTAATCAAGATAAATCTCTTCTTCTGTATTATTGAATTTGCTGTGACACATTAATTATATTATTAAAATTATAGTTAAAGTAAGAGATGGTATGACACACTAAGTCGATGTAGCATATATTCGATAATATAGAACAAGAGAAATCCAATACTCAAAGAGCATCTAAGAATACTTGATACTGTTAATCTCTTGTGCTAATTAATTACTTGTTGTTTACATGGCTAGTTGGGTCTTCTTGTTCTCTCTATCTCTCATTGTTTGTTTGTAAGTTTTTTAAGAATCTTAATATAAAAAATTATCATTTAAACATAAAAATTTTAGAATTTATGATTCTCATAAATAAAAGTGTAATAAAACACTAACTTTTATTCATGAATAGTTGATAAAGTATATTCCAAGACCGTTAGAGAGATCTCAAACTCACTTCTATTCCTTTGCCTTTTCTTTATATTTCTTCTACTTCAGTGGTGGTGAGGGAAAAAAAATCTTGACGGCCATTAACAAACTTAGAGTTTTGTACAGAAACTATTTTTTAAATACTGCTAACTTTCATCAAGTTGACAGTTACTATAATTGTAAAACTGCTCTTTTCCTTTTACCTAATAAAAGTTTAATTCATTAACTTAATTTAATTACTTATTAAACTAATAAGATAAGTCACAAGCCCATCACATGAGACATTTAATCTAACATTATCCTACTTGACTCATGTAACATTACATTCTTTATAGTTTGATAAGTCTGTCAAAACATAATATGAATTCATATATATATACACAAACTCTTCTTTACATTGAATACATCATTCATCATGACCCAAGAATAAACTAACATGAGTCATGACGATCGTATATCATCCAATCGACATAGCTCATTCCATGTCAAAATTAGTCATCTTCTTGACATAACCTATAAATAAGAAACACATAATTGGTCTAACAATAATATCTTTATTAAAGACAAAACTTGTTATCATCATTCATACCTAATCATGTATACAAACTAGGAAAATAGGTAAGACAGAAACATATTCATTCATGAGTTCAGAGTGTCAAACTACATAAAACATAATCAATAACATAATGTACAATAATGCTCATATTTTCAACATTTTTACTAAATGTTTTGGGTGGTAATCCTTTTGTCAAAAGGTCAGCAATCATAAAGTTGGTGCTAACGTGCTCTATTGACACTCTATGTTTCTGAATTTCTTCTTTAACAATAGAGTATTTCAATTCCATATGTTTAGTGCATTTAGAATACTAGCCATTTTTAGAAAAGAAGATTGTTGCAGACAATAAACTTTAGCTACTTAGCAATACTGTAGACAATTTCAAGTCTTAAATAAAATTATGCAACCATAATTCATTAATAGTGGCCTCAAAACATGTCATAACATTAAATTTGTTTCGTTTCTGAATTAAAACCATACCTGCTGGCTATTTATCCATTTCATAAATCTTTATTGATATAAGCTTTCTGAGACAAACCCAACAATCCTTGTGATATGTCACAGAATATTTCTATTCCAATCACATAACTTACTTCTCCTATATCTTTCATTTCAAAGTTATTAGAGAGAAACTTCTTAGTCTCACTTAATAGACCAAGATCATTAGTTGTAAGCAAGATATCACCAGCATATAGAATCGACATAGATAAACTTACTCCCACTGACCTTTAGATATATACACCGATCAATAATGTTCCTTAAATTTGAAGGATACAATAGTATCATTGAACTTGAGATACCATTGTCGGCAAACTTGCTTAAGTCCGTATATTGATTTCTGAAGTTTACACACCATATGTTCTTTCCCCTGAACTAAAAAATCTTTTGGTTGATCCATATAAACATCATCATCTAAATTCTCATTTAGAAAGATAGTTTTCACATCCATTTGATGTAGCTTTAGATTATAATGAGCTACTAATGTCATGATAATTCTAAAAGAATCTTTCTTGGAAACTGGTGAAAATGTTTCCTTATAGCTAATGTCATCCTTTTGAGTAAAACCTTTGACAACAGGATGGACATTATAGCATTCAAGGTTGCCATGAGGGTCACGCATAGTCTTAAAGACTCATTTACACCTAATTCTCTTGCACCTTTTAGGTAATTCCACAAGAGGTCCCATACACCATTATGTTCCAATGATTTAAGTTCATCCTTCATGACATCTAACAATTTATCAGCATTATCATGATTAATGGCTTAATTGTGAAAACGAGACTAGATTATTATCATTAATTCCTAAGTTATTTTCTGACTCTTGTAGATACACTACACAATCATTTGAAATAACTGATCTCATTTCTCTTTAGGATCTTATTAATACTATTTCTTATGGTTATTCTACTATAGGTTCACTGTTGACCTTGGGATCATTAATTTATTGTTCTTTTTGATTGTTATGAGATTCAACAACATGAGGAATAACAATTTCATAAGTAGGAGCACAAGTCAAAGGAAATTGTACTCTAACTTCCTTAATCTCCACATTTTGTGAAACTTCACTCCCACTGGTTTCACCATTCTCAATGAACCAAGCATTTTCAGTTTTGATAATTCTTGTACTATGGGTAGGACAGTAAAATCTATACCCTTTAGACTTTTTTGGATAATCAATGAAATATCCACTAATTGTTATTGCATCTAATTTCTTTTCATGTGGATTATAGATTCTTATTTCTGTCTAGCATCCCCAAACATGCAGGTGCCTTAAACCGGGTTTCTCACTTGTCCATAGTTCAAAAGGTGTTTTTGGAATTTCCTTACTAGGAACCCTGTTGAACAAATACATGGCGATTTTTAAAACATACATCCATAATGACAAGGGTAAAGACGTGTTACTTAACATGCTCTTAACTATATCCATTAAGTTTGGTTACGCCTTTCTGATACACCATTTTGTTGTGGTATACATGGTATTGTGTATTGAGCATATATGCCACGTTTTTCTAGAAACTTAGCAAATGGGCCTAGGCATTGTCAAGTTTCATTAAATCTTCTATAATACTCACCACCTTTATCTGACCTTACGACCTTCATCTTTCTGTCCAATTGCATGTCTTTCAACTTCATTTACATAAACTTCCAAGGCATTCACTGCTTGTGATTTCTCATGCAGTAAATAGACATATCTTTAATGGGAATAATCATCAATAAAAGTGATAAAAGCACTTTTCTTTACCGAAAGAATTGACATCAAAGAGTCTACATATATCGATGTGTACAATTTTCAAGAAGTTGAGTGCTTCTCGTGATACATTTCTTTGTGTGTTTTGTTTGTTCTCTTTTAATACAATTCACACAAATATTAAAGTCAGTGAAATCTAAATCTGAAAGGATGTCATTCTTTACTAACCTTTCCATTCTTTATTTGGAAATGTGACCTAAACGTTTATTCCACAAGTAAACAGAACGTTCATTCACTAAACTACGTTTAGTGCCAACATTATGATGTAAGGTCATAAGTTTCAATATATAAATTATCAAGATTCAATTTATATAAACCATCACAAAGTATACTAGAACCAATCATATAGGTATGCTTATACAAACTAAAACATTCATTACCAAGTTTAAAAGAGTATCCAGCAACATCAAATTTAGACAAAGAAATTAAATTCTTAAAAATACTAAGTGCACAAAAAGTTTCAAATAAATTTAAATGATGTCCAGTGTCTAGGATTATTCAGTAAGTTCTGACACCTTCAAATAGAACCTTCACGCTATTTCCCATGAAGATGAACTTTTCATTTGAACTTATGGTTTGGATTGTAAGGAATCTTTGCATTGTATTAGAAACATGAGTTGTACATCTAGAATCAATCCACCAAGTATTATGGGGAACTTTAGTTAAATTTGATTCAAAATATACAAAAGGTTTCTTTCCAACTCTTTGATGGCTCATATAATGGATAGAGTGATTTCTTTAATTCTTAAGTTTAGTTTCCTCCTGAACTAACATATTGTGCAGTTCATACACATTTCATTTATCTTTCAGTGTTATAGTTCATTTGAAATTGACTATACTCAAGTGGTAATGAATTCAGAATGAACCCCACAAGGAAATTCTCATCAATTTACATTCCTTATGACTTAAGTCTTACTGCAATGTTTGTCATTTCAATGATGTACTTATGCATAGTACGAGAACCATAAAATTTTATGGTGGTTAAAGTACTCATTAATGTCTCAGCTAGAGACTTGTCAGCAGTTTGAGAGCGCTCTTCCACAAACTTCATCTTTTCTTTAGCATTCTCAGTTTTAGGAAGAGCTGACTTAATATTGCTAGTCATACTCATCCGCATGTACATCAGATTCAATCTGTTTGACCTTTCTCAATTTTTGTAATGAACTTTCTCTTAATCAGTGCTTAAAACAATACTAGCATTTGATTTCTCTACTCGAAGAGCCAAATCCAAATCAATTACCCCAAGGTAAAATTGGATTTACTCACTTTATTCAGAGAAATTAAGTCCATTAAAATTGGAACAGATGAGAGATGCGGATGCATAACAATAAGTATTGTAATGATCATATGTCTAACATTAATACTTTGAGTCATAAATTAACATACTATATAGATTTAGACAGCAAATCATTTAAGCATCTAATGTATATCAATGTTCTCCTTTGGGTGATCCATCAATATACCATATTCAACATAATAATGCTAATAAAATTTATATAATTTTGGCAATGATATATGTACTAACTAATAGTACACTTACACTACTAACAATCATGTCCATTTATTATAAGGGCAGCTAATCAACTTTTGGACGATCTATAAATGCTTTATAATAATGAACTTTAAATTATCCATACACAAATAATCATCATGTCATTCATATAATCTATTCTGAATAATTGAAAAATTAACTTTAATATAATTTAGAATTAAATTAACTTAAAAATTTAACCAATTTAGTGATTAACAAATCTCACATAATATCATTCTAAATTGATAGCATTATGTATACAAATCAAATATTGCATATTCTTTAAAATAACTTTTATATAATTTAAAATTAAATTAACTTAAAAATTTAGTCACTTTAATAATTAACAAATATCATATAATATTATCTGAAATTAATAAATTATACATTAAAATAATATTAATTGATTTATCGCAAATATCACATTCGTTGATAACATACCAATTCAATGAATATTCTTTAAAACAAATACTACATATTTGTTGACACTTGACAGCATCCCGTGAGATCACGTCTCCAGTTTTTTTATAATCAAAACTAAATTTGGAAACATAATATAATAATATTATGAAAACATAATATCATCCAAGTTGGAAACGTGATGTATCACGTCTCCCATGAAATTGCAATCATATCATATAATATTAATATAATTACTTTTATTGCAGTACCAATTTGCAGACAATTCTTTTAAAAAAATATTTTATGTATATTAGAATATATATATATATATATTATATTTATATTATTTATTAATATAAAAATATTAAATTATTCTATATATAAGTGTAATATTTTTGTGATATATAAAATAATTTTATAAATAAATTAAATAAAATTAGAGATATTTTAATTGTACATATCACTCTTTAAACAATATTTAATCAATTTGAAATCAATAGTGCAGAAACAACAATAGCGCAGTGCAGAGACGTGATGGCAACGTGATCCACCTCGTGGTCCACTTCGGAAGGACATAATTAATTCACACAGTCCAGCGAAATGAGACAACTAAAATTCTCAATTTTTATAATTAGACTTCATATAAATTGAGAAAAAAATTATTATTAATAAAGAATCATAAATTTTATAATAATGTTTTGATATTACATGTTAGTTTATAAATTTTTTAAATTTTTAATATAAAAATTTATCATTTAAACATAAAGATTTTAAAATTTATAATTCTTATAAAGAAAAGTATAATAAAATATTAACTTTTATCAATGGATAATTAGTAAATTGTATTTTAAAAACGTTAGAGAGATCTCAAAACTTATTTTTTTTTTTTTTTTTATTTTTTATGATTCTTCTACTTTAATAATAGTGAGTGAAGAAAAAACTCCAACGACTGAGAACAAATATAGAGTTTTATGTAAAAATTATTTCTTAAATATTATTAACTTTTATTAAGTTGATAATTATTATAATTACAAAATTATTTTTTTTACTTAAAGTTTAGTTCATTAACTTAATTTAATTATTTATTAAATTAGTAAAATAAATTACAAGCTCATGATATGAGATATTTAATCTAACACTCATGACCATTTTTATATATATATATATATATATATATATATATATATATATATATAATTAATTAATGATAAAAACTAAAAGGACAGAGAGGCCTTTGCCCATATTTATACATCAAGCTAATAGAAAATTAATTAAAACAAAAACTACTAAAATGGTGAATCTCAAGTGAAGCCCGTGCGTATAGCTTCAACAGATGCTGTTTAATTTTATGGTGATTTAATTGAATTTATAAAAAGCATACGAAAAAAGAAGAAGCAAAACACAACAATCATATATTTATTGCAGTGCAGGGAAGCATAAGTATAGGAAACTATTATTGCAGAAACTCTAAGTTTTCATATAAATTTCATAAATCTTCTGTTATCTTGCTAAAGAATTGTTGCTTCTTTAATTTAATATATTAAACAACAATCAAATTGGTCCAGTGCAATGATTTTCGCCTTCAGCCAAGGAAGAAGCAATAAAATACTATGTGAGAGTGAGACTGAGATCTCTTTCTTTTCTCTCTCTCTCTCTCTCTCTCTCTCTCTCTCACTCTGAAAATTTTCACTGGATAGTTAATTAAGTGCCTTATGTCCTAATAATAAGCTGGCTTGATTATTATATTTATTACTTTCTATCCTGTATATGGTCCAACTATACAACACTCAACGGTGAGAGAAGAGGAGACAATCGCAGGCTTTGGATTAAAAGTTACTTTGAGCATCCCAAAAGCAAGTGATTACAATTTGAACATGTAGAGATTGTTGCTCCCAAGTCTCAACTTAGCTGGTCATGTACATATTCAACAAATTCCATTTCTACATCCAACATCTGTGTATGAATTATTTTATATATAATAATACAATGATTTATCCTTTCCTTTCAAGAAGGATCTTACTTTGAGCATCTTCATGCACAATAGCCAAGACTTCCTCAGGAGGAACCTCTCCAAATTCTAGGCTTGTCCAAGTGATGCTTCACCAGGAGGAACATCTCTCCAAATTATTACACTCTTGCTTAATGTTTAATCTCTTAAATATTGCAATATATTTAACACTTTAGTCCTGTATAATTTTGCATATAAATTGTTTCTTGAGTGATTAGCCATCGATTCAAGTTGATTCTTCCGTCATAAACACCTGCAAGTACTAATACAATTGCTGAGTTGCATACTTGCATAATTGCGTTGTTAAATGCCAAGTTGGTACTGTTAAATGGAAACTGGGACTCAAGGTGGCAAAATGTCGTGTCAAGAGATTCTTAAATGTTATTTAAGTAAGATAAATTTTTTATTTTATATCATTAAATTTGTGATACATTAATTATATTATTAAAAATATAATTAAAATAAAAGATCTATGATTTACTAAATTAATGTAATACATATTCAATAATATAGAACAAGAGAAATCTCTTGCTAAAAAAACATTTAAGAATTCTTGATACTGTTAATCTCTTGTGCTAATTAGTTACCTGTTGTTTAAATAGCCAGTTGGGTCCTCGTGTTCTCTCAATCTCTCATGACCTTCATATATATATCTTGCTTTTGGGATGCTCAAAGTAACTTTTACTCCGAAGCCTGCGATTGTCTCCTCTTCTCTCATGTTAATAAGAGAGGCCTTTGCCTCTATTTACATCATGTTAATAGAAAATTAATTAAAGCAAAAACTACTAAAATGGTGAAACTCAAGTGAAGCCCGTGCGTATAGCTTCAACAGATGCTGCTTGATTTTATGGTGATTTAATTGAATTTATAAAAAGCATACGACAAATAAAAAAGCAAAAAACAACAATCATATATTTATTGCAGTGCAAGGAAGCATAAGTATAGGAAATTCTTATTGCAGAAACTCTAATTTTTCATATAAATTTCATAATTTTTCTGTTATCCTGCTAAAGAATTGTTGCTTCTTTAATTTAATATATTAAACATAAATCAAATTGGTCCAGTGCAATGATTTTCGCCATCAACCAAGAAGAAGCAATAAAATACTATGTGAGAGTGAGACTGAGATCTCTTCCTTTCTCTCTCAAATTTTTCATTGGATAGTTAATTAAGTGTCTTATGATCTTGTTTGGGGAAGATTAATTTTTTTTATTTAGTTATTTTTTTAAAAAAAATTATTTTATAAAAAGTTAATTATGTTTGAGTATCTAGATTAATTTGTAAAAAAGTTTTTATTTTCATAAAAAATTGTTTTAGCACAAGCTTATAATATAGATTATTTTCATAATTTTTTTTTTATTTTTAGATGAATTTTTTTAACTATACTTTAATGAGAGAATCATTTTTCATAATGATTTCAATGACTCTCCACCAAATATTATAAATAAAATAACTTTATACTTTTTTTCGTAATTTATTATGTAAAAATAATTTTTTTTCACACCATTCAAACGAAATAGATTATCTTAAAATCACTTTTCAGCAAACATACTCAAACAAAAATAATTTTTGATTATAATCAATTTTTACAATAATCAATTATACATATAATCAATTATCAGCATAATCTATTTTTTATAACTTTTTCAAACACACTTATGTCCTAATGTGGAACACATGGTCAAAGAGTGAAGTTAGCTTGCTTATTATATTTTTTTCTACAAATAATGAATATATTTTTTTTATATTTTTTTAATATTATTCATCATATTTATTTTTATTATTATTTTTTTTACTTAATTATACTCATTTAAAATAAGTATAAAAATAAATATGAGATAAAAAATAACGTAACACTATCATTTTCTTTATATTTATTGCTCTTTATCCTGCATATGGTCCAACTATACAACACATGCCCCACGTTATAGCAGATACAGCTACCCGAGAAGGTGGTTTTAATATAATTAGAGTACGCAAAACAATGAGCTTAAGGTATTCTTATTATGTGTACATCCAGCCTGTCGTCTGTACCATTCTGCTGGGGACTGTTTTGGGTGTTTCGTTCCCGAGAATGCTCAGTGTTTTTGGAGAAATGCGTGTCTAAACATGGCTTACATAATACCCATGTTATACAGATTAAATTAATTAATAATTAAAGTATTATTATTTTTTATATAAAATAATTATATAATTCAAAAATTTATATAATTATTGAAATATTTGATTAATATAATATTAATTTACGCAATTGTGTAATAAATGCAAGTGGAACTCAATTAATGGGCAAAACTTTTGTCACATTGGTGGAGCGGAGCCGAGCAAAAGAAACAGTTTTGTTATTTGTTTAATTAAAATATATTTAATTTTATTTAATTTATTTATAAAATTATTTTATATATTATAAAATTATTATAATTATATATAAAATAAAATAATATTTTTTATATTAATGTATAATATAAATATAATATACATATTTTAGTATACATAAAATATTTTTAGGAAAAAAAGTTCATTATGAATTTGAGTATGGAAAGCTTTTTTTTTTTCTGTTATAAAATGTTATTCTTGCATAAATATTATTTTACAGAATAAATCAACCAAATTTTGGCTGGGCAAGGAAACTAGGATAAGAAGCTGACACAGTATAAAATGCCAAGATAATCTTGATAAGATAAAATCAGCAAATTGTTGGGATGACTGGCACTGCTTGTTTAATGATATGGTCTTTATTTATTTATTTATTTTTGCTGAAATTATGAAACTTTATGCTACAAAGGCCTAGCTCAAATGGTAAGGTAGAACTGGAATTAAGGAAGAGGTAGCTCAAATGGTAAGGTAGAATTGAAATTAAGGAAGAGGTCTTAGGCCTTCCACTTTCTTTGTGGGTTTAGGGATTTTTTATAATATCTTAATGAATATAGTATCCATAGTAAATTTTTAAGAATTTATTAAATGTTGATTTTATAATAAATATTTAAAAATAATTAATAGTTAATAAAATGTTTGATAATTCATATTAAGTATCATATTATTAAATAAAAGGTACTATAATATTCCTTATCATTAATTAAAATCATAGTTGTACGACTCATCTAGTTTGCTCAAGAAACTCGTGACGTGGGTTCCAAGTTGGTCTAGTCAATCAATTAGGTCATTTTTCCTAATGATCTTATCAGACCTGATGATCTGCTCGATCAGTTGACGCAGTTTTTGATTATTATTATTTAATTAAAATTTCAAAAAATAATTTTTAATATTTAAACATTACTCTTAAAGGTCTTTATCATGATATCTATTTTATTATTAAATTATATGTTCTTATTTAGTATCATTCTCAATTTCTCAATGCATATTATTTTTTAATTAATAAGTTATTATCACTACTTGTTTAGAATTATTTTTTTCATATACAATTTTTCACTTAATATTTTTTAAATATAATATTTTTTATACCAAATAATTTTTCATATAATAATTTTATAAAAAATATTTTTTTTATTTGTCTAAGTTTTTTGATTCAATTTGATATGTGATTGGATAGTTGACCAATAACTTAACTTTAACTTTCTCACCGAATCAACCACTTGTCCGAGTTAGATTAGAACTCAATCATTTTAAATACATTAAATTACATTTTTTTTTTGGTGAACCTTAATTTGGATGACGTCGTATGCCATCATTTATTAAAGATTCTATGTACATTTACTTCATGTTGCCGGGGTGCCTTCATTATTATACAGCTTCCATGATTTTATAATGAATAATGCTTTACAGCGGGGGTGATTACGTATAGTTATTGGAGATTTTTATAGTATTCAGCTTTAATTAATGACGGGTAATATTATGGTATTTTTTTATAAGTATGATATATAGGATAACTTGTTAAATATTTTATTAATTATCAGTTATTTTTAAACATTTATTATGAAATTATCATTTAATAAATGTTGGACAATTCATCTCAATTCCATATCAAATTAGTTACCATAGAAATTTTCATTAATGACACAAATCTTGAGATGGCTATTTATGTAATAAAAAGATATTTTTATCCAACATGGCTATTTATTTGAAGTTTCTATCTGGATACCATATCTAATAGGTTGACATAGAGGTTCTCATTAATGACACTAATCTTGATATGGCTATTTATGTAATAAAAGGATATTTTTATCCAACATGGCTATTTATTTGAAGTTTCTATATCTTTCCAATTTAAGAAAAAAAAAGTTTCCATATGTTTGAGTTTGACTAAATATTTCCATTGAGAAAACGTACAACACAAAACGTAACTAAAGTCCTTCTTGGTTGGTATTTGACTTTGTCCTTATGCATTGTCTAAATTAATATCTGAGGGTGGTAGTGAGTTCAGCGGCGCTGAAACATTATATAAAGCAAAGCAAACACTGGCCATGGACACAGAACAAACGAGTACAAAACACATATCAGAGTTCTGAGTTCATAAGCAATTATGACTTCAATGAGTGGCCATAATGCTGGTGAGCTCTTTCAAGGTCAAGCTCTCTTGTACACACACATGTTTAGCTTCATGTCCCCTATGTGTCTTAAGTGGGCTGTTCAGCTAGGCATAGCAGACATAATCCACAACCATGGCAAACCCATTACTCTTCCTGAGTTGGTGTCAGCTCTGCAAATTCCACCAGCTAAAACTTCTTTTGTGCCGCGGTTCATGCGCTTTCTGGCACACAATGGAATCTTTGCTATAGTAAGAATCCATGACAAAGAAGAACAAGAAGAAAAGGAAGCATATATTCTGACTCCTGCATCAAAGCTCCTTGTCAAAGGTACTGACCTTTGTTTATCTCCAATGATTAAGTGGATAAATGATCCAGTTCTTAGCAGTGTAGGCGCCATCAAATGGATAATTGGATTTATACGGAAGAACAAACAATATTTGAGACTGCCTTTGGAATGAGTTGGTGGGAACTTATTCGTAACAATCCTGAATATATATATGCCTTCAATGAGGGCATGGCATGTGATTCTAAAATGCTAAATTTGGCATTGAGAGATTGTAGTTCAGTCTTTGAGGGGCTGGCTTCCACTGTGGATGTAGGCGGTGGAAATGGAGCCGCAGGAAAAATTATCTGTAAGGCATTTCCTAAGTTGAAATATATCGTGTTTGACCTTCCACATGTTGTAGCAAATTTGTCAGGAAGTGGTCATTTGAGTTAGGTTGGTGGGGACATGTTCAAATCTATCCCTCAAGCTGATGCAGTTCTACTAAAGGTATGCATATGTGAAGAACTAGTCAATTTGTTATGTTTATTACAAATTAGTTTATTTTAGGATGCCTAATTTGTTTGATGAGTAACGAAAGGTATGTTACATAAAGTTATTAATTAAAGTGAATTTCTAATTAATCCTCTGTTACTATTTATGTTTTTTTATTTTATTTTGCAGTGTGTTTTACATAATTGGAGTGATGACAATTGTAAAAGGATACTAAAAAATTGCAAGGATGCTATTTCAAAGAAAGAAAAAGGAGGAAAAGTGATCATCATCGATGTAGTGATAAATGAAAAGCAAGACAAAGATGAAATGGCTCAAATAAAACTCCTCGGTGATATTACCATGATGACTATTAGTGGGAAAGAAAGAACTGAAAACGAATGGCAGCAACTTTTTGTTGAAGCGGGCTTCAAACACTACAAAATATTTCCCATATTTGGTTTTAGGTCTTTAATTGAGGTCTATTGTTAGATACTCAAATGAACTATTACAACATGTTGAGAAGTGAATAAAGTTATATCTTTTAAAAATTTTAGAGGTTAGGAAATGAATAAAGATATTATGTATTATTAATTTCAATTAGATGTTATGAAGTGAATAACTAAAGATGTAATGTTTTGAATTAGTTTTCTCTTCTTTACGTCTTTTGTAAGTTTGTATTAAAAAAGCAGAAAAAAAGAAGTGAATAATGGTTGGCCTGCAACTGCTGAAGTGAAACTACATAAGAAGAAACAAAGTAGTTGATGGAATACTGATCCTTCCATTTCCATGTAAAGCACCCCTGTTAATTGTGACTTGCATCTCAAACTCAATAAAGGGAACTAGGAAGATTATTTTTTTCCTTGATGCAGAGTCACTTTCAGTGGAGGATAGCAGTTGGAAAGATAATTGCATTAAATGTAAGGCTTGTTGAAATATCTATAAATAGAGAAAGTTTTCACTCGAAAATCATCAAGGAAGAAGCAAGTAATATGAGCTTGTGAGACTATATGAGCTTGTGAGACTGAAAGCAAATATAGAGAGTGTGTAAAAATTTTATGAGTGTAATGTATGAGCATACATTAGAAATTTTTAGATATATTCTCTAGTCTCTATAATATTATAGTTGTAGTAGGAGAGGATCTTACTAGGAAAAACTATATTTTGTATCTCTTATGTGAGAGTGTAGATAAGATATTGTAATTATCCTTGATATAGTGGAATATTTTTGGAGTTTGGCCCATGGTTTTTTCTCTCAATGTACAAAGGAGTTTTTCACGTTAAATTTGGGATGCAGTTTTTAATTTATTTTCTTGGTGCAAATAGTACTGACTAGTGGGTTCCACTATAAAGTACTATTCATATACTTTACTATTTTATTGATTCTTCTTTATAGATCTGAGTACGCTTCCGCTCACATTCATAAAGTATTCAAGACACTTAGGGTATATCATACTCTAATTTCCTAACAAGTGGTATCAGAGTCACTTAATCAAATTTTCAGATCGAAGAAGTCAATGCCAACATTTAATGTGGAGAAGTTTAATGGGTCCAACGACTTCAGTCTATGGAAGCTGAAGCTGCAAGCATTGCTAGACTAGTAAGATCTGTCAAAGGCATTGGAATGTGAGAGCAAGTTGTCAGAAATATTGTCTTCTGATAAAAATGAGGAGATGATGGTCACAGCACATAGTACAATACAACTGAGCCTAATAGACAATGTATTACAAGAGGTTATGAACGAGAAGACTGTAGATGAACTCTGGAAAGTTTTAGAAGAAAAGTACTCCATAAAGACCTTGTCAAACCAACTTTACCAAAGGAAGCAATTGTACACATTCAAACATTTAGGAGAGAAACCAATTCGAGACCATATAGATGACTTCAATCGGATGATCACAAATGTACAAGCGGTTGGAATTAAAGTTGAAGATATTGATCAAGTTATGATCTTATTGACTTCACTACTTCCATCTTATGATAATATATGTGATACCATGCTATATAGTAGATCCACCATCACTATCAAAACCGTCACGGAGATGTTAATGACGAAGAAGCATCAGAAATTGGCATCAGGATCCAGTGATGATAATCTTGCAGTTGAGTTATTCGTGATAAGAGGGTGTAGTCAACAAAGAAGATCGGGAAGCGAAAGTAATAAAAGATCAAAGTCCAAAAATCACAAATCTCTAAAGTGTTTTCATTGTCACCAGATAGGGCATATCCGAAGAAACTACCCAAAGAGGAAGGAGAAATTAGGAAATTCTACCAAAGTAACAGTTATAAGTTCTGAAGATAGTGATGTTGAGTCTGTCCTAATAGTTTTCACTAGTGACTCGGACAATGAGTGAATCTTGAATTCTAGCGCATCTTTTCACATTACACCTAATAGGAGTTTTTTCTCTTCCTATCAAAAGTGAAAAGGAAATGTCAGATTAGGAGATAACAGGATAATTGCTGTTGAAGGTAAAGGAGATGTACGAATCAAATTAGATGATGGTATTGCAAGGACGTTTTAGGTGTGACATGTACCAAAGTTGGGTAGGAACTTGATCTCTTTAAGTTCCCTAGACAACTAGGGGTACAAGTTCACTGGAGAGGGTGGTCTATTAAAGGTGACCAAAGGCTCGATGGCAGTGATGAAAAGAAAGTTGTAAGGTGGGATCTATTTACTGCTAGGGAGCACAGTTAGTGGGACTACTATTGTTCTATCATCTGAAAAAAATAAGAAGATGACGCTACACGGTTGTGGCATATGTAACTTGGTCATATGAGTAAGAAGGGAACGACAATACTTATTGGCAAAGGACTGCTAAAAAGCGTAAAGGATTACAAACTAGGTTTTTGTGAAAATTGTGTATTTGGAAAGCAGAAACAAATGAAGTTTAGTTCAACAAAGCACACCAGCAATGACATTCTGGAGTATGTTCATTCAGATGTTTGGGGTCTAGCCCCTTTTAACTCATTGAGTGGAGCTCGTTATTTTCTTACTCTGATAGATGACTATTCTAAGAAGGACTAGTTTTATTTCCTGAAGCAAAAAGATGAGGTGTTTAGAAAATTCAAGTAGTGGAAGGCCATGGCCTAAAAGCAAACCGAGCAGTCAGTCAAGCGACTAAGAACCGACAATAGCGAAGAATTTTGTAGTAAAGAATTTGAAAAGTTAAGTAGGAATGCAGGTATAGTGAGGCGTTATATTGTACATGGAACATCACAACAAAACGGAGTTGCAGAACAAATGAATAGAACACTTCTGGGGTGTGTACGATGTATGCAGATTAATTATAAACTTCCCAAATTATCTTGGGTTGAGGCGATCAATGCAGTTGTATAATTAGTAAAAAAATCTCCATCAACTGCAATTGATCTAAAGATTCTGTAAGAGGTATTATTTGGTTGACTTGTGAACTATTCTGATATTAAGATATTTGGTTGTTTTGTGTATGCCCATGTGAGTGATGGTAAACTTGAGGCAATAGCAAGAAAGTGTATATTTCTAGGGTATGCACGAGAGGTGAAGAGCTATAGACTGTGGAATACATAAAAGGCAAGTTCACCCAAGATCATTGTTAGCAAATACGTTGCATTGATGAGGCGACAATGGTAAATCAGAAGCTAGAATATGAAGTAGATTAGGCAAAGACAGATCATGGTGTTGAGAAACAAGTGGAGTTGGAGATTGACACTGGGAAGATGAAGCAAGATGAAAACACAAATCAGCCAAGTATGGCACTGCTCAACTTGAAGTAGAACAACAAGATGAACTGGCAACAGGAGTGCTAGTGAAGAAACCAAAGTAGTAGAGCCATACAATATTGTTGTAACGTCCTAATTCTATTTTTTCTAATTTTAATTTTTTTATTTTTATTTAATTTAGAACTGGACATTACAAAAGTACTTCTGATATTATCATTAGATGTTATATATGTACAATATTTTACATATATTTTGGGGAATACATCCTTCAAAAGTTAGTTATATGTACATGCATTAGTTAAGCCAGGCACCTATCTTTCAAAATGAGGCTTGCAAAAGCCTTCTTAAGGTGCTTGTATTTACGTATTTACAAATATTATTTTTCTTTAGTAACTACTCATCAAAAGTAGAATTATCAGAAAAGGATCTCCCAAAGTAACTATAAAAATATAATCTCTAAGCTCTGGCCTATATACTTGCTAAACACAAAAATCTATCAGAACTCTAATAGTCGGCATTATTTGAAATATTACATCAAAATAAGTGAGATAAAAATCTCAGTAGGAAAGAACAAAAATAATAATAAGTTTGAACTAATGATATTTCAACCGTCACAAGTATAGAAAACAATTTTCCACTTTTTACAATTTTTTCTTTCTTAAGCCATATCAAAGAGTCCAACATAAAATATTTTAGGCCAGGAAATACTTGGTAATTAAAGAAGTAAACAACTCAAAAAGAATGTATAAATAACACTATGAAAATGAAATAGGAAGTAATTCCTGTTAATTAACTCCATGTTAATATAAGAAACTAGATATTCTTTTGTCATTATTACTCAAAATTTTCTTTTCATCATCCCATTTCAATACTTTTAACCAAATGTGCATTTCTCTTTATGACAATGAAGCGTCCCTCAATGTCCTCTGGTTATGACCATAATAATTTCTAA
Organism: Ormosia semicastrata; assembly: GCA_029884595.1. Lineage (NCBI taxonomy): Eukaryota > Viridiplantae > Streptophyta > Magnoliopsida > Fabales > Fabaceae > Ormosia > Ormosia semicastrata. Next base: position 41,869,154 of record JAQQTO010000059.1, read on the forward strand.
TTGAGGCGTCCTCCCAATAATATATAATCATGACCATAACAATATTTATTCGAGGAATCCTCTATATTCTCTAACAATGAGAAGTCCCTCGATGTTCTTTGATCATGGCCACAATCTAATCAAGGCATCTCCCAATAATCTCTAATTAATCTTGACCACGATATGTCTCTGCACATTAATTCATTTTTATCCATGGAATGATATTTAAATACTCCATCCATAGAAAAGAAATATAAAACTGTCTCACGTTAAATCTTTTCAACAAAGTCATTTATAATGCAAAAATGAGAATAATTAATAAAATAATAGAAGGTAATATAATAGATATAAATATCATATATTAAGAATTTGTGAAAGAGATTTTAAAAGAATAGCTATTAAAAAAATCATTCACGTTTAAAGTTTCATAACATCCAGAAGGAAGTTTATTCGAATAAACATAAGTCTTATTCGAATAAAGTCATGGAAAAATCTTCAATTTGTAACTTTCTGAACAAATTTATTTGAATAGACAAAGGCTTATTTGAATAACCATTTGAAAATACAACATTTGAAGTGTTGTAGACATGGTTTATTTGAATAAGGCTTGGTCTTATTCGAATAAAACTATCGAGAACCACATTTCCAGACACCAGAAATGCCACTATTTCATCAAACAAAAACAAAGTAATGGGAATTGGATACAGGGAAACGGACTAAGAGATATGGTTAGAAGAACTAAAGAAGAAATAATGGTGTTTTTGCTATTTCTTACCTTTGTTACAAAATTGAGATTGGTGGAAAAGAGGTTGAAAAATGAGAGAATGGTGTTGCAGAAAAACAGAGCTTAATTGTTTTGTGAGTTTGGGTGAGTGCACCGTGACGAGAATAGGAGGGAAGTAATGTATTTATAAAGTTGAAATGAGCTTGCCTTACATAGTGGAGATTGCATTTTCTTAAAAATCTTCCTTTGTAATTGACGAGCGCCGAACTCAATCAAAATTAAAACTGATTTGTACCTATGGCTTGTAGCATAGGAGTTAATACCGGATCGTCTCTCAATGATCTTTAATTACAATTTAATCAGATCAAGCCGAGATTGGGGGGAAGAAGTTGATAAACAAAATACAAAATAATATAATTAAGTAAAGAATAGTCAATTAAAAGTGTAATCAATTCAGAAATCTATCCGAAATTTGGTGGATTCTATCATAGATCACAAATAAAACATTTAATTGCATTTGAATGATTAACTTGGAATTAACTGAAATCTCTGCATTAAATTCAGAATTCATACTAGACAATCATCTAAAATTTAATTAACATTAGATACACAATTCATAATCGCATAATTCATGTTAGATCTATGTTAATTTTAGATCTGAATTCAATTAACCTAAGCACAATTCAGCACCTAACTTCTAATTTTGTGATTAAACTAGATTAATCAACCTAAATTCAATCACAATTCTCAATCTCAAAATAAGATCTAATTAGATCAAGATTAAGAAGAAGAAGAAGAAGAAGAAGAATCCAAATACAAATTAGAAAAACAAAATCAAAACAAGATCTCAAGAATCCAAACCGAAATTTCTTCAAGAATTCAGAATTGATTACAAGGTGTTTAGCCCTCCATGAGAAGGAAAGAACTCAGAAAAATATGAAAAGAAGAGCAAAACAAAATTCCAAATAGCAAGAGAAGAATGAAGTCAGAATGCTTGATCTAGATCTAGATCTAGATCTAGATCTAAATAGAGAAGGTGGAAGTGTAATCATGATGCTTGTGGGGTTGATCTCGGATTCCCCTTCTTTATAGCTAAAACTGCCCCTTAAATTGGCCCCTGGTGTCTCATTATGCTTCCCAAACATAGCTGGGCCTTATAGGAATGCAATGGCCCAAGTCTCATCTGATTTGAACTTGACTTGACCAAGATATGCTCACTTTAATGCCATATGCTCCCCAAATCCAAGTCTGAATTTCCAAGCCCAATTAGGTCTACTAGACATCCGATTGAGACTTTGAGCTTTTCATCAAAGCTGTAGAGCTTCCTCTCATCTTTCCCACAAAGTAAAATGCATAATTATCAAATGTCGAGAACTCAAGATATGGCCAAAATACAGAAACATTGTAAAACCTCAACAATGCAGGAAATTATCAATTAAGCCCAATTTGTGCCCAAACTTGCAAAACATGACCAAGCTCTAGGAATTAAGTACATAAGGAGTGTAAATGACCAAAGATGAGGGTTTATTAATATATAAAATATATGATTATCAGTAATCATTTCACTCTTTCCTGAAACGTTGGACGTGGAATGGCTTATGCATTAAGCCTTGTCAATTCCCCATTCATCTTTTAACACCTGTTACTGTAATCATTAGCATTATTTTATGAACTCCCCTTAGTGACACATGTTATGATGATTTCATAAGCTTACCTCATTTTCATTAAATTCTTAGACACTTGTTCTTCTTCTTAACCATAAATCATCATCATTTCCTTTTGTTTTCCAGAATTTTCTTCATGCAATGTTCATCTTTGTGCCATTGATAACTACACAGAGTGTAGTTATTTGTGCTCTATATTTGTGCTTTATGGCATGATTAGTCCTTGTTTGTAAGCATGAATAGAATATTTTAGGATCATTTATATCTGCATTCATTCTGATGGCTTCTATTGTGATCCTGAGTAAATACTTTCAAAACTATGATCAAATTGATTATATTTGCATGATTTAATGAATTGATACTTTCTCTGTTATAGGCAGGTCTTAATTGAAGCATGAAAATGAAGAATTTGAAGTAGCTTTGGACCAGGAAGCCTAAGAAAAGGTTAAAAGTGAAGATCAGCACCCAACGCCGCGACGTGGTATTGGTGATGCTGCGGCGCTCCCCTGCTTCAGTACATAAAACCCGAGGCTGAAGCGCCGCAACATTGAAGAGTGGACGCCTCAGGCTCCTGTGACCTAATTGCACATGCGCCGCAGCGTGATATGTTGGACGCCGCGGCGTGATATATTGGACGCCGCAGCGTAACCCTATTTTATTCAGCCTATAAATACATTTGTACCCATTTTATACGAGAGTTTTCATCATTGTTGGCGAGCAGCTGCTGGTTTTAGGTTTTTAGACCTAGAGGAAGCAGAAAAGGCTAAGGTTGGAGGCCATCCTTCCTATGGAGGGTAAATCAAACTTAAAGGATGAAATCTAACGAGTTTCCTTCATTTCCTTTCTTCTTTTCTCTCTTTATTGATTCATGAACATAATTTATTTGTTTGTACTTTCATGTTTCATGGCTAGTTAGGCTGTATATAAGTTTTTCTTAGTAGTTTTCTATGGATACTAATGACTTTGTAATCGTTTGAAGTATATATTGAAGTTTAGTTATTTTCAATCATATGGATCTTAATGCTTTTGAGAGTTTAATCAACTTTTGATTGATTTGATGAAATCTAATGAACCTAGGCATAGGAATTTGGATTTTAGATCATATGTATGGTTGATGCATGTTTGACGAGTTCAATTGGCTTGGATAAGTTGATTCGTTAATAGGATAGAAATATACCTATTGGCCATGTATAGTGTGTGATTGAGAATAGATCGTTCATGAGTGGAGTTTGCACTGGTTCTCAAGGAAACTTAGTGAGCTGGGTAAATGAAATCAGGGTTAATTGACCTAGACATAGGCTTTTAACTAAATCAGATTCTCAAACTAACTTAATAATTCATTGATGTTACTTGTAAGGATTGCATGTCATTAGTTAAAATAGGAGATGAAAAAGGATTTCTTATTTCTCTATTTCTCTATTTATCTTAGATTTATTGCTTTTCAGTCTTTATATTCCTTTAAACATTCTTTTATAAATTTGATATCTTTGGATAACATTAATTAGACTATTGGTTAATACTTGGCTCTTATATGAAATACGTAATTCCTTGTGGGAACGATATCTGACTCTTAGCTATAATACAAGTGTGACCCGTGCATTTGCGGTAAGCAAAAGAGCAATCAAGTTTTTGGCGCCATTGTCAGAGATTTACGGTTATTTCTGTTTAGCTGATATTAGCAACGAGTCTAGTTAATCCTAATTCAAATTTTGTCTTGTACATATTAATTTAAAATTTCAGATTATTTTGTGATATAGGTACTTTGATGGCAGAACTTGGAATTCAAGAGATGGAGGACGATAGTCAAGACCATTGAGGGAGTTTGCAACCCCTCAAATGGAGAACTTGCAGTCCAATATTAGGTGGCCTACTATCTGTGCTAATAATTTTGAAATCAAACCGGCCATCATTCAAATGATACAGACTTTTGTGCAATTTGGCGGTTTGCATAAGGAAGATCCCAATGCGCATCTTTCAAATTTTTGGAGATTTGTGACACGTTCAAGCATAATGGTGTCTTTGATGATGCTATTCGCTTAAGGTTCTTTCCCTTCTCTCTCAGAGATAGAGCCAAGAGTTGGTTGCAGTCTTTACCTGCGGGATCTATCAGCACTTGGAACGATTTGTGTAGTAAATTCCTAAATAAGTATTTTCCACCGACCAAGACAGCTGAAATGGTGAATGATATCACATCATTCATCCAATTTGAATTAGAAACCTTGTATGAAGCATGGGAGAGATACAAAGATTTGCTTCGTAGGTGCCCTCATCATGACATTCCACCGTGGCACCAAGTTTACTCATTTCATAAGGGATTGCTACCCCACTATCGCCCTATAGTAGATGCAGCTGCTGGAGGCTCTTTATTGAGCAAATCATTTGATGATGCATTCTAACTGCTTGAGGAATTGGCAGCCAACAGTTACCAATGGCCTTGTGAAATAAACACTTCAAAGAAAGTGGCTGGAGTGCATGAAATTGATCCAATGGCAGCATTATCAGCTCAGGTGGCAACATTAGCAAGTAAAGTGGATCGTTTGGGGAACTTCCATCAACAAAGCCCATTTGTGCTGTGTAACAAGTGTAGAGAGACACATTCAAGCGATAGCTTCCCTTTCGATCTAAACGCACAATATACTGGTAACTATCGCCCTCAACAGAATAATCCATACTCAAACCAATACAACCCAAGATGGAGGAACCATCCCAACTTCTCCTGGAGGGACAATCAAGGAGCTTCCTCATCTGCTCCAGTGAATGACAGACCGTATAATCCTTCTGGTTTTCCTTCCCAATCAAGATAATAAGGCCAAGATCGAAAATCCTCCATGGAAGACATATTTTCACAGCTTATGGTCAAGACGGATTCTCATATGACGAAGACTGATGCTTAGTTGGCAAAACATGAAATGATGTTTCAGAGTCAATCTGCTTCTATGCGAGCATTGGTAACTCAAGTAGGGCAGTTGGCTAATGCCATCAATAATAGGCCTCTAGGCACCCTCCCTAATGACACTGTAAATAATCCGAAGGGTGCAGTAAATGAGCATTGTCATGTCATCTCACTGAGAAGTGGGAAAAACATTGAAGGGAATCCGAGAACAAAGCTGCTTGAAGAGGAAACATTTATTATCAAAGAAAAGGAATTAGTGAGCACAGATGTCAGGCAAACTCAAGATATTGCTAATAGGAATGGAGAGGAGAAGAAGAAGGAGTCCAAGCCATATGTCCACCCTTTACCTTTCCCCAATAGGCAAGTGAGCAAAAAGCTTGAGCACCAATTTCAGAAATTCTTAGAAGTGTTCAAAAAGCTGCATATCAATATCCCATTTGCAGAAGCTTTAGAACAAATGCTGAGCTATGTTAAATTCATGAAGAAAATTCTATCAAAGAAGAGAAAGCTTGGTGATTTTGAAACAGTTGCCCTGACGGAGGAATGCAGTGCAATTTTGCTTAACAGACTTCTTCCTAAGCTCAAAGATCCCAGAAGCTTCACCATACCCTGCACAATTAGTGAGAAGTTCACTGGCCATGTCTTGTGTGATTTAGGAGCCAGCATTAATCTCATGCCCTATTCTATTTACTAAACATTAGGTTTGGGGGAAGTTTCGCCTACTTCAGTTAAACTACAGTTGGTGGACCGAACCCTTACTTATCCAAAGGGGGTTATTGAGGATGTGTTGGTTAAAGTGGATAAGTTTATCTTCCCTACGAATTTCGTCATACTTGATATGAGGGAAGATAGCAAAGTCCCGTTGATTTTTGGCAGGCCATTCCTTGCAACAGGAAGAGCTCTAATTAATGTGGAGAAAGGTGAACTCACCATGAGGGTTCAGGATCAAGAGGTTATTTTCAATATTTTCGATGCACAACAAGGCCCTCAAGATCAAGAAGATTGTGCAATGGTGAGCATAATTGATGGGACAACATCCAAGGAAGGGGGTGTAAGTGAAGCCTGTGTTCATGGCAAAGGTCAAGTCATGTTTGATGGTGAAATAGACCAGTTCAAAGCCGCTTTGGTGGTAAATTTATTAAATGCACCTATTGAGCAAGCTCTAAACTTGGAGTTGAAAGTCTTGTCATTTCAAATGCATCAAACCAATTTTCTAAATCAGGAGGAAGATCCTCCTCCCTTATAGAAATGCATTTGGAATAGCACACAAGTCTTGCCGGGACTGTAAATTAGGCCCTTTTTGGGAAGGAACCCAAAATTTTTGTTTTACGGCTTAAATATGTGAATATTTTGATTTTTAAGTTTTTGTATATTTTTGCATTCCATTATGTAAATTAACCTTTTAGGCAAGTTTTGCAGGTGCTGGAGGCTACATTTGAGCAAAACTCATGGCTGAAGTGAGTTTACTGCAGAATTCTGCAGTCAGGCTCCTCACGCCGCGGCATCACGCAACAACACGCTGGGGTGTTAGCTTATTTTGGGCCAAAATCCAGTGACTTCAGGGCCGCAGCTGTATAGACCCTAAGGCCGCGGCCTTACAATCAAATTTTTTTTAAAAAAAAACATTATTAAATAGTAAATAGTAAATAATTTAAATTTTAAATCTGGTGGGAATTAGTGCGCCCCACGGCGTTATTACTGTCTTGCCGTGGCGCCAATGGGTGGATATTTGTTAAGTGCTACGACGTTTCGCGCACCCTTTCATTCTCCCATTTCTTTCCTTGCTTTCTGTTTCATTTCTCTCCCGTTCTTTTTGAAATTTTTTGCTCTTTTCTTCTTTCCCACCCTCGTCCTCCAAGTCCTACTAGTACTATGGTATGTTTCTTCACTTTTTCTTTATTTTTCTGCATTTTTATTTCTTTATTTTTCATAGTTTTTTATTGTTGCTTTGTTTTTGTTTGTATTATTGTAGGTTTTTGTTGTTAATAATTGTTTTTTTAGACTTAGTTATTGCTTAGTTTTTGTTAGTTTTAGCATTATATAGTGCTTGAATTGCATGCTGTACTGGATTATACGCACTGAGAGCTGCATACCTGGAAAAATTAGGATTGTGTGTTGCGGCGTTGAGTTGAATGCCGCGGCGTGAGTATGAACACTTTGAATGTCGTGACGTTATCTTGAATGCCTCGGCGCTGGGTTGAATGTTTGAATGTTGCAGCACTGACATTGAATGTCTCAGCGCTGAAGGACAAAATTTTGCAGAATTGTTCATCTTTCAATATGTTCAATGCTTTTTATTATCCAATCTGATTTTTGACAATTCTCTTACAAGTTATGGCTCCAAAGAGGGGACGATTTGTGCAACGTGGTTCATCTAACAGGCAACACAGGGAGCCTTTTTCCCCTCCTGCTGATTTTGACAGGAGGAGATATATCTCAGCTGATGCTGCTGAGCATTACACGACTTTCATCACCAGACCACTCATTCTAGCTCGCCTGCTGCAGAGGTCCCCGATAGTGATGATGATGAGGACGAGGACGGTGATGATTCTGCTGCACAGGGTCCTGACAGTGATGATCCATCTTTTTAGCCATGACATTCAGGGCACTATTATTTCTTTCATTGTATTTCTTTTTTGATATATATATATATATATATATATATATATATATATATATATATATATATATATGTATCTATCTTTGTAGAGTAAGGACACTGCATTTCAAGTCAGGTTTAGGGGGTGTCTTTAACTTTGTGTTTTGACTATCTATTTATGTAGTATTATGTTATTTTGGTACTATTATGTTTATGTGCATATGTTTTGGTATTATGAGTATATTAGTTTTATATTTCTTTTTGAAGTGTATGTATGTGTTTTAGTATTTTAGCTTAAATATTAATCATAGGAGCAGTTATCTTAAAAATTTGATGAAAAATCCATTCAAGATACAATTGTCGTTCCCTTTCACATTGTGAGTTATTTTGTTTGAAAACATGTTGTATAATGTTGAAAATGTGAAGAACATCATGTTGCTCAAAAGTTAGTGTGTATGATTGTCCAATGATAGATATGGATGCAAATGACTTTCATTTTTCTATGAATCCATATGCAATCTTTGGCGCATGCTGAAACATTCTAGTTTTTTTTTGTGCATGGTGAGTTTCCCAATTGTATGCTTTTTGAACTTTGGAAAGAATAAGAATGTTTTTCTAGAAAAAGTTTATGGATGATACATGTGGAAAATTCAATTATCCTAGAAATTGTTTGGCAACTTTCTTGAGGCGAAATCCTAGGTTGTGCATGATTGAGGAAATGATTAGGGCATTGTTTGGACTGATTGAGCCTTAAAAAGCTTACCTGATATGATGATATCCCTAGGTCCCATTTTGAAGCCTTATACTGTTTGGCCTGATTTATTTTTCATAACCATTGTGATCGTTAACCTGTTAATCGTTCTAATGCATGTGAAAACATTGCATTTTCTTCCTACCTTCTTTATTTGTTGAGTGCATGATATATGTTATTTCTTGAAGTGAGTTCTTATAATTAGGGGTATGAATGATTCAATACAAAATGAGCCTGAAGGAATCAAATGCAGTTAAAAAAAAATTATTGCTTTGCAAAAGAAAAGAAAAAGAAAAAGAAATGAATGAAAATCAAAAGAAAAGCAAAAACAAAAGTGAAGTAAAGTTTGAAAAGAATCAAAAATGGTTCTGGCGAGTTTTCTGTAAATGCTTATGTCCCTAAAGCATGTCAAATAGTTTTTGATGATAACAAAGGCCAAAGTAAAGATCAAATGCCAAAGTGAAGATCAAACGCAAAAGGAAAAATCAAGATCAAAGAAATAAGTCAAGAGGTTTATTTAGTTATAAGACTTAGAACATTAATGTTAAATGCTCTTAAGATTTCTCAAATGGTTTTTCAATATATCACTTCAAAATAAATGGAAATTTCAAAGTTAAACATAGTTTTCAAGAAACTTGAGTTTTCTATCTTAAATCAAACACTCTTGAAAGGATTTATGTTTAATCAATTGTCTTGAGGTGTTAGAAATGGCTTACAAGCTTTATTGGACTTGAAAAATGTGTTCAAAGGCCAATGTAATCGATTACATGATGTTTGTAATTGATTACACAGCAAACAGAGGCCTTGTAATCGATTACATGAGCAATGTAATCGATTACAAGCAAGTTAGAGGCCATGTAATTAATTACACAATAAATGTAATCGATTACAATAAGCCCAGAAAGGCAAGAACACATTCAAAGAGTCATGTAATCGATTATATAGATATTGTAATCGATTACACAGCAAGTCAAAAGTCATGTAATCGATTACATGAATATTGTAATCGATTACAAGCAAAGTCAGAAGCCATGTAATCGATTACACCAATAATGTAATCGATTACACAGAGCCCAGAAAGCCAAGAACACATTGGAATAACAATGTAATCGATTACATATGCTATGTAATCGATTACACGCACCCTGACAACGTCCAACGGCTATATTAAATGCATGGCTAACACCCTCCAACGGCTTCATTTATTGAGAAACTTATAAATACCAATATTGGGTCTTCATTTGAGGTTGACCTTGAACCAAAAACTAATCACCAATACTTCCAAACGTGAATCAATCCTCAAATCCATTTCTTGCTCTGTTTTTTGTAAAAACGTGGGATAATCTTTGAGAGCATATTAGAGCTTCAATTTGTAATCATATACTCTAGTGAGAGCTTCATTCAATCAATCTATATTACTTTGTAAAGAGGGTGAGACATCCTTCTAAAAGTGTAAAGGGTAAGGTATCCTTTAGTTGAAGAGATTCAAGCTCCAAGGGGGAGGTATCCTAAAGTGTTGAGTGCTCAAGGTTGTAAAGGTTATCAAGCACCTATTGAAGCTTGAAGAAATAGTGAAAAATCTCTAGCTGTTGCTTGAGGACTGGACGTAGATCACAAGTGGATTGGTGATCGAATCAGGATAAATCATTGTGTTTGTTTTCTCTAAACCCTTCTCTTACATTAAGTACTGTTTTATTGAATTGCTTGAATATTGGTACCTTTGGCTATTGCATTTATAAGTGAAAGTGTTTATCTCTTATATCCAATCATCTCTAATCATCAATCAGTTTCAACGAAAATTGTTTATCAAACGATTTGCGAAAGATTTACGAACTTAGTTTTCATACTTAATACACCCTCCCTCTTGAGTATTGAGGCCACTTGGCAACTAGTGGTATCAGAGCTAGACTCTTGTATAAAGAGCTTAGCAGTTTCAAGAGAAGTGATAGCTTCAAATGGTTTTTCAAATGAAGGTTCTTCTATAAACAGACCTCCTTATTTCAATGAGGATGGTTATGCCTATTAGAAAGAAAGGATGAAAATTTTCATTGAAGTTATTGATTTAGATGTGTGAGATGCCGTTGAAAATGGTGCTTTTTTTTCTACACAAACTAAAGATGGTGTGAAAATCAATACACCTAGAAATGAATGGACCGATGATGATAAAAAGAAGGATCAATACAATTTGAGAGCCAAGAACATCATCACCACATCCTTGGGGTATGATGAATTCTTTAGGGTGTCAAATTAAAAAATCGCAAAAGAAATGTAGGATACCCTACAAGTAACTCATGAAGGTACTAGTGAAGTAAAACGATCTCGAATAAACACTCTTACTCATGAATACGAATTGTTTAGAATGAACCAAGGTGAGAGTATTCAAGATATGCAAAAGAGATTTACTCATATTGTTAATCATCTTATCTCATTGGGAAAGACATTTCCTAATGAGGATCTTATTAGCAAAGTCTTGAGATGTCTAAGCAGGAATTGGCAACCCAAGATAACGGCTATTGCGGAATCAAGAGATTTGTCAACAATGTCTCTAGCCACCCTATTCGGAAAGCTTCAAGAACATGAATTGGAACTAAATAGGCTCAATCAAAATAAAGAGCATGATAAAAAGAAGAAGGGAATCGCACTCAAAGCCACCTCCTCTACAATTGAAGATGATGATGAAGATGGTGAAGAGGATGCTGAAAGTGTTGAGCTAAGTGAGGAGAATCTTAGTCTCCTTGTGAGAAAATGTGGAAGATTCCTAAAGAAAAAGAGATTTCAAAGAAGACCACCCTTTCCTCAAAAGAAAGTGTATCACAAAGGAGAAGGACCCTCTACTCCTCTAAAATGCTATGAATGTGGAAAATCGGGGCACATGAAAATGGAGTGCCCTATGTATCTGAAGAAGACGAAAAAGTTTGAGAAAAGGCCTTCCAAAGAAAAGAAAAGAAGGAGAGCATACATAACTTGGGAGGACAATGACTTAAGCTCCTCCGACAATTCAAAGGATGAAGAAGCTCATCTTTGTCTCATGGCTCAAAGAAAAGAAAGTGAAGAGAGCGACACCGAGGTAACATCTTCTAACTCAGAATCTCTACCTTCATATGATGAATTGCAATATGCCTTTCAAGAATTGCATGATGAATCCTTAAGGCTCACAAAAATGATTTTGTCCTCTAACAAAATAATTTTCTTATTAGTAAAGAAAGTTTCTATCTTAAGTAAGGAGATAAATGAGCTTAAGATTGAAAATGAGACCTTAGGACTTATAGATGCTAATTCACTATGCTTGACATGTTCCTCATATGATAACACATCCATATCATTACCTTGTTCATCATGCAAAGTATTTGAAACAGAAATTGAAGACTTGAACAACACTCTTGCAAAATTCACTTTTGGAAGAGACAACTTGAATGTGTTGTTAGGGAAACAAAAATGTGTGTTTCAAAAAGCCGGTTTGGGATTTAATCAAAACAACCATCAAAAATCTTATAAGAACTTCTTTGTTTCCTCAAATACTTCAAGTAGTCCCTTTGTTAAATGTTTTCACTGTGGTAAGAAATGGCATAGCGCATCAACTTGCAATGTTAGAAAGAACATAAACACTAAAGTTGGAATAAAAAGAGTTTGGGTTCCTAAATGCACCATGCCTAACTCTAACACACAAGGACCCAAGATAATTTGGGTACCAAAGGTTAAAACTTGAATGTGTATTATAGGTGTGCTTGAAGACCAAGAGCTCAAGTTAGTATCTTGATAGTGGTTGCTCCAAGCACATGACTGGTGATGGCTCCAAGTTCTCCTCCCTTACACACAAGAAACATGATCATGTCACATATGGTGATAATAACAAATGGAAGATTCTTGGAATTGGCAAAGTTGGTAAGATCCCTTCATCATCTATTGATAATGTTTTGCTTATTAAAGGAATAAAACATAATTTACTTAGTATTAGTCAATTGTGTGATAAAGGCAATAGAGTTATATTTGATTCTTCTTGTTGCATAATTGAGGGAAAGGATGATAAGCAAGTTAAGTTTGTTAGTCATAGAGTCAATAATATATATATGATTAGTCTCGATGATATCTCCTCAAATGATACTAAATACTTTATGAGTAAAGAAAATGATTCATGGTTATGGCATAGAAGAATTGCTCACGTTCACATGGATCACTTAAACAAATTGGTTTCTAAAGAACTAGTAATTAGTCTTCCAAAGCTCAAATTTGAAAAAGACAAACTTTGTGATGCATGTCAAAAGGGAAAACAAGTAAAGGTCTCTTTTAAAGCTAAAAACATGGTTTCAACTTCTAGACCTTTACAACTTCTGCACATGGATCTTTTTGGTCCCTCTAGAACTATGAGCTTTAGTGGAAATTACTATGCATTAGTGATTGTGGATGATTTTTCTAGGTTTACATGGACATTATTCTTGGCCCACAAAAATGATGCTTTTCAATCATTTAGAAAGCTTGCCAAAGTTATCCAAAACGAAAAAGGTTTTTGTATTGCATCCATAAGAAGTGACCATGGTGGTGAATTTGAAAATCATGAATTTAAAACTTTTTGTGATGAACGTGGCATTGGGCATAATTTTTCTGCCCCTAGAACACCACAACAAAATGGTGTTGTAGAAAGGAAAAATCGATCTTTAGAGGAAATGGCAAGAACTATGCTCAATGAAGTCAACCTTCCTAAGTACTTTTGGGCGGATGCGGTTAACACCGCTTGTTATGTTATGAATAGAACCCTAATAAGGCCAATTTTAAAGAAAACCCCATATGAATTGTACAAAGGAAGGAAACCAAATGTGTCACATTTTCATGTCTTTAGATGTAAATGCTTTGTTTTGAATAATAGAAAGGATAACTTGGGGAAGTTTGATGCAAAATCTGATGAGAGAATATTCATTGGCTATTCTATACATAGTAAGGCCTTTAGAGTCTATAATAAACGAACTATGACCATAGAAGAGTCCATACATGTTGCATTTGATGAAACTAACCCAAATGAGCCGAGAAAGGATCTTGTTGATGATGTTACAGAAATCTTGGCAAAAACGCACTTGGAAAATCAAGAAAAAGAGTCCAAGAAGCAAGAAGAGAGACTCCTTGATCACTCATGGCAAAAAGATTTAGAAATCTTGGACCTACCCAAGGAATGGAGGACTTCAAGATATCACCCTCTCGACAAGGTGATTGGTAATGTATCAAAAGGGGTAATCACTTGAAACTCACTTAGAAATGTATGTAATCATTTAGCCTTTGTCTCTCAAGTTGAACCAAAAGACATAAATGAGGCCATTAATGATGAGCATTGGATCTTGGTCATGCAAGAAGAACTAAACCAATTTGAGAGAAATCAAGTTTGGGAATTAGTTCCAAGGCCCAATGATCATCCTATAATTGGCACCAAATGGGTCTTTAGGAACAAACTTGATGAAACGGGCTTAATAATAAGAAATAAAGCTAGGCTTATAGCTAAGGGATATAATCAAGAAGAAGGCATAGACTATGAAGAAACTTATGCTCCCATAGTTAGATTAGAGGCTATTAGAATGTTGGTTGCATCATGGATTTCAAACTTTATCAAATGGACATCAAAAGTGCCTTTTTAAATGGTTTTATACAAGAAGAGGTGTATGTGGAACAACCTCCTAGTTTTGAAGATTTTGAATTGCCCAACCATGTTTTTAAACTAAGAAAGACCTTGTATGGCTTGAAACAAGCTCCTAGAGCTTGGTATGAAAGTTTGAGCAAATTCCTTTTAGAAAAAGGTTTTTCTAGAGGCAAGGTTGATACTACCCTTTTCATAAAACATAAAATGCATGACATACTTCTAGTTCAAATCTATGTTGATGACATTATATTTAGAGCTACTAACAACTCTCTTTGTAAAGAATTTTCAAATATTATGCAAAGTGAGTTTGAAATGTCTATGATGGGTGAGCTCAACTTCTTCCTTGGTCTCCAAATCAAGCAAATAAGAGAAGGAACATTCATAAGCCAATCCAAGTATTGCAAGGAGCTGCTCAAGAAGTTTGGAATAGACAATGCCAAGCATATGGCTACTCCAATGGGCACTTCTTGCTATTTGGACAAGGATGAAGGAGGTAAATCAGTAGAAATTATGAAATATAGAGGTATGATTGGCTCACTCCTTTATCTCACTGCAAGTAGGTCTGATATAATGTTTAGTGTATGCATGTGTGCTAGATATCAAGCTAATCCTAAAGAATCACACCTAAGTACTATTAAAAGAATAATGAAATATTTAATAGGCACATCACAAATGGGTTTATGGTACCCTAAAGGTGCCTTATGTAGCCTTATTGGGTATTCCGATTCTGATTTTGCTGGATTCAAAATGGATAGAAAGAGCACTAGTGGGACATGCCACTTGCTTGGAAGCTCACTAGTTTCTTGGCATAACAAGAAACAAAATAGTGTGATATTGTCTACAGCTGAAGCTGAATATGTTGCAGCTGGGAGTTGTTGTTCTCAAATCTTTTGGATGAAACAACAACTCTTGGACTATGGTCTTGAGCTTGATCACATCCCCATAAGATGTAATAATACTAATGCAATCAATTTGTCCAAAAATCCCATTTTGCATTCTAGGACTAAACATATTGAAATAAGACATCATTTCATGAGAGACCATGTTCAAAAGGGTGATTGTATGCTTGAGTTTGCAGAAACCACTAAGAAACTAGCTGACATTTTCACTAAACCCCTAGCAAAGAAACATTTTTCTATATAAGAAAAGAACTTGGTATATTGGATCAATCATGCATAAATTAACTATTTGCATAATCATGAAACCAATGCCTAACTTGTAATTTTCTGCACAATCATGCCATATTGCTGCACAATCTCTGAATTTTTCATCATATTTGAATCCAATACTGACTTGAGCGTCAGAGATTTCCTCTAAGTTGTTTTGCAGGTGTTCCCTCATGCCCAAGACTCCCAAGCAACTCAACATCCTAAAAAATTTCACAAAAAATGGTGTAATTCTTGGTAAAAATGGTAATTTTGATCAATTATGTGAGTTGAATCATAATATGATTAGATTATATGTTTACATGATGATTTGAATTGATCTAAGTTGCTTTGGAACTGATTTGAATGGATTAAAATTGATTCTATGCTGATTGCAATGCAAAATCTGAGTTAAAGTGTACTGGTAATCGATTACAATGCCTTTGTAATCGATTACACAGGTTCTGTCAAGCATGTAATCGATTACACAACTTTTTTAATCGATTACAATTAACTCAGAACTCAGGTAATCGATTACATCAACTATGTAATCGATTACAAGGTTCCCTAGAAGCGTGGTAATCGATTACATATCCACCAGAATGCATGTAATCGATTACACACCCAATGTAATCGATTACACAGGGTTTTTTAAAAAGTTTCTGACACGCGCAGAGCTCATTTCTCAGAACCTCTTCATCTCCTTCGTCCTCTTCCTCTACTCCCACGTAACCCAAACCTCTCAATCTCTCATTTCTCACTCAAACCTTCCTCAAAATCCTTCATTTCACCTCTATTTAACTTGAAAATCTCCTCTCTCCACAGCCCATCTGTCAAATCCCCTCACATCCCTTACCCAAATCTCACCATCACCTCTCACGAACCCCATCCCCACTCCTCTGCCCTAACCTCGTCCCTTTCTCTCTCCTCATTCATCCCCAACCACTTACCACTCATCCCACTCTACTCCTTCTTATCACATTGCTGAATCCTCTCATCGCTCAAAGCGCCCAAGCACAGGGGATGCCATTGGAGGGTCCTCTGGTGGTGCTTCACGCAACATCTCTGGCCTGGACCTCACGCGCCACTTCTCCACAGTGAAGCGAGCTGAGTTGTTCCGGAAGAACTTTCAGCTACGCAAGATCATTTCTCCCAGGTATCTTCCCATCACCTTATGTGAGAGTGAACCTTTGGAGAGCTTTAGAACCATAGAAAATTTAGGCTTGCTGGGTTTCCTGAGTATAGAGAAGGCTATCTACCCAAACCTTGTGAGAGTCTTTTATGCAAACCTGAAATTTGAAGATAATTGCCTAATATCTGAAGTGAAAAAGCAACAAATAAGGATAACAATGGCTGAGTGGTATAGGCTAACGAAGCTCACTCCTGATGGAGCTAACTTCTGTGGGAATGCAAATGTCTAGGGGCATGAGTTTGAGCATAAGACTGCTCTTCTCTCATTGATTAGGACTGGCTACTACCCCCTAGTGATCCTAAAAGAAGAATCATGGCCACTGGCCTAACTATGGAGAACAGGGTTCTCCACTACCTTTTGGTCCGAGGATTGATTCCCAAGGGAGGGAATTACTCCCGGTTCTCAAGGATGATGTGGTGTCCTTATGGGCAATGACCACAGGACGGCCAATAAACTGGGGTTACTACATTATAGAGCATATGTTAGATGTAAAGAAAAAGAAGAACTCTGCTCTCCCATTTGTCATGTTGGTAACCACTATCCTAGAGCACTGTCCCATTTCGCTGGCTGAGGAGTCCAAGGACACCAGCTTGAAAGGACCACAATCCATTGGCTTGCATACCCTGAAGAAGCTCCAGCTCTACAAAGTGGATGATAGGTGGCATTACATTGCTCATGGCACGTTTGGTCATATCCATCATGATCCGGATAGTGATGATGATGAAGAGGCTCAGCATCCTGCTCCTGCTCCAGCTATACTTAACCTCCTGCTCCAAGAGATGCGCAACCTGAGCGCTACTGTAGACACACACATGGATCACTTAGAGCAGAAGATAGATCACCTTGAGCCGAGGATGGACTACTCAGATCAGGAGCTTGCCTCCATTCGATCTCTCCTGGGTGGACCTCCTATTCCTTCGAGTGCTGCTGCTGCACCTCCCACATCCTCTGCCTCTCCGGTTCCCCTGTCCTTTGCTGGTCCAGCTGGCGTCCCTGCTGGTGATAAGGAACTTCTAGACTCTAAGGATGATCTTGAGCCCGGTGATGATAACATTGATCTAGAGAGATTGCTGCGGATCCAGACAGTGACAGCGAGGCTACTGATAGTGATCATGGCCCATTGCCCTGATGTTTTTGATGACTACCTTGTATTTTTTTGTTTTGACTCTGATTATATAACATTGGTATACATTTCTGGTGTTTTTGGTTATTGGCTATACTGGTTATGAAAAGTTACTTTGTACATGCTGATTAATGATATATGAACTTGTTTCAACTTTGCTTCTATTCTTTGAATGTTTGGCTGTTTGAAAAATTGATTGGACTGATTAATCTCTTTGGATTTCTTGTTCTGGTAAAATTTGGGAAATCATGAAATACAGCTATCATGTTGTCCATTTTTCTTTAAATGCTTATGTCTTTTTGATAATGTCAATGGGGGAGAGAATAAGGAAAAGTGAAATCTAATTAAAGGTTGCATGAGTAATTAAGGTTGCATGAGTATGGGGGAGTTATTGAGCTTTTGAGCTCTTAAGCTTTTTATATGCAAAATCTAACCCAAAATCATGCATAAACTCCGAGGTAGTATTGCGCCTAAATGTCTATTATATATAAATGCAAAAACTCTTTCTTTTTCCTATGATCAGCTTGTCATCATCAAAAAGGGGGAGAATGTGAATGCTTATGTCCCTAAAGCATGTCAAATAGTTTTAATGATAACAAAGGCCAAAGTGAAGATCAAATGCCAAAGTGAAGATCAAGCGCAAAAGGAAAAATCAAGATGAAAGAAAGAAGTCAAGAGGTTTATTTAGTTATAAGACTTAGAACATTAATGTTAAATGCTTTCAAGATTTCTCAAATGGTTTTTCAATATATCACTTCAAAATAAATGGGAAATTTCAAAGTTAAACATGGTTTTCAAGAAACTTGAGTTTCTATCTTAAATCTAATACTCTTAAAAGGATTTATGTTTAATCAATTGTCTTGAGGTGTTAGAAATGACTTACAAGCTTTATTGGACTTGAAAAATGTGTTCAAAGGCCAATGTAATCGATTACATAATGTTTGTAATCGATTACACAGCAAACAGAGGCCTTGTAATCGATTACATGAGCAATGTAATCGATTACAAGCAAGTCAGAGGCTATTTAATCGATTACACAATAAATGTAATCGATTACAATAAGCCCAGGAAGGCAAGAACACGTTCAAAGAGTCATGTAATCGATTACATGGATATTGTAATCGATTACATAGCAAGTCAGAAGTCATGTAATCGATTACATGGATATTGTAATTGATTACAAGCAAAGTCAGAAGCCATGTAATCTATTACACCAATAATGTAATCGATTACACAGAGCCCAGAAAGCCAGGAACACGTTGGAACAACAATGTAATCGATTACATATACTATTTAATCGATTACACGCACCCTGACAACGTCCAACGACTATATTAAATGCATTAAATGCATGGCTAAAACCCTCCAACGGCTTCATTTATTGAGAAATTTATAAATACTAATGTTGGGTCTTCATTTGAGGTTAACCTTGAACCAAAAATTGATCACCAATACTTCCAAACGTGAATCAATCCTCAAATCCATTTCTTGCTCTATTTTTTGTAAAAACGTGGGATAATCTTTGAGAGCATATTAGAGCTTCAATTTGTAATCATCTACTCTAGTGAGAGCTTCATTCAATCAATCTATATTACTTTGTAAAGAGGGTGAGGCATCCCTCCAAAAGTGTAAAGGGTGAGGTATCCCTTAGTTGAAGAGACTCAAGCTCTAAGGGTGAGGTATCCCAAAGTGTTGAGTGCTCAAGGTTGTAAAGGTTATTAAGCACCTATTAAAGCTTGAAGAAATAGTGAAAAATCTCTAGCGGTTGCTTGAGGACTGGACGTAGATCACAAGTGGATTGGTGATCGAACCAGGATAAATCATTGTGTTTGTTTTCTCTAAACCCTTCTCTTTACATTTAGTACTATTTTATTGAATTGCTTGAATATTGGTACCTTTGGCTATTACATTTATAAGTGAAAGTGTTTATCTCTTATATTCAATCATCTCTAATCATCAATCAGCTTCAACAAAAATTGTTTATCAAACGATTTGCGAAAGATTTGCGAACTTAGTTTTCATACTCAATTCACCCCCCTCTTGAGTATTGAGGCCACTTGGCAACATTTTCTACATTCACTGTATACCCTGCTAATGTCATTATTGGCTCATGAATTAGAATATCATATTTATGTTTCTCAATGTTTGTGTTTAATCCTATCCTTTTATTCGGTTACCCATTACCCTTGGTCTGACATTATAAGCTAATAAAGACCCTTTTGATCCTCAATCTTGCATGATTTACATTAGTGGAGAGAGAGTTATATTACAATCTTATGAATTTTGTGAATTATGTTTAGGTGTATATTCATAACCGCATCTGAGTGAATATTAATTGAATGGAAGAGGTTTTCCTTGTATGATTTTGGGAAGAATATCTTGTATGAAAGGAAGCTATGAATGTTAGCATAATAAGAATTGTGTATGTGTGAAACTGATTGTGAGATATATGTATTCTTTGAGGTTTATGCAATCAACGTACACTAGCCTGAGTTAGGTGAAAGTGGAATGTTAAAAATGGCTGAATGTAAGTTGATAATGTTGATCTTTGTGAATGTACTTTGTTTTGCTCGAGGACTAGCAAAAATTTAGGTTTGGGGTGTGATAATTACACAGAGTGTAATTATTTGTGCTCTATATCTGTGCTTTATGACATGATTAGTCTTTGTTTGTAAGCATGAATAGAAGATTTTAGCATCATTTATATCTGAATTCATTCTGATGGCTTCCATTGTGATCATGAGTAAATATTTTTAAAACTATAATCAAATTGAGTACATTTATATGATTTAATAAATTGATACTTTCTCTGTTATAGGCAGGTCTCAAATGAAGCATGGAAATGAAGAATTTGAAGTAGCTTTGGACCAGGAAGCCTAAGAGAAGGTTAAAAGTGAAGATCAGCACCCAACACTGTGATGTGGTATTGGTGACGCCGCGACGCTCCCCTGCTTCAGTACATAAAACCTGAGCCTGAAGCGCCGCAACGTTGAAGAGTGGACGCCTCAGGCACCTGTAACCTAATTGCACGCACGTTGCGGCGTGATATGTTGGACGCCGCGGCGTAACCTTGTTTTATTCCGCCTATAAATACATTTGTACCCATTTTATATGAGAGTTTTCATCATTTTTGGTGAGCAGCTGCAGGTTTTAGGTTTTTAGACCTAGAGGAAGTAGAAAAGGCTAAGGTTGGAGGCCATCCTTCCTATAGAGGGTGAATCAAGCTTAAAGGATGAAATCTAATGAGCTTCCTTCCTTTCCTTTCTTCTTTTCTCTCTTTATTGATTCATGAACATGATTTATTTGTTTGTACTTTCATGTTTCATGGCTAGTTAGGCTGTATATAAGTTTTTCTTAGTAGTTTTATATGGATACTGATGACTTTGTAATCATTTGAAGTATATATTGAAGTTTAGTTATTTTCAATCATATAGATCTTAATGCTTTTGAGAGTTTGATCAACTTTTGATTGATTTGATGAAATCTAATGAACCTAGACATAGGAATTTGGATTTTAGATCATATGTATGATTGATGCACGTTCGACGAGTTCAATTAGCTTGGATGAGTTGATTCGTTAATAGGATAGAAATATACCTATTGGCCATGTATATTGTGTGATTGAGAATAGATCGTTCATGAGTGGAGTTTGCACTGGTTCTCAAGAAAACTTAGTGAGCTGGGTAAATGAAACCAGAGTTAATTGACCTAGACATAGGCTTTTAACTAAATCAGATTCTTAAACTAACTTAACAATTCATTGATGTTGCTTGTAAGAATTACATGTTATTAGTTGAAATAGGTGATGAAAAAGGATTTCTTATTTCTCTATTTATCTATTTATCTTAGATTTATTACTTTTCAGTCTTTATATTCCTTTAAACATTCTTTTATAAATTTGATATCTTTGGATAACATTAATTAGACTATTGGTTAATACTTGGCTCTTATATGAAATACGTAATTCTTCGTGGGAATGATATCTGACTCTTAGCTATAATACAAGTGTGACCCGTGCACTTGCAGTAAGCAAAAGAGCGATCAACCACCTATTCCTTTGGTAATCATTACTTTCAAATCCAAACTTAACACATATTGTGTGAATGCTTATGTCCCTAAAGCATGTCAAATAGTTTTTGATGATAACAAAGGTAAAAGTGAAGATCAAGTGCAAAAGTGAAGATCAAGTGCAAAAGGAAAAATCAAGATCAAAGAAAAAAGTCAAGAGGTTTATTTAGTTATAAGACTTAGAACATTAATGTTAAATGCTCTCAAGATTTCTCAAATGATTTTTCAATATATCATTTAAAAATAAGTGGGAAAATTCAAAGTTTAACATGTTTTTCAAGAAACTTGAGTTTCAATCTTAAATCTAACACTCTTAAAAGGATTTATGTTTAATCAAATGTCTTGAGGTGTTAGAAATGACTTACAAGCTTTATTGGACTTGAAAAATGTGTTCAAAGGCCAATGTAATCGATTACATGATGTTTGTAATCGATTGCACAACAAACAGAAGCCTTGTAATTAATTACATGAGCAATGTAATCGATTACAAGCAAGTCAAAGGTCATGTAATCGATTACATAAATAATGTAATCGATTACAATAAGCCCAGAAAGGCAAGAACACGTTCAAAGAGTCATGTAATCGATTACATAGATATTGTAATCGATTACATAGCAAGATAGAAGTCATGTAATCGATTACATGGATATTGTAATCGATTACAAGCAAGTCAGAAGCCATGTAATCGATTACACCAATAATGTAATTGATTACACAGAGCCCATAAAGCCAAGAACACGTTAGAACAATATTGTAATTGATTACAGTTGTTGTGTAATCGATTACACGCATCCTGACAACATCCAACGACTATATTAAATGCATTTAATGCTTGGCTAAAACCCTCCAATGGCTTCATTTATTGCAAAACTTATAAATACCAATGTTGGGTCTTCATTAGAGGTTGACCTTGAACCAAAAACTGATTATCAATACTTCAAAACGTGATTCAATCCTCAAATCCATTCTTGCTCTGTTTTTGTGAAAAACGTGAGTTAATCTTTGAGAGCATATTAGAGCTTCAATTTGTAATCATCTACTCTAGTGAAAGCTTCATTCAATCAATATACATTGCTTTATAAAGAGGGTGAGGCATCCCTCCAAAAGTGTAAAGGGTGAGGTATCCCTTAGTTGAAGAGACTCAAGCTCCAAGGGTGAGGTATCCCAAAGTGTTGAGTGCTCAAGGTTGTAAAGGTCATCAAGCACCTATTGAAACTTGAAGAAATAGTAAAAAATTTCTAGCGGTTGCTTGAGGACTGGACGTAGATCACAAGTGGATTGGTGATCGAACCAGGATAAATCATTGTGTTTGTTTTCTCTAAACCCTTCTCTTTACATTGAGTACTATTTTATTGAATTGCTTGAATATTGGTCCCTTTGGCTATTGCATTTATAAGTGAAAGTGTTTATCTCTTATATCCAATCATCTCTAATCATCAATTAGATTCAACGAAAATTGTTTATTAAACGATTTGTGAAAGATTTACGAACTTAGTTTTCATACTCAATTCACCCTTCTCTTGAGTATTGAGGCCACTTGGTAGCAAGTGGTATCAGAGCTAGATTCTTGTATAAAGAACTTAGCAGCTTCAAGAAAAGTGATGGCTTCAAATGGTTTTTCAAATGAAGGTTCTTCTATAAACAGACCTCCTTATTTTAATGGGGATAGTGATGCCTATTGGAAAGAAAGGATGAAAATTTTCATTGAAGCTATTGATTTAGATGTGTGGGACGCCGTTGAAAATGGTGCTTTTGTTCCAACACAAACTAAAGATGGTGTGAAAATCAATACACCTAGAAATGAATGGACCGATGATGATAAAAGGAAGGTTCAATACAATTTTAGAGCCAAGAACATCATCACCACATCCTTGGGGTATGATGAATTCTATAGGGTGTCAAATTGCAAGACCGCAATAGAAATGTGGGATACCCTACAAGTAACTCATGAAGGTACTAGTGAGGTAAAACGATCTCGAATAAACACTCTTACTCATGAATACAAATTATTTAGAATGAACCAAGGTGAGAGTATTCAAGATATGCAAAAGCGGTTTACTCATATTGTTAATCATCTTATCTCATTGGGAAAGACATTTCCTAATGAGGATCTTATTAAAAAAGTCTTGAGATGTCTAAGCAAGAATTGACAACTCAAAGTAACGGCGATTGCGGAATCAAGAGATTTATCAACAATGTCTCTAGCCACCTTATTTGGAAAGCTTCAAGCACATGAGCTGGAACTAAATAGGCTTAATCAAAATGAAGAGCATGACAAAAAGAAGAAGGGAATCGCACTCAAAGCCACTTCCTCTACAATTGAAGATGATGATGAAGATGGTGAAGAGGATGCTGAAAGTATTGAGCTAAGTGAGGAGAATCTTAGTCTCCTTGTGAGAAAGTTTAGAAGATTCCTAAAGAAAAAGAGATTTCAATGAAGACCACTATTTCCTCAAAAGAAAATGTATCACAAAGGAGAAAGATCATCTACTCCTCCAAAATGCTATGAATGTGGAAAATCAGGACACATGAAAATGGAGTGTCCTATGTATCTTAAGAAGATTGAGAAATTTAAGAAAAAGCCTTCTAAAGAAAAGAAAGGGAGGAGAGCATACATAGCTTGGGAGGACAATAACTTAAGTTCTTCCGACAGTTCGGAGAATGAAGAAGCTCATCTTTGTCTCATGGCTCAAGGAGAAGAAAGTGGAGAGAGCGACACTGAGGTAACTTCTTCTAACTCAGAATCTCTACCTTCATATGATAAATTGCAAGATGCTTTTCAAGAATTGCATGATGAATTCTTAAGGCTCACAAAAATAGTTTTATCCTTTAACAAAATAATTTCCTTATTGGTAAACAAAGTTTCTATCTTAAGTAAGGAGATAAATGAGCTTAAGATTAAAAATGAAATCTTAGGACTTATTGATGCTAATTCACTATACATGACTTGTTCCTCACATGATAATACATCCATATCATTACATTGTTCATCATGCAAAGCATTTGAAAATGAAATTGAAGACTTGAACAACACTCTTGCAAAATTTACTTTTGGAAGAGATAACTTAAATGTATTGTTAGGGAAACAAAAATGTATTTTTCAGAAGGCTAGTTTGGGATTTAATCCAAACAACCATCAAAGTCTTATAAGAATTTCTTTGTTTCCTCAAATACTTCAAGTAGTCCCTTTATTAAATGTTTTCACTGTGGTAAGAAAGGGCATAGTGCATCCACTTACAATGTTAGAAAGAACATAAATACTAAAGTTGGAATAAAAAGGGTTTGGGTTCCTAAAGGCACTATGCCTAACTCTAACACACAAGGACTCAAGACAATTTGGGTACCAAAGGTTAAAACTTGAATGTGTGTTGTAGGTGTGCTTGAAGACCAAGAGCTCAAGTTGGTATCTTGATAGTGGTTGCTCCAAGCACATGACTGGTGATGACTCTAAGTTCTCCTCCCTTACACACAAGAAACATGATCATGTCACATATGGTGATAACAACAAAGGGAAGATTCTTAGAATTGGCAAAGTTGGTAAGATCCCTTCATCATCTATTGATAATGTTTTGCTTGTTGAAGGACTTAAACATAATTTACTTAGTATTAGTCAATTATGTGATAAATGCAATAGAGTTATATTTGATTCTTCTTATTGCATAATTGAGGGAAAAAATGATAAGTAAGTTAAGTTTGTTAGTCATAGAGTCAATAATATATGTATGATTAGTCTTGATGATATTTTCTCAAATGATGCTAAATGCTTTATGAGTAAAGAAAATGATTCATGGTTATGGCATAGAAGAATTGCTCACATTCATATGGATCACTTAAACAAATTGGTTTCTAAAGAACTAGTAATTGGTCTTCCGAAACTCAAATTTGAAAAAGACAAATTTTGTGATGCATGTCAAAAGGGAAAACAAGTAAAGGTCTCTTTTAAAGCTAAAAACATGGTTTCAACTTCTAGACCTTTACAGCTTTTGCACATGGATCTTCTTGAGCCCTCTAGAACTATGAGCTTTGGTGGGAATTACTATGTATTAGTGATTATGGATGATTTTTCTAGGTTTACATGGACATTATTCTTGCCCCACAAGTATGATGCTTTTCAATTATTTAAAAAGCTTGCCAATGTTATCTAAAACGAAAAAGGTTTTTGTATTACATCCATAAGAAGTGACCATGGTGGTGAATTTGAAACTTTTTGTGATGAACATGACATTGAGCATAATTTTTCTGCCCCTAGAACACCACAACAAAATGGTGTTGTAGAAAGGAAAAATCGATCTTTAGAGGAAATGGCAAGAACTATGCTCAATGAGGCCAACCTTCCTAAATACTTTTGGGCGGATGCGGTTAACACCGCTTGTTATATTATGAATAGAGCCCTAATAAGGCCAATTTTAAAGAAAACCCTATATGAATTGTACAAAGGAAGGAAGCCATATGTGTCATATTTTCATGTCTTTGGATGTAAATACTTTATTTTGAATAATGGAAATGATAACTTGGAGAAGTTTGATGCAAAATCTGATGAAGGAATATTCATTGGCTATTCTATACATAGTAAGGCCTTTAGAGTCTATAATAAATGAACTATGACCATAGAAGAGTCCATACATGTTGCATTTGATGAAACTAACCTAAATGAGCCGAGAAAGGAGCTTGTTGATGATGTTACAGAAATCTTAGCAAAAATGCACTTGGAAAATAAAGAGAAAGAGTCTAAGAAGCAAGAAGAGAGACTCATTGATCACTCATGGCAAAAAGATTCAGAAATCTTAGATCTACCCAAGGAATGGAGGACTTCAAGATATCACCCTCTCGACAAGGTGATAGGTGATGTATCAAAAGAGGTAATCACTCGAAACTCACTTAGAGATGCATGTAATCACTTAGCCTTTGTCTCTCAAGTTGAACCTAAAGACATAAATGAGGCCATTAATGATGAGCATTGGATCTTGGCCATGCAAGAATAACTAAACCAATTTGAAAGAAATCAAGTTTGGGAATTAGTTTTAAGGCCCAGTGATCATCCTATGATTGGCACCAAATGGGTTTTTAAGAACAAACTTAATGAAACGGGCTTAATAATAAGAAATAAAGCTAGGCTTGTAGCTAAGGGATATAATCAAGAAGAAGGCATAGAATATGAAGAAACTTATACTCCCGTAGCTAGATTAGAGGCCATTAGAATGTTACTTGCATATGCTTGCATCATGGATTTCAAACTCTATCAAATGGATGTTAAAAGTGCCTTTTTAAATGGTTTTATACAAGAGGAGGTGTATGTAGAACAACCTCCTGGTTTTGAGGATTTTGAAATGCCCAACCATGTTTTTAAACTGAAAAAGGCCTTGTATGGCTTGAAACAAGCTCCTAGAGCTTGGTATGAAAGGTTGAGTAAGTTCCTTTTAGAAAAAGGTTTTTCTAGAGGCAAAGTTGATACTACCCTTTTCATAAAACATAAAATGCATGACATACTTCTAGTTCAAATTTATGTTGATGACATTATATTTGGAGCTACTAACAACTCTCTTTGTAAAGAATTCTCAAATATTATGCAAAGTGAGTTTGAAATGTCCATGATGGGTGAGCTCAACTTCTTCCTTGGTCTCTAAATCAAGCAAACAAGAGAAGGAACTTTCATAAGCCAATCCAAGTATTGCAAGGAGCTGCTCAAGAAGTTTGGAATGGACAATGCCAAGCATATGGCTACACCTATGGGCACCTCTTGCTATTTGGACAAGGATGAAGGAGGTAAATCAGTAAAAATTACAAAATATAGAGGTATGATTGGCTCACTCCTTTATCTTACCGCAAGTAGGCTTGATATAATATTTAGTGTATGCATGTGTGCTAGATATCAAGCTAATCCTAAAGAATCATACCTAAGTGCTGTTAAAAGAATAATGAAATACCTAATAGGCACATCACAAATGGGTTTATGGTACCCTAAAGGTGCCTCATGTAGCCTTATTGGGCATTCCGATTCTGATTTTGCTGGATACAAAATGGATAGGAAGAGCACTAGTGGAACATGTCACTTGCTTGGAAGCTCACTAGTTTCTTGGCATAGCAAGAGACAAAATAGTGTGGCATTGTCTACAACTGAAACTGAATATGTTGCAGCTGGGAGTTGTTGTTCTCAAATCCTTTGGATGAAACAACAACTCTTAGACTATGGTCTTGAGCTTGATCACATCCCTATAAGATGTGATAATACTAGTGCAATCAATTTGTCCAAAAATCCCATTTTGCATTTTAGGACTAAATATATTGAAATAAGACATCATTTCATTAGAGACCATGTTCAAAAAGGTGATTGTATGCTTGAATTTGTAGAAACCACTAAGCAACTAGCTGACATTTTCACTAAACCCCTAGCAAAAGAAGCATTTTTCTATATAAGAAATGAACTTGGCATATTGGATCAATCATCCATAAATTAACTATTTGCTGCATAATCCTAAAACTAATGCATATTTGTGTTTTTTTGCATAATTATGCGACATTGCTACATAATCTCTGAATTTTTTTATCATATTTGAATCCAATACTGACTTGAGCGTTGGAGATTTCCCCTAAGTTGTTTGCAGGTGCTCCCTCATGTCCAAGACTTCCAAGCAACTCAACAACCTCACAATTTCACCAAAAAGGGTGTAATTCTTGGTAAAAATAGTGTTTTGGAACAATTATGTGATTTGAATCATAATATGATTAGATTATATGTTTGCATGATGATTTGAATTGATCTAAGATGCTCTGGAACTGATTTGAATGGTTTAAAATTGATTTTATGCTGATTGGAATACAAAATCTGAGTTAAAGTGTATTGGTAATCGATTACAATGCCTTTGTAATCGATTACACAGGTTCTGTCAAGCATGTAATCCATTACACAACTTTTGTAATTGATTACAATCAACTCAAAACTCAGGTAATCGATAACATCAATCATGTAATCGATTACAAGGTACCCCAGAAGCATGGTAATCGATTACACTAAAAATGTAATCGATTACATATGAACCAGAACACTTGTAATCGATTACAAACCCAATGTAATAAATTACATAGGATTTTTTAAAAGGTCTCTGACGCGTGCAGAGCTCATTTCTCTGAAACTCTTTAACTCATTCGTCTTCCTCCTCTGCTCCCATGCGCCCCAAGCCTCCCAATCTCTCCTTTCTCACTCAAACCTCCCTCAAATTCCTTCATTTCACCTCCCTCTAACTCGGAAAACTCCTCTCCATACAGCCCATCTCTTAAATCCCATCACATCCCTCACCCAAATCTCTCCATCACCTCTCACGAACCCCATCCCCACTCCTCTGCCCTAACCTCGTCCCCCTCTCTCTCCTCACTCATCCCCAAACACTTACCACTCATCCCACTATACTCCTTCTCATCACATAGCTGAATCCTCTCATCGCTCAAAGTGCGCAAGAATAGGGGCTGCCATTGGAAGGTCCTTTGGTGGAGCTTCACGCAATATCTCTTGCCTGCACCTCACTCGCCACTTCTCCACAGTGAAGAGAGCTGAGTTATTCCGGAAGAACTTTCAGCTACGCAAGATCATTTCTCCCAGGTATCTTCCCATCACCTTCTGTGAGAGTGAACCTCTGGAGAGTTTTAGAACCATGGAGAACTTAGGATTGCTGGGTTTCCTGAGTATAGAGAAGGCTATCTACCTAAACCTAGTGAGAGTCTTTTATGCAAATATGAAATTTGAGGACAATTGCTTAATATCTGAAGTGAAAAAGCAACAAATAAGGATAACTATGGCTGAGTGGTATAGGCTAACAAAGCTTACTCCTGATGGAGCAAACTTCTGTGGGAATGCAAATATTTGGGGTCATGAGTTTGAGCATAAGACTGCTCTTCTCTCACTGATTAGGACTGGTTCCTACCCCCCTGTGATCCTAAAAGGAGAATCATGACCACTGGCCTAACTATGGAGAACAAGGTTCTCCACTATCTTTTGGTCAGAGGGTTGATTCCCATGGGGGGGAATTACTCCCAGGTTCTCAAGGATGATGTGGTGTCCTTATGGGCAATGACCACGGGGCGACCAATAAACTGGGGTTACTACATTATAGAGCACATGTTGGATGTAAAGAAAAAGAAGAACTCTGCTCCCCCCTTTGCTATGCTGGTAACAGCCATCTTAGAGCATTGTCACATTTCCTTGGCTGAGGAGTCCAAGGACACCAGCTCGAAAGGACCCAAATCCATTGGCTTGCATACCTTGAAGAAGCTCCAGCTCTACAAAGTGGATGATAGGTGGCATTACATTGCTCATGACACTTTTGGTCATATCCATCATGATCCGGATAGTGATGATGATGAAGAGGCTCAGCATCCTGCCCCTGCTCCTGCTCCTGCTCCAGCTTCACTTGACCTCCTGCTCAAAGAGATGCGAAACCTGAGCGCTACTGTAGACACATGCATGGATCGCATTGAGCAGAAGATAGACCACCTTGAGCTGAGGATGGACTACTCTGATCAGGAGCTTGCCTCCATTCGATCCCTCCTGGGTGGACCTCATATTCCTCCAGAGTCTTTCGCTGCACCTCCCACATCCTCTGCCTCTCCGGTTCCCCTGTCCTTTGCTGGTCCATCTGGCGTCCCTGCTGATAATGAGGAGCTCCTAGACTCTGAGGATGATCTTGAGCCTAGTGATGATAACGTCGATCTAGGAGACATTGCTGCGGATCCAGACAGTGACAGCGAGACTACTGATAGTGATCATGGCCCATTACCCTGATGTTTCTCATTGTTATTTGTTTATGACTACATTGTATATTTTCCTTTTTTTTTGCTCAATTATATAACATTGGTATACATTTTTGGTGTTTTTGGTTATTGGCTATACTGGTTGTGATAAGTTACATTGTACATATTTTTTAATGATATATGAACTTGACTTATCTTTGATTCTCTTCTCTAAATGTTTGAAATTTGATTGGATTGAATATTATCTTTGGATTTCTTATTTTGGCAAAACTTGGGAAATCATGAAATATAGCTGAAATGCTGTGTATTTTTTTTTAAATGCTTATGTCTTTTTGATAATGCCAACGGGGGAGAGAATAGTGAAAAATGAAATCTAATTATGGTTGCATGTGTACGGGGGAGTTATTAAACTTTTGAGCTCTTAAGCTTTTTACATGAAAAATCTAACTCAATATCTTGCATAAACTCCGGGGGAGCATTACGCCTAAATGTCTATTATATACAAATGCAAAAACTCTTTCTTTTTCCTATGATCAGTTTGTCATCATCAAAAATGGGGAGAATGTGAATGCTTATGTCCCTAAAGCATGTCAAATAGTTTTTGATAATAACAAAGGCAAAAGTGAAGATCAAGTGCAAAAGTGAAGAACCAGATCAAAGAAAGAAGTCAAGAGGTTTATTTAGTTATAAGACTTAGAACATTAATGTTAAATGCTCTCAAGATTTCTCAAATGGTTTTTCAATATATCATTTCAAAATAAGTGAGAAAATTCAATGTTAAACATGTTTTTCAAGAAACTTGAGTTTCAATCTTAAATCTAACACTCTTAAAAGGATTTATATTTAATCAAATGTCTTGAGGTATTAGAAATGACTTACAAGCTTTATTGGACTTGAAAAATGTGTTCAAAGGCCAATGTAATCGATTATATGATGTTTGTAATCGATTACATAGCAAACAGAGGCCTTGTAATCGATTACATGAGCAATGTAATTGATTACAAGCAAGTCAGAGGCCATGTAATCGATTACACAAATAATGTAATCGATCACAATAAGCCCAGAAAGGCAAGAACACGTTCAAAGAGTCATGTAATCGATTACATAGATATTGTAATTAATTACATAGATATTGTAATCGATTACATAGCAAGACAGAAGCCATGTAATCGATTACATGGATATTGTAATCGATTACAAGCAAGTCAGAAGCCATGTAATCGATTACACCAATAATGTAATCGATTACACAGTGTCCAGAAAGCCAAGAACACGTTGGAACAACAATGTAATCGATTACATTTGTTGTGTAATCGATTACACGCATCCTGACAACATCCAACGGCTATATTAAATGCATTTAATGCTTGGCTAAAACCCTCCAACGGCTCCATTTATTGCAAAACTTATAAATACCAATGTTGGGTCTTCATTAGAGGTTGAACTTGAATCAAAAACTGATTATCAATACTTCAAAATGTGATTCAATCCTCAAATCCATTCTTGCTCTGTTTTTGTGAAAAACGTGGGTTAATCTTTGAGAGCATATTAGAGCTTCAATTTGTAATCATCTACTCTAGTGAGAGCTTCATTCAAGCAATCTACATTGCTTTGTAAAGAGGGTGAGGCATCCCTCCAAAAGTGTAAAGGGTGAGGTATCCCTTAGTTGAAGAGACTCAAGCTCCAAGGGTGAGGTATCCCAAAGTGTTGAGTGCTCAAGGTTGTAAAGGTCATCAAGTGCCTATTAAAGCTTGAAGAAATAGTGGAAAATCTCTAGCGGTTGCTTGAGGACTGGACGTAGATCACAAGTGGATTGGTGATTGAACCAGGATAAATCATTGTGTTTGTTTTCTCTAAACCCTTCTCTTTACATTGAGTACTATTTTAATTAATTGCTTGAATATTGGTCCCTTTGGCTATTGCATTTATAAGTGAAAGTGTTTATCTCTTATATCCAATCATCTCTAATCATCAATTAGCTTCAACGAAAATTATTTATTAAACGATTTGCGAAAGATTTACGAACTTAGTTTTCATACTCAATTCCCCCCCTCTTGAGTATTGAGGCCACTTAGTAACATATTACTGCTAATCATTGTTTCTCCTTAGTCAATATTACTAAAGTGTCTCCTTCTTGACACTTGTCCCTTGCTAAGCTTACCATGCTTATTTCATGTTCTTGGGTTGGTTTTGGATTAGTTCCATTAAACTAGTTGAATTGAATCACCATGAAAGAAAGAAACTAGATGAAAACTGAAGTTTCCATTTTGTTACAATATAATAGGTTTTCCATTTATACTAATAGTTGCTACCTTATTTCGAATAACAAGAATGTTATTCGAATAAAGTGTCTTGTTTCTCCTTTATATTCATTTGACAGAAACTCTTATTCGAATAACTATCTTTTATTCGAATAAGAGAATTTTTATTTAAAGGTTACTACATCATACTTTGTATTATTTAAATTTTTCACATAATATTTTTATTATTAATATTTTTAGAGATGTTACAATTGCTACTGGCAGAGAATAGCGACAAATTCGAAAACCTCATATTACTAAGTGGCCTCAAACTCAAGAGGGGAGGTAAATTGAGTTTATGAAATATTTTCGCAAATCTTTCGTAAAACATTGTTTATCAATTTTCATTCAAGCTATTGGATAATTGAAGTGAATAGATAAATGAGATTGAATGCTTCACTTACAAATTAAATAAGCCAAGATAAATAATATTCAAGCAAGCATATAAAATAAATGTACAAATGTAAAGAGATAGGGTTGAGAGAACCAAACACAAGGATTTATCCTGGTTCAGCCACTCCTTGTGACCTACGTCCAGTCCTCAAGCGAACAACTCGAGATTTTCCACTAAACTTCAAGCCTGAATGGGTGCTTGAAAACCTTTACAGATTGAAGTACTCAACAACACCTTGGGATACTTTACCCTTGTGCTTTGAGCCTCAAAACAGGGATGCCTCATCCTTTACAATCTTTGAGGGATACCTCACCCTCTTTATACCTTTGAATGATACCTCACCTTCTTTTCAACAAGGTATACCTCACCCTTTTTCACTGGAGGGATACCTCACCCTTTTTACAGAAGAAACAAAGTGTTTGAATGATAGAAACTCTCTCAAAGAGTAGATTAATACAAATTGAAGCTCTAGAATGCTCTTTTTGAATATCTCAAGTTTTCTCTCAAAAACAGGGCAAAAACATTTTCAGAATTTGATTCTTGTATATAAGTGTTAGATTGATGTTTTGAATTGAAGGTTAGCCGTTAATGAAGTCCCAAGGCAAGTATTTATAAGTTGTTGGAAGAAAGGAGCCGTTGGGTAGCATTTATGGCAACATTAAAAGCTGATAAAATAGTGGTTGGGCACTGACAGACCAGTGGTAATTGATTACATAATCTATGTAATCGATTACATGGCTGTTCCAACATGTTCTTGGCTTTCTGGGCACTTGGTAATCAATTACCAGCTTGCTGTAATCGATTACAAGGCCTCTGACTTACTTGTAATTGATTACCATTTTTATGTAATCGATTACAAGGCTTCTTGACGTGTTCTTGCCCTTCTGGACTCATTGTAATCGATTACTAGCTTAGTGTAATTGATTACAAGGCCTCTGACTTGCTTATAATCGATTACAAGGCCTTTGTTTGCTATGTAATCGATTACAAACATCTTGTAATCGATTACCTTGGCCTTTGAACACATCTTTCAAGTCCAATTTGAGATGTAAGCCATTTTTAACTCTTAGATCTTTGGATTAAACATAAAGTCCTTCATGAATATTGAATCCAAGATTAAAATCAACATTTCTTGAAAAAAATGTTTAACTTTGAATTTACAAGTTGATTTTGAAAACGACATTTGAAAAATCATTTGAGAATCATTGAGATATTTAGAGAGCATTTTATATTGATATTTTAAGACCTATAACCTATATCAAAAATACCTCTTTTGATCTTGGTTTTCTTCTTTTGATCTTAGTTACTTCTTCTTAACTTTGTTGTTGGTCTTTCATCTTGACTTTGTTATCATCAAAAACTTCATTTGATATGCTTCAAGACATAAGCATTCACATTCTCCTCTTTTTTGATGATGACAAACTAAACATTCAACAGAAGGAGAAATATTTACATTTATTTGATTATCAAATGTTTAAGTGCAACTCTCCTCTGTAATGTATGCATGAGGTAGAATATGTGAAAGCGCAAAACTCCCCCGTACACATACAATATATTTCACTAACCTCTCCCCCGCTGGCAGTATAAAAAAGAAGACATAAGCATTCAGATTAGATATAATCATTTCAGTCCAGCAAAATCAATATTAGAGTATAAATCGTTTAGCACATCAAAATGTGATACTAATAGCAAATGCATATGAAAAAAATCTTAAATAGTATTTATCATTTATGCCAATAAAATTCAGATTCATATGCAAGAGCAATATGGGGTTAGATAAAGATTAAGCATAAGGAAAGCATCATGAAAGAACAGAACATCAAGATTAAGCAAAAATATGAAAAATAAGGTTTTGTAATCGATTACACTTTTATTGTAATTAATCACATGTGTTCTGTTTTCCTTGTAATCGATTACAAAGATCCTGTAATCAATTACAAACTTGCTGAAATCAGTTTTTGCATTTCAAACAGTAATTGATCAATCTCAAAGCCTTCAAATTAGTTCCAAAACATTCCAAATTAAATCCAAACAACATGTAAACATAAAAACTAACCAATTCTTGATCCAAAACATATGATCTTACAAAAACACCACTTTTGTCAAGGATTAAACTACTTTAATAGGATTAGTGAATTTTGAGCAACTTGGAGGACTTAGACATGACGGACTGCCTGCAACACAAATTTAGGGGAACCTCCGACGCTCAAGTTAGTATTGGATTTGAAAGTGATTAAAGCAAGGAAATTATGCAGCAAAAATGACAATTATGCAGCAAAGTAATATATTATGCATCAAAATAGCATATTATGCAGCAAATTAATGTATTATGCAGAAGATTATGACATTATGCAGTAAAATGTTATGCAACAAGGCATTATGCAACAAGATGACTAATTTATACAGCAAATAAACATATTATGCAGTAGACTAATATATTGTACGGCAGAATTAGATGCATAATTGATCCAAAAAGGTAATTTCAAAGATATTTTCAAGAAATTAAGCTAGAGAAGCATAAACCAAGTCTCCATTTTACCAAAGGTTGCAAGTCTAAGCTTCTTGGAGACAAGGAAGAGAGCTTGAAGTATTTTGTGGTTTTGTGCTTGGGGCAGCCACTTTTCAAGATATCCAAACTCAATTCTTAGCCTTCAAGCACACCTACAACACACTTCAATTTTTGACTTTTGGTACCCAAATTTTCTTGGGTCCTTCTGTGTTAGTTTTTAGTAAAGTACCTTTGGGAACCCAAACCATTTTAGTTCCTAACTTGTTATTGATATTCTTCCTTACATTACAAGTTGATGCAGTATGCCATTTACTACCATAATGAAAGCATTTAATAAAGGGACTACTTGATGTACTTGATAAAATAAAGAAATTCTTAAAAAACTTTTGTTGGTTATTGGGATTATACCCCAAACCAGTTTTGAAAAACACATCTTTGGTTCCCAAGTAATATGTTCAAATTGTCTCTTCTAAAGGTAAATTTTGAAAGAGTATTTTTTAAATCCTCAATCTCAATTTCAAATGTTTTACATGATGAGCAAGATGAGGGTGTAGATGCATTATCAAGTGATAAACATGTCATGCATGAAGAATTAGCATCAATAAGTCTAAGAGTTTCATTTTCTAATTTTAATTCCTCAATTTCTTTGTTTAAAACAGAAATTTGATTTTCAAGTGAGGAAATAATTTTCTTTGAACATGAAATCATTTTTGCAAGCCTCATAGATTTGCTATGCAATTCTTCAAATGCATCTTACAATTCATCATAGGAAGGGGAAGAGTTTGATTCAGAATATGAGAATGTTACCTCCATGTCATCTTCATCTTCTCCTCTAGCCATGAAACATAGATTAGCTTTTTCATTGTTCGAGCTATCGGTTGAATCCATGTCATTATCATCCCAAGTTATGTAGGCTTTTCTTTCTTTCTTCTCCTTTGAGAACCTCTTCTCATACTTTTCCACTTTCCTTTGATAAATTGGGCACTCCATAGTCATGTGACCCAATTCTCCACATTTATAGCATTCAAGAGTGGATGAGGTTCCTTCCCCTTTGTGATAGACATTCTTTTGGGGAATGGGAGGTCTTCTTTGAGCTCCATTCTTGTTGAAGAATCTTCTAAATTTCTTTACTAGTAGAGCAAGATTCTCCTCATCTATTTCCAAGCCATCTCCATCAGCTTCATCATCATCATCGTCATTAATCATGGAGGAAGTGGCCTTGAGAGCTATTCCCTTCTTTTTCTTGTTAAGCTCCTAACTTTGGTTGAGTCTATTGAATTCTAATTCATGTTCTTGGAGCTTGCCAAAAAGTGTGGCTAAGGTTATGGTTGAGAGATTTTTTGACTCGGCAATAGCCGTCACTTTAGGTTTCCAATGTCTACTCAAACATCTCAACACTTTGTTAATAAGATCTTCATTAGGAAAAGTCTTTCCCAATGAAGCAAGATGATTTACAATATGTGTAAAACATTTTTGCATTTTTTGAATGCTTTCATTTTGGTTCATTCTAAAAAGCTCATACTCATGAGTGAGAGTATTGATCCTTGATCTTTTCACTTCACTAGTACCCTTATGGGTTACTTGTAAGGTATCCCACATTTCTTGGGTAGTTTTATAATTTGAAACCCTAAAGAATTCATCATATCCCAAGGATGTGGTAATGATGTTTTTGGCACTCAAATTATATTGGACCTTTTTTTATCATCATTGGTCTATTCACTTTTTAGTGTATTAACTCTTACACCATTAACAACTTGTGTGGGGGGGAAAAATGACCATTTTCTATAGTATCCCATACATCTAAGCCAATAGTTTCAATAAAAATTTTCATTCTTTTTTTCCAATAAGCATACCCATCCCCATGGAACAAGGGAGGTCTATAGATAGAAGAACTTTTTGAAAAATCATTTGAAGAGGCTATCACTTTCTCTTGAAGCTGCTAAGCCCTTTACACAAGAGCCTAGCTTTGATACCACTTGTTACCAAGTGGCCTTAAACTCAAGAGGGGGGTGAATTGAGTTTATGAAATATTTTCACAAATCTTTCGTAAAACGTTTATTTATCAATTTTTGTTAAAGCTATTGGATAATTGAAATGAATAAATAAATGAGATTGAATGCTTCACTCATAAATTAAATAAGCCAATATGAATAACATTCAAGCAAGCATATAAAATAAATGCACAAATGTAAAGAGATAGGGTTGAGAGAATAAAAAATAAGGATTTATCCTGGTTCAGCCACCCCTTGTGACCTATGTCCAGTTGTGAACACCCAATTTTGTCCGGGGCGTTTTGTAAATAAAAATAAAAAAATAATAATCTTTCAATCCATTAACCCATAAACCAATCCATTAACCCATCACCCATTAACCCACAACCCATCAGTTATCCTCATCCTTAACCTCAGCACTTATCCTAAAACAGACTCCATCAGTTATCCTAATCCCCAAACACTTATCCTAACTATCCCAAGCCAACCTATCCTAAACTAACTCAAACTCATCCTAAACAAACTTATCCTAAACCTCCCATCACTTATCCTAAACAAACTCCTAATCACATTCTAACTCAAACACCTCAGCCTAATCCTCTCCTATAAAACACCTAACCCATACATCAGGAGGGGAGATCAGAATCCTATACTCAGAACCTGCCAAGCACACTTCTGCCCACTATCTCATTCACGTGATTTTCGTGATAATAGCATTCTTCATTTTCTACTCCAAACTGAGTTAACTCAGTGCCTCACCACACGGCCCCCTTCAACACAGCTTCAATCCATCTCTTCAGTCACCACAACTCCACCATCATCAACCAAACCACCTTACCTCAAGCCAGCTGCTCCTGCAAAACCCAAAATCACCTCACTAGACCTCCACAAACTCCACCAACCAGAACACCGTCCCGAATCGTTCCTCGCGACCCAGCAGAGCCAATCACGTGCAATCGTTCACCACCCAAACGACCATCTTCGCGAGACCTCCGGTCACCATCTCTGCGTCTCAGCGGCCAAATTACGACCCAAGAACTTCTGCCCCCAACTCGCTCTGTTTTCACAAACCGTGAAGACCCAGCCATACCCAATCCACTTATTGCCGGATCCGAGCTTCAGCCGTTCGACCTCCGCGCTGCCACCCGCGACTAGATCGGAACTCCTCACGGAATCCCAAAGCCGGCAGCCACCTCGCCTCACCAGCGTCCTGTCCATCCTCCGCGATTAGCGCCGCTTCACTCGGGAAGCACGACCGAACCGCCGAATAACCAGGGCCGAACTCCCATTGACGACCCTCCCGATCCGCAACCGAACCCGCTGTACCTCTGCTTCTGCTCACCGCCGGTCATCGTTTGCTCCATTGGAGCTTTCCTTGGTTAGTTTTGCAATATAACTGAAGAAGAAGCTAAAGCATCCTTTTCTTTGTCTGAACCGTGAGCATCTTCCTTTCTCTATTTTTTTTTTTTTTTGCATAAATGGGCTTATTGGGCTAAAAACAAAAAAATCTAACAAAAAAAATAAGTAAAAAATAATAAAACAAAAAAAAGGGAATATATAAAATAATTTAAACTTTTTTAATGATGATAATAATAATAATAATATGGGTTACCTAAGTTAACGACTTACTAACTCTTGTATTTTGTAAACGTCTGAGTTGCGATGACTTGATGGTTTACATTATCGTTATTATTATTATTATTATTATTATTATTATTATTATTATTATTATTATTAATGTTACTATTATTATTATTAAGTTATTATCATGTTTTTTAATTTTTTAAGTTAAATCGTTAATTGATAATTTTTAAAAAATAAAAGTTTTGTAACAAATCGATAATCAATGGGTGACGATCTCTAGCGCGAACGCGAGCTTCACCTATTTAATCCTTAATTTGAATAACTGAGCCGCGACAGCTTGTTAATTCAAATTTTTAAAATTATTTTTAATAAAATTAACCAACCCACAATATTTTCTAAAGAACTACGTGATTTTGAATTCCTCATTGCACCCGAGGATACGTAGGAGCGGGATTCATATTTCGTCAAGCCAAAAATTAAATTTTCATAATTTATTTGTTTATTTCAGGGGTAAAACAAATATTTTCAAGGATTATTAAGAATTTGCATAATTAATTTAAGGTACCGTCTTAGGACGGGTGTGTTAGGGGTGCTGTGGGATTAAGTTTCCGCCCTTCTCTACTCATAACCGACTCCCGAATTCAATCTGGTTTCAAAGACTATTTTTCTTGGGTTTTCCGATTTTTCCTAATAAAAATAAAATTGGTGGCGACTCCTAATTAAAACATTTTTAATTTAAGTTGCTATTTCGCCGCGATTAAAATCGGTCGCGACAGATGGCGACTCCACTGGGGAAACTTGAGAGTCAAGCCTATAAAAGTTGGTTTTGCAAAATTTTATAATCTTTATATGTTTGTTTTACCCTTTTTTCTTTTTTTCAATATTTCTGATGTTTTATTTTTATTTTATTGTTAATTATTTTATTATCTAAACCTTAGGGTAGAAAATTTTTGGAATTTGTTTTGTATTTGCTTTGTTTTGCAGGATGTGGGTAGTCTTTAGGATTGTAAAGGTTTGTACGCTCCCAGCACCCACTACACCTACACATAAAGCACACACATTCGAGTGAGGCCCTATACCCGGGTCTGAGTGAAGCCTAAGTTAAGTAGAGGTTGCGTAGTGGTAGCCATTTTGGATGTACTTCCTGTTTGGTTATCGCGAAAACCTCATCTAGAGTGCGCCTTTTTCATGAATGTCCCACACCTAGTTGGTTTACCCACTATTTCGTGGTCAACATTCTAAAATAGGACTTGGCTCTAAAGACCTTTAAAATAGAAAAGCCACCCCATGGAAGTTCTCACGAACCAGAAAGACTCTTAGATCCTTGGGATAGAATTCCCAAGTTTAAGGCAACCCCATTAGGACACAAAGGGAGCACACCTTTCATTACCCTTAGATTTATCCATATCTTGTGAGTTGTTCAGTCTTTTAATGTGACAAACCATACTTGCGTCCCTCTTAAAAAATTTCTTTTCCAAAAAGAGGAGATGAGTCATTATTAAAGGGCCAACAACTCACTCACTCATTATTGCATCACAAGTCATCATCCTTCGCATCATGTTTTCTCCAAAAACCATGCATTGACAGTTCTTATGTGTTAAATCCAGGTTTGTTGGGGGACTGTTGAAACTAAGTGCCTAAGGATTAACAGTGAGTATCTTTGATTAATAATGGAACATATCATGGGATCAGATCACAATGAGGTTGTTTTGAGAAAGACTTTGCGACTTAAGGCCAATGAAGTTGACACAGAAAGCCTGTTGAGTCTGGGCCGAATGTTGAAGAAGACACAACGCCTGACCTTCACTGCGAGATATGGGAAGATTCTGAATCTGTTAGAGGTTGATGTACAGGTAGAAGCTATTACCGCGCTAGCCCAATTCTACGACCCACCATTGCGTTGTTTCACGTTTCAAGATTGTCAGTTGGCCCCCACCTTGGAAGAGTTTGAGCAAATCTTGGGCTTGCCGTTGGAAAAGGAAGAGCCATACCTCTTTATAGGCCACCATGCATCCATGCCAACCATAGCAGACATCTTGAAGATTCATGTGAAGGATCTGCAAAAAGCAAAGCAAAATAGGAAAGGAACAGAGGGATTCCCAAGGAAATATTTAGAAGAACACATGCACCACCTAGCCAAGGTTGAAGACTGGAATACCTTTATGGATGTGTTAGCCCTCACTATTTATGGCAAGCATCCTATTCCCGAGTAATGAAGACTTGATAGATTTTGCGGCGATAGATGTGTTTCTCGCTCGAAGGAATAATGCTGCTAATCCCGTCCCACCTTCTTCTTGTTGATGTTTATTATACTTTGAATTTCGCCATGAAAAGAAGGGTAAGCGGATCTTATGTTGTCTACCGATGTTATTCGTATGGCTCACAAGTCACATGTTCAAGAGGGGCTACGAGGACCCATGTCCCATTACAAGTCTCAAGATGCTCCAGTTGAAGACCAGGAACGGCCGCGAATGGGCCGAAGAATTGGCCAAACTTGAGGAAAAGAAAATTGTATGGTACCCACAGCGTAAAGAAGGGCAAACAGTGGTCTATCAGTGTGAAGGCTTTCCCAATGTTCCTCTCATGGGTACTCGGGGATGCATTAACTACAACCCTGCACTGGCATTGCGACAATTAGGCTATCCCATGATGGGGCCACCATCAGAATTGGAAACCGTTCCTTTTGTCTATGACATGCAAATGGAGTGTACTGAGACACTTAGGAGAGTGCGAGACGCTTGGAAGAAAGTTATTAGAAAAAGTAAAGAGCTGGGAGTCAGAAGCTGCGGAGTTAAAGAAAGTTACAGGCAGTGGGTCAAGAACAGGGCGCAGGAAGTTAAGTTACCCTTTAAAATCCCAGTAACCTCTACAGTTGGTAAATCTTTGCCTCCGACTTCGATAGAAGATGAAGAAATAAAAGAAAAGTTAGCTGAAGCCAACAAAGAAAAAGGGAAATTAGAGGCAGAGTTGGAAAAGGTTCGCCAGACATGTGCAGTTTTAAGACGTGAAAATGCTGAGAAAAACGTTGCTCTCGAAAAAGCAAACAAAAGGCAAAGGACAGAGCAAGATAGTATGTCAAAAATCAGAAGATGTTTGGAAGCTGCAAATAAGGAACTAAGGCTCCGAGGGCAGGAAAGAGATAAGGCTCTGACAGAAAATCAACAACTCAAGGAGCTGCTCGTAATTGCCAAAACAGACAGAATAAGGCTCTTCAGCAAGCAGATAGTATGAGGCAACAAGTGGAGACAGTGTCGACCAGATATGAAGACATGATCAGAATTGAGAGGTTGCGCACTGTCGAGGAGATTGCAGGGTATGAAGCGGCATTGCGACAGGGACATGAGGACTTGCAGAAAATGATAGATCATGCAAGACAACAAGACGAGGACATTAATGGATGGAAAGAAGAAGTCCATTTTTGGAGAGACCAATTCTCGAAACTGGCATGCCTAGCCAACACGGCAATCGCAGACATTCCATATTACTTAAAGGTGGCGGATAAGATGGTCGATCCTCTTAAGACTCTGGCAGAGATTAATGACTTCATTGAGTATTGCAAGAATCTTGTTGGACAAATGAAACAAATGATCAGGGTGCAGTCATTTGAGAAGGAGGAATTAGACTAGACAATGATGTATTTCAAGTAGAGTGAAAATGGTGTATTCCTCTTAAATAATGTTGATGATTCTTTTCTAATTGAATAAAGTATGTCTTTTTGTTCTTCTGATCCTATGTTGCACTGAAGATCCATTACTTTTGAACGAGACGTTCTAAGTAATGGTCATGACAAACTTTTGAACGAGACGTTCTAAGAAACAGTCATGACGAGCAAAGATTAAAGATACTCACTCAAATCCGCCTGGCACAAATTAACAATGGTCCTTTAACAAATCAATAATAATCATGGTTGTTTTAACAAATTTTACTTTGATTGTTCACAGAAAATTTAAAACCAT
Source organism: Ormosia semicastrata (assembly GCA_029884595.1). NCBI lineage: Eukaryota > Viridiplantae > Streptophyta > Magnoliopsida > Fabales > Fabaceae > Ormosia > Ormosia semicastrata. Next base: position 41,912,388 of record JAQQTO010000059.1, read on the forward strand.
TGCGCGACCAAGGAAAGAAGACACCAATCAAACCCGTGTTCATAACACAAGGGCTCGAACAAGGTTGCTTGCAGCAATGGCGGCTGAGAACGAAGGTAGGAACCTAAGTTTGGAAGTAGATGAAGTGAAAGGAAGGGTGAATGAGGTGACAGAATCTCAAAGAAGAATTGAGGAAATGTTGTCAGCCATGAGGGAGACCCTCACCTTGATGGGGCGGTTGGAGGTACGGGGAGTAGCGGGCGCACTCGCACCCACTGAATACGACTTCCATGAGGACAAACCTTGGAGTCACTACTGAGGTACCTTATGTGGGAGGAACCTCAAACACTGCATCAGTAGTGATTCCTGTTGGAGAAGGATATCATTCATTAGAAGGTACTCGCAATGAGGTCCATGGTAATACTGAGTTCACGTGGGAACAGCCACATATGATGACAGCCGGATTTACCACCGGTACTAGACATGCAACTGTTCAGAATGACAAGATAAAAGAAGAGTGGATGGAAAAGATGGAAGAGCAAATTAAGGCGATCAAGGGTCCTAACACCTACGGTCCCCTTGGGATAGAAGAATTGTGCCCTACTGCTAACATCGTCATCCCCAAGGATTTCAAGGTCCCAGAATTTGTCAAGTATGATGGGAGCACCAATCCCTTTTTCCACCTAAAAACTTATATTACCAAAATGTCCATTTGGTCAAGGGATTGGAAGTTCCTCGTCAATTTCTTTCATGAAAGTTTGACTGGGCCTGCTTTGGAGTGGTGTATCCAACAGGACCTCTCAAAAATCTCCTCTTGGGATGACTGGGCGAATTTATTTATGGGTCAATATCGGTTTAATCTGGATACAGCCCCAACTCGAGAGCAGTTGGGAACATTGCAGAAGAAAAATGAGGAGACATTCAAACAATATGCCCAAAGGTGGAGAACTCTTGCAGCCCAAGTGCAACCGCCATTAACTTTGACTGAGATGTGCTCATACTTCTTGGGAACTTTAGGAGCTCCTTATATTGGAACAATGGCGGGCGCCGCTTATAGAGACTTTGCTGATTTAATCGCTGCTGGAGAAAGAATTGAAATTTTGGTAAAGGCTGGAAAATTGCCAGCTGGCAATAATGAGAGTAGTTTCAAGAAGGGGTTTCCCCCTAAGAAAAAAGAGCCGGAAGTGAGTTATGTGCAGAATCTGCAGCCTTTACGACCCCGATATTCGCCATCCTACCCTGCATACCGACCACCCCCATACAACCCAAACACGTACCCTTCTTATCAGACACCTGCACCATCCCATCTACCTAGCCCAACTGCCCCTCCCGTAAATATACCTCAAGCCCAGCCATTCCAAATCAACAATATCCCGGTACCTCAGTCATATGCACCAACTCGCCCAATCTATACTCAGTACCCATCTCGGCCTCTGTAAAATTTCCAAAACTACCCACAACCTCGACCAAACTTCCAAAATCAAGGCCGTTTTCGTGCCCAAAACCTACCGCCTTTCCCAAAACTGTCCATCTCAAACGCAGATCTATTCCAAAGGCTGTTTGATGCTCACCTCATCTCAGGGAACCCTGTACGTCCCCTACAACCACCATTTCCAGTATGGTACAACCCCAATTTAACTTGCAAGTACCATATGGATATTTCGGGGCACTCAATCGAGGACTGTGAGTCTTTCAAGATGGCGGTAAGAAAGCTTATTGCTTGCGGAAAACTGGACATTCAAGAAGAGGCTGGACCTAGTATTGTTAGCAATCCAATTCCTGATCATGGTGAAAGGAATGTGGTAAATGCTTTAGAGATGGAAGGACCCCCAATAAGGAATGCCATGAGCCTGCATACGCCGATGACTCAAATATTTAAGGGGTTGAAGAAAGCAGGTTATGATATCACGGCACCAGCTTCATCAGTAAAAGAAGAGGAGAAATACGATGAAGAATCAAGATGTGCTTACCATTGTGGGGGAACAGGACACGATATTGAGAACTGTTGGGACTTCAAGGTTCGGGTCCAGGATTTACTCACTTTGGGAATAATACAAGCTAGACAAGGGGTAGCTTCCTCTGAAGAAGTTAGTATGGTAGAACGCTTTGTGCTGAATGTGCCACCTCTCAGCCAAGCCCCGGCGCCAGGGAGAGTAGTTGTTACAGTTAAGAAGCCAATGCCGTTCGCTTATGATGATACTCATTCTGTACCGTGGAATTATGAAGCTAAGGTGGAAATGAAGGGAGTCGGGGAAGAAATTTCAAAACCCCGGGTTGCTGAAATACTCCAGGATGAAGGGTGTGTGACTAATATAGTTACAAGGAGTGGGCGATGTTATGGCCCAGTAGAAGTAGAGAAGAAGAAGAATGTTAAAGAATGGAGTAAGGAGGAAAATGCAAGAGAAGAGGAGAGAGGGAAAGAAGAGGAGGAAGAATTTTTGAAGATCATGAAACAGAGTGAATACGATGTGATGGAACAGCTTAAGAAGACTCCAGCAAGGATATCTCTTTTGTCACTCGTTTTGACATCTGAGTTACATCGAAAAGCGCTGCTAAGAGTACTGAATGAGGCTTATGTCAAACCCGATGTTACCCTTGAGAATGTTATCAGCATGGTGGACCCGGTAAAGCACGTTAACATGATCACATTTATGGATGAAGAGATCACCTCTCGGTCTGAGAAAAACCCACGGGCCTTACACATAACCCTTAAATGCAAAGGGTATATAGTTGCAAAGGTTTTGATTGACGGGGGGTCTGCGCTAAATATCTTACCGAAGTCGACTCTAACCTCATTGTCGATAAGTGAGGATGAACTGACACCTCGAGAAATGGTAGTGCGAGCCTTTGATGGAAATAGGAGAGGCATTTTAGGAGAGGTGACTTTGCCATTAGAGATTGGTCCAAGTAATTTTCGGGTATTGTTCCAAGTTATGAACATTGAGCCTGGTTACACTATGCTCCTGGGGAGACCATGGATCCATGCTGCTGGTGCTGTTCCTTCTACACTACACCGAGTATTAAATACATCGAGAATGGGTCGGTTATTACTATACACGGAGAAGAAGAAATCATGGTGTCAAAACCGGTTTCAGTGCCGTATGTGGAAAGTGCAGAGAAAGATGAGGAGAATTTGTGGCATAGCTTTGAGGTAGTTGAAACTGAACTCAGTGGGGGTGAGCCCTCGATGCAAACTGTGAATCATGTGGTGGCCCGAATTATGACTAATAATGGGTACCAAAAAGGAAAAGGCCTGGGATCAAAATTGTAAGGAACTCGGACACCGATTTCACTTCCAGAAAAGTTAGACAAGTTCGGATTGGGGTACGAAGCAGCTCTGGAAGAGAGAATGGAGAATGTGACTTTGGGGAAAAGGAGTGATAAGGGCGAAATGAAGCATATTCCTCACCTGAGGGAGACATTCCCGACACCAACCAAAGTAATCATGCCTGAAGAAGTCATTCGTCCACAATACCATCTTACTATCAATGCATTGCATGAAGAAGGCCCTGAAGAGTACAAAGCAATCCGGCCTTTCATTGAAGAGGAGCCATTGAAGAAGGCGATCTGAATCAATGATTGATGTTATTGCTTCCAAGTAATTGTCTAGTCATCTTTGTAACAAGCAGATATTTATGTCTAGCTATGTTTTTATCTTGTATTTATGTTATTTGAGACAATTAACTAAATAAAGTTGCATGTTTATTCAAGTATTCCTCTCGTGTCACTCTCTTTGCTTACCTTCTTTTTACATTTATTAGTTTCCTTTTCTTGTGTTTCTTTTAAATAAAAAAAAAAAAAAAGACTTCCTTCTCTTGCTTTATCATTTCTACTCTATTTTATCTTTCCAACTCCCCATAAATTACTTTCCGGGATGTGAGTCTTGTAGAGAATTCGTCTCGTGAGAGGGACCTTGAAAACTTGTCAATTGATTCCCCCCCGCAATGTTTGATGAAGAGGATCTAGGATTTGGTGAAGAGAAAGAGATTGTTGAAGAATTTGAAAAAATCTTTGGAATACTCGAGAGGAAGTTTGATGTGAGCAATGAGGTAATAGAAGTAATTAACATGGGAACAGAAGAAGATAAGAAGGAGTTGAGAATAGTGGATAATCCTGAGCGTATAGAAATGGTGTCACTATTGAGAGAGTTCCTTGATGTGTTCGCATGGTCCTACTGAGAGATATGCCTGGATTAGACCCACGGAATAGCATCACATAAAATTCCACTATATCCGGATGTAGAACCAAAAAGGCGAAGTTGAGAAGAATGCACCTGGATATGTCATTAAAGATCAAAGAAGAAGTGACTAAGCGACTAGAATTTGGATTTATAGAGGTGTCAAGACACCCGCAATGGGTAGCAAATATTGTGCCGTACCAAAGAAGGATGGGAAGGTCGGGATGTGTGTGGATTATAGAGATCTAAATAAGGCCAGTCCAAAAGATGATTTCCGCTCCCCATATTGATGTTCTTGTTGACAATACAGTAAGAAATCACAGGTTCTCATTTATGGACGGGTATTCCGGGTATAATCAGATCCTCATGGATGTTGATGACAAAGAAAAGACGACTTTTATTACACCTTGGGGAACCTTTTGTTACACAGTAATGTCCTTTGGATTGAAAAATGCTGGGGCTACCTATCAACGTGCTATGGTTGCATTATTTCATGACATGATGCATAAAGAAATTGAGGTTTATGTGGATGATATGGTAGCCAAATCCAAAGAAAAGGAAAGTCATGTAGCAGTCTTACGGAAATTATTTGAAAGACTCAGGAAGTATAAGTTGAGGCTCAATCCTAATAAATGCGTTTTCGGAGCATCCCTTTGGAAAATTACTCGGATTCATCGTTAGCAGAGAAGGGATAAAGGTGGATCCGGATAAGGCAAAGGCAATACAAGAGATGCCTCCTCCTAAGACAGAGCGAGAAGTGAGAAGTTTTCTTGGGAGACTTAATTACATCGCTAGGTTCATTGCTAACCTGACCAGCACTTGTGAGCCTATATTCAAGTTGTTGAAGAAGCATCACCAGGAAAATGGGATGAAGAATGTCAAGAAGCTTTTGATAAGATAAAGGCTTATTTGATGAACCCTCTGTGTTGGTACCCCCTACAAGGGTCGTCCTTTGATATTATACTTAATCAGATCTTGTCAACCTCAATGGGGGCAATGCTGGGGCAGCACGATGAATCAGGAAAAAAGGAGCAGGCGATTTATTACCTGAGTAAGAAGTTTAATGACTGTGAAGCCCGTTACACGGCTATTGAGAAGACTTGTTGTGCTCTAGTATGGACCTCAAAACGATTACGGAGTACATGCTCTATTACACCACTTGGTGATCTCCGAATGGACCTCGAAGTACATATTTGAAAGCCCTCATGTCTCATTAAGGGTTTCAAAATGGCAAGTGATATTATCAGAGTTTGATATCAAGTACATGACTCAGAAATCCGTCAAAGGGAGTGCAATTGCGGATCATTTGGCTGAAAATCCTCTTGAGGGTGGACAACTAATGACATCTGAGTTCCCCGATGGAGAAATTTTGATGGCAGAAGGAGAGGAAGGAAAAAAAGAGTCTGCGTGGAAGATGTATTTTGATGGAGCGGTCAACATGTATGGCAGTGGCATAGGAGCTGTTGTTGTCTCGCCAGATGGAAAACAGTATCCAGTTGCTATTAAGTTGGATTTTGAGTGCACTAATAATGTTACGGAATACGAGGCCTGTGCTTGTGGTTTACAAGTAGCAATTGACTTGGGGATCAAGCAATTAAAAGTATTCGGAGATTCGGCACTTATCATTTATCAAGTGAATGGTGAATGGCAAACTAAAGACCCAAAGTTGGTACCCTATCAAAAGTATTTGACCAAGTTGACTGAGAAGTTTGAAGAGGTGACATTTTCCCATATGGCTCGAGACATGAATCAGTTCGCAGATGCTTTGGCCACTTTGGCCGTAATGACTAAGTTGGATATCCACAATAATGTCCAGCCCATCCAAGTAAAAGTACATAGTGAGCCCGCGTATTGTGCCAATGTGGAGGGTGAGCCAGATGGTAAACCTTGGTATCATGATATCAAGCAGTATATCCAACATAGAGAATACCCAACTGGGGCAAGTGAAGTGAATAAGAAGACTATTCGCCGGTTGGCTATGGCCTTTTTCTTGAATGGAGAAGTTCTATACAAGAGAAGCCATGATGGCACCTTACTCAGGTGTGTGGATGCTCGGGAAGCTCGTTTAATCATGACTGAAGTCCATGAAGGAATTTGTGGGACTCATGCTAATGGTCATATGATGGCAAGAAAAATTTTAAGGTGCGGTTATTATTGGTCCACCATGGAAGCGGACTGCATAGAATATGTTCGAAAGTGCCATAAATGCCAGATATATGCAGATCGAGTCAATGCACCTCCATTCCCCTTGCATAATATGGTATCTCCATGGCCTTTCTCGATGTGGGGAATAGATGTCATTGGGCCGATTAACCCCAAAGCTTCCAACGGTCATCGTTTCATTTTAGTAGCAATCGACTATTTCACCAAGTGGGTAGAAGCTTGCTCGTATACCAATATTACTCAAAAGGTATTTTTGAAATTCCTCAAGAGGGATATTGTCTGCAGATACGGAATCCCGGAGAGGATAATTACAGATAATGCTGCTAATCTCAATGGTGCCGAGATTAAGAAATTCTGTGAAAATTTCAAGATCAAGCATCATAATTCAGCTCCTTACAGGCCTCAGATGAATGGTGCAGTCGAAGCTGCAAATAAGAATGTCAAGAAAATTGTGGCTAAGATGGTTGTTAACTACAAGGACTGGCACGAAATGTTACCCTATGCTTTGCACGCGTATCGTATCAATATACGATCAAGCACTGGGACAACGCCTTTCTCCTTGGTATATGGGATGGAAGCTGTCTCTCCCATAGAAATTGAAATTCCTTCTCTAAGAGTATTGATGGAAGCGAGTTGGAAGAATCGAATGGGTGAAGACTCGATATGAGCAATTGAATATGATAGAAGAGAAGAAGATCGCGACTATTGGTCATGGACGGTTGTATCAAAGTAGAATGGCGAGCCTTTAATAAAAAAAGTCCGTCCTAGAGAATTGCATTCGGGAGATTTAGTATTGAAGAAGATTCTCCTAATCGGGAGGATGCTGAGGAAAATGGGCTCCGAGTTATGAGGGTCCTTACATCGTTAAGCAAGCATTTTTCGGGAGGGCTTTAATTTTGCGAGAATATGGATGGAGAGGAATTGCCAAGGCAGTAAATACTGATGTTGTCAAGAGATTCTATGCCTAAAAAAAAAAGAAAAAAAAGAAAAAAAGAAGAAGAGGAAGCTCGTTAGGTTGAAAACCCGAAGGGGCGGCCTAAGCAAAAGTTAGAGTAAAAAAAAAAAGAAGAGGAAGCTCGTTAGGTTGAAAACCGAAGGGGCGGCCTAAGCAAAAGTTAGAGTAAAAAAAAAAAAGAGAAAAAAAAAAGAGAGGTCCGTTAGGTCGAAAACCCGAAAGGGCGGCTTAAGCAAAAGTTAGGACAAATAAATAGGCAAAATCTCAAAGGAAGGAGGTCTGAAACTCCAGACTGGGGCAATTTTTATCCTGTGTTCAATTGGCCATACTGGGGGAAAATGTCTGGAAGATTAAAGGAAAGATGTGTTGAAGAAATTAGCAACAGAGACAATATTTGGATTATCAAATGGTTACAGGGAATCAATTGAGTGAGGAACAAGGAACCAAAATTGGGGCAAATTTTCTTTCCCTTGCAATTTTCTTTTGTTTCTATGTTTTCGTCTTAAGCATGTGTCTTACCAGATATTCATCATATTACCAAAGTAATGAAAAGAAGTTTGTTCATTTAACGAATTTCTATCCATACATGAATGCATGTTTAACTCATTAAGTTAAGTCTCAAATAACATAAATTTAAGGTTAACAGCTTGATTCTGATATTTCTACAGCAACCCTTCAATGATTGAGTTAGATTGAAAGATCTCAGTAGCTCAAAGTATAGTTTGCAATGTGACATTTGGTTGAAGTGATGAAGAAGAAAAAGGGTTAAAAAGATTCTAAGATAGCCAAAGGGTCTGAGGAAGAAAAGCAAGTGAACAAGGGTTTGATTGGTCAAAGCTTTCCAAAAGTCGTCGCTGGTTCGAATGATTAAAGGAAAGAAAAGAAAAGAGAAAAAGAAAGAAAGAGAGAATAAAGATAAAAGAAAAAAAGAGAAAAAGAGAGAGAACGAAAGAGATTTTAAGGCATTGTCTAACTGCCATGAATGTTTCAATTGCATTTTAAGCGCATCGGCTCCCTGCATTTGCATTTTAAGTTTTTGAGTGCATCATCTCTTTGCATTTGCATTTTACTTTAGAGCGCATCGGCTCCTTGTCTTTTAATTCCTGTTTTTTAGTTTTGAGCGCATCGGCTCCTGTCTTTTACTTTTTGAGCGCATCGGCTCCCTGTCTTTAATTCCTGTCTTTTACTTTTGAGCGCATCGGCTCCCTGTCCTTTAATTCCTGTCTTTTACTTTTGAGTGCATCAGCTCCCGGTCTTTTAATTCCTGTCTTTACTTGTGAGCGCATCGGCTCCTTGTCTTTTAATTCCTGTCTTTACTTTTGAGCGCATCGGCTCCCTGTCTTCTAATTCATGTCTTTTGCTTTTGAGTGCATCGGCTTTTGTCTTTTAAGTTTCTGTCATTGAGCGCATCGCTCTTTGCATTGTTTTGTTTCACTCCCGAACAAAATTTGAGTTCATGTCTTTACTCGTTCCTCACCATGATAAAATGAAAAACTACGGTCATTCTTTTTATCTAGTAAGAAACAAGTAAAGAGGGGCAACTGTGAACACCTAATTTTGTCCGGGGCATTTTGTAAATAAAAATAAAAAAATAATAATCTTTCAATCCATTAACCCATAAACCAATCCATTAACCCATCACCCATTAACCCACAACCCATCAGTTATCCTCATCCTTAACCTCAGCACTTATCCTAAAACAGACTCCATCAGTTATCCTAATCCCCAAACACTTATCCTAACTATCCCAAGCCAACCTATCCTAAACTAACTCAAACTCATCCTAAACAAACTTATCTTAAACCTCCCATCACTTATCCTAAACAAACTCCTAATCACATTCTAACTCAAACACCTCACCTAATCCTCTCCTATAAAACACCTAACCCATACATCGGGAGGGAGATCGAATCCTATACTCGAACCCGCCAAGCACACACTTACGCCCACTATCTCATTCACGTGATTTTCGTGATAATAGCATTCTTCATTTTCTACTCCAAAGCGAGTTAACTCGGTGCCTCACCACACGGCCCCCTTCAACACGGCTTCAATCCATCTCTTCACCACCACAACTCCACCATCATCAACCAAACCACCTTACCTCAAGCCAGCTGCTCCTGCAAAACCCAAAATCACCTCACTAGACCTCCACAAACTCCACCAACCAGAACACCGTCCCGAACCGTTCCTCGCGACCCAGCAGAGCCAACCGCGTGCAACCGTTCACCACCCAAACGACCATCTTCGCGAGACCTCCGGTCACCATCTCTGCGTCTCAGCGGCCAAATTACGACCCAAGAACTTCTGCCCCTAACTCGCTCTGTTTTCACAAACCGTGAAGACCCAGCCATACCCAATCCACTTATTGCCGGATCCGAGCTTCAACCGTTCGACCTCCGCGCTGCCACCCGCGACTAGATCGGAACTCCTCACGGAATCCCAAAGCCGGCAGCCACCTCGCCTCACCAGCGTCCTGTCCATCCTCCGCGATTAGTGCCGCTTCACTCGGGAAGCACGACCGAACCGCCGAATAACCAGGGCCGAACTCCCATTGACGACCCTCCCGATCCGCAACCGAACCCGCTGTACCTCTGCTTCTGCTCACCGCCGGTCATCGTTTGCTCCATTGGAGCTTTCCTTGGTTAGTTTTGCAATATAACTGAAGAAGAAGCTAAAGCATCCTTTTTCTTTGTCTGAACCGTGAGCATCTTCCTTTCTCTATTTTTTTTTTTTTTTGCATAAATGGGCTTATTGGGCTAAAAACAAAAAAATCTAAGAAAAAAAATAAGTAAAAAATAATAAAACAAAAAAAGGGAATATATAAAATAATTTAAACTTTTTTAATGATGATAATAATAATAATAATATGGGTTACCTAAGTTCATGATGACTTGCTAACTCTTGTATTTTGTAAACGTCGAGTTCATGACAAACTTGATGGTTTACATTATCGTTATTATTATTATTATTATTACTATTATTATTATTATTATTATTATTAATGTTACTATTATTATTATTAAGTTATTATCATGTTTTTTAATTTTTTAAGTTAAATCGTTAATTGATAATTTTTAAAAAATAAAAGTTTTGTAACAAATCGATAATCAATGGGTGACGTCTCTAGCGCGACGCTTGAGCTTCACCTATTTAATCCTTAATTTGAATAACTGAGCGCATGACGGCTTGTTAATTCAAATTTTTAAAATTATTTTTAATAAAATTAACCAACCCACAATATTTTCTAAAGAACTACGTGATTTTGAATTCCTCATTGCACCTGAGGATACGTAGGAGCGGGATTCATATTCTGTCAAGCCAAAAATTAAATTTTCATAATTTATTTGTTTATTTCAGGGGTAAAACAAATATTTTCAAGGATTATTAAGAATTTGCATAATTAATTTAAGGTATTGTCTTAGGACGGGTGTGTTAGGGGTCTGTGGGATTAAGTTTCCGCCCTTCTCTACTCATAACCGACTCCCGAATTCAATCTGGTTTCAAAGACTATTTTTCTTGGATTTTTCGATTTTTCCTAATAAAAATAAAATTGGTGGCGACTCCTAATTAAAACATTTTTAATTTAAGTTGCTATTTCGCCGCGATTAAAATCGGTCGCGACACCAGTCCTCAAGCGAACCACTCAAGATTTTCCACTAAACTTCAAGTTTGAACGGGTGCTTGAAAACTTTTCAGATTGGAGCACTCAACAACACCTTGGGATACCTCACCCTTGTGCTTTGAGTATCAAAACAGGGATGCCTCACCCTTTACAACCTTTGAGGGATATCTCACCCTCTTTACACCTTTGAAGGATACCTCACCTTTTTTTCAACAAGGGATATCACCCTCTTTACAGAAAAAAACAAAATGTTTGAATGATAGAAACTCTCTCAAAGAGTAGATTGATACAAATTGAAGCTCTAGAATGCCCCTTTTGAATATCTCAAGTTTTCTCTCAAAAACAGGGCAAAAACATTTTCAGAATTTGATTCTCGCATATAAGTGTTAGATTGATGTTCTGAATTAAAGGTCAGCCATTAATGAAGCCCCAAGGTAAGTATTTATAAGTTGTTGGAAGAAAAGAGCCGTTAGGTAGCATTTATGGCAACATTAAAAGCTGATAAAATAGTTGTTGGGCACTGACAGACCAGTGGTAATCGATTACACAATCTATGTAATCGATTACATGGCTGTTCCAACATGTTCTTGGCTTTCTAGGCACTTGGTAATTGATTACCAGCTTGCTGTAATCGATTACAAGGGTGCCTCTGACTTGCTTGTAATCGATTACCATTTCTATGTAATCGATTATAAGGCTTCTTGAATGTGTTCTTACCTTTCTGGACTCATTGTAATCGATTACTAGCTTGGTGTAATCGATTACAAGGCCTTTGACTTTCTTGTAATCGATTACATGCTTGTAATCGATTATAATACATATGTAATCGATTACAAGGCATCTGTTTGCTATGTAATCGATTACAAACATCTTGTAATCGATTATCTTAGCCTTTGAACACATCTTTCAAGTCCAATTTGAGATGTAAGCCATTTTTAACTCTTAGATCTTTGGATTAAACATAAATTCCTTCATGAATATTGAATCTAAGATTAAAATCAACATTTCTTAAAAAATATGTTTAACTTTGAATTTACAAGCTGATTTTGAAAACAATATTTGAAAAATTATTTGAGAATCATTGAGATATTTAGAGAGCATTTTACATTGATATTTTAAGACCTATAACCTATATCAAAAATACTTCTTTTGATCTTGGTTACTTCTTCTTAACTTTGTTGTTGGTCTTTCATCTTGACTTTGTTATCATCAAAAACTTCATTTGATATGCTTCAAGACATAAGCATTCACACCTCAAAGATGTTTGAATTTTGTTGCTTGTGCACTTGACTCATAAGATGCAAATCCTATAGCCTTTGCCTTGGCTACAATTTATCTACCGTGATGCAGTACACAATAAGGAGTCGAAGCAATGGCTAGTAGCAATGAATGAGTAGATGAAATCTCTTAAAAAAAATCATATGTGGTAGCTAGTATAACTTCCAAAAGGGAAAAAATAGTTGGTTGCAAATGGGTCTTCAAAAGGAAAGAAGGAATCCCCTGTATTGAACCTTCAAGGTTCAAGGCAAAACTGGTAGCAAAGAGTTATACTCAAAAGAAGGGCATTGATTTCCATGAAGTATTCTCTCCTGTGGTGAAGCATAACTCTATTCGGATCCTATTAGTTATTGTAAGTACATTTGACTTAGAGCTGTAACAACTTGATGTGAAGACAACATTTTTACTTGGTGAACTGGAGGAGTAGATCTACATGAGTCAACTAGAGGGGTTTATAGTTCCTAAAAAGAAGGATCATGTTTTCCTATTAAGGAAATCATTGTACAGCTTGAAGCAGTCCCCAAGGCAGTGGTACAAAGGGTTTGATGCATTTATGATTGCAAATGGATACAACAAAAATTAATATAATAATTGTATTTACTCTAAGGAGCTTCCAGATGGTACTTGGATTTATTTGTTGTTGTATATAGATTATATGTTAATTGCAGCTTGTAATAAGGCTGAAATTAGTATATTAAAAAATCAGTTGGAAAAATAATTTGAAATAAAAGACTTGGATGCAGCAAAGAAGATTCTTGGTATGAAGATTCATAGGGAAAGGTATCGTGGCAAATTGTGCTTATCACAACAAAGTTACATTATAAAAGTACTATAACTTTTCAATATGGATTAGTCCAAACTAGTTGGTACTCCTTTAATTGCACACTTCAAGATATCTTCGAAAAATGAGGAGAAGTGGAGCATATGGCTCATATACCCTACTCTAGTGTAATTGGTAGTCTCATGTATGCCATAGTGTGCACTAGATTAGATCTTTCGCATGCAGTAAGTATGGTGGGTAGATTTATGAGTAAATCGGGAAAAGTGCACTGAGAAGCTGTGAAATAGATCATACGGTATTTGAGAGGTTTAACAAATATCTATTTGATGTTTGATGGTTAGCTGACTCGTGAGTTCGTAGGCTATGCAGATTATGATTATGCAGGTGATTTGGATAAAATGAGGTTATTAACAAGCTATATCTTTATAGTCTTTAGATGTGCTATTAGTTAGAAGTTGACATTGTAATCTACAGTTACATTGTTAACTACTGAAATTGAGTATATGATATTGATTGAGGCTGTAAAATAGAGCATATGTGTGTAAGGTCTTTTAGGTAGTTTTGGATTGGACCGACAAGTACCAATCGTACATTGCGATAGTCAAAGTGTCATTCACTTGGTTAAGAATCCAGACTACTATGAATGGACAAAGTATATTGATGTTAGACTTTATTTTGTTAGAGAAAGTATTAATGATGGTACAATTATAATTCAAAAGATAGCCATAGTTGAGAATCCTGCAGACATGATGATAAATCATTACTGGTTGATAAGTTCAAACATTATTTGAACTTAGTCAATATTTGTAGAGATTGAATATTCTTGTCAATGCAAGCTAAGGTGTAGAATTATTGAGTGTGACTTGTATTTGTCAACATTTATGGGAGGACTTTTTGCCTCATGCACAGGAGCGCTTTCGGTGCTTGTTGGTGGGTGGTAGCTGGAAGGCCAAAGCATTAAATGCAAAGCTTATAAGGGTTCTCTATAAATAGAGAACCATTGCTTCATCTGAAGCATCAAGCAGAAGTAAGAAGCAATAAGAGCTTCTGAGAGTGAGAGCAAAAATAGAGAGTGAGAGAAAATTTCAAGAGTGTAGTATATGTGTGTATACATTGAGAATTTTTGGGTATACTCTCTAGTCACTATAATACTACAATTGTAGTAGGAGATGGTCTCATTGGAAAATATTATATTTTGTACCACTTGTGTGAGAGAGCGTAGATAGGTGTTTACCAAAATATTTCAAAAATAACTAATTAAACTATGGTAAACCCTTTGTCTAATGGACAAAGTTTGATTCTCGATCTCAATTCGGAGAAGGGAATCGCTTCCTCTTGGGATTTTAGTCCAAGTTAGTATCTTAAAGGAGTTCAAATGATGATTTCGAATTCAAGATGGTTATGCAAATTCAAAATCGTATGTTTATGTGTGCTTTTAACTTAATGAACAATAAGTTTGAAGATAAGAAAGGTTTTGTTTCTGAAAAATAAGAAAATGTAAATGCAAATGAAAATAACTTAAGTGTAAATGACATGGATTAAAGTGCATTTGAAGTAAATGTAATAGGTAATGTAAATTACTATAAATAAAAGCATAAAGTAAAATAATTCAAAGTAAATGCAATGAAAAGTAAACATACAAGTATATAGATTGCAAGAAAGTAAAGTTGCAGAAAAATAATAAAAACAAATAAAGGAAAGCAATAAAAGAACTCAAATGACCCTTGAAAGACTCACTTGATAAGGAGTAGAAGAGAATTTGCAAAGAAAGTAAAGATTGGAAATGTAAAATGAACTTTGTATTTAAAATTGCATTGAAATTGAAAATGGTACATGAATAAAAGTGGATGGAAACATATTAGACTAGACTTGTATGCTGTTTGCTCGAAATGTCAATGGATGTGAGAGCGTGAGTTTACAAGTATTTGTGAGTAATAAATTTTCAATCCCTAAATGTTTCCATCATCTTGGTATTTATAGACTTCCTATGTAAATACTATTTTCTCAAGATCTTGACATGTGTCTAAAATAAAGATAACTACTAAATGATTAGTAATCTTTGTTTAATAACCACCAAATTCTTGTTAGTAATCCTTGTACTACAAGTAATTGCTTAATTTCAATTATCAATCATTGTGTTGTCTTGATCTAACATCTGCAACCGCTATTAACTTCTAATTTAATTTCAAAAATCTTTTTTTTTTAAATTCAAACTTCAATCTTCAATCACTTTTTGGTTTTCCATCTAGTCGGGATCTTCTATTCTTTTTCAAGAATTTGCTAAGTGTAGCTACGTTTCAAATCTCGACTTCGATATTGAATCAAAACCTCAATACCTAATATGAAGACAAAATGAGCTCGATTTCATATTACGATTTATTTTGTCAATTTCAAGTTTCCATTACAACAACAACTGCTGAAGTTTTCGATCTCGAAGATCTACTCAAAATTCTTAATTATAAAATCAAACGTAACATCTTTATTGTCAAATCAAAACTAACACTAATTTTATAATCTAACATCTTTTGATGACAAATCATAACAATTTCTTTTATCAATTCCCAAACCGAACAACGTCATCTTGATGACTTTGTTACCCTTGAGTCTAATTAGATTTGTGGAGTCACAAAGTAACCTTTCGATACTTACTCGATATCAATAAATTGAAAAGTGTTATTTTTCACCAACAGATGCCCCCCAATATTTATTCTTGAAGTTTTGAGAGATAAATATTTTATTCTTTCTGAGCATTCCCTTTCGATTAGAACTAAATTCTCATTTCAAATCATCTTGTCAGTTGAGTCATGCAAATGAAAAGTCAGATGACAAAATCTGTAATTTTGCCACAAATCTCCATTAACTTTTTAGTTACCACATGGCCACTCCCCCACTATCCAACTACCTCCACTTTTTGGGGGAGTTACAAAGTTCATGATGAGCCATAATGGATAAAACAACTTCAGCTGTACTCTCATCATGTCATATTTAATGGGGTCTGCACGTTTTTCTCTTTCTTCTCCTTTTAGTTACTTTTGAAAATCTATTATTTAAAAGGTTTCAAAGGTCTGCTCTTTCCTTCTCTTACACGTTCATTGAAGCTTTTCCCCTGTGTAGTCTCTCTCAATTTCAGTTTCTTAGAAATTGTTCTTGCAAGCTCCTTGCCTTCTTTAAACTTCTAATCATCAATGGCTTCTTCTCCTTCAAAAACTCCATCTGCGCAAGCTTTTTTCACAAGTTCAAAAACTAAAAAGGTAAACGAATTACCAGATACCGCTATAATGACAACCCCACTGTAGAAATAAGGCATGTCTTACATCATAAACCCCTTGATTGATAACTCTGAACTCTAGAAAACTCAGGTAATGATTCTTTTTTCCATTGGCCAGAGAAAGCTTTGCATTCCTAGGTCCAACCCTTCCTTTGGGACAATATGATTCTATCTAGACTTTCTTTCCTTGTATTAGTGGAGAGTCAATCCTAGCTTTTCAACCTTCTTTGAAAATTAATTTCTTTGATTATAGCTCACCACCTACGAGCTCCCATACTAAATCATTGTATATTAGGTGGTTGAATCGAGTCAAAAATGCCAAACAAGCTGCTTGGAAAGCAATTGGTATTTTCAATTTTATTCAGCTGAGCAGGGAGTGTTTGGAGTACAATACTCCTATGCTGATTAGCTCCCTATTCTTTTGGAACATATCTACCAATTCCTTCCATGTTCTCTATGGAATGTTGACCCCCACTCTTTTCGAAATAGCTGTCATTACTGGCCTCAAGCCTACTGGCAAAGTAATCACCAACACCATGAGTCCCACAAAAATAATCGAACTTGACTTCACTAAGCTGACTTATATTGCCTTCATCGAGAATAACTTTCTCGAGACTGATGAAGTCTCCGATGAAGAGCATGTAGCCTTCCTGATGCTTTGGCTTAGTGCTTTTGTCTTTTGTAGTAGATCTCTCCAGATCCCAAAATCTCTTCTTCCTCTAGCCACCATTCTTCACGAGGGCTCTCCTCGTTGCTTGAGCAAGCTAATTCTTGCCTAGCAATATGCTTTGATGTCAGAAGCCACCAACCTTCTCAAGCCAGAGACTAAACCTCTCACCAATCTTGGAGGTCCTTTATGGCTACTACAGCTTTGGCTTAATGCCATCCTTGAACCCCATCTCTGGAGTTCTGCCATCTCAACTAGTTTTAAGATAATCGAAGGTTCGCGATTGTCACAGCTCTATTATGCCTCAAAACCAGGTAGTGAAGTCGAAGACTTTAGGTTTTTCTTTTCACTATTCCTTACCATGAGGCGACACACCATAATTTCAACTTCTCCCATTTTTCTCTTCGAAATTGTGGTCCTACATGGTTTCAACAAGCATATTTGTGCCCTACTCCTAGAGCACAAATTGAAAACCACAATATTTGGAGCAACATCTTCACAACTTCAATCCTTTCTGTTAGTTATCTTAAATCAAAAGACTTCAACCTCCAAATTTACTTACCCTCATGTGTCTCCAGGCAATTTAGATTCTCACAATGCATCCCTGCTCTTATCTCACTCAAAGATAAGCACCAAATCTACGAGTCAAATGCAAAAGACTTCGAGCAATACAAAATATTCATGAAGAAGAATTCTGACATGAAAAAATAGTTTAACCCCTTCGAGTATGAGCCATCTTTTTACTCAACCCCAGGATTCAAAATCTGGTGGAAAACATACTACTCTTCATAGGAGCGATCATTGGGAGACTGTTTTTGAAGATTTACTAATGTAGGTTCCTCTATGCAAAGTGTATCTGCCTCAAAGAAAATAAAAGGTATGCACCTTAAAAAAATTCTAAGTTTGAGAAATTCTTCAAAGTCAAATATGATCCTCGAAACTTAAGACTAGTGATTCGAGAGGCTAAACAAGTCCTGAAACAAAAGAAACTTATTTCATTGGTGCGTTGGTTTCAAATCCTTTCACCTCATTTGATCGATTTGAAACCCCACTAAAGTTTCCTCCACTTCCTAATACTACTTTTGGTATGGCAAATAAGTTTCCAGACCCCAAAAGTGGAGCGTTGGGTGTTGGCAAGGATCTGAAGAAACGAGAAATAACTTTTGCATCCTGCTATCTGGATAACTGCTAGATTCCAATTTTTGGAAACACTCGAGTAATAGAATATCCGCCATATGATAAAGTCTTAAGTCTTTAACTTCTATAATTTCCTCATTTTTTTGATTCGACTACTAATTACTGTATTCGTTATTGTAGCCTTGAAAAGGACCAAAGTGATGGAGGATGAAGATGAAGATTGGGAGGATGAACCTCCAAGGCCTAGTAAAATCCGAAAAACCAAATCGAAAGCCTCGGTAAAGATAACCTCTTCATCTTAACCTTCAATAAAGCCTGCTCCAGCTCCTTTAAAACTAATAATTTCTGAGAAAAAGAAAAAGATGGTCGAAAAGGCTACTCTCTGCTCTCCACAGTCTAAGGTAAAAGGTGTTCAAAACTATAGACGTTTGTTATACTATTTTTTCTTATATCAATGTTTCTCATTTCTGACTTCGATTTCCTTATTTTAGGGAAAAGGCATTGAAGAAAGCCACATGAAACTAGGCGAGTAAAGCATACAACATCAAATGAGGTGTATGTTATAAGTTCTAATAGTTCTGAAGGCTCCTCTCAAGAGGATGATGAACTAATTTTTGTGAGGAGTGCTGCACCGAATTATAAAAGTAATAAAAAGTGAGTAAGTGTATCGTCCTATGAGAATTAAGTTATTAATTATTAAATTCACTGAAAGTGACACTATTTAAGCTAACAAAGAAAGAAATTTATTGTAAATTCAATTAAAAAGAAATATAAGTAAGCAAAACGATAAATCAAAAGGGTGAAAAATAATGGTATTAAAGCGTTAGAGTTCAGACTTCACTTGAACTCTTTAAATGCACATTCAAATATTGGTTTAATTATGTTCTATTTCAATGATTTATGATAAATTCTTAAAATTAATTAATACCTAATCCCTTAGTATATTAATCCTTTTATACTATTTGAAATTAACTAAACCCTTAGTCTAACCCTAAATAGAAAGGCATTATCAAGAACGAAAGAATTAAAAGAAAAATCACATAACCTACAATGTTTATTTCTAGCGATTGCAGAAATTATAGTGTTTATTACATGTTCTAGGTTCATGCAAATTTTCTCAAATCATACATCAACCCAAAAGATCATTCCCAAATTGATCAAGTTTAGAAAAACATTAAGAATAGAGATAAACACATAAATCATGAAATAAAAATATAAATTAAACCCATAAAAGAAGTTACATCATTTAAGAACAAGATCCATCATCCCCCTAACAAGGAAAAATTAGTTACCTATGGAAAAATAAGAACACAAAGGGAAGAATATGACAAACTCCATTATAGAAAAGTGGAAAAGTTGAAGAAAATCCTTAATCTTCAAACCTAATTGTGCCCACACCACTTTAGGGTTTGTGCCTTTTGACGGCTGCCGCCTTCTGTCTAAGTGTGTAAGAGTGTGTGAAAAGTGCCCTGAATTTAGAAAAACATTCTTATTTAAAAGAAATTCACACTGCTGTTTATGCGTTTAGAGCTCAAGCACTCAGTTTCAAGTGCTCAAGCACTAGATCACTTAAATCACGGTGTAATATTCACAACCAGCGCTCAAGCGTTGATTGTTTAGCACTCAGGAGCTGGCTCACTTAAGTGGAACTCTCTAGCACGCATTTGCATACTCAAGCGGTGGATACCCTAGTGTCTGGATGAAATTCTTTTTTTTCTTCCTTGATCAAGCATATGATCTTTTTCGCGTGTAATTACCTAACAAAAACACATAAAAACACGTAATAAGAACACAATTAAAATAATAAAAATATAACAAGACTTGAAAACAAAACTCAATTAAAAAGATGAAAATATGATAAAAACCTATGGTTTTGAACCTTAAAAATATGAATTTTTTACAGGTTTATCACTCCCCAAAACTTAATCTTTTACTTGTCCTCAAGCAAAAAACAAAAACAAAAACAAAACAATATGACTAAATAAATAAAAACTCAAAACACACAAACTCAAACATAGTAATACCGGGTATTAAAAATCATTCATATCCTCAGAAATTGTTTCACAATCTAATTTCAAAGTGTCACACATGAACAATCCAATTGTCACATCATCTCTCACATGCAACTCTCATGCAAAAATGACTTCCTAAAAACATAAATGAAAGACCTAATCTCCTCATAAAGTACAAACCAGGTAGGTTTAAAAAACTGCAAATGCACATTGTAATATCCTGGAGAATCATGTTAGGCATGTATAACATTACATAGGTAGTCTGATACTTATTTAGCATGTTAGTTAAGTTTCGTGACAAATTGAGTTAATTTAAACACTTTGTTGCAACACAAAATATGGTAAATGACTTAAAATGACTTAGAAAATAGTATAAATTGTTATTTGGAGGGAAACATGTGTGGATAACTTGTTTCTAGGTCACAAATTAGTTAAGTAAGGTGTGGTTAAAGTTTCAAGATAATATAAGTTAGTTTTGTATTTTTAGGCGTACTGGTTGTGCATTTAAATACCGAATTAACTACTAGCAGATATGAAAAATCATGAAAATGGTGAAACAATAATTTAGATGAATCTTATAATTTATTCTAAAGTTGTTGGAAGTTGAAAAACTTGAATTAGCATAATTCAGGTGTTCTTAGCAGATAAGAAAGTTACAGCAAAATATCCTAAGGATATTTTGGTAAACTCTCATTTTTTCTCCCTCTCACGTATACGCAGCTATTGCTGCAGAATGAGAAGATAAATGAAAAAATAGAGAAAGAAAGAAATGAACGAAGAGAAGAGAGAAAGGGGAAGAGGAGAAAAAGAAGGAAATCAAGGGAAGCTCAAGGACAAAGGTCAAGCTTGAAGATCTTCATCCAAAATCAGAGGTAGTGGTTTATGTCCATATTCATCTCTTTTCTCTATTTTCACTATAGATGCACTTTTGGTACTTAAGAGGTCAAAATGAGCTCTAGAGGTGTTTGATGAGTTTGGCTTACATGAATGTGTTTCTTTGATCATTTATGACTTGTTCATAGCATAAGTTGAAGCTAGAAGCTTAGAACATCTCATTTAGGCCATTGATGCCCAAAAATAGGGGTTAAGTCAAGCTAAGTGAGATTTTGATCCATAATCCAAATTACGAGGTTTAAGTTAGTGGTTGATGATTTCTAAGTGTTTAATAACTGATTAGGGACCTAAGATTACCTAGAAATTGGATTGGAATGGCCAAAATCCATGAAAAGAACTAATAGAACAGTATCATAGTTCTGCAGAAGTTCTCTGGTTGAGAGACACGACTCATATCCGAAGACCCAGGGGGAGGAGGGGTTGTGTCCCTCTCTGTCTATCCAGTTCATGAAACAATGTTCACAGAGCAAGACACGGGGAGGGGGGGAGGGGGGCGTGTAATCAGATATGGCCCGTGTCTGAGGCCAGAATCTCCAAAAAAGTTATTTTTTGATGTTTTTAAGTTCTTGGCTAAATAAGATCATTAGTATATGTTTCCTAAAGTATATTAAGGCACAAATGATGATATTTTCAAGAGGGAAATTATCACCTAGTATGTTTGAGGAAGTATAAACCTTTGAGCATTCAAGAGTTATAATTTGCCTTAGGTAAGTATTTAGCACCTTAGGCTACTTTTGTGGTAAAATATGTCACTTAAGAGTAATGAGTGATGAGTTAGTGTAAATTAAAGTTTAGCTTATGAATGACAAAGTGTTGCTTAGCTATCACTTAAGAGGTGATGAGAAAGTAATAAATAAGTTCCAAGTTACCAAAAAGTTGAGTGCCATAGACCCTAGTTGGCAAGGGTGAAGGCCATAGTGCATGAAAGCTCTTAAAGAGTGAAATAGAGTTAGTAATGCAAAGTTAGAAAGTGTACAAGTCTAGTTGGCATTTGGATAAGTGTCGTAGTACATGAACTACTCTTACAGAGAAGAGGTATTCTTAGTAGTGCAAGATGAACTTAGTATAGAGTTATGTGGTAGTTATGTTAGAGTTAAGACATAACTCCGCATTATCATACACTTCACTTCATATATACTTGCTATCCCTAGAGATCAGTGAGTGGAGGCATCCACTCAATTTGGTAGCGATATCCACCTACTTTACGGTAGACTACTTAGTAGTAGAAGAAGAATCCTTGTTATAGTAATAGACTTTGCCCCTACTAGTTAGGCTATAAAAGGTCCCACATTATTATGATAGAGTATTTCCTTGAGCAGGGGGAATAGTTAAGTATCACGATACTACACCTACACTGCACATACTTTTCTTTGAGCATAAATCATCACACTATTTCATAATTTAATATTTGTTTAGTTTGGAATCTATTTTTGGTTTGTGTATGTTTTGTTATTGCATTGTGCCTTTGGTGACAACTGTATGGGCAGTTGTCTGGTCGATTATTTCTAAATGATTGTATGGACAGTTATTTGTTATCATCATAGTTTTGGTTATCAGATCAGAAGTATAGAATTTCTTAGGAACTACATAGAGAAATGAAGTTTTGTAATGATTCTTATGCAATGAGTTTCAGTAAGTTTATCAGTTTAAGTTAGTGTGAACACCCAATTTTGTCCAGACAAAAAAAAATAAAAAATAAAAAATGGTTATGGATGACCAATAGGAAAAATTAGTTAACTTTGCTTCTATTAATCAATAATAAAAAATAATAATAAAAAGTAATGAAAATAAATAAAAGTAAATAAGGCATGCAAAAAGAAAAAGAAAAAAGAGAGAGGTTTGGGCTTGGATCCATTGGGCTTACTTATCTACCCGGATCCACCCCATGACCTGGATCCACCTATGACCCAAATATTGTGTCAAGAGAATTTGAGAGACAAAAATTGATGTAAGTAGTTTCAATTATGAGCAACTTGGAAGGACTCCTATCTGTGGAGAGGGATTGAAAGCTTTTTTAAGGGTTATCTGTATTGAGAGAGAACTAATTTTTATTTTCAATTTGTATTGTGGGGGTGAGATAAGCTGAGAAGTTTGAAGAAAGTCTATTGTAGTTATGGATTCATAGCCATTTACAGAGTCCTTTGCTCAGTATTTTTTTCCTCTCTTATTTTCTTTCCTACCAATGTATCATGTTAACTATTTGAATGATATCACTTGAGCTTTTATTCAGCACATTCAACTTATACTATGCGTTTTGTTTGTTTAGTTGGGTGCTAGATCCCTTTTTCTTTTCTTATAAATTCATGTTTGATATACATGTGAACTGCGAATTTGTAGTGGTTGACCATGATTTTGATTTCTAGCAAGTAATTGATGGGATTAGATATTTCCTTATGTTTCTGAGTTAGTGTGATGCTATCTTCCCTCTTTTAAATAGTAGAACATGTTCAAGAAAATTGCATGTTAACTGTTTGACCAAAAAGCCATCACATGTGTATATATATATACATATGTTTTCCTACGTGTATGACATGAATACTTTGCTTCCCCTAAAATTAGATTGTTCTGTTTCTGGGAGATGATTTAGTATCATGATTGTGTTGTCACATTTTTTTGTCATGTTGATTGGGATTTGTAGAATCTTCGATTTCTTTCATAAGGGGTATCTTTTGTGTTATTGGTACAAATTTGACTTGAGTTAACAAGGATGCTTAAGAGGGATTTCATTTTGCTTACTATAGCTTACTTCATTTGGAAATTTGCATACCTGTTTATTGCTGGTTATTCATAAAAGTGAGAAAGAAAAGCTGATATCAGAATTATGGTTCCCTGTTTATTTTGTTTTCACTTGTTTATGTGGTTTCTCTGGTCTGAATTATTTCCCCTTGTTAATAAATCTCTATTGTGACAATGATTAGGAGCATAAATACTTTCTTGAGAATGCCTAAGTCTGATGTTAGTTGGCTGGGAATTCTAAAGGCTTGTATCATGTTTTTTTTTTCTTTTCCTTGTGATTCTTCATTCCACTTAATGATGGAGTTTGGGCTGAGACAAAATCTTGTGTGTTCCATGATAGGGTTTTTAAATGTAGCTGTCCATGTTGGTCTACGTTTGTTTAGGGTGTACTAGTTTGTTTGCTTGTTATTTTTGTCGATTACAAGTTAATAATAATTGGACAACCTGATGCAACTAGGCCTGTACAAGTGCCTTACATGTGTGCCTAACATGTTTCTATGTGGTAAAGAAATCTAGAGATATGGACAATTGTGTGGCTAGTGGTCCCTATGCATAACTTTGCATTCTTATCAAGTTTGAAAGTGCGAAAATGAAGGGAATCAAATCATTTAGAATTGAAATAAAATGAACAGCCAAAAGAAAATAACCAGGATTGAATAAGTTAACAAGTAATAAAAATGGTAGGTGCCGTGGTAGTAGTTCACGTGAAGTGCTTTTAGTGAATGTCATCTTTTCTTTTCTTTTTATTAGTAGTTTTTTTTTTTTGTATTGTGTTTATAGTGTTCTTAGGAAAGTAAAAATAGAAAACAAAAATTAAAAAATGACAAAAAAAATAAAAATATATATATAAAAAATAAAATAAAATGAAATAAAAAAATATTTGAACCTTGTTAAGAAAAATAAAGTGGGATTAGCTGAGCTGTGACAACTTATTAATCTTGTTTTCTCTTTTAAGATCATTTAAGTTGTGACAGCTTGATGATTCATTTTTTTGACAAAAAAGAAAATGAAAATTAAAAGAATTTTCAAAATAAGAAACCTTTTCAAAATTAAAAATAATTAACTCATTTATTTTCTAAAGAACTACGTGGCTTTGAGTTCCTCATTGCATATGAGGATACGTAGGAGTAGAATCTCTATTCTGTCAGCCAAAATTAATAATTTTTTATAATTTATTTGCTTATTTCGTTATTTTTAAAAGGGTAAAACAAATATTTTCAAGAGTTATTAAAAATTGTATAACTGACTTAAGGTACCGTCTCAAGATGGGTGTATTAGGGGTGTTGTGGGATTAAGTTTCTACCCTTCCCTCTACATAACCAACTCCCGAATCCAATTTGGTTTTGAAGACCATTTTTCTAGGTTTTCTAATTTTTCCTTGATTTAAATAAAATTGGTGGCGACTCTTAAATTATTTTATTTTTTTGCCACTCCCGCCGCGATCACGGTCGTGACAGTTAGGTTTATTCATTTTTGAATGTTTATACTATTGGTTTTGGTATACTTATACTGAGAAATATAGTTTCTCACCCTGTTTGTTGCCATTTAAATCTAGGTGGAAGTTCATCCAAGGGTAAGAAAAAAAAAGTATGAAGACTAGGATAATTTTTATGCTTATAGTTTAAAGCTTTGTATTTATTTACTTTACTTTTAGTTTGTATAAAGTTTATGTATACAATGATCCCTTTTTGTAGCAATATGTATGTATATAACTTTTAGTTTCTACAAGGCTCTCCATTATTATTTACTTAAATGATATGAATTAGTATGATGTTTAAGTTAGAAGTAGCATAACTAATGTTATTTATCCTAGAGTATGTTTGATATACTAAGATATCAGTATTAGGGTGTTACACACATCGAACCCATATCAATAAGGTTATTTTTCATCTTTCTCTCCATTAATGTAAACAACACATAACCAATAATCAAAAGAGACTTTACAAAGCTTGTAATATAAGGTCAAGGGTTTGAGTTAAGAATGAAGGGATAGGATAATGAAAACAAAAGTTGAGATACAAAATCATGCAAATTTCACAATCCAAGCCTCAAAATATTAAACAAGTGTAAAACAGAGTATAAGAATCAACACAACATTCACTTTTTTTTCCGTTCTTTTCTTTTTCTTCTTTCTTTTTCTAACACCTCTATCCCCAAACTTATTTATTTATAACATAATGGGTGAACTTTCTTTTCTTTTTTTTATTTTTTTTAATTTCCAGCTCCACAAAAATTTATGCACAAAAATAACAAAGACTTAAATAATAAAATAATATAAGATATGCACTCAACAAAGGTTATGTAAGAGAGGAATTTTTTTTTATATATGTGGGTATGGAAAAAAGAAAATGTGGGTAAAGAAAAAAATAAAGGCCAAACAATAATAAGGCTGCAAAAGGAACCTAATGATATACTATATTCACAGGTTGACTTGAAAGGCTCAAACGGTCCAAAGAAGGCCCTTATCATTTCCTTAATCATGCATTGCCTAGGATTTTACATCAAGAGAGAATCAAACAATCTTCTAAATGCAAATCATCCACACACATCATTCCCATAAACTTTCTCTAAGCCTGACATACATGCATAATCCAAAGTCTATCAAATATAAAGATGGGAAGAACATCCATAACAATTGAAACAATAGAGATAAATGCAACTTATGGATTCTCATGTGCTATTCCAAGAAAACAGATCAATCCACAATTTAAATAATCATTGGATATTCAATTTAACGCACTGGCATGCACAGTTTCAACACAATAGGGTGATGATGACAAAATAAAATAAAAAAGAACAAATAAATAAATGCAAAAATTAAAAGCTAAAGGAAAGAGAAGAAAAATCTTTTTGGTGACCGACAGCTATATACATCCCCCTACAAAGGCTCCGAACTCAGGGAGGCACCTAAGCCGACTCAATATTACCTTCAAAACAAAAATAGAAAAATGATAATCAATAAAATAACAAATAACAAAATAATAACAAAAATAAAAGAGTAAACAAAAAGAAAGAAAATTTAGGTTGCCTCCCAAAAAGCGCTTGTTTAATGTCATTAGCTCGACGTTGCCTATTATTATTATGGTAGCTTGAAGCAAGAGAAGTAAGATGAGGCCTTTCTTTTGTCAGATCTTTGCCTCCATACTCTGTCACTAGCCTTGGAATCCTCTCCAAAGACATTTTAAACTCGACTTGAACCTGGTTATTATGAATACACCTTAGCTTGTGAAATTTCATCAGGCCATGAAGGTCTCAATTTTTCAACAGATGACAAATCAAGTTTCTATTTATCAGAAGATTTCGGCCCTTTGTGCAATGAATTATGAGAAATGGGAGGACCTATCTGCAATGAATCAAGGGAAACATAAGGATCTTTTCCTATTCGAACAATCTTAAAGAGATGAGGACTTTTCTCCTTTTCATCAACAACCTTGGAAGTGGGAGAGTCAGCATTAATCAATGGTGGAGGGCTCTTACTAGCCAGATCCTGTAGAGACTTATCTTGATTGCATTTACCAGGAGCATAGAGATCTGATATCAATGCAGATTTATAAAAAATGTTGATGGTCACCTAATCTCCGTCCACCCTCAAATAAGTTCACCTCTTGGTACATCAATTAACCCTCCTGAAGTAGCTAAGAACTGTCTTTCAAGAATCAGAGGAATATCAGCATCCTCATACATATCTAGAATCACAAAATCAGCAGAAAAAATAAATTTGTCTACCTTTACTAACAAATCTTCAATGATACTATATGGATGTTTGATTGATTGATCAGCTAATTAAAGAGACATTGTAGTTGGCTTCATGTTATCAAGTTGGTGTCTTCAATAACACCAGGTTTTTCAGCCATATAGGCTGAAATTCGAGTCATTTGACTCGAAATTGCACTATTCGTGCAATTTTCAGTTATATAAGCTGCAATTCCCATTATTACAACTTAAGGCCGAATATACTCAGCTTGAAATGTTAAATAGGCGTCTATACGCCCTAGAATCATTTTGAGTAAAGCAAGCAATCTCACTCCTTATCTTCATAAACATTGATAGAGGAAAATATCGAGTGAGGAACTTACTAACTAGATCATCCAAAGTGGAGATGCTTCCTTGAGGCTGGGCTTGTAGCCAGTTCTTGGCTTTATCTCTCAAAGAAAATGGAAAAAGTCTTAATCTGATGGCATCATCACTAGTTCCATTATATTTGATAGTATCACAGAGTTACAAGAAGTTAGCAATGTGTAAGTTTGGATCTTCTGTTTGACCTCCCCCAAACTGATTCTGTTGCACTAGCTGTAGAAGAGCTGGTTTGATTTCAAAATTATTAGCCTGAATAATAGGGCGCACAATACTAGTAGAAACATTCTCAGCAAATAGAGTTGTATAGTTAGCCATAGTGGGTCTTCTTTGTGCATTAGCTTCAGCCATTTTCTCTTCTTCAAGTTTCTTCCTTTCTCTAGCTGCTTTCTTGTTTGCTCTTGTTGTTCTCTCTATCTCTAGATCAAAATGCAATTCTTCTGACTCCACAGAACCTTGCATAAACAAACAAATAAGCAAATCAGAGTGAAGTAAAGAAAAGAAATTAAAATTTAAAAATAAAAGATAAAAAATAAATGACTAATAAAAATAAACAAAGAAAACAAAGAAACAAATTAAAAAGAAAATTTAAAGAAAATTAAAATTAAAAATTAAAATAAACAAAAGAAAAATAAAATTAAACAAAGAAAAATAAATGTTTAAATTAGTATCTTTTCAACTACTATTTAATATTAATAACAATAATCTCCGGCAACGGCGCCAAAAACTTATTGTGAAAATCGACAATTACACTGAATCGCAAAAGTAATAAAAAATGAGTAAGAGTATTGTCCTATGAGGATTAAGTTATTAATTACTAAATTCGCTGAAAGTGACACTATTTAAGCTAACGAAGAAAGAAAGTTATTATAAATTCAATTAAAAAGAAATATAAGTAAGTAAAACAATAAATCAAAAGGGCAAAAAATAATGGTATTAAAACGTTTGAGTTCAGACTTTACTTGAATTCTTTAAATACACATTCAAATATTAG
This sequence comes from Ormosia semicastrata, assembly GCA_029884595.1. Classification (NCBI taxonomy): domain Eukaryota; kingdom Viridiplantae; phylum Streptophyta; class Magnoliopsida; order Fabales; family Fabaceae; genus Ormosia; species Ormosia semicastrata. Next base: position 41,941,128 of record JAQQTO010000059.1, read on the forward strand.
TTTAACTACGTTCTATTTCAATAATTTATAGTCAATTTCTAAAATTAATTAATACCTAATCTCTTAGTATATTAATCTTCTTATACTATTTAGAATTAACTAATCCCTTAGTCTAACCCTAACTAGAAAGATATTATCAAGAATGAGGGAATTAAAAGAAAAGTCACATAACCCACAACGTCTATTCCTAGCGATTACAGAAATTATGGTGTTTATCACATGTTCTAGGTTCATGCAAATTTTTCTAAATCATACATCAACCCAAAAGATCATTCCCAAATTGATCAGGTTTAGAAAAATATTAAGAATAGAGATTAACACGTAAATCATGAAATAGAAATATAAATTAAACCCACAAAAGAAGTTACATCATTTAAGAACAAGATCCATCATCCCATTAACAAGGGAAAATTAGTTACACATGAAAAAAGAAGAACACAAAAGGAAAAATATGACAAGCTCCATTGTAGAAAGATGGAAAGGTTGAAGAAAATCCCTAATATTCAAGCCTAATTGTGCCCACGCCACTTTAGGATTTGTGTCTCTTGACGGCTGTTGCCTTCTGTCCAAGTATGTAAGAGTGTGAAAAAGTGTCCTGAATTTGGCAAAATTTTCTTATTTAAAAGAAATTCACGCTGTTGTTTATACGTTCAGTGCTCAAGCACTCAATTTCCAGTGCTCATGCCCTGGCTCACTTAAGTGGAACTCTCTAGAGTGCATTTGCGCGCTCAATTGGTGGATACTAGCACTCAAACATTGGTGTCTAGATAAAATTCTTTTTTTCTTCCTTGATCCAGCATCAAATCTTTTCTACGTGCAATTACCTAACAAAAACACTTAAAAACACATAATAAGAAAATAATTAAAAATAAAAACATAACAAGACTTGAAAACAAAACTCAATTGAAACGATTAAAAGATGATAAAAACTCAAGATTTTGAACAGTAAAAATATGAATTTTTTACAGATTTATCAAGTGCTAAATTAGCATCAGCTACTTAGAGAGTTGAACCTTCATTAGTAAGTTATATATATATATATATACATTTCCTTACCTTCAAAATCTTTTTTCATCGTATAGTTAATATTTTTGAATTATGAACATGAATCTTCTCCAAAAGAGCATAGGGAGTCCACTCCCATATCTTCAAGAAGATTTAGGACTCCTTCACCTATCTCTTCTTACCCAAGGGATTCGAATCCCCTTCCAACCCAACTCAGCCTTGGTCAGAAGCAACTTTAGCCTTGAGTTCTTGCTTCGACAGAATGTTCGATGCTGAGGTTCAAGCCAAAAAATAATAGCACTAAGGCACAAGATATCCCCATCGAAACTAATGTTGAGGTCTGACATTTAATAAATTTATTTAATCTTTTACTTGTCTCAAATTATTCTAACCTTATCTCTACATTCCCCAAGAAAACATAGTTTCTGAAGTTAGACCTAATTCCAAGGTTCTTTTCATCGAGATAGACGTTTTTGTTTACTTTTTAAACTGAAATCATTAAATATAGACTAGAATTTTCATAAGCAAACCTTCATTGCCAATTTTCTTTGATGCAGGAAAAAATCATCCCTACACTTGAAAACATTCCTGCTGAGACCGAAATCCCAGTTTCAATTGAAACCATTCGGGTTTCTAAGGCTGCACCTTCTACTGCCAAAATTCTATCAATTCAAACTAAAATCTATTTCGAGGAAGAAGTAGAAACCATATGCATTGATGATGATGATGATGATGGGGATGACATCCAGAAACGTCTGAAAGATATTTTATCTAAACAATCTTTATCCTTGAAGTCTCATCATTCGACAGCCCACTCAAAAGTGGAGGTCCAAAGTATTTTTGACCCCTAGCTATTAAAAGAACTGGTTGATCTTTCAAGCTTTAGGCTAGACCAAGTTATGGTCATTGAAGAGAAAAAACAAAAAATGTTAGGCTTACTTGACTAACTAAATCAAAACAAGTAACTTCTGGATTCGAATGCCCAATCAATGGTCTAGAAGTTAATTGACCTTACAAAGGACTTGTCAACCAAGCTTCTCAGTATTAATCAAGTCATCACCAATAACCAATAATTGCTCAAACAAAAGAATTAATTGATGGTAAATGTTGTTAAGGTAAAAAGGAAATACTTAAAGCTCACTTCTATTCTTTCATCGACTCAGCAAAATATTAATCAAAATGAAGAACGAATTAAGGAGCTTAAACAAGAACTGTTACTGCTTAAAGAACAACAAAGTGAACTTCAAGCCCTGACTGGGGATTGTGCAAGTCGAGAACAACCTCTTAATGAGACCTACGAATGGTGGACTAATGAAGGCAATCAAGTGATGCAAGTTATCCAGAACTTAGTTCCATCTTTCGAAGCAGCCTTCGAGGAAAAGAAGAGAATTGTAGATGCTTGGGCCTCTTTGTTTTCAAAGCTTCAATAAATATTTATATATTTTGTAATGACAATTCAAATTTTGATTACTTTTGAATCGAAACTATGATTTTTTTTATAATAAAATTTTAATTTCGTGAATGGTTGGCCTGTATGTCTTTAAGTATTTACCATTTATCGAAGTGATCTTTTAGTTTGAATTAACATTAGTAATCGAATAAACATTACCAAAATAAACTTTTTCGATTCAATATGGCCTCTCCCAATTTGGGGACCATTTCCTAAATGACTTTGATTTTTTCTCCATAGGTAAAATAATCTTCCAGACCAAATCACCAATAACAAACTCTTTTCTCTTGACTCGAAGATCATAGAATTTTGCAATTCTTTTTTTTTGTCAAATCAAATTTTTAAGAGCAATTAATCTTTCCTCATCTAATTAATTTACTTCATCAAACATCAAATCCCAATAATCTTGGGTAGTAATTTCATCTTGACGTTATAACCTAATTAACTGAAGATTAATTTTGATTAGTAAGACAGCATCATGACCATAAACTAAATGATATGGCATTGTACTAATAACTTCCTTAGGATAATTTCGATAAGCCTATAAAACTTGGCTCAAAGTCTCATGCCAACTCCTTGGCTTCCGACTAACATGTTTCTTAATTAAACTAATTAAAATTTTATTGGCTGCTTTGACCTGCCCATTAGCCTGAGCGTAATAAGGAGTCGAAGTAAGTAATTTAATATTCCTTGACTTAACAAACTCAGTAATATAACGTCCAGTAAACATAGTGCCTTAGTCAGTAGTTAAAGTTTGAGAGATACCAAATCTATAAATAATATTTTCTTCAACAAAATTAATAATATCTTGCTGAGTAGCATCCTTCAAAGGAATTGCCTAAACCTATTTCGTAAAATAGTCTATGGCAACTAATATATGTTTGTGCCCTTTAGAAGATGGTGGATGAATCTGGCCTATCAGATTGAGGGCCTATCCTCGAAATAGCCAAGGTTTTATAATCGAATGTAACTCACTCACAGGAACATGCAGAATGTTTCCATGCTTTTGACAACCCTCGCAAAACTTAGTGTATAAATGACAATCTTTAGCCATTGTAGGCCCATAGACTCTCTGCCTGCGCAATACCCATTTCATCTTTCCACCAGCTTGATGAGCACCACAAATACCTTTGTGTACTTCTGCTAAAGCTATATATTCTTCTTTTTCACTTAGACATGTCAATAAATTTTCATCTACTATCTTTTTATAAAGTGAATATCCCATTGTAACATAATGTAAAGCTTTGTATTTTAATTTCCTTTCGATTGCTATGTTTGGGTTTTGTAAATAATTAACAATTAATTTTCTCCAATCAGAATCATCCATATCATTAATTAGGCATACTTCTAATTCTTGAATGGATATAAATTTTCTCTGATTTCAATTAATTTAATGAAAGTTAAACTTGAAATCTTGTAACCTGAAGCTATTTGGGCAAGCTCATTGGCTTCATAGTTTCTTCCCTCGGAATATGTTGCAATATAACTTCATCGAATTCACACAACAACCTTGCTGAAAAAGCAAAGTACTTAAACAAATTCTGATTAATGCATTTATATTCTCGAGTCAATTACTTAATAATTAATTGGGAATCACCTAATACTTTAACACTTCTAGCTTTGAGTGAAATTAAAGTTTGTAAGCCAGCTATTAAAGCTTTATACTCAGCTTCATTATTCGAACATTCATGCTTTAATTCGAATAAAAATTTAGTTGGAGTCTCAATTAGTGAAATAATTAGAACCCCAAGACCCACACCTCCACTGTGTTTTGATCCATCGAAATATAACTTTCATGGTTTCAAACCAATGTAGTTGATATCTTTTTCTTCGATGTCAACACAAGGGTGGTCAGTCAAAATGTCTGCCAACACTTGGCCTTTTACAGCCTTTTGTAGTACATACTTTAAAGAAAATTCTGTTAAAGCAAGAGCCTATTTTCCTACTCTACCATGCAAGATAGGTTTAGATAACATATACTTTATTATATCAGTTTTTGAAACAACAAGTACATCATGTGGCTTTACATAATACTTTAACTTAGTGCAAGAGAAATACAAAGCTAAGCATAATTTCTCGATTGTACTATATCTTGTTTCAGCATCTATCAAAACTTTACTAAGATAATAAATGGCTCTTTCGATTCCATTCGCATCTTCCTGGGCTAACATACACCCAATAGTTTCATTCGATGCTGAGATATACAACTTCAAAGGGCATCCAAGCACTGGGGGCGTCATTATTAGGGGATTAGTCAAACAATGCTTGATTTGATTGAATGCCTCTTGATGTTCTTCTTCCCATCGAAACTCTTCTTTAGCTTTGAGTTTCAAGAGTGAAGAGAAGACTTTGGTTTTTCCAGATAATTAGTTTGAAATGAACCTTCTCAGGAAATTAACTTTTCCTAGTAGAGACTGGAGCTATTACTTCAGATTTGAGAGATGTTCCTGCTCTTACCTCAATTTTACCAGCACATCATTAATGTAAACTTCTATGAATTTACCAATAACATAATGGAAAATGGTATTCATAACTCTTTGTTATGTGGCTCCAACATTTTTCAATCCAAATGGCATGACTACCCATTTGAAGGTGTCAATTGCTCAGGACATCGAAAAACTATTTTTGACACATCTTCTTCTGTAATGTAAATTTGATTATACCCAGAATAGTTATCCATGAAACTTAAAATTTCATGACCTGAGGCTGAATCAATAAACATGTCAGCAATAGGCATAGGATATTCATCTTTAGGATTAGTAAAATTTAAATCTCAAAAATCAATACATACTCTTAACTTACCATTCTTTTTCATAACAGGAACAACATTAGAAATTCATTTAACATACCTGGTGGTTTGAATGAACTTAGCCTTTAGTAACCTTTCGATTTATTCTTTGATCTTTAAGATCACTTCAGGTGCAAATCTTCTTAGAGCTTGCTTGATTGGTCTTTGTCCTGCTTGAGTTGGTAGTCTATGTTCCACCCAATCTTGACTAAACCTAGACATTTCTTTATATTCCCATGCAAAATAGTCTTTATATTCTTCGAGCAAATGAACTAACTCGTACTTAAAACTTGGTTTTATTAGTTTACTTATAAATGTAGGTTTATATATTACATCATCCCCTAAATTAACCTTTTCTGAAGGATCTTGTACCTATATCTTTTTAATATCAGAAGACAGAGGAGCTTATTCGAATCCTAAAGGAGAGTAATCATAAATACAATCCAAGTTGGTGTCTTCAATAACACCAAGTTTTTCAGCCATATAGGCTGAAATTCAAGTCATTTGACTGTAAATTGCACTATTCGTGCAATTTTCAGTTATATAAGCTGCAATTCCCATTATTACAACTTAAGGCCGAATATACTCAGCTTGAAATGTTAAATAGGCGTCTATACGCCCTAGAATCATTACAATTTTGAAGCTAAAATGAAGTAGCTTTTGGTATGACAGAGAAACTTATTAGGGTGAGGGCCAACATCTCAACCTCCTTCCTATCGAGAGCTGCTGAATCCCAAATGCAGAATGGTCTGACACCAGACATATATATTTGTAGATCTGCATGGTTCTGATTTACATGACACAGGGTGTCATCAGCCTCAATCATCTCGAGTTCCCCCAACTAATTCCATAGGAACACCTTTTGATGGACAGTCGAAGGAACAACACCCACAGTATGAATCCGATCTCTCCCTAAAAGCATATTGTAACTGGCCTTCGAGGGAACAACTATGAACAAAGTTGACCTCATAACTGAAGCCATTCTGACATCAAGAATAATAGCCCCTTCTGATGTGGAGGACCTTCCATTAAAATCTGTCACCACCATATTGTGTGGCAACAAGTCAGCCTTTGTTTTGCCAAATTTTCTTAGTAACTTTTTAGGCAAAAGATTGATGGCAGCTCCCTCATCGGCCAGCACCTTGCTCACTAATTTACCATTTACTGTTGCTTTGATAAACAATGGGCGCAAATGACTTTTCATTTCCAGAGAGGGAATATTAAAGACTGCAAAATTCTCCATTACTTCAACCGTATCCTCTTCGACCATATACCAACTAGTCTCTTCTGAATCGTCTTTGAAATCTCCTCCTGATCTACTTCCTGGTCACCTGAAATGAAAAAATTATAAGGAAGAAGAGACACCACATTGACACCAAAAATGATGTCTAAATCATCCTTAAACCCAAATTCGAACGAATCTGTGATAACATTCTCATCCATTGGACTTGGAGGTTTTTGTTTTTCTATTTTTAGGGGTGGTCCTTGGACTACCTGGGCATATGATCTTTGTTGCTACTACAACTTGGTCAATGCCTGTTGTTGTAATTGTTATTGTCGAAGTCTCTGTGCCTTGCGCCACTAAGACTTGAAAAAATATGAGCTTAAACCCTGGTTCGAGTTCAAACCTTCTCCTTGAAACCAGGTGTTTAGTCTTCCACCAAAAAGATTTATCCCATATTTGAACTTTGGCCAGAATGGCATATTCTAGATTTTATGAGGTTGAAGACTATTTATGACCCATTGATTAGGGGCTATTTTGGAAGGGGGAACCCTCATCTTCCCCTTCCTATTACTCTCTGGCCCCTGCATTACCATAGTATTGTAGTTTGTTAGCTGATTATTGATATTGATCGAGGCTCCTGTAAGGGTTTTTTCTTTCTGCGTTCGCTTCAAAGCTTCCTGGTAAGACTTGGCAGCCAGTCTGTCGAAGACAGCACTGCATCAGGGGCACAAGGATACTTCCTTTTCCTCCTCCTTCTTCCTTAGGAGGAATTCAACTAAGGTTTCCCTAGCCTTAGGGAAAACTTCCTCCTCTATGGCTTCGAACGCATCGAGGCTATAGTTAGTGAGGCCAGGAGAGGATTCCTCTACTTCTACCATATTAACTTCTGTGAAGCCAATTGGTTCTATATAGCTGGTATTCACTTGGAATGGATCAGCATCCACCTTCATGCTTTTTCTTGTTCTTAAACTTTAATCTTCCTTCCATGATGCTTTTCTGAATCAAATCCCTGAAACGTATACAATTGTTAGTCGAATGACCATATCTATTATAATACTTGCAATATTTTTGACCCTTTATTTCTTCTACTGAAGGGATTTTATGTCTATCAGGAAGTTTGATTTGCTTATCTTTTAATAAGACATCAAATATTAAATAAGCTTTGGAAATGTTGAAAGCATATATTGGCCTAGTAGAAGACTCATATTATCCTTAGTTCGATTAGGCATTAAAGATGAATAAGTATAAGGTGGACTAGATTTTAACTCTGCTATGTTAACCTCATTTTCCTCATCATCCTCACATTCATCGATTTTGACATAGGCTACTTTATTGTCTTTCAATTGCTTAAAATATTTATCCTTGCTAGTAGGAGTTTTGACATAAGCAATTTTTTATTTTCTCATATTTTTCCTAAGTCTTTCCTTTTTGAGTTTCAATTGCTCAATTTGCCTTACTTTATCAGCAATTTGAGACATGTTAAGGAGTTGCTGGTTTATTAGTTTCTTTCGAATAGAGTAATCTAAACCACCACCAGCCATTTTGACTACTTCAGACTCAAGAATAACGATGAAACATCTAGTCTTCATTTGCCTGAACCTAGCTAAGTAATTATATATGGACTCCTCATGTCCTCTTCTAATATTAAACAAATCTACGAAACTTACTTTTGTCTCTCCTCTAAAGAACTGATCATGAAAATTTCTTTCCAACTAGTTCCAAGAGTGAATCGAATTTGGTGGAAGAGTTGTGAACCAAGTAAAGGCATTCTTAGTTAGGGAGCTAGGAAAATATTTCATTTTCAATTATTCATTTGTGGCTACATCACCTACCTCGATTATATATCGAGCAATATGTTCTACTATGGATTCTCCATTTTTCCCAGTAAATTTACTAGAAATCTTAGGCGTTTTCCATCCTTTAGGCAATTCTGCTTGTTGGATAAATTCTGGGAAAGCTGACACAAAATAGGGTCTATTTGCGTACCCCACATTAAACACATATCTATTAAGCACTTGTTCAACTGCTTGATTAATATTCTATTGACCCCCAAGATTATTAAGCCTAATCCTTTCTAGGAGGTTATCAGCATCTTGATTTCAATTAACTATTTGAAATCCTACATTTGAGCCATGTGGAATTTCCCTTGACTGGTTATCCTCAACTGTATTATTAATATTGGGATTATTTACCAACTGGGCATTATCTTGATAAACAAGCTAATTGTTTACCCTTTGATTACCTACAGAGTCCTCTGGGTTACCAAAAACATCTACAATCTTACTCATTTGTCTAGCCAATATGGTGTAGGTATTATTTGTTAACTCTATGAGTGGAGTTATTACCGTAGTCATCTATTGAGTCAGCATATGGATCATCTCATGGTTACTTTCATCAATTTGTTGCCTGATATTATTCAAAGATGTATTCGTATTCCCTGAAAGAATCGAAGACATATCTCTAGGCATGTTAGGGAATACTGGTATTGTCATATTTTGCCTATCAGTTTGATTGGTACTTGTTTTTGTAATTTGGCCACCATCATTTACCATTTAGTTTCTTGGTGAAACATTAGGTATAGGACTAGTATATGTGGCTTGGGCAGTACCTATGTTTTGTGTAACATTTTGGGAAGTGAACCCAGGAGGCAGCCTATATAAGGGTGCAGTTCTATTTACCCTGAGAGTTCTAGTTTCTAAATTCGAAACAGGGTCCCCTGTGATTTCACTAATCACGGGCTCTAAGGCTTGTGGTAAATTTGTAGAGACTATAGTGTCTCTATTGACATTGGCTCTATTATTCCCTATTTGAGGGTTCTGAGCACTCAAAGATGTGTTTTTAGACATATTTAGTAATATTCTACCACTTCTTAAGCACATAAACTTCACAAAATCCTTTAAGATATTTACTTAATTAACGTGTCCCACCAGGCGTGCCAATTTGTTTACCAAAATATTTCAAAAATAGCTAATTAGATTATGGTAAACCTTTTGTCTAATGGACACAGTTTGATTCTCGATTTCAATTCGAGGAAGGGAATCGCTTCCTCTTGGAATTCTAGTCCAAGTTAGTATCTTAAAGAAATTCAAATGATGATTTCGAATTCAAAATGGTTATACAAATTCAAAATCAAATGTTTATGCGTATTTTTAACTTAATGAACAATAAGTTTGAAGATAAGAAATGTTTTGTTTCTGAAAAATAAGAAAATGCAAATGCAAATGAAAATAAGTTAAGTGTTAATGACATGGATTAAAATACATTTGAAGTAAATGTAACAGGTAATGTAAATTACAAAAAATAAAAGCATAAAGTAAAACAATTCAAAGTAAATGCAATGAAAAGTAAACGTACAAGTATATAAATTGTAAAAAAGTAAAGTGGCAGAAAAATAATAAAAGCAAATAAATGAAAGCAACGAAAGAACTCAAATGACCCTTGAAAGACTCACTTGATAAGGAGTAGAAGAGAATTTACAAAGAAAGTAAAGACTGGAAATGTAAAATGAACTTTGTATCTAAAATTGTAGTGAAACTGAAAATGGTACATGAATGAATGTGGATGGAAACATACTGGACTAGACTTGCATGTTGTTTGTTCAAAATGTCAATGAACGTGAGAGCGTGAGTTTACAAGTGTTTGTGAGTAATGGATTTTCAATCCCTAAATGTTTCCATCATCTTGGTATTTGTAAACTTCCTAAGTAACTACCATTTTCTCAAGATCTTGACACGTGTCTAAAACAAAGATAACTACTAAATGATTAGTAATCTTTGTTTAATAACCACTAAATTCTTGTTAGCAATCCTCGTACTATAAGTAACTGCTTAATTTCAATTATCAATCATTGTGTTGTCTTGATCTAACATCTGCAACCGCTGTTAACTTCAAATTTAAATTCAAAAATCTCCTTTTTTTTAAATTCAAACTTCAATCTTCAACCACTTTTTGGTTTTCTATCTAGTTGAGATCTTCTATTCTACTTCAAGAATTTGCTAAGTGTAGCTATGCTTCAAATCTCGACTTCGATATTGAATCAAAGCCTCAATACCTAATATGAAGCCAAAATGACCTCAATTTCATATTAAGATTTATTATGTCAATTTTGAGTTTCCATTACAACAATAACTGTCGAAGTTTTCGATCTCCAGGATCCACTCGAAATTCTTAATTATGAAATCAAAAGTAACATCTTCATTATCAAATCGAAACTAACACTAATTTTATATCTAATATCTTTCGAAGACAAATCATAACAATTTCTCTTGTCAACTCCCAAATCGAACAACATCTCTTGATGGCTTTGTTACCCTTGATTCTAATCAGATTTGTGGAGTCACAAAGTAACCTTTTGATACTTACTCGATATCAATAAATCGAAAATATGTTATTTTTCACCAACAATAGGATATTGTAATTATCCTTGATATAGTGAAATATTTTCAGAGTTTGACTCGTGATTTTTTTTCCCTTAGTGTATAAGGGAGTTTTTCACGTGAAATTTGGTGTATACTTCTTGATTTATATTTTTTGTACAAATAATACCGATGAGTAGGTCTCATTATAAAAATATTATTTACATACTTTACTATTTTATTATTTCTTCTTTACAGATTTAAATATATTTTTACTTACATCTATAAAGTGTTCAAGACATGTGAGGTGTATCATATTCTGATTTCCTAACACTGCCACCATTGGTGAAGTGGTCTGGATGATGATTACAAGGAACAGGAAACTTCCTTCGACCTCTGGCTGGTGGTGATGAAGAAGGGTGTACTGTTGAGCCTTTCTATGTGTGAAGAGTACTGTGTTTGCAAATGTAGAAACCCAACTGAACGAACAGCACTTGTCACTTCCTTTAACTTTGCTATGTCTTCACTCTTTCGTTTTGTGTAATGTGTACTTTTGTAAATGGAAGTCTTTTTTTTTTTGTCTGATTGTTAATGAAAGTCTAGAGTTGCCATATTGCTTGGAGTGGGTCGGGCCTAAATGCTCAAAATGGCTCGAGTGAACTGGTCCAATTCAGACTAAATTTAGAGTTAATATGCATTTTGATTCAGCTCGTTCGGCCCGACCTAATATATGACATAACGAGAGTATAATAGATTTGACATTTAAATATTTTTTAAATAAAGAAGTAATGATATTTACGTAAATTTTATCCTCTTGAATCATTTAAAAAAATTTACAATGAAACTTAAGTTTTATTCAATGGATTACACTAGAATTTGTGAGGGTTTTATTTATGCAAGTATCATTTTCTTAAAAAAAACGCACACATACACATGTGCGTTAATAATAATTAATGTGAACATAAATTTTTATAATCTCTAAGTTCTAATTTTAGAATGAGATAACTTCCCATTTTCTTAAACTTTTATTTATCAAAGAAGTTTAAAAAAAAAAATCTAACATTAATGTGTGCAATCCATTTTTTTAAAAAATAGTTTTTTTATCCGTGCATGCACGAAAAGAATACAAAAATAAATATAATGTAAAATGAATTAAAATCAATTTAATTGAAAAGAAAGCGAAAATAGATATGAGAAAGAAACAAACATTTTATATGCTACCAATCATGCATTATTTCCCCTAAAAAACGAGTCATTATTGACTGAAATGGAATGGAAACTAAATGCAATTTGCAATTTGAGCTAGTCTGGTGGTGCTTGTGAAGTGCAATTTGTAAATGGTTGGCGACAATATTGTGATGCAGACAAACTGAATGGGAAAGTGTCGTTCGGTTGAAAGTGTGTTAAAAGAATTAAGATACTTTCTTTTGTTTCCATTGATGTTTATTATATTGCAACAAAATGTTGCATGAAGAAAGAAACTTGTATATATGCGAATTTGTCTTTTTTTGGTGGTTTATTGTATGGCTTGGAAAAACTAATCCTATGATTGGATTAGTTTTATCAATTCTTTGGGTATAAACGTTGTATTTATTGTTTCATGCTATATTTGTTTGAGAAATATTTTCCCTATACGTTTAACTTTGAAATTTATTGTGTGTATCATTTTAAATTTAGAGAAATTGTTAAAAGCATTTTTTCCATAGGCCATACGTTCTCATAATTAAGCTATAATTGATTGGTAGGTCATTTGTAAATTATTTGTATTATCTCATTGAGATTTTGTGATATATCATAACATTAGAATAAGAAAATCTCTCCTTTCTTGAATATATTTTTTGTTATATATATATATATATATATATATATATATATATATATATAGTAAACAAACAGTAATCCAGTAGAAATTAATAGAGCAGCATGACTTTCTTTTTCGTTTCCTTGTACATACATAAGAAGTTTAATTATTTGTCTTCCACACAATTAGGAAGGCTTTAATGGTCTAAGATCATACAGTGAAAGAGGAATGATAGGTCAAAATTGAGACAAAACTGCATGTACTTTTGGTGGAATTTGATAACAGTAAGCAGTAGCTAGTAATGAAAAACACGAGTTGACAGACCCCAAACCAAAAGCAAAAAACGAAGAGAGATCAATTCTATCAAATACTTCAGGTGCTGCTCAACCTGAAGAAGAACAATAAGATGAACCTGGAGACAATGGTACTGGTGAAGAAACCATAGGAGTAGAGCCATACAATATTGCTACTGGCAGAGAAAGACGACAATTCAGAAACCATAGAGATATCTGAATTCTGTTGCTTGTGCACTTGACTCATCAAATGCAGATCCTATAGCCTTTGCTTTAGATATGGCGGATGCTGCAGTAAGAGATGAACCATCTATCTATCGTGATGTAGTAAACAACAAGGAGTCAAAGGAACGACTAATAGCAATAAATGAGGAGATTGAATCTCTTCAGAAAAATCAAACGTGAGAGCCAGTACAACTTCCTGAGGAGAAAAGAATAGTTGGTTGCAAATTGGTCTTCAAAAGGAAAGAGAGAATCCCTGGCATTGAACTTCCAAGGTTCAAGGCAAGACTAATAGCAAAAGGTTATACTCAGAAAGAGGACATTGACTTTCATGAAGTATTCTCTCCTGTGGTGAAGCATAGTTCTATCTGGATCCTATTAGCTATTGCAAGTATGTTTGACTTGGAGTTGCATCAACTTGATGTGAAGACAACATTCTTATATGGTGAGCTAGAAGAGCAGATCTACATGAGTCAATCAGAGGGGTTCGTAGTTCCTGAGAAAAAGAATCATGTTTGTCTGTTAAAAAAGTCATTGTACGGCTTAAAGCAGTCCCCAAGGCAATGGTACAAAAGGTTTGATGCATTTATAATTGATAATGAATATAACAGAAATCAATATGATAATTGCATCTACTCTAAAAAGCTTTCAGATGGTTCTCACATTTATTTGTTGTTGTATGTAGATGACATGTTGCAGCTTACAACAAAGCTGGAATTAGTATATTGAAAACTCAGTTAGGAAAAGAATTTGAGATGAAAGACTTAGGTGCAACAAAGAAGATTCTTAGTATGGAAATTCATAAGGAGAGACATCGTGGCAGATTGTGCTTGTCTCAGCAAAATTACATTATGAAAGTGCTACAACGCTTCAATATGGATCAGTCTGAACCAGTTGGTACTCTCTTAACTGCTCATTTTAAACTATCTTCAAAGGAATGTTCGAAAACTAAGGAGGAGGTGGAGCATATGACTCATATACCTTATTTTAGTGCAGTTGGCAGTCTCATGTATGCCATCGTGTGCACAAGACTAGATTTTTCACATGCAGTAAGTGTGGTGAGCATATTTATGAGCAAACCGGGAAAGGTGCACTGGGAAGCTATGAAATGAATTATGCGGTACTTAAGAGGTTCCACCGATGTCTGTTTGGTGTTTGATAGTTAGCAAACTCGTAGAGTTGTAGGCTATGTAGATTCTGATTATGCAAGAGATTTTGACAAAAGGAGGTCATCAACAAGTTATATCTTTATAGTCTTTGGATGTACTATTAGTTGGAAGGCGACATTGCAATCCATAATTGCATTGTCAACTACTGAAACTGAGTATATGACATTGACTGAGGCTGTGAAAAAGAGCATATGGGTGCAAGGTCTTTTGGGTAGTTTTGGATTGAACGAAAAAGAACCAATTATACATTGCGATAGTCAAAGTGTCATTCATCTGGCAAAGAATCTTATCTATCATGAAAGGACAAAGCACATTGATGTTAGACTTCATTTTGTCAGAGAAAGTATCAACAACGGTATAGTTGCAATTTAGAAGATAGCGACAACAGAGAATCCTATAGACATGATGATGAAGTCATTGTCAGTTGACAAGTTTAAACATTGCTTGGACTTGATCAATATTAGCAGAGGTTGAAGACTATTGTAAATGCAAGCCAAGGTGGAGAATTATTAGTCGGTGGCTTGCAGTAAACAAAGGGAGGAAGAAACCTTGCAAATTCGGTCGTGGATGGCAGATGCATTTTTAGTGGATAGTTGGAAGTGGAAGCATTAAATATAATTAGAGAAGTCTCTATAAATAGAGACATTTGCTTCATCTGAAGAAGTATGAAAATAAACAGGAGAGAAGCAAACGAGCTTTTGAGCTTCTGAGAGTGAGATAAAAATAAAGTGTGAGGAAATTTCTAAATGTGTAGTGTGTAAGTATATACTGAGAATTTTGAATTTATTTTCTAATATCTGTAATACTAAAAATTGTAGTAGGAGAGGGTTTCACTAGAAAACATTATATTTTATATCTCTTGTGTGTGAGAGTGTAGATAGGATATTGTAAATATCCTTGATATAGTGAAATATTTTTTGCAGTTTGTCCCGTAATTTTTTCTCAGTGTACAAGGAGATTTTTCATGTTAAATTTGGTATGCAGTTCTTTATTTACTTTTTTTAGTACAAATAGTACTGACAAGTGGGTCTTACCATAAAAATACTATTCACGTGTTTTTACAATTTTATCAATTCTTTTTCAAGAATCTAAATACACTTCCGCTTACATCTATAAAGTGTTCAAGACACTTGAAGTGTATCCAACTCGTGATTCCTGGACAAATATACAAATATATTATATTGATTATTTAATGTTGATCGGCTTACTACACATAATTTATGTGCATCATGTATATAGAAGGATTTTTTCCGTAGGCCACACGTTCTCATAATTAAGCTATAATTGATTGGTAGGTCGTTTGTAAATTATTTGTATTGTCTCATTGAGATTTTGTGATATATCATAACTTTAGAATAAGAAAATCTCTCCTTTCTTGAATATATTTTTTGTTATATATAGTAAACAAACAGTAATCCAGTAGAAATTAATAGAGCAGCGTGACTTTCTTTTTCGTTTCCTTGTACATACATAAGAAGTTTAATTATTTGTCTTCCGCACAATTAGGAAGGCTCTAATGGTCTAAGATCATGCCGTGAAAGAGGAATGATAGGTCAAAACTGAGACAAAACTGCATGTACTTTTGGTGGAATTTGATAACAGTAAGCAGTAGCCAGCAATGAAAAACACGAGTTGACAGACCCCAAACCAGAAGGAAACAACTAAGAAACATCAGCCAGCAATGAAAAACACGAGTTGACAGACCCCAAACCAGAAGCAAAAACCTAAGAGAGATCAATTCTATCAAATACTGTGATTCATTACTATCAATTATCAAACTTCAAATCGGATTCTCTCTCTCTCACTCCCCAGGCATTCTCTTTTTCTCTTTCGGCGGCTGCCGTCCGTTAGGTAACTTTTTTCTATCTCCTCTTTCTCTGCCGTCGCTGGCACTGAAAGTTCAGCTCTAAAACATTATATAAAGCAAAGCAAATGCTGGTTCATGCATACTCAACAAGCGAGTTCAAAAGACGTACCATAAGAATTCATAGGCAATTATGACTTTAATGAATGGCCATAATGCTGATGAGCTCTTTCAAGGTCAAGCTCTCTTGTACAGACACATATTTAGCTTCATGTCACCTATGGTTCATGGGTGGACCACAAGGTCAGATGCCATTGGATTATGTTTATGATAAATCAAAGGTAGATTTTGAAGAACGCTACCAGTTGTGCAGGTAACCTCTGAAATATAATATTTGCAAAAGTGGTTATATTTTTAAAGGGTAGATACTTCATGTAATTGGGATTAAGTTAAATCCACAATCCCTAATGCTTAATCCAGTAACACACCATCAACGGTGAGACCGTGTTGCTCCGATATAGTTTACCTTCGCCATCTATAATAACAACACCTAACCCCAAACACTGTCACCCAAGTCTGCTGCATCAGTGTTTAGTTTCAAAGCTTGAAAGGGCATTTGAAATGACCAACTCCTGGGGATGATCTTTGCCTTCAGAGCAAAGCTTATTCCTGGACAGCCAAATACCGTGAACTAGAGAGACTAGCTGCTCCACTACATCATCTAGCAGTCTACTGATCAGATCATAAAGCCAACCTTGTAGAGATTGCTCAACCCCCTCAGAATAGCGAATACCCAAAGGAGAGCTGAACCAAAATGCTCTAACCCAACAACAGTCAACGAAAAGCATGGAGGAGGGTCTTATTTTGTTGATTTCAGCGGGGATAAGATGTGTCAATTTGAGCTCCTCTCTGAGCTAGGTTCGATCTAGTGGGCGGAGAGTATGACATTAATCTCCAAAGGAAGTGATAAGATTTTGGGGGAATTTTAAGCTTAAGATTTTATGCCACTTAATCAGAGAGTTTTCAGATGAGGAACTGGAAGAAGTTGCTTCATTTGGCTCACTCTTCTTTATAAAGTGATATGCTGAGTTAACTTTGAATTCAACAATTTTAGTTTCTCCCCAGATGAAATTATCCGAGACCAAACATTGTGTAATGGGAATGGCCAAGATCTGAACTTCCTCAAAAGGCATGATAGTTGATAAAACTAAGAGCTTGTTTGACATGTTGTAATAGGCATGACAAGATGAGCTAATACAATACATTATGACTTTATCAATTATTTAGTGTAAATAGTGTATTATATCGGTTTATTCATCAAACTCCTCTTATACATTAAAATGACGAATAACTTAATCAAGCATTGGAGGGAGGGATTAGACTTGATAGAGTTTTAATGTATAAGTTCTTATAAAGACTTTTTCATTACAATTCTAAATATCTCAATATCCTCAATCCTTACATATTAAGCTTTATACTATCATATCTTATAATTAAGTCTTATGCTATCAGGTCTAATATTATCAAGCTTTATTCTATCTTTCGTACCAAACGAGTCCTAATTGATTGTTTCACTTTCTCTGATAAACTCCAGAGAGATCTTAGACGATAGCATCAACTGGAATATTATTTATGGGAGTCCATATGTGGTGTCCAGCTTGGTTTGGAAGCCACCCATCTGACCAAACTTTTATACTATCCCCAGATCCCACTCGCCAATAACGCCCTTTTTTGAGAACTCATGAGGTGTTGGAGATACTTCTCCAAGTGTAACTTGGAACATGTCCCACAGTGGCATCATGGAAAGAGGAACGGGTAAAATATCTAGATTTCAAAACTCTAGACATGAGGGAGCTAAGATTATCTATCAATCTCCAACTTGTTTTACAAGCAAAGCTAAATTAAAAGCTCTAAAACTCCTGAAATAGGACCACCATTATAATCTTTGAATCACATAATTTTGACTAACGAACCCAGTGAATCTTTCGTTCCCGAACTTATTGTCCCACCAGAAATTACTGATCATACACTTAATCTTGTTATAGAGCTCATTTGGCAGGAGAAAGCAACCCATAATGTAACTTGGAGTCGCCTAGGCAACATACTTAATTAACACTTCCTTAACAGACTGTGAGAGAACCTTCTCTTTTCAATCTTTAAGTTTCTTCCACATTCTATCTTGGACAAAATCAAATACCTGTTTCTTGGATCAACCTACAAAAGTTGGTAATCCCAAGTACTTTGAATGACTCTTCATTGCCTTTATATTCATCCATGGATTTCGAATTTTCTGACTGTGTGGACAATTCGGCTAAAGAAAATTATTGATTTGTCCAAACTTAAGAGTTGGTCAGATGCTCTTTGGTAGAGATCGAGAATATCAGTAAGAGAATCAACTTCTAGTTCTAAAGCTTTAGTAAAGAAAAGATGAGAAATCTGTGGGGCTAGCCCAAAAAGAACTTCAGCACACAAAATAAAGAGATAAAGAGATAAAGGGTCTCCCTACCTAAGACCCTTACCTGGCAAAAATCTCTGACAAGGACTCCCATTTAATAGAACTGAGTAAGAAACAAAGTTTATACATCTTAGAATGAGAGATACCCACTTCAGTGGAAACCCCATCGCATTTTTTGCAGTTTGTCTCGTAATTTTTTCTCAGTGTACAAGGAGATTTTTCATGTTAAATTTGGTATGCAGTTCTTTATTTACTTTTTTTAGTACAAATAGTACTGACAAGTGGGTCTTACCATAAAAATACTATTCACGTATTTTTAAAATTTTATTAATTCTTTTTCAAGAATCTAAATACGCTTCCGCTCACATTTATAAAGTGTTCAAGACACTTGAAGTGTATCCAACTCGTGATTCCTGGACAAATATACAAATATATTATATTGATTATTTAATGTTGATTGGCTTACTACAGATAATTTATGTGCATCATGTATATAGAAGGATTTTTTCCATAGGCCACACGTTCTCATAATTAAGCTATAATTGATTGGTAGGTCGTTTGTAAATTATTTGTATTGTCTCATTGAGATTTTGTGATATATCATAACTTTAGAATAAGAAAATCTCTCCTTTCTTGAATATATTTTTTGTTATATACAGTAAACAAACAGTAATCCAGTAGAAATTAATAGAGCAGCGTGACTTTCTTTTTCGTTTCCTTGTACATACATAAGAAGTTTAATTATTTGTCTTCCGCACAATTAGGAAGGCTCTAATGGTCTAAGATCATGCCGTGAAAGAGGAATGATAGGTCAAAACTGAGACAAAACTGCATGTACTTTTGGTGGAATTTGATAACAGTAAGCAGTAGCCAGCAATGAAAAACACGAGTTGACAGACCCCAAACCAGAAGCAAAAACCTAAGAGAGATCAATTCTATCAAATACTGTGATTCATTACTATCAATTATCAAACTTCAAATCGGATTCTCTCTCTCTCACTCCCCAGGCATTCTCTTTTTCTCTTTCGGCGGCTGCCGTCCGTTAGGTAACTTTTTTCTATCTCCTCTTTCTCTGCCGTCACTGGCACTGAAAGTTCAGCGCTGAAAGTTCAGCTCTAAAACATTATATAAAGCAAAGCAAATGCTGGTTCATGCATACTCAACAAGCGAGTTCAAAAGACGTACCATAAGAATTCATAGGCAATTATGACTTTAATGAATGGCCATAATGCTGATGAGCTCTTTCAAGGTCAAGCTCTCTTGTACAGACACATATTTAGCTTCATGTCACCTATGTGTCTTAAGTGGGCTGTTCTACTAGGCATACCAGACATAATCCATAACCATACCAAACCCATCACTCTTCCTGAGTTGATTTCCACTCTGCAAGTTCCACCACCGAAAGCTCCTTTTGTCCAGAGGCTCATGCGCTTTCTGGCACACAATGGATTCTTTGCTATAGTAAGAATCCATGACGAAAAAGAAGATCATGAAGGAAAGGAGGCATATGTTCTGACTCCTGCATCAGAGCTCCTTGTCAAAGGTACTGACCATTGTTTATCTCCAATGGTAAAGTTTATTGGTCATCCAATCCTGATTAATGACATAAATCATCGATTGGGGGAATGGATTGTTTATGGGGAAGAACGCACAATATCTCAGACTGCCTTAGGAACAGGTTGTTGGGACGTTATTCATAACAATTTTGAATTTATGAATGCCTTCAATGAGGGCATGGCAAGTGATTCTCAAATGCTGAACTTGGCATTGAGAGATTGCTATTCAGTCTTTGAGGGGTTGGATTCCATTGTGGATGTAGGCGGCGGAACTGGAGCCACCGGAAAAATTATCTCTGAGGCATTTCCTAAGTTGAAATATGTCGTGTTAGACCTTCCACAGGTTGTAGCGAATTTATGTGGAAGCAATAATTTGAGTTATGTTGGCGGAGACATGTTTGAATTTATCCCTCAAGCTGATGCAGTTCTAATAAAGGTATGCATATGTGAAGAACTAATAATCAATTTCTTAATCTAAAAATGCTTTGAGACTTACTGCATCAATAGACCGCACTGATTGACAACCAACGACGTCAGCTAGAGGAAAAACGCCGTCGTTTGGACAATTTAGAAAGGTTTGTGCAGGCTGGCAATGAGGGTGGAGAGTGAATCACAGTTCAAAGGGAAGCCCATCATGTCGGCGCCAGAATCATAGAAAACAATGACCCGGCCCCCGACCGCCAGCAGCAATTTTCTGATGTCTTAATGGCGTACAGGGTCCCGAGGAACTTCAAGTCCCCAAGCAACGTGAAGCCTTACGACGGGACCACGGATCTGCAAGAGCACTTGGATGCCTATACTCAATCCATGCAGCTCCACGGGTACACCCCGGAATTGTTATGCTGTGCTTTCTCGCTCTTTCTGAAGAAGGCTGCTCTTCTTTGGTTCATTACCTTACGAATGAAAATTACAGGATGAGAGGACCTCACGCAACGTTTCTTGCTACATTATACTACTGCCAAGGAACGACCGAAGTTGATTGACTCTCTCTCTGGAATTCGCCAAAAAAGTGATGAATCATTGCTCGAATACATAAAAAGGTTCAGTCATGCTTGCGTGGGTATAGAAAGCCTCGATGACAGGATAGCCCTCCATTATGCTAGAAATGGCCTACGGACTGATTCAGACTTTTTTCAGTCACTAGCTAAAAAGAAGCCGGTCAGTTTAGATGAGTTTCACTTGTGGGCAAACAAGTACGTTGAACTGGAAAAAATTATCAGGGCCAAAGAGAGCCTAGAGAAAGGTGAACCAGTTCAGAAAAAGAATCACAATTCTAACCAGTCCCAAGATTCCTCCAAGGGTGAGCGGTATAGGCCTAAGTATTTTGAGTATACTCCTTTGAACACCCCTCGAGAAACAATCTTGAAGGAGGTCCTTCAAACCGAGTTCCAGGATATCAAAAGGCCACCACCTGTTAAAAAATAATCCCAGAGGGATCATTCGAAGCATTGCAAGTGGTACAACAGTTACGGCCATGAGACTGAAGATTGTTATCAGCTCCAAGATGTCATCGAGTCCCTGATCAAAGAAGAACGTCTGCAGAAGTACATCAGTGGTTTTCATGGTAATCAAGACCGCGGAAGGAGAAGGGATCAGAGATGAAGCCGCAATCCACGGCGGAGTCCAAACCAGCGCCGACAAAGAACCCGGAGTCCGGCTGGAAGAATTCGAAGTCCCACCAGAAGATCCTGAACCCCGACACACCGAGATAAGGAGAACGGACAAGGACAAAATCGGGATGCTCAAGGAGATGGATACCGAAAAGACAGACTAATCCACACCATAGCTGAAGGGTTTGCTGGAGGAGGAATATCAAATAATTCCTGGAAAAAGGCACTACGGACGGCGGTCTTAAGCGTGTCAAGTTCCTCACGAAGACCACCCGTCCAAGACAATGACACACCTCCCATTTCCTTCTCCGAAAGGGATTACGGTGATATTATCCGAGATCATGACGACCCACTAGTAATTTCTAGAATAATATCTAACGCCGAAGTTCACCGAATCTTTGTGGACCAGGGGAGTTCGGCAGATATCATGTTCATGGATGCCTTTGAAAGGCTAGAATTCCCTTTGTCTGCATTGACACCATACAAAGGAGAGCTTACTGGTTTTTCTGGAGAGAAGGTCACCCCGGTGGGATATTTTGAGACTTTTCTAACCTTGGGTGATGACAGCATGTACAAAACTGTAAAGGTGAGATTCTTGGTTGTGGATTGTCCTTCAGCTTACAACATCATTTTGGGACGTCCTACATTGAACGGCATTGCCGCTATAGTCTCCACCGCCCACCAGGCCATGAAATTCCTTAACTGGGATAACAAAGTGGTCACGGTCAAGGGCGATCAGATTGCAGCCTGCAAATGTTACAACGAAAGTTTGAAGGTCAGTAGGGCATCTAGAAATAAGAAGGCGCACACACCTATCCCAACCCACCAAGTCAATGTCTTAATGACCGAATTGGATGCACGAGAGGAAATCTGAGGCACTAGACCCCGGCCCGATGGAGACTTGATTCCGTTACAGCTTGGTGATAAACCTAATCAGACCACTAAGATTGGGGCAAACCTTAACGAGTAGGAGAAAGCTCAGTTGATAAAACTCTTACAAGAGAATAAGGATCTTTTCGCCTGGACATCTGCCGATATGCCTGGAATTAATCCCGCTTTCGTCTCCCATCGTTTATCTATTAAATGGGATGCAAAGCTGGTCTCCCAAAAGAAAAGGAAGGTCGGCCTAAAAAGGCAGCAGGTTATTGAGGAGCAAGTAAAAGAGCTCCTGAACGTTGGATTCATCAGGGAGATCTCGTATACCACCTGACTCTCGAATGTTGTCTTAGTTAAAAAATCCAACGGCAAGTGGAGGATGTGTGTGGATTATACCAACTTAAACAAGGCATGCCCTAAAGATCCATACCCCCTCCTCAATGTGGACAAGCTAGTTGATAGTTCCTTTGGTTTCCAGCTACTGTCCTTTATGGATGCTTACTCCAGGTACCATCAGATTCCGATGTACCCCGGAGATGAAGATAAAACCGCGTTCATCACTAAAAATGAGAGTTATTGCTACAAAATAATGCCTTTTGGATTGAAAAATGCCAGAGCCACGTACCAGAGAATGATGAATAGGGTCTTCGAAGATCAGATAGGAAAAATGCTAGAGGTCTACATCGATGATATGATAGTCAAGACCCTGTCGTTAAGATCACACACCTCAGATGTAGAAGAAGTATTTATACAGCTTAGGAAGTACAATATGAGGCTTAACTCAGAAAAGTGTTCGTTCGGGGTCCAGGCTGGAAAGTTTCTGGGGTTCATGCTGACACACCGGGGAATCGAGGCAAACCCCGACAATTGTAAGGCTATTCTTGATATGCACAATCCCCGAAGTATGAAAGAAGTACAACAGTTAAATGGACGAATCGCGCTTCCTGGCTGAAGTCGCTCACAAATCCCTCCCACTTTTCAAATTATTGAAGAAGGGGACAGGATTTGAGTGGACTCAGGAGTGTGAGGACGCATTCATCTCTTTGAAAAATATCTTGTCGTCCCCTCCAATTCTCACAAGACCTGAGCCAGGAGAAACGTTGTACATATACCTTTCCGTTCACGAGGAAGCCGTTAATGCAGTACTTGTCAGAGAAATCGAGAGAGTCCAGAAGCCAGTCTATTTTGTGAGAAAGGTATTGTAAGGCCCCGAGCTCTGGTATCAAAAGATCGAGAAGGTTGCATTCGCACTCATCGTCACGGCCAGAAGACTAAGACAATACTTCCAATGCCATCCGGTGGTAGTAAGGACAGATCAGCTTATCCGACAGATATTGCACAAACCGGACTTGGCAGGAAGGATGATTGCCTGGTCCATTGAGCTTTTCGAGTTTAGAATCACTTACGAACCCAGAGTAGCAATCAAGGCGCAAGCACTCTCGGACTTTCTAGCTAAATTAACCTCAGAAACTAACAGAGCCGAGGAAACCCAATGGACTGTGTTCGTTGATGGGTCCTCAAACCCGAGAGGAAGTGGCGCCAGGGTAATATTAGAAAATCTGAACGGAGTTACCATGGAAAATTCCCTCAGGTTTGAGTTTTTTACCTCCAACAATCAGACTAAATATGAAGCGTGCATTGCTGGGCTAATAATGGCTAGGGACTTGGGGGCCACCAAACTTAAACTTTGTAGTGATTCCCAACCAGTGATTTCCCAGATACGAGGTGATTATCAAGCCAATGAGCCACTCCTACAGATATATTTGTTGAAAGTAAAACAACTTCTCTCCAGTTTCTAATCGGTACAACTAGAGCACATCCCAAGGGAGCAGAATTCTAGGGTCGATCTCTTGTCTAAATTAGCTAGCATTAAGAGCCCGGGCAATAACCGCTCAGTAATCCAGGAGATCATCCAACAACCCTCAATCACCAACATGATAATTTTTCAGGTTGACGGACAGGAGCGCGACTGGGCTATGCCGTTGGTGGAGTACTTACAGTCCGGCAGTCTCCCTGATGACCCAAAGGAAGCTTTCAGACTAAAGAGAACCGCAGTCAGGTATACTATCTATAATGGGCAGCTTTACCGACGTGGATTTTCCTTACCCTTCCTTAAGTTCCTTACACCGAAAGAGGCCGAATATGTGTTAGCCAAGGTCCATGAAGGAAGTTGTGGACACCATCTAGGAGGGAAAGCCTTAGCTTTGAAGGCTCTTAGGGCAGGTTATTACTGGCCGACAATGGAAGCAGATTCTCTTACACATGTTCAAGTATGTGACAAATGCCAGCGGCATTCAGATCACTATCACGCCCCGCCTAAAGAACTGTCCAGAATGTCCATACCCTGGCCTTTTTATCAGTGGGGAACGGACATCCCGGGTCCGTTCCCTCAGGCTCCCGGGTAGCTGAAGTTTTTTATTGTAGCTGTGGATTACTTTACCAAGTGGATTAAAGCAGAGCCCGTGGTTACCATCACCTTGGCTCGAGTTCAGAAATTTACTTGGCGTCACATTATCACCAGATTCGGGGTTTCAGAGTCAATTGTGACAGATAATGGGACGCAGTTTAAAGACAAAGGGTTCGAAGAACTACTTTCCGGGTTAAAAATAAAACATCATTGTAGTGCAGTTGAGAACCCCAGAACAAACGGGCAAGCTGAAGCCACAAATTGGATCATCATCCGAGAGTTGAAGAGGAGGCTAGATGAAGCAAAAGGGAACTGAGCCGAGCAACTAGACCATGTCCTGTGGGCCTACCGAACTACTCCCCATTCCTCGATGGGCGAAACTCTATTCAAACTCATATTTGGATGCGAGGCCATGATCCCGGTGGAAATTAGAGAACCAAGCTGGCATTTCCAGAACTTCTCGCATGACGATAACTCCAAATTAATCAAGGAAGACTTGGACCTGTTGGAGGAAAAGAGACACATTGCCCACATACGTGATACCACGATCAAGCAGAGAACGACATCCCGGTATAACTTGAGGGTCAATCCAAGAAGATTCCAGCCGAGTGACTTAGTACTCCACAGAGTTGATGTCGGCGGAAGGAATTCTTCCCAGGGAAAACTAACCCCTAACTGGGAAGGTCCTTATCGCGTCGTAATCAGCATAGACAAAGGAGCTTATACCTTAGAGACTCTGACAGGGAAGCTGGTAAAAAATTTCTGAAACGCAGACAAACTTAGAAAGTACTACAACTGAGTGCCTTTTCAGGCCTAGACTCCTAGTTAACTTTGTTTGATCTGCCCAATTATTGTGAAACGCACATTGTGATATTCAATAAAATTTTATTTTTCTACTCAATTTTTAAGCTTTCAAGTCACGTCATGGTACCAACCAAGAAGTGTTAGATAGTTCGTGCAATAGAAAAATCCTACATTGGAAAAATTCTGGCACTAAACTAAAAGCACGAAAAGACCTGGAGAAGGACCAGGCTTTTAAAACATCGTCGCGCGGTATCCTAAAAAGTCAAATCAGTCAAATGGACCTCGGACAATGTTTCTTATCTTCGGCATGGTTCTTAAATGTTGGACTTATCTGGACATTAGATCCTAAGCTAAGGTTCAAACAGTTCTACAAAATAAAGAATATGGCATCTCGATAAACAAGAACAATAGTAATTGATAAAGCCCCAAATCTAGGTTAACGTTTACAAAAAATTGGGATAAAAATAAACCCAAAACCTCATGCAGAAGGTTAAAAAATAAAATAAAAAAAATCCTAATCTGTAACTGAGTCCGGACTGCGAGAGTTAGAAGAGTCTTCAGCCAAGTTTGAAGAGGCAACACGGGGAGCTAAAAGAGACCCCTCTCGAACCACCTTTCCGGAGTCAATCCTGTCTAAGACCAATGCAACCCCGGGGTTGAAATGTTGAACTTAGCTAATAGTATTGCAGAATTGATCTTCCTTTATCTTGGTACACAACGATATCAGCTGGTTGACATCGGCCTGCAGAAAGGTAATTTTAGCCTCACACCACTGGGACTTGGCACGAGAGTTATCATTTTTAGTCCGGAGTACGGCAATCTATTTTTGCTGCTCGGCCAGGGTGGCCTCTTTTGCCTTACTGGCATCCCTTAAAGCAACTACTTCAGTTTCCAGCTCCCGTATCCGAGATAAAGCCTTATCCTTGGCCTTGACAGCATCCTCCATGTCCTTGAGAACTTTGGTTTCACCCCTCTTGGCCGCTGCAAGTTTGTCCGCCATTTCTTGTTCATGTTCCTCGAGGGCATGCTCTAAGAAACGAGCCTCGGTAGCAATATGGATTCCCATATTTTGGAAAGCCAGCAGAGCTTCCTTTGGACTACGTCAGGCAAAGAAATCCTCAACCTTTTCATCAAGAATGTGGAAGTCAATAAACTCTCGGGGATCTGCTTCCTCACAAAACAGTTCTATTGGCCCGGAAGTTTCTTTTGTTATTCTCATTTTACTCCGGCCACTAGACTAACCTTCCTCCAATGTCGCCCTCTTCCGTCTTTGGGGTGATTCGGGAGAGTCATCCACGTTTATAGGCTCCACCGACTCAGAGGGAACCTCGGTCACCGTGGTCGTAAGGGCCGGCATGAACCCCATTGGAGGACTTGTCAAGACGTTAGAATTCCTTGCCCTAAGCACCTCCAAAATCGCCAAAGAATCATCATCCTCCATCTCGGCTAAGCTCTCTGCACAACATATAAACAAGTCATGTGGCATATCAAAAAATTTAGGCATTTAAATATACACTGTGGCGGCCAAATTACCTAGCACGACCCAAAGCTCATCATCATCTGGGCTATCTAATATATCATTAGGTCGGATGTTGCCGACCTTGTCCTCCCACATTTCAAAGAAGTTGACACATTCGACCTCTTCATCAGTAAGTTAGTTTATTTCCCTCTCAAATGATCGAGTAGGGATGCTCCACGTAGTCGGGTTCCAATAAAGGCTGAATACTGTCTCTTCTCCATTACCCAGCCAGAAAGGATGACTACCGCTAGCCGCCTTCAGCTTGAAGAATTTCTCCTTGAAGTCCTTATAACTCTCCAAATATAGAAAAAAATACAGTCCTTCCCTGCTGAGATCGAACTGAGAGTCAGGATTACTGTCGAGCACGGGATCCATGGACTGAATACCGTGTGTGAAAGTAGAAGAATGCCCCATCAGAGCATCGTAACCCCACTACCCGGCATATTCTTTCGAAGGCTAGGATGTTTGCCCAACCATTAGGATGGATTTGACTGGGGGCAGCATGAAGAGTCAGGAGAATTGAAATATCGAAATTGTTTAATGGAAACCGTAGTCCGAATCGCGTGAAAAAGTCCTCGTAGAGATACATGAAGTGCTCACCTTCTTCCCGGGTCCAGCACACTCGTTCTCTCCCCGGGGACAAAATCACGAACTCATCGTCCCTTTCACCCCCCTCGGTGAGCTCTAGATATTCTTTCAGCTTATCCAATTCTGCGCCGGACTCATAACGAGATATCCTGTCGTAAGCCTCATCAGCAACCCACGTACAAGGTAACAACGGACCTCGGCGAATCCTAATCGCCTGCTTGGCTTGTTGATCCAAAGTCGGGGCAGGGGCTTCAGCTCTTGACCGCCTCTTTCTAGCCATTTACTTTCCTGGAAGACACACAGAGGCCTAGGGTCAGAACCAATTATATTCGAACATCCAAACATGGCAGTGGGTAAGCAAAAAATTGAATACCCATGCACCGGCCTCTGCACCCACCGAGACTTAAGTCTCAGAGGGATACCCCTACCGCACACGGCGCAGTGGGGGAGGTGCAACATCAGGCAACGCCGTTGGAAACGGAGATGAAGCAACTATTCCCAAATTTTTATTAACAGAAGAAAAAGAAAAATAGTCCAACAGAAGGATGTATAAACATTCAAGTTATCAATAATGATGTTTAGAGCATATAAATACCTTGACAAAGGCTAGTAGAAGCTTTAAAACGTCAACACCGCCGCTGACAACCATGAAACTTGTCAGATTCCTTCTTAGACCATCAATTTTTAAGCGAAGATAGTAAAAGGTAAGAAAGTGGAAGGTCGAAACTCTATTTATAAAGGCTATAATTAGAGGATATTTTCATCCAATCAGTCTGAATTTGAAAAGATGTTTATTATGGCGCGCAAAATACTATGCACGTCCTCTCAACCACAGTAAGCCACGTGGCCCACGTCGTTATCATGGCAGTTGAGGGGACGGCTACTCAGCAGACCGAGACAACCCCAGTATCTACAACATTCACAGAAAAATTACGAACCCCAGCAGACTATATATCTTGACGATTTCCCTCTCGGTACCAAATACCCCGGTCAGATCGCTTAAGCTTTGCACTTCGTCTATCTCGACGAAGTACAGAGTTGGGGGCAACATGCTAAACGGACTAAGTTTTGGACTCACCCCGGCACAATATAAATTCTACAGATCAAAAAGATGGCAAAAAAGATGGATGATTTAAGCAAATAATATTTTATTTCATTCCATATATCATCATACATCAATACAGGGAGAAGAAAAACATTGGATATGAAAAGGTTAAACAACACTAACGAGCCCGGAGGCCAACTTCTTGCTTGCGTGCTTCACATCTAGATTCTTTAGAGCTCACACCGGTCTCTTCCCTGTTGAGGCTTCTTGAAAAAGTGGATAGGCTTCGAAAAACTGAAGATAACCGGAATAGGACACTGCTACGGGTTCAGGAAATTTTAGCTATACCATTCACCGGTTCCACTCACAATGATAAGAAAAGACCGGGGTGCGTCCTCTTCGGCTGAATGGGGCTTGGGTTGATCATGAAGAAGTTCATTCCACTGGAGCTAGACCAGTTTCATGATCGTTCCAGGTCACTTGAAAGCAGCCACCTTAATAGTCCCCCCGGCTTATCTAAAAGGAGGACCAAGAAGGGCTCTATTTCTCCAATTACCTCCGTCCAACACGACAGGGACTACAGAGCTTCCCAGCAAAGAAGTATGAATTAGACACACCTTCATACGCTGGGAAGGTAAAGTCCCCGCCCTCACTACGCTAGGAAAGAAAAGTTCCTAATGAAACAAGGTTGTTGGCAGGAAAAGAAGTATCTTCAAATATTTTGGGAAAAACAGAAAAATAGTGGCCTTTGTAGAAGGCAAAGCTTCTCTAACTCCCTCTGAGCATAAGCACAGGAATAAGAAAAATATCAAAACCATTCTGGAAAATAGAAGGAAAAATTCAAAGGAATTCTAAAAAGGAATGACTGTATCAGATGTGAACCTTCTGTATTTATAGAATGGGAAACTTTGACCAACCCTACGAATCAAATCAGCTGCATTAAATGCTTTCCCTTTCCTATTGGTTACGAGAGCAACAGGTGTTTGGGAAATATTGAAACTGATCCTCTTTTAAAGGATCCTTATCTCTCAATTAAATCAGAAGCAACAATTTCCAAAGATAAAGATTTGGATCTCTACCAAGTTTTAAAAGATCCCACCACAAAGGATCCCAGTAACCCAAGATGCAACAAGATCTAGACCCCGGGATAAAGGGTAAGGATTTACTACATTCCAATCCAAGGTATTTCTATATAATGGACACCGGCCTCGGTATGAGACGCAAAACCTGACTTTAAAGCCAGGGTGTGATCCACTAAGTTGAATAGAGCTAGTACCTTGACACTTGGCTATCCTATCAAAGCATCAAGTTAGGGGCAACTGTTCTGAACCGTAGACCGGGATACTACCCAAAAGGGCCAACCCAACGTATGCTCCACCGAATTCCTCCATCAATACCCCGGAAAGGGCTGTAGGACCTCGAGATACAGAACTCTGATGAGGATCATGGAGTCAACAGAGACTCTCATAACTGCTAAATTGGATCTCTCTGATTCTATAACCTCCTCAATAAATGACTGTAACGTCTACATTCTAATAATACCTGCATTGAATATCATGACTCCAATCATGCTCCATAAAGACTAGGCTAAGCAAACCTAGAGGGGGTAACTATTTTTCAATCACTGAAAGATTAGCACACAGTCTGACTTGAGCGTTGGAGTCCTTTTTACAGGTACCACCCCCGCCAGACCATCACAGTGGAGCGCAGCTGCAGAAAAGAGGAAACTACCATATCATACCTCCCTCAGGTATCTTACTGAATCCATTCAGAACATATTCAATAGCAACATATATTATTCGAATAGAAACACTTAGATTTGAGAAAATAGAGTACTTTATGCAATGGGGACTAAATGGAAATTTATAATATGACTCAATTCACTAATTAAAGTATTATGTGATATGAATGTGCATTTGATAAATTAGAAAGATGATGAAAATGTACACTAAATATATTCAAAAGATGAGATAAATTGAGATGTTCTCTTCTTATATGCATGAGATGAATTATAAATTGATTTGCTCTTTTACAAAGATAAAGTTGAGCTAGTATTAAATGATATATGCTCCTTTATTATTAAAGAAGAGCTAAAATTGAATTGAATTGATATATAAACTATTCAAATTTTAAAAGATAATTTTGAATAATTTCCAGAAAGGGAAATAATCTATAAACTCCAAATAAGAAGATGATATTGAATAATCTCTGAGAAGGAGGATAATCTATAAACTTCAGATAGGGAGATAATTTTGAATAATCTCCAGGAAGAGAGATAATCTATAAACTCTGGGTAGGGAGATGATATTGAATAATCTTCAGAAAACTCCGGGTAGGGAGATGATATTGAATAATCTCTGAAAACTCCTAGTAGGGAGATAATTTTGAATAATTTATGGGAAGAGAGATAATCTATAAACTCCGGGTAAGGATATAATTTTGAATAAACTCCAGAAAGGGGAGTAATCTTAAATAAATTCCTAGAAGGGGATAATCTAGAATAATCTTTGGGAAGGGAAATAATCATGAATAATACTCGAAAATGGAAAAAAAATACAACAATGATCCCCGAGAGAAGAGTAATCTTTAGAATAGGTGATGATTCTAACTTTATTGTTGAATATACTCCTTGAGAACGAAGGAATGAGATCCTTTATAGTTTTGGCTAAAGATACTCAGGAAAAAACTTAGTTAAATAATGATTCATGATGGGTTGAGCATATATACATTATTATAAATTTATTATTTATATATTGTATAAATTTGATGTTGAATATTTGCATTGGAGAATAAAGTAAATATTTTAGAGATATTGAGATATAGTTTGTGCTTGAAATCTTCTTGATATAATTTTTGGTTATTTGATAATGTGGTGAATTTAATACAATATTTGATTATATAAATGATGTTGTGGATTAAAGATTAAAATGAAGTTTCTGCCTTGGAAAGAGAAATGACTTGTTTTGACTTTTATCACCTTTTTTTTTTTATTATATTATATTATATATATATATATATATATATATATATGGAAATGATTTTTCTCAAAACAGATAGAATTATTGTGATTTCTCAAAACAGATAGAATTATTGTGATGTCACTGCATGTGTTAGAACTACTAATAATTTCTAAAATTCTCACCCCCTTTATATTTGTATTTCCATGATAATTCCAAGAGAAAAAACTTCAGCCATGTGAGATGAAGAATATGGATGAGAAGTTGTGTTATCTTAATTTTTGTACAAAAGAATGCACTTAGTTTATTTGCATTTTGTGCCTTGAAGGCCTATATTGTATATGGTACAATGGTGTACAAATTATGTATAAAAGTGAAATTTCTAGATATATGTATATTATATTTCCCTCGACAGGCTCATACTTTTATAAATATTATAAATGTTTTTATAAGTGATGTACCTAATTTTAATTACTAATGTATAAATCCAGATATACTACTAGTATTAGTATTAGAACGTTACATCCTCCGCGTTGATATTTTTGTTAGCTCTAGCCTGGAACTCATCCATCGTCTTTGGCTTTTTTTTAGTCAGTGAAAAGGAAAACGCCCTAGGGCGGAGGCCTTCCCTCATGTAATGTAGGTCGAGTCTTTCGTCTCAGTCACAAATATTTACTTCTTCTTTGTTGAATTGACATATGTAATCTCAGAGGGATTATTCTTTTCCTTGCTTTATATGGGAGATACATGAAATGGATTTAAGCAACACCTTAGTTGTAGTGAAATGTAGCAAAAATCACGAAGACAAGTTTTCCCAATTGAAAATGGGCTTTGGAGTCAAAGTGGTGAATCATCTCAAGGCTGTTTTTTTCAAAAAAAAGAGAAAAGAAAAACCCGACACATAAGTGGATCATCCCCTCCAGCAAATAGTAGAACAGAAACATAACCATCTAGGTGTTCTTGAGGGTCCATAATCCCATCATATGTTTCAATATTAGTTGGATATTTGAAGCGTCTAGGGATCTCGTAGGTCATCAATTCATTAGAGAAATGTTGGTTTTACTTAACCGACTTTCTCCCTTGATCATGCTCTCTATTTTCACGTACCGGGTTCTCAGTTATTTGTTTGGGTTCTGTGACCCCTAAATTTTTTGGATTATGTACCTGGTGTGGTGTGGAATGTGATTAAAAATTATATCAAAAATAGTTGCCAAGTTCCACCAAAAATATAAAAACCTTGCAACCAGTTGTAGTAAGCAAGGGTCGATCCACAGAGAACCAATTCAATTAACACTATTAATCTAATTCCTAAATTAAACTCTGATGAAAAATAAATAGTAAAAGTAAAAGGGGGGTTTTGTTGATTAAAACTAAAAAGAGAAATTAAACTTAAACCAAAATAGTAAACACAAATTGAATTACCAAGTTAAAGACATTGGTTAAGAGATTGAATCCACCACTAGATTTATATGATTATGCTAACTTACATACTCTTTATACCAACATGATCAATTATGTTCTTATGTGATTGTGAGATAAATCTCTTATTTTCCTTAAGTTTTGCTTAATTCAGCAACCGCTCAAATTAAACCCTAACCATTAGTTATTTGTAAAGCAACCGCTCTTACAACTACCTAATGATTGCATTAAGAATTAGAAAACCAATCACACTAAGATCTAATCACACAGGGATTAAATTACTTAGAACATATATTTCACTAGATCTATTACCACAACCGCGCATAATATATCTAGATCTACCACTTTTATAACTGGCAAATAGCACAAAGATAATTATACCCACATGAACATCATACATTCCGCTAAATTTACTACCGCAACCGCGCATAATAAACCCAGATCTATCACTTTGAAAGTGGGAACAAGTATAAAAACCTTCATACCAACAATAGATTCAGAAATATATGAATAAAAACATAACTGTATTGATATAAAGAAATATGCGAGATTCACATAATCAAAACTAGGGTTTCATCTTCCCTTAACCAAATAAGAAAACTAGCCACACATGGCAAATTCACAATCACAAGAAAAATAGAAGAAAAACATAGTTCAAAACGAAAGTGCAAAAGAAAACTAAAGATCAAACTAGTTTCCAAAAGTTGGGGATGATCAATCTCCGATTGCTCGAACCCGAGACTCCAATCTTCGATCCAATCTCCCTTCCCCTTGGTCTTTGTGTTTCCCTCAGTTCCCTTGACGGCTCTCTCTGTCCAGACCTCCTTAAAGAGCTCTAAGCAACCCTATTTATAGGTTTGGGAACCTAATTTAACATTAAAGCACGAAATTAACTTTCTGGTGCGACGACACGGGCCGTGTCATGCTACACGGCCCAACCCGTGTCTGATTCTGGAGACAAATTTCCAGCTATTCCAAGGTCAGAAAGGAACACGGCCCACCCCGTGTCACTTGACACGGGCCGTGTTGTCGGTCAAGACTTAAAATTACCCTTCCTCGTGAAGTCAGAGGCGTACACGGCCTACCCCGTGTCATTTGACACGGGCCGTGTTGATCAGAACCTTCCAGTCTTCAAAGTCAGAATGATACACGGCCTACCCCGTGTCATTTGACACGGGCCGTGTTGATCATTTTCTTCTAATCCAGCCTTGATTCTTCATGAATGCCCTTCTTCCTTTGCTTCTAGAGGTTGATACTGATTCCCTTAAGTCTCTTAACTCTTTTCTCAATAGCTCAAAACCAATGGACTCCATCACTCATAGATCTCCTGAAAATCACAATACGTTTATGAGTGTCTATAACCACATTTAGCATAGTTTCACAATAAACATCCAAAGACAACTCTAAATCAGAAACTTAGCTAAATGTCAATAATTGAGCATATATGGAGTTCAATTAAATCAATCATAAGGCATTTAAAGTATGGAAATAATCGACAGATCAGTACCTCGTTGCGGGATGACTCCTTCCTGTTTTCATGATTCAATCCTGTGGGGAACCTGATTTTTGTCTTCCTTCTCCTGGTTAGCAGCTCATTCCATGTCATGAATATGCTCATCCTAGAGTCTGACAGGAGAGATATGTTCTTTTTTAGATAGTTTCAGGAGACGTGATTCACCTTGTTAGGACCGAACTCCATTGTTGTTCTCCTATGCTCCTAAATGTTGTAACGCCGATACCCGTTGCTTGGTTTCTCTTGAAGGGGCTCTATGTGGACCAAGTCATTGTATCGCCAGAACGCGCCATGACTGAGGGTAGATGTTTTCGCTAGTATACGAAATCTCTTCTCCATCTCGCTTGGGTTCTGGTTAGGTAACAATTGGATCTTGAATTGGAGCAGAAGTCAGACGACGGCTAGAGGAGGGTTGATTTTGAGTGGCAGAAGCATGGTTTTTCCTGGTAGTAACCATGATGGTGGTGATGGAAATTGAATTTTATCATTCCCACATATGGCACCAGTAATCTGAACAGGTTTCAGAGGTGTCGTACCTAACCTGATTCAAAGTGGTTGTAGAAGTTAGATTCCTCCGTAGCACAGTCGTAGCGACGGTGAAGCAAGGGGTGGATACTTGCAAAAGGTACTCTGATACTCAAGTTAGACTATGCACAGGGTAGATAGAGTGTTTAGGGTTAGTTGCATACCTTTGCTACCTTGTGTGGTATTTATAGGAGCATCTTAAATGATAAGAATCATGTTTAAATCTGTATTAATTGATAGTAAATATTGTTAATTAGGATAATAATCTAATAAGATCATTATCGCTTATAACTAATTTCTCTATTTATGAAAGATTTTGTGAGAGATTTATTCTTCATAAATAGATATATTTATTTATCTAATAATGTTCACAAATATCTGAGATTCAATTCTAACAAATCGAGTTACTCCTAAACCACTAATCTAGATCCTAATTAAAAACAACTAGTATACAAGGAGTAGAGAAACTCAATGATTCATAGATGAACATGTTGGTTGCGGTTGACTGGGATGCTTCCCCCACTTTTGGCTTGCTCCATTAATAACCCTAATTTTTTTATTATATTTCTTTTACATCATTTTTTACAGTATTTTTCATATCATTAAAATTAACATTTACATATTAACATTTTCTCTTGTTTAATCACAACTAATAAAAGATAATATAAAAAATTATCTAAGAATTTTTTTTTGTGAGATCATCATTTTCCCTCCATTAATCAACCGCTGACTTATTAAACTTGTCTATCGTCTTTTGTTTTTTTATTGTTATATATCATGAAGTCCTTGTCACTTGTCACTATATATGACTACACTTTTTGCTGATCTTAAATCACTGAGTATGTGAGTCAATGGTAAGTGATTTAAATAGTTTACAAGAATTCTCTTATTCAAATTTTA
Source organism: Ormosia semicastrata (assembly GCA_029884595.1). Lineage (NCBI taxonomy): Eukaryota > Viridiplantae > Streptophyta > Magnoliopsida > Fabales > Fabaceae > Ormosia > Ormosia semicastrata. The sequence goes on from JAQQTO010000059.1 coordinate 41,977,414, forward strand.
TTGTCCATTAAATAAAAAACTTGTCTATTGTCAAAAACAAAAGAAAATACAAAAAAAAAAAATTCCACTTTCATATTTTTAGTCAATTGAGATAAATTTGTTGCTGAATGTGCATAGAATGCCTTATCTAATTAAGTAGAGACAAATCTTACCCTATCTTAAAAGATTAATTTCTTACATATTGAATAAATGATACTTTAAAAAAAATTAAGTAGAGGCTGATACATAATGAAAGTCCGGGCATTGAAGCTTGAGGATAATTACTTGTAAATCCTTTTATTCATCTGTAGTACATGCATACGGTCATTTACTGCATAAAAAATGCCTTACGTTATTTAAATTATCTCTCTTTTTGTGTGTGTCAAAAGATAGATAATTTTGTTATTAAAAATGAAGAAGGAAATAAAGTTTTAAGTACAAGATTCAAGAACAGGTAAATACTCAAATCACTTCAAATATATTGAAATTAAAAGGTAGCTAAAAATCAATAAAAAAAACACATAACCAATAAACACAATTTTTTCTTTTTTTGACTCGAGTATAAACACCTACCTTATAAAGCAACTCACTACACCTAAGAGAAATCCCAAGATAATACAACTTGGGAGGACAATCTCTCTTCTTTCTTCAAATTGTAGATCGCAATGAGATGTGTTAGTGTAGATTTGATCCTTATTGGCGCATAACGTACCATAAAGGTGGAGCTTTGTTATATTGAGTTCTTCAAGTAGCTCATTCTTGTTGAGGTATAAGACCTTGTTGTTGTCTTTGTTTTCATTACCGCCATTGCTATTATCTCTATTGTCGTCAAGGCTTTACTTTAATTTTCTTATCTCATCTCTATGAATCTCTATGATTTATAACTTTGGACAGCAAATCTAAAGGTCTTCTTATGCCGTAGGCCAGAAGTGTAACTAATCTTAAAAATTATAAGGCTAAAAAATTCTTCATCTACCTATATATAATACATCTTTGAAAGATTCAAACTCAAACTCCTCTAGATTTGAATCAATTTATTCTTGAAAAATAAACAAAAAAAATGAGAAAAAAACAAAGAAAATAAGAAAAAAATGTTGGATCTCAATGTTGAATATTCAATATATTCATATGATTGTCATTGGTTCATGATATAAAGCACTATCATACATATATGATTAAAGAAGAATGCGGAAGCCTACCTCCACTAGTAGCCATTGTTATCAAGCACTCTTCCTCTCAAGCAATCTAACAAATACCTTCACGAACTAGCAATCAGTTTCAGAGAAAGGAGATAAATCTTCTGGCCTTTGCCTTTTTTGTAGTATGTGAACCAATGGAGCATCATAGGCTTTTATAGGCAAGGCTAGGGACCCTCTCATGATTGCAGAATTGTAACTGCTCCTCCTTCATTAGCTCCTCCATTAAGAGCCAATAATCACCTTTTGTAACTGCCCTCCATTAAGAGCCAATAATCACCTTTTTGTAACTACTGCTTCCATTTGAATTTGTAACAGTTCTCCAAATATCAAGCAATGGTAATATTCAATATACGGGTCACATTAAATTGTTATTTCTAACATTCTCCCACTTGGCCCATATATTATCAGTGATAATCCTTATTTTTTACAATTAAATATGGCCACAAAAATAATTGTCAACTTAAGCTTAATGTACCTGATAATCACCTAGAAATTACCATACATGAATCATGGCAGTTATGCTTTAAGACAAACATTTCATTCCATGTATTACAATGCATAATTCTTTCCAAGTGAGTAAAATAGGGTCCAAACTTTATTGATCCAAACGAACTATAACTTTACATGACAAACTTAATGTGCACAAAGTCATATGAAAAGACATAAATATCAAGATTAACTAAATGAGACCCATACGAATCACATGATCCTGAAACACTTTAGCCGGCAATCCTTTAGTTAATGGATCAGCAATCATGGATTTCGTGTCTATATATTCTATGGAGACTAACTCCCTTTTGATGTCTTCTCTTACTACCAAAAACTTAATATCAATATGCTTACTTTGGCTTCCGCTTTTATTATTCTTTGAAAAGAATACTGCAGCCGAATTATCACATAAGATCTTTATTGGTCTTTCAATTGAATTGACAACTTGAAGACCATAAACAAAATTCTTCAACCATTTAGCCTATGATATGGCTTTGTAGCAACCAATGAATTCTGCTTCCATAGTGGATGACGCAATAATTGTTTGCTTTTTACTTCTCCAAGAGATAGCACATTCTGCTAAAAAGAAAATATAGCCCGAAGTGGACTTTTTAGAGTCCGTGCATCCAGTGAAATCCGAATCTGAATATCCTATTATTTTCAAAGCATCAGAGTGCTTGTATATCAACTTGTAATCCTTAGTTCCTTGAAGATATCTCATAACCCTTTTTGCTTCCTTCCAATGTTCCTTGCCTGGGTTACTTTGATATCTTCCCAACATTCCTACCGTGAATGCAATATCAGGCCTAGTACTGACCTGAGCATACATGAGACTTCCTACTGCTAAAGCATAAGGAATGCCTTTCATCTCCTCTTGTTCCAATGTTGTTTGGGGACGTTGATTAAGATTGAACTTTTTCCCTTTAACTATAGGTACAGCAATCGATAAACAATGCTGCATATTAAACATTTTCAAAACTTTATCAATGTAGGCCTTTTGAGATAATCCCAATGTCCTTAGAGATCTATCCCTATGAATCTCTATGCCAATGACATAGGAGGCTTCACCCATATCCTTCATATCAAAGTTTTGTGATAGGAAAAGTTTTGTATCATGCAAGAGACCTAAATCACTGCTTGCAAGTAAAATGTCATCTACATATAGGACTAAAAAGATAAATTTACTCCCACTGACCTTGAGGTATATGCATTGGTCTACCACATTTTCCTCAAATCCATATTTGGAAATGACATTATGAAACTTTATATACCATTGGCGGGATGCTTGTTTTAGCCCATATATAGATCTTCTAAGCTTGCAAACTAAGTGATTACCTTTGTCACTTTCAAAGCCCATAGGTTGTGACATGTACACTTCTTCCTCAAGATCCCTATTGAGAAAAGTTATTTTCACATCCATTTGATGTAACTCTAGATCAAAATGAGCTACTAAGGCCATGATTATTCTAAATGAATCCTTCTTAGAAACTGGAGAGAAGGTTTCATGATAATCAATACCTTCTTTTTGAGTAAAGTCCTTGGCTACAAGTCTCGCTTTATATCTTTCGACATTACTAGTTGAATTTCTTTTAGTTTTAAAAACCCATTTACAACCAACAGAAGAAACTCCTTCTGGTAATTCTACTAGATCCCAAACTTGATTTTTAGCCATAGACTCCATTTCATTTTTCATGGCATCATACCACAATTTAGAGTCTTCTCTACTCATGGCTTGTGAAAATGTAGTAGGATCATCCTTAGGTCCAACACCATAATCAGACTCTTGAAGGTACACTATATAGTCATTACAAATTGCCGATTTTCTATCTCTTGTAGATCTCCTTAATGCTATTAGCTCTTGATCAATAGGTTCTATATTAGTAGGTTCCTCATGTGGTATATTCTCAACAAGTGGTTCTTGATGAGTTAACTGATGTTCAACCGTATCAGATTGATTAAGTTGAAGACTAACTCACTCGATTGCTTTTTGAGGTATCACAGGTGATTCCCTTATTTCTGCAAATTCCATTTGTTAAGAATTTCCGCTCCCACTAACTTCATGATCTTCAAGAAATTTTGCATTTCTAGCTTTAGGGGTGTGTGAAGGACAATAAAACTTATATCCTTTGGAGTTGGTTGGGTAACCAATAAAATAGCCACTGGTGGTTCTTGAGTCCAATTTCCCAATGTTTGGATTGTAAATCCTTACTTCAACTGGACAACCCCATACATGTAAATGTTTTAAACTAGGTTTCCATCCATTCCAAATTTCAAAAGGTGTCTTTGGAACAGCCTTAGATGGCACCCTATTTAATACATATACAGCAGTGTTCAAGGCTTCACTCCATAAGGACATAGGCAATACCTTTGAACTGCTAATCATGCTTCTAACCATGTCTATAAGTGTGTGGTTCCTTCTTTCAGCAACACCATTTTGTTGTGGTGTATCAGCCATAGTATATTGGGCAACAATACCCTCTTTTATAAGGAACTTAGCAAATGGACCAGGTTGTTGTCCCTTCTCTGTGTATCTTCCATAATATTCCCCACCTTTATCTGATCTTACGATTTTTATTTTCTTATCCTTTTGTTTCTCTACTTCCACTTTGAAAACTTTAAAAGCATCAAGTGCTTCCGATTTTTCAAATAGAAGATAAAGATACATGAATCTTGAATGGTCATCAATTAAAGAGATAAAATATCTCTGACCATTTAAACAAGGCGTGGGAAACAGACCACAGATATCTGTATGAATAATTTCAAGAAGCTCACTACTTCTTTTGACACCTTTAGTGGTCTTGTTGGTTTGCTTTCCCTTTATGCATTCCACACAAGTACTAAAATCAATAAAGTCAAGATTCTTAAGAATTCCTTCCTTTACTAATCTCTTAAGTCTTTCAAGAGAAATGTGCCCCAATCTCTTATGCCAAAGCATAGAGGAATCCTCATTTACAATACTTTGCTTAGCACCAGCATTGGTGGTATGTAAGGCTATGAGACTTGTTTCAAAAATAGGATCTAATTCAAACTTAAATAAATTTTTAACCAAAATTCCAGAACCAACAACTTTATTATCATGCAATAGTTCAAAAGAAACATCACGAAAATAAAACTGATAACTAGTACGAGTAAGTTTAGAAACAGAAACCAAGTTTCTAGAAAATGATGGAACATAAAAAGTGTTTTCCAAGAGCAAACAAAATCCAGAATTCAAAACAAGTTTATAAGTCCCAACAGCCTCCACATGTGAACTCATCCGATTTCTTGTATAAATGCTTTGTTCACTTCCCACTGGTTTTCGCAGGTTTAGAAAGCCCTGCACATTATTAGCAATGTGAATTGTAGAACCTGAATCAATCCACCAAGTATTGCTAGGAACTTCAATGAAATTTGATTCAAAACAAGTTAAGGCAAAATTACCTTTCTTTTCGAGCCATTTCTTATATTTAGGACAATCTCTCTTCATGTGTCCATCCTTTTTTACAGAAAAAGTAATTTCCCTTCTTCCCATTCCGCTTCATGTGAGCAGTTTTGTGGATTCCAGGAACACTATTGCCTCTTCTCCCATTTCCTTTATCATGAGTCACTATGTGAGCACTTTCAGGTGTCTCATGCTTCAATCTCTCCTCCTCTTGAACACACATGGTCAGAAGTTCATTGATTGACCATTTATCCTTATGTGTATTGTAGGATATTTTGAAAGGACCATATTCCACAGGAAGAGAATTGAGTACAAAATGCACAAGAAATGATTCAGAAATTTCCACTTCAAGGGACTTAAGTTTAGCAACAGTATCCCTCATTTTCATGATGTGCTCACGCACACCCTGAATTTTGTCATGCTTCATGCTTGAAAGCTTCTTCATTAAGGTGCTGGCCAGTGACTTGTCAGAACTAACAAACTGCTCCTCAATAGCTTTCATATAAGCTTTTACCTTATCACATTCAGGAATAGATCCCCTAATGCTCTTGCTTATATGAGACTTAACAAGCATCAAACTTAAGCGATTAGATCGCTCCCACCGTTCATAGTTAGCTTTTTCAACTTGAGCACTCCTTTCCGCGGGAATGGGTGGTTCATCCACACGTAGTGCCAAGTCCAATTCCATACACCCCAATGTCAAGAGAATTTGTTCTTTCCAATCAGCATAATTATCACCAATCAACATAGGAATTCAAGACTCAAGAAAGGTATTAGTAGGAACAACTGCAATATAAGGATTACCAATATTAATGCTACGAATAAAAATTAACAAGAAAATTCAAACCTTCCTATAGGTAGAGGTGCTAATCATGCATAGAATTTACAAACTTTATTTATGGACATAATTAAACATCATAATAAAATAAATCATTCTTGTGGGCTTAGAAATATTTTATCATGATCTTTAGTCCATTTTATAATCTTGATTAACTATTACCTCCCTATGGGGCCAAGTAATAATTCTTTTATTATAATGCCTAGGATGCTATGGTTATTCCCAAACATGTAATCATACAATGTAATCCAAACAATAATCCAGAATATTTAACTCATATGACATACAAAAATTATTGATACACAAAAAAAGCACTTTTAAATTATTTCACAATTCCATAACTGCACCTTTAATGCCCAGATTATGGCAGCATGAATGCACTTTTGAAGGCTCTCTAATTTTAAAAACATTGCCTTATGGATAGCAGAAAACATCTTTATTTTTTTTATTTTTTATTTTTTATTTTTTAAAGAAGTGCGCCTGTGGCCTATATCTTCGAATTTATATATAGCTTGCCATTTACTCTGTCATCAATAGTTAATCTGCATATCTCATGTAAATTAACCGGTGGTTTTGCACTTTTGCACCGTTTACTTTTATATGTCTACAGAAATTCACATGACCAAAAAGTAATTCTTTAGTATTGAAGATATTTTGTGACCATCCAAGTTGTTCAAGGTTGAGATCATTATTGTGTAAGGGGCCACATGCCAAAAACAAAAGTACTTTAAGATTATAGCATGTAGAGTGCAGGTATGGTGTCAGCTTTGCTATAATAAAATGGCAAGTTGGAATACAATTGAATTTTTAATTTTTAACCATTATATGATGGACACAATACGCACAGTACGAAATAGTGTATGAATGCATTACTGAATTTTAAAACTTGAATTTTAAAGCAATTCATACAATAAAAATAACCATTGATCCAATCCAAAACAAAAAACAATACTAAAGAGCATAGCAGAAAAGCTGAATAACAAGGCTATAGTGATGGCTCTGATACCAATTGTTGGACCTCAATGTTGAATATTTAATATATTCATATGATTGTCATTGGTCCATGATATAAAGCACTATCATACATATATGATTAAAGAAGAATGCAGAAGCCTACCTCCACTAATAGTCAGTGTTATCAAGCACTCTTCCTCTCAAGCAATCTAACAAACACCTTCACGAACCAGCAATCAGTTTTAGAGAAAGGAGAGAAATCTTCTGGCCTTTATCTTTTTTGTAATATGTGAACCAATGGAGCATCACAGACTTTTATAGGCAAGGCTAGGGACCCTCTCATGATTGCAAAATTGTAACTGCTCCTCCTTCATTAGCTCCTCAATTAAGAGCCAATAAATCACCTTTGGGTAACTGCTGCTTCTATTTGAATTTGTAACAGCCCTCCAAATATCAAGCAATATTAATATTCAATATATGGACCACATTAAATTGTTATTTCTAACAAAAAAAACAAAGGAGGATGCAGGAGATTGGCGGCAACATCATAGAAAAAGTCCAATGAAAGAGAACCGAACTTCACAAAAGGAAATTAAAATCGCCAGATGTAAAGTCAAGCAGCCAAACACAATGCTAGATGAACCATAACAGAGCCACACCTCATAGGGAAGAGTCTAAAATGGTATGATAATTATATCTCATGCATTACCTGTATAACAGTTTCTGACAAATATTAATATTATGCCAACCCGCATATGCGTGAGAAAAGTATTATGAGAGGTGAAAGAATTTTAGATTGATGAATAAGATTAAAAAAATAACTTAAAGATTACATTATCACCTAAAATGTAACATAAATTTATGTTTTAGTCTTGAATTTCATTGATCATATGAATTCTTTATTTGGCAGGCGTCTCTGCCATTGTTTATGCATCTCGTGTTGGTTATAAATATCTCAATTCATTTTGCTTATTCTAATTTACTAGTCAATAACCTTATGCCTTAAAATTTGTATTTTTTATTTTGATATTTCAAATGATATGTATGAATAAATTCGTATTATTGTTATTATTTAATTAAAAATATACACATCATCAAGTTAATAAAAAATATTATAGTCAAATATACATGAAACTGTAGACAGTTCAAAGGTGACTATATGATACACATAAAAAAAAAGAAGACTATATGATAATATGAGATTGGTACTAAGCTAACACTGTGGGAACAACATACAGTTGAGTTTGCCAAAATTAATTAACTGAAATATTTAATGGAAAAATAGGCATAAAGATTAAAAGTCAAAACAAATCAAACCAGTTGGGAAGTCCACAAACAAACCAGTTGGTAACAGACATAAAAAGAACAAGGACACAAATCAAAATTTGGAAAAATTATTGCTAATGACTATTAAGGAATAATATTTAATTTGAAGGGACAAAATATTTAAAATTATTAAATTTCATTGATCGTATGAATTCTTTATTTGGCAGGCGTCTCTGCCATTGTTTATGCATCTCGTGGTTGGTTATAAATATCTCAATTCATTTTGCTTATTCTAATTTATTAGTCAATAACCTTATGTCTTAAAATTTGTATTTTTTATTTTGATATTTCAAATAATACGTATGAATAAATTCGTATTATTGTTATTATTGAATTAAAAATATACACATCATCAAGTTAATAAAAAATAATATAGTCAACCCGCATAAAAAGTAATATACACATCATCAGTTTGTGACAAATATTAATATTATGCCAACCCTCATATGCGTGAGAAAAGTATCATGAGAGGTGAAAGAATTTTAAATTGATGAATAAGATTAAAAATAACTTAAAGATTACATCATCACCTAAAATGTAACATAAATTTATGTTTTAGTCTTAAATTTCATTGATCGTATGAATTCTTTATTTGACAGGCGTCTCTGCCATTGTTTATGCATCTCGCGGTTGGTTATAAATATCTCAATTCATTTTGCTTATTCTAATTTATTAGTCAATAACCTTATGTCTTAAAATTTGTATTTTTTATTTTGATATTTCAAATGATATGTATGAATAAATTCGTATTATTGTTATTATTTAATTAAAAATATACACATCATCAAGTTAATAAAAAATAATATAGTCAAATATACATGAACTGTAGACAGTTCAAAGGTGACTATATGATACACATAAAAAAAAAAAGACTATATGATAATATGAGATTGGTGCTAAGCTAACACTGTAGGAACAACATACGGTTGAGTTTGCCAAAATTAATTAACTGAAATATTTAGTGGAAAAATAGGCATAAAGATTAAAAGTCAAAACAACTCAAACCAGTTGGGGAGTCCACAAACAAACCAGTTGGTAACAGACATAAAAAGAACAAGGACTCAAATCAAAATTTGGAAAAATTATTGCTAATGACTATTAAGGAATAATATTTAATTTGGAGGGACAAAATATTTAAAATTATTAAATTTCTTTGATCGTATGAATTCTTTATTTGGCAGGCGTCTCTGCCATTGTTTATGCATCTCGTGGTTGGTTATAAATATCTCAATTCATTTTGCTTATTCTAATTTATTAGTCAATAACCTTATGTCTTAAAATTTGTATTTTTTATTTTGATATTTCAAATGATATGTATGAATAAATTCGTATTATTGTTATTATTTAATTAAAAATATACACATCATCAAGTTAATAAAAAATATTATAGTCAAATATACATGAACTGTAGACAGTTCAAAGGTGACTATATGATACACATAAAAAAAAAAAGACTATATGATAATATGAGATTGGTACTAAGCTAACACTGTAGGAACAACATACGGTTGAGTTTGCCAAAATTAATTAACTGAAATATTTAGTGGAAAAATAGGCATAAAGATTAAAAGTCAAAACAACTCAAACCAGTTGGGGAGTTCACAAACAAACCAGTTGGTAACAGACATAAAAAGAACAAGGACTCAAATCAAAATTTGGAAAAATTATTGCTAATGACTATTAAGGAATAATATTTAATTTGAAGGGACAAAATATTTAAAATTATTAAATTTCATTGATCGTATGAATTCTTTATTTGGCAGGCGTCTCTGCCATTGTTTATGCATCTCGTGGTTGGTTATAAATATCTCAATTCATTTTGCTTATTCTAATTTATTAGTCAATAACCTTATGTCTTAAAATTTGTATTTTTTATTTTGATATTTCAAATAATACGTATGAATAAATTCGTATTATTGTTATTATTGAATTAAAAATATACACATCATCAAGTTAATAAAAAATAATATAGTCAACCCGCATAAAAAGTAATATACACATCATCAGTTTGTGACAAATATTAATATTATGCCAACCCTCATATGCGTGAGAAAAGTATCATGAGAGGTGAAAGAATTTTAGATTGATGAATAAGATTAAAAATAACTTAAAGATTACATCATCACCTAAAATGTAACATAAATTTATGTTTTAGTCTTAAATTTCATTGATCGTATGAATTCTTTATTTGACAGGCGTCTCTGCTATTGTTTATGCATCTCGCGGTTGGTTATAAATATCTCAATTCATTTTGCTTATTCTAATTTATTAGTCAATAACCTTATGTCTTAGAATTTGTATTTTTTATTTTGATATTTCAAATGATATGTATGAATAAATCCGTATTATTGTTATTATTTAATTAAAAATATACACATCATCAAGTTAATAAAAAATAATACAGTCAAATATACATGAAACTGTAGACAGTTCAATGGTGACTATATGATACACATCAAAAAAAAAAAAAGACTATATGATAATATGAGATTGGTACTAAGCTAACACTGTGGGAACAACATACGGTTGAGTTTGCCAAAATTAATTAACTGAAATATTTAGTGGGAAAATGGGCATAAAGATTAAAAGTCAAAACAACTCAAACCAGTTGGGGAGTCCACAAACAAACCAGTTGGTAACAGACATAAAAAGAACAAGGACTCAAATCAAAATTTGGAAAAATTATTGCTAATGACTATTAAGGAATAATATTTAATTTGAAGGGACAAAAAATTTAAAATTATGAAATTTAATTGATCGTATGAATTCTTTATTTGGCAGGTGTCTCTGCCATTGTTTATGCATCTCGTGGTTGGTTATAAATATCTCAATTCATTTTGCTTATTCTAATTTATTAGTCAATAACCTTATGTCTTAAAATTTGTATTTTTTATTTTGATATTTCAAATAATACGTATGAATAAATTCGTATTATTGTTATTATTGAATTAAAAATATACACATCATCAAGTTAATAAAAAATAATATAGTCAACCCGCATAAAAAGTAATATACACATCATCAGTTTGTGACAAATATTAATATTATGCCAACCCTCATTTGCGTGAGAAAAGTATCATGAGAGGTGAAAGAATTTTAGATTAATGAATAAGATTAAAAATAACTTAAAGATTACATCATCACCAAAAATGTAACATAAATTTATGTTTTAGTTTTAAATTTCATTGATCGTATGAATTCTTTATTTGACAGGCGTCTCTGCCATTGTTTATGCATCTCGCGGTTGGTTATAAATATCTCAATTCATTTTGCTTATTCTAATTTATTAGTCAATAACCTTATGTCTTAAAATTTGTATTTTTTATTTTGATATTTCAAATGATATGTATGAATAAATTCGTATTATTGTTATTATTTAATTAAAAATATACACATCATCAAGTTAATAAAAAATAATATAGTCAAATTTACATGAACTGTAGACAGTTCAAAGGTGACTATATGATACACATAAAAAAAAAAAGAAGACTATATGATAATATGAGATTGGTACTAAGCTAACACTGTGGGAACAACATACGGTTGAGTTTGCCAAAATTAATTAACTGAAATATTTAGTGGAAAAATAGGCATAAAGATTAAAAGTCAAAACAACTCAGACCAGTTGGGGAGTCCACAAACAAACCAGTTGGTAACAGACATAAAAAGAACAAGGACTCAAATCAAAATTTGGAAAAATTATTGCTAATGACTATTAAGGAATAATATTTAATTTGAAGGGACAAAATATTTAAAATTATTAAAAAGAAACATTTAAGTTTTAATTAAAGAGAAGGACATCTAATTTTATTAAATGGTCAATATTACTTTTAATGAAATTCTCAAGTCTTCATTTCTTCTCTATCCAACCAAAAGAAAAAGGAAAAAACTTTTGCTTCATAGTAATATGGTCTTTCTCCAAGTCAGTGAGCCTCATTCTCATTCTTGCAACTTCAAGCTTTCACCCTTGTTCTTTCTTCTTACTGATGCATCGTTATCTCTAGGGGAAAGGGCTCCACTTCCTGCACTATTGCCTTACCGTTGAGGTAATTGATCATTAAGTCCACCAAAGAAGAGCGGGTTTTATTTGCTTGGTGACTTGCAACTAATCTGAGGACTCCCTTTCTCAACAGATTGTATATTTTGTCTTCAGTTCAGCTCTTGTATGTAGCAACCTGGCTAAAAGCATAACATTTTAGAAGCATGCTTTTGCTGTATGTTTGATTCTCCACACCCTTTGCATTAAATAAGGTTCTCTACAATTGCAATAAAAAATAAAAAATAAAGATATAAACAAAAAATTAAAAATACCAAATATTAATTAAAATTTGTCTAAGATTGGAACCCCTAACACTGTTATAAATTTAACTATGAATTTCTCTTCCACATAGTGCCACACGAAATCCATATTCCAAGAGAATATTTAATTTTCACCATCTGCATGAGAGGTTTGAAGTTTGAAGTAATCAGATTGAAGCGTAAGCAAAGAATAGCATTTTTTTTTAATTCACTTACATATAAGACCACGTGAATGACGAGATTGGAGAGGAACTTATATTATATCCCTGCAAGTAAGATAAGAGATGAAGGACGTTGATAACTTATGAACCTAGCGAAGATCCTGGCGAGGCTGTGGACTTTGGGAAGATCAGCACTGTCGACGCCCGGTTTGGAGGTGGTTGTCTCCTGTTGCGAAGATCATACGACCATTTTTTTATTGTTAGATAGAGAAAAAGAGATGGAGGATTAGGGTTATATTAAGGGGTAATATTGATTATTAGGTAAAATTAGTTGATCATTCTTTTTAATTAATATTTTAATAGTCTTTTTTAATAATTTTAACATTTTTATTTCTTTAAATTAAATATTACTTCTTCATGGTCTTTAATATTAATTTTCTCCTCAAAATTTTTCTGACTACTGTGCAATAATATAGTAAAAGATAAATAAAATAAATAACTTGAATAATTCAAAATAAAGTCTTCAATTTAATTTTAAGATTTATATGTATAAAAATAATATCATCAAGAAAAATTTTTACTTAGATACTTGATCTTATCTTAAAAAATTAGTTTCTTATGTATTGAGTGGAAGATATTCTAAGAAAAAAAAATGTTGGCTAAGTCTAATAAGTTAGGACGATACTTATGCTTCCTAGTCTATACTAGCACGTGGTCGCTCATAAATTTTGACCTAAAATATTTCCACCATTTAAAAAAATAAGAACCAAAGTCAGTTAAAATATAAGCAACTTCATCAATTTGTCTAACACTATCATAATAGGCAAATTTTTAAGTATTTTTAGAGAGAGAAAAATTATTCCATCTCATTGAATGTTGTATATTTCAACTCTCTCTCTCTCTGTATATATATGTGGCTATCATTTACAAATTAACTACATTATTAAATTATAGATAAGGTGGTACATATTGAATATGGTACAACTTAAACTTTTTTTCTTGATATAAATACACTAAAGAATTTCTCATTATAATAAATTATAGTGTTATTAAACTCGAATCGACCTGATCGATTTGACCGATGAGCTGGTTAGGTAATTAGTTCAAGTTGCCTTTGAGATCAAGTATGCTTGTAACCCAATAAAAATCAGTTTGATTAACCCAATTTTGGCCAAAAATTGATGACTCGATTGGTGACTTGACTCACCCGAGTCATGTGCTTTAAAAAATTAAAAAGCAAAAAAAAATATAAGACTTGAAGAAAGCCATTAAAAATAGAAATTGGTGAACCTCGACCTACAACTCCAGAGAAATGAAAGATGATGTCTGTGTTGGGACTGTTAGAACTAGAGACAAAGAGAAAGAACTGAATCTGTTTATATTTCTATATGTTTTGAATATACAACGGAGGTTCTATTTATACACAGAAAAAACAAATCTAATTGATACACAAGTCAAATATGCAGCATAAATTATGTTGTAAATCAGGCTGAATCTTGCAGCATAAATCATACTAACATCCCCCCTCAAACTCAAGTAGGTGTGGAATGAACTAACTTGAGTTTGGAAACTAGTGTGCGAAAGCGACCTGGATGATGAGTGTCGCAACCGGGATCGCGATGGGACGACCGAAAAAATATCAAAAATCAATTGGAGTCGCCACCAATGTTTATTTAAATTGGGAAAACATTAGAAAAACCTTTAAATTAGGAAACTGGTCTTTTAGAAAATGAGTTTGAGTCCGGGAGTCGATTACAGATAGGGAAGGTATTAGCACCCTACACTGCCCGTTCTAGGAACGGTACCTTATATTAGTTGTGCAAATTTTAATAATATCAAATATATTTATTTTAACCCTCTACACAAAAGACTTTGTAATTATTTGCTATTTTTTCATTTTTTATTTTTGAAAAGAAATAAAAGAAACAACCAAATTATGAAAATTTATTTTTTGGCTTGACAGAATAGAGATTCTGCTCCTACGTATCCTCGGGTGCAATGAGGAACTCAAAGTCACGTAGTTCTTTAGAAAATATTTGTGGGTTGATTGATTTTAAATTAAATTATGAAAATGTTTTTTGTTTTGAAAAGGGATTTTATTTGAAAAACAAGTTTAGTTTTACACGGGGTTCAAGTTAGCACTAAGTTATTCAATAAATCCTTATGATTCAAACGACATTGAAGATAACATCCGCTATTCAATCATCATCGCTGATCATTGCGTCGATTAAAAACTTTTTTTTTTTATCATTTAAAGAGAAGTACAAAAATAAATAAGCAAATATAATTCTCCATGATCTGAATACATAATAATAAAATGAGACTAAATATAAACATCACGGATCAAACAACTTTAAACAAATTTTATTTTATTTTCAGATTTTTTTCCATTTTTATATATTATTCTTTTATATTTTTTTTACTTTTCATTAATCGCAAAATACAAAATCAAACATATCAGTAGATCAAGGAAACCTTATTAATCAAGAGCTACTCCTAAATTACACTAGCAACCAAGCTCAAAGTATTTTTTTTCTTTTTACCATTTTTACGTTTTTTAAATCTCCTTTTTTTGTTAAATTAGAATGGGCTGTCAGCATACCCAACAAAACAAGAGAAGAAAGTGACAAATAAAAGGAAAGAAGAACAAAGAGCTCCAGAGCACACACCAACGACGGCTGGGAGGAGGAGATCACGAGCTCGGTGTTGAGACGTCACGGTGGCACGATCGGTGCTTGTGGTGGCTCGGAGAATGGCAGATCGATACGGCGAGGCTACCAACGACCGCAACTCGACGGGATGATGCGCGGCCGGTCCAACAAGCTCGACGGCGGAGTGGCGACGGTGTAGCTCGCAGGTAGTGTGGCGGACAAATCGGTGCTGGTTCGCAGGTGATGGCACGACCCGAGATCGGGTTCAATGGGCTCAGATCTACCCGAAACAGAAGGCGGTGGTCTTGGGGGCTCTCCACGGATCTGGGTTTATGGTACGGGATAAGGTGAGCGACGGTGTTGGACGGTTCAGCGGGTTATGGGTTGAAATTGGGTTTCGGATTGATGATGATTCGGGCTCCGGTCCGGTGGGAAAAAACACGGTGGCGGTGGTTCTTTGGCGGGAGGTCGCTATTTCACAAGGAGGCTTGGTGTTGGCTTGAGGGTGGTGTGGTGGCGAGGCTGCGCCGCATGGGTCCGGGGCGATGGGGTGGTGTGGATATGGCTCACCGAGTTGACTCGGTGGTGTTGGTTGGGAGAAATGAAGTGGGATGGAAGGTCCCTGTTTTTTGCATGTGGGGTGATATGGGAAGATGAGGATTGGTGTATGGAGAAGATGGAGCGTGGCGAGAGGTTGGGGGTGGTGTTTACGTGGGCATGAAAAGGAAGATGGAGTTGATATGGTGGTGGTTTGGTCGGGTAAGGATGAAGGAGGGTCTTCACGGGAGGCCGTGAATGGTGGTGACCGAGTTGACTCGGTAGGATGGAGGAGATGAAGGGAGGAGTTGTTACGTGTGCATGGAGAGGGAGATGGAGTTGATGTGGTGGTGGTTCGTGAGTGAATGGCGAGGAACGGTGGAGCGTCGTTGCACGGTGTCGTGGATCGGTTGGTTTGCACAAAGTGGCTCGGATCCGGTGCATCCGGGTGATAGGAGGTGGCTACGGTGGTTGTATAGTGGTGGTGGTTACATGGATGGGTTGTGATGAGGAAGGTTTGGAGGTGGTGAGACTATGGAAGATGAAGGTATTTTGATGGACGTAATGGGGTGGTGACACAGTTGGAGATGGTTTTGGGAAGGTGAATGATGGGGTAACACAGTTGGAAGGTTGGTTATGGGAAGTTGATGGAGGTGAAGGATTAGTTGAAGGTGTTGGCAAGTTGAAGGAGATTAGCGAGGGTGTGGTGGTCTTGGCGAGAGAGGAGGCTACGTGAACTTGCGATCTTGTTATGGTTTTGTTGGTGGGGATATGATGAAGGGTGGTTCTTTGGGTTTGTTTGGTTGGAGAAGGATGGTGGCGAGAGGAGAGGAGGATTCACGTAAATGGTGGAGGGATCAAGGTTGAAGAATGGGTTCTAGAGGCCTTGATGATGAGATGAGCCTCCAGTTCTTTCTCAGAATAGATGGTGTCCCCCCTTCAAACTAGCAGCAAGGTGGTTTTTTATGAAGGTCCGTGGACGTGTTAGATGAGAGAAAGAAAACAAAAAGGTCCCCCTGCTGTTGTGGTATGGTTAGGGGATAAAAAAAGAAAAAGTTCTGTGTGTGCAGATTTGGACGTGGGAGATGGAGATAGCAAAGGATGGAGATGGAATAAACAAGAAAAAAAAAAAAAATGCATGTGTGCTACATGTGCATGAAGTGGGGTGTGTCTTTGGTGGGAATATGATTAGAAATAAAAAAAGGCGTCTTACATGATTATGATGGGTGCAAATAATAAAAAAAGTTGTGTTAGTGCTACGTGAAGGAGTGAAACGAGTGAGTGTGTGCAGGTGATTGAAGTGGTTGAAAAGGTGCTGCTGAGTGGAGAATTTTTTTATTTATTTTGTTATTTTGTTATTTTTGTTTTTTTTATGTTTTATATATTTTTATTTTTTATTTTACTTTTTCATAAAAAAAGTACAAAGTAAAGCAATTAAATTAACACAAGATTATTAGTCTATGAACAAACATAAAAAGAAAATTCACGGACAAAATTGGGTATCAACAGCTGCCCCCCTTTGCTTTTCGTTTTAGGATAAACGGAAAGTAAAGGAGTTGATTCAATTTTGTCCATGAAGCTTGATGAAAAAGTAAAAAGCTTGCGGAATCGGGTATCCCGCTGAAGCTTGACAGAAAACGTACAAAGCTTGCGGAGTCGGGTATCCACTGAAGCTTGACAGAAAAAGGTACAAAGCTTGCGGAGTCGGGTATCCTGCTGAAGCTTGACAACATGAGGTAAAAGGAAACAGCTTGAGGGGTAGGGTGCCCATCGAAGCCTGACAGAAAGGTAAACAACAAACAGCTTGTGGGGTAGGGTGCCCATCGAAGCCTGACAGAAAGGTAAAAAGCAAACAGCTTGTGAGGTAGGGTGCCCATCGAAGCTTGACGAAAAGGTAAATAACAAACAGCTTGTGGGGTAGGGTGCCCATCGAAGCCAGACAGAAAAGGTAAATAACAAACAGCTTGTGGGGTAGGGTGCCCATCGAAGCCAGACAGAAAGGTAAACAACAAACAACTTGTGGGGTAGGGTGCCCATCGAAGCCTGACAGAAAGGTAAAAAGCAAACAGCTTGTGGGGGAGGGTGCCCATCGAAGCCTGACGGAAAAGTAAACAAACTGACAGAAAGGTAAACAAACAGCTTGTGGGGTAGGGTGCCCATCGAAGTCTAACAGAAAGGTAAACAACAAACAGCTTGTGGGGTAGGGTGCCCATCGAAGCCTAACAGAAAGGTAAAACAACAAACAGCTTGTGGGGTAGGGTGCCCATCGAAGCCTGACAGAAAGGTAAACAACAAACAGCTTGTGGGGTAGGGTGCCCATCGAAGCCTGACAGAAAGGTAAACAACAAACAGCTTATGGGGTAGGGTGCCCATCGAAGCTGGACAGAAAGGTAAACAACAAACAGCTTGTGGGGTAGGGTGCCCATCGAAGCGACGTAGAAAGGTAAACAACAAACAGCTTGTGGGGTAGGGTGCCCATCGAAGCACGAGAAGGTAAAAGCAAACGGCTTGTGGGGTAGGGTGCCCATCGAAGCGACGAGAAAGGTAAACAAGCAAACGGCTTGTGGGGTAGGGTGCCCATCGAAGCCCGTGAGAAGGTAAACAACAAACAGCTTGTGGGGTAGGGTGCCCATCGAAGCTCGACAGAAAGGTAAACAACAAACAGCTTGTGGGGTAGGGTGCCCATCGAAGCCTGACAGAAAGGTAAACAACAAACAGCTTATGGGGTAGGGTGCCCATCGAAGCCTGACAGAAAGGTAAACAACAAACAACTTATGGGGTAGGGTGCCCATTGAAGCCTGACAGAAAGGTAAAAAGCAAACAACTTGTGGGGTAGGGTGCCCATCGAAGCTTGATAGAAAGGTAAACAACAAACAGCTTGTGGGGTAGGGTGCCCATCGAAGCCTGACAGAAAGGTAAACAACAAACAGCTTATGGGGTAGGGTGCCCATCGAAGCCTGACAGAAAAGTAAACAACAAACAGCTTATGGGGTAGGGTGCCCATCGAAGCTCGACGAGAAGGTAAACAACAAACAGCTTGTGGGGTAGGGTGCCCATCGAAGCCTGACAGAAAGGTAAACAACAAACGGCTTATGGGGTAGGGTGCCCATCGAAGTGGACGGAAAGGTAAAAGCAAACAGCTTGTGGGGTAAGGTGCCCATCGAAGCCTGAAGGTAAACAACAAACAGCTTATGGGGTAGGGTGCCCATCGAAGCCTGACAGGAAGGTAAACAACAAACAGCTTGTGGGGTAGGGTGCCCATCGAAGCTGGACGGAAAGGTAAAAAGCAAACAGCTTGTGGGGTAGGGTGCCCATCGAAGCTGGACGGAAAGGTAAAAAGCAAACAGCTTGTGGGGTGGGGTGCCCATCGAAGCTTGACGGAAAGGTAAAAAGCAAACAGCTTGTGGGGTAGGGTGCCCATCGAAGCTGGACGGAAAGGTAAAAAGCAAACAGCTTGTGGGGTAGGGTGCCCATCGAAGCCTGACGGAAAGGTAAACAACAAACAACTTGTGGGGTAGGGTGCCCATCGAAGCTGGACGGAAAGATAAAAAGCAAACAGCTTGTGGGGTAGGGTGCCCATCGAAGCTGGACGGAAAGGCAAAAAACAAACAGCTTGCGGGGTAGGGTGCCCATCGAAGCCTAACAGAAAGGTAAACAACAAACAGCTTGTGGGGTGGGGTGCCCATCGAAGCTGGACGGAAAGGTAAAAAAACAAACAGTTTGTGGGGTAGGGTGCCCATCGAAGCCAGACAGAAAGGTAAACAACAAACAGCTTGTGGGGTAGAGTGCCCATCGAAGCCTGACAGAAAGGTAAACAACAAATAGCTTGTGGGGTAGGGTGCCCATCGAAGCTGGACGGAAAGGTAAAAAGCAATGGGCACAAGGCCTTGACTTGCTTTGGAAGCAATGAGTGCGAGGACCTGAAAACTAAAGGACAATGGGTGCAGGGACCCGAGGGCAGATAATCTTTGTTTTTTCATTTTATTTTTGTCTGATCTGTGTTTGCTTTTTTCTTCTCTTTTTTTTTTTTAAAAAAAAAATTCAACCTCTCTTTCTTCTCTCTTTTCCTTTTCCTTTTCCTTTTCCTTTTCCTCTTTTTTTTTTTTTTGAATTTTATTAAAGGTCCTTTGAATCAACGACAAACCGTGAGAAGGCAATGGGTGCGGGGACCCGGACACTTAAAGACAATGGGTGCGGGGACCCGAAAACTTAAAGACAATGGGTGCGGGGACCCGTAAACTTAAAGACAATGAGTGCGGGGACCCAGGAGTTGAAGACAATGGGTGCGGGGACCCGGAAACTTAAAGACAATGGGTGCGGGGACCCGGGAACGAAAAGACAATGATTTTGTAAATGCATGCGATGCCAGAGATGGTGCATGATGCAATGGATGATGATGCAATGGATGTGATGCTTGAGTACAATGTATGTGATGCCTGAGGACAATGCATGTGATGCTAGAAATGATGCATGATGCAATGAATGCCCTACTGTAGGGATTCTCATGAGCAAATCTTATTTTTTTGCTTTTTATTTTTGGTTTATTTTTTTTTGTTTTTTTTTTTTCACATCGGAGCTTTGGTTCCGCAACCCTTAAGGACTTTTTCCCACAGCAGGATCGCGATTGAACATCAAAATTCGTTGATTGGCCTTGTGATTTGTCTGGTCATCCCTTTTTTCTCATCAATACTCTTAAAGAGCCTTGAGCCAGAAAACTTTATGCGGTGGGCCTTTGCCAAACTCATATTCAAAGGGGATCATTGTTGAATTTCTCTTCATTAAATATGGCTTGTGTAGAAGCTTGGAACTTTCTTTCCCCAATGGTTCTTATTTCTAACGGACACACTTCAATCTAAATTATCCATTGAGGATGTCATTCTCTTCATCGATTGAAACTTTAGAGTTCCTTTGACTTGAGTTGTTCATCAAGAGGTTGCCATCAGATGGTTAAATTGTACTATTGTACTCATGTTCACCCAACCTGAAGCATCATGTATCAGATATGCATGGATTCAAAAGTACAACATGAAAGAGATTTACTATCCGAGTGACCTTTTTTGACTGATTTTGGGAGTATGACTACACGAAGGACATTTACAAAGGATAAAAACACAAGTAGTGGAATAGTACCAAAGTCAAGAGATTTTTTTTTTTGCCCTTTTTTTTTTGCCTTTTTTTTTGTTTTTGGACCCAGTTTGGATGTGATTGATCTTTACTTGACAACTGGACATCCTGACCATTGTTTTATCCGGTATCTACAAAAATATGCCCCTGTGTAAGGTATCAAAAAAAAAAAAATCTGACTCAAGGTATGCCATTTAAGAACAAAGATGCCCAATGTAGGCCATTTGACAACAAAATTCGTCCCAGTGGGGAACTTGAGATATTTTTCTCAGTGTAAGGTCGAATAAAACTAGGCAAATTGCCCCAGTTTAGAGCCGAATTGAATAGGGTAGAGACTTGCCCCAATGTAGAGCCGGATTGAACCAAGATTTGCCCCAGTTTGGAGTTGAATTGCACAGGACAGAGACTTACCCCCAATGTAGAGCCAGTTGAACTAGAAGATTTGCCCCAGCGCAGGGCCAAATTGAACAGGGTAGAGACTTGCCCCAATGTAGAGCCAGTTGAACTAGAAGATTTGCCCCAATGTAAGTCCCCCTTTTTTTTTTTTAGACCGCCCTTGCGGGTTTTCAGCCTAACGATTTTGTTATTTTTTTTTTTTTTTAAGAGCAAGGATTGAAAATTCAGCAGTGCATAAACTTTTTGTCTCAAAATTAAAGTTGATGAAAATGAAAACGACCTTTCATTGATCAGAATGGACTTTTTAAGGCTTGTAATGTGGCCAAGGTTAGGGGTTATGAAATGAAAGGTATAAGGCTCAAACAAGTGTTTAAAGGTTAAGTGGGACCAAGGATCCTTGTTCAAACTTGAACCTTGTCAATTGCTTTTGCATTTTCAAGCGCACTTTTCTCTTGTTATTCTCCATTTTTTTGTTCTTGTTCAAACTTGAACTTTGTCAATTCCTTTTACTTTCCGCCTCTTTCGCCTTTTCTTCCTTTTTCTTTTATACTTCAAAATAACCATGACAATCAACCTTTATTTTGTGTCATCCCCTAGTGTAGGGGTGATCCTTGTCCAGGGTTTAATGAAGAAAACTTTCAAGCTCAAAATAGGACAACGAGGGATAATGGCAAGATGAATTCTTGTGAGAGAAAGAGAAATATAGCCAATCTTCATTTCAAATCTTGATTGTTCATTTTAAAAAATTTTAAATTTGAGACAAAAAATAATAATACCCACCAAGTGATTATTTATTTGCTCTTTTTTTCTTTTTCTTTTTTTTTTTTTTTTGATTTGTTGTTTTTTTTTAATTTTTTTTTTTTTGCAAAGAACACCCGCACACACGAGTCTCTTGGCCACAAAAATTTTTCAGAATGAGAGTCCTATGAGATCCAAACCAAGTAAAGGGATAAAAAGAATGACAAGAAAGATTTGACAAGAACAAGAGTGCCAAGAACATGAGAAAAGAAAACAAAGTATACTGAAATCCACGCAAATCCATCACATTAATGCTTCAAGAAAGTTCTCATAAGTTCAAAAACTCAAATGGTTTTAATGATTGAACAAGCATGGGGTTAGTACAATTAAATCATCATTCATGGTAACAACTTGGTAAACAAAATCAGAATGCCAGTCGCTCAGAAATTTTCCAGTGCTGGAGGACTCTAGGGTACAGTTCATTCTTGACGGTTAGAAAAATGAATCACCACTTTGTCAAACTTTCTAAGGTTACCCCTGATCAACCATTGTAAGCATTCGTTCCTATTGCAGATAGGCATGTGTAGAAACCTCTGACAATGCTTGGTGATTTACCATTTAAGTAACCGTTGTAGTCCATGAGTTTTTCTGAAGCCCCATTTAACTCATTCGACTTGAGGTCCACCCTCAGTCAGATCAACATCCTTCATACTTATCTGTCCGTCATTCATTTGGTGCAGTCTTCCCTTTTTCATTTCCCTTTTTTTCTTTGCTCTCTTTTTTTTTTTCAACTCTCCTTTCAAGAAATGGGATGAACCATTGCTTGACTGATTCCTTGAGAGAAAATTTTGCCCCAGTGTTTAACCTTGTCTCTCATTTAGTTGATTCCCTGCAACTGCTTGATAACTCAGTCCTTGTCTGTGTTGCTACTTCCTTCAACACAGCTTCTCCTTAATCCTTCAAAAATTTTGCCCCAGTATGGCCAACTAAATGCAAACAAAAACTGCCCCTGTGTAGCTGATCACACGCAATTCAAAATTGCCCCAGTTTGGGTGCACCCTTCAAGGTGTTTCAGGCCAACTTCCTCTGAGATTTTGCCCATTCATTTACCCTAACTTTTGTTTAGACCGACCTTTCAAGCTTTCAAACTAACGGGCTCTTTTTTTTTTTTTTTTTAAGCCGCCCTTTCGGGTTTTCAGACTAAATGGGCTTTTTCTTTTCTTTTTCTTTTTTTCTTTTTTTCTTTTTTTTTTGGCTCGGGTACTTCCTCTTCCATCAATTGGGATTTCCAAGATCTCTTCGATCTGAATTGGTCAATAAGCAATTACCATTAGATGGTCAAATCATGGTGTTGTACTCATGGTCACTTTACCTGAAGCATTATGTCACAGACACTCATGAATTCAAAAAGTACAACAGGAAAGAAACGAACAACTTCCAAATTGTTCTTAGAAGTTTGATTACAGAAAGGATATCAAGAAAATCAAAAGATTTTTTTTTTCGCTTGAGTTAAGATCCGACAATTGGACATCATTAATTATCAAACACCCCCCACACTGACTCTTTTGCACGTCCTCGGGTAAAATAGAAAAAAAACTGACTCAAAAGTTAAACATTCTAAAAGACTCAATTTTTAATAATATTTAAGAATGAAGATCAATTAAATTCAAGTAATCAAACAATCATGAGATAACACATCTTCATATCTCAAATCAACAAGCAAGGATACTTCAATTGAAAAACATGAGTAAAAATGATAGATCCTCACAGAATTTACTCTCAATCTCTCAAGTGTTTAAAAGGTAGGTATTTCACTCAGTTCGACCCATGAAAATTGCACTACCATAGGCTTGCTTATCTTCTACTTCTCCACTACTCAAAATACATGCACACACAAATCATGAGGACTTTATTCAAGGTTGTAGTGAGGTCAAGGTAAAGGTGGAAGTAATATGGATATGTCAAGTTAAATACCAAAGAGAATAGAAGAGCATTATGATACAATAGAGTGGAGAAGATGTTTGAGAACATTCAGTCTAACTTTCCCAAGATTTTCTCTTTTTTTTTTCATACCAGACAATTACCAATATCTAACTAATGTTTTGTTAAAGATCAATTGGTAGATTGAATTCCTTTAGGCTTGAACATTCTCCTTCTATTCCTGTTATTTCCAATATATCACATGGTGCATTCTTTTGATTGTAGCAATAATCAGCTCTCTCTCTTTTTTTTTTTTATAGAAACATATTTTCTTTTTTTTTCTTTTTTATATAACCGATCTGCACATGCACCCCCACACTTGTTCAAGAACTCATCAAATAACAAAGTCAATGCTCTCATATTCCCTAAGGTTGGGTTAGAACATGGTTTTGCTTTTAATGCACATAATGAGTTCGAAACAAAGAATGGTCAAATAAGCTCAAATGGGTTAAGCAAGGGGAAATATGCAAGGTTGGCAAGAATCAGAAAATTTTCAAGAAGTCAAAAGAGTGCTTGATATCATATTGAAAACAAGGTTGGCTATTTGGTTAAACTGGCCAAGAAAGAGGGCCTCAATCATGTTCATGCATGCAAGTGAAACGCAGCCTCAAAAAGAATCAAAGCAAGTTCTAGAATGATCATTATCATGAGTGAAAATCACACAAGAAAGAAAAGAATGGCATAAATGTTGAATCCATCCATTAGGCTCAAGATCTCACAAGATATAGTTCTATCATTCTCAGTCCACCAATTCAATATCCATAACCAAACATATGATTTTTAAGAAAGAAGACAATTTACTCAATCACGCAAATTTTCCTGAATTTCAATTGCCACTTCCACACAAACTAGTTATCTACCCCAACTAAAATGCGTCTCAAGAGTAAAATTTACTCCCTACTCTGCCATCCCTATTTACTTTTGTTGTTAATTGATGACAAACACAACAAACATATTAACAAACACACTTTTTGAATTTTTTGGTTTTTTTGTTTTTTTTTTTTTTTTTTTTGTTTTTTTTTGTTTTTTTTTTTTTTTTTTTTTTTTTTTGATATTTAGGCACACAACGATCCTTCCCCCAAACCAGATCATAACATTGTCCTCAATATGAAAGAGAGATATAGAAAAGAGCAAAACAACCTGATAAGAAGTGAATCAACGCCAAGCGAAATGAAGCACACGGATCAGTCTTTGCATCGACCACGATAAGAAGTGAATCAACGCAAGCGTAAATGAAGCACATAGTCAAGTCCGCATCCGACCCTCAAAAGAAATCGAGATAATAAAACTTAAGTACTTCCACAATTTAATACTAATTAATTACTACCCTACTACTCCTTACTCTGCCACCAATTAAGATGCGTCTCAAGAGAAAAATTACTCCTTACTCTGCCATCCTTAACTTTTGTTGTTAATTGATGACAAACACTACAAACATATTAACAAACACATTTTTTTGAATTTTTTTTGGTTTTTTTTTTGTTTTTGTTTTGTTTTGTTTGGTTTTTTTTTTTTTTATACAACCATCCTTCCTCCCAACCAGATCATAACATTGTCCTTAATGTGAAAGAGAGATATAGAACAAAACAACCTGATAAGAAATGAATCAACGCCAAGCAGAAATGAAACACACAGTCAGTGCTGCATCTGACCTCTGCCACCAATTAAGATGCGTCTCAAGATAAAAAATACTCCTTACTCTGCCATCCCTATTTTAATTGATGACAAACACAAACATATTAACAAACACACTTTTTGAAATTTTTTGGTTTTTGTTTTTTTTTTGTTTACACAACCATCCTTCCCCTCAACCAGATCATAACATTGTCCTTAATGTTAAAATATAGATGAGTAAAGGATAGAATTACCTGCTGGAGAAAGCGGACACAAATTTAAACAGAAACAAAGTACAATCAAACCGATTAAAGAGAAAGTGTCAGATCTGGCTTGCTTATCTTGTTACTTCCTTTCTCGCTTCTGTTGACCAATCTATCTGAGCCAATACCTTATCGTGTACATACTCAAAAGCTTCCAATTTATCAATGAGCTCATCAATAGTGGAGGCGAGAGATAAGAAGTTGTCTTGCCGAAGGAGTGATAAATTTACGTTCCACGACTTTGTCAAGAAAAAATAACAAAAGGTCAAAGAAATTATTAACATTCAACGGACCAATGGGTTTATGGTGGATGTTCGATTCAACCAAGAGACAATTTGAAAAATTTCTTCCAAAGTACCAAAACCACACGGTAAGACAAGAAATGCATCAGAATTGTCAATCATTATTTTCATGCGTCCATGCATGGATGTTACCTGAATTTCTTCTCCAACTGTCTTGCCAGTGATGTTACTTTCAGCTAAAGGTTTAGGAATAACACCTAAAACCTGACTGCCTCCTATAAGAGTAGCAAGTGAAACAGCCCCCATTAACCCACGACAACCTCCCCCATATACAAGATGAATGTTCCTCGCAGCAAGTGATCGACCAAGAGTGCTAGCTGCGTTTACAAAATCTAATCCCTTCCCATAACTCGACCCACAAAAAACACAGACATTTTTTAGGTTACAAATAGCAGGCCCCATTCTATACCCTTCTTCTCTTTGAGTGTTTCTGAGTTGGAAATGAAGGAGAAAATGGAGTGTTTAAATAAGAAAAAGAATGGAAAGGGAAATAATTGCACCTAGAAGGGTAGGTCGGCTGTTGTCAGAAAAGGTTGAATTTAAGAAACATAAAATCTCTTCTTTTTTTTTTAACTTTTTTTTAACCTTTTTTTTTAAAGAAAATTATCAGGGTAAAGAAGTCTAGAAACCCCCGAAGGATCCCATCCAAAAGATCGTCTGTCCAAAACCAAAATTCAACAAAATCATACAAAGATAACAAATGATTACATACCTTTATGTACAGGTTTCATGGCAAATCTTTATCTTTGCGCGTCATGAGTGCAAGTAATACCAA
Organism: Ormosia semicastrata; assembly: GCA_029884595.1. NCBI lineage: Eukaryota > Viridiplantae > Streptophyta > Magnoliopsida > Fabales > Fabaceae > Ormosia > Ormosia semicastrata. The sequence goes on from JAQQTO010000059.1 coordinate 42,004,460, forward strand.
GACGGCTCGGCCAACGGGTATTCTTCTCCCTCCCGCTTGTGGGATATTTTGGATTGAGCTACGACGCCACTAATTAAAGTGCGTAAATCGACGGCCTACCACCAACGACCACGGCCCGGTGAGAGGTCGGCATTTGAAGAGCCCATGGCATTAAATCACGGGATTCGGCTCGGAGGCATTGTCACGCGAGAATGCAAACACGGACGCTTCTTTTCGTCCATCAACAAGCGAGCCTTTGGTTAAAACACGGGATGCTTGCGCGGCTCTCTGCAGAGCATGGCACACGAACCTTATTTACCGACCGGCGTGCGAAGGTCCACCCGAGTCAATGACATGGTCTGTCACTCCACCGGGGGCTCCTAATCTAATTAAAGACCAAGTACAACCGAAGTTTCGCCACTTTTTCATTTTTTTTTTTCATTTTTTTTTTTTTTTTTTTTTTTTTTTAATGTACAAGATAATATATACATGTTGTTGTGATTGTGGCTCACATCTTCCTCTGGTTTCACGTCCAGAAACGGCTTAAACGCCTTCTATGAATCGAGGGTAAGCTTCCCATCCAATTTTCTTATAAATTGGCAAACAGGGTCTTTTTGAGTCAGATTCCCAAGACTGTAACGCTCTTGCTCGTCCTTGAAGAGATTCCACAAACTAAGAAGTTCACGCTGCACAACTCCACAAGAATGCGTCTCAAGAGTCAATAAGATATTATCTAATGACTCCTTACTCAGTCCATTCTTGATGAAGAATATTTTATCTTCTCTATTTACAGAAACCATCCCCAAAGAGTGACATCGCGTGTTGCAATTCCATCGTGCACACTTGTAACAAACTTTCATCCTTTTTGCTCTTCTCCTTTTTGAAAATGAACTTTTACCGAGACCAGGCATGTATGGGACAAATGAATCTGAAGATTCACCAGCTAAACGAACCTTTGCTTCGATTATCCAGCGTATATCTTCTGGGATGCCCTTATACATTAACAATCTCAGTCTCTCACACCTAGCTTCATAGACTTTTGTTAGAGCATTTAGAGGGAGAGAAGGAAAATATTTTCTTAGATTTGAGAGAATGATATCCATTTTGAAAGGAGAAGAAATCAGTTATTATGGGAAACTGAAAAACAAACCGACTTGAGAGTCACGGAGTACCGTTATCCGCCATTTAACCGGGAACACAGAGAACTCAACAACTTGATGTTCCAGAAATGGTTGAGTATTGGTCCATTAACTTTAAGCGCATTACCATTCCTAGGAGTCTCAATGTCTATGGCCCCACCAGATACACGTGTTTGACAACAAAAGAAACGCGCCACCTAGGTCTCAATTTTCTAAGGAGTAGGTGCGGATGAGAATCTTAAAGCAAAACTTTATTGACCAATTTCCGTAACTTTTGCAAAAGGTGTGACAGACCTTGAATAAAGAAAGCCAATAAAATCCATACTGCAAGATTTTTGCAGTTGTTGTCTCCACACGCCTCCGATAAAGTTTAATGGCACTACCTTCCTCATTGTCGGGTACACAGCTGTCTTTTTCTCTCTTTTTTTTTTATTCATAATGCGGATGGAGAAGACGGTAACATCATGCAAGGAATGTCATGCATAAGATGAGATGAATGAAATGAAAACATTTTCTTTTCAAATGCATGGAATGAAATGCATGATTTATATATATTTTTTTATATATATATATATTTTTTAGAATGCTAAAGATGCCATGCATGAAAATTTTTTTTATGAAAATGCCTGATTTATTATTTTTAAAAATGCTAAGGATGAAAATGCATGATTTTTTGAATACTAGGACTGCATGATTTTCTTTATGCAATGTCATGAAAATGCAAGTTTTTTTTTTTAGGTTATAAAAATGCAAGATGATTTTTTTTTCACTTTTTTTTTTTGATGCTAGGATTGTCATGAAAATATAAAATGATGTTTTTTTTTCTTTTTTATGAATGCTAAGAATGTAATGAAAATGCAAAATGATATATCATTTTTTTTTAAATAAGAATGAATGACATGAGAGATAAATGAAAAAAAAATGCTAGGACTGAAAATGCTATGTGATGTATCATTTTTTTTGTTGAACTTTTTTTTTTTGCCAAAAAGAATGCGAAGATGACTGACATGGGGGAAAAGACAGATAAAAAGAAAAGTATGCTCCATTTGTGTCCTAATCAGGTGTAACCTAAGGAGAGGGATGACTCTAATTTTATGTCATTATGTTCAATCTACTAGTGCAAGGTTTTTCAGGATGGATCTATCTTCTAAAAAGTCATGGTCCCCAGATTGCCCCCATCTCGAAAGATAAGGACCCAATTCATGAATTAATCACAAGTAGGGATAAACCCTCTCAATGTGACTAGTCCATGGTACTAGTAACAATCTGAGTGGTGTCTCGACAAATGTCAAGTGAGCATAAAGCTCCTCAATAACAAAAGTCGAGACCCCTCCTACTCCTCGGGTTCGCACAGACTCGGGTATAGAGCCCAAAAGGTGTGTGAGGTAAGTGATTAGTGACGTGTGTGAAGGAGCATAAAACCTGTATAAAAACTTAAAAGACAAAAATACCCCTAACCAGTAAAACATATATACAACAGCCAGCCAGCAATCGTCTACCCTAGGGTTTTAACAATTAAGTACAAAATATATATACAAGTCACCATATACATGCTATCAGATATTTACATAAAAGTACTAAATAAAATACATTTACAAACAGATAAGAGAACAAGAACAAAGACAACGAGGGTAAAAATAAATAAATAAAATATTATTAAACATTTGCACAACTAACAATAACAGGCCCGACTCTCAGAAAGTCCCCAGTGGAGTCGCCAGCTGTCGCAACCGGGATCGCGACGGGACGACCGAAAAAATATCAAAAATCAATTGGAGTCGCCACCAATGTTTATTTAAATTGGGAAAACATTAGAAAAACCTTTAAATTAGGAAACTGGTCTTTTAGAAAATGAGTTTGAGTCAGGAGTCGACATGAGATAGGGAAGGTATTAGCACTACACTACTTGCCGTTCTAGGAACAGTACCTTATATTAGTTGTGCAAATTTTAATAATATCAAATATATTTATTTTAACCCTCTACACAAAAGACTTTGTAATTATTTACTATTTTTTCATTTTTTATTTTTGAAAAGAAATAAAAGAAACAACCAAATTATGAAAATTTATTTTTTGGCTTGACAGAATAGAGATTCTGCTCCTACGTATCCTCGGGTGCAATGAGGAACTCAAAGTCACGTAGTTCTTTAGAAAATATTTGTGGGTTGATTGATTTTAAATTAAATTATGAAAATGTTTGTTTGTTTTGAAAAGGGATTTTATTTGAAAAACAAGTTTAGTTTTACACGGGGTTCAAGTTAGCACTAAGTTATTCAATAAATCCTTATGATTCAAACGACATTGAAGATAACATCCGCTATTCAATCATCATCGCTGATCATTGCGTCGATTAAAAACTTTTTTTTTATCATTTAAAGAGAAGTACAAAAATAAATAAGCAAATATAATTCTCCATGATCTGAATACATAATAATAAAATGAGACTAAATATAAACATCACGGATCAAACAACTTTAAACAAATTTTATTTTATTTTCAGATTTTTCTCCATTTTTATATATTATTCTTTTATATTTTTTTTACTTTTCATTAATCACAAAATACAAAATCAAACATATCAGTAGATCAAGGAAACCTTATTAATCAAGAGCTACTCCTAAATTACACTAGCAACCAAGCTCAAAGTATTTTTTTTCTTTTTACCATTTTTACGTTTTTTAAATCTCCTTTTTTTGTTAAATTAGAATGGGCTGTCAGCATACCCAACAAAACAAGAGAAGAAAGTGACAAATAAAAGGAAAGAAGAACAAAGAGCTCCAGAGCACACACCAACGACGGCTGGGAGGAGGAGATCACGAGCTCGGTGTTGAGACGTCACGGTGGCACGATCGGTGCTTGTGGTGGCTCGGAGAATGGCAGATCGATACGGCGAGGCTACCAACGACCGCAACTCGACGGGATGATGCGCGGCCGGTCCAACAAGCTCGACGGCGGAGTGGCGACGGTGTAGCTCGCAGGTAGTGTGGCGGACAAATCGGTGCTGGTTCGCAGGTGATGGCACGACCCGAGATCGGGTTCAATGGGCTCAGATCTACCCGAAACAGAAGGCGGTGGTCTTGGGGGCTCTCCACGGATCTGGGTTTATGGTACGAGATAAGGTGAGCGACGGTGTTGGACGGTTCAGCGGGTTATGGGTTGAAATTGGGTTTCGGATTGATGATGATTCGGGCTCCGGGTCTGGTGGGAAAAAACACGGTGGCGGTGGTTCTTTGGGCGGAGGTGCTATTTCACAAGGAGGCTTGGTGTTGGCTTGAGGGTGGTGTGGTGGCGAGAGGCCGCATTTGCATGGGTGGGGCCGATGGGGTTGTGTGGATATGGCTCACCGAGTTGACTCGGTGGTGTTGGTTGGGAGAAATGAAGTGGGATGGAAGGTCCTGTTTTTTGCATGTGGGGTGATATGGGAAGATGAGGATTGGTGTATGGAGAAGATGGAAGCGTAGCGAGAGGTTGGGGGTGGTGTTTACGTGGGCATGAAAAGGGAGATGGAGTTGATATGGTGGTGGTTTGGTCGGGTAAGGATGAAGGAGGGTGCTGCTGGGAGGCCGTGAATGGTGGTGACCGAGTTGACTCGGTAGGATGGAGGAGATGAAGGGAGGAGTTGTTACGTGTGCATGGAGAGGGAGATGGAGTTGATGTGGTGGCTGGTTCGTGAGTGAACGGCGAGGAATGGTGGAGCGTCGTTGCACAGGTCGTGGATCTGGTTGGTTTGCGCAGTGGCTCGGATCTGGTGCATCTGGGTGATAGGAGGTGGCTACGGTGGTTGTATAGTGGTGGCTGGTTACGTGGATGGGTTGTGATGAGGAAGGTTTGGAGGTGGTGAGACTATGGAAGATGAAGGTATTTTGATGGACGTAATGGGGTGGTGACACGGTTGGAGATGGTTTTGGGAAGGTGAATGATGGGGTAAAACAATTGGAAGGTTGGTTATGGGAAGTTGATGGAGGTGAAGGATTAGTTGAAGGTGTTGGCAAGTTGAAGGAGATTAGCGGGGTGTGGTGGTCTTGGAGAGGAGGCTACGTGAACTTGCTGATCTTGTTATGGTTTTGTTGGTGGGGATATGATGAAGGGTGGTTGCTGGGTTTGTTTGGTTGGAGAAGGATGGTGGCAGAGGAGAGGAGGATTCACGTAAATGGTGGAGGGATCAAGGTTGAAGAATGGGTTCTAGAGGCCTTGATGATGAGATGAGCCTCCAGTTCTTTCTCAGAATAGATGGTGTCCCCCCTTCAAACTGGCAGCAAGGTGGTTTTTTATGAAGGTCCGTGGACGTGTTAGATGAGAGAAAGAAAACAAAAAGGTCCCCCTGCTGTTGTGGTATGGTTAGGGGATAAAAAAAAGAAAAAGTTCTGTGTGTGCAGATTTGGACGTGGGAGATGGAGATAGCAAAGGATGGAGATGGAATAAACAAGAAAAAAAAATGCATGTGTGCTCTGTGCATGAAGTGGGGTGTGTGCTGGTGGGAATATGATTAGAAATAAAAAAAAGGCGTCTTACATGATTATGATGGGTGCAAATAATAAAAAAAGTTGTGTTAGTGCTACGTGAAGGAGTGAAACGAGTGAGTGTGTGTGCAGTGATTGAAGTGGTTGAAAAGGTGCTGCTGAGTGGAGAATTTTTTATTTATTTTGTTATTTTGTTATTTTTGTTTTTTTTATGTTTTATATATTTTTATTTTTTATTTTACTTTTTCATAAAAAAAGTACAAAGTAAAGCAATTAAATTAACACAAGATTATTAGTCTATGAACAAACATAAAAAGAAAATTCACGGACAAAATTGGGTATCAACAATGAGCTTTGGTAAAGATATCAGCAGGCTAATCGAGAGTGCCAATGGAGAGAAGACGAAGAGCACGACCAAGAATATGTTGGCGAATAAAATGACAATCGATCTCAATGTGCTTGGTGCGTTCATGAAAGATATCATTGTGAGTAATTTGAATAACACTCTGATTGTTTCAATAGAGATCAGTGGAAGAAGATTGAGAGATGCCCAAGTCATCAAGAAGCCAACGGATCCAGAGTATTTTAGAGGTGGTGTCAGCAAGAACTCGATATTCGGCTTCAGTACTGGAACGAGCAATCAATATCTGTTTCTTGCTGCACCACAAGATAAGAGCACCACTAAGAAAAATACAATAACCAGTGGTGGAACGGCGATCAGTGGGATCTCCTCCCCAATCAACATCAGAATAAGCTCAGAGGATTAAGGAGGAGTCGGCGGAGAAATAAAGTCCATGAAACAAAGTATCTTTCATATAGTGAATAATGCGAAGGACAGCAGCATAATGAGTAGAGCGCGGAGCAGACATAAACTGACTGACTAAGTGAACCGCATAGGAAATATCTGGACGAGTAACAGTGAGATAAATCAGGCTGCCTACCAACTGTCGATATAGAGTGGGATTATCAAGTACAGTACCGTCCATAGAAGTAAGGCGAACATTGGGCTCGAGAGGAGTGGACTCAGTGTGACTATCTGTAAGACTAGCTCAAGAAATAAGATCTGAGGCATACTTAGCTTGAGACAAGAAAAGCCCATTAGCAGAAGAAAGAACTTCAAGACCCAAAAAATAACTAAGAGGGCCAAGATCTTTCATTTTAAAGTTGCGGCTCAGGGAGGCTTTAAGATCTGCAATGCCAGAAGTGTCATCTCCAGTAATGATTATGTCATCAACATAAAGTAGCAAAATTATAGTGCCTTGATTAGTCTGACAAATGATTAGAGCTGAGTCATGAGGACTAGATGAGAACCCAAGCTGATTAATTGTAGAACTGAATTTAGCAAACCATACTCGAGGAGCCTGTTTAAGACCATACAAAGCCTTACGGAGAAGCTAGACCTTATTAGGTGGACAAGTATAACCTGAGGGTGGTCGCATATAAATTTCTTCTTCCAAGTTACCATTGAGAAAAATATTTTTCACATCCATATGATTAAGGGACCACTTTTGAGTAGCGGCAATAGCAAGAAGAGTACGAACTGAGGTGATACGAGCAACAGGGGCAAAGGTCTCCTCATAGTCAATACCATACTCTTGAGTAAATCCCTTAGCAACTAAGTGAGCCTTGTATCGTTCAATAGAGCCATCAGAACAGCTTGATTTTGTATACACATTTACATCCCACAAGTGTCTTGCCAGTAGGAGGATCAACCAGGTCCCAAGTATTAGTGTTCTCCAAAGCCTATAACTCGTCCTGCATAGCTTGCTACTAATGGGGATCTATGGAGGCTTCTTGATAGGTCTAAGGTTCATGAAAGTGAAGTATGGTAGAAAAATAATGATAATCACGAAGATAGTTAGGATAAGTTCTTACCCTAGTTGGATGTACAGAAGGAGGAGGAGGAGGAGGAGGAGGAGGTGGTGTAGGAGCAGGATCTACATGTGGAACAGTGTCATTGGGAATGGTTGGGACACCGGAAGTGTTTGAAAGCTCGCCAGAGGAACCTGCATCAGGATCACTAGGAAAAAGATCAATAAATGGGTTAGTGAAAAAATGAGTTGAGGTGGAAGGAATGGACTTGAACTTAGACAGAGAAGAAAACATGATATATTCCCAAAAAATGACATGACGGGAAATACGAATGCGCTGAGAGATAGGATCCCAACAACGGTAACCTTTGAGTTCTGTCCCATAACCAAGGAAGCAACAAAGACAGGCACAGGGTTCGAGTTTAGTATATTCATGGGGTTGAAGAAGAGCAAAACAAGCACAACTAAACACTTTGAGAGAATTGTAATCTAGAGGAATATTATGAAGACACTCAAAGGGAGAGAGATTACTAATGACAGAGGATGGAAGACGATTAATGACATAAACTACAGTGAGAGTGGCTTCACCCCAAGTACGTTTTGGACAAGAAGAAGAGATAAGCATAGCACGTACAGAGTCAAGAATATGACAGTGTTTTCTCTCAGCACGACCATTTTGTTGAGAGGTACCAGGACATGAAAATTCTGAGGGTAACCTGTGTAACAAGAAAAGTCAAAATCTTTGAGTCATGATATTCCATAACATTATCAAGACGAAAAACTTTAATAACTTTTGAAAATTGCGTTTTGATCATTGTGGCAAAATCAATATAAATTTGAGGCAATTCATGATGATGTTTCATAAAGTAAATCCAAGTAAAACGTGAATAATCATCAATAAATAGCACAAAATATCTAGACCCTCCCATTGTGGGTGTAGGAGCTGGTCCCCAGACATCAGAATGCACAAGATCAAAAGAGGAATAAGAAATAAAAGTACTTTTAGGAAAAGATAATGCTGGTTGCTTAACAATTTGACAAGATGTATAATTAAGAGATTCATTATTGACTGAACCTAGAGTTCCCTAAGAGATAAGAGATCGCGTTTTTCCTAATGAACTGTGAACAAGATGTTGATGCCATAGCTAAATGGAGGAGGAAGGAGAAACATCACAAAGGTTGGATACATGAGGAATATGAAGCCTAGTGAGCTCAAATAATCTTCCGATCTAACACCCAGTCCCTATGATTTGTCCCATCCATGGATCTTGCACACGACAACCAGAGGAAGAAAAGGTGAGTTCATAACCAAGATCACACAGTTGTCCCACAGAAATAAGATTGAAATTTAATTTGGGAATGAGATAGGTGTTAGGCAAATTAAGGGTGAATAGAGAGATGAGACCTTTATGACTTACGTTTATAAGAGACACATCAGCAATATGGATGGAGTGAGCAGAATCATTAGTAGATAATGAAGAAAAAAGATGGGATGCATATGTCATGTGATTACAACATGCAGAGTCAAAATACCATTTAGGATTACTTGGTGTAGTAGATAAAGTAACAGAGGGATTACCAGAAGTGGAAAGATTTTTCTTAAGGGGAGACTTGAGGTCATTGGGGGAAAAGGCAGTCTGGGAGGCAGTGGAAGAAGAGGTTGGAGAGTCATTGGCAGTAGCAGCAGTAGCAATAGCAGGTTTGGAGGAACTGGAATGAGGCAGAGTCTTATGCTGATCAGGCCTTAGTGGACGAGTAGGGCAGTGCTCGATCAAATATCCTGACAGTTTACATTATCGACAGACCAGGGAAGGGGAGTTAAGAGCAATGTGGCCTTTCCTTTTGCAGGTATGACATTCTACATTAGGGCATTCAGGAAGAGCATGCCCAGGATGACGATAGTGACGATAGAATTTTCCCTTTTTATCTGTAACTGCAAATGCTGAATCTACTTTAGATCGAAGAAGACCCAATCTAGTTTCTTCAGACTTGAGACGAGGGAGAGCATCCTCAAGAGTAGGCAAGGGATACTGGTGTAGCAGAGATGCTCAAACAGGCTCATAGTCATTAGTGAGAGCTATTAAAAATTGGATGAGTCTGGTGCGGTCACAATACTCCTGATACAACTAGATATCACTTTTATCCTTCAAGTTTGGTTCACATAAGGTCAACTGATCCCAAATAGCTTCTATCTGAGCCAGAAATTCATATACAGCTTGTCCGAGCCCTCTTGTTTCAGATTATTGAGTTTCTTCAGCAATTGATATTGATGAGATAAATCAGAAATGGTTATCGATTTTTTAAATAATCCCAAACTTCTTTGGCAGTCTCGAAATGCTCAAACTGCAAGTGAATACTTGGAGTAGAGGTATTCCGAAACTAGGTGATGATCTGATAATTTTTACTATCCCAATCTTCTAATCTGTTTGCATACTTTTTGTTAGACTCATTTATAACTTTGGTCGGGATTATTACATCACTTGTCACATATCTCCAAAGTTTACGGCCTTTCAGAAAGCCACACATGGCCTCAACCCAATGTGTGTAATTAGTACCATTGAGCAAAACAAGGATGGGAAGAGTAATATCAGACTTTTACATTTTTTTTTGGAACTACAAGATTTTTTTTTAAAAGGATGAAACAACAGCAAATTAAAGAGACTTTGTTAGTCTCTAAAACTGCAAACGAAATAGGGAAAGAAAAGAGAAAAACAGGGGGAAGCTCACGGGTCAGGGGAAAGCTTCACGGTGTTTGGTGGCCGGATCTTCGGCGGAGGTGTGACGTAGGCGGTCCAAGGCTGCGATCTCGGTGGAGGTTGCGACGGTGTACGAGATCTGGGTCAGCGGCACAAGGTTGCGCGCGGAACAAGGGGAGGATCTCGAACGCAATGGAGACTGGCGGTGGAGGACGCGATGTAGAGACAGAGGCGCGCAGTGGTGGATAGCTCACGAATCTAGTGCGATTTCTGGGTGGAGGCGCAATGGGTTACGGATCGGGGTGAGCAGCAAAGTCGCATACTGCAGGGGCCAATCCGGTGGTTTGGGTCACAGATTCTGGGATACACACAGTGGTAGACGTCGGCATGAGGCATGGTGGCACGCTGGGTTCGCGACGGAGGCTGGTTTTGGAGGAATGGTCGTACGGGGAGCAGGTGAACAAGGTGGGTCTGAGGTGGGTCTCGTTGTTGCGGTGCAGGGGCGATGACGCGGCTCATGGTGTTGCGGAGGATAGCTCGAGATGGCTCCGTGGTGGCAACTGGATTGGAGGCTCGCGATGGAGGACGTACGCAGAAGTAGAGTAGTGGTCGCGAGTGTGGCCGGTTGCTTGGTTGTTGGGTTGACAAGCATGTGGAGCAACGCATAGACGAAAGTGGAGGCGCGTGGCTGAGTCGTACGGTAGTGAAATTTTGAGGGCACGTAGATCGGGGAACGACAAACCCAGAGGTACCGGCAATGTCAAAAAAGGACATCAGGAAGACAATTAACCAGAGAGGGCAGCGACAAGGAGTCTTGACGGAGAGATGACGGAAAGTGGTGGAGCCGACAAAGAGAATGGCGGAGGACTTCCGACAAGGATCGAGAGCCTAAACTGATACCATGTTAGAACTAGTGACAAAGAGAAAGAACTGAATCTGTTTATATTTCTATATGTTTTGAATGTACAACGGAGACTCTATTTATACACAGAAAAAGCAAATCTAATTGATATACAAGTCAAATATGCAGTATAAATTATGCTGTAAATCAAGCTGAATCTTGCAGCATAAATCATGATGACAGGAACCTTGACCTTGTTGGGTTGTTGCTGCGATAGAAAGCCAAGGATTTGTATGAAGAAGTGAAAGGAAAGAATGGTGCAGAGATTTAACGAGATTGGTGGAAACTAGTTTTAAAAACACGAACCAGTTTTAAAAATACCAAATGTGTTAATAAAAATATGTATATTTTTAATATGACTCACATATTTTAAGAAATTCTTTAAGTGTTTTTGTAGTAAGAGAAATATTTTATTATGTATTATTTAATGTGTATCGCATAATTAAAATATTAAAAATATAATTAAAGTATAAAATAATGATGACCAATAAAATTAATGTGATATACATTAATTAATATAAAGTAAAAAAAAATCTCTTATAACAAAAATACCAAAGAATTTCTCAATCTTTACACATGTGAAAGGATAATTTATGTCTAAATTCCACCCGTCCCTGGAGTGGGTCTCGCACGGTGAGAACTAGGTAAGTAGGTATTCACAACAACAAAAATCTGAGTCCATATTGTACCAAAAAACAAAGAATTATAAAATAAAAAAAGAAAAGAAAACTTCATATGGTTTTAGTGAGTGAGCACTGCGTCATTAGAGGGTGCTGAGAACATTATATAAGGCAAAGCAAATGCTGCTCATGGAAACAAAGCAAACGAGTTTAATTAAACACATCGAAATTCATTAGCAGTTATGGCTTCAATGAATGGCCAAAAAGCAATTGAGCTCTTTCAAGGCGAAGCTCTTTTGTACATGCAGATTTTTGGCTTCCTAAAACCTATGTGCCTTAAGTGGGCTGTCCAACTAGGCATAGCAGACATAATCCACAACCATGCCAAACCCATTACTCTTCCTGAGTTGGTGTCAGCCCTGCAAGTTCCACCACGTAAAGCTGGTTTTGTGCAGCGCCTCATGCGCTTTCTTGCACACAATGGAATCTTTGCAATCCATGAGAGCCAAGAAGAAGAACATGAAGCATATGCTCTGACTCCTGCATCAATGCTTCTTGTCAAAGGCAGTGACCATTGTTTAACTCCATTGGTTCAGTCGTTTACTGATCCAGTTTGGATGAATAAGTACCATTACTTGGGGAACTGGATTTGTGGTGAAGAACCCACTTTATATGAGACAGCCTTAGGAACAGGCATTTGGGAATTTCTTGATAAAAACCCTGCACATATGAGTGCCTTCAATGAGGGAATGGCAAGTGGTTCTCGAATGTTCATGTTTATATAAAAAGCATTCAATACTAATTTTTTAATATAATAATTTTTATATCAAGTAATTTTTCATATAATATTTATTATAAAAAATATTTCTTTCTTTGTCTGAATTTTTCAATTCAACTATTTGACCGAGGGTCGGACCGTTGATCTAATGACTCGACTTTTTGACTGGATCAACTTCCAATTTGAATTATACAATTATAGTTTTATTTACCTTGCAACCAGGAAAGGGTAGAACTTCATGCAGTTTACAAGTATGCTCAAAACTTTGCTTACATTAAAGATGCTGAAATACTACGGTTGCAATTCATTAAAAAAGCTAAAATATTACTGAAACACTATTGCTAAAGTACAATAAAAAGAATTAAATACTATAGTTGCAATATAAAAAAAAACATTACTACTTAATTACAATATAATTGCTGAAATGATACTATTTAAATTCAAAAAAGAAAAAGTTTCAAATCTATATATATAAACTTCTCAAGACCTTCATTTCCCTTGGCACAAATGTCTCCAAATTTATACACGAACACAATTTCAGAAATATTTTAATATGTTAGTCATTAAAATAAAGAAATGGCACAAAAATAATGAGGCTCATTATTCTTTTACAATCCAACTGAGACACCCCTTTCTCTTATCACCTTTGTATCAAATGGCAACTTAAAATGCACTTTTCTTTTTTTGCTTTCTTAAAGTGTGATGGCTTTCATTATTTATTTCTCAATCATAGCAACTCAAAAAATCTAAAGCAGGTCCATACACCACAAACCCACACCTTCCATGAAAACTACTCACCACTGCAAAATTTATGAGTAAGGGTGAAAATAAGTCAGGTGACTCGTCGGAAGCCTATAGCCTAACCTATTAAAGGCTTGACTTGACCTAACTAGTTTTTAAAAAAAAAGTCAAGTCAAGGCTTTTTAAAAAGTCTATTTAGTTAAATAGGTTAGGTTTTAGACTTTTGAAAAAGCTTTTTAGTCTTAGTAGGTTAGTCTATTTAATTATATATATTATTATTTTATATATATTATGAAATTTTAATATTTATATAATATAATTAATTTAATAAATAATATAATATTTTTTTAAAATCTAAGTCCGTTAACCTATATAAAGGCATAAACTCATTAGCCTATCTTATTAACTTATTTAGAAGTAGGTCTATTAACCTATTTAAATGTCTTATTACAAAGTAAGTTTTTAAATAAGTTTTCAGATCAGGTCAGACTTTTAAAAGGTCATGTCAAGTAAATAGGTCAAACTCAGACCTTACATTTGGAAAATAGGTCATATCCGTTTAAAGCAAGATCTAACCTGACTTGACCTATTTCCACCCCTGTTAAAGTTACAATTCTTTACTCTTGACCAATATGAGCTCTAAATTTTCTTTCACAGATCATGGAAATTCTTCGTAATGGTTTGTCATTCAGCATCATTTAATGAAGAATTTCGAAGTGGCTCTATTCCGTTGTATATCTGTTTGTATTTTTTTTTTTTTACGATTGTTTGTATTTTAATTTGATGTCCACGCAAAATTATTAAATACTAATTACATAAGAGCTTAGTAAGAGATATCGCATAAAAATCAGAGTAAATTACTCTCATCATCCACTTTTATTTGTCCATATAAAAATCTTGATTTGTTTAATACCATCTGTCTGTTTAGAAAACTAAAGAGTATCTACTAATTATTTTCTAACTTTATTGTCATCTTTTATTATCTCTATGAAACTTAATAAATACATATTAATTGATTTTTACAACTTCTTAAAATCAACTACTCTAGTCAATAGAGTGAGAGGAGGAAAGAGAATGTGAGATTAATGAAAATAGAGTGTGACAGAAAAAATATTAATTAAGTTAAAAAATGATAATTTAATTATATTAAATTATATTTTTCTATCATTTAGTATATTTAATAAATTTGTTAATCCGTATGTATTAACCTTAATGGATAAATAAAAGTGGACAGAAAGAGTATAAAAATATCTAGAGAGGTTTACAAAATTCATGTAAATGTTTTTAAATTTCTTATTGACACCTCAATCTTAATTTGATCCAAAATTCTCATCAACTGCCCGCTGAAGAGATATTGAGAATAATGTACTATTTTTCCATTTATATCATTGTTCCTCTTTTACTCTTCAAATATTTTTCCTGGCTCCACCATTACTTCGTAGCTCACTGTGCCCCCACTAATATTATTTTAAGGGAGCTAATGTGGGTTGCTGAACTATTTGAAGGTATTCAAATAAGATTTTGTATCCTTCATGTACATGAGTTTGAATCCTTCCTTTGAGTGATAGTTCCATTTGATGGTTATCCCTCCCATAAGCGGAACCAGAGCAAAAATGTTGGGGGCGAAGATGCTGTAAATTTTAATATTATTTTAATCTATTTACTGTAAATCTAATCAAATGACTTTAGGAAGTTTTCCATTTAGGGGGTGCGGCTGCCCCCTTAGCTACTATGGAGTTTTGCCCCTGAATTCTCTCCCTTGTTATTGGCATTCTATCCAGTAGTATTAAAGTAACATATTCTTAATACCATTCTTTTCATAAAAAGATAGAAGAAATTCTTTTCAAAGAACTGTGAAAGACTGAAGCTGTAACAACTCAATATTTACTACCCAAATATATCGTCATATAAATGAATAACTCAATATTAACCCTGCTACTACTAACATATGTCAACGTCTAACCCATATCATTCATACATAATGAGTAAATATGGAGAGTCACAAAAACAAAAGTTATATATATACATCACAGCCTCAATGGTATACTATTATACTTAACCTGAAACAACTAAGCAAAGATAAAACATTTATATATGCTTAGCTCAAAATAGCATCTAAGCTATACTAATCCTCATACATCTTCCTCTTTCCTTTCGAAGAACTTGCACCTAGATTTACATGACAACACAATCGGGGTAAGAAAACATATATCAGTAGAAGTATTCCAATACCAGCATATATACATATATATGTACAACAGATAACATTTATAATTATCATGTTAACACTTCAATCACAGAAGCAACATCAACATCTCCATCTCAGAGACTCACAATCGCCCATACTATTGCAATGCATGTTTAATGTTATGAAAACAACCGCCCATACAAGTGCTATGTTATGTCAAGTTATGTCTAATGTTTATGCCTATGCACAATTCCTAAGTATGAAAATGAATAATGCATGATACCATATTCAGGAATACACAATTCAATGGTAATGTCATGAATGCATGAAACTTGAACAAAGTAATGGAAGTCACAACCATAACCCTGAATAAGCACTGGAAGTCCATCCAGGCACATCATTATCACAGAGAAAATCTATTTTCCCTTGGGTAGTGAAGTTCATCAACTATACAGTTATCGATAATGCACGAGGAAATCCATCTTCAAAATTCTATAATAGGAATGATATAATCCACCTTGCCTAAATATAGATCACCCACATCTACGGGGCTCGCACTTATTGAAAAGCAATCACCCACATCTACGGGGCTCACACTCTTCAATAAGACATCACATACAATCAAGTATATCATCATTACTAATTAAACACTCATAATTAGCATTTTAAATCAATATGATTCATCAATCACATAGAGAAGATATTACACACCTCAATATGCTCCACAAACTTGTCATGCAAAATAATTACTAATTACTTTCTATAACTAGTTTCATAATTGGTTTATATGCATTCCAATTTTATTTCACAAACAAATCATCAAATACTTCTAAAAGTACCTTATCACTCTTAAAAGAGCATACACGAATAATTACCACACTTAGAGAAACTCAATTCCTTGATTCATCACAATACAAATTATATGTATATAATCATGCCTAATTATCCCATATAATTAGCACTACAAATGTATTTGATTCAACACCCTCACTCTTCAACTTAGGAATACTCATATACTCTCGCTATGTGTCATTCCCATCATATCACAGCATCAATCCTGCAGGCAGTCCCGAGACGTTACAAATGGTATCAAAGACTGGACCTCTCCCAATATGGTGTGGTTCGGCGACGAACCAAGCGAAAGTTGGTGGGCATGTGTGTCCCGGGGTTGACGAGGGCGGTAAGTGATCGCCGGTGCAATGAAGCACGGACAAGGAGCGGCTTCTGGAAGGCTTCTAGGCGAAGGGTCGCATGAATGAACTGAATACACATCGGAATGAGAGGGATTCAGAGACTGTGCAGGTATGAGGCTGCATAATTGAGGATGACTTAAAAGAATTGATTTGGCGTAGCCATATCAACAAGTTGCAACTTCTTTTCGGGAGCTTAGAACATAAGAACTCCATGGTTAAGCGTGCTTGACTTGGAGCAATTGTGGGATAGGTGACCTCTTGGGAAGTTTCCTAGGAAACGTGTGAGTGAGAACAAAAACACGCTGAAAAGATCCATGTTGATTTGTGGAGACACTCGTCAATCATACAGGCAGTCTCGGGATGTTACAGAAGCACTCATTGTACTTAACATGTTTCCCCTTGATGGAGACCTAATGCTAATCACGTTAATGGCATTTTTTCATAATTAAGAAGCCCGCTCCATCATATAATAATTTGCCTGACAAAATATACAACCAGACCTTACAACTAGTGATGCTATGCAACATAAAAAATATATAAAAATAAAAAGAGAGCAAGAATCCACTCGGAGGATTGCTTTGAGTCTGCATGAACAACACGCATATGATTTGAGCTTTAGGTTTGCACCAACATTGCCCATAATGGAAATTGACAACACTCCCACAAATTATTGTCCCACAAGAGTTCTTGAATTAAGGTAATTAAGCTGAGGAAAATTAGTAAATGAGCTTGCAGGAGAGCTGGCACCAAGCACAACAATTTAACACAAATTAACTCAAGATCCTCTACTTGAATTCATTCTCTTTGCTCAAGGCAAATCCTAAGAAACAAGGTTCTTCTTCCAAGTTTTAGGAAGGGAGACAGGTGACGGTATGTGATGAGATCAAGCGTTGAGTCAACTAAGAAATGTTGATGCACCTGTTTAGTTTGTTTGAGTTGTTATTACTTATTAGGTTTTTTAATAACCCTATTAGGTTTTTTAATAACCCTGTACTTTTCAAAATTTGCTTCTTTCTCTTGTGGTTTATGCTTGGATCTATTCTCTTTACTCAAGACTAATCCTAAGAAACATGATCAATCTCTAAGTTCTAGGAAGAAACATATATAAGTGACTGTAGGATGAGATTAAAAGCACTGAGTCAACTAGGAAATGTTGATTCACCTGTTTTTTTTTTTACTAGGTTGATGCACCTGTTTAGTTTGCTTTGACTGTTATTAGTTTTTTTTTTTTAATTTTGTATCCCTTACTTTTCAAAATTTCTTTCTTTCTCTTGTTGTATCTTTTACTTTGTTATCAATGACCATGCATAGCTTAATTTACAACTTCTCACATCCATCCCAATGACTGCTACTAATCCAAGATGCATGACAACCAGTGAATAAGTAATCAGTTCACTCCAATTAATTCAGGAAAAAGTGGACTCTCAATTTTCAATAAAATATGTCATACAAAATCCATCTTGCCAAATCGAACACTAGAATTTTAGTTAACAAATCGAACATATTACAAGTAAAGCATGTCAGCATGCTAACATGCTTTCAATTCATTAACCATGATAAATTTCATGACTGCATCCCCGACCCAAACATTGCAACAGCTCATGTTCCTATGCAATCACAAATCTCAATAGAGCCACTTGAATAAACATCAGCCTAAACATGATGATCAACGATATAAACAAAATAAACTAAGCAAGATTTATAAAGGAGAAAAGGCAATTATGCCATTAACCAAAGGTTATGATAATTCCAAAATAAACTACCAATTTATTTTAAGCATATCATTAAGGGGGAAAAAAGGTCATGCAGCCTGTCGAGTGCCTATGGTATGACATATTTAAGGCTTAATCTGGCCTGATTTATTTAATAAAAAAGTCAAGTTAAAACTTTTTAAAAATCTTATTTAGTTAAACAAGTCAGGCTTCAGGCCTTTGAAAAAGCTTTTTAGGCCTAGTAGACCTACAAAACAGTGAAGGATGAACCATGTTTCTTAACAAACAAGGAATAATCTGCTTTGGATTGAATGTAGCCAGAAGATAAGAGAGAGCTTGATAATTTGGAGAACCACTATCTACTTGCCTGCCTTAAACCATACAAAGACTTTTGCAATTTACATACCTGATTAGGAATCTTGGAATGAAAACCTAGAGGTAGTGTCATATAAACTTCCTCAGTCAAATCTCCATGAAGAAAGACATTATTGACATCTAATTGATGCAAATGCCAATTTTGAGTGGCTGCAACAGCAAGCAAGAATCTGACAGTGCTCATTTTTGCTACTAGGGAAAATGGTTTCCAAAAAATCTAAGCCCTCTTGTTGAGTGTACCCATTTGCAACCAGTCGTGCTTTATAACTCGCTATGCTGCCATCTGACTTATACTTAATTATGTACACCCATTTACAACCAATGAGTTGTTTACCAGGTGGCAAATCAGTCAACAACCACGTGTGATTCTGCTCTAAAACCTGTATCTCAGCTGCCATAACATTTTTCTAACAATCATGCTTAATAGCTTGACTATAGCTAGTGGGTTATGTGGTTATGGAAATGGTTAAGGTGAAGTGTTTGTGTGATAGTGAGAGGTAATCATAGGTTATAAGATTAGAAATATGATAAAGACTACCTGAAGGAGGTTGGATTTGGGCTGAATTCAGTAATATACAGTGATAATCTTGTAAATATACGGGTGGTTTTCTGATTCTATTAGATTTCCTGATGACAAGTTCAGTGATACCTGAATCTGAAATAGGTTGGCTATTAGGAGAAGAATGAGAATCATGAATAGGAGAATCAGAAGAAAGCGAAGAAACAACATGTGGATGGAGAAAAGAGATAGGAGCAAAATAAGAATTATCATAATCAAGAAGGATAGGGGAGGATAATGCAGGTGAAACAATGTCGGGACTAATTTCAGAAGACTGAGATTGAAAAGGAAATATAGACTCATGAAATACCACATTTCTAGAGAGAAATAGAGCTCTAGTATGTAAATCCAATAAGAAATAGCCTTTGGTTCCAAATCTGTAACCTAAAAAGACACATTTTCTGGCCCTTACATCAAATTTCTTCTTATGAACAACAAGTGCAGAGGCAAAACATAAACATCCAAAAACTTTGAGGTCTACCAAAATTGGTGGTTCTTTGTGTAAAACAGTATAAGGACATTAATTTTTCAAAGAAATGGAAGGAATACTGCATGCGCAATAGCATGAGACCAGTGACATTTTGACAACTTAGATTGGAACATAAGAGACCTAGCCACAGCCAAAATATGCCGATGCTTTCTCTCTGCAATACCATTTTGTTATGGAGACTTAACACATGTGGTTTGGTGTATAATCCCTTTTTCTGCATAAAATTTAGTGAGTAAAAATTCAGGGCTATTATCTGTCCTAATGATTTTAACAGCATAATTAAATTGGGTTAACACAAGATAAACAAATGATTGGATGTGAGAGGGAGTTTTTAATTTAGCCTTCATGAAAAATAACCAAGTATGCCTAGAGTAATCATCTACCACAGTTAAGAAATATATGTGGCCATGGATAGATAGGGTTGAAAAGGGGCCCCATATATCTATATGCAACAAATCAAAGACATGATCAAAAGAAGTCAAACTATCAAGATAAGGTAACTTCTTTAATTTTGCAAGAAGACATATATCACAAACTTTATTATAAACTAGAATAAAAAGGAATTGTTTGTGTAATACAATGAGTTTAGAATGAGATGAATGGCCTAGTTTGTAATGCCATATATCAAAATGTACAGAATTTATATGGTTTATAGACTTTGAAAAAGAAATAAATTTACAAGATTATTGTAGTACATAAAGTCCATTGTTGACTTCAGTAGATCCAATCTTCTTCAAGGAATTGTTGTCCTATATTAAGCAACAAGTGGAAGAGAAGGTTAATTTGCAGGAAAAAGAAAGTGACAATTTTGTAATTGAGATTAGATTGAAAGTGAAGTTAGGTAAGTGCAGGCCATCAGTGAGAATCAAGTCATCAGAAATATGAAGAATACCAGATATGGAGGTTAAAACAAGACTACCATCAGGAAGCTTAATTGCTATTGGAGAAATCTATTTATATGTTGTGTAAAGACTCAAAGAACAACAAATATGATCAGTTGCCCCAGTGTCCAGAATCCAATATAAGGGTTGAGTAACAGGCTAGGGTTAAATGATTACCTTTATTGGAATCAGTAAAGGGTTCAATGTTTGGGATAGGTTAAGTGGTTACATGACTAGCCAAGTGTTGTTGCTGTGATTGCTGAAACAAATGCATGAGAGTTTGATACTGCTCAAAAGTAAAACTAGATTTGGCAATGTCATGATTTATTTGAGATGACTTAGACTTGTCTTGCTCATCATCATTCATCGAGCTGACATGATTAACAGTATAATTGGGATATTTATTTTTATATCCTTTTGAAAAAAATCATGTTTTCTATAACACATTTCAACCGTGTGGCCATTTCTTTTGTAATGTGTACAATATTTGTTCAAATAGGAAGACTGACCTCTGCCCATAGAAGCTTTTTCCTTAAAAGAATTTTGAAAAATAGGTCCCCCACCATTATTAGCTATAACTAACACCTTAGGTTCCTCAATAAATTTAGTTGACAATTGTCTTTCTTGTTGCAGAACAAAAGAAACACCTTATTGATCTGTGGCAATGGATCCATCAGTAAAATTTGAGATCTCACATGAGAAAATTGATCATTCAATTCTTTCAAGAAACGCATAACATAGTCTTCTGGTCTATATGATCGAATAGTAGGAATCAAATCACAGGTACATGGGAATTGACATCTATAATTGGGAATTGGCCTAAAATTCTCTAATTCTTCCCACAAAGTTTTTAGTTGAGTAAAGAATTTTGTTATTGGAAGCTCACCTTGTTTGAGAGCATACAAATCTTCTTGTAGTGCTGCAATTTGAAGCTTATCGATCTCCTTGAGAAAACCTATCTTTTAGATCTACCCAGATTTTTGCAGCTGAATTCATCCACATAACGCTTGGAGCTATATCTTGGGATAAAGATCTCATGAGCCATGAGATGGTCATTGTATTGCATCTTTCCCAGGACAAGAAAAAAGGATCTTGAGGATCTGGCAATGGCAGAGAGCCATTAACAAAACTTAGTTTATTCTTGGACTGCAAGGCCATCTTCATTGATCGATACTAAGAATGATAATTGCCACTAGAAAAAAGAAGAGTCACAAGTACTAATGTAGGATTTTCATTCAGATGTAGAAAGTATGAGCTATTTTGATTTACAGTAACTTAAGCAACATGATGATCCATGGAACAAGATTGCATATTCAAGAAAAAATGGCATAGAAAATGAAGAGCAATCAAAGATTAGAGAGGCACAATAGAGCTTTTCAGAAAGCTCTTTGATACCATACCAAGAAACTAAATTTCCCAGAAAAGTGATAGAAAATGAATGAGAAAATTGAAAGAGATCAAGGAGGATTGATGGTAAATTTCAGAATTGAATTTGCTTATCTTATGTGCTCAACTACATTTACATCTTATATACACATTCTACAAACTCTAGAATCAATAACAGAAAACCAACTTGTTACTAACTAATAACTTATCATTAACTAACAAAACTACTTTAAGATGTATCAGTTAAGAATATCAACATTGGAACATTAGTAAAGGATTTGGTGTTAGTGAAACCCAATGATAAATTCAACCCAGAATTCCTATTTGACCATTTTCATCTTGCTTTGAAATATTAACTTTTACCTATTACTCCCCGATATATTTCAAAGAATATCGGAGATTATCTTGATTTTGCATATATTGTTGGCTTCATCTGTGAATGAGGTGTTATGGATGACCTGCAATCTGCATGATGTTGTGAGTTGTTCTCTCACACGTCTAATCCCATTTAGTGAAAAGGAAAGAGAGAATAATTTGTTATGTAAGTATCAACATGGGTAAAAGATGGGACACCCAAATTCCTGTTACTCTTCATGCCTGATGACACTTGAATTGCCAAAAGGTCAAGAACAATCAATTTCCCCGATGCTGTATATTCCTTTGTCTACCTTTAGACAAATGATATCATCTTTGAGTTTGTAGACCTTCAACCATTATATTAATGATGAAATTCATAATGAAGTGAAAGAAAACGTGGATTCATATGACATTGATTCAGACCTTAATTCGTGAACAAGCATGAAGCATGGTAGCTGACTTATAAATCTGTTGAGGGAAGGCTTTGGTCATCACCTTTCTCCACTACTCCCTCCTTTATTAAGTAGAGATGGAAAAATGGAAGATTTGTTTTTTTTTCTTTTTTTTTTTTCTAGTAGACCAGTGAATTCGTAAAATAGGTAGGGGCTATGTATGTAAATACAGAAATGTATAGGAAAATAGGAAAACAAGATATATAATTAATGAAATGAAGAATTGAAAATTAAGGGTCTATTCTGAAGTGGATTCAGAGGGTACCTGAAGTAGGCATATACACGGTGGTTCCCTCCTTGAGCAGCAGCTAAGCGTATTACACAGGGGGGTGGGTACCTGCAAAGGGACTCCAACGCTCAAGTCAGGCAGTGCATAAGTAGGCTTATCAGATTGGGTTCAGAATTACCTTCTTAAGATGACTTAGCCTTGTATTTATAAATCGTATATAGAATCCTAATGGGATCCTTATTGAATGCAGGTAATTTAGGATTAGTATCCTGATGAGGATCACATTTCCATTATTATTTGATATATCCCTGTAAATCTGGGTCTTAAGATATGGAAAGTATTTAGCCATCAAGGATAACTGAGTCCTATAATATCGTAAGTTGATGATTGGCAATTATGGATATTTAGGGATTCATCCTCCGCATGAATCTATCAACCATGATATCATGACCCAATACAGCTTGGCTCGCCGTCTTCCAAGGTTCGGACTACCTTATGAGTCTTCCATTATGCCAGCCTTGGAGGATTCCGGCAGTGTGTATGCCGGGTTGATCCCATAGGACGGGATCCTAAATTACGGTCCAGAACAGTTGCCCCCAACTTGGCTCTAGGATGGGACAGTTGAGAGTCAAGTTTAGAACGAATCAACCATCATATGACTGACACGGTAATTCGGTGAATAGGTGTTAGATCCCGGGTTATTACCGTTGTCCATGAGCTATTCTGGCATGATTAAAGATCACTGCCCCCGAGTAAGAGTATTAGGGATTCTTGGAGATATCTTCAACGCAAATCTCGAACATGATCTCTGAATTGGCTGGTGGTAACAGTCTGAGATTTTCTGAGAAACTGATGCTTGGACTTTATTGGGAATTAGTGATCCTTTGAAGAGAATGTTAGTTTCATATAGATTTTCTCAACTGCTCCCTATCTTTGTGACCAATCAGAGATTAGAAGCATTTATTTTAACTGACTTCATGGGGTCAGGTCACCTTTTGCGGGACCAATCAGAACCCATCATTCATGTTTTAAGTAGAGAATACTTTCTTTGTGAGTTAGCATTCCCTTCTTTTACATTCTCATGTACAGATGGTTTTTTCCTAGAGAATGAGTGTAGCTCTTTTTTCATTTTCCACATTTCTGAAGAGAGCTTCATCATCTATAGAGATTATACGCTTATTTTTTCCAAAGTTCTTGAAGATGTTTGATTTTCCCCGAACATTCTTTTCTTTTAATGGGAGCCTTTCTTTCTTGGCATAATACTGGTTGCTATGCATTTAGTGAGGCAGGAGCCTTTCTCTCCTAGCGTACATGGGAGTATCTAACCCCACTCACCAGCATGGAGCGATGCACCCGTGATCCAATGCATAGCGAACCTATAGAATGCTCTGACCAACCCATTTTTCCTTCTCCAAGGGATTCCCAGTGCTAGACCAAACTGATATGGTGAAGAATCGTCCTTCTTAGAAAGAAAAAGCCAAGGGGACGACTCGGGGTGGTCTGTTTTCTTTGACTTACTTTCAAGGAAGCAGCGAGTATCTTTCTCTACCATATTTGGCTAAGAAGGTAAATGGGAAAAAAGTTGGTAGAGCGATTCTGTTTTGGAGTGGTTTTAGTTTGTTCTGGGGTGGAAAGACTACTGGAACTGCTCCGTAACTTGAGGTAACTTGGAATGATTGAGGCCAGCGGAGGATTCTCCTGCTAGAGAGGTCGTACCCCGTCCAATAAGCGAGGGGATATCTCGGTCTTCAATTGCATCGTGGAGGAGGCATTGTAAAGAACTTTGGTATTTGTTCCGGCATTATGATCCCGGTTTGCCAATGTTCTTCAAAGCCAATCCACTTTTTCAAGAGACTGAGGTTTGGAGATATGGACGGGGCATGGTCCAGGCTACCGGAGATGCTTGCTCTTTCCCCCAGGCTGCTCTTTTACATTCCATGTCTCAATATTTTCTTTTTCCTCCTTTTCGGATATAAGACGATGTATGGAATGAAAGTGATTCAACAAAGATTTTGCGTCCTGTATTTGTTCTGTATTTTCCACCGAGATAACACTGTCGGGATGAGTCTAACACTTATTCCGGTATAACGCCGTAATGACATTGCTGGGGTAAGTCCAATGCTAACCCCGGCATAACACCGTAGTAATTATGTCTCGGCATTAGTCTATAGTCCACGTTGTCAACAGTGATTTGAAATTGGGATCCATTAAACAAGTCCGGGTTTCTCTTTTAACATTTGTACGATGCTTTGAGTTACTGTGTAACCATCTTTTTAACTACTATTATAGCTGTGTGGGCCACGTGGTGCGATTTCATCGAAGGGACGTGCCTAGAGCTCCGCGCGCCATGATGAGCACCTTTTGAACTTGCGATGGAGAGGACAGAAATGTCCCCTAACCATTCAACCTTTATAACCTAGAGTCAAGGGTTTGTCTTTCTAACCTTACAATTTCTTATTACCTTCACTGAGAACACCGCGCGACAAAAAGCTTTGGTTCTTTTGGGTATCAGTCGTTTGTAACTTTTCTATTGTTCTAGCACTGCTTCTCCATTGTTCAAGCACTCTGCCTTTACGTAGTAAGTAACTTTCTTTCAACCCTCCCGTCATTTGCGTTTTCAGAATGTTAATTGCTTTTGAAAAGTAGAGTAGTAGCGCATTTCTAGTTTTGCTTTCCTTTAAGTAGACCTTAGTGGTTTACATAGATTTTGTCACCTCCCTGAAACACCATCTCCGCCGCACCATGCGCAGTGGAGGAGTTCCCCTGGAGGCTTTATTTCTGGTGGGACAGGAGGTCGGTAGGGGAGGTTTGGATTATTTCATTCTCCCTATGTCTGAACCTGAGATTATTGATTCTGATAGTTACTTACCGA
Source organism: Ormosia semicastrata (assembly GCA_029884595.1). Taxonomy (NCBI): domain Eukaryota; kingdom Viridiplantae; phylum Streptophyta; class Magnoliopsida; order Fabales; family Fabaceae; genus Ormosia; species Ormosia semicastrata. Next base: position 42,030,279 of record JAQQTO010000059.1, read on the forward strand.
TTTCTTTGGATGTTCTTAGGATTTCCATGGCCAAAGGAAAAAAGGCTAGAGTCCAGCCCCCACTCCATGACGTCCGTGATCTAGTGGAGGACGAGCTGATTCGAATTCAGCAAAGTCCTGGGCTAGTATATCCATGGGTGGTGGACGACGTGTGGAATTGTCAGTCCAAGTTTTCAAGCGAAACCATACTCCGAGAATCGTTATTTTCCTTGGAGTTAACCGTGAACAAAGCTCAAGACGACGAATTCCAAGTCATTTGTCCAGATTGGAGTGAGAGAGTGTGTTCCTGCTGAGAAGCTGGTTCACATTTTATGTTCCTGTATGAGCCCATTTTTCTCAAGTTGAGGCTCCGAATGTCATTTTCTGACTTCCAGATGGCCGTCCTCCGCACTCTACATGTGGCCCCATCGCAGATCCATTGTAATGGCTGGGGTTACATCATCTCCTTCGAGAGATTTTACCGGTTAATGAGTCTTAAGTGCTCAGTTAATACCTTTTTTTTTACTTTTATACATGAATAAACACTCACAAACAAGTTGGTTTGTCATCTGGTCACGGCTTGGTCGTAAATCCTTTGATGTTTTTGAAGAAAGCTTTAAAGGGTTTAAGACTGCATTCTTCAAGGTCAAGGCCACGGAGGGATGTCAACCATTTTTCTTCAAACTGGACGGGGAGCCAGAATTTTCGCTTTACTGGACGCAGGGCTACTGGGGTGTGCCCTTCAGTTTAATTGAAAACGAGGAGGGAGACCTTGACCCCGAGGAGCTCAAGTTTGTTAGGTTCATATCCCGGTATGCCGAGAAGCATGGGAACATCAATATTAGATATGGTCTCTGTACCCCTAGTGATGATCTTCTTTATGCTTTATTAGGTAGGATTTAGGGCGTTATTACCTGTAGTATCCCTAGATGTTTGTACTTTGTGTTCTTGTATCAATATTTTGTGATGTGCTAACCGTGTACTTGTTCTTATTTTGTTTCAGTTAGCAACATGACTTCTAGGTCTTCCGTGATCGCCCTGCAAGCTTCAAGAACCAGAAGAAAGGGAAAGAAGTCCGCGACCTCTTCTTTCGCTGCCGCCCCGGCATCCTCCGGCCAGGGTGCTATTATCGAAGAGAATGGTCAGCCGGGTTCCCCTACCTACAATCTTCAGGGGAGAAAGAGGCAGGCTGTTGAAGAACCTCTTGATCGTGACGGGAGGTCGTCTGAGGATGGTGATAAAGATAAGGGTGATTTTTTGCCAATCATCACGGGGCACTCTGAGCCTGGCCCCTTCATTGTTGGATGATTTTTAAGCGGCGAGGTCAGACAGTATATTATCGAGCAAGGTATGGCCCAGACCTTGGCTGCGCTTTAAAGGCAAGCTCTCCGGGCAGCTGCCGAGATCCGCATAATCGAAGAGACTATCGAGGATGCTGACAGGAGGGCGTCAGAAGAGCTGAAGACTTGGAGAAGGCTTTGGCAGCCTTTGAGTCCGCTAGGAAAATTGAGAAGCTCGAGGCCGACAAGGGCATTAGCGCATTGGAGGTTGAGATAATTAACCTCGAAAAGGAAGTAGAGGAGATGATGCGATATCTGGCAAAATCGAGTGGGGGAGCAATTCTAGAATGCCGTGGTGTAAATCCAGTACTTCAATCTCGGGGTTTCCCTTGTCTTGGAGGGCATTAACCCGGATAAAGTCTTTCATAATGGCCAACTTGTCTTCGCAACGGAACTGGTCACGGATGCTCCTGGCATCAACCCGAAAGTTATTCAGATCCCGGAAGGAGAAGAGGCCGGCGTTTGAGCTTTATCTCGCTCTTTTCCTTCATCTTGCTTTTTGCCCCCTGCGTGGGGTTTTATTTTATATATATATATATATATATATATATTATATATATATATATATATATATATATGGTAAGGATAATTGCCCCGTGTTTAGGGTTTTATAATTAATTACTTTGTTTCGCCGTTTATTCTCTTGGTTTTCATGGTCCGACTTGGGTCCAACGCCCATCTTTATAGTCATTTTAATGGACTTAGAAAAGCTGTGTGATATAAAACCACGATCTGGGATCCTATACTCGTACCATTGAATGAATGACATTTCACTTAACTTAGGTAGAAATAGTGCCTTAGTCTGTAATCTAATGTTTATAGCAATCAAACGTCGTGAAATTTTAGACTTAGGCAAAATAAAACCTTAATCTATATTCTGGTGCTTATTATGGGAAGCATTTGGAATTGCAGACATAGGTAAAAATAACACCTTGGTTCAAGGTATATTATGTGAAGACCCTTTTACCTCTTTAGGCATAAGCATTATTTAACCTTACTCGGGGTACCCTAACAACCATATAGATTTTGGGACTCCTTCTTGGTTTAGGTATAAAGAAGGAGTGTGTACGTATGATCCGTACTACCTCCTGTTCATTTGACCTTTTAATAGTCAATGCCACATGTTGAACTAAATTTGATATCTAAATAACTCTGTTTTATTGATAATATTAGGGGGACAAAAGTCTGTATAGAGCATATTATTCAAAACAATGATGGATCAAACATAATTCTATTAGAGGGCTAGGCCACTATGGGCATTTAGCTATAGTATTTTCTTAGTTTATCTGCATTCCAGTAATTCTTGACCGGGGTGCCAGATAACGTTTCCAGGGTGTAAGGTCTGTTACATGTACTGGTGATGACACGGTAGGGGTCTTCCCAGTTAGGGGTTAATTTCCCTTGGGAGGCATTTTTCCCTCCTATGTCGGCTCTCCTGAGCACTAGGTCGCCCGGCTAGAATTTTCTTGGGACCACTCTCTTGTTGTACCTAGCCACTGTCTTTTGTTTAAGAGCGGCATTCCGTATGTGAGCCACGTTTCTTCTTTCTTCGAGTAAGTTCAGGTCTTCTCTGATTAGACCGGGGTTGCTATCAGATGAGAACTATTGGTAATGCCAGGTGGGCTCCCCAATCTCCACTGGGATCATGGCTTCGTAGTCATAGGTCAATTTGAATGGAGATTCACCTGTAGTGGAATGAGGAGTAGTCCGGTATGCCCAGAGAACATGATTAAGTTGTTCGACCTAATTCCCTTTGACTTCATCTAACCTCCTTTTTAAGCCTCGCACGATGATCCTATTGGCGGCTTTGGCTTGTCCATTTGTCCTGCGATTCTCAACAGAGTTGCAATGGTGCTTTATTTTTAACCCGACTAGTAGCTCTTCAAAATTTTTATCCTTGAACTGGGTGCCGTTATCTGTGACGATGGATTCCAGTATACCAAACCTGGTGATAAGATGGCGCCAAGTAAACTTCTGAATTCGCGCTGAGGTGATAGTGATAAGAGGTTCGGCCTCAATCCATTTAGTCAAATAATCTACTGCTACCACCAAGTACTTAAACTGCTCGGGGCCTAGGGAAACGGACCCAAGATGTCCATGCCCCACCTGTAAAAGGACCATAAAACTGACATCATGAATAGTTCTTCGGAAGGGGCTTGAAAATGATCTGCATGGCACTGACACTTGTCACAAATTTGGACGTGTATTTGAGAGTCAGCTTCCATTATCGGCCAATAGAATCCTACCCTTAATACTTTCTGGGCTAGGGCTTTGCCTCCTAAGTGGTCACCGCAGCTTCCTTCATGAACTTCAGCTAGGGCGTATTCTGTTTCCTTTGGGGTTAAGCATTTTAGATGGGGGGACGAGAAATCACGTCGATATAGGCAGCTGTTATAAATAGTATATCTGACCACGGTCTTTACCAATTTGGAAGCTTCTTTTGGATCTGATGGTAAGTTTTCATGCTGCAAATAGCCCAGTATAGGGGTGATCCAAAATGACTGATGGTCCTCCACTTAGGATATATTTTCATCCGTGATGGAGGGTTGGGAGAGAGTTTCTCGGATTACAGACAGGTTGTAGCCAGGGCTCTTCGTGCTGGCCAGCTTAGACAGAAGGTCTGCTTTGGAGTTCTGTTCTCTTAGTATGTGTTCTATCTTGACCTCCTCAAAGCCCCTCAAGAGTTCCTGGACCTTACTCAAGTATTTCCGTAGGAGGGGTTCTTTAACTTGATATTCACCTCAGATTTGGGAGGTTACCAGCTGGGAATCACTGCAAAGTGTGATCTGCGTTGCCTCCATATCCTTTGCCATTAGTAACCCAGTGATGCAGGCTTCATACTTAGCCTGGTTGTTCGAGGTCAGGAATTCAAACTTCAAGGAGTGCTCCAGGGTCATTCCTTCTGAATTCTCCAATATCACTCCGGCCCCGCTTCCCTTAGGTTCGACGACCCGTTGACAAAAATGGTCCAAAAGGCATTTTTAGGGTCGCCATTGTCCGATGTGAGTTTTGCTAGGAAGTCGGACAATGCTTGGGCTTTTATTGCAAGTTGTAGTTCATATGTAATCCCAAACTCTGAGAGCTCGATCGACCATGTAATCATTCGTCTGGCCAGATCTGGTTTATGTAGCACCTGCCAGATGGGTTGATCCGTTCTTACCACCACTGGGTGGTATTGAAAGTATTGCTGAAGCCTTCTTGCTATAATAATGAGCGTAAAAGTAAATTTCTCTACCTTTTGGTACCGAAGCTCGGGGCCCTAAAGGACCTTGCTTACAAAGTAGACAGGCTTCTGTCCTTCGTCAGTTTCCTGGATCAAAACTGAGCTTACGGCCTCATCATGGACGGATAGATATAAGTAGAGTGTTTCCCCAGTATCTGGCCTCGTCATAGAAGGGGAGGACAATAGATTTTTTAAGGATATGAAGGCATCCTCGCACTCTGGGGTCCACTCAAAACTTTTCTTTTCTTGAATAGTTTAAACAGGGGGAGAGACTTGTGAGCGGCCTTAGCTAAGAATCTTATGAGGGCTGCTATGCACCCTATAAGTTATCGTACTTCTTTGACGTTCTGGGAACTTCTCATGTTAAGGACGGCCTGACACTTGTCCGGATTGGCTTCAATTCCTTGATGAGTTAGCATGAACCCCAAAAATTTTCTGGCCTGGACCCCAAAAGTGCACTTCTTCGAGTTCAACCTCATGTTGTACTTTCAGACTTGTGCGAATACTTCCTCGAGGTCTGCCATGTGCGATCTGCATGTGGGGTCTTTACTATCATATCATCTATATAGACTTCTAACATCTTTCTCACTTGATTTTTGAAAACCCTATTCATCATCCTCTAGTAGGTGGCCCCTGCATTCTTTAGGCCAAACAGCATGACCTTGTAGCAGTAGCTCGCCCTATCGGTAATGAAAGCAGTTTTATCCTCGTCTCCAGTATGCATGGGAATCTGGTTGTACCCAGAATATGCATCCATGAACGAGAGTCATCTAAATCCTGAGGAGCCATCCTCTAATTTGTCCACATTGGGGAGTGGGTATGAATCCTTGGGACAGGCTTTATTCAGATCAGTATAGTCTACGCACATTCTCCATTTTCTGTTGGACTTCTTTACCAGAACCACATTCGAGAGCCATGTGGTATAGGAGATTTCTCTGATGAAGTTGCCATTTAGTAGCTCTTTAACTTGGTCTTCAATGACTTGCTGCCTCTCGGGTCTGACCTTCCTTTTCTTTTGTGCGACTGGCCTGGCGCCTTCTTTAATTGACAAACAGTGGCAGATAAAGGTGGGGTCGAGTCCGGGCATGTCGAAGGAGGTCTATGCAAAAAGGTCCTTGTTTTTTAGCAAAAGTTCTAACAATTATTATTTTTCTTTTCACCCAGATGAGCTCCAATCTTGGTAACCTGTTCTGGGTTAGTCCCGAGCTGAAGAGATTGCAGTTCACCTTCGGGCTGGGACCGAGTACCTCGGATTTCTCCCCTGACATCCAACTTGGTCATTAAACTGTTAACCTGGTCAAGGGCCGGGGTGGAAATGGCAGGTCTCTCCTTTCGGGGTACTTTACAAATCTTCAGGCTCTCATTGTAGCATTTCCTGGCAACAATTTGGTCGCCCTTTATAGTGACGACATCATTGTTCTTATTGAGGAACTTCATCACGAGGTGGGTGATAGATATCACTGCTCCAAGCGCGTTGAGAGAAGGACGGCCTAGGATAATGTTATAAGCTGAAGGGCAGACAATAATTAGGAACTTTACTTTAACAGTCCTGAAAAGTTTAGATGATCCAAGCGTCAGGTGGGTTTCGTAGTATCCTACCAGGGTGATTTTCTCATCGGTGAAACCCGTCAATTCTCCTACATGGGGAGTCAAGTCGTTGAGGGAGCTCTAGCTTCTGATAGAGATCTAGGAACATAATGTCTGCTGAGCTCCCTTGGTCGACGAAAATTCGACGGACCGCGGCATTGGAAATTACCCCGGAGATGACCAGTGGATCGTCATGGTCCGGAATTATTCTACCGTAGTCTTCATCAGAGAAGGTGATGAGAGGCGCCTTTCTGCCCTTTGCTTGGGTTCTAGGTTCTGAGTGGGCCACGCTGAAAACGGCCATTCTAAGGGCTTTCTTTCGAGCTCCATTAGAAGATCCTCCTCCGGCAAAGCCACCGGCAATGGTATGGATCATTCTATTGGGCTCGGAGTGGTGGTCATCATTATCAGTGGGAGGAGCATCCCTAGTCCTATCCTGTCGATCGTTGTTATCTCGGTGAGGCAGAGTCCGGGATCTTCTTTTAGGACTTCTTGTCCTTCTTCTACGCGGAGGGGATGGACTCCGACGCAGGGTGCGTCTATTGTCTCTGCGTCTATTGTCCCCCTCATTATTTTGTACACAAAGGATATACTGCTGCAAGTGTCCGGCCTTGATTAAGAATTCGATGGCATCGCGTAACTGATAGCAATCTTCTATATCATGATCGTAGGCCTTATGCCATGTGCAATGTTTAGAGTGATCCTTTTGCTTGTGTTTCTTGATAGGAAGTGGTCTCCAGACATTCTGAAACTTCGTGTGCATCACTTTCCTCAAGATTACTTCCCGAGGTATGTTCAAAGGAGTGTAGTCAGAGTAATTCCTCTGAGACGGGCTACCCTTTGGGGGTCGCGACCTTGAGGAATTCTAGTTGGGCTTCTGGTGAGAAGGCTCGCCTTTGTCCCACCTCCTATGGTCTTTTGTTACCTCCTCCAAGTAGACATACTTCTCGGATGGTTTCTGGAAGTCGGTCAGATTATCTGGTTTCTTCTTTGCTAAGGACTTGAAGAACTCAGAACTTACCTGAAGACCGCTTCTAGCGTAATGCAAGGCTATTCTGTCTTCAAAATTTTCTACATTAGTGCAGGCAGCCATGAACCGCCTAACATAATCCCGAAGGGTCTCGTCCTTTTCCTAGCGAATTTTAGCCAGGGATTCGATGGATTTAGGTTGCTCCTTACTGGTGGTGTATTGTAGCAGAAAATACTGTTTAAGATCCAACCAATCCACGACGGTCCCCCGTGGTTGGCTGGTAAACCACTTGAGGGCTTCCTTTTTTAGGGAGAGGGGGAATGCTAGGCACAGCAGCTCCATGGATCCACCAAAGAAGCATAAGGACTATTCGTAGGCATTTATGTGTTCCTGGGGGTCCGTAGTTCTGTCGTAAATTTCCAAGTTCGGCGAAAACTTCAAATTCCTAGGAACCCGGAATTCCATGAGCTGATTAGAGAAATGTTGTTCCATTGTTCCGCAGTTCTGGTTATTATTCCCAGTATTGGGAATTCCATTACCGACGTAAGCCCTCCTTTGATTATTTTCCAAGTCAGTCCGTCTGTCACGACGGTGCGGCCTAGGTTGGTTTTCATGCATGGCACGCTGCATGTCTTCCAGCCTCTTGAATTGGTCGTTGAGCAAGTCCATATGTTATTGCAACATATCTTGAAATTGGCGTTGGGAACCCCGAGATTGATGTGTGCGTTCAGAGCGGGATGTATGATCATCGAACTCGTTGTTTGGCATTCCCAGACGCTGGTGCACCGGGATCCTACGCTCTTGAAGGCTCTGGTCACCTCTCTGGGCTGGGAATTCAAGTATTTCTCTGACCGAAATCCTGCGTAATGGGTTAGGAGACTCCTCTGAAAAGGAGGTGGAGTGCCCATCACGTCGACTTCCTGATCTGGGTGCCTGATTTCTCACAACGAAGGTTTGAGCTGCAGGTAGAGGCGGTGGTAGTGTGGACGTTGCACATCAGGGTCTTGCCTCTGGTTGACAAAGGTTTGTGCAGCATCTTTTCTCAAATTTTGCCTCGTGTTCACCATGATTGGGTGGGATTAGGATTTTAAGGTTTTCCACAGACGATGCCAATGTTCTGAAGTGGATTCAGAGGGTACCTGAAGTAGGCACGTACACAGTGGTTTCCTCCTTGAGCAGCAGCTGAGCGTATTACACAGGGGGGTGGGTACCTGTAAAGGGACTTCAACGCTCAAGTCAGGAAGTACACAAGTAAGCTTATCAGATTGGGTTCAGAATTACCTTTTTAAGATGACTTAGCCTTATATTTATAGAGCGTATATAGAATCCTAATGGGATCCTTATTGAATGCAGGTAATTTAGGATTAGTATCCTGATGAGGATCACCTTTCCATTATTATTGGATATATCCCTGTAAATCTGGGTCTTAAGATATGGAAAGTATTTAGCCATTAAGGATAACTATGAGTCCTATAATATCGTAAGTTGGTGATTGGCAGTTATGGATATTTAGGAATTCATCCTCCGCATGAATCTATCAACCATGATATCATGACCCAATACAGCTTGGCTCGCCGTCTTCCAAGGTCCTGACTACCTTATGAGTCTTTCGTTATGCCAACCTTGGAGGAGTCCGGCAGTGTGCATACCAGGTTGATCTCATAAGACGGGATCTCGGATCACGGTCCAAAATAGGGTCCAAATTCAGGACACCATATAGTACTCCCAAGTTTCATGTGATAAAGCAATATAGTTTATATTGTTTATATTGTCAGGATACGGATCCTCTTAGAGTTATTAATACTATAAGTAACTCTTACCACTACCAGAAAAAGGCACAAAACATGTAGCAAAGTGAATCCTACTTTGGAGTGATGGTTTTTCAAGTGATTGTGGAATGGAAGAACCCTTGGCAAGACAATGGTGATGGTGTTGTAATGTGGAATGGAGAATTTTTTTGAGAAGTATAGGTTTCTTATTGAGGAACATTGAATTGGGTTAGTTTGTGATTTTAATTTTTCTTGGATCATTGAGAGTTTATAACTTGCCAGGGGGATTAAGACAAAATTCAAAATTTGTTGAGGGTGTTAATTTAATTTGTGCAAGAATCAGTTTGTAACTTTATATTTTCAAGTTTGGGGGTTAAAACAAAATTTAAAACTTTCTCAAGTATAAGGTGTGTTTGGATTAATTATAAAAAAATGATTATTTTAATAATCAATTATATATATAATTGATTTTTTATAATCGATTATGATAAAATTAATTTTATATTTGAATATGTTAACTAAAAAATATTTTTAAGATAATATATTTTGTTTGAATTATATAAAAAAATTACTTTTATATAATAAATTATTAAAAAAGATATTAAATAATTTTTTAATTTGGGTAGCTGCATTCAAAAAGTTCAAGGGCTAATGGGTAAATTCTTTAACTTCAAAATAATCAATCTCAGATTATAATCATAGTGTTTATTTGGTAAAAATTATATTTTTTCAATTTTTTTCATGAATTAAAGTGATGTTTGGGTAAAATTGGTTAAAGTGATAAAAAATATTTTCATTGATTAAAAAGTTTTTTTTATAATCAACATCCTTGAGTATTTTCTACAAAAGTTTTTTCTTCAAAAGTTGATTATGTTATGTTTTTATCAAAGTAACCTAAAATAAAAAATATTATATAATATAAATAAATTATTTCATATTATTTTTATTAATTTAATATAAAAATAATCTTTTTAGATAATTTAAATGAAATAAATTATCTTAAAATTACTTTTCAAATAACATATCTAAATATAAAATAAATTTTATTATAATTAATTATAACAATAATTGATTATACATATAATCGATTGTTGAAATAATAATTTTTTCACAATTAATCTAAGCACACACAATAAAAAAAGAGCTTTTCAAAAAAGAAAAAGTTTTCATAGTGTAAGAAATATAATCTATGATTATAATCATTCTAACAATTTTTATCATAATATCTCAAATTTTATTTATAACAGCTTTTATTAAAAAAAATATTTTGAAAAATAATTAAGCTTTCTTAAACACATAAGTGATTCCTTTTGATTTTGTTTTTGACTGGAAATTCTGTGACTACTTAAATTAAGCACATTTTCAAACTTCAAATCGCACCGTTAGCTATCTCCTCCTGTCCTTAACGGAAAATTCTTGCATAGAATGAAACTAATACTCTTAATTATACGATAATTGTTTAAATATAATTTAATAATTTTATTTTTAATTCAATGACTTGTATAATTATATATATCTCTGCGTTATTATTTTAACAATATTTTATTTTTAATTTTTAACATGTATAATTATATATAATGTGTATCTTTTTTTTTTTTATTAGTGGCACTTTTTCTCTTTCGGCGGCTGAAGTTACATGACTTTTCTATTTCCTCTTTCTACACCGGCACAGAACTATTATATGAAGCAAAGCAAATACTCGGCATGGACACAGAACAAACGAGTTCAAACACATATCAGAGTTCATAAGCAATCATGAGTTCGATGAATGGTCATAATGCTGCTGAGCTATTTCAAGGTCAAGCTCTCTTGTACAAACACATATTTAGCTTCTTGTCCCCTATGTGTCTTAAGTGGGCAATTGAGCTAGGCATTGCAGACATAATCCACAACCATGGCAAACCCATAACTCTTCCCGAGTTGGTGTCAGCTCTGCAAATGCCAACAGCTAAAGCTTGTCTTGTGCCGCGGTTCATGCGCTTTCTGGCACACAATGGAGTCTTTGCTATAGAAAGAATCCATGACAAAGAAGAACAAGAAGAAAAGGAAGCTTATGCTCTGACTCCTGCATCAAAGCTCCTTGTCAAAGGCACTAATCATTGTTTATCTCCATTAGCTAAGTTTATTATTGATCCAGTTATGATCAATGTGCACCTTCAAATGAGGAATTGGAGTTATACGGAACAACAGACGATTTTTGAGACTGCCTTTGGAGCAGGCTGGTGGGACTTTCTTCATAACAATCCTAAAGATATGGATGCCTTCAATGAGGGCATGGCAGGTGATTCTCAAATAGTGAACTTGGCATTGAGAGATTGCAATTCAGTCTTTGAGGGGCTGGATTCCATTGTGGATGTAGGCGGTGGAACTGGAGCTACAGGAAAAATCATCTCTGAGGCATTTCCTAGCTTGAAATATATCGTGCTTGACCTTCCACAGGTTGTAGCAAATTTGTCAGAAAGTGACAATCTGAGTTATGTTGGTGGAGACATGTTTAAATCAATCCCTGAAGCTGATGCAGTTCTTCTAAAGGTATGCATATGTGAAGAGATAGTCAATTTGTTAATTTATTGCAAATTAGTTTATTTTAGGATACCTAATTTGTTTGATGAGTAACGAAAGATATATTACATAAATTTATTAGAGAATTTATAATTAATCCTCTCTCACTATTTATGTTTATTTTTATTTTGCAGTGGGTTTTACACAATTGGAGTGACGATGATAGCAAAAAGATACTAAAAAATTGCAAAGAAGCTATTTCAAGAAAAGGGAAAGGAGGGAAAGTGATTATCATAGACATAGTGATGGATGAAAAGCAAGACAAAAATGAAATGACTCAAACAAAACTCCTTTTGGATATAACCATGATGACTATTAGTGGGAAAGAAAGAGACGAAAAAGAATGGAAGCAACTCTTTATTGAAGCAGGCTTCAAACACTACAAAATATTTCCTATATTTGGTTTTAGGTCTCTTATTGAGGTTTACTTTTAGACACTCATATGAGCTATTACACATGCTAGGAAGTGAATAAAGTTATGTCTAATAATTTTGGAGGTTAAGAAGTGAATAAAGTTGTTAGGTATTTAGTTTAAGATGTTATGAAGTGAACAAATAAAGATGTAATGTTTGCCTATAATGATTGACACAACTGATTATGGTAAACTGCATCAATTAAATCGATCAATTGTTGATTAGTTATCTATAAAAATTACTGTAAATTCTTGTTGAACTTGAAGGTCTGCCTTGATTTTGGGATGGGGTTGTTACCTTTGATCCTAAAACTTTATGTAAAAAGGGGGGGATGTTTTGAATTACTTCTCTCTTCTTTACATCCATTATAAGTTTGTATTAAAAAATATAAATTACAAACTGCTTCAATTTTAAACATTTGATCAACTGCTGTCTAAAGTTTTAATTTTAACAAATTCCTTCGCTTGACTTTTAAGCATTCAACAATTCACTATTTCTACTAACTTTTTTTTTCTTACCTCTCATAGCTAGGAATAAAAAATAGAAGTATATATATATATATATATATATATATATATATATATATATATAAGAGTTTTTATTGTGAGAAGATGGAAGTAATAAATTTTGATCATATAATATACATGGATGATCAAGATTAAAAATTACTTAAAGGTCATGTGATCACTTAAAAAAATCACATGCATTTATGTTTTAATTTTGACCATTCATATAAAATTTAATGATTAAAATTCATTTATCTTACCTCTTATAATAAATATTTATTCATTCAATGGTTAATATATATATAAAAGAGTTTAGAGTTTAGAAAAGTTTTTATTGTGAGAGGAATAAATTTTGATCATACAATCATACATAGATGATCAAGATTAAAAATTACTTAAAGATCATGTGATCACTTAAAAAATAATTACATACATTTATGTTTTAATTTTGATCATTCATATAAAATTTAATGATTAAAATTTAATCATCTCATCTCTCCTCTCATCAGATATGCTCCATATATATATATAAAACCAAAATATCATTGAGGAGAGAATATCGTTGTAGGGTAGTGGGTTAATTTAGAGTAAATAATCATTTAAGCTCTCAAAAATTGCAATATAATTAACACTTTGGTCCTGTATAATTTTGCATATAAATTGCTTCTTGAGTGATTAGCCATCCATTCAAGTTGATTCTTCCGTCATAAACACCTGCCAAGTTCTAATAGAATTGCTGAGTTGCACACTTGCATCGTTAAATGCCAAGTTGGTACTGTTAAATGGAAAGTTGGACTTGACGTGGTAAAATGTTGTGTCGTGAGATTCTTGCATACCATGGGAGCAAGAGAAAATTTTTATTTTGTATCATTAAATGTGTGATATATTAGTTATAATATTAAAAATATAGTTAAAATAAAAAATAATATGATTCATAAAGTTGATGTGACATATATTTAATAATATAGAATAAGAAAAACTTCTTATTCAAAAAGCACTTAAGAATTTCTTGATGGTGTTATTTCCTTGTGTTGTTTGAGAGTATCGATTTTTTGTAACTAAAGTCATTTTGCTACTTATCATTCACTAGATTCCTGCAAAACTCGCTAAAACTTCCAGAAAGCTATCTGAATTTGAGTTTCTTTCGCCAACAAACACACAATTATACAAATGTCATCACAACACTGTCATTTGAACGTTGTTTTGAGCAATGTCCATCATCATCAGAATCAGAAGCTTTTGATTTGTTAACCACCAAAATTTCACCACTAAATGATGCCGCAAGCACCCCTACGCACCACTTTTGTGTGGCCTTCATATGCCCAAGCATTGCCTTGACCCTCCTCTTTTAGAGAAGTATCAGATTTCTACTTCTTCAAAGAGAGTCTTCTCGATAAGAAGAATGATGCATTATTCATTATGAATTTTTTGTTATTTTAATTTAGGATTTTATTTTATTAGTTAATAAATTTTATCTATTTAATAATTAAAATTTTAGTTTTAATAGGATTATTTCAAATCCCAAATTTTATTATTAATTAATTATATTTGATTTGTTTTTAATTTATTTTCTTTGAGGATTATAAATACTCATCATATCAACACTATATTGATTATTAAATTCAATTGAATATAATTATGTTTTTGAGACCAAATCTTTTAGCACTAAATACCTGACACCAAATGTCTTCATCCTATCATCTTACATTAAATTAGTTACCTGTTTTTTAAATGGCTAGTTGAGTCTCTTGTTCTCTCACTATACACAGTGATAAGAACTAAAAGGACAGAGAAGCCTTTGCCCATATTTAAATCATGTTAATAGAAAATTAATTAAAACAAAAACTACTAAAATGGTGAAACTCAAGAAGCCAGTGCAAAATAGAAAGAAAATTGTTACTTACACAGAAGTAAGTAACGCAAATGACGCAGGTAATCTTTTTTTAAGGTTTTTCTACTTAAATTGATTAATGAAGAGAGAGAGAGAATAAATGCTGCTCAAAATATTTGAAAACTCCTCCTATGTAAAATCTGTATTACTTGGCTCCAACAAAAAAGTTGCAGTACTGAAATTCTTTCCATAATGCAATCACGCTGTTAAATTTCATAAATTTTCTTTTCCTTCACTCAATGAAGGCCTTCCTTGTTAAAGCAGAAGATCCATCATCGTCAGTTTCATAAATAAAACGATTTCTAATTTCTTTTAACATCATTTATAGTCTATTAGTCGGTTAATCAACTAATACATATTATTAATTATAAATTTATACATGTAAAAAATAGTATAAAAAATAATATAAAATAATTATTTTTCAAATGAGAAAATGAGTGAGACCACGAGTGAGAATGAGATAGTTATATAAAAAATTAGATCGGACTGATTTGTTAGATTGGATTAACCATGAACCGATCTATCAACCGATTGGATCAAGCCTTCAAAGTCAATATACTCTAAATCAATGTTTTAAAAATAAAATCAAAGATTGAATTGATAAAATCTCTGTGTCATGATTCAATTAATTTAATTAATTAAATTTATGATTAAATTGTAGTTAAACAAAAAATACTTAAATCAAAGATATAACCAATTCATGGTTTAACTAATTCAACCGACCGATTGAATCCCATTTTTTAAACATTGCTCTAAATCGGTATTTGATCCAACAAACCGGTCATGGTTTAGCTATTCGTACCGGTTCAGTTTTAACACAAATGGGCACAGAAATTCCTCCGCGTGTTCAAACTTGGGTCTCGTTGAGTACAGGTCGTGTCACTACCACTTGATCTTACTATATGCATATCAATAAATATATTATATAATAAATTTCTTCGATACTCTTGTTTATTAAAGGATATCAGTATTTTATTAATTTTACATAATATTATTAATTATTTTTATATAATTATTTATTGATAATAACTTATAAATTGATATATTAGTTCATATACTTGTTTTTTATCATGTAACTTTTGTTTATTTTTCTTTGTAAGTTAGGTAGTATAATCAATGGAAATTCCAAGAATAAATATATTATATAATAGAAAGGTTAAAATTTAAAAGTTAAAATTTGTGATATTAAAATGCAAAGTCAAATGTAAAATTAAATAAAGTTAAAATAAAAGTCAATTAGAATAAAAATTATCCAATAAATAAATATAAATGACACATTTTAGTTGAAATAGTATTTGTACTCATAAAAAAATTAAAGTATAAGAGAAAGGTCCTATACATATTAGAATCACTAGTGTATGTGCCCGTTCGATGTATAGGACATTATTAAAAATATAATATAAATAATATTAAATAAATTGAATTGGTTTTGAATAATTATTTAATAATCTCACACTAAGAGATAATTGATAAATTATTTTAATACAAACAATTAAAAAAATTATTAAGTTTGAGTTCCCAAATAAAAATTATTAAGTTCAATTATAATTGTAAAATTAGTTAAATATATACATAAAATTAAAAAATAATTTAAAAACTAATATTTCAAAATTTAATTGCAGGTTCTTGATAAGACAATTGTATTATTATAACGATTGGGTTTAATATTTAAATTAAAATACAATATTTTTTAGTAAAGAATTTAAAATACAAAAGAAGGTCTAGGCATATAAAGTAAAAAAAAAAAAATTACTTCGCATATTACGTTACCCATAAAATATAGCTTATATTCAACAAAATTCGATATTCTTTCTTCTTCTTTTTTTAAGTGTGAATACCCACATTATCCTAAAAAATTGTCCACTGTTGATTTTTTTCCATTTTAGTGTCGTTATAATGAAACTCACAACTCTTAATGAATGTAAATGGTTAATTGCATTGCATTAACATGCTAGAGAACATCATATATGTATTTCTACGACTTTAAAAAAAAATAAGTTACCTGTAGAAAGAATAAAATGATTTACTGATACTTCTTCCAACATTGACATGTGGCCGAGAGAATAAAATCAATAAAGATACTACAAGAATTTTAACAAATTAGATGAAGATTGTTGATAACACAAATTTCAGAAAACCAAAATACAAAGTCCTAGATAAATAAATATTTTCCTAGGTCGTCCAAATAAAAAATAAGAAAAACACATCCTCAAATTCATTTAATCTGTATAAACTTTAAAAAATACTGCCTAGAAAACGATGCCTTTACAGCTTCATGTTCCAATATACACTAAATATAAATAAAGAATTGTTAAAAAATAAAGTGAAAATTTTTATTTGAAGAAGAAGAATAATAATAATGGATTATTCAGAGAAGGCTTCTTGTATAATAGAACACTTAAATATCAAATTACCAGATTTGAACATACCTGTGTCTGTGGAGTTTCAGTGAAGAAAAGTCCGAGTCAATTCCTTCTCCTCCCTTTCACTAATCAAATTGCTTGAAATGCTGCTAAATCCACAACTTTAAAATATTTTTGAAATGAAATGAATCAAAATAAGAAATCAAACTTTAGTGAAACAATTAATAGATAACTCAAAACCAACCACAATGAAGAAAGACAAACATGAGGAAAAAGGTAGAGACTTGGTCTCTTGATCGCATTTGCAATCAATCTTTGAAACTTCGATTATGGCTCTTTCTTGTTAGAAGTGTTCAACCATCTCTTACAATAGAGACTATAGAATCAGAGAAATGGAGTGCAAAACACTTTGCAAGAGAGGGAAAAAAGGAAAGAAGAAAACAAAAACTCAATAATTATTCATGGAGAATTTTTGTTTTGTTTTATTGAAATTAGTGGAGAATTAATACGGGATAATTGGAAAAAAAATGAATGGATACCGCAGTCAGTGTCACCCACAATGATCTAGATATAGGCTGATTAGATAATCAAGAATTTAGTTATCTAGTTAGACTCACTAACTGTTAAATGGTTAGGTAATTATTTAACAGATTCAATTATTGTGTTAGCTTTAATCTTTGTATATATAAGATATATCATATCTTCGTTATGGTTAATCAAAAAGAAAAGCAGATATGCAATTTCTTCTCCAAATTCTCTATCTTCTTCTAGCTTGATTCTTTTTACATGGTATCAGACTCCTCACGAAGGAGTTTCACATGAAATATTTAATCTAATAGCTAAGATTAAAGAGGAATTTATATGTGATGGTAATTAAGAAATTAATTAAACAATTACCACAAAAAATCGCATAAGTATATATAATGTTAGAAGGAAATTTGGGATGCTTTTCAATTTTAAATTATTTGATAAAAATTTCAAATAAACAATATTGCATGAACGTGATCAAAGTGAGAAAAAATATAGAAAGCACAAATATAAATACAAATACAATATACGAATATGATACAATATCGATATGTAGATATGACATTTTAAAAATTATAGGATACAATACGATTAAGATACAATATATAAAATTAATATAATATTAACATAAAAATGTAAACCCTAAATTAGAATAATGACATTAATGTTTCATAAGTTATTTTTGGTCATTGTAGATATAATAAAATACTATTATTTATCTAATCATTGTGATATCTCTATTGTATTCATATAAAACTCAAAAAAAAAAAAAAATAGAAGTATCTAAAAGTATCTAAAAGTATATGATATAATACGTATTGGATATCAGAATAATGATTCTTTAAAGTAAAAATTCTTATAAAATGAGCAAGTAAGTTCATATTAACTATTAATTTATTAGTGGTCTCATATATTAATAGTTGATGTAAACTTATTTATTAGTATTATTAATAAAATTTTTATTCAAAAGTACATTAAAAATTATAAATAATGAAATAATATTTACATTAATAATAAGTTTTGTATAACTTTAAAAATAAAATAAAAATTTAAAAGATAAATATTTATTTTTATGATAATATACATTTCTTATTGTGTGTGTATATATATATATATATATATATATATATTATACATTTTAAAGATATACTTTTTATTGTTAAACTATTATTTTTAATCATGGAAAATAGTATTCTTATTAAATCTTGCTTAATTTATATATAATTTGTTAAATCTTAAATTATATTATTATATCTAAAGTTGATATTATTAAAAATATCTTTTAAAGAAAAAATAATATAGAGATAATTTTTGTAATTAGTAAAATGATTAAAATAAAAAAAGTAAGAATCATTGACTTTTATTTACAAAGATAGTAGCAAACCAGTGAGTCCTTTTTCTCATCAAAGCAAAAAATATGCAAATGGTGCAAATAAAGTTAAAGAGAAAAGAATGCTAAATATTAAACTGGAGTCATGTACCAATTTGTATTAGTTTAAGTGATAATGAATTTGGGTATTTTAAGTATGTAATTAAAGATTTAATTCTTAACTCGTATGTATGAAAAAAAATGTAATTGAGAATGGTTATCCTCTTTAAAATTAACACTATTGTGACAGATTAATTCTTTGTCTTTCAGGCAAAGGGTTACTACAAGGAAAAAAAATAGGAGTTGTGTTGTTTTTTTTTATGTTAATTTTATTGAAATTGTATTTTGACCTCTAAGTTGAAGTGTGTGGATAATTTTTATAATTTTTGTAAAAAAGAATGATTAGAATTAAAAGATAAGAATCGTTGACTTTTATTTATAAAGATGATAACAAATTAACAAGTTAGAGAATTTTATTTTTTATCAAATGCAGAGAATATATAAATGATACAAATAAAGTTAAAGAGAAAAAAAATGCTAAATATTAGCCTGGAGTCGTGTTGTTTTTTTTAATGTTAATTTTTTATTAAAATGATATTTTGACTTTCAAATTGAAGTATCATCCTACTAGGGATGGCAACGGAGTAAGCACCGCCGCCGCCCATGAGGATAATATCGGATTTGAATTCTTTACAGTTCTGAAAAATTGGAGAAGAATTCAGTTTTTTATTCAACCATTAATAATATTTATTTTTAATATTTTATTATATAAAAATTAAAATTTAATAGTTGAGATTTCTCTAATTTTTTATAATTGGAGAGTATCCAAACCGGATAATATCTACTTTTGTCTCCGTATCTATATTTATGTGGATATTTATTTTTTATTTTTCTATGAATAAATGGACACTTATAAATATCTATAAATATTTAATAAATTATAAAAAAATAAAAAATATATATTATTATAATTTTTTAAAATTCATTAAATATAATTTAATTAAAAAATAATATCAAATATTTAAAATAAGTTTAATTTATATAATTTCTATTATATTTTAATTTATATAATAAATTTTTTTAATAATTTTATATAAAATATTTTTATAATTTTTTATGAGTATCTACAAGTACGGAAAGAATCACCTCATCCTTATCCTGTTTATTAAAGAAAAATAACACAAATAGATATTTATACACACAAGAAAAATTAAATAAGTATTACTTCACCTCTATCAATGGTATTACTTACAAGTACTTGTGAGACAGATAAAATTATCATCCTTACATTCTATTGCTCATGTATCCATATTGTTGATACTTAATTTTATTTATAAATTTTTTATTTTGATTACTTAATTAAAGATTAATAAATTTGTATTAATTAATATTTAATTATAATATTTTGAATACTTTTTAATTTTCATTTACTTCCATTTAATTTAGATTACTTTTTTTATTGTTTATAAAAAATAAAAAATATTCTTATGTTTGTTTAAAAAAAAGAGTTTAAAACAAAAAAAATAAATAAATAAGAAGAGAAGTCATTGCAAAATAAAAGAAAAAAGGTGACATGAAATTTTTCAAAAAGAGGTACTAAAATATGAAAGATAGACTGTCAAATAACCGTGCACAATGCTCAAGAGAAAAAAAATAGCAAACTTTGTTGAAAATAGGAACTAGACTGCACAGCTTAGCTACTCTACCTAAACTAATTCCTTGGTTTTGGAGAGAGCCATTTCACATGACTGTTTTGCTTTTACAAAAGGAGCAGGATGAACACAGAAATGCCGAAAAAGAATGGAGAAGGGGGGGGGGGGGAAACGGTATCAACGTGCGTGGATTCCTTATGCATATGTGTGGATGACAACATTTATATAATTTCTTCATACACACTTAAAAATAATGAAATGAAATAAAATGTAATATTAATATTATAATATAAACTCATACCCTTTTTAGTAATTACACATTTAAAAGTGATTTTGATTATTTCCAACTCAGTTCCCAAACATAAATCATGTACTACAAACTTACTTTTAACCAAACTAATATTTACAAATATACTTTTGATCAAACTTAAATTTATTAACTACAAACCAAACACACACTTAGCTACTCTACCTAAACTAATTCCTTGGTTTTGGAGAGAGCCATTTCTGGCTTACAAAAGGAGCAGGATGAACACAGAAATGCCCGGGGGGGGGGGATCCATTCTCACCATCTTCACCCATACACAACCCTCCCCAAAACCGAAACTCATCTCCATCCTCACCATTCCAACACTATCTTCATCCTCAACCTCCCTTAACCACCACACAATTTCCTGCCACTATTCATCTTCTTCAACCTCCCATCACCCACAGAAACCATCATAAAAACCACCTATCCATCAACACCCAACAAACCACCCATCCAGCCACTCCTTCACCTCACCATCCATCATCTCCTACTTCTTCACCTTGCACCACCGTGTAACCACTACAGAATACCAGATCAAAACCGACCACCATTCACCCAACTGCCGGCCACCACGCATGAACCAGTAACCGAACCAGAAGCCAGCGTCTCACCCCCACCATGACCCACTAGCCCTAAACCGTGAAAACCACCATCAACCACCTATCAAGCACCACAACCTCCATTTCATCTCTCTCAACCGTGAAAATCAACCATCCCATCACCAAGCTTCCATAACCATCACAAATCATCCAACTTCCATAACCCACAACCAACTTCACCATCTTCAACCTCCAAAAAACCTCCCCAAGCTTCACCTCGACCACCTCAACAATCTCCATAACCACCCATCAAGAACCCAATCACCAACAAACACCCTCTGCCACCATCATCACCACCATCAACCCATAAGCACCTCCCTTCACCAACCCACCTTTACCAACACCTTCACCAAACAACCATAACCACCACAAAACAACCACCCTTCAAGCAACTCACCTTCATCTCTAACCATCGGGTTGACTCACCCAAACTGGACCGCACTACCTGCTCCCCTTGCGCACCAGAGCCACGATCTGCGCCAGAGCACTCGTCGTCTAAACGTCGGCACCGCGAAGCCGCCGCTCTGCCTATCCCGACCAGCGCGGAACTCTGATCGGCCAACACTGTCTCAGCCTCACTTGCTCCACTCCCTCGGTTTACCTGGCAACCAGTTGCCGGTGATATGTACCAGTCGCCGGCAAGGTGGATTCTTCGGTACTTGCAGGACGTTGAAGCTTAGATGGTACTGTGTTTCTATTTCTAGATTCAGCAAAGCAAAGTGAATGAACACAGGAAACGACGCTTCCAACTCTTCATTTTCCCTGTGAGTGCTAACTCTTTATTTGTCCAATTCTTCATTTTCCCTGTGAGTGCTAACTTTTTATTTGTAATTACGGTTTATCACTCTAGGAACACAGGTGCAGCTGCAAAAATGCAAAATCATCTCTTGTCACTGTCTTTTTTCTTTGGGTTTGCGTGTCTATACAAAAAATGCTTATCTTTTTCTTGTTTTTATTTTATTATTTCATTTATTGCCTTTTCCCATAAGCCTTTGTAGTTTTACGGAAAAATAGAGTAACAGACCCTTAACTTGACCATTTAGTTTTAAAATAGGATTGTTTGACGGTGAAACCCTTAGACTCTACTCATACTTTTATAAAAAAACAAAAAAACAAAATAAAAATGATAAAAATGAAAAATACATTAAAAAATAAAATTATAAAAAAAAATGAAAATGAAAATCTCAGAAAAATGTTGAAAGTAAATTTGTGGGTTAGTTGGATTTTAATCTGGTTTATCTTGTCTTTGTTGATTTATTTAATGTGTTATTTCACTTTTATGCGGATGACATTCTGAATTAATTTATTGTTGACCATTTGATTTGAAACTTTTCTTTTAATTAAAATGGGCTAACCCATAATTTTTTTTAAAAAAATTATGTGATTTTAAGTTTTTTATTGTAATAGAGAATATGTAGGTGTAGAATAAATTTTTACAATTTAGTTATTTTTTTAAATAAAAATAAAAAATTTAATTATAAATTTTTTAAAAAATTATATATATATATTTGAGATTATTAAATTTTATATAACTAATAAAAAGGTATCGTTTTTGAAATGTGTTACTATCTTTTTTATTTATAATTTATTTTTGAATTTAAATTCATTTTTAAATGATTAATTTGTCTGATTAAAAGATGTTTTTAATAATTTTTTAATTTAAATATATATTGGTGAGAATTTCATTAATTTTTAAATTGAATATTTTTTGTCGTTTTCTACCGATTCCGGTTGGGACACACACGTCTTCTTTAAATACATCACACGAATATGGGAAAAGGCTGAAGGGGTCAGGTGGGAGACTTAAGCATAAATTAAATAAAATTAAATATATTTTAATTAAATGGATAATGTGACTATTCTTTGAGTTCCGGAACCTTCACTGCAGCAAGGTATATCCCACCTCCTATTTTCTTTAATATTATCAGTTGTAATATTGAAAAAATGTGGTTGTATATGTGCTACGAAAATCTTCGAGCCAACAGGTGACGGTCCACTTAGCAAATATTATAATAATACTATTTTAATAAATTATACACAAATTAATGCAAAATACTATTTTCTATTTTATCAACTGCATTGATTAAATATTTGAAAAACGGAAAACATAGTTGGATAAAATCAATCGAATTAAGTAGTGGTGATTTCTTGTTTTATTAATTTCACTTATGTAAAGACACTGCAATCATTTTATGCAATTAAAAAGTAATTATTTTTTACACGTATTAAATAGTAACCAATATAAAATAAGAATATAAAACGACTTTAATACATTTTCAAAATCATTTCATGGATTTGTCTTAATTTGTGCACCGATTGTAATTATAAATGATGAAATAATTTACATTAATAATAAATTTTGTACAGTCTTTATAAAGTAAAAATTTAAGAGATAAATATTTATCTTATTATATTACATTTTTTATTTATAGGTATATATTATATACATTTTAAAGATATATTTTTTATTGTTAAACTATTTTTTTTACTTGTTAAATTATTCTTTTTAATCACGGAAAATAGTATTTTAATTATGTCTTAATTTATATATGATTTGTTAAATGATAAATTATTAAATTTCAAATTATATTATTATATTTAAAATTGATATTATTAAAAATATCTTCTAGAGAAAGGAATGCTGAGCATTAGATAGAAGTTGCATTATTTTAATATTTTTTATGTTAATTTTTATTAAAATGGTATTTTGACTTTGAAATTGAAGTATCATTCTAGTACTCATTTATTCACGTGTCTTCTTTACATCCATCACACGAATACCGGAAAATGCTAAAGAGGTCACGTGGGAGACTTGAGCATAATTAGGCAGTTGTGTGTGTCTGTCTGAGTTCCTGGAGCTTCACTACAATTAGGACTGCACACAGGATTTTTCAAAAAAAAAAATAAGTAACTTGAATTGAACTAATTCGATTATAATTTGGTTGATTCAGGTTGGATAGCTGGGTTGGTATAAGAGGTTATCTTAACCCTAACCCTAGCTTGATTTAGGTATTTTTTGGCAAAAGAAAAAAGACACATACAACACAACCCAGTAATGGCCACCATGTCTGAGCCACCACAGCACAGCATGTGGCCTTGTGGGTTGACCTTCATTGAAATCCTACGCCTCAGCCACAGCCATTCGCGGCTCTGCCTCACGAATCTCTTAGCCACCCAAAACCCACTAGATTTGACCAGAAATTGAACCTAGAGTTACCATGGCTGACCTACAATCACCGTATAGATAAGTAAGTCACCCCAAAAACAGAGCTTATCATCATCTTCCACCTCAGCCTACAACCATAGCTTCACTCCACCCATGGCCGCCACCAAACTCAAAACCTCGTTGGAAACTGGATCCTACTTCACGATTGAACCTGGTCTCTAAATTTGTGACGCCATCATTGGTTGCCATCTGATGGCGGTGGCGTTGTCGCTTGGGGAGGGTTCAATTTGGGGATTTTGCAGAGAGTGAGCAGTTGTGATGAGTGAGAGAAAGAGAGGGTTGTGTTGGGAAAAAAGGAGAAGCAAAGCAACGAGTGAGAGAGAGAGAAGCTGAGAGCTTAAGATTGAGGAGCAGCAACCGCTTAGGGTTAGAGGAGGGATTTGGAAATTGAGAAAATGAGTGCAAGAGAGAGAGCTTTAGGTTAGAAACAGAAAGAAAAGGAAACGAAGACTATAAGGGGATATGGCCATTTAGGAATTGAAAATGACATCATTTTCAATCGGGTGGTCGGGTCATCAAGTCGAGTCATCAAGTCGAGTCATCAAGTTGACTTATTGAACTCGTCATCCGAACCAATAAGTGGACGGATTGATCAGGTTCGACTTGAACTGACTCGATGACCTTAACTAACCCGAATATTTTATGTTGTGTAGGGTTGGGTTGGTTGGATTCTCGGATCATTGGGTCGAGTTGTGCAGCTCTAACTGCAGTAAGGCATATCCCACCTCCTATTTTTTTAAATATTTTTCAGTTGTATTATTAAACAAAATATTAAAAAAATGTGGTTGTATGTGTGCTTCGAAAATCTTCTAGCCAACAGGTGACGGTCCATTTAGCAAATATTATAATAATATTATTATAATATTGTAATCTACTATTCCATCTACTAACTAATTATATATTTTAAACGTCTTATTATAAAATAAAATTATATATATATTTATTAAAAGAGACATTATTTTTTTTATATAGAGTTATATGTCATTTTCTAGTATAAAGAGTCATTATTATTCATTTTATATGTTAAATTTTTATGAAATATTTCCTTTCTACATGTGTGGTATGTATGAGTTAAAAAATAGTTAAAAAATATTTTATAATAAAAACATTCAATAATTAAAATATGTTATTATTTACATAAAATAATTTAATAATTTAATATTATGATATTTATTAATTAATAATTCATATTTAATTAAAAATATTTAATAATTAACTAATTTTTTGATATTTAATAATTAATAATTAAATAAAAGTATTTTATAATAAAAGAAATTAATTATTAAATACATTATTATTTCCATAAAATATTAAAATACTTATATTTTAACATTTATATTCACTTTGGTAGGTAATTTTTGTTATTTTTGTATACTTTTATAGGCATTTTCATTGCACTTAGTGATGATTGTGTTATTATCGTTGCATATCTAAGATAAATCTGTTAATAGAACAATATATGATGAGTATATACTATTGATGTATGTATAAAATATACTATTGATGTATGTATAAAATCTACATATTTTATATTTGTTTAAACATGAATTTTAATACTTTGAGATAAGAATTGTTATTTATTTATGATATTGAGTGAATTCTGGGTTCACTGCATTAAATGTATTTTTATTGTATTTTCTAGGAGTTTAAGGATTTTTGTGGTATTTTAGGCATTGTTATTAAAATCTTGATGAAGAGCATAAGAATATTGTTGTAGTATTTTGAGTATAACTTTTGTCACAAAACTTGGATTAAGCTAATCTTAGTGTCTATGGAAAGATGAGAAAATCTTCTATAACTTTTTCAAAGATATCGAAGCCCAGTTCTTGCATTAAGAAGGTAAAAAATTGTGTGCAAAGTAAATGACGAAGTTTGACCAAGTCAATTAGCATTTATAAATTTTAAGGATCAAGTTAGATTCTTAATTAGAGTGTAAATAATCTCTACTTGATGACTAAGTATCTCTGTGTTTAATGCAAGGATCTCAATAAGTTTTTTAATTTGGGTGAGATATTTGTTTCTTAATTTATATGGATTCAAAAAAAAAAATGAGAAACGAAATATTTGGTCAAAGATTAATTAAAGAAAGTATCACTATCAAACCTGTCTAAGTAAATTAGGGATAACTTTTTTTTTCTAAGTATGCAAGGATCTCAATAAGTTTTTTAATTTGGGTGAGATACTTAATTTTTGGAGTTAAAAAAAAATGAGAAACGAAATATTTGGTCAAAGATTAATTAAAGAAAGTATCACTATCAAACCTGTCTAAGTAAATTAGGGATAACTTTTTTCTAAGTATGCAATTTACTTGATTCTTGTGGCATTTGAAAGTTAAGAAAAAGATCTACAAATCTCATGTTGACAATTTTCTGTAATTAAGCTGCCATTAATATTGAAAATTAGATAAGGATTCTCAACGAGATTTGATTCAGATTCTCACAAACCGTTTGCAACATTGAAAAGCTAACAGAAAATCTTAAAATTTATCTGTTGAGATTGAATGCAAATTTGACTATTTGGAGGGTAAGAAAAATTGTGCAAGTTAGATACGAAAGGGGAAAAATAAGTTTAGCAAATGAGCTCTCTTTTGGTTCAAAAAATGCACAAAAAATATAGATTTTTGGAGGCTCAAAGGTAGTAAGGAAACAAGTCCTAAGAGAGAAGGAGAAGCCATCATAGAGCTCTCATGGAGTTGGGGATCGAATCACCATTGAAGACACTTTGGTTTCTTCTCTACGGTTCTATCACGATGATTTTTCTTTCTTCTTCCTATATCTTCTTCTTTTTTGTCATAAGTAGCTAAATTCTTGTTTTACTAGGATGAAGATGTAACTTCATTCAATTGACATATATTAAATTTGACCTTTTAATTAATTTCTTTTTTATTCAATTTGAGTGTTTATTATGATATTTAATGCTTTTATGAATTGACCTATCATAAATTGATCTAGTGAGATGTATGTAGAATCGGAATGTTTGCATATGACTTGGACCACAAATAATAAGTGTTATGATTTATAATCATCTAGGGATAGAGGTTATAGTTAGGTTGTGTGAGAGAATTGTGATATTTTTCATGAGAATCAATAGAATGACGGTCATCCCTTTAAGAGTTGAGGTTTAGATCAAGGAATTGACCAGCCTTTGATAATTAAAGAGAATTAATCAGCTAAGAAATTGAGTTTTAATTAATTAAAAGATTCTCCCCATTAATTGATAACTAGAAATTAATTATAATGAAGGTCTCAAAGTTACTCTATTATCTACGATAGATTGTTGAATTAAGTGAATTTAGATCTATAGCATATTTACCGTTGCTTGTTTACACATTATTTTATTATCGTGCTCTTTTACTATTTTTTATTTATATGTTTTTACATTATTTTGCTTTTCTTTCAATTACTTGTTTTCTTTTAAACTCTTTTTAATCCCAATTTTCTATAGCTTAGGTAATGTTGATTTGGTGAATTTGATATTTGACAATGTAATCTATGTGGAACGATACTTTTTTCTATCATTATATTACTTTTACGATTTAATATATTTACCAATTGAGCATCAACTATTCATTCCATGTGTTAGATTTACAAGTAATTTTTCCACTTTCATATGTGTCACATGAATGCAAAGAAGAGTGTGTGAGGGAAGCCTATTACATGGGTAAACGATTCTAAACTAACAATTTTCATGGTTAAGTAATTAATTTATTATCAAATGAAGTAATAGTTATGTTAATGCTTCCAAGGATTTTTTAAATGATAAATTATCAATATTCAAATTATATTGTTATATCTTAAGAGGATATTAATTGTTGGTAGTATATTTTAGACAAACTAAAAAGGAAGATGCCTACAAATGATGAAATTTTAATATTAGTGATAAGTTTGATATAACCTTTAAAAGAATGTGAAAATTTAAGAGATTATTTATTTTTATGATAGTATATGTTTCATATTTGTGGGTATATATATGTTTTTATATATGTACTTTATTTGCTAAATAATTCTTTTTAATGCTTACATTATTTATATAGGATTTGTTAAATGGTTAATTATTAAGACTTCAATTATATTATTGTATCTCAATTTGACATTACTAGTTGTACATTTTAGACATAATAAAAAATTTCCAGTCATCATTTTAATTTGTTGATACTTTTCTCTTTTATTTCATCCATGCATTGTATTAAAAATTCTTTTTATTACCCCATGCATTAAAGGGATACAAAACTCTAGGTTGGATCGCAAATAGTTATTTAAAAAATTATGATTGGGAATTTTTTTTTTCTCTTGCGAAATCGAATAAGAAAAATAGTATTTTGTTCACCAAATTTTTATTAAAATTCTAATAATAGAGATATTATGTTTATTAAGAGCCCATTTTGAATGTTCTTGATAACGGGAGTGAAAACTTAAGGGGTTAATTTTAAATATAATTTCACATATAAATATCATAAATCTTTTATGATCTTTTAAAGGTATATAATAGTGATTATAAAAGAAAATAAAACTTTTAGCTTTAAGAGTATATATATTGTACTCCTTAAAACGTAGGTGAAAAATTAAGAAACAAAATCTAAATATAATTTTCGATGAATGTTATCAACGAAATTGTCATTCAAAAGTACACTAAAGTAATTATAAATGCTAAAATAATTTTTACATTAATAGTTAGTTTCGTATAACCTTAAAAATAAGGTGAAAATTTAAGAGATAAATATTTATTTTTATAATAGTATATATTCCTTAAATGTGGGTATATTTTATATACTTTTTAAAGATATGCTTTTTATTGTTAAACTATTTTTTTCTGGGTTACATGTTAAACTATTTTTTTTTAATAACGGGAAATAGTATTTCTATTAAATCTTGCATAATTTATATAAGATTTGTTAAATGATAAATTGTTAAGTTTAAATATTTATTTTTATAATAGTATATGTTCCTTAAATGTGGGTATATTTTATATACTTTTTAAAGATATGCTTTTTACTGTTAAACTATTTTTTTTTTGGGTTACATGTTAAACTATTTTTTTTAATAACGGGAAATAGTATTTCTATTAAATCTTGCATAATTTATATAGGATTTGTTAAATGATAAATTGTTAAGTTTAAAATTATATTGTTATATCTAAAGTTCATATTATTGGTAATATCTTTTAGCGTAAAAAAATAATATGGAGATAATTTTTGCAATAAAAAAAACGACTGAAATAGAAAGATAAGAGTCATTAACTTTTACTTATGAAGATGATGACAAGTCATAGAGCCATTTTTCTCACCAAACGCAAAGAATATATAAATGGTGCCAATAAAGTTGAAGAGAATAGAGTGCTGAGTATTGGATAAGAATTGTGTTGTTTTATTTTTTTATGTTAATTTTTATTAAAATGGTATTTTGACTTTGAAATTGAAAGTATCTAAAATAAATGATGACTTTATTATTAGATTTTATAAAATGGTAAAAATTATTTTTATTTAATTAAAAAATAATATTAGTACTTAAATAGTATTAATACTGGAGTTGATAATATTTTTATTTTATTTTTAAAAAATGGTTATAACTAATTTAAAGAACTATATGATATATACTTTTTTGATTTTCCGAATTAAATAATTAATTGAACCAAAAAATTTGAAATTGAATAAAGTTTTATTAGTTTTGTCGTATATTTTTTATTGTTAGATAAATATAAAATTATGTTTTTACTTTTTTATTTGAAGTCAAATTTTTTCAAAATTAAATGAAACAACATTAGACACTTATTAAATATTTA
Organism: Ormosia semicastrata; assembly: GCA_029884595.1. Taxonomy (NCBI): domain Eukaryota; kingdom Viridiplantae; phylum Streptophyta; class Magnoliopsida; order Fabales; family Fabaceae; genus Ormosia; species Ormosia semicastrata. The sequence goes on from JAQQTO010000059.1 coordinate 42,060,344, forward strand.
AATCTTGAATAAATAGTTTATAGTTATAAAATTTTAAATAATCATTGCAATGCATGAGAAAGAGATTTTGAGTAGCATATATTATAATTGTTAAATACAATTTTGAAATTCCGTTTCATTAATTTTATATTTTATTTATTTTTATTTAGTAATTATACTTTTTGGATTTTAGATATTGTTAAATATTCATCAATTAAACTAAAGATTCGTTAGGATAAACTTTGAATAAAAGTTATTTTAAGATACCATAATAAAAGTATTTTTTTAGATTTTTATGAAAAATTCTATTTTATCATTTTGATACAATTAAAAAAATCACTTTTTAAAAAATATGAATGACAACATTTTTCATTTTAAAATGATTTAATAATATTTTTATCCAAAAAAAACTTCTCCCCTCCTTAGATAAGTTTCTCTCTCTCTCTCTCTCTCTCTCTCTCTCTCTCTCTTTTGCACATTATCTATTTTTTAAAAGCTACTCATTGTAGCTTCTCAAAATAATTAGAAATCTGTTTTTTTATTCTAATTATTTTAAAAAACTTATCAAAAACACTAATATTTTCTAGAAGTGGTTTTTTTAATAAAAAATACTTTTAAGTAAAAATAAAAAAGCTTAAACTACCATAATCTAACTGTTTATTTAATAATTTAGACTTCTAATTGAAGTTCTTATTTTAGGTAAAATAATAAATGTATATGAAAATAAATAAATTTATATATTAAAATTAAGTTAAATTATTGTATGTACAAATAATAATTTGGTAAGAGTTGTTATTTGTGCATTACACAGGTAAAAAAACGTTAGCCCTGTTTGCAAATTGAAAATGCAGAACTCGAACTTGAATCCAGCTGAAACTGTTAGATTGCCTTTGGATAAAGAATTTTAAAGAATTAATGTATTTGTTGGCAAGAACTAAAATGATTTAGGATAAAATGCTTTGTTTGAGTATTAGACAAAAGAATCTTAAAAATGATGAGATTTTTTATCAGGTATTTTTTAAACCAAAATAGGAAATTTAGAATTCCCCCTCTTTAGATAGAATTTTCAAAAGAAAAATGATGTTTTTATATATTTTTTTAATATATTACTTTTTATACTATTTTTTAATAGTTGTGATTAAATGAGAGAATGTGAGAGAAAAAAATAATATGATTAATAATATAAAAATAGTATAAAAAATGATGTGAGAAAAAATAATATAAAAAAATGATATAAGAAAAAAAAATCATGATTTTCTCACACTATTTTTTCTCACATTACTTTTTACATTATTTTTTATATTATTAATTACATTATTTTTTTATTACTCTATCTCGTTAATCACAACCATTAAATAAGGGTGGGTGTGAATAATGGTGTTTTTTAGAAAACCATTTTCCTTTTCAAAATCCCTTAGCTCTCTCTCTATTCTTTCACTCTCGATCAGAGGTCTCGACATGGCTGTTCTAACAGGAAACGATGGAGGTGAATATTGCTTCGACATTTATAACCCAGTCGTGAACTTGGAACCGCAAGTTACCATTAGGATCCTTAGAAAATGCAGGAAACTAGTGATCCTGCAGTTAAGCTCTTCGACCAGCAGATTCCCCTGTCCGTCAAAGAAGAAGAATTATAATAAGAAAAGGAAGAGAGAGATGGTGGTGATGGAGAAGGACAAGATCCAAAAGAGGAGAAAGACGAAGGAGACAAGGTACAATCTAAATTTGGTTTGATCATAAATCGGTTTTGGGACTTGGATTGGGAGGCAGAGAGTAGTGACTGGGCATTAGATTGCAGCAACTAGAAATTTTACAATGAAAGGAACTAGATTGCAGCAATTCAATTTCCCTCTATTCCAAATTCTCTAAAAATTCAAATACAACCTTAGAGTGGTGTAAGCCACAATGCCAACTGATTTTACGTTGTCAATTTGTTAATTGCTTTATTTATATTATGTAATATGAAGAGACATTATTAAACATATTTCTTGATTTAATATGTTATATATATAGATATATAGTAAAATTTATTTGTTGTACTTTTTTTTTAATGCTATGAGGTATTTTCATAAGTTTGATTTATTTAAACTACATATGTAATCCGTTCGATTATAAGAATATAAAAATTATTTTTTAAAATTTGAACTCTGTGTTAAAATTACTTACTATTTCAATTCATCTTTTGTGAATTATTTATTATACTTTTATAATATGTTATAATGCAGTTTAATCATATTCTTAGGGATAATTTAATTTTTTTATTATGATTTTATTTGTATACTTAAGATATGTATATTATTTTTTAAAATATTATATATATATATATATATATATATATATATATATAAAACTCCGATTAAATCTTAAAATATTGACCCTCTCCTTTTACTAGTTTATTGAATAGTTCGATTTTGAAAATATTCATTTTAAAAGTACTATTTTGACGCCACTTCAATGAGTAGTAAAGCACAATAAGAAATCATCTTATTTCTAGCAATAATTAGTTCCACATTGTTTTTTTTTTTTACTTTGGTGCAGTTTTTTTTTTTTTTACTCCTTTCCTTTTTGTCCCTTTGGCATTAATTTGGATATTAAAAAAAAAATTAAAAAAAAGAAAGAGAAAATAAAAGATGAATAGAGAGACGTGCCCTCTCTATGGTTGCATGTATACACATCACGTGATTGGGAAAAATTATCTTCAACTGTTTTGGTGTTCTGGCAGAAGGGAAGATTCTTCAAGTTTCTCCTCTAACATAAAGGAGAGTGTCATTGAGAAAAAAAAAACTTAAATACTCTGTGAATAATATTTTTAATAATTTTGTAATTTCATTGTATATAATTTAATAATATTTTATTTTTAATTCAATGACTTATATAGTTATACAATATTATGTGTTAACGTTTCTAGTAGAGTAACTTAATGCTTCGAGGGTATATAAGAAATTTTCATAGTTGAGAGGGCTAGAATTTTCTGAGTGAGGCAGACAAAGGGTGAGGGAAGCAGAGAAAGAGAGGTCTCCTAGGGCTGGCCTTCATTTACTGCCAATGAGTTGGGGTTTTGGGACAAGTTTGGGTGCACCGATAGACCTTATAAAATACCTGCTATACCAGGTTTTACTAATTTATAAAGTGGTTCCTTCTTCTATTTAGCATTTAGTCTTATGTTATTAGTACTTCTTATTTCAGTTTAATCCTTATTCATTAATCAGAATGTTCTGTCTCTTTATTTTTACTTGAATCGCCGGCGACAGCACCACCACCATCGCTGTCATCACTGGCACCCTCCTCAACTAGTGCCACCTCCTCCTCTCTTGCGGCATCCACCCCACCCTCGTCTCCAACTCCCTCCACAACACCGCTGTCAAAACCGCTGACACCCTCGTCTCCGACCACGACTTCTTCTTCAAGTCCGCCAGCACCTCCCTCAGCAACAAGGTCATCAGTACCTCCCTCAACAATAAGAGCATTGCCTAAAACCATTGACTCAATGTAGTAGATGGCAGTGGACGAACAATAGTGATGCTCATCGACGTAGGCACAACACCAGTCTACTATCTCCTCCTCTTTTTCTGGGATTTCATCACCCACCACTGAATACCCAAAACCAAAATTCCCCCTTTTTTGTTTCTCTCTCTCTCTCTCTCTCCTATGTACCCCACACACTCTCTCCCTAATGATTTTAGGTGCAGAATTTCACACTGTAGAAAAATCACAGAGCAAAAGCAATAGCAATAATGAATTGAGTTTTAGTTATCTTCGATTTGTTGTTGGGTTTGTTTCTATTTTCTTCCCCACCTTGATTTTCCCAGTATGTAGCTCTTAATATATAATCCAATGGCAAATTATTAGCCTCTTATCTTCAGTTTTAAACTCAAATAACAAAAAGACAACAACAACAACAAAAACAGTCCATATCCACAACGTAAATCTGAAGTGACAAATGAAACCCAGAAGTTAGAAATTAACAAAACAATGGAGTGACCCGACAAGGAAGCTGAGCATTTTCTCATACTCTATATGAGTGAACAAACTCTGTTGGGTTTACTTCAATTACTGAGCAAAATATTGGACTTTTTTGTAAATTATTTTCCACAAATTAACCCTTTACCAGTTACCAATTTGCAATGTCAAAGTTTTTATTGCTAACTAATTGTCAGGTATCATGTAACTCATCCACACTGTTTATCTATTTTTATTTCTATCCAACGGTTATGATAGGTCCACCCATGGACCTCATTTTTAGAGGTCCACCTTAAACGCCATCAAAATTTTAAGACAATTAGGCTTTGATTGGTATATATGATAGTATAGTATAAGATAAGATGATAGGATAGTATAAAAAATGGTAGTATAACTAATTGGATAAGATATAATTCTATCTTTTGTTTGATAATAAAAAGATAAATTAACTAATTGTATAACATCTTTTTCTAGACTAAAATATCTTTTAGCATAAAAGTCAAAATAAGTTTAAAAAAAAAAGAAAAAAGCCTCTGCAATTGAGTCAACCTCAAAACGCGGCTTGAATCTTAATAGTTGCCCATTCTTCGCGAACAATGCCTCCCGGCTCACGCCCCTTGCTTGTGAGTCGGCCATGGTAGTTGTCGCATGAGCAAAGCAATGTGAGTAGCCTCCGCCACGCAGCAGCAGTGGCGGTAGCTACAGCCATGGCGTGCTTGTCAGGATCGGCGGTGCCCGAGGACTGAACCTGGAGGTCTGCATAGGTGGGTGTAGCATGATGGTTGTCCTTTTCTCTATAAGAATTGACGAAGCTCCATCGACATTTCTCTTTGGGTGTTTTGGAGCTGAGATAGTAGTAGGAGATGGCGAGTTGTCTGGTCTTCTCAGACTCAGAAGTCCTCGAAACCATTTTGATGCCTTACCGATTAACTTCTCATTCTTCTTCTTCTAAGAACCTAAAAATAGTTTTGGATTTTATGCATTGTAGATTGTACGGTGGTACTTAGAACTAAGATACCGCAACTAGATCTAGACAGAGATGAACAAAATTGAACACGAACGGTGGAATTCCTGAAGCCACTGCGTCGCAGCTGCTGCACAGCGGCCATGGATGGCGAAGAACGACCACAGAGGAAGGGTTGGATGGTGGTGGTGGTGGTGGTGATTTCGAGGTTGGGTCTTGATGGTGGATCTCAGGCGAGGCGCAGAGGAGGAAGGGTGGGGTGGTGGTGGGGGTAGGGGTAGGGGGTGGTGGTGATGGTGGTGGTGTTGAGGATAAAGGGAGAGGAGTGATAAAGATGAAGATGAGGATAGAATAGGAATAGAAATCCTATCAGGTCTTATCATGTGCTAGGGGAGAGGATAGAGTTATCAGGTTAGAATAGGATAAAATGACTTAATTAACCTAATTTCACTACACTATCAGGTGAATGCACTAAACATTGAATAAGACCTGATAATATTAGTTTATACTATCAGGTCTTCTTTATACAATGCACCAAATGTAGCCTTAATAGAATTTAAGATGGGCTAAGTGTTTTGCGTAGTATAAGTTACGAAGGTACTAAAGTCAGTGCGGAAAAGTCTAACATATGCATCTAAAAATTTGTGGTGCATGAATGCATCACAATATTTCAATCATTGATTTATTATTATAAAAAGGAAATGATGAGGTTAAAGACTTGAGATTGATTAAACAGGTAAATTGCAAACCAAACTTTCAATTTCATCTTCTCAATCCAAATCTCTGACGACCAAACCTTTGGCAACGTCTCATTCAGCATAGCGGTGGTTAGTGCCTCTCTCTCCTTTGGTTTAGGAAGCTAGATCTGGGTACCACCCAACTTGTGGCGAGGCTTCGGCGAGGATAACTGTAGGGAAGTCGAGATTGCTTCTGCCACCATTATGCCACCACCGTCACCCCAATCGTCGGCAACCCGTGAGTTAGAACCATCTCAAACTTGAAATAGCCCCTAATATCAACGATTTCAACCCTCTGCTATGCCCTCAACATCAAACCACCTTGTCATCGCCGTCTAACCCATCACCACCATGAAGCTTGGTCCTTTCCATGGATCTATAGTGCGGTGAGCGTGGATTTGGTATGGTGGTGACCAGTATTTTGACCGGCGACGAACCTTGCCAATGGTGGTTCTGCATTCTATGGTGTTGTTGTTGCTTTTATATTGCTTGCATTTTGCCTCTATTTTTTGTTGTGACTTTGTGATTTGTGAGGCAGAGATTGCACACCAAATATTTGATTGAAAATGTCAATTGATGGAGCATCCATTCCCAGTCTTCTTTTTCACTTTTGCATTCAGCCTTAGATTATGGCTGGTGGTGGTTTCATGTGAAGGTAGTGAAGGTGGTAGGTGGTGGTAGTTAAGGAGGTGGTGAGATTGTTCATGTTGGATGTTGAACTTTTGGTTAACCGGTGTGGTGCCCTTGTTGTGGTGGTGACTAGTGATGCCTCTGTTGCAGTGGTGAATGGCGATGAGTTTCCATGATAAATGGTGGTGAGTGTTAACGTAAAAAAAAGCTAACTTGATATAATACGTTATTTGAGTGAAACAAAAAAATTTATTGGTTGACTTATAATAATAAGTCATTTGAGTGGGTGCACCTATACACCAAAATTTAAGTTGATCCATATTAATCTTGCAATTGCACTGGCTTTCACTCAACAATTGGATGATTCTATACTTTAAAATAATCATAAAACTCTTTATGACTAATGCTAATCTTAATTAGTTGAAGTGTGAAATAATCTATATCAATAAACTTTATATAAATTTTATATGTATATTTTTTTGGACAGTAACTTTATATGTATATTTTATATAGTTGAAGTGTATAATCATTTCGCGGGGCTCTTCTTTCATCAATTGAATAGTTCTGTACATTCAAACACCTGTAAAACTCTTTATTTCTAGTAATTAGTTGAAGAATATAATCACCTCCATCCATAAACTATACATATATTATAATGGGAAGTCTTATATAATGTTTGTATTTAATGGAGAGCTTGCCCTTTTTACATCAATTGACTAAGCACTACTAACTAATATTTTTAAAACCAATTGAACTGTTATACTGATAAAGTGAGCAGTTCAAAATTCAATTAATGATTAAAATGTTAATATTACAGTCATATAATTTTTTTTCTTTTCTTTTAAAAATCAAATAAAAATTTTAAATTAAAAATCGATTAATTCAATCGATCAGTTCAATAATTTTTATTGATTTTCTTAGTTTTTTTTACTTGTTTTTAACAGATCAACCACTAATATAATTTTTCAAATGAATTAGAATAAATATGATCACCAATTCACAATTCAACTAATCTAATCAGATCGGTTGACCTAATCCCATCAGGTCTATAAATATCTATTAATGCACTAAGAACTGCTTAAATTGCAAAAAGTTTATTATATATATTTCTCGTAGAGATGCTAAAACATTTGTAAACTGAAAAACTAACCAACAAAACATCTCTAAACTTTAAATATAAAATAACATATATATTATGAGTGTTTTTTAACTTTCCTTAAAAATAGACACCAAATAAAACAGTGCCTAGCCTATAGAACTGTCTCCTGTGATTACATACATGGATAACAATATTTTTAGAACAGTATATTCTTATTATACTAATGTAAGTGTGAACATTTTTATTATAATATTTAGTTTAAATTCTACATGTCATTAGTGTAACAAATTTTTCATTGATGTTATCATACTAGCATTTTTTACTCGTATAAAAGCACGGGCAATTAATCAAGTTTCTAGCATTAGGTATCTGATAAAAAGCAGTTTATGTTATTAACAGTTTATCATAAAAAAGTTTATATCATTAACAATTTACCATTTAACAAATTTTATATAAATTGTGTAAGCATTAATATGTCTATTACTTTTAAGTTGTTACTCATATACTTATACATATATCATCTCAAATTTATAGTTGATTTCACCTTTTTTTTTCTGCATGCATACATTTTAACTCTTTTACCTCTATTTGATATGAGGTGATGTGCTTCTATAAAATGTGTATCAAGCATTATTGACTATTTTTTTGTAATATAATAAGAAACAAATTATTCAACAATAAAAAGTATAGATATTCACAATTTAGAAATGCATAAGATGTTCATCTCTTACATTTTCACTTTCTTTTTAAGACTATATTAAACTTATCACTAATGTAAAAATATTATCAATATTTATAGTCACTTTATTGTCCTTTTGAATAAAACTTTCATTGATAACATTCATAGAAAATTATATCAAGAATTTATTTCTTAATTTTTCACCCCCGTTTTAAAAAAAGTATACTAAAATGACTCTAAAGCCAAAAATTAATCTTCTTTTATACAATTACTATTGTATACCCTTTAAAGATCATAAATTTTTTTATCAATGAAATTCATATATGAAATTATATTGAAAATTAATCCCTTAATTTGTCATTCCCGTCATCAAGGACATACAAAACAAACTTCTAATAAAATAATAATATATATATATATATATATATATATATATATATATATACAAAGATATTACTAACGTGTGTTGGTCCGAGTGGAAATGACTCGAATTCTTTAAGCATGTTATCTCGGATTTGATTCTGAGATTCATATGTATGGTAATAACACTGTGAGTACGAGTTCCCGCATAGGTACATGACTGTACCTCAAGATATATATTAGTATCTCACTTATCGAGTGAGAGATACTTAGTGAAGCCAAAAAAAAATTGTAATACGATATTTACTAAAAATTTGGTGAACATAATGCTTTCTTTTAAAAAATATGTTTAGGCATTGATAGTCTTCAAACGAGGAGCAGAGTTTTATTCTCTTTTTAGTTTAAAATATAGATTGTATTTATTTCTATCTTTTGCTAGATCTGATATTTCTTATTCAATTTGTATGAGTATTGATGGACTTTTATTAATATGATAATTCTTTTTTTTGTCAGAAAACTTTGCAAGGGAAAATAAAATAAACACTCCCATTTGTAATTTTTTTACTTATCTATTTTCAATCCACCTGAGAATTTTGTACCTGTGAAATGCACAAGGTAATCAAAAGAATTTTTAATACAATGCAGTGAGGTAATAAAAGAAGCTAGTATAAGGAGATAAAGATATTAAAATTATAATTTAAATTTTTAATTTATCTAAAAGATACAACCAATAATATTAACTTGAGATATAACAACATAATTTAGTCATAATAATTTACCATTTAACAAACCCTATATAAACAATTTAAACATTAATCGGGCTACTACTTCTTGTGATATAGTGAGCTAAGCGTAGAAACAACGACACAAAGTTGAAATGAAATTTGGAGAAATATTTTTTCAAAGTGAGATGTCTAAAGATAGCAAAATGAAAACATTTAAAGGCGGCTAAACCTAATTAGAGTCACAAATTACAAGATAAATGACAAAAATTAAAGCAAAAACAGAAAAAGGCCAAAACAACATTTGTTTGGGCCCAAAAAATGTCCTCATCAACACTCTCTTCTTAGGCTTTCTTTTGATTTATAATAATAATAATTTTGACAGTCAAATAAAGAGTTATCTCCAATTAAAGTTGAGTTGATTATTTGAGCTTCTGATGATCAACTTATTCATATAGTTAATTGCTACATGTTTCATATTATCTTGTGTGTAAAAATATTACTTAACAATAAAAAAAATATTATGATAAAAATAAGTATTCATCTCTTAAATCCTAATATTCTTTTCAAGGTTGTACCAAACTTATCAATGATTTAAAATTCTATCATCATTTATAGTTAAATTCTATCAATTATAATTTATTTGTTGAATCTCAAAATTAAATAATTATAATAAAAGAAGATAGAGATGGCAAATGGACGTGGGACAGAACACACTCAACAAAACGAAAGCAAAACCGCATTACTACTGAACCATGTGCATAAACTGTGAATCAAGCTGACAGAATTGGCCAAAGCGTTAGCAAATGCCGCGTGTGATTTTACTGTAGATGAATAGTAGATTTTAAACTATGTAGATATGATGTTTATAGATTCTGTTTAAATATATATATATATATATATATATATATATATTATTTAATAATAATAAGAACATACTTTTGTTAATTAGATCATACTTTAAATAATATATATTAATTAGTTATATACACTATCAGTACATACTTTAAATAATATTAATTAGTTATATATACTATTAATACAAAGTCAGTATTATTTAGAAACTCAATTTAATTATGGTACTTTACATTATCAAGTACAGGAAACTCTTGTTGCATAAACTCTCCATTTTCATATAAATTTCATAATTTTTTTATCTTGGTAAAGAATTGATGCTTCTTTAATTTGTCCCTCATGGTTGGAGTTGTTCAGTTGGTAAGTTCCACCAATAATGATCCCGCAACAAATCAAACAATTATAATAAACTTCAAGTCTCAGTCTTCATACAACAATACTCCTACAACTTCTAACCTTTTTTAAGATATTAGCTTTATAGCTTCAACAGATGCTGCATAATTTCATGGAGATTTAATTGAATTCATAAAAAAGCATAAGACACAAATATAAAATAAAAGAACAATAGACAACAATCATATATTTATTGCAGTGCAAGAAGCATAAGTACAAGAAACTCTTATTGCAGAAACTCTGAATTTCCATATAAATTTCATAATTTTTCTGTTATCTTGCTAAAGAATTGTTGCTTCTTTAATTTGGTATATTAAACAACAATCAAATTGGTCCAGTGCAATGATTTTCGCCTTCAGCCAAGGAAGAAGCAATAAAATACTATGTGAGAGTGAGACTGAGATCTCTTCCTCTCTCTCTCCCTCAAAATTTTCACTGGATAGTTAATTAAGTGCCTTATGTCCTAATATGGAGCATGTCCTAATAATAAGCTGGCTTGCTTATTATATTTATTGCTTTCTATCCTGTATATGGTCCAACTATACAACACTCAACGGTGAGAGAAGAGGAGACAATCAAAGGTTTTGGAGTAAAAGATACCCTGAGCATCCCAAAAGCAAGTGATTACAATTTGAACTTGTAGAGATTGTTGCCCCCAAGTCTCCAACTTAGCTGGTCATGTACATATTCAACAAATTCCATTTCTTCATCCAACATCTGTGCATGAATTATTTTATATATAATAATACAATGATTTATCCTTTCCTTTCAAGAAGGATCTTACTTTGAGCATCTTCATGCACAATAGCCAAGACTTCCTCAAGAGGAATCTCTCTCCAAATTCTAGGCTTCCGAGTGATGCTTCACCAGGAGGAACCTCTCTCCAAATTATTACACTCTTGCGTGATGTTTAATCTCTCAAAAATTGCAATATAATTAACACTTTAGTCCTGTATAATTTTGCATATAAATTGCTTCTTGAGTGATTAGCCATCGATTCAAGTTGATTCTTCCGTCATAAACACCTGCCAATACTAATACAATTGCTGAGTTGCATACTTGCGTTGCTAAATGCCAAGTTGGTACTGTTAAATGGAAAGCTGGACTCAATGTGTCAAAATGTCATGTCGAGAGATTCTTCGACTGGTATTTAATCAAGATAAATCTCTTCTTCTGTATTATTGAATTTGCTGTGACACATTAATTATATTATTAAAATTATAGTTAAAGTAAGAGATGGTATGACTCACTAAGTCGATGTAGCATATATTCGATAATATAGAACAAGAGAAATCCAATACTCAAAGAGCATCTAAGAATACTTGATACTGTTAATCTCTTGTGCTAATTAATTACTTGTTGTTTACATGGCTAGTTGGGTCTTCTTGTTCTCTCTATCTCTCATTGTTTGTTTGTAAGTATTTTAAGAATCTTAATATAGAAAATTATCATTTAAACATAAAAATTTTAGAATTTATGATTCTCATAAATAAAAGTGTAATAAAACACTAACTTTTATTCATGAATAGTTGATAAAGTGTATTCCAAGAGCGTTAGAGAGATCTCAAACTCACTTCTATTCCTTTGCCTTTTCTTTATATTTCTTCTACTTCAGTGGCGGTGAGGGAAAAAAAATCTTGACGGCCATTAACAAACTTAGAGTTTTGTACAGAAACTGTTTTTTAAATACTGCTAACTTTCATCAAGTTGACAGTTACTATAATTGTAAAACTGCTCTTTTTCTTTTACCTAATAAGAGTTTAATTCATTAACTTAATTTAATTACTTATTAAACTAATAAGATAAGTCACAAGCCCATCACATGAGAAATTTAATCTAACATTATCCTACTTGACTCATGTAACATTACATTCTTTATAGTTTGATAAGTCTGTCAAAACATAATATGAATTCATATATATATACACAAACTCTTCTTTACATTGAATACATCATTCATCATGACCCAAGAATAAAATAACATGAGTCATGACGATCGTATATCATCCAATCGACATAGCTCCTTCCATGTCAAAATTAGTCATCTCCTTGACATAACCTATAAATAAGAAACACATAATTGGTCTAACAATAATATCTTTATTAAAGACAAAACTTGTTATCATCATTCATACTTAATCATGTATACAAACTAGGAAAATAGGTAAGATAAAAACATATTCATTCATGAGTTCAGAGTGTCAAACTACATAAAACATAATCAATAACATAATGTACAATAATGCTCATATTTTTAACATTTTTACTAAATGTTTTGGGTGGTAATCCTTTTGTCAAAAGGTCAGCAATTATAAAGTTGGTGCTAACGTGCTCTATTGACACTCTATGTTTCTGAATTTCTTCTTTAACAATAGAGTATTTCAATTCCATATGTTTAGTGCATTTAGAATACTAGCCATTTTTAGAAAAGAAGATTGTTGCAGACAATAAACTTTAGCTACTTAGCAATACTGTAGACAATTTCAAGTCTTAAATAAAATTATGCAACCATAATTCATTAATAGTGGCCTCAAAACATGTCATAACATTAAATTTGTTTCGTTTCTGAATTAAAACCATACCTGCTGGCTATTTATCCATTTCATAAATCTTTATTGATATAGGCTTTCTGAGACAAATCCAACAATCCTTGTGATATGTCACAGAATATTTCTATTCCAATCACATAACTTACTTCTCCTATATCTTTCATTTCAAAGTTATTAGAGAGAAACTTCTTAGTCTCACTTAATAGACCAAGATCATTAGTTGTAAGCAAGATATCACCAGCATATAGAATCAGACAGATAAACTTACTCCCACTGACCTTTAGATATATACACCGATCAATAATGTTCCTTAAATTTGAAGGATACAATAGTATCATTGAACTTGAGATACCATTGTCGGCAAACTTGCTTAAGTCCGTATATTGATTTCTGAAGTTTACACACCATATGTTCTTTCCCCTGAACTAAAAAATCTTTTGGTTGATCCATATAAACATCATCATCTAAATTCTCATTTAGAAAGATAGTTTTCACATCCATTTGATGTAGCTTTAGATTATAATGAGCTACTAATGTCATGATAATTCTAAAAGAATCTTTCTTGGAAACTGGTGAAAATGTTTCCTTATAGCTAATGTCATCCTTTTGAGTAAAACCTTTGACAACAGGATGGACATTATAGCATTCAAGGTTGCCATGAGGGTCACGCATAGTCTTAAAGACTCATTTACACCTAATTCTCTTGCACCTTTTAGGTAATTCCACAAGAGGTCCCATACACCATTATGTTCCAATGATTTAAGTTCATCCTTCATGACATCTAACAATTTATCAGCATTATCATGATTAATGGCTTAATTGTGAAAATGAGACTAGATTATTATCATTAATTCCTAAGTTGTTTTCTGACTCTTGTAGATACACTACACAATCATTTGAAATAACTGATCTCATTTCTCTTTAGGATCTTATTAATACTATTTCTTATGGTTGTTCTACTATAGGTTCACTGTTGACCTTGGGATCATTAATTTATTATTCTTTTTGATTGTTATGAGATTCAACAACATGAGGAATAACAATTTCATAAGTAGGAGCACAAGTCAAAGGAAATTGTACTCTAACTTCCTTAATCTCCACATTTTGTGAAACTTCACTCCCACTGGTTTCACCATTCTCAATGAACCAAGCATTTTCAGTTTTGATAATTCTTGTACTATGGGTAGGACAGTAAAATCTATACCCTTTAGACTTTTTTGGATAATCAATGAAATATCCACTAATTGTTATTGCATCTAATTTCTTTTCATGTGGATTATAGATTCTTATTTCTGTCTAGCATCCCCAAACATGCAGGTGCCTTAAACCGGGTTTCTCACTTGTCCATAGTTCAAAAGGTGTTTTTGGAATTTCCTTACTAGGAACCCTGTTGAACAAATACATGGCGATTTTTAAAACATACATCCATAATGACAAGGGTAAAGACGTGTTACTTAACATGCTCTTAACTATATCCATTAAGTTTGGTTACGCCTTTCTGATACACCATTTTGTTGTGGTATACATGGTATTGTGTATTGAGCATATATGCCACGTTTTTCTAGAAACTTAGCAAATGGGCCTAGGCGTTGTCAAGTTTCATTAAATCTTCTATAATACTCACCACCTTTATCTGACCTTACGACCTTCATCTTTCTGTCCAATTGCATGTCTTTCAACTTCATTTACATAAACTTCCAAGGCATTCACTGCTTGTGATTTCTCATGCAGTAAATAGACATATCTTTAATGTGAATAATCATCAATAAAAGTGATAAAAGCACTTTTCTTTACCGAAAGAATTGACATCAAAGAGTCTACATATATCGATGTGTACAATTTTCAAGAAGTTGAGTGCTTCTCGTGACACATTTCTTTGTGTGTTTTGTTTGTTCTCTTTTAATACAATCCACACAAATATTAAGGTCAGTGAAATCTAAATCTGAAAGGATGTCATTCTTTACTAACCTTTCCATTCTTTATTTGGAAATGTGACCTAAACGTTTATTCCACAAGTAAACAGAACGTTCATTCACTAAACTACGTTTAGTGCCAACATTATGATGTAAGGTCATAAGTTTCAATATATAAATTATCAAGATTCAATTTATATAAACCATCACAAAGTATACTAGAACTAATCATATAGGTATGCTTATACAAACTAAAACATTCATTACCAAGTTTAAAAGAGTATCCAGCAACATCAAATTTAGACAAAGAAATTAAATTCTTAGAAATACTAAGTGCAAAAAAAATTTCAAATAAATTTAAATGATGTCCAGTGTCTAGGATTATTCAGTAAGTTCTGACACCTTCAAATAGAACCTTCACGCTATTTCCCATGAAGATGAACTTTTCATTTGAACTTATGGTTTGGATTGTAAGGAATCTTTGCATTGTATTAGAAACATGAGTTGTACATCTAGAATCAATCCACCAAGTATTATGGGGAACTTTAGTTAAATTTGATTCAAAATATACAAAAGGTTTCTTTCCAACTCTTTGATGGCTCATATAATGGATAGAGTGATTTCTTTAATTCTTAAGTTTAGTTTCCTCCTGAACTAACATATTGTGCAGTTCATACACATTTCATTTATCTTTCAGTGTTATAGTTCATTTGAAATTGACTATACTCAAGTGGTAATGAATTCAGAATGAACCCCACAAGGAAATTCTCATCAATTTACATTCCTTATGACTTAAGTCTTACTGCAATGTTTGTCATTTCAATGATGTACTTATGCATAGTACGAGAACCATAAAATTTTATGGTGGTTAAAGTACTCATTAATGTCTCAGCTAGAGACTTGTCAGCAGTTTGAGAGCGCTCTTCCACAAACTTCATCTTTTCTTTAGCATTCTCAGTTTTAGGAAGAGCTGACTTAATATTGCTAGTCATACTCATCCGCATGTACATCAGATTCAATCTGTTTGACCTTTCTCAATTTTTGTAATGAACTTTCTCTTAATCAGTGCTTAAAACAATACTAGCATTTGATTTCTCTACTCGAAGAGCCAAATCCAAATCAATTACCCCAAGGTAAAATTGGATTTACTCACTTTATTCAGAGAAATTAAGTCCATTAAAATTGGAACAGATGAGAGATGCGGATGCATAACAATAAGTATTGTAATGATCATATGTCTAACATTAATACTTTGAGTCATAAATTAACATACTATATAGATTTAGACAGCAAATCATTTAAGCATCTAATGTATATCAATGTTCTCCTTTGGGTGATCCATCAATATACCATATTCAACATAATAATGCTAATAAAATTTATATAATTTTGGCAATGATATATGTACTAACTAATAGTACTAACTAATAGTACACTTACACTACTAACAATCATGTCCATTTATTATAAGGGCAGCTAATCAACTTTTGGACGATCTATAAATGCTTTATAATAATGAACTTTAAATTATCCATACACAAATAATCATCATGTCATTCATATAATCTATTCTGAATAATTGAAAAATTAACTTTAATATAATTTAGAATTAAATTAACTTAAAAATTTAACCAATTTAGTGATTAACAAATCTCACATAATATCATTCTAAATTGATAGCATTATGTATACAAATCAAATATTGCATATTCTTTAAAATAACTTTTATATAATTTAAAATTAAATTAACTTAAAAATTTAGTCACTTTAATAATTAACAAATATCATATAATATTATCTGAAATTAATAATTATTATACATTAAAATAATATTAATTGATTTATCGCAAATATCACATTCGTTGATAACATACCAAATCAATGAATATTCTTTAAAACAAATACTACATATTTGTTGACACTTGACAGCATCCCGTGAGATCACGTCTCCAGTTTTTTTATAATCAAAACTAAATTTGGAAACATAATATAATAATATTATGAAAACATAATATCATCCAAGTTGGAAACGTGATGTATCACGTCTCCCATGAAATTGCAATCATATCATATAATATTAATATAATTACTTTTATTGCAGTACCAATTTGCAGACAATTCTTTTAAAAAAATATTTTATGTATATTAGAATATATATATATATATATTATATTTATATTATTTATTAATATAAAAATAT
This sequence comes from Ormosia semicastrata, assembly GCA_029884595.1. Lineage (NCBI taxonomy): Eukaryota > Viridiplantae > Streptophyta > Magnoliopsida > Fabales > Fabaceae > Ormosia > Ormosia semicastrata. The sequence goes on from JAQQTO010000059.1 coordinate 42,077,384, forward strand.
TAAATTATTCTATATATAAGTGTAATATTTTTGTGATATATAAAATAATTTTATAAATAAATTAAATAAAATTAGAGATATTTTAATTGTACATATCACTCTTTAAACAATATTTAATCAATTTGAAATCAATAGTGCAGAAACAACAATAGCGCAGTGCAGAGACGTGATGGCAACGTGATCCACCTCGTGGTCCACTTCGGAAGGACATAATTAATTCACACAGTCCAGCGAAATGAGACAACTAAAATTCTCAATTTTTATAATTAGACTTCATATAAATTGAGAAAAAAATTATTATTAATAAAGAATCATAAATTTTATAATAATGTTTTGATATTACATGTTAGTTTATAAATTTTTTAAAATTTTTAATATAAAAATTTATCATTTAAACATAAAGATTTTAAAATTTATAATTCTTATAAAGAAAAGTATAATAAAATATTAACTTTTATCAATGGATAATTAGTAAATTGTATTTTAAAAAGCGTTAGAGAGATCTCAAAACTTATTTTTTTTTTTTTTTTTTTTATGATTCTTCTACTTTAATAATAGTGAGTGAAGAAAAAACTCCAACATTTGAGAACAGATATAGAGTTTTATGTAAAAATTATTTCTTAAATATTATTAACTTTTATTAAGTTGATAATTATTATAATTACAAAATTATTTTTTTTACTTAAAGTTTAGTTCATTAACTTAATTTAATTATTTATTAAATTAGTAAAATAAATTACAAGCTCATGATATGAGACATTTAATCTAACACTCATGACCATTATATATATATATATATATAATTAATTAATTAATGATAAAAACTAAAAGGACAGAGAGGCCTTTGCCCATATTTATACATCAAGCTAATAGAAAATTAATTAAAACAAAAACTACTAAAATGGTGAATCTCAAGTGAAGCCCGTGCGTATAGCTTCAACAGATGCTGTTTAATTTTATGGTGATTTAATTGAATTTATAAAAAGCATACGAAAAAAGAAGAAGCAAAACACAACAATCATATATTTATTGCAGTGCAGGGAAGCATAAGTATAGGAAACTATTATTGCAGAAACTCTAAGTTTTCATATAAATTTCATAAATCTTCTGTTATCTTGCTAAAGAATTGTTGCTTCTTTAATTTAATATATTAAACAACAATCAAATTGGTCCAGTGCAATGATTTTCGCCTTCAGCCAAGGAAGAAGCAATAAAATACTATGTGAGAGTGAGACTGAGATCTCTTCCTTTCTCTCTCTCTCTCTCTCTCTCTCTCTCTCTCACTCTGAAAATTTTCACTGGATAGTTAATTAAGTGCCTTATGTCCTAATAATAAGCTGGCTTGATTATTATATTTATTACTTTCTATCCTGTATATGGTCCAACTATACAACACTCAACGGTGAGAGAAGAGGAGACAATCGCAGGCTTTGGATTAGAAGTTACTTTGAGCATCCCAAAAGCAAGTGATTACAATTTGAACATGTAGAGATTGTTGCTCCCAAGTCTCAACTTAGCTGGTCATGTACATATTCAACAAATTCCATTTCTACATCCAACATCTGTGTATGAATTATTTTATATATAATAATACAATGATTTATCCTTTCCTTTCAAGAAGGATCTTACTTTGAGCATCTTCATGCACAATAGCCAAGACTTCCTCAGGAGGAACCTCTCCCAATTCTAGGCTTGTCCAAGTGATGCTTCACCAGGAGGAACATCTCTCCAAATTATTACACTCTTGCTTAATGTTTAATCTCTTAAATATTGCAATATATTTAACACTTTAGTCCTGTATAATTTTGCATATAAATTGTTTCTCGAGTGATTAGCCATCGATTCAAGTTGATTCTTCCGTCATAAACACCTGCAAGTACTAATACAATTGCTGAGTTGCATACTTGCATAATTGCATTGTTAAATGCCAAGTTGGTACTGTTAAATGGAAACTGGGACTCAAGGTGGCAAAATGTCGTGTCAAGAGATTCTTAAATGTTATTTAAGTAAGATAAATTTTTTATTTTATATCATTAAATTTGTGATACATTAATTATATTATTAAAAATATAATTAAAATAAAAGATCTATGATTTACTAAATTAATGTAATACATATTCAATAATATAGAACAAGAGAAATCTCTTGCTAAAAAAACATTTAAGAATTCTTGATACTGTTAATCTCTTGTGCTAATTAGTTACCTGTTGTTTAAATAGCCAGTTGGGTCCTCGTGTTCTCTCAATCTCTCATGACCTTCATATATATATCTTGCTTTTGGGATGCTCAAAGTAACTTTTACTCCGAAGCCTGCGATTGTCTCCTCTTCTCTCATGTTAATAGAGAGAGGCCTTTGCCTCTATTTACATCATGTTAATAGAAAATTAATTAAAGCAAAAACTACTAAAATGGTGAAACTCAAGTGAAGCCCGTGCGTATAGCTTCAACAGATGCTGCTTGATTTTATGGTGATTTAATTGAATTTATAAAAAGCATACGACAAATAAAAAAGCAAAAAACAACAATCATATATTTATTGCAGTGCAAGGAAGCATAAGTATAGGAAATTCTTATTGCAGAAACTCTAATTTTTCATATAAATTTCATAATTTTTCTGTTATCCTGCTAAAGAATTGTTGCTTCTTTAATTTAATATATTAAACATAAATCAAATTGGTCCAGTGCAATGATTTTCGCCATCAACCAAGAAGAAGCAATAAAATACTATGTGAGAGTGAGACTGAGATCTCTTCCTTTTTCTCTCTCAAATTTTTCATTGGATAGTTAATTAAGTGTCTTATGATCTTGTTTGGGAAGATTAATTTTTTTATTTAGTTATTTTTTTGAAAAAAATTATTTTATAAAAAGTTAATTATGTTTGAGTATCTAGATTAATTTGTAAAAAAGTTTTTATTTTCATAAAAAAGTTGTTTTAGCACAAGCTTATAATATAGATTATTTTCATAATTTTTTTTTATTTTTAGATGAATTTTTTAACTATACTTTAATGAGAGAATCATTTTTCATAATGACTTCAATGACTCTCCACTGAATATTATAAATAAAATAACTTTATACTTTTTTTCGTAATTTATTATGTAAAAATAATTTTTTTCACACCATTCAAACGAAATAGATTATCTTAAAATTACTTTTCAGCAAACATATCCAAACAAAAATAAATTTGATTATAATCGATTTTTACAATAATCAATTATACATATAATCAATTATCAGCATAATCTATTTTTTATAACTTTTTCAAACACACTTATGTCCTAATGTGGAACACATGGTCAAGGAGTGAAGTTGGCTTGCTTATTATATTTTTTTCTACAAATAATGGATATATTTTTTTATATTTTTTTAATATTATTCATCATATTTATTTTTATTATTATTATTTTTACTTAATTATACTTATTTAAAATAAATATAAAAATAAATATGAGATAAAAAATAACGTAAGACTATCATTTTCTTTATATTTATTGCTCTTTATCCTGCATATGGTCCAACTATACAACACATGCCCCACGTTATAGCAGATACAGCTACCCGAGAAGGTGGTTTTAATATAATTAGAGTACGCAAAACAATGAGCTTAAGGTATTCTTATTATGTGTACATCCAGCCTGTCGTCTGTACCATTCTGCTGGGGACTGTTTTGGGTGTTTCGTTCCCGAGAATGCTCAGTGTTTTTGGAGAAATGCGTGTCTAAACATGGCTTACATAATACCCATGTTATACAGATTAAATTAATTAATAATTAAAGTATTATTATTTTTTATATAAAATAATTATATAATTCAAAAATTTATATAATTATTGAAATATTTGATTAATATAATATTAATTTACGCAATTGTGTAATAAATGCAAGTGGAACTCAATTAATGGGCAAAACTTTTGTCACATTGGTGGAGCGGAGCCGAGCAAAAGAAACAGTTTTGTTATTTGTTTAATTAAAATATATTTAATTTTATTTAATTTATTTATAAAATTATTTTATATATTATAAAATTATTATAATTATATATAAAATAAAATAATATTTTTATATTAATGTATAATATAAATATAATATACATATTTTAGTATACATAAAATATTTTTAGAAAAAAAAGTTCATTATGAATTTGAGTATGGAAAACTTTTTTTTTTCTGTTATAAAATGTTATTCTTGCATAAATATTATTTTACAGAATAAATCAACCAAATTTTGGCTGGGCAAGGAAACTAGGATAAGAAGCTGACACAGTATAAAATGCCAAGATAATCTTGATAAGATAAAATCAGCAAATTGTTGGGATGACTGGCACTGCTTGTTTAATGATATGGTCTTTATTTATTTATTTATTTTTGCTGAAATTATGAAACTTTATGCTACAAAGGCCTAGCTCAAATGGTAAGGTAGAACTGGAATTAAGGAAGAGGTAGCTCAAATGGTAAGGTAGAATTGAAATTAAGGAAGAGGTCTTAGGCCTTCCACTTTCTTTGTGGGTTTAGGGATTTTTTATAATATCTTAATGAATATAGTATCCATAGTAAATTGTTAAGAATTTATTAAATGTTGATTTTATAATAAATATTTAAAAATAATTAATAGTTAATAAAATGTTTGATAATTCATATTAAGTATCATATTATTAAATAAAAGGTATTATAATATTCCTTATCATTAATTAAAATCATAGTTGTACGACCCATCTAATTTGCTCAAGAAACTCGTGATGTGGGTTCCAAGTCGGTCTAGTCAATCAATTAGGTCATTTTCTCTAATGATCTTATCGAGACTGATGATCTGCTCGATCAGTTGACCTAGTTTTTGATTATTATTATTTAATTAAAATTTCAAAAAATAATTTTTAATATTTAAACATTACTCTTAAAGGTCTTTATCATGATATCTATTTTATTATTAAATTATATGTTCTTATTTAGTATCATTCTCAATTTCTCAATGCATATTATTTTTTAATTAATAAGTTATTATCACTACTTGTTTAGAATTATTTTTTTCATATACAATTTTTCACTTAATATTTTTTAAATATAATATTTTTTATACCAAATAATTTTTCATATAATAATTTTATAAAAAAATATTTTTTTTATTTGTCTAAGTTTTTTGATTCAATTTGATATGTGATTGGATAGTTGACCAATAACTTAACTTTAACTTTCTCACCGAATCAACCACTTGTCCGAGTTAGATTAGAATTCAATCATTTTAAATACATTAAATTACATTTTTTTTTTGGTGAACCTTAATTTGGATGACGTCGTATGCCATCATTTATTAAAGATTCTATGTACATTTACTTCATGTTGCCGGGGTGCCTTCATTATTATACAGCTTCCATGATTTTATAATGAATAATGCTTTACAGCGGGGGTGATTACGGATAGTTATTGGAGATTTTTATAGTATTCAGCTTTAATTAATGACGGGTAATATTATGGTATTTTTTTATAAGTATGATATATAGGATAACTTTGTTAAATATTTTATTAATTATCAGTTATTTTTAAACATTTATTATGAAATTATCATTTAATAAATGTTGGACAATTCATCTCAATTCCATATCAAATTAGTTACCATAGAAATTTTCATTAATGACACAAATCTTGAGATGGCTATTTATGTAATAAAAAGATATTTTTATCCAACATGGCTATTTATTTGAAGTTTCTATCTGGATACCATATCTAATAGGTTGACATAGAGGTTCTCATTAATGACACTAATCTTGATATGGCTATTTATGTAATAAAAAGATATTTTTATCCAACATGGCTATTTATTTGAAGTTTCTATATCTTTCCAATTTAAGAAAAAAAAAGTTTCCATATGTTTGAGTTTGACTAAATATTTCCATTGAGAAAACGTACAACACAAAACGTAACTAAAGTCCTTCTTGGTTGGTATTTGACTTTGTCCTTATGCATTGTCTAAATTAATATCTGAGGGTGGTAGTGAGTTCAGCGGCGCTGAAACATTATATAAAGCAAAGCAAACACTGGCCATGGACACAGAACAAACGAGTACAAAACACATATCAGAGTTCTGAGTTCATAAGCAATTATGACTTCAATGAGTGGCCATAATGCTGGTGAGCTCTTTCAAGGTCAAGCTCTCTTGTACACACACATGTTTAGCTTCATGTCCCCTATGTGTCTTAAGTGGGCTGTTCAGCTAGGCATACCAGACATAATCCACAACCATGGCAAACCCATTACTCTTCCTGAGTTGGTGTCAGCTCTGCAAATTCCACCAGCTAAAACTTCTTTTGTGCCGCGGTTCATGCGCTTTCTGGCACACAATGGAATCTTTGCTATAGTAAGAATCCATGACAAAGAAGAACAAGAAGAAAAGGAAGCATATATTCTGACTCCTGCATCAAAGCTCCTTGTCAAAGGTACTGACCTTTGTTTATCTCCAATGATTAAGTGGATAAATGATCCAGTTCTTAGCAGTGTAGGCGCCATCAAATGGATAATTGGATTTATACGGAAGAACAAACAATATTTGAGACTGCCTTTGGAATGAGTTGGTGGGAACTTATTCGTAACAATCCTGAATATATAAATGCCTTCAATGAGGGCATGGCATGTGATTCTAAAATGCTAAATTTGGCATTGAGAGATTGTAGTTCAGTCTTTGAGGGGCTGGCTTCCACTGTGGATGTAGGCGGTGGAAATGGAGCCGCAGGAAAAATTATCTGTAAGGCATTTCCTAAGTTGAAATATATCGTGTTTGACCTTCCACATGTTGTAGCAAATTTGTCAGGAAGTGGTCATTTGAGTTATGTTGGTGGGGACATGTTCAAATCTATCCCTCAAGCTGATGCAGTTCTACTAAAGGTATGCATATGTGAAGAACTAGTCAATTTGTTATGTTTATTACAAATTAGTTTATTTTAGGATGCCTAATTTGTTTGATGAGTAACGAAAGGTATGTTACATAAAGTTATTAATTAAAGTGAATTTCTAATTAATCCTCTGTTACTATTTATGTTTTTTATTTTATTTTTGCAGTGTGTTTTACATAATTGGAGTGATGACAATTGTAAAAGGATACTAAAAAATTGCAAGGATGCTATTTCAAAGAAAGAAAAAGGAGGAAAAGTGATCATCATCGATGTAGTGATAAATGAAAAGCAAGACAAAGATGAAATGGCTCAAATAAAACTCCTCGGTGATATTACCATGATGACTATTAGTGGGAAAGAAAGAACTGAAAACGAATGGCAGCAACTTTTTGTTGAAGCGGGCTTCAAACACTACAAAATATTTCCCATATTTGGTTTTAGGTCTTTAATTGAGGTCTATTGTTAGATACTCAAATGAACTATTACAACATGTTGAGAAGTGAATAAAGTTATATCTTTTAAAAATTTTAGAGGTTAGGAAATGAATAAAGATATTATGTATTATTAATTTCAATTAGATGTTATGAAGTGAATAACTAAAGATGTAATGTTTTGAATTAGTTTTCTCTTCTTTACGTCTTTTGTAAGTTTGTATTAAAAAAGCAGAAAAAAAGAAGTGAATAATGGTTGGCCTGCAACTGCTGAAGTGAAACTACATAAGAAGAAACAAAGTAGTTGATGGAATACTGATCCTTCCATTTCCATGTAAAGCACCCCTGTTAATTGTGACTTGCATCTCAAACTCAATAAAGGGAACTAGGAAGATTATTTTTTTCCTTGATGCAGAGTCACTTTCAGTGGAGGATAGCAGTTGGAAAGATAATTGCATTAAATGTAAGGCTTGTTGAAATATCTATAAATAGAGAAAGTTTTCACTCGAAAATCATCAAGGAAGAAGCAAGTAATATGAGCTTGTGAGACTATATGAGCTTGTGAGACTGAAAGCAAATATAGAGAGTGTGTAAAAATTTTATGAGTGTAATGTATGAGCATACATTAGAAATTTTTAGATATATTCTCTAGTCTCTATAATATTATAGTTGTAGTAGGAGAGGATCTTACTAGGAAAAACTATATTTTGTATCTCTTATGTGAGAGTGTAGATAAGATATTGTAATTATCCTTGATATAGTGGAATATTTTTGGAGTTTGGCCCATGGTTTTTTCTCTCAGTGTACAAAGGAGTTTTTCACGTTAAATTTGGGATGCAGTTTTTAATTTATTTTCTTGGTGCAAAGAGTACTGACTAGTGGGTCCCACTATAAAAGTACTATTCATATACTTTACTATTTTATTGATTCTTCTTCATAGATCTGAGTACGCTTCCGCTCACATTCATAAAGTATTCAAGACACTTAGGGTATATCATACTCTAATTTCCTAACAAGTGGTATCAGAGCCACTTAATCAAATTTTCAGATCGAAGAAGTCAATGCCAACATTTAATGTGGAGAAGTTTAATGGGTCCAACGACTTCAGTCTATGAAAGTTGAAGCTGCAAGCATTTCTAGACTAGCAAGATCTGTCAAAGGCATTGGAATGTGAGAGCAAGTTGTCAGAAATATTGTCTTCTGATAAAAATGAGGAGATGATGGTCACAGCACATAGTACAATACAACTGAGCCTAATAGACAATGTATTACAAGAGGTTATGAACGAGAAGACTGTAGATGAACTCTGGAAAGTTTTAGAAGAAAAGTACTCCATAAAGACCTTGTCAAACCAACTTTACCAAAGGAAGTAATTGTACACATTCAAACATTTAGGAGAGAAACCAATTCGAGACCATATAGATGACTTCAATTGGATTATCACAAATGTACAAGCGGTTGGAATTAAAGTTGAAGATATTGATCAAGTTATGATCTTATTGACTTCACTACTTCCATCTTATGATAATATATGTGATACCATGCTATATAGTAGATCCACCATCACTGTCAAAACCGTCACGGAGATGTTGATGACGAAGAAGCATCAGAAATTGGCATCAGGATCCAGTGATGATAATCTTGCAGTTGAGTTATTCGTGATAAGAGGGTGTAGTCAACAAAGAAGATCGGGAAGCGAAAGTAATAAAAGATCAAAGTCCAAAAATCACAAATCTCTAAAGTGTTTTCATTGTCACCAGATAGGGCATATCCGAAGAAACTACCCAAAGAGGAAGGAGAAATTAGGAAATTCTACCAAAGTAACAGTTATAAGTTCTGAAGATAGTGATGTTGAGTCTGTCCTAATAGTTTTCACTAGTGAATCGGACAATGAGTGAATCTTGAATTCTAGCGCATCTTTTCACATTACACCTAATAGGAGTTTTTTCTCTTCCTATCAAAAGTGAAAAGGAAATGTCAGATTAGGAGATAACAGGATAATTGTTGTTGAAGGTAAATGAGATGTACGAATCAAATTAGATGATGGTATTGCAAGGACGTTTTAGGTGTGACATGTACCAAAGCTGGGTAGGAACTTGATCTCTTTAAGTTCCCTAGACAACTAGGGGTACAAGTTCACTGGAGAGGGTGGTCTATTAAAGGTGACCAAAGGCTCGATGGCAGTGATGAAAAGAAAGTTGTAAGGTGGGATCTATTTACTGCTAGGGAGCACAGTTAGTGGGACTACTATTGTTCTATCATCTGAAAAAAATAAGAAGATGACGCTACACGGTTGTGGCATATGCAACTTGGTCATATGAGTAAGAAGGGAACGACAATACTTATTGGCAAAGGACCGCTGAAAAGCGTAAAGGATTACAAACTAGGTTTTTGTGAAAATTGTGTATTTGGAAAGCAGAAACAAATGAAGTTTAGTTCAACAAAGCACACCAGCAATGACATTCTGGAGTATGTTCATTCAGATGTTTGGGGTCTAGCCCCTTTTAACTCATTGAGTGGAGCTCGTTATTTTCTTACTCTGATAGATGACTATTCTAAGAAGGTCTAGTTTTATTTCCTGAAGCAAAAAGATGAGGTGTTTAGAAAATTCAAGTAGTGGAAGGCCATGGCCTAAAAGCAAACTGAGCAGTCAGTCAAGCGGCTAAGAACCGACAATAGCGAAGAATTTTGTAGTAAAGAATTTGAAAAGTTAAGTAGGAATGCAGGTATAGTGAGGCGTTATATTGTACATGGAACATCACAACAAAACGGAGTTGCAGAACAAATGAATAGAACACTTCTGGGGTGTGCACGATGTATGCAGATTAATTATAAACTTCCCAAATTATCTTGGGTTGAGGTGATCAATGCAGTTGTATAATTAGTAAAAAAATCTCCATCAACTGCAATTGATCTAAAGATTCTGTAAGAGGTATTATTTGGTTGACTTGTGAACTATTCTGATATTAAGATATTTGGTTGTTTTGTGTATGCCCATGTGAGTGATGGTAAACTTGAGGCAATAGCAAGAAAGTGTATATTTCTAGGGTATGCACGAGAGGTGAAGAGCTATAGACTGTGGAATACATAAAAGGCAAGTTCACCCAAGATCATTGTTAGCAAATACGTTGCATTGATGAGGCGACAATGGTAAATCAGAAGCTAGAATATGAAGTAGATTAGGCAAAGACAGATCATGGTGTTGAGAAACAAGTGGAGTTGGAGATTGACACTGAGAAGATGAAGCAAGATGAAAACACAAATCAGCCAAGTATGGCACTGCTCAACTTGAAGTAGAACAACAAGATGAACTGGCAACAGGAGTGCTAGTGAAGAAACCAAAGTAGTAGAGCCATACAATATTGTTGTAACGTCCTAATTCTATTTTTTCTAATTTTAATTTTTTTATTTTTATTTAATTTAGAACTGGACATTACAAAAGTACTTCTGATATTATCATTAGATGTTATATATGTACAATATTTTACATATATTTTGGGGAATACATCCTTCAAAAGTTAGTTATATGTACATGCATTAGTTAAGCCAGGCACCTATCTTTCAAAATGAGGCTTGCAAAAGCCTTCTTAAGGTGCTTGTATTTACGTATTTACAAATATTATTTTTCTTTAGTAACTACTCATCAAAAGTAGAATTATCAGAAAAGGATCTCCCAAAGTAACTATAAAAATATAATCTCTAAGCTCTGGCCTATATACTTGCTAAACACAAAAATCTATCAGAACTCTAATAGTCGGCATTATTTGAAATATTACGTCAAAATAAGTGAGATAAAAATCTCAGTAAGAAAGAACAAAAATAATAATAAGTTTGAACTAATGATATTTCAACCGTCACAAGTATAGAAAACAATTTTCCACTTTTTACAATTTTTTCTTTCTTAAGCCATATCAAAGAGTCCAACATAAAATATTTTAGGCCAGGAAATACTTGGTAATTAAAGAAGTAAACAACTCAAAAAGAATGTATAAATAACACTATGAAAATGAAATAGGAAGTAATTCCTGTTAATTAACTCCATGTTAATATAAGAAACTAGATATTCTTTTGTCATTATTACTCAAAATTTTCTTTTCATCATCCCATTTCAATACTTTTAACCAAATGTGCATTTCTCTTTATGACAATGAAGCGTCCCTCAATGTCCTCTGGTTATGACCATAATAATTTCTAATTGAGGCGTCCTCCCAATAATATATAATCATGACCATAACAATATTTATTCGAGGAATCCTCTATATTCTCTAACAATGAGAAGTCCCTCGATGTTCTTTGATCATGGCCACAATCTAATCAAGGCATCTCCCAATAATCTCTAATTAATCTTGACCACGATATGTCTCTGCACATTAATTCATTTTTATCCATGGAATGATATTTAAATACTCCATCCATAGAAAAGAAATATAAAACTGTCTCACGTTAAATCTTTTCAACAAAGTCATTTATAATGCAAAAATGAGAATAATTAATAAAATAATAGAAGGTAATATAATAGATATAAATATCATATATTAAGAATTTGTGAAAGAGATTTTAAAAGAATAGCTATTAAAAAAATCATTCACGTTTAAAGTTTTATAACATCCTGAAGGAAGTTTATTCGAATAAACATAAGTCTTATTCGAATAAAGTCATGGAAAAATCTTCAATTTGTAACTTTCTGAACAAATTTATTTGAATAGACAAAGGCTTATTTGAATAACCATTTGAAAATACAATATTTGAAGTGTTGTAGACATGGTTTATTTGAATAAGGCCTGGTCTTATTCGAATAAAACTATCGAGAACCACATTTCCAGACACCAGAAATGCCACTATTTCATCAAACAAAAACAAAGTAATGGGAATTGGATACAGGGAAACGGACTAAGAGATATGGTTAGAAGAACTAAAGAAGAAATAATGGTGTTTTTGTTATTTCTTACCTTTGTTACAAAATTGAGATTGGTGGAAAAGAGGTTGAAAAATGAGAGAATGGTGTTGCAAAAAAACAGAGCTTAATTGTTTTGTGAGTTTGGGTGAGTGCACTGTGACGAGAATAGGAGGGAAGTAATGTATTTATAAAGTTGAAATGAGCTTGCCTTACATAGTGGAGGTTGCATTTTCTTAAAAATCTTCCTTTGTAATTGACGAGCGCTGAACTCAATCAAAATTAAAACTAATTTGTACCTATGGCTTATAGCATAGGAGTTAACACCGGATCGTCTCTCAATGATCTTTAATTACAATTTAATCAGATCAAGCCGAGATTGGGGGGAAGAAGTTGATAAACAGAATACAAAATAATATAATTAAGTAAAGAATAGTCAATTAAAAGTGTAATCAATTCAGAAATCTATCCGAAATTTGGTGGATTCTATCATAGATCACAAATCAAACATTTAATTGCATTTGAATGATTAACTTGGAATTAACTGAAATCTCTGCATTAAATCCAGAATTCATACTAGACAATCATCTAAAATTTAATTAACATTAGATACACAATTCATAATCGCATAATTCATGTTAGATCTATGTTAATTTTAGATCTGAATTCAATTAACCTGAGCACAATTCAGCACCTAACTTCTAATTCTGTGATTAAACTAGATTAATCAACCTAAATTCAATCACAATTCTCAATCTCAAAATAAGATCTAATCAGATCAAGATTAAGAAAAAGAAGGAGAAGAAGAAGAATCCAAATACAAATTAGAAAAACAAAATCAAAACAAGATCTCAAGAATCCAAACCGAAATTTCTTCAAGAATCCAGAATTGATTACAAGGTGTTTAGCCCTCCATGAGAAGGAAAGAACTCAGAAAAATATGAAAAGAAGAGCAAAACAAAATTCCAGATAGCAAGAGAAGAATGAAGTCAGAATGCTTGATCTAGATCTAGATCTAGATCTAGATCTAAATAGAGAAGGTGGAAGTGTAATCATGATGCTTGTGGGGTTGATCTCGGATTCCCCTTCTTTATAGCTAAAACTGCCCCTTAAATTGGCCCCTGGTGTCTCATTATGCTTCCCAAACATAGCTGGGCCTTATAGGAATGCAATGGCCCAAGTCTCATCTGATTTGAACTTGACTTGACCAAGATATGCTCACTTTAATGCCATATGCTCCCCAAATCCAAGTCTGAATTTCCAAGCCCAATTAGGTCTACTAGACATCCGATTGAGACTTTGAGCTTTTCATCAAAGCTGTAGAGCTTCCTCTCATCTTTCCCACAAAGTAAAATGCATAATTATCAAATGTCGAGAACTCAAGATATGGCCAAAATACAGAAACATTGTAAAACCTCAACAATGCAGGAAATTATCAATTAAGCCCAATTTGTGCCCAAACTTGCAAAACATGACCAAGCTCTAGGAATTAAGTACATAAGGAGTGTAAATGACCAAAGATGAGGGTTTATTAATATATAAAATATATGATTATCAGTAATCATTTCACTCTTTCCTGAAACGTTGGACGTGGAATGGCTTATGCATTAAGCCTTGTCAATTCCCCATTCATCTTTTGACACCTGTTACTGTAATCATTAGCATTATTTTATGAACTCCCCTTAGTGACACATGTTATGATGATTTCAAAAGCTTACCTCATTTTCATTAAATTCTTAGACACTTGTTCTTCTTCTTAACCATAAATCATCATCATTTCCTTTTGTTTTCCAGAATTTTCTTCATGCAATGTTCATCTTTGTGCCATTGATAACTACACAGAGTGTAGTTATTTGTGCTCTATATTTGTGTTTTATGGCATGATTAGTCCTTGTTTGTAAGCATGAATAGAAGATTTTAGCATCATTTATATCTGCATTCATTCTGATGGCTTCTATTGTGATCCTGAGTAAATACTTTCAAAACTATGATCAAATTGATTATATTTGCATGATTTAATGAATTGATACTTTCTCTGTTATAGGCAGGTCTTAATTGAAGCATGAAAATGAAGAATTTGAAGTAGCTTTGGACCAGGAAGCCTAAGAAAAGGTTAAAAGTGAAGATCAGCACCCAACGCCGCGACGTGGTATTGGTGATGCTGCGGCGCTCCCCTGCTTCAAGTACATAAAACCCGAGGCTGAAGCGCCGCAACATTGAAGAGTGGACGCCTCAGGCTCCTGTGACCTAATTGCACATGCGCCTAAGCGTGATATGTTGGACGCCGCGGCGTGATATATTGGACGCCGTGGCGTAACCCTGTTTTATTCAGCCTATAAATACATTTGTACCCATTTTATACGAAAATTTTCATCATTGTTGGCGAGCAGCTGCTGGTTTTAGGTTTTTAGACCTAGAGGAAGCAGAAAAGGCTAAGGTTGGAGGCCATCCTTCCTATGGAGGGTAAATCAAACTTAAAGGATGAAATCTAATGAGCTTCCTTCCTTTCCTTTCTTCTTTTCTCTCTTTATTGATTCATGAACATAATTTATTTGTTTGTACTTTCATGTTTCATGGCTAGTTAGGCTGTATATAAGTTTTTCTTAGTAGTTTTCTATGGATACTGATGACTTTGTAATCGTTTGAAGTATATATTGAAGTTTAGTTATTTTCAATCATATGGATCTTAATGCTTTTGAGAGTTTAATCAACTTTTGATTGATTTGATGAAATCTAATGAACCTAGGCATAGGAATTTGGATTTTAGATCATATGTATGGTTGATGCATGTTTGACGAGTTCAATTGGCTTGGATAAGTTGATTCGTTAATAGGATAGAAATATACCTATTGGCCATGTATAGTGTGTGATTGAGAATAGATCGTTCATGAGTGGAGTTTGCACTGGTTCTCAAGGAAACTTAGTGAGCTGGGTAAATGAAACCAGGGTTAATTGACCTAGACATAGGCTTTTAACTAAATCAGATTCTCAAACTAACTTAATAATTCATTGATGTTACTTGTAAGGATTGCATGTCATTAGTTAAAATAGGAGATGAAAAAGGATTTCTTATTTCTCTATTTCTCTATTTATCTTAGATTTATTGCTTTTCAGTCTTTATATTCCTTTAAACATTCTTTTATAAATTTGATATCTTTGGATAACATTAATTAGACTATTGGTTAATACTTGGCTCTTATATGAAATACGTAATTCCTTGTGGGAATGATATCTGACTCTTAGCTATAATACAAGTGTGACCCGTGCATTTGCGGTAAGCAAAAGAGCGATCAAGTTTTTGGCGCCATTGTCAGAGATTTACGGTTATTTCTGTTTAGCTGATATTAGCAACGAGTCTAGTTAATCCTAATTCAAATTTTGTCTTGTACATATTAATTTAAAATTTCAGATTATTTTGTGATATAGGTACTTTGATGGCAGAACTTGGAATTCAAGAGATGGAGGACGATAGTCAAGACCATTGAGGGAGTTTGCAACCCCTCAAATGGAGAACTTGCAGTCCAATATTAGGCGGCCTGCTATCTGTGCTAATAATTTTGAAATCAAACTGGCCATCATTCAAATGATACAGACTTTTGTGCAATTTGGCGGTTTGCATAAGGAAGATCCCAATGCGCATCTTTCAAATTTTTTGGAGATTTGTGACACGTTCAAGCATAATGGTGTCTTTGATGATGCTATTCGCTTAAGGTTCTTTCCCTTCTCTCTCAGAGATAGAGCCAAGAGTTGGTTGCAGTCTTTACCTGCGGGATCTATCAGCACTTGGAACGATTTGTGTAGTAAATTCCTAAATAAGTATTTTCCACCGACCAAGACAGCTGAAATGGTGAATGATATCACATCATTCATCCAATTTGAATTAGAAACCTTGTATGAAGCATGGGAGAGATACAAAGATTTGCTTCGTAGGTGCCCTCATCATGACATTCCACCGTGGCACCAAGTTTACTCATTTCATAAGGGATTGCTACCCCACTATCGCCCTATAGTAGATGCAGCTGCTGGAGGCTCTTTATTGAGCAAATCATTTGATGATGCATTCTAACTGCTTGAGGAATTGGCAGCCAACAGTTACCAATGGCCTTGTGAAATAAACACTTCAAAGAAAGTGGCTGGAGTGCATGAAATTGATCCAATGGCAGCATTATCAGCTCAGGTGGCAACATTAGCAAGTAAAGTGGATCGTTTGGGGAACTTCCATCAACAAAGCCCATTTGTGCTGTGTAACAAGTGTAGAGAGACACATTCAAGCGATAGCTTCCCTTTCAGTACAGAAACTGCACAATATACTGGTAACTATCGCCCTCAACAGAATAATCTATACTCAAACCAATACAACCCAAGATGGAGGAACCATCCCAACTTCTCCTGGAGGGACAATCAAGGAGCTTCCTCATCTGCTCCAGTGAATGACAGACCGTATAATCCTTCTGGTTTTCCTTCCCAATCAAGATAATAAGGCCAAGATCGAAAATCCTCCATGGAAGACATATTTTCACAGCTTATGGTCAAGACGGATTCTCATATGACGAAGACTGATGCTTAGTTGGCAAAACATGAAATGATGTTTCAGAGTCAATCTGCTTCTATGCGAGCATTGGTAACTCAAGTAGGGCAGTTGGCTAATGCCATCAATAATAGGCCTCTAGGCACCCTCCCTAATGACACTGTAAATAATCCGAAGGGTGCAGTAAATGAGCATTGTCATGTCATCTCACTGAGAAGTGGGAAAAACATTGAAGGGAATCCGAGAACAAAGCTGCTTGAAGAGGAAACATTTATTATCAAAGAAAAGGAATTAGTGAGCACAGATGTCAGGCAAACTCAAGATATTGCTAATAGGAATGGAGAGGAGAAGAAGAAGGAGTCCAAGCCATATGTCCACCCTTTACCTTTCCCCAATAGGCAAGTGAGCAAAAAGCTTGAGCACCAATTTCAGAAATTCTTGGAAGTGTTCAAAAAGCTGCATATCAATATCCCATTTGCAGAAGCTTTAGAACAAATGCTGAGCTATGTTAAATTCATGAAGAAAATTTTATCAAAGAAGAGAAAGCTTGGTGATTTTGAAACAGTTGCCCTGACGGAGGAATGCAGTGCAATTTTGCTTAACAGACTTCCTCCTAAGCTCAAAGATCCCAGAAGCTTCACCATACCCTGCACAATTAGTGAGAAGTTCACTGACCATGCCTTGTGTGATTTAGGAGCCAGCATTAATCTCATGCCCTACTCTATTTACTAAAGATTAGGTTTAGGAGAAGTTTCGCCTACTTCAGTTAAACTACAGTTGGTGGACCGAACCCTTACTCATCCAAAGGGGATTATTGAGGATGTGTTGGTTAAAGTGGATAAGTTTATCTTCCCTACGGATTTTGTCATACTTGATATGAGGGAAGATAGCAAAGTCCCGTTGATTTTTGGCAGGCCATTCCTTGCAACAGGAAGAGCTCTAATTAATGTGGAGAAAGGTGAACTCACCATGAGGGTTCAGGATTAATAGGTTATTTTCAATATTTTCGATGCACAACAAGGCCCTCAAGATCAAGAAGATTGTGCAATGGTGAGCATAATTGATGGGACAACATCCAAGGAAGGGGGTGTAAGTGAAGCCTGTGTTCATGGCAAAGGTCAAGTCATGTTTGATGGTGAAATAGACCAGTTCAAAGCCGCTTTGGTGGTAAATTTATTAAATGCACCTATTGAGCAAGCTCTAAACTTGGAGTTGAAAGTCTTGTCATTTCAAATGCATCAAACCAATTTTCTAAATCAGGAGGAAGATCCTCCTCCCTTATAGAAATGCATTTGGAATAGCACACAAGTCTTGCCGGGACTGTAAATTAGGCCCTTTTTGGGAAGGAACCCAAAATTTTTGTTTTACGGCTTAAATATGTGAATATTTTGATTTTTAAGTTTTTGTATATTTTTGCATTCCATTATGTAAATTAACCTTTTAGGCAAGTTTTGCAGGTGCTGGAGGCTACATTTGAGCAAAACTCATGGCTGAAGTGAGTTTACTGCAGAATTCTGCAGTCAGGCTCCTCACGCCGCGGCATCACGCAACAACACGCTGGGGTGTTAGCTTGTTTTGGGCCAAAATCCAGTGACTTCAGGGCCGCGACTGTATAGACCCTAAGGCCGCGGCCTTACAATCAAATTTTTTAAAAAAAAAACATTATTAAATAGTAAATAGTAAATAATTTAAATTTTAAATCTGGTGGGAATTAGTGCGCCCCACGGCGTTATTACTGTCTTGCCGTGGCGCCAAAATGGGTGGATATTTGTTAAGTGCTACGACGTTTCGCGCACCCTTTCATTCTCCCATTTCTTTCCTTGCTTTCTGTTTCATTTCTCTCCCGTTCTTTTTGAAATTTTTTGCTCTTTTCTTCTTTCCCACCCTCGTCCTCCAAGTCCTACTAGTACTATGGTATGTTTCTTCACTTTTTCTTTATTTTTTCTGCATTTTTATTTCTTTATTTTTCATAGTTTTTTATTGTTGCTTTGTTTTTGTTTGTATTATTGTAGGTTTTGTGTTAAATAATTGTTTTAGACTTAGTTATTGCTTAGTTTTTGTTAGTTTTAGCATTATATAGTGCTTGAATTGCATGCTGTACTGGATTATACGCACTGAGAGCTGCATACCTGGAAAAATTAGGATTGTGTGTTGCGGCGTTGAGTTGAATGCCGCGGCGTGAGTATGAACACTTTGAATGTCGTGACGTTATCTTGAATGCCTCGGCGCTGGGTTGAATGTTTGAATGTTGCAGCACTGACATTGAATGTCTCAGCGCTGAAGGACAAAATTTTGCAGAATTGTTCATCTTTCAATATGTTCAATGCTTTTTATTATCCAATCTGATTTTTGACAATTCTCTTACAAGTTATGGCTCCAAAGAGGGGACGATTTGTGCAACGTGGTTCATCTAGCAGGCAACACAGGGAGCCTTCTTCCCCTTCTGCTGATTTTGACAGGAGGAGATATATCTCAGCTGATGCTGCTGAGCATTACACGACTTTCATCACCAGATCACTCATTCTAGAGCGCCTGCTGCAGAGGTCCCCGATAGTGATGATGATGAGGACGAGGACGGTGATGATTCTGCTGCACAGGGTCCTGACAGTGATGATCCATCTTTTTAGCCATGACATTCAGGGCACTATTATTTCTTTCATTGTATTTCTTTTTTGATATATATATATATATATGTATCTATCTTTTGTAGAGTAAGGACACTGTTTCCCTCAGGTTTAGGGGGTGTCTTTAACTTTGTGTTTTGACTATCTATTTATGTAGTATTATGTTATTTTGGTACTATTATGTTTATGTGCATATGTTTTGGTATTATGAGTATATTAGTTTTATATTTCTTTTTGAAGTGTATGTATGTGTTTTAGTATTTTAGCTTAAATATTAATCATAGGAGCAGTTATCTTAAAAATTTGATGAAAAATCCATTCAAGATACAATTGTCGTTCCCTTTCACATTGTGAGTTATTTTGTTTGAAAACATGTTGTATAATGTTGAAAATGTGAAGAACATCATGTTGCTCAAAAGTTAGTGTGTATGATTGTCCAATGATAGATATGGATGCAAATGACTTTCATTTTTCTATGAATCCATATGCAATCTTTGGCGCATGCTGAAACATTCTAGTTTCTTTTTGTGCATGGTGAGTTTCCCAATTGTATGCTTTTTGAACTTTGGAAAGAATAAGAATGTTTTTCTAGAAAAAGTTTATGGATGATACATGTGGAAAATTCAATTATCCTAGAAATTGTTTGGCAACTTTCTTGAGGCGAAATCCTAGGTTGTGCATGATTGAGGAAATGATTAGGGCATTATTTGGACTGATTGAGCCTTAAAAAGCTTACCTGATATGATGATATCCCTAGGTCCCATTTTGAAGCCTTATACTGTTTGGCCTGATTTATTTTTCATAACCATTGTGATCGTTAACCTGTTAATCGTTCTAATGCATGTGAAAACATTGCATTTTCTTCCTACCTTCTTTATTTGTTGAGTGCATGATATATGTTATTTCTTGAAGTGAGTTCTTATAATTAGGGGTATGAATGATTCAATACAAAATGAGCCTGAAGGAATCAAATGCAGTTAAAAAAAAATTATTGCTTTGCAAAAGAAAAGAAAAAGAAAAGAAAAAGAAATGAATGAAAATCAAAAGAAAAGCAAAAACAAAAGTGAAGTAAAGTTTGAAAAGAATCAAAAATGGTTCTGGCGAGTTTTCTGTAAATGCTTATGTCCCTAAAGCATGTCAAATAGTTTTTGATGATAACAAAGGCCAAAGTGAAGATCAAATGCCAAAGTGAAGATCAAACGTAAAAGGAAAAATCAAGATCAAAGAAATAAGTCAAGAGGTTTATTTAGTTATAAGACTTAGAACATTAATGTTAAATGCTCTTAAGATTTCTCAAATGGTTTTTCAATATATCACTTCAAAATAAATGGAAATTTCAAAGTTAAACATAGTTTTCAAGAAACTTGAGTTTCTATCTTAAATCAAACACTCTTGAAAGGATTTATGTTTAATCAATTGTCTTGAGGTGTTAGAAATGGCTTACAAGCTTTATTGGACTTGAAAAATGTGTTCAAAGGCCAATGTAATCGATTACATGATGTTTGTAATTGATTACACAGCAAACAGAGGCCTTGTAATCGATTACATGAGCAATGTAATCGATTACAAGCAAGTTAGAGGCCATGTAATTAATTACACAATAAATGTAATCGATTACAATAAGCCCAGAAAGGCAAGAACACATTCAAAAGTCATGTAATCGATTATATAGATATTGTAATCGATTACACAAAGAAGTCAAAAGTCATGTAATCGATTACATGGATATTGTAATCGATTACAAGCAAAGTCAGAAGCCATGTAATCGATTACACCAATAATGTAATCGATTACACAGAGCCCAGAAAGCTAAGAACACATTGGAACAACAATGTAATTGATTACATATGCTATGTAATCGATTACACGCACCTTGACAACGTCCAACGGCTATATTAAATGCATTAAATGCATGGCTAACACCCTCCAACGGCTTCATTTATTGAGAAACTTATAAATACCAATGTTGGGTCTTCATTTGAGGTTGACCTTGAACCAAAAACTGATCACCAATACTTCCAAACGTGAATCAATCCTCAAATCCATTTCTTGCTCTATTTTTTGTAAAAACGTGGGATAATCTTTGAGAGCATATTAGAGCTTCAATTTGTAATCATCTACTTTAGTGAGAGTTTCATTCAATCAATCTATATTACTTTGTAAAGAGGGTGAGACATCCCTCCAAAAGTGTAAAGGGTAAGGTATCCTTTAGTTGAAGAGATTCAAGCTCCAAGGGTGAGGTATCCCAAAGTATTGAGTGCTCAAGGTTGTAAAGGTTATCAAGCACCTATTGAAGCTTGAAGAAATAGTGAAAAATCTCTAGCGGTTGCTTGAGGACTGGACCTAGATCACAAGTGGATTGGTGATCGAATCAGGATAAATCATTGTGTTTGTTTTCTCTAAACCCTTCTCTTACATTGAGTACTGTTTTATTGAATTGCTTGAATATTGGTACCTTTGGCTATTGCATTTATAAGTGAAAGTGTTTATCTCTTATATCCAATCATCTCTAATCATCAATCAGCTTCAACAGAAATTGTTTATCAAACGATTTGCGAAAGATTTACGAACTTAGTTTTCATACTCAATACACCCTCCCTCTTGAGTATTGAGGCCACTTGGTAACAAGTGGTATCAGAGCTAGACTCTTGTATAAAGAGCTTAGCAGTTTCAAGAGAAGTGATAGCTTCAAATGGTTTTTCAAATGAAGGTTCTTCTATAAACAGACCTCCTTATTTCAATGGGGATGGTTATGCCTATTAGAAATAAAGGATGAAAATTTTCATTGAAGTTATTGATTTAGATGTGTGGGACGCCATTGAAAATGGTGCTTTTGTTCCTACACAAACTAAAGATGGTGTGAAAATCAATACACCTAGAAATGAATGGACCGATGATGATAAAAAGAAGGATCAATACAATTTGAGAGCTAAGAACATCATCACCACATCCTTGGGGTATGATGAATTCTTTAGGGTGTCAAATTAAAAAATCACAAAAGAAATGTAGGATACCCTACAAGTAACTCATGAAGGTACTAGTAAAGTAAAACGATCTCGAATAAACACTCTTACTCATGAATATGAATTGTTTAGAATGAACCAAGGTGAGAGTATTCAAGATATGCAAAAGAGATTTACTCATATTGTTAATCATCTTATCTCATTGGGAAAGAAATTTCCTAATGAGGATCTTATTAACAAAGTCTTGAGATGTCTAAGCAGGAATTGGCAACCCAAGGTAACGGCTATTGCGGAATCAAGAGATTTGTCAACAATGTCTCTAGCCACCCTATTCGGAAAGCTTCAAGAACATGAATTGGAACTAAATAGGCTCAATCAAAATAAAGAGCATGACAAAAAGAAGAAGGGAATCGCACTCAAAGCCACCTCCTCTACAATTGAAGATGATGATGAAGATGGTGAAGAGGATGCTGAAAGTGTTAAGCTAAGTGAGGAGAATCTTAGTCTCCTTGTGAGAAAATTTGGAAGATTACTAAAGAAAAAGGGATTTAAAAGAAGATCACCCTTTCCTCAAAAGAAAGTGTATCAGAAAGGAGAAGGACCCTCTACTCCTCTAAAATGCTATGAATGTGGAAAACTGGGGCACATGAAAATGGAGTGCCCTATGTATCTGAAGAAGACAGAAAAGTTTGAGAAAAGGCCTTCCAAAGAAAAGAAAGGAAGGAGAGCATACATAACTTGGGAGGACAATGACTTAAGCTCCTCCGACAATTCAGAGGATGAAGAAGCTCATCTTTGTCTCATGGCTCAAAGAAAAGAAAGTGAAGAGAGCGACACCGAGGTAACTTCTTCTAACTCAGAATCTCTACCTTTATATGATGAATTGCAATATGCCTTTCAAGAATTGCATGATGAATCCTTAAGGCTCACAAAAATGATTTTGTCCTCTAACAAAATAATTTCCTTATTGGTAAAGAAAGTTTCTATCTTAAGTAAGGAAATAAATGAGCTTAAGATTGAAAATGAGACCTTAGGACTTATAGATGCTAATTCACTATGCTTGACATGTTCCTCATATGATAACACATCCATATCATTACCTTGTTCATCATGCAAAGTATTTGAAAAAGAAATTGAAGACTTGAACAACACTCTTGCAAAATTCACTTTTGGAAGAGACAACTTGAATGTGTTGTTAGGGAAACAAAAATGTGTGTTTCAAAAAGCCGGTTTGGGATTTAATCAAAACAACCATCAAAAATATTATAAGAACTTCTTTGTTTCCTCAAATACTTCAAGTAGTCCCTTTGTTAAATGTTTTTACTGTGGTAAGAAATGGCATAGCGCATCAACTTGTAATGTTAGAAAGAACATAAACACTAAAGTTGGAATAAAAAGAGTTTAGGTTCCTAAATGCACCATGCCTAACTCTAACACACAAGGACCCAAGACAATTTGGGTACCAAAGGTTAAAACTTGAATGTGTGTTATAGGTGTGCTTGAAGACCAAGAGCTCAAGTGGGTATCTTGATAGTGGTTGCTCCAAGCACATGACTGGTGATGGCTCTAAGTTCTCCTCCCTTACACACAAGAAACATGATCATGTCACATATGGTGATAACAACAAATGGAAGATTCTTGGAATTGGCAAAGTTAGTAAGATCCCTTCATCATCTATTGATAATGTTTTGCTTATTAAAGGAATAAAACATAATTTGCTTAGTATTAGTCAATTGTGTGATAAAGGCAATAGAGTTATATTTGATTCTTCTTGTTGCATAATTGAGGGAAAGGATGATAAGCAAGTTAAGTTTGTTGGTCATAGAGTCAATAATATATATATGATTAGTCTCGATGATATCTCCTCAAATGATACTAAATGCTTTATGAGTAAAGAAAATGATTCATAGTTATGGCATAGAAGAATTGCTCACGTTCACATGGATCACTTAAACAAATTGATTTCTAAAGAACTAGTAATTAGTCTTTCAAAACTCAAATTTGAAAAAGATAAACTTTGTGATGCATGTCAAAAGGGAAAACAAGTAAAGGTCTCTTTTAAAGCTTAAAACATGGTTTCAACTTCTAGACCTTTACAACTTCTGCACATGGATCTTTTTGGTCCCTCTAGAACTATGAACTTTAGTGAAAATTACTATGCATTAGTGATTGTGAATGATTTTTCTAGGTTTACATGGACATTATTCTTGGCCCACAAAAATGATGCTTTTCAACCATTTAGAAAGCTTGCTAAAGTTATCCAAAACGAAAAAGGTTTTTGTATTGCATCCATAAGAAGTGACCATGGTAGTGAATTTGAAAATCATGAATTTAAAACTTTTTATGATGAACGTGGCATTGGGCATAATTTTTCTGCCCCTATAACACCACAACAAAATGGTGTTGTAGAAAGGAAAAATCGATCTTTAGAGGAAATGGCAAGAACTATGCTCAATGAAGTCGACCTTCCTAAGTACTTTTGGGCAGATGCGGTTAACACCGCTTGTTATGTTATGAATAGAACCCTAATAAGGCCAATTTTAAAGAAAACCCCATATGAATTGTACAAAGGAAGGAAACCAAATGTGTCACATTTTCATGTCTTTGGATGTAAATGCTTTGTTTTGAATAATGGAAAGGATAACTTGGGGAAGTTTGATGCAAAATCGATGAGGAATATTCATTGGCTATTCTATACATAGTAAGGCCTTTAGAGTCTATAATAAACGAACTATGACCATAGAAGAGTCCATACATGTTGCATTTGATGAAACTAACCCAAATGAGCCGAGAAAGGATCTTGTTGATGATGTTGCAGAAATCTTGGCAAAAACGCACTTGGAAAATCAAGAGAAAGAGTCCAAGAAGCAAGAAGAGAGACTCTTTGATCACTCATGGCAAAAAGATTTAGAAATCTTGGACCTACCCAAGGAATGGAGGACTTCAAGATATCACCCTCTCGACAAGGTGATTGGTAATGTATCAAAAGGGGTAATCACTCGAAACTCACTTAGAAATGTATGTAATCACTTAGCCTTTGTCTCTCAAGTTGAACCAAAAGACATAAATGAGGCCATTAATGATGAGCATTGGATCTTGGCCATGCAAGAAGAACTAAACCAATTTGAGAGAAATCAAGTTTGGGAATTAGTTCCATGGCCCAATGATCATCTTATAATTGGCACCAAATGGGTCTTTAGGAACAAACTTGATGAAACGGGCTTAATAATAAGAAATAAAGCTAGGCTTGTAGCTAAGGGATATAATCAAGAAGAAGGCATAGACTATAAAGAAACTTATGCTCCCGTAGCTAGATTAGAGGCTATTAGAATGTTGCTTGCATCATGGATTTCAAACTTTATCAAATGGACGTCAAAAGTGTCTTTTTAAATGGTTTTATACAAGAAGAGGTCTATGTAGAACAACCTCCTAGTTTTGAAGATTTTGAATTGCCCAACCATGTTTTTAAACTAAGAAAGGCCTTGTATGGCTTGAAACAAGCTCCTAGAGTTTGGTATGAAAGGTTGAGCAAATTCCTTTTAGAAAAAGGTTTTCCTAGAGGCAAAGTTGATACTACCCTTTTCATAAAACATAAAATGCATGACATACTTCTAGTTCAAATCTATGTTGATGACATTATATTTAGAGCTACTAACAACTCTCTTTGTAAAGAATTTTCAAATATTATGCAAAGTGAGTTTGAAATGTCTATGATGGGTGAGCTCAACTTCTTCCTTGGTCTCCAAATCAAGCAAACAAGAGAAGGAACATTCATAAGCCAATCCAAGTATTGCAAGGAGCTGCTCAAGAAGTTTGGAATAGACAATGCCAAGCATATGGCTACTCCTATGGGCACCTCTTGCTATTTGGACAAGGATAAAGGAGGTAAATCAGTAGAAATTATGAAATATAGAGGTATGATTGGCTCACTCCTTTATCTCACTGCAAGTAGGTCTGATATAATGTTTAGTGTATGCATGTGTGCTAGATATCAAGCTAATCCTAAAGAATCACACCTAAGTACTGTTAAAAGAATAATGAAATATTTAATAGGCACATCACAAATGGGTTTATGGTACCCTAAAGGTGCCTTATGTAGCCTTATTGGGTATTCCGATTCTGATTTTACTGGATTTAAAATGGATAGAAAGAGCACTAGTGGTACATGCCACTTGCTTGGAAGCTCACTAGTTTCTTAGCATAACAAGAAACAAAATAGTGTGGCATTGTCTACAGCTGAAGCTGAATATATTGCAGCTGGGAGTTGTTGTTCTCAAATTCTTTGGATGAAACAACAACTCTTGGACTATGGTCTTGAGCTTGATCACATCCCCATAAGATGTAATAATACTAATGCAATCAATTTGTCCAAAAATCCTATTTTGCATTCTAGGACTAAACATATTGAAATAAGACATTATTTCATTAGAGACCATGTTCAAAAGGGTGATTGTATGCTTGAGTTTGTAGAAACCACTAAGCAACTAGCTGACATTTTCACTAAACCCCTAGCAAAAGAAACATTTTTCTATATAAGAAAAGAACTTGGTATATTGGATCAATCATGCATAAATTAACTATTCGCATAATCATAAAACTAATGCCTAACTTGTAATTTTCTGCACAATCATACCATATTGCTGCACAATTGATGCACACTTTTTAGTTGTTGCATTTACAAACCCAAGTGCAGGTTGTCTCAAGTAATAAATTTCTCGGGAGTCCGAGGTCGATCCACAGGGAATTATTGAAGATTAATTAAGGTGAAGTGAATATTTTGTTACTATGATTAAAATTATTTACTTGGGTTAAAAGATCCACTCTTGGTAAATAAAATAAAGGTAAAATTAATTCCTTTTATAACTCAATTAGAATCCTCACAACATGGAGGTTCCAATCGGAAAATACAACGTTAAAAGTCTATTAAAACTATATACGTATTTATATTATGTTTTCAAAAATATTACTACCACTTATAAATGGGTTAAAGCATTCATTGTGCCAATATGGAATCGCCTCAATCCATTTTGAGACATAATCAACTGCAACCAAAATGTACACAAATCCAAAAGATGATGGAAATGGACCCATGAAATCAATTCCCCAACAATCAAAAATTTCAATGACAAGGATAGGGTTCAAAGCAAAAGATATTTCTTTTAGAAATGGACCCCAATTTTTGACAACTTTCACAACTTTTGCAAAAAGTATAAGCTGTCCTTGAATAAAGTGGGCCAATAAAATCCACACTTTGCAAGATTTTCACAATTTGTTTTCTTTGAAGAAAAATGACCTCCACATGCTTCTGAATGACAAAATTTAATGACACTACTTACCTCATTGTCGGGTACACATCTCCGAAAGATTTAATCAGGACAATATTTGAACAAATATGGGTCATCCCAAAAGAAATTTTTACCTCAATCAAAAACTTTTTAGTGACATCTTACCTGTTACAAGAAAATTGACAATGTTAGCAAACCAAGGCATAGAATTGACCGAAAATAAAAATTCATCAGGGAAAGAATCATTGATAGGTGTGCTATCAAAAGATGAGCTTGTTCTCAGCCTTGACAAATAATCTGCAACAACATTTTCGGCTCCTTTCTTGTCTTTTATTGTGATGTTAAATTCTTGAAGCAACAAGATCCACCGTATCAACCTAGGTTTGGCATTCTGTTTAGACATTAAATATCTAACAGCAGCATGATCAGTGAAAATAACAGTGGATGAACTAATTAAATAACCTCGAAATTTGTCCAATGCAAAAATTACAGCAAGTAGTTCTTTTTCAGTAGTGGTGTAATTCATTTGTGCACTATTCAAAGTTCAACTTACGTAATAAATTACATGAGGCTTACCTTCCTTTCTTTGGCCTAAAACAGCGCCAACAGCAAAATCACTAGCATCACACATTAATTCAAAAGGCAACGACCAATCAGGAGATTGCATGA
Organism: Ormosia semicastrata; assembly: GCA_029884595.1. Lineage (NCBI taxonomy): Eukaryota > Viridiplantae > Streptophyta > Magnoliopsida > Fabales > Fabaceae > Ormosia > Ormosia semicastrata. The sequence continues at coordinate 42,105,656 of JAQQTO010000059.1, forward strand.
TAGGATGTAAGTCAAAAGACCGATTAATTTTTCAAAAGATTTCTGACAATCTTGAGTCCAATCAAATGGTGTATCTTTTGTTAGAAGATTACATAAAGGTTTAGATATGGCACTAAAGTCCTTTACAAATCTTCTGTAAAATCTTGTATGTCCTAAAAAGGAACGAACTTCTCTGGCTGTTTTTGGAGAAGGCAAATGAGCAATTAATTCAACTTTGGCTTTATCAACTTCAATTCCCTTAGAAGATATCACATGACCTAACACTATTCCTGAGGTAACCATGAAATGACATTTTTTCCAATTTAACACAAATCCTTTTTCTTCGCATCTTTTAAGAACTTTTTCCAAATTATCAAAACAATTTTCAAAAGAATTTCCAAAAACTGTCAAATCATCCATGAAAACCTCTAAAAAATGCTCAATCATGTCACTAAAAATACTTAGCATGCATCTTTGAAAAGTTACCGGAGCATTACAAAGACCAAAAGGCATTCTTCTATATGCAAAAGTGCCAAAGGGACAAGTAAAATTGGTCTTTTCTTGGTCCTCTAATGCAATTGGTATTTGATTATACCCTGAATAACCATCAAGAAAACAATAGTAGGGATGTCCTGCTACTCTTTCTAGAATCTGATCAAGAAAAGGCAATGGAAAATGGTCTTTCCTAGTTGCATTCAATTTTTTGAAATCAATACACATACGCCAACTAGATGAGACTCGGTAGGTATTAATTCTCCTTTTTCATTTTCAACCACGTTATTCCGATTTCTTAGGCACAACTTGTGTAGGGCTTACCCATTGGCTATCAGAGATAGGATAGATAATTCCAACATCAAGTAATTTAAGAACTTCGGCTCTAACTACCTCTTTCATGTGTGGATTTAATCTTCTTTGAGGTTGTTGAGATGTTTTAGCATTATCCTCTAAATGTATTCTATGTGTACAGATTAATGGATTAATGGCTTTTATATCCTTTAATGTCCATCCAATTGCACTTTTATGCCTTTTAAGTACTTCTATCAACTTACCTTCTTGTTCTTTGGTCGAGATGAGGAAATTATCTTTGGAAAGCTTTGTTCTTCTCCCAAAATATGTACTTCAACCCATCGTAATGGCTTGGCCATGTGGGTACTTCTTCATGGGTATCATCATTCATGGATTTTAGCTCTTGAATCTTAGCTTCCTTCCTTAGTATTCTATTTCCAATACAGATCAAGCAAAGAGCATATTTGAAATATCATCATCTAATTGTGAAGTGAATGAATCGAGATGAATTAATTAAACAAATTTCTAATGGGTCAGAAGAACTATTGGTTTGAAGATGATCATCTATAATGGCCTCAATCCCTTCAATCTCTTCATTGTCATCATAAATTTCATGTGGTTGCTTGCACATGTTGAAAACATTAAGCTCCAGTGTCATATTTCCAAAAGTTAGCTTCACCACTCCATTTCTACAATTTATCAAAGCATTAGATGTTGCTAAAAATAGGCGACCCAAAATAACAAGAACTGACTTAGAACTATCAACCATAGCTTCAGTTTCCAAGACAATAAAATCCACAGGATATATGAATTTATCAACTTGTACCAACACATTTTCTACTATTCCTTTTGGAATTTTAATTGATCTATCAGCAAGTAGAAGAGTTACAGAAGTTAGTTTTAACTCACCAAGGTTGAGTTGCTGATAAACTGAATATGGAAGTAAATTAACACTAGCACCAAGATCAAGTAAAGCTCGTTCAATTTTATGTTCACCAATAATGCATGAAACTGTAGGACAACCAGGGTCTTTATATTTCAATTCATTATTGTTTTGAATAATGGAGCTTACCTGTTCAGTCAAAAATGCATTCTTTTTCACATGATGTTTCCTTTTAACAGTGCACAAATCTTTCAAATATTTGGCATAAGAAGGAATTTGTTTGATAGCATCTAACAGAGGAATATTGACCTTCACTTGTTTAAAGATTTCAAAAATGTCACTGTTATGATTCACTTTACTTGAATTGTTTAATGCTTGAGGAAATGGGGGTGAAGACGAGGATTTGATCTCCTTTTGGCTAGGTGGCTTATCAACTCCTTCCTCATCTTTGGTAATTGACTCATCATCTTTCTCAAAAAGTTCAGGAATTTATTTTTCAACAACCTTTTCATTCCTAAGAGTTATCACTGAGTTGACTTGATCTATTTTTTGACTTTCTGAACTACCCTCATTTAGGCTAAACTGACCCTTAGGATTTAGTTGAGGTTGAGAGGGAAACTTTCCTTTCTCATGAATGGCAAGTGCAAAAGAAAGTTTAGCAAAAGTGTCTTTTATGTCAATCATGGCTTGAGTGTTTTGACTATTGATGGCCTCTTATTTTTTCATGAATGCATGCAATGTTCCTTCAAGGTTTTTCCTATATGGTGGGACATAGGGTGCATATCCTTGAGGATTTTGAGAATCTTCTTGTGCACGAGGAGGTGGTGGTTGCATGAATTGTGGTGGTTGCTATTCCTCAACTGAAATTGGTGATTTCTCCATCCCGGATTGTATGTATCTGAAAAAGAAGAAGTAGATGGCTTTTTAAAATTATTCATTGCATTTACTTGCTCATGCACAACTTCTTTAAAAACAGGAATTTTTGGACATTCATTTGTTGAGTGTCCTAATTCATCACAAATGCCACAAATTTCTTCATTTTCACAGATTTGATTTCTTTTACTTTCCTGATTCCATGGATTCAACCTTTCTAGCCAAACTAGCAAACCTAGCATTTAGATCTTCTTCTTGACTAAGATGATATTTTTCTTTATTAGCATTTGCAAGGTTAAATCTAATTGAATTTTCAGAAGGATTAGTACCATGCCAAGATTGAGAATTTTCAGCCAAATAGTCTAAATAGTCTAAAGCTTCATCAGGTTCTTTATCAAGAAATTCACCATTGCACATTATTTCCACAAATTGCTTAGTTTCAGGTGTTAACCCTTCATAAAAGAAACTTAAAGTGCGCCATTTTTCAAAACCATGATGTGGGCAAGAATTCAACAAATCTTTAAAACTTTCCCAACTTTGAAAATATGCTTCATTTGAATTTTGGAAAAAATTTTGGATTTGTCTTTTCAAAGCATTAGTTTTATGTGTTGGAAAAAAATTTCTTCAAAAACTCACATTGCATTTCTTGCCATGTGCCAATTGATCTTGGTTTCAAAGTGTTAAGCCAAGATTTTGCTTTATCTTTCAAAGAAAAAGGAAACAATTTAAGCTTAACAACCTCTTGATTAGGCAAGTTTGATCATGAAAAGCAATACATACTTCCTCAAATTCTTTTAAATGTAAATATGGGCTTTCAGATTCTAAACCATGGAAATTAGGAAGTAAAGAAATCATACCTGGCTTGAATCTAAAATTGTTGGCATTGACTGGAAAGATAAAACATGATGGACTAGAATTTCGGGATGGTTGCAAATACTCACGCATGGTTCGCAAAGGTTGATTTTCATGTTCATCATGCACACTTTCGTTTTCAGCCATTGTGCTTAATGTGTGTGATTGTGATTCAAACAAATCAATATGTAAAGTACCTGGATTAACTCTAATCAAACGACCAGAATTTAAATCACGATACCAACTAAGCATAAACAAGTAACTTACAATAGAAAAAAAAACATACACAAGCTAGCAGTATAAACAGTCCATTAAATATTAACAAAGGTGTGGTATAAACCAACCACCAAATAAGAAAATAACAAAAAAATTTAAAAGTTAGTATACAGATAAATTAAAATGTTAGAAGCAGAAAAAGTAAAAGGTTAGATAGTTAGTAAGAGAATTAGTAAGTTAGTAAAAAAAAAAATGACAGAAAATAAATAACAAAAAAAATGATAGAAAATAAATACCAAAAATAAAGTACAAAAAATAAAATAAAATAAAAGGGAGAGTTACCCCACTAAGTTAAAATGTACAAGAAAATAAAATGGAGAATTACCCCTTCATCATCACGAAATTAAAATTAAAATAAAAAAAATAAAGTGCGGAAAGTAAATTTAAAGAAGAAAAAAAATAAGTAAAAGGGAGAGGTTCCCCACCAAGTTAGTGCATAAAATAAAAGGGAGAGGTTCCCCCACTAAGTTAGTATGCATAGAAATTAAAAAGGGAGAGGTTCCCCACTAGTTAGTATATTAGTATATATACAATTTTTTTTTACACGTAAATTCAGTCTTCAAATCAAGTCCCAAGAACGCGCCAAAAACTTGATGCACACTTTTTAGTTGTTGCATTTACAAACCCAAGTGCAAGTTGTCTCAAGTAATAAATTTCTCGGGAGTCCGAGGTCGATCCACAGGGAATTGTTTAAGATTAATTAAGGTGAAGTGAATATTTTGTTACTATGATTAAAATTATTTATTTGGGTTAAAAGATCCACTCTTGGTAAATAAAATAAAAGTAAGATTAATTCCTTTTATAACTCAATTAGAATCCTCACAACATGGAGGTTCCAATAGGAAAATATAACGTTAAAAGTCTATTAAAACTATATACGTATTTATATTATGTTTCCAAAAATATTACTACCACTTATAAATGGGTTAAAGCATTCATTGTGCCAATATTTTGTCTACAACAAATCAAGAACTCCACTTTATAAGGAGAGTTTCTAACACCACCACTTGTAAATGGGTTAAAGCATTCATTGTGCCAATATCTTGTCTACAACAAATCAAGAACTCCACTTTACAAGGAGAGTTTGGAAACAAAATATAATAATATAATGATCACTTGAAAATATATCATTTAAGCATAAGAGAGAAATTAATCTAACCTTATTTCATTACCAAGAGTTTCACCTCTTCACCCAAGTAAAATAAAACTTAGTTACTCATAGATAAGAAGAAAGAAAGAGAGAAGAAGAAGAAGAAAAACATGACTTCAATTTAGAACAAAGGAAAATTACTACAAGAAAACTTAGTAACAAACTAGCATTATTTTGGTAACTAACACCTAATACCCTAATGATCTGCCAAGGCCTCCTTTTATAGAGGATTAGAGATACAAAATGTCAAAGGAGCTGAGTTATTAGTGGGTGGATGATTGGAAAATGAGTGAAAAATGCCAAATGACATTAAATGACATTAAATGAGTGGGAAATAATGGAGATTCCTTGTCTCCGAAATCATGCAGCTCTGAAGTTATTGCATTCGTCATTTTTGAACTAAGTGGTCTTCATGAAAGTTGTAGGCCTAGATCTTAGCTTTCAAATGGCTTTAGTTTGGATCCAATATCATTTCTACAACTCCAGATATGTTCAAATTACTACATACTGTCCAGGCCCAGTCACAGCTCCTCTGTTCTGACTTCCAAACCCAATATCACCTTCAAGGAATCCGATTCTGGAAAAGTGTTCAACATGAAAGTTGTAGATATGGGTCTTAACTATTCAGCATCCAAATTTTAATCCATTTTACAACATCTAGCCCAAAATCTATGATGAACAGTATACGTAGGTCAAGCTGTCAGGAACAGTATTCTAGTTCTTGCTTCAACCCCAATTTGAGTCATCCACTCATGTGATTGGGCCTTTGAGGTCTTCATGAAAGTTATATAACTCTCTCTTATCTTTCAAATGCCACTAGAATCAGCTCCAAAGACCACCTACAGGCCAAAATATGACCCAAATACAGAAATAGTGTAAGATATGAATCATGCTGAAAAATTCAATTAAGTTCAATTTTGAGTCCAAACTTACAAAACATAATAAAACTCAATCAATTAAGTACATAAAGAGTGTAAATAACTAAGAATGAAAGCTTATTAATGTATCAAATATGTGATCATCAACAATCTCTGAATTTTTCATCATATTTGAATCCAATACTGACTTGAGCGTCGGAGATTTCCTCTAAGTTATTTTGCAGGTGTTCCCTCATGCCCAAGACTCCCAAGCAACTCAACATCCTAAAAAATTTCACCAAAAATGGTGTAATTCTTGGTAAAAATGGTAATTTTGATCAATTATGTGAGTTGAATCATAATATGATTAGATTATATGTTTGCATGATGATTTGAATTGATTTAAGTTGCTTTGGAACTGATTTGAATGGATTAAAATTGATTCTATGCTGATTGGAATGCAAAATCTGAGTTAAAGTGTGCTAGTAATCGATTACAATGCCTTTGTAATCGATTACACAGGTTCTGTCAAGCATGTAATCGATTATACAACTTTTGTAATCGATTACAATTAACTCAGAACTCAGGTAATCGATTACATCAACTATGTAATCGATTACAAGGTTCCCCAAAAGCATGGTAATCGATTACATATCCACCAGAATGCATGTAATCGATTACACACCCAATGTAATCGATTACACAGGATTTTTTAAAAAGTTTCTGATGCGCGCAGAGCTCATTTCTCAGAACCTCTTCATCTCCTTCGTCCTCTTCCTCTACTCCCACGTAACCCAAACCTATTAATCTCTCATTTCTCACTCAAACCTTCCTCAAAATCCTTCATTTCACCTCTATTTAACTTGAAAATCTCCTCTCTCCACAGCCCATATGTCAAATCCCCTCACATCCCTTACCCAAATCTCACCATCACCTCTCACGAACCCCATCCCCACTCCTCTCGCCCTAACCTCGTCCTTTCTCTCCTCATTCATCCCCAACCACTTACCACTCATCCCACTCTACTCCTTCTTATCACATTGCTTGAATCCTTTCATCGCTCAAAGCGCCCTGCACGGGGATGCCATTGGAGGGTCCTCGGTGGTGCTTCACGCAACATCTCCGGCCCTGGACCTCACGCGCCACTTCTCCACAGTGAAGCGAGTGAGTTGTTCGGAAGAACTTTCAGCTACGCAAGATCATTTCTCCCAGGTATCTTCCCATCACCTTATGTGAGAGTGAACCTTTGGAGAGCTTTAGAACCATAGAAAATTTAGGCTTGCTGGGTTTCTTGAGTATAGAGAAGGCTATCTACCCAAACCTTGTGAGAGTCTTTTATGCAAACTGAAATTTGAAGATAATTGCCTAATATCCGAAGTGAAAAAGCAACAAATAAGGATAACAATGGCCGAGTGGTATAGGCTAAGCTCACTCACCTAATGGAGCTAACTTCGTGGGAATGCAAATGTCTAGGGGCATGAGTTTGAGCATAAGACTGCTCTTCTCTCATTGATTAGGATGCTACTACCCCCTAGTGATCCTAAAAGAAGAATCATGGCCACTGGCCTAACTATGGAGAACAGGGTTCTCCACTACCTTTTGGTCTGAGGATTGATTCCCAATGGAGGGAATTACTCCCGGTTCTTAAAGATGATGTGGTGTCCTTAAGGGCAATGACCACAGGACGGCCAATAAATTGGGGTTACTACATTATAGAGCATATGTTAGATGTAAAGAAAAAAAAAGAACTCTGCTCTCCCATTTGTCATGTTGGTAACCACTATCCTAGAGCACTATCGCATTTCGCTGGCTGAGGAGTCCAAGGACACCAGCTTGAAAGGACCACAATCCATTGGCTTGCATACCCTGAAAAAGCTCCAGCTCTACAAAGTGGATGATAGGTGGCATTACATTGCTCATGGCACGTTTGGTCATATCCATCATGATCCGGATAGTGATGATGATGAAGAGGCTCAGCATCCTGCTCCTGCCCCTACTCCTGCTCCAGCTACACTTAACCTCCTGCTCCAAGAGATGCGCAACCTGAGCGCTACTGTAGACACACGCATGGATCACTTAGAGCAGAAGATAGATCATCTTGAGCCGAGGATGGACTACTCAGATCAGGAGCTTACCTCCATTCAATCTCTCCTGGGTGGACCTCCTATTCCTCTCTTCCTGCCCCATCACCTCCCACATCCTCGCCGGTTCCCTGTCCTTTCTTTGGTCCAGTGGCGTCCCCCTATTTGGTGATGAGGAACTTCTAGACTCTGAGGATGATCTTGAGCCCGGTGATGATAACATTGATCTAGAGAGATTGCTGCGGATCCAGACAGTGACAGCGAGGCTACTGATAGTGATCATGGCCCATTGCCCTGATGTTTTTGATGACTACCTTGTATTTTTTATTTTGACTCGATTATATAACATTGGTATACATTTCTGGTGTTTTTGGTTATTGGCTATCTTGGTTATGAAAAGTTACTTTGTACATCTTTGATTAATGATATATGAACTTGTTTCAACTTTGCTTCTATTCTTTGAATGTTTGGCTGTTTGAAAAATTGATTGGACTGATTAGTCTCTTTGGATTTCTTGTTCTGGTAAAATTTGGGAAATCATGAAATACAGCTATCATGCTGTCCATTTTTCTTTAAATGCTTATGTCTTTTTGATAATGCCAATGGGGGAGAGGATAAGGAAAAGTGAAATCTAATTAAAGGTTACATGAGTAATTAAGGTTGCATGAGTACGGGGGAGTTATTGAGCTTTTGAGCTCTTAAGCTTTTTATATGCAAAATCTAACCCAAAATCATGCATAAACTCCGAGGGAGTATTGCGCCTAAATGTCTATTATATATAAATGCAAAAACTCTTTCTTTTTCCTATGATCAGCTAGTCATCATCAAAAAAGGAGAGAATGTGAATGCTTATGTCCCTAAAGCATGTCAAATAGTTTTGATGATAACAAAGGCCAAAGTGAAGATCAAATGCCAAAGTGAAGATCAAGCGCAAAAGGAAAAATCAAGATGAAAGAAAGAAGTCAAGAGGTTTATTTAGTTATAAGATTTAGAACATTAATGTTAAATGCTCTCAAGATTTCTCAAATGGTTTTTCAATATATCACTTCAAAATAAATGGGAAATTTCAAAGTTAAACATGGTTTTCAAGAAACTTGAGTTTCTATATTAAATCTAACACTCTTAAAAGGATTTATGTTTAATCAATTGTCTTGAGGTGTTAGAAATGACTTACAAGCTTTATTGGACTTGAAAAATGTGTTCAAAGGCCAATGTAATTGATTACATGATGTTTGTAATCGATTACACAGCAAACAGAGGCCTTGTAATCGATTACATGAGCAATGTAATCGATTACAAGCAAGTCAGAGGCCATTTAATCGATTACACAATAAATGTAATCGATTACAATAAGCCCAGAAAGGCAAGAACACGTTCAAAGAGTCATGTAATCGATTACATGGATATTGTAATCGATTACACAGCAAGTCGGAAGTCATGTAATCGATTACATGGATATTGTAATTGATTACAAGCAAAGTCAGAAGCCATGTAATCTATTACACCAATAATGTAATCGATTACACAGAGCCTAGAAAGCCAGGAACACGTTGGAACAACAATGTAATCGGTTACATATACTATGTAATCGATTACACACACCCTGACAACGTCCAACGACTATATTAAATGCATGGCTAAAACTCTCCAACGGCTTCATTTATTGAGAAACTTATAAATACCAATGTTGGGTCTTCATTTGAGGTTAACCTTGAACCAAAAACTGATCACCAATACTTCCAAACGTGAATCAATCCTCAAATCCATTTCTTGCTCTGTTTTTTGTAAAAACGTGGGATAATCTTTGAGAGCATATTAGAGCTTCAATTTGTAATCATCTACTCTAGTGAGAGCTTTATTCAATCAATCTATATTACTTTGTAAAGAGGGTGAGACATCCCTCCAAAAGTGTAAAGGGTGAGGTATCCCTTAGTTGAAGAGACTCAAGCTCTAAGGGTGAAGTATCCCAAAGTGTTGAGTGCTCAAGGTTGTAAAGGTTATTAAGCACCTATTAAATCTTGAAGAAATAGTGAAAAATCTCTAGCGGTTGCTTGAGGACTGGACGTAGATCACAAGTAGATTGGTGATCGAACCAGGATAAATCATTGTGTTTGTTTTCTCTAAACCCTTTTCTTTATATTTAGTACTATTTTATTGAATTGCTTGAATATTGGTACCTTTGGCTATTACATTTATAAGTGAAAGTGTTTATCTCTTATATCCAATCATCTCTAATCATCAATCAGCTTCAACGAAAATTGTTTATCAAACGATTTGCGAAAGATTTGCGAACTTAGTTTTCATACTCAATTCACCCCCCTCTTGAGTATTGAGGCCACTTGGCAACATTTTCTACATTCACTGTATACCCTGCTAATGTCATTATTGGCTCATGAATTAGAATATCATATTTATGTTTCTCAATGTTTGTGTTTAATCATATCCTTTTATTCGGTTACCCATTACCCTTGGTCTGACATTATAAGCTAATAAAGACCCTTTTGATCCTCAATCTTGCATGATTTACATTAGTGGAGAGAGAGTTATATTACAATCTTGTGAATTTTGTGAATTATGTTTAGGTGTATATTCATAACCGCATCTGGGTGAATATTAATTGAATGGAAGAGGTTTTCCTTATATGATTTTGGGAAGAATATATTGTATGAAAGGAAGCTATGAATGTTAGCATGATGAGAATTGTGTATGTGTGAAACTGATTGTGAGGTATATGTATTCTTTGAGGTTTATGCTATCATCGTACACTAGCCTGAGTTAGGTGAAAGTGGAATATTAAAAATGGCTGAATGTAAGTTAATGATGTTGATCTTTGTGAATGTACTTTGTTTTGCTCGAGGACTAGCAAAAATTTAGGTTTGGAGTGTGATAACTACACAGAGTGTAGTTATTTGTGCTTTATATCTGTGCTTTATGACATGATTAGTCTTTGTTTGTAAGCATAAATAGAAGATTTTAGCATCATTTATATCTGAATTCATTCTGATGGCTTCTATTGTGATCATGAGTAAATACTTTCAAAACTATGATCAAATTGAGTACATTTATATGATTTAATGAATTGATGCTTTCTCTGTTATAGGCAGGTCTCAAATGAAGCATGGAAATGAAGAATTTGAAGTAGCTTTGGACCAGGAAGCCTAAGAGAAGGTTAAAAATGAAGATCAGCACCCAACACCACGACGTGGTATTGGTGACGCCGTGGCGCTCCCCTGCTTTAGTACATAAAACTCGAGCCTGAAGCGCCGCAACGTTGAAGAGTGGATGCCTCAGGCGCCTGTAACCTAATCGCACGCACGTTGCGGCGTGATATGTTGGACGCCGCGGCATAACCTTGTTTTATTCAGCCTATAAATACATTTGTACCCATTTTATATGAGAGTTTTCATCATTTTTGGAGAGCAGCTGCAGGTTTTAGGTTTTTAGACCTAGAGGAAGTAGAAAAGGCTAAGGTTGGAGGCCATCCTTCCTATGGAGGGTGAATCAAGCTTAAAGGATGAAATCTAATGAGCTTCCTTCATTTCCTTTCTTCTTTTCTCTCTTTATTGATTCATGAACATGATTTATTTGTTTGTACTTTCATGTTTCATGGCTAGTTAGGCTGTATATAAGTTTTTCTTAGTAGTTTTATATGGATACTGATGACTTTGTAATCATTTGAAGTATATATTGAAATTTAGTTATTTTCAATCATATAGATCTTAATGCTTTTGAGAGTTTGATCAACTTTTGATTGATTTGATGAAATCTAATGAACCTAGACATAAGAATTTGGATTTTAGATCATATGTATGATTGATGCATGTTCGACGAGTTCAATTGGCTTGGATGAGTTGATTCATTAATAGGATAGAAATATACCTATTGGCTATGTATAGTGTGTGATTGAGAATAGATCGTTCATGAGTGGAGTTTGCACTGGTTCTCAAGGAAACTTAGTGAGCTGGGTAAATGAAACCAGGGTTAATTGACCTAGACATAGGCTTTTAACTAAATCAGATTCTTAAACTAACTTAATAATTCATTGATGTTGCTTGTAAGAATTACATGTCATTAGTTGAAATAGGAGATAAAAAAAGATTTCTTATTTCTCTATTTATCTATTTATCTTAGATTTATTACTTTTCAGTCTTTATATTCCTTTAAACATTCTTTTATAAATTTGATATCTTTGGATAACATTAATTAGACTATTGGTTAATACTTGGCTCTTATATGAAATACGTAATTCTTCGTGGGAATAATATCTGACTCTTAGCTATAATACAAGTGTGACCCGTGCACTTGCAGTAAGCAAAAGAGCGATCAACCACCTATTCCTTTGGTAATCATTACTTTCAAATCCAAACTTGACACATATTGTGTGAATGCTTATGTCCCTAAAGCATGTCAAATAGTTTTTGATGATAACAAAGGTAAAAGTGAAGATCAGTGCAAAAGTGAAGATCAAGTGCAAAAGGAAAAATCAAGAACAGAGAAAAAAGTCAAGAGGTTTATTTAGTAATAAGACTTAGAACATTAATGTTAAATGCTCTCAAGATTTCTCAAATGGTTTTTCAATATATCATTTAAAAATAAGTGGGAAAATTCAAAGTTTAACATGTTTTTCAAGAAACTTGAGTTTCAATCTTAAATCTAACACTCTTAAAAGGATTTATGTTTAATCAAATGTCTTGAGGTGTTAGAAATGGCTTACAAGCTTTATTGGACTTGAAAAATGTGTTCAAAGGCCAATGTAATCGATTACATGATGTTTGTAATCGATTGCATAACAAGCAGAGGCCTTGTAATCAATTACATGAGCAATGTAATCGATTACAAGCAAGTCAGAGGCCATGTAATCGATTACACAAATAATGTAATCGATTACAATAAGCCCAGAAAGGCAAGAACACGTTCAAAAAGTCATGTAATCGATTACATAGATATTGTAATCGATTACATAGCAAGACAGAAGTCATGTAATCGATTACATGGATATTGTAATCAATTACAAGCAAGTCAGAAGCCATGTAATCGATTACACCAATAATGTAATCGATTACACAGAGCCCATAAAGCCAAGAACACGTTAGAACAACATTGTAATCGATTACATTTATTGTGTAATCAATTACACGCATCCTGACAACATCCAACGGCCATATTAAATGCATTTAATGCTTGGCTAAAACCCTCCAACGGCTCCATTTATTGCAAAACTTATAAATACCAATGTTGGGTCTTCATTAGAGGTTGACCTTGAACCAAAAACTGATTATCAATACTTCAAAACGTGATTCAATCCTCAAATCCATTCTTGCTCTATTTTTGTGAAAAACGTGAGTTAATCTTTGAGAGCATATTAGAGCTTCAATTTGTAATCATCTACTCTAGTGAGAGCTTCATTCAATCAATCTACATTGCTTTATAAAGAGGGTGAGGCATCCCTCCAAAATTGTAAAGGGTGAGGTATCCCTTAGTTGAAGAGACTCAAGCTCCAAGGGTGAGGTATCCCAAAGTGTTGAGTGCTCAAGGTTGTAAAGGTCATCAAGCACCTATTGAAACTTGAAGAAATAGTAAAAAATTTCTAGCGGTTGCTTGAGGACTGGACGTAGATCACAAGTGGATTGGTGATCGAACCAGGATAAATCATTATGTTTGTTTTCTCTAAACCCTTCTCTTTACATTGAGTACTATTTTATTGAATTGCTTGAATATTGATCCCTTTGGCTATTGCATTTATAAGTGAAAGTGTTTATCTCTTATATCCAATCATCTCTAATCATCAATTAGCTTCAACGAAAATTGTTTATCAAACGATTTGTGAAAGATTTACGAACTTAGTTTTCATACTCAATTCACCCTCCTCTTGAGTATTGAGGCCACTTGGTAGCAAGTGGTATCAGAGCTAGATTCTTGTATAAAGAACTTAGTAGCTTCAAGAAAAGTGATGGCTTCAAATGGTTTTTCAAATGAAGGTTCTTCTATAAACAGACCTCCTTATTTTAATGAGGATGGTGATGCCTATTGGAAAGAAAGGATGAAAATTTTCATTGAAGCTATTGATTTAGATGTGTGGGACGCCGTTGAAAATGATGCTTTTGTTCCAACACAAACTAAAGATGGTGTGAAAATCAATACACCTAGAAATGAATGGACCGATGATGATAAAAGGAAGGTTCAATACAATTTTAGAGCCAAGAACATCATCACCACATCCTTGGGGTATGATGAATTCTATAGGGTGTCAAATTGCAAGACCGCAATAGAAATGTGGGATACCCTACAAGTAACTCATGAAGGTACTAGTGAGGTAAAACGATCTCGAATAAACACTCTTACTCATGAATACGAATTATTTAGAATGAACCAAGGTGAGAGTATTCAAGATATGCAAAAGAGGTTTACTCATATTGTTAATCATCTTATCTCATTGGGAAAGACATTTCCTAATGAGGATCTTATTAAAAAAGTCTTGAGATGTCTAAGCAAGAATTGATAACCCAAAGTAACGGCGATTGCAGAATCAAGAGATTTATCAACAATGTCTCTAGCCACCTTATTTGGAAAGCTTCAAGCACATGAGCTGGAACTAAATAGGCTCAATCAAAATGAAGAGCATGACAAAAAGAAGAAGGAAATCGCACTCAAAGCCACTTCCTCTACAATTGAAGATGATGATGAAAATGGTGAAGAGGATGCTGAAAGTATTGAGCTAAGTGAGGAGAATCTTAGTCTCCTTGTGAGAAAGTTTAGAAGATTCCTAAAGAAAAAGAGATTTCAAAGAAAACCACTCTTTCCTCAAAAGAAAGTGTATCACAAAGGAGAAAGATCCTCTACTCTTCCAAAATGCTATGAATATGGAAAATCAGGGCACATGAAAATGGAGTGTCCTATGTATCTTAAGAAGATTGAGAAATTTAAGAAAAAGCCTTCTAAAGAAAAGAAAGGAAGGAGAGCATACATAGCTTGGGAGGACAATGACTTAAGCTCTTCTGACAGTTCGGAGAATGAATAAGCTCATCTTTGTCTCATGGCTCAAGGAGAAGAAAGTGGAGAGAGCGACACTGAGGTAACTTCTTCTAACTCAGAATCCCTACCTTCATATGATAAATTGCAAGATGCTTTTCAAGAATTGCATGATGAATTCTTAAGGCTCACAAAAATGATTTTATCCTTTAACAAAATAATTTCCTTATTGGTAAACAAAGTTTCTATCTTAAGTAAGGAGATAAATGAGCTTAAGATTAAAAATGAAATCTTAGGACTTATTGATGCTAATTCACTATGCATGACTTGTTCCTCACATGATAACACATCCACATCATTACATTGTTCATCATGCAAAGCATTTGAAAATGAAATTGAAGACTTGAACAACACTCTTACAAAATTCACTTTTGGAAGAGACAACTTGAATGTATTGTTAGGGAAACAAAAATGTGTTTTTCAGAAGGCTAGTTTGGGATTTAATCTAAACAACCATCAAAAGTCTTATAAGAATTTCTTTGTTTCCTCAAATACTTCAAGTAGTCCCTTTGTTAAATGTTTTCACTGTGGTAAGAAAGGGCATAGTGCATCCACTTACAATGTTAGAAAGAACATAAATACTAAAGTTGGAATAAAAAGAGTTTGGGTTCCTAAAGGCACCATGCCTAACTCTAACACACAAGGACCCAAGACAATTTGGGTACCAAAGGTTAAAACTTGAATGTATGTTGTAGGTGTGCTTGAAGACCAAGAGCTCAAGTTAGTATCTTGATAGTGGTTGCTCCAAGCACATGACTGGTGATGGCTCCAAGTTCTCCTCCCTTACACACAAGAAACATGATCATGTCACATATGGTGATAACAACAAAGGGAAGATTCTTGGAATTGGCAAAGTTGGTAAGATCCCTTCATCATCTATTGATAATGTTTTGCTTGTTGAAGGACTTAAACATAATTTGCTTAGTATTAGTCAATTATGTGATAAATGCAATAGAGTTATATTTGATTCTTCTTATTGCATAATTGAGGGAAAGAATGATAAGCAAGTTAAGTTTGTTGGTCATAGAGTCAATAATATATATATGATTAGTCTTGATGATATTTCCTCAAATGATGCTAAATGCTTTATGAGTAAAGAAAATGATTCATGGTTATGGCATAGAAGAATTGCTCACATTCATATGGATCACTTAAACAAATTGGTTTCTAAAGAACTAGTAATTGGTCTTCCGAAACTCAAATTTGAAAAAGACAAACTTTGTGATGCATGTCAAAAGGGAAAACAAGTAAAGGTCTCTTTTAAAGCTAAAAACATGGTTTCAACTTCTAGACGTTTACAGCTTTTGCACATGGATCTTCTTGAGCCCTCTAGAACTATGAGCTTTGGTGGGAATTACTATGTATTAGTGATTATGGATGATTTTTCTAGGTTTACATGGACATTATTCTTGCCCCACAAGTATGATGCTTTTCAATCATTTAAAAAGCTTGCCAATGTTATCTAAAACGAAAAAGGTTTTTGTAGTGCATCCATAAGAAGTGACCATGGTGGTGAATTTGAAACTTTTTGTGATGAACATGACATTGAGCATAATTTTTCTGCCCCTAGAACACCACAACAAAATGGTGTTGTAGAAAGGAAAAATCGATCTTTAGAGGAAATGGCAAGAACTATGCTCAATGAGGCCAACCTTCCTAAATACTTTTGGGCGGATGCGGTTAACACCGCTTGTTATATTATGAATAGAACCCTAATAAGGCCAATTTTAAAGAAAATCCCATATGAATTATACAAAGGAAGGAAGCCAAATGTGTCATATTTTCATGTCTTTGGATGTAAATGCTTTGTTTTGAATAATAGAAATGATAACTTGGGGAAGTTTGATGCAAAATCTGATGAAGGAATATTCATTGGCTATTCTATACATAGTAAGGCCTTTAGAGTCTATAATAAATAAACTATGACCATAGAAGAGTCCATACATGTTGCATTTGATGAAACTAACCTAAATGAGTCAAGAAAGGAGCTTGTTGATGATGTTACAGAAATCTTAGCAAAAACGCACTTGGAAAATAAAGAGAAAGAGTCTAAGAAGCAAGAAGAGAGACTCATTAATCACTCATGGCAAAAAGATTCAGAAATCTTAGATCTACCCAAGGAATGGAGGACTTCAAGATATCACCCTCTCGACAAGGTGATAGGTGATGTATCAAAAGGGGTAATCACTCGAAACTCACTTAGAGATACATGTAATCACTTAACCTTTGTCTCTCAAGTTGAACCTAAAGACATAAATAAAGCCATTAATGATGAGCATTGGATCTTGGCCATGCAAGAAGAACTAAACCAATTTGAAAGAAATCAAGTTTGGGAATTAGTTTTAAGGCCCAGTGATCATCCTATAATTGGCACCAAATGGGTCTTTAAGAACAAACTTGATGAAACGGGCTTAATAATAAGAAATAAAGCTAGGCTTGTAGCTAAGGGATATAATCAAGAAGAAGGCATAGAATATGAAGAAACTTATGCTCCCGTAGCTAGATTAGAGGCCATTAGAATGTTACTTGCATATGCTTGCATCATGGATTTCAAACTCTATCAAATGGATGTTAAAAGTGCCTTTTTAAATGGTTTTATACAAGAAGAGGTGTATGTAGAACAACCTCCTGGTTTTGAGGATTTTGAAATGCCCAACCATGTTTTTAAACTGAAAAAGGCCTTGTATGGCTTGAAACAAGCTCCTAGAGCTTGGTATGAAAGGTTGAGTAAGTTCCTTTTAGAAAAAGGTTTTTCTAGAGGGAAAGTTAACACTACCCTTTTCATAAAACATAAAATGCATGACATACTTCTAGTTCAAATTTATGTTGATGACATTATATTTGGAGCTACTAACAACTCTCTTTGTAAAGAATATTTAAATACTATGCAAAGTGAGTTTGAAATGTCCATGATGGGTGAGCTCAACTTCTTCCTTGGTCTCCAAATCAAGCAAACAAGAGAAGGAACTTTCATAAGTCAATCCAAGTATTGCAAGGAGCTGCTCAAGAAGTTTGGAATGGACAATGCCAAGCATATGGCTACACCTATGGGCACCTTTTGCTATTTGGACAAGGATGAAGGAGGTAAATCAGTAGAAATTACAAAATATAGAGGTATGATTGACTCACTCCTTTATCTCACCGCAAGTAGGCTTGATATAATATTTAGTGTATGCATGTGTGCTAGATATCAAGCTAATCCTAAAGAATCATACCTAAGTGCTGTTAAAAGAATAATGAAATACCTAATAGGCACATCAAAAATGGGTTTATGGTACCCTAAAGGTGCCTCATGTAGCCTTATTGGGCATTCCGATTCTGATTTTACTGGATACAAAATGGATAGGAAGAGCACTAGTGGAACATGTCACTTGCTTGGAAGCTCACTAGTTTCTTGGAATAGCAAGAGACAAAATAGTGTGACATTGTCTACAGCTGAAACTGAATATGTTGCAGCTGGGAGTTGTTGTTCTCAAATCCTTTGGATGAAACAACAACTCTTAGACTATGGTCTTGAGCTTGATCACATCCCTATAAGATGTGATAATACTAGTGTAATCAATTTATCCAAAAATCCCATTTTGCATTCTAGGACTAAATATATTGAAATAAGACATCATTTCATTAGAGACCATGTTCAAAAGGGTGATTGTATGCTTGAATTTGTAGAAACCACTAAGCAACTAGTTGACATTTTCACTAAAACCCTAGCAAAAGAAGCATTTTTCTATATAAGAAATGAACTTGGCATATTGGATCAATCATGCATAAATTAACTATTTGCTGCATAATCCTAAAATTAATGCATAACTTGTGTTTTTCTGCATAATTATGTCACATTGCTGCATAATCTCTGAATTTTTCATCATATTTGAATCCAATACTGACTTGAGCGTTGGAGATTTCCCCTAAGTTGTTTGCAGGTGCTCCCTCATGTCCAAGACTTCCAAGCAACTCAACAACCTCACAATTTCACCAAAAAGGGTGTAATTCTTGGTAAAAATAGTGTTTTGGAACAATTATGTGATTTGAATCATAATATGATTAGATTATATGTTTGCGTGATGATTTGAATTGATCTAAGATGCTCTGGAACTGATTTGAATGGTTTAAAATTGATTTTATGCTGATTGGAATGCAAAATCTGAGTTAAAGTGTGTTGGTAATCGATTACACAGGTTCTGTCAAGCATGTAATCCATTACACAACTTTTGTAATCGATTACAATTAACTCAAAACTCAGGTAATCGATAACATCAATCATGTAATCGATTACAAGGTACCCCAGAAGCATGGTAATTGATTACACTAAAAATATAATCGATTACATATGAACCAGAACGCTTGTAATCGATTACAAACCCAATGTAATCAATTACATAGGATTTTTTAAAAGGTCTCTGACGCGCGTAGAGCTCATTTCTCAGAAACTCTTTAACTCCTTCGTCTTCCTCCTCTGCTCCCACGCGCCCCAAGCCTCCCAATCTCTCCTTTCTCACTCAAACCTCCCTCAAATTCCTTCATTTCACCTCCTCTAACTCGGAAAACTCCTCTCCACACACCCCATCTCTCAAATCCCATCACATCCCTCACCCAAATCTCCCCATCACCTCTCACGAACCCCATCCCCACTCCTCCTGCCCTAACCTCGTCCCCCTCTCTCTCCTCACTCATCTCCAAACACTTACCACTCATCCCACTATACTCCTTCTCATCACATGGCTGAATCCTCTCATCGCTCAAAGTGCCCAAGAATAGGGGCTGCCATTGGAGGGTCCTTTGGTAGAGCTTCACGCAATATCTCTGGCCTGCACCTCACTCGCCACTTCTCCACAGTGAAGAGAGCTGAGTTATTCCGGAAGAACTTTCAGCTACGCAATATCATTTCTCCTAGGTATCTTCCCATCAACTTCTGTGAGAGTGAACCTCTGGAGAGTTTTAGAACCATGGAGAACTTAGGATTGCTGGGTTTCCTGAGTATAGAGAAGGCTATCTACCTAAACCTAGTGAGAGTCTTTTATGCAAATATGAAATTTGAGGACAATTGCTTAATATCTGAAGTGAAAAAGCAACAAATAAGGATAACTATGGCTGAGTGGTATAGGCTAACAAAGCTTACTCCTGATGGAGCAAACTTCTGTGGGAATGCAAATATTTGGGGTCATGAGTTTGAGCATAAGACTGCTCTTCTCTCACTGATTAGGACTGGTTCCTACCCCCCTGTGATCCTAAAAGGAGAATCATGACCACTGGCCTAACTATGGAGAACAAGGTTCTCCACTATCTTTTGGTCAGAGGGTTGATTCCCAGGGGAGGGAATTACTCCCAGGTTCTCAAGGATGATGTGGTGTCCTTATGGGCAATGACCACGGGGCGACCAATAAACTGGGGTTACTACATTATAGAGCACATGTTGGATGTAAAGAAAAAGAAGAACTCTGCTCTCCCCTTTGCTATGCTGGTAACAGCCATCCTAGAGCATTGTTGCATTTCCTTGGCTGAGGAGTCCAAGGACACCAGCTCGAAAGGACCCAAATCCATTGGCTTGCATACCTTGAAGAAGCTTCAGCTCTACAAAGTGGATGATAGGTGGCATTACATTGCTCATGACACTTTTGGTCATATCCATCATGATCCGGATAGTGATGATGATGAAGAGGCTCAGCATCCTGCCCCTGCTCCTGCTCCTGCTCCAGCTTCACTTGACCTCCTACTCAAAGAGATGCGAAACCTGAGCGCTACTGTAGACACACGCATGGATCGCATTGAGCAGAAGATAGACCACCTTGAGCTGAGGATGGACTACTCTGATCAGGAGCTTGCCTCCATTCGATCCCTCCTGGGTGGACCTCATATTCTTCCGAGTGCTGCTGCTGCACCTCCCACATCCTCTGCCTCTTCGGTTCCCCTGTCCTTTGCTGGTCCATCTGGCGTCCCTGCTGATAATAAGGAGCTCCTAGACTCTGAGGACGATCTTGAGCCTAGCGATGATAACGTCGATCTAGGAGACATTGCTGCGGATCCAGACAGTGACAGCGAGGCTACTGATAGTGATCATGGCTCATTGCCCTGATGTTTCTCATTGTTATTTGCTTATGACTACATTGTATATTTTCCTTTTTTTTTTGCTCAGTTATATAACATTGGTATACATTTTTGGTGTTTTTGGTTATTGGCTATACTGGTTGTGATAAGTTACATTGTACATATTTTTTAATGATATATGAACTTGACTTATCTTTGATTCTCTTCTCTAAATGTTTGAAATTTGATTGGATTGAATATTATCTTTGGATTTCTTGTTTTGGCAAAACTTGGGAAATCATGAAATATAGCTGAAATGCTGTGTATTTTTTTTAAATGCTTATGTCTTTTTTATAATGCCAACGGGGGAGAGAATAGTGAAAAATGAAATCTAATTATGGTTGCATGTGTACGGGGGAGTTATTGAACTTTTGAGCTCTTAAGCTTTTTACATGAAAAATCTAACTCAATATCTTACATAAACTCCGGGGGAGCATTGCGCTTAAATGTCTGTTATATACAAATGCAAAAACTCTTTCTTTTTCCTATGATCAGTTTGTCATTATCAAAAATGGAGAGAATGTGAATGCTTATGTCCCTAAAGCATGTCAAATAGTTTTTGATAATAACAAAGGCAAAAGTGAAGATCAAGTGCAAAAGTGAAGATCAAGTGCAAAAGAAAAAATCAAGATCAAAGAAAGAAGTCAAGAGGTTTATTTAGTTATAAGACTTAGAACATTAATGTTAAATGCTCTCAAGATTTCTCAAATGGTTTTTCAATATATCATTTCAAAATAAGTGGGAAAATTTAATGTTAAACATGTTTTTCAAGAAATTTGAGTTTTAATCTTAAATCTAACACTCTTAAAAGGATTTATATTTAATCAAATGTCTTGAGGTGTTAGAAATGACTTACAAGCTTTATTGGACTTGAAAAATGTGTTCAAAGGCCAATGTAATCGATTACATGATGTTTGTAATCGATTACACAGCAAACAGAGGCCTTGTAATCGATTACATGAGCAATGTAATTGATTACAAGCAAGTCAGAGGCCATGTAATCGATTACACAAATAATGTGATCGATCATAATAAGCCCAGAAAGGCAAGAACACGTTCAAAGAGTCATGTAATCGATTACATAGATATTGTAATCGATTACATAGCATATTGTAATCGAAGCCATGTAATCGATTACATGTAATCGATTACATGGATATTGTAATCGATTACAAGCAAGTCAGAAGCCATGTAATCGATTACACAGTGCCCAGAAAGCCAAGAACACGTTGGAATAACAATGTAATCGATTACATTTGTTGTGTAATCAATTACACGCATCTTGACAACATCCAACGGCTATATTAAATGCATTTAATGCTTGGCTAAAACCCTCCAATGGCTCCATTTATTGCAAAACTTATAAATACCAATGTTGGGTCTTCATTAGAGGTTGAACTTGAACCAAAAACTTATTATCAATACTTCAAAATGTGATTCAATCCTCAAATCCATTCTTGCTCTGTTTTTGTGAAAAACGTGGGTTAATCTTTGAGAGCATATTAGAGCTTCAATTTGTAATCATCTACTCTAGTGAGAGCTTCATTCAAGCAATCTACATTGCTTTGTAAAGAGGGTGAGGCATCCCTCCAAAAGTGTAAAGGGTGAGGTATCCCTTAGTTGAAGAGACTCAAGCTCCAAGGGTGAGGTATCCCAAAATGTTGAGTGCTCAAGGTTGTAAAGGTCATCAAGTGCCTATTGAAGCTTGAAGAAATAGTGAAAAATCTCTAGCGGTTGCTTGAGGATTGGACGTAGATCACAAGTGGATTGGTAATTGAACCAGGATAAATCATTGTGTTTGTTTTCTCTAAATCCTTCTCTTTACATTGAGTACTATTTTAATTAATTGCTTGAATATTGGTCCCTTTGGCTATTGCATTTATAAGTGAAAGTGTTTATCTCTTATATCCAATCATCTCTAATCATCAATTAGCTTCAACGAAAATTATTTATCAAACGATTTGCGAAAGATTTGCGAACTTAGTTTTCATACTCAATTCTCCCCCTCTTGAGTATTGAGGCCACTTAGTAACATATTACTGCTAATCATTGTTTCTCCTTAGTCAATATTACTAAAGTGTCTCCTTCTTGACACTTGTCCCTTGCTAAGCTTACCATGCTTATTTCATGTTCTTGGGTTGGTTTTGGATTAGTTCCATTAAACTAGTTGAATTGAATCACCATGAGAGAAAGAAACTAGATGAAAACTGAAGTTTCCATTTTGTTACAATATAATAGGTTTTCCATTTATACTAATAGTTGCTACCTTATTTCGAATAACAAGAATGTTATTCGAATAAAGTGTCTTGTTTCTCCTTTATATTCATTTGACAGAAACTCTTGTTCGAATAACTATCTTTTATTCGAATAAGAGAATTTTTATTTAAAGGTTACTACATCATACTTTGTATTATTTAAATTTTTCACATAATATTTTTATTATTAATATTTTTAGAGATGTTACAATTGCTACTGGCAGAGAATAGCGACAAATTCGAAAACCTCATATTACTAAGTGGCCTCAAACTCAAAGAGGGAGGTAAATTGAGTTTATGAAATATTTTCGCAAATCTTTCGTAAAACGTTGTTTATCAATTTTCATTCAAGCTATTGGATAATTGAAGTGAATAGATAAATGAGATTGAATGCTTCACTTACAAATTAAATAAGCCAAGATAAATAATATTCAAGCAAGCATATAAAATAAATGTACAAATGTAAAGAGATAGGGTTGAGAGAACCAAACACAAGGATTTATCCTGGTTCAGCCACCCCTTGTGACCTACGTCCAATCCTCAAGCGAACAACTCGAGATTTTCCACTAAACTTCAAGCCTGAATAGGTGCTTGAAAATCTTTACAGATTGGAGTACTCAACAACACCTTGGGATACTTTACCCTTGTGCTTTGAGCCTCAAAACAGGGATGCCTCACCCTTTACAATCTTTGAGGGATACCTCACCCTCTTTATACCTTTGAAGGATACCTCACCTTCTTTTCAACAAGGTATACCTCGCCCTTTTTCACTAGAGGGATACCTCACCCTCTTTACAGAAGAAACAAAGTGTTTGAATGATAGAAACTCTCTCAAAGAGTAGATTAATACAAATTGAAGCTCTAGAATGCTCCTTTTGAATATCTCAAGTTTTCTCTCAAAAACAGGGCAAAAACATTTTCAGAATTTGATTCTCGTATATAAGTGTTAGATTGATGTTTTGAATTGAAGGTTAGCCATTAATGAAGTCCCAAGGCAAGTATTTATAAGTTGTTGGAAGAAAGGAGCCGTTGGGTAGCATTTATGGCAACATTAAAAGCTGATAAAATAGTCGTTGGGCACTGACAGACCAGTGGTAATTGATTACATAATCTATGTAATCGATTACATGGTTGTTCCAACATGTTCTTGGCTTTCTGGGCACTTGGTAATCGATTACCAGCTTACTGTAATCGATTACAAGGCCTCTGACATACTTGTAATTGATTACCATTTTTATGTAATCGATTACAAGGCTTCTTGATGTGTTCTTGCCCTTCTGGACTCAGTGTGATCGATTACTAGCTTGGTGTAATTGATTACAAGGCCTCTGACTTGCTTATAATCGATTACAAGGCCTCTGTTTGCTATGTAATCGATTACAAACATCTTGTAATCGATTACCTTGGCCTTTGAACACATCTTTCAAGTCCAATTTGAGATGTAAGCCATTTTTAACTCTTAGATCTTTGGATTAAACATAAATTCCTTCATGAATATTGAATCCAAGATTAAAATCAACATTTCTTGAAAAACATGTTTAACTTTGAATTTACAAGCTGATTTTGAAAACGATATTTGAAAAACCATTTGAGAATCATTGAGATATTTAGAGAGCATTTTATATTGATATTTTAAGACCTATAACCTATATCAAAAATACCTCTTTTGATCTTGGTTTTCTTCTTTTGATCTTAGTTACTTCTTCTTAACTTTGTTGTTGGTCTTTCATCTTGACTTTGTTATCATCAAAAACTTCATTTGATATGCTTCAAGACATAAGCATTCACATTCTTCTCTTTTTTTATGATGACAAACTAAAC
Source organism: Ormosia semicastrata (assembly GCA_029884595.1). Taxonomy (NCBI): domain Eukaryota; kingdom Viridiplantae; phylum Streptophyta; class Magnoliopsida; order Fabales; family Fabaceae; genus Ormosia; species Ormosia semicastrata. Next base: position 42,130,582 of record JAQQTO010000059.1, read on the forward strand.
ATTCAACAGAAGGAGAAATATTTGCATTTATTTGATTATCAGATGTTTAAGTGCAACTCCCCCCCGTAATGTATGCATGAGGTAGAATATGTGAAAGCGCAAAACTCCCCCGTACACATACAATATATTTCACTAACCTCTCCCCCATTGGCATTATAAAAAAGAAGACATAAGCATTCAGATTAGATATAATCATTTCAGTCCAGCAAAATCAATATCAGAGTATAAATCGTTTAGCACATCAAAATGTGATACCAATAGCAAATGCATATGAAAAAAATCTTAAATAGTATTTATCATTTATGCCAATAAAATTCAGAGTCATATGCAAGAGCAATATGGGGTTAGATAAAGATTAAGCATAAGGAAAGCATCATGAAAGAACAGAACATCAAGATTAAGCAAAAATATGAAAAATAAGGTTTTGTAATCGATTACACTTTTATTGTAATTAATCACACGTGTTCTGTTTTCCTTGTAATCGATTACAAAGATCCTGTAATCAATTACAAACTTGCTGAAATCAGTTTTTGCATTTCAAATAGTAATTGATCAATCTCAAAGCCTTCAAATTAGTTCCAAAACATTCCAAATTAAATCCAAACAACATGTAAACATAAAAACTAACCAATTCTTAATCCAAAACATATGATCTTACAAAAACACCACTTTTGTCAAGGATTAAACTACTTTAATAGGATTAGTGAATTTTGAGCAACTTGGAGGACTTAGACATGACGGACTGCCTGCAACACAAATTTAGGGGAACCTCCGATGCTCAAGTTAGTATTGGATTTGAAATTGATTAAAGCAAGGAAATTATACAGCAAAAATGATAATTATGCAGCAAAGTAATATATTATGCATCAAAATAGCATATTATGCAGCAAATTAATGTATTATGCAGAAGATTGTGACATTATGCAGTAAAATGTTATACAATAAGGCATTATGCAACAAGATGACTAATTTATACAGCAAATAAACATATTATGCAGTAGACCAATATATTGTACGGCAGAATTAGATGCATAATTGATCCAAAAAGGTAATTTCAAAGATATTTTCAAGAAATTAAGCTAGAGAAGCATAAACCAAGTCTCCATTTTACCAAAGGTTGCAAGTCTAAGCTTCTTGGAGACAAGGAAGAGAGCTTGAAGTATTTTGTGGTTTTGTGCTTGGGGCAGCCACTTTTCAAGATATCCAAAGTCAATTCTTGGCCTTCAAGCACACCTACAACACACTTCAATTTTTGACTTTTGGTACCCAAATTTTCTTGGGTCCTTCTGTGTTAGTTTTTAGTAAAGTACCTTTGGGAACCCAAACCATTTTAGTTCCTAACTTGTTATTGATATTCTTTCTTACATTGCAAGTTGATGCAGTATGCCATTTCCTACCATAATAAAAGCATTTAATAAAGGGACTACTTGATGTACTTGATAAAATAAAGAAATTCTTGAAAAACTTTTGTTGGTTATTGAGATTATACCCCAAACCAGTTTTGAAAAACACATCTTTGGTTCCCAAGCAATATGTTCAAATTGTCTCTTCTAAAGGTAAATTTTGAAAGAGTATTTTTTAAATCCTCAATCTCAATTTCAAATGTTTTACATGATGAGCAAGATGAGGGTGTAGATGCATTATCAAGTGATAAACATTTCATGCATGAAGAATTAGCATCAATAAGTCCAAGAGTTTCATTTTCTAATTTTAATTCCTCAATTTCTTTATTTAAAACAGAAATTTGATTTTCAAGTGAGGAAATAATTTTCTTTGAACATGAAATCATTTTTGCAAGCCTCATAGATTTGCTATGCAATTCTTCAAATGCATCTTACAATTCATCATAGGAAGGGGAAGAGTTTGATTCAGAATATGAGAATGTTACCTCCATGTCATCTTCATCTTCTCCTCTAGCCATGAAACATAGATTAGCTTTTTCATTGTTCGAGCTATCGGTTGAATCCATGTCATTATCATCCCAAGTTATGTAGGCTTTTCTTTCTTTCTTCTCCTTTGAGAACCTCTTCTCATACTTTTCCACTTTCCTTTGATAAATTGGGCATTCCATAGTCATGTGACCTAATTCTCCACATTCATAGCATTCAAGAGTGGATGAGGTTCCTTCCCCTTTGTGATAGACATTCTTTTGGGGAATGGGAGGTCTTCTTTGAGCTCCATTCTTGTTGAAGAATCTTCCAAATTTTTTTACTAGTAGAGCAAGATTCTCCTCATCTATTTCCAAGCCATCTCCATCAGCTTCATCATCATCATCGTCATTAATCATGGAGGAAGTGGCCTTGAGAGCTATTCCTTTCTTTTTCTTGTTAAGCTCCTAACTTTGGTTGAGTCTATTGAATTCTAATTCATGTTCTTGGAGCTTGCCAAAAAGTGTGGCTAAGGTTATGGTTGAGAGATTTTTTGACTCCGCAATAGCCGTCACTTTAGGTTGCCAATGTCTACTCAAACATCTCAACACTTTGTTAATAAGATCTTCATTAGGAAAAGTCTTTCCCAATGAAGCAAGATGATTTACAATATGTGTAAAACATTTTTACATTTTTTGAATGCTTTCATTTTGGTTCATTCTAAAAAGCTCATACTCATGAGTGAGAGTATTGATCCTTGATCTTTTCACTTCACTAGTACCCTTATGGGTTACTTGTAAAGTATCCCACATTTCTTGGGCAGTTTTATAATTTGAAACCCTAAAGAATTCATCATATCCCAAGGATGTGGTAATGATGTTTTTGGCACTCAAATTATATTGGACCTTTTTTTATCATCATTGGTCCATTCACTTCTTGGTGTATTAACTCTTACACCATTAACAACTTGTGTGGGGGGAAAAATGACCATTTTCTATAGTATCCCATACATCTAAGTCAATAGCTTCAATAAAAATTTTCATTCATTCTTTCCAATAAGCATACCCATCCCCATGGAAAAAGGGAGGTCTATAGATAGAAGAACTTTTTGAAAAATCATTTGAAGAGGCTATCACTTTCTCTTGAAGCTGCTAAGCCCTTTACACAAGAGCCCAGCTTTGATACCACTTGTTACCAAGTGGCCTTAAACTCAAGAGGGGGGTGAAATGAGTTTATGAAATATTTTCGCAAATCTTTCGTAAAACGTTTATTTATCAATTTTCATTAAAGCTATTGGATAATTGAAATGAATAAATAAATGAGATTGAATGCTTCACTCATAAATTAAATAAGTCAAGATGAATAACATTCAAGCAAGCATATAAAATAAATGCACAAATGTAAAGAGATAGGGTTGAGAGAATAAAAAATAAGGATTTATCCTGGTTCAGCCACCCTTTGTGACCTATGTCCAGTCCTCAACCGAACCACTCAAGATTTTCCACTAAACTTCAAGTTTGAACGGGTGCTTGAAAACTTTTCAGATTGGAGCACTCAACAATACCTTGGGATACCTCATCCTTGTGCTTTGAGTATCAAAACAGGGATGCCTCACCCTTTACAACCTTTGAGGGATACCTCACCCTCTTTACACCTTTGAAGGATACCTCACTTTTTTTTCAATAAGGGATACCTCACCCTCTTTACAGAAAAAATAAAGTGTTTGAATGATAGAAACTCTCTCAAAGAGTAGATTGATACAAATTGAAGCTCTAGAATGCCCCTTTTGAATATCTCAAGTTTTCCCTCAAAAACAGGGCAAAAATATTTTCAGAATTTGATTCTCGCATATAAGTGTTAGATTGATGTTCTGAATTAAAGGTCAGCCATTAATAAAGCCCCAAGGTAAGTATTTATAAGTTGTTGGAAGAAAAGAGCCGTTAGGTAGCATTTATGGCAACATTAAAAGCTGATAAAATAGTTGTTGGGCATTGACAGACCAGTGGTAATCGATTACACAATCTATGTAATCGATTACATGGCTGTTCCAACATGTTCTTGGCTTTCTAGGCACTTGGTAATTGATTACCAGCTTGCTGTAATCGATTACAAGGGTGCCTCTGACTTGCTTGTAATCGATTACCATTTCTATGTAATCGATTATAAGGCTTCTTGAACGTGTTCTTACCTTTCTGGACTCATTGTAATCGATTACTAGCTTGGTGTAATCGATTATAAGGCCTTTGACTTTCTTGTAATCGATTATAATACATATGTAATCGATTACAAGGCCTCTGTTTGCTATGTAATCGATTACAAACATCTTGTAATCGATTACCTTAGCCTTTGAACACATCTTTCAAGTCCAATTTGAGATGTAAGCCATTTTTAACTCTTAGATCTTTGTATTAAACATAAATTCCTTCATGAATATTGAATCTAAGATTAAAATCAACATTTCTTGAAAAATATGTTTAACTTTGAATTTATAAGCTGATTTTGAAAATGATATTTGAAAAATTATTTGAGAATCATTGAGATATTTAGAGAGCATTTTACATTGATATTTTAAGACCTATAACCTATATCAAAAATACTTCTTTTGATCTTGGTTTTCTTCTTTTGATCTTGGTTACTTCTTCTTAACTTTGTTGTTGGTCTTTCATATTGACTTTGTTATCATCAAAAACTTCATTTGATATGCTTCAAGACATAAGCATTCACACCTCAAAGATGTTTGAATTTTGTTGCTTGTGCACTTGGCTCATAAGATGCAAATCCTATAGCCTTTGCCTTAGCTACAATTTATCTACCGTGATGCAGTACACAATAAGGAGTTGAAGCAATTGCTAGTAGCAATGAATGAGTAGATGAAATCTCTTAAAAAAAATCATATGTGGTAGCTAGTATAACTTCTAAAAGGGAAAAAATAGTTGGTTGCAAATGGGTCTTCAAAAGGAAAGAAGGAATCCCTTGTATTGAACCTTCAAGGTTCAAGGCAAAACTGGTAGCAAAGAGTTATGCTCAAAAGAAGGGCATTGATTTCCATGAAGTATTCTCTCCTGTGGTGAAGCATAACTCTATTCGGATCCTATTAGTTATTGTAAGTACGTTTGACTTAGAGCTGTAACAACTTGATGTGAAGACAACATTTTTACTTGGTGAACTGGAGGAGTAGATCTACATGAGTCAACTAGAGGGGTTTATAGTTCCTAAAAAGAAGGATCATGTTTTCCTATTAAGGAAATCATTGTACAGCTTGAAGCAGTCCCCAAGGCAGTGGTACAAAGGGTTTGATGCATTTATGATTGCAAATGGATACAACAAAAATCAATATAATAATTGTATCTACTCTAAGGAGCTTCCAGATGGTACTTGGATTTATTTGTTGTTGTATATAGATTATATGTTAATTGCAGCTCGTAATAAGGCCGAAATTAGTATATTAAAAACTCAGTTGGAAAAATAATTTGAGATAAAAGACTTGGATGCAGCAAAGAAGATTCTTGGTATGAAGATTCATAGGGAAAGGTATCGTGGCAAATTGTGCTTATCACAACAAAGTTACATTATAAAAGTACTATAACTCTTCAATATGGATTAGTCCAAACTAGTTGGTACTCCTTTAATTGCACACTTCAAGATATCTTCGAAAAATGAGGAGGAGTGGAGCATATGGCTCATATACCCTACTCTAGTGTAATTGACAGTCTCATGTATGCCATAGTGTGCACTAGATTAGATCTTTCGCATACAGTAAGTATGGTGGGTAGATTTATGAGTAAATCGGGAAAAGTGCACTGAGAAGCTGTGAAATGGATCATACGGTATTTGAGAGGTTCAACAAATATTTGTTTGATGTTTGATGGTTAGCAGACTCGTGAGTTCGTATGCTATGCAGATTATGATTATGCAGGTGATTTGGATAAAATAAGGTTATTAACAAGCTATATCTTTATAGTCTTTAGATGTGCTATTAGTTAGAAGGTGACATTGTAATCCACAGTTACATTGTTAACTACTGAAATTGAGTATATGATATTGATTGAGGCTGTAAAATAGAGCATATGTGTGTAAGGTCTTTTAGGTAGTTTTGGATTGGACCGACAAGTACCAATCGTACATTGCGATAGTCAAAGTGTCATTCACTTAGTTAAGAATCCAGACTACTATGAATGGACAAAGTATATTGATGTTAGACTTTATTTCGTTAGAGAAAGTATCAATGATGGTACAATTATAATTCAAAAGATAGCCATAGTTGAGAATCCTGCAGACATGATGATGAAATCATTACTGGTTGATAAGTTCAAACATTATTTGAACTTAGTCAATATTTTTAGAGATTGAATATTCTTGTCAATGCAAGCTAAGGTGTAGAATTATTGAGTGTGACTTGTATTTGTCAACATTTATGGGAGGACTTTTTGCCTCATGCACAGGACCGCTTTCGGTGCTTGTTGGTGGGTGGTAGCTGGAAGGCCAAAGCATTAAATGCAAGGCTTATAAGGGTTCTCTATAAATAGAGAACCATTGCTTCATCTGAAACATCAAGCAGAAGTAAGAAGCAATAAGAGCTTCTGAGAGTGAGAGCAAAAATAGAGAGTGAGAGAAAATTTCAAGAGTGTAGTATATGTGTGTATACATTGAGAATTTTTGGGTATACTCTCTAGTCACTATAATACTACAATTGTAGTAGGAGATGGTCTCATTGAAAAATATTATATTTTGTACCACTTGTGTGAGAGAGCGTAGATAGGTGTTTACCAAAATATTTCAAAAATAGCTAATTAAACTATGGTAAACCCTTTGTCTAATGGACAAAGTTTGATTCTCGATCTCAATTCGGAGAAGGGAATCACTTCCTCTTGGGATTTTAGTCCAAGTTAGTATCTTAAAGGAGTTCAAATGATGATTTCGAATTCAAGATGGTTATGCAAATTCAAAATCGAATGTTTATGTGTGCTTTTAACTTAATGAACAATAAGTTTGAAGATAAGAAAGGTTTTGTTTCTGAAAAATAAGAAAATGTAAATGCAAATGAAAATAACTTAAGTGTAAATGACATGGATTAAAGTGCATTTGAAGTAAATGTAATAGGTAATGTAAATTACAGAAAATAAAAGCATAAAGTAAAATAATTCAAAGTAAATGCAATGAAAAGTAAACATACAAGTATATAGATTGCAAGAAAGTAAAGTTGCAGAAAAATAATAAAAACAAATAAAGGAAAGCAATAAAAGAACTCAAATGACCCTTGAAAGACTCACTTGATAAGGAGTAGAAGAGAATTTGCAAAGAAAGTAAAGATTGGAAATGTAAAATGAACTTTGTATTTAAAATTGCATTGAAATTGAAAATGGTACATGAATAAAAGTGGATGAAAATATATTAGACTAGACTTGTGTGCTGTTTGCTCGAAATGTCAATGGATGTGAGAGCATGAGTTTACAAGTATTTGTGAGTAATGAATTTCCAATCCCTAAATGTTTTCATCATCTTGGTATTTATAGACTTCCTATGTAACTACTATTTTCTCAAGATCTTGACATGTGTCTAAAACAAAGATAACTACTAAATGATTAGTAATCTTTGTTTAATAACCACCAAATTCTTGTTAGTAATCCTTGTACTACAAGTAATTGCTTAATTTCAATTATCAATCATTGTGTTGTCTTGATCTAACATCTGCAACCGCTATTAACTTCTAATTTAAATTCAAAAATCTTTTTTTTTAAATTCAAACTTCAATCTTCAACCACTTTTTGGTTTTCCATCTAGTCGGGATCTTCTATTCTTCTTCAAGAATTTGCTAAGTGTAGCTACGTTTCAAATCTCGACTTCGATATTGAATCAAAACCTCAATACCTAATATGAAGACAAAATGACCTCGATTTCATATTACGATTTATTTTGTCAATTTCAAGTTTCCATTACAACAACAACTGCTGAAGTTTTCGATCTCGAAGATCTACTCGAAATTCTTAATTATAAAATCAAACGTAACATCTTTATTGTCAAATCAAAACTAACACTAATTTTATAATCTAACATCTTTTGATGACAAATCATAACAATTTCTTTTGTCAATTCCCAAACTGAACAACGTCATCTTGATGACTTTGTTACCCTTGAGTCTAATTAGATTTGTGGAGTCATAAAGTAACCTTTCGATACTTACTCGATATCAATAAATTGAAAAGTGTTATTTTTCACCAACAGATGCCCCCCAATATTTATTCTTGAAGTTTTGAGAGATAAATATTTTATTCTTTCTGAGCATTCCCTTTCGATTACAACTAAATTCTCATTTCAAATCATCTTGTCAGTTGAGTCATGCAAATGAAAAGTCAAATGACAAAATCTGTAATTTTGCCACAAATCTCCATTAACTTTTTAGTTACCACGTGGCCACTCTCCCACTATCCAACTACCTCCACTTTTTGGGGAGTTACAAAGTTCATGATGAGCCATAATGGATAAAATAACTTCAGCCGTACTCTCATCATGTCACATTTAATGGGGTCTGCACGTTTTTCTCTTTCTTCTCCTTTCAGTTACTTTTGAAAATATGTTATTTAAAAGGTTTCAAAGGTCTGCTCTTTCCTTCTCTTACACGTTCATTGAAGCTTTTCCCCTGTGTAGTCTCTCTCAATTTCAGTTTCTTAGAAATTGTTCTTGCAAGCTCCTTGCCTTCTTTAAACTTCTAATCATCAATGGCTTCTTCTCCTTCAAAAACTCCATCTGCGCAAGCTTTTTTCACAAGTTCAGAAACTAAAAAGGCAAACAAATTACCAGAACCGCTATAGTGACAACCCCACTGCAGAAATAAGGCATGTCTTACATCATAAACCCCTTGATTGATAACTCTGAACTCTAGAAAACTCAGGTAATGATTCTTTTTTCCATTGGCCAGAGAAAGCTTTGCATTCCTAGGTCCAACCCTTCCTTTGGGACAATATGATTCCATCTAGACTTTCTTTCCTTGTATTAGTGGAGAGTCAATCCTAGCTTTTCAACCTTCTTTGAAAATTAATTTCTTTGATTATAGCTCACCACCTACGAGCTCCCATACTAAATCATTGTATATTAGGTGGTTGAATCGAGTCAAAAATGCCAAACAAGCTGCTTGGAAAGCAGTTGGTATTTTCAATTTTATTCAGCTGAGCAGGGAGTGTTTGGAGTACAATACTCCTATGCTGATTAGCTCCCTATTCTTTTGGAACATATCTACCAATTCCTTCCATGTTCTCTATGGAATGTTGACCCCCACTCTTTTCGAAATAGCTGCCATTACTGGCCTCAAGCCTACTGGCAAAGTAATCACTAACACCATGAGTCCTATAAAAATAATCGAACTTGACTTCACTAAGCTGACTTATATTGCCTTCATCGAGAATAACTTTCTCGAGACTGATGAAGTCTCCGATGAAGAGCATGTAGCCTTCCTGATGCTTTGGCTTAGTGCTTTTGTCTTTTGTAGTAGATCTCTCCAGATCCCAAAATCTCTTCTTCCTCTAGCCACCATTCTTCACGAGGGCTCTCCTCGTTGCTTGAGCAAGCTAATTCTTGCTTAGCAATATGCTTTGATGTCAGAAGCCACCAACCTTCTCAAGCCAGAGACTAAACCTCTCACCAATCTTGGAGGTCCTTTATGGCTGCTACAGCTTTGGCTTAATGCCATCCTTGAACCCCATCTCTGGAGTTCTGCCATCTCAACTAGTTTTAAGATAATCGAAGGTTCGCGATTGTCACAGCTCTATTATGCCTCAAAACCAGGTAGTGAAGTCGAAGACTTTAGGTTTTTCTTTTCACTATTCCTTACCATGAGGCGACACACCATAATTTCAACTTCTCCCATTTTTCTCTTCGAAATTGTGGTCCTACATGGTTTCAACAAGCATATTTGTGCCCTACTCCTGGAGCACAAATTGAAAACCACAATATTTGGAGCAACATCTTCACAACTTCAATCCTTTTTGTTAGTTATCTTAAATCAAAAGACTTCAACCTCCAAATTTACTTACCCTCATGTGTCTCCAGGCAATTTAGATTCTCACAATGCATCCTTGCTCTTATCTCACTCAAACATAAGCACCAAATCTACGAGTCAAATGCAAAAGACTTCGAACAATACAAAATATTCATGAAAAAAAATTCTGACATGAAAAAATAGTTTAACCCCTTCGAGTATGAGCCATCTTTTTACTCAACCCCAGGATTCGAAATCTGGTGGAAAACATACTACTCTTCATAGGAGCGATCATTGGGAGACTGTTTTTTAAGATTTACTAATGTAGGTTCCTCTATGCAAACTGTATCTGCCTCAAAGAAAATAAAAGGTATGCACCTTAAAAAAATTCTAAGTTTGAGAAATTCTTCAAAGTCAAATATGATCCTCGAAACTTAAGACTGGTGATTCGAGAGGCTAAACAAGTCCTGAAACAAAAGAAACTCGTTTCATTGGTGCGTTGGTTTCAAATCCTTTCACCTCATTTGATCGATTTGAAACCCCACTAAAGTTTCCTCCACTTCCTAATACTCCTTTTGCTATGGCAAATAAGTTTCCAGACCCCAAAAGTGGAGCGTTGGGTGTTGGCAAGGATCCGAAGAAACGAGAAATAACTTTTGCATCCTGCTATCTGGACAACTGCCAGATTCCAATTTTTGGAAACACTCGAGTAATAAAATATCCGCCATATGATAAAGTCTTAAGTCTTTAACTTCTATAATTTCCTCATGTTTTTGATTCGACTACTAATTACTGTATTCGTTATTATAGCCTTGAAAAGGACCAAAGTGATGGAGGATGAAGATGAAGATTGGGAGGATGAACCTCCAAGGCCTATTAAAATCCAAAAAACCAAATTGAAAGCCTCGGTAAAGATAACCTCTTCATCTTAACCTTCAATAAAGCCTGCTCCAGCTCCTTTAAAACTAATAATTTCTGAGAAAAAGAAAAAGATGGTCGAAAAGGCTACTCCTACTGCCTCTCCACAGTCTAAGGTAAAAGGTGTTCAAAACTATAGACGTTTGTTATACTATTTTTTCTTATATCAATGTTTCTCATTTCTGACTTCGATTTCCTTATTTTAGGGAAAAGGCATTGAAGAAAGCCACATGAAACTAGGCGAGTAAAGCATACAACATCAAAGGAGGTGCATGTTATAAGTTCTAATAGTTCTGAAGGCTCCTCTCAAGAAGATGATGAACTAATTTTTGTGAGGAGTGCTGCACCGAATTACAAAAGTAATAAAAAGTGAGTAAGTGTATCGTCCTATGAGAATTAAGTTATTAATTATTAAATTCACTGAAAGTGACACTATTTAAGCTAACGAAGAAAGAAATTTATTGTAAATTCAATTAAAAAGAAATATAAGTAAGCAAAACGATAAATCAAAAGGGTGAAAAATAATGGTATTAAAGCGTTAGAGTTCAGACTTCACTTGAACTCTTTAAATGCACATTCAAATATTGGTTTAATTATGTTCTATTTCAATGATTTATGATAAATTCCTAAAATTAATTAATACCTAATCCCTTAGTATATTAATCCTTTTATACTATTTGAAATTAACTAAACCCTTAGTCTAACCCCAAATAGAAAGGCATTATCAAGAACGGAAGAATTAAAAGAAAAATCACATAACCTACAATGTTTATTTCTAGCGATTGCAGAAATTATAGTGTTTATTACATGTTCTAGGTTCATGCAAATTTTCTCAAATCATACATCAACCCAAAAGATCATTCCCAAATTGATCAAGTTTAGAAAAACATTAAGAATAGAGATAAACACATAAATCATGAAATAGAAACATCAATTAAACCCATAAAAGAAGTTACATCATTTAAGAACAAGATTCATCATCCCCCTAACAAGGGAAAATTAGTTACCTATGGAAAAATAAGAACACAAAGGGAAGAATATGACAAACTCTATTATAGAAAGGTGGAAAAGTTGAAGAAAATCCTTAATCTTCAAACTTAATTGTGCCCACACCACTTTTGGGTTTGTGCCTTTTGACGGCTGCCGCCTTCTGTCTAAGTGTGTAAGAGTGTGTGAAAAGTGCCCTGAATTTAGAAAAACATTCTTATTTAAAAGAAATTCACACTGCTGTTTATGCGTTTAGAGCTCAAGCACTCAGTTTCAAGTGCTCAAGCACTAGATCACTTAAATCACGGTGTAGTATTCACAACCAGCGCTCAAGCGTTGATTGTTTAGCACTCAGGAGCTGGCTCACTTAAGTGGAACTCTCTAGCACGCATTTGCATACTCAAGCGGTGGATACCCTAGTGTCTGGATGAAATTCTTTTTTTTCTTCCTTGATCAAGCATATGATCTTTTTCGCGTGTAATTACCTAACAAAAACACATAAAAACACGTAATAAGAACACAATTAAAATAATAAAAATATAACAAGACTTGAAAACAAAACTCAATTAAAAAGATGAAAATATGATAAAAACCTATGGTTTTGAACCTTAAAAATATGAATTTTTTACAGGTTTATCACTCCCCAAAACTTAATCTTTTACTTGTCCTCAAGCAAAAAACAAAAACAAAAACAAAACAATAAGACTAAATAAATAAAAACTCAAAACACACAAACTCAAACATAGTAATACCGGGTATTAAAAATCATTCATATCCTCGAAAATTGCTTCACAATCTAATTTCAAAGTGTCACACATGAACAATCCAATTGTCACATCATCTCTCACATGCAACTCTCATGCAAAAATGACTTCCTAAAAACATAAATGAAAGACTTAATCTCCTCATAAAGTATAAACTAGGTAGATTTATAAAACTACAAATGCACATTGTAATATCCTGGAGAATCATGTTAGGCATGTATAACGTTACATAGGTAGTCTGATACTTATTTAGCATGTTAGTTAAGTTTCATGACAAATTGAGTTAATTTAAACACTTTGTTGCAACACAAAATATGGTAAATGACTTAAAATGACTTAGAAAATAGTATAAATTGTTATTTGGAGGGAAACATGTGTGGATAACTTGTTTCTAGGTCACAAATTAGTTAAGTAAGGTGTGGTTAAAGTTTCAAGATAATATAAGTTAGTTTTGTATTTTTAGGCATACTGGTTGTGCATTTAAATACCGAATTAACTCCTAGAAGATATGAAAAATCATGAAAATGGTGAAACAATAATTTAGATGAATCTTATGATTTATTCTAAAGTTGTTGGAAGTTGAAAAACTTGAATTAGCATAATTCAGGTGTTCTTAGCAGATAAGAAAGTTACAGCAAAATATCCTAAGGATATTTTGGTAAACTCTCATTTCTTCTCCCTCTCACGTATACATAGCTATTGCTGCAGAATGAGAAGAGAAATGAAAAAATAGAGAAAGAAAGAAATGAACGAAGAGAAGAGAGAAAGGGGAAGAGGAGAAAGAGAAGGAAATCAAGGGAAGCTCAAGGACAAAGGTCAAGCTTGAAGATCTTCATCCAAAATCAGAGGTAGTGGTTTATGTCCATATTCATCTTTTTTCTCTATTTTCACTATAGATGCACTTTTGGTACTTAAGAGGTCAAAACGAGTTCTAGAGGTGTTTGATGAGTTTGGCTTACATGAATGTGTTTCTTTGATCATTTATGACTTGTTCATAGCATAAGTTGAAGCTAGAAGCTTAGAACATCTCATTTAGGCCATTGATGCCCAAAAATAGGGGTTAAGTCAAGCTAAGTGAGATTTTGATCCATAATCCAAATTACAAGGTTTAAGTTAGTGGTTGATGATTTCTAAGTGTTTAATAACTGATTAGGGACCTAAGATTACCTAGAAATTGGATTGGAATGGCCAAAATCCATGAAAAGAACTAATAGAACAGTATCGTAGTTCTGCAGAAGTTCTCTGGTTGAGAGACAGGACTCGTATCCGAAGACCCGGGGGGAGGAGGGGATGTGTCCCTCTCTGTCTATCCAGTTCATGAAACAATGTTCACAGAGCAAGACACGGGGGAGGGGGGCGTGTAATCAGATATGGCCCGTGTCTGAGGCCAGAATCTCCAAAAATGTTATTTTTTGATGTTTTTAAGTTCTTGGCTAAATAAGATCATTAGTATATGTTTCCTAAAGTATATTAAGGCACAAATGAGGATATTTTCAAGAGGGAAATTATCACCTAGTATGTTTGAGGAAGTATAAACCTTTGAGCATTCAAGAGTTATAATTTGCCTTAGGTAAGTATTTAGTACCTTAGGCTACTTTTGTGGTAAAATATGTCACTTAAGAGTAATGAGTGATGAGTTAGTATAAATTAAAGTTTAGCTTATGAATGACAAAGTGTTGCTTAGCTATCACTTAAGAGGTGATGAGAAAGTAATAAATAAGTTCCAAGTTGCCAAAAAGTTGAGTGCCATAGACCCTAGTTGGCAAGGGTGAAGGCCATAGTGCATGAAAGCTCTTAAAGAGTGAAATAGAGTTAGTAATGCAAAGTTAGAAAGTGTACAAGTCTAGTTGGCATTTGGATAAGTGTCGTAGTACATGAACTGCTCTTACAGAGAAGAGGTATTCTTAGTAGTTCAAGATGAACTTAGTATAGAGTTATGTGGTAGTTATGTTAGAGTTAGGACATAACTCCGCATTATCATACACTTCACTTCATATATACTTGCTATCCCTAGAGATCAGTGAGTGGAGGCATCCACTCAATTTGGTAGCGATATCCACCTACTTTACGGTAGACTACTTAGTAGTAGAAGAAGAATCCTTGTTATAGTAATAGACTTTGCCCCTACTAGTTAGGCTATAAAAGGTCCCACATTATTATGATAGAGTATCTCCTTGAGCAGGGGGAATAGTTAAGTATCACGATACTACACCTACACTGTACATACTTTTCTTTGAGCATAAATCATCACACCATTTCATAATTTAATATTTATTTAGTTTGGAATCTATTTTTGGTTTGTGTATGTTTTGTTATTGCATTGTGCCTTTGGTGACAACTGTATGGGTAGTTGTCTGGTCGATGATTTCTAAATGATTGTATGGACAGTTATTTGTTATCATCATAGTTTTGGTTATCAGATCAGAAGTATAGAATTTCTTAGGAACTACATAGAGAAATGAAGTTTTGTAATGATTCTTATGCAATGAGTTTCAGTAAGTTTATCAGTTTAAGTTAGTGTGAACACCCAATTTTGTCCAGAAAAAAAAATAAAAAATAAAAAATGGTTATGGATGACCAATAGGAAAAATTAGTTAACTTTGCTTCTATTAATCAATAATAAAAAATAATAATAAAAAGTAATGAAAATAAATAAAAGTAAATAAGGCATGCAAAAAGAAAAAGAAAAAAGAGAGAGGTTTGGGCTTGGATCCATTTGGCTTACTTATCTACCCAGATCCACCCCATGACCTGGATCCACCTATGACCCAAATATTGTGTCAAGAGAATTTGAGAGACAAAAATTGATGTAAGTAGTTTCAGTTATGAGCAACTTGGAAGGACTCCCATCTGTGGAGAGGGATTGAAAGCTTTTTTAAGGGTTATCTGTATTGAGAGAGAACTAATTTTTATTTTCAATCTATATTGTGAGGGTGAGATAAGCTAAGAAGTTTGAAGAAAGTCTATTGTAGTTATGGATTCATAGCCATTTAGAAAGTCCTTTGCTCAGTATTTTTTTCCTCTCTTATTTTCTTTCCTACCAATGTATCATGTTAACTATTTGAATGATATCACTTGAGCTTTTATTCAGCACATTCAGCTTATACTATGCATTTTGTTTGTTTAGTTGGGTGCTGGATCCCTTTTTCTTTTCTTATAAATTCATGTTTGATATACATGTGAACTGCGAATTTGTAGTGGTTGACCATGATTTTGATTTCTAGCAAGTAATTGATGGGATTAGATATTTCCTTATGTTTCTGAGTTAGTGTGATGCTATCTTCCCTCTTTTAAATAGTAGAACATGTTCAAGAAAATTGCATGTTAACTGTTTGACCAAAAAGCCATCACATGTGTATATATATATACATATGTTTTCCTACGTGTATGACATGAATACTTTGCTTCCCCTAAAATTAGATTGTTCTGTTTCTGGGAGATGATTTAGTATCATGATTGTGTTGTCACATTTTTTTGTCATGTTGATTGGGATTTGTAGAATCTTCGGTTTCTTTCATAAGGGGTATCTTTTGTGTTATTGGTACAAATTTGACTTGAGTTAACAAGGATACTTAAGAAGGATTTCATTTTGCTTACTATAGCTTACTTCATTTGGAAATTTGCATACCTGTTTATTGCTGGTTATTCATAAAAGTGAGAAAGAAAAGCTGATATCAGAATTATGATTCGCTGTTTATTTTGTTTTCACTTGTTTCTGTGGTTTCTCTGGTCTGAATTATTTCCCTTTGTTAATAAATCTCTATTGTGACAATGATTAGGAGCATAAATACTTTCTTAAGAATGCCTAAGTCTGATGTTAGTTGGCTGGGTATTCTAAAGGCTTGTATCATGTTTTTTTTCTTTTCCTTGTGATTCTTCATTCCACTTAATGATGGAGTTTGGGCTGAGACAAAATCTTGTGTGTTCCATGATAGGGTTTTTAAATGTAGCTGTCCATGTTGGTCTACGTTTGTTTAGGGTGTACTAGTTTGTTTGCTTGTTGTTTTTGTCGATTACAAGTTAATAATAATTGGACAACCTGATGCAACTAGGCCTGTACAAGTGCCTTACATGTGTGCCTAACATGTTTCTATGTGGTAAAGAAATCTAGAGATATGGACAATTGTGTGGCTAGTGGTCCCTATGCATAACTTTGCATTCTTATCAAGTTTGAAAGTGCGAAAATGAAGGGAATCAAATCATTTAGAATTGAAATAAAATGAACAGCCAAAAGAAAATAACCAGGATTGAATAAGTTAACAAGTAATAAAAATGGTAGGTGCCGTGGTAGTAATTCACGTGAAGTGCTTTTAGTGAATGTCATCTTTTCTTTTCTTTTTATTAGTAGTTTTTTTTTTTTTTGTATTGTGTTTATAGTGTTCTTAGGAAAGTAAAAATAGAAAACAAAAATTAAAAAATGACAAAAAAAATAAAAATATATATATAAAAAAATAAAATAAAATGAAATAAAAAAATATTTGAACCTTGTTAAGAAGAATAAAGTGAGATTAGTTGAAATTTGTGACAACTTATTAATCTTGTTTTCTCTTTTAAGATCATTTAAGTTGTGACAGTTTGATGATTCATTTTTTTAACAAAAAAAGAAAATTAAAATTAAAAGAATTTTCAAAATAAAAAACCTTTTCAAAATTAAAAATAATTAACTCATTTATTTTCTAAAGAACTACTTGGCTTTGAGTTCCTCATTGCATATGAGGATACGTAGGAGTAGAATCTCTATTCTGTCAGCCAAAATTAATAATTTTTCATAATTTATTTGCTTATTTCGTTATTTTTAAAAGGGTAAAACAAATATTTTCAAGAGTTATTAAAAATTGTATAACTGACTTAAGGTACCGTCTCAAGATGGGTGTATTAGGGGTGTTGTGGGGATTAAGTTTCTACCCTTCCCTCTACATAACCAACTCCCGAATCCAATTTGGTTTTGAAGACCATTTTTCTAGGTTTTCTAATTTTTCCTTGATTTAAATAAAATTGGTGGCGACTCTTAAATTATTTTATTTTTTTGCCACTCTCCCGCGATCACGGTCATGACAGTTAGGTTTATTCATTTTTGAATGTTTATACTATTGGTTTTGGTATACTTATACTGAGAAATATAGTTTCTCACCCTGTTTGTTGCCATTTAAATCTAGGTGGAAGTTCATCCAAGGGTAAGAAAAAAAAGTATGAAGACTAGGATAATTTTTATGCTTATAGTTTAAAGCTTTGTATTTATTTACTTTACTTTTAGTTTGTATAAAGTTTATGTACACAATGATCCCTTTTTGTAGCAATATGTATGTATATAACTTTTAGTTTCTACAAGGCTTTCCATTATTATTTACTTAAATGATATGAATTAGTATGATGTTTAAGTTAGAAGTAGCATAACTAATGTTGTTTATCCTAGAGTATGTTTGATATACTAAGATATCAGTATTAGGGTGTTACACACATCGAACCCATATCAATAGGGTTATTTTTCATCTTTCTCTCCATTAATGTAAACAACACATAACTAATAATCAAAAGAGACTTTACAAAGCTTGTAATATAAGGCTAAGGGTATGAGTTAATAATGAAGGGGTAGGATAATGAAAACAAAAGTTGAGATACAAAATCATGCAAATTTCACAATTCAAGCCTCAAAATATTAAACAAGTGTAAAACAGAGCATAAGAATCAACACAACATTCACTTTTTTTTCCGTTCTTTTCTTTTTCTTCTTTCCTTTTCTAACACCTCTATCCCCAAACTTATTTATTTGTAACATAATGGGTGAACTTTCTTTTCTTTTTTTTATTTTTTTTAATTCCCAGCTCCACAAAAATTTATGCACAAAAATAACAAAGACTTAAATAATAAAATAATATAAGATATGCACTCAACAAAGGTTATGTAAAAGAGGAAATTTTTTTTATATATGTGGGTATGGAAAAAAGAAAATGTGGGTAAAGAAAAAAATAAAGGCCAAACAATAATAAGGCTGCAAAAGGAACCTAATGATATACTATATTCACAGGTTGACTTGAAAGGCTCAAACGGTCCAAAGAAGGCCCTTATCATTTTCTTAATCATGCATTGCCTAGGATTTTACATCAAGAGAGAATCAAACAATCTTCTAAATGCAAATCATCCACACACATCATTCCCATAAACTTTCTCTAAGCCTGACATGCATGCATAATCCAAAGTCTATCAAATATAAAGATGGGAAGAACATCCATAACAATTGAAACAATAGAGATAAATGTAACTTATGGATTCTCATATGCTATTCCAAGAAAACAGATCAATCCATAATTTAAATAATCATTGGATATTCAATTTAACGCACTGGCATGCACAGTTTCAACACAATAGGGTGATGATGACAAAATAAAATAAAAAAGAACAAATAAATAAATGCAAAAATTAAAAGCTAAAGGAAAGAGAAGAAAAATCTTTTTGGTGACCGACAACTATATACATCCCTCTACAAAGGCTCCGAACTCAGGGAGGCACCTAAGCCGACTCAATATTACCTTCAAAACAAAAATAGAAAAATGATAATCAATAAAATAACAAATAACAAAATAATAACAAAAATAAAAGAGTAAACAAAAAGAAAGAAAATTTGGGTTGCCTCCCAAAAAGCGCTTGTTTAATGTCATTAGCTCGACGTTGCCTATTATTATTATGGTAGCTTGAAGCAAGAGAAGTAAGATGAGGCCTTTCTTTTGTCAGATCTTTGCCTCCATACTCTGTCACTAGCCTTGGAATCCTCTCCAAAGACATTTTAAACTCGACTTGAACCTGGTTATTATGAATACACCTTAGCTTGTGGAATTTCATCAGGCCATGAAGGTCTCAATTTTTCAACAGATGACAAATCAAGTTTCTATTTATCAGAAGATTTCGGCCCTTTGTGCAATGAATTATGAGAAATGGGAGGACCTATCTGCAATGAATCAAGGGAAACATGAGGATCTTTTCCTATTCGAACAATCTTAGAGAGATGAGGACTTTTCTCCTTTTCATCAACAACCTTGGAAGTGGGAGAGTCAGCATTAATCAATGGTGGAGGGCTCTTACTAGCCAGATCCTGTAGAGACTTATCTTGATTGCATTTACCAGGAGCATAGAGATCTGATATCAATGCAGATTTATAAAAAATATTGATAGTCACCTAATCTCCGTCCACCCTCAAATAAGTTCACCTCTTGGTATATCAATTAACCCTCCTGAAGTAGCTAAGAACTGTCTTTCAAGAATCAGAGGAATATCAGCATCCTCATACATATCTAGAATCACAAAATCAGCCGAAAAAATAAATTTGTCCACCTTTACTAACAAATCTTCAACGATACCATATGGATGTTTGATTGACTGATCAGCTAATTAAAGAGACATTGTAGTTGGCTTCATGTTATCAAGTTGGTGTCTTCAATAACACCAGGTTTTTCAGCCATATAGGCTGAAATTCGAGTCATTTGACTCGAAATTGTACTATTCGTGCAATTTTCAGTTATATAAGCTGCAATTCCCATTATTACAACTTAAGGCCGAATATACTCAGCTTGAAATGTTAAATAGGCGTCTATACGCCCTAGAATCATTTTGAGTAAAGCAAGCAATCTCACTCCTTATCTTCATAAACATTGATAGAGGAAAATATCGAGTGAGGAACTTACTAACTAGATCATCCAAAGTGGAGATACTTCCTTGAGGCTGGGCTTGTAGCCAGCTCTTGGCTTTATCTCTCAAAGAAAATGGAAAAAGTCTTAATCTGATGGCATCATCACTAGTTCCATTATATTTGATAGTATCACAGAGTTACAAGAAGTTAGTAATGTGTAAGTTTGGATCTTCTGTTTGACCTCCCCCAAACTGATTCTGTTGCACTAGCTGTAGAAGAGCTGGTTTGATTTCAAAATTATTAGCCTGAATAACAGGGCGCACAATACTAGTAGAAACATTCTCAGCAAATAGAGTTGTATAGTTAGCCATAGTGGGTCTTCTTTGTGCATTAGCTTCAGCCATTTTCTCTTCTTCAAGTTTCTTCCTTTCTCTAACTGCTTTCTTGTTTGCTTTTGTTGTTCTCTCTATCTCTAGATCAAAATGCAATTCTTCTGACTCCACAGAACCTTGCATAAACAAACAAATAAGCAAATCAGAGTGAAGTAAAGAAAAGAAATTAAAATTTAAAAACAAAAGATAAAAAATAAATGACTAATAAAAATAAACAAAGAAAACAAAGAAACAAATTAAAAAAGAAAATTAAAATTAAAAATTAAAATAAACAAAAGAAAAATAAAATTAAACAAAGAAAAATAAATGTTTAAATTAGTATCTTTTCAACTACTATTTAATATTAATAACAATAATCCCCGGCAACGGCGCCAAAAACTTGTTGTGAAAATCGGTAATTACACTGAATCGCAAAAGTAATAAAAAATGAGTAAGAGTATTGTCCCATGAGGATTAAGTTATTAATTACTAAATTCGCTGAAAGTGACACTATTTAAGCTAACGAAGAAAGAAAGTTATTGTAAATTCAATTAAAAAGAAATATAAGTAAGTAAAACAATAAATCAAAAGGGCAAAAAATAATGGTATTAAAACGTTTGAGTTTAGACTTTACTTGAATTCTTTAAATACACATTCAAATATTAGTTTAACTACGTTCTATTTCAATAATTTATAGTCAATTTCTAAAATTAATTAATACCTAATCTCTTAGTATATTAATCTTCTTATACTATTTAGAATTAACTAATCCCTTAGTCTAACTCTAACTAGAAAGATATTATCAAGAATGAGAGAATTAAAAGAAAAGTCACATAACCCACAACGTCTATTCCTAGCGATTACAGAAATTATGGTGTTTATCACATGTTCTAAGTTCATGCAAATTTTTCTAAATCATACATCAACCCAAAAGATCATTCCCAAATTGATCAGGTTTAGAAAAATATTAAGAATAGAGATTAACACGTAAATCATGAAATAGAAATATAAATTAAACTCACAAAAGAAGTTACATCATCTAAGAACAAGATCCATCATCTCCTTAACAAGGGAAAATTAGTTACACATGAAAAAAGAAGAACACAAAAGGAAGAATATGACAAGCTCCATTGTAGAAAGGTGGAAAAGTTAAAGAAAATCCCTAATATTCAAGCCTAATTGTGCCCACACCACTTTAGGATTTGTGCCTCTTGACGGCTGTTGCCTTCTGTCCAAGTATGTAAGAGTGTGAAAAAGTGTCCTGAATTTGACAAAATTTTCTTATTTAAAAGAAATTCACGTTGTTGTTTATGCGTTCAGCGCTCAAGCACTCAATTTCCAGTGCTCATGCCCTGGCTCACTTAAGTGGAACTCTCTAGAGTGCATTTGCGCGCTCAATTGGTGGATACTAGCACTCAAACATTGGTGTCTAGATAAAATTCTTTTTTTCTTCCTTGATCCAGCATCCAATCTTTTCTACGTGCAATTACCTAACAAAAACACTTAAAAACACATAATAAGAAAATAATTAAAAATAAAAACATAACAAGACTTGAAAACAAAACTCAATTGAAACGATTAAAAGATGATAAAAACTCAAGATTTTGAACAGTAAAAATATGAATTTTTTTACAGATTTATCAAGTGCTAAATTAGCATCAGCTACTCAGAGAGTTGAACCTTCATTAGTAAGTTATATATATATATATATATACATTTCCTTACCTTCAAAATCTTTTTTCATCGTATAGTTAATATTTTTGAATTATGAACATGAATCTTCTCCAAAAGAGCATAGGGAGTCCACTCCCATATCTTCAAGAAGATTTAGGACTCCTTCACCTATCTCTTCTTACCCAAGGGATTCGAATCCCCTTCCAACCCAACTCAGCCTTGGTCAGAAGCAACTTTAGCCTTGAGTTCTTGCTTTGACAAAATGTTCGATGCTGAGGTTCAAGCCAAAAAATAATAGCACTAAGGCACAAGATATCCCCATCGAAACTAATGTTGAGGTCTGACATTTAATAAATTTATTTAGTCTTTTACTTGTCTCAAATTATTCTAACCTTATCTCTACATTCCCCAGGAAAACATAGTTTCTGAAGTTGGACCTAATTCCAAGGTTCTTTTCATTGAGATAGACGTTTATGATTACTTTTTAAACTGAAATCATTAAATATATACTAGAATTTTCATAAGCAAACATTCATTGCCAATTTTCTTTGATGCAGGAAAAAATCATCCCTACACTTGAAAACATTCCTGCTGAGACCGAAATCCCAGTTTCAATTGAAACCATTCGGGTTTCTAAGGCTGCACCCTCTACTGCCAAAATTCTATCAATTCAAACTAAAATCTATTTCGAGGAAGAAGTAGAAACCATATGCATTGATGATGATGATGATGATGGGGATGACATCCAGAAACGTCTGAAAGATATTTTATCTAAACAATCTTTATCCTTGAAGTCTCATCATTCGACAGCCCACTCAAAAGTGGAGGTCCAAAGTATTTTTGACCCCTAGCTATTAAAAGAACTGGTTGATCTTTCAAGCTTTAGGCTAGACCAAGTTATGGTCATTGAAGAGAAAAAACAAAAAATGTTAGGCTTACTTGACTAACTAAATCAAAACAAGCAACTTCTGGATTCGAATGCCCAATCAATGGTCTAGAAGTTAATTGACCTTACAAAGGACTTGTCAACCAAGCTTCTCAGCATTAATCAAGTCATCACCAATAACCAATAATTACTCGAACAAAAGAATTAATTGATGGTAAATGTTGTTAAGGTAAAAAGGAAATACTTGAAGCTCACTTTTATTCTTTCATCGACTCAGCAAAATATTAATCAAAATGAAGAACGAATTAAGGAGCTTAAACAAGAACTGCTACTGCTTAAAGAACAACAAAGTGAACTTCGAGCCCTGACTGGGGATTGTGCAAGTCAAGAACAACCTCTTAATGAGACCTACGAATGGTGGACTAATGAAGGCAATCAAGTGATGCAAGCTATCCAGAACTTAGTTCCATCTTTCGAAGCAGCCTTCGAGGAAAAGAAGAGAATTGTAGATGCTTGGGCCTCTTTGTTTTCAAAGCTTCAATAAATATTTATATATTTTGTAATGACAATTCAAATTTTGATTACTTTTGAATTGAAACTATGATTTTTTTTATAATAAAATTTTAATTTCGTGAATGGTTGGTCTGTATGTCTTTAAGTATTTACCATTTATCGAAGTGATCTTTTAGTTTGAATTAACATTAGTAATCGAATAAACATTACCAAAATAAACTTTTTCGATTCAATATGGCCTCTCCCAATTTGGGGACCATTTCCTAAATGACTTTGATTTTTTCTCCATAGGTAAAATAATCTTCCAGACTAAATCACCAATAACAAACTCTTTTCTCTTGACTCGAAGATCATAGAATTTTACAATTCTTTCTTTTTGTCAAATCAAATTTTTAAGAGCAATTAATCTTTCCTCATCTAATTAATTTAGTTCATCAAACATCAAATCCCAATAATCTTGGGTAAGAATTTCATCTTGATGTTGTAACCTAATTAACTGAAGATTAATGTTGATTAGTAAGACAGCATCATGACCATAAACTAAATGATATGGCATTGTACTAATAACTTCCTTAGGATAATTTCGATAAGCCTATAAAACTTGGCTCAAAGTCTCATGCCAACTCCTTGGCTTCCGACTAACATGTTTCTTAATTAAACTAATTAAAATTTTATTGGCTGCTTTGACCTGCCCATTAGCCTGAGCGTAATAAGGAGTCGAAGTAAGTAATTTAATATTCCTTGACTTAACAAACTCAGTAATATAACGTCCAATAAACATAGTGCCTTAGTCAGTAGTTAAAGTTTGAGAAATACCAAATCTATAAATAATATTTTCTTCAATAAAATTAATAATATCTTGCTGAGTAGCATCCTTCAAAGGAATTGCCTAAACCTATTTCGTAAAATAGTCTATGGCAACTAATATATGTTTGTGCCCTTTAGAAGATGGTGGATGAATCTGGCCTATCAGATTGAGGGCCTATCCTCGAAATAGCCAAGGTTTTATAATCGAATGTAACTCACTCACAGGAACATGCAGAATGTTTCCATGCTTTTGACAATCCTCGCAAAACTTAGTGTATAAATGACAATCTTTAGCCATTGTAGGCCAATAGACTCTCTGCCTGCGCAATACCCATTTCATCTTTCCACCAGCTTGATGAGCACCACAAATACCTTTGTGTACTTCTGCTAAAGCTATATATTCTTCTTTTTCACTTAGACATGTCAATAAATTTTCATCTACTAACTTTTTATAAAGTGAATATCCCATTATAACATAATGTAAAGCTTTGTATTTTAATTTCCTTTCGATTGCTATGTTTGGGTTTTGTAAATAATTAACAATTAATTTTCTCCAATCAGAATCATCCATATCCTTAATTAGGCATACTTCTAATTCTCGAATGGATATAAATTTTCTCTGATTTTGATTAATTTAATGAAAGTTAAACTTGAAATCTTGTAACTTGAAGCTATTTGGGCAAGCTCATTGGCTTCATAGTTTTTTCCCTCGGAATATGTTGCAATATAACTTCATCGAATTCACACAACAACTTTGCTGAAAAAGCAAAGTACTTAAACAAATTCTGATTAATGCATTTATATTCTCGAGTCAATTACTTAATAATTAATTGGGAATCACCTAATACTTTAACACTTCTGGCTTTAAGTGAAATTAAAGTTTGTAAGCCAGCTATTAAAGCTTTATACTCAGCTTCATTATTCGAACATTCATGCTTTAATTCGAATAAAAATTTAGTTGGAGTCTCAATTGGTGAAATAATTAGAACCCCAAGACCCACACCTCCACTGTGTTTTGATCCATCGAAATATAACTTTCATGGTTTGAAACCAATGTAGTTGATATCTTTTTCTTCGATGTCAACACAAGGGTGGTCAGTCAAAATGTCTGCCAACACTTGGCCTTTTACAGCCTTTTGTAGTACATACTTTAAAGAAAATTCTGTTAAAGTAAGAGCCTATTTTCCTACTCTACCATGCAAGATAGGTTTAGATAACATATACTTTATTATATCAGTTTTTGAAACAACAAGTACATCATGTGGCTTTACATAATACTTTAACTTAGTGCAAGAGAAATACAAAGCTAAGCATAATTTCTCGATTGTACTATATCTTGTTTCAGCATCTATCAAAACTTTACTAAGATAATAAATGGCTCTTTCGATTCCATTCGCATCTTCCTGGGCTAACATACACCCAATAGTTTCATTCGATGCTGAGATATACAACTTCAAAGGGCATCCAAGCACTGGGGGCGTCATTATTAGGGGATTAGTCAAACAATGCTTGATTTGATTGAATGCCTCTTGATGTTCTTCTTCCCATCGAAACTCTTCTTTAGCTTTGAGTTTCAAGAGTGAAGAGAAGACTTTGGTTTTTCCAGATAATTAGTTTGAAATGAACCTTCTCAGGAAATTAACTTTTCCTAGTAGAGACTGGAGCTGCTTCTTATTCGAAGGAGGTGATGCTTCCAGAATATCTTTAGCTTTATTCTGATCTACCTCTACTCTTTTCTTCCGAACCTCAAGAAATTTTACTGAAATATCATTAATGTAAACTTCTATGCATTCTCTCGAATGATTTACCAATCATTAAACTTCTATGAATTTACCAATAACATAATGGAAAATGGTATTCATAACTCTTTGTTATGTGGCTCCAGCATTTTTCAATCCAAATGGCATGACTACCCATTTGAAGGTGTCAATTGCTCAGGACATTGAAAAACTATTTTTGACACATCTTTTTCTGTAATGTAAATTTGATTATACCCAGAATAGTTATCCATGAAACTTAAAATTTCATGACCTGAGGCTGAATCAATAAACATGTCAGCAATAGGCATAGGATATTCATCTTTAGGATTAGCAAAATTTAAATCTCAAAAATCAATACATACTCTTAACTTACCATTCTTTTTCATAACAGGAACGACATTAGAAATTCATTTAACATACCTGGTGGTTTGAATGAACTTAGCCTTTAGTAACCTTTCGATTTCTTCTTTGATCTTTAAGACTACTTCAGGTGCAAATCTTCTTAGAGCTTGCTTGATTGGTCTTTGTCCTGCTTGAGTTGGTAGTCTATGTTCCACCCAATCTTGACTAAACCTAGACATTTCTTTATATTCCCATGCAAAACAGTCTTTATATTCTTCGAGCAAATGAACTAACTCGTACTTAAAACTTGGTTTTATTAGTTTACTTATAAATATAGGTTTATATATTACATCATCCCCTAAATTAACCTTTTCTAAAGGATCTTGTACCTATATCTTTTTAATATCAGAAGACAGAGGAGCTTATTCGAATCCTAAAGGAGAGTAATCATAAATACAATCCAAGTTGGTGTCTTCAATAACACTAAGTTTTTCAGCCATATAGGCTGAAATTCGAGTCATTTGACTCGAAATTTCACTATTCGTGCAATTTTCAGTTATATAAGCTGCAATTCCCATTATTACAACTTAAGGCCGAATATACTCAGCTTGAAATGTTAAATAGGCGTCTATACGCCCTAGAATCATTACAATTTTGAAGCTAAAATGAAGTAGCTTTTGGTATGACAGAGAAACTTATTAGGGTGAGGGCCAACATCTCAACCTCCTTCCTATCGAGAGCTGCTGAATCCCAAATGCAGAATGGTCTGACACCAGACATATATATTTGTAGATCTGCATGGTTCTGATTTACATGACACAGGGTGTCATCAGCCTCAATCATCTCGAGTTCCCCCAACTAATTCCATAGGAACACCTTTTGATGGACAGTCGAAGGAACAACACCCACAGTATGAATCCGATCTCTCCCTAAAAGCATATTGTAACTGGCCTTCGAGGGAACAACTATGAACAAAGTTGACCTCATAACTGAAGTCATTCTGACATCAAGAATAATAGCCCCTTCTGATGTGGAGGACCTTCCATTAAAATCTGTCACCACCATATTATATGGCAACAAGTCAGCCTTTGTTTTGCCAAATTTTCTTAGTAAATTTTTAGGCAAAAGATTGATGGCAGCTCCCTCATTGGCCAGCACCTTGCTCACTAATTTACCATTTACTGTTGCTTTGATAAACAATGGGCGCAAATGACTTTTCATTTCCAGAGAGGGAATATTGAAGACTGCAAAATTCTCCATTACTTCGACCGTATCCTCTTCGACCATATACCAACTAGTCTCTTCTGAATCGTCTTCGAAATCTCCTCCTGATCTACTTCCTGGTCACCTGAAATGAAAAAATTATAAGGAAGAAGAGACACCACATTGACACCAAAAATGATGTCTAAATCATCCTTAAACCCAAATTCGAACGAATCTGTGATAACATTCTCATCCATTGGACTTGGAGGTTTTTGTTTTTCTATTTTTAGGGGTGGTCCTTGGACTACCTGGGCATATGATCTTTGTTGCTACTACAACTTGGTCAATGCCTGTTGTTGTAATTGTTATTGTCGAAGTCTCTGTGCCTTGCGCCACTAAGACTTGAAAAAATATGAGCTTAAACCCTGGTTCGAGTTCAAACCTTCTCCTTGAAACCAGGTGTTTGGTCTTCCACCAAAAAGATTTATCCCATATTTGAACTTTGGCCAGAATGGCATATTCTAGATTTTATGAGGTTGTAGACTATTTATGACCCATTGATTAGGGGCTGTTTTGGAAGGGGGAACCCTCATCTTCCCCTTCCTATTACTCTCTGGCCCCTGCATTACCATAGTATTGTAGTTTGTTAGCTGATTATTGATATTGATCGAGGCTCCTGCAAGGGTTTTTTCTTTCTGCGTTCGCTTCAAAGCTTCCTGGTAAGACTTGGCAGCCAGTCTGTCGAAGACAGCACTGCATCAGGGGCACAAGGATACTTCCTTTTCCTCCTCCTTCTTCCTCAGGAGGAATTCAACTAAGGTTTCCCTAGCCTTAGGGAAAACTTCCTCCTCTATGGCTTCGAACGCATCGAGGTTATAGTTAGTGAAGCCAGGAGAGGATTCCTCTACTTCTACCATATTAACTTCTGTGAAGCCAATTGGTTCTATATAGCTGGCATTCACTTGGAATGGATCAGCATCCACCTTCATGCTTTTTCTTGTTCTTGAACTTTAATCTTCCTTCCATGATGCTTTTCTGAATCAAATCCCTGAAACGTATACAATTGTTAGTCGAATGACCATATCTATTATAATACTTGTAATATTTTTGACCCTTTATTTCTTCTACTGAAGGGATTTTATGTCTATCAGGAAGTTTGATTTGCTTATCTTTTAATAAGACATCAAATATTAAATAAGCTTTGGAAATGTTGAAAGCATATATTGGCCTAGTAGAAGACTCATATTATCCTTAGTTCGATTAGGCATTAAAGATAAATAAGTATAAGGTGGACTAGATTTTAACTCTGCTATGTTAGCCTCATTTTCCTCATCATCCTCACATTCATCGATTTTGACATAGGCTACTTTATTGTCTTTCAATTGCTTAAAATATTTATCCTTGCTAGTAGGAGTTTTGACATAAGTAATTTTTTATTTTCTCATATTTTTCCTAAGTCTTTCCTTTTTGAGTTTCAATTGCTCAATTTGCCTTACTTTATCAACAAGTTGACACATGTCAAGGAGTTGCTGGTTTATTAGTTTCTTTCGAATAGAGTAATCTAAACCACCACCAGCCATTTTGACTACTTCAGACTCAAGAATAACGGTGAAACATCTAGTCTTCATTTGCCTGAACCTAGCTAAGTAATTATATATGGACTCCTCATGTCCTCTTCTAATATTAAACAAATCTACGAAAGTTACTTTTGTCTCTCCTCTAAAGAACTGATCATGGAAATTTCTTTCCAACTAGTTCCAAGAGTGAATCGAATTTGGTGGAAGAGTTGTGAACCAAGTAAAGGCATTCTTAGTTAGGGAGCTAGGGAAATATTTCATTTTCAATTATTCATTTGTGGCTACATCACCTACCTCGATTATATATCGAGCAATATGTTCTACTATGGATTCTCCATTTTTCCCAATAAATTTACTAGAAATCTTAGGTGTTTTCCATCCTTTAGGCAATTCTGCTTGTTGGATAAATTCTGGGAAAGCTGACACAAAATAGGGTCTATTTGCATACCCCACATTAAACACATATCTATTATGCACTTGTTCAACTGCTTGATTAATATTCTATTGCCCCCCAAGATTATTAAGCCTAATCCTTTTTAGGATATTATCAGCATCTTGATTTCGATTAACTATTTGAAATCCTACATTTGAGCCATGTGGAATTTCCCTTGACTGGTTATCCTCAACTATATTATTAATATTGGAATTATTTACCAACTGGGCATTATCTTGATAAACAAGCTAATTGTTTACCCTTTGATTACCTACAGAGTCCTCTGGGTTACCAAAAACATCTACAATCTTACTCATTTGTCTAGCCAATATGGTGTAGGTATTATTTGTTAACTCTATGAGTGGAGTTATTACCGTAGTCATCTATTGAGTCAGCATATGGATCATCTCATGGTTACTTTCATCAATTTGTTGCCTGATATTATTCAAAGATGTATTCGTATTCCCTAAAAGAATCGAAGACATATCTCTAGGCATGTTAGGGAATACTGGTATTGTCATATTTTGCCTATCAGTTTGATTGGTACTTGTTCTTGTAATTTGGCCACCATCATTTACCATTTGGTTTCTTGGTGAAACATTAGGTATAGGACTAGTATATGTGGCTTGGGCAGTACCTATGTTTTGTGTAACATTTTGGGGAGTGAACCCAGGAGGCAGCCTATATAAGGGTGCAGTTCTATTTACCCTGAGAGTTCTAGTTTCTAAATTCGAAACAGGACCCCTTGTGATTTCACTGATCACGGGCTCTAAGGCTTGTGGTAAATTTGTAGAGACTATAGTGTCTCTATTGACATTGGCTCTATTATTCCCTATTTAAAGGTTCTGAGCACTCAAAGATGTGTTTTTAGACATATTTAGTAATATTCTACCACTTCTTAAGCACATAAACTTCACAAAATCCCTTAAGATATTTACTTAATTGACGTGTCCCACCAGGCGTGCCAATTTGTTTACCAAAATATTTCAAAAATAGCTAATTAGATTATGGTAAACCTTTTGTCTAATGGACAAAGTTTGATTCTCGATTTCAATTCGAGGAAGGGAATCGCTTCCTCTTGGAATTCTAGTCCAAGTTAGTATCTTAAAGAAATTCAAATGATGATTTCGAATTCAAAATGGTTATACAAATTCAAAATCAAATGTTTATGCGTGTTTTTAACTTAATGAACAATAAGTTTGAAGATAAGAAATGTTTTGTTTCTAAAAAATAAGAAAATGCAAATGCAAATGAAAATAAGTTAAGTGTTAATGACATGGATTAAAATACATTTGAAGTAAATGTAACAGGTAATGTAAATTACAAAAAATAAAAGCATAAAGTAAAACAATTCAAAGTAAATGCAATGAAAAGTAAACGTACAAGTATATAAATTGTAAAAAAGTAAAGTGGTAGAAAAATAATAAAAGCAAATAAATGAAAGCAACGAAAGAACTCAAATGACCCTTGAAAGACTCACTTGATAAGGAGTAGAAGAGAATTTGCAAAGAAAGTAAAGACTAGAAATGTAAAATGAACTTTGTATCTAAAATTGTAGTGAAACTGAAAATGGTACATGAATGAATGTGGATGAAAACATACTGGACTAGACTTGCATGTTGTTTGTTCAAAATGTCAATGAACGTGAGAGCGTGAGTTTACAAGTGTTTGTGAGTAATGAATTTTCAATCCCTAAATGTTTCCATCATCTTGGTATTTGTAAACTTCCTAAGTAACTACCATTTTCTCAAGATCTTGACACGTGTCTAAAACAAAGATAACTACTAAATGATTAGTAATCTTTGTTTAATAACCACTAAATTCTTGTTAGTAATCCTCGTACTACAAGTAACTGCTTAATTTCAATTATCAATCATTGTGTTGTCTTGATCTAACATCTGCAACCGCTGTTAACTTCAAATTTAAATTCAAAAATCTCCTTTTTTTAAAATTCAAACTTCAATCTTCAACCACTTTTTGGTTTTCTATCTAGTTGAGATCTTCTATTCTACTTCAAGAATTTGCTAAGTGTAGCTATGCTTCAAATCTCAACTTCGATATTGAATCAAAGCCTCAATACCTAATATGAAGCCAAAATGACCTCAATTTCATATTAAGATTTATTATGTCAATTTTGAGTTTCCATTACAACAATAACTGCCGAAGTTTTCGATCTCCAGGATCCACTCGAAATTCTTAATTATGAAATCAAAAGTAACATCTTCATTATCAAATCGAAACTAATACTAATTTTATAATCTAACATCTTTCAAAGACAAATCATAACAATTTCTCTTGTCAACTCCCAAATCGAACAACATCTCTTGATGACTTTGTTACCCTTGATTCTAATCAGATTTGTGGAGTCATAAAATAAACTTTTGATACTTACTCGATATCAATAAATCGAAAATATGTTATTTTTCACCAACAATAAGATATTGTAATTATCCTTGATATTAGGGGTGTAAATTAGTGGTTTGGTTTGGTTTTTGAACAAAAATAAATCCGAACCAATTAAAATTAATTAGTTTGGTTTGGTTTGGTTTTCATATTTTTTGATAGTCAAATCCGAACCGAACCGAACCGAACATCCAAGGATTGGTTTGGTTCGGGTGATTGGATTAGCCATTTTTTTAATACAAAAATTAATTAAATAATTAGTTTTTCATAACAAAAAATAAATAAAATAAACTAATTAAAAAATTTCTCAAAATAGAATCAAACTTATTGATTTGAGTACTAATAATTATTTCATGTTTTAGAATGTGTATTAAAAGGTTCATAAAGAGGGAACAAAGAAATATATTGATATTTGTATTAAGAAATTATATTTAAATAAGTTAAAAAATTCTTTAAGAGATATTTAATTTGACAAGTTGTATACTACTACTATTCAATTAAAAGAAAGTTGTGATACTACTAACCTAGAGGTATATATGTAACAATTGAACCCCTAAGGACATGAGTGGAGCTAATGAAGACTTGATTAGTTGAACTTTGAATCTAGCAAATCCAAAGTCTCCAACCTTTGCAATCATATTTTCATCCAAGAGAATGGTGTTAGACTTCAAATCACAATACACAATAGGAACTTCACTATCATTAGATAATCTAATGCACAAGCAAAGCATCAATATCTATATTCAGTCTCTCCATAAAGTTTAACTCATTTTCATTTGCATGATTTCTCTTCCCCTTAATTCAATCTTCCAAGCACCCATTAGTTAAGTACTTATAAACTAGAGTCAGAAATTCATTTTTTTTAAAGTCAATATTAAAGCATTTAAAGTCAATTCATCGTTTCTAAGCTTCCAAGTTTAGATGATGTTGTTGCTGTTACTTTCACTTTTATATTCTTTATGTATAGTAGCAAGCAAGTTATTAGACATAGTATCAGTTTTATCACTGTGGTTATAATGATGTAATGTCTGATATGCATTCTTTCATGGCCATGGAGACTCTCATGCAAAATACAAGCAAAATTTTTTATTACCTTCTAAATAGACAGCAGAAAGATTTTAAAAAACTCCACCATTAAGAATAGTTCCTTCTAAATCATTATAAGAGAGGTTCAAAAGTTGAATGACATGTAGATTTTGAAGTTCAATAGGAATACATCCAGAGAGTTGGTTGAAGGAAAGATCCAAAGTTTTCAAACCTCTCACATCTCCAAGAGTTTTCAGAATAGCACCTGATAGCATATTCTTGGTTAGAACTACGGTGCCGGTGAGCAGAACCGAACATTTTGGCAGAGGAGTTTTCTAGCCTTTTGTGTTAAACGAAAACGACGTTTTAAGAGTTAAAAATTGAGAAAGTATTACAAAAAATAAAGAAAAACAAGTAGTAGCCAAAAATGTTGTAGCATAATTTTTTTTTAAAAATAAAATATATAAATATATGGTTTGGTTTGGTTCGGGTTGTTCGGTTTTGAAATTTCAAATCCGATAACCGAACCAATTAAGCTTTAATTGGTTTGGATTTTATCCGAACCAATCAATATACTCAAACCAAACCGAACCAATTTAATTGGTTTGGTTTGGATTAATCGGGTTGGTGGATTACCCGAACCAATTTACACCCCTACTTGATATAGTGGAATATTTTCAGAGTTTGACTCGTGATTTTTTTTCCCTTAGTGTATAAGGGAATTTTTCACGTGAAATTTGGTGTACACTTCTTGATTTATATTTTTTGTACAAATAATACCGATGAGTAGGTCTCATTATAAAAATATTATTTACATACTTTACTATTTTATTATTTCTTCTTTACAGATTTAAATATATTTTTACTTACATCTATAAAGTGTTCAAGACATGTGAGGTGTATCATATTCTGATTTCCTAACACTGCCACCATTGGTGAAGTGGTCTGGATGATGATTACAAGGAACAGGAAACTTCCTTCGACCTCTGACTGGTGGTGATGAAGAAGGGTGTACTGTTGAGCCTTTCTACGTGTGAAGAGTACTGTGTTTGCAAATGTAGAAACCCAACTGAACGAACAGCACTTGTCACTTCCTTTAACTTTGCTATGTCTTCACTCTTTCGTTTTGTGTAATGTGTACTTTTGTAAATGGAAGTCTTCTTTTTTTGTCTGATTGTTAATGAAAGTCTAGAGTTGCCATATTGCTTGGAGTGGGTCGGGCCTAAATGCTCAAAATGGCTCGAGTGAACTGGTCCAATTCAGACTAAATTTAGAGTTAATATGCATTTTGATTCAGCTCGTTCGGCCCGACCTAATATATGACATAACGAGAGTATAATAGATTTGACATTTAAATATTTTTTAAATAAAGAAGTAATGATATTTACGTAAATTTTATCCTCTTGAATCATTTAAAAAAATTTACAATGAAACTTAAGTTTTATTCAATGGATTACACTAGAATTTGTGAGGGTTTTATTTATGCAAGTATCATTTTCTTAAAAAAAACGCACACATACACATGTGCGTTAATAATAATTAATGTGAACATAAATTTTTATAATCTCTAAGTTCTAATTTTAGAATGAGATAACTTCCCTTTTTCTTAAACTTTTATTTATCAAAGAAGTTTAAAAAAAAAAAATCTAACATTAATGTGTGCAATCCATTTTTTTAAAAAATAGTTTTTTTATCCGTGCATGCACGAAAAGAATACAAAAATAAATATAATGTAAAATGAATTAAAATTAATTTAATTAAAAAGAAAGCGAAAATAGATATGAGAAAGAAACAAACATTTTATATGCTGCCAATAATGCATTATTTCCCCTAAAAAACGAGTCATTATTGACTGAAATGGAATGGAAACTAAATGCAATTTGCAATTTGAGCTAGTCTGGTGGTGCTTGTGAAGTGCAATTTGTAAATGGTTGGCGACAATATTGTGATGCAGACAAACTGAATGGGAAAGTGTCGTTCGGTTGAAAGTGTGTTAAAAGAATTAAGATACTTTCTTTTGTTTCCATTGATGTTTATTATATTGCAACAAAATGTTGCATGAAGAAAGAAACTTGTATATATGCGAATTTGTCTTTTTTTGGTGGTTTATTGTATGGCTTGGAAAAACTAATCCTATGATTGGATTAGTTTTATCAATTCTTTGGGTATAAACGTTGTATTTATTGTTTCATGCTATATTTGTTTGAGAAATATTTTCCCTATACGTTTAACTTTGAAATTTATTGTGTGTATCATTTTAAATTTAGAGAAATTGTTAAAAGCATTTTTTCCATAGGCCATACGCTCTCATAATTAAGCTATAATTGATTGGTAGGTCATTTGTAAATTATTTGTATTATCTCATTGAGATTTTGTGATATATCATAACATTAGAATAAGAAAATCTCTCCTTTCTTGAATATATTTTTTGTTATATATATATATATAGTAAACAAACAGTAATCCAGTAGAAATTAATAGAGCAGCATGACTTTCTTTTTCGTTTCCTTGTACATACATAAGAAGTTTAATTATTTGTCTTCCACACAATTAGGAAGGCTTTAATGGTCTAAGATCATGCAGTGAAAGAGGAATGATAGGTCAAAATTGAGACAAAACTGCATGTACTTTTGGTGGAATTTGATAACAGTAAGCAGTAGCTAGTAATGAAAAACATGAGTTGACAGACCCCAAACCAAAAGCAAAAAACGAAGAGAGATCAATTCTATCAAATACTTCAGGTGCTGCTCAACCTGAAGAAGAACAATAAGATAAACCTGGAGACAATGGTACTGGTGAAGAAACCATAGGAGTAGAGCCATACAATATTGCTACTGGCAGAGAAAGACGACAATTTAGAAACCACAGAGATATCTGAATTCTGTTGCTTATGCACTTGATTCATCAAATGCAGATCCTATAGCCTTTGCTTTAGATATGGCGGATGCTGCAGTAAGAGATGAACCATCTATCTATCGTGATGTAGTAAACAACAAGGAGTCAAAGGAACGACTAATAGCAATAAATGAGGAGATTGAATCTCTTCAGAAAAATCAAACGTGAGAGCCGGTACAACTTCCTGGGGAGAAAAGAATAGTTGGTTGCAAATTGGTCTTCAAAAGGAAAGAGAGAATCCCTGGCATTGAACTTCCAAGGTTCAAGGCAAGACTAATAGCAAAGGGTTATACTCAGAAAGAGGACATTGACTTCCATGAAGTATTCTCTCCTGTGGTGAAGCATAGTTCTATCTGGATCCTATTAGCTATTGCAAGTATGTTTGACTTGGAGTTGGATCAACTTGATGTGAAGACAACATTCTTATATGGTGAGCTAGAAGAGCAGATCTACATGAGTCAATCAGAGGGGTTCGTAGTTCCTGAGAAAAAGAATCATGTTTGTTTGTTAAAAAAGTCATTGTACGGCTTAAAGCAGTCCCCAAGGCAATGGTACAAAAGGTTTGATGCATTTATAATTGATAATGGATATAACAGAAATCAATATGATAATTGCATCTACTCTAAAAAGCTTTTAGATGGTTCTCACATTTATTTGTTGTTGTATGTAGATGACATGTTGCAGCTTACAACAAAGCTGAAATTAGTATATTGAAAACTCAGTTGGGAAAAGAATTTGAGATGAAAGACTTAGGTGCAACAAAGAAGATTCTTGGTATAGAAATTCATAAGGAGAGACATCGTGGCAGATTGTGCTTGTCTTAGCAAAATTACATTATGAAAGTGCTACAACGCTTCAATATGGATCAATCTGAACCAGTTGGTACTCTCTTAACTGCTCATTTTAAACTATCTTCAAAGGAATGTTCGAAAACTAAGGAGGAGGTGGAGCATATGACTCATATACCTTATTTTAGTGCAGTTGGCTGTCTCATGTATGCCATGATGTACACAAGACTAGATTTTTCACATGCAGTAAGTGTGGTGAGCATATTTATGAGCAAACCGGGAAAGGTGCACTGGGAAGCTATGAAATGAATTATGCGGTACTTAAGAGGTTCCACCGATGTCTGTTTGGTGTTTGATAGTTAGCAAACTCGTAGGGTTGTAGGCTATGTAGATTCTGATTATGCAAGAGATTTTGACAAAAGGAGGTCATCAACAAGTTATATCTTTATAGTCTTTGGATGTACTATTAGTTGGAAGGCGACATTGCAATCCATAGTTGCATTGTCAACTACTGAAGCTGAGTATATGACATTGACTGAGGCTGTGAAAGAGAGCATATGGGTGCAAGGTCTTTTGGGTAGTTTTGGATTGAACGAAAAAGAACCAATTATACATTGCGATAGTCAAAGTGTCATTCATCTGGCAAAGAATCCTATCTATCATGAAAGGACAAAGCACATTGATGTTAAACTTCATTTTGTCAGAGAAAGTATCAACAACGGTATAGTTGCAATTTAGAAGATAGCGACAACAGAGAATCCTATAGACATGATGATGAAGTCATTGTCAGTTGACAAGTTTAAACATTGCTTGGACTTGATCAATATTAGCAGAGGTTGAAGACTATTGTAAATGCAAGCCAAGGTGGAGAATTATTAGTTGGTGGCTTGCAGTAAACAAAGGGAGGAAGAAACCTTGCAAATTTGGTGGTGGATGGCAGATGCATTTTTAGTGGATAGTTGGAAGTGGAAGCATTAAATATAATTAGAGAAGTCTCTATAAATAGAGACATTTGCTTCATCTGAAGAAGTATGAAAATAAACAGGAGAGAAGCAAACGAGCTTTTGAGCTTCTGAGAGTGAGATAAAAAATAAAGTGTGAGGAAATTTCTAAATGTGTAGTGTGTAAGTATATACTGAGAATTTTGGATTTATTTTCTAATCTCTGTAATACTACAAATTGTAGTAGGAGAGGGTCTCACTAAAAAACATTATATTTTATATCTCTTGTGTGTGAGACTGTAGATAGGATATTGTAAATATCCTTGATATAGTGAAATATTTTTTGCAGTTTGTCCCGTAATTTTTTCTCAGTGTACAAGGAGATTTTTCATGTTAAATTTGGTATGCAGTTCTTTATTTACTTTTTTTAGTACAAATAGTACTGACAAGTGGGTCTTACCATAAAAATACTACTCACGTATTTTTAAAATTTTATTAATTCTTTTTCAGGAATCTAAATACGCTTCCGCTCACATTTATAGAGTGTTCAAGACACTTGAAGTGTATCCAACTCGTGATTCCTGGACAAATATACAAATATATTATATTGATTATTTAATGTTGATTGGCTTACTACACATAATTTATGTGCATCATGTATATAGAAGGATTTTTTCCATAGGCCACACGTTCTCATAATTAAGCTATAATTGATTGGTAGGTCGTTTGTAAATTATTTGTATTG
Organism: Ormosia semicastrata; assembly: GCA_029884595.1. Lineage (NCBI taxonomy): Eukaryota > Viridiplantae > Streptophyta > Magnoliopsida > Fabales > Fabaceae > Ormosia > Ormosia semicastrata. Next base: position 42,169,076 of record JAQQTO010000059.1, read on the forward strand.
TCTCATTGAGATTTTGTGATATATCATAACTTTAGAATAAGAAAATCTCTCCTTTCTTGAATATATTTTTTGTTATATACAGTAAACAAACAGTAATCCAGTAGAAATTAATAGAGCAGCGTGACTTTCTTTTTCGTTTCCTTGTACATACATAAGAAGTTTAATTATTTGTCTTCCGCACAATTAGGAAGGCTCTAATGGTCTAAGATCATGCCGTGAAAGAGGAATGATAGGTCAAAACTGAGACAAAACTGCATGTACTTTTGGTGGAATTTGATAACAGTAAGCAGTAGCCAGCAATGAAAAACACGAGTTGACAGACCCCAAACCAGAAGGAAACAACTAAGAAACATCAGCCAGCAATGAAAAACACGAGTTGACAGACCCCAAACCAGAAGCAAAAACCTAAGAGAGATCAATTCTATCAAATACTGTGATTCATTACTATCAATTATCAAACTTCAAATCGGATTCTCTCTCTCTCACTCCCCAGGCATTCTCTTTTTCTCTTTCGGCGGCTGCCGTCCGTTAGGTAACTTTTTTCTATCTCCTCTTTCTCTGCCGTCGCTGGCACTGAAAGTTCAGCTCTAAAACATTATATAAAGCAAAGCAAATGCTGGTTCATGCATACTCAACAAGCGAGTTCAAAAGACGTACCATAAGAATTCATAGGCAATTATGACTTTAATGAATGGCCATAATGCTGATGAGCTCTTTCAAGGTCAAGCTCTCTTGTACAGACACATATTTAGCTTCATGTCACCTATGGTTCATGGGTGGACCACAAGGTCAGATGCCATTGGATTATGTTTATGATAAATCAAAGGTAGATTTTGAAGAACGCTACCAGTTGTGCAGGTAACCTCTGAAATATAATATTTGCAATTGTGGTTATATTTTTAAAGGGTAGATACTTCATGTAATTGGGATTAAGTTAAATCCACAATCCCTAATGCTTAATCCAGTAACACACCATCAACGGTGAGACCGTGTTGCTCCGATATAGTTTACCTTCGCCATCTATAATAACAACACCTAACCCCAAACACTGTCACCCAAGTCTGCTGCATCAGTGTTTAGTTTCAAAGCTTGAAAGGGCATTTGAAATGACCAACTCCTGGGGATGATCTTTGCCTTCAGAGCAAAGCTTATTCCTGGACAGCCAAATACCGTGAACTAGAGAGACTAGCTGCTCCACTACATCATCTAGCAGTCTACTGATCAGATCATAAAGCCAACCTTGTAGAGATTGCTCAACCCCCTCAGAATAGCGAATACCCAAAGGAGAGCTGAACCAAAATGCTCTAACCCAACAACAGTCAACGAAAAGCATGGAGGAGGGTCTTATTTTGTTGATTTCAGCGGGGATAAGATGTGTCAATTTGAACTCCTCTCTGAGCTAGGTTCGATCTAGTGGGCGGAGAGTATGACATTAATCTCCAAAGGAAGTGATAAGATTTTGGGGGAATTTTAAGCTTAAGATTTTATGCCACTTAATCAGAGAGTTTTCAGATGAGGAACTGGAAGAAGTTGCTTCAGTTGGCTCACTCTTCTTTATAAAGTGATATGCTGAGTTAACTTTGAATTCAACAATTTTAGTTTCTCCCCAGATGAAATTATCCGAGACCAAACATTGTGTAATGGGAATGGCCAAGATCTGAACTTCCTCAAAAGGCATGATAGTTGATAAAACTAAGAGCTTGTTTGACATGTTGTAATAGGCATGACAAGATGAGCTAATACAATACATTATAACTTTATCAATTATTTAGTGTAAATAGTGTATTATATCGGTTTATTCATCAAACTCCTCTTATACATTAAAATGACGAATAACTTAATCAAGCATTGGAGGGAGGGATTAGACTTAATTGAGTTTTGATGTATAAGCTCTTATAAAGACTTTTTCATTACAATTCTAAATACTTCAATATCCACAATCCTTACATATTAAGTTTTATACTATCATGTCTTATAATCAGATCTTATACTATCAGGTCTAATATTATCAAGTCTTATCCTATTTTTTGTACTACACGGATCCTAATTGATTGTTCCACTTTCTCTGATAAACTCCTGAGAGATCTTAGACGATAGCATCAACTGGAAAATTATTTATGGGAGTCCATATGTGGTGTCCAGCTTGGTTTGGAAGCCACCCATCTGACCAAACTTTTATACTCTCCCCCAGATCCCACTCGCCAATAACCCCCTTTTTTGAGAACTCATGAGGTGTTGGAGATACTTCTCCAAGTGTAACTTGGAACATGTCCCACAGTGGCATCATGGAAAGAGGAACGGGTAAAATATCTAGATTTCAAAACTCTAGACATGAGGGAGCTAAGATTATCTATCAATCTCCAACTTGTTTTACAAGCAAAGCTAAATTAAAAGCTCTAAAACTCCTGAAATAGGACCACCATTATAATCTTTGAATCACATAATTTTGACTAACGAACCCAGTGAATCTTTCGTTCCCGAACTTATTGTCCCACCAGAAATTACTGATCATACACTTAATCTTGTTATAGAGCTCATTTGGCAGGAGAAAGCAACCCATAATGTAACTTGGAGTCGCCTAGGCAACATACTTAATTAACACTTCCTTAACAGACTGGTAATCCCAAGTACTTTGAATGACTCTTCATTGCCTTTATATTCATCCATGGATTTCGAATTTTCTGACTGTGTGGACAATTCGGCTAAAGAAAATTATTGATTTGTCCAAACTTAAGAGTTGGTCAGATGCTCTTTGGTAGAGATCGAGAATATCAGTAAGAGAATCAACTTCTAGTTCTAAAGCTTTAGTAAAGAAAAGATGAGAAATCTGTGGGGCTAGCCCAAAAAGAACTTCAGCACACAAAATAAAGAGATAAAGAGATAAAGGGTCTCCCTACCTAAGACCCTTACCTGGCAAAAATCTCTAACAAGGACTCCCATTTAATAGAACTGAGTAAGAAACAAAGTTTATACATCTTAGAATGAGAGATACCCACTTCAGCGGAAACCCCATCGCATTGGGAACATTTTCCAAGAAAACCTATTCCACCTAATCATATGCTTTTGCCATATCTAATTTAACAACCACATAGCCAATTTTTCTTTCGTTTTCTTCCTCATGTAATGGAAATTTTCAAAGGCTGTGAGAGCATTATCAGTATTAATCTCCCAAGAACAAAAGCACTCTGAAATTCCCCTTCAGGTCAATCGGTAGAGGAGGAACTAGTACCGAGAGAGCAACTGAGGAATGAGTTGGTGGACAATTTGAAGAAAGCCCAGCTCAGAATGAAGAAATATGCTGACTTGAAGCGTAAGGAAAAAGAGCCCAAATAGGTGATTTTGTCCGGTTAAAATCTCAGTCAAATAGATAGTTGAATGTAGATAGGGCACACCGGAAGCTTGGCACACGATTTCATGGCCTTTTCCAAGTGGTGGAAAGAATTGGAAAGGTGGTCTTCAAGCTTCAATTGTCTCCTCAATGTTGCATTCATCTTGTGTTCACATCTCTCTGCTCAAGAAATGGCAAGGAGCTCATCCATCCGCAGCTATTCCTTCAGTTCCTGCTTCTGATCAACTAGAGCAAGAACCAGCAGCAATCTTGGCTAAACGAACCTTCATTAATGGGGACAGCTCAACCACACAGGTGTTGGTAGAGTGGCAACAGGCGCCAAGAGAAGAAGCCAAATGGGAGGATTTGCAGCTTCTCAGGCATCGGTTTCCCCACATCAACCTTGTGGACAAGGTTGTTGTGGAAGGAGTAAATGTTGATATGATGGAAGGTAAAAGCTGTTAGAAACCTAAGTAGTAGCAACTCTCACTAGACATCTTCTTTGATCCTTAGCGATCAACCAATGGAATTCTTTTAAACACAAATAGTAAGAGATAAAATTATGAAAAAATCAGAATTTGAATATTCATTAGTCAGTATCCATATTCAAATGATGAAAGAGAAGACCAACTAATTGAAATTACTCCTTTTATTTTACAATATACGTTGTTTGAGATATTTGTATAAGGATTAAGGAAGCTATTAAATATCTTTAATTTTAGATCAATATAATAATATTTGATTAAATTACTCTCTAACTCTATTAATATTTTTTCTCATTATACTCAGTAGAGATACCAAGAAATAATAATGAAGTTAGAAAAAAAAATTAATACCACATCTTAATTTTAAAAAAAAAAGATAAAATGAAACAAATATGTTGAAATAGATGGAGTAATTGTAACTCCAGCAATTAATATGTAGCTAAGTACATGATTAGGTTAAGCTAGCTTCATACCTCACCCCACCCACCCCGCGCGAGTTAATTCTCGTGGGTGTGGATTCACTTATATTCCAAATCATATTTATTTAGAACGGTATGATTGTTTAATTTTTTAAAAAAAATATTGAAAAAATAGTATAGAAATCTCTTAAAACTTTGATCCTTTGCAAATCATTATTATTAATTTTAAAATATTCTCAATTAGTCTTTGAATTTTAATTAATGTTCCAAACTCTTAATAGATTTTTTTGTTTAATTTAGATCTATTAATTCACTAATAATAATATTGTATAATAATATTAATTCTGAATTGTCCATTAATTTAATTATTAAAATTTAATTTTAAATATATTTTATTGCTTACAAAATAAATAAAAATAAATTCATTTTAAAATAAAATTTGTTTTTACTTATTTTCTAATAATAAATTGTATTTTTAATCAAATTTTAATAAAATAAATTAATAAACAATCCAAAGTTAATATTAATATAAATAAAATATTATGACATAATATTATCGTTAATGCATTAATAAATCTAAATTAAACAGAAAAATCAATTAAAATACTAATTAAAATTTAAAGATTAATTGATAATATTTTAAAATTTATGGTGATAATTTATAAAAAGAGTTCAAGAAATTGTATGCTTTTTTTTCTTTTCTTTTCTTTTTAAATTTTGCCAACTCTGGAGAACAAACTTTGTGCACAAAATACAAGCGAATATACATTCATGATTTCATTGTAATCTCTTGACACTAATCATCGTACTTTCCAAGCTACAAGTGATTCTTATGTACACCTAGGGTAGTTTTGATTCGACTCATTAATTAGCTGCATACAGATCTAAAAATTGTAAGAAATGAGGAGAAAGACAACACGCAAGTATAAAAAAAAAATTTTAATAAAAAAATATTGATATAAAATAATAAAAAATTAATTTATAATTATTTTTTTGTACTAAATAATTTTATCATTATTAATATTATCACATATATATTTCTATCTCTATATATATATATATGAATAATCATGTTAAATAAATTTTAATTTCTTCCATGTCAGATTCATTTATTTACCAAATCATATAAGGACGAGAAATATTAATAATACAATCTTTTACAAATTTTTTTAACATACTTTATTATTGAGCCACATCTCACATTTCCTTTTAAAATGTGACTTGTATCACCTTAATGTGAAAAGTTAGAAATCTTCTCTTCTTATTATTCTTCTTCTGCTTCTTTTTTTTTTCGGCATCTAATCACTATTTTTTTCCCCTCTATTTTTGCAACATAAAGCTTTTAAAGTCAATTTTTTTTTCTTTTAGCGACTTCTTTTTTTTTATTCGCTTGGTAACGGGTAGATTATATATATATATATATATATATTCATTTTAACAATATTCATTTTTTTTTTCATTCACTTAGTTACGTGAGTAATTTTTTTTTCTTCTTTCTTGTTTTTAAGTAATTTCTCTTTATTTATTTTTTAATTCACATGGTGCTTACTAGATCACTTTTTTTTTATCACGTCTCTTGCGAGAAAAACTTGAGGTTCTAATACCAAAGTTACATATTTTTTTTTCTAACAACTTTTTTTTAATTCACATGGTAACTGGTAGGCTAGCTAGTTTTTTTTTTTTTCTGTCTTTTAATAACTTATCTTTTTCTTTTTCATTCACATAGTTACATAAGTAATTTTTTTTTTTTCTTTTTTTTTTTTTTTTTTTAGTAATTTCTCTTTCTTTCGTTTTTTTTTTCACTTGGTGTCTCCACTTTTTTATCTTTTCTAAAACAACTTTGTTTTGGTAAAATCAAATAAAATAAAATACAACAATAATTAAAAAAAGAAAAAGAAAAAGACAAATTTTAAGTAAATATGATAAACTAGTAAACATGTTAGACTTTAAAAGGAGTGTGAGATATGATCCAATAATAAATAGTGTATTAAAAAGAATGTAAGAGAGCGTTGATAGCATTCCTCATGGGACAAAGGTAAAAATATGAAGGGATAAGAATAATAAATAGTTATCATGAGTAACAAAAAAATTCTAAAGTTGAGTGGAGTCGTGTGTTCTCACTCATTTTCAAGTAGGCTTGTCCCTAAGCTTGATGAACTTAGAACATGAACTAAATGAACGGAACTTGAGTTCAAAATTAAACTCATTAAATAAAATAACTAAACTCCAATCAAGTACTACTCGACTCGTAAAATAAATTATGTATGAAGTTTTATACTTTCAATAGTATAATTCAAAAGTAAAATGATTATGAGAAAATTGATTAGTTAAACTAAGTTATGAATCAAGCTAATGAACCAAGTTCACGAGTTAGCATAGTTTATTTGGTTTATATTGTCTCATTTAAACTTTTGATTCATATAATTCAAACTCATATTTTGAATTGAACAACTCGCGAGCTTGATTCGAATCAAGTTGGAGCTAGAAAAAATAGTTTATATTTAACTCAAGTTGAGTTTCAAGCTGAACCATTTTTTACCGAATTAAGTCGAGTTGAACTAGGTTCAACTCGGATTGACTCGTTTGTCACCCTACAAGTCTCATGTGAGAATTTCATACATGACAACGTCATGTGGAGAAGAGAGGGTCCTATTATTTAAAAGATTTCTGTATCTATCCCTATCTTTACATGACCTTATCATGTGAAGATTTTTCATGAAAGAATTTATTCTGTGTGTACATAGTTAGATGCATTAAGTCAATTAATAACTAACACATAAAATATTTGTGTGACACAGAGATTTATGCAACTTGTAAAAAATATTTAACAACTAATATAATAAAAATAAATTTTATATTTTAAATAAATCATAAATTATTCTAAAATATATATTAATAAATCATTGAAGTAGTGAAATCCATTTAACATTTGTGATTAATGAAGTTCAAGTAAAAAATAATGGATATTAAGAAAAATAATAATTTAAATACGAAAAGATATGCCTAAAAATATTTTTGCAACGTCACATAGCCTAATATTTTCGCTCCTAATTTGTTAAATATATAAAATTGCCTTTACTTGATACATAATATTCAAATTTAAATTGAGATAAAAAAACTCAAATTCAGATTATTTCATAATTAAATCTTACAAATATCAATCAAGAAACTACAAATTTAGATTATTCCTTGATTTTTTTCATATTTTATTCTAACCTAAAATTCAAATTAAAATTAATTGAATATTACACATGTTTTCCTTTCATCATATTGAAATATCCTTGCAACATTTTCTAACTGGATTATCTCTATATATTATATATAGATTAGTGAGTAACTCGTGCGATTTTTTAAAGTTTTAGTATGTGTTAAAATTATATTTTGCAAATTAATATTATAAATGAATATATTAATTTTATCATTAAAGTAATTTTAACATAAATAATTTTTAAAAATATTGATTAAAATAACTTTTAACTGTCTAAAATCTCAATTTTTTTTGTCTATTACCTTTTAATTTCATTTCATGTTATTATTTTGAGGTAAGCCCATAATGTTGTTATAAGAATTATTTTGAGAAACAAATAAGTAGATGATCATATTTAGGAGAGATTTTGGGAATTACTTGGAATTTAAATTTCAAATAATACTGATCAAAAGAAAAGGGATAATTTGTTAGGGTTTTTGAATAGTTGAGTGAAGAAATTACAAAGGACAGATGCCATCTAATTAGAAGACATACGTAGACATTAAAAACAGAGAGAGTATGAGTAGAAACAACTCCATTACCATTAGAGTAATTCTTGTATGCATATAATTCTAACACATCATATTTACACATACACATAAAAATAAGTTCCATTCATTTATATATACACAAATAATAAAATATGATATTAGACCTAATTTTATGTGTATGTGTAAATATGATGTGTTAGAATTATATGCATATAAAAATTTTTCTTCCCAATAAGACATGCTCAACTTTTATATATAAGGATTGATAAACAGATATTATATAGAGAATTTAATGTTGATTGGCTTACTACACATAATTTATGTGCACTATGTATATAGAAGGATTCTTTCCATATGCCACACGCTCTCATAATTAAGCTATAATTGATTGGTAGGTCATTTGTAAATTATTTGTATTATCTCATTGAGATTTTGCGATATATCATAACTGTAGAATAAGACAATCTCTACTTTCCTAAAAATTTTTTGTTATATATATATATAGAGAGAGAGAGAGAGAGAGAGAGAGTAATCGAGTAGAAATTAATAGAGCAGCATGACTTTCTTTTTCGTTTCCCTGTACATACATAAGAAGTTTAATATTTGTCTTCCACATAATTAGTGTTCTGAATCGTGATCTGAGATCCCGTTTAATTAGATTAACTCAACACACGTATAATTGAACTTTGCCCTGGACGACGTAGTTAAGGTCTTGAAGGTAGTTCAGACTTCGGAGCCATGCACACTGAGCGACGTTAGGTCATAATATCAAGATTACTAGATACGTGCAAAAGATATATCCCTAAATATCCGTAATTGTTAATCATCTATTTAAGATATTATAAGACTTATAACTGTCTCAGATCGATAAGTAACTCTCGTATTAAAAGTTCCTAACTTATAGGAATTCATCCCAATAATAGTGGGAAAGTAATCCTTGCTAATATACTAATTCTAAATACCTGCATTCAATACATATTGTATAAGGATTCTATACACCCTCTATAAATACAAGGCTAAGTAGCCTTAATAAGGTATCAGTAAATTACTCAATATACACTGCCTTACTTGTGCACAGCCTAACTTGAGCTTTTGAGTCCCTTTGCAGGTACTCACTCACTGTCTCAACCAGCTCAACTGTTGCTGCTCAAGGAAGAGATCATCGTTACGTGGTTATCTCAAGTACCCTCTGAATCTACTTCAGAACATTGGTGCCGTCTGTGGAAAGAGACAAACTTCTAATCCCACGCAAACATGGTGAACACACGTCAACACTCAAAAAGGGACGTTGCACAACCTCCCGTGGAACAAAGACAGGAACTAGCAGTGCAGCCTCCTCCGGAACTAGCAGCGCAACCCTCTCCTCAGCCAGCTCCAGCTCCAGCTCCACCTCTAGCAGCTGAAGCTTCAGCAGTTGGGGACCAAGTGCACGTCTCCGAACGGCTGCGAGATGGGCACGAGACTTTACTTTCCGACAAAAATTCACTCCTGTCGCACAAAAGATCCATCATGGATGGGCTTACCCACCCTGGAGATAGAGCCAATAACATCGCTCAAGGGTCTAGAGGTCCAGTGCAATCACGCCTGGGCCCTCAAAATAACAATACTGCTGACCATGCTTCCAGTTGGTCCCTTGCTCGCTCTGAGATGACCAAAAACTGCCTCCAAGAATTGATAGCCCAACAAATACATTAACTTGACGAACAATGCCGCCAGTTGGATGACCAGCGGCGTCGAATCGATGAGCTAGAACGGTTAGTACACGTGGAGGATGTCCACAAGAGGCAGGATGTGGCTAACTACCAAAGGAGGCCACAACAGAATAAAGACAGCCATGTCATCGGAAACAACATTCCAATTCATGGCATCTGACAACAGCCCCTCTTGGATGAACTAATGGCTTACCGGATCCATAGAGGCTTCAAGTTCTCCTCTAATCTTGAGCAATATGATGGTAAGACAGACCCGCAGGAGCACCTCGATGCTTATACCCCCTCCATGCAGTTCCACGGCGATTCCCCAGAATTGCTTTGTTGGGTTTCCCCCTCTTTTTAAAGAAGGGCGCCCTCCGTTGGTATTCCACTTTGCAGCCGAGGTCTATCATTGGATGGGATGACCTCACGCAGCGCTTCCTATCACATTACACCACTGCTAAGGAGTAACCCAAATCAGCCACCTCTCTTTCCAGGATTCGTCAAGGGAGCAATGATTCCCTTCATGAATATATTAAGAGATTTAGCACCGTTCTCGCTCATGTGGCCAGCCCGGATGACCGAATCACTCTTCTTTATGCCCGGAGCGGCCTCCAAACTGATTTCTATTTCTTGGGGTCTTTAGTGAAGAAGAAGGTGGAAACTATGAACAAGTTCCATGCTCGCTCCGCAAAATACATTGAGTTGGAAGAAGCCATTAAGGACAAAGAGACTTTGGAAAAATGTGAGGCCACTCACCCGAAAAATAACCGAAGCTCTAACTAACCTTGGAATTCTGCAAAAGGCGATGCTCACCGACCCAAGTATTCCAACTACACTCCACTAAATACCTCACGAGAAACTATTCTCAAAAAAGTACTTCAGACTAAGTTCTGGAATATTAAGAGGCCGCCACCTCTAAAAAAGACGAATGACCACTCCAAGTACTGTAAGTGGCATAAAGGCTATGGCCACGAAACAGAAGAATGTTACCGCTCCGGGATGTCATCGAGTCTTTTATTAAGGAAGGTAGGCTTCAAAAGTATATCGCTAGGATCCAAAATAATGATAACCCAGGGAGATAGAGAGAACGAAGACATAGTCATAGTCCCAGGCGAAATCCGACCCCGAGACAGAGCAACAGGACATGCAGCCCAGTCAGAAAATCCCGGACTCCACCGCGCCGTGACACTGGTAACCGGCTCGATCGGAACTGGGATACTCAGAACGGGGCCAACAGAGCAGACCGATTGGTCAGCACGATCTCTGGAGGATTTACAGGATGAGGCTCATCTAGTAACTCTCGGGAAAAAAAAGCACTATGGACTGTGGTATTGAGCATTTCTGTCTCTACGCGCAGACCTCATGCTGATGACGAGAAAGAACTATCGATATCTTTCACGACTAAAGATTACAACTATATTATCCGAGATCATGATGATCCACTCGTCATTTCTGGAATAATATCCAATGCCAAAGTCTAGCGTATTTTCGTAGACTAGGGTAGCTCTACTGATATAATGTTCAAGGACACTTTCTAAAAGCTAAAGTTCCCTATGTCCACCTTAACCCCCCATGAAGGCGAGCTCATAGGGTTCTTCGATGAGAAGATCACCCTGGTAGGTTATTTTGAAACACTCTTAACCCTCGGAGATAACAAAATCTACAGAACCATCAAGGTCAGATTTTTAGTTTTAGATTGTCTATTTGCTTATAACATTATCTTGAGGCAACCTACTCTGAATGGTATCGCCATTGTAGTGTCCACTGCCCACCTGACAATGAAATTCTTTAATAAAAATAATAAGGTAGTCATGGTCAAGGGCAACTAAATTGCAGCACACAAATGTTACAATGAGAGCCTCAAAATCTGCAGTACTCCAAAGAAAGCAAAAGCATATTCGTCTACTACAGCCTTGGACCAAGTTAACATCCTAATGACCAAGTTGAATGTTAGGGAGGAAATTCGGGATATCAGACCCCAACCAGAAGGAGAACTACTTCCACTTCAACTAGGTGATAAGCCTGATAAAGTCACCCAAATAGGCACAACTCTGGAAGAGCGGGAGAAACGCTAGTTGATAGAGTTCCTTCAACGGAATAAGGACCTATTTACATGGACGTCATCCGACATGCCTGGGCTTGACCCCGCTTTCGTCTACCATTGTTTATCTATCAAACGGGACGTGAAGCCAGTCTCCCAAAAAAAGAGAAAAGTCGACCCGAAAAGATAACAGATCATTGAAGAGTAAGTTAAGGAACTACTTAATGCCAGATTCATTAGGGAAGTCTCCTATACCACATGGCTCTCCAATGTGGTCCTAGTAAAAAAGTTAAACGAAAAGTGGAGGATATCTGTGGACTATACAGACTTGAATAAGCCATGCCCTAAAGATTCGTACCTCTCCCTAACATTGACAAGTTGGTTGACAACTCATCCGGATTTCAGCTACTATCCTTTACGGACACTTATTCTGGGTACAATCAAATTCCTATGTTCCCCGGAGATGAAGATAAAACTATTTTCATCACCGAAAAGGTAAGCTACTGCTACAAGGTTATGCCTTTTGGTTTAAAGAACGCAGGAGCTATCTACCAACAGATGATGAATCGAGTCTTTGAGGGTCAAATAGGGAGAATGCTTGAAGTATATATTGACGACATGATCGTCAAGACCCCAGAGTCTGGATCCTACATTGTTGACCTCGAAGAAGTATTTGCAGAAGTTAGAAAGCATAATATGAGACTCAATCCTGAAAAATGCACTTTCAAGGTCTGAGCTAAGAATTTTTTGGGCTTTATGTTGATGCATCGCGAGATTGAGGCAGACCCAGACAAATGCCAAGCGGTGCTTGACATACATAGCCCCCGGAACGTAAAGGAAGTTCAGCAACTCATAAGATGAATCGCGACACTCACATGCTTCCTCGCTAGTGTCACTAATATATCTCTCTCTCTCTTCAAATTATTAAAAAAAAGGGACGAGTTTTGAGTGGGCCTAAGAGTGTGAGGACGCCTTCACATCTCTCAAGAATCTATTATCATCTCTCCCTATCTTGACTAGACCAGAACTCGGAGAGACTTTGTATGTATACCTTTCTATTCATGAAGAAGTCATTAGATCAGTTCTTAATTGAGAAACAGTCGAAGGTCAGAAGCCGGTCTACTTCATGTGCAAGGTGCTGCAAGGCCCCGAGCTCCATTATCAGAAGATCGAGAAGGTCACACTTGCCTTAGTCATCACATCCAGGAGACTAAGGCAATACTTCTAGTGCCATCCGATCGTAGTAAGGACAGATCAACCAATCTACTAAATATTTTATAAACCGGACCTAGCAGGAAGGATGATTGCCTGGTCCATCGAGCTCTCTGAGTTCAAAATTTCATACAAACCCAGACTAGCAGTTAAGGCACAAGCACTTTCAAACTTTCTTATCAAACTTATATCGGACCCCAGTGACCCTGAGGAAGTATCATGGACCATGTTTGTTGACGAATCATTTAACCCTAAGGGAAGTGGTGCCAGGATAATCCTAGAAAATCCAGAAGGCATGATAGTCGAAAGCTCTTTGAAGTTCGAGTTCCCCACTTTGAACAATCAGGCAGAATATGAAACATGCATTGCTGGATTAATGATGGCCAAGGAAATGGGCGCAACAAAGATCACACTATGTAGTGATTCGCAGCTTGTGACATCCCATATCTAGGGTGACTACCAAGCTAAAGAGCCCATCTTGCCGAGATATCTAGCTAAGGTACAAGGACTTCTTAAGGAGTTTTGAATGGTGAACGTGGAATACATCCCCTGGGAACAAAACTCAAAGGTCAGCCTCCTATCTAAGCTGGCCAGTATGAAGAGCCCGAGGAACAATCGTTCGGTGGTCCAAGAGACTTTAGCCCAGCCTTCAATCATGGTTTCAGCCATTTCCCAGATTGAAGATTCAGAGCCCACGTGGATCACTCCTATCATGAAATATTTACGGTCTGGTATCCGACCTAAGGACCCAAAGGAAGCCTCTAAGCTGATTAAGATTGCAGTCTGATACACCATCTACGATGGACAATTATACCGGCGAAGATTCTCTTCACCTCTTTTTAAATGCCTGACCCCTAAAGAAGCATTGCATGTATTAGCAGAGGTCTATACGGGGAGTTGCAGACACCACTTGGGAGGCAAAGCCCTAGCGTTGAAAGCCCTCAGGATTATTAGCCCACGATAGAGGTTGACGCAATAGCACACGTCCAAGTTTGTGACAAGTGCTAGCGTCACTCAGTCCATTACCATGCTCCTCCCAAGGAACTCTCCACAACATCTGTACCATGACTATTTTATAGGTGGGGTATGGACATTCTGGGCCCTTTTCCCTCGAGCACCTAGACAACTAAAGTTTCTAGTAGTAGCAGTAGATTACTTTACTAAATGGATCAAGGTTGAACCTCAGGTTACCATTACCTCGGCTGTCGCGACCATGATCGCGGTGAACAATAGCAACTCACGAGATTTTAGAAAATGAAAAAAATAAAAAAATGGAGTCGCCACCAATTTTATTTTAACTTAGGAAAAATTGGAAAACCTTTATTTGAAAATGGTCTTTGGAACCAAATTGGATTTGGGAGTCGGTTATGGATAGGGAAGGGCGGAAACTTAATCCCATAGCACCCCTAACACACCCGTTCTAAAACGACACCTTGAGTTAATTGTGCAAATTCTTAACAATCCTTGAAAATATTTATTTTACCCCTTTTGCAAAACATTATAACTATTTATAAAAAAAAGAAACCACAAAATTTTGAAAATTTAATTTTGGCTTGACAGAAATGAAATTCTGCTCCTACGTATCCCCTAGTGTAATGGGGAACTCAAAGTTACATAGTTTTTTAGAAAATGATTGTGAGTTAATTGATTTTAATTAAGAAAAAAGATTTTTAAAAAGGAGTTTTGTTTGAAAACAAACCCATTCTTGTACGAAGTTCAAGTTAGCACTAGGCTACTCAAAAAATCCTTATGATCCAAACGACATTAAAGATAGCATCCGCTATTCAATCATTATCATTGGTCATTGCATGGATTAAAAGATCTTTTTTTTAAGGCATGCACGAGGACAAACAAGTAAACACAATTTTTCATGAGTTAAATAAATAAATAGAAAAGAAACAAGATCAAATATAAACATCACAAATCAAACAACTCAAAATAAATTTTATTTTATTTTCATATTTTTTTATCCTTTTTATTTTTTTAATTTTCTTCATTTTTTACTTTTTTTTTTTTTTTTTGCTTTTCATTAATCACTTAAACACAACATAAAACATACCATAAAGTGAACATCAAACAAGAATTAATCCTAAATGACAACCAATTAAACTCAAAATACTTTTTTTTTATTCTTTTCTTTTCTTTTCTTTTTACATTTTTTTATTTTTTTTATTTTTTCATTTTCATTTTTATAATTTTTTACTCTTCAGCTAGTTAGCCCATTAAGCCCATTAATTTAAAACTAAACCCAGCAACCCCCCTTTTTTATTTAAAAAAAACTAATATCTCAAGCCAAACAACACATAAAAAAAAAGTTGACCCAAAATAAAGTAAACACAAAAAAAAAAAAAAAAAGGAAAACAAGTGTATGCTTTAACAGAAACAAAAAAATAAAGACGCTCACAGGAAGAGGAAAACTGTGATGGCAGCAGCTCGTATCTACAGTGAGGAAGAGTGACAGTTCGGTGCGGAGCAGGGACAGGCTTGGCCGGCGAGGTGCAGTGCGATGGCGATGCACGGATCCGGCTGGGAGGTTGCGGGTGGAGCGGCGAGATGCGCGACGCCGGTCTGGTCCACGGTTGCGCACGGAACGGGCGGATCCAGGCCAGGTTACGCGTTCGGAGGTTCAGGCAGCTGGGTGCGGGCAGGGTTTGCTGGCCGGAGGTTACGTGGTGGAGCTCGACTGGGGCAGGAGTTGGTGATTGAACACGGTGGTTTTGGGTGGTGGAGGACGTGGTTGGGTTACGAGGATGATGGTGGGTGGCAGCCTCCCTTCCGAAAATTTTTCTCTAAAAAATATCCCCCCTCCTTTTCTCTCTTCTGTAATCAATTTTTATAGCCAAAATATGATGCTTGTAGTGTGTGAGTGAGCAAGTGTGTAGAGTAAAATGCGGAGGAAATTATGAACCTTCTCTGAAATTGTGTGTGTGTGCAGAGTTAATAGGTGAAGATGTGCAGAGGTGTGTGCAAATGGGAACATGAAATTATACAAAATGTCAGTATATGCCAGTGAAATTGTGCAGAGATAGTGGGTGTTGCAGCAGAAATTATGCAAAAGAGGTTGCGTGTGTGCAGTGTGAGTGTGGCGTAAAGCAAGCTGCAAATTTTTTTTGTTTTGATTTTTCTATACTTGGACCCAAGACAAGAGGGTCGCGGCCCAGATTTAGTGGGTGCCGCGGCGTAGGTAAACCGACCCTGTGGGCACCGCGGCGCATATGTGGGGGCTGGGGCACTGAGCAGCTAGTTAAGCCTATAAGTAGATTTTACTCGTTTTTCTCTTGGAGCTGGCCATTTTTTGGCCATTTCCATTTTCTCCCTTTGTAGTTTCTTAGTTTTAGTTAGTTTTATGTTAGATAGTTTGGCTAGATCTTCATTTTTGGTGGATTGGAGGCAATGATCAAAGGAATAAAGGAGGATTCAAGCTTCAGAGACAAATCTAATGAGCTTCTTTCTCTCTTTTCCCTTTCTCTCTTCTCTTCTTTATCTATTGTATAGCTAAGCTTTATTTTAGGATGATTTTGGATCCGTTTATATATATTAATGATGTGTTCTTCTCTGAGTTTGTGTGAATTATTGGTTTTGTTCAATCATTATCTGTGTGTAATGCTTGTGGTTGACTGATCACTGATTGCATGATCCTAATATTTGCAAATGAACTAGACATAGGGATTTGTTGATATGGATATGGTATGGTTGATGCATGTTCGGCGAGTTCAATTGGCTTGGATGAGTTGATTCGTTAATAGGATAGGAATATGCCTATTAGCCATGTATAGTGTGTGATTGAGAATAGATCGTTCATGAGTGAAAGTTGAGTTAGCTCTCAAGGAAACTTAGTGAGTTGGGCAATTGAAACTAGGGTTGATTGACCTAGACATATGCTTTTGACTACATCAGATTCTTAAGCTAACCTAATCAATGCATTTGTGTTTATGAGGAGGAATGCATGTTGTTGGTAGATATGGGAGGTGAAGGAGGACTTCCTAAAACCTAACCACTTTTATGTTTATTACTTTTATAGATTAGATTTAGTTTAGTTTATTATTTTCTTATTTTTATGTCCTTGACTAGAATTGATTAAGCTATTGGTTGGTATTTAACTTTATATCGTAATATCCTCGTGGGAACAAACTTTTACTCTGTATCTGTATTACTTGAGCGATCCGTGCACTTGCGGTAGCAATCAAGTTTTTGGCGCCGTTGTCGGGGATAGTTTTTATATTGCTAATATCAATAATGAGTTTGATTAGTTCTAATTCAAGTTGTATATAAGTTGTATATAATCTATGTTTCGTTTCTATTTTGTTTTAGTTTCAAATAAGAAGCCAGGTGATTTCATTCATACGAGGCCCTTGAGGGAATTTGCGACTCCTGAAAGGATTACCCTTGGATCAAGTTCTTGAAGACTACTCATCCGTGGCACTTCAATTTTGGTGACAAAGTCCTGCTGGGACTATAACTCAGGCCCTTCGTGGGAGGGAACCCCATGTTTATGTTTGTTTTATTATTTTTACTTTATGCATAAATACATAGTATGTTATGTTGTGTATGTTTGTATATATGTTAGTATTTTAGTATGTTAGTTATGTTAATTTTTGTTGTTTGTTTTTGTTTTTAGGTTTTAAGTTTGTTTGTAAATAGGTTAATATGTAGATTTTGTGTGTTAATATGTTTAGGTTGTACTTTTTGTAATTTAGCTTTTTGAATAAGTTTTGTTGCAGCTAGAGTTCCATAAGAGCCAAACCCAGCAGCAAAACTGTGTTTGCTGCTAAATTTAGCAGCTTAGGTTGTCACGTCGCGGCGGAAGGTAGTGTAGTGCGCACCGCGCAAGAATGGGGCATTTTTTCGTAGAATTCTACAGCTTTTTTTGTGATGGCCATGGCGCCTGTAATGGGGCGCCGCGACACTGGACCCCTGTTTTTGTTTTGTTTTATTATTTTCTCTATTTTTTAGTATTTAGTATTGCTCAGTACTAGTCTCAGGTTCCCTATAGACCATGTTCTTTAAGGAATACATTTCATTTTAGTTTTGGGGGAGTATCTTTACATGTTTTATTACCTTTATGCTTAATGTTAACATGTATTGGTATTTTGAGTATGCAGTGGTGTTAGTCATCATATTTTCATGATTATATCTTGTTTTGACTATCACTGATGTGCTGTTGACAAGAGTTTCAATTTTCACTGTTTGTAAATGATGTTGTGCATGCTTGAATTGCGAAAGTTGAATCTATTTGAATGCATGACATGTTGCAAGAATGCTGGTGTTGTTTTTAGTTGTCCATGATGTGAAAGGTTACTATTTGCCCCATTTTCAGTGAAACCTTATGTGATTCTGAAGCATGTGAAACAATTTAGTCTTTTTTGATGCATGATTTACATCTCACTTAGATGCAAGTGTAACTTTGAAAATGATAAAAGTGCATGTTTTGAGAATGTTTATCGATGTACATATAGAGTTTTGATTATCATAGAAACTGTTTTTGAACTCTCTTGAGGCGAAATCTTAGGTTATGCATGATTGAGGAAATGATTAGGGCATTATTTGGACCGATTGAGCCCTAAAAAGCTTACCCTGATATAATGATATCCCTAGGTCCCATTTTGAAGCCTTATACTATTTGGTCTTTTTTGTTTTTCATCACCATTGTGTTCGTTAACCTGTTACCCATTCAAATGCATGTGAAAGCATGTCATTTTCTTTCTACCCTTATTGTTTGTTGAGTACATGGTATGCTATTTCCTTAAATGAGTTTGATGATTAGGGGTATGGAATATTCAATTCAAAATGAGCCTGAAGGAACCAGATGCAAAACAAAGAAAAGAAAAAGCAATGCTTTGAAAATTAAAAAAAAAATGAAAAAGAAAAGCAAAGCTTAAGAAAAGTGAAGTTGAAAAGCATAGAAAAATGGTTCTGGCAAGTTTTATGATCTTACTTTTGAATACCCTGCTGATATCAAAGTAGTGACTCAAGTCTTGAAATAGTATGTTGTGCATCTCAATGTTTGTATTGTATCATTTTCCTGTTCATATCTGTTACTCATACTATTGGCCTAACATTATAAGCTGATTAAGTCCCTTTTGATCCTCAATCTTGTGTGATTTATATTAGTAGAGAGAGAGTTGATTTACAATCTTGTGGATTCTTTGAATCATATGCATGTATACTTGTAAACTTATCTGAATATGTATGACTTGATTAGAAAGAGTTTATCTTGCATGTTTGTGATAAATGTGAATTACATGAAGAGTTTTCTGGATTAATCGCATGTTAAGGATTGTATATGTGTGGAGCTGTTTATGGGGCATTTGCACTTTTTGACAATTGATGCAGTCATTACACACTAGTATTTGTTTTTAAATGAAAAAAGAAGATTGAAAATATATTTGCTAAATGAAAAAGTGATTTTAATGTTTAAGTGATTTACTTAGTTCTATTTTGTTTTGCTCGAGGACTAGCAAAATGTAGGTTTGGGGGTGTGATAACTCCATAGAATGCAGTTATTTGTGCCCTATCTCAGTGCTAAAATGAATGTTAAGTCCTTGTTTAAATGCATATTTGGAGGGTTTTTGTGCTTATATTTATCATATTCTATTTCTAAGTCTTTCTTATATGTTTTATAGCAAATTGTGCTTTAAATGATTATAGATTAGGTAGATCTATATATGTTACTGATTTGGTGTATTCTTTATGTTAGGAGGGGCTCCAAACAAAGTCAAATATGGAGCAATTGAGCTTAAAGAGGAAGAGGAAGCCAAATTGGGCATTTCAGTAGTCACCGCCGCGACGCATATGTGGGCGCCGCGGCGCTGAGAGGTTTTCAGCCAGGCTATACTTGGACCTGAGGCAATAGGGCCGCGGCCCAGATTTAGTGGGCACCGCGGCGTAGGTAAACCGACCCTGTGGGCACCGCGGCGCGCATATGTGGGGGCCAGAGCGCTGAGGCGGCCAACTGAGCCTATAAGTAGATTTTACTCGTTTTTCTCTGGGAGCTGGCCATTTTTGGGCCATTTCCATTTTCTCCCTTTATAGTTTCTTAGTTTTAGTTAGTTTTAGGTTCGATAGTTTGGCTAAATCTTCATTTCTAGTGGATTGGAGTCAAGGATCAAAGGAATGAAGGAGGATTCAAGCTTCAGAGACAAATCTAATGAGCTTCTTTCTCTCTTTTCCCTTTCTCTCTTCTCTTCCTTATCTATTGTATAGTTAACCTTTGTTTTAGGATGATTTTGGATCCGTTTATATATATTAATGATGTGTTCTTCTCTGAGTTTGTATGGATTATTGGTTTTGTTCAATCATTATCTGTGTGTAATGCTTGTGGTTGGCTGATCACTGATTGCATGATCCTAATATTTACAAATGAACTAGACATAGGGATTTGTTGATATGGATATGGTATGGTTGATATATATTCAGCGAGTTCAATTGGCTTGGATGAGTTGATTCATTAATAGGATAGGAATATACCTATTAGTCATGTATAGTGTGTGATTGAGAATAGATCGTTCATGAGTGGAAGTTGAGCTGGCTCTCAAGGAAACTTAGTGATTTAGGCAATTGAAACCAGGGTTGATTGACCTAGACATAGGCTTTTGACTACATCAGATTCTCAAGCTAACCTAATCAATGCATTTGTGTTTATGAGGAGGATTGCATGTTATTGGTAGATATAGGAGGTGAAGGAGGATTTCCTGAAACCTAACCGCTTTTATGTTTATTACTTTTGTAGATTAGATTTAGTTTAGTTTATTGTTTTCTTATTTTTATATCCTTGACTAGAATTGATTAAGCTATTGGTTGGTATTTAGCTTTATATCGTAATATCCTCGTGGGAATGAACTTTTACTCTGTATCTGTATTACTTGAGCGATCCGTGCACTTGCGGTAGCAATCAGTAACCTTGCGTGGTCCATGGAAGACAAAAGTGGTCTTTCTCGTTCTTTATATTTTTTTAGTTGTTGGTTGTATTGTTTCTCGTGGTCTCTATGTTGGTTTGGTGTGATTAAAGTTTTTTTTTGTTTTGTCTGTTTAGTGTGATTAAGATAGTGCTACCTGTGGTCCCTTCGTAGTATTGATTGGGTTTATCTGTTTGTTTGTGTTTCTTTGTTTGGATGCAGAGCATAATAGCAGACAAGGTGGACCTAATTTTACACCTAGGGGTTCAGTTTAATAGAACTAAAAATAGGTATATTTGTGTAGAAGTTGAACTATGGAGACGTTTTGAGTTGAATTATTTTTCAATTCCTGTTATAAACTCACTGTTTAAGGAGCATTACTTTGGTGTAGAGGCATCATATGAACAATGTTATTGGGTTGTTCCTGGGTTGTCTTTGAGATATGGCTTAAGGCCATTAAATAATGATAAGGATTTGTTAGAGAAAGTATATGCACAGTAGGAGGAAGTAGAGATTTATTTTGACAAATGTATGGTAAGGAATTCACCACCAGAGGGAGAAAGTGGTGGGTAGCGTTACAGCAAGGTGGGGAAGAAGAACCTGAAGTTGTAGAGGTGCTCAATGAATAACCTCTGCAGGTCATATATCCACTTGAAGGTGCACTTGCTGATGGTCAACCTAATGATGGTGAAATTGGTGATGGTGAACTTACTGTTGGTGAACTTGCTGTTGGTGAAGGTGCAAATGATGAAGTTGCTGCTAAGGATCCTACTACTAATGCAGCAAATGGTGCAATTGGTGAAGTTGATCACCCTAACCCTACTGATGCAATTAGTGAAGTTGCTGTAAATCACCTAAATCTTACTGCTGCAAGTTGTGAAACTACTGCTAATCACCTTATTACTACTCAACTTGAATCTGCTGCCAATGACCCTACTGCTGCCAGGCGCCCTTCCTCACGCAGAATTCACCCTCATGCTGCTACCAATGACCCTGCTGCTTCCAGGTGCCCTTCCTCATGTAGAATCCACCCTGCTGCTGCTAGATGCCCTTCCTCTTGTAGAATCCACCCTCTTACTGATGCTATCAGGCGCCTTTCCTCATACAGAATCCACCATAATGTTGCTGCTGCCAATGACCCTGCTACTACCAAGCACCCTTCATCATGCAGAATCCACCCTGTTGTTGCTACTGTCAATGACCCTGCTATTGATGATAATGCACATGATGAACATGTAGATGAGGGTGCAGAGGAAACCACTGATAGTGACTATGATGATACTGAAGAGGATGAAACATATCCAGGGGTTGAATTTTTTGATACCACAGAGGATGAGGTGGACCATGAGCAAGTGAACTCTGCTAATAAGGGAAAAGGAAAAGTTGTGGCCAATGAAAATATGATAACCAATGCTCGTAGAAGAAATGACAAGTTTAGATCACTTACACATTTTCATGATAGTGCAGAAGATAAATGGAATTCTGAGGAGTGTCCAGAGATGTACCAATCTGATAAGGAAGACAACTCCAATGAGGTCTACTCTCAATTTAATGTCTTTGCAGGTTTTGGAGAAGTTTCACTAGAGTTGGGAATGGAATTCCGAAGTTTGGATGTGTTAAAGGAAGCTGTGAGAGAGTACAATATAGAATTAGGGAGGGAGTATAGGTTTTGTGAAGAATGATAAGGTAAGGACTAGAGCTAAATGTGTAAGGGAAGGGTGTCCATGAGAGGTTTTTTGTTCTTGGAGTAATGAAACAGGAAGTTTTCAAATTAAAACTTTTTATGATGACCACATATGCTGTAGGCAATTTAGGAATATCAAAGCAACTAGGCACTTGGCTGCAAAGAAGATGTTTTCAGAGATGAATACTAAACCTAATTTGACAGCCAAGGAAGTATATAATCACATTAAATAAGAATTCAATGTCCACTGTAATGATGTCAAACTACATAGGGCCATGAAGATATCAAAGGAATTGGTAGAAGGCTCAGAGAAGGACTAATACTCAAAGATAGGGGATTATGTGGACGAGTTAGTAAGAACGAACCCTGGTTCCACTTTGAAACTATTAGTAGACCTAGAAAACCCATTCACTAGAATGCCTTCCTTTAAAAGATTTTATATGTGTTTGGATGCTTGTAAAAAGGGTTTGAAGGCTGGCTGCAGGCCTGTTATAGGCTTAGATGAGTGTCATCTAAAAGGGTATTATGGAGGTTAACTCTTAACAGTTGTCCCAATGGTTAATGGATGGGAACAATGCTTATTATGTGATTTCATATGCAATTGTGGAGAGACCAAGGACTCTTGGAAATGATTCTTGGAGATTCTGTTGGATAACATTGGAGACTATAGGCGACATGGATGAGAGTGCATCATTGGTCAATAGAAGGTATGTTTTGTTTGCATTCAAATTGCTTGTTGTATATTTTCCTTGTTTGGTTTAGGGTATATTTTGCTTGCCTCACTATTGTATATTTTGTCTGCCTCATTGTTTTGTTTAGGGTTTATTACCTACAATGGAGAAGGTTATGCCTGGAGTTAGACACAGATTTAATGTTAGGCACGTATGGTCCAACTTTTGCAATGTATTCAAGAATAAAGATCTGAGAGATATGATTTGGGAGATTGCTAAGACAACTACTATGCATGAGTTTAAGCAAAAGATAGAGGTTATGAAGAGTAAGTCTAAGACTGTTTGGAAGTGGTTATGCAAAATTCCACCTGAGCATTGGAGTAAGACAGGATTCTCACTATTCGCCAAATGTGACAATTTGCTAAATAATAGCTACGAGCAATTCAATGGGGCCATAGTTAAGTACAGAGGAAAACTAATACTCAGCATGGCTGAGGAAATAATGACTCACATCATGAAGAAGATAGCATATGAACATTTAATGCTAGCAAGATACACAGGCCCAATCACACCAAAAGCTCAAAGTAGGTTGGAAGGAAATAGAAAAGCAAGCAGATATTGGACACCCATATGGACAGGAGACCCTATAGGATATAAGTTTGAGGTTGTATGCCAGCCTAAAAAATGTACAATAGACATTGGTGAAGGAACGTGCTCTTGCAAGCAATGGGATTTAAGTGGAATCCCTTGCATGTATATCATAGCAGTACTTTTGTACAGCAATCTGTAGCCAAAACATTTTGTGCACCCATGGTATTCAATGGATACCTATCATAAGTTGTACGAGCATTATATTCAACCTGATGCAAGCCAAGAATATTGGAAGACAACCAATGGAGAACCAATTGGTCCACCACCATTTAAGAGGCAACCAGACAGACCTAAAATGCAAAGGAAGAAGGACGAAAATGAACATGAAAACCCATACAAGCTAAAGCAAAAGTATGGGGAAACTAAGTGTAGAAAGTGTCAAAGGACAGGTCATAACAGTAGAGGTTGTCAACTAGCTCCAATGAATGAAACAAGGAAAAAAGCGAAGAAGACAAAACACTCCCAACCTACTGCAACTCAAACAGAACCCGAATCAAATGCTCAAACTGAACTTAAGCCAAATACTCAATAATCTCAAGCTAATGCAGATTCTGTGTCACAACAGCAGGTAAAAAAATCTATTTCTGTATTAGGCTTTGTTCTATTTCTGTAGACACATTTTGGCTAAGTATTTTCCATTACTTGATAAACATACAGCAATGGATCTCAGGGATATGCACCCTCTACAGGACCAAACTTCAAGCCACCTGCTCCATTCACAGACTCAGGATCTAGACCACCTCAAGAAGTAAGGAACCTGCTTGGAAATATTCACATATATAGCATATTACAACTAAAGGGACAGGCCTTGTGTAACTAGAGAAACCCTTATAGTTGCAAGTCAAGGCAATAACACAAGGTTGTCTTCAATCATTTCATCATAGGTTTCATCCAGTAGTAGTGGACCTACTGCAACTGAACCATGACAAGCTTTATGTTTTTGTGTTTTTGGTGTAATGTAATGAACCATGATTTGGAATTTGGGTTTAAGATCTTCCTTTTTTTATTTTTGAATTAAGCACCATGTTGGATGCTGTCTTGTAATGGTAACCCATGTAGGGTTAACACATTTACATATGCTTTTTGCTTTTTGGTATTAATGAATGGACAAATTATACAATTATATGCAATCTATGGAAATGGTCATGATATGTTATTCTATACACAATTTTTGTTTTCCAATATTAATGAATACATAAAGTAATGAAGTATTATTATGTAGACAATTTCTTCTAACTCAAATTCCATTAATCACATTATAATAAATTGAACAATTTCATCATAGTTATGAGACAGTTGATTCATACAATGAATCATCACTTATATGCTAAACAACTCATAGCATATAAAACCAAAAAACAAAAAACAAAATCTCATTCACTAATTTCCATCTCACAAAGGATATAAATGATTAACCTCTTATGGTCATATTGTTATCTCAAAAGATGTTTTGTTCAATGAAAAGCAGTTTTGCATTCACCACTACTCTCACTACCTCCTCTTCTTCTTCTAATACTGCAGTTTCTCCCCAACAACCTTCCATCTCATCTGTTCTGCCCATTTTATAGTCTACTATTCTACAGCATCCTAATATGTCCTCTAGTAATGCTACTCAGCCATCTATCCCTCATTCCTTGTCCCATTTTCCTGAACCAGTATCTGAGAATCACTCTCCTACTATGTCAGTCTCAGCACCTATTTCTTCTGCACCAGAATTTGAAAATCAATGTCATGTTGTATCAGCACCTGTCCTTTCTCTACCTGAAAACCAATCCTGTCATCCTATGATCACCAGAGCAAAATCTGGTATTTTCAAGCTTAAGGCTTATCTAGTTCAAACAGAAATTGAACCTACCTCAGTCAAACAAGCTCTACAAAATCCAAAATGGCTTAAAGCCATGGAGGAGGAATATCATGCACTGATAACCAACAACACTTGGCAACTTGTTCAACTACCTCCACAGAGACAAGCTATAGGTTGCAAATGGGTCTATAGAATCAAAGAGAATCCTGATGGTTCAGTTCTAAAGTATAAAGCAAGACTTCTTACAAAAGGTTTTCACCAGCAACCTGGATTTGATTATACAGAAACCTTTTCACCTGTAGTAAAACCTGCCACTGTGAGATTAATTCTAACTCTAGCTCTTACAGCACAATGGCCAATACATCAAATTGATGTTAACAATGCATTTTTAAATGGCATGCTGCATGAAGAGGTGTACATGACACAACCACAAGGATTTGAAATTGGTGATGGCAACTTGGTTTGTAAATTAAACAAGGCTCCCTATAGACTTAAACAAGCTCCAAGGGCATGGTTTGAGAAACTTGGCTCCACTTTACAGCATCTTGGTTTTATTCCCAGCAAATGTGATCCTTCCTTATTTGTTCAAATTACTGGAACTTCTTGTTTGTATGTCTTGGTGTATGTTGATGATATTATAATTACTGGAAATTCACAATCTAGTATTCAAACTTTGATATCCAAGCTCAATATTGCCTTTGCTTTAAAAGACCTTGGTCCACTTACCTATTTTCTTGGCATAGAAGTACTAAGGCTCAGTGATGGTTCACTTCATCTCTCTCAGCAGAAGTACATCCGAAATATTCTTACAAAGGCTCAAATGTTAGGTGTAAATGGAATTTCAACACCTATGCAATCTGGTTTGAAGCTTACTAAACATGGTGCAAATTATATACAAGATGCTTCTCTTTACAGGTCTATAGTAGGTGCTTTATAGTATGCTACTATTACTAGACCAGGAATCTCATACAGTGTAAATAAAGTATGCCAATTCATGAGTCAACCATTGGAGGAACACTGGAAAAGTGTTAAAAGAATACTGAGGTACCTCAAAGGTACCTTACACTATGGACTTCATATTAGACCAGCAAAGAAACTTGTATTGTATGGATTTTGTGATGCAGATTGGGCAACAGATCTTGATGACAGAAGATCAACTTCAGGTTCATGTATTTATCTAGGTCCTAATCTCATCTCATGGTGGTCTAAAAAGTAAGAAGTTGTTGCCAGGAGCAGCACAGAAACTGAATATCGAGCACTTGCTTAGACTGCTACAGAACTCATTTGGCTTCAATCCTTGCTGCAAGAACTTCAAGTCCCAATTTCTACTATACCAGTAGTGTACTGTGATAATCAAAGCACTGTTCTTCTGACTCACAATCTTGTTCTGCATTCCAAAACAAAACACATGGAGCTAGACATATTCTTTGTCAGAGAAAGAGTTATACAGAAGCAGCTAAATGTACAACATATTCCTTCCATAGATCAAATTGCTGATGTGCTCACAAAGCCTTTGGCTGCTACCAGGTTTCAACATTTGAGGTCCTTGCTCACAGTTAAGGATCATACAGTTCTTAATTCAACTCACTCTCACTCCACTTAGGTCTGGGCAGTATGAAAAGTATTGTTTTAGAACTCACTTGTGATTAAGGGGACAGTATTAGAGTATAGGGTGTTATGCTGAGTTGTAATAAATCAGTTGGTTATATTAAGTTAGTTAGTTAGTTTTGCTGAGTAAGCTGAGTTACTGTTAGTCTGTTGTGATTAGTTAGTTACGCATTCTCTTAGTTAGTTCAGCATTCTTTTTGTATATAATGATAGTTGAGCTAAGTTCTCAATCAATAGAGTATCATTCATTCAGCAAATTCTTTTCTAAGCTTCTCTCTCAATTTCTCTGGTTTCTCTCTGTTTCATTTCTCATTTTCTGTTTCTTGATCAATTCTACAATTCCTTTAAGCTTTGTTATATCGAGTTTTTCATGTAGCTCATTCTCGTTGAGGTATAAAACCTTGTTTTTGTCTTTGTTTTCATTACCGCCACTGCTATCATCTCTACTATCGTCAAGGTTTTACTTTTCCTATCTCATTTCTATAAATCTCTATGATCTATAGCTTTGGACAGCAAATATGAAAGTCTTCTTATACTATAGGTCAGACGTGTAACTAATCTTAAAAATTATAAGGTTAGAAAATTCCTTATCTACCTAGATATAATACATCTTTGAAAAATTCAAACTCAAACTCATCTGGATCAATTTATTCTTGAAAAATAGAAAAAAATGAGAAAAAAACAAAGAAAATAAGGAAAAAAGAACAAAGGAGGCTGCAGGAGATTGGTGGCAATATCATAGAAAAAGTCCAATGAAAGAGAACCCAACTTCACAAAAGAAAATTAAAATCGCCAGATGTAAAGTCAAGCAGCCAGACACAGTGCTAGATGTAAAGACTATATGATAATATGAGATTGGCACCAAGCTAACACTGTGGGAACGACATCGGTTGAGTTTGCCAAAATTAATTAACTGAAAAATTTAGTGGAAAAATAGGCATAAAGATTAAAAGTCAAAACAACTAAAACCAGTTGGGGAGTCCACAAACAAACCAGTTGGTAACAGACATAAAAAGAACAAGGACTCAAATCAAAATTTGGGGAAATTATTGCTAATGACTATTAAGGAATAAAATTTAATTTGAAGGGATAAAAAATTTAAAATTATTAAATGTCATTGATCGTATGAATTCTTTATTTGGCAGGCGTCTTTGTCATTGTTTAAGCATCTCGCGTTTGGTTATAAATATCTCAATTCATTTTGCTTATTCTAATTTATTAGTCAATAACCTTATGTCTTAAAATTTGCATTTTTTATTTTGATATTTCAAATGATATGTATGAATAAATTCGTATTATTGTTATTATTTAATTAAAAATATACACATCATCAAGTTAATAAAAAATAATATAGTCAACCCGCATAAAAAGTAATATACACATCATCAGTTTGTGACAAATATTAATATTATGCCAACCCTCATATGCGTGAGAAAAGTATTATGAGAGGTGAATGAATTTTAGATTGATGAATAAGATTAAAAATAACTTAAAGATTACATCATCACCTAAAATGTAACATAAATTTATGTTTTAGTCTTGAATTTCATTGATCGTATGAATTCTTTATTTTGGCAGGCGTCTCTGCCATTGTTTATGCTTCTTGTGGTTGGTTATAAATATCTCAATTCATTTTGCTTATTCTAATTTATTAGCCAATAACCTTATGTCTTAAATTTTGTATTTTGTATTTTGATATTTCAAATGATATGTATGAATAAATTCGTATTATTGTTATTATTTAATTAAAAATATACACATCATGAAGTTAATAAAAAATAATATAGTCAAATATACATGAAACTGTAGTCAAAGTTCAAAGGTGACTATATGATACACATCAAAAAAAAAAAAAGACTATATGATAATATGAGATTGGTACTACACTAACACTGTGGGAACAACATACGGTTGAGTTTGCCAAAATTAATTAACTGAAAAATTTAGTGGAAAAATAGGCATAAAGATTAAAAATCAAAACAACTCAAACCAGTTGGGGAGTCCACAAACAAACCAGTTGGTAACAGACATAAAAAGAACAAGGACTCAAATCAAAATTTGGGAAAATTATTCCTAATGACAATTAAGGAATAATATTTAATTTGAAGGGACAAAAAATTTAAAATTATTAAAAAGAAATATTTAAGTTTTAATTAAAAAAAGGACAACTAATTTTATTAAATGGTCAATATTACTTTTAATGAAATTCTCAAGTCTTCATCTCTTCTCTATCCAACCAAAAAAAAAAAAAACTTTTGCTTCATAGTAATATGGTCTTTCTCCAATTCAGTGAGCCTCATTCTCATTCTTGCAACTTCAAGCTTTCACTCTTGTTCTTTCTTCTTACTGATGCATAGTTATCTCTAGGGGAAAGGGCTCCACTTCCTGCACTATTGCCTTACCGTTGAGGTAATTGATCATTAAGTCCACCAAAGAAGAACGTGTTTTATTTGCTTGGTGACTTGCAACTAATCTGAGGACTCCCTTTCTCAACAGATTGTATATTTTGTCTTCAGTCCAGCTCTTGTATGTAGCAACCTGGCTAAAAGCATAACATTTTAGAAGCATGCTTTTGCTGTATGTTCGATTCTCCACGCCCTTTGCATTAAATTAAGGTTCTCTACAATTGCAATAAAAAATAAAAATAAAGATCTAAACAAAAAATTAGAAATACCAAATATTAATTAAAGTTTGTCTAAGATTGGAACCCCTAACACTGTTCTAAATTTAACTATGAATTTCTCTTCCACATAGTGCCACACGAAATCCATATTCGAAGAGAATATTTAATTTTCATCATCTGCATATGAGAGGTTTGAAGTTTGAAGTAATCAGATTGAAGCATAAGCAAAGAATACCATTTTTTTTAATTCACTTAAATATAAGACCACGTGAATGACGAGATTGGAGAGGAACTTATATTATATCAGTGCAAGTAAGACGAGATGAAGGACGTTGGGAACTTATGAACCTAGCGAAGATCCTGGCGAGGCTGTGGACTTTGGGAAGATCAGCACTGTCGACCCCCCGTTTGGAGGTGGTTGTCTCCTGTTGCGAAGATCATACAATCATTTGTTTATTGTTAGATAGAGCAAAAGAGATGGAAGATTAGGGTTATATTAAGGGGTAATATTGATTATTAGGTAAAATTAATTTATCATTCTCTTTAATTAAAATTTTAATAGTCTTTTTTAATAACTTTAACTTTTTTATCTTTTAAATTAAATATTACTTCTTAATGGTCCTTAATATTATTTTTCTCCCCAAAATTTCCCCGACTATTGTGCAATAATATAGTAAAAGATAAATAAATAAATAACTTGAATCATTCAAAATAAAGTCTTAAGTTCAATTTCAAGATTTATGTATATAAAAATAATATCGTTTTCAAAAATTCTTATTTAGACACTTGATATTATTTTAAGAAATTAATTTCTTACTTATTAAGTAGAAGATATTTTAAGAAAAAAAATGTTGACTAAGTCTGATAAGTTAGGACGATACTTATGCTTCCTAGTCTATACTAAACTGGTACGTGGCCGCTCATAAATTTTGACTTAAAATATTTCCTCCATTAAAAAAAATAAGAACCAAAGTCAATTAAAATATAAGCAATTTCATCAATTTGTCTAACACTATTATAATAGACAAATTTTTAAGTGTTTTTAGTGAAAAAAAAATTATTCCATATCATTGAATGTTGTCTATTTCAACTCTCTCTCTCTATATATATCACTTACAAATTAACTACATTATTAAATTATAGATAAGGTGGTATATATTGAATATGGTACAACATAAAAAAATTTCTTGATATAAAAGTATTATAGAATTTCTCATTATAATAAATTATAGTGTTATTAAACTCAGACTGGCTTAACCGGTTTGACCGATGAACTGGTTAGGTAATTGGTTCAAGTTGCCTTCAAGGTCAATTATGTATGTAACCCAGCAAAAACTGGTTTGATTTGTCCAATTTTGACCAAAATTGATGACTCGGTTGGTGACTTGACTCACCGGAGTCATGTGCTTTCAAAAAAATTTAGAAGCCAGAAAAAAGATGAGGCTTGAAGAAAGCCATGAAAAGTAGAAACTGGTGAACCTCGATCTACAACTCCAGAGAAATGAAAGATGATGTCTGTGTTGGGACCTTGACCTTGTTGGGTTGTTGCTACGATAAAAAGCCAAGGATTTGTATGAAGAAGTGAGAGGAAAGAATGGTGGAGAGATTCAACGAGACTGGTGGAACCAGTTTTAAAAACACCAACCAGTGTTAAAAGCATTGATTATGATAATAAAAATAAGTGTATTTTTAATATAGCTCATATATTTTTGAGAAATTCTTAAGTGTTCTCGTATTAAAAGAAATATCTTATTATGTATTATTTAATATGTATCACATAATTATAATATTAAAAATATAATTAAAATATAAAATAATGATAACTTATAAAATTGATGTGAAATACATTCATTAATATAGACTTTGAAATATCTCATATTCCAACAATACTAAAGAATTTCTCCATCTTTACATATGTGGAAAGATAATTCATGTCTAAATTCCACCCGTCCCTCTAGTGGGTCTCGCACGGTGAGGACTAGGCAAGTAGGTATTCACAAAAGAAAAAAATCTGAGTCCATATTGTACCAATAATTAATGAATTAAAAAAGAAAAAGAAAAAGAAAACTTCATATGGTTTTTAGTGAGTGAGCTCTGCCTCGTTAGGGGGTGCTGAAAACACTATATAAGGCCAAGCAAATGCTGCTCATGGAAACAAAGCAAACGAGTTTAATTAAACACATCGAAATTCATTAACAGTTATGGCTTCAATGAATGGCCAAAAAGCAATTGAGCTCTTTCAAGGCGAAGCTCTTTTGTACATGCAGATTTTTGGCTTCCTAAGACCTATGTGCCTTAAGTGGGCTGTCCAACTAGGCATAGCAGACATAATCCACAACCATGCCAAACCCATTACTCTTCCTGAGTTGGTGTCAGCCCTGCAAGTTCCACCACGTAAAGCTGGTTTTGTGCAGCGCGTCATGCGCTTTCTTGCACACAATGGAATCTTCGCAATCCATGAGAGCCAAGAAGAAGAACATGAAGCATATGCTCTGACTCCTGCATCAATGCTTCTTGTTAAAGGCAGTGACCATTGTTTAACTCCATTGGTTCAGTGGTTTACTGATCCAGTTCGGATGAATAAGTACCATTACTTGGGGAACTGGATTTGTGGTGAAGATCCCACTTTATATGAGACAGCCTTAGGAACAGGCATCTGGGAATTTCTTGATAAAAACCTTGCACATATGAGTGCCTTCAATGAGGGAATGGCAAGTGGTTCTCGAATGTTAAACTTGGCTTTAAAAGATTGCAGTTCAGTCTTTGAGGGGCTAGATTCCATTGTGGATGTAGGTGGTGGAACTGGAACCACAGCCAAAATTATCTGTGAGGCATTCCCCAAGTTGAAATGTGTCGTGCTTGACCTTCCACAGGTTGTAGCAAACTTGTCAGGTAGCAATAATTTGAGTTATATTGGTGGGGACATGTTCATATCTATCCCTCAAGCTGATGCAGTTCTACTAAAGGTAAACATATATATATATATATATATATATATATAGAGCTAGTCAATTTGTTGAGTTCCTGCAAATTAGTTTGCTCATTGTAATATCTCATCTCTCATGTTCATTTGCTAATTTGATTGATGGGTCATAGAAAGAATATTACATAAAGATATAAAGTGAATTTATATATAATCCTCAATTGGTATTATTTAACTTTTTTTATTTTTGCAGTGGATTTTACATAATTGGACTGATGAGAATTGTATAAAGATCCTAAAAAAGTGTAAAGATTCTATTTCAAGCAAAGGCAAAGGAGGAAAAGTGATTATTATAGATGCAGTAATAAATGAAAAGCAAGACGACCAAGATATGACTCATTCAAAGCTCAGTATGGATATAATCATGATGACTTTAAATGGAAAAGAGCGAAATGAAAAAGAATGGAAGCAACTCTTCATTGATGCAGGATTCAAACACTACAAAATATTTCCCATATTTGGTTTGAGATCTCTTATTGAGGTCTATCCTTAGACATTGTTATGATCTATTTGATAGTTTACATGTTATGAATAAACATCCTTAGACATTGTTGTGATGTATTGATAGTTTACATGTTATGAATTGAATAAAGTTGTCTTGTCATTTTGAACTTCTGGGTGGAGTTACCTTATATTCGTTCCTCCTCTCACCGCTATGTGATTAAACGTATTGTGTACTGATTTCTCCTTCCACTTTGGCAAAAATAAACTGAATAAAGTTGTAATGGATTTAATAGTTTTAGATGTTATGAAGTGAATAAGTTTACAATGTATTGGTGTAGCTTTATATCTTCATGTGGCTCTTTTTCCCATCTGATGCTTTTGAGCTGCTGCTTCTCTATTGCAGGGATGGATCATGGATCTACATCGGATAAAAAAATGACTATTAATATACCTTTTTTTTTCTCGTTATGTGTATAATTGTCCTAAAAAATAGTGTAGTTGTTATTGACTGGGACCAATCTACATTCATTTTTCCTCATTCAATTTCCGAAATTTTCGTTATTGTATAGTTATATAAATATTAAGTCAGTTTCTCGTAGCTCACACTCGTGCACAATTACACATGCTTTTTGTCTCTTTTCCTAAAAAAAAAAATTCATCTCATGTCGTGCCATATGACTTACAATGAACGTAAGTGAGTCAATGGCGTTTGAAATTTTGTGGGGGAGGTTGTGACTTTTCTTCTTAAGCAAAGTTGTGTTTAATTCATTTTTCAAAAATTCTTTTTCTTTTCTATCAATTTTTCATTTTTAATTTCTTTTTCTTTTTCTTTCTTTATTAGTTGTGTTTGTTTATTAATTTAAATTTATGTTACTTTAAAATCAATTATCTACTATATATTTATTAATAAAACGATTGTTTTAGTTTCTCCTTTTAATTTATTATTTTTTATCATACAAGATTTTTTCATAAAATTTAGATATGAAACTAATAAGTTTAATTATCTTTTTAGTTTCTATAAATATAGTCATTTTTAATTTTGATATTTTTAAAAAATTTAACCTATTTTGATCCCTTTAAATTTTAAAATAGGTGAAGTTAGTCTTTCCTGTACACTATTTTTAAGAACTAATTTTACATGTGTCAAAATTTAAAGTAACCAAAATAGATTCAAAAATTTTAGATGGATGAAAATAAAAAATGATTATATTTGTAAGAAGTAAAAAGATAATTAAGTCTATATTTACTAAAGGTCTTCACCACTAATTATTTTGCTTAAATTTATTTTTTCAATTTTTTCATTTCTCCTGAAGCCGTATGTTGTAGTTAATGCAAATTTCTTATGTAAAATATGACTTATCTATTCCACACGTCTCTCTCTATTTTTTTCATTTCTCCTAAAGACATATGTTGTAGTTAATGCAAATTTCTTATGTAAAATATGACTTATCTAATCCACATCTCTCTCTCTCTCTATCAAATCCAACGACCGATGACTCGCCCGACGGGTTGACCTAGGTTTTTGAATTTTCTTTAATTGAATATTATATCTAAAAGTCTTTGTCATGAAATGCATTTCATCACTAGACTATATACTCCTATTTAATATTATCACTTGTTTAAAAGTATTTTTTTATATAATATTTTTTTGTTTAGTATTTTTAATATAATATTTTTTACATCAAGTAAGTTTTTCATATAATATTTATTATAAAAAATTATTTTTTCTTTATATGAATTTTTCAATTCAATCGTTTGACTTACAGTTAGACCATTGATCCAAAGACTTAGTCTTTTGACTAGGTTAATTTTCGATCCAAGTTATACAACTATAATTTTATTTACCTTAGAACCAGGAAAGGGTATAACTTCATGCAGTTTACATGTATGCTCAAAACTTTGCTTACATTAAAGATGCTGAAATACTACGGTTGCAATTCATTAAAAAAAGCTAAAATATTACTGAAAACACTATTGCTAAAGTACAATAAAAAGAAGTAAATACTATAGTTGCAATATAATTAAAAAAAACATTACTACTGGATTACAATATAATTGCTGAAATGATAGTATTGCAATTCAAAAAAGAAAAAGTTTCAAATCTATATATATAAACTTCTCACCTTCATTCCCCTTGGCACAAATGTCTCCAAATCTATACACGAAAACAATTTCAGAAATATTTTAATATGTTAGTCATTAAAATTAAAATAAAGAAATGGCACAAAAATAATGAGGCTCGTTATTCTTCAACAATCCAACTTAGACACCCCTTTCTCTTATCACCTTTGTATCAAATGGCAACTTAAAATGCACTTTCCTTTTTTGCTTTCTTAAAGTGTGATGGCTTTCGTTATTTATTTCTCAATCATAGCAACTCAAAAAATCTAAATCAGGTCCATACACGACAAAGCCACACCTTTCATGAAAACCACTCACCACTGCAACACTCATGAGTAAGGGTGAAAATAGGTCAGGCGATCCGTCGGAGACTTATGACCTGACTTATTTAAAGTCTAATCTGACCTTTCAGGTCATGTCAAGTCTTTTTAAAACGTTTATTTAATTAAACAGATCGACTAAATTTAAGATTTTTGAAAAAGTCTTTTAAGCCTAGTAAGTCTGTTTATTTAATTATATATATTATTATTATTTATATATTATGAAATTTTAATATTTATATAATATAATTAATTTAATAAATAATATAATATTTTTTAAAAGTTTAAGTTTGTTAACTTATATAAAGGCATAGGCTCATTAGCCTATCTCATTGGCTTATTTAGAAGTAGACATGTTAGTCTATTTAAATGTCTTATTATAAAGTAAATTTTTAAATAGACTTTCAAGTCAAGCAAAACTTTTAGAAAAGTCAAGTCAAGCTTTAAAAAATTGCCTATATCAAGTAAATATGTCAAACTCAAACCTTGCATTTAGAAAATAGGTCAGATCCATTTAAAATAAGGTTTAACCTGACTTGAACCGTTTCCACCCAGTTGTAAAAGTTCCCATTCTTTACCCTTGACCAATATGAGCTCTAAATTTTCATTCCCAAATCATGGAAATTCTTCGAAATGGTTTGTCGTTCAGCATCATTTAATGAAGAATTTCAAAGTGGCTCTATTTCCGTTGTATATCTGTTTGTGTTTTTTTTTTTTACGATTGTTAGTATTTTAATTTGATGAACAGGCAAAATTATTAAATACTAATTACATACAAGCTTAGTAAGAGATATCGCATAAAAATCAGAGTAAATTACTCTCTTTGTCTACTTTTATCTGTCTATTTAAGAATCTTGATTTGTTTAATGAGGAGTGTCAATAACACACTCTCTATCATACTCATTTCAATACACTTTTTTTATTTGGTCATGTTATACACTAAAACATAAACTCAAACTTAATTATACACTAATTGAGTTGATTACAGGTTATTTGAGTTAATTATATATTAATTAAAGTTAAGTGTGTACTTTAGTGTGTGACGTAACTCGATAAAAAAGAATGTGTTGAAAGAAACATGATAAAAAGTGTATTCCTAACATTCTTCTTGTTTAATATGATCTATATATCTATTTAGAAAACCAAATAATATCTATTAGTCATTTTTCAATTCTACCATCATCTTTTATTATCTCCATTAAACTCAATAAATATATATTAATTAATTTTTACAACTTCTTAAAATCAACTACTCTAGTCAATGAAGTGAGTGAGGGAGAGAGATATGTGAGATTAATAAAGATAGAGTGTGAGAGAGAAAATATTAATTAAATTAAAAAAAGTAATTTAATCATGTTAAATTATATTTTTTATCATTCAGTATATTTAATAACTTTTTTAATCTCTGTGCATTAGCTTTAACGGACAAATAAAAATAGACAGAGAGCGTATAAAAATAACTAGAGAGGTTTACAAAATTCATGTAAATGTTTTAAAATTTATTTATCATGAGGTCATCGAGACCTTTCGATCCAAATTTCTCATCAAGTAGCCGCTCAAGAGGTATTGAGAATACTGTACTATTTTTTCATTTATATCATTATTCCTCTTTTACTCTTGAAATATTTTTCCTGGCTCCACTATTACTTCGTAGCTCGCTGTGCCCCCACTAATAGTTGATTTTAAGGGAGCTAATGTGGGTTGCTGAACTATTTGAAGGTATTCAAATAAGATTTTGTATCCTTCATGTACATGAGTTTGAATCCTTCCTTTGAATGATAGTTCCCTTTGATGGTTATCCCTTCCAGAAACGGAACCAGAGCAAAAATGTTGGGGGTGCAGATGGTGTTTAATATTATTTTAATCTATTTACTGTAAATCTAATCAAATGACTTAAGGGTTCATTTGGTACGAAGTATATGATAAGACTTAATAGTATTAATTTTAATAATATAAAGTCAGATAATATAAAACCTAATACATAATGGTTGAACATATCAGGATGTTTAAAATTGTAATGAAAAAGTCTTTATAGGTTTATACATTAAAACACAATCAAGTCTAATATTACATTCTAAATCTTGATTAAGTTATCTATCATTTTAATGTATAAGAGGGATTTAATAGATAAATTCATATAATACAGTATTTACATTAAACAATTGATAAAGTCATAATGTATTGAATTAATTTATCTTATCAGATTTAATACAATATGTCAAACAAGTCCTAAGAAAGTTTTCCATTTAGGGGGTGCAGTTGCCCCCCCTTAGTTACTATGTAGTTATGTCCTTGAATTCCCTCCCTTGTTATTGGCACTATATCCAGTAGTATTAAAGTAACATATTCTTAATACCATTCTTTTCACAAAAATATAGAAGAAATTCTTTTCAAGGAACCGTGAAAGACTGAAGCACCCATTGTACTTAACAGGTTTCCCCTTGATGGAGACCTAATGCTAATCACGTTAATGCCAATTTTTCATAACTAAGAAGCCCTCTCCATCACATAATAACATGCCTGACAAAGTGTATACAACCAGACCTTACAACTAGTGATGCTATGCATCATGAAAAATAAAAATAAAAATAAAAAGAGAGCAAGAATCCACTCGGAGATTGCTTTGAGTCTGCATGAACAACACGCATATGATTTGAGCTTTGGGTTTGCACCAACATTGCCCATAATGGAAATTGACAACACTCCCACAAATTATTATCCCACAAAGAGTTCTTGAATTAAGGTAATTAAGCTTAGGAAAATTAGTAAATGAGCTTGCAAGAGAGCTGGCACCAAGTGCAACAATTTAACACAATCCTCTACTTGAATTCATTCTCTTTGCTCAAGGCAAATCCTAAGAAACAAGGTTCTTCTTCCAAGTTTTAGGAAGGAAGAGAGACAAGGGACGGTATATGATGAGATCAAGCATTGAGTCAACTAAGAAATGTTGATGCACCTGTTTAGTTTGTTTGAGTTGTTATTACTTATTAGGTTTTTTAATAACCCTGTACTTTTCAAAATTTGCTTCTTTCTCTTGTGGTCTATGCTTGGATCTGTTCTCTTTACTCAAGACTAATCCTAAGAAACATGATCAGTCTCCAAGTTCTAGGAAGAAACATATATAAGTGACTGTAGGATGAGATTAAAAGCACTGAGTCAACTAGCAAATGTTGATTCACCTATTTTTTTTTTACTAGGTTGATGCACCTGTTTAGTTTGCTTTGACTGTTATTAGTTTTTTTTTATAATTTTGTATCCCTTACTTTTCAAAATTTCTTTCTTTCTCTTGTTGTATCTTTTACTTTGTTATCAATGACCATGCGTAACTTAATTTACAACCTCTCACATCCATCCCAATGACCGCTACTAATCCAATATGCATGACAACCAGTGAATAAGTGATCAGTTCACTCCAATTAATTCAGGGAAAAGTGGACTCTCAATTTCCAATAAAATATGTCATACAAAATCCATCTTGCCAAATCGAGCACTATAATTTTAGTTAACAAATCGAACATATTACAAGTAAAGCATGTTAGCGTGCTAACATGCTTTCAATTCATTAACCATGATAAATTTCATGACTGTATCCCCGACCCAAACATTGCAACGGCTCATGTTCCTATGCAATCACAAATCTCAACAGAGCCACTTGAATAAATATCAGCCTAAACGTGATGATCAATGATATAAACAAAATAAACTAAGCAAGATTTATGAAGGAGACAAGGCAATTATGCCATTAACCAAAGGTTATGATAATTCCAAAATAAACTACCAATTTATTTTAAGCATATCATTAAGGGGGAAAAAAGGTCAAGCGGCCTGTCGAGTGCCTATGGTCTGACATATTTAAGGCTTAATATGGCCTGATTTATTTAATAAAAAAGTCAAGTCAAAACTTTTTAAAAATCTTATTTAATTAAACAAGTCAAGTTTTTGGTATTTGAAAAAGTTTTTTAGGCTTAGTAGACCGACTTATTTAATTATATATATTATTATTTTATATACATTATAAATTTTTAATATTTATATAATGTAATTAATTTAATAAATAGTATAATTTTTTAAAAGTTTAGATATGTTAGACTATGTAAAGGTCTAGACTCATTAGCTTATTTCCTTAGTTTATTTAGAAGTAGGTCTGTTGGCCTATTTAAAGGTCTTATTGCAAAGTAGACATTTAAATAGACTTTCAGGTCAAGCCTTGAAAATTAGTTTATGTCAGATAAATAGGTCAGATTCAAGCCTTATATTTAGAAAAAAGGTAAGATCTGTTTAAGGCACGACTTGGCCTGACGTAACTCGTTTTCGCCCTTACCTAGGCTTTTTTACCGAATTGCCATTAGTGGAAAAATTATTTATTAAAATGTCATATTTTAAACTATTTACTAAAATATCACTCTTTTGAAACTATATATCAAATTATCACTCTTTTGTCTAACGTGTCATTTTTTTAATAATTTCTGGTTCATGTAGGATGCACTAAACAGGGTGGCGCATCTAGGTAGATTACGCCAACACAGTAGGCGTAATCCACGTGGATACACCACCCTGTTTGGTGCATCCTACGTGGACACTTCATCCTACATGGTATTTTTTATGTGGATACGCCATGTAAGATGATGTTTTTTAGTTAAAAACGCTAACAAATTTAGCATTTTTCACGTGGACAAAAAAAATATAAAAAAATGTCACGTTGTCTGTGCTTATAGGGCACTTAACTAATTTCACGTGGATCTCGCACTCCTCCCAAAGATACATACATTTCACATGCCTACTAGATAGTGCACCATAACGTTGAAAAATATCAGTATCAATTAGCTTATTTATAGGTCAAATGTTTGTTTCTGATCCGTAAAGTAATCGGTGTAAGACTTTAGTGTTAGTAAGGTAAAACAACTAAGTAAGGCAATAATGTACTTTTGTTCGATGTGAGACTTTGATATTGATAAGGCAAAGCAACTAAGTAAGATAACAATGTACCTTTGTTCAATATGAAACTTTAATGTGAAGGAAATCGACTTACTATAGAACCCCTCGGCCAATTGACACTGCAACCTATAAGTATCCTCATATACATATCCTCTAAATTCTTCAATCAATTTGTTTTTATAACAAGTTCTCAACACCACTCTCTATAATCAAAAGAGGAAAAGATGAAAAGAAAGAACAAGACACTCTTACCTCAATTTCTACTATGTTGAGACTTTTATAACTTGTCCTAACCTTAGAATGACAACCTCTTCCACTCTGAAACTTTTATTCGTAGAGAAAAATAAAAGTTGTTACATTATTTGCTACCCTTTATATATTGGGCATTGAGCTGAACATGCTATATACCCAAATATTCTAGAAGTATTATTATATTGAATATCTTTGAAATAATCATACCGAAAGCCAAGTTTTTCCCCAAGAATCATACTGAACATGCTATATCTTTGCATTGTTGTACAATTATTAAGAAAGTGGAAGGTTGCAGTGTCAATTGGTCGAGGGGTCCTATTGTAAGTTAGTTTCCTTCACATTAAAGTCTCACACCAAACAAAAGTACCTTATTGTCTTACTTAGTTGTTTTACCTAGCTAACACCAAAGTCTCACATCGAATAAAGGTGCATTGTTGCCTTACTTAATTGTTTTTCCTAGCCAACACCAAAGTCCTATATCGACTACTTTACGGATCAGAAGCAAATATTTGGCCTATAAATAAGCTAAATGATACTGATATCTTCCAACATTATGGTGCACTGTCTAATAGACATGTAAAATGTATGTCTTTGGGAGGAGTGCAAGATTCACGTGAAATGGGTTAAGTGCCCTAGAAGCACATGCAACATGATTTTTTTTTATCTACGTGAAAAATGTCAAATGTGTTGACATTTTTAACTAAAAAACATCATCCTATATGACATATCCACATAAAAAAAAGTCATGTAGGATGGCGTGTCCATATAGGATGCGCCAAGTAGGGTGGCGCATCCTATGTCGACCAGAAATTATTAAAAATTGTCATGTTTGACAAAAGGATGACAGTTTGGTATATAGTTTCAAAAAAGTGATATTTTGATGTTTAAAAAAAGTGACATTTTGGTAAATGAATTTTTCACCAATGATAGTTTGGTAAAAAAGCCGCCTTACCCATGAGCATCAAACAATGACCCAGTTTAAAAAAAAAAAAAAAGACAAGACAGAAGACCCATCTAACTTTGTCTTTGTACTAGAGCCACCAAGAACCACCACCCAAACTCAAAATCAAAACTTACAGTTCCCAACGAATAGCTACACACCCAGACCCTCGAACCACCATTGTAAGTCAGACGCAGCCTCTGTTCTTGCACGCTAGCAGTAGCTCCATCACTGAAACCCCATTGCACTAGACCTCACCAGTGGGTTGCATTTCCACTCCTTCAACCCCTCTGTTCGCTGTTATGGCGTTGGTGATGCAGACGTCTTGGGTTGTGATTGTTTGCTAGTGGTGGTCTGGTTCATGGAGGAAAATGGCAATTTAGAGTTGTGGTGGGGGGACATAGGGTTTTGCTCACTGGTAGCTTGATAAAAGATGAAAAGCATATGGCTTTTTAATTGGGTATCTTAACCTCAACTGGCCATTTTGATCAAGGGAAGAGAATAGTGACTTTAATGATTTAAAATAGGATTTTTTTATAAAGCATTTAATATATTAATATTTGAAAAAAAAAAATTATTTTTTATGTAAAATTTTTTATTTTAAATTTTTTAGGACACTTGTTATATATTTCTATATATATATATATATATGGTGAGATCACGAAATATTTTTACATATTTTGCTCACAAGAGTTATTTTATTGGAATTTGAACTTGGATCTTAGGAGCTAAGATTGCTTACTACCTTAATTAACTTTATATATATATATATATATATATATATATATATATATATATATATATATATATATATATATATATATATATATATATATATATATAACATTCATACTTTCATGTAGATGTCAGTAACTTTCACATTTTGCTTTCAACTAAAAACTCACTTTTTTATTTTTTGAAACATCCTTAAAGTTATAAGTAATTATGTCATTTTATTCTAACTACAAACATCTATTTTAATAAGAAAGAGAGAATATTAAATGCTAGCATTAATGAGAAAAGAGAATATAGAAATATAACTTTAACGAAGAAATAAGTTTTTTTATTAATTTAGAAAATAGTATTCATATATAAAAAAACCTAGAAACATATAACATGGATGTGTCCGAATTTACATCTTAACTGCATAATAGAAATTTTTAGAGGATAGGTATGTATTATACAATTAAAATTTTCAGTGGAATAACATTATAAAACTTCAAATAATATTAGTTAAATAACGTTATGTTTCTTAAATTTTTTATATCAATATCTTAGGTTATTTAGACACATAAAATTTAACATTTAATACAAATATAAATAAAAGGTAATTATTATTATTTAATATACAAACAGTAAAAAAAATTATGCAAATAACTTAAACTTAATCATTTCCACTAAAAAGTCAAAGTTAATTTTTTTATTCTAGAATCAATCATATATTTGAATACAAGATAGTTTTAAATTTAAAAAAAAAAAACAACTTTCACATGAAACCGTAAAAAACATAAATTTCTTTAATATTAGTGGAATGACGTTATCTTAATTTTTGTATATATTTTATGTTAAAATTATTTAATAATGTTATATATATGTTTTTAGATTTTTTATATATTAATACTATTTTCTAAGTTAATAATTAATAATTAAAATTAAAATCAAAATTTTTCTCTTCATTAAAGTTATATTTCCACTTTCTCTTTCTTTATTAATATTAGTATTTAATATTCTCTTTATTAAATTAAATGTTTAAGGTTGGAATAAAATGACATTTTACCCATACCTTTAAAGATGTTTTCAGAAATAGGAGAGCGAATTTTTAGTCTAAAGTGAAATGTGAAAGTTATTAACTTCCACACAAAAGTATGGAGATTAACATTTTCCATACATACACACACACACACACACACATATATATAGAGAGAGAGAGAGAGAAAATCATCACTTTAGTCTCTGAATATTTCGTAACATAACACTTTAATCCCAAAAAAAAAATTACACACACGTTAGTCCCTGAACGCTATGAAATCCTACCACATTAATTCTTCTATTAACCACGCATCTGAGATGCTAACAGAATTGCTTTGTTAACATGTTAAGTGTCATCTAGGATCTTATCTATCCAAAGCATTTTTTTTAGCACAACATCTTATCAAAATGCACCATTTTGATTTCCTAAATTATTCAGAATCCACCCCTAAAAATTTGGTGCCTTGTCTAAGCAAAACTCAGCCAAAAAAAAAACCCTAATTTGTTTCCCCAAATATTTTGATCAAAAGCATCATGTCACGGTGGGTTGAGTTGTGATTGTGAGAATCAAGACCATCAATTGGAGCTTTTGAGGCGAGAATCGTGGAGTTGTTACTGCCTTCCTCAGGTACGAACTCAACACATGCTTTTCCCCAAAGATTGTCCATGTGTGGTAACCTTGTGTAGTCCATGG
This sequence comes from Ormosia semicastrata, assembly GCA_029884595.1. NCBI lineage: Eukaryota > Viridiplantae > Streptophyta > Magnoliopsida > Fabales > Fabaceae > Ormosia > Ormosia semicastrata. The sequence goes on from JAQQTO010000059.1 coordinate 42,213,367, forward strand.
AAGACAAAAGTGGTCTTTCTCCTTCTTTATATTTTTTTAGTTGTCGGTTGTATTGTTTCTCGTGGTCTCTATGTTGTTTTGGTGTGATTAAAGGTTTTTTTTTGTTTTGTCTGTTTGGTGTGATTAAGATAGTGCTACCTGTGGTCCCTTCGTAGTATTGATTGGGTTTATCTGTTTGTTTGTGTTTCTTTGTTTGGATGCAGAGCATAATAGCAGACAAGGTGGACCTAATTTTACACCTAGGGGTTCAGTTTAATAGAACTAAAAATAGGTATATTCGTGAGGAAGTTGAACTATGGAGACGTTTTGAGTTGAATTATTTTTCAATTCCTGTTATAAACTCACTGTTTAAGGAGCATTACTTTGGTGTAGAGGCATCATATGAACAATGTTATTGGGTTGTTCCTGGGTTGTCTTTGAGAGATGGCTTAAGGCCATTAAACAATGATAAGGATTTGTTAGAGAAAGTATGTGCACAGTAGGAGGAAGTAGAGATTTATTTTGACAAATGTGTGGTAAGGAATCCACCACCAGAGAGAGAAAGTGGTGGGGTAGGGTTACAACAGGGTGGGGAAGAAGAACCTGAAGTTGTAGAGGTGCCTAATGAACAACCTCTGCAGGTCATATATCCACTTGAAGCTGCACTTGCTGATGGTCAACCTAATGATGGTGAACCTGGTGATGGTGAACCTACTGTTGGTGAACCTGCTGTTGGGGAAGGTGCAAATGGTGAAGTTGTTGCTAAGGATCCTACTACTAATGCAGCAAATGGTGCAATTGGTGAAGTTGAACACCCTAACCCTACTGATGCAATTGGTGAAGTTGCTGTAAATCACCTAAATCCTACTGCTGCAAGTGGTGAAGCTGCTGCCAATCACCCTAATCCTATTAGTGTAATTGGTGAAGAAACTACCAATGACCCTCCTCCTACTACTGCAATTGGTAAAGCTTCTGCCAATCACCAAGATGTTGTTAATCACCTTATTATTGCTCAACTTGAATCTGCTGCCAATAACCCTGCTGCTTCCAGGCGCCCTTCCTCACGCAGAATTCACCCTCATGCTGCTACCAATGACCCTGCTGCAACCAATCACCCTGCTGCTTCCAGGTGCCCTTCCTTATGTAGAATCCACCCTGTTGCTGCTAGATGCCCTTCCTCTTGTAGAATCCACCCTCTTGCTGCTGCTGTCAGGCACCATTCCTCATGCAGAATCCACCCTCATGTTGCTGCTGCCAATGACCCTGCTACTACCAAGCACCCTTCATCATGCAGAATCCACCCTGTTGTTGCTGCTGTTAATGACCCTGCTGTTGATGATAATGCACATGATGAACATGTAGATGAGGGTACAGAGGAAACCACTGATAGTGACTATGATGATACTGAAGAGGATGAAACATATCTTGGGGTTGAATTTTTTGATACCACAAAGGATGAGGTGGATCATGAGCAAGTGAACTCTGCTAATAGGGGAAAAGGAAAAGTTGTGGCCAATGAAAATATGACAACCAATGCTCATAGAAGGAATGACAAGTTTAGATCACGTACACATTTTCATGATAGTGCAAAAGATAAATGGAATTCTGAGGAGTGTCCAGAGATGTACCAATCTGATGAGGAAGATAACTCCAATGAGGTCTATTCTCAATTTAATGTCTCTGCAGGTTTTGGAGAAGTTTCACTAGAGTTGGGAATGGAATTCCAAAGTTTGGATGTGTTGAAGGAAGCTGTGAGAGAGTACAATATAGAATTAGGGAGGGAGTATAGGTTTTGTGAAGAATGATAAGGTAAGGACTGGAGCTAAATGTGTGAGGGAAGGGTGTCCATGGGAGGTTTTTTGTTCTTGGAGTAATGAAACGGGAAGTTTTCAATTAAAACTTTTTGTGATGACCACATATGCTGCAAGCAATTTAGGAATATCAAAGCAACTAGGCACTTAGCTGCAAAGAAGATGGTTTCAGAGATGAAGACTAAACCTAATTTGATAGCCAAGGAAGCATATAATCATATTAAAGAAGAATTCAATGTCCACTATAATGATATCAAAATACATAAGGCCATGAAGATATCAAAGGAATTGGTAGAAGGCTCAAAGAATGAGTAATACTCAAAGATAAGGGATTATGTGGATGAGTTAGTAAGAACGAACCCTGGTTCCACTTTGAAACTACTAGTAGACCTAGAAAACCCATTCACTAGAATGCCTTCCTTTAAAAGATTTTATATGTGTTTGGATGCTTGTAAAAAGGGTTTGAAGGCTGGCTGCAGGCCTGTTATAGGCTTAGATGAGTGTCATCTAAAAGGGTATTATGGAGGTTAACTTTTAACAGTTGTCACAATGGTTAATGGATGGGAACAATGCTTATTATGTGATTTCATATGCAATTGTGGAGATGGAGACCAAGGACTCTTGGAAATGATTCTTGGAGATTCTGTTGGATAACATTGGAGACTATAGGCGACATGGATGAGAGTGCATCACTGGTTAATAAAAGGTATGTTTTGTTTGCATTCAAATTGCTTGTTGTATATTTTCCTTGTTTGGTTTAGGGTATATTTTGCTTGCCTCACTGTTGTATATTTTGCCTGCCTCACTATTTTGTTTAGGGTTTATTACCTACAATGGAGAAGGTCATGCCTGGAGTTAGACACAGATTTTGTGTTAGGCACGTATAGTCCAACTTTTGCAAGGTATTCAAGAATAAGGATCTGAGATATATAATTTGGGAGATTGCTAAGACAACTACTATGCATGAGTTTAAGCAAAAGATGGAGGTTATGAAGAGTAAGTCTGAGACTGCTTGGAAGTGGTTATGCAAAATTCCACTTGAGCATTGGAGTAAGGCAGGATTCTCACTATTCGCCAAATGTGACAATTTGCTAAATAATAGCTGTGAGCAATTCAATGGGGCTATAGTTAAGTACAGAGGAAAACTAATACTCACCATGGCTGAGGAAATAAGGACTCACATCATGAAGAAGATAGCATATGAACATTTAATGTTAGCAAGATACACAGGCCCAATCACACCAAAATCTCAAAGTAGGTTGGAAGGAAATAGAAAAGCAAGCAGATATTAGACACCCATATGGACAGGAGACCCTATAGGATATAAGTTTGAGGTTGTATGCCAGCCTAAAAAATGTACAATGGACATTGGTGAAGGAACCTGCTCTTGCAAGCAATGGGATTTGAGTGGAATCCCTTGCATGCATGTCATAGCAGTACTTTTCTACAGCAATTTGTAGCCAGAACATTTTGTGCACCCATGATATTCAATGGATACCTATCATAAGTTGTACGAGCATTATATTCAACCTGTTGCAAGCCAAGAATATTGGAAGACAACCAATGGAGAACCAATTGGTCCACCACCATTTAAGAGGCAACCAGACAGACCTAAAATGCAAAGGAAGAAGGGCCAGAATGAACATGAAAACCCATACAAGCTAAAGCAAAAGTATGGGGAAACTAAGTGTAGAAAGTGTCAAAGGACAGATCATAACAGTAGAGGTTGTCAGCTAGCTCCAATGAATGAAACAAGGAAAAAAGCAAAGAAGACAAAACACTTCCAACTTACTGCAACTCAAACAGAACCCGAATCAAATGCTCAAACTGAACTTGAGCCAAATACTCAACAATCTCAAGCTAATGCAGATTCTGTGTCACAACAGCAGGTAAAAAAATCTATTTCCATGTTAGGCTTTGTTCTATTCTGTAGACACATTTTGGCTAATTATTTTCCATTACTTGATAAACATGCAACAATGGAACTCAGGGATATGCACCCTCTACAAGACCAAACTTCAAGCCACCTGCTCCATTCACAGACACAGGATCTAGACCACCTCAAGAAGTAAGGAACCTGCTTGAAAATATTCGCATATATAGCATATTACAACTAGAGGGGCAAGCCTTGTGTGACTAGAGAAACCCTTATAGCTGCAAGTCAAGGCAATAACACAAGGTTGTCTTCAATCATTTCATCACAGGTTTCATCCAGTAGTAGTGGACCTACTGCAACTGAACCATGACAAGCTTTATGTTTTTGTGTTTTTGGTGTAATGTAATGAACCATGATTTGGAATTTGGGTTTAGGATCTTCCTTTTTTTATTTTTGAATTAAGCACCATGTTGGATGCTGTCTTGTAATGGTAACCCATGTGGGGTTAACACATTTACCTATGCTTTTTGCTTTTTGGTATTAATGAATGGACAAATTATACAGTTATATGCAATCTATGGAAATGGTCATGATATGTTATTCTATACACAATTTTTGTTTTCCAATATTAATGAATACATAAAGTAATGAAGTATTATTATGTAGACAATTTCTTCTAACTCAAATTCCATTATCACATTATAATAAATTGAACAATTACATCATAGTTATGAGACAGTTGATTCACACAATGAATCATCACTTGTATACTAAACAACTCATAGCAAATAAAATCAAAAAACAAAAAACAAAATCTCATTCACTAATTTCCATCTCACAAAGGATATAAATGTTTAACCTCTTATGGTCATATTGTTATCTCAAAAGATGTTTTGTTCAATGAAAAGCAGTTTCCATTCACCACTACTCTCACTGCCTCTTCTTCTTCTTCTAATACTGCAGTTTCTCCCCAACAACCTTCCATCTCGTCTGTTCTGCCCATTTTACAGTCTACTATTTTATAGCATCCTAATATGTCCTCTAGTAATACTACTCAGCCATCTATCCCTCATTCCTTGTCTCATTTTCCTAAACCAGTATCTAAGAATCACTCTCCTACTGTATCAGTCTCAGCACCTGTTTCTTCTGCACCAGAATTTGAAAATCAATCTCATGTTGTATCAGCACCTGTCCCTTCTCTACCTGAAAACCAATCCTGTCATCCTATGATCACCAGAGCAAAATCTGGTATTTTCAAGCCTAAGGCTTATCTAGTTCAAAAAACATTTTTTCAGTTCTTTCTCATACAACACAATTCTATTCTTAAGTTCACTAATTTCTTCCTCATTCATGTCAACCCTTTCATCCACTATTCCAACTTTGTCATCCAACTATTGAAAAAAGTCGCATGTCCGTTGTTTATCTCTCCATAAAGGGCACGTAAGAAATTGACGACCATAGCTCATTGTCTTCTTCGAAATATAAATCAAAGCTCATTGTCCGCATCTACACTTCTCAAAAGAAATTTGTGCACCTCATCTGCTCCCCATCACGGATGAACTATTGAGGTAGAACTTATATCTCATGGATGCACAAATTCTCCTCCCATCTTCTAGCAAACCCTAAACCTTATAAGAAATTGTGAAGGAAGAAGATTAAGGATTTTTGGGTGGGGATACAACTTTTTTCCAGCATGGGTAGGGAATGATGCTACGCTAATTCCTCCATTTTGTCCAGCTGCGCCACGCTGATTCTCCCAATTGCACTGCTTCTTCCCTCGACTACATTGTTTCTTCCCCTTTTGTCTAGCGCCACTTCTTCCCCTCCAAAACGGTGTATTTTTATGGAAAAAAATGCTCTATAGACAGATGAGATCTTAGATGGCACTTAACATGCCAACTAAACAATTCTGTTAGCATCTCAGACGCGTGGTTAACAGAAAGATTAACATGGTAGGATTTCATAACTTTCACGGACTAACATATGTGCATTTTTTTTTTAAACTAAAGTGTTATATCACGAAATATTCAAGAATTAAAATAATTATTTATTCATATATATATATATATATATATATATATTCTTTATCATCAAATATATATATTTTTTATTAACTAATAAATAAAAAGATGCTTGTGATGTGAGTATGAAAGTTAAATTTAAATGATAAATTTGACTTTTTTTTAACGTTAATTTAAAATTTGACTTAAAACTTATAATAAGCAAAAAAACAAATTTATATAAAGAATAAAATAAATACGTATATAAATTCTTTGTGATTAATTTAAAAATATGTTTTAATAATTTTATTTAAGTGATAAGGCATTCTTATAGATTTCACTCATTTAAATTACTTATAAAACTAATTTTTATTCAACTACTAGAATATAAGAATTATACTATCTTCCTATAAAAATTATTTTCCTAAAATTTTGAACTTTTATATTACAATAAGAATAGAATTAATTTCAAACCCTTCCCTATTAAGTTGGCTTCTTCTTCGGTTCCCCATACTCGTTGCTAAGTTCCCGCATCGAATACATTCATTTGGGATAGGTTACTCTTCCTCTTCGGCCACCATCGTCCCCACTCTCAACGTTGCAGGTTCTCTCTCTCTCCCTCAGTCTGCTTGGATTTCATGTTCTGCTTGAAAAATTCTCTATCGGGCTGTGCCTTATTTCATTTTTTTTAATGTTTTTCTGAAGTTTATTGACTTGTAGTCACTAGCATTCAGGAGAAACTTTCATGGGTTTTCGCCAAAAATGTATTTTGATGAACATGGTATGGGTACTTTTTATAATTCAAGTTTCTGAGACTGGTTTTCTCACACTCTGTTTGAATTGAGTTAGATAGAATTTGTTTTGGTTTGTATAGTTTATCTATGTCATAAATGGCATAATTGAGTTGTGGAGAGAAAGCTTTGTTATCAGATGGTTTTTGGTAAATAGAAGTAAGATGCAGTATATGCAATGCAAGATCAGCAAGACAGAAGTTAGTGTTTTGGTTTGGAGGTGAAATTTGAGGATTGCATTATATCACAAGTTGCATGGTTTTGATTAGACATCTTGGATCTATCTTTCAAAATGATAGGGAAATTGAAGAAATGTAACTCATAAGATTCAAGCATGTTAAATGAAGTGGAAAAATGCTTTAGGTGTAATTTGCGATTGGAAAATTTCTGTCAAGCTCAAAGGAAAATTCTACAGGCGATACTTTATGGTAGTATATGATGTTGGGCCTTAAAGTGTCAACAAGAGCAACAAGACTTCACTTTACAGTACTCAACCTGTCTGATTTCTGTTTCTCTTTGAACGCATAGGTGTAAGAAAAATCTACTTATGCACATGTATGATTGAAGATGCAAATTTAATTTGTTGATTTTGGAACCTCAAAATTGAGATAAATTTTCCACTTCACACTGATTGATAAATTGTTCTTAATGTTGTCAGCAGAGTATGCTTTTGAAGGAATGAAGTAAGTTTTGTCTGTGGATTTTGAGAATTTGTGGTATTGATTTTCAATATCGAATTTATGGTTTGAGCCTCTATTGAGAAACTGAGATCCAAGGTGATCAAATAGGATTGCTTATCCAGTACTCTATCAAAGGCCATGCCTGCCATGAAGAAGGTTGTTTGGTATTGTAATACCTTTGATTAGTTCTTCTCTTTGGTTCTTTAAAATCTAGTTTTGGAATCATAGTAGAATGTATTTGGCCTCTATATGGCATAGTTAATGACTTGTGAGAGTTCATTTAAATTACTATTCCCTTGTCAAAAAGGTTAGAAGTTTAGTATACATGAATTTACTCTTTCTTGTTTTATGTATATATGTCACTGTCTGAAAAGTTGACTGTGAGTAAAAGAGCATAAATTTTCCTTGTACTTTTCCTTTTCATTTGATTTAAAATTAGTATTTACTCTGAAGTTTCTGAGATATTTCCTGTCTCTTTAAGAACTATGATCTGGCTAAAAATACCTTACTCTGACACACATGGGAAAATAGTTTTGGTTAGAGAACTGTAGCATTGTTTGCTAGTGGGAACTGTTTGTAGCTGGAGTTATTAGAGGGGCTCCTACTTGATCTTCTTTAAGTTGGTCTTTTTACGATTAGATGGCCTTTTTAATTAATCATTTTATATTTGCTTTTGATAGGATCTCTTCTAATAAGTTTTTAAGAATATGTAAGAGTAGTCTTTTGTTACCATGTTTATGAAGATTTCAATCAGTCTGTGGTCAACGAGGATTTCTCTTTTTATTCTGCATTTAGGCTGTTGAGCGAGTTCCTTGCTTTTTCTGTGTTACAGAATTCTGAGCAAACACGTGTAGGATTTGTATTTAACAAGTTGGTGAAGGAGATTGGGGAACCTGTTGACTTTGAACTTCCAGATTGGTTTAATAAGTGGAAGCCAATGCGTATTACCTCTATAAAACGCAGTATCCTTCTAAGTTCTGTTCAGAAATTATTATAATAGTATATCTTATATGTAGTTCAGTTACAGTATAATTTTTTCTATTTTTCTTATTCAGATTTTCATTTCTTGAAGTTTTTCTTTAATTCTTATGAATGTCATTCTGTATGACTGCCCAGCTAATTGCAATCTTCAGTTGTGCACAGTTTCCTTATGTGTTCTGAAGTATTTGATCCTTTAGTTTCTGATAATCTTTTGTTGGTTCTTATAAATTTAAGATATATATCTGACTAAAAAGGTCAAGAAACGGCTTGATGATGATGGCATATTCTGTTCCTGTACTCCATCACCTGGATCTTCTACTGTATGTGGTAAAGATTGCCACTGTGGGTAAGTATTGTCATCTGAGCTATAGAAATACAGTTTTCTTTGCCTTGGTCATCTTAAAAAATCTAAACATATATATATATTAAATAATTGCTGGCAGATGGTGATGTCTATTATCCCTTTGATCTGGTTATTGTTTGGTTTTTATATGTTGTTTTGGCATGTTAGTTAAGAAAGTGTCAATGTTTGATTTCTTGTTCTATTTTAACATCCACTAGATGGGTAGGTAATGTTCAATGTGTATGTGCTTTATGGCATTTCTCCTTTGTTTATGCTCATTTCTTGTGAAGTGAAAGTCGCTGGTTGGTGATGTGGTATCTCGTTCTGTAAAATTGACTTCATTATTTTCAATAATAATTATATTGATGAAAACTATGTCGAAAAGGTGTACATGAGATTAAGGAAAAGCACTGAAGGAAATTCTAAATGGAAGTTTATCTTAACAATTTAAGAAAATGCACATACTAGGAAGCAGAAAGATGTCATTCAATTACCTAAAAAATAATGTTCGAGAGAGGATTTCAAACTCAATAGATTGAGTTGGAGTCCTTCCAAGTTGTGATTATGTGCTCTCCTTCAGGGGCAGAGCAAGAAGAACTTGTTTCAGGTGGCTGAGTAAGAAAAACACTTTGATGGGTAGTCAAGATGAACTAGGATCTGCCCCTGCTCTCCTGTCTAATTTTGATGTGTCTATGTTTGTGTTTCAGTGGGTTGTCCAGTGGTGTATTTTGGGATTGCTTAAGCACATGCTAATTCTAATATTAGGCATAATGTCTTCGTTGTCCAGTGGTGGATCTATATTTATGCATTGGTTGAAGAGAAAATCTTAAGTGAGTGTAGTTTTTTTATTTGTTATTAATCAAATATTGGGCTATCTGCTGGTGGTTAGTCCTGATGAAATGAAGTGAAGGTGTCATGTTCAAAATGGAAATTTATTGTTTCTAGATTCTGCTGGTGCACCTAGTATATACTGTATAGCTTACTAATTGCAAAAAGTTTATGCTTTTTGTATGTAAATTTACAGGTGCAAGTAAATCAACATATATTTGCAGTCATATTATTCATTCATTATGTTGACTGTCCCTACAGGATGCTTCTGTCTAGCTGCTCTTCAGGCTGTAAATGTGGGAGTTCCTGTCTTAACAAACCATTCCAGCATCGACCCATGAAAAAGATGAAATTGGTTCAGGTATAAGCCTCTGGCTCAGATTTTATTTTTCTTTTTATAATGTAACTTTCTCTCAGTATTTTCTCTATTTGAATGTTTTCAGTAATATTTTGCATCCTGCTAACACTATGAAAGATTAAATATATTTTTGTTCTCTGAAATGTGTTTTCCATTCCTTACAAAATTAGGTTTCAGTTTAGAGGCATGTGAACTTTGTTTAGGTAATTTTGCTTGTTTTTACTTGCTCACACACTGTATTGAACATGGTCATCTAATTTTGTTACTCCTCATTTCCATAAATCTCCATCTTAAATTTGCATTCCCTTTGCAATGCATATCATTATTAGTTTATTACAGGAGGTAGGTTTCCTTTTTCACTTTTTTCCCTTAAAGATCCTTAGAAATCCTTATTCTATCACATTGTTGTTAAATATACTAATAAAAAATCTAGGGTCATAAAGGTTAATGTAAAATTAAGAAAAACTGTAATTATATTATACTTTTCGACTTTCCTTATTTTCCACTAGCTTTAGTCTCCTCCACTTCTCCTATGTCATGCCATCATCTCCTTATGTTTATGCACATGTGTCAGTGCTCATTTTCTTGCTGGGTTATTTGAAGTCATGGTCACTTGCATTTCTGTCATATTATTTACACTTACAATTATTGAGGTTTGAGGTATTTTATGTAGACTGAGAAATGTGGTTCTGGAATTGTGACGGATGAAGATATCCAGCAAGGGGAATTTGTCATAGAATATGTTGGAGAAGGTAATAATCAATTTTTTTGCCTATCTACATTCATAAAAGAAATATTCTTTAAGCCACTAGGATTGGGTTAGTGCTGAGGAACTTGGGTAATTTGCATGAAGTCATAGGTTTAAACCTCAGTGCCACTGCTTTACCAAAAAAAAAAAGATATATTCTTTTAATATTTTGATAGAACTGGTAGAACTTATGAACAATTTCACTGAATACTTCTGTATTATTGATGAATCTCTGAGGGAAAATGATCCCTACTAGAGTTATGATACAAGAATCAGAGAGGGAAAGAACTAGAGAAAGAAATGGTAACTGCCCTGTCAAGAATTCGAGAGCTTGACTCTCTCCTTAACCACCTTCCAACAAACTAACAAAATATCAGACTTTCCCTCTCTTCCCTCTATTTATAGAATAACCGTCCAGTTGTTCCTAAGCTAACAGCTGGTTCTACTAGTTACAATGGTAACTGACTAATCTAAGTCAGCCCAACTCATTTACCTTAGCTGCCTTCGTACATAGGTTTTCTTAATTGGGGGCCTACTATGACTAACAATACTCCCCCCTAAAAGATTCACCTTGTCCTCAAGGTGAAAGAGAGGAAACTGGTCGTGGATAACATCAAAAGATTCCCATGTGGCTTCAAAATCCAGGAGGTCTTGCCACTGGATGAGAACTTCAACTTGCCCCGAAGGACCATTGCGGACGGCTAAGGCAGCAGCTGGCTCAACCTGTAATTTCAAGTCATCTGTCAACATTAGGCAGAGGTTGTGGTGTGGCCGTGGGACCTAAAGCCTTCTTCAACAAGGAGACATGGAAGACAGGATGTATCCTGCTCTCAGCTGGAAGGTCCAACTGGTATGCTGCCTGCCCCATTGTTTTACTGATTTGGTAAGGACCATAGAATCTAGGCCGTAATTTTTCATTCATTTTTCTGGCAAGTGACTTCAATCTATAAGGTTGGAGCTTGAGATAAACCAAATCACCCACTGCATATTGAACTGATCTCCTATGCTTATCAGCATAAGCTTTCATTTGATCTTGAGCCTTGATTAAATTGGTCTTAAGATCATGAAGGATAGTATCCCTTTCAGTAGTCAGTGTGTTTACCTCTTCCACTGTAGAGGGAACAGTAGTACCTTTTAGGAGCTGCGGGGGGGTCCCTGCAATAGAGAGCCTTAAATGGAGTGAGTTTAGTGGAGCTATTATAATTGGTATTAAACCAAAATTCAGCCCAACTGAGCCATCGTGGCCATTGTTTGGGCTTGGTCCCTGTTATGCATCTCAAGTAGGTTTCTAGGCATCTATTGATCACCTCAGTTTGCCCATCGGTTTGAGGATGATAGGCAGAACTGAATTTAACTTTAGTACCAGCCATGCGGAAAAGTTCAGTCCAAAAATGACTGAGAAAGACCTTGTCTCGGTCTGACACAATGGTGGAGGGAAAACCATGTAACCTGACAATTTCTTTGATGAATACCTCTGCTATGTTCTTAGCAGTGAAAGGATGACTAAGGGAAATAAAATGAGCGTATTTCGTGAGTCTGTCCACAACCACCAGGATAGCATCTTTACCATGTGCTCTGAGAAGCCCTTCAATGAAATCCATAGATATATCAGTCCATACTTGAGTTGGAATTGGTAGGGGTTGTAAAAGACCTGCTGGAGATAAGGTTTGATATTTGTTTTGCTGGCATGTTGCACAAGTAGCTACAAAATGTTGAATATCTTTTCTCATACCCTCCCAATAAACCAATGTTGCAATTCTCTTGTAAGACTGGCCGCCCACTGTTGAGCTATGAAACTCCTTGAGTAACACAGGGATTTTGGAAGAGTTTCTAGGTAGGACCAGCTTTCCTTTATACAGTAATTTTCTATTCTTAAAAGAAAACCCTGGATGTGAATTAGAATCCTTTATCAAGTCTTGAATGATGCCTTTCAACTTGGCATCATTTTGGACCTCATCCTCCCACTCCTATAAGTCTGAAAACTGAACTACTGAAATGGTTGCATAAGTCATTCGTTTGGAGAGAGCGTCTGCAGCTCTATTGTCACAACCGGGCTTATATTTGATCTCAAAGTCGAACCCCATTAATTTCGAAGTCCACTTGAATTGTTCCTCTCCCAAAACTCTCTGTTCTGTGATGAATTCTAAACTCTTCTGATCCGTATGAATGATAAAGTGCCTGCCCATCAAATAATGGCGCCATTTCTGCACTGCCATAACAATAGCCATCAGCTCCTTCTCATATACAGATCTATTTTGGCCTCTGTCTGGCAGTGTTTGACTCAAGAAAGCAACAGGCCTGCCTTCTTGTAATAACACCGCCCCTAGACCTTTGTTGGACACATCTGTTTCAATGATAAAAGTCTTGGAAAAATCAGGTACCATGAGAATAGGCAAGTCAGCCATGGACTTCTTTAATGCATCCATTGCTTCCTGTGCCTCTTGGTTCCAGTCGAAACAATCCTTTTTCAGTAACTGAGTTAAGGGTCTGGCTAGCTTACCATAGTTCTTCACAAATCTCCTGTGGTACCCTATAAGCCCCAAAAATCCCCTTAATGCTTTTAGATATTTAGGAATAGGCCAAGTTAGCATCACATCTAGTTTCTTGGGGTCAGCAGCTACCCCATTTCCTAAAATGATATGGCCCAAGTGCTCTAATTGTCTCTGCCCGAAAGTGCATTTTTTTTTATTAGCATATAATTGATGTTCCTTTAATAGTTGTAAGACTGCCTGTAAATGTCTCTTATGATCCGCCTCACTCTTACTGTAAACCAATATATCATCAAAAAATACTAGAACGAATTTCCTTAAGTAAGGTTTTAACATCTCATTCACGAGGGACTGAAATGTAGAAGGTGCATTAGTAAGCCCAAATGACATCACTACAAATTCATAATGCCCTTCATGTGTCCTAAATGCAGTTTTAGGTATGTCTTCTTCTTTCATTCTTATTTGATGATATCCTGATTTCAAATCCAATTTGGTAAATATCACAGCCCCTCCTAGTTCATCCAACAACTCATCAATAATAGGGATGAGGAATTTATCAGAAATAGTGATTTTGTTCAGGGCTTTATAGTTTACACAGAATCTCCATCCACCATCTTTCTTTTTCACAAGTATTATGGGGCTAGAATATAGACTTACACTAGGTCTTATAACTCCTGAATTCAACATATCATCTACCAATCTTTCTATCTCATTTTTTTGATAGTGAGTATACCTGTAAGGTCTTAGATTGGGAATGTCAGCCCCTTCCTTCAACCCAATGGCATGATCCTGTCTTCTTGGCGGAGGAAGGCCTTGTGGTTCTTGAAAAACCTCTTGATACTCTTCCAACACCCCTGTAATCCATTGTGGCAGTTGTTCACCATTCTCGGATTGTCCTTGCAAACTATGATACTCTAGTAAGAACCCTTGGCCATTGTCTTGTAATGCCTTTATCACAGATTTGAAAGATGCGGCTGTCCTCGCAAGTTCTGGTTCCCCTCTCAACAGTTTAGTTCCCTTAGCTATAGGAATTTTAATTGTTAATTCTTTGAAATTGGCCCTGATCTCTCCTAAACTTGCTAGCCACTCCATTTCCAGTACTAGATCAACTCCTCCTAACTCAAAAATAAAGAAATCTTGTTGAATCATTAATCCTTGAATTTGGAGAATCAGCTGACAACATACCCCTCGGCATTTAATCTTCCTCCCATCACCTACTTCTACTGTATATGGGGCTGTTTCCGTCACCAATAACCCCTTTTCTCTTACCAACTTTGAAGATACAAAGTTATGAGATGCCCCACAATCTACCAATACCACTACTCTTTGTCCTACCAACTCTCCCCATAGCTTGATGGATTTCGTGGAAGTCAATCCTGTGATGCTAGACATAGACAACTATAAGTTTTTAAACCCCAGGTCTTGACTTTCCTAAGTACTCTCCTCTTCTTCTCTTCCACCTTCCCAAGTTACTGTCCTTGAATTACTATAATTGCTAAGGTTTCCTCCTCCTTTATTCACCCACGAACTACCTTTACTCAATAAGGTATTTTTCTCATCTATTCTCTGAGCATAATCCATCAGTTTTGGCAGATTCTCAACTCGATGGAGTTTTAACTCAGCTTTCACCACCTCCTTGAGACTGTTGAGGAAAATTCCCTTTAAGTACTCAGGTTCAGCACTCCTAAGTGGACCCACGTACAATTCAAATTGCTCTCGATACTCCTCCACTGTCCCTATTTGTTTGAGACTCAATAATAGTTCATAAGGACTTTGTATCATCAATGGCTAAAACCTCCTCACTATGGCAGATCGGAAATTGTTCCAAGTAGGATTTTTCGCACAAAATTCCCATCACTGATACCACGTTAGTGCTTTTCCCTCCATTGCTACCATCACCGCTTGGAGTTTCTCTTCATCATTCATCCCCTTCAATTCAAAATAACGCTCCACACGATTTGTCCAACCGTACGCGTCATCTCCTTCAAAGACCGGAATCTCGAGTTTCCTCCACCGCTCATCGCGATTTTGGGAACCGTCGTGATTGCCGATGCTGCTGCCTTTACCTGAGTGACTTCCTCCGATCGTATCATGATTATCGTTGCGGCTCGATAATCCTCTCACCGTCTCAATCAACTCGATTAATTGTCTTCAAGTTTCAATTCTCTCGAGTCGCTCCTCATCCACCATTTGCTTCAATTCTTGCAACTCTTCACGCGCTGCAATGAGACCTTCATAACCGCGCTCTAAAAATTCAAGTATTGCTTCCATTCCTCTTGTGGAAACCATGAATCTCTTTCAGAATCGAAGAGCTTTGATACCAGTTGATAGAACTGGTAGAACTTATGAACAATTTCACTGGATACTTCTGTATTATTGATGAATCTCTGAGGGAAAATGATCCCTACCAGAGTTATGATACAAGAATCAGAGAGGGAAAGAACTAGAGAAAGAAATGGTAACTGCCTTGTCAAGAATTCGAGAGCTTGACTCTCTCCCTAACCACCTTCCAACAAACTAACAGAATATCAGACTTTCCCTCTCTTCCCTCTATTTATAGAATAACCGTCCAGCTGTTCCTAAGCTAACAGCTGGTTCTACTAGTTACATTGGTAACTGACTAGTCTAAGTCAGCCCAACCCATTTACCTTGGCTACCCTCGTACATAGGTTTTCTTAATTGGGGGCCTACTATGACTAACATATTTTTTTTATTCTCTTAAAACATACTAATGGATTTTACCTCTTTCTACCAGTCATTGATGACAAAACATGTGAAGAAAGGCTTTGGAACATGAAACACCGTGGGGAGACAAACTTCTACTTATGTGAAATCAATCGAGATATGGTGATTGATGCAACATATAAGGGAAACAAATCAAGATATATCAATCATAGTTGCTGCCCCAATACTGAGATGCAGAAATGGTTGACTACTATTTGCTTTGAATCATATGATCTTGTAGTAATATTAAGTATTTTATCCAACATTCTGTTGCAAAATTAGGTACTTTATCTAACTTTTTTTTTTTGTTTTCCCTAAGGATAATTGATGGTGAAACAAGAATTGGCATATTTGCGACTCGTGACATAAGAAAGGGCGAGCATCTGACTTATGATTATCAGTATGAGTACTTGCCTATTTTGTTGATTGCATTCTTTCAATTGCACTAGCACTTTTCTATACTAATCCTGTTGGAAAATAACCACTCTCCCTACATAACAAGGTTCTGGTGGAAGTTATTTATAGTGGGTCTTTTTTTAATAATTTTTTTTATGATGTGCCACGATGCTAGTATAACTAATTAACTATGTGGCATTCATGCTCGATTTTAACTATATAGCAGGTTTGTTCAATTTGGTGCAGATCAAGATTGCCACTGTGGTGCTATTGGGTGCAGGCGTAAGCTTGGTGTCCGACCTACCAAGCCTAAAATGTCTTCAGATGCTGCATTAAAATTAGTTGCTTGTCAGGTGGCTTCATCTCCTCATAAATACCATTTCTATCTGGAATAGATATTTGTCTACATGACTATTCAATTATATCGAAGTATTCAACTAAACTGAATAGTGTTTTTATAATTGCAAACCTTTGTTGTGAGTTAGCTTTTGAATTGGGTACAAATATACTTCTTCAGATTGTAGCTACTGTGTCAATTTTATCATTAGACTTCTAATAAAAGATATGCATCTACTTTGTAATTTCCTTATTATTTTTTCATCATAATTTTACTGGGATTTTGGCAAGGGAATAGGGATGAGTCACACTATATCTTCACATATATGCTGATGCCGACTGATTAATTGAGTATAATTGACATTTGTAAATATGTTGATGATTTCAAGTTAGACTACATTACCATAAAATTACCATAAAATGAGATTACTGAATTTAGTGAAGGGAAAAGAAAAAGCCTTTTATGCTCTAAAAAGTTTTTAATATTCAATGTCATTGTTTGATCCATGTCGCAAACTCCACCTAGTGGGAAAAAGGCTTTTGTTGTTGTTGTAATGACTGTAATTTTGGAACTCAAAATCTTAAATTAGACTATCACAGTGTAAATATGTCAGTTTTGATTATTTAGAATAATTTTTGTGGTTTGAGAATATATTAAAGGTAAAACAATAATTAGAATGATTTCTAAGGGAGTGGAATGGGGATAACCTTTCTAAAGGTAATAACCATCCCTGCATTATGGAATGAGCATTCCCTCTCTAAAGATGCTAATGGATATTCTATGCACCTATTTCCTTTCCCATTGCCATTCCTTCTAAGCAATTAGCTCAATGACTTTTAATTGATTTTATTATGTACTATATCTATAATATAAATTGTAAAAATCTTCCTTATGGACTAATTGTGGAAATTGTCTGGAAAGGTTTATCAGAATGGAGGTTTGCATATAGGTAAGCTCGTTTCCTTATTCTGTCTTTTATATGCTATTGATTTTTCTTCTGAAAGAAAACATGTTTTAAAAGTTAAATCTGTAATCATATCCTCTTTTGGGTTTACCTGCATTTTTTTTCTGTTGTGCTTGGCTCTTCAGGAAGTTCTCATATTGTTGACCAATCAAAGTGCTTACGCAATTGCATTGGTGAAGTTATTAGGATAAAACAACTTGAAAACGTGAGGTATAGTTGAATTTTATATTTTTGAATTGTAATATTATGTTTTTATGTAGTTTATGCATTTATTTATATTCCTATTTCTTCGACATGTTCACTTCATGAGTCATGCTTAGAGTTGAACCGTAATCATTTTTATTCTTCTGATGCTCCAGGTTTGGGATTATTAAACGGTTTGATAAATATTCCAAAAAACACTTGGTAAGAAATTCTTTGGTTGGATTTTTGTAATTTAGATGAGCATTGTGATCGACTATGAATATGAATATGCATTTACGTTTGTAGATCATGTTTGAGGATGGTTGTGTTGAATTTTATGACATGTCAAAGGAGGACTGGGAACTTGTGAGATTGTGATGCAACCGTTAGGTACGGACGGGGAGGCCAGCAGAATTAAGCTGTTAATTTTAGTTGCCTTGGTCATGTTGGTTCTATTTGTCTTTGATGGGTGAGTCGTCATTTATCCCATGCATTTTTGTGTAATTATTTTTAATAAGGAAAGGCATGTAAAGGGGTTGTAACTTAATATTAGAGTCAGGGCTGTATGGTGTATATGTCACTTCTGGTAGCATCTCAAATCATTTTTTTTTTTTTTGACTAAGCATCTCAAATCATTTTGAGCATCAAAATTTTGATGTATGGTATGCTAATTGTATGTATTTTAATTTAATATATAATAATCTCACCAACTAAAAAGATTATAAAAATCCTCATATTTTGCAATTAATTATAGTAATTTTCTTTAATGGGAAACTATTAAATAAGATTATAGTTGTCATGGTGATGGCGTTGGCTTGGCTTAACCTGGCCTTAGCTCATGTGGGTTTGGGCTTCGTCGGTTAGGACTAAAAAGTTCACTTATTAAATTGGGTGTCAAAGTCCTAAGTTGAAAGGGTCGGCTAGAGCCAAGCCTAACGAAAGTCACCGAGGTCATTCTATGATAGTGAAGTAGTGAAGGGGAAGAGGTTGGAGGATGACTCGAATAAGGACATGTCAAAGGAGCTATTGCTAGATGAATAGGAGGGGAGTGAGGCACAAAGGCCAATTGTGAAAGGCAATGACTGCACACAACAATGTGAGAGAAGCAGCGGCAGCAAGGTAAGTTAAACACTTTAAACGCTTTAGATCATGCATATGCCAATTCATTGATGTTAATGGGTTACAGGTGGAAACGGTATTAATTTATGGAGACGCTTACTATATTCCATTTTTACTATGCTCCACACAAATGACTTGTAATAACAAGATGCATTACCGGTTTCTTTTTTATTTGATGTTTTTTTAGGTTGTTTTTATTTTTTAAGCCTTATGTATTTACATTTTGCTTATTAGTCCTTAAGTTTCTGTTGGCCGCACAACGTTGTAAGGTGTTGGACTTGAGAAACTTGATCTCCATTGCTGTCCGAGCTCTTCGAAAACTCCATTTCCATTGCTGCAACACGAGATATCCGACCAGAAGTGCGACATCGGTCATTTGAGTTGCAAGCACGAGAGAGGGAGGTGAAAGCGTAAATTCATGAACTATTCATTGATTTCAATAAGAATTCAAACGATAATGGCTAACAAAGACAGAACAATCATTTTGAAAAAATTGAATATGGACTGGAGAAAATCAAAGCAACCAATTTTGAAAACTTTAAGCATCCATTATCAAAGGTGAGAGAAACCACCTAATATTTTCGTGTTGTTGAATTGGAAAGTTTTAGGTATGAAAGAGGAAAAGAGAGAAAATGAATACTCAAAATAAGAAGACAATATTGATATTGGTGTGATGATGTTTTGATACAAACGATAAACCCAATAGTCTTATTTATACTAATACTAGGATATTAATCCATTAATAAGGAAATAAATCAGAAAATATAATAAATAGGAAATAAATCCTAAAACTATGAGATACCCTAAAATATTTCAAAATACAATAAAGATATTTTAAGAGATATTCTAACACTCCCCTGCCTAAAGCTTACTAAGCTTTAAACTTGTTACAATTACATCTTAAAGAAAACAAACTAAAAACATAATGCGTCAAACAATGTTTGAGGCATAGGTAATACGGGATGGAGACAAGACCAATGCATCTGGGACTAAGACGGACAGGGCCAGTGCATCTGGGGCAAAGCTAGGGGCTGGTATGAGTCAAAACCAATAAAAGTCACCATCGGAATGATCGTCGATGGGAAGAAAAATCACCACTAGCATGATTTATCTGTGGGAGAGAAGTCACCACCGGAATAATCGTCGATGGGAAGAGAAGTCATCACTAGTATGATTCATTAGTGGGAAAAGAATGGCATGACAAACACCAGCATTAAAGTATATGTTGATGATGTGGTGAGGCAAACAAACGGCGGAGGAGTCAGAAAGAGGGTGAAACAAATGACCATGGATCGGTGTATAATGACCAAAAACAGTACGAGGTACTTGAAAGTCTCAACGCAAGTGAACAAGGGGATAGAGATGTCAAATGAAGGATCGATGATCGTGTAAAGGAGGTAGAGACGAGTCAAGAAAGAATAGCGGCGACCAAAGAGGCTATTTGGACAATGTGCGGATGCAGAGAGATGGGAGATGAGATGTCGGAAAAGACGTCGCGGTAAGGGAGAAAGGCCGACAAACCAAAATGGAAACACGGTTGGCGAAAAAGATATAGAAAGAGGGTCTCGAAAGGAGAACTCTAAGAACCAAAGGCGACTAATCGGAGTTCGAGATCTTTGGGAACTCAAGAACGAAAAATGACGGGACAAGTCATGGAGGATAATATGCCGCTACGATACCATGTTGAATTGGAAGGTTTTAGGTATGAAAGTGGAAAAGAGAGAAAATGAATACTCAAAATAAGAAGACAATATTGATATTGGTGTGATGATATTTTGATACAAACGATAAACTCAATAGTCTTATTTATACTAATACTAGGATATTAATCCTAATTAATAAGAAAATAAATTAGAAAATATAATAAATAAGAAATCTAAAAGATCCATGCAGATAGATCCTAAAATATTTCAAAATATAATAAAAATATTTTAAGATATTTTTCAGATATTCTAACACGTGTGAAGTTTCAAAACTGATGAAACAATGGTACAGTAGGATTCACACCAATTCAAGACTTTGTAGATTGGTGGTGGCCATGGGTTTGAGGCATAGGTAGAGTTTTGGTGGTGACTGTGTGATGCTTGGCATGGGTTGACCATGTGAGTGGGTCTATAGCGGCTCAAGCGGTGGTTCATGCCATGAACTTCATGCACAGGAACTATGGGCAGATGCCAGATGGGTTATGTTGTGACTCTGTTCAGAGTCCACCAATGATAATGTAAGTGGTTAGATGCTGGTAGTACCAGAGGTCGTCAGTGGGGAGGACCAAGCCCACTAGCCCAGTAAGGATACGCTATGCTCAGTTAGGTATGTGTTGAACGGTGGGAGGCCTCCAAGTCGAAGAACATCGTATGAGATCGAAAAATAGGCAAGCAATGAATTTGGGGATCATTTTACAAATGCTAAAGATGTTTCCTGGGACTAAACTTATAATTTACATAAAGACTTGTTGTCCAAGTGACAGGTAATGTAATGTAACCATTGGATTCTTTTCTTATAAAGTCAAAGGTCATTGATTAATTGATTAATGGAGCATTGATTGGGACGGATCAATGTGTAAATAAGTAGGGATATATGTCTCACTTTATTTTTAAACTTTTCTTTGACTTTATATAAGTGTATGTTTTTTTTTTTTTTTTTATATGTGTAATTTTTATCCCCACTTCTAAATGTTATTTTTGTTGAATGATTGTTTAGTTACATACATAGAAAGAAAAATATTTAATAATAATGATAATAAAAAGATCATTTAGTATTTTTAAAATATGAAAAAGTGAAGAGAATAATTATAAATTGATTTTTCATAATTTTACATTAATATATTTTTTAATATATAAATATAATAATTGAAAAAAATTATGCTTTTGTATTGATAATATTACTTTTGCCCCTATTGCTTAAAATTTCTAGATCCGTTCACTGAGCATCGATGCTCCCTATCTAACCTGGAGCATTATAAACGTTTTTTTTTAAATTTATTACTAATGAATGTGAGAAACATTTTAAATGTTTCTAAAAAGTTAAGAAGCATAAATTCTCTTAAAGTGATGACCATTGATTTATACATTTTAATAATTAATGGCTCAGATTAAAAACCAATAACTAGCATAGCAGGTTGACTTTATCATAATTTTTTCTCCTTCCCCTTCTTCGTCTTCGTCTTCTTCTCCTTCTCCCTTAATCTCATCCGCTGGAGATCCGAGGCGAAGCAACAAATCTACTCCTCCAAGCTCATTGAAGCTTTCCGCCGGAATCCTACTTCCTAGGAGGCGGCCAAGCCCAGCGTCACCCATCAAGTTCACGACATCGCCGGTCAAGTACCCCCTGCTACGGCGAAGGGCATAACGCGGTGGAGCCAGGTGATTCCGTCGTAGAGGTTCTCGTCTCCAACGACGGCGAAGAGGTTGCGGTCCGTGGGGAGGAAAAATGTGGTTGCAGTGGCAGAGAGAGACCCTTCGTAGGCGGCCGAACAAAAGGGAAGAGATTGGTGTCTTCGGTGCCGTCCAAGTGCGTGATTCTGAGCTTGGTTTTGATCATCAGAGCGCTCCAAATGGACGGTGATGGAAGGGATTTTGGGGATTGACATGTTGTTTATAGAATTTAAGTGATATAAGGATTAATGCACATGTTGTTCATTGAATCTGAGTCATCACAGCCGATCTGATTAAGTCACCTCAATATCCCCATTTTTTTTAGTTTAGGGTCAAATTTGTATTTACACAAAATTTACACTAAAAAAAACATATATTAAGTCAATTATTTTTACTTGTCACAATAGGTAAAATCAATGCAGCATCAATGTTAAAAAACATTTAAAGTGTATTGGAAACGTCTCCATGAATGTGAGAAGTCATTTGAGCAAAATGTTGAAGAGTGAACGTGAACAAAAAGGCATTAATGTGATTTTGTAATTTTTGAAGTGTCAAGGTTTTATTTTTTTATTTTTGTTTTTTTAGAGTATTCTCTCATCTGATATGTGAGAGACTAATTTTTGAAATACAGTTAAACGCTTAAACGAGGATTTTTTTAATAATATTATTTTTATACACATAAATATAAAAATTTAACTTAAAATGATATACTTAAAGAATTTGAGTCTTTCTCACTAAAATCAACACACATTAATGTTGAAAGTTTGAAGTTGAGACTTTTTTTTTTTCTGAGTGAAAGCACAACATTTGGCAAGTTCAACTCTAACCATTCTTTTACCCGTGAGTTAGTGGCTTGGACAAAAATGCCTGGTTACTAACTATGTTTTAAAAATCAAACTTGCAAAATTTGAGTCATAATTTGATTAATTTAATTGATTAAATTAATAGTTTAACTGCAATTAATTAGATAACATAATAAAAAATAATTAAATTAGAAGTTCTCAATCTAACTGACCTGACCAATCTAATCTAGTTTTAAAATTTTGATTATTAAATTAAATATCAAAATGTCAGCTTAAGAAAATATTAATTTCCTTTTTTATACGATTTTAATATTCTTACTTATTAATAATATGTATATCTCTTTTTATATTATTTTTATATTATTTATCATATTTTTTTTATTATTTTTTTATTAAATTTGACACTTTTAAAAAATATGTCGATAATATATATATTCTTAAAAAAATGTATAATCATTATTTTTCTTTTTTATATCAAAATAATAGTAAAAAATATTTAAAATTATTCTAACTTACTTCATATGCAAAGTAAAATTCATAAATTTTCCAGGTAAAACTCATTTTGATACCTCTTTACAACACCAAATTTCCAACATTTACCCTAAAATAATAACTTCCTACCAATCCTTCATGCTTCTTTTCTTGGTCATACCAAATCTTCATCTTCAAAACAAAAATAATAAAAAGGACAACAAATAAAACAAGCTTGCATGAAAAAAACATTTGTATGAGATGAGAATCATTTATCTTTATTTTTTTCACATTTTTTATTTATTCACTTAAATTTTATCAAGTATTTTAAGCTTAATTATATGTTTTATTTTTTTTACATTTAATAAAATTTAAGTTAAAGAACAAATAAAAAAACAAAAAATAAAGACACTTGATCTTCGTCCCATTTGGATGACCTTCGAAGGCGGTGAACTTGCTTAACGGCTAAGATTTCGATCCTCTCTCCTCCATTTTCCCTAAACAGACTCTACTATTTCTCGCGAATTCCCAGAAAGAAAATTTCTTTTCTTTTTCCTTTTTCTTTCTCTCTTTCCAAAATTATAACAATATTTTATTGTATATATATTTCAAAAAATTCATCACAGATTAATCCAACGACGACCATCAAATCTCAGCATCCAAACACACCAAACCCTAACCCAAAACGATCGTTCCCTCCCTTACCCTCTCTCTCTCTCTCTCACTCGCCGTTCCCCTTTCCTCCGCCAATCTCCGCCGTCCCCGATTCCTCAGCTCCGCCACCCGATCCAGAAGCTTCCTACCTTCCCCAGCGAGATCTTACCTCACGCGCCACTCACACTGGACTACGCGCCTGTCACCGCCTCTATCATGGTCGTGAGCGGAGGGAAGCCCTTGAAGCGCATGAAGAGGAGAGTCACCGCTGACTTCTACGACTTCCTCTCCTTCCCGTCGCCGTCCCTCGCCGCCTCGGAGAACTTCGCCGGCGGACCCTTCCGGACCAACGTGCGCTCCTTCCTGACCAAGCACGCGCTGCTCCCGCCGCCGTCCGCGCTGTTCCCCCACCTGCTGACGTGGCAGATCCTCTTCCGTGTCGGCGAACTCACCGACGGCGGCCCGGAATCGGGGCCGGCGGTGGTGTGCCTCGACGTTGTGGAGGAGGACGTGGCCAGATCCAGATCCGTATACTGCGATCAGTGCCGAGTTTTCGGTGAGTTGACTCGCCAGTTATTGACCCGGTTCTGTGTTTACATCGCTTTGGTTTCTTCGTCTTTTTGGGGTTTCTCTCCGGTTCCAGCTTTCCGATCACCTAATCTACTTACTAGTACTACTCAGGTAGCGTAGGAGAAAACATGAAGAAAATGAAAAATGATTTCTTAGGGTTCCCTGAAATTATCGTGTTGATTTCGCGAGATGACCTTTCTTACTAATTTGCAATCATAATATGATGTATAGAACTAGATAATTAAGTGAGTACAGCAAAATAATATTCAGTTATCGAATTAGCAGAACGAAAATGACTGATAATTATTACGGTTGGTGGACTGTGATTTATCGCCGATACAATGACGATAAAATCCAGAGATGCAAAAGAAAAGACTTGTTGAGTACTGGGTTTAGGTGGGTGGTGGGGCCCCTTAGAAGTGGGACACGTGTTAGGGACAGAGTGTGCCACGTGTCGGTCTTAGTTTTTGGGGGACATGTTCTTTCTTTGCTGTTGTTGCGTGACAGCTATTATTATGTTGTAGTACAACTTAGATTTTTCTTTCTATTTTTGCAAAGCGGATAATATGGGCGTCGTTAGTAACGTGTATATCATCAATTCATGCGCCACGCATCCCAGTTTGGAAGCGTGCTGTTCTTTTTCATAATGAAGCTCTTTGTTGTTAACTTATTGTTAATTATTAATTAGTCTTAAATATTCTTTATTTTTGTTGTTAATATTTTTTTTATAATTACTTTTGGGACAGAACTTATGTAAAGTTCATTACATACTTATGGTGCTTGTCTTTAATAGAAACATGACATGTGTATATTTTTTATAATTTATTAATAAAAATTTTAAAAATAATAATTAAGTAATTAAAAAATAAGACACATGTAATGTTTTTATTGAAAATAAGTAACACAAGCATTACCTAAGTTTTCTCCTTAATTTTGTTACTGATATTATATTATTATTCATATTATTTATTATTTATATGAATTTTGCAATTTTGACAGGGGATTTGTTTTTCTTTTCTTTGTGATGTGATTGAAATTTGAAATATATATTTGTTTGTTGTTTAGGTTGGAGCGGCCACCCAGTATGCGGGAAACGCTACCATTTTATAATCAAAGCTGATGGGAGCTCCATTGGTGGGTACCACAAGCCATGTATGTGCTGTGGAGATATCCTGCATTTGTCAGAATCCAAGTGAGTGACCTTCTGCCACCTAAGAGATTTTCTTACATAAACATAACGCGATGCACCCAAGTTAGATGCATTGGCCAATCACGACATTAATTAAGAGATAAATATCATAGTTGATTACTAAATAATCCTATTTATCTATCTTAATTAATGTTATGATTGGCATGGGTTTGTGTTAGAATTTCTCTGCCACCTAATTGGCTTTCTTTCTGTTTCAAGGAAAGCTTTGTTATCGTTTGGATTTTTTCTTCTTTTCAATTGATTGTCAAGAGTGATAGATACCCGACATGAGTGAGTGGAATGAGATACTGCTATGTGGTATGAATGTGAACTTATTGGTTTCACCATGCATCAGTATGTACCAACCATAGTTTGCTTGCGGTGTCCTAAAATATGGTGCAGTGAGTATCTTAGACACGAACAATTTCAGGGGAGAAATTCTTACTCTTCAACTTAGGGTTTTGGCTTATAAATCTACCTATCTATTTTGGTAAACAACCCTTCAACGTTGTAAGACGTCTTGCTTCTGTCTATTTTTTAGTCATTTATTACTTCACGGATTTTTTCTTTGATTGTAGATTCAAATTTAGCAACCAAATTTTCCAAAATTAACCATTCTCTATATGAACACATTGTAGCTACTGAGTTAATTTTCAAAGTTAATGCGGTTGATTGCCGAAATGGAATGTCTGTTTGTCAGAGCCCCAAAGTTGAGGGAGGCTTTGTGCCTTTTAGCCTCCCCCCTCCCCCCCAATGGTTAATTTCAATTCACTGCTAGTGAAGTAGTTCTGTTAGTATGAAATTTCGACTTATGCTCAAGAAGAGGGTAGTTTCCTTTCATTTGATTCCTATTGCGTGTCTGGATTATAATAAAAAATGACGTTACAAAAAGCTTATTTTGGGTCAGCATAATGGTGCAGTCAGTGATCTTTCATTTTGATTAATGCGTTCTATCTTCAGGTGCAAATCATGCAACCATGTGACAACCACTGATGATGTTGAAGACTGGGTGTACCACCAGTTAGAGAACACGACTCATCTTTTACATGGTGTAGTCCATGCCAATGGTTATGGGCACCTTCTTCGGGTTAATGGCAGAGAAGGGGGCTCTAGATTTCTTTCTGGCTGCCATATTATGGATTTCTGGGATCGCCTCTGCAAGACACTAGGAGTCAGGTTAGGATTTTTTATTCTAATTACTAGCTGGTTGTGTACGACTAAATACTTTTATTAGGTCTTGTAGCAAATTGTTACTTTAAATTTCTATTTTCAGCTTATATCGTTCATGACACTCTTGTCACCAACTTGGCAGTGAGGTGGGGAAGAATGATAAAAAAAGTATTTCTTAAGAAACTAATGATTGTTAAAATTAAACTTGATGTTACGTCAGAATGTACCTATTTTAAAGATGAGATGTAATACAGTACACTTGCTAAACTTTTGTGCATCTCAAAATACCTGTGTTTTGCATACTTGTGTTTATATGGGTATAGCTTTGAGTTAAACTCTTAAGTTTGTCTTTTCTACATGGGCAGAAAAGTTAGCGTGATGGATGTTTCGAAGAAATATGGGCTAGAGTACCGCCTGCTCCATGTCATTATGAAGGGACATCCGTGGTATGGTGACTGGGGTTATCAATTTGGCTCTGGTAGCTATTGTCTCACACAGGAAGCATATAAGTCAGCTGTTGAAAGCCTATCCAATCTACCCTTGTCCATCTTCCTCTCCCAGGGACAAAATCCCAACTCTCGTGTTCAGGACATGATCTCATATTACCAGTCTTTGTCAGAGCATGAGCTTGTAAATACAAGGGACCTCTTTTGTTTTTTGATGGGTTTGATTCATGATGCTCGCAAGACTGCGTCAAAGGGTGATGACATATCCTGCAAGAAGCGACGTTTTAATGCTTCTGGACTGTCAAGTTCTTGGGAGAAGAGTGATGTTGAACGCGTGGAGGAAGCCATGCTCAGAGTGCTGCGAGCAGTGTCTGGGTCCAATTGGGTGAACTCGCGTGCTCTTCGAGGTGCTGTCTGCAAGGTGGCCTCTCCGGAGCTGCTTGATTATTGCCTTGGAGAACTGAGAGGAAAAGTGGTCTATGGTGGAATGGTTGTTAATACCCGATGCAATCCTCAAACTGGAGCTTTTGAGTACAGGTTAGACTTCAATCTGATTCTTATGGGGTGTTTACCATTCTGTC
Organism: Ormosia semicastrata; assembly: GCA_029884595.1. Classification (NCBI taxonomy): domain Eukaryota; kingdom Viridiplantae; phylum Streptophyta; class Magnoliopsida; order Fabales; family Fabaceae; genus Ormosia; species Ormosia semicastrata. The sequence continues at coordinate 42,241,232 of JAQQTO010000059.1, forward strand.
TTTTCCATTTTTGCTTCTTAAAAGGAGGTCATACATACTGGCTCAGAAAAGTCATATTTCTATAAATATTATGCTTTAGTTTTTATGATTTTGAAAACAAGCTACTGCCCTGCTTAGTTTTACACTTTTCAAGTCATGGTGAAGCTGAATTGATACTTGATCTTGGGATTATCATGCATTAGGGTAGACCAAAGAATAATTTCAAGTATATTCGAACTACCCCTTGCTTGTTTCTTGTGTGCCTATAGTGGGTTCTTATTTGGATTATTACTGACATTGATGCATATTAAGTCCAATAACATTCTTTTAATATTGACGTTGAGCCCTGTAATATTGATGTTCTTCTCAAAGCATTGATGCTATTGATTAGTATTATTTGGAAGATTCTCTTCTGGTTGCTTTTAATCCTTTGCATTGTATGTACCTTTATGTGATGTAAATTGGTACAGATATTAATGTATTTTTGTGCTTCTATTTGCTGTGTAGACTTGAGGCTGCAAACGGTTCTTGCTATGTAATAATAGCGGACAACAATTCTTCAGGCTCAAAGTATCCATCCGAAGAGAATCTCCTGCAATGCTTGAGATATTTATATGAGTCTTTGCTTCATCCTCAGATGATGCCAAACTATGTGGCAGAAGGGACAAGGACTCTTGCAATGAGTTCAGCTCAGAAACTTCTTGACTGCAAGCAGTTTGTAAAAGATTATAGTCCTGAGATGTTGCCAATGTCAGATTTGTATAAAATGCGCATCTCATGTCAGGTTGAACTTGTGGACGAATCTGAAGATTCTGCAGCTAAAACTCCACCAGAATTAATTGTGCTGCCCATGAATGCCACATTGTCTGACCTTAAGATTGAAGCAGCAAATGCTTTTCAAGATGTATATCTCATGTTTAGAAGATTTCAAGTTGATGAGCTACTTGGCTATAGCGGTGTAGATAATTCCACCCAGGTCAAGCTCTTGTTAGGATCGAAAGAAGCAGTTTGTGTCCGAGGAAGATGCATTGGGAAGAATGGGTTGAGCAAGTTCCGAATGGAACGGGGACTTGAGAGGTGGACTGTAGATTGCAGCTGTGGGGCTAAGGATGATGATGGGGAGAGAATGTTGGCTTGTGATATATGTGGAGTGTGGCGGCACACTAGGTGTTCTGGCATTCATGATACTGATCCTGTTCCAGCACGTTTTGTTTGCCCAAGATGCCAAAACTGTGACTCAAAGCCTAAATCTAGTGGGCACTGCAAAGATGAGACTCTCACTAACGTTAGTACTAGTAGTATTTGCTTTGGAAACGGCTCGCCAGTGCCTCAGGATGTTCGTTTAGGCAATGACTAGATGTGTATAAAAAGCTCCTTAGTTTCTGCTTGGGCCTGAAAGACGAACCTGTACATAACAAGATAGGCCTTAGAGATGGCATCAGGGACAGGGTATGTCTTGTTCATATTTCAGGTTCTACCTTTGTTTATTTTGTATATATAATGACTGACGAAAACATGTGGAAAAGAAAAAATCTAACTTTATTGGCCTCGATTGGTACTTTGCTTCTCTGGTACTTTCTTTGAAATAATTGTGTAATAACAAAGCATGATTAAAAAGATATACTATTTGATCGCTATCTGAGTGAGAAGACAATATTTAGGGGAAAAGGAGTTCTGCTAACTTTTTTTTTTCTTTGGCCATTATAGTTATACCCGTTATTATTCTTATTATTATTATTGGATATATAATATTTTGCGTAGATTCAACATCAGCATAACTTAATGGTTCTGGACATGTTTAAAAAACACGCACTTCATGTATTTAGCATTATTTGGGGAAAAAAACATTGGTTTGAGGAAATTTGCGATTGACTTCTTGAGGCCGATATTATGATCAAATTCTTTTTCTCTTATAAATGAAATTTATTAAATATGAATTTCTCTCGTGTGCTCTTGCGCACAAAATCATTCCATTTGAGGGATGTCTGGATTAGATTGTTTCTGAAAAATATTTATTTATTTTTTAAAAAACTTTTACAGAATTTTTAATTATAAATTATTTTAAATATAAAATAAACTAATCAAATATACACTTGATATGACATGTTCTCATTGTCAAGATTTGCGTTGGATACCACAACCCAAGTTCCAATATTTAGTAGTGCTCACGAATAGTGGCACGTAGATATCGGAAAAGTAGTGCTCACGAATGAGTTTGGAAAATAAGTATATAAAAGTGTATTTATTTTTAATTTAATTTAAAATGTATTATTATTTTAATTTATTAAATAATTTAAATATAGATATATCTTTATTTGTTTATTTTTTAAAAATATTTTAAAAAAGCCTTGACCCTCATAAATATAATGGGTATAATAAAATAGAAATGTTATTTCCAATGATTTTACTAAAATTTACAAATAATGTGGCATTTTCATATCTTTTAAGCATCAACTTTTCATTTTATGTGACTTACTTCAATCAATTAATTTCGAATGTTGTAGCATGCAGTAACACCAACTCATTTGTTGTGTCTCTGTTTTCGTGAATTTTGTCATATGGCTAATAAAATTGATAAAAATGTTTTTAATTAAAACTTATTAACCATTTAAACTAGTTAATATCAATAATTATTTTTAATATAATTAACTAATTGAGTAATTAACTATTTAAATATTTTCACTAAAGATTTAATTATTATGTGTTGTTTTTCTAAATATAGTAATAATACAATTAAAAAGGTATTACTATGTGAATTGCATCCCTAGATGAACATCATCTGCAAGGGCAAGGGTTCGAATTCTATAATCGCTACTTCGGGTTTGGAAAGAGCTTTACCTAACTATTAATCTTAGTTCGAAATTGTAAAAGTAATTGCTTGTACCAAATGCAAGGTATTACCATTAACGTCACCTAAAACTTTAATTGCTTTGCAGTTATAAGTATGGAATATCAAACTAAATACATTAAGTTAATAATTATTATTAATTAATAATAATAATAATTAATAATTAATTATTATAATTTATTATAATTAATAATATAATTAATTTAATATACTCAATTTAAGTGCTTCAGGTTTATCTTATAATTTCTTTTGCTTTGCACAACGCAAAGGGAAAATCTTGCTAGTTAGAACCACTACCTACATATAACTAAAACGCGTCTACTGCACTTGCAAAAACTTTCATGCTTCATCCTAGATTCCTATCATTTTCATGATTTAGTTTCGTCCCACTTTCACATAAAGATAGGATGGCACTCAAATTTTGTACTTTCCTCTCTCTGAAGTCTAAATGGCAACCAGCTAGCTGCATGCACTTGCACAACGACCCCACTTCTAGTTTTTGACTTCTATTAGACCCAATTCCAGCTAAAGTTATCACATCATGGACAAATAATCAGAGGACCATATATGAGTTGAGCTTAACTTAAAGCATACAATTTGGATTTGGTTATGAAAGTTCAATGTCTAAGCTCCTCTATTGGCCTTGTAATGTTAAAACACTCCCTTCCCTTGTAGTAGTGCTCGAATTTATTAAATAATGAGAGTATGTTTTATGAGTTTAATTTTAATTGACTATCTATGTAATTTTTTTTATCAGACTATCTATGTAATTTGTCTTTACATATTAATTATTTACGTTTGTCACGTTATTTAAAAAAAAAACTTGACTTCTTTTCATCTACTTTGGCAGTCTTAATTATTCGTGTTAGAATTTTAAACTAATGTTTAGAAGAATTAATTAATTTATTTAAATGCATCATGTTGATGTGGGATATATTCTTAAGATTGTCAGGAAATAACTTAACCTCAATTAATGTTAGCCTGAAAATATCATTATTGTAAAATCAAAAAGACTGTTAATGTGATAATACATAATTAAATGGTAGCAAGAAAAATTACACTTACAAGGTATCAATGTTAAATTCATAATTTTATTCTTGCTTCTATTTTGTGGGAATGAGCTTTTTTTTTTAAATGACAGAATGAGCATTTCTTTATTTAATGCAAATAAGTTATAAAATGATATCCATTCTATAGTTTGATTTCACATAAATAGAAACCCTCATTCTTTTTGTGTTTTTTTTTATAAATGAACTTCTTTCATAGAGAGATGGTAATAGTTATTTCTTACCAAACCCAATGAATTAATACTTGTTTATTTTTTTAATATATTTTCATTACATAATTATAATTTTCATTTGATTTCTTATCAAATATAAAAGCATAATGAGATAGAATAAACTTTATTATATTGCTGAGCGAAACATTCACTGGAACAGAAATTATTATTTGATTCGAAGGCATTCTATTTCCATTCTAATTTTCATTCTAATCTTTAAGCTGACAATTTAAGATTTGACAAAGTGGGGGATAGAATATTATTTTAAGACGTCATAGAGAATCATATATACCCACAATGAGTGGCTTAAGAGGGTAAACAAGCTCAAACTATTCAGGAGCCTTTGTATCGCAACGAGAGAATTTTTTTTTAAAAAAAAATAGTAAGGAGAGACAGTCTTAGTACTCTAGATAAAAATTAATATCATACCAAAGACTGTGAAGAAACGACAAAATTAAAAAATAAAAAAGAGAGAGAGAATCACATATATTTATTAAAATTAGGGGTGCACACGGGTCGGATTTAGGGAAGAAAAAAATTTAAACCAATCATGTGGGTTTGGGTCGAGTCGGGTCTGGTCGAGAGAAAAAAATTTGAGTAACCCGAACCGAACTAACCCGATTACAATGGGGTTGGTTCAGGTTAGATAATCGGGTTGGTTGGGTCACTGGATCGAGTTGTAAGAAAAAAAAAACTTAAATATAGGCAAAACGACGTCGTTTTATTGGGTCATCGAGTCGGGTTGTCGGGTTAGTTCACCAAACTCGTTACCGGAATCGATATTCAATGGAATCACGAAATTTTACCTAACCCGACCCGATTACCAGAACCAACCCAAATATATATGGTCGAGTCGAGTCGAGTCGGGTTGACGGGTTCATGGATCGAGTTGTGCACTCCTAATTAAAATAGTTAATGGGTATGCTAGTGCTTTGATTCCATTAATTATGAAAGCAACAACTTCTAAGTATAGCATTTAGACATTTCAAACACATGTTAATCTATTTAACGGTGATGTTATATGCACATCATTTATACTATTCTTTTTTTAAAATAATAAAATAAGATAAACATATTTTTTAAAATATAACTTTTGTCTTTTTTTTTTCTAATGAAATAGGTGAATGTAAAAAATGTGCAATAATAATATACAAGAATCATTTTCCATCTATTTAATTACTTTATAACTATCCTACCTGGTGCTTTCCATGTCAAAACACAACTTATTTGACTTCCAAAATTTAAATTTTAGTGTTTAAGTTTTGAATTGTTGACCTATTTAGCTTTCATTATAGTACATGGTCCTAAACAAGTTACTTTTAGGTATCGATATAAAATCTTGAGTAAAGCTTTTTTTTTAGTCCTTTATAAGATATATTCATTTTCAATTTAGTTTTTTAAGAATTAGTTTATCAATTCAGAATCTCAAAATTCAAATTTTTAATAATTTATTTTTTCTAACCATTTTAGTTTATCATCTTTAACACAAAGCTGACGTAGCATCATAATGTTCGAACATACAAAGTTAGTATTTGGGTATTTTAATATAAACTTTGAATATTTGAATATCATGCATATTTGAATATTGTGTATTTTAGAATGCAATATTTGAATATCAGGTAGTTAATTTTTAAATATGGAGTCATGATATTTGAATATTTAAAGTTTGCATTAATATATTTGAATACCAATTTTTAACATTTGAATGCTATGATGCCATGTTAGTTCTCCATTAACCGCGTTAGATTGAAATAGATGGAGAGTCTAAATTATTGAAAATTTGAACTGTATGTATAGGACACAAAATTGATAAAATAATTTTTAAGAAACTAAATTAATAACAATTGTTTTTTTTTCTAAGAACTCAAAGGAGGTAATACTATGATAGCATATATGTTTGGATTCGCTTAATTTTTAAGAAAAAATTACTCTTTTTCTTTTAAAAGTTCTTTAACTTCTGATTATGTGTTGTTTTGAATACAAAATAAATTAATCTAATTAAACACACACTGTATATGTATTATAAATCACATGTGCTTTTAGTAATTGAGAGGATTAAATTCCTTTGATTTCCAAAAGTTTATACAAAAGTGTACACAAATTATTTCATATGATAACTAGGACTTCTCACGGTAATTTAGTTAAAATTGTTGACTTTGAAAGTGCTAGATACATAAAATCATTCATAGATGATGCAAATGTGTAACAACTAACTATATAGAATGGGTTGATCATCAGAAACTCAAACAGTCTGTCTAACTTTAATTAGGTATAAGTTTTGATCTAGGCGTCAGAATTATTATTATTATATATCATCGGAAAGCCCACAAAGAGAGTAAATGTGGTGGAATGAGGAGAGGAGGATGACAATCAATTTGGTGGAATGAGAAGAAGAGGATGACAAGCTTGAATGAGGCTTAGATGGGAACGAAGATTAGCTTGAGGGGGAAACCAATGATGATGGACAAAGTTATGTAGTGAGGAAGCTAATGTTGACATCAAACCAGGAAGATCAGACCCAACGACAATAACTTTTCCAAACCCAGTGCACTATCGTGAATTGATTGTTTACTGTAATTATTGATAGTGGTAGTTGTAAGAATATTATGGGCAAAGATGTTGCGGAGAGCTTGGGCCTCTAGCCGGAGAAGCATCTGAACCATTACACCATCGATTAGATTAAAGCAGTTGAGAAAATTCAGGTTACCGAACGTTGTAAGGTACGATAAATACAATGATAAGGTATATTTTGATATTGATGATATGGATGCTTGTCACTTGTTGTTGGGTAGACCTTGGCAATTTAATGTTACAATTCAATATAATGGGAGGGAGAATACCTATAATCTAGAGAAAGATGACATGAAGTTCCATTTATTGCCCATGAAAGGCAATTTCAAAACCAAAGCTTCTAAAGTGGAGGGGCGAAATTTCTTAACGATCACTCATTCTGAGTATGAGATGGAGGCTACTGTCAAGGAGTCCAAGGAGGTGCACACCTTGATCCTGAAACAGGTGTTGACAATTGAGTAGGGATCGAATAAAGTTGAGTTCCCAGAGGCAGTGAACCCGTTGTTGAAAGAGTTTAGTGAGTTGATGTTGGAAGAAGTGCTTGACAAATTACCCCCATGAGGGGATATACAACACCAGATTGATTTGATTCTTAGAGCAAGCCTACCGAATTTACTTCATTACAGGATGAGCCCGAGGGAGAGTAAGATTCTGAAGACACAAGTGGAGGAATTATTATGCAAGGGACATATTCAAGAGAGTATGAGCCCGAGTGCATGGCTAGCTAGACTGACACCAAAGAAAGATGGGAGCTGGAGAATGTGCATAGATAGTCATGCATCAACAAAATTATAGTTGGTTATCGGTTCCCGATTCCCAGGCTGGATGACATGCTTGACAAGTTACATGGTGCTACGGTATTTTCGAAGATTGATCTTCATAGTGGGTATCATCAGATTCATATCAGACTTGGTGATGAGTGGAAGATAACCTTCAAAACTAAAGAAGGTATGTACGAGTATCTTGTGATGCCATTCAGATTGATCAATACCCCTAGCACATTTATGAGGTTGATGAATTAGGTATTGAAACCTTTTAATGGAAAGTTTGTGGGTATGTACTCTGATTATATACTTATTTATAATAAGACCGAAGATTAACATACATTGCATTTATGAGAAGTACTAACAGCTTTGCCAAAAAATAAGTTGTATGTGAATTTGAAGAAATGCAGTTTCATGACTAACAAGCTACTGCTCCTAGGCTATGTGGCCAGTGCAGATAGGATCTAAGTGGATGAGGAGAAGGTTCGCGCCATTGGAGAATGACCTACCCCAAAAGTAGTAGCTAAAGCCAGGAGTTTCCATGGCTTGGCAACATTCTATAGTCACTTTTAAAGGAATTTTAGCACTATTACAGCCCCTATTACAGAGTGCATGAAGTAGAGGAAGTTTTAGTGGAGTGAAGAAGTCGCTACCAATTTTGCTATTCTGAAAAAGAAACTATGCACTGCTTCTATTTTGACATTGCTAGACTTTGACACTCTGTTTGAAGTTAAGTGCAATGTCTGTGGGGTGGGAATAAGTGGTGTTCTTTCTCAAAGGAAGAAACCAATGGCTTACTTCAGTGAGAAGCTCAGTGACGCCAGACGTAAATGGACCACTTATGACAAAGAGTTTTATTTTGTTATGCGTGCTTTTAAGACATGGGAGCATTACTTGGCTGTCTAAAAGTTTATTATGTATTCAGATCATGATGCCTTGAAGTATCTAAATAGCTAGAAACGAATCAGTAAAAACATGCATGCCAGGTGAGCCTAGTTCTTACAGAAATTCCCATTTAAATTGATGCATAAAGTCAGAGTGCAGAATAAAGTGACAGATGCATTGAGCATGCTTGCGTGTAGATTTGTTAGTTACTATGCGGCAGAAAGTTGTAGGGTTTGATGTAGTATGAGAGTTGTATGAAATTGATGAAGACTTCCATGATGTTTGGGAGAAATGTGCAACCAACCAATCCATTGATGATTTCCATATCCGTGATGGCTTTTCTATACGAGGCAATCAGCTTTGCATTCCTAAGTCGTCGTTGAGGGAAAAGTTAATCAGAAACTTGCACTGTGGAGGTCTTGCAGGTCACCTAAACCACAACAAGACATTTGATACTATTGGAAAGAGATTCTATTGGATATACTTGAGGAGAGATATAGCCAGGTTTGTGCAAATATGTTATATTTGCTAAACTACTAAAGGGCAATCACAAAATACTAATTTATATATGCTTTTGCCTGTTCCAGAGAATATTTGGGAGGATTTATCTATGGATTTTGTGCTAGGTTTACCCCAAACACAAAGTGCAGTGAATTCTATTTTTGTTGTTGTTGACATGTTCTCTAAGATGACACACTTTATTCCTTGCAAGAAGACATCAAATGCATATGAAATAGCCAAACTATTTTTCAATGAGGTTGTTCGTCTGCATGGTGTGCCTAAAACTATCACATCAGATCAGGATAATAAGTTCCTTGGTCATTTCTAGAGGACTTTATGGAAGATGTTTGATTCATCTTTGAATTATAGTAACACTTCTCATCCTTAGATAGATGGCTAGACTGAAGTTGTAAATAAGACTCTTGGCAATCTAATTCGTATCATTTGTGGAGATAGGCCAAAGCAGTGGGATTTGGCATTAGCTTAAGCAGAGTTTGTTTACGATGTTGTTCATAGTGCCATGGGAAATTCTTCATTCTCTATTGTGTACACAAAGTTGCTGCAACATGCTCTTGATTTGATTAAATTGCCTAAAGCACTAGGAGCTAGTGTAGCTGTTGGAAACTTTGCCAATCAATGGCAGGATTTCCACGCTAAGGTGAGGTAGAAGTTGGAACAAACTAATGCTAGATACAAGCAGGTAGCAGACCAACACTGCAAAAAACAGGTTTTTGCCATTGAGGATCAAGTAATGGTGTTTCTGCGAAGGGAGTGATTCCTTGTTGGAACCTATAGCAAGCTGCAACCTATGAAGTATGGGCTATACTAGATTATGAAGAAAATTAATGACAATGCCTATGTTGTTGGATTGCCAAATGCTATAAGAATATCCAAAACATTTAGTGTGGAAGATATTTATCCACTTCATTCATCAAATGAGCCTTTATACCCAGATATTCCAAGTAACTTACGGTCGAGTTTTTCCCAAGTGAGGGGGATTGACATGGAACGTGTAGCAGTTGATTATATGGAGTGGGTTGATCGTCAGAAACCTAAACAGTCGGCCCAACTTTAATTGGGCATAACTTTTTATCTAGACGTCAAAATCACTATTACTATGTAACAATGGAAATCCCATGCAAAGAGCATCAACATGGCAAGTAGCGAAGCTTGGTTGAGGTATTTTCAGGCCCCAAAAAAATGTTGTTTGACACTATTTCAACCATTTTTCTATTTTCACTTTATTTTTCTCAATTATTTTGTAATTTGTGTCTCTATTTAAGTTTAACCGTATTTAAATACTCTCATTTTACAGTCTTTAGAGATCACATTTTAATTAAATTTCTCAAAATTTCATTTCAACATTATGTTGTTGTTTTCACACTTAACTCGTTGGGTCAACTTCACCTAACAAATTAAGTTTTTGGTAAACTAGCAAATTAAGTTGGCAAACTCGTTTCATGTCCAGATGAAACAGATTTTTATCCCACTTTCTTTATCTCTTTTTTCTCTTTTTTGGTAAGAACTCTTATCTCTTTTCTACTCGTCACTTTTTTCCACCTTATCTTGTGTTGTTTCTGAGTTTCAACGTCTTTCGAAGGTTTTCATCATTTTACAGAAGTCTGCGTTTCATTGTTGCAATTACGAGTATGTGTGGATATTGATATGGCTCATACACATTCGACAGTCATGAATGTGAAATTCCTTACGTGTCAACTAACATGCAATCAACATTAATTTACTTTTATTAATTCATAAAATTATATTGACCAATGTGATTAGGTAGGATTTGAGAAATAATATATGGTGCAGGGCTAAACGATAAAGTATATACCACTAACTTCAATTTTCTTTTTTCTTTTATATTTTCCTCTTCAATTTTTGGGCCAATTCCTTTTCAATCATTTGCATTTTTATGTATAATATATACACTGTTGGCGTCTCCTCACTTTGCAGTTTGCCAACTTTTCCCCACTATATAAAGTTCTTTATTTTTGGGCCTCATATCACAAACCAACTTCATTCCTCTCACTACGTACAGCATATATATAATTAACTGTGCTTCATCAAGATGCTGTACAAATCATCTGTGAAGTCTTTGAAGATGGTCATGGCTAATTTGCTGACAGTGTTTTTGCTAATAGAGGTGATTGCATGTGGTTTCAGATACGGAGCAGATGGCTTAAACATGAACTACTACTTGATGAGTTGCCCTTTTGTTGAACCTGTTGTTAAGAACATAGTCAACATAGCTTTGCAGAATGATCCCACCCTAGCAGCTGGTCTTGTTAGAATGCACTTTCATGACTGCTTCATAGAGGTTAATTCCTTCTCTTTCTCTCTTAGAGTAAAATGAGTACACAGACACTCACTCACACACACAGATGCATGTACTAGTACGAATGCACACAAGGCAGTGCTTGATAGAACAGTATGCATTTTCTCTTGCATGAGTTTTGAAGGGAAATGTGATTTTAACATTTTTAATTGTAGTTGCAATATATCTTCTGTAGTTCCTAATTGGTTATAAGAAATGTTTTGTAAAAAAATAATAATAATAAAGTTATTAGTAGAATGAAAAGGTGGAAATCGAAGTAATTTTGCACTTAATCTTGTTGGATATAAAATTGAATTTTGTAAATAAAGGGAAATAATTAAGACTTTAATATATTTATAGCTACTGTTATATCCTAATATTTATTATATAGATATATAGTCATATTGTTTGAATAGTTTAATTTTGATGTATTATCATTATAAACTTTTTTATTATATCAATTAATCTTATATTGTTACATGTGTATCTTTGAGATAATTGTAAAAAAAGTTAAATATTTTTAAGAATATAACAATATATCATTGAATAATAATGTAAAATTTAATATTGATAATATATTAAAATTAAATCTATCTTTAAAACATATTATTTAGAGTTTTGTTATATTCTCTTAAAACATTCTCATACTACTTAATAAAAAATATTAAATAAAAAATAAAATATAATCAATATTTTAAGAATAAAAAAATTTGAAACTTTTTTATTTAATAATTAAAAAATATATTAAGAAGATTTAGAATTATTTATTTTATTTTCAAATCACTTATAGTTGAATAAACTTAATTAACTATCACAAATTTTTTACAAACTTCAATGCAAGGCATTGAATAATACTTTAATTTTACTGTAATTTTTTTTAAAATAATCCAAATAAGTATTATTACTTCCACTATATTTGACATATTCTTATTTCTTAGAACGTGAGTGGCCAATACGGGAAAGTGGTTACCCAACTATTTCTTGTCGCTAAAATGTTCACCACTAGAAGATGTCGTGCATGTCTTTCAACAAGGACACATGATTTACTTAATGAGTTTAGTTAAAAAGTATGTTAAAGGCATTTGTTAAAAATTTAATATAAAAATTATTTCATAAAAAAATTATTTATATAGAAAATTAAAATTTATACAAAATTTTATATTTTGAATTCCTGAACATTTATTAAAAAAATTCTTGCTTAATTAATTGCACCCTTTCCTACATATTATATACTCTACAATACATGGTACAGGACTTATTTAAAAAAATTAAAAATTATAAATTATGCGTTGATAATCAATTATAATTGATTTATTTTTTTTTTTTTATGTTTAGATCATTAGTTGTAAGCGATTTTAAGTTAATATAATTCATTTAGATGATATCCAAAAAAAGAATTATTTTTATGCATTAAATTACTAAAATAGGTATAGAATGATTGAAAAAAAAAAATTATTTGATTGAGAACAAAATAATATTTACATATTAAAGTGTAAAAAATAATTTATAAGTTAAAATCATAAGTTTTAATTTTTAACTTATAATTATTAAGTTAAAAAAAATTTTATTTTACATTGAATTTCATGTAATTTTGCATTGAATTTTTTTTTTAAAAATAATTTTTTATCTAAACATAATAATTATTTTACAAAACAGTTGAATATTCTAAAAGCAGCTGAATAATAAAGATTTAATCTTTTTTTAAACATGCTCAAAATCGTTTATTTTTTTCTGTTAGGGATGTGATGGGTCAGTTCTGATCGACTCCACTAAGGATAATACAGCAGAAAAGGATTCACCGGGAAATTTGAGCCTGAGAGGCTACGAAGTCATAGATGACATCAAAGATGAGCTTGAAAGACAATGCCCTGGCGTGGTTTCATGCGCTGATATTCTTGCCTTGGCTGCTAGAGAGGCAGTTTTCTTTGTAAGATGAAGCTATTGTTTTCTTTGTATAACTAATTTTCCTTTTTTTTTGTGTGTAATGAACAATGAAGTGATTGATGCAAGTTAGGTTGACATTATTAGTTATTATCATGAAATCAACAGACTGGAGGCCCACTATATGACATACCTAAAGGAAGAAAGGATGGAAGAAGGTCCAAAATTGAGGATACTATCAATTTGCCATTTCCTACCTTCAATGCCTCTGAGCTCATTAGGGTGTTCGGGCAGCGTGGTTTTTCTGCACAAGAGATAGTGGCTCTCTCTGGTAAGCACACGCCTTTTATAAGTTTTGCTATCTTTATGTGTTGAATAATTTCATGGTAAACATATTTCTAAATTAATAAGAATTCATTACCCGATTAGGTTAATTTTATGGTTTAATTATTTTCCTTGCTAGTTAAATATGTTTGATAGATTCCCTTAATAATTGCTTTGACTTATCTAAGCTATGAAGGAATTTAAAATAATTGCTCGCCAAACACTTCATTAAAAAGATAGAAACAACAATTGTTATAGATGTTCAAGTCTATAATATGTGTACATCTTAAAGTAAAAAATTTGCCGTACTATCACAAATTACTTAGTTTGTGTTTTCTTGTACCATATTCTATCAATGACTAACTCCTTTAAAAATTTAAATTATTAAACGAAAGCATATAAATGATTTTATTATGTCTATAATACGTCTCTCACATAAGAAAACTCTTAATTACTTGGTTAAAGAAGTTCTGATATTATGACATAAATTAACTCTTTAAAAAATTTTAAATTATTAAATAAAGATACATGAATAATTTTATTATATTTCTAATATATCTAAGATTCATGAAAATGAAAGAAATCCATGTAACAAACACTTCATTAATTCGATAGAAGTAGAAACTGAATTTGTCACAAAGTCTAGAAATAAACTAAAAGCATACAAATATGATTTGCTTTTTTTTTTGGTCCACATGCAAATATGGTGTTGGGCATTTGGATTATGCAGGGGCCCATACACTAGGAGTGGCCAGGTGTGCTTCTTTCAAGAACCGATTGAGCCAAGTGGATCCAACTTTGGATTCAGAATTTGCCAAGACATTGTCCAAAACGTGCAGTTCTGGCGACAATGCAAAGCAGCCATTTGATGCCACGAGGAACAATTTCGATAACTTGTACTTCAACACTTTGTTGAGGAAGAGTGGGGTTCTTACATCAGACCAAACACTGTACACTAGCCCCAAAACCAGGAACTTTGTGAATGCTTATGCACTGAACGAAGCCATGTTCTTCTTTGATTTCCAACTAGCAATGGTGAAGATGGGCCAGCTTGATGTCAAAGAAGGCTCCAAGGGTGAAGTACGAGAAAATTGCCGCAAAATAAACTGAATGAATTGTGGTTTTATAATTGTTTTAGCTTTTAGGCAAACTTAAAGCTTGCCATTAGCTAAAACTTAAAAGTACATTCACTACAAAGGAAAAGTTATTATATGTGTATGCATTCAGTGCATAAGCATTCACATTTAACATTATGTGTGTATATTATATGTGTATCCTTATATTTTATATAAATGTGTATGGTTTGCTCTAAATTGTTTTTCTTAGGTGTATTTCTATTAATAGTAGTAATCCTTAGTCATCAATATATCTCCTATATATAGAGTGGAAATAACTCAAGTAAGAAGCATTTAATTGGTTTTCAAGATTGGTTGATTTTTAAAAATTTTGCTAAGAAGTTGCTTCCGAAATTAACTGGCCCTTCTAAATATCAAAAGCTATTTTGTTGTTAAAGCACTTTGTTAACGACAACTTCGTAATTTGTAGATTAAGTTTTATAAATTGAAGACACAATGATGCTAACAAAAATAAATTAAAGGAGATAGGAACAGGAAATAAGTTGTAAAATAAGTCATATTGAATACAAAATTTGAAATATGCTTAATTTTACATAACCAAAGTATATTACACCAAGAAGAAAAATGCTTGTTGTGCTATTCAGAAACACATCACCTCACATTTAAGGATATATGATAAAATCAGAGTATAAATGTAAAGAAAATGAAATAAAGTTAGTTGTAATTTTATGATAGAAATTAGGCATATATAAGGTGAGATGTGTGTATAAATATGTGTAGGTAGATAATACTTTGTCCACAAACATAAATTTCACAAATTCTTGCTTTCATTATAAATTTAAAAGGATTTAACCTCTTCCATTCACTACTGGGCTATGAAGAGAAGGGTCTCTGCAACAATGATACTCAACTGTGGACCTACTTTGGGTGATAATTTGTGTGTTAGAGGAAATGTTACATGATAGCCAGTACTAATTAATCAGAAATATATTTCTATTTCTCTTCTAGAACAGGAGTTCAACAATATATATATGCTAATGCTTATACCCATACCCATGCAAATTCTGCAATGGTGGCATATTAAAGAGATATTTACGGTACGTATTGTTCATATGTAACAACCCATATTATCAGCATGACTTCACGCTGATATAGCTGGTCATATCTGCTTTGATTTGCTTGGATTCTATGTATCATTGATAGACCACTTTTTTAGGAAATTGATAGGAGCTATTTTAGGAGTGACTGTTGTAAAACCTCTCATATATATAGTAACGCAACATATCAATGAAAGACAAAAATTCTTCTCAAATTTTTTCATGGTATCAGAGCGTGAAAACCCAGGGCCTGCGCAAGACGACGCAAAGATGGCAGAAAATCAAAAACAGCTTGTTGAACAAGGGAAGAGAATTCCCTCACCTTATGATCTCAATTCGAGTGATAACCCAAGGAATATAATCACCCAAGTGCAACTTCGGGGAGAGAATTACGAAGAATGGGCGTGTGCCATGAGAACTTCATTGCGGGCTCGAAGAAAATGGGGATTTGTGGATGGAACGGTTGAACAACCAAAGGAGGGATCGTGTGAAATGGAGGACTAGTGGACAGTGCAGTCCATGTTGGTGTCGTGGATCCTGAACGCTGTTGAACCTAGCTTACGTTCTACAATATCTTATATGGAAAACGCCAAGGACCTATGGGAAGACATCAAGGAGCGGTTCTCAGTCGTGAATGGTCCTAGAATACAGCAGTTGAGGTCTGACTTGGCCGACTGCAAGCAAGGAGGCCTGACTGTGGTGGCCTACTATGGGAAACTGAAGGCACTATGGGATGAACTGGATAATTATGAACAGATTCCAACCTGTAGCTGTGGAGGATGCAGGTGTGACATCACGTCTAAGCTGGAGAAACGCAGGGAAGAAGAAAAGGTACATCAGTTTCTCATGGGACTGGATGATATGATCTATGGAACTGTGCGTTCCAATCTTCTAGCAATAAATCTGTTGTCTTCTCTGAACAGGGTATATTCAGCTTTGATACAAGAAGAGAGGATGAGAACAATCACTAGAGCTAAGGAAGGAAGAGGAGAGGTTATGAGACTGGTTGTTCGGACTAGTGGTAAAGTTAAAGGACGTGGGGACACAAAGGACAAGAATGTGATTTGTAAAATTTGCAACAAAGTAGGTCATGAGGCAAGGAATTGTTTCTAGCTGATTAGGTATCCTGATTGGTGGGGAGACAAACCAAGAAATGAAGGAAAGAGTGGTGCGTAGGGCAAGGGAGAACAACGAACTGGAACAGGACGTGGTAGAGGAGGAACAATCCATGCTAATGCTGTGCAATCTGGTGTAGAAGGAAGTGCAAGCACATCCCTCTCGGAAGGAAACAAGACTGGGCTAGTTGAACTGACCACTGAACAATGGCAAGCATTGGTGGAAATGCTGAATGTCCATAAGGCAAACCCGAGTGAGAGAAAATGACAGGTAAACATTGCACTATTCCTTGGATAATTGACACCGGAGCATCTAATCATATGACAGGAAGTTTGAAGAGTATGTGTGACTCGCATGATATTCAAGACTGTCCTATGGGCCTTCCGGATGGACAGCGCACGACTGCAACCAAGGAAGGAACTGTGGTGCTGGAAGGGGGTCTAAAACTCACAAATGTTCTCTATGTCCCCAAGCTGAACTGCAACTTAATATCTATGTCACAATTGATGGATGAATCAAATTGCATTCTACATTTCACTAACAAATTGTGTATTATACAGGACCACACTTCGAGGATGTTGATTAGTGCGGGTGAACGAAGGAATGGGCTTTATTTTTTTCGTGGAATTCAGGAAGTAGAGGCATACAGAATTAATGGAGTGAACCACGCAGATCTCTGGCATAAACGCTTGGGGCATCCTTCCTGGAAAATCACTCAATTGATTCCTAGTATTAGTAGAAATAAAAATTGTGAGTTGTTAAATAAGGCTTGTGATGTGTGTCTTAGAGCCAAGCAAACTAGGGAAAAGTTTCCTTTGAGTGATCACAAAGCCAGTAGTACGTTTGAACTTATTCATTGTGATTTGTGGGGAGCATATAGAACTCCATCCTCTTGTGGTGCTTTTTATTTCTTGACAATAGTAGATGACTTCTCTCGTGCTGTTTGGATTTATTTACTTGTTGATAAAAAGGAAGTGCCACGAATGCTAATAAATTTTTTTGCTTTAGTAGAAAGGCAGTACAACAAACAAGTGAAGATATTTAGAAGTGACAACAGAACAGAATTCACTTGCATGAAAATTTATTTTCTTGATCATGGAATTATTTTTCAAACATCTTACACAGGGATACCACAGCAAAATGGAAGGGTTGAAAGAAAACATCGCCATATTTTGAATGTGGCACGAGCATTGTGTTTTCAAGGCAATCTTCCTATTGAATTCTGGGTTGAATGTATATTGACAGCAGGTTATTTGATAAACCGCACACCATCTACTGTGTTAAATGGGAAAACCCCATATGAAATGTTACACGGACAAGCACCCTCACTTGAACACTTGAAAGTGCTTGGATCATTGTGCTATGCTCATAACCAGGGAAGGAAATGTGATAAATTTGTAAGTAGGAGTAGAAAATGTGTGTTTGTCGGGTATCCATATGGTAAGAAAGGTTGGAAACTGTTTGATTTGGAAACAAAAGAATTTTTTGTTTCTTGAGATGTTGAGTTTGTTGAATCTGAATATCCTTTTGAGAATGATGGTTCCACACACGGGGTGTCCTTACACCATGAAGCAAACGTTGAAAGTTTTGAAGAAAGTATAGAAACATTGGACAGTGTCTCAGATTGTGAACTAGCAAATCCTCCTGAAAACAGCTCTGAATCAAATATAGGAGTCAGGGGGTAGACTTGATGAAAGTACACCAGAATCTGCACTTAGATCAGGTGTGCCAACACTTCTCCACGAGGCAGTAGATGTTACACCAAATGAGACTGGTCAATCAAGCCCTCTTCAACTGGGACGAGGACACAAAATTAAACAACCCTCTACTCGGTTGCGTGACTATGTAACTAACACTATTGAGAAGTTGAGCCCATTCACTAGTTCACCCTCTCCAATGCATCACTCAGGTGCGCCTTATCCTATAGAACACTATGTAAATTGTGACAAGTTTTCTTTGGCACACCGTGCTTTTCTTGCAGCCATCACACAGGATCGAGAACATGTTGCGTATGTTGAAGCCGCGAGGGACAACAGATGGAGAGAAGCCATGCAAAGTGAAATTCAAGCACTTGAAACCAATGGGACATGGACAGTGACACATTTACCCCAAGGGAAGAAGGCACTTGGTTGTAAATGGGTCTACAACATAAAGCATAAATTTGATGGAACAGTGGAAAGATTTAAAGCTCGTCTGGCTATACTCGGAAATCATCAAGTAGAAGGGATTGATTACACAGAAACATTTGCCCCTGTTGCAAAAATGGTGATAATGCGGATAGTGTTAGCAGTTGCAGCAGCGAGAAACTGGGAATTGCACCAGATGGATGTGCACAACGCGTTCTTACATGGGGAGCTTCATGAAGAAGTGTTCACGAAACTACCACCTAGTTTTGTGGTTCAACAACCCGGAATAGTATGCAAGCTTCGGAAATCCCTTTATGGATTAAAACAAGCTCTTAGATGTGGTTCGCTAAGTTGTCCGCTGCCCTTAAGACCTACGGATTCAAGCAATCCCTCTACGATTATTCACTGTTCGTACTGCAGAAATTGGAGCTGCATCTTGTGGTTTTGGTCCATGTGGATGACCTTATCATCTCTGGGAACAGTTATGAAGCCATCCATAAGTTTAAGAACTACTTGTACACTTGCTTTCACATGAAGGATCTGGGAGTTCTTAAGTACTTTCTTGGAGTTGAGGTGGCACATTCCTCAACTGGTATCTTTCTTTGCTAGCGAAAATATGCACTGGATATTATTGTCGAAACTGGCCTTCTTGGAGCTAAACCAGCAAACGTACCTCTGGAACAGAATCATCACTTGGCCCTTGCTAATGATCCATTCATTGTCAACCCTGAGCAGTATAGAAGATTGGTGGTACAACTTATCTACCTTTGCTTTACAAGACCAGAACTCTCATACTGTGTGCACATCCTTTCTCAATTTATGTAGCAGCCGAGAAAAGAACATTGGGAGGCTGCGTTGCGAGTAATTCGATATTTAAAGGGCAACCCAGGGCAAAGTGTTCTTTTGCACAAAGATAGTGACTTAAAACTATATGGTTGGTGCGACTCAGACTGGGCTAGTTGCCCCCTAACACGACGGTCTCTTACAGGGTGGTTTGTGCTTTTGGGTAAGTCACCAATTTCTTGGAAAACCAAGAAACAACATACTATATCTCGCTCTTCCACAGAATCTGAATACCGTTCAATGGCAAACACTACTTGTGAGCTAAAGTGGCTGAAAGGCATTCTATCTTGCCTTGGTGTTCATCATCCCCAGCCAATGCAGATCTAATGTGATAGCCAGGCAGCTCTCCATATTGCCAAAAACTCAGTTTTTCATGAGCGAACAAAACACATCAAAGTCGATTGTCATTTTGTGAGAGACGAGATTACCAATGGGACCATCCGACCAGCTTATGTCTCCACTCATACACAGTTGGCTAATATATTTAACAAAGCACTTGGTAGATCGCATTTTGTTTCTTTGCTGGGCAAGTTGGACATTCATAATCTACATGCACAAACTTGAGGGGGGTAAAGAGATATTTACAGTATTCTACATATGTAACAGCCCATATTATCAGCATGACTTCATGCTGATATAGCTGGCCATATCTACTTTGATTTGCTTGGATTCTATGTATCATTGATAGACCATTTTTTTAGGAAATTGATAGGAGCTACTTTAGGAGTGACTGTTGTAAAAGCTCTCATATATATAATAATGCAGCATATCAATGAAAGACAAAAATTCCTCTCAAATTTTTTCACATATGATGCACTTATCATCAGCTCTCATGTATGTCCCAACGAACATTTGACACTCCTTCTATTATCTGGGTGTTACACTTAAGTTCATATTCTGATGTTCATATTGAATAAATTTATACAATTGATGCTGCTGTCAATAAAGATATATGTAGTACATATGACAAAACCATAACATACAAGAGTTGTCTTTTATCTTACTTACTACCATATGGAATAATATGTATTAATTATGTATCCTGTAAGTGAACTAGCTAAACGGCTAAACCTGATCAGTGAAAGATAAGATTAGGAGGATAAGACCATCTAAGAATATCCAATTGTGCAGTGATTTATGCTTGCCTAAAATGACTTGCGTCACAAATTTTTTGGCATTTCAACTTCAAGATCATGCAATATATAATTATTCAATTGTGACTACGTGCTTGTTTCCTCGCATGTGTAATGAATGTGTTTTAATATTTTCTCCCTTTTCTAACGTTGTGGTTGATAGGTATAGCTTGACCTACATCTCTTTTGCGAGATATCCATGGTTTTAAAGATCATGGTTGCTTGCTTTGACACTGAATTTTAGGTTATACTCAAAAGACTCTAACATTGTCCAATGAATAGCATTGATCCTCTGAATATCCTTGCAATCCCTGCACACTTTAGGCAGGATTGGAGACTCAGAATCAAATATATGCATACAGATACAGCTCGTTACATATCCTAGAAAGCAAAAGTAATAACATGTTGAAATGCATTAATGATAATATGTGATAGAAATTGAAAGAAAAACTCTAGAATCCAAAACTAGAAATATAAAAATGCTAAGTTCCATGATATATTAACTATTATACAACTGCTCTAATTAAACATGCTAATATGTCTCATTGGAAACAAAACAAAGATATCAACATGCATGATCACATATAGATTCCATTCTATCGCCCCATGAATTAAAAAAAAAAAAAAAGATAAGAGAGAAATTAATTGATTTCCTTGACGCTATTCACTTATTTTCCCCTTCTCTTTATCTCTCCCCTTCTATCTTTCTTAAGAAGCTTAATATAATTGCCTTCATGAGAATCTTATTCTAAACTATTTTTTAATAATCAGCTGGTAATCGGTCTTAACATTAATCATAGCATCGTATGCTGAAAATGAACGAAGGAAATCAAGATTAGCCTCCAAGAAAATCCACCAGCCACCCTTTTATAATAAAGAAACTTACAAGTTATCAATTGCTTTGTGCTTTTCTACACCATACAAGGAACATGGAAACATCAATTAGTGCCTATGATTATCATAATTAAAACCTAATTGTATTTTATTTTAATCCCTCTTTTTATAATTGGTATCCTAAGCTCTAAGCTTAACATTAATCTTACCAGTGGAGACCTGCATTCCATTATAGGGCTAAAATTACAAAAGTCAATTTCTTTCTGCGCATGCGCCCCACTCCACAGTATTATTATCAATACTATTGTTCCACTCAGCAACATCTAGCAATTTTTTTCATCAAGTATTATATGACCTTATGGATGCGTAGTTCCATAAACAAGACCACTTTTATACCTATCTATTGGCTGCGGAAACCTTCAATGAAGACAAAATTGATCTACTAGAAATGTTTTTTACGGTATATTGAAAAATTTTAGATCGTGTTTTATATGGTTTGACAAGTAGGATACAGTGCTTGCTTATGGACAAGATAAAAGTTGTTCACACAGATAATTCAATTAGAAAGAACAACGAAGGTTATCGCAACTAATAAGAAGTGACATACCATAAAAAAAAAAATCACATCAAAGTATGCAACAAAGTAGGATATCACCCGTGCACAAGTTCGAGGTGATTGGATTTGCTGCACAAAGAAGTGTGGGTATGTTTTTTTCTGTGTGTAAACGAGCGTGGCTGTACACGTGCATATGATCATTTATTTGTTTATTTGTTACAATCACAGCAGATAGTTAAGCTTGAAAATGTCTTACAAATTGCTTAAGATTCGTAACAGAAGTGATATTAATTCGCTTTAACACAACTTTAACTTGACCTCTGGCTAAGCCATTATGAGTGAGATATTAAAAAGTTTGGTCGGGGTTATAGGTTTAAACTTCACTATATATATATATATAAACTTATCTTCCAGCTTATTTCTTCTTTTTCGACACTAAGTCCAAAATCATCTTTATAATTTAAAAACAAAACAAAACAAAAAAATCTGTAAATTATTCAATTTCTTATCACTAACGTATTTCTAGTTATGATTGTATATAATACAATCTATTATCAAACATATTAATACTCAATATATATCGGTAAGTAATATGAATATGTAAAATTAATTGAAAATATGCATGAAATACCAAAAAAAGGTTTGAGTTTTTTAATATGTATGTGATATGGTGTACATAGTAGTTATTTGGGACAAAAAAAGTATAGTTAGCTAGCATTTAGCAAATCAGGTATTAATTGTATTCCAGTTTAATATCTAACTTGAGGTGCTGTCTTGGTTTGAAAAAGAAAATTGGAAAAATCACTTAGCACAACTATAACCATAAAAAAGAGTATGGCTACTCAATTGTGAATAGTAGTTATTCTTCTGATTTTTCTGCTACTCAAGTTTTTAAGTAAGATAAACCCTTTGCAACAAAATAACAATACTTTTAAAATATTTTTTATTATTCTATTGCAAAGGATTATATAATTGAAAATTATGAAATAAAACTGGCTGTCCCTAGTTGTTTCAACGTTATAAAACTCATAGTCTACAATATTCAAATTAACACTTCTGGTTAAGGAATGAGTAACAGAAAATAATGCTCCATTCTATTTTCCGGGTAGGATTGTCACATAAATAATTGCACGTGGGTTGATAAGTGGTGGATGAGTGTAAATGCCCAAAAATCTTAAGGTAATACATACTCTCAACAACTGCGATTTATTAAATAATATTTTAAATTTAATCTAACTACTTATATGTTTATGTAGTATAATATTTGCAGAGTACATGAGAACTTCTCCTAAATGCCTAAGAGCGTATAACTTATCGATCAAGTTAATCAGTTTTAAGATCCAAATTTAAGCTTCGTAATTAGTTTCAGATTTATTCTGTTTTGTGTTATATATTTTATATTTTCTTGCCAAAATGGGTTCTGGTCACCACTGTTACATACACCTTTTGCAAGAACCTAGTAAAGTTATATGCATCTAAACATTTGCCAATGCTCTAAAGTCTGAAGTAAATAATTTTCTCTCACTCCAATAATCACAATCAAGACATAAGACAACAAAACCAGTCAAAAAAAAAATGACATAAGACAACCAAATCTCAAGACTGATACGAACATAACCAACCGTACTTTTTGCAACCAAATCTCTGGATGGATATATCAGACCCCACAAACCACATGACTTACTCACCAAAACAACGATGGATCAAGGAAGGACCCAAAAATTCAAATATATAAATCCTCTGAAAGAAAATAAATGAAACAAAATAGGAAGGATAATCTAGTATAGCACAAGGAAAATAAATCCTAGACAAATGGCAACGACAAAGGAAAATAATATAAGAGTACTCTAGAATTTGAACACCCAAACGTCATCTCACTCATAACTGCATACCGTATATCTATTCCAGCTTTATATCACGCTGGTGTCGTATGCTACAGATTTCATTTTCCATAATATAATTGTTCAAGAAATTTAGTTGCCTCATGCTAGCAAGCTAGTGGAGAGATTTCTCTTGGCAAAAGTATTCTTGTTATTGTGCATCCACACTTTGAGGACTCCTCTCTTGATTCCAATCTCTTGGCAAAACTTCTGCACTACACATTCCTCTAGCTTCTGTATCCTCCATCCTGCCTTTTCTGCAAAATCCAGCATCTTCTCCTTCTGTTCTTGTGTGAATTTAGTTCTAAACCTCTTCTTCACCTTTTCAGTTGGATTTTCCACCTCCCTAATCCCATCTGCACAGTCCTTCTCATCAGAGAGGTCAGAAGGACTAATTGACCCGCTTTTGTTGGGAGATAAATGAGCCAAAATGGGCTTCATCTGAGTAGTATCAGGAATCACTGGAAGAATATAATGTTGAGAAGGGCAATCAGAATCAAACTCAAGAATCTCTTTTCTGTGGAAGTTTCTGTGGCAATTGCAAGCTGAGCACTTTAGAGCTTCAAGGGTGCCTTCTTCTCCAGCAGGCATGAACTCACCACACCCATCAGTTGCATTGCCACCAATTGCAGCTGCATGGTTCTTGAGGCATTCCTTATATCTTATTATCTTTTTCTCTGGCCTCTTGTCAACATGAAAATTGCTAGACTCCATGTCTTTTGAAGCTTCTACAAATGAATGACTATTAATTGAAAGAATAAGGAACAAAAGAAAAGTTTCTATGATGAGGAAGATGGATGGAATGGAAACTGATGAGAAGATATAGGTGATATATAACAGCCTGTGCCTGAGATCTAGAGAGAGTGGAAGGGAGAGAGAATAAGGAAATGAGAGTAGATGGAACAAGTATACGAGGTGTTGATTGTGAATTTTGCAAGTGAAGCAACAAACGGCATGGTATAATATATATAATATTGAGAGTGTGAGAGAGAATTAAAGAGGGAGAGGATGTGTAATTGATGGAGGTTTTAGGGTATCCAAAATACTATTTTATTGAGAATAATAATGTTACCCTATTTATGCTTAAGCACATATTATTTTATATTTACACAACTGATCTCATATTATTTTTAATATAATTATATTCTGATCATGTCACATATCTCAAATATGTGAGTTATAAAGATGTACAATTAGTATTTTTCTTTTATTGATCAGCCTTGAACAGTAGTTCAGAAGAATTTTATCATTCGGATATTTGTCTCTATGTGTACGTGTATGTGAGAGAGAGAAAGACTGAGCCCTTAATGAAAATTAAATAAAGCAAGCAGAGTTACCATTAGAAAGATTATAGACAATTAAAAAGTTGTGAGTGCATGCTTTCCTTTGCTTTGCATACACTGTTAGACACCAAGCTTACGTTATAGAAAAGAGATGTCTTTTTAAAAGTAATTAGATTAAATTAACAAAATGATTACCAAACAAAAATAAGAAAAGAACAAAAATTAAACAGGAAGCCAAAGGAGAATATTTGTGGAGAACTGTCCACTTAGAAGAAAAGATTGTCCATTGCTTTGTAACAAGTGCGTTACTAGCTTTAAAAGAGGGTTGGACACTGTCCTGGATTTGGTTGGTTGTCCCCACTCTCCATTGGGTATACCAACGTTCTATAAAAAGTGATTTTTTTTTGTTTGTACATTATAAAAAGTATGATTTAGTATAAAAGGTAGAGATCATTTTCAATTTCAATGTCTTTCGAAGTCCAAAATAGCTTAATAGAAATGGCTATATTTTTTTACAAAAAAAAAAAAGAAGTTTCGATTTTCTAACATCAATTTTTTCTGCATTATTTTTGTACTAATTTTTAATTTTTTTTAAAGACTGGTCCAATTTTGTAAAAGAAACAACTCATAAGTGTGAGTCTCGTACTGTATAAGATTTTAAAGTAAAAAATGATTAAATTATAATTTTAGTTCTTATAATTTTTATTTATTTTTAATTAAATTTTTATAATTTATTTTTTAAATCAATCTTTATAATTATAAACATTTTTAAAATAATCTCTACTTGTTAATTTATGTTATAATATCGTCAATTTAATCTCTGTTAAACATTTTATAGAAAATAAGAACATTTAAAAGAGCATATACTCAACAAAGAAGTACATATTCAAAAGAAATGAACACCTAAAAAAGTACCTACCAGACGTTTTATAAAAAAAAAGCATTTAAAGCAGCACACAATGGACAAAAGAATACTTATTAAGTTAGTGAACTGACACTATTATAATAGCGTTATAATAAAAATTGACGGTGGAGACTATTTTAAAAATGTTTGTAAATATGAGGAGTGGTTTAAAAGAAAAAAATCATAAGACTAAATTGAAAATGAGTGTAAAGTATAAAAACCAAAATTTTGATTTAACTAAAAAAAATCCATAAACCAAAATGATGTAAAAAAAACACATTTTCCTAATAGAAATTGAAATAGAAAATCCATATTTTGTTTAAATAAAATTAGATATAGAGAATCTTTTTTTGTTGTATGACAACTTCAAACGATAGGAGAGGTTCTAGTAGATAATGATAAAACATCTTTTATGGGCTACAATCAAATTGTTGCGTTGTTTTACCAAAAATGGGTAAATGTTATGATTTATCCTTAAAAAGTACTGTAGGAAAATAATATTCTTCACTTTCTGCTACTAAATGTTGATCTCCATATTAAGACAATAAAAGGAAACCAATTAAGAAAAGAAAAATCAAGAGATTTGGAGGAAAGAAACCGTAAGGTTACTTAGTAAAACTTTGTAAGTTCATCGAGAATTCATTATTATAAAAGAATGCATTGTTCAAGTCTTATCATCATTTGAAAAGTAAACAAGTAATAATAGTCATAATTTATAATTCCTGCATATTTGCTATTAATAAATATATAGTTTTTGTATAACAATAATCACTCTGAGCAACAAAAAAGCTGCTAATTGTCATCTACCATATTATTGCAATCCCAATTATTAAGCCCTAAGCACAAGTGGCAATTATAGGTAGCTGATAATAAGAACTCTATACCGCCGCTTGATCCAACACCTCCAATAATCATATAACTAGTGTTTATGACAAATACATCTGTAATTTGTCCATATGCAATTGTATAGAGATATATAATGTCAGTTTAATTATAAGCCATCATATCAGTTGATGTCAACTTTTGACTCTCCAGAAAATTAAAGTATAATGGAAGAATGAAAAAATAGGGGCAGCTCAAGCAGGAAGGAGGATTTGAGAACTCTGGTTGCAACTCTATGAGAATATCAATATCTTTTGGCTGGATCCTCCTTTTAGGGGTTCAGAAGATAAGGATAGGAGTTATATATATGTTGGCTGATGGTATAGGATCAAAGATGAGGCAATTTATTCTAGAAGAGAAATCTCCAATGAACTTGCCCTGGCATAGGAGGTTCTATAAGAGGTATTTTTTGGTATGGTGCCAAGGTAACAAGAGATTGAGTTACGTGGAGTTCTCCAGGGCAGTCCAAAGTGATAGCTTTCGATTTGTCAAGGCCCTGAGTGGCCAACATACATAATTGGGAGAAATGCCACTCAACAATAACTAAGTTTTTCTTTGATTATTATCAATGATTCAATGTAAGCAAAAGGATATATTGACCCCTATTATAGGGTTCATAATATGTGCATATGCCTTGCCACTAATTGACAGGAGAAGAAGTCAATGAAGAATATTAATATATCGCAAACGAAGTTTATGTTGCATTGAGACTCTCATTGATTAAATGAAAGAATTCGCTCACTTCCTGAAGTTACGTAACTTGCGTCACAAATTAGATTGCATATTTGTCATGTGCCATGGCTGTGGGTGATTCCCCACCATTAATCATGAGCTTTAATTTCAGCTACTTCTTAAATGTAGTTTTATTCAATCACTTTTATCTCTTAGATACTGAAAAGCATAGGTAAGAACTATTCGTCCATTTTTTTAGTGTTTTTAATTTTATGTTTAACGTTAAATATGATATTAGAGTTTGCAGAATTTTTTTATTTTTAAACAATTGTTCACGTAATTTTAAGTTAAAATAATGATTATGTAAAAAAATTTATAAAGTGACGACTCTAAAATTTAAATATATGATATTATAAGTAAAATTCACTTCAAGTCATAATCTTCGTTTACAATGACCAACCACTATTGGGTAGAATTTGGAAGATTGACTTAGTATTGAAGACCTTATGTTGAGTACTGCATGAACTCCCTCCAAAAATCTTTATCATCAAGAATAGTCTCCCTGTTATAAAAGTCTTGGATGAGCCCACATCAAACACAAGTATCCCATAATAATTCAAACTCCATTAATGTCTAAATAGAAATCGAAAACCAACCATTAATGATGTGATATGGAGGATAAGGGATCAACAGCTCTTGTATTAGGCTAAATTCAATAATTATTTAGTGCATGTTTGTAGTGAAACTATTTATCAAGTTCCATGAAAAAAGATTGCATTGTATATTGCTATAGGCCACAACAAGCATGCAATATGTGTAGACTTCATTGGAAGGTATGACCAAATTTATTACAATTTAAATTATATATATGCAAATCAGAATTTTCAGCAATAGAATCAAGCTTTTTTTTTGGACAAATAAGTGTAATTTCTATGAAAGGACCTATTTGTGAGTGTTACCAATGGGTGCTCTCCAAGCTTAACCTGGTACTTCATAAATGTAAACTATATTACAACACAAGTTACATTAATGAAATGATTAAGTTATCATCTAATATGTATAGCGGAATTTTACCCCCATAGCTTAAATTTTAAAATGTATAGTGTTTTCAGTCGAAAAGAATTTTTGTTGTGTAAGATTTAGAGATTATTTTCGAATTTTCTCTAAAGCTTTTGGGCTTGTAGTTGTGTTGATGGCTTGATGCTTTAACAGTACTTCGGTATCAGAATCTTTTTGTCATAGCAGTTTAGGTTTCAGATTTATCAATCTTCACCACATTAATCTCTCCTTTTCTAAGGTAAAAGGATCGATAATTAAAGACCATTTGTTTAAGGTCAGCATAAAAATATATTTAAAAAAAATCATTTTCTTTTTGAGCATTACTTAAATTTATAACTACTATTTGAATTTTATATAATAATAGGCATCAATAAAAAAATCATGAGACAAATGGGAGTCTCAGTCAGACAACCACAAAACTCCTGGTCATCTTTAAATAATATTATTATGAAATGTTCCTTGAAAGGAAGGATATAAGAAAAATTAAGCTGTGAGTGTTCCACTTCCTCCTCCCCCTTCTTAATTATTCTAATCTAAACTGCAATTTCTTAGAAGGCTAATAGTGTCAATAAATTAATAGCAACTATGAATCACAAAAGAGAAAATTTACAAGAAATTAACTAATAAAAGCTCAGGCACAGTACATGTCCTCACAGGTCATAACAACATCATTGTAATTTTATTTGAATACATGAAAGACAGCAGAACAGAGAAGCTATATCATATATAATGTATCAACTGGCAGCTGCTGTAAAACCAAAAGAGGCATAAGACAGAGAACCACCATCCCAACTATCATGGATAACTTTGGCCTTTGAGTTTTCGCCAGCAGCCCCCATAGCCACATGCAATGGGAAGAAGTGATCAGGCCAAGGATGAGCCAGTTTTGCATATGGGGCCTTCTCATCGAATTGATTTACTTCCTCATATCTACAAGAGCCATAGATTGATCACTTGCATTAGAAGATATAAGACATGAATAGTGCTGTCTTTTCAATCAAGTCAAGAAGTAATATACTGAAGTCATTGTAATAACTAGTCATTGTACTAAGAAAATCATCAAATTCAGCATATATTCTGAAAGTTCATTGTATGAACTGTTCCTTATTTGTTATCTGTAAGCTGTAAATGAGTTTATGGGAGGAAATATGAAAACTAGCTTACTTGTTCTTGGCAGGCTATTTCATAAGCTCAAATAAGCCCATCCAAAAACAGGATGCCACAATACCTTAGAAGTTACACCAATAAGCAGTGAGTAATACTAGTTGCACAACCTTAGTGTATAACTTGCACAATTAATCAACTATACATGTAGCTCTAGCAGAGTTTGAGTGAAAAAGTGTAAGGTACCAGAGTTATGAAAATAGTAATACACAACTAAAATAGAGTTGAGAAAATTAGAACTGACACAGAATATTTAACGTGAAAAATTCCCTTAGATGATGAGAGAAAAACCACGGGTAAGATTAGAAGATTTTCACTATGTGAAAGAAAATTACAAGACCTCTCTCTAGATACAAGGAGAAAACAGTAAGAGAAAGAAGAAAAAATTTTGGCATGGGATGATAGAAACCATTGGAGGAGGCCTCTATTTATAGGCGAGAGCCTCCTCCATTGAGCTGCCTTCCACCGAAAGCAGAAAGAAAAGTCTGCCAACCTTGTTGAAAAACTTGCATACCACCGAAAGCATCATTGAATTTTAGCCATCCCACCTTTTTTTACTTTTGTTTCAATATATGCCACAAAAATGGCTTTACAACTGTTCACAATCTCCCACTTAAAGTCACTTTTGATGAGTTTTCAAAACCTTTCTCATCTTGTCAGATTCATGTTGCCTACGTTTCTGATAGGCTATAAGAGGATCTACACCATTTAAATTTTTTAGAGCTGATTGATTTTGTCATAACATCTGCTAGGTTCTCTCTGGTATGAATCTTTTGCATATCCACACTCTGTTCTTCTACTAGTTCTCGAACAAAGTGATATTGAACTCTTATGTTTGTCCTGGAATGAAAGGCTAGATTTCTTGCAATGTGCAAGGCACTCTAACTATCACAATACAAAGGAATCTTTTGTTGCTTGTGCCCGAGTTTCTCCATTAACCTTTTAATCCAAATTACTTCTTTACATTCTTGCGTAGCTGCCATATATTCAACTTCTGTAGTAGATAAAGCTACAATAGTCTATAACTTTGATAACCAGCTCACAGCTCTTCCTACAAGTGTAAACACACATAGCCTATAGTAGATTTCCTTTTATCAAGATCACCTGCAAAATCTGAATTAACATATCCCCTAATAGCAAACTTTAATCCTCCAAAACATAATGCAGCATCTGAGGTCCCTTTAATGTATCTTAGGATCCTCTTAATAGTATTCCAATGTTCTTTACCAGGATCTGCCATAAAACGTGTGTCACGACCGTATTAATCATAGCGAAATAGAAACTTAAACTAAAATATATTTAATTAGGAGTCGCCACCAATTTTATTTTTTTTATTAGGAAAAATTGAAAAACCCAAGAAAAATAGTCTTTGAAACCAGATTGAATTCGGGAGTCGGGTATGTGTAGAGAAAGGCGGAAGCTTAATCCCACAACACCCCTAATACACCCGTCCTAAGACGGTACCTTAAATTAATTATGCAAATTCTTAATAATCCTTGAAAATATTTGTTTTACCCCTTTTGTAAAAAATATGAAATAAATAAATAAATTATGAAAATTTAATTTTTGGCTTGACGGAATATGAGTCCCGCTCTTACGTATCCTTAGGTGCAATGAGAAATTCAAAGTCACGTAATTCTTTAGAAAATATTGTAGGTTGGTTGATTTTATAAAAACTTTGAAAATTTGAATTAACAAGCTGTCGCGACTCAGTTATTCAAATTAAGAATTGAATAGGTGAAACTCGCGTCACGCTAGAGACGTCACCCACTAATTATCAAATTTGTTACAAAATTTTTATTTAAAATTATCTAGAGAAAAAAATTGGTTTATTTTATTTTGTATTTTTTAAAAGAAACAATTTAATATATTTTTTAAAAAAAATGAACAAAAAATGAATAAATAAATAAATAAATAAGCAGATCAAACTAACAAATGAATAAGCGAAAATAAACAACACGTATATATAAAAAATAATAAAACAAAAAAATAAATAAAATAAGCAAGCTTACCTCTAAGGTGTAAAACAAAAAAAATTGTTATGCACAAAGAAGTTATTACCTGAATTTCACGCTGTTCTCTTCAAATCAAGCCTTGAAAAGTAACTCACTTGCAAGGAAAAAAATTACTAAAGTCTCGGGCTCTTATACTTAGTATTAAACCCAAGTAAAAAATTTACTAAAGTTTTCGGGCTCTTATACTTAGTATTAAGTCCAAGTGTGAAAAATTTTTGATGTCTAAAACAATTGATGAGAATGACCTCTATATATAAGAGAAGGGGAAAAATAAGGAGCAAGACTTCTCCAATGTGGGACTTAGTGATACAATTAGTTTTTTTCAATTTTTCTCTTTTTTTATTTTTTTAGATTTTCATTTTTTTAACACAATGCCCTGGACAAAATTGAGTTTTCACAGTTGCCCCTCTTTACTTATTTCTTACTAGATAAAAAGAACAGCCGTAGTTTTTCATTTTATCATGGTAAGGAACTAGTAAAGACATGAACTCGAATTTTGTTCAGAAGCGAAAAGAAACAAAACAATGCAAAGAGCGATGCGCTCAATGCTCAAAAATTAAAAGACAGAAGCCGACGCGCTCAAAGGCAAAAGATAGGAGCCGATGCGCTCAAAAACAAAAGACAGGAGTCGATGCGCTCGAAAGTAAAAGACAGGAATTAAAAGACAGGAAGTCGATGCACTCAAAAGTAAAAGACAGAGAGCAGACGCGCTCAAAAGTAAAAGACAGGGAGCCGATGCGCTCGAAAGTAAAAGATAGGGAGCCGATGCGCTCAAAAGTAAAAGACAGGAATTTAAAATGCATGGAATACATAGAGCCGATGCGCTCAACGGAACTTAAAATGCATGGAACCGATGCGCTCAAAGAAATTAACAGAAATTTAAAATGCATGAAATGCATGGAGCCGATGCGTTCAACAGAACTAAAAATGACAATGGGCAACTGAGTCCCAGAATTTAAAAGACAATGGGCAACTGAGTCCCGGAATTTAAATGACAATGAGCAACACTGAGTCCTGAAATTTAAAAGGTAATGGGCAATACTAAGTCTTGAATTTTAAATGACAATGGGCAACTGAGTCCCGAAATTTAAATGACAATGAGCAACACTGAGTCCCGAAATTTAAAAGGTAATGGGCAATACTAAGTCTTGAATTTTAAATGACAATGGGCAACTAAGTCCCGAAATTTAAATGACAATGGGCAACTGAGTCCCGGAATTAAAATGACAATGGGTAACACTGAGTCCCAAAATTTAAAAGGCAATGGGTAACACTGAGTCCCAAAATTTAAATGACAATGGCAACTGAGTCCCGAAATTTAAAAGGTAATGGGGCAACTGAGTCCCAAAATTTAAATGACAATGGATAACTGAGTCCAGAAATTTAAAAGATAATGGACAACAGAGTCCCGAAATTTAAAAAAATAATAGGCAACAGAGTCCCAAAATTTAAATGACAATGGGCAACTGAGTCCCGAAATTTAAATGACAATGGGCAACTGAGTCCCGAAATTAAAAGACAATGGGCAACTGAGTCCCGAAATTTAAAAGATAATGGGCAGCAGAGTCCCAAAATTTAAAAAGAATAATGGGCAACAGAGTCCCGAAATTTAAAAGATAATGGGTAACAGAGTCCCGAAATTTAAAAAAAAAATAATAGGCAACAGAGTCCTGAAATTTAAATGACAATGGGCAACTAAGTCTCAAAATTTAAATGACAATGGGCAACTGAGTCCCGAAATTTGAAAGACAATGGGTAACTGAGTCCCGAAATTTAAAAGATAATGGGCAACAGAGTCCCGAAATTTAAAAAAAAATGGAGTCCCAGAATTTAAATGACAACGAAAAACTGAGTCCCATAACAATGAGCAACTGAGTCCCAAAATTTAAATAACAATGGACAACTAAGTCCCGAAATTTAAATGACAATAGGCAACTGAGTCCCGAAATTTAAATGATAATGGGCAACAGAATCCCAAAATTAAAAAAAAAAATGGGCAACTGAGTCCCGCAATTGAAAAGACAATGGGCAATTGAGTCTCGAAATTTAAAAGATAATAGGCAACTGAGTCCCGAAATTTAAATAATAATAGACAACTGAGTCCTGAAATTTAAATGACAATAGGCAAGCTATGACCGAAAATATCTTCTTTTTCTTTTATTATTTTTCTTTCCTTTTCCCTCTTATTTTTTTTCTCTCTTTTTTTTTTTTTTCTTTTTCTCTTTTCTTTTCTTTTTCTTCTCTTTTTTTTCTCTTTTTTCTTTTCCTCTTTTTTCTTTTTCCTTTTTCTTTTCTCTTTTTCTTCTTTTTTTATTTTTCTCTCTCTTTTTCTCTCTCTTTTTCTTATTTTCTAAATTTTATTTAAAAAAAATCATTTGAACCAAGGACGACTTTGGAAAGCTTTGACCAATCAAACCACTCGTTCACGTGTTTTAGCAGTTAGACCTAATAACTTTGGTCCTCATCCTTTCTTTCCTCTTTCTTCTTCTTTCTCTTTCCTTGTTTGCCACTCTCAACTCTTCTTTTGATAAACGAAATGATCATCTCTTGTCATGAACCCTTGCTTGACTGAGTCCTTGAGAGAAAATTTTACTCCAGTTTTTAACTTTGTCCCTTAGCCAATTGATTCCCTACAACTGCTTGATAACTCAATTGTTGTCTCTATTGCTACTTCCTTTAACATATCTCCCCCTTAATTCTTCAGAAAATTTGCCCCAGTATGCAAATAAAGTTGGCAAAAAAAAATTGCTCCAGTTTGAGTCATGCCAATTTATTTGCCCTAGCTTTTGCTTAAAATGCCTTATCGGGTCTTCAATCTAAGGGATCCTCTCCTTTTTTTTTTCTTTTTTTGCTCGGATACCTCCTATTTATAGATTATCCCTTGAGATATCATTTTCCCCTTTAATTGGAACTTCTAAGTTCTTTTCAATCTGAATTGTTCATCAAGGGATTGCTATCAGATGGTCAAATCATAATGTTGTACTCATGTTCACTTACCTAAAGCATTACGTAACAGATAGACATGGATTCAAAAATACAACAGAATAAGAATTGACTAAGTGAACAACTTCCAGATTGGCTTTGGAAGCTTGACAACACAAAAAGGGTACATATGGAATAAGACACAAACGATGGTATGGGATTCAAAGAAGAGTTGCCTTGATTTGGATTGATTTGACCCTCATGAAAATGATATTTAGTTGCTCACTAGACATTATGACCAAGGATTTCCTTCTACTGAACATCTACATCAAATCAAATTGAACCAAAGAGAAATTTGTCCCAGTTTAGGATTGAATAGAATAAGGCTAACACTCGCTTTAATGACTGAAAGATTTATCCCAATGTAGGTCAAATTGAATCAAGAAAAAGAAAAAAAATTGCCCCAGTTTAGAGTTAAATCGAGCAGGGTAGAAACTTGTCCTACGTACGGCCAAATTGAACCGAAAAGAAATTTGCCCCAGTTTAGGACTGAATTGAATAGGACAGAAACTCACCCTAGTGACCAAAAGATTTACCCCAATTTAAGACTAGTGAGTACCTCCTCCTCTTATTTTCCTTTTTTTTTAGGAGCAATAAACTAGATACTTGGATGAGCATAACATTTGTCTCAAAATTAAAGTTAACGAAAATGACAACAACCCTTCATTGATCAGAATGGACTTTTTAAGACTTGTAACGTAGTCAAGGCTAGGGGTTATGAAAGAAAAGATATAAGGCTCAAACAAGTGTTTAGGGGTTGAATGGGACTAAGGATCATTGACCAAAACTAAACTTTGTCAACTGCTTTTGCGCTTTTAAGCACACATTTCTTTTATTGTTCTCCATTTCTTCCCCATTTCATTTTATTTTCTTTCTTTTTCTTTCCCTTCTCTCTTTTTTATTTTTTCCTTTTTTTTTGGTTTTTCCATCATTTTTTTTTACTTCTTGCCCCTTTCACCTTTTCTTCCTTTTTCATTATACTTCAAAATAGTCACCATGACAATCAACCTTTATCTTGTACTATCCCCTAGTGTAGAGGTGATCCTTATCCAAGGTTTATTGAAGAAATTTTCAAGCTCAAAAAGGGTAGCAAGGGATGAAATTTTGTAAAAGATAGAGAAAAATGGCTAGTCTTCATTTCCAAATCATGATTGTTTATCTTCAAAACTTTAATTTTGAAACAAAAAGATAGTGCACACCAAATGATCACTTCATTGCTCCTTTTTTTTATTTTTTACCTTTTTTTTTTCAAAAGACACTTGCACTTGAGGACTTTATTGACATCTACCGAACTGGGGATTGCCAAGAATTGGATAAAAGGAAGACACTTTGTAGAAATGAAATATCATAAATGTCAAGAAAGATAAGTGATGGAAAAGAAAAGAAACAATGTACCCATGCAAATTTATTACATTAATGCTTCAAGAAAGTTAACATAAGTTCAATATCACTGATTACTTTATGACAATCACTTTAAGAGTTGTTGACAATACTGGGTCCAGCTACTTCTTCAATGTCAAGCTTCCCATAAGCAATTAGCTTCCTTACTGAAATCTTGAAGGATTCACAATCTTCAATTGAGTGCCCTGGGATGTCCCTGTGGTATTTGCAAGTTAAATTTGGGTTATACTACGTCGGGAATGGTGGTTTTAAGGGACGTACAGGATTTCCAGATATAAGGTGGGCATCAAACAGTCTTTGGAATAAGTCTACGTTTGAGATGGATTTTTTTGGGAAAGGGGGTAGGTTTTAGGGACGAGAACGACCTTGATGTTGGAAGTTTGGTCGAGGCTGTGGGAATTTTGTGAAGCTGCAGGTGAATATTGGGTATAGGTCGGGCGAGTTGGTACATATGGCTGTGGAGTTGGGACATTGTTGATTTAGAATTGTGGAGTTGGGGTGATGTTCGTGGGAAGAGCAGTTAGGTCAGGTATATGAGAAGGTGCAAATGTCTGATAAAAAGAGTAGGGGTTTGGGTTATATGGAGGGGCTCGATAGGCAGGGTAAGATGGTGGATAGCTAGGTTGTGAAGGTTGTTGGTTTTGCACATAGCTCACCTCAGGCTCCTTTTTCTTTTTCGGCTGGAATCCTTTCTCAAGAATGGTATCCTCTACATTGTTATTCAAGGTCCTTCCCACAACAGGCATCTCAGTAGTGATCACGGGGTTTGTCCCCATAGAAGGGATATTTGGCAGCGCGTATGTGTTCCAATTACTCCTATATCCCCGGCTGCCCCAATCAAGGTGAGGGTCTCCCTCATGGCTGACAACATTTCCTCCATTCTTCTCTGAGATTCTACCATTTCGTTCATCCTCTCTTTCATCTCATCTACTTCCATACTTAGATTTCTTTCTTCATTCCTAGCTGTCATCGTTGTAAGCTTTGTTCGGGCCCTTGTGTTGTGAACTCGAGTTTGATTGGTGTATTCTTTCCTTAGTCGCAAAATGGTTGCTAAACACAGTAACATCATACAAAGAATTAGATGAAATGAATGAGATTAATGTCAGGCATAAGATGAGATGAATGAAATGAAAATATTTTTTTTCAAATGCATGGAATGAAAATGCATGATTTATTTTTTTTATATTTTTTAGAATGCTAAAGATGCCATGAAAATGCATGAATTTTTTTATGAGAATGCATAATTTATTTTTTTATTTTTTTTTAAAAATGCTAAGGATGCCATGAAAATACATGATTTTTTTTATTTTTTTAAGAAGTCTAGGAGTGTCATGAAAATGCATGATTATTTTACTTTTTTTTTAAGAATGCTAGGAATGACATGAAAATGTAAAATAATGTATTTTTTAAGTTTTTTTTAATGCAAGAATGGATGGCATGAGGAAAGAAGAAGTACGCTCCTTTTGTCCTAATGGGACTGCCTTAAACTTGGGACTCTCTATCCTAAAGATCTAAGAGTCCTTCTGATCCGTGAGAACTTTCATTGGGTGGCTCTTCTATTCTAAAGGTTTCTAGAGCCAAGTCCCATTTCAGAATGTTGACCACAAACAGTGGGTAAACCACTAGGTGTGAGACATTCGCGAAACAGACGCACTCTAGATGAGGTTTTCGTGATAACCAAACAGGATGTACATCCAAAATGACTACCACTACGCAACCTCTACCTAACCTAGGCTTCACTCAAACCCATGTATAGGGCCCCACTCGGATGTGTGTGATAAATGTGAAGGTGCGGTGGGTGTAGGGAGCATACAAACATTTGCAATCCTAAAGACTACTCATATCCTGCAAAACAAAGCAACAAACAATCTCCAAAAGTTTTCTACCCTAAAGTTTAGGTAATAAAACAATTAACTATAAAAAGAATAATCAAATATAAAAAAGAAAAAAAAAGAAAGAAAAAAAAGAAAGAAAAAGAAAAGAAAAAGGGTATAATAAACACATAAAGATCTTAATATTTGCATAACCAACTTGTATAGGCTTGACTTTCAAGCATCCACAGTGGAGTCACCATCTGTCGCGACCGTATTAATCGCGGCAAAATAGTAACTTGAACTAAAATATATTTAATTAGGAGTCACCACCAATTTTATTTTTTTATTAGGAAAAATTGGAAAACCCAAGAAAAATAGTCTTTGAAACCAGATTGAATTTGAGTCGGTTATGTGTAGAGAAGAAGTGAAACTTAATCCCACAGCACCCCTAACACACCCGTCCTAAGATGGTACCTTAAATTAATTATGCAAATTCTTAATAATCCTTGAAAATATTTATTTTACTCCTTTTGTAAAAAATATGAAATAAACAAATAAATTATGAAAATTTAATTTTTGGCTTGACAGAATATGAGTCCCGTTCCTACGTATCCTCAGGTGCAATGAGGAATTCAAAGTCATGTAGTTCTTTAAAAAATATTGTGGGTTGGTTGATTTTATAAAAACTTTGAAAATTTGAATTAACAAGTCGTCGCGACTCAGTTATTCAAATTAAGAATTGAATAGGTGAAGCTCGCGCTTGTTAGAGACGTCACCCACTAATTATCAAATTTGTTACAAAATTTTTATTTAAAATTATCCAAAGAAAAAAAATTGGTTTATTTTATTTTGTATTTTTTAAAAGAAATAATTTAATATATTTTTTAAAAAAAGTACAAAAAATGAATAAATAAATAAATAAATAAATAAGCAAATCAAACGACAAATGAATAAAGTAAAATGAACAACACGTATATATAAAAATAATAAAACAAAAAAATAAATAGAATAAGCAAGCTTACCTCTAAGGTGTAAAACAAAAAAAAAATGTTATGCACAAAGAAGTTATTGCACAGAACCCCACGCGTTCTCTTCAAATCAAGCCTTGAAAAGTAACTCACTTGCAAGGAAAAAAATTACTAAATTCTCGGGCTCTTATACTTAGTATTAAACCCAAGTAAAAAATTTACTAAAGTTCTCGGTCTCTTATACTTAGTATTAAGTCCAAGTGTAAAAATTTTTGGATGTCTAAAACAATTGAGAACCACCTCTATATATAGGAGAAGGGGGAAAGAAGGAGCAAGACTTCTCCAATGTGGGACTTAGTGATACAATTAGTTTTTTTCAATTTTTCTCTTTTTTTTATTTTTTTAGATTTTCATTTTTTTAACACAATGCATCGGACAAAATTGGGTGTTCACAATGTGACCGCTCCCACTGCTTGTGCAATGTCTGGTCTTGTCCATATCATGGCATACATAAGGCTTCCCACTGCTGATGCATATGGTACTCGAGACATTTTCATCCTCTTCGCTTCATTGCTAGGACACATACTTAACGATAATTTATAATTGATAGGAAGTGGGGTAGAGACTGGCTTACAATCTTGCATGTTAAAGCACCGCAAGATTTTCTTCAGGTAGTTCTTTTGAGAAAGCCAAATCTTCCTATCTTTTCTGTCTCGGTGAATTTGCATCCCTAAAATCTTGTTTGCTGGTCCCAAGTCCTTCATATCAAACTCCCTAGCCAACTGTGCCTTCAATTCTTGGACTCGGTCTTTGTTGGGGCGTACCACTAACATGTCATCCACGTACAACAACAAGATGATAAAATTATCGTCACCAAACCTTTTGTAATATGTACAATGGTCTGAACTGAGTCTGTTGTATTTGAGGCTAATAATGAAGAAATCAAATCTCTTGTACCAACACATTGGCGCCTGCTTTAGACCGTACAGAGATTTGGTTAACCTGCAAACCAAATTTTCCTTATCTTTTACTTCAAAGCCTTCTGCTTGGAACATATATATTTCTTCTTCTAGCTCTCCATGAAGAAAATTTATTTTCACATCTAATTGTTCAAGATGTAAATCAAATGCAGCACACATAGTCAGGACTACTCTGATAGTGGTAAGTCTGACAACTGGAGAGAATATCTCATTGAAATTAATTCCTTCTCTCTGAGCATACCCTTGACCACCAGCCTTGCACGATATCGTTCCACTTGATTATTGTCATCTTATTTGTTCTTATAGACCTATTTGTTACCAATGGCTTTCCGTCCCTTTGAAAGTTCAACAAGTTCCCATATCTTGTTTCTATATAGGGCTTCCATTTCTTCTTGCATTGCTGCCATCCACAAAGAAGCTTCTGAGCTACTCACAGCCTCCTAAAAGGTTGATGGCTTTCCTTCTTCTGTTAGAAGACAATATGCATCGTGGCTTGCCATTACATAGTCTGAGTGCTATGATGGTTGCCTTATCTGACGAGTTGACCGCCGAATTTCTGTATCATTGGCCTCATATGGTTCTTGTTCCTCATGCTCTGGTTCTTGTTCTACTTCATAGGAATCTTCTCCTCTAGCTTTTCCATCTATCTGTACCGTAGTAGTCTCTTTCAAAATGTTGACATGTTCTTGTTTACTTTGCAGTTCATTTTCCACAAATATCACATCTCTGTTGACAATAACCTTGCGGGCAGTGGGATCCCATAGGCGATACCCCTTAATACCGTCAGCATAACCCAAGAATATGCATTTTTTAGATTTTGGATCCACCTTTGTTCTTTCTTAGGAATTATACATCACATATGCAGGACATCCGAACACATAAAGGGAAGAATAATCTGCTGGCTTGTCATTCCACATCTCCATTGGTGTCTTTAAACCAATTGCAGTTGATGGCGACCGGTTTATCACGTAACAGGCGGTTTTGGCTTCTTCTGCCCAAAAAGACTTGGCTAGACCTGCAGTTCGCAACATAGCTCTTGTTCTTTCTAGAAGAGTTCTATTCATCTGCTCTGCTACACCATTCTACTGAGGTGTGTGCGCAACTGTAAATTGCCTTTGAATACCCTCTTGCTTGTAAAATGCAAGAAAATTGTCATCTGTATATTCTCCTCCATTGTTTGTCCTCAAGCACTTGATCCTCTTTCCGGATTCAAGTTCTACTCTTGCTTTGAAGTCCTTGAATATAGGAAACACATCTAACTTCTTCTTGATCGGGTACACCCATAGTCTTCTAGAGTAATCATCAATGAATGATACGAAGTACTTTGCTCCTCCTAAGGACATTTCTAGTGACTCTCACACATCAGAATGAATCAAGTCTAGTATGCGCTTGCTTCTAGCAGTTGATTTATTAAACTTTAATCTATGCTGCTTGCTTATAACACGGTGCTCACAAAAAGGTAAGGTTACCGATTTGAGCCCAGGAAGGAGATCACGTTCCGCGAGAATCTTCAAACCACATTCTGACATATGGCCTAATTTGCGATGCCACATTGTCGTTGATTCTTCTTGGTCGGCTGATGTAATTGATGTGTCTGCCTTTTGCAATGTCTCTCCCTGAAGCGTGTATAGATTTGCCGCAATCTTTTCTGCTTTCATCACCACAAGAGCACACTTAACCACCTTCAAGATCCCACCTTCAATATGGGTCTTGCACCCGAGGTTATCCAATTGCCCAATAGACAATAAATTCTTCTTTAAACCTTTCATATGTTGTACCCCTTGAATTGTGCGAACAGTATCATCGTGTAATTTTATTTTGACAGTACCAACTCCAGCAATCTCCAAGGATGATCATTTCCCATGAACACAAATCCTTCTATGATAGGTTCATAAGAGCTAAACCAATCTCGTTGTGAAGTCATGTGTCATGTTGCTCCTGAATCCATTATCCAAACATCAGTGAGTTGTTTTCCACCTTTGGAACCAATTGCTACTTCGCTGTAAAGGATTTCTCCATCATCAGAGGTACTCGCAGCACATCCTTGAGAGGTTGTTGGTTCAGGAGCTTTTCCTGCATTTTTCTTGTTGTACCAATAATCTTTCTTCAAGTGCCCTCTCATGCCACAATGGTAGCATTTGAAGTTCTTCCTTCTTCATGACCTTGATCTACTCTGATCTTGGCTCCCACTAGGGCCACATTCCGTTGATCTTCCCCTCGTCATCGACAAAGCCTCTGCTTGTTTTGAGCTTTCTAATCTGTCTTCCTTGTTCTTCCGCTTGGATTCTTCTTCAAGAATAGCAGCAGCAACATCATCAAATTGAAGACTATCAACAATATTATTATTTATTATGTTGATAATGAGTTGATCATAAGAGTCAAGTAGACTTTGAAGTAGAAGTTCTGCATGTTCATGTTCCACCTTGTTGTAATCTGATGTAGATAGCTGGGAAAATAGCGTGTTCAGATTGTTGATGTGATCCGTTAATGTCGTGGATTCACTCATTCGAAGAGTATAAAACCTCCTTTTTAAGAATATCCAGTTGTGAAGTAACTTGACCTCGTACAATTTGGTGAGTGCATCCCAAATCTCTTTCACCGTCTTCTTTTCTGCAACACTTGACAAAACTGAATCTGCTAAAGAAAGATACAGGTTGCCAACAGCATTGTCATTCATCTCCTTCCACTTGTCATCAGGTATCCCAGTGGGCCTGCCTTCAATTGCTGCTAAGCAATTGTCCTTCCTCAAAATTGTCTTTATCTTCAGTTTCCATAAGGAGAAATTAATCTCATTGAACTTCTCAATCTCATATTTTGTCATCATGGTTTTACACCAAATAATTTTCAACTAAACCGGCTTATATTATTTCACCGTAAATAATACCATATACGTGAACAGTATTATACGTATTGCCGTATACTAGAACAAATCCAGTATGTGTTAACAATCACTATAAAAGTATACAACTACACGTATGAATAGTCACCATGAATAGTATCCGCAGCGTGAATAGTTTCGTATACTGGAATAGTGATCGTAGACCGTGAACAGTGTACCCGACAAGTTTCCAGGAAAGAGAGGTAAGTCACTCATGGACACGCTTAAATACCAAGTCTTTCCTAACTAGAACTTTTCTAGACATACACTCTCACACTACCACACTTTATTTCCAGCAATAAGAATAATTCTTTTCTGATGTGAAAGATCAGTCAATGCTGCAGCTACAGAACATACTAAGAATTTTCTTCTGAACCCTGCACCGTAGCAACTGAGATCTCTGATACCACTTGTAGGGTACCAGAGTTATGAAAATAGTAATACACAATTAAAATAGAGTTGAGAAAATTGGAACCGACACAGAATATTTAACGTGGAAAACCCCCTTAGATGATGAGGGAAAAATCATGGGTAAGACTAGAAGATTTTCATTATGTGAAAAAAAATTACAAGACCTCTCTCTAGATACAAGGAGAGAACAATAAGAGAAAGAAGAGAAATTTTTAGAAAGATAGAAACCATTGGAGGAGGCCTCTATTTATAGGCGAGAGCCTCTTCCATTGAGCTGCCTTCCACCAAAAGCAGAAAGAAAAGTCTGCCAACCTTGTTGAAAAACTTGCATGCCACCAAAAGCATCATTGAATTTTAGCCATCCCACCTTTTTTGACTTTTGTTTCAATATATGTCACAAAAGTGGCTTTATAACTGTTCACAAAAAGTTCATGAGAGGCCACATAAACTTGTATAAAGAAACTACCTGTACAGTTATGCAAGTTCATGAATGTAAGAGTTGTGCAACTACAACTTGCATTACCCATCTACAATCATATTGGGGAAGTACATGTCCAATATCTTAGAAATAATCAAGACCATGCAAAGATGGATAATACTTGCAATTCTGTTCCTGGCTTAGTATGGTTGTACTTATGCATATGAATATGAAAATGAATGTGGAAAACAAAGTAAACACATACCTTCCTTCAATAAGAGAGTTTTTTAACCAGGAATCAAATGCCACGGCCCAGGGAGCAGCAGGGCTATTGCGAGGTCCAATTGCTCTCAAGTTATGGACAGCACTCCCAGACCCAATAATTAGAACACCTTCATCCTTAAGAGGAGCCAATGCCTTTCCCAAGTTATAGTGATAAGTACCATCTCTGTGTGATGAAACTGAGAGTTGACAAACTGGGATGTCTGCCTCTGGGTACATCAACATGAGAGGCACCCAAGCACCATGGTCAAGCCCACGTTTTTTATCTTCATCCACTCGACTGAACCCAGATGCTTGGAGTAGTTCCTTCACCCTCTTTGCCACGTGTGGAGCCCCTGGTGCTGGATACTTGATCTGGCAATAAAGGGAACAAGTCAAAGAGATAGCTAGATAAATGGATCTATACACCTTTTTTATTGCTACATTTAGTGTTCTTTGTGGATACAGGAACATTACATTAGAACTATTAGCCCTTGAATTGCTATTTAGGCATAGCTTATAAGTAGTAAAAAGGAAGGCAGTACCCAAATTAGGATACAAATTGACAATTTTTTTTTAAATTAAATGGCATAAGCCTGCACTGGATAACAATTCAAAACTGATTAATTAGCAGAAAATAAAATCAAATCTACCAGCAAGTCAATGTCAAATTGAATGCAAGAAATTTCTAAACCTTGTTCACAAGAAATGAAAATCTCCACCAGCTAAGCAAATAACAAAATAAGAAAAATATTGCTTTGTT
The DNA here is from genome assembly GCA_029884595.1 of Ormosia semicastrata. Taxonomy (NCBI): domain Eukaryota; kingdom Viridiplantae; phylum Streptophyta; class Magnoliopsida; order Fabales; family Fabaceae; genus Ormosia; species Ormosia semicastrata. The sequence continues at coordinate 42,286,097 of JAQQTO010000059.1, forward strand.
ATTCATTTAATGTAAACCCACTTTTCAGCAAAATCAAGTTTTCAAAAGTCATGCAAAATTAAGTTTGCAAAATTTAAACGAAACACACACATAGTTTTTATTGATTTCACTTTCACACCACATGGACTATCTGTCATTGATAATCTATAAACAAACTTTTCAAATCAATATATTTATAAGTTTTTGTGAGTATATGATTGTAATTTGCAAGTGTAACATTTATCTTGAACATAACTCGCAACTGCAACAAAAGGGTACATAACATGAAAGAGACAAAGTGCAAAATTACAAACCTCGTACATAACCTTGGGGAAGCCATAAAAATCATAGATGGTCTCGTTGTGATCAACAACGTTGACGGTGGGAACAGCGGTGTCCCAGTGACCAGAGATAACAAGAATGGCAGAGGGTCTCTGAGGAAACACCTCCTTCCACGACTTCAAGAACTTCCACGCAGGAATTGTATCATCTATGGACAGTGTTGGTGATCCATGTGATATGTAAAACGTGTCCTTCAATGCCATCTTCCCTTTCTCTTGTATTTTCTTCGCTATAGAATTCACAATTTCTCTTCTCTTTTCGTTCCTTATAGTGTCGAATGAACCGTGCTATGACAAAATCTGAATATGGTATTCATTTATATATATGAATATTGATATAGATATAGATAGATAGGGAGAGGAGAGAGATATCAGCAGAGAATGGAGAGGAAAATAATAGGTAGAAGGTCACAGACTGGAATTTGCTCATCTTGTGGTCTACCTACGCGTCTATATCTTTGACATTTAGCTTTGTGATTTATTATTTTTCTTTATTGGCTATTCCCATTGTCCAAGTCCAATATTCAAAAGGACTAGCAAATTACTGAGATATATTGCATAAGGAAACTTTCATAATCCTTGTATTCACAAATCTTGTTGAGTATCTTTTATATAGAACAATTTATTACAGATTGTGTAGATTTTACAATAACAGAATACAGGGATGGACATAACTTAAAGACTTCAGGGACACATGCCCTCATTTAGTTTTTAAAAAATTTATTACTATATAACCTTTATTATTTGTGTTTCTATAATTTTATAAGTTAAAGATATATGTTTGCACTCGTTATCACTTATAACAAATAGTTAATTTAATATTTTTATTTAATTACATATGTAGAAATGTATATATATTTGATAATATTAATAGTAAAAAAGTTATTTTTTCTCAAACTATGAAAATACACAAGAAATAATATCAATTAATATTTAATTATTTTTATGTATAAATAGATATTTTTAAAAAATTATATATATATTATCTTTAACTTTGCCTTCACTGTTAAACTTTTCTGAGTCAAATAACTGATAAATTATGCACATATCATTACTCAAAGCGATATTAGTGTCACTTTCTCGTATTTTCAACTACTAATAGAAGAATACAGTTAAAAAAAACTACTAATAGAGGAATTTTTTTAAATATTTTTATATTTTGTTTGGTAATATTCCTTATTTTTATCTAAGGGAGATGCTATTCTATTTAGAATTGACTCTGTCTGTACCTTCCTTATCTATGGTTAATATGTGGCTGTTCACGCACCTTGTAATTGTAATATTTTGTTTCAGTCAGGAAAGTCTTTCGTTTAAGCAATTAGGATACGTAGAAAATACTTATGCTTCAGAACACAAATTACTGTTCCTAGTAAAAGGTGTTGCTTTGAAGGAAACGAATTGGAAAGAAGCATTCAAATGAAACGAAGCAACAGAAACTCCGAGGTGGAAACCATAATTGGCTACAGTTGAGGTTCTTTTTTTTAAGCTTTAAAAATTATATTTTAGATATGTGGTTTGAAATTTTTTATCATTATTATTTATTTATTTATTTACTTCATCTATTTTTTCCATTTTATTTTTTCTCTCAAAATATATAATTATAGCATTTTAGCAGATTGACGCGTCAGGATCGATGAACCTGGCCATTTTAAATTTATAGTCCACATGCAATTACTGTAATGATATCCATCTGATCGGGGTCAAAGATAATGTCCAATCCTAATCTCATGTTTGCATCTTCAAGGTGAAATCATGTAATTGAATTCATACGTATACACTTGTATGCTATTGCTTAGGCCGTCTTCATTGACATTCCTCCGAATCGAAAGATCTAGACGGGTTTTGTTGGGCCGTCAATTTCGAATTCAAAACTGCCATCGTTGATTTAGATTAGAGCTACAAGTCTAATTAATATATTAAAGAAATTTATGTAGAAGTCACCAAAAATAGAGAAAAATTTCACTTGTTAAACATACATCAAAAGAGAGGAATTTGTTACATTAAAAAAAAAAGACAAATTTGCCACTGAAGCTGGATTACGAAATGATTAAAAATTAAGAACATGACATCAAATGTATGCTTTTACTAAATAAATTCGCTTCATTAAATGCCTAAAAGTTCCTCGTCAATGATGTAACTAATTCTGTTCACCAAAAAAAAATTATGTAACTAATTCTAATCAAATAAAAATTGATTCAAATATATTATGTCAATTTATTATAACACAGAAGGATATCTTAGCTTTATATTTGTTTTTTGGAGCAAAGAATATCTAAGATAAAGCTAACTTAGCTTTATCTTTGGCATCAACTTTTTTTATATATGATTTGGAACGTGTCAATTAGATTCAAACATATTATATGTTAATTTAGATTCGGAGGTGGTAGTGAGCGAGGAGGATTCTCAGAACTTTTAACTAATTGTATAACCTCAAATGGGAGGATAGTGCTATTCTTTATCCTCATCCCCATATATAAAAATGGGGTGAGATATCTAAGTAAGGCAAATGCCAAATTTATTTCAAAAAATGAGAATAAGAAGCTTATTCTAAAATAAGCAAAATTCAATTTGACGCTTAAATTGTAATAAACACTATTATTCTAGAAAGTTCAGTAAAGAATAACAACTGGAAGAATGAGTCCAAAGACAAAATCATCAAGAATTAGTCTAGTAATGCATGAGCATATAATGTATGTATAAATATATAGTCATAAGTTCGAATCATAGCTATATTAATATCTTAAAGTCAGATCGCAATAAATATTTTTATAAATTTTTTAATTTCGATGTAGATGATGTATTTTTAACTAAAAAAAATATAAATTAATTAAAATGCGCATAAATTAACTTAGATATCATGCCCACAATTTAAAAAAAAAAAAAATAAAAAACAAAGTCCAAAGACAAAGAAAATATTAAGGCTAAGGCCACATAAATTGTTGTTCCTAGCAATTTTAAAAAAAATGTGCCAAAAAAAATAAAATTGATGTTCCTACATATTGCCGGAAAGGTAGAAAATAAAGAAAAACCAAATAAAAGAGAAAAATGATGTCAAAATTGAAATAGTTTGGTCTTTTAATCAATACTCAATAAATTATTACGCCTATGCGAGTCAAAACATCATACTTATGATATATGTAGAAATTATCGTATTAGAAAGTAATTTTTATAAGAAGATTACATAATTTTCATGCTTCTATAATCGAATGAAAATTAGTCTTATGAACAATTTAAATAGGTTGAACATGTGAAAATGCTTCTTGGTCTCAAAAAAAAAAATCTTAGATAAACAATACCAATCACATTATTTTGTTTTGAATGGTGACTATGTTACCATATATAAGATTTACCATAAACTCAAGCTTATATTAACATTACTCTTATATTTTGAGTGGTGTTAGTACATATTCGGGTTCACAATGAACTTTATACGTGGTAACATATTTTTCATTAAATTTTATAATATAAACTTATTTATAATTTTAAATTATATTTTGAATAGTGAGTATGCTTTGTCATATATAAATTCACTATGAAACTAAGTTTATAATAACATTACTCTTATTTGATGATAATTCATTCTACAATTGATATATATATATATATATATATATATATATATATATATATATACATTTTTAGAAATTGGTGTTTTATTAACATGGCCCTCAACTTTACACATATTTAATATTAAATAAAGTAACTATAAGAATTACTTTTTTTCTTTTTGGGCTAAACAAAAATTTAGGGTTAAGGCACTTTATTAACATAGATCCTGAACCTTACACATGTTTAATATTAAATAAAAAAATCTATGCTTAACTAAAAATTAATTCTTTTTTTTAATAAAATATTATGGTTAAAGGTGGTTGCCTCTGCCAGAAAGATTTGAACTCCGATCAATCTAGTTAATACAATTATGCCAACCATTGTTGGCGATGTTTATAATTTTTTATGTACTTTAAATGAATTTCTTGATTACTTTAAATGAAAGTAATAAGTTTTTGGCTGCCAACAATTAGAATTAAAACTGATCAAAATAACAAGAAGCAAATTTTATCACATTAGGTTGTGTAAGTTACATGAATTAATCAATGTCATTGGACTCTAAAGTTAAATTTTAAGTAAAATCATTTAAAGCAAAATTTGTTCTCATGGTTTCTTTTAAAGGATTTATTTTTTCCTTGATAATATTTTTTTTATTGGAGCCTCTATTGGTATTCTTATATAACTAAATCACCTTAAAGGAGTTTCCCTCATTTTCTTCACATTCTCATCTTTATTACACTTGTCGTTTGATACATGGAATTAAACTTTAAAATTAGAATTGGACCTCCCAATTTCACTTATTTTGTTTAATGTGCACATTAAAATTAAAATTTCAATTTTGAGTTTAATTTCATAGAAATGAAAAATAACTATTTTATGTTATTTTTAATTCTTAGCTTAAACCCTAAAAACTACTAATTTCAAGCACAAAAATTAAAAATAATATGCAACAATTATTATTTATTATCTTTGTCGCATACTTCAGCAACCATTATTGTCGATTCTAGCATCATTGCCGACGGCTTCCTCCAACCACAGTCGTTGGTAGCATCCACTGACCATCGTCACCGAACCACCATCCTCTGACCACTGTCACCGATGGTGTCCACGACTACCATCGCCAGCAGCATCCTTCAACCATTATCACCAGCAGCGCCCTCTGACCACCATCGCTGAGGTCACCCTTCAACCACCATCGCTAATGGTGTCCATTGACCACCGTTTCTGATGGTGTCCACCGACCACCATCACCGGCAACATCATCTGGCCACTATCGCTAGCGGCATCCTCCAACCACCATCACCCACAGCATCCACCGACCACAATCACCGTGGTCCTTCGACCAACGTCGCCAATGGTGCCCTCCAACCACTATCATCGACATTGCCTTTTGACCGCCCATCACTAGCGGCATCCACCAACCACCTTCACTAACGGCGTCCTCCAATTCAATTACAATTTTATTTCTCAATTATGACAAAATGAAGATTGAAATTAAAATTTTATGTTACAATTTTAATTCCAATATCCAATTATTTTTTTCATTTTTATTGACACTTGACATTAACTACTACAAGAACATGTATCCAACCTTCTATAATTGATTTTAAGCAGATTATTATTAATTTTTTTACAAAACAGAAAGACAAGTTAAAGCAAAATCAACCACTAGTGGGACATTATCTTTTCTCTTCAAATTTTTGGCCGGACAGTGTCCTTCTAGTAGTCTCTACTAGATCAGAAAAATACGAACACTCAACAACTGATTGATTTCAACGGTAACTTCTTGATCAAAAGTCACAAGATATGGCCACAATTATTTTAGGCTGTGAACTTTACTTTCGACTAGCAAGTTTTTTTTTTCATATATATAGAAAAAACAAAACAAAACAAAATAGAGAAAGAAAAGGGGGGGGGGGGAGAATGTTTGCTTCAATATACCCTCGCGGATAGTTGCATTTTGGTCTCTAAACTTGTATATCATTCGCAATTTAGATCTTTATTTAAATTATATTACAATTTAATAATCAAATTATTCAAACTCCTTTTATATTCCTTCCTTTTGTTATCTCTGATAAGGACTAACATGAAATGAGTTTGAAAATTCTGATTATTGAATCGTACATATAATTTAAATTAGAGGCTAAATTGTGAGTGAATACATTGTCAAGGACCAAAATACCATTTTACGCAATCATTAATACCAAATAACAAGCAAAAGAAGGAAATATATCTAAACAAGAGCATGCAAGAGATATAAAGATCATGGCATAAATTACACTAACGCAAATGATTCGAAAAAAACTAATGAAAGGAAACGATACATGATTTTTGCTTGCTGACCAAAAACAATATGGGAGAAATGAGCGGCAGCTTTCCTCCTTTGAATAGGCCGCCAATGACTCGATGCAGCAAAAAATAAGTAAAGCATAGATGTTATAGCATCTCGTGGGGGAAAAAAAAAAAGATAAACACTAAAAAAATTCAACTTTTTTTCTTTGATGTCCTTTTCAACTTCTTCCTCGCAGAACTATGATTAATGATTTTAAATGGCTGTGAAGCATAATTTCTAAGCTTTTGAAGGACCTTCCTTTCACTGATGCGCAGCATCAAAGAATGATACACCTTTTTATCTCTAACTAAACTACACCTCCCCAATGCCTCAATATCATCATCTAATGATTCCAAACCATAGAGACTCTCCCTCATATCAGCAAGCGACAACAGAGCGTCACATACTTTTTTAGTCAACAAGGATTTCTTGCTCATAATAGATGCTTCCTTTGGAAAGATTTTATCATCCAAAAGAGTGGTTTCACTTGATTCATGACAATTTCCAGCAACTGATACTGAAAGGTCCAACTTATGGTAAACATTATCCGGCAATAACATGATGTATAATAAGATGAGGAGTTCAATCTGTGGTTCTCCATCAAATGAGATCTCAAAATATTCAGAGTTGTCGCTGCTACATGCAGAATAGTCTAACCTTCTCCAAAGGGAGACTCTTGCTCTACTGTGGCGGCCAGAAAACAAAGAAGAACACCATTGAAGTACCAGTTCCAAATCAATGTTCACAATATCATAGGGATTATCTTGCTCAGTAAATCCATATCTATGAAGCAAAGCAGCATTACCCATTAACCCGTAAGTATTAAATACCTGATAGGCAAGAGCAACCCGTAAGTATTAAAGTACCTTCAAGGGAAAAATAAGAGCTCACTACGTCAAAGAAAACTATATCTAATAACTTGCATCAAGAGTAGCACAGTGACATTGGAGGTCATTGAATATTTCATATTGAAATGAAAAACATATTTCGAAAACTATCAAAAGGATATAAATAAATAAACATATACTACTCAGAGGTTCATTTCTACGAAATTTTGCAAGAGTGATCACTTATCCATTGAAGTTAAGAAAAACCACATAACTGAACAGAAAATTCTTACCTCAGCTCCACTGCTGACATCTTTTATCATAATCATCTCCAGCATTGAAGGATCGCCCCCCATAGCTGAAGAACAGTCTGAGTCACTAACAATGCAGTTCCCAACATGAGCAGTATCTAACTCAGTCATATCTACAGAGGAATTTTGAGCCAATGCTTCTTCATCAATGATGCCCTCATCATTGTTATTACCATCAACACCATTGTCAGATTCATAATTACAGGACATAGCGGTGAAATGTACATCCTCAGCACCTGTTTTATGATTGAATCTGGAGCAGAGGACAATATAGACATCATTAGAATAGGAAAGTCCTCAGATCAGGATCATACACATAAATCATTATATGCAGATTACACACTCTCAGTCTCTAAAAAGTTTTATTATTACTCTTAAGTTTAAATTAGAAACATCACAAGAGGTCCATCATGCACCATCACAGTCCTTGAATACTATACAAACACGAACAAGCATTATTTTCTAGATAGAATAAATTTCTCAGCATGCAATAAACTTGAAAAGGCTTTAATGCTACTAGACCTCAAAATTATCACTCAACTAAGATTGAAGAATTACATGCATCCTTAAAATCACCTTTCTATATTACTTCACATATTTACTACAAGTAGGTTAAAGAAAAAAGCTAGACACACATCACTTAAAGTGATGTGGATCAAGGTTGTCAAAATCGTAGATCCTACTTAGGATCAAACAGGGGAGGTTGACATGTAAAGTGTGAGATCATAACACGGAATGTAAGATCCTACCAATAATATTAAATTATATTCAAATAACTATAGACATATAAAAATAACACTAAATACTTTTAAAATCACAATTAGTATGTAAATAAACTCTAGCTCAAAATGCATAATAGTACCATTTTAATTGGGACCAGAAGAAAGAGACAAAAACAAGAAAGGGGAGAGTATTATATCATATTACACCCAATTGTATCCAACAAAAAATATATATATGACACCCACACCTCAAAACGCACCTAATGACCATAAAATAACACCTATACTATAATAACTTGCTGATACAATCGCCACAAACGAAACCCACACTAATGAACCCAACTCATAATCACTTTCCAGTCCCAATTGCAATACTCCATGAAGAAAATTCCAGTCGCAACACTCAGTTCCAGTTGCAATGCTCCAGCGAGAAGAAGACTCCAGTAGCAGCACTCTGTTATTGTCGCAGAACTCCATGATACTGGATTTTGGGGGTGACAGGTGTGTTTTTCTTCTGGGTTTTAGCCAGATTCATGCTAGATCTGGGTGGGCAGATGGGTCGCTAGGATCGCAAGATTCTACCGATTCTACGTGCTAGAACGTGATCCTAGCCCGATCTCAACCAAAATGAGTTTTCCGTGGGATCGGGATCGTTCAACCCAAGTAATCACATAAACTCGTGCACTTCTACGTGTTGAATTGCAATTTTGACAACCATGATGTGTATCTCACATCTGCCTATATGGCAGAATCAAAATAGAGATGTGCAGAAAATGAGGTGGGAGCAGACATAATTAGACGGTGAAAACTGTGCAAATGTGAGTAGAAGTGTATGTGGCTAAAATTACTCTAGGTTAAAAGGATGTACAGATCATCTCATAAGATTTTATAGTTCATCCATGTAAACCACAAGGACAACTGATTGCAAGTTTACAGTTTTCCACTTCAATGTCCTTTTCTTGCCTTGCAAATACCAAGAACACAAAAACTTGACATTCTCAGAACATAGAATAAAGCCTATATACCAGTAGTTAGTATAGTTTTACATCATATTGAAGTCTGTGGTTAAACTACATTGATTGATTGACCTTGACAATCTGGCAAATGCTGCAATTAATTAGTTACAACCTTGGATGCTGAAAAAAAGCCAGAGAATGAAACATTGTCATTTTAATTTTGCAGCATATGGTCATCCATGCAAAAGGGGGAAAAAATGTTATTCACTTGATAACACCAGGGAATTTTTTCCAGGTATTTTTGAACCACAAAGTTACCAAATGAGAGTATGAGACCCATCTAGCCTAATATAACTATGACATTGACAGCACAGCATATATATCATTTATACAGGAGTGCTTTCTTCTCACTATAAGGGGAATCAGAATGGCATTCTGTCAGTGTCATGAACTTGACATACCAACTAAATTGAAGAGTCTTCATGAATATTTGAGGTCTTTGAGTGAAATTGATTGAAATAAGCATGTTATAAAGACTTTAAGTCATCTATGGATTTGAGTTTATACTGGCGTAAGGCAAAGTTAAAAGCTAATAAATAGTAAATGAAGGGGTAATCCAAGACAAGAAAAGAAAACCGTGGTAATCACCAGAGGCTTTACTTACAGATCTGCCAGGGGAACCATGCCATAACCATGGTAATCATCTATCTGGAAAGATCGTGAAGAAATAAGACTTTTCGCAGCAAAGTATTGTTCTACACCAAAAAAATTTGGGTTAAGCTTTGAAGGTGCTAAATCCAATAGGGACAGAATACTCTCTTTCCAGTCCTCATAGATAAGAGCTTTGTCTTCTTGCACTGTCTGCCTACGATTGTAAGAGATCAGAAAATTTTCATGAAAGGCAAAGCAACATAGTTTTGTATTTCAAAACACTAGTTTGATGCCAAGGACTAAGAGAAGTGTCATAAAAATCTTAAATGCTGTGCCACTCATAATTTCTCAGATATTCTTCCAATTTATTTCCTTTATAAGTTCAGTGTCCACTCAGCTTTATAAACTAATTAATAATATGTATTCCTTTCTCTTCTCAAACGTTTAAACTCCCTTCCAATGAATATAACTAAGAACTCTACTATAATGTACATTTTAATGAATCCCTGCCATGGCAAATAAAGAACAGCAAGTAAACTAGAAAATTGTTTGACATCATTTAAAGGATGAAGGTTCCAATGCAATTCTAGTATGCATAAGTCAAAAGAAAAACAAGGCATTCATAAAGAGCCCAGTTAACTATATGCTTAAAAGACAAACTAATAAGTAAAAATTCAATCAAGAAACAAACAGTATCCTTTTGCCATTTTCACACAAACACAATTATATTGGAGCAAATATTAGTAATCAGCAAACACAACCACATACCCCCATAGTTCTATATGGTCAATTTTGATTCATCCCTCTTGATTGGTTTACTTTTACAATATAAGGTATACCTGGTGAAGCTCAGTACCACACAAAAGCTCATTTACTTCATTGAGGGTCCAAACCAGTGGCAAGCACTCTTGGTGAGGCAAGAGCTGAAGGTATCCAGCCCAAGGAGAGTCCTCACCCAAGCTTCTTTCATACATGATGGCAAGTGCTAGGCCCAAATGACCATCCAAACCAGTATCTTCAATGATCTCACGTGCCCCACTTGTCTTGATGGTAAGGCAAGCTTCCTTTGGCATCTTGGCCACAACATCACCTTCCTTCAATTGGCACAAAGCTCTCACAGCTATTCCCTCATCTGGGGTGTCCACAAACTCCAGTGCATCGCTCCATTCGAATCCCTTAGACTTCATCCAACGCTTGAATGCCCTTAAACGCCTATGAAGAGAGAGAAAGAGAGAGAGTTCAGAAACAGAAACACATGCTCTGTTTGGCAGCAAAGAAAATATTTTGACATGATGCAGCATATAGCAAATAGGTAAATCAAAAGCTAGTCAAGTTTTGCGTTGGCATTGTTCAGCAAATGATAAGAAGATAACAACTTTAATGGGTGAGGTTGTGAAATCCTCCATTTTTGGCATACCCTTTGTGTAGTTTTGCTCAGTTTTCCCGGAAAATGAGTGGGAAAAAGAGAAATTAGACAATACCTGGTGGCCATAGATGGAGAGAAAGAGAGGTTGGCTGTGGAACTCGACGAAAGATACTGGGCAGTGGCCACTGTGACTCTCTCAAGGGTTTTAGGTTGCCAGTTGCCAGTTGCCAGTAGCCACCACCAATGCTGCAGTCTCAACCTTTCTGGGTTTGGGGCTTTGGGCATTTGGGGTTGAATAATTCAAAATGCTAATGGCCCAAGAGGCCTACCACCCCAGTTTGTTTTTCTTAAACTAAAAAATATGTACTAAATTGTGTGAGACATTGCTGACTTAATTAACAATAAAAGTTATTTTACTTATTTTGTTTATAGATAGTAGATTATTGAAAAAATTTATAGATTTTAACTAATAAACACTTGGTGAGAGAGAGGTCACATTGAGCTTTATTCATGTGATATAAATGGATGAAGATGAAATTTGATCCTGATATCTTGCAACTAATTGCATAGATCTTTACTAATTAAGCTAATTAGCACTTGCACCTTCTTTTTGCCATTTATCAATTATCTTCTATTTTGAATGATCAACATTTGATTGGATTGAGAATATGAACTAGTCATAGTGCACTTAAGTGGACTTGCCTGTAAAACAAAAAAAAAACTAGAGTAACTTTTAATTAATTAAAAAAATAAAGTGTAACTTTGCTCTAGCATGAAATTAGTATAGGAACATAAAAATACTTTGTCATACGAAAAAAAAATGATATAATTTTATGAGCCAGAATAGAAAAAAGAAAATTAAGGGGATTACTAAGAAACACTCAATATTGAATGGTTGAAATGATTATAAGGGGGTTGATATGATCTTATTGAATCAATAGTTTAATTGTTGATTTTCTAGTGTTTTTTTTTGGTGAATTGACGAAAGAAAAACAAAAACCAATAGAACTACAGAGATTATGTCACTAGAGGGGCATCCTTAAGCAGCAAAGAACCCATGTCCCCTGGTGGAGTCCTCCAGAGTTTAACGTATTCATCAGAATGGACTCCCAACTTAGCTAGGTGATTTGCACACTCATTGGCTTCCCGAAAAACATGCTGGACTTTGACACTCCAATGCTTGCTCATCAGCTCCAAAACTTGCCTAACAACAACTGCAAAAGAGTGGCATTCTGGATGTTTAGGATTCTCCAATGTTTTCACAATATCCATGCAGTCATTCTCACAAATCAGATTTTTAATCCCCAAGCTCCAAGCAAGATTCAAACCATACTTGAAGGCAAGAAGTTCAGCTAGAAGAGGCTTCCCCAGACCATCAAAGGATGAAAAATCAGCCACCTAGCAGCCATTGTCTGCTCTAATGATACCACTCGTACCCATTCTATTAGAAGATTCAAGATAACTTCCATCCACATTCAATTTGAGGCACCCATTGGGGGGAGGAGTCCATCTAACCACCAACCCGGTGCCACTATCCGGGTACAGTTTCGAAGAGAGATATGTAAGGAATTGATCATGGGATTTATGGATCAAACACACCACCATGGGAATGTCCCAAACCTCCTCCCCAAAGAGCATTGCATTGCGCCACCTCCAAATCCACCACACACCAGCCATGAACAGAATTGCAACATCATTCTGCAACATACTAGTTATCCATTCTGTGGCATTATTTGAAGCAAAGAAAAGTCCATGTTGGATAACACCAAGTCTGAACTAGACTTCCTTTGAGTGTGGACAATCCCTAAGGCAATGAAAAATGTCCTCCTTAGTACCAGAGTATCGAGTGCAGTTAGGAGATATAGATAAACCACGCTGAAATCTTAGGTCATTTGTTGGGATTGCTTGATGGAGGCATAGCCAAAAGAAGAAGTGTAGTTTAGCTGGAATGCCCATCCTCCAGAGCCATCTCCAATCCTTCAAAGGGTCCCAATTATTATTCAAAGCCAGCAACCACTTGTACCCAGAAGCCGCAGAATAGTAACCCTCCTTGCTATCCTTCCAAATCCAACAATAAGGAGTGTTGCTAACAGAATTCATAGGCACTTGAACTTGAAGCATTTCATCTTTTATTTCAGGAGGAATATTAGTTATAAGTTTATCAAAACACCAAGCACCACCTTCCCAGATATCACACAGTATTAGGTTAGCATCCGAGATATGCATAAAAGGGAGTCTATCATAAAGTCTACCACTCCCTAGCCAATCTTGGTACCAAACTGAGGTTGTACCTGTGCCAAGTTTCATTTGGAATCCGTCACGAAGCTAGGCACTCACCTTTATAATTCCTCTCCATGTTACAGAAGCATGTGGAATAGCCATGCAGGACCAAACAGAATCATTCTTGACATATTTGTGATCTAGAACTTGTACCCACAACTTGTCCTTCTCATACATAAGGCTCTAGAGTAATTTGCCCAGAAGAGCTACATTGTTCAATCTTGTTATCCTTAAACCCAGACCTCCAAATCTCTTAAGAGCTATAACAGTGTTCCAATTTACTAAGTTGAGACCCTTCGTGTCACCATTCTTGGACCATATGAAATTCCTGGTGAGAGAATCAATCTTGTTGCAAAACTAGAAGGAAGATAATGCGTTTCCATTGAATAAATTGGGATGGCGGAGGTAACAAAATGGGCAAGACAAAGTTTACCAGCTTTATTTAGGAGTTTTCCCTTCTAAGAGGCTAGCCTTTTCTGAATTTTTTCCACCACTACACCATAAGTGCTCTTGGTCACTCTCCCATTAACTAGAGGGAACCCGAGATAAGTACCCAGATCATTCATAATATTAATGGAGGAAATTCTAGCCAAAACTTCTTTTCTGCTTCTAGGCACATGCCTAGAACATATGGCTCTAGACTTGGAATAATTTACTTTGAGTCCAAAGGCTTTGCAAAAATCATGAAGTGTCTCAGAAATAAGATTAACTTGAGTATCAGTGGCTTTACAAAAAAGGAGGATATCATTTGTAAAAAATAAATGAGAGATGTTAGGACCACCTTTAGATACTTTCACTGGGTGCCAATAACCAGAATCAACTTTGCTTTGAATGCTAAGGGTAGCTTCTCCATACAAATAACAAAAAGGTAAGGAGAGAGGGGGTCTCCTTGACGAAGACCTCGGGATGGCTTAAATCCTTCTAATCTAGCCCTATTCCACAAAATTGAAAGATTAGAAGACCTAACACACCACATGATTAGTCTAACCACCGCACCAAGAAAACCAAAATCCCTCAAAGTCAATTCAAGAAAGTCCTAAGAAATTCTATCATAGGCTTTTTCAAGATCAATTTTGAAGGCAACAAATCCTTGCTTGGATTTATTATTGTGCATATAATGAACTACCTCTTGGGCTATGATGGCATTATCCGAAGTTCCCCTACCCGGAATGAAGCTACTCTGGAGAGGTCCAATCAACTCATCAAGGAAAGGCTGGAGTCGTTAAACCAAAACTTTTGTAATGATTTTATAGGCCACATTACAAAGACTTATTGGTCTAAATTCCTTCAAACGAATAGGATGATCAATCTTTGGAATAAGAACAATGAGAGTTTCCACTAATCGTTCATCTGAATAACCCATGGAAAAAGCATGACTAACTCAGTGCCATATATCATCACCAACCAAATTCCAAAAATGTTTAAAGAACACAGGTTGAAAACCATCAGAACCCGGGGCTTTAAAAGATTTCATACTGAAAGCAGCCTTCATCACCTCATCTTTACAAACTGGGGCATTTAAGGTGGAGATACCCAAGTCACTCAAATGAGGCAATGAAGTAACAACTAGACTGGAAGGGGACGTGTCCAACTCAGCTGAGAATAAATCTTGAAAGTACTTCTTGGTTTCCACCTGGAGAATTTTATCATCCGTACACCACTCATTGTTACCAACATAGAGACATGAATCTTGTTTCTCTTCCTTCTGACAATGGCTTGTGCATGGAAGAACTTTGCATTGCGGTCTCCCAACTTGACCCATTTCTCTCTTGACCTTTAGAACCAAAGGATTTCTTCTTGCTTCAAAACATCATTAAGCTCCTTTTGAAGATCATTTTCCAGCATGCTTAACCCAAGAGAATCGATGGTCTCAAGAGCTCTATGAATGCCTTTAATTCTCGCTTCCAGGGTTCTTTTTCTGTTTAAAATATTACCAAAGACCTTTTTATTGAATTTGTTGGCCCCATCCTGGACCTTCTCTAACCTGTTAGGCACCATGTCAATTTGCTCATTCCATGCATCTCTCACTACATCAGGAAAGTCTTTGTGGGTGAGCCAAGCTGCTTGGAAACGAAAAGGCCTAGATTTCTTATCAGGAACAATGGTGTTGTACCGAAGAAGTAAGGGGCAATGATCAGAGTGTCTACGGTACAAATTTTCAACATAGGCTTCAGGGAAGTACCTACGCCAATCCACATCAGCCAACGCCCTATCAAGTCTCTTGGAAATAGGACGAGAGCCAGCAGCTCTTCTAAACCAAGTAAAAGCATTACCAATTGCACCAAGATCCATAAGATTACAATATTCCATAGAGTTAGAGACTTTAGTAGCTCTAGCAAGAGAGAAATTACCACCTCTCACTTCAGAAGGGATGAGAATCTCATTAAAATCACCTATCAGTAACCACGGCCCAAGAATGGAAGCTCGAATATTCAGCAAATGCTCCCATAAGAGATCTCCAACTACAGGAATTGGACTAGCATAAATGGTTGAACAGTACTAAATATTGCTACCCCGGCAAACTGAAATAGTCACAGCTTGATGAAAATTATCCTTTACTGACACCCGAAGACAGCTGCCATGCTCCAGTAAGATCTAAATTCCACCCGCTTGACCCTGAGCTTCAGAAATAGCACAACCATCATAGCTAAGCCCTTTCCAGAATTTATCGATCTTTTGGAACAATCAATGTGTTTCCATGAGAATAATGATAGAAGGCCTGTATTGTTGAACCAAGTCATGTACATGCCTTCTTCCTGCTATGTTCATAGCGCCCCTAATATTCCAACATAGAATAGAAAGATCACGAAAACCAGTCATTAAAAAAATAAATTAGATTGGGTAACGTACCAAGGACTATTAATTCGTCCCACTATTATTGGAGTCATTTGTGTTGGCAAAAATTCTTCCAAGGTCCGTAACAAGTCCATCACGAACAACCTGCATGGGCTGCATGACGCCCTTCCCTTTATCTTGTAAAGTAACCGGCATTGGCCCCACACTATGATCCACTTTGGAATCATCATCCTGGTGCTTAAAGATATATTTACATCCTGACACCCATTGAATATCCATGGCTGTCTTGGCCCCATTTGCCAATGTCTTCACGAGAACACTTGGTGAGGCCTTCAATTTGGGATTGGAGACTTTAGATGTCTAACCCTTAGAGCCTACTTGAATATGAGCACTTTCGGCCAAGTTCAGCTTTGGGCCCAACTCCTCCCTTCTTCTACGCTTTTTGATCCATGGCCTTGATTTGGACGTGTTACCAATTAGCCCCATCTCAGTATGACTTTCCACACTTTTGGTAGGACCATGCTCATTAATAATACTCGCATGATTGTGACCAGATACACGTGAATCATTAACATCAGATTTGAGGGCATTAAAATGGTTCCCGAATCCCTTATGATTGCCACCCTAATTTTTCTCCTTGGAATTTCCTCAACTTTTCAACAGTTTATTTTTCTTTTTAACAACTAACCAATCACCGTGTGTGGGTTCCTTGTATTTAGGAAACTCATTAACTACCTTATCACAACCATTAATGACACTATCAACTGGTTGTGCTGGAGTCTTGGAAACCTTATTTTTTGAAATGTCACCGCCATTGTTGCTTTCTGGCGTCTCCTTCCGCCCTGCCTCCGTCGCTTGATTACTATTTTTTGAAGTCGTCATACAGTTCCTTGTAACATGGCCATAGCAACCGCATTCACTGCATATAACATGTAAACCCTCATACTCTACTTTATAGTAGTTTCCTCTTACTCGTATCTTTCCAACCACAGGTTTATTGAGATCAATCTCCACACACACCCTAGCGAATCTGCCCCTCTTCACCTTGAGCGTATGTTCATCCACCTTGATAGGCCTTCCAACCGCTGAAGCCATAGTAAGGAGAAGACTCTCATCATAAAACACCAAGTTCATACCCGGAAATCTAATCCACACCAAGGTCTTTCCAATTTTCGTAGAGGTAGACACGAAATCCGGGCTCCAAGTTGCCACTGCTAGGTAGTGATCGAAAATCATTCAGGGGCCATCACTTATCACTTTCTCACGATCTGCTTCCAGATCAAACTTAACCATGTAAAAGCCATTATCCACATCCATTAATTTAAAGTCACCTGCTAGTTTCCATATGATGCGTGAAATCCGCAAGTGTACGGTTTCGTTGTCAAGTAATAAAAAGATCGAATCCACAAGGACTGTGTCTATGAATACCAATTAATTAATTAATTCAATTAAGTTAAACAAAATGGAATATAATTGTTAATAAAGAAGAACGTAGTAACAAAATAATTAAATAAAATCAATAAAACAGAATTCAGAACAAAAATAGCGAATTATCAAGAAAGGGATTTTTAAATTCAAGAAAGCTTCCAAGATTGGGATACCACAATGATACAAGATAAATCCTAATTGACAACCCTTTTATTAAATCTGAAATTCAATTGAAGGTGAATTACCCTAAATTAGTTAATGTTCTTTCTCAAGATACAAGATCCGTGCCCAATTAAACCAATTCCTACTCTCGTGGTAATTGAATTTAAATTGAACTCATTACGCTTTGTGGCAATTCATTGAATCCTCGAAAGGCTAAAACTACTCTCGTGATTTAGACCTTAAGTTCAATTCTTATGATTCTAACACTTAGGTTCACCTTTCAGTACGTCCCTAAATGCCTATGATATACAAATAAGTGGCCAGCAAATTCACATGAATAAAAGCAATAAGGATTGAATCAAAGAACAATCAAGATTAATAAAAGGGGAAACAACGTCAATTAATCATTATCAATGTATCAAAGGGCATTGCCCAATCCTAGAAACAAAAAGAAACTACTCAGACATAGAGAAGAGGAGACAAGAAATCAAACTTAAAAACATCCCAAACCCGTAACAATGGAAGAAGAAAGGAGAAAGATGAAGATCCAAAGCCAAAGCCTCCAATGTGCCTCCACCAAAACCAAATTAGAACCCCCTCATTGTATTCAGAACCTCTATTTATAACCCTAGGGTTTTAATTGGCTAAAAAGCCCCAAAAGAAATAAAAATAAAAACTAAAATTCTGCTGCGCGCTGCGAACCACGGCCGTGGAACTTGCTGTTAGAATTCCATGGGGCCGTGGATCATTCCACGGCCAGGCCGTGGTTCTCTCTGCCAGAATTCCATGGGACCGTGGATCATTCCACGGCCGGGGTGGTTCTCTCTCGCCACGAGCCAATTTTGCATCTTTGTTGAGTTCCACGGCCAGGTGGTTGGTTCCACGGCCAGGCCATGGAACTCTCAGAAGTCTCTTTTTGTACCTTTTTGCTATCCATAAAGCTCCAACTTCAATCATGCAAGCTTCCATCCATTCCAAGGGCAATTTAGCACCAATCCTACACAATAACACCACAAACACCGCAGTTATCCGAACTAAGGGAAAAACAAATAAAAAGAGAAACAAAAAATGTCTAAAATGCCTAAGAATACATGCAAAATAAGAACAAAACATGATGTTATTTCATACACATCAAATCCCCCCAAGCTTAAGACTTTGCTTGTCCCCAAGCAATAACTAATGTCAAACCAAGATATGGGATCAAAAGACAATAAAGAATAAGGAACCCGAGAAAACAATATCCAAGCAATAGGCTAAGACAAATAAAGAATCTGAGAGGTAATCAAAATCAAGTCCAATTAGAGGCTAAGTTCTCAGAAATCATGCATCCTCACTGATTGAATTAAGTTCACTCCACTAACCACACTCAGAGTGTTTAAGGGTGAAGACAATGCGTTCAAAATTCCTCAACGAAAATGCACTTCCATATGCTTGATAAGAAACCAGATTTCTACTAATAATCAGCATGCATGCAAGAATCAAAAGGTCTTTCAAGTGTTGTAATGGGGTCATGGGAATGATGTTAAGTAAAGTAGAGAAAGGAAGGTATACACAAAGGGCTCATCAAATTTTTTTTTCAATAAGCACAAGAAATCCAATAGAACATCAATGGAGCAAATGCATTTTTTTCAATCTAAAACATAACTCCACATTTCAAAGAATTTTCTTCCTTACTTTTCCTTCTCCTCTTTCTCCTCTTTTTCAAGCTTTCAACTCATGATGTTTCTTTTATTTTCTTTTTCTCTTTTTTTTTCATTTGAGAAAGAGGAAGCTCAAATACATATAATTCGTAACACAACTTTCAAACAACTTTCAAGCCCACTTTACTCCATTTAATACTCTAAATGATTACCAATAATATATCATCATAGGCATCAAGAAAATTAAATATGCAATAAGCTCAAATTGGGCAAGTAGTGGATGAAAGTGTAACAAATTCAGAATGCCAGAAAAATACCTAAGATGCCTTAATCATATTCAAGCATGCAACCAAAAATTTCGCCTCAAAATGGTTTTAAATCAAGTTCTAGAGCACAAGATCAATGAGAAATATCACTCAACACAAAGAATGGGAACAAAAATCATACAGTGCATAAGTCCCAAATAGGCTCAAAACTCACATTTAGAGGTTTAAAAATTCAATAAGAAGCACAAATTCAGAGAACATTATGCTAATTATCAACTATCAAAAAATCACCTCTACTATCAAATTAAAACAATACCTGTAGCCTATCACAAGAATCAACAATTGGGTTCCAAATCAATACCATCTCAAAATCCTCAAAAGAGAGGGGCACAAGTTCAATTAAAAACCCAAGAGATATGATGAATAAGAAAATGCAATGCAAAACAAGGCATGAGAATGCATGAGACTCTAATGATCTAAAATGAAAATAGGAAAATGAAAATGACAATACCCCCCAAGCTTAGAACTTACATTGTCCCCAATGTAAAAATCTATAACAAAAGAATGGAGAAAAGAAAAAAACTCACTGCGGTGGTGGGAAATCTTCTAGTGTTCAATCCATGGCCATGGAATTTTCCATGGACTTGGCGTGGAACCTTCTGACTTCACTCTTCTTCTAAATTTAGCTTCAAAAAAGGTCAAACCTAGACAAAATCCATGAGACAAACATCAAACCAAAAATCTAACACACAAAATCAAAAGAAAAAGAAGAAATTTAAAGAAAAGAAAAAAAATAAAGAAACTTGGGTTGCCTCCCAAGAAGCGCTTGTTTAAAGTCATTAGCTTGACTTTGGTCCAGTTTTATGCTCAGTGATGTCAATGGAGTAGTGCTCAGTCCCCACTCCTTCAAAGTGTTTCACTCTCTGGTTATTTATCATGAAAGGCTTATGACCTTCTTTCTGCACCTCAAGCACACTGTAGGATAAAACTTGAACAATCTCATATGGTCCTGACCATTTCGACCATAACTTATTAGGACAGAAATGTAGAAGCGAGTTATTAACAAGAACTTTATCCTCGAGTTTAAATCCATGCTTCTCTACACACTTGTCATTTTGCTTCTTAGGTCCTTTCTTGCAGGGTTTAGACTCCTCAAATTCTGTAGTACCCTTGGGCAAGGTCTTTTCTAGCATAGCATCAGTCACTGACTCCTGCATACCTGAAAGCACAATACTATCCACAACATTAGTAGCATCTATGCGATGACATGAATTTAAGGAATTAGAATTATTTTCAGATTTAAAAACATCACAAACTACTTCCTCATCATTCAATAGCAAAGTCAATTTTCCTTTATGGACATCAATGATCGCCCTTCTAGTGGCAAGGAATGGATGCCCAAGTATGATCGGCATTGTAGCATCAGCTTCCATGTCAAGCACAACAAAATCCACCGGCATATAAAACTTACCAACCTTAATGGGAACATCCTCCAAGATGCCTATGGGGTACTTGACAGACCGATCCGCCAATTGAAGTGAGATAGTTGTGGGTTTCAGCTCACCCACTTCCAACTTCTTACACACAGAAAGGGGCATAAGAGAAAGGGGCATAAGACTAACACTAGCCCCCAAGTCACACAGAGCTTTATCAAAATTAGTATTACCAATCAAACAAGGAATAGAGAAGCTACCTAGATCTTTTAGCTTAGGAGGCAATTTATTTTGAATTAAAGCACTACACTCCTCAATTAAAGCTACTGTCTCATATTCCTCGAGATTTCTCTTTTTTGACAAAATATCCTTAAGAAACTTAGCATAGGTAAGTATTTGTTTCAACGCCTCAGTGAAGGGTACATTAATGTATAATTTCTTTAGGACCTCTAAGAACTTCCCAAACTGCCTATCTAACTTGGCCTTAGCCAATCTTTGAGGAAAGGGCACTGGGGGTTGGTAAGGTTCAGGGGGTACATACTTAGACACTTTCTCACTAGTTTCCTCCTCCTCTAAGGGTTGTATCTTAGTATTTTTTTTCTCATTCCCCTCATCTTTGTCACACTTTCCTTTACCCTTGGAATCCTCTAATTTCTTGCCACTTCTCAAACTCACAACCTTACAATGTTCATTCCCTGGGTTTATTTCTGGTTGACCAGGAAATTTACCTTGTTGCCTATGTGAAGTGCTTGCTTGTTGGGCAATCTGAGTTTCCAACATCTTATTATGAATAGCTAAATTGGCAACCTTAGCTGATAACTCTTTAATTGCCTCAGTTACAACTTGCTCATGGTGCCTAAACTCCTCATTCTGCTTAGACTGGCTCTCAACAAAATTCTCTAGAAGAGACTCAAGTCTAGATTTTTATACCTGTTGAGATCCAGAAGAGGGTTGAGCACTACCTTGCCCAGCTTGATATTGACTATTCCGGTAAGAGAAGTTAGGATGTGACCTCCAACCGGGGTTGTAAGTTTGGGAATACGGATCATTCCTCCCCTTTTGGTTGAAGTCATAAAAATTGTGGCATGATTCCACTTGCACCATGTGAGGATCCTATTCCAACTTGGCATTCAGCACCAATATGTCCCTGTGCTCCACAAATCTCATAAAAATTGTTAGAGGTACCAATGGCATTAACATGAGCTTTCTCAAGCATATCAAAACGTTTATTCAAAGAATCAAACTTTGACATAATTAAATCAACACCATCTACCTCAAACTTACCTCCCGAGAGCTTTCTCGGGTTGTGCCCTCTTTCATTGGCCCATTGGTGTTGATTTGAAGCTACACTCTCAATTATCTCATAGGCCTCTGTCAGCCTTCTATTCATCAGAGCTCCACCAGCTGCGGAGTCAAGAGATAGCTTCGAAGAATATTCTAAACCATTGTAGAAGGTATGGACGATCAACCATTTCTCTAACCCATGGTGCGGGCAGGCTTCTAGCAAAGCCTTATATCTATCCCAAGCTTCTGACAATGACTCGTCATCTTTCTGAACAAAGCTTGTGATTTGGGTCCTTAGGTGAGCAGTCTTGGAAAGTGGAAAGAATTTATCCAAGAAGGCTTGCTCCAATTAGTCCCAAGTAGTTATCGTCTCAGCAGGAACAGACTTCAGCCAAGCTTTAACTCAATCTCTCAACGATAGAGGAAACAAGCGGAGACGAATAGCATCAACAGAGGCACCTTCGATCTTGAGGGTCTCACAGAACTCCAAGAACATATCCACATGATCATTAGGATCCTCTGACGGCAAGGAGGTATGGTGAAGTGCCTGGCTTCAATGTCTGGCCGAGCAATTCCAGATCACAAACCCCGAGCATTAGGGGCTGTATACTCTTTTAAGGGTTTATTATCTTCAGCTGTTGCCATGACAAGTGTTGGTTCAGATTTTTCTCTTACTCTTTGCCTTTGTTGTCTTCTCTTTCTATGTAAAGTTTTTTCAATTTCAGGATCTGCTTCAATAAGAGTCCCAGAACATCTAGTACTTTGCATAAACAAGAGAAATTACCTGTAGAGAGTCAAAGAGAAATCAAGAACGTTAGAACCAAATAAAAGAAAAAGGTTTAAAATAATTAAATTAAAAATTAAATTAATATTCAAGAAAAACACAGTCCCCGACAACGGCGCCAAAAACTTGATGCGTGAAATCCGCAAAGTGTATGATTTCGTCGTCAAGTAATAAAAAGATCGAATCCACAGGGACTGTGTCTATGAATACCAATTAATTAATTAATTCAATTAAGTTAAACAAAAAGGAATATGATTGTTGATAAAGAAGAACGTAGTAACAAAATAATTAAATAAAATCAAGAAAACAGAATTCAGAACAAAAATAGTGAATTATCAAGAAAGGGATTTTCAAATTCAAGAAAGCTTCCAAGATTGGGATACCACAATGATACAAGATAAATCCTAATTAACAACTGATGTGTGTGAAACAACATCATGTTTTGTTCTTGTTTTACATGCATTCTTGAGCATTTTAAGCATTTTAGTTTTCCTTTTTAGTTAGTTTTTCCCTTAGTTTGGATAACTGCGGTGTTTTTGGTGTTCCTGTGCAGGATTGGTGCTAAATTGGCCTTAGAATGGATGGAAAGCTTGCATGTTTGAAGCTGGAGCTTAATGGATAGCAATAAAGGTGCAAAAAGGCCATGTCAGAGGGATCCACGGCCATGGATCGAGGGGTAACTTAAAGAAGGAAAAATGGAATTCCATAGAGTTCCACGGCCTGGCCATGGAACCATCCACGGCCGTGGAACTCAAAGGACTAGAAATTAGCCTGTTGACAGAGACATCCATGGCCTGGCCGTGGAATGATCCACGGCCGTGGATCGCAGTGCGCATCAGTTTTTATGTTTTTCTTTTTGTTTCTTTTGAGGGCTTTTTAGCCAATTAAAACCCTAAGTTATAAATAGATATTTTGAATAGAATTAGGGAGTTCTAATTTTAGTTTTGGTGGAGGCACATTGGAGGCTTTGGCTTTGGATCTTCATCTTTTTCTCTTCTTCTTCGATTGTTACGGGTTTAGGATGTTTTTAAGTTTGATTTCTTGTCTCCTCTTCTCTATGTCTGAGTAGTTTCTTTTTGTTTTTAGGATTGGGCAATACCCTTTGATACATTGATAATGATTAATTGACATTGTTTCCCATTTTATTAATCTTGATTGTTCTTTGATTCAATCCTTATTGCTTTTATTCATGTGAATTTGTTGGCCACTTATTTGCATCTCATAGGCATTTAGGAACGTACTGAGAGGTGAACCTAAGTGTTGGAACCATAAGAATTGAACTTAAGGTCTAAATCACGAGAGTAGTTTTAGCCTTTCGAGGATTCAATGAATTACCACAAAGCGTAATGGGTTCAATTTAAATTCAATTACCACGAGAGTAGGAATTGGTTTAATTGGAGCACCAGGATCTTGTATCTTGAGAAAGAACATTAACTAATTTAGGGTAATTCACCTTCAATTGAATTTGATTTAATAAAAGGGTTGTCAATTAGGATTTATCTTGTATCATTGTGGTATCCCAATCTTGGAAGCTTTCTTGAATTTGAAAATCCCTTTCTTGATAATTCACTATTTTTGTTCTGAATTCTGTTTTCTTGATTTTATTTAATTATTTTGTTACTACGTTCTTCTTTATCAACAATCATATTCCTTTTTGTTTAACTTAATTGAATTAATTAATTAATTGGTATTCATAGATACAGTCCCTGTAGATTCGATCTTTTTATTACTTGACGACGAAACCGTACACTTGCAGATTTCACGCATCAATAACCCTTTTATTAAATCTGAAATTTAATTGAAGGTGAATTACCCTAAATTAGTTAATGTTCTTTCTCAAGATACAAGATCTGTGCCCAATTAAATCAATTCCTACTCTCGTGGTAATTGAATTTAAATTGAACCCATTACGCTTTGTGGCAATTCATTGAATCCTCGAAAGGCTAAAACTACTCTCGTGATTTAGACCTTAAGTTCAATTCTTATGGTTCCAACACTTAGGTTCACCTCTCAAGTATGTCCCTAAATGCCTATGAGATGCAAATAAGTGGCAAAGCAAATTCACATGAATAAAAGCAATAAGGATTGAATCAAAGAACAATCAAGATTAATAAAAGGGGAAACAACGTCAATTAATCATTATCAATGTATCAAAAGGCATTGCCCAATCCTAGAAACAAAAAAAAACTACTCAGATATAGAGAAGAGGAGACAAGAAATCAAACTTAAAAACATCTCAAACCCGTAACAATGGAAGAAGAAGGGAGAAAGATGAAGATCCAAAGCCAAAGCCTCCAATGTGCCTCCACCAAAACCAAATTAGAATCCCCTCATTGTATTCAGAACCTCTATTTATAACCCTAGGGTTTTAATTGGCAAAAAAGCCCTAAAAGAAATAAAAATAACAACTAAAATTCTGCTGCACGCTGCGAACCACGGCCAGGCCGTGGAACTTACTGTCAGAATTCCATGGGGCCGTGGATCATTCCACGGCCAGGCCATGGTTCTCTCTGCCACAAGCCAATTTTGCATGCTGTTGAGTTCCACGGCCGTAGTTAGTTCCACAGTCGTAGTTAGTTCCACGGCTAGGCCATGGAACTCTCTGAAAGTCTCTTTTTGCACATTTTTGCTATCCATAAAGCTCCAACTTCAATCATGCAAGCTTCCATCCATTCCAATGTCAATTTAGCACCAATCCTACACAATAACACCACAAACACCGCAGTTATCCGAATTAAGGGAAAAACAAATAAAAAGTGAAACAAAAAATGTCTAAAATGCCTAAGAATACATGCAAAACAAGAACAAAATATGATGTTGTTTCACACACATCACCATACCGACTTCAGTTTACTCAACATCATCCTGTAGCCAATGTTTTTGCCCAGTCTCTTGACTATAAGAGCCTCCGTCCATAGGTTACTGAGTTCCTTTATCACCCCTTCATCAATGATAATATCTGGAATATCATCATTATATTCCACTCAGACCAGTCCTTTCTCAATGAGATCCATCTTTTCTCTTACTGGAAACAGCTCCTTCTTTCCAATAATTTTATCACGAAATGAGTATTTTTGAATAGTAGGAATCTTGGTCCCTCCACCATCGTCAGGGGAGTCTGCCGGCGGTGGGGTCACCTATTGCGCAGAGAACGTTATCCCTTCCATCGCAGCCATACTTGTTTGTTGATTTTCTAGTTTGATAAAAGATGGCTGGGATTTTCTTTCTTTTTTTCATATTCAAATTCAAATTAACCATTTTTTTTAGCTTTTGCCATATTATTGAGTTTGGCTTTTTTTTGTTATTTTTGTATTTTTAAAAATCCTGAGGTGAAAATGAATTATCTTGTTTGGTGTAAGATCAGAATAAATATTTTCATTTAAAACTTATTTTTAGGCATTTCTTTAATTAGTATTCCAATGAAATCATTTCTACTAGAGAAGGGTGAGTTGAGTTTATTCTCATCCCATGGAAATAGTTTTATCAAAAGACTTTCATTTCCTTTGCCATCTTTGTCCAACCTCCTCAAGCCTCAGTCAACTGACACCGACAATGAGAAAGAGGGCGCCGACAACGAGGCCCAGCCAGCAACAACAAGATGAAGCTAATGATGAAAAAAAGGATGTAGAAGACGAGACCTAACCGACAACTGACGCCAGGAAGGAGGACCGAATCAACTCCATTGGGGCTCCATTTTCAAGCATTCCAGCAGCCAACAATGGAGTTTTGGAGAGTTGGAAGGGTGAGATTTTATGGGTTCATGATTGCTCAACGAAATCAAAAATGGGTCTCGTCATTTTAAATCCCCCAACACTATCACCATTTTCATGGGTCTCGTCATTCGGTGAAAAAGTTCAGATAATTTTCAACCAAAAAGATTTTAGTAATAGGACTTGTAGCCAATGTTTTTAAAATTAGACTGGTTATTGAATTAGTTAAGACACTGATATACGGTTCATTGATTCAATCATGGTTGAACCGTAGTCAAACTAATGATAATTAAATATATATTTTTAATATTGTATAATATATTAAGTAATAAACTAACATACTAATATATCATATTATGTTATTTAGTGCTTTAAAGTCTCACATTATACAATAAGTGAGACATCTAAGCATACAACATATAAAAAAAGTAAGAGGAGGCTACAGTTATAAGTCCCACATAGAGTAGTAAGTGAAACATCCAAGCATAAAACCTATATAAAAGTCAAGAGAGGGGCAAACATTTATATTCCTTTATTAGGCCTTAAATGTTGGCCTTTGTAGCTTCACATTAGGCTTACAAAATAATTTTAAATGAGTTAAAAATTTGTTGACAAAAAAAAGAGTTTAATTTTGTTTTTAATAAAATCGGTTCAAATCGGTTTACTACAAATTGGTTTATTATCGATTTTATCGATTTTTGGTCAGTTTAGTCGATTCTTGACTAGTTCTAACTGGTTCTCTTAAAGGTCGGTTTTGTGGTTTAAATGGATCAAACCTTGACCAATCCGGTCGAACTGGTCAATCCAATCCAATTTTTTCAACATTGCTTGTAGGAGTAAAATGGAGCAATGTCCGTTTGCAAAACTAGCACGCACGACCACCATTTATTTAGCAATTTTTTTTTTGGTTATTTGTTTGTGCATATAAATTGCAAATATGTGATGTTTTTCTATTAGAAGGTTTTCCTTTTGCTAGATGTTATGAATTTGATTTTGGTGTTATGAATTCCATTAGATATTAGGTTGTAGTTGAGGATTTTTTGTAGATGTGTAACAATGAGATATTTTTGGAATGTTGTCAAATATTTATTGGGAATACTGTCTCAAACCAAACATAGGAATATAAGATTCTTCTTGAAAATAGTTGATACTTCTAAGAATAATCAAAGTTAACTAAACATATATTTGATAGGTTCATAGGAATGTCATTTCTTTAAATGTTATACCCAAGAATCATATTCCTAAGAATAAAAATCAACTCTTGAACCAAATATACTTTGTAAATAGTTAGGTTAGTGATTTTTTTATGTGGTCAACAAAATTGATTCAATTCTTACAACTATGTGATACTGAATAATAAAGCAAAACAAAAATTACAAGTTAGAAAGAATAATCATCACTAATTTTAAAATTTATTTTGGATATCCATTAGGTTTCCAATTAGTTTTCTCAAACATGTTACTTTCTAATTATTCTTGTCCACAAATTGTTCCACTACAATGTAATGATGATGCCACATTGGGTTTACTGTTGGTATATTTCCATACTTGACTCTTGAAATATGGTGTATTGTTTTAGACATTCTCGAGCTATTTTTTTTAATATTATCTTACTTTTTAAAAAATTTTATGTTGTGTTTGGATGGGCAATTTTGAAAAACCAAAGAATTTAAAATGATAAGGAATTCAATTGAAGCAATTGAATACCCATCATTTATGAAATTATCTGTTTGGATTATTACATCATATCTATCAAACATTCTCTCAAACAAAGTATGTGCAATACCAGAATCACTATAATCTACATAATCCTAAACACAATAATCAAACCATGTAGTTGTTTATCTTGATAGATCAATTTCCAAACATAATTCAGTGAAGAGTTTGAAGAACTATGCTTCTCATATTATACATGTTTGCTCGAGCTCATTGAAAGAGCATGTTGTTTGCCAGAAAATGACGGACACCAATGAGTTGTTGAAATTGTCCGAAAGATCGAGCATGAATTAGGTATTATTTCTTCAACAATGATATTTTCATAACATTTTTCTCTGATATCATTTTTTATATTATTTTTCATATCACTGATTACATTACTTTCTTCTTATCATCTTTTCTCACGTAATTACAATCATAAAAAAGTGATAAAAAGTGTGGTAAGAGAAAAGGTGTGGTGAGATAAACATTTTCCTTATTTCTTCAAGGTTGAATTAAAATTTAATTCCAATATTTTACATAATTTTTAAATTTTTCCTTATATATATATTTTAAATAAGTTCTTATACTTATAAATATTTTCAAAATAAACCCTACTATCAATTTTTATTATAACACAATTAATTTAATCTATACTAAACATTTTACGAAAGAAAAAAGAGTATCTAAAAGAATACATACTAAATAACATAGCACTTATTCAGAAGAAATGAATATTTACATGAGCACTTATTGGAATGTAAGAGCATCTATTGAACAATTTATATATAATAGATCATCCAAAAGAACATTTACTAGACAAAGGAGCACTTATTAGATTAGTCAACTAACAATGTTATAACAACGTTATAACAAAGGTTGACGGTAAAGACTGTTTTAAAAATATAAGGATTAATTTTAAAAAATTTATAAAAACTAAATTAAAATAAGTAAAAAATATAAGAACCAAAATTTTAATTCAATATTTCTTCAAATTCACCGAGCCTCATATCGAAGAAGCCATAGGAATAGCTTAGGGGCCTCAGCAAATCCTTTAGGAACTTCTTCGTGAACCTAATGAGAAGCCATAGGAATGGAAACAAAAAAAAGGGAAAAGTTCTTTGCTTCCATGGTTAAGCACACCAATAAGAAACATTGAGAAGCCATAGGAACGTGAGCAGAAAAGAGGGAGCGACTCTTTGCTTCTATTGTTGTAGCTCAAAAAGAAGGAATTTCCAAAGTTTCATCTCTTTTGCTGTTATTTCAAAACTCTAATTTTGAGATTAAGATCTAAGATTGAAATGACTGAGAAATTTCAAAATCTTTTTATCAAACATCCAAGCAGAGAATTTATGGGATGGTATTTTAAATGCTATTAAAAACTACATTCCTCCCTTAAAATTCTTTTTCTAGCCTATAAGTTTAGGGGAAGAAATGTTATCCCATTTTAAAGTTAGCACATCACATGCGTTAATGATAGCTTATGATAGTACATATAAATATCATATTAGTGGAAAGAGAAATGTTTTACGTGTAATTTTATATATATATTATATTTATAAAATATATATTAATATAAAATAAATATTAAATTAATTTATATATAATTATAATATTTTTATAAAATACAAAATAAATTTATAAATAAATTAAAAAATTTAAATATATAAAAATTAAACAAATAACAGGAATATAATAAAAAAATCTAAAGAGTCTAGGAATGGAAATCCCAAGTTTCTCGTTGATAGAAACAAAGTGTGGGTTCCAGTGTAATGAACCTTAGTCATGGATAACACACAATTTTTTTTTTTTTTGTGTTAATCAAACTATATTTTGACTTTAACTGTCTAGGAAAATTGAACTGAATTCCTTTTAACTAAAGTTTTAAAAAAAGTAGTTGAGTAACTACCAAATCTTAGAATAGATAGATATTTTTAGACAAAAAAATGTTAAGAAATATTTAACACTAATTAAAGAATCTTATATAATTGAGAAGTACACCAATTTCCTTATTCTTTTTGGTGTAGGTTTGTTAAAATTTGCTGAACCCATCCCACCAATCAATTTATTGTATAAATTAAGCAAGTCGAGTTTATATTTTAGTGAATAGTTTAAGGATAATTTTATGATATCCATATTCTTTTAAGTATAATACCCATTAAATATTTCATCGACAAATGGTTATTTTTAATAGAATTTCAAATATTTATTTCTCTAGTTTGGAAATAAGTATTTATCATTGATATTGGCCTAAATAAATTGGCCCATTTAACTTTCCTATGTGTCAGAGACATTTATTATTGAATTTTTTTGGTGAAAACATTTATTATTGAACTAAAGACTATGTTACTTTTATATTTTATGTATGTTTTGAGTATGTATTATAGATCTTTTTGTTTATAAAGCAAGTTTCGGATGAGCAGGGTTTAATGAACAATAATACTTATAGTACCATTCTATAAGTATTATTGTAGAGTAGTATATACAATAATACTTATATATGATTTACTATGAAAGATTATAGACATTTAATGTATGTAAGTATAGAATTACAGTATTTAAGTAATTGTTTTTTTTAATATTTATGTTTGAGTTTATTAAAAACATAAATGATTTTTTTTTCAAAAAGGACTATGCTAAACATCTCAAAAAGTCATAACCTGAAGATAAGTGTTCTTTTTAATTAAAAAAATTAAATTAAATAAAAACTTGAAACTGAAAATAATGGTGTCATTTGACATGGATGCACCACATGGTGGACCACCTTTGTAACAGGGGTGATCACGGGTCGGGTTGGGTCAGGTTTAAGGGAGAAAAATATTCAAACCAATCATGTGAGTTCAGGTCAGGTCAGGTCAGGTTTAGGGAAAAAATTTGAGTAACCCGAATCGAACTAACTCAATTAGAATCGGATTGGTTCGGGTTGGTTAATCGGGTTAATCGGGTCACCGGATCAAGTTGTAAGAAAAAAATAAAAAAGGTTTGAATATAGGTAAAACGACGTCGTTTTATTGGGTCATCGGGTCCGGTCATCAGGTTGGTTCACTAAACCCGTTATCCAAACCGATATTCGAATGGGTTTATCGGATTTGACATGAACAGACCCGATTACCCGAACTGACCCAAATATATGTGGTTGGGTCGGGTTGACGAGTCGGCGGATCGGATTGACGGGTCGGCGGATCAGGTTGTGCACCCCTACTTTGTAACTTGTATTAACCAGTTTTTCAACTTGATAATTTGGTCCATGTATTTATCAATATTTCATTTCTAGCACATGTTTTGTTTGAATTGTTGAGATGCCATTTGAGTAACCGGTTTTAGTGATGATGAATATCAAACCTCCATGTCTTCTGGGTTATCATGCTCAAAGAAGCCCAATATACATAGACAGAACCAACAATCTCTCATACCACAAAACAACAAAGCTTTCTGCTTCAAACTATTGAAAACAGAGCAAGAAAATTACCGAGAAAATGAAAGAAAAAAAATCAGATCCACCAAATTGAAGCTTAGATCCACCAATTTCTTCACATAACACTCGCTTTTGAAAAAAACCAAATTGAAAAAACATGATTCTAATTGGTTTGATATTTTTGGTTCAATTCAGTGTGTTTTAGTAGTTCAGTTCGGTTCTGGATAATTTTTGCCCACCCGACCAGTCATGGAATCATGTATAACAACTGATAATTCTGTAAAGGAACCAAAAACACAACCCCACTTTATAGAAAAACAGCACTTGCTTATTATACACATTATACATACAAATACAATTTGTGTACACAAATTCAATTTTGTTCAAATACGGGATTTAAAGAACACTTGCTCAAATATGAGATTTCGTTCAAATACTATTTATGTACCAATACACAATTTTAGTTCTGTATTCAATTATATGCAATTACAAGATTTCAGGGGTTATATTTGCAAGTAACCAGTGCTCGCCATTCATCGTTCATGTCTCTCTTACTTAATTTTAGGGGTGTAAATGAGTGATTTGGTTCAGTTCTTGAGGAAAAATAAATCTGAATCAATCAAAATCAATTGGTTTGGTTTGATTTGATTTTTGTATTTTTTGATAGTCAAATCTGAATCAAACCGAATCGAACATCTATGGATTGGTTTGGTTCAAGTGATCGGGTTGGTCATTTTTTTAACACAAAAATCAGCTAAATAATTTGCTTTCCATAGGAAAAAAAATACATAATAAACTTATGAAAAAATTTCTAAAAATAGAATCAAACTTATTGATTTGAACACTAATAATTATTTCATGTTTCAGAATGTGTATTAAAATGTTCATAAAGAGGGAATAAAGAAACATATTGATATTTGTATTAAGAAATTATATTTGAATAAGTTAAAAAATTCTTCAAGAGAGATTTAACTTGACAGGTTGTATATTACTACTATTCAATTAAAGAGGAAGCTGTGAGACTACTAACTTGAAGGTATATATGTAACCAATTGAATCCCTAAGGATATTAGTTGAGCTAATGGAGACTGGATTAGTTGAACTTTGAATCAGCAACCTAGCGAATCTAAAGTCTCCAACATTTACAATCATATCTCCATCTAAGAAAATGTTGTTGGGTTTCAAATCACAGTGCACAATAGGAACTTCACTAGTATTGTGCAAATAATCCAATGCACAAATAGCATCAATATCTATATTCAGTCTCTCTATAAGGTTCAACCCATTTTCGTTTGCATGTTTCTCTTCCCCTTAATCTAATCTTCCAAGTTCCCATTATTTACGTACTCATAAACCAAAACTAGAAATTCATTATTTTTAAAATCAATACTAGAACATTTAAAGTCAATTTATCGTTTCTAAGTTTCAAAGTTCAGATGATGTTGTTGCTGTTACCTTCACTTTTCTATTGTTTATGTATAGTAGTAAGCAAATTGTCAGACATAGTATCAGTGTTACCACTGTAACTATGATTATGTAATGTCTAACATGCCTTCTTTCATGGCGATGTGGCTCACATGCAAAATGCAAGTAAATTTTTTTATTACTTTCTAAATGGACAGCAGAGAGATTTTGGAAAATTCCATCACTAGGAATGGTTCATTTTAAATCATTATAAGAGAGGTTCAAAAGTTGAAGGACGTGTAGATTTTGAAGCTCAATAGGAATGGATCCAGAGAGTTGGTTGGAGGAAAGATCCAATTTCCAAGTCTCTCACCTCTCCACGAGTTTTTAGAATAACACTTGATAACATATTTTTGACCAAAAACAAATTTTTCAAGCTCAAACAATTGCTGAATGAGTTGGGAATGTCACCAAACAATTGTTAATTTTTTAATTTTTCAATATATACTATGCCTAATATTAACTAGAGTTAATTTTATAATCCAACCAACTTATTTAAGAAACTGATGATGAAATAAGTTAGAAAATTAGTAATTATGCAAACCATGAATAATTATTATTAATAGAATTAAAACACTAGTATCTCTTTCTACATTAGACGAATGGTGCTGTCCGAGCTGTGGTAAAGTAGATCTGGCCTGAACTGTGGTAGAGCAGAACTTACGGTGAGATGCGGTGTCGATGAGCATAACCGAATATTTTGACAGAAGAATTTTTTGACCTTCTGCGTTGGACGAAGACGACGTTTTAGGAGTTGAGAACTGAAAAAGTATTACAAAAAGTCAAAACAATAAGTAGTAGTAAAAAAAAGTTATAGCATAAATTAAAATAATAATAATAATAATAAAATATATAAATATATGGTTTGGTTCTGTTTTGAAATTTCAAATCCTAGAACCAAACTAATTAAACTTTAATCGATTTAAGTTTTATCCGAACTAATTAATATATCAAAATCAAACCAAACTAATTTAATTAGTTCAGTTCAGATTAATCAAGTTAGTTGAGTTATCCGAACCAATTTACACCTCTATAATTTAACGACTCCCATGACGATCCATGTTAAATGACACCGAAATTAGTACCCAAACAACTTAAAAGCCCACAAGATCTAACAAATCTCTTTCCAAAAATGTTATCAAAGCCCACAAATTTACATTAAGCAAGTCGAACTGATATTTATGAATTCATTTAAATTTAAGTAATTTTGACACGACTGGGCTGATGAGATGTTTGGACTCAATTTCAGCTATAGTAAGCTCAGGAAATGTAAAGACGAAAAAAACCTTATCGTTGTTGAGAATCAGAAATGCAAATTTGGAGAAGGAATCAATTCGCTTATGGCTTATGCAGAGAGTAACAACTTGGTTGGGGGGTAGATTGGTCACAAATCATTTAACTAAGGTTGTGCCGTGCAGTGCAGCAGCGAAACCCAAGCAAACAAACACTTGTGTATTGTTTCGTTACATTACATAATAAATGAATGACAGTGAGCCCACGAAGACAGGCACATACAGAAGAGAACCTCGAACATCAGACGCAGGCACTCGCAAGTCACAACACAACGCATCACTCTCTCTCGCCGATACATAAACAAGGTGAAGGAAGCTCTCAATCTCTAAATTTCGCAATTTCTAGGGTTTTGTTTTCCAAATTCCACATTTCAATTCAAACAACCTCTCTCTGCTCTCTACTATTGCAACCAACACGAAATGTATTGTTGCCTTCCCTCTTTTCACTTTTCTCTTTCACCCTTCTATGCTGCATGTTAGGTCTGTTCTAACATTACCACTGCAATTCTTTAATCTTTTCAATGTTGTGTGTAAAGTTCCCCCCCCCTTTTGGCTCAATTTTCTCTGTCAGAGACTCTGAGTTCGATGGTAAAGGTTCTAATGTTGTGATTAAGCTTTGATTCGTGGGATATTACTCTGTATTCTGATTTACCTTCAATGCCGTTCCTTTATTGCTTCTTTGATTTGAGTTGTCGCTAACCTTTTTTTTTTTCTGTTCGTTTCGGTCATTTTATAATCTAATATTCTCTTGATTCGCTATTTCCCTGAATCTGTTCCAGCACTAGAATTGTTTAAAGTTTTCATCTTCATTTCAAACTTTACTAGTACTATAAAGTTGGATTGGGTTTCATATTCTTCTCAGTGGGGAAAAAGTTGTTTCCTTTCTTCAACCTATTTCTGAGGTTGGGTATTTTACTATGTATGCTTGACTTCTGGTAGAAAATAGTTCATTTGGTTCGGAGATCTATTATTATTATTTTAATTCTGACTTTTGACTTATGGCCAATTGGGATTCTACACTTTTTTTTTGGGGTGTAATCTTCTACACTTAATTATAGTGTTGTAATTGTAATTGTAATTGTGATGCATGTAAGTGCGGTGTCTGAGAAATAATTAAAAAATTTTCAAATTGGATTTTATATTTGCTTTTATGCATTGTTAATTTGATGCTATCTATATCGAGGATGTTGCTTCATCAATTGCTGTCTCCGTCTTCCTGACCTCTTTGTCTTTGCTTCTCTTTGTTTTAGCTTCTACTTTGCATTTTGTTATTATATATTTAATATGTTTAAATGCTGGTAATTTTTTTTCTTATACAATGATTTTGAAAGTTGACGTTACAAAAATTGTTTTGGCGTGTGAAATTGTCGTGGCCTTATATAGTTTCCATTTTTTTTTGTTGGCTTGCAGTTATCAACTTTCATATAGCAAAACGACAGCAGAGATAGGAATTATTTTGGCTGTCAGATTACTTCCTTTTGTGTTTTATGACTGTGTCAGGTTTTCACTATGAGTGGTGCACCTAAGAGATCTCATGAAGAGACTGTTCATCCATCATCAAAGCACCCGCATGAAGATTCGGGTACATATTCCAAGTTGGCTTCATCAGTTTCAAATGAGTACCATATGCCTTATGATATAGGTCAGGATTCCCGGGTGGCAAAAGCACCCCGAACTGAATTTCGTGATGCAGATAGAAGATCTCCTCTTCATTCAGTGTATCGGATGCCGTCATCTTCAAATGATGCTCATGTAGATCATCCTGTTGGCACTGAGAACAGGATAGAATCAAGGGATTCCAAGGACAGTAGAGATCTTCGGTTTGAGAATCGTGATACAAAGACAGAGAAGAAGGAGCTGCATGGTGAAGCAAGAAGGGATCCTCAGAGTGCTAAGACTGAAAAGGATGTGCGTGTTGAAGGTAGAGGAGATGACAATAAGGATGTCAGATATGATCGGGATAGTCATAATGATTTGAAAGGTGACAATAAGACAGAAAAGGATGGTTATGGTGTGGTTAGCAGCCACTTGAACTGGAAAGATTCAAAAGAGTACCATAGGGGAAAAAAATATTCTGATGCCCCTAGTGGGAGTTTGGACACCTGGCATATGTTGCGTGGCAATACACAAGGCCCATTTGAGGTTGGGAAGGAGAGTTCAACAGTAGAAGAAAGGGATTATGTGGAAGCTCATGAGGCTGTTGGGGAGAACAAAGTTGATTCTAAAGGTGATGATAGATCTAAAGAGAAAGATAGAAAGAGAAAGGATGTGAAGCATCGGGACTGGGGGGAGAGGGAAAAAGAAAGAAGTGATCGCAGAAACAGTATACAAGTTTGCAATACTAGTGGTGACTGCAAAGAATCTGCCAAGGAAGATAGAGATGTAGAAAGGTGGGAGAGGGAGAAAAAAGATCTTCCAAAAGAGAAAGAAAATTTTAAAGAGAAGGAAAAGGATCAGAACAGGAGGGAATCATGGAATGGAATGGAGAAAGAGGTTTCAAATAATGAGAAGGAACTTGGTGATGGATCGGTTAAATTGCCAGAACAAGAAATTGTGATACCAGAGCAGAAGAAACAAAAAGATGTTGATAGCTGGAAAAATGTTGATAGAGAAGCTAGAGAGAGGAGAAAAGAAAGGGATGCTGATTTAGAAGGAGATAGGCCTGAAAAGCGCAGTAGGTACTTTGACAAGGAATCAGACGATGGAGGTGCTGACGGGGAAGGGGCAGTAGAGAAGGAGAGGGAAGTCTATAATTATGGTGGTCAGCACCGTAGGAGGATACAACGATCAAGGGGGAGCCCTCAGGTGCCTAATCGGGAGTCTCGTTTCAGATCCCGTGCCCAAGACAATGAAGGGTATTTTCTTCCTCCACCTTTCTTGGTTATTCATTGTTTGCAAACATGGTTGTCCAATAAGTATCTTTTCATTCAAATATCTTGCGAAATTGCTTATAGATTTTCTTTTTAACTTATACCATGTGTTTCAGTTATAAAAGTTGAAGCTTCAGAATTCCATTAGATAGAAGTTTCTTTATCTTAATTGATTGAATCCTACTTTTATGGTGTTTGTAATTAAGGTCCTTCATACTATATTATCTTTTAGTAACTATATATGGCTATATATTTTGCAGGTCTCAAGGTATGCTGTCATTTTGTTTCACTGGCTTGATGTAACGTAAGACTACTGATTTTGTGCCTTCATGAAGTAATGCGGGTTTCAACAGAATTTGCTTTGATTAGCCCATTGCTTTACATTTTATGATATATTCTCTTCTTTCATATTTACACATCTCATATAGACTTCCTTCTTAATGTGTTCTGTAATGTGGTACTGTTATCATGTGCTAGTCAATTGTTGGTACTAATTGTTGATGGATTGGAGAAGATTAGAGCTTGATATCCCTTGCTACCCTTTCCTTTGCATGTCCATTATATATCAGTTTATGGTATTTCAGGTAAAGTAGAAGTATCATCTGTTGCTTATAAAGTTGGTGAAAGCATGCAAGAACTGATAAAGTTGTGGAAGGAATATGAATCATCTCAATCTCAAATGGAAAAAAATGGTGAAGGCTCTAATAATGGCCCCACTCTGGAAATTAGGATACCGTCTGAGTATGTCATTGCCACAAACCGCCAAGTAAGATAAAGTTTTTTTTTTTAAATTATTATTGTAAAATTGTTGCATGTGTGCCATCCTTTATTTATTTATTTATTTTTTGGGGTGTGGGGTGGGTGTGTTGGTGTCTTTTTTTTTATTAAATGGAAGACTTTTTCTCCTGCTTGTTGACACTAGTGAAGTCTTTGTTGCTTGTTTTGTTTTCTCTTGATTTATTTCTTGGGTTATTTTATGCTTGTATACTTCTACTTGCATGTTGCACCATGTAAGATAACATATTTTTGTTATTTGTCTAAGCAAAGTTTGAGGATTTTGATCCATAGAGGCTGATGATCATGCTCTTTAAATGATTTTTACTCTTATTATTCTTATAAAATTATTTTGCATGGCTATTCCCTCTACTTTCTTTCAGTTTCCCTTTGGTTTATCTTATGCTTGTTGTTGATGCAATAAATACAATGTTTATAGTCCATTTAAAATTTTTTAAGTAACTTACATTGGTAGTTTTTGTAAATTCTTCCTTGCCATTAGCATAAATTTGTTGAAATACTTAAATACTGATTTGAACCTTTTTGCTTCCTCATTTAATACTTTTGAGACTACTATATTAGTTCCTTGCAGCTTGGACTGTAGTTGACCATTTTCCATAATTCTCATGCTCATTCTGGAAACTATTAGAGACCCATTATAAAGAGCTGCTTGTCAAAAAATTTAAAAATACTCGTATTTGCTCTTTGATTTGGTTTCAATATTGAAAGGTCCTTTTCCAGATAACTGAACATTCATTGTTGGTTTTTTCTAATAAATTTTTTATCTTTATGTTTGGGTTCTGAGCTTTCCAAAATGATAGTGCTGCCTTTGTTCATGAAGAGTAGTAATAATTATGTCAAATTATGTAGGATAAAATTTATTTTCTGATGTCTATATGTCTTTAGTAGTTCAAGAAACAACAAAAATGAGTGCTTTGTCATCGAGGTAGTCAAACTGTGGATTTTTTAAAAAATCTGTATGAATGCATTGCAATTATCAAAAACATTTGTATGTTGGATTGCTACAAACCTTAACCAAAAAAACAAGATGTTGGTCAGAAATCAATTATGGTTCACTTTTGGTATTGGGCTTTATTGTTATATTATATATATCTTTAAAGTAAATTGCCTTTTGCTAGGTAATTCAATTCAGTTGTTTGAAAAGCACCAAGGGAGTCATATTCTCCCCTTTTAAATGAAATGTTATATTTTTTTACTGTTTGTGAAACGTTAAAAGTTATGGGTATGGTAATTCAGTTTTTCTTAGACTTAATTGTAGCTGTGTGATATCCCCCCCCCCCCTTCTCTCCTCTCTACGTAGCACTATCTGGGCCATTTTCTGCTGTTTAGAAGCCTTGGTTTAAATTTTGTTGTAAAATTGGGATTCTGAGTCTTCTAGGAACCCTAAGGTTGGAACATATTATTAGTTGTGTTTCTTCCACCAATTTCATTGTCAAATTCTTTAAATAACATTGATTCTAATGCTTTCATGATCTGATCTAGCCTCTATTAACCTTTAGAGTTGAATATTTTAAAAATGTTGTTTGTCTATTCATCCAGGATGCACTCAGACATCAATATCCATATTCTGCCAATTATCTGGTACCTTTTGATTTATCTGAATCTTCTTCTGCTTCTTCCTCCTGTATGTGAGACTGAATGGTTTTTTTGTCAAGTAGCTATGCCCTATCTTCTAGAAGTCCTTAGAAGATTAAGATCCTTGCTTGCTAGAGTATTTTTGCAACCAAAAAACCCTAGTTCTGAACTTTTCAATTGGTCTTGAATAGTTTTCAATATGTAAGCCTTCCTACACCTCTGTCCTACAGCATGCTTTTTACATTGAACAGGTAAAATTCACTAGGTTGGTGACAATTAGGATATATGATTTGTCAACTGTACTATATTCCATAGCCTTGAGGTTAAAATTATTCTTCAGAAATTATTGATGCGATGTAAATTGGACTAGACTTGCTGGTATGGCCCTACAGTCAAGTCCAGTCCAGTCTGGCCATCTATGAGTAACTAGTGTGAGTCAAACCTGGTTGAAACTCCTTTGAACTTGCTGATAATAAGGAGTTAGTCCATGGGGCTGAACTGGATGATTTTTAGTGCTTATTTTTTTGAAAGTTTTTAAGCATCTTTCTATAAGTCTTATTTAAAGTGAATAAATGTGATACAAACTGAGTTTAATTGATAGAGAAAAGGGAGACCAGCTCCTTACACCAGAAATGAATCTTGGAAATTCTTGGGAAACAAGAAGACACAGAAATGAAAAACACAGAAAAGAGAAACTCCAAGAGAGAATCCCAGCCTTAGGAATGACCAATCCCACCCAATACCTCACTCTACAATTCTGCCTATGTCCCCCAAGCCTCCCCTCTCTCATTTATCCCACTATCCTCTGACAGAATCCACTCACACTCCTCTCTCCTCAGCTGCCACTTGTCTGGGTAATTACAATAATATCTCCAATGCATATTCCCTTCTACCACTCACTGCCTAAACTCTAGTAATAGGGGGACATCTATCAAAATGAAACTTTTTACTTAATTATACTAAGTTAAAATGTTATTTAATTAACCATTTTAATAAAATAAAACTATATGTGGCTGATTTGTGTTTTAGAAGTGGAAGAAATTCCTTGTCTTGAGTTTTAAACTAAAGAAAGTGAATAGTAGGAGCTTTTTCTTCTGCCTAGTTGTTGTCCCTTTTTCTTTTCCATCAGTATTTTGGGGAGCAGAGGTGTTTCATTTGATGATAATGATTGATGAGATGAAAATCTTTTATGCACCCCAAGTAGGGTTAGACGAGTACTACAAGATAAAATTTTGAGAGGATTTAGAAGATTGAGTTTAGGGAATACCATTAGGAGAGAAGATTTTTCTAAGAGGGGACCTGAATGGTCATGTGGGGAGTGAATCTAAGGGGTATGAGGGTTTGCATGGGGGTTATGGTCTAAGAGTAGTTAATGTAGAGGGCAAAGCGATTCTAGATTTTTCGGTAGCGTTTGATTTTACAATAGCTAACACTTGTTTTAGGAAGCGGGAATATCATCTTTTCACATATAGAAGCGGGGTTCTTGCTCTCAAATTGATTTCTTTCTAATAAGGAAATATGATAGAAAGCTTTGCATGAATTGCAAAGTCATCCCTGGAGAGAGCTTGACTACCCAACACAGGGTTTTGGTTATGGATGTATGGGTTAAGATGAGAGTAAGGAAAAATTGTCGATACAGAGAGCCAATGATCAAATGGTGGCAACTAAAGGGCGGAAAACAATGCTCTTTCAAAGGAGGATTATGGAGGAAGAGATTTGGGAAGTACAAGGGAGTGCTAATGATATGTGGAACGAGATGACTAAAGGGATTAAGAAGGTAGCAAAAGAGACACTCGGTGAATCAAGAGGCTTTGGACCTAAGGATAAAGAATCTTGGTGGTGGGACGCAAGTTTACAAGATAAGGTTAAGGTTAAAAGAGAATGTTATAAAGCTTGGCATGTGTGTAAAAATGATGAAAATTTGGAAAAAATATAAGGCAACTAAAAAAGATACTAAGAAGGCGGTGAGCGAGGCGAAAACTAAAGCGTTCAACGGGTTATATCAATCGTTGGGCACCAAAGATGGAGAAAGGAATA
Source organism: Ormosia semicastrata (assembly GCA_029884595.1). Lineage (NCBI taxonomy): Eukaryota > Viridiplantae > Streptophyta > Magnoliopsida > Fabales > Fabaceae > Ormosia > Ormosia semicastrata. Next base: position 42,328,056 of record JAQQTO010000059.1, read on the forward strand.
TCTACAGGCTTGCTAAAAGTAAGGAAAGGAAGACCAGAGACTTGAATCAAGTGAAATGCATTAAGGATGAAGAAGGTAAAGTCTTGGTTACGAAACAAGACATCAAGGATCGATGGAAGGATTATTTTCACAAGTTATTTAATGAGGAACATGAGACATTAGGGGACTCGGACATTCTAAACATTAGAGAGGAGGACCAAAATAAAATCTTTTATCGTAGAATTCGGGAGTTTGAGGTAAAAGAAGCATTGAAGAGGATGGATAATGGAAAAATGGTCGGACTGGATAATATACCTATTGAGATATGGAAGTGCCTAGGAGAGAAAGGTATAAGCTAGCTCACAAAGTTATTTAACGAGATAATGAGGTCTAAGAAAATGCTAAATGAATGGAGGAGAAACACTTTAATTCCTATTTATAAGAATAAGGGAGATATACAAAACTGTGTAAATTATAGAGGGATTAAGCTCATGAGTCATACCATGAAGTTATGGGAAAGAGTAATTGAAAGGAGATTAAGACGAGACTCATATTTCAAAGAATCAATTTGGTTTTATGCCTGGGAGGTCAACCATAGAAGCAATCTATCTTCTACGAAGATTGACGGAGAGGTATTAGAGGAAGCAAAAAGGCCTACGCATGATTTTCATTGATTTGGAAAAAGCCTATGATAGTGTACCGAGAGAGATCTTGTAGAAGACTTTGGAGAAGAAAGGAGTTCGTATCGCCTATATTCGAACAATCCAAGATATGTATGATGGGGCTAAACTAGTGTGAGAACACAGGGTGGGGTCACAAAAGATTTCCTTATAGCTATAGGACTGCACCAAGGGTCAACTTTGAATTCATATCTTTTTACCTTGGTCTTGGATGTGCTTACTGCGCATATCCAAGAGCCGGTGCCACAATGTATGCATTTTGCAAATGATATAATCTTAGTTGGAGAGTCGAGAGAGGAAACAAATGGGAAGCTAGAGCTATGGAGACGAGCTTTGAAAGAACATGCCTTTCGTCTAAGTAGGAATAAGACGGGGTATATGGAATGTAAGTTCAATAAGAAGCGTGTTAATGCTAGCTTAGCGGTGAAAATTAGATATCATACCATACCACAAGTCACATAGTTTAGGTATCTTGGATATATCATACAAAATGACAGAGAGATAGAGGGAGATGTAAACCATAGGATTCATGAGGGAGATGTAAACCATAGGATTCAAGCTGGATAGATGAAATGGAGGAGTGCTTCAAGAGTTATTTGTGATAGAAAAGTGTCTCTCAAACTTAAAGGTAAATTTTACCTCACAGCTATAAGGCCCGCGATGTTGTATGTTACTGAATGTTCGGTGGTAAAAACCTAACAAGAGCATAAGATCAGTGTCGCGGAGATGAGAATGTTGCGCTGGATGTGTGGCCATACAAGACAAGATAGGATTAGGAATGAATGCATTAGAGAGCAAGTAGGGGTAGTACCTATTGTGGAAAAGATAGGAGAATCTCGCCTTAGGTAGTTTGGACATATAAAGAGAAGACCCTTAGAAGTTCCTGTAAGAAGAATAAATCAAGTGGAGAATAGCTCAATAACTAGAGGTAGAGAAAGACCAAGAAAGACTATAGGTGAAACGATTAAAAAAGATTTAGATTTGAATGACATTTCTGAAGACTTGGGTTATGATAGGGTACAATGACGTCATTTGATCTATGTAGCCGACCCCACCTAGTGGGAAAAAGGCTTGGTTGTTATTGTTGTTGTTGCTTCTTTGCCTTTTTCTATCTATATCTTTAAAATTAAACACGGGATACTATTTAAATATGCTTTTCTTATTGATGCTATACCATCCATGTCTTGAGTTGAGAATTACATTATTATATTCAGGTCAGAGGTGGCCAGCTTTGGGGGACTGATGTGTACACATATGACTCAGATCTTGTTGCTGGTATGTGTCTTTACAAAAAGGATGCAGTTAGCTTTTTTTAACAAATGACAGGAGGTGACATGTTTGACATCAGTATTGATTTGCAATTTTGTTGCATAGTTCTCATGCATACAGGTTACTGTCGCCCAACAGCTTCTCCGCCTCATGCAGCCATACAAGAGTTGCGTGCAACCATTCGGGTGCTACCTCCACAAGATTGTACGTCCATACAGCTTACCTTACTTGTTATAAATCAGAAAGATGATAATCATCCCTTGGCACTATATATTGTCTTTATAACTTATTATTGTCTCTAAGTGGCCTTGAAGTAAGAACTTAGAATAAATTTATGATGTATTGTCATGGTTTTTGCTTATATGATGCAACAACAGCAACAGCAAAAGCTTTTTTCCACTAGATGAGGTCAACTACATGGATCAAACGATGCAATGTCAAAAACCAGGTTTTTAGAAAGGCCATTTAGATCTAGGCCTCTTCTTGACAAGTTTTTGCTTATATGAATATATGATGAATATATAAAATCTCCCAGTTGAACTATAGTTTGCCATTAAGTGATTTTAAAAGGTTTATTATTCTTTACAAAAAAAAATGTTTATTATTGGGTTGTTCTTTTCAGAAACATTAAACTCTGAATTTGCTTGAGTACAAATAGATATCAGTGGCTCATATGCTCACTAAATTGATAGCATTTAATGCTTACAAATTTTGCTTGAGAAAACATGTAAGTTGTTTGACACCAGAGAAAGAGGGAAAAAGAAAAAATGGAACATATATGTTATTACAAGTTGGATTACAACTTTGAAATGCTCTCTTGAAGTACAACTCTGGATTATTTGTTTTGCAAAATTAATGTGTAAATTGAATTAAGTGCAGCTGTTCAGGAGACATAAGGTTGAAGGAAGCAAGGAAGAACAGGAGGGAGAGACATATTGATGGCTGGCTATTGTTATCTTTAGGATGGATTTGCAGGACCTGACTGAAATAATCAAGTGATATAAAATATTATACATAAACATTGAAATAATAGGAATAAGAAGACTAAGGCACTTTTAAATTTAGAGGGTCTTGCAATGAGGTTCGGTCCCAGAGCCTTGGTCTTGGGATTTTATAGGGAATGAAGTTGACTCTTCTGAACTGAAATTTACTTCTTGTACCAGAAGAAGATAGCGGTACTTCTTGTATCATACAGTCATGCCTACTACACTTCTGCACCAAGCACCTCTTGAAACTTAATTGTGTACATAATTATTTTCTTGGAGTTTAATATATTTATTTATCTTATTATAGTGGGCAAATTAGCCAGTTTTGTTGGTTTCCCTTCTGCTTTTGCAGTTACTGATACTATTTTTCCTTTGAAGCTTTATTCGGATAATCTAAAGATATAATTATGTATGTAATACCAGGCTATATTTCCACACTGAGAAACAATGTACGTTCCCGTGCTTGGGGTGCGGCAATTGGATGTAGTTATCAAGTTGAGCGGTGTTGCATTGTGAAGGTAGTAACGGAAGCCCTGCAAAATCTCCTATTGTCCTTTGCAATTTTTGCCCTATGAAGTTATCTGATCTCTTCGGTGCAGCCTCATATGCATTAGATAGTTTCATATAAACTACTTCATTATTTTCCATAACAAATATAATGTCCTTTTTTCACTTTGATAATTCATGCCTTTTCAGAGAAGTTTCTGAGTTTTGCATTAATGTTTTATTTACTGTTTTCATAACATGTTAAACTTTTTAATGAGGACATTATCTTTGGGATGGTAGTGCTTGTGCTTGGAATGGGCACATGTACACATTGACACCTGCGTCTGTGCACAAGCATTTACATGGACATATTTATAAATTTATTATAGGTTGGACCAGGTACCTATCAATATTAAAAACTTAATATCTAACTGTTCATTTCGTTGGTCTTCAGAAAGGTGGTGGAACTATTGATCTTGAGCCTTGCCTTACACATACATCAACTGTTGAGCCAACCCTTGCTCCAGTGGCTGTTGAGCGGACAATGACTACTAGGGCTGCAGCTTCGGTTTGTCCTGGATCTTATAATAAGCAAACCTTGCATGCAAACTTTAATCAATAATTATTTGAGATTTTAGATTGTGATCCATACCTGCTTTATATATGTTAATGTCAGTAAATTTGATTATAAAAATAGTTAAAAGTTTTGGTGTTTTAATTGGTGTTGTATTTTGGCTGTTCAATTCATTAAATTTTATTTTCTGGCTTCAGAAATTGTGCATTGTTCTGCTTTCTAAGATAGATTTTTTGTTGTTTTTGTTTTCCTTTGTGTGTGTTTTGGGGGGGGTTCAACTTTGTGCAAACACATACTGTTTTTTGTTTTTTACTGGATCTGTTTTGCACTTTCCAGGAGATAGCTTTCTATTGGTTGCCATAATAAGTGTTATTCATTTCTATAAAAGGAAAAATCTTATTCATAAAAACAATTGTATTTGAGAAGAATTTTATGTTTCACTCATGTTAAAGTCTGGGATTTGTGTAGCTAGCTTAGCTAGAAAGACCTAGTTGTTACCATCTTACATGGTGGCCGTTATTTTTCAGAATGCATTGCGGCAGCAAAGATTTGTTCGAGAAGTCACAATACAGTACAACCTCTGCAACGAGCCTTGGTATGCTAATTTTTGTTGCTAAAGTGACTAATCCAATTTTGTGTTTTGTGATAGTGCAAAAGTAATAGAAGCCAATATGTGTTATTTTGGTAATATTTGAAAATATATTGGCTTTTAACATTGCAATGTGGATTGGGTTGCAGTATTTCCTTTCCTAAATTAGATACCTGATCCAACACTTCTATTTTGCAGCTTACCTTGATTTTAGTTTTTATAATTATCCATGCTCATGATTATAATATTCATAATCATCAGGATCAAATATAGTATAAGCATCGTTGCTGACAAGGGTCTAAAAAAGCCACTCTACACATCTGCTCGCTTGAAGAAGGGAGAAGTTTTGTATTTGGAGACACATTTGTGCAGGTATTTTGGACATGGTAGTTCTTGTGCAAAATGAGTGTTCTGTATGTCAACTGTTATAGGCTTCATATTTGTTTTCCCTTAAAAAAAAAGTCACTGCATTAATTGTTAAATATTACATGCAACAGGAATGTGCTTATAAATGTGAAACCATATTGAACAAAATTTCACTGTTAGCAGTGTTCTTTCCATTTATAATTCAATTTTTTTTTTATTAGTCCGCCTGTAATTTTGTGAAATTCAAAGAATCCATGATGATTGTCTTGGAAAGTATTAGTCTGTTTCCTACTGGTGTTCTGTTAATTATGAGTCAATTCTTTGTAGATATGAGCTTGCTTTTACTGGCGAGAAAATGGTCAAGGCTATGCCGGCAACTCAGTTGCATGACACAGGCGCAGAAAAGTCTCAAAATCACCACCCACATCCCGCAAATGGTGAAAAAAATGATTGTGAGAATGGCATGATTGATGCATTCCGGTGGTCTCGATGTAAGAAGCCCCTGCCCCAGAAAGTGATGCGTACAGTTGGCATCCCTCTGCCTCTTGAACATGTTGAGGTATTTTCCACTTGCATGTGAATAATGTCTATAAAATTTTCTCCTCTCCTCTCAATTGTCAGTTAACTTATATATCCATTGGATGTTTGCATTTGCCTCTACTAGTATATTTTCTCATTTGTTGTTATGATTAAAATCGGTGTATGTAATTTATGGCCCTCGTTTGGTTTGCTTAAACATCATATGCAGAATCACTCATTTTGTTACTTATAATTACCATGTTAGTCATTAATTGCAGAATGCATATGTCAGCTGTTTCAATTGTACCATAATTGAAAATTTGCACTTTCTGATTAGGTACTGGAGGAAAATTTGGACTGGGAAGATGTACAATGGTCGCAAACTGGTGTTTGGATTGCAGGGAAGGAATATACCCTTGCACGGGTGCATTTCTTGTCAATGAACTAGTTTCCTTTTTTTCGGGGGGGGGGGGGGCATGAATGAATTAGTTCATTTCCACCCTTTTATGTTTTTCCTTAAGAGGGGTGTTAGGATGATATAATGCGTTTATTTATATGCTTATTTGAAAAAGATATTGTCTTTTCATGTAACTAGAACTCAAGCTGTTATATTTTATGGGGCATGGGTATTGGTCTTCAATAAAAAGTGCTTTACATCGTGTATTTTTTCTATTAACCCTTGTCTGTCATTGTTGCTGTTGCTTTGTCCTAAAATTCAAGGGTTGAAAGAACACTAGAGAAATTGGGTGCATGCCTTCAGTAAATAGAGAACAAAAGGTGCTGAAATGAAATCAAAAGCTATGGTAAATCCTAGAGTGAAAATAAATCAAGGCTGGGATATTTATGGTGTACCGACCTGGCTCTGTTTTTCGGTTATAAGATATGTCTAAACACTTGGTGAGAGAAGCCATATATGTGGCTCAAGTGAGCAATGAGGGTCACTGAATAAAACCCCACAAAAGCTCCACCGGGCCCTTGTGCTTCCTGAGATAACCAATTGGTGCCGTTGTTAGGCACAACTGCAAGACAATGACACTAATACAACAAAGACATCCACAACAATATCTGAGTCAATCAACATCTAGTCCATTATAAATTTAACCTTGGCATCCTTCCCAATTACATTTCAACATAGAAATGATTTGACAGAATATATGCAGGGCATATACAAAATTTCATGGTACTCAAAAACATTTTTTTGGCACAACTACTCACAAAATTATTTAGTGTCGACCTAAACATCAAATAGCAATATGTTTAGGAGGTCATCAGTCCCAAGCAGATGATTATGTCAGAAGGTCTTTTGCAACAAACCAAGATATCAAGTCCCAAGCAATGATATTTCTCAAGCCAAGAGTCACCCCTCATTCTATTTACTGATGGAAGTCATCCCACATAGTCGCAGCAATCCAATCCCATAACAAGAATGCAATTTGTTCTCGCATTGAAGAAGGCAACTGAACATCAGGAAGTTCATCAACATCTGACAGTTCATGCGTAAAATTCACTGGTGACCCTTCAGTCATTTCTTTCCTCATGGCAGATATGCAAAAACACATGCAGCTATGACTATTTCTCGCTGAATCTTTGAAAGGCATATTGACGAGCAAGTTTAAGGAATGGGAATCTAGTTTTCAACACATTAAATAACAGTGCCTGCGATTGAAAAGCTCCTTTGCATTTCTGAATAACCGATTAACACCTCTGTAGTCATAATGCTGGTACTGAACCCCTTGAAAAAGAGCAATAAACCCTCCAATATTTGAATATCCATGCCAACAAGGTAATACTTTCCTTTCCTATAAAATAAATTCAATCCAAAGGAAATAAATTAAGGATACGTCTAGTTATGTAATGCGTAATATGGACAGATAATGAATCCAAAACTACAGATACAACAATATCAAACCTTCAAGTATTTGAGGGAAGTTCTGATCATGGTCATCTAGGTCAATGTCATCCATACTGATTGGTGTATCTGTAAAGATAAACTTAAAAGAGTACAAATGGTGCAAGATAGTATATCATTCTGATATATCTAGTTCAAAGCTCTAGAAAGCATTCCAAATTTCCAATCATGCATAAAACAGCAACCCCAACCATAATTTTGAAATAATGGGGAAAAACAAAAGTGCCCTGTTAGCATTCAAAATTCCAAATCTATATACTTAACTCCCTTTCAGTCTACTTGACTGTACAAAAAAGTATAGGACCCTATTCAACAAAATTCAACCATCTTCACAAACAATCTCAACTAGAGGAAACACCACACTTGCCCTGCAACCATGGCAATCTCTTTTCACCCTTGAGAGAGATGAAGATCTCACGGGCGCAGGAGCTATTCTCAAACAAATCCAGAGCAAGAAAGTAGACCCGTTCATCGACACCTTGCAACTCATCCAACACCTTAATGCATTTGCTTATGGAGAACTTGTCCTCATTCTTCAAAATTGCAGTGGCCCTCATCTTTGAAGCAGCTGCTATCTCCAGCATGGCATTGACGATGGCGTCCCCAGACGCTTTTCGGCTTCGCTTCCTGGCACTGCCGGAACCAGAAGGCACAACAACAGGGTGACGCTTGTGACCATCCAACATATTCACATCTTCACCAGAGCCAGAAGAACCATCCTCATCCACATAAGTCATTGCTACTGTAAAGTAACACCATTCAATGAGCATTTTCCCAATTGTCTCAAATTCTCAATGCATAGAACACAATACAGTCACCAACAAAGAATCACAACAACACATGGACAATTCAAACCCCGAGAAAACGAAGAACCCTTAAACTACAACTCACGAAGCACAAAAAGATAAACAGACCCAGAATGAAAAGAGAGTATTTTTAACGTTGGATTGGTGTGCAATGCGATTATGGGAAAGGGAGGAAACATCGTACCGTGTCGCAAGGTGCTGTCGATTTCAGTAACGAAACGTTGGGGGAGTTGCGATCTTGTTCGAAACTCGGTTATTGAAAAAGTATTATTTGAAGCTCATTCGATGCATGAACGCCAGTGAGTGAAGAAGTGAAGGAAGACTGCAACTCTGAAAACCCTAACACGAGCACGTTGGAGGAAGAAGACGGTTGCGGAAGCAGTGTCTTAAACGCATCGTTCCACTCGTATCCGCTGTGTTCTTTTTTTCTTAAAAAAATAAAATAAATAATACCAAATTTATCTTTTTTATTCATTTAATGCTTTTTATTATTATGAAAAAGTTGGTTAAATTATTCTTCTCTTTCGTGTATTTTGTCATTTTTGTGTTTATTATACGAGACTTTCATTTATTAGGATAATTTATCAAAATTTAGTTATATTTATAAAATGTTACGACTAATTTCAAAATATTATCATGTTTAAAAATTTAATAAATGAATAAGCATTTTATAAATGGTTTGTGATGAAATATTATATTATATTATTGTTCAGTCTTATATAATTAAAAATGCAGTTATTCGAAGCATACGTTAAATTTAAAAGAGTGAGTGAGTGGAAAGTATTTTTACTTAATATTTCAAAGAATAAAATAATTTTAAAATTTCAAACAAAGCATATAGAGATATATCATAACTTCAAACAAAATGCTAAAAACATTGGAAAAATTATTAATTATCATATATAAGATAAGGTAGAAAAATAAAATAGTTACAATGTGAGACTCATTATATGAACAACTTTTTATAATTTTATCTTCTTTTTCACTTGTTTCTCTTTCACGAGAAATATTTAGATATTCTATTAATAATACTCTCATCCAAATTTTATCTAAATTTATATAATGTGGTAAATTTAATTTGATCACATGTATTTATATTTTGTGTCATGTCATCACGATGTTTGGTTTGTGGGGTTTAAGTTATAAAGTTGGGCTACAAAAAGTGAAACAAGACTGGTTATATCATCCGAAATTTTGCCACATGAATCAAACAACTTGTTTTATTTACTCAAAATAGCTAGCTTCTGTAGTAGTGTATAGACCAAATTTGCATGCATAGTTACTCATAAATACCATTTCATCATGTATATCCACTTTCTTTTCATAAACATGTTTTACATGTACCACACACTATATAATTCTAATCATGTACATCTATCGTGTAATTGCCACTAATACGATTTGATTTAGGATCAATAAAATACAATTTCCTTTAAAAGAAAAGATCTTTTTTAAGTTGTTGAAACTTGCAACTGCAACAATATACAAATGTTACATTTATACATTGCTCCGAGAATAATAATTGTCACTTATCAATATTACATGTACTATCTATTTCTATAAGCACTAATATACTCTATGCGGCGTTAGTAAATTAGTAATAGATGGACCCACTACTACCTCTAGTCATAGATGGACCCCATTTCAAGCATTTCTACAATGACTCCATTTCACTTGATTCTTAATGACCCACTAATTGTCTTGACAAATGGAGGAGGAAGAACTACATGATCCCCTTAATGACCCCATTTCTAAAAGTATGCATGCATGATTGAAAATAAAAATGCACACAACAAAACTGTGAAATCGATAAGGATGGTGGCATTGTGGTAGCAGCAAAGCGAACAAGACAACCTTAACAATGTGGAGGTCATCCTGAAGATGTTCGATGGTCGATATATACCTCTTTTGCTACAAAACATAGTTATATCAATGCACCACTAAAATGGATTTTTAAAACACTTGCCTGGGCCTCAGACACTGATAAACATGGTGAATGAATGAATCACCACCTTCTCTCTTTGCTCCACTTGCACTCTTATGATCTTGCCCAAATAACTTTCTCCAAACTTCAGCAAATTTCTTTCTACAATCTGCAAGCTTGGAATAAGGTTTATACTTCATGGCTTTCACGGGTATGCGCCGGTGAATATTATAGGTACGATCTTATATGTTTTTTGAAACAAAACCAACAAATGGCCTATTAGCTCAGTTGGTTAGAGCGTCGTGCTAATAACGCGAAGGTCGCAGGTTCGAGACCTGCATGGGCCAATTTTTTGTGTTTTCTTCTTTTTCTCTCCTTTAACTAAGATCCTGTACTCACGCTACTTTTTTCTTCTTTTTCTCACCTTTAACTGAGATCCTGTTCTCAAGCTAAGGCTGAAATTGGCAGGACAAGTAAGCAGAAAGTAGTTAGCATGTCTGAAAGTGTACAAGAATTCAATCTCTAATTCTCCTTGCACAAGTGTCTTTCAATGCACTTAGTGCTTAGCAGTCTATGAACCTGATTGCAGCATATGCTTAATGTTCATTTTTTTCCCTCTCGCTGGAGTATGGTCACAATCATAATTGATGCTCCACTCTTCAGCAACCATATTAATTCGGAATATGAGCCCAGATGGACTGCATATAGGAATGAATGTCTTTCTCAGGGAATATATGCTTGAGAACTTTTCTGTAAAGAAACCATAAATGTTTTGCATCTTGTCTCATTCATTGTTTCTTTTATGGAAGGAATAAACTTTATTTCTCTCTTCAAGCAACTTTCAAACGGTCTCAATTTTAATATTTAGTTTATATTTAGATCGATGTATACACTGTCATTTTCCCCTTACCCAATCTCTCCAACTAACTATATATATAGCCTCAGTTTTTATACATGGTCATTCACTTATTGTAATATTAAGGTCTTGGTTATAAAATGGACAAGAGTCATCGAGACTACCGGATGTTATTGAATTGATTAATCAAGCATATAAAAACTACTTGGCTCTGTACCTTCTAAATTTGGCAAAATATAGGCATATAGCATTAGCCAACAACATCACCAGCTAATACAAATAATAAGTAACTAAACATTAAGGAGATTATCTTAAAAGTAAAAACAACTAGAGATAAGTAGAAACTAATAACAATAAATTATGGAGGATGAATTATATTGTCAATATATCTCAGATAAAATCTATACATTGGTAACTGTCCGCAAAGTGGCATTATTCCTGTAGTAAGTTTCCTAACCAAGCTTCCTAGCTATTCTAATGATCTGATCTAAAAATTGAAGGCCTGGGATAGAATTCCCAACAAAGCCATCCTAACATCAATCAAACTTTTATACAAATCTTTTACTCTTTCCTCAATAATCTCAAGCCCATCCTCCAATTCCCTGCAGCTTCTCTTTAGTCTCTCAACAGCAGATTTCATCTCCTTTTCCCTTTTACCCTTCATCTGCTCCTTCAATTCCCTTGCTGCATTCACTGTCTGCTGCAACTCAGTCATCAACAAAGGCAACCCACATCTCCTTTTCTGCACCTTCTTCTCAGCACTTCCTTCTGCTTGCTTTGCCAACTCCTGCAACAATCTCAACCATGAAGAACTCATAGGCTGAGACTGCTTCATTGAGGGCAATCCTCGTTTTGAATCAAATGACAAACCAATCTCAAGAAACCTGCAACACATCAAGGCCATAGCCTTAGACCCACACACAATCTCACTGAACTCTGTCTCATGACATAGCTTTTGCCTCAACAATTTTCTCAAACAAGAGCCACGGTTCCCCATTGTTTTGCACCTCTTTTCTATACTTTGACATGATTCCAAGAGTTCCAATGCACGTGTTGCTGCCATGCCTTTAAGCTTGGCACTCCCATTACTATCAACCAAACGTGCAACCACTCTCAATGAGTCCACATACTTCTTGAAGCTCTCTATTTTGTCCACAAAGTAATTGCATGCATCAAGAATCTCAACGTTGTTTTCTAGGTACTCATCAACATTCCCTCGGTCAGCATCATCTTTGTAAGAAATGTTCACAAGAGAATCCAAGGCAATTTTCTGGGTGGTGATGGCAGCATCAAGCAACTGAGGCAATCCAATGTCACCACTAGTGCCTAGTGACCGAAGGGTGTGGAGCTCCGCCGTGAGTTCTCGGTCAAATTGGGTTTTTTCCGGCAAAGGGGCCACCGCCACCACGGGCGCCCTTGACTGAAGCTGCCGCAAGAGGAGGCTCCTTAGAGTGGCTGATGGTGCTCTCATGGTGTGCACAGCTTGTATTTTGCTTGGCTACACAAAGTTAAGGCTAAGGGTACATACATAACATGACCAATTGAGAATGTGATGCAACATACATATAGAGATAAAAGGCACATTAAGGAGGACACGTGTCAATATTACATTGAACATGGACAACATAAAGTGGAATATATATGATCATATATCACAATCATAATGTGGCTTCTAGCTGCAATTGGTGTCCAAGAAAAAGGGTCAGGTGGGACATAGTTAATTGAAGTCTATGGCTTTGATACCGTTGAAATGGGTTCAGAGGGGCCCCACGTCCATTTGATTTGCGGCGAAGCAAATTATTGAGCGACGACGATAGTGGTTGATTTGCTGTCTTGCTGAGAGTGAGCTGTAATGAAGGTGCGTGGTGCAGCAGGACAGTATCACGTACTGAACTACTGACTGTGAAGGACCCACCTATGGCTTCAAGAATATGGGACTGCTTCCAATTATTGGGGCACCCTTTATTATAATATATCATTAAATATTTGATGATATAAAATTAGTGAAAATAAATTTGACAATTAATAAAAATAATTAGATTTCATATACAAATATATGAGTTTTTATGAGAGGATAACACATATTTACAAAATTGGTCATCATAAATTTGAGAGTATCTAAAATATTTACAATTATCTTATATTTACATGCCAGATATAAATATTTCAATCAGACATCTAAAATCACTTAACATCCATCAACCGCCTTCTAAGTCATGAAAGATTTTCAACTATAAATATCTTTTTAGCATATATAGTAACTGCATTATCCAAATAATCAGAAACTTGGATTTACTAGGACTCGGTGAGTTATTGAATTCTAGGGGAGCCACATTAATATGCTCTAGAATGGTAGGCACATTACAAACATTTCATAGATGAATATTAAATAGGTGAAGGGTCCAATTTTGCAGGATTTGGTTAAGACAACATGGACCCAATCTTTGAGAAAGAGATTTATATGTAGATCATATAAAAAGTTGTTGTATGCTGTGAGGACGACCATGAATAAGGCTGCATTGGAAATGTAAAGAATTGAACGCATCTTCACAAAGATTTGTTGCTAACAACATGAGCAGCTACTCTCTCAGACGTTGTCACCATTGGAACCCTCCACATGGCATGCACCACGAATCCAACATTTGCTTACATTGTCCCTATGCTGGCCACGTTTGAGATGGACCTATATTTTAATCTTAGAACTATGATTTTATTTGCTTCTTTATTTATATTTTGAATGTTATGCGTGTAGGCTGGCTCTGATTCAAAGCATTAAAAGTTCAAAGTCTCCCTTAACTAACGTTTGGCTTTTGATCGACGAAAGGGTCAACTTGTTTAGTTTTTCATTTTTTTTTCTGGGTACTATATATGTATATATGTGTGTGTGGATTTTTGTTAAACTATACCCTTTTCCCTATATTTTACACAAAAACATATTTTAGGATTAATTGTTATTTTCTACTCTAATCAATCTTTATTGCCTTTATGTTGATGTTTTGTAGGTAATTAGTATATGACAAATACTGAGATACTAATAAAAATCTTCGTTACAATTATGAGAATAGATACTAAGAACATCGAGCTACATTCACAATTATGAGCATCTATTGGATTATTAAAGTCAAGAAATGTAAAATAAAGGTCAGTGCTCCTTCTTCTTTTTTCTAAAAAACAAGAAAATTAAAATAAGTAGCGAAAGTTGTTGAAGGAAGTTCATTTGCATAATATAATGAAAAAGAGGAGTAATAAGAAAAGAATAATCCATTCCATATAAGTATCATAATTGAAGCTATAACGTCTTCGAAGTACAACAATTTGTACTTACAAGGGACTAATGCATGCATATGAATTTAGAAATAGTTTCACAACATATTGGATCTGAATTAGGATCTCAAATCCATCCGTAAGATATAGAGCTAATAATGGAAAATCTTCTGAGCACCTAACCTGTAACCTTTTGTTTCAGCTTTTTGCTTTTCCGGGAGAACAAAATACCTGTGGTGGCAAGTGTAACTTACTAGTTCTATATAATTTCTCTTTGTTGCTTAATTGACCTTTTAGGAGAGGAAAACTTATCTCATTCTAAAATTATGATAAGGTTTAGCAAGGATAGGATTACTGAACAGCGAGAATCAAATCTAAACCTTTTAATTGAAGTGCTTTAATCTTTACCAGCTAAATCAATTTTCATTAACAATCAAAGTTCTTAATTATACATTTTACATGCTTCCCAGCCACTTGTATTGAAAATTTTCGGCTCTTGGATTTTAATTTAATTAAGATAGACAAAATGTTATCTCTTTTATTTCGTCTCTCTTATAATGGAGTCCAAATTTAACAGTATATGGAATTTCCAATATTGAAACTGCCACAATGAGGTTCACTATATAATTAGAATAAACGATAATTGAGAAGGGAAGAGTAATTTTTTAATAAAGATTCTTGAAAATCTTTTCAAGGGAGGCCATGATTAGTACTTAAGAGTATTTTAATCGATCAGATGTATGCTAGTACTATTATTATTGTAAATGATTCAATGGACCTTTCGTACAACAAAATGTACAGAAATTTTTATGCATTATACTACTAACAGGGGATGATGCATGTATGTGAAAATTTTAAAATTAACTCATTGATGATAATTAATAATTAAGCACAGCATTTATCTGATTTGTGCTCTCAAAGGTTTCTTATAAAATTCAAAATAGTGATACATTGGACCTCAGCTTTTATAGTTTCTCTGATAAAGTGGCCAAATTCGGGGCAGAAAAGTAGTGACCTCCATCACAAAGATTTATCACTCTTTTTAGCATCACTAATATAATATTAGACTTAAACAAAATAATAATAATAATAATAATAGTAATAGTAATAGTAATAGTAATAGTAATAAATAAAATGAAATAATTAATCTATGAAACTTTACACCACTGAAATCAGCCATAAAAGCCGTAGATAAAAAGGACGGAAGAGAAGTAAAGAAATGCAAACCCAAAGATAAGGTATGACCACACTTTGCAAGAGAAGCAGCACATCCATTCACTTCCCTGAACACATGCTGAAAAGTGAAAACGAACATCCCACTATCTCTGCATCATGTCCTTAAAAGCAGCAACCAACTGAACACACGGATGCCAAGGAGGACAGCCATGAAGAATCAAATGAAGCACCACTTTGGAATCTGCTTCCAGCAACACTTTTGAGATATTTTAATATACATATATATATATATATAATACGTTATCTTTACACGTAATAGAGAAAAAGTTAAAGAAAAAAATATTGGTTTCACTAAACTTGTTTATCACGAAAAATTATTTTCTTTCCCTCTAACATTTTTTTTATGCCCCGTCTGATGAGAAATTTGGAGACCCGTATATAAACTCCCCAAAGCTGAGCCATAGTGATTGTGCATCCTCCCAAGTTAGCCGAGAAAGCAGCTACAAAAGCACCATTCATATTTCGAACAATACCACCACAAGCAGCTTTCGGCATATGTTGGAGCACAGAACCATGTCACACTAGTAACAGTGCTTCCTGCACCATCGTCTTCGCCGAAGATCTATTGGTTCTACTTCGATGAGGAAGTAGATGCCTACACTAGTCTGAGGAGGCAACCTTGGATGTACAAGGACTAGCTATTGGTGGTCAAACGGTGGGAACAGGGTCGTGACATTGCATCATATGAGTTCAACCTTATCCCTCTCTAAATTCAATGCAGGGGCTTGCCTGGAGAATACAAAACTGCCAAAGTGGGTAGGAAGCTCTGTGAGAAGATGGGCACTATCCAAGAAGCAAGCCTGTTTTCTATCAAGGGCAAGCACGACTTCATCCCTAAGGCACTAACAAAAATAGATGTCAATCTCCCCCTGAAGTGTAGGATCAACCTCAATACCAACATCTCTCTTTCCTTTCAGTTGCTAACAAAGTAGGGGAAGCTTCCCTGCCACTAAGTGTGGAAGGACAATTGCTAGGTCACTCAGCCGTCAATGAAGAATTGGTTGCTCCTTTTTCTGGAAAGAATCTTAATGCACTGTCTACCGGAGACATTATCTTACCAGTTGAAGGTGGAATATCTATGGAGCTTCATCAGTGCAACTTTCATCAACAGTGAAGGAGCCTTAGCTGAACTTTGGTATGGGCTCAGCAAGTAGGATTTTTGGTACCGTCAAAATCAAAATGAAGTTCAAGGACAAACCAGACTCGACCTTGTTTAAGTCCCAATTCTGCAAGCATCCAGGGAATAAAATGATGAAGAAGCGATGCCTTGATGACGAAGGTGAGGGGATAGGGAAAAAGAAATGTATGGATATAACTTGATCTTCTTTGTTTGTGACTTGAAGCGCTAATAGCTACTCTTCCAAGCTTGTTAGAAGTCTTGGGCATATGCCCTTATCTTGTCTTGGAAGGTTAGCTTCTTTTCATTTTACTACGAATAAAGTTACCTTTGACAAATAATAATAACCATTAACTATGTAGTATTTACTAACAAGCTTGTTGTCTTATAATTTTTTGTCCTTTTCCAATGACCCACATTTTTCAAGTCAGCAATGTCATTAGGAAATTATGTTTGTTAACATTTAACTATCTTTCAATTTAACCTAGTTGGTTAGCATAGTTGGAGGAAGATGGTTAGCACATTTAACTATCTTTCAATTTAACTTTTCCAATAAAATTATGTTGGTTAGCACATTTAACTATCTTTCAATTTTTGGGGACCTCCTTTATAGCAAAAAATAAAAAATAAAAACCGATGGCTACATTAGTATAAAATCCAAGCAAACAAACTTCCCAAGTAGCGAGATGATTATTTCACTTTTTGATATAATTTCTCACGAAAATTCTTATCAAGTATCACTTTCACATATTACTTTTACAATAACTTCTATAATTAGCCTTTATAATTTTGGTGTCAATTGTCTATTTAAAGTTTAACATACTTTCAAGTTGGGAGATATATTCTAAGCCCATTTCTTTCAGAAAGTAACAACCAAAACATCACCTGATCATGAACATCCAAGTTGATGGAAATTGAGCTTTCCAACATTATCTATTCAATTCTTTGGTTAAGGAAAGTAACACAAGGAACCAACCTAAAGCAAAAGAATCAAGGATATCACTGTCTCTGTACAAATGATTAGATGTTTGGAACCCTGACTAAGACAATTTACAATATTTTGAAGGCTGATTCCATCCTTCAATGCATGTTTTTTACAACATGTATACCCAATCTCCTAAGTGGAGCTCTTACCATCCACTGCTTCCTTGAGCTTTCTCCCAAATGCAAATGCCAGAGGAGGAGGAACAGCATTACCAATCTGCCGATGCTTGTGTATGATGTTACCAGCAAATTGGTAGCTGTCTGGGAAGCCCTGCATTTATAAATAAAAAATGATGTCAAGCAAAGGTTACACCAAATCAGATGATATCTAATTATTTTTAAGGTAAGCCACTGCTTTCTTTGTAATTAAGGAATATTGCTGAGTTATCTTCATAACTAAGAATCATCGTATATTATGCTCACAAGTTAATTATATACACTACTAAAATGTTAGGACTGTAGTATATGAACTGATTCTAGAAATTGTCATCTACCTGCTGGGACAAATAAGGCACATTTTTCCTTTGACACTGAACCGCAAATCCTGGGGCAGGTGCTTCTTATTATTAATAACCACCTACCCAGTTAGGACTTTCTTAAACTTATCTTTTCTCCCACTTGCCCTTCTCACCATTCATTTCTAGAAAAAGGATGTTGATTGCAGCTCATTTTGAAATCAAACAGAATGGATAGTTAGAAGTGATTAGCTAAAATAGCTTTAGTTGGTATATTATCACACCATAGAAACATTTTGAAAACAAATTTCAAAACAGAATAAATATGTCAGGTTCAGGGTGGAAAAATATGTTTCCTACAGAATGTAAGTTCTTGGACATTCCCAATTAAAACTATGAACTAACACCAATCAGAAATCATGTACTGTCTACAGATATGGATGACTTCATCCAAGTCCTCCTTGATAATTCAAAATAACAGAAATTAATCCTCACAGTAATTAATTTCCATTTTGTTGGGAATCCAATTCCCCACCTAGTGGGAAAAGGCTTGGTTGTTGTTATTGTTGTTGTTTGTTGGGAATCCAATTCTTATCATGGCATTTGAGGGTGATAGCTAAATCCAGTTACAGACTTACTTGAGATCGGGCACATTCACGAACAGTAAGAATCCTATCTTGGTCAGGATGAAAGCACATTCCAACCTTCCCCATTGGTTGAGGGTCTGTAATGGAAGTTGGGAAATTCCCTTCCCAATCCAACCTACCAAACAGTCCCTTCCAATGATTATGCCGCTTAGCTGTGTTTGGCAGGCACCATGGTATCAAATCAACTACTTGCCCCGTGGACAATTTTATCTGCATTTCATTGGATATATCATGAATAATCTAAATCATAAACACAAGTTGTTAAGCTCAAAAATCACACAAGAATTTAATTTTACCTTTTCATCTGGCAGATCACGCCAATCAGCACCTGGCCTCTTAGGAATTTTCTGACATCGAATCAAATTTAACTCATTCATCTCCTTTGAGATATGGTCAGTCAAGACAACCATGTCCCGTCTAATCTTCTTTTGGAACCAGGAGACAGGATCATGTTGATACTGTGCAACATAAAATCAGATAGCTCATGAGTTTATAGGCAACTCAAATTAGTTAAGTGTGAAGGGATATATAAAGCACATTTTTGTTATTTTACATACCTCCATGTTTGTTTTAGAGGCTCCGTTCCCCACAGCTGGGAGATCACCAATGGTGTCATGAACAGTTATTGCACGAAATGGGGCACCACTTGCAGTACTGCGAGCAGCAGCATACTGGACATTTTCTGATAATGTGATTTTCAACTCAGGGGCAGCAAAGACATGCATTGGCTCTGGCCACTCAGGAAGAACATCCTCTGGAGAGGCTGCCCATATAAATGCACGTTTTCTTGACTGGGAAACCCCATAAGCTCCAGCCTCTAAAATACCGAACCTCACCTTTGAATAAGCAAATTAGCAGTCGTAAGCTCCTCAACCTTCTATTCACCAACTCAACTTTAGAGTGCAATTATTCAGAGGGGAAAAAAAATGCAGTTATGCAATTTTACCTGATAACCAATCTCAAGAAGCGAAGCCAAGGTTAACCGGAATGTCTGTCCTTTATTAAAAGACACAAAGTTCCTCACATTCTCTAATAGGAAATACCTCGGCCGGAAGTAATCAGCAAACGATAAAAATGCTAATATCATCTCACACTGGACTTTACTCCATGTGCTCTGGTTGAACCTATTCATCCCAGAGAAACCCTGAGACAAGACAGTTATTCAATAATTTACCTAGAGTATTATTATCAGCAGAATGGCAACAAAGCCAACAGCTAGACAGACCTGGCATGGAGGCCCCCCATTAATGAAATCCACTTCCCCTGGCAAGGGCAAAGTATTTACTTCCTTCTCATCTAGTAAAGCAGCTAATTCTGCAGCCTTAGATGTTGAGATACAGTCATCTGTGTCCCCACACTTCTCCATCACAGCCCTACATTACAATGCATTTATAGGTCACTTTCCAAATGGATTCCACTCTTTCAAGCTTGAGGACAGAGATTTTATCAATGCGATCATTACCTAAGAATAACATTACAGTTGTTAATAAACACCAATGCTTCAGGATGATTAGCTTTAAACGCATCCCCAGCCGGTTCTTCATACTCAATAGCCCATTTAGTTAATGAAATGCCTGAAGCACTCGAGCAGTAACTCACAAATTATATCATGCATTCATAGTAGATATGATTATGTTTCTTGCTATAATAGTGTATTTAAGATTACCTGACTGCTGCAATCCCTCTGATAAACCACCACAACCCGCAAAAATATCCAAGGTTGCTAAACGTTTCTCGTCTGATGTCTTTCTTTCCTTATTAGGTTCTGTAATGGTTTCTCCCTCATTACACTTTCCTTTTCTTTTTCTAGCTGCAGCATCACCTGTATATCCACTTGAGTATTTTACTTTGATATGAGCAGGCAACTGTCAAGTAATTGGGAAAAAAAAGGTTAATCATAGAAATAATACATAGTGGTACCATAATGTTGAATAATAACTAATATAATAATATAAGATAAAATAATCAACACTAAATTTAAATACTTAAAAGTTTAAATAATTAGTAGAAGAAATGAGGATATCTTTCTAGAATATTGGCGATAATTAAAATGGAATTTAATTTTAATTCACTGACATTGAAATGAGATTTACACTGATGGTGAACTATACGGTGCCACCTGGTCAAAAAATAGTTAAAGATTTGGACTGCAAGTGAAAAACCTTAGTGACTACAATGATGTGGCACTTCATTATATACCTATAGTGTAAAACGTTTTACATCGACAGTGAATCAAATTTAACACTTAGAACTTGACTATGGAAAGTGCATATCATTATAACAGGACAAGGAAACAAAAGTGAGCTTTAGCTAGAAGACTTTGCATCATGCTATAGCACTCCAGAATCCAGATTGTAATCATTGACATCGAGTACTCAAGATGGGTTGTGGGCAGCAATTAAATCACAAAGGATATTTAAACAGAAAACAGCTTACTCAAGTCTAAAATGGCAAGTTCATACAAAATTTATAAATTGTAAAAAAGCTCTGATCCATCAGAGTTATCTGATGGATTAAAAAGCACATTATACACTTACTCGAAGAGGCTAAGTATAGAATACCTGCTTGAGTGACCCAGTGGCAGGATCATACAAGTGCTCGCAGAAGAACACATGTTGGAAGATTCCCAGGGCACTGCATGTGGGAATGTCATTCTTTTTTCTGACTTCACATTTCCCTTCTATGGATTCTACAGAGATTATATGTGTTTCTTCGCTGTAATATACCTGAAAAATTTAAATAATGGAATTTAATTCAATATAACAATTTAAGACACATTAGACACACAGACAAGATACACAAAGTAGAACAAATGCTCAAAAATGATAGAAGCAATGCACACTCAAACTTGCAACACATGCATACATAGGAGCTCACTTAACATGGTCAATTGAATCAAGCACGAATGGCTTTGTACAAAAAACCATTTTCAAAATACATAATGAGTTACAAAGCCATTTTGATTATTATGTTCATCCAGCCATTTGTGCCTGATATAATGGCTATGGTCAGTTTGGCTTGCTCTTTCAACAAACCAATGCTTTCATGTGATATTTTCTATGTGTGTAAGTGTGCATTCTTTTATTAAGTTCTAGCTTCTAAGTAGCTTTCACCTCTCGAATATCAGAGCAGTATGCCTTCTGATTTGATATATCTTCTGGCCGGAAAAACCTTCTGACTTTGACCGTGGTGGATTTCATTTCAGCATGTTTTATTTCCATTTTGACAATTATTTCCAGAACTTGGCACACAACATAAGCTTTCAACCCTACATTCCTCCCACTCTTGCAAGTTCCCTGCTCTATCCTTTCCTCAAATTCAAAAGGACTTACATAAACATAATCGTGAAGAGAATAATCAGTTCCTCTGAATAGGAAACCAGTCTTAGATGAATTTACTTTCGATATATCCTTATCCTTATGGGCTTCCTTTAATTTGCAAGCGTGACAAAAGCCAGAGCCTAGACCCAAAGTATCAAATGAAAGGCTGAAGAAAGCACCTCTTTCAGGCCAGTACAAGCTTTTACAGTAATATTCAGTAGGTAGTCCTTTCTTCTTCCTATCTTCTGCTCTAGCCCTATCAATTTTATCTGCATTAATATTATCCTTTCGATGCTTATGTCCCCATTGCATTTTTCGAATATCTACAACAACTGTCTGTTTAACATCTTCCAGTCCCAAATCCTTGCACTCATTTGTCAAAAACACCTCTCTCTCATTGGCAGTGTTTCCAAGAACAGTCTGGCATCCACGCTGCATCAGTCTTCCATGAAACATTTGGCATCCATCCAGTGATTCATACATATACTCAACATAATAAATGTCATGAAGTTCATCCATTTCATCAAATTCCACTAACACAGATCCCCCCACAGAAACCAAATCCCCATGAATAATTGCCCGCTCATAAAGAACAAATCCAGAATTGGTTTTCCCTTCAGGCTCCCCATCCCATCTTATTTCTCCGTCTGCAGAAAATACTTTGGTTTGTTTTGAAACTGAACGTGATTTTTGGGTTCCTTCCAAAAGTAATGTCTCCTCCTCAGTATCATTGTCTTCATCTTCCTCCTGCTCCTCAACTTCATCCTCGTCCTTTAATTCACTAGCAGTTCCCTCCTGTGAATCCTCTGGCAAGTGGTTTGAGTAATACTCTCCCCATATTCTGCTGATCAGCCTTGTTGTTGTAGCTTGCATGGCTTTCCTCTTGGACACAAGAGGAGCCATTGCTGCCCTAGGATTCAAATTTGGTTCACTCTTACGTACAACTTTAGTATTTTTCACTAACCATTTAGTGTGGTGTCGCTCTTCCATTTTATTCACAAGACCAGTCACAAATGCACACTTTCTGATCTTTTCATCAGGAAATTCTGCAAACAGTTGTAGAATTATCTGTCCATGGACAACAACATATCTCTCAACAACTGATGGATCAGATGAAATGTAAGAGCAATGATTCTGACTATACTGAGATAGTTTCTTGATGACATCTCCAAAAGAAAGTCTTGACACTCTGCTCTGTTCCTTTAACAAGGTGATAATGCTAATAGCAAGCCTAGCAGTTTTCAATATTGTTTCATACCAAGGAGCGTATTGCTTTGATGGATTGCCAAGTCTATACCTGAAAAGAATGAAGATTGATTGGAACCAGTCATTATTGACATATAGACAAGTAAAATATTCATAGATGTTTCACTCATCAGGCTTTCCAATTCATCCAGGAAAAATAACCCAATTTACTTGCAATAGTTCTGTTTGCAAATAATTTACATTTATAGTTTGATACACAAGCTCAAAAACAAATTGTTAGCAAGCCTCCACTTACTAAGGTGTACATTAGGAGGGGGCGTAAGGGAAGTAGAGGATCAGTACCTCAAGTAGGCATGGAAAGCAATGTAACTAAAAACAACTACCTGCATATGTGGCAAGGGGTGTGGAATGGGGAGAGAGAGAGAATCAGTTGGGATCAGGGGAGATATGAAGGGGAGGATGAGAAAAGGGAAGACATGAAAGAAGTGAGTAGAGGGAGAGACCAGACCTCTCAATTTGTCTGGGCTATCTTATATCTTTTTCCTTTCTTTGTTTGAGTGATCTTATACTAGTTTCTGTATGCAAGTCTCCAATGATACTGATATCATACTAATATACATATCGGCAGAGGATATTCAGTGAGTTAATTCAGTATTTTCTTTTATAATCTGTTCCAGTTTCTATCACAAATGAAATTTCTAGTTTTAGTTTACTTCAACTAATATTGCTATAAACACAAAAAGTAAAGAAACAATTAGTATCTAATTTGAAATCAAAGAAATATAATAAATACAATTATACATATAGCATTTATTTCAAACAAGAGACACCATACCAAGCCATGTCTGTTCGGATGGATATGAAAATCATGGATGATCCATATTCAATCATCCATTCCTTTATTGCACTCAAATGAATCGGAATTCCATCAACAACTTGTTCTCCTGAATCAATGGAAGAAGTTTGATCAGCATCACTACCCAAATGGAACCCACTTCCATCATCTGAGGTCATCCTTCCTGATCCAAATATGGTTACATCAATCTCTGAACAAGGTTTCATAGGAAGAAGTTCCAAGGAAATCAACCTTGCATCTGAGTTGTATAAAGACCAATTATGCAGCATGCTTCTAGGAAGATCTTCAATGTCATACACATCATAGTCATTATCAAAGACTATAAATTCATCTATTTCTTGTAAAGAGGTTTTATAATAAGCAGGAAGAGGGTAATCATTGGCAATCTCATCTTCATTAATTTTGATATAGTATTTGCTAGGTGCAGCGGCTGATCTGTGGCTTTTTTTCTGCTTCATAGATTGCCAATACTCTTCTTCCTGCAGCAGCCTTGCTAACTTTGCATCCTCATCTTCCTCTGCTGAAGTCACGAAGCCCAATTGATTCTTGTTCTCTTCTTCTTCAATTCCCAAATCAATCCTTAAACTCTCATTTGAAGGCATTCCTTGTGCATGTACATGGTTTCTATGTTTCTTACTCTCATCTCTAAGAGCAGCAAGAACAGGAATATCTGCAAACATCTTGTCATTTTTCTTGGATGTCATATCTAAACCTATCAGCTGCTTATGAATAAATTCACCCTGAGAAATGACAAAATCTTTTACAGATGCGGTTCCAGAAAAGCACTTGCTACCACTCATAGACCGTGCCATGCCAGCAAGTAACTCATCAAGACTTATATCAGGGTCCCCACCAGAAGATTTTACAAGTTTTTTGTATACTTCTATACATGCACGGGCCTTTTCAAAGAAATGATCATAAAATCTTTTGTAATTAGTAGCCGGTTTCAAGCATTCATAATCAGCAATATCAGTAGAAAGCCATATCACAGGAGAGCCATCTTCATAACCAGATATACTCCAGGATTCAATGCGTCCAAAGCTTTCACATCTAGCACATTTCTCTTTTTTCTTGTCAATACTTCCTTCAAGTGGCAATATAACTCCAGAAATAAACAAATCATTGACTTCCAGCATCTCAAGAGGTTGTCCTGTGCCACTTTCATCATGAAGAATAAAGTCTGTAATTCTTCTATTTGGACGACCGTCATCCTGCTCAGAAATCAGGCGGACAGCCAGAATTTCTTCATCTACAACCTCATCCTTCTTCATTTCAATACGACAAGACTTCTCAGATATGGAAATGGATCTCTCCTTCAAATTTTTACATGACACAGCTCGTTTTGGCATTTTGCGAGTACCGGTGGGCTGCTCACTTCTCTCTGACAAACTTCGCTTCTTTTGTTTATCTCCTGCCATAACTACCTCTTCAATCTTGGAAACTGCAGATTTTTGTCTATTCTTGCTGCTCTTATCGCCTATTTTGATTAACAGAAACAAACAGAAAACTTGTAAAGTTATATAAATTTGATAAGGAAACCAAGGTAATGATTAAGAAAAAGTCAAGTAGTATAATGGTCATAAGGCAACTGAGACAATTGTGAGACAGAAATAAAGGAGATTTATGAGCATCATATGGCCTGTTTGTTTTGGACTTTTCCTGATGCCAACGAGTGTTTACAAGAACTCCAAGACACTTTTACAAGAAGCTACAATTATTTCCTTCTTTTGGAGGCACATTTCTGTTGGGAAGAATGTAAAACAAACAGGCCAATAATCATCCACTATCCCAGTGGAATAGAAGGACAAAAAGGAAAAGAAAACAGGAATATCACACATGGCAAACAAACAATTAAAACGCACGAAGTATAGGGAGCAAGTAAATGAAAAAGAATAAATGAGTAATGTAAGTATGTTATATAACTTATAACTTAGAAGGCAAAAACTAGCATCTACACACATTGACAGGAAGAAACTTTCCTCAATTTTTTTCACATGTAAAAGGGCAACCTGGTGCTATAAAGCTCCCGCTATGTGCACGGTCCAAGGAAGGGTCGGACCCACTATGTGGGTCTATAGTAAGCAGTCTTACCTTACATTTGCAAGAGTCTGATTTCACCACTCAAACTTGTGACCTTTAAGTCACATGGCGACAACTCCAACCATAGCGCAGAGACTTCCCTTCAAATTTTTTCACATGTCAAAAGAAAAAGTACTTTTATGAAAGAGAGATATGAATAAATTCAAAGGATAAGAGGAAAAAAAATTAAAAAAGAGTAACAGAACAGGACATAGACACCGAGGAAAAAGGATAAAAACCGTTTAAGAATTTAATGACGCAAAAAATCTTACCTAAGCATAATAGATAATTCAGAAACATGCAGTCACGCTGGCTCAATTAATTAAAATAAAAGCTTCCCTGCATTGGATTGTATTGGATGCTAAATCCAATGCTTATTCTATGTATGCTATGCATGCATCAAAACAGATTTCCAAAAGATTTGTTTTGTTTCCATCTTAATCAATATAGAATCTAATAGTTATTATTCATCAAAATATGCATTTCTATGAACAAATTCATCATTGCAGAAATAAAATTCTGTAATGATGCCTATCAACTTGTACCACCGCTGCAAAACTTGAATTTTTTGTACACACAAAGGATGGTGGTGTTTAAATGTTAAAGACATTAAACCAGAAGAATGAACTACATATTAGTTTTTCACTGGCTGTTTGAAAGGGGTGATCAAACCCTAAATCCAATGTCCACAAGTATAGCAATTAAAAAGAAACAATGGCATTCCCCACAAAGATATATAAATAAGCACTACCAACTGACCCAACCCAACCCATGGGGATAAAAAAATAGTGTAAGAGTGTAACGATTTCATCACAAAGAATGTGAACAAGCTTCAAGAAACAAGAAAAACAAAATTCAGTATAAACCTACCAACCAAAAAATGACTAAAAAGCTTCCAAGGTGGAAGCTTTGGGTTCAAAGCCTAAGCTTGCCTTGAACCCTGGAAGAACAGATTGATTGAACTGGGCATAGCGAAACGCTAAAGTAAATCCCTAAAAATCGAATTTTTAGCACAAAATAAACGAGAAAACAAAAAGGGATATCGAATTAAACAAACGGGTATAAAAAGAGAGAGAGAGAGAGAGAGAAAAGAGATAATTCTTCTATTGATGCATGTACCTGGTGAAGAAGAGTATACAATAAAACAATTCGGAAAAAAGGATAGAAGAGTTATATAGCGGAAGAAGCAAATAAGAGGAAAAGCGTCATTGTATATATATATACGTGGATTTGGTTTTGAAAGAGAAACATTTACATTTACATTTACATTTACAATGGGGAGAGAAGAATCCAAAAGAGAAAGAAGAAGCCATGCAATAAATTTGGTTGCTTTTTTCCGTGAAACCGGGGAATGAGTAATGAGGTGGAAGTAACACTGTGCTGAATTTGGGAATCGCTGAGTCTGTGCCTGTGTCTCTACTTGCTCAACAGGTTGCGTCTTCAACATTCACACTCACTTTCGATTTCGAAGAGGGTTTTGGCGCGCATGCACTCTTAACTGATACTAGAACTCAAAGGTTTCTTTGCATGTGCAAACTCAACTTTTTTTATTTTTTATTTTTTCCATTTCTGTTTTTTCCTCAACTCATAAGTCATAAATGATTTTTTTTTAAGAACAATGATATATTAACATTTTTTTTTATTCTCATACCACTTCTATTCTATTTTAAATAAAAATAAAAAATACAAGTTCTAGCATATTATTCTTTTTTCTAAAACAAAAATGTGTAAAGAAAAGTGTATGCGTGAAACATTTCTCTTTTTTAAATCTGTAACCAAATAAATTTGTTGTATGAATCTTCATATCTTTTCTTTACAAAATCTAATTAAGGAGAAACAGATGAGTTTAATGTTGATAGTGTAATGTTTTTTATATTATCAATTAATCAAATATTATTATATATATAATTTTTAATGTAATTATTACCAGAATTAAAAAAATTTTATGACGTGACAATGCATAATTATTTATTAGTATAAAAAATTATATTAATAATATATTTAAATTAAATCCTAAATGAATTGTTCCTTGATTAAGGCCCGATATACCTGCAATTAGTATATATTATTTATTAGAAAAGAATATATAGTGAGTTGGTACTTGGTAGCATGCGGAAAGTGAGAGAGAGTCGGTCAGTGACTTATCATTTGTTTAGATATTTTTTAATTAATGAAACGAAATAGAATAAGGAGGGATAGATAAAAAAAAAAAAAAAGAATATAATTATTATTATTTTTGTTTAAAAATTTTATTAATGAAACAGAATGAAACTTCATTACCTGTGTGTTTATCTCATTTCACTTTAATTTTAACAAAAAACAAAAGTTAACATTTGAGAGAAAGAAGAGAAAAATAATTTTTTATATATTTTGTTTTCTTCTCATATATTTTAAAACTCTCAAATATAAAAAATTATTTTTCTTCATTTTATTTTTTTTTATTTTTCTCGTTATGTTTTATCTAAACATAGTGTTAGTGGCAAAGTAATTTATTTAAAAACAAATGAATTTTAAGTGAAAGAGTTTATTTTTTTAATAGAAATTAGTTATTTTACATAAATTAAAATAGAACAATTGATATATTTATAAAGAGTAGCACCACTAATCTTATAATTCTTGTGTTCAAATTTTAAGGAAATAATTTTGTAGAGATAGTGCATAATCTTTGGATTTATAAGATTAAATAAAAATTAATCTCATAAATAACTTAAATGAGACAAACATGTAAAAATACTTTATAAGCTTAAGAAAATAAAAAAGAATAATTCAAGTAATAAGCAAATTTAATCTAATGGTTAAGGAAGTGTTTCTTCCGGCATTGATTAAGTAAAAATATATATATAAATCCAATAAAAAAAATTTTGAAAGCTCCTTCTCCAACCGTTAATCGAGTAGAATACCATACTCCATAAAGTATGGGAAACGTCTCCAACGTTTAAAGAGTTTATTGTGCATGTCAAGAATGGCTGTCTCAATCTCCAAAGGAGTATTATTAGTTCCATACTCAAAAGTCAAGAGGATGCAAAAAAATTCATGAAAAAAATAAAATAATTGATTTTATATAATTTATTTTATTTATTATCATTATGTATTTTATAATTTTATATATATATATATATATATATTATAATATTTATTTAAGGTTTTAATAACTAAGTAACCGCCAATGTGTTGAAAAATCAAATAATACAAATACCATCGATAACCCCTATCCTTTCCTTTGTTTACTTGGCCTTTATTCACCGCCGCCCAGCTCCGTTGACCTCTATCCTCCGTCCAGTTAACCAATATCTCCATACTCTGTTTTGGGAATTTGAGTCTAAAGTTGTTATCTTTTTTATTTTGTTATAGACATAGTCTTTTCTTTCCCCTGTGTTGAGAATTTGAGGAATTTGAACCTATCCTTATGTATGTATGTGAATGTGTATGATGCTTGATGCTTAGTCATAGTCATAGATTAGATTAGATACAATACAATAGTTGGCAATACAAGCTTATTTAGCTGCTCACTCACTCACTCACTAGTTCTAAGTTGCTTTGCTTACAACGTCAACAGGGCCTTTTACAGCTTAGCAGGCCAGACTAACACTAACACATATACTCTTACAGGGATCAAATCAACATGAAGCTTTCTTTACATTACAAATCAAAAATTAACATTTTGGTGCTTATTGTTATCATTTCTAGAATTTATTTCCACATGAATCATGGTTCCTTTCTTTTGTTTTCCTAATTACATATCTATTACCGCAGATATTAAGTTGATTACTTGGGTCAAAGATTTCTGTCATCTCAGTCATGGCAACTAGTAAGTCAGACATGTACATTTTCTAAGGAATTTGTTCATAATCATATCATATTATTTGTTTAATATATCTATTACTATATGGTCTTCTTTTGTGGAGAAGATTTTTTCTCTTTTAAATAATAAACTGAACTCAATGGTTATGAGTTTCCTGCAGGACTTCAGTTTGAGAACTCTTGTGAAGTTGGAGTGTTTTCAAAACTTACCAATGCCTATTGTTTGGTTGCCATTGGAGGTTCTGAAAACTTCTACAGGTTTTCATTCTTTTTGTACTAGTGAAAATGTATTCCCAGTGGATTTGTATTTGGTTTCAAATGGGTTGAGATTGCCATGATGGTTCTCTAGATGAATAAATTTATGTGTTGTTTGATATAGTGCATTTGAGGCTGAGTTGGCAGATGTTATCCCTGTGGTCAAAACCTCCATTGCTGGCACTCGTATTGTTGGTCGTCTTTGCGTTGGTAAAGTTTTCTCTTGATTTCTTAAATCTTAATGAGTATCATCAGTCCTTTCCTTGGACTATATCAAGGCTGTTAAGAGATGGCTCCACCCTCTTTCTTTCTGTCAGTAACAAATTTTCCTCTTTTAGTGAAACAAGAAAGAGATGGTTACATCAGTTTCTTCTATTTATTGATTATCATTTGTGGGACCTAATTAACTTACCTTTCTATTGGTTTGCAGGAAACAAGAATGGGCTTCTCTTGCCCCATACCACCACAGACCAAGGTGATTCTGATTATTATGTTATATGTTTGTTTTTATTCTTAGTACTGTTTGATGCTATCTTTTGCGTCCAGCTCTCTTTTGCGTTATTGCCTGTCAAAACATCTTTAGTCCTCCCTCCTACTGGAAGAAATGGTTCACCCTATTGTTTTTGGTCACTAAAGTACTTCAACTGTTCTTTTAAATAGCGTTATCAAACTAATTTAAGCCCCAATTTTCTGGCATTGTATATGGTGAAACACCTGTCTAAAAGATTTATATTTATTTTTAGTTGATAAAGGAAAAAGCCAGTTAGTATGTGGTTCGCTTGGTTAATATTGATAGTTCATCTGCCATATTAAATATCTTCATGTTTTGTAATGGGTGTGAGAGTGATTAAAAGTTAGTGCTCTAGTATTTGATTTTGGGATGTCATGGTCTCATAGATGCTTGATTTTCAAAGTTGATTTTATGAAATGATCAGACTTTTAATTTGTTAAAAAATATTGCAGTGGTTTATTTCAAAGTGTCTAAGCCGTAATGTGATACTGTTCAGTGTTCATCATTTGCCTCCTTACCCTCCAACAATATGAAGAGAAATTTTAATTGATGAATAGTTAGGAGCTATATTTGTATCTAGAATCTCTAGTTCCCATTTCTATCTTAAAAACTATTCATTCATGCAAAGGAACTCTTAGAATGTTGCTCGGCATTTGAATGATTATGTTGAGTGCTGTTAGCACTGATGAGATGGTGAACACTTACATATATGATGAGGACCATTTCTATGGCTTCTGTATAATTGTAAGTGAAAAAATAAAGAAAAATACCATTTTAGTTACCAAATTATAAACAGGGTGTTTTGATGTTTGTCTAGAGGCTTATTCAATTATCCAGTGTCCAGTAGATTCTGAAAACTTTTGTTTGCCTGCAAGCATATGGGATAATATCAACACTCTAGGCCAGTAGGACTTCAAACATTATTTCATTGTTTGCTGGGGTTTGATCAGCTTATTTGTCTCCATTAGTACAAAGAGACTTTTAAGGTGTGGGCTGTCTTGGATTATTACCTAGCATATTTTCCTCTTATATGGCATATCTATTGCTTCATCTTTGTTGGTGGTATAGAACTCCGCACCAGTTGTGATATTATACTGATTTAAGGTACTTGATCTTTTTGCCATGACAATTACTGAAGAACTTCAACATTTGAGAAACAGTCTGCCTGATCAAGTTGTTGTTCAGCGCGCAGAAGAAAGATTATCTGCTCTGGGAAATTGTATAGCATGTAATGACCATGTGGCCCTCACGCACACTGATCTTGACAGGGTATTGTTTTATTGTATACTATAGCTTTTTTGCAATGCTAATCTCTTATTTAGGATTGGAAATTGATTTGGAGAGACACTCATATTTTCATGTTAAACATGGATGCTGAATAAAGAAGTGGTCACGTAAAAAAAAAAGAAGTGGACAAATTGTCATATATCAATTGCTTGTCATTCTGAATCTGATCACCTTAAATTTTTAAGTTTTGACAACTCATCTAAACTGCAAATAATTTCTTGAAAAGGATAGACAAATTTTCCTTGAAAAGTTTGCTATCATTTATGGTAATACTAGGTAATTTGACCACCCTATAATATACATGACCTGTAAAAGTCATTTTAATTTGAATGTAGATTTGGTTTGGGTTCAGGGTTTTGTATTTACTATATAATCCAAGTACTTCAGCTTTTGTCAAAAAGAAAAAGAAACTTATTTGAATAGCTATTAAACTTTCCGACCCTCTTGTTGGTATTGAATTAAAAATGATGAGGAAAACTTGAAGATTATGTAGGTAGGTAACCAATGCTGGTTTTGTGAAAACAAATCCTTATTTTTAACTTCAGTTGTCATGTATGATGATTCAGATTTGTTAAGGGCCTCATTACTCTTGTTTGTCCACCAAAATTGTTCTCTTATGTGATACAACTGGAGCTCATGTCTCATATAAAAGTCATTATTAACACACTGCCTTTTATCCCCCAAAAAATATATAATATAATATCATTTATCTTCTGGATTTTTTTAAATGATTCTTGGCTTGCTCTAGTATTCACTGTAAAATTTTTGTTCAGGAAACTGAGGAGATGATTGCAGATGTTCTTGGAGTAGAAGTTTTCAGGCAGACTATCGCCGGCAATATTCTTGTTGGCAGTTACTGTGCCCTATCCAACAGAGGTGGTTTGGTAAGTACAAGACACGTTCTAGCGAATTTTGCAATTTAGATATCTGTACTGTCTTTTGAGTTTTGACCATACACTTGTTGCAGGTCCACCCTCATACTTCCATAGAAGACTTGGATGAACTTTCTACACTTCTTCAGGTTCCTATGGTGGCTGGGACCATCAATCGTGGCAGCGAAGTAATAGCTGCTGGCATGACAGTAAATGATTGGACAGCCTTTTGTGGTTCAGACACCACAGCAACAGAGCTCTCTGTGATTGAGAGTGTTTTCAAGCTGAGGGAAGCGCAACCTAGTGCCATTCTGGATGAGATGAGGAAATGACTCATTGATAGCTATGTCTGAGTTTTGATAATAGTATTCACTCTTCATACAATATGTACTGCTTATTTCTAAGATCTTTCAGTTTTTGTTTGTTTGTTTGTTTTGTTTTTTTTTCGGGTAAGCAGTTTTGGTGATAGTTTGTCTTCTAACATATGAGCACATATATTTCAATCAAGAATTGTGGTTTTCCTTAATTGTATGTGATATCGCTTATTTCAATTTGTGGTTGACATCCATAAATCAATGGCGAAATATGGGTGCTCTTACTTACATGGACACTCATGGCGGTATAGATAAAGCCTTAGGTTAATCGGAAGCAATCATATAATTATTAAACAACTAGATTAGCACCAATGGAGCTGTATGTATTTTTTATTTTTTATTTTTTATTTTTGGAAAGATAAATTAACGTAAAATCAAATGATTTTCATTTAAATAAAAGTGAAGTTTGATACTTTATTTTGTTTTCCTTTGTTAAAAAAATTGATAGAATGCCGTTAGTTTTATTAATGTTTGTCAACCAATGCTTTTGATGAAAAAACGTCCAAGTGGAGATCAACTGCAACAATTAGTCAATTAGCATTGCGTTCAAAATAAAAATTGCACTATGCTAGCACATTTACATCTTTTTACAAAATTGATTTCTAGAAAATTGATACATTTAGTATTTCTAATCAATTGTCACATGCTTGGGAAAATATTGCTTGCTAACATCATATTTCTTGTAAGTACTTAGCAGATATTACTTACCAAAAAGACATTCCTATACAAGTTTACAAATATCAAATTATATACTCCGTTGATGGGTATAAGAATACAAATTAGAAGATTAAATGTACATCATTATATCTGTTTCGTGATAAAAACCCATTTTTACCCGTTATCCTCGGATCAAAGTAACAACTACCTTTCAGTGCCATACGCTGGGGACAACTCTTTCGTAATTGGTTTTTCAATATGTTAATTGACATTTAGTAAAATTTCCCAACTAGCACACACTACGTAACCAAAAATAAGAAAGTTCAAAACTATGTACAATAATTTTGTCTGAGTGCCTGTTCATGGAATGGAATCATGGTATTGCTGGCCAGCTTAGCGTATGACCATAGTAAACCAATGAAGAAAAGACTGACACTTGACAGTTAAAGCTTCACAGATAGAAACAGATTGCACACACACAAAAAGCAAGAAACAACGCAACCTTCCAAGTGGTGAAACTGAACAATTTTCCCGTGCCATTTGCACAAAATCTCAATAATGGACAAACGAACAATCAAAAAAGCAAATGCCATCTGAACCGTGGATAAACAGTTTACAATTACTCTACCAAACAGTACAAGGTACAAAACAACAGCCCAATCAAGGACCCAAAACTTAAGAATAGTGATTAGATTTAAAAGCCCACCAAGACCCTAGCACATCTTCAACTCTATATGTCAAAAAGCAATGTCAGTTGAGCTATGTTTTCAGTCAGGAAGAATTTGCTCACTGTCAGCATCAGCCTCAGTCTCGACTTTAGGCTTTGAAGGAGCCTGGCCAGCTCCGGGGGCCTGCCTCTTCTTGATCCCACTCACTACATCATCAATCCGCAGAAGCATGCAAGCAGCTTCAATGGCAGTCTTAAATGTTTGTGCCTTCACATTGTATGCATCCCAGATCTAACATTATATTAGAACAAAACATCTTTAGAGTTCGTTTGCTGACATATGCTAATCAAGCTAACCAAACATCTGTACATTACTTGAAACGAGATATAAAGAATGCAAATCTTATATGAGGAGGGAAGGGGAGCAATGGAAAATAAACAAAGGATTTTCTTCACTGTGTTAACTCGTTTGTGAATAACTGAAATGTGTTAGATTTAATTCTAATGTGATGTGACTAACTTTGGTTGGCAAAATGATGAACGGTGGTTTTTGGGGATCATTTACATGCTTTTCAAAATTTAAAAAAGTAATAATAATAAAACCAAAGCACCTTGCTCTCTTTCATGTCGGTGATGGCACCAGTATTTCCATCTATGCCAATCCATGCATTTTCTCCATTTGCATGCTATAATTGCAAAAACACAAGGTCAAAGATAATCAGAGAATGAATCACTTCAAATGTAATAGCAAAAACTCTTACTTTTCCTTGTAGTGCAGTCATGGTCCGGATGACATTTACTCCACAATTTTGTGCCAAAGTACGGGGTATAGCCTCAAAAGCAATGGCAGCAGCTTCATAAGGCCACTGATGGTCAACAAGAATACGAAAGTGAGAACCAGAGTAAACCACTGCTATGAGAAGGAAAATAGAACTAGAGTCCACCTTAGATAAAGTAGTATATACTGGCCCATTGAAGCAATGGCGATATTACACTCACCTTCTCTATGCCTTGAACAGATGAACTTTTCTGCTTCAAAGTCGCTGATACAGTCAACTCTGTAGCACCACCTCCAGGAACAAGTTTTGGATTTTTTATTATGTTCCTTGCAACAGACATGGCATCCTGTCACAGAAACAAGCTTCAGAAAACAGTGATCAAATCCGCATGCTCTCGGTACAAATCAACAGGTTACCTGTAGGTTTCTTTCAACTTCATTTAAGAGATCCTTACTAGCACCCCTCAATAGTACAGTACAAGCCTTAGGGTCTTTGCATTCAACAATAAATGCAAAGAACTCATCTCCAATTTTCTTAACTTCAAATAACCCAGCGCCAGTACCAACATCAGACTCCTGTAATTCATCTGGTCTGTTCACAATAACAGCACCACATGCTTTTGCAATTCTATTATTATCAGTTTTCCTCAGCCTTCTGATTGCACTAACTCCATGCTTGCTGAGATAATGGCATGCCAAATCACTAAGGCCCTTCTCTGTAATCACTAAATCTGGTTTAAACTTCAATATCTGCATGCAGAGCTCCTCAATGTATTCTTCTTCCATCTTCAACAAGAGACTCCAGTCTTCTTCTTTGAGCAGTTCAGCATTTGTTTGGTTTTCACCCTTCTTATACTCAAGAGGAGAATCAAGAAGAATGATACGTGGGTTAACAATCTTTCTCCTCATTTTGCCAGGGGTAACCACATCTTTGTTTATCATAACTCCTTTAAGAACTTTCGAATCCTCCAGCTGCCCACCAGGGACCTTCTCAACCTTAATATAATTTTTAATATCTACATCTCTCAAACCTTGGCCAAGATCAACACCTACTGTGGTAGTAGCATCAATAGCTAAATCCTGGAAATTAACCAAAGTAGAATATGTGATATATAATTCAACAGATATAGAATTGTTATCCTATTGCACAAAAACTACACTAATCATTTGCATTCACAGTAGCACAAGGTTTTAATCCTATTCACTCATAGAAAATGACAAAACTGAAGATGAATAAGAGCTGAAATAAGGCAATCATTTTGACACTCGTTTATTTGCTACATTTGCATGTATCTAAACAGATGTTATAGAGGAAGAAAATATACTAGAGCTATAAATGCATAGATGAGGCACCTCAATTACTCCATAGGCCCACCTAATTATATGAAGATAACTCAACCTCTTGTCTAGATGCCAAAACCATAACATGAACAATGAAAAAACAAGTTGTATTTATCAAAATAACTATAAACTCAAGTTTTTGTAGAAAAACTTCATTTCTGGTTGAAGAAACTGTATAGTTGACAACTTATAACATTGTTACATTTCCTTTCAAGTAACACTCATAGGATTATGCCTATTAATTGAGGGTTTTAAGAATATCCATAAACCAGAATAAAGATTCATCACAGCAATAAGAAAAGATATAAAAGAACAAAGAAGACCAATTTGAAAATCTGGCCCAAAGAGCAGAGGATACTCACAGCAATTAAATCCCCAAATTGACTAGTGAATTTGGTACCTATGCAGCTTTTAACTAGCCCCAGCATTGTATCTCCTGCAATTTTATCCTCATTAAGATTGTATATCAAAGAAGAAACTCAATGGAGGCAATTATGTATATTCTATATAAGATAGATGAATTCCATTAGATGAAATAACCCCCAAAAAATCAAAAGCACATCTATCAAACATGAAGTTAAGAAGCACAATCTAGCATCAACTACGCCATTCTGTTATGCAAGTATCATCTTAAAATTGCAATGAGCCACTAATTCACCAAATCAACAACCATAAACAATGCTAATTTGTTAATAGTGTAATTTTATTGTTGACCCATAGCCTTCTCAATTTATCCTTGTGTTACTACAAATTGCTAGGGGATTCCATAACGGCATTGGCAAGATCCTTAAAATTATCAGGCCCCAACTCTCTCGCAAACTGTTTGAACAAACTACTTAGATATTTCTTCTACAAACCAGTGGAGTATATAATTCAAAAGCACAGCTCACTCTAAACTATCGCAAATCATTAGGAAGTAGAAAGAATGTGAACAAAAAGAAAGAAATCAGTAGCAGTAAAACTTACGATCCTTGGCATCAATGGGCATTGCAATTTTGTCAAGAACAGCAATGGCATCTTCCAGAGCTTTGTTATAAGCTGCAGATAACATAATTGCATTCACCATATACAATCTGATATCCTTTTAGAAAAGAACCACTGATAAATACTATAAATTACCTCGGCAAATAACTGTAGGGTGATAATTCTTGTCAATGAATGCTTCAGCAACATGGAGCATCTCACCAGCTGCAAATATATAGAAGATATATGAAAAAGAGGGGGGGGGGGGAAGACAACACATTGCCCAATAAATCAAATAAAGATCTGCTCATCCATTAAGTACACAACAAAATCTAGAATTCAACAATCATGACTTGTTACTAAACCAAGCAGAAATGCAGCAAAGCTGATCTGTGGAACAATCTCCCTTCCAGTTTCAATTTCATAATCACATTATTAACCATTAAAAAGAAAACTTCCAGAGTAGGTCCACATGAAGTATAGCACTAGATGATAATTCATTATTAAAAAAGAAAACAATCTATGTATGCTCAAAACATACCAAGAATGATGACAGATGTTGTTCCATCTCCCACTTCTTCGTCTTGGGTGCGACTCAATTCAATCATAGACTGCAGCCATCCCAATAAGAGAGCAGTATTAGAAAATTTCAAACCAAACAGCAACTAAACCTTAGAAATACAATGCAGACACAGAAAGTGGTGCTTTCAACAAAGACATGGTGAGTAGAGCAATATATAGCAGTATGTATGCATGGCAAGCAAATGTCAATGAAGTGAGGTGAAAGAGATAAATCATGCCTTTGCAGCTGGGTGAGCAACATCTAATTCACGCAAGATAGCATTTCCATCATTTGTCACCACAATTCCTATTAATTACAAGGAAAAAGAATGGGCGTCAGACAAATACTTAGAAACACATGCCATGCATGCAAATGACCTGTTATGGTAAACACTAATTAAAAGGAATTTTCTAAACCAGAACCTATACTTAACAATGCTCCCACACCATCCAGAAACAATATTTAGTAGAAGAGACAACATACTTTTCAGGTTGCAATAAGCAAAAAAAAAATGTGCACTTTCTCGGGCATTAAGACATAAATTAGGAAATATTTTGCTCTTCGCAAGTTAATATTGCAGAAGGGTATGATTTACAAGAATCCTCAATAACAATAAGTTATAAAATAATTTAAAAGATGAAAATACTAACCTCCCCCAGCATCAAGTAGCATTTTTAACATGGACCTGGGCCCCAAGGTTGTACGAATTATGTCAGCAACAGCCTGGCGGGTACCAACCATATTAGAAACACCAAATGAAGAGCACAAGAGAGTGGACAACATGATAAAATACATGAATTAAAAGTAGATAATCTATTGATTAGTTTAAAGTTTTACAGTAAAAACACATCATTTATCACAATATTTACTTTACTGAATCCATGACACACGCAGGGATGCATGGACCACTCAAAAAAAGGAGACAACAACATGCCATAACCATTTTGGAACTTTGGAATTGTACATAAAAAACATGAAGAGTCCATGCCAAAATATATTAGCACAGTCCGGAACTTACAAATCCAGGAAGCAGAACCCTGGAAAATATAAACTAATAAAAGAATATGAGGGTAATAAACACGTTTTCCAATACACGTTCAGAACAACTAGGAAATCACCCTTTCAATTTTCAGGGTCTGATGATAACAGTCACTTTTCCTGAATGTCAGACAAGCTGGAAATAGAAATTTTGTTCTCAAAAGGCTAGCCATCTTGAGTCATGAGCTTCTAAATTATTCAATAGAGATAGTAATATATTGATCGAAGAGTTTAATAAAAACGAAAGACCAAATATGATCACTTTACAAACTCACACGGTAACTCAGTGTATGATAAAATGCACCTTTTTGAGAAAGATAAGAATTCAGGTTATATATGCACCTAAGCAACTACATCCCCTTAAGGACAATAGGTAGAAATCAAATCGCTGTAGAAAGCCTCTCTTATGCATGTCTCAATGATTTAGAAGTAACATTTTCATAAAAGGGGGAATCTTTACAAAGTAAAATGTCAAGAAGCGAATCAAGCAAAAATCCAAACGATGGTAATGTGTAATATGTTATACCGTCGACGCATGAATATTAGCATGCTGCACCTTCCTTCCAGACTCGCGTTTCAAAGAGTCCTCTGCCCAATTTCAACAAGCACTTGATGAGTGAATAGATAAAAAAGCAAACATGCTCAAAATGCACAACAGAAAACTTAATTTAATGAACAAATATCAGGTTACAAGCAATACACGAATCTTCAGTCCAGTGGACCACATTAAAAATAATCGAAGAGAAATGGCACATTTACTGATTTCAAATTGAAACATAAGAAATTTAAATTTAAAATAATAATAATAATAAATCACTTCAAAGGAATTTAAAACGAAGAAAGAAAACACCAAAATTCATGGCATTGTTTCCAAATACCGAACCAAAAAAGAAAGTTTCAAGCAGATCAAGTAACAGTTTCAGGGAAGTCTATTTATCTACGGATTTGGATCAATTACTGCAATTAAAAAGAAATGCAACAAAAAAATGCACAGCTAATGCTAGATTACTGCAATAGAAAAAAATGGTATGCAACATGAGATGGTCCGAATCCGAATCCGAATCCATTTATGAACAACGCAACGCCAGTAGAAGAGAGAGAGAGAGAGAGAGATAGAGAAAGAAGTTACTGAGAACTAGAACGGGCGCCTGCATGATTTGGAAGTTGAAGGAAGCAAATTAGTTATTAGAAACTCAAGCAACCACACACAGTTGCAGTTTGGGGGGTGGCGGAAGGAACGCTCTCTAGGGCACAAACCAAACAAATCAAATGATCGGTTTGCACTTTGCACAGCACGGTTTGGTGTATGTATGAATGTAACAGAGTGAGCAGAGTCTTCCGCCTATATGTGATGCCACAAAACCCTCCCCCAAAGCCTTCCTTTTCTCTCTCTCTCTCTCTCTCTTTTTTCTTTTAAAAAATGGCTAAATTAATAACGTAAGTTGCATAAATAAATCCTAAGCAAGTCGCGACATATTTTAGAATTAATCTCATAATAATGTTAAAAACAAAAAAATAAATCCCTAGTAACAAGCATTCCATTTCCATTTTTTTTACCACAATTCAATTTATTTTATTTAATCAAAATGCATTCAACTCATCCAGACTAGAAATAGTGTTTTTGAATTAAATTTTGCAAAACTTAATTTTCTAAACTTGATTTTGTTGAGAATTGAGTTTATGTTTATGTTTGGTAATTATTATCTAGAAAGTAATTTTGGTAAGAGTAATATTGTTTGGATTTGTTGATAAAAACTATTTTTAGATGTATAATTATTAATAAGGGTAAGTAAATATTGCTAAATTAATAATATAATATTAAATTATGAGGATAATTTCGTTAATGCATATGTAATTGGGTTTTTTCATCGCAAAAGTAACAAAATTGCTTATGCGGTTGGACATCAAAATTAGAACTGTCAAAAGGAGTCAATTTATCAGTCTAATTTGTCTCTTTTTAATATAAACAGGTCGGGCTGATCTAGTTTGTTAGGGGCTAGTTCAGATTATTTTTAATTTTAGGTTGACATTTGTTGGTTCAGCCATTTTATTTTGTCGGGCTATTTGAGCCGACACATCAGGTTTGACCCATTTTAACGACTCTAATCAAAACTTAGTTTAATGCAAAATTGATGTTGCTCGAGCATTGCCAAGCATGTTGGCACTAATTTTGAACCATGTTTGCAATCTTAAACGTGATTCGGTAGAATAATGATGGCAATGGTTTCGATATTCAACCCAATCCAACCCACCTAATTTGATTCAATGGATTAAATTTTTTTATCCAATTATAATATGGATCAGGTTGGGTTTGATCCTTTTTTTTCTAAAAAAAAAAAGATTTATGGATCATCATGGCCAAATCTTTATTTTCTAACAAAACCTAAAACATCAATTGCAGAATCTCATATCTAATTGGACGTGAACCAACACATGTGCTTTCACTCTTCTTCATTATTTCTCTTTAGAATTGATGGTAGCATATATTTTCTCTCTCTTCATTGTTTCGCTCTCTAGAATCCATGACAGCAAATTCTATTCTCTATCCATTTATTTGTCAAACCAGCCTTGCAGAAAGTTTGTGTCTTTGTGGTGCTTCTCCAAGCTCTATCCCAAATCGAGGAAGTAGAGGATGACATGTGCAGCAGAGTAGTGAGGTGTGTGGAGAGGATGTTGTTGGCGATGAATGCCGACGAAGCTCAATGGTGACCCCCAAAACATAGCATCGTTGCCGGCAACAAGCTTGGCAAACATCGATGACACTCAATGGCAACCAAGTATCGTAATCGTTGCAAACCCATGACTCCGCTTAATCTCATCATTTGCTGCCACAGAACCATCAATCGTTGCACCATAATTGGTGTGGTGGTTGTGAGGATGAATCATTAAAGCACCTTATGGCCCCGTTTAGTACGCAGAATATGATAAGGTCTGATTGTATTAGGCCTGATAGTATAAAGCTTGAAAAAATGTTAATACTATTTAGTGTTTGGTACGACATTGTACAAGATACTATGTTGGTGGCAGAGG
Organism: Ormosia semicastrata; assembly: GCA_029884595.1. Taxonomy (NCBI): domain Eukaryota; kingdom Viridiplantae; phylum Streptophyta; class Magnoliopsida; order Fabales; family Fabaceae; genus Ormosia; species Ormosia semicastrata. Next base: position 42,370,299 of record JAQQTO010000059.1, read on the forward strand.
ACGAGGACGCGAGCAGCGATTGAGTGGTTTGGGTTTACAGGGGGTGTTGCTGACGACAATAAGGGTGGCGCGATGGGGACAAGGTACGGTGGCTGGACAACGGCTTAGGGACACTGGGTTCGGTGGGTTGCTGTGGTTGGGGTCGCAGTGGTGTGTGATAGAGAAGGGGGTCAGCGTTTCTAGGACACGAGTTGCAGGGCCAAATGGCGGATGGCCGGCATGGGTGGTGCGGAACAGGGGCATGGTTGGTGATTCTCGAGGGCGGCTGGGTAAGAGAAGAGACACGATGGAGGGCGTTGGCCTTGGTGGCGCGTGCGGAGGAGGGACACCTGTGAGCAGAGGTGCAACGACGTGGTGCTGGCGCGCCAAATCTAGGGTTGACGGTAGCAATGGCTATGGATTCTAAGTTCTGATATGGTGGTTTTTGGGTATTTGGCTATGGTGATTTCTGTTCTATTTTATGACAAGAGACCTGTTGATGGTGCATTGTTGTTGACAGGTTCATGGTGAGCTTCAGTTTCACGCCGAAAAAATGCATAGGCATAGTGGTGGTTTGCAGGTTGGATGAGAGTTAAGGTTTGAAAAGATTCACCAGGTGTTTGATGATTTGTTTGAAAGGAAATAAGTTAATCAGGCCTAATCTCACCCAATACTTGATTACGTTATACGTTATTTTAGGCTGCATTTGGTGCACCGTATAAGGAAGACCTGATAGTATAAACTTATACTATCAAGTTATATCAGATGTTTGATGTACTCACAAGACTGTATAGCCATATCAGGTCAGTCTTTTTTATCCTGTTATAACCAGATAAAATTATTCACTCCCCCACCATAGGATAAGAACTGATAAAGTTTTCATTCCAACCCTACCTTCATCTTCCCCATAGACCCTCGTCGCCACCTGCACCTCTTTTGGGTCTGTTATTCCCCACGAAGTAGGAAACAAAGATTCCTATATCCACCATCGCGAAGGCTCCGATAATGATTGTGTTGCGATGGTAAAGGGCGGAGGCGCTGCCGAGAGAGAGCGAGAGCACGTCGATGCCATCTTAGATTGCGTGATCCATTCTGGTGAGTATGTTGGAGGCGTGGTAGCTGTCGATCCAGCAGACCTTGTAAGCAGTTAGGCGTGTCGGAGGGGCCATACTGCGTGTAATGCCGATGTCATAGCCGAGGAGGGTGTATGTGTGTGTGACCATTGTGGTCGTGAGGTGATGAAACATCTTTGGCTTTCCTGATGTAACAGTCGCCATTGGCCATGAGGTAGCCTCTGGAGAAGTTGCAATCAGTTTTATTTTTAATTTATTTTATAAAGGATAATTTTGTCATAGAAAATATTTATATCTACAATCAATTTAGTTATATAATAATTACTAAATACCTAATATGATAAGAATTTATCAGCTATTTTATACTATAAGATCATATATTATTATCTTATACTATCATGTATTATCTTATCATGTTCATCAAACAAAGCCTTAATATATAAGAGGAATATATTAAGTAAGCTTATACAATATTATAGTCGTATTAAATAATTGATAAAATCATAATATATTGTATAAATTTATACCATCAGATTTTATATATTATGTCAATTGTACCTTAAGTTATCTTAAACTGAATGAGAGATATTTTAATTCTTGATAGTAGTTTTTTTTTTGGTCGAAGTAGCAGCCTCCTAAATATTCTATGAGAACAATTTCATAAAAAAACTAAAAGAGATGGTATAAAGACCCAACAAACTGAATTGGCCCATGTCCAATCTAAGCAATATGCATTTCCTTTGGTAATAGGTAACAATGTAACATGGGGTGATCATCCCTTATTCTCCATTATTTCATTTTATGAAGAGCCTCTATCATTGCTCCATTGTCGACACAATAACTTGGCCCAATATCCACTTGCTTTTTTAAACCTAAAAAGCATGTGCGTGTGGCTCTTAATACTTCATTAGTTAGGCGCTTTCATTGTTACTTGAATTTCCATTAAATTCCCATGCTCATTTTTAGATGTGACCAGAATAGCATATGTGCAATATATGGATTTTTTTAAAAAAATATTTTAAAAATAATAGATGATAATTATTTTGTTGTTATAAAATAAATTTATAATTTTTATAAATGATCATGGGTGACATAAAAATTTCATATTGAGGTTCAAATGTTTATTTTATTTTTTAGGGTGTTAAATATTAAGTTTATATATAATATTTTGAAAATATTTTCAAAATTTTAAAAATTATTAGAAAAGTATTTTGAACTTTAGAGGTCTGTAACTACTATTAACTCTATTAATTTTATCTCTCTGTATATTATAGTATGATTTGACACCACCATAACAAAAATATTTTTATTATATAAAAAATATATCAAAAAATATTTTATATATATACACATGTACAAATTTTCATATATATAAACATTATTATTACATTAATAAGATAATAATAATGAAATTCAAATTCAAATTTGTAAAGAGTCATTGTTGATACAATTTATAAATGACACTTGTAAAAAAGAATTATGAAATAATTTATATTTTTTTTAATTTTCTCATTAAAATGATAATATTAAAATTCAAATTCAAATTACATTAGTGACACAATCAAGATATGATAATTGAAAAAATATTTTGCATTTTTCTTTAATTTTTATTTAATAAAATAATACTAAAATTCAAATTTAAATAATATTAATAGCACAACCTAAACATGTCATTTGACAGAATTTTATAAATTAAAACTCTTTTTTTTTATATATTACTAGTATTTTGTACTTGTACAATACATAAGATAAATTAAAAAATATTATAATAAATAAAAAAATATATATTTAACCTAGAGATATGATATCTTAAATGATTTAGATAAATTTAATTAAATTATAATTAATAAAGTTTACAGTAAAATCCACTCAATTGTTTTTTTTATTTTCGTTAATAAATTTTTTTCCATATTATGATAACCATGCTATATAATTATTCTCAATAAATATTTTTTATATATGACCTCTTAATAAATAAATAATTTATACAAATTTAGATAATTTTAATTTTTAATTTTATAATTTTTTTAATATTAACTTTTATATATTTATTTATTTAGATATTTTATCAATTTATTATTAAAAGTATATCAAATTCTAATCACTTAAGCTACATCACTGTGACATTTGCATGTCAATTTTTTTTGCACAATTAGGTAGTGATCGAAAATAACGTAAGGACCTATATTCAAAATGTAGTCATGGTCATCCTCTGCTCCGATTTTAACCAAGTAAAATTTGTTAGCTAAATCAATGAAAAGAATATTCCCAACGCATCACTATAACGTGTTCCATTTTTTTATTCTAGAAGTTGTAGCCTACACATTCTTTCTAAATAGTTTAATGAATAAGGAGGCTTGTCATTAGGGGTGTCCGTTTAAGTTAAACATTATTTTTGTACCATTTTTTTCTTCTAGAAGTTGTAGCCTACACAATCTTTCTAAATAGTTTAATGAATAAGGAGGTTTGTCATTAGAGTGTTTGTCGGGTAAGTTAAACATTATTTTTAAACTCAACTTATATATTAAAATAGTAAGTTAGGTTAAATTGAAGAGATTTTTTTGCTTAATTTGATCTAACTCAACTCAACTCATTTAAAAATAGGTTAAATTATGTCGAACTGGTGAGTCTAACATATATTTTTTTTAAAAATAATTTATTAAAAAAGTTAAAATATAAAATTTAATAAATTAATAACATAAGTTTCAATATCAAATATAATAGATCTTAATTTTAAATAAACTAAACATCATAAGTCAATAAGTGCATAATAAATTAACAACTAACAAATCTTATTAAGTCTGAAATAAACTAAACAAAGTTAATTATAACTCAAACAACAAATTAATCTAACTAATTGAATTCAATGTCATCGCGCGTGTTATATATATTGATATAATCAATGACTTCATTATTTATTTTTTAATATACTTTTTATCATTTAAACGATATTTTACTAAAAAAATACGTGGATGGATCAGATTTATGTAGGTTTGACGTGTTCCAACTCGCTATCCAACTCACACACTACGGGTTGAAGCTTTATTAACCTAACTCAACCCACAAACTCAACTCAATCCGTTTTTTATAAGTTGAATTTGGTCGAAACTGGCGAATTTGTAGGTTAACCCCACCCATAGACAATCATATTTTCATAGTTTGGTTACTCTAATGTAATTGAAAAATATTCAATAAAGAGAGAAATTTTCTTTTTAAAATTCAAACTAGCCTTTATAGTGGGGAAAATGTTAAAGTGATTAAAAAAAGTAATTAATATAATTTTGGAAAAAGAATATGTAGTTTTGCTAAATTTTAATCTTTTTATAAATCATCATTACGAATTTTAAAATCTCACTAATTATTTCTTAAACTTTAATTAATGTCTCAATAAATTATTTTATTTAATTTGAATCTCTTAATAACATCTTATTCGTATTAATATTAACTTTGGATTATTTATTAATTTATTTATTAAAAATTGATTATAAATACATTTTATTATTATAAAATAAATAAAAACAAATTTTGTTTTAAAATAAATTTGTTTTTTATTTACTTTGCAAGGAATAAAATGTATTTAAAATTTAATTTTAATAAATTAATAAATAGTCCAGATTTTATGTTTATACAAATAAAATATTATTATGTAGTATTATCATGCAAATTAAACAAAAAATATATTAAGACATTAATTTAAATTTAAGGGTTAATTAAAAAGATTTTAAAATTTGTGATGATGATTTACAAAAAGATCAAATTTTATGAAATCTTTATACTTTTTTGCCTATAATTTTTAATTAACTATTTACTCAACTCTCCACTGCAAACATCATTATATACCAATATGAGAAATTGATGCAGGAATGGAATAAAGTGTTTTGAGTTTCAACTTTCAGGGAAAATCACTACTTTCTATTAAAATTCAATTATGATTTTCTTATTATACTTTTTCACATTATTTTTTACATTATTTCTTATACTATTGATTACATCACTTTCTCTACATCAAATTTTCTCACTTAATCACAATTATTAAAAAGCAAAGTAAAAAGTGATATGAGATAAAAAATAATATAAAATCATCATTTTCTATTAAAATTAGGTTGGAGCCTTAACAATGGGGTGGAAGGAATGAAAATGTGATAAAAGCATGTTTGGTTTTTACTATGAAATAGGAATAATTTTTTCTTATGGAATGCCTATTTAAGAGAATAGTCATTTCCTTCACTAAAAATTAAACAGTAATTATATAAATTCTATTAGTATTTATTATATTTGAAATGAAACAAATATGTTTAGCAGTCACATAACCATAACCATACTTGTCGCCCCCAACACTTTTATAGCGATTATCACTATCTCTTTACTTATATTGATAACTTCACTTATACTTTAATCAATCAAATATAATATGTAAAAGAATAATATGATCTTTAGAACTATGCCAATGATAACTATAACTTGTGAAACTAGTGTCTTATTAAAAATTTGACATGTGTCATGATTTTCTTATGCATGTTCATGTACAATTAATCATTATGAAGAAAAAAAATTCCACTGCTATCTTATTATAAATAATTTAAAATTTAAATATTCATTAATATATTATTTATAAGAGTAATTTATTAATATATTATTATATAATTTAATTTTTAAATTTTTATTTTTCAATACCTATGTGCATCTATTATAACAAATTTGAAGAGTTATTTTTTTTACATATATGCCTATATAATAAAATTAAATAGATTTTAATTACACAATCATCATATTATATGGTGACTTGTTAAAATTATTTGTTGGTCTATATAATACATTTTTTTTGTAAATCCTCGATATTTTAGAAGTGATATTGAGTCCCGACTAATTTAAAGTTGAGCTGAGTCAGATCACAAAAATATAAAGTTCTCTTAATACTAATTTTTTTATTCACAAAATTTAAACTCGAAACATTACTTAAGAGAAATAAGTATTAAACCACTTGAACCAATTAAGTATTGGTGGTCAAATTATAATTTAAGATAAAAGATAAAACTCAAAGCATGTTATCTTGTTATAATCTTAGAGTTTATAATAAGTATTATAAATTTGGGAGAGTTTATAAATATTTATAAATTTGAGTTTTACTAACAAGTGAATAATCTAAAATAAGAATGTTTTAATGAAAAATAGAGTATTCAATATATTGAGAATTAAAAGAAGTTTATTTTTTATTAAAAAATTTATTTTAAATTCTTTAAAATCCTTCTAATTTTTTTTATATATGTACATTTAATTAAATCATAATGATATTCTAAGAAAAGCAAATTTGTGACCAAATGGAGAATCTCTTTTATAATATAGAATAGATATAGATTTTAGTTAATATAAAAGAGAAACCCATTATAATTGCATAGTTTTATAATTTTACCTTTTTCATTTTTCTTTAAATTATTAAATGGATAATGAATAATAATTAAAAAACAAAAAATTGACACAAAATTAAGAAATATCTTTTATGGTATAAAATGGATAAAATAGATATAGATATTGAAGTAAATGAACAGAAATTTGCGTTATCACAGCACGATTCTATATTAAAAAAAAAAAAAAAACTTGCACCTAAACCTACCACCGGTCTAAAGGTCAAACAACAAAAAACAAGACCTCTAAAACCAAAGTAAACAAGAAGACATACAATAAAAACAAAATAAAGACACATAAAAATAATTCAAAATTTGAATCTCAAAACATAATATTCTTTTATGCGAGTTATCAGAACAAATTTAATTCCCAAAAAAAGCTATACTTACATCTCGAATAGTGGCATAACAAACAAACATTCTTTTATCTAGGGGTGTAAATTGGTTCGGATAATCGACCAACCCGATCAATCCAAACCAAACCAATTACATTGGTTCGGTTTGGTTTGGGTATATTGATTGGTTCGGATAAAATCCAAACCAATTAAAACTTAATTGGTTCGGTTCTCAGATTTAAAATTTCAAAACCGACCAAACCGAACCAAACCAAACCATATATTTATATATTTTATTTTAAAAAAAATTATGCTACAACATTTTTTGGTTACTATTTATTTTTTGATTTTTTGTAATATTTTCTCAGTTTTCAACTCCTAAAACGTCGTTTTCGTTTAACACAGAAGACTAAAAACTCCTCTATCAAAATATTCGGTTCTCGCTTCACCAAAGATCATAGATTCTGGTCGTCAGGAATATACTATCAGATGCCTTTCCAAAAACTATTGGAGATGTGAGAGACTTGAAAACTTTGAATCTTTACTTCAACCAACTCTCTGGATCCATTCCTATTGAACTTCAAAATCTGCATGTCATTCAACTTTTGAACATCTCTTATAATGGTTTAGAAGGAACCATTCTTAATGGTGGAGTTTCCAAAATCTTTCTGTTGTCAATTTAGAAGGTAATAAAAAACTTTGTTTGTATTTTGTATGTGAGCCTAATGGTCATGGAAGAAGGCTACAGTGGTAACACTGATACTATGTCTGACAATTTGTTTGCTACTATACATAAAGAACAGAAAAGTGAAAGTAACAGCAACAACATCATCTAAACTTGGAAGCTTGGAAACGATGAATTGACTTTAAATGCTCTAATATTGACTTTAAAAACAATGAATTTCTGACTCTAGTTTATGATTACTTAAGTAATGGGAGCTTGGAAGATTGGATTAAGGGGAAGAGAAAGCATGCAAATGAAAATGAGTTGAACCTTATGGAGAGATTGAATATAGATATTAATGTTACTTGTGCATTGGATTACCTACACAATGATAGTGAAGTTCCTATTGTGCATTGTGATTTGAAGCCCAACAACATTCTCTTGGATGAAAATATGACTGCAAAGGTTGAAAACTTTGGAATCGCTAGGTTGCTGATTCAAAGTTTAACTAATCAAGTCTCCATTAGTTCCACTCATGTCCTTAGAGGTTTAATTAGTTACATATATACCTAAGGGTTAGTAGTCTCACTACTTTCTCTTAATTGAATAGTAGTAGTATACAACTTCAAGTTAAATCTCTCTTGAAGAATATTTTAACTTATTCAAATATAATTTATTAATACAAATATCAATATGTTTCTTTGTTCCCTCTTTATGAACCTTCTAATACACATTCTGAAACATGAAATAATTATTAGTGTTCAAATCAATAAGTTTGATTCTATTTCTAAATTTTTTTTCATATGTTTATTATGTATTTTTTTGTTATGAAAAACTAATTATTTAGTTAATTTTTGTATTAAAAAAAGGACCAACCCGATCACCCGAATCAAACTAATCCATAGATGTTTGGTTCGGTTGATTGATTGACTATCAAAAAATACGAAAACCGAACCAAACCAAACCAATTGATTTTGATTGGTTCGGATTTATTTTCCTCAAAAAACCAAACCAAACCACCCACTTACACCTCTAAGTTTTATCCATCAATACACACATACAAAAACATTTATTAAAATAAAAATAATTGATATTTTTATTATTAATAATATATATATTTTTATACTCTTTTTAATATTATTTATTTATTTATTTATTTTATTAAAATTAACATTCTTAAAAAGAATGCTAATAATATATACATATCTAAAAAATATATATAATGATCTTTTTACAAACAAAAAGTAACAATATAATGAAAGACAAAACACGAAAAGATAAAACATGAAGTCGTGGATTGTACTTCACTCCAAAGAAAGTATGATGATAATTTCCATCTATTAATTTGTGGAAAAAATCATTGAAGTGGAATTGTTATCACACGAGAGAGAGAGAAAGAGAGGAAGGAAGGAACCAATTGGGCAGAGCCAAATACATGGCATGCATTTATTAAGCAAACAAATAGAAAGATTAATAAAAGAAGAAGAGTAAGAGCATTTTTATGTGAGTTCTGTTAAGTTGGACATTTATTAAGTAGCATTAAATATTTTATATTAAATATTTTTAATCATTTTAAAAAGTAAGGATTAATTAAATATTTTTATATTCTTAATAATGTGATAAATATTATATTTTTATTTAATATTTTAACAAATATTTTAAAAATACTTTTTAATAATTTTGTTTTGTCAAAATATTTTTAATTAAAAAATAAACAATTAATTTTTTGATATACAATTATTATTTTTATACATTAAAATTTTTAAAATTAAATTTAAAATCACATATTCAAGACATTGGAAACTCTTGAACTGACCCAAATTTTTTTATATTGTAAGAAGAGGACAAGGCCAACTCAGTGCATGGTTAAACTAATTCCATTCCAATACTATGAATGAATCCTATATAAGCTTATGACCAAAGAACCACGCGCACTTGACCACACCACAGTGACCACACACGCCACACCACTCTCTTCAATGTTCATTCATTTTCATATATTCATTCATATACATCAAATTCATCACTTCTCTTCATTTCTCAACCTTTAGTTTTTTGTGTTTTATTTCTGGGTTGTTTCTCTTGTCTTAGGGTTTCAAACTTTCAAAGTCTCCGTTCCAAATTTGCGAGCAATTGAAACCGAAGCTTCGTCCTTGATTCCCAATTCGATTTTCTCTCTCTCCTCCCCTGGATTCCCAGTTCCCATTATCTGTCGAAATTTCGTGTTGCGCGATTGATTTTATGATGTAACAAATTTCAATTTGATTGGTGTTTGCGAGGGTGGGAATCGATTGTGGATAGCTAAGAAGAACGGTTTTTGAGGAAGGAGGGTGCAGCTGTGGGAGTGTTAGAAGGTTCAATAGTGAGTGGGAAATGGTGGGTGGGTGCTTGTGAAGATTAGAATTTAGAACCCTAGCTAGCTGTGTAGACACATGATAATTGGTGATTGATTTTGGGGTTGGTGGGTTTAATTTGTAGAAGAAGGGTATGGAGAATGGTTACGATGGGAAATTGGCTGAGAAATTCTCAGGCTTGGGGATTAACCAGCATGGTCAACAACATGTGCATGATCGTCAATCTAACCTTTCTTCTAACAACAACGATCACTTGTATCAGGTCATGAAGGCTGTTGAAGCTGCTGAGGCCACCATTAAGCAACAGGTACTTTGGTTTCAACATATGCCCCCCTTTTTAAGTATGATTGATTGGGTGGTGCATGCATGTTCTTCATTATTTGCATATGAAATTGTATGATGGTTGAAGTTTTTGAAGTTTTGGTTCTGGCCTGTTTAATCTTGTTAAGTGCTGTAGTACTTTCCTGGCACTTGTATTGCTGACATGCATTTAGCAAATTAAAGAAGATAGAGAACCTATTTTTATACTCGAATTTTGGTCCATGAGACATTTGGAAGTTGGAACCTTTATCAGTAGAGAATGAGATAGTGAGCCTGGCTTGTATATGATAAGATGATATATAGCCTTGGTTGGTAGTCTCCCCCTCTGGTTTGACTGCTGTGTTCCACCATTGGGGTTTTAATTTTTGTTCTTAAAGGAAAACGTTACTGTCGCACATAGCTGCAGTTGTAGGTTCACTTTCGTATAATGAAATGGTGGCATCTTTCATGTTATATCATTTTGGATGGGATATTGAGGATGCAACATGTTGCTTTTGACAGGTAGAAGAGAATAACCGGCTTAGGTCTGAACTTCTGAGTAAAATTCAGGAACTGGAAAAATTTGTAAGTTCTGTAATGGGATTTATTGCATATTGGTTCTGTCTATGTAAAAATATGAACCTTTTTTTGTAAAAATTTTTTACATTTGATTATCTGGTTGTTTACTCAATCCTTTTGTGATTCCCTGCTCGATGGGTTGGACTCTTGTTTTACTAAGGTAGGAGTTGCTAACTGGAGCTTTTTTTGTAGAGGTGACAATATTATTTGGATTTCTAGATGTCCATGACCCACAATCTTAGACTACAATATATGGAAATGAATATAGAAGCATGAGAATAGAGCCAAGATTGTATATATTTTTTTTTGTAAAAGAAGAAATTCATTAACTTGAGGAGAAGATAATTACAAAGAGTTTGGAGGATAAGTGATCCTCCTTAACGTAAAAAGAAAACATATACAACAAAGAAAATAGAAATCATCAACGGAGCAAAGCTACCCAATCCCTCTACATATACCAGGATTTTATTTTAATTTTATGGATATGCAGTTCAGATTGCAGAAGTAATTTTGAAAGTGAAAATTTCTATAAATAATTAATCAGCTTAATAATGGGCTTATCCTATTCGAGAGAAAGTTGGAATATTCTCTCAGATACATTCGTTTCTAATCTAATAATCTTTTCTTGTATGTCCACTCATCCATGGATCCTCCTCAGCATTCTTATCTACACTACACTTATTTTTTTGCTCTTTTTGGCACTTCAGTGCTCAAAATCCACTATGATAGAGCATCACTGGTCCTATAACTGTTTGGTAGAATTTTCCTTTGAGTTTGATAGGCAGTTTGTGATGACAAATTACATATGAACTCTGAAGCATTTCTCCATTTCATCCACCCAGCTTGAATCTTAAGTGTGTTATCCCCATCAATAGCCCTATCACTTTTTAAGATGGACCCAAGATTGGAAGTGATGATTTTTTTGGAGCCTGTGTGGACTTGAGATGGTTACTGTTGTGGACCAACAAGGCAACAATGTGAATTTCTCAATAACTGTTTGTAGCAAGGGGCAGAAACTGATACCATGTGGGAGTAGCTTTTGTATTTGAAGAAATGCTTATTTCCAAGCATATGCAGTAATGGCATTAAGCAGATGAAAGAACTGAGTTCTATGCTTCATCTGCAAAATCAAGATGTCTGCTCCATAAAGCGATATTTTTCCATGAAATTAGATTTTTAAAACTTTATCCTTCATTCATTTTGATGAACATTCAATCCTCTTCCCATGATAATGACATGGGGAAAATATACACTTTTATTTTGGGGGGGGTAAAAGAAGGAATTATTATTTGAGAGAGGAAAGACAAGGTACAAGTAAAAAGGAGGATAAGAGATCGTTCTTAAAAACTAATTAAAAAGAAAGTACTAAAATAAACAAGCTCATCTGTGCAATTTACACCTTTTGACAGAGGCTAGGTGAATCAGTGGATCAAAAATCTCGTTTGGTTGTTCCATGGAAGGAGCAGGGTCATGGGTCTTATGAATCTCATCAACCGAATCCATCATCAGGTAATTGAGAACACATGCTCAATGGTACAGGGACCTTTTTTTCTAGCTGATCTAACTGGTAAACTAGTTGTCCAGCAATAAAAAATGTAAAATTGATACAGCCAGAAGCGATGCAGGTAACCATTCCAACAACAGTCAAATAAATGGAACATTGAGAATGCAGCCAAATGATCAGCTGCCTGTGGATAATACTGGTCCCTCTCAGTTGTCTTCACCATCTACAAGGTCAATCTCCCCAAGCAGGTATGTGATATCAAATATCAATTATAGTGCTAGAGCTACAATGTGATGTCATATTTATTCTATATAAGTAGTGTCGAAGGAGTATTTGTGTAATTTTAGAAACCTGTCTTTGTCATAGGCATCTACTAGAAGGAGACTATGACCCCCGACTTAATTCACCTGGGCAAGGCTTTATGCCAGTGGCTGAAATGAATAATTCTAATGCCCTGCTGAAGCAGGTACTGCCTTTAGTTCTAAAATTTCATCTTTTATCAGAGGTTGATATTTATGGAGTCATATATGTATTTATTTAGGATCTGGGCATTAAGATTCGGGAACATGAAGAAGAGATAATGCAATTAAGGAAACATCTTGCAGATTATTCTGTGAAGGTAAAAGGTGGAAAGAATTTTTTATAAGTGGTGATCAATAGCTATTTAGAGTTTCTTTTTCCTTGATGTCCATTATGGTGACCGATAATTTTTCCATGATAGGAAGCACAAATATGCAATGAAAAATATGTCTTGGAAAAGCGCATTGCATATATGCGTCTGGTATGCATGAAATTTTTTGAAGTCCTTATGAAATTCCTTAAGCATCTTTACTTTTCACCCATTTCCTTATATTTGATTGGGATTATGGTCATATAAATTATTTGTAATATTGCTGCTAGGCCTTTGATCAGCAGCAACAAGACCTTGTAGATGCCGCATCAAAAGCTTTATCGTACCGACAAGACATAATTGAAGAAAATATACGTCTTACATATGCATTGCAGGTTATTTGTCCAACTTGTTTCCTCTTGTTATTGGTGTATGTTGAATTTTGCATGATAGCATGGTTGCGCTAAATATTTTTGAATGAATCTCCACGGGCAGTAACTTGTTCTGTTGGGTTTTTCAGAATGGATTTTTAAGTTTTCGCCTTTTCTTTTTCTTGTCAGGATGCACAGCACGAAAGATCAACATTTGTTTCATCTTTGCTGCCTCTTCTTGCAGAATACTCCCTGCAGCCACCTGTTCCTGATGCCCAGTCGATTGTTAGCAATGTCAAGGTCAGCTTTGATCTGTTTCGTTTCCTTTTTGAAATAAGTAATGCTGCTACCCTTCCGTGAGCACTTTCGAGTAAAACCTATGAATATGATACCTGGATGTATTTCAACACGTCCATCATTTCTCCTTCGTCTTGTGGGAGTGCTGCAAAGAGGGAAAAGTCTATGAAACTAAACTACGGTGAAATAGGATTTGTGAAGGGTAGACCAATATATCCCGTGAATCTCACTTCTCTTTCCCTCATTTTATTTAATATTTTTTACTAGACTGTTTGTTCTCTTTTTATAAGATTATGATTATTATATGTAAATAAAAGAAGAATAAATAAATAAAAGAATTTATTGAATTAGAGAAATCGAATAATGCAAGATTTGAAGGGCATATATTCTCCTAGTACAATAGAATAGATGAGCTATAGAATGGAATAAGAATTCTGATTTTTGAATTGTAAGATATGAAAATAAGTTGATAAATAATTTAGTGAACATACTATAAAATACATATATACCTATAAAATGAAAGAAAATACTTAAAATAATGGTTTTAACCCAAATTTAACTCTATTAATGTCAGATATGGCACTTACTATGCTATAAAAAATTATGGCCTTTTTAATGGGGTTTCCCTAACAGATAGACATGTTGAGGGGTTGAGCAGCTTTGCTCCATTGATTTTCTCATTTTTTTTTTGTTGCCACGGAAAGCAGTTTTTTCCCCGTTTGATATCATGACATGTCATCTAAAATTAGCATCATACACGGGGAGTGTGTGTATTTTTTACTGGGAGTTATTTGTTTGTCTTCTCACTTGATGTGGAAATCTTGATGGAATGAATAAAAATTTGCAAAAAATATTTGTTTTCCCTTCCATTCTTTGTGTAGGGGTGTAAAAGATTTTAAACTGTACCCCCACCTTTTCTAAAGCAGTTGCTTAATATCTTACGTGGATAAGTCTATTGAACCTCTGTATAAAAGGTCATATTGGTGATACTGAAAGCTGTCCCTTTTTTCTGTTTACTTCTGAATTCTAGGACCTTACCTATCTTGAATTCACAGTCAATTCTACTGTTTGGCAGGTTTTGTTTAAACATTTGCAGGAAAAGCTTATTCTCACTGAGGTATGTTGGGTAGATACTTGGGTGCTCTGAATTCCTGTATTCACTAATAGGATTTGATATGTGGATAGTTCAATAGAATTGGTACTAAGTTTAACTGGACTACGATATTGTCAAAACTTTGGACATTTATATTTCCCTTTTTGCTAGAGGAGTTGGGTTTATTGGTTATATTTGTCATTTGTTACAGTCGAAGCTAAAGGAGTCACAATATCAACTGACGCCTTGGCGTTTGGATATGAACCATGCAAATGTTGCTCTACAATCACCATCTCACTCGATTGGTGCACCTTTGGCAACTTCAGTATGCTCATTTTTGTGATTTTGTACTTTTTCCTTGTTATGCTTAAACAAAATTCTAAACTGTTCCATTTTTTTTAATCAGAATAAAGATGGCCTTGAACTGGTACCTCAGAATATGTACTCCCAAGCAAAGACGCAGGTCCCTGTTGATGGTCAGACAGGCACTGATTGGGATATATTGGGTCACCGCCAGAGTGGCTTGGGTGGTGGGGTGGCAACAAATGTTGATGCTGATGAGTTGGGAAGATATTCACCTCTTGCAAGCAGGTGAGCCTGATCAAATGGAGACTGCTACTCTGAACTGAATGTATTGGTGGGTTCTGTTTTCATGGAATCTTTGTTAAAGTGGTCCTGATGCATGCAATGTTGTCCTCTTCCATTTCACTCAAGTGGATAATAAACTATTCATGTTGACACTATAAGGCAACCTGTTTGGCACTATTCTTAACAGATGGGAAATCTTATAATTTACACAGCCTTTTCAATTTGACCTGTTCTCTCGTGATGTGCATTTTTTTATGGCCCAATTATTATCTGAACCAATGATATTACTATCACTGCTATAAGTGAATATTTAGGTTGATTAAATCTCCTGTTGTTGTCTCTGAAATAACTTTGTGGTGGAAAAGGAAAGTGGTGGTTTGCAGATAATCTATGCTTGGGGTACTCGAATGAAGCCTTTGTATGCCATACATCTTACTGTCCTTGGGATGGTGATAAGTACTCCTAGTTGTCCTGCTAGTTATAGACTATAGAGTAGGAAATTTAAGTCTCGTGTTACTTCTGTAATGTTGCCAAGTGCCAACATATTATGGTTCATGATACCAGTCCTAGATGGGGTCAGTAGATTTGCTTTGTATAATAGGCCCAGTATCTATGTCTCAAGTTGGCTTAGAACATCAACTTCTATGAAGTCTTCCATGTAGAGTTTGGTAGCTCATTTCCTTATGATTGAGAAAAGGGTGAGTATCTCTGTTTCCTGTTGGAGACAATATACTCTGAAACAGGTTGCTTATCTGATACTGATTTTCAATAGCAATAGGTGTTCAGGAAGGGATATTGTTCTGATTGCCCGGGTGTTCCAATATGGACGAAATGAATTCCTGTTTGATAGAGATGAACATATTTAGCTACGCTGGCTTTATTTCATAGCACCTGGAGTCCATGTGGTCTCTTGCAGCTTGTTGTTAAAGTTGAAGTTTATTGTTAAAAATAGAAATTTTCTCTTGGTTTCTGTCTTACAATTTGAGAAGGCTGCAATCACTTAGTTATTTATTTATTTATTTTTAATAACATTTAGTATTCGTGGACTTAAGCATAAAAGAATAAAATGCTAATTGATATAATCCTCTTCTTGCTCTTTCCATGTATCTGCTATGTCATTAGTTCCTTTATCAACTAAAATTTGCCACCAGGAGGCTGGAAACATGAGTTATTGAGTTTTGTGATACTTCAACCAGTAATGGTAAAGGAGTAACAAAAATCAACATTCTTTGGGCTGTTAGAAAATGGCATCCTTGCTCATATATATATATATATGCTATTTCACAGGGATTCTTCAGCCCATGATGTACTTATTCAGGGTGATGCTCGTGCTGCACATTTTGGAGAGGAGATGACTAACAAACAGGTTACATTTCGTGACCCTGTGAGCAACAGTGAAGTGGATGATCCTGATGGAGATGGACACCATAATGAGAGAGAAACATCTGCTAATTGGAGTTCAGGAAACCCTCCTTATACAACCGTCGATGATCCCAGTTCCTCATATTCTCCTTTTCTACCAGCAGTTCTTGAAGAACCTTCTTCTTCATTTTCTGAGGGTAAGAATTAATGACCTTTTGAGCTGTACTAAATGTTCAGACCTTTGCTGTTGGCTATTTCAAGTTGAATAAATCATTCTGCAGCTGCAGATGATGATCTGTTACCAGCTATAGAGGGCCTTCAAATAACAGGAGAAGCCTTACCAGGAAGGGAAATTCAGGCATGCGGATACTCCATCAATGGCACCACTAATTGTAATTTTGAGGTGCATTTTATTCTTCTATAATTTGGAACTTGTTTCTTGTTTCTTTATTACCTTAAAGGGTTTTTCATTGTATGGTATTTATGTTAGATATCTGTCCTAACCATATGACATTGCCTTTTGTGTCCCCTCTTGTTGGACTGCCAGTGGATTCGGCATATGGAAGATGGTTCCTTTAATTATATTGATGGTATTGTTTTACTCCTGTTTGAGATAATGTTCTCCCTTTCTTCCATCCTAACATCATGACCTCAATCATATTCTTGTCTAAAAATATAGGGGCAAAGCAACCCAACTATCTTGTCAGTGCTGATGATGTTGATACATTACTTGCCATTGAAGTCCAGCCTCTGGATAACAGGAAGCGCAAGGTACTTTTTCTCACTTACCATAATGGCAGTCATATACATGTATGTAAAAGATGATTGAGTTGTTAGAAAGTAACTTGTATTTAATTACTGGCTTGGCTTGCTATGCAACCCAACCTGAAAAGCCAGCAATGCGACCTTACATGGAGATTTGTTGTGGAAGTGAGCAACTACTCCTTGTAATCTCCATTGATCATATTGAGGATTTGGGTGTATTGGGATTAGGGTTGGAGCGTTGTGTGGCTACTCCTTGTAATCTTCATTGATCATACTGAATTTTCTCTCTATATCGCCTGTGAATGTTGGCCTATAGTTCGCTGTTGGTCAAACCACATTAAATTCTGTGTCTATTTTATTCTCCTTGTCTGTGTGTGAACCTGGTTACAATACAAGTGTTATCAAATTTTTATCTTTGTCTCTTTCCAAGAGCATTCTACTTGATAATGTCCCTTGACCACATTTGTGGGTGGATCATGAGAATCTGGTTAGTCATGAAGAGACATGAAAGACTACAGTGGGGTTAGATTGTCCCTAAAAGCAACATGAAGATCAACTTGTATTATTTTTGTGTAAGGGCATGCAAGTTACTATATTCCTCAGCTGTGACATAAGGAAATCTTTTACCATGGCTAGCAGGCATCATTAGCCTACTGTACTTGAGTAGACTGAAAATTATGTTGCATCCTTCACACAGCACACAGTCATATCTCTTTGATAAAAGATCTTATTAATTAGAGAGCAAAAACAAATAAGTAGAGGGTAAGCTATACTCTTAAGAAAACCATCGATGTCAATTGTGCAACTGCACATTGCATAGGGCAATGGGTCTCTGCAATAAATCCCTCCTTCATTGTGCCTTTCATCTTACCCAGGTATTGTGCATGCAATTTGTGTGGTTCTTTGTTGCGCATTGGGGCCAATATGGGCAATGTTTTTTTGGCCAACATCTGGGTTGAAGACGCAAAAAGCTTAAAAAAAGGAAAAAAAGTATAGAAATTTAGATAAAATCAAACCATTCCTCCATACGACACTCATGAGAAGAGTATATTGGCAGGTTCTGGCCAAATTTTGCTCTTCCACTCTTCCACTTGTCTGTAACACTTCTGATGCATACCCTATCTTTTCTTCCTGTTTGCTTCAATCATTCTTATTCTTCTTTTATTTATTTTTTCTGTTCTCTTTGCAAAATTTTGGGCAAATGTGTTCCTGCTTATCATTATGAGAAGTCATCAGAATCTGTAGTTTAGCTCTTGTTTATCTCCGATGATTCTTGTCGCCTTTGTGTAGCTCAGTTTCACTGTCATTCCTGTTGACCTTTGTCAAGAACCTCTCTGTTTCCCTCTGCAAGCCCATTGTTTTGTCATAAAAAGAAGTTGCTGCAATGTGTGACTCAGGACCCAAGGAGGATTTGACTCAAGAGTTGGCTTTTACTTGACATATTCTGGACTCTTGTTCCACTCAACATTTTTCCTATATTACACTTTGAAATGTACTTTTGATGAAGACTTATTTTTTTTTTTAAATTTTTCTTTTGCTGAAATAGATGAAAATATATGCTAAATTTGGCAGCTTTTTGGAGTAGGTATAGTTATATATTTTAGTTGCAACTTACGTTTTTCATATTTATTAGTTTCTTTTTTATATATTTGTTATTTTGAATTATATTAAATATTTTTAATGTAATGTGTGCTGTATTTCAAATTTTTAATTTTTCATATTTATTTGTTTTTTTTATAGATTTTTTATTTTGAATTATATTAAATATTTTGAATGTAATTTGTGCTTTATTTCAAATTTTTAATATTGCCCTGCAATGCAATGGCTCAATGAGCCCATTGTGCAATAGTGCACTATGCTTGATAAATAACTTAAGAAATGTAAAGAGAGAAGCTAAAACACAACTCATAGATGTGTACTTTGTAAATCATGTTAGACTCAGTTTGGTTCTCCAGTTATGATTATCTTGTCTTTATTTTTTACTAAATCTCATGTGTTCTTTGTGATTGTAGGGAGAACCTGTGAAGGTTTTCGCCAATGATAACAAAAAGATCACTTGTGGTGAGTTCCTGTATCATAATTAATGTTTTTGAAGATCAGTTGTTGCTGCCATCTATGTAACTTGTAAGATAGACAGCAAATGGTTGCAATTTTGCAGTGAATTTTATAGTAATTTTAAAGTGTTGTGCGTAAGAGTAATCTTCATTAGTCTTTTTGGGATTAAGCTCCTATCATTTGTAACATCTGTGTTGTAGAGAAGGGCAAAAATATTAAAGGGTGTGATGGTTGTTGTGAGAAAGAAATTGTAGTAGTTTTAAGCCCACCTAAGCATTTATAGAAGTATAAAACAGTTAGTGTTCTGACATCTTTAATATAAAGTTTACTTTTTTAATTCACAACTTATACAACATCTGATGTTCTTGGGGATATAGTGCCATTAAAGTTATTGGACAATTTCAAATAGCGAGTCAGCTTCTTATATATTTGGTTTGTACTTGAGACAAACATGTATAAAAAAGAGGGATATAGTTTCAAATTTTTTGAATTCATTGTGATTAAGTTATTAAAAGTACATAATTTGATAAAAGAAATTTTTTTTAGAAAGAAAGAAAGATATTACAAATAAGGAGGATGAGACATAGTCCCACAAAGAGTTAAAAATGAAAAACAATTTAATCTAAACCAACTTATATGCTTTGGATGTGTCATACTGGTTGTCTTGATTTTGATTATGTGATATAATTTTCCTCTGGTCCCTCTTCTTTCTTTCCTTCCTTTCTAGTGTTGCAAATGTTGGCGAGTTCCTAAAACAGTTTGTGAGTTATTCTCTTTCGTTATTTTTTCTCAGATCCTGAAATGCAGAGCCACATAGAGAGGACTTTTTATAGCGGACATGCTTCATATAAAGTTTCTCTTTCGGTAATTCAATGAAAGTAGTTTTCTTAATTGTTATGAGTTTCCTTTGTGTATCATAGTATCAAAATCTTATTTTACTTATCAGTCTTCTTTATGAAGAACTCTTAATATTTTTGGTTTGATATTACAGACTGGATATCTTGATATATGGGAACCAGCTACCTTGGCCATTAAGAAGGAAGGTTACAGTATCAAATGCAGTGGACCAAATGGAGTTGTATTCACAGAAAAATTTTCACCATCCACCACTGTACGATGTCCTATTTTTTGATATTTTGTGTGAAGGTTTTGGATAGTTGGAATTGTGGTCAAGTTATTGATTGGTCTGTCATCCAGGGAAATGTCCCTTTTTGCTTTTAAAAACAAAATTCTCTCTATTATTTCCTCTCATTCCAAGATTCCTTATAATATATATAAGCTAAATCTTGGAAGAAACAAGTATTGTCTCAGTCTGGCAGTAGGCTCTAATGTCAAGAATCATAGTTATAATGTGAAAACAACACCATGTTTATGCACATGGCAATTGAGTTTGTTTGAGGATATATATTAGTTATCTCAAACAACATTTTGTCAGATTATAATTACAGCCTGCCTGTAAAGTTGTAAGAAGCAGGATATTGCAAAATATTTTAGTCTGTTCAACTCTCTGGGTTGTGTTGGATGAACTGAGTTATCTCACCAGATAGATATCAGGAAAACCAAAAAGAGTTCATGAACTTGATAGATCATTTCTGGACCTTGTTTATCTCTCAATAACAAATTTCATAAAAATATTAAAAAAAAAAGTCACTGTTAAGACATATGGTATTTAATGACAGTTTATTGATATTGTTGCTAGCAGGGTTATTGTGAGAAACTTTGAAAAATATCATGTGTGTTTGTATGTTTTGAACTCTAGAAGATTAGTGGTGAGTGGTTAGCTTATTTTTTGATCTCCCTTCTGCCTTTCCTTTTGTAGGTTGTGATTCCATATGGACATACTTCAGAATTTATTATAATTGGTTCCAGTGGCAATGAGAATCTGTTAAGAGCAGAAAACAGCTCAACGGATGTCGATGGGTAAGTATTCTTACAGTCGTCTTGTTATACAAACCAACGAAAGGAATTTAAGTGGCACATGTGATAATGTTTCATTTGCAAATATTTAAGCATTGAATGGAATAATGATTCCTTCAGGAGATTCCACTATCTAGTTGTGCTATGTGTAATATTATATGCTAAATGAAAAATGTTCATATTAAATGGAAAACCTTTTTTTTCTTTTTCTTTTTCTGTTTTTTGAAGTCTTAAGTATATTTGAATGTTTATTTATGGATATGGAATCATTTGAGTGGAATTCTTGGATGCAGTTGAGTTTTACTATAATTTAGTCATAATACATAGATCTGGCTTGACTTGACATGAGAGAATTACCTTTTTTTAATCAAGAGAAGTACCCCATGTCAAGTTTTGGAATGGTTGTAGTGTAATAGGAATCTTTCTGATGCGTGTCTATTTCTTAATTTTTTTTCTTTTTGAGTTTCCGCTTTTGATAATTTTATTTATGTTGCTTCTTTTGCAGTGCTAGAGACACTATTGTGCTCACTTTGAGATTTTTCATCCGTAGGGTATATAACTTTTCCCCTTTAATTTATGAACTACTGATTAATATAAATGTCATAGTTTGTATGCTTGACTTTTTCCATTTTGCCCTTCTGTTTGCTTGGCATTTTATTATTATGTTATAAATGATTCTCAATTTGTTTCTTTCTAGCCTAACTGTGACACGTGCACCCATGCACCCTTGCCTACACGTGATAGAGACAAAAAAAAAAAAGAAGTGGAGAGAAGGTAGAGCATTGGTTTCCTAGCATCATAAATTTTGTTTGATTTAGCCTATCATTATTGAAAAAGCCTACGATAGGGTACCGAGAGAGGTCTTGTGGAAGGCTTTGGAGAAGAAAGGAGTTTGTATCACCTATATTCGAGCAATCAAAGATATGTATGATGGGGCTAAAACTAGTGTGAGAACACAAGGTGGGGCTACAGAAGATTTTCCTATAACTATAGGACTGCACCAAGGGTCAGCTTTGAGTCCATATCTTTTTACCTTGGTCTTGGATGTGCTTACTGCGCATATCCAAGAGCTAGGTGCCACAATGCATGCTTTTTGCAGATGATATAGTCTTAGTTGGAGAGTCGAGAGAGGAAACAAATGAGAAGCTAGAGCTATGGAGACAAACTTTGGAAAAACATGGCCTTCGTCTAAGTAGGAGTAAGACGGAGTATATGGAATGTAAGTTCAGTAAGAGGCGTGTTAATGATAGCTTAGCGGTGAAAGTTGGAGATCATACAATACCACAAGTCACACAATTTAGGTACCTTGGATCTATCATACAAAATGATGGAGAGATAGAGGGAGATGTAAACCATAGGATTCAAGCTGGATGGATGAAATGGAGGAGTGTTTCAGGAGTTATTTGTGATAGAAAAGTATCTCTCAAGCTTAAGGGTAAATTTTACCGCACAGTTATAAGGCCTGCGATGTTGTATGGTACTGAATGTTGGGCGATAGAAAGTCAACAAGAGCATAAGATCAGTGTCGCGGAGATGAGGATGTTGCGTTGGATGTGTGACCATACAAGACTAGATAGGATTAGGAATGAATGCATTAGAGAGAAAGTAGGGGTAGCACCTATTGTGGAAAAGATGGGAGAATCTCGCCTTAGGTGGTTTGGACATGTAAGGAGAAGACCCTTAAAAGCCCCTGTAAGAAGAGTAGATCAGGTAGATAATAGCCCAATAGCTAGAAATAGAGGAAGACCAAGAAAGACTATAGGTGAAACGATTAAAAAAGATTTAGATCTGAATAGCATATCTGAAAACTTGGTTTATGATAGGGCACAATGGCGTCGTTTGATTCATGTAGCCGACCCCACCTAGTGGGAAAAGGCTTGGTTGTTGTTGTTGTTGTAGCCTATCATTATTATTAACCATAAACACTACTGTAACCTATGTAGAAACTAGAAATAACTACTTTGCATTTGTTATATATGTTCTCTGCTTGGGTAGTATGGGATAATTTAATTAGATTCCTTTAGTTCCCTTAATTTGAAAGTCAATTGAGCTTTGTGAGTTTATGATTCTGACCTGTCCTTGATTCTGGACTTATTGCTTCACTTTTTAGGATAGTATTAGAAAGCCAGAATATTGCCTCATTTCATTTGTTCTACATGTATTTTGTTTGTTTTTGTTTTTTCTTTCTTTTTTATTTGTTTCTAGCATAAAATATTTTATATTAAGCAGTGAGCCAGTGGCTGAGGATTATATTGAAGATTTCTTCTGATTTTCCTGCTTCTGCAGGCTGGGGAGAAAAGGAGAGGAAAGAAGAAGGGATTTTTCTTTCACAAGTAAAAGTCAGCTGCTTAGCAGAAAATCTCTGCTGTAGGTGGAATTTGCGGACCAAGATGGGGATTGGGAGTTGTGTTTTGTGTGCTACCTAAATTTTTGCTCCTTTCATATTATTCTATTATAGGGCAGAATTAGCTTGAGCTGTAATTGTGAATTTATGCAATCATTTCTTTTCATTTCAATATTTAGTAATTCTTTTTTGCGCTTTTCCTTGCTATGTAAGTCAGTTGTTATACCGCATGCCGTTCTTGTCATTTTGTGCATCTATTTGCCTGAGCCTGTGTGTGCCTGCCTGCATAGCTATGCCTCTCACTTTCATTAACTAAAATTATTCAGAGGAAAATGATATAGTTACCGTTTTAATTTAATGAAACCTGTTCCTATGTTAATTTTCAGGTTTTTTTTTTAAATGAAAAAGCACACCCCTTCAAATCTTAATGGTGTTTCAAGTTTGTTCTTAGACGACTTATTGGAATTAGAAAATTGCTTCTCGTACATCTCTATGAAACACATTTAGGGATATGTAATAGAATTTAGAAAATGAGGTGGGATCAATTGTAATTAAATGGGGGGATAGATGTATTCTTGGAATTATTTCCACTTTGTACGTGAACTGGATCTTTCCAGGGCAACCTTTGGAAGGTAAACTTTAGGAAAGATCGTAAAATACATGTAATTCTTTTCAACTCCCCATATAACCTTTGTTGCAAGGCAATGTGGCACATCAACCATTGATTATAGTACTTTGTTGAAATTATTTCTTTTTGAAACTCAGAATATTGTCTACCTCTTACACTCGGTTAAAGATTGGTTTTCCTGCACACATATTTTAAGTAAACTACTTGTTCTATTATTTTTGCCTTTAATCTTTGAAAGAAAACATATCGGACGAAAGTAGTAATTTTACTCAAATAATATTTTAAATTTATAAATGAAATAATTTATTTTTGAAACTATTTTTAAATTATTGTCACGTATTTTTTTTAGTCCACAATGATTGCAACAGTGCACGTGGTGTACCATTGATGAAGTGCGCCATATTAATATATAATCATACAAAAATATAAGTTTTAAATGCATAATAAAATTAAAAAATTAAATTATAAATAATCTCAGATATAATAATTAGGGTAAATTATGTATCACCTTTTGAAGTTGTCTATTTTCATTTTCTAACAATTTTCATTTTTCATACATGAAGATTATATTTAAAGAGATAATGTGCTTCTCACGCATAGACTCTCACCGTTATAGAAAACACATGTTTACTCTTTTTAGTTTTTCCTATAGTTTAGGAGGTTGTATTACAAAATGAAGTTAATGCATAAAGAGTGAAAATCGAAAAAACTTCAAGGAAGTAATGTATAATTTATCCTAATAATTATTTATAAGAAATAAAAATATATGGGAACCAAATTGTTTGTGGTAAAATTCATATGGTCACATATGAGTATTTTATTTTTTTGAATGTCAAATATATAGAGTCACATTTAATAATGCTGTAATAAGATAATCACTAGCTATAGCAATGTTGGCCTTTGGTATGTGAGAAGTCTCATCATTGAGGTTGATTTCATGCATAGAAATGGCTTCCACATTCGCATCAGTTAAATTAAATCAACATCAGATTTTAAATTTTATGGAATATAAATGTACGACAAAAGAATAAGTATTGAGTCTTTTTTGGAGAGTTACCCGGTTTTTTTTGGAGTTACGAGAAAAGAAAAGAATAACTATATTCGTTTCATCTAACTCGTCACACGTCACCATCTTTTGTTTACCTTGTAATATCCATTGATGAAGAAGAAAAAGCTTACTTTACCGGCACAGAGCCATCATCATGTTGATCTAGTGTAGCCAACATCTTTGATAAGCTGATATGCCAATATCTTCGACCACCATCAAATGCTTGGCTACCTTTTTCCTTTATAATTTTATAGTCAATGTACACATGCATTTACTCATTTGATGAAACTTATGAAACTTTTTCATGTTCTTAAGGAATCTTTGTCGTTGAGTTTGATACCCTAATGCAATATAACAAAACATATTAATTTATTGTATTTTCATAAGTAGGTAAGTCATCAAATGGCTTTAAGAATTGGTTATCTAACTTATCAAATCCTCCCTTAGTTTGGCATTCTTAAACTTGTTGAAATTTCTAGCACTATGGCGAAGGCGATAGACATGATAGGCATACATGATATGCATATGGTGATTGTCTCCCAAAGTAGGAAAATATTACGTTATTTAAGTAAAAAATTAGAAAATAAAGTAAGAAAAAAATTTCACATATATTCTTATCTTTTTTCAAGAATCTCTAAATGAAGTATATAAGATAGGAAAATGATACTTGCATAGACTTTACCCTCACAAATCCTTCATAAACTTTCATGTAGACTATTAGATAATGTTGGAATTTTCTATATTTGGACTTCTATTGATCATTTGACTGGCATATTTTATTTTATTAAAATAGATTGAATTGATAACTTGATATTTTTCTTGGAAACCCATATTAATTGTGTATTCTATTTTGAGTTTAGGATTCACAGTGTTGAATTACAGTGTAAACTAAATAACCTGTCTGTGATGAGTGAACAAGATTACTGATATATTATTGAGAAGACATGATCTCTACTCTAATCTTAACACATCTTGAATGTACACGACTCAGTATTAGTTGGAGAGATAGAGGACTGGAACATACACACTTGTGTATGCTTAAAGAGGTACCTAATGTTATTAATTTATCATTTATTATTTGATGTTCTAATTCTCATCCGTAAAGAATTATTTCATTTTCTTGTGTTATCTTTTATTATAAAAGTTAATACTTATGAGTGGTATTATTTATTGTTCTGTTTTAAGTATGATTAAAGAGAGGAACATGTACCAAAGAAATGTTTCACTTTCATTTAATTTTTTGACACCTGGTACCTTTAATTGTCCTGAGCGAATGTTTGCCATAAAGATGTAACACAAGCATTATTCACAAATTTAACATATGAAAAACGCATGCATACATCCACTACAGAATGTCAAGCTATTATATTACGGCACTGATAAAGACACATCAGAAGTTTTATCCTTTCAAACAATACTCAAAGTAGAAGACGCTGGCCAGTAACCGTTTGCAGAAAGCAAACTGCAGGCCAGGAGCATTTATTTATTTGGTAGTTAAATTACATTCTCATACATCATACAAATAAAGAATGGCTTTATCGATATAACATTTGCGACATCACTTATTGAGACTTTCTCATTCATTCCTTGATCCTTGTGAGTTTTAGCTCCAGAGCATGATACATAGCAAAAGTCATTGACATCAATGCAACGACACTTTGGAGGATATGTCATAGCACAAACACAGGCTTTGCAAGCTGAGTGGCAGGTCTCCCCAATGTCGTAACACTGGCATTGTGGAGGTATTGACCTTGTACATTTGCATTTATCACAGCACGCAGATGCCAAAGAGTTGGCAAAGTAATACTTAGTGCCAGTGACAGCGTTATCATTCATGAGCAACTGAGTGACGAAGGAGCTTGGGTTGAAACGAGCATCAACTGTGGCAGTAAAACCCATAAGGAAAAGCAACATAGCTGCCTTCACCAGCACCATGTTCAACCCCATGATCTCTTTCTGTCTTTGTGTGAGTTTGTGATTGTGATTGTGAAGAGGGCAGAGAATAAAGAGTTATCTATAATAAGATTTTGAAGGAGGGACGGCAGAGATGGATGAAGGTGGGCCCCATACATAATGGATGTGCATGGCTCTGCATGTACTCTGTTCGATGAGCAATAGTTAAGTTCTCCTGTTAGATACCTTAGATTAGGAAACGTGGCACACATGCACCGTATGAAGTGTGAGGCTGCTTCCACGATTACTTTTCGAGAAATTATTTATTGCATGCTCCTACTAGATCAGGTAAAATTATATTCATTTTAATCATATTTTGATATTTCAGCTATACTTTAAAAGAGTTGAGAGAAGATATAATTTGCATTAACTTGAATGAGTGGTTTACAATAAGGATATATACAGCTTGCCGTAAATGCAAGGCTCTTAAAACAAAATGATAAAGTGGTTACATATTCAACAAAATTTAAAATAGAATTTATCATGAGTCATCATGACTCTGTCAATACTCTAATACGCTCCCCCACGATGGTAGATGGCGAGACGTACGACACTAATCTTAAACATGAGAAATGAATGTCGTGGACCAAATAAGAGCTTAGTCAACAAGTTTGCAAGTTGGTAGTCGGAAGGAATATGAGATATGCGTAGATCGACTTCTAATACCATAAAAGAGTTGAGAAGAAGATGTAACTTTGATTAACTTGAATGAGTGTTTTACAACAAGGATATATAC
The DNA here is from genome assembly GCA_029884595.1 of Ormosia semicastrata. Taxonomy (NCBI): domain Eukaryota; kingdom Viridiplantae; phylum Streptophyta; class Magnoliopsida; order Fabales; family Fabaceae; genus Ormosia; species Ormosia semicastrata. The sequence goes on from JAQQTO010000059.1 coordinate 42,398,256, forward strand.
AGCTTGCCATAAATACAAGGCTGTTAAAACGAAAAAAATAAAGTGGTTACAAATTCAAACACAACAATCAAATACAAAAATTTTCAAATACAATTTATCGTGAGTCATCATGAGAAATTTTTTGCATACATACGTATGTAATATGTATCTTATATACACTCATATAAGATGAGCTCCATCCCATAATAAGACCCACCCCATATGAGTGTATATATAATATATATGTATGTATACAAAAACTCCTCGTCATCATGACTCGGTCAAAATCCCAATATAATTAATGATAAATCTATTATCAATTTATATATTTTTTTATTTTTTAAAATATAAAAAATAAGATTAAGATAATAAATATATAAATTAATGATAAACTTTATCATTAATAACTACTAAAATATCATAATATGACTAAAGAAAACATAATCCTAGTTGATTGATCTCCAATAATATACAATAATTTCTCCAACTTTTCTATGTTAAAAGTGATGATTTGGTTACTTACTTGCTCATGGGAAGAGAGAAATTTTTATATAAATCTAAAGTATTTAAGTTGAGTATATTAAATCAATTACACTATTAATTATAGATCATTATTATAATTAATTAATTATTAATTATTATAATATACAATAATTAATAATATGATTAACCTAATACACTCAATTTAAATATTTCAAATTTGTACAAGAATTTTTCTTTGTCAGACGAAATGGCTATAGGTTTGGACACCTATGCCTCAGCCCTCATAAAGTAGCTTAAGAATTTGATAGTAAAAAATTAGTATTCATGATTAATACTGATAAAATTATATGACATTTAGACTTCATTAAGATTTAAGAATGATGACAAAAAGGATATTAAGAGTTTAGTATTTTGTCATAAAAAATAGATACAAGAAGTGGGGAAAAAAAACGAAGATTAAAATAGCGAAAATTGTTTGAGTTTTTAAAATTGTGATTGATATTGAACAACAGAAAACAAAAACAAAATTAATATAGACGTACGAAGAAATTTTTAAAAATTGTGATTGATGATTCAAGAAACAACTAAACTGTAATATAACTTTTGGTACAGAATGATAGAAACAAAATAAAATGGCAAATTGTGTTTAATACAATTATGATAAACATATTTTGGTCTTAACTAACATAATGAGTATAGATTAGTAATTTAAATTAAAAATGTAATAACTTGACAAATTCAATGGAAATTGAATGAACTATTATTTATAACTTAGTTTTGTTTATATCTAACCTTATAAAAATTATAATATTTTCTGTAACAAAGCAAATTATACCTACTCTCTGTATTAAGAATTAGAATTTTAATTACTCTGCGAGGATGTGGCTCTACTAAGATTTTCCTAGCACCGTTACTCTTGAGCAGCAATCACCCGCACTTGACTGCTCATCTCCGGCTCTCCGCATATGGCAGCTTTAATCTCCTTTCATGGAGTTTGACTCTCTCCCGTTAGACTTTTTCCATAGCTTTGCCGCTGATCTCTTTTGACAGTAGTTCCCTTTGCTCTTTTTCTTTTTTTTTTTCTTGATTTTTCAAGAATAAATTGATTTAGATCTCTAGATTTGAGGGTTTGAGTTTTAATTTTTTAGAGATGCATTCTATTTGAATAAATATGAAATTTTCTAACCTTAATTTCTTAGATTGATTGCACATCTAACTTATGGTATAGGAAGATCTTCGGATCTGTGAACCAAAGTTACAAATCATGGAAACTCATGGAGATGAGACAAGAAAAATGAGGCCTTAACGGCAATAAAAATGATAGTGGTGAGTGATGATAACGAAGCGAGAAGGAGCTGCAAGAAAAACTTGAGGTAACAAAACTTAACTTTTATGAGACTCTATGCGTCAACAGGAGCTAGATCTACATTAATACATCTCAATGTGATTTGCAATTTAAAGGGAAAAAGAAATAGTTGTCCCACAAATTATGCTATCTTAAAATTTATCTTAGATGTTGTGAGTTATTCTACAAGTTTAGTGTTTATACTTGAATCAAAGGAATAAAAAATTGTGTGTATTGATTATATATTTTTTCATTGATTTTTGAGTCACCTTTTGTTGAAAGTGATTTGAGTACTTATCCATTATTTTGAATCTTGTGCATGGGACTTTGTTTCCCTCATCTATATTTGACAGAAGACTATTCTAATGACTAATATAATTTAATATCATTTTATTCAATTTATCTTTTTAAAAAATTAAGAAATATTATTATGGAATACAAAATGATTATGGGAGCATAATGTTTTTATTTTATCTAAAGATTATTTATATATTGTACGTTTTAGTAATTAAGAAGCGGAAATTGCTTTATATATTTTATATATATCTTTATCGAATTAATAATGGATGAATACTTTTAAAAATTGAAGTTAAAGATTATATCTTTCAGATATTTTCAAAAGAAAAAAAAAATCTAAAAATAGAGTGTCTACAAAAGCTTGCAATTACATTATTGAAAGCAGGGCTTTGAACTAGGAGAAATTATTGAAAATTTGGTCAGTGTTGCCATGTTTGTATGCATATATAGCCACTATTCCACCTCTCACCCCGCGTTGGAGAAGGACTGCCTACACTAGAAACACTCTGTGGATGGAAATCTTTATAATAATCGAGAAGAACAGCGCTGGAATGTTCCTTTGTCTTTGAAACAAATTGAGGAGAAATCTGGAACTGAATCATGGTCAACTTTTCATTTTCCAAATGTGTTAAGTCTTCGAGCAGCACAGCTAACCTTATCAAACATCAGCTGTCACGAGTTCTATGCCATTCAATCATCTCACCATGCAAGATTCTTCAAAATCGTGATGTCCCGAACATCAACATCAACGACGTGGGGGTTCCCCGGGTCCACAACCAATAGTGCCACGTCTAAAGCAAATGGTGATTGTTACAGATATAAAGCTAATTGTGAATCTCCACCTAAGAGCTCCTTCACAGTGACAGCATGATCGAGTATTGATTGACCGCTTTGCTGTTAAGTGAAGTCAGAAGTACTATCAGATTTCCTAAAAAATTAATGATATTTACACAAAAAATATATATATTATTTTTATATTATCTTTTAAAAATAATAAAATAAAAAATAGATATTTTTCATTTTTCATTTTTCAAACTAGTAAGATATAAATATAATGTAATTATTTTAATGTACAAATAATATTCTCTTTGCTCCTAGACTTGCAAATAGAGAGCTCAACCATGGCAGGAAGCACATAATTGGTGTTAATCGTGGCACTGCACAGCGAATCCGAAATCACACTACGTTGGGTGAATGCCATGTAAAAAGAAGCATAAAGGCATTGCTAAAACATAGCACTGACAATGCTAGTTGAAGGATTTCCATCTTAGTCAGGATGATGTGGGTATGTCCACCAATCATCTGTAGCCAGCACTTAGGAAAATTGATGGGGTAATGTTTTCCTTTTCTTTTACGGGATAAAGATCATCCGTTCTTTTTCTATTTTTTTTATCTTTCTACTTAAATTTTATCAAATAAATAAAATTAAAATAATTATAATTTTTATAATAAATAATATATAATTTATTTTTCATTTAATAAAATTTAAATAAAAAAAAAAAACAAATGATCTTCATCCCTTTTATCTTATAACTTGTTTCCGTGTTTTTTAATACAAACCAAATACGCTTATATATGCTTACATAATTGTTTTTTTTTAAACTCTCGAAAGTATTATCAAATGCATTCTTAATAACTTTATATAAATTTTATAAATTCAAGACATTATATTCATCAAATTTCAATTTAGAAAAAGTAAATCTTAAGTAGATTTTTTTTTAAAGATTCAAGCAAATTCTATTAGAATTGAGATATGACTACGTCTAACTCAATTTTAATGAAGAGAATTGTCAGAGTATTTTGTCTGTATACCCAACCGATGTGAGTTCATAACACACATCCAAGAGTAGATATCTAGTATATGAAGTTTGCAGAACTGTAAGTAGCCGAACATCAGGATTGTAATAGGCTCTAATACTATATTAAAATTGGGAATACATTATACCCAACTCAATCCCAAAGCTAACTAAAAGAAAGAGAATTGTTCATGTCATTATAAAGAATACTTTGTTCATATATCTGCTAATATGAGATCTTAAAAAATCATCTCTAACATATATATGTTTATTAATGAATATATATTTCAAGTTTTTTGAATAAAATAATTGTGTTAAAAAAATGTAAAAACAGGTCAAATTTTAACTAAGAAGAAAATAGTTATATAGTGCATCACAACACATGCAACTTCAATTTTTTTCTCTCAACTTTTGTTAACAAAATTGTCAAAAGACACATAGACCCAACCTAATCGCTCAAAGTGGAATATAATGCGCATTCTAGAAGTAGTTTTCAAATAAAGCATTAACATTGCCTTTTTGAGCACTGAGTTTTTTGTCATATGATGGGAAACAATCAAACAAAAGAAAACTATACTATCCCCTTTTCTTCTTTAATTATGAACAGCAGATCGCTCGTTGTCAACTTAGGACAAGACTTTTTCTGTATCATAAAAGCATGCTCAATAACCTTTTCCTGTCTCATAATTTATTTGTGAATGGAACGAAGACGTAATTTTTATCTACTTTAGATCCATTTAACCCTGTCCCTGTTCCTTTTGATTCTGGACAAAGTTAACAACGCATACAGCGTATATAGTCTCCTTTATATATTGTTTTGCAAATCAACACACATATTTATCAAAGACATACTATCCCAAAAACTTGTAATGTTAATCTTTTTTTTTAAATTGACAATAAACAATTAGGTCGAGGTTCATGAATCTTAATACTTGTAATAATATTGACTTTATACTTGTTTAAATACGCATGTTCATGCGTATATTCCCTCCAGAGAGTCATCTATCTACTTTTTGCATGCAGCGAGGCTATCAGACATTTTGATTTCTGAAAATTTCAACTCCATTTACATGTTAATGGTCGAACTTGTAGAATGTAATCAACTTCTAACTACTCCCAGAGAGAAGTGTTTGTGAATAACTACTCTTCTAGAATTTTAATTTAGGGTAAAATACACATTACTCCCCTGAATTATAGGTTTGTATCAGTTAACTTCATTAACTTTTTTTTTACATCACTTAATCCCTTTGACCTTGGAATAGTATTTTTTATTTTTATTTTTCTCTCAAATAATCAATTATAAAATAAAAAATATAAAAAAAATAATTAATAAAATTTAATTAAAATTTATGAAATTTTTTTTATAATCTTGTATTTTTTTTTTTACAATTGATTACTTGAGAAAAAAAAATTAAGAGGATCTTGATCGTTTTCACCTTTGGTTTAACGTTGAAACTATCAAATTCTAAGTTACATCAAATGGAGGTTAACCTCCTTGGTGGGTTTTGGGTGCGATGAGTAAACTTTGTGACGCTTGGAAATGCTACATGAACAGAAGAACCTAGAACCAACATTTTAGATATATAAGGTAGGGTGGAGAGGGCGTATGACATCTATGGCTTCCTTAAGGTTTGAAATGGGTTCATATAGCAATTAATGGTTCTCATTTTGCATCATGCCAATCTTCAATGCCCTCTGTTCTAACGTATGAATGGACCATAAAGCTGAAAATGTGTTTTTTTCAGGATGCTAAAATTTTAATTGGGTAAAAGCCGTGGCAGTTTTGGGTGTTCAGCCTCAAGGTGGTTCGAACAACTAGTGGAGTTTGTAGGTGATTTAGGTTGTGGTTCAGTGGAATGAGGCACGGAACAACTTCAGAAGCATTGGCCATGGCATGGTTTGGCATTGTTTGGTGCGTGATTCAAGTGATGGGAGCGGTAGCGCTGGTTTTCTTGTGTAGGGTCTTGCCTTGGAATTGCATGTGTTTGGTTCAAGTGGCTTGGGAAGTTTGGAGCTGGTGTTGTTTCAGTTTGTGGTGGTGTGATGGGTTTGTTTTTGTGGACGGTTTGAGGTTGCTGGAAAGAGATGCTTTGTTGTATGGGTTCTGTGTTTGAGTGGATGAATGGAAATTTGGTACTGGTGTTGTTTCGGTTTGAGGTGGTAGGATGGGTTTGTGTTTGTGGAGGGTTTGAGGTTGCTAGGAGGAGATGCTTTGCTGTATGGACTCTGTGTTTGTGTGCTTGGGATTTGGGTTTCTGCTATGGGTGGTGGTTTGATGGCTTGAAGCTTGTAGGTGATTTGGGTTGAAGTCTCTAGTTTGCTTTGGTGGCTCTGAATTGGTGTGAGATTATTAGAACTTGAGGAAGAGCTTCTGTGGTGGTGTGCGTTGATGGAGGTGTTGTTTGAGGTGGGTTTCTTATTGTGAAAGTTGTTAGAAATTGAAAAGAGACACGAAAAAAGTCACAAGAAATCTAAATAATATATATTTTTGAATTATTTTTGAATTTTTAAATTAGTGTATATAAAATGATTTTCTATTTATAGAAGAGATAGTTTATATAAAAAATACAATTAAATATAATTAAAATAATATTTTTAATTATGTGTGAATCAAATCTTTAAGATATTACAAAATCAACCTAATTTAATCCCGAGATATGTTTTAGATATTCTAACACTCCCTGAAACTCAAGCTGCTAAGTTTTAGTTTGTTACAATTAGACACACTAAAATAAAATAAAATAAAATATTTTAAAAATACAACGTTGAGATCATGGAGAAACTAAAAGACCCAAACTGTATTTGGGATGAAATCATCTGCATTTGAGAAAATCTACAATGGGAACGGAGCCAAATTGCATCTAGGAATTGTGAAAATCAAAATCTGGAACGAAGTATGGAATCTAAGACAGTAATCGAAGTCTGTAACGAAGTCTAAAATCTAGGACAAAAATCAAAGTCTGGAACAAAGTCTTGAATCTAAGATAGTAATCGGAGTCTAGAACGGAGTCTGGAATCTATGACATTAATTGGAGTCTGGAGCGGAGTTTGGAATTTAGGACAAAAATCGGAGTCTAGAACGGATTTTGGAATCTAGGATAGCAATCGGAGTCTGGAACAGAGTTTGGAATTTAGGAAAAAAATTGGAGTCTAGAATGGTGTCTGAATGGAGGTCTGGAGTAGTATCCAAACGGAGCCAAGGAGTGCAGCAGAGACGCCCAATGGAGGAGCGCAGCGAAGATGGAGCCAACTACGAATAGGAGAGAGAAAGTGATGGCAAGGAGATAGAGAGAGGAAGTCAGAAAGAGAACATGACATGGAAGATGACTAATCAGAGTTCTAGATTTTCAGAAACTATGCAACAAAATAATGATGTGACAAGTCACGGAAGATGATATCGCTTTGATACAATGTTAGAAATAAAAAAATATAGACATGGAAAAAGTCTGGAGAAGTTTGAATAATATATATTTCTAAATTATCTCTAAATTTTTGAATTAGTATATATAAAAAGATTCTTTATTTATAGAAGAGAGAGTTTATATAAAAAAAAAATATAAAATATTCTATCAAAAATAACATAAAATTAAGTCTAATTTAATCTTAAGATATGTTTTAAATATTCTACCAAAAGTGATGTAGGCTTATTGGCTATTATGATGACTGCTGAGTTCCGGTATTGTTGGTGTTTGAAGGGTTGCCCACGGTGTGGGTTAGGGAAATTTCTAGTTTGAAGGGATACTGTTTATGAGTTACAGAAGTTCCACTTATGCACGGCACAATTTGTAACTAACGTTAATTTTAACTTGAGATGTAAATGGTTTCACAATAAACCAAATGTTAGGGGGGTTAAGTGACGAAAAAAAATTAGGAATATTAAGTGATACATACTTAAAGTTCAGGGAGATAATGTGTATTTTACCCATGTGTAGAAAAAAAGTGTATTTTATCCTTTAATTTATGTTAATAAAAAAATAATTTAAGAATAATCTTGATTTAATATCTCTAATTATGCTTTATTTTTTCACTACTAGATAAATGCATGGTATTTACTAGTGATGGAAATCTGTTGTGGCTATATATATACTATAAAATCTGTTCCTGAAGTATTAGTGACAGAATTTATTTCGTTGTAAAAAGAGACGTTGCTAAGTTGTTAATAATGAAACTCGAATTTAAAATTTCATCTATATGAATGCAAAATTCATTTTTGAATTGATAATTTCATAATAGAATTCGTCTCTATAAGTGATGGACAATTTTCATTACTAAACTTGGTCTCAATTTAAGAGTTTTATAGTAGGGTTACTACAAACTAAATTATGTTTGGAATGGTCAAAAATAGGGCAAGAGATTATTTCAACTCAAATAGAAGAGAGTTTTGTTATTTGGCTTAATAAATTATATATAGACTATTAGCTCAGAAAAAAAAATGAAAAAGAGATTTGGATATGATTCATATGATGTTGGTATATAATAAAATGAAATCATTTAACGTTTTATTAGTTTAAGTGGTTTGATATTTATTCTTTTAAATAAAATCTTGAGTTCAAATTTTATAAATAAAAAAATTAACATTAAATTTTTTTTATAACTTTATGACCTGATTTAATTCGATTCTATATTAATTAGAGATCAATACAACTTTTAAATACTAAAATTTTTAAAAAATAAAATAAAATAGAATCAAAGAAAGAGGTGGCAGGAAGGAGAGAATCTTCAAAGTTTAAGGAGTGGAGTAGCAGCGAGGCATTGTAACTGGTCCATTCTTTCCCTTCTGCTCATGGTGGGATCTGGAATAGAAGTCCGTGCATCCAACAAAAGAATGTTTATTTACCTGACTAAAGCACTGAATGCATGCTCATCGTGTGTCCCATCCTAGGCCCTTTAATTATATTGGATAAACAAAGGGAACCCACTGAATGCATACTCACCATATGTATATTATATATATAATGGAGCATTTGTAGATTCCACGAACATAAGATAAAATATGAAGATTCCAAAAAAAAAAAAAAATCTTCAAAGACAATATGATTAATGGGGCAACTTATCACTAAAATTTGGAACTTCTACCAAATTTTTTAGGCAGGCGATTACCCACCCACTACATCGAGATTAATTAGTAAATCATGTATGATACGCCTTTTAATGCATAGAGTAAAACACTATCTTAGTTTTAAAATTGGTTCAAAATTTAAAATTTAGTAAGTAAAACACCTTTTTTTAGTTAATTAGTTTTACAGAAAACAATGTTTCACATTCACTGTACCGAATAATCTATTTCTCCCACCAGCCTATATACCATGGATATGCATGGATGGAAAGAAAATATTATTCTCTATAAGATACTAGTATTAGATATTAAATTTTCAATTGTCAATTAGGCAAGAGTCAATAATAATATAATTCTTCTCCGAAAAGAAGAAAAAAAAATTATGTCTGATATCCTTCTCATGTGATGGCCAATAGTTATCATGTGCGGATCATACTTTTCTACGCTGATTCTAATTTTAAGAACATAATGGAAACTTCGTATTTAATTTTAATATATTTGTTAATCATATATTTCAAATTTATTAATCTATACTACTATAAAAGAATTTCTCACTTTAGTCATCAATTTTAATTTTTCCACAACTATCATTCATATATAATTACTCATTTAAAGATTTAAAAATAAATATAAAAAATTATAAATACATCTTATTACTAATTCAAATATTTAAAAAGATAAATATAAAAATATAAATTTCTAAATACTTCTTATTCTCTAATTATATTGTCTTTAAACACTTATCTATTTCTAATATATGATTAAAATTCACTTCAAACACTCTTTATTATTATTTATTTTTCTATCTTTTTGGTTTCTTAAGATATTTTTACACACTTTGAATGTGCGATTAATCTTTGCGGGTATGAGACAATATAGTTAAACCTTTATATAAGTTGTGCCCTATGAAACACTGACATAGACATAGACATGGGACACGACACAGAAACGGACACGGAGACACACACTAAATTCAAAAATTATAGGACACGGATACGACATATATATATAATTACAAAATTTAAATAAAAAAATTCATAATTCATTAATATCATTTCTATAAGTTTAAAGATTTACAATATGAAAATTTACAATATCTTAATATATATCATATGTATCAATATTTGCTACCTAATAAGCATCTCCTAAAAAATATGGAGCATAATTTCTATTGATATATTCTAAAGAATTTCTTAAACTAATTTCTCTTAATAGAACTAACCATAAATGAGTACATGTGCATAAAAAAAATTAACTAGCGGAAATATTAGTATGAAGGTAGAAGGAGCAGATGAAAATAATAGTGTGTGAAAAGATAAAATTTAAAATATTGATGTGTGAATGAGCTTGGGTGAGTTACGGACTTACTAATTGAACGTTAATTATGAAAACTATTTTAAAAAAATATTAATGGATCATGTTCAAGTCGTGTCTTAAACGTGTCCAAACGTGTCTAAGAGGTGTCCAAATTAAAAAAAAATATTTTTTTTAATCAGACACATTTTGACATGCTAGACACGTGTGTCATACGGGTGTCCCTATATATCTAACACGGACACGTATTTGACACGCGGATATGCCTCAACAACAACATGTCCATGCTTCATAGGTTGTGCCTCTATGGCTTGAACCTTTATTATTTCTTAGAAGCGCAATTCATTTACCACTATACCCAACCTCTAGTGGGTATTAATTTATGTTTTTATCTTAACGAAAAATAAAACGCATATTAAGAGGTAGGGGTAAATTCATATAAATAAGATTTGAAATTAATACTAATAAGAATTGACTAATTTGATTAACCTTCTTTTCACTAATGACAACTAGTCTTAGAATAAGGAGGTCTCCATAACCCTAAAATTTTATTCACTAAAATAAAATTTGAGATTAACTTTTTTAATTAAAACAAAAATGTAAATATTACATTTATTTGGATAAATCAAATAAAAAACACAAAACTTTGATAAGTCGAAACTCTTAGTCTTTTTTATAATATTTAGTAATCTTTATTTTTGCGTAAGAATAAAATACCATATTATGATAACTTGTCATCCAAATATCATGTTGATGCATCATTCCCCACTAAGAGAAACGTGCCTTAGGAGTATTGTTGGTTAATGGAAATTAATATAAACTAATACACATCTGATTCAATCACCCGACCTCCAGTGGTTATACTTCATTAAGTTCAAATCAAACATCATTAACTAAAAAATAATTAATTCACAAATAACAAAAACAGCGAATTAGAAATCTCGTACTATTATTTTTTTCCCACTCCTTTTTGTACCATTATTTTTTTACAGTTTTTTTTTTGGGTGGGTTGGGGGGTGTAGAGAAGTGCCAATGGTTTAAATGAGTCAAATACCTTTAGCGTGCGCATCAACTTAGTTTATTTCCCAATTGCAATTTTATTAAGGGTTAAACTAAACAATTATTGATAAAAAAAACATTATTGATAAAAAAAAAACTAAACAATTAATCTAAATAGTTTCACCCAATTTAAATTTTATTCCTTATAATTTTTTTATATTGGTCTCTATATTTTTATTTTTTGAATTTCAGTCCTTTCCGTTGGTCCATATATTTCTCTTTCATTTGAGTTTTAATCTTGATAGTTTATACTTATTAAGGTATCAATCTTTATTTTTCATTAAAAAGAGGTTCTTACAATTTCAAACTATTAACATATTAGTATCTAATTTTAAGAAACCAAAATTCAAATTAGTGAAATTATAAAAACCAAAATTTAAATTAAGATAAATTATAGGAACTAATTATTTAGTTTAAAAGTCGTGCCGTGATAAATTAGAGTTTTAGTTTTGATATCCTTTTTCTGAAAGTTTTTCGTGCTATTTACAAATAGCTTACCAATGAAACACCACTAGTAAAGAATTGAACACAAGACCTTTAAGTCAAAGCAATTTAATCATGCTAGTTGATCCAATCATCATTAATAATTTTAATATTTTGTGTTTCGAGAAATTATGAATGAATATATGCAAAGCAACTTATTTATTAATAAGAATTAAATGATACACAGTATAAAATTCATAATTTAAAATTAAATTAAATATTCATTGCATGTGATAGTCTGGTCCTTATAAAAAAAAATAACTTGTAAATTATGTAATTCTTGTTTCTTTCTTCCAAACTCTGCAATACTATTCGCAATTTCCAAGTTGCAACCAAATGAAAAAAGCCACATCGAATTAGAGATTATTAAACACACGTGTATGGCATTGGATTTAATGGGAGTTATAAATGTATATATTAATTATTAAGGTTCTGAGGAGAAGTGCAAACATAACGGCCAGAGATGAGAAGCACTTATTCCATTCCATGCAAATACACCTTGCAGATTCTCACACACACAGTGGCTGCTTGCGTCTGTATCTCTTTTTTCTTCTTTCACCTACTACCTAGATCAATGAACCTAGCTAAAGTAATGATAAATATACAAGAAAGTGAAGAAACTGTATTTAATTTTAGGCCATCATCATCTACGAAAGATATATATATTGAATTGAGTTTTCAAATGTTCATATAGAACATAAATTCTGACACCTATATTTCTAAAGTGCACTTATAATTTTTTATGAGAAGAAATTTAATTATGTCAAATTTAAAGTGTACATTCTTCTTGTTACATTAGAAACTAAAACAACTTGATTTAAAATTTTATTTAAATTTAACAAAAATTCTTATTTTGGAACTTTAAGAGGTTGATTTATTGGTAAAGATGATCATGTAATCTGTTTGACTTATATATGTCACATCTTCTCCTACTAGCTTTATCAATTTTTACGATCAAGTTGCAAGAAGTTTTCTTGTAAATCTCATTCTCCAAGTGAATGCCGTGAATTCGTTCAGACTGGAAAAATGAATTAATTGAAATATACATATATAAACTCAAAAACTGATACAAAAACTACTTAAATGCAGCACAAGAAAATAAAAACCCAGGGGGGGGGGGGGGGCGGAGACAATGCTTAAAAAAATAATTAACAACAAAATGTGTAATCGTTCATATCTAGAGGAAAGTAAATAAAATGAAACTTTATTGGTGGAATAAAAAAACTATATGTTATAGCCTTTCTCAAAATAGAAACCCTGCGAAACCGTTGAAACAACGAAACCTTGGTAAAAAAGATAGTAAATGTGGAAAAAGGCTATTTACTTAAATTACAGTTAATCTATTGATAATAAATTAAACCAAATTTAGTTCTCTTTCGTAGACACAAGTTATTTTATCTATGTTTTCAATGGGTTGCTTTCAATTTATATAGCACTCTATGTTTTAAATATGATAGATTAACTATTGTTTGAATTAACTTATTTTTTTATTTTAAAAATTTATAGTCACAATATTTTCAAAAAAAGATTTTTAATAGGAATTTTTTTTTTAAATTATAAAATAAGTTCATCTAAACATTATAATCTTATAAAGAATAATAAAAAAATTTATTCAAAATTTAATAATTATGAGATAATTTTGTTTTTTTTGTTGCAATATTTGTGTGCACTTTTAATTTAAGTTTATATACATAATTTATTTCATGTAGTTTTTGAAAATAGACTAGAAAATAAAAAATTATAATTTTAATTTAATTTTTCAAGTTATATGAATGTTTTTATGACATAAAAAAGGCTATATAATATTTTTATAATTTTATTAATAATTTATGAATATTTTTTACCATAGATTGCCTATCTAATTACATATTGTCAAAAAGGAAAAGCCACAAATTTAGGTCGTGAACAAGGAGGAAAGAACCTCAAACCTGAAGGTAGACAAGGATGGCGGCTACAGTGAAGATTATTCTGCTGAAACGTCAATGGCTCCTCATCAACGATTTTGCATAGAAAAGGTATTGGAAAGATTGTCTACAAGGTTCATTCTTGCGGGGTAAACTTGAAGGGGGATAAGGGGTGGCAACTTTGGGGGAGATTGTTGGAGAAATAATGTTGTTTCACCGGCAATTTCGTGGGAACATGGTGGCTAGAAATTGAAATCCTAGATGACAACCCAATGAAAAAAGAAAGAAAGAAAAGAGAATTCAGATAAGTTTTTTTTTAAAAAGAATGAAAAAAAAATAACCATGGTTAGATTTTCTTTTAAAAAAAATTAGTTAAAGATTTAAAATATTATGTGTAACATTATTGTGATAGGTTTCATGATTAGATGTCACAATATGAATAAAATGAGCATAATCTTGGGTGGCACTCTAAGAGCACCTAATAATTTATCCACACGCAAAAAATCCCTTTTAATTATTTATATTTATTCATAAACAAATTACAACAATTTGAGCTCCATTGGTAGCGCTACCACTAAGAAAGCACGGGCATTATTAGATAAGTATAGTTGCCAGCATCTTTTCCCTTTACATTGTTTCACTCACATAATTTTCCTTTATAAATGCAACTTCTTAGCCCGAAAACTGACGAAATTTATATTCTTGTGGGCGAAAGAATCTGCAAGGATCGCTGCAAAGAGAAGCAGTACTTAAGCTCACACACAACACAAATCCCTTTAAACTTCTTAAGAGAGAGAAAAGAGAGGAGAAAGAAGCAGAAAATTAACATGGAATGGAGGAAATGTTATTTGGATGTGATGCTGGTACCATTAGGACTTCTGATAACCATTGGTTATCATGTTTGGTTATGGCATAAGGTTCGCACACAGCCATCTTCCACTATAATCGGAATCAATGCTCATGGAAGACGCTTCTGGGTCCCTGCCATGATGAAGGTATTCTCCTGTCCATGAAAACCTTAACAATATATATAACATTATTTGATTATTTCCTTTCTCCATATCTATTTTTCTTGGTGAAGGGATGGATACGGTGGAACTAATCTGTATTGCTAATTCTTAAAGTAGATAATATCAAGTTTTTCAATTTCATGCCCATATGAGGGTTCATAATAACTAATCTCCATCTCTTTGAATATTTCGAGTATTTGCAGTGACAAATAGCAGCCAAGTAGGCACTTAAGCAAGCGAACCATTTGAGAGAGGGAGAGTGTGTGGTGTTACTGCACAAAAGCTAATAGGAAATAATAATAATAATAAAACTCCATTTGGTATCCATTTTTTAATAGAAAGGAAAAGAAGAAGGGAAGGAAATGTCCTTTCTTATGTTTAGTATGAATTTATCAAAAGAAATGAAGGGATATAGAATGATTTTGCATCTATGAGTGTCATACATTTTGGATCCTTAATTTCCTTGCATGAAGGAAAAAAATTTGTAGGTCCCACTAAAATTTACACAAATTTACTTACATTTTTATTTTTTCATTTGATAAAACCAAACAAAAGAAGAAAAATATCATTTCTTTTTTATTGAATGATACTAAATAAGAAGAGTATAACGAGTATTAAAATAGGTCAAATCAAATAAGTTGACTTAAATAACTCGATAAAATAAGTAGGTTGAGTCAAAAAAATTAATGTAAAATTGAATTTTAGCCTGATTGGATCGAGTCGTCCTATAAGCTCAATATTTAATTTTTAATTAATGTATTATTATGTAATTTATATAATATAAATATTTTGTTCTTATTTTTAAATATAAATTAATATTTTTATCACAAAAATAATTTATTTAATGTTTGATGAAATTTAAACAATGCAAAAGAAAAAAAATTAAAACATAAGAATAAAATATTTTAAGTATTAAAAACTAAAAAAAAAAAACATACAATGTGAGCTGTGCGGACTAGTCCGGCCCAACCTACAGCTTGCATAAGATTGGCCTATGGCAATAATTTACTACCAAAAAATAATTTTGGCCTAACCCAACTTAATCTGAAATGTAATTAGCCCAACTCAAGCCAATGTATTTTAACATCTCTATTAACTTTTTCGCTTCTCTATTCTTTTCATTTTCCCTCTATGAAAATTAAGGAAAAGAAATGAAAATACCTTATGAATTGGATCATCCCTTGTTTGGTAGTAAAAGGGGAAGGGAGGGGTGCAATTTCCGTGGGACCTCACAATATTTCATCCCTCCCTTGTTTTTTGGAAAGAAAGGAATAAAGTTGGGTGGGTCTAATATATTTTCATTCATCTCAATATTATTAATATGTATTTTTATTCTTTTCATTAGAGAATTTTAAAATCTAAATCTTAAACTCAAAACCAAATAAGAGAAGAGAACCCTCTCTGCTTTTTCACTAGATAATATTAAATAAAAGAAGTAATAATCCTTTCACTTTTTCTTTTCTTTTCTTTTCTTTTCTATTATATGTCTTTTTTGTCTTTCCCTTTTATATATCAAACAAAGCCTCAGAAAAAGGAAGAAGAAGAGGGAGAGAGAAGACGTTATTCTGCTGCTTTAAATGAAAGGGCGATGTTTTTTTAGGAATAGTATTGAGTACGTAGGAGAGAGAGCGAGAAAAAAAAGCGTTAGTCACTTCAACACATTTAATTTGCATTTAATTTGATTTATTTCCTTTTGTTTATATTCTATTTTTTTAATTCATTTCAAGTTTAACGTTATAATGAAGTTTTTATATTTAGAAAACTTTTCAAATTTTATATTAATAATATTAATGAAGGAACTTCACAATTATTAATAAATCATAAATGTATTAATTTTTCATTATTTTTAAAAAATATTTATTATAACTATATATAATTATTTCTAGTTTATATTAAATATATATAATATTAGCTTAACCGACTAAATCAGTTCAACCATGCATGAATGACTTTCCTTTTCGATTATCCGGTTGAATCGGTTTTTAATTTAAACTACTCTATATTATTAACTACTTGGTGATGAGTTTCTTTGATTCTTATTGGCAAGGCTTCTATTTGGTGCATGAATCTAATGGATGGGTATTAATATGACTGAACGATTTTTATTTACTATCTACCGATATGTCTTACATGTTTTAGCCAAAAAATTTGATGATGTCTCCTCGCTTGATCAAAGCCTCACAGCGTTATCCTCTGGCTAGTTGTGTTATGTTGCATTGTTGCTAAATGAGGAATTGTGAAAAAGCATCTCTTACAAATTAGGAAAATATTATCTGAACACATATTATATGATATCCCGGCCCATATAAACATTGCATGTTGATATGAATTTATGTGGGTGTTAAGGTATATCGTATCTTGAGGTAAAATTGATATACTTTATACCGATGTGAGAGAGGCGTTGATTTGATATTATATTATAAGTATTCAAATAACAAGATTATAACTGTGTCCTTCCAATCTTTTGATTTAGAAGTGAATGAACCATAATTTTCAAAAACTTCATATCATAGCTTATTTGGATGAGTTTATTTTTAGTTTTTATATTTTTGCTTCTCTTATACAATAAGCACTTATAAAATACTTTATTATATGGTAAAATATTATGATTATTTGTATGATATTATTAAAATAACTTTTCAAATTTGCATAAGTTATTTTTATTTTCTTTTCTTTTTAAGCTAGAAAATAAAGTTTGTTGATAAGGATTGGTTCAACTTATATAAGATCATATAGTGTCAACACATGGTTTTGAGTCTTGTCGCATGTCCTGACCTTAGAATATGTTAATGTTCCCTCTCCTTAATTTTCTTTAAAGAAAATTAAAGAAATTAAAGATTTTATTTTTTTTAATTGCTAGAAATTGAAATTTATGAAAAGTAGGTTTTTACAAACTGTATTTGTAACATTTTCTTACTATATTGATTTAATGAATATTGAATTTTCAGGCGCTCATATTTTCCAATTAAACTTCTCAAAATATTTATTCAAAGGCTATTTAATCTATTGTGGATCATAATCATAATTAAGTCTACTCAAATAAGTGTTTGTTAAGTTATTTATCCAAACACAACCTAAATTCAATTGGGTTGTGTTTTAAAATGTTTTGAGATAAAAAAATTAATTTTATTTTCTAAAATTTTCAATCACTTCATTGCTAATGAATTCTTTTTCTAACTTTAAAGTTAAAGTGTTCCAAAAATTATATAATTACTTTGTGAATATTTTGCACAGGCATAAAATTACTTTTGATATCAGCCGGAGTGAAAGCATAAGGTAAAATTAGCAATAATTGATCAAACATGGCGATGTATAAAGATATTGCTTTAGCTAAATGGAACTCAGGGCCCTGTCTTTCCTGTGATGTTTATCAGTTTAGAATCTTGGAATGATGACAAACATACAAATATGAATATTCGAGAGAATCTGCTTACAATTGGCTGGCCTAAGTTTTGGAATTTTTAACTTCGTAAATTTTGGGCCATCACTTTCATATAAAAGTGGGTTAGTAACTTCGTAGAAAAAAAAGTGGGGTAATAGATCCACTTTATTGTTGTGATCTGGTGTTGATTATAAATTGAAATCTTAGCTAAGAAAAGAAAATGTCATTCATGGTTCTGGCCACAATCCACAATGGAAATTTTGTCTAAATGCTAAGTGGGTCACCCTTTTTGAAGAGTTCGTTGTTCATTAATTTAGTTCTGAGCCATTTGAGCTAGTGCTTTAGATAAGAGTAGATACTTTAATTTAAATATTGTTCTGGGTATGTAAATACTTTAATTTGCGTTCACAAAAATCTAATGCAAACAGTCAGTTACTAATTCATATCTTTGGCACATGCATGGATACTCATCATCAACATACACTACATAAATATTGGGAAAAGGAAAATATGTTTTGATTCAGAAATTTGTACAAATTATATATGACACTGAAATAGATATAAAAGGATATTAAAAAAAATGTAAAGGTTTATTTACAAAAACAACATTTTGTTCTTGGCAGGACATTGAAAAGAAGAATATCCTAGCAGTTCAATCTCTTCGCAATCTGATCATGGGATCAACTCTTATGGCCACCACTTCCATTCTCCTCTCGGCTGGCTTGGCAGCGGTCATAAGCAGCACTTACAGTGTGAAGAAGCCTCTCAATGATGATGTCTATGGAGCTCATGGCGAATTTATGGTAGCGCTTAAATATGTGACACTCCTTACCATATTCTTATTCTCATTTTTCTGTCACACACTGTCAGTCCGGTTTCTCAACCAGGTGAGCATCCTTATTTGCACACCACAAGATGTCATGTCCATGGTGACCCCAGAATATTTGACTGAGCTTTTGGAGAGGGGAACTATTTTGAACACTGTTGGCAACAGGCTTTTCTACTCAGCACTTCCTCTTGTGCTTTGGATCTTTGGCCCGGTGCTGGTTTTCTTCTGTTCTGTCGCTATGTTACCAGTGCTTTACAACCTTGACTTTGTTTGTGGGAATGGGAAAGGAAAGATGGTGAAGAATGACAAAGGGGTAGACTATGTTTGATGTTAAGATTAAAACATGAAACAGATAGGAAATATGTGCATATGTCATTAGGCGCATCATTTACAACTTTAAGTTGTAAAGGTGTTTGTATTTTATTGGCACAAGCTACGTGCGGAAGCGCTTTACCAAAATAATTCAACTGGCTTTTCCAATATGCCTTTGATTGTGATTACCATTATTAACCTTTTAGCTGTTTCCTAATCAAAGCTTTTTTCTTATGGCATTAAATGCTTTTCATAGCTTTAATAGAGTAAGCATTAAAAATAATTAATGTTAGACACAAGCTCCCCACTGTGTGCCTCTGTTCTTTTCTTCGGACTAGAGACTGATTAATAAGGCCTAATTTATGTGAACCACACGTTTAGATCACCAAATCTTTTATTATAAGGTTTGATTAAGGGAATAAATATTCCTAACAATTAAGAACAATAAGATCAATGATTTATTACCGCACATTCATTATTTTTATAAATAAATAAAGATTTAATTTATATATATTATCAGTATAGAAATTCTTTACATCATTAATTAATTATATATTGTTATATCATTAAAAATATTTAACTTTTATAATAAATACTTCAAAAATTACAGATATAATAATATGTGATTGGCTTGTGGTATAAAAACTTTACAATAACAGATGTATCAAAATTAAACTCAACAAATAAAGCCTTATCAATAAGTTTGTAGCTCAATTGTCACCCGTCTACATCATTTAGATTTGAGTATATGTTGATATTGGAGGTTAGATCCTCCATTAGATCACCTTTTTTCATCCTTTACCATGTGCTTTTACATTCAATGATGAAACAACAACAATAATAATAATAAGGTCTTGTTGGTGGAGGTGGTGGGGTTTGAGGAATGGCTGATCAAGTATTTGGATTAAAGGCCTCTTGACATTCCAACAAGCATGGAAATGGGATTTTGGTAGATCATATGACATACGTTTAGCTAGCAGCCATTATACTTTCCAATCAAATTGATTGCTATTTTACGTAAATTATTATTTATCTTTTCAAGTTAAGAACTTGGATGAATATTGGCTATCATATGCAGGAGCGGAACCAGAACAAATCTTCTGGGGTGCTAACACTTTATACTCTAAATATGTTCATAATATTTTCACTATAGATACAATCAAAATATAGAGATTTTTCTTTTGTCATGTGAGGGTGCGACTGCCTTCTTAAGATATACACAATTCTGCCCCTAATCATATGATATTCTCCCAGTAAAGTGGCTTTTTTTAATCACAAGTTATTACATTTCTATTGAGAATTATGTGGATATTGATGGATTTATTTCAATTCTATAAACCTAGATCAATTATAAATACAAGATTATAACATATTAAACGAATTGTATTCAAGAGATAGATTAAAAATGTGTACCTGACATGATTTCATAATTCATTGTTGTTCAGTGAAGAAATCAAGACATTTCGCGTGTGTGAAATAAATTGTCCTCAATCCTGATACGTTTTCTATACATCCTAAAAAATTGCCTAATGGGAAGCAGTTTATAACTTACCAGATGAGAGTAGAGACTTCTCAACGGGCTACTAAATAAACAGCTTAAACTCATTACAGACTACTCACAACAAAAGCCCAAATACAATGTTCATAATCTGACCAAGTGCTATATTATAAAAATAATTCTATAATTAATATATATTAATGATTTAAATAATATTTTAATTATTGATTAATGTTAATCCACATAATATATATATTTGAATTAAAATTCAATAATTTTCTCACTTGGATAGCATTAGTCAATCATTAAAATACAAGAATCATTAACACTAGAATACTAACTATGGTCAAAGCACGTGTCAACCAACAGTCTTAGAAATATAAGCTTTAACGCTGCAGAAATAGTATCCGATAAAGAAGTAGATCATACATGTTAAATGCTCATATTTCACATAAAGAATAATAAATATGAAAAAACATAATTAATTAAGAGAAATATGCAATCCAAGAATAGTCAAAGCATCTGAAAATGCTATAAGAGATATGATAATAAAAGTGACGTCATCTCATACATATCTCATAAGAATAACAATAAGTAAATATAAAATTTCAGACTCCTACTAACCCAAAACATCAAAAGACTTAACTACACTTATATGAGCTACGTGATTCTTAAAAACTCCAACAGTTAAGTCTTTAGTTAGTGGATCTGCTAATATGTTCTCTGTAGCAAGATGCTCAATTCGAGTCTGAAACTCCATAATTTTTTCTCTAATAAATAGATATTTAATATCAAAATGCTTTAAGCGAGAAGAGTTTCCATTGTTTTGAGAGAAATGCACAGCAACAGTATTGTTGTAATATATTACAAGTGGCCTAAATATGCTTTCAACAATATGAAAGCTAGAGATTAAGTTTTTTAGCCACATGGCTTGACAAGTAACCTCATAGCAAGCGACATACTTTGCCTCAATGGTAGAAGTAACTGTAAGAGTCTGTTTGACACTCTTCCAAGAGATAGCTCCTCTTGTCATCATAAAAATAGAGCCGAAAGTAGACTTTCGGTCGTCAGGACAACTTGCGAAATCAGAATCAGAATAACCAATGACCTGAAGTTGATCAGACTTCTTATAGGTCAACAAATAATCCTTGGTTCCCTGCAAATATCTCATGAACTTTTTCACGGCTTTCCAATGACCCAAACATGGGTTGCTCAAGTATCTCCCTAAAGCATTAACAACAAAAGCAATATCGGGACAAGTACAAACTTGAGCATACATTAAACTGCTAATAGCGGAAGTATATGAGACTTTTTCCATTTCAACTATCTCTATATCATTTTGAGGACATTGGGATTTAGAAAGTTTATCACCTTTTTGAATAGGTGTAGCACATGGGGAGCAAGAATGCATGTTAAACCGTTTGAGGATCTTTTCAATATATCCTCTCTGAGACAATCCAAGAATGCCATGTGACCTATCATAATAAATTTGGATACCTAAAACAACTGAGGCATCACCAAGGTCCTTCATATCAAAGTGGCTACTCAATATCAGTTTTGTTTCAGTCAAAAGTTTAACACAACTACTAACAAGAAGAATATCGTCGACATACAGAACAAGAATTATAAAATTGCTTCTACTAGTCTTCAAATAAACGCACTGATCTGAGGCATTTTCTTTGAAGCCAAAAGAAGTGACAACCTGATCAAATTTCAAATACCATTGTCTGGATGCCTGTTTCAGTCCATAAATGAATTTTTTAAGTCTGCAAACCAAATGCTCATTACCTATTTCAACAAAACCATCAGGCTGAACCATATAGACATCCTCGGCTAGATCTCCATTCAGAAAAGTCATCTTCACGTCTATCTAGTAAAGTTCTAAATCAAAGTAACCTACCAAAGCCATAACAACTCAAAACGCATCTTTTGTAGAGATTAGTGAAAAAGTCTCATTATAATCAATGTCTTCTCTTTGACTATAGCCTTTTGCTACTAGTCTAGCTTTGTACCTCTCAACTTTACCATCTGGACTACGCTTAGTTTTGAAAACCCATTTCACCCAACGAGTTTGCAACTAACTGGTAACTCCACAAGATCCCAAACAGTATTATGAGACATAGAAGATAATTCATCATGCATAACATTTAGCCAATCGGAAGCATGAGAGCTAGAAATTGCCTCCTTAAAAGTTATAGGAGCGTCGTCATCATGAATATCAAACTCGTGCTCTGAAGATACATTACATAGTCATCTGGTATAGAAGGCCTACGTACTCTCTGAGATCGTCTTAATGCGACCACTTCAGCAATGTCATCTAATTCCTGTTCATCAGCTAGTGGTGCCACTACATCATCTTCTCCTCGAAAAACCTGATCATCATTATGATTGACTAGAACCATGATATATGAAGGAAGTGAAATAGCCGGTATAAGAACAACAGTCTGATCTTCTTTAAGAGTGATTGGTCGTGGTGTATGGCTTCCACTATCCAAATCATCCTCAAAGAATATCGCTCGGTCAGACTCGAAGACTCGCATGGAGTGAGAAGGACAATAGAATCTACAACCTCTGGAGCCTACGCAATAGCTAATGAAGAAGCCGCTAACAGTCTTAAGATCAAACTTCTTTTGCTGAGGATTATAAGGTCTAACTTCTGCCTTACAACCCCACATATAAAAGTGTTTCAAACTCGATTTCCTTTCAATCATTAGCTCATACGGAGTTTTTGGTACAGACTTGCTGGGTACTTGATTAAGAATGTACACAACAGTCTTTAAAGTATTTCCCCAAAGAAAATCTGACAATGACAAATGGCTCAGCATATATCTCACCATATCCATAAGCATGCAGTTACGTCTCTCTGCAACTCTATTTTGCTCAGGAGTACCAGGCATAGTATATTAGGCTTCAATTCCACATTCATCAAGAAATCTGGTGAACGGTCCTGGATTTCTTCCAGTTTCATCATATCTGCTGTAATACTCACCTTCTCTGTCAGATCTCACACATTTGATCTTTTTGTCTGTCTTCAATTCAACAGCAGCCTTGAAGGATCTGAAGGCTTCCAAAGAACCAGATTTTTCCTGGAGAAGATCTATCCAACTGAATCTGGAGAAGTCATCTATAAAGGTAATAAAATACCTATATCCACCCATGGCAGTAGGTGTAATGGCTCCACACATGCTGTGTGAATCAACTGTAGCACATCATCACACCTGTTTGCTCATTTATTCCTAGTTTTTGCAGTGAACTTGCCTTTAACATAATCAACGCAAGTGTCAAAATCAGAGAAGTCAAAGTTATGAAGAACACCTTCCCTAATTAGTCTTTCAATTCTGGGCCTAGAGATATGCCCCAAGCGTCTATGCCATAGCATAGAAGAACTCTCATTAGTCCTGCTACGCTTGCTTCTAATAACAGAGTTAACAGATATATCATTCAAATTCATATATAGCCCATAACACAAAACTCCTGAACCAACGGCAATGGAATTAAAACTAACAACAACTTTTCCATTACCAAATTCAAAAGTGTAGCCACATTTATCCAAAGTTGAAACTGAAATTAAATTCCTTCTTATGGAAGGTACATAAACAACATATTTCAACAACAAAATATGTCCAGAAGGTAAATACAAAGTAACTACTTCTATTTCTTCCATTGATACTCTAGCTCCATCTCCCACAATGATTTTGGATTCAGCATTACTTAGTTTCCTCAAACTTGTGAACCCCTGTAAAGAATTCACAACGTGAATAGATGCACCTGAGTCAAACCACCAAGTATTGGGAGCAACATCAATCACATTTGATTCAAAACAAGCTAAAGCTAGGAGTGTACCTTGCTTCTCAAGTTTCTTCTTGAGAATGTAACAATCATCCACTTTATGGCCATACCTCTTGCAATACTTGTAGTTTCCCTTGAAGAAATTCTTGTTAGGCTTGAAGAAATTCTTCTTAGGTTCTAGGTGTTGAGATTTGTTCCCCTTTTGTTCTTATCATGTTGAAACTTGCCTTTGTAACTTTCCTTTTTCTTATTTTTAGTACCAAAAGTAGAAGCAACAAACTGAATACTATGTGATTTCCCTTTCCTTATAGAATCATCTTCTTGAGAGACAATAGGAATCATTTTATTAACTGTCTACTCATTTTTTTGAGTGTTATAAGAGGTCTTCAGAACATCAAATTGAGAAGGAAGTGACTCTAGAACCTGCCAGATTAAATAACTCTCACCGAGATCAACCTTGAGAGACTTCAGTTTATTAAAATAGTGCACTAACTTCATGATGTACTCACGAACTCCACTAACACCATCATATTTAGTCTTCTCTATCAAAGAAAGATATTGCCTCTTCTAAGCTTTATCAAAAGTCCTGAATTTCTCACCAACAGATTTCAGAAATTCCGCAGCCTTCTTGCTCTCTAGAATGCTCTGTCTAATTGACTTCTTCATAGTGTATTTCATCACCATAAGACACACTCTATTTGAGTGTTCCTATTTTTCAAGAGAAGTCTTTTCAGCAGCAGTGGACTCAGTAATGAGAGCAGCAGGCTCTTCTTCTTTCAAAGCCAAGTCCATATTAGTGATAGCTAAATAGAGATCCAGAGATTCTTTCCAATTCTTAAAGTTAGTCTCATTCAAAGTCTTGACAGAAGTTAATTGCATAGGCAAAGAGACTGGCATGAAAATAACAAGGAAACATTTAATATGCATAATGTTATTATGCAACAAGAGAATTAAATGGTTCCGTATGCACACCAAACAAGCCATTTTAAAAAAATTTATTATTTATCATAATCCTGCCTAAGGGTCCCGAACCATAATAAATAAGAAATATAATAATATAATGCACAAATCTTATATCACCAAAATTTCTAATACCGATAGG
Source organism: Ormosia semicastrata (assembly GCA_029884595.1). Taxonomy (NCBI): domain Eukaryota; kingdom Viridiplantae; phylum Streptophyta; class Magnoliopsida; order Fabales; family Fabaceae; genus Ormosia; species Ormosia semicastrata. The sequence goes on from JAQQTO010000059.1 coordinate 42,423,894, forward strand.
GTACTTGAAGGATAATTAACATAAGCATAAATCTAACAACACATTGTACAATAACAAATTACATTAATAACAACACACCGATAGGGTGTAATTACTATCAATGCAATAAGAATTATGATTAAAAAAATCATTCAAGTCACAAAATTTGTACAATTGTACCCACGATAAGTGAGCTCACAATTATACAAATTATCAACAATTATGCTTAATAAAATATGATAAACTCATATTAAAAAATTCAATTCACATATAAATCAAAAATTTAATTCCATGACTATGACACATTAACAGAGAGTATCATATACCAAAGAGCTAGTGTCATGTATAAAAAAAAAAATAATATGATCATCATTGGCCTCGTGGTGCAAATTAGCAATTCACGAATGTTAATTGGCCTGCCACTATCATATAAAAAATAATAATGTATTAAAATAATAATATGATTGAACTCGTGACCAAATTGGCAAATCACGAGAAAATTGATCTCGTGGTGGCTGCCAACCACAAAATGACAAACGAGTACAATCACTATTTCAATAATGCCAATTGATTTATGAGATAGATACTCTCTTCGTGCACCTTGGTCAATTTCATGTCCGTCCAGGAAAAGCTCGAGTTATATACGTTCGGAGAAAGGAAGAATATCCAGGTATTAAAACAAACGAGTATTACTATATTCAATACAAGGAATATTTGCGTATATGAATCAAAGAAAAAACCACAAAACTAATTTCATCAATTCAAGCAAAAAAGATTCAATCGAAATTAGGGTTTGTAAATTAGGGTATACAAATTTCTGATTTAATTATGAAAAAGAATATAATAGCTATAATCTATATCTATTTGGCTCTGATATCAATTGATGAATTTATTTCAATTTTATAAACTTAGATCAATTATAGATACAAAATTATAACATATTAAATAAATTGTATTCAAGAGATAGATTAAGAATGTGTACCTGACATGATTACATAATCTATTATTGTTCAGTGAAGAAATCAAGAGATTTCGCGTGTATAAGAGAAACTGCCCTCAATCCTGGTACGTTTTCTATACATCTCAAAAAACTGTTTAATGAGGAAACAGTTTATAACTTACCAAATGAGAGTATGGATTTCTCAACAGGCAACGGGCTACTAAATGAACAGCTCAAACTCATCACGGGTTACTCACAATAAAAACTCAAATACAATGTCATAAACTGACCAAGTGTTATATTATAAAAATAATTCAATAATTAATATATATTATTGATTTAAATAATTTTAATTATTAATTAATGCTAATCCACATAACATATATATTTGAATTAAAATTCAACTGATATTTCACAGAAAAAGAAGATTTATAAAAAATATTAATATTTTGGAAGAAATTTTTTTGAGATAAAGATTTTGAAATCTAAAGTGAAGAAGTCTTCAATGAAAATAAAAATTTGAAAAAATGTGACAGAAATTGTCCCAAAGCAAAAATATTTTTGCTTATTTATTTATTTTTTCCGTTGGTTTGAGATTAAATTAACCATTCCGTCTCAAGCCTTTTTATAAAAGGAGAAAGCAAGACAGACCATTTTCTATCTAAAATTTCATTTCAAACTTGGCAAAGCGAAAAAATGCGTTTATAATACGGGAGTTTCTGTCTAAATAATGTGTGTACGTGTGTGTATGTGCTTTTTTTAATGTCTAGAACAATTTTCATAAAATGCTTCATTGTCTTGTGTTCCTCAAAATTCTCTTTTAGCTCTGTAGTCATGAACAAGACTATTTCATCCCCTTGTTTGTTATTTCTATTTATACGATTCAGAGGATTTTTAAATATTTCCCAGAAGTTTTTAGCATTTTTCTAAGAGTTCATTCTAAGAGAAATTCTTAGATAAATATAATCTACTATGTCATTATTTAAATACTCAAATTATTATTTAATATGTGTAAAAATATTATTAATAATTAGTATAATTTTATAATGATCCCCACTACTTTATACATATCAAATAATAATTTGAATGCCTATGATAGACCGTATCGACTCAAAAATTACCCTCTTTCTAAATAGTTTTGGTAAACTCACTATTCCAGTTATAAGCTTTAATTACTATATCACTTTCTTTTGATTAGTTTTTAATTAATTTTTTTAAACGATCTTATTATGAGTGTATTTGTTTGCGCTTAATTTATAAGAAAAATATATTTTATTAAAAAATTAATTATTAAACATACACAACCATTTGGATAAAATTGTTTTAAAAAGTAGTTTTGTACTTTTAATTAGAAGTTAAAATGTGTAACTTCTTTGTAAAATCTAAAAAATGATAAATGCTTTTAACGTAAAAAGTTTTTTTATAATTATATCTAAACATAAAATAATTTTTATTTTTTATAAAAATCTCTAAAAAATACTAATTTTTTTATGTTATCTTAAAATTACTTTTTAAAAACCTTATCCAAATGCATATCTATATAAATTAATTGCGCTTGTAAGTATTGTCTTTAGTTATTGTTTGCAACAAAAAATATGGGTTGGACCAAGAGCAGCCTGGAAAGCCCAAATCAACTTAATTCCGGTTAAAAAGGTGCACTGAAGGCCACATAGGCAATGTTCAAAAAAAAGAAAAGGCCATATAGACAAAATATGCTAGCTTAAGGTTTTAGGAAAATTGTTGGAAAAAAAAAGTTTTTAGGAAAATTAATCATTAATATGTATTATGTATAAATTTTACTAAAAATTTAACCTGTTAAGTGGAGGTTTATTCATGACTTTATTTTATATCTAATAACCAAACCGGCACTTGGATATCAAACGGTAAAGGTCCTTACCGTGAATGTTTATATATACTGTAAAGGTCATTATTGACTTCAGAGGAGAAAGTGAAACAATCTCTACCATCAAAATGAATTAACGGTGCAGATGGTGACACTTCATTCTCATTTATTATATTAAATTGATAAAATATTAATCTCCGTCAAGGTTTCAATGGAGAAGGCAGCAAAGAATATTGAGAAGGAATCCTCTAGAAAATAAGATGACCACTCTAGCTAGGTTAGTCACATCATTTGAAGTATAAAAATTAAAAATTTTGTCAACAACTAACAGAACCAAAATCGTGTTTGACAAAGTAACTAGAGTTTGGGTTACAAGTTTCATGGCTTTGGTTTGCCTTTTGAGAAAAAACAGAAGTAGAGTCAAATCCAAAATCAAATCTTTATTGCTGTTTAGAAAATGGGTTTCATATAATCTTCACTCCCTTGTCTCTTGTTCAATGAAACTTGATTGGATTCAATGGTTTCTTTTGGAAGTTGTTTGATATATAGAAGATCAGTGAACCAATTGCTTATGGTTTCAAATTCATGTCGCAAATTTCGTAGCATCTATGGTTCCTTGAGGTATTGTCATTCTGGGTCAGAATAGGGTCGCAGTGCTTTGGATAAAAATCTGAACTTGGCACCAAACGGAAAGCAAAGCAGGATATGAAGAGGGAGAGAGATGTGTTTGGAACGTGAGGGGTGGGCAATTGTTAGGAATAGATGATCAATAAAATGTAAATCAAGAATACAAAACAAATTGGAGGAATGACTTGTTTATTCAAGCTACTGCGTTTGGCTTATAAAACTTTACAAAATCCTAACTGAAAAGAGTAAAACAACTCACTAGCTCAACTACTACTACGTGGTACATGAAATAGGGAAATTGTTAACTAAACAATAACCACCCTATAATCAAGGGATTTATTCTATCAGGAAACAACAAAAACATAACAAACAGAAACAGAAAACTCCTAGAAATAAGGTACAACTCATCATTCTCTCCCTTAAACTAACTGCTGTATAAGCACTTAGTTTACTCCAAGTATCACACACATTCCTAACTGATCTCGAAGCTTTAGAAATGCCTCCAGCTTAAGTGGTTTAGTCATCAACATAAATGCTGACAATTAAAATTTTACCTCCACTGTTTTGCTTGACAAACAAGGTTTGTTCACTGATGCACTTCTGGAATCCTTCATGAGTAAAGTGAGCTTCAATGCGACTAAACCAAGCTCGAGGAGCTTGTTTTAGTCCATACAGGGCTTTATGCAGCTTGTAAACCTTGTGTTCATCACCCTTCTGCTCATAGCCTCTTGGTTGTTCCACAAACACATCCTCATTTAATTCTCCATGGAGAAAAGCATATTTAACATTGAGTTGATAGATAGACCAATTTCTCTGTGCAGCTACAGCAATGATCATGCGTACAGTGTCCATCCTTGCAACTGGAGCAAACACTTCTGTATAGTCCACACCATGTTGTTTAGCATAACCCTTTGCAACTAATCGGGCATTGAACTTATCCACCTCACCAAACTCATTAAGCTTGGTCTTATATATCCACTTCACTCTAATTTTCTTAGCTCCAGCGGGTAAATCAGTCAAACTCCATGTCTTATTTTTTTTCAATTGACCCTATTTCAGCATCCATAGCTAGTCTCCATTTGGGACTCTTCACAGCCTCTTCATAGCTTAGTGGATCTGCAGGAGCTATAAGTGCCATATTCAACTCATTTTCTTCCTCTGATAATCCCTCTCCGGTGACATAATCTCTCATCCAAACAGGAACATGTGTCTTTCTTCTTTCATTTGGATTAACATCATATCTTCACTTGCTGTGTTTGAAGTATTTCCCGATTCTTCAGCATCATTTCCACCTGCCTCATCACCTTCACTGCCATCTTCTGTCACATTCTCATTAGTGTCATTCTCTTTTTCTCCCTATTCCAACTCCATAAGTATTTGCTCCTTGTAACTCACATCTCACTCCCATTGTTTATGGATGCTGAAATAAGGTCAATTGAAAAAAATAAGACATGGAGTTTGACTGATTTACCTGCTGGAGCTATAAGTGCCATATTCAACTCATTTTCTTCCTCTGATAATCCCTCTCCGGTGACATAATCTCTCATCCAAATAGGAACATGTGTCTCTCTTCTTTCATTTGGATTAACATCATCTTCACTTGCTGTGTTTGAAGTATTTCCCGATTCTTCAGCATCATTTCCACCTGCCTCATCACCTTCAATGCCATCTTCTGTCACATTCTCATTAGTGTCATTCTCTTTTTCTCCCCATTCCAACTCCATAAGTATTTGCTCCTTGTAACTCACATCCCACTCCCATTGTTTATGGATGCCGAAATAAGGTCAATTGAAAAAAATAAGACATGGAGTTTGACTGATTTACCTGCTGGAGCTATAAGTGCCATATTCAACTCATTTTCTTCCTCTGATAATCCCTCTCCGGTGACATAATCTCTCATCCAAACAGGAACATGTGTCTCTCTTCTTTCATTTGGATTAACATCATATCTTCACTTGCTGTGTTTGAAGTATTTCCCGATTCTTCAGCTTCATTTCCACCTGCCTCATCACCTTCAATGCCATCTTCTGTCACATTCTCATTAGTGTCATTCTCTTTTTCTCCCCATTCCAACTCCATAAGTATTTGCTCCTTGTAACTCACATCCCACTCCCATTGTTTATGGATGCCGAAATAAGGTCAATTGAAAAAAATAAGACATGGAGTTTGACTGATTTACCTGCTGCAGCTATAAGTGCCATATTCAACTCATTTTCTTCCTCTGATAATCCCTCTCCGGTGACATAATCTCTCATCCAAATAGGAACATGTGTCTCTCTTCTTTCATTTGGATTAACATCATCTTCACTTGCTGTGTTTGAAGTATTTCCCGATTCTTCAGTATCATTTCCACCTGCCTCATCACCTTCACTGCCATCTTTTGTCACATTCTCATTAGTGTCATTCTTTTTTTTCTCCCCATTCCAACTCCATAAGTATTTGCTCCTTGTAACTCACATCCCACTCCCATTGTTTCTCTTCTTCAAAAATTACATCTCTGCTAATCACCACTCTCTTTGCAGCAGGATCATATAACCTGTAACCTTTGGATTTCTCACTCACGCCTAGCAACACACAACAAAAGCTTTTGTTTTCCAGTTTAGTTCTTCTTGCATCAGGCACATGGACATGTGCCACACATCCAAACACTCTAAAGTGTTCAACTGAGGGCTTCTCTCCACTCCATGCTTCTTCTGGAGTCATATTTTTAACTGCAAGAGTGGGGCACCTGTTCAACACATACATGGTCCAATTTACAGCTTCAGGCCAAAAAGTTTTGGGAACCTTTTTGTCAGAAAGCATGGATCTCACCAAGTTCATCACTGTCCTGTTCTTCCTTTCAGCCACTCCATTTTGCTGAGGAGTATAGGCTGTGGTGAGTTGCCTTTTGATTCCATTCTCCTTACAAAACTCATTGAATTCCTTAGAATTAAATTCCCCATCTCTATCAGTTCTTAAACACTTAATAAACTGACCTGATTCTTTTTCAACAAGCTCCTTAAAATACTTGAAAAACTGAAATGCTTCTGATTTTTCTACCAAAAAATAGACCCATGCTTTTCTGCTATAGTCATCAATAAAGCACAAGAAATACCTTTTGTTGCTGTTTGAGATTGGTGTGATCGAACCACAAATGTCAGCATGAACAAGTTGTAACCTTTGAAATGCTCTCCATTGGCTCTTCTTAGGGATGGGATCTCTGTGCTGCTTACCAATTACACGAGCAGTGCACATTGTAGTTGGTGTAGGGAGCTATGGTAATCCTTGAACCATTTTCTTGTATTACAGAGTTCTTAGTCCTTTATGACTAAGATGGCCATACCTGCAATGCCATAAATGTGAAAGATCTTGTGTGGGTGCATGGAAACATGAAGCCTCTTTGACTTGAGCCCTTGCCAATAGTACAAACATTCTATTAGCTGTCATAGAGGTTTGAACGATCAGACCTCTTACTGGGTGGTAAATCTTGCATATTCCTGATTTGATAAGAATAACTAAACCTCTTTCCTGTAACTGCCCCACACTTAGAAGGTTGTTTTTCAGCTCAGGTACATAGAACACATCTGTGACAACATGAGAAAATCCATCCACATGCAACTTAACATTTCCTTTCTCGAGCACTGTCATCCTTGTGTCATTCCCAAGTTTTACCAAATGTCTAAAACCCTCATTCAACTCACTAAACTTAGCCTTGTCTCTACACATGTGATTTGAGCAACCTGAATCCAAAAACCATGCATCTTCACGCTTAGCTTCATTCAACTCCACATAAGACATCAAAAGCATTTCTTCTTCCTCATCTAATTCAGCATACTTTGCCTTATTGTCCCTAGAAGGACATTCATACTGGAAGTGCCCAAGCTTATGACACTTATAACACTCAATTGTAGCCTTGTTGAAGGTTTGATGTCCTCTACCTCTTCCCCTTCCTCTAAAACCACCTCTGCCTCAGCCTCTACCACCAAATCTTTCTTCAGATGTCACTTTTAAGACTTGTTCTTCCCCATTACTTTTCTGAAACTTCTATTCATGCACAATCAGTGAGCTTTGCAACTCATCGATTGATAACACATCAATGTCCTTAGATTCTTCGATTGAGCAGACTATGTAATTAAATTTGTCAGTCAAAGATCTAAGGATCTTCTCCACAACTGTTACATCTCGCATCTGCTCCCCATAAGCCCTCATTTTATTGGCCACAGTCATGACCCTAGCAAAGTACTCAGTGATGTTCTCACCTATTTTCATCTCGAGTGTCTCAAAATCCTTCCTCAAAGCTTGCAGAATTGAACGCTTCACTCTTGCATTCCCTTCGTATTTCCTTTTCATAGAATCCCATATTTGCTTCGAGGTGTTCTTCTCCAGGATTGTCTCCAGAATAGTCCTGTCAATTGCCTGAAATAGATAATTCTTCACTTTCAGGTCCTTCAGCTTCAATTCCTCAAGTCTCTTCGCACGTGCTTGACCACACCGTACATCTCGCCTCGGGTCTCGTAACTGTCTCAACCAAGTTCCAGTATTCCTTGGATCTCAAGAAATTTTCCATTAACATGCTCCAATGGTCATAATGACCATCGAAACGTGGTATGGCTGGCTGGACGAAACTGCTACTGCCTTTACTCATTATCTCTCTCTTACTCTCGTGTTTGCAAGTCACTCAAAAGACTGCGGCTCTTATGCCAAAATGTTAGGAATAGATGATCAACAAAATGTAAATCAAGAATACAAAACAAATTGGAGGAATGACTTGTTTATTCAAGCTGCTGCGTTTGGCTTATGAAGCCTTACAAAATCCTAACTGAAAAGAGTAAAACAACATACTAGCTCAACTACTGCTACGTGGTACATGCAACAGGAAAATTGTTAACTAAACAATAACCACCCTATAATCAAGGGATTTATTCTATTAGGAAACAACAAAAACATAACAAATAGAAACAGAAAACTCCTAGAAATAAGGTACAACTCATCAACAATTGCAATCGATGAAATTGAAAGGGAAGAGAGAATTTTGTTTTTTATTTTTTATTTTAATAAAATGATAATTTACAATGAGGTGTAATCATCTGTATTGTAATTATTTATCCTCTGAAATGAATTGCTCACATCAGAGGAGGCGGTTCCTTATATAGCGATTGGTAAACGTAAAGACTCTAAAAAGATAAATATCATACCGTGACTGTTAATTATAACTTGAATAAAAATTAGGATGGGTGGTCTGTACCTTATTAAATTATGAACTGACCTAATTTATTTAATAAAAAAGTTAGTTTAAGATTTTTTTTAATTAAATAAGTCAGGTTTTAAATTTTTTAAAAAGTTTTTCAAATTTAATGAATCGATTTATTTAATTATATATATTATTAATTTATATATGTTATAATATTTAATATTTATATAATATAATTAATTTTATAAATAATATAATATTTTAAATAAAATTTAAATTCGTTAACTTATGTAAAAGTTTAATCTCATTTATTTATTCTATTAACTTATTTAGAAGTCATATTACAAAGTAAATTTTTAAATAAATTTTTAAGTTAAACCAAATTTTTAAAAAATAATATTAAATTTTAAAAAGAACCTATATCAAATAAAGAATTTAAACCTAAACTTAACATTTAAAAAACAGGCCAAACTTATTTTTTATAAGGCCTTACTCATTTCCATCTTTAATTATAACATTCTCACATCGTGTGAGACAGTGACAAACAAATTTTATTTTTCTTTCTCCATTTGTTCATAATGCCACTCAATAGAGCATACCACCACTCCTAACAAATTTATGGAGGTATTTATAATATTCCTAAAAACTATTTGAGCATCTATGTTTCATGTGTTACAATCATTGATTTATGTAAATTTTAGATCAATGGTTGAAAATCATCATTTGTCACCTAGTAAAGAGGTTTATATTTATTTATTTCTTAAACTCTTAATTTTTGCTATTTATGTTTTAGTCTCTTAAAGAATTACAAAAATTACCCTTCTCTGTCTTCACCTCTTTCCATATTCTCTCTCTTTTGTAATAGAGTTTTCTCTCTCTACTGTTCATTTCTCTCTCTATTGCTCGGCCTCTAGATCTATGTTTGTGGATGGTTCGGCCAAGAGGGGCATGATAGTTACAGGTTATGGATCTAGGTTGTGGTGGATGGCATGTCGAAGCTCACAGGCTGCAGGTAAGCTTGGCGGTGGGGAAGGGTGGAACATATGGCGGCTAGTGGCTAAGAGCGAGGCGGGTTCGAGGGATTTGGTTATTAGGAACAAGGTGGGTTTCATTGGGCTACGGGGAGTAGCGAGCGACAACTTTGGTGAGGTTGAGTCACAACAGCGAAGAGGGTTTAGTAGGGGTCATGGGTCGTGTGGCTGTGGCAGTGAGCGGTGGTTGCGAGGCCACCGGCTATGGGTCATTGCTGGTGCTATGGACCGTGGTGGTGGCTTTGAGGTGGATGGAAACTATTCGTGGCAGCGTGATAAGCTTGGGTCTGGGTGGTTCGGGTTACAGTGGCGAGGTAGTCCAGCCATGAGGTCAACGATGGTTGATGGTGGCTCAGGTGGGTTGCAGGTTCGACGGTCTTGGGTCGTGAGTAATTTCTGATCTGGTGAGTTGGGGCTCTTGCTGGGGTAACAGTAGCAACAATGGAGTGATCAAAGGGAAAGTGAAGAGTTTTGATAGATATAAAATAAATGAATAAAAAAAGAAATAAAGGGTTGAAAAATAAATAAAAGTGAGTTTTTTAATAAATAATAAAAATAGGTAAAAAAAAATCAAAAAACTAAATATAGTAAGTAAAGTCAATAAAGTATTAATACTTCAAATTTTTTTAGAAGCATTATAAACTTTTCCCAAATTTATATATGTCTAAAGAGTAAAGTAAAAAATCTAACCTTGTTATCAACTGTATTTAGATCCTTAAGCTCAACTTTTTGCGTCACATGACATCATAATTATGAAATAAAAGTATTAACTAACTCAAAATATAACAAATATCACAATAGTTAATTAGTTATATGGATTTTATATATGGTCTCACAATTCAAAGCCACGATTCCCAGTCTCAATTATCAACTCGCAGAACTCGTACGTATATAAGATGATATTGTGAAAGTGACCTGAATGAGCAAATGAGTAAATGAAACAAAACACGGAAAATTAAATTATGGTCTTATGGACAACCAACCAAAACAAATAATGAGTTCAGGCCCACATCTGTGAACTCCTTTAAACATGCTTATAAAATAGTCCTCTGTACATGCTTGTCTCTTCACAACTCAAAAGGAAAAAATTATCAATACACTCTTTTTAAAAATATATATATTAATAATATTTTTTAAGAGTATCGATTTAATAAAAATAATAATAAAAGAATAAATATAATAAATAATATTAAAAAAATATAAAAAAAGATATATATACTATTAATAATAAAAATATCAACACTACAACTCAAATAGATAGGATGGCATATATTATACAAAAAAATGTTATTCCTACATTTAACTTTTTACACTTATTTTTTACACTTATCTTTTAATGATATAACATATTATTAACTAAGTATAATTAAAAATTTTATAATAACAGTGGAACAAATTTAAATTCTTGTAAAAATATATTTAAAGTATATATGATAGTACTTCATAATTTCTGTCACATTTAGGAAAGATATATATAGTTAAAAGAAGGGATAGTTAATTAGTTGGGTGAGTAAATGTTACATCAAAGAGGAAGTGGTAGTCATTAGATGGGTATGTAAATGTCATATTGAACAGAAGTTTGATTTATTGATTACAAATGAAAAACTGGCTGAAACAAAAATGGCATTCAATAGGACATGTTATTAATAAATCCGAGAAAAGTTGTTTTAAACAGTTAACTCTCTGAGACTATGACATGAGGGACACAGACATAAAAAAAACTGTATAAAAGTGTAATTAATTTTGGTGTATAAATAACAAAGCCTTTTATCATTCTCTTGTTTCTTATAGTGGCACTCCTCTTTTTGGACAGACACGTTTATAAGTTAAGTATATTCTTTTAAAGAGGGGAGAGCACTTATTCTCATTATTTACAATTTGGAGTGTATCATTCAAGAAGCTCAACTATACGTATAATCTTACATCTTTCATATCAAATAATATTTAAAGAATTTTGTTATTTGCATGCTAAAATAATTATACTTATTTTATATTTTCTTGTTTTAAAAAAATAATGTTAAAATGTATATCTCTTATTTTATTTAAAAATAATAATAATATAAAAATAATATAATAAAAATAATATACAAATAATATTATTCAATTAAGTTTCATTCAAGCCATAGGTCCGTATCTTAAAACCAGAACATGCTAACTTTAATTAAGTGCAATCATAAAATTAAGAGAAAATTAATGTTAAGAATCATTAAATAATAATATTTAATTTTAAAGAATTTAAAATTTAAAATTATTAAAAAATTTATTCAAATTTTAATTAAAAAAATCACTTAATTTTATCTAATAGTCAATATTATCCTTAATAAAATCTTCAATCCTTCGTTCTCTTCTATGAGTTTGTTGCATTGGAGTGGGAAAGGTAAGCCACCATTTGGGGTTACTCTTTAATCTTCACGAGGACCATGACCATAACCTACATGACCACATCTCTCTTTAATCCCCACAACAATGCAACATAAACCCGTACAAAAATGCAAGTTTAGTTTGCCACGTGTGTAGATCTAAAACACAACTGATTCTATGCTGCATGCACCCTGCTCATTATGGAGCATGCGTGCATCATTCAACTTACCTGTTATTAGAAGTCACTTGTGTTAGTAGCCTGTAATGTCTAAGTCTAATAAAAAAATATTAAGTGGGTCTAGTTTTTTGTTTCTTTTTGGTGAGAAACCATGGCTACACCGAACAACAGCAACACCTTCACCACAAACTGCCTGCTTCAACCAAAAACACCATAACCTCGCCATGAACCCAATGACACCATGAGCCAGCGACCCAAGCACCACACGTCGCGAAAAACACCCTAGCCACCAAACCTGTAATCACGATGGCAACCACCATCACTCACCGAGCTGTCACGCAGAGAGACTGTCACAAACCAGTATCTTGAGCAATCCCCTTCTCACGAACCACCAGTAACTCATGCCACCAGCTATAGTTTCTGTTAGATTCCAACCTAAAACTAATTTGTATTAAGAGGAGTAACTCATCAGATATATAAACTGCATCCGGAAGATTGAGGCAGACAATGTGGGATTCTTAACACTCCCCTCCATAGATGCCTGTACAAAACAGACGAGCTTAATGGAATATGCGACACAGAAAGATAGGATCTTGACTCTGATACCATGTTAGATTCAAACTAAAAATTAATTAGTATTAAGAGGAGTGACCCAACAGATATATAAATTACACCCGAAAAATTGAAACAGACGATGTGAGACTCTTAATAGTTTTGAACCACCATAACCCTCCAGCATGCCACCCAAACCGCACAAACCGCCCCTGCGTGTCTTCAAGCCAGCTCCGTTCACAAACTAAGCCACCCCACCTTGATGCTTCTCTCCAAGTTTGTTCCTCCCTACCCCATTGACTTTAGTGGCAAAACATTTTTTAATAATTTTACAGTTTTATCACCTCAGCAGGTTTTCAGTAAATAACTCCAGCCATTGATCAATTATTGAGCATATCCAACGGCTCATATAGAAGAGCATGTTAGACAAAGTCCTAAAGCACCTGGGATCTCAGAAGAACAAATTTTGAGTTTTGGGTTTTGTCGTTTGGTGTGTTGGGTAATCAGAAAAAAAAAATGAAAATTTGTTTGAGGCATTGCTCGGCGCAAGATACGGTCCTGTGGCAGCAAAGCCACTTTGTGTAATAGATCATAGGGTGCCCAAAGTGCATCCAAAGGATTGGGCCTATTAGCATCCAATCGAGGTCATGGCTTACTTTTTCTACTCCAATACAACAAACCTGCGGGACTAGGGTGCAGATCCCTTCAGAGACCATGAAAATTGTCAGCCCCGAGGCCATGTTGGTTTCACCTGTGATCCAAGGGAGTAATATTCCTAGCAAACACAAGCAAAAATGGTGGTAATGAACTCATCTGCTGTTGCAAAGAGAAGTAACAGTTTTTTTTTTAACAGAGAAGAAGAGATGAACGATTAAAAATTTTATTAAAAGTAATATTGACCATTTGATAAAATAATAACTTATAATTGTAATTTTCTAAATTATCCCCACCTAATATTTTATTTAAATTAAATCTTAATTTAAGGTGAGGCTATTGAGGTTAAGTGACTTAAAAAAGAGAGAAAAATAAATTATTTTATCACTTTCCTTTTGTCCATTGTTATTATTTTTTTTTATTTTTATTTAAGCTAAAGACTTTTTTTTTAATAGATCACTGCAAATAACCATTTGCATGGTCATATATGAGTCACTTTAATAACATTAAGTTTAACAAAACTTCTTTTTAAAAAGTAATGATTTTAATATATATATATATATATATATATATATATAGGAGTGCATCTGGTGAGAAAAGTGTTTATTGTGAGAGATGAGAGGAGTAAATCTTGATCATTGAATCTTTCATGAATATTCAAGATTAGAAGATAAATACATGTGACTTTTTTAAGTGGTCACATGATCTTTAAGTAACTTTTAATCTAGACCATCCATGTATAATTGTATGGTCAAGATTTATTCTTCTCACCTTCTTACAATAAAAATTCTTTTCATTAGATATACCCTCCATATATATATATATATATATATATATATATATATATATATATATATATATATATATATATATAATTTTAATCATTTCAAGTAGATTGACACTTAAATAAATTTTCATGTGTCTGATTGATAATTTGATATATACCTAATTTGATTTTATAAAAGTATTTAATTTTTTTCCTAAACTAAAAATTTAATAAGTATGTAATATTAAATTTATAAATTGTAAATATATAACTAAAAATATAAACAGGAAGAAGTTTTTATTAAACAAGTTTTAGTTTTACTTAAGAAAAACTATTAATATGATTTATGAAAAATGTAAATAAAAAGGTTGAATTAAAATATAACTAAAAATTATTACTAGAATAAATAAATGAATTATTTGAAATCTAAAAGTATAATAATTAAGTATAGGTAGTAAAAAATTTAATTTAGTAAAGAGATTAATTAATGATTTTTTCAAAAAAAGAGATAAGTTAATGAAGGATATTTTAGATAATTAAAATTATAAGCAATTAAAAATGAGTGTGAATAAACAAAAAAGATTACCGATAACTTCACCCTATATATCATTCGGTAATCTCCATCCTCTTCACAAATCAAAGAGTCATAGTATGGGACTTTAAAAACAAGGGCTTTGCTGGCCTTATTCTGAAGCCGGCCATGGTTTCATTTCAAACTATTATACATGCACCGGTACATATCTTGGTCTATATGGTTTTCAGCCATAGCGGACAAACGATCATCTTTGTCTTTGGTTGAGGTACTACAAAGTTTGTTTGATTACTAAATTTTGTAATCCCATGTGATTCACGTGGGTTTCTTTTTTTTTTTAACAGTAAAATAGATGTATAGCCGTCCAGAGGATAATGTTTTGCATACTAAAATTTAAGAAGTCCACATCAACACTAGATAAAAAAATTTCGGATGAAGTGACTGTCCACCTCTATATATTTGTTGCTCTTACAAAATGAAATTAGAGAAAATATGAAACGTGAATTGATTAATCACATACATACCAATTATACATCACAGATTCCTTATGTAATTATCAACTCGTAGAACTCGTGCGTATATTCTATGATATTGTGAAAGTGACCCGAATGAGCAAATGAGTAAATGAAACAAGACACGGAAGAAATAAATTATGGTCTTATATGTAGCCCATAAAAAAAATTATGGTCTTATGGACAAACAACCAAAACAAATAATGAGTTCAAGCCCACGTCTGTGAACTCCTTTCAATCTGCTTATAAAATAGTCCTGTGTACTTGCTTGTCTCTTCACAACTCAAATAGTCAGGGTGACATATATTACACAGTAAAAAATGTTATTCCTACATTTAGCTTTTTACACTTGTTTTTTGCACCGATCTTTTAATGATATAACATATTATTAAATAAGTGTAATTAAAACTTTATAATAACAGTGGAACAAATTTAAATTCTTGTAAAAATATATTTAAAGTATATATGATAGCAGTTCATAATGTCTGTCACATTTAGGAAGGATATATATGATCTATTTGACATGTTATATTATACTTGATATGATAAGTTAGTACAATATATTTTGACCTTATCAATTGCTTAATGTAAATATTATATTATATAAATTTATCCATTAAATCTCTCTTATACATTAAAATAATAGATAACTAAATCAAATCTTGGGTTAGATTAGACTTAATTGAATTTTGTTGTATAAATTAGTATAAAGACATTTTCATTACAATTTTAAATACTTTGATATCCCCAATTATTACGTATTAGACCTTATACTATCAGGTCTTATACTATAAGATCTTATACTATCTGATTTAATATTATCAAGTCTTATTCTATTTTTCGTACCAAACGAGCTCATATAGTTAAAAGGTGTGATAGTTAGTTGAGTGAGTAAATGTGACATTAAAGAGAGAGGATGGAAGTGCTTGTTATTAGATAGGTATGTAAATGTCATATTGAATAAAAATTTCTTATACATAATACATCTTAATTTAAAATAATATATATCTTAAATAAATTAAAAAGATACACACACACACACACATATAGGGAGCGTATCTAAAGAGAGGAGTGTTTATTATAAGAGATGAGACTAGTGAATCTTGACAATTGGATCTTACATGAATGATTAAGATTAGAACATAAATGTATGTGACTTTTTTAAGTAGTCACATGACCTTTAAGTAACTTTTAATTTTTACAATCCATGTATGGTTGTATTATAACGTCATACTCTAATATTATAATTATTACAATTATTTCTCTACTATATTTAGTAAACAGTTTGAGATAATTCATCATACATGTAACTGTTGTTAATATCAATTTATAATATTTTACATTAGTAGAGGGTAGAACCTTTCAAGAGTTAGTAGTTAATACATATGTATACCTCACGTAAGTATGAATAGCACTCCTAAAGTGAGTTAGTACCAACAGTCAAAAGTTAGGCTTATCTAGGCTTTTACACGGTGCTAAATAAAATATGAAAAGCCTATGGAGTGCTACTTTTACACATATATAAATTTACAAACTCTAATACTACTTACCAAAAAGTAGAATAATTAGGCAAAGATCTCCTACAATGAATGAAAACAAATAGTCACCCAGGTCAGGCATATAAACTTGCTCGATGCATAGATCAATCATGAACTTTAGAATGGACATTTTTTGAAATACCATGCAAAATTTTTTGTGAGATAAAACTCAGTAAGAATGAGTAAAAATGTTTATAAGTTTTTGAACTAATAATACTTCTGTCGTCACGTGTATGAAAAATATTTTACCATTTTTTTTATCTTTCTTTCTAAAAATTCATAATTCTTTAACTTCATAAAAAATACTAAACAATACTTGTAAATTTTCATAAATCATTTATGGAAATAATCTCAGTAATAATTTTTCTCCTCATCCCATTGTTATGGTTCTCAACCAAATGTGCATATTTCTAATCGAGACGTCCCTCAATGTTCTCTAATCAAGCCTTCCCTCATTGTCCTCTAATCATGATCATAATAATTAATTCTCTTGCACATTGATTCATTAATATAATGGGACAATATTAATGAGCTTAAACAAAAATTTAATTTTGCTAATAAAGTTTCGTAATTTCGAATACTCAGCAAATCAAGAGAATTTTGTTGAAATCTGAAATACAAAGTAGTGGAAGATAAGAAATTTTTTAATAAAACCATTAAGAAATCAAATCAAAGAACAAGAATCAAAATTGAAAAACAAATATCGAAATTGAAAACCTGTTTACAACAACCATAAAGAGATTGAAATCAAAATCAAAACAGAAGAGAAAGATAGTCGAAGAGCAAAGATCAAACTTAAATAACAGATATCAAAATTGAAAACTTGTTTACGACAACCAAAAAGAGATCGAAATTGAAATTAAAATAGAAGAGAAAGACAGTCGAAGAGCAAAGATCAAAATCAAAGAACATATATCGAAATCGAAACAAAAGACAAAGACAAAGTCAAAAACATAAGTTCTAATTAAAGACAATAAGAAATTCTACAATAACTTTGAAAGGGTCAGAAATTTGAAGAAATTAATAAAGGTAAATCAAAGATAAAACCATAATTAAGATCAGTAGAATGAAAGAAGAAAAGAATGAGTTTTTGTCCTTCCTACCTTTCTGCAGAAATGTAACGCACAGGTGGAAATGGAAAATTAGATTTTAGTGGAAGATAGTGTGCTGCTGTGGATAAGTTGAGTTTTGAAATTTTCAATTGAGTGCAAAAATATAGAATTGTATTTTTTGTTAATTAGGTGGACATTTCTGATGAGGAAAGCATAAACAATTTGCCTTATATAGTGTAAAGGTTTATTCAATAAGCCTTATGATTTTTGTTGCTCTCAATTCCGTTGCTGACACTTGTTTCTCCATATGTCATTAATTTTACTTATCTCAGTAATTTGATTTTTTATCTTTAGTAATCATTACTTTACTAATCAAATTTGTTAATTCGAGAGTCTTCTTGAAGCACTTAACATGCTTATCTCCCCATTAGCTAGATTTTTTTTAAATTTTTGCAATAATTATTTTTGAAGATAATATCTCCTTATTATTATTATTATTATTATTATTATTATTATTATTTTGAGAGATGTTACATGTATAGTCAATATTTACTCTCTCACTCTCTTATAATAAAAACTCCTCTCACTAGATATACTCTCTATATATATATATATGAAGCGTATCTAGTGAGAAGAGTATTTATTATAAGATGTGAGAGGAGTAAATTTTGACCACTGGATCTTATATGAATGGTCAATATTAGAACATAAATGCATATAATTTTTTTAAGTGATCATATGACCTTTAAGTAACTTTTAATCTTGACCATCCACTATGATTGAGCTAGTAGTGAGGAGTTTGCGTAGTTTGCATAAAATCTTATGTTAAAACCTCATTGCTACCATTGTACCAAGAAAAAAAGGAATTCATTAACAAGTATTCTTAAGCATAGTTGTATAACCCAAACCAGAAGTTGACCTGGTCAGAAGGCTAGGTTAATGGGTCAGTAGTTTGACTGTGAGTTAAGTGGTTTAATTGAAAAACTTGGTTAAATAATAAATATTTTTTTAAAAATACTATATAAAAAGTACTTTGAAAAAATACATCATATGAAAAAAGTATTAATGATGTAATCAAACTAGTAATGATAATTATCTAGATTCAATATTTTAAAATAAATTTGTTAAATAATAATATAAATTTAAAAATTGACAACATTACTTATTAAATGTATATAATCTAATGACAAAATATGTTTCATTCAAAAGGACTTTAAGGTATCAACTGGGCTGTTGTTGAGAAAACTCATTCTGGCTCGAAGTGGATCGGCTCAAAGGTCGAGTCATGGGTTTTCTTGTTGAACTGGTCAGGCAAGTTCAATTTATACAACTATATTTTTAAGACACTATATAAGGAATTAAAAATAAAAATAAAGTATTTAATATATTAAAAATTTAAAAATATTTGTTAATTTTTTCTAAAGTAATTAAAAATATTTAAATATTTTTTAAATCAGTATCATTATGGCATAAATGAAAGTTGGCAATTGCAAGAGGGAATATTACCCGCATCTCCATTATGACAACTGAAAACACTCCAAAACCCATATTTTTTTAAAAGAAACAAGAAAAGAAAAAGAAGGAAGAGCTGAACTCTGAAACCCCTTCAAATCTTCTTATAAATAGCCCTTTCTACGTGAATGTCTCAACACAACTCAGAAAGATAGAGACATCACAGCGAGAGAATAAGAGAGATGGCGTTGAACAACGTGGTGCTGGTGAAGGTAGCTGCCTTGCTTTTCCTCATGGGATTTACTGCAACTGTTGATGCTCGCTTCGATCCAAGCTCCTTCATCACTCAAGTGCTCACAAATAGTGATGCCAGCTACTTTTTCAAATCGTCAACCACTCCGTGCTGTAATAAATGCATCTGCACAAGGTCAATACCTCCTCAATGCCAGTGTCTAGATATTGGGGAAACTTGCCACTCAGCTTGCAAAAACTGCATTTGTGCACTGTCACATCCGCCAAAGTGTCGTTGCTTTGATATTACCGACTTCTGCTATGAACCATGTAAGTCCACTGAAGCTGAAGCTCACTAAGAATGACCAAGTTCCAATAGGTATAATGTGAGACAAAGCCCCTTAGGCTTTGTTTGCTTGTATGGGAATGCTAAATAATTGACCACTGGAATAAAAGCTACGCACTTGGCATGCAGTTTGCTTTTTGCAAACTGCTGGTTATGGTGTTTTTTATTTTAATTGTTTTTTTCTTAATTCCACCTTTCTCTATAAATTGCATATCAAATTTATATAAGTAAATTAGGTTTTCTTAATCAGTGTTCTTAATTCCACCTTTCTCTTTGTGTGTATTGATAATTCAGGATCTGGGTCATAAATAAAATATCATATATTCATTCATAATATATAAATTTAGAGGATGAAAAATTCGTGGGTAGTTGCTTAAGGATGTCCTATGTGTACTTAAACTTCTCAAAGCTCCTTTGGATGGAAACTTGATAATTTGGTGTGCAAATTAATGCATTACTTGACTTTCAGTTGCTGTCTCGCATAAACAAAACCAAATCCAAAGTTAGTCACAGACACCTCAAGCAGCAGGAAGGTTGAAGGAGTAAGGAATGATAAATTTCTAAGAATGGTGAAAAAAAAAATTATCCTGTGTGGAGGAAGGATTTGGGGGAGAAGCCTGGGAGGGTTTGAAGAGGGAGGAGAGGAGCTCTTGCAGACAAGCAGCTCCGAATTTCCTATGTTAGGATTTAAGTAAAATGAAATTTGCATATTTGCCTCGAGAACTTTTGATGTTAATTTGTAAAAGCAGCCCAAAACTTTTTTTTTGTCACCTTCTACACTCTCCCACAAGATTTTTACTCGTAAGGTATGTTTGTACGGGAAGTTTTAAAAGAAAAAATAATGAAGACTTATTTTTTATTTTTAAATTAAAATAATTATAAAATAATTAAAAGATTATTGAAAGATTATGTGATTATCTTTTATTTTATTCTTTTATTTTTAAAAAATCTCACATATAAAAAATATTTATTAAAAATAAAAAATAAATCCTCTTTTTTTTTTTGCAAAATCTTTCAAAATCTTAACTCTCAAATATATCCTTAAAAAAATTGTATGCTTATAAAAAACTTGGACAACTTTTCTTATTTTTCACACATTTTTTTAGCAAATAATTAATTATATATATAATTTTTTTACCAATTTTAAAAAAAGAGGTCCACGCGTCCTATATATAGATCTAGATACATGAAAATATTACTAATTAAAATTTATAAAAAAATTATATATACAATTATTTATAATAGTAAATAAATAAAATGTAATTTCTATTTTAAGTTATATGTGTTGTCAATATCAATTGTTGATTTAATTTTATGGTGGGTGCATTGAGTATTTCCCATGCTATACAATGTAATATAAAAGTAAAGTTGTACTACATATGAATGTGGAACCAAATTAAAAAAAATAAAAATGAATGCAGTAGTAAGTATACAATATACAAAATAATAGGAGTGTAAATTAGTTCAGATAATCCAACCAAACCAATCAATCTGTACCAAACCAATTAAATTGGTTTGGTTTGGTTTGAGTAATTGGTTCGGATAAAATCCGAGCCAATGAGAACTTAATTGGTTCGGTTCTCGGATTTAGAATTTTAAATCCGAGAACCACCCGAACCAATCTAAACAGTACACACTTACTCAGTTTATTGCTATTTGATAAAATATGAAGGCCAAAACCATGTGTTTTCCAATTTTCCTAAATCTGAACCCTAAGTCCCTAACCCAACCCAGACTCACCCTCTGCCTCACCCGTCGTCGCTCGCCACTGAAGCTGCTCGGTTCGTCATCGTCCCTCGCCGCCGACGCTGCTAGGATCACCGTCACCCCTTGCGCGCTGACGCTGCTCAGCTCGTCGGAAGTCTTTGTGCAATTGGAAGTTTGGAACCATCTTTCTCTCTCGACCACGCACCACTCGTAGGTGTGGCCAAGGCTCTTGTAGCCGTTGGTGTTAGTGTTTTCTACCTCTATTCATCTAAGAAGTCCAAAGGTTTGATCTCTTTCAACTTTATGTCTTGCCCAGTTGAAATCCTCTGCTTCTGTTTTGATTTCTGCTTTTGTTCATCTGTTTGGTAATTTTTTTTGTTTTTATTTTATTTCTGATGTTGTATTGAGAATCTTAAACAATTGAAAATCAATTTTAGTTGTCTTGTTACTGAATGTTTAGAAGTTTAATTTGGAAGAAGGTTGAGGTCGGTTTCTGATGGACAAATGTGTCTTTCAGCTTAGTTTTTACTTTGACTGCATGCAAGCTATATGTCAAAATGCCTGAACCATTTATGCTTATTGTTGATTATCTAGTGAGTCCTTGAATCCTTGTATGCTGTCTTTGGTGTTTAAGTGTAAATACCAAAAATCGTTTCCATCATTTTGATTGGGGCTCATGCTCTTGTAAGGACTATTGGTGAATATGGATTTGGTGTCACCAAGTTAACTGGCAATGGCACGAGGCTGTTATTGCAGTAATATGCCATAATGTTTTTTTTTTTGTAATTTTTCATTACCTATAAAAGTTTACTTCTGGCTAGGGCTTGCTTTTCTTTTTATTTGGCAATGACATTGCCTGCATCAAATTGTGTTCTGTCCCCTTTCAAGGCATGCTTTTCATTTTAGAACCTAATTGAAAGACTAATATAACCATTGTGTTATTGAAGAAAATGTCGTTGGGAGCCAAAATACCTACACTAACATCAAGGACTTGTTCATATATAGCAAGACTAGAAGTGTAGAGAACTTGGGTAAATTGTAAATAGCAATGTGTATGAAACACATGCCAGAAATAGAAAGCAATAGATCACTGAAATTTTAAAAAAAAGGAGAAAAAATTATCTCCATTTTCATATCACGTCAATCTGAAACTGCCCATTAAAATTGCCACAACTTTGTTACTTAAAATCTAAGAGTAGGGTCGAAAAGAGGAAAATGAAAAGATACTAAAATAGAGTAAGGGTATTGTAAAGGAAATTTATAGGTACTCACATAATTTAGAGAAAATGCAGTAGGGATAAAAGATTATTTGTGAACTCTGAATTTCATTGAACAGAGTTGAGTAGACGAGTCCCCTCTCTTCCCTTCTCTCCTAGCCAACAAAACACTTAAACAATGAAACTTATACCATTCTATTTTTTTTTTCAAATAACCAATAAGGTCCAAGTCTTAGTGTGTGGAATTAATAGGGAATAAGCTAAAATGAAATAAGAGATTTTTAAGTCTTCTCATCAAAAGAAGTTATTCACATAATGGAAGTAAAGTGGTCTGAAGTAGTCCCCAAACATACTTGGTGCCCCCCATAGCAAACAATAATCTAAATGTAAGTTTATGATCAGTTATTTGCTTAGATATTACTTCTTGTACTATTTCAAGCATCTTCACACAATTACAACGGGTTCGTGGTCTCTCCTGATCTTAATTGCTCCTAAGTTCCCTTGAACTTGGTCCATCTCCCACCATGTAAAAAGCCCACACTTACACAATATATACTTCTTGCTATTTTTGTTAAAATTATAGCAATAGTTGTAGGTTTTACTGAGTGGTTGTGTCTTAATTACCAATGCACATGTTCTTAATGGATGACTTGACACTACAAAGTAAGTGACTAATAATTTTTCCTCTTTGGGATAGAAAACATATCTAGTTTAAAATTGTAGTAGGATACTTTAGTATTATATGACTTGTACTTTCTCATACTTTAGTAATTATTAACTTGCAAAAAATATTGTGTTTGACTGAACTGGTACATGGCACAGGTGGATATAGGAAGCAACTAGTATTTGGAAACTTTTCAGTTTCTTTGTTGTTACTAGAAGTGCTCTGCCTAGTTGCTAAGGCTTATTCCATACTGGTTGCTCTTGATTCTATATTTTTGTTCCAAAAATAGAGTTGTAGGTTGTTCAGGTTTCATGCTTTCTTTGAGAATCTTGAGGGTTGTTTAGCATAATTATATGGTCGGGAGCCCATCACAAACCATTATTTGATTCTATATTATCTGATGGCTTTGTATAACTTTTTTGCAGGTTACTTGACACCAACAAATGGCAAGTGATCCATTTGGAACTAGTGGGACTCCAAGCACTGGTGATAGTGGAACTCAAGTTGGGAGTGCTACCACTCCAACAACAACTAGTGACATGCAATTAGGAAAGGTACTTCCAACACAAGGACAAGAAACGTCATCACATGGACAAGATGCCCCTCATCACAACAAGAGGTATTGAAAAGGAAACCTAGTAGACCCCTTTCTAATGCTTGGTCTCATTTCAAGAGAGTAAATGATAAGGCTACTTGTAACTATTGTAATAAACAATACGCATGCAATACTACTAGTCATGGGACCTCAAACATGTTAAAGCATTTTAAGATTTGTGTGAAAAATCCACATAGGGTATTTGATAAAAGGCAAAAAATAATTTCTATTGGAAAGCAATGTGAGGATGATCCTGATAGTGTTAGCATAAAACTTGTTGAATTTAATCAAGAGGTAACCCGATATGCACTTGCAAGGATGATAATTGTTGATGAGCTTCCTTTTAAATTTGTTGAAAACCAAGGATGTAGAGATTTGATGAGTGAGGCTCAATCGAGATTTAAAATCTCTTCTCGTGTCACTCTTGCTAAAGATTGTACGCAATTGTTTCAAATGGAGAAAGAGAGGTTGAAGTGCATATTGTCTACAAATCACCAAATGGTTTCACTTACCACTGATACTTGGACTTCAATCCAAAACTTGAATTATATATGTGTAACTGGTCATTACATTGATGATGAGTGGGAATTAAACAAGAAAATATTAAGTTTTGGTTTGATAGCTGACCACAAAGGTGAAACCATAGGAAATGCCTTAGAGAAATGCATGAAAGAATGGGGGATTTCAAAGATTTGTTATGTGACTGTTGACAATGCTAGTGCTAACAATACTGCTATTGCATATTTGCTTAGAAGAATGAATGATTGGAATGGTACTTCTTTACTAAATGGAGAGTTCATGCATATGAGATGTTGTGCTCATATATTGAACTTAATTGTTAGTGATGGGTTGAAGGAAATTGATGTTTCAATTGAAAGGATAAGGGCTGCAAGTAAGTTTATTAGGTCATCTCCGGCTAGATTGTCTACTTTTAAGACGTGTGTCAAAGAGGCTAGTATAACTAGTAAGGCAATGTTAACCCTTGATGTGCCAACCAGGTGGAACTCCACTTATTTCATGTTAGATGTTGCTGAAAAATATGAAAATGCATTTTATCTCCTTGAAGATGCAGATAATGCATTTTTGTTAGCCCTTGACAATGTAGGAGGACCTCCTAATAGGGATGATTGGAGTCATGCACGTGTTTTTGTTAAACTTTTGAAAATATTCTATGATGTAACTCTTTCTTTTTTGGGGTCATTGCATGTTACATCTAATTTTTTTTTCACAAGTTATGTGACATTCAAAAGACCCTGAGTAAGTGGAGGAAAAACAATGATGTAGGACTACAAAGAATGGCAACAAACATGAAAGTCAAGTTTGACAAATATTGGGAAAATAGTGGGAGTATAAACTTTCTTTTGTTTGTGGCTGTGTTTCTTGATCCACGTTATAAGCTTGAATATGTTGAGTTTAGTTTTAATAAGATGTATGGTGATGGTTCAGATAAGTACAAGGAGATGGTGGAAAGATTGAAGGGTCTGATTGATAAGTTGTTTGAGCATTGTCAGTCAATGCATCCCATTCCCCTGAATATTGGTGATTCTAGTAGGTTGGCCTCAAATGTTGCCTCATAATCTCATGCTAGTACTGATGGTTTAGTTGATGATGATGAGGGTTGGGAAGATGAGTTTAGATTGAAAGTGAGGAGAAAGCAAGGTGAGGTGAAAATGAATGAGTTAGAAAGATACAAAGAGGATGATGTTGAGGACAACACTCCTGGATTTGACATTTTGAAATGGTGGAAAGGGAAATCAATGAAATATTATGTTCTTTCTCGTATGGCTAGGGATATCTTGGCTATTCCAGTGTCTACTGTATCATCTGAGTTTGCATTCAGCACTGGAAGTCGAGTTCTTAACCCATTTCGTAGTTCCTTGCATCCTATCACTGTTGAGGTATTGATTTGTACTCAGAACTGGATCAAGACTCCTAAAAAGAATCTTGAACTATGTTATGAAATGGAAGAAATGGATAAGGTTGAATCAGGTACGGAAACTTAGTTTTAATTCTCAAGTTTTTTATTTATTGTTATACTTACTATTGTTACTAATTAATCTTGTTTATCTTTTATGTTTATGTTTGAATTTTTAGAGTTGTCGAGATTATCTTCAAATCTTGAAGTTAGGCTTTAATAAGTCTTTAACAAGCTTTTAAGGTAACATTTATAAGTACATTAATTATGATTGATTGTTAAAATCTAGTATACACAAATTCTAATATTTTGTTTATCTTTATTGCAGGATGTAGATGAAGTTGAAAGATAAATTCGATTTGATGAATCATGTTTAATGAATCATTTTATTTTTTTTATGTTTGGATTGAGTTTTGACTGAGTTTGAATTAACTTTGGGTGATGCCCATTATTATGTTTGTACTGGCTATATATTGATATTGGATAAAAGTCATGTATTGTATATCATATGGCTAGTGGTTTTGCTTTGGCTATCCTCTTAGTCATTTTCTAAGTCTTTACTTGAACATTTATGTTTTCTGTTTAAAGTTCAAATGCTGACTAGTTTTCTGTACTATTTGTCTGTGGCACACCAGTAACTCGGTTACTTGTTGTCTATCTCGAATGTGATGCTTTTTATGGTTTACATGAGAACCTTGAGGACTTCTTCCCTCTGATGCCCTAAGTTAATTTCAGGAAGTAAAGAAGAGAAGAAAAAAGAGTCTGTTCTGTACCTGAAATGTCCAAGAATGCCCAATTCCGTGCAATACAGCCTAGCCCTTCAATACTTTCCTTTGTGGAAAAAAATGTAATTTGTATGAGCAGAGACTTTTGATTGATGTGTTGAGTATGTTGTTCCATTGTTACTGTGAAGGTATTTTGATCTCTTGTACTATGTTTATTGTTCATAGCTATTGGGCAAGAGACGCTTGATTGACTTAAGAAGGGCAGACTACAATATAGATCTTTCTGCACCGTTAGATAATATTCCTTTCTCTAACAATTCAAAAAGAGAGAGAATTGAAGAAAATGTATGTGCCTGTTTAATGTGTCTAAAAACAATAATCTATATAATGCTATTCATTTTAAGTGTTGTTGCTTCTCCTCTGTTGATTTTGACATTCTGTGCTGATTACCCGAGACAAGTTTTTAGGAATATACTATGGCATTATTGCATATATTTGGTCGAGGTGTGATATTTGATAATTGTTATCTTATTTCTGGTTCCATTATCTTTAGCTGTTTTGCTCACTACATTCTATTTTTCAATCGTCTATTACGAAGTTTTCTTTTCTCACTATTTTAGCATTTTGGATTTGATATAAACAGGAAATCTCAAAGACCAATGATCGTGTGACTCAACTTAAAATTGAATGTTCATTGTCTGATGGAAGAGCAAAGGTTAGTCTATGTTCTAATATTATTTGAAATTTTAGATACATTATGTGCATTTTTTTGTATTACATGTATAGTTATTTAGCTAATTTTTGTGTTAAAAAAAATAATGGTCAACCCGATCACCCGAACCAAACCAAACCATAAATGTTTGGTTCGGTTCGGTTCGGATTTGGCTATCAAAAAATAAGAAAATCGAACCAAACCGAACCAATTAATTTTGATTGGTTCGGATTTATTTTTCTCCAAAACCCGAACCAAACCACCCACTTACACCCCTACAAAATAAGTTATTATTTCTACAATTACTTTTACAAATACATATGCTAGACTGTCTACCTTTATGTATTTGTTCATCTTATGAAAAAATAAATTGAGAAAATAAGAAATGTAAATTCATTTTGGGTTTTGCTAATAAGAAGAATCCAAAATTGAAAATTTTAAATGAAAATAAAAATATTTAATATATTAAAAATTAAAAAACTTTTATCTTTTTATTTAAAATTTTTTATTTTAACTTTTTTAATAAATATTTTAGGATACTTGTTAATAAAATCTACTTATTTTCACATACCAATTATACATAAGCTCTTTTATTTTCTCCGGTCGTATTTCTTAAATGTTTCAAAGCATTCATATATAATAATAATAATAATAATAATAATAATAATAATAATAATAATAATAATAATAATAATAATAATAATAATAATAATCTGTTTTATTGTAGCTCCTTAGTCGTCATATATGAACGTAAAAGTCTTTTTTGTGGCATAGTCAAAATTAGTGGCAAGCCACTTTTGTGGAAAATTGTGGTATTTGAGAGTCTTATGGTAATCGGCAAGTAGTTGGTAGCTGTAAGAGGAGGTTCTCGCCTATAAATAGAAATTTTTTCAAAGGTTTTAATCATTTAATTTTTATAAAAAAATATTACATAATATTTTTTAATTTTTTTTATTTTATAAAGAAAAAAATGTATTCTTCTATCTTAAAATAGAGTATTATTATTCTCTCTTTATAATTAGAGAAAAATTATAATTTTTTCTTTCACATAATAAAATTTTTTTAATCTTGTCCGTGATTTTTTTCTCGTCATTAAAGGAGATTTTTTATGTTAAATATTTTGTATCATTTTCAGTTGTCTCAACTTTATTTTAGTTATGCGTTACTATTTTCATAATTCTGGTACTCTACAGTGGTATCAAAGACACAGGTACTATTCACTATTACTATTCATGTTGGTACAATTCACATTATGGGTACTATTCATGGTTACTATTTAAAAGGTGTGGTTGTATACTTTTGTAGTATTATTAATGTATAAGAGGTTTGTCCCGATACGGTATATATATACTATTCATTATTACTATTTATGCTGCTGGTACTGTTCATGATTACTATTCACACGTGTGGTTGTATACTTTTACAGTATTATTAACGTATAAGAGGTTTGTCCCGATACGATATATATATACACAATACTGTTCATGTATACAGTACTATTCACAGTGAAATAGAATAAGTCGGTCCAATTAAGAAACAGATTATTATCAATATTATGGCGGTAAAATATGAGATTGAGAGGTTCAATGAGAGTAATTTTTTCTTATGGAAACTGAAGATAAAGACAATCTTGAGGAAGGATAATTGCTTAGCAGCAATTGAAGGTGGACCCACTTGGATACCTGATGATAAATGGAAGGAGATGGATGACAATGCTGTTGGCAACCTGCATCTAGCTTTCACAGATTCAGTTTTGTCAAGTGTTGTAAAAAAGAAGACAGCGAAGGAGATTTAGGATGCACTCACCAAATTGTACGAGGTCAAGTCATTTCACAACCAGATATTCTTAAAAAGGAGGCTTTATACTCTTCGAATGAGTAAATCCACGACAGTAACGGATCACATCAACAATCTGAACATGCTATTTTCCTAGCTAACGACATTAGATTACAACATGGTGGAAAATGAACGTGCAGAGCTTCTACTTCAAAGTCTACCTGACTCTTATGATCAACTCATCATCAACATAAGAAATAATAATATTGTTAATAGTCTTCAATTTGAGGATGTTGCTACTGTTATTCTTGAAGAAGAATCCAGGCAGAAGAACAAGGAAGACATATTAGAAAGCTCAAAACAAGCAGAGGCTTTGTCGATGACGAGGGAAAGATCAACAGAACGTGGCTCTCGTGGGAGCCGAGATTTGAATAGATCAAAGTCACGAAGAAGGAAGAACTTCAAATGCTACCATTGTGGCATGAGAGGGCACTTGAAGAAAGATTGTTAGTACAACAAGAAAAATGCAGGAAAAACTTCTGAAGCAATAACCTCTCAAGGATGTGTTACGAGTACCTCTAATGATGGAGAAATCCTTTATAGCGAAGTAGCAATTGGTTCCAAAGGCGAAAAACAACTCACTGATGTTTGGATAATGGATTCAGGAGCAACATGACACATGACTTCACAACGAGACTGGTTTAGTTCTTATGAACCTATCGCAGAAGGATGTGTTCATGGGAAATGATCATGCCTTAAAGATTACTGGAGTTGGTATTGACAAAATAAAATTACACGATGGTATCGTTCGCACAATTCAAGAGGTACGATATGTGAAAGGTTTAAAGAAGCATTTATTGTCTATTAGGCAATTGGATGACCTCGGGTGCAAGACCTATATTGAAGGTGGGATCTTAAAGGTGGTGAAAAGTGCTCTTGTGGTGATAAAGGCAGAAAAGATCGCGACAAATCTATACATGCTTAAGGGAGAGACATTGCAAAAGGTAGACACATCAGTTGCACCAGCCGGCCAAGAAGAATCAACGATAATGTGGCATCACAAATTAGGCCATGTGTCAGAACGTGGTTTGAAGATTCTTATAGAACGTGATCTCCTTCCCGGGCTCAAATCAATAAACTTACCTCCTTGTGAGCACTATGTTGCAAGCAAGCAGCATAGATTAAAGTTTGATAGATCAACTGCTAGAAGCAAGCACATGCTAGACTTGATTCATTTTAATGTATGGGAGTCACCAAAAATGTCCTTAGGAGGAGCAAAATACTTTGTATCATTCATTGATAACTACTCCAGGAGGTTATGGGTGTACCAAATCAAGAAGAAGTCAGATGTGTTTCCAATCTTCAAGGACTACAAAGCAAGAGTAGAACTTGAATTCGGAGAAATAATCAAGTGCTTGAGGACAAATAATGGAAGAGAATATACAGATAACAATTTTCTCGCATTTTGCAAGTAAGAGGGTATTCAAAGGCAATTTATAGTTGCACACATGCCTTAGCAAAATGGTGTAGTAGAGCAGATGAATAGAATTCTCCTAGAAAGAACAAGAGCTATATTGCGAATTGCAGGCCTAGCTAAGTCCTTTTGGGCAGAAGCAACCAAAACCGCCTGTTACGTGATAAACCGGTCGCTATCAATTGCAATTAGTTTAAAAACACCAATGGAGATGTGGAATGCAAGACATATTCTTTTCTTCATATATTCGGATATCTTGCATATATGATGTACAATTCCCAAGAAAGAGCAATGCTGGATCTAAAATCTAGGAAATGCATATTCTTGGGTTATGTTAATGGTGTTAAGGGGTATCGCCTGTAGGATCCCACTTCCTGTAAGGTTATTATCAGTAGAGATGTGATATTTGTAGAAAATGAACTGCAAAGTAACCAAGAAGATGTCAGCATTTTGAAAGAGACTACTACGGTACAGATAAATGGAAAAGCTGGAGAAGAAGATTCCTCTAAAGTAGAACAAGAACCAGACCACGAGGAACAAGAACCATTTCAGGCAAATGATACAGAAGTTCGGTGGTCAACTTGTCAGATAAGGCAACCATCATAGCACTCAAACTATGTTATGGCAAGCCACGATGCATATTATTTTTTCTAACAGAATAAGGAGAGTCGTCAACCTTTCAGGAGGCTGTCAGTAGCTTATATGCTTATCTATGGATGACAACAATACAAGAAGAAATGGAGGCCCTACATAGAAACAAGACATGAGAACTTGTTGAACTTCCAAAGGGATAGAAAACCATTGGTAACAAATGGGTCTATAAGATCAAACGAGATGACAACGATCAAGTGGAACGATATCGTGCAAGGTTAGTGGTCAAAGGGTATGTTCAGAAAGAAAGAATTGATTTCAATGATATATTCTCTCTAGTTGTCAGACTTACCACTATCAGAGTAGTTCTGGCTATGTGTGCTGCATTTGATTTACATCTTAAACAATTAGATGTGAAAACAACTTTTCTTCATGGAGAGCTAGAAGAAGAGACATATATATGCTCCAACCAAAAGGTTTTAAAGAAAAAGACAAGGAAAACTTGGTTTGCAGGTTAATCAAATCTCTGTACGGTCTAAAGGAGGCGCCAATGTGTTGGTACAAGGTATTTGATTTCTTCATTATTAGCCTCAAATACAATAGACTCAATTCAGACCATTGTACATATTACAAGAAGTTTGGTGACGATGATTTAATCATCTTGCTGTTGTACGTGGATGACATGTTGGTGATAGGCCCCAACAAAGATCGAGTCCAAGAATTGAAGGCACAGTTGGCTAAGGAGTTTGATATGAAGACTTGGGACCAGCAAACAAGATTTTAGGGATGCAAATCCACCGAGACAGAAAAGATAAGAATATTTGGCTTTCTCAAAAGAACTACATGAAGAAAATCTTGCAGCGCTTCAATATGCAAGATTGTAAGCCAGTTTCTACCCCACTTCCTATCAATTATGAATTATCCTCAAGTATGTGTCCTAGCAATGAAGCAGAGAGGATGGAAATGTCTCGAGTACCGTATGCATCAACAATGGAAAATCTTATGTATGCTATGATATGTACTAGATCAGATATTGCTCAAGCAATTAGTATGGTCAGTCGTTTTATGGAAGATCCTGGTAAAGAGCATTGGAATATTGTTAAGAGGATCCTAAGATACATTAAAGGGACCTCAGATGCTGCATTATGTTTTGGAGGATTAGAGTTTGTTGTCAGGGGATATGTTGATTCAAATTTTACAGGTGATCTTGATAAAAGGAAATATACTACAGGCTATGTGTTTACACTTGCAGGAGGAGCTGTGAGCTAGTTATCAAAATTACAGACTGTTGTAGCTTTATCTACTACAGAAGCTGAATATATAGTAGCTACGCAAGTATGCAAGGAAGCAATTTGGATTAAAAGGTTAATGGAAGAACTCGGGCACAAGCAACAAAATATTCCTTTGTATTATGATAGTCAGAGTGCCTTGCACATTGCAAGAAATCCAGCCTTTCATTCGAGAAGTAGTAGAAGAAGGGAGTGCAGATATGCAAAAGATTCATACCAAAGAGAACCTAACAGATGTTATGACAAAACCAATTAGCTCTGACAAGTTTAAATGGTGTAGATCCTCTTATGGCCTATCAGAAATGCAGGTAGCATGAATCTGGCAAGATGAGAAAGGTTTTAAAAGCTCACAAAAAAGACTTTTAGTGGGAGATTGTGAACGTAAAAGTTTTTTTTTGTGGCATAGTCAAAATTAGTGGCAAGCCACTTTTATGGAAAATTGTGGTAGCTGAAAGTCATATGGTAGCTGGAAGTAGGTGGTAGCTGGCAGGAGGAGGTTCTTGCCTATAAATAGAGACCTCCTCCAAAGGTTTTAATCATCTCATTTTCACAGATAAATATCATATAGTGTCTTCTAAAAGTATTTCCTATTTTATATAGTGAGAGGTGTATTCTCCTATCTCAAGAGAGAGTGTTATTATTCTCTCCTTATAATTAGAGAGAAGCTATAATTTTTTCTTCCACATAATGAAAACTTTCTAATCTTTCCCGTGGTTTTTCCCTCATCATTAAAGGGGGTTTTTCACGTTAAATATTTTGTATCAGTTCCAATTTTCTCAATTCTATTTTAGTTGTGTGTTACTGTTTCCATAACTCTGGTACCCTACATGATAAACATGCCTTTTAATAAATTGTGCATGCGATACACATGAATATAAATTAAATGAATGCATATTGGCAATTACAAGGGAGGGAAGATTCCCCGTATCCCCATAGTGGGAATTGACAACCCTCTGAAACCCATAATTTGTTTTAAAGAAACAAGATAAAGAAGGCAGAGCTGATGAGCTAAACTGTGCATTCCTTAAAATCTTCTTATAAATATAGCCATTGTAATTTCATGTCTTACCACAACTCAGAAAGATAGAGACATTGCAAAGAGAGTAAGAGAGATGGCGTTAAACAATATGCTTGTTCTGGCAGTCTGTATATTAGAGGAGATTCATATATTTGAGTCATGACATAGTATTTATAAGAGCATTTATGATGAATATAATCAGTATTAAATGCAGATATTTAAGATTAGAATCCTTTACACTATGTTTGGATGATAGGTAATGAGGGGAACAAAAATGGAATGAGGGGAACGAAAATAACTTCCCTTGCTTGGGAGTTTTAAAATACATGGGAAGGGAACGAAACACATGGGGAACCATTTCTCCCTTCTTCCCCTCAAATGTCTAACTTTTGTTCCCTTCAAAATTGAGGTGGAATGGGGGAATACATGGGTAATGAAGTTCTGTTTCGTTCCGTTAATGAAACTTCTAAACAAAGAGAATGGAAACTATGTTCCATTCTATTCCATACTTTTTCACTTCATCCTCACCTATTCCATTTCGTTCTATTAATAAAAAAAATTCCAAACACAGGGTTAGAGATTGTGATCCCTTTTAACTAATTTTCCTATTTATGTGGGATATAATTAGCTTTCATATCCATCAAGGATACTTGAGAGATTTATGCCTAATAAATAGGCTGATATACTCATCAAGATAGCATGTAATAATATCTGGGTATTATTCCGGTGGGGCTGGGTTGCTCTTGATTGATAACCTAAAATCCCAGTCCAGAATAATATGAAAGCTAATTATATCTCACATAAATAGGATAATTAGTTAAAAGGGATCACAATCCCTAAAGGATTCTAATCCTAAATATCTGCATTTAATATATATTGCACTCATCTTAAACGCTCTTATAAATACCATGTCATGACTCAAAGGTATGAATCTCCTCTAATATACAGATTACCTAATATGTGTATAGTCTAACTTGAGCGTCGGAGTGCCTTTTACAGGTACCCACCCCTTCGCACCACTGCTGTCGCTGCTGTGCTACGGAGGAGTCCATTATCACGTGCCTATTTCAGGTACCCTCTGAATCTACTTCAGAACACATATCCATCAAGGATACTTGAGAGATTTATGGCTAATAAATAAGCTGATATACTCATTAAGATAACGTGTAGTAATATCTTGGTATTATTTCGATAGAGCCGGGTTGCTCCTGATTGATAACCCAAAATCTCAATCCAGAATAGTTGCCCCCAGCTTGACGCTTAGATGGGACAGCTAAGTGTCAAGGTACCCATATTTAGTAGGAGCACACGACACGTAGTGAACAAATGGATCCAAATCAAAGTTAATGCCGGATCTCACGATATTTTCAAAAGGGCCAAGGTCTGTGATATGTCATAGTATTCCTCCAGGGTTGACGTGTAAGGCCGGGGTCCAAGTCAGATCGCTCCACTTACGTTGTCATTCTGCCCTCTGAGGTAAGCCATACATTGCCCCCATGTGTTGTTTGTGGGATCTCAGTTGTCATGTGCTGGGGTATCAACGATGGATTCAAGTCGGATGCGTGCTGGGTTGACCAAGGTGACAAGATCCTGGATTGCAGTCCAAAACGGTTGCCCCCAGCTTGGCACTTGGCCAATATAGTGAAGTAGCAAGTCTCAATGCCCCCGGATGACGGAATCTGTGCTTTTCCTGAAGCCGTAGTCCGTGCTTCTCCATAGGGTTATGAGTTCTAATATGGAGGCGTTTAATCATAATACTTGTGGTCGCGTCATAGTCTGGACATAGTCTATGTGTCAATTGGCCATAAGTGGACATTCCGAGGTGTAGTCAGAGTCCGTAGAATGAACCAAAATTGTTGCTGTGATTACTTCTTTTTCATTAGTATGCACTGAATCCAATGCCCATTGTGTTGCTTTTCACAATCATTTTACGGACTTAAGAAATTGTTTCCTTATGGAAAAACCATGGTCCAGGATCCCACACCCATAATATCGAGTGCATGACATTCTACTCGACTGAGGTAGAAATAACACCTTAGTCCATGGTCCAATGCCTATCATAATTAAGCATGTTAGAATTTGAGACTTAGGCATAACTAACACCCTAATCCATAATCCAAGGCTCATAATATCAAGTATTCAGAATCTTTAGATTTGGGCAAATATAACACCTTGCCCGGGGGCATCTAGAATCCTTTTTAGCTTAGGTATAATTTAAAACCTTACCCGGGTCATTTAAAATCCCTTTTGGCTTAGGCATAATTTACAACTATGGTCCGGGGTCCTATGTTCATATTATCGAACGAATGACATTCCGGACTTAGGCATAATTTACAACTATGGTTTAGGGTCCTATGTTCATCTTATAGAACAAATGACATTGCAGACTTAGGCATAATTTACAACCATGGTCCAGGGTCTTATGTTCATCTTATCAAACATATACATTCAGGACTTAGGCATAAAAGAAACCGTTTTCGGGGTCTGTCACCAACTATGTAGGCATTTAGGATCCCTCTTTGGACTTTAGTTTTAAGTGGTCCTTGTAGGGGTCTTTAGTGCGTATGGTTGAGTATGAGAATTTTCCCGTGATTTGGGATTTTTCTACTGCGCAACCATTCTAGCACAAGACACTCTCAGGGGATACCGTAATGGCTCAAAGGTATGGGTGAAAACCATTGAATACACTACTTGCCCGCAAAGGGCGGTCAAGTGGATTCCCCTGTTTGGCCATCTAAGGTACGGCTCATATGGGCACGGGTGAAGACCCTTGAATGCGCTACTTGCCCCCAGATGGTGGTCAAGTGGATTCCCCTATTTGGCCGTCATGTATTGCTGATCCTCTTCAGACCTTGTACTCCTCGGATCTTGCTAAAGTGTGACAACCTTACGGGTTGTGTCGAGCCAAAGTACCAGTGGAATCGAGGTCTTCTGATGGAACAAATGAACTTGCTCTGGGCTTTGTGAAAAGACCATCCGTATTTGTTGTGTGGGATGTTCTGTTGTCTCTTAGGGCCAAATTTTCCTTTCTTCTGAGAAACTGACTTCGCATCCCATTT
Source organism: Ormosia semicastrata (assembly GCA_029884595.1). Classification (NCBI taxonomy): domain Eukaryota; kingdom Viridiplantae; phylum Streptophyta; class Magnoliopsida; order Fabales; family Fabaceae; genus Ormosia; species Ormosia semicastrata. Next base: position 42,460,400 of record JAQQTO010000059.1, read on the forward strand.
AATAGATAAACGATGGCAGATGAAAGTGAGGTCAAGCTTAGGCATGTCAAACGAAGTCCAAGTAAATAGGTCTTTATTTTTCTTTAAGAGCTCCATAAGCTGACATCTCTCTTACTCTTCAAGACTTGCACTTATCTTGGTGACTTGGTCAGGCTTGTCACCTAACTAGAGTGGAAGCAATTCTCCTTCAGGCTAGGGTATAGTGCCCTGCATTCCTTTTCTGACTTCTAGCTTGACCATAAGGATGTTAACTTGATCCATAGCTGGGCTAGATGTTTGTGCTCTTGCTTTCTAGGGAATCTTACAGATCTTGAGGCTCTTAACACTTGCGTACTATGATCTGATCACCCTTAACAATGATCACCTCACTATTCTTATTAAGGAATTTCATAGCCAAGTGAGCAGTAGACATTACCACAACAATACTATTTAGGATAGGACGCCCTAAGATAATGTTGTAAGAAGACGGGTAGTCCACGGCCAAAAATTTGACTTTAACGGTTTTGTAGACTTTGTTGTCTCCGAGGGTCAGGAATTTTTCAAAATAGCCCACCACGGTGATTTTCTCTCTAAAGAATCCGGTGAGTTTGCCCTTATAGGGGGTTAAGGCGGACATAAGGAACTCTAACTTTTTCGAAAGCGTCCATTAACATTATGTTTGCTGAGCTACCTTAGTCTACTGAAATACATCAGACTTCAGTGTTAGATATTATGCCAGGGATGACGAGTGGATCATCGTGATCCCAGACAATATCACTGTAGTCCTTAGTGGTGGAAGATATCGGTGGTTCTTCCCTGTTATTCGCACGGGGTCTGCGTGTAGAGCCAGAAACGCTAAATACCGCAGTCTGTAGTGCTTTCTTTAGGAAATTATTGGATGAACCTCCTTCTGCAAATCCTCCAGAGATAATGTTGACCATTCAATCTATCCCGTTGGCCCCGTTTTGAGTATCTCGGTTCCAATCCTGCCGGTTATCAGTATCACGGCTAGGCAGAGTCTGGGATTTTCGAGTGAGGCTGCGATTTCTTCTTCTCTGACGTAGAGTCAAACCTTGCCGCAGCCTGCAGCTACGTCTTCTCTTTCTCTATATTCCGACATTATCATTATTTCAGATCCTGGCAATATAATGTATATTTTTCGTGGTAATATAATGTATCTCTTTTTTTTTATGCTAGAAATGCTATGAAAATGCAAGATAATGTATATTTTTCTTTTGTTTTTGAATGCTAAGAATGCTATGAAAATACAAGATGATATTTTTTTGTTAGGAATGTTATGAAAATGCAAGATGATGTTTTTTTTTGCTTTTTTGATGCTAGGATTGTCATGAAAATATAAAATGATATTTTTTTTTTATCTTTTTTATGAATGTTAGGAATGTAATGAAAATGCAAAATGATATATCTTTTTTTTTTTTAAAAAGCAAGAATGAATGACATGAGAGATAGATGAATAATGAAAAAAAAATGCTAGGAATGAAAATGCTATATGATGTATCATTTCTTTTGTTGAATTTTTTTTTTTTGCCAAAAAGAATGCAAAGATGGAGGACATGAGGAATAGACAGATAAAGAAAAAGAACGCTATCTTTGTGTCCTAATCAGATGTAACCTAAGAAGCTGGATGACTCTAATTTTTGAGGTCATTATGCTCAATCTATCAGTGTAAGATTTTTCATGACAAATTTGAACTTCTAAAAAAGTCATAGTCCTCAGATTGCCCCCATCTCGAAAGATAAGGATCCAATTCATGAATTAATCACAAGTAGAGATGAACCCTCTCAATATGACTAGTCCATGATACTGGTAACAATATGAGTGGTGTCTCAACAAATGCCAAGTGAGCACAAGGTTCCTCAATAACAAAAGTCGAGACCCCTCCTACTCCTCGGGTTCGCACAGACTCGGGTATAGAGCTCAAAAAGTGTGTGAGGTAAGTGATTAGTGACGTGTGAAGGAGCATAAAAAATCTGTACAAAAAATTAAAAGACAAAAATACCCCAACCTGCAAAACATATATACAACAACCAACCAATAATCGTCTACCCTAGGGTTTTAACAATTAAGTACAAAATATATATACAAGTCACAATATACATGGAATAATGCTATCAGATATTTACATAAAAGTACTAAATAAAATACATTTACAAAACAAATAAGAAAACAAAAACAAAGACAAAGAGGGTAAAATAAGTAAATAAAAGATTATTAAAAATTTGCACAACTAACAACAATAAGCCTGACTCTCTAAGTGTTCCCAGTGGAGTCACCAACTGTCGCAACTGGGATCGCGACTGGACGACCGAAAATATTCAATTTTGAAAATCAATGGAGTTGCCACCAATGTTTATTTGAATCGGGAAAACATTAGAAAAAACCCTTAAAATAGGAAAACTGGTCTTTTAGAAAATGAGTTTGGATTTGGGAGTCGATTACAGGTAAGGAAGGTGTTAGCACCCTACACTGCCCATTCCAGGAACGGTACCTTATGTTAGTTGTGCAAAATTTAATAATCTCAAATATATTTATTTTTATCTTTTTTTAGAAAAAGACTTTATAACTATTTTTTTATTTTAAAAGAAAGAAAAGGAATAACCAAATTGTGAAATTTTATTTTTTGACTTGACAGAAATGAATTTCTGCTCCTACGTATTCCCTGGTGCAATGAGGAACTCAAAGTCACGTAGTTCTTTAGAAAATGATTGTAGGTTGATTGATTTTAATTAAGAAAAATATTTTTGAAAAAGAGATTTTATTTGAAAACAAATCCATTCTTACACGAGGTTCAAGTTAGCACCAGGCTACTCAATAAACTCTTATGATCCAAACGACATTGAAGATAGCATCCACTATTCAATCATCATCATTGGTCATTGCATAGATTAAAAGATTTTTATTTTATTTTAAGGCATGCACAAAGACAACTAAGTAGTTATACAAATAACACATTGTCATACCATGAGTTAAGTAAATAAAATAACATAAAAACTAAATTAAACACAACAATGAAAATAATTTTTTTTTATCCTTTAACATTTTTTTTCATTTTTCATTTTATTTTTAAATTTTTCTCTATTTTTTATATGTTTTTTAGATTTTTTCTTAAAATAAAAAAAATACAAACAAACCAAAAAAAAAAAAAAGGAGAGCAAGCTTACCTCAAAGGCGGATAAAAATGTTATGCTCAAAGAATTCTGCACAGAGCCTCACGCGTTCTCTTTAAATCGAACCTTGAAAAGCAACCCACTTGCATGGAGGAAAAATTTTTACTAAAACCTCGGACTCTTATACTTAGTATTAAGCCTAAGTAAAAAAAATTTACTAAAGTTCTCGGGCTCTTATACTTTGTATTAAGCCCAAGTGTGTAATTTTTTTGGATGTGTCCAAAACAAATGAGAACCACCCCTATATATAGGAGGAGGGGAGGGGGAAGGAGCATGACTTTTCCAATGTGGGACTTAGACACTTTAGTTTTTCAACTTTCTTCATTTTTTTCATTTTTTATTTTTATTTTTTTTCAAATTTTCATTTGTTTTTTCAAGATTTAGAAATAAACTTTATAGACAAAATTAAGTGTTCATACCTTGATTAAGTAACAAAAAAAAATTATGGACAAAATTGGGTATCAACAGCTGCCTCCCTTTGCTTTACATTTAAATTAAATGAAAAGCAAATGAATTGATTCAATTTGTCCATAAAAAAATTCTCTCTATACAATGGGCATTAAAACAAGGTAAAAAGCTTGCGAAGTCGGATAACCGTTGAAGCTTGACAGAAAACTTAAACCAGGAAAAAGCTTACGGAGTTGGGCATCCGCCGAAGCTGGACAGAAAGGTAAACAACAAGCAGCTTGTGGGGTAGGGTGCCCATCAAAGCTTGATAGGAAAGGTAAACAGCAAGCAGCTTGTGGGGTAGGGTGTCCATCGAAGCTGGACGGAAAGGTAAAAAGGCAAACAGCTTGTGGGGTAGGGTGCCCATCGAAGCTGGACGAAAAGGTAAAAAGCAAACAGCTTGTGGGGTAGGGTACCCATCAAAGCTGGACAGAAAGGTAAAAAGCAAACAGCTTGTGGGGTAGGGTGCCCATCGAAGGTGGACAAAAAAGTAAACAACAAACAGCTTGTGGGGTAGGGTGCCCATCAAAGCTGGACAGAAAGGTAAACAACAAACAGCTTGTGGGGTAGGGTGCCCATTGAAGCTGGACGGAAAGGTAAAAAGTAAACAGCTTGTGGGGTAGGGTGCCCATCGAAGCTGGACAGAAAAGTAAACAACAAACAACTTGTGGGGTAGGGTGCCCATCGAAGCTGGACAAAAAGGTTAACAACAAACAGCTTGTGGGGTAGGGGGCCCATCGAAGCTGGACGGAAAGGTAAAAAGCAAATAGCTTGTGGGGTAGGGTGCCCATCGAAGCTGGACAGAGAGGTAAACAACAAACAGCTTGTGGGGTAGGGTGCCCATTGAAGCCTGATGGAAAGGTAAAATATCAAACAGCTTGTGGGGTAGGGTGCCCATCGAAGCTTGATAGGAAAGAGGGATTACTCATAAGCGTTGATATGCTCCTGGGGATTCGTGGTTCCATCATAGATCTCCAAGTTTGTTAGAAATTTAAAGTTCCTAGGAACATGGGATGCCATCAGTTGATCAGAAAAGGGGTGCTCTTTGAACTCGCGATTCAGATTATCATTCCGGATATCAACCACGGAAGCATTTTGATTGTTTCCTAAGCTAAGACTGCCATTATTACGATGAGGTCTAGGTCGGCGTTTATACATGGCACGTTGCATGTCTTCCAACCTCCAATATTGCTCATTCAACATAGCCATATGCTGCTGCAGCATATTTTGAAATTGACGTTGGGATGCTTGAGACTGATTCGTACGTTGAGAGCGAGACACACGATTGTCAATCTTATTGTTGGGCATTCCCAAACCCTGATGAACTAGAATCCTGCGCTGTTAAGAAATAGGGTTTCCTCATTGTGTGGGATTCCGAGCTTATCCCTCACAGGAATCCTACGAGGTGGGTTTGGGCTCTCATCAGAAACCAAGGTAGCATGCCCATCACATTGGTTCTCTACATTGAGTGCCTAGTTTCTTGCAGCGGAGGCTTCACTGCAGGGGGAGGGGCAGGAAGAGGAGGGCACTGAGTGGCTTGATCCTGCCTTTGGTTGGTGGAGGCCTGCCTAGCGTCTCTCCTGGAGTTTTAGCTTGTATTTACCATGATTGGGGTAGGATTAGAAGTTTACGAGTTCCCACAGACGGTGCCAATGTTCTGAAGTAGACTCAGATGATACCTGAGATAGGCACGTGATAATGGACTCCTCCATAGCATAGCAGCGATAGCGGTGGTGCGAGGGGGTGGGTACCTGCAAAAGGTACTCCGACGCTCAAGTTAGGCTATGCCCAAGTAAGAGGAATATATTGAATATTGTACTAATACCTGATTGAGGTTACTTAGCCTTGTATTTATAGAGCGTGTACAGAATCATCATGCAATCTGTATTGAATGCATGTATTTTGGGTTACGATACTTAGAGGAATCATTTTCTTTCTATAATTAGGATCAATCCCTATAAATTAGGATCTCTCTATATAAGGGCTACTTATCAATCTGAGTCTGTTATGGATCCTATAATGTCGTAAGTAGATGATTGGTAATTATGGATAATTAAGGATATATCCTTGCAAGTATCTAGCATTCTCGATATTATGGCCCAACAGCTTAAAGGCCCAATTTGGCTTCAAGGCCTTCCGAGGAGGATCTTATAAACTTCTAATCCAACCCCAATCATGGTAAATGCAAGGCATAACTCCAGGAGAGACGCTGGGTAGGCCTCCACCCACCACCAAAGGCAGGATCAGGCCACTCAGCGCCTTCCTCTTCCTACCCCTCTGCCTGCCGGTGAAGCCTCCGTTGCAAGAAACCAGGCACTCAATGTAAAGAACCAATGCAATGGGCATGCTACCTCAGTTTCTGATGAAAGCCCAAACCCACCGCGTAGAATTCCTGTGTGGGATAGGCTTGGAATCCCAACACAAGGAGGAAACCTTGATTCCCAATAGCACATGATTCCAGTTCATCAGCGTTTGGGAATGCCCAACAATGAGATTATCAATCGTGCGTCTCACTCTCAACGTACGAATCAGTCTCAGGCATCCCAATGTTAATTTCAAAATATGTTGCAGCAGCATATGGCTATGCTGAATTAAGCAATATCAGAGGTTGGAAGACATGCCACGTGCCATGCATGAACACCGACCCAGACTTCATTGTAATAATGGCAGTCTTAGCTTAGGAAACAATTAAAGGAGGGCACACACCGATGCTTCCGTGGTCGATGTCCGGAATGATAATTTGAATGGCGGGTTCGAAGAGCACCCCTTTTCTGATCAACTGATAGCATACCGTGTTCCTAGGAACTTTAAATTTCTAACAAACTTAGAGATCTATGATGGAACCACGGATCCCTAGGAGCATATCAATGCTTATGAGCAATCCCTCTATTTTCATGGAGGGTCTATGGAGTTGCTATGCCGTGCTTTTCCTCTGTCCCTGAGGAAGGGGGCCCTCAAGTGGTTTTCAGGCTTACCACAAATGTCCATGGTTAATTGGCCAGATCTTAAACAACACTTTCTGCTCCAGTAAACCGCCAGCAAGGAACAGCCCAGATCTATTGAATCCCTGGCAAAGCTTCACCAAGGAAGGGATGAGCCCCTCCGTGAATAAGTTAGGTGGTTCATGGTGGCATGCACTAATATGGAAAATTTTGATGATAGAATAACCCTTCATTATGCCCGAAGTGGTATCAGAACTGATTCTGAATTCTTCCAGTCTTTAGCAAAAAAGAAGCTAGAGACTATGAACATATTCCACATCTGTTCTAAGAAATACATCTACCTAGAAGAGATTATCAAGGGTAAAGAGACTCTAAAAAAAGGTGAGCACACTCACTAGAAAAATAACTAGAACTCTAACTAACCTCGAAGCTCCTCTAAAGGCAAAGCACACTGGCCTAAGTACTCTGACTACACCCCTCTGAACACCCCAAGGGAAATGATTCTCAAAAAGGTGCTTCAGACTGAGTTTCGAAATATCCAAAGGCCGCCCCCTTTGAAAAAGGCAAATGACCACTCTAAGCGCTATAAGTGGCACAAAAGCTACAGCCACGAAACAAAAGAATGTTACCAACCCTGAGATGTCATTGAGTCCTTCCTTAATTAAGGAAGGATGGCTATAGAAGTATATTGCCAAGATATGAAACAATGATAATGCCAGAATATAGAGAAAGAAAAGATGTAGCCGCAACCCGTAGCAATGTTCAACTCCACGTCAGAGGAGAAGAAATCGTAGCCCCACTCAAAAATCCCAGACTCTACCTAGTCGTGATACTGATAACTGGCAGGATTGGAACTGGGATACTTAAAACGGGGCCAATAGGTTAGATCGGCTGGTCAGCATAATCTCTGGAGGATTTGTAGGAGGAGGTTCATCCAGTAATTCCTGAAAGAAAGCACTACAGACTGCGGTATTAAGCATTTTTGGCTCTACGCGCAGACCCTGTGCTGATGATAGGGAAGAACCACCGATATCTTTCACCGTTAAGGACTACGGTGATATTGTCTGGGATGACGATGATCCACTCATCATCCTCGGCATAATATCTAACGCTGAAGTCTGGCGTATTTCAATAGACCAGGGTAGCTTAGCAGATATAATGTTCATGGATGCTTTCAAAAAGTTGGAGTTCCTTATGTCCGCCTTAACCCCCTATAAGGGTGAGCTCACCAGGTTCTTTGGAGAGAAAATCACCCCGGTGGGCTATTTTGAAACATTCTTGACCCTCGGAGACAACAAAGTCTACAAAATCGTTAAAGTCAAATTTTTGGCCGTGGACTACCTGTGTTCTTACAACAATATCTTAGGGCGTCCTACCCTGAACAGTATTGTCGTGGTAGTGTCTATTGCTCACTTGGCTATGAAATTCCTTAACAAGAATAGTAAGGTGATCACTGTTAAGGGCGATCAGATCGTAGCACGCAAGTGTTAAGAGCCTCAAGATCTGTAAGATTCCGAGGAAAGTAAGAGCACAAACGTCTAGCCCGGATGTGGATCAAGTTAACATCCTTATGGCTAAGCTGGATGTCAGAGAAAGAATGTGGGGCACCATACCCCGGCCTGAAGGAGAATTACTTCCACTCCAGTTAGGTGACAAGCCTGACCAAGTCACCAAGATAAGTGCAAGTCTTGAAGAGTAAGAGAAATACTAGCTTATGGAGCTCTTGCAAAAAAAATAAAGACCTATTTACCTGGACTTCCTCTGACATGCCTGGGCTTGACCCCATTTTCATCTGCCATCGTTTATATATTAAATGAGATACGAAGTCAGTTTCTTAGAAGAAAAGAAAAGTTAGCCCTAAGAGACAACAGATCATCCCACACAATAAATACTGATGGTCTTCTCACAAAGCCCAGAGCAAGTTCACTTGTTCTATCAGAAGATCTTGAGTCCACTGGTACTTTGGTCTGATACAACCAGTAAGGTTGCCATACTTTAGCAAGATCCAAGGAGTACAAGGTCTGAAGAAGTTCAGTAATACATGACGGCCAAACTGGAGAATCCACTTGACCACCATCTGGGGGCAAGTAGCGCATTCAAGGGTCTTCAGTTGTGCCCATGTGAGCCGCATCTTAGATGACCAAACAGGGGAATCCACTTGACTGCCCTCTAGGGGCAAGTAGTGCATTCAAGGGTTTTCACCCGTACCCTTAAGCCATTACGGTACCCCTCAAGAGTGTCTCGTGCTAGAAAGGTTGCGTAGTAGAAAAATCCCAAGTCACGGGAAAATTCTCACACTCAATCATATGCACTAAAGACCCCGACAAGGACCACTTAAAACCAAAGTCCAAAGAGGGATCCTAAATGCCCAAATAGATGGTGACGGACCTCGAAAACAGTTTCTTTTATGCCTAAGTCTGGAATGTCATGTGTTCGATAAGATGAACATAGGACCCCGGACCATGGTTGTAAATTATGCCTAATTCCGAAATGTCATTTGTTTGATAAGATGAACATAGGAGCCCGGACCATGGTTATAAATTTTGCCTAAGTCTGGAATGACATTTATTCGATAAGATGAACATAGGACCCCGAACCATGGTTGTAAATTATCCCTAAGCCAAAAGGGATTTTAAATGTCCCGAGTAAGGTTTTAAATTATACCTAAGCCAAAAGGGATTCTAGATGCCTCGAGTAAGGTGTTATATTTGACCAAATATAAAGATTCTGAATGCTCGATATTATGAGCCTTGGATTATGGATTAGGGTGTTATTTATGCCTAAGTCTCAAATTCCAAAACGTTTGACTATGATAGGCATTGAATCATGGACTTAGGCGTTATTTCTACCTAAGTCAAGTGGAATGCCATGCACTCAATATTATGGGTGTGGGATCCTAGACCATGGTGTTTCCATAAAGAAACAATTTCCTAAGTCTGTAAAATGGTTATGAAAAGTAACACAATGGGCGTTGGACCCAGTGCGGACTATGGAAAAAGAAGTAAACACGACAACAATTTTAGTTCATTCTACAGACTCCGGCTACTCCCCAGAATGTCCACTTATGGCCAATTGATACATGGACCATGTTCGGACTATGATACGTCCACAAGTATCATGATTAAACGCCTCCATATTAGAACTTATAACCATATGGAGAAGCACGGCCCACGGCTTCAAGAAAAGCACAGATTCCGTCATCTGGGGGCATTGAGACTTGCTACTTCACTATACTGGCCAAGTGCCAAGTTGGGGGCAATAGTTTTGGATTACAATCCAGGATCCTGTCACCTTGGTCAACCCGGCACATATCCGACTTGAATATGTCGTTGATACCCTAGCACATGACAACCAAGATCCCCTAAACTACACATGGGGGCAATATATGGCTTACCTCAGAGGGCAGAATGACAATGTAAGCAGAGCGATCCGACTTGGACCCCAGCCTTACACATCGAACCCGGAGGAACACTATGACATATCACAGACCTCAGCTCTTTCGAAAATATCGTGAAATCAAGCGTTAACTTTGACTTGGATCCATTTGTTCATTGCGTGCCGTGTGCTCCTACTAAACATGGGTACATTGACACTTAGTTGTCCCATCTAAGCGCCAAGTTGGGGGCAACTGTTCTGGATTCAGATTTTGAGTTATCAATTAGGAGCAACCCAGCCCCACCGAAATAATATCCAGATATTACTACACGCTATCTTGATGAGTGTATCATCCTATTTATTAGGCATAAATCTCTTAAGTATCCACTATGGATATGAAAGTTAATTATATATCACATAAATAAGAAAATTAGTTAAAAGGATCACAATTCCTAAAGGATTCTGATCCTAAATATCTGCATTTAATACAGATTGCACTCATCCTAAACGCTCTTATAAATACTATGTCATCACTCAAAGGTAAGAATCTCCTCTAATATACAGACTGTTTAATTTGTGCATAGTCTAACTTGAGCGTCAGAGTGTCTTTTGCAGGTATCCACTCGCTCGCACCACCGCTGCCGTTGCCGTGCTACGGAGAAGTTCATTATCATGTGCCTATTTTAGGTACCATCTAAATCCACTTCAGAACAATCCTACTGGTGAAGGTAGCTTTCTTGCTTTTACTCATGGGATTTATTGCAACTGTTGATGCTCGCTTCGATCCAAGCTCCTTCATCACTCAAGTGCTCACAAATAGTGATGCCAACTACTTTTCCAAAGTTTTATAAAAAATTTATAAGCATACAAGTTCTAATAAGTATGATGTGAGACAAAGCCCCCTAGGCTTTGTTTGCATGTTTGGGAATGCTAAATAACCATGAAATAAAAGCTACTTGGCATGCAGTTTGCATTTTGCAAACTGCTGGTCATAGTGTTTTTTTTTTAATCCTTTTCCCTCCTTTAATTCCACCTTTCTCTATAAATTACATATCAAATTAATTTGACTAAATTTCACTCCACTGTGTTTAAAATTACTTAAAATGGCAGTAAACTTCAAATCTAGCTCTAAATAACCCTTAATCTCATTTTTTTAAAAAGTTTTGTTAACAAAGGCTTTTAGGGCATTGGTTAAAGAATTGGAAATAAATAATATTAAATAAAAAGTCAAATATTTGATATATTGAGAACTCAAAAAATGTTTATTACTTTTCTTTTTAAATAATTAAGAGTATTTAAGGTATAAAATACTTAACCAATGCCCTTAGCACACTATTAGCAAAACTCTTTTTTTTTTAATTTTGATTACTTGATACTGTTAAGGCGTTAAGTATCTTAACAAGAAGAGTAAAACCTTATTTTAGTTTTTAAAATATACATTTTTTATTGTTTTAGTCTCTAAAATTTAAAATCCTTAATTTTTTAATCCTATATCCATTTGATTTTAGATAGACACGACTTATCACGTCATCTCAAATCATTATTCAATATGTATAAAAGTATTGTTATTGATAGATACTTTTTATAATAAATCTCACAATTTTATACATATCAAATAATAATTGAGATGTATATAGTAGATTATTCTTAATTTAGAATTATTAGTGATTTTAATAATGTTATCTTTAAAAACTAAATTTTAACATTAAAAGATTATATGACATGTCTCATTAAGTCAATTAGGCCAAAAAGTACCTCGAAAAGGTATACAAATACTCTAAATGGAATGTTTTACACACACAAATCCCAAGTGACGTGTACAAATGGCAAAATGAAATCATTTTAACCTAATTGAATGAGTTTGATATGTCATGTCATCTTTTACCATTACATAAAAGCTTTTAAAGTTAATAATGTTAAACTTAAGTATATAGAGGCATAAAAAATTAAGGATTTCAAATTTTAGGGACTAAATTGATAAAATTCATTTTTGAATGACTAAATTAACAAAAGGTTATGACTAAAATAAGGTTTTACAGCTTAATTTTTAATTTATCTTTTGCATAATCAAGTTGGCTTCCTAACATAAAAATAAAAGGTATATAATTTGATAAATGTTTATAAACATAGATGTATTATTGATTAAATGTATTTTTATTTTAAAAATATTGATATATCATGTATATCCAAGGTTCTAAAAATCGGACCGGTCAATGAACCATGTGTGTGTGTGTGTGTGTGTATATATATATATATATATAATTATGATATTTTTATATCAATATTATTAATTTTTATAGACATAAATTGTGAGAGTTCATTAATATGAAGTGTATATGTAAAAATATTAAAATTAAAATGAAGTGTATATTAAAAATATAGACATAAGATTAGAACATTATTCTATTTAATATGAAGTGTATATGTAAAAATATTAAAATTAAAAATTAAAAATAATTATATGAAAATGTTAATTACTAATAGATTGTCCAACAATGCATAAACACAATATAATATTTTTTATGTCAAGACCAACAATAACACAAAATTCATATAACATAATAAAAGATCCAATAATTGCACAAGCAAGTGGAATAGCCTAGTGGTTTATTGCACACTTTTACATGAAAGGGACTTGAGTTTAAGTCTCACCTTTGGAATATTTGAGTATTTTTGCATTTAAATAGTTTAAATTGGTGCATCGGTTGAACTGTGACTAGTTAACCGGTTCACATGGTTTAATGGCAGTTTATCAGATCAAAGACCAGTTCTTGAGCTTCCAGTTATGGGGATGCGACTGGATTGATCATATAACTGGTTCATGGTCAAATCGGTCTAACCAGCTAGTTCGGTCCAGTTCTTAAAACACTATGTATATCTATTATACACAATTACACATAAAGAAGTGATCATGTACTTTTGTCATCCTGATAAGATCTCTAGGTCAGCTACTTATAAGTTTATGATTTTGAGTACTTTGTCTATGTAATTCATGGATTATTATTATAGGTTGTGGTTGACATGGATAAGATATTTATTTATACAAATATGAAATATTTGCAAGCATCCTCACAATATGAAAATATGAAATCCTTGTGCGAGTAGGGAAGAAGGGAATATATTGCAAGTAACAAATTTATAAATAAGTCGATTTTAAATTTTTTAAAAAATCTTTTAAATTTATTGAATCAATTTATTTAATTATATATTTTATTAATTTATATATGTTGTGATATTTTAATATTTATGTAATATAATTAATTTTATAAATAATATAATATTATTAAAAAATTAAATTCATTAACCTATAATATAAAGGTTTAATCTCATTTGTTTATTTTATTAGATTATTTAGAAGCCATATTACAAAATAAGCCAAACTTATTTTTGATAAGGCCTTACTCATTTTCACCTTTAATTATAATATTCTCACATCTAGTGAGATAGTGACAAACAAATTTTATTTCTCTTTCTCCATTTGTTCATAGTGCCACTCAATGGGGCATACCACCATTTATCAGTTGTTTTGTATAAATATTTGTATAAGCTTATCCATCAAATCTTTCTTATACATTAAAATAATAGATAACTTAATCAAGTCTTGGGATTAGATTAGGCTTAATTGGGTTTTGTTGTATGAACTGATATAAAGATTTTTCCATTACAATTTTAAACACATAGATATCCTCAACCATTACGTGTTAGGCCTTATACTATCAAGTCTTATACTATCAGATATTATACTATCAAGTTTAATATTATCAGGTTTTATCCTATCATTCGTACCAAACGAGCTCATATAGTTAAAAGGTGTGATAGTTAGTTGAGTGAGTAAATATGACATTAAAGATAGAGGATGGAAGTGCTTGTTATTAGATAGGTATGTAAATGTCATATTGAATAAAAATTTGTTATACATAATACATCTTAATTTAAAATAATATACATCTTAAATAAATTAAAAAGACTCATAATTAGTCTTAGAGAAATATACATAGGAACCGTATCTGGTGAGAAGAATATTTATTGTAAGAGGTGAGAAGAGTGAATCTTGATTATTGGATCATACATGAGTGGTCAAGATTAGAACTTAAATGCATGTGAGTTTTTTAAGTAGTCATATGACTTTTAAGCAACTTTTAATCTTCACTATCTATATATAATCAAGATTTACTCCACTCACCCTCTCTCAATAAAAACTTCTTTCACTATATATATATATATATATGGAGCTTATCTAGTGAGAGGAGTATTTATTGTAAGAAGTGAGATGAGTGAATCGTGACAATTGGATCTTACATGAATAGTTAAAATTAGAACATAAATGCATGTAACTTTTTAAAGTAATCACATGACCTTTAAGTAACTTTTAATCTTGATCATCCATGTATGATTGTATTGTAACGTCATACTCTAATATTATAATTATTACAATTATTTCTCTAATATATTTACTAAACAGTTTGAGATAATTCATCATACAAGCAACTGTTGTCAATATTAGTTTATAATATTTTACATTAGCAAAGGGTAGAGCCCTTCAAGAGTTGGTAGTTAATACATATGCATATCTCACGTAAGTATGAGTAGGGGTGTCAAAACGGGCCGGCCCAGCCCATTCAGGGTTGGGCCATTTTCGGGTAGACCCATTCGGGTCATGTAAATTTTGGGTTAGTATTTTACTAGCACAGCCCAACCTATTTAGCCTTATGTAGTGTTAAAAAAGCGAGTTAGCCCGACCTATTCGGGCTCAACCCATTCGGGCCATATAAGTTTCGGGCTGACATTTTGCTAGCCCAGCTCATTTATTTTGTTGGGTTATTCGGGCCGGGCCATCAGACTTAGTCCATTTTGACACCTCTGAGTATGAGTAGCACTCCTAAAGTGAGTTAGCACATGGAGTGCTACTTTTACATATATATTAATTTACAAACTCTACTACTACTCATCAAAAAATAGAATGTTCAGGCAAAGATCTCCTACAATGAATGAAAACACATAGTCTCCCAGGCCAGGCATATAAATATGCTCGATGCGTAGATGAATCATGAACTTTAGAGCGGACATTTTCTGAAATACCATGCAAAATTTTTTGTGAGATAAAAGTTAGTTAGAATGAGTAAAAATGTTTATAAGTTTTTGAACTAATAATATTTCTGTCGTCACGTGTACGAAAAATATTTTACCATTTTATTTTCACATTTCTTTCTAAAAATTCTTAATTCTTCAACTTCATGAAAAATACTAAACGATACTTATAAATTTTTCATAAATCATTTATGGAAATAATCTCAGCAATAATTTTTCTCTTCATCCCATTGTTAAGGTTCTCAACCAAATGTGCATATTTCTAATCGAGACGTCTCTCAATGTTCTCTAATCAAGGCTTCCCTCATTGTTTTCTAATCATGGTCATAATAATTAATTCTCTTACACATTGATTCATTAATATAATGAGACAACATTAGTGAGCTTAAACTGAAATTCAATTTTGCTAATAAAGTTTCATAATTTCGAACACTCAGCAAATCAAGAGAATTTTGTTTAAATGTGAAATACAAAGTAGTGGAAGATAAGAAAATTTTCAATAAAACCATTAAGAAATCGAATCAAATAGCAAGAATCAAAATTGAAAAATAGATATCGAAATCAAAATAAAAAAAGTGTTTATGGCAACCATAAAGAGATTGAAATCAAAATCAAAATAGAAGTGAAAGACAATCGAAGAGCAAAGATCAAAATCAAAGAACAGATATCAAAATCGAAAACGTGTTTACGACAACCATAAAGAGATCAAAATTGAAAATGAAATAGAAGAGAAAGACAGTTGAAGAGCAAAGATCAAAATCAAAGAACAAATATTGAAATCGAAACAAAAGACAAAGACAAAGTCAAAAGCATAAGTTCTAATTAAAGACAATAAGAAATTCTGTAATAACTTTGAAAAGGTTAGAAATTTGAAGAAATTAATAAAGGTATATTAAAGATGAAACCAGAATTAAGATTAGTAGAACAAAAGAAGAAAAGAATAAGTTTTCACCCTTCCTACCTTTCTGCAGAAATGTAACAAACAGGTGGAAATGGGAAAAATAGATTTTAGTGGAAGATAGTGTGTTGCTGTGGAGAAGTTGAGTTTTGAAATTTTCAATTGAGTGCAGAAAAATAGAACAATGTTTTCTGTTAATTAGGTGGACGTTTCTGATGAGGAAGGCATAAACAATTTGCCTTATATAGTTTAAAGGTTTATTCAATAAGCCTCATGATTTTTGTTGGTCTCAATTCCGTTGCTGACACTTGTTTCTCCATATGTCATTGTGCTTATCTCAGCAATTTGATTTTTTATCTTTCGTAATCATTACTTTACTAATCTGATTTGTTAAATAGAGAGTCTTCCTGAAGCACTTAACATGCTTATCTCCCCATCAACTAGATTATTTAATTTTATTTTTGCAATCATTATTTTTGAAGATAATATCTCCTTATTTATTTATTTATTATTATTATTATTACAATTATTATTATTATTTTGAGAAGTGTTACACGTATGATCAAGATTTACTTCTCTCACTCTCTTATAATAAATACTCTTCTCACTAGATATACACCCTATATATATATATATATATATATATATATATATATATAGAGAGAGAGAGAGAGAGAGAGAGAGAGAGAGAGAGAGAGAGAGGGATCAATTTACACTAGTGTAAGTTTTTTTCTCTTATACTCATTTTCAACCGTTAGTTCCAATTTCATCTAATGGTTGAGATTATTTCATTAAAGATAACTATTAGATGAAAGTGAAATTAATAGTTAAAAATGAGTGTAAAAAAAAAAACTTACACTTGTGTAAGTTGATCCTCCCTCATATATATTCATATATATATGGAGCATATCTAGTGAGATGAGTTTTTATTGTGAGAGGGTGAGAGGAGTAAATCTTGACCATACAACCATACATGGATGATCAATATTAAAAGTTACTTGAAGGTCATGTGACCACTTAAAAAAGTCACATGCATTTCTGTTCTAATCTTGACCATTCATGAAAGATCCAATAGTCAAGATTCACTTCTCTCACCTCTTACAATAAACATTCCTATCACCTGAGTAAGATTCTATATATATATATATGGAGCATATCTCGTGAGAGGAATATTTATTGTAAGAGGTGAGAAGAGTGAATCTTGACCATTAGATTTTACATGAATGATTAATATTAAAACATAAATGCATGTAACTTGTTTAAGTGGTCACATGACCTTTAAGTAACTTTTAATCTTAACCATCTATATATGGTTGTATGATCAGGATTTACTTCTCTCATCTTCTCAAAATAAAAACTCCTCTCATATATATATATATATATATATATATATATATATATATATATATATGAATTCATTAATAGGAAGCCACTATGGTTGAGTGAGGAGTTTGCGTAATTTGCTTAAAATCTTATGTTAAAACCTCATTACTACCATTGTACCAAGAAAAAAAGGAATTCATTAACAAGTATTCTTAAGCATAGTTGTATAACCCAAACCAGAGGTTGACCTGGTCAGAAGGTCAGGTTAATGAGTCAGCAGTTTGACTGTGAGTTAAGTGGTTTAATTGAAAAACTTGTATAAATAACAAATATTTTTTTAAAAATACTATATAAAAAGTACTTTATATAAAAAATTACATGAAAAAATACATCATATGAAAAAAGTATTAATGATGTAATCAAACTAGCAATGATAATTATCTACATTCAATTTTTAAAAGTGAATTTGTTAAACAATAATATAAATTTAAAAATTGACAACATTACTTATCAAGAGCAGATGATCTAATGACAAAATATGTTTCATTGAAAAGGTCTTTAAGGTGTTGTTGTTGAGAAAACTCATTCTGACTAAGAATTGGATCGACATATAGGTCGAGTCACTGATTTTCTTGTTGAACTGGCCTGGTAAGTCCGATTTATACAACTATATTTTTAAGACACTATATAAGGAATTAAAAATAAAAATAAAGTATTTAATATATTAAAAATTTGAAAATATTTGTTAATTTTTTCTAAAGTAATTAAAAATATTTAAATTTTTTAAATCAGTATCATTATGGCATAAATGAAAGTTGGCAATTGCAAGAGGGAATATTACCCGCATCTCCATTATGACAACTGAAAACACTCCAAAACCCATATTTTTTAAAAGAAACAAGAAAAGAAAAAGAAGGAAGAGCTGAACTCTGAAACCCCTTCAAATCTTCTTATAAATAGCCCTTTGTACATGAATGCCTCAACACAACTCAGGAAGATAGAGATATCACAGAGAGAGACTAAGAGAGATGGCGTTGAACAACGTGGTGCTGGTGAAGGTAGCTGTCTTGCTTTTCCTCATGGGATTTACTGCAACTGTTGATGCTTGCTTCGATCCAAGCTCCTTCATCACTCAAGTGCTCACAAATAGTGATGCCAGCTACTTTTTCAAATCGTCAACCACTCCGTGCTGTAATAATTGCATCTGCACAAGGTCAATACCTCCTCAATGCCAGTGTCGAGATATTGGAGAAACTTGCCACTCAGCTTGCAAAAACTGTGTTTGTGCACTGTCATATCCTCCACAGTGTCGTTGCTTTGATATTACCGACTTCTGCTATGAACCATGTAACTCCAATGAAGCTGAAGCTCACTAAGAATGAGCAAGTTCCAATAAGTATGATGTGAGACAAAGCCCCTTAGGCTTTGTTTGCTTGTATGGGAATGCTAAATAATTAACCACTGGAATAAAAGCTACGCACTTGGCATGCAGTTTGCTTTTTGCAAACTGCTGGTCAAGGTGTTTTTTATTTTAATTGTTTTTTCTTAATTCCACCCTTCTCTATAAATTGCATATCAAATTTATATATGTAAATTAGTTTTTTTTAACCAGTGTTCTTAATTCCACCTTTCTCTTTGTGTGTATTGATAATTCAGGATCTGGGTCATAAATAAAATATCATATATTCATTCATAATATATAAATTTAGAGGATGAAAAATTCGTGGGTAGTTGCTTAAGGATGTCCTATGCGTACTTAAACTTCTCAAAGCTCCTTTGGATGGAAACTTGATAATTTGGTGTGCAAATTAATGCATTACTTGACTTCCAGTTGCTGTCTCGCATAAACAAAACCAAATCCAAAGTTAGTCACAGACACCTCAAGCAGCAGGAAGGTTGAAGGAGTAAGGAATGAGAAATTTCTAAGAATGGTGAAAAAAAAAATTATCCTGTGTGGAGGAAGGATTTGGGGGAGAAGCCTGGGAGGGTTTGAAGAGGGAGGAGAAGAGCTTTTGCAGACAAGCAGCTCCGAATTTCCTATGTTAGGATTTAAGTAAAATGAAATTTGCATATTTGCCTCAAGAACTTTTGATGTTAATTTGTAAAAGCAGCCCAAAACTTTTTTGTTGTCACCTTCTACACTCTCCCACAAGATTTTTACTCGTAAGCTAGAAAGCACGGACAAGCCATTTTATTGGCGTGTCCGCCTGTCAGACACGTGTCCGACACCGACACATGACGACGCACACACGACACGCGTGTCTCACATGTTTGAGTATGTCCAATTAAAAAAAAATTTGAATTTAGTGTGTCTCTGTGTCCGTGTCGTGTCCGTATCCGTTTCCGTGCTTCATAACTCGTAAGGAATGTTTGTACGGGGAGTTTTGAAAGAAAAAATAATGAAGACTTATTTTTTATTTTTAAATTAAAATAATTATAAAATAATTATAAAAATAATTAAAGGATTATTGAAAGATTATGTGATTATCTTTTATTTTATTATTTTATTATTAAAAAATCTCATATATAAAAAATATTTATTCAAAATAAAAAATAAATCATCTTTTTCTTTTTTTTTTCAAAATCTTTCAAAACCTTAACTCTCAAATATATCCTTAAAAATTTGTATGCTTATAAAAAACTTGGACCACTTTTCTTATTTTTCACACATTTTTTGGCAAATAATTAACTATATATATAAATTTTTTTACCAGTTTTAAAAAAGAAGTCCTCGCTTCCTATATATAGATATAGATATATGAAAATATTACTAATTAAAATTTATTAAATTTTTTATATATATAATTATTTATAATAATAAATAAATAAAATGTAATTTCTATTTTAAGTTATATATGTTGTCAATATTAATTGTTGATTTAATTTTATGGTGGGTGCATTGAGTATTTCCCATGCTATACAATGTAATATAAAAGTAAAGAGGTACTACATATGAATGTGGTACCAAATTAAAAAAAAATAAAAATGAATGCGGTAGTAAGTATACAATATACAAAATAAGCTATTATTTTTACTATTACTTTTACAAATACATATGCTAGACTGTCTACCTTTATGTATTTGTTCATCTTATGAAAAAATAAATTGAGAAAATAAGAAATGTAAATTCATTTTAGGTTTTGCTAATAAGAAGAATCCAAAATTGAAAATTTTAAATGAAAATAAAAAAATTTAATATATTAAAAATTGAAAAAAATTTATCTTTTTATTTAAAAATTTTTATTTTAACTTTTTTAATAAATATTTTAGGACACTTGTTAATAAAATCTACTTATTTTCACATACCAATTATACATAAGCTCTTTTATTTTCTCCAAGTCGTATTTCTTAAATGTTTCAGCATTCATATATATATAATAATAATAATAATAACAATAATAATAATAATAATAATCTGTTTTATTGTAGCTCCTTAGTAGTCATATATGAACGTAAAAGTCTTTTTTGTGGCACAGTCAAAATTAGTGGCAACCCACTTTTGTGGAAAATTGTAGACTTGTAGTAGCTGAGAGTCTTATGGTAGCTGGCACTAGGTGGTAGGTGGTAGGTGGTAGTTGGTAGGAAGAGGTTCTCGTCTATAAATAGAGACTTTCTTCAAAGATTTTAATCATTTAATTTTTATAAAAAATATTATATAGTATTTTTTAAAAGTGTTTCTTATTTTATATAGAAAGATGTGTATTTTTTTATCTTCAGAGAGAGTATTATTATTTTCTCATTATAATTAGAGAGAAGTTATAATTTTTTCTTCCACATAGTGAAAACTTTCTAGTCTTGCCCGTAATTTTTTCTTTTCATTAAAGAGAATTTTTCATGATAAATATTTTGTATCAGTTCTAATTTTCTTAACTCTATTTTAGTTGTGTATTATTGTTTCCATAATTCTAGTACCCTAGAATGGTATCAAAGACACGAGTACTATTCACTATTACTATTCATGCTGGTAATATTCATGATGCGGGTATTGTTCATAGTTACTATTTACATGTGTGGTTGTATACTTTTGCAGTATTGCTAACGTATAAGAGATTTGTCCCGATACGATATATATATATATATGTATATATATATACTATTCACTATTACTATTCATGCTAGTACTATTCATGCTACGGGTACTGTTTATGATTACTATTCACATGTGTGGTTGTATACTTTTGTAGTATTGTTAATATATAAGAGATTTGTCCGATACGATATATATATATATATATATATATATATATATATATATATATATATATATATATATATATATATATATACAATATTGTTCACATTATACGGTACTATTCACAGTGAAATAGAGTAAGTCGATCCAGTTAAGAAATATATTATTATCAATATCATGGCGGTAAAATATGAGATTGAGAGGTTCAATGGAAGTAATTTCACCTTATAGAAACTGAAGATAAAGGCAATATTGAGGAAGGATAATTGCTTAGCAGCAATTGAATGCAGACCCATTGGGATACCTGATGATAAATGGAAGAAGATGGATGACAATGATGTTGGCAACCTGCATTTAGCTTTGGCAGATTCAATTTTGTCAAGTGTTGCAAAAAAGAAGACGACGAATGAGATTTGGGATGCATTCACCAAATTGTACAAGGTCAAGTCACTTCACAACTGGATATTCTTAAAAATGAGGCTTTATACTCTTCGAATGAGTGAATCCATGACAGTAACGGATCACATCAACAATCTGAACATGTTATTTTCCTAACTAACGGCATCAGATTACAACATGGTGGAAAATGAACGTGCAGAGCTTCTACTTCAAAGTCTACCTGACTCTTATGATCAACTCATCATCAACATAAGAAATAATAATATTGTTGATAGTTTCCAATTTGATGATGTTGCTGCTGTTATTCTTGAAGAAGAATCCAAGCAGAAGAATAAGGAAGACATATTAGAAAGCTCAAAACAAGCAGAGGCTTTGTCGATGACGAGGGGAAGATCAACGGAACGTGGCTTTAGTGGGAGCCGAGATCAGAGTAGATCAAAGTCACAAAGAAGGAAGAACTTCAAATGCTACCATTGTGGCATGAGTGGGCACTTGAAGAAAGATTGTTGGTACAACAAGAAAAATGCAAGAAATGCTTCTGAAGCAACAACCTCTCAAGGATGTGTTGTGAGTACCTCTGATGATGGAGAAATCATTTATAGCGAAGTAACAATTGGTTCAAAAGGCGAAAAATAACTCACTTATGTTTGGATAATGGATTTAGGAGCAACATGGCACATGACTTCACAACGAGACTGGTTTAGTTCTTATGAACCTATCTTAGAAGGATCTATGTTCATGAAAAATGATCATGCCTTAGAGATTGCTAGAGTTGGTACTGTCAAAATAAAATTACACGATGGTATCGTTCGCACAATTCAAGGGGTACGACATGTGAAAGGTTTAAAGAAGAATTTATTGTCTATTAGGCAATTGAATGACCTCGGGTGCAAGACCCATATTGAAGGTGGGATCCTGAAGGTGGTTAAAGGTGCTCTTGTAGTGATGAAAGCAGAAAAGATCGCGGCAAATCTATACATGCTTAAAGGAGAGACGTTGCAAAAGGCAGACACATCAATTGCATTAGTCGGCCAAGAAGAATCAACGATAATGTGGTATCGCAAATTAGGCCATATGTCAGAACGTGGTTTAAAGATTCTTGCAGAACATGATCTCATTCCCGGGCTCAAATCAGTAAAGTTACCTCTTTGTGAGTCAACTATTAGAAGCAAGCACATACTAGACTTGATTCATTCTGATGTGTGGGAGTCACCAAAAATGTCCTTAGGAGAAGCAAAATACTTTGTATCATTCATTGATGACTACTCCAGGAGGTTATGGGTGTACCAAATCAAGAAGAACTCAGATGTGTTTCCAATCTTCAAGGACTACAAAGCAAGAGTAGAACTTGAATTCAGAAAAAGGATCAAGTACTTGAGGACAGATAATGGAGGAGAATATACAGATGGCAATTTTCTCGCATTTTGCAAGCAATAGGGTATTCAAAGGCAATTTACAGTTGTACACACACTTTAGTAAAATGGTGTAGTAGAGCGGATAAATAGAACTCTCCTAGAAAGAACAAGAGCTATGTTGCGAATTATAGGCCTAGCCAAGTCCTTTTGGGCAGATACAGCCAAAACTGCCTATTACGTGATAAATTAGTTGCCATTAACTGCAATTCGTTTAAAAACTCCAATGGAGATGTGGAATACAAGCCAGTAGATTATTCTTCTCTTCATGTGTTCGGATGTCCTGCATATGTGATGTACAATTCCCAAGAAAGAACAAACTTGGATCTAAAATCCAGGAAATGCATATTCTTGGGTTATGCTCATGGTGTTAAGGGGTATCAAGGTTATTGTCAGCAGAGATGTGATATTTGTAGAAAATGAATTGCAAAGTAAACAAGAAGATGTCAACATTTTGAAAGAGACTACTACGGTACAGATAAATAGAAAAGCTGGAGAAGAAGATTCCTCTGAAGTAGAACAAGAACCAAACCACGAGGAACAAGAACCATTTGAGGCCAATGATACAGAAGTTCAGTCGTCAACACGTCAGAAAAGGCAACCATCATGGCACTCAGACTATGTTATAGCAAGCCACGATGCATATTGTCTTCTAACAAAAGAAGGAGAGTTGTCAACCTTTCAGGGGGCTGTGAGTAGCTTATATGCTTCTCTATGGATGACAACAATGCAAGAAGAAATGGAGGCCCTACATAGAAACAAGACATTGGAACTTGTTAAACTTCTAAAGGGACGAAAAGTCATTAGTAACAAATGGATCTATAAGATCAAACGAGATGGTAACGATCAAGTGGAATGATATCGTGCAAGGCTGGTGGTCAAAGGGTATGCTAAAAAAAAGGAATTGATTTCAATGAGATATTCTCTCTAGTTGTCAGACTTACCACTATCAGAGTAGTCCTGACTGTGTATGTTGCATTTGATTTACATCTTGAACAATTAGATGTAAAAGCAACTTTTCTTCATGGAGAGCTAGAAGAATAGATATATATATGCTCCAACCAGAAGACTTTGAAGAAAAAGACAAGGAAAACTTGGTTTGCAGGTTAACCAAATCTTTATATGGTCTAAAGTAGGCGCCAAGGTATTGGTACATGATATTTGTTTTCTTCATTATTAGCCTCAAATACAACAAACTCAATTCAGACCATTGTACATATTACAAGAAGTTTGGTGACTATGATTTTATCATCTTGCTGTTGTACGTGGATGACATGTTGGTAGTAGGCCCCAACAAAGATCGAGTCCAAGAATTGAAGGCACAGTTGGCTAGGGAGTTTGATATGAAGACCTAGGACCAACAAACAAGATTTTCGGGATGCAAATCCACCGAGACAGAAAAAATAGGAAGATTTGACTTTCTCAAAAGAACTATATGAAGAAAATCTTGCAACACTTCAACATACAAGATTGTAAGCCAGTTTCTACTCCACTTCCTATCAATTATAAATTATCCTCAAATATGTGTCCTAACAATGAAGCGAAGAGGATAGAAATGTCTCGAGTACCGTGTGCATCAACAGTGGGAAATCTTATGTATGCTATGGTCTGTACTAGATCAGATATTGCTTAAGCAATTGGTACGGTCAGTCATTTTATGGCAGATCCTGGTAAAGAGCATTAGAATACTGTTAAGAGGATCCTAACATACATTAAAGGGACCTCAGGTGCTGTTAAGGGTCAAAACGTGTTGCCCATTTGCTAACCGCAAGTGCACGGGTCGCACAAGTAATACAGATACAGAGTAAAAGTTCGTTCCCACGAGGATATTACGATATAAAGCTAAATACCAACCAATAGCTTAATCAATTCTAGACAAGGACATAAAAATAGGAAAATAATATAAAAACAATCTAACCTACAAAAGTAATAAACCTAAAAGCGGTTAAGTTTCAGGAAATCCTCCTTCACTCTACCAACAACATGCAATTCCCCTCATAAACACAAATGCATTGATTAGGTTAGCTTGAGAATCTTCATTAGTCAAAAGCCTATGTCTAGGTCAATCAACCCTGGTTTCAATTGCCCAACTCACTAAGTTTCCTTGAGAGCCAGCACAACTTCCACTCATGAACGATCTATTCTCAATCACACACTATACATGGTTAATAGGTATATTTCTATCCTATTAACGAATCAACTCATCCAAGCCAATTGAACTCACTAAACATGTATCAACCATACTATATCCATATCAACAAATCCTTATGTCTAGTTCATTTGCCAATATTAGGATCATGCAATTGAGGCCAACCAAGAACAAGCATTAAACACAGATAATGATTGAACCATAATCAAACATCCATACAAACTTGAGAAAAACACATCATTAATATAAATAAAAGGATTCAAAGTATTCCTAAACAAAGCTTAGCTATACAAAAGATAAGGAAGAAAAGAGAGAAAGGGAAAAGAGAGAAAGAAGCTCATTGATTTGTCTCTGAAGCTTGAATCATCCTTCAATCCTTTGATCCTGGCCTCTAATCCACTAGCAATGAAGATCTAGCCAAGCTATCTAACCTAAAACTAACCTAAACTAACTAAACTAACAAAACCTAAAAAAAGAGAGATGGCCAAATGGCCCAAACTCAGAAAAATAGAGAGAAAACGGAGAGAGATAGGAGAGTCTTAGAGAAAAACATGTAAAAATCTATTTATAGGCTCAGCAGCCGCCTTCACGCCGCGGCGGCCACATATGCGCGTCGCGGCGCATAATGGGTCGGTCTATGTACCGCCACAATGTTCACTTCACTACGCCGCGGCGCTCTTGCCCCGGGTCCAAGTATGACCAGGCGGAAAATCCTCTTTGCGCCGCGGCGTTGCTTGCTGGAATGCCAATTTGGCTTCCTCTTCCTCTTTAAGCTCAATTGCTCTATATTTAACCTTGTTTGGAGCCCCTCCTATCATAGAAAAAACATCAAATCAATAACATATATAGATCTACTCAATCCATGATCATTAAAGCTCAGTTTTGCATAATAACACATCAGAAAGGCTTAGATTCAGAATATATCAAATATAAGCACAAAACCCTCCAAATATGCATTTTAACAAGGACATAGCATTCATTCTAGCACAAGGATAGGGCACAAATAACTGCATTCCATGTAGCTATCAGGTGCTGCATTATGTTTTGGAGGACCAGAGTTTGTTGTCAGGGATTGATTCAGATTTTGCAGGTGATCTTGATAAAAAGAAATCTATTACAAGCTATGTGTTTACACTTGCAAGAGGAGCTATGAGCTGGTTATCAAAATTACAGACTGTTATAGCTTTATCTACTACAGAAGCTGAATATATGACAGCTACACAAGCATGCAAGGAAGTAATTTGGATTAAAAGGTTAATGGAGGAACTCGGGCACAAGCAACAAAATATTCCTTTGTATTATGATAGTCAGAGAGCCTTGCACATTAAGAGAAATCTAGCCATTCATTCTAAGACAAAGCATATAGGAGTTCAATATCACTTTGTTCGAGAAGTAGTAGAAGAAGGAAGTGTGGATATGCAAAAGATTCATACCAAAAAGAACCTAGCAGATGTTATGACAAAACCAATCAGTTCTGACAAGTTTAAATGGTGTAGATCCTCTTAAGGCCTATCAGAAATGTAGGTAAGATGAGAAAGGTTTTGAAAGCTCACAAAAGTGACTTTTAGTGGGAGATTGTGAACATAAGAGTCTTTTTTGTGGCATAGTCAAAATTAGTGGCAAGCCACTTTTATGGAAAATTGTGGTAGCTGAAAGTCTTATGGTAGCTGGCAGTAGGTGGTAGCTGGCAGGAGGATGTTCTTGCCTATAAATAAAGACATCCTCTAAAGGTTTTAACCATCCCATTTTCACAGAGAAATATCATATAATGTCTTCTGAAAGTCTTTCCTATTTTATATAGAGAGAGGTGTATTCTCCTATATCAAGAGAGAGTGTTATTGTTCTCTCCTTGTAATTAGAGAGAAGCTGTAATTTTTTCTTCCACATAGTGAAAACCTTCTAGTCTTGCCCGTGGTTTTTCCCTCATCATTAAAGGGAGTTTTCCACGTTAAATATTTTGTGTCAGTTCTAATGTTCTTAACTCTATTTTAGTTGTGTGTTACTATTTCTATAACTCTGGTACCCTACATGATAAGCATGCCCTTTAATAAATTACGTATGCGATACACATGAATATAAATTAAATGAATGCATATTGGTAATTACAAAGGAGGGAAGATTCCCTGCATCCCCATAGTGAGAATTAACAACTCTCCAAAACCCATAATTTGTTTTAAAGAAACAAGATAAAGAAGGCAGAGTTGATGAGCTGAACTGTGCATTCCTTAAAATCTTCTTATAAATATAGCCATTGTAATTTCATGCCTTACCACAACTCAAAAAGATAGAGACATTGCAAAGAGAGTAAGAGAGATGGCATTGAACAACATGCTTGTTCTGGCAGTCTATATATTAGAGGAGATTCATACATTTGAGTCATAACATGGTATTTATAAGAGCGTTTAGAATGGGTGTAATCTGTATTAAATGCAGATATTTAAGATTAGAATCCTTTACACTATGTTTGGATGATTAGTAATTAGGGGAAATGAAAAGAAATGAAGGGAACGAAAATAACTTCCATTTTTTGGGAGTTTTAAAATACATGGGAAGGGAACGGAACACATGGGGAACCATTTCCCCCATCTTCTCCTC
This sequence comes from Ormosia semicastrata, assembly GCA_029884595.1. Classification (NCBI taxonomy): domain Eukaryota; kingdom Viridiplantae; phylum Streptophyta; class Magnoliopsida; order Fabales; family Fabaceae; genus Ormosia; species Ormosia semicastrata. The sequence continues at coordinate 42,488,387 of JAQQTO010000059.1, forward strand.
AAATACCCAACTTTTGTTCCCTTCAAAATTGAGATGGAATGAGGGGAACACATGGGTAATGAAGTTCTGTTCCGTTAATGAAACTTCCAAATAAAGAGAATGGAAACTATGTTCCATTCCATTCCTTTTCTTTCCACTTCATCACCACCTATTCTATTCTATTCCATTAATAAAAAAAACTTCCAAACATAGGGTTAAGGATTGTGATTCCTTTTAACTAATCTCCCTATTTATGTGGGATATAATTAGCTTTCATATTTATCAAGGTTACTTGAGAGATTTATGCTTAATAAATAGGCTGATATACTCATCAAGATAACGCGTAGTAATATCTGGATATTATTCTGGTGGGGCCGAGTTGCTCCTGATTGATAACTTAAAATCCTAGTCCAGAATAATATAAAAGCTAATTATATCTCACATAAATAGAAAAATTAGTTAAAAAGGATTACAATCCCTAAAGGATTCTAATCCTAAATATCTATATTTAATATAGATTGCACTCATTTTAAACGATCTTACAAATACCATGTCATGACTCAAAGGTATGAATCTCCTCTAATATACAGACTGCCTAATATGTGCATAATCTAACTTAAGCGTCAGAGTGCATTTTGTAGGTACCCACCCCCTCGCACCACTGCTGCCGCTGCTGTGCTACGGAGGAGTCCATTATCACGTGCCTATTTCAGGTACCCTCTGAATCTACTTCAGAACGCATATTCATCAAGGATACTTGAGAGATTTATGCCTAATAAATAGGCTAATATACTCACTAAGATAGAGCGCAGTAATATTTGGGTATTATTCCGGTAGGGCCGGGTTGCTCCTAAATGATAACAAAGAATTTCAGTCTAGAATAGTTGCCCCCAGCTTGGCCCTTAGATGGGACAGCTAAGTGTCAAGGTACCCATGTTTAGTAGGAGCACACGATACATAGTGAACAAATGGATCCAAGTCAAAGTTAATGCCATATCTCATGATATTTTTGAAAGGGTCGAGGTCCATGATATGTCATAGTATTCCTCCGGGGTTGACGTGTATGGCCGGGGTCCAAGTCAGATCGCTCCACTATTTTTCCCTTTGAGGTAAGCCATACATTGCCCTCATGTGTAGTTTGGGGGATCTCAGTTATCATGTGCTAGGGTATCAACGAGGATTCAAGTCGGATGCGTGCTGGGTTGACCAAGGTGACAGGATCCCATATTCCAGTCCAAAACTATTGCCCCCAACTTGGCACTTGGCCAATATAGTGAAGTAGCAAGTCTCAATGCCCTCGGATAACGGAATCTGTGCCTTTCTTAAAACCTGGTCCGTGCTTCTCCATAAGGTTATAAGTTCTAATATGGAGGCATTTAATCATGATACTTGTGGATGCGTCATATTCCAGACATGGTCCATATATCAATCAGCCATAAGTGGACATTCCAGGGTGTAGCCGGAGTCCGTAGAATGAACTAAATTTGTTGCCGTGTTTACTTCTTTTTTGTTGGTCCGCACTGGGTCCAACGCTCATTGTGTTACTTTTCGCAACCATTTTACGGACTTAAGAAATTGTTTTCTTATGAAAAAATCATGGTCCAGGATCCCACACCTATAATATTGAGTGCAGGGCATTCCACTTAACTTAGGTAGAAATAATGCCTTAGTCCATGGTCCAATGCCTATCATAATCAAGCGTTTTGGAATTTGATACTTAGGCATAAATGACACCCTAATCCATAATTCAAGGCTCATAATATTGAGCATTCAGAATCTTTAGATTTGGGCAAATATAACACCTTACCCGGGGCATCTAGAATCCCTTTTGGCTTAGGTATAATTTAAAATCTTACCCGGGGCATTTAAAATCCCTTTTGGCTTAGGCATAATTTATAACCAGGTCTGGGGTCTTATGTTCATCTTATCGAACAAATGACATTCCGGATTTAGGTATAATTTACAAACATGGTCGGGGGTCCTATGTTCATCTTATCAAACAAATGAAATTCCGGACTGAGGCATAATTTACAACCATGGTTCGGGGTCCTATGTTCATCTTATCGAACACATGATATTCAAGACTTAGGCATAAAAGAAACCGTTTTTGGGGTCCATCACTAATTATTTGGGCATTTAGGATCCCTTTTTGGACTTTGGTTTTAAGTGGTCCTTGCAGGGGTCTTTAGTGCGTATGGTTGAGTGTGAGAATTTTTCTGTTACTTGAGATTTTTCTATTGCGCAACCTTTCTAGCACGAGACACTCTTGGGGAGTACCATAATGGCTTAAGGGTATAGGTGAAAACCCTTGAATGCACTACTTGCCTCCAGATGGTAGTCAAGTGGATTCCCCTATTTGGCCATCTAAGGTGCGGCTCACATGGGCAAGGGTGAAGACCATTGAATGCGCTACTTGCCCCCAGATGGTGGTCAAGGGGATTCCCCTGTTTGGCTATCATGTATTGCCGATCCTTTTCGGACCTTGTACTCCTCAGATCTTGCTAAAGTGTGGCAACCTTACGGGTTGTGTCGGGCCAAAGTACTAGTGGACTCGAGGTCTTCTGATGGAATAAGAGAACTTGCTCTAGGTGTTGTGAGAAGACCATCCGTATTTGTTGTGTAGGATGATATATTGTCTCTTAGGGCTAACTTTTCTTTCCTTCTGAGAGACCGACTTCGCATCCCATTTAATAGATAAATAATGGCAGATGAAAGTGGGGTCAAGCTCAGGCATGTCAGAGGAAGTCTAGGTAAATAAATCTTTATTTTTCTTTAAAAGCTCCATAAGCTGGTGTCTCTCTTGCTCTTCAAGACTTGCACTTATCTTGGTGACATGGTCAGACTTGTCACCTAATTGGAGTGGAAGCAATTCTCCTTCAGGCCGGGGTATAGTGCCCCACATTCCTTCTCTGACTTTCAGCTTAGCCATAAGGATGTTAACTTGATCCACAACCGGGTTAGACATTTGTGCTCTTGCTCTCTAGGGAATCTTACAGATCTTGAGGCTTTTAACACTTACGTGCTATGATCTGATCACCCTTAACAATGATCACCTCACTATTCTTGTTAAGGAATTTCACAGCCAAGTGAGCAGTAGACACTACCACGGCAATACTGTTTAAGGTAGGACGCCCTAAGATAATGTTGTAAGAAGACGGGTAGTCCACGGTCAAAAATCTGACTTTGACGGTTTTGTAGACTTTGTTGTCTCTGAGGGTCAGGAATGTTTCATAATAACCCACCGGGGTGATTTTCTCTCCAAAGAACCTGGTGAGTTTGCGCTATAGGGGGTTAAGGAAGACATAAGGAACTCCAACTTTTTGAAAACATCCATGAACATTATATCTGCTGAGCTACCCTGGTCTATTGAAATACGCCGGACTTCAGCATTAGATATTATACCGGGGATGACGAGTGGATCATCGTGATCACGGACAATATCGGTGGTTCTTCCCTGTCATCAGCATGGGTTCTGCGTGTAGAGCCAGAAACGCTCAATACCGCAGTTTGTAGTGCTTTCTTTAGGGAATTACTAGATGAACCTCCTTCTGTAAATCCTCCAGAGATAATACTGACTAGCCGATCTATCCCGTTGACCCCGTTTTGAGTATCTCGGTTCCAATCCTGCTGGTTATCAGTATCACGGCTAGGCAAAGTTTGGGATTTTTGAATGGGGCTACGATTTCTTCTCCTCTGATATAGAGTTGAACCTTGTCGCGGGCTGTGGCTACGTCTTCTCTTTCTCTATATTCCGGCGTTATCATTGTTTCAGATCCTGGAAATATACTTCTATAGCCATCCTTCCTTAATTAAAGACTCAATGACATCTCAAGGCTGGTAACATTGTTTTGTTTCGTGGCCATAGCTTTTGTGCCACTTATAGTGCTTAGAGTGGTCATTCGCCTTTTTCAAAGAGGGCAGCCTTTGGATATTTCAAAACTCAGTCTGAAGCACCTCTTTGAGAATCATTTCTCTTGAGGTGTTTAGAGGGGTGTAATCAGAGTACTTAGGCCGGTGTGCTTCGAGGCTGGCTAGAGTTCTAGTTGTTTTTCTAGTGAGTGTGCTCACATTTTTCCAGGGTCTCTTTATCCTTGATGATCCCCTCTAGGTTGATGTATTTCTTTGAACGGATGTGGAATTTGTTCATAGTCTCTGGCTTCCTTTTTGCTAAAGACTGGAAGAATTCAGAATCATTTCTGAGTCCACTCCAGGCATAATGAAGGGCTATTCTGTCATCAAAGTTTTCCACATTAGTGCATGCCGCCATGAACCGCATAACTTAATCATGGAGGGGCTCATCCCTTCCTTAGCGAAGCTTTGCTAGGGATTCAATAGATCTAGACTGTTCCTTGCTGGCAGTGTACTAGAGTAGAAAGAGTTGTTTAAGATCTGGCCAATTAACCACAGACCTTCGTGGTAAGCCTGAAAACCACTTGAGGGCCCCATTCTTCAGGGAGAGAGGAAAAACATGGCATAGCAACTCCATAGATTCTCCATGAAAACAGAGGGATTGCTCATAAACGTTGATATGCTCTTGGGGATTCGTTGTTCCATCATAGATCTCTAAGTTTGTTAGAAATTTAAAGTTCCTAGAAACATGGTATGCCATCAGTTGATCAGAAAAGGGGTGCTCTTCGAACCCGTGGTTCGGATTATCATTCCGGACATCGACCACGGAAGCATTTTGATTATTTCCTAAGCTAAGACTGTCATTATTACGGTGAGGTCCAGGTTGGAGTTTATGCATGACACATTGTATGTCTTGCAACCTCCGATATTGCTCATTCAACATAGCCATATGCTACTGCAGCATATTTTGAAATTGACATTGGGATGCCTGAGACTAATTTGTACGTTGAGAGTGAGATGCATGATCGTCAATCTTATTGTTGGGCATTCCCAAACGCTGATGAATTGGAATCCTGCGCTGTTGGGAAACAGGGTTTCCTCATTATGTTGGGATTCCAAGCCTATCCCTCACAAGAATCCTACGCAGTGGGTTTGGGCTTTCATCAGAAACTGAGGTAGCATGCCCATCGCGTTGGTTCTCTGCATTGAGTGCCTAGTTTCTCACAGCGGAGGCTTCACTGCAGGTGGAGGGGCAGGAAGAGGAGGGCGCTGAGTGGCCTGATCCTGCCTTTGGTTAGTGGAGACCTGCCCAGTGTCTCTCCTAGAGTCTTGCCTTGTATTTACCATGATTGGGGTGGGATTAGAAGTTTACGAGTTCCCACAGATGGCGCCAATGTTCTGAAGTGGATTCAGAGATACCTGAGATAGGTACGTGATAATGGACTCTTCCGTAGCACAGCAGCGGCAGCGGTGGTGCGAGGGGGTGGGTACCTGTAAAAGGCACTCCGACGCTTAAGTTAGGCTATGCCCAAGTAAGAGGAATATATTGAATACTGTATTGATACCTAATTGAGATTACTTAGCCTTGTATTTATAGAGCGTATACAGAATTCTCATGCAATCTGTATTGAATGCAGGTATTTTGGGTTAAGATACTTAGAGGAATCATTTTTTTTCTATAGTTAGGATCAATCCCTATAAATTAAAAACTCTCTACATAAAGGCTACTTATCAATCTGAGTCTGTTATAGATCCTATAATATCGTAAGTAGATGATTGGCAATTATGGATAATTAGGGATATATCATTGCACGTATCTAGTATTCTCGATATTATAGCCCAATAGCTTAGAGGCCTAATCTAGCTTCAAGGCCTTCCGGGGTGGATCTCGTAAACTTTTAATCTCACCCCAATCATGGTAAATACAAGGCAGAACTCTAGGAGAGATGTTGGGCAGGCCTCTACCCACCAAAGGTAGGATCAAGCCACTCAGTGCCCTCCTTTTCTTGCCCCTCCGCCTGCTAGTGAAGCCTCCGCTGCGAGAAACTAGGCACTCAATGCGAGAACTAATGCGATGGGCATGCTACCTCTATTTTCGATGAAATCCCAAACCCACCGCATAGGATTCCTTTGAGGGATAGGCTTGGAATCCCAACACAAGGAGGAAACACTGATTCCCAACAGCATAGGATTCTGGTTCATCAGCATTTGGGAATGCCCAACAATGAGATTAGCGATCGTGCGTCTCACTCTCAATGTACGAAACAGTCTCAGGAATCCCAACGTCAATTTCAAAATATGTTGTAGCAGCATATGGCTATGTTGAATGAGCAAAATCGGAGGTTGGAAGGCATGCAACATGTCATGCATGAACGCCGACCTAGACCTCACCGTAATAATGGCAGTATTAGCTCTGGAAACAATCAAAGGAGGGCACACACCGATGCTTCCGTGGTCGATGTCCAGAATGATAATATGAACCACGGGTTTGAAGAGCACCCCTTTTCTGATCAACTGATGGCATACCATGTTCCTAAGAACTTTTTATTTCCAACAAACTTGGAGATCTATGATGGAACCACGGATCCCCAGGAGCATATCAATGCTTATGAGCAATCCCTCTGTTTTCATGAAGGGTCTATGGAGTTGCTATGCCATACTTTTCCTTTCTCCCTGGAGAAGGGGGCCCTCAAGTGGTTTTTAGGCTTACCACGAAGGTCCGTGGTTAATTGGCCAGATTTTAAACAACTCTTTCTACTTTAGTACACCGCCAGCAAGGAACAGCCCAGATATATTGAATAACTGGCAAAGCTTCACCAAGGAAGGGATGAGCCCCTCCGTGATTACGTTAGACAGTTCATGATGGCATGCATTAATGTGGAAAACTTTGATGATAGAATAACCCTTCATTATACCCAAAGTGGTCTCAGAACTGATTCTGAATTCTTCCAGTCTTTAGCAAAAAAGAAGCCAGAGACTATGAACGAATTCCATATCCATTCAAAGAAATACATCGACCTAGAGGAGATTATCAAGGATAAAGAGACTATGGAAAAAGGCGAGCACACTCACTAGAAAAATAACTAGAACTCTAACAGCCTCGTAGCTCCTCTAAAGGCGAAGCACACCAGCCTAAGTACTCTGACTACACCCCAAGGGAAACGATTCTCAAAGAGGTGTTTCAGAATGAGTTTCAAAATATCCAAAGGCCGCCCCTTTTGAATAAGGCGAATGACCACTCTAAGCGCTATAACTGGCACAAAAACTACGGCCACAAAATAGAAGAATGTTACTAGCCCTGAGATGTCATTGAGTCCTTAATTAAGGAAGGTTGCCTATAGAAGTATATTGCCAGGATCTGAAACAATGATAACGTCAGAATATAGAGAAAGAGAAGACGTAGTCGTAGCCCGCAACAAGGTTCAACTCCACGTCAGAGGAAAAGAAACCGCATCCCCACTCGAAAGTCCCAAACTCTGCCTAGCCGTGATACTGATAACCAGTAGGATTGGAACCGGGATACTCAAAATAGGGCCAATGGGTTAAATCAGCTGGTCAGCATAATCTCTGAAGGATTTGCAGGAGGAGGTTCATCCAGTAATTCCTGAAAAAAAAGCATTACAGACTGCGGTATTGAGCGTTTCTGGCTCTACGCGCAGACCCAGTGCTGATGATAGGGAAGAACCACCGATATCTTTCACCGCTAAGGACTACGATGATATTGTCCAGGATCACAATGATCCACTCGTCATCCCCGACATAATATCTAACACTGAAGTCCAGTGTATTTCAGTAGACCATGGTAGCCCGGCAGACATAATGTTCATGGATACTTTGAAAAAGTTGGAGTTCCTTATGTCTGCCTTAACCCCCTATAAGGGTGAGCTCATCAGGTTCTTTAGAAAGAAAATCACCCCAGTGGACTATTTTGAAACATTCTTGACCCTCAGAGACAACAAAGTCTACAAAACCGTTAAAGTTAGATTTTTGGTCGTGCACTACCTATGTTCTTACAACATTATCTTAGGGCATCCTACCCTGAAAAGTATTATCGTGGTAGTGTCTACTGCTTACTTGGCTATGAAATTCCTTAACAAGAATAGTGAGGTGATCACTGCTAAGGGCGATCAAATCATAGCACGCAAGTGTTAAGAGCCTCAAGATCTGTAAGATTCCTAGGAAAGCAAGAGCACAAACGTCTAGCCCGGCTGTGGATCAAGTTAACACCCTTATGGCCAAGGTGGATGTCAGAGAAGGAATGCGCGACACTATACCCCGGCCTGAAGGATAATTGCTTCCACTCTAGTTAGGTGACAGGCCTGACCAAGTCACCAAGATAAGTGCAAGTCTTAAAGAGCAAGAGAGATGCCAGCTTATGGAGCTCTTGCAAAAAAATAAAGACCTATTTACCTGGACTTCCTTTGACATACTTGGGCTTGACCCTGCTTTCATCTGCCATCGTTTATCTATTAAATGGGATGCGAAGTCGGTCTCTTAGAAGAAAAGAAAAGTTGGCCTTAAGAGACAACAGATCTTCCCATACAACAAATATGGATGGTCTTGTCACAAAGCCCAGAGCAAGTTCACTTGTTCTATCAGAAGACCTCGAGTCCACTAGTACTTTGGTCTGACACAACCCGTAAGGTTGCCACACTTTAGCAAGATCCGAGGAGTACAAGGTCCGAAGAAGATCAGTAAGATCTGGCGTTAACTTTGACTTGGATCCATTTGTTCACTGTATGCCGTGTGCTCCTACTAAACATAGGTACTTTGACACTTAGCTGTCTCATCTAAGCGCCAAGTTGGGGGCAACTGTTCTAGACTGGGATTTTGGGTTATAAATCAGGAGCAACCTGGCCCCACCGGAATAATACCCAGATATTACTATGCACTATCTTGATGAGTATATCATCTTATTTATTAGGCATAAATCTCTCAAGTATCCTTGATGGATATGAAAGTTAATTATATCTCACATAAATAGGAAAATTAGTTAAAAAGGATCACAATTCCTAAAGAATTCTAATCCTAAATATGTGCATTTAATACAGATTGTACTCATCATAAACGCTCTTATAAATACCATGTCATGACTTAAAGGTATGAATCTTCTCTAATATACAAACTGCCTAATATGTGCATGGTCTAACTTGAGCGTCGGAGTGTCTTTTGTAATACCCACCCTCTCGCACCACCGCTGCCGCTGCTGTGCTACAGAGAAGTTCATTATCACGTGCTTATTTTAGGTACTATCTGAATCCACTTCAGAATAATGCTGCTGGTGAAGGTAGCTGTCTTGCTTTTACTCATGGGATTTACTGTAACTTTTGATGCTCGCTTCGATCCAAGCTCCTTCATCACTCAAGTGCTCACAAATAGTGATGCCAGCTACTTTTCCAAAATTAAATAAAAAATTTATAAGCATACTAGTTCCAATAAGTATGATGTGAGACAAAGCCCCTTAGGCTTTGTTTGCATGTTTGGGAATGCTAAATAACCACGGAATAAAAACTACTTGGCATGCAGTTTGCATTTTGCAAACTGCTGGTCATAGTGTTTTTTTTAATCCTTCCCCCCCCCCCCGGTAATTCCACCTTTCTCTATAAATTACATATCAAATTAATTTGACTAAATTTCAGTTCACTGTCGTTTAAAATTACTTAAAATGGCAGTAAACTTCAAATCTAGCTCTAAATAATCCTTTATCTCATTTTTTTCAAAGTTTTATTAACAAAGGCTTTTAGGGCATTGGTTAAAGAATTGGAAATAAATAATATTAAATAAAAAGTCAAATATTTGATATATTGAGAACTCAAAAAATATTTATTACTTTTCTTTTTAAATAATTAAAAGTATTTAAGTTATAAAATACTTAACCAATGCCCTTAGCACACTATTAGCAAAACTCTTTTTTTTTAATTTTGATTACTTGATATCTTTGTTAGGCGTTAAGTATCTTAACAAGAAGAGTAAAACCTTATTTTAGTTTTTAAAATATACATTTTTTATTATTTTAGTCTCTAAAATATAAAATCCTTAATTTTTTTATCCTATATCCATTTGATTTTAGGTAGACACGACTTATCACGTCATCTCAAATCATTATTCAATATCTATAAAAATATTGCTATTGATAGGTGCTTTTTATAATAAATCTCATAATTTTATACATATCAAATAATAATTAAAATATATATTGTATATTATTCCTAATTAAGAATTATTAGTGATTTTAACAATGTTATCTTTAAAAACTAATTTTTAACATTAAAAGATTATATGACATGCCTCATTATGTCAATTAGGCCAAAAAGTACCTCGAAAAGGTATACAAATACTCTAAATGGAATGTTTTACACACACAAATCCCAAGTGATGTGTACAAATGGCAAAATGAAATCATTTTAGCCTAACTGAATGAGTTTGATACGTCATGTCATCTTTTACCATTACATAAAAGCTTTTAAAGTTAATAATGTTGAACTTAAGTATATGGAGGCATAAAAAATTGAGGATTTCAAATTTTAGGCACTAAATTGATAAAATTCATTTTTGGATGACTAAATTAACAAAATGTTATCTTTCAAGGACTAAAAAAAGGTTTTACAGCTTAATTTTTATTTTATCTTTTGCATAATCAAGTTGGCTTCCTAACATAAAAATAAAAGGTATATAATTTGATAAATGTTTATAAACATAGAAGTATTATTGATTAAATGTATTTTTATTTTAAAAATATTGATATATCATGTATATCCAAGGTTCTGAAAATCGGATCGGTCAATGAACCATGTGTGTGTATGTGTGTGTATATATATATATATATATAATTATGATATTTTTATATCAATATTATTAATTTTTATAGATATAAATTATGAGAGTTCATTATTTTAAGTTATTTTTGTTTCTAAGATTAGAACATTATTCTATTTAATATGAAGTGTATATGTAAAATATTAAAATTAAAAATTAAAAAAAAGTATATGAAAATGTTAATTACTAATAGATTGTCCAACAATGTATACACACAATATAATATTTTTTATGTCAAGACCAACAATAACACAAAATTCATATAACATAATAAAAGATCCAATAATTGTACAAGCAAGTGGAATAGCCTAGTGGTTTATTGCACACTTTTACATGCAAGGGACTTGAGTTTAAGTCTCACCTTTGGAATATTTGAGTATTTTTGCATTTAAATAGTTTGAATTGGTGCATCGGTTGAACTGTGATTGGTTAATCGGTTCACATGGTTTAATGGCAGTTTATCAAATCAAAGACTAGTTCTTGAGCTTCCGGTTATGAGGATGTGACTGGATTGATCATATAACTGGTTCATGGTCGAATCGGTCTAATTGGCTAGTTCAGTCCAGTTCTTAAAACACTATGTATATCTATTATACATAATTACACATAAAGAAGTGATTGTCATGTCCTTTTCTCATCCTGATAAGACCTCTAGGCCAGCTGCTTATAAGTTTATGATTTTGAGTACTTTGTCTATACAATTCATGGATTATTATTATAGGTTGTAGTTGACATGGATAAGATATTTATTTATACAAATATGAAATATTTGCAAGTATCCTCACAATAAGAAAATATGAAATCCTTGTGCGAGTAGGGAAGAAGGGAATATATTACAAGTAATAAATTTATAAATAAGTCGGGTTTTAAATTTTTATAAAAATATTTTAAATTTAATGAATCAATTTATTTAATTATATATATTATTAATTTATATATGTTGTGATATTTTAATATTTATATAATATAACTAATTTTATAAATAATATAATATTATTAAAAAATTAAATTCATTAACTTCTAATATAAATGTTTAATCTCATTTGTTTATTTTATTAGATTATTTAGAAGCCATATTACAAAATAAGCCAAACTTATTTTTGATAAGGCCTTACTCATTTTCACCTTTAATTATAATATTCTCACATCTAGTGAGACAGTGACAAACAAATTTTATTTCTCTTTCTCCGTTTGTTCATAGTGCCACTCAATGGGGCATACCACCACTCCTAACAAATTTATGGAGGCATTTATAATATTCTTAAAAACTAGTTGAGCATTCATGCTCCATGTGTTACAGTCATTGATTTATGTGAATTTTAGATCAATGGCTAAAAATCATCATCTGTCACTAGGGGTGGAAACAGGTCAGACTTTGCCTTAAACAGGCCTGGCCTATATCACAATTATAAGGCCTGAGCCTGGCCTATGAGCCTGTAATAGGCTAATTTTTAAGGCCTGGCCTGACCTTTTTAAAAGCCTAGCCTGGCCTGAAAGCCTATTTAAATGCCTACTTTGCAATGAGGCATTTAAATAGGCTAATAGGCTTGCCTTTAAATAGGCCAACAGACCCTTACATAGATTAACAGACTTACCTTTAAATAGGTCAACATGTCTTACATAGGCTAACAGACCTACCTTTAAATAAGTTAATATGCCTTTACATACTAATAGGCCTAAGCCTTGAAATAAGCCAACGGGCCTACTCAAAACCAATAAGCTTTTGTTATAATTTAACACCCACATTCTAATTTTATAGATTCTCACTACTTTCTTACTCTAGTCTTTGGTCGATGTGGGACTTGGAGATATACCAAGTTGCTCACTTTCTTACTCTAATCTTTCTAGTCCCACATCGACCAAAGATCAGAGTAAGAAAATAGTGAGCATCTATAAAAGTAAGGGGTGAGTGTTATAGATGTTATCTACTTTCTTATTCTAATTTTTGATCGATGTGGGACTTGAAGATATACCAAATTACTCACTTTCTTACTCTAATCTTTCAAGTCTCACATCGATCAAAGATCAAAGTAAGAAAGTAGTGAACATCTATAAAAGTAAGAGGTAAGTGTTAACTTATTATTTTCATTCTAATAAATATATTACGTTAAATATATTAATAAATATATTATTTCTATTCTAACTTACTAACTTAAGTTTTAATTATTGATTTTTATTAAAATTTAATTAAAAAATATATTAATATATTATAATAAATTAATAAATATAATTATAATTTATAATTATTATAATAATATATATTATATTATATATAATTAAATAGGTCAGGCCGGCCTACCAAGCTTAAAAGGCCTATTAGATGGCCTGAGGCCTGACCTTTTTAGTTAAACAGGCTTTTAAAAAAGCATTGGCCTAACTTGTTTAGTAAACAGGCTAGGCCAGGTCAGACCTCAGGTAGGCTAGGCCATAGGCCCCTGATGGGCAGCCTGGCCTATTTCCACCCCTATCTGTCACCTAGTAAAGAGGTTTATATTATTTATTTCTTAAAGTCTTATTTTTTACTATTTACATTTTAGTCTCTTAAAGAATTACAAAAATTATATTTCTCTCTCTTCACATTTTCCCATATTCTCTCTCTCTTATGCAACAGAGTTTTCTCTCTCTCTCTCTCTTTCTCTCTTTTTTTCTCTCTCTACTGTCTATTTCTTTCTTTACTAGTCGACCTCTATATCTATGTTTATGGATGGTTCAGCCAAGAGGGGTATGATGGTTACAGGTTGTGGATCTAGGTTGCGCTGGATGACGCGGCGAAGCTCGCAGGCTACAGACAAGCTTGGCAGTGGGGAATGGTGGAACAGATGGCGGCTGGTGGCTGAGAATGAGGCGGGTTTGAGGGATTTGGTTGTTAGTAACAAGGTGGGTTTCATAGGGCTACGGGGAGTGGCGAGCGAGCGGCTTTGGCAATGTTAAGTCACAACGGCGAAGAAGGTTTAGTAGGGCCATGGGTCGTGTGGCTGTGGCTGTGAGCAGTGGTTGCGAGGTCGCCGACTATGGGTCATTGCTGGTGCTGTGGACCATGATGGTGGCTTTGAGGTGGATGGGAACTGTTTGTGCCAACGTGACGAGCTTGGGTCTGGGTGGTTCGAGTTACAGTGACAAGGTAGTCTAGCCATGAGGTCGACGATGGTTGATGATGGCTCAGGTGGGTTGCAGGTCCGACGATCCTAGGTCATGGATAATTTCTGATATGGCGAGTTGGGGCTCTTGTTAGGGTAACAATAGCAACAACAAAGTGGCCAAAGAGAAAATGAAGAGTTTTGATTGATATGAAATAAATGAAAAAAAAATAAAGGGTAGAAAAATAAATAAAAGTGGATTTTTTCATAAATAATAAAAACGGATAAACAAGTAAAAAAATTAGACATAATAGATAAAGTTAATAGAATATCAATACTCTAAATTCTTTCAAGAGCATTATAAACCTTTTCCAAATTTATATTTGTCTAAAGAGAAAAGTAAAAAATATAACCTTGTTATTAAATGTATTTACATCCTTAAGCTCAACTTTTCGCGTCACATGACTTCGTAATTATGAAATAAAAGTATTAACTAACTCAAAATATAACAAATATCATAATATTTAATTAGTTATATGTATTGGAGCACTCTAACTGTTTTCTCACTTGTACACTCACAATGAGCACACACACACAATACAGAGAAGAGGAATTTAAGAGATTTTTAATCACTGAATAATACTTTTTCTGATTTTCATTTACTTATTTATAGGAAAGGTACACAACCTAACTAACTCAAAACCAACTTTCTGTTATTAACTAATTCCTAACTAACTTTTTGTTTTATCTAATAACTACCACTAATCTGAATTATTCTCAATACACCCCTTTAATTTAGATTTATACAAGATACAACACCCAATTTCTTCCTAAGGAATTCAAACCTATCATTCTTCAATGGTTTGGTTAACAGATCAGTTACTTGTTCTTCTGTCTTACAATAGACCAGCTCTAACTTCCCTTTGTTCACTTGCTCTCTTAAGTAATGAAATTTGGTCTCTATATGCTTGCTCCTTCCATGTGCTACTGGATTTTTGGCCAAGTTAATTGCTAAAATATTATCAACACCAAGTAACACTGGTCCTTCTGATGACTAGCTAGAATGCAGTTATTTGTGCCCTATTTCTATGCTAGAATGAATGCTATGTCCTTGTTTAAATGCATATTTGGAGGGTTTTGTGCTTATATTTGTCATATTCTGATTCTAAGCCTTTCCGATGTGTTATTGTGCAAAACTGAGCTTTAATGATCATGAATTAGGTAAATTTATATGTAATACTGATTTGGTGTTTTCTCTATGATAGGAAGGGCTCCAAATAAGATGATATGTGGAGCATGTGAGTTAAAAGTGAAAAAGGAAGCCAAATTAGCCTTTCAGCAGTCACCGCCGCGGCTCAAGGTAGTGCGCACCGTGGCGCGCAAGCGCAACATCAGAATTCCATATTTGAACCCGAGGCGCGAGGGCCGCGGCGCTCACTAATGGGGGTCGTGGCGCAGGCCAACCGACCTAGCGAGGGCCGCGGAGCTCGTAAGTAGGGGGGCCGCAGCGCACGGTGGCCAGCTGAGCCTATAAATAGATTTTTACGCATTTTTCTCGGAGCTCTTTCCATCTCTCTCATTTTTTTCTCTGTTTTTTAAGGGTTCTGGCCATTTGGCCAGTTCTTTCTTTTTAGGTTTAGTTAGTTTAGGTTAATTTTAGGTTAGATAGCTTAGCTAGATCTTCATGGATGGTGGATTAGAGGCAATGATCAAAGGATTGAAGGAGGATTCAAGCTTCAGAGACAAATCAATGAGTTTCTTTCTCTCTTTTCCCTTTCTCTCTTCTCTTCCTTATCTTTTGTATAGAAGCTTTGTTTAGGAATACTATGGATCCTTTTATTTATATTAATGATGTGTTCTTCTCTGAGTTTGTGTGGATGTTTGATTATGGTTCAATCATTATCTGTGTTTAATGCTTGTTCTTGGTTGGCCTCAATTGCATGATCTTAATATTGGCAAATGAACTAGACATAGGGATTTATTGATATGGATATGGTGTGGTTGATACATGTTCGGCTATGAGCTGTTTCGTTAATAAGGTTTAATATACCTATTGACCATGTATAGTGTGTGATTGAGAATAGATCGTTCATGAGTGGAAGTTGTACTAGCTCTCAAGGAAACTATGTGAGTTAGGCAAGTAGAAACCAGGGTTGATTGACCTAGACATAGGCTGTTGACTAATAAAGATTCTCAAGCTAACCTAATCAATGCATTTGTGTTTATGAGGGGAATTGCATGTTATTGATAGATGTAGGGGGTGAAGGAGGATTTCCTGAAACCTAACCGCTTTTAGGTTTATTTCTTTTGTAGGTTAGATAGTTTTTATATTATTTTCCTATTTTTATGTCCTTGTCTAGAATTGATTAAGTTATTGGTTGATATTTAGCTTTATATCGTAATATCCTCGTGGGAACGAACTTTTACTCTGTATCTGTATTACTTGTGCGACCCGTGCACTTGCGGTTAGCAAATGGGCAACACGTTTTGACCCCTAACAAGTTTTTGGCGCCGTTGCCGGGGATATTTCATTATAAATGGTTTGCCTGATTAGATTCTAGTCCTGTCAACGCCTAACAAGTTTTTGGGTTGCCAGGGTTAGTTTTTATAATGCTAATATCAACAATGAGTTTGATTAGTTCTAATTCAAGTTGTATATAAGTTATATATAATCTATGTTTTGTTTATGTTTAGTTGTAGTTTCAAATAAGAAGCTGGGTGATTTCATTCATTCGAGGCCCTTGAGGGACGTCGCGAATCCTGTAGAGGATATCCTTGGATCAAGTTCTTGAAGACTACTCATCCGCAGTACTTCAATTTTGGTGACAAAGTCCTGCTGGGACTATAACTCAGGCCCTTCGTGGGAGGGTACCCCATGTTTATGTTTCATTCTTGTTTTTACTTTGTGCATAAATACATAGTATGTTAATATGTTTATTTGGTTAAATATGTTAATATATTAGTATGGTGTGTTTTGTTAGTTTTGTTAATATGTTTTTGTTAGTATGTTAGTATATATGTATGTTAATTAGGTTAGTTTAATGTTTTAGTTAGTTTTTAAGTTTTAAGTTATTTTAGGTTTGTATATAGGTTAAGTATGTTGTTTTTATGTTTTATTAGGTTTAGGTTGTACATTTTGTAATCTAGCTTTTTGAACAAGTTTTGTTGCAGCTAGAGAACCTTATGGACCATTCCAAGCAGCAAAACTGTCAGGGCTACTAAATTTAGCAGTTCAGGTAGCTGTGCCGCGGCCCAGGCATGGGTGCGCCGCGGCCCAGGTGGGCGTTTTCTGCAGAATTCTGCAGCTTTTTGGTAGCGCCGCGGCCCAGGCATAGGTGCTTGCCGCACATGCTACTGAGCCCTATTTTTGTGTTTTTTTTTTGTTTTGTTATTTTTCTCTATTTTTTATGTTTTTTTTTTATTTTTTTGTTTTGTAGTATTTAGTAATGCTCAGTACAAGTCTCAGGTTCCCTATAGACCATGTTCTTAATGATATATTTCATTTTAGGTTTGGGGGAATATCTTTACATGTTTAATTCATTTGTACTTAATGTTAACATGTATTGGTATTTTAAGTATGCAGTGGTTTTAGTCATTATGTTTTCGTGATTATATCTTCTTTTGACTATCACTGATGTGCTGATGACAAGATTTTCAATTTTCACATTATGCAAAAGATGTTATGCATGCTTGAACTTAGAAAAGTTGAATCTATTTGAATGCATGACATGTTGCAAGAATGCTGGTGTTATTTTTGGTTGTTCATGATTTGAAAGGTTGTTATTTGCCCCCTTTTCAGTGAAACCTTATGTGATCTTGATGCATGTGAAACGATTTAGTTGCTTTTGATGCATGATTTACATCTCACTTAGATGCAAGTGTAACTTTGAAAATGATAAGAGTGCATGTTTTGAGAATGTTTATGGGTGTACATGTAGAGTTTTGATTATCCTTGAAATTATTTTTGAACTCTCTTGAGGCGAAATCCTAAGTTGTACATGATTGAGGAACTGATTAGGGCATTATTTGGACCGATTGAGCCTTAAAAAGCTTTCCCTGATATGATGATATCCTTAGGTCCCTTTTTGAAGCCTTATACTGTTTGGCCTTATTTGTTTTTCATAACCATTGTGTTCGTTAACTTGTTAACCGTTCTAATGCATGTGAAAGCATGTCATTTTCTTCCTACCCTTATTGTTTGTTGAGTATATGATGTGTTATTTCTTGAAATGGGTCTGATGATTAGGGGTATAAATATTTAATACAAAATGAGCCTGAAGGAACCAGATGCAAAACAAAGAAAAGAAAAAGCATTGCTTTGCAAAAATAGAAGAGAAAAGAAAGAGAAAATGAAAAAAGAGAAAAAGAGAAAAGAAAAGCAAAAGCTTAAGAAAAGTAAAGTTCAAAAGCATTGACAATGGTTCTGGCAAGTTTTATGGATTCACAATTGAATACCCTGCTAGTGTCAGTTTGTGGCTCATTGATTGAAATAGTATGTTATGTGTCTCAATGTTTGTATTGTATCCTTTCTCGTTCATTTCTTTCGCCCATACCATTAGCCTAACATTATAAGCTGATAAAGTCCCTTTTGATCCTCAATCTTGTGTGATTTACATTAGTGGAGAGAGAGTTAATTTATAATCTTGTGGATTCTTTGAATCATATGCATGTATGCTTGTAAACTTATCTGAATGTGTATAACTTGATTAGAAGAAGTCTATCTTGCATGTTTGTGATAAATGTGAATTGCATGGAGAGTTTTCTGGCTTGATAGCATGTTGAGGATTGTATATGTGTGGAACTGTTTACGGGGCATTTGCACTTTTTGAGGATTGGTGCAACCATTACATACTAGTATTTGTTTTTGATTGAAAAAGAAGATTGAAATATATTTGCTGAATAAAAAAAATTGATTTTAATGTTTAAGTGATTTACTTAGTTCTATTTTGTTTTGCTCAAGGACTAGCAAAATGTAGGTTTGGGGGTGTGATGACTAGCTAGAATGCAGTTATTTGTGCCCTATTTCTGTGCTAGAATGAATGTTATGTCCTTGTTTAAATGCATATTTGGAGGGTTTTGTGCTTATATTTGTCATATTCTGATTTTAAGCCTTTCCGATGTGTTATTGTGCAAAACTGAGCTTTAATGATCATGAATTAGGTAAATTTATATGTAATACTGATTTGGTGTTTTCTTTATGATAGGAAGGGCTCCAAACAAGATGATATGTGGAGCATGTGAGTTTAAAGTGAAAAAGGAAGCCAAATTAGCCTTTCAGCAGTCACCGCCGCGGCTCAAGGTAGTGCGCGCCGTGGCGCGCAAGCGCAACATCAGAATTCCATACTTGAACCCGAGGCGCGAGGGCCGCGGCGCTCACTAATGGGGGCCGGGGCACAGGCCAACCGACCTAGCGAGGGCCGCAGTGCTCGTAAGTGGGGGGCCGCAGCGCACGGTGGCCAGCTGAGCCTATAAATAGATTTTTACGCATTTTTCTCGGAGCTCTCTCCCTCTCTCTCATTTTTTCTCTGTTTTTTAAGGGTTCTGGCCATTTGGCCAGTTCTTTCTTTTTAGGTTTAGTTAGTTTAGGTTAGTTTTAGGTTATATAGCTTGGCTAGATCTTCATGGATGGTGGATTGGAGGCAAGGATCAAAGGATTGAAGGAGGATTCAAGCTTCAGAGACAAATCAATGAGTTTCTTTCTCTCTTCTCTTCCTTATCTTTTGTATAGCTAAGCTTTGTTTAGGAATACTATGGATCCTTTTATTTATATTAATGATGTGTTCTTCTCTGAGTTTGTGTGGATGTTTGATTACGGTTCAATCATTATTTGTGTTTAATGCTTGTTCTTGGTTGGCCTTAATTGCATGATCTTAATATTGGCAAATGAACTAGACATAGGGATTTGTTGATATGGATATGGTGTGGTTGATACATGTTCGGCTATGAGCTGTTTCGTTAATAAGGTTTAATATACCTATTGACCATGTATAGTGTGTGATTGAGAATAGATCGTTCATGAGTGGAAGTTGTACTAGCTCTCAAGGAAACTATGTGAGTTAGGCAAGTAGAAACCAAGGTTGATTGACCTAGACATAGGCTGTTGACTAATAAAGATTCTCAAGCTAACCTAATCAATGCATTTGTGTTTATGAGGGGAATTGCATGTTATTGATAGATGTAGGGGGTGAAGGAGGATTTCCTGAAACCTAACCGCTTTTAGGTTTATTGCTTTTGTAGGTTAGATAGTTTTTATATTATTTTCCTATTTTTATGTCCTTGTCTAGAATTGATTAAGTTATTAGTTGGTATTTAGCTTTATATCGTAATATCCTCATGGGAACGAACTTTTACTCTGTATCTGTATTACTTGTACGACCCGTGCACTTGTGGTTAGTAAATGGGCAACACATTTTGACCCCTAACACCTTCCACTCCCAAATGCATCTGCTCGAGTAAGGTTTGGAGCCACATAGCTTGGCATGCACCAGTAGAGGCAGCAATGTATTCTGCCTCATAAGAAGACAAAGCTAAAACTGATTACTTCTTTGAACATCATGAGAAAGCAGTGTTGCATAGCTGAAAAACATAGCCACTTGTACTTTTCCGATCCTCCTTGTCACCACCCCAATCTGAGTCTATGAAACCAACAATGTTTCCTTTGCTTTGATTTCTGTTATTAGTGAATAACAGTCCAAAGTCAAGAGTCCCTTTCACATACCTCAGAATTCTCTTGGCTGCACACATGTGAGAGACCTTTGGATTTTTCATAAATCTACTCACCAAGCCCACTGCATAGAAGATATCTGGCCTGCTATTACATAGGTACCTCAAGCATCCTGCAATTTGTTTAAACAAAGTAGGATTTACTGCATCTTCATTGCTGTCTTTCACTAAATGAACTCCACATTCTACTGGAGTTCTAGCAGGATTACAATTTTGCATATTGAACCTCTTCAACACATCACTTGCATACTTTTTCTGATGAAGGAACAGTCCTTTGCCAGTGTGCATAAATTCCAAACCCAGAAAATAGGAAAGTGCTCCCAAATCTGTCATTTCAAACTTTTCTTTCATCTGCTGTTTGAATTTAGTAAGTTTATGTTCCTTTTCTCCTATAATCAATAAATCATCCACTTATAAGCATACCACCAAGGTTGTTTCACCCCTTCTTTTCTTCATAGATGCCATACTCATTAGTACACTTATCAAAGCCTTTTTCATGTAGGAATGAATCAATCTTCCTATTTCATGCCCGAGGTGCCTGCTTCAATCCATAGAGTGCCTTTCTCAGTTTGTACACCTTCTCCTCATGATTCTGCACCTCAAAGCCTGGCGGTTGCAGCACATAAACCTCTTCTTTAAGTGGTCCATTCAAGAATGCAAATTTCACATCAAGCTGGTACGTAAGCCAACCTTTGTAGCTTGCAATGGCTACTACTAATCTGATAGTTTCAACCCTTGCAACTGGTGAAAACACTTCCTGATAATCTAGCCTAGCTCTCTGCATAAACCCTTTCACCACAAGTTTGACCTTATACCTTGAAATTGATCCATTTGGATTCACCTTTATCTTATAGATCTATTTCACAGGTATAGCCTTCTTTTGTGGAGGTAGTGACACCAAGTCCCATGTTTTTTTTTCTCAAAGGAATTCAACTCTTCTTTCATTGTAGTAATCCACTTCTGGTTCTTCATAACTTGCTCAAAGTTTATTGGTTCTGCATCCACAAAAAGAACCATGTGGACCAGATCTCCTTCATTTGTTACTGTACTATCTGGAAACACTTCATAGTCTATCAATCTCCTTGGTGGCACTCTATTTCTCTGCAATCTCTAATTCATATATGGGCTGTTTACTACATGCTCCTCATGTTCAGTCATAGCAGAACTTCAATCCTCCTCAAGGTTGATAGAAACACCAACCTTTTGACCATTGCACTCTGTTATATTCCACTTCCACCCTTTAGATTCATCAATTATCACATCTCTGTTGTATACAATCCTTTTTGTTGTTGGATTATACAGCTTATAGGCACCTGTTGGATGATAACCAAGTAGAATAACCTGCTCACTTCTGTCATCCAGTTTCCTTCTTTTCTCCTCTGGTATATGCTGAAAACACAATGAACCAAATACTCTCAAGTGGCCCACATTTGGTCTTCTTCTACACCACACTTCCTTAGCAGTTATCAACTTCAGTTTCTTTGTTGGACTCCTATTCAACACATATACAACTGTGTTTACAGCTTCTCCCCAAAAACAATTAGGAAGAGATATACCTTTCTGCATGCTCTTCACCATATTCATCACTGTTCTATTTTTCCTCTCGGCTACACCATTGTGCTGAGGTGTATATGGAGCTGTCACCTCATGAAGAATGCCATTATTTTCACAGAATTGCTGAATTCTTTGGAGTTATATTCTTCACCACCATCTGACCTGAGCATCTTTATCTCTTTGCCACACTGTTTCTCCACCATTACTTTGAATTTTTTGAACACATTCAGCACCTCATCCTTCCTTTTGGTCAGATAAACCCATATTTTTTTGCTATGATCATCCACAAATGAGACAAAATAATTATTGCCTCTAAGTGTTACAGTCTGCACAGGGCTACATACATTCGAATATACCAATTCTAATAAATCAGTAGTCTTT
The DNA here is from genome assembly GCA_029884595.1 of Ormosia semicastrata. Taxonomy (NCBI): domain Eukaryota; kingdom Viridiplantae; phylum Streptophyta; class Magnoliopsida; order Fabales; family Fabaceae; genus Ormosia; species Ormosia semicastrata. The sequence continues at coordinate 42,510,766 of JAQQTO010000059.1, forward strand.
GATGGAACTTCTGATTTAAAAGAATTCCTAGGCTATTTTGCTTGAACACAGCCTTGGCAAACCTCATGTGGTTGCTGAATTTGAGGTAGGCCATACACAATTTTCTTCCTGCTCATTTCTTAAAGACTTCTCCAATTCAAATGTCCATATCTCATGTGCCACAACCAGCTCTCATCTATCACAGCAGCTGCCAAACACTTATATTGACAGGTTTGGATGTTAATCTTGAATGTCCAATTCTTGGACAAAGGCATTTTCAAGATTAACTTCCTTTTTTTGTCAAACAACATCAAATTTCCCTGCTTTAACTTCATTGAATAACCCTTCTCAAGCAATTGGCTTAAACTTAAAAGATTGGTCTTCATGCTTGGAACATAAAGAACATTATTTATAAAAGTCTGCTTACCATTTTTCTACTGAATCAGAATCTTGCCAATGCCTCCTACTGTAACCACACTGTTGTCTACAAACTTCACTTTGCTTTAAACCCTTTCATCTAAGTCAGCAAACCAATCTCTTCTCCCAGTCATATAATTTGAACAGCCTGAGTCAAGATACCAGAGATTGGTACTTAACTCATCATATGGTGTTGTGACCATAAGGAGAACTTCATCTGCATTGTCCTCATCTTGAGCAAATCCAGCTTCTTCATCAGCATCAGTGGGGTCCTTTTTGTGACAGCACTCATCTGCAAAGTGGCTATAGTGGCTACACACATAGCACTTCACTTTGCTTTTATCAAACTTCCTTCCTCTACCCCTTCCATTGTATGCTCCTCTCTTTGAGCTGCTCCTTCCATGATTTTGATAAGAGTTTTGCGGTTCTTGATAAGAATCTTGGAGTCTTTTGTCTCTTCTACGTCTTCCTCTTCCTCTGGACTTGCCTCTGCCACGACCCCTTTTATTCCTCCAACCTGTACTCTCTCCCTTCTTGAATTCTTGATCTTGAAGTGCTTGCTCTCCAACAGCTTTCCTAGCACTTCTTTCAGTCAATTTCAGCTCATGAGCTTCCAAAGAACCTTGAAGCTCCTCAATCTTCATCTTTTCTATATCTTTAGATTCCTTCATTTCAACAACAATATGATCAAACTTAGGGGTGAGGGTTCTCAACACTTTCTCCATCATCTGCTGATCTGTAACAGATTCTCCATAAGTCCTCATTGAATTCACTATCAATTATAGCCTGTTGAAGTAATCTGTAGTGGATTCTTGCTCATTCATGCACAGTAGCTCATACTGTCTTCTGAGAGACTGCAACCATACCTTCTTGGTCTTCTCAGCAGCCCCATATGCTTTCTGCATGTGTCCCAAGCCTCCTTAGCCGTTTTTACTTTGGAGATCTTCTCAAAGTTAGCAAGATCCATACATTGGTGAAACAAACATCGAGCCTTATAACCTTTCTTCTTGGCTACACTATCATCTTTCTCTGAAATTCCATCTTTTACAATCTCCAGAATTTCTTGAAAGCTAAGAATGGCTTCCATCCTTATGACCCAATAGTCATAATTCTTGCCATCAAGGATTGGCAAGTTAGAAATAATACTTCCATTTCCATTTGATAATGAAGCCATGATTGCAGCACACACACAGAGGCCCTGATCTTCTGCTCTCTGATACCAATTTCTATTGGAGCACTCTCACTGTTTTCTCACTTGTACACTCACAATGAGCACACGCAAAGAACACAGAATACAGAGAATATGAATTTAATGGATTTTTAATCACTAAATAATACTTTTTCTGATTTTCATTCACTTATTTATATGATAGGTACATAAGCTAACTAACTCAAAACCAACTTTCTGTTATTGACTAATTCCTAACTAACTTTCTGTTTTAGCTAATAACTACCACTAATCTGAATTATTCTCAATAATATGGATTTTATATATGGTCTCACATTTCAAAGCCACGATTCCCAGTCTCAATTATCAACTCGTAGAACTCGTGCGTATATTGGATGATATTGTGAAAGTGACCCAAATGAGTGAATGAAACAAGACACGAAAAATTAAATTATGGTCTTATGGATAACTAACTGAAACAAATAATGAGTTCAGGCCCACATCTGTGAACTCCTTTAAACATGCTTATAAAATAGTCCTCTATACACTCTTCACAACTCAAATAGTTAGGATGACATATATTACACAGTAAAAAATGTTATCTCTAGCTTTTTAGACTTATCTTTTAATTATATAACTTATTATTAAATAAGTGTAATTAAAAATTTTATAATAACAGTGGAACAAATTTAAATTCTTGTAAAAATATATTTAAAGTATATATGATAGTACTTCACAATTTTGTCACATTTAGGAAGGATATATATAGTTAAAAGAAGGGATAGTTAATTAGTTGGATGAGTAAATGTGACATCAAAGAGGAAATGGTAGTCATTAGATGGGTATGTAAATGTCATATTGAATAGAAGTTTGATTTATTGATTACAAATGAAAAACTGGCTGAAACAAAAATGGCATTCAATAGGACATGTTATTAATAAATCGGAGAAAAGTAGTTTTAAACAGTTAACTCTCTGAGACTATGACATGAGGGACACAGAAAAAAAAATTGTATAAAAGTGTAAATAATTTTGGTGTATAAATAACAAGGCCTTTTATCTTTCTCTTGTTTCTTATAGTGGCACTCCTCCTATTGGACAGACACATTTTTTTTTATAGCAAAAAGGTTATATCATTTCATTCAATAACAAAGACTCAATACAAGCTGAAATCAAATCAAAGACATGGTGACTATCAAAAAACCTTGATGCTCTAGCAAGAGTATGAGCAATATGGTTAGCTTGTCTCCTAGCAAAACCAATAAAATGGTCGTTAATAGAAATTAAACCTTCCCTACATTTGAGCAGAATGGAACCAAACTCAGTAGCATTAGATTTTGTTGATTGAATGCTATCAACTACATGTTTACAATCAAGCTCCATGATAACATTATGAAGATTCTGCTCTGATACCTAAGCAATGGCTTCCCATAACCCTGTTGCCTCTGCCTCATGAGCTGGTAGTACACCTTGATGAAGCACCATTTTTGCTTTGCTGAAGCTGCCAGCAGAATCCCGTAAACACAGTCCAATACCAAAACATCCAAGCTCTGTGAAAATAGCTGCATCAATATTACATTTTAAATATCCTTGTGGAGGCTTTTTCCATATATGGACCCGATTTTGTTAAGAAAGATCTTGAGTGGTGGATTTGTTCCTTACTGCCATGCGAACCTCCTGCCATTCCCGAAAAGCATCTATCGCCAGGTGGACTGAGATGTGAGGATCTAACTGGACATCATTCCAAACCTTGTCATTGCGTCTCCTCCATAGACACCAAAAGATAATGGTTATGTCTTGCTTTTGGCTTGTTGGGAGCACTTCCAGTAGTGAAAAGAAAGCACCTAAAAAAGATTCTGCACTATCGAATATATGTTGAATTACATTCTAAAAGCCAGCAGACATCCAAACAGTTTTCGAATGCTCACAAGCAAAGAAGATATGCCAAGATGATTCTGGGTAAGAATGACAAAAAGGGTAAATACTTGAGCATTGAACTCCTTTTTCAATTAATTGTTGCCTGGTTGGTAGGCAATCACGAGCCATGCTCCAAAAAAGGACTTTGTATTTTTGAGGAATTTGGAGTTGCCACAATTTCATCCAATGACCAGGCATGCGAAGGGCTGTGTTGTCAATCAAATTTTCCATGATGTAATGGTAGGAAGATCTAACAGAATATATACCATCCTTGGTAAAATTCCAAATAAGCTCATCATTTTGATTAGCAAAGAAGATAGGCATGGAAAGTATATTCGCAGCATCATGAGTATTAAAAATTGAAAGAATTAACTCACGTTTCTAGGAAACAGTATTGATATCAATCAAGTCTGAGATATGCATATCCTCTAATCCTGCATATGGTGCATTTGTAACATAAGGATTATCACTATCCCTTAGCCAAGGATCATACCAAACAAAAATACTGTGACCATTTCCCACTCTCCATCTCATACCGCCCTTAACCACTACCCGTGAAGCATGGATGCTACGCCAAACATAACTTGGATTATAGTCCAAAGGTGCCTCCAAGAAATCAGTATTAGCAAAATATTTAGCTTTGAAGACCTTAGTAACTATAGCATCATGGTCAGTAGAAAACTTCCAACCTTGCTTCCCTAGCATGGCTAAATTAAAAGCATAGAGATGACGAAAACCCATATCTCCATGTTCTTTTTTCATGGCAAGACGATCCAACTTAACCACTTGATTCCTCTACCATCTTGTTTGTTTGAACCCCACCAAAAAGAATTCAGCATCTTCTGAATGTCATCACCAAGGGAAGTAGGAAGCAGGAAAGCACTCATGCAGTAGGTTGGTATTGCTTGAGCTACAGATTTTATGAGCACTTCTCTACTAGCTTTAGAAAGGTGCTTTGCAATCCAGTGATGAATTCTCTTCCAAATTTTGTCTTTCAGATGATTGAAGAGAGACTTTTTGTTGCGCCCTATCATAAAAGGAAGACCAAGATATTTGCCTGTTCCAAGACATTCAATAACACCCAAAAAATTAGAAATATGAGCATGAGTATTGGGTGTAGTGTTTCTATTGAAATAAATCTCTGACTTCATGTAGTTAACTGCTTGGCCAGACGCTTAAAAATTTCTAAAATATATTTTAGAACTTTGACCTCTTGTCTTCTGCCCGACAAAAAAGAAAACAGACATCAGCAAATAAAAGGTGTGTGAGGAGAGGGGCTCCTCTACACACCTTAATACCATGTAAATCCCCTTTTGATTCAGCTCTATGTAATAGGGAAGTGAGTCCCTCCACACATATAATAAAAAGGTAAGGTGATAGTAGGTCACCCTGTCTAAGACCTCTCTCAGGAATAATAGGACCAACTGATTCTCCATTCACCAATACATTGTAAGTCACAAATTGGACACACATATTAATCCAGCCAATCCACTTGTCATCAAAGCCCATCTTATGAAGTAAAGCTTTTAGAAAATTCTAATCAACTCTATCAAAAGCTTTACTAATGTCAATTTTTAAAGCTATTTCCCCAACTTTTCCTTTTGTTTTACACTTCATATGATGTATCAACTCAATAGCTACAAGGACATTATCAAGGATGGAACGGCCCTAAAAAAAAGTAGATTGCTCTTGGGAAATACATTTAGGAAGAAAGGGTTTAAGACGATTTGCTAAGACCTTGGAAACAATTTTATAAAGGACATTGCATAGAGAAATAGGTCTTAACTCTTTCATGGAAAAAAGATTTTTATTTTTTGGGATAATGGAAATATTTGTGTGGTTTAATTGAGTGGGAAAAGTACCTTGCTCCAGCCATAAGATACCGGAATTAAAAATCTCATCACCACATAATTCCCAAAATTCTTTAAAGAAAGCTGGGTTTAAACCGTCTGGGCCTGGGGACTTGTCAGACTCCATAGAAAAAAGAGCATTACAAAATTCAATCTAGGCGCTAGCAAAACATTATTATCCTCATTAGAAATTCACCTTCTAACATGACTGATAGCCTCCTCCATGTCGGAACTCGAGCCCTGGTAAAGATTATTGAAATAATTTTTTGCCACAGTACATAGCTCTTTCTAATCGTACACGAGAGAACCATCCTCAACAGTCAATTGCATAACTTTATTAGCTCTTTCCCTTTCATTTGCTACAACATGAAAATATTTAGAATTCGAGTCTCCATGCTTACACCAAGAGACCTTTGACCTTTGCCTCCAATAGGTGTCCTCCTGTGCAAGAAGAGTCCCAAGACGCTCGCGAACTTCCTTCATCCTGTGAATAGAACGAGCATCATTTTTACCCCTTAGCAATTCCATCTCCTTTCGACAAGCAATAATAAGGGTTCTAAAATGGGTTCTCAAACGCTTTCCCCAAGCATCCAAATCATTCGAACAACACTGCAACTTGGATAAAAAATATGAGGAGGCTTCCCTGTTCCAACCCATGTTCACAACATCATGTAAATCATTTTCTAAGAGCCAAGAGTTTTCAAAATGGAAGTTGTGAAAATACTGCCTTTCCTCTCGGTCAAAAAGATTCAGCACTAGTAGGGAATGGTCAGACCTATTAGAAACAACATTTGAAAGCTTACAGTTTGGAAAAAGATCTAACCATTGCTGCATGGCCATTGCCCTGTCCAGCTTTTCTTCGATCTCATCTGGGGAACCCAAGCTTTTGAACCAGGTAAATTGGTATCCTATCAAAGGGATATCAATTAAGTTGGCATCAAAAATAGCATCCCGAAATCCTTAAACTAACCACTGGGGGTGGTCAACACGGCCCTTCTTCTCATCATGGGTAAGGAGATCATTAAAATCTCCCATGATACACCATGGTAATGACTCATTTTCAGCCAAAGATCTCAAAAGATTCTAAGAGTCTCTACGTTTACTTCTATCTGGGAAGCTATAAAAACTGGTAAAGCGCCAATGAGGCATGTAAGGAGCAAGAACTGCAACATTTATTGAGTTTGATGAGTAATTTAAAAGCTGGCAATCATACGGGTGTTTCCATAGAAGAGCTAGTCCTCCACTTCTCCCATTACAATCAACAGCAAAAGACGAATTAAAACCTAACTTTATTCTGATTTCTTCAATACGTTTAACATGCACCAAAGTTTCGATAAGAAAAATAACGTCCGGATGGTGCGTCCGAATAAGGTCACAGAGAGATTGAACTGCTTTTGGGTTGCCCAGGCCCTGGCAGTTCCAACTTAAAAAACTCATGATCCCTGGCAGGCCTGTTTGCCAGGGTCTGCCTGTAAAAAATGACTCTTCTGGGCACTATTGTCACCTTCCTTCGTAACCTCCATGGATGATGCTTCTGCATGTGCTTCATCATCTTTGGGTGGGACCGATGTAATTATGAGCTTTCTTTTTTTGTCCCCCACTATTAACTCCTCATTAATATTATCCTCCTGCATGGCATTCTCTTTTATGTGTGCTGAGTCCGTTGCAAGCATTGATTGGCTTTGTAAATATGGAAAGAGAATGTTAGGATCCCTATAAATCGTTGCCATCAAATTCGTGCGTTTTTGCACCTCCTTTTTTAATGCACCATGATTTGCAAAATGATCAGCATGATTGTTGGCAATAACTGCAGCTCCTTGAATTCCGCCAATGTCATTTGTATTGAATGTTTTTGAATTCTTTGTCAAATCTTCATCACATAGCCACCTAGCACCACTGTTGCTGGTTGTTCCCCTTGGCTCCGCCTTTAGCTCCGTCCCCCATGCATGTTCCCCATTATCAACAAGCATTATTAAAAGTTACTCGCAATACTCATCAATATGGCCTAATTTTCCACAGAGGTAACAAAAAGAACTAAGTCTTTCATATTTGAATTGGACTTCTCGAGCCTGCCCTCCAGGCTTCTTAATTTTCTTAGACTTTTTTAATGGCTTCCTAACATCAATGAGAACTCTCACCCTCATAAACTTCCTCCAGAGGCTCGTTCTATTCTTATCATCAAACTCCAAAAATTCCCCAATATAGTTACCTATACTCTGACCAACAGAATATGTAGAAAATCCTGCTGGCATGTTGTGGATTTGTACCTAAAAAGGAATTGTATACAGCGGTATTTGAGATGGAACTTCACCCTCTTTGATGACGCCCAAAATAAGAAGGTGCTTATCAAAAGACCAAGGACCTCCCTTTATCACCCTTTGGATATCAACATGATGAAAGAACTGAAAAAGATATATACCTTGTTCAACTTCCTTGATCGAGACTCCCTTCAAAGGCCGCCAAACCCCTGCCATACGTTCTTTCATAATATGCACCCTTATGGGCCTGTCGGTAAGGAACCTTCCAACAAGACAGAGGGATAGATCAGCATTATCCACTTCAGTTGTTTCTACCAGGACCACCAAATCTTCCTCATCTTCTTCCAACGTTAGATTTGCCAGACTAGCGTGTGTCATATCAAGGCAAGAAAACAATGTAAAAGTGAATAGAGAACAGAAGAGAAAAAAGGAAAAACTCTCACAATATGAATAAAGAAAAGAAAAGAATTAGCAAAAACTCTCACAAGGAGAGAAGCTTCTCATAGAGAGAGACCTTTATACGTTAAAAGTTAAAATATATTCTTTTAAAGAGGGGAGAGCACTTATTCTCATTATTTACAATTTGGAGTGTATCATTCAAGAAGCTCAACTATACGTATAATCTTACATCTTTCATATCAAATAATATTTCAAGAATTTTGTTATTTGCATGCTAAAATAATTATACTTATTTTATATTTTCTTGTTTTAAAAAAATAATGTTAAAATGTATATCTCTTATTTTATTTTAAAAAAATAATATAAAAGTAATATAATAAAAATAATGTACAAATAATATTATTCAATTAAGTTTCAATTCAAGCCATGGATTCCTATCTTAAAATCGAGAACACGCTAACTTTAATTAAGTGCAATCATAAAATTAAGAGAAAATCAATGTTAAGAACCATTAAATAATAATATTTAATTTAAAAAATAAAAAATAAAAAATTATTTAAAAAATTATTCAAATTTTAATTAAAAAATCACTTAATTTTTTCTAATAGTCAATATTTTCCTTAATAAAATCTTCGGTCCTTCGTTCTCTTTTATGAGTTTGTTGCATTAGAGTGGGAAAGGTAAGCCACCATTTGGGGTTACTCTTTAATCTTCATGAGGACCATGACCATAACACTACATGACCACGTCTCTCTTTATTCCCCACAACAATGCAACATAAACCCGTACAAAAATGCAAGTTTAGTTTGCCACGTGTGTAGATCTAAAACACAACTGATTCTATGGTGCACCTGCTCATTATGGAGCATGGGTGCATCATTCAACTTACCTGTTATTAGAAGTCACTTGTGATAGTAGCCTGTAATGTCTAAGTCTAATAAAAATATATTAAGTGGGTCCAGTTTTTTGTTTCTTTTTCGTGAGAAACCATGGCTACACCGAACTACAGCAACACCTTCACCACAAACTACCTGCTTCAACCAAAAACACCATAACCTCGCCATGAACCCAATGACACCATGAGCCAATGACCCAAGCACCACATGTAGTGAAAAACACCGTAGCCACCAAACCTGTAATCACCATGGTAACCACCACTAGTCACCGAGCCGCCACGCACAGAGACGCCCTCAACCCAGCTGGCCTAACCATCCCGCCATTCCTCCGTCGCACCTGCCATTTGGAACTGGAACCGGCCGGAACCAGATCCACCATCCCAACCATCAAGCCTGTAATCACCATGGCAACCACCTCCGCTATTACCGAGTCCAACCTTTGCCTACATCGCCTTCAACCAATAATGAACCCATCGCTGATAGTCTCGAATGCATCGTTTGTTGCCTCCACCCACGAACCAGTATCTTGAACAACCCCCTTCCCACGAACCAATGGTAACTCGTGCCACCTTGACATCACAACCAACCAACCAAGAGTTTCGAACCACCATGACCCTCTAGACATGCCACCCAAACTGCACAAATCGTCCCTGCGTGCCTTCAAGCCAGCTCCGTTCACAAACTGAGCCACACCACCTTGATGCTTCTTTCTAAGTTTGTTCTTCCCTGCTCCATTAACTTTAGGCTAAGATTGTATATTTAGTAATTGATTGAATGAAATGGAATAAAATGAGGTGAATTGAGATGAGATGTAATAGAGTGAGATAAAAATATTATTTTATTATTTAAATATTTTAAGATGAAATGAAGTAAAGTTATTATTTTATTATTTGAAAAGTTAATGAAATAATAAAAGTTATAACTTTATTTTTTTCATATTACTCTTTTGCGAACACATTAATTTTAGGCTATGAAATTAATGTAATACAATTTTAATTATAATTATAATAAAAAATGATTTTATCTTATACGTTTTAAATTAGTGAAAAAAAATTGATAATTTTTTATGAGATGAGATAGGATCCATGGCACCCACTTCTATCATATTTTATTATTTTTTAACATAACTAAATAATAAAATTTATCTCTATCTCATCATATTTCATTTCATTCCATTTAATTCTACCAATCCAAACATAATATTTAGTAGCAAAACATTTTTAATAATTTTATAGTTTTACCACCTCAGTAGGTTTTCAGTAAATAACTCCGGCCATTGATCAATTAGTGAGCATATCGAACGGCTCATATAGAAGGAGCATGTTAGACTATGCCCTAAAGCACTTAAGATCTCAAAAGAACAAATTTTAAGTTTTGGGTTTTGTCGTTTAGTGTATTGGGTAATGAGAAAAAAAAATTGGAAACTTGTTTGAGGCAATGTTCGGCGCAAGATTGGGTCCTGAGGCAGCAAAGCCACTTTGTGTAATAGATCATAGGGTGCCCAAAGTGTATCCAAAGGATTGGGCCCATTAGCATCCAGTCGAGGTCATGGCTTACTTTTTCCACTCCAATACAACAAACTCGCGGGACTACGATGCAGATCCCTTTCAGAGACCATGAAAATTGACAGCCCCGAGGCTGTATGCTGGTTTCACCTGTGATCCAAGGGAGTAATATTCCTTGCAAACACAAGCAAAAATGGTGGTAATGAACTCATCTGCTGTTGCAAAGAGAAGTAAAAGTTTTTTTTTTTTAACAGAGAAGAAGAGATGAAGGATTGAAAATTTTATTAAAGGTAATATTCTATCATTTGATAAAATAATAACTTATTATGGTAATTTTCTAAATTATCCTCAACTAATATTTTATTTAAATGAAGTCTTAATTTAAGGTGAGGCTATTGAGACTAAGTGAATTAAAAAAGAGAGAAAAATAAATTATTTTCTCACTTTGCTTTTGTTCATTGTTATTATTATTATTATTTTATTTAAGCTAAAGACTTTTTTTAATAGATCACTGCAAATAACCATCTGAATGGTCATATATGAGTCACTTTAGTAACATTAAGTTTAACAATTTTTTTAAAAATAATGATTTTAATATATATATATATATATATATGGATTAAATACGTAAAAGCACTATCGATGAATTTAAGTAAACAATATAAAAAATACCTTATTAACGATGATTTATAATTCAAAATTAAATTAGGTTGTTTTCATATATAAATTTACTAAGATCAATCATTTCAAGTAGATTGACACTTAAATAAATTTTCATGTGTCTGATTGATAATTTGATATATACTTAATTTGATTTTATAAAAGTATTTAAATTTTTTCCTAAACTAAAAATTTAATAAGTATATAATATTAAATTTATAAATTGTAAATATATAACTAAAAATATAAACAGGAAGAAGTTTTTATTAAACAAGTTTTAGATTTACTTAAGAAAAACTGTTAATATGATTTATGAAAAATGTAAATAAAAAGGTTGAATTAAAATATAACTAAAAATTATTACTAAAATAAATAAATGAATTATTTGAAATCTAAATGTATAATAATTAAGTGTAGGTAGTAAAAAAATTAATTTAGTAAAGAGATAAATTAATGATTTTTTTTTTTTTAAAAAGAGATAAGTTAGAGAAGGATATTGTAGATAATTAAAATTATAAGAAATTAAAAATGAGTGTGAATAAACAAAAAAGATTACCAATAACTTCACCCTATATATCATTCGGTAATCTCCATCCTCTTCACAAATCAAAGAGTCATAGTATGGGACTTTAAAAACAAGGGCTTTGCTGGCCTTATTCTGAAGCCGGCCATAGTTTCATTTCAAACTATTATACATGTAGAGAGGGCAAAATGGGCCAACTCACACCGACCCGCCTCAATCCGCTAAAATGTGAGGTGAGACGGGTTGGTCCATTTTAAGAAATAATTTGGAAGAGTCAACTCACTCTGCTTTAAAAGCGGGTTGGCTTGCATATAAAACAAAATGAGAAGAGAAAAAGTAGATAAGTTTGGTCAAGGCCAAAACTTAATCCACCTAAAAAATAAAAAAAATATATAAAAAATCAATAAATACAATAAAAAAAATAATGGTAAAAAATTACAAATCACATATTTAAAATATAATTTTTAAAATAATCTAATTAAATATTCAAACATAAATTATATAACATCAAAGTTAATTTTTTATTTATAATATTACTTATTATTTTTTTAAAAAAAAAAAGAAATCAACCCATTGAGTTAACCCGCCCCTACCCCGCTTAATCCTCGGGTTAAATGGTTGGGTTATGCAGATTTAAAAAAAATATGAGTTCAATTCTTGAACTCAACCTATAAAAAAAAATAACTTAACAAATTAATTTAACAGATTAAACTCATTTTACCAACTCTATATACATGCACCGATACACATCTCGGTCTATATGGTTTTCAGCCACAGCGGACAAACGATCATTTTTGTCTTTGGTTGAGGTACTATATAGTTTGTTTGATTACTAAATTTTGTAATCCCATGTGATCATTCACGTGGGTTTTTGTTTTAACATTAAAATAGATGTATAGCCGTACGTCCAGAGGATAATGTTTTCCATAGTAAAATTTAAGGAGTCCACATCAACACTAGCCCTTTGTTTGTTTCAAGAGAAAATGGAAGGAGAGAAAATGAGAGGAGAGAAAATAACAAGAATATTCCATTTTTTCCTATTTGACAGTGGAGAGAAAATAAAGAAAAGAGAAAATGTGGTGGTGGGACTCACGTTTTCAATTTTCTCTCCTTAGATGCGCAAAAAACAAAAGAGAAAATGTGATAATTTAATGAAATAACCATTTTATCCATACCCAAATCTCTTTCTTCTTCTTCCTCAATATAAAAGGTATATTAGTCATTTTATATAATTCTATTTTCTTTCTTCTCACTTTTCTTCTCAACCAAACAAAAGAAAGAAAAGTTTTTATTTTTTTTCTTTTTATTTTCTCTTAATCCAAACAATAGGAGAGAAAATACAATTTTCTCTCTATTTTCTATCTTTTCTATTTTTTATCTTTCTATTTTCCCTCCTCATCCAAACAAAGCATAGATAAAAAAATTTCGGATGAAGTGACTGTCCACCTCTATATATTTGTTGCTCTTACAAAACGAAATTAGAGAAAATATGAAACGCGAATTGATTATCACATACATAACAATTATACACCACACATTCCTTATGTAATCATCAACAAGCAGAACTCGTGCGTATATTATATAAATATCGTGAAAGTGACCCGAATGAGCAAATGAGTAAATGAAACAAGACACGGAAGAATTAAATTATGGTCATATATGTACCCAAAAAAAAATTTATGATCTTATGGACAGCCAACCAAAACAAACAATTAGTTCAAGCCCAGATCTGTGAACTCCTTTAAATCTGCTTATAAAATAGTCCTCTGTACTTGTTTGTCTCTTCACAACTCAAATAGTCAGGGTGACATATATTATACAGTAAAAAATGTTATTCCTACATTTAGCTTTTTACACTTATTTTTAACACCTATCTTTTAATGATATAACATATTATTAAATAAGTGTAATTAAAAACTTTATAATAACAGTGAACAAATTTAAATTCTTGTAAAATATATTTGAAGTATATATGATAGCAGTTCACAATTTCTGTCACATTTAGAAAGGATATAAAGGAACTATTTGGGATACAGTATTAGACTTGATATAAAAAGTTAATATAATACATTATTATTTTATCAGTTGTTTGTTATAAATATTATATTGTATAAACTTATCTATCAAATTTCTCTTATATATTAAAATGATAGATAACTTAATCAAGCTTTGATGAGTCAGATTAGGCTTGATTATGTTTTGTTGTATAAACTAGTATAAAGATTTTTTCATTACAATTTTAAACATCTTGATATCCTCAACCATTACGTATTAGGTATTATATTATCGGATTTTATACTATCATATTTAATACTACTAAATCTTATCATATCCTTCATACCAAACGAAGATGGAAGGTGAGTAAACGTGACATTAAATAGAGAAGATGGAAGTGCTTGTCATTAGATAGGTATGTAAATGTCATATTGAATAAAAATTTCTTATACATAATACATCTTAATTTAAAATAATATATATCTTAAATAAATTAAAAAGACACATAATTAATCTTAGATAAATATATATAGAAAGCGTATGTAGTAAGAAAAATGTTTATTATAAGATATGAGAAGAATAAATCTTAACTATTAGATCTTATATGAGTGGTCAAAATTAGAACATAAATGCATGTGACTTTTTTAAGTGGTCACATGACTTTTAAGCAACTTTTAATCTTGACTATTCATGTATGGTCAAGATTTACTCCTTTCACCCTCTCTCAATAAAAACTTCTCTTACTAGATACGTCATATATATATATGTATAGCGTATCTAGTGAGAGGAGTATTTATTATAAGATATGAGAGAAGTGAGTCTTGACCATTGAATCTTATATGAATAGTTAAGATTAGAATATAAATGCATGTGACTTTTTTAAGTAGTCACATGACCTTTGAGTAACTTTTAATCTTGATCATTTATGTATAGTTATATTGTAACATCCTACTCTAATATTATAATTATTACAATTATTTATTTAATATATTTACTAAACAGTTTGATAAAATAATAACTTATAATGGTAATTTTCTAAATTATCCTCACCTAATATTTTATTTAAATTAAGTCTTAATTTAAGGTGAGTTATTGAGACTAAGTGAATTAAAAAAGAGAGAAAAATAAATTATTTTCTGAATTTCCTTTTGTCCGTTATTATTATTTTTTATTTTTATTTTATTTAAGCTAAAGACTTTTTTTAATAGATCACTGCAAATAACCATCTGGATGATCATATATGTGTCACTTTAGTAACATTAAGATTAACAAAACTTTTTTAAAAATAGTGATTTTATATATATATATATATATATATATATATATATATATGGATTAAATACGTAAAAGCACTATCCATGAATTTAAGTAAACAATATAAAAAATACCTTATTAACGATGATTTATAATTCAAAATTAAATTTGGTTGTGTTCATATATAAATTTACTAAGATCAATCATTTCAAGTAGATTGACACTTAAATAAATTTTCATGTGTCTGATTGATAATTTGATATATACCTAATTTTATTTTATAAAAATATTTAACTTTTTTCCTAAACTAAAAATTTAATAAGTATATAATATTAAATTTATAAATTGTAAATATATAACTAAAAATATAAACAGGAAGAAGTTTTTATTAAACAAGTTTTAGTTTTACTTAAGAAAAAATTTTAATATGATTTATGAAAAATGTAAATAAAAAGGTTGAATTAAAATATACTAAAAATTATTACTAAAATAAATAAATGAATTATTTGAAATCTAAATGTATAATAATTAAGTATAGGTAGTAAAAAATTTAATTTAGTAAAGAGATAAATTATTGATTTGTTTTTTTTTAAAGATAAGTTAATGAAGGATATTGTAGATAATTAAAATTATAAGAAATTAAAAATGAGTGTGAATAAACAAAAAAGATTACCAATAACTTCACCCTATATATCATTCGGTAATCTCCATCCTCTTCACAAATCAAAAAGTCATAGTATGGGAATTTAAAAACAAGGGCTTTGCTGGCCTTATTCTGAAGCCGGCCATGGTTTCATTTCAAACTATTATACATGCACCGGTACATATCTTGGTCTATATGGTTTTCAGCCACAGCGGACAAACGATCATCTTTGTCTTTGGTTGAGGTACTATATAGTTTGTTTGATTACTAAATTTTGTAATCCCATGTGATCATTCACGTGGGTTTTTGTTTTAACATTAAAATAGATGTATAGCCGTACGTCCAGAGGATAATGTTTTGCATAGTAAAATTTAAGGAGTCCACATCAACACTAGATAAAAAAATTTCGGATGAAGTGACTGTCCACCTCTATATATTTGTTGCTCTTACAAAATGAAATTAGAGAAAATATGAAACTTGAATTGATTATCACATACATGACAATTATACATCACACATTCCTTATGTAATTATCAACTCGCAGAACTCGTGCGTGTATATATATGTATATGTATATATATAGGAGAGGATCGTTACATCGATATAAATTAAAATTATTTTTATATTATTAAATATTTTTTATTGAATAATTTTTTTATTAAATTTATCATTGAATTAAAATTTTTTATTATATAAATTATATTTATAAAATCTTATATTAATTTAAAATTATTATATATTTTATTAATATACGTCAAGATTAATATAATATGACGTATATTTTTGAAATCATTTAATATAATTTTATATTATCAGATTTTATATTATTAAATTTAATATTATCAAATTTTATTTAATCATTTTTATCAAACAAGCTCGTATAGTTAAAAGGTGTGATAGTTAGTTGAGTGTGTAAATGTGACATTAAAGAGAGTGGATGGAAGTGCTTGTTATTAGGTATGTAAATGACAGTATCACTATGGCATAAATGAAAGTTGGCAATTGCAAGAGGGAATATTACCCGCATCTCCATTATGCAACTGAAAACACTCCAAAACCCATATTTTTTTAAAAGAAACAAGAAAACAAAACCCATATTTTTAAAAAGAAATAAGAAAAGAAAAAGAAGGAAGAGCTGAACTCTGAAACCCCTTCAAATCTTCTTATAAATAGCCCTTTGTACATGAATGCCTCAACACAACTCAGAAAGATAGATATATCACAGAGAGAGACTAAGAGAGATGGCGTTGAACAACGTGGTGCTGGTGAAGGTAGCTGTCTTGCTTTTCCTCATGGGATTTACTGCAACTGTTGATGCTCGCTTCGATCCAAGCTCCTTCATCACTCAAGTGCTCACAAATAGTGATGCCAGCTACTTTTTCAAATCGTCAACCACTCCGTGCTGTAATAATTGCATCTGCACAAGGTCAATACCTCCTCAATGCCAGTGTCGAGATATTGGAGAAACTTGCCACTCAGCTTGCAAAAACTGCGTTTGTGCACTATCATATCCTCCACAGTGTCGTTGCTTTGATATTACCGACTTCTGCTATGAACCATGTAACTCCACTGAAGCTGAAGCTCACTAAGAATGAGCAAGTTCCAATAAGTATGATGTGAGACAAAGCCCCTTAGGCTTTGTTTGCATGTATGGGAATGCTAAATAATTAACCACTGGAATAAAAGCTACGCACTTGGCATGCAGTTTGCTTTTTGCAAACTGCTGGTCATGGTGTTTTTTAATTTAATAGTTTTTTCTTAATTCCTCCCTTCTCTATAAATTGCATATCAAATTTATATAAGTAAATTAGGTTTTTTTAACCAGTGTTCTTAATTCCACCTTTCTCTTTGTGTGTATTGATAATTCAGGATCTGGGTCATAAATAAAATATCATATATTCATTCATAATATATAAATTTAGAGGATGAAAAATTCGTGGGTAGTTGCTTAAGGATATCCTATGTGTACTTAAACTTCTCAAAGCTCTTTTGGATGGAAACTTGATAATTTGATGTGCAAATTAATGCATTCCTTGACTTCCAGTTGCTATCTCGCGTGAACAAAATCAAATCCCAAGTTAGTCACAGACACCTCTAGCAGCAGGAAGGTTGAAGGAGTAAGGAATGAGAAATTTCTAAGAATGGTGAAAAAAAAAATTATCCTGTGAGGAGGAAGGATTTGGGGTAGAAGCCTGGGAGGGTTTGAAGAGGGAGGAGAAGAGCTCTTGCAGACAAGGAGCTCCGAATTTCCTATGTTAGGATTTAAGTAAAATGAAATTTGCATATTTGCCTCATGAACTTTTGATGTTAATTTGTAAAAGCAGCCCAATTTTTTTTTTTGTCACCTTCTACACTCTCCCACAAGATTTTTACTCGTAACGTATGTTTGTACGGGGAGTTTTGAAAGAAAAAATAATGAAGACTTATTTTTTATTTTTAAATTAAAATAATTATAAAATATTTATAAAAATAATTAAAGGATTATTGAAAGATTATGTGATTATCTTTTATTTTATTCTTTTATTTTTAAAAAATCTCATATAAAAAATATTTATTCAAAATAAAAAATAAATTCTCTTTTTTTTTTTTTTTTCAAAATCTTCCAAAACCTTAACTCTCAAATATATCCTTAAAAAATTTGTATGCTTATAAAAAAACTTGGACCACTTTTCTTATTTTTCACACATTTTTTTAGCAAATAATTAACTATATATATAAATTTTTTGTTACCAATTTTAAAAAAAGAGGTCCACGCTTCTTGTATATAGATCTAGATATATGAAAATATTATTAATTAAAATCTATAAAAAAATTATATATACAATTATTTATAATGATAAATAAATAAAATGTAATTTCTATTTTAAGTTATATATGTTGTCAATATCAATTGTTGATTTAATTTTATGGTGGGTGCATGGAGTATTTCCCATGCTATACAATGTAATATAAAAGTAAAGTTGTACTACATATGAATGTGGTACCAAATTAAAAAAAAAAAAATGAATGCAATAGTAAGTATACAATATACAAAATAAGCTATTATTTCTACAATTACTTTTACAAATACATATGCTAGGCTGTCTACCTTTATGTATTTGTTCATCTTATGAAAAAATAAATTCAGAAAATAAGAAATGTAAATTCATTTTGGGTTTTGCTAATAAAAAGAATTCAAAATTAAAAATTTTAAATGAAAATAAAAATATTTAATATATTAAAAATTAAAAAAAAATATCTTTTTATTTAAAATTTTTGTTTTAACTTTTTAATAAATATTTTAGGACACTTGTTAATAAAATCTACTTATTTTCACATACCAATTATACATAAGCTCTTTTATTTTCTCCAAGTCGTATTTCTTAAATGTTTCAGCATTCATATATATATATAATAATAATAATAATAATACAACCATTATATTCGACATCAAATAATACATACACTTATTTTTATATTTCATCTAATATTATTTATTATACATATTTTTTATCATTTTCTCTTATTCAATCACATTTATTAAAAATAATATAAACAATAATACACTTCTAAAACGAAGTATAAAAATATCTTTATCCATAATAATAATGTTTTTTTGTAGCTCCTTAGTCGTCATATATGAACGTAAAAGTCTTTTTTGTGGCATAGCCAAAATTAGTGGCAACCCACTTTTGTGGAAAATTGTGGCAGCTAAGAGTCTTATGGTAGCTGGTAGGAGGAGGTTCTCGCCTATAAATAGAGACCTCCTCCAAAGGTTTTAATCATCTAATTTTTATAAAGAAATATCACATAGTATTTTTTGAAAGTTTTTTTTATTTTATATAAATAGATGTGTATTTTCTTATCTCAAGAGAGAGTATTATTATTCTCTATTTATAATTAGAGAGAAGTTGTAATTTTTTCTTTCATATAGTGAAAACTTTCTAGTCTTACCCGTCGTTTTTCTCTCATCATTAAAAGAGATTTTTCACGTTAAATATTTTGTGTCAGTTTTAATTTTTTCAACTCTATTTTAGTTAGGGGTGTAAATTGGTTCAGATAATTGACCAATCAGATCAATCCAAACCAAACCAATTAAATTAATTTGGTTTGGTTTAGGTATATTGATTGGCTCAGATAAAATTTAAACCAATTAAAACTTAATTGGTTCGGTTCTCAGATTTGAAATTTCAAAACTGAACCAAACCGAACCAAACCAAACCATATATTTATCTATTTTATTTTTTAAAAAAAATTTACGCTACAACATTTTTTGGCTATTATTTATTTTTTGTTTTTTTGTAATACTTTCTCAGTTTCCAACCTCTAAAACGTCGTTTTCTTTCAACACAAAAGACTAGAAAACTCCTCTGCCAAAATATTCAGTTATGCTCACCGGCACTACAGTTCTGGCTAGGAATATACTATCAGGTGTTATTCCAAAAACTCTTGGAGAGGTGAGAGACTTAAAAACTTTAGATCTTTCCTTCAACCAACTCTCTGGATCCATTCCTATTGAACTTCAAAATCTACATGTCATTCAACTTTTGAACCTCTCTTATAATGATTTAGAAGAAATCATTCCTAATAGTGGAGTTCTCCAAAATCTTTCTGTTATCCATTTAGAAGGCAATAAAAAACTTTACTTGTATTTTGCATGTGAGCCTCATGGCCATGGAAGAAGGCATGTCAGACATTATATCATCATAGCTACAGTGGTAACACTGATACTATGTCTGACAATTTGCTTGCTACTATATATAAAGAATAGAAAAGTGAAAGTAACAGCAACAACATCATATAAACTTGGAAGCTTGGAAACGATGAATTGACTTTAAATGCTTAGTATTGACTTTAAAAACAATGAATTTCTAGCTCTAGTTTATGAGTACTTAAGTAATGGGAGCTTGAAATATTAGATTAATGGGAAGAGAAAGCATGCAAATGAAAATGAGTTGAACCTTATGGAGAGACTGAATATAGATATTGATGCTGCTTGTGCATTAGATTACTTGCACAACGATAGTAAAGTTCCTATTTGCATTGTGATTTGAAACCCAACAATATTCTCTTGGATGAAAATATGACTGCAAAGGTTGTAGACTTTGGATTCGCTAAGTTGGTGATTCAAAGTTCAACTAATCAAGTCTCTATTAGCTCCACCCATGTCCTTAGGGGTTCAATTGGTTACATATATACCTCCAAGTTAATAGCCTCACAACTTTCTCTTAATTGAATAGTAGTAGTATACAACTTGCTAAGTTAAATCTCTCTTGAATAATTTTTTAACTTATTCAAATATAATTTCTTAATACAAATATTAATATGTTTCTTTGTTCCCTCTTTATGAACATTTTAATACATATTCTAAAATATGAAATAATTGTTAGTGTTAAAATCAATAAGTTTGATTCCATTTCTAAATTTTTTTTCATAGGTTTATTATGTAATTTTTTGTTATAAAAAGCTAATTATTTTGTTAATTTTTATATTAAAAAATGGCCAACTCGATCACCTAAACTAAACCAATCCATAGATGTTCAGTTCAGTTTTGTTCGGATTTGGCTATAAAAAAATACGAAAATCGAACCAAACTAAACCAATTGATTTTGATTGATTTGGATTTATTTTTCCTCAAAAACCAAACCAAACCAAACCACCTACTTACACCCCTAATTTTAGTTGTGTTACTGTTTCCATAACTTTGGTACCCTACAGTGGTATCAAAGACACGAATACTATTCACTATTACTATTCATGTTGGTACTATTCACATTGTGGGTATTGTTCACAGTTACGATTCACACATGTGGTTGTATACTTTTACAGTATTGCTAACATATAAGACATTTGTCCCGATACGATATATATATACTATTCATTATTACTATTCATGCTTGTACTATTCACGCTGTGGGTACTGTTCATGATTCTTATTCACACGTGTGGTTGTATACTTTTGCAATATTGTTAACGTATAAGAGGTTTATCTCGATACGGTATATATATACAATATTGTTCACGTATACGATACTATTCACAGTAAAATAGAGTAAGTCGGTCTAGTTACGAAACAGATTATTATCAATATCATGGCGATAAAATATGAGATTGAGAGGTTTAATGAGAATAATTTTTCCTCATGAAAACTGAAGATAAAGGCAATCTTGAGGAAGGATAATTGCTTAGCAGTAATTGAAGGCAGACCCACTGGATACTTGATGACAAGTGGAAGGAGATGGATGACAATGCTGTTGGCAACCTACATCTAGCTTTGGCAGATTCAGTTTTGTCAAGTGTTGCAGAAAAGAAGACAACGAAGGAGATTTGGGATGCATTCACCAAATTGTACGAGGTCAAGTCACTTTATAACCAGATATTCTTAAAAAAGAGGCTTTATACTCTTCGAATGAGTGAATTCACGACAATAACGGATCATATCAACAATCTGAACATGCTATTTTCCCAGCTAACGGCATCAGATTACAACATGGTGAAAAATGAACGTGTAGAGCTTCTACTTCAAAGTCTACCTGATTTTTATGATCAACTCATCATCAACATAACAAATAATAATATTGTTGATAGTCTTCAATTTGATGATGTTGCTGCTGTTATTCTTGAAGAAGAATCTAGGCAGAAGAACAAGGAAGACATATTAGAAAGCTCAAAACAAGCAGAGACTTTGTCGATGACGAGAGGAAGATCAACAGAATGTGGCTCTAGTGGGAGCCGAAATCAGAGTAGATCAAAGTCACGAAGAAGTAAGAACTTCAAATGCTACCATTGTGGCATGAGAAGACACTTGAAGAAAGATTGTTGGTACAACAAGAAAAATGTAGGAAAAGCTTCTGAAGCAACAACCTCTCAAGGATATATTGCGAGTACCTCTAATGATGGAGAAATCCTTTATAGCGAAGTAGCAATTGGTTTAAAAGGCAAAAAATAACTCACTAATGTTTGGATAATGGATTCAGGAGCAACATGGCACATGACTTGACAACGAGACTAGTTTAGTTCTTATGAACCTATCTCAGAAGAATCTGTGTTCATGGGAAATGATCATGCCTTGGAGATTGCTGGAGTTGGTACTGTCAAAATAAAATTACACGATGGTATTATTCGCACAATTCAAGGGGTACGACATGTGAAATGTTTAAAGAAGAATTTATTATCTATTGGGCAATTGGATGACCTCGGGTGCAAGACCCATATTGAAAGTGGGATCTTGAAGGTGGTTAAAGGCGTTTTTGTGGTGATGAAAGCAAAAAAGATCGCGGAAAATCTATACATACTTAAGGGAGAGACGTTGCAAAAAGCAGACGCATCAGTTGCATCAGCCGACCAAGAAGAATCAACGATAATGTGGCATAGCAAATTAGGCCATATGTCAGAACGTGAATTGAAGATTCTTGCAGAACGTGATCTCCTTCTTGGGCTCAAATCAGTAAACTTACCTCTTTGTAAGCACTGTGTTATAAGCAAGCAATATAGATTAAAGTTTTATAGATCAACTGCTAGAAGCAAGCACATACTAGACTTGATTCATTCTGATGTGTGGGAGTCACCAAAAATATCCTTAGGAGAAGCAAAATACTTTGTATCATTCATTGATGACTACTCCAGGAAGTTATGGGTGTACCCAATCAAGAAAAAGTCATATGTGTTTCCAATCTTCAAGGACTACAAAGCAAGAATAAAACTTGATTCCGGAAAAAGGATCAAGTGCTTGAGGACAAATAATGGAGGAGAATATACAGATGGCAATTTTCTTGCATTTTGCAAGTAAGAGGGTATTCAAAGGCAATTTACAGTTGCACACACGCCTTAGCAAAATGGTGTAGTAGAGCGGATGAATAGAACTCTCCTAAAAAGAACAATAGCTATGTTGCGAATTGCAGGCCTAGCTAAGTCCTTTTGGGTAGAAGCAACCAAAACTGCCTGTTACATGATAAACTGGTCACCATCAACTGCAATTAGTTTAAAAACACCAATGGAGATGTGGAATGCAAGCCAGCAGATTATTCTTCTCTTCGTGTGTTCGGATGTCCTGCATATGTGATGTACAATTCCCAAGAAAGAATAAACCAGGATCCAAAATCCAGGAAATGCATATTATTGGGTTATGCTAACGGTGTTAAGGGGTATCGCCTGTGGGATCCCACTGTCTGCAAGGTTATTGTCAGCAGAGATATGATATTT
The DNA here is from genome assembly GCA_029884595.1 of Ormosia semicastrata. Taxonomy (NCBI): domain Eukaryota; kingdom Viridiplantae; phylum Streptophyta; class Magnoliopsida; order Fabales; family Fabaceae; genus Ormosia; species Ormosia semicastrata. Next base: position 42,534,410 of record JAQQTO010000059.1, read on the forward strand.
GTAGAAAATGAACTGCAAAGTAAATAAGATGTCAGTATTTTGAAAGAGACTACTATGGTACAGAAAAATGAAAAAGATAAAGAAGAAGATTCCTCTGAAGTAGAACAAGAACCAGACCACGAAGAACAAGAACCATTAAGGCCAATGATACAGAAGTTCAACGGTCAACTCGTCAGATAAGGCAACCATCATGGCAATCAGACTATGTTATGGCAAGCCACAATGCATATTGTCTTCTAACAGAAGAAGGAGAGTTGTCAACTTTTCAGGAGGCTGTGAATAGCTTATATGCTTCTCTATGGATGACAACAATGCAAGAAGAAATGGAGGCCCTACATAGAAACAAGACATGGAAACTTGTTGAACTTCCAAAGGGATGGAAAGCCATTGGTAACATTACCACTATCAGAGTAGTCCTGGCTATGTGTGTTGCATTTGATTTACATCTTGAACAATTAGATGTGAAAATAATTTTTCTTCATGAAGAGCTAGAAGAAGAGATATATATATGCTCCAACCCAAAGGCTTTAAAGAAAAAGATAAGGAAAACTTAGTTTGCAAGTTAACCAAATCTCTGTACGATCTAAAGCAGGCATCAAGGTGTTGGTACAAGATATTTGATTTCTTCATTATTAGCCTCAAATACAACAGACTCATTTCAGACCATTGTACATATTATAATAAGTTTGGTGACGATGATTTTATCATCTTACTGTTGTACGTGGATGACATGTTGGTCGTAGGCCCCAACAAAGATCGAGTCCAAGAATTAAAGGCACAGTTAGCTAGGGAGCTTGATATGAAGACTTGGGACCAGCAAACAAGATTTTAGGGATGCAAATCCACCGAGACAGAAAAGATAGGAAGATTTGGCTTTCTCAAAAGAACTACATGAAGAAAATCTTGCAGCGCTTCAACATGCAAGATTGTAAGCCAGTTTCTACCCCACTTTCTATCAATTATAAATTATCCTCAAGTATGTGACCTAGCAATGAAGTGGAGAGGATGAAAATGTCTCGAGTACCGTATGCATCAACAGTGGGAAATCTTATGTATGCTATGATCTGTACTAGATCAGATATTGCTCAAGCAATTGGTACGGTCAGTCGTTTTATGACAGATCCTAGTAAAGAGCATTGGAATACTGTTAAGAGGATCCTAAGATACATTAAAGGGACCTCAGGTGCTGCATTATGTTTTGGAGGATCAGAGTTTGTTATCAGGGGATATATTGATTCAGATTTTGCAAGTGATCTTGATAAAAGGAAATCTATTACAGGCTATGTGTTTACACTTGCAAGAGGAGCAGTGAGCTGGTTATCAAAATTATAGACTGTTGTAGCTTTATCTACTACACAAGCTGAATATATGGTAGTTACGCAAGCATGCAAGGAAGCAATTTGGATTAAAAGGTTAATGGAGGAACTCAGGCACAAGCAATAAAACATTCCTTTGTATTGTGATAGTTAGAGTGCCTTGCACATTGCAAGAAATATAGTCTTTCATTCTAGGATAAAGCACATAGGAGTTCAATATCACTTTGTTTGAGAAGTAGTAGAAGAAGGAAGTGTGGATATGCAAAAGATTCATACCAAAGAGAACCTAGCAGATGTTACGACAAAATCAATTAGCTCTGACAAGTTTAAATGGTGTAGATCCTCTTATGACCTATCAGAAATGTAGGCAGCATGAATTTGACAAGATGAGAAAGGTCTTGAAAGCTCACAAAAGTGACTTTTAATGGGAGATTGTGAGCGTAAGAGTCTTTTTTGTGGCATAGTCAAAATTAGTGGCAAGCCACTTTTATGGAAAATTGTGGTACTTGAAAGTCTTATGGTAGTTGGCAGTAGGTGGTAGCTGACAGGAGGATGTTCTCACCTATAAATAGAGACCTCCTCCAAAGGTTTTAATCATCCTATTTTTACAGAGAAATATCACATAGTGTCTTCTGAAAGTCTTTCTTATTTTATATAGAGAGAGGTATATTCTCCTATCTCAAAGGAGAGTGTTATTGTTCTCTCCTTGTAATTAGAGAAAAGTTATAATTTTTTCTTCCACATGGTGAAAACCCTCTAGTCTTGCCCGTGGTTTTTCCCTTATCATTAAAGGGGGTTTTCACGTTAAATATTTTGTGTCAATTTTAATTTTCTCAACTCTATTTTAGTTATGTGTTACTGTTTTCGTAACTCTGATACCCTACATGATAAGCATGCCCTTTAATAAATTGTGCAAGCGATACATATGAATATAAATTAAATGAATGCATGTTGGCAATTACAAAGGAGGGAAGATTCCCCGCATCCCTGTAGTGAGAATTGATAACCCTCCGAAACCCATAATTTGTTTTAAAGAAACAAGATAAAGAAGGCAGAGCTGATGAGCTGAACTGTGCATTCTTTAAAATCTTCTTATAAATATAGTATTTGTAATTTCATGCCTTACCACAACTCAAAAAGATAGAGACATTGCAAAGAGAGTAAGAAAGATGGCATTAAACAACAAGCTTGTTCTGGCAGTCTGTATATTAGAGGAGATTCATACATTTGAGTCATGACACGATATTTATAAGAGCGTTTAGGATGAGCGCAATTTGTATTAAATGCAGATATTTAAGATTAAAATCCTTTACACTATATTTGGATGATAAATAATGAGGGGAACGGAAAAGGAATGAGGGGAGCGAAAATAACTTCCCTTACTTGGGAATTTTAAAATACATAGGAAGGGAACGAAACACATGGGGAACCATTTCCCCCTCTTCCCCTCAAATGCCCAACTTTTGTTCCCCTTAAACTTGAAGTGCAATGGGGGAAACACATGGGTAATGAAGTTCTGTTCCGTTTCGTTAATGAAACTTCTAAACCAAGAGAATGGAAACTATGTTCCATTCCATTCCTTTCCTTTCCACTTCATCCTCACCTATTCCGTTCTGTTCCATTAACAAAAAAAACTTCCAAACACAGGGTTAGGAATTGTGATCCTTTTTAACTAATTTTCCTATTTATGTGGGATATAATTAGCTTTCATATTCATCAAGGATACTTGAGAGATTTATGCCTAATAAATAAGCTGATATACTCATCAAGATAGTGCGTAGTAATATCTGGGTATTATTACGGTTAGATCGAGTTACTCCTGATTGATAACCTCAAATCCCAGTCGAGAATAATATGAAAGATAATTATATCCCACATAAGTAGGAAAATTAGTTAAAAGGGATCACAATCCTTAAAGGATTCTAATCCTAAATATCTCCATTTAATACAGATTGCACTCATCTTAAACGCTTTTATAAATACCATGTCATGACTCAAAGGTGTGAATCTCCTCTAATATACAGACTGCCTAATATGTGCATAGTCTAACTTGAGCGTCGGAGTGCCTTTTGCAGGTACTCACCCCCTCGCACCACTGCTGCCGCTGCTGTGCTACGGAGGAGTCCATTATCATGTACCTATTTCAAGTACCCTCTGAATCTATTTCAGAACACATATTCATCAAGAATAATTAAGAGATTTATGCCTAATAAATAGGTTGATATACTCATCAAGATAGCGCGTAGTAATATTTGGATATTATTCCATTGGGGTCGGGTTGCTCCTGATTGATAACCTAAAATCCCAGTCTAGAATAGTTGCCCCCAGCTTAGTGCTTTAATGGGACAGCTAAGTGTCAAGGTATCTATGTTTAGTAAGAGCACACGGCACGCAATGAACAAATGGATCCAAGTCAAAGTTAACACCGGATCTCACGATATTTTCGAAAGGGATGAGGTCCGTGATATGTCATAGTATTCCTCCGGAGTTGACGTGTATGGCCGGGGTCAAAGTCGGATCGCTCCACTTACGTTGTCATTCTGCCTTCTGAGGTAAGCTATACATTGTCCTCATGTGTAGTTTGGGGGATCTCAGTTGTCTTGTGTTGGGGTATCAACGACGGATTCAAGTCGGATGCGTGCTGGGTTGACCAAGGTGACAGGATCCCGGATTGCAGTCCAAAATTGTTGCCCCCAACTTGGCACTTGGTCAGTATAGTGAAGTAGCAAGTCGTAATGCCCCCGGATGACGGAATCTGTGCTTTTCTTGAAGTCGTGGTCTGTGCTTCTCCATAGGGTTATAAGTTCTAATATGGAAGCATTTAATCATGATACTTGTGGACGCGTCATAGTCCGGACATGGTCCATGTGTCAATCGACCATAAGTGGACATTTCGGGGTGTAGCCGGAGTCTGTAGAATGAACCAAAATTGTTGCCGTGTTTACTTCTTTTTCATTGGTCTGCACTGGGTCCAACGCCCATTGTGTTGCTTTTCACAACCATTTTATGGACTTAGGAAATTGTTTCTTTGTGGAAAAATCATGGTCCACGATCCCACACCCATAATATCGAGTGCGTGGCATTCCACTTGACTTAGGTAGAAATAACGCATTAGTCCATGGTCCAATGCCTATCATAATCAAGCATTTTGGAATTTGAGACTTAGGCATAAATAACACCTTAAACCATAATCCAAGGCTTATAATATCGAGCATTCATAATCTTTAGATTTGGGCAAATATAACACCTTGCCCGGGGCATCAAGAATCCCTTTTGGTTTAAGTATAATTTAAAACCTTACCCGGGGCATTTAAAGTCCCTTTTGGCTTAAGCATAATTTACAACCATGGTCTGGGATCCTATGTTCATCTTATCAAACAAATGACATTCCAGAATTAGGCATAATTTACAACCATGGTCCGGGGTCCTATGTTCATCTTATCGAACAAATGACATTCTGGACTTAAGCATAATTTACAACCATGGTCTGGGGTCCTATGTTCATCTTATCGAACACGTGACATTCAGGACTTAGGCATAAAAGAAACCATTTCTGGGGTCCGTCACCAACTATTTGGGCATTTAGGATCCCTCTTTGGACTTTGGTTTTAAGTGGTCCTTGCAGGGGTCTTTAGTGCGTATGGTTGAGTGTGAGAATTTTCCCGTGACTTGGGATTTTTCTACTGCGCAACCTTTCTAGCACGAGACACTCTCGGGGGGGTACCGTAATGGCTTAAGGGTACGGGTAAAAACCCTTGAATGCACTACTTGCCCCCAGAGGGCGGTCAAGTGGATTCCCCTAGCGTACGGGTGAAAATCCTTGAATGCACTACTTGCCCCCAGAGGGCGGTCAAGTGGATTCCCCTGTTTGGCGATCTAAGGTGCGGCTCACATGAGCAAGGGTGAAAACCCTTGAATGCACTACTTGCCCCCAGATGGTGGTCAAGTGGATTCCCCTGTTTGACCGTCATGTATTGCTGATCCTCTTCGGACCTTGTACTTCTCGGATCTTGCTAAAATGTGGCAACCTTACGAGTTGTGTCGGGCCAAAGTACCAGTGGACTCGAAGTCTTCTGATGGAACAAGTGAACTTGCTCTAGGCTTTGTGAAAAGACCATCCGTATTTGTTGTGTAGGATGATCTGTTGTCTCTTAGGGCCAACTTTTCTTTTCTTCTGAGAGACCGACTTCGCATCTCGTTTAATAGATAAATGATGGCAGATGAAAGCGGGGTCAAGCCCAGGCATGTCAGAGGAAGTCCAGGTAAATAGGTCTTTATTTTTCTTTAAGAACTCCATAAGCTGGCATCTCTCTTGCTCTTCAAGAATTGTACTTATCTTGGTGACTTGGTAAAACTTGTCACCTAACTGGAGTGGAAGCAATTCTCCTTCAGGTTAGGGTATAATGCCCTGCATTCCTTCTCTGACTTTCAGCTTAGCCATAAGGATGTTAACTTGATCCACAACCGGGCTAGACATTTGTGCTCTTGCTTTCCAGGGAATCTTACAGATCTTGAGGCTCTTAACACTTACGTGCTACGATCTGATCGCCTTAGCAATGATCACCTCACTATTCTTGTTAAGGAATTTCATAGCCAAGTGAGCAGTAGACACTACCATGGCAATACTGTTTAGGGTAGGATGCCCTAAGATAATGTTGTAAGAAGACGGGTAATCCATGGCCAAAAATCTGACTTTGACGGTTTTGTAGACTTTGTTGTCTCCGATGGTCAGGAATGTTTCATAATAGCCCACCGGGGTGATTTTCTCTCCAAATAACCTGGTGAGTTTGCACTATAGGGGGTTAAGGCGGACATAAGGAACTCCAACTTCTTGAAAGCGTCCATGAACATTATGTCTGCTGAGCTATCCTGGTCTACTAAAATACGTCAGACTTCAGAGTTAGATATTATGCCGGGGATGATGAGTGGATCATTGTGATCATGGACAATATCACCGTAGTCCTTAGTGGTGAAAGATATCTGTGGTTCTTCCCTGTCATCAGCACGGGGTTTACGCGTAGAGCCAGAAACGCTCAATACCGTAGTCTGTAGTGCTTTCTTTAGGAAATTACTGGATGAACCTCCTCCTGCAAATCTTCCAGAGATAATGCTGACCAGCCGATCTATCTTGCTGGCCCCGTTTAGAGTAACCCGATTCCAATCCTGCCAGTTATCAGTATCACAGCTAGGCGGATTCTGGGATTTTCGAGTGGGGCTGCGGTTTCTTCTTCTCTGACGTGGAGTCGAACCTTGCCGCGAGCTGCAGCTACGTCTTCTCTTTCTCTATATTCTGGCATTATCATTGTTTTAGATCCCGACAATATACTTCTATAGTCATCCTTCCTTAATTAAGGACTTAATGACATCTCAGGGCTGGTAACATTCACTACAACAAAAAAGCCTTTTAACGGCAATAAATATGCCTTTTAGCGGCAATAAGAATTGCCGCAAAAATATTTACCAGTAATTAATTATTTGTCGCTGTATTCAGTGTCGATAAAGGTTTTCCCGGCGATTAGAGTGTCGGTAAAGACCCCTTTTATGATCGATAAAAGTAATGTCTTTTAGCGGTAATTATTTGCCAGTAATTATAATGGCTGCTAAAACAGCCCTAGGTTTACCTTTTTTCATGTCTTTAGCAGCCATTGCTATTGCTAGTAAAGGCCCATTTTATTGCCGATAAAAAGTATGTCTTTTTACTGACAATTGTAATAGCGGCTAAAACAACCTCAAATTTGCCTTTGTTTCATGTCTTTTAACAGCCTATTTTATTACTGGTAAAAAATGTCTTTTACTAGCTACTGTAATGGTGGCTAAAACAATCCTAGGTTTGCCTTTTTTCCATGTCTTTAACGACCTTTATTGTTGTCGATAAAGACCTATTTTATTGTCAATAAAAAATGTCTTTTCCTGACAATTGTTATGGCTACTAAAAATATTATGCCTATTTGCTATTCAAGGTGAAATTTCAATGTCATTGACAAAAAATTTAGTGATAATAATATTTACTCCTAAAGAACTTAAATCATAATATACAAATGTTCGTAAATATAACATACTAGAATTCATTCTAAAAAGTAAAATATATTTCATTAATTCCACAATAGAGAAGAATATCCATAACTTTACAATGTCAACAACAAAATATAAAAGGTACACCACCTAATAACTAGTGTCATTTTGAGTCTAATAACTGATGTTATCAAATAGTCATAGTACAATATAGTAGGTAGTCCATAAATACATCTTTAACTCTTGATCATAATGAAGTCTTTTACATGCGAAATTTCTCAAAATCATAGTGTATGACCTGTAATGATAAAATAAAAATAATGTGTCATTCAGATATAGTTCAAACTTTTTATTTTTAGCACTACAAGTTGAGTTTGGCTACCTACCAAAATCTCAAGATCAAGAAGAATCAGCAATCAGGAATTTTAACAAGGTATAAGATATTTATTAAATTTAAAAAAAAAAGCATTAGGTTACTAACCAGAAGCTCCAAGGATGTCAATCTATCCCGAGGATCCTTTTGGATGCTGTAATTAAACCAGAGACAATCAACGCGATATGTTTATTTGAAAGTGTTAAAATTTAATCACCCCAGTTCCAAAGAAAGCTAAAAGTTAAAATATAAAACAACTTGCTTAACTATAAATTGAGCCTGCTATGGGAATCTTGATGTGTAAGTGTCACTTTCATCTTGAATGCTCAGTTTAGATTAAGTAATTGAAAGTATGTGTTGCAACAAACTAATGTAGGAAACTATAACTGGTCAGAGAATGGTTGTGGTGTACTGCTACCTACATTTATAACTACAACAACTATACGATTTCAGTGGTGTCATTTTCTAAATTTTTTTGCTTATAATTTCATGAAGCTCGTATCTTTAAACACTTCAATCAGATTTATACAACAAAAGTGCCAAAGAGGGATAAAATTAAAACTTTTTAACAATATTTGTTACTAAAATAAAATATTGTGTAGAGAAAGTTAAAAAAGGAACCAAAATTCTAATGACTGGGTGTATTTTATAACTTTCTATTGTTCAATTTACCCATTGAGGATACAGTTCAAGCACATGACACGACAACAGTTGGCCTGTCTAACAAATAGAGTCTTATTCATGACTTACATATAATATTAAGAAATGAATAATTTTAGTGTATTAAGAGATGCCTATTTTAGTGGAGACTGTGATGAAGAGAGTATAAACATCACTAGGTTCGAAGGAGTTTTATATGGTTTAGAGACTTTTGTAAGGTATTGTCCTATCACTTTTGATAATGTACCAGTGTAACCTTAATTTGTGTCACTTTGATAATGTACTAGTGTAACCTTAATTTCATGAGGATGTGAATAAATTTTACTTTGGAATTTGTGAAAATAAAAATAGTAAGATTTATGTAAGATCCTTTTATGTGTTTGTTGTACTAATCCACTCTTATGACTTGTTTGAGAACCTATACTTTTATTTCTCCTATCCAGGACTTAAGTTTTGGGCTCCATTAATGTACTCATCACCCGAAAATGAAAGCTCTTTAAGCAGATTGTATATAACTGCACTGGGGCCATTGATTCTGGAATCCATACTTGGAATTCCATTGCTAAGGATCCAAAATCTATATCTAGTCTTCCAATTGTTTGATCTAATACAATAAAGTTCGAGAGTTGGGTTATGTGCAATAGATAAGTTGATTTCACATTATTGGTAAACCAAAACAAGAACTTTTCTAGATCATGAAGTATGTATATACAATTAAAGGGTACATTATGAATGCACCTTCTGAAGTTCTATTACTCATAAGGTCATCCTAAATTTAAAGTTTCAAAATTGTATATCGATTTACTATGCAAAAAGACAATTAAAATACTATGCAATATTTTTTTCCAAGACAGTAGAACATTTATTAAATTTATTAGTTTATGATAAAGAATCATCAAACAAAGAAGAGAAGGTAGCTGCATTAAACTCTAAGAAAGCCATGCGCTCAAGCTAAATGCCCAGACCAACAATTTCATGGCAATTTATAACTCAAGTTCTGAAACCTAGAATACAGGCTGTCAGGATCCAACCTTAGCAGAAATTTGACCCAATTTCAAAATAAAACTGGCATTAAACTAGATAACTAAAAATTATGAAATCTTAACTCAAAAGAAGTTTTATCTGTTATCTTTCTAATGAGACCAACCTCATGTTCTTTGGAGTCCTATAACTCAATTTCTGAACCTTTTAGTGCAGGCTGCTCAAAGTAGAACCAAAAACTTCTGCATAATTCAGCACCTCTCCATCAATGAATCCCCTCAGTTCTGTTTTGCTACTTACTCAAGGCACAAGCTTGAGTAAGAGGAGTTTATATTTCTACTATGGTTTTGATGTAGATAAAAATGTATCAATCTTTCTGTTGTGTGTAAATAGGTTGTGTAATGATTAAATGCATATTATTTGCAATAATAATATGCTTTCTAGTGCAGATAAAAAAAAAAAGCTTTCAAGTGGTAAGAACTATTTATTTCCTGGCCATTGTACTTAATTGCCACTACAAGATGGTTTATTAGTGGCTAATAGATATTTGTCGGGAGAATTTCATATAAGAGAAGGAATTACCAGCAATAATTAATAGGCGATACTACATTTGATATTTTAGTGTGCTATTACATGAATAGACGATAGTACACAAAGAATAATTACTCTAAATCTATAGCCTAAAGGTTCTGTGTTCACATTTGGCAAAGATGACATCCTAAGTACAAACTTTATTTTTATCTTTTGAGATAACAAACTTTTTATTGCGTTATGAAGCCTCATATACTCACGCACCTAGTATATTTTAAGTCTCTTATTTTACTTCACAGGCTTGTTCTAAAACAGCAAATTGACTCCATAAGATCCACAGGTTATTAGCCACTCCTATATATTTTTCAGAATGCTACATCTAATAAACAGAGATAATTTATGGATACCCATATAACAAGGTTATGATACATCTTCACACTTCCCAGGCCAATTTCACATCTTCATCAAGTGCATGTTTTGTTATACATTCTAAGTTGAAATGAAAAGGCAAAAGTCTGTGAAGTTACTTTGTTGTGATCTACTCATGAGCATGATAGGCATTATGCTTTATATTCGTTATTCAAACCTTTCTTGGCTTTGTACAATCTTTTATGCCAAATGTCAGTTTTCTACCATCTATCAACATTCCTTATCAAGACAAGCTAATTTAAATAAAACCACAATGTTGCAAGTAATGCGTTTCTAGAATATAATTATACTATTTTTTATTGGATAATTATACTATCTTTAAATAATTCATTATTTTTAAAATAAATGCCAATAAAAGAAAAGCAAGTACATAAATGATCCTATAGGAGGCCAACCCACAGTTTAAATAGTGAAACAGTAAAATTTAACAATGAAATTAAGAAGCAAGTAGAATACCTTGATGCAGAAAAATGTTGAAGAGATCCACCCACCTCGCTAAGAACCAAATGACTTCCAGTATTAAATACTTGCCATCAACTTTTATTCAAACATCTTATTAGGCTCCTAAGAACAAAGGCACAAATCTCCATTCACTCGCTACATTTACAAAAGAATTCAGATTACCCTCAGAATGAATTTATTACTTAACAACCACTAAAAAATATATATAAGTTTAAGTGATAGAAAGAAATAAAAATGTAGCATTTTCATTCTTATGAAAGAACTTACTGTGATGGAACAAGTGAAGTATAAACTATGTTTGGCTCCACAATCTCACCAAGAACCAATATGCCCCCACCAGTGCTATCTCCTTTCAGACAATGGGAGAACACTCTTGGAGCTATCCCTTGTGAGGAGAGTTGGGAAATGACAGAGATGTCCTGTTGCCCAAATATAAATATCCCATCAACTGCTCTATCAGGGTTTGTCAAGTCCCCATTCTGGTTGTTGCTACAACTGCTCCATAGCACAAACACACAAGGTAATGCTTTGCAAGATTAAACCAACAAACATGAAAAAATATGGACGCTATTCAACCATTTCAGACACATGATGGCTCACCCAAAAATTATAGGCGCTGAAGAATTTGAAGTTATAAATCCTTCATCCAATTGTACTGTATTGCTCAATTATTGAGAACAGCTGAACAGAGAAGACAAATTAAGGAAAGAAGTATCTTTATGCAATTGCAATTTCTTAACGCACTTGGAGTAAACAAATCAAGATTCTTTAGAGGAAAAAACAAATTTATCCTATGAAGATGGCAAAATCAACCAATACCAGGTGGGAAAAAAGTTTAATTTTTTCTTGTTATTTCGACCAAATCAGAAAAACTATAAAAGCAGAGAGATAACTACCATTCAATTGCCAAAGGCAGAGACCTGGCTCCAAGCTAACGTTTTTAACTCAAAGAACGAAAAAGGAAATAGCACTTTCTCTTACACAGAGGAAGCAGGACAAAACACAGTAACAATAAACAGATAGAAAGGAGAATAAAAAGGCACATACCTCACAGCCGTGCCTGAGCCTCCGCCAAAGTCGCAACCCACCAAGCCCAGTTCCTCACCACTGGTTGCTGTGCGAAACGCTGCTCCCAACCGAACTACCATCGCTAGCCGCCACTCCAGCCAGCACGCGACCCCGTTAACCACTGCATACCGACAGCCACCACTCCAGAATCCGGAATCAGATCCGCCATCTAGATCCACCTCGCGCTAACCACCACCGCGCACCAGCGAACCAATTGGGTTCATCGATTGGGGAATTGGGGGAGAATAAAAAATTATGAGAGTGGTCAGAGTTTCAAAAAATTATGAGAGTGGAGAGAGTTTTAGAAAATCTGATAGAGAATGGTGGTGAGAGTGGAGAGAATAGAAAATTACGAGAGTGGCCAGAGTTTCAGAATTGAGGGAATAAAAAAGTGTTCCCGCAAGCAAATTCATTAATATTGCTGTTTAGAGTTCATTTGTTATACATGCCACTAAAATTACAATTTTTAGTGGCCATTGTTGATTTACCGGAAGATCATCAACTAAGAAAATATATTACTGGCAATTAATGTATAGTCGCTAAAGAATTACCATTAAAGTTTTTTTTTTGTTGTAGTGATTCTTCTGTTTCATAGTCATAGTTTTTGTACTACTTATAGTGCTTAGAGTGGTCATTCATCCTTTTTAAAGGGGGTGACATTTGGATATTTTGAAACTCAGTCTGAAACACTGCTTTGAGAATCGTTTCCCTTGGGGTGTTCAGAGAGATGTAATCAGAGTACTTAGGCCGGTGTACTTCGCCTTTAGAGGATCTTCGAGGCTGGTTAGAGTTCTAGTTGTTTTTCTAGTGAGTATGCTCACATTTTTTCAAAGTTTCTTTATCCTTGATGATTTCCTCTAGGTCGATGTATTTCTTTGAACGGGTGTGGAATTCATTCATAGTCTCTGACTTCTTTTTTGCTAAAGACTGAAAGAATTAAGAATCAGTTCTGAGACCACTCTGGTCATAATGAAAGGCTATTCTGTTATCAAAGTTTTCCACATTAGTACATGCCGCTATGAACCGCCTAACATAATCACGGAGGGGCTCATCCTTTCCTTGGCAAAGCATTGCCAGGGATTCAATAGATCTGGGCTGTTCCTTGCTGGCGGTGTACTAGAGCAGAAAGAGTTGTTTAAGATCTGACCAATTAACCATGGACCTTCGTGGTAAGCCTGAAAACCACTTGAGGGCCCCCTTCTTCTGGGAGAGAGGAAAAGTATGGCATAACAACTCCATAGACCCTCCATGAAAACAGAGGGATTGCTCATAAGCGTTGATATGCTCTTGGAGATCCGTAGTTCCATCATAGATCTCCAAGTTTGTTGGAAATTTAAAGTTCCTAGGAACATGGTAGCCATCAGTTGATCAGAAAATGGGTGCTCTTCGAACCCGCGGTTCGGATTATCATTCCGGACATCGACCATGGAAGCATTTTGATTATTTCCTAAGCTAAGACTGCCATTATTACGGTGAGGTCTAGGTCAGTGTTCATGCATAGCACATTGCATGTCTTCCAACCTCCGATATTACTCATTCAACATAGCCATATGCTGCTGCAGAATATTTTGAAATTGACATTGGGATGCCTGAGACTGATTCATACGTTGAGAGTGAGACGCACGATTGCCAATCTTATTGTTGGGCACTCCCAAACGCTAATGAACCAGAATCCTGCACTGTTGGGAACAGGGTTTCCTCCTTGTGTTGGGATTCCAAGCTTATCCCTCACAGGAATCCTACGCGGTAGGTTTGGGCTTTCATCAGAAATTGAGGTAGCATGCCCATCGCGTTGGTTCTCTGCATTAAGTGCCTAGTTTCTCACAGCAGAGGCTTCACCGCAGGCGGAGGGGCATGAAGAGGAGGCCACTGAGTGGCCTGGTTTTGCCTTTGGTTAGTGGAGGCCTGCCCAGCGTCTCTCCTAGAGTTCTGCCTTGTATTTACCATGATTGGGGTGGGATTAGAAGTTTACGAGTTCCCACAGACGACACCAATGTTCTGAAGTGAATTCAGATGATACCTGAGATAGGCATGTTATAATGGACTCCTTCGTAGCACAGCAGCGGCAACAGTGGTGCGAGGGGGTGGGTACCTGCAAAAGGCACTCTGAAGCTCAAGTTAGGCTATGTTCAAGTAAGAGGAATATATTGAATATTGTACTAATACCTAATTGAGGTTACTTAGTCTTGTATTTATAGAGCGTGTACAGAATCCTCATGCAATCTACATTGAATGCAGGTATTTTGGGTTAAGATACTTAGAGGAATCACTTTCTTCTATAATTAGGATCAATCCCTATAAACTAGAAACTCTCTATATAAGGGCTACTTATCAATCTAAGTCTGTTATGGATCATATAATATCGTAAGTAAATGATTGACAATTACAGATAATTAGGGATATATCCTTGCATGTATTTAGCATTCTCGATATTATGGCCCAATAGCTTAGAGGCCCAATGTAGCTTCAAGGCCTTCCGGGGTGGATCTCGTAAACTTCTAATCCCACCTCAATCATGGTAAATACAAGGCAGAACTCCAGGAGAGATGCTGAGTAGGCCTCCACCCACCAAAAGCAGGATCAGGCCACTCAATGCCTTCTTTTTCCTACCCTTCTGCCTGCCGGTGAAGCCTCCGCTACAAGAAACTAGGCACTCAATGCAGAGAACCAACGCGATGGGCATGCTACCTCGGTTTTCGATGAAAGCCCAAACCCACCGCATAGGATTCTTGTGAAGGATAGGCTTGGAATCCCAACATAAGGAGGAAACCCTGATTCCCAATAGCGCAGGATTCCGGTTCATCAGCATTTGGGAATGCCCAACAATGAGATTAGCGATCGTACGTCTCACTCTCAATGTACGAAATAGTCTCAGGCATCCCAACGTCAATTTCAAAATATGTTGCAACAGCATATGGTTATGCTGAACGAGTAATATCGAAAGTTGGAAGACATGCAATGTGCCATGCATGAACGCCGACCTAGACCTCACTATAATAATGGCAGTCTTAGCTCAGGAAACAATCAAAGGAGGGCACACGTCGATGCTTCCGTGGTTGATATCTGGAATGATAATCCGAACCGCGGGTTCGAAGAGCACCCTTTTTTCTGATTAACTGATGGCATACCGTGTTCCTAAGAACGTTAAATTTCCAACAAACTTGGAGATCTATGATGGAACCACAGATCCCGAAGAGCATATCAAAGTTTATGAGCAATCTCTCTATTTTCATGGAGGGTCTATGGAGTTATTATGCCATGCTTTTCCTCTGTCCCTGAAGAAGGAGGCCCTCAAGTGATTTTCAGGCTTACCACGAAGGTCTGTGGTTAATGGGCCAGATCTTAAACAACACTTTCTGTTCTAGTACTCCGCCAGCAAGGAACATCTCATATCTATTGAATCCCTAGCAAAGCTTCACCAAGGAAGGGATGAGCCCCTCCGTGATTATGTTAGGCGGTTCATGGCAGCATGCACTAATGTGAAAAACTTTGATGATAGAATAACCCTTCATTATGCTTGAAGTGGTCTCAGAACTGATTCTGAATTCTTTCGGTCTTTAGCAAAAAGGAAGCTAAAGACTATGAATGAATTCCACATCGTTCTAAGAAATACATCGACCTAGAGGACATTATAAAGGATAAAGAGACTCTGGAGAAAGGTGAGCACACTCACTAGAAAAATAACTAGAACTTTAACCAGCCTCGAAACTCCTCTAAAGGCGAAGCACACCAGCCTAAGTACTCTGACTACACCCCTCTGAACACCCCAAGGGAAACAATTCTCAAAGAGATACTTCAGACTGAGTTTCAAAATATCCAAAGGTCACCCCCTTTGAAAAAGGTGAATGACCACTCTAAGCGTTATAAGTGGCACAAAAGCTACGGCCACGAAACAGAAGAATGTTACCAGCCCTAAGATGTCATTGAGTCCTTAATTAAGGAAGGATGGCCATAAAAGTATATTGCCAGGATTTGAAACAATGATAACTCCGGAATATGGAGAAAGAGAAGACGTAGCCGCAGCCTGCAGCAAGGTTCAACTCCACGTCAGAGGAGAAGAAACCGCAGTCCCACTCAAAAATCCTAGACTCCGCCTAGTCGTGATACTGATAACCAGTAGGATTGGAACCGGGATACTCAAAACTGGGCCAATGGATTAGATCGACTAGTCAGCATAACCTCTGGAGGATTTGTAAGAGGAGGTTCATCTAGTAATCCTCGAAAAAAAAGCACTACAGACTGCAGTATTGAGCATTTCTGGCTCTACGCGCAGACCCCATGCTGATGACAGGGAAGAACCACCGATATCTTTCACCGCTAAGGACTACGGTGATATTGTTCGGGATCATGATGATCCACTCGCCATCCCTGACATAATATCTAACACTGAAGTCCGGCATATTGCAGTAGACCAGGGTAGCTCAGCAGACATAATGTTCATGGATGCTTTTAAAAAGTTAGAGTTCTTTATATTCTCCTTAACCCCTTATAAGGGCGAGCTCACCAGGTTCTTTGGAGAGAAAATCACCTCGGTGGGCTATTTTGAAACATTCATGACCGTCGGAGACAACAAAATCTACAAAATCGTTAAAGTCAGATTTTTGGTCGTGGACTACCGTGTTCTTACAACATTATCTTAGGGCGTCCTACCCTAAACAATATTGCTATGGTAATGTCTACTACTCACTTGGCTATGAAATTCCTTAACAAGAATAATGAAGTGATCATTGTTAAGGGCGATCAGATCGTAGCACGTAAGTGTTAAGAGCCTCAATATCTGCAAGTGATAACTCCATAAAATGTAGTTATTTGTGTCCTATCTCTGTGCTAAAATGAATGCTTGGTCCTTGTTTATAATGCATATTTGGAGGGTTTTGTGCTTTTATTTGTCATATTCTGATTCTGATTCTTTCTGATATGTTATTGAGTAAATTGAGCTTTAATTGTTATTAATTAAGTAGATTTATATATGTTACTGATTTGGTATTTTCTCTATGATAGCAAAGGCTCCAAACAAGGTTAAATATGGAGCATTTGAGCTAAAATGTCAAGAGGAAGTCAAATCTGCATTTCAGTAGTCAACGCCGCGGCGCAAGGTAGTGAACGTCGCGGTGCAAAGAGGCATCTCAGCCATTCCATACTTGAACCTGAGAGTTCAGTGCTGCGGCCTAGAAGATAAGTGCGCCGTGGCATAAAGAGACTGACTTTATGGGCACCGTGGCGGAAGATAGTGCGCGTCGCAACATGATGCGGCAAGCTGAGTTTATATATTAGATTTTTCACGTTTTTATCTAGGTCTTGGTCGTTTGAGCCATTTTCATTTTAGGTTTTCTTAGTTTTAGTTAGTTTTAGGTTAGAAAGCTTTGGCTAAATCTCTATTGATGGTGGATTGGAGGCTAGGAACAAGGATGAAGGAGGATTCAAGCTTCAGAGACAAATCAATGAGCTTCCTTTCTCTTTTCCCTTTCTTTCTTCTCTTCCTTATCTTTCTTGAATATAAGTTTTCTTGTATTTTCATGTTCATTGTATAGCTGAGTTGTACTTAGGGATATTTTGGATCCTTTTCTATATATATTAATGATGTGTTCTTCTCTGAGTTTGTGTGGATACTTGGTTTTATTCAATCATAATCTATGCTTAATGCTTACTGTTGGTTGGCCATCAATTGCATGATTCTAGTATTGCAAATGAACTAGACATAGAGATTTGTTAATATGGATATATGGTATGGTTGATGCATGTTCGACGAGTTCAATTGGCTTGGATGAGTTGATTCGTTAATGGGATAAAAATATACCTATTGGCCATGTATAGTGTGTGATTGGGAATAGATCGTTCATGAGTGAATTTTGGTTCTAACTAAGGAGTTAGGTAAATGAAGCTATGGTTGATTGACTTAGACATAGACCTAGGCTTTTAGTTAAATCAGATTCTCAAGCTAACCTAATCAGTGCATTCATGTTTATGAAGAGGGTTGCATGTTGTTGGTAGATATAGTGGGTGAAGAAGGATTTCCTGAAACCTAACCGTTTATCTTTATTGCTTTTGTAGATAAGATTTAGTTTAGTTGATTACTTTCTTATTTTTATGTCCTTGAATAGAACTGATTAAGCTATTAGTTAGTAATTAGCTTTATAAATAATTATCCTCATGGGAACAAACTTTTACTCTGTATCTGTATTACTTGAGCGAACCGTGCACTTGTGGTTAGCAAATGGGCAACATGTTTTGACCCTATCAGTAAGATTCCCAGGAAAGTAATAGCACAAACGTCTAGCCTGACTATGGATCAAGTTAACATCCTTATGGCCAAGCTGGATGTCAGAGAAGGAATGCGGGGCACTATACCTTATCCTGAAGGAGAATTGCTTCCACTCCAGTTAGGTGACAAGCTTGACCAAGTCACCAAGATTAATGCAAGTCTTGAAGAACAAGAGAGATGCCAGTTTATGGAGCTCTTGCAGAAAAATAAAGTCCTATTTACCTGGACTTCCTCTGACATGCTTGGGCTTGACCCCGCTTTCATCTGCCATCATTTATCTATTAAATGAGATGCAAAGTCAGTCTCTCAGAAGAAAAGAAAATTTAGCCCTAAGAGATAACAGATCATCCCACACAACAAATACGGATGGTCTTCTCACAAAGCCCAGAGTAAGTTCACTTGTTCTATCAGAAGACTTCGAGTCCACTGGTACTTTGGTCTGACACAACCTGTAAGGTTGCCACACTTTAGCAAGATCCGAGGAGTACAAGGTCTGAAGAGGATCAGTAATACATGACGGCCAAACTGGGGAATCCACTTGACCACCCTTTAGGGGCAAGTAGCGCATTCAAGGGTCATCACCCGTGCCCATGTGAGTCGCACCTTAGATAGCCAAATAGGGGAATCCACTTGACCACACTCTGGGGGCAAGTAGTGCATTCAAGGATTTTCACCCGTACCCTTAAGCCATTATGGTACCCCCCAAGAGTGTCTCCTACTAGAAAGGTTGCGCAGTAGAAAAATCTCAAGTCACGAAAAAATTCTCACACTCAACCATATACACTAAAGACCTCGACAAGGACCACTTAAAATCAAAGTCTAAAGAGGGATCCTAAATGCCTAAATAATTAGTGACGGAGCCCGGAAACAGTTTCTTTTATGCCTAAGTCTAGAATGTCATGTGTTCGATAATATGAACATAAGACCCCGGATCATGGTTGTAAATTATGCCTAAGTCCGGAATGTCATTTGTTCGATAGGATGAACATAGGACCCCGGACCATGGTTATAAATTATGCCTAAGTCTAGAATGTCATTTGTTCGATAAGATGAACATAGGACCCCAGACCATGGCTGTAAATTATACCTAAGCCAAAAGGGATTTTAAATGTCCTAGGTAAAGTTTTAAATTATACTTAAGCCAAAATAGATTCTAGATGCCTCGGATAAGGTGTTATATTTGCCCAAATCTAAAAATTCAGAATGCTCGATATTATGAGCCTTGGATTATGGATTAGGGTATTATTTATGACTAAGTCTCAAATTCCAAAACATTTGATTATGATAGGCATTGGACCATGGACTAAGGCATTATTTTTACCTAAGTCAAGTGGAATGCCACGCACTCGATATTATGGGTGTGGGATCCTGGACCATGGTTTTTTCATAAGGAAACAATTTCCTAAGTCCGTAAAATGATTGTGAAAAGCAACACAATGGGCGTTGGACCTAGTGCGGACCATGGAAAAAGAAGTAAACATGGAAACAATTTTAGTTCATTCTACGGACTCCGGCTACACCTCAGAATGTCCACTTATGGCCAATTGACACATAGACCATGTCCGGACTATGACGCGTCCACAAGTATCATGATTAAACGCCTCCATATTAGAACTCATAACCCTATGGAGAAGCACGGACCACGACTTCAAGAAAAGCACAGATTCCATCATCTGGGGGTATTAAGACTTGCTACTTCACTATACTGGCCAAGTGCCAAGCTGGGGGCAATAGTTTTAGACTGCAACCCAGGATCCTGTCACCTTGGTCAACCCGGCACGCATCCGAATTGAATCCGTCATTGATACCCTAACACATGACAATCGAGATCCCCCAAACTACACATGGGGGTAATGTGTGGCTTATCTCAGAGGGCATAATGACAACGTAAGCGGAGCGATCCGACTTGGAACCCAGCCTTACACGTCGACCCCAGAGGAATACTATGACATATCACGGACCTCAACCCTTTTGAAAATATTATGAGATCCGGTGTTAACTTTGACACTTAGTTATCCCATCTAAGCGTCAAGTTGGGGATAACTGTTCTAGACTGGGATTTTGGGTTATCAATCAGGAGAAACTCGACCCCACCGAAATAATACCCAGATATTACTACGCGCTATCTTGATGAGTGTATCATCCTATTTATTAGGCATAAATCTCTCAAGTATCCTTGATGGATATAAAAGTTAATTATGTCTCACATAAATAGAAAAATTAGTTTAAAAGAATCACAATTACTAAAGGATTATAATCCTAAATATCTGCATTTAATACAGATTACTCTTCTCCTAAACGCTCTTATAAATATCATGTCATGACTCAAACGTACGAATCTCCTCTAATATATAGACTGCCTAATATGTGCATAGTCTAACTTGAGCGTCGGAGTATCTTTTGCAGGTACTCACCCCCTCGCACCACCACTGTCGTTGTTGTATTACGGAGAAGTTCATTATCACGTGTCTATTTTAGGTACCATCTGAATCCACTTTAAAACAATGCTGCTGGTGAAGTTAGCTGTCTTGCTTTTACTCATGGGATTTACTGCAACTGTTGATGCTCGCCTTGATCCAAGCTCCTTCATCACTCAAGTGCTCATAAATAGTGATGCCAGCTACTTTTCCAAAATTTTATAAAAAATTTATAAGCATACAAGTTCCAATAAGTATGATGTGAGACAAAGCCCCTTAGGCTTTGTTTGCATGTTTGGGAATGCTAAATAACCACGGAATAAAAGCTACTTGGCATGCAGTTTGCAAAATGCAAACTGCTGGTCATAGTGTTTTTTTTTAAATCCTTTTTCCCCCCTTAATTCCACCTTTCTCTATAAATTACATATCAAATTAATTTGACTAAATTTCACTCCACTGTCGTTTAAAATTACTTAAAATGGCATCTAGCTCTAAATAATCCTTATCTCATTTTTTTTTTAAAGTTTTGTTAACAAAGGCTTTTAGGGCATTGGTTAAAGAATTGGAAATAAATAATATTAAATAAAAATTCAAATATTTGATATATTGAGAACTCAAAAAATGTTTTTTACTTTTCTTTTTAAATAATTAAGAGTATTTAAGGTATAAAATACTTAACCAATGCCCTTAGCACACTATTAGCAAAACTCTTTTTTTTTAAAATTTTGATTACTTGATACTGTTAAGGCGTTAAGTATCTTAACAAGAAGATTAAAACCTTATTTTAGTTTTTAAAATACACATTTTTTATTGTTTTAGTCTCTAAAATTTAAAGCCTTCAAATTTTTTTATCCTATATCCATTTGATTTTAGGTAGACATGACTTATCAAGTCATCTCAAATTATTATTCAATATGTATAAAAGTATTATTATTGATAAATACTTTTATAATAAATTTCACAATTTTATACATATCAAATAATAATTAAAATGTATATAGTAGATTATTTCTAATTAAGAATTATTAGTGATTTTAACAATGTTATCTTTAAAAACTAATTTTTAACATTAAAAGATTATATGACATGTCTCATTAAGTCAATTAGGCCAAAAAGTACCTCGAAAAGGTATACAAATACTCTAAATGGAATGTTTTACACACACGAATCCCAAGTGATGTATACAAATGGCAAATTGAAATCATTTTAACCTAATTGAATGAGTTTGATATGTCATGTCATCTTTTACCATTACATAAAAGCTTTTAAAGTTAATAATGTTAAACTTAAGTATATGGAGGCATAAAAAATTGAGAATTTCAAATTTTAGGAACTAAATTGATAAAATTCATTTTTAAATGACTAAATTAACAAAAGGTTATCTTTCAAGAACTAAAATAAGGTTTTACAGCTTAATTTTTAATTTATCTTTTGCATAATCAAGTTGGCTTCCTAACATAAAAATAAAAGGTATATAATTTGATAAATGTTTATAAACATAGAAGTATTATTGATTAAATGTATTTTTATTTTAAAAATATTGATATATCATGTATATCCAAGGTTATGAAAATCAGATCGGTCAATGATCCATGTGTATGTATATGTGTGTGTATGTATATATATATATAATTATGATATTTTTATATCAATATTATTAATTTTTATAGACATAAATTATGAGAGTTCATTATTTTAAGTTATTTTTGTTTCTAAGATTATAACATTATTCTATTTAATATGAAGTGTATATGTAAAAATATAAAAATTAAAAATTAAAAATAATTTTGTGAAAATTTTAATTACTAATAGATTGTCCAACAATGCATAAACACAATATAATACTTTTTATGTCAAGACCAACAATAATCCAATAATTGTACAAGCAAGTGGAATAGCCTAGTGGTTTATTGCACACTTTTACATGCAAGGGACTTGAGTTTAAGTCTCACCTTTGGAATATTTGAGTATTTTTGCATTTAAATAGTTTAAATTGGTGCATCGATTGAACTGTGATTGGTTAACCGGTTCACATGGTTTAATGGCAGTTTATCAGATCAAAGACCAGTTCTTGAGCTTCCGGTTGTGGGGATGTGACTAGATTGATCATATAACTGGTTCATGGTCGATCTCTAGGCCAGCTACTTATAAGTTTATGATTTTGAGTACTTTGTCTATGCAATTCATGGATTATTATTATAGGTCGTAGTTGACATGGATAAGATATTTATTTATACAAATGTGAAATATTTGCAAGTATCCTCACAATATGAAAATATGAAATCCTTGTGCGAGTAGGGAAGAAGGGAATATATTACAAGTAATAAATATATAAATAAGTCAGGTTTTAAATTTTTTTAAAAATCTTTTAAATTTAGTGAATCAATTTATTTAATTATATATATTATTAATTATATATGTTGTGATATTTTAATATTTATATAATATAATTAATTTTATAAATAATATAATAATATTAAAAAAATTAAATTCATTAACTTATAATATAAAGGTTTAATCTCATTTGTTTATTTTATTAGATTATTTAAAAGCCATATTTCAAAATAGGCCAAACTTATTTTTGATAAGGCCTTAAATAGGCCAAACTTATTTTTGATAAGGCCTTACTCATTTTCACCTTTAATTATAATATTCTCACATCTAGTGAGACAATGACAAACAAATTTTATTTCTCTTTCTCCGTTTGTTCATAGTGCCACTCAATGGGGCATACCACCACTCCTAACAAATTTATGGAGGCATTTATAATATTCTTAAAAACTAGTTGTGCATTCATGTTCCATGTGTTACAGTCATTGATTTATGTGAATTTTAGATCAATGGCTAAAAATCATCACCTGTCACCTAGTAAAGAGGTTTATATTATTTATTTCTTAAACTCTTAATTTTTGCTATTTACATTTTAGTCTCTTAAAGAATTACAAAAATTATCTCTCTCTCTTCACCTTTTTTCCATATTCTCTCTCTTATGCAAGAGAGTTCTCTCTCTCTCTCTTTCTCTCTCTCTCTCTCTCTCTCTACTGTTCTATATCTATGTTTCTGGATGGTTCAGCCAAGAGGGGCATGATGGTTACAGGTTGTGGATCTAGGTTGCGGTGGATGGCGCGGCGAAGCTCGCAGGCTGCAAGCAAGCTTGGCAGTGGGGAAGGGTGGAATGGATGGCGGCTGGTGGCTGAGAATGAGGCGGGTTTGAGGGGTTTGGTTGTTAGTAACAAGGCGGGTTTCATTGGGCTACGGGGAATAGCGAGCGAGCGGCTTTGGTGATGTTAAGTCACAACAGCGAAAAAGGTTTAGCAGGGTCATGGGTCGTGTGGCTGTGGCTGTGAGCGGTGGTTGCGAGGCCGCCGACTATGGGTCGTTGCTGGTGCTGTGGACCGTGGTGGTGGCTTTGAGGTGGATGGGAATTGTTCGTGGCAGCATGACGAGCTTGGGTCTGGGTGGTTCGGGTTACAGTGACAAGGTAGTCTAGCCATGAGGTCGATGATGGTTGATGGTGGCTCAAGTGGGTTGCAGGTCCGACGGTCCTAGGTCATGGATAATTTTTGATACGGCGAGTTGGGGCTGTTGTTGGGGTAACAATAGCAACAACAAAGTGGGCAAAGAGGAAATGAAGAGTTTTGATTGATATGAAATAAATGAAAAAAAAAAAAGAAATAAAGGGTTGAAAAATAAATAAAAGTGAATTTTTTCATAAATAATAAAAACGGATAAACAAGTAAAAAAATTAGACATAATAGATAAAGTTAAAAGAGTATTAATACTCTAAATTCTTTCAGGAGCATTATAAACTTTTCCCAAATTTATATATGTCTAAAGAGAAAAGTAAAAAATCTAACCTTGTTATTAAATGTATTTACATCCTTAAGCTCAACTTTTCGCGTCACATGACATCGTAATTACGAAACAAAAGTATTAACTAACTCAAAATATAACAAATATCACAATATTTAATTAGTTATATGGATTTTATATATGGTCTCACAATTCAAAGCCACGATTCCCAGTCTCAATTATCAACTCGCAGAACTCGTGCGTATATTAGATGATATTGTGAAAATGACCCAAACAAGACACAGAAAATTAAATTATGGTCTTATGGACAACCAACCAAAACAAATAATGAGTTCAGGCCCACATCTGTGAACTCCTTTAAACATGCTTATAAAATAGCCCTCGCTTGTCTCTTCACAACTCAAATAGTTAGGATGACATATATTACACAGTAAAAAATGTTATTCCTAGCTTTTTACACTTATCTTTTAATGATATAACTTATTATTAAATAAGTGTAATTAAAAATTTTATAATAACAGTGGAACAAATTTAAATTCTTGTAAAAATATATTTAAAGTATATATGATAGTACTTCATAATTTCTGTCACATTTAGGAAGGATATATATACTTAAAAGAAGGGATAGTTAATTAGTTGGGTGAGTAAATGTGACATCAAAGCGGAAGTGGTAGTCATTAGATGGGTATGTAAATGTCATATTGAATAGAAGTTTGATTTATTGATTACAAATGAAAAACTGGCTTAAACAAAAATGACATTCAATAGGACATGTTATTAATAAATCAGAGAAAAGAGTTTTAAACAGTTAACTCTCTGAGACTATGACATGAGGGACACAGACATAAAAAAAACTGTATAAAAGTGTAAATAATTTTGGTGTATAAATAACAAAGCCTTTTATCATTCTCTTGTTTCTTATAGTGACACTCCTCCTATTGGACAGACACATTTACACATTAAAAGTTAAAAGATATTCTTTTAAAGAGGGGAGAGCACTTATTCTCATTATTTACAATTTGGAGTGTATCATTCAAGAAGCTCAACTATACGTATAATCTTACATCTTTTATATCAAATAATATTTCAAGAATTTTGTTATTTGCATGCTAAAATAATTATACTTAGTTTATATTTTATTTTTTAAAAAATAATGTTAAAATGTATATCCCTTATTTTATTTTATTTTTAAATAATATAAAAATAATATAATAAAAATAATGTATAAATAATATTATTCAATTAAGTTTCAATTTAAGCCATGGATCTCTATCTTAAAATCGAGAACATGCTAACTTTAATTAAGTGCAATCATAAAATTAAGAGAAAATTAATGTTAAGAACCATTAAATAATAATATTTAATTTAAAAAATAAAAAAAAAAAAATATTAAAAATATTATTCAAATTTTAATTAAAAAAATCACTTAATTTTTTCTAATAGTCAATATTTTCCTTAATAAAATCTTCGGTCCTTCGTTCTCTTTTATGAGTTTGTTGCATTGGAGTGGAAAAGGTAAGCCACCATTTGGGGTTACTCTTTAATCTTCATGAGGACCATGACCATAACACTACATGACCACATCTCTCTTTATTCCCCACAACAATGCAACATAAAACCCGTACAAAAATGCAAGTTTAGTTTGCCACGTGTGTAGATCTAAAACACAACTGATTCTATGGTGCACCCTGCTCATGATGGAGCATGGGTGCATCATTCAACTTACCTGTTATTAGAAGTCACTTGTGTTAGTAGCCTGTAATGTCTATGTCTAATAAAAAAATATTAAGTGGGTCCAGTTTTTTGTTTCTTTTTCGTGAGAGACCATGGCTACACCGAACAACAACAACACCTTCACCACAAACTGCCTGCTTCAACCAAAAACACCATAACCTCGCCATGAACCCAATGACACCATGAGCCAGCGACCCAAGCACCACATGTTGCGAAAAACACCCTAGCCACCAAACCTGTAATCAACATGGCAACCACCACCACTCGCCGAGCCGCCACGCACAGAGACTGTCACGAACCAGTATCTTGAGCAATCCCCTTCTCACGAACCACCAGTAACTCGTGCCACCTCGACTTCACAACCAACCTGCCAGAGTTTCGAACCACCATGACCCTCCAGCATGCCACCCAAACCGCACAAACCGCCCCTGCGTGCCTTCAAGCCAGCTCCGTTCACAAACTGAGCCACCCCACCTTGATGCTTCTCTCCAAGTTTGTTCCTCCCTACTAGAGGTGTCAAAATGGGCCGAGCCCGATGGGCCGGCCCGAATGGCCCGACAAAATGGATGGGTTAGGCCAGTAAAAATAAACACAAAATTAAAAATAACCCGAATGGGCTGAACCCAAATGGGCCGAGCCCGAATGGGTTGGGTTGGCCCGTTATAATAACACTATATTTAGTTAAATGGGTTGAAATTTGGCCAAGTAAAATCTTGGCCCAAAATTAACATGACCGAATAAATTTCTGGCTCGAAATTACCGTGACCCGAATGGACTGGCCAGAAATGGCCCGTGGCCCAAATGGGCTGGTCCGGCCCGTTTTGACACCCCTACTCCCTACTCCATTAACTTTAGTGGCAAAATATTTTTTAATAATTTTACAATTTTACCACCTCAGCAGGTTTTCAATAAATAACTCCAGCCATTGATCAATTATTGAGCATATCCAACGGCTCATATAGAAGCAGCATGTTAGACAAAGCCCTAAAGCACCTGTTGAGTTTTGGGTTTTGTCGTTTAGTGTATTGGGTAATCAGAAAAAAAAAAACTTGGAAATTTGTTTGAGGCATTGTTCGGCGCAAGATACGGTCTTGTGGCAGCAAAGCCACTTTGTGTAAAAGATCATGGGGTGCCCAAAGTGCATCCAAAGGATTGGGCCTATTAGCATCCAATCGAGGTCATGGCTTACTTTTTCCACTCCAATACAACAAACTCGCGGGACTAGGGTGCAGATCCCTTCAGAGACCATGAAAATTGTCAGCCCCGGGGCCATGCTGGTTTCATCTGTGATCCAAGGGAGTAATATTCCTAGCAAACACAAGCAAAAATAGTGGTAATGAACTCATCTGCTGTTGCAAAGAGAAGTAAAAGTTTTTTTTTTTTAACAGAGAAGAAGAGATGAAGGATTGAAAATTTTATTAAAGGTAATATTGACCATTTGATAAAATAATAACTTATAATTGTAATTTTCTAAATTATCCTCACCTAATATTTTATTTAAATTAAGTCTTAATTTAAGGTGAGGCTATTGAGGCTAAATTATCCATTGTTATTATTTTTTATTTTTATTTTTATTTAAGCTAAAGACTTTTTTTTTAATAGATCACTGCAAATAACTATCTGCATGGTCATATATGAGTCACTTTAGTAACATTAAGTTTAAAAACTTCTTTTTAAAAAGTAATGATTTTAATATATATATATATATATATAGAGAGAGAGAGAGAGAGAGAGAGAGTGTGTGTGTGTGTGTATCTGGTGAGAGGAGTGTTTATTGTGAGAAGTAAGAAGAGTGAATCTTAACCATTGGATCTTTCACGAATGTTTAAGATTAGAAGATAAATGCATGTGACTTTTTTAAATAGTTACATGACTTTTAAGTAACTTTTAATTTTGATTATTCATGTATGATTGTATAGTCAGATTTATTATTCTTACTCTCTCACAATAAAAACTTTTTTCACTAAATATACTACCTATATATATATATATATATATATATATATATATATATATATAATTTTTCTACTTAAAGAGTTTCGTGTATAGCAGAATCGAACGGTATTTTTGTAATAATTAGAAAAATTATATATATATATATATATATGGATTAAATACGTAAAAGCACTATGATGAATTTAAGTAAACAATATAAAAATACCTTATTAACGATGATTTATAATTCAAAATTAAATTTGGTTGTGTTCATATATAAATTTATTAAGATCAATCATTTCAAGTACATTGACACTTAAATAAATTTTCATGTGTCTGATTGATAATTTGATATATACCTAATTTGATTTTATAAAAGTATTTAATTTTTTTCCTAAACTAAAAGTTTAATAAGTATGTAATATTAAATTTATAAATTGTAAATATATAACTAAAAATATAAACAGGAAGAAGTTTTTATTAGACAAGTTTTAGTTTTACTTAAGAAAAACTATTAATATGATTTATGAAAAATGTAAATAAAAAGGTTGAATTAAAATATAACTAAAAATTATTACTAAAATAAATAAATGAATTATTTGAAACCTAGTAAAGAGGTTTATATTTATTTATTTCTTAAACTCTTAATTTTTGCTATTTACATTTAGTCTCTTAAAGAATTACAAAAATTACCCTTCTCTCTCTTCACCTCTTTTCATATTCTCTCTCTTTTGCAATAGTTTTCTCTCTCTACTGCTCGGCCTCTAGATCTACGTTTGTGGATAGTTCGGCCAAGAGAGGCATGATGGTTACAGGTTGTGGATCTAGGTTGTGATGGATGGCACGTCGAAGCTCACAGGTTGCAGGCAAGCTTAGCGGTGGGGAAGGATGGAACATATGGTAGTTAGTGGCTGAGAACGAGCCAAGTTTGAGGGATTTGGTTGTTAGGAACAAGGCGATTTTCATTGGGCTACGGGGAGTAGCAAGCAGTGGCTTTGGTGAGGTTGAGTCACAGTGGCGAAGAGGGTTTTGCTAGGTTCATGGGTCGTGTGGCTGTGGCAGTGAGCGGTGGTTGCGAGGCCACCGACTATGGGTTGTTGCTGGTGCTATGGACCGTGGTGGTGGATTTGAGGTGGATGGGAACTGTTCGTGGCAACGTGATGAGCTTCGGTCTGGATGGTTCGGGTTACAGTGGCGAGGTAGTCCAGCCATGAGGTCAACGATGGTTGATGGTGGCTCAAGTGGGTTGCAGGTTCGACGGTCCTGGGTCATGGGTAATTTCTAATTTGGTGAGTTGAGGCTCTTGCTGCAGTAACAGTAGCAACAATGAAGTGAGCAAATGGGGAGTGAAGAGTTTTGATGGATATAAAATAAATGAAAAAAAGAAATAAAAGGGTTGACAAATAAATAAAAGTGGGTTTTTAAATAAATAATAAAAACTGGTAAAATAATAAAAAACCAAATATAGTAAGTAAAGTCAATAGAGTATTAATACTTTAAGGATACGTTTGGTGCATCGTATAAAGAAGACATGATAGTATAAGCTAATACTATTAAGTCTTATTCAATATTTGGTGCATTCAACTGATAGTATAATGAAATCAGGTTAAGTCATTTTATCATATTCTAAGGTGATAATTTTATCCTCTCTCCTAGTACATGATAAGACATGATAGAATTTTTATTCCAATCTTATCCTCAATTTCATTTTTATCACTCATCTCCCTTGATCCGCCGCCACCACCACCACCACCGCCGCCATTGCCGCCGACACCGCCTGCCACCACCACCACCGCTTATCGCCACCACCGCCACCGCGTCGCCGCGCGCCGCTACCACTGTCATTGTCTGTTTTCGGTTGCAGAGTTGCATAAGATTTTTTTTTTTATTATTTTTTAATTATTTTAACTTTTATGTTAAAAGATATTTTAGTCTTAAAAAAATATTATACAATCACTAATTTATCATTTTATTATCAAATAAAAGATAGAATTATGTCTTATCTTATTAATTATACTATCATATTTTATATTATTTTATTTTTTTATCTTATATTATATTATTATATTTTATATTATATTATTTTCTTATCTTATATTATACTATTATGTGCACTAAAGGTAATCTAGATTCTTTTAGAAACATTATAAACTTTTCCCAAATTTATATATGTCTAAAGAGAAAAGTAAAAAATCTAACCTTGTTATTAACTGTATTTAGATCCTTAAGCTCAACTTTTTGCGTCACATGACATCATAATTATGAAATAAAAGTATTAACTAACTCAAAATATAACAAATATCACAATAGTTAATTAGTTATATGGATTTTATATATGGTTTCACAATTCAAAGCCACGATTCCCAGTCTCAATTATCAACTCGCAGAACTCGTGTGTAGATTAGATTATATTATGAAAGTGACCCGAATGAGCAAATGAGTAAATGAAACAGAACACGAAAAATTAAATTATGTCTTATGGACAACCAACCAAAACAAATAATGAGTCAGGCCCACATCTGTTAACTCCTTTAAACATGCTTATAAAATAGTCCTCCGTACATGCCTGTATCTTCACAACTCAAAGGAAAAATTATCATATATTTTTTTAAAGATATATATATTATTAATATTTTTTTAAGAGTATTAAATTTAATAAAAAAATAAAAAAAATGATGATTGATATTAAAAAAATATAAAAAATATATACACCGTTAATAATAAAAATATCAAAACTACAACTCAAATAATTAAGATGACATGTATTACACAAAAAATGTTATTCTTACATTTAGCTTTTTACACTTATTTTTTACACTTATCTTTTAATGATATAACATATTATTAAATAAGTATAATTAAAAATTTTATAATAACAGTGGAACAAATTTAAATTCTTGTAAAAATATATTTAAAGTATATATGATAGTACTTCATAATTTCTGTCACATTTAGGAAGGATATATATAGTTAAAAGAAGGGATAGTTAATTAGTTGGGTGAGTAAATGTTACACCAAAGAGGAAGTGGTAGTCATTAGATGGGTATGTAAATGTCATATTGTATAGAAGTTTGATTTATTGATTACAAATGGAAAACTGGGTGAAACAAAAATGGCATTCAATAGGACATGTTATTAATAAATCCGAGAAAAGTAGTTTTAAACATTTAACTCTCTGAGACTATGACATGAGGGACACAGATATAAAAAAAAAATGTATAAAAGTGTAAATAATTTTGGTGTATAAATAACAAAGCCTTTTATCAATCTCTTGTTTCTTATAGTGGCACTCCTCCTTTTGGACAGACACATTTATACGTTAAGGATATTCTTTTAAAGAGGGGAGAGCACTTATTCTTATGATTTACAATTTGGATTGTATCATTCAAGAAGCTAAACTATACGTATAATCTCACATCTTTCATATCAAATAATATTTCAAGAATTTTGTTGCATGCTAAAATAATTATACTTATTTTATATTTTCTTGTTTTTAAAAAATAATGTTAAAATGTATTTCTCTTATTTTATTTAAATAATAATAATAATATAAAAATAATATAATAAAAATAATGTACAAATAATATTATTTAATTAAGTTTCGTTCAAGCCATGGGTCCCTATCTTAAAACCGAGAACACAATGACTTAAATTAAGTGCAGTCATAAAATTAAGAAAAAATTAATGTTAAGAACTATTAAATAATAATATTTAATTTAAAAGATAAAAATTATTTAAAAAAATTCAAAATTTAATTAAAAAATATTTTAATTTTCTGTAGTAGTCAATATTATCCTTAAGAAAATCTTCAATCCTTCATTCTCTTTTATGAGTTTGTTGCATTGGAGTGGGAAAGGTAAGCCACCATTTGGGGTTACTCTTTAATCTTCATGAGGACCATGACCATAACACTACATGAGCACATCTCGCTTTAATCCCCACAACAATGCAACATAAACCCGTACAAAAATGCAAGTTTAGTTTGCCACGTGTGTAGATCTAAAACACAACTGATTCTATGGTGCACATGCTCATTATGGAGCATGGGTGCATCATTCAACTTACCTGTTATTAGAAGTCACTTGTGTTAGTAGCCTGTAATGTCTAAGTCTAATAAAAAAATATTAAATGGATCTAGTTTTTTGTTTCTTTTTCGTGAGAAACCATGGCTACACCTAGGGATGGAAACAGGCCAGGCCAGGCCAAGCTTCACCCTAAACAGGCCAGGCCTGTGTTACAAATATTTGGCCTGAGCCTGACCTGTTACCTGTCAAAGGCTTTTTTTTTGGGTCTGGCACTGGCTGTTTAAGAAGCTCGACGACTGAAGCTCTGTTTAGTTTCGATTTATATTAAGACCTCTAAATAGGCCAACAGGCCAAAGCCTTCATATAGGTCTCAAATAGGCCTAAGCCTTTAAACAGGCCTTGAAAGGCCATTGAAAAATAAATAAAATAAAATTTTATAAATAAATATAAACAAGTCGGCCTAATAGGCCTAACAGGCTTTGCTGAGAGGTTAGGCCTGGCCTACTAAATGAAACAGACTTTTAAAAAGGCCTAAGTCTGGCTCATTTTCTATACAGGTCAGGCCTAAAATAGGTCAGGTCACAGGCCCCTGACAGGCCGGCTGGCCTATTTCCATCCCTAACTACACCGAATAACAGCAACACCTTCACCACAAACTGCCTGCTTCAACCAAAAACACCATAACCTCGCCATGAACCCAATGACACCATGAGCCAGCAACCCAAGCACCACATGTCGCGAAAAACACCCTAGCCACCAAACCTGTAATCACCATGGCAACCACCACCACTCGCAGAGCCGCCATGCACAGAGACTGTCACAAACCAGTATCTTGAGCAATATCCCCTTCTCACGAACCACCAGTAACTCGTGCCACCTCGACTTCACAACCAACCAGCCAGAGTTTCGAACCACCATGACCCTCCAGCATGCCACCCAAATCGCACAAACTGCCCCTGTGTGCCTTCAAGCTAGCTCCGTTCACAAATTGAGCCACCCCACCTTGATGCTTCTCTCCAAGTTTGTTCCTCCCTGCTCCATTAACTTTAGTGGCAAAACATTTTTAATAATTTTACAATTTTACCACCTCAACAGGTTTTCAGTAAATAACTCCAGCCATTGATCAATTATTGAGCATATCCAACGGCTCATATAGAAGGAGCATGTTAGACAAAGCCCTAAAGCACCTGTTGAGTTTTGGGTTTTGTCGTTTAGTGTATTGGGTAATCAGAAAAAAAAATGGAAATTTGTTTGAGGCATTGTTCGGCGCAAGATACGGTCTTGTGGCAGCAAAGCCACTTTGTGTAATAGATCATGGGGTGCCCAAAGTGCATCCAAAGGATTGGGCCTATTAGCATTCAATCGAGGTCATGGCTTACTTTTTCCACTCCAATACAACAAACTCGCGGGACTAGGGTGCAGATCCCTTCAGAGACCATGAAAATTGTCAGCCCCGAGGCCATGCTGGTTTCATCTGTGATCCAAGGGAGTAATATTCCTAGCAAACACAAGCAAAAATGGTGGTAATGATCTCATCTGCTGTTGCAAAGAGAAGTAAAAGTTTTTTTTTTTTTAACAGAGAAGAAGAGATGAAGGATTGAAAATTTTATTAAAGGTAATATTCTACCATTTGATAAAATAATAACTTATAATTGTAATTTTCTAAATTATCCTCACCTAATATTTTATTTAAATTAAGTCTTAATTTAAGGTGAGGCTATTGAGACTAAGTGAATTAAAAAAGAGAGAAAAATAAATTATTTTCTCACTTTGCTTTTGTCCATTGTTATTATTTTTCATTTTTATTTAAGCTAAAGACTTTTTTTTAATAGATCACTGCAAATAACCATCTGGATGGTCAGATATGAGTCACTTTAGTAACATTAAGTTTAACAATTTTTTAAAAATAATGATTTTAATATATATATATTCCGATTATGACAAAAATTATATGTATATATATGTATATATATGGATTAAATACGTAAAAGCACTATAGATGAATTTAAGTAAACAATATAAAAAATACCTTATTAACGATGATTTATAATGACAAATTAAATTTGGTTGTGTTCATATATAAATTTACTAAGATCAATCATTTCAAGTAGATTGACACTTAAATAAATTTTCATGTGTTTAATTGATAATTTGATATATACTTAATTTGATTTTATAAAAGTATTTAATTTTTTTTCCTAAACTAAAAATTTAATAAGTATATAATATTAAATTTATAAATTGTAAATTTATAACTAAAAAAATTAACAGGAAGAAGTTTTTATTAAACAAGTTTTAGTTTTACTTAAGAAAAACTATTTATATGATTTATGAAAAATGTAAATAAAAAGGTTGAATTAAAATATAACTAAAAATTATTACTAAAATAAATAAATGAATGATTTGAAATCTAAATGTATAATAATTAAGTATAGGTAGTAAAAAAATTTAATTTGGTAAAGAGATAAATTAATGATTTGTTTTTTTTTTAAAGAGATAAGTTAATTAAGGATATTGTAGATAATTAAAATTATAAGAAATTAAAAATGAGTGTGAATAAACAAAAAAAGATTACCAATAACTTCACCCTATATATCATTCGGTAATCTCCACCCTCTTCACAAATCAAAGAGTCATAGTATGGAACTTTAAAAACAAGGGCTTTGCTGGCCTTATTCTGAAGCCGGCCATGGTTTCATTTCAAACTATTATACATGCACCGGTACATATCTTGGTCTATATGGTTTTCAGCCACGGCGGACAAACGATCATCTTTGTCTTTGGTTGAGGTACTATGTAGTTTGTTTGATTACTAAATTTTGTAATCCCATGTGATCATTCACGTGGGTTTTTGTTTTAACATTAAAATATATGTATAGCCGTACGTCCAGAGGATAATGTTTTGCATACTAAAATTTAAGGAGTCCACATCAACACTAGATAAAAAAATTACGGATGAAGGGACCGTCCACCTCTATATATTTGTTGCTCTTACAAAATGAAATTAGAGAAAATATGAAACGCGAATTGATTATCACATACATAACAATTATACACCACACATTCCTTATGTAATTATCAATAAGCAGAACTCGTGCGTATATTATATAAGTATCGAGAAAGACTGAAAGTGACCCGAATGAGCAAATGAGTAAATGAAACAAGACACGGAGGAGTTAAATTATGGTCATATATGTACCCAAAAAAAAATTTATGGTCTTATGGACAGCCAACCAAAACAAATAATTAGTTCAAGCCCACATCTGTGAACTCCTTTAAATCTGCTTATAAAATAGTCCTCTGTACTTGTTTGTCTCTTCACAACTCAAATAGTCAGGGTGACATATATTACACAGTAAAAAATGTTATTCCTACGTTTAGCTTTTTACACTTGTTTTTAACACCTATCTTTTAATGATATAACATATTATTAAATAAGTGTAATTAAAAACTTTATAATAACAGTGAACAAATTTAAATTCTTGTAAAAATATATTTGTATATATGATAGCAGTTCACAATTTCTGTCACATTTAAGAAGGATATATAAGACCTATTTGGGATACAGTATTAGACCTGATATAAAAAGTTAATATAATATATTATTACTTTACTAGTTATTTATTGTAAATATTATATTATATAAATTTATCTATCAAATCTCTCTTATATATTAAAATGATGGATAATTTAATCAAATTTTGAGGAAATGATTAGACTTGATTATGTTTTGTTGTATAAATTAATATAAAGATTTTTTCATTATAATTTTAAACATCTCAATATCATCAACTATTACGTATTAGACATTATATTATCGAGTTTTATACTATCATATTTAATACTATTAAATCTTATCATATCTTTCATACCAAATAAAGTTATATAGTTAAAAGGTGTGATAGTTAGTTGGGTGAGTAAATGTGACATTAAATAGAGAAGATGGAAGTGTTTGTCATTAGATAGGTACGTAAATGTCATATTGAATAAAAATTTGTTATACATAATACATCTTAATTTAAAATAATATATATCTTAAATAAATTAAAAAGACACATAATTAGTCTTAGATAAATATATATAAGATGCGTATCTGATAAGAAAAATATTTATTGTAAGAGATAAGAAGAATAAATATTGACTATTGAATCTTACATGAGTGGTCAAGATTAGAACATAAATGCATGTGACTTTTTTAAGTGATCAGTAACTTTTAAACTTAACTATTCATGTATAGTCAAGATTTACTTCTCTCTCTTTTCTCAATAAAAACTTCTCTTACTAGATACGCCATATATATATATATATAGCGTGAGATAAGTATTTATTATAAGATATGAGAGGAGTAAATCTTGACCATTGAATCGTACATGAATAGTTATGATTAGAACATAAATGCATGTGACCTTTTTAAGTAGTGATATGATCTTTAAATAATTTTTAATTTTGATCATTTATATATGATTGTATTGTAATGTCCTAGTCTAATATTATAATTATTACAATTATTTCTTTAATATATTTACTAAACAGTTTGATAAAATAATAACTTATGATGGTGATTTTCTAAATTATCCTCACCTAATATTTTATTTAAATTAAGTCTTAAGGTGAGCTATTGAGACTAAGTGAATTAAAAAGAGAGAAAAATAAATTATTTTCCGAATTTCATTTTGTCCGTTATTATTATTTTTTATTTTTATTTTATTTAAGCTAAAGACTTTTTTAATAGATCACTGCAAATAACCATCTAGATGGTCATATATGTGTCACTTTAGTAACATTAAGATTAACAAAACTTTTTTTAAAATAATGATTTTAATATATATATATATATATATATATATATATATATATATATATATATATAATTTTTCTACTTAAAGAGTTTCGTGTATAGCAGAATTGAACGGAATTTTTGTCATAATTAGAAAATTATATATATATATATATATATATATATATATGGATTAAATACATAAAAGCACTAACGATGAATTTAAGTAAACAATATAAAAAATATCTTATTAACGATGATTTATAATTCAAAATTAAATTTGGTTGTCTTCGTATATAAATTTACTAAGATTAATCATTTCAAGTAGATTGACACTTAAATAAATTTTCATGTGTCTGATTGATAATTTGATATATACCTAATTTGATTTTATAAAAATATTTAATTTTTTCCTAAACTAAAAATTTAATAAGTATATAATATTAAATTTATAAATTGTAAATATATAACTAAAAATATAAACAGGAAGAAGTTTTCAATAAACAAGTTTTAGTTTTACTTAAGAAAAAATATTAATATGATTTATGAAAAATGTAAATAAAAAGGTTGAATTAAAATATAACTAAAAATTATTACTAAAATAAATAAATGAATTATTTGAAATCTAAATGTATAATAATTAAGTAAAGGTAGTAAAAAATTTAATTTAGTAAAGAGATAAATTAATGATTTGTTTTTTTTTTAAAGAGATAAGTTAATGGAGGATATTGTAGATAATTAAAATTATAAGAAATTAAAAATGAGTGTGAATAAACAAAAAAGATTACCAATAACTTCACCCTATATATCATTCGGTAATCTCCATCCTCTTCACAAATCAAAGAGTCATAGTATGGGAATTTAAAAACAAGGGCTTTACTGGCCTTATTCTGAAGCAGGCCATGGTTTCATTTCAAACTATTATACATGCACCGGTACATACCTTGGTCTATATGGTTTTCAGCCACAGCGGACAAACGATCATCATTGTCTTTGGTTGAGGTACTGTATAGTTTGTTTGATTACTAAATTTTGTAATCCCATGTGATCATTCACGTGGGTTTTTGTTTTAACATTAAAATAGATGTATAGCCGTACGTCCAGAGGATAATGTTTTGCATACTAAAATTTAAGGAGTCCACATCAACACTAGATAAAAAAATTTCGGATGAAGGACCGTCCACCTCTATATATTTGTTGCTATTACAAAATGAAATTAGAGAAAATATGAAACGCGAACTCGTGCGCGCGTGTGTATATATATATATAAAGAGAAATCAAGTTACATGGTTAAAATTATTTTTATATCATTAAATTATTTTATTAAATAATTTTTTTATTAAATTTATTATTGAATTAAAAATTCTTATCATATATATTATATTTATAAAATTTTATATTAATATAAAATTATTTAATACTTTATTAATATATGTCAAGATTAAGATAATATAATGTATATTTTTAAAATTATTTAATATATATTTTATATTATTAAATTTTATATTATCAAACTTTATATTATCAAATTCAACATTATTAAATTTTATTTTATTATTCGTATAAAAAGAAACTCGTATAATTAAAAGGTGTGATAGTTAGGTAAGTGAGTAAATATGACATTAAAAAGAGTAGATGAAAGTACTTGTTATTAGCTATGTAAATGTCAGTATCATTATGGCATAAATGAAAATTGGCAATTGCAAGAGGGAATATTACCCGCATCTTCATTATGACAACTGAAAGAGCTTTGTTATATACTTTTAAAATATTTTTTTAATAATTTTTTTATTATTTAATAAAAAAATATTAAATTAAAAATTAAATATAACTAATATCTTAAAAATATAAAAAATATTTAATATTTTTTTTAATAATTAATAAAATTATTAAGAAGATAAATTAAAAAGATTAATCATTTTCTCAACTGAAAATACACCAAAACCCATATTTTGTTAAATGAAACGAGAAAAGAAAAAGAACGAAGAGCTGAACTCTGAAACCCCTTCAAATCTTCTTATAAATAGCCCTTTGTACATGAATGCCTCAACACAACTCAGAAAGATAGAGACATCACAGAGAGAGACTAAGAGAGATGGCGTTGAACAACGTGGTGCTGGTGAAGGTAGCTGTCTTGCTTTTCCTCATGGGATTTACTGCAACTGTTGATGCTCGCTTCGATCCAAGCTCCTTCATCACCCAAGTGCTCACAAATAGTGATGCCAGCTACTTTTTCAAATCGTCAACCACTCCGTGCTGTAATAAATGCATCTGCACAAGGTCAATACCTCCTCAATGCCAGTGTCTAGATATTGGAGAAACTTGCCACTCAGCTTGCAAAAACTGCGTTTGTGCACTGTCATATCCGCCAAAGTGTCGTTGCTTTGATATTACCGACTTCTGCTATGAACCATGTAACTCCACTGAAGCTGAAGCTCACTAAGAATGAGCAAGTTCCATTAAGTATGATGTGAGACAAAGCCCCTTAGGCTTTGTTTGGTTGTATGGGAATGCTAAATAATTAACCAATGGAATAAAAGCTACGCACTTGGCATGCAGTTTGCTTTTTGCAAACTGCTGGTCATGGTGTTTTTTATTTTGATTGTTTTTTTTCTTAATTCCACCCTTCTCTATAAATTGCATATCAAATTTATATAAGTAAATTAGTTTTTTTTAACCAGTGTTCTTAATTCTACCTTTCTCTGTGTGTATTGATAATTCAGGATCTGGGTCATAAACAAAATATCATATATTCATTCGTAATATATAAATTTAGAGGATGAAAAATTCGTGGGTAGTTGCTTAAGGATGTCCTATGTGTACTTAAACTTCTCAAAGCTCCTTTGGATGGAAACTTGATAATTTGATGTGCAAATTAATGCATTCCTTGACTTCCAGTTGCTATCTCGCATGAACAAAATCAAATCCAAAGTTAGTCACAGACACCTCTAGCAGCAGGAAGGTTGAAGGAGTAAGGAATGAGAAATTTCTAAGAATGGTGGAAAAAAAAAAATTATCCTGTGAGGAGGAAGGATTTGGGGGAGAAGCCTGGGAGGGTTTGAAGAGGGAGGAGAAGAGCTCTTGCAGACAAGGAGCTCCGAATTTCCTATGGATTTAAGTAAAATGAAATTTGCATATTTACCTCATGAACTTTTGATGTTAATTTGTAAAAGCAGCCCATTTTTTTTTTTTTTGTCACCTTATACACTCTCCCACAAGATCTTTACTCGTAAGGTATGTTTGTACGGGGAGTTTTGAAAGAAAAAAATAATGAAGACTTATTTTTTATTTTTAAATTAAGATAATTATAAAATATTTATAAAAATAATTAAAAGATTATTGAAAGATTATGTGATTATATTTTATTTTATATTTTTATTTTAAAAAATATTAAATATAAAAAATATTTATTTAAAATAAAGAATAAATCCTCTTTTTCTTTTCTTTTCAAAATCTTCCAAAATCTTAACTCTCAAATATATTCTTAGAAAACTTGTATGCTTATAAAAAACTTGGACCACTTTTCTTATTTTTTACACATTTTTTAGCAAATAATTAACTATATATATAAATATTTTTACCAATTAAAAAAAAGATCCAAGCTTCTTGTATATAGATCTAGATATATGAAAATATTATTAATTAAAATTTATAAATTTTTTTATATATACAATGATTTATAATAATAATATCAATTATTGATTTAATTTTATGGTGGGTGCATATTGAGTGTTTCCCATGCTGTACAATGTAATATAAAAGTAAAGTTGTACTACATATGAATGTGGTATCAAATTAAAAAAAAAATAAAAATGAATGCAGTAATAAGTATACAATATACAAAATAAGCTATTATTTCTATAATTACTTTTACAAATACATATGCTAGACTGTCTACCTTTATGTATTTGTTCATCTTATGAAAAAATAAATTGAGAAAATATGAAATGCAAATTCATTTTGGGTTTGGCTAATAAGAAGAATCCAAAATTGAAAATTTTAAATGAAAATAAAATATTTAATATATTAAAAATTGAAAAACTTTTATCTTTTTATTTAAATTTTTTTATTTTAACATTTTTAATAAATATTTTAAGACACTTGTTAATAAAACCTACTTATTGTCACATACCAATTATACATAAGCTCTTTTATTTTCTCCAAGTCATATTTCTTAAATGTTTCAACATTCTTATATATATATATATATATATATATATATATAGGGGACATATATAATGAGAGGGGAATTTATTGTGAGAGGGTGAGAGGAGTAAATCTTGACCATACAACTACACATGGATGGTCAAGATTAAAAATTACTTGAAAGTCATGTGACCACTTAAAAAAGTCACATGCATTTATATTCTAATCTTGACCATTCATGAAAGATTCAATGGTCAAGATTCCCT
The DNA here is from genome assembly GCA_029884595.1 of Ormosia semicastrata. Lineage (NCBI taxonomy): Eukaryota > Viridiplantae > Streptophyta > Magnoliopsida > Fabales > Fabaceae > Ormosia > Ormosia semicastrata. Next base: position 42,575,617 of record JAQQTO010000059.1, read on the forward strand.
CCTCTCACCTCACAATAAACACTCATCTCACCTGAGTAAGATCCTATATATATGTATAGGGAGTGTATCCAGTGAGAAGAGTGTATATTGTGAGAGGTGAGATAAGTAAATTTTGACCATTAGATCTTTTATGAATGGTCAAGATTAGAAGATAAATACATGTGATTTTTTTAAGTGGTCACATGACTTTTAAGTAACTTTTAATATTGGTCATCATGTATGGTTATATAGTCAAGATTTAGTTCTCTCACACTCTTACAATAAATATATCTCTCACTAGATATGTCTCCTATATAATAATAATAATAATAATAATAATAATAATAATAATAATAATAATAATAATAATCTGTATTATTGTAGCTCGTTAGTCGTGATAAGCATGCCCTTTAATAAATTGTGCATGCGATACACATGAATATAAATTAAATGAATGCATGTTGACAATTACAAGGGAGGGAAGATTCCCCACATCCCCATAGTGAGAATTGACAACCCTCTGAAATCCATAATTTGTTTTAAAGAAACATGATAAAGAAGGCAGAGCTGATGAGCTGAACTGTGCATTCCTTAAAATCTTCTTATAAATATAGCCATTGTAATGAGAAAGATAGAGACATGGCAAAGAGAGTAAGAGAGATGGCGTTGAATAACATGCTACTGGTGAAGGTAGCTGTCTTGCTTTTACTCATGGGATTTACTGCAACTGTTGATGCTCGCTTCGATCCAAGCTCCTTCATCACTCAAGTGCTCACAAATAGTGATGCCAGCTACTTTTTTCAAAATTTTATAAAATTATTATAAGCATACAAGTTCCAATAAGTATGATGTGAGACAAAGCCCCTTAGGGTTTGTTTGGGAGTGAAAATTAAAAGGAAAAGGGAAGGGAGGGAAGGGTTTAGAGGTGAGAAACCCTTGTTTGGGAATGTAGGGAAGGGAAGGGAGGGATTTTCAATGCCCTCCAAACTCCTCCGTTTCGGTTCCCCCAATTTGAGGGGTTTTTGTACAAAATTACTCATTTATCCTTCAACTCACCCCCACCAAACGCAGCACCACCGTGAGACCACCGTGCGCCGTCCACCGGGCCAGACCACCGTGTGCTATCCACTGCGCCCATCAACCCGAACTACACTACCACTCCTCCTCCCAACAGCCACCGTCACGCGCACGGAGCTGCCATTATTAGCGACCGGACTCGCTTCGAGCCAGATCTGCCGATCCGCACTGGCCAGCACCTCAAAGCTCCACAGCAAACCGCCGTGCTGCCTACCTGCTTCGACCCAACCACGCGCGCCGACCAGATCCGTCAAGCTTCATGCCTCCCAACCCGGTTTGCGTCAGAGGAAGAAACTGGGGAGGAAGAAAGAAAAATATAGGGGAAGGACTGGAGAAGAAGATACGGACGGGCAGCTTAAGTTTTGGAGAAGAAAAGTGGAGAAGAACTGAAGAAGCTACGGACGGTGACAGTTTTGTTTTAATTTTTTTTTATAAAATGTTAATTATGTTAATTTTTAAATAAAGAGTAAAATAGTAAAAATATATTTTAAACCCTCCATTTCCTTTCCCTCGTATATTTCACACTTCTAAACAAAGAGAGGATAAATCTCTCATTTTCCTTCCCTTCCTTCCCCTTTAAACTCTTTCCCTTCCTTTCCCTCTAAACTCCCAAACACACCCTTAGGCTTTGTTTGCATGTATGAGAATGCTAAATAACCACGGAATAAAAGCTACTTGGCATAAAGTTTTGCAAACTGCTGGTCATAGTGTTTTTCTTTTTTTTTAATCCTTCCCCCCCTTAATTCCACCTTTCTCTATAAATTACATATCAAATTAATTTGACTAAATTTCACTCCACATATCAGATGGCAGTAAACTTCAAATCTAGCTCTAAATAACCCTTTATCTCATTTTTTTTAAAGTTTTGTTAACAAAGGCTTTTAGGGCATTGGTTAAAGAATTAGAAATAAATAATATTAAATAAAAAGTCAAATATTTGATATATTGAGAACTCAAAATATATTTTAATTTTCTTTTTAAAAAATTAAGAGTATTTAAGGTATAAAATACTTCTTAACCAATGCCTTTAGCACATTATTAGCAAAAATCATTTGTTTTAATTTTGATTATTTGATACTGTTAAGGCGTTAAGTATCTTAAAAGAAGAGTAAAACCTTATTTTCGTTTTTAAAATATACATTTTTTTATTGATTTAGTCTCTAAAATTTAAAATCCTCAATTTTTTTTATCCTATACCCATTTGATTTTAGGTAGACACGACTTATCATGTTATCTCAAATCGTTATTCAATATGTGTATTGTTATTGGTAGGTGCTTTTTATAATAAATCTCATAATTTTACATATATCAAATAATAATTTAAATATATATAATAAATCATTCCTAATTAAGAATTATTAGTGATTTTAACAATATTAACTTTAAAAACTAATTTTTAACATTAAAAGATTATATGACATGTCTCATTAAGTCAATTAGGCCAGAAAGTACCTCGAAAAGGTATACAAATACTCTAAAATGGAATGTTTTACACACACAAGTCCCAAGTGATGTGTACAAATCGCAAAATGAAATCATTTTAACCTAATTGACTGAGTTTGATATGTCATGTCATCTTTTACCATTACATAAAAGCTTTTAAAGTTAATAATGTTAAACTTAAGTATATGGAGGCATAAAAAATGGAAAATAATCATCCTATACCTTTTTTAGAGGTGTAGGTATTGTATATATCTTTTTCAAAGGTATGTGATTGAGAGAGAGAAAGTAATAAAAAAAATAAGTATAATAAATGGTATTAGATGAGATGTGAAAAGAGATGTATATACTGTTTATGGTAAGAATATAAAAGTTGATAAAAAATTGAGGATTTCAAATTTTAGGGACTAAATTAATAAAATTTATTTTTGAATGACTAAATTAACAAAAGGTTAGTTTCAAGGATTAAAATAAGGTTTTACTCTAAAGAGAAAAGGAAATCTTATTATCATTAAATAATAAGCTCTATAATACAATAAAAGTTTTTAAGCTTAATTTTTAATTTATCTTTTGCAAAATCAAGATAGCTTTCTAATATAAAAATAAAAGGTATATAATTTGATAAATGTTATAAACATAGAAGTATTATTGATTAAATGTGTTTTTATTTTAAAAATATTGATATATCATGTATATCCAAGGTTTTGAAAATCGGATGGTCAATGAACCATGTGTGTGTGTATCTATATATATAATCATGATATTTTTAAATCAATATTATTAATTTTTATAGACATAAATTGTGAGAGTTCATTATTTTAAGTTATTTTTGTTTTTAAAATTAGAACATTATTCTATTTACTATGAAGTGTATATGTAAAAATATTAAAATTAAAAATTAAAAATAATTATATGAAAATGTTAATTACTAATAGATTATCCAACAATGCATAAACACAATATAATATTTTTTATATCAAGACCAACAATAACACAAAATTCATATAACGTAATAAAAGTTCCAATAATCGTACAAGCAAGTGGAACAGCCTAGTTGTTTATTGCACACTTTTACATAAAAGGGACTTGAGTTTAGGTCTCACCTTTGGAATATTTGAGTATATTTGCATTTAAATATTTTAAACTGGTGAATCTGTTGAACTGTGACTGGTTAATCTGTTCACATGATTTAATGGTAGTTTATCGGTTCAAAGACTAGTTCTTGAGTTTCCGGTTATGGGGATGTGACCGAATTGGCCATATAACTGGTTCATGGTTGAATCAATCTGATCGGTTCATGGTCGAATCGGTCTAACTAGTTAGTTCAGTCTGATTCTTAAAACACTATGTATATCTATTATACACATAAAGAAGTGATTGTCATATCCTTTTCTCATCCTGTTAAGATCTCTAGGCCAGCTACTTATAAGTTTATGGTTTTGAGTACTTTGTTTATGCAATACATGGATTATTATTATAAGCTGTAGTTGACATGGATAAGATATCTATTTATACAAATATGAAATATTTGCAGGTATCCTCACGACATGACAATATGAAATCCTTGTGGGAGTAGGGAAGAAGGGAATATATTACAAGTAATTTTCATTTAATATTTGAGTTTAATTTTGATGTATTGTCAGTGTAAAATTTTTTATACTATAAATTAAGTACACTTCATTATATTTGTAATTTTTGATATAATTTATTAGAGTCAAATATTTTTAATGATATAATAATATATGAGTAGTTAATAATGTAAAAAACTTTTATATTAAAAATTAAATCCTTAATATTTCAATAATTTAAGTTTGTACGTATATAAGCAATTGCAAAATATACATGTACAAAATATGTTTTATCTTGATGATATTTAGAAGCATCAAAATATGTATATGGTATTAGTTGAATATTTGAATTTAAATTTATTAAAAAATTTAATTTTACAATTTTCAAGTTGTTGCTTGATAGAAAATATTTTCATTTTAAAATTTCATGTTTTTGTATGAGGTTGTGGTTTGTAATTGTTAAGAGCCTCACATCGCATATCTCAATATTTTGGATGCAGTTTATATATCTGGTGGACTACTCTACTTAATGTCAATTAGTTTTAAGTTGGAATTTCACATGATATCAGAGTCAATATCTCATCTCCACATATTTCACTAAATTTGTTTGTTTCCCGCCTACTTCTTTAGGTTCATTTGTTTCTTTGCCTACTTCGATAGGCTCGCATGTGTTGTCCAGACATCTGTGGAAGGGGTGTTAAGAGTCTCACATCGTCTGCCTCAATATTTTAGGTGCAGTTTATATATTTGTTGGATCACTCCACTTAATACCAATTGATTTTAGGTTGAAAATGGGTATAAGAGTAATTTCAATATCTTTAACATGATCAAATTATAATGGGAGTTGCTGTTGTACACTGATGAGTTTGGTATTCAGGGTAAGTTGTCATGTATTTATTGAATGTTAATTTTATAATAAATGTTTATAACTATATTAATTATATTCAACAGCTAATAAAATACTTAACAACTCATTCTAATTAGTAACATTCCTAGAAAAAAAAGAAGATAAGTACCATAATAATCCCTAATTATGATACATACAACAAGTCAACTCATGATAGAAATACACAACATTACAAACATAATTTGTCATCTAGAACAAACCCCAAAAAACCAATACTTGATCATAACTAACCCTTTATTGACCTACACGATCAACATGAGGCACCCCCAAGAACCTTGGTCTTAGCAGATCCCACCCCTTATATAGGCACCCCCAACGTGGCACAAGCTATAGAATAATCACACTAATTGAATGGATATACGTTAGTATACGAATGGTGTGGCCCGTAACAAAAAATCTCACTACAATCAACACAATGATTATCAGGAGTGCTGTATGAGGTATCATCTTTGATACCATCCCCTCTTTAATAAATACCCTTAATCTCACCCTTACACAAGTTATGTTCTTTCTCAACCTTTTTTTTTTCTCTCTTTCACTCTTCTCTTCCTAGCTTGACTTGAAAGTTGGAATGTCCTTAAAGGTGCCCCTCTCCCGCCGGTCCCCTCAATCATGCTCGAGCTCTATCACCGGGTCAGCCTCAAAGTGAAAGTCTATTGAATGGGAATAGGTGCCATAATAATCCCTAATTATAACACATACAATAAGTCAATTCATGATAGAAATACATAACACTACAAAACATAAAATGATAAAACATCCAACAATATTAAAAAATAGGAGTCGTCAACACTCACAAGGCGTTGGTCATAGTGGTAAGTGAAACCTTGGAAGCACGAATATGACTCAAGACACAGATATGATATGACTACTGTTTTAAAAATCAAATCAAAGATCGAATCGACGAGACTTTTGAATTATGGTTCAATTGATTTAACCTGTTAAACCAATGGTCGAACTGGATAATGTAATAAATAAATAAACATATGATGATGATGATGATGATGATGATGATGATGATGTTTTGGACCGGGTTACGAGTCTATGAAACTGGAGCGATTCGATCCGTCAGGTTGAACCCAGACATACTATGCACTTGAAACAACTCACCTACTAAGCATGTTTCCCTCAACAAAAAAAGAGGAGACACCACTTCGCACATAAAGGGGGGACAAATAATACGAAATAATGATTTTTTGTACTCCATGAGAACAACATACAACACACACTGAATTGTTCATATTCTCTCACACTTTTTACATGCTCATTTGTCCGCACACACACACACACACACACACACATGCTAGACAAGAGGACAAAGGTATACCCTAATTTCATTACACACTATCATCTTTGTGCAGCTACTAACTTGAGCGTCAGAGTGCCTTTTGCAGATATTCACTCATCGCTCCATTGTGGAAGTTGCATTTATGAAAGATATCACCATCTCTTTCCTCTCCATTTAACCATCATAACTCAGTTCTGAATAAATAATAATAACAAAAACTTAATAATATAAATTATAAAGAAATGTAAACAAAAATTAAACCACAATTAAAACCCCATATGAACTAAATGGTGCAAAATGGTTCTATTTTTATCTACACGACTTAAAGCCCCAGACACAAAATAAAAAATAAGAAGCTGGCTTAAAGCCCAAAACACATAATAAATAAGTCAAAATCCTAAAATCTCTCATAATGTTTCTTTTTCTAGTTCTAATAGCAACAATCACTGCCAGCCTCTACTGTGGAAGGAGATTTCAGCTTCAACGAGAATGTGAAGAATGAAGACTAACAAAAGCAAGGAGACTCTTGGCCATTCGAAAATTCCACATCTTCCCTTTAATCTCAATTCTGGGACAGAGTAGCTGTCATCAGGACTCTATAGTGAGGAATTTGGCGACCGGCATGCAGTTCAGTGACAAGGCTAGTCACAGCTCCATGACCTGGTTGCTGGCCAGTGGCGAGATCAGTGTCAACAAGGTAAAAAAATGTGTCTGCGACAAAAACGGTTGAGGGGTGAAGAAAAAAGAAGGATCACTTGTTAATGAAAACCAGCACCAGTCCAAGTGGTTTGTCGATTCAGTCCGATTTTGAGTAGTTCCAACAGTTTAAAAACGGTTCAAAGGCTAAAACTGTTTCTATAGTTTGATCGAACAATTGACAGTTCTCAATCCAACCAATTGAGTCAGCCAATTTAGTTCAAATTTTAAAACATACATATTTTAAAAATTATAAGACATATATATATATATATATATATATATATATATATATATATATATTAAATAAAGCAATGGGGTTAATAACAAGTTTCACTTTCCTACACCCATAATCTTAATAAAACTTCAACCCATGGAGCACCCCCCCACAACTCAACAAGGGTAATGGAACCAACTCCTAAGTTAGCCGAAAAACAGCCCATGAGCTTTCCCGTATCATCATGTGCGCACAAGACCACCACAAGTAGCTTGAAAACCACCAAGTACCGACCCATCTGTGTTAAGGCAATACTACCCACTAGGAAGAAACTGCCAAGAGATAAAACCATTAGCATCTCCCAATGAAAGGCGAATAGACAACCTAAACCTGTGGTTGATGTTGAGCCTTTGCACCCTTGCCCAGAATCTAAAACAAATATCATCTTAGTTTACATCAAATTGCCTAAAGAGAGTATCATTCCTAACTCTCCATAAAAAGTGAACAGCCACGCCAAAAAGGAAAGACCACATGGCCCTTAATCATAGTATGACACCTAAAATTAGATTCCAGCTAGAGCTGTCAAAAAGGCCCAGCCCAGCCCATCAAGTCATAGCCCATATAGGCTAGAGCCAAAAAGCCCACAAGACAAAAAAGTTCACAGGACCAAAAGTTCATAGAGTCAAGTGGGCTAGGGCTGACCCATGGGTTGGCCTACAATAATAATATTTTTTTTTTAAATTTGACCCACTTATTTAATGGGTTAGCCTTGGCTTACTAAAAACAAAACTTGACCCACCTCTTTTATGGGCTGACCCTAATCCACTTTATGAGTCAGAATTCAAAAGATGTGAAAATCCTAGTATCTAAGATCTAGTATCTAATTTTTTTACAAATATCTCTTCAGCTTATATCTAGCTACAAGCTCCTCATACTCCCTAATAATTCAAACTTCAAACTAGCTTATGAATCTCTAGAGTAACAAATAATTCTTCTGAAGGCCAAATCTAACAGCATAAATTGAAAATTTTAAGCTATTAGATGAAGACTTATAATTTTATATATAAACACATTCCTTTGTTGGATTTAAAGTGTGGATAATATATATGCTTATCATATATTAAATTGAAATTTAACTTTTTATTTTGAAAAATGGAGGAGGTAAGATTTGAACTCTTGATTATTTGGTCATGTCTATCACAGATTTCAATGGGCATGAATAAGGAATAAAAAGTAATTCTTAAACATTTATATGTCACAGGCTAGCATAAGCAGAAAAAGATCCCATTCATATTACCATTGCCTATGGTAAGTAGGTGCAAGCTTTAGCCCCATTAGATCCCTAAAAGACAGAGGCCGGGAGGAGGGGGAGAATCTATCCCAAATTGTGCTATATTAATATTTGTATATACAAAATCTAGAAACTGTTGCAAAGAGAACACAACAAAAATCAACAATGAAGTTTTCTTCACCTAGAAAACAACATCACATTGTTATTGGAGTTTCTTCAAGAACCAGAGTCTTCAATTAATATCTAAAACCTTGACCCAGAAATAAAAATATAAAAAAAAATCAAACAGAAGTGTAATTTATGTCAAACATCCATTTTCAACTATAAGTGACCAAGAACAAGTGTCTAAATACATTGTGTGTCAAAGAATCAAAGGAGCATAACCCGATTAGAAAAGCAATCAAGAAAAAAAAACACCAATCATGGTGATTCATTATTCATGGGTTGATCAGATGATAGAAAATATAAACACAGAGCATTCAAGTAGAAGAACTAACCAAGAAGAAAAACAATAGACATATACCCATACAAGAAGAAAAACCAGAAAACAACTAAAATAGTAGCTACCTGCTAGGCTAATAAAAGAACAAAAACCCATATACCCATTTGCATATCAACTCGAACAGAAAAAATAAGAAGGTATATTAAAGAAAAAAAAATTGTAGATTCTGAAAGGGAGAACTAGGGGCCAACAAAAGCAAAGATAATAAGAGAAGCACAAGTTACGTAAACAAAAAATGCATTGTGTTAATGAAAACAAATAATAATGTATGTAAAGTGAAAAAACAAATAAAATAATTTTAAAGCCCGATTCGTTTATGGCATGCACATTATGGGTATAGCATAATACTTAATAACTGAAAAATCAGATCGAAGCAAATACAACGTAGACCATTCGTAATAAAATTAAAGAACAGAGCATCAACGATTACGTTAATACATGAACTTTGATATAAAATAAGTCACAAAACAATCAGAGCAAAAAAGAAAATGACCATTCGTACAAACAAAGTAAAAAGTAGAAGCACCGAAGAATAAACCATGAATGAGGAAGGTTTTTTTGGGAGGGGGTGAAAGTGTGGAACTATCAAGTTCTTAATGTAGCAAATAATTAAATACGAGAAGTACAAAAAGAGAGACAAATCATGAAGAGAAATTAATGCAAAGTTAACGGTTTCAGCAGTATTTGACCAGCTAGTGTCAATTTGTCTGAGTCTACCTACTGAATCTGAATCATCGAAAAATAATTTAATGCAGCAAGATTTGATTCCCAGAAAATCAAAATGCGGATATATAGATAGAGCATTGAATGTGTCAGAAAAAATCAATACAATTTTTGTGTTCAAATTTCAAAAATGAAACTAAAAATCGAAACCTATCAGAGCAAGAATCAACACTGCAACAATGGTTCTCAAACTAATCAGCCAAGAAGATTGAAGAACAAGGTTTTTATTAAGATCGAAGAAGGATTGAGATTTGGAGCATTACCGGTTCAGAGAAGAAGCAAGATGCGTTTTTGGGTTTTTGGATGAATCTGGATTTGAAAATATTTTTCTTTACTGTGTTTGTTTCCCGAGAAAGAAAGAAGTACTTGATATATTGCTTACTCCTGTAGGAACGAAGAAAAGTCTACAGATTGAAAGTGAATTGGGTTTCTGAGGTGGGATTAGGATTTTTTAATTTAAGATTAAATTTTTTTAATTGAATGAAACATGGGTTAGGGTGTTTAGTGGGTCAAGGGGTTTAGTGGGTCAGCCCCCTCTTGACCCACTAAATTAATGGGTTTAATGGGTTAGGGCTGAAAAAAGCCCCATCACATAATGGGCTTAAAAAAAGTAGACTAAAAATAGGGTTTAGTGGGCTGTAGTGTGGGTTATAACCCATATTGACAGTTGTTCCATGGCTGACTCAGACAATTTTCTATGGATTTCCTTGGATTACTTTTCTACTTTCTTTGTTTCCCCTTTTACTTATTTTATACCCCACAACATTCACAAATCCTCAAGTCCTGAAAGCTCTCCACTCAATCCCCCGTGTCAAATCAACTATTACATCGCATCCATAACAACCCAAAATAGAAACTATAAAATAAAGATTACAAATGAAACCTGATTTGATGATTACGAAAACTAAAACTATAAGCAACGAAAACTGAACAACGAAAACTGAAACTATCTGACAAGACGAGGAAGACGTAACTGATATTCACAGAGAGGAAGACGAGGCTAGAGAGAGAGAAAGAAAAAGCTACTCCATGTGAGGGCAACCAAGTGGGAGCTCCAGTACCGGTGGCAGACGGCGAGTTCGGTTAGATGCTTCAGGTACTGTCGATAATTGGAGTGAATTAGGGTTTTTCAGGGATGAAATGAATTTGGGAATTGAAATTATGATGAGAAATGATTAAAAGAATAAAATGTTTGAGATGGGGGCTGACCCATTGTATAGTCCTACTCTAACCCACTTATAGATGGGGCTTGGTGAGTTAAGGGTCAAAAAGCCCTATTAATAAAAGGGCTAATAAAATAAATGGCCCTATGCAAAGTTGAATGGGTTGTCTCATGGGCTTCAACCCATATTGACAGCTCTAATTCCAACCACTCCAACATATTTGTTTGGAAAAAAGTCTTATGGAGCTTGTCACCTAAAATCTTCCACCAAAAATTACCCAAGCTTGAGCAATCCCTCACCACATGTAAAGCTGATTCAACATAGAACAGACCAGACCATAATATTGACAATTGACATGTCTAGCAAACCTCGTCTCATTTGTTAGTAACCCATTTGAAGCAAGAACCCAAAGATTTAGTATAAAAAATTAGTATAAAATTAACATAAAAAACAAATCTTAAATTAAAAGAAAGAAAGAATGTTTTAAAAGTTAGTATTAGTTATTGTAAAATAATTAATAGGCCATTTTATCATAAAATTAAAATCCTTTTTACTTGATTTTAAAATTTACATTTTAGCATATTGACAAATTAAATAGGATATCATTCTCTAAAGAAAAATAATTGATTAAGTTAAATAATTAATATAGATAATAGAAACACAAAAGAACTATTAATTAAATTAACCAAAATAAAAATTATAAAAAATAATGAGTTTAAAATTGATTGATTGATTTGGTCAAGAATAAATTTCAACACTAATATTATTATTTTTCTAATTCAATTTTAATTAATTCCTCTATTCACTTGAGTTAATAACCATGAGTAATTAAATATAAACTATTAATCTCTTCAAAATAGTTAAGACAAAAACGTTTCCTCTTAACTTTAACCAATATTAATCTTAAAATGTATAGGATCATATTATCAATTAAAATAAAGGGTAAAAATGGATCTTATGAACCTATGTTGAATTCTCCTATGAAAATTAACCCTTACTTAACTATAATAATTAATTAGAATTTTATGAAAGCACAAAATCTTAATATAACAACAAATAATTTCAAAACAAATTTAGATGATCAGGCCAAAAATATATTATAAATATTAAACTGCTAGAGAATTGTAAATAACTAAAGTTTATGAATAAAAAAATTAATGTCAAATCAAATTAGAGATTATATTAATTTAGAGTTTCAACATCACCTTTAATTAAAAGAAAACCAGCCTAACATAATAAAGATAAACATATCAAAATATTTAAAATATATCAAAAATAAAATAAAGAAAATATGAAAATTATTTGAAAAATAATTCCTTAAATTATTCAACCATTATATTCTTACATCAAATAGTGTATACACTCTTTTTCACATCCTATTTAATACCATTCATTATACATATTTTTTCTATCACTTTCTCTCATTCAATTAAATCCCTTAAAAAGGATGTGAATAATACTTACACTCCTTTTTAGTAGTATAAAATGATCATTTTTCTAAATTATTATCAACTGCTCCTCTCTAAACTTGTGTTGAGTTGCTGTCCTTATCCACTGCCGCTCTCGCGTTGCTGCTGCTCTGCTGTGTTCTTCCTACTTTTTAGTATTGCCCCATCTCAATGTTTCACCACCTTCACTCTAGTTTTTTTTTTTTTTCCTTCATGGCTTTTTTATTTACACACCGTTTCAATTAGCTGCTGTCCATGGGGATTTTTATTGGTGATGATTGCCTTCTTCATTGCACTTTAGATATAAGGCAAGGCTTTGGATCATTGGGCTTCAAGGCCAAAAACCCAATCTATAATTGTTTCTCTTCATAACAGCACATCCAAGGCTTAATCAAAACCATCTTCGATTCACCTATTTTGACTTAACTAAACATTTGTAGCTCGTGGGCCCAGTAATTCTTGTAATTTTGCATCTCTCATAACAAGAGCCTTAATTCTTCTCACATGCCAACCATACACCGTGGATCCCATTTAAATTGTAGCAAGCTGTAATGACATCACGAATTCAACATCCATAGACACCATCAGAATAAACTGCCATAACTTTTTCTGCACAACACCGAATTAAGTAATTCCAAAATCACTTGAAAATAGATCGATATCCTGGGCTTAATTTTAGGCTCTAGAATTACCTCATTAAGGCTTAAATAAAAGGAGAACCAATTTAATCAAATTTGTGCAAAACTAGGCTTAAGTGTGTAAATCCAAATCCGTTTTAGGACTAACTTCGACAACTTGGTTCTCTTTGGTCCTTTGGAGTTATTGAGTGATCTTGGTATTAAATGAAAGTTCTGGATGTCTACTTTCGCACATTCAATTGGAATTTCTTCATTTTGATCTCTGGGTAAAAAGTTATGTCCTTTGAAATACATGCTAGCAGAATTTCCTATACACAGAAAAAATTTAAGAATAAATCTCAATTAATTCAAACTTGTCCTAAATTAGCTCTAATTGACTTGAATTCATTCAGAAACCTTAACTAATCACAAAACATAGAAAATAACATAAAAATGCTAATTTTCGTATATTTTAAACTTAGAACTAGCATGAAAAATAATAAGATAAGTACTTAAAATTGCACTTATCAATAATAAAATGTTATCATTTATCTAATTATTATGGTATTATCATTTGTATTGCTATAAAAAACGATAGAATGCTGCTAGGAGTGTCAGAAGTGTTAGTGAAGTGTCCGATATGAGTACAACGACTATTTTGAAGTTTTTGTGCTTCTTAGAAATGAACTTCGCTCTTAGGAGAGGATAAATGTTCAAGTCTGGGAGATACCACTTGTGGGGAGGTCTAACTGTATCACTTTGTATTTGTAAGAAATTAGTCTCACATTTAAAGGATATGAGGACACCTTGCAAATAGGTCAAGCGGCCTACGACTTGGCCCGCACTAGGCTTGACTTGTTTACTAAATAAGTTAAGTCAATATCTTTTTAAAAGTTCGTTTAACTAAAGAGGTCAAACTTCAAGTCATTTTTAAAGCCTTCTAAGTTTAGTAGACGAGTCTATTTGGTGTGTGTGTGTGTGTATATATATATAATTAATATTATTACTATATTATTATATAATATTATATAATTGTACACTTAAATATAATGTAATGTTATATTATAATATCTATTTTAAATTTAATATTTTAAACTAATTAACCTAACCCTAAGTCCCTAACCTGGAAAGACTCTCAGACTCAGTTCTTATATAGTAACACCACGTCATTGCTGTGTAACATCCCAAAAAATATGTTAGGCTTGTATATGATTTCAAAGGTACTATTATACTTATATAACATATCAGTTAAGTTTTGTGACGAACTGAGTTCATTTAGACACTTTACTATAACTTGGAATGCGAAAAATAGTTAAAAATAACTTAGATAATGACACAAATGGCCTAGTTAAGTGAAATAAATAAAGAAAATTTATTTTCAAGTCACAAATAGGTGGATTAAGATGTAATTAAAATTTGAGAGCAATTGGAGTTCGTTTGACATTTTTAAGCATACTGATTGTGTGTTTTAATGTCGGATTGATCTCCAGTAGATATGAAAATTTGAGAAAATGGTGAAATAATAATTTTGATGAATCTTAATATTTATTTCAAAGTTGTTAGAAGTTAGAAAAACTTGGATTAGTAAAATTTAAGTGTTTGTAACAGATAGTAAATTATCTATACCTTCTCCTCCACACGTTTTCTCTGCAGAGAAATAGAAGAAAGAAAGACAAAACAGAAAAGAAAAGAGGGAGAGAGGGAAAGACGAAAGGCAAAGAAAGAAATCCAAGAAGGAACAACCATCCATCACCATCCAAGCATCTAGAGGTAGGGGTTTTAGATTTCTCACCTTCTTCCCTTAATCTGCATCTTACTCTTATTTTGACTTGATGAATACTATTGGTTTTTTTTGGGTGAAAACAGAGAAGTAATTCCTAGTTAATACTTGGTTGAGAAAGTGGAAATCTTAAAATCCATAGCCCTTTTGTGATGGATTCCATAGCTTCCAAGTTATTAGTTTATTGAGAAATGATTTAGTAAATTTTTTTTTTTGGATTGAGTCGATAAATTTTGAATGTTTGAATCTCAAATTTATGATGTTGTTTAGTTAATGAGTGATGATTTTATGGTTTGAATGTTTGTATATTTGATGTTGAGTAAAATGAATTGAAGTGGATGAAGTTAACGTGCAATTCTGGAAAAACCAAAAAAATTGCACTGTTTACATGCACTATTCATGATACTGTTCACGCGGGTACTCTTCATGCAATGCTAATGGAGTTTTGTGCCTTGGCACAATCCTTCCTTTTACATGTTTTTATGTCTTTCCAAGCTATGTTATACCTTAAATTGAGTATTTAGAATCATAACTAATATGGAATTGCATAAATTAATGATAAGGAAGTATTAGAAATGATAAAATAGATTTGAGTATAAGCTGAATTTCCAAGTTTATTAAGATTGATTCCCTTAATGAGGTTGAACCCTAGTAAAGATTGGTTACTTTGATGAGGTTGAACCCTAGCAAAGATTGGTTCCCTTGATGAGGTTGAACCCTAGCATCCATTGGTTCCCTTAGGGTTGAACCATAGTATACTTGTGAGAATGATATTTTACATTGATGAAGTCAATTGTTTAGTATCATTTACAAGTTCATGAGTTATAGTTTATGAATGTACCATTGTGTATATATTTTACTAGTTCCATAGAATGTACGTATTACTGAGAATTTATGTGTTCTCACCCTATTTGTATGTTTTATGGTAGCAGAACAGAGTCCTTCTGAAGAAGTAAAGAAGAAGAAAAAGAGAAACAAGAAAAAGATCCAATAATAAATAGTTTAGTTTTAACTTTGTAGTTTACAACTCTTGTATTTTTTTGTTGTCTTGAGTTGTATTTTGCTGTATATTTTATAGTGCTCGTGAGGTTTTTGATGTAGTTATGTATATTTTTTTTTGTTTTGTTTAAGTGGCTCTTCATATTTATTTATTTATATAAATGATATGAGGCTAGTTACTAAATAGGTAGTAGTAGCATATCTAATATTGATTATCTTTATATTATGATGAATTATCGAGATAATTTATATTAGGGTGTTATACTGTGCACACGGGAGAGCTCAAGCCAAACGACCATTGGTGACTGCCCACTTGCTCATGTCGTCACGTGGCCACCCACTCATTCACGTCATCACTGGTCACGTGATAAGTCAACGACCATTGTAACCACATCTCAGGCGATGACCATCGCGAGGTCTGCGCCCTACTACTCTGTCACTGACCACTCTATTTAATTATAGATTGGGTAAGCCGCAACGAGGTCTTTTTTTTATGGACATACTCTTCTTAAAAACAATAATTCGAGTTCACAAAGTTTGTATTCTCAATTTTGGATTCAATTCAATGGAAGTCTTAGTCCATTTTCCTCCTCTCTTTAATTTTCTATCTAACTAATTCACCAACGTATGGTATGCTAAGTTCACAAAGTCATTGTATTCTCTATTGCAGATCGGGTAAATCTTTTGTAGCTTGGGTATTTTATAGGCCTAAACCCGTTAGTCTATATACCATTAACTTATTTAAATGTAGATTTATTAGTTTATTTAATTTTTTTTTACAAAATTAACTTTTAAATATACTTTCAAGTTAAGTTATGTCAAACTTTTAAAAATGTCATACCAAATCTTAAAAATGATTTATATCAAATACTTTACTTTTAAAAAACCCATACTCATTTAAGAACATGTTTGGGACGATTATTTTCGTCCCCAACATATGTTTTTTTGCCCAAAAAAGCTGTTGCTCAGTTAATGCAACTTGTTTGAGTAATAGTATTAAAAGTTGTTGATTGTAAAAATCTGTACGCCAACATACGTTTTTTGTTGAGATAAAATTTGGGCATTTTTCATAATACCTGTTGCGATTATTTTATATTTTGATATGTAAATATTATTTTATTTTTATTTAAATAATTTTTAAAATTATTTTATATTTATTTTGATAATTTAAGTATAAAAATAAATTTTTTTATATTATCTAAACGAAATATATTAGATTAAAATTATTTTTTAACTAATATATCTAAACATAAAATTAATTCTATTATAATCGATTATAATAAAAAAATTTATATAATAATTAATTATTAAAATAATTAAATTTTCATAACTATCTTAAAACGCATAAAATAAACCATGACCAATCATGTTTCTATCCTTCCAAAACAAAAAAAAATAGAAGTCAATCAAGATAACAACATTCTTCAGCCAAGGAAAGTAAAAAGTCAAAACAGGATAAAAAGTAAAAATAAACTAAACCAGTTGAATTGTAAAATTTGTGTCCGGTTCAAACATATCAGCCACTTCAACTAATATTTCCAGTCTCAGAGATTTGACCGGATTCATAACACGTCAATTTCTCAGCTTTCTTAGTCAAACTAGGCGTTCTGTCTAATTTTTAAAATTATGGTTTCAAATGTGATTTAATGTGCATCGATGTCTTGTCTTCTTTTTCGTAAGGACTTTGGAGTATATAATGGATATTGCGTTACCAAAAATAAAAATATAATGGATATTGCAAAAGAATAACAATGTTATGCTGAGATTATGTTAGATTTTTTTTTATACTGCAGCCTGTAACGTATAAATCTTAAACCTAGCTTTTTTTAAATTATTAATGTAAAATAAATTTAATATTAACTTTCTAAATTAATAAGATTTTTAATCTTTTTGCGTATATATGTGTTTTGATTTTGATAGTGTATAGAGAAAGAACTTTTTTAAAAAAATTAGTTTTAATGACTTTTTGCAAATAAACCAAACCTTATACCATCGTCATTGAACTATTTTTATTGGCCTAGGGAGCTCAACTTGACTAGATATATGCCCAGTAGAGCACTTTGTTATCCCAAAAATGATAAGGTTCAAAGAAAAAAAGAGAGTTGTGTTTTTCATCCAATAACTTAAGTTAATTGAATTAAGAATTTGAGTTTATTTAATTATGATTTAACGAACTTAAGTTATTAGATAAAAAACATAACTCTCTCATTTTTTAAAATAAAAAAAAATTCTGATTCCCAAAAAGTTCACATGCCACTACCATCTCACCGTCACCACTTTTACCTCTCCTTAGAAACAAACATTCTCAAACCAAACAAAACCACCGAAAGCAGGTCATGAGAAGTATAGACTATAGAATCTAGATATAAAATATTTTTGTGCTTTTAAAAGTGTTTAATGTGGATATAGATCGAAACATATATATATATCTGGAAAATATTTTTCATGGGAATACGACACTCATATGTGACTTCGTGTTGCATATACATGTGATTTTCTAGTCTCTTATACTATATGTATAATTTCAAGATCAACATCATATAATGAAATATTATAAAAAGATCATATTTTAAATATTCAAATAATGAAACTATTGAAAAACAAAAGTGCTGCGGCGAAAGGTATGGGCCTGTGTTATGGTGGTAACGTACGCTACGTCAGACTTTTTCAAGCACTACGAAAAGCGTGAAAGCAATTGGGTCATAAAGTAGATATGGATTACTAGATGATGCTTTGAGAAAGAGAAACAAGGGGACAGAAACTCCACACCTCCCCACCATGGATGCCCTCAACACAAGGGATCAAAATCCAGCCTTATGGGTCCCTTATTTTCATTGATGGACGTCTATCATCAAGATCAGAAAACGCTTGGCTGATATGCTAGATTCCATTGATCTCTCCCTTTCTTCTGCAGTGTTTCTACCAAGATTTTCAAATTCATGTAATATCCCAGTCAAAAGTTCTATTGTTGATGGGTGTGGATTCCACTTACGTGCAAAATTTATACCTATTACCTAACAATTTAAGTTGTACGACTACTTCAAGTAAAAAAAAAATTGTAGGTCTACTAGTTATATTGAGAGTTATAGAGGGAAAGATTTTAGATCCCTAATTGTTGGACCAATTGTAGATAAACTTACTAATTAAATCACACCGCGGTGACAATAGTAATTGGACTGTATTAGCAATGGCAAAGACATGCAATGTCAAAAAGTTTATTGAAATGAAAAATGTTAAAAATATATTTTTTATCATATTTTTTTAACATATTTATTTTTATTAAGTTATGTCACATATTAAAATATATATTTAGTTTTGATTAATATATAATTAATTTAATTAATATATAATTAAATTTAATTTTATATTTTAATATATAATTTAACTCAATAAAAGAGAATATATTAAAAAGAGTATAATAAATAGTGTGTTCTTATCACTCTTCTTATTCAAATTGAAATATTCACTTAATTTAAACTGTTAGGTGTAGCAAGTTAATCGTAAAGGTTCCCCAAAAGCTTAAACCAATAATATTGCGAGCTTAAAATGGTTTATATCTGTCTAATAGACATTGAAACAACGAAGAGGGGAGGGGAAACATATGGCCTATAACCCTTGTTTATTTAATTATTCGTTCTATTTCTTATCTTTTTCTTTTCAAAATAATTTGCGCACAAGACCCGAAAACTTTGTGGATGTAGGTCAAGACGATGGCTTTCTCCCGACCGCCGTACAACAATGTTTAGGTTCTATATATGTGCTCAAGGTTGTGCATGTGCATCAAATACCAGGCATATATGCAGCGAATAAAGGTTTTTTAAAATGAATTTGGGTATAAAATAAATAAATAATATTCACTAAAAAATTATTTGATATGTTAAGATTATATTACATTTTAAACTAAATTAAATATAAATATAATTTTATTTATTTATTTTATAGACAAGTTTATTTTAAAAAATATTTTCCTAACTGTAAAACACTTGACAGCTTGTGCGGTTGAGACTTCTAACCTTTGATTTCTTGCTTTATACATTGAAATACGTGATTTAATGTTACTTTCTTCGTCATTTTATATATATATATATTAAAAAATTTATTTTATCCTAATTTATTTGTTATTTAAAAATATTAAAAAATATTAATTAGTTTTTTAATTTTATCTTTATTATTTATTATCTCAATTAAACCTAATAATTATACTTAATTCATAACTAATAGAATGAAAAAAAATAATTTAATCATATCAAACTATATTTCTCTATATTTAAAGTTATTTAATAGTATTCTTAATTCTTATGTAAAAATTTTAAAAAATAGATACAAAGGGATAGAATGGGAAAAAGTTTCCCCCTTCATTCCATTATAACCGTCTTTTAAAAAATTTGTTTTGTTTAAAATCATTTGTCATTTTAGAATATCATAAAAGCATTAATTAAATTGTTTTAAACTTACCCTTATCATATATTATCTCAACTAAATTAATAACTACACATAATTCATAATTAATTAATTTTTATAATTTCTTAAAAAAATTAATTTAATCATATTAAACTATTTTTTATTATATTTGAGGCTATTTAATACTATTATTAATTTTTTTTTGCAAAAACTTTAAAAGTAAAATATAATAAAACAGAGGGAGTGAAAAACCAAAAAAAAAAAATCACAGACAAAAACCTCAACCGCGGCGCTTATTAGCACCATCCTTTTCCATATGCAGCAGGGAAGGGGCTAGCTAGCCAGTGTTGATGCCTAGCTCATTATAGGCCGGAGGAGAAAGAGGACGGAAAGGGGGGGGGGTGCCTCAAAAACTTGCCGACGCAGATATTAGTTAGACATATTGTTGGACATGTTTAATCCTATTTAATTAACATTAAACAGTGAAAGTTCCAAACTCATTGATTAGCTAGCCAGAAAACATGTTCCAGACACATCCATATAGAGTTTGATTACAATAACTTTACTTAATATCAACTTTGTTGACTTTGTTGTCATCAAATTTGCTGAGATGCATTAAAGGATAATTTGTTACATTTGTTAATGGAAGTTGAATCAGATGTATATTGCTGGCTTTGAAAATTACACGTTATGTACAAGAAGGATAGAACTTTATCACAGCCTACACACACTCATATATGTTACCCTGCTATTCAAAATTAATATCCATCAAGGTTTTATATTCCCATATATAAGCCCATATTTTGCTTACATATGACACTTATACTAATCGTGCTATGAACAAAATTTCTAGCCTTTCTTTGCATGGATGCTTCATATGTACGTACTTGGCATATTACAAAGTAGAGTAGTATTTGTTATTCACGATATGATACTATCGATCTATGTATATTGTCAGGTGCAATGATGAAACAAATCTTTAACCATTATCTCAAAGAGGATATAGGTCTTTCAATTAATCACACATATACTAGAAGAAAGGTTAAATATCTGTCAAAAACAAGTAACATTAAAATAATGTTCTATATAAAAGTTATCTAAAATCTAAATTATTTGTTGCAAACAAATCCTTCTGGTATAAAGCACAATTATTAAAGAGAAAAAAAGTTCAAGTAATGATATGAAAATGAAATCAAAAGGTTGTCATAAACTTTATCCATAATAATATGTTGGTTCACTAAATGCAGAATGTCTTACTATATATCAGAACACTAAGTTGCATATTGTGTCCGAGACTGTATATGTTCCTTGGCCATGAATTTAATATGCGCATCACTATTAATCCTCTCATCCCTTCATTTAATTAGGGATTCCATCTTGTCATGGGTCAATATCAAGTCCTATGCTCTACCTTTTCCATATAGGCACTTTTTTTTTTATCAAATTCCATATAGGCACTTAGCAATGAACAAAGCTAATTCAAGCCATACAAATGGAGATGGTAAAAGTCATCATCTTAATTTCCCCACACAAAGGGTAAAGGCCAATGAAAGATTCCTATCTTTCTCTCTTCCATAACCTCCTAGATATGGATGACACAAAAAGGGAAAAAGTGGGCCCAAAACTTCTTGAATTGGTCCCCTATCTGCTATACCCAATCAAGCAAGGTTTTGGATGAATTTGGCAATATGGCAAATCCAGCGGTGCGACTTTTGCTGCAGTATGGCTTTTGGTTGGCAGGTAAGGCCACTTGCTACTTTTAGAAATTTAGGTGAATGCACCATCTAATATATATATGATATCGATATCAAACTGGAGAATTCAGAACCTTATATATATAGATACACACATATACAACCGTAGTGAGTTAGCTGCATGATGCAGACAAATGAGGAGCATAGCCACCAACCTAAGAGGGACTTGCATGAAGAGGCAGAGAGTGTAGTGCAGCCAAGGATGACTTGCCGGCATTAGCGAAGGCAAATTAAACGATATATTGATGAGAATCATGACTCATGTTCATGCTTATATCCCCTGCCGGCAAGTTGGCCTTGGCTACATTGGGCTCTCTTCTTCTCATGTAAGTACCGCAGTTAGGCTCAATCATTGAATTAGGAAGCATTTTTTCCCCTGCGTATATATATGAGATAAGTGCAGCTCTATTGATAATTATTTTCGGTAATTAAATAGCCAAAGTCTGGTGTATATATATATGTGAGTTTGAATATGTTAATTTCTTTTATTGTCATTTTCTTTTACCAATTGAAACATGAAGCTCAAAATTAACAACTACATTTTGATGAGAGCTGAAATTCAAAGTCTAAGACTAATAGTGAAGAGGAGGTGATCCATATATAACGTTATGAAGGTGTATTTAGGGTTCTTACCTGTCGGAAAGATATATTATGTGTGAACTGTCCATAGCCATGTGCAAATATATAATTATATAATATATGCATGGATGCATGCGCATATGTTGAACTTTTTGTACATGGGGAGCCGTCCAAAGTGGGCCAAGCAATTATATGTCCGCTTGTTGTGCTTTATCAGCCTCCCATGTCGGTCCAGAGATGTAACTTGTGCAGTGATGTAATAGATTATAAAATAACGTTAGAGAGACACCCTTATATATATTATTTTATATTTATATAATTTTTATCAATTTGATTATACTTGAGTATTTCACTTACTTGTTTTGTCACATATGAGAGGAATGTATATGAAGTTGATATGTTTCTAACATTTTTTTAGTTTATATATGGATACTTCTGTTAACAATTTGAATATGTAAAGAAGAAGAAAGATTTCATTGATAAAGACAGAACATGCAACTACAAAAATTAGGGTTTGTTTAAACATAACAAGGCTTATATATACCAAATAAAGCAAGTAATAAAAGACTATTCTACCCTTAAAGAATAAACATAATATTTAATATTTCTTAACATCCTCAAACTCATGATCTTTACCAACAAGATCGAGAGTTTGCCAATAGAAATAAAACGAGAAATAGAATGCGACTTAGTAAAGAAATGCATCTGCAAAGTAGAAGGAACAAATGGCAATGTAATGGTGCAGTGCTTGAGGTGATGACGAGTAAGATGACAATCAATCTCAATGTGCTTCGTTCGCTTCATGAAACGTAGTTATGAGCAATCTGAATAGAACTCTGGTTGTCACAATACATAGGAGTAGGATGAGATAAAGAAACTCCCATATCCGCAAGTAACCAACGAAGCCAAACAATCTCTTTGGTAGTAGACGCCATAGCACGATACTCTGCCTAGTGGAAGATTGAGAAAATGATTGTTTCTTGCTTCTTCCAAGAAATGAGAGAATCACCCAAAAAGATACAAAACCAAGTAATAGACTTACGATCGGTGGGGTCACTACCATGATCAAGATCGAGTAGTAGCAACTCCAAGGATGAGGTGGACGAAAATAAGAGACTCGAAAGACCTGTACTCTCGAAGATACCTCAAGATACGAAGAACTACGCCCAATGAATCAGTAGTGGGAGAGGCAACAAGCTGCTAACAATATGAACAAAGATATGCAATATCCAGGACAGTGATAGTGAGATAAACCAAGTGCCAACAATAGTGCGATACAAGGTAGGATCGGATAATGGGATACCATCAAGAAGAGTATTTTGCATTAAGTTCAATTGGAGTCAACAAGTCTTATTATCGTAAGTCTTGCTCGCTCAAGAATATCTTCTACATATTTTGACCGAGAAAGGAGATAACTCTGCGGGTGAGTGAGCCACCTCAATACCCAAGAAATAACGTAAAGAACCCAAGTCCTTCATTTCAAACCGTCGGCTAATTTATTTTCAAGGCGGTAATGCCATTAATATCATCACCAAGTAATAATCATATCATCAACATATAAAGAAAGAATGATACGACCTGTGAGCGATACACTTAACAAAGAGAGCGAGAATCATGACTACTAGAAGCAAATCCAAGAGAACAAATCACATCGAGAAAACTTCTCAAACCAAGCACGAGGTGCTTGTTTGAGACCATATAAGGCTTTCTTGAGCTTGCAAACATACCCAGAACCATGAGAAACACCAGGAGGAGGTTTCATATAAACCTCTTCTTGAAGGTCCCTGTTCAAGAAGGCATTTTTAACATCTAATTGAGATATATGCCATTGACGAACAGCTACTGCAATAAGGGTACGAATAGTAGTCATTTTTGCTACAGGAGCAAAAGTCTCCTCATAATCCATACCATATTGTTGAGAAAAGCCTTGTGCAACCAATCTAGCTTTGTATCGCTCAACAGACCCATCGGACTTTGTTTTGATTTTATACACCCAAATGACAACCAATCACACTCTTACCAGGAGGTCGAAGAACCAAATCCCAAGTAACTGTCTTATGCAAAGAGAAAGTTCCTCATCCATAGCTTTCTTGCCAAAGGGGTTAAGAATTGCCTCTTGATATGAAGAGGCTCGGAGAAACAATGAATAGAAGCTAAAAAAGATGTAAAAGGCGAGAATAGCAAGAATAAACAAAATCACGGTAACTTTGTGGACTTACGTGTGCGAAGGGATTGACGAGAGGAGGATCCAAAATCTCGGAAGGTGCTTGGGAAACCACAGAGGAGAAGGAGCTTCATGTGTGCTAGAGAGCAAAGTGTCGTAGGCTCGCAGAATTATCGGTGCATCGAGTATCATGAGATGACAAAGTATCGAGTCTTCACATAAAGGATCCATACTAATAAGATCATTTTTAGTGAGGGCATGGATAGTGGAGGGAATAGAAAAGAAAGGTATATGCTCAAGAAACACAACATGGCGAGACACATAAAGTTTTTGTGTAACAGATCAAAACAACGATACCCTTTCTTACCTTCCCCATAACCAAGAAAAACACACATGTAGGAACGAGAGGATAACTTGTTACGTTCTACATGAGAGGCGAAGAACAAAACAAGTACAACCAAAAACCCGAAAGAAAGAATAATCAGGAGCAAAACCATACAACTTTTCAAAAGGTGACAAACCTGAGATATGAGAAGAAGGAATAGTATTTATCAAACTCACAAAGAAGTGAGAACGGCTTCACCCTTAACTCACTAGGAACAAAGACGGACAACGGGAGAGAACGATAGTTTCAACAATATGTCTATGTTTTCTCTCTCGCAACACCATTTTGCTCAAGAGTGTCGTACAAGAAGTCTGATGAACAGTTCCATCTGAGGCAAGCAACTCACAAAATCTATGAGAAGTATATTCCCCACCCAAATCACACCTAAAGCATTTAATAATAGCAGAATGTTGAGTTTTAACAAGTTCTCTAAAGTTCTTATAGATCTCAAAGAATTTAACGATGTTTCATTAAGTAAACCCAGCAATAACGAGTATAATCATCCACAAAAGAAACATAATATCGGGACCCTCCTTTTGTAACAACAGGGGAAGGTCCCCATACATCGAATGAATCAAATCAAAAGGAGAATAAGAAACAGAATTACTTTGATTAAAGGGTAAAGCGAGAAAATTTTGCCGGTTTACATCCACTACAATCGAAATATCATGAGTTTGCAAATTTCCCAAATGTGGAAGCCAAAAACCTCAAACGAGAGGTGACACATGTCCCAAACGAGAATGCCATAAATAAAAATTAGAAGAAGATGGACTCAAACGAAAAGAAGACAATCAACACTGGTAGTTTAATTGGCACTTTTAGCTCATCCAAAATATATAATCCCCCTTTCCTATGGCCTGTCCCAATCAGCTTCTGAGATTGTAGATCCCGCACATAACAAGAAGAGGAGGAAAAATGACTAAGTTTAATCACATAACTGACCAATGAAGCAAGATTTAAGGTAAGTTTCGGAATATGATAAACATTAGATAAAGACAAATTAGGTGTTACAACAGAACCAACACCTGCTAGAGGCATAGGAGTGCCATCAGCAGTCAAGACATAAACAGAAGACGAAGGACATACGAAGCAAACGAAGAAGAATCGGAGACATATGATGTGAAGCTCCGAATCTAAAACCCAAACGAAGGTGACATACCCGACGAATTATTTCTGGAATTGCTCTCGGCCCAGTACTAGGATCAACAAAAGGACTGGGAAGCAACAAATGCAGTGTTAGGCTGTGGGTGTCGAAATCCGTGTTCTAGAACCTGTGGTGGTCTTGGAGCATTAGATTGCGGTTGGTTGCCATTTCATTTGTCTCAACTTAGGACACCGAGCCTTCCAATGACCTTTTCGCTGCGAAACTACACTCGTCGAAACCAACCCTTGTGAGGGCTTATTCGATTATCAAAGTGAGGCTTAGAATGTGCCGCTAAAACAGACGGAGTGGAACCAACAATTCCTTCTCGTAGTAAGACTTAAGACGTATCTCTTCGCCCAAGAGCTCACCGACAACAGAGTCAACGGATGGAAGTGGAGAACGATGCAAAATAGAACCTCGAGTCCTTCAAAGTCACTACTAAGTGCTGTTAAGAATTGTACTAATCGCTGTTGTTCTCTACGAGCGATATATGGAGTAAAAGCCTTCAACTCTGCTGATTTTGTAAGAGCCAACGATCCCAAAGATCTGACATGGCAGAATAAAAGGCTTGAATACTCATATCTCCCTGTTGGAGAGCTCGTATGTCATTCTCCAATTGAAACTGTTTGGCAAAATTTGATCTGTAAAGAGCTCTCCGCAAATGATCCCAAACCTCTTTTGCTGTTTCATATTTTGCCAATTGTGTACCTATGGAATGCTCAACAGAATTGTTAACCCATGTGATAATCTTTGCATTATTTGATTCCCAAACATCCAATAAATTTTGATAATTCTGATCTGTTCGCACTTGAGTTTTAAGAAGTACCACTAACATATCCCCACATCTTTTACCCTTAAGAAAATTTCGCATTACATAACTCCAATACGAGTAATTTTTTCCATCCAATCTCACACTCACAGATTGAAGTGAATCGTCACTAGCCATGATTAAACAACAGAGGAAGAATAATAGAAAAGAAACAGCAAAATACCAGATACACAAGCAAATAAAAGCCAACGAAAGCCAACCTAGAATGCCAACAAAATGCCAATCAAAAGTCCAAAATACCAAATGTGTTAGAGCCAAAACTAAGTCGCGGATGGTGATTTTCCAGACGAAATGCGAACGACAAAGAAAGAGACAATCGAGAACGCCTGAAAAAATTTTCTCATGGGGCTCGCCCGGAATAATCTGCACCCCCACCAACTCACCGCGGAGTTGGATCTGCGAAAGTCAGTGGTAAGAATTAAACTCTCTCCATGGCAAAATTTCTACTACCATGTTAACAATTTGAATATGTAAAGAAGAAGAAAGATTTCATTGATTTTTACAAAAATTAGGGTTTTTAAACATAGGTTATATATACCAAATAAAAAAGTAATAAAAGACTATTCTATCCTTAAAGAATAAACATAATATTTAATATTTCTTAACAACTTCAACGGGCAGTCTGGTTCATCACTACTAGCATATTCATAAAACAAAACAAATAAGCAAGTTTTCTTTATATATACTTGTGTTTTGCATTTAAAAATGCTTCAAACATGAGCTATATTACTTTCCGAAATTGGGTACTTTGTTCTGTTTAGGTATTAATGAAGAATTCTGTCACTAACCGCATACCAAGTTCCATCTTCGTTATGGTTGAGGACGAATCCGGTTTCTCTCCGGTAGGCAGGGAGCTGTCCAGCAGCTCCCTCCAATAATATTTGAATTTTTTATTTTTTATCTAATGATTAGTAATTTTTTTATTTTTAAATATTAAAAATATTTTTTGATATTAAATTAATATTGACTATTAGATAAAAATAAAAGATCCAGATATTATTAGAGAGAGTACAGTTGCATGCCTGAGAGAAGCCGGATTCTTTGAGGACAGTGTATATATAAAGTAATGGCTATATTTCATTGGGGTCCATACAATGGACCTGCAACAAATCTTGAAGAAAAGTGAAATGGGAGAAAAGATACGTCTGATATAATGGGCAAATCAGTAAGAATGTAAGGGAAAAATAAATAAATAAATAAAAGAATTGAAAATGATGGCTAAATTTGTGTCTTCAAGTTTGCATGATTTTTATTTTTATGCAATGGAAATTAAATATTGCTGATATGTAGTTTCAAGAAACTAACTGAAAGGGTCTGTGAGAAAACTGGATTCTAGAGTCTCGTGTTACGCAGAGGGAACCCATATAAAAAATTCTCCAAACATTTTAATTATTTTCGAGGGAAATCATTTGAAAATTAAGATACACATAGAAACATAATTGATACTGGCGTACTTAAGACACTTACTTAATTTAATAACTTCTATATATAAAAAAAAAGTAATAATTTTTTTTGATAAGCAAAAAATTATTGATAAGGAATACAAATGATACTTCAACTTGTTAATTTATAATACAAAGTTAAATAACCTGAAAATTAATAATTATCATGTTTATGTATGTTAAATTTTTAAAGTATTAATGAAAATAAATATTTGATTAAAATAAATATTTTTTTGCTTGAAAAAGTATGATGTACATTACTTTTGATACCTTTTGATAGAGAACAAATTAATTTTGGATTAATGTAAAATTATATAAATACAATATACATGATAAAAACTTTTAATTCAGTTGTAAATTATGCAGAAAAACCTATCTCTTAAAATTTTAAATATTAGTGTAAATTTGATTTAATGTCAACGAAGCTTAACACATATACTCTCTTAAACATAAAATTTTCATTGTAAACTATCAATTACAATTCTAGCATTCTGATATTTTTATTATAAGGTGAGGATCCTCTCCTATTATATGATCATCATATTGGAGAGAAATAAATACAAATTTTATTATACTATATTGGGTTATAGGATTTACTAATTTTATTTTAAATAAATTGTTTTTTTTTTCTCTCTAATAGAACTCTCTCTTATTATTCTACAAACAAGAGAGAATATCTTGATCAATTATTATAACCCCTCAATCCGAGAAACTATCGATTAATTTTTGGATACGTAGAATAATTAATTCTGGAGGTGATTCATAATTTGCAAATATTAACTTAATTGACAGTTTTGCATTATTTTAAGTCAATCGGATTTTCTGTTATTCTCAGTTTCCAATAAATATTTTTTACAAAATCAATAGATTTCATTAATTTTAGTATGAAGAATAATTTCTATCTATAAATTATTCATCAAATTTAACAAGTACTAGACTTTGTTTACATATTTGAATTTTGATCCTTTTCTGTAGCAAGACTGTCCTATCAATTGAAAAAGAAAATAGCTAGATACAAATTTTATTATACAGGACCATCATAATGGGTTATAAGTTTCGGAATTCATTCATTATCTTTATAAAAAGGGACTGAGTTATATTTAAACGATGAAGGGATCAAGCTACCAAAGAGCAATGATGAAGCAACTGTCTACATCATCTTTACAAAACTTCTGTGCTGAGATTAATTGGGTCAGACTCAGAGCAACACTTGCGAGAACGTTCATTCATTACCCTGATGTTTCTGATTGAAGTTCTGAAACCGGAGTCTGGGCCTTCTGTGAAGATTCGAAAGAAAGCATTGTGAGTACTGACTACTGAGTACGGGAGTATTACTTTTTTCCATTCCGTGTCTATGGACTCTTTTCGTCCTTGTAGTGAAGTGAGCCAATTGAGACCACTTACTTGTGCTCAGGGGCGGAGGCAGGATTTGAATTTTAGGGACGCCGAGATTAAAAATTAGAAATATGTTTTTAAATATTTAAATTAAAAAAATTAATTATCATATAATATAAATATAAAAATAAATTTAATTTAATTCATAATCAACATATTTTGAATTAAAAATATTTATAGTAAATATAATTGAATATAAAACAATTTTAAATATATATCTTTAATTTTTAAGTCAGACTAATATTTGTTTCATAAAATAAAAATCATCTATTATTATATTTATGGTGAATTTTTTAGCAATCTCTTTTCAATGTAAATAATTATATAATTTGTGAGAAAATCATCTTCCATCTTATTCTGCAATTTTATTTTAATAATTTTCATAATTAAAAAACACTTTTAATAATTATTATTGATATAAAAAGAGTCAAAATAAATCGAAACAATCTATCAATCAAAGGATAAATATTCATTTTTTTACTAGAGGGATTAACAAAAAAAATCACATATATATAAGAAAAAAACTCAATTTATCAGAGCTGGGAGGGACCGTGGCTCATATTCCGCCCCTGCTTGTGCTAAGGAAGTAGTATGTCTGCCCAAAGAACAAAGGTTCATTAAGAAATTAAATTGATTATAAAAAATGGTTGGAGTTGTTCAATCCCAAACTCCTCAATTATGAAAATTATTACAGGGTAAGGAGTTGTTTGATTTCCCACTCCAATACCATTCCAATTTGTTACTTCATAACTCCCAAAAGTGAGTATAGTTACTTTTATTATTATTATTTCACTCCATCGGAAATTGAATCACTTTAAGTATAACTTAAGATAGGTTTCAATACTTGTCAAATTTGTCTTACCTTATTTATTCAAGGTCGTTTCATCTCTTCAATTTGTCTACATAGAAAAAAAAATTTAAGGCGATTGTAGTGATTTCTCTCAAGATTAGTGCTTATAACACCCAACATTCTTTTTGTTTGAAAAAATATACCTACCTCTCTTATTTTAAATTTTTCAAGATGAAACAATGTAGGAATTCTACGTAAAGTAGAGGATTTAGGTATATTTTCTTTAATAAAAAAAAACGAAAGAAAAGAGTATTGGGTGTAAGAAAAGTACATAAAGTGAGGAACTTGTGTATAATTTTCAAACTAGTTTTAAGATATAATAAACACCAACCTCAACGTAATTACCCCTAAAAGTATTTTGACATACTATGGAAATACCCAACACCCATCCTTCCAATTATTAACTAAAGAACCCGTTAAAAAGCTTGAATCTAATAAGATGGAACATTTGTTTTTCTATTGAATGTATATAAGTTGAGCTATAATATTGTAAACGTAGTTAGATTGAGACACAATTATGTCTCACAAAATTGAGGTGGTACATATATAATAACAAATATTTTTCTTAACTCAAAAGTACTTAAGCAACATTTTCTATTAATTATATTTTCAATAATATACTCGAATTGATACACATTGGATGATATAGAGATAGAGAAATCTCATGCTGGTCAAGCACCCTAAGAATTTATCGTTTTGTACTCCTTTGGTAGGGCATTGGTCCGTGCAGGGTATATATGGTGATGTTGAAGCTTCAGTGCAAACTGGTCTTAGCGTGGGAAACTAGGCAATTGGGTTGAGATTTGAGAATGTGTCATGGGCAGCTCGCAGATGGTATTTGGAAAGTGAACAAGCTGTATAGAAAGTTGGGGTCAGTGGATGAAGTTGGCCGCAAGACTTGGTGTAAAGGAAGGATGGTTGATTGTGATTTAGAGCATGGGCTAGCGGCTGAGTGAAAAACGAACATGATGCTCGACATGCACTGTTCGTAGCTTATGGCGGTCTTCTTTTGGTATTCCAGAGAGTGTATATGGAGAGAGTAAACCCAAAACGGTGGGCATGGGTTGCCTTTTATGTGGAGTCCATAATGTCATCTAATGAGAGAAATCGAATGATTGTCAATGATTTTCTATTAAAGGAGTGTATAATGAAAATATGACATGCGTCTTCTTTGAGTAAAGATATTTTAAAGTGATAATTTTTGTAAAGTGAATAAGTAAGTTCACATTAATTATTAGACCCATCCATTAATAATTGATGTCTAATGATTAATATGAACTTATTTGTTCATTTTATAAAAATACTCACTTTAGATAATATTTGTTCGCCCTCTTTTATCCTCTAGTATAACTATAAAGAAATTTTATGGTGTGGGTGATCCAAGTTGGGCCTGTGTCCACTACTAGATCGGACATTAATACCAGGTATGAGGCCTCTAGGCCCAGGAATGGTCCAGGAAGGCAAGAAGTATAGGAAGCAGTTGCAAACTGACAGAGATGTGGTCATTTGGGCTGATATGAAGAGAAGTCGATCTATGCAGAAGAGTTGATTCAAGAATTCATAAATTAATCTCAAATGAAATGATCATCAGATAAGGGACACGTATAAATTTCAAGAGCAATATGCTTAAGCTTCTAATCTAGAGCCATGAAACACAACATAAAGGCAGAGACGGATCCAAGCGGCCATGCGTGGGCCATGCTTCTCTTTTTTTATTAATTTTTTAAAAGTATTTATAATTAAATTTAATTTATTAAAAAGTTAAAAAAATAATTATATTGACTATTTATAAAATTAGTATTTATTATATTAACACTCTTATTTAAAAATTATACTTATATTTTTGATTTTATATATTGTTATTACATTTCAATATCTTTTTTTTACAAAATTACATATACCTCTCTTATTTTATGTACAAATATTATATAAAATTTCATTAAAAATACAAAGTAAAAAAAGTATGAATAATTTCTCAAACAAAAAGATGTCGATATTATAAATACTAACCTCATGAGAAGTCAAGTATAATTATACTAAAGATAAAAATAATGAAGTTAAAAAATTTATACTTAATATGTATTTGACATGTGATTTATAATTATTTTATATACATTAATATTACAATTTAAACTCATTTTTTTATTAATTTTTAATATTTATATAATAAATTTATTAGCTCCTCTCACTTTTAGTTTTACTCTCTTCTCTTTTTTAAAAATCTATATATATAAAAACTTTATTTTGTTTATAAATAACGATGTAAATGATAACTACTATTGTGATGCATTTAATATCTAATATAAATATTTTTTATTTTTTTTACTTTATTCATAAATCTTCCAATATAATAAAAAAATATTCTTCTAAAGTAAACAAATGAGAGTATATTTACTCTTAATTTAAAATAATATATTTTAATTTTAACCTACTAAATAATTAATTAAGGATAAATACATCTTTATTTATTAATTTTAATTTTTTTATATTTAATAATATGATTCATGATTTTTAATCGGCCTCTTCACTGAATATTTTCTAAATCCGTCCTTGCATAAAGAGATATTTAAATGTTAATTTCAGTTATGGGTTCAAGTTCAACCAAATCGTCCCATGCAGGTAGAATAAAAAGAGAAAGTCTTTTTAACTTCAATCCAAAAATTCACTCCTCGTACCCTGAAAAAAGAGTTCTTCACAATAGAAGATTTCGAGCGCTCCTTCTTCACCCCGCACTTCCTTCCGCTCAGCTCATGTCACTTATAATGATGCGTCGTGATATGAGGGAATATGTTGTATTAATGTTTTTTTATTTATTTGGTTGTATTAATGTTAAGATTGTTACACGAATGAGGGAATTATAAAATGCGCATTCTCATGTTATTGTTAACAGAAAGAGGAGGGAACATGTATTGATAATTCTATTTCATGTTCATTTTATAGAAATATGAATCATGTGAGATTATTGATTCAACATGCTCTATTTATTACCAGTAGTTAAATTAAAACAGAAACAGTTAGAGAGTTAGTTAGCTTAATTATTTCTTTCTGTTAGTGTTTGTTTCCTTTCTTTCTATTTTTGTTTTGTATATATGCTGATAGAGCTAGCTCTTGTAAGTAGATTGTATCATTTTTTCTTTCATCAATGAGAACAAGTTTTCTCTCATCTTTCTTTGCTCTCTCTCTGCGCTACTCTGATATCAATATGGTATCAGATTTTCTCTATCTTTCTTGAACTTTCTTTCTATTTTTTCCCTAAATTTCTACAATTTCTTCATCTTCGATTCTTCAATGGCACATTCTGCATATTCAGATTTTGCCACAAATCCTTCAAATCCCTACTATATGCATCCAAACGAAAATCCCTCTCTGATTCTTGTTACTCCTCTATTGGATTGCAAGAACTATCAAACATGGGCGCAAGCCATGAAGGTTGCCCTGATCTCGAAGAACAAATTGAAATTTGTTGATGGAAGTCTCAATCCACCTCCAGTTTCTGATATTCTCTATGAACCCTGGACACGCTGTAATAACATGGTATTATCCTGGCTGCGACAATCAATTTCTGAAAGCATTCACAAATCTGTTATTTGGTGTAATCGTGCGTCTTTAGTTTGGAAAACTCTTCAAAAGCGTTTTTCTCAGGGAGATATCTTCCGAATTGATGAACTTCAAGAAAGTCTTTACCAATGCAAGCAAGGTAACCTTGATGTCTCTAGTAATCTTACTGAACTAACTTCTATTTGGGAGGAACTTGATAACTTTCGACCAGTTAAGGATTGCAATTGTGCAATTCCTTGTTCTTGTGATGCTGTGGTTGATGTAAAGAAATACAAAGAACAAGATAAAGTCATTAGATTTCTTCGAGGTTTGAATGAGTAATACTCTCATGTTAAGTCTAATATCATGATTATGGATCCTCTTCCTGAGTTAGACAAGGCATTTTCAATAGTCATTCAACAAGAAAGGCAATTTACCACTTCTCCCAATCTTGATGTTACTGTGGAACAACAGTCTTTAGCGATGCAAGTTCAACAATCTGGTCCAAGACGTCAGTATCAAACTAATCAGAATTTTAACAGAGGAATTTCTAGAGGTCGTGGCAATGGCAGAGGCAATTATGGGGGAGGCCGAGGACACAATCAAGGTTCCAACAGAATTTGTACTCACTGTGGTAGAACAAACTACACTATTGATACTTGTTTTCTTCTCCACGGCTATCCACCTGGTTATCAAACCAAAGGAGGCAAGGGTGCTATTAATCTTGCCCCCAATTCTGATGTTGTTGAACAGAATCCCTTTCTGGAAAATAGCCCTGCTATTGACCCACCTGCTAGTCCATCTCTGAATCTTATTCAAGAGCAATATCAACAGATTTTGCAGCTCTTACAACAATCAAAAGTACAAGCTTCTCCTTCAGTCAATTCTGTCATCTCTTATCCTGCTGCCCTTAATTCCACCTCATCTCCTCTAGTTGGTAAGCAATCTGCCCTTTGGGTTATAGATACAGGTGCAACCGATCATATTACCCATTCTCTTGTTAATTTCATTTCCTTTCATTCAATTAAACCTTTTTTTATGTCTTTACCAAATGGTCAACAAACAAGTGCCACCATTTCAGGCACAGTCCAATTATCTGAATCCATTCTATTACACAATGTTTACTATATTCCTCAATTTGCTGTCAACCTCATTTCAGTAACTAAACTCCTTCCTTCCCTGAACTGTCATATTATTTTTCACCCTGATCATTGTTCTTTTTTTCAGAATTCTAACCAGAGGATGATTGGTACAGCTAAGAATCATGGAGGACTATATGTGTTTGAGGCTTCAACACCGGGTTCTGCTATTGTTTCTAGTTCTAATTGTAATTCCATTTCTCATTCTACTTGTAATTCTATCTCAAGCAAAAATGATTCTGTCTCTATTTGGCATACTAGACTAGGACATATTTCTGACACTATACACAAATGTATTTCCTTACAATATCCCTTCATTTCATACAAGAATAATAATAACATTTCCCCTTGTGACATTTGTCATTTTTCCAAACAAAGACACCTCCCTTATCCTAATAGTTGTTCCAAATCTACTAGAGTCTTTGAATTACTACATGCTGATATATGGGGCCCTTATGCCACACCATCAATTTCAGGTCATCAATACTTTCTTACTCTTGTTGATGATTTTAGTAGGTTTACTTGGGTGATTTTAATGAAATTTAAAAGTGAAACTCGAAAGCATCTCATGAATTTCATTACTTTCATCAACACTCAATTTGGTATAAAACTTAAATGTCTTCGGAGTGACAATGGAAATGAGTTTCTTATGACTGATTTCTTTAATGCCAAAGGCATTATTCATCAAAGGTCATGTGTTGAATCCCCTCAACAAAATGGCATTGTTGAGAGGAAGCATCAACATATTCTCAATGTTGCCCGTGCTCTTTCTTTTCAAGCCCAACTTCCTATCAATTTTTGGTACTTTTCCATCCAACATGCTGTCCACCTGATTAACAGATTGCCTACACCCCTTTTAAGAACCAAATCTCCCTATGAACTTCTTCACCAAAAATATCCACCTCTTCTTCACCTAAGAGCCTTTGGTTGCCTAGCATATGCATCCACCTTACAAAGTCACAGAACAAAGTTTCAACCCCGGGCTCGCAAAGCAGTTTTTCTAGGCTATAGAGATGGCACCAAAGGATATCTCTTGTATGACATTCAATCTCATGATTTTCTTGTTTCCAGAAATGTCATTTTCTATGAAAATGATTTCCCTTTCACTAAATCATCTTCCACTCCTCCCCCCTCCACAATTCCATATGTTTCTCTAGACAATTCAGACCTTGCATCGGTTCATGACACTACCTTGTCACCTGCTCATGTTCCCTCCATTCCTATTAATTCTCCACAACCTCTTGTTCCCTCTATCACTAGTCCAGAACCCATTCCATCTGTTCCACCTCCTCACCTTGTCCCAGTTCGCCAATCAACTAGGACTAGAAACAAGCCCTCATATCTTGAAGCATACCACTGCAGCCTCCTTGCTTCTTCTCTGCCCGAATCATCTTCAGGTAATTCTTCCTACCATTTATCTTCTGTTTTAGATTATGATCATTGCACTCAGTCATATAAATCCTTTTGTCTTAATGTTTCCTCTACTGTTGAACCCAAATCTTTTTTCCCAAGCTTGTAAATTTGATTGTTGGAATGATGCTATGAAAGCTGAACTGAACGCTCTTGAGGCCACCAACACTTGGTCTATTGTTGATTTGCCCCCAGACAAGAGGCCCCTATTGGTTGCAAATGGTCTATAAAGTGAAGTACCATGCGGATGGTTCCATTGAGAGGTATAAAGCCCGCTTGGTAGCAAAGGGCTACACCCAAATGGAGGGTGTTGATTATTTTGACACTTTCTCACCCGTTGCTAAGTTAACTACTGTGCGCACACTGCTTGCTTTGGCTGCCATTAAAGGTTGGTTTCTTGAACAACTTGATGTTAACAATGCCTTTTTGCATGGTGATCTCAATAAGGAGGTATATATGGTCCTTCCACTTGGTGTAAAACTTAAAAATTCTACTGC
Source organism: Ormosia semicastrata (assembly GCA_029884595.1). NCBI lineage: Eukaryota > Viridiplantae > Streptophyta > Magnoliopsida > Fabales > Fabaceae > Ormosia > Ormosia semicastrata. The sequence goes on from JAQQTO010000059.1 coordinate 42,612,838, forward strand.
TGGTTCCACTCAAGTGTGTAAACTACACAAATCGCTTTATGGTCTCAAACAAGCCAGTTGTCAATGGTATTCCAAACTATCCACAACACTTGTTTCTTTGGGTTATAAACACTCTGATGCTGATCATTCCCTTTTTACCAAGTCTCATGGTGAACACTTCACTACTCTCTTAGTATACGTTGATGATATAGTCATGGCTGGGAATGATTTCAAAGAAATTCAGCATGTCAAAGCCTATTTGGACAAAAGCTTCCGCATCAAAGATCTTGGTTCCTTGCGTTTCTTCCTTGGGTTGGAAATTTCCAGATCCAAAACTGGTATTTTCATCAACCAGCGAAAGTACACTCTTGAACTTCTTGAAGACAGCAGCCACTTAGCAGTGAAGCCTTCCTCTACACCCTATGATACATCTCTCAAGTTACATGATTCAAACTCACCTTTGTATTCAGATGAGTCAGCATATCGAAGGTTAATAGGGCGCCTCCTCTACTTGACTACAACAAGACCGGATATTGCCTTTGCTGTCCAACAACTCAGTCATTTTGAGTCTCAGCCCAAGGATGTCCATTATCAAGCTGCCACTAAAATCTTTAGATATCTCAAAGAGTCTCCAGCAAAGGGATTATTTTACCCTTCTTCTTCGGCTGTCAGTTTGTCTGGATTTGCAGATTCTGATTGGGCTAGTTGTCCTACTACCAGGAAATCTGTTTCAGGTTATTGTGTTTTTCTTGGATCATCCTTAATCTCATGGAAATCCAAGAAGCAATCTACTGTTTCCCGATCAAGCTCTGAAGCAGAATACAGGGCCTTAGCAAGCCTTACATGTGAACTTCAATGGATGCATTTTTTGTTTAAGGACTTGCAAATTTCCTTTGCTAAACCTGCATCAGTGTACTGTGACAATAAATCCGCCATATACTTAGCACATAATCCAACTTTTCACGAAAGAACCAAGCATATCGAAATAGATTGTCATGTAATTCGTGAGAAAATTCAGAGTGGTCTCATCCATTTATTCCCCGTTCCCTCTTCTGCTCAGCTCGCGGATGTGCTCACTAAACCTCTCCTTACTCCTTCGTTTTCTTCACTCATATCCAAGCTTGGCCTCTGTGATCTCCATCGTCCAGCTTGTGGGGGAGTATTACCAGTAGTTAAATTAAAACAGAAACAGTTAGAGAGTTAGTTAGCTTAATTATTTCTTTCTGTTAGTGTTTGTTTCCTTTCTTTCTATTTCTGTTTTGTATATATGCTGATAGAGCTAGCTCTTGTAAGTAGATTGTATCATTTTTTCTTTCATCAATGAGAACAAGTTTTCTCTCATCTTTCTTTGCTCTCTCTCTGCGCTACTCTAGTATCAATACTATTCTCCTTCCTAATATATCTTCATTTACTTTATAGAATTATAATTCTTACTCTTCATTAATTCTAACCTAAGTAAATTCTAATTTTACCTCCAGCTTGTCCTAACCAACTTTTCATATCTTGCAATTAATTTTAGATACTCATATTAAATTTTTATAAATAATAATTATGTGAGTATATGAGAAAATTATAGAAAATGTATAATAATACAAGGAAACACAACTATTATCTAAAATATCACAAAAAATATTATAAAATATGTATAAAACATCTTATAAACATTGTTTACTTTTTTTAGTGAGAATATCTTTTGCTTCACAAAAAGAAGACAACATTTTTTTTTTGCATAGAATCATGTCAAAAAAAATTTTAAATAAGATACACGTGATAATTTGAATTTGAGTTTTTTTTGGAGAATAGTATGTAGTCCCCTGAACTTTGATTTTTTTTGCAAGTCACTACAACGAATTTTAAAACTTTTTCAATTATCTCATAAATTTTAATTAATGTTCTAATAAATTCTTTATTTAATTTAGATTTATTAATTCACTAACTATAATACTTTCTAACAACATCTTATCCATATTAATATTAATTCTATACTGTTTATTAATTTATTTGTTAAATTTTTATTATAAATACATTTTATTATTACAAAATAAATAAAAACAAATTTTGTTTTTAATTTATTTTGAAAGGAATAAAATATATTTTAAATTAAATTTTAATCAATAAATTAATAAACAATCCAAAATTAATGTTAATACAGATAAAATATTACTATACAATATTACCTTTAGTAAATTAACAAGTCTAAATTAAATAAAATGATCTATTAAGATATTAATTAAAATTTAAAGACTAATTAAGAATATTTTAAAGCTTATGATGAAAATTTACAAAAATGTCAAAATTTAAAGAGTCTCTATTCTCTTTTTCCATTTTTTTATGAGGAGCATTACGTTGTTCAAATCAACTTTAAAATTCCATTCTGCATTGATTCTATATATTGAAGTCATTTTATACCAAAAGCTATCAAAATGTGGATTAAGAATGAACAATTTTATTCCTTAATTTCCATTATAATTCTATAGTCAAATTGCCAATGGGGTGAGGGCAGGAGTAGGTAGTCTTCTCTCCACCCCCATTCCCGTTGCGTGTATTATAATTGTAGCATCCGCCCTTACTTATTGAACAGGTACCTTGTCCCTCGCCCTGTTGTAGATACTCCCTGACAAATCTCAATGGAAGCAGAAATTTTTGCCATTCCTAGAATGATCATTCTGTGTATAACCCTAACTTGAGTAAAATTAATGGCCGTGCATGAAGAATGGAAACCGTTGTGAAGGTGTGTAAATGATTATGTTCTGGATTCAGGAAAGTATGGCCTGTGAGTGAGCAACAGAGAATGACCTGCTTCATTTAAAAAAAAACTATAAAACTATAAAACAAAACAAAACAGAGAATGAGCTGTGTCAGCAATAGGAACCTCTATTAATCTTTAAGAAAATATATCATGGAGGGGTAACATGAATTAAAAAAGAAAAAAGATGAAAGGATTTTAGCTAAAGCCAGTCAATTTTGGGTCAGAAACTCAATGGGTTGTCTAATTGGGCCGAAGAGTTTTGTTTAGTTACCATTATGTTTATTACTTATTTTAATTATTTTTATCAACATTTTTTTTAAAAGAGTAAAATATACTTAAACAAAATCAGGTTCAGGTGTTGGTGTTCACGGGGAGTTCCAAATCTTAGACTAAATTTTCAAGGTAGCCAAATGTATAATAATGAATAATTAATAATTAATAATGGAATTGTTAAAAAAATAAAAATTATTGACTAAATAAGAAATTTCCTTTATAATGTTCCATATTCATTTGTAACTGCCAATATTTTTACAATTAAACAATAGAGCAATGTGTACAACAAACCTTTATCATTATAATCATCATCATTAGTGTCAATGAATACAAAGATAATCATCACAGTCATATGCAGAATTACTTTCAGCTACTTGATTCTCTTCCTCATTCCCACTCCCCATCCAAATATAAAATTTACTGATGGATTGGTGATGGAAAGTCCTTTGGTAAATACTGAAGGATTTTTTGTCTACAATTTAAATACCTATTGGAATAAATGTTTATCCTAACATGTGTGTCAACAGATTATTGGTGGTTACTAACAAAATACTTCATCAGTTATTTAGCGACAGATAAAATATACGTCACTAATATTTACCGACACGAAGTTCATATGCGGTTCTTACTTCTATTGTTAATCCCGTAGTGATTTATATCATTGACGAATATTTTGTCGGTAAAAAGTGAATTTCTAGTAGTGTTGGTCTATATGAGTTACATGAGTTGCTTTTTATGTGCATATAACATCATTAGAAAATTGTTATTCCATTTTTAAAATATCTGTCGTTTAATATAATTGCATAAAGATTAAGAATGCCATTAAATAGCCTTAATTAGAGAAAAATATAACTATATTTAAGTAAATTACTTTCTATTAAAATACTACTCAAAATATTGTACGAAAAAAAATACTCAAAATATAATCATTTTGTTAATGTTATATCTCATTTCATTTAGTGGAGATACTAAGAGATAATAATGAAGTTAGAAAAAAATAATTAATATTGTCTTGATTTTCTAAAGTAATAGATAAAATAAAACAAAATTCATGCTAAAAAATAACAGATATTTTAAAACAAAAGCAATAACATATCCATCACTTCCACATAAAATGAAGATCTTGATACAAAAACAAAGAAAAATACTAATTATACATTACTTTTACTTTCATCTCTGACATTTATTTATGTGACATAATCAAAATATAAATGTGTAATCCATAGATTTAAAATTATAATTGAAAATAGTTTTAAGCTAGAAGATTGAGGACCTTTTGTTTAAGAAAAATGATTAATCTTCTTAATTTATTCTCTTAATAATTTTTTTAATTATTAAATAAAAAAATATTGAATATTTTTTAGTTATCAAAATATTAATTATATTTAATTTTTTTAATATTTTTTTTAAATAATAAGAAAATTATTAAAAAATATTTTAGAATGATATAATAAATCTCTTTGCTTAATTACATTAGATCTGTTCCTAATTCTGACTTTACCAAAGTAACTTGATTAATACATACATCAATCTCCTTTAAGGTGCTAAAACACATTTATACAAGAAAGAAAAAGACAGAATCTTCTTAATAGAATTCAAAACTTTTTAGTGAAAAAGGAATCAGATCTGGTTAAGAAATAAAAATAAAAATAAAAATAAAAGACAAAGTGTAGAGCAACACAATGACGTGTCTCGTGCGATACCTTTAATTCATTAAAAAAACATGTATTATCTAGCATAAGAAAAATGCTTGCAAAATTAAAAGTTTATGTGTGATATCCATAAGAAGTGGTGCTATGCGAGCTTGGCTCAAGTGGTACTTGCAGTTAAGGGTGTAAATTTGTTCGGATAACCGACCAACTCGATCAATCTAAACTGAACCAATTATATTGGTTCGATTTGGTTTGGGTATATTGATTGGTTCGGATAAAATTCAAACTAATTAAAGCTTAATTGGTTCGGTTCTCGGATTTGAAATTTTAAAACTGCCTAAACCGAACCAAACCAAACCATATATTTATATATTTTATTTAAAAAAAATTATGCTACAACATTTTTTGGTTACTACTTGTTTTTTGATTTTTTGTAATACTTTCTCAGTTTTCAACTCCTAAAACGTCATTTTCGTTTAACACAAAAGACTAGAAAACTCCTCTGCCAAAATATTCTCGTTTCTCGCTTCACCTAAGATCTGATTCGGCTAGGAATATACTATCAGGTGCTATTCCAAAAACTCTTACAGATGTGAGAGGCTTGAAAACTTTGAATCTTTCCTTCAACCAACTCTCTGGATTCATTCCTATTGAACTTCAAAATCTGCATGTCATTCAACTTTTGAATCTTTCTTATAATGATTTAGAAGGAACCATTTTTAATGGTGGAGTTTCCAAAATCTTTCTGTTGTCAATTTAGAAGGCAATAAAAAACTTTGTTTGTATTTTGCATGTGAGCCTAATGGCCATGGAAGAAGGCATATCAGATATTACATCATCATAACCACAGTGGTAACACCGATACTATGTCTGACAATTTACTTGCTACTATACATAAAGAACAGAAAAGTGAAAGTAACAGCAACAATATCATCTAAACTTGGAAGCTTGGAAACGATGATTTGACTTTAAATGCTCTAGTATTGACTTTAAAAACAATGAATTTGTGACTCTAGTTTATGATTACTTAAGTAATGGGAGCTTGGAAGATTGGATTAAGGGGAAGAGAAAGCATGCAAATGAAAATGAGTTGAACCTTATGGAGAGACTGAATATAGATATTGATGCTGCTTGTGCATTAGATTACCTACACAATGATAGTGAAGTTCCTATTGTGCATTGTGATTTGAAACCCAACAACATTCTCTTGGGTGAAAATATGACTGCAAAGGTTAGAAACTTTGAAATCGTTAGGTTGTTGATTCAAAGTTTAACTAACCAAGTCTCCATTAGCTCCACTCATGTCCTTAGAGGTTTAATTAGTTACAGATATACCTCCAGGTTAGTAGCCTCACAACTTTCTCTTAATTGAATAGTAATAGTATACAACTTGTCAAGTTAAATCTCTCTTGAAGAATTTTTTAACTTATTCAAATATAATTTCTTAATACAAATATCAATATGTATATTTGTTCCCTCTATATGAACCTTTTAATACACATTCTGAAACATGAAATAATTATTAATGTTCAAATCAATAAGTTTGATTCTATTTCTAAAATTTTTTTCATAGGTTTATTATGTATTTTTTTTTGTTATGAAAAACTAATTATTTAGTTAATTTTTGTATTAAAAAAATACTCAACCCGATCACTCGAACCAAACCAATCCATAGATGTTCGGTTCGGTTCGGATTTGACTATCAAAAAATACGAAAACTGAACCAAACCAAACCAATTGATTTTGATTGGTTTGAATTTATTTTCCCTCAAAAATCAAACCAAACCACCCACTTACACCCCTACTTGCAGCAGCGGTTCGAGATCGAGTTCCGCAACTCATGACGTGGCTAGTTTCGCTGGTTGGGCAGTGGATCTGTGTTGTAGGTGGTGCGTGGTGGGGGAAGGCGCAGTACAGGCTGGGGAGACGATGGGGCACAGTGGGGGAAGGGGGATGAGGGACAAAAAGGGGTGGGGAAGTGGGAGAGACTAGAGAGGGGAGGGGGAAAGGGGTGAGTTTCTAAAAATGTTGAAAGAGGGAAGGAGTATTATTAAGGGTATTTTAATAATTTTATATATATGTAGTATAGTGATCGATTCGGTTCAGTTCGATTTAGATCAGTTTTATAAAACGAAATCAAAAATCGAACCGAACTGATCGATTTTGTAAAAATTTCATCCAAAACAATCTAATCTATTTCGATTTTTGTCAATTTTTGATTTTTAATTTTTTTTAATTAATTTGGATCTGAGCACCCTTACCTTTTTGTATATTTTTTCATAAGCATTATTTTCCACATATGTCTATGTATCACCACTTCAAATTGCAAGGTTGAACACTTGATAAGAATGATAAAATATTAATATTTAATTACCCCTATGAGTAACGGCTGTAATTACTAAATAAAAGGATAAAACTTAGATAAAGTTCCTTAGGTGCTTGTAGTGCTTGTCTCCAATAGAAACATAACATGTGTATATTTTTTTATAACTCATTAATGAAAATTTTGAAAATAATAATTAAATAATTAAAAAATAAAACACATGTCATATTTCTATTAAAGACAAGCACCACAAGTATTTAAAGAACTTTACCTAAGTTTTCTCCTAAATAAAAAGACTCAGAGACTTTTCCATCCCTGAATTTGGACGATTTCATTGTTACCACGTGCTCAATCATAACGCTTTTTTTTTGGAGTGCAACTAGATCTATCTTAATTGTCATTTTCAATTATTTTTTAATTAACTTTTTTTGTATTGTTATTTACTAAATATTTTGTCAACTATTTGATAATTTAATTTCAGATCTCAATTCAAAAAAATAAATTACTTCTTTTATGAATTCCTTAATAATTAAACAACTCAGATTATAAATATAAGAAATAAAAAGTAATCAAACAAGTACAAATAAAAAAATCAAAGTAAAATAAAAATAAAAGTAATAAATAAAAACAAGTAAATGAAATCATGTAAAAAAAGTAATAAAGATCTTAAAATAAAATAAAATAAAATAAACTTGATCTGAATTGAAAAAAATAAAAGAAAATGTAAAAGGAAAACATGTAAAAATTGAATGTAATAAAGATCTGAAATGGAAATAAAGGAAGCAAACTTAATTGAATTGAAAATGATAGTTAAAAATTTGTCGTGTATGGAATCTTCTTATGTGCGTGAGATGTATAGAGATTTTATGTAACTCCTTTACTAAATTAATAGTCTGATAGTATAATTTAAAATTGAGGGTATTACTCTCAATCTCTCTAATTATGATCATAATAATATTAGGTTATGTTTGGTACACATGATAGTATAGTATAAGATAAGATGATAAGATGGTATAAAGTATGATAGTATAACAAATAGGATAAAACATAATCCTATCTTTTGTTTGATAACAAAAGGATAAATTAGCTGATTGTAAAATATTTTTGTTTAAGACCAAAATGTCCTTTAGCATAAAAGTTAAAATAATTAGAAAACAATAATAAAAAAAGTCTTATGGTGGTGGTGGTGGTGGTGATGGTGATGGTAGTGGTGGCGGCGGTGGTGGCGGCGGCGGCGGTGGTGGTGGGGGTGGCGGCGGCGGCTGCGGTGGTGGTGGCGATGGTGGAGGTGGTGATAGTGGCGGAGGTGGTGATAGTGGCGGTGGTGGTGGGGGGTGGCTGCGGTGGTGGTGGCGGTGGTGGAGGTGGTGATAGTGGCGGAGGAGGTGGTGGGGGTGGGCTGCGGTGGTGGTGGTGGGTGGTGGAGGTGGTGATAGTGGCGGAGGTGGTGATAGTGGCGGTGGTAGTGGTGGTGGTGGTGGTGGTGGTGGCGGTGACGATGGTGGCGATGGTGGTGGTGGTGGGTGGTGGGTGGCGGTGGCGGTGGTAGTGGTGGTGGTGGTGGTGGTGGCGGCGGTGGTGGTGGTGGTGGTGGTGGCGGCGGCGGCGATGTTGATGGTGGAGTGGTGGTGGTGGTGATGACGGTGACGGTGGTGGTGGAGGTGGTGGTGATGGTGGTGGTGGTGGTGACGCAAGGGAGAGGAGTTATAAAAATGAAATTGATGATAAAATTAGAATAAAAATCTTATCATGTACTAAGGGGGGATAGAGTTATCACCTTAGAATAAGATAAAATGACTTGACCTGATTTCATTATACTATCAGTTGAATGCACCAAACATTGAATAAGACCTGATAGTATTAGCTTATACTATCATGTCTTCTTTATACGATGCACCAAACATAACCTTAGTGGATTGACTCCATAAAAATTAATTATTATTATTTTGCTAATTAAAGTTTTAGAATTTCAAAGACTCAAAAGAAATCAATTGAAATCTAAAAAAAAAAAATTCTTTCTAATTTAAAGTAGAAAAAAATCAGAAAACTTTACACATTGAAATACAAAGTAGAGATAAGAATTTTTAATAAAACCATTAAGAGAATCGAAATAAAAAAAAAAAGACAGAAAGTGAAATCAAAACACAGTGAACAAAATTGAAGAACTGGGATCAAAGCTGAAAAACATAGAAATCTCATAACAGTAATCGAAATCTCAGAAATTGAAATTGAGACGATAGTAAGTAGAAAAACAAAATCAACAACATAAATGCTAATTAATAAACTCAACAACAGAATCATGATTTTATTTGCATATATCAGAGTCTATATTTAGCCAAAATTATAAATATTTCTAATCACTCCAACATACATATATTTTTCTCCTTTAAATTTTGAATCCATACATGATTGATCTGAATGATGATAACTATAATGCATTTTATACTAATCTAAAAACACTATGAATAGAGTGAGAATTGAAAATTCTCAGTAAAAAATAAACAGTTATAAAAATGTTTGAAAGCATATAGTGAGTTTCAGCTGTGTAATGTACACAGAAAACCTCATAGCAACTCAAGTATGACAAGAACAACACAATTCCAGCATAACAAAATGAATGCTGATATTAGCAAACAAGTATCATTTATCAACAAGTATCAATAAGCAAGTTCCTCATCACATGGAATCGGGACGGATCCAGAAAATATTTAATGCAGGGGCCAAAAATTATGAATCATATTATTAAATATAAAAAAAATTAAATTTAATAAATAAAGATGTATTCACTTTTAAATTATTTAGTGAGTTAAGATCAAAATATACTATTTTAAATTAAGAGTAAATATATTCTTATTTATTCACTTTAGAAGAGTATTTTTTTTATTATATAAGAAGATTTATGAATAAAGTGAAAAAAATAAAAAAAAAATATTTATATTAGATATTAAATGCATCACAATAGTAGTTGTCCTTTACATCATAATTTATAAGCAAAATTAAATTTATATTATATATATATATATATATATTAAAAAAGGAATATAGTGAAGTTAAAAGTGAAAAGAGTTAGTAGATTTATTATATAAAGATTAAAAATTAATAGAAAGATGAGTTAAAATTGTAATATCAATATATATAAAATAATTATGAATCACATGTCAAATACATATCAAGTCTAATCTCTTTTAACTTTATCATTTTTATCTTTGGTATAATTTTCTTGACCTCTTTTGAGATTAATTCTTATAATATTGATATCATTTTTATTTGAGAAATTACTCATATTTTTTTACTTTGTATTTTCAATGAGACTTTGTATAATGTTTGTACATAAAGTAAGAGATGTATATATAATTTTGTAAATAAAGAAGGATATTAGAGTGTAATAACAATATATAAAATCAGGGATATGTATATAATTTTTAAATAAGAGTATCAATATAATAAATATTAATTTTATAAAAAATTAATATAATTATTTTTTATTTTTTAATAAATTTAATTAGATTATTAATACTTAAAAGAAACTAATGAGAAAAGGAGGGGCCAAGGCCCATGCTCGCCCCCCTTAAATCCGTCCCTGCATGGAATCCAGTTTTTACTTTTCCTTTTTTCTTTTCATATCTGTTTGTCTCACATTTTACTCGAAGGTCTTCACTTCTATAGGAAATTCACTCTATCTCTGATGTTACTTTAATATCGTGACAACAAAGTCAGACATACTCACACTAATTAGGCATGTAACATAAAAAGAAATTCATCTCTCTCTCTCAACGGTTAGGTGTAAACTTTTTAATAAATTACTTGTTTGCTATCACACACATACATAAGTAAAATAAACCACCAATATATCACAAATAAATTTATCATATACAAGTCTATAAATAAATCATGACAATTAAATAAAATTCACAAAATTTAGAATCATTAAATTTAAATATCAATACTTTAAGAGATCAACTTTGATTTAAAATTAACTTAATAATTTTTTAAAAGTTCATATTATAATCTATAATTGTTGTCGGTTCTCATCATAATCTATATTTTGTAAGTTCTCATCCTAATCCATAATTTGTCCTAATTTTGATAATGCATTTATTGCACAAATTTTTTTTTTATTGTAAATGTTAAAATAAAGGTCATAATATTGTTCCCAAATCAAGGTAAATATTAAAAAATTCATGTAAATCAAGCACATATATTTATTACACAATATAATTAAAATATTTATTTAACTTAAATATTGAGTAATATTTTATTTTTTTATAATTTATTATATTGATCTAATGAAAGAATCAATATTCAAATTATAATAATTCTAAATTTTGTCAAATATCATAAATATTTCAAAACCAAACAAATATAAAAATTTTCATAATCTAACAATATTACATATACATAATAAATTTAACAAAAATAATAATATACACAAAAATAATAAAATATATGCTAAATGCCATGATTTTATTTTTTAACAAAAATCAATTCTTCCCTCTTATAATATCTCCTTTTTTTCCTTCTTTTTCTCATCCTCTTCCTTCTTTTCTTCTCTTTTTTCTCTCCCTTTTCTTTCATTCTTTCTTTTCTCACGGTTTCACCGTACTCCATTTTTTTCTCTCTCTTTCTCTCTTTCACTTTCTTTTTTCTCTTTCTCGTTTCACACTTAGCTATTTTTTTTCTCTCTCTTTTCTTTTCAGAATTACACAAATAAGTGGGTAATTTGGTTCGATTCTAAAAAAAAAAAAAATCTGAACCAATCAAAATTAATTAATTTTATTTTATTTGGTTTTTGTAGTTTTTAATAGTCAAATCTGAATGAAACCAAACCAAACATATACTGATTATTTTGGTTCAGATAATTAAGTTGACCATTTTTTTAACACAAAAAATAGTTAAATAATTAGCTTTTCATAATAAAAAAATACAATAAACCTATAAAAAACATTTTAAAAATAGAATCAAACTTATTAATTTGAACACCAATAATTATTTTATGTTTCAAAATGTGTATTAAAAAGTTCATAAAGAGAGAATAAATAAATATATTGATATTTGTATTAAGAAATTATATTTAAATAAGTTAAAAAAAATTTCAAGAAAGATTTAACTTGGTAAGTTGTATACTACTACTATTCAATTAAAGAGGAAGTTGTGAGGTTTCTAACATGAAGGTATATATGTAACCAATTGAACCCCTAAGAACATGAATGAAATTAATGGAGACTTGATTAGTTGAAATTTGAATTAGCAACCTAGCGAATCAGAAGTCTCCAACATTTGCAGTTATATCTTCATCCAATAGAATGCTGTTGGGTTTCAAATCACAATGCACAATAGGAACTTCACTATCATTGTGTAAGTAATCCAATGCACAAGCAGCATCAATATTTATATTCAGTCTCTCTATAAGGTTCAACTTATTTTCGTTTGCATGTTTTCTCTTCCCCTTAATTCAATCTTTCAAGCTCCCATTACTTAAGTACTCATAAATCAGAGTTAGAAATTTATTATTTTTAAAGTCAATACTAGAGCATTTAAAGTCAATTCATCGTTTCCAAGTTTCCAAGTTCAGATGATGTTGTTGCTGTTACTTTCACTTTTCTGTTTGTTATGTATAGTAGCAAGCAAATTATCAGACATAGTATAAGTGTTACCACTGTGGTTATGATGATGTAATGTCTAACATGTATTCTTCCATGGCCATAAGGCTTACATGCAAAATACAAGTAAAGTTTTTTTATTGCCTTCTAAATGAACAGCAAAGAGATTTTGGAAAACTCCACTACTAGGAGTGGTTCCTTTTAAATCATTATAAGAGAGGTTCAAAAACTAAAAGATATGTAGATTTTAAAACTCAATAGGAATAGATCCAGATAGTTGATTGGAGGAAAGATCCAAAGTTTTCAAACCTCTTACTTCTCCAAGAGTTTTTGGAATAGTACCTAATAACATATTCTTGGTCAAAAATAAATTTTATAAGCTTAGACAATTGCTGAATGAGTTAGGGATGTCACCAAAAAATTGTTAATTTTTTAATTTTTCAATATATACTATGCCTAATATTGACTAGAGTTAGTTTTCTAATCCAACTAACTTATTTAAGAAACTGATGATGAAATAAGTTAGAAAATTAGTAATTATGCAGACCATGACTAATTATTATTAATAGAGTTAAAACACTAGTATCTCTTTATGCGTTGGACGAATGACGCAGCCCGAGTTGTGGCAGAGCAGATTTGACCTGAGCTGTGGTGGAGCAGAACCTACGATGAGATACGGTGCCGGTGAGCAAAACTGAACATTTTGACAGAGGAATTTTTTAACCTTTTGTGTTGGTCAAAAACGACGTTTTATGGATTAAAAACTGAAAAAATATTACAAAAAGTCAAAATAACAAGTAGTAGCTAAAATAGGTTGTAACATAAATTAAAATAATAATAATAATAAAATATATAATATATGGTTTAGTTTGGTTCTATTTTAAAATTTCAAATCTGATAATCGAATCAATGAAATTTTAATTGGTTTGAATTTTAATCGAACCAATCAATATACCCAAATCAAATCGAACTAATTTAATTATTTTTATTTATATTGATCAAATTGATCGAGTTATCCTAACCAATTTACACCTTTATAATCCTTTCCCTCTTCTGTTTTTTTTTTCCTTCGTACCGCCCTCAAGCCCTCCTATTTATAACCAATTCACTTGGCTATGAGTGAAACACGTTGCACCACTTCTTGTGATGCACGTTGCTCTTATTATTATTATATTTTTTAATCAAATAACAATTATTTTTACTAAATATCTTATTTTAATGATTATTAGGATAAATTGTTATATTCAAATTTATCTTTTTATAAATATCTAAATATATTTATTAAAATATTTTTAATCTTTATTATTATTGTTAAATTTTTATTTCAATAAATTCAAAATTTTTGTTTTATTATCCAATTTATATAGAAAGTCAATATCAATAATTTTAATTAAATTCTTATAAATTTTATTTAATCTATTTTTATTAGTAATATTTATTGTAAGATAAAATTAAATAAAATATTTAAGTTAAAGAAATTAAAAATTTATTCTTTACAAAACATTTTATAAAAAATAAAATATTATATTTTCTAAGTTTCAATCCTTATTATATTATACAAATTAGTATTTATAAACAAATATCCTAAACACTAATCTCTAAAATTTTGTCACCTAATAGATACATGTCAACCATATAAATTAACATATTTTATAAAAGATAACTTAATTAATAGTAACTATCGATAACTACTTTTAATAACTTTCTTTGCTTTCAAATTTTCAATAGTCAAACTAATAAGAAGTACTTCCAATAACTACTTTCTTGATCATTATCCAAAATTTTCGACAAAATGTCAAAATATATTTTTTGATACCAACAATTGTTAATTCATTATTATTGTAAAATTCTAAAGTTAAGAGAGTATTTAGCTGGTTTTTTTATTTTCAGTTAGTATATTTTTATATTGATAATTACCAAAGATGATATCTTATTTTATGTTTGTTTCATGTTACTTATTTTCATTATTACTTTATTTTAATGTGGTTTTTATTATTTCTTTCATAAAATTTAAAAATAGAAAATAAAATAAAAATTAGATATAATTTTTTTAATTATTAATAAAAAATATATTAATTAAAAATGAAACCAGAAAATAAATCAAATACCATTTAAGTTTTCTCTTTTCTAAAATATCTTATTTATATATTTTCATTGTAAGATTGCAATTGTCAACAACATACACTTCTGTTTGTCAGAGAAGTATGGCCTTCAGAGAGTTGAAAATTCCGAGTTAGCTGTGCTTACTCGTGTATGTAATTGCTCCAACTCCTTTTGACAGAACTTTATTAAAAAAAAACTATATTAAAGTAATATAAATAATTGAATAGACCAAAGCCATGTGAACGTTAGTACTGCCTTACGAAATACGGAAACGGATATGGACACAAGACATGACATGAATATAGACACATAAACATATTAAATTTAAAAATTTTAGGATATGAACACAACAAGGACACAATATATGTATATATAATTTTGATTATAAATATTTCAAACACAATTTTTCAATGACAACACAAGCATCTTCGTTTATAATTAAAAAAAAATTAATAATAATTAAAAATTGAACCACCAGACCAGAGTAAAACTCACTTGAAATTTGAATCATTAGTATATAGTAAACACAATGTATTGAGGAAGAATAAATTTTTTCTGAGAGTGGATTGGGTGATATGAGTTTGTGGGCCGTGATATTAGTACACTGCTATACAGTAATTTTTTTTTAAAAATTTTAATGAGTTATGTCCAATATGTGTCCACAATGTGTCTGAAATATGTCATGACCGTATTCGAGTCGTGTCTGAGTCAAAAAAAATAATTTTTTTAATTAGACACATTCGAACATGTAAGACACACGTGTCATGTGTGTATCGAAGTGTGTTTATATCAAACACATATTTAACACATAGATACGTCAGTAAAATAACGTGTCCATACTTTTTAGGTATTGGCAATTGCCACTAGTTGAAATTTAAAATCATTATGAAAGTTGGTTAAAGATGAAGATAGATTTCTTATCACTCAACTAATTATTATAGTAGTCTATATTGACTAAGTCAAATAATCAATTCATCTTAAAATTTAAATCTACTAGCTGTAGGTATCATTGATGTTGATCTAGATGCAAAAGGAGTAGAGAAATATTAAGAATATATTCTTTAATATATTTTTTTACATATTTTTTATTAAATTATGTTACATATTAAAATATATAATTAAATTTATATTTATATTTTAATATGTGATGTAACTTAATAAAAAAATATATTAAAATAAATGTGATAAAAATATATTTTTAACACTCTTCAAAAGAGTATACTATTCTTAGAGAGTTTATCTTTGAGGAAAGTGATGATGTGCGGAAAGATTCGCATTTTTTTATAGGGTTTTGTTATAGAACACTTCAACCGTTCAGTGTTTCATGAAAAATAAGTTTAATAATAAAAGTTTAAATAAGTGATAGTTTTGTTAATCTTGGCCTAAACTCCAATGACTAGCACAAATTAAGGAGAGCACATTTGTCACAAAAAGGAAGATATTATTGAAGAAACAAATAAGCCACTTGAAGAGAATTATGGAAGAACTGTGTCTTCCATTCACAATTCATACTTGAAAATACACTTTAGTGAGAGTTACTTACAAGGCACTTACCAAATAAGAGTCCTTGCTTTCACAAAGTATACTGAAATTAATGAGAGCTTAGAGCTATTGTAGACACGGTTGAGGATGTGCAACTGCTGAAGAAGAATGGAATCATTCAGAGCAAGCTTATAATAATATTGAGCAATATTTTAATTTTTTTTATAATTTATTATATTGGTCCAATGAAAGAATTAATATTCAAATTATAATAATTCTAAATTTTATCAAATATCATAAATATTTCAAAATCAAATAAATATCAAAATTTTCATAATCTAACAATATTACATATACATAATAAATTTAACAAAAATAATAATATACACAAAAATAATAAAATATATGCTAAATGCCATGATTTTATTTTTTAACAAAAATCAATTCTTCCCTCTTATAATATCTCCTTTTTCCTTCTTTTTCTCATCATCTTCCTTCTTTTCTTCTCTTTTTCTCTCTCTCTTTTCCTTCATTCTTTCTTTTCTCACGGTTTCACCGTACTCCATTTTTTTCTCTTTCTCTTTCTCTTTCTTTTTTCTATCTCTCTCGTTTCACTTCTCTCTCTCTTTTCTTTTCAGAATTACACAATCCTTTAGAGGTGTAAGTGGGTAATTTGATTTAGTTCTTAAGAGAAAATAAATTCAAACCCATCAAAATCAATTAATTAAATTTAGTTTAGTTTTTATATTTTTTGATAGTCAAATTAAAACCAAATCGAACCGAACATCTACTGATTAATTTGGTTCGAGTAGTGAGGTTGATCATTTTTTAAACACAAAAATTAATTAAATAATTAATTTTTCAAAAAAAAATACATAATAAACTTATAAAAAAATTAAAAATAGAATCAAACTTATTAATTTGAACAACGATAATTATTTCATGTTTGAAATGTGTATTAAAAGATTTATAAAGAGAGAATAAATAAATATATTGATATTTGTACTAAGAAATTATATTTAAATAAGTTAAAAAATTCTTCAAGAAAGATTTAACTTGGCAAGTTATATATTACTACTATTCAATTAAAAAGGAAGTTGTAAGGTTACTAACTTGAAGGTATATATGTAACCAATTGAACCCCTAAGGACATGAGTGAAGCTAATAGAGACTTGATTAGTTGAAATTTGAATCAACAACCTAGCGAATCATAAGTCTCCAACCTTTGCAGTTATATCTTCATCCAATAGAATGTTGTTGGGTTTCAAATCACAATGCACAATAAGAACTTCACTATCATTGTGCAAGTAATTCAATGCACAAGTAGTATCAATATCTATATTCAGTCTCTCTATAAGGTTCAACTCATTTTCGTTTGCATGTTTTCTCTACCCCTTAATTCAATCTTCCCAACTCCCATTACTTAAGTACTCATAAACCAGAGCCAGAAATTCATTTTTTTTAAAGTCAATTCATCGTTTCCAAGCTTCCAAGTTCAGATGATATTGTTGCTGTTACTTTCACTTTTCTGTTCTTTATGTATAGTAGCAAACAAATTATCAAACACAGTATCAGTGTTACCACTGTAGTTATGATGATTTAATGTCTAACATGCCTTCTTCTATGGTCATAAGACTTACATGCAAAATGTAAGCAAAGTTTTTTTATTGCCTTTTAAATGGACAGCAGAGAGATTTTGAAAAACTCTACCACTAGGAATAGTTCCTTTTAAATCATTATAAGAGAGGTTAAAAACTAAAAGATATGTAGATTTTGAAACTCAATAGGAATTGATCCAAAGAGTTGATTGGAGGAAAGATCCAAAGTTTCCAAACCTCTCACCTCTCCAAGAGTTTTTGAAATAGCACCTAATAGCATATTCTTGGCCAAAAACAAATTTTTTAAGCTTAGATAATTGCTGAATGAGCTGGGGATGTCACCAAATAATTGTTAATTTTTCAATTTTTCAACATGTACTATGCCTAACATTGACTAGAGTTAATTTTCTGATCCAACTAACTTATTTAAGAAACTGATGATAAAATAAGTTAGAAAATTAGTAATTATGCAGACCATGACTAATTATTATTAATAGAGTTAAAACATTAGTATCTCTTTCTGCGTTGGACGAATGACGCGGCCCGAGTTGTGGCGGAGCAGATTTGGCCAGAGCTGTGGGGGAGCAGAACCTACGATGAGATACGGTGCCGGTGAGCAGAACTGAACATTTTGGCAGATAAATTTTTTAGCCTTTTGCGTTGGTCGTAAACGACGCTTTATGAGTTGAAAACTGTGAAAGTATTACAAAAAGTCAAAACAACAAATAGTAGCCAAAAAAAGTTGTAGCATAAATTAAAAAAAATAAAAAATAAAATATATAATATATGGTTTAATTTGATTTAGTTTGGTTCTATTTTAAAATTTTAAATCTGAGAATCAAATCAATGAAACTTTAATTAGTTTTAATTTTACTTGAACTAATTAATATACTTAAATCAAATCGAACTAATTTAATTAATTCAATTTATATTAATCAAATTAATCGAGTTATCCGAACCAATTTATATTTTTATAATCCTTTCTCTCTTTTGTTTTTTTGTTTTTCCTTCGTACCGCCCTCAAGCCCTCCTATTTATAACCAATTCACTTGGCTATGAGTGAACCACGTTGCACCACTTCTTGTGGTGCACGTTGCTATTATTATTATTATATTTTTTAATCAAATAACAATTATTTTTACTAAATATATTATTTTAATGATTATTAGGATAAATTTTTATATTTAAATAATAATTAATTCATAAATATCTTTTTATAAATATCTAAATATATTTATTAAAATATTTTTAATCTTTATTATTATTGTTAAATTTTTATTTCAATAAATTCAAAATTTTTGTTTTATTATCCAATTTATATAGAAAGTCAATATCAATAATTTTAATTAAATTCTTACAAATTTTATTTAATCTCTTTTTATTAGTAACATTTATTGTAAGATAAAATTAAATAAAATATTTAAGTTAAAGAAATTAAAAATTTATTCTTTACAAAATATTTTATAAAAAATAAAATATTATATTTTTAAGTTTCAACCTTTATTATATTGTACAAATTGATATTTATAAACAAATATCATAAACACTAATCTCTAAAATTTTGTCACCTAATAGATAGATGTCAACCATATAAATTAACATATTTTATAAAAGATAACTTAATTAATAGTAACTATAGATAACTACTTTTAATAACTTTCTTTGTCTTCAAATTTTCAATAGTCAAACTAATAAGAGGTACTTCCAATAATAACTTCCTTGATCATTATCCACAATTTTCGACAAAATGTCAAAATATATTTTTTGATACCAACAATTGTTAATTCATTATTATTGTAAAATTCTAAAGTTAAGAGAGTATTTAGTTGGTTTTTTTATTTTCAGTTAATATATCTTTATATTGATAATTACCAAAGATGATATCTTATTTTATTTTTGTTTCATGTTACTTATTTTCATTATTACTTTATTTTAATGTGGTTTTATTATTTCTTTCATAAAATTTAAAAATAGAAAATAAAATAAAAATTAGATATAATTTTTGTAATTATTAATAAAAAATATATTAATTAAAAATGAAACCAGAAAATAAATCAAATACCATTTAAGTTTTCTCTTTTCTAAAATATCTTATTTATATATTTTCATTGTAAGATGGCAATTGTCAACAACATACACTTCTATTTGTCAGAGAAGTATGGCCTTCAGAGAGTTGAAAATTCCGAGTTAGCTGTGCTTACTCGTGTATGTAATTGCTCCAACTCCTTTTGACAGAACTTTATTAAAAAAAACTATATTAAAGTAATATAAATAATTGAATAGACCAAAGCCATGTGAACGTTAGTACTGGCAATTGCCACTAGTTGAAATTTAAAATCATTATGAAAGTTGCTTAAAGATGAAGATAGATTTCTTATCACTCAACTAATTATTATAGTAGTCTATATTGACTAAGTCAAATAATCAATTCATCTTAAAATTTAAATCTACTAGCTGTAGGTATCATTGATGTTGATCTAGATGCAAAAGGAGTAGAGAAATATTAAGAATATATTCTTTAATATATTTTTTTACATATTTTTTATTAAATTATGTCACATATTAAAATGTATAATTAATTTTAATTAATATATAATTAATTTAATTAATATATAATTAAATTTAAATTTATATTTTAATATGTGATATAACTCAATAAAAAAATATATTAAAATAAGTGTAAAAAAATATATTTTTAATACTCCTCAAAAGAATATACTATCTTTAATCCTTTGTTTGGATGTAGAGAGAAAATGAGAGGAGAGAAAATAAAAAGAAAGAAAATGAAGAGAAGAGAAAATGAAGAGAAAATTGTATTTTCTCTCTTAATGTTTGGATCAAGAGAAAGAGAGAAGAAAGAAAATGAAAAATTATATTTTCTCTTGTTTGATTGTGTAGAAAAGGGAGAATAAAGAAAATGTAAATATTTTAAAAGACTTATATACCCTTATTATAATATAATAGATAAAAGTATTTTTGGATAAATTTATAATTTTAAATAATTTTTCATTTTCTCTTTCATTTTCTCCTCACAAGGAAGAAGAAAATTTTTTGGTGGGTTCCACCACTATTTTTTTCTTTTCTCTCTCTTTTTTCTCCTCATCCAAACAAGAGAAAATATCAAAATCTTCACATTTTCTCTCTTCCCATTTTCTTTCCACTCATTTTCTCTTGAAACAAACAATGGATAAGAGTTTATCTTTGAGGAAAGTGATGATGTGCGGAAAGATTCGCATTTTTTTATAGGGTTTTGTTATAGAACATTCGAGATTTCAAGCGTCCAGTGTTTCATGAAAAATAAGTTTAATAATAAAAGTTTAAATAAGTGATAGTTTTGTTAATCTTGGCCTAAACTCCAATGACTAGCACAAATTAAGGAGAGCACATTTGTCACAAAAAGGAAGATATTCTTGAAGAAACAAATAAGCCACTCGAAGAGAATTATGGAAGAACCGTGTCTTCCATTCACAATTCATACTTGAAAATACACTTTAGTGAGAGTTATTACATACAAGGCACTTACCAAATAAGAGTCCTTGCTTTCACAAAGTATACTGAAATTAATGAGAGCTTAGAGCTATTGTAGACACGGTTGAGGATGTGCAACTGCTGAAGAAGAATGGAATCATTCAGAGCAAGCTTAAAGATAAAGAAGCTGAGGAAGTATTCAATGGAATGAGCAAATGGATTATTGGGCCTACGAAGAATAACATTGAAGGTGAAATTTTATGTATAGCCAATAAGAATAACATAATTGTATTAATATTCCCAGACATCCCTGTATGACATCTCTGAATAACACTTACAATCTAAGGTGAGTAAAAAACAAATATCAATATAATAATATAATTAAAGAGAATCAGGTTTATAAAATTCTATCAAGTGACAACTCTAACTTATTGTAACATTAATATCTCATTAAAAATTTAACAGGTGTTATAATTTTTTTGTGCCATGTGTCAAGAACAATAAGTTAATTTAAAAAATTTAAATTTTAAATTTTTATTCCAATCTTATTACCAATAATTTAAAATTTTAATCTTCAACTAATATATTATTCATGAAATAAATTCATTAATATCTTATTTATGAAATAAGTTCATTACTATTTTATTACATAATTCAAATTCTTAAATTTGAAATTTATTACAAATAATTTAAAATATAAATCTTCATTAATATTTTTCCTATGAAAAAAACTCATTAGTATTTTATTTTATGATTCAAAATTTTAAATCTTTTTATAGTTCCGTGCATAGCACGAGTGTCAATCTAGAAGAATTAAAATTATAACATAATTACAACAATTTTTTTTTATTTTTTATTTTTTGCTATACTAAGAAGCATGTGTTAGCACAACTTCAGGCCAATGAAATCCATGGCCAAGCATTTTTTTATTTTTATTCATTATATTGTGACCAAGCATCTTTATGGACAAAACAGTAGCAACACCTTACGTTCTACAACAATTAAAAAATAATTAATTGTTGTGAAAAACAACAGATCCATTGCTTCCATAGAGAATGAATAAACAAACACAAGGGGACAACCACATTTTAAAAGGGACAAATGAGAACTACTGCTAACAATATAAAATTAATAAAAAATATCAATTATTATTACTATTATGTGAATAGTTATTTATTTTTATATTTAATTTTGTATTGTTAATTATTAATATAAAAAATTATAATAGATTGGATTGATGAATAACTAATCCACAAATTTAAAATTATAATTTAAAATATATATGTTAAGAGTCTCACGTCGTCTGCTTTAATATTTTGAATATAATTTATATTTTTATTAGATCACTCTACTTAATGTCAATTAGTTTTAACTTAAAATTTAACATAGTATTAGAGTCAAGATCTCATTTTTATTTTTGTCTATTTCGTTAAACTTGTTTTTGTCTGTTCCGTCCAGACATTTGTGGAGGAGACTGTTAAGAGTCTCACATCATTTGCCTCAATATTTCATATACAATTTATATATTTATTTGGTTACTCTACTTAATCTAACAATATATAAGCATAATCTTATATGTAACATTACGTTTATTACGTTTATTTATATATTTGACCAAGTAATCTTATAGATGTGATCTTATATATAAACGTAATCGTATAAACGTAATCACGTGCACGTGGGACATGTGATAGATAGATAAAATAATGATAAATATAATAAATAAATCAATGGTTGTGATTCCTAAAAAAAAGTTCAAGATACTTTTTCATCCGGAAAAAAACTTGGTTCTAATTCTAAGAACAGCTATCTTTCTCCAATATTTCTTAATTTGTTGTTTGTTCGTTGACTTTGAATTAAGTGATATAAATAAATAAAAATAAAAATACATGCCAACAAATCAAAGAAAAAAAAAATTTAAGTAAAGTTCTTTATATACTTGTGGTGCATATCTTTAATAAAAATATGAGATATGTTTTATTTTTTAATTATTTAATTATTATTTTTAAAATTTTTATTAATAAATTATAAAAAAATATATACATATTATATTTTTATTAAAAATAAACACTACAAACACTTAAAAATTTTATCTAAATTTTATCCTAAATTACAGAGAAATAACTCCTTCCCATCTCCCTCTTTATGTAAGTAAAGAAACCAAGCAGAGTGATGCACTGAAACGCATAGCCCAAAATAAACCCCAAAATAAACCTATCATGGCCAATAATGCAGTCCCAAACTCAATAACCTCCTATACCAATATTGTCGACTATTTGGTCCTGATTCTGAATGTTGGAGAATTGATGAAGGATCGAAACTGTGATGTTTGCGTGTACCGTGTCCCCAAATCCTTAGGTTCCGCCAAGCCAGAAGCCTTCACCCCTCAGTTCGTGGGCCTTGGTCCTTACCACCATCGCCGCGCTGAGGCCTACTTTTTTAACTTGAAGGTGCCCGCAATCATGAGGGTGCTCAAGGACATTCATGTGCTCACCAAATTAGTTGAAGATAGCTACGCCCACGACAGTAGCATAGATTTCAGAGATGATGAGACCCTGTTGTACTTGATGACCGTTGATGCTTTGTTCCTTTACGATTTGCTTCGCAGCTTGATCACCAAATTCGGAGATGGGTGCTCGCCCGGCTGTAACGATTCCATCTGTGACGGAAGTCGATAATGCTGGGATCCACTTCCAACCTGCTAAGTCGATAAGCTGCTGGTGCATAAGAAAATCATTCAGACTGAACTAAGTGGTGAACAGATCGCGCAACTTTTCAATGGGATAAGCAAATCCATTAGGCCTACAAAGATTCCAGAGTTGGAAGAAGAGATTAAGAAAATTATTGTCAAGTTCAATAGTACTAATGACCAGAAGCTGAACAGGTTCAAGACCAACTATGTGTATCCTTCTGGGAGTTTTCTTGCAGTTGTTGGAGCTCTTGCACTTTTGGTGTTCTAACGGCTATGCAAAGTTATTGCTCCATTTATGGTTGCTCTGGTACCTCAAAGTTATCTATAGTACCTAACTACCTATAAATAAATGAATAAATACTCTTTGAAGTTTGATTTAGTAAAACGATTCCCTTTTCCCCAAAAATGTGGTATCAAAGCGAGGAGAGATTTGAGGGTTGAGAGAAACACTCTTTAAGTTGAGAGAATGTAATTAATGAATTAAATTCATTTCAATATATTTACGTGATCATAAAAAAAAAATCGATTTGTGTAATTATCTGAAAACTATTTGAGGTTTAGAATAAGCAAGCTTTGGAGATTTTAGAAAATTAAAGGCCGTGAGCAACTAGAAAAATTAGGCCACTTTGCCACTTTTACTTGATCAAATCAATTTAGTGAAATAGGTAAACCACTTCATCAGTTAATTCGATTAAAGGTAGACTATTTACATTAAGATTATGAGATTTACAAATATATTTTTTACAACTTGATTTTAAAAAATTAACATAATTGAAATTTAAACTTATAATCATGTGTATATCTATATATTACATATTCATCTACTATTAAATCAACTCATTGGAATTTTTATTTTCAATTTTATAAAAAAGAAAGAACTCGTGAATGATAAACCTTGTGATATAGAGTGTCAACTTTCTTAATCTTTCTCACATTTTTGGTTTATTAAACAAATATTTCTCCATTTTTCTTATCATTCTTCTCCTTCTTCTCTTATGTTTTTATATCATTTTCCTATTTTTTTATTATTATATCTTCCCTATCTTTTTACCTCTTTTTATAATCAGTTTTTCTCCCAAACAAATAAATTATTCCGTATACAAGAATTGAAATGTTGTAAACATTGTATCGAAGATTTTGGGTATAACAATCATTTGATTTCTATATACTTTCTTCGCATGCATGTCATTTACAGTTTTGTTATTCACACACTTTTTTTTGCACATCATTCATATTGGTAATTCACATGTAAATAATTAATAATTAATGTATATTATATGATGACAGGAAATATTAATTGATGTACAAATAATTAATAATTAATATATAAATAATTGATAATCATAGTATATTATGTAGTAATTAAAAATATTAACTTAATTAGCATAATTGTTATAGAAAAAAGTCACCATGTGATTTACATCAATCACTAATTATTTACACATTTATTATTAATTATTTATACATCAATCAATATCTCTAATTATCACATAATATACATTAATTATTTACAAATAAATCACCAAATATATAAACAACGTCTGACACAAAGTGTGCAAATAACTTTTTCCTGTCATTTTATGGGGAGAGAGATGATGTGCACTAAACCAACTACTCGAATTATTGCACTATGCAAACAACATTTTCCTTGTCATTTATGGGGAGAGAGATGGTGTGTATTTAATCAACTACTCAAATTATTGCATGCAATAATCTCTATACTTCCGAGTTCGAGTTTCAACGCATGCACATTGGACACCTGACTAGATAGGATGAAGATAAATATAATAAATAAATCAATGGCTGTGATTCCTAATGATAATTCTGTAGACTTTTCCAACTCACCCTCTCTATATGTACGTAAAGAAACCATGCAAGCAGAGTGATGCATAGAAGCGCATACCCCAAAGAAAAACCATCATGGCCTCTACCACCAATACCAATATTGGCGACGATTTGGTGTTGAATATTGAAGAATTGATTAAGGATCTAAACTGTGATGCTGCAGCTGTTTGCGTGTACCGTGTCCCCAACTCCTTAAGTTCCGCCAAGCCAGAAGTCTTCACCCCTCAGTTCGTGGGCCTTAGTCCATACCACCATCTCCGTCCCGAGGTCTACACAAAGCAAAAATGGAAGGTTGCCGCAGCCAAGAGAGTGCTTAAGGACTTGTTCAATGACACTGAGCTCAGCAAATTAGTTAAAGAGCTCAGGAAGTTGAACCTTGCCGCTAAAATTCACGATTGCTACGACAGTAGCATAGACTTCCAAGATGATACCCTGTTGAACTTGATGACCGTTGATGCTTTGTTCATTTACCACTTGCTTTGCAGCTTGGAAATCAAAGAAGAAAATGATGGAATTGTGACAAAATTCGACCTAAAAGATTCCATCTTAACTGGAAAACAAGGAATGCCCAAGGATGCTATTATCAGGGACGTTTTCATGCTCGAGAACCAAATTCCCACTTGTGTCCTTATGCAGATCATGACATTCACCAGCATGGAAATTGAAATGCATGAAAATGTTGATGAATATGTGGGTTCAAAAATGCAAGATTTCTGCAGAGCGCTCTGTCCACTTCTCAAGATAGGGCAGCTCTCCAACAAATCCGAAGCTGTCAATCATGTTCATTTGTTGGATCTCATGTACCATTTGATTGTGCCTCAGCCTGAGGCTAAGCTCAAGTCCAAGCTCGAGACTCATACAACCGAGCCCAAGCTCAAGTCTAAGCCCGGGTTCGGGCTCAAATTTGAGCCCGAACTCAGACTCGAGATTGAGTCCAAACTCGAATCTGAATCCAAACTCGAGCCCAACTCTGAGCTCGGACCCGAATCTGAGCTCGAATCCAAATTGGAGCCTGAGCTCGAGCCCGAGCCGCAGTCTGAGCCCGAGTTCAAGTCTGAGTCCAAATCCGAGCCCAAGTCCGAGCCCGAGCCTGAGTCGGAGCAGAGCTGCAGCTCAGGGACATGTTGTTTCAAATGCTGTTATATACCTGTATTACTGTTGATCTTCTGCTGGGTTATGGGATATGTTATGGGATATATTGTTAGTCTAATTTTCAGGGCGTTAGTTAAGATACTTGATCTAATGGTACAATTGGCAAGACTCTGTTCTTCCCCTGCGGTTGAAATGTTACATGAGACTCTAACCAATAGTGGCATTCAACCCCTGCAAACCTTAGCAGACCTCGTAAAAGGAACTCAGAACGGGCCACCAAATTCGGACAAGGGTCCTCGCCCAGCTATAACAATCCCATCTGTGACGGAACTCCACAATGCTGGGATCCACTTCCAGCCTGCTGAAAGCGGCATCTCATCGATTAAATTCGATGAGAGAAAAAGCATACTTCACTTGCCCGTCATCAGAGTAGATGTCAACTCTGACGTAATCATCACAAACCTGGTGGCCTACGAGTTATTGATTAGATCTGAATGCTTACTGCTCACAAGGTATGTTGAATTGATGAGAGCTATTATAAACACTGCTGAGGATGTGAAGCTGTTGGTAGAAAAGGAAATCATTCAGACCCAACTAAACGATGAACAAGTCGCGCAACTTTTCAAAGGGATGAGCAAATCTTTTAGCCCTACAAACACTCCACAGTTGGAAAAGGAGATTAAGAAAGTTAACCACAAGATCGATAGTGCCAAGAAGGTGTCCAAAGTCATGACCAAGTATGCGTATTGTTGGAAATTTTTCACATTTCTTGGGGCTCTTTTATATTTGGTTCTAAAGGCTACGCGAGTGTATTGCTCTTTTTATAGTTGCTCACGTGCCATAGAAATTGGTAGACTGCGTGAAGGTGGGGATGGTGATAGAAATAATTATTTCATAAGTTCTATATAATTTTTTTTTGGGGTAAAGTTCTATGTAAGTTTTAGCCTTGTTGAGTTTTTCATGATTTACAAGTTTAATGTGTGTGTATGGCGGTTGTACATGATAGTTAATGTACTATTTGATATTTATTGTGAATTTATTTATGTAATATTTCTGTCGTTCAAAATAACTGTTAATTTAAAAGTCTTAACTTTAGCTGTTAATTTAGAAGTCTTAGCTTATTTTAATTTATCGGTCACTTTAAAATATCAAAGAAATATTAATTTTTTTAATTTCATCCTTACCTCTAGATATCCTTTTTAAATATACTAATAATTATATGTATTTATTAATTTCATTTTCTTAAAATATTTCAATTAATAAAATCTTATCTTTCTCCTTCATATTAAATTCAATTTTTTTTCTTAAAGAAAGTGTTAATGAAAAAAAAAAGATAAAATTAATGAAGTGAATGAATTTTTAAATAAAGTTATATTTTTAATAAAAGGACATTTTTGCTAAATTTAATTATTATTTTTTACTATTATCAATGTTATTTAATAATTTTTTTAATATGCGTGCAACCCCTAAATTTACAATTATTTTTAACTTGAGGGAATAGTATTTTTTAAGGTTTCATGTAGCATTGCAAGGAAGTCACCTAATATAGTACCTATAATATATACTCCTTTATATCTAGAATTTGATTCTAACCAGTAAAACGATTCTCCTTTCTCCAAAACCAAAATAGTGGCAGAGCAAATTTATCAAAAAAGAAAAGAAAAAAGTGGTACCAGAGTAAATAGAGATCATTAGAGAGAGTGGAAATAAACACTTTGATAGGAGGTAAATAATGAATGTAGACTAAGATCACAACAGAATGACAAAAAAGAAATTAGGAAAATGGAACCATCATCATTTTTTTATTGGTTAGGAAAAATGACTAACAAAACTTTTTGAAAAAAAAAATAGTCTTTTTTGATTATGCACAAGAAAGGATAAAAAAACTCTTAATATATTCATCCTAAAACAATTACCCTAAATTGGTTGTTCAAATTTATTAATAACCTTAATAATGTTTGATTTATACCTTAAAAAAAGGAACAAAAAAAAATATTTACAAATTTACAGATAAAGATCTACTCTTGCACGAAATTCAAGTTAACACCAAAATACTTAATAAACCTTATGATTTGAATGACATTAAAAATAATATCAACTAGCCAATCACCATCATTTATCATTGCATGGATTAAACAATAATTAAAAAAGTTATGATAATTAAGCATTTACTTGATCATCGATTCAAGCTATATAAAACAAAGTGTAAGCAAGGCATAAGTCAAAAAGGCACAACACTAATCCTGCATATTGCATAATATCACATTTCGTCAATGACTATGGACGACACCCTATGCTTACATAATTTTTGGGAATAAAATAACATGACTTAAATTCTCACATTATAGATACATTCTATTGTGACCATAACTAAATCAAAACTTCGTCATGCTAAGAACAAAAATGCATTTGTCTAACCATTATCTTACTCAACAAAACAGGATAGTTCCAACCAGCCAGGTTAGTAGTTTCAATCGTTCAGACAAAAGTAGTTCATCGATATCTCACCTCTCTTTAAGACTTCAGTTTTATTATAAAACTTTCATTTAAAAATTTTAAGGGGTGAAAAAGAATAAAATGTTCCTAATTGCTACTTACCAGCATAAGAAGTGAAGTTATAGTCATTGATGTTTGATGCCAATCAAAAGAAATAAGAAACCTTTTTTATTTAACTTTTACATATAAAAATTATAAATTGAAAGGCACCAAGGTCATCATCCACAGAGAACATACATGATACCTCAGCATCAGTTGATACTCCAGTCCCTTCCCCATGGACAAATCCACTATGATTCTATAATATTACAAAGGCAGCCTGATGGTTAGTAACACAAGTGCATGATATAAGATGAAATGTGGAATATGCTTGTCCAATCTTGATTGTATAATATTACACTGGCATATGAAAAACTACCAGCTGAAAGTTAAATCCTTCACCTGGATCTATATTTGCAATAGTTTTGGCATCGAGAAACTTCTGTGCAGTAGGCCAAAACATCATCTTAAAGCCAGGCCAAAACAGTACCTACACAATTATTTGAAGATTGCCCTCAAGTTCACCAGTAAAAGATTTTTCATGCAATCAAAAGTGCCCTAGTATTGAAAATTGTAAACATCTAAAGTTGTAGACTGGAGTGATTAATGTTCCATAAACTTGTCTACTTTTAAAATATGGCGGGTAAGTAAAGTCATTCTCATGCACCCTAGAATGAATATCTTCCATTTGCTGCATCTTATGATGCACGAATACAAATATGAATATCAAATACGACACAAGTATGATATAAGAAAATGATTTTTGTTAAAAAAAATAAATAAATATTTATCAAGTATTTAAATATCTGATACATATATAGATACATATCTAATATATGTACGACAAACATTATGAAATACCTGTACTGCATAACTTGCATCAATAAATTATACAAACAGATCGTCCTAGATTACATCTGTTCATATATAAGGCTCGACATAGTGAGTATTGAATCAAAAGTTAGAGGCACTAAATACAGACCATGCATTAGTTTTTATCCTAAAATATCTAGCTTACTAGGAACCAACTTAAACCCATCAATGCAGTGAGACTTACAAGATTAGCATCAGCTCAGTAAGTTCAGGCCCTTGGTCATGAAGTTGTAAACATCTAGAGTCTAAGCTAATTCAGCAAAAATGCAACT
Organism: Ormosia semicastrata; assembly: GCA_029884595.1. Classification (NCBI taxonomy): domain Eukaryota; kingdom Viridiplantae; phylum Streptophyta; class Magnoliopsida; order Fabales; family Fabaceae; genus Ormosia; species Ormosia semicastrata. The sequence goes on from JAQQTO010000059.1 coordinate 42,643,374, forward strand.
TTATGAGATACTATTTTTTTTTTTAATTTATTCTATTATTTCTCGCATTGATCTTCATAATCCTGAAGCACATTTGATTGGTTTTTTGATATCTCAATACCAGAAGTATTAACACTTATATTCATTTAAAATCAACAACCAAATGAAAAGCAATCAGATAATCAATATAAAAATATGTACAAAAAAAAAAACAATCAATATAAAAGTAATCAACCAATAATGTAAAATATAGTTATAAATACAGAGAATATACAAAACCATTACTATTAGAATTTGGGGGAAAACAATATATACAAACAAATAATTCAAATGCCGATTAGAATTTTGACATTTTTAACAAAAGTAAACCTTAAATATTTGATGAAAACACTAATGATTGTGGAGGTGTTATGAGATATTAGAGATATCGAAGTGGGCTTCTCAGTCTCGTAGCCCGCATGTTAAATGGGTTATCAAAATTATAATAAAACCCACCCTATTTACAAGGTTAAATGGATTGGCCTGTGGACTTAAATATATTTTGACACCTCTATTTATAATAATTATTATCAAATTTATTTTTAGTTAAACAAAAAAAAAATACTCATTTTAAGTCACTTGTCCTTCTATTTTAATGCCACACACATAGTAAGAGATGTAAGCGAAAGAAGTGAGACAAAAGATGAGGTATTTCTACACATTTCCCCCCCTATTTGAGTGTTTGATGGTACATCTTTGGCCAAAGTGCATTTAGTGAAATATAAACTCCTATTGTGCAAATAAAGTTCACTTATATGAAATTTAGGTTGCCAACTAAATCATACATCATAGTTAAAATAAGTGTGTAAGATAATATTAAGTTGATGAATATTTTTAAAAAAAAAATATTTTTTAAAGTGCGTGGATGACAAGTGTGGCAAATTCAACATTATTTCCCTACACTTGTCTTCCATGTATTTTTAGAAAATAAATTGTTTAAAAATATTCATTTAAAATAGTCTTAAGCAAAGACAAGAAAATAATTGTGCACGTATAGAGGTAAAAATAAATTAGACATAAGTTTGTTTTGTAACTTGATCCTACCTTATTATTTATTATAAGCTTTATTTTTTTGTTCGACATAGTTTCATTATGAAAATATAAAAATTTAACCTATTTCAAAAATTTATTTAAAAGTTTATGTTATACGAAACTCTTTATATAAGTAAAAAAAAATTATATTTTTTATTTTTAAACATATATAACCTTTAACAAAATTATTATATTTTATATAAAATAAATATATTATACTAATATATAATTATAAAATTATGAAAGTATAATAAAATTTTAATTATATATAAATATTAAATAAAAATATAAATTAGATAAATTAAGTAATTTTTTTAAAGTTTAAACCTTAATTTATATAACTAAATAAGCCTATTATTTTTTTAAAAAAAAATCTTAACCAACTTATTTTACTAAATAAACGAAATCTATATAAGACGAAAATAAACTAGGGGGCAGGCGATGATGCGGCTCATGGCTTAATCTCACCCTTGGCATATTCATAAAGATGTTGTTCAACTTTCCCACCACTCCAAGGCTTTAACTCACATCCCTTACCAATCTTGGGAACTGGAACTTGGGAAAGTAACACCCTCATCCATCTCCATTCCGCTCCTTTATTCCAGTTCGATGCTAAACAAATCAGAGCTTAGGAGGAAAATCGATTCAATAATCTGTTGAAGTCACAAGGTATTACCTTTTTTTGAGTCTTTTTTTCCCCTCTTTCTTGGTGTCCATTGAGGTAAATTTTTTTTTCTTTTGCATGAATTAGAATCTTCCTTAGATAGCTGTTGCACCCTTTCAGATTATCAGTTGGACATGTACAAGTAAAACCAATGTCTAGTTTTTCACCCAAATGTGGAACAAATTCTAAAATAGAACTGAAATTGCATCTGAAATGAGATGACTTTGCTAGCTTTTGGGGGTTTCTGCAACCAATCCCTTCTCTCTTTTACTGTGTATTGTTCTGTATCTGTAAGAAATTTAGTGAGTCTGTAACTTACATATATCATCTGGATTTGTAGCTTTCACGTTACTAAAAGAGAATCTCAAGGACTAAGAGGTGATAATGAAGAGAGCAATGGGGAGTCAGAGTCAAAAGATGAAGAGAGCAAGGGAGACTGAGAGTGGTGGTGATAATGACAGGCTTAGTGACTTGCCTAACTCAATTCTGCTGCATATACTGTCATTTATGTTCATTAAAGATGCTATTCAGACTTGCATCTTATCGAAACGGTGGAAGGATCTCTGGAAATCGCTCCCTAATCTTACATTACATACCTTAGACTTCAGCAAGCCTTCTCGTTTCTCCGAATTTGTGTCTGGGATTGTGTCATGCCGTGATGGCAACCAACCCCTGCATAATCTTGACTTCAATCGCCATGGTTATTTTCAACCTCAGATTCTGACAAGTCTCATGAGATATGCTGTGTCACATAATGTCCAGCAATTGAGAATCTATGTTCCATATAATCTTGGTTTGCCGTCTTATATCTTTTCCTGTCAGTCTTTAACATCTCTTGATATTTCAGTTTCAATATATGATATCAAAAGAAGAACGAAAATCCCTAAGTCTCTAGAACTTCCAGCATTAGTAAGTTTGCATCTTACGTATGTTGGATTTTCTTCAAATGACAATGCTTGTGCTGAACCCTTTTCAACTTGTAAGAAGTTAAAGACTTTGTTCATCGACCATTGTGGCTTACTCTCTCCTGACTCTCACACTTTAGAGAAGTCAGGAATCCTCATTATATCAAATGCTACACTTGCCAATTTGATCATCAACAGTAGTCCAGGTTGCAACATTGTGGTTTCTACACCAAATCTAAGTTCTTTCACTTTAAACGGTTCTCCTTTCCGGACATTGCATGGACAAGAAGGGGTGAATGTTGAGCTTCAATCTTCCTCACTAATATAAAATCGATCACACTCACCTCCAGATCTCTTGAGGTAACATAAAATTAGATTTTTCAAGTGCTTTCTTTCTCTTATTGCTCAATGAAATGTTTTCAGGACTAAAAGTCCAAGTAGATTAGTATTATTTTGGAAATTCTTAATTCAGTGAGTCACCATAGCAATATTGTTTGTCATTGTCGCATACTGGGAATCATGACATTTTACATATAATGTCATTGTCAGATATTGAAGACACTGATGATATTCTGTTAGGATTATGAGCAAGGTTGTAAATATCTTCTAACTGTTCTGATTTATTTTCTTAAATCAACGTACAGAGCATCAATACTGTAAAATCTTCAGAAATATTCAGTAAGTTGAGGTTTCTGAGCATTGTAAAGTCTTAAAGCAAATTTTTTTAGCACACTTGTCTTAACTTGAAGTATTTGAAAGTGAAATCAAAACCATATCTGCCTATACCTGATGGAGTAGTGTACTTCATATTTCAAAAGTTACAATCGTAAATTGATGAAGATGATTTGCAGGCTAAACTCTTTAGATATACATTCCTATAATTGATTTGGTTCTAGCTTTTTTCTCTGTTTCTCTCTTCCCCCTTTCCCTCTCTTGTTATGTCAAACTGTATGTGGACAAGTTTGGAGCACTTTGTTTATAATCCTCTCATGATATATGTTTGGTAGGCTTTGACAGAGAAATAGATTAAAAATGTAAGAAATTGTAACTAAGAAAAATTGATTATGCATGAAACAGAGTTAATTTACTTGTGTCTCTGATATGTTTTGTTTAAGCTTAGAAAATAATTATATTATCCCTGTCTTATGATGCTTTACACAAGGGTTAAACTTAAGGCACTGCTTTAGCTATTTGATCCACTTCCAATGGAATTATAGGTGGCTGACTCAGAAATTGACCTGATGTCAATGGCATGCTAAGGAAAAAAGAAATCTTCGAGGTTGAAGCAACATAGAAAATAAAACTAGAAGCAAATTACCCTAAAACCCAGACTGCGAACAGTTTGAATATTTTATTGGCTTGTGTAATATGTTAGGAGTTGCAGCTTCTGTACATTGCAGCAACATTATCAACGTATTTGATTTAGTAACTGTCAAGTTTTCTTAGGTCTCAGTGCATGAGTAATCTAGAAGGGTTACAATTTGTTTCTACTAATTTTGCTTAGATAGAAGGAGCTATTGAAACAAGGGAAAAATCAAGTAAATTGCTAGAAGAACAGTGGCAAAACAAGTATGAGTTTTTACTTTCATTTCATAAAATGTTACTTGCAGTGAATCGTTTGGAAGTTGGTAATATAGCATAATGTGCATATTAATAATGCTGGGTTAATTCATGGCAGTAGCTTCTGGTAGATGGGTATTTCAATGTGCATTTTGGTTCAAACACATGATAATACTGAGCTATTACCTTTTTATTGTTAGCTTGGCTAATTAGGCATTTTATAAGGAATGCTAGGGTAATGGAAAGAGAACATGAGTGGAAGGTGTGTTACACAAGACAGATGAAGCTTGAACACGGTTCTTTGCTATTGATGATGAACCAAAATAGGACCACCTGTGTTTTTTTTCCCCCCTTAATAATTGATGATAGAGATTCGCTTCTAGCCAGTAGAGACCACTGAGTAAGGTATAAATTCACTCTACTAGCATTTTAACACATTATGTAGCTATTCAGTCTTTTGGTATTTAATCCTGACCATGAATTTTTTTCCTGTATGGAACCTTGACTGATTTGATAATTTATATGGAATAAAAGAAGAAAAAATAATTTCCTTTATTTATGGATTAAGCTTAATAGTTAGTTCACAAGCTTAATGTGCTTGGTCTTTTCCTTTTTCACTTCCAATGTTTGTGACATCATTTTTTATATATATTCTTTTATTTTAGAAAGAGGTTGTGAATCTCTAGCTTATGATTTAAATTGGTATTCTCTATAAGTATTTAATGAACCAGTAAGCTAATGATTACAATAATGGATTATAGGAAATGAGTTTAATTTGCTAATTGGAAAATCTATTTTGTGAGATTTATTATTGTCTTTTCCATATGTCAGATAAAGATAGTACCTGATTATTCATATATTGCTGTATGAAATTCTGCAGCTGTAGAAGGTGACACGAGTGGTTTTCCTTGATCGTAGCAGAATGCCCCAAAATAAGTTAATCGGACATTGATTGGAGCAGTGCATTTGATGTGTAACTGAGGTCGATCATGTGTATGTATGATATGTAGTGATTAGTATGTATTTCTGTTCATTCTCAACAATAAAGTCATAAAAAAAATAGTGGTGTAGGAGTAGCAGTTGATTCATAGTTGTTCCTGTAAAAGGAGAGAGTTTGATTTTCTTTAAATAATTTATTCGATTAGCATTATCAGTACCAAAGATGCACACAGCTTGCTTGCAAGGAGCTTATTCTAAATAATTTTTTTGGGGAACAAGGTGTAAGAAACTAAAGATCTATCTCAGTCAACACAAGGGATCAATGGAGAAGCTTAGAACGTCCTCTATCATTTAGATAACATAAGAACTCGATTTTTGTGACTTGAAACCAACTTATAGCTTGAGGGTAACATTTTATCTCTTAAAACTCCTTAGAAATGGATTTTCCCATGAAAAATCTCCTTTGAGGGTTAGTGTGGTGTGAGGGTAAAAATAGAGGAGAGAAGCTCATGAACTAGTTTTATTAGGAAAATTATATTGAAAATTGATTCTTGAATTTTTTGTTGGGAATTTTTGCAAATACATCACGTAGCGGAAAATAGGGATTCCCGCCGAGGATCCATGCAAAAAAGTCATAATCTGAGTTTTTAAATGATTTACGTCTTGGAGTGTGAATCACAAACACCGTAATAGAAACGATGTCTTTGCGGTATCCACACGAACAGAATCACGAACGTCTAACGTTCGCAAAGAGGAGTCTCACGTCTCTCACACAGTGCTAGCTGCGAAGAGAAGAGAATAAACTTGTCGCTCTCTCACTCACTTTTTCGTAGGTGCGGCTAGGGTTTCGAATTGTCTATGTTAGTACCCCCCTTAGCAGTCTATTTATAATAGTTGATCGCCTTAAGTGAAGTGTGACCAAAAGGTGTGCAACCCTAAACCCATGTTATGAGTCTGGCTCATATTTGAATTCGAGCCCAACTTGGATCCATTGCTCCAATTTTAGTCTGCTCTATGTTTGTGACCTTGCAGGTTCTTACTACGTTGGCAATAATATTAAAATCTCATTTTAATATTACAAGCAGTGAGTGGTATCTAGCAACACATCGCTGCTACCCAAGTAATAAGAATGTCAATGATTTGACATAACCTTTCCGTGACCAATGTTTCCGTGTCGTTTAGTCCCTTTGTCAAGATATTTAGATTGAACACAAGGCATGGGATGCGTCACCCTTGTATAGTACAATCATTCGTTTCCTGATATTCGAGTAGATTTTGTAACAACAAATGAGATCAATATCTCATATTGACTCATTTGAGCATGGCCATGCATTTTGTAGTCTCACTCAATCAATCAAGGGGCCCGAAGATATCACTTCATTATGTAGGAGTGACAAATCCCATCTAGGTCACTCACATCCCTCTCGCATGATTCGCGGTATGTCCAATAACCAACTTTATAATCACCTTGTTACAGATGACGTTTGATGGCATTAAAACACACAACTCCTCATGTAGGAATCGTAGTGATTTCGGGTCAAAGGACCACAAACACCATTGTCACTATAAGAATCATTATGACACTCACGTAACGATCGATGTAGCGTTCTCATGGTGGGTCATCCAAGTACATCATTACTCTAATATGTACCTATGTGAAGACTTGATATCTCATATCCATGACCCGTGAGATGTTGTCATCGATACCGCCTATGCACATACTAGTCTCAATGTATTATTGTTGTCCTAATTAACAATAATACTTGACTAGGGACATTTAAGAATAGTGTTGTAACCAAAAGGATCTCACGATCAAGTCATCCACTTGATGTCCTATGGCATCAAACTTACTATTCTAAGGACTTCATTATGTTTATCAAAAAAGAACACAATAAATGAAATGCCTCATATATAAAATAGCATAATAGAATGTATGTAAATACAGAAAATGTATTGGCCTCTAGGGCATACACCAACAATCTCCCACTTGCACTAGAGCCAATCAGGCATATATCTAATGCTTAAAGACCTAGTGTGACCTCTCATGCTTGGTGTGCAAGAGGCTTCGTTGGATCAAAGCAATGTTATCATTTGTTGGTACTCGCATATCTTCACATCTCCTCTATCGATGATCTCTCGAATGAGATGGAAGCGCCAAAGTATATGTTTGGATCGGCCGGTGAGATCTAGGCTCCTTAGCTATGGGCGGTGGCTCCATTATTATCACAATAGAGGTCCATGGGTCCATAATGCTAGGAATAGCGCCAAGTTCGGTAATGAACTTCGATTCAACAACCTCCTTTCTTTGCATTGGAGGCAAGCAATATACTCAACCACTGTGGTAGAATCGGTGGACTGTCTCCTACTTTGAACTCTTCCGGCTCATAGCCCCACCATTTAAGCAAAAACATAACCCGATTGCGATGACGGAGTCGTCCTTATCGGTTTGGAAGCTGAAGCATCGGTGTAACCTTTACAACTAGCTCTTCCTCGCCTCCATATACCAAGAACGAATCCTTAGTCCTTCTCAAGTACTTAAGGATGTTCTTGATAGCGATCGATGACTCTCACAGGGATCGAAGGGGGTACCTACTCGTCATGCTCAAAGCATACGAGAAAGTCGAGTACATAACATGGCATACATGATAAATCCAATTGCAGATGCATATAGAATCTTGCTCATACGATCCCTCTCATCCTGGGTGGAACGGGATTGAGCCTTAGATAGGCTTACACCATGTGACATAGGCAAGAGTCCTTTCTTGGATTCATGCATGTTAAATCGTCTTAACACTTTGTCTATGTATGTACTCTGACTTAGGCCAAGCAGTCTCAGTGATCTATCTCTATAGATCCTGATACCTAATACATAGGTGGCTTCGCCCAAGTCCTTCACAGAGAAGCAGTTCCCTAACCAAGTCTTTACGGACTATAGGGTAGGGATGTCATTTTCAATAAGTAGTATGTCATCTACATACAATACCAGAAAGACAATAGTGCTCCCACTAACCTTCTTGTAGACACAAGATTCTTCTTCATTCTTGATGAAACCAAACTATTTTATTGTATCATCAAAACGAAGATTCCAGCTTCTAGAAGCTTGCTTCAATCCATAAATAGATCGTTGCAACTTGCATACTTTTCTAGCATCCTCTGGAGTGAAAAAACCCACAGGTTGTGTCATGTACACATCTTCGAGAAGATTTCCATTAAGGAAAGCAGTTTTGACATCCATTTGCCAGATTTCATAATTATGGTATCTTTGCAATCAAGCAAGATCCAAACGGATTTAAGCATCGCAACTGGAGAAAAAGTCTCATCATAGTCTACACCATGAATTTGTTTGAAACCTTTAGCCACCAATCGCGCCTTAAAGGTATGCACATTACCATCCATGTCGATTTTCTACTTGAAAACCCACTTGCACCCAATGGGTTTTACCCTTCAATGGGTCAACCAAGGTCCATACCGGTTGGTATACATGGAATCCATTTAGATCTCATGGCCTCATGCCATTTCTCGGATTCGGGCCAATAATGGCTTCTTGACAAAGTAAGTCACGGGCTCATATTGATCCATGAGCAATACGTCACCTTGTTGGGTCATGAGAAATCCATATCTCTCGGTTGATGACGTATCCTGTTAGACCTACGCAGGTCTTGTGCTACTAGAGTAGGTTGCTGTTCCACAATATTTTATGGAGGTTGCTCTATCTCCACCATTGGTTCATTGCTGCTTTGTGAAACTTGAATTTCTTCAAGTTCTACTTTTCTCCCATTGGTTCCTTTGGAGATAAACTCCCTTTCTAGAAACACAGTTGTCCGTGCGACAAACACTTTGCCCTCGGTAGGATTATAGAAAAAGTATCCCTTGGTTTCCTTTGGATACCCCATAAAGAAGCATTTATCTGATTTAGGTCTAAGCTTATCAGAAACTTGACGTTTTACATAAGCTTCGCAGCCCCAAATCTTCAAGAAAGACATACTGGGCCGTCTCCCAGTCCATATCTCATATGGTGTCTTTTGAACCGTCTTAGATGGAACACGGTTAAGTGTGAAAGCTGCTGTTAACAGAGCATGTCCCCAGAAGGAGCCTGGAAGGTTTGCATGACTCATGATGGATCGGACCATATCCAACAAGGTCCGGTTCCTCCTTTCAGAAACACCATTCCATTGTGGTATTCCTGGTGGAGTGAGTTGAGATATTATCCCACACTTTTTCAGATGATCATCAAACTATTGGTTTAAGTATTTTCCTCCTCGATCTGATCGAAGGATTTTAATACTCTTGCCAAGTTGGTTTTGTACTTCATTCTTGAACTCTTTGAACTTTTCAAAGGATTCTGATTTGTGCTTCATAAGATATACAAATCCATATCTCATGAAATCAAGCTAAATGTAATGAAGTATTGAAAACCGCCTCTAGCGAGTGTGTTTAGTGGCCCACATACATCACTATGTATAAGGCCTAAAAGATCACTAGCCTTTTCACCTTGTCTAGTGAATGAGGCCTTTGTCATCTTTCCCAATAAACAAGATTCACGTGTCTCATATGATTCGAAATCAAACGAGTCTAAGAATCCATCTTTATGGAGTTTAGAGATGTGTTTCTCATTTATGTGGCCCAAACGACAATGCCAGAGAAAAGTTGGGTTCAGATCGTTTGATTTAAACCTCTTTGTATTTATGTTATAGACGGGCGTTTCGAGATCAAGTACATAAAGTCCATTACTCAATTGTGCACTACCATAAAAAATATCATTCATATAAATGGAACAACACTTGTCCTTTATAATAAAAGAAAAACCTTTCTTGTCCAAACAAGAAACAGAAATGATATTCCTACTAATAGCGAGGCACAAAATAGCGAGTTCTCTAACTCTATTACAAGCCGGTGGGCAAAGATAATAAATAAGTCCCTGGTGCTAATGAAAGCAACCTTTGCTCTATTTCCCACTCGTAGGTCGACTTCGCCCTTCGCCGTCAATGGTCTCTTGCTCTTTAGATCCCGCACATTTACACAAATGTGAGATCCACATTCGAATTATCTAATACCCATGATGCAAGTAGATAAATTAACTTCAATAACAAAAATACACAAGTGGAAGTCTCACTTCCCTTCTTCTTTTGAGCTCCTCCAGAACTTGCACAGATTCCTTTTCTAATGTCCGGTCTGACCACAATGGAAGCATGTACCTTCCTTAGTCACTCCACCCACTGGTTTCAAGCTAGAAGTGCTGGGCTTGGACTTATCCTTGCCCTTGCCCTTGCCCTTCTAGTTGTCCTTGGGCTTTTTCTGCTGTTTCTTGCCCTTATTCTTTTGGACCATCATTATGGCATTCCCTTTGCCTTTGTTAATGTTCTGCTCCGCAGTTCTCAACATGCCTAGCAGCTCTGGTAGTGATTTGTCAATCTCATTCATGTTGTAGTTCATGACAAATTAACTAAAACTTTCGGTAATGATTGCAGGACTAAGTCAGTGGCCAACTCTTGGCCCAAAGGAAAATCGAGTCTCTCTAAGTTTTCAATGTACTCAATCATCTTGAGTACATGAGCATCAACAGGGCTTCCTTCTACCAGCTTGCACTGAAACAGTTCTTTAGAGACCTCGAATCTCTCATGCCTGGCCTGTTCTTGATAGAGCTTCTTAAGGTTTACGATCATATCGTATGCATCCATGTTCTCATGTTGCTTTTGGAGCTCAGAGTTCATGGTGGCCAGCATTAGACATCCGATGTCCAAGGCATCATCTTGATGCTTCTTATAAGCATCTCTTTCATTCAGGGGCAACAGATGACTCAAGAATAGTGTTCCAAAACATACGAGTTTTTTCTCTTGCTTGAGGACAATCCTCAAATTTCACCGGTCTAGAAAATTCGTTCTAGACAACTTGTCCTTCTCAAGGACGGATCGCAATGATAAAGTACCGATGTGTTTGTTGTCATGGTAATCTATTAACGAGAAATATGCAAAATATAAGTATCATGCCATAAACATATTTAATGAGGTCTTTTAATTAAATATGTCTCCCACTATTTTATTCAAGTCAATGACCCTCAGCATTGACTCGAAAAATCCCATCATAAGATTTTCTAGTGGGTCAAGATCCATATTTCACCTAGTTTTGAGTCAGCTTTGGCTGATCACCCAAAATTCAGTTATTTAGGTAGGAAACACTTTCCAATTACATCACATGTAACTCTTGGATAGTTGGGTGAATAACACTTATTCAAGTCCATCTAATGAATCAAAGCCCAACTTTATGCCTCTAAGCCTTCAATCCTATTGAAATGGCCTAGTTAAGTCAGACCCAATGGTTGGCAGTTGGATATTACCTTTATCCCATCGCGTCTTACTAATATAGATAAAGGCATCACTGCTTTTAGCACACTTGATCGATACTAGTCTTGATGAGTGCCACACATTGGAAGGCATCATATAATGACTTAATATTTGCTTTGAGGAAATTTTTTATTATTATTATTATTACTAGATCTCACCATTTATTAAACTGTTTATCATACCATAAACATTATCCATGCATCTCATACATAAAAGCATATAATAAAAGTGACATGGTTATGGCCCCTAAGAGAGTAGCATTAACTAAGCCAGCTTCACCAAGCATCTCCCATCAACGTCCTCACTTGATGTCGTCTTCTTGCCTCCACATCATAATTACATTATATAGAAACCTCTTTTACATTCGAGGGAGTTAGGTGAGAAGAGAATGTACAATCGAATGTAGAGAGAAAGGATTGTGAACATCTAATTTTGTAAGGATCATTTTGTAAAAATAGAAAATAAAAAAAAAATAAAAAAAATAAAAAAATAAAAAAAGAAAAAGACTCATCTTTCAACCCATTAGCCCATTAACTCCTAAACCAATTCATTAACCCATAACTCATGATCCAACCCATTAACCCACAACCAGCTTAAGCACTTATCCTAAATAAACCTCATCGGTTATCCTAATCCCTAAGCACTTATCCTAAATATCCCAAACAAACCTATCATAAACTAACCATAACTCATCCTACCACAAACTTATCCTAAACCAACCTTGACGGTTATCATCAAACCCATCTTAACACAAACTTATCCTAACATAAACCCATCCTAACTCAAACTCATCCTAAACAAACTTATCCTAAACCCCCATCACTTATCCTAAACAAACTCCTAATCGCATTTTAACTCAAACTCTTCAACCTAATCCCCTCCTATAAATACCCATTACCCACACACTCAGAAATGCAGACTTTGGCCTTCATACACATGAGGACTTTTGCCTACACGGTTACCAACACTGCAACCATATTTTCTCACTTACATAGCCTTCATCTTCCATCTTCAACCAAACTCCTCACCATCCCATCATCACCTCTGGCATACGTTCAAACTTCTCACAACACAATAACCACCTCTACGCCAAAATTGCCATTCACGTTAGCCTATCACCAACAATACACTAACTCCTTCATCCCACTAACAAGAAGCCACCGTCGTGACTCACTTCCATCCAAGCCACTACCTACTTGGGCCGCCGCACTAATCTGCCTTTATCTTCTTCCTTTGTTCTTTCCACAAACATCAAGAAGAAAAAAAACAGACTCCCTTTTGTTTTTTTATTATTTTCGTGTGGTAATCCCACTTTTTTTTTTTGCTTATTTTGATTTTGTTATTCTTTTTATTATTTTTTATGCTTTATCTATTTTCTCTTTCTTTTTTTATTTATTATTTGCTTTCTTTATTTTTTTATTTAGTTTAATTAAAGAGAAGAAAAGAAACAGACTTTTTTCGTAAAGTTGTTAACTTGTCTTTTTTTTTTCTTCTTTTTCGTGAAGTTGCTAACTTGTCTCTTTTTTTTTTCTTTCATAAAGTTACTACATTTTTTTTAAAAGCTGCTGTATTTTTGTTATATTTTTTTTTGAAAGAAATGGTTTTGAGTAGTGGACTTTAACTTAATGAGCTAAAAAACAGAAAAAATTGATAAAAATAAAAATATAAAAATAAGATAATTAAATGTTTTTTTTAGAGAATAACATGGGTTACCTGAGTTGCGACAACTTGCTAACCTTATAACATTTGTAATCATCGAGTCTAAATTGATGATTCAAATTATTATAATTTAAATTATTATTTTGTCTTCAAACTTTTATAAAATAAACTGTTAATTGATAAAGGTTCAAACTTTTAAAATAAAAATAAAAATAAAAGTTTTCACAACAAACTTGATGAGTAATGGGTGACATCTCTAGCGTGACGCGAGCTTCACCTATTCAATCCTTAATTTGAATAACTGAGTCACGACAACTTGTTAATTCAATTTTTTAAAAATAATTAAGTTGTTTCTTTTAAAAAAATAAAAAATAAAATCAACCAATTTTTTTTTGTCAGGTAAATTTTAAATAAAGATTTTGTAACAAATTTGATAATCAGTAGGTGACGTCTCTAGCGTGACGCGAGTTTCACCTATTCAATTCTTAATTTGAATAACTGAGTCGCGATAGCTTGTTAATTCAAATTTTCAAAGTTTTTATAAAATCAACCAACCCACAATTATTTTCTAAAGAACTGCGTGACTTTGATTCCCTCATTGTAGCCGGAATACGTGGGAGCAGAATTTCTATTCTGTCAAGCCAAAAATTAAATTTTCATAATTTATTTGTTTATTTTATATTTTTTACGAAAGGGATAAAACAAATATTTTCAAGGATTATTATGAATTTGCATAATTAATTTAAGGTACCGTCTTAGGACGGGTGTATTAGGGGTGCTGTGGGATTAAGTTTCCACCATTCCCTACACATAATCGACTCCCGAATTCAATCTGGTTTCAAAGACTATTTTTCTTGGGTTTTCTAATTTTTCCTAATTAAAAATAAAATTGGTGGCGACTCCATTAATTAATTAATTTTTATTAATTTAAATTGCTATCCCGCCGTGATTAATACGGTCGCGACAGATGGCGACTCCACTGGGGATACTTGAGAGTCAAGCCTACAAAAGTTGGTTATGCAAAATTTTTGGTGATCTTTATGTGTTTGTTTTACCCTTTTTTCTTTTTATTATTCGATGATTTTTTATTATTTTTAGTGTTAATTGTTTTACTATCTAAACCTTAGGGTAGAAAACTTTTGGAGTTTGTTTTGTGTTTGCTTTGTTTTGCAGGATATGGGTAGTCTTTAGGATTGCAAATGTTTGTATGCTCCCTACACCCACCGCACCTAATTAAATATATTTTAGTTCAAGTTGCTATTTCACCGCGATTAATACGGTCGCAACAGATGGCGACTCCGCTGGGGATACTTGAGAGTCAAGCCTACAAAAGTTGGTTATGCAAAATTTTTGGTGATCTTTATGTGTTTGTTTTACCCTTTTTTCTTTTTATTATTTGATGATTTTTTATTATTTTTAGTGTTAATTGTTTTACTATCTAAACCTTAGGGTAGAAAACTTTTAGAGTTTGTTTTGTGTTTGCTTTATTTTGCAGGATATGGGTAGTCTTTAGGATTGCAAATGTTTGTATGCTCCCTACACCCACCGCACCTACACGTTTATCATACACATTTGAGTGGGGCCCTATACCCGGGTTTGAGTGAATCCTAGGATAGGTAGAGGTTGCGTAGTGGTAGCCATTTTGGATATACATCCTGTTTGATTATCGCGAAAATCTCATCTAGAGTGTGCCTTTTTCATGAATGTCCTACACCTAGTGGTTTACCCACTATTTTGTGGTCAACATTCTGAAATAGGACTTGACTCTAGAGAACTTTAGAACAGAAGAGCCACCCAATAAAAATTCGCACAGATTAGAAGGACTCTTAGATCTTTAGGATAGAAAGTCCCAAGTTTAAGGCAATCCCATTAGGACACAAAGGGAGCATATTTCTTCTTTCCCCATGCCATCTATTCTTGCATTAAAAAAAAACTTTAAAAAATCATCTTTCATTTTCATGTCTTTCCTAACATTCTTTAAAAATAAAATCATGCATTTTCATGGCATCCTTGACATTTAAAAAATAAAAATAAAAATAAATCATGCATTCTCATTAAAAAATCATGCATTTTCATGACATCTTTAGCATTCTAAAAAAAATATAGAAAAATAAATCATGCATTCCATGCATTTTAAAAAAAATGTTTTCATTTCATTCATTTCATCTTATGCATGACAGTAATCTCATTCATTTCATCTCATTCCTTGTATGATGTTACCGTTTTCAAGGAACCATTGCGCGATCAAGGAAAGAGGACATCATTCAAACCCGAGTTCACAACACAAGGGCTCGAACAAAGCTTACAGCGATGTCAGCTAGGAATGAAGAAAGAAATCTGAGTATGGAAGTAGATGAGATGAAAAAGAGGATGAACGAAATGGTAGAATCTCAGAGAAGAATGGAGGAAATGTTGTCAGCCATGAGGGAGACCCTCACCTTGATTGGGGCAGTCGGGGATATAAGAGTATCTGGAACACATACGTGCCTGCCAAATATCCCTTCTATGGGGACAAACCCCGTGATCACTACTGAGATGCCTGTTGTGGGAAGGACCTTGAATAACAATACAGAGGATACCGCTCCTGAGAAAGGATTCCGGTAGAAAAGGAAAAGGAGCCTGAGGTGAGCTATGTGCAAAACCAACAACCTTCACAACCTAACTATCCACTGTCTTACCCTGCCTATCGAGCCCCTCCATATAACCCAAACCCCTACTCTTTTTATCAGACACTTGCACCTTCTCATATACCTGGCCTAACTGCTCTTCCCATGAACATCACCCCAACTCCACAATTCCAAATAAAAAATGTCCCCACTCCACAACCATATGTACCAACTCCTTCGACCTATACTCAATATCCATCTATAGCTTCACAAAATTTCCCAAATCACCCACAGCCTCGACCAAACTTCCAAAATCAAGGCTGTTCTCGTCCCCAAAACCTACCCTCTTTCCCAAATGCAGACTTATTCCAAAGACTGTTTGATGCCCACCTCATATCTGGAAATCCTGTACGTCCCTTAGAACCACCATTCTCGACGTGGTATAACCCAAATTTAACTTGCAAATACCACAGGGACATCCCAGGGCACTCAATTGAAGATTGTGAGTCCTTCAAGATTTCAGTAAGGAAGCGAATTGCTTATGGGAAGCTTGACATTGAAGAAGTAGTTGGACCAGTATTGTCAATAACTCTTGAAGTGATTGTCATAAAGTAATCAGTGATATTGAACTTATGTTAACTTTCTTGAAGCATTAATGTAATAAATTTGCATGGGTACATTATTTCTTTTCTTTTCCATCACATTGTCTTTCTTGACATTTATTCGCTTTCATTTCTTTGAAGTGTTTCCTTGTATTTGGATCCCATTGAACGCCAATTTTTGACAATTCTCAGTTTGGTATATGTCGAAGGTTCACGCCGCAAGTGCCTTTTAAAAAAAAGAAAAAGAAAAAGAAAAAAAAAAAAAAAAAAGAGCAAAGAAGTAATCACTTTGTCTGTCTCAAAGTTAAAGTTTTGAAAATAAACAATTATGATTTGAAAATGAAGACTGACCATTTTTCTCTATCTTTTACAAAATTTCATCATTTTTATCCCTCGTTACCCCTTTTGAGCTTGAAAATTTCTTCAATAAACCCTGGATAAGGATCACCCCTACACTAGGGGATAGCACAAAGCAAAGATTGATTGTCATGGTGACTATTTTGAAGCATAATGAAAAAAGAAAAGGTGAAAGGGGCAAGAAGTAAAAAAAAAACTAAAAAAAGGAAGAAGAAAAAAATGAAACAAAAAAAAAGAGAAAGGAAAAAAAAGTGAAATGAAATGGGTCATGACAAAGGGGAACGAAAGAAAATGAAATGAAATGGGAAGAAATTGAGAACAATAAGAGAAAAGTGTGTTTAAAAGTGTAAAAGCAGTTGACAAAGTTCAATTTTGAAAGTGTAAGGATCCTTAGTCCCATTCAACTCTTAAACACTTATTTGAGCCTTATATCTATCCTTTTATAACCCCTAGCCTTGGCCACGTTACAAGCCTCAAAAAGTCCATTCTGATCAATGAAAGGTTATTGTCATTTTCATTAACTTTAATTTTGAGACAAAAGTTACACTCATCTAAGTACCTAGTTCATTGCTCTTAAAAAAAAAAGGGAAAGAAAAGGAGAAAAAAAAAGACTTTCACCAGGGCAAGTTTCTACCATGTTTGAGCTGGCCCTACACTAGGGCATTCTTTTCCCTAGTTCAATTTAACCTACACTAAGGCAAATCTTTTGGTCATTAGAGTGAGTTCCTGTTTTATTCAATTCAGTCCTAAACTAAGGCAAATTTCTCTTTAGTCCAATTTGGGCCTTACACTAGGATAAATGTCTACCCTGCTCGATTTGACTCTAAATTGGGGCAATTTTTCTTTTCCTTGGTTCGATTGACCAACATTGGGATAAATCTTTCGGTCACTAGAGTGAGTGTTAGCCTTATTCTATTCAATCCTAAACTGGGACAAATTTTTCTTTGACTCAATTTGGTTTGGTGTAGATGCTCAGTAGAAGAAAATCCTTGGTCATAATGTGTAGTGAGCAACTAAGATCGTTTTCATGAGGATCAAACCAATCCATATCAAGGCAACTCTTCTTTGAATCCCATATCATCATTTGTGTCTTATTCCATATGTACCCTTTTTGTGTTGTCAAGCTTCCAAAGCCAATTTGGAAGTTGTTTACTTAGTCAATTCTTATTCTGTTGTACTTTTGAATCCATGTCTATTTGTTACGTAATGCTTCAGGTAAGGTGAACATGAGTACAACATTATGATTTGACCATCCAATGACAATCCCTTGATGAACAATTCAGACTGAAAAGAATTTAGAAGTTCCAATTAAAAGAAAAAATGATATCCTAGTAGATAATCCAGAAACAAGAGGTACCTAAGCAAAAAAGGAAAAAGAGCCCGTTAGATTGAAAACCCGAAAGGGCAGTTTAAGCAAAAGCTGGGGCAAATAAATTGGAAGATGGCCTGAAGCCCATTGAAAAGTTTACCAAACTGGGGCAATTTTGTTCAATTGGTCATACTGGGGCAAATTTTTGAAGGATTAAAGAGAAGATATGTTGAAGGAAGTAGCAATAGAGATAATGATTGAGTAATCAAGCAGTTGTAGGGAATCAATAAGATGAGGGACAAAGTTAAATACTGGAGTAAAATTTTCTCTCAAGGACTCAGTCAAGTAAAGGTTCATGAGAAGAGATGATCATTTTATTTCTCAAAAGGAGAGTTGAGAGTGGCAAACAAGGAAAGAGAAAGAAGAAGAAAAAGGAAAGAAAGGATGAGGACCGAAGTTATCAGGTCCAATGGGCTAAAGCACGTGAACGAGGGATTTGATTGGTCAAAGCTTTCCAAAGTCGTCCTTGGTTCAAATGATTTTTTAAAATAAAATTTTAAAAAAAATAAGAAAAAAATAATAAAAGGAAAGAAAAAAGGAAAGAAAAAGAAAAAAAGAGAGAGAAAAAGAGAGAGAAAAAAAAAAAAAAAAAAAAGAAGAAAAAAGAGAAAAGAGAAAGGAAAAATAAAAAAGAAAAAGAAAAGAAAAGAAAAAAAAAAAAAAAAAGAAAAGAGAGAAAAAAAAATAATAAAAGAAAAAGAAGATCTTTTTGGGTCAAGATGCCCATTGTCTTTAAAATTTGTCTTTTGGGACTCTGTTGTCCATTGTCTTTTAAATTTTGGGACTCTGTTGCCCATTGTCTTTTAAATTCTGGGACTCTGTTGCCCATTGTCTTTTAAATTCTAGGACTCTGCTGCCCATTGTCATTTAAATTCTGGGACTTTGTTGCCCATTGTCTTTTAAATTCCGAGACTATGTTGTCCATTGTCTTTTAAATTTTGGGACTCTGTTGCCCATTATCTTTTTAATTTTAGGACTCTGTTGCCCATTGTCTTTTAAATTTCGAGACTCTGTTGCCCGTTGTCTTTTTAATTTTGAGACTCTGTTGCCCATTGTCATTTAATTTTTGGGACTCAGTGTTGTCCATTGTCATTTAAATTCTGGGACTCAGTTGCCCATTGCCTTTTAAATTTCGGGACTCAGTTGCCCATTGTCATTTTAAGTTCTGTTGAGCGCATCGGCTCTATGCATTTCATGCATTTTAAATTTTTGTCAATTTCTTTGAGCGCATCGGTTCCATGCATTTTAAGTGCTGTTGAGCGCATCAGCTCCATGTATTTCATGCATTTTAAATTCCTGTCTTTTGCTTTTGAGCGCATCAGCTCCTTGTCATTTAAGTTTCTATCATTGAGCGCATCGCTCTTTGCATTATTTTGTTTTTTTTTCGCTCCCGAACAAAATTCGAGTTCATGTCTTTACTTGTTCCTTACCATGATAAAATGAAAAACTACGGTTATTCTTTTTATCTAGTAAGACACGCAGGTCGTATTTATTAAAACCAAAATGCATAAAAAGAGGACTAAGGCCATAACCATGCACCATGCATCACAAAAACATATAAACTCATAACAATAATACATTGTTATCTTCACGAGTCATAAAAAGGATATAAAATATCGCGTTTTCAAAAAACACCCTACGCAGAGGTAGCACGGGGGTCCCGCTGAATCTCTTGCGCCTCCCTTGAGCCTTTGTGCCGCGCGGAACCCTAAGCCTGAACAACATGAACACTTCATGTGCCGCGGGGAATCCTTGCACCATCGTTCAACACTTGAACCTCAGGTGCCTCCTTGACGGCTTCACATCAACACTTGATGCTGCTGCCGCAAAACAAGAATAGGGTTTCCAAAACCCCTTGCGCTGCGCCTCTTGTGCAGAAACAAGGATTCCATAACCCCTACTGCCGCAAACCAAGAACAAGGTTTCCTAAACCCTTGCGTCGCGCATTGAGAATAAGGATTCCATAACACTGTACATATCACATACATACCAGAAAACTTCGCAAAAACATACATCTTAAAACAAAACGGTTTTCACAAAACATATGAGCATCTTCATGGGTTTTGAAAACAACATCATGGTTTTGCATACAACATAAGAAATAGAATATGTTTTCGCAAAGGGTTTCATACGGTTTTCGAAAATAACATATTAAAGATCATATCTTTTGTCAAAAACAAGAACAGAAAACATGTTATCTCACGTAAACAAAAACAGAAAACCGAATCATGGTTTCGCAAGACTCTCTGATACCACTGTTGGGAATTTTTGCAGATACATCACGCAGCGAAAAACAGAGATTCCCACCGAGGATCCATGCGAAAAAGTCATAATCCGAGTTTTTAAATGATTTACCTCTTAAAGCGTGAATCACCAACACCGTAATAGAAACGATGTCTCTGCGGTATCCACACGAACAGACTCACGAACGCCTAACGTCTGCAAAGAGGAGCCTCACGTCTCTCACACAATGCTAGCTGCGAAGAGAAGAGAATAAACATGTCGCTCTCTCACTCACTTTTCTGTTGGTGCGGCTGGGATTCTGAATTGTCTATGTTAGCAGTCCCCTTAGCAGTACTATTTATAATAGTGACTGCATTAAGTGAGTGTGAATAGCAGCAAGGTAAGCTGTGCAACCCTAGACCCATCTGTTATGAGTCTGGCCCATATTTGAATCTGAGTCTAACTTGGATCCATTGCTCCAATTTTAGTCTGCTCTATGTGTGTGACCTTGCAGGTTCTTATTACGTTGACAGTAATATTAAAATCTCATTTTAATATTACAAGCGATGTGAGCTGTATCTAGCAACAATTTTTACTCAAGTAATAAGAATGTCGGTGATTTGACATAACCTTTCCGTGACCAATGTTTCCGTGTCGTTTAGTCCCTTTGTCAAGATATTTAGATTGAACATAAGGCATGGAATGCGTCACCCTTGTATAGTCCAATCATTTGTTTCCTGATATTCGAGTAAACTTTGTAACAACAAATGAGATCAATATCTCATATTGACTCATTTGAGCATGGCCATGCATTTCGCAGTCTCACTCAATCAGGGGGCCCGAAAATATCGCTCCTGTTATGTAGGAGTGACAAATCCCATCTAGATCACTCACATCCCTTTGCATGATTCGCGGTATGTCCAATAACCAACTTTATAATCACCTTGTTACAGATGACGTTTAATGGCATTAAAACACACAACTCCTCATGTAGGAATCATAGTGATTTCAGGTCAAAGGTCCACAAACACCATTGTCACTATGAGAATCGCTTATGACACTCACGTAACGATCCATGTAGCATTCTCATGGTGGGTCAGTCCAGTACATCATTACTCTAATATGTACCCATGTAAAGACTTGATATCTCATATCCATGACCCGTGAGATGTGGTCATCAGTCTATGCACATACTAGTCTCAATGTATTATTGTTGTCCTAATTAACAATAATACTTGACTATGGACATTTAAGAATAGTGTTGTAACCAAAAGGATCTCACGATCAAGTCATCTACTTGATGTCCTATGGCATCAAATTTACTATTCTAAGGACTTCATTATGTTTATAAAAAAGAACACAATAAATCAAATGCCTCATATATAAAATAGCATAATAGAATGTATGTAAATACAGAAAATGTATTGGCCTCTAGGGCATACACCAACATTTTTCACCTTTATTTTTACTCACCTGCCAAATTGACTTTAAATTTTATTTTTCATAGGAGAACCTTAGAACATCCTCAGCTTGATTGTATCAATTTTTTTTGTCTTCTCTAAAATAACTTTTCTCCTGGAAAACTTTACAAGGATAACTTGGTGAAAGTCATAAAGATTAATCTCAGTGCCCAAACGTCCCTAAATTTTATTCTTCCACTTATCCCCTCTTGAAACCAGTTAATTCAGTCTCTCCTTCATTTTGTAAAACGAGGTACAAAATTGGGATGTCTAGTTGTCTACAATCACTAGCTGCGATTTTATTATTATTATTATTATTATTATTATTATTATTATTATTATTATTATTATTATTATTTTGGGTTATAAAAATGGGATTCTAATGTGGTGGTCTAAAAGATAAGAGCGAATCATCACTTATCCGTCAAATACGTTGTTTAAAACTCCGATCAATAGTATTCAAATTTGCGACTTAAAATTGATCCTTAATAAGATACGTTTAATCCCACCAGTTGCGATTTTATTTACAAGAACAAAGCTTTCACTATTTTAAAAGATAAAACTTAGGTCTATTTTTTTATATTTATTTCATTCATTTTATCAATTAAATTATGACATGTGTATTTTTATAAAATAAAAAAAGTAAGAGAAAGAACATTAATATATAAGAGAGAGAATATTAATGCATATATGTCATAATTTGATTGATAGAATAAATATGATGGATATAAAGAAATAAACCTAAATTTTGTGATATTTTAAAGCCCTAAAACAAAACTTCTAGCTCTGGAAGGATCTAAGAATGTCTTCCACATTTTCTCTTGCTAGATAAATACCACGAGTTGTGATTTCTGGCACATACTCCCTTGAGTGAATATGCACTTGGAGGACGAAGTTGGTCGGCGAAGGTTCGTTTGGACACTTGAATCTTCAAGAGAGATAGCTCGAATTGTGTGAAAATGCTTGAATCTTATAAATCTTATAGCTATAGTGCTTACGATAATTTGGGATATCACTTGTACGAATTTTGACAGTTGGGTATGTCAAAACAACTTTAGGGCTACCGCAACTCATGAGTAATAATTCAGGCACAACAAATAGTGACATGCAAAGTTGGTTATTGTGAGGTGAAAAAAGGGTTATATTGCTTACATTGCTCACAATGATGTCCTTACGGTTCGATGTATGTGACTCTACATTTCGACTCGGGACTGACAGAGAAGGGGGAAAATGGCCTAAAGCAAGAAAAGCAAAAACGTTTCAAATGAAAATATTATTACCGATTCAACTCTACTAACTTGTTTTCTTGATTCTGATATTTCTAATCTTTCAACATGTTAACTTCTATGATTTCTTAATTATTCCAGTTCATGCGAAGTGTAAGTTCTACTTAATGATTAAGTAAACGTTCACCTAATCATCTCCAACATCAAGAGCGCCTAAAAATTAAGTTAACCATTTCAGTAAGTGATGCAAAGCAAGCATGCTTGATTCATTATTTTCCAATTAGTTTTATACTTTTATAGCATGTAATGATTCTTGGTGTGTCACAATAGTTAGATTTAGTCTAACGTCCTTGGTATCTCTGTCCCAAAATTCCATTTTGAATAGGTAACAATCAACATCAATCTTATATCATCCATAAGCAATTTTCGTTTTGGCTACAAACACCACATACTTATTCATCCCTGAAAAAATTAGCATGTTACCTTCCAGCTACTCAATGTACTTCCCAAACCAAGCTATATGGAATTGTCAGCAATAACAACTAATTAGAAGTAGATGGCATCTCAATTGCTATCAAGGACAAAGTTAATGCTCTGGTCATGGTTATAAAGATCCTTGCCCAAAACTTTTCCTCATATCTGCAGGTTCTAAATGAAAGAAAAAAATACTGAACCTGAGATTTGGGGATCCAGTTTCTCATCTTATTTGTTAACTTTCTTTAATTCTCTTTCCTTCTTTCAACTTTCATCCCTTATGGAACATGGACTGGCTAAGGTGGTCAACAATGCTGATCGCTGAAAAATGCAGCCTCCAGTAATGGACCAAATATCAAAGACCTGCGTTAAGTGTTTTAAAGTAGATAATATGCAATTAGAATTCTTATAATTCTTCAGGTTCTATTTATACGCATCAAAATATGAGCTGGACTAAAATACCAACAGGTTAAAGGAATTTTTCCTTCTAGCAAAAACAATTTAAGTATATTTTCCAAGTTTGATACCTGTAAGAGAATACATAACCTAAACAGACAAAAGCATTGACCAGTGCTTATAACCCAATAATCATAAACAAGCTAATGTAAGCAAGAGCTTAAGTGAGATATTTGGGCCATTCATGAAGGAAAGGGACTGAGTCCAAGGTAACAAACATATAATATAGCATGCCTAACATCTGCAACAGGTTAACTAGTTAATTGCATATGCAGAACAAAAGACAATTAAATTAACATTTTGAAGCTCTGTGACTTCATTTTTCTTTCATTTTCTTTATCGTCTATCCTTTATTCTTATCCAGGGTTGGGAGGAGGTGGGAAGTACAGTGCAGCAGAGCTATCACCTACAATTTGTGTTGCAAAAAGTACGACCTCAACATCAAACAGAAACATAGATAACTATCTAGTATCTACAGACTGAGTAATCAGGCAATGGTGCAGAAAGAAACCTTTTCTCATCTAGGTTACTTGCTTTCACTGTAAGCTGGAATGAATGACTCCAGAATTATTTGTGCTGGAGAGGGTGCTCTAATCTCAACAATCAAGTATGTGAACTTCCATTCATTGTCAACTGAGCCTTTGAACATCTCAGAGAATACTTTTCCATGTCCGTTGGGCCCCCGGATATAGAAATTAACCTGTACCCCAATGGACATATTTAAGTGTGAATCATATTATCAACAGAATTGATACTGCTGCTAAACAATAAGTACCTTCCATAATAAAAGAAATTTTAAAAATTTGAAAATCACAGAGAAACAATACAACAAAGTATCCAATGAAGTTCTCACATACCTTCCCTCTTTTCTCTCCTTTCCTTTTTAATCTTCATCTCCCCCCCACCAACCTTTTTTATTTTAGTTTTTCAAGGTTTTTGACCCCAGGGGCATATCAAAATAGTCCTCATAAAATGTGTATACATCTGCAAATAAATTTGACTAAATGCTAAAAAAAATTACCTCTACATGCTCAACACCATCTTCATCAGTCCATACCCTGTGAGGAATTCTTTGGCGAGCAGCACGATTTCTACTCTCTTGACCATAACCTGTAATTGGGGATCCAATCCTCACTCTGACCTGGTACAAAGCAAATCATGGTTTGATTTAGTGCTTTGGTATGTGCCAAAATATATATATATAGAATTTGGTACTTGCAATAATTACAACATAATTAAAAAATATGCATGCACTCTCACCCTTCATTTACATTTCTAAATAATGTAGCAGGAATCATTGTTCACTAAAGTGTCTACGGGTTAGCACCTTATCATTTAATGTGAAGTGCCCAAGTCGAACACAGAATTTTGGTAACTGTACCATATAAGAGTCCTTCACCCAACTCCAACCGCCTACTCAATGACACCTGTACCCAGCTATTTATTGAAGGAATTGGAAAAAAGGTTGTCAAAATCGAGATCCTACCTAGGATCAGGAGGGGGGAGAGACCCGTAAAATGTGGGATTGTAACACAGATTGTAATAATCCTACCAAAAATATAAAATTATATCTAAACATATATATATATATATAAATAAAATAACATAACTACGTAAGAATTGTAGTCAAACACACAATTACACAGCCACATAGTCACACAGAGCAACCCATAAACACAGCCAAACCACTGAAATAAAACCAAACACTGAGCAAACAGAAACAGAGCAAGTTCGAAACCCACCTTCGTCTGCCACAACCAACTTCGAACCCTAACCAGCCGTCACCCACAAGTCCACAACCAACTTCAAACCACCCACAAGGCCACAAATTCGAATTCGCAGCAAGCAAGCAAGGAGCCAAATGAGATGGAATAAGCCAAACACAGTTCGAACCAGAAACTGCAAGCAACTTCATTGCACAAGGGTTTTGGGGAGAGAATGAGGTTGAATAGGTTCAGATGAGGTCAAAAATGAGAGAAAGGGTTTAAAAATCAGGTTAGGCTTCAATTGAGCTCGGGTTTTTGTTTGGAAAACGGGTTGCTCCACCACTTAAATTGTGGCTCACCCAGATCGGAAAAATCACACATTTTCAGCGATTCTACGATCTTGCCTGGCGATCCCACTGCGAGTTCACAAATCTGAGCTTGTGCATGTGATCGAGATCACTGATCCCACTGAAAATTGTAAAATCGTGCGATCTTACAAGGAAGATTGCGATTTTAACAACCTTGATTTGAAATGAATGGCTAAAATAGGTAGATGTCCCCATTATTCTATACTTAGATATTACATGTCTTAAAAGCATCTGTCATTTTCAATCCAATGGCAGAGCTTTGAGTATTAACTTATTAACAAAATTGAACATATAAGTTAAACATTAAAAGCCATCAAGATTCGTTTGAAAACCTTTCCATCACCTAAGTAACCTTACTCTCTAGAAATATTAAATTTGTCTTAGCACAGCTTCTTCCTACAAATGGTGATCCTTAGGATGATAAGCTTCTTTCCATGTCCAACCATTAAAAACTTGAGGATATTGGCTGAACCTTTTATATACCTAAGTTCCTTTTCATGGAAATGCTTTATTTTGGTTTTCTTTCTGTGTTCAGGAAAGTGGATATGAAAGAAAAACTCCACTCACCTGACCGTCATCTTGAATTCTTTTGAGAGCCTTGCTATAGATCTTGTACCTGTTACCAACTTATAACAATCAGACTGAGACCAAAGAAAAAGAAAAACTTAAAACAATGAATCATGACAATTTTTTGATAGAATAGTGCTACACAGCCTAAAAAAATTAGATAGAATTGAGCTAGATTCAAGGGCGGTTGTTGGATAAGATAATGTGGTAGTGACCACTTATCCATCCAAGAGTCAATAAGCATGCCAACTCATTCACAAAAAAAATTCTGGCTATCTAGCAATTTCTTTTTAGATAACATAAATTCAGCAAGAAGGTTAAACTGTTTACTCCTTGGGTTGAAATATAAGCTCCTTGAAAACAGCATATCCTGCAGCAGCTGCAATTCCAAGGCCTGCAAGAATGATGACACTGTAGGATGCCCCCTCCACAAATGTTACTGGCTTCTCCGGAATATTATATGTAGGAGCACTAAAGGGATCCTCAACATTTGTTATGTCCTTTTTGGTCTATCAAACAAGTGGAAAATAAAAGTATTAAGGAACTTAAGTTTAATTGTGAATTACAACAAAGAAAAGGGTATAAAACACAGCCATTTCTATGGATACTGGACAAGGGGAAAAAAAAAATCTCTTTTCTAGGATCAATTGGGTTACTCTTGTCTTAAATGGCATTGCCAAAAAACACTAATGCAGCATGAAGAATGGCCACATCAAAAGCAGTGGAAAAGGATGAAGTATTTCCACAATTAAAATAAGTGTACAGTAACCAACACAGATTGAAATCCTTAATTCAAATCAATCTATTCAGTAAACCATACGTTTGGATTTATAAAAAAATAATTAATTAGCCATAACCACTATACTTAAATTAAACCTTATCTGTAGTTTCCCCCGTTTTGCCTGGTTCATGGGATGCTTTAGAAGAAATGAGCCTTGCAAAGGAAGAAGCAATGGAGGTTGATCCTTGGTTTTCTCTGATTCCTGCTTCAAAACGTTAAATAAATAAAAAATATATATATATGTGAGTGAAATGAAAAGGCAAGAGAATAATAAAGTAAAGGCAACATGAAATTCAAACCTGTTAACGTAGTAGTACTTGGTAGGAAGCACGGGAAAGCGAGATTCCCGGCGTCACGGCGAGTCAGAGAACGCGCTTCCGATAGCGCCGCAGAGAAAACCTTGGAGGAAGCTTGGGATGCATTGTGGGTCCTCCAGGCTGAGGCTGCACGATGGGAGTAGATCCTGCGAAACATTGTACTTGGTCGGAGGTGCGGCGAAGAAGACACAGACAGACAGGAACGGACCGAGACTATGTTCGACTCACTCCACACTCTGTTATATTAGGAATAAAGGGATTTTCAAGAGGGTTGTTACACCTCGCTTCAAAACGGCGCCGCCTGCTTATACTCTGATAATCCTTTCTTAATCCTCAATGCTATGTAGTTTACGCCTACAAGAATTAGTACTCTTACTCTCACACTCAATCTTTTAAAAATTAAATCGGAAATTAAACCTAGCTATTCATTCAATTGGTTTAACAGATTAAACTAATGATCGGTTTATAGTTGAATAAGATAATAAAAATTAATTAAATTTAAAAAACATAATTAATTCATCATCTAATTAATTAATAGTCCATTTGTTTTAAAGTCTTTGCATTGGTTGGAAGGAACAGTGTTCTTCCTTTTGTCAAATGCATATTGAAAAGCATGTCCTGATAAATTATAACCATATATTCCGCATATAATTACGTATTATAAACTATAAATCAACCGATTCGAACTAGGTTCAAAATATTGTTCAAGCGTGATGATTATAAAAATGTCTAGTACGAGTAAAACGAAAAAATATTACTTATTTTTCCATTAAATTTATTTCTGTATTTAATTGATATCAATCTTATTTACAATCATGTGCAATTTAATCACTAATAATTGTTATCCTTTTTTAGCTTCCTTACTATAATCGTTTTTTAGGTAATACATTTTTTCTCATTTATATATTGTGTTTCTTACACAAACGTCTTTTAAAAAGTTATATGAAAATCACTTGTATATATAGAAGTTCAGATACAATATGCATATGGTATTGTTTTTTCGGTCAACAATATGCATGCGTATGGTCTGTGAATGACCGAGCACACGTTGGCTAGAAGGTCAACTTTGTATTTCTTTACACATACAGGTATATGGAAAGTGACTCATCACAGGCAAAGCTAGAAAAGCTAGGCTCATCACTAATGCCTGAGGCAAGCACGGACTCAGCACCAAGTACGTGTAATGTAAACCCAAATTCTAGCTGCCAAAGTTTCAAATGCATTGGTTATAGTCATCGTGGAAATTTGAAAAGGGCATTCGTTTCCTTGCTTGAATGTTTTTCATTTTAGAGGTACTAATTGAATTCAAGAATTGCCTGCAAAGCAAAATCAGGAGTGAATTTTGAATATTTATGAAATGGATAATGTTATTGGTACTCTCAATTATTTATCCATACTCCTTATTAATAATTCTTAATTTTTGAAAAAAAAAAATTATAATTGATTAATAAAAAATATGAATAAACAATTGAGAGTGTCAACCTCACTCTAATAAATTGAACATATATAATATGATTACTTATGGATTGGATTAGAAAATTTACAAACAAAAGACTTAGAAGACTTAAGATATATCATAATCATATTATCAAATTAAACAAAAAAAGAGAGATGACTTTGCGATAAGTGTAATATCCTATAATTATATTTACCACACATTCTGCATGTAATAGCATACCCTGTTCATTGATTTCTAAACCAAACAAATTGTAAATCAGCTGATTCGAACTTGGGTTCAAAACATTATTCAGACATAACGAATATAAAAAAGTCTAGGAAGAGTAAAAGGAAAAATATGAGTTATTTTTCCATTAAATTTATTTTTGTATTTAATTGATATCAATCATATTTACAATCATGTGCAATTTAATCACTATTAATTGTTATCCTTTTTTAGCTCCCTTACCATAATCCTTTTTTTTGGTAATACATATTTTCTCATTTATATTTTGCGTTTATTACACAAATGTCTTTTTAAAAGGTTATACGAAAATCACTTGTATGTATAAAAGTTCAGGTACAATATGCATATGGTCTATGGATGACAAAGCACACGTTGGCTAGAAGACCAATTTTGTAGAAAAGCTAGCTCATCACTAATGCCAGAGGCAAGCACGGACTCAGCTCCAAGCAAGTGTAATGTACACTCAAATTCAAGCTGCTAAGGTTTCAGATGCATTGGTTGTAGTCATCGTGGAAATTGAAGAGGGCATTCGTTTCCTTGCTTAAAAATTTTCTTTTTTGGGTACTCATTGAATTCAAAAGTTGCCTCCAAAGCAAAACCAGAAGTGAATTTTGGATATCAATGAAACAAGTAATACTATTGACACTATCAATTGCCTATTCACACTCTTCATTAACCATTCATAATTTATGAAAAGAAATAAAATTAAAATTATTGATTAATAGAGTATGAATAGACAATTGAGAATGCTAGCTAATAGCCTCACCCCAATAAAACATATATAATATGATTACTTACGGATTGGATAAAAAAATTTACAAACAAAAGACTTAGATGACTTAAAAGATAAAAGATGACTTTACGATGAACAATAGAATTTCATTTCAACTAATCCTTTTCTCAGTTGTCGAAGCTTAGAGGATGAAGGATGTCAACATTGTTAAAGACAACTTATGTATAATAAAAATATTATGAAAGCTAATCCTATCTCATGGTGAAAGTAACATTGTTAATTCAAACTTTGAGAGCAGCATTTTTTTAATCCTGTGAAAGCTCAATCTTCTCTACTCTACCTTTTGTGAGTAACACTCGTTGTTTGACTTGAAATACAGGTTCTCAGGGATGGGGACTGAGTGAGAACATCGGGAGCAATAGTTGTATTCTGGTTTCCACTCTTCTGCTGCATTTTTCTCCTAGCTATGTAACCTCTAACCCACGGTGTAACATCCTCATTGATTTTGATCATGACGAAGAAGATAATGCGGTAGATGACAATCATGCTTAAGATTACACTTAAATTTATCCACTTGGATCGGTTCACATCAATCTGGAAGATATTCTCCAGGATGTATTCACCAGGTATCTTGGGAAGGTCTGGTGTCTGGTTGTCAAATATCAAGCCCCTCAGATCGTTCTGGTATTGTCCCTGAAACAAATTCATGGTTTTCATCATCAAACTGAACCACAGTAGCAGCATATGCCTTTCAACAAAATTGATTTGTACCAGTGCCTGTACCTGTAATGCCCAGAAGTGGAAACTGATATATGACATTGGGTAGCGCCACACTGGCTTTGGGATATCATGTGGGAGCCTAAAGAAGCCAGAGACTAACATGAATATGCCCTGATATTTGAAAAGTACCCCCAAAAAAAAAATCATTAGTAAATTAAGATTTAGTGGATTCTATGACAAAGTATTGAGCTAGCTTAGAGTTCTGACTGCATATGCACCATTACTAACAATTATTATTGTCATTTGGTACATTCACTGTTATGTAAAGAGAACTAAGATTAAAAAATAATGAAGCAAAATGGTTGTATTTTTTAGTTAAAAGCAAAGAAAGCATTGATTTGGATTAGATGTGATTTGATGTGGATGATTGTGCTTTGACTAAGGGAGGGTGCTTACTTGAATCCCAGCTCCTATTATGATACCCATGAGGAAGTTGGGGACAATGCTGGCAATGGCCATCATTAAGCTTTCAACCACTGTGACGCTGGCATAAAGGCACAAAACAAAGAACAGATAATGCCAAAAGCCAGGATGCAGGCGAACCATGAAGTAACAAATAGTTCCAGAGAGAAAGGTGATCAATATCAGGAAGGGCGTAGCAGATAATGTGTTGCTGATGACAAACGCGGTGACACCATAATGACCATTAAGTCTCTCCCTTTGGAAAACCTGCAATGTACAAAGATAATCAGATTATGGCATTATATAAGTGTGATAATGATGACCAAAGTTGCATAGGGGACAAGAAAAATTACCTTCATGTCTTCAACAAATGAAGGGAACCCACCAATTGACATGAAGGTGACAAAACCAAAGACAAAAGATGCACATGAACCCCTTGCCTATGCCACAGCAAGAAACACAACACAAAATCAAGCTTATTGCCAAAGTGATTGAGATCATTTTCATTTAGTTATATGAATTGAATTTATTGGAAGCAAACTTAGGAATTGATCTCAAATAATAAATGGCAGTACCAGAATTGAGTTGTAGCCTGTCCCCACGTTAAAATAAATGGTTCCAATGCAGATGGTGAGTACAATATAGATTACAAGCCTAAGCCAGTAGTATCCAAAATCCCTTGACATGTTAGTGAATGAGCGCTTGGTTAAGGTGTAAGTCTGCATCAAGAAACTAGCCTGACTTCCTCCTGCATCAAGCACGGTTCCCTTCTGCAGCGTGTGAGAATATATCCAACTGTCAGAGTTACAAGATCCAAGACTAGAGAATTGACTCCAGTAAAATGAAGATGATGAAAGGCATCATTGCTATGTTTGGGGAACTTACTATCAATAAGCAATTAATCATCAAAAAGAACTTACAAATTTGGATATCTCATCCACTTTCTGTATTGCAGCGTAAGAATGCTGAGAAATATGGTAGTAATCAGTAAGAGTCCTGATAGCTTCAGCTGTAGTGATCTTGTCCAGGGGATCATCACTTCCTTCAAACTGAGTGAGCCAGGTTCAAATTAAAGTGTTAGCAAAGGCACAAAATAGAAAAATGAAACCAATGTTTGCCATAACGTAATTAATTGACATAAAATAAATGTTGAAATTTATAACACCATCACCATACACTAGCACTAAGAACAAGCCTTGCCCAAAATAAAACTAATGGAATCTAAAAGGTAAAAACCAGCTCTAGTAGTGGGCCACCCTGTTATCTTAAAATCACCGTGTCATCTAAAAGGTCAAAACTCTTGCTATTTTATTTTTTTAAATTTGTAGCATTACTCTTTCTGATCTGTTTCTCTGCCCTTTTTTTTCTGATTTGTTTCTCTGCATTTTTTTTCCAGTTTTTGGGAATTTTATTTTGTTCGATTGTCCACAGGAGTTTTCAACAAATTGAACTGAAAACCTTTAGTCTAACTCCACTCCTCTTTTATCATTTTAGGCATTTGTCAGCTACTTTTTATTATTTTGAACAAAGGAGAAAAAAAATAACTTTATAATGAGCTTTACAATGAAGGTAAAAACATAGCTAGTAATTGATGACTAAATAGTACTGTATAATGAAAAACCTTCAGCGAAAAAGAAAAACAAAAAAAACAAAATCGAGAGAGCAATAAGAAGAAAAGGTTAATTAGTACCCTCAGTTTCATGGACCCTTTAAGAGTGGCCTTGACTTTGTCAAAGTCAGAATTGATGCACCTAAGGAAATGATCTGATGGGTTCCTCAAAGCAGGGCATGGAAATCCAGCTTGTGCAAAGAACTGCAGACATTACTAATAATTATCAAAAAGCTCCATTTCTCCACATTTAAGGAAATTAGCAGAAAAAAGAAGTAGTGGATAATGAGCTTATTGCCTCATATGCTTCCGAAACCTGGCCAAAATAAACAGTTTTGCCCCCAGAAAGCAAGTACAATTGGTCAAATAGTTCGAACACTTCACTGCTAGGCTGATGAATAGAAGCTATCACAGTTCGCCCATCCCTTGCCAGGGCACGTAGTGTCTGAGTCACAAAGAAAGCCGAAGCACTGCCACAAACAACAATCTTCCCATAAAAAACATGAACTCAGCAGAAAAAAGTGACGTTTCTATTTGACAAATTTAATCAATGGGAGACCACAAAAACCATGCATTCTTTGCAGTATTTGTATATTACGGTAATGTTTTGTGCACACACAAATCTGTGCTATGGCCTCGTAAGAAATAATGTGAGGCATTGATGTATGGGGAAAAAAATTGTGGGAGAGTGAAAGAGATGAAAAAGAAGGAAAATGTTTTGTGTAAAGTTTTATATGTAG
The DNA here is from genome assembly GCA_029884595.1 of Ormosia semicastrata. NCBI lineage: Eukaryota > Viridiplantae > Streptophyta > Magnoliopsida > Fabales > Fabaceae > Ormosia > Ormosia semicastrata. The sequence continues at coordinate 42,676,952 of JAQQTO010000059.1, forward strand.
TCTATATACCGTAATTAACGTGTGAGAAATGTTAAATTAATTTATATTTATATATGATTATAGTATTTTTGTAAGATATATAATAAATTTATGAGTGAGTTAAAAAAATTAAATGTATAAAAGTTAGATGAATAATAAAATTAAAATAATGGTAATAATTAATTTTTTGTGAAATATGTGTAAAAAATTTGTCAATGTATGTAACCTTATCTTATATATTATTGTTAGCATCCTATCTTAGGAATACAATTCTCTTTTTGTATTTCTTTTAATATTTATTTTATTATTAATTTATCTTATATATTTGAAATGATTATTAAAAGAAAGATATACAATACTTACTTTTAAATAAATAATAAAACAAATATTAAAATAAATAATTAAAAAATGTATTGATAATATTTCTCTCCTTTATAAGTTGCACAAGCAATAAAATGATGGCTACGTATAAAACATTATAAAGGTCAAGGCATAATTTACAAATCTTAATTTTTTAAAAAAATTAGTTGATTTAATCAATAAATTTCATCAAAAATAGGGAACGTAAAAAAGGGTTTTGTTAAAAATTCATTACTTGTTAAGAATTTAAAATGATTTTTTTATAAAAAATAAAATATTTAATATATTGATAATAAAAAAATATTTATATAAAATTAGTTATTTTAAATTCTTTTAATAAATTTTGTTATTAAAGTGAGCACACTGTCAACTAGCCACTTATTCCAACCGCCTTAAATAAAATAAGATACAATGACGGAAAGAAGGAGAGCGATTAAATATCATCACTTAAGTCAACAATTTTTTGCTTTTGGGATAAAAATATTTTTAGATGAGACGTTGTATAATTCTAGGGTCATGATATATGTAATATAAATACTTTAAAATGATCGCTGTGTTGACATTGAATATATATCATATCAAATATTTTAATATTTTTAGATATTTTTTATTTTTATTTTTTATATTTTTTCTGAATTGCTTTCTAAGTCATGATATGTGTTTTAATAAGGATTTAATGTACATTTAGGTTAATTTATTTTATATTTAAAATAATTTATAATTCAAAATTTTTTATTTTATTTTTAAAATAAGTAATTATATTTTCATAAATAACCTTTTTCAAGCATGCGCTAATGAGATAAATGTGTACATGACTCTGTGCGGTAAAATATAAAATTTATGGGACATCACTTCAATTCAGATGCCAAAAATTAAGCCAACGAACTATTTGAATAATTGGGGGATTTCATAAGCCTGAACCCAAAAATTGGACTACGTGAATAAATGCACAAATAGTGATATTTCTAACTATAGTTGGCAGTAGGCATGGCAGAGCTTAAAAAGAAATTAAATGAAATATACTGAACCTGTCAAGTCCACTGGTTGGCTCATCAAGGAAAAGCAACCTAGGTCTCATCAAGATTTCCAAGGCAATGCTGACCCTTCTCTTCTCTCCTCCACTGATCCCACGCAAATGCCAGTTCCCAATCACTGTATCAGCACAATCCTGAAGACCCATCTCTACAATGGTACTCTCAATCAGAGCTCGCTTATCTGACCATGCCTTCTTATCAGGTAGGCGAAGACTAGCTGAATATGATATCGTTTCTCGTACCGTTAGTGTACCAATCAAGGTGTCATCTTGTGTCACATAAGCCTGAGTTTGAAGCACAAAGATTGAGTTATTAGGAATAACCTTTTGCCCAGAATAACAAAAATATGCTTAAAACAGAAAACAGAAGAGAAGAAGCAAGTGTTAACTAATTGTGTGCTAATTTATTTTATTGTTAGGTATGGAAGTGTAACCAACCAAAGCTACTATCAAAAGCTTAAACAAATCTAAAGACAAAGAAGGGACAAACAGTGACACATAGATGGTAAGCATATTATCGTCAATTCTTCTCTATGCGCACCATTTTTCTATACTATTTTTATGTAGAAATTAATAACGATACTTACACGTTAAAAATCTTACATTATTTTTATACTATTTATTTTTTAAATAATAAAACAAACAAAAATACATGTTGTAATACAGACCCTGTCTTTTTTAGGAAATAATTCTGATTTAGTATTAAGAGTGCATATATTTTTTTTTACATTTATCTCAATATTATTTATCATATTTATTTATTTTTATCACTTTTTTTAACACTTTTAAAAAGATAATAATAGTGCATACACTCTTAAAAATTGTATATGATAATTTTTTTCTTTACAAAATAGTGTAGGAATTTTGAAGTCCAAATAACATTATTATTTACAAATATCTACTTAAAAGCATGTATGTTATTACATCCATGATTTTTTTTTTTTTATATCATATTTTTTTATATTATTTTTATATCATTGATTACATTACTTTCTTTTTATTATTTTCTCTGACTTAATTACAATAATTAAAAAGTCTAATAAAAAATAATGTAAGAGCATTATTTTTCATGTTATTATTGATAAAAATGGTGTAAAAAATGATTTACAAACATCATTTTCGTCTCATCAGAAAGAAAAGAAACTAGTAAGAAGGAAGATAAAAAAAGACTCACAGCAGTGCCAAAAGAGAGCTTGGCTTTGCGACCATTGAGGAGGATGGTGCCTGAGAGGAATGCATTTGCTGCTAGACGACTAGACAGAGCATCAAGAAGAGTAGATTTGCCTGAACCAGAGGGGCCCATGAGAGCTGTGAAGGTTCCAGGTTCAGCATACCCAGTCAGACCCTCCAAAACGTTCTGAGTCTCTCCATTGCTTAGAGTGACCATCACAGTCAAATCCTTCCAAGTGAGCCTTGCTGAGACATCTCCAATGAGTTCTGTGTTTGTCTTCTCCCTCCAAAGGGTCTCACTCAGAGGGCTCAAACCCGACAGGGCTGTTTTCCCTGTAGGTTTGCTTGCCTCTATCTCCACAACCACATGGTTTGGCTCAGAGTTTCTCATCATTCACTTCTCAAAGCTCTCACCTTTTATCCTTCAATACAATATTGCCTAAAGAGTTTTTTGTACTACCAATCTCCTAAAAGGAAAAAGGTTATAGATAGACTATGAGAACTGAAAAGTCAAGCATTGATCCCACTGAGGATGTACTCAGAAAGATAATTTATAGGGAAAAAGGAGAGTACGAGGGAGTTAAAGAGAGAAAAGGGTGGGAGGATCCAAAAGGATTAAGAGGAGGAAATAAAAAGTGTGAATGGTCAAATGGGAAATGTATGATGGGAAAAAGTGTGTGAGAATTTTGACTGAAGGGAGATGATTGTAGAGGTCTAAGAAGAGAGATGTCCCATGCAAAAAAATACTCTTGGAGTTGTAGAAGGGGTTGGTTTTGGCATGAATCAGAGGAACTGATTGGAGCAAAGAGCCTATATAATCATGAATGATGTAAGGAATGACAACCACAATACATCCTACTACTCATTGTTTAGGAGCTCATTTCTCGAAGGAAATTAAAAGTGACCAAGATGGGCTTCAGAGCATGAACTTTCAACACTTTTATTGTAAAATCAATGTGTTCAGCTTGTTGTTGGTAGATGCATTTAATGCCAAGTCCACCCCCAATTAAGTCTAGGCATGTTACAATGCCTCCCCCCTATCTATCCATCGCCTGCTCACTGCTCAACCATCAAGCTTAAGTCTATCTCCTCTTTGTAACACACTCAAATGTGCTGTGTATGATCAAAGGCGAGTTGAACGATGTTATTTGTACATTATTTTTATTTATTATATTATTATTTTTATATTATTTTTTATAATAAAATTAGAGAAATATACATTTCAAGTTTTTAGCACACTTTATTTTTTTTTAAAAATAATTGTGTAAAGAATGGTGGGAAGAAAATAGTGTAACAAAAACATTTCTATCATTGATTTAGCATGCCCTGTGAAACGAAGCTAACCCTTTCTTCATTGGTAAGCAAAGCTAGCAACCATTGAAAGATGAATTGATTGAGGGGAGACTGTCCACGTGAGGTAAAGGTTCGACCAATTAATGCATGTAGTTTGAACGAATGGGCATCACTATCATTCGATTCCAACCGCTCCTAGGACTGAACCCTTCACTTTTTTAATTTATTTTAATTTTAAATTTTGGGTTGGAAGGAGTTGGGAGTATAAATGGTCAAGCAATAATGGATAAGATGAAAAGAATATATATATATATATATAGGGAGCTGTTGCAAAACGCACTCTAACCTTCTATTCTGGAGCTTATGATTCAGGAGTTGTTTTTCTATTTATAGGAATTTTAAAGTAAGAATATTTTATTTTTATATTTGGTAAGAAATATAAATAAACTTGGTAATGAGCTAAATTTTTTTCTTAACCTGACTCCGTTCTGCATTTTTAGGGATTAGAACTCGCAACTCTTACCCCACAACACATGAATGTTCTAAATTAAATTTATCAAATAATTAAGTACTATCTAAAAGTTATAATTTATTATCTCATATAAATTAAAAAATATGTTCTTAATAAATATTAAGCTAGTGAATATAATTAATACAGTTAATTTTATTAGTAATTAAACTAAGCATAATACTCTTATACTAAAAAAAACTAAGCATAATGTTTATATACATTTAGGGTGCGGAACAAGTTGACCCCAAACCCACACTAGCCCCATAGCGGGGTGGTCCAAGGTGTGTATCGGGTTAGATGTGATTGTCAAGCTTAGATATTAAAAAAAAATATTTTCATCGTTGTCTCATTTACAATAATATTTGTTGACGATACTCTCACCAAATCATTTTCAATAAGGAGGTTGGTTGTGATGATTCTCATGTCGTGGAAATAATTATAAAATTACAAAATAATATTCTTGCTCATTCTTATTCTCAAAATCTCATGAATGATCAAAGTTAACTAAACATAAGTTTGATATATTTTTAGTAATACCATTTCTTAGAATGCTATTCTCAAGAGTCTTTTTCTTGGAAATGAAAAATCAATCCTTGAACCAAACGACCCCTTAGATCAACGAAACTTCTTGAGATGTGTTTTTACATTAACAAATAATGTAAAAAGGTTAAATTACAAGAATTTTCTTAAATCATAGGTTGATTGTAGAAAACTCTCATGTAGTTTAAACTCCAGAGTTTGATAAGTTTAAAGAGTTGAGTTATTGAATTTGAATCAAGGTATCCTCCCAATACGTATTTACTCAAAGGTTTAAACTTTGATCATCCTCTTGAAAGGATGATTTGCTTATCATCACGTCGAACCTTTATTATTAAAGGGGTTATATGTAATTTAGTTATATGTATTTTAGCCTTATTAAAAAAATCTAAATAATGTGGTGTGTATCTATAATCTATAATTATTATAATATAGAAGCTCCTATATTTTCATGGTCATATATATGTTATCTTCAAATGTTACTTCTTACACTTCTATTGTCATATCAACAACTTATTTAATTATTTATTTATTTGAGTTTTGTTTTGCTAGCCTCTCGTCTTCCTAAACTTTCCAACTTCTCCACCTTTTAGTTTTTTTTTTTTTGAATTTAAATTATAAAGTTTTGAAATCTAAATACGTACTCTTTATGAATGAAAACTCAATATAAGAAAAAATGATAATTTTATGAATTAATTGTAAAACGAAAATCAAGCAGGACTCATATATCATTAGACAAATTTTATTAAAAAAATTTAAAAAATAATATAGTTAAAAGTACTAAAATTCAATTAAACTAATGAAAGTAAATGTTTAAACTTATTTAACAAGTCTTTATATATATATATATATATATATATATATATATATATATATATATATATATATATCTAAAACTAAACTTTTTTTGGTACTAGCCCCCACAAGTCTAGGGAAGATCCTATCAGGGATGCCTCACAAGAGACCCCGTGTTTAGAAGAAAGGGAAAGTGGCATTGGGTAGGAATCAAACTTGTCCTCCCTTGCAAACAAGCACCGTTGGGTGCCAACTTAGCTAAAGCTCATTTAGCTAAAAACTCAAACTTTTTCTCCAAAGAATACGGATAAGTACTATTTCTTAAGTATTAACTATTTCTTATCTATTTTGCTATATGGATAAAAGACAGTTTCTTTCTCACAATGAATTTTATTTGCCTGATTCAGTTTTTTAGTTAAGGTCAATAATAATAATCTAATGTACTAAATTTAATGTACTATTTGAAGAAATATTTTACAACATCATCTTAGTAAGTATGTTAAATTACATTAAACTATTAGATATGTTTCAAATTTAATATTAATATTATTATTCAGTATGTATTAATTATAATATTAGATACATATTAATTATTTGGAATTATACTATTCCATTTAATCATAAGTGAAAATCCATAGATGTGCACTGAGCAAAGCGTTAGTGTGTGTGTGTCTATATATATATATATAAAAGAGACATATTTAGTGAGAAAAATTTTTATTGTGAGAATAGTAAATATTAATCATACAATCATGCATAGATGATCAAGATTAAAAGTTACTTAAAGGTCATATGACTATTTAAAAAGTCACAAGCATTTATGTTTTAATTTTGACCATTCATGTAAGATCCAATGGTCAAGTTTCACTCCTCTCACCTCTCACAATAAACACTCTTCTAATTTTGACCATTCATGTAAGATCCAATGGTATTTACAATTTTGTTTACGGCGAATTTTCATTTTTCGCCACAAATTTGCTGCGGATTATTCCAATAGCCAAATTGCTCTAAAAGATGGAATAGTTACTGAATGGTCTTAATTTGCGGTGAATTTTTTCGCTGCAAATTTGTGAAGGATTTGTCCGCCACTAATTTGCGGCAGAAAAATTTGCCGCTAATTTGTGAAGGATTTTTTCGCCGCTAATTTGCGAAGAATTTTTTCGACGCAAATTTGTGAAGGATTTTTTCACCACAAATTTACTATGAATTTTGCGACGAATTTGTATACATAGATTTGTGACGAATTTTTTCACCGCAAAATTTATGAATTTTCAAAAATATTTAAAACAAATGTTCAAAATCCACAATTATATTACTGTCAATACATACAATAATCAAACATCAATTTCAACTTGTCAATGTATTTAAAACAACACTCAAACATCAATTTCAACTTCTCAATGCATTTAACCAATTCATAAAACAAATATAAATTATATTACTTAAACAAAGTTTCTTCAAATACAAAGTTTAAAAGAACTATCAGAATCCATACAACACTTAAACATCAATTTCAATCCATATCATCATCATCATCATTGTCATCTTCATGATCATCTTTAGTATCCTCATTGTCTTCTTCTATTAGTGGTTGTTGCTGACTTGATTGAGTGCCAGCGGCTTGTAAATATGATTTCAGCATATTACCAATCATTTGTTGTTGTTGAAGTTGGTATTGTTCAAATCATATTTTTCACTCTGCCTCACGTTGTTGGCTCCGCTACTCCATTTGTTGTTGAATCTCCTGAACCCAATCCAACATCTGCTACTGCAACTGCTCCTTAACCTGAGTAATATATGTAAATACAAATTCATCAATTCATTCCATAAATAAATTAATTAACCAAAAATATGAAAAATGAAATGATTGACTACATCCATTGTGAACACCCAATTTTGTCCAGGACCAAAAATAATAGTAAAAAAAAAAATTATGAATGACCAATAAGAAAAATTAGGTAATTCTCGCTTCTATAAAAAAAATAATAAGTAAAATAATGATAAAATGTTACAAAAATAAATAAAAATAAATAAGACATGCAAAAAAAAAGAAGGGTTTAGGCTTGGATCCATTGGGCTTACTCACTTACCCAGGATCCACCCGTGACCCCAGATCCACCCATCTACCCGGATATACCCATGACCCGGATCCACCCATTTACCCATTCATATTTTTCTTCTTTCTCCTAGCCTAGCTACAGCACGTTCTCCACTCCCTCACGCGGCCTGCAACCAGCCTTCACCCCTCTCTCTCTAGCCTTTGCAGATCCTAGTAGCAGCACTCAGCAACTCCAAGAGCAAGAGCGTTAGCCCACCGGTTCTTCCCCTCCGTGGATTTGCTTTAACCCGCGAACCCCCAAGCTCCACAATCCAACCACAAGCAACCGTCACTCCTCTTCTGACAGAGCTCAAGGCGCGAGGATGCAATTTTTGGGTAGATTGCAGGGTTTAGAAACTGGATCTTACATGGAGTAGAGTGAATATGCACAAAAATGGAAGATTTGAGAAGATGGGAGCTCTGCAACACGGGAACCACAAGCAACCGTCACCCCTGTGCTGACAGAACTCAAGGCGCGAGGATGCGATTTTTGGAGATGTGAGAAGACTCGGGCTTAGCAACCGGAAAACCTCCATTTTCCCCTCATCCAGGCTTCTATAAAGGACGAAAATCAGAAAAAAGGGGTTTTTTTCGTGTGTATTTTCAAAGGGAAAAATCAAGAGAGATCTTGTAACACATTGAGAGGTCTTTTTTTGTGTATTCTGCTCTGTATTTTGGGGAAATTTCTGGAACCGAAAGATCGGGAACAATTGTATTCAACCATTTGGAAAGATCTTCATTTGGTATTTTTTTTCTTTCTCTTATTTTCTCTTCTGTCACAGCTGTTTTGAGATATTGATTGAATGAAAGTCCTCATATTCTGTTCTTAGTCTGATCTCGTATGGGTTTGAAAATTTTGGTTTCTGATGTATAAGTCTTTCTCTTTAGTTTGGGTTCTATTCTTATTGCCTTCCTTTTGTTTGATAGAATGACCAAATTATTGCTCCTCTCTGTTAGGTGAATCAATTTGTTTGAGCTTGATTACAATTTATTTTATCTCTTGTTTGTGATCTGAAAATGTATAAGTTGTGCTTTGTTCTTTACAAGGGTCGTTGGTGGTATGTAAGTTGAGCCAGGCTTGTGCGCTTTTGAAGTGAAAAATTTCATTGATCAATATGCTTGCCTGATTGTATTTTCCTTTTAGTTCACCATGGTGAATTTGATGTTAACTGTTTATGGTCGTGTTGTCATATATCTAAGTTCTAACTTGGTTAGGTATCTGTGAAACAAAAGTTACTGCTGCTGTCTTGAAATATTGTGTTCGATTTAATTTCTGAAATGTTGAATTCTTTTGAGTTTGTGAGACAAGTGGAATGAGTCATTGATCTATAGTTGTCGATTTCTAAATTGGTGTTATCCTTATATTGTTTTGTTCTCAACGGCATTGAGTGTGTAAAGGAGTGTGATAAGTCTATTTTTTTAGAATAAAGCATAGGTCAACTAGTTCCTTGGACAACTCTTCTTATGAAAGCTGAACTTTGTGTTTGCCTAGTCTTCTTCTATTATAATGATTATTGCAGAGAGTTTCATGGATTATGGTATGAGCATGTGAAGTTATTTATTGTGTAAACCTTTGTTAGCCATGCTTGATGGTCATGGACCCTTTTGACGGTGAAGCCATTGAATGACGATATAGTAATCCTAATCCTAGTCCTTATGTTTTCTATGCTCATTAGCTATTCGATAAAATGCCAAATATATTTAGACGGCAATCTTGTGCATCGGCTGTTTGTGCCAAAATGTTGAGTATAAAGTTTTTTAGTTTGTCTTCATTCTAGTATAAATTGGATGGCTTTAAGTAATGATAGATCTTGCGTGGGTCCTGGCAAGTTGGACGACGGAGTGGTCTTGCATGATGACCCATCACTAAATTTTGTGTCACCTGATTAAGTTATTTGCCTTGTATCATCTTTGCCTTTTGTGATGTATAAATGAAGTTATTTCTTTCCAAAAGGCTCTTTCGTTCTTTCTTTCAGAGGCTAAAGTTTTTTTTTTCTTCTCGCTTTTTTCAAATGTTATTTCTTTTTTTAAAGTATACAAAAATAAAAAAGGATGTCTTTTTTTTACGTAGTCATCTTCCACTTATTTATTTATTTTATTTGCTTTTTGTGTTCGTGGGCCAGTAGCCCATTTATGATGGATTTTTTTTCTTTTTTTATATATGTTAAAGAAAACGATCAATATTGATAAAAAAAATAAAGTGTTTAAACCTTTGTTGAGAAAGAATAAGGCTGGATTGGCTGAGCTATGATAGCTTGTTAATCTCGCAAATTTTTTTTTGGGATCATTTAAGTTGTGACAACTCAATGATTCGATGTTCTTTTCTTCTAAACTTTTTTTTGTAATTCATCTGTTTATTTTTTTTTATGAAAGTGGTAAAACAAATATTTTCAAGAGTCATAAAAATTTACACAATTAATTTAAGGTACCATCTTAGGATGGATGTATTAGGGGTGCTGTGAGATTAAGTTTCCACCCTTCTCTTTACATAACCGACTCCCGAATTCAATCTGGTTTCAAAGACCATTTTTTTTTAGGCTTTCCAATTTTTCCTATTCCAAATAAAATTGGTGGCGACTTCATTTCTTACTCCTAAATTTTTTTTTATGAGTTGCTCCATCCGTCGCAATCTCGGTCGCGACATCCATCAAAATATAGAAATCAATTAATAAAAAATGTTGCAACTATTACTTAACTTGATTAATAACGTGCTCAGGAACTTGACTCAATACAGGCCTTGAGGAGGATGACTCTCCATGGTCATAGATAGATACTTGAGAACCAAGGTCATAAACACAACCTTTCTTTATCCTGCCAACAGTTTTAATCCAAAGCTCTCTACTGGTCATTTGTGTACCAGATGCCCCTTCTTCATTTGAGCACTGAGAAGATTGTTCAGATTCCTTTGCTTTGAATTCCTCCTAAATATAGAAATAAAAAACCTATTATGGCTGTTGTTATAAGATGAGTTAATATTAAATTTTATAATTTCAAAAGAAATACTAACATATAAATCCTTAACTTTTGTAGAAACCCATGTAGTACGGTCTTCTTTCCTCAAATGTACGTGACAAAAAATTTCATCAACTGTAGGCTCTCTACCCCAAGCCTTAGCCTGTAATAATGAGAAAATAAGTTAATAACAAAATAATAAAACATATTACTAAACAACTGACGATGATAGTTACCAATTTCTGCACATGGGTGCCGGTAGAAATGCAACCACCAGTGTGCAAGCATCCACCAGTGTCAGAAGCACGATTCATCTTTGCTTGTTGATATTTCGCCTTATACATGCTACTAGCCCAGTGCCTGCATAAGTCTTCTCCAATCCAAAAAGGTCTTTCATTTAAGTTGCGTGCCTGCCCTAGCAAACCTGATAGTCTTTTCAAACTACGACTATTATATGCCTTCCGCATATGGTTATGATGCTGAGACATCCACCAAACATAACCCTTCAAAAATATTATGTAAATAACACTAAAGTTAAAAAAAATGTACTATTACAAGACAAACAAATATAATTAAATAAATAAAAAAATGATACATACTTGAAACGCTTGAAATCACATTTCTCTAGTATCCTTGGGTATTTCTCCCCCAAGATGTCCAAGGTTGATTATACCTAGATCGTATAATCTTTGTTATGGCATCAGCAGCAGGTTTAGATGACAGAAACCTACGATACAATTTAAGAAAGAAAATGTAAATATTCTCAACAAAAAATTTGAATGCACATAACTGAAAATGAATAACAAATAATTGTACACATACCCAAAATCACCATCAGACTCAACAAAGGTCTTGTTACTTTGATTTGTTGCAGAAATAGGAACATTAGAATCACGGGTAGCCGGTGACTCGCGAGTACCTGGTGACTCACAGGTACTCGGTGATAGGCCAATAGTAGGTGACCTAGAATCATATGATGTATCATGCGGTGAGTGGGAAGTATGTGACGGGTGCTGGGATCTAGGTGTGGGTATCATAACGTACTCAGAAGATGGTGGCTAAAGCAAACCTGTAGTGGGTGATCTTGTAACTGGGGGTGAAGATGATCCTAATGTTTGCCCCCTAGGTGGTCTCCCTATATTGATTCTAAGACGTCAAGGTTGTTGTTTCTCATTCTCCTTCCTTTTTCCCTTATCTCCTCGTGACAATGACATCTACACAAAAAATAAAAATATAATGTAAATATAATTTCAAACACAACACAATAATGTATAACTAGTAACTAAAACATATTAATATAATTCTATACTCACAGTTATGAGGAAACATTGTCCTCATCACTATTTGTTTCATATTCATTATTGAAAGATGTTTCATCATCGTCGTCATTAAAACTTTGTTCTTCATCATTTTCATCTTGTCTACTAGAACCAACATCTTGAACTACATCAAAAATCTCATTAGTGTCTTGTAAGTGGTCAATGAAATCCACATCAACAATTGGATCCACAGGCGTCATAGTATCATCTTGGAATATAATTTCTTGGGCACTTTCAATTTCAACTCGACATCTTGTCTTGGTCTTTATTACCACCCACCATTGGACCTTGTCGCGACCGGTATAATCGCGGCGGGGGAACAGCAACTCGATCGGATTTTAGAAATATGAAATTGAGAAAATGGAGTCGCCACCAATTTTATTTGAATTTGGAAAAATTAGAAAACCTCTCTTTGAAAATGGTCTTTGGAACCAGATTGGATTCGGAAGTCGGTTATGCTTAGGGAAGGGTGAAAACTTAATCCCACAAACACTTCTAACGCACCGTCATAAGATGATTACCTTAGATTAATTGTGCAAATTATTAACAATCTTTGAAAATATTTATTTTACCCTTTTTACAAAAGCATTATAACTATTTATAAAAGAAAAATCACAAATTATGAAAATTTAAATTTGGGCTTGACAGAAATGAAATTCTGCTCCTACGTATCCCTGGTGCAATGGGAACTCAAAGTTACGTAGTTCTTTATAAAATAAGTGTGAGTTAATTGATTTTAATTAAAAAATTATTTGAAAGCGAATCCATTCTTGCAGGATTCAAGTTAGCACTAGGCTACTCAATAAACCCTTATGATCCACAAGATAATGAAGATAGCATTCGCTATTCAATCATCATCGTGGTCATTGCATGGATTAAAAGATTTTTTATTTTATTTTTACTTTTTTTGTTTGTTTGTTTTTTTTTTTCACAGGATTCAAGTTAGCACTAGGCTACTCAATAAACCCTTATGACCCAAATGACAATGAAGATAGCATTCGCTACTCAATCATCGTCATTAATCATTGCATTAATTAAAATATTTTTTTCTCCCTTTTTTTAAAAGGGGCATGCACAAAGACAAACAAGTACACACGATTTTTCATGAACTAGATAAATAATAATAAAAGCAAGATTAAACATGAACATCTCAAATCAAACCACTCAAAATAAATTTTATTTTATTTTCATATATTTTATCCTTTTTTATTTTTTTCATTTTTTACTCTTTTTTTTTTTTTGCTTTTCATTAATCACGAAACACAACACAAAACATACCATAAAATGAACATCAAACAAGAATTAATCCTGAATACACAAACAATTAAACTCAAATTATATTTTTTGTTTTATTTTTTTTTGTTTTTTTTATTCTTTTTTTGTATTTTTTTTTGTATTGTTTACCTTTTCATTTTTAGACTTTTTATTTTTCACCTTTAAAGTTTCAATTGCAAATTTTTTTAAAACCTTTTATCTTTGAGAAGGAAAAAAAAAAACTAGTACCTCAAACTCAACTGACAACACACGTAAAAAGGTTGGCAAAAATATAAAAGAAACAGCAGCCTAATATCTGCCATTTTTTTTTTTACTTTATTCTTTTCTTTTACTTCATTTGAACTTAACAATTGAAAAGGAATGAAGCAGAAACGCAACAGAGAGGGAACCTCAACGCAGGGGGAAAGGCACAGAGGGGAGCTCGTGATGCTGGGTGGACGAACGGTTGGGCGTGGATGACCGAGTTGACTCGGTTGGAGTCGGAGGAAGCAGTTCCGGGTTCTCTGCGACTAGAGACGTCGTGGGCATGGTGGTTCACGCTTGGAGTAGTGCTTGCATGGCTGCTAGCAGAAGATGAAAACGGTGGGGGCCTGGATGGATGTTGGGGTGATGGTGAAGCTTGCTGTGAGTGGGAGGTCGATGGAGGAGTTTGTAATAATGGTTTCAAGTGCATGGGTTGATGGTGGAGTGGTGGAGTTTGACGTTGGTGCATGGAGTTGAGGTGGTGGGTGGTTTGGATGGTTACGGTGAGAGGAGCTTGGGAAGCGGGGTGATGTTTACGGTTGAGAGGCTTGGATGGGTGATTAGTTGGTGGCGTTTATGGGAGGCTAAGATAGGAGTTAAGTAGGGTTGTGTGGAGGAAGATGAAGGGAGGTGGCTACGTGAAGGGGTGCAAGATGGTGATGTTCACGTGGAAGTTGGTTGTTTGAGGTTGGTTATGGTTGCATGGTGGTTGTGGGTGGCCACGGTTGCATGGTGGTTGTGGGTGGTGGTTGAAGGTGATGGAGGTTATGGTGGTATGGGTCCACGTGGGTGAAGGGATGAGGTTTGGACGTGGGGAGGAGCAGCCCGCTTGGTGGATGGAAGGGTTACAAAATGAGGTGATGAAGGTTGAAGAATGGGTTTGTTTATGGTTTTGGGAAGGGAGCTAGGAGGTGAGGTGGTTGGGAAGTGAAGGGTGATATAGGTTGATGATGATAATGGAGAGGTTGGGAGGAGAAGGGTTTCACGTGGAATGAAGGTGTATGGAGGTTATGGTGGGAAGTTTGCGGGAAATGGATCCGAGTTGACTCGGTTGATGGAGATGATGATGATGGAGGGTGGGAGCTTGAGGAAGGTGAGGTGTGTTGGTGAGTATTTTACGTGGAAGATGGAGGAAATATAGGTTGTGAGGGTGATGGAATGCAGAGGTTTAAGGTGTGGTGATCTCTGTTTGGAGTGGTTGTTGTTGGTGGAGCTTAGTTGGTGAAGGTGGAGATGGTGAAGATGGGAGATATGAAGATGAAGAGGATCACGGTGATCCCGCTTGAGCTCACGGTGAGGGGTTATGGTGGTGATGTGGGTGAAGGGTGGAAGAAAGGAGATGATGATGATGATGGATTATGGTGGTTTCACGTGGTTGAGGAGAGAGGGTGGTGATGGGTTGGTTCACGGTTTGCATGGATGGGGCTACGGTGGGAGGAGGTTTTGGTGGATGAGAAGGTAGATTGCTTTGGGTTCGTTGGGTTTGGGAGGAGAAGGATGGCAAGGGTTTTTTTTTTTTTGGGTGGTTACGTGAATGGAGGTTATGGTTGGCTTGAAGGTGTGTGGTGTGGATGATGAAGTAAGATGGTGATGAGTTAAGCGGGTTACGGTTGTGGTGGAAGTTCTTCTTTGGATTTGGAAGATAGGATGAAGGAGGGTTTGCTACATGAATGATGAAGATGAGGGGGCCCTGTTTGTGGTTACGTGAGTGGAGAGGTTGGATGAAGTTGTGTAGGTGGTAGTGGAAGAGGTTGGGGTGTGTTGGTTATGTTGATGGGAGGTTTAGAGGAGATGGATTTTTGGGTGGTTGAGAATGGAGACTCACGTGAGAGATGTATGGGAGATGGCGTTGATGTGGTTCCACCGGGATTCACGTAAATGGTGGAGGGATTAGAAGAGGGTGGTGTCTCACGATGAGGAGAGTGGAGTGCGTGTAGAAAGTGAGTGAGCAGGGAAAAAATTTAAAAAATATGTTGTGGGAGGAGAGTGGAGAGCGCCGAAAGTGAGTGAGCGGGAAAAATTTTTTTAAAAAATATGTATGTGGGTGTGTGGCTTTGGAAAGTGAGTGGAGAGAGATGATGGAGTGGGTGAGTGTGTACGTGAGTGAAGAAAAAAATGAATGTGTGCGGGTGAGGAAAATTAGTGAAATGTGAGTGGGGAACAATAGAAAGTGGAGACTTTTTTTTTTTTTTATATTTTTTTATATTTTCATTTTTTTCATTTATTATTATTATTATTATTTTTTATTTACTTTTTTTTAGCCTTGGTCAAAATTGGGTGTTCATTGCCATTTCTCTTTACTTGTTTCTTATTAGATAATAAGAAAATTGTAGTCTTCTTATTATCGTCGTAAGGAACGAGTAAAGACATGAACTCCAATTTTGTCCGGCAAAGCACAAGATGTAAATGCAAAACAAAGTAAGAACAATGATAGGAAGTTAAAATGCAATGAGCCGATGCGCTCAACAGAATTTAAAATGCATGGAGCCGATGCGCTCAAAGAAATTAAAATACATGGAGCCGATGCGCTCAACAGAATTTAAAATGCATGGAGCCGATGCGCTCAAAGAAATTAAAATACATGGAGCCGATGCGCTCATGCTCAACAAAAAATGAGAAAAATAAAATGCATGGAATGCATGGAGCAGCTGCGCTCAACAAAAAGCTCGACAGAAAGTAAAATGCATGGAGCCGATGCGCTCGACAGAATTTAAAAATGCATAGAATTGACAGAAATTTAAAATGCATGGAATGCATGGAGCCGATGCGCTCAGGAATTAAAAGACAGGAGCCGATGTGCTCAAAAGACAGGAATTAAAAGACATGAGCCAATGCGCTCAAAAGTAAATGACAGGAATTAAAAGACAGGAGCCGATGCGCTCAAAAGTAAATGACAGGAGCCGATGCGCTCAAAAAGTAAATGACAGGAATTAAAAGACAAGAGCCGATGCGCTCAAAAGTAAATGACAGGAGCCGATGCGCTCAAAAAGTAAATGACAAGAATTAAAAGACAAGAGCCGATGCGCTCAAAAAAGTAAAAAGAATGAATGCATGGAATGCATGGCGCGATGCGCTCAAAAGAATCGACAGATAATTAAAGTGCATGGAGCCGATCGCTCAGCAATTTAAAATGACAACGGGCAACTGAGTCCCGGAATTTAAAAGACAATGGGCAACTGAGTCCCGAAATTTAAATGACAATGGGCAACTGCGTCCCGGAATTTAAAAGACAATGGGCAACTGCGTCCCGGAATTTTAAAAGACAATGGGCAACTGAGTCCCGGAATTTAAAAGACAATGGGCAACTGAGTCCCAGAAAACAGGATTTTTTTCTCTTTTTTTTTTCTCTCTTTTTTTCGCTTTCTTTTTTTTATTTTTCTCATTTTCTAAATTTTATTTGAAAAACATTTGAACCAAGGACGACTTTGGAAAGCTTTGACCAATCAAACCTTGTTCACATGCTTTGGTGCTTTCCTTCTTCTTCTCCTTTCTTCTTTTTTTTTTTTTTTCTTTGTTTTTCGCTCTCAGTTCTCCTTTTGAGAAATGAGATGAACCATGGCTTGGTGATTCCTTGAGAGAAAATTTTGCCCAGGTGTTTAACATTGTCTCTCATTTAGTTGATTCCCCGCAACCGCTTGATAACTCGGTCCTTGTCGCGTTGCTACTTCCTTCAACATGACTTCTCCTTAATCCTTCAAAAATTTTGCCCCAAGTATGGCCAACTAAATGCAAACAAACGCCCTGTGTAGCGATCACACACAATTCAAAATTGCCCCAGTTTGGGTGCACCCTTCAAGGTGTTTAAACTGCCAACTTCCTCTCGAGATTTTGCCTATTCATTTGCCCTAACTTTTGTTTAGACCGACCTTTCGGTTTTCAGACTAACGGGCTTTTTTTTTTTTTTTTGGCTCGGGTACTTCCTCTTCCACCAATTGGGATTTCCAAGATCTCTTCGATCTGAATTGGTCAATAAGCAATTACCATTAGATGGTCAAATCATGGTGTTGTACTCATGGTCACTTTACCTGAAGCATTATGTCACAGACACTCATGAATCCAAAAAGTACAACAGGAAAGAAACGAACAACTTCCAGATTGTTCTTAGAAGTTCGACTACAGAAAGGATATTATTTACAACGGTTAAAGACACGGGAAATAAAATAGCAAGAAAATCAAAAGATTTTTTTTTCGCTTGAG
Organism: Ormosia semicastrata; assembly: GCA_029884595.1. NCBI lineage: Eukaryota > Viridiplantae > Streptophyta > Magnoliopsida > Fabales > Fabaceae > Ormosia > Ormosia semicastrata. The sequence goes on from JAQQTO010000059.1 coordinate 42,694,714, forward strand.
TTAAGATTCGACAACTGGACATCATTAATTATCAAACACCCCCCACACTTACTCTTTTGCACGTCCTCGGGCCAAACCAAAACTAGGGAACAAACAAAACAAACTCAAAAGGTAAAAACTCTAAAAGACTCAATGACATTCAAGAATGAAGAGCAATTTATAATTCAAGTAATTAAAACATTCATGAGATAACACATCTTCAAATCTCAAATCAACAAGTAAGGATACTTCAATTGAAAAACATGAGTAAAGAATGATAGATCCTCACAGAATTTATTCTCAGTCTCTCAAGTGTTTAAAAGGTAGGTATTTCACTCAATTCGACCCATGAAAATTGCACTACCATATGCTTGCTTATCTTCTACTTCTCCACTACTCAAAACACATGCACACACAAATCATGAGGACTTTATTCAAGGTTGTAGTGAGGTCAAGGTAAAGGTAGAAGTAATATGGATATGTCAAGTTAAATACCAAAGAGAATAGAAGAGCATCATGATACAGTTAGAGTGGAGAAGATGTTTGAGAACATTCAGTCTAACTTTCTTAAGATTTTCTTAGTTTGTTCTCACACAGGACAATGACCAATATCTAACTAATGTTTTGTTAAAGATCAATTGGTAGATTGAATTCCTTTAGGCTTAAACATTCTTCTTCTATTCCAGTTATTTCCAATCATTCACCCTCATTCTAGGTATGAATATATCACATGGTGCATTCTTTTGATTGTAGCAATAATCAGCTCTCTCTCTCTTTTTTTTTTTTTTTTATAGAAACATATTTTCTTTTTCTTTTTTTTCTTTTTTTTATAGAAATATATTTTCTTTTTCTTTCTTTTTTTTTTTTTATATATAACCAATCTGCACATGCACCCCCACACTTGTTCAAGAACTCATCAAATAACAAAGTCAATGCTCTCTTATTCCCTAAGGTTGGGTTAGAACATGGTTTTTCATTTAAGGCACGTAATGAGTTAGAAACAAAGAATGGTCAAATAAGCTCAAAGGGGTTAAGCAAAGGAAAATATGCAAGGTTGGCTATTTGGCTAAACTGGCTAAGAAAGAGGGCCTCAATCATGTTCATGCATGCAAGTGAAACGTAGCCTCAAAAAGAATCAAAGCAAGTTCTAGAGTGATCATTATCATGAGTGAAAATCACACAAGAAAGAAGAGAATGGTATAAATGTTGAATCCATCCATTAGGCTCAAGATCTCACAAGATATAGTTCTATCATTCTCAGTCCACCAATTCAACATCCATAACCAAACATATGATTTAAGAAAGAAGACAATTTACTCAATCATGCAAATTTTCTTGAATTTCAATTGCCACTTCCACACAAACTAGTTATCTACCCCAACTAAAATGCGTCTCAAGAGTAAAATCTACTCCCTACTCTGTCATCCTTAACTGGTTTAGAAAATTACCGACAAGCATGTAAACATATTAATACATACACACACCTTTTTTGTTTTGTTTTTTTTTTTTTAATTTTTTTAATTTTTTTTTTATATTTAGGCACACAACGATCCTTCCCCCAACCAGATCATAACATTGTCCTCAATGTGAAAAGAGATATAGAAAAGAGCAAAACAACACGATAAGAAGTGAATCAACGCCAAATAGAAATGAAACACACGATCAGTCTTTGCATCGACCACGATAAGAAGTGAATCAACACCAAGCGAAAAGAAGCACACCTTGTCGATTGCCACATCGACCCTAAAAAGAAATCGGATAATAGAACTTTAATACTTCCACAATTTAATACTAATTACTACCCTACCACTCCTTACTCTGCCACCAATTAAGATCGTCTCAAGATAAAAATTACTCCTTACTCGCCATCCTTAATCTTGGTTTAGAAAATTCGACAAACACAACAAACATATTGACAAACACACTTTTTGAATATTTTGTTTTTTTTTTTTTGTTTTTGTTTTTATTTTTTTTGTTTTTGTTTTTTTTTTTTTACACAACCATCCTTCTCCCCAACCAGATCATAACATTGTCCTTAATGTTAAAATATAGATGAGTAAAGGATAGAATTACCTTTGGAGAAAGCGGACACAAAATTAAACGAAACAAAGTACAATAAAATCAAACCGATTAAAGAGAAAGTGTCGGATCTGTCTTGCTTCTCTTTTTACTTCCTTATTTGCTTCCTATTGACCAATCTATCGAGCCAATACCTTTTATCGTGTACATACTCAAAAGCTTCCAATTTATCAATGAGCTCATCAATAGTGGAGGCGAGAGATAAGAAGTTGTCTTCTTAGAAGGAGTGATAAATTTACGTTCCATGACTTTGTCAAGAAAAAATAACAAAAGGTCAAAGAAATTATTAACATTCAACAAACCAATGGGTTTATGGTGGATGTTTGATTTCACCAGAGACAATTTGAAAAATTTCTTCCAAAGTACCAAAACCACCTGGTAAGACAAGAAATGCATCAATTGTCACCATTATTTTCATGCGTCCATGCATGGATGTTACACAATTTCTTCTCCAATTGTCTTGCCGGTGATGTTACTTTCGACTAAAGGTTTAGGAATAACACCTAAAACACGATTTGCCTCCTATAAAGAGCAAGTGAAACGAGCCCCCATTAACCCACGACAACCTCCCCATATACAAGATGAATCTTCCTCGCAACAAGTGCTCGACCAAGAGTACTAGCTGCGTTTACAAACTCTAATCCCTTCCCATAACTCGACCCACAAAAAACACAGACATTTCTTAGGTTACGAATAGCAGGCCCCATTCTATACCCTTCTTCTCTTTGAGTGTTTCTGAGTTGAAGATGAAGGAGAAAATAGAGTGTTTAAATAAGAAAAAGAATGGAAAGGAAATAATTGCACCTAGAAGGGTAGGTCGGCTGTTGTCAGAAAAGGTTGAATTTAAGAAACATAAAATCTTTTTTTTTTAACCTTTTTTTTCTTTTTTCTTTTTTTCTTTTTTTTTTCTTCTTTTTTTTTTAACTTTTTTTTTTTTTAAAAATCATCAGGGTAAAGAAATCGAGAAACCCCCGAAGGATCCCATCCAAAAGATCGTCTGTCCAAAATCATACAAAGATAAAAAAAAATTACATACCTTTATGTACGGGTTTCATGGCAGATCTTTATACTTTGCGTCATGAGTGCAAGTAATACCAAGCGGCTCACCAATCTGGGCATTCTTCTCCCTCCCGCTTGTGGGATATTTTGGATTGAGCTACGACGCCACTAATTAAAGTGCGTAAATCGCAATGACTACCACCAACGACCACGGCCGGTGAGAGGTCATTTGAAGAGCCCATGGCATTAAATCACGGATTCACTCGGAGGCATTGTCACGCGAGAATGCAAACACGGGACGCTTCTTTACGTCCATCAACAAGCGAGCCTTTGGTTAAAACACAGGAATGCTTGCGCGGCTCTCTGCAGAGCATGGCACACGAACCTTATTTACCGACCGGCGTGCGAAGGTCCACCCGAGTCAATGACGGTGCCCGCCACTCCACTAGCGGGGCTCTAATCTAATTAAAGACCAAGTACAACCGAAGTTTCGCCCTTTTTTCATTTTTTTCATTTGTTTTTTTTCATTTTTTTTTCATTTTTTTTTGAAAGATAATATATACATGTTGTTGTGATTGTGGCTCACATCTTCCTCTAGTTTCACGTCCGAAGCGCTAAACGCCTTCTATGAGTCGAGGATAAGCTTCCCATCCAATTTTCTTATAAATTGGCAAACGGTCTTTTTGAGTCGATTCCCAAGAGGGCGTAACGCTCTTGCTCGTCCTTGAAGAGATTCCACAAACTAAGAAGTTCACATTTGCACAACTCCACAAGAATGCGTCTCAAGAGTCAATAAGATATTATCTAATGACTCCTTACTCGATCCATTCTTAACGAAGAATATTTTATCTTCTCTATTTACAGAAACCATCCCCAAAGAGTGACATCGCGTGTTGCAATTCCATCGTGCACACTTGTAACAAACTTTCATTCTTTTTGCTCTTCTCCTTTTTGAAAATGAACTTTTACCGAGACCAGGCATGTATGGGACAAATGAATCGAAGATTCACCGCCTAAACGAACCTTTGCTTCGATTATCCAGCGTATATCTTCTGGGATGCCCTTATACATTAACAATCTCAGTCTTTCACACCTCGCTTCATAGACTTTTGTTAGAGCATTTAGAGGGAGAGAAGGAAAATATTTTCTTAGATTTGAGAGAATGACATCCATTTTGAAAGGAGAAGAAATCGGTTATTATGGGAAAGCGAAAAACAAATCGACACGAGAGTCACGGAGTACCGTTATCCGCCATTTAACCCAAGAACACAGAGAACTCAACAACTTGATGTTCCGAGAAAATGGTTGAGTCTTGGTCCATTAACTTTAAGTACAATACCATTCCTAGGATTCTCAATGTCTATGGCCCCACAAGATACACGTGTTTGACAACAAAGAAACGCGCCTCCTAGATCTCAATTTTCTAAGGAGTAGGTGCGGATGAGAATCTTAAAGCAAAACTTTATTGACCAATTTCCGCAACTTTTGCAAAAGGTGTGTCGGACCTTGAATAAAGAAGGCCAATAAAATTCATCGCAAGATTTTCGCATGATTGTTGTCATTGAAAAAAAAAAAAGTGACCTCCACGTGCTTAGATAAAGTTTAATGGCACTACCTACCTCATTGTCATGGGTACACACTGTTGTCTTTTTTTTTTTTTTTATTCATAATGCGTATGGAGAAAACGGTAACATCATACAAGGAATGTCATGCATAAAATGAGATGAATGAAATGAAAACATTTTCTTTTCAAATGCATGGAATGAAATGCATGATTTTTTTTTTTTTATATATATTTTTTAGAATGCTAAAGATGCCATGCATGAAAATTTTTTTTTTTTTTTATGAAAATGCCTGATTTATCTTTTATTATTATTTTTTTTTCAAATGCTAAGGATGGCATGAAAATGCATGATTTTTATTTTTTTAAAGAATGCTTGGAGTGTCATGAAAATGCATGATTTTTTTTTTTGAATGCTAGGAATGCATGATTTTCTTTATGCAATGTCATGAAAATGCAAGTTTTTTTTTGAATGCTGGGGATGTTATGCATGATTTTTTATATGCAATGTTATGAAAATGCAATTTTTTTTTTGAATGCTAAGCATGTTTGTGAAAATGCAAGCAATGAATAATTTCTTTTTTTTTATTATTCTTTTCTTTTTGATTTTTTTTTTGCAAGAATGAATGATATAAGAGAAAAGAAAAAGAAAATACGCTCCCTTTTGTGCCCTAGCCAAGTGGAACCTAAGATTTGACAATCACTATGTTCAACCTATCAGTGCAAGATTTTCGGGACAGGTCTAAACTTCTAAAAGTCACGGTTCCCAGATTGCCCTTATCTATAAAGACAAGGTCCCAAATCATGAATTAATCACAAGTAGGGATAAACCCTCTCAATATGATTCGTCCATGATAATGGTAACAAACTGAGTGGTGTCTCAACAAATGTCAAGTGAGCATAAAGCCCCTCAATAACAAAAGCGAGACCCCTCCTACTCTCGGGTTCGCCTGAGACTCGGGTATAGAGCCCAAAAAGTGTGTGAGGTAAGTGATAGTGATGTGTGTGAGGGAGCATACAAACTGTACAAAAATTTTAAAAGATAAAACTACCCCAACCTGAGAAAACATATATATACAATAACCAGGCAGCAATCATCTATCCTAAGGTTTCAACAATTATGCACAATTAAGTACAAATTATATACAAGTATATCAGGTCAAAATAAACACAGGGATAACGCTATCAGATATTTACATAGAACAAAATAAATGAAATCCATTTACAAACAAGGATAAAAAGGGTAAAATAAATAAATAAAAATTATTAACAATTTGCACAACTAACAACGACAGGCTTGACTCTCCAAATATCCCCAGTGGAGTCGCCATCTGTCGCGGCCAGAAAATCGCGGCGGAGGGGGAACAAGCAACTCGATCGGATTTTAGAAATATGAAATTGAGAAAATGGAGTCGCCACCAATTTTATTTGAATTTGGAAAAATTGGAAAACCTCTCTTTGAAAATGGTCTTTGGAACCAGATTGGATTTAAGTCGGTTATGCTTAGGGAAGGGTGAAAACTTAATCCCACAAAGACCCACTAACGCACTTCGTCATAAGACGGTACCTTAGATTAATTGTGCAAATTATTAACAATCTTTGAAAATATTTATTTTACCCTTTTTACAAAAGCATTATAACTATTTATAAAAGAAAAATCACAAATTATGAAAATTTAAATTTGGGCTTGACAGAAATGAAATTCTGCTCCTACGTATCCCCTGGTGCAATGGGGAACTCAAAGTTACGTAGTTCTTTATAAAATAAGTGTGAGTTAATTGATTTTAATTAAAAAAATATTTGAAAGCGAATCCATTCTTGCACAGGATTCAAGTTAGCACTAGGCTACTCAATAAGCCCTTATGATCCACAAGATAATGAAGATAGCATTCGCTATTCAATCATCATCGTGGTCATTGCATGGATTAAAAGATTTTTTATTTTATTTTTACTTTTTTTGTTTGTTTGTTTTTTTTTTTTCACAGGATTCAAGTTAGCACTAGGCTACTCAATAAACCCTTATGACCCAAATGACAATGAAGATAGCATTCGCTACTCAATCATCGTCATTAATCATTGCATTAATTAAAATATTTTTTCTCCCTTTTTTAAAAGGGGCATGCACAAAGACAAACAAGTACACACGATTTTTCATGAACTAGATAAATAATAATAAAAGCAAGATTAAACATGAACATCTCAAATCAAACCACTCAAAATAAATTTTATTTTATTTTCATATATTTTATCCTTTTTTATTTTTTTTCATTTTTTACTCTTTTTTTTTTTTGCTTTTCATTAATCACGAAACACAACACAAAACATACCATAAAATGAACATCAAACAAGAATTAATCCTGAATACACAAACAATTAAACTCAAATTATATTTTTTGTTTTATTTTTTTTTTTTTTTATTTTTTTTTTTGTTTTTTTTTGTATTGTTTACCTTTTCATTTTTAGACTTTTTATTTTTCACCTTTAAAGTTTCAATTACAAATTTTTTTAAAACCTTTTATCTTTGAGAAGGAAAAAAAAAAAAAAAACTAGTACCTCAAACTCAATGACAACACACGTAAAAAGGTTGGCAAAAATAAAAAAAAGCAATGACCTAATATCTCGCCATTTTTTTTTTTTTTTTACTTTATTCTTTTCTTTTACTTCATTTGAACTTAACAATTGAAAAGGAATGAAGCAGAAAGCAAACAGAGAGGGAACCTCAACGCAGGGGAAAGGCACGAGAGGGAGCTCGTGATGCTGGGTGGACGAACGGTTGGGCGTGGATGACCGAGTTGACTCGGTTGGAGTCGGAGGAAGCGATTCGGGTTCTCTGCGACTAGAGACGTCGTGGGCATGGTGGTTCACGCTTGGAGTAGTGCTTGCATGGCTGCTAGCGAAGATGAAAACGGTGGGGGCCTGGATGGATGTTGGGGTGATGGTGAAGCTTTCTTTGTGAGTGGGAGGTCGATGGAGGAGTTTGTAATAATGGTTTCAAGTGCATGGGTTGATGGTGGAGTGGTGGAGTTTGACGTTGGTGCATGGAGTTGAGGTGGTGGCTGGTTTGGATGGTTACGGGAGGGAGCTTGGGAAGCGGGGGTGATGTTTACGGTTGAGAGGCTTGGATGGGTGATTAGTTGGTGGCGTTTATGGGAGGCTAAGATAGGAGTTAAGTAGGGTTGTGTGGAGGAAGATGAAGGGAGGTGGCTACGTGAAGGGGTGCAAGATGGTGATGTTCACGTGGAAGTTGGTTGTTTGAGGTTGGTTATGGTTGCATGGTGGTTGTGGGTGGCCACGGTTGCATGGTGGTTGTGGGTGGTGGTTGAAGGTGATGGAGGTTATGGTGGTATGGGTCCACGTGGGTGAAGGGATGAGGTTTGGACGTGGGGAGGAGCAGCCTCGCTTGGTGGATGGAAGGGTTACAAAATGAGGTGATGAAGGTTGAAGAATGGGTTTGTTTATGGTTTTGGGAAGGAGCTAGGAGGTGAGGTGGTTGGGAAGTGAAGGGTGATATAGGTTGATGATGATAATGGAGAGGTTGGGAGGAGAAGGGTTTCACGTGGAATGAAGGTGTATGGAGGTTATGGTGGCAAGTTTGCGGGAAATGGATCCGAGTTGACTCGGTTGATGGAGATGATGATGATGGAGGGTGGGAGCTTGAGGAAGGTGAGGTGTGTTGGTGAGTATTTTACGTGGAAGATGGAGGAAATATAGGTTGTGAGGGTGATGGAATGCGAGAGGTTTAAGAAATTTGTGGTGATCTCTGTTTGGAGTGGTTGTTGTTGGTGGAGCTTAGTTGGTGAAGGTGGAGATGGTGAAGATGGGAGATATGAAGATGAAGAGGATCACGGTGATCCGCTTGAGCTCACGGTGAGGGGTTATGGTGGTGATGTGGGTGAAGGGTGGAAGAAAGGAGATGATGATGATGATGGATTATGGTGGTTTCACGTGGTTGAGGAGAGGGTGGTGATGGGTTGGTTCACGGTTTGCATGGATGGGGCTACGGTGGGAGGAGGTTTTGGTGGATGAGAAGGTAGATTCTTTGGGTTCGTTGGGTTTGGGAGGAGAAGGATGGCAAGGGTTTTTTTTTTGGGTGGTTACGTGAATGGAGGTTATGGTTGGCTTGAAGGTGTTGTGGTGTGGATGATGAAGTAAGATGGTGATGAGTTAAGCGGGTTACGGTTGTGGTGGAAGTCTTCTTGGATTTGGAAGATAGGATGAAGGAGGGTGCTGCTACATGAATGATGAAGATGAGGGGGCCCTGTTTGTGGTTACGTGAGTGGAGAGGTTGGATGAAGTTGTGTAGGTGGTAGTGGAAGAGGTTGGGGTGTGTTGGTTATGTTGATGGGAGGTTTAGAGGAGATGGATTTTTGGGTGGTTGAGAATGGAGACTCACGTGAGAGATGTATGGGAGATGGCGTTGATGTGGTTCCAGCCAGGATTCACGTAAATGGTGGAGGGATTAGAAGAGGGTGGTGTCTCACGATGAGGAGAGTGGAGTGCGGTGTTAGAAAGTGAGTGAGCGGGAAAAAAATTTAAAAAAATATGTTGTGGGAGGAGAGTGGAGTTAGCGCGAAAGTGAGTGAGCGAGGAAAATTTTTTTTTAAAAAAAAATATGTTGTGGGTGTGTCTTTGGAAAGTGAGTGGAGAGAGATGATGGAGTGGGTGAGTGTGTACGTGAGTGAAGAAAAAATGAATGTGTGCGAGGTGAGGAAAATTAGTGAAATGTGAGTGGGGAACAATAGAAAGTGGAGACTTTTTTTTTATATTTTTTTATATTTTCATTTTTTTCATTTATTATTATTATTATTTTTTTATTTACTTTTTTTTTAGCCCGGTCAAAATTGGGTGTTCACAGACCTTATCCTTTTTCTTTTCAGGAAAAGGAACGTAATACACTTGTCTCGCAGAGGAAGCAAGGATAAAAGGATCAAACCTCTCGTATCGTCTAGTATGTCGAATCTCTACAATCTTATAATTTTTGTGAACTCTTGTACCTCTATTAATCATATGATCAAACCATTCACATTTAAAAAGAACAACTTTTTTTTGGTTCCCCAGAATATTCTAACTCAACTACATCTTTTAGTATTCCATAATAGTCATTCTCATTTTCACCATTAGTTGAGCCTTTAACACACACATCACTATTAATTGTTTTCTTCCTATCTGACCATGCATCTGTGTGAAATTTATATCCATTGACAAAATACATTGGCCAAGATGTCACACATCTACATTGCCCTGGATATGTTCCTTGAGGAGTCACTGCCATTACCCTATATAAGATGCATTATTGCACAAATTTAAAACATGTATGCTCCAGACAAAAAGAAATAGGACCCTACCTACTTTCTTCCTAAAGAAAATCTAACCTTTTTGACCAAAATAAAGATCAGCATACTTTTCTAAAGATAATAATGGCTTTATAATTTTATAACGTGAACAAAATAAAAAAAAAGTTTGCCCAAAAACAAGACAACTTGCCGTGGCTATTGTCCAAACAAAGTTTGGACAAAAACTCCATTAAAACATTCTCATATTCAATATACACATAGAAGATGAAATACAAATTTAGAAGTAAGGAACTTGGTTTGACCGTGTGATAACCAAGCAATAACACAATAAATTTTCATACTTCTCATCATTTCTAACATCAGAAGTTTAATTTAAAAATCACTAGAAGAAGACAAATAAATTCAAGCCATTAAACACTACTGTGCCCTAGATTGACCGTAGCTTCCACATATGTAGAAACCAGAATCTTTGTTTTAATTTCAATGGGAAAAAGAATAGTAATTTGAAGGCAAAACCCCTACCTCAAATTCCTTGATTTTCTTCCTTTTACCTTCACTTTATCCTCCCCTTTTCTCTCCTTTGTGAGCTCGTTTTTGCTGCTGAATATACTCTATTTTTGCCTCTATTTTTAGAGGTAAAACCATGTGATAAAAGGACAAGGAAGAAGGGAGAACAATGTTTAAAATGGATGGAAATAGATGAGTGAAAATGAAAGACAAAGAATGGAGAAATAAGGATTTTCTTCCACCGTGAATGCTCTGAAATTTTGACCGCTAAAAAACGTGAAAAGGAAGGGGAAAAGGTGAGAATGTGGTTAAGAATTATCTAGATAAAGGTAATAATATGTGTGGTGGTGGGTGTAAGAAAATATAAGTAAAATTTTTATACTGAAACTTTATGTCTCTTATGTACATTTTAAACTTTCTGTTTTTAGTTAGTATCACTAATGCCCTGGCATGATGCATGTGCTATCTGAGTAATGTTTGAGAAAAGTGTTTTTTTTTTGGATGGTAAACTAATGCAAATGCTGATCTTTAATGCTATTTGTGTTTTTAGTTAGTATCACTAACTGCTATATATATATATATATATACACTCTTTGACTTCCAATTCTAAATAATCAGATATACAGTTGTTTGAATCTGATGTCTTTAGCGCTACAAACTGCCTTATTGAACGGATTTCAGTAACTAATTGGTGGATTTTCCAAGCATAATTTTATTGGTTCAGAATTAGAAAATTTCCCAAGCATATTGTTATAGTCAATTTTATTTTGTGGAAGTAGCAATGAATAATTCCTATGTCTTGTCTTATTGTGTATTTTCCTTGAAACTCAATGGAAGTAGCAATGAATAATTCCTTTACTGCTTGGTTAGTTGTCTTAATGTGTATTTTCCTGTGTCTTGTGAAATTCCTATCTTGCTCCCTATTCCTGTGTGTTATGCTTAGGAATAGCTTATTATTTTATTGCTAATTGTTGACTCTTCCTCATATGTGTTTTCAGAATTACCTTGATGCATCCTCTCAAACATTTAGGTTCATTTGCCTTGCCTTTAACAATTTCTTCATATAGTAGATCTGTTTATATATATATATATATATATATATATATATATATATATATATTCATCTATACTGTGAACAAAATATCCTTCCCTTCTTTGATAACGAAGTATAGCTGATAATTTATCTTCTCTAATTCCATGGTTATTGAAGGCCCTGATTGTTATTGGCTTCATTTTACGAGTAGAATCCATGTCAAATGTTGTGTTCATTGTTTCATTGAGCGGAGGAAAAGCTAACTTTTCGCACGTAGAGGGTGGGTGATTATAAGAAAGCATACGTGATTTCAAGCCTTCTAGATCTTGATGAGGAAAACTTTTTATTCAAGCTTGATGGGGACTTCTAATCTTAAGGTTGTTCGAGTCACTTTGTTTAAATATTTTTTAAACGATTCAAAGCTATTAAATGGGAGATGTCAAATGGGGCAATGTATATATAATAGTTTGGGATCCTTATTTTGTTTTATCCTTTGGTTTTAAGATCTGGTTTGTCTGATTACCCATGAAATATGTATCTTTTATAGTAGAATCATGTAGCATGTTGTGATTCTTTGATTTTGTTTTTAAATGAAATTGTATCTTTTATAGTCACTCATTAGCATTTTGTGATTGACTTTGGACTTTGTTTTTTAAAAAGGAAGAATGCAAACATATGGCTGCAGGGTGTGATTTTTAGGTTTGTAAAAATGGAAACTCACATCTTTGTTTCTACCTTTAATTCCTATGAGATTTTCCAAAGGGTTAGCTTATGTGCCTCCTGCATTATAGATTTTCCAGAGGGTTAGCTAATGATATCCAAAAATGAAAGTACATCATAGAAAAGAAAAAGAAAATCTCAGCATACAGTGATGCATAACACACAAACTCACACATAATAGTATATTCATGCTTTCATTTTTTGGTATATGTACTCATGCTTTGATATGACACACTTCATGACCAAGACCACACGGGAGAGAGAGGGATTGAAACATCATGAGAAAGTGAGAGACGATAAATAAGAAAAGAAAAGTATAATGATCACAAAAAATGTAAGTACATTATAGAGAATAAAAATAAAATCTAAGCAAATAGCAATAGATAAAACACAAAGATATAATATCTCCTACACATTTTTGTTTTCCCATTTGCGAAATCAATTCTTGGCCATGACAGAGTTAATCTCTTTGAATCTTGCTCGGATGTCCAGCTTAACAAAACATTCTAGATCTTCATAAAGGAGTGTGTCAATATTTTTCCCTCTTAATTAGTTCACTTAATGCCTATGAGGCTATTCAGAACCAGTCAGTAGCTTTGGATCTGTTCCATCTTTGAGGATGTTGGCACCAACCACAGTAGTTGACTTCGCTTCTTTGGTAAGTAATGATGCTTTTGGTACATCAATGGCACACCCCCTTTGGATCCTTTCTTTGCCTTGCCAATGGCAAAAGTCAGCTAGCATGCAGCCCCAATTGTTTCCTTTGTTATAAGAATGTTTTTGATTGACTTGGAAACATTCATCTCCATGACTCTATCCCTGCAACATTATTTGTATAATTTTCCTAGGAATAACACTATTCCTGCAACATTATTTGTATAACGTGGACAATAATTAACATGCATCAAAACAAATGAACCAGAACATAGTTTATGTCCTCCACTGTGTGTATAAATAATACATAGTCAAATTTCCTAATTTCTCCATAGATATACAAGGGACAGTTCACATGAATTTGTAGATTTCCCTGTAATATAGATTCTCCTCAAGGCTGGGTTGTTCCAAAACTGTCAGCCATGTGCTGACATTAGGAAATAAGCTTTCAGGTGTACAATGAGCATATGAATGTCAGGTGGTGGTAGCTTTGTCTATCTTGAAAATGCAGTTACTGCTGGGACTCTTAATGATGCAGTTTCCTTGAAGCCTTATAGCTGATAACTATAACTTGACAACTAATACAGAGACACTTTAAAAAAAAAACAATTGATGCAATTCCTCGAAGCTTTGTGGTGTGTGTGTTTTCATATGCCTGTGATCCATTTGCTTGATATATATTACTTATATTGGCTTATATGACCTTTAAAATCCATATATTCTGTTTCCCCTTATTCTTTAATTTAATTTTATTTTTTATAGTTTTTTAATACCTTTCTTCTAAAATATTTTTAGGGGGCATGCAGGTGCATTTGTTAGATATGCAAAGGGATTGAAAACCTCATAAGAGCTTTCTTTTTTGCTATCTGTTAGTATTCTTAGTTGGCTGCTTCTTAAAGGATGTCTTATTTTTTGTCTCTGTATTTCCTTTCCTTTTTAATGAATTCTTTCCTCCCAAAAAAGAAAAGTAAGCTTCCTCCCTCTCTTGCCTTTATATTCTGATGCATGTTCTATTTTACTTTTAATCTGGCATGGGAAAAAACTTTGTTAACTCTGGTTTTTAAAGAAGCACACCCATTGCAGATTGTCATATGATTTCAATTATTTTTAACTGCTACTAACCTTGCTTCCTACATAATACCTTCTCATAATCTATTTATTTCTTCCCCACCATTCTTTTTCTGCTACTACAATTTAATTTTGAAATTGCTAGACGACCATCTGACCTTAGGTACTTAGAATTCCACGGGTTGTTTGTTCGGGATTAAAAATTATGCATTGTAATGCTTGATTGTCACAAGTTTTGGGTCCGGGTTCACACATTGATTTTCTGTTTCAGCTTGAAGGGGTTCAAACATTAATTTTGTTATGTTTTATATTTCAACTTGAGAACATTGACCCAGAGCTAAAGTCCTTGGAGTTATATAATCCAATAGCTTTACAACGGCTTTTGTGCTCAAGGAGGCCTTACAACTTGAACCAATGAACATTCAAATCTTCTGTCAGCACATCCCCTTGCCTTTCATTCACGTTGGCTAAACATTTTAGAATTGTTTCTTATAGTTAGTAAGATCTATTTTATCATCAATTTATATCTCAAATTCCATAGGAGATGCTTTCGTACTTGATTATCTTCATTATTGGATTGTATACTAGAGCTGTAAACGACATGGTTGACTTTGCACGTAATGATGGAGAGTTTCTATGCCATCTTTTATTAAGTAGTCCACCTACTTTGTAACACAGTTATGATTGGGCTCTTTTTCTACATTTTTTTTCAATCTTTTACACTTTTGTATATTGTTAGTTTTATTTTATTTAAAAATGGTGTATTAACTAAAGTATTTTTTTTTTTGTTGTAATACAATTGCTTAATGGAGATTTTGCTCACTTGATTTGGTGGTAAAGACTTTGTAAATACATTGTATCCATTGTTATGATTTTTTTGCTAATTTTGTATCTATTGCTGCAATAAAATTTTCTCTCTATATATATATACTTAACAGATTATGTTTTTATTTGTCAAATGTACACAATAGTAAATATTGTAATCAAATTCTCTAGAGTCATTGAATATGATATGCAAAGTAAATCATTTATTGATTTCCTTGGTAGATATAATATGCGTTTGATACATCTCTTTCTCAGTGCAACTTTATTTGGGGTGTGATTATTTTTTAGAAAATAAACAAGTTTTTTTTAAAAAAAATTCACTTAAAAAGAGATTAATTATAAATTATTTTGAATACAAAGTGAATTAATTCAAATATGTATTTATTGTTAAAAAATATTTTAATAAAGTATGTTACATGCTTAGCAATTTAAGGTTTTAATGTTAGTTTGAGATATTAATCAAGCAATAACAATGTGTAATGAGATTAGGTTAATTGTAAATAAAATAAGGATGAAAATTATAACAACACTAATTATACACAAAAAATATTTCAAAATATATGGCATGTTTATATAACAACTGATTTAAATTTTTAAATTATTTTGTTAACTACATTTCATCTTCTCTTTTTTCATATTGATACCTTAAAATTAATAAATAATTTTTATTTATATCTTAAAAATATAATTTTTCCTTATCAACCCTTTGCATTTCTAATTTGTCGATATATTCTTTTTATACAAAAGTTTATATTGTTAAATTCTTTTCTTATCACAAAAAATAAGTTGCATGAATATTTATATCATTTATATTAATTTATCAAATAATAAGTTGTTAATGACATAAACTTTTTCGTTTGGGTACCTAATCAACCATACTTTTATATTTTATATTTTTTAACAAAAAAAGTTTATTTTAATCTTAAAAGAGATTTCTTGTATTACTAAGAAGCACACATGTGTATATTTTTGTAAAGAAGCATGAATCAGATAGAATTATACGACTGATTATACAATCTTTGATATTTTTATACTTAAAGTTATGCATCCAGTTACAATTTTCTTCTTGAATTGTGAGTTTTTTTACAAAGATATCATGTATGTTGGTTCTTTAGAAGATTGTTTTGCACTTGAACTAATTATTTTTGTTTTTTTATACTTCATTTATATTTTGGCTTAATTAGTCATTATGAACACTACTTTTAATTATTTTTTGGTAGAAAAAGGTTAGGCAGGAAAACATAATCTCTTAGGCTGAGTCGCGATTAAGTGAAGCTCTCACCAACATACTATTTGTAACAGCACACTACTTTTTATTTATGTGTTGCTCAGTTCTATCTCATTTTTTTCTAAAGATAAGTTTTTGTGATTGATAAGGTAAAGTTAAAATTAATTTCTATGTTTGTGTAGATGAGTAATTTTTCTCATATTTATTTCTCAAATATACTTTATCATAAAAAAAAATAAAAATTTATCTATCATTTTATATATTCTAAATCTATTAATTTAAAAATCTAATTTTTATAATTAAAGATGATTGATAATAACTATAATTAAAATAATCTTAATTATTAAAATAATAATTACACACAAAATAAATTAAATTCACCCGTGCATCTCACGAGTCTCATACTAGTTAGTAAACATTTCACGAAAAAGTTTGCATAAAATTCGTTTTTTTATACTATTTAAATTAAATAAACTATTTTAAAATTATTTTTTAATTAATATATTCAAATATAAAATTAATTTTATAATAATAAATTAAATAATAATTAATTATTAAAATAATAAAAAATTACAATTAAACAAAACACACCAAAATTATTAGTTATGTCAATATAAGCTATAATGTACAGTACAATCCACTAAGTGTGTGTTTAAAAAGTTGTGAAAATTTGATTATGTTTAATAATTGATTATTGTATAAATTTTTTTATTATAATGATTATAATTTATTATAATAAAATATTTTATGTTTTGATATATTATTTGAAAAGTGATTTTAATTTAATATGATTCGTTTAGATGATATAAAAAATTATTTTTATGTATTAAATTACTAAAATAGATATAAAAATATTAAAAAAATTATTTGATTAAGAACAAAATAATATTTACATATAAAAATGTAAAGAATAATCTATATGTTTGAAATCATAAGTTTTAGGGTGTGTTTGGGATATGCAAAAATTTGATTATTAATAATCGATTATATAAAAACTTTTTGTTATAATCGATTATAATTGATTTATTTTTATGTTTGGATCATTAGTTGTAAAGTGATTTTAAGTTAATCGATTCGTTTGGATGATATAAAAAAGAATCACTTTTATACATTAAATTACTAAAATAGGTATAGAATGATTAAAAAAATTATTTGAAATAAAATGGTATTTACATATCAAAATGTAAAAATAATCTATTTAAAATCATAAATTTTAATTTTCGAGTATTATAAAAATGTTTTAAAAAGTTTTTATTTTACATTAAATTTCGTATAAAGCGAAAGCTAATTTTATCAAAATTAAAATTATTATAAATAAATTTTTTCCAAAAAAACTAAGCAGAAGAAGCTTAAGCAAACGCACTTAATCTTTAACATTATAAAAAATAACTTTAAAAAATTTTTATAATACATTAAATTTCATGCAAAAACTAAAACTAATTTACCCTTCATATTATAATACTATGCAAACAATTTTTTTTTTAAAAAAAAAAGTTATTTACACAGTAATTTAAGATCAATCAAACACACACTAAATCTTATCTTTAGCCGATTTTTTTAATGTGATTAATTTTTTTTTAATTATCTCATTAAATTCACTAATTTAATAGGTCAAAATACGACTGAACCACGAAACTTCCTCACCCACATCTTTCTCAATCAAAAATCCTTAATACCAAATCGAAAAACCCTAATCCGAATGGTCGGTGTGAGCTTCCTTTGACTTGAATGCTTCTTCTCACTGTTTTCATCTCAGTTCAGGCACAAGGTAAGTATGAATCTCGACGATACCTAAGTTTTGTTTACCTTATTTGATATTTCATTATTTCTTTGGCTCAAGGTAATTTCTTTTCTGGCATATGTAGCTTGGCCATTCTTGCTGATTTTGACATTGTGGTTTCATCACAGTCTCTCTCCCAATATTATAAGAATTACGGGCTTCTTTTCTTCTTATGTTAAATCCTCTTATTTTGAAAAAAAAAATTTATATATGTCAAATTTGCAGACACCCTTTGAATTGGTCTCATCAATCATAGCTAAAGTGTTATGTTTCCAATTCTTCTTCAGTATCAATATGTATGAGATGTATTATGTTTCTTATTTTAGCTATTACCTGGTCATCTGTTACTTTGCTCTATATATGCTTATGTTTTTCAGTTGTCGGATTTTGTAACCCATTTCTAAAATTGTGATTGTTGCTTGGGTTTCTTACAAATAATAATATTACAAATAATATTTTCATGTTTCTCAGTTGCTACATTTGTTTGAAAGGTGCTCAAGTACGCCGGAAGGAGGAGCTAGAATCATCCTTATCAGTTCTTGCTCTGCTTTCATAGGTGATTTGAGGGTGAAATTTATTATTTTTGCTTTCATTCTAAATTTGGGTTGAAGATGTAATCTTGTGTGGTGTAGTGATTTGAGTAATGTATAATCATATTAAATGATGTATTTGTATACTTGCCTACAACCTGTTTGATTAGATGTCTGAACTTGTGTTGTTTGGTTAAAAACGAGTTTTGGTGTTTGTCTTAAGTAGCCCTCCTTCTTTCTTGTGTTTTTTGTTGCTGTCACACATTCATTACAGTCAGATTACTTCTATAGTTCATGTGATTTTTTAATGTAGTGTCAAATCTAAGGCAGTTATCCAAAATCTGTAAAATCTGTGCAGAGTCATCTAATGACATATCAATTCCTATTAATCCATGCAAAGGACTGTTACTTCTGAAGCTCTGGTAAACATGACAAATCTACCTGCTAGATACCGTGGAATTTGTGCTTAATTAAGATTAGTGTTGCACTGCTTCCTATTATCATGCAAACACATGTGCAAAGTATGGAATTTTGATTTGACTTAGTTATGGTAGGATAGACTTAGTATGTGCAAATTTCTCCTTGTGTGATCTTGAATCATAAATTGAGTCTAATTTTTTTTTTAGTGGACAATGTTGAAATTAAAATAAATGGTTCAAGTTATTTTTCAGTGAGTCAGCCCATAAAATACGTGAGTCAAGTTTTTTAGTGGGCCAGTCCATGAGTGGACTAGGGCTAGCCCATTAAACAAGTGGGCCAAATTAAGATTTTTTATTGTGGGCCAGTTCAGGGGCTAGTCCTAGCCCACTTGACCCTGTGGGCTTTTGGCCTTGTGAGTTTTTGATCTTGTGGGCCTTTTGGCCTTAGCTACGTGGGCTAGGGTTTGATGGGGTGGATTGGGTCTTTTTGACAGCTCTATCAGTTATGTTATCAACTCAATATGACCGAGTTGAGCTGGTCAACTTTTATATAACTTGTTTGAGTCAGCTATGGTTATTAACTCAATTGACTCTCCAATTTTTCACAGATTAGACTGCTTAAGAATAAATAAGTATATTATATAAATTAATTACTTATGAATTTTATTAACTTGGAATTAAATTATAGTTTTAGTAATTTTTATATTTTATTTGTATTTTTTTATTAAGTTCATTCATCTATTTATTTAATTTTATTTATTTGCATTGAAGCCCACCGAAGGCACCAGAACCCTAGTGCTAGTACTAGGACTAGCACTAGTACGCAGCAGCATTGACTCTGAAGCTTGCAGTTTTGGAGCGTCTTATTGAGTTGAGGCTAAGGGCAATGACAAGGCCTTACGGTGTGAAGGGGAGGAAGCGAAAGCACGTGGAACCCAAGAATGACCGTGAAGATGAAGACGAACAAGCACAACCAAAGAGACCCATGGTCGACATCGAAGTACAAACACCAGCTGAGCAATCAAAAGATCCCGCTGAGGACGAACTAACTGGTATCCCAATTGCGCCCAGTGACCACAGGAGTGACAAGCCCAATGTTATATTCATTCTCGAAAGGGCTTCTTTGGAAGTCGCCAAGGTTGGCAAGGTAAGAAGGTTAGGTACCCTTTATTTTGAATTGTTCCTATTCTTCAATTTCAATTTGGGGTCTTCATATCCTTTTTGGTAATTTTTGTGTTTTCGTATGTGTTTATTACAAAAGTGTGAAACTTCAGTGTTCATTGCTGCTGTGTGTAGTGTGAACCTCTGTATCTGTTGCTTCTTCTGTCTGTTTTCTCTGACTGGCCTTGGCCTTCTTGTGTCTGCAGACATATCAGCTTTTGAACTCGGACGACCATGCCAATTTCCTTCGCAAAAATAACAAGAATCCTGGTGATTACAGGCCTGACATTACTCATCAGGTTGGTCCAAATTGCTAAAACATTTTTTTTTTAAATTTTCCCTCCATAAAATGCGAGGTGTTTTGATTCTTTTTCACCATCACTCTTAAATCTTAAAAGTTTCTTCTAAAAAACTCGTTTTCATCAATGGTTTTCCTACTTCTTTCTATTACTGAGTTTGAGGTTATGCTTCTTGGTTGGAGTTAAAATGTACTTGAACTTAATTGTGTCCTAAATATACATTGTCATGTTCCACAATCAAGCATGGCCTAAATGGAGTGGTGTCCCCCCCCCCCTTCGTCAACTATGCTACAATTATAATCTCTTATACTGTTTTTTTTTAGTCTCATTTTATGTCAAATGGTGTCTTCAGGCCCTTCTATCTATTTTAGATAGCCCACTAAATAAAGCTGGGAGGTTGCAAGCAGTATACATAAAGACTGAAAAAGGTGTTCTTTTGGAGGTTAAACCCTATGTTCGTATTCCAAGAACATTCAAACGGTTCTCTGGTGTCATGTGTAAGTTTTAGCTATTTTATTCCCTAAGCTGTAAGCTCTACTATGTCATGTGCACCGGGCTTTCACTGTGAGGAAAAGGAATAGGCTCTCTTTTGTTGCGCTTAAACTTTTGTTACCCTGCAGTGGAACTGCTTCAAAAATTGAGCATATCTGCTGCTGGCAAGCATGAGAAACTTCTCCGCACGATCAAAAACCCTGTAACCCAATATTTGCCTGTCAACTCAATAAAAATAGGTGAGTTTTTTTATATTGATTTTGAAAATGATTTCATGGTTACATGATTGTTTTAAAAGCGTTTCCTTGTTTGATAGACACAGGAAATGGAGAGCTCTCTTGATCTGATGTTTATTTTAATTATTTCCTCCTTTTTGTACTGTTATGAGGATTCCTGAATCCTGATCTTCCTTTGAATGTTAGGTCTCTCTTATAGTTCAGAAAAGCTGGTAAATATGAATGACTACGTACAAACTGTTCCCAGCAATATGGACCTTGTCTTTGTGGTACTCTCCGAAGTTCAACTTTTAGGCTATGTTTGGATATTTAGTAATTGATGGAATGGAATGGAATAAAAGTATTATTTTATTGTTTGGATATTTTAGGATGGAATGGAGTAAAGTTACCACTCTATTGTTTGAGAAGTGGATGGTTTTTGGTGGGATGAGATGGAACCCTAATTATAATAATAATAATAATAAATGATTCCATCTCATACTCTCTAAATTAAGGGGGAAGAAAATTGATGGTTTTTGGTGGGATGGGATGTAATCCATCCCACTCACTTTCATCCCATTCCATCCTTTTTTAACATACCCAAACAATGGAATATATCTCTATTCCATTCCATTTCCCTCCATTCGACTCAATTCCACCAATCCAAACATACCCTTAATTTCTATGCCTGTTACCTCATTAGATGTTTAACTTTTGATATAATCTATTCCAGGTTGGAGCAATGGCCCATGGGAAGATTGAGACAGATTATACAGATGATTATGTAGCAAGTACGTATGTCCTTGTATACTCTTTTACATTCTGTTGTTAGTAATTATATACATACTAATGACAGTCACTTTCAACTCCCTTAATTTCCTTTTCTTGAGTCTTCTGTCTTTGGTGTGCAATAGCTGATTGCCGCGTCCCTTTATGAGTTAACTTTATACTTCTTGCAATTTGGAACTTGTTACTTTTCTTTTCTTTTTTTCAATTTTGTTTTCATTATTGAATAGTAGTGGTTCATCATTGATGTTTAAAATTTGCTGATCAAATTTTAAAACAATTAAGAGGTTCATGAAATGCTATGGAACTTAATCTGATTAGGCCATCTAATCTCCATTTATCTGGCTTCCTTTGTAAAAGGATAAAAATAAAATCACTTTATGTTAAGCCTAAGTTTAACTACCAAATACAGGACTATGAACACTAGCAGAGCTTAGGCTTGACTAGCTTAAATAATATTGGCAAATATGCAGTTCTGCTAAGCCTAGTTGGGCAGTATTCCACTTTGGTTCCTTTATCGCATTTTATGAAGAATAAACACAATCTTTGTGACTGAATAACCACGTTTTTATCATAGGATGACCACATACTGAACCAAAGTGGAATGTTTTTCTTTCAAGCCAAACAAGACTGTCTATCCCGTTAATAGATCTCCAGTTTAAAAAGTTGTGCTTAGGCTTGACTTAGCAAAAGCTCTGACCTTGGGAATCAACCCCCTCAATTTTGAGTCATTTTTCACTTTACCTTAAAATTTGTTGTGAAAGCTATTATATTTATGCAAAATGGATAAACTTCTACTCCGGACAATTACTTGATATGCACCACTGTCAGGATATTTTCTAGTTTCTTACTTCATTTGTGTTTCTTGATTGCAGTTTCTGGATACCCTCTAAGTGCTGCTTACTGTATTGCAAGGATTTGTGGTGCCCTTGAGGGAAAGTGGAAGATATTGTGATTTAGCTAGCTTCTTCAATTCATGCCTGAGATACAAGTGACTAATTTGAGAGGCATATGCAGTTTATGTAATATCAGGGAATAGGGCCTTGCCTACCAGTCATGTAGCAAATACAAGAATAATTAAATGTTAATTGGGGTTCATATCTTGGACCAGAGTGCCTCAACGTTAATTATTGATCGACAATGCTGTATTTGGATTAAATATGCCTACCATGCTTCTTAATATGGCATTTGGTAAGAGGATGCTAAACAAGGGGTTATATATATATCGTTTGAGAGCCATGATAATTTTTTCTTGGCTGGAATCATTGTGATTCTTTTATACAACCAGAGCGAACTTGCTCATCTTTATTGTGTAGCCTTTGTGGTGTCATTTACGCTCTAAAATGATCACTCTCCAAGGATCCGGATTCTCTCATCTTCTTTTAATAACATGAGAGGGTCATGTTAGATATAAAGATATAATTTATTTTTCATATAATTAGTGGGTTTAATAATCAATTATGGTAGGTTCATGCATGAAAATATCTTTTTTTAACATGACCATTATATTATATAAGAGAATCATTTTCCACTCTTGGATTGTATGAAATTGCGGCAGAAATTGCAGCAAGTGTCCATCCAGACTCCAATGACTTTTTGCATGAGATTACATATTGATGAGATTACTTACATTCTGACATTTCAATATTAATTAATGATGAAATCTATTGTTAACTTATATATTTATTATTTTAACTTTATTTATTATTTATTTTTTAAATAATAAAAAATATATAATTTAATGATAGATTCTATCATTAATAAAGATTGAAATATTAAGATGTAATTACTGTGATATTAATCTTACTTAGCGATTTAAGAGTATGTAATAATTTCTTTTTATGCTTGTGCCTATAATTTCTTATCAGTAACGAATACATGTATACATAGGGAGTGTTTATTGCAATTCCGATTTTTCTATTGCGTCTCCTCTTCAACTAGCTCTTTTCTCATTTATCTAAAATGCCCTTTATAAAATAATAGAGTCGATTTATTCTCCTTCCTATACTTATTCAAATTACTAATTAATCATCTATTGATTCTATATGGAAATATATACCATTGACAAATTACTTAACTAAATAATTGTGATTAACAATTTGTTCAGCTACATTGTGGCTTCCATCATCTTCCTATAACAAAGGACCGTATAATATATAGCTAGGTTATGATAGTCACTTACACACAAAAAAAAAGTTAATGATAGTCAATTGTTGGATGATTTCAGACTCAGTGGCGAGACTTTATTTTTGTTTAATCATATTTGTTTTTGGTGATTGAATAATTTAGAGGCTATTGCCTGATTCTTCAGGTGTTATCAAATCTGCAAGAAAATAAACATGAATGGATGCAAGGCAATTGTCACATACTCAAATTCTCTACTCCTAGTGGCAATCATAACCACAGACTCTGCTGGATATTTGAAAGATAAGGTAGTGTATACACACGCATACACTTTGTCAACAATTTATAACATCACCAAATGAAACCGCCTTACTACAAGTTGGTCGGTAGCCTTTGCCCATAATCCATCTAGTAACAAGCTAATTTAGATTACATATGCAAATAAAACCCATATCAGTATAAATTGTATTGGCAGAACCAAACATATGGTGTCTTTCAATTACCGTAGCAGAGACTTGCCAAACTGGATTTCATCTAAAATAAAATCCACATCGGTATAAATTGCAATAGGATAAATAACAAAAACTGTCGAGTGATTCACTTACTTCAACTACCATATGCTTATACTTTGCAAAAGCTGTTAAACTTTACCATCAAAGTAACATAAAATTGGTCGACCTCCTGATCACAAACCGATAGTATGTATGGCTTCATATTTTGTTCAGGATCAAAGAACCACAAATCTCGCTAACTACAAATCTAATCACCATCTTCATTTTTAATTCAAAATTAATTATTATAATTGTTAATAAAAGATGGGTAAATTATATTTTACCCTCCTCACTCTAGTTCTAGTCACCCACAAATTATGTTCATGTTACACCTTATTATAATTATATTTTACACTAAATACAATACTGATACAATACGATAGTAATATGGTGATACGGCAAATTCTTAAAAATGAAAGATAATATATATATATATATATATATCTCAGCCACAGAACAGATATTTTGAAGAAGGAAACCAGTAAAATAGAGTTAGACGAAGACAAAGATCAATCTTCAAATCAGAATGGATTTCTGTTTTCTAACTTTTCTAATCTCTTATTTCAAATATCCTGAATGGTTTGAATGGAGCATGTAAACAATGTGTTTTGACTCATCAACGTTTCCTTGTCGTGTCTCAATCGATTGCCAACCTCGTTCCACTGGCTCTCTATCCTCTTGTGAAAAAAAAAAAAAAAGCAGCATCCGGACAGGGACACGGACACGAATACCGCAAATGGAAGAAATCTATGTTACATAGGATCTAATATAGTAGACAATTTTGGAATCGGTATATTTTGTGTACAACCATGACAATATAGTATCTCTTCCAAGGTTGTAGACTTTTCTTTCGTCTTAAAAATAGAAATCCTCTTGAAATAAACAACACTTATGATATTATTATCATTAATAGTGTATCTATTTTTTTTTTCATACTTTTTTTAATATTATTTATTATATTTATTTTTTTTATTATTTTCTCTCATCAAATTTGACATCTCTTTAAAAAAAATATCAATAATACATACACCTCTAAAAAAAATATACGATGATCTCTTTCCTATAAACTAATCAATGAGGAAAGAAATAAGATATCCTATAAGTCTATGTATGCAATCACTCAAATAGTTAACTAGTAAGTTGTTTGTGTGTTCTTTTTACAAGAGTCTTTTGAATTTAAAGGGTGCACACTAAGATCCATTTTTATCCTATTTTATATTCAATTTTTATTTTAAAAAATGAAAACAGCAAGTATTGACCATTTAATTATAAATTCTCTAATAGCATGTCACTTTAAGACAATGTTCAATGATGATATCCCCAAGACTTTGTATGTGCAAAAAGTAACTGCGAAATCCTTGCTTTGGTTATCAAATACTGACAGAAGCATGTGGACATTGCCTCCGGTAACAACCATGACTCCAAGGCTCTCAACTTGTGGAACGCTAATTTTGTCTCAATCAGTCCACCTTGATTTAGTTGACTATGGCTGCAAACCTTCTTTGTTCTTTAGAAATTAACAGTGTTGTCAAAAGAGGCTGAGTATTGAATAAAGGCGAGTTTCTAAGCTAGCGCCTCATATGGCCTGTGAGGCTTGAAGGTGCCATTTTTTTTTTTTTTTATGATTCTAATAAAAATGTTGATTTTGTTAATTTCAACCACTGACATGGTTGCTTAGAAGTAATAAAATAGAATAAAGTAATATTATTCTGATTTCTTGTTTTGAGCAGAATTTGCGGGATTATGTCAAGGAATAAATAGTTTTACTTAGTCAAAATTGTCATAAAAAACCTCAATGCCAAACATTATTAACGATTCTTTAGACTACACCAGCCATAAGTCCCTAATATCTTACCACTGATTTCATTTATATCTAATGGTTCAATATCATTTAATTTAATGAAGAAGGAAAATAATAAAATATGACATTAATAAAGAATGAGAGTAGTGATTGACTTTAATGAAAAATAGAATTTAAGTCATGCCTTTATTATTTGAATTAAAAATAATAAAAGATATATATATATATATATATATAAATACTTAATTTATAATATTTCCTAAATATTATAGATTTATTATATTTTATTTTTTTTGAATATTATATTTTAATATATATTGATAATAAATTTTATTTCTTTTCTTCGATTGATAGAATATGGGTAGTTTTACTCCTTCATCAATAGTTAGAGATTTTGAAAATTTTAATAAATAAATTAATGTATGTTTTACATTGTATAATATTAATGAGTTTACAAATAAAAGTATTAATTAAAACTTGTACATCAAGAACTAAGAAACTCCTTACACGTAAAAAATTGTAATATACCAATATATAATTAAAGTTTTTTAATTTTTTTCTAAAATTATAAATATGTGAAAATATTAACAACTTATAATATCTAATAAATATTATAATTGATTTTTTGTATATTTTTAAATAACATTTTATTTTTAAATTTATTAGGCAGAGTCGAGTTAAATTTGATTTCCCACACAATTTATATATATATATATATATATATATATATATAGAGAGAGAGAGAGAGAGAGAGAGAGAGAGAGAGAGAGAGAGAGAGAGAGAGAGCAGGGGATCCACTTACATCAAGTTTGTGACCATTAATTTTATTTTAATCTAATAGTTTAATATCATTTAATTTAATGAAGAGATAATAATAAATTATGATACTAATTAATAAAGAATAGTGATTGTGTAACAAAAAAGGAATAATTATTGCCTTTGATGAATATATATATATATATGTGTGTGTGTGCCCCATATATGGGATATATCTTGTGTTGGAACTTGACTAAATATTTTGCCAGGTGAAAATATAGTAAGACATCAAAACTTTTTTTCGTTCATAAAGGGTAAGATAAGTAATCTTCACTCCTTTGGATGAGAACGTAAATTTAAATTCAAGAAAATAATTCATATGAAGAAGTTGTATAACCATTGTGTTCTCACGATCAGTGATGGATCCACTTATTAAGAAGTGAAGACATTTGTCCTCGCTCCACTTTAAAATTTTTCTTTGATTCTATATAAATATATATGTATATATATATTTTTTATTTTTTATATGTGTAATTTTTACTTTTATATACGAGATAAATTAATAAATTTATAGCGATAAAAAGTAAAACTCATATAATATTATTTTTTATTTTTTAACAATACTCACTTATATAGTTTGATATATGAGTATACTCATATAATATTACTTTTTATTTTTTAATAATACTTACGTAAATTTGGTACTAATATATTCAGAATACAAAATTCTTCTTCTCTCACTATTTTTTATCTCTACATATTAATAATGATGAAAAATATTATCCGCTTAGACTCACTTGTATATGTTTCGACTATAGAGACATTTGTCCTTACTGTTTAAAATTTCTGAGTCTGTCACTGCTCACGATCAAATAAGAATTAGTCTTATAAACGATTCAAATAAACCGAACTTGTGAAAGCATCTCGTGATCTCACCAAAACAAAATTAAAAAAATAAAAATTTCTTTCTTGATCTAATGTTGAATATCATTAAATAAAGCTTGTCAATGTTTTTATTGTTAAATTTTTCTTCATTGTAGGGTTACAACATAATATAATCTAATAGACTAATACAGACTGGGATCCTCTCATATTTGATGAAAACAGGAGAGTGTCTTGTTTGTGAAATCTTAACCTTTCGTTTATTTTAAAACTTTATCTATGGTATAAGTTTGTGACACATCATCTTTTATGAAGCACACCGTTTCAATGTTATTTTGTCAACCTGCTGAAATCTTATTTTACTCGAGCGAAAAAATTCTTCCCGTCTTCCCATTCCGTGAATATGGAGATTGGAGAGCCTCTGACATTCATTCCCACGCCCAAAACCACTTTAAAGCGAAGCAATGCAAATTGTCATCGGGCACTATTTTTTCTATGTTTTTTTTTTTTTTCTTTTGGGTTATCGACATGCATACCCATGGTTTTTCTTTTTTATCAACATCTCTGCCAAACCGTGTTAAATATCTGCACTTACTGTACTTTTATCCACACCCATATCAAAGACAAACTCTTTCTGCCTAATAATGAGTGGATCAATTCATTCCCTCAGTTCCATATCTGCACTGACTATACAAGAATGGCTGTTAACATGAACTATGAATGAATCAGGCTACGTTTGGTTTCACGTTTGCCTTTGCAAACGCATTTTCCAGCCCTTGCAACGGAGTTAACTTTTGTTTTGAGTATTTTTCTTGTCACTCATTTTTGATGAAAAATTATCCCCAGTCTCAGTTAGAATAAAAGCAAAATTTTCTTATTTTTTTCATTGAACAAAATATTGTTGGAGACTTTTTTATTTTTAATCTTGTTTTAAAAGTGATTTTAATTTTTTATTTAAAAAATATTTATTTTATCAATATTTTTTTAAGATAAAAACTTACAAACATAAAATTATATTACTATAAATTCTCTTTTAACTAAGCTTAAATTTATAAAATCAAATTGACACAAATTTAAATTTACAAACTATAATCCCAAAACACAATCTATTTTCTTCATTGTTTAAGGACTTCACGGCCTTCAAAAACTAATAAATTTAGACTTTTACCAAATTGGATTGATTAAGAACTTTATCCATTATATTGCTTAATATAACATCCAAAAAGCAAAACTTGCAATATTGCAGTAGTAATACACAATTAATGAAGTTGATTCACAGAATGGAGTGACCTTCTCTCGAAACTTTTGGGACCCAATTTCACTGGAACTGACTATTTCTTGCTTATTAGAACATATAGGAAAGTTAAACGAACAAAAAAAAAAAAACACTAGAATTGAAGCAGTAACGACTGAAACTCTCACTGAAAGATCTCAAAACCAAAATTTCAGTTTCAGCTACCTGCAGATTCAAAAGAGGAAGAAGAAGAATACTCTACGCGTGGAAATGAAAACGCATTATCTTAACCTTGTCTCTGAATCGCTGAACCTTGGAAGCCACGGAGTGCAGAGGAACCAAGGATGACGTCGAGATGGAGTACATTCTCACCAACGACACACTAGGTTTCTGGTCGTCTTGCTCTGATGATGGCAATAGAGATGGCAACTTCTGTGGTCTGGGGTGGAGGCTGTAGTGTTAGGCGACGACTTCCGATGCGGTGGCATGGGATTTCTTGTACACAGACCAAGAAGAAAATAATTTGGATGAGATAGTAAAACAGTGTGCTTTATGATATATAGATGATGTGTCACAATTGATATCATAGATATAAGTTTAAAATAAAATAAAAATCAAGATTTAACAAACAGGACTCTATGAGGATCTGATACATATAATACTTCTAGAAAATGCAAAACTTATTTTTATTTTTAAATTAGAGAGATGATAATGTTAAGAGTCTTATATCGTTTGTCTTAATTTTTTGAGTGTAATTTATATATTTATTAAATTATTTTACTTAATGTTAATTAATTTTAAATTAAAATATCACATAATATTAAAAGTAAAATTTCATTTTCGTCACTTATTTTATTAAACTTGTCTCATCTATTTCGTTAAGCTCATTTATTTTATTTAGACATTTATGAAAGAGAGTGTTAAAAATCTTAGATCCTTTGTCTCAATTTTTTAAGTGTTATTTGTATATTTATTAAATTGTTCTACTTAATTTTAAATAATTTTAGGTTAAAATTTTATAGATAACAAAGTGGAATAGAGTCGATAGACAATAGAGATATAAATTCAACCTAATAACTAGCTAACTTTGAACGTAATAGCTCATCATGTCATGTGAAGCAATCACCTTCTTTATAAATGATAACAAACAAAAATAAGCAAATATGCAAGGAAAATTTTTATATGTACACAAATATACTATACATACGTTCACTTAGAGTGAGATTCACTCTTTAATGAAACTCACTTTATGTAAATATGTATACGATATGTGTGTACATGCAAGAATACCTTAATATGCAAAGTGACTAAAAACAGCCATTTTACATCACTGCAAGTAACAGCTGCCTTCTACCTATATAATTCCATCTTTATGATAACTTATATTGTCGGCGGCGGCGGGAGGGAACAGCTGCCCCCTTATCCATATGATCTTCCATTCGTTGGCTCTGGGTCATAGCAAAGGTGGTCTTATGCCACAGTGGGAGGTGCACTGTAGCTGATGCTGGTGTGCGAGGACGAAGGTGGCGCCATATCAGGGGTTCCGTTCGTTGGCTTTGGGTTGCTCATGATGTTGCGGTTTGGGTTAAAGCAACGTTGACTGAATTTGGAGTCGAAGCATGGCATTGCTTTGGTGGAATTGGCGGTGGTCAGCTTGCAATGGTTTGGGTGCGTTGCTGTTGGTTGGTAACTATACGTTAAGGTTCTCAGTGGCTCGGCTACAAGGATGAGTCTTCTGTGTTGGTTTTTTTTAGCTGGGTATTATTAATTAAAAACAAAGACTTGTGTTCATCATCTTGGGCCTTTAGGATAGAGTTTCTTATCACCATTGTCAAAGGTGTGACAAACAAGGACAAAGAAGAATGGGTGGAGGCCTCCCATTGGTGCCACGAACTTCTCTTCCTAATTTTTTTAAAAATATTTAGGTAAATATTATCTATTTAATTGTGTAAATTAAATTAACTAATATTTAATAATTTTATAAATTTTTGTATTACATAATTATTTTATATTAAAAATAATAATATATCACTTATTAATTAATTTAATTCACATAATTTATATAAACAAAATTTACACAAATATTTCTCTTAACAAAATCGTGGTGTAAAGGAAAAACTAAAACTTTTGTAGAGACCTTGTCAAGTTAAATTAGGTGAATCAATAATAATATTTTTATATTAAATAATGTATATATTATTTTTTTTATATTTTATCTAATATTATTTATTATATATATTTTTATTATTCTTTTTCATTCAATTAAATCTTTTTAAAAAAGTGTAAATAATTTTACACCCTTAAAAAAGAATATAAGACAAACATTTTCCTAGGTGAATAGATGGCCACCTGATAGCGTGAATTGGTGATTAATATCAAACCACTACGGAATGGCAAATTATAAAAGGCCACGTAATCCTTATCATAAAAAAATTGTAAAATAATTGGGTAGGAACAAACGATAAAAGAAGAGAAGAATTTGCCATTTTTTAAAATGAAACCCACTTCACTTCATGGGCCGGATAAAAGAAGACAAGAATTTGTAATTTGCCATTTTCAAAATGAAACCCACTTCACTTCTTGGACAGGAGATAGACAGTGTTACGTTGTTAGGACAACATTAATAAGGTCTTTTTTTCTAATTTTTTTTCAAAGTATTTTTTTACTTGGTAAATAAGAAATTAATTTTTTAAAGTATAATTAAATATTTAAGTAAATTTTTTTTAATAATACTTATTTTTATACACATAAATTTTAAAATTAAACTTAAAATCATATACTTAAAAGACATAAATTATTTCACTTGAATCAAACATCGCGTTATAACATTAATAAGGTCTTTAACAACATGAAACTTTGACAAGAAAAAAAAACTTTAATATTTAATTTTATTAAATAATTGGAGAAATGCTACACATTTTTTCCGCTTTATTATTTATGCTTGACATTATTTATTAATATAAAAGTGAATATATAATTATTTATAGTTAATTAAATATTAGTTATATTTCAAAAAAATATATATTAGTTATATATGTTGTTTAAATTATTTAAATTATATTTATGTTGAAAATGGTTTGATTACTAATTAAACTGATTCAATCATGAACAATTAATATTTTCAATTGTGTAGTCGAATATCATATCTTAAAATATTTTCAATCATGAACAATGTTTGTCATACTCCAATAAAATTTAGTCTTTATTAATGTGAATTTTTTTAATATTTTAGTACATACAATCATGTATAAATAATTTAAATTAAAAATTGTTTAAAGATTATATTATTATTTTAAAAAATTACATACATTTATATTTTAATTTTAATCATTTATATAAGATCTAATAGTTAAAATTTATTTCTCTTATTTTTTATAATAAATATTTTTTTCATTAATATATATATATATATATATAATAGTGTGGTTATCGGAAACGAGTGATCATTGACGACACGAAATCATGTAATATGCCTGATAAAAGACCATTAAGGAATGATGGTCCGATCATGTCATCTCTGCTCAATGACAAAACTAAAATACGATGAAGAAAACATCACTTACGGATGAGAGATTTAAAAGAAATATGGACAGCGAAGCTAAGAGATAAAAATGAATGATGCTTCATCATAAGGGAGTAATGTAAAACAGACAATGTGCAGTTTTGCAGAACCAAATTTAATGTGACCTGGTGCAAGGACAAAGACCAAACATAAGGGTTTTCATTGTAGAGTTATGATATATTTGAACACCTAAAATATAATATTTAAATGATATTTTAATTATATTTGTATATAATATATTCATTTTAACTTTATATATAATATATGATAGTATTCAATCATACTTATATCAGACATATTGTTTGGCTTTTTTACCAAATTATTTTATGGTAAAATTATTTATTAAAATATCTTTTTTTTAAATTATATACTAAATTATTATTATTTTTATTAGTGTAACATTTTTTATTATTTTTTATTTCACGTAAAAAATATTACAGAGGGTGACGCATTCAATTTGGTGCATTCCACATGTAATAACCATGTAAGATGCGTTTTTACAAGAAAAACACCAAAGCGAATAGCATATTGAGGTCAAAAGCTCCATTTTACTTGGCACTTTCAGGGTATATATTGCTACATCCGAATTCTAACTGAATCATCCTCTTCATTTTCACAATTTTTACTCTCTCTACAAAATTTCTATCTTTAAACTCTCTAAACTTTCTCTCACTTAATTCTTTTGACAATTGCTACTAGAAGTGGTGTTTAGATTTTTTATTTAATCATATTCAGATATTATTCTTTATATATAAGTATTTATTATAATGTTTGAATTTTTTTTTATGATTGTTGATTTTTTTATTATATTGATGTTAATATATATTTATGTTAGTTTATACATATTTAGAAGTTTTACAAATTTTTACTTTTTCATTTGACTAATTAATAGTGTGATTAATAGGGTATCAAGTGTGAATTATATAAATTATTTGTACATAAAATAATAATATAAATTATTTGTACCAAGTGTATTTGAGGACTATTATTGTGTATTATTTCACTATGATGTTGTATTCGAGTACTATTAATATATGTTAGTTGATTATCAATGTGCACTTCATTACTCTCATATAATTTGATTCTCCCGTTGCTATTAATTAGTGCCTTCTTTTCTACCATCGATAACAAATTTTAAATACGTATATTATTTTTCATATTATCACATTAATTGTTGTTGTTGTTTAGCATACAGTGTGACAGATGACATTCCGAGTAAGCTCAGGCCCAGAGGACGACTCGATTTTGGAGTTACAGGAATATCATGTTTCTCAGCATGTATGGTAAGGACATGAGGACCGACACTTGTGTGTTAGATGTGCTCAGAAAACAAAACATATGGACCCCCTGCGCAGATTCTTCCATATCTGGAGCAGGCTGACTTCTTGGGGGTTGCCCATATGGGCTATTGTAATATTGATCACTCCTTGATTACTGCGTTGGTAGAGAGATGACGCCTAAAGACACATATATTTTACATGCCTACCAGATAGTGCACCATAACGCTAGAGGACATCAGTATCATATCAGGTCTTCTTATTGACGGCGCTACTGTTATTGACTGTACCCATCAGACTGATTGACTCGATCTATGTGATCAATTGTTAGGGATTGATGAGACTCTATCGCTCATATATGATGCACGCATTGTTATGACATATCTGTGGCAGCCAGCTCTTATAGAGCTCATAGAAGGATGATGATGACGATTACGTGCAACAACGTGCACGACATTACATACTTAGGTTGCTTGAGAGTTTTTATGCCTTGATCATTCTGATAAGCATGTGTACTTGATGTTCCTTCCGCTGTTGGAGGACTTTGCTGTTGCCGGGACATACAGTTAGGAGTCTGCAGTCTTGGCGTACTTGTATAGAGAGTTTTGCAAAGTTACGGACTATAAGGCATACGAGATCGGATGGGCTTGCATCTTATTGCAGTATTGGGCATGGTATAGATTCCCCCGGCTTGCTTCTACACTGGCTAACCATGTTCAACCTGATGTGTTCTATGGTGCTGATCATGGCCACTTACGTCCATTGGGATGACAGTAAGTTTCTAAACATATCATTTTTTTTTACATTACTTTACTCTATTTCTTACTTTGCTCTATTTTTCACTTACGTCCATAATACTTTCACTTATAAATAGGTGGCACAAACATAAAGTTTTGAGTGATATTGTGACCGGCTTACTTGAGTATTATCGTTGGTTCTTTGATCAACTGAAAAATGATGAGTTATGTATTATTTTATATTCATTTGAATTAATTACTTACGTATATGACTTCTTATTTATGTGTACATATCATTTTACAGATTATATGACAATTATACACAAATGAGAAGGTGACATCACTTTCACCTTTTTGTGTGGCTGGTAGGGACATAGCACTACCAATGATCCCTCTCATATTTTTTCATATTGTTGAGTGACACCAGTCAGACTAGGTGATGTGCCAGTTTGGTCTTGGCCAACCCATACCAATGAGACCGCATCAGCTTGATAGTTTACACTCAATTACACTGGTAGGTAAGAATGATGAGAATTGACCAGTTACATATGTTGTTTACATAGCCACATGAGATAGTCGAAAGGAGAAGCTTGTTTGGGAAACCACATTGCAAGCACCCATCACTTCGCATTCTGAGTACATGCGTTGATATAAAAGAGTTACCAGACGCTGAATTTCTCGCACTGGTGCATCTCTTGGGAATATGGTAAACTCTTTACCAATTTGCCAATTACTATATGTATTTTGTATTGATTGTAATAATATATGTTATATTTATTTTTTAGGCGGACATTGTAGAATATATGTATGGTTGGACTACTGACGCTACCATTCAAGAATCTATTGAGCAGATCCTATATTCATTGCAGGAGTATGATCAGTTTACAATGGAACAACTTCGTCTAGCTTCAGCAGTAGATGACATTCTAGGGCCACTCGAGGAGTTCAGTGAATAAAGGACGCGGCGTAAAAAGAGGACAAGATTAGTGAATACTTAATTAAATATTAGTTATATTTCACATAAAAATATATTAGTTATTTATGTTATTTAAATTATTTTAATTATATTTATGTTGAAGATGGTTTGATTACTAATTAAATTGATTGAATTATGAATAATTCTTATTTTTAATTGTGTGATGAATCAAATTTTAAAATATTTTCAATATTCACCAGAAATGCTTGTCATAGTCCAATAAAATTTAATTTTTATTAATGTGATTTTCTTCTCTCAATATTTTAGTCCAAACAACTATAATAAATGATCAAGATTAAAATTATTTAAAAGTTATATGACTATTTAAAAAGTTATATATATTTATATTTTAATATTAATTATTTATATAAAATTTAATAATCAAAATTTATTATTCTTATATCTCATAATAAATATTTATTTCATCAAATACATTATATATATATAAATAATAGTGTCGTTATCGGAAACGAGTGATCATTGATGACCCGAAATCATGTAATACGCCTGAGAAAGACCATTAAGGAATGATGGTTCGATCATGTCATTCGATCATGTCATCATTGCTCAATGACAAGACTATAATACGTTGAAGAAAACATCACTTACGGATGAGAAATTTAAAAGAAATATGGACAGCGAAGCTAAGAGATAAAAATGAATCGTGCTGCATTAGAAGGGAGTGATGTAAAACAGACAATGTGCAGTTTGGGCTATGCAGAACCAAATTTAATGTGACATGGTGCAAGGACAAAGACCAAACATAAAGGTTTTCATTCTAGAGTTATGATATATTTGAACACTTAAAATATACTATTTAGATGATATTATAATTATATTTGTATATAATATATTCATTTTAATTTTACATGTAAAATATAATAGTATTTAATCATACTTACATCAGACATGATGTTCCATAAAGACGTTTTTTTAGGAGTGTCCAAAAATTATTTTCCTTCATTCTACTCTAATACAAGTACAAGATACACAGTGACATCAAACATTAGCCACTACAAAAAGGATACGAGTTAGATTAGGTTTAAAAGTTAAGTTTGGTTAAAAAAACACTTCAATTCGCAAGATCCAAGTTGGCTAATGGGTTTGGGAAGTACCAATTTGCATAAACTCAAACCACTCAAGTAATGTGTTTATGTGTAAAAGTCATTTAGGTGTAGATATTGTGATCATATTGAGAATGTGATCAAGAAAATAAAAATAAAAAATTCATGAAATATCTAATGAATCATTGTAATAAAAATAAAATAGATTGTTTGGATGACAGAGTATATTAAGAAAATTGATAATGAAGTAGATGAAATGTTAATTCATATATTATATGTGAAGACATTAACTTGAGTTGACTAATGTGGTGGGTTGTTTATGTCTTTTGGGACTTATTAGTTTACTTTATTTTATTTTAAACTTATATTAATTTAATAAGACTTGTTATATTTATTTATTTTATTTGAGACTTATTGTCTTTGTGTAAAATTAATTATGTGATTTTTTAATTTATTTGAGATATATGTAGTTTTTAATTAAAACATGTATATGTGTAAAAAATTTGATTAATTTTGTATATCAACATATATTCTAGCAAGAGAAATATTTTTAATATATGTCAGACTTATGGATTTGACTTAACCTAACATACCCTTAAATGGATCAAGTTGTGCTTGAGTCGAGTCAGGTTGAATAAAAAAATCTCTTGATCCAACTCAACCCAATCCACTAATTAGAACGTAAAGTTTTTAAATTAAAACATGTAGTAAAAGATGCCAAATTTAGAGTAAGTGCTTAGGTTTTTTCTATTATAAACAATAAACAATATAGAATACAAAAAAAAAAACAAATAAGTTCAAGAAAAAATCACACACACATTTTATCCTCTTCATCCAGAGCTGATCAAAAGATCCGACTTAATCAAATAACTTACCTTGGATTTGGAGAGATTTAACCCAAACATGATTTAACCCAAATATTTACGCTGGAAGGGTATCTTAGTGAAACTCTTTAAGTGGCTCCCTAATGAAGTCCATAGGAGAAATGAGGATATGAGATGAAAAAATAGAATGAAAAATATTTATAGAATTAAACTCACTACTTTTCCTGTATCATGTCCTCAGGCTCAATTCTTACCAGTTGAACTATCAATACGGAATTAATATTAAACTAAATTTCTTACATAATAACAACATATAAATTACATTTATTGTTAATTTTTTTTATAATTTTCATGTGCCGATATCCAAATACCCCTAAAGTTTGACCCATTTGGGGCCAACAATGTGTCAAACGTGTTCTATTTACTTTGACAAAAATGGCAACTAGATGATTATTATTATTTTAATGAAATGAGAAGTTGTTTTGTATGCATTTTTGGGGTGAAGTTCTCTAAGCATCTTTAGTTTCGTTTTTATCAAATTGGCACTGGGCATAAAGACAAAATTTGAACTATAAAAAGAAAAAAAGCAAGAGAGGTGAGTAAGTGTCATATGTGTGCTGGATAAGGCGCAACACCTACGAGCATCAACGTCGCAACTGTGCCCTTCATAGCATTTTTTTTTTTAACAAGTTTAGACTGTAGAGGAAGCGTTGCCTAACAATGAATGTTTATTGGTAGAGTTTAATTTAAAATATTTTTGTCCATATTGTTGAATCTTATCAATTAATTTAAGCTCCTTATATTGTATAACTATTTATATACATTTCTTTGTTTTCTGAGTTAAAAAAATATATTATGTTTCTTATTCATAAAAAAAACTTTTATCTTTGAAAATTGATTTTTTTTAAGGTATTATGATCAAATAATATCCAAATCAGTTTGCACGTACCAACTATCTCAATTAATCTACTTGTTAAAAGTAAGTCATTTACACTGAAATTAAGATATTCACAATAATATCTTTTGTGGTCTGAGCTAAATAATTGATATAATTAAAACTTAAATATATTATTCTGTGCTACCATATATAACATGTTCATCTACTGTTAAACAACCCTTTGTATATGATCTAATTTATGTTGTTAGATTGACAAAGCAAAACAAAAATTGTTTGTTATAAAGTAAAAATATCGAAAACTACATAAAATCATTCAAACCCTTGTCAAACCAAATTCATAATACTT
This sequence comes from Ormosia semicastrata, assembly GCA_029884595.1. Lineage (NCBI taxonomy): Eukaryota > Viridiplantae > Streptophyta > Magnoliopsida > Fabales > Fabaceae > Ormosia > Ormosia semicastrata. The sequence goes on from JAQQTO010000059.1 coordinate 42,733,375, forward strand.
GTTAAACAAATCATAATAACCAGTTTAATTGATTAGTTTAATTTATAAACACCTAACATATGTACTTCTGTATAAGTGTGTACAATCACAATTTTTTTTTTTTTACATCTGTGCAATCACTTTATGTACTCATTTTGCTCCATTATTATTAATTTTTTTATGAGTTTATTTTGCTCAATTATAGTTTGTTTTGTTGGAATTGAGTCAAACATCTGATATGATAATTATCACTAATTTCTAATTTTATTGGTAGATTCAATTTTGAAATGTAATTAATATATTAAGATAATGGAGAAATATATGATAGTTTGCTTTTAAAATAAAAAAATTAAAGTGTGTGAAAGGGTGATTGGTTGTTAAGCAAGTTTTTCTGAGTTATAAGATGCTTGGTAGGTGAGACTGGGAGAGTTCACATACATTATCCTGTACTATTATTTGAAAATAATATTTACGCATTATTTTCTTTACATAATATATGTTTACACTTTGTTTGTTTGAGAAATAAAAAGTAGAGAGAGATAATGTTGAAGTGTGTGTTTTTTTTATTAACGTTTTCTAGAACATGACTTGTCCTTAAACTGGTTTAAGGTTTTGAGGTTCTAACTCAATCATGTTTTATAAATACTTTTATATTTTATAAGTATATGACATTATGTTAAAAATATGACATATATATGTTAAAATATATAAATAAAAGATAATGTTAATAATATCTAACATGATTAATTGATTCATGAATAATATTTTATTATTTTCTAGTATATTCTTTATAGCTAAAAGAATAATAAAAAAATTACAGAATATAATACAATATTTACCATTTATTATATATAATAGATATTAAAAAATATGAATTTAAAATATAAATATATCAAATTCTGTATGTTTGTTTACTATAAATATAAATAATACCTATGATTAACCAAGGCAAGTTTTGTACATTTCAGTTTTGAAGGCTTGATCAAAATAGTTACTAGACCAGATCTCGGTTAAAACTAGTTGGACTGGCTAGTCGGATCTGATTTTTAAAATAGTGGTTTCTATTATTTTATTACTTAAAAAATAAGTTATGAAAAAAAAATAATAAGCAAATATCATTACTCATCTTATTTTGATAGTATATTTGACGTTTTTCATTTGTAGATTTATGCATATTAGGTTGAATTGCGTTACACTTTATGTATGAATTAGAAGATAATTTTTCCTATTATTTATGTAAGCATGCAAGCACGTGAAGTAGAAAATGTAATATTCATGGACATGTTTTACCTGGTCAACTCCATTGTCATTGTCAGGGGTGTCAAGAAGGTTGGGTTAACTCGTTGGTTAATGGGTTTGAAAACGTTCAACCCACGAGTACCCAACTCATCCGTTTTTTTTAAATTAAAAAAAATGATTTAGTCTCAGTTAAAAAGTTATTTAGTCACAATGTTTAACTGCAGCTAAACCACTACAGCAAAAAAAATACTCATATAGTAGAATGACATCATTCCACTCTGAAATTTAACAAAAGACAAAAGTGTTCACACACAGACAATACACTTCATCTCACAAATCACTTTTCCAGTCACTCACTCTCAAATTCGCAGTTTCTCAAATAAAAAATCAAGATCTCTAACTTCTTATTTCAAGAACTACAGCGTCTTAAAAAAATAAAGTGAAGTTAATGATTATGTCAATCTACATGATATGTGTGATGACATTGACTTCAATTAGTTAGAATAATTTGTTGTCTATGAATATTGAGACTTATTAGCTTAATTTATTTTACTCCATACTTAAATTAGTAAGATTTTTTAATTTATTATGCACTTATGTGTATTTAGTTTATTTGAGACTTATTATATTTGTGTAACATCAATTATGTGCAATTACATGAATTAATATGTGATTTGTTATGTTTATGTACGACATGTTATGTATAACAAATTTTTGATTTCGTATTTTGAATTTTTTAAACATATGTCGGATCCACAGATTTGACGCAACACAACCCACTTTGAGTTAGGTCGGATTAAGGAAGAAAAAAAATTCTCAACCCAATCCAACTCAACCCAACCACTACTCTAATTAGCAGTTCGAGTTAAAATATGCTGGAGAAGCTATCCAATTGACACCCTAGTCATCAAATTAAAGGTTGAAGCCAATTACATAATATATTATTAGTTATTTTATTTTGTGAAACATTATTTTAAATTCAATATGTAATAAGAGTTGTTTATATATATATATATATTACATACTTTTTTTTTTGTTACAAGGAGGGTCAAGCCCAGCTACACAAGAACTCTGCGCAGGAAAGAAACACCTGCTAAATCTTCAAGAAGGATAGTCCCACATCCCTGAGGAGGTTGTTCCAAGAAAGGAAAACCTATCAGATAAGAATGTGCAGTATTAGCTAAGAAATCAACAACTCTGTTACTCTCCCTCAAAGCATGAGTCACTCGGATTTGCCACTCCCTCTCACAAAAATCTCTAATAGAACTGACAATATTAAAGCAAGGATGAGAATCACCACACTCGTCCAAGACTAACTTCACTGCCACTTGCGAGTCAGACTCCACCCAAACTCGAGAAAATCCATGATTCCAAGCCATTTGCAAAGCTGAAAAAATAGCCCACAACTCGGCAAAAAGGATGGTAGAAGGACCCAAATTTCGAGCAAAGCCAAAAATCCAAGTCCCTGTGGAATCTCTACACACCCCAGCACAGGTAGCTTGATGCCCACTATTAATACAAGACCCATCCACATTACACTTTATCCATTCATTTAGCGGAAATTCCCATCGCACTGCTATCTGCTGGTGGGTGGTATCTCTAGCATGACAAAAAGGAGAAAAATTAGGAAGATTAAGCACTTCAGCTGCTTTGAATTTCGCCAATAGAAATACACTGTGTATGCTGTCATTTCCCCTTTGAAACACCAATTTGTTGCGGTTATTCCAGATCAACCATACAGTGAAACCAAAAATAATGCTCCAATCAGTGGAGGTGTCTCGACCAATATTGTTAGAGAGGCTCAACAAGATCCAATCATGCAGACTAGCATTGAAAAATTTATCCCAAAACTTACGCTGGATACCAACCAGCCACAAGTTCTTGATCATTATGCAGTCATGAAAAGCATGAAGAGAATCCTCCATGTGGTAACCACACCTAGGACAATTAGCATGTTGAGAGAAATTTCTAGTGGCTCTGAATTGATTAGTCATGACACCTCCTTTCAATAAAAGCCAGAGGAAACAACAGATGCCTTGCAGACCAGGCCAATGCCAAACTAACTTTCAAACACTGCTACCAGCATGATGCATATTACCAGAAATATAACCATAAGCAGACTTTGTTGTGAACTCACTCGAATTAGAAGGAGCCCACGCTGGTATATCCTCCCCGAAATCGTGAGAAGGAGGCGTATACGTAGCTATCATTTGACACATCCAATGAGGAAGTAAATGCTAAAAAACGTTCCAATCCCAGCCAGTATTAGTGACAAAGTCAGCTACATGCATCTCCAACATATGGTATGGAGCAAGGTTTTAAATCTCGGTCGCGGTCCAGGTTGCGGTTGTGTTGCGGTTTTTGCGATTGCGGTGAATTCTTCACAACTTGACATAAATTAGATTAAATTATCTATTTTATTGTAGAATGTATCATAACTAATAATTTATAATTTTTTTCATTAATAAGAGATATCCAAAAGTAATAAATTAATTGACCAATATTAAAACATAAATAAATTAGTAACTACTCAACATAAATAAATCAATACCTGCTCATATATTTAACAAAATTCATATATAAATGATTACTTCAACATAAATAAATCAATACATGCTCATATATTTAACAAAGTTCATACATGAGTGATTACCTCAACTTCAACATAAATAAATCATTAGCTACTAATATATTAAACAAAGTTCATACATGAGTGATTACTTCACCACATGGTAGAATGACGTGCTGGATCATAACCTCCACTTTCACTTTGGTTATCATTATATCCTGCTCCGTCAAAGACATAATCAAAAAATCCTGAATTTCTTGGTGGTTCCATTTGTTGTTGTTGATCATAGGAAACATGTGATGATGGATACTGATAAGGCTCTTGGTAATTCATGAAGGGTGATAATATGGTGGGGTTGGCATAGGTGGATAGTAGCCATGAGACATGTAAGAAGGATCGATAATATGGTGGATAGTTGCCTTGATTGCCTTCAGATGATGCACCAATACCAAAATCACCAAAGGATTGTGATACACTAGATGAGGAAGAATCATCTAACATAGCATTTTCACGTCTTCTATTTTTCCTAGGTTGGGATCCACCTCTACTACTACCACCGATTACATCATCGAAGGATCTACATCCACCTCCATCCTATAATTTGTCATGTCAATCATGAGATTTTGATCACGCTCTGAAGTATGGTTCTTCCGAAAAGAATGATACGACCCTTCACCTCCTTCTTGACTTTGTTCGTATTACCACCACTACCAAGTGTTATTACTTGGTGGACTTAATCCACTATCATGACCTTGACTAGGTGTTTCACTTGAATCTGAATCATCCCCACCAACTATTCCTTCACCATCATCATCAGAATCAATAGGAGCCATTCGAGTTTTGGATCCCATCCAATAATGGTCCTTCTCTCTCCTCAAGCCATGGAGATAAAGAATCTTCTTCCGAAATATATAATCAAGATTAATAGGATTGAAGCTAGCATCAATCTCTTCTTGACTTCTCCTCATAGAATCTCTTTCTCAACTTCATGTTGTAAAATGTAAAGACAAGCTTCTGTAATTTCTGGTACTTCAATCTATTTCTCGTCTTTGTATGAATATAGCTAAATGTACTCCAATTTCTCTCACAGTTAGAAGTGAAGTTGTTTGGTGAGAACTTTTATAGCTATGCATTGAAGCTCAGAGCACAAGATCCATATATCATCCACCATTAAAATTGATTAAATAAACGATTGTCCATTAACCATTATTATATATATTAATAAAAAAATAAAAGGTAAAAAACATCTTGCACTTACACATCAAACACCAAAAACTACAAAATCTTACCAGATTCATTTGTGACCAAGCTCTTTGAGCTTGTATTGTACCAAATGTCTCTTTCTTATCTCGAAAAAGTAACAACTACAAGTACCAATAATTCATATAAGTCTTCAAAAATTATAAGTTTCTAAACATTAACATATCACAGTTTGGTTCTTAGATGACAAATTATGATATATTTCAAAATCTTAAATGCAAATTAATTCACCTGGTTGATAGCTTTGATTTGATGATCAATGTTTGCCTCCAATTTGCTTATTACTTTTGTAGTTCCATCCAAGGTTTCCTTGCTACATCTCTTCCATGTTCAACTCCAAATTGAAATTGAGGATTTAGAAAATAACCTTATGAATAAAAATAATAATAATTAGCATCTCAAAATCAAATATAAGAGTTTGAAAAAAATTTAAATTAAATATATTGATATACCTGCAGATGCAAGTCGAGTGCATGAAGAACCATCTTTTGTCAATGATCTCATTATATTGAGTATGATAACGACAATTTTTTTGAATGGATTGCTTTGCTCTATCAATTGCTTCATAAACAAAGCCCATTGTTGGTTTGTCATCACCATCCACCAATCTCAAAACCTTGACAATTGGCTCAAATACCTTTATAATATCACTTGGCCTTACTCCAAAAATCTTTGCTCAAAATAATTTTTTTAGCTTCATATGCAGGTCCTGATTTCTCTTTTCCCCACTTAGATTTTTCTGAATTCCTCGGACTCAAACATATTCCTCAAAGCATGTTTTTGCTTCACAATTGATTCAACCTGCAAAAAAGCGTGTGTTGCTTGAAACGAGTGATTCTTTGGACGAATAATTTCCACGCTTATTTGTATACTTCTTCATAAGATTTACTGTCCAAATGTGGTTGTAGATAAATAAAGTCACTTTCTTTGCATCATCTAGTATCTTTTGGACATTAGATTTTTTTCCAATATCTTCCAAACACAAATCCAAGCAATGAGCTGCACATGCAGACCAATAAAGATGTGGTCTTTTCTCCATCAATTTCAAACCAGCAGCTTTTAGTGCCTTCTCATTATCAGTGACTACTTGGACAACATTATCTTCTCCGACTTCTTCCACAACTTTATCAAGAAGCTTAAAGTAATAATCAGTGTTTCTACTAGGAACATTAGAAGCATCAACAGATTTTAAGAACACTGTTCCATTGCTGCAATACACTAGGAAATTCATAATGTGCATGTGATTTATGCTATTTGTCCAGCCATCACACATTATTGTCACCCCCCTTTCCTTCCATGTTGGTTTAAGTTCATCATTTATATATTGTCTCATAGACTGATATTCTTTTTCCAAGTACACCTCTGAAACCTCATAAGAAGTAGGGAATTTAATTCCTGGTCCCAACTCTGCAGCTTCAGTGAGTAAAATGTGTAGCCATGGAGAATTGCATAAATTCATAGGAAGACGCTCATATATTATCAATTTAGAGACTGCTGCTGCTAACTTATTTCTCAGTGTTTTCATCATATTTGTATTAATTTTGGTTTGTTTCATACTTTTACTTCTAGCCAAATCAACATCCACTGACCTCAATCGACGTTCAAGATCGCTTGGTTGATGTTGACGAGAAGCTCCGCTACTGCCACCAGCATGAGAGCTGCCTCCACCTTCATATATAGAATCTAATCTCCCAGATTGTTGTCTAAATCTTTGCCTGTCTTCCCATTGGCTCTGTGATATAATGCTTTCTTCAGTAGCTTGTCTTATAACTCTGTCTTCATCAAAAACCTTCAATATCATCATCTTCATCTCCTCTTAAACGTGCCACAAGTTCTTCTCTTTCTCTTTTCAAGTCTATTTTCTTTGCTTTATTATCCAACAAAAGTTTCATCATATTTTCTCGACAAAAGTTGAGACCCTAGCACAACCCTTGACTTCTCCTTGTATGTGTGCAAGATGTTCTTTCAACCGAGTAACTCCACTCGTTAACACTCTACCACAAAATTTGCATTGCACACTATTTCTACTTTTACCAGTACAAATCTTCCAAAGTGCCAACCAATATCTTCACTTGGAGCACCTTTCGCTTTACTGTTGGAAATTCTTCTCTTGGTGGCATTGTTAAATTAACCTACATATAAACAAATGTGTTTATAAATTTTTTTAAATTAAAAATAAATTATATAATTTAAATTTAAATATTATAACACATAGTTTTTAAACTAATTCAAAAATCTTATTAACATTTAATTTTTTTTCATTCCATTTCCTACTCATTTTTTTTTTTTATAATTTCCTCCGCCCACAAACCGGACCCCCACGTCCCCTCCCCTTCTAATTTCACATCCCCCCTTCCCGATTTTTTGATTCCCTCCCCCCCCACTCATGATTTTCCATCCCCATCCCCCACCCACCCTCCCCTTCCCTCCCCCACGCCCACCCCCTCTCGCCTCCCTCCCCCTCTCGCCCCCCCCCCCCTCCCCGTAAAAGTCCCCGTCCCCGAGTCCAAGTGCCCCCCCACCCACCCTCCCCCTCCCTCCCCCCACGCCCACCCCCCCTCGCCCCCTCCCCGTCCCCAAGTCCCCGTCACCACACCCTCCCCCCCCTCCCCGTCCCCGAACCACACCCCCCCTCCCCTCCCCCCCCCGTACCCACGCCCCCTCCCCTTCCCCGCACCACTCCCCCCCCCTCCCCGTACCCACGCCCCCTCCCGTACCCACCCTCCCCTCCTCTCCCCCTCCGGCCCTCCCCGTAGAAATGACCCCTCCCCCTCTCGCTCCCCGTACCCCGCCCCCCCCCTCCCCCCCCCTCTCGCCCCGTACCCACGCCCACCCCCTCCCCCCCTCCCCTCCACGTACCACCCCTTCCCCCTGTTTTGTTTCCCATCTTTGTTTCATCAAGAAGAACACTGAGCACCAGTGAGCACCCACAGGCCACAATCACACCTCCTCTAACAGACATAAATCACTAAATCAGCCATGGATTTGAAGGGTTACCTGAGGCTCAGGGAAGGGCTGAACCGGAGATCGCGAAACAAAGGTCGGAGGTCCAGATCGAGATGCGGCGGCAGGAGCTCCTTCTTCAACAGATCTGAGCGTTTCTGACTCTCTCCAAGGTTAGACTTTCGTTAGGGTTGATTTGGTGTCATTTTTCTTTTTATACTGAGAAAATTTGAAAGAAACGGGGTTGAAAAACCGAACGGAAGTGTGTTGCATGAAACGCCGTTGCGTTTCGTCCATTGCGGCCACAACACCGTTTCGTTGCATGCCGTCGCGTGATTGCCAAACTCAATCGTGTCGCGGCCGATGCGGAAACGGCGCAGTACCGCGACCGTTTGTGTGCTGGGCCGCAAATGATTTCGTTCCGAGATTTCAAACCTTGGTATGGAGCTTCAATAAGTGCCATGGTTTTAAATTGCTTGATTTAACAAGTGTGATGGTTGACTTTGCGAAGCGTTGCTATTCTGCATGATTTGCGGGTATGAATGTTTACGCGATTGCGGTTATTGCATAGTGTGATTTTTTAAAAACTTGCACAAAATGTAAAAAAATCTATAATTATTATAATTATGTATAACTATTTATATCATATTTCTTTATTTATAATGTTTTATAAGTTTTTACTCATTTGATAAGATTTTGTACTATTTTAAAGAATAACCGAAATTGAATTTATAACCAAAATAACATAATTATTGTTATAATAATTATTAATAAGTCTTTTAAAATTTTATTTGGGCATATATAAATATAAGAGAGTAAAAAACTAAATAATATATCAACTTAAATAAGTTTCAAATAAATTTCACATGTCATATTTTTTTGAGTCATTGATAAAAAAAATTAACTCGATTAGAAGAACATAATTACCGCAACTTTAATCACGTCACCAATTATGCAAAGAACAATGCTACTATTAAGATGCATGATTTCTGTTGCAAAAGAAAACATGATATAAACTCATAATTAATATCTTAAATATTTATAAGTATTATAAGAATTCTTTTTACTAGCAACTCACAAATAATAAACTAAATCTCACTTAAAAAAGAAAATAATAAAGTAAATTATTAAATTTAAAATAATAATAAGTAAGTAAATAAATAAATAAATTAAAAACTCAAAGACAATATAAATAGAACTTACATGATAATTATTACCACATGGTAGAATGGCGTGGATGATCATAACCTCTACTTTCATTTTGGCTATCACCTTGCATGTCTCCTTGTCCAAAGACATAATCAAAAAATCCACTACTTGATTGTTGATGATAAGGATCTTGATAGTTCATTGAAGATTGGTGGTATGGTGGAGGTTGATTACTACCAAGATATTGATCATATGCACTAAGTAAGGATCTGATAAGATGGTGGATAATACCCCGACTACTCTGAGATGATTCACCAAGACCAAAGTCACCAAAACTTTGTGCAATGCTTGAAGAGGAAGAATCTTCTAGTGTAACATTTTGTTGCCTTCTTCCTCTACTAGACTGTGATCCACCTCTTCTGCTATCACCAAATGAATGATCAGAAGGAACCATATCTGGCCTAGATGTAGTCATATCAATCATTAGGCTTTTGTCACGACGATTATATGGAATCTCCTGATATGGATCATTTTGCCTATATTTATCATCCTCTTCATCATTATCATCACTTTTTTCAGCTTCTGCATTAGCACCACCATTACCATTGTTGTTACTAGGAGGACTTAAACCACCACTATTTTCATCAGAACCTGCATCATCATCATCACCAGCTTCCATATCTTCATCATCAGTATCAATTCTAGGCAACCATTCTGAATTTTGTATTCCATCTAATACAGGGCCTTCCCTTTCTTTAATCCAAGGAGATAATGGATCTTCTTCTTGAAATATGTAGTCAAGATTAATTGGATTGAAATTAACTTCAATTTCTTCTTGACTTCTCCTTTCTTCATGTCTCATTTTCAGCTTCATATTGTAATATGTGAAGACAAGTTTTTGTAGCTTTTTGTACTTGAGTCTATTCCTTGTCTTTGTGTGAATATAGTGAATGTGCTCCAATTTCTCTCACAATTTGTGGTGAAGTTGTTTGACTAAGAACTTTTATTGCCACACGTTGAAGTTCAGAGCACATGATCCAAATATCAACCACCATTCAGCTATTTAAATGACCAAACATAATGAATAATTATTTGTCATATAAAATATAAATAAATTTTAAATAGATTTACTTGTACAAAAAAGAAAAAAATATTTTACCTGGATTCATTCTAGCCCAAGCTCTTTGAGCTTGTGGTGTGCCAAATGATTCATTATTTTTTCCTAAAAATCATCAATCAGTATAACACAATATAATATGTTAATAAGTAAATATATAATATTTAATTATAATTTTATAAGATTTAAATATAAACATTATTTACTAACTTTGATTCAAAGCTTTAATTTGATCATCTATGTTTCTTTCTAATTTGATGATGACGCATATTGGTTCCATCAAAAGTTTCTTTATAAACATCAGATCCATGTTCAACTCCATATTGAAATTGTGGGTTAAGAAAATAACCTAAAAAAAATTAATCAATTATTATACATAAAGGCACGAGAGTAAAATTTTATATTAAAACAAAAAACTATAAATTATATCAATTATTGACGTATTCTGCAGAATGAAGAGAGAATGCATGAATCTCCAGCGCTGGTCTATTATTTCATTATATCTTGTATGATATCGAGAATTTTGTTGGATAGATTGTTTGGCTCGATCTATGGCTTCATAAAGAAAACCCATTGTTGGCTTCACGTCACCGTCGACTCATCCTTAAGACTTTTACAATAGGTTCAAATACTTTCAATAGATCAACAAACCTTACTCGAATTCATTGCTTAAAACTATTTTTCTTGCTTCAAATCTTTGGTCCTTTTTCTCTTTCCCAAACTTAGATCTTCTAAATTCTTCGAGTTGAACATGTTTCTTAAACCTTGCTTTTGCTTCATAATAGCTTGAAGTGCAAGAACTGTGTTGCAAATCGAGTTATGCCAGACGGACAATTTCTCTACCTCCAAATTGTATTTCTTCATCAAATTTATTGTCCATATGTGGTTATAGATGAAAGTTGTCCTTTGTCTTTGCATCATTCAATAGTTTCTTCACATTTTGCTTTTTCCCTATATCCTCCAAGCAAAGATCCAAATGTTGATTTGCGCATGCATGCACAACAATGAGATGTGGTCTTTTTTTCATCAATTTTTTCCATTTGCTTTTTCATTATCTCAGTAACCACTTGGACTACATATTCTTCTCCAACTTCATCTACAACTTTGTCAAGCAACCTGGAAGTAATAATCAGTATTTCTAGTATCAACACCGTAAGCATCAATAGATTTTAGGAAAATTGTCCCTTTCACACAAGTAAACAAGAAAATTCATAATATGTGTATGGTTTATACTATCAATCCAACCATCACACATTATTGTGACTCCTCTTTCTTTCCAGGTACCCTTTAGTGTATTTATCCATTCTTGCATTTTTTATATTCAACTTCCAGATACACATCTGAAACTTCATAAGGAGTTGGACACTTAACTCCTTTGCCTACTTCAGCTGCTTCAACAATCAAAGCATGCAACCAAGGAGAATCAGCTAAATTCATAGGCAAACGCTCATAAATTAAGAACCTGCTTACAGCTGCTCCAAGCGTTTTTCTTAGTGTTTTCATCCAACCACCAGTAACTTTTGGTTGCTTCACGCTTTTACTTCTCACAAGATTAACATCTGTAGACCTCAAAGCAGCAGAAATATCTTGTGGCCTTCTGACTTCACTAACACTCGCATGAGAGCTTCCACCTTCTTCATATATATTTCCGATCCCCCTATTTGTTGCCTCGAATTGTTGTCTGTCTTCCCATTCATGTTGTGATCTAATGCTCTCCTGTGTAGCTAGCCTGATTTGTTCATTAATATGGTCTTCCATGTCTTCCTCTTCAACATTTACCCTTAAGCCTTCTTCAAATTCTTCTTTTCTTTTTTTAGAATCATTTTTTTTGCTTTCCCATCCATGAGAGTTTCATCATATTCTCTCTGACAAATGTGTTGACTCTAGGACAACCTGCTACTTGCCCTTTATAATGTGCTATGTGTTGCTTCAATCTTGTAATGCCACCCTTTATTACTTTTCCACAAAGTTTACATGTGATGTTGTTTCGATTTCCAAGTACAACTGTTCGAAATGCCATCCAATATCATCACTTGAGCACCCTCCAATCTTCCTGTAGGAAATTCTTCTCTTGGCGACATTGTTTAAATTTTATAATACCTGTTTATAAAAATAAATTATAATAATTATCAATAATTAACTTAATTATCACTATTACTAATACTTCAATTAACAATCAATAATTAACTTTAACTTCAAAGTTAAAACCCTTAATATATACCACTAATTATATTTTTTAAACAAATAATTAAGTAATTAAATTAATTATCACTATTCCTAATACTTCATCAATAATTAACTTTAATTTTAAACTCTTACTATAATCTATTAATTAATTATAACTATTCTTAATTTAATTTTCACACTATTATAAAAAATTCAATTTTCTCACAATTTTTTCCAATATCTCATTTTCCCAATTTTATTTAATTTCTCACTTCCTCAATTTTTCCTCAATTTTTCACTTCCCCAATTTTTATCCAATTTTTCCCACTATTTTTCTCAAATTTTTTTTCCTAATTTCCTAATTTCCCTTTTCTCTCGCCCCAAACCTAACCCAAATAACCCATTTTCCCAACCCCACCCAATCACCTATACTAAGCTCAAAGCTTCTCTGCCCTAAATCCCCAAAATTTTCCCAAAATCTTCCATACTCTCTCTCGGTCTCAATGGTGAGCAGGATGCTCCTCCGCTCCCTCGTCCCCTCTCTCGGCCTCCCGCTCTCTCTCGTCCGGCTCCCTCATCCCCCTCTCTCGGCCTCGCAGCCTCTCTCCTCCCTCATCCCCTCTCTAGGTTTCCTTCTTCCTCTCTCGCTTCCCATATCCGATCCACCCATGACCCACCCTCTCTCGGTTCGCGCGGATCACCGCCCGCGCCTCCCACGACCACGTCCACGACCACCTTCCCCTCTCGGCCCCATGACCCACCCTCTCTCGGTTCGTCAACATCACTCTCAAGATCTCACGGCCTCACTCTCTCCCACCGCCCCCTCTCTCGCCTCCCAAATCTCACACAATAACACAAATCCAACCCAACGGCCCAACCCCAACTCCAACCTCCCAAATTTCACGAGACCAAACAGCAAACACAGAAATTAAAGCGGGATGGGAGAGATGAGCTCACCTGCGGAGCGCCGGAGCAAGACGAGTCCGTGATCTGAGATCTGGAAGATGGAGACTGGCACTGGAGTGGTCCGAGTGGAGATGGTTTTCAGCGAGAATGAGAGATCTCTGTCTTCAAGTTTTCAACAAAGCTTGTGAAAGGTGAGTCCGTGAATCAAAGCTGATGACTTTGTTGTCTGATTGTTTTCTCCTTTATACTGTTGATGAAATTATTGGGCTGAGAATCTTCTTCTTTTTCTTTCACGTGTTGAGTTCTGACATGCTTGATTTGAGTGAGAAAACGGAACGGAGCACTAACTGCCGGATCACGTTGCGGCCGTAACACCGATAACAACCGGTTGCGACCGCAACACCTTTCCGCTGGCCGTTTTACGTGATTTTCGTTCACACCGCAATTGCGGTCTGATGCCGTTGCGGCACGGCCCGCAACGGCAATATTGCGGCCGCATCAGGTAATGCGGACCGCAATTTAGAACCTTGGCCAGAAGTAAGGGAGATAACTGTCAACACCCAATTTTGTCTGAAATATTTTGTAAAAAAATAAAAAAAGAATAAAAGAATAAAAGAATGAAAAAACTCATCTTTCAACCCATTAACCATAATCTAAAAACTAACTCATTAATCCACAACTCATATACTAATACTTATCTTAAACAAACCTCATCAGTTAAACAAACACTTAAACTCATCCTCAATAGACTTCATCACCTATCCTAAATCAACCATAACTCATCCTCAATAGATTTCACAATATATCCTAAACCCAACACTTATCCCAAACAAACCCCATCACTCATCATCCTAAACAAATTTCAATCATACTTCAACTCAAACACTTCATCTTAATCCCCTCTTATATAAACACAACCCACACAGAGAGGACGAAGAACCTGACTTACTTTCAGCCTATCCTTCACGTACACACTTCTACCTACATTTAACTTCAACCAAAAAAAAAAAAGCTAATACCCAAGCCATATTTACTTTTCTCCATGACGTAGCCTTCTTTGTGGAAAACTCCAACACCACTTCTCCATCAAGCCTTCCATAGCAGCCACTTCCTTTAACCACCATTTTTCTCATTATTACCACCAACCTTACTCTACCAAACACAATCACCTTCATCCGCCACCCACGACTTCACCACCTTCACCCACCATTCATGTTACCCGAAACCCATCCATACACTTGTCGCAAACCACCCTCGCCCTAACTCCCAACCACATAGCAACCACATAGCCTTCCATAAAAATTCCCCTTCACTGTGATCCTAGCAGCCATCTGCAACGCTCGAACCAGCTCCACCACGCCACCCAATGTCACACCCCACAAACCGCATCCACTGTCTCCACTAGCGTTTGCACACCCTTGCAACGCGAGACCACCACATCCCAAGTCGTCCACGCGTAACTCCCAACCGTGCACAGCCAGTCACCGGCGCTACTCGCCTTCGCCATCCTTTCTCCTCCGCTCCACCAGTAAACCAAGCCGTACCCATCACCGCGACCCAGCAGCTAGCAACCCGAGAACCACCGCAGATCTGTAAGTTTCGTTCGAACCAAATCCGAGTTGCACCGAGAACCCACCTTGTAACCCGAACACGAACCCAGTCGTTCGTTCAAACTAGAGCATCGCACGTCGCCGTTCAAGCCAGACCCACGTCGCCAAACGGCCACTCCTCCATCTTCATTTTGCACCTCCATATACCCTCTGCAACTTATCTTTCCAAATGAAAATTCCCCTTTTTTCTCTTTCTTTTTATAAGTCTTGTGTTATTTTTTATTTTTATTTTTCAAGTTCTGTTAGTTTTTCTTTTAATTTTATTTATTTATTTATTTATTTTTAAAAAGGATTTAAAAAACTGAACCTTTTTTAAGAAAAAAATAACATGGATTAACTGAGTTACGACAGCTTATTAATCCGATAACATTTGTAATCATCCGAGTTCATAAATACTTGATGGTTCAAATTATTATTATTATTATTATTATTATTATTATTATTATTATTATTATTATTATTACTTTGTACTCAGATTTTTATAAAATAAGTTACTAATTGATAAAGATTCAGTTTTTTTTTGTAACAAAATTTATAACCAATGGGTGACGTCTCTAGCGTGACGCGAGTTTCACCTATTCAATCCTTAATTTGATTAGTAGAGTCGCGATGACTTGTTAATTCAAATTTCTTAAAAAATATAATCAAATTGTTTTTTTAAAATAAAATCAACCGATTTTTTTTCTAGATAATTTTAAATAAATTTTTTTTCAACAAATTTGATAATCAGTGGATGACGTCTTTAGCGTGACGCGAGCTTCACCTATTCAAACTTTAATTTGATTAACAGAGTCGCGACGACCTGTTAATTCAATTTTTTATAAAATAAAATTTTAATTAGAATCAACCAACCCACAATTATTTTCTAAAGAACTACATGACTTTGAGTTCCTCATTGCACCCGGAGATACGTAGGAGCAGAATCTCTATTTTGTCAAGCCAAAAATTAATTTTTCATAATTCATTTGTCTATTTCATTTATTTCTTTTACAAAAGGGGTAAAACAAATATTTTTAAGGATTATTAAAAATTTACATAATTAACTTAAGGTACCGTCTTAGGACGGGTGTGTTAGGGGTGTCGTGGGATTAAGTTTCCACCATTCCCTATATATAACCAACTCCCGAATTCAATCTGGTTTCAAAGACTATTTTTCTTGGGTTTTCTAATTTTTTCTAATAAAAAAATAAAATTGGTGACGACTCCTAAAATTATTATTTTTTAATTTAAGTTACTATTCCGCCGCGATCAACGGTCGCGACAGATGGTGACTCCACTGGAGACACTTGAGAGTCAAGCCTATACGAGTTGGTTATGCAAATATTGCGATATTTATGTATTTGTTTTACCCTTTTTCTTTCTTTTTTTTCTTTTTTATATTTGATTATTCTTTTTTTTAGTTAATTGTTTTATTATCTAAACTTTAGGGTAGAAAACTTTTGGAGTTTGTTTGTTGCTTTGTTTTGCAGGATATAAGTAGTCTTTAGTATTGTAAATGTTTGTATGCTCTCTACACCCACTGAACCTACACGTTTATCACGCACGCCTGAGTAGGGCCCTATACCCGGGTCTGAGTGAAGTTTAAGTTAGGTAGAGGTTGCATAGTGGTAGCCATTTTGGATGTACATCCTATTTGGTTATCGCGAAAACCTCATCTAGAGTGTGTCTTTTTCACGAATTTCCTACACCTAGTGGTTTACCCACTATTTCGTGGTCAACATTCTGAAATAGGACTTGGCTCCAGAGACCCTTAGAATAGAAGAGTCACCCAATAAAAATTCGCACAGATCAGAAGGACTCTTAGATCTTTAGGATAGAAAGTTCCAAATTTAAGGCAATTCCATTAGGACACAAAGGGAGCGTACTTCTTTCCCCATGCCATCCATTCTTGCATTAAAAAAAAACTTAAAAATACATTTTCTTACATTTTCATGGCATTCCTAGCATTCTTAAAAAAAATCATCTTGCATTTTCATGTTGTTCTTAACATTTTTTTTTAATGTCTTGCATTTTCATGGCATTCCTAACATTCTTCAAAAAAAAAAAAATATATCATCTTGCATTTTCATGACATCTTTAGCATTCCAAAAAAAATAAAAATCATGCATTTTCATTCCATGCATTTAAAAAATGTTTTCATTGCATCTTATGCATGACATTAATCTCATTCATTTCATCTCATTCTTTGTATGATGTTACCGTGTTCAGCAACCATTGCGCGACTAAGGAAAGAAGACACCAATCAAACCCGTGTTCACAATACAAGGGCTCGAACAAAGTTGCTTGCAGTGATGGCAGCTGAAAACAAAGGCAGGAATCTAAGTTTGGAAGTGGATGAAATGAAAGGAATGATGAATGAGGTAACAGAATCTCAAAGAAGAATGGAGGAAATGTTGTTAGCTATGAGGGACACCCTCACCTTGATGGGGGCAGTTAGAAGTACAGGAGTAACTAGGGCACATTCGTACCCACTGAATATTACTTCCATGAGGACAAACCCATTGGTCACTACTGAGATACCTTCTGTGGGAGGAACCTCAAACACTGCATCAGTAGTAATTTCTATTGGAGAATGATATCATTCATTGGAAGGTACTCAAAATGAGATCCATGGTAACACCAAGTTCATGTGGGAACCACCACATATATCCATTCAGATGCCAACTGGATTTCCTGCCGGTAATGAGCACACAACTATTCAGAATGATAAGATGAAAGAAGAATGGATGGGAAAGATGGAGGAGCAAATCAAGACGATCAAGGGTCCTAGCACCTATGGTTCCTTTGAGATAGAAGAATTGTGCCCTACTGCTAACATCATCATCCCCAAGGATTTTAAAATCTCAGAATTTATCAAGTATGATGGGAGTACCAACCCTTTTTTCCATCTAAAAACTTGCTTTACCAAAATGTCCATTTGGTCTAAGAACTGGAAGTTTCTCGTCAGCTTCTTTCATGAAAGTTTGACTGGGCCTGTTTTGGAGTGGTGTATCCAACAGGACCTTTCAAAAATCTCCTCTTGGGATGACTGAGCGAATTTGTTTATGGGACAGTATCGATTTAATCTGGATACAGCCCCAACCCGAGAGCAGTTGGAAACACTACAGAAAAAAAATGATGAGATATTCAAGCAATATACCCAGAGGTGGAGAACTCTCGCAGCTTAAGTACAACCACCGTTAACTCTGACGGAAATGTACTCATACTTCTTGGGGACTTTAGGAGCTCCCTATGTTGGGACAATGGTAAGTGCTGCTTACCAAGACTTTGCTGAATTAATTACTACCGGAGAGAGGATTGAAATTCTGGTAAAGGCTGGCAAATTGCCAATTGGCAATAATGAAGGTAGTTTCAAGAAGGGGTTTCCCACTAAGAAAAATGAGCCAGAAGTGAGCTATCTGCGAAACCAACAACCTTCACAACCCCTCTATCCACTGTTTTACCCTGCCTATCGAGCCCCTCTATATAACCCAAACCTCCACCTTTCTTATCAGACACTTGCGTCTTCTCATCTACCCGGCCTAACTGCTCCACCTGTAAATACACCTTAAATCCCACAGTTCCACATCAACAATGTTCCCACACCTCAATCATATGTACCAACCCGCCCAACCTATAACCAATATCCATCTGCACCTCCACAAAATTACCCACAACCTCGACCAAACTTCCAAAATCAAGGTCGTTTTCGTCCCCAAGGCCTATCTCCTTTCCCAAGATTGTCCATTTCGAATGCAGAGTTATTCCAAAGGCTTCATGATGCCCATTTAATTTCAGGGAGTCCTGTACGCCCCATGGAGTCACCATTCCCAAGTTGGCATAACCCAAATTTGACTTGTAAATTTCACATGGACGTTTTTGGGCATTCTATTGAAGACTGTGAAGCTTTTAAGACAGCAGTGAGGAAGTTAATTGCTTATGAGAAGCTTGATATCTAAGAGGAGGCTAGACCCAATATTGTCAACAACCCAATTCCAAATCATGGTGGAAGGAATGAGGTAAATGCTTAGAATAGTTGATCAAGGAAACCTCAGAGAGTTCAACTTAGTGGTGGTTCATAAACAATACCTTAGAGCCCTCCAACACTGGGAAATTTCTAAGCGACTAGTATTCTGATTTGTTTATCAAGTAGTTACCATGAAACGATGGTTTAATTGTATTAACCCTGTCTTGTTCGATCAATAAAATCATTTGGTTTTGAACTTATAATAACTTTCTTGAAGCATTAGTGTAATGAATTTGCATGGATACCTTGTTTCCTTTCATTTTCATCACGTTTTCTTTCTTGACATTTATTCGCTTTCGTTTCTTCGAAGTGTTTTCCTTGTATTTGGATCCCAGTGAACGTCAATTCTTGGCAATTCTCAGTTTGGTATATGTCAGTAAGGTTCGCGTCTGGAAGTGCCTTTTGCAAAAAAGAAAGAAAGAAAAAAGAAAAAAATGAAAAAAAGATAGCAAAGAAGTAATCACTTGGTGTGCACCATCTTTTTGTCTCAAAATTAAAGTTTTGAAAATAAACAATCGTGATTTGAAAATGAAGACTAACCATTTTTCTCTATCTTTTACAAAATTTCATTATCTTTATCCCTTGCTACTCCTTTTGAGCTTGAAAATTTCTTCAATAAACCCTGGATAAGGATCACCCCTACACTAGGGGATAGTACAAGACAAAGGTTAATTATCATGGTGACTATTTTGAAGCATAATGAAAAAGAAAGAAAAGGTGAAAGGGGCAAGAAGTAAAAAAAAAAAGATGAAAAACAAAAAAAAAAGGAAAAAACAAAAAAGAGATAAGGGAAAGAAAGAAGAAAGAAAATAAAATGAAATGGGGAAGATATGGAGAACAATAAAAGAAAGGTGTGCTTAAAAGCGCAAAAGCAGTTGACGAAGTTTAGTTTTGGTCAATGATCCTTAGTCTCATTCAATCCTTAAACACTTGTTTGAGTCTTATATCTTTCTTTTCATAACCCCTAGCCTTGACCATGTTACAAGCTTCAAAAAGTTCATTCTGATCAATGAAGGGTTGTTGTCATTTCGTTAACTTTAATTTTGAGACAAATGTTACATTCATCTAAGTATCTAGTTCATTGCTCTTAAAAAAAGAAAAAGAAAAAAAAAGACTTTCACCAGGGCAAGTTTCTGCTATATTCGAGCTGGTCCTACACTGGGGCATTCTTTTCCCTAGTTTAATTTAACCTACACTGGGGCAAATCTTTTGGGTTACTAGGGTGAGTTCCTGTTCTATTCAATTCAGTTATAAATTGGGACAAATTTCTATTTGGTTCAATTTGGCCTTACACTAGGATAAATTTCTACATTGCTCGATT
This sequence comes from Ormosia semicastrata, assembly GCA_029884595.1. Lineage (NCBI taxonomy): Eukaryota > Viridiplantae > Streptophyta > Magnoliopsida > Fabales > Fabaceae > Ormosia > Ormosia semicastrata. Next base: position 42,753,640 of record JAQQTO010000059.1, read on the forward strand.
TGACTTTTAAATGAGGTAATTTTTCTTTTCCTTGGGTGAGTCCTATTCAATTCGGTCCTAGATTAGGGTAAATTTCTCTTTGGTTCAATTCAGGGTGAATTGTTGCCCTATTCTATTCAGTCCTGGACTGGGGCAAATTTTTCTTTGACTCAATTTGGCTTGATGTAGATGCTCAGTAGAAGAAAATCATTGGTCATAATGTGTAGTGAGCAACTAAAGATCGTTTTCATGAGGATCAAACCAATCTATATCAAGGCAACTCTTCTTTGAATCCCATACTATTGTTTGTGTCTTATTCCATATGTACCATTTTGTGTTGTTAAACTTCCAAGGTCAATCTGGACGTTGTTCAGTTAGTCAATTCCTGTTTTGTTGTATTTTTGAATCCATGTCTATCTGTTACGTAATGCTTTAAGTAAGGTGAACATGAATACAACGTTATGATTTGACCATCTAATGGCAATCCCTTGATGAATAATTCAGACTGAAAAGAATTTAGAAGTTCCAATTAAAAGGAAAAATGATATCCCAGTGGATAATCCAGAAATAAGAGGTACCTAAGCAAAAAGGAAAAGAGTCCGAATCACCTTAGTAATTACCTTATACACCACCTTACAAAGGCTTTTAAGTCTAAACTGCTTCAACCTTTCCGAATGATCCATTTTAGGAATAAGAACCAGAAGAGTTTCATTAACCTGACCAATTTCACCTGGATTTATAAAGGCCTCTTTAACTAAATCACACACTGACTTCCCCACTTTATCCCATTGACTTTAGAAAAAGATGAGATGCAAGCCATCTGGACCTGGTGCTTTAAAAGACCACATGCTAAACACTGCATCTTTAATTTCCTTATCAGTAACATGCTTTTGAATTTGGGCTAAATCATCATCCAATAAATAAGGAAAGCAATCCTTTAATGGGTACTCCACGTAACTCATATCATCCTGATACAGCTTCTGATAAAAATCCATAGCCATATTCTTAAGGCCATCCTGATCATAAACCCAATCCCCAGTATCCTTCATCAAGGCTTCTACCTTATTCCTTCTTCTTCTGATAACTGTGGATGTATAGAAAAATTTAGTATTCCTATCCCCAAACTTCAACTAATCACATCTAGCCTTTTGAAACCAAAATATTTCCTCTTGAAGCAAAATAGAGTCATACTCCTTCCAAAGCTTGACTTGCAACTTCTCAAGATACGAATGTCTTCCCATAGTAAGCTTATTATTGATCGCTTCCAACCTAGCCATAATCCGTCTTTTCCTTTTGAAAATATTGCCAAAATACTGCTTATTCCACTCTTGAGCCATCTGTTGAAAGTCTAGCACAGCCTCAGCCCAAGCTTTATTCTCGCCCCAAGCTTCCTTAACAACATTTTGAAATGATTCATCAACGAGCCAATTAGCCAAAAACTGGAAAGGTCTAGCTCCCAAAGAACCCCTAACAGGTGGGGAAGAAACAAGAAGAAGGGGTTTATGATTAGATTTCAGAGATGGGAGGTGGTGTACAGTTGTTTTTGGGAAAGCAAGTCTCCACTCCTCATTACACAAACCTCTATTAAGACACTCCTTCACACCATGCCACTCCTAGGTAAAGGTAGGTCCTTTGAAACCCAAGACGAACAGCCCACAATACTCAATACAATTAGCAAAACGACTCATAGAAGTCCAATTAGGAGCTGCCCCACCACTCTTCTCATTAGGAAACCTATAGGCATTAAAATCTCCCATTAGCAACCAAGGTCCTTGTATGTCATTAGCAACGTCCCTTAACTCCTGCCATAAGATATCCCTAGTGTTAGACTTCGGGCTACCATAGACACAAGTAAAGAGACACTGAAAGCTCCTATAGACTGATAAACCTTCATATGAGCAAATTGCCGATGAGACTTAATAATCTCCACTTTAAGTAAACTAGCATCCCACAAAAACCAAATACCTCTTAAAAAGCCCTCTGCCTCAACCCTGTGATGACCTTGAAGCCCAAATTTCTGAACAATTTTATCCACATGACGACCGCTAACCCTGGTCTCAAACAGAGCTACCAATAGAATATTATGTCTAAAAACAAGATCCTTAACAATGTGGGGGAAGGTCCTCGACCCAGTACCCCCTGCAATTCCATGTCATAAAAATCATAAAGGAAATATAGGGAGAAAGAAGAAGCCCGAACTCTAGTCAAAACGGACAGCAGATGTTTTTGTAGGAAAAACATACCAAGAAAGACACATTTTATATGAAATTAGAACACTGATTTAATAACTTACTTGTTGAAGACATGATTTGATGAACCAGGATTTGCTTCTGTGTCTCACGTATGTTGCACGTATCCTTGGAACAAAAAGGCCAAGTCTTCCTTTGCCTGATCACTCACTCCAAATTCTAAATTTTCAATGGGACAAACCTAGAGAGCAATCTAAAGACGTGACGGCAAAGGGGACCTAGCCACGCTATTTATTAACCCTAGGCACCTCCCATTATGGGCCTAGTGATTAGGCCCACACTGTCTCCCACACACATCAAAATTAAGTGTCCAAAGCCCATTAGTAATTAATCACATTTTAGTAAGCTTAAGTATCATAGAATGGATCATAATATCAGCTCGTTTTTAGCAAAACAAAATGTCACAATTGATTGCAGCCCACTAGAATTTATAAAAAAATTCTAACATTCTCCCACTTGGGCAAAATCAATTGTGTATTTTCAATTTAAAAAAATATATTTTGAAAACGACTCTCGAGCTAATAGCATATTGTGGCCACAACACATATGATCCCAAGATACATCACCTAATTAAAACTCCATCCAACAAAAGCCATGTAACACCGAATCATGGCGGTAATTGCATCCCTTATTGATGCAACACCTTCCATGGTTACAAATATCACTGATTCTGTCGACTAGTCATGAATGTGGAGTGTGGCAAGAAAATGACGTGCCAACGTGATTAAATAGCCATACCGTCATTTTCTTTGTCAGTCCTTAATTTCTCTCAAATGCATAGAAGCCAAAGAAATTACATGGTTTATCACTAAACCATCATGCCTCAGCTCCAAATCGGTATCAACTACGGGCACAATAGTCCTAACGACACCGAGCTCTAACAATTTCATATTTGATATACACATTAAAAAAAAGTTATAATAAAATTCATCTCATCATTTATTTCATCAAATCAAATGTAAAATATCATCAATACATTATTTCCTAAAATTCAAAATAAGAATCTAACAACATAAAAGAGGAAATAACATAAAACTAAAGCTCCCACTAACCAAACACATGAAAAGAACTCACAATGCCCATGTTCTCAACATGTCTTTTGAAAACAATGGGCCTGAGTCCCTTGGTTAAGGGATCAGCCAACATGGAATCTGTGTCAATGTGTTCTACCACTATAGAACCTTCTTTCACAAGATCTCTAACAGTCAGGTACTTCAGCTCCAAGTGCTTAGAACCACTAGAATTCTTATTGTTCTTTGTATAGAACACTGCAGCACTGTTGTCACAGAAAATCCTAAGTGGCCTAGCAATGGAATCCACAATGCGAAGTCCCGTCACAAGATTCCTCAACCAAATGGCATGAGTAGCAGCAGCAAAACAAGCAATGAACTCTGCTTGCATAGTAGAAGAGGCAACAAGAGTTTGTTTCTTACTCTTCCAGGATATCGCACCCCCAGCCATCATAAAGATGTATCCAGAAGTCAATTTCCTATCATCAGGGCACCCACCAAGATCTGAATCTATGTACCCCACGATCTCCAAGTTGTCAACTCTCCTATATACAAGCATATACTCTTTGGTCCTCTGCAAATACCTCATTACCTTCTTAGTAGCTATCCAATGATCATTCCCAGGGTTTGACTGGTATCTACCAAGAACGCCAACTATGAAAGCAATGTCAGGCCTAGTGCATACCTGAGCATACATGAGACTACCCAAAGCACTACCAAAAGCTCTATTATTCATTTTTACTTGTTCAATCTCATTCTTAGGACATTGATCCTTGTTGAATCTGTCACCTTTGACGACCGAAACGTCTCCAGGCTTACAGTTCTGCATATTGAATCTCTCTAAGATTCTATTGATGTAGGCCTTTTGGGATAACCCGAGTGTATGATGTGATCTATCTCTGCGAATCTCAATCCCCAGCACAAAAGAAGCCTCACCAAGGTCTTTCATGTCAAAAGATCTAGTCAACATCTGTTTTGTCTCACGCAGCATGCCGAGGTCATTAGAAGCCAGTAATATATCATCCACGTATAGCACAAGAAAGATAAATTTGCTCCCACTGACCTTAAGATATATACACTGATCAACCTTATTCTCCTCAAACCCTATAGAAGTCACCACTTTATCAAATTTCAAGTACCACTACCTGGAAGCTTGTTTCAAACCATAAATTGACCTCTTCAGTTTACAGACCAGGTCCTTATTACCACCAATATGCAAACCCTCAGGTTACTGCATATATACTGTCTCACTCAAATCACCATTTAGAAAAGCAGTTTTCACATCCATTTAGTGCAACTCCAAATCAAAGTGAGCTACAAGAGCCATTATGATCCTAAAGGAATCCTTTGTCGATACAGGTGAAAAAGTCTCAGTAAAGTCAATGCCCTCCTTCTGAGTGAAACCCTTTGCCACTAGTCTGGCCTTAAATCTTTCAACGTTACCCTTTGAATCTTTCTTTGTTTTGAAAACCCATTTACAACCAATTGCCTTACAATTCTCAGGTAACTCAACAAGTTCCCATACATCATTGACTGACATAGACTGCATCTCTTCATTCATCACACGTTTCCACATTTCCGATTGTGAACAAGATACAACTTCCTGATAGCTCTTCGGATCAACAATATCTCCAATGTCATATGCATCCTCACTGAGATAGACCATAAACTCATCACCTATAGCTGGTCGCCTCTGTCTAGTTGACCTCCTCAAGGGAATCTGTGCAACTGGCTCAATGGGTTGTGGAAGCTCAACCACAACAGGAGGATCAAGTATATCATCATTCTGAGAGCCAGCTATATCCTCAGTCTGAACCTCGGTCTCCACTGGAACAATTGGGACCCTAGTCTCAATCGTCAGAATATTATCAACAAGAATAGGTAATGGCAAAGAAACGGTCTCAGGTGAAAGAACATTAGTCACATCAGGTCGAAGAATAGGATCTGCTACATCAAGCTCCAGAAATTTAGCATTCATAGACTCTACAATTCTACTCCCCTTACCAGGATAGAAGAACCTGTATCCTTTAGCGTGATCCGGATATCCAATGAAAAAACAACGACTCGTCTTGGGATCTGTCTTTTTCTGCAAGGGATTATAAATTTTGACCTCGGTGGGCAACCCCAGACTCGAAGATGGTTCAGGCTAGGTTTTCTTCCTATCCAGAGTTCAAAAGGAGTTTTGGGAACGGATTTACTGGGAACTCTGTTAAGAATATAAAGGGCTGTTTTCAAGGCTTCACCCCGCAGATATTCTGGCAAGTTACATCTACTCATCATGCTTCTCATCATATCTTTAAGTGTCCTGTTACGCCTTTCGGTTACACCATTTTGTTCAGACTCCCTGTGCATGGTGTATTGTGGAACTATTCCACAATCCTGTAAGTATAAAGCAAATGGTCCCATATGTTGCCCTGCGACACCATATTTACCATAATACTCTCCACCACGGTCAGATCTTACAATCTTGATAATTTTTCCCAATTGCTTTTCCACTTCAGTTTTAAAAATTTTAAATTTCTCAAGAGCTTCAGATTTTTCTTTAATCAAATAAAGATAGCCATATCGGGAAAAATCATCAATGAATGTAATGAAAAACCTGTTACCACAAAATGTAGAAGACAGGGGCCCACTAATGTCTGTATGAATAATTTCTAAGAGATCTGAACTTCTAGTTGCACCTACCTTTTTGGTCTTAGTAAACTTTCCCCTAATGCAATCCACACAAGGATCCAAATCATCAAAAAACAAGGAAGGTAGAATATTTGTCTTTGTCAACCTCTCAACCATTTCCTTAGAAATGTGACCTAAGCGCTTGTGCCACAACATAAAAGATTTTTTCTCAACTTTAGACCTTTTAACAACTGAATGCTCAACAACTAAAGATGAAGAAAAACTATCAGAAGCCAAAGATAATTTATATAAACCATCCACTAAAGATCCATAACCAACAATTTGGGAGTTCAATATCATATTTATTTTCCTATCACCAAAAGTAAAATTGAAACCAAGTCTGTCTAAACAAGAAACGGAAATCAAATTTCTCCTAAAAGAGGGTACATAAAAAATATCTTTCAAAATCAATTCAAAACTTGAATCTAAAACTAGGCTGAGATCTCCCACTTTCTCTACAAAGACTTCAAGATCATTTCCTACTCTTAGCTTGCTTTCCCTCGGACTGGACTCCCTCAGATTTCTGAACCCCTGTAAAGACACAGCAATGTGGGTTGTGGAACCACTATCAAGCCACCAAGAATTTATAGAAACATCAACTAGATTAGACTCAAGACAGACAAAAGCTAAGTTATTACCTCCTGATTTATGCTTGTTCTTTAACCAAGTCTTGAACTTACTGCAATCAGTTTTCTTATGCCCCTTCTCCTTTCACCAAAAACACCAAAAGCTCTTCTTAAAGATAGCTAGTTGAGGACCTCCTACATTGTGATGCTGACTCTTACCTGATTTCCCTGAACCTCGATATCTATGAGAAGCATTAGATGTACTCTTTGTATATTTCTAATTTCCCTTACCAAAAGTGGGTTTGTCATGGATAGATAATAAGGCCATGTCACTCTTTTTTTTCTTGAGTTTCTCTTCTTCAGCAACACATTTGGTAATGAAGTCATTCACAGTCCATTTCTCACCAATGATATGGGTTTTTCAATTGAAGCAAATCCCAATAAGCTTCCATTTCAGAATTATCCTCAAAGCAGTTTCCCTCATTAATTCCTACACAAGCCTCCTTATACGATGCTAACTTTCTCTTTGTATTCATTTTTGCCACCACTACTTCATTGCTATCATTGGGATTAGGTACAACCTTCTCCTGGTTCTCCATAGCCATATCAAGATTGTCTTGGGTCTCCACAACTACCACTTCAGGATCCTTAGGGTCATCTCCCTCAAACTTGGCTTTTTTATTACTTCGCATGACCTGATCCTTTTCCTCTTGCATCAGTCCTTTTTTCGCCTCTGAGCAGTCTGCACTCATTCTACATCTATTGAAACAGTAACAATTCAAATGTTTATATATTACATACTTGAATTAGTTTATCTTATTTTAAGAAAATTTTAAAATTATTTGAATGAAATTTTTTAAATATAAAATAATTTAATCCAAATATAGTTATAATATTATAAAGAATAATAAAGAGACTAATTTAAAATTTAATAATTATAAAATTTGATTTTTTCTATTTATGACATTATCGGAACATATATTTATTTATATATATATATATATATATATATAGAGGATATATATTTTTAACCGTTAGTTCTACTTTCATTAATGGTTGAGATTATTTCATTAAAGGTAACCATTAGATGAAAGTAGATGCAATTGATTGTCCTCCATATATATATATATATATATATATAATTTAATGGCGTTGCAGATTGATTGTCCTCCTTTCTCTCTTTCTATATATATATATATATATATATATATAATACTTACATGTAAGTTACATTTTTACATGTTATTGACTTTTTATTAAATTAAAAACATATTATAGTTTTACTTTGTATTTTTGTTTTAGTTTTATGATTTTATAAGTAATTTTTTAACTCAATATTAATTATATGTTCATAACTAATTAATAGTATTATTAATTATTTTACTTTTATATAAATATAAATATAGATAAATATAAAGTAGTTTGACTAAAAATTCAGGAAAAAAATAGAGATCAAGGGAGGCACGTGATGAGCACGTGAATAGAAGAGACTGGAATTTTTTCATCAAGGACATAATCAACACGTGGATCATTTTGGATTGGAACCAAAACCATGAAGAAGCCCAAAACAAAAGGAAAAAAAAAAAACAAAACCTAAGTCAAAAGCAAACAAACGAAACAAAAGGCTATAAGGTACGAACACAACACACAAAACAGAGTGACACTGCCTCCATCTATCACACGCGGCGAAACGGACTCTCACACACTCTCCTTCTCCTACTCCCCCCTCCCTCCTGTTCTTCTCTTTGAAAACTCGCTGACTCTCTCTAAAAATACCCTTCTTTAAATCTCTTGCTGACTCAAATCCCAAAATCCGTTTCTTTGATACCGGTAATAAATAAAAGAACTGATTGAACTCTCTCTTTCTCTCTCAAAAACAGAAAAGTCAGAGCGTTACGTTGCTTCTCTCCCTGCCTATCCTCCACTTGTGTTGATTCTCCTTCAGCCTCATAATCTTCTGGGTCTTCAAAAAATCATTTAAGAAAAAACCAGGGGAGACATTTAATTTTTTTTTCATTTTAATAAATTTGGTGAGTTGGTGCAATTTGTCTCTTCTTCTCTCCTTTCTCTCCGTTGCACTTATTGCCAATGCTGGGTTTTCCTCACAGTTCATTCTCTTCTTCTTCTTCTTATCATCACTGTGTGAAAATCATGGCGTAATGCAATCTCAACCCAAAAGGAAAGTGGGATTTTTTTTAAAAAAAATCTATTTTTGTTGTTTTGATTTTCTTAGAAAATAAATTATATTATGATTGACTTATCCTTTTGCCGTTTTGAGAAACAAGAGCTGAGAAGCAAAGTTCATCAATTTACCAAAGGGTCCTTTATGACACATGCTTATTTGTTACTGCTACTCAGTCACTGAGACTCGAGAGAGAGCTTTCTGAGGATTTTCTATCACTTTCTCGGGAAAATTATGTTCTCCTCGTCGTCGTGTTGTTGTCCCGGAAGTTCTCTCTCTAATCTGGAACGCTTTCTTCAATGTGTCACTCCAGATATTCCTTCTCGGACTCTTCCTCAGGTATTTTTATTTTATTTTACTTTATTTTTCTCTTCATTTCTATTTTTTTTATTTTCAGTTTTCCTTTTTTTTTTTAATATCTCCCATCTGAATTGATTCTGTCAGCGTTTTAGGGTGCAAACAACAGAACTCTGTTTTCTTCATCTTCGGGGGAAAAGTGGGTAATGGGATTTTTTTTTCAGTTTTTTTTTTCCTTTTAGATTCTTTTATTTTTTTCATAATTTTTGGATTATTTTTTATTTGTTTCCTGGAAATTCTCTGCATATTATGTGGAATATGTACAATTATGATTTTGGTATCTAATCTAGCCGTGGATAATCCGATAATGGGGGAGAAAATTTAGAGATATACATTTTGAAAAATCATGTTATATATTTTTAATTTGAATTAATTTTATTTTATGTAACCTTAATTATCCTGAATAGTGGATTTGATTCTTTCCCTTCTCTCGGGGTTGAAGGTAATCAATCGTTAGTCATCAGAGTCAGACTTTTGCATAAAGATAGAAAACGTCATAATGAAAAGTGTGTCAAACGGCGTCGTAAAAGCTGGGTCAATCAAACGACCGCTTTTGTCCTCTGTCTTTAGGAATATTCGTCGGATGCCATTGCCTTGAGATATTATGTCCTTTATTGGTCCATTTCATCTACTTAAGTAAATATGGCATTATCCATACCATATTAATCTAAAAATATTTGTTTACCTTTTTCTTAAGTTGTCATTTTTATAATTCTTTTTTATAAGAGTCACAGACGCGTTTCGTCCGAGGGAATAAAATAGAATAAAGTAATATTTAATGTTGATTCTGTGGAAGTTTGTGATATTTGATTTAGAGAGAAGACGTTGGTCTGTGAGTTAGGACCAAGGTCTAGCTTTAAAGATAAATTATGATGCATAGATACGGATACGGGTATGAGATATGATACGAGTATAATATAGAGATATGATTTTTATTAATAAATTAAATTAATATTCATCAAGTATTTAAATATTTAATACAAATACAAATACATATTTAATATGAGTACGATAGATATTATAAAATACTTGTGGTTAATGGAAGATAAACCTCAAAGTTACTTTAAAGAAGCAGAGTGCAACGTGATTCTCATGGCTTCACCTTACCCCATGTGTGACGGTGACAGGAAATTGGTCACTCCGTCTGTGGGCACAACGTTGTAGTAGTTTCAATTATTGGGCCACTGATAAATGGTATTACTAGGATTAGCATCATTCTTTTTTTTGTGAAACCCTTTTTCTGAAAGATGTGGTTCACTAGGAGTTTCCATTTGCTTGTTCTAAGTTACATATTGCCACGTGATTTTATAGTTTTTATCAATCTTTGTTCAATAAAGAGAATGGGTCAAAAGGAGGTAAATGAAGGCATAAAAAAATCAAGAGAATGGAGGGTACTAGTGCATTTACTAGGCTAGCACCTTTGTTTCCTTTTTTTTTTTTACGGTCGGCTAGCACGTACCACCTTAGCTTGATATTATTTATAGTGGGTAATGACCTATCAGCTATTGATTATGTTTTTAGTAAGTCTCTTTGCCTAGACAATAGCTTTTGCTACTTGAGGGTTAAATCAAAGATGTAAAGCGCGTTTCTTGCATTTTATGAAACCACACGTCACTTAGTTTCATGTAAGTAAGCTCTTTTACAATATTTGACACGTATGTAGTTATACTTATATAAATTTATCATTTCTTGGATGGCTAGCATTGCATTGTTGGTCTACCTGTAATGAACTATTTTGTATCTAGCCACATATAAAGTGGAAATAAAGTTGTGTTGGTGCTGCCAACGACCTTGTAGCTCAGTTGACACCGGTCCATGTCTTTAAGGTGTGGGTGTGATGATGGTGTTGGGGGTTTGATACTCTACGAGGCCATCTATCCCCTCTACCTAGGTGCTTGCACCTGCAATGTACAAAAAAAAAAGTCCGCCGTTCATTCTAGTAAAAGGTAGAAATGGCCATTGACCGCCTTATTTGTTTCCTTAATTTTTTTGCTTTTATCATGTATTTTGCAGAGTTGCCTTAATGATCTAAATAACCAATGGCTACCTCTTGGTAAGGACACAATTGAATACTTCACTCTCAAAGATCTTTGGGACTGCTATTATGAATGGAGTGCATATGGTGCTGGTACACCTGTAATGTTGGAATGTGGTGATACTCTGACGCAATACTATGTTCCATATCTGTCTGCCATCCAAATCTACAGCAGTAAGTCTGTTGCAGCTTCTAGGTATGCAGAAAACAATAATACTGTATGCTTATATGCTAAATGTGTCAACAAAATGGTGTAAGTCATCTTCTTCTCTTCTAGGAATCGGAGAGAGGATAGTGATGGAGTTGAATTTGAATGTGATTCCTGGAGTGATGATAGTGGAAGTGATGACCTATCTAGATCATTAAGTAACAATTCTAGCAAAGCATGGGATGCTGTTTCTTTGGATTCAAGCTGTGACCAGGTGGGTTCATTGCCAACAAGGGATATGCTTGGCTACCTTTACTTACAGCACACTGAGATGTCTTCACCTTACTCGAGGGTTCCATTTGCAGAGAAGGTAGCCTTTAACTGCTAAGTAGTGTTCACAACTTATTTTCGGTGGTAATGCAAATGATCATATTTGTATATTCACTCACACAATAAATTTCTGCTGATTGTTTCTTGTTTCAGATAACTGAGTTAGCTAGAAGCCATCCGGCATTAATGACATTGAAGAGTGTGGATCTTTCCCCAGCGAGTTGGATGGCTGTTGCCTGGTGAGCAGAATTAGTTGTTCTTGGAAATGAACAACTTGAATGATAAATTGGCCTTGTTTCAACCTGTAATTCATTTATAAAGCTCTGAAAAAGGAAAGCTTAACAATTTCAATTAGCTTTGAAAGAACCATTCTCTGGATTATTTTGGCTGCAGTATTCTCATGTTGCATACTGACAAGTGACTGGGGTTTTTGTTATTATCAAAACATAACTTACAGTTGATATCAAGTGGGAGGAATTCTAATATACTCTGTGACTCTCAACGGCTGAGATTTGATATAAAATTATTAAATAATATTTTAAATTTAATCCAATGTCATTGGATTGAGATTAATATTCTTAAGAGTACACAAGAATCTCAACAAGAGGCTGTTTGTGAATTGTCAGTAATGCTATTTTATTTTTTTATTTTACTTTAAAGCGAAAATTGATCTGCGATTGTGATTTCTTAGTCAAGGTGGAATCTATAGTAGTCTTTCCTAATCATATAGATGTCTAGTGTCTGTTGGTTTTTATCATGGACCAATTGTCCTAAAAGCTTAAGCTATTAGGTGGAGGTTTATGAATGATTTTGTATCTAACATATCCCATCACGCAAAAGCTCTTTGGACATAGACAATGCACATGCCCATTTTTACTGTGTTTAAATTCACTTTATTTAGAAGAATGGGAGCAGTAAGGATCGAACTCCTGGCCACTTAGTCATAAAAATTCTAATACCATGTCACGAATCAACTATCCTAAAAGTTTAAGCTGTTAGGTGGAATCTTATGAATGGTTTTTATATCTAATAGTTTCCATGATAGAAAGATCTTATACTGACTTTTCATCATTGAATAGGTACCCGATTTATCCCATACCAAGTCAGAAAAATGAAAAGGACTTGGCAGCATGCTTCCTCACTTACCATACATTATCATCTTCTTTCCAAGGTATCTTGACGTAGTTATTTGTTGATAAGTATTTTTTCTGAAAATCAGATAAATAGATCAAATCATTTGTAGATCTTGCTATTTCTTTTAGAGGATATGGTAGAATGTAATGTCATAGCATCTTTCATGTGTTCTTAACTAATGTTGCTTTACTTTTCTTCATTTTTGTAATGTCCATGAGTTCTTTCTGTGTGCTCTCCAATGTCACATCTGTTTTAGGTTTGTGAGTGTTTCTCATTAGTCAAAATGTGCATAGACCTGACCCCCCTTAAATATCATGTGTTCTTTGTGCTTTTGAAGGAAATAAACACGGTCTCATTTGTAACAATCGGAGTGATATATGCTTAGCATTCAATACATTAATCCAAAATTTATTTAAATACAGGGGAAATCATATGGCTTGTTTATGTGCGTTATAGATTATTAGATGAGAATGCATAAGACATTCATCTGGTAGCCTTCACACTATTGCTTGTGTATAAGATTTTCTTCCAATCTTATATATGCCTCTTATGAATTGATCCTGTTGTTTCCTCCCAAGTTCCCTGTCAAGAGAACTGTTACAGCCAATGCATTTACCATTTCAGTACTTAGCAAATGTTGGTGTAGACGTATTTATTTTTTAAAATATGTTTTGATGTGTTTTAATGGAAAAAGGGCAAATCAAGATGGTGTATAGTGTGCTAATCAAGATGCAATGCGTGCCTGGATTGTGGTTGTTGATATGTATCTTTGAACCATGTGTAGAATGTGTTGCTTAGTTTTTCCTTCTTTAATATTTTGCATCAATAAAAATACATAACTATGATCAGGTTTGTGGTTTGATGGGTTGATTTAGAAATTCATGTTGTTTAATTAACTGTTTAGGCCTTGAGACTTGTTACTTTTCCTGCATGAAGGTTCTATTCCCTTTAATCTTTTTGCAGTTTCTTTTCCTTTTCTGAACAATTTACTCATTTTCTATTACATAAAAGCTATATTTTTTACTGTATAACAAAGAGTCCTGCTGAGAAATCATTTTGATTCGCCATGTGTTCCTTGTTTTTTTATGTCAACCACTTTATGTCCACGACTTCTAGTTCTACTCTGAGATACTCAATGAGAACTGAAAAATTAAATTGGACAAACTAGATGGTGTTTTTTTTGGTATTATTCACAGTTCTTGCCGGTGGTTAGGTGCACATAATTTGTTGTGAAGCTGGCCCTGATCTAATTCCAGCTGAAATTTTTTGTTGGAGTAGGTCAGTACTTTCAAGTTTATAACTTTATTTCTTATTTGTTTATGCAGATTTTGCTAACAAGTATGATGACATGGACATAGGGAAAGATATATGTTGTTCAGATGGGTGGGGAAGTATTGTAGGAGAGAAATGTAAGAAAAAGAACAGTGGTTGTATATCTCTCTCTCCTTTTGGGCTAGCTACTTACAAAATGCAGGGAGATCTTTGGTTAAACACCTCATACGATAATGAAAGGCTATGCTATCTGTACAGTGCTGCAGACTCATGGTTGAAGCAGCTCAACGCTCACCACTCTGACTTCAACTTTTTCACACTCCACTCTACCTTGTAAATTGGTTTCTGTCCATCACTAACTGATTGCTCTTTGTTAGTTTGGTCTGACTCCGGCATCAGAAGTTCGCCTAGGTGCAATTCTGAAAACAGGTTATATGTCAAAAGGATGTATAACCCTAAGCAATGTATAGTTCTGTTTATTGGGGGGTCTTGTGAAGTGAGTTTCTTTTTACCCCCATTTTTTTTTGTTATGCTACTTTCCTAGAAAGAAGATAGCAGTTTGGAGGCAACTAAACTTACCATTATCTCTTTTGTACTATAGTTTTCTTTCTTTCTTTGTTTCGTTTTTTCTTTACTCCCTTGTTGGCTTTTGTTATAGGGAGCGGGGGCCTGGGAAGTAGTATTACTTGACTGTTCTAACTTTTAAAGAGGAAAATGAGTAGTATTTTATTTTGAAAAATGAGTATAGAGACTATTTAAATTGACTTTTTCTGTAAATTACCACGTTGAGTTTTAAATTTTTTAATTAATTCTTAAACTTTAATTGATGTCTCAATAGATCTTTATGTTTAATTTAGATATGTTAATTCACTAATGATAATATAATATAATATTATTTTATTTGTATTAATATTAATTAATTTATTAAAATTTAATTTATAAATAATTCAAAAAATGTTAATATGGATAAAATGTTATATAATATTATTATTAATGAATTAGCAGATTCAAATTAAATAGAATAATTTATTGAGACATTAATTATAGTTTAAGGTTTAATTGAAAAAGTTTTAAAATTATAGTGGTGATTTATAAAAAAAGTTAAAGTTGAAAGTGCTGCATACTGTTTTTCATTTTATTTTATTTGTTCTCTATGCTATGTGCCAATAAGCAAGTAAAATTGAAGTCTTTCCATTGTGGCTTTTCTTTTCTATTTTTATTTTCACTACCCCTATTAGAATTTAGAAATTCCATAAAATATGCAAATGACACAGTACAAAATGTAGAAAGGGTTATGCTACTGAGCGGTCGAGTGTCCCTTAAGAGTCGCATCATTTTGTTGTTTTTTGTTTTTAATTATAAAGCACAAATCCCTTACAGTTTTGCCTAATCTAAAGGTTAAAATGCTCGAATGCTTGAGGATATAAGCTCGAGTTTTCAATAGCAAAATCCATGTTAGATACACCTTAAAGAAGCTGATGATAAAGCCAGAAGGCCCATCATGAAATATCGAAAAGCCTGAAGTTTGAGACAGGGTCACAGGGCAAGGTCAAGTGCTCTACTTATTTTCCCCAACCTATAATGTGCGCTATGACCATGGGCTGATCTTATTGGGTTCACTGTCTGGTTGGAAAGGTCTCCTTTCTGCTTGGCATCAAGCATGGCCCAATGGAGGGTGATGGGTTGCAATGTTAGTGGGTCCTGCAAGGATGAGGGATGCTGGTCTGGTTCCGTTTTTGGTTTGGGGGGGGGGGGGGGTTCATTTTCCGTAGAGGATATGGCAAAACTCTTTACAAAAACCTAGGATCTACTACTACTACTAGTGTTCTCATGGCTCCTCAAATTGCAAGGGGAAAGTGTTTGGATTGAGGCCGTTTTGTGCGGTGCACTTTTGTGTTTCATGGCTATATCTGTGCTAATTTGGTTCTAGGTTTTAGCCCATCCTACGAAAGAGAAAATATAATGTGGGTGCATTGGGCTTGAACTTGACACATTCTCTGCTTTGCTTCATCATAACAATTATTTAGTTAAAAGATGGAAACATATACTTTATAACCAAGTAGCTAATTTTTTTTTAAATACATGAAATTGCATTGTAATTTTTCTAATGACTTAACTAATGATGTGATTTTGTTCTATCTATCAAGATTCCATTAATTAATTAATTTTTTTATTTTTTACATATTTGTATTCTTTCATTGACTGAAAGGTTCTGACTCCATTTATTTTTCTAAACTATTAAAGTTATATCTACATTACATCACAGACCTTTTAAAATGTTGTCTGTTAAAGCAAAAATAGGTTAAAAAATAGTCTTAGTGTACAAAATGTTGGTATGATTGAGTGGGCATGGGCATGGGTGGGTGACCCATTATTATTTAAGAAACATCTATTTGCATATCTTTTTTGCACACTTTGTATACACTTGGTGATTCATGTATAAATAACTGTTGATCTGTGTGCATTATGTGATGACTAGAAATATGTATCAATGTGTATATAATTAGTGATTAAGTCATCACATAATATATGTCCATCACCAATTATTTGTACATTAATAACTAATTATTTACATGTCAATTAATATTTCTAGTCATCATATAATATGGATCAACACTTATTTGTATGTGAATCACTAAGTATGTAAGTGGTGTGTAAAAAAAATTGTGCAAATAGCACAACTGTATTATCCCTTTTTCACATTTCTAACATGACTTTTTCTCACTCAATCACACCTCTTAAAAGATGTATCAACAGTACTTACACCTCTTTTTAGGGGTGTAAGAGTAACATTTTCCTATCTAACATGTTGGTAAGCTAAACTTACAATGTTGTTTAAGATGGATCCAGTGAGTTTGGATCCATCAATGGTCCAATAATTATAGATCATTAGACCAATATAAAAGTAGATGAATGGTGTAGATTGATTACTTGCTCATTAGGTAGCAGGTCAATCCAAATTTGCCACCAAACACCATGTCCAAGCATCGAAGTTGTCGTCCTTCACTAGAGTTGATGACCTACCACTGCGCTTCACCACCCCACCGTTCCTCCATCGTGCACCGATGTCGATGTCGTGCCAGGCGACCACAACCCCAATCATGGCCGCAACCGTGCGCCAATTGCGAGCCATGAACGCTGCCCAGATCCATGTCCCGTTGTCTGCGCAGCGCCGCTGTCCATCGTATCGAATGTGTCTTAGTGGCTGGTAGGTTTCAGGCGGCGAAACAAGGGGCGGTGCTGGATTCACGGTGGCTGGCGTCAATGGTGGTTGCAGTTGGGTGGTTTGGGGTTTGGTTGGATGGTGTGGCTTGGGTTACGCGCGATTGGTGGAGGCGATGGTCATGGTTGGTAGAGATGGAAATACTTAGGTGGTTGGACATTCTGGTGGTTGGGGTTTTCTAGAGCCGACATGGGTGGTGAGGTGGGATGCAGTGGTGGTCGACGTGGGTGGCTGAGGTCGCGCACAGTTGGTAAAGGTGGTGGTTGTGATTGGCAAAGGAAAAGAGAATTAGGTAGTTGAGCGTTCTAGCGATCGGAATTTTCGACGTCGGCGTGGGTGATGAGGTAGGATGCAATGGTAGCCAACATAAGTAGTGAGGTCGAAAATCAGCCGTCAGCAATGACTAACATGTTTGGTATGACTTTTGATTAGTTTTTTTTGGAAAAAAAAAATAAAAACTGATGTTTGTCGTGTTTGGTAAAATTAAACTTTAACTTTTACATGAAATTCAATGTAAAATAAAAACTTTTTAAAGTGATTTTTATAATCAAGATTGAAACTTATGATTTTAGCTTATAGATTATTCCTTATATTTTGATATGTAAATACCATTTTGTCCTTAATCAAATAATTTTTTAATCATTCTATACATTATTTTAGTAATTTAATGCATAAAAGTGATTCTTTTTTATATCATCCAAACGAATCGGATTAACTTAAAATCACTTTACAGTTAATGCATCCAAACATGAAAATGAATCAATTATAATCGATTATAATAAAAAAAATTATACAATAATCAATTACTAAGCATAATCAAATTTTTATAACTATCCCAAACACACCCATAGAGGGAGGAAAAAAAAACCCTTAAAATTACAAATTACTTACCGAGTACATTTGGATGAATCCTAACTAAAAGGTCTATCTTAAAAAGCACCTAAGCTTCGGCTTGGACAACGTCCACACCCCCCACACTTAAATAAAAAAATTAGCAGAAGAGAATCCATCAATCAAACACAACGCGCAGTTGTCTAGTCTCTGCCGTTGACTTTATTTGCATAATATTTTATACTATCTCTGACCGTTATTCGTTTGTTACGTCTCCCTATTATCATATATAAATATATATATCCCCTTCAGCTCACTTCAACGCGCTTCCTTCCCCTCTCTTTCGTTGTGTTGTGTGTGTGTCCTTAAACAGCAAATTAAGACTCAAAAGAAAGAAGAAGCAAAGAAAGCAAGACAGTGATTGATTCGCACTGACTCGTATCCAAACCTTCCATTTGTAACTTCCTCCACCAACCATCTCTATCTCTATACTCACTGCCACTTCAATTTTCCTCATCTCTATTCTCATTGTCAGGTTCAAATGGTTTGGGTTTTTGGTTTGATCCTCCTTGGGTTTGGTCTCGGGGTTGTGGCCGTTGTTGCTGCCGAAGCTTTGGGACTGTTATGGATCATGAAACGGTTGCGCGACAAGACCAAAAGAGACCAAGCCAAAATCTCATCCAAAACCCAACTGGCTACTGCAGAGCTTGATCCCGACCAATCGCTGAACTTTGCGTTTAAAAAGCAGGTCAAGTTTGAAATTCTCAGCTTAGCTCGATCTGTTTTTCCTTCTATTCTATGGTTTAAGAAATTGAAACGGAAAAAACAAAAAGGCTATTCATGGTTCTCTGAACAAGCCCTCTGTCTGGAGCAAATTTAAAATCAAATTGAAATACATAGAATGCAATTACTCACTTGTATTATTGGTTTTATGATCATGGTGAAATTGCAAAACGGAAATGCCTTTATAAGTTATGAAAATAGAACTAATTATGGATATGTTTGATTGTTTGTGATTTTGTGTTCCTGCACCCTCTTAATCGGGCTGCACACACGTTGTGCTTGAGCCATTTGTGCCGCTATGAATTTTATGGCTCTTATACTGATTATTACACTATTAATTACAATGATTTCACTGAAAAAAATATATGGTTGAAAACTTTGGAAAAGAAAACTTTGTACTTAGTGTGGGAAAAATCTATATATGGTTCTAAAATCTATATATGGTTCTATGTTAGGTTTTAATTTTCCAAAGTTACAGATTTGAAAGTTTTGCTTGGAGAAGGGTTACTTAGGATTTTTGGCTTTATATATTTTATGCATGTGTATAAATATTGGTTCCACAAAAACTATCTATTTGATTACTTCTGATTTTTTTTTTTCAAGCTCTTTATCTTACTAGCTTTGCCTTTCAGGGTGTGGTTTGGGTTCTAGAATCAGAAGAAGTTTCAAAACTCTGGTTGGACAACCTATCGAGAGAGCAAAAAGGAAAAAAGGAGCTCTTGGAGGTTTCCCCTGTTAAAAGGTATGGACAAATCAATGGTCAATCGCTTATTCTGAGCGAACCTGCTGGATCGCATGCAACAATTGATCTCAAGGGCTGTACAGTTCAAGCTGTGTCAGCATCAAGCCTTTCTTCAAGAAAATGGTAATGTGAAGTCACTTCCATTGGGTGGTATTATTTTCATTTGGATTCATTGGCAACATTATTGTGACAACGTGACCAGCTTTTGACTTTAAATGCTTATTTATTATCAAGACTGTAAAAGTTCCCAAGAATTGGGCAGGGAGTATCAGATTTTCCATTTTCCCTTATTTTTCTCTCGCCACTTCCTTTTTGTTTTCCACTCCTATCACTACCACTTTTTATCTTAACTGCACACGCATATATGAATGCCACTTTCTAGTATGAATGTAAAGACAAGTGACAATTCTCTAACAGGTGGCAAGAAATTACCATGGTGAATATCTTATTCTCAACTACACTTAATGTCTTGCTACTATATAATTTCTTTGAATACCAAGCTATAATGCATGTGAAACCACTGATATCATCCTTGAGCAGTATTACAATTTGCAGAAAACCTTATCCCAAATTGATTATGCTAGAGTCACAATTCCTCTTATATAACTCCTTTTTTGTTCCTTTCAAAGGGAAACATATTGAATTGCATATTATTTTGATTCAACATATGATCCACACCTTAGAAAATGGGGTTCTTTTTTGAAAATTTTCCTGATAATTTAACATGGAGAAATCTTATATCCTTTGTGCCTTGCATACGTCTTAGAAAAAAAGGTAACTTGTGATAGCTTGGATTTTGGCTTTGGGTATCATAAGTCAAATAATATTAGAAAGATTAAAATTTATTTTAACTATTGGTCATTTATTGAGGAAATTAGGAGCTTCAAGTTCTTATTTGATTGGTGATGAATCTTATAGGGCCAAAAAGTTCCCCATCAATGTGGAAAGCAAGACCTCTGTAATATACAAAGGAAGCAAAACTCTTTACATATATCTTGAAACTTCATGGGAGAAAGAAGCATGGTGTAAGGCCCTCCGTCTGGCTTCATGTGATCAAAAAGAAAAAATCAAATGGTTCGCCCAGTTGCATGAAGAGTTTCATAGTTATCTGACATCCTTAAATTCTGTATATCATTCTGTTATGAAACCATCAATAGGATCAAGTGTTGAGGCAATAGAAAGGGCTAGTAAGCCTGATGGTGCTTCCTCGAAGGTTCGTCATTTTTTGAAAAAGTTTGCAAAAAGAACTTCCCGAGTTGGTTTGGAAAATAAATCAACTTGGACTTCATTGTCAAGCCATGAAGATAAAAAGAACACTGAGAAGCTTCGTGCTTGCCAAGATGCAGTTTTGACCATTGGCTTGATGAAAACTGCTTCAACAGCAAAGCATATTAATAGTTCCTTGGTAGATGATGCTCCACCATTATCTTCAAAGTTATCTCATTCAGGAAGCCAGAGTCATCACTCTGTCAGCTCTGGTGCAGATGCTGATGAGAAGTTTGGTATTGATGAGGGAACTTTATGTTGGAATTTGTTGATTTCCCGATTCTTTTTTGATGCCAAAGGCAATGCACAGTTGAAGAGATCCATGCAAGCAAGGATTCAGGTTTAAGCTTTTCCCATTTGATGCTTATATGTTTGAGTATGAGTCTGTTTAATTATGTTTTTTGTGAAGATGGACATCATTTTGCTTAGGTATCAATTTCTAGCAATTTATCCATATTAGTTATTTAAATTGATAATATTTGCTTATTCATGCTGGAAACGTGATAAAAGATATTATATCTTTCTAGTAACCTTTTCCGTTGCGAGTTGTTCCAAAAAAAAAAAACCTCAAGTTTATAAGTAGAAGCTGGCCTCTGTTAAGCTTAAAACAGAATATAGAAGGTGATATCCTTTTTAAATGTCTCTATTGAGTAATTTTGTTACTTTAACTGATATGGTAGATTTAATATCCTCACTATATCAACCAGATCAAAAGGAAGCTATGCCATTTTCAGAGTTTTTTTAATGTGGTGAATGGAAGAAAGAATTAGGTGATTTCAACAAATGTTTGAACTGGAGGGGAGATTATTTTTGAAAACATGTTTTTTTGTTTTCCCTGCCCCTTCTTTGTGTAGCGGACTTCATGCCATTATGGTTGTTATGAGATAAATATTGACCTCTTCTGTAATTCTGTTTGTTTACAGAGAACTCCCCACAGCAAACTTCATTTCATTATGGTTTCTATGAGATAAATGATGGTTGTTTCTATTTCCTTTTACAGAGAACGTTGTCCAATATGAGGACTCCCAGTTATATTGGTGAAGTCATCTGTACTGACATCAATACTGGGAATGTTCCACCTTGTATCACTGGAATGAGGGTTCTTCCTATGGAAATGAGTGAGGTATGGGCCTTAGAAGTTGACATTGAATATTCTGGAGGTGCAGTTTTAGAAATTGAAACAAGGCTTGAAGTTCGTGAACTAGAGCTTCATAAAGGGACAGAGGACTCAAATCCAGAGCCAAGCGATGTTGGAGCTGTCCCATCAGATATTCTTGAAGGTTTTGAATATTTTGGAAAGCAATTGGATCTTGCAGAAAGAACGAATAATTTACAAGAGCAAAAAGAAGATGGTGATCGGAACACTGGTTAGTACATGGTTCCTATCAAATCCAATTATTTATGCTCTTTCTCTGCGAGTCCTATCAAATCCAATTATTTATGAACTTTCTCTGAGACCTATCAAACCCAATTATTTATGCTCTTTCTCTTCCTGAAAATCCACTTGAACTAATTGGTTGTCTCAGAGGATGTCCAATGCGTTTGCCACCTAAGGTCACACCACTTTCTAAGATTGTCAGCGTATCCAAGTTTTGCTGTAATTTCCACACTTCATAAACCAAGTTTACAGGTAGATGGAGAGGACGGGGCAGGGGCTTCCAAATCCAATAACATATCCGCCTCTGGTGCTTTTATATGAGTTTATAAGTTTTTCCAATTACAACAATGACAAGGAAATTGTGTGGTTTTCATTCTAGTCTCCCCCTCCCCCTAGTTTTCCAAGAGGATACCTTATTGGCTGTTTCTAGTTCTGCTTTTATCCTTAAATAGTAAATATCCAAAACATGGAGGAGGGAGTATAAATAGTTTTCATATCTATAGATAGAGTGTTGTATAAAGTATTTGGATTGATAATGTCAATGTGTATCCTGTTTTTCCCAAAGCAGATGTGTCTAAGAGCACTATGTCTTCCTCAACTCATGGATCAAGATGGAAATCTATATTAAATTCTGTTGTCAAACAGGTTTCACAGGTACCCTCTATTATTCCCTCCTTTATTCCATTGGTTGGTTGCTTGCTTCTTCCCACTAGACCTGTGCAGCCCATTTTTTCAGTATTGAACTTTTGCTATTTTAGTAATGTCGTGTGGTTGTATTAAATAGGTGTCTCCCTCTCTTTTCCTTTTTGCCTTTCTCCAGGGTTAAATAGTATTATGATTTGCACACATCATTTAATAATAGTTCAGCTAAGTTCTGATTTTTTTGCTATCATATATTTTGGTGCACAATCTTGTTACATGGTTCTAATCTATTTGTGGGCCATAACTTCTGGTATGAGCAAATTACACTAACCTTCCCATGAGGTTTACCAAACCTGTGCAGAGACCCTTCCACTGTTAGAAATTATACTGACTTTCCTTATTGTAACTTTTTATCGGACAGATATCTCCTCTTTGTAATTTTTTCCAGACACCTATACCCTGTGCATATTTTTTCATACACATATACCCCCTGAAAAATCAACCTCAAGAGCGGTCTTTGTATAATATGAAACTAGAAGGGGTGTTTGCGTAGGTTTTGTAAACCTTCAACTAGACCAGTTTAAGTTAATCTTATTTTGAAATGGTTTGTTCACAATTAGATACTACTGGAAATTATTACTGTAAGGAATTTCAGAACTAATGGGGTCTTATGGTAGAGTTTTTTCTGTGATTTGATATGCATAGAAAGTGTTGAAAACTATGTAAATAGAGTTTAGATTCATTGTATAGGCTAACCAAACCATGTAATAATGGTAATTAGGATTTTGTATTTATTGTAATAAGTCTATATAATTCAGCCTCCATTGTGTAGTTCAGACACACGGTTTTACAATCTCTATGCTTCTCTTTTCTCTATCTCAACATGGTATTCGAGCCTAAAAAGGAGGCAACCCAAAAACTGTGCCTTCCTGGTGGACCCACTGCCCATTGGTGAATTTTTTATCCGGCCAGCCGTATTTCATCTCTGGTTTGCCATTTTCCCTCTGCCGTGTCCTCTTTCTGGCAACAGTCCTCTTGTCCTCCCCTGTCCGCTACCTTCAGCCCCTGTTCGCCGCCGTCCGCGACTTTCCGACCGATGGCCACATCACCGGAATCGGCTCCTCCTGCTCGATCAACACGCAAAGACCCATCCCTAGCTCACTAGTGACGCGTTCTCACGCGCCCCCTCTAGTATCTGCACAGTTTCATATGCACCACTTCCGGCGGCGCGTGTTGGCTCGTGGGGCCTCGTCTTTGGTCGCGACTTGTACCAAGTGATCGCTGTCCCATTTTCGGCCCGACCACCACAACCTCAACAGGTCACGAAGCATCTCTGTCTCTCTCCAAGATCTGTTCTAGTACTTTTTCGACCAAATTCCGACCACCACGACCTCAACCGCTCACCTAAGCACCCCTGTCTCTTTCTCAGATCAGTTCAGGTACCTTATGCTTTTGTTTTTTGGAACTTTGTGTTTTGATCTATGGCCCCCACTGCTTTGACAAACACCGTAGACTTATCTGCCTAGCCAAAACCATCTCAGGCCGAGTATGTAGATTTTTTACAGTGGTTTGCACAACGTCAGTCCTCTGGTTCCTCTGCTCCAACGACTGCCTATGCCGACTTTCTGAAGTGGTTTGAGCAACGTCAGTCCTCCAGTTCCATTGCCTCTGTTGCACATATTGGTACTTCATTTGCTTATTATCTCTCTTGTTCCCCGTCCATTGGTACTTGGGTTCTTGATTCTAGTGCGACTGACCCCATTTATGATAATAAGACTCTTTTCTCCAAACTTTCTCACAATGGTTATTTGCCTACTGTCATTTTAGCAAATGGTTCCAAGTTCCAATCCCAAGGGATCGACACTACCCATCCCCTCCCTTCCTTTTCAGTAGACTCTATACTTTATGTTCTTGGGTCTCCTTTTAATTTGCTTTTCATTAGTCGTTTGATTCGGTCTCTTGATTGTATGATTACCTTTACTAAAGACTCTTTTATTCTGCTAGACCGGAGTTTGGGTCGGATACTTGGCACCAGATGTGAGTCACACGACCTCTACCAATTCTCCAACCCCTCTCATGTTTGCACTGTCAAGGATTTACCTCTCACCATCCATGCACAATTGGGTCATCCTATCCTTCCCAAATTACAAAAATTAGTGCCCAGCCACTTTAAGTTGTCGAGTCTCCTTTGTGAGTCATGTCAACTAGGAAAACACACTCGTAGTTTGTTTTCCAGTAAAGTCAACAGTCGAGCGTCGTCTCCTTTTGCTTTAGTACATTTTGATGTTTGAGGTCCCGGTCGTACTGTTTCTACTCTAGGGTCCAGATATTTTGTCACTTTCATTGATGATTATTCTCGCTGCACTTGGTTATTTTTTATGCAAAATCGGTCTGAGTTGCTTTCAATATTTCAGAACTTTTATCATGAAATTAAAACTCAATTTGGTGTTCCTATACGTAGTTTGCATAGTGATAATGCACGTGAGTATTTGTCTCAACCATTTCAATCCTTTATGGCTTCTCATGGCATTGTTCACCAAGCCTCTTGTGCTCATACCCTCAACAAAATGGCTTCTCCAACGTTACCTCGTCTCGGTCGATGTTACCTTCTTTGAGTCTGTTTCCTTCTTCCACTTTCCTTCCTCGACTCTTGAGCTTATCTCTAAGGTCTTACCTGTTCCTCTTCCTCTTATCACTATTGAGTCATATACACCTCTGAGCCCTCATGTCGAGGAACCCAACTTTACTGTTCGCCCCTTCCAGGTCTATCATCGTCGACCATAGCCACCTCCACTTCCTGTACCTCCACCAGAAGTTACAGAGGTCAATGTGGACTCTCCTCCGGCACCAATTCCTTTACCAGCTCTGGCATTGCCTCCTGAACTTGACTTTCCCATTACTCTCCGAAAAGGTATACGGTCTACTCATAACCCTTCTCCCCACTATGTTACTTTGAGTTATCATTGTCTATCTTCTTCGTATTAAGCTTGTCTTTCTTTCTTGTCTTCTGTGTCTATTCCTAACTCTCTAGGTGACGCTTTATCTCATCCTGGGTGGAGACAAGCTATGATCAATGAGATGTGTACCTTTCAGAGCAGTGGTACTTGGGAACTTGTTCCTTTTCTTCCTCCAGGGAAGTCTGCTGTAGGCTGTCGGTAGATTTATATGGTCAATGTTAGCCCTGATGGCAAGATTGATCGCCTCAAGGCTCGTCTGGTGGCAAAAGGGTATACCCAGATTGTTTGCTTGGATTATGAGGACACTTTCTCGCCCGTGGCGTAGATGGCTTCGGTTCGACTTTTTCTGTCTATGGTTGCTATTCGCCACTGGCCCCTTCATAAGCTGGACATCAAGAATGCTTTTCTCCGTGATGATCTCGCAAAAGAGGTTTACATGGAGCAACCCCCAAGTTTGTTACTCAGGAGGAGTCTTCCAGACTATTTTGTCGTCTTTACAAATCTCTGTATAGCCTTAAACAGTTTTCTAGGACTTGGTTTGGATGATTTAGCACTGTAGTTCAACGGTTCGATATGACACGGAGTGAAGCTGACCACTTTGTCTTCTATGGTTTACTTATTTGATTGTGTATGTCGACGACATTTTTATCACTAATAGTGATCACCATGGCATAATTCAGGTAAAACAATATATTGGTCATCACTTTTAGACCAAAGACCTTGGCAAACTTCGATACTTCTTAGGAATAAAGGTTGCATAATTCAATGATGGTATAGTAGTTTCGCAGAAGAAGTATGCCATGGACATTCTTGAGGAAATAGATCTGTTGAATGCAAATCCTGTTGACACTCTTATGGATCCGAATGCTAAACTTCTATCAAATCAAGGGGAGCTACTCTCGGATCCAGGAAGATACAAAAGAATAGTTGGAAACTGAACTACCTCACTGTTACCCGTCCTGACATCTCCTTTGCAATTAGTGTAGTAAGTCAGTTTCTAAATTCACCTTGTGATGCACATTGGGATGCAGGGATTTGCATCCTAAAGTATATTAAAGGAGCTCCTGGAAGAGGCCTTGTCTATGAAGATAAGGGTCACACTCAAATTGTTGGATACTCAGATGCTGATTGGGTAGGTTCTCCTACTGATAGAAGATCCACTTCTGGGTATTGTGTATTTATCAAGGGCAATCTGATACCCTAGAAGAGTAAGAAACAAAATGTGGTCGCAAGATCAAGTGCCGAAGCAGAATATCGAGCCATGGCCTCAACTACTTGTGAACTCGTTTGGTTAAAACAACTACTTAAAGAGCTTCGATTTGGGTAGATTATGCAAATGACGTTTATTTGTGATAATCAAGTTTCGCCTCTAATCCAGTGTTTCATGAGAGGACCAAACATATTGAGATAAATTGTCATTTTATTAGAGAAAAGATCCTATCTAGAGACATCACCACTAGCTTTGTCAATTCAAATGATCAACTGACGAATGTTTTCACTAAGTCTTTGAGAAGTTCTCGGATAAACTATATCTGTAACAAGCTTGGTGCATATGACCTATATGCTCCAGTTTGAGGGGGAGTGTTGAAAATTACGTAAATAGTGTTTAGATTCATTGTATAGGCTAACCAAATCATAATCAAATCATGTAATTGTGGTAATTAGGATCTTTGTATTTATTGTAATATATAATTCAGTCTCCATTGTGTAGTTCAGACACACGGTTTCACTCTTTTCTCTATCTCAACAGAAAGTTTATGATATGGCGAGATTTTCTAGTGATCGATTTTCATTTGCTTGCTAGCATGTGAACCAGGGGCATGAGCATATGTAATGAGAAGCTGATGCATTAATGAACATTTCTATCCTAAAGTAGGCATGTGATTAAAGAATGGCTCTTGAAGGTTCTGGAATTTCAAAGGCTTTGTTAGAACTGAAACCATTGCACATTTCCACTAAATTTTTCCTTCTTCCTTCTTACCAAAACCTCAAACAAGGCAACCCATAAAGTATTCTTATGATTCAGGGGACAAACTGACATCTTCATGCTGAGAGCAAACAACTTATATAAAAAGAATTTGGCAATGTTTTAAAAACTAGACCAAACTGGTCGACTGAATCAGTCGGATCGTGAACTGGCTATTTCTTCGTTTCGAACATTATCCGGTTGAAACACGATTCAATCACAAATTTAACTGGTTAAACTAATCAAATCATGACCCAGGTCTCACTGGTTCAATCTCCAGTTCGGTTTTTAAAGCATTGGAATTTGATTTGAGTAAATTTGACTTCTGCTTTTAATAAGTTTTGGTGCATATATCTCTCTGAATTTCTTGATGACTAAGCTAATTAATATGCATCAATTAAATGTTTTGACTCTGATTCTGTATGTTATCTTGACTTTCATTCTTTTCTGTTTTGCATGTCTGTACATGCATGACCTCTTTTTGGATTTTTTTAATGATATACAAAGCAATTAGAAAGGTGCAGACTGCAGAATATTGCAATTGTTGTCCTTTCACATTTTCATTTTGATGCATGCACATAGAGACACATTTAAATATTTGATATGCAGATGTTTTATTATTCTATCTAGTCATCAGTTTATAAACAGCTAAAGCTGTTTTATTCTCAAAGTAACGGATTATTTCTTATCGAAAGGTTCCTCTCTCTTTGGCGATAAGAGTGGCATCCCTCAGAGGGACATTGCGTTTGCATATAAAGCCACCTCCCTCTGATCAATTGTGGTATGGTTTCACATCAATGCCAGATATAGATTTCAACTTGGAGTCGTCTATTGCAGAACATAAGATAACTAGTGGGCGCTTTGCTTTATTCCTGGTAAATAAGATAAAGGTATGATAGTTCTCTTTCCATTTGATTTATAAATTGTGAAAGAATTGGAGTTAAAGACTACTCTTTCCCTGCAGTTTTTGTTTAGGGTTTTCAAGCTTCAAATATTTTGTTCATTCCCATGTGTTTTTTTGTTTAAACTAAAGAAATATCTTACATATACCATCAGTATCAGTAATTATATACAAAGAGAATAAATCTTTTGGAAACAACTTATTAGAATTTTCTTTTTTCTCCTTCTGTCAGTTTATATGGACTTCCTTTTATGTGCCTAAATACACTCAAAAGAGAATAAATCTTTTAAGTGCATGGCCATGGAATTCTGGCTTTGCTAATATCTATTTTTCTTTTGTCTGGGGTGCTAGTAACCAAACTTAGGTTTAATTAGCCAAATAGTCTACTTTAAAATGTTAAAAATAATTAGTTAATTTAGTTGATAAGTGGTTAATGAAAATAATTTCACAATAACTATTGAAACTAACGATTGTTCTAATAACTTATATTAAGTGGTGGTTAAACCTGTCTCGAATTTTTTTAGTTATACATAAATTTGAATTTGGATTCTCTCCTTTTAGTTAAGAACAAGAGAGGGTCTTGTATGAGAGAGAAAGACACAAATTATAATGTGGAGGGACCCACCATTACTTGTGTTGGGTCTATTAATTTCGTACAAAAGCACTTTGAGTCTTTCTCTCTCATAACAGAATCATCTCATGTTATTGAGAAAAAGGAGAGAATCCATACTCAATAAATTTGATTGAAGGTGCAAGATGGTATGCAACTCACAACAACAAAAGTTTTTTCCCACTAGATGGAGTCAGCTACATGTATCAAATGACACCATTGTGCCTATCAAAAACCAAATTTTTAGAAAGGCCACTTAGATCATGGTCTTTTTTTTTATGGTTTCTCTTAGAGTTATCCTTGGTCTTTCTCTAGCTTTGTTTATGGGGTTATCCTCCTTATGATCAACTTTTCTTAATGGAGCCTCTAGTGGTCTTCTCACATGACCAAAACATCTTAGGCGAGATTTTGTCATCCTTTCCTCAATAAATGCTACTCCAACTTCCTCTTAAATACGTTCATTCTTAATCTTATCTTTTCTTGTATGTCCACTCATCCACTACAAATTCTCATCTTTGCAACACTTAGCTTACGCTTTTGTTGGCACTTTAAAGTCTAACATTCGGAACCTATGAAGCATGGACACGCCGTTTTTGAGGCGTGTTGGACACGTGTTCGTGTCGGACACATGGGGACGCACGTACAACACACGTGTCTTGTGTGTCTAATTAAAAAGATTATTTTTTTCAGCTTTGACACGTCTCGGACACATTCAAACACGTTTAGGACATGACTCATTAATATTTTTTTAAAAAAAATGTAGTTTCCATAACTAATGTCCAATTAGTAAGCCTGTAACCCATCCAAACCCAATCACATGACTGACGTCCCAAGCCACTTTTTTCATATACCAATATTTTAAGTTTTATCTTTTCACATGCCAGTATTAGGCTTTTAAGTTTTATCTTTTCACACACCACTAATTTCATCTACTCCTTCTACCTCTGTTAGTACCAAGTCATTCACTTCGTCGTCATTGAAGATTGCCTCATACCACTATTCCCTCTAGTTAATTTTTTTGGATGCACATGTACTTGTACATGGTTAGTTCTATTAGGAGAAGTTGGTTTAGGAGATTTTTTAGAAAATGTCAATAGAAATTATGCTACATATTTTTGGGAAGGGCTTACTAGGTAGTAAATATTGACACATATGACATATATTAAGATATTGTAAATCTTCAAGCTTATAGAAATGATATTAATGAATTATGAATCTTTTTTCTTAAATTTTGCAATTATATATATACATAAACTGAATTCATTAATTTACTTTGATATTAATTTATATATATATATATATATATATATGTCGTGTCTGTGTCTTATAATTTTTTGAATTTAGTGTGTCCTGGTGTCCGTGTCCGTATCCGTATTGTGTCCCATGTTCGTGTTTGTGCTTCATAGTTCGGAACCATAAAGCATAGTTGGTCTTATGGCAATGCTTACCATCTAAAATACTTAAAAATAGAAATTCATTCCACGATGAGTATATTCAATCAAGAGTTCTGTAGGATCTTATTTGAAGAAAATAGGATATCTGCAAGTTACATTTGAAGTTCATTATAATAACATACCTTTACCCTTGCTCATCCACTTGGTTGGAGCATAATAGAATAAAAATGGCATCTACTTTGGATAAAGTGGCATAATGCAATTCGCCAAAAAAAAGTGCTATAATGTTTATCTATTATCTAAACTTTAGGGGGGATTGGGTGGACTTCACCGAAGGTTGTACCATCCTTCCCTGAAAGTAGTGAGATCGATGTGATTGTGAGCCTTCAAGTGAAGATACCTTGTTTTCTTTTTCTTTGGGGTTTGCTTAGAGGAGTGCAGAGTGCTTTTCCACTCCGTTGTATCTTGTCTCCTCTTTAACAGAGGCCTTCTTTTGTTGACATATGTGTGTGTTTATGTATGCACCAAATGGCTGTGGATTATTGACATCCTTAAACTTGTGTACTCTTATAACGGACTGTGAAATGCGTTTAAAGTTATATCTCTTTAGAAAGGATAAGAGCAGCTTTCACTGGCAAACTGAAGTTAATTTTGCTCCTACAGGCAGCAATTGGGGAAATTTTAGTGCTCCCAAATTGTGAAAGCATATGTATCCCATGGATGTTAGCTGAAAAGGATGATTGGGTTCCTCGGAATGTTGCTCCATTCAAATGGATTAACCAAGAATTTGGGAATGAGATTTCCACTTCAATTGATACCAATAATCAACCTTCTGGTGGAGTGAAAGCTAGTGCAAGCACCTCAAGTAATGGTCCTGAGCACGAACAGCAAAAACCAAAGAGTGTTGAATCTAGTCAACCAGCTAGCAAATCATCAGATTCTCTAGCACTTCCATTAAATTCTTCTAGTTCACTAACACTAAAGTGCAGCAGAAATTCGGAAGAACTGACAAAACTTTTGTTAGAGAATGACAAACCACAAGAAACTAGAGATTTGAAAGAATTGAGGACACCATTACTGAATGACAAACAACACGAAACTAGTGAACAGAAGATGGAGGATAATTCTGAGTTCCAATCACCACACAGAAGTGTGGTGATGGAGAAACAAAATCATTCTATTGAACAGGAAGATGGAATGCCAAAGAAAATGGGGAGAAGGGAAAGGATGCTTGATTTGCGGAAGAAGATGGGCGAGAAATTGGAAGAGAAAAGGCGTCACATTGAAGAAAAGAGCAGGCACATTGTTGAGAAGATGCGAGGACCATGAGAAATATGAACCAAGTAAATGGCAGAATGCATATATGTTGTTCATGATCTGTTGATCATGTGAAAAACAAGTATCATTCATACAACAGAAGAATGTGGGGTATCAGATATTGTTTCATTCATGAGTTGTACATTTTCTAGATGCTTAGAAGATGAAATAGAACTAGATATACGTTAATGATCCTAGCACAGAAAACATCTGTCAATGCATGCGAGGAGTTCGAAAATACATTGACTTAGTTCTGTTGTAAATTTGCCATAGCCACAGGGTACGATAGAAAATTAATTTGAGTTCTATATAGATTCATGTTCACTCACATGTTTGAGGAATATTTCTTTTTAATTATTTTGTATATTTGAGTTTCTATTCACGCCTTTGTTAATTGGCCAACTGCGTCTAACTTGGACTATCAAGCGGAAAGTAGTGTGAAAATTTGGGTAAGAAAAATGTATGATTTACTTTTCATAGTCATAAATTATACGCAATTAACACAAGTGGCTGTAGTTTGAGTTCGGTTGAAGCCAAGCTCAAGTGGGTAGTATTCAGATAAAACTACCTATACAATTGTAAGTGTTAAAGTTGTAGAAGTGATATTAATTCTATAAGAAATCACAAAGCACCCTGGCTATCACCGGACTTCATTTGGAAGTGTCAATATAGCAAGCAAAATTTAGAAATGGTGCATTTTTGGATGTTCTGACGTTCATTATTAGTCTTGGTAAAAATCTTGATGTCAGATATAAAGCATCAATGACCACTCGTAACATTAGAACTTGTTTGCAGTTAGGACACTTGCCACTTGTAGATCACCTCACATTACGTTCAATGTTCTACCTTATTGCCTCCCACGTATTTTACTATTTATCTTCTTCTGGCCAAGGCCTATTGTATTGAGAAAAAAAAATTGCATGTGTTTGATGTGCTTTCAGGCTCATGCTTGTTAAGTGATTAAGAATAGGAGGCAATAGAGATTTGAAAGGCTTATTGCATTGAAATCAAGTGGGCCTCAGTGCACCCAAATTGCAAATACAAATAGAAGCTCAATGACAATTTAAATTATACATTTATTCTTACATTTCCCATTGAAAAATAATTTCGTGCTTATTTGTTGTTCCCTCTTAGGAAACATTGAATGGTTGCTAATACAGTTTTCATAAGTTGAACCCTAGCTTCTCTTGAATGGTTGCCAGTGGAAATTAAGAGCGTTGGTGAGTCAGGACATACATCTTACAAGCATGTGAATCTAATTCAGCAGAGATTTCTCCCCAAACCGATGATTGTGTTATGTGCTGCAGAATTCATTACAGATAATCAAAACCATAGGTATCTGAAATGCTCTGCATTGTGAAGAACAAAATAAGTCTAACTAAGTATCTT
This sequence comes from Ormosia semicastrata, assembly GCA_029884595.1. Taxonomy (NCBI): domain Eukaryota; kingdom Viridiplantae; phylum Streptophyta; class Magnoliopsida; order Fabales; family Fabaceae; genus Ormosia; species Ormosia semicastrata. The sequence goes on from JAQQTO010000059.1 coordinate 42,786,974, forward strand.
ACCGCCCATAAATCTCTTGCATCAACTATAGTTCTTGGTTCCAGGCCTATGTCAGACCAGGATGCAGTCACTGTTGCATTTGATGAACTTCTATTCCATAAGACCACTGCTATCTTGTTACCACTGAGAGGACCTGCCCACACCTGCCACATTACCTATCTATTAGGAAGCTGTGTTTGAGAAATTTGACATGCATTATGCATATGTATATGTGTGTATATACACTCGCACATGATTTTGATTTCAGGGGTGCATTTGTTTATTTATTTTATTTTACTTTTATTTTTTACCATAGGGATACATTTGTTTGTATAAGCATTATTTGTATGTGATTAGATGAGGAAAATGAACTTAAAAATAGTTCGGTAGCAGTATCACAGTTTTGTAGTGAAATATGAAGGCATAGAGTAGCATTATAAAAGATGGTGAAAAACTGAAAAAACAGACACAGAAAAAAATGGGAAAAGAAGGAAATTACCTCCAAACCATTATCATTTTTCACTTTCTTTCCTTGAACTCCTAGTTTGTCTGCAATACCACAAGAAGATTATAAGTTTTAAAGCATTCTCTATTGAAGAAATCAATGATTTTGTCTTTCAAGAAAGCCAGGAGTATTTTTTTTTTTTCTGGTTATGCCTTGGTTTACTGCAATCACTTCCTTGTTGCTTATCAGCTCATGTGTGGTGTTATCCATTGCTCGAATATCACAACCAACCAATAAAGGAGCCTATTCATACATACGAAAGAAAATAGTTAATCAGCAAACTACATTTTCAAGAAAGGACGTTATGATATATGGCAATGTCTCAACTGCAAGTATCTAAATTTTGTGTCATGTTACATTGTTACCTTAGCTAATGCCCATATGCTGAAATGGGCACGATATTCTTCTGTGGTCATGCCTCCATTTCCAACTTCGAGCATGTCAGGATCTAATGTGACAAAAAGCAATGGCATAAATCAAGATTTAATATCCAACTTGGAGACTGCTGTAATTGCAATCTTCTGAAGTTCAATGGTATGCATAACAATCAAGTGTGTAACTAGTGAGGTTAATTAATTACCATTCCATCCTCCAGGTCCAGCATAAGATGCCCATCGGTCATTTGCATCTGCTATGGAAGTCATACTGGGGGGAGAGTAAAATTAGTTTCCCAAAAGGAAAATGAAGAAGAGAAACTGAGTAATGCACATACATGAAAATGAATTCTTGAGAGTTGATGATACATTCTTTATTTATCATGTTTATCCAAAACAAGCCACTCTTCAGCAAATATCTTTGTCAAGTGTTCAGTACAGTATGAATGTGAGATATTATTATTCATGCTCACCTATTCCAGTTATCCTCAATATCTCCTGTTGTTCTCCAACTATTTCCCACACTTTGGGCCCAAGTTGCTGGGTCTTCCCATCCCCTATGTTTGAGAAAGCAATTAATCATTCATAAGCAATGCAATTTCTGTCAGCTTAGTGGGATAAAGGAAATGGAATACTAGTTTTACTTTATTTCTATATGAGAAACATCATCTCTAATTCCACTCACCATTCGCACATTGAGAAGAAGATTGGCCTTCCAGTGTTTAATAAGGCTTCACTCATTGGTGGGTACCTGTTTTACAAAATGTATGAATTCCTGGTTTTATGTAGATATACTTATTTGCAATTGAAGGCCATAAATACCTTTCTTTGGGGTTTATACCATTATTCTCACAATTATCATACTTCAAATAGTCAACTCCCTAAAGTAACATTTAAATCATATATTAGTTAAAATTATATATATAGGATGTAAGTTGATAGAAATGCAAAATGACTTTTAAATGAATGCATCCTACCCAGGAAGCAAATGTTTTTGCATCTTGTTCTTCATGTCCCAGTGATCCAGGCATACGTTTACTGCATGTTTGATTTCTGCAGGGAAATTGTTGAGAGATCAGAAATACTTGAATAATCATGGACATGCGCAAAATCAAAGTTCAAAGGGTAAGTTTAATGTGTTGATACCCAGCATCTGAATAGATCCCCAACTTTAAACCTTTCCTGTGAACATAATGAGCTAGAGCCTTAATTCCTGAAGGAAATGTTGAAGCCTTGGGAACCATATTTCCCTAACATCATTTTTATATTTGTCAGAGGCATCGAAAATGGATATTATAATCTATAAAATTTAAATTAACTTGGATTTAGATTTTAAACAAACAAAAACAAATATATAAAGTTAAAACAATCATAGATTACTTGCATGTTGCATATTTGGACATAAGACAGCTGAAAAAAGAGCATACAAATTAATGGAGAGACAAAATTTAATGACACTGAATATTAATTACCTTTGAGTTTCGGTTAAGTTCGGCCCAACAGTCATCTAAAAACCATGCAAAATAATATAATTAAAATTGTATCCTCAAACAAAATAATAAAGTTTATCCAGCATCTTTTCTTATTTTGTGAGGGTAATATTGTACCAATAACTAGTTAATATTTGTTCATAGGCCCATGTACTTGAAATATAAATACAATTGCGTTTATATTTTAATTAATTAAATGAGATATGTCACTAGATATTAATCATTAATTATTACTACGTATTCTCATAAAAATAAAGAGTATCCAAGGAATCTCCATAAAATATTGATACTTACAAGTAATTTTATATATATTGACTATTGAGCATAATAAAAATAAAAATAAAAGAAGAATATAGTTTAAATGTGATTAACTATGTAAAACTTTTATTATCATTACTAAATATGAAAAGTGTCACACTATTATAGTAACTATGATTTTTTTAAACTTATAATTAAAGTCTTTAACAGTCTTTACAATAGATATATCATGTGATGAATTCAACATCAACAACAACAATAATTTCTTTAAAAAAAAACAACAACAATAATAATAATTGTCGTGGTCTACCTAAATTAATATATTTGTACCCCAAAGCAGCAAGACCCGTTGACACCGTTGCATCAGCTGAAATAATATAGAAATATAACATAAATCCAGATTAACTAATTCATGTATGATATTGTAAATATAATAACTTCATTGAATTCCAATTGCACATAATGATAGTGAATTTACCTGTTTCTCGAATTAAACTTTCATTAATATCACAGCCAAAGTGGTTCCAGCTATTCCATCTGATCATCATTCATATATAATTAGTTACCATAATTACGTTTTTTTTTACAGATACCATATACATATTTTCATGAATTTAAGTGAACCAAAGTTGAAAATATTCATTTGATGTAATCACTTAACACACTTTCAACAAACTTCTTTCTTTTGATTCACCACAGATTTTTTTTTAAAAAAAATTGCTCACTCAATTCTAAATTGAAGTGATACTTAAGTAAAATCATCTTCAAAATAATGATTTTAAGATTCAAACTTTTAATATTATAAATAAAGTTCACTTAAGATTGTAGAATCTACTTTCATTATGATCAACTATTATTGGATGGTACACCACAAATTTTTATTAAAAAGAAATAGGAAAAAAACTTCAATCAATTTTTTCAAATCTTCTATCAAAAGGGCAGAATTGAAACAGAGTTGATAGAAGATTTTTATATATATATAAGATTAAGTGAGAGAAATGATTTATTGTAAAAATGAGAGGAATAAATTATAATTATTAAAATTTATATATATATATATATATATATATATATATAATTCATAATAAAATATAAAGTCATGTGAGTAGTGATTACGATAAATAAATAATAATGGAAGGAGGAAACAAGCAAGGATTAGTTATTTCCTCCAACTGGCTTAGGTAAAACAATATCAAATAATAAGTAGCTTGCACCTAATTTTGTTGAATGTTGTAATAAAATGTACAACTGTCTATTTTATCATTCGGCCAAGAGGTCGGTGAAGTCCAAGTTAATGGAATACCCACAAAAGAAAACAAGATAAATTCTGGCCATGGTATTTTCCAAACGAGATAAAATCATTGTAGCTTAAATTACAAGACAAGCAAATGGCACCACCATGGACATGCCTTGAGAGCACTAACTTTAAGGCACATCATATTGGATCCAGTGGGAGGACTTGCCACCATTTCAAAGCCTTTTGAATCCCTAGCTACCCTTGTCCCTTGTCAATGTATTTAAAGTATTTGAGCCGTAATAGAATTCTCTAACACTATAAAGAAAAACTTTATGTATATATGTTTGATAATAATGGTGTATTTAAGAAAGAAAACTTATTTATGACAATATGTTCAATGAACAAATAACCATTCAATATAAATTAGTTCCTTATTAAACCAATTTTTCTTACGTTAAATGCCTAAATAAAAATTTATGTGTATCTAGAAGAGAGGAAAAAAAAAAGTTGATCTCAAAGAAAGAGAAGAGAAGAGAGAAAAGAAATGGTAAAGATATATGCTTACCCCATAGGGGGTGTCCGGCCGAGTCCATTTTCAACGAAGTATCTCCTAACCTGCTCTCTGGACATGGAGACTTCTGTGGTTCTGTTCACCAATAAGCGAGCTGCAGAAGAAGCACTTGCATTCAAGAGCACATGTATGCACAAGGCAAGCACCATCGCCATTGCTAACCTGCAGCTCCAACCTGAGGATGAATATTGCCTTGCCATAGTGATAGTATTAAGCAGATATGTGAAGAAAGGAAGAGTATGTTGGCAATTTATAGAGAAAGTGGAAGTGAGGTTTGGTTGTCCCAATGGACCAGCCTGTCCACTCGATGCACATAATAATGTTTATCCTGATACCGATACATCATTCTGTTGCTATCTTTTTCTTTCGCTTTTGTTTTTTTTAGACAAGAAGAATTTTAAATTGGATGTCTTTTTGCTGCCATAAAACAGAAATTTCGGCTATGTATGGTCGTAATCTGTCTTTCTCTGAAACATACATGTACAATAACATACTTGATGAATAAATTCAAGGATCGGTTGTTGCAAATGCATATGGATTCTATAATAATTAATATAGGACAATTTGCTCTCTTACACTTGAAGTAAATTAACTTAAATAATGATAAAATAAAAAGGAAGTTAGTATAGACGAAAAGGTATTAACACGAAATTGTAAATTATTAATGAGTTAAGCATCAATTATTAATTACCGTGGCAATGTATATAAAGTTAATATAAAGCTATGAAAATGAATGTCCAATAATACATGAAACTAACATATTTCATTTGATAATGGTGGGTCGAGGTGATAAGTAACCTTAATCTTTTAGGATAAGAACATAAGTTCAAATATTATGGAAACGACTCTTGTATAGAGATTGCATAATCTTCGTGCTTCAATAGTTGAATGAGAATTGTCTCATGAGCTATTCAAATAGACTGAACCTATGAGGATACATTATAGTTTCACTCAAGAACTTGATCTTATTATGATTTGGATTTGAATCATTTGGATTAGCACTTGATATATGAAGACTTGTATCTAACAAGGATTTGATTTAGTTTTAACCACCCTGTTATTGGTTATAGTTACCTTTTGGGTTCCTAAATCTAGATACATTTTGATATTCATTAATTTCTTTGCTCTCTATTTATTCTCAGTCTCTTAAATTGTTTATGCATATTTTTATAAAATTTTATACTCTACCATATTAGTGATGACTTAATTAACTTAGAGATTGTATTGAAAGAATAATGTCTTTTTTATTATTCTTCTTAGATTAATCTAATTCACGTCTCATCACTCTTTTTAGAATAATATAATTTATAGCTTAATTCTTTCTTATGAATTTCTTTATTTTCTTGGAAGAAATTACATATCATGGTTCATTAATTTTGATATTTATCTTAATGTTATGAATCTTAGAAATAATACAAAAGAATGAAATCAATATCCTTGCAGAATTGTATAAAATCAATGATTTTTCTTAGTTATTATTTATTTAAAAAATCATTGTATAGTACTTGAAGAATTAGACATTTAGACCAATATTAAAATCTAAAAGGATCCAGACAATCTTTGGATAATTAGAAAGAAAAAAAGGTTATGAACTCTAGAAAATGGTAAATATCAATAAGTGAATATAGCTCCACGTTATTTAGAATCACTTATCATTGATATTATGTAGAGAAAAGATTACAGGATGTTTGATAAAACATCTACTTTTCATGCTTCAACTATGCTCCTATACTACCAATATCAAGAAAAATGTTTAAAAAATATTTTAAATTATAAGTTTATGCCTTATTGTGGCTAAACAAAGTAACAATTTTTTAGCCAAAAATCTCAAAGCCTGCTCAACTAGTTTTACTATATTCATTGGCATGAATGCGGGTGTGGAAAAGGTTGTGATTATGGCCATAGACGTTGTAGGGGTCAAAAAAATAACCATTACCGTGGTAATTCCAACTCTTCTAATAAGAACACATCTCATAAAAAGTATAAAGATAATGAAGAGAATAATAAAAATGGATAGATTAATTAATCATTTGAAAAATTCAAGAAATGCATACTATTGTTGTGGCATGAAATTAAAAGTTATTGTCATACATCCAAATAGATGATTAAGTTTTGTCAAGTAAACAATAAAATCATAGAAATAAGTTTTAATGGACTCACTTGTAAAATGTGAAGTTATTAAACATGTAAACCGAACCTTATAAGAGACTTTAATAAATATGTAATCTAAATCCCAAAAGATGTAAAATTTATGGGATACAAATGGATGCTTAAGAGAAAATGAAATATTAAGTCGTGAGATATAAAGCACAACTCCTATCACAAGGTTTCTCAAAAAATCAAATATTGACTATGCAGAAGTTTATTCTCCAATAGTGGAAGTAACTATATTTTCATATCTAATTAGTTAATCTACACATAAAAAGCTAAATATACATCTAACAAATGTCATTACAGCTTATTTATATCGGTCTCTCTATAATAATATCTATATGAAATTTAGAAAGATCGAATATATCAGCATCCAAGGAACTAGATTTATATGTGCTGATAATTTTTGTTCATTGCTTATCATATTAAACCTTTTTTATTGGGCACTAATGTTTAGTTGATATGCAATATGTTATTTCATGTAATTGTTGATATATTTGTTTCAATTATTTAACAAGATCTTGCCCTTATGTAAAGAAATTTGTAACTGGGATTAATATAATTGTTACTACATTAAAGATTTGAATATTATTAGAATAACATATAGTTCTTTCTAAATTGTTGAAGATTTAAAGAAATAATTTGAAATGAAATATTTTTGAATGACAGTTTTTTTTCAACCTGTGTCGATCAAGCGTTTAGCATATGTAATTTTTATCCATCATTCAAGTTACACAAAAAAGGTTCTTGAGCACTTTTATATGAATAAATTACATTCATTAAATACACTAATGATTGTTGAATCATAAGATTTGATAATAGGATTTTGACCTTGAGAAAATAACAAAGAAGCTCTCGGTCTTAAAGTATAATATCTTAATGCTATAGAAAACATAATTTTGATCTAATATATATTTTTTGTTGCTTTTTAACAACGTAATATATATATGATCTAATATAATATTTTTCTTCAATATCTCTAAGGACTTACTAATATATGGTTATTTTATCAATACAAATCTATGTCACAATTAATTAGTTATGCAGAGAAGCAAGATATTTAATTCGATCCACGTAAAGCTAAGTCTAAAACAAGATATTTAATATATTATAGATGAAAAACATGTCTCACCCAATGTGTTGACTTGTTTAACTGCAAAAAAATAGCACATGTTCAATTCAGGGTTGGAAGTGAGATGAATAGACTTGCAAGCTACTCATGACTCTCGTTAAAAGCTTAATACATTAGACTCACAAGTTAATGAATTGAGCTTGAACTAAAACTTTTGGCTCATCTCTCTCTCTCTATATATATATATATATATATATATATATGATATTTATATTTTATATTATTAAATTTATTTTTTAATTAAAATATATAAAAAATTTAAAAAATTATTAAATATAAATTCAAACGTAACTCATTAAATTCAAGTAATTCATAAATTAAGAATGAGCCGACCTAAGCCAAACTCAACTCTACTAACGGACTCACTTTCACCCTAGTTAGGTTGCATATTAATTGTAACCCGTTTTCTTGAGTCAAATTATTTAACACGTCTTGTATTACCCAAGAGTTGTGGCAAGTTGATGCAAGTTGGCCCACAAGGTCAAGTTATTTTTTTAAGGGTTAGACTTGGGTTAGATGGGTTAAACTATGTATGTTGACTTGCTTTTTCTTTTCTTTTTTTTTAATAACTTTAGGGGAATTGACCCGCTTAACCTGTTTCATAAAAAAAATGTTGATAAGTTGACTCGTCTAATCTATTATTCATAGTTATTAAAACCGGCTTGGACCACTCGATCAGATTGATAGACCAATGAACTGGTCATTTGGTCGGTCCGAACAACCATTCAGTTCGGACGTGTTATCAACTTGGTGTGAACCGATGTGAATCAGAGCGAACCAGTCAAGTTTGGAAACTTGGTCAACTGAGAATCAGCCAGTTTTGGATGGAATGAAAACGGAGGAGGTGAGGCACGACAGCGATGGCAAAAACAAAGGCGGCGAGTCACGACAATGGTGGAACTGGGCCAGTTGGTAGGATGCTAGAACCCTTGTAGTTTGCGGCTTATGGTTTGCGGTGTACCGGTATAGGACTTGAATGCTGGAAAAAGTAAGTTAGGAAGACGAAGGGCTGGTTGGTAGCGTAGGCCGTAGAGCATTTGCTTCTCCTATCCATTGTGCGTGCTTCTTCCTATCTGCTCTGAGCGGCACATGTCTCCATTAAAAAATATAGAAAAATATATAGGTAATAACATTATTTTTATCTTGGGCTATTGGGTAAAATTCGAGAAGATTTTACTTAAATATAAAGTTAATTAAATAAATTTTAATTTTATTACATAAAGTCATATTTATGTGCATAATTATAAATCAATCTTAGATTATTTATATGTAAATTCTTCTTAAATAAACTAACATTTATTTTATATACATTAAAAATAATAATAATTACATTAATACTACATATCAAAAAAAGTATAATAAATATTACAATTTTTAAATAAAAATTATTCATCAGATAAAATAAAAAATTTTACCCCAACTAACAAAAATTAAAAATTTTGCCCACTAACAAATTTTTCTGAGTCCGTCACTGTTGGTAGCGTAGAGCATTTGCTTCTCCTATCCATTGTGCGTGCTTCTTCCTGTCTGCTCTGTAGCGCTGTTTCTATCTCCTACCTGCTGTGCAACATTGTGGAAGAAGCAATAGAAAAAATATTGGGGTTGGAGGTACTAAGATTTTTTGGGGTTAAGTTTTGGGCTATTGGGTCAGCCCAATAAAAATCCATCTCCTATTGGAGCTTTGTTTGGGTGAGGTAGTGTGTTTTAGCCCAACAAAAATAAAAATCTACTCTAATTCAGATTTAGCCCAAATTCAACTATTTGAATGTATGTAATTTATATTTGTACTAAATATTTGTTAAAAAACATTATATTAAATATTTATTTTATTTTATACGATTAAACCAATGATTTATTGATTTGGTGTCTTGACTAAGTCCACAAAAACATCAACTATACATATAGAGTCAAGTTTAATAACTATGCTATCTTCCCATTATTCTTTTTAAATTTTTGACACATTTCTTTTAACTTGTCAAGTTATCTTCAAAAGAAATGAGAAATTAATGTCTAGTAGATTGTCATTTAAATGATAACCTCAAATTTACTTTGAATTTCTTGAAGGATGTGTAAAACTTAAAATTGGCATTTCAAATGTGTTTATTGTTTCAAAATAGAGAGAAATTTTATTGTTATTGATCAATCATCATTTGCTCAAAAGCAAGATTTTCTTGCTTTTGAGTTATAATTTTATTAGTTGATAATTTTTATCTCTTATGTTTATTTTATCAAACTCATTTTTTAGATAAAAGTTTTTAAACATAAATCACGTTATTACAAATACACTTTTAATTAAATTTAAGTTTGTAAATACACTTTTAACCAAACTTAAGTTTACCAACTCTAATCCAAACACACACTTAGTCTTTTCAACCACCAAGTAAAAATAAGTCAGCCTATCACACATTGTTTTCAGCTAACCCATGGTGGGTCAAAGCAGATTGATCTATTTTATCATCTCTAATATTTATTTACAAGTAAAGATATAACTATATTGTGATGAGATACAAAGTGAACTATATATTCTTGTTCTTCAAATCATTAGGAAATAAATAATAATTCATGAAGCAAGTAGTAAATGTTTATGGTTTTAAAAGCAGTGATCATGTTTGAGAGTCTTGAGGATTATTCTATAAGAAGGAAACTCCAACTGCAATTTTTTTACATGAAGACAATACCGATTGCATAACTTAGCATTTGTTTGGTAAATATTATTTTTTGTCAAAAAATATTTTTCATTGGTTAAAATGATGTTTAGGTAAGATTGATTAAAGTGATAAAAAGTTTCTTCATGGGTTAAAAAGCTTTTCTTCATAATCTCTATTTTGTAGCATTATTTAATGAAAAAAAAAAATTTCACTTAAAACTGATTATGTTATGTTTTTATTATAGTAACCCTAAAACATAAAATATTTTATAATATAAATAAATTATTTTATATCATTTTCAGTAATTTATTATAAAAAAGTAATTTTTTTAGACAATCCGAATAAAATAAATTATCTTAAAATTACTTTTCAACCAACATATCTAAATATAAAACATCAACTATACATATATAATCGATTATTAAAAAAAAATTTATAACTAATCCAAACACACACCTTAATTAAAAGAATTATATATTAAAGTAGACTAAATGAAACACATTTTTTTAAAATACTTTTTCACAAGTGATCTTCAAAAGAAATGAGAAATTAATGTCTAGTAGATTCATTTAAATGATAAATTGGCATATTTATTTATAAATGCATTGCCTATTTCCTCATTCCAAATGCTAATTTAAAAAATTAAAATACTACTTTTCATGTATCTTTTACGTGTTGCTACCAGAATAGAGAGAAATACTACTTTACTTTTTGTTATTGATCAATCATCATCATACTTGTTAAGAGATTAAGGGCTTGTTTAGCATGCCGTATTAAGTATGATATGATAAGCTAATATAATACATTATGACCTTATCAGTTGTTTAGTGTAAATATTGTATTGTATAAGCTTATCGATCAAATTCCTCTTATACATTAAAATGATAGATAACTTAATCAAACTTTAGAGGAAGGAGTTAAACTTGATAAGGTTTTGATGTATAAGCTCTGATAAAGACTTTTTCATTAAAATTTTAAACATCTCGTTTATCTCAAAACAAGCTTACGTATTCAGCTTTATCTATTATGTGTTATACAGTATGAATGTTTTATTATCATGCTCAATATTATCAAGTTATTATCCTATCATGTTGCTCTCCAAACGAACTCTAAGGGGACATTTGAAAGGCTTATTGTGTGGGCCTCAATGCACCCAAATTGCAAATACAAATTGAAGCTCAATGTCAATCCAACTTATACATTTATTCTCATATTTCTTATTGAAAAATGATTTCCTGTCGATTTATCTGTTCCCTTTTAGGAACAAAGAATGGTAGGCAATACAATTTTCATAAGTTGAATCCTGGCTTCTCTTATTTACCATCTTCTCTGCCATTGGAAATTAAGAGCTGGTGGGAGTCAGGACATACATCTTACAAGCATGAGAATCTAATTCAACAGAGATTTCTCCCGAAACTAATGATTGTGTTGAGTGCTGCAGAATACATTACACATAATCAAACAAAACCATAGGTATCTTAAATGCTCTACAATGTAAAGAACAAAATAAGTCTAACTATGTATCTCACCGCCCATAAATCTCTTGCATCAACTATAGTTCTTGGTTCCAGTCCTATGTCAGACCAGGATGCAGTCACTGTTGCTTTTGATGAACTTCTATTCCATAAAACTAAGCTATCTTGATAATACCCAGCATCTGAAAGACCCAACTTCACACCCTTGCTGTGCCAAATCACCTTTCTATCAAGAAGCTGTGTTTGAGAAATTTGACATGCATTATGCATATGTATGTGTACACTCACAAATGGTTTTGACTTCGGGGGTACATTTTTTTGTATTTGCTTTATTTGTATGTGAAAAGATGAGATAAATGCACTTATAAACTAGTTTGGTAGCAGTTCCGTAGTTTTGTAGCGAAATACGGAAGCACAGAGTAGCATTATAAGAGAAGATGGTGAGAATCTATAAAGTACAGGTATTTCATAATTTCTTTAATATTCGTATCGGATACATACTCATATTTGTACTAAATACTCGAATATTTGATAAATGTTAATTTAATCTTTTAACAAAATGAAAAAAAAATCATATACAATACTAATGTGTCGAGAAAAACTTAATGACATTCGGGCATTATAGTGAGAATCTTAACCCCAGTTTTACTGAAAAACACACACAAAAATAGAAAAAGGAGAAAACAAGGAAATTATCTCCAAATCATTATTATTTTTCACCTTCTTTCCTTAAACTCCTAGTTTGTCTGCAATACCACAAGAAGATTACAAGTTTTAATTACAGCACTCTCTATTGAAAAAATCAATGCTTTTGTCTTTCAAGAAAGTCTCGCAGCATTTTAATTTTTTTCACTTAAAGTTTATGCCTTGGTTTTTAAAATCGATAACTTCATGGGTTGCTTATAGTTCATGTGTGGTGTTATCCATCGTTGAATATCACAACCAAGCAATAAAAGCCTATTCATATATACCCCAAAGAAAATAGTTGACACCAATCAGCTATAATATTAGAGAAATATAACATAAATCAAGATTAGCTAAATTATGTCTGAGATTTTAAGTATAATAACTTTGATTAATTCCGAGCTCACATACTGAAGTTACCTGTTTCTCGAATTAAGCCTTCGTTAATATCACAGCCAAAGTGATTCCAGCTACTCCATCTGATCAGCATTCACATATATATAGTTCATATACTTTCATGAATTTTTTTGATCTGAACTTTCATGTTAAGAAAATCAAGTTACCCTCATTAGATGTAGAAGTCCTTTGTTGAACACATGATTGGGCAAAGACTTTTGATGAGTCAAAGTTTTTATTAAATACTAGGAAACCAAGATCTATTTGGAACAAACTTTTTAAAAATTTAAAAAATAAAATATAAATGGTGTAAACTTGCATAAAAAAAATGTACAATGATCTACCCTATTAAATAATGACTCGCAGCTTTTGCTAAAGAAAAATCCCAAGTGTCATGTACATATGAAGTTTTCAACTAAAAAAACTAAAACAAAATAATTAAGATATCGTTGTATCTTAAATTACAAAAAATGGGATCAAAGAGAGTTGATTTTTCATATTGGATGAATTTTGTTTACATAAACGAGAATGCTTGGCTAAGATTAAATTTGGAAATATGTGATTATGTTTTTAATATTTTATATTTAATTATTTTTTTCTTTTTCTTTTAACCATTAATATATATTCCTCACATTAATAAGTCTTTTCAACAAATAAAAGACAAAATTTATGATTTTGATTTTTTGTTGCCTAATTAGTGGATAAAAGGGATGAAAGACATTCTATTTGAGACATTATGTGCATTTTATAAAATCATCCATCTTGCTCTTCAAGATTATACTAATGGTCTTAAACATTTATATGATTTTGGGAAATCATTAAAATTTTATGTTCAAAAATTAAATATTCATTCAAGGGTAATCATGATAAGAATCATGGAAATGAGTTCTCTTACGGGGTCATGTGTGAACCTTGTGTGACAGGTTCCACCATGGACCTGTCATGGGAGCACAGAGCGTTTACTTAAGAATCATGATTGGAAGTGGGAGGATATGCTCAATTCAATTTGAATCCCTAGCTACATTTTTTTATTTTCTTTGTATATGTTGAAAGGAAAGATAGATTTTTTGTTCCTCTTACTTGGATTAGTTTGTTCGATGTATTTAATATTTTTAATTTTAATATTAATAACTGTGAATGCATTGAAATGAAAAGCTATTTCACTTAATTTTGAATGTATATACTGACAGATCTATCCTTAAGAATTTTATGAAATTGAAAACTTGTTTTTGACAATATCTATGTCAAAGAACAATTAAATGATCATTCAATGTAAATGAGTTCCTTCTGTTTTTTTAACTAGGTACAATGATTTTGAGTTATGAATTTAAATTTTATTTAAAGAAATTAGATTGATAATGATTTGATGGACATTTGACATTGTCATTGATGTAGGTATTCAATATAGAAAAGTTTTTGGAATATCTATGTCAAGAAAACTAAATGATCAAAAGGAGCTGAGTTCCTTCCGTTTTTTATAAAGGTGATATTGAGATTTGAAGATATAACTTTATGTAAATTATTCAGACCCTTCATCATTATTCCAATCATAGTAGCTAAGTAAGTTCCTTATTAAACCAAATTTTCTTTTGTTGAATGTCTAAATAAATATGCATGTATAAAAAATAAAGAGCTTGATCTCAAAGAAAGAGAAAGATAGAGAAGAGGGAAAAGAAATTGATAGAGGCACCCCTTAGGTTTCAAGAATTTCAACGATGTAGACACTGACCTGCTCTCTGGACAAAGTCATGATAGGCTGGTTCTATTCACCAATAAGCGAGCAGCAGATGAAGGACTTGCATTCAAAAGCACAAGAATGCACAAGGCAAGCACTGTCACCATGGCTAAGCTGCAGCTCTAACCTGAGGATGAATATTTCACCATATATTTTATCTTATTTTTAGGGCATGTCAATATATAGGGGAGTTTTGGGATCAAGCTATCAGTTAAAATCCCTATATATGTTGATATAGGAGCTGTGTGAAGAAACGAGGAGAGTAAATTTATCAAGATAGAAGTGATTCCCAATGTGAAGAATCAAGATCAAGGAAGCAAGATAATGCTATGGATATTTCATACCGATTCTGTTGCTATCTTTTTCTTTCTCTTATGGTCTTTTTAAACAAAAGAATTTTAAAATGTCATTTTGCTAGCATACTACAGAACTTTCGGCAACGTATGATCGTAATCTCTAAAACTTGTTGAATGAATTCATGATGTGTTAAATAAACTAACAATCTAGGACAGGCTCTAACTAGGATCTTTTATGGATTTGAATATCGTTATTTAAATTTGTTATTTTTCTAATCTTAAAATATTGGTTTTGTTCTTTAATATCTATTTTACTTAATGCTTGTTGAGGATTGGTATTAAAAGTATATGCATGATTTTAGTATTCTTTCAATTGAACTAGAAATAAGTATTTGAATATGGATATGATATGGTTAGATGTATGTTTAATTACACTTTAAACTATTAGAAGTTGAGTGTATTGATTACCATCATAATGGATAACACATACCCTTAAAAGTCATGTAATAGCTAAGTGTTTGATGATTAGTCTATATCTTTGTATTTTGATTCTTATGTTAATTCACATTACACATAAAGTGGATTAACTAGGTTTCATTTATTGGTAATTGTATTAGTATATAGGCATTATTATCTATTACTTGTTTTAGCTAACAAAACCAACTCATTGTTAGATGCTTGTATTTCAAGATATAGTTATTCATTGAAGTAGCGAAGATTGAATAGGGACCCCTAGGCTTTAATCATTTTTATTTTCTTTTGAAATTGGTGTTTAATACTTTGGCCATGCGATTGTTGAATTTCTTTTAATTTGTTATTTTAATTAAACCTTCTATTAATATTGATTGCTTGGATACTAATTTGTGAAAATTAGGGCTTAAATTTAGCATTTCTATAATTGTGATATCCCAATGGGATTATAATCTCTCACTTAAAGGATATAAGAATACACAAGGCTAGGGGAAAAAAAGCATTTATTCAATTCACAATATTATTGATCTTTACATTTCTGATTCAAAATTCAAGAGAAAAATAACATGAAACACAATATAGTTGTTCAAGGTGCAAAGTTTAGATTGAAAAATTTGAGATAAAGTGAACAACTATATGAATACCTCTAATTTTGATACATTATCCTTAAAAAACTTTTATTTAAAAAATATAATTGTTCGTATAAAAGTTATTTTATTATTATTAGTTCTTCTAATGTGATGATTTAAAACCTGTTAAATTTATGTAAACAAGTTTCGTTTTCAATATTTAATTTCCGATTCATGATCATAGTTTTTTCACCTCACATGCTTATTAGACTTCAAAATATGTCCATCAGTGACAATTCAGGTTTGATTCATATTTGCTTCTAACTTTTATTTTTATCACTATCCAGCATTACTTTTTAAATCATAACTTATAAGAATGGACAACTTTCCCCTTGTAAGACATATAATTCGGTTATGCAGTTTTGCAGCTTATATGGAGATAACTCTCTATCGATCCTTTGGCTGAAACAAAATGGATCAAAGCCAAAAGCCTTTAATGCGATATTTAAAAATTCAAACTCATGCAAAAAAGGTTAGTTGAAATAGGAAGCTATCATTATATGAGATGTACAAAATTTAAATAATTTGTTGGTATAAAATAATATGACAAACTTCATGCAAGTTGTATAAAAAAAAGAGAAATAGAACAAAAGGTCATGTTTATAATTATGGTTTAATCGCGCTCAATTAAAGTATTTGTAAAAAAAAAATTAAAACTTTTTTTTTTCTTTCTGATGTACAAAATAAAAAGCTAATTGTTTGTTACTAATTTATTCTAACTTATAGTATGTAATGTGTGTTGATTCAAGAAGGTCTAGTTTGGATTAGCTTGCTTATAGCTTATATGGACTTATATATTATAATAAGTATTTATGAAGCATTTTGATATATTTAAATAAGATTTTACTAAAATAGCTTTTTGGAACTTATAAAAGCTATTTTGGGCTTACTTTCATAAGCTAAAAATTAAAGCTTGTGAAAATTCTTTGTACTATAAAAAATAGCTTAAATGTATGTATTTTTTAAAAATGGATTGATTATATTTTTTATCATGGGGATGATTTTTTTTTAAAAGTTTAAAACGTTTTTTTTACCTAAATTTTGATGTTGAAAATTTTTTTGAATATAAAAAACTGTTTGAACTATGTACTTTTTAATATTATATTTAAATATAAAATAATTATTACTTTTTAAAAATATTTTTTAAAAAAATATTACAAGAAAAAGAATCTTATTTTAGAAACTTTCCAAACGAGTTTTTTATAATAATCTGACTATATTAACCTTAATAAATTTTAAAATTATATTTTTGCATAAACGGTTCTCAAAGTGTATATTAGGTAAAATATTATGAGCTTATTTTAGACTCACACTCTAGATTTTATTAACAAATTTAGAAAAAAAATCCATTTTAAATTATTTATTACATCATGTACATTCTCTTCCCATATTTAGACTAGATAAATCCATCAAACCTAACATATATCAATACATCTTAAAAGAAAATCAAAATAGTTAAACAAGCCTTAAATTACCATTTTGTTCTGATTATCGTATGTAATGTTGGCAAAGATAATACACATTATACAAAAAAATATTATGATCACATGAAACAAGATTCATACCAAAAAGAGATATATATATATATATATATATTATATATATATATATATATATATATATATATATATATATATATAATCAAATAACCAATAAACCTCACCCTCACAAAAACCACCCCGCCAAAAAATTCCAATTAAGAACTATCCCTCCAGTAATATTTAATCCAAGAGATAAAATAAATAAAAAACCTTAAAAAGATCATTCAAATTTTAATTTTCCACCACCATCATTTAACCTCCATGAATCACCAAAATAGAAGCCTTAGTTAAATCATCAAGCCCCCCCACCTTTTTTTCTATGCGAAGCTCCATCACCTCTTCTCTAAACCACGCCTTCTCCAAATTAGACCAGACACATCACCATTAATATTTTTGTGAACATCCTCACTTTCAAACCAAAAACCATCCACCCATCCC
This sequence comes from Ormosia semicastrata, assembly GCA_029884595.1. Lineage (NCBI taxonomy): Eukaryota > Viridiplantae > Streptophyta > Magnoliopsida > Fabales > Fabaceae > Ormosia > Ormosia semicastrata. The sequence continues at coordinate 42,804,984 of JAQQTO010000059.1, forward strand.
CTCCAGGTGAATCTACCATGCTGGTGGTAACCATCTAGGCTTCAGGACCATGACGATATCATGTGGAAGAGGCACCTTGTCCACCTAATAAATGGCAAGTTTGTTGTCCATATACACGGTGCTGGTAATGGTGATTGGTGGCATCAATGGCATCGGTGGTCATGCTCACTTGGCAGCCGCTGTAAGTGGTGACATTGAGTTGCAGCCTTTTGGGGTTGTCACCAGCTTGGTTCTGAACCGGGTTGGTGATAGTATCAAAGTTAGAGATTTAAATGAAGAAAGAAAGGGTGTGGAATTGCAATAGTTCCACTTCATGGGGAGATGTTCCCGCCATTTCTTACATTAAGAAAGGGTGTGATTTAAATGTGAATTTCTATCTGGACTTAAGAAATGGTGCGGAATTTCAATAGTCCATGGCTTAGTCCATGGTGCCAATGTAAGAAATGGCCCGTTGACCAAAAACAAATGTAAGAAATGGTCCCAGGATTTATTTGGAGAAGGAAATGACGCTTTTGTAGATGAAGAGAGTGATGGCTGGGGTTCTGAGATGATTCATGCCTGTACGTCAGTGGTGAATTTATTTTCTTTAGAGAAAAATAGGATTTGTTCATTAGATAAAATTAATCTTCTTTTTTAATTAAGATTTGAATAGTTTTTCTTAATCATTTTAATTTATTTTGTCTTTTAAGGCTAAACATTAATCCTTTTGTTTCTTTCTTTAAATGTTATTTTTTTTTTAAAAATGTATATAAAAATCAAAAAAGGTAAAGACAAGTTTTAGATTGAAAAATATATATATATAAACCACTTTTACGTGGTTGTCTTCCAAGCAATACCGCATATTTTTTTATTGATATCTTTTTGTTTAATAACAGGGTTACCTATAGCTCATTTATGATGGATACCTTTTTTATTTTCAAAAAAATTAAAACAAAAATGATATAAAAAATACTGAAAAAAATAAAATGATTAAACATTTGTTGAGAAAGAATAAAATGATGAATTATTTGTAAATATTTTCATAAGCGTTTATTGAGCTTAAAGCTTACTCTTTTTTAATCATTTAAGTTGTAACAACCATGATTCAAATAATAACTTTTTTCTAAGCATAAAATTAAATTTTCATAATTTATCTATTAATTTGCCGTTTATCATTTTAACAACAAAGGAGTAAAATAAATATTTTAATGACTTAAGTTATCAGAATTTGTTTCAATTAATTTCAAGAACTGTGTTGGCACTTGGCAGCTGAAAAGGGAAGGAAATTTGAAATCTAAATGTAAAGCGCGTGGCATTTATTTATATGAAGATGCATCATTGTTGTGTTCACTTCCGCAAGCTGAGACGTCATGACCGTGTTAACGTTGTGCCCTTAACAACCATCTTTTTTAAGATTTTTTAACGTCAATTTTCCTCGATTAAATTAAAATTGCATTGTAATAATATTTTTTATATATATAAATGTAATATATTTTTTTTATATATAAGAGACAAATTTTCACATAATTATATAAATAATGATAATTTCATTTGTTTATTTAAGAATTATAATATTCAAGTTCTTAATATTAGTATTTTTTAAACATAATTTTTTTTTGTTTTCATCACCAAAATAGTAATGTAACAGTAGAATATCACCATTTGATAGCTATATTTACAACTATTATATATTATCAATTAATTAAATGATTTGAATTGGGTGTAAAAGAAGGAAGGTTAAATGATTTGAATAATAAAGTCAATGAATAAGTTGGAGAAAGCTTTTTATACTTTAAGATTTTTCACATAATTATACAAATAATGATAATTTCATTTGTTTATTAAGAATTATAATATTCAAGTTCTTAATATGAGTATTTTTTAACATAATTTGTTTTCATCACAAAAAGTAATGTATAACAGTAGAATATCACCATTTTAATTATATTTACAACTATTATATATTATCAATTAATTAAATGATTTGAATTATTGTAAAAAAAGAAGGTTAAATGATTTGAATAATAAAGTCAATGAATAAGTTACAAAGCTTTTTATATTGCAACTATATATCCTACGTATACAAATCTTTACTATTAATGACATATCTACCCTTTTATACAAATTTTAACCAATAAATTTTTTCTAAGCAAGAAAAATTCAGTTGAAGTATAAATTGAAACAACGTAAGTTTGATGTACATACCAAAACATCATAAACTTATGTGAAGGATTATTAGTGGAAATAGAAACCCGTACAATATTTAAAACTTAATAGCCTTTAGTCTCTTCAAAGAAAAGTTTTTGGCTCCTTCTCCCTATTAAAGCATACGCATTAATTTAAGAAGAGATCTGAGGCAATCACAACAATGTCGATCAGTTTTGCTGTGCATGGTAAGACTTAGACTAGGGCCTTCTTGGGTCTTGGTTTCAAACCTGAGCCATTGACCAAAAGCTTATGCATTTATGAATTATCTGAAACAAACAGCATAATATTCACCAGTTTGTATGACAAACGTGCCTCCAGTCTTGGGTCTCAAACCTGAGGAATGGACCAAAGTCTGATCTAGAATTTGACATGCAAAGGATCTTAATTGGAACCTCGACACGTTGAAGATTTTCTGCTATGAAACAAAATTGCTGTAAAGTTGAAAGAATTGATTCATTCTACCTGGCCATTTTTTACTCCTCATTTTGTATGGTTGGCACATGCTGGATATGAATGATAGGGGTAATCCACTTAATTGTGATTTTAGGGAAGCAAATTAATTGGAATTTGGTAGATATCCAAGTCAGTTTGACTATTAATGGTTTTGATAATTACTGTCACATACGACTCTGGATTCTCCTAGCTAATTTGGATAATTATTTAGAAGACCCTCATACAATAACGTGCTTATAACTTGACGAGGATAGTAGTTCAATTGACATTTCTTTAAGATTAAGGTCTGATACTAATATTTGAAGTTTGATACTCCACTAAATCACCTATCCTCCTTCCCTAACTTGATATTTGCATATTTAATGTACCCAAAAACAAGTATAATTATTATCGTGATTTTAGACAATGGAAACCTAGAGTCTAGAGAAGTAGTGTACATAGCCGCTTATAATTCTTGGACGCAGCAGAAGCGTGGAGAATTTACAAGTATAAGTTAATTTTTTGCTAACTTGGTTATTCTCATATTTTCACTCGTTTGAGTTGAGACTTACATGGTTGTCCAATTTATACAATAACTTATGACTTTTTTACTAAATTATTATTGATGACAAAATTATTTACTAAAATACTAATATTTTGAAACTATTTATCAAAATATTACTTTTTTGAAATTATATACTAAACTGTCATTCTTTTATTTAGCGTGATATTTTTTTTTTGTCTACGTGAAAAATGTCAAAGAGGGTGACACATTCACATAGAAAACGTCAAATCGTTTGGCGTTGTCTACGTTGATGAGCCACCCTCTTTGGCATTTTTCACGTGAATATATGTCATTCACTGTGACATTTTTTGTGTAAAAACGCTAAACCGTTTGGAGTTTTCTATGTGGATACGTCAATCTCTTTGACGTTTTTTGCATGGATAAAAAAAATAAAAAATACCACGTTGCATGTGTTTTTAGGACACTTAACTCTTTCTACGTGGATTTCACACTCCTTGATTATTGCGTTGAGAAATGACGCTCAGGGACACATACATTTCACATGTCTATTAGAAAGTGCACCATAACATTGAAAGACATCAGTATCACTTGATGTTCCTTCTGCTGTTGGAAGACTTTGCTATTGTCGGGACATATAGTTAGGAGTTTGCAGTCTTAGCGTACTTGTATAGAAAGCTTTGCAAAGTTATGAACTACAAGGCGTGTGAGATCGAATGGGCTGCATCTTATTACAGTATATTGAGCATGGTACAGATTCCCTTTGTCTTGCCCTTATACTGGTTGATCATGTTGAACCTAATATGTTCTATGATGCTGATCGTGGTCAATTACGTCCATTGAGATGACAGTAAGTTTCTGAATGTATCATTTCTTTATATTACTTTACTTTATTGCTTACTAGTATAGACATAATTAACTTTATCTATATTCCATTAATAATATAATACCTTGACTTATAAATAGGTGGCGTAAACATAAAATTTTAAATGATACTGTGACTGATGTATTTGACTATTATTACCAGTTCTTTGATTAGTTGAAGAATAATGAGATTTGTATTATTTTACATTTATTTTTTATCTTTTGGTTCATGTAAAAAACGCCAAAGAATTTAGCGTATTCACGTAGAAACTCTAAATAATTTGGTATTTTTACGTAGAAAATGTCACAGTGGATGGTGTATCCACGTGGAAAATGCTAAAGAGGGTGGCGTATCCACGGGCAAAAAATGCCAAATGATTTGACGTTTTTTATGTGGATGCGTCACCTTCTTTGACGTTTTTCACATGGACAAAAAAATAAAAAATATTACGCTGAATAAAATGATGACAGTTTGATATATAATTTTAAAAAAGTAATATTTTGATAAATAATTTAAAAATAATAGCATTTTGATAAATAATTTTATCATCAATAGAATTTGGTAAAAAAGTCAATAACTTATTACGTAAGAACTCAAAGGGCTTCTCTAAAATTATTAAATAACTAAGACTTTTCTAAAAAATTACAAATTACTCTTTTCTAGCACCAATAACATACCTACATTGCAAGATATATAGGTTGCCTAGTCAAGATCCAACGCAAAAATATGATCCACGATACTATTTAGTTCTCTAGGCACCACAAGTCCATAACAGCAAATAAACGTCAACATCGCTTGAACTGAAATCATGGTCCAAAACTCCAAATAATGAAGCTAAATAGCTCTCTATGTTACTTTCAAACGGGGAACACGAGCCTTCATCAAGTGCGTTTGAATTACTTAAAACTGACTGTTTTTATTTTTTTCTCTTAAGAACTATCAGAATAAGTGCATTTGTTATTTGAAAGTTTATCTAATTCAATGGAGCGTTTGCTCTCCTCCACCAATTGACCAATTGAGAGCAATTGCATCATCACACATTTCCTAATTTAATTGACCAATACTGAGAGAAATCGTTTAACAGGACGAGTCACCTCTCACCTCTCCCCATCTGCTTTGAGAGAAATTATATCATGTTGAAACAACAACATACTCAAAAAAATCTTTACTATTGATTTTAAATACATTTACATAAATTAAAAAAAAAAACTTCAATTAATAATAGAACCTCCTAATTGGATGTGCAAAGCTGCCGACTAGTTAGTTAAAGCAGCCGTCAATAGCATCTCCCGGTAGGCTCACCCCTTGCCACAAAATCACAAATCTTATTATTAGTCGTCTGCAGTGCCAACCCTAGGTTAAACCTCATAAAACTGAACTTTCGATTTATTATTGGGTCGCTTTTAGATGCAAAATATCACATTAACCAACTCCTTTCTTCTGGATTGATTGTTTTAATAGAAATAGTGGAAAGAATGGCTCTCTTAATTGTTTTTTTATTGGGAATAAATAGAGACATGATCAGGTCGAGATGGTGTCATTTACCAAGGTGAAAGTTAGGCAAAGTGAAAAACTAGAAAATAAAATAAAATCAATGTAACATTTTTAAAATTATTAATTAAAACATACTAACTAAAAATAAAAATAAAAAATACAATCCAAACACAACCAACCTAAACTCTTCAATGGTACCCATTAAACATTTGTCATATTAGACATTATTATATTTTCTTCTTTATATGGAAAGACACTCTAGATCATATCGCAACGAGCCTATCTATACCCTTCTATTATCTAATGATTTAGATTTCCTTATGTTAATTTTAGAGCATTGTTTACATAGAAGTGAATAGGGTTCACACTTTATTCAATATACAAAGGACAACAGCTACACACGTAACATTTAACAAAGTTTTGGGTGTCGATACTCCAAAACAAAAGACAAATTCACATACTCATAAGCTCAGAGGCAACGCGGCAAGTTGAAAATAAAAAACAGATGCATATAGGCTTACATTTTATAAATACACAAAGTAACTAGTAATCTTCAGCAGCCAAAGGTTGGTGAGGATGAGGAGTCTCTTTAGGGATCACAACGTATTCGTATATGAGTGCTGCCAGGGCAGCACCAAGCAATGGACCCACCCAAAAGACCCAGTGATACTGCCATCTCCAGCCCACCAATGCAGGCCCAAAAGCCCGAGCAGGGTTCATGCATCCTCCATCAAATGGCCCACCAACGAGGATGTTTGCGCCAACAACGAGTGCAATGGCTAAGGGTGCAATTGTGCCAATGGTGCCCCTTTTGGGATCAATGGCAGTAGCATAGACAGTGTACATCAGACCAAATGTCATGACAATCTCAAATATAAGGCCGTGTGCCGCACCAAGACCCACTGACACATGGAACGCCTCTGGCCTCTACAATAACCAACCACAATAGTCATTAATTTTTTTTGGTACATACAATAGTCATTACTTTGATTCCTCATATTTCAGTTTTCATAAATGATGGCTAGAAGGAACAAAAAATAAGTCTATATTCTATTTTCTATAAGAATTTTCAAAAAACAGAAATCAATATCAAAATTAGATGGTGTTTTCATCCTTAATTTATATAAAACCAATCAAACTAAAGATAATTATTTATAATCAATCATAACTTAAATTCTTTCCTTCTCTTAAAATAAAGTTTATCTGCTTGTAAATTCCAAATAAAGTCCGTAACATATGACGTAGGTATGATGAATCCGGTAAAAATATCAGATCTTATGATTAATTCTTTATTTTTGTCATCTTTAATGTAGCAAAGAATTTTTTTTAAAATAAAATTTATTGTTAGTTACTTAGTTGAAGGCTAAGCCAAATCATATGTCCTATTCGTGTATCAACCAAAATAGCAATAGAAGGAAAGAGAAAGGTTGGGATTTAGTTTACCATATTGTTAGTGACAAGCCTTAAGAAGAGGGCAGCCACTATAGAACCCAGAAGTTGAGCAATCCAGTAGTAGACGGCTCTAAGGACTGAGACCCTTCCCCCAAGAAGAGCACCAAAAGTCACGGCAGGGTTGACATGGCCACCGGATACATGCATGCTAGCTGATACAGCAGCAAATAGAGCAAAGGCATGTGCTAGTGCAATTACCACCAGCTCACCTGCTGATGCACCTGCATCCTTGTAAATCTTGCCTGCAAAAGAGAGAAAGCACACAAATCATCATCATCAAGCACCAATAAAAATTATCAAATTCATATTTATAGCATGCATGTATTTAGTTGTTAAACTTGTAAGGAGGGAGATTTTGAGGATGATATGTTAAAGTCCTTTGCAGATGAATGCAAGGATTTATGATCAAATTTCTCCTTCACCCTTCATCCTCCTTAGCGTGTTACTTGTTAAAACCTCTAAAGTTTTTCACATCAACTATCTATGGAAAAAAAAAAAGACAGAAAGAATGTAAGGTGCTGTAGACCAAGTGCAAGGATAGAGCCTTCTCCAGCAAAGACAAAGATGAAAGTGGAGATGAATTCAGCTAAGGTGGCTCTCATGGAGTCTGGGTGGGTAGCCTCATCCACCCTTCCAAACGCATATCTTCTAGTTGCCATCCCAACAAAGATTTCTTTTTCACTTTCCCTAGGGCTACCACTACCAACTGAGATTGTCACTGACCCAGCTGGTCTTTCAAGACGTTTGTGTTCCCGATCCAGTTGAAAGAGCTTACGCAATTGAGAAGAGTTAACTTTTTAAGAGGTTCTTTTGCTACAAGTGAAACTGAAAATGAAACTTTGAAAGGTGAGAAATTATTTAGGCTGAGAGGTTGGAAGAGGGTCCCTTGCATGGCTGAAAAGTGGAGTGTCACTGCTTATATGAGGCAAATAGGGGTTGGACCTAGGTGGTGGACACCTGGGTTTGTGAAATGCTACGAGGTGGGCACGTGGTGATATGTGCTGGCAACTCACTTCAAATTGAGCTGGTCTCTATTTCCAATATACATCCATCTATATCAACACAACACCTGTGTTTGGTTGCAGTGTTTATGTTGATCCTTTTTCTCAACAAGAACAAAAACCGAAGTGTTGCTTATGCGGTCATTCAACTTATCTGTTTGCGATTAAGGTTTAAATGCTTTATCTGACTTGTGCATTAACGTCGCTTTGTTACTTTTATTAATGTTACATATTATTAAAATTAGAGAAAGAAAATAACTTAATTTAATGTTAAATATTTGCATCATATATTATTATTAATACTTCCTCCGTTCTTTTTTATTTTTATAAAAAAATTATTTTATTCTAATTTATCTGTAATTTTAAAATTTTAAAAATATATTAATTAATTTTTTCTAATTTTACTTTACCATTTATTATTTTTATTAAACTTGATAATTACATATATTAATTAACTTCTATAATTTCTTATATATATTTAATAGAGTAAAAAAATAATTTAATAATGTTAATCTATATTTAATTTAATTTAAAGTTATTTAACAGTATCCTTAATTTATGGAAAAAATCTTAAAAATAAATAAAAAGGAACGGTGGAAGTAAGTTTTATACAATTCCAGAAATTTTACATAGCAATTACTCCATAAATATTATTTAGTCTTTCAAAAAATATATTATTTATGAAACAATTTCCTTCATTTTATGCACAGTTTTCACAAATGCTACCGTCACATATCAGTTGATTTAATATTTTACATTAACATATAATATAAATATAATGTATGTATAAAAATTATATGCAAAACATTCAAAAAAAATATTACTTTTAGAGAAAAAAAGAATAATATTTTTAAAAATTAAAGAAAGAAAAATACACAATTAGTGCTCAAAATTTGTTTAATTATATATGAATTTCTACACAAAAACTCTAATATAATTGCATAATTTTTTTTAAAAATAACTATGTGTATTTATAATTTTTTGTATTTCTCTAACGTTTATATTATTACCTCTTAAAATAATAGCCTCAAAATATATTTAACAACATTTTAGACTATAAGAGATATAAGAAAAAAAAAGATAAAAAGTTAAAGCTAACCGTTATAAATATATTGGAATGACATAGTTTTCCAATAAAAACTAACAAACTATTCCAAATACTTTATGGAATTACATTCTTTTCAAAGTGATGGGATAACATTTTTATACGATTATTATATTATTTAAGTCTAATTTTGATTTATTTTTAGTATAAGATTTTTTGACATTATTATCAAATTTTGTGTTGACACATCATGTAATAAATTTAATTATATTAATAAATTATATGAGATGTTAAATTTATTAAATAATATGATAATATATTAATATTAAATACAAATATAATTTTTTTATTAATATAGTATCAAAATTAAATTTTATATATTTTCCTTAAATTACACTAACACGAAAGAGAAAAGTTTTTTTATAATTAAGATCATTGTTTTGAGATCCGATAAACCTGTGAACCATCATTCCATCAAGGTGGCCTGAATATTATGAACTTAACACAATGGATTATTTAGATATGATATAGATATAATATAAGATATTAAATTTAAAAAAATTATAAATATATATATATATATATATTGATATTAAAGTAAATTTAAAAACTTAGTTGATGTATATATATAATTATAAAATTTAAGCCCCAAAAAATTTATAATTCATTAATATCATTTCTATAAATTTGAATATTTAAAATATCTTCTGTATGTTATATGTTTGTTAATATTTATTGTCTAATCAGTTCTGTTTTTAAAAAATATGAAGTCCCTCATACCTCTTTTTATCCTGATATTTTTAAAAAAAATTATAAATTAACAGAGGTTTTCAACACTAATCCACGCTCCACCATGGATCGCAAACGAGGTTCAAGATCGACCGAACGAAGACATCTACCGAAAAAATTAACTGTAGAGCCGCAACAATAATTATATTCTCAAACTCGGCCTTGTCGCGGCAGCGGTGAATGCAAATGCGACCAAAGCGGCCTTCTGATCGTCTCTGCCCGAGATTTGAAACCCTGATTACACTAACACGAAAGAGAAAAGTTTTTTTATAAAAATAGATCCGTGTGTGAAAGATAAAACTTAAAAGTAATAATAGATATAGATATGAAAAGATAAAACTTAGGAAAATAATAATATATATATAATTGAATAAAGTAAATTTAAAAACTTAGTTTATGTATATATGATTACAAAATTTAAGGGAAAAAATTTATAATTCATTAATATTATTTTATACGTTTGAATATTTAAAAATTAATATATTATTTTTTAAATATTAATAAATCATATTTTAAAAGTTATATCATAATTTCTATTGATATTTTTTTTTTTTTTTTAAATTAACTTTTTAATAATGTCAAAATATGTTCAAAAAAATTAATTAAAAATAATAATATTTTTAATCAAACATATTTAAACACACAATACTTATTTGTCATATACATATTTTTATATGTCTAATATAAATATATATCTAACACACAAATACATTTTAAAAAATAACGTATTAATAAATCCTTCAAATTAAGTTAAATATGTTGCATGTTTAAAGTAGTAAGCTGATGATTTTTAATCACACCCAACCACCAAGCTATCAGTACAATTATGTTTAGGGTTTAGGGTTATATATATATATATATATATATTAGTCTTTTTCTTTATCTGGATACCCAAAGTAGTCTTATTATTAAAATAAATTATTTTATTTAATATTTTATTTAGTAAAATGTTGCTTATCAATACTTTTCATATTTATAAAATATGATTTTTATTCAAATAAATATAAAATATATTTAAAATATTAAATTCTTAAAATTCCTATTTACTCCGTATAAAAGTATTATTATTTTTTTATACTTCAATTTGACAATAATTTAACTACAGTTAAATTATTAAATTATAAATTAGTTCAATCACAGATTTAGTAATCGGACTTATTTTCAAAATTTTTATTAAAATAAAAATTCCACTAAACCCATATGGCCATATCTATATGTTTATTTTCTTTTCACGTCATCACTTATGGCTCGTCACCAGCCCACTGACCGAGAGTTTTTACCATACACGTAGAGGAAGATTTTCTTCCTCCAAAACAAATGGAAGTCATTCAATTGATGTAGAATCCACTACAGAACCCACGAAGTTAATAAGATCAAAAGATAAAAAAGCCAGGTGTATATAAAAACTTTTGCCACTTACCAATCCTCCTAAAATATTTCTTACTTTTTGAATCGATTTTTAAATTTAAATTCAAACACTTCATAAAAGAAATGAAAAAAAATAAAAATAAAAATAACAAGGGAGATCACACTTCAGGTCACCGAACGTTCCATCTTTAATATTTTTAGAGTTGTAAAATACAATTAGCAGATTATTTATTTGTGTGTCTAAATTCTTGTGCTATTCCTCTCTCTGGAGTTGGTGTTCCTAAGTTCCGACAAAGCAAGCTCAGCTATGTCTCTCCTTGTTCATTCTCCACTGCCATACACTTGGGTTCGTTATTCCTACTCAATCCTCCACCTCCTCGTACTTTTTAAACTCTGGACTCTTCTCAATTCTTCATTTCCCCTCTATTAATTATCTCAGCTTATCTATCTATCTATTTGGGTGACAGTGGAAATTGAAGCAACAAGTTAGGTTATCATCAGGGTCACGGGGACGAAGGATTGCAAGAATGAGCAGAAGCAGAAGCGTGGGTTTTAATGCTAATAATAATTCCCATGGGATTGGGATTACGGCGTTTTTCTGTAATCCTGCACAAGACCCCATCATCAAAGAAGCTCTCAAGGTTGCTATTATTTTTACACATCTATCATCTCTTTTCTTTTGGTTTTTCACTTTAATTGACTGATACTGTTATTTTCCAACTTAAACATAGCGAATCTGACTTGTACATTTAATTAAGTGGAACATGAATAATCTAATAACATCATACACTAGTCCTGTAAAAAAGGTTTGGGGTTTCGACTATGCTTGCATCGTACTATCTAATCTCTTCGTGAAGCCTCAAATGGTAGCTTTCGAACCCGCATGCAGACTTTTGTTTTGGGCTAGGGAGAAGTGGGGATATACTTTTTGCAAATATATTGTTGCCTTAATTCCATATATAAGAGCTTTTAATTCAAAATTTAGCATTGTTTCACAAATATGATATACTGACCCATTGATATCTTTGAATGTTTGTGGTTGAGTGGTGGGACTACGAGTTATTCTTGAATAGGCACGGTTTACTATAGGTACTCATAATTATTTCACGTGTGTAAAGGTGTAGGATCTATGATAGAAATATACCAATATTTAAAAATGTTTTTACACAGGTAAATTAATAATTTGAGTGTCTAAGAAATAACGTAATAGATTTTGTCTACCTAAGAAATTCTCATGGGACTTTATGGTATGATTTAAAATAATGAGCTTGCTACTCCAGATAGTTGTGTCATGAAATCTTTGTCGCCAAGCCAACTTAAGAAGTCAGCTTAAGCTTAATTATTGTCCATATTTGCAACACTTTTACTACTCATTCGTAGACAACTGAGTTGTTAACGGATAAAACTGCTGGTGGAAGATAAATTGGGAAAATTTTAAAACAAGGGTAGACCAATCTACTGAAAACATGATATTGAATTACACTTAAATAAATTTCTCTGCTGAAAACTGCTACATGTGTTATTAAAATTTGATTAAAATATCTTCACCTAGGGATGAAGTTATTAACTGCTATTTCTCCATCTTATAGTATCATATCTCGTTTTCTGATTTTTGATCATGTACACACTGAATGAGATGCAAAAATAATTTTTGTTTTTGGCTTTTGGTGCATAATTTAATCATGAGCATACTTGATACTGAAGTATATGTCTAGCATACACAGACAAGCTGCTGTAGAAAAACATGCAGAGTCTTATCATAGGTTGTACATACAGAACCATAACTTTTTTTTAGAAGAATTTATTTATTTATTAAATTTGTGTCATATGTGAAAATGCTTCTTTTTCCTGTTAATTATATATTTTTTATCTTTAAATGTAGTTCTTCTGTCTTATGATATATGTCCACAGGACCACAAGTAGAGGACAAAGGCTTTTCAATGCTCAGCTTTGAGGTGCTGAATGAAAAGCTTGTGCTTTTTTTAATAATTACTGACCTCACATCTTAACTAGCTATTATGTTAGTTATTTTCAATACTGAAATATGTAGGCTCTGCCTCCATTGACTTGTCACATTTAACTTAATCACCGATTTATCTTGGCTGATGAATGATGATTTAGGATGTCCCTGTGCTTGAGTATAGTTTTTGACTGGGCTGAAATGCAATTTATTGAGAAAGCAAAGAGCTAATGCTTTGTTCATGGGTTGCATAACATTTTGCTCTTGCTTTGCTAACTTGAAATCTTGTTAGTTTGTTAAATGTCTACCAATATTGTCAACTTGATGGTTAGCTGACTTAATACTTCCTGACTCCTGAAATATAGCTAAATTGGATGGGAAAAGTTGATCATACACCTCTTTTAGAGGTGTAGGTACTGTACACACTCTTTTTAAGGGTGTGTGATTAAGAGAGAGAAAGTGATAAAAAAAAGTAAGTATAATGAATGATATTAGATGAGGTGTGAAAAGAGGTGTATGCACTGTTTGTAGTAAGAATATCAGAGTTGAATTGGATTTTGTAACAATACTCTATAAGCTGAAAAAAACATTCTTCCCTCCAGGATGTTCATTGGTTGGCATTGAAAATTTGATATTGTTTTTCCCAACTTTCGTCGTTGCTATATCTGCAGGAACCAGTGGCATTCTTGGGTGGGGTATTTGCGGGTATTTTAAGGCTTGATTTGAATGAGGAGCCCCTCAAGGAATGGGTTACGAGGACTGTGGAAGCTGCTGGTATTAGTGAAGAAGAAACTGATGCAGAAGGGTCAACAACTGAGGCAGCTCCACAAGAGATTGAGATTGAATAATACTTGCTATTGTTTCTTCTGTATACAGGTTTTAAGAAACTTACATAAGATCAGCATGCCGACAGTGCAATAAAAATTGGTTCAATTGGTTATAAATTATAATTTACTTATTACGTATATGGCATAGAGAACAGCTCTGGTCCTTTCACTTCTTCTCCTTAAAGATGGTAGATTTCAACATTCCTATTGGTTTAGTAACTTAATGGGCTTGTTATCATGAAGTCTGTGTCGGCTCGATTGTATCCTGAAGCATTTTATTTTGGAGATCAAAGACAAAAGGTGCTTATCAATATTGCTATTTGGGCACCATTTGTTTTAACCTGCTATATAACTTTCTAATTCTTTTTGTACCATGGGTGAGTCTTGATATTACGTAAAGAAGTATAATCTGGTAATCATGTATTTTTGTCGCAGAAACAGACTTTTTGCTCAAGGTGTATTTTATATTAGTGAGAATTTTGTGCACTAGGTCGCCTTTTTAAAAATTATAAAGTAGTGATATGTTCACACAATTTTTCAATACTGAAGTGACCCCAGTTCAAGTCAGTTATGGTGGAGACAATAAATTGAAACACAAGCATAGTAGTTGTGCTGCGTAAGTTTATGCAAAACTAATAATTATAAATGAAGACGGGTATGTAAAGGCAAAGCAAGTTTGAAGAATGTCAATATGTCTATTTCCTCATTTTGTGGCAGCAATTACCAGCACTTGCCATTTATTTGTTATGGCTTAGAGCTAATGAAACACGTGTCTGTCACACATCACTCCAGGAGTCCTAGCCTCAACAAAAGAAAATGTGAAAAGGAACTCGTCTGTGATGTAATTCAACGGACTGTCAATATCTAGATGAACTACCACTATCTATTTCGGTAATTTACATGCTGTTTGTAGGTGAGGAAGGTAACCACACCACAGTTACCTTTTGTAAGACCAATCAACCTACCTTCCAACAGTATTTTCACAATTAGAAGTCAAATAAGGAAACCCAGCATATAGCAGCAACATATGCAGTATATTGTTCACTTGAACGAAATATAAGGGTGTTATCACCACAAAATCTGAGAGAGAAGAGCACTCAGCAAATCACTCATATTCATGGCAGATCATCAAAGACAGAGGATCCACCCTGTGGAGGTGGAAGCACCGCCACCCCCAACAACCCCATTGGTACCTCCAGGTTCCTCAAGATCAGAAAAGGGTAGCCCTGTGCAGGTGCAGCACCATCCTCCGTTACTACATGCTATGCCAGCAATATACTCAACACCACCAAAAAGAAGCTGCTTTTGCAAGTGCATATGTTGGACACTAAGCTTGCTTGTCCTCCTGCTCATTATCTTGGCAGCAACTGCTGGAATCCTTTACCTAGTCTTCAAACCAAAACTTCCAAATTACTCAGTTGACACCCTGAGGATAAGTGATCTTAGGCTTAACTTTGACATGAGTCTGTATGCAAAGTTTGAAGTGAAGATCACAGCTAACAACCCAAACAAGAAGATTGGTATTTACTATGAGAAAGGTGGAAAGTTGAGTGTGTGGTACACAAACACACGGCTTTGTGAAGGGTCACTACCCCAGTTCTACCAAGGTCATCAGAACAAAACAGTGCTCAATGTGTCCTTGACTGGTCAAGTGCAGTCTGGAAGCACCTTAATGAGGGCACTGCAGCAACAACAGCAGACAGGACGCATTCCACTGGATCTCAAGGTCCATGCACCGGTGGCCATCAAACTTGGGAGGTTGAAGCTGAGGAAGGTCAGAGTCTTTGGTGAATGCCTGTTGGTGGTGGATAGTTTATCATCTAATAATCTGATAAGCATCAAGGCTAGCAACTGCAAATTCAGAATGAAACTTTAATTTTCATGACGGGAGAGTTTGGCTTTAGTTCATGTTATTTGTTTTTATTCCTATTTTTTTGGATTGGAAGACTTATTCTTTTATGAATAATAAACTGCTATAGTAGCAGTTCCTTACAATATTTTTTGTTGTCTTTTATTTTTATCATTTTTGGTCTACAACATCTATTTGATAATAGATCCGATTGCTTGATTTTGATTGAGTGAATGAAAGCCTCAACTCAAGATTTATAGTCAAGAATGTGTGACTAATCACTGATTTAGGTTGAAAAATAATTACATTAAGTGAAATTAAATAAGTTTAGTAAAACTTCCTCCAATTGAGGGATTAGATTGAAAAGGAAGAGAGGAGAGAGGGCACAAGAAAGTGTAACTCACTAGAGAGAGTCTGAATAGTTGTCATACAAAATACTGACCTAAAACCCCTATTTCTATACCATAGCAAATCTTTTTAATGCTGAATCTTACAAATCCTCATTACTAAATAAACACTTTTTAAGTGAATTTCTGAACTGATTTTTAGGACAAAAGCCTAATTGGCTTTTAGTGTACATAAGATGAACATCAAGTCATGGTTGCAAAAGAATTAAAAGCAAATTTGATTTAGCCTTATTGTTTTAAACAAGCCAGGCGGTAGTTTAGTTTGACTTTGAGACACCTAAAACCCTTGTGTTTTTCCAAAACTTTTTGAATGGTATCAAAGACAAGAGATAGCTATATGACCTGTTGATGAAGTAACAATACAGAATGAAATAACTTCAACAGTCTAATAAACATACATTATCTGCATTACTTGTTTGGAAGAAAATCCATACAGCAGCCAAACTTTGGCCAGTTTTCAACCAAAAACCTTTTTATGCCATCAATAAGAACAGAAGTCATTTCTCATCATCAACAGTGAAACCAAAATCGACACATCCCAACATGTCACGACCTCCATGTACCATGTCATCACCAAGAAACACTTCTATATACCAGATCTTCCACATCTCGTCATGACCAATGCATTTTAAAATGAAAAAAATTTAGCTTCGTGGAATAAACTCCCCTATAATATAATCCAACATATGAAATAACATATGTTCCAGAGAATTCTACCAAGCACTAACACTATGTTTGAATAATTAGTAGTGTGACCTTTATTCACTACAACTCAAGCACAAAAGTAGCTCTATGGGAAGAATTATGAGCACCCTATGTACCCCCTTTCTTTGAACTCATGATTTGTTCCACAAAATAAATCATAGTAGTCATCTTGTAATGTGTCAGTAAATAATGATAAATAATGATAATCACCTTGTAATTAGAGTGTTGCAGAAAACTTGATAACAGTGATTAAAAGCAGTTAGCTGATTCTGATGATGTACAAAACAATTTTCCTTTGCCAATTTTGCAGATAAACCTAACTGGTTCAAACGTCAAACAGAGAAAGAAATAGCTCATCAAAAATTCACCTGAGGCAATGTTTTTGCTTATCAGCTTTCATTTTCTCGTTGGGCCCACCATACATCAATATCAAATCCTTAAATTCCATTTTTTGGTCTTTTGGTTTTTGATTGGAGTATTTCCACTGAAATTGTTGTGAGACAATCCTGCATGGTCAAGATAGATTACTAACCAAAGAATGAGACGCAACGCATGAGTCAAATAACTACTAATTGAGCAAAATGTGATATCTTAATGTTTCTTATCTTATCAAGTGTATTAAAAGAAGCTATAGTTTTTTTTTTTTTTTGGGTTAAACAAGGCTATTTGACTCTATTTCACTCTTACGCCAATCTAATTAATTTTTTTAAAGCAGGGAATTAAGCGGTGAAGGTCAGATTTGATATACGTTTTTGTGAACACGACTTTACTAGTTTGTATGGGTGGAAATAAGAAAAGTTACGTTAGGTTAGACTTTATTTAAATAGGTCAATATGTGTTATATAATATGTTATTATTTGTCTTTTTTCTTTATTTGACCTGATTTATTTATAAAAATATAAAAATCTTACTTAACTTAAAAATTTATTTAAAGACCTTTAATATATGAAAGCTTTTAAATAAGTTAAGAAACTTAAATTTTTAAATAAGTATAATTTTTAACAAATTTATTATATTTTATATAAAATAAATATATCATACTAATATATAATTAATAAATTATTTAAGTAGTATAAATTAGTAATTATATATATAATATTAAATAAATAAGTCAATTTAATAAGTCAAATAAACTTTTTTAAAATTCAAAACTTTAACTTGCATAATTAAATAGAGATTCTAAAAAATCTAAATTTAACTTATTTGTTAAATAAGTTAAATCTGTATAAATTGAAAATAAATTAAGTTGTAAATTATTGATGAATTGCCTAACATATTCTCATCCCTTACCCAAAACCCAAGTGAGCTAGCTGAGGCTATCAAATATACTACTATGTACAATTAATTATCATATAAATTGGACTGAAAATATTTATTTAACAATCTAATTTAAAGGATAATTTTGGGGAAGTAGTTGAATATAAATAATAATTTAATAAACTTAATTAAAAAATAAGAATTAAAATAAAACCATATTTTTCTTTATTTTAATAAAGAGCAATTTTTTTAAAAAAAGAAAAAAAAAAAGAGGGACACACGGCAAGGCACTCAACACTTAACACAATACAATTATGATATTCTTATATATATATATATATATATTATATATATATATATTATTTATCATTTTTATATTTTTTATCATTTTTTTATTAAATTTAACATCTTGAAAAAAATTAATTAATCCTCATAATTCATTTTCTTAATAAATTATTAATATTAAATAAAAAATATTAAATATTTTTTATGTTCTTAAAATATTAATTATATTTATTTTTTATTTAATTTTTATTAGATAATAAAAAATTATTAAAATGATAATTTAAAAAATATAACAAAACTTTAAAAAATATGTGAATAGTATATATATTTCTAAAAAATTATATAATTTTAATATTTTTATCACAAATAATAATACATTTTTTTTTTATATTTTTTTAATATTATTTATTATACTTATTTTTTTATCATTTTTTCCTCTCGTGCACTTAAAAAAGTGCTGC
Source organism: Ormosia semicastrata (assembly GCA_029884595.1). Lineage (NCBI taxonomy): Eukaryota > Viridiplantae > Streptophyta > Magnoliopsida > Fabales > Fabaceae > Ormosia > Ormosia semicastrata. Next base: position 42,823,891 of record JAQQTO010000059.1, read on the forward strand.
ATAATCAAAAAAGTATATTATGATGTTTTTCAAACACAAAACGGGTTCTGCTTTTCGGGCAGAGCGATTTAACGTGGATAGAGAAAGTGGAAGCGTACACAGGGATTAGGTTAGGGCTCTCTCAATTTGATATTGAAGGGAAGATGGGCAGTGAAGATGAGTCGATTGAGCAAGCTGTTGCGTCGCGTCGCGAAAGGTTGCTAGCTCTCAGAGCTGCTCAAGAATTGTCCAATACCCCCGAACCTGAAACTGAAACTGAACCTCAACCTCAACCTCAACCTGAAGATGCCTCTGCTTTAGCTCAACCTCATGATGATCAACATCAAACACCTCAACAAGAAGAAGAGTATGTATCTCTTTTTATTATTATTTATACTTTTTCTCAGCCCTCCTTCCTATCAAATTTTACCTATGTTATGTTGGTAATTATTTTGGATTGGATTATCACCTTACCTTACATCACATGTAATATAAATACTATTGTTGCAGAAATCTGAGCATGAAATTCCGTAACTATGTTCCTCATGACAAACACCTTCAGGAAGGGAAGCTTGCTCCCGCAGTGCTTCCAAAGTTTGAAGACCCTGCTGTTGCTGCACCACCTTCACCTCCACCTGATGCCAAGGAGGTAATTTACTTCATTTGATTTAGTTCCATTCCTCATTGTGTGTTTGTGTTATATCTACTCCTCTGTCCATTCATTCTAATTTCTGTTAATTAAACTTTTTAGGATCCGTTTCTGAATATTGCTCCGAAGAAACCGAACTGGGACCTGCGGAGAGATGTGCAAAAGAAGCTTGATAAGCTTGAGAAGCGAACTCAGAAGGCTCTCTATCAACTTATGGGTAAGTGCCTTCCATTTTCCAGTTGGTTGGATATATATTCTGTTGATGCTTTTTATTTTCGTTTAAGTCTCCTTGTTGCTCGATGAATTATTCATGTGATTAAATCTATGATGCTGTGTGAGTATGAATCTCATGTTTGACGTTGCCACTTTTTCATCAGATAAGTTATTGTTAGATTTTTTTTACGTCTCTTTTATCCGCCGGCTCTCCCATTGATGATAATTATTAACATTCAACACCTTATTTCAAAAAACAATAAATTTCCTTACCTCTCACATACAGTAAATGAATCTTTCTTCCACCTGCCAAGGCTATCAAATGGTTTTCGTTACTATATATTAATTAATGGCAAAACTATACTAAGTTTACTTCAAGTTTCAGCTTCTCCCTGAACCATTTATTTGTTTCAATTAGGTCCTTTATCTTATAAAATCTCATCAAATTCGACCTAAATGCTAATTCCAACTTACAGACTAACAGAAATTGTTTACACGACATTCACACAAATGACAAGCACTAGCTAGAGTGCTAGAAATTAGGTGAGAGAAAGAAAGTAGGAAGAATATAAATATAATGCTGTTTTTTTTGCCAAGGATGATGACTCAAATGTTCATCTGTCAAGTTCTTCTTGCCAGCGTCATGCCATTTGGGTGTCATAGGCAATTTATGTTAGTCTATGAAATGGAGTTAGTCTTTAGAACAAAATTGGTGACATTTTTGTAAGATATAAGATGTAACTGAAACAAATAAAAGTTTACGGACAAAATTTGAACTTGAGAGTTGAGACTAACTTAATAGACTGAAGTGCTTTTTTTCTTTTCTTTTCTTTTTTGTTACAAACAGGGCTAATGCCCAAATCATCAGAAACTAAGAGCTAACAAGTCTGGGAGTAGTAACTCCCATAGTATCAGTTACAACCAGCCCATACACATCTACCGGAGGTTACTCCTCCTTCATCCCATATCGCATATCCTCAGGGAAGGCTCACTATGGAAACTACCACCATCCATGTAGTCAGCACATTTGTTTCTTTCCCTATACGTATGCCTGATCTGGATTAGCCAGTCCCAACTCAACATTTGTACCAGTCTTCGCACCAGGTTTTTTGCAGCTCATCCTGGTTACTCCTCCTTTTCAGAATCTGCACTACTGCTGCAGAATCCATCTCCAGTATAACCCTTCGAAATCCCCCCTTCCATGCTAGATTTAGGCCCTCCCATGCTCCTCAGACTTCTGCCATAAAAGCATTTGTCTCTCCCAGACCATAAGTGCATTTTTGCCTTAACTAATTATATATCGGTGAGTATTTCTTTCAACTGTCTAGAGAAAGGAGTGGGCCTATTCCATACCAAACTATAAAATAAATTACTTTGATCATTCTATTCATAAAACAAAAATGTGTTTAGATTTTTTTTTGCCAGGTTAGGTGCTATGTGAATCTTATAAAGATATATGACTAATAAATTGTAGTTAGCAATTTCAAATCTCACAGGTTCTTGTTTTTTTTTTCCCCACTGGCTACAGTTTTTGGTAGCCATGTGTTTACAGATTCTTTATTATAGTTTTTCCCCGTCAGTATCTTACTTTGTTAATAGTTTGATTTTGTAAGTACTACACATTCGTTTGAATTACTTGTGTGCCATTGCATGAATGTGGAGGCATAACCATGGATTTGTGATTTTTTACAGTGGAACAAGAGAAGCAAAAGCAGTTGGCTGAAGGAGATGATACAAATGGTACAGCAGATTAGATTGCAATTTTTTGCAGCAGCTGAAAGATATAGAAGCAATATGTTGAAAATCCCTATCCCATTTAAGCTGCTTAACGCATACAAAACTGGGTTCCAATACACGAAATTTTGCGACTTTGCAGTGTATCGTAAATGTTGAATCATTCACTTCTTTTTCAATGACCGAGCAATGAGTGATTTAGTGTATTAGATCTGTTTTTAGAGGTGAAATATCCTGGATTCTGATAGTTTCATTAGAATTTCTTATATATAGCATTGCTCAAGTATCCGAGATGTACAGTTTTCTTTCAGTTCCCTGGCCATTGTGCTGATAGACTTAAAAAATTGAATGCTTAAGCTTAATTGGTAGGGGATTAATAATATTTAGGTTCACACTACCTTACCCCCAAGTGAATTTTGGGGTAGGGTATACTGTTGGAAATTTTGGGCAGCGTAAGTGGGTCTAAAGTAACCAAATGTGTGATCATAAATTCTTAAACAGAATTCTAATTTTTGGCCAAAGATTAGCGGTTATTCCTATCAAAAGCATCGTCTTTTTTTTTTCCTTCCTAAAGTAAGATGTAAATCAAATTGTTTTCAATCGAAATTAATCTTGCATGAGATCTACATATCAATAAGTTGCACGGGATATTACTATAGTGTCGTGGTCTGCAGAAACTGAAATCTTATCTCACGCCATGAAGAGAAGTGCTTCCATATTATCAAGTATCAGTGATGATTGTTCACCTTATTGTGTTGTCCCGGATGAATCAAATTCTACCTTATTTGCTCATAATGCTTGGCGCTCTACTGAAAGCTGAGCTCTATGGCTTGCAGAAAGATGGCCTCACCATTCATACCTGTCTCCAAAAGGCAAAGACCATTATTCTCTTTGCCCCATAGGCACCCAAAAGCAGGAAAACCAGTGACTAAGGAGACGTATTCAACATGTAACACACTTTCCAGATGAAATTGCATAAGTCATGTAGCTACTAAAGGATAACAATTTTTGAATTGGGGGAGAAGGGAATTTGAGAGAGCAATTGGATTTGAGGTGAGAGGGAGGCAGGGTAACATACAAATATTAAAAAACATTTGTTGCTTCTAGCTATCATTTAACACTAATTTTAGATTACCAACAAATTGTGGTTCAAGTGATTTGCAAGCTTGAATTAGGCGGTTGTGAAGCATGTGTAATTAAGGGTTCAACCCCAAAGAAACGCATGATATGAGGAATATGGGGATGAAGTTTGGGTCGTTGCTTTGTGGGTTTTGTCGAGTGAAGATGGGATTGTTAGGTTTGTGTGTGCGGCATGGGGGACAGAGAGCATATGTGCTTAGAAGGAGAAGCATAAATGGCTAACTCAAATGAAACTAGAAAACATATTCGTCAAAAAAAAAAAAGGCATGCATTGAAGCATACAAGCATACAACCATATCATGTGCAACAATAATGATGGAGATTGGAGAAGCCAAGTACAAAAGACAAAGGAAATCTTACGGACTCAAACATCAAAGAAAATCAAACACAGACCATATCATCATTGTTTTAAAAAAATTTATATTGGGCAGGACAAAATGCAGTGCTTACATGGAGTGTTTAATTGCCATGTCACACTAAATGTTTGATAAAATGTTGAGTTCAACTTGTTAATGGTCATAGATACTTTCGAAATGTCAAGTTCACCTTGTTTAAATGTCATAAATTCCCTTGCAATTCAAATTCCTCTAAATTTTAACACAACCTTAAAGGAAATCATTCTTTCTCTGCAATGCACAAGTCAATTTTACACATGATCACTTATACAACTTGGTTTAACAAATGGAGAATTTGACTGGCTTTACTTTGAAACAATATAGTAATCTTATTATTTGGGGTATTGGCAAGGAAACCCGTTCTTCCCCCCAGTAGACAATTTACATTGAACACAACTTGAAGCTCTATTTCCAGCTACAGGCATTTTTTTCAAATATTGTGGAGGAAGGGAGGAAATTAATTTATGAAGAGAAAGGGCAAAAGATAGAGAAAAAGTAAGAAATAGTTGATTTTTTTCTCCTATTGACAAGAACTGAAAAATCACCCTTCCGAGCTTGAAGTTGATTCACATCCTTCATTCAGATAAGCTGACACTTTTTTGAGGTCAGCAAATTTATGAAGTCTTATCATTTGTCAACCCTTAAGATGATTAGGGCCAGTCTGTCCCCCTTTCACGTTTTCTGTTCTCCAAGAGGGATCCACTGGAGGAAGTTGATATTCATCTGGTTTCAAGGCCAAGGCAAAATCAGGCAACGTTGGTGCTGTCTCCACGATTCTGTAATAAAAATTGACAAGATAATATATGATTTTATTAGTCATTGCACTTCTTTTCATTAAGCAAGAATGATCATGAAATTACAGTTAGGCAACAATTTACTCATGCACTTTGTAAAGTTTACCTCTCATAAGAGTACAGATCACGGTTTATTCGCACCTTGCTTGAAGTATCCTTAGGAATTTTCTCACAGAGATATTTCATGGTCCCCCAAAGTGGTGGATTTCTGCACCATGACTGCCAGTTAGATGGACCATAAAAAATGCATATTACCAGCAAGAGTACTATTTTTCCTGAAGAGAACTAAAAAGATGATAAATAAATCAAAAGCATGGTCGTCTGAGGATCTCAATGACTAGGTTCAACTCATAAGTAGGGCAACGAGAATGGTGCCTGAAAAATGCTCTTCAAAAAATATAGAAAATACATGTCAAAAGAGTTGAACGTAAGCACGTAAAGTGACCTCCCATATGAGGCCATTAGGCCTTCAGCATAGTGGTGACCCTGTCCTTGGACAAGGTTCTTTCCCACATTCACAGGTTTGATCCCACCTTCAACTCTTGCCCCATGGGTGTGCGCCCAAAAAAAAAATAGAAAAATGAAAAAAGCATCACTTATCCCCCAATCTCTCTTAAAAGGAAGTACACCAGGAAATGATAGATCATAATTTCATATTATGCAACCATAGCACATGTCACAATATACAAAAAACAGGTACTTTCTGAGGGTAGATGATAATGGAGATTTCTAAGGTGTTGCATTACATTCAAGGGAAAGGAAGAGGGAATGGATATTTTCTTTGAGAAATAATTATCCCTAAGTTTATTAAAATAAATAAATATATCAAAACATATTGCTAAAGTATTGTGAGGTTGTTGGGTATACATATTGGTAGCTTCATTATGATCCTCAACAGACAATAACAGATTAGACTATAGTTTCCAATTTTTATTCTTTACTATCATTTTCCTGAGTTCCATAATGAGGGCAAAATCATTTTACTTTCAGAGGTGAAACAAAGACCAAACTTTCAAAGGTATAAGTTAATAGAAGAAACTCAAGAATCACAAGGATGCCAAATTCAAGGCGTTTCACAATTTCAATCAAATCATGGGCACAGAAACTACCATGGACCATAGTTTATTGTTCTTGACTTCTTGGAAACAAAAGATAAAACTGAAGTTTGCTAGATTACTAGCTAGAATAGTAAATAATCATTCCATATGTCACCTGCTGACCAAATAGATAGCAATGAAACAAACACATACTGAACTGTGAGTCAAAACATACCTAAAGTGGAAGCAAATATCTACAGTTTAGCCATGCACACGGACAACTCTCACAAACTGTCAGGCCTCACAAATTATATAGCCCAGTCCAACTCAGTCATGGGCCGTGGGTTTGGAAGACATACAGCAGAAGAAATAAGAAAGAATAGGAGTAGGAGGCAAAAAGGGGAATTGGGGAGTGAGAGTTAGTTATGCTGATGTGTAAGCCTTTTTAGGGAGAGAGAAGGAGTGGGGGTAATCAGTTTTTGGAATTCCGTTAGTAGTGGGTCAGGAGCTTTGCTCTGGGGTATTGCAGATTTCATCTCTGTAATACATTCATCTTCTTCAATAATACAGCACCTTTTTCCTATTTCTGTTTTTTGGTTCCTGACATAAACCAAACCTCACCAATGACCTGAGCTTAGTACTAACCAATTAGCTGTTCAAAGTTTCAAACAGGCATACCTATATCATCAGCTAAGCAATTTTAGTAGAACACATTTCATTTGCTAAAGGCATAAGAACTTGACATGTCAAAAGTTTCATGAGAAACACTTGCCATTGGCCCATCCACAATCACATAGGCATTATGTGCATTCCATTTATTGTAAGCATTCCGTTTATTATCTTAACCCCCGTGCCCATGCCATGCACATTTATGCAATAAGCAGAAATGACAGCATGGTTAATGGAAATTGGGACATATATAACAAGTACTCATTACCAGTTCCAGACACAGGGTAAATGTAACTAAGATGCTATCACATTATAAAAGACAAACAACTCATGTATTAAATGTTGGCTCAAGGAGCTTTTGAAAAACTGAAAGTAAAAACCTCTTTTCTCAGGGCAGATAACATAACAGCATAACAACATATCAGTGTGTATAAGGGAATATAATGGATAACCTTGACAATGGAGGTGCTGCATTGAACGCCTCACACAACTTCTTATTTTCTTTAAAATACTCATCTGCTGCTTGCAAAGCTGCCACAGCCATCCCATGAGATTTCTCTGTATTTCCCTCATCAAGAATCAAACCATGATAATAATATGCTGCAGCCTGGTAAATCATTACAACATATCAAGAACTTCACATCACTTGCTTGTGATGAATGCATCTTCTATACTCATTCCTGAATTATACATGAATATGCTGAAAACAAAAGAAACCATATAGGCCAGTAGCTGTTGTGCTCTACGTCTCATCAAGTAAGATTAAGGAAATAAAAAATAAGAATAAATCAAATTACTTCAGCATTTACAGTCACACCACAGTCACTGTGGATAACTTGTCTCATGCCATAATCATACTCAGTATCTCATTAGCAGAGAACTCAATTAAGAAACACAACATAATATAGTCACAGTCTAAAAGCAGAAACAGTTGTGCATTTCATTAACCAAGCTGAAACCCATTACCAAGTCAATGACATTTTTCTTCCAAAGAAAACAATGTTTCATGTGCCCAACCCCCCCCCCCCCCCCAAAAAAAAAAAAAGCAAAGAACTTAAAAACTACGAATAATTGATACTTTCATAGTAGACAAAACAAGAAAACCATTGATACAATTGAACAGCAAAACTTATGCCATAATTCTAGGGCACTCTTAACACATTTACTAGATGTACCTAGAATGTAATAAAGGTCTGTGGTTATAATATTATGGTCCAGGAATATCAAGGCATTTTGGATCTTTTATCATTAGAATTTAGAAAATATTTAATCACCCTCTTTTATTCTTCTATGAAAACATTAGCATCAACTTGGGCAAGTATTTCAGATTTCAGCAACTACTCAAAAGCAGATCTGTTATGAACAATTAACCAAATGTCCCTATACCCACTTCCAACTAAACTTCGTCTCCTATGAAACATAAAGATTTAATCCCTCAAACTTCTCAAGTTTCAACACCAACTTCATATTTTATCTTAGACAATCCATTATTTGAATCATTTTATACTTTCATCTGCATTTATTGGCATGCAATCAGTAAACCAGAAAACTCCATTCTATTCATATTACCATTCAGTAAGACATAATAATTATATTGCAAGATGCAAGTAACTGAGGGGGAAAAAGAACAAACCTTTGCTTCAACATACTTCCATTTTACAAAATGACGATGTTTTTCACCCCAACCATTCGCTAATGGAAGGTTCATAATATTATCTTGAGACTGCAAAATAAACAGTGTAAACAAAGTAATGTATGCTGAATAAATGCATCCATGTTAACATACTAATGCACACACATATGCATGCACACACACACACACACACAATATATAGAATTGAAACAAAGATTAATCCTAGGGAAAAAAGCTATAAATTCAGAACCAAGAAATACAAGTTAGAGATCCCATCAGAAATTTTGGGATATAACAAATAAATCAAAGGATCAATTAAGAAATAACTGAGACTAGTTAGTTAGTTAGTTTTGAAATCTTTTCAGAAGGAAAGTCGGAAACCAACAAATTCACCAACAGAACAGAGATCATGTTAAAGAACCTTATGCAACACCAAACACAAAAAATTTGTTCCACAGTACATAATGAGACCCACTACTTTCGAAGTGATTAATAGTTTATATACTTCAAACAAACTTCTATTTTATTTTATTTTTGGTACATAAACAAACTTCTCTTTTATTCTTCAGATATCAAATTTGAAAATTTACTACGAAATATTAAATTTAGCAGTCAACATAGAACTAAAAGCAAACATGAGAATGCACCAGGAGTAAAATGACAGTTCCCATAATCCCATTAGATAGATATGCCTATCAGATTGGAAACTAGAAAACCTATGTTATTTGACAAATATGACAATCATATATACAAGGTCAAAGCAAATGATCAAGAAAGGTGCCAAACGACTGGATATAATCATATAGTAAAGGCTTTATAACAATGAAAAACTTTGCATTTGTACCTGTTGCCAATATTTCACCATCTCACATGCAAGTCTACGCTTCACTGCAAGAGTGGCTTTGGTACTATCAATTGCCATTCCAAGTTGGATATCTACACCCTATTAAAACAATGGAAGAAATAAACAAGTATACCCAAAATAGATATGAGAGAGAGAGAGAGAAGGTATCTATATATTGAACATTCCCTTTCTCTAGTCTTCCATTCAATATTGGTACCATTTTACAAGACATTCCCCCACCCGATAGTCACATATACATAAATTAGATGGTTTTGACACAAATTCTTAAATGGAAACATTGCACCATTAGACCCAAAACTCCTTGGCTATTATGTTAATTAAAACAAAATCCATAGGAATTTTCACATAATGAATTAAACCAAAAAAGATTGCAAGCATCAGACAGTATCTCCCATTTTAATCCCTTCATAGCTTTAATTTTCACCCTCAGTTCATAAAATTTACATTTTATATACCAAATACCATTAGAACTAAGATAAGAGTTAGAGTTGAAATTTAGTGTAAATACTGTTGTTCACTCCTTCCTTTTCACCCTTATCAATTCATTCCTTTCTTAATTATGGCAATAAAGTCAAGCAATAAGAGACTTAAAAGTCGAATAGATTGGTTTTATCCATTATATTGACAGGGTTTCAGTTCTTAATTCTCTGCTAGATATCTTCCAATTTAAGCATGCACAACGAACTACAAGACACATGACAATTTTTTTGGTAGGTCCATACAAAAGAAAACATTAATACCTGTCCCAATGCTTGTAGACAGAGTGCTCGAAGAACTCCTTCTGCAAGGTCTACTGGTAAATTTATCCTAAAATCAGAACCAACAGTGAGAAATGTAATAAACATAAAAAGAATGAAGAGGGTTGATTATATTACACAAAGCAGTGTGACAGCCAATTCATTGCATTACATAGGTACAAACCTGAGTTCAGCAGGCAACTGTGGAAGAACATGCCTGACAGCACAATCCAGATACCCTGCTGCCTTTAAGAATATATCAACAGAAGCTCGTCTGCTTTCTGTTAGTAATTAGTAACCACCAAAAGTTTAAACTTCACGGTAGGAACAATATACATTAGGGCATCAATGAATTAACATCATTAGAAACCAAGTATTGCAGCATATAAGACAACAAAGAATATGTTTTCCAGTTAATCAGCTACCACAATATGTAAGCAACAGGTCAAAAAAATTACAGCAAACTTTGTATTATTCTGTCAATAACAAGATAAAATCTCCATCCAAATTACAGATAACTTGACATGAAAACATATAATCAGCGGAGAACTCTTTACTGCATATGCAATGCATGTGTATCAGGTCCTAGTTACGGGAAGAATCCACCAACCATGACAAGAGAAAGAAAGAACAATAAAAATAAAAAAAGAACAGAAAATTATCTTTCTTTAAACTTTGAGAAGAAATGAGACAAATTAGCAATGACTAGTAATTAAAATACCTTTTTTTGGGCCATATTTTTGGTCCATGAATCAAATATAAAGATAACGTAAATTATAAATATCAAGTGAGTAACCACAAAATCACAGACACACACACAAAGAAGAGACAAGATTAACTGAAAACCTCAAGAACACTTTAATTGTGTCATTAGTTAATCTGCAAAACAGCAATGAGTTGGGGGCAGGGGTGTCTCCACTTGGAGGCCTAAACTAATCTGAGCAGATGTATTTTGGTTGTTGGGTTTAATAAGCAATAAGAGTAGGGGCAAGTAACATCGAATATGTTGACAATTGGCATGTACCAAATTTTTTTTTCAGTATTACTCACCTTCTGATACTTTTGGCTGATAACTATCAGTGGCAGTTCTTGGAAGAAGTAATAAATTAGCCCGTGATAGGGATAGCATTGCCATCAAGTGCAAAACTGACAACACCTCATACCAAGCATTAGACATAACTGTTTCCTGCAAAAAGTGTCAATCACACCCAAAAAAAAAAAGGAAGTAGAGAGAAGAAAATGGTCAGCATTCTTGAGTATAGAAATTAATATTCAAATCAAAGAAGAAACACATATGCATAAGAAAAACAAGTTGGGAATTACCTCTGCATCATCCTCCTGATTCATCCAAACAAATTGTACTTTGTATTGTAAATGGCTTCCTGCACAATAAAGATAAGCAATTATTCAGGACATTTTTGTAGAGAGAATATGTATCAAGTGCAAATGGACTAACACATGCTTTACCATCTTTGACTAATCCCAAAAGTACTGGCAAGTAGTCTTCAAGAGCTTGCTGAAGATCAGCCAGTGTTGAACCTCCTGTGGATGAAATCGTGTGATGCATCAGTAAAATTGAGCTACTTATTTATTATAAAATGATTCATCCTTGCTAAAACTAACCATGTTGGGTGGCACTTTTTCTTTTTGTTCTAGTAATTGTCGGACCTTCTTGGCCAGCCATTACAACTATACGAGTTCTAAGAGCAGATAGGCGTTCCACTATACCCTTGGACAAGTATTCACCAAGTGACTGTGCAAAATCAACAGGTTTAGGAATTCTTAGACCGGGAACATAGACAGAAACTTCCCCAATACTCCCTGGCCTCCTTCTATTTCCACCAGAATCCTTTGGAGTGGACACCAGGCAGCCCATGTCCTGAGTACTATACCTGTTGATACAGATAAGATACAGTGAATCACCTCCAAGAATATTGTGTTTTTGTGCATACAATAAGTTTCTGTTGTCTCCGACATCAAGCTGCACAAACTTAAGAACAAAGTGATGGGGATAACAATCCCACAAATATATTCCAGTTGCAAGGAAGATGATTCATCAATTAAGAGTTTAGAGAACACTTACAAGGAACCAGGGAAATTAACAGTAAAAGAGCCATCAGCATGACTAATTATATGTCAACCAACAAAGAAGTGGTAGTAGGTTACTCACGAGCAGCAGTTCATTTAACTTGTACTAGAACTCTCCTTATTATTTTAAAATTGACATATATTTTATTCAGCAGCATTAATTTTTCCTTTAATTTTTTGGCCCTTTTTCAGCAGCTTTAATGATTTTCTCTTCTTTATTTTACTCCCCCTTAAGCTAAAAAGCTTCATAATTAAAAATAAGCACCAAAGATTTATCTAACTAACCTTGTCCTTTGCCCTCGCAATTCAATGGTCAGGTCAAAAGTTCTGGTATTCTCTGCGCCAAAAATTCACAGGGAGAGACTTGAGGTTGAGAAAGATAGACATTAAAAAAAGCAACTACATCACAAGAACGGCATGAGACATGACAAGTGTGGTCCATGTCAACGTTTCATTGTAATAACAAGAGAAAAGGTTGCAAAAGATTACACCAGGCATGCATGGTGATAAAACTAAAAGGTAGCATTTCCCCGTGCACCCCGTTACACTAACAACAGAACCCCAACCCAACACAGGCAACAATTCACTGTCAACCAGAATGGGAAATTCCTCAAGGTAAAGTAGCTTCAAGCAAAAGGTTTTGGATCATAAATTTGAAGAAGAAAGCAGCTGAAATTCAGCAAAGAAGGAGAATTGTGAGTAAAGGATCTCCAAAGAAATCCAAACAAGCAACAATTGCAGGAACATACAGGAACACTTGCATTGTTTTATCTCTTTGTGGCACTAATTGATGAAACAACGTGTCTTTTGACAGCTTCAAATCACTCCAACCAAAGACACCGATAATTCAGGAAAATGGTAATGCCCCAGAAAACCAATAATGTTCAACAAATGGATAACTCAAGTTGAAGTTCAAAACTTTTTGAAACTAGTGAAAATAATGCTCCATTGGGTTGATGAAAAATCACACAGACCTTAAATAAACTTAAATTTCAGAACTGGGATTAAAAACCCAAAAGAAAGAAAGAAAAAAAAGACCCTTTTGAGAATTCATTCCAATACATAAGCTGAACTGGGTTGAGCTGATTTTCGAACATGGTATAATCCAAAGCAGTACCCAACCCAGAAGAGAATAAAGCATGTGTTTTGAAGAAGAACAATTTCAACACTTGAATTCATCATTTCCAAGGAAAAAAGCAGGCATAAAAGCCATGGCAAGAATCACAGGCTAAGGAGTCTTACCATGAACAGATGAAGTTCCAGCAATTGAGCAAAGCAGAGTCAGTCAATTCAGTTGTAATCCAATTCAGAATCAAAGGAACCCAGAAAAAAGCAGAGAATTTAAGAGGTGCCCCCAGAAGCACAGTGGCCCTGAAGTTGAAGATCAAAGAAGCAAAAGTTAAAATTGAAATGAATGTGATTCTAACGGATTCCTTCAGAGAGAGGAAGAGAGACAGAAACAGGGACACGGAGTCTTTCTTTGAGAACAAAATTATAGTTATATTTTAATTATTATGGAACATTAGGATATTGGTTTTTTTTTTAATATATATGACACATTGTAACGCAAACAGCTGCTGTTAGAAATGGTATTAGCATTAAGTCGCTTTATATATTATATATTGTTATTAGTACATTAATTAGTATACTAATTTAATAGTAATTGCGTTTAAATGGCTCCCATTTTGCGAACAACGCAATTTTTTTATATATATTTTTATATTTTTTAATAAAATATAAATTAATAATTAATTATATATATAAATTAATTAATGAGTATTATATTAACTAATAAATATAAATAATTTTTATTAATTAATTAATATACGTAATTAATTATGAATTTATATTTTATTAACTAATATAAAAAATTATGTAAAAAATTAATGAAATAATTATTTTTATTTTACAAAATTATCCTAATCTTTTTTAAAAATAATGTTAATAATATATTATTTTAAATATTTTTTAATATTAATTTATTATTAATCTACTTCATATATTTAAATAAAATATTAAAAAAATATTAACAATATTTTTTTAGATTAATAATAAAATAAATATTAAAAAATATATTACTATAACATTTCTCTCTTTTCAAAACCTGCATTAATTCTGTCTCTCTCTGATCTTTGTCTGTGTTTGAGAAGTTACTCTTTCTTTTTCTTTGTTTTCTTTTATTATGGCAATGCCAAGAATAGTTGTGTTGTGTCCGTGAGTGCCAAGTGACACATTACCCATTGCTACAAGCTGGAGGTGTCAAAATGGGCTAACCCATCTCAACCCGTTTTAATTCATTAAAATGTGAGATGAGATGAGTTAGTTTATTTTAAAAAATGAGTTAGAAGAGTTAATTAACCTCACTTTAAGGCAGATTAACGGGTTGATGGGTTGATCCGTATAAAAAATAAAATAAAAAAAATAGATGAGTTAACGGGTCAACCGACTTAATCTATCTAAAAAATAAAAAAATTATATAAAAAATAATAAATATTATAAAAAAATAATAAATAATAATGATAAAAAATTACAAACCACATATCTAAAATATAATTTTTAAAATAATCTAATTAAATATTCAAACATAAATATTAAGTAATTTTTAAAATTACTTATTATCATTTAAAAAAAAAAGAGAACTAACTTGCAGGATCAACTTTTCCTCGCCCCACTTAACCCGCGGGTTATGCAGGACGGGTTATGCAGGTTGAAAAAAAAATATGAATTCAATCATTGAATTCAACCCACAAAAAAATAATAAATTAACAAGTTAAACTGATGGATTAAACCCGTTTTACCAGCTCTACCTACAGAGAACACACAACGGGGCTGCTTGCCGTCTCAGTTTTTCTCTTCTTTTTTTTTTCTAGAAATAAATAATGAATAGTTAATTTAAAACTTACAAGCGGGTAGCAGATATATATTAATATAAGGTCCGCAGAAATTCCAATTCCTTATAAATGTGAGGTCATAAAACCAAGAGCTGATCTACAGGGTTTTCCAATAGCTGCATGGTTTTGAATATTAATAAATGTTTTGTTTTGGTATAACAAATTCTTTACACAATTTTATATCAGGAAAATGGTCGATTTTAATATTTAAATTATTGAGATTGCAAATAAAATTTACTTAAAGTCATAATTCACTATCACAAACCATTGTTGGTGTAAATATTTTGATTTGTTTTCTTCATAGGACGGTAATATTAGTTTGATTTTGTCTAAATGATAAAATTATCTATCATAATAATTATCAGTATACTTTTTTTTCAAATATCTTTTTGTTACAGTATCGTGTTTATAACATTTTTTTTATATCGTGCGAGATTAACCTTGCAAGGTTGTCATAATTTTAAAAAGGAACAATATGCAAAAATTTCCTCTTTGTTTTAAAATTAATACGATATTTTAAACTTATTAAATCATGTATATTATCTTTCTATTAGAGAGTTTTCTGTACATGCATGATGAAGTTAATATATATTAACATGCACGATTAAGTTG
This sequence comes from Ormosia semicastrata, assembly GCA_029884595.1. Classification (NCBI taxonomy): domain Eukaryota; kingdom Viridiplantae; phylum Streptophyta; class Magnoliopsida; order Fabales; family Fabaceae; genus Ormosia; species Ormosia semicastrata. The sequence continues at coordinate 42,839,327 of JAQQTO010000059.1, forward strand.
GGTCATTTTTTAATAAGATCAAGTAAGTTTTGAATTAGTATTTTATTAATCTAATTAAACCTATTGCGAGTTGTAGATTAAGCAGATTGACTTATCAATTTGATAATTCTTTTATTTTTTAAAAATAATGAATTTAATATTTTTAAAAAATAAATTAGTAAAAAACTAAGAAATTTAAGTTACTTAATTTTGGACTAATAATAAATATATTATATAATTAGTTCAATTGTTAATTGAGTTTTAATTTTTAAGTAAAAATAATAATAATTTTCTTTTAAATGTATATTATTAAACTAAAAAATAATTAAATTTAGATTAACGGACCGACTTTGCTCAAAGCGGACCAATTCGATTTTGAATCAAACTTGGATCAAGTTACATTAAATCAAATTAAGTTTAAATTTAAATTTTTCTTAGTCAACTCATATTTTTTATTGAATTAGACCAATGTATTTTGCCAACTTTATAACAAACCCTTTTAAAATCCTCAAGCTGTGCTTCCATGAGTGTTTATAATTAATTCCATGAGTGTTTATAATTAAGTCTTTATATATATATATATATAAAGATTGAATTATGATGTTTACTCATGAATTTAAGTAAAAAGAGTTGTATCTTGATTAATAATCAAAACCAAGATCACAAATTCAATTCTCGGAATGACGCAGATTGTTGGCAAGTACTGGGAGGAGATGTTGGTTGTAAGCCAAACATTCTTTTTTAGTAAAGTCAAGTGGGTTGGAGTCAGATCAAACTGAAAGATCGATTTCTAAAATGACATGAATTAGTAGAGGCAAGTGTTGTGAGAAAAATTGTTAGTTGTGGAGTATAATTTTTGACTAAGTAATAAACGCTTGATTTAATAGTAATTGTAAAAGGCTTTGTATCCCATTCACATGCTATTAATAGGTTCTTAGTAGCGTGACTGCATGAGGAAATAATAGGGTGTCTTTTTTTATTTTTTGGTTCCATAAAGTGTTAAATATCTGCCATTTATATTTGTTTCATTATGCCCCTGCTTTCTACTTTTTTCTTTATTAACCTGATTTCCATCTTCCTATTACAGAAGAGTTAAAGAACCTTGGACTCTTTGTTGCCGATGCAAAAGCAAAAGATATAATTGTGAAACTCAGCTTTGGACTGTAGAAAGAATGTGGGGAATACACCAGCCTTACAGACTTGCGAGGAATATTGGAACATATGCTGCTGTTTTAAATTCAGCACATCCTAGTGCCTTTCTTTTTTCCTTTTTTTTTCAAGATGCCATGAACTAATGCTCAAGACTGACATGTGGATTCCTGCCGAGTTCAATCATTCAGCTAAATGCGTAATGTATATGTCCAGGAATAGTTGCCCATTGAATGTACCCTTTTGTGTTAGACTTGCAGGTTTTGGGGTGTTTTAAATTTAAAGTCTTGCGTGTGTTTGCCTAAAGTTTAAGTTTCACATTGCTTAGAATAGGTTCTTGTAGAATTTTTATATATATATTCAGTAAATAAATGTTTTAAGTTGTAGACTTAGATTTAGTCTAAAATATATATGTGCGTGTGCTTTAACCGCGTTCAAAATTATTCATAGTACCTCAAAGATTGAATATTTAGGAAATAAAAAAGTTATTCTATTCTATGATCAGAACATATTATATAAATTTAAATTTAAACAAGAACTTATAATAATGCTTAAACTTTTGAATTAACGCAGTTTGATTTAACTAATTGAGCCAACTTTAATTGACAAAATTTCCTCAATATGGTTACAAAAAATTACGTCAATATAAATGCCAAATATGCTTTTGTATATTGAGTAATATAAAAATATCTTTTACACGTGTATAAATATTAAGGATAGGTGTGACAAATGTTTTGGCCCATCATGACCCGAGAGAAGTTACTTTCATAAGCATTGGCGTTTACTTCTTGCTCTCTCTTTTTCACTCAAAAGTCATAAGCACTAGTTTTTTTTTTTTTTTTGGATTCATAAGCACTAGCTATTTATATTATATATTATATTGAATGATGATTATAAATGGCTTTTGCCTTTCTAATTCCAATTCCTATAGTATTTATTTTTTATATATTTTTTCAGTCTTAGGTACAATGTTAGTTTCGATGATATATACTACCTTCAAAGTTCAAATAAATTATATATTAATAATGCTAAAAAGTCATCAAATTAAAATCACAAAATTAGATAAAGAGAAGAGTGATTAGTGAGATTAATTGATGCAGTCAATATAAACTTTTAGTTGGGACAAACATAGACATAACGTCATATGTTCTAAAGAAAATGACTCGAAAGAAGAAACACATAAACTAGTATGGATCTCGGAAAATTTGAGAGAATCCTCCATACGTTACCTTTCGTTAGCGTTTGAAAGTGCATGATGCGTACTCTTGCTGCCAGCAACTTTAATTGACAAAATTTCCTCAATATGGTTACAAAAAATTACGTCAATATAAATGCCAAATATGCTTTTGTATATTGGGTAATATAAAAATATCTTTTACACGTGTATAAATATTAAGGATAGATGTGACAAATGTTTTGGCCCATCAAGACCCGAGAGAAGTTACTTTCATAAGCATTGGCCTTTACTTCTTGCTCTCTCTTTTTCACTCAAAAGTCATAAGCACTAGCTTTTTTTTTTTGGGATTCACAAGCACTAGCTATTTATATTATATTGAATGATGAATATAAATGGCTTTTGCTTTTCTAATTCCAGTTCCTATAGTATTTATTTTTTATATATTTTTTCAGTCTTGGGTACAATGTTAGTTTCGATTATATATACTTCCTTCAAAGTTCAAATAAATTATATATTAATAATGCTAAAAAATCATCAAATTAAAATCACAAAATTAGATAAAGAGAATAATGATTAGTGAGATTAATTGATGCATTTAAAAGAGTCAATATAAACTTTTAGTTGGGACAAACGTAGACATAACGTCAAATGTACTAAAGAAAATGACTTGAAAGAAGAAACACAAACTAATATGGATCTCGGGAAATTTGAGAGAATCCCCTATATGTTACCCGTCGTTAGCGTTTGAAAGTGCATGATGCGTACTCTTGCTGCCAGCAAGTGCTTCATAGATTAGTTTCCCCTGCCACCGTGAAACCTAGTCCATACGTATATTGGCCAAATTAAGCAAAGAATTAATGTACCCAAAGCCATTTTCGTAAAATGAGGTCATTTCATTTTCATATCTCATATCTTTTAAGATCACCTTGATGTTGTAAGAATTGTGTGACAAAGATCAATGGAATTGATGCCAAATCCTATCTTCTGCACTGTAACTTGTAATTCTTACAGGTCTTTAACTTTCCCTTTTGACTTTCTCTATTCAATGAATTATATACACTTCTTTTTAGTGATTAAATGTTTTATTTTTTTCTCAAATGTAAACCTATGTTTGAAACCTTTTTAATTTAAAATTACATAGAACAACAATAGCGTTTAATTTATTATTAAAAAAATTAAAATACCACCGATGATAATTTTCAAAATTAATGTCACAGATCCTTGCTAGCATATATGTTCTTATTTTGAGAAGGATATATCAATTCAGGAATCTCCTTAATTAAAGAGTAATTGAAACACAAACTATACTCGTATATATCTTATAAAACTACTTAATTAATTGCAATTATTTTAGTAAAGATTTAACGTTCCTTTTCCTCTCTCTTTGTGCAAACATGTAAATGAATAGAAGCATGCACAACTTGTATAGATTATAATAAGCACTCCGCCTTAATGTGGATGGTTAAATAAAAAGTTTTTTTTTAAAAAAAATTGATACATGACTTGGGTGACTTACTTTGGAGGTTATATGCAAGGTAAGATATCCCAATTAGATCTTAGCTTTAAATAAATTCTTGGTCTTTTTTTTTTGTTTGGTCATTATATTTTCAATTATTTAGATTTTTTACTTTTAAAGACTAATAAATATAAATTATAAAGACTAATATTTTATATAAAAAAAGACTAATACTTGTAGAAGTAAAAATTATAAGAATTAAAATATAAATAAATGAAAAATAAATAGACCGATATGATAATAAACAAAATTTAAATGAGTAGAAATATATATTATAAAAAAAAAAACAAAAACCTGTAGGAGAAAATCCATGGAATAGGTGCCAAATATTTGCTTTTGAAACATGACTTGTTTTATGTCTTTTATTATCTATATTGTTTTTATTTGAAGTGTCAATAGTGATTTAGGTTGATATTTTGGTGTGGGGAGTATATATAATTCAGCAACAATATATATGAGATTGTTGTGTTGCTGTATGGCCACCGACCAATCATACAGCCTCACCGTCCAACTCTGCTAAGTCTTCCACGTGCGTGCGCATGTGACGTCAGTGGAGCTGCTGATAATGCAAGGCTCAGCCGTTGAAACAGTCAAGGGCGGTTTACCCACTTAGCAAAAGACAGACGAGAGAGAGCAGCAAACAATGTTTGAATTCCATAATAAGGAAAACGACGGGGACAGCTCGTGATCTTGCCGTTTTCAGAGTTGGAGGACCATTCATTGGGCAACGCGTGGATGCGAACAGTGAGTAGAGAAAATTGGGAAGGTGGTGTTGAATGGTGGAAAAGTGTGACACGTAGAGCTAATCATTTGTAAAAGACCCACTCCTTGTTTGGCCTTATCTTGACTCTTGAAGTTGAAACTTTGGAGGAGATTGATGATAGTCCTTGGATTAATGCATGCGAACGATAGTGTCTATCATTGTATTTTGTTGATGGAGATGATCAGATTGGTTGGAGTCACTCACTGCAAAAGAATAGATAATATATGAAGTTGATAACTGTAGTCATTCAAGGGTTACAGTGTGCTATATAAAACGTTTGGTGCATTAATGGTGAATGTTCATGAGAACTTGGATGAATAAAGCTTTAATCCACCTGTTATATTATAAATGACAATACTCACAATTTTGAGTGTGATATTTTTTTTTTCGAAAATTTTCATTTTCATTGAAAGAAAAATATGTTTTATGGTATTCTATTTCTTCTTATATCATGCGTCATTTTTTATATATTAATTCTCTTTTTATTTTAGTTTTCTCTATTTATTTTTATATTCAGTTAAATTTACTTAATCAATTTTTATATCTACTTAATCAAATCTCAAATTTTCTTTGATAAAATTTGTCAAATATTGATAGAGGTGTCAAAATAGACCAAACCCGATAAGTTAGTCTGAATAACCTAATAAAATAAACAAATTAGGTAAAAAAAATTGATGTAAAAATGAATTTTGACTTGATTAGGCCAGTTCGATTTTGACAAGGCCCGACGCGGGCCAGTCCTCAAGGCTGATGTTTAATTATTTAATTAATAATTTCTATCATATATAAAGAATTTTACTCTTATTTTTTTAATATAAATTAATATTTATATAAAAAAAACTTTTAACTTAATGTTTATTAGTATTTAAAATCTGTAAAAGAAAAATATAATGATGAAATATGAGGATACAAATTTTCAATGTTAAAAATATAAAAAAAATAAAAAAGGATAATTTAGCCCAACCCGTGGTTCGCATAGGGTCGAGTTAGGCTAACAAAGTGTTATCTCACAACAAGTTTAGTTTGGCCTAACCTGGCTTAAAATTTTACTTGACTTACATGGAGCAGTCTGTTTTGACACCCCTAGTATGTGATGGGATGAGTTAATATTTTATTAATTTAAAATAAAATTACTTTATTATTTCTAATAATTTTTTAGTTACAAATAATCAAAGTTTAATGTATTTAAGATAAAGGTAATATGAGAATAAAAAATTTATAATACTTACCATTCTATCCCTTTTCATTAGTATTTCAAAACAATGGATTGATAACTTTTTCTCATTCCATAATTAAATATCCAAACAATGATATGAGATTTTTATTCCATGAAATCTCATCTCATCCTATCTCATTCCATTCACCATTTGTATCCAAACAAAGCCTTAGAGTAAGCTATGTTTTTTTTTTTTAATTTTTTAAGGTGTTTGGTCAGCTTGGGCATACTTCAACTAATCTGCCTCACTGGTCCGGTTAAAGATAAGTCATCAATGTCGGAACCAGTGGATTCACAAAAATATTTCTTGTAGCTTCATCTTAAAAAATTTGTATAGTTAAAATTCAAACATGTAACTGTACACTTACTCACACATTATATGCTCATTTACCATTAGGCCAACCCCTTAAGGTTATAGTAAGCTATGACGTTGTAGAAGAAAATTCTTTGAAGAGTTAGGATTCAAATTATCTGTTCCTTTTTTTTATCTTCTTGTTTGTCTCCTCCAATTAAATCTTGATAACTCATTTAAAAAAATTAACATCTAAAAGAGAAGTTATTGCTAATTAAAAAAGAGAATTTCTTTTTCTAAGTTATCATCGTTCAATTGGAGGAATAAAAATGGAGACTAGAAAAAGAGAAAACATAAGATTTCAATTCAAAGAGTTATTATACTTAAATAAAGAAAGTATGTATAGATCTCACAAATATATTGAATCCGGCTCTTCCCAGAACCATGCCTGAACCATGCGCACAGTGAGAACTTTATTGCTGCTCTTTTACAGACCTCACAGACATTTCCACCGTATATATATATTTGTTTGTCTCTCTCACTTTTTCTCTCAACTATCAAGGGCTTCCTGTGTTGTCTGTGTTCACAGTGTTTCTTGCTTTGTGTTGTTAACACTAATTCTTTGAAGGTTACCTATCGCTACCAATTACAAAATGTCACAGACATTCTGACGCTACTAAATGGGCAAGGTTACCACCCCGAATGTGGGTATTACAATGTTGACAAATGTGGATCTACCCAATGAAATACATATACGAACACAGGATATGACATGAATATAGATATGGAGACATATTAAATTTAAAAAATTGTAAGATACGACAAAGGTGGATCTACCCAATGAAGCACAACCACAAAGACGAACACGGGACATGATACAAATACGAACATAAAAACACATCAAATTTGAAAAATTATAAGACACAAACATGACACATACATATATATATAATTATAAAATTTAAGAAAAAAGATTCATAATTTATTGATATTATTTATATAAGTTTAAAAGTTTATAATATCTTAATATATGTCATATATACTAATATTTGCTACTTAATAAGTTGTTCTTAAGTTCTTCTTAAAAAATATGGAGCATAATTTCTATTAACATTTTTAAAAAAATTTCATAAACTAACTTCTCTTAATAAAACTAATCATGTACAAGTACATGTGCATAAAAAAATTAACTAGAGAGAATATTGGTGTGAGACAAGTTTCGGTGACAATGAAGTAGATGACTTGGTACGAGTAAAGGTAGAATGAACATATGAAAATAGTAGTGTGTGAAAATATAAAACTTAAAAGTCTAATAGTGGTGTGTGAAAAGATAAAATTTAAAATACTAATATGTAAAAATAGTGACTTGGGATGTTAGTCATGTGATTGAGTTTGAGTGAGTTACGAGTTTATTAATTGAACATTAATCATAAAAACTAATTTCTTTTAAAAAAATTAATCGGCCATGTTCAAGCCGTGTCGTAAATATATCTAAGCGTGTCCGAAACGTATCCAAGAGTGTCTGAAAAATATCTAAATTAAAAAAAATAATTTTTTTAATCAGATATATTCAAATACTTATGACATATGTGTCGTATGAATGTCATCATGTATCTTACACAAACACATATAAAAAATAATATGTTCGTATTTCATAAGACTTACCTTAGGAGTGAAGTAGCGCTGCTAAACAATTATTTTCTTTAATTGCTATAGCATAATTATTTAAGTAAGTCCTTTGAAATAGATGAAAAAAAAAATATATATATATATATATTTATTTATTTAAAAATTTTACAATATTTATATAAGTAAGTATATATATGCTTAAGATTTTTTGGTTCTGCCTCTGAGTATTACTAAATTTCTCATAAAAGTTGATCTATCATGCATGACTTGATTATGGACATGGACAAACAAATTGGAGAAATTCTTACATGCTCCCACAAAAAAAAAACTTGTTTTGCAATATTCACTTTATACCAATATTCACTTTATCTATTCACTTTATGTGAGTTATTATTTACTACTTTAATAATATTTTTAATATAAAAAATGTTATAATTAATGTGTCACATAATGAATATTATAGACCAAACACATTTTGTTACTTTAATAACACTTACAAATTTCTCACCAAATTATTATTATAAAATCACTTTTAGAGCCTACCAAGGCTGTAGATTATGGTTATATGAGAACAGGACATTAATAGATTTTTTTAATTAATTTAAGTTATTAATTTATTTTATAAATAAATCAATAACTTAAATTATAAAATATATAATTCACTCTCTTTATGTATATTAGAAATGGCCTTTGATTTGTTGTCTCAAAGATTTTAAAGACCCATTGAGTTTAGAGCCCACTTTCTTTTAACTTCAAAATTCATCCTACAAACTTAACATAAACCCAATCCAATTTTTGACACCCATAACCTAAATCAATGTCCAAGTCCAATAAAAAAATATATAATATATTTTGGAGTACTCTCCTCTGAATCACCTTTCACTATCATCAACATCCCTGAAAATTCCAAAAATACAGAACCTTCTTCCCATCCATTGCCAAATCCCTCACAGCCACCATTTTACCTTCCCCAATATCGCACCTGCAACCTTCATCAGCCATCAATTAAAGTCTCAAACTCTCCCATAGCCACCCTTCACCACTTAAAAGCATCAGCCACCGCCCCAAACTGAGTCGTGCCAACCCACCGGAGACACCTTGCCAACCGAAACTGTCAAACGGATAACAGGCCATCAACCCAACCAGATACACCAACAGGGAACAACCACCACGACCTCCCTTCAATCCAACCGGATACCACCGCTGACAAACCCATGGCCACCGAACCAGGACTCGTTTCTCTCCCATAACCGGCAGCCTTCAGCCGGATACTTGCCTCTGCTCAGTCTCACCTCCACGTGCACTGCGCCGCCCAGTCTGCCGCCGTTGCCAACCATGCCCCAGTCCCCAAACGAGTCACGCCGCCAGGGCCACCGCCAACCGCCGCCGGTGAGTCCAGTTGAATCATCTTTTCTGCTTCCCTGTGTCTATCTCGGTTTAGGTTTCATGTTCGAGAGGTTCTTATTTTTTATTTTATTCCTTTTAGAATTTAAGACTGTGTTTAGTGCACATGATAGTATAAGACCTAATAGTATAAAATAATAGGATAAAGACTGATAATATAAAAGACCTGATTAATTCTTATACAATCAAACATTTGGTAATCAATAGTATAAGAATTTTGATAGTAGAATAATTATTTTATATTACAATAATACCCTTTAATATATATATAAAAATAGTCATCCTCTGCAGTCAGAGCCATTTTCATTTAAACCCAAAAGCAAAAATAAAGGATTCTTAAACTAGCTTCACCCAAATTAATAAAAAAACATAAAATCAACCCACGTTAATTACTCTACTACAATCAAAGTAAAATTCAGATAATTAAAAAAAAATATTCAGAGGTATCTGAGAAAATGAAAGAGAAGAAGAAAATTGAGAAGGAGTGGCTTGGAGGAGGCTTTGCTGGTCACAAAGGTGACTCTGATGATAAATTCGACAACGACTTTGGCAAAGTGGAAGACTGATGTTGGGTGGACGACATCGAGGCTCAATGGCAGATGGTGGTAGCCCGAGGCTGAGGAATGACTTTGGTGAGGTTCTGGTGGAATTCCAACGACGGTGGAGGAGAGTTGGATTCGGAGGAGTGTGGAGGAATTTTGGATGCTTATTCACGATGGTTCATTTTTGGATGATGAAGGAAGTTAGGAATTTTTCTATTTTTGGGGTTGTGGAGGATGGGGATGCGGCGAGATTTGGTGGCGCGGATGAGGCGGGCCTGGCGGGAGGGTGGTGTTGGAGTGGATGACGGTGATGCCGTTGAGGGCAGCTATGGCAGCGGCCATGGCAGACTTGGAGATGGTGTCCATGGGGGAGGCAGTGAAAGGGACGAAGAGGGGGAGGTAGCAGGAGAAATGGGATGAAGGGTAGGGTTGGAATAAAAAGCTTATCAGGTCTTATCCTATGGTAAGGGAGAGGATAATTTTATCAGCTTATAACAGGATAAAAAGGCTAACCTGATATGATTATACAATCATGTGAGTGCACCAAACACATGATAAGACTTGATAGTATTAATTAATACTATCAGGTTTTCCTTATCCTGTTCACCAAACGTACCCTAAGTTTTCTTTAGTGGTTTGGTACCAGGTTAGCATTGTGGGCTTAAAAGTATTTGGGCTTAGACCATTAAAGAAGACTAGGGCCATTAAAGAAGACTTGGGGTTAGATGTTAATAATAATAATTACATCTTAATTAAATAATAATAATAATAATAATAAATTTTCTAGTCATCTCGCAAATTTGCAAGTTTCGACCCAAACTAATCTATAAAATGTGAGTTGAGTTGGGTTGGGTTCGTAGGTTAGGTTAGATTAAGAAATGCTTCAACTCGCAATGTGTAGGTCGGGTAGCGGGTTAGAACACGTTTAACCCGCACAAACCTGACTTACCCATTTTTTTTAAGTAAAAAGTCGTTTAGATTATAAAGACTATATGGCAAAAATAGAAAGTGAAGTCAATGATTATGTCAATACATATTACATGTGTAATGACACTGACTTCGATTAGTTAGACTAATTTGTTTGAGTTATGACTACCGTTGTTTAGTTTATTCCAGACTTAGTAAGACTTGTTAGTTGTTAATTTGTTATGCATTCATTGATTTATGGTGTTTAGTTTATTTGAGATTGAGATCTACTATATTTGAGTAAAGTCGATTGAAACTTATGATGTTAATTTGTTAGATTGAGACTTATTTTGTTTGAGATTGGGACTTATGGTGTTAATTTATTAGATTAAGACCTATTGTGTTTGAAATTGAGACTTATGATATTAATTTGTTAGATTTTGTATTTTGATTTTTTTTAAGAATTAAAAAAAAAATGTCGAACACATAGGTTCGACCCAACCAACTCACTATTAAGTGAGTCGGGTTAGGTCGAGTTGAGCCAGAAAATCACTTCAACCCAACTCAACACAACCCAACCCACTACTCTAGTGAACGAGTCATATCCAAAAATGCTACTGAACTCACTTAACCCATCCAACGGACACTCGATACTAATGTTTTTAATCTGTGAGTTAGACCTATTTAAATATAACTATTTGCATATTACTAAATTTATATTTATATGTAGGGCATTATTATTATTTTGATTTTTGTATAAATATATAATTATGAATATTTATTTATCATTTACTCTATTTTTTTAAAGCATTTGGATAGTCATATGTAGGGTTGTTCGTGGATTGGGTTGGGTGGGTTTAGCGTCATTTTTAGACCCAACCCGCGCAAGAGATTTTTTCTCCCGACTCGACCAAGAGATTTTATTCGCTCAACCCGACCCAACCCGACCTGCTCAAGAGTGAGTTGAGTTGGATCCAACCTCGATGGGTAAGACATTTAAAAAAAAATTTCTTGAAAAAAAAATAAAAATACAAAATCTAACAAATTAATATCATAAGTCTTAATATCAAATAAACTAAATACTATAAGTCAATAAGTGCATAACAAATTAACAACTAACAAGTCTTACTAAGTCTTGAATAAATTAAACAAAACTAGTCATAACTTAAACAACAAATTAGTCTAACCAATCAAAGTTAGTGTCATCACGCATGTCATATGAATTATGGACAACATAATCATTGACTTCACTCTCTATTTTATCCATATACTCTTTATCATCTAAACGATCCATTGATTTTTCAACACAACGGTCACTTAGATGCATCGAGAGTCTTATGAACTTATTTTCTTTGTTCACTTTGAGAGTAACATCACAATGCCTACACTTAAACTTGATTGGAATAACACAAAAATGAAGAGAAAGCATCTTAAAATGCCACCATAGGTATTTAGGATCTATGGACATCTCATAGAACTCTGCACGACGGCGTGCCCTCCTTTCCTCCTTGGTTTACACAATCAACAAGATAATTGCTAAATTATATACAAATTTAAACTCAACAATGAAATAATAAGTTCATAAGAATTAGAAAGTCAATCATTAAATCGCAAACAGCTAAAAGAATCAATGTTTAAGACGCACAATTTCTTCTCTAACAGCTGACATATCTAACATACAAAAAAAGTATTAACAATTACTAATAGACAATTAATAATTCATTAAACAAATTGAATGAGTTTTATATAACACACTACTAGCTTCAAACTTCTCAATATCATTCATCTGAACCCGTAAATCTCTAGGTTTCTTAGGAGTCCTAAACCAATTTTGAGTACAAATCAATGCCTCAACAGTGATAGGTTACAAAGAACTACAAAAATGGTTAAGAACTCGCCCTCCAGTACTAAATGCTGACTCAGATGAAATTGTAGAAACAGGAATTGCTAAGATATCCTTAACAATGAATGTAAGAATATATTTCTTGGTCTTTTCTCTCCATTATGTAAGAATATCAAAGTCATCAACATCATCCTCTACATCATCCTCCTTGTACCTCTCAAGCTCATTCTTTTTTACCGTATGCTATTTTTTCTTCATTTTCAATCTAAACTCTGATTTATAACTATCATTATCATCTTCAATATCATCATTATGTGTAGAGGAAGGAACATCAGATGACATGCAACTAGAATCACTAGCATTAAGAGGAACAAGATGTATTTGTTGATAATGTTCAAACAATGTCCTCATAACATTGTCCAACCTCTTCATAATTTTCACACTCAATTCCAAGTCATACATCTTTTCCAAGCAAAACTCAACATAATCCATTTTATACCTTGGATCAAGGATAATAGTCACAAGCAATAAGTAATTTAGAGGACCATCACTGCCATCCCAATATTTATCTAATTTCATTTTCATGGAAATGGCCATCTCCTTCAAATTGGATCATTCCATCCAATCCACTTCTTTATAAACTTATTAATGTCACACAATTTATGAAAAAAAATATTTGAAGTAACATGTAATGATCTTGAAAAAGTAAGAATAACATCATAAAAAACCTTCAAAAATTTAACAATGAGAGTGAGTGTTACAGATTAGAGGTGAGTGGAAACTGATTTTACAAAAAAAATAATAATGGGCCATGGGTGGATTGGGTTGTGCGGGTTGGAAGTGTTCTAACTTGTTATCCGATCCATACACTGTGGGTTGAACATTTTTCAACCCGATTCAACCCGCGAACCCAACCCAACCTATATTTTATGAGTTGAATTGGGTTGAAACTCACGAATTCGTGGGTCAACCCGACCCGCTGGACACCTCTAGTCATATGTGAGGATTGAACTTCCCAAATTGGGAATTGAAGATATTTTTTTTCTTTGACTAGGGGAATTGAAGTTCTTCGTTGGTTTTGTGAGAATCACATTTTCTTTTAAGATTTATATTCATATATTTTGAATTCATTGAAAATGTGATTTATTTTCACATGTTTTATATTCTTTTTCATTGTTTATTATATTATACTCTTAAGCTTTTCTGTTCCATTTTTGTTTATTATTGTACTTTTTAAAAATAATATAAATTGTACACATATATCATATAATATAAATATTTTTCATTTTCTTTTACACCGAGTTGTGTTATTATACACTCAAGCGTCCATACGCTCGAGATTTATCACTTTTAGATCACTTAATTTTGTTTGAGATACGTGTAAATTCTTAAGTTAATAAATTAAAAAAAAAAGATCGAGTGTTTATACGCTCAAGGGTTTATTAGCAACTAAACAAACAGTTTACATGGTAGGCTTAATGAAAGTATTAAGGAATTTTAGCTTATTTTAAGAATAAAACAATAACTCTAACATTAACTAGTTTTAAGTTTTAATGTTGAATCCATCTTAAACTCTTCAAACTTAAAACAAGATATATACGAGCTACAAAATATGAAAATACCATTTGAGTATATTGATAGTGACTCAATATAGATTTTAACATAATATATTTTAACATTATGTTCTGATGGGATATATTTTAACATTATGTTAACATAATAGAACTTAATATTCCACATAATATATTTTAACATAATAGAACTAAATATTTTAACATAAAAATAATTTATATATCTATATTCCACCAAAATATAGATTTTAACATAATACAATTCCACATAAAAATAATTTATATTAATTAATGTTACCATTAAAAATTTAATGTCATGCACAATATTATTGTATTGGGTCCATAGGTTGTGTTTGGAATGAATAAAAATGAAAAATAATTTAATTTGATTTGATTTAGAAATCAAGTTTTATGTTTGAAATTTTTTAAAAAAAATAGGAATTGAATTGATTTAAAAATCAAATTTTGTGTTTGGAATTTATTAAAATGAGAATTAATTTGATTTGATTTTATTATTTTACATTTTAACCCTTATGCGAGGTGATTAAAGGTAGTTGTTAAGGGTAAAATAGTCTATTCATTTCAAATCAAATCAAATCTTAACAAATTCTATCAAATTTGATAGAATTTTTTTAAAAAAATGAGTGAAATGTATGAGATTTTAGAAATCAAATCATTTCTTATTTTTTAACATTCCAAACACAAGATTTAATTAAATTTAATTTAAAAATCAAATCATTTCTTATTTTTTTACATTTCAAACACACTCATAATGTCGCACTCAGCCTCCGTAGACTATTTTTGTTCTGACTTGCAAATTTAAAACACATATTATATTTGTTTTTTTTTTTTAACTTAAGGCAAGTTGAATAGCAAAAAAATAAATTAATTAATAATTAATAATATAGTTAAAAACTAATTTTTATATTTAAAATTAGGAAATGTACTTTAAATTATTATAATTATAGTTATCAATAAAAAAATTAAATAAACATATAAGAGTAGCCGGCACTTTGACTAAAGCATCAGCAACTTAGGATAATCAATTAAAGTCAAATCCTCAATAGCACCTTCCATGTAACTTGCATCAGCAACTTAGGATAATCAATTACTAACTCCTATTTCCATAAGAAATCCAAATGTTTCTAAAATATCTTAAAAATACACTGCCTTCAACTCCATTAAAATTGCATAAACTTCTACTCCATTTGTTGTGCAGCCGGGACCTTCATTTGCTAGGCATAGCTCAAAGCCTTCGGAGATCTGTTTGATTGAAAGACGACATATCAGGGGACTGGGACATGCTCCTCTTCTAATTCTCTGACCAACCATGGATCATGGAAGTATGATGTCTTCTTGAGTTTTCGAGGTGAAGATACCCGAAACTACTTCACTGGTCATCTCTATCATGCTTTGCGCCAAAGGGGAATTAACACCTTTATGGATGATGATGGGCTTCAACTAGGTGAAGAGATTTCACAATCTCTCCTCACAGCAATTGAAGAATCAAGAATTTCTATGATGGTCTTCTCAGACATATGCATCTTCCACACGGTGCCTTGATGAACTGGTTAAATTCTTGAGTGTATGAAAGTCAAGGGACACTTGGTTCTACCTGTCTTTTATGGCATTAGTCCCTCTGAAGTACGACATCAGAAAGCAGGTTATGGAAAAGCATAAAGAAAAGTTCAAACATAACTTGGAGAATGTGCAAAATTGGAGGTTGGCTCTGTATGAAGCTTCATGTTTGTCTGGGTGGCATTTTAAAAATGGGTATATGCCCTAAGCATGTGCTTAACCGCTTATTACTAGTGCATTGGAAGCAATATCCTTCTCCATCATTACCACCTGATTTGTTTTTCCAGAAAACTAGTTTGTACTCAACTTACTTGTAGTAATCTTAAGCTGGAAGAGCCATTCAAGGTATATAATTGTCAATTCATGTTAGAATCATTATATATTAGCCTTACTCCAATACTAATTTTCTTTTCTATTATTTTTCTTATGCAGAAGTTTGCAAATTTGACTTGTATGAACTTGAGTGGATGTGAATCCCTGGTTAAAGTGCCTGATGTCTCTGGAATTCCAAATTTAAGGGAGTTAATCTTTGATTATTGGAAGAATTTACTTGAGGTTCATGATTCTGTTGGATTTCTTAATAAGCTTGTTGAGTTGAGCGCTGAAGAGTGTACCCAGCTCAGGACTCTTCCCCATTCTATCAAGTTGACATCTCTTGAAAAGCTTAATCTTAAAGGCTGCTCAGTATGAGAAGGTTTCCTGATGTATTGGGGAAGATCGAAAATAGATTGACGATTGATATTGCTGAAAGTGGCATAGAAGAACTACCATTTTCAATTGGGAATCTCACTGGGATTGATTTTTTTTTTATATGTCAAAATGCAAAAATCTTAGGCATATGCCACACAGCATTGGCTTGTTGCAAAATCTGTTATCTCTTTATGCTTCTTCCTGTCCACAGCTGGGAAAATCATGTAAGATTTAAACGTCATACAAAACTTTTAGGGGAAGTATTCATCAACATAATGATTTTGAAAGTTTGGATTTTCACATACTCAAATTCGATGAAGAAGTCATAAATTTTAAGCTTTGACAGAAATTGAAAAGAAAATTAGTTTATCTCCTTTCATCCTTTTTTTAAGACACATGTAATGATGACGATTTTTCTGTGAGCGTGAGCAAAAAAAGAATGTGTCTTTCTAGGGCAGAGAGATGGTCAATTTATATGTATTTTCATTTAATCTGATACGTCCATCAAGCATCAGAACCAATGAGTGAGATTGACTCTCTTTAAAATTTAATTAAAGAACAATTATAATAATCTCTTAATTTTAGGCCACTAAAAAGGAAGTTACTAATGGGTAACTTTCTAACATTCTCTCACTTGACCTAAAATTTGAAGAAACCACAACATAAATATAATGCATTAATCATTATTGTATTAAATATTACCCTTATGGATACATAATTACCTTAAATAGTAAAACACTAAGTGTGAGTTATGACGGTCATGCATTAATTTACAAAACACATTCCTTTCCATATACCATGAATACTAGTGCATTACTATACAAGGTATATACGTAACATATAAAATTTCATACAGGTCTCATAAGTGTTTTTAGAACATTCACGTTATAACTCATAAATATAAATTATGTGCACAATAACTAAAAATAATCATTGAGGTTCAGAAACACATAAACATAATGAGCTCAGAGTATCAACATCATTTAAATACATTATTCAAAACGAGAACCAAGACCCATTTTATGTACATATTCCTTAAATGTCTTATGTTGTAACCCTTTAGTTAATGAGTCAGCAATTATAAGGTCTGTTCTAACATGCTCTATAGATACTCTTTGTTTCTGAACTTCCTCCTTAACGGCAAAAAACTTTAATTTCATATGCTTGGCACCTTTTGAGTATTTGTCGTTCTTGGAGAAAAATATTGCTACGGAATTATCACAATAAATTTTCAACAGCTTGGCAATGGTGTCGACAACCCCAAGCCCTGAAACAAAATTTCGCAGCCATAATGCATGAACTGTAGCCTCAAAACATGCTACGAATTCGGTCTCCATGGTGGATGAAGCAACAACAGTTTGCTTAACACTTTTCCATGATATTGCCACTTTTCCAAGAAGGAATAAGTAGCCAAATGTAGACTTCCTACTATCAACACATCCACCAAAATCTGACTCTGAATATCCAATTACTTCTAATTGGTTGGATCTTCTGTACATGAGCATATAATTTTTAGTTCCTTACAGGTATCTCAAGACTTTCTTTGCAGCTTTCCAATGATCAATTCTAGGATTACTTTGATACCTGCCTAACATTCCAATTGCAAAACTGATATCTGGTCTCGTGCAAGTTTGCATATACATAAGACTACCCACCACAGAACCATACGGAATTGATTCCATTTGTTTTCGCTCTATGTCATTCTTTGGACATTGCATAAGACTGAATTTGTCCCCTTTTTGAATTAGTACAATTCCAGTGGAACAATTTTCCATGTTAAATCTCTCTAGAATTTTTTTAATATAGGCTTTCTGAGACAATCCTAACAATTCTTGTGATCTATCACAGAATATTTCAATTCCTATCACATAGGATGCCTCTCCCATGTCTTTCATTTCAAAATTCTTAGAGATATATTCTTTCGTCTCATACAACATACTCAAACTATTAGTTGCAAGCAAGATATCATCAACATACAGGACCGGAAACATAAACTTACTCCCACTGACCTTTCGGTATATACATCTATCAACTAGATTTTTTTCAAAATCGAAAGAGGTAACGCTATCATTGAACTTAATATACCATTGCCTTGAGGCTTGTTTCAGTCCATATATTGATTTCTTAAGTTTACACACCATATGACCTTTTCCTTCAATTAGAAAACCTTTAGGTTGGTCCATATAAACTTCTTGTTCAAGACTACTATTCAGAAAGACTGTTTTCACATCTATATGGTGTAACTCTAAATCATAATGAGTCACCAATGCCATAACAATACGCAATGAATCTTTCTTTGAGATGGGAGAAAATGTTTCATTATAATCAACACCATCCTTTTGAGTATATCATTTAGCAACAAGTCGGGCTTTATATCGTTCGATATTGCCTTTGAGTCATGCTTGGTCTTAAAGACTCACTTACAGAGAACTCGTTTGGCACATTCTGACAATTCAACAATGTCCTAAACCTTGTTTTCTTCCATGGATTTTAACTCTTCTTTTATAACATCAATTCATTTCTCCAACTCAACACTATTTGTGGCTTGTGAAAATGAAACTAGATCTTCATTAATTCCAATGTCTGATTCTTACAAGTAAGTCTCATAATAGATCGGAATAGTCGATTTTCTTACTCTTTGAGATCTTCTCAAAGGCACTTCTTGAAATTCATTTAATTCAGACCTTTGTGAGTTAGTTTCTTCATTTGGTGTATTATCATTCAAACATTGTTCGTTATTGTCAGAATGTTTTGCAACATTTGGAACAACTATGGACGAAGGAACACTTACAGGTAAAGTAACATTTACCTTAATTTCCTTTATATCAACATTCTGTCATTCCTCACTCCCACTAACTTCACCATTTTCAAAGAATTTTGCATTACTAGTTTATATAATTCTTGGGCTATGATTAGGACAATAAAAGATATACCATTTAGACTTCTCTGAGTAACCAATAAAGTAACCACTTACTGTTCGAGAGTCTAACTTCTTTTCATGCGGATTATATATTCTTGCTTCTGTTGGGCAACCCCAAATATGCAAGTGCCTTAAACTCAGTTTCCTGTTTGTCCACAACTCAAAAAGAGTTTTAGGAACTGCCTTACTAGGAACCCTGTTTAATAAATACATAGTAGTCTTTAACGCATACATCCACAAAAATTTAGGAAATGAGGAGTTGCTCATCATACTCCTAACCATATCCATTAGTGTTCGATTACGCCTTTCTGTCACACCATTTTGTTGTGGTGTGTATGGCATTGTCTATTGTGCATGAATACCATGTCTTTTAAGAAGTTTTGCAAATGGACTTGGACATTGTCCCGTTTCACCATGTTATCCATAATATTTACCACTTCTATCAGACCTTACAACTTTCACTTTCCTGTTTAATTGTCTTTCAACTTCATTTATATATATCTCAAAAGCATCAACTGCTTGAGATTTTTCCTTAAACAAGTAGACATATCTATAACGTGAAAAATCATTGATAAAGGTAATAAAATATTTTTCTCCACCAAAAAATGGGGCATCAACAGGTCCACATACATCGGTGTGTATAATTTCAAGAAGTTGGCTGCTTCTTGTGACCCCTTTCTTGTTATATCTTGTTTGCTTTCCCTTAATGCAATCCACACATAAACCAAGATCAGTAAAATCTAGATTTTGTAGAATCTCATTCTTTACTAATCTTTCTAATCTTTCTTTGGATATGTGACTCAAACGCTTGTGCCACAAGTATGCAGAACTTTCATCAAGCATGTTACGCTTAATTCCAAAACTTTGATGCTCAGTAAGCAAGGATTCAGAAAATTGATTATGAAGTCTCAATCTATATAAACTATCAATAAAAATACCACAACCAATAAGTTTAGAATCTTAAATAAATTGAAACAACCATGTCCACCATTAAATTCAAAACCATAATTATCCAACTTTGAAAGGGAAATTAAATTCCTAGACATTAAAGGTACATAAAGAGTCTTAATTAGGTCCAAATGATAACCAGTGTCTAACATTAAACGATAAGTCCCTATGCCCTCAATTGGAGCCTTCATATAGTTTCCCATATAGAGAAACATCTTACTTTCTCTTGTGGTTTGGATCGTAAGGAATCCCTGCATCACATTAGATACATGAGTAGTAGAACCAAAATCAAGCCATCAAGAATTATGAGGGACATCAATTAATTAAGTTTGATTCAAAAGTACATATGTATGTTTCAAACATACCTTTCTTTTCAAACCAAGCCTTACGTTTAGGACAATCTTTCTGATAATGTCATTCTTTAGTACAGAAATGACATTTATTATGTTCTTTAGTAAATCCATTTTTCTTAAAGTTTTTGGCCTTTGGCTTCAGTGCTTTGCCAGCTCCTTGAACTAGGTTGACAGAATGACCTTTCATATTCTTGAGTCTATTCTCCTCCTGAATGAGCTTTCCAACTAATTCACTAACATCTCACTTATCCTTCATAGTGTTATAGTTAATTTGGAAAGCTCCATACTCAGAAGGCAGTGAGTTCAAAATAAACTGAACCATGAAAGAGTCATCCACTGCCATACCCAATGTCTTTAGTCTTGCTGCAATGTTAGTTATCTCAACGGTATATTCTTGCATGCTCTACGATCCATCAAACTTCATGGTCATGAGTTGAGTCATTAGTGTACTAGCGAGTGACTTATCAACAGAGCGGAAATGTTCTTCCACAAACTTAAGATATTCCATTGCAATTTCTGTTTATGGAATAGTAGTCTTAATATTGTTTGCAATAGTCATTCGCGTAAACATAAGGCTCAATCTATTAGACCGTTCCAATGCCTTAAATTTAAACTTCTCTTCCTTAGTACTGTTATCAGTAATAGTAGGTTTTCCTTCCAAAAGTGACAAGTCAAGGTCCAAAACACTTAAGTGGAACTTTACTTGCTCACTCCATTCAGAGAAGTTCACACCATTAAAAATGGTAACAAATGAAGCTTGCGAATGAAGAGAAATTGCTGCAAAATAAAATATTCTATCATACACTCAGATAAGAGAAACATCAAAGTATATTATAGTTCACCTTTGGGCAGACACTACAATACACTATCATAAATAAATGTCACTTTGATCATAATCGAAAATTAAAATTCTCAACCAAACACATAAGTCATCTTTGGATAAACTACATATTTGATCCAAGAATTTTAATTTCTCACAATCATGTTTATTAATCATAGAATAATATTTTTCTTTGGGCAAACCTAGTCCCATGATTAATTAGCGGTCACATTCTTTAATGGTATTTTCCATCACTCTAACTTGGCCACTTTGGTGTACACAAGTTTTAACCAAAGGACAACAAATGACATATTCCATTTGTTTTTCACCTACTGGAAGTCACATTCACAATTCTTCTCAAATAACATTCAGCCATATAATTAAATATACTTGAAAACAATTCAAATGATAAAACAATGCATATATATTATTATAATGAAAACTATCATTTGCATACAACAAGTCTCAAAATATTGGCTTCCAAACCAATTCTTCAATATAATAAGTCATGACATATATAATAGGTCAAATCAACATATAATAATGCTCATGAACTGTACAAACATTATCATTATGTATATGAACAATTTAAACTAATTATAATTCAATAACGCATCAACGAGAGTGTCGAAACTCAAAAAAAAAATTGATACATGGCTAGCAACAATGCATTGCGATTCATCTCGTTATGGGCAAATCGATCCATCAACATAAAAAAAAATTAATAATCATGAATATACAGCGAATTAATTTGATAATTCATAAATTTTCAATTTTTTTAAAAAATTAGGGTTCATCATACTTGAGGGAGATTAAAACATCATTGATGGAAAATCACAAATTTCACAACCAAACGTTTTGATATCATATGTATGACTTAAACGTTATACAAAACTTTTAGCGGAAGCATTCATCAACATAAGGATTTTAAAAGTTGAAATTTTCATAGACCCGGATTCGATGAAAAAGTTATAAACTTCAAGCTTTGACAGAAATTGAAAAGAAAATTGGTTTCTCTCCCTTCACCCTTCTTTCAAGACACACGTAATGATGACGGCTTTTTTGTGAGTGTGAGTAGAAAAAGAATGTATTTTTTTGAGACAGAGAGAGGACTAATTTATATATATTTTTATTTAATCTGATACATCCATCAAGCATCAAAATTAATAGATGAGATTGATTCTTTTTAAAATTTAATTAAAAAATAATTATTTTAATCTTTTAATTTTAAGCCACTAAACAGGAAGTTACTAGTTGGGTAACTTTCCAACAAATCATTCAAAGGTTATCTTCAAATGCAGGCAACTTTGTCTGCAGATCACTCCACTAGAAGTTCAGTTGTTCCAAATGATATTTTGTCCTCAATTGAGAACACCCACTCATTCGAGCTGATGTTCGTTAATAGTAACTTATCGGATGAAGACCTTCCATTCATTTTTGGCTGTTTTCCCAAATTGACTTCCCTAAACTTGTCACATAATAATTTTGAAGTCCGCCCCAAGTGCATCATAAACTTAGCTTACGTGGAATCCCATTATTTGGATGATTGTGAGCAGCTTCAAGATATTTCAAGAATTCCTCCAAATTCACAGAAAATCATTGCACGAAATTGAACTTCGTTGACATCACAGTCACTAAGCATCTTACTAAGTCAGGTCTTCCTCTTTACTTGTGATCCAAAAGATATATCTACTAAAAATAATATTAGCTGCATACGTCACCATTAAATTGCATTATATTTACATATTAAAAATTCCATTAAATTTAGTATTTTCCAACTAGTTGTGGTTATTATATGGCAGGTATTTTGTATGACCAGAGAGCTAGACTTTGTTTTGCCTGCTTCAAGGGTTCCCGAATGGTTTGACTTCATCAGCATAGACCGACACATCTCCTTCTGGTTTCGTAATGATAAATTCCCTGATATTGCTGTGTTATATTTTGAGCAGAGAAGATTTGCTTCCGCGTTACTGGCCAGTTTATTGTGATGTCCAGCTTTTCATTAATGGCTATCAAATGTTCTCAGCTAGCATCTAAAAGATTTGCCTGGGAATTAGGAAATCATTTGTGGTTGTGTGATCTCCGAGCTCATATTTCCCCATTTTGTTGGAGAACACTCCCCTCATATCCACTTTATGAGTGGAATCATACCCAGTTGTCATGTGAATGTGTTAGCAAGCCCCCGATTAGACAGGTGTATGTTAGAAGGAATAGGAGTGAGTGTAGAGGATCAAAACCAGTTGTTAGTAACTAACTAACTGATTGTAGCAGATTACCAATAAAAAGAGTGGAGTATAAATAATGGAGAGGAGAGTGTGGAGGGTAAGAAAGTTTTGGAGTAAGAGTGTAGGGAGAGCTACAGGTCTTTCGAAGGTCCTCATGAGACTCAGTTATTGCAGAAACTGTGTAACTACCATACATGTGATTTGAGTACTCTTCCTCTGGATTTTGTATCACTCTGTTCAGATTTAGAGAAGAGAATTCTACCAATAATATATATATATATATTATTAAGTTACAAATTTTAGTATTACGAGAGTCAATATTGGCTAATTAAGTTTGAGTAGTTCATAAGTTTAAAATAAATCGAGTTTGAGTCTAGAAAATGAATTCATTTATAAATGAATTGAACTTGAGCTAGACCTAATTTGACCTGACTCAGTTCAACTCGATTTACTTTCAATCCTACTCTTATTTTAAGAAATGTTAACAAGTTAAGAAAGGAAATTAAATAAAGTTAGTTACACAATTAATTATCATCATAATTCAAAATTAAACCCAGGTGCATAAATAACTGCACACGAGTACGTTTTTGTAAAAAAAAAAAACATTTGTTCTTATTATAGCTAAATACAGCATGCATGGAAAGTACTACCATGCAGGAAGTTTTTTCTTTTGAAATATAAAAAAACTAAAAGTTTACATTTCTAATGAAATCATAAATTTTAACAACTATATTTTTATATGAATTTAGATAAAAATAACAAAAAAGTAACATGATTTAGCTTAAAACTTGAAATTGCATTTGTCGATATGTTCATTTGTGATTTAGAAAAAAGAAATGCATGAATAGTATGATTTTATGATGAATTTAAGGGCATGATTTGTTGGAAAAATCCAGGTCACGTCAACGTATGTTTGGATTGCATTGGCGGACAGGCGAATAAAATGAAAGATTTGGTGGGTCTCGTTTGGGAAAAAAAAATATGAGTAAAGATTTCTAAAGAAGCCGAATCAGAAGACTGTAATATTCTAATGGGAATGGGTTTCACGTTGATGTGAAGGTTTTTTTTTTTGGTGTGGTTTAGGTGCTAACTCTTACTTAAGCCCTTGGTTTGAAAATCGAAGTTAAAACTTAATTAATACTGTGTTTGAAGCATAATTATGAGCTTGAGAATTAGGTTTAACTCAGCTCTATTTAGTCGTTTCATTTGGAACAGAAGTTCCAATATGATATCAACCTTTGTCAAATCTCTCACAAACCCATGCTTTGTTACTTCTCTTGCAATGTAATGTCGTCCATTTTATGATCTTGCCTCTGGTTGTAGTTTTACAAAACTGTCCCAGTTATAGTAGCTAAGAAGTAAAGCATTAAGTGAGAGAATATAATTAGGAGAAGAAATAGGATAGGTTAAACTGAGTAAGACTTTATTTAAATATGCCTAGAATTTCTGTAAAACGTTGATTTCAGCTCGACCTGTTATTTATTATATATTTTTTTTAAACTTAGTTTGACTTATTTGTAAAAACAGAAAAACTTAACTGAGTCAAAAACTTATTTAAAGATACTTTACACAAATGCCTTCATATAACTCAAAAAAATTTACTTCTTAATTTTTAAATAAAATATATAATATTTAATGAAATTATTATATTATTTATAAAATAAATATGTTATATTAATATATAACAAATAAATTAGATAAAAATTATAAATTATATAATTAAATATGTATAAGTCAGTCTAATAGGTTAAAATTGACTTTTTAAACCATTCAAGTTTTAACTTATATAATTAAATATGTATTTTAAAAAATTTAAGGCTTATGCCTAATTTGTTTGTTAAAAAAACTAAATTTATGATAGCCGAAAATTGATTAAGCTGTAAACATCACATAGGCGGCATGACGGACTCCCACATTTTAAGTGGAGGGCGTAGTTGATGCGATGAGGTTGAGGTGTTGGCGCACTAACGAATATAAGGCAAAGACAGCAGCATGCGATGCGATGCGATGCGGTCCACGTGCCAAGCCCCAACCCAACCAATCATCTGACAGCATCACCCATTCCTTTTATAATCCAACGGTTGTTAGATGGATTGGACCCACCGCTTTACATAACAACGTCAACATCCCTTCCATTTTAGGCGAAGGAGCGGACCCTAATGCTTACTTTTATGTTTTTGGTGGAGCCTACCTCCAAAGTTAGATACCCCACATCTGACGGCTTCGAATCGCCGCCACTCTTATTCTACTGTAGTACTGCCACTCTACTTTTTCCGTTACTTTATTCTTAAGAAAAATATGAGAAATATTTTGTATATAATTTTTATAGAAAAAAATCAAGTTTATATTAATGTAAATTTTTTATATTTATTTTTAATTATTAATTTTATTTTTATCTAATAATTGAAATTATTTTATTAAAAATAATTATTAAATAAAAGTATTAACTAATGATTAAAAATAAATGTAAAAAAAAATTTACATTGATATAAGTTAATCTTCCTCATTTTTATATGTACATTATATATATATATATATATATATATTATATATTAATATGAAAAAAATATCAAATTAATTTGTACGTGATTATAATATTTTTTAGAATATAAAATAAGTTTGTGAATAGATTAAAAAAAGTTAAATGTATACAAGTTAGATAAATAATATGATTGTATTACTTATATATATTTATAGATATATAATTTTATATTTGTATAATTTTAATTATTTAATTATAATTTTATATTCTTACTTTTCGTTCTATTAGTTTGTTGGCTAACTATAGTTATGTTTAGGTCTCTCTCCTGGTGTAATTTGTTAGTTTGGCGTTTTGTTCCATTGTTTACCAAAAAAATTAATTAATTATATTTAAAACTTCTATACATTTCTAATTTAATTCTATTACCTCACTCTAGTGTGAAGCATTAGTGATGTAAGCCTTGACATTATGTACCAAGCATTATTCCTACTATTAATCACTTTTTAATAATGTTAATTATACATATCTATATACATATTATTTCATATTTGTAATTTTAAAATTTTATTATTTGTTTATAATTAAATTCACTTTATTTTTAAAACACTTATATTCTTATAGTACTACTCACCCAAATGTGATAGATGTAAAAGAAAAATGAATGTGCAACAAGCTTATTATGGCTTTTGCCACCTATATATGCCTCCTCTAGTTATATATGCAATTATTTGTGGGTATTTCAATGTAACTGTTTATTCTTCTAAATTTTCTCCATTCAAATCAAACTCAACTATTCATTAAAATGTTGTCACATGGTAACTAATTCACGTGAGCATCGATACCATATTTGTCTATGGTGATAGATCATATAGATCAATAGGTAAACGAGTCTAGTTCTCACTTGTGACTTGCACATTATTTGGCTTCCACTATCCTGCTCCTAATGGGCATAATCAGGAGCTGACGCGAGTCACCCATCGCCCACTTGTCATTGCTTGCTTTAACTATAACAGAAAATATATGCGAAAGTGCATTTGAAAAGCTCGCATTTGGATTTGCATTCCACATTGCAAGTTCTTTTTCCTTGCATTGAATAATCGATCCTTTGTGCTAAGTTAAGCACGGGGACGTGATAGATGAATGGGACCAGACACTGGGTCTTTCGTCTATGACTAGGTATTCGCCCAATTAACAATTATTTAAATCACATCGCTGAGATAAGTTTTGTTCCTGAATCAATCCTTAATCTATGATATATAATTTAATTTGATATGTTAAATAACGATAATAATATGTTAATTATGTATTTTGATAATCTGTAAAAACTTAATTATTTCAAGTAATTGATTATTATATAAATTTTTTTGTTATAATCGATTATAAATAAATTAATTTTATGTTTGAATATGTTAATTGAAAAATGATTTTAAACTAACATATTTTTTATTTAGATGATATAAAAAATCTCTTTTATGTATAAAATTATCAAAATATATATAAATGATTAAAAAATTATTTAATTGAGGATAAAATAATATTTATGTATTAAAGTGTAATGAATAATCTATAAGTTAGAATAATAAGTTTCAGAGCATGTTTGGCAACACTTAAATCACTGTTTAAATAGTTTTTTTTTAAAAAAAAGCTATTTCAACAGTATTATAACATATTTGGTAAAATCAGCTTCAGTTTTTACATAAAATTCAATGCATTATAAATTTTTTTTTTAAATGTTGAAGTTTGAAGTTTATGATTCTAATTTATAAATTATTCCTTACACTTTGATATATAAATATCATTTTGTCCTTAATCAAATAACTTTTTAATCATTCTATATCTATTTTAGTAATTTAATACATAAAAATAAATTTTTATACCATCCAAATGAAATAAATTAGTTTAAAATTATTTTTCAACTAACATATTTAAATATAAAATTGATTCAATTATAATCGATTATAACAAAAAACTTTTATATAATAATTAATTATTAAAATAATTAAATTTTCACAATTATCTAAACACACATTCAATCTTTAACATTATGAAAAAAAATTTATAATGCATTAAATTTTGTTAAAAATAAATTTTATTAAATATAGTATAATACTATTAAAACAACCTTTTTTTAAAAAAAATTAAAAAAACTAAGCAAAATTGAAGCAAACAAGCCCTAATACTACGTTTTTTTTGGCTTGGGGCGGGCCAATGCTTATGTGATTTGAACGACTAGTTTATAAAGGTATAATGGGATTGTTACTGTATTTGACTATTTTGTAATAAGGTTTGGTGGGTAATTAATAATGATACAAAGAAAAGAAGCATACAGAGGGAGACTGGAGAGCAGTTTGTGCATATTTCAGGAAAAGATGCCTTCGTGGGGCCTATGTATAATTGTCATGGAGGTGGAGGTGGAGGTGGAGGGGTCCCATTTCATCAATTAAAGGGCATGATTACATGGAGCTAGGAAACTGGCCCACTAACCTTGATTAAAATTAAAACATTTCTAAGAGTTATACATTATAATTTATATATTTTTTATTTAAAAAAATCATCATATATTTTTTAGGGATATATATATATTATTGATATCTTTTTAAAGACATCAAATTTATTAAAAAATAATAATAAAAAATAAATATAATAAATAATATTAAAAAATATAAAATATATATATATACACTATTAATGATAAAAATAACAGAATTATTTTTATTTTAACTGGATGAAATTTTGAGATCCCTAAAGGTGACGTTATTGGGTAGACAAATTTAGCAGACAAATGTTAAAAATATATTTTTTATTACATTTTTTTAACATATTTTTTATTAGATTATATTATATATTAAAATATATATTTAATATTAATTAATAGATAATTAAATTTAAATTTATTTTTTAATATAAATGTAATCTAATAAAAAAATATGTTAAAAAAATTATAATAAAAAAATGTGTTCTTAACGCTATTCATCCTAGTGTAAAGAATTCCTGACACCCTGGGCAGTGGGCACCTCCTCTCCTCGTATCATAGACATATATACCTGCGCCATGTGATCAGTGACTTAGGAACTGCTACGCATGTGAATGCTTGCGGGGTTGTACCCACTTCCATCATCGCTTGAGGATTTTGGTCCATAGGAGAACATTCACTTATCGCAACTACCTAGGTTGGGAAAAACAACAAAATTCTTGGTCTTCGAATGAAGCAAGAACCATTCCAATTTGTTGTCAGTTTCATTCATGACAAGCGATGACAATTAAAAATTCATGATTAATTGTATATATAGCTGAACTAGCAATCCAAGGCTCAATTTTACGACGACTACTTCCTTTCACATCCACTCTATCTACCACTTTTTTACAAAAATAAAATAAAATAAAATAAAATAAAAATAAAAAAATCATTCAGAGATGCTATATGTACAAACAATGAATGCATATATTCTCATAGTCGATTTCTTTTTTTTTTTTATCTGCTTATAGTTGATTTCTAAATCTATAAATCGTGATATGCAGTGTATATTAATTAATTAACATTAGTCTGTCGTTTATTTTGTCTGAAAATCATGAAAGTTAATTATTCCATGCATGTATCCTTTGGCTTAATCATTCATGTTTGATATATACAAAGAGAGATCGAAATGACACACACAAACAAGGTTTAAATAGCTTTACTGAAAAAGAATAATAATATTGTCCAAAATAAAAATTCAAATAATCGAATTTTTAGTATATTTATTTTTATCGTTTTTGTTATGATCGAAGAGCTAGAACCCAAATAAATTTGGTTGCTATATATATTATAATAGCATAAAACTAATTACATTATGGAACTTACTAAAATAAAATATTTTTAGCAGCATTCATAGCAAAATTATATAAATACTCAAAGAAATGCAACAAAATTATTATAAATTAATTTCTAAAAATACTTGTACACCTCAAATAGCAGAAGAATGCCTGTCATCCAATTCCGCCATGATGCATAGGTACAACAACTTAAGGGATTAAAAAAACAAAATAAAACAAAATCGGAGATTGTCGTTGATTACATTATGCCCGATTGCAGAATGGTAGCTAGAGAACCATATAGTTGAAAATTTAGGCTTATTAGTATGTTTAGAGGGTAAGTCAAGCTCAGGAATAATTTTCGCATCAGATTTCCAAATTGACTGATAAATGTACATTGGTCAGATCTAATAGTATACATAATTACATAAGTTGAACAAGGAAAAGCTTTTAAAAATAATGATGTGAAGATCTAGCGGCCCGCATGAGAGTGGGAAAGACGCTCTCCTTGGATAGCCCTAAAGTCAATTAACATGATCATCCCTACCTAATAGCTTTAGAACCTACCTGCTTAAATTTCTCTTTCATTTCTCCCCTTAGCCAGTTCTTACAAATAAAAAATAAAAAAATAAAAATAAAACACAGATTTAACCAAACTCAATTAGGTATTTAGATTATAAATTTCTATGCAAAAAATATTTTTAATTAAAATCACTTTTAGCATTTTTGCTTAATTGTTAAGAAAAGGATTTTTTAACTAACGGAGAAACTAACTAAAAGTCAAAATTGAATGTTAATTCTGCGGTGTCATAAGCGAAGTCCAAATTGGACAAAAAGAAAAAAAAGAAGTTACGAGGAGGATGTATGGAGCTATATTCTGCACAGTTGTGTTGTGGTCATATCAAAATGATTTGTTGTAGTAGTTTAATTTTAAACATATAACAATTTAATGGAGAAGCTAGCCTTGTAGCTAGCGAATTTGTTAGATTTAAATTTGCAGACATATATTCCCATGGCCACTGATCGGTATTTGGAATATAAATATTCTCACCATATTCACTAATATAATATAATAATATATTTATATTTTTTATACCATGTGACATTATGAAACATAAAACTAATTAATTAACTCGCCCATCTTCTCTTCTATTCTCTTTCTCTTTTGACTCTACTAAATTAATAAAGTTGGAAAAGATGATCCATTCATTTCATATAGCACCGTCCCACACTAACAAAGCCTCTCTCAAAAACATTCCCTTTTTCTGCTTCTGCAACGGGTTTCATGGAAAAAAACAAAAACGACTAAGCTAGCATCATTTCTCCCTCACTCTCTTTTTCAACTACTTCACTTTGGGGACAGCTAACGTGCGTTGCCTTCAACTTCATCCTTTGATCCTCTCCATCTTCATCCATCCATGGATACAGCTCAGTGGCCACAGGTAATTAATCCATGCTGCTAAATTCTTCATTAATACCATTTTCCCATCTCCACTGGGTTGATTTCTGACTCTTGTTGCTGCCTTTTGATTCTTTCTATTTCTTTTAACGTGAAAATTCGAGATAGGTGGTGTCTGGTGCAACTGATCAATTGGATACATATATATCTATCAATTTGCTTTAACATATGTTACTTTCGCTTTGTAACTCTTTCACTTGCTTTTGCCGTAAAGAAATTAAACAAGTTTCTTTTCTTTTATTCTTCATCCCTTTTTTTTTCTTTTTCTTTTTGAAAAACCCATAATTATATTACATAATTTCCCCCCCACTTGCTCCTGAAAAGTGTAAAGCAGGTAATTAATTAACCTGTTTTTCTTCTTTCTTTTTTTTCTTTTGGAGATGTGATATTAATTTGTTTGATCCTGAAGATATGTATGGGGTTTAATCAATTTCTACATCATCTGCATGCTTTGATTCCCTTAATTAATTAGTTAATGCATGACATGATATTTATTTTGATTTGAATTAGGAGATCGTGGTGAAGCCAATAGAAGATATAGTAGTGAGAAATACATGTCCAAAGCCTACAGCAGCAGTAGTGGAGAGGAAGCCAAGGCCACAGAAAGAACAAGCCCTAAACTGTCCAAGGTGTCATTCAACCAACACCAAGTTCTGCTATTACAACAACTACAGCCTCACACAGCCTCGCTATTTCTGCAAGACTTGTAGAAGGTATTGGACTGAAGGTGGATCCCTCAGAAACATCCCTGTAGGAGGTGGCTCAAGGAAGAACAAGAGATCTTCTTCTTCTTCTGCTTCTTGTTCCACATCTTCCCCCAAGAAGCTTCCTGATCTCATCACACCTCAAAATTTGTCTCAGACTTGCACTCAAAACCCTAAGATTCATCAAGGTCAGGATCTAAATCTGGCTTTCCCAGCTACCACCAGAGATTTTAGAACTATTTCTGAATTGGTTCAACAAAATAACAACAATAATAACAACAGTGTATCTGCTTCAGCTTCTTCTTCTTCTACTACTACTAGTACTACTATTACTACTGCACCTTCCACTTCTCACCTTTCAGCATTGGAGCTTCTTACTGGGATTACTTCAGGATCAAGGGGTTTGAATTCTTTCATGCCTGTGCCAGTACCAGCTGATCCCAACACAGTTTACACTTGTGGCTTTCCATTGCAAGATTTTAAGCCAACCCTGAATTTCTCTTTGGATGGGATTGGAAGCGGGTATGCAAGCCTCCAGGGTAGTGTTCAAGAGACAAGTGGGAGGCTTTTGTTTCCATTTGAGGATTTAAAACAGGTTTCTAGCACCACCACTACAATGGATCAGAATAATAATAATAAGGAGCAACAAGGGGATTCAACTGGTGGGTATTGGACTGGAATGTTAGGAGGAGGATCATGGTAATTAAATAAATTAAAGTCATAAAAATATTTATTACTTTCCTTCTCTTGTTTTTTTTTTAATTAATATTCTCTTAATTTCCTTTTGAACTTTTTTTCTGGGTTTTAATGAGTTCCTTCAGATCATGGAGGACTTCACTTGCTTGGATTTCTTCATAACTAGCTAACAGCATGATATAGGGTCGATCCATATATACATGGGTTTCTTTCTCTCTTTCTGTTAATTTCTTATATATCTAGCTCCTCTTCTCTTCGTGACCAAGGTGCATGGGATCTCGGAATGAAGCTTATTTTAGGCAGGCTTCTCAGAAAACAAAGGGTTACATTACATTTGATTTATGTGTAAAGATAGAAGAGATCAAGTTTAGCCCCATTTTTTTAGGGTTAACAATTGTAGTAGTCTAGAAGGGGGACCGGGTAAATTAAGTATATTGCCCTCTTTTATATTTCATGTAATTTCTTCTACCACAGAAGCAGGGCAACCCACTATACATTGTGCCATCATCAATTGGTTTGATTGGCTTGTTACCCAATTTGAAAAATGTATAATGTACAAGAATATATATTTTATATAAATTTGTATGTTATGATTGTCAGATTAAAAATCTTTGGCTGTGAATAATATATCTATGTGGTGCTTTTCCTTGCTTTATCTTTCCTTCCCCTTTTTTTCTTTCTTTCCGTGCTGTGCTGTTTAAATACATTCAGGTTTTGGGGGAGTCAGAAACAGCAAAATTCATCTATCCGCATTAAAGCAGGTCACCATGAAGCAAGTTACTAGCCAGGCGAAACTTCTGATCTCTTCACGTGACATTGCATTAAAGAAGTCTTGAAGATAAATATTGTTGATTTAATTATTATAGCCATTATTATTATAATTATAAAGTGGCCTCAATCAAAAGCTCACCTACTGGCTTCCATAATAGTTAAGAGTTTTGAAATTGAGTAGTGTTACTATTGAGTGAGGAGTGAAGACTGAGGATTCATTTCATTCATTCTCTCTCCCACATTGCCACCATTAACGCGAACCAATGATCATTGCTTCCGTCCCACCTCTTCCTTTGTCTAACCTAATTGAAAGAAAAAAAAGATTGACAAGGATCTGACACATGACATACCCTACTATCTTTCTTTTTCTTTTTTTTGCTCGTGAGGGGCCCCATAAACATTCCCCTCGGCATGTGTGCTGAATAAGAATAAGAATAATAATACAATCAGTCCCACTAGCTTCATCCATCCATCTAGATTCCAAACGCATTCCCTTCTCTTATAAGATTGCTTTGTTCTTTTTTCTTCTGATTTTGTGCTGTAAGCCACTTTTAATAATGAAAAATTATTTGATGAATTTTAAAGTAACATGATATAGCTTAAGTAATATATGTCAAGCACCTCTTCTCATGATTCATCAACAGCTTTCTCCTTCATTATAAACTTTATTTTTACCTTCACTCAGATCAGCTTTCATGTTTTTTTTTTTCTAAAAGACATTAATCGTAAGTTCATGATCGATAACTATTTACTTTTTTTTTTGGTACAAAATTTTCTTTTTCAATTAGAAGATATGTTATGTGGTGTGTGCGGTGTCCGTCGTATGTGTGATAAACGTGAAACGCATGTTATACTCTGACATTGTTTGAAGTGTATCACACCATAGAGCTTTTCATGTTGTGCTAACATGCGGCGTAAAGGGTATACAATGTACCCATCATATTAAAGTCGTAAATGTTATAACCACGTTAAGGAATAGCCTAACTAGATTCGCGCGACTCTTACTCATTTATGAGAAATTCTTGTCTAAATCACGAACACCTAGTTGGGTACATCAGACTAATTATGATTTAGTATTTTCATAAATAATTGTGTTACACAATTAATTTCACAAAAAGTAATAAAAATACTAAGTCTTGATTGACTTGGTGCACCCAACTATAGTGTCCATGATTTAAGTAAGAATTTCTCCTCATTTATTCCTTCTGGCCCCCTATTACACTTTTACGACCTTAGTTGATTTAATTTGTAATCATTTTAATTACTCAAACAAACACTCACGATTCGCCAAATTATGTTTAAAACATGTATTTTTAGTCTTTGATTAGAGTATTTTCATAAATATTGTTATGAAATTAATTTATTATACAGCATTACGATTAAACAAACTCTCTTAATAATTTTTTTTTAAGTTTAAACTTTCATTTTTTTCTGAGAATGTACCTTGCTTACACCATTTTTAATATTTAAAATAGATATAAATGGGCTAATTTCACTTTAATGTAATAGTAATAATAATAAACAGCAACCAGGAAACAAAGAGATACTGAAAAAGAATATTCATTCCTTTGTTCAATGTGGTTATTTCTTAGCATATAATAACCAAGTTTTATTAATTAGTGCAGAACTCCCACGGTAGTTAAGAGTGTAATTGTTTGTGTTTTTTTTTAATAAAAAAGTGGTTTTTAATTAAAAAAATTCTAAAACATAGAGACATATTTGGATAAGATTTTTTAAAAAAAACAGAATCTTAAAAAAGTAATGTTTTGCTTTTTTTAAAAGAAGAAATAAATTGTTTTTCAAAACAATCAAGTATGGTGAGATGCAATAGGAGAGAGAAAAAGTAAAATGTACTTTTTATAATTGTATCTAAATATTAAACAACTTCTACTTTTTTTAAAATATTTAAAAAATAATCAATTATTTATACTATATTATAATCACCTTTTTAAAAAACTTATTCAAACGCACCCTAATTTATACAATCTCATAATTTATTTTTAAAACTTACCCAAACATAAACTTTAATTTCATTAGAAGAAGGATTCTCATGGTTAGTTTAATTGACACAAATTCTCTGTGATATTATTCTCATAAATCCAATCGGTGTAAACTTTCACTCTAAGAATCATGAAGAAGATCGAATGAGAAAAGAAGAAGGAGACTCAACTATTCTGCAAGAGAAAATTATTCTCATTCACGCACCAATAACAGTATACATGATATATATATATATATATATATATATATATATATATATAGAAAGCTACTCGTAACTAACTACCATAATTAGCCTAACTAACTAACTGAATTACAATAATTAGCCAACTAACTGAAACTAACTATATTAGTTAACACCCCGCGCAAGTTGGAATGGATATCTAACAGGCCAAGCTTGGAATACAATGTAGAGATAGGGTCCAGGTTGCAAAGGCTTGGTAAGTATATCAGCAATCTGATCTTGAGTTGCAACGGGTAGAAGATAAGTGATAACATCTTGAACTTTGTCTTGTACAAGATGGCAAGTAAGCTCAATGTGTTTCATACGCTCATGGAAAACTGGATTAGCTGCTATGTGGAGAGTAGATTAATTGATTATCACAATAAAGAGAAATCGGTTGAGGATGATCAATGTGCATGTCACGAAGAAGATATAGCAGCCATTGCGCCTCATATGTCCCTTGTGCTAAGGCCCTGTATTCTGCCTCAGATGAAGATCGTGATATGACAGATTGCTTCTTGCTCTTCCAAGAGATAGGAGCATTCCCAAGGAAGAAGCAGAAACCAGTAACTGAGTGTCGAGTATCAAGGCATGCTCCCCAATCTGAGTCAGTAAATCCTTTTAAGCACAAATCAGATTGTCTAGGAAAGAAAACTCCTGCACCAGGAGAACATTTAATGTACCGCAAGACCCTGATTGTTGCTTGGTAATGAACATCTGTGGGAGCATCAAGATATTGGCTAAGCTTACTCACAGCATAGTAGATATCGGGTCTAGTGTGTGTGAGATAAAGAAGCTTGTCAATAAGTCGACGGTAGGAAGAGGAGTCAGGAAGTAAGCTACCTGAATCTTTGCTAAGCTTCAATTTGGGATCCATAGGAATAGAGCAAGGCTTGCATCCCAAAAGACCAGTGTCTTGAAGAAAATCAAGAGAGTACTTTCTCTGGTATAAGGAGATGCCAGACTTGGATTTAGCAACTTCAAAGCCTAAGATATATTTTAATTCACCAAGGTCTTTGATGCTAAATTGCTTGTGCAGCAGGGTTTTCATGTTTTGAATCTCATTTAGATCATCACCCGCAAGGACCAAGTCATCAACATAGACAAGGATAGCTGTGAATCTAGTTGATGATTTCTTGGTAAATAATGAGTAATCAGCCTGAGACTGAAGGAAATCAGAGGCAGTGAGAGTGTCTATCAATTTTGCATTCCATTGTCTACTGGCTTGCTTCAAGCCATATAAAGATTTTTGTAACTTACACACCAATGTTGAATCATGAACCTCAAGACCAGGTGGAACTTGCATATAGACCTCCTCCATTAAATCCCCATGTAAAAAAGCAGTGTTCACATCTAATTAGTGAATGAACCAATTGAGTGAAGATGCTAAGGAGAGGAGTAGCCTGACAGTAGTCATTTTCACCACTGGGCTAAAGGTCTCAAGATAATCTAGGCCTGCTGTTTGGGTGAATCCACGGGCAACTAGCCTTGCTTTATGTCGTTCTATGGAGCCATCAGCATTATATTTAATTTTGAAAAGCCATTTGCAGCTGATAGGTTTCTTATCGGGTGGAAGGTGGGTTAAAGTCCGGGTTTGGTTTTTGTGTAGTGCTGCCAACTTAGTATCAATGGCTTGCTTCCAGGAAGGATGTTGAATGGCTTCCTGAAATGTGGTGGGTTCAGAAGTGGTGGAAATGGCAAGGGAAAAATGTTTGTAAGAAGGAGAGAGGGAATCATATGAAAGGTAGTTAATGAGGGGATATTTGGTTTTGTGGTGATTTTTGATAATGTTATTTAGACAGCAGTGGTAATCTTGAAGGTAATTTAGAGGTTTCCAGGTTCTGGTGGAATGTCTGGATGGGAGAAGTTGCTGTTGTTGCAGTGAGGTATGTTCATGAGATTGAATAAATTCAAGAGATGAAGGTTGGTTTGATTTTGTGTGAATATGAGTAAGTGTGTCGTTTAGATACCATGGATCAAAAACTGATGTGTCTATGGAGTGTGGTATAGCCATAGTGTTGACAAGTTTAAAGGAATGGTCATGTTCTGAGTTAACAGCATATGGAAATATGGTTTCACAAAAAAAATACATTTCTAGAAAAGAAAATCTCTCTGGTTTTCACATCAAACAGAAGGTAGCCCTTTGTGCCAGGCTTAAAACCAAGGTGAATGCATTTTTTTTATCTAGGGTCAAGTTTCTTTCTATGGCTAGGCAGAGTGGTTGCAAAACACAAGCAACCAAACACTCTCAATGGTTCAAGGTCAGGCAATTTGTGGTATAGGTTTTGGAATGGTGATTGATTGTTGAGGTAAGGTGTTGGCAATCTATTAATAAGGAATACAGCATGGCTCACAGCTTGAGTCCAAAAACATTTTGGAATATTGGATTGAAACATAATGGCTCGAGTCACTGCTAATATATGTTGATGTTTCCTTTCTACAATACCATTCTGTTGAGGTGTCTCTACACAAGTGGTTTAGTGCAAAATTCCCTTCTGCTTATAGAACTCGTGTAGTATAAATTCCTTGCCATTATCTGTCATGATGCTTTTAACCTTGGCTCCAAATTGAGTATCAACCAATGTGACAAAATTTTTAATGTGACTTGTTGTCTCAGATTTCATTTTCATGAAAAATATCCAAGTATGTCTAGAATGATCATCCACCACAGTAAAAAAATATCTATAACCAAACATAGATGGTACAGATATAGGCCCCCATATATCCATATGTAGTAAATTGAATGGTGCATCAGATTTAGACACACTGTGAGGAAAAGGCAATTTCTTCTGTTTTGCCATATAATAAACTTCACAAGGATCAGTTGTCTTATTACATTTGATGAAGGGAAAGTACTTATTCAAATGAATTAATCTGTCATGTGAGGAATGTCCGAACCTTAGATGCCAGATATTATTCCTAGTAGAATTAATAGTGTTTACAGAATGAAAAGGAATACAAGAACAAGTATTTGAGCTGAGTGTGTAGAGACTAGCTTCCAATCTAGCTGTACCAATCATCTTCAAGGTGATGTTGTCCTGTATGTGACAAGCATCACAATCAAAAATTAATTTGCAATCATTAGTTCTGACCATCTTTGACACAGATATCAAATTGAAGGAGAAATTTGGTACAAACAGAACATCTGTGAAGTATAATTTCTCAGAAATAATAAATGTCCCAGCTATATTAGTGTTCATTTGAGATCCATTTGGCAGCTTAACATTTATAGGCCTTATTCTTCTATGATACTGAAACAATGACATAGAATGACACACATGATCTGTGGCTCCTGTGTCCAATATCCAATTACCCGAATTAGCATGTTTAGCAAAAGCACAAACAGTACCTGATATATTTGCTGGCTGAGTCACTGTGTGGTTAACACTGTGGTGCATAGCAGATTGATTCAACATAGCCAATATGGCTTTGTGCTGCTCAGGTGTAAAACTCAGCTTTAAGGAATCCTCCATATCTTCCTTCTGCCTGAGTGATCTAACAGACCTCAAATCATCTTCTATTTTATCTTCAACTATGAAATTATTGGCACTTGCAGTCTTCTGAAAATTTGGAGGATGTCCATGCTTCTTATAGCATGTATCCACCATATGGCCAACTTTATTATAGTGAGAACACACCTTTGTGCTTTTGCCTCTGCCACTTCCACTCCTTCCACCTGAATTTGATCCTTTCCCACGAGTTCCTTTGCCTCTATAACCCCCATCACTGATATTTAAGAAGATTCTTGGCTCCTCAAGTTGAGTGATCAACTGTCTTTCTTGTTGAATGAGTAGAGAAAACACCTTACTTATGTCTGGGAGTGGTTCCATGAGCATGATCTGAGATCTCATAGCTGAATACTGCTCATTTAAGCCTTTAAGGAACCTAATTACATAGTTATTCTCCCTATAGGATCTAATTGTAGGAATCAAATTGCAGGTACAATTAATCTGACATGTACAAGAAGGAATAGGCCTAAAATTATCTAACTCTTGCCAAATTCCTTTCAGACGAGTGAAGTAAGTGGTTATAAATGTATCTCCCTGTTTATGT
Organism: Ormosia semicastrata; assembly: GCA_029884595.1. Classification (NCBI taxonomy): domain Eukaryota; kingdom Viridiplantae; phylum Streptophyta; class Magnoliopsida; order Fabales; family Fabaceae; genus Ormosia; species Ormosia semicastrata. The sequence continues at coordinate 42,879,026 of JAQQTO010000059.1, forward strand.
AAGTATAATTCTTCCTGCAACTCAGAAATACGAAATATATCACCTTGATAGTATCTATTTTTAAGATCTTTCCATACCTCACTGGCAGTCTCCATCCAAAGTACACTCTGCATAATGAGAGGCTCCAATGAGTGTAATATCCATGATAACACAAGTTCGTTGCATCTGCTCCAAATCTTGTGATTGGGATCTCCAACAGGAGGCTTAGGTAATGAGTCATCAATGAATTGATCCATGTTTTTCGAACTTAATGCCACCATCATTGCTCTTGACCATTGGTGATAATTTTCACCATTCAATTTATCAGAAACCAGTACAGCTCCTGGATTCTCGTTCTGAAGCAAATAGTAGGGACTAGTGAAATCAATAGTCACATTCATAGCTCCAGCCATCAGAAATCACTTCTTCAATCACAGAAGATGAACACAAATGCAATTGAATTCTGAAAGATCAACTGCACAAAGATTAGCAAGAAATATGATCAAGAATCAACTATATCACAATTGAATCAGATCAAGAATTAGTTAGGGCAAACTCGTATGTAATTTCTAATTGAAACAAGAAAAATCCAATCAAGAACAAAATGCAAATCTCTAAATCAAACAATTGAGAAAAAGCGAATCATGAAACAAAGAATCAGAGTTAAACAGCGGTGATCAGAACCCCTTAGGAAATAGAGGCTCTGATACCATGTAAACTTTCACTCTAAGAATCATGAAGAAGATTGAATGAGAAAAGAAGAAGGAGGCTCAACTATTCTGCAAGAGAAAATTATTCTCATTCACGCACCAATAACAGTATACATGATATGTATATATATAGAAAGCTACCCGTAACTAACTGCCATAATTAGCCCAACTAACTAACTGAATTATAATAATTAGCCAACTAACTGAAACTAACTATATTAGTTAACAATCGGTGATTAGCATTTTGCTATGAAATGTTAGGATGATACAAACATAATTATTGCGGAATGTGTGCTATATATTATAATGAAAATAATAGCATTTTTCAAAGTGTGTAGTTTTCTATTTATTTACTTGAAAATATATATAGGGTGAGAGGATGGTTGCGTCTATTTACAATAAGCTTAAGTCATGCATTTGTCATGAACAGACAATAACTAAGTGAGTCAACTCCTGTTAATAAAGTGTATAGTCACTACTATATATGCATAACTCATGACTTTATTTTAGTTTGGCTAATCTCATCTAAACTTTTTTTTGTATTAAAATTAATTAGATAAAACTAAAATTTATTCTTACATGCAATGTAATTTTTATAAACAAGTATAATTAACTTTGCTTGTAAGGTTTAGGTTTGATTTCCATTACCAACAATTTTTCTTTACGATCTGTTTGTACCACTATAAGTTCTTATTGATGTTGATAGCATGTCTTGGCATTGTTGGAATGGACTGGCCTCCGGCCCTTCCCCATTAACTTCTCTTTTTTTACCTAAAAACCATTACACTTATAGTAAATAGTGTATATAAAATTATCATTAATTTAAATATAATGGAAGTAATGTTATTCCACCAACCCAAATAAACCTCTTTCTTTTTGTTTAAATTTATTTTGCCTTATGTAGTTTAGGACAATATTCTTGTGCCACTCTTTTATTCACATTATTCTTTGTAACATAAACTCTTTGAGAAAATATATTTTTATCATTGGAATATTGCACCGCTGATATCATTCTAACATTTTGTTATCAAAGTGCCCATTATTGCTTTGATTTAACAAAATAGTTAAGGGTGTGCGGCGGATTGAGTCAAGTTATAAATTTGTGGGTTTTAACCTAACATAATTCATAAAATATGAGGTGGGTTGGGTTGAGTTCTCATATTGGAAAAAACTTCAATCTGTAAGGTATGAGTCAGATGATAGATTTAGAAAGTATCGACTCACGTGAACTCAACCCACCAAGTAATTTTTTTTAATAAAAGTTATTTAGTTATAGTGACAATTTATGTTACTTTTTCCATGACTTTTCAATAGTATCAATTAAGTTTAAGTATAAGTATTGTGATTACATTGAGAATGTAACTAAGAAAATTGTGATAAAAAACTCATAATTAAAACATTTGATAGACCATTGTGATTAAAATCTAATGGATGACTTGGATGACAATCTTGAGAAAATTGATAATGATATAAATATTATCTCAATCCATATTCTATATATGATGACATTAACTTTAATTAGTTAATGTAGTTTGCTATTTATACTTTTTAGAACATGATAGTTTACTTTAATTAATTTTATATTTATGTTAATTTAGTAAGACTTATTAAGTTTATTTAGCTTATTTTAACTTATTTTTTATTTGTGTAAAACTGGTTATGTGACTTTTTAATTTATTTAGGACATTTGTTATTTTAATTAAAACATGTTATATGTAACAAATTTTTGATTTTGTATATTAACATCTATTTTTGTAAGAATTTTTTGTTTAATATATATCGGACTCATAAGTTTGACTCAACCTAATCTAACCTACTCTTAAACAGGTTGGGTTTGGTCGGGTTGAAAGAAAAAAAAATTTCTCGACTAAATCTAACTCATCCAACGGACACCCCCAAAATAGTAGTATTACATAACGACTTTGTGCTAACGGAATTAATCACGAGAGAAAAAAGTAACAAACTTGAAAATTGAAACTTGAATGGAGAATTTTTGTGTCCACATGGAGGAAGAGTTTTTCATCCTCCAGGATCATCTAGCACCATTAAAATAGTGTGTATAGTTGGTGAGACCCCTAAAAAATAGAGGGCGATGATCTATTATGAAAGAATTTTCCGGGAGGAGAAAAGAATCTCTCAACTTGAAATTATAGGGAAGACCAAATCACTCGATCTTAATCCTTCTTGACACCAAGCTTGGCCAAAAAATGAGCACAACTATTTCCTTTCACACAATATGCGCACCAGGACCATGCCCCAAGAAGCAGCCACCAACTGGTTAATGTCATAAATGACTCCAGCATAATGGTGCAAGTCAGAATTAGGTTGATGGTAGAGGCAGATGGCTTCCAACTAATCTGACTCACAAACAACGTTTCTACAGACTGCGTTGCAGACCATCTGGAGGCCACGTCTGATATCAGTTGACTCCGCAAGAAGGTTTGTAGTGATACCAATATTGCCGGAGAAGCCAAAATTTAAATAATTCTATAAAATTTTCATTGTTTTGTTTCATTAGAAATTTCTGCTGAGAATGTTTTCTGTTATCTTGTAAGAAAAACTTTTTATATCAATATTATAAATTAACAGCTAGCTTTGATTAATAAAACACCATATCTATTTCATTTGTCCATTTTATACACCTAAACTTCAGATTAACAATGCCTGCATGGTAGAAAGATACAGGTTTGTTTCCATTTAGCTTGTTTAAAAATTAAATTTAGTTAATTGGAATAACCGCATTTGTTAAAATAGGTCTAGAATAACTCTAGAACATGAAGGACAACCAATCAGCAGAAAACAAATTGAGTCCCCATTCAATATCATCTCCCGACAAAACATCATATCTTAAGCTTGCCCTCAGAATAACTAAGGAATGATAATTTCAGTAACACGTTGGGAAGCAGACATTTTGGGCACAGTACAATTGTTAATCATTAATTCGTTATAACTATTGAATTTACAATCTCAAATTCAATTTTAAAATTCACACCCGCCACAAGTATGTTTAAGTAGCTGTGCAAGCATCAAATCTAACGGAGAAAAAAAACGGGGATAGAAAACCCAAGGATCATGTTAAGTAAATGTGCATCTCTAAATACGTTAAAAATTTGCCATGTATACCAATTAATGGCCAATCTCCCTCCAAATTGCCACTTCTCCATTGGAGGAAGACAATTTTAATTTTTTTTTTTTTGGTACATGAAGATAAAATTTTCTTTACCAATCCCATACTTACTCATGAATTCTGTCCTTCTCTAATGTTCAAACTTCGAAATAAAAGTACTATTGACAGCAAAATGGATGGACGAAATATTCCTTTGCCAATTACAGATATAACAGTTCCAATATTCAAAATCTGACAGATTATGTCCCAAAATGAATATGTTAATGTACGTTGTCAAGTTCTAATACATTAATCTTCATCTGAATTACTATCTTCAGACATCTTTCCTATGTTATTTGATACATTTTTATCCTGCATGTAAGCAAAAAGATAAGTGCGAGGTAGCTGGCTAGCATACCAGTAACATACGACCATTTTAAGTAGATTCTTACTGGCATTTTGTCCCAAGCCTTTAGTCTTGAACTTGTCAACATATAATTATCTCGTAATGTGCCCAAGCAGGCTCTTCACTTTCTACCCTTGCCTGTGCTTGCATTAGCCTACATATAAAAAACTCAAGAAGTTTGAAAATTGAGCAACAGATGGAAACTACCTCATTTAGCATGGCTTCCCATCTTACTCTTACATTTGTCACAGTTTATTGAAGAAACATGAAAATTGTATAGGGTAGCTAAATTTGAAAGCAGTGTTTTAAAACTGGATCAGACATCAAACCGATAAGGCCACCAGTTTAAGGTTCAACCAGTTCAATTAGTTTGACCATTGATCAGACCAGATAAAATATAAAAAATTTAAAAATGGATGTAGACTGAAAAATGGCTTTAACAACATTATACTATTTTAGAGTTCATAAATTTATAGTTTAAACAGGAAATACATTATTTATATAAATTTTTATGAACTAGAATTTATAATTTTGTATTTCTTCCACTTCACCCTTGTTTTTTTTACTGATTTAATCCCCTCTAACCCAGTTTTCAGCAGTTATGACCAGTTTTTTTACCATGTTCTGGTTTTTGGGGCCAGACAACAATGGAAATTAGGCCAGCCGAGCTGGTCAATCTGGCTGGTCTGATCCAGCTTTTAAAACGCTGCTTTAAAGTAACCATCAAGTTGTTAAAAAAGTCAGCCTCCAATTAAGAATTGACACTAACAGGGAAGAACGCACGTAAGTAAAAGAAATAACCTTTGCAGAGGTGCCGATGGCTGGCAGTGATGGCTTGCCTATCTCTGAAAAGAAGGCTTCTTTAGTCCGCTTTCTTATCTCTGAAAGCATACACAAACTAGATAGTTAGAATTGGACATACCTCACATTTTGAATACATAACCACTGCCTTCATGATGGCTAAACTCACTGAAAATTATAAGTTCGTGATTAGTGATTTTCATATAACTTTTCACCAATCCAAACTCTGAAGAAGCTACTGAGAACAGAATGCAGTCTCAAGTGTACATATTTATTGATATAAATTTGGCGAAGAACTGAACTAGAATGATGGTTAACTTAAAAAAAAAATTAATCATCTATGTTAAACTTCGACATGAACAAGGTATCACTATTTAGGGAAAAAGCTATTATCAAGTAAATAATTAATAACAAACACCATAATATGCAATTTAAATATAAAACAGATATCATTGCAGTCCCAAAATGAAGCATGTCCAGGAGAGTTGGAATAACAGAAGACAGAAAGATACATTAGATAATTTAGATCACAAAGCTTTATCTGATTTACCAGATCTAGCAGTTTTACGCACATTTCTATAGTTGGAACTTGGAAGCTAAATTTGAAGTAGCATAATTAAGTCAAGAGGATAAGAAACCACTGGAAAATAGTCCCACTTCTGATGGGATTTTGCCACTTTGCATGTGGCCTGTGTACTAGTATAGTTTACTCATTTTTCAGAAATTTGGAAAGTTAGAAACTAGAATGTAATTGGGCATTAAATTGCTCCTGCTCTAATGAATAAACTCTAGCAAATTAAGAATTTCCACATGAGATCATGGTTGTTATTAACTTATTCTTAAAGTGTGATATCATGATCTAGGCATATAAAAACAAATAACAAATGAGCTCACTATCACTATCAACAAATTGCAGTAGTGCTGGCTGGAATGGAAGTGCGGATTTTCCAGCTAGATAATATAAACTAACATTAATCCTGCAGATAAGATTTCTTTTTCTTTTCTTGATTCAGTTAAGGCTGCAAGTGTATCAGAATTATTTACGTGGATTTTTATGTGTTTTTTATTTTTGTTGCTACAGCATTAAACAGCTTACCTTTTGCATCTTTACTCCTTGAGGGGTCCAACCCCTTCGGAGCAATTTGTGCCTTGTTGACCTGCAACAGGTGTGAATAGAATCTCCAGTTTAATACTGATAAAGTTACAAAGCACCAGAGAGAGAGAGAGAGAGAGACTAGAAATGGAACCAAAATTGGTTAAATGTTAAGTGAAAACTTACAGCATTGAACAACTTGACCATTGAACGCAATCCGGCATGATGCATGGCCAAACAATAGTCCAAGTAATAGAAGAATGCAAATCAGACAAACAAAAGTCATAAAACTCTATTTAAAAGAAAAACCAACTCAATTACCTCCTTTTGTAGCAACACTTAAAAGAAACTTTTCATTTGAGTCCACATAAGTAACAGGTTTGACATGCCCCTTTTCTGCTAACTGTATCAAGCGATTAGATCACTAGTCAGTATGATTGCCAGGTAGGGAAAATTTTGGGGGACAAAGAACAGAAGATACACATAAATTGTCAACAAGTTATAGACACGCTAAGTACACCAGCAGACTACACACTAATTGGAATAATATTGAAATCACAATCAACTTGAAAGTTGAAATTACCGTATATTTTTCCTTTTTTGCCTCTCCCTTGTTCTTGCGTTCTGCTTCTTCTTCTGCAAGCTTATCTACAATAATTTTCTTGTGCCCCGATAATACTGGACCCTAAAGAGCTATGAATGTCTTAAAAAATCATTTTCATTGCTTTATATAACCATGTTGAATAAGCACCTATCATACCAATGAGTCATCAGAAACACTTTTATTTATGATATTCCTCAAGGCCATATTAAATGCTCTACAACCTTGAGTGAATTTTGTGATTCTTGGCAGAATTTCACCATAATCTTCTCTTTCATCTTCAGAGACGTGATTGTTCATATCCGTTACATTCTTATTCCACACTTTTTGTTCTCCTGCGGCTCCTTCGTCTTCACAAGGCTCTTCACTTTCTCTGTCATCCTCATTGTTTTTATTGGTGATTGATACCAGACTTCTTCTAGCCCCCATGGCAGCAGGGACATCAACCTCATATTCATCACCATCAGAATTATACTCACGTGCTCGCTTACGAAAAAGCTTCTTCATTTTTAGGTCTATTTTAACTTTCTTTGGTCCCTGAAGTGGTGGCATCACATTTGATTTCTTACTTAACTTTTTAGGACCTTGCTTTTTACCCAGCTTCCTCTTTCTCGGAGCTTTTCCAGGTTCTAGCAACTGCAATTCTTCAGCCATGAACTGTTATATGATTCAACCTATATCGCAAATTAAAACCCATATGATATTATTACAGACCAGAAGCAAGTGAGCATCACCATCCACCAAAAAAAAAATTTTGATATTTAAATCTAAACACATTGTTGTAATTTTCATTTTCTTTGGAGGAATCTGGGTATCCCTCCTTACCTAGGAAGCATACTGCAATGGATTAGTTTATTTTGTGTTCAAAATAATTTATAATCAAAATCTTAAAGAGCTTTTGGGAAAATATAAAAAATAAATTTCCCTAAAATTTAAGCTAAACCAAACATGAATTGTATCCCAAATGATTTGCATTTAAACTACGGAGGAAGGGTTTGAGTGAGTGAGACATTTCATCAAACACATTGTAAGCAACTTATCATCACAGAACCAATCAAATACCTCTGGCTGTACTCTCTTTTCAAATGGTTCCAGCCCCAAATACTCCTCAGAATCAGAATCACAATCCCAACATTCTCCTAGTTGCTCTAAAATCTAATGCTTTTCTCCCCTTCTAATCAACTTCCTCTTATAGGCGTAGCAAACCTTTCCTCACAAGCACACAACGTTGGAGGTCGTTACAAACCACTCTTACGTTGTTTTCATGGGCTTTCGTGGTACAAATGGGTTCATGAGTCACAAACATGGTTCAAGTTGATTGGGCCATATGGTAACGGGATTAAAGAAATTTATTTTGGCCCTTCCTTTTTTTTTTAACATTTTTGCTTTCAAATGAAAGTAATATATTTTTAATTAATTTTATTTTTAAATTTATCTACAAAATGTTTTTTAATATATATTTTTTATTTTTTGAAATTTATCTTAAAAATATTATCAAGTTGAAAATTTAATATTTAATATTATGTTTAAAAATTCATATTCATAAATGGAAGGAAAATTTAATATTTTTTTGTTTTTCCATTAAATATATCTATATTGTTTACATTAATTGAGTTTCATTTCATATTTTATCTCATATATTAAACTATAAAATTATTCTTATGTCATTTTCTTACTAACTCTACCAAATTGTAAAATTAAAATAAAATTATCATTTTAAGCTATTAATTTTTATTCTTATTTTATAGAATTTTATTATTTTATTATTTGCACCAAAACATATCATTAGTTTCCCAGTGATGAGTAAGGAGGAACAAATAACCGAAAGTAAGGCCCAAAGAAGAAAGAAATAAGGTCAGCAGACCTGGCACTCGGCAGTGCAAAAACTGAAAACAAAGGCTTTCGAGCGCGTCTGCAATAGCCAATAGCGTTACCTCCTGATGAAGAGAGCAGGTGCTTGGGTGTTCATGGGACGCATTGGAATTCAAACCCAATCTAATATTTTGGTTAAACTAATTCTTTGGATCATGTTTGATGAGAGAAAAATGATCATCTTATACCTCAAAAAAAAGTGTAAATACTGTTTTATTATTTTGAATGGATGTAATTGAGTGAGAGAAAATAATAAAAAAAATTATGTATAATAAATGATATTATATGAAATGTAAAAAAGAATGTATATATTGTTTGAAGTAAGAATATAATTGTTGTTGATGATAACTTGACAAATGAGTTAAAATGAATTGATTTGATAATAAAATAAATTGTATAAATATAAATTTTTAAAATAATTTATATTCATATAAATATACTATAATATTATGTAAAAAGTATTAATTTAAATTAAAAAATTATATTATCTATTATTAATTATAAAAAAAATTATAAATTTTAAAATATTTCATAACACTAAATCAGATTATGATAAGTCAAAATATAATCATAACTCAACCTAAAATTTCCCTAAATTCAATTCATAAAACTAAAACTAAAACTTATCTAAGTTAATTTTGAATCAAGATGAGTCGTTAAGACGCATCAAATTTTGAATACTACTAAGTATATGTGTGTACGTTATTAAGAATTTTGGGACCTCATCATCGAGACAGAGACAGAGACAGAGACAGTGGAGCACTAAATCTGACTCAAGTCAAGTCTGAACAGAAAGTAATCTAGGTGAGGTGACTGGTGTGGTAGGGTGGGGTTAGCTCACTTGCTGGAATCCCAAGGCAAGAGTGCTGTAGGTTTTTTTTTTTTATCAGCCAAGAGTAGTGTAGGTTAAGTTAGCGTTGAGGTGTGTGATGGGAAGGTTAAGTAAGTTTTGTGGTAATTTTAGATTCAATTTATTGATTAAATTAGTGGGCTAGGTAGAAGGTTTTTTTTTTTTCTTCGTCAACACAATTTAATCCAACTCACTTAAAACTAAGTTAAGTCAATTTGTAAGTCTTATATACATTAATTTTTTTTTCATATAAAATAAATATTAAAATACAAAATCAAAAACTTATTACACATAATATATTTTAATTAAAAATTATTAATATCCTAAAAAATTAAAAAGTTATATAATATATCTTATATAAATATAATAAGTCTCAAATAAAATAAATAAATATAAAATTTTTATTAAATTAACGTAAGTTTAAAATAAACTAAAATAAATTAAAAATTTAAAAAATTATAAATAACAAATCATATTAGTCAACTAAATTTAATGTCATCATATATATTATATAGATTTACATAATTATTTATTTCATTCTTAATTTTTTCAATATATTATTAATCATCCAAATAATCTATTAAATTTTCATTGCAATAATTCGTTAAATGTTACATGAATTTTTCATCTCAATCTTCTTGGTTGATCACATCCTCAATGTGATCAAAATAATTACATCTAAATTTAATTGCCACTATAGAAAATTCAAAGAAAAGTAACTTGAGATGTCACATTGGTTAAACAAGTTTTTCTTTAAAAAAAAATAAAGAGTAACTTGAGTGAGTTGAGTTAGTGTGAATTAACACTTTTCAAATTTGTTATCCTACTAATATCTTATAGATTTGAGTGTTTTTTAATCTAATTCAACTCACGAATCTAATTTAACCTACTTTTTTTGGAGTTGAGTCGAAATTTGTGGATTTATTGGTTGGTGAAATATGCTTGACACCCTTTTACATGTAAGTCTTAGGATCTTGGTATCAATCGTTCTGCTAGCTGCACTGCTACTACACAATGCCATTATCGTCTTTTTCCATAGTTTACAAGATGGGTATTATACGTTTCCTTTTTATCCAAATTTATATCATAGAAATTAATATAATCCTACTTACATGACGAAGAGACTCAATATTTTATATATGTATATGAATGACTCACTTTATAAATTCAAAGCATCAGAATCCAAAAAAAAAAAAAAAAAACAATAAATTGAGGTAGATCTTCAAGCTAAACACTAGACTCACTTATCTCTAATAAAGTGAGCAAGTGCATCTGCCACCTTATTACACTCCCTAGGAGTAAAACTTCAATCAAACATAAAAAACCAAGAAGCATACAAGACAATATCTCTTAAAATGCTGCCATCAAACATAAAAAACCAAGAAGCATACAAGACTATATCACTTAAAATGCTACCATTATAGCTACGGTCGTCATCTCCAAAAAGAATGCCCTCATAGACCTTTTTGGAATCCCTTCAACATAGATTTTCCGGAAGCCCATCTCCCAAGCAAATAACAATCCTTCCCTTGCTGCTAATAGTTCTCCTCGGTGGACATCTGAGCAACCATGAATTTTATGAGCTCTACCTGCAAAGAAATCAACCTTGGAATCTCTAACAACAATGCCAATTCCTAACACATTATCCTCAGCCAAAATGGAAGCATCCACGTTGACCTTGTAGATATCTCCTCTAGGCTTCTTCCAATGAGCTTGATTAGCGTGGTTTACAGCACCACGATCATGCAAACCTTTAGCCCTCTTGGATGATTTCAATTGAATCAAAGCTTCCAAACCAATCTCTGCTGAAGCCTTTAAGGACTTTCCTAGCCAAATCAATTCCTCATATTCCAAGTATGAAACCATACCATTGAAACAGTTCCCAGCTGCTCCAAAGATAGAGAACTCATCGAAGCTATGGACCTGTTATACCAACCATACAACTAAGAATCACCAAACATAATTCCATCATCTGCTGAGAAAACAACGTTCCTGGTATATAGGCAAGTTAAAAATAAGTGGCTTAAGCTTTCCTCCTCATTTCCACATAGATAGCAGCCCCCCTTCACCATAACTCCTTTCACCGCAAGACGTTCTTTAGTTGGGAGGGCACGTATGGATAATCTCCATAAAAAGATTCGAACCTTTGGCTGAATATTCAACTTCCAGACTTTTTTCCACCAATCTGCATGATTCTCGAGTTGTTCCACCAACTGGAAATTTTGCGAATTCCTGGTTGCTCTATCTCTGATCTTCTTGTCCCAAGCAGGCAAGCATACCTATATGCGCTCTTAACTGAAAACATTCCTCTCTTCTCATAGCATCAAAACATTGCATCCCCCTAATGACCTTGATTAGGGATGTCCAGCGGATTGGGTTAACCTATCAACTCGTAAGTTTTGACTCAATTCAACCTATAAAATACAATTTGAGTTGAATACGCAAATTGAGTCGAGTTGAAAAACATTTCACCTCGTAAGGTGTGAATCGAGTAACAGCTTAGAAAATATCAACTCATGCAAATCCAACACATCTAAGTATATTTTTTTAATTTATTATAAAAGTCATTTAATTATAGTGACAATTTATTTTACCTTTTTATAACTTTTTTTAGTACTAATTAAGTTTGGGTGTAAGCATTATGATCACATTAAAAAAAATAGTGATTAGAAACTCATAATTAAAGCATCTAACTAATCATTGCGATAAAAATCTAATAAATCACTTAGATAACATAATATCTTGAAAAAAATAAGAATAAAGTAAATGATTATATCAATTTATATTTTATATGTGATGAAATTGATTTCAATTAACTAATGTATTTGTTATTATAACTTTTAGGACATGTTAACTTACTTTAATTTATTTTAGATTTCTATTAATTTAGTAAGACCTATTAAAATTATTTAACTTGTTTAGACTTTTTTTTTTGTATAAAATTGATTGTGTAACTTTTCAATTTATTTGGGACATATGTTATTTTTAATTAAGATGTGTTATGCATAACGAATTTTTAGGTTCGTATATCAACATTGATTTTAGCAGAAATTTTTTTGTTTAATATATGTCGGATTCACAAATTTGACTCACTACCCAACCCATTCTTGAACATGTCAGATTGAAGAAAAAAAATTTCTCAACCCAACCCACAGATTTAATGAATGAGTCGAATCTAAAAATGCCCCAAAGCCCACCAAATGGACACCCTTGACTCAACGGAATTTCCAGAATATTATTTATGTCTAGTTCTGTAAAATGATCTCTCAATATTTGTTCCTTCCACCGTTTAGGATTCATGCTAAGCAAGTCAGCCACTTTCAGAATTGTACCATCGTTTCCCTGGCAATTTTGCACCCTATAATTATCAGCTTTAGGGATCCATGGGTCCTGCCAAAACATTGAGATCCTGCCCATCTCCTACCCTCCAAACCATTTGAAGAACTTCCCTTCCTTCCATAAGGCTTCTCCACGTGAAGGATGGAAAGTGCCAATGTGAGCATTTAGAAAATTCCCAATTGGAAAGTAGTGGGCTCTAAGAATTCTTGCTATTAAAGAGTCCGAGTTATGAATTAATCTTCATGAATCTTGCTTAGCCAACATAATAAGATTAAAGGTATTGAGGTCGCGAAAACCCAAAACACCATTCTCTTTGACCAACAAAGTTTATCCCAAATAATTCAATGAATCTTCCTGTTATCCTTTTGATCTCTCCACTAAAACTTAGACATCATATTTTCAAGTTCCTTACATAGCGAGACAGGAACTTTAAAACATGACATTGTATATGTGGGAATTGCTTGAGCCACTACCTTAATAAGAATTTCCTTTCCATCTTTTGAGAGAAATTTTTCTTTCCAGCCCTTGAGCCTCTTCCAAACTCGATCTTTTAAGGATTGGAGTCATATTTTGATCTACCCACCATCGTAGGCAAACCTAGATACTTCTCTAAAAAAGCCACTCTTTGAACATTGCTAGCCTTCATCACTCCTTTTAGTTTCCATGTTTACATTAAGACTAAATAGCAATGCTGACTTATCAAAATTCACCTGCTATATATCCTGAGGCTTCACCATATAGCCCAAGAATGTTCAAAATTGTATTCCAATCCTCTATTGTAGCTTTAGAAAATATCAAATTGTCATCAACAAAAAAATAAGTGTGATACCATCGAAGTAGCTCTACACACTCTCAATCATGAAAATATTCTCAACTGTTCTACTTGGGAAAAGAGATAGGAAAGACCTTCAGCACACAATACAAATAAGTAAGGGGAGAGAGGGTCCCCTTGTATGAGTCCTCTCTGGGGAGCAAAGTTATCACTAGGGAATCCATTCAAGAGAATAGAATATGACATCGTTCTGATACACCCCATTATTCTGCTAATCCATCCCTCATTGAAGTTTATCTTCCTCATCATGGCTTCTAGGAAAGGTCATTCAACTCTATCATAAGCTTTACTCATGTCAAGTTTCATGGCTAGGTACCCTTCCCTTCTAAATCTCTTGTTCCTTAGACACATAGACTTAATATTAGTTTGTGCTTATAGGATTTTATACATATACCTAGACCTAGAGTTTGGTCTTTACTGATACCTCTAATTAAGACATAGACTATATCTTAGTTTTTTTTTAAAAATGTTATTTCCTTTTTTCATATTGGAGGTATAATTAAGCATCTAAGTAAGTAAGGAAAAACAAGTGTAGAGAATCATACCACCAACATTAACATTACACTCAAATCTTAAAGACTTGAGTTGTTGTTATGAGATATTCTTGTGCACATACAGATGTAACACGTTATTTTTACACATAAGAGACAAAAAGTTAATTAGAGAGAAAAAAAAAGAGTCTCACTAAACTCACTCATCATAAAAAATCATCATCTTTCTCTAATTTTTTGTGAGTGTGTATAAAAATAGTGTGTTACATTTATGTGCAACCAAGAATTTCTCTCATGTTAATACAAACTCGTTAACTCCAAAAACACGTAGTTTTCTTTTTTGACAAGCCAAAAAAAATATATATTTCATGAGTAGTCTTTTGAAACTCTTATTTTTTAAACAAAAAAGTTACATGTTAAGACACTAATAATAAGTCTATATATATATATAAACGGAGAGAGTATGCTGAATTTAAGTATACACATGTAGTAATGATCAATTGCAAACTCAAAAATGTAAGTAGTATGCGAACTTATCTTAAGGTTGGATGTTTTTGAGTGAAAGGAAAGGGAAGGAAATTTAAAGGAGAGAGAAGAGAAAAAAGGAGATGAAGGTGGAGTTATTTCTCATTGATTGTATTTTTTTTAGGGAGGGGGGTACACCTTGATTGTATGTTTAAGTGAGGGAAAGATGCGAATGAGAGTTATTTTTCCCTATTTAAATTTTAAGTCTTTCTACATCCTTATTACCCCTCAAGTTGAGGGAAAAGATTTTGGAGCTTTTGAGGGATAGACTTTGCAATTTCAATTGTATCCGTAGGTACCCAACCAACTACTTTGCACAGAGTGCAGGATTTCTACCATTTCATGGGACTTGAGTTGGGTTAATGCGGATAGGATACTCAGACACAATCCTCAGGATTGATTGGTCATTTAGGATAGCTATTTGTGTTGTATATTTTACTTCCTCATTTATTGTAAATAATAATTGAACATATCAAGGATATCAGGGAGAAATTGTAGGCCATAGTTTAGGACGCGTATACTTCTGTACATGTATATATTTGGCAATTGTTCAATGGAATGATACACGATTCTTCCATCATAATCTTGTTATGGTACCAGAGCTTTCAAGATCCTGGTGAGAACGTGCGACAGAAACAAAATTTTCATCATGGCGGATGAGAAAGTTGAGGAAACCAAAATTGAGAAGAAGATCGATTTGGTGAAAAAGACTCCTTCACCATATGATCTGCATGCGAATGATAATCCAGGAAACCTGATTACTCAAGTGCAGCTGAAGGAGAGAATTATGATGAATAGTCTAAGGCCATGCGTACCTCTCTCCGTGCAAGACGAAAATGGGGGTTTGTGGAAGGAAATATCTCGCAACCAAAAAAAGATTCTTCTGAATTGGAAGATTGGTGGACAATGCAATCCATACTCGTGTCATGGGTACTGAACACGGTAGAACCAAGCCTACATTCTACCATCTCATATCAAGAAAACGTGAAAGACTTGTGGGAAGACATCAAGAAGCGGTTCTCAGTCGTGAATGGACCACAGATTCAACAGCTAAAGGCGGAATTGGCAGAGTGCCGGCAGACGAAGATGACCATGGTGGCATACTATGGAAAGCTGAAAACCTTATGGGATGAACTGGCAAATTATCAGCAAATTCCTCTCTGCACTTGTGGAGGATGCAAATGCGATATAGGGAGCAAGTTGGAGAAACAACGAGAAGAAGAGAAAGTCCATCAGTTTCTGATGGGTCTAGACGATGCTTTGTATAGTACAGTTCGCTCTAATCTTCTTGCAACTGATCCTCTGCCTTCATTAAATCGAGTCTACGCCACTTTGGTGCAAGAAGAAAGAGTGAGAACCATGTCTCGTGGAAAGGAGGAACGAGGAGAAGTTGTTAGGTTCTTCGTACAGACACGTGCAAAGGGAAAAGGACTTGCTGAAACAAAAGACAAAAATATGATGTGCTCCAACTGTAATCGAACAGGACATGAAGCTGAAAACTGTTTCCAGTTGATTGGTTATCCTGAATGATGGGGAGATCGGTCACGAGGTGAAGAAAAAAATAATGGAAGAGGGAGAAGACGACGAGGAGCCACACTAGGAAGAGGCAGAAATGGGGGTTTTTGAGCCAATACAGTACACACCAATGGAGAATCCAGTGTTGCAGTAGCCAATGCTAACATGAATGCGCTGAGTGGGCTAAGTTTTGAGCAATGGCAAACTCTTGTGGATCTTTTGAATAATCACAAAGGAACCACAAATGACAAAATGACAGGTAAACATAGCGAGTGGATCATTGACACAGGCACTTCCAGTCACATGACAGGGAATTTGAAACTCTTATGTGGGTTGAGAGAAATTGCAGGATGTCCAGTGGGACTTCCAGATGGAACACAGGTGCTAGCCACTAAGGAAAGGACAGTGATACTTGATGGAGGATTGAAAATTGAGAATGTGCTTTTTGTGCCAACATTGAGCTGCAACTTGATATCTGTTTCCCAGTTAACTGATGAAACAAATTGTGTTGCCCATTTCACTAATGACTTATGTGCTATGCAAGATTGCATTTCGAAGATGCTAATTTGAGCGGGTGAATGAAGAGATGGGCTTTATTTCTTCAAGGGCATCAGAAATGAGAAGGCACACAAAGCCAGTGGAATCTGTCAGCTTAATCTGTGGCATCAACGCATGGGACATCCTTCTTTTAAGATCACTCAATCAGTGTCCAACATAGGCTGTGAAAGTAGTGAGTTGAAGAACAAACCATGTCATGTATGTTTCCGGGCTAAGCAAACTAGAGATGTTTTTCCATTAAGTACGCATGATGCTTCTAGTAGTTTTGATTTAATACATTGTGATTTGTGGGGGCCTTATCGGACTCCTTCTTCTTGTGGTGCTTCATATTTTTTGACAATAATGGATGATTTCTCTCGTGCTATATGGATTTATTTGGTCTCTGATAAAAGGGAAGTGTGACGTACTTTGATGAATTTCTTTGCATTAATAGAAAGACAATTTGATAAGCGAGTTAAAGTGATGTATAGTGACAATGGGATTGAATTTACATGTTTGAAAAATTATTTTCATGAACATGGGATAGTGTTTCAAACATCTTGTCCAGGAACACCACAATAGAATGGAAGAGTAGAAAGGAAACACAGGCATATTCTTAATGTTGCTCGTGCCCTGCGATTTCAAGGTAACCTTCCTATTTCTTTTTGGGGTGAGTGTGTTTTGACTGGATGATACTTGATTAATCGCACTCCTACTCCAGTATTGCGTGGAAAAATGCCATATGAAATGTTGCACAGTCAAGCACCCTTGTATGATCATTTGAAAGTTTTTGGATGTTTATGTTATGCACATAACTTGGGAAGAGGTGGTGATAAGTTTGCTAGTCGAAGTCGGAAATGTGTTTTTGTGGGTTATCCTTACAGAAAAAAGGGTTGGAAATTATTTGATCTAGATACTCAACTCTATTTTGTGTCTCGTGATGTTGAATTTTTCGAAACAGAATTTCCTTACACTCATAAAATTGAGGCAGAACGTGATGCATGTGAAAATCCACCCATAATGACTCATGTGTTGAATGGTGGTGATGATAGTGAGTCCGATGGTCAAATTAGCATGGAAGAAATACCAACCAATGATGTTGATACAGGTCCTGACGTGAGGGGGGGAATCATTGGCTCAGACAATGATGAATCTATAGAAGATTCAATTAATCCCACTCTCAATCTTGGCGCATCTGAGTCAGTTGGTCAAGACAATGTGGAGGAGTTGGGAAAAGGTCACCACATCAAGATTCCTTCTGTGAAGTTGTGTGAGTACATAACTCACACTGTGAAGAAGTTAAGCCCATCTCCAAGTCCGCCCCCTTCACAGCACTTTTCAGGTACTCCTTATCCTGTATCTCATTATGTAAGTTGTGATAATTTCTCTATAAAGCATCGCAGGTTCATTGCTGCTATTACCCTTGATCGCGAACCTGTCCATTTTGCTGAAGTAGTGCAAGACACCAAATGGAGACTTGCAATGTAGCAAGAACTCAAAGCTCTAGAAGGCAATGGAACCTGGTCTCTACAACCCTTGCCAGATGGGAAGAAACCTCTTGATTGTAAATGGGTGTATAAAATTAAGCATAACTCAGATGGCACCATAAAAAGATACAAGGCGAGGCTAGTCATTCTTGGGAACCATCAAAAAGAAGGAATTGACTATACTGAAACATTCGCCCTGGTTGTCAAAATGATCACTGTTCATCTTATTCTTGCTATCGCAGCAACAAAGAAATGGGAAATTCATCAGATGGACGTCCACAATGCTTTCCTTCATGGTGATCTACATGAAGATGTTTACATGACGCTTCCCCTAGGCTTCCACGCTTCTCAACCGGGTCTAGTTTGTAAATTGCATAAATCGCTGTATGGTTTGAAGCAAACTCCTCGTTGTTGGTTTGCCAAACTTTCATCTGCTTTGATGAACTTTGGGCTCCATCAATCAGGTTCTGACTACTCACTCTTTACTCTTCTTGTTCATGGAGTGCAAATGGTAGTCTTAGTGTATGTGGATGATTTGATCATATGTGGGAATAACTCCGCTGCAATCCAACGATTTAAAGAATATCTTAGCAAGTGTTTTCACATGAAAGATTTGGGGCATTTAAAGTGTTTTCTGGGAGTAGAAGTTGCAAGAAATCCGAGTGGGATATTCTTATGTCAACGTAAATATGCCTTAGACATAATTCAGGAAGCAGGTTTACTTAGTGCAAAACCCGTGGCTACACCTCTTGAGCAGAACCACCAGCTTGGCCTTGCTACTGGACGCTATCTTGATCAACCTGATAGTTATCGGTGCCTCGTTGGTCATCTCATCTACTTGTGCTTCACCAGGCCAGAGTTGTTGTAACACCCTAACTCTGATACCAACTAATGTAACACCCTAGCTAGGGCATCACATTTCTGACTTCCGACTCATAATCTGAAAATAAGTTCGCACAAAGTTTGAGTTATAAAATATGAGTTTCAAAATTTCTTCTTTTACTGAAACGTAAATTTACTGAAAATATTAGGTAATATTGTAAATCATATTTCAACTATTCATTATACAATATTGACACTAATTAATATCACAATTTAAAGAGAAATATAAAATTAACAGACTTATTTTTTTTCTTTTGACAGTAGCAAACCCCATGACAGGTCCTACTTAATAACACGGTACAACACTAACGAAAAACTTTAACATACTTATTCCTTTTTCTGTCCATCTTGATGCATCAGACATCTGTTCCTTTGTCAACACTGCACATCTTCGAGTCCTGAATGTCCACTCCTTATTGTTGTCACCAATCTCAAAGTATTTATCGCCCGTTATGTCTAAGACAACTCGATCTTTTTATTATTTGATTTTAACAAAGATGCATTAACACAAAGAAACAAGATAACAAAGAGGTGAGATCACCTACACCAATACCAATATGGCAGCACAGAGATAACACAAACAGCAAAATCATACAGATAGATCATACCATTATCATGCTATCAGCATTAATCAATTATCATCATCTAATCATTTATCTGTTTAATCATCATCCAAGTACTCAAAACAATTGTCATAGCCAATAACCAATATTCCTCAATTAATATATTGATATAAATGCTCGATTTATGCATATGTACAAAGACTCGATTTATCAAAAACAACTCCATGGAGGTTATCACAATTTCGAGAAGAATGCTCCGGTTAATTGTCACCTTAGCCCAAAGACAATCTCCCGGTCGTTGAAAAGAATCGTGTTCTTGTTTCGTATCGTCAATGCATTGCAATGATGGTGCATCGCTAAGTGGCACAGTGGTACTCGCCAATTTGTCACTGGTCGATCGCCGCTACTCGACGTCCCCAAGATCCATCATAGACCTCACTATCAATTCTCATTCCCTCTTCAACCACAAGGCCATAATAGCTATTAGCTATATTTTATACAATGCACGAATATATCGGTGTAAGTCCAACCCCAACGGTCAAATCTTTTCAATTTCATTCGCATAATGCACGAAATATATCTACAGTAAGTCCAACCCTAACGGCCAAATCTTTTCAATGCATGTATAATGCACCAAATCCAAATATAGACATCTCTTTCCAATGCATATAAAATGCACCAAATACTAATCATAGGCAAAACACGCCACTCTCTCATACAAAGCATTGTCCATACATGGTTAAACAAGAATTATATGTATTTTTAACACAAAATCATGTTATCATGTTTTCATAGTTATAAAACACTTTTGCCAGATTTTCACAAGATTGCGTGATAACATTTTCATTATGTTTTCACAATTCCAAAATGTTTAATTACGCTTTTCAAAATATCGTAACACTTCATTACGCTTTCAAAATTCTCAAACGTTTCGTTATATTTTCACAATACCGTAAAAATATTCTATTACTTTTAAATCACATAGTGATTTTTCAACAAGACATCAAATATTTAACTCATATAAAATATTTAAACGTAATTCAAATCACGTAGAAATATTTTAACATATTTTAAATCGCGTAGGAATATTTTACTATATTCTAAATCATTTTTAAGATACGTAAATCATTTTTCACCACAATTATATTGCTAAAAATATTTCTTAACCTTCAAAAATTCCTATTTCATCCTTTCTCAAAATATTATGACTTTGTACTTCATTTTTCACATTTTCTTACTCAAGAAAATATTTTTTTCACGTTTCTTTACTCAAGAAATTCATTTTTTAAATATAATCCACAAAATTACCTTTCCATTGATATAAATCAATATTTCAAATCTTAAAACTTCCAAACGTATTTCAAAATTTGAAAATAAGTTATACTTTAGTAAATTCTCAAATCACCATTATATTCTCCATTTTTCTCAAAGCATTTCCAAATTAACCTACTTCAAAATAAATTGAAATTTGAAAACATTTTCGTTTACAAAACTTAATTTTTCAAGTGAGTAAAATACTTTGATTCCCTTTTCAAATTTCTTGTATTAAATCAATTATATTTTCATTTGAAAAATTACTTTGTTTCATCAAAATCTAGGCATTACAAGCCTTCAAAAAAAATGGACATAACTATTGAAAATTTTCAAAATATTTTTCCTTCTAGATTGATATGGTTTTACACAAACAAAACCATTAAAGTTTTATTTTCAAAACCAAAGTACCGATTGGCCATAACACAAACTCATTTGTTCAAATTCATTTTCACTTTCTTTGCAAATCCTTTTTCATTCTTAGTCAAAAATCTTTTTCTTAATATATATTTTCTCAAAATCACTTTTTATTAATTTAGTCCTATAAAATCATATTGAGTTGATTTAATTATTATTTCTTAACTTTAAATTTCCTAACGTTTTCCAAAACCTAATAAATAAATTCTCTGTTAGAAATTTTAAGTTACAAACGTTTTCCTTTATATTTTTAAATCACTTCTAAAAATTGATTAATTTGAAGTTCAATACTTTCAATCTTCTTTTTCTTTTATTTATGAAAATTCCACTTCACTTAATTTATAACACTTAATTCTCTTTTCAAAAATCCTTATTTAAAAATTCTTGTATTTCATAGCATCAAAACATTTTTCTAAATTATCAAAACCTTATAGATAGCCATTGGAACCATGAAATATTTTTCTTCTAACTTAAATAAATTCCATTCTTGTTTCTACACAAAATAAATCAATGAAATTTCACTCTAAAATTTGTGTTCATGTTTTCTAAAAAAAACAAACCTTTAGTTCATTTTTCATACTCCTCAAATCAATCCAATTTTATTCTTCCATAACATATTAATTTGTAAACACCTATTTTGAGGTGTCTTGGCCGAAATTCTCATTGTTCTAGGGATCAAAATTTAATTTCCTTGTTCTTAAAAAATTTCAACATTGACCCAAATCAAGGCATCAAAATCGTAGTTCTTCCTTGGCCATTGGAACTAAGATCAATTTTCTTTCCATCCACACATCATGACATACATATATATATTTCATTATAAATATCACAAACATGCCATATACTCATCATGCATATTATAAGTATACTATCAAAGCCATAAAATTATGTAAAGCATATTAAGCATAGACAAAATATTCAAAGCACAAGAAAATAAAGCAAAGCTCATAAACACACAATTAATTATTACATGACCATGGATTGAAATTCTCACATGAATTCACAATCCATCAAATATAAGACCATCTCCCACCACCATACTTGGTTGGTGAGATGGATCTCCCTCTTACCTCTTGAAGATCCTCAAAGCTTCTTGATTTTGCTTCTCTTTCCAAGTCCTTCAACACCAAGGGCTTAAAAACTCAATAACTTGGCTCTTGAAGAAAGTCCATGAAGATGAATGATTTTGAGAAAGTTTCCAACATGAAAGTTGCTTAGAATATCATGTAGATTCAAGATCTATGGTTGGATGAAATTAAAAGTGATGGGTGGTGCTTTTGGTGGTCATGGCCGAACCATTTGGTGAGAAAATGAAGGAAAATGATTGTTTTGTGTTCTTGGCTTGGTTGAGTGATGAAGATGATGGAATTTTGAGAAGTTCCAAACATGAAAGTGTTTTAGATTGATGAGAGGATTCAAGATATGTAATTAGATAAAATTATGAAAGATTGGAAGTGGTTCCATGGGTGGTGACCGAATGCTCAAGGATGGAAAGAAAATGGTGTTGTTCTTGGTGTTCTTGACAAATTGGAAGAGAGAGAAGAGAGAGAATAAGTTAAGTGTTATAAAATGTGATACAAATGAAATCAAATGGCTGAATTGAAGTGGACAGCCGTAGCATTGCATGGAGAGAAAGAAGAAAATAATTTTGCTTTAGGAAAATGACCAATAATTGGTCAAGACATCTAATTAATGTCTTCAAGCTTTTTCTTTGGCCTAAAAAGGCTACTCCAACATGTCTCAACATGTCTCTTCTTCTTTCTTACTTCTTCAACCGTCCCCCCCTTCATCATGCAATCCAAAGGAAGCAAACAAAACAATAATGGTCATATTGACCATGACAAACAATAATGATCATTAATTTAGTTTGCATGGCTATTATTGGTGGTTCAAGAACCATGTAAAAGTCTCCCCAAGCTGCATGAAAATCGTGTGGCTCCTTGAGTATTTTAGGGAATTAATTGTTCTCAATTTACACCTAATTGCATGCTAATTAATTAAGTAATTAGTTAGGTTAAATTTCCTAACCAATCTTAACTAACATTCTAACTATATAACTAATTAATTAAACATATTATTTCATATATTATAATCTCTAATTAAAATTAGGATATTTAATTAAGAATTAGATTATAACAATTTAACATTTAATTTAGTTTACTTGGCTTGTTAATTAGACCATTATTTGAAGCATTTCTAGCCATTGATTAATTCAATGGTTAGGATTTAGGTAGACTTTTGATTTTTAGAAGACTAAATCTAAGTCATTGGATCCTTCTCCTTTAAATTCTAGCCATTAGATGTGTCTCCAAAATAAAGGGTCAAGATTACTTTTTCTTACTTTTAATCCAAGGGTCATAATTAGTCTTTACTACTTTTTAAGACCAAATCTCCACCCTTGATTAATTCTTCATCCAATGGTCATAAATGGTCCTTGTTACTTTACAAGACCAAATCTCCACCCTTGATCAATTCTAAATCCAATGGTTGTAAATGGTCACTTTATATAATCAAATTTACACCGTTGATTAAATTTACGGTTGATATTGAAGCTTGTCTAACTAAGTTTATTCTCACATCATTGATTAAATCAATGATGATTATCTTATGTTTCTTTATTAAATTTATTTCTTAACCGTTAATTGAATCAATAGTGGATATCTGTTAATTGAATCAATAGTGGATATCCAAACCACCAATGTTGACTTAAGCAATATAATTTCTATTTTTATCTACTAAAAATACCACGAAAGAATATATTTACTGTATTTTTATCTTCCGATAAATAAATACAGTACAAAACAAATTTTCTAAAACTGTTTCCGGATTCAGGTTTAGTAAGATCTCCTGTCTCCGTCTAAACAGTACAAATTTTTTCATGCGTAGAAAAATTTTCACTTTGTGGGACCCACATGGGCCCACGTAAGGTCACTTGGGTCCACCTAGGACCACTAGGCCCATATACAGTCAAAAAAATTCATAATCATCCATAAAAATCACAAATATTAAAAAACGTATGAAAATCAAGTCAGATTGTTAAAAATAATTAACAGTCAAGAGAAATAAATACAGAAAGATTTTCCCCAGCCCGAAAATTATTATTTTCCTGACACGGAGTAAATCATTCAAAATGATCAAATACGCTGACGGAATAAACAAAATAATTTTACAGTATCTAGAAATTACTAAACAGTAAAATTCTGTTAGCTATCAAAATTACTGTTTATAGGATAGGAAATTTTGGGGTGTTACAGTTGTCTTATTGTGTTCATACCTTGTCACAATTCATGCAACAACCGTGTGTGGAACATTGGAACGCAGCTCTTCGAATTGTGAAATACCTTAAAGGTAGTCCTGGTCAAGGCATACTTCTCAGCAGCACATCTGATTTTCAATTACATGGATGGTGTGATTCTGATTGGGCAGGTTGCCCGTTAACTCGGCGTTCAACCACTGGTTGGTTTATGTTCTTGGGTCACTCTCCTATCTCTTGGAAAACCAAGAAACAACACACTGTTTCTCGTTCCTCCATCGAAGCAGAATACCGCTCTATGGCTACTACCACTTGTGAACTTAAGTGGCTTAAGAGTTTACTATCTGATCTAGGCATTTCACATAAAGGTCCCATGCATGTTAATTGTGATAGCCAGGCTACCTTGCATATAGCCAAAAACCCAGTTTTTCATGAACGAACGAAGCACATCGAAGTGGATTGTCACTTTATTCATAATAAGATCCTTCAAGGTAATATCCAGCCATCTTATGTCACTACACATGTGCAATTGGCAGATATTCTTACCAAAGCTTTGGGATGACATCAATTCCAGACTCTACTTGACAAGATGGGCATTCGTAATCCGCATGCACCACCTTGAGGGGGGTAATGCGGACAGGATACTCAGACACAATCCTCGGGATTGATTGGTCAATTAGGATAGCTATTTGTGTTGTATATTTTACTTCCTTATTTATTGTAAATAATAGCTGAACATATCAAGGATATCAGGGAGAAATTGTAGGCCATAGTTTAGGACGCGTATACCTCTGTACATGTATATATTTGGCAATTGTTCAATGGAATGATACACGATTCTTCCATCATAATCTTGTTAGGGTTGTTCATCCTTGTGGGTGTGGATTGTGTTGTGAAAAATGTTTTATTTCAAAAGAATAAATGTCTCACATTAGTTGGAAAATAAGTTTTTGAAGAAGTTTAAAAAATGATTTTGTTTTATCCAAGTTTTGACCTGGACATATTCCAACGGTCATATTCCAACGACCAAAAACTGTTTTCTATAAATACCATCCTTGATTAAGTTTTGTGGTTAGAAAGATATATAGAGAGAACTTCCTCTTCATTATTCTCTACTTCTATTCTCTTTCTCTACTGGGTTACGTGACTTAAATCTCTTGTAGTTCTTGAAGCCCTGTCAAACAGAAGAACTCATAGACTCGGGGGATTTTCGTCTATACCGAAATAATCCTTGAGGGCAGTGCTTTGCACGCTACAGGTTTCACGATTTTGCTGTTTCATTTATTTGCAGGTTTCGATTAAGGCTGCACGGGAGAAAACAATCTACAACAATCTCAAGGATTATTAAACCACAAAATAAAACTAACAAGGCCGCTTCTCTCGACCAACAACGGTCCGAGAATGGTACCCACAAAACCCACCTCCTCTTTGTCTTTCATAGCGATTACATATGCCAAACCATTCCCAGATGTTTCCAAGATCGAAATGTTCGGAGGACAAAATTTCAAAAGATGGCAAAGCGTGTCACTCTATTCTAGACATGCACGGCTGCCGCATCGCACTCACCGATCAAATGCCGACACATCTATCGATCGAAAACACTTAACAATTGGACTTATGCCAATAAGGTATGTAGGCACACAATTCTAACCACATTATCTAACGAATTGTTCGATGTCTACTGCTCATACAAGGAAAGCAACAAAATTTGGGAGTCTATGATTGTCAAATACAATGCCGAGGATGCTGGCAAACAAAAGTTCGTCATTGGGAACTACTACCGATGGGAGATGACGGATGAAATTGATATCAAGACTCAAATCAACCAATACCATAAGTTATTAGAAGAATTAAAGGCTGAGAACATCACCTTGCCTAATGAATTCGTAGCAAGACTGCTCATTGAAAAACTGTCGCAAACTTGGAAGGACTACAAACAACAACTCAAGCATAAAAACAAAATTTATCCTTCGATCTAATCACGCACATAATCATTGAGGACACAAACGTAAACGAGATCAAGGTGCAAGGGCAAAGGCATTGGCTTCGAGGGCAAATATGGTACAATTCAATAAGAAAAGGTACGAACATTAACCCAACAAAAGGACTGATTACAATAAACCTAATTACGTGCCAAGAGTGAATAATCCCACTTTCAAAAAGAGTGGAGGAAATTGTTATGTTTGTGGCAAGCCAGGTCATCCGCCGCTCAATGCAGACTCAGGAAGAGAAATGACAATCCTCCTAAGCCAAATGCAAATTTGGTCGAAGGAGATGATATAATTGTTGCGGTCATTTCTCAAGTTTTATTGATGGCCAGTGTGAATGATGGGTGGTAGACTGGGGCTACCAGACATATTTGTGCAAACAGAAATATGTTTACCTCCTACAATTCTCGTGGGGGATGGAGAAGAACAAGTTTATCTTGGTGATTCCCGAACCACCGAAGTTCTTGGGAAAAGAAAAGTTCTTCCGAAACTCACATCCTGGTAAGACCTTAGCTCTTAACGAAGTGCTTCATGTACCTAGCATGGCTTAATTTAATTTCTATGGCCTTGCTAGGAAAATAGTTAAAGTATCTTTTGAGTCGACAAAATAGTGATGACAAAAAATAATGTCTTTGTAGGAAAGGGTTATTGTAATCAAGGCCTGTTTATACTCAATATTGCTAAAATTAATGAAAATGCTCATTCTTCTGTGTATATGATTGACTCTATTGATATGTGGCATGCAAGATTAGGATATGTTAGTACTGTTTATATTAAGAAAATGTAATATCTTGGATTAATTTCTAGTTTTAGTGATACATGCTTAAACAAATGTGAAATATGTGCTGAATAAAAAATAACTAAAAAATCATGCTTATCTGTAGAAAGAAAAATTGAAGTTCTTGAATTAATTCATTCTGATTTAGGAGACTTAAAACAAATTATGACTAGAGGTGGTAAAAATATTATGTAACTTTTATTGATGATTTTCTAGATACACTAAAGTATATTTACTTAGAAATAAAGATGAGGCTTTTGATATGTTTCTAGTGTATAAAGCAGAAGTAGAGAATCAATTAAATAAAAGAATTAAAAGAGTTAGATCAGATAGAGGTGGTGAATACACCTTTAATGACTATTGTGAAAAAGAAGGAATAATTCATGAAATCACACCTCCTTACTCTCCCATCAATCCAATGGTGTAGCTGACTGTGTGTAGGTGAGGGTAATGCACTAATTTTGTGATATGTGGTTTGTTTGATGGAATGCTGGATGTCTATTATCCTTTAGTGTTGCTAGGTGCTATATTTTTAACAATTATTGTTAGTTGACAAAAATGAAAGTATGCATTGAACATGTTTGTGGAAATGTTTCATGCATGAATAATGAGTCTTAGTTTAAGTTCTTTGTTAGTTCCAGAGGAAGCTTCATTATTTATTGATGCTATAAGTGATTACATGTTTTTCATCAATATGATGTACTCTCTATATGTGGGGGTTTTAATGAGAAAATGATATTATATTAGTAGTTTGATTGTGTTAATATATGACTTGGTATAAATATCTTAAAGTGTGGGGGTGTCTATCTAAAATTCTTTCACTTGAACCAAGGAAGAGATAATGTGATACTTCTAATTTTGTGAAATAATTTTTAGAAAGATATTTTCTTTTGTTAGATGTGGTGTGTATAACAAGTGAGAATTTTCTCAAATATGTATAATGTGGTGCATCACAATATGAATATGCTCAAATATTGGTACCTGTTATGTAATTGATTTTGCATGTGTTATAATTTGATTGATTAAGTAAATACATACACATAATTCTTATAATGGTTTATGTAGAGTTTGAAAATTAAAATAGAGCATTGAGTGCTTCATATAATGTCTTACATTGTATCTCATATACCCTTGTTATCTTTGAGTTACTATTTAACTTGGTTATGTGACATGCATAGTTATATATGTATAGAGTGTGATAATTATGATCTAGATGTACATGATCAAGTATTTGATAATGTTTGCATAAATGAATTCCATGTCCCTATTGCACTATGAGATTAGTTGAGATTGATGAGACTATGGACCAAGAGCCATGGTGTTGAATTTGAAGTGTGGACATGATAATCATAATGTTAAATAAATCATTGATTCAAATGAGATTAAATCCACTAGTGATTTATTTTTAGCCTCAATTGAAGTAATGTCGCTTGGAAGTCATCTAAGTAAACCTGTATAGCCAGATCTAAAATTGAGGTCAAGTTTATTAACTTGGTAGGATCTGAGGTTGAGTGACTAAGAAATCTCTTAGCAGATATTCCTTTTATGGAAGAAACCTGAAGACATAGATTCTTGAGTGCGTGATTGCCAAAATGGCAAATAGTAAGAGCAAACAAAATTGTGTATAATGAAAAGTGACATATATGTATACATCACAATTCTCGTGAAGCATATGCTAAAAGATGGAATTAAATCCATAATTATGTGAAGTCATAAGGAAATTTGGCCAATCCTCGACAAAATCTTTGTGTAGAAATTTAATATATACCACATCGAGGGAATGAGACTTAAGCCAATTTGAAACTAAATGATGGTAACCTAACTTTTATGAGTGGAGATCCCATGAAAAAAGTTCATATGGGTAATAACAAGTCACTTGTTAGTACTGCTAGCACTGTGTCTGTCCCTTCCTATGGTGTGAGAAGCATGAGAAGTACTAGACTGCATTTATTGTGAGGATAAGCTATATGCTTTTAATGAATTTCATATCCCTTATGGGTGGTGTATAACAGCAAGATACACTTGATGAAATCACCTATATGAGTGTGGAGTGGGGCCGCTTCTATGAGATAATGGCATAATCTCTAGAGCACTCATGAACAACCTGTGCACGCACATGGCCGAAAAGTGCAAAAGCGTTTAAAAGAAGAGATAAATAAGTGGTGTAAATGTGATCAAGTGGGATTCTAATTTACACGAAAAATGTTTTGGTTCATAGAAGTTTAAACTTCACCAATTACATTGTAAGTTAAGATCCTATTTATCTAGGTCTGGTTCATAGTCCAAAAGACAGATTCGAAACGTTTGCACTCATGATGTAACCCAGATTCTGTTTTAAAAAATTATTGATTTTATTTAATATTCTTTTGAAATATGTGGGGGATTGTTGTGAAAAATGCTTTATTTCAAAAGAATAAATGTCTCACATTAGTTGGAAAATAAGTTTTTGAAGAAGTTTAAAAAATGATTTTGTTTTATCCAAGTTTTGACCTGGACATATTCCAACGGTCATATTCCAACGACCAAAAACTGTTTTCTATAAATACCATCCTTGATTAAGTTTTGTGGTTAGAGAGATATATAGAGAGAACTTCCTCTTCATTATTCTCTACTTCTATTCTCTTTCTCTATTGGGTTACGTGACTTAAATCTCTTGTAGTTCTTGAAGCCCGTCAAACAGAAGAACTCCGCAGATGCACTGGGGATTTTCGTCTATACCGAAATAATCCTTGAGGGCAGTGCTTTGCACGCTACAGGTTTCACGATTTTGTTGTTTCATTTATTTGCAGGTTTCGATTAAGGCTGCACGGGAGAAAATAATCTACAACAGATTGAGTGTAGATTTGGTGATAATCCGCTCCAGTTCACTCTATATAAAAAGCCTCTAGGTTAATTTTGTTACTTGTTACTTATGTCCATATATAGCTTTTCAAGACTTCATTTACAAGCTTAAATTCTAGACATAGGTGATGGAAGATTTTCATGTTTTTCAATTATTTGAGATGACATTTGGTTTTTAATATTGTAATTGATTATGCTATTGGTCTAAATTTATGTTTGAAATTTTCATATCGTCGGACATATAGGGTAAGGTGTGGGTTTTAAATATTTTTATAGGGAATGTATATATGTTCAAGTTTCCTACTTCAAGATTCATAAAGTGAATAAGGACGAGTCCCAACTTACCCCATTGCCAAGCCTAATGAGGAGAAATAAGAGGAAATACTTCTTTCTCATCTCCCTCTCTTTTCCTTATTATTAAAAAATTTCTAAACAAGGATTCAAGCCTTTTTTTTTTCTCTGCTTTTTCTTTCTTACTTCTCATCCAAATCGAGCATTAAAGTACATATATAGTATACTTTACAAACGAACTGAATAACAAAGAGTTATACCAAAAGATACACTTACCGGGAGAGTTATTCCTACTAGATTTTTTATTTTATTTTATTTTATGAGAATTCTTCCATATGGGAGCAATTTTGATCTATTATTGTCCCTTTCTTGTTTCTTTTTGTTTTCTTTTTATGTCTTCATCTTCCTTCACTTGACATAGCTACTATTTTCTCTCTCAAAACAATAATAAATAATCCTTATGATTGATGATTATAAAGGTTCTATTGGCGACTGCCAGTAAAAAAAAAAAGTTTCTACTCGGGACTTGGTATAATGGTGACAACATCTCTCAGTGAGCAATTAATGATTAATGCTCGGGTAGTCAAAGCAATTCAATGTTCTCTAGGAAAGTCCTTTTACGAGGCTTCGTACTACATATTACGGTTTCTATTGGTGATCCTATATATGTGATCCCATTGGAAGATGGCTTGTTTCTGTTATTTTGTTATATTTAGGCATCCCAGTTGAATTAGCCATAACAAAATTCGTTTAGAACTTTAAGGTTTCATAGGGAGTGTAAAGTTAAGACTAGACAAAATTGGTGATCATGTTGCCTGGAATCCCACTCATGGTGGCAGCCTAACACTACCTTCTCAATCAGATAGAATTTTGTTGGAAGACAACCACTTGATCCTCACCGATTGAGAGCAACGAAAAGGATATAATGGTGCTTGTCTTCAACAATCCAACTCAACAAGTTACAATTATATGGTTTCACTTTACTTTCTCTTCATGGGGAGATATCGACATTTTCCTTATTCAAAATCTTTGGAATCAATGCTCAATTATTTACCCTTTAGGCTGAAATTCAGAATCAACGATTGACTAAGAATACAGTGAATCACAGCTGGAAAAGTGATTGGACAAATCAAAAAATTATTGAGTTGACTATGTAAAGAAAAGAGAGAGTCCTCAGCTAATTCACAAAATTGCTAGCATAATCACAACAACAATTAGAGTCAATCTTTATATGTTTAGGACATGAGGTTGGATAATAATTCAGAAAGTTGGGTCATCATCTCAATAGTTTTGATTATGAGTCAAATGGTAAATTAAAAAATTTAGATAAAAACATTTTTTTTAAAACAATATTATGTGAATTTACTTAATAAAAAAAATTTATATTAAAAAACATTAAACAAAAATATTATGTAAAAAAGTACTTTTAAATAAGTAGTGATAATAATATATTGGTTGAACAATAATATAAATACTAAAAACGGATAATACAATTGGTAAAGATGAATTATATCAATTAAGTTAGCTAGAGTTCGATTATTGTCGAAGTATATTGTTGGTGAATTATTTATAAATATTTTCATAATTGTTCGTTGAGCTTAAAAGCTTAATTTGACTCTATAATAGGACAACTACTTTTGACCTTAAATTTTTATTAAAATAATAATAATATAAATTATAAAATTAAAAATAATATTCAACA
Organism: Ormosia semicastrata; assembly: GCA_029884595.1. Classification (NCBI taxonomy): domain Eukaryota; kingdom Viridiplantae; phylum Streptophyta; class Magnoliopsida; order Fabales; family Fabaceae; genus Ormosia; species Ormosia semicastrata. The sequence continues at coordinate 42,911,196 of JAQQTO010000059.1, forward strand.
AAAACATATACCCTAATAATAGCATTGTTTTGACTCCCTTTGATTTAGTTTTATCCAGCCAGTTGTTATGTAGAGAGCTTATAATTGCTACTACAGTTGTACGGGATTATGGTCTTCATTTTTCCTCTTAGTTTTGGTGCTTTTGGGAGGAGTATGAATATAACTCTCTACCTTTGTCAATTACAAAAATCGGCAATTTGAAAATCCCCCCCACCCCCCTGATAATTATTAACTAGGATGTTGGCATGTGGATAATTGTGTTCATGAAACGGTCAACCATTACCAAACGGGAAAAGATTTTTGCACATAAATTTTATGCGCATATTCTCACTTAGAGTATCATTAACATTTGTATTGAACAGAGAGATCTAGAAAGAGAGAGAAGAGAAGAAATTGATAGTGAATATTTGGTTTATTTGAATTTTGAAAGTTACTTTTTATGTGAAACTAGAATGTGATAATTTAATTTACGTGAGTTTTGTGAGTTGCTTTTTAAGTGTAACTAACATAACGCTTAATCCAACATAAGCTTAACAAATACTTACTGACTAATGACTATGTCATCTAGTTATACTGTGCATTCCTACTTACCGAAAGTGAACATAGAAAAAGAAGTGAATATCAAAGTTTGAAAAACTAAGCATGAATACATATAGGAAATGAGGATAATTTTTTTATGTATATACACACAATAAATTAATGCTAATTTTTAGACATGAAACCTAGCAATTACCGAGCACGTAATCCTTCAATTCCATGATCTAAATCACCATTTATACATGTCATATATTAAGATTAATCTAGTGTCCCTAATTTAAATCTTGCAGTAAATGGTACAAAGAAAGAAATAGAGCTGCTTAATTGATTGAAAGTCCTAATGAATTAGGGGCCTGCTTGTTTTGCAAAAGGCCTTTTGAGAAAAAGTAAAAAATGTTTTTACTTCCTTAAAAATTAAGTGCCTTATATTCTGTGTTTTTTTTTTCCTTGCAATTCCAAGGAAATTGTTTAACCTAGAGAGTGAGGACCGAAAAGAGAAATAGTTACTTTGTTTGGGTGAAACAAACTAACAACTCAATTTGAAGCTGTGCTGAGTGCAACATGGGAAAAGTGGGGGAGGTGAGCATTTGTGTCTTACTTTTGTGGACAACATTATTAACATATAAATCACTAAAGCCTGTGTTTGTGTTGTGTTGTGTTGTGAAGCAGCTGGGTGGGGTGGGCCTGTCAGTGTCAGCTTTGGCTCTCAAGTCCCACCGCAGTGATAGAGTGAGATTCCCTTTGCTTTTTCTTTGTCCCAATACAAGACATAATCCAAAAGAGAAATACAAATTTCATATCGCCAACATTCAAAATTCGATCCAGGGCCTAGAGTAGATCGCTAGCCTTACAATACACGCAAATGCTGCAAATCTGCTTCTAGATTTTATTTTATTTTTAACTTGGAACAAAATCCTGTGCACGTTAGCATTGTGGGAATTCATTTTGGATTGAGAATTACATTTTGAAATGAGGATGACGTCTGCTGTTGAAAGAAAGATAATTTAGTCAATTCAACTTTTGTTTTTTGTAATTAAAATTTGAAAATCTAATTAAAGAAAACCTAATCCAATTGCAATATTAAAAAGTAGAATTTCATACTATATTTTTTAAATATGTTACCTTTAATTTAACACAGTACACATTATTGAGAAATTGACTCGTGTATTTTGATTAGGATTAAGTTACGAGAGAGGATATATAAAAAGATTTGTGTATGAGTTAGGTTTTTTAACTCATCGATTAGTTCAGTATTATTTTTCTTCTCATATTAAAAATAGTTTATCTTCTGAAGTGAACATAAATATATAACTTGTTAAACCATGATAAATTATTGTGTCCCTATACTTATGCTTCATATTGTTAATGTTAATTTCCACTTACTTCGTATTTTAGACTCCCCCATCCCCCAATGACCTAACACACATATAGCATTGCGTAGTTGATCCAAAGATCTTACACAAAGTAAGGGTGTTTAATATCCAATTCGGCTTAGTTAAAAGTTAATTTGGTCTAGTTTAAATTTTGAAAATCATGCATAGTATATTTTTTTAGTCAAATTTGAGTCATACTTCGAATTAATCCCACCCTAACCTGATGTTACATAATATTATTAATACTTATAATTTAATTTTTTGAAAATTAAAGATAAGTTGTGAAACTTTTTGAAGTAAATGAATACTTTATAGGAAAAGAAATCATGCCTCATTCTTATTGATGTAGATGGGCAATCACTAATGACAATAATGAGAAAGGGTTGTGCTATGAATCTGTAATGACTGGCTCTCAGCCGATAAACTCGTAGATAAAATGTGACCTTTAATCGAACCCTTTCTACTTACACAAGAACCAAGGAGACGAAGAAAGATAAAATAAGAAGAAGAAGAATGATTTCTTTTGCTCAAAGGTTCTCTTAGGGAAGAACCACGCTACATATATAGGATCCATTTCCACCAATCTTAGTAATTACAAAAAGTAGAGAATGGGAAAAATTGAGTAACGAGTCTCTCAAGTAAGGTATCCCTCTAGATCATTATCTGCGTGGATATCTTTTTTATGTTACGCAAGGCATATAAGCCTAAAGATCTTTTTCTTCCTCTGGAATCTTTGAATCCATCCATCAAAAGTTTCAACTTGGTTTACCAAGTCTTCTTTGATGAGGGTTTAGATGGGACAATGGCTTGACTATGTCAAGTGGTACCATATGATTGCAGGCAAACAATAGGTAACTCTTCGAAAGTTCTTTGATGCTCCAATAGTTGAAAGACACTAGAAAACTTCTCGTTCAGATCCACTATTAGTTTGTTTTGGATTAATGTGGCGTTTGTACGATGAAGTAGGACATCAAGGTCTAACTGTGAAGGGCATTGCTCTTTCGACCCTTGTGACATCAACAAACAAAGCAAGTTGAGCACAAACACCAATTTTTTCGGAGATGACTTTTGTCAATAGGTAAGTAATGCCAAATTGAGTGAGAGAAGATAGGGATTCCTACAAAACATAATAATATTTTTGAAAAATGTTAGGAACATATTCACTATCACACTCTTTTCAACACACTCTATTCTATTGAGTCATATCACATACTAAAGTATACACTCAATCTCGATTAATATATAATCAACTCGATTAGCGTGTAATTAAGTTTGAGTTTGTACTTTAATATGTGATGTGACCCAATAAAAGATAGTGTATTGAAAGAAGTGTGATAAAGAGTATTTTCTTAATACTCCTCTAATATTTTTATATTGATATAATTTGTTTTGAAATATATATTTTAAAACATTCCATAGTTTTAGTTTCATTTTACTTGTAAAATTTTATGATTTAGTTATAAACTTATATATGCATAATATTTAAATTTATATATTTTATTTAAATTTCATGTTAATTTGATTTCGAGGCGGGCACTAATCAGATCATAACTGAACTAAAACTAGATTAAAAAAATTAACCTAATTAAAATATCTTATCAAGATGAGATCAAGTTAAACCTAACTAAATTCTACTCATGAGCACCATAACACAAAGGTAGATAGATGACTTTGGTTCGATCCCCATTCCCTTAATATTTCAGCTAGAATAAAATCATAAAGAATATACTAAGTTAAAACTGATTAATATAATACAAGGACAATACGAGTTATGAAGTATTTAAAAAAAATAAAAACAGAAATCACAAACAAGGAAAGAGAATTCAATAAAGAAAAACACAGCCACGTGTCCCACCGTCGGCGGAAAGAGAACATGACACGATAATAAGTAATAACTGACCATAATAGTTTCTGTCTTATTCCCCTAGAAAAGGACTCATTGCCCTTTTCTCAAAAGGCAAAGCATGCTTTCCACGAAGAGATAAAAGCTAAAGCTCATATAGCTGAGTTGCATTGTTGCATTTCAATTTGACATCATCGTTCAATTGAAAGGGTTCAACCAAATCTGTATAGTTCCTTCAATTCATGATGTGTGGAACCCTTTCTGTTGAATTGGATTCAATGTCACCCAATTTTAATTCTTCCTTAATTAAGCAGGCATCGTTCTTTTAAATTGTAAAGCAAAAGGGGGGAAGCTAGCTAAAGATGATAAAATTAAAAGCCAATGAAACAAGCTGAATATTACTCCTGTAAAATTGTGTGGTCATCAACCTTTGCCAAATGCAACATACATGCATTAATCCAACTTATGTATGAAGCATGAGTTCATGGGAAAATGTCCTTTTAGAACGTATTCATGTAGCTTTTTTCATTCGGTAGTCGTCATTGATTGAAAGTCATAGGTTCGTTGAACTCAACATAGTACGTCTTTTCATATGCTGTCCTAAATTAGAAGTTAGCAACTTCATTTTCTTTTCTTTTCTTTAGGTTTAGTAAGGATGTCGAAAGAAAAATGATCATTTATATTTTTTAAAAAAAGTGTAAGTATTATTTATATTTTTTTAAAAAATATGATTGAATAAAAAAAATGATAAAAAAAATATATAATAAATAATATTAAATAAAATATAAAAATAAATATATACATTATTTGATGTAAAAATATAATGATTGACGTCAAAACAAACTGATGCAAATCAAGCCCAACTTGACTCTATGCGGATCACATGCTGAGTTGGGTCGGCCTGTTATCATCTTTTATTTTTAATTCTTAACATTTACAAAAATTATTTTTATATTTTAACATTTTTTTATAATTTAAATTACATCAAACATTAAATAAATTTTTTATAAAAAATATTAATTTATATTAAAAATAAAAACAATTTTTTTATATATTATATAAATTATATAAAAATACTTTAATTAAAAATTAAGCCTCTGACTCACGTTAGGTCAATCTAAAATCGAGTCTGAATCGAGTCTGACCTACTTGCGCCAAATTTTAATTTTACATCAAAATTTTTTATTCAACTCTTCTATTTTATTTCGGACTCAGTTTATTTTTACATACTAAACTTTGGTAAAGACTAGGAAGAAAAAGAAAAACTCACTGATTGCAAGACGCAAAGTTCCCTTATTATTATGATTATTCTTTGCATTGCAAATGAAAGCCTTCCTTTTTTCCTTTTTTTCTTTTGGTTGAGCAAAGGCTTATAATTTTGTCCCCTTCAGTCACCACACGCTTCATTATAGCTGTTGAGTGGCAAGTCACGGCATCCAAAAGTTGAACTTATTTTATTGGATTATATCTAAGTTATTTATTAATATTAGAAAATTTATAATGTTTTATTTTATATCTATATTAATGAGTCATGAATATAAATAAGTCGAAATTAATTGATATTAATGTGAAACTTTACACACTTATATCAATCAATAATTTTGTATAAAAAATTTAATTAACCTAATCACTAAATTATGAATAATTATTCTATAAATCTTGCATGTTAAATTTTGAAAAATCCGAAAAAAAATATTTTTGTGATCAAATGACTGTATTTGTTTGTAAATATAGTGTGTATTAACGTTGCGATGTCGTGCACTGCTTGTGTTGTGGTACCACATTGTGGAAGATCCAAAAGAGTAAGGATTTAAGGGATGGGATTGTGTTGGTAACTTATAAGGTAGTAGCAAGTCAAGATTCTCATGCTAGGACGATAATATTGCGATGTACATAGAGAGGGACCCCATACTAGGCATGTGAACACCAGCTATTCTTTGGGGGGGGGGGATTAACATATTCTTCCATTATATGGTTTTATTATTATTATTATTTTTACTGGTTCTTCATTTTTATGATTAAATTGTTAAAGATTAATTTTAAAATTTAATTAAGTGGAGCATTTATGCTATTGAAGCCGATGAACAATGACATGGTAACTTATTTTCGTCATGAACAAGAAGGGATAAGGAAGAGGAATCAGACATGACCCTCTTTGCTTAGGAACTAGGAAGGGTCGGGACCACTGTCCAATAATACACACTAATTATTTTCATTTATAGTTCTGCACTTTGCAGCCAGCCCGGAAAACATGAAGAAAAAAAAAATGCAGAAGAATGCATATATCAGCATTCGAGCTTACAACTGTTGCTACATTGCAGTTGTTAATATATATTAAGAAGGCGTAGGTAGTTCAGCCAAGGTAAATAGAACGCGGGGCGCAAGCTAAATAATACATAGTACATACACAATTACACATACACATGCACTGCTAATTAATTATGATCTAGTATATATGGTATGGACAACTCTTCATAATAAGATAATAAGATGCTGAAATCCAATGCTCATAAATTATAATTATTGCCATGCAATCTTTTTTTAAAGGAAGAATTATGACATAATCATGAGCATAAATGAAAAAAATATTTTCTTATCTAAAGTTTCAATTCTACCATACACGCGTATCGCTTGATAAAAATACAATGATGATCACAACTTTTTTTCCATTTAATTTCAGGTTCCATTTTATTCCCCTTTTATTAATAATTAATAGTATTATATTTTAGATAGGTTTACATAATGTTGAAGTTCGATTAAAATATTCAATAAAAAATGATAGAAAATTATGGACATAAAAACATTGATATCATGACACACAGACAAAGAGCTAGAGCTTTAAATTTGCAAGCCTCATTTGGCCACGTCCTCATAATTCTCTTACATATATATAAGTCTTGAATTCATCTGACTTCAATCCAATCTAGATTAGTATGAAGAAAAAGAAAATGAAAGAGTCCTATATCTTTTTGGCAATGAATGCGAATATTTGAAATTATGAGCAATTATAAGCAGATGACATAAGAAATAAAAGTGAAAGTTCCCGAATATTTGTAGGAGGAGGTGGTGAGTGAGTGATTAAGGTGGGAGTGGGACCGGTGATGTGCTATAAGCTGTATTGGAAATTGGAAGCTAGGGAAGGGAAGAGAGTACGGGTAATGGATATTGGTTTTGTCCTTAAAGAGAGACAAACATATATTAAATAAATATATATGTATATGTACTAAGATTTGATTGGAAGTGAGAAGAAGCCAAACCTGACAACATTCCTGTTCAGAGAGTTTCCCTTTCCTTTCTTTCTTAGCAGCTGTTTTGTTCTGCTTTGATACTAGCCATTTCTGAGCTTGTTAAGTAAATATACAATATCATCTTCACGTATAAATAATTAACCATTTAGTTAGAGGCAAACAGCAATGGCAATGGCAATGCCTATGCCTATGGCTGAGCCTCTTACTCTAAGGAATAAGCTCATGGCTCTTTGTACTTGTGGGGAGGATGCCTGGTCTTACGCCATTTTCTGGCGCTTTCATCCAAACAATTCCTTGTAACCTTCTTTTTCTCTTCTCTTCTCTTCTGACTTCTATTATATCAATCATGTTTTTTTTTTTTTTTGAGAATCAATGTATCATCACTTCTCTTCTATTATATCAACCAGGGAAGTAAGGAATGCTTTTTCACATTTCACATTCATTTGATCTTTCTCACCGTAAATTGCATGTTTGAAATTGCTGTAGGTTGTTGACTGTAGAAGATGCATACTATGAAGAGCAATTGGGAGAAGAGATAGCCAACATGCTTCCACAGATCAACTTGCTGGGCGAAGGGTACGCTCAATTATTATTTATTATTATTATTTTAGTTTCACGTTTCTAAAACCTCATAATTTTCACCAAACCAGTGAAATAAAGTGCATCTTCACCCTGGAGATTCATTTTAAGTAACCATATGCAAAACTTAATGCATAAGTATCAATGAAACAAAGGGCTGATACAGTTGCTATGTCCTATCTAGAATTGTTGGTGAAGCTGCTTTCACGGGCAAGCACAGATGGGTGCACTCAGATGGTCAAACCCAAGAATGGAATTTGACTGGGCAGAATATTTGTGAGGTATTATTTTCAACTGTTGAATTGGTACCATTTCAAGTTTCAACTCCTCCTCAACTGCTCTTTTTTTTTTGTCCACTTATTACTTGAGTTGAGAATTTCCTTTCTTTCTGCAGGATGATTCTGGATTGCATCAACAATTCTCTTCTGGGATAAAGGTATACTATAAAGCATCAAGAAGGAAAATGTATTTGATAATTGAAGTTCCAAGCTTCATATTTCTCCATATCCCCTCCCTTCCAACATTTCTTTTATTGCTCAAATATAATTTTTTGGTTAAATTTTTACCATGATCACGTGAGCAATGTATATTGATGAACTTTTCTGGTTTGCAGACAATTGTGGTGATACCTGTCAAAGCATGGGGAGTGGTACAGTTTGGATCAAAAAAGAAGGTTAGTATCATGAAAGAACATGAACATGGCATCCTGGTTTGTAGACAAGTTTTATCATGTCCTGGTTTGTGTACTAACTTTGAATTCATAAATAAGGATTTATTATAGAGGTTTAGATATGATTCTTTTACACAGGAAGCATGTTTTGGATGGTTCAATATTATATAGAAAATGAATAATTATTATTTCAGAAACAGAGAATCTTAAATCTGCCCTTCTATATCCAAATTTACATATTGATAAGGCTTTCCATGCTGTCAAGAAATTATAAATACATTAACACTCTGCAATTTTATTGCTACTAAAAGTAATTTGAACCAATTTTCAAAACTTCACCTTCTAAATTTTGTTTCCTTGCCTTGAAACTATAGTATTCTCTAAATGTTGAAAAATATAGAGTAATATATTAGTTCAGTGCCTTTTTAAGTATACTCTCACAATTTATTTAGGTTTAACTTTTCGAACCTTATGAGTCTTATAACTCTCTCATCCAAATTATAACATTTCACATTGTTGAAGCTTGACCTGACTGACAATAAAGTTGAACTCTTGTGCAAAATTGTTGTTCATTATCTAAAAGACTGGAAAGTAGAAGTTTATACTCATGTTTCATCTGGAGGAGTGTTCTAGCAGAATATAGAAAATCAGGACACAAAATTATGAAAATAGCATGACCATATTGTTTCCTATCTTCTTTATTCACTCACTTTCTTGTGTTATGATAGGTTGTCTTTCCTGTGCAATGCTTTTGTTCATTTTGTTGTATGCAGAAATATTCTTGTGGAATAGCATTTCCATAAATATATTAGAGCTTTCACTTCGAGACACTACTTGACATTAGCTATTTCTTTGTTAAGTTAGGATGCTAGGTGAAATGCACACTTCTCTCTAGCTATTTGATTGGTTAAATACTTGTCTATATTGTAATGTGCCTTGTCAATTTGTACTAGCTCAGATATTGTTTCTCAACGATATTTCCATCATGGCTGATCATTACTTAGTGATCTTACATATTTGTCTACACCGATGCATATATGAGTGCTAATGGATTATAATACTTTAAATGTTGCAGATTTTGGAGAGAGTGGAATTTCTGGAGCAAACACAAAGCTTACTCATGGAGATAGATGGCATGAGTATGCCTGACGTGTCAGGAAATGCAGTTTTACCACTGGATTGTGAAAATTTTGATTTAAATGAGTTGTTGGCTTCCATTTCCTCTGAAAATTCATATGATTCAAATCTCAAATATGCTCATGGTGATAACTCTGAAGATCTACTGACAAAGGTTTATTCTTCTGCAAGTCCCAATGATCCCTTCCCTTCCTTACATAAGATTTACGATGAAGGAATGGCTTCATTGCATGGAGATTCTTCTTGTCTTGGTGATCAATTGAAAGCTACCATAGAAGCTCAAGTTGTATTATCAGACAGGGATAGTACTAATGTGCTTTTGAAGCCTAACTATTCTATGAACAACATAATTGCCCAAAACCACTGTTTTGGTGCACGGAGTGATGAAGTTTCTTGTTTTGATTCTTTGGGGCAACAGATGGTATCAGAAATAAGAGCACAAGATGTTGCAGATGTGTGTTCTGCAGAAGAAAATGCATTTTCTTGTAGCGAACTTACAGTTCAGGATTCAGCATTGGCCTCATTGTATAGTATGAATAGAGGGGCATTTCAAGACAAATTACAAAACTCACTGGATAAACAACATTCTTCTCAATCTATTGTTGTGACAGACTTTAACTTCCCAGCAAGTTCAAATACACTGCATGGACTCTCTAAGAACTTAGAGCCAGTTGATATGTCAGAAGAATTTTTGAAGTTCAGCTCCATGGATGATCTTTGCCAGTGGTTTGCTCCTTCTCCAGAGGATAGTATATGTAGAACAGTAACTGCATTGGATAACACCCTTTCTGAATCAATAGAATTTAATAATCCCACTTCTTTTGGTCTGGTTGAAAGTAGTTCCTTTAGTGATATTCCAGTGACATGCCTAACTGGGCCTAATTCCATCACTGCTACAGTCAACTCAGATGGGAAAGAAACATCTGCAGTTATGCATAGCTCTGAAAATAGTCTCTTGGATAGCTTGGAACTTGATTTCAGCTGTGATCGAGCAGATGAATTGTGGAGGAATATACTTACACCAGCAGTGAGTGTTGCTACTGATACTGGCTTTTCTGAATGCATATCAGAGTTGAACATTGGTACAATGACAGGCACCCAGAAGGGATTATTCTCAGAGTTAGGAATTGAAGAGCTTTTGGGTGGTGAAGCAAATTACAATCCTTTGAACAGTTCTGATTTTGAGTATGAATTATCACCCAATAAAAGGCCGATGGTAGAATTTTCTCCTGTGAATAGAAATCCAATACAGTTTGCAAATCTTGCTAGGCCTGAGGCTAGAGCAGACTTGATGCAGCCCATTTCTGACTTGGACAAGACAAACAATACATTCCCAAAATTACAGGTAGGCATGTGGATTGATGATAGCCATAGCAATAATATTGGGAGGGCTGTTCCTATACATCCTCAAAAGAAAGAGGAAACCACAAGGCCCACCAGTAAGAGGGCTAGGCCAAGGGAGAGTACTCGACCAAGACCAAAAGATCGCCAGAAGATCCAAGACTGCATTAAAGAGTTGAGAGGGATCATCCCCAATAGTGAAAAGGTAAATGTAGCTTTAATTGACCAATGCTAAGAATAAAGCTTTTAATATGTTTTTTTGGAAGGGGAGGATCATTATAAGAACAACCTAATTTTTCCTCTATATGATGCAAAATTTCCAATTTCATAAAATTTTCCCCATTCAACCTTTTGTGATTTGTGACATACGTTTATTCAAAATCTTAGCTACAGAAATTTTTGCTGCAGACTGTTTTGTTAGTAATATATTGACAAATGTTCTCCTGATGCAACAGTGTAGCATTGATTGTTTGTTAGACAGCACCATCAGATACATGCTTTTCTTACAAAGCGTCAACAAGTATGCAGACAAGCTAAAAGAACCCAATGAGCCAAAGGTAACTAATCAAACAATTTTCCTACAATTTAAAAAAAAAAAAAAAACTTTCTTAGTTTCATCATTCAGTATCAGATATGATTGGACTTGCTTGGATGTTTAGCTCATTGACCAGGCAAATGAAGTGGTTCTAAACGACAGCAGTTTGGGAGAAAACAAAAACTGCGGTGTTACATGGGCATTTGAAATGGCAGGTCAAAAAATGGTATGCCCAATTATAGTTGAGGACATGAACCCACCTGGCCAAATGCTTATAGAGGTAAGTTTAGAAATGAGAATATATGCTTACATATAATCTACTATCCTTTTGATTACCTATGCCATAGTGAATTCATTGGCATTGCTATGATGCAGATGCTTTGTGAGGAGCAGGGTTTCTTCCTTGAGATAGCTGACATAGTTCGGGGTTTTGGGTTGAATATATTGAAAGCAAAGATGGAACTTAGGAAGAACAAACTATGGGCACGCTTTATTGTTGAGGTAAGTCAAATATTTGAATGCAATATTAAAATACAACATTTAAATGGTGGCATTTGTGATTGCAATTTTCTCTCTTTCATCTTTTGACTTTTGTCTGAATTACTGGTTTACATTGTGCAACAGGCAAACAGACATGTGACAAGGATGGATGTATTTTGGTCCCTTATCCATCTTCTACAGCAGCCAAACACCTCCAGAATGGATTCAGCTAATAGCATTGCAAATGTTATTGATGCCACTATTTCTTAACTGGACATTTACCAGAAAAACAGTGATGCCACTAGTCATGGCCAATTGGCCATGACAGGGGCACTTGAGTGAATAATAGTCCTAGAAACAGAATCCACGTGTACATAGATGATAGATTAGGATACACATAGCAAAAACAGTAGGTGATATTTGTGCCCATGTTAGCTCCTAAGGAAGAGGCTATGCAAGTGATGAAATCTGAGGTGCAAAATCATGTATAATGAAATTGGTGAGTTCTATGTTGGGTGAATACTTTGAGAAATGCAAGAGATGGTGCAACAGTATGGCTTCTCTACAGAACAACTGCTTGCAAGACATTTAATGGAGTGAACCAGATAATTCAATTGGGCTTGGGCTACTAACCATTAATTCCTCCCTTAGGTTCAAGTAGTTTCATTTTATAAATATAATAATAATAATAATTGAAAAGAATAGAAGATTGTCTCGGTCTCTTGTTGAAATTGCGTACATGACAAGTTCCTTGTTATTTTGTTGACTCTGACTCACTGGCAGCTTCTTCTCTTCTCGAGTTAACTGGGGAAATTCAAGGTATATCCAATCAACTTGTGTATCTATGCGCCACAAGTTAGAGTGATCAATAATGAGCATCCATAAGAGATGCTTTCACATCGTCAACCAGTTACTATTAGGTAGTAGGTAGTAACTAGTTGATTTACAATCTTTGTCCTGCAGTTGAAAAAAAAAACTGTTTATATTAATTAGAGATATGGTCCTTGCTGCAGTACTCCTTCAATCTTTTTAATATAGACTAAAATATACATGACATGATAAGATGATGATTCATCCGCACAAATCCGGACGCATGCTTTGTACGAATTGTAAACTAAAACAGACAGTACAGTTATGTTGCTGCAACGACAATTTTAGAACTTGATTAAGACTTTGTTAGGACTGCAAGAAAATGGTGACCCAAGTAAGTTTTATAAAGCAACTTTTGATAGTTGGATTGGCTTTTCAATAAGAGAGCGAATCCAGAGAAGGAGCTAGATAAGTGCTCTACAATATGTCATTCCAAAGTGCTACAGAAAAGACCAATATGGAATCCCCATTTTAAATTCCACATCCCTCATTGGTGTCAAAATGTTTAAAGCTTTTAAAATAAAGGTCCTACTCATGACCTAATTCATTCAGTTAATTTTATGTAGTTCTCTTTCCTAATTCCTAATTTTCTTATCCAAAGTAGACAGCAGAGCGAGGAATACAGCCACTGAGAATCAGGTGAAGGCTATGTGCGGTACAACATGCAAGCAATGCTAGATATGGTGGCCCAACCCAAGGCACTGTGCTGCTATATGTTGTGGGCTTGCACGCTGCCTTGCAAGGGTTAAGGTAGAGTTAGAGTTAGACGGAACTACGGCGTTTGTTTGGCCATGGGTTGAAGTAAAATGAGTTGCTATCATAACTAATAGTTATAGTTTTTGAGATAAGACTTTTTTAAAATAAATTTGTTTTTAAAGTAAATAAGTAAGATATATTTATTATTAAATTTTAATGAGTTAAGATTATAATATACTTTAGATTATATTAAAGATATATACTTTTTTATTTATTTATTTTAAAAATAAATTCACTTTAAATAATTTTTTTCCTAATTTTTGACCTAGTAATAAACATTCAATATAAAAACTAAAGTCATGAGTTCAATTCTCAATAAGACACAAACTGCAAAAGACAAGTGCTACGAAGGAGATTATTGATTGTGGACTAGGATCTTATCGTGGCGGGCCCAAGTTGTTTTAGGTCCATACTATAAAGTAAAAACTTAATCAACTAACATATAATATATGCAAGTGCCTGATCATGACTTGCACATTTCTCATCTATATATAAAATAGGAGTGCATCTAGTGACGGATCCAAGGGGACATGCGTGGGTTTTGGCAGCCTCCTTTCTCACTAATTTCTCTTAAATATTTATAATTAAATTTAATTTATTAAAAAATAAAAAAATAATTATATTTTTTTATAAATTTAGTATTTATTATATTAACACTCTTATTTAAAAATTATATTCATATTTTTAATTTTATATATTATTATTACACTTCAATATCTTTTTTTTTTTATAAAATTACATATATTTCTCTATTTTATGTATAAACATTACACAAAGTTTCATTGAAAATATAAAATAAAAAAAATATGAGTAATTTTTCAAACAAAAAGGTGTTAATATTATAAACACTAACCCCATGAGAGGTTAATATAACTATACTAAAGATAAAAATAATGAAGTTAAAAGAGTTCATACTTAATATGTATTTGATATGTAATTCATGATTATTTTATATACATTGATATTATAATTTAAACTCATCTTTCTATTAATTTTTAATCTTTATATAATAAACTTATTAGTTCCTCTCACTTTTATTTTCACTCTCTTCCTTTTTTTAAATATATATATATATTATTTTACTTATAAATAATGATATAAATGACAACTACTATTCTAATGCATTTAATATTTAATATAAATATATATTTTTTACTTTTTTATTTTATTCATAAATCTTCTTATATAATAAAAGAAAAATACTCTTTTAAAGTGAATAAATAAAAATATATTTATTCTTAATTTAAAATAATATATTTTGATTTTAACGTACTAAATAATTTAAAAGTGAATTCATCTTTATTTGTTAACTTTAATTTTTTTATATTTAATAATATAATTCATAATTTTCGATCAACTCCTTCATTAAATATTTTCTGGATCTGTCTCTTAGTGCATACACAAGTTGGTACGTCTTCAATTCATACTGAAAGTGTAATGCATGCATGCCAATAAAATTAAGTAAAAGGGTACCAATTGTAAGCGGCCGGATATAAAACACGAATAGATTTAGCCATCTCAAGATTTTTGTATCACTTTCTTTTCGTAATTTTATATTGAAATAACGGATACAGATTATATATGCTGTTGCCTATGCTGGAGAATCTTCTTCTAAACTTGAAAAATCAACAAATTATGCAGCAACTTAATGAAAGAAACACTTTCTTGTAAGTTTAATTTGCCTCACTAAGTCTTTACTAAATGCAAATGGATAACAATGATTTTTCTTTATGATACAATGAAGAGCACTTGATTTATTTTGCACTAATACAATCAAGCCAATAAAACTAATAGTATTTTACAAAGGATATTTCTCAAATAAACTCCTTGCACATTAGGAGAAAACTTGAGATGGAATTGATAATTCTGTTGGTGGATCTCATCTTTATATAGATGTCGAGAGATCTCTTAATAGGAGTTACAACCCTTTATACATAACTACCCTTCATATCTTTTCATTTGAACAAGAACATACACACCATTTTAGAAATTTTCTGCAAGTGTCTTGAGCGATTAATCATTCAAAATTGGCTGACTAATTGCGCTGTCAAAATGATTTTGTGTCTTAGTCAGTTAATCATCCAAAAGTGGAATACTCAAAATTATGGTGCAAGCACCACCAATTAATCGGTGGCTTTTGATCGATTAATTGGTGGAAATGCAGAAACCATAACTTATATTTTCCATTATTTTAGAAATCCTCACACACCCTATTTATAGCGAAAATAAAAAGGTTGATACCTAAACAAGTTTCTGGTAATATCAAAATTATATTTATGTGCTATTTTTATTTGCATGATACACTTGTATATTCTTGTGCTTCTGCTTTTCAGCGAGTGCATGTGCATATTTATATATGGAAAGAAGATGTAAGCGTCTATGTCCAACAATCTGAATTGCGAACCTTTACCTACTCAGATCAGATAGGACAAATTTGAGTGGTGTAGTGCGATCTTACATCAGCCATCCCTAAAAATAGTACCGACCTATAAAAGTTGACACTCAAGAATCCCCGGCAAATTGGAATTTAAAATACAAAGTTTTGTCCTTATTAATATTTAATCCTCATGTTGAGACATGCGACACAGCCTCTCTCTATATAAGTACAAGTATACTCCACTAGTTCAGCTAAAAAGCATCCCGTTGCATATTTGGCATTGAATTAAGGTCTTTGCCATAATCTTGTGCTAACGATATTTTCCAATACAGCTTGCTAATTTCATATTCACATATATATATACATATATATATACAGCTAGCTTTAGTAGTCAAGAAGATGGCTCATGACAAGGAAGTGGTAAAAGAAGTAGAATGGAGAATCGAGGTAGCAGATGGCTCATCGGAATCGAAGAGAACAGGGCTTGCTTGCATGTGGGCAGTTACAGCAGGGCTGGCTTTCAAGTTGTGGAAGTTTGTGAAGAAAGCATGGGAGTTAGGGGTGAATGACCCCAGAAAATTCATCCATTGCTTGAAGGTAGGGATAGCACTTTCAGCTGTTTCACTCTTCTACTACATGAAGCCTTTGTATGATGGAGTTGGTGGAAATGCTATGTGGGCTGTTATGACAGTGGTTGTAGTGTTTGAGAACACGGCCGGTAGGTAGTGCTAGCTAGTCTTCTATAATAATTGATTAGAATTATAATATATCAATCGTGTATGAACAATTGAAACATCCCTCATGAAGTCATGATATATCAAATTGCAGGTGCTACAATAAGTAAAACTATAAACAGAATATGTGGAACTTCCCTTGCCGGGTTTCTAGCCATTGGTGTACATTGGGTAGCTAGTAAAGCAGGAGATCAATTGGAACCCATAATTGTTAGCGTTTCTCTCTTCCTGTTAGGTATGTATTATATAAACAAAATAATATTTTCTGTACATATACAATATAGAGTGGTTTTTTTCCTTTGTAAATAATGCCTAGTCTTTGGCATTATTTATACACATTATCGATCTTTATATACAATCACACTGATTAGCTAAATTGATCTGTCTTCAGCTTCTGCAGCAACATTCTCTAGATTCATCCCCACCATAAAGGCTCGTTTTGATTATGGTGCTATGATATTCATCCTCACTTTCAGCTTGGTTTCAGTATCCGGTTATAGGGTTGATAAATTGTTGGTTTTGGCACAACAGAGGATATCCACGATTATAATTGGCACTTTCTTGTGCATTATCGTCAGCGTGACCATTCGCCCCATCTGGGCTGGTCAGGAGCTCCATGTTTTAGTCACTGGGAACCTGGACAAACTGGCCAACTCCTTACAAGGTGAGTCTTCAGTATTGATCTCATTGCATATTCACCAGCTAGCTAGCTGAAATTATTATCAAATTATTTTCTTTCATTGAGAGATATCAATAAGAAATTGTTGATTTCCCAGTCCCATGCACTAGCTACTAGTACTGTATATAATTATTTATATATATATGTATTTCAGGTTGTGTTGCTCAGTACTTCAGTTATAGTGAAGCCCCCATAGCAGTAAGTGATGAGGAGTCTAACAAAAAGTTGCTAGGCTACAAGTGCGTGCTAAGTTCCAAAGCAACAGAAGATTCTATGGTATAATATACACTACCTACCTACCGAGAGATTCTAACTACCATATGACTCTAACTTTTGTTAAAACATTCATAAATATTTACTTCAATGTGTTCTATGTAAGATAGAGTTTGCATACATACATAACATAAAATAAGTGAGTGACAAAAGAGAAAAAAATAAACGGGAGAATTATGCGCTCATGGTGCAAAGCTTATCGAATAAAATGACACTTTTTAAATCGCAAAGAAACAAAATAAAATCATTACAAACTTTAAATTACCCTTATATTTGTAGAGTGTGACTAAAATAATATGGTTACTGCAGGCTAATTTTGCTAGATGGGAGCCTGCCCACGGCCGCTTCAATTTCCGTCACCCATGGAAGCAATATCTTAAAATTGGGGCATCAATGCGCAGTTGTGCTTCCTGCATGGATGCTCTAATTGGATATATAAATTCAGAAAACAAGGTAATATCTAAACTCCTGATCAAATACATAAATTAGCTAAAATTCTTGTCACAGATTGTCATGGTACTTGTGACAAGAATTTTAGTACAAATCTTGATAAATATAAGAAATTACTCAAAAGCAATTTAATTAGGTAGTTATACTAATTACTACTAAGAGTAAGACACTAACTTGAGCTTCAACCAATTAATTTAATTTGAGCAGGCCCCTGACCACATCAAGAAGAATATGAGCAGCATCTCCCTGAAAGTAGGCGCCAACTCTGCGAGTGTAATAAGAGAGCTAGCAATTACAATCAAGAAAATGACAAAATCATCTAGAGTTGATATATTGGTTGAAGAGATGAATAGTGCTGCACAAGAGCTCCGAGATTTATTAAAATCTTGTCCAAACTTGGTTAACCCACCATCTCATAATGCACAAGGTACACAAACTGAAGCAGCATCAGGTGGAGAAGTGGCTGCAAAAATCGAAATCCCACTCATGGAAATTATTCAAGTGGTGACAGTAGCTTCTTTGCTTATTGAAATTGTAGCCCGTGTAGAAGGCATTGTGAAAGCTGTTGAAGAACTATCAGATTTAGCTGAATTCCAACCAGCCATGTGCATCAAATCCAAACAACACATAGCGGACAACAAGATCTCCCTGAACCAACAGAAAAATGAGGAAGCCATCGAAACACTCCAAATGGTCTAAAAATCTGAATGAGTATCCAAGATAAGATAGTGTGTGTATTATTTGATCCATGACAGATTACATGTTACATAAGATCAGTTACAAAAGGAAGAGAGAAAGAAGGAATCCCAAACACAAGTCCATCAACGTGTGTAAACTTACCTTCGAAAATCCTCAATATTACACTACTAGTAACAGTCAAATATCAATGATTCCCTTATAAGCAGGATTATTTATTTATTCTCTTATAAGCAGCTCTATTTTAAATAAGCGTCATCCATGATATATTTAGTGTTTTTGAAATGCAAGGCTAATCTTAATTTTGTGGAGCATCATTTTGATTGGTTATATTTTATTTACTTAATTTTTAGGTTATTTTTTTATTTCTTCTTACTTAATTTCTTGATATGTGAAACTCTTAAGTTCTCGTATTAATGCATGTCACTTTTTTATTGAACAATTTCATTTATATATATAGATGGACAAATATCTCGATCTCATCAACTTGCAATGGAATTTTTCAAACATTATTAAGGTAGGAAAGATGAAGAAATTATATAAGATATATAATTGATCAAAATTTAAAAGAATGTAAATGCTTATCAAATAACTTCAATGAATTAGCATTGTGATAGACGATAATATGATATATGAATAGATATACAATCACATATTCAAATTTTAGTTACGTTAATTTCTTGAGATCAGACTATAAAAAATATTTTTATGATTCTTTTAATCTTAACATAGATAATTTGTCTTTAATCGAATCAAAAAATTAAGTGAATTAATCCAGATAATGGTAATTACAAAAAATGCTTATAAAAATTGATTAATATTCAACTTGTTTGGTATAGATTTTTCTTACCACAAAAGTTAAAATACACTCTTTTGAATGCATATTAATGGAAAGGAAATATTAACTTTCGTTCCAATCTCTAATTTACTCCTAACTCGGGTCGTTGGCAGCACCTCCTTCTCCAACTCCGATCACCAACAAAAAGGGGTGTAGTACGTATAAGAACTCCAACACCTTGTTTGTTTTGGCCTTTTCTCAATGCTACCGGGCATTGAGAGAAAAGAAGTACTCATTTACTTCCTTCAACCGTGCCTCAAATGCCAAAATGTGTTCACCCAAATATAATACAAACATGCTATGAGTTCGAGAAAGGAGTGAAGAAATAAGGGAAATTATAATATGTTCTTAAAATAACAATAGATATATATTTTAAGAAGATATTTATTATTAATTTAAAATGCATTAACATAAATTAAAAAAAACTTAAATTAATAGTAAGATCTTTCTTAAATATATATTTATTACTGTTTGAAGAAATATAATTTTTCCAAAAAATATAATAATACACTAGTGAGAGAAAAAACGTAACCTCTTTTTTGTAGACAACCCTCCTTTTTATCGTGGACTGGAGGTTCTTTCTGCTGTGTTTTCCTCCACTAGAAAAAGGATAGGTGCTCCATATCTCAATTCTCAACATAAACAATGGTGAAATTCTCGTTGCTGGCATGGACTGGGTTCAGGTCAAGAACCCGACCGGGGCCATTAATGGACCGGGAAGATTCGTCCTTTGTTGGTTTTGTCCTACAAATTAGGTACGGTCCAACTTTCCTTCCAACCAACATATATTTGCAGTGCCGGTAAATAAAAGCTAAAACAAATAGCAAGGTAAAAAAAGCAAGTTTAGTAGAGATTATTTTTTTGAAAAATAATTGTTTATTTTTTAAATTTCTTTTACAAAAATTTAATCATAAATTATTTTAAATATAAAATAAATTAATCTAAACACAATACATCAATGAATTTTAATTTAAAAGTATTTTTCTAATGACACTAATTATAAATATTGACATACAGCCATGATAAATATGATTTAACAATAAGAAAAATGCACAGAAAAAGATTTTACAAAAACTTCACAAAACATTTCTTTACTTTAAACTTTCTGTCACCGAGGGTGAGAGAAAAGATTGAGATAAAAAATATTTAAAAATTAAAATGGTGTGATTTATATACTTTGTCCTATGTGTAAGTAACACTTTCTTAAGAACAATATTTAAATTGGAGTTGAGTTGGAGTAATTTGATTTAGAATGAGATGATAAGAAATTATATTGTGAAATTTATAATACATCTTTATATTATAAATTTGAGTATTTTATTTTGAGAAAGATAATTTTTTTTATCATATTCTCCTTATTATATGAACATGTGTTATTATTTAATATTTTTCTCATCTTTTCTCTTATATATATTTCTATTTCAAAAGATAACATTTTTCTTTATCTCCTTAATTATCTCTTTAATAGTTAATTTCACAATCAATCATATTATTTTCTCCTTAATTATCTTTAATCAAATCTCAAATTTCAAGGTTTTTTATTTTTATAATTAATTTAAATAAAAATATTATCACTTTTAGAATTAAACCTACAATTGAAGTTGCTACTGAACTTGCTAGTAGAGCTGCTACAAGTGAGAATCAAGAATTGAATATTACTTAGAAGATTAGAAGCTTAAAAGCTGTAGTTAGGGTCTTAAGATGTTGTGTAATTGGTCAGTATATTATGATGCTAGTTTTTATCATAATTTGAGGCTTAGTTTATTTAAGAAAATAGGTATTTGGATTTAGAATGTATAATAGTGATGCCGTGTTATTAGTATGGGAATTAGACAATTGTGATGTTGTGTAATTGGTCATTTGACCTTTGTGATATAATGAAATAAATAAAAATTAAGTTGTTAAAACTTATTATGGATGTGCATTAGTCTTTTGATATTTATTGTAATTCAATTGTAAGCAGATACATAAATAATAAATGCTGAAACTGAATTAGGATTGTAAATTAATATTCAATATAAGGATCCGTTTGGATAGCGGAATTGGAATTGAAACATAGAATTTTAATTTTAATTCCAATTCTTTTAAAATTAGTCGAATCTTAAATTTATATTTGGAAATCAAAAAAAGAATTAAGATAAGAAATTGTAATTTAAATTCAATTATAATTTTATTGTTTAAAGATATGATCTAAAATATTAAAAAATTATTTATAAAAATAAAATTAATAAAAATATTCATACAATTAATATTTTTATAATATAATAATCATTTTTTTTCATAAAGAAAATTTTCATGAATTTTTTTATAAAAAAATAAATAACTATTATAATAATTTTTATATAAAAATATAAATAATTTTTTATATAAATATAAAATCTCAATAAATATGATTATTCACAAATAAATGTGAGAGAGAAAGAGAGAGAGAGAAAGTTTAATTTTTAAACTATATAATTGATAATTACAGATATGTAGGTTAAGAAAAAAAGCGCTTAACTTAGTTATTTTTCAATTCCATGAAATTAGTTTATGGAATACAATTCCAATTTAAATATTACCATAAACATAAAAATTAGAATTAATATGCCTAATTCCAATTTAAATCTAAATTTAAATTCAATTCAGAAACCAAACTGCGACACTAAGAGGAACACACTTAGAATTGCAAAAATATAACATATTGCATTAATATTTTAGTAAGTCTTACAACTTTTGATATAAACCAAAACAAACTTCTTTTACAAGTGTATAAAACTTCTATATTGACCATTTACAAAAAATATTACTAATTTTTAAATGAATCACCAGCCTTTATAAAAAGATCATAGACATTTACAAATGTACCATAAATATATCGAAAATTACCATCGGCATTTTCAAGAACAATACTTTATAAATCTTTTAAAAAAGAATGACCAAATCTTCTTTGGTACAGCACCTCTGAAACCAGAAATCGGTATGAACTTCATAAACTTGTTGTTGTACCCTCACTTACTTCTTCCAGTGTTTCTATATTAACAGGTGGTGGAACAAGTCTTGCTGTAGCACTTGCAATGACAGAGTGTGTTGGAACTGGTGGTGGAATAGCCGGTGGAAGAGATCTTCTATATGACACTTTATGGATACAGCACGGGGAAGGATCATCGGTCTCGTAATCAAAGACAGCGTTGAGTTTGTTTAACAAAGAGCCTGGCATATATCTTATGCATACCAGCCAGGAGCTATTTTTAGGAGTAATCAGGCTTCAATGGCTGCTTCAGCTTAGACAGCATTCATAGTTTGATTAAGGTATTAAGCTTCATCTAGTGCTGATTCCTTTCCATTAGCAGCATACAAAATCTTCTTAATTGCTACAGACATCTGCATAGAGAACATGTAACAATTGCTTACATTTATTTAATTCATTTAAAAACAATGTTCAGTTTAATTTTTAGCAACCACTGATGTTCAAATACTTTATGATTGATCACGATCTGGAGGTATTTTGGGTTACTAACCGAGATTTAGGAATGGATGATTTGTAAATATAATGGAAAGCAGTTTCAAACACTAGTACATAACACCATCATCCAGCTATATCATACCAAACCAAACACATACTGCTTGACAAAAGGTAGTAAGATTATAATCCTCGTGATGCTTAAAAAAGGCAGAAAAAACACGTAGGCAAAGATAGAGGAAGAAAATAGAAGTTTCTATAAAGCTGTAAACCCTACAAAAGATCATTTCTATATTAATATGAGTAAAGAAATATAGAATTTAGAACTCCAGGTCAAGGATGACCATACCCCATCCCATCCACTTAACCAGACCCATCAGCTATATAAAACAACTTCCGAAAGTATATATGTTGATGCCAAAACCATAAATTTTTTAAGCAAAATCTTCTGTGATGTTTATTGCCCCCATTTCCAGTCAATCCTAAAAGTAATAGGATATTCAGATAAAAGAAAACTTATTGGCTAAATCATGAGAATAGAAAATGATATATATGCTGAAGTGCACAAAAGTTAGACATGATGACATGCATATTGAAAAAAAAATGACCTCATTTCATTTGTGAATAGAAATAACTAAACTTCAATGCAAGCCTTTATTAGAATTCTTACTGGGACATTTTCCACTTCTGGAGCCTGACAAAGAATTTCTATATCTCTTATTTTTGCAAAGTAAAAGTCTCTTTCTTTTTCCAGGTGATCCACTGCAAGTTTGAGATCAGCAACCTGTGAAACAGGGAACAGAAGAATAAAAAAGTGAACTACTAACAAAAAATTAAGGTAAATATTTTTTTCACTAAAATAACTAAGTGACAAACTTTCAATGGCAATACCCATATAAGAACAAGTAATTTGTCAGGCGACTGAGAATGTAAGAGCACAGGTATGTTAAATACCAGCAGGGGAGCATCAGGAAAATCAACAATGTCTACTACATGAAGCAAATCCCGTGGTATAGAATTCTATACAAGTAAAATGGAAACTGAATTTGCATCGTTAAGTACAAGGACTTTTTTGGCTATGTATCCAGTTCCCAACGCCCATAGGAGAATTATCTTCTATCCCATTGCTATAATAAAGAACCTAATGTTCATACCTCTTTGGACAAGGCCTGAATCTCCGCTGAAGAATTAATCCCACCTGCTGCTCCACTTGAGTTGAATTGCTTCGCCCCTGTACTCAAAAGAAATTGACCAAAAAGGAAAAAAAAGAAAAAGAAAAAGGATAAGAAAAGGAAAATATTAACTTGGTAAAACCATCAGGCAAAATGCAGAACAACTTAGGATCAAAGTTTAAAGACACCAAGAAGCTAACCAGAAGTTCTATTAGAACTGAGTGTGTCGCCTGAACCAGAATTATTCATAATAATTATTTGCAGTGATTTTGAGTTATTCATAATAATTATACTTGGTTATTCATAAGTTGTTTCGGGCATCCTTCAGAATTGTTCATAATAACGAAACTAATCGTTTTGAACCAAGTAGGAAATTATCTAAGTATCTAACTTGACACTTAAAATATCACACGTGCGTATTCGTCAAATTTAATTGACGATAAAAAATGTAGAGATTAGTGATTGATGTTTTGAAATTTCAAAAATTAAGTTGTTAATTTTTTAAATTTAAAGATTAATATGATCGATATATAAAACTTTAAAGACTAAAGTAAATATTTATTAAAAAGAAAAACTCAACATGTCCATTACTTACTAATGTTATCAAAATGATAAGTATAGGTCAATTGATCAAGATAGGTGAGGTTTTAGTAGACATTATAAATTTGACTTTTTTTTTTTTAATCTGCATAAATTTGACCACTTAATGTAAACAAATTGACAAATGAAAATCAGAATACCTATACTTTGTTATTCTTTTATGTACTTACCGTTCTTATATTTATTTATATTTAAATTTAGCAAATAATGGCAAAGAGGACGGAGCAGTTAAAAGTGTAAACCAAAAGTATTAATTACTTAGAATGTGTATGGTTTTTGTTTCGAAAGCTAAACTTACCTTGACAACTCCTAAAAATATATTCAGAAAGATAACTTATTGTTTGATCAAATTTCCCTTTATCAATTTTTAAGGTAATTTTGACTTGAAATTAAAGTTTGAGCTAAAGTATTTTTTTCTTATTTTTCCGTTACTAAATTCATGTTGCCTTTAATCTTCTTTCTTAGAAATACAAATATTCTAATTATAACTTTTTTATTTTCAATTTTTCTAATATAAATATTAATATTATAATATAAGCTCATATCATTTTTAATAATTACATATTTAAAAATAATTTTAATTAATTTCATCCGAACAACCTTATATTGGCTTGAAATGAGGTTCGACCATGTAAAACAAGTAGAAAAGGCCAAACTGCAATTAAGCCCTACATCTGCACAAGAGATGGATAAAAATAATAGTGGAGGGAAGAAGAGAAAGAAAGCTTGGAAATAATTGATCAGTTATCTATCAGTAGAAAGTGGGAGAAGAGAAGAGAAGAGAATAGTGCGGTGTGGTTTTGGCTTTTGGGGTTGAGTTTCTCTCCTCCCTCCCTTTCCGGTTTCCAAACAAATCGAAACACTAACAATAATAATAATAATGGCAGATGTGGCGGATAAAGTGGCGTATTTCCAAGCGATCACGGGTCTAGAAGATCCCGACCTCTGCACTGAAATCCTCGCCGCCCACGGCTGGGACCTCGAACTCGCCATTTCCTCCTTCACCTCTTCCACCGCTCTCGCCGACACTCACACTCCTCATCATCACGATGCCCCTTCCACCAATTTTCAACCATCATCGCAATCAGAACCGCCACCGCCTCCTCCGGGTTTGGCTTGGAAGCTCATCAAATTACCCGTCTCCGTGATTTCCGGCAGTCTAGGGTTAATTTCCGGCGCTATCGGATTCGGCCTATGGGCCGCCGGCGGCGTCCTTTCCTACTCCCTCGGCATCATAGGCTTCGGCGGCTCCTCCTCTTCTTCCGCTTCCTCCTCCTCCTCCTCCACGGCGCCGTTGGTTTCGGTGTCGGCGGCGACGTCGGAGGCGATGCATTTCGTGGCGGCGTTCGAGAGGGATTATGGGACCACCGCGAGGCCCAATTTCGTGAGTGAGGGTTTCATGGACGCGCTTCAGAGATCGAGGAATTCGTTTCGGCTTCTCTTCGTTTATTTGCATTCTCCCGATCATCCCGATACGCCGTCATTCTGCCAGAGGACGCTTTGCTCCGAGACTTTTGCTGCGTTTGTGAACGAGAACTTCGTAGCGTGGGGTGGGAGCATTAGGGCTAGCGAAGGGTTTAAGATGAGTAACAGCTTGAAGGCTTCTCGGTTCCCGTTTTGTGCTGTGGTCATGGCCGCCACAAACCAGAGAATTGCACTGCTTCAACAGGTATGGTTGTAGAATCTGTGAATTTTGCCTGCTTGTGTGTTCTTATTCATTTATTAATATGCTGCTGGCTCAATGGATCTCGTTTTGCAACTAACTGTAACTCCTTGTCTGAATTGGGGTAGTAGTACTTGCAAACATGGTTCTAAAATATGGTTGCACTTGCAGTTGCTGTTGCAAAATTACCTCCAAAACCATAATATTGCAGTTACAGATCGCAGTTTAAAAGTTAAAACCCTACTTGCAAATTAGCAATATGTGAATTCAAAACTTAGACATAGACATTAACACATGAGCAAAGGAAAGCTTTCCTTTCCCTCGTTTTTTTTTTAAAAAAAAATTCACTGTTTAAAATAGATGCAAATGGTTTACAGGGATGCTATGCTTTGAAATTTAAATCATGGCGCTGCTATTGGTAAGGTGCCTATTAATTGGCTGAAATTGCCCATTTATGTGTATCTCTTACCATAAAGAAACCGGACCAAACTGTGGTTTGGTTCAGACCATTCAGTTTACCCCAAAAACCTTGAAACAAACCATACGGTAAAGAAAGCAGACCAGACTGTGGTTTGGTTTGGTTTAACCGTCTCACTCGATTTTATTTGGATTTTTAAACACCCCTAGCTGTGATGAGCATCGTTGTCGTTGAGAGAATAAGAACGGGGAGTGTGTAAGAGTATAAAAAGGTGAAAGGCCCCTCTCCCCAAATTTATTCTATGGTCAGCTTCTTGCCTGTGTCAGTATCCTTCCCTTTTACCGGAGAAGAGAAGAGGGGAAAGGTGGGAATAGTATCTCAGTATCTCTAAACCCAAAATATGCTAAGTTTTAAGTAGCAATCCCTTTTGCATCATATCCTTACCCGGATAAAATAAAAGAAATAAGTCTGATGATGTTCATCACTTTAAATCTTATTGAATTTCTTGCTTTGGCAAATTGGAGTGAACTGAACTTGTCAATTCTTGTAAAGATAATTTAAGGCTCTGGATTTCTTTCAACAAACATATATGAAAACGTTCAAATTTAATGCTATGATTAATATTTGGATAAGTTACAGTTTCTTGCTTGTGCTTTGGCCTGTATTTACTTCGCCACTTTGCGATTTAAAAAGTGACTATTTGCCCCCTCAGGGCTTTAATAAGTTAACATGTAAAGCTGTGGTTTACATCAGTTTGCTAATAGTGAGGTTTTTCATGGTAATGAAGCTAACTTCACGGCCGGATATGAGATATCTCTTATTACCTGTCAGTTTCAAACATATTATATATGTATATAACAAACTTACCTATTTACGCAGAAAATTGAGTGAAAACTTTCTGCTTCATCAGTTTTGGACATCTTTAGTTGAAAATCATGGCCATGAATCCAACTTCAAGCCTGATATGTCTCTTGTCTCTTATCTACTTTATGCATATTGTAATTTGTGAACCTTCTCTGACATGCAACAATATTAGCTTTTTACACAGAAACTCATAAAAAATGTATCTCTTAGTGCAATTAGAGAACTTATCATGCATGAAGAAAAACTCATCATTCTAGAAGACTAAAACACTTTCAAATTGATATAGATAGCTTTCCATGTCTCCCAACAGTAGTGTTAGAGTAGGTTAGGTTTCCTTATATCCATAGAATTAAGCTTCAAATGCAATTTATGCCATATTTTTTGTTTTAAACTAATAAGTCCTTGGTATTAGAGAAAAGAAAAGTGGAGAGAACTCCTTACTAGCAGGAAAAACTATCTCCCTGTATCAAGATTCTGATCGTAGACCAGAATTGCCCAGAAACAAAGAAAGAAAACAGCACAAAAGAACAATCTCAGGAGCTGGTATTCCTAATCCCTAGAGGAATCACCTCTCCCAAACCTTTACTCAATATCTTCTCTGCCCTGCCCTCCCTCCCTCTCTCTCTCTACCTCCCCTGGCCTTTTAACCAATTCATGCTTCCCCTTGTTACTCATGCATCTTGAATCTTCCCCTCCAGTCCACTGGTAAATTGCCACCTGTTTAGTTTGTTACTAGCAGCCTTCTCTCACATATTTTTTCCTCTTTTCTTCCTCAACTACCCTCTCTTTTAACGTGATACTCCCCCAAGGCATTAATCTCCTACTTCTCCTCCTATTCCTCCTTTCATACACCACCTCTATTGGGGTTCTATCATAAACTTGCATGGTCATTAATGGCAACTTTTGTACTGGTGCGCAGTGTGTTTTAGATCATAAAATTGTTACCAAAATGATCCCTTTGTATAATGAATGAGCTTAGTTAACTTACCTATATCAATTCACACTCTGGATTTAATTCTATGCAGATAATGTTTTAGTATATAAACTTTTTTCCAGGCTGTATCAATAAGGTCATGAAACTTTTATTTAGTTCCCTTATTTACATATAATTGATTTGGCTGACTGAACTGGGACATGATTTTTTTTTGTCTTTCTAGGATCAGGTCCTATATTAGGAAGTATAATTGTAATATTACTTTCCAACCCCATTGTTAGGATTCAAGCCTAAAATTTGTTATGAATGTCAATGTATGCATGTTGAGTTCTAGAATGATGAATTTTTACTTCATGCATGATAAGTTTGCTAGCAATTATAAAGCACTAAACGTGAGTTTTTGCACGAAATATTCACATAAATACGCATAAAATAGATTAGTAATGAGAGAAATATTAGGTCTTAAAGTTCACTTTAACATGATTTTATGTTTGTTTAGCTCAATTTGACGCCTTCTATGTAAATTTATGTGTTGAATACGTACATATGTTTGTTGTATGTAAGCTATAGCATACACACATATATAATATGCGTTAAATAGATATCACGCCTTGAAGTTGGCTTCATGAACATGATTTTGTGGTTCTTATTTTCTAGAGCTGATGAACCTTAAAGTTTTAGCTCAATTTCAAAGCCCTATGTGTGAATTTCGGTGTAAAATGTTTACATATATTTGATGTAAGAAAATGTTTACATACATAGTTAATGTGCTTGAAATAGATAAGTAAAAAGATATTTAGCCCTGAATCTAGCTTTGCAACCGTGATTTTTTTTTTTAAAGCAAAAGTTGTCCACAACAGACGAACCCAAGACCTTTGCGTTGAAGCATTTCAATGCTACTAGCCAAGCCGACCCTCATTAGCACAAAATTACATATATTTGTTGTATGCAAGATAAGGTTTACGCATATAATATGCTTAAAATTGATAAGTTATGAGAGATCAAACAGTGAGACTGGCTTCATGACCTTGGTGCAAAATGAGGTAGTTTTAGCACTTAATGTGACAATTATGTTCATATTCTGTCAAAATATGGATGGAAGAAACCATAGGGAGGTTATGTGCTTATGGAGTAAAGCTCAAGGGTTAGAGTGTCACTTTTGATGTTGCTTGGCCCTCTTTCATGTTGAAGAAAGGAATAATGTTTAGGGGCAAATAGTCTTGTCCCTCACAATATTAAATGCGAAGAATAACATAGTCAGTAAAAGAAGTATCCTTTGCAGAATCCCTTTCTTGGGATAACCAGTTTCCCATATTGTAGCTGGTGCAGGTATCCATAGCCATAGCATTGCTTTCAAGTTAAGGTCGTTGAGAAGCTGAATAGAATGATCTGCATGAATTCCATTTTATTTATTATAGAGAATTTGATTTCCAGTGCTAGAGCAGTAGGCCACGTTAATCACCTTGAGAAATACTTTCATAGGTCAAGTAGCTTTTCCTTTATCATATAGCAAGAACTGCTGTTGGCTAGATGAAGATTCCCTTGATGTATGGAATAAGTTTTGGTCATTTAATGCCTTTAAGTAGGTTGTTTGAGCCATTTAGCTGAATCCACCTAGTGGGATAAGGCTTGATTGTTGTTGTTGTTGTGTTTTTTAAGTTGCTTGACTTGGTCCTTTGTCACCTAAGAATATTTTCTTCCTCCTCAGTTGGTATGAAATGCCTGGGTTGATATACTGTTCTAGTCAGGTGAGGGGGATTTTGATTGGAGGTGTCAAATGGTTATGCCACAAATGATCTCAAGTTAACTGTATAGGTTCAATTCCATTAGTATATTTAATAGAGTTACTAAATTTTTATGATATTGAAATTGAGTTCCTATTCTGTATTGTCATACTAAAATGATGTGCCAAGTGTTGTAGTTAATAAATGATTCTGATTACAATGCTTTTTGGGTCAATCATATTTTATGTAATCCAGGTTGAAGGTCCAAAATCCCCTGAGGAGATGCTTGTGATACTACAGAGAGTGCTTGAAGAAAGTTCCCCAGTTCTTGTTGCAGCAAGGCTTGATGCAGAAGAAAGACAAAATAATATGCGCTTAAGGGAGGAGCAAGATGCTGCATACAGGGCTGCACTTGAAGCTGATCAAGTATGCTTTTTTGTAGAATCGGGTCTTTTGTTTTTTGTCATTTTTGTGTGGTCTCAACTCCATGGCTTGTCTTTTTTCCCATTCTCCACTTCTCTTGCGGAGGCCTTTATTTGGAAAGAACAGGCATTGTTGTTGTTTCTCTGGATTAATGTTGTATGTATGTGTATATGTCCAGGCTAGGGAACGGCAGAGGAGAGAAGAACAAGAACGTCTTGCAAGGGAAGCTGCTGAAGCTGAGAGGAAACGCAAGGAGGAAGAGGAGGCTCGTGAAAGAGCAGCGCAAGAAGCTGCAGAGAAACAAGCTGCATTAGCTAAACTACGTCAAGAGAAAGCTCAGTCTCTAGGTGAAGAACCTGAAAAAGGACCAAATGTTACACAGGTGAAGTATCTGAAGATTTAGCTGAGATTTATTTCTCCTTTTCTGCCTTTACCATGTTCACGGCATGTTTCATTAGTTCTGATATCTGTTCAGCTTATATAGTTTCACTTTTATGTCAGATCTTAACTTCAATTCATATACGGTTTGTATGTCAGATCTTAACTTCAATTCATTTTTTTTTTTTAAATTGCTTTACACTCCCATGTTGGTTCCTAATTTTTTTTTCCTCAGTTCAGTTTTTGTTTCATTATGTTATAATTTGTATGACATCTCTGATTTCCTTTTAACCCTTCCCAATCAAAATTATTAGGTTTTGATACGGTTTCCAAATGGTGAACGAAAGGAAAGGAGGTTCAACAGCACAGTGACAATTCAGTCTTTATATGACTATGTTGACTCATTGGGTTGTTTAGAAGCTGAGAGTTACAGCCTTGTCTCCAATTTTCCTCGTGTTGTTTATGGACAAGAAAAGCTCACACTGTCATTGAAGGAAGCAGGATTGCATCCTCAGGCCAGCCTCTTTGTGGAGCTCAGTTAATGAGAATAAAACTTGCCAAATGATCTGATGAATACATGAAGATGGGGCCTAAAAATAGGGAATTCTGTGGTGTTTCACTTTTCTGTTTGAAAAAATTAACTTGACGAAGAATTATAACGTTAGATATAATAGATTGTCGTGGTTTCTGTAGTTTTGGTTTCTCTTATTTTCCGTTGAATCAAGCAAATAGCTTTCTTTACATGGAGATCGTTTAGAATAATTTGGCCATTCACTTATGGTGATATGAGAATTGAGGAAGCTCCTTCTTTGTTATTTATCTGTATATTTTGTTTCCGATCAATGTCAGTGTTCCAGAAATTTAGATATGGTTTTGGTTACTGGGGAAGATATCCACGTGGGTATTGATCGGTAGAGTGGGCAGGTAAGATCTTCTCTACCATTGTCCAGTGCTGTATTTGTATTTTATCCCATCCCACTCTTTTCCTCTGGGGCTATTGTGTGGATGTTGGTTATAATGCATATGAGCATATTTATCTCATGCTCCTTGCAGAGGGTAAGCGAATTTTTTTTGGCCAAGGAATGTCGTGTGTTTGTGTGTATTATATTTGACCAGGAATATCAAAGTCAAGGATCAAGCTTGTCTAATTCTGAAGCTTTTGCAGTTTGTCTGATACTATAACATTGACTGATGTCTGACAAAGGAGATTAACCATTAACGTCGTTTCCGCAAAGATGTCCACGAGAATGCCTGCCCTTGCACGGCCCTCCGCATCATCATGGAACATTACATTACTCATCCCACATTCTCTCAGACTGTCTTTTTGACGCTAGTGATAATTTCCAGTTGCCAAAAGACAGCCTAATCATGGTGCGTTGAACTGTTGATCGAACCGGCTGAAAGCTAATTGTTCTGCGTGTAAAATAACCAACTATACCACGACATCACACCTCACACCTATTGATCTGATAAACTTGCCTATGAGATATATTTTCATTATATAGTAGGATATGATGAAGATTTCACCCATAATAGTGATTAATTCAAAAAAAAATTTAACTATTACTCAATTATATATTAACATATCATTAAAAGAGAATGACTAAGACAACAACTACATAAATCACATGTTTACGCTTAGATGTTAAGATTTTTTTTGAGTAATAATCGTGATCAAGTTTTAATAATCTCATGACCACAATCTTTGGTTTGTAGTGACAAATTATGCTACATAAATCTCCAATATTTGGAGAAGAAAGCCCCAATGACCCATTAACGTGATATATCAAATGCTATACACAAGCTCACAAATGTTTCCTAGAAAGGACATGATAAGAAATGCATTCGTATTGAAAAAGCTTGCTCTAATTTCTCTATGGCAGAAGTGATCATTGCATCACCACGGTTCCCCAACCTGCTCCAAGTTAGGATGCATAAAACAACTTATCTAATAGTTCCTTCCACCTAGATATTCCCGAGCAATCGGCCAAAGGTGTGAAAATCATCTCCAATGCCTTCTTCAATTTGGTAAATCAACATATTGGCTTTCTCAATATACGTGGATTCTACTCTAGAAGTTTCATTTTCTTTTAAATTAAAAATTTCAATGCTGCCCAAGTAAAACTCATGATCATCCACAATATATAAAGAAACATAATCTCCAAGACAAATATCCACATAGAAAATGATAGGAGAATGCACAGCAAATAACAACAATTGAATTTAAGACAAATGCTCAAATTGAACATGTAGAATAGATGCACCTACACACTAACAACCACATTGGGATGATTTATAAGATTAATTTGCAGCTGC
The DNA here is from genome assembly GCA_029884595.1 of Ormosia semicastrata. Taxonomy (NCBI): domain Eukaryota; kingdom Viridiplantae; phylum Streptophyta; class Magnoliopsida; order Fabales; family Fabaceae; genus Ormosia; species Ormosia semicastrata. The sequence continues at coordinate 42,944,546 of JAQQTO010000059.1, forward strand.
TACCATACCACTACCAGTTTTCCCTGACTATCTTAGACTTCTCAAGTACGTATTTGCCTTCCTTATACTTCTGTGTTTCCTCATAGGCTCGTTCATACTTCCAACCAAGCCCTTCCTGGCAGTCAGAACAGTAGACATCAGCAACTGTGTGGAGACCGGTCATGAGTTGCCTGTCTTCTTTTGGCCCCACAGTAACGTTCATTGCATGGGAGAACAGAAAAGCTCGTCCATTTCTTCCCTGAAATAAAGTTGGAATCACCAATTTGCCCAAAGATGTTGAATAAAAAATCCAAAAGATTTAGAATGATTATAAAAGTAATTGCACATGCACATGTTGCCGCATATGTTGGTGCTTGATACTGATTCAGCATACATACTACACACACAGTACACACAAATGAGTGAAATAGTCTAGTAATTAATCAAAACAACCAATTGAAAAGTAAACTTTCCAAATCCAATCATATCATAGTTTATTATGATGATGGAAGGGTAGTTCAATAATAGATCAAATTCAGAACAGATCATGGAGCATCAAAGCTTTATCTGATAATAAAATAAAAGTATAAAAGTTAAAGCTGAGAGTGTTGACCTGAAAAGCTTTTGAAATAACATCATCATGAAGGGCAACATGGTTTCGACAATTACAGCAATTGTACAACCTGGGTCCAATCAAATCCTCCATATCATCCAAGGTTATATCAACTTTCACCAGCTTGTCTCAACCTCAATCCTTCCCAAAGAAAAAAGAGTTCAATAAAGACTTACAATGAATCTGATACTGATAGGCAGAGAGTGAAAACTTTCTTAGAACAAGAAGAAGATACAAGTAAAACCCAGAATGCAGAGGTAAATATAACTCACATGGAAATGGACATGTGATACGGGGTATATTTTGACACATGCGATCAATTAGAGCACGATTCCACCTTCAAGACAAAAAGACACCCAATTCGGTAAAACCAAAAATAAAAAGAGGAACTTTTTTGCTTCAAGAATTACAATTGGGCACAGTTTCAGCTGCTTAGATCATGAACAAAGCATTTTCAGTTTTCAATCAATTTATGATTATGATTTTGATTTACAACTAGAAATGAATTATAGGTACCTGGCCTCTGCACAACACCACCGTGGTAGGTGATCGCTTCTAGTTTCTAGTGTCTAGATGCCTCTTTTCCTTACGCTTCTAGAGTAACTAGGTTGTGTCAGAATGTGGTCCTTTCTCTGTGTCAGACAATTACAAGTTGCACAGATTATTACTCATGTCGTGTCAGATCTTATTACTGTTTAAATCACCAAGTTAAAGATTTTCTATTACTAAAATAGTAAAGTGAAGGTCGATAGAATTTAATTGAGGAATATTTTATGTAGGTTATAACACGTGTATTATATTTATATTATATATTAATATAAAAAAATATTAAATTATTTTATATCTAATTATAGTATTTTTATGATATATAAAATAATTTTATAAATAAATTAAATTAAATTAAATATATTTTAATTAAATAAATAATGAAACTGTTAGTCTCTTAACACATGTAATTTTTTTTATTTTATAAAAAATACTTTTCTTTTGGTTAAAAGTATTTAAAGAGTAGATCACTTCTATTTTTTATTTTTTATTTTCATTTTCCGAGTTGTCCTTCTGTTTTCAATTTGGACAAATAATTTTGACTATTCAGTTAAAAATATAAAAGAATGGAAAATAATATCCCGACTTTTTTATATCCCGATATGGCCTGTCTTTTTATTTTACATGTGATTGCTTTTTTATTATATTTTATATAAAAAACAGTTCGCCTGATTAATGTTCATCCAGGCTTGGTCAAGGCACTATAACCCGGTACATTAATATAAATATTTAAAAAATGCGAGATTCTCTGAAAACCAATGAAGAACTTCAATTCTCAATACAGTACTATCATAATTTGGGAAGTTCAACCACATTCAATATAAACCGCATGTGTGCTTTTTTCTCAAGCAAGAATATCAATCCACTCGCATTTATTAAATTGGGGTCCAGTCTCTTAAAAGTAGTTTAATCTTTAGATATATTATCTTTTAAAAAATGACACATATTATTTTTACTTTTATTAATTTAAATTTTAAATTTAAACTCTCTTTTTTTGTACAATGGAGAACCAAAAAACAAGACTATGATCTATGAAAACAAGTATCAGTAGCATCAGCTACAAGATGAAAACTCAAACCATCAGGAGGCACCTCCTAAATACTAAGCAGTCGAATCTCATTGGCACCCATCTTGGCCAGAAAATCAGTCCAAACATTAGCTTCTCTTTTAAATCAATTATATTAATCTCTTTTATAAATATTCTACTTTAATCAATTATATTTATAACAGGTATAAAGGTTCTATTCACTCTTAATCAATATAACCTTTGTTATTTTCCAAAATAATAGGTAAAGTAGTTTTTTTTTGTGAAAAATACATTTTTTATTATTTCCAAAATTAATTTATTGAGATAACTAAAAGCATAAATCTTCATACTTATTTTTATTAATATGTTCTGTTTGCAAATTTCAAGTAAAAATAATAAAATATATGGGCAAGCATGTAGAATAAAAGCCAAGAGGGAGAGCATGACAAAATAAAAACACATTGAAGTCCTATTTCCCTTTAATCAAATTGGTTTTAATAACTTTGAGTTTCAGTAAGTTTTAATCCCTCCTCTCTCTTCTCAGCCAGAATTCTGAAATAGATAACTAAAGAAGTGCATGAACAATATTTACAGTAATCAACGTAAGTTTTGGTCTAGTCACTTTAATTTATTAGTTTATATATTTATATATGGAGTACATGCTCTGAAAAGCTCCTTTTTTTGGGTAAATAAAAGCTAATGTTAATTCCATATTAAAATATTCCTTTTTTCACATAACATGATATCAGCCATTGCCGTGGGCAACTTATATAAGAATATCCAACAATTTCACAGCTATCTCACAATGTGTGATATCCAATCTCTAATTTGTTCCAATCCTTTCGGAGAAATTAAATTATTTAGCTAACCGATGGTGGCAAATCTACCCATATATATTATAAATATTATAAACGAGATGACTCTTTGTTGAAAATAATAAAATTTAAATTATATTTTCTTTGATATAATTTTTTTTATCTTTCTTCCCATATGTGCTTTTATTTGAAGAGAAAATTTGTTCTCCTTCATTTCTCTTTAATTATCTCCTCAATATTATCCCCTTAATCAACCATGATTTTTTTCTTAATTATTTTCAATCAAATTTTAAATCCCTTCATATCATTTTCTTTGATTTCAAATTATGATAGAATTTTATTTATTTATTTATCATTTTTTATTTTCTATTACTTAAAAATAAAATATTAACAATTTAAAAAATTCCAATTTATAATATTCTATAACATACTAAAAATTAAATTTCTAAAATATATTATATACATACATTAAAAATTAAAAAATATCGTAAAATGGGCAAGCTACTAGTGTGTATTTGAGATAATTGTAAAAATTTAATTATTTCAATAATTGATTAATGTATAATATTTTTTTGTTATAATCGATTATAATAGAATCAATTTTATATTTGAATATATTAGTTAAAAAATAATTTTAAATTAATTTATTTTTTTAGATGATATAAAAAATTATTTTATGCAATAAATTATTAAAATAAGTATAAAAAATTAAAAAAATTATATTTAATTAAAAATAAAATAATATTTACATCTCAAAATATAAAATATTCTCAAAAAATTTTATAAATAATGTTCAAATGATAACTTTTGAAAAAAAGCTGTTGTACGTACAAAAAATTACATCAACAGCTTTTATGATATTTATCCAGACATGTTGCAAAAAAAAAAGTTGTTGTATGGCATAAAAAAGTCATATCAAATATGCTCTAAGTAATGTAATAAATCAAATCCATCTACAACGAAGATAATGTTAGAGAAGATATGTCAATCACCCAACATTAGTGCAGCAACGTAATCATAGGAATGTATATTAAAGTCTCATTATTTACATTATTCGTTATTTCTGCACATGTTAATTTGCCCAGTATATATTGTGTACTCTCAAAAGCAGCAATAAAATTTGAATCATCCCCATTAACTTATTCTTTACAGATAACACGAGCATTCACACTGGCACTGACAGTTAAAAAGAGCAGAGAAAGTAACACACAATTATGAATTTATTACCTAGCAAGAACTCCTGGTTATCCTTGAATCGTTTATAGTGATTTTTAGTACGACAAAGCTATATCTTAATTATTTTTAAAAATACGAACAGAGAAATAATCCTTCAAGGAATCACAAAGCTGCGGCATTAGAAAGAGAACAAAAGATGCAACTAAAGCAATCAGAGCATACAGTGAGAAGTTCCAGTGCTTACCATCTTGGGTTCCCATCATACCCCTACCCTCTTCATCCTGTGTTAGTTAACACGAAGAAGGAGACTGCCTACTCTGTTATTCATCACCAGCACAAGAAAATAAGTCTGTTAAGTTGTTTCTATCCATACTTTCACTACTTTCAAAGAGTTGTTGCCTTGAATCTGAATTTGATATTGAAAAGCCAGTCAAGAGATTTTTCATGAATAAATGACCACTTGACCCTACATACAAGCAAAAGCAATTTGCATACTGTGCATTATATAAAATCCTCCAATCATCATACTACACTATTTTCCAACTTGTTTTTTAAAAGATTTACTATAGAAAAGTATATAGCAGAATCAAGAATCAACTATCTTTTTTTTTTCTTTTTTGTAGAAAGAATCAACTATCTAAGTTAGAGTCATCTATTCTGAAAATGGGTCAAGGAATGATTGTTTAATTAAGATTTTACCTGAAATTGTGTTAGGTATTCCTTTATGGGATTTGCTAATGCTGGTAAAGGGGAAAAAAATTAATAAATAAATATTAAATAAAAAGTAAGTATTTATTACATTAGGAACACCAAAAAAAAATTAATACTTATATCTTTAAGTAATTAGAAGTATCTAATACAGGTATTAAATCTCGTTAGCAAAACCCTTTATTTATTATCTAGAAAAGTAATTAAAGAAGAATAAGGCAATGCAAATTAGTGAACAATGGAATTAGAAGCAGCTAAAAATATAATGAACAAATAATGCAACCAAATCCGGATTATAATAAACAAAAGAAATGCCAAGACTCATTTAACTTTGTCACCATTGATGTCTGCAATCCACCCATCATTATTATCAAATCCCACCATATCTTCAACATGCTTCTTAGAGTATAGTTGTTGATTTTTGCAGCATCTCATCTGACAGCTTAATACTGCTTCATCCTGATTCACATTACCTAGTTGATTTAGAGACGAAGGAAGCCACCCCTTGTTCTGCTGCAACATTAGTTCTTCAAAAATTTGATGGGTTGAAGTTAAATGTTGTTCTTGTTCCATTGTCTCAAAAGCACTTGTGTCTCTGTATACACACTGCTTCTTATGCAATGGATAGCCATATGATCCCACATTCTCTTCAAAGTTGTAGCAATCCTCATGAACTCTCTTGGAAATATGAACTTCATTAATTGGTTCTACAGTCTCATGACTCTCATCTATATCTTCATCAGATTCGCTAGTGAAACCAGCATTGCCCTCCCCATCCAACATCTCTGAACATTCATCAATTCATCAATATCACTAGTGGTCAGTTTTGAATCCTGAGAGTAAGGATTCCTAAATAGGATGTCCCCCATGTTTGTTTCCTCCTTGTTGACGTAAACAACAGACAACTTTTTCTCTGAATATTCACTTTCCCATGACAACTGGACATGATTCCACTCATAAAGTGGATAAGAAGGGAGTGTTATGCAATCAAGTGAGGGACTAATGGTTTGGAGATCAAACAACCACAAATGATCTCCTAATGTTGTTAATGCCGAGGTAAATTCTTTTGAACTTGTTAAACATTTTATGGCCATTGATAAGAAACTGGACTTCACAAAAAACAGGGAACTTAAGCAGAAGATAATCTTTTCTGACCAAAATATAACACAGCAATATCAGGGAATTTATCATCACGAAACCAAAAGGAATGTATCCGTCTGTGCTAATGTGGTCAAACCATTCGGGAACCCTTAAAGCAGGCATAACAATGTCTAGCATTTCGGTCTTACAAAATGCTTGTCATATAAGAACCATAACTAGTTACAAAATACTAAAGTAAATTTAATTTTTAATATGCAAATATAATAACGCAATTTAATGGTGACCTATGCTGCTAATATTATTTTTAATAGATATATCTTTTGGATGAAAAGTAAAGAGGAAGACCTGACTCTGTAGATGCTTAGTGACTGTGATGTCAACGAAGTCCAATTTTGTGCACTGATTTTCTGTAAATTTGGAGGAATTCTTGAAATATCTTGAAGCTGCTCACAATCATCCAGATAAAGGGATTCCAAGTAAGCTAAGTTTATGATGCACTTGGGGAGGACTTTAAAATTATTAAGTGACAAGTTTAGGGAAGTCAATTCGGGAAAACAGCCAAAAATGGGTGGAAGATCTTCATCCGTTAAGTTACAACGGATTAACCTCAACCAGGATAACTGGTTGTTCACATTTGAAAACAAAATATCATTTGGAACAACTGAACTTCCAGTGGAGTGATCTGCAGACAAAGTTGCCTGCATTTGAAGATAACTTTTGAATGATTTTCCCAGCTGCGGACAGAAAGAAGCATAAAGAAATGACAGATTTGGCAAGCAGCCAATGCAGTGTGGTATATGCCTAAGACTTCTGCAGTTTGATATATTAAACAACGCAATCCCAGTGAGATTCCCAATTGAAAATGGTAGTTCTTCTATGCCACTTTCAGCAATATCAATCCTTAACATATTTTCCATCTTCACCAATACGGAGAAGGCTATTATGGACCACTTCAAGTGATCCATGGATGAACCACCTTCTTTTTTTATCTAACAATACCTATATGTAGATCTAGGTGTATGTAAATATTACTAATTGAAATCTATAAGTTTCTTGTATGTAACAATTATTCATAAAAAGAAAAAAATGATCTGACTAAATTTATGTGTGAATCTGAGTGTTGTTAGTTGAATCTAACCTTTTAATCTTAGCCCTTAATTTATTTTAACAATAAATCAACGACTGCTCTGCACTTGGCTCATTCATGGACCACCCCCACGCTGATCCATATTAGAATTCTCCCACCAATACATCAGGAAACCTTTTCAGTTCTGAGCAGCCTCTAAGAATAAGCTTTCTAAGAGATGTCAACTTGATAGAATGGGGAAAAGTCCTGAGCTGGGTACACTCTCCAGCACTCAAATTTAACAAGCTTATTAAGAAATCCAACAGAATCATGAACCTCAAGTAAATTCTTACAATAATCAAGATTAATTTCCCTCCAATTTGGAATTCCTGAGACATCATGCACTTTAACCAGAGATTCACATCCACTTAAAGTTCATATAAGTCAAATTTTCAAACTTGTACATAAGAAGGATAATAGAAAAGAAAACTAGTATTGGAGTAAGGCTAATATATAATGATTCTAACATGAATTGACAATTATATACCTTGAATGGCTCTTCCAACTTAAGATTACTACAAGGCAAGTTGAGTACAACTAGTTTTGATGCTTAGGGCCGCAAGAAAAGTATTCATCTCTAACTATAAGCATTCTTAGATTCTTAATCTTATTGAAAGCATTACCACTCCAATCCACTTCTTCCAGTTGGGTACTTTGTAGCATTATACTGATGGCAGCAAGCCCTTTGTTAAGAAGGTTTATGTTAGAAGGGAGAGGCCCAATAAAGGGCCCACAAGGAATATAACAGACTTAACTAACTCTGAATAGGAGTTAAGTGGGTTGGGGGGGAAAACAGGGGAATAAAAAGGGAAAGAATCAGGAAGAGGGGGAGGAAAAGTTTTGGGTAAGAGATTTTAGGGGGAATTCTCTCGGGTATTGAGAGGGTTTTATCAATTCTATACTTTGTATGTTCTGTGTTGGGTGATATACCTAATTCATTCAATAAAAGAGATATTTCAGTAATTGGTTCCATCAAACTGGTATCAAAGCTCCGATCTTGGAGCGGAGAGTGGGTTTCTTGGGGAAGTTGAGAGGGGAATGGTGAGTACCAGAATGGAGGCACGAACAGAGACATTGGAGAAGAGAATCGAAGACATGGCGGAGTGGAGGCTGATGAGCGATGCTCGCTTGCGAGGGGTGGAGAACAGTCTCCAGGAGCTGCTGCAGAAAATGGATGTGATCTTGCAAGCCAATGGTGGCGAGCGAACAGAAAACCCGAGCGAGGCAGAAGGGGAGAACAATCTTGGGAGAAATCACGATGGTCGCAGCACCTGGGATGACGAGAAGTGGAGAAAGCTTGAGCTGCCGTTGTTTGAAGGAGAGGATAACGGGGAGAATGCCTGCAATTGATTCACAAACTGGAGAGGTTCTTTGAAGTCAGGGGGGTTCCGGAGGATGAGAAATTGAAGGTGGCATCCATGGCTTTGGAGGGACCAGCACTCTCGTGGTTTCAATGGTGGGAAAGTAACATGGGAGAAGTATCTTGGTCCATCTTTAGAGGGGCTGTCATAAGAAGGTTTCATCCATCTTCATCACAGAATCCTTACGAAATCTTGATGGGGCTGAAGCAAGAAGGGTCAGTCAAGGAATTCAGGCGGCAGTTTGAGTTCTATGCAGGACCTATGAGGGTGTCGGAACAGTTCTTGAGAGGATCTTCCTCAATGGCCTAAAAGAAGGGGTTCGCAGGGAGTTAAGGATTCATGATGTAAAGAGTTTAGTTGATATGATGGATCTTGCCCAAAGAATAGATGAAAAGAATGAAGTTTTCATTCAAGAAGTCAAGGGTGGCCATGTAAAGAATGGTTCTTGGGCAGGAACTTCTTTCGCGAGAAAAGGACCCTATTACAGTGGCGCAACTAGGGAGAATGTGAATTGGAGAGGGGTAACACGCTCGGTAACAATACGGGCATAGGAGGAAAGATAAGCAATGTAGGAGGTATCAGTGGTGACTCGGTGGTTTGCAACACAACACCATCGCAAACGGGAATAGAACACAAACTGCAATGGCTAATAGGAGAGGGAGGAGTTTCGAGAGAACTCCCGGAAAGCCGAATACAATGACCGAATGAAGAAAGGGCTCTGGCTTCCATTTGTGATGAGAAATTCACGCCAGACATGTTTGCAAAAATAAACAACTCGAGAATCTTGTGGGTGGAAGATGATAGTGAGAATGGGGGGTGAAGAAGAGGAAAATGCGGGAGAGGAGGAGAAACCCATCCTATTGGGTTACAATAGCTTCTTTGGGATTGACAACAGGAAGGTCATTCAAATTATGGGGAAGGATGTTAGGGAGGAAGCCATGGTATTAATTGACTGTGGGGCATCACACAGCTTTATTGCTCAAGGGTTGGTAGAACAGTTGGGTCTAGAAGTGACATCACACAACCTTTTTGGGTGGAGGTGGGACGGACACAAGGTCGAAGTTCTGGGTGTTGCAAATCCTTGGAATTACAAATTTCTAAGATCTGGAAGTGCGGCATGATTTTTACGTTTTTGAGCTTAAGGGCCGGCCTTGGTATTGGGACTAGACCGGTTAGCCGGATTGGGGAAGATCACTGACTAACTTCAAGGAACTAACGTTGAAAATAAAGAAAGGGGCCACAATCATCTTATTAAGGAGACCCTTCCTTGTGCAAAATTTGTATCACTCACTTAAATCAAGTAATGAGATCTTTACAAGAAGAAGAAGAAGGTTTTCTTATAGAATTGCGGGTGCTAATAGAGGCGAACAACTCCAAGAAGAAAAGATCCTGAAGGCATTGGAAAGGTGCATCATGCAGAATTTGATCTTGTTTTCAATTCTCTAGAAGGGTTACCACTGGTAGGAGATTGGATCACGCCATCAACTTGAAGGTAGGTGCTGAAATTCCTAATATACGTCCTTACAGGTATCCTCAATACCAGAAAAATGAGATTGAGAAGTTAGTACAGGAGATGTTAGAAGATGGAATTATTAGACCTAGCACTAGTCCTTATGCTAGTCCTATCATTTTAGTGAAAAAAAAAAAATGGGAGTTGGCGTTTTTGTGTTGATTATAGAGCGTTGAATAAGGTCACCATACAAGATAAATTTCCAATCCCCATTATTGACGAATTATTGGATGAATTGGCAGGGACAACTATCTTCTCTAAACTGGATTTGAAATCCGGGTATCATCAAATTCGTATGAAGGAGAGGGATATTGAGAAAATTGCATTTAGGACGCATGAGGGGCATTATGAGTTCATGGTGATGCCTTTCGGCCTCACAAATGCACCCTCCACGTTTCAGGCCCTCATGAATGAGGTTTTGAGACCGTATTTGAGAAAATTTGTTCTGGTATTCTTTGACGACATTCTGATATATAGTAGGGATGAAACAGCCCATGTTGATCATTTGAGACAAGTTTTTCAACTGTTAATAGAGAATAAATTGGTAGCCAACCGGAAAAAATGTACGTTTGGCAACAATAGTGTCGAATATTTGGGACACGTAGTCTCCTCACAAGGGGTTGCAGCTGATCCAAAGAAGGTAGAGATAATGCTAAAGTGGCCTGCACCTAAGGATATCAAGGGCCTGAGAGGGTTTTTGGGTCTGACGGGTTACTATCGGCGATTTGTAAAAGGATATGGCCAGATTGCTAAGCCCCTTACTGAGTTGTTGAAAAAGGATGGGCTCCAATGGTCTACGGCAGCCCAAACAGCTTTTGACACATTGAAAAATGCCATGGCTGATCTTCCAGTGTTGGCAGTACCTAATTTTACAGCACCTTTCGTTGTGGAGACTGACGCATCTAGTCGGGGTATTGGGGCGGTACTAATTCAAGAAGGCCGCCTGTGTCTTTTATCGGTCAATCGGTTTATGAGAGAGAGCTCATATTTGTTCGGAAATGAAGACACTATCTTCTAGGGAGGCACTTCATCATTCGCACGATCAAAAGTCCTTGAAGTTCCTGACAGAACAGAGAATGTTAGGGAGGATCGGTTTAAATGGGTCTCCAAACTCATGAGTTTCGACTTTGAGATCTAGTACAAACCAGGCAGAGAAAACGCATAAGTGGCGGATGCGTTATCTAGACGAATGATGTACTCGGCCTTCTCGGTTTCGGTTTCGGAAGAATGGGAGGAATTAGGGAAGAAAATGAAGGATGCAAAGCGAGTAAAATCATCCAAGACTTAGTGGTACAACCCCAAGCTCACCGGGTTACTCTATGTATCAAGGAAACGTACTATAAAGAAAGGTTGGTTCTTCCCAAAGGGTTTGCTATGATCCCTTCTGTACTTCATGATTTTCATGCCTCAGCTTGGGGGGTCACTCCGGGTTCTTGAGAACTTATAAGAGACTAGTTGCGGTTTTCCATTGGGAGGGGATGAAACACGATATCATCAAATTCATTGCAGCTGCGACATCTGCCAACGGAGTAAGGTTGAATCTCTGTCTCCTGCTGGTTTAATACAGCCGTTACCCATTCCCACTCAGGTTTGGGAAGACGTCTCAATGGATTTCATCACGGGGCTTCCCAAGGCTAAGGGCAAGGATACTATACTGGTTGTGGTGGATCGCCTTACCAAGTTTGCGCACTTCATGGCTTTGGCGCATCCTTTCACAGCCAAGGAGGTAAGCCAGTTATTCATCTCACAAGTTGTTCGCTTACATGGTTTTCCCTCTACCATTGTATCGGACAGAGATAAAATCTTCCTCAGCAATTTCTGGACTGAGCTCTTTAAACAAGCAAGGACTCAACTGAAATTTAGTTCCACTTACCATCCTCAAACGGATGGGCAAACGGAAGTTGTGAATAGATGCTTGGAAACTTACCTTCGCTGTTTTATTGGAGAGAAACCTACTAGCTGGGTAGATTGTGCTGTGTTGGGCTGAATATTGGTATAATACAAATTATAATCGCTCTACTTGCATGACCCCCTTTAGAGCTTTATATGGGAGAGACCCCCCAGTACTGTTTAAAGCTGCTGCGTACCCCTCTCGAGTTGAGGAAGTATCTCGGTTGGCCCAGACAGAGATGTTATTTTGCAGGAATTGCACCATAATTTGAATAAAGCCCAGCAGCAAATGAAGCAGCAGGCGGATAAAAAGAGAAGGGATTTGGAGTTCAACGTGGGAGATTGGGTTTACTTAAAGGCCAGACCCTATAGAATGCATTCCATTGCAAAGAGGAGGTGTGAGAAACTTAGCCCGCATTATTATGGCCCTTTTCAAGTCGTAGCTCGCATCGGACAGGTGGCATACAAGCTCCAATTACCAGAACATGCCCAAATTCACCCGAGTTTTCCACATCAGTAGGTGAAGAAGGGTTTACTCAGCTTCTCAAACACCTCAATCAATTCCACGGGAGCTGTCTGAAGATTGGGAATTAAAGGTGTACCCAGCTGCAGTGATAAATCTTCGCTACAACAATGTGGGAGACGCTGAGTTGCTCATACACTGGGAGGGCACTCCTTGTTGCGATGATTCTTGGGAAACGATATCAACCTTGCAGCAACGCCGGACTTTCACCTTGAGGACAAGGTGAAACTTTTGGGGGAGTATTGATGGCAGCAAGCCCTTTGTTAAGAAGGTTTATGTTAGAAGGGAGAGGCCCAATAAAGGGCCCATAAGAAATATAACAGACTTAACTAACTCTGAATAGGAGTTAAGTGGGTTGGGGGGGAAAACAGGGGAATAAAAAGGGAAAGAATCAGGAAGAGGGGGAGGAAAAGTTTTGGGTAAGAGATTTTAGGGGGAATTCTCTCGGGTATTGAGAGGGTTTTATCAATTCTATACTTTGTATGTTCTGTGTTGGGTGATATACCCTAATTCATTCAATAAAAGAGATATTTCAGTAATTGGTTCCATCATATACCGTGGATTTTATCAGCTCCCTTCAAGATAAGGTGTCAGGCAATAACATTAGCTAGATTCTAAAAGTATATCATAGGAAGTTTAATTTTACAGTTCCCTGGCAAATGGATATTAAATAAGGAAGAAAAAACACTGATTTTGTGGTTCTTTTGAAAGGGAAAGAAAAATCAAATTTTCAATATACACTTACTGTATTATCTTTAAGTACTTGAAGAACATCCTCATGAAACCATAACCTGGTGCGCTTGCCTGGCCTCATAGGTGACTCTTGGCGAACAATTTCTCTTCCCATATCTTGTACAAGATCATGCATCCTCACTCTACCGTCTTTTTCACCAATAGTCATTAAAGATTTATCAAGTACTCCTATAACGGAATTAGGGTTGAAGCCACAGGCATCTAGTACCTTCTTGACATATTCCAATCCCTCTCCCTTGAAAAAACAAGCAATGTCAAGAAAAATTTCCTTCTCGTCATCCTCCAAATTATCATAACTTACTTTAAGAACAGAAAAAATCTCTGTTTTGGGGATTTTTCTGTATTTTTCTAGCACATTTTCCCATTCATCAATTTTTTCACCAAACAAATCAGAACATATGATTTTCAATGCCAATGGCAGGCCATTGGCATAATGCATCACTCTATTTGATATGTCAACATACTCTGCAGCAGGTATCCTTTTTCTAAAAGCATTCCAACTAAACAGTTCAAGAGCTTCATCCTGATCTAACTTCCCACTTCAAATATTTTTTCCACCTGATGAGCAACTAACAAGTGTTTATCCCTTGTTGTTATGATTATCCTACTTCCAAAACCAAACCAATGAGTTCCTCCAGCTAATGTCTGCAATTGCTCCAATTTATCGACATCATCAAGAACCAAAAGAACCTTCTTTTTGCTTAGTCTTTTTTTAATTATGGGAATCCCCTTGTGAACATCGTGAATCTTGATGTTCTGTTCCCCAAGCAAATCAAAAAGCAATGTCTCTTGGAGATGCACTAGGCCTTGTTTCATTGAATTTTCTCTAACATCAGTAAGAAAACATGTACGTTCAGAGTGATCAGCAATCAAGTTACATACAGCTCATGCAATAGTGGATTTACCTATTCCACCAAGTCCACAAATTCCTACCATCTGTACACAATCATAAGATCCAATATCCAAAAGTGTTTCTAGTTCTAATATGCGGGACTCCAGTCCAACAGGATAATCAGCAACATGTAGCAGGTTGCAATTCAATTTGCTAGAGATCTCTTCAATGATCCTTTGAATAAATTCATATTCATACCTTCCAATTTACAAATTAATGTTAGTCACAGTTGAAGCTCGAAATAATAAAAACAAGAGGTCATATAGAAAAGAGTGATAATATAGAGCATTCAAATTAAGGCATATACCCATTTTTAAAATGCCACCCAGACAAACAGGAAGCTTCATACAGAGCCAACCTCCAATTTTGCACTTTCTCCAAGTTATGTTTGAACTTTGCTTTATGCTTTTCCATAACCTGCTTTCTGATGTCGTACCTCAGAGGGACAAATGCCATAAAAGACTGGTCGAACCAACTGTCCCTTGACTTTCATACACTCAAGAATTTTGACAAGTTCATCAAGGCACCATGTGGAAGATGCATATGTTTGAGAGAAGACAATGATAGAAATTCTTGATTCTTCAATTGCTGTGAGGAGAGTATTCTGAATGAGTTTCAGTGAATCATCTGAATAAGGTTGAATAAGGTTGAAGAAGGTAATTTGCTGCTATGCACAATGGTTGCGATGATTGTGCGAAAGGTACTTGCAAAAGGCAACAAACACTTAAAGTTACCGTGAATAAGGTGGGTAGTATTTAGAATTAAATAGATATCTTTCTACATTATGTGATATTTATAGAAGCATCTTAATATATAAAAATTATGTTTAAATTTGTATTAAATATTGTTAATTAGGATAATAATTCAATAAAATTATTATATCTTATAACTAATTTTTCTAGTTATGATGAATTCTATTAAAAATTTACTCTTCATAAATAAGCATAAACATATTTACTTATCTAGCGCACTCTTAAATATCTAAAATCCAAATTTAGTGAGTCAAATTGCTCCTAAACCGCTAACGTGATCCCGGTCCAAAATAGAGAGATTGTGAAATCTGTTCACCTAGTTGAAGCCCGCCATCATCCATAAAGGTGTTAATTCCCCTTTGGCGCAGAGCATGATAGAGAGATGACCAGTGAAATTGTTTTGGGTATCTTCACCTCGGAAACTCAAGAAGACATCATACTTCCATGATCCATGGTTGGTCACAGAATTAGAAGAGGAGCAAGTCCCAGTCCGCAGTCCCCTGATATGTCATCTTTCAATCAGACAGATATATGAAGGCTTTGAGCTATGCCAAGTAAATGAAGGTCCGGGCTGCACAACAAATGGTGTTGAAGTTTATGCAATTTTAATGGAGTTGAAGGCAGTGTATTTTTAAGATATTTTAGAAACATTTGGATTTCTTATGGAAATAGAAGTTAGTAATTGATTATCCCAAGTTGCTGATGCAAGTTACATGGAAGGTACTATTGAGTTCCGTGGAAGGTGCTATTGATTATCCTATTTGATTTCTTATATACAAGTCTACAAGGGCTGAGTGTGTTATTATGTGCTCAATACAACGGTGCGGTGACATTAACTTTTAATGGTAAAATTAATTAATATAAATTATTTATAGATGGAATGTTAAATTCTATTAAAATAATTGATTTTAAATCTTTAAGTTTGTTTAATATTGTTGAATAAAATCACTATAATTAATAAGATAGTTTTAAAAATTATAAGTTTCACTTTTTAAAGTTAATTTTATAATTTTAAGAATTTTAAAAATAATTATAATGATTCACCGTAAAATTATTTGTTTCAATGCAAAAGTTAGCTCTGCCAGTTCAGCAAAATCAATTATAAGGGGCACAATTAATTTTAAATAAACATCTAAATCAAATATAACAAAATTATGATTGCAGTTGCTTTACATTTGTGCCAAATTCCTCCATAACAGATGAAGATGTATTATCATGGAAATTTCCACTCACAAGCATTACATTACAATATTACATTGCTGAAAGAATTACAATATATGGGTAAAGTAAGCTCGTGTTCCAAAATCATGGAACGGGTAAATAAAAAAAAAAGAATTAAATCAACATGAAGGATTACAGATCCTTGAGAAAATAATGCAAGGGTAACAAAATGGAAAGGAAAAACAAAACAGCATCACCTTGGACATTTCTGACTTTACTTATTCATCAGCCCTTAAATTAAGGCAGAGAACAGCCCACACATCAGGAATCCAATGATAACTATTTGAAAAGTTGAAGTTAGCTGAGGTGAGGTTGAGATTGAGGAAGTAGGAGATACTGGAATGTTGCCAAATACTGTGGGATAAGAGGGTGCATATTCAGGCAAAGAATTACTTGGACCAGGTGCTGCAGCATTCCCATTTCCTCCACCCACAGATATATGAAGCTTCTGATTCTTTAAGCAATGGCCAGCCACTCCACTGGTGAAGTAGTATTCCCCATCTGATGTAATGTTAAACAAAGAGTTGCCATTGTTCATATACAATATGGGGTTTTTAAGGTTGCAGCTCTTGTAGGATTCCTCTGTAACTTGAATCACTGAATCTTGACTTGGTGGGTATAGAAACACTGCGTAAGCATATATATATATAAAATAACAAATGAGCTCAGAAATGCACCCTTTAATTTGTTACTCTAAAAGGAAGAGCCATTGGTATAACTGTATAAACGAAACAATATAGTAGTATTATAAACTTACAAAGAGAGTCTCCAATCTTGAGATTGTGATATTTGGACCATTTGGCGTAGACTTGTGGATTTGCTGAGGTGGGTATCCCCCAAGCATCTAGATCACCAACTTTGTACTGGTAGCACAGCACCTTGGTTTGGATTTGGACTAACATAAGCAACAGAGACACCAACAACCAGTTCTTATGACTTAAAAGATTGGCCATCTTGGTTCTACTCAGAATCACCCTCACCTTGATTCTTTTCTTAGATTTAGGAGGAGCCTAGGACCGCGTGAGGAGGACTCCTTATTGTCTCCAGTCTAGCGATTGGAAGATTCATAAGGTATAAGAAGGACCCACATAAAAGTCAATTTACCTTAATGCCCTCTCCCTACACAATGTCAAAAGTGGAAATTTTGGTTCTAGTATTATAATTAAGAGTAGTATTTAATATTGATTCAGTTTCATGATAAATTGCATATTTCATATGGGAAAAAGATGATTATATATCTCTTTTAGGAATGTATATATTATTGATATTTTTTTTAAGGATATGAGATTTAATGAGAAAAAATAATAAAAAAATAAATATGATAAATAATATTAAGAAGAATATAAAAAAAGATGTATATATTGTTAATAATAAAAATATCAAAATTGTTACATATGTAGTATGAAGTATGAGATACAGACATGGACATGATATGGAACAGATACTGAGAACATATTAAATTTAAAAAATTATAAGATACTGATCTGATATATATATAAAATTAACAACTCTTATATTCTTACATCAAACAAAGATATATCTCTTTTTTTCACACCTTATCTAATATCATTCATTATAATATTTTTTATCACTTTCTCTCATTCAATCACATCTATAAAAAATGGTGTGAATAGTAATACACCCCTAAAAAGGAATTTGGCTTCTCTCCAAATTGTTGGACCTCCAAATTTGATTTTGGACCATTGGATGAAAACTAACGCCTAACGGTCAGCTTTTTTTATTTTTTTAATATTAAAAAATATTTAATATTAAATTAATATTTTTTAATATAGATCGTTGGATGAAAAATGAGCGGCCCAGATAAGTGGAAATGAGGTCTTTGGACCTCTATTTCACGGAGACAATCCGGATCCCAAAAGGGGGTGTAAGACTATCTTTTTCCAAAAATTAAAGAACTTGGTTTATGTATATATATAATTGCAAAATTTAAGAAAAAAATTTATAATTCATTAATATCATTTTTATAAGCTTAAAGATTTACAATATCTTAATATATGTCATATGTGTCAATATTTGCTACCTAATAAGCTCCTCTCAAAAAAATATGAAGCATAATTTTTATTGATATTTTTCTAAAAAATCTATTAAATTAACTTTTCATAATAGAACTAACTATGTACAAGTACATATGCATCCAAAAAAATTAACTAGATGGAATAGTGATGTGAGGCAAGTTTCAGTGACGACAAAGTGGAAGACTTGATACGAGCAGATGAAAATAGTGGTGTGTGAAAAAATAAAAATTAAAAGTCTAATAGTAGTGTGAGAAAAGAAAAAACTTAAAATATTAGTATGTGAAAATAGTGACTTGAGACATCAGTCATGTGATAGGACTTGGGTTGGTTACAGACTTATTAATTGGACGTTAGTCATGAAAAACTAATTTTAAAAAAATATATATTAATGAGTTATATCTAAACTGTGTTCAAGCGTATCCAAACCGTATCCAAGACGTGTCTAAGCTGAAAAAATAATCTTTTTAATCATACACATTCGACCAGACAGAACACATATGTCATACGCGCATCCTCATATGTCTGACACAAACATGTATCTGACACGTCTCAAAAATGACATGTCCATGCTTTATGACATATGTATAATATAATCAATCTCAAATTATTTTTTAAATGACAAATATGTTAACTGCTTATAGGGTTCACTATGGACCTAAACCTATAATAACGTAATTCCTTAATTAATCTAGTTGTGTTGTCATTCATTTCTTTCGTCTAATGAGGCCAAGATCTAAATAGTGAAAACTGAAACCTGAAACCTGAAACTGAACAAGTCCAAACATGAGCAAAAACAGATGGTTGAGGTTAAATGAACTAGCAAATGACGCTCACAAGACTTGGTAAGAGTAAGATCCTGCTGGGGGAATATGAATGCAATAGCAAGGAACTTTCGTTTAGTTTAGAGGGTTAAGACAGAGAAACAGATCGACTAGACAACTATTATGTACGGCTAATAATGTGCACATGGGCCAGTTGGCAGTCTCTGTGTTTTTGTCAAGTTTTCTTAAGCGCGTGATTGTATCACATTATCATGTACAGCAGAGACAAAGCACAGCAAACTTGCCCCAGGCACATCACATGGTTAGCAAAATGGAATAACGTGATTTCAAATGAGTATAATACTACAAACAAACTAGAGCAAATTAGAACTGGAAAACCCCAATCCCGCGTATGATAGTGATCCATAACAATACTTTTATGGACTTTGATTATGGAAGGTTCTGCCTCTGTGGACTGTACCCGTTACTATTGACCCCGTAAGGGTTAATCATAATTTTAATCCCCGAAGGTGGACACCGTCTTTCAATTTAACCAGCTACGTTGACATCAAGTTGAGTGAAAGCCTAAAATATAATCTCCAAACCATAATATAATAATAGACCAGCATCAAATTGTGGTTTAGGCTTAATTAATTGGTTAGAACTTTGAAGGGATTTCGTGCTTATGATGGTCCATGGCCTTCTATTTGGCAGCCTTTTTCTTTTCCAAACTTTGGTACAATGTTAATATTAGACGGAATAAAATTCGAGAGGTAGAACTTTCCTTGATTACATGAACTCCCATTTGATCTGTCAATTGATCTGTGTTTTTGGGAATCCATTAAGGTTCCGTTTGTTAGGCCATCGAACTAGAGCTGAACTATCTACACACATTTGTTTATGCACAACGTATCATATCCGCTGTAGCCAATTAGCCCATAATGGAACTGTGTCCATGCAGAAATTATTGCCTATATGTATGGTACTACGGCAGAGGATAACATCATTTAGTTAAATTCGATGCCATAACGAGCTAAATTTGAATAACTGCAATATTTCACCAAGT
This sequence comes from Ormosia semicastrata, assembly GCA_029884595.1. Taxonomy (NCBI): domain Eukaryota; kingdom Viridiplantae; phylum Streptophyta; class Magnoliopsida; order Fabales; family Fabaceae; genus Ormosia; species Ormosia semicastrata. Next base: position 42,964,402 of record JAQQTO010000059.1, read on the forward strand.
TAACTCATTTGCTATACAACCTATTATTCAGTTGGTAAAATAGAATAAATTATACAAGCTCAAATGCGATATGGTAATAAAAATAACAATTCAATATGTAGAGATATTATTATTCCCCAGGGGTTGGTGTCCCCAAAACTTTCTTATCAGTTATCACGATATCTCGTAATTAATCTGCAAACATAGCAGGTTGCGGTATGATACAGCAGAGAAGCTCATTTACAACTGAATTTTGAACGAAATAAGTAATGAGATTAACCTTGACAGATCATCATTTAGCTTATTTGCACTTGCTGGGCTTTAGATCGTCACAAAAGCTTATTGAACACAAGGAAGGTTGGATTAGAGAAGATATATGACTCTTATCAAGGACTACCAACATCCAAAAAGCAGTTCTCCTTCAGCAGAGAAAGAATTTCCACGTATGATTTATCACTCGCCTGGATGTACATGCACTTCACTAAAGAATATCATAACTTAATCAGCTTTCATGCAACTTCCTCTCTTTCCCCATTTTGTTCCTGGCTGTAGAGAGCAGTTAACTGTTGCAACTGTTCAAAGCGATAACCAAATAGTCCATTAGTTTTAGTGAAACCTTTAAAGCTTTAACTTACATGGTTTCTCGGTTGGACATCACATGGGCTATGAATATGTAGTGCAAACAGGAACCAGAAATGGGTGAAGAAAACAAAGCAAGGATGACGAAATATAAAAGCTTCAATAGAAACTTACCTGCTTGTATTTTAACTTCTCAGAAGTCAGTTCATCAGTCAAACTGATCATCCTGTTAATACACACAGAGGGAAGAAGAGACCCGGGGGGGGGGGGGGGGGGGAGATGTTAGATAAGTTTTTGAAGTCAAAGAGAAAGGGTTACTCAGAAAGTAGTTTACAAACTGATATAACTAACCGAGCCTGAAGTTCTGAAATTTTGACCATCAGAAGATGTTCCTTCTCTGAAGCTGCTGTATCAACCTATAAACAACTCGAGTCAGAAGCAAACATCTAGCTCATGAAAAATCCTTATATTTTTTACTACAGCTTTATGTCACCAAAACAGAGATGACTAGTTCTTAGCAGAAAATTGACATATGCAATAGTTAAAAATAATTAAGTATGAGTGAAGGGGATAAATCAAATGAAAAATTACTCACACTTCCATTGTTCTCTGAACTGCGAGGTAATGGTGGCAACTTTCCGTTCTGAGAAGCTGAAAAAATTGATTGTACTTATGTCATTCAATACCATAAAAAAGAATATCCTCAAACTTAATCAATGGAAAATCCTTCACTCACCATCAATTGCCTCAGCAGGTTGCAAGCTATTCAACAAATTCATTATAAGATCCTGGGATGGAACAGAACTTTCCAATAAGATTATAAATTGGGGTAAAGATACATTTAAGATTATTAGTCTTCGAACAGGCACACACAAGCAAATTATAAGACATTTCTCAAACTTCAGTTTCCCTCACCTGTTGAATAGATGTCTGCTGGAAAAGATTGTGAAGGTGAGGCATAAGAAGTGATGCAGGAATATTGATATTGGCAGAATCTTTGGAGGACTGAGGCAGAAGAGAAATACATTCAATGAAAGACAGACAAGCATTATATATCAAATACAATAATATATGAAACATCCTAGATACTCTGCTACCAAACAGAGAAGCCAGATATTCACAAAATGATGATAAACAAGACAGCTAGGTTTAGAGCAAAGGGCAAATGTACAAACCATTTGTTTGGAATCCAACATCCAATCATCAACACTGGCAGATTTCCTCAGTGGCGACCCCTGCATATAATGTAATAGGAAGAGAATATCAAACCAGGGATAATAAAGAACATAAATATATCAATGATAATCAATTAAATCATCAACCACCTGTGAAGATCGGCGTGAAACTGAACTTACAGGAATATCCTGTGCAACAATATGAAGTCACTTAAAGTTGTAGATAGGGACAAGTCAATTATAAGAAAAAGGCATACCTTCACCAGATCTAAATTTTCTGATGTCACTGAGAATCGTCCTTTAATTTGCACTAGATTAGCCTTAGACTTATCATCCAAGGAATCTCTGAATCCTAACAAGAGTTGAGTGAACAAAATTAAAACCAAGTGTTTAAGATGGCTGAGTTCAAAAAATACTAGAACTTGCACACATAGAACTACGGTGTACATGATAATTTAAATACCTCCAGAAGATTTTATTGGAGCCGATAAACTATTTGCCGAAGCTCGGTTTGGAAGCATCAACGGACCACTAAAGTTTGGAGTTCGTCGTACTTCACGATTAATTCTCTCACCTAATAACTGATTTTCATTCTCAAACCTGAAAGTAATAAAGCATTACATATTTTAACAAGCAAAAAAGATCATGCCAGTGATAACAAGAAAAACCTCAACCACAAAGAAGCATACAGTAAGAAACTGAAAAGAGGCACACACAACATTGGATTCATTCATTTAAACTTCAAATCACACTTGTTACATTGTATATTTATAGACAACTCAAGAAAGATAAAAGGGAAAAAGAGGATTCTCATGCAAATACGTCCTTTAGAAAGGAAGACTTTAAACTTACTTGAACTCAATGAAAATAAATAAATAAACATAATTGATAGCCTTGCCTATAGGTCACTAAATGTGTTTTCTAAATTAATAGCTATAATCACCATCATTATGCATAAAAAATAATAATAGGATAAATGGATTATTTTCCAGTTCCACACTATCAGCTGCAATTCCAAATAGAGAACGTAGCCCAGCCAAGCATATAATTATTTTTGCAGCCTCATTCTCTTATATCTTCATTCCTTACACATGGTGATTCACCTTAACAAAAACTATCTATATAAATCAGAATATTTCAACATTACTTAGTTCTACTATCTTTCTTCCAACAGAAAAATTTCGAAGTGAAATGCTTTCAAAAATATAAACCAATATAACCAACTCATCCTCCACTGATAATACTTTGAGCAAGTCCTGCTTGCAAATGCTCCATCTCAAGATATCTCATGTGGCAAAATCCCATTTCAAGATACTAAATGTTACTTTTGTCCTTGATGCTGAGAAATCAGTTTGCTTGATTTCCTGGGCCCAGAACTTTCAACAAATTTAGCAAGCATAATATGGTTCAAGTTCTCAAAAGCCAAGACAAAACAAAAAAGCATCTCAAAAGCACAAATTAATTAAACACCATGTTGTGAGTCCTGTATAGGCTACAAAGCAGTATATGTTCAACACTGACAAACACATCAAAACCAGCCATTTCACACCTTTCCTCAACTAAGAGTCTGATTGTAGAAGGGATAATGAGGGGGCATGGTAAGGAAATAATTTCCCTTGTACAAAAATTTATGAGGGGTAAGGGAATGTAAGGTACCATACCCCCTCATTCCCCCCCCCAAGTTCAAACTCATTTTTTATTCTCTCCAATTTTTTTTTGGGGGGCAGGGGGAAGGGGGTAATGAGGGGGAATAGCTTTAATTTTATTTTAAAAACTAGTCTCATTTACTCTTTTACGCCATAAATAGAGTTACTTCAAAAAGTTTAGAAGGGTAATATTGAAATTTTACACTCAAAATTATAACACTTTACCTTCCCCTTTCTTCCCTCATTAATCATTCAAACATGAGGAAGGCAATTGTTTTCCATTCCATCCATCCCCTTTCTATTTTATCCCATCCCTTTCCTTTCCATCCCATTCTCTCTAAAACTTCCAAGTATAGACTAATATAAGAACAAATACAAAGAAATAATTTGAAAATACAATGTACCTTTCAAATGCATGCCCTCTTTCTGGTAAAGAATGACCAAGCACTGTACCTGGCACCAGCGGCCCACTTTGGGTTTTACGAATTTTCACTGGTTGAGTTTTAATCTTGCTTGTTCCCATATCCTTCTCTAAGGTAGATGGTGTTGCCTCAGTAATTGATCCATTTCTCTTCTCAGTCTGTGCCATGTCATTACCACCTAATTGTAACGTGAACTCATCTTGTTGTAAGTTATCTGAATTCTTTTTGCCCATGCTAACCAGGGAATCAGTTGTATCCTGTCATTACAAACAACAAAAAATTTTAATAGATTATATTTAAGGTAAAGTAAGTTTAGAACAGAGGAACCAACCTTGTAACAGCTGAAGAATTTGTTTTCATCTTCCCCCCTCATCTCTGCAATATCATCATCGTCCTGCACCTGGTAAATTGGAAGACATTAGTTCAGATCAAACTAAGAGAAAAACTAATCAAGTAAATAAAATCTGAAAACACAATAATCCATACCAATGAAGCTTGAGCTTTCAAATCATCAATATCGAAGTTCCACGCACTAACTCCTCGCTGATATTCACTCTGGAATGGAAAATATATAAGTGGATTAGATTTCAATGGTTATAAAAGCGATGATGTTTTTTGTTTTCTGCAAGAAACATACACACTTTAATAGATGTTAACTGAAGCCTTAAAATGTCAAGCTTCCAAAAGAAAAGGTTTTCTCTTTATCTCACTTGAAAACACTTATTTTGGGATTGGGACCAATTGCATAAAAACCCTCCCATTTGTAGAGACTGTTTGGCTGGGCTGTGAAATCAACAAAAGCTGCATTTTAATTAAGAAAAACACCTTATTTATTTATTTATTTATTTAAATTTTTGAGGTGTTGGCCAAAGAATAATAGGGCTTTTAAGTGAGAACAGAAGCAGAAAAACTTCTGCTAAAGAGATGCATGAAACTGGTGCTTCTCCAAGAAAACACAGCAGTAGAAGGAAAAAAAATTATTTTTTCACAGATTTGTTTCTTTATAATAAAGTTTTTATAGAAATGTTCTTCAAGAAAGAAATTCTCAAAAAAGCAAAATTTCACAGCAAGGCCAAATGGGCATGAAATCTTGGTTATTATAAGCAAGTCTAGAAATCTTCAGCTTTTTCTTTTTAGATCAAATTGACAATTACTTGAATTAAGATCAACCAGATTTCAGAAACGGATCACCTGCAGTTTGTTAAAAACTGCATGTGATCTTAGCCATTCAAATTAGTTTGTAAAATAATAAAATATAAATAAAAACATAATTCAACAAGTTAGAGCCATTAGATCTAGAACTGCATACTGTGCAGTTATTTTCATAACTCTAGAGGATCTCAATCCACCAGATTTCTACCGTTTTAAGTATGTAATGCACTGTATCAATCAACCACACTTTGAATAAGCTCCACAATCAAGGTTTCATGTATAGCAGGACACCAGCATCAAGAGAAAGAATTTAAAAAAATAATAATAATAAATATATGGCAAACTTGGTTTACATCAGACATACATGAAAATACTCCTAGGAATCATTGGCTATAATATATATCACATTATTTGACAAATATAATTTGAATATCAGCTTTACCTGAGATAATGCTTCTTGTTCTGCAGAAGGCATTTTCTTTAGCGCTAATTGAGCTGCATCTTTATGCTGCAAGATTTTTGTGAAGTCAAGCAAAAGTACCAGGACGAGAAAATATAGAACAGGCACCAAGCATGTATGAAATCAAACCTGGAGGGATTTTACACGATTCCAAAGGGGTGGCAAATCAGCAAATAATTTCTTTACAGAAAGCTCAGGAGGCTTTGCTTGTTTGAAGAAGGAGTGCTTCAGTAACTTCTCCACTGATGGCCTCTTTGTTTGGTCTTTTACCAGGCACATAGCAACCATTTCCTTAAAAGACTGATGACAACTGGAAATACTTTAATTAGACTACTACTACTATTATTATTATTATGAGAAACACATTATAACACAGCAACTACATCCGAATCCCTCATCACTTGTATAAGTCATGACTAATGAACCAAATAAAACCATATATATATATATATATATATATATATATATATATATATATATATATATATATAATAATGGTGTATCTTGCATACAATCTTGCGTATAGCTAGAAAGAACACCCGTACCTTAGAGAACTTTCTATCACGATCATAATCAAGTCCTGGAGGGGCATTCTGTATGGTCATTAGAAGAACCTATTCATAAAACAAACAGTAAGTCATTGTCTCACTCCTATGTTACCAATTATATGATCACAAAAACTCGAATAGGACCATTTGTAACGCATGTATAGACATTTTTATTCATGTAAATAAATACCTTCATTGGAGGATATTTTGAAAAAGGCGCATGACCATGAGCCAACTCCAGTGCCGTAATTCCAAAAGACCAAATATCAGCCCTATCCAACATTTACGCAATTAGAAAATGACGGTTTGAATTCAGTTTTGATATTCTTACCATTAACAGTGCATACACACTCCTCTCAATACCATTCATTATACTTATTTTTTCTTATCAATTTCTCTCACTAAATCTACATCCTTAAAAAGGGTGTCAACAGTACATACACCCCTAAAAGGGGTGTATCATGTATGATGATCTTTTTCCATTTGAATTTGAACTAAAGGTATGGCAACTGTACATACACCCTGACTGAGAATAACTCACTTGAAATTGTAACCAGTTCCAGGTTGCAGTACCTCTGGTGCCATCCTGCAAAATAAAAAAAATATCAATCACATTCGTAGACTATACTGTATACATACAGAAAGACAGCAAATGTTATATATGGTTTTAAATTACGGTTCTGGATATGCAATTATAAAAATTGCATATAATTGCAAGAAAATGTAGTTGATGTGGCAGCAATTGTGGTTGGGTGAACTCAAAAACCGCAATATTATGCTGCAATTTAAAAGTTAAACCATATATGCTATATGTTTGTGAAGAGTGACATACCAGCAAGGAGTTCCAACAAAAGTGTTTCTAGAACGCTGTCTATCACCGGTATCAAACATGCAAGCCGAAACACCAAAATCCGCGAGCTTCACTTCGCCATTGGTATCGAGCAAAATATTCCCGGCCTTAACATCGCGATGAATGCGACCCTGTCGATGAAGGTACTCCAAGGCCTTAAGAGTTTCCTTGAGTATAGATCCGATAGCTGATTCTTCGAATCCGTCGGGGTACGCTACCTTCATGAGGTGCAAACAGGAACCCTGCGCCATGAACGGCATCACTACCCAAAGGTTTCGTTCCACGACGAAGGAACAATACGCGCTCACGACGTTAGGGTGATCAATTAAGCTCATGATTTGAGCTTCCCTACGCATATCGTCGAGATTGCTGTTGCAGCGATCCAGATCGAGGCACTTGACGGCGACTTCTTGGTTGAAAGGGAGATAGATTGCGCGGTAAACGGTGGCGCTGGCGCCGTAACCGACTTCTTCTAGAAGCTTGTAATCGCTGGGATTAGCAGAGTAGGTTCTGGAACCCATTTGGATGAAAGTAGAATTGTTTGTTTGTGTTGGTTGGGTTGGTTTTGTTCCGATCTCTTTGTTGTTGTGGTGAGGGTCAGAGTGTGCGTTGAGCAGTGTTGACCGCCATCAGAATCAGAAAATCGATTTCAATTTTAGACAAACAAAGACTTTGCTTTCCTTCCCTTCCCTTTTCCTAATCCTAATGCTACTACTGTGTTATATATCGCCTGCCTATGCCAACCAACAAATCCTTCTCCAACTCACGTGTCTCATGTTCCTAATGCTACTACTATGTCATGCATCCCTCCTTCCAGTAAATTATTTCACGTTTCACAATCCTAAATTTCTATCATTAATTTTAAATTTATATAAATTTATTTAGAATAAACACTTCATCTTATTTTTAAGAATAATTTTGTCTCTGTTATTAGTCTTTAAAAAATAAAAAAATCTTGATTTAATCTTTGAAAATCTCAAAAATTAAATTGAATAATTTTTTTTGTTTTTTTTATCAAACACTTTAATTCTTATCAAAAATGAATACGAAAGGTTAAGTTTTTCTTAACAATAAGATTAACATTCACTCAATATTTAAAATTATTGATAAATATTTTTAAGCATATATTTATTGCCCAATGGGACCCTTTAATGTTAAAGTTTCTCGTCTCCCCAGAACTCCCAGTGGGACCCTTCAACTCTCTTCTTCTAAGCTTTCTTCTTTTCACTTTTTACTTCCTCTAAACTCTACACTCCAAAATAACACCAAATATTCTGAATAAATTGGATCAAGGCCCAGCCAGGATGAGGATATGTGTAGACTTCTTTTCTCCTCCATTACCCCCACCCCGCCACATTTCTCTGCTCTACATTTCTCCCCAACAGAACACAATTATAATTCTATTAAAATTATAATTTGTATATTAAGTTAGATTCAGAGTATTTTTTAATCTAATCTACTCATAAATAAGTGAATTGAATTGAGTTGGGAAAATTAAAACTTGTGACCTTACCCAAATTTAATAAATCTAATAATTTTATACTCAACCCAACCCGCAAACTAACTTACCATTTATTATTTGAATTTGATTTTTTTTGTGTAGGTTTATGCTTAAATATGTCACTTGTAGTTTTGAATCAAAGGTTAGAATTTCCTATTTTACTTTTTATAGTGTAATTCTTATTTTAAGGGACCCAAATCTTAAAAGTTTACACTAAAATTTGAATTATAGTTGCCAAAATCATATTGATGGTCAACTTGGTCAGAGAACCCGATCAATGGTCCTGCATTCTCACAAGAATTGAGACACGAAACAATGTCAATGCCAAATACGCTTAAAAAAGGAAAATGCTTCTTGCATGTTAATTAATGTCGCAAATATCTCACATTTATATACTTGATAAAATCAAAGTATAAATGTAAAATGAGATTAATAATAATTAAATAATAAAAATTATATAAATATAAAATAATATATATGTAAATATGTATAAATAATATTACACTTTAAAAATGAAATCAAAAGAGACAAATCATAGTAGAGTAGATAACTGTGGATGCAACTATCAAAATCCATCTTGCTTTTCCAATGGTCAAATATTTCATGGTATTTTTTTTTCTGAAAATGGTTTTTTTTTAACCATCCAATAGCCCTTTTAAGGACCTATTAATAGGCCAACCAAATGGTCTTCTTCATGTTCCGTTTACCTTTTATTTATTATAATATTTATCTTCTTTTGTTTTTGAAATGTATTTTAAAGTCAGTTATACCTACTTGTCTTTTTAAATTCTATTTTCCTCAAAATAATGTTTTCTCAACACACAACTAAAAGAATTTGGATCCTCTAAAATAATTTATGAATAAGTAAGTATTTATCAACCATTGATTGATAGGTGGATCCATCAATCAATGATTGATAGATCCTTACTTAATCATAAATTACTTTAGAAGATCAATCAAAGATTAATAAATGCTATCTATGAGTGAAGCAGAAAAAAATTTCAAAATTTTCGCTATGTCTCGAAGTCTCAAAGCTCCTTTAATCCTTCAAAAACACTAACATTATGTTTGATGATAGCGTAATGAAAAAAGAAAAATGAATCATGACGGAAATAACTTTCCTTATTTAGGAGTTTAAAAAAGTCTCAAAGCGAACCTTGGAGAAATCCTTCAAAAACACTAAACATTATTCCTCAAAGGTTGGTGGTATCCAAACATAGGATAAACATTATTCCCCAAAGGTAGGTGGTCATGTAGCTACTGGCATTCTATTCTCTTAGTACTATTGCTATGCTCCTCTGTTTATTTGAACAATATGATCAAAATTGGTTCATCAATGATCTTAGTGTCATACAAATACGATATATTTACTTCTCAGATTTTAGTGCCATTCCAGATCATCATCAATGATCAAAGCATTTTCTTTTTCAATTTGATTTTTTTTATTCATATATACTTATTTTTTTAAATAAAAAAATTGACCATTTTTGTTAAAAGAAAAAGAAAATTGAACTAGTCAAGTAGTTAGTTAAATGTCTTTTCATTTGACGTGGTATTGTACTTTAACCCACCAAATTTGATAGATAAGACTTGTTTAGAAGTTATGAAGATGTGCAAGGTAACACTTGAATAAGGATAAGGAATATATTTTAAGTAATTATGAATGTATCTCACATTTTATTAGGTTTTCCTTTATTGTATGATCATATGTGATTAATCAACATAAAGAAAATACATATTCCTTAAGTTTAAATGTAAGAGTATTTAAAGGTACCAGTGTTTAGGTTGAAGAAACAAAGAGTAGAGAAAAGAGAGAGAATCGTGAGTGAAAATATGATGACAAATTGTTATTTAATCTGACTTACATTATCTATGAATATATATAATATCAGTATATAGACGTAATTATAAGCTAACAACCTAATAGAATTGTCTTAACAACATAACATTCTAAGTGATTAATTATTATTGTAACTAACATAACTAACTAAACCAATTGATCTGATTCTTTATCCTTTACATTTTCCCTGCAGACTCAGAGAGTTGAAGTGTTCAACGCTGAGTTTTTGTTGTATGATAGGAAATTGAGTGCTTGATGTTGGTTTAGTAAATATGTCTGCAACTTGATATGTTGAAGGAACATGAACAACCTTAATGAGCTATTGAGCTACTTTTCCTCTAACAAAATGATGTGAATCCTCATGCCTTGGTTTCACTTTTACGGATCTATCTAGGGTGGATTTCACGAAATTGATCTCACAAAGGACGTCTTGTTTAAAAACGCTTGTATCTCGCGCTACGCTACTCGGAATTGAGCGATTCCAAACCGAGGTGAAAGAGGACGTTTTGAATCACGAATTTGGCTCATGAATCACCAGAAAATGATTTGTAAAATGCGAGATATGAACCGGAGAAGATAATGTAGAAATTCGGATATATCCTTGAGTGACAAAAACAAAATTCGAAGAAGAAGAAAACAATCAAATGGACAAGATAAGGAATGGAATGGTAGGCGCCACAATTCCAAGGGAAATTGATAAGCCAAGGTGAGGATCGCCACAAGGGTCTTGGACTCTTGATAAGATCAAAGGGTTAGTTCAATGAAGAACCTAAGAGAGGCTAAACACTCTCACAATTGGAACAAATCCAAATTGAACATCCAAGTTGTTTTCATTCATCATAGATGTGTACATATATAGAGTTTAGGGGCTGCATATATCATGCTAACAAAAGGTCACCATAAAGTGACATAAAATCCCTCATAAAAGAAATAATTATTCCTTAAGTGGCTAATAAAAGCATTAACCATTCCACTAAGTAGCTAAATAAATTGAACCAAAAGAAACTCTAGGAATTTAGAACATTAAAGACACTCTAGGCTTGAAAATAACAAAATATAAAAGACACATAATAGAAAGCCCAAAATACAAGTAAAATTCCGTCCAAGAATTCGTCTTAAATTTCCATCCCATTTTTCACCATGATAGAGGCCGATTTTGGTCAAGAAGCTTGAAATACGATTTGTAGATAATTTCCTTAGCTTTCCAACGAACTAAAGAATACACTAATCCGAGTTCTGTAGTGCAATATAAAGCCAAAACAAGTTAACAAATTCCTCACTAATGAAAATAAAATTTTCATCAAAAATCAATTTGGCCTTAAATTGGACATCATTCTTGGTTTGTATCATTCCCTCCCTCTTGAAGAAAATTCGACCTCGAATTTATTACCTTCGAGAATCGTCTTCACCCTCCGGGTTCAAACACAACTCTTTTGAATTCATGGGGTACCTATCTTGGAATTGCTTCTTCAACTTCCTTATTTTCTTTTATAGGAAGACTCTCTATTTTTCTTTCAACTTTTGCCTCTTCAAAGAATGCTTTTTCCACCTCACTTTTGTTCATAAAGAGACTCTCTACTTTTTTCTCAATATCCTCCTTTGGAGTCATTTCAATATTTTCCTGCAACATTGAATCAACACTACTAGAAATAGCAAAAGTGTTAGAAACATAAGAATTCAAGCAAGATTTCTTGCGCTCTTTTCTTTCACTCTCGACTTCTTCTTCATTGTCCTCCCTTTTTCCTTTTTCAAATTCTTTCTCTTTTTCTTTTCCTAACTCTTTCTCTTTTTCTTTTCTCTCTAGTTCATTTCTCTCTTTTTCACTCATTTCTCTTAATTTTCTTTGAACCTCACACACCTTTATTGGAGACAATGGTACAAGGGTGGTCTTGCAACCATTATGCATAAAAGAAAGCTTATCGGTAAAATCATCTTGATTGGCCTTCTTTTCCTTGCATCTTGTTGAGTTAGATAACCTCTCCTCAAGTCGATCAAACTTCTTGTGAATTGCCTCAGTTTGTTCCTTCAACAACCTTTGAAAAGTTTGGGTTAATGCCTCCAATAGCCACTTATTGGTTGCAGCCCTTTGAGAGGAAGTCTCCTCTTTAGAACCTGCCATATCACACTTGTAGGTAGCCTCAAATCCTCCCTAGAACTGAGCTCTGATACCAAATGATGTGAATCCTCATACCTTGGTTTCACTTTTACGGATCTATCTAGGGTGGATTTCACGAAATTGATCTCACAAAGGACGTCTTGTTTAAAAACGCTTATATCTCGCGCTACGCTACTCGGAATTGAGCGATTCCAAATCGAGGTGAAAGAGGACGTTTTGAATCACGAATTTGGCTCATGAATCACCAGAAAATGATTTGTAAAATGCGAGATATGAACCAGAGAAGATAATGTAGAAATTCAGATATATCCTTGAGTGACAAAAACAAAATTCGAAGAAGAAGAAAATAATCAAATGGACAAGATAAGAAATGGAATGGTAGGCGCCACAATTCCAAGGGAAATTGATAAGCCAAGGTGAGGATCGCCACAAGAGTCTTGGACTCTTGATAAGATCAAAGGGGTTAGTTCAATGAAGAACCTAAGAGAGGCTAAACACTCTCACAATTGGAACAAATCCAAATTGAACATCCAAGTTGTTTTCATTCATCATAGATGTGTACATATATAGAGTTTAGGGGCTGCATATATCATGCTAACAAAAGGTCACCATAAAGTGACATAAAATCCCTCATAAAAGAAATAATTATTCCTTAAGTGGCTAATAAAAGCATTAACCATTCCACTAAGTAGCTAAATAAATTGAACCAAAAGAAACTCTAAGAATTTAGAACATTAAAGAAATTCTAGGCTTGAAAATAACAAAATATAAAAGACACATAATAGAAAGCCCAAAATACAAGTAAAATTCCGTCCAAGAATTTGTCTTAAATTTCCATCCCATTTTTCACCATGATAGAGGCCGATTTTGGTCAAGAAGCTTGAAATACGATTTGTAGATAATTTCCTTAGCTTTCCAACGAACTAAAGAATACACTAATCCGAGTTCTGTAGTGCAAGATAAAGCCAAAACAAGTTAACAAATTCCTCACTAATGAAAATAAAATTTTCATCAAAAATCAATTTGGCCTTAAATTGGACATCATTCTTGGTTTGTATCACAAAATATAAATCCAATTCAAAGTGTTTGGTTTTGGAGTGCAATACGGGATTGACAGCTAGCATCACAGTGGACCACTGGAGCTTGACTGACAGGGACATGTAGCTCACTGAGAAAGGACTTCAACCAGGAGATTTCTACAACTGTTGAAGCTAAACTTCTGTATTTAGCTTCAGTAGTTGACCTTGATACTACACTTTGCTTCTTAGATGACCAACAAACTAAATTTGATCCTAAATAGACACACATTCCTAATGTACTTCTCCTGTCATCCAAATCTAAATCCCAATCAGAATTTGAGTAAGCTGTGAGGTTTAGATGAGGTGACTTGTTAAAGTGCAGACCATAACCAAGTGTTCCTGCTAGATACCTTAATATCTTTTTTACAGCTTTCCAATGTGCATCTAAGGGATGATGCATGAATTGACACACTTTATTCACATTGAAGGCTATTTCAAGTTTGATTATAGTTGCATATTGCAACCCTCCAACAATTGACCTGTATAAGGATGCATCAACTGTTGCTTCTGTTCCTTTAGCAGTAAGTTTGAGTCCAGTAGCCATGGGAGTTCTCATAGGTCTAGCATTTTGTATATTTGCTTTAACAAGCATATCTGAGATATATTTATCTTGATATAACAATATTCCACCTTCTGCAGTAGGTTTGACTTCTATCCCCAAGAAGTAATGTAGCTTGCCTAAATCCTTTAAGGCAAAAACTGAATTCAGTTGAGAAATCAGAGTGGTAACAGCCTGTGGAGAGCTACTAGTGATGATTATATCATCCATATATACTAACACAAAGGTAGTGACTTGTGCTGTGAATTGAACAAACAATGAGTTATCACACTTTGTAGCCTGAAAGCCTAGTTGATATAGAGTATTGCCCAGTTTCTCAAACTAAGCTCTTGGGGCCTGCTTGAGTCCACAAAGGGTTTTGTTGAGTTTGCAAACAAGAGCATCACCATTTATCTGTGCATAGCCTTCTGGTTGTTACATGAATACTTCCTCTTTTAAATCATCATTAAGGAAAGCATTGTTCACATCTATTTGGCGAATTGGCCAGCCATAAGACAAAGCAATTGTCAAAACTACTCTTACTGTGACAGGCTTGACTACTGGACTAAAAGTCTCAGTAAAGTCAAAGCCCTCTCTTTGGTGAAACCCTTTAGCTACTTAGCATGCCTTATATTTCTGAATTGTGCCATCAAGATTCCTTTTGATCCTGAAAATCCACTGGCAGCCTATAGGCCTCCTCTGTGGTGGTAATGGCATTAATGTCTAGGTATGATTTTTCACTAAAGCTTGATATTCTTGATCCATTGCAGCTTTTCATTTAGGAATAGACAAAGCTTCTGCTACAATGGTAGGTTCAGTTATAATAAGGAATGCTCTTGGTTTAAAAATATCAGCTTTGCTTCTAGTGACCATTGGATGCTCATTTTCAGTTATAGGAACAGTAGTAGCAGATGAGGGGGTGTTGATGCATGTGAATCAGCCTCTCTGCTGGAATGTGATGGATTTGCTACAGTGGGGAAGGCAAAACCAAGTAAACCTAGATCGAAAATTCTTGCAGGTGGATGACTAGGAACAGGATTAAATGGAATAGGTATGTTACAGTTTTGGTTAGCTTCATTAGCAGTATACTGAAAATTGCTAGTAGTTACAACAGGAATTAGAGGAGGATAGGGAACTGAATATACTGAATTACTAAGATTAAAAGTTGACTGAGACAAGAAATTGGGATTAAGCTTGAAAGGAAAAACATTTTCATCAAAGACAACATGTCTAGAAATGAAAATTATGCCTGAGGAAGCTAGACACCTATAACCTTTATGAAAGGGTGAGTAGCCTAGAAAAATACATTATTGAGAATGAAAATCCATTTTGTATTTATTATAAGGTCTGAGATTAGGAAAACAAGAACATCCAAAGACTCTTAAGAATGTATAATCAGGTTTATGACCAGAGATTGTTTCAAGAGGTGACTTAAGAGCAAGAACTGGAGTTAGCAGTCTATTGATCACATAAATTGCAGTATAGAAGGCTTCAACCTAGTACTTGTGAGGGACACCAGATTCAGCTAGAAGTGTTAATCCAAGCTCAAAAATATGTCTGTGTTTTCTCTCTGTTGTCCCATTTTACTCATGAGTATAGGGACAACTAAACCTATGAATTATACCCCAATTACTGAGTTGTCTAGTAAAGACACAATACTCTTTAGCATTGTCTATTTGGAGCACTTTCAGTTTAGCATTTAGTTGAAGTTCAGCAAGAGCTTTAAACTTGAGAAAAGTAGAAAATGCCTCTGATTTGTGAGTTAGAAAATAATTCTAGCTGAACTTAGAGAAAGCATCAATAAAGACAATGTAGTACTGATGATCTGAAACTAGAAATAAATGGGGAACTTCCCCAAATATTTGAGTAAACAAGCTGTAAAGGGGCAGTATATACAGATTCAGATATGGGAAATGGCAATTTGTGGGACTTGCCAAAGCAACAAGCTAGACAAACTAGAGAGTCTGTTTTATTATCAATGAATGAAATGTCACAAGAGTTTAAGACATGTTGTACAATTTTCATAGAAGCATGTCCCAATTGAGAATGCCAAAGAGAAAATGAAATTTTGCTACAAGGAACAACTATACTATGAGCAGTAGTAGGTACTGTTACAGAAATAGAAGGTACAAGTCATGTAGAGGAAGATGAAGGTGGCTTGAGCTTCAAGTTGTCAAAAACATATAAGTCATTGCTAAGTGTCCCTTGCAAAAGAATCTGTTTGGACACCTGTGATTTTACCAAACAACAATTAGCATGAAATTCAAAGAAAACATTGTTATCTTTGGCAAATTGAGGCACACTAATTAAGTTCTTGGTGAGATGAGGTACATGTAACTAATGTGACAAGGAAAGATTTGAATGGGAAAGAGAAGAATTACTACCACTAGCAATATCAGTATAACCAATATGATGTATATTCAAACCTGCTCCATTACCAAGATGGACCCTATCTTGTCCAGCATAGTGTTGCTTCACTACAAGATTATTGATGTCTGGTGTGAGGTGAGCAGTGACACCAGAATCCACATACCAAGATTAATCAAATGGAGGCATTGCAGTCTGTTGCATTGCAGCATTCTGTTGTACAGTAGAATCAGCATGTTCAGGTGTGGTAAAGTAAGCTCTAATTGGCCTAAACAATTGTGATGAAGCAGATTGAGAAGAAGAACCAAAACTGGGAATTGAAAGATTTTGATCAAACCTATGCCAGCAAGACCAAGCTTCATGACCAAATTTTCCACCTAGCTGACACTTGGGACGATCAGTACCAGATTGGTTAGTACTAAATCGGTTATGACAAAAATTGCCACAAGATTGCCTTCCACCATGTCTATAGCCTCGACCACCACGGCCACGACCTCTATAGAACCCCCTTCCTCTTCCTTTATTGAACTGAAAAGGGGCTTGTGCAATATTAGCTTGTCAAATACCAAAACCTCCACCTGAGAATTATGTATTTCTTCTATGCCTTTCAAATCGTTCTTCTTGAGCCATTAACAAAACTTCAATTTCTATCATTGTGTATGATTAACTTCTTGACAGCACTGAAGTAACAAACCCATCATATTCTTCTAGAAAGCCATCAGAAATTGTATCAATATGATCATCAGTGTCAATTGGAGCTCCAACTACTGCAAGAATATCCACTATTTTCTTGATTTGTAGCAAATAATCAGAAATTGAAGAACCTTCCTTTCTTACATTCCTCAATTGAACTTTAAGTTGCTTCACCTTGGCTCTAGTTTGAGCTGCAAAGAAAGTTTCAAGTTGTTGACAGATCTGATAAGAGTGTTCACATCCCACCATACGTGTAATGAGAGGTTCAGACATAGATGCCAGTAACCTAGACATGAGAATCTGATCTTGTTATTCCCAATGGAGGAACTCTTCACTCTGAACACCATTTCGAGCTGCATCCTCATAATCAAATTCAGGTGGAATTGTTGACTTTGTATCTTGAATAAATTTCTGAAGTTTGAATCCTTTGATTGTTGCTAAAATATGTTGCTTCCATGAGAGAAAATTATTCTCATCTAATTTGAAAGAAACTGTATTTGAGAAAGTATGCAAGATAAATCTTGATGATAAATTTTGGGAAGAAGCGTGGAAAGAATCTAAAGCCATGGTTGAACCTAAAGCTCTGATACCATAAAGGTATCAATGCTTAGGTTGAAGAAACGAAGAGCAAAGAAAAGAGATAGAGAGTGAAAATATGGTGACAAATTATTATTTAATCTAACTTACACTATCTATGAGTATATATAGTATCAGTATATAGACGTAACTATAAGCTAACAACCTAACAGAATTGTCTTAACAACATAACACTCTAACTAACTAATTATTATTATAACTAACTAAACCGATTGATCTTATTCTTTATCCTTTACATTATTATTTCACAATATGTTATAGTTTACTTTTTGTGGTGTGACTCAAAATTACTTTATTTTTTATGGTATAGAAGTGACACTTTGTCTCTTTATGATTCCTTCCAATAATACATAACTACCTTATGATTTTTTAATCTA
Source organism: Ormosia semicastrata (assembly GCA_029884595.1). Taxonomy (NCBI): domain Eukaryota; kingdom Viridiplantae; phylum Streptophyta; class Magnoliopsida; order Fabales; family Fabaceae; genus Ormosia; species Ormosia semicastrata. The sequence continues at coordinate 42,982,321 of JAQQTO010000059.1, forward strand.
ATCTTTAAAAAAGGACAAATGTTAGAGTCTAAGAATTTTATTATTAGCCAAATCTCAATTGTAATTGTAAATGTTCTATAATAAAAGTGAAGCATTATTGTTTTGTAATTTGAGGAAATAAGTGATAATTTGTTTATTTGTTCATCATCTCTTTGATATGGGATTTGACTTCTTTTTCTCTTGTTTTTGGTAATTGAATATTTGATATTGTCTATAGAAGTTTATAATTCGTTTAAGAAGTTATTTTTAAAACCCCAACACATGTTTTTCCTTTGAAAATTGGATAGAAAAAATCTTAGGGCAGTTATGTGCTAATAAAGGAAATCAACTTGGTTTAGATATACACACTATAAATCGCAGGCCGTCACTCACTTGATAATAAGTGGGTGTTTTTGTCTCTAATTAATTCGAGTTCGAACTGCAAGTAAAAAACAGAAATGCACTCTGTAGCTTCACGTTACTCTTTTAACTTATATATATTAACAGTTGTCATTATTCATGCTATATATATTAGTAGTATGAAAATAATTTTTACCGGCCTATGCGATATAGGCCTAGAAAATTTGTCTTTTGTTTTGTTTTTTTATTTATGGGGTGACCAAAAAATAATAATAATTCCATTGGAGTAAATGGAAATGATGAGAAGACAAAGAGGCAACTAGCTTTTGGTTGGGCTGAATGAGTTAATTTAAATATTTTAGTTTTAGGATCTTTTCATGAGATAGTGTTTTGACAGTAAAATTTTATGTTCAACATAAAAATAAAAAAAAGATAGTACAGTTTTTAAAATCACGGGGCACTGCCTGTTATGCATAATTGGAAAAATTGTTTTTTTTTTTTTGTTCTTTTAACCAAGTATATGCAGATATAATGATTCAAAGAAATTGGATGTGTAGTAACAGTGAATTTGATTCAAGAAATAAGATGAGAAGTTGAGAAGCAAAATAAAAAATGTTAGTGGGTAAGCTACAGCCCATAGCGAAACCCAGATGGATGGCCCATTTTAGTGCTTCTAACTTCTGTTTTTTCTGAGTCTGCAGCAGTTGCATCACCAACAAGTGTACTTGTTGGCTTGAGGCTTTTTTCTGTACTCTTCCTCATCTCAGTTACTCATTTATTTTATATTTGTTTTCTCTTTTTTAATTTTTAGAAATCAATAATCAAGATTTATCCGGAGGAGGAAAAAATAGTTCTTCCTCCAGGAGCAAATAAGATTTTTCCCTTGTTGTGAGTATCTATCAATATCATTATCAATATTTAATAATCCTTTGTTGTCATCTCATCTTAAGACTTGGCATTTTCATGTATGGTACATTGCATATATCCGAACGGTTGAGTTCACAAGTACATATAAATTGAGTTTATAATATGGGTGACATTTATGGTGAATCTACAGAGCACCGGTGGTAACTAAATCAATGACCGTGAATATAATGTTAAAAAAACGTGAATGACTGTAAATTGTAACTTATGACCCAGTGAACAGGTTAGCAATGATGAGAAAGTATAAATTGCAGTGATGGCCCTTAGAAAAAAAAAAGAATAAATTATAATATAATGATAGAAGGGTTGGGGGTAGATAAAAGGAAAGGGAACCTGTTGGGTTGGTTAAAAATTTTGAGCACTTGTGATAAATGATTTATGACAATAGATTTATTAAATAAATAGATTACTGGACCAGAGTTAATACTTGGAATTTACATAACAGATAACTGATATGATAAGCACTGTTAGAAATGTTTGTCACGTTGGCTCATGACCTACTCCCGACTAGGTTTGTTAATAGGTCAATAAGCAAAGTTCACGATCTAATAAACTGAGCTTGAATTGAGAATCTGAGCTCTTTTATTCAATGAGCCAAACTTGAGTTTTGTTATGTTTGATGCTGGTTCGGTATATATATAAATTATTTTCTTAAAAGATAATAAAATAATCCAACTCACAAAAAAAAGTACCATTTTAAAATTATGAAAATAATGTTAATTAAGGCTTTTAAGAATTAGTTTGAGAAAAAAATTAGGAGAAGAAAAGACTTCTATTTAAGACTTTAACAGTTATACTGTTACAATTTGAACCGTCGTGCTAGTTTTAGATAAAAATCATGGTAGTTTTATAATTTATTTCTTGACTAAAACTATCCTCACTAATCTCCTACGGCAGCCTCGCCGTCAAAACTTCCATTAAAAACATTAAATGTCATTATGTCTGTGATCAATACTAATGAAATAAACAAATGTATTTCTTTATTAAAACAGCATAATATAAACTATAATAATGATTTGTAATGAATGGTGAGATATTACTGTAAGACTTTAACAGTTATATTGTTACAATTTGAACGGTCGTGCTAGTTTTAGATAAAAATCATGGTAGTTTTATAATTTACTCCTTGACTAAAACTGTCCTCACTAATCTCCGACGGCAGCCTCGTCGTCAAAACTTCTTCCCAGTAACACATATCGCAGCTCGCACAGCAAAGCTTTGCTCATTCCAAAATTCGACTCATCGTCCTCTCATTCTTTAAAAACCCACTTTGTCTCAGGTTTGCCGATCATGCTCTTAAAAATGAGTTTTTTACTAAACTGCCACTGTTAATAAAATTATTTATCAAATTATCATTTTTTTAATTATTTATTAAATTATTATTTTTTTAATTATTTATCAAAATGTCACTCTTTTGAAATTATATACTAAAATGTCACATTTTTATCCTACATGACTTTTTTTAATATTATCGGCCAATCAGATTCGCCATAGCGTGGTGGCCGCATCGCGTAGGTTCTTGTAACGCGCAGCAGCATGGCCTACGTGGATCGTTGCTTACTACGCAGCATCATCCGATTGGCCAGATAAATAAAAATTCCCTTGTTGGCGTTTTCCTTGCATTATACATAAAATTTAAATTTAAATTTTTATAAATTATTTAAATTATTTAAAAAATTTTGTAGGCATTTATTAATGACTCCATACTAATTATGGAAGTAAAATATAAAATATAAAATTAAAAAAGTAACAAATTTAATATGTTAGTAATATTTAATATTATTTTAGTTATTATGAGGATTTATTAATTACATAACACATATCTTTAAAACAAATTTCAATGACTTGTCTTTTATTATATGACCATTAAATGCTTCCTAAAAAAGCCTATTATTGGTCATATCAATTGAATTACTCTTGCATTAATTCAAATAAATAAATAAATTTTTTGAGTAGGATTCGGACGATAATGAGTAGGATTCGGATTCCAATAATCCCCCTCCCAAGTTTTTAGTAATTTGAATTAGTAAAAATTTCGACAGAGTTTCCCCTAAATGTTGGACCTCCCCAAAAGCCAATGATCCTGTTTAATGCAACCAGTTATCAAAATCTTTAATAAAATCTAAAACTGTGCGAAAAACATATATAGTTTAATCTAATAAGGGTATCAAACTCAAAAGAAGATATTATCAATAGTCTTTTATACAAAATCACTAAATATTATCAAATGTCAATGAGATGGACCAGCATCAGAATGCGGTGGCCTGTGAGATGGTTCGGAAGAGGGACCTGGCTGTGATGGGTATGGTGGGTAACCTGGTGGTGGGTAAGGATATGGTGGGTAACCCTGTGGTGGGTAAGGATATGAGGGGTAACTCGGTGGCGGTATGGATGGATACGGTGGGTAAGGTATGGTGGGTAATAGGCGAGGTGGTGGCTGAGTAGGGGTATGTAGCAGTGGTAGGAGGCTGAGTGGGGGGTATGTAGCAGCGGTAGGCAGCTGAGTCGTATGTTGGCTAGTAGAGTTGGACTCCTCGGGATGTCGAAGTCGTGTCCGAGTGCTCGCCAATCTTCTCCTCCGTGTACGCCGCGTTCCTTGTTGGCTGGACTCCTCAGGCAGCCCTAAAATGTCGTCTGCTGCTGGAGCTGGACGCAGCTGTTCCATCGTAATGCGGTCATGCTCCGCAACGAGTGGAGGATCGTGTGTAGCCTCTCGAGCGACAGTGTCAGTAGTTGAACTGAGCAAATACTCTGCAATGTCCGCCTAATAAACAAATATAATTTATGTCATTATACGGAATACAAAATACATATAGTCACTAACGAATTGGTAAAGACCTTACCGCATTCCCAATAGATGCGCTAGTAGGAGCAATCCAGCGTCTGGTAATTCTTTTATACCAACGCATGTACTCGAATGCGGTGAGGGGTGTGACCAATGGGACTCCCTAACAAGCTTCTCCCTACGACTATCCTAGGTGGCTATATAAACAAGCATGTGTAGTTGGCCAATCCTCATCATGCCGACTCGCCTGTAATGTAGCAGAGTGTGCAATCGTCGATTGGAGTGGTCTCGTGGAACGGGTGGTCAAGACCAACCCACATGACACGACGCGGTCGACCGGTGCCACTCAACAATATGGAAACATATGAGAGGGACCACTTTGCGCCGGCGCTATGTCCACTAGCTAGACCACACAAAAAGGTGGCAATGTTGCCACCTGCTCATCTGTGTATGGTTGCCATATAAACTGAAAAAATGAGATGTACAAAACATTTAGACAGTATATGCATAAGTAAATATCTCAAAGGAATGTAAACGAAGACATACCTCATCGTTCTTCAACTGATCGAAGAACTGACGATAATATGTAACGACGCCAATCACAGTATCACTCAATACATTATGTTTGCGCCACTTATTTGGTAAATGAAAGTATTGCAACCGTAAGTTATAATATTAACAAAGTATGTCAAGGAAGTAATGTAAAAATACGAAATGAAATAGAAACTTACTCCCATCCTAAGGGACGTAATTGACCACGATCAGCATCGTAAAACACATCAGGCTCAGCATGGTCAGCTAGTGAAGGGGCAAGCCGGGGGAATCTGTACCATGCCCAGTACTGCAATAAGATGCATGCCCCTCCGATCTCGCGTGCGTCATAGTCCGTAGCTTTACAAAGCTCTCTATACAGGTACGCCAAAACTGCAGACCCCCAGCTATACGTCCCGGCAATAGCAAAGTCCTCCAACAATGGGAGGAACATCAAGTGCACGAGCTTACCCGAATGATCGGGGCATAAGAAACCCCCAAGCAAGCGAAGTATGTAATGTCGTGCACGCTGTTGCACGTACTCATCATCATCGTCCTCAAGGACTGCAGTAACACTCAGCTGCCATAGGTATGTCATGTCAATGCGTGCCCCATAGATGAGCGAGGGAGTCTCAGCAATCCCTAACAACTGAGCACACAAACTGAACCAGTCATCCCTATGCGTAACGCCAGTGATTGCAGCGCCATCAATGGGAAGACCCAATATCATTCCGATATCCTCCAATGTAATGGTGCACTCCCCGGTAGGCATATGAAATGTATGCGTCTCTGGGCGCCATCTCTCAACCAACGCAGAGATCAGGGAGTGATCAATGTTGCAATAGCCCATGTGGGCCACTCCCAAGAAACCAGCATGTTGTAGATACGGAATAATCAGAGCGGGGGGGTTCATATGTTTCGTCTTCTGGGCACGTCTAACCCGCAGGTGTCAGTCCTCATGTCCCTGCCATACATGCTGGGAAACATGATACTCCTGCAACTCCAAAATCGAGCCGTCCTCTGGTCCGGGGTTTACACGGAATGCCATCTGTCAGCTGTATACCAAATAATAACAACAATTAGTAGGATTCTATGATTACTATAATAAAATATGATATAACCATATGATAACTATACAAAAATATAATATGGAAGAAATGAAGATAACACTGAGAATGAAACTAACATATATAGGATAATAGTATTCGAATACAACTGCATAGATTAGTGATACAAAACAATACAACTCCTAAATACACATTGCTAATACAAGGTTCTGAAAAATGAAAATAGGTCCTAAATCAACTACACGGCCCCAGTTGATGGCACCACTTCATCATCCCTAAAGGAACTCGATCCACTGACACGACAAGTGCGAGAATTATGTCCAGGTTGATGGCATCTTGTACACGTCTGTCCTGGCCCTGCTTCGCGCCAATCCATCTTATTCCGAAGTCAGGTTGATTTTGGTCGACCTTTGGATCTAAGCAATGCACGTGGTGGCACCAACGTGGTGTCGGGAGCTGCAGGCCACCATGGTTCAGCCCGGACCGATTCAAAGTCAAACTCATAGGCTCTATAAATGCTTTTCATCCTGTAAACCCTATGAACAAGTTGGAATGGGTCAACTGCCACTGAAGCACACGCAACAATCGCATGCGAGCATGGATAATGCAATGCTTGAAACACCCCACAGTCACACCGCCTTTCTTCTAGGTTCAAAGTATAAGAAAGTCCACCCTGTTGTGTTACAGGATTAAAAGCCTCTTCAACCATGAACCTTGTGTTCTCTCTATTGTACCGGCAAACTTTGTGTGAACTGGCCTTTGCCAGGTTGACTCTCCAGTGCTTCAATAAGTCATCACTCCAGACCTGGTTAAGATAATGTGAACAACAATATCAAACCATAAATAGATGCACGTGTGCATTTAATTTACGGATAGTACTAAGCAAATCTGTAAGCATTTAATGTGAACAACAATTTGTTTGTGGTTGTACTTAATATTGTAAAACAATATCAAACCTAGTTAAATGTCATCAATTTCGAATTTGTCTCGTCCTTTCGGTTGACAAAGTATTCTACTAACTTCGTATATGTCAATTGAACCAACGCAGTTATAGGTAGATTTCTGCTACCCTTCAACACTCCGTTAATGCACTCTGACAAATTAGTAGTCATATAACCGAATCTGCGGCCACCATCATATGCCAAACTCCATTTTTCTTTTGGAATTCCGTTAATCCAATTTGTCATCTCCGTTGTAACTTTAAGCTTCTCTAGCCTAACATCAAACTTTATTGCGATTGGTTCATACCCTGATACAAGCATTAAATTGGGTTAGTATTAGAACCTAACTATTATTATCGAAAAAATTAGAATACAAATAGAAAATGTAAAGTACCTGTGTTAATAAAAAATCTTTTCAATTCCTTATTCTGAAATTTATAGTTAAAATTTGAACCAATATGCCGTATGCAGAAGACATGATATGCATTCGGAGGCTGCCATCCAAGATTTTCATTTGCCACTGATTGTAAGATGTCTCGATGTCGATCAGAGATCAAACACAAGCCCTCTTGTTGGGTGACATGCAATCTCAGGTGGTCTAAGAACCAACTCCAAGCACCCTTGGTCTCCCCCTCCACAATGGCAAATGCAATAGGCAGAGGTTTTCTGTCTCCATCTTGAGTTGTTGTAATCAACAACTTATGACGGTACTTGCCATACAAATGGGTGGCATCAATCTGAATGATGGGCTTACAATATCGGAAGCCAGCCACACATGGTCTAAATGTCCAGAATAATCGAGAAAGACTCTTTTTGAATGATCGAGTCGGTTATTCACAAAACATTCCTCGTCTTGCAACTCCACCACTGTGCCTTCCATGTCTCTCTTTATGGCTGCTACCCATCTGGGCAACACCTCATAAGATTTGTCCCAATCCCCAAACACATTCACAATAGCCATTTGTTTTGCCTTCCAAGCCTTTCGATATAAAACTTGGTAACCAAATTGGCTTCGAATCCGTTCAATAATTAAGGATACGGGTGCATCGAATTTTGTTCTGATTAACTCCAAAATGCAAGAGCAGATCAAACGAGAGTCCAACTTCTGGTGATCTAATGACATAGATGAGTTTACGCAACTATGAGGTCCATTATATTTTGTAATCTGCCACGTATTCGACCTCTTGCTTTGTATGGCTCTAAGTCTCCAACTACAACCTTCGTCAAAACTAGGGCACTTGGCAGTCAGTCTTCGTGAATCAAAGTCTTCAATCTTGTACTCTTGATGCCTATGAATGAAATATTGTTTGAGAGCTAACTTCACGGAATCTTTTGATGGAAATTGCAAGCCAACATAGAATTCATCACCCATGCTCCAAGTCCCATGACTGTCTAATTCAAGCAAGTTATCAGGATTATTCAACGCATCCCAATTAATTTGAGAAAACTGAGGGCATGGTGGCATAAACACGGATTCAGGTCCTCGAGGCATAAATATGGATTGAGGAGCAACCGCCAATGGAACCTGTAAATTTTCTTCGGCAGCAAAGTTTTCTGCCTCTATGTCGGTGTCCGAATCGTCGCCCTCAGCTACTTGTGCTTCGTCTTCACTTGACTCCCATACTACATCTCTGACAAGTGGGTTATTAGGTTCAACCATTACACCACCAATAACGATCATATTGCATGACTCAACTTGATTAGAAGGACCAACTTGAGCTTCGATTTCACCAGGAGCTTCAACATGCTCTTCCTACCCACTTGTTTCTACCTCCACGTACAACTCCATCGACGCCATGTTCGGAGTTTGACAGAATGAATCTATCATGTACTTTACATTATCATCGTCTTCTATTAGAAGCCCTACCCATCTCCACGGATTGAAGCATTGCGGACACCGATAGACAACTTTTGACACATGTTGGTTTGGTTGAAGCCTCAACTTTGAATAGATCTTAGTTTTCAACCCATCCAAAGTCATATCGGCTGTGATCACAATAGGCCTAGGAGGAGGACCTCGATATATGACACCCTCTTCACCATCATACATTGTCTCATTGAAGTAAATGTGCACATATAACAGTTTTGTCATGCTAACTCCAATTCTGAACAATAACAATTCAACACATTTATTTAATATATTAAAGCCATCAATTACAATATTAATTGGACATATAATAATGTATAAATATTTATAACAATGTATAATAATGTATTACATATATTTATTCAATATATTAACAATCAATTATAATATTCAATATAGTTATTTATATAAAAAAAATTTCTAAACTCGATTATTTTGAAAACTACTTCAGAAATTAGTCAAGTACTTCAGAAAAGATATATATCCTAAACCCTAATATAAGCAATATTTCTTAATGTAAATCATGTCAAGTACTTAAGAAAAGATATATATCTTACTCGATTACCTACAAAATAATGATTCATACAATTTAGACTACATATCATACAACTTCATTATTCATTAGTCAATAAAAATATTAAAGTATAATAATATCAAATTACAATTAACACTAACCTAGTAAAAAATCAATCAACAAATAATAAATAAACTATTTAACTATTGAAAGAGGTACTTACAGTGTGAAGGAATACAATCTAAATTCACTGATCACAAATAATGATCCAGACACCACTTCTAGTAAGAATTGAGGTCGTTGAGAGAGTTCAGAACGTTTAGAGAGAAGAAATTTTTAGAGAGATAGTGAGAATTTAGGAAATAGTTTGAATGTTACGCACGGGGGAGGGAGGTTGGGGATATATACTAGGGTTACGCCACCCTTGTTGGCTTTTTGTGATTGGTTGCGCCAACAAGGGTGGCGTTTTTAGTTATCTGGCCAACCAGGATGCGCCAGCCAACGTGACGCATCCTGGTTGGCCAGATAATATTAAAAAAAGTCACGTAGAACAAAAGGGTGACATTTTGGTATATAATTTCAAAAAAGTGATATTTTAGTAAATAGTTAAAAAAAGACAATTTGATAAATAGTTAAAAAATGACAAATTGATAAATAGTTTTACTAACAGTGACAATTTAGTAAAAAACCTTCTAAAAATCGTAGATCTACAAACTGGATTATAGCTAGATTATGAAGGACATTTTCTCTTCATTGAAAATGTCACGTGCAACACTAACCATAAATAAAATGGATGTTTGATGAAATTACTAAAATTTTGGCTACGGTGTTACTAAATAGTTTTGAAACATCATGTTCGACTCACTTTTAATCGTTATAACTAGTTAACAGATTTTGGTTTTCAAAATTTTATTAATGTATATGTAAATATTATTAATTAGAATTTGTAGAATTTTATGTATGTATAATTATTTATAGTTAAAAAAACTAATTCAAGTTTTCTTTAAATAATATATATTAATATTAACAGTTAAAATTTATAGTGTGTTCTATATATACAATAAAAATCATACTTATTACTTGTAAAACAAGTTATATGTAATAAATCAAAGCCATAAATCAATGACATCTACTCATTAGACACTGGTGCTCCTAACAAATTTAAAAGATCCATAAACGTTTCCTTAATCATAAATAATAATTTTGACAAAGTCAAACTCTTTTTACATACTATCACAAGAATTTAAATCCTCTTAAATTTTTTTTAAGTGGTTAAATAGAAAAGAAAGATAACCATAAAAATTATTAAAGAAATTTCACACATTGTAATCAAGTTGTATTAATAATTTTCTTTGTATTTATTTATCTCTTTTATTTCACCACTTAAAAGAAAAAAAATTAAAAAGATTCAAATCACTATTGCAAGGTTTTTTTTAGAGCACCGGTATTCAAAATCTTTTTATGAGCACCACAAACGCTGCCAAATGATAACATGTTGTCAAATTTTCAAAACAAATGCAAAAGGATGCAACTTGTAAGGCGAAATAATTGATTCCTCTTATTTATGCTGAAAAGTCCAAGATGCCGTGTTGAAACTTGTAATTGGGATGGGAGGAAATGGGGCAAATTGAAAGGAAATGGTATTTTAGATATTTATTTGTTTGTTTATTTTGTAATTGTTTATAGCACTAGCAGACACCAGTAGCAGCATATATATGTATTTACTATTTAAGAAAGAAAGAGCTCCCACTCTCTAATACGAGTGTCTATTGGATGGACGGGGTAAATTTTGAGATATTTTTCTACTTGACCCATTCATTATATTGATGAGTTGGATTCGATTAGGTTAAGAAATTTTTTTACCTTTAATCTGAATCAAGGTGACTCATTTAAGAGTTAACTGAATTATGTCAAACTCACGAGTTTGACATATATTAAATAAAAAAAAATCTACTAAAATAAATGTTAATATACACAAATTGAAAATTTATTACGTATAATATGTTTTAATTAAAAATAACATACAAGTTTTACATAAACAAAATAAGTTTAAATAAGCTAAATAAACTTAATAAATCTTACTAAGTTAAAATAAATTAAAGCAAGTTAACATGTCTTAAAAGTTATAATAATAAATTATATTAACTAATTTAAGTCAATATCATCACATATAAAATATGAATTGACATAATCATTTATGTTATTATTAATTTTTTAAGATATTAATTTTTCATTATTCAAGCGATCTATTAAATTTTTATTACAATAATTTATCAAATGTTTTATGAGTTTTAATCATTATTTTCTTGGTCATATTCTTAATATAACCACAAATACATACACTTAAATTAAATTGGTACTACAAAAAAATCATAAAAAAAGTAATATAAATTGTCACTATAACTAATAAATAGCTTTTATTAAAAAAAGATTACTTGTGTATATTAAATTTGTGTGAGTCAACACTTTTTAAATTTATCACTCAACCTATACCTTACTAGTTAAAGTGTTTTCTAATTTACGGACTTAACTCAACTCATATTTTATAAGTTGAGTTAAATCAAAACTTCCAAATTCATTAATTGACCTAACTCATCATATACTTCTACTCTCCATAGTGGTCACACACATTTGATTGGAGGGTTTTGTGAAATTTTCAATTTTCAAGCTAAGGCTAAGCTACACAAAACAACGCCTCTTCTATATAACATGGGAAGAAAACAAAAATTAAACCATTATATCAAGGTGGCTTTTTTGGTAGAACACAAAATGTGTGTCCATCGGTGACATTTTTTATTTATTTAGTATGAATCATTTTAGTTGCTTTTATCTTATTTTAATTGTCTTAATTCTTCTATTTGTTTATGTAATAGATTATCTATTATTTTTAAGTGACAACTTATTCTTTTTATTTCTCTTTCTTTTTGTATCGGATTTAATCCTTTAGTTTCTATATAATATCTTAGTCTATTTCCTAATTCACAGAGAGTATTTATAGTACATTAAATTTGTATTTCTAATTCTATCTGTTTTCTAATATTATTATCTATTAGTATTTAGCTCTGGTACTAAATTCTTTCCTTTGATTTCCATTTCTTAATATTTTTCATATTCTTTATTTTAAATATTAAGTTAAATCATTTACTTGTATTGCTAATCTATTAATTTATTCTTCTTCATTAGTTTTTTCGAGTTCATTAAATTTAATTGGTTTTGGAATTTGTTTTTCTTTGAATTCTAATAATTTTGGTTTATTTGTAAAAATTCTTAATTTGTTATTTCATTTTTCTTAGGATAATAAATCTTTTTTATATCTGTAAATAAGTATGGTATATCTATTTTATCATTTTCTTTAAATGTAATACTATGATGTGAATTTGTTAATGCATAACTAAGACAATAAGTTACTAAGAAAATTTTATCTCCTAGTTTCATTAAATTTTTTCTTAAAAACTTATGTTCTAGTGTTAAAGTTTGTTCCAACCTTTGAGTAGATAGTAGTATTTCAATATTTGGTCGTACTTCAAATTTTAGTTTTTCACGAGTTAGATTTCCTTCTATTACTCCTAGTATTTTATCTCTTGAATTATTAATTCTATCATCTTTTAATACCAGTTTTATTAGTGAATTAATTTCTTCTTGAAAAGTTAATTTAATTAATACTTGTATTGCACCTACATGAATATATCCAATTTTTCTTTTATCTTCATCATTTTTTATTTTTCCTTTTAACTCCATAAGTTTTTTCTTATTTAATAGTTGTAAGCACATATTTCCTTGAGCATCAAGCAATATCCATTGGAGTTTCGTTATTTAGTTTTTCATAATAAATAATATTTTTCTCTACGATTAAATCTTTTTAATATTACTCCAAGTCTTTCTTTAACTTTCATATTTATATTTTTTGTTAGATCTAATTCCTCTTTTTGTATTTTTCTAAATAGAGATTTATTTATTAAAATATTTCCTTCATAATTTCTCTCTTCTTTAGTAGTATTTAAATATTCTATATCATCTATTTTTTTATTTCCATTTATATTATCTTATTTAAATAAGTTTTTATAGCATGAATGCTTAGATTAATTCTTGGAATTCTTATCTTTAGTCCCTTTAAAGATATTATTAATTCTTCAGTTTTAATTTCATATGGTTTTACTATTTCGAGAAAATCTATTCCCAATAGCAGTTTAGTATTAGTTTGATTTGAAACATATAATTCGGTTTGAATTCTTATGTTTGAATTAGAATAGACTTCTACGCTTGTTTTTTCTTTAAATGTATTTTCTTCTTGATTAAATTGTACTATTGTTTGAGATTTAGTTTCTTCTATTTTACTTGTTAGATCTCTACTTAAATAGCTAAGACAGGATTCAGTATCAATAAGTATAGGCATAATTATTCTATTTACTCTTCCTAATACATGATATTGAGAATAATTATTCGAGATAAGTTTAATAAATATACCTGGTCTAATGTTTGGAAGGTTTTCGCAGCTACTGCTTTCACTACTTTGTTCTGAATTTTGGTTTTGCCCTTTACTGCTTCCGTGATTGAATTGATTGAGTTGGTTTGGGGACTTTGGTAAGGTAGGATAAACAAAAGAATTTTAGTGAAGATAAGAAATTTTATTGATAAGTGATTATAGGTACAAAGGGTTGGACATACTCTCAAATGCCCGACTAGCTCTCATGAGAGACTAGCATAAAGTTTTCCTAAGGAAAACAATCTCAAACTTGAGAATTTTCTAATCAAAAAACTATGCTCTGCCTCAGCATAAGAGGTCTTATTTATAGACTAAGATAGCCTAAAGCTATTTATAATAATGTCCTTATAGACGTAAGTGCTTACATCAAATGCCTAAATAATTTACATAGTGACGTAAGGGCTTACATCACTCTTCGATTATTACATCATCTGACGAAACGTCTTCTTTGATTATGTCAGCCACTCCTTTACTTTTGGCACACCTTTCACATGCGTGGTTCCCACTTTCTTTAATCATTGCACATAAGCCATTGAGGATAGCTGGCCTATACTCCATTAGTGGGCATTGGAATACATAAAAAGGAAATGCAAAACTTGTCAGAAGATTCATATCTTTCTCCTTTATTGCTTTACCAATTGTTTTGTTGAGTAATAAAGTTGTCAGTCATTTATACAGTGTCTTGATAAATGATTCATTTCCAATATTCTGACATTGCGAGTAGATGCTTGCAAACTGGTCTATCAGAATCTGAGTGATTTGGTCTTCTTCGTAGACGACTCCAGCTGGTTCATCTCTGAGTGAAAAATTATTGTTACTTACTCCCACATATACTAGATGCTTGGCTTGTTGCTTTGTAATGAAGTTTGCATAAGCTGAGTAGAACTTTAAGAAAATACTTCGTTCCTTTGCTATATTTTTCTTGAACATCTGAACTGCATCCTTAAAATTGTGAGGAAATAGATTAATTTCTTCTAAGTTTAAGCTTAAATAAAGACAATCAATAAATCCAAATTGGAATATATTGAATGCCAGTATTGGAGGTGCTCCTAGTAAAATAATTGCTTTGATTCCGAAAAGCTTTCGATCAACCATGTAGAAATAGTTAACCTTCTTTGTCACTCCAATTAACTAGTCTTTTGAAATTTTTCCAATAATTTTCTTCTGAAATTTGTACCTGCAATTCACATTCTTTCCTGGAAGTAATTTGAAAATTATCTAGGGAAGAAGGGATTTTCCCTAAAAGTTTTAGTGGTGATTACTTTACTGGTGGATTCTTAGTTGCTTCTGAGAAAGTTCTTGGTTCGAGATAAATTTCCTTCTCTTTTCCTTTTTTTGAATACTCTTTCAACGCCTTTTCTGCTTCTTCTTTGGTTGAATATGACTTGTGTAAAACTCCTGAGATCTTCTGACAGTATGATGCTGCTTTAAACCATTCATCATAAATTCCTGAAAATGGTCCGTTGAAGACTACGTACCACTTGTGGATCTTTTTCTCTTCTTGATGATATGCTTCTGCAAGAAATCCTTCTGATTTAAGTTACAAATTTAGAACTTTAATATCTGCTTCAATAAGTTCTAATTCCTTCAACTTTTGGCCTTTTAATGCTTCTTTAAGTTCCAGTTACTGCGTGATCATTCCTAATGTGCTTCACTCTATTCTCGAGATAGTATATCTGCAAGAACGTTCTTCTCACCTTTGATATGTGAAATTGAATAATTATATTCGGCAAGCTTCATTTGCCATATGATCAATCTTCCTTGCTTGTATGTTCCTTTATGATTAATATTTTTGAAACCTGCAACATAAGTAGAATCTGTTCTGACAATAAATTCTTTATCAATCACATAAATCCGATATTTTTCTAACATTCGAATTAGTGCCAATGTTTCTTTTTCATGAGTAGGATAATTAATTTCACTATCTGAAAAAGTTTTAGACATATAACGGCATAGTAATTCTTTCTTTTGACCAGGGGATTTTGCTTTCATAACACCACCCCAATGTTCATTAGATGCGTCAGTTTCAATAATAATTAAGTCATCATCCGATGGATGATATAATTCAGGAAGATCTTGATATAAGTACTTTAATTTAGTAATAATTGCTTCATCTTCCTCTGTCCAAGATCAGAGGGCATCCTTCTTTAATTTTTGCTGAAGTACTTTCCTTTCTGCAGCCAGATTTTTTATGTAACCTTCATTGGAAATATATGTTAGTAAACCAAGAAATCTTTGTAGATCTATTTTATATTTTAATTTAGTAGGAAAATTTTTAAGTTTTTCTAATACATGTTTTTGCATTATTATCTTTCCCTTCTCTGTTTCTAGTCCTACATAATTAATTCTATTATGGGATAAAACAGCTTTTTCTCGCTTAAAACTACTCCATGTTCAATACATTTATTAAGTACTAATTCCAGCTTCTTAAAATGATCATTTAAGTCTTTATTAGTAAAGACTGATATATCATCAATATAAATAAGACAAAAATTCTTAAAGTCTTTAAGAATTGTATCCATTCTTCGTTGAAAAATACTTGGAGATTGTTTCATTTTCATTGGAAGTACATTCCATTCATATTGTCCTTGAGGACAGCTGAATGCTGTTAATGGCTTAGATTCCTCTGTAAGCCGTATTTGATAAAATCCTGACTTACAATCAAAAGTACTGAATCAGATTATATTTCTTATTTGTTCGATAATTAAATCATTTCTTGGAAGATAATATGCATATCCTTTCATGGCATCATTCATTTGTTTGTAATTAATTACCATTCGTCTTTTTTTCCTTTTTATCTCATTATGATTTTCAACATAAAATGCTAGTGATGAGTGTTTGCTTCTTGAAGGTCTTATTAATCCCTTGTCTATCATTTCTTTAATGTCTTTTGCAAATTCATCTCTATCTTATTTTGTGTAAATCATAGGTTTACATTTTATTTCTTTTATTTGATCTTTTAATTTTAACTCAATTAGTTCTGTGTTTTTATTATTGATTTTTGGATCTAATAGATTTTCACTACATGTTTTTCTAAAATTTCCTCAATATAGGCTAGAATTTTTCTTCCTAATTCCAAATTTATTAATACATGATGAATTTTTTGGCATATTGCCTCAACAACCTCACCACGTTTCAGCTGGCTAAACTCTGATTGCTTTTTAGAGTAAATACATTTAGAAAAGTGAATGATGGGAATCTCAATTATCTCTCGTAATTGTTTTCCCTTAATATATGGTATTTTAAGTGATATGTACTCTAAATATTGACAAAACAAAGAATATAATCGTAAGAAATTATTTCCTAAGATCATATCTAGACCAGTTTCTTGTTGATATATAGTTAGAACAATAAATAATTTACTTTGAATTCTTAACGTAATTCTTTTTGCTACGAAATGTAGAGGATGTATTGATCCATCTGCAATTTGAATCTTTAATGGTTTTTCAAGTTTTTCCCATTTTTTAAATAATAGTTTTGTTGCTAAATAAATGCTTGCCCCAGTATCTATATAAGCTTCTGTTTCCTTATTACTTTTTTCAATCGTGATTTTAATATAAGTACTATTCGGATTCTGTTTCTTCTGAAGATAATTCATCTTCTGAATATTCATATATATTATTTTCAGTAGTGCTTAGTTCTTCTTCTAATGGTTCTAAGTTATATATTTTATATACCTTTTTTTATTAATTTTGATTTTTCTTTAAAAAAAAATTTTCTTTGTGGATATTCATTTGCATACTATCCTTCCATATTACATATCCAACAGACACATTTCTTTCTTCCTTTTGAACAATATTTTCTTGGTGTTTGCCTTTTCTTCCTAAAATATTTGTTCCTAATATTTTTATAGGCTTCCCTTTTAGGATAAGTTTTTCTTAATCTAAGTTTTCTTTTGTAGTATTTTATTTTCTTTGAAGTTTGATTACATCCATAATTTCCTGGTTTTTCTATTTCTGGTATATCAGAGCAAATTACAAATATTCCTTTATTTAATTGTCTAATTACTTCTCTTTGTATATATTGTTCTCTTAATTCATGATAAAGTATTTGTATAATTTCTCTTAGTGTATTAGCTGTTTTCATTGGTTGGGTTTGTCAAATAGTTCTTATTTTTGTATTAAGTGAGTATGATAATTTATCTATAAAGACATCTATATATATATATGTTTTGTATCAGTATTTAGCTGATTGTAATACTTTTGATATTCATATATGAAACTATCTATTTCCCACATATTACATATTTGTATTTTGTTTAGATGTGTTTTTGCCTTTTCATGAAGAAATCTATTTACTTCATCTCTATGTTTAATAGAATTATATCCTATAAATTCTTGATAGATTAAATGCATAATTAATCTAGCAAATTCTTGATTATTTCCTATAGTTCTTGAGTATTGATACCATGTTTCATCACTAATACTTATAAGAAACCTTTGTACGCTTCCTTCCATTTTATAGATTAATAAGTTTTTAACATCTAATAAACTTAATCCACTAAATCTCTCATCTGTTACTATAAGTAAAGTCATTTCATTAGTCTATTGTAAGAGTACCTCTTCTTTATTTCTTACACAATCAATATTTAATTTATTTTCGATTCTAAAACTTTCATATCGAGATTTGAATTCTTCTTGAATCTAAGTCTATTTACCATCTTTTTTAGCATATCCTCGATTATTTATTGTTTTTTTCTCATATTTATCTCAATATTCTTCCTATTTTCTTTTAGTCTTTGTACCACTTGGCTCTCATTTTTTCATAAATATTTCATCATAACTTGATTTGGATTCTGAAGTACTATAATTTAGTATTACTTATTCATTTTTGTTATTTGGTTCTACTTGTTTTATATTTTGTATTTTTCTATTTTATTCTTCAACTATTTTTAATTGTTCTAATAGCTGCTGTATTTTTTCAATATCATTTGATTTCTTTAATAGATTCATATATTCTTCTTTTATCCTCTGCATGAGCTTACTGGTTTTAAGAATTTTGATGGTTATTGTTCTATTTATTTTACTGATTTTATTAATTCTGTTGGTTCGATTTTAAATAAATTTTTCAAATCTTTTTAGTTATATATCTATTATTTTGTTCGTCTTTTAAGAGATTTTTAATTGTAATAGAATTTCTTCAAATTGTCTAATATTTTTATTTTCATCAATTTTTTTTCTTTATTTAAATTATTAAATGTATTTCTAATATTATTTATTTTATTGATTCTATTTTGTATTTTATCATAAGTACAATTTAAAATTCTATTAGTATTTTGTATTAATATAGTTATATTTCTATTGATTTCTTTCATCATTTTAATTAATTATTTACTCATTAATTCTATTTTTTCTGATAATTCCATTATTTTGTTTATTATTTTAGAATTAGTTTTGTTGAAGGGTACGGTGTCCCTGGGCCACCAGAGAATCCCCCTTATATCAAATATATCACGACAAAAATTATAATTAATGTGACATGTGACATGTCACAAGAATAAAGATTAGTTTATACTTTCTTTTAGGAGTGTAGGGTTATTAATATCTTTTTTAAAAATATTAATTAAGTGAAAAAATTAATAAAAAATAAATATAATGAATAATTTTAAAAAAATTAATTATATATATATATACTATTAATGATAAAAATATTAATATCGAAATTGATGTGACAAGCATTTAGAGCACGTTATTCCTAACTTGTATCAGCTTGCGTGGTTTGGTTTAAGCATATGAACATGATGAAGCTGAGATATAGATTGGCAAGGCCTTAAAAACAGGGCTAAGCCCACCTCGCACTACAATACAAATAGAGAGGATGTATTTGATTAATTATATTATTAATTATAATAAGTTATAACAATTAATTAATATTTAAATATAATAATTATATATTAATTAATAATATAATTAATCAAATATACTTAACTTAGATATTCTAAATTTATCTAAGAATTTCTCAAGAAATACAATTGACGCTTTCAAATGTCTTTCAAAAAGCACCCAAAAAAAATGTCCAATGTGAAGTGCCAACGTTGCACGCTGCAGGTTCATTCCTTTCTTGCTTTGCCTTATCATCTGATATTATGATGAATTTGGTCACTACCAAAGACCCTTGACGGATGGTGCTTATCTGAAGTCTAAACTAATCCTTTTCATCCTCTAACTTTTTTATTTTGGGGTACAATTTCATCCTCTAATTATTGAAGCTCAAATAGTCCATCCGCCATCACGGTCACGGCTTGATTTTGCTGCCCTTCGTTTCATTCTCTATGCATAATTAAATTAACAAAAAGTACCAGAAGAAAAATTAACAAATTTTTATCTGAATTAAATTAGAAAAAGTATTTTATCTTCTAAGTATGTTTTTATTTTTAAAATTCAACTAAAAATAAAAATAACACCATTCGTTTAACTAAATATAAAAAATATTAAAAACACATACCTAACGTATTTTTTCTTTCTTTAAAGAAAAAAAACTAGGCTTACTCTCCACAAAATTTATTTTTCAAGAGATACTGCACTTAAGCGGTTTTGGCACTCCAAGAGATCTGACATAAAATATATTTAAATTAGTTGAATAAATAGTTAATTATATTAAATTTTTGTAATTAGTTAAATCAATTAATAAATAATTAATGATATTAATTAATTCAATCTATCAATTATTATGTTATTGTTACCTTATCTAATAGATAGGGATATTCAAGATTCAATCCACCCTATTAACTCGTTCTATTAACTCATCCAAATTTAAAACTAATACAGGTTCAAGTTTTATAAATTAAACTCTTGATATACTTTTGGATCTAGTTTAATTTTAGATTATCTTAATCCGACTTAATATTTTATATTATTTTATAATTTATAATTTTTTATAATTAATTATAAATAATAAAAAATTTAATTTAAATTAATAAGTTTTACATCATATAATAATATATTTATATTAATATTATTTATTTTAAAATATTAAATATATATTATAAAATATATCTTAATTTTAATTTTTAATTTTATAATTTTATAATTTAATTATACATAATATTTAAAATTTTATATTATATTTACATGTAAGTTAATCCAATTCCAATTCAATCATTGCCAAACTATAAACGAATTGAGTTGAAACCAAATTCATTTCAACCAGTCCCACGGATCGTGGGTTGGGAAAACCTTATTTTCTAATCACTCATTAAAGAAGCGGCACTTTTTGGGGGGTTTTAGAAGGCATAGAAATCAATGTCAAAATCACGTGTTGGCAAAAGTCCACAGCACAGCACATGTTGGCCACGCTCCAAATTAGCTAAGGTAAGCAAGGAGTTAGGATTTTTGTGCTGCGTGTCAGTGTCATGTGACAGTTGATGATGTTCTGGCCACTAGTATCAAGAATCCACTACGGAACTAGTGGGTAGTGGCCATCACAAATGAAACATTCACCGTTCCTTTCTCAACAAGAGATGCGCATCGGGCAGCTAGCCACAAATAATATTCATTGATGCTAAGAGGGAAAAAAAAAAAAAACATTTCATTGCATCAACTTGGTTTTTAGCTTCCCTTCGTTTATTTACTTAAATTTAGACACCGAATTTGTGCATGATGTGATGTCTGTGGTAACTTTCAAACTTCACTAGTGCCCCATTATTCAGTGGTCCTAGTGATATAAAATCACATTCATATTTATCTCCCAATGGTATAGGTCGAAAATTACTATATTTTCAAGGGTCGATTCATGGCACCTTGATTAAAGAGATATAGAAGATGAAACTCTCAGTATACGCGTAACATGACAAGACTATATTAGAAAGATAATTGTTTGGCGTATTTCTAGTCGGCTAAATTACAAAATAGAATGAGAGAGATATGTTTATCAATCATCAAATCAATTAACAAAACGAAAAAAAGGAACAAGAGCATTGAACCAAGTTTATCTTTATCCATCCTTTTCAAACTCGATGCTGATTGCTGATAGAGTAGACAGACCCACTCACTAACAGCTGCAATCCATGTGTAGCCTATTTCAATGGTCGACCTTAGTCAGACTCATAGAGAATCTTTCCTACTAGATACGTTATCGGAACCTCATAGGAGATAGGAGGGCAAAACTGGAGAAAAGGTAAGTCAATAGGAAGGTAAACTAGTCAAACCAATGGAAGTGAAAAGTTATACCTTTTACTGCCTAGCTCCAAGCTGATTCTACTTCCACTGTTGCAAGTGCGTGTGCATTCATTCGATGTGCGTGTGAATCACACACTTTGCCGTACATCTCTCATATATTTGTATTTAGCTAACTAACAGTTTTTTTTTGTGTGTTTAATTTATTGAAGAAAATATCAATGTGTTTGGGTAATATAAAGAAAAAAATCAATAACTTTTTTTTGAGAAAAAAGTTATTAGAGGAAAAATAAAAATTTGAGTATTTTATAAAAAAGTTGTTAAAATTATTTTTTACTTTGAGATATAAATAACATTTTTTTTAATTAAATACTTTTTTAATTTATCAAATAATTTTTTAATCATCTTATACTTATTTTGATAATTTAATATATAAAAATAATTTTTTTATATTATTTAAATAAAACTAATTAATTTAAAATCACTTTTTAATTAATATATTTAAACATAATTTTTTTTTTTATAATCAATTATAAAAAAATATTTTATATAATAACCAATTATTAAAATAATTAAATTTTTATAACTATCCCAAATACACACTAAGTGACCAAATTAAAATTTACGTAGGATCATATATAGCGTGTTTCGTTCGGATTAATTGAAGGTACAACTTCTTTTTTGTAGTATCTTAACTGTTGCAAAATGTCAATAACATTTTTTTTTAATAAATAACAAAAGTTCAAGGTTCAAATAACTCTCCAAATCAAAGAATATCAAGAACTTACAAAATCTAAGAAAACAAAACAGGAAAATATAAAAACACAGAGAACAACAAAAGCTCAAAATGTCAAATAACATGTTTGGGTAAATTACAAGAAGCTGTTGATGTTGAGATTTGTACGATAATTTTTTTAAAAGCTATTATTTGAGCTGTTTTGAAATAAGTTATTGAGATTATTTTTTTATTTTTACATATAAATATTATTTTATTTTTAATTAAATAAATTTTTTTAATTATTTTATATTTATTTGATAATTTAATATATAAAAATAATTTTTTTATATCATTTAAATAAATAAATTAATTTTAAATTATTTTTTAGCTAATATTTTTAAATATAAAACTTTTTTTATAATCAATTATAACAAAAAAAAATATATAATAATAAATTATTAAAATAATCTAATTTTTATATCTATCCTAAATATTCACATAATCAAAGTGATAAAAAATGTATACATATAAAGTGATATAAACGTAAATTTATGTAGTAGATATATATATATACATATTCTGAATGTATAGGATTACTTTTATTTGAACAGGTATTCATTCACAGTAAAGAAGCTTCTGATTTTTCAGAGTGCTACCTGCCGAAACTGGTGGCCTATCTCTATCTACAGGACTACTACTTCAACGAAGATTGATTTAAGTAGATATAAAATGTTTAGTACTGTAGCGATATAAAAAAATGGCTTTTATACATTAAATTATAAAATAGATATAAAATAATTAAAAAAATTATTTAATTCGATAAAATTTTTCGTTTGAAGTTTGAACTAGAAGCCAACCATTAACCAACGATGGACTGACCAATTTTTTTCTACAACAATTTTTTTTCAAAAAACATCCACGAAATTACCAAACATGCACTACTACTTCAACGAAGCAACGGAAGTTTAAAATGTTTAGTACTGTAGCGTTGGCTGGCTAATTATTAGATTCGATTTTTCGTTTGAAGTTTGAACTAGAAGCCAACCATTAACCAACGATGGACTGACCAATTTTTCTACAACTTGTTCAAACATCCACGAAATTAAACACATTATTAGTAAGTGTTTGTCTATCGGACACTGGTTAATGCATTGTCATATTGTACTTAGAATTGTCAAAATGGGCCGAGTTGACTCACTTCAGGCTTAGTCATTTTTGAATTGTCTCATTTTGGGTCATGTAAATTTTAAACTAATATTTTTTCAATTCAGTTCGTTATTTTTAAATGTAATTAGGTCAGATTGACTTAGTCCATTACGAGTCGGGCTGATCTAGCCCGTTGTAGGTCAGCTCATTTAAGCCTACTTATTTAAGCTATTTTTAATTTTAAACTAATATTTATTAATTCAACCCACCTATTTTGTTAGGCTATTCGAATCAGCTTATTGAGCTCAACTCATTTTGGCAACTCTAATTGTACAACAGTTAGTCACAGAAAGTTACAATTTCTTACAGTTAACATAGCTCTATATATTTACACCACGTCAAATCCATACAGTAGTTGTGCATTTTTTTTTTAAACCTTAACTAATCTAGAGTCAAATCAAATTAGATTACAAAAGCATAAATTTTTTTTAATGTTAATGTTTTTTATTCACAGAATTCGAATATATTGTTATTTTCTTTTGTACTCCTTTATAGAAAACATCTTGTTAATTTCTTTTATAGTCCATCCAACTGGCTAAAAGAGAAAGAACAAACTGATTAAAGTGAGATAGTATACTTATATATTCTATTTCACTTTTCATTACTTAATCTATCTGTGGCACTATAAGAACAATACAATTATATTTAACACATTGATTAATATCTAAGGGCCATAGCTGTTTTCATGTACCTGAGTTTTTCTGATGTGTAGTCTGTGTTAGGCCATATAGCAACAGTTTGAGAGATGATCACCCCATCAAGTGCACTTAACATGGAGAAAGTAGAAATTGAGAGAGATCAGGACTTGGAAGATCTGGTGCCAGCAGCAGCTGAAATCCAGGGCCAGAAATGGACAGATCAGATAACGGTGAGGGGATTGTTGGTGAGCATGATGATTGGAATAATGTACAGCATAATAGCCATGAAGCTCAACCTCACAACTGGAATGGTTCCTAACTTGAATGTCTCTGCTGCTCTTCTTGCTTTTGTATTTGTCCGAAGCTGGACCAAAGTGCTTCACAAGGCTGGCTTTGTATCCAAGCCCTTTACCCGCCAAGAAAACACCATCATACAGACTTGTGCGGTTGCATGCTATAGCATTGCTGTTGGAGGTTTGAGGCTATTAATAATCATTTTGAAAACATCATATCATATCATATATATCTTTCTTCACATTACTTAATGAATTTCCTCTATTTATGTGATTTCTTTTCAGAAGTTTGACCTATATATGTGTTGTGTATACTGCAGGAGGATTTGCTTCTTATCTGTTGGGATTAAACAGGAAGACGTATGTGTTGTCAGGAGTGAACACTGAGGGTAACAGCCCTAGCGCTGTTAAAGATCCTGGATTTGGTTGGATGACTGGCTTCCTTTTTGTGGTGTGCTTTGTTGGCCTCTTTGTCTTGATTCCACTCAGAAAGGTAAGTATTAATTAAGTATGCCATGTAGTATTGTATAATATTTTAGGACACTTGAACATCTCATTCATTACCCCTCAAATCCTATTTGTGCAACATTATGCATGTCTTTGCTGCACATCTTTCAGGACTTTTCAAAGTTAAAGAAGAAAGAATTAATATTGGATACATAGAACTTGTTAAAATCACTCACCAATTAATTAGGGACCCTGATTTAGTTTTTTTTTAATTTTCCTTTACATTTGAGATATGCCTAACTGGTCAAGTTTAGTTTTAATTGCATGTTATAAAAAACTCATACAAGTCAAAAACTCTGACTTACTGCTCTTTCTTCTGATACAGATCATGATAGTTGACCTCAAATTGACTTATCCCAGTGGCTTGGCAACGGCGGTTCTTATCAATGGTTTCCATACCCAGGGTGACAAAATGGCCAAGTACTGTACACATCTCATTTAGTAACCATCTTTCATTTATTGCAATATAGAAATAAATCTCATATATAATATAATAATCAATTTCAGTTGTCAACCAATTAAAGGCTGGATTGATAATTATTATCTTATTATAATATATTGCAGGAATCAAGTGAGGGGGTTCATGAAGTATTTTTCTATCAGTTTCTTATGGGGTTTTTTCAAGTGGTTCTTCTCAGGGATAGAAAACTGTGGATTCGAACAGTTCCCTACCTTTGGATTGCAAGCTTGGAAGCAGACGTATGATTCTCAGCAAATATGTATTAATTGCCTTGGATTGGAATGGATGCTTCCATTTCCACCTGTTACTAATCTTATTGTTTGAATTTAATTTGCAGATTCTATTTCGACTTTAGCATGACTTTTGTGGGAGCAGGAATGATTTGCTCTCACCTTGTGAATTTGTCTTTGCTCCTTGGAGCCGTACTCTCTTTTGGGGTCATGTATCCGCTTATTGATCGGCTTAAAGGACATTGGTACCCTGACAATTTAGAAGAAAGTAACATGAAGGGTTTATACGGTTATAAGGTTTTTCTATCAATTGCTCTAATCCTGGGTGATGGCATATACAATTTCACAAAGATTCTAGTTTCCACAGTTGTCAGCATACGTGACAGAATGAAGAACTCTAAGAGTAAGAACCATGAAAATGGTAAGAGCAGTCACGGACCACCCTCTCTTTTCTTTTCTTTTTCTTTTTTTATAAATATTTCAATAATAAGATAAGATATGATATCTAATGTTGAGGTCATTTTCTTACTGCAGCAGTAGCTGCTGACCGGCAGGGGAATCCCACTGGAGACATTAAACAAACTGAAATATTCCTCAGGGAGAACATTCCCATGTGGATTGGAATCACTGGATACCTTGTTTTCTCGGTCATTTCCATAATTGTAATCCCGCTCATGTTTCCTCAGCTGAAATGGTACTACGTGGTGGTTGCTTACATTTTTGCTCCATCTCTGGCATTCTGTAATGCTTATGGATCAGGTCTCACCGATATAAACATGGCATATAATTATGGGAAAGTTGCACTCTTTGTGCTGGCAGCTATCAGCGGTAGAGAGAATGGTTTGATGGCAGGACTTGTGGGTTGTGGTCTCATTAAATCCGTTGTCTCAGTGTCTTGCATTCTGATGCAAGATTTTAAAACTGCTCATTACACTTATACCTCTCCCAGAGCAATGTTCATATGCCAAGTAATCGGCACCGCAATGGGCTGTGTAACAGCTCCACTGAGCTTCTTCCTGTACTACAAGGCATTTGATGTGGGAAACCCCCATGGAGAATTCAAAGCTCCTTATGCGCTAATTTACAGAAACATGGCAATTATAGGCGTTGAAGGATTCTCAGCATTACCCCACCATTGTTTGCAGCTTTGCTATGGGTTCTTTGCTTTTGCAGTAGGAGTAAACATAGTGAGAGATCTTTCACCCCAAAAGATTGGGAAATGGATGCCATTACCAATGGTCATGGCCGTACCATTTCTGGTTGGGGCATACTTTGCAATTGATATGTGCATAGGTAGTTTGATTGTGTTCGTGTGGCACAAGCTCAACAGCAAGATGGCAGAGTTTCTGGTTCCAGCAACTGCCTCTGGACTAATTTGTGGGGAAGGACTGTGGACTCTTCCTGCTGCGATTCTTGCTCTTGCAAAAGTTAATCCTCCTATCTGCATGAAATTTGTTGCTTCGTAGAACTTTTTTTTCTTTTTTGTACAACTTGCCTCCTAGAACTTAACCGACCACATAGAGCAATGAATGCCTCAATCTGTTTAATGCTATTGGATTTAGCTAGTGCAATCTGAAGCGCACACATCAATCAACATCCAAATGCAACACATTTTCTAGGTGTCCCCGCATACAGTTGGCATTGAAACACAGTTTGTAACATATCACAATTCTCTTACAGAAAATAAGGCATGTTTATGGAAACTAGCTCTTGCAGGTACATTCACTCACCCTTTATAATAAATTATAGTATTTTTTTTTGAAAATGATTTTATCTCTTAAACTATTCTTTTTTAAAAATGATGTCATTTTTAAATAAAATTTAAATTTAAATTATTTTTTAATTAATTATGCATATCTTTATATATTTTAATAATTTTAAATATTTTTTCTTTAATTTATTTTTTATATTCTATCTTAATAAATTAATTATGCACTTTTTTATAATTTTAATTTATATTTATTTAAATTCTACATGAACTTTAAAAAATTTGTATAATACACATAATACTTGTTAGTTCATAATAATTCTTGCGAATATTTTAAGGCATAGATAAAAGGTCACAAATTAATAATAATAATGAAACCACTTCCCGTTGAATGATCAGTAATTTTTCAGCCTTTCTTGAAAACCGCTAAGAATCTATAAGCGATGAAGAATTATATTAAATGAAGGATAAAACTTAAGTCTATTTCTTTATGTCCATTATATCTATTTTATCAATCAAGTTTTGATATATGTGTATTTTTTTACAAAAAAAAGTAAAAGAGAAAATATTAATGATTACATGCCATAACTTGATTGGTGAAATAGATGTAATAAATATAAAGAAATGAACCTAAGTTTTGTGCTTAAATTAAACAGTGGATCAAACAAGCAACCGGGCCACTCCAAGCCGCAAAAGTAAAACATACAAATGCGGGTGTGGACAGGCACCCACAAAGTAACTAGTCCACATAACGGAGGTTGAATGGTCCACACCAAGCCACCCGCTCTAATTGAAGTATTCAGATTGCAGTTCATAAAATTCTGCAATTCTTGAAGAATATATATTGGTAAAAACTAGAATGTTCAACAAGCTGGTTAATGAGTACATTCAGATTTTTCAATTGTATTGAAATTACTTCATACATTACTCAATATTATACACAAGTTTGCGGAGAAGTGCAGAAAGAGGGCTAATGAGTTCTTACTCAATTTGACAGATCAAATTCGTGATACACTTAACCAACTGATATATTCATGCTGTTATTATACCCGCCAGTACATCACTTTTGCCTCGCACATAAATTGTGTAAACTAGACGAATTGCATCCAGCCATCCATCTAATGATTCCCATGACTCAGCAACCTTGATAATCCAAGAAATAAAAATGAAAATTAGAGCTGCATCTTCAAAAGCTAAACAGATTTTCATGCTTCTGGCTTGAGATGAAAGCACATTTGAAAGATTTCATCAGCCCTTAAGAAATTTATTAAAATTTGGATTTGGTAGTACAATTTTAAAAATACATTGGCGGGGAGCGGGGGAGGGGTTACTCAGGAAATACATGAATGGATTTTGCCTTTTATACAAGTGCACAGTGAGCAGTACTGGAAGCATGAAGGAGGTTAGCCCTCTGGGGGTTTGCCATTTCATGACAGGATGGACAAGAAGAGTGTAGGTTTCTAGTAATTGACTTCCCCATTTAAAGTCAATAATATCATGATATAACCAGATAAGCTATCGAGACAGAACAAGCCATCACAAAAAACTCCAGTTTTCAAAAGAAAGCAACAGGGTTGACTAAGAAATAAAACTCAAACTAGGGTCATAGGAAGTTGTTGGGACAATCAAGGGTGCAGAAGATGTTATTTTATTATTAATTAAATGTGGATAAGTCATGGTTATTTCATTGTGAAAAAGTTTATGGATTTATCAGTCCAAAATTGCCCTATGTTGTCTTCAATGAACATTCATTTTGTGCTCTTGATTAAAGAACCTTTGATAAGTGTGGCAGAAGGAAGCAACAAATCTATGCAATACGGATAAACTCAGGTCAATCGAAATGTTACTCACCAAGAAAACTGATCCGTGAACTGTATCTATGCAGAGGCCTGCACCAGGTGGTAAAGTCAGATCAGCACATGATGATACAGAAATAATATCTGCTATATCTACTTTGATGGTCTTCTTATCCCCATTCACTGCATCTATTGATCTGCCTGAGAGAGTTTGAGGTACTTGTCTCTGTTCACCTCTGGGTATCTGAACGAAGGGAGGAATGAAAATTATTTAATTAAAAAATTGCATTTGTGATACTAGTGCATAGAGGCTTTCCAATGATTTTAAAACTAATTGTGAGTTGCCTCTGAAAAAAATTCCATTTGTCAGTTAGATGTCTAACCTGCTGAAGCCTTTCATGATCCAAAAGGAATTCTGATCGTTTCCAGTCATTATGAGGTGCTATTGCTTTCCCCACAGGAGGTGCAGTTAAATATCCAACTTTAAGGTGCGGTAATGGTAGCTGTGAAAATTGAGTTCTGTCAAAGTTAGTGTCTAAATGAAAGATTCCATCAACTAACACTCACATTTGCATAGTAATGAAACAGCTATATTAATAGATAGTGCATATTAATTCAAGTAGAAGATAAGTTAACTTCTACCAGAAAGAAGAAGAAGATAGGTTGACTCACTTTAAGTACTACTGAAGGGGATGAGGTCCAA
Source organism: Ormosia semicastrata (assembly GCA_029884595.1). Classification (NCBI taxonomy): domain Eukaryota; kingdom Viridiplantae; phylum Streptophyta; class Magnoliopsida; order Fabales; family Fabaceae; genus Ormosia; species Ormosia semicastrata. The sequence continues at coordinate 43,012,145 of JAQQTO010000059.1, forward strand.
TACACAAGTATGGTCACTTAACGTGAAAACAGAATTCAGAAAGCTCGAAAGAGCAATTTGTTAAGTCATTTAAAATGAAAAGTTCAGTTGATATTGCTATGTTGGTCCAGGTCGAAAGCTCCACACAAACATAATGTAAGATAAAATGTACTCACCATAGAACGCACCAACCGCAAAGCACTGCTATAAACCTGTCACATACCAAAAATAAAAAATTAATGGGCTGATTACATGATTAAACTAGGGGGAAAAATGGACAGGACACATGGAAATAAATATAAGGATAATCTTAAGAAAAAGGCACATGTTAGCTAGACTAACAAGCCTTTCTAATCCAAAAAATGCATCTAGCCAATAAGAATTTACTAAGGAAGACTAATAGACAGTGGCTTCTTACTGAATAATTCGGTTTCAATGCATGAGCAGCTGCAATATATATTGCAGATTGGCTGTACAATTCATTTGGTGAAACTTCTTGAGCACTTACTGATCCCCCAGTTCTTAAAGTGTCCTCTGCTAATCCGTACTGCAAAGACAAATAAGGTGAGTGAATTATACACTCTTAATACTGCTACATTAATGTCAATCCAAGGCAACAAAGCATTTTGTGTCATTAAATATATGTAAAATGAAGAAGCAATATGACCAGAACAGTTCCGAGATTGTAAATTGCCCGATGGAAATCAAATTGCAATTGTATGGCTGCACGGAACTGCATTGAAGAATATGGAATAGTCAAAAGGTGGAAAAGAGAATATGTTATGTTATATACAAAGGACATAGCTGATGTAAAAAACTTGCTTGTCACTTCCATCTGTCTCCCTCCTAAAATTTTTGTACCTTGCTGATGGCAGTTCTCACAATCTTTTGCTTTTCCCGAGCTGGAACAATGGCACTGAGTTCCTAAATTGGAAACCAATTTAAGAAAAATACAAAGAAATTAATAGAGAATTTCCAATAAAGAAAAAATAAATTGATATAACAGTATTAAGCACAATGATTACGATAGAACACAATGATACTGTTTGATTCACGTAGCTGACCTCACCTAGTGGAAAAAGGCTTTGTTATTGTTGTTGTTGTATATAACAATATTAAGTACAACGATTACGAAAGAATTCTCAAGGTTTAGGGGAGTATATTCTGAAGGAGAGGAGAGTTGGTGTGATTAGCAGAATAAAAAGGGAATAGGTTTTGAAAGCTAAAATAATTTTAGGGCCGTTCCAATGGTATTTGAAGGTTTTAAACTTTTAATTCTGGTTCATTCTATACTTTTGTATCCATAGAAGTTTGCAGGACAACTTTGCCTAAGTCGTGCTTTTTTGCCAAACTTTACATAGCTGGTCCCAAAGCCAAATAAAAGAGGAGGGATATGTTAGACAATTAACAACCAACGTAAAACTTTATTGAATCTTTTCTGACATGGATCAACAATACAATTGTTCTAATGCTAGGTTGTTACCTAAGTAGTGCTCCACATGGCTTGAGTACAGTGTTAAATGAGTTAGAAGTACTTACAAAAGCACCCAAATGAAATGCAAAATTGGCAAGGGTTCTCGCATTTTCCTATAGGATTTGTTTTGGCACTAAAGAGTATTGGAACATAAACAGGTAAATCTACGTAAGTAGTTGACAATGTGATCAGAAGAAGGATTAACTTTATGTGACATCAAGAAACCCAAAAGGCTAAAGAATTGGACCCTTCAAGATTTAAACTCTGGTACAAAGATAAAGTTATAGCAAGAAATCCGATAGGTATTATTATAGGTCAAACTTAAAAGAATGATGTGGTCAATGTTAGAAGGATTGGAGATAGGATCATATTCTTAAATTTTTCATTGAACAGGAAACATTCAATTTAATCAGCGTATCCACGGGAACAACAGAAGTTAAACTTTTGGAAAATTTTGGAAGGTTCAAGAAATATCAGGGAAGAAAATAATTTCTTAGGAGGGGATTTGAATATGTGGGAAGAGACATCAGGGCTTACATGAGGTTCCACGGTGTAAGAAGACCAATAAAATATCCAATGTGAAAAGTAGATCAAATCAAAGATATTTCAATTAAAACAGGTGCCCATAGACCAAAGAAAACTTCGGGAGAAATCATTAAAACAGACCTTATTCTAAATTGTTTTACTGAAATTTTAGTTTTTGATAAAGCCCAATGGCATCAATTGATCCATGTACCCAACCCTACCTAGTAGGATAAGGCTTGGCAGTTGTTTTAGTATAGAATAAAAGATGTTTTTAAAATCCAACATTTTAATTTTGAACCACATTGTTCCAATTATCACTGAAGAGACATATAGTTACTTAATCAATCAAATAATGTCAATGACTATGATTTAACAAAATAAAAAATAGTAAACCAGGCTAATTATGAAATATGACTGTGTCTTGAATCTCTTGGTATATATGGGGTGTGCTGCATGTATGTATACATGATAAGTGATAACTTTCTTGGATAGACATTAATAAAAATGTGACCTTCATTAATTTTTAATTGATAACTAGCAAAATAATATGGTATGAAGAGTAGATTACCCTGGGATTCCTTGTAATATTACTCATTATATTAATTATATTGTCTTCTCATTAGAATTTTACATTGCTGTGATTTATTAAGTACCATACATTCATAAATCATCTAATAATAATAAAGGGAAAAAATCAATTAATTTTTTTTTTACATAAATACACAGCTTGTATCCATTTACAACTTACAAGTGAAAATTGTTAACAGGTTCAAGTTTAGATTATTAACAATAACTAGTAAGACCACCTGTGCAATTCACGGTAAATATGATTTCTTATTGTTGATCATGTACATATAAATTAAATTATTCGCTGCATATTTATGATAACAACTATATAATATATATATATATATAATCGTATAGTCACAAATAAAAAATTTCAACTTGCACTCATCTAATACAAAAATTAAATTGTGACTGCACATTGATGATAATTGTAATAAAATTGTTGAAGGAGTATTTATAAATTTAACTCCAACCACAACTACCAATGTTTCAGTAAGGATTCAAACTTCAAACCAAAAACAATTACTTATCCTTATCATATTATGACACAAAGCATCAAGTATTATTACCTTTTAGAAACATTGAAATTACATTAACGGTGAAAATAAGTAATAAACAATCATTTCCAGCTTTTTAAGATTATGTAATATTCAAAAAAGATATTTATGACATCAACTGCACGTTTCGATGAGATTTATTCCCAAGAGCCCAAAAGTGCATTTTTTACAATGAAAGCTTTTTAGGAGAAGTTAAAAACTTCAGCTCTTAGAAAAAGGTGAAAACAGTTTCTTTTAAGAGCTTTTCTACGAAGCTAAAGTTTTTTGCTTCTCCAAGAGTTCTTTCTTATTCCTTGCATTAAAAAAAAACACTTTTCACTGAGAAAATTTAAAAAAAAAACCTAAACATGCAATGTAGTAAGAAGCATAAACCTAAACATGCAATGCAGTAAGAAGTATGTAATCATAAAAATATACATTATTTTTTTATTGCAGTTTGTTTGAAGTTGTGAAATGCTTATACAATAAAACAATCTGGTAAATTAAACATACCTGAAGAGCAAGTCCCCAGTTGTTAAGTGCCTGAAAGAGATTCCATGAGAGTCAGTAACAAGGGCTCAATACGCAAATGAGCATGCTTGTGAAGAAATTAAAACTTGTAGGAACAGAACGAATACAGGATAAAGCAAATATTTATCTAAGGAAACAAGAAAAAGCTGTTTCAAAATCATGTTCTGACTCCATGAGAAGTCACAAGACAAACTTTTAACAATTAATTGAGATAAACCTGAGGACTGTTCCAGTTGAGTTGGACTGCTTTTTCATAGTTCCTTGTTGCCTGGAAAAGAAAAAGTTAAATTTAACAAAAATCAGAGTGTGTGATGATAAGCCTCTCTCTATCAACCAACACCTAACAAAACAACTATAAACTAAAAATGTGAAAAGTTCTTCTATTCATGTTCGGTATGAATTTATCCAATATCCATCAAGGGATTTTTAGATACAAGAGCAGAAGCTGCCAAAAACCATATCAATTTCTCCAATGCCAAAATATACATGAAAGTCATTAATAGAAGGCAACATTTCTTTTTGCTGACCTGTTTCCATAGCTCTTCAGCTTCCTTTGTGCGGCCACGCATTTTTGCCCGATCAGAGATTGCTATAGCCCAATTGTAGAAAGCCTGGATACAATCAGATGAAGGAAAAAATGAAACATACAGACACTCATTTTGTGCATAGAAATTCAAATATAACTTATTTGCAAATGGGAACAATTTTGGGTTTTCCTATCATATCAGTACACTCATGAAAAGAGGACTATTCAAGCATTATCACAATGCAGAAGGCATTGATCCTGCAGATAGATTGACTACCAATTTGCAAGGTAGCAGAGGTGGCTACAGCCCCCAAAGTAGGCTCGACCGCTCTATCTGAGCCCGAGCATGCTATTGTTCAGCTCATTTATACCCCTACCCAGATCCTAGATAAATATTGCCACCAATTCATCTTAAACTTCAACAAAAGAACAGGCATTCAATTATGTCACATTATTTGGCATGGAAGATCTTTGAGGATCAAGCCTGTCTTCACATTGATATTAGCTTTCCCAATAAAGCAGTCATTTGATAGGATTTCGCAGAGAAGGATACCCTTACATACATCATGTAGCGTGGGACAAAGGCGAGTGGCCTCATCATATTTTTTACAAGCTTCCTCAAGCAAAGCATCTTTAGAAGGTGAAGTAGAATCTGGACTAACATTATCTGCACTTTCCTGCATGCCAACAAAGATTGAGTGGGCAGTTTATGCAATAAACCTTGGACCAAGTATAGCATACTTATATATAATCCAATTCAGTAGCATTTTGTAAGATTGCAATAATATCCAAGGATTTTTAATATGTAACATAATATGAAGTTGCAATCCCATTTCATGAGAAAATGCAAAATACATATTTCAGTCAGATTAATGCAAAATATAATTAGCCAACAAAATTCTATGGTGTGATGATGCAGAAAAATAATTATTATAGTAAATATTTTATTTACTAAAGAGTCATGGTTCTATGTATTTAATGGAAATGCAAGCTCAAATATACTGAAATACCTCTTTATATATGTAGAAATGAAAAGGAATTCCACTAAACCATGGATTCCTATGTGTATGAGATGGAATACAGGAATAGAAGAAAGAAATGCAAAAAGAAATAGAAAAGATAATCCCTCAGCTCCCAGAGCTTTAGAGCCCAAGCCACTGGCCGAAAACACTCAACAAAACTAACTTCCCCCTTTTCCTCCTAACCTCCCTTCCTACTATAAACCATTAGAGCAAAACAAACTCCTCTCACACCTCCTCAACACGTGTCCCCTTCTTCCTTCTAGAATAAACTCTCCAAACCTTTGGGCCATGCCCATATTCTCCCTAGGCCCATAACGGTTTCCATCAGTATTCAAGTCTAGAACTACTCAAGAGTTATGGTTATCTGTATTTGAAAAGTTAATTAAGCCTAGCAAAGTCCAATCTCGTAATCAGGGGTCTAAGTAATTAAAAACAGTCTAAGAGTCAGTCAAAAGTCATTAATTAAGCCACTTAAGAGTCCAGTCAGTTCTAGATATATATATTGGGTCTATAAATAGTGATTCTCTATGTAACTTTGAACAGAGTTGAGAATGAAAAATTGAAAATTAAGTAAAGTATTTCCAGAATACATCTTCTGGTGTTTTCTTTCAACTTCGGATTAGATTTTGACAATATCAGAATCTCATCCAAGGAGGTGGACTCCTCCCACATATATCCTTAATTCCATATACCCACCCAACCTATCTTCATAATTTCCGCTTCCATCCAACCCATAATTTTAAATAAATTCCTGGGTTGCATCAGTTTGGCATCAGAGCAGGTTTTCCATGGACTACCTTGCTCTCCTATGGCATCAAGGAGTGGCAAAGAATTTCAAGGCAGGCTATTTTGCACTCCAATGGGAACATGGAGTGGAAGAGAATTTCAAGGCAGACCATCTTGTGCTCCAATGGCAACATGGAGTGGCAGAGAATATCGAGGTAGATCATATTGTGCTCCAATGGCAAAACAGAGTGGAAGAGAATTTAGAGCAAGACTCTCTGATCGTGAAAGAGATAAATTGCTGCTGCAAATTGTTGAAGACATTCATGATCTATCTAATTGAATTGCAAGTATAGCCAAATGCTCCAAAAGTCATACCAAGAAATTCTGATTTTAAAATAGTAGAAAGTTCAAGCAAGCAAAATGATGATGAAGTTGCAAGAAATCTGAATTTTTCTAAGATGAAGAAGTCAAAAAGCAAGAGGATGTAGAACAAACACCTTATAACAAGATGAAGATGAAGTTGCCAGAAATTTGAATTTTTTGCATAGTTGAATAAGCTGAAAAGCAAGAGGATGAAGAACAAACACCTTTGAAACAAGATGATGTGGAAAATTTTGAAGGAGTGAAACAAGTGACAATGGTGATGCAACACATTACTGCAACTCCTAAGGATTCTGTGGAGGATAATTGGCCTCGAAACAACATTTTCAACACTAATGTGAACTTCGGAGATTGAGTTGTCAAGTTATCATCAATAAAAAGTGAAGGATCACAAGCAAGACAACTAGTAGCAAAGATTGTTAACGCATTGTTATTGAAGCGGTTAGAAGGAGAAAATAAGGCTGCAGATTCTCTCATCAAACATTATGGATCCACTGAAGATATTGATGAAGAACAAATCATTCATACACTTCCTAAGGTGTCAAAAGCAATTTGGGATACTGAAGATTTTTTCAATGAGAGACAAGGGGAATATAAGGACTTTCTTGTCAATTGGAAGAAAAGGAAAAAGGAAAAAAAAAAAAAAGGACTCACAAAGCACTTGGGTTAATGCAACTGACTTTGAACAAAGTACTCTAGAACTATTCAAGACATATCAAGCCTTTAACTCGTCAAAGACAGGTTTTGTCCAGGCCGGGAGAATTGATGCAGAAAAATAATTATTATAGTAGATATTTTATTTACTAAAGAGTCATGGTTCTATGTATTCAAGTCTAGAACTACTAAAGAGTTATGGTTATCTGTATTTGAAAAGTTAATTAAGCCTAGCAAAGTCCAATCTCGTAATTAGGGGTCTAAGTAATTAGAAACAGTCTAAGAGTCAGTCAAAAGTCATTAATTAAGCCACTTAAGAGTCCAGTCAGTTCTAGATGTGTATTGGGTCTATAAATAGTGATTCTCCATGTAATTTTGAACAGAGTTGAGAATGAAAAATTGAGAATTAAGTAAAGTATTTCCAGAATACATCTTTTGGTGTTTTCTTTCAACTTCAGATTACATTCTCATCCAAGAAGGTGGACTCCTCCCACATATATCCTTTATTCCATATACCCACCCAACCTATCTTCATAATTTCCGTTCCCATCCAACCCATAATTTTAAATAAATTCCTAGGCTGCATCTTGTGTACTTATGCACACTAATAAAACATCATGCTAGAATAACTTACACTGAATTATAAGTTGATAAGATAACATATAAGCCAAGTATTCTAACCTAAAGTGAAGAAGAAAGTAAAGCCAAGAAGTAAATAAAATTTAAAAAATAATATGAAAAGCCAGCAAACTTCAATATTACTAGAACAAAAACGAGATAGCTGCTCAGACCTGAAGTACCAATGCCCAATTGTATAGTGCATCATAATCTTCTGGATTCCTCTCAATTGCAGTAGCATACCTAGAAAATTCAAAAAAAAAAAAAAGTTATAAGTTCAAATAAAAATTACCATGAGAAGCACAACTGAAAAGGCAGTCCCCACCATGGAGCTCCTAATATTTGCAAAAGATTACAAAGCAGATTGTAGTTTTGCAATAATTTTTCAGTGTGGTATATTCCTAGTTGTAGATAGAAGTGGTCATGGTACCTCCTGGCAGCAAATGTAAGAATCCGTTGTCGGGACCGGCCCTCCTCGTCAACACCTACAACACTATTTATCAAATCCATTGCAGTGTTGTTCTGGTCTATGTGCTGTTGCAGTTGACCTTCTTGGCTGAAATTTTCGAAATAATTTAAAGTTGCATTTCATGTAGGCACTTAGGTGCTAAAATTCTTCCAGAAATGAAATCAGAATCATTCCTCAGTGAAATAATTTATAAGCCATTTACGATCTACAATTTCCGTGTTCTACATTTCTGTAAGATCATCATTGTGATTGCGACAATTAGCGAATCGAAAGCGTTGTTGTTTTGATTTTCTTGATTTCTTTTGAGAAAAAAGAGCGCTAACCTGTAGGGAGAGTTGGCATCTTCTCTATCCGGTTCGGAATCATTTTTCAATCCATTAAGCAATTCTCTCATGGTGAAAGTTCGACTTCCTTCGTCCTTTCGCAGCTGAGGATGCGGTGAAGGATTGCTACCTGCGTCATTGGAACGGATCGCGGTTTCAGTTTCCCTGAGATCTGCATCGTTAACCGTTGGATCAGCTCCTGATCCCGATTCCGGCTCCGATTGTGTTTTTGCTTCCGTTTCTGGCTTCGGATTTGGTTCAGTTTCTGGCTTCGGATTTGGTTCTGTTTCTGGTTTCGTACTTGTTTCTGTTTCTGGTTTCGGATTTGGTTCTGGCTCTGGTTCAGGGGCTGGTTGGAGTTCGTTGTGGAATTCTGGTTCAGGCATTTTGGTGTGTTAGGGTTTTATTTAGAGGGAATGAAACAGAGAATTGAGGACAGAGCAGAGTTTACAAACAGAGTCGACAGGAGGGAGCAGAGCGAGTGCGGAAGGAGAATGAACGAAGAAGAGCACTATTTTTAGTTTCACTGTTTCACCAGGGCAAGCTAATAACATCATAATTCATAAAATATTATTATTATTATTGGCCCAATTAACAAGAAATGTAGCAGCATTTCATGTTCCCAAACTAAATTATTCTTGGCCCAAACTATCAAACCCACAATAAAACAGAAATCTGCAACAAGTAAAGCACATATTTTGCGACTACAAAGGTAACCAAAAAAAGTAGCATGGACTCATGCAAACCGGCCCAATGTTAATTCTAATATCTTACCCAAGAGGCTAATGTAACAAGCATGTGATTCTATATATTCCAATGGCCCATTTAGGCTGTTTAAAAAAAAAGGGGCCCATTTAGGCTGTTCCCCACACGTGTTGTTGAGGAGCTTCCACGGTAGGACCAAAGCTTTTATAGACTCTTTAGCAGTGGTCAGATCTTCTTAGATCGTCTTTTCAGATGTTTTATTGCTGATGTATGTTGCTTTTATGAGTGTTTACCAGCAAGCGTGCGTGTTGTGTTTGTCCTAAAGTAGCACTGCTGATTTGCTTGGCTTTGCGCCAGATGTTCAGTTTTAGGCCCGTTGCATGCTAAACTTTGTAGCTTTGTTTTGATGACCAAAACATAAGAGCTTCCACGGGACCTTATGCATGCTTATTTCTCCTGGTGGTAATTCTGTGAAGCGTTTTGGTTGCTGGTGTGAGGGACCCGCTGCAGGCTATACATGAGCTTGCTTGGTGCTGTGATGTGGGTATGTTTTGCATGGGTCTTGCACGCTATTGCCTTGATGATGCATGGTCTTGCATGTACAAAAAACATGTTAAATTCCGGCGGTTTTTTTCGGGGTTATCAAACTCCACAAATTGATATATATTGCTGTAGTTTTTTTATCTTTCAATAGAAGTTATCAACCCTCACAAATTAAAAAAAATTGAATTTATATTCCCTCTATTTTTTTTTTGCCTCCCTCTTACACTCCCTTTCACTCTATCGCTCTCCCTCTCACTTTCCCTTTAATTTTTTGCCTCCCTCTCACTGTCTCACTCTCCTTCTCACTCTCCCTCTCCCTCTCCCTCTCACCACCTTCGTGCAAGATCTAGTGCGAAGGCCCTCGATTGTTCCTACACAGTCGCGCACCGTCGTGATTGTTCCTGCACAGCCGCGCACCACCACGAACCCAGATCCGCCTTGCACAGCCACACACCGTCGTGATTGTTCCTTTCATTCTCTATTACCGGTCATTTTCTCTTTTCCTTTACCTAGATCCTGTTTTCCTCTACCAAGGTTCGTTTCCTCCTTTCCCCTTTCTTCTTTACTTTCTTTTTCCATTTGAATGGAATCAAATCAGTGTTAGAGTCTTTAGGACCATGTCCAGCCAATGCCACAAGGCAAACAACTTGGCATACCAATTCTTTTCAACTTTCGGTGGAACATGATGGGTTGCCAACCCATCATGCATAAATGCTATGCTCACTACAACAACTTTCCCTTTCTTCTTATAAATAGAAGCGTTGCCATTGGCAAAACCGTTGCCTAAAGTCTATGATAAGAATTGAAGAAGCAAATCCTAGAAAGCCTGCCTCTTCCTTCGTTGCCTATTATAATAGGAACGTTTTTAAACTTTTAGCAACAGAAAAAAACGTTGCCTATCCTATCTTCTGGCAACGCTTTTGAGACGTTGTGTATGGATAGTTTTGGCAACGCTTTTAACATGTTGGGTATAGGTACTGCTTTAAGCAACGCTTTCCTATCGTTGCTTTTAAGTATGCCATAAGACAACATTTAAAAACCGTTGCCTATATGTTAATGTTTTGGCAACGTTTTTTAAACGTTGGCTATATTCAACAGTTTAAACAACGTTTTAGAACCGTTGCTTTTAACTTTGGCGTATGACAACTTTTAAAAACGTTGCCTAAAACTTACAATTTTGGCAACGCTTTCTGCACATTGCTTATTGATACTACTTTAGACAACTTTTAAAAAACGTTGCCTATAAGATTAAGAATTAAAAATTAATAATGCATCAATTTCTATAAGCCATTTTTTTGAAATGTTACTTGTACATACCAACACTTTTCACTTGCGTATTAAAAAATCACGTATTAAAAACTAATAATGCATTAAAAAATCAATTCTTCTCAAATAAAATATACTAAATTATGTAAGTGTATTTAATGTATATATACACCAAAACTAAAAAAAATCATTTCATGTTGTTGTACAAAAGTAATGTGATTGTTCTTGATCACATAACACAAATGAAAGAACAAAAAAACTGAAGTTGTCTTGGCAAATCTCCATAGTTATATCTACATGCAAGATGTCTTTGTTTCATTTTATTTGGTATAGTCTCACTGCAAAAAAAAAAAATAATAAATGTAAATAAATATTCTGAAACACATAAGTATTCCTCCTCAATACATATTGAAGTCAGTAACAAAATAAAATATTAAAATAGTCAGTTACACACACTGTAACTACTAATTAATTAAGAAATTCAACTTATGAATCAATAATGCTATAGTTACCATGAAATTATCTTATTTGCACATTTTCTGAATAGAGGTTGTTAGAATAATTTGATATTCCTCTGATAAACAATTTGCTTACTACTACGCCCAATACCTTATGAGTTTATTGATTGATTTTTTAACTCATAATTAGTTAAAATAATATTAAAATAATCAATGTTTAAATAATATTTTAGTTAAAATTCAGCAATCTTTACTTTATTTCCTGATTTAGCATTAACGGCAGAGACTTACTAACGAAAGCAGGGCATTGGGTCATTGGAGATGGTAGAAGCATAAATATGGTCTCTTTGCTCAAAAGAAGGACCCGCTGTTCCTAGACTCCTTTCTTCCTCTATCGGCTACTTACATTCCTATTTTCTTTCCATGTTTATGAATGGTATTTTATTAATTTAAAATAAAATAAAATAACCATAACCGCCTCTATGGACAACATTAATATTAACCTTGAAGATTAAGAATACTATTGAAAATCTATCCATCACTACAAACTGATATTCCAAATACCCTCAGTTCAAATGATCCAACATTCTATATATAAATTCCATATAAGAAATATATCTCTATATCAATTACCGCAATGAATACAAGCAATGCCAACAATTAAAAATCAACGAATGAATGAGGCATTTCCTATTTCATACAATGACTATGAGAATGACATAAATGTAAATATAAAAGTAATTATTCAAAAAGCTTACAATAAACTCTACTTCAACATGCTCCTTTCCTTTGTGCGAGAAACACCATTGTAATCATGTGAGAAATATTTTATGCACATTAATTTCCAATATTAGATAAGGAGTAGATACAAAAGACTTATTCCTCGTTATTTATTACTATAATTATTATTATTATTGAAAAAAACTAGGAGCATGGACAAATGCATACCAGAGTTGACTGGATACTAATAATGGGGCGCTGGGTCCCACTTTGATAGACCCCACTTATTAAGTGAGAGACACTTGTTTTCTTTTTGTTCTGTTGAGAGGAAGTGAGGAAGAGAGTTTCTCTATTTTCTGTACAAACTTTACCTCATTCTTCGATATCGATGATATCGAAGCATATTTAACACCAAATTATAATAATATATAACACTAACTTTTCTATACCACATTATAATCATATATAACACCAAATTTTTATTTTTATTTTTTCAAAATCCTAGTTAATTTGTTCAAAATGATTAGGGATAACATTGATGTCTAAGTTTCTTGAATGTAATCATTACGGCAGATGTTTTCAATGTTCATGCCAGAAGCAGTTAGATATAATGGAAATTTATATCTAAGCATCATGCAATTGCAGTCTTTATGTTGCAATCGATTCTGTTGCAAATCTAAGCATCAGATAGTGTGTGGTTGTGCTTCTTATGGGCATCAATGACACTTTTTAGATAGATTTTTCACTCACCTCATCTAGCTATTGACTCATAAGCTTCTTATGGGGATCAAGAGTAAATTTATCAAGTTTAAGATCTTCTTCCAAAAGTCGACGAGGACCAGCCATAGTGACTTTCCTGAAATTAGCAAGTAAAAAGTACCCCATGTCATACGTTAACAATTATAGCCAAAGAATCAGTTGATGTGAGTAAATGCATCAAAAGTAAGGAGAGGATGATATGTGAATTGTCATAAAGAGAGGTCAGAAAGATAAATAATTGAATGAATCAGTAGCATACTCTGCATTAGCCTTGATGTACGAAGATCTTTTTCTATGACTTTCTTAATTAGGGTCTCACTTGGAACTACTTTCCTTTCATTGCCTTTAGCTTCCTTGGTTTCAAGTTTAACTCCTTTTTTGTTCTTTAAGCAGACCTAATATTGGAGATTCTTCCATTTTCTCCTCATCTTCAGGGCAAAGATCATTTATATCTTTTGATTAGCATTCTTCTTTTGGTCCTTCAGTCTCTTGTGTACTTGCACTTTTTTCCCCTGCCTCCCCTGATACCTTTGGGGCATCATCATCACCAACCCCTTCTAAGCACTACCAGCAATGAGGGAAAAACACACACATTTGTGAATGCTTATGTCTCTAAGGCATGTCAAAAGGTTTTTGATGATAACAAAAGCAAAAGAGAAGATCAAGCACAAAAGGAAAAATCAAGATCAAAGAAAGAAGACAGAAGATTTATTTAGACTTAGGATATTAATGTTAAATGCTCTCAAGATTTCTCAAATGATTTTTCAATATGTGATTTCAAAATAAATGGGAAATTTCAAAGTTAAACATGGCTTTCAATAAAACTTGAGTTTCAACTTTAAATCTAACACTCTTAAAAAGGATTTATGTTTAAACAAGTATCTTGAGGTGTTGGAAATGACTTACAAGCATTATTGGACTTGAAAAATGTGTTCAAAGCTAATGTAATCGATTACATAATGTTTGTAATCGATTACACATCAACAGAAAGCATGTAATCGATTACATGAACAATGTAATCGATTACACGCGTAATCGAGGCCATGTAATCGATTACACAATATATGTAATCGATTACACAAAGCCCAGAAAGGCAAAGAACACGTTCGACGAGTCATGTAATCGATTACCTGGATATTGTAATCGATTACCAACAAAGTCAAGTCATGTAATCGATCACATGGGCAATGTAATCGATTACACAAAACCAGAAACTCAAAGAACACGTTCGACGAGTTATGTAATCGATTACATATATATTGTAATCGATTACACAGCAAGTCAGAAGTCATGTAATCGATTACATGGGCATTGTAAACGATTACAAGCAAAGTCAGAAGCTATGTAATCGATTACACCAAGAATGTAATCGATTATTACGAGAGAAAGTTGAAAACGTTGGAACAACAATGTAATCGATTACGAGATATGTAATCGATTAAACGCATCCTGACAACGTCCAACGGCTATATTAAATGCATGCCCAACTACCTCCAACGGCTCTATTAATTGAGAAACTTATAAATACCAAAGTTGGGTCCTTATTTACGGTTGACCTTGAACCAAAAACTGATCATCATACTTCAAAACGTGAATCAATCCTTAAAATCATTTCTTGCTCTGTTTTCTGATTAAAAACGTGAAAAATCCTTGAGAGCATATTAGAGCTTCAATTTGTAAACACTTGCTCTGAGAGAGCTTCTTCTATTTCAATCTTATACATTACGAATAGTGAGGGTGAGGTATCCCTCAAGTATTGTAAGGGTGAGGTATCCCTTGGAAAATAGAGGCTCAAGCTTTTGGGTGAGGTATCCCATCTTGTTGAGTGCTCGAGGTTGTAGTGGTTTTTCAAGCACCCATTGAAGCTTGAAGATATAGTGGAAAATCTCAAGGTGTTGCGGGGACCTGGACGTAGATCACAAGTGGAGTGGTGATTGAACCAGGATAAACGCATGTGTTTGTTTCTCTAAACCCTCCTCTGCTTATCTTTGTGCCTTTGTTTCATTGTTTTATTTGGATATTGTCTCCTTGGCTATTACGTTCATAAGTAAAAGTGTTTAACTCACCTATTCAATTATCTCGATCATTCAATAGCTTCAACGAAAATTGATTGTCAAACAATTTGCGAAAGATTTGTGAACTTATTTTTAACTACTCAATTCACCCCCTCTTGAGTATTGAGGCCACTTGGTAACAAGTGGTATCGGTGAGCTAGACTCTTGTATAAAGAGCTTAGCGGCTTCAAGAGAAGTGATGGCTTCAAATGGTTTTTCAAATGAAGGTTCTTCTATAAATAGACCTCCTTATTTCAATGGGGATGGCTATGCCTATTGGAAAGAAAGGATGATAATTTTTATTGAAACTATTGACTTAGATGTGTAGGGACGCAGTTGAAAATGGTGCTTTTGTCCCTACACAAACTAAGGATGGTGTGACAATTAATACACCTAGAAGTGATTGGTGATGATGATAAAAAGAAGGTTCAATATAATTTGAGAGCCAAGAACATCATCACCACATCTTTGGGGTATGATGAATTCTTTAGGGTGTCAAATTGTAAGACCGCAAAAGAAATGTGGGATACCCTACAAGTAACTCATGAAGGTACTAGTAAGGTAAAAAGATCTCGAATAAACACTCTTACTCATGAATATGAATTGTTTAGAATGAATCAAGGTGAGAGTATTCAAGATATGCAAAAGAGATTTACTCATATTGTTAATCATCTCATCTCATTGGGAAAGACATTTCCTAATGAGGATCTTATTAACAAAGTCTTGAGATGTCTAGCGAGGAATTGGCAACCCAAGGTAATGGCGATTGCGGAATCAAGAGATTTATCAACCATGTCTCTAGCCACCCTATTCGGAAAACTTCAAGAGCATGAAATTTGGAACTAAGTAGGCTCAATCAAAATGAAGAACATGACAAAAAGAAGAAGGGAATTGCACTCAAGGCCACCTCTTCCATACTTGAAGATGATGATGAAGATGGTGAAGAGGATGGTGAAAATATTGAGCTAAGTGAGGAGAATCTTAGTCTCCTTGTGAGAAAATTTGGAAAATTCTTGAAGAAAAAGGGATTTCAAAGAAGACCACCCTTTCCTCAAAAGAAAGCATATCACAAAGGAGAAGGATCCTCTACTCCTCCAAAATGCTACGAATGCGAAAAACCGGGGCACATGAAAATAGAGTGTCCTATATATCTCAAGAAGACGGAGAAGTTTGAGAAAAGACCCTCCAAGGAAAAGAAAGGAAGAAGAGCATATATAGCTTGGGAGGACAATGACTTAAGCTCTTCCGACGATTCAGAAAATGAAGAAGCCCATCTTTGCCTCATGGCTCATGGAGAAAAAAGTGGAGAAAGCGACACGGAGGTAACCTCTTCTAACCTAGAACCTCCACCTTCTTATGATGAATTGCAAGATGCCTTTCAAGAATTGCATGATGAATCTTTGAGGCTCACAAAAATGATTTTGTCTTCCAATAAAACAATCTCCCTATTGACAAAGAAAGTTTCTACTTTAACCAAGGAGATAAATGAACTTAAAATTGAAAATGAGACTTTAGGACTCATAGATGCTAATTCATCATGCATGATTTGTTCCTCACATGATAATGCATCCATATCATTACCTTGTTTATTATGCAAAGCTTTTGAAAAAGAAATTGAAAACTTGAACAACACTCTTGTGAAATTCACTTTTGGAAGAGACAACTTGAATGTGTTGTTAGGGAGACAAAAATGTGTTTTCCAAAAAGCCGGTTTGGGATTTAATCCAAACAACCATCAAAAGTCTTATAAGAACTTCTTCGTTTCCTCAAAAACTTCAAGTAGCCCCTTTGTTAAATGTTTTCATTGTGGTAGGAAAGGGCATAGTGCATCCACTTGCAATGTTAGAAAGAACATAAACACCAAGGTTGGAATCAAAAGGGTTTGGGTCCCTAAAGGCACCATACCTAATTCTAACACACAAGGACCCAAAATAATTTGGGTACCAAAAGTTAAATCTTGAATGTGTGTTGTAGGTGTGCTTGAAGACCAAGAGCTCAAGTTGGTATCTTGATAGTGGTTGCTCAAGCACATGACCGGTGATGGCTCCAAGTTCTCCTCCCTTACACACAAGAAACATGGTCATGTCACATATGGTGACAACAACAAAGGAAGATTCTTGGAATTGGCAAAGTTGGTAAGATCCCTTCATCATCTATTGATAATGTCTTACTTGTTGAAGGACTTAAACATAATTTACTTAGTATTAGTCAATTGTGTGATAAAGGAAATAGAGTTATATTTGATTCCTCTTGTTGCATAATTGAGGAAAGGATGATAAGCAAGTTAAATTTGTTGGTCATAGGGTCAATAACATATATATGATTAGTCTTGATGATATTTCCTCAAATGATGCCAAATGCTTTATGAGTAGAGAAAATGATTCATGGTTATGGCATAGAAGAATTGCTCACATTCACATGGATCACTTAAACAAATTGGTCTCTAAAGAACTAGTAATTGGTCTTCCAAAGCTCAAATTTGAAAAAGACAAACTTTGTGATGCATGTTAAAAAGGAAAACAAGTAAAGGTCTCTTTTAAAGCTAAAAACATAGTTTCAACTTCTAGACCTTTACAACTTTTGCACATGGATCTTTTTGGACCCTCTAGAACTATGAGCTTTGGTGGGAATTACTATGCATTAGTGATTGTGGATGATTTTTCTAGATTTACATGGACATTATTCTTGGCCCACAAAAATGATGCTTTTCAATCATTTAGAAAACTTGCCAAAGTTATCCAAAAGCGAAAAAGGTTTTTGTATTGCATCCATAAGAAGTGATCATGGTGGTGAATTTGAAAATCATGAATTTGAAATTTTTTGTGATGAACATGGCATTGAGCATAATTTTTTTGCCCCTAGAACACCACAACAAAATGGTGTTGTAGAAAGGAAAAATCGATCTTTAGAAGAAATGGCAAGAACTATGCTCAATGAGGCCAATCTTCCTAAGTACTTTTGGGCGGATGCGGTTAACACCGCTTGTTATGTTATGAATAGAGCCCTAATAAGGCCAATTTTAAAGAAAACCCCATATGAATTGTACAAAGGAAGGAAACCTAATGTGTCACATTTTTATGTTTTTGGATGTAAATGCTTTGTTTTGAATAATGGAAAGGATAACTTGGGTAAGTTTGATGCAAAATCTGATGAGGGAATATTCATTGGTTATTCTATTCATAGCAAGGCCTTTAGAGTCTATAATAAACGAACTATGACCATAGAAGAGTCCATACATGTTGCATTTGATGAAACTAACCCAAATGAGCCGAGAAAGGAAATTATTGATGATGTTGCAGAAATCTTGGCAAAGACGCACTTGAAAAATCAAGAGATAGAGCCCAAGAAGGAAGAAAAGAGACTCCTTAATCATACATGGCAAGAAAATTCAGAAATCTTAGATCTACCCAAGGAATGGAGGACTTCAAGATATCATCCTCTCGACAAAGTGATAGGTGATGTATCAAAAGGGGTAATCACTCGAAACTCACTTAGAGATGCATGTAATCATCTAGCCTTTGTCTCTCAAGTTGAACCTAAAGACATAAATGAGGCCATTAATGATGAGCATTGGATCTTGGCCATGCAAGAAGAACTAAACCAATTTGAGAGGAATCAAGTTTGGGAATTAGTTCCAAGGCCCAATGATCATCCTATAATTGGCACCAAATGGGTCTTTAGGAACAAACTTGATGAAACGGGTTTAATAATAAGAAATAAAGCTAGGCTTGTAGCTAAGGGATATAATCAAGAAGAAGGCATAGATTATGAAGAAACTTATGCTCCCGTAGCTAGATTAGAGGCCATTAGAATGCTACTTGCATATGCTTGCATTATGGATTTCAAACTCTATCAAATGGATGTCAAAGGTACTTTTTTAAATGGTTTTATACAAGAAGAGGTGTATGTAGAACAACCTCCTGGTTTTGAGGACTTTGAAATGCCCAACCATGTTTTTAAATTGAAAAAGGCCTTGTATGGCTTGAAACAAGCTCCTAGAGCTTGGTATGAAAGGTTGAGCAAATTTCTTTTAGAAAAAGGCTTTTCTAGAGGTAAAGTTGACACCACTCTTTTTATAAAACACAAAATGCATGACATTCTTCTAGTTCAAATATATGTTGATGACATTATATTTGGAGCTACTAACAACTCTCTTTGTAAAGAATTTTCAAATATTATGCAAAGTGAGTTTGAGATGTCTATGATGGGTGAGCTCAACTTCTTCCTTGGTCTACAAATCAAGCAAACAAGAGAAGCAACATTTATAAGCCAATCCAAGTATTGCAAGGAGCTGCTCAAGAAGTTTGGAATGGACAATGCCAAGCATATGGCTACTCCTATGGGCACCTCTTGCTATTTGGACAAGGATGAAGGAGGTAAATCGGTAGAAATTACAAAATATAGAGGTATGATTGGCTCACTCCTTTATCTCACTGCAAGTAGGCCTGATATAATGTTTAGTGTATGCATGTGTGCTAGATATCAAGCTAATCCTAAGGAATCACACCTAAGTGCTTTTAAGAGAATAATGAAATATATAATAGGCACATCACAAATGGGTTTATGGTACCCTAAGGGTGCCTCATGTAGTCTTATTGGGTAATCCGATTCTGATTTTTCTGGATGCAAAATGGATCGAAAAAGCACTAGTGGGACATGCCACTTGCTTGGAAGCTCACTAGTTTCTTGGCACAGCAAGAAACAAAATAGTGTGACATTGTCCACCAAGAAATTTGAATATGTTGCATTTGGGAGTTCTTTGTGCTCAAGTCTTTTGGATGAAACAGCAACTCTTGGACTATGGTCTTGAGCTTGATCACATTCCCATAAAATGTGATAATACTAGTGCAATTAACTTATCAAAAAATCCCATTTTGCATTCTAGAACTAAGCATATTGAAATAAGACATCATTTCATTAGAGATCATGTTCAAAGAGGTGATTGCATACTTGAATTTGTTGAAACAACTAAGCAATTGGCTGATATTTTCACCAAACCCCTAGCAAAAGAAGCATTTTTCTACATTAGAAATGAACTGGGTATATTGGACCATTCATGCATAAATTAGATATTTACTGCATAATCTAAAACAAATGCCTAAGCTTGCGTTTTTCGCATAATTATGCCACATTCGCACAATCTCGAATTTTCATTATATATTTGAATCCTATACTAACTTGAGCGTCGGAGGTTTCCCTAAATTATTTTGCGGTGCTCCTCATGTCCAACTTTGACAAGAAATTAACAACCTCAAATTTCACCAAAAAGGGTGAAATTCTTGGTAAAAATGATAATTTTGATCAATTATATGAGTTGAATCATAATATGATTGGTCTATATGCTTGCATGATGATTTGAATTGATTTAAGTTGCTTTAAAATTGATTTGGATGGATTAAAATTGATTATATCTTTGTTTGGAACGCAAAATCTGAGTTAAAGAGTGTTGGTAATCGATTACAATGCCTTTGTAATCGATTACACAAAGTTGTCATCACGCATGTAATCGATTCGATTACACACATTTTGTAATCGATTACAACCAACTCAGAACTCAGGTAATCGATTACATCAACTATGTAATCGATTACAAGGTTCCCAGAAAGCATGTAATCGATTACACTAAAAATGTAATCGATCACATACCCACCAGGAAGCATGTAATCGATTACACCAAAAATGTAATCGATTACATACCCACCAGAATGCATGTAATCGATTACACACTCATGTAATCGATTACACAGGGTTTTTAAAAGGTTCCCGACGCGTAGAGCTCATTTCTGTTTGGGCTGTTCATCTTCCTCGTTCTCTCCTTCTGCTCCCACGCACCTCAACTCTCAAAATCTCTCTTTTCTCACTCAAATCTCCACCAAAACCCGTCATTTCGCCTCTCTCGATCTCGGAAACCCCTCTCCACATAGCCCATCGATCAAATCCCCTCACATCCCTCATCCAAATCTCCCCATCTTCTCTCACGAACACCTTCTCCACTTTTTCGACCTAATCTCGTCGTCTCTCTCTCTCTCCTCACTCATCCCCAACCATTTACCACTCATCCCTTGCTTCTCCTTCTCATCAATGGTGAATCCTCTCATCGCTCGAAGCGCCCAAGAACAGGGGGCCTTTGTTGGAGGTTCCTCTGGTGGCTCTTCAAGCAATATATCGGCCTGGACCTCACGAGGCACTTCTCCACCGTGAAGAAAGCCGAGTTGTTCGGAAGAACTTTCCAGCCAAAATCATCTCTCCCGTGTATCTTCCCATCACCTTCTGCGAGAGTGAACCTTTAGAGAGCTTTAGGACAATAGAAAATTTAGGCTTCTTTGGGATTCCGAGCATAGAGAAGGCTATCTACCCTAACCTTGTCGAGTCTTTTATGCTAACACTGAAGGTTGAAGATAATTGCATAATCTACGAAGTGAAAAAAAGCAACAAATCGGAGTTAACAATGGCAGAGTGGTATAGGCTCACCAAGCTCACTCGATGGAGCTCGGATTACGTGGAAATGCCAAAGTCCGGGGGCATGAGTTTGAGCAAAGGCTGCTCTTCTCTCTTTGATTAGGACCGGCTACCACCTCCCGGTGATCCTAGACGCAGAATAATGGCCACCGGCCTCACTATGGAAAACGGGGTTCTCCACTACCTCTTGGTTCGTGGATTGATTCCCGAGAGGAGGAATTACTCCTAAGTCCTCAAGGATGATGTAATGGCATTATGGGCAATGACCACGGGGCACCCAATAAAGCGGGGATACTACATTCTAGAGCATATCTTTGGACATCAAGAAAAAGAAGAACTCTGCTCTCCCCTTCGCCATGTTGGTCACCACTGATCCTTGAGTCTTGTCGCATTTCGGTGGTGAAGAGTCCAAGGACACCACTCGAAGGGACCCCAATCAATTGGGGCTGCATACTCGAAGAAGCTTCGGCTCTACAAGATGGAAGATAGGTGGCATTACATTACTCATGGCACATTTGGTCATATCCATCACGATCCGACGGTGATGATGAGGAAGCTCGTACCACTCGCCTCTGCTCCTGCTCCCAGCTTCTCTTGATCTTCGCTCCAAGAAATGCGCGCAAACCCGAGCGCCAACGTAAACACACGTATGGATCATATAGAGCAAAGATCGACCATCTTGAGGCGAGGATGGACTACTCGGACCAGGAGCTTGCCTCCATTCGATCCCTCTACGTGGACCTCCTCTGTTCTGTGAGTCTGCGCGCTGCTGCACCCCCACATCCTCTACCCCCTAGGATCCCCTATCCTTTTGGTCCATCCTGGAGTTCCCTGGCGATGATGAGGAGCTTCGGACTCGACGACGATCTTATGCCCAGCCGATGATAACATTGATCTAGGAGACTCTGCTGCGGATCGAGAGGGTGAAGTCTTTTGTGACGACGAGGACAACGATAGTGATCATGGCTATTGCCTTGATATATTTTCTTGTATTGATGACCACCTTGTACTTATTTTGTTTTAACTCGATATATAAAATTGGTATACCTTTATGGTTATATTTTGTTTTTGCCTACTGGTTTGTGAATGTTTGGCTTTTAAAATATTAATTGGACTGATTATTAATACATGAACTTGTTTTCACCTTGAATGGTTGGCTTTTGGAATATTGATTGGACTGATCTTTGTGGATTTTCTGTTATGGCAAAAATTTGGGAATCATGAAATATAGCTGTCATGCTATCTATTTTTCTTAAATGCTTATGTCTTTTTGATAATGCTAACGGGGGAGAAAATGAGGAAAAATGAAAATGAAATTAAATGTTGCATGAGTACGGGGGAGTTATTGATCTTTAAGTTATTAAGCTTTTCATATGCAAAATCTAACCCAATATCATGCATAATCTCCGGGCAGGCATTGTACCTAAATGACTATGATATACAAATGCAAAAACTCTTTCTTTTTCCTATGATCAGTTTGTCATCATCAAAAAAGGGGAGAATGTGAATGCTTATGTCTCTAAGGCATGTCAAAAGGTTTTTGATGATAACAAAAGCAAAAGAGAAGATCAAGCACAAAAGGAAAAATCAAGATCAAAGAAAGAAGATGAGAAGGTTTATTTAGACTTAGGATATTAATGTTAAATGCTCTCAAGATTTCTCAAATGGTTTTTCAATATGTGATTTCAAAATAAATGGGAAATTTCAAAGTTAAACATGGCTTTCAATAAAACTTGAGTTTCAACTTTAAATCTAACACTCTTAAAAAGGATTTATGTTTAAACAAGTATCTTGAGGTGTTGGAAATGACTTACAAGCATTATTGGACTTGAAAAATGTGTTCAAAGGCTAATGTAATCGATTACATAATGTTTGTAATCGATTACACATCAAACAGAAAGCATGTAATCGATTACATGAACAATGTAATCGATTACACGCAAGTCAGAGGCCATGTAATCGATTACACAATATATGTAATCGATTACACAAAGCCCAGAAAGGCAAAGAACACGTTCGACGAGTCATGTAATCGATTACCTGGATATTGTAATCGATTACCAACAAAGTCAGAAGTCATGTAATCGATCACATGGGCAATGTAATCGATTACACAAAACCCAGAAACTCAAAGAACACGTTCGACGAGTTATGTAATCGATTACATATATATTGTAATCGATTACACAGCAAGTCAGAAGTCATGTAATCGATTACATGGACATTGTAAACGATTACAAGCAAAGTCAGAAGCCATGTAATCGATTACACCAAGAATGTAATCGATTACAAAGAGCCAGAAAGTTGAAAACGTTGGAACAACAATGTAATCGATTACCTGAGATATGTAATCGATTACACGCATCCTGACAACGTCCAACGGCTATATTAAATGCATGCCCAACTACCTCCAACGGCTCTATTAATTGAGAAACTTATAAATACCAAAGTTGGGTCCTTATTTACGGTTGACCTTGAACCAAAAACTGATCATCATACTTCAAAACGTGAATCAATCCTTAAAATCATTTCTTGCTCTGTTTTATGATTAAAAAGCGTGAAAAATCCTTGAGAGCATATTAGAGCTTCAATTTGTAAACACTTGCTCTCAGAGAGAGCTTCTTCTATTTCAATCTTATACATTGAATAGTGAGGGTGAGGTATCCTCAAGTATTATAAGGGTGAGGTATCCTTGGAAAATAGAGGCTCAAGCTTTTGGGTGAGGTATCCCATCATCTTGTTGAGTGCTCAAGGTTGTAGTGGGTTTTCAAGCACTCATTGAAGCTTGAAGATATAGTAGAAAATCTCAAGGTGTTGCTTGGGAATTTGGACGTAGATCACAAGTGGAGTGGTGATTGAACCAGGATAAGCGATGCTTGTGTTTGTTTCTCTAAACCCTCCCTCTGCTTATCTTTGTGCAACCTTTGTTTCATTGTTTTATTTGGATATTGTCTCCTTGGCTATTACGTTCATAAGTAAAAGTGTTTAACTCACCTATTCAATTATCTCTGATCATTCAATAGCTTCAATGAAAATTGATTGTCAAACAATTTGCGAAAGATTTGTGAACTTATTTTTAACTACTCAATTCACCCCCCCTCTTGAGTATTGAGGCCACTTGGTAACAACATTTATATACAGACATGATAAAATCCAAGCATTCTTTATCACATCAGAATTCACAAAATTAAATCAGATGCAAATACATTATAATGCAAATTGTTATTATCACTAATGGCAAGTAGTAGTAATTGTAAAGAATACATTTAACACCATTCACATATTTATTATACTTATATTAATCAAAGTCTGGTTAGACGTAACACATTGAGCTCCCAGTTAAATAAAGAGAAAAGAACATTGTCCCTCATAAAGTCCAAATAACAGTAGAGATGTGCTTCATATGGTGATTGGCAATCAATTTATTCAGCAAAAACCAACCATCTCAAGAATTTGACAATGCATGTGCTCTATAAGGCATGTAGTTTTTAAAATACACATAGACATACACACAAAAACTAAGGTTTCAGCACTACCTGAAAGATAATCAAATATGGACATATCACAGCATGTGCCAAGTTAATGTACCAGTCAAATGTTAAAACAATGGCATGTCGTACATGTAACTTTGATCCTTAAGATTTAAAAGAAAATTCTCTCAAGCTCACTAGGTATTTTATTTTTAAAAGTCCAGGCTCCTCCAAATGAATCTAGTAATTGTTGTGCTAAATAGGTTGCTCCTTCAGCACTCAGGGCACTTTGCATAATAAAATTATTGAATGCATTCACTAGTAAACAAAGGAAACATTATAAAGCACAACAGCTGATTTTGGTCTCATGACAACCTTGATTAAATATTTCTTTTCATTTTGTGCGCTTTTTAATAAAGAATTCATTGAACCATATTGGTTGAATGATAGAATTAAAAAAGTGATGCGAGCTTGAGATGGTAGACAAATGAACTCAAGTGATAAAATTTAGGGAGAGAAGTAGGATAGATTGAAGTGGAGCGATTAAAATAAAAAAGAGGGTTGAAATAAGAAACATAAAAACAGAACATTAAACAAATTGCTCCCCATCGAGCAGAGTCTCTAACACTAGGGTAGTTGCTAATTTCATACTCTATATGAAAATGGCGGATGCTTAATTGGCCTCCAAATATCTTTAGCTCAAGAGGACCTAACGGAGGAAAGTATAAATTTCACATATTACTAACTAACTCTATAAAATTGAGTTTTACTGAACTCAGATCCATGATGAGGAATTAAGTAATATTTTGAACTTATTGGGTCTTCCAATAATGATAAGAATATATTTTTTTCCTAATTATAAGTACTAAGGATTATAATGAGAAACAAATAAGGTTTTTTCCAGTAAATATGTTCAATAACAATAAAAAAGTTATAAACAATGAGCATCTGTATCTATAATCACTATGTTAAAAAAAAAAGGTTCAACATGCAACATCCTAATAACTTGGCAAAACCAAACATGTGCCTAGTTTGTGATGCATTTAACATGGTCAAAACAAGGCATAAAACAACCTGTTTTGAATCATCCCAAACGAAAATAGAAGTAGGAAGGATAAAACAAGGCATCTATAGTGAAACCATGAATAAATTTCTCTTTCTATAAAATTAATATCAAGTTGCCGCTATCATCTCATGGCACAAAATATATATTCCATGCATATCAGTACTTATCAAGCATGGCAATTTTTAAATTTACCATCACAGAATTACAGTGATGGGTGAAGAATTCCATTAAAAGATACCTTTTGGGAAAGCAGCACACGAAAAATACAGCAGAAATCATGAAAAACATGAAAGAAGAAACAACTAGATTGGCAACACAAAGGAAACAGATAATAAAAAGGCCCATAAATGGAATCCTCCAGCACAGCAATCAGAAGATCATAGCAGATGGATGCATAATGAAATTCTTTTTGGATAAAAATATTTGCATAGTAAAAATTGGACCCAAAATCATTATAAATGGATAGTTTTCTTAAAAAATAAAGGGAAAAAAGTTTTACCTATTAACTCCTTCTATGCAATATCCAAGCAAGCACACAAGATTTTTATGCCTAACATGGCCTATAGCCTCCACTTCAACCCTGAATTCTTTCTCTGCTTGTCCCCTAGGAACTCAATACACAATACAATTACATTACAAGATTGTGTATATAAAGTTAAAGAGGGGACACCAAGTGATAATATAAAGTATCCTTACAAGTTGTTAAGAAGTTTCTTTACTGCCACCTTGGTTCCATTGATCAGTCTGCCCCTGTAAACAACCCCATATCCACCCTCACCAAGAATGTTCTCTGCTGAGAATCGATTGGTTGCTAGTTCAAGATCTCTAAGTGTAAACCAGTGGCCCCACCCAAGATGAGAAAATTCTGGCAAGCCAATTAAAGGAGAGGAAGTCACCAAGCCCTCCATATGACAATGTAGACTACTTCTTAACATTCCCAGAGCTTCCTTCTTCCCCTGACAGTGAACTAAATCCTCTCTTGTGAATCTAATTAGCAGTCAAGGCCCGTGAATCTAATTTCAACTATTGAAACCAGTGACATTGTTCTCCTCCTCAATAACTAGGCTAATCAACTCTATAGTAGATACCACAGAGTTACATATACCAATCATGAGGTAGTTGAGACAATCAGTTAACCATATCTACAAACAACAAGTAAACAACACAACAGTACCTACAAACTTTCCAGCCAAAGCACTTTCAGTTTAAGCCACAATTCGAACCATCTATGCAGTTACTACCAAAAACCCAAATGAGTTTGAGACAAAAGCAAACCTCGTTCACGAGGGCAAAGGATACTTTTGCGGCCTTCCCCGCTTCTTCGGAGTAGATCCCAATCACGAAGGAACCCCATTCGACACCCACAACAGCTCTTTCGTAGTTACCCTTGTAGCCACCACCGCCGGAATTGCATTATTCCCACCATTCTCCGTCGGGAGCTGAGCCACCGCAGGCATCCAATTGGAAGCCCCGACGCATTTTGCCTTTTTCATTTGTGCGGCGGTTGATCTTAGCCTCTTTCTCCCCGATGTTTCCGATGACAAACCCCATCGAAAAGAAACCCCAAAGACAATAATAAGCATCCACCTTAGAGCACTGAGTGGAGGCAAAGACGGAATCAAAATCCCGTGAAAGATCGATGAAGGCGATCTTTCCATGGTGGGCATGAAAGGAGATGAAGGTGGTGACGTCTAGGGAGGGGTTTTGAGGGGTTCTACAGAGCTTACGCTTGCTGTAGAAGATAGAATTGGAGCTGCAGAAATTGGGGTACGAACTTTGTAATTGGGCAGAGAAATTGGGGCTTAGGGTTCACCTAATGTAAAACCAAAGACTTGGGAGAAATGGGTGGGTTCGTGAAGTTTGTTAAGATAAAAGTTGATTCGATAGACAACGTTTATGAAAGTCTTTGATTGTCTAAACTTATAAATTAAAGAGCACATTCTAAAAGCGTTGCCCATTAGACTTTAGACAACGTTTTTTAAACTTTGTATAAAATAGGGTTGCATGAACATGTCTAAATTTTAGAGAACAGGTATAAAGTGTTGCCTATATTTGATATCACAACGTTTCTTAAACGTTGCCTAAATAACGTGGCTTAAAGTTATAATTAAAAGCAACTTATAAAAAACGTTGCCTATACAACTTTAGGCAACATTTTTTAAGCCTTATCAGAAACTTCGTTGCCAGAAACTAAAATTGTTGTAGTGGCTTTTCCAGCAAATCATGTTCCCATTCTCTTCTTATAAATAGAAGAGCAAGAAGCTCAATTAGATATAGAATTGAAAAAGCAAATCCTAGAGAGCCTCACATAGAGAAATAGTGAGAGAAAATAGAGAGAGAAAAATAGAAAGAGTTTTTGAGAACCACCTAAGGGTGAAGTTTGTATTCCCATTATTGTTATAGTGGAGATTTAAGTGGCCTACGGGTCCCGTGGTTTTTTTCCTTGCTCACATTGAGAAGGTTTTCCACGCTAAAAATTTTCTGGTGTTGTTATTACAATTATTTTACGCTTCCGCATAGTGCCTATTTTTGAGTTTACAGAGGAGGAAAATTATGCTGGCATTTCCCAACAGTGATATCAGAGCTCTCAAAGCTCTAGGATACTAAGTGGCGAATTCATAAAAAAATTCTTAGTATGCTCTGTGGTTGCAGCATTGTCTTATCTTCCACATCAGAAAAGAATTATTCTCGTTGCTGAAATAACGTGTGGTGGTATGAAAGTGTTGTCTAGGAAAAGTTCTGGCTAAGAAAGATTTGATATTTAAGTGTGTCCATTAGTGACCCACCTCTCTTTCTTGGGAACCTACCTGGTGCACTATTTGCATACTACAGTTATTGTATATGGTACTATTTACCTATATGGCACTATTCATGTATACTGTATTGGCCTGTGTAACTCAAGATGGAGGGAGCTGTCACTCATGATGGAGATATGTTCAAACTAACTGCAGATAATTACTCCTATTGGAAGCCGATGATGGAAGACCATTTATACTGCAAAGATTTGCATGAGCCAATCACCCAGAAAGATAAATCGGAGGGGAAGACTGACAAAGAATAGGAGCTCCAGAATCGGAAAGCAGTAGCTATGATCAGAAAATATATTGACAGAAGTTTATTCGAACATGTATTAACTTATACCAACGCGTATGATTTGTGGACGAAACTTGAATCCTTGATTCAAAAGAAGACGCCCAGGAATAAAGCCCACCTTGTTAGACGACTGGTGAAGTTGGAATACTCGGACGGTCAGAACATGATCGAACATTTGAATACCTTCAAAGGTATTGTGAATCCATTGACGAAGACAGAAATGAAGATAGACGATAAGTTACAAACTCTTCTACTCCTCAATTCTCTGCCTGAGAGTTGGGATACTCCAGTTGTCACTCTCAGCAATTCTGCTCCAGAAGGAGAGCTTAGCATGGATTTTGTTACAGACAATTTCCTGAATGAAGAGTTAAGACGGAGAGAAAGGGGCGTGAACAACCAGTTTGAAGCCAACGTTGTTGACAACGGAAGAATGAGTAAGAATCGTGAAAAAGGAGGTCGTGAAAAATCACAAGGTCGATCCAAATCTCGCACTAGACTAAGTTGTTATTACTGTGGTAAACCAGGCCACATAAAGTCTGAGTGCAGATTCTTGAAGAGAGACCAACAAGCTGGAACAGTCCACCCTGACCAGATTAACCCAAAGAAGAAGAAGGAAGATGGAACAACTACTGTAGTAGCCTCGACTGATGAGAATATATTTCTTATCGGAGAGGAAAATTATCTGAGTGTTGCATCGATGTGCATTTGGATAATTGACTCGGGAGCATCCTTACACGTCACACCTCATGAAGGTTTTTTCTCATCATACCAAAAAGGAGATTTTGGTACAGTGAAGATGGGCAACCACGTCACAAGCAAGATTGTTGGCATTGGTGAAGTAACGATGATTACTGAGAATGGAAACAAGCTTGTCTTTGAAGGGAGGTAAAGACATGTTCCAGATATGCGTCTGAACATTATCTCAGCAGGAAAGTTAGATGAAGCCAGAATGATAAACCGGTTTGGTCTTGTGAGATGGAAACTCAGCCGAGGAAGCATGATTATTGCTCGCGGCAAAAAGGAAGGCTCTCTGTACATTATGCAGGGAAAGATATGCAAGGGCGAGATAAATGTTGCTCAAGATGCAAGCAAGGAATTGTGGCATAGACGACTAGGCCACATGAGCGAGAAAGGTTTGGAGATTCTCACAAAAGATCATCTTCCAAACATAAAAGTCTTTGGCGACCACTTGAATCTCAGAAAGGCGCTAAGCAGCAAATAACACAGAGTATCTTTTCAAAGATCAGATGATGCAAGAAGAAGAAAGCATATACTTTGGTTCACCAAGTGATGAACTTGGCTTCAGATTATGGGATCCTATAAACAAGAAGATTGTTCGAAGCAGAGACATGGTATTCTATGAAGATTAGACAATCCAGGATATTCAGCAATCTAAGAAGTCAAAGACCATTGTGGTACACAATTCAGGGGGAGAAATTCCTCAAAGGAATGAGCAACCTGATCAGACAATACAACCTCATCAGATGGAGCAACCTATTCAGACGGAACAACCTGACCAGACAGAACAAAGTCAGGCAATGCATGAAGAATAGATGGAGACTGATCAAGTAGAACAAGAACCTTAAGTGAGAAGATCAACAAGAGTCAAACAACCATCAAGAAGGTATTTCTCAGATGATTATGTCACTCTCACTGATGAAGGAGAACCTCAAAGTTTCATAGAAGCCATTGAGACGAATGATAAAGAGAAATGGATGCAAGTTATGCAAGAAGAAATACAGTCCTTGAAAGAGAATCAGACGTATGACCTGGTGAGATTACTAGATGGACGAAAGGCATTGAAAAACAAGTGGGTATTCAAACTCAAGACTGAAGAGAACAATCCAAACCCCAGGTACAAAGCAAGGATTGTTGTGAAGGGGTGCAACCAGAAGAAAGGCATAGATTTTGAAGAAATCTTCTCACCAGTGGTGAAGATGACATCCATTAGAGCGATCCTTGGTCTAGCTACAAAACTAGATTTAGAAATAGAACAGCTTGATGTTAAAATAGCATTCTTACATGGAGACTTAGAGGAAGAAATTTATATGGAGCAACCAGAAGGTTTCGAAGAACCAGGCAAAGAACACCTAGTGTGTCGTCTGAAGAAAAGCCTCTATGGTCTGAAGCAAGCTCCAAGACAATGGTACAAGAAGTTCGATCTCTTCATGGCCCAACATAATTTCAAGAAGACCTCTGAAGACCATTGTGTGTTTGTAAAGAATTATGAGAATGGTGAATCCATCATACTACTGTTGTATGTTGATGATATGCTGATTGTTGGGAAAGATAAGACAAAGATAGCTGCTCTTAAGAAGGAATTGAGTAAATCATTTGCCATGAAAGATCTGGGTGCAGTAAAGAAGATTCTTGGAATGAAGATCATTAGAAATCGTTCTAGAAGAATGTTGTGGATGTCACAGGAAGACTATATCAAGAAAGTTCTTGAAAGGTTCAACATGCATAATGCCAAACCTGTGCATGTTCCATTACCTGGTCATCTTAAACTAAGTAAGATCCAATGTCCAGGGAATGAAGAAGAAAAGGAAGAAATGAGCAAGGTGCCCTATTCTTCTGCTGTTGGTAGTCTTATGTATGCAATGATTTGCACAAGACCTGATATTGCTTATGTTGTAGGAGTTGTGAGTAGATTCCTATCGAATCCAGGAAATGAGCATTGGAATGCTGTGAAATGGATACTAAAGTATTTGAAAGGAACTGCCAAAAGGTGCTTGTGTTTTGGCAATGGAAATCTAATGCTCATTGGGTATGCAGATGCAGATATGGCAGGGGATGTAGATTCAAGAAAGTCTACATCAGGATATCTGATTACTTTTGCAGGGGGCTATCTCATAGCATTCACGACTACAAAAGTGTATTGCTTTAAGCACCACAGAAACTGAATTCATCGCAATCACTGAAGGTTGCAAGGAGATCCTGTGGATGAAGAAGTTTTTATAAGAGTGAGGTCAGACTCAAGAAAGCTATGTTCTTTATTGCGACAGACGACAGTCAGAGCGCAATTCATCTCAGCAAGAACTCGACATTTCATTCAAGGTCGAAACACATTGACGTAAGGTATCATTGGATCCGTGATGTGTTGGAAAGTAAAATGCTGCAGATTGAGAAAATACATACCAATGACAACGGGGCGGATATGATGACAAAAACTCTACTTAAAGAGAAGTTAGAAGTCAGTAAAGAAATTACGGGCTTAGCATCAACCCCGAACTGATCCAAGGATATTTTCCCTTTTGTTGGAGGGGGAGAATTGTAGGACCATGTCTAGCCAATGCCACAAGGCAAACAGCTTGGCATACCAATTCTTTTCAACTTTCGGTGGAACATAATGGGTTGCCAGCCCATCATGCATAAATGCTATGCTTTTCTAGCAAATCATGTTCCCATTCTCTTCTTATAAATAGAAGAGCAAGAAGCTCAATTAGATATAGAATTGAAGAAGCAAATCCTAGAGAGCCTCACATAGAGAAATAGTGAGAGAAAATAGAGAGAGAAAAATAAAAAGAGTTTTTGAGATCCACCTAAGGGTGAAGTTTGTATTCCCATTATTATTATAGTGGAGATTTAAGTGGCCTACGGATCCTGTGATTTTTTCTCTTACTCACATTGAGAAGGTTTTCTACTCTAAAAATTTTCTGGTGTTGTTATTACAATTATTTTACGCTTCCGCATAGTGCCTATTTTTGAGTTCACAGAAGAGGGAAATTATGCTGGCATTTCCCAACAGAGTCTACATTCATTCCATCTTCTCTTACATAATATTTTTGCTCTTTTTTGAGTTAGGAAATAAAAGGGGGGTTGAAATGCTATTCCTCTTTTTTTTTCTTTTTTTCTAGCAAGTGTGTATTTTATTTGATTATTATTGTATTTGATGATGTTGTAATTTTGGTGATGAGAGAGCGAAAAATTGATACACGGTTGTGAATGTTAAATGTGTAAAGTCCACCGATGAGTTGCTTCTTCCATGTGGTTAAAATAATTGGTTATTTGTTCTGTTAGAAATTGAGGTTCTGATATGAATGGGATTATGTGATATTTGGTGACATAAATTTATTGAGATAATTTTGGTTAGATTTTCATTATTAAATTTACTGGAAAAAAAAGGCATTATTAAATTTTTGTAGGCTATACAGCTGGATCCAGAATTTTCTAAGAACATTGGGCTGATTGTTCTACTTGGTGGCGCTTTTGCAGTAAATGGCAATGTGAATCCAGCTGCTGAAGCCAATGTGAGTTTTTCAATTTTGAATTAAAATCCTTAATATAGATTCCATGAAAATATTATATCTTTCACTGCTGAATCTGCCTCACTCTTTGGTTGGGTTTGGTTCCAGATATTGGTGATCCAGATGCTGCAAATCTTGTATTCACAAGTGGGGCTGATGTACTGGCAGTGGGGATAAATGTTATACACCAAGTTGTATTGACAGGTACCCCTTTAGCAGAGTCCTATGCACTTTTTTTTGCTATACTTACGTAATCATTTGGTCTTACTTAAATGGATAAATTTCCTTTTGTAAATATTGTGTGGTTTTCAACTTTAAACATCTCTATTTCTTCCAGTTATTGTAGTTTTGTGTGCTTTTTCTTTCAAGTTTTACCCATCATTGATCCAGTAACATTTTGTAAGGAAGTTTAGTTTTATATTTAATAAGTTCTTTTTAAAAAAAGGTTTCATCTCAACTGAACTCATAGAGCTCTTCCCAACTGAACAAGTATTCTTTGAAGACCTTCTTTGATTAATGTATAAATAGTGTAGTAGATTACTAAGTAGTAACAGTTCATACTTGATGAAAACTTGATTAATAGTAGACCTTCTATTATCTAAACTCCAGTACCTGAGCCTTTGCAATAACAGTTTTTCTGGTTCAATTCCTGCATCCTTGTCCAACTTGACAGAGCTAGAAAGTTTGGATTTGAGCTTCAATTTCATTGAGGAGAGCATTCCACCTGATCTTGGAAGGCTTCATAACTTGACGGTTTTGGATTTGTCACACAATCAGCTATCCAGTGACAGTCCTTCTTCAATCTTCAATATCTCCACACTGCAAATGGTTGATTTCGCCTATAATTCCTTATCAGGTAATTTTTTTATGTTACATGATCTAACTTGGACTTACACCCATTTTTTATTCGTTTTCATCCGTTCGGTTGTATAGATAACTACGAGTTACACTTTTCGCTTGTAAAAGCATTTTTTCGGTACAGCAGCTGGAAAACGGGCACAAATCCACACTGACACTACATTAATTATTAGTTTTTAAATTTACGTTGACCCTTGTTATCGATAGAAGTGGTGTTTTTTCCATCAAAAAAAGAAAGGAATAATTCATATAAGTTTTATTATTTATTCTTCTTAACATAATAATGATCAAGGAAAATGATATTTGTTATGAAATGAATAATTCACGAATGGTGACATAGTGTGGTGTCATGCTTTGAATATAACTAACTATTCAGCTGACATGTTGCCCAAGTTTATTGATATACTTTTGATGTTGTAATGTATATTTAAATTACTATTCCGGGTGCAACTAGTTATATAGGTTGTATTGGAAAAGACAAGTTTGGAGAAGAGTAAGAATGCAAAACTTGCTGGTATCGATGTGAGTCTCTCTGTATCTCACATAGTCATTGAATTTGTAATTGTATATTATATATGGATCTTGATATTATTTTTATTACCAAAATTCTATAATTAAAATAATAGTAGATGAAAGAGACAGTTGAGAAAAGAAAGAATATTAACAGGACTACTGTTAGTCTACTACTATGCTATAGTATGGTTTGGTATTCTAATATTGCTAACCAGAATGGACGTTTTTTAAAGATAATTTTTCACTTATCAAATCCTTTTTGCTCATAGATTTCATCCTTTTAGATTATTCTATTAAACAATTGGGTTATATGTAATTTTATTTGAATTTGTGTATCTTTGTTTAATCAGAATTTTGTAGTGATTTTCTTTTATTTATTTTTTCAAGAAAACTTACCTTTTGTTAGAGATTATCAGTCATTACTTGTAAAACTAGTTCAATCAAAAAATTGTGGTTGGTTTTATTCTAATGAGAATTTCATCATTTTTAAGGAAAGAAATCTTTTAAGTAATAACCCTTCATGCTCCCAAACCTACACTGCTGGATTGCTGGTTGTTGGCTCTACATACCAAAGGTAATTACTTTTATTATTGTAATTCACTTGCTTTATTATTATGCTCCAGGAAACAATAGCATTTTGATGTCTGCAACTAGATTTTATAATAATGATATTTGAATGAATCCTCCTAATAAAATGTTTCAGAAGAATGAATTCTCAGAGGACTTATTCGAATATCATCCCCAATATTCGAATAAAGAGATTTTATTTTGGATTTTAAGAAGCTTTATTCTAATACCCATCTCCTTATTCGAATAGCACTTATTTGCACAGCATTATTCGAATAACTAAAATGTTATTCGAATAATGAACATTAGAATGTCACAAATATGAGGTTTTTAAACGTGAACGAGACTTCTATTAAATTTTTTATATTTATATACACATAATGAGTTATTATAAATTACCAGGTATTTTGATATTTTCAATTAAAGAATTACTTTTATTGAGATGTTTATTATAGTTTTGTTAATTATTTCCAATTTTAATGTTTTTAATGAATTATTGTGGATAGAAATGAATTAATGTGTAAATTTTCATGAGCCATATTATTAAAATTATAGAGTCAAATAACACTATATATATTTATCTCTTTGTAGTTTTTTACCAAATATCTTTTACTATTTCAGTCAAGTGATGTTTCAAGTGAACATACTACTTCATTGGATGTAAAAAGATCATTTGAGTAGCAACATAAATTACAAATAGCATATTTAGTGCTGATTTTTTATGTGTATTTATTGTGGCATTACTATAAGTTATTAAGGATTTTAAGTTGTAAATTTAAGTTACAAGAGATGAATTTATTTAGCCTATTATGAATTCAAACTAATGATAATGTATGTTATTATGAATATTTGTAATGTAATTTGATTCACATTCATATCAATAATTTTATATTTAATAATCATTTTTTTTTAAAAAAAGACATGTTAAATAGCAACAGTTTTAAATTTCTGCAATTTTTTAATAAATAGAATTAGGTACTTATATAGTGGAGATTAAAAACTTTCACAAATTGTGAGAATTTTAAATTGTCATAACTTATTCACTATTATAGAAATTGTTTAAAAATTGTCACAATATATTACGGTTAACGTAAATACAGTAATTTTTAAAATTATTGTAATTTAATTTACGGATATTAAAAACTACTACAAATAAAAAAAAACTCCTGTAATTTAACGCATTTTTTTAATGTGTGTTGTTTGAAAGGTTGCTGGTTTTTATATTTTATGTATGAAATTAAAATTAATAATAACATATAATATAATAATATTTATGTACAAATGAGATCTTACAAGAATCTTTAGATAAAGTAATAATATAATAAAAAATATAATTTTATTTGCGTGCTTTTTCTTTATAATAGTACATGTATATCAAAAAAGAAAAAGTTAGATATAGATAAAGGTAATCTTGTAATATAATAAAATTATAATTTTATTTGCATGCTTTTCTCAATAATTGTACGTGTATATCATAAAAGAAAAAGTTAATGAGATAATTATTATAGAAGAAAAAGACATGTATATCCTCATCAAAAGACATATATATCGTCATCAAAAAACATATATATATCCTCGTAAAAAGAAAGCCAACCCAATTGCTTTTGGTCACATTCATAGCAGCTAATCTGTCCACTCACATTATTAATATAAGAATGACAATAATAGCAATTCTACGACTTTTCCTATTGTTTTGGACGGCACGTTCCATTCCGTATGGCATGTGCTGGAAATACTTCAGCAACTTGGAATATATCTGCCATATGCTTTGTCATGTTTTCAAAATAGTGAATAGTTTTGCCGATGAAGATAAGCTCAAAAGAGTGTCGCTAGTCACTTTCAACTTTAACATTGTCGGAAAAGTATGAATTCCCTCTACTGTGATACAATTTTTGTCACATCCAACTGTGACATTTTTGGCTGTGTTTCAGATATTTCTATATCTACCGAAATTAAAATTGTTGGATACATTGTCCAATTGCATACCACTCACCCCAATTAACTTCTTCGTTTTGGATGGATTATATTATCATGCAGCCCCGGATTTCGATCATATTTTGTATCGTGTGTGTGTATATATCGCTCGAGCAACCTCTTCTTATATGAGAGGTCAAACGTCTTATATGTTCAGGTAGTAAAAAATATTTTTATAAATTTTTTATTTTAATGTGAATGACTTATTTTTAATTAAATTAAAAAAATAAATAAAATAAAATATGTAAAAATTAATAATTCGAACATTACCTAAGAATAATATTTTATAAGAAAAACTTATTAGTGCATATGCATAATTTATTTAATGAATTCTACTATTTCAATATATAAATATATAATGTGTGAATAAATATATAATTATAAATTTAAATTTTACTTATATCAATTATTTAAGTTAAGCTATTTAAATATTCTAAGAAATCTCCTATTTTTAATAAAAAGGACTTAATTTTAATCAAATTGAAGAGGTTGATTTGGTAAAGAAAATATGTGAACTTAATCTTGAGACTACCTAACCGCAATAGTGAGCGCATAAGCATGCAGAAGGCCACGTATACACACAGACACAGTCGATAGACATATATAGATTAATTAAAGAGTAAAGACTGAATCCAAAATGGACTTTACTTTTGTAAGTAAATACGAATATGCGTTGCATATTCCATTTTCTTCAATCTTCTGTTTTCTTTTGTTTTTTTTATATGTGAACTCGCGTAACTTGCTAAGATAATTTATATCCCTTTATTTTGCAAAATCCTAAATTCTGATACTCAATTATGTTGTTAACGGGAATTCCTCGGCGTAATTCTACCATAAGAAAATATAGCTATACAAAAACTCTCTTTCATTCTACCAAAATACGTTCAAACATACACTAGAGTCTTAATAACGTAATCCTAAGTAAAGCATATTGGACAAATTTATTAATTTTTATATTAATTTGATAAGTTCATACCGTTAATTAAATATATCCGATGACCCATGTATTTCTGCCTCTGCGCCTAAACACTTTCTCTAATTATTCGTTACGTTTGGATGACAGATAAGATCAGCTTTTCAATATGGTGAATACATACATATAATATCCTTATGATATCCGTATGATATCCGTATGGTAAGGACAAGAAAGATTCCATATCCATTGTTGAAGTCTGAAGATAATATATAATAATAATTTTTTACATGGTTCTCCTCATCCGCGCGACCTACATACACCTCATCCAGACAATAAATTAGATTTAATCGCATATTATGATAATGTTTTTCAAGTAAACAAAGACCTATTCCTTAATTCAGTCCTAATAACTAAGCTAATGAGCAGGTTCTATGGTGAAGTCTGAATTCTGAAGTATACACGCCAGTGTGACGTTAGTACATGGGCGTAAGCCGTCTCTCCGCCAATTTTCCTATTTTTTCTTAGATAATAAGGAACTGACTTTCTAGGATTTAGGGGGAAAGTGATAGAGTTCGGAGACCAACAATGCTGAGACTGGTATTTTTATTGAGAATTGAGTTACGAAACGGGTTACTTACAAACTTGATTAAGGTGCGGCAGCCTCTTGCAAGGTACTATATCGAATGTTGACAAGTGAAGCCATCAAAGAAAAAAAGACTGTCACCAAAACAGTATCAATATAACAAAGCCGTGTGGTTAGTTCTTAAAGGAGTGTTAATATTAGGAGTTCTATATTGAATAAATAAAAAAGTTTAATATAGTTCTTAATCCAGGAAACTCTCCTACCAATAAATTAGTCTTTTCAGTTGGATCTCTTTATAGGCTTAGCTAGATACGCACTTAAATACACATCATTTTACATTTGTAGTGTAGATAAGCAAATGTGTGTGAAATTGATACGTATCTAGTATTTTTCATTGAAGACATCCTCCTTTGGTCAGGGTGGGGAGCGGCTCTCCGCCATTACATCATATCCACACACATATAAAATATTGTTTGTAAATTCAAATTAATCTTTGTAAGGTTTAATTTTAATTTCTATTCTTCCAAAAGAAGCTTAATTTTATTCTTATCTATAAGATGGTGATTTGTATTCTCCGAACTTATGTTTCAAATATAAAATACTGTATTTCCGTGTTGATATTGATAATCGCATCCTCCCACTAATGATTTAGAGTTTATAAAAAATAATTATAATTGCTGCATATATAATATTAATTATGGAAAAAAATTTGTCGTGATTTTGTTTATAAAATGAATAAATAATGATATATTTACCTTTAGTTTAATGTAAATGCATCATGATCATAATTCACTAAAATTTAATAGTGAATTGTGGATATAATTTTATTTATTTATTTTAAAATAGTCTTATCCTAATATTATCTTGTACGTAAATAATTAATATGAAATTTATTTAAAAAATGTATAATCTAGTCTAATTTGTTATTTATGATTTAAAAAATATATGAAATAATATAATGTAAATGTATAAGCAAAACATGTGATCCAACTCTAAAAATAAAAGGAAAACTTCATAACCATTAATTTCTTGGATTTTTATTCAAAGAATATAATTTTTTAAAAGTTTTATTAAAATTGTTTTTAATTTTGTTTTTCTGAGTACTGTTGCTACATTAACTTCTTCTTCTTCTTCATAGAGTCTCTCAATTTTTAATATTTTAAAAAAGTTTATCTAAATTAAACTTGTATCTAAAATGAATAAATAAAAGTATATTCATGTTTAAATTATTTTATGAGTTAATATCACAGGCACTTTATTAAATTAAGATTAGATATATCTTACTTATCTACTTTAAAGATAAGCTCAATTTAAAATAATTTTTCCTAATATTTTAAATATGATATAGATGTAACTAATGCATATAAGCATATCAAACGTTAAAGTTGTTGTGATTGATGATTATATTCATATTTTGAGTACTATGTAGAATTTTGACAAGATATAAATAATTTTAGAGGTAGTTAGTTGTTGGATGGAATAAAATGATAAGAACTATTTTTCTATTTAAGAGTAGAAAAGCATGTCAATTCATTATATTCTGACTAAAAAATTGTAACTGCTCAATATTTTTCTAATATTTTAGTAAAGGGAGTCTTACCAAGTTCGGATTTTAGCATATGAAAATTCTCGAATACACATTTATATTATAAATTTGAGTTTTTTTAGTAAGTTATTCATTTTGGCACCATATATTAATATAAAATTTTAAGGCATTAAAAAATTATTCTTCTTCTTAATTCTATAGTGATCACTTAATTGATTCATAACCAATGCATTCATAATTTACAAGAATTTTAAATATTCTGTACCTCCCTATCAAGTGTGAATTTCAACCTCAATATATTCCTCCTTCCTATCGAGCTCAAACTTGAGCACTAGATACCACATGTTAGATGGTGAAGGGGAGCCCAAAAAATAAAGAGATATTCATCAACTTTAAATAATGAGATAAATAAAAATATTTAATTGAAGTGACAAAATCATTTAACCTATAATATAATG
Organism: Ormosia semicastrata; assembly: GCA_029884595.1. NCBI lineage: Eukaryota > Viridiplantae > Streptophyta > Magnoliopsida > Fabales > Fabaceae > Ormosia > Ormosia semicastrata. Next base: position 43,052,731 of record JAQQTO010000059.1, read on the forward strand.
GTAATATTTTATTGGGATAATTCTAATGTAGTCCATAAGTTATTTTTCCTTCCAATCTAAAATTTTCTTCTAGGTGTATAATACCCGAAGCTTAAGGTTTTTTTATTTTTTTTTGGAAAGCATATGGTTAACTTGATATGGGGTAAAAATGAAAATGAAAAAATCATGAAAAACTTTTTTTAAGTGAAATTCTATTGAAAACTAATTCATACAGTTTTCACCCCTAATTCTTACTCCTATACCATGTTGAGCTAATAATTTTATTCTAACTATTTTTGTGAAACTATCTTGTACTCATTCGTTTTTTTTTTTCATTTAAAAAAAAATAAGCATGCATATAAAAGCTTCATGTAGAGCTTATAAACTCAAGGACGAGAACATGGCACTCATAGTGGTAAGGAGGGAATCTCGCACCCCAAACAAAAAAAAAAGTCTTTAAACATTATATATAATTTTTTAAGTAATTTTGTTCACCCAAATAGATAAAAATTCTAATGGGTTGATCTAGTGATGATGGCCAAGCATAAATTGTGTTAAGAGGTACACGGTTATATTTTCAAGTTATAGTTATCTCAATTTATTGAGTTTAGGTCATAAACAATATTTTTATAAATCTTATCTTCTAGTCTAAATATAAATGATTTTTATTTGATTAGATTAGATAAGTGAATTAATTAAAGTGTGCATAAATTGATAGTGTAACTAACACGAACACCACTCATTATAATTTAAAAAAAAAAAAACCACACCCCTTTAAAAATTTTATAGTATTTGAGAATGAGTGTATATTGATCACCTCATAAAAAAGTTCTAGTTTCGGCCCTTGACAAGAAAGTGTGGTTTTCCTACACACGTGTTTGTGTCTCTTAAAACTTATTGCTCACGGATTCTATAAAAGGTCTAAAAAGTTTAAATTCTTAGATAAAAATAGAGAGAAATATATTGTATGGTCACAAATTCAATTAAAGACTTGGATAATATTGGAATGAATATATTAATAGTTTTGTTCCATCCTTAAAAAAATGACAATAATAGCATGTGAATGATTAATCATAAAAGTAACGCTACTTAGGTTCTCGTTTATACACTTATCACGTCACATCACCCTGTCTCATGTACCTGTTATTAAAAGTACTTGTGAATTCACAGTTTTTTTTATTTTTCTACACTCTTAAAAAAAAAATTGTTATGTCATTATATTTTCAAATAAATGAGCACAAAGAGCGGAAATATAAAGTTACAATTTTATTTCTTAATTTTTTATTGTTTATTTTATGTTTAACATAAAATAATAATAAAATAAAAAAATCAATTTTAGAGACCAAACAAAAGAAATTCTCTTTATCTATTAGATTATTACTTTTTAAGTATATACATATGTGCTATTTTTATCATCAAATAAAATTTATTAAATATGATATGTGTAGACATCTCTTTACATTTAAGAGTTCGTAATAGAATCAATGATTTAAAATATAAATATATAAAAAATACAAATATAATTTGATGATAAAAATTATAAAAATATGAAATAATATATATCTAAGTATGTGCAATTTTCATTTTGCTTTTATCAATTCATTGCAATTAATTTTATCAAAATTTCTTAATAATACTATTCACATATATATTATCTCATATTTATATAATTTTTATCATTTATTCTAATTTTACCTTACAAGCATATTACTGAGAGATGTGCACTAAAATAATATGTTAATAACATTTTTTATATTTCTACACACATGGACTCTTTTGCAATGTGAGCTAGTGTGAGGAGATCTACCAAGCATTTTCCTGTATGGAACTATTAATTGTCAAGGGAAAAAAAGCAAGAAATAAAGGAAACAAACAAACCGGAGGTGTTAACGTTTGGTAACGTAGGAATGAGGTGTCCCGTGCTGACAACAATTGCGGAAGATAAAGCTGAAAATGATGTCCAATTAATCCTCCCACAATTATATATAGAAGTTATGATCCAAACTGGTTTCTCCAACAACAACAGCTTCCAAACTATACACAATTTCAGGAACGGAGAGGAAACCTTCTCCGTTCTCCTCAACAAACTTCCTCTGCCTCTGCCTCTGTTCTGCAAACCCAATTCCCCATCCATATTCCTCACCCATCAATAACAACACTTCATTCTAGCCTACCCTATCCTATCCAACCACCACCACAACCATGAGTGACACCGTCGTCTTCTCCGGCCAGAAGCGCAGCCATGCGGACGACGTCGACGGCGGCGACTCCAAGAAACACATGCTCTCCAATTCCAACCCTATCATCCACAGTGACCCAGCCGCAGCATTAGCGAGCGCGCGGCACGAGTTTGGAGAACACGGCGGGGTGAACATGTCGATCGAGGCGTCGGCGACGTTCACGGTGATGGAGCCGGAGACGATGCGGCGGATGTTCGCCGGGGAATTAGGTCCCGACCGCGATTTCTTCATCTACAGCCGTCACTTCAACCCCACCGTCCTCAACTTGAGCCGCCTCATGGCCGCCCTGGAAGGCACCGAGGCCGCCTACTGCACCGCCAGCGGCATGTCCGCCATCTCCGCCGTGATGCTCCAGCTGTGCAGCAGCGGCGGACACGTGGTGGCCTCCCGTAGCCTATACGGCGGGACCCACGCACTCCTCAGCCACTTCCTCCCTAGGGCCTGCAACATAACGACGTCGTTCGTGGACGTGACGGATCTGGAGATGGTGGAGGGTGCGTTGGTGGAAGGGAAGACCAAGGTGCTGTACTTCGAGTCCGTGTCCAACCCCACCCTCACCGTTGCTAATATTCCGGAGCTGACCAGGGTGGCCCACCGGAAAGGGGTGACGGTGGTGGTGGATAACACCTTTGCTCCCATGGTGGTTTCGCCGGCTCGGCTTGGTGCCGATGTTGTGGTTCATAGTATCTCCAAGTTCATCAGCGGTGGGGCCGACATCATCGCAGGTATGTCCCCTCCTCTCTTTCTTTTTTTAGCTTTAGTCAATATTAATTAATTAACTAATTAATTGAAATTAATAATTAATTAATAATAGGGGACAGTGATTCGGGGCGTTTTGCTTTGGATCACTTGGGATGCATTAACATAGGCGGTGGCACTGGCAAGTCCATACTCCATTATAATATTGTTATATATTATATTGTGGAGGGAGCAATTTCATTAAATTAAATTAATTAGTAGGCTCCTTTTTTAACGGATGAATCCATAACAACAATTATGGGTGTCTATGGTCGAAACTTGACTAATCTCAAATCAATATTTTGATTAACAATTTCGTAGACTCAGATCCAATTTAGTTATGACCCAATTAATTATTAGTTAAGATTGGGCCAATTCTAAATTAAACAAAATGTATTAATTTAAATATTATATATAATTAAATCATCATATTTTTAAAATTAAAAATTAAAAATAAAGAAAATTTTAAAAATATATTTTTAAACAAATTATATTAATAAAAAATATATTATCATATTATTCTCAATATATTAATTTAAGTTAATTAATATTATAATTTATCCTTAATTATTAACAAAAACTACAAGTAATAAAATATTTTATAACATTAAGTCAGACCCGATCAACCAATAACATGACTTGATCGTAACCCAAAAATATATTGAGCCTATTATTTAAGACTTCAACCCAACTTAAATAACTTCAGGTTATGTTGAGTCTCAAGCACTCATAATAATAACCATTCTTAAGCTATTCTCATTTAGGAAATTTTAAGTATTTATGAAATAAGAAAAAAATTCTTCCTATATATATATATATATAGTTTTACTATGTATTATTTAATATTTATCACATCAATTTTATAAACTATTATATTAAAAGGTATAAAGTAAAAAAAAAAAAATCTTACTTTCACAGCACTTAGATTAATGGTATAATTTATTAGCAAATGTATATTTTTTTTATATGTATTAGCAATTGTATAAATTGATTTACGAGTTTTCAACTTTTGGCAATAAGTTACCTTGAAAATAGATTATTAATTTATTAATTAATCTATTTATCTTATTAACTAATAATTGACATATTCTTAATATAAAAATAATGTAAACGTCTCAATCTCCATGAATAATTTTCATAACAATTATTAAAAGCCCGTAACCTTCACTAGATAATGACATTAGAGTCATGTCAAATGCATACACTTATCTTTTGTATTTATACATCTTTATCTATCATCTTACACAAATGTAAGACAATATATCTCTAGCTACTAAGTGTAAATTATATAGAATTTTTTTTTCTAAATTGAGATTATGTGTAAAGTAAAAAAATAAAAATATATTTATTTTTAATTTAATCTATAATATATCATAATTTTAACATATAAATAATTTTAAAATCGAATTTTGTTATGTCATCTTCAAAGTTATTTTTAATAATTTTCATAATATTAAATAAAATAATATTTAAAAATTAAATATATTTAATATTTTAAAAAAAATATTTAATATTTTTATTTAATAATTAAAAAAATTAGCACACTGATAAGATTTAGAATTATTCTTTAAAGAAACGTTATCTAATCTATAAAGCATTGTCCAATGACACGATGACACAACAAAACACACTATGGGCTCATCTCCTGACTGCCACGTGAATGTCGGTATCTTTTCGTTGCCTCACATGTTTTTTCGTGCTACAGGTGTCTATGTTATTGATTAGGATAAAAGGCTTAAAAAAACTCTTCTAAATTTTAAGTGATGCGTTATTTATCTCTTGTTAGTTTTAAAAGAGATTTTTATTTTGAATTTTTCTAATTGTGTAAAAAAAAACCCTCCTTTCATAGATATTCACTTCTTTACTGAAAATAAATAAAAAAATCTAATGTTAGATTTAATCTTAATCAAAATTAGCAAATAAATGAACAAAGACATATTATGATGGTTTCAAATAATTATATAAAATACATGTGGCAATTTTCGTTAATGAAGTGGGTGTCTAATTAACAAAGAAGTGAAATAATGTGGGTGTCTAGATAAACTCAGTCATGCAAAACTTTATTGGTTGCACCAAAAAATCAAAGTATTGTACACAATAGGCAAGGCTAAGATTAGTATTTTGCAAAACAGGCTTGGCATATATGTGAGAAACCCTAGCATAATTTAGCTTGTTTTCACCTATAATTGCAATATTATTATACTTATTTTTAAAATTTTTTCCACCTAATATTATTAGAAATTTTATTTATTAAAATATTTACTGCCAGGGTGATTTCTTAATGTACTGATTATGATAAAATTTCATTCATTGTAAGTTAATTATAAATCTTATATTTATTAATATATGTATAATATTAACTGTTATATTTTTAAAATTTTGCTGTAAATACATATTTTAATTGCAATCAAGCTTTTACTAGTAGTTTCTGAAATATACTTCTTCGCAAATAAAACATTATATATATATATATATATATATATATTATATATATATATATATATATATATGAAAGTTCTATAGAAATAATAATTAAACCTCATTGTAAAAATGTTAAAAATTCTCAAAATAAAAAAATATTGAAATGAATCCTAATACATTTCAATACATTAGTATTGATCCTTATGCTAAAAATTATTTTAATAATAATAATATAATTTAATTTAATGTGTAATTTTAATGTGTTGTCGGTGTAAAAAAAAATTAAATTGACACTACTCAACATAAATTCATAATTATTTACTACTATTGCATAAAAACATAAATTGACACTCTTGACTTTGTTTGAATTGGTGATAAAAGATAAGATGAAGTGGAATGAGATGAAATGAAGTATGATTTTATTGTTTGGATTCTTAAAATTAAGATGGAATGGAATGGCATAAGATGACCTTCATTACATCTCATTTTATCTTAAATCTCACTTTTTCTTTTTTTCCAATTTTGGATGAAATGGGATTGAGTTGAATGACATGAACAAAAACATTATAATTCTTGTTATTTCATTCTATTTTACTTATCATTTATCATTCTAAATAATGAGATAAAAACTTTTATCCATTCAGTCCTTAAATATCTAAATAATTATATAAAATTTTTATATTATTACACTCCATCACATCCCATTCCACCCACTAAGTTGTCCTAACATAGCTTAAAAGAAGTTGTACATGATGATGATCTATACATATGGAAATTATAAATGTATTATTTTATTAATAATTAGACTACCTCTATTTGTTCTATTTGTTACGTGGCAGTTCTTAACTGAAATTGATTATTAATTTTTTCTACTTATTTTTCCTTAATGCGCTGTTTCTATATATTTCGACAAGGAAAATTCATGACACTATAACTGAGAATTTTCAGGGGCTGTGTGCGGGCCTGCAAGCCTAGTGAATTCAATGATGGACCTCCAACAAGGGGCCCTAATGCTGTTGGGTCCAACTATGAACGCCAAGGTGGCATTTGAACTATCTGAGAGAATCCCCCACTTGGCGCTAAGGATGAAGGAACATTGCCACCGTGCATTGGTGTTTGCAACCAAGCTCAAAAATCTAGGATTCAAGGTTATCTACCCTGGTCTTGAGGATCACCCACAGCATGAGTTGTTGAAATCTATATACAACAAGGATTATGGGTTTGGTGGTCTTCTTTGCATTGACATGGAAACGGAGGAGAGGGCTAACTGGTTGATGAACCACTTGCAGAATTATGGACAGTTTGGTTTCATGGCTGTTAGCTTAGGCTACTATGAGACCCTCATGTCCTGCTCTGGTAGTAGCACCAGCAGTGAGATGAATCCCGAGGAAAAAGCACTTGCTGGAATCTCACCAGGTCTAGTGAGGATGTCAGTAGGATACATAGGGACATTGGAGCAGAAGTGGAGTCAGCTGGAAAAGGCACTCACTAGACTTCAGGAACATGGGTTCCCCAACAAGAATTGATGAATCACTTTTATTTTATAGTCGTACTTCTTGTAATGCTCGTGTTCATGCAGATATGTACAAATGATGTTTATCTTTGAGTGTAATGTTAGTACTCGATCTGTAGTAGTGTTCTGGATTATGGCCGGCATTGAATGAAAGCTGCCTTGGTACAATAAGACTTGAGATGGCTTCTTTTTGTTCATTATTGGAGCTATTTAACATTACTGGCATCAAGTTCTATGCTTTTGTAGAAACATTGGCACCAAATCCCTCAACTAGAGCAAACTTTCTTCTTCAAAATTTTCTCTAACAAAGCACATTCAATGGTGGACCGTCTTGATCAAGTTGATATCCGGCTATAAGGTAGGTTCATTTTTACAAGATTTGATCGGCTTATATCTGAATGGATAACGACTCAACAAACACGTATTTAGTATGACCTATCAACATATATAATGGTCATGCGCCATAATAACCAGATATAATAACCTTACAACATAATGACTATACATAACGGCCTTGTGTTATAATGACCAGACATAATGTTCAGAATCCTAAATGACCTAAAAATAGAAGGTATCCGATAAGTCAATCCTTCGGATCCCTATATAAACTGGCCTGACAGCTTAGGCTAAGTATGTTCACTTTTCTCTACCTATGTCTTCATCATGGTTTTGACTTCAAAACTGATCGGTCAGAGTGCCTTAACAGATATTTCACCCCGTCTTCTTCGGGTTAACTGCCGAACAACCAACCTGAGGTTCTCAAACGACCTCTCTTCGGGTAGAGGATGGAACATCTGGCGCCACCTCCAATCAAACTCATTCAACAAATCATAAATACCACTCATAAAACATTGGGCTCATGCGCTGATGAGGGAGGCAACTACCCTACTGATATTAAGCCACAAAGCACAACGTCGACCAGCCATCACCATTTTTTCCAGTAGCCACGAGCTCGCGTTCAAGATCGTGGGTCTTCGCTTGCCATGCTCCTCGAGCTTAGATCGATCTGACATTGTCAAGCTCAGATCTCAGGCCCTACTTCCTTCCCAACTTCCTCAAGTTCATATTGCGCCTCCATCTTTTCCAAGTCCAGCGAGCACCAACCTCCATTTTTTTCTGACAAGCTCATACTGTGGAAAGGCAAACTAATTCACATGCTAAGTATTTGACAAAATAACTCAAAAATGTGATATTGTTTTAATTTTTATTTGATCCATAATTGACATTAATTGTCATCAACCTGCAAAAATCATTGTATTACACTAATAGATTCAATCCTTTTTACGTTTTCTTATGCTACAATTGAATTTGATGGAGATGCACCTTAACATGACATGACTAACTCACAAGGAAGGCTCACATAAAATGTACAGGGAAGTAATCCATTATTATTCCTCCTTATGTTTATCAATTAGTTTTCTATTATTGATGGTAAACTACTCCTATCCCCTTATCATTTACTATCAGAACTCTCTTCTAAGCAACTACTCCTTATGGAGCCAGCATGCGGCATTTGCCTATAATTGCTATACTCTTGAAGGAAAATAATTCAATGAAAGAAGATTTGTCTAAGTACCAATAATTCACTGACGTAATGACTATTGTTTTGAACAGTGGCTTAGAGCATAAATAGGAAGGTTATCCATGTATTGATGGTATGATGAGCTTTTCGTGCACTAGAGCATAATAGGAAGGTTATCCATTTATTGATGGTATGATGAGCTTTTCTAGTACTATACCTGGAAGCATATAATTTTGTCCTTGACGACGATTGTTCTTTGTTCTTTCTCTTTTGTTTTCAATTCTCTTTGGAATTTTTTGTGAGTAAAATATTATATAACTCAATGATTTTTCATATATGTGTCACTATGACAATTATGCTCTTTTACCTGCAATTATTTTTATGTTGATTAGCAAGTTATTAATCATGATTTATGGTCTATTAATTGGTATTTTTCAGTTATAATAGGATAAACTGAATTTTTTCAAGTCAATGATTTATTCTTCATTTAATTTTATTGATGACCATTATTTTATATTATTGTCTTTTATTATTAGGGAATATATATAGCATGATAGTAAATAACATTAATGTGCATTATTATCATTTCATATAATTAATTGACTATTAATTGGTCATTATTTTATATAATTATTGTCAATCACGAAATTAATTGACTATTAATTGATTGCTCAATATGTTATTGGTGGAACATTGAACCAATATTAATTGATATTTTAAATAATATTCATTATCATTGGATTCTTTAATCTTAATTTATTGTCATTTATTTATTAATTAATAATTACATAACATTAAATTGATTATAATATTATTTTAATTATCATTTTAATTGCTTTAATATCTATTTTTTGTCATTAATTTATTAATTAAATAATTACATAACATTAAATTGATCATAATATCATATTGACATTAGGAACGACATTTTATAGCTAGTTGCTTACTAAGCATTTATATCTACGTGTAATAATTTTTCTAATGAATAATTGTATTCATCTTAATTTATTGTTGTTTATTTGATAATTTCTCTAATGAATACTTGTATTCATCTTACTTTATTGTTATTTATTTGCATAACAATAAAAGTTTATAATTTTATATATTCATTTAAACCTTTTAAGCTATAAGTGTATGAATTTTATTTGCATGAGTTTAGTACAACCAACTTTATTAAGGTATAAAAATTTAGTTATGTTTATTTTAATTGCATATTATTATCATAATTACTCACATTGCAATATCAAGATACGTTAGATTAAACCCCCAACAAGTTCTTGAAAAATTCCAGATGAAGGCCCTGAAAACTCGGGTCGAATCGGCTCTCGGCCGATGCCAGCACAAAGTTGATGAAAATAACCAGCTCTCGGCGCTGATAAAAATAATCGGCTCTCAGGCAATGCGCTGATCGATGCCAGCACAAAGCTAATGAAAGTAACTGGCCCTCGGTCGATGCCAGTATAATACCTTAAATGACATGTTAGACTTGTTTATATGTTCAAAAGGTAGCATATGACTTGTTTAGTATGTATGTTTATTTTTGTGACAATCTGAGTTAGTTTAAGTACTTAGTTGTAACTCAAACTGTGAAAAGTAGCTTAAAATAGCTCAGATAATAACATTAATTGCTTAGGAGAGAGAAATAAATATGGATAATTTATTTCTAAGTCACAAATATGTAGAATGAGCTACAGTTAAAGTTTCAAGGTAAACTGAGCTAGTTTGACATTTTTAGGCATACTGGTTGTCTAATTATAGCCGGTTTGACTAATAATAGATATAAAAATATCAAATAATGTTGAAACGACTTTTTATATAAATCTTAGTATTTATTTTAAAATTGTTAGAAGTTAAAAATTTGGATTTAGCCTAAATGTTTTTAGCAGATCATGATTTTATCATTTTAGGCCTAAGGGCCATATAAGTCGTTTAGACCATCTTTATAAGCCTTTGTTCACGACTGCTTTTGCTTCAAAAACAGAAACAGAAAACGTGAGAGAAGGAAGAAAGGAAGAGGAAAGAAAGACTAAGCAAGAGGAAGGCAGAAAGAAGAAAGCCAAGAGAAAAGCCAATGCTTGAGGATCCAACCAAGTTTGATTCATCAACACAGCTCCAAAGATAGGGTTTTTAAGTTTATCTTCACTTCTTTTCACTTTTTCTCCATTGATGCACTTTGATGCTTAATAGGTCATTTTGTGTTCTTGAGGTGTTTAATGAGTTTGATGAGTATGATTGAGTTTTTTTTTTTATCATTTATGACTTGTTCATAACATAAGTTTAAGATAGAAACTTTGAATATTTCATTGGATCTTAGATTCCCAAAAGAGGGGTTAGGTCACCCTATAGGGGATTTTGGTGTTTTAATCCAAATTAAGAGGTTTAAGTTTGTGATTGATGAATCCTATGTGTTTAAGAATTGATTAGGGTCTTAGAATCGCTTAGAAGCTAAATTGAAATGACTAAAATCTAATAAAAGAACTAATGGAACAATACTACGGTTCTGCAGAAGTAGCTACAGTGTTTCTAGTTGAGAAACACGGACCATGTCTGAAAGCACCGGGGGGAAGGGGCGTGTCTATCTCTGCCAGAGGATTTTGTGAGCAATGTTCACAGAGCAAGACACGATGTAGGTCGTGTAACTAGACACGGTCCGTGTCTGAAGACACGAAGGAGGTCGTGTAATAAGACATGACCCATGTCTGAGGCCAGAATTTTCAGAAATATCATTTATGATATTTTGAAGTTCTTGGACTAGATAGAATCATTAGTATATGTTTCTTAAAGTGTGTTAAGGTACTAATAGGGATAGTTTTCAAGACGAGAATTATACTTAGAAAGTATAGGAAGCTTGGTAGTGTTGATTTTGTGAGTATCATTTGACAGTATTCATAAAGGCCTAGAGAAATCAAAAGGGTGTCTGATAGACTCAAGGAGGAAGGACATAACCCTGATAAGTCGATAGTGCCAAGGCCAGAAGAGATAAGTAGGGATCCATAAGGTTCTTCGGAATCAGGATTTAGACCGAACTTCTTGTGTGACATGATATATGTGTAGTGTGAGGAGATACCTCTACTTATTACAAAATAACATAAGAAACCAGTAATTCCTAAGATTTTACATTTTGGTTATAAGTTGAACTAGATGTATGTATGAGATGTGTATTAACTTGGTTTATCTAATGTTATGATTAGACATTGTAGATGTTTTAAACATATTTCTTTAGTAGTTATTGAGATTACATTTATATATGTTATGCATGACTGGTTTTGATTACTCATACTGAGATTATAGTTTCTCACCCCGCTGTGTATCATGTAATTCCATGTGAAGCTTCTTCCAAGGGTAAGAAGAAGAAAGAAACTAAATATTTGATTAGATTATGTATTATGTTTCAGTTGTTGTACTTGTTAGTATTACTTTTGAAGTATACAGAGTTAAGTAGTACTTCAAGCCTTTGTTAAGGCTAATGATGTAAATGTATTTTGATGTATTATGGTATAAATATTGTATTTTCGTATTTCATATAGTTCTCTATAATGTTTCCAACGAACATTATAGATATATGATTAGTATGTATGTAGTGACATTGTAATACGAAGTATCTCTTAGTATGATGTATATACTAAAATATTAGTATTAGGATGTTATAGCTAGCACAAAGTTTATGAAAATAACCGACTCTCAGCCGACGCGCCAGTTGATGCCAGCACAAAGCTTATGAAAATAATCGGCTCTCGGCCAATGCGTCGGCTGATGCCAGCATAAAGCTGATGAAAAGAACCAGGTCTTGGTTGATGCCAGCACAAAGCTGATGAAAATAACCGACTCTCGGCCAATGCATTGGCCGATGCCAGCACAAAGCTGATGAAAATAACCTGCTCTCGGCCAATGCCAGCACAAAGCTGATAAAAATAATCGGCCCTCGACTTATGCCAGCATAAACTTGATGAAAGTAACCGACCCTTGTTTGATGCCAGCATAAAACTGATGAAAATAACCATCCCCAAGCCGATGCTAGCCCCGAGCTGATGACCGGCTCCAAGTCGAGGCTGCCTTCGAGTCGATTCTAACCCCGACCTAATAACCGGCCTCCCAGCAGATGCCAGTCCAGAATCGATGATTAAATGGCCTTTGAGCCGATACCGATATAGAACCAAAGTTAACCGACTTGAGAGTTGATGCCGATCCAAAACTGATGTCAACTGGCCCCAGAGCTGATGTTAGCCCAGAGGTTGATCAAAGATATGCGAACTCATAATGCTGAGCTCATAATGTGCTTCCATTAAATGAATAAAGATATGTGAGAAAATCAAATGCCATGATCGACCTTAAATATTAATCGGCAAGCTCGAAAAATCCGAGATCATGATAAACCATGATGTCGATCGAAAGGGCTATATGTATAAAGTCGGCCGAACTTGGGAAGAATGTCGAGGTCAAAGTCTTCTATTAAAAAATGAAGACATGCGAAGCTATTCAAGGATGCCTTTGAAGACTGGCTTAAATCGAACAAACTCAAAATCGGATCAGGTCAGAAAAATACGTGCACATAAGACCTCTCCACTCACCTTAGAAGGTTACCCAGGAACGAAGCTTAAAATTATGAAGAGCTCGAAAAAGCTCAGTCATTCACTTTGTGAATTGCCCAAGCTAGGGGTTGTGGACCGTCCTGACCCAGTTGACATCCAGCCACTCATAAACTCGACCCATCTTCACAGATGACCAAGTTGGAGAGCTGTGGACCGTTTTGGCCCAATTGACATCTGACCATAAACTAGAACCATTTCTTTAAGGTCTGACAGGTCTATATCTTAATGAGTAATGACTCGACAAACACGTGCTTAGTACAATCCACCAACAAACATAACGGCCTTGCGCCAGAATAACCAGACATAACGACCTTGATCCATAATGACTATACATAACAGCCTTGCGCCATAATGATCAGACATAATGTTTAGAATCCTAAATGGCCTGAAAACGGAAGGTATCCAATGAGTCAGTCCTTCGAATCCCTATATAAATCGATCTAGCAGGTTAGGCCAGGTATGTTTACTTTTCTCTACTTTTGCTTTCATCATGGTTTTGACCCCAATATTGATTGGTCAGAGTGTCTTGACGGGTGTTACACTCCGTCTTCCTCAGGTAATTGTCAGACGACCAACCTGAGGTTCTCTAGCAACTTCCCCTCAAGTAGAGGACGAAACAAGTGGGGAATGCCAAAAATCCGAAATGGTAGTTTTTTGCAATTTTTACTTTTGCAAACAAACCTATGCATCCTCCTACTAAGGGCTGTTTTTTTCTTCACTTGAATATACCTTTCTTCAAGCCCACATTTACAATTCCATTTATTATTATTATTATTATTATTATTATTATTATTAATATTTTAACGGGAAAGCTAACAATTCATTAAACTGGACTAAACATGTCGATAGCCAAATTACAAATAGAGGTAGGAGAATCCTGCAACCAAACCTGGTATGGGTTAGAAAAAGCTAATTCGGCCAACTCATGGGCCACCACATTACCGGTCCTATACACATTGGAAATTGACAAAGTTTTCAGATGGTTATTTGGGCTTTGCGATCGACCAAGATTTGGCCTAAGTAGGAAGCATCTGGTTTAGGCTTGGCTATTGCATTAAACAACTTCCAAATAGTCACATTCCAACACAAGATCCAGAAAGCACAAATCTGTCGCTAGTTTTAGTCCTAAAAACGCAGCATAAGCTTCAGCGACTTGGGGCTATGTGCCTGTGGAAGAACGCACGTTGCAAATGTGAAACAGTCATGTTTTTTACACATCATTTTTATTATACTATTCTTACACTAATTTTTTAGATAATAAAATAAGAAAAATACACATTATAATATACTATCTCTCTACCTTTCTTTTCTTAAAAAAGACAGTGTAAAGGAAAGTGTAAAAAAAAAAAGTGTATATTGATAATTTTTTAATGCAAAAATACACCCGTCATCAGTGATATTTTTCAGTGATATTTTTCTTTAGCAATTACGTAAGGTCTTATGATGGTTGGTCCCATTATAATCTATATTTATATCTATATCTATCTATATATTATATATTAAAGTAAGCACTTGCAAGTTTTTTGTCACAACCCAAACTTGAGATCCATGATCAACTTGTAACAAAGACAAACTATCAGTTAGTTCAAGGCACACAAGCTTCCAATCTTACAATTATTGCAGATATTCCAGAACAATAACAATAGTTATCACAGAGCCTCAGAACATAGTTCAATTAAAAAATATCATACTTTCAATATTCATAATTAACCAAATTCAAACTTGGAATTTAATCAAAATATAACTAAACTAGCTATCCTATTTGAAATCCTGCTTGCATAAATAATGAAGAAACTCTAAGATCAATAATCGATAACCCATAATATTTTCAAACCAAAGTCAATAATAAAATAAAATAAATTCTCAAATCTTTTCACACAAATAATGTGTTGGACTCATCAATAATACTGTACTAGACTAATTAATCAAACTGAATGAGTAGAACTAGAAGTTATCTTTTTTCCTTTTACAATTTTTGTGAGCCACAAATTTAATGAACAATTGCTACCTACCATAACATAAATAAGACAAACAAGGTATAAGTTTTTTTTATAAATAAGTAAATTATCATATATATATATATATATATATATATATATATATATATATATATATATATATATATATATATAAAGAATTTCTCAAATAAACAATTTAAGTCAATTTTTTTATAAATCCAAACTGAAAACACAGTAATTAATGAGAAACAGCTTTCAATCATTTAATATATAAAGTATAACCATTTGAAAAGCATTTCATGTGGGAGAATTCACTCGGAAGAACTAAAATAGAACATACATATAACTCGTAGGTAAACTAACTATCTGACAAGCCCAAAGTTTGAACAAACGAGTGTCTAGTTTGAAACTATAATCAACTCATGTGTTTTGGCCTACACATAGAGTCAGCATATATCCTGCTAACTAGAACCTAATTCAATCTTAAATGCATTAAGGCTAACATTTATTATTATTAGATGCAATGTTTTGACAATGTCTTCACTTAAATAAAACAAGTTTTTTAAAATAATAATAATAATATGGCTTTCAAGAAAAAAAAACTTTTTTCGTCAAGTGACCATCAATCGAAATGCAATATAGTCAAGTAAATTAATATATTTCAAAGAGATCATTTTCTATCAATAGAAAATTCACTCAAATAAAATCAAATTTTTTTATGAGAATAATCATTGTCTATATTAATTAGTATCATTGGCTCAAGTCAATGTCCATAACAATTACCATTATTAACATAATTCATTATACATATTATTTACCATTATTAGTCCATAACCAATGTCAAAGAGTTTTTAGATAATCAAGCCAATAGTTAGTTTTTCCAAAAAATTTGCTTGTCCCAAGAGTCTTTAGGACTCTATTACATTTAAAAATGCAATAACAAAATAAATTCAAAATTAACATTTGAAAGTTTAATCTAAATAAATAATAAAATAAATAAATAAATACTCATAATTGAAATCGAAGGAAACAATAATAGCAGAAAGATGAAGAAAATAAAGATAATTTGGAAAAAAGTAATTGACGAGACGTTGCAACTGGAGAATTGATATTTCATATCAAAGGACTAAGAAATTACGAAAGAGTTTTATTATATTTTTTAAAATATTTTTTAATATTTTTTAATTTAATAAAAGAATATTAAATAAAAAATTAAATATAATTAATATCTTAAAAATATAAAAATATTTAATATTTTTTATTTAATAATTAAAAAAATTATTAAAAAATAAGTTAAAAAGATTAATCTTCTTTCAAATTGTCATTATATAGAAGCATATTTAACTCTTTTTTCTTTTGTTTAGAGAAACAGTGCAATACACCACTGATGTCAAATCATCATAAGTGGTGATGTAACATTTGTTTTAAATTTTTTTTAAATTACTTAATTTTACTTGAAATTATATAAAGTATAAACACATACATAAATATGAGACACAATATAGATATAAGTATAGAGATATTATAAATTTAAAAATTATAAAATACAGATATAGCATATATATATATATATATATAATTATAAAATTTAAGTAAAAAGATTCATAATTCATTAATATTATTTTTATAAACTTAAAAATTTATAATATCTTAATATATGTCATATGTGTTAATATTTACTACCTAATAGTTCTTCTTAAAAAATATGGAACATGATTTTTATTGATATATTCTAAAAAAATTCCTTAAACTAATTTCTCCTAATAGAACTAATCATGTACGAGTACATCTGCATTAAAAAAATTAACTAGAGGAATTATTTGTGTGAAGCAAGTTTCGATGATGACGAAGTGACCGATTTTGCATGTGCAAAGGTAGAAGGAACAAATGAAAATAGTGGTGTGTGAAAAAATAAAACTTAAAAGTCTAATAGTGATGTGTAAAAAGATAAAACTTAAAATACTAATATGTGAAAATAGTGATTTATGACGTTAGTTATGCGATTGGATTTGGGTGGGTTACGAGTTTACTAATTGAACGTTAATTATGAAAAATATTTTTCAAAAAAAATATTAATGGGTCGTGTCCTAGACATGTCCAAACGTGTCCGAGACGTATTCAAATTTGTCCGATATGAATCCAAATTGAAAAAAAAAATCTTTTTAATGAGACACATTTTGACACGCAGAACACGTGTGTTGTACGAGTATCTTCATGTATCTGACATAGACACATGTCTAACACGCAAACACACATAAAAAACAGTGAGTCTATGTTTTATAGTTGAGATCATTTAATATAAAATGCTAAAATTATTTAATTTCACTTAATACTTTTTAATGAGACATATTCATAAAGTTTAGAAAAAATATTTTCAATCAATAAATTTTAAAAAACTACAATAACATATAAAAAAAATTAAAAACGTAAAATAATAATAATAACAACAAAATATTTCCATGTACATTACATATACTTCACAAACTATTTATGCTATTTATCAACTAATTGAAAACAATAAATTTAAAATAAAAAGCTAAAATAAGATGATGAATATAATAAAGTTGGTAGATTTAATGTCATCTTATCATGATAAATTATTTAGTAATCCAGGTAATGTTTTAAAAATTAAATCAGGAAAACCTATATGTTATGACTCAATAAGTTTGACCAGTTAAATTAGTGATCAAACTGCAGTTAAATTGAAAAATATAAAGAGGAGAAATTAGACCAAAAGTCATATTCAATTTATGATCTGACTAGTTAAATTGGTCGATTCAATCTGAGTTTCCAAACATTTGCTCTAGAAGTAATAGATTATTGTTTACTCTATATCATTGAATGTGTATCACTTCTACTATAACATTAACAATATAGTTAAAATGAAATATAATAAAGATACTATTGTTAAAGTGATATATATTCAATAATACAAAACTCTTGGCTTTTAAGCTATATAAACTGAATAGCTGACGTGCCCATTGAAAATAAATAATTTCAATAAAATAATTATTAATTATAAAGTAGATATAAATGAATATAATGTTATTGACTAACTTGAATGAATTTATAAAATATTAGTTGAATATCTATATATATTCATCAATAACTTGAGTTTACATATATTAATCTTTACTTTCAATTTATTACTAAATTTGTGATTATAAAAAAAATATTACTTTCAAAATAAAATTTATAAATATTTTTATCCCTTACCTATGAGAGAGGGAGGGAAACATCATATAAGCAGACAAATTCCTTCATTATCCGCAGATGATGCATAAATATTCATGGACAAAGTGAGCCTACAACTACTATACTCCCATGGGAAAGCAAAATGATGACTTGTAACTGATGAAATATGAAATAAATTGTTTTTTAGTGAAAGTTTAGGGTGTGAGAAGGCTTTTCCCATTTCAAGTGACAAAACACCAATCTCAATAAAGATTTATGGGATTACAGATTTCTTACAAACAAGAAATGCCTAAATTTAAACCTAAATCATATATTTATTATGAACAAAATGTCGACTACGTGAGACACTCAATTGGCTGATAGAAATATATTTAATTACATGAACTCATGATACCTACATGTACCCAACCTTATCAAGAGTATTATGTGAAGAAAAATTAATGCCGTTCCCTTGTGATTTGTTTATGATGCACCATCAACTTTGTGATGCACCGATGCACCAAAGATAAGTAGCGGTAGATTTATTAATATAAAAATTGAATGAATGGTTGAGATTAAAAATGGTCCAAACTGGTAAAAAGTTTAAGCAAAGCAATTAAAATGACAAGTTAGTCTCTGTCATATTGTAACTCAAGAATAAAATTTTTATTATAAATATATATATATATATATTTTTATATTTTTTAATATCATTTATTATATTTATATTTTATTATTATTTTCTCACTTAATCACAAGTCTTAAAAAAATTGTGAATAGTAATACATCTTAAAAAGGAGTGTAACCGACCCTCGCCGCCCCATCTATACCGTCCACGCCATCTTCTTTACTATTCACGGTAAGTCTGACACCAAGCACTCCGCCATCGCCGCCAGGCACACTAGAAGGGCCTATCTGTCACCGCCATCTTGCATCGCCCGGGTTACGCCTTTGATGCCTCCGACCGCAGCCGCTGCGCGGTCGGTGACTGTGGCAGCTCCTTCTTATGCAACAACATCAGGGGAAAAATCAGGAGACGAGTTGGCGACCGACCCCGCCTCCTGCATCTCCGCCGTCCACGCCATCTTCTCCGTCGTTCACGGTAGGTCCGCCACCATGCACTCCACCATCACCATCAAGCATACTGGAAGCGTCCATCTGTCACCGCCATCCTGCTTGTCCTCATCGGCCCGATTGTGTTGCCAGGTCGCGATTCATAATTCTGACGTTCAGTCCAGTACCTTAACGAACACATTTTGTGTGTAGTTTTTGTTATAATATTTCTGTGTTGTTTCTCAATTTTTTTTACTTAATGCATTTTCTAATTTTTTATTTATTTTGCTATTGATTTTGCTCTTGATTTCAAATATCTAGCAGCAGCCTTTCTACCTATTTTTCAACTTTAATGCTTGTGAGAGTCCTTAATGGGGGGTCTTTTGTTTAAGCTTCAAGTGGGGCTTTTGTGTGAGGCAGACAAGCAAGATCTTGTCTTCCACGGCAACGGTGATACAAATGAGGCTGATTAGAGTGCATGATGAAGCCAGCGAGGCCGAATCTGACGGCTGTGAAGAACCCATCGTCGACGATCTGGTTGGTGTGGAGTATGGAAATTCATACAAAGCCAGAGCAGGGACTGACCTATAAATTCACACAAAGTCAAACTAAATATAATAGTCAACTAACTTGTCACGTATTAAGCCAACCGGTGTAGGTTACAACCAAAAGTTATGATGGTGCAAGATAGCAATTAGTATCCTCCCGTCCCCCTGATTTAATCCAAACGTAACACATGTGAAGACCATTGCGCTGAATATTCAAAACGGAAAGAGCACCCAACATACAAATCACTTCTACTTATGACCTAATATGAAATTATTAAAATATTTAAAATTATAAAAAAATATGTATAATTGATTTATTCAGATAAAATCTATAAAAAAATTTAAATTAAACGAAAAAATATATTCTAAAATTATAAGGAAGATATTCATAACTAATTAAAAATAAAATTTGAATTTAAAATTTAAAATAAAAAAGTTAAGAATGACACGATTTATCTTGAGAGAGAGTAGAATAAGAGAATAAATTACTCTTAATAGAACTTACTCTAATTTATGGTATTGGGATGAGTTATGTTTAGTTTAATTACTCATAAAATTAATATTTATTCATATTAAGCAGAATGTCATTTTTTTTTCAAAGCATTATTAGTTTTTACTAGTTGAACACTTATTTCAAACATATTTTTTATCTTATATAAAATGATAGAATAATTTTAAAATTGTGATTGATTATTATATAAATATTTAAAATATTCAAAAATATGAGATTGAACAACCAAGCTGCCAATTTTAATATTTTATTGTGGGAGACGGGTTAAGTTTTCTTCCCTGAACCCGCTGGGTAGGTTGGCATAATATTAGCCGTAGCGTTTAACATACTCCACACTATCTTTGGAGTAGAATTTGGATATTTTTTGTCATTTTTTTCTCTTTTATAGTTAAGTAAAAGTGAAAAATAAAAATAAAAATAATTATTAATAAAACTCAGATATGATTTATAAATTTTTTTGTATAATCTTTATATTTATCTCTCACTTCCATTTAACTACACGGAATAAAAATAAACATAAGAGGCAGATAAGACTTTGCCTTAATGATCAGCATAGCATTGTTGTAAAAAGTGTGACAAGAATTTGAGCCCAGATTCCCAGTCAATACACTCTCACCCATTTCTCTCTCCCTCCTCTTCTCACAAGGCTCCTTATGAAACATTCCTTGGCCCTACTTCAACGGTAGAGTCTTCCCCTACGCATGTGTGAGCCTAGGCCAAAACAAAAAAAAATTGAGAAGATTCAAACTATGCTCCACAGCTTTTACTGGTTGTAACATGTTTTATTTTTTTTGTATTGTATTTTGTTTTAATTGCTCACAAGTCCCTGGTCCTACAAGTGTACTGTAGAGATTCACCGCCACACACGCATGCTTCTGGTGGTAGATCCGACCGGCACCGGTGGCAGAGCATCTACATATGTAGAGGTTCACCGCCACACCTGCATGCTCCTGGTGGTAGATTTGACCGGCACCGGAGGCGGAGCCATACCTGCAACCCAGCAACTTGTCAGTGAACTCGCTGGACTTCGATCTCCGACGCCGGTAGCAGTGGCCTCACGACGGAGCATGAAGGCTTAGAAACTGTGAGATCTGCCACGATGAGATCGGTCATCTGACCTGCTGCAAACTTCTGGTTGACATTCGATGGCCACCTTTCCAGCAATGCCCACTTGAACAACAACACAGCAGTAAAACATTTCAACTTTTTTTTTTTAACATTTAATCAATGACTGTATGTGAATGGAGCATCATGCTTCATAAAATGTAGTATTGTAAATGTTTCCAATACTAGCATGGTGATTAGGATTCATGAATGTAGTGATTGAAAGTGATTCTCTCATTATCATCAACTATTTGCGTGGTGATAGCTATCATCTGACTTGGGGCAAAACCTTCCGCAGAATTCATGAGTGTTCTTGTAAGAGTTGGAATCTCCATTTTATTCACACTCTCTGAGAGAGCAACATGTGTGCGTTCCATTTTATTCACACCCTCTAGAGAGCAACATGTGTGAGAATGGCTCGCCAATTGGAGCTTGTCCAAAGATACCAGTTACTATGACGTCAAGAATCCTTATACATACAGAGTTGCAATTTATTTTGCATGCTGATTTAATTGGAGCTTCCTTAGCCCCGATTGGTTTTTGTTTTATGGTTTGTTTTCTTTGAGCTTTGCTCCCCTCATTGTAACCATAAAAATATTAATCCATTATTAGTGTAAATTTTTTATATTATCACTTAATTATATATTGTCATATTATTAAAAAGGTTTAATTTTAATAATAATTATTTTAAAAGTTATACTCTTTTAATATCAGTACTAATGCATAATTGAGTGATTCTTTAAAAAACTTTATTTATCATAAATTAAAATTAAACTAAAAGCAACAACAAATGGTCTTTTTTTTTTGATGAAGTATGGGTTAAAACAATAGCTTAAAACGGAAGAAAACTAACTCGAAATATGAGAAAAGCTAACACACACACCATCTTGCCATAAGAGATTGGCTAAATCTGGAGTGGGGTGCTCTTAAATGGTCTTTGTTTTGGGTACTAACCGGGATCTAGGTTGAAAGGTAGAAAAGTTCTCACTGAAAACCTACGAGTAAAGCAATAGTAAGATTAGGGGTACCTAAGCAGGTTAGAAAAATAGTCTAATAATATGCAAAATAGGCTAGCCAAAGTGTTTGGGTAAAAGATGGAACATGTCTGGCCTAAACTGTCAAGCCAACTTATATAGGAGTTTGAGGACTGACTCTTCAGATGTCTTTCATTTAAGTCATTTAGGACTTTAATCGTTAGGAAACGTTATGTCCGGTCTTTATGACGTAAAGCCATTTCTGACTGTTGATCATGATGACACAAAATAACCAATGATCGTTAGCGGCTCATATTAAACACGTGAGAAGCGGATTGCTACTTGTCCGAGTATGGTCCAATCGGATTTTGGAGCAAGATGTTGATCAAGTTGACCCAAATTTTTTTGGACTAGTCGTTCAAACATGGGCCTACCTAGCACGGTCGGTCCATTAAGGTTTGCTTTGGTCCTCACAAGCTTATTATAAAGTTCATGACGATCCATTCTTCTATATTTATATACTTCTCTCTCTCTATGTATATATATTTTGCACTGACCATGTACATATGAAACAACAATTTGAATTCAACAGTACTGCAACTGAATGTAATTAGTGTCCAAGAATGAAAACAGTACATAAGGCCGAATCATCCAAACTGCTAACAACCACTTGCTAATTGCTTTGTTGGCGAGGTTTTAAGTAGTTTTTAGAGAATAAAACAAAGAGATGGTAGTTGTTAAGACCATGACTTGTGACACGTTCAGGCTCCAGCTCATAGCTTTACCGCTTGTTTAATGTTCATGGTTGTGACTTGTGATTACCCGTAACGGAGAACCAAGCAATGCATCGCAATTTGCAAAGCGAGTTTAATAGCATATAAAAAATGAAAAGTCAACGTTTGCCTAATTTAGATCTTGAAGCACTACTGTCTACTGGGCGATGTCACCTATGACTATGAAAGCACGAAACCTCATAGTTGATAGTACTATGTTCCTCGGAGAGCATTGGAAAGGAAATATCTTAGGTGAAGGAGAATTGAAGGACCATGTTTTCTGTGTTGTTTGAATTCTTATTTCTGCCGCTTGCCCTGTGTAGTGAGTGATTTTTTTTCTTTGGGGAGTTAATGCCAATCCTAGAATTTCTCAGTCTACCAAATCCTTCAATGGAGTCATCGCAGGTCAAAAGGGTGCAGTAATGGAACTTAAATCAGGGCCATATTTCCTACAACAAATTATAATAATACTATATCCCATCTCCATCATCCACCGTCGCGTTGTAAGTGGAACACATGGTTTCTTCTTTGGTTCTTAATTTCCATTTGGGAGTTTTCCGAGTGGGGCATTACTCATGTGGGAGTGGTTTGACTTGAGCTCTGTAAAATTAAAGATCTGCCTCAGAGACAGTTGTTGGCATGCTAGCTCTAGTTGACCTTAGCGAGCTCCTTTAAAACCGTCATTCAGCTCACCATTAATGCTCTCACGAATCATGATACTGCTACAAACTCCATAGCCACTCCTATGTCACTTTCCTGGAAATATACGAGGTTGCGTGCTTTTATTTTCTAACTCTTTGTATAGTCCAAACAAATTTTAAAATTTTGAACTATTAGAATTAAAATTATAATAGTTGTATATGATATATATATATATATTGTCGATGACTACAAGAAAATTCTAACCGAAATACAATGCATATGTAGTAAAATGACAGAAACACCGAAATACAATGCATTTGTAGTACAATGACAGAAACTCATGGTGTTCTGATAACCAAGACTAACACGTATGTTAATAATGTTGAATATTTGCAAAGAAAGAAAGACACATAAAAAAGCCCATTATATCGACATTTACATTTATCACATTTGGGAAATCAAACCGATCGAAGATGGACCTCATACTCAATGTCATTCAAGCATGCTAGCTAGGAATTCTTTTGGCCTTTTTCTGGCTAGGAATTAACGAAGTAGGCAACACGATAAGGTCAACAGTAAGGTATTAATTATATGGAAAAAGATATCTACACACTAAATTTTGCATGCCATATCTAGACTGGTGATTAGAATGCAAATAGTTGGTGATTAATGTATATTATGTAGTGATTTAGTATGATAATCGATTATCATTATATAGTAATTGATGTATTATATAGTGATTAGCATGTATTATGCGGTAATTAATATAAAAATGGTGTACAAATTTTGATGTATGAATAACAAAAATGTTAATTATATATACATAACCCTTTTGTAATAAATCACTAACAAATATAATATATTATGACGTAAGTAACAATATTTGCACATTAAAAACTCTACATTACTCTTACACCACTTTCTTTTTAAATAATAAAACATGAAAAACACATATTCTAACACATATTGATATTCGCTCTACTTTTATTTTTCTAAACAAGTATTGTATAATATAAAATTAATGTAGAGTTTTTGATGTGCGAAACATTACTCATTATGACATAAAGCTTGTTTGGATGTGTTTATTTTGATGAAAAAGACATTTTTTTTTGTTAAAAAAAGTAATTTTTGTATTTCTTATCATGTTTGGATTATTTCTTTTTAAAAAAGTAAAAACACAAAAGAGATCTCTTTTTAAAGCTAGATTTTGGTGCTTATAAAAAAAATTATAAGATAAAAAAATTGTTTAAACATTAAAAAAATATTTTTAATATTACATTCAAATATAAAATAATTTTTACTTTTCAAAAATACCTTTAAAAAAAATTATTTTAAAAACTCGTTCAAATAAGCTCATAATATCTCTCTCAGCAAATGGAAATTATCCTCTTCCGCAGCATGCAAACACTGCATTTTCAAACCTTTGAACCAAAATCCCAGTTAGAGCAAAGACGAAATTTAATTCAAGAGTACAGTGAATGGATGAATGAATTAAATATGTTCATGTTAATTATATTTTTAAGTTGGAAAATGTTTTTTCAACAATTTAAATGGATAATTTTGGGACAACTTAGATAAGTGGTAAACGATATAAGTAGTGATTCCAACTGCTTATGTGGTGATCTTATTGTATTACGCGTAGGCTGCATTTGGTGGATAGGATAAGGAGGACTTGATAGTATTAGTTAATACTATCAGGTCTTATCAGGTGTTTGGTAGTTTAACCTGATAGTATAGTTAAATCAGGTCAAACATTTTTATCATATTCTAACATGATTATTCTATCCTCTCCCTTACCCTCTGATTAGACCTGATAGGATTTCTCTTCCTACCCTACCCCTCAACTTCATTCCCTTCCTAGTCACAGTCACCATTGTCACCCAAACCAGAGCTGTGCCGCCCTTTGCCTTCTTACCCATTGACGGTTAAGCACCACTCCGACACACCATCTGAGTTGCCGCCCCCTGCCTTGTTCTTAGTCACAGCGAGAAAATAGGGACTCCGCCACCACTTTCACGGTGACCCTACAAAGTGTGTTGATGCAGCCATGGAAGCCCCTCATTGGGTTCCACTCATAGTGGCTGGAACAGCCACCAACCTTGCCGGATCTTCACCTGAAAACGAATCGGCATCAAAAAACGATGACACCCACGGTGGTTCAAGGAAGAAACCACCACCTTCGCGCGATTTGCAGTGCCCACAAGAAGCTTCAAGCCGCCATTAATGGTGGACTTTCAAGCTCCACAAGTAGTGACCTAGGCCTTCACATCCTCTCTTTTTGGTTTAGGATTTTAACAAAGGAATGTATCTAAGATCAAACAAGCCAGATTCAAGTATCAGGGAAAAGATTCAAATCCTATGGCCCTTGTTCTCCTCTGTTCTAAAATCTCAAATTTCAAAACAAAACACAGAGGATTCAAACAACAGAAAATGTTGGAATTTATCAACCAAAGAAGGAAATCTTCAAGTTCGAAACTTGAGTTTCAAAGAACATAATCAGTTATCAAGTTCTTCTTATTATAGATGACAACCCACAAAATTTTGATTACCGAATCAAACCCATGGTTCTTCGATCAAATGATTGAAATTTTTTTCAAACCTTAAATTACCAAATTTCAAACAATCTTAGAAAATCTCAAAATTAATTCTATAGGTGGTGGCTCAGTGATGGTTGGGGATCCAATTAAGGGTAATATAGTCATAATAGATAATTATATATACTATCAAGTTGTTTATATTATGTGTGCTAAATATTTGATAGTATAAGAACTTATCAGTTTATTTATACTATCAGACCTTATCCTATTACCTTATACTACCATGTCTTATACTATCAAGTGTACCAAACACAGCCGTAGAGAGTTAAAATTTGAATTCACTAAATAAGTAATAAGGATCACTACTTATCGCCTCATTGATCACTATATATGGTGATTTTTGTGTGTAAGATATGGTGAATTTTAATTTCAACTCATTATATATAATAGAAGAATATCACTATATAAGCAATTATAATAACTACTTATTTGAGTTGTCCCAAAATTATCTATTTTGAGTTTTTTTTATAAATAGAGAAGGGGACACCCTACGAAACAATTAGACCGAGAAAAGAGACCCAGATACATCATTATACAATGAGTTACCACAACATAGGTGGAGTATCGAAAAAGTGCATGCCCAAAGAAAATAACATGATTGTTTTAAGTTTAAGAGCAAACAGACCGTATTGATGTTCCTCAAGAAAATGTCGTATGAATTTGCATACAGTTTAACTGATGCAGGGCCACTTTCAGTTTGCTATTACAGCCTTCGATCAATTGGTTACCTCTGCTGAGCATTCTCTGATGACTAATAATTTAAGTGCTTGAACAAATGATACGCGGCCCATCTCATTCTGACGCTTCATTGTTCATATATATATATACATGTATTTTAATTAATTAATTATATAACTTTGACATTAATAATATAAAACATATTATTATTCACAAATCAATAAAAATTATACATTGATTGCAGAAATTACCTTGAGCTGTATTATATTGGATACCATGAAATCTTGGAACTTAAGGGGAAAAAAGATAGACCTGGTGTGGATTTGGGTAGTCTAATGGTTCATTTTAGAGGAAAAAGTGAGAGATTATTACTTTGATAAGAAAATAAATGAAGAGGATTTTATTAAATGGAATAGTATAAATGTTTATGTATTTTATTATGAGATATATAAATCGCACTCGAAATATTGAGGCAGGTAATGTGAGATACTCTTAACACTCTCCCTCCACAGATACTTGAATGGGATAGGTGAGCCTATCGAAATAGGCGGGAACATGCCCAGCGAAGTAAGCGACGAAAATGAGATCTTGACTTTGATACCATATGAGATTCTAACTTAAAACCAATTGACATTAAGTGGAGTGACTCAATAGATATATAAAGTGTTCCCAAAATATTGAGGCAGGTGATGTGAGACTCTTAACATTATCAACGACAAGTATAATTCCTCACTCTTTTTCTTTAGGGTACGTTTAGTGTGGGACAATTTCAGGGCAAATTTTACTGGATAAAAGTTTCTCCTTTTAATTTGTGTTAGGTTCATCAGGAATCATATGAGAGAACTTTTAATGGGGATAAAATCTCACCACATTTTAAGGCAAACATTACCTTGATTTATACTACCTATGGAAAATTTTCAGGAGATACTTAGACTCATCGAATCTATAAAAATTAAAACTCTTCCTCTTTTACTTACATCTCTTTCTCGCTTTCGATTCTTTAAATAATGGCTGTAGGGACGACATCAAGGGAATGAATGAAGTGATGAGGAATTCTACAGGACTTTCTCTTTCTCTGTTTGGCTCACCAAGTCTTCCTCTTCTCTCTTTTTCCGCCATTAAAATACTGAAATTCAACTATCATCATCATTTTGGTCATTGGCAAAGCATTGGCCATGGCATTGAAGAGACCAGCAAGGTCACGAACGCAACAGGGTCATGAACGCAGTTATAGATGTAAACAAATCGAGTCACGTCAAGCATTTGAAATTCAGACTTGACTTCTGAAAAAAAGATAGTATTCAAGCTTGATTCATTTATTTAAATGAGTCAAATTTAAAATTTGGGCTTGACTTGTTTACTCATTTATAACTTGATTATTATTTTTCCTTTTATCAAATCTTTCTTTGAAATATTTAAGTTTTTTTTTATTTTCCAAAGTATCCTCGCACCTGATAGGTGAGAGACTAATCTCCCAGGGTACGGTCAGATGCCTAAGCGGGAACCCTTCCCAATGATATTATTTTCATACATATGAATCCTGGGATCGAACCTAATACAACATGTTTAAGGGACCCAAGTCCCTTCCACTCAGACCAACATGCGTTAGTAAATATTTAAGCTTATTAATTTAATATTTAGTAAACATATTTATGCTAGAAGATTGAGTAAAAAACTAAAAAAAAAATTTATTCATAATTCATTGCATAAAAAAATAACCTTCTTATATAAGCTTTCAATTAGTAATAATAATAATAAACAAATTATTATCATTAAAATTAAAAAAATTTATGATTTAATTTTTACTATCTGTTCAGTAGTGAATACTGAGCTGTACCTGGATAGGTATGTTTTGGTAGTTTTCTCCTTGCACAGCAGCAGCAAAGCGTGTTGGAATAGGAGGATTGGTACCTGCAAAAAAACTCCAACACTCAAATCAGACTGTACATAAGAAGAGTTTATGTTGTAAGCAATAAGTTACCTGTAGAATGTGAATAAGCCTGGTATTTATAAAGTGCAATTAGGGTTTTGCCTCCCTTAATTATAGCAGGAAATCTCTATAAGTTCATAACACTGATACTGCAGTTAAGATCGTGATTGGCAGTTATAAATATTTTAAGATTTATCTGTTGCGCAAATCTCGTGATCATCATACAGTTGCCCAATGGCACGATCCAAAATACATGATACTGAGGTCTTGACAATGTGTTACTGATGCTTAACTAGGATGTCTATGGCGGACACTGGTAGTACACGTGTCAAGTTGATTCACTAGACGTGGTCTGGATCACGGTCCAGAACACTATCTATACAGAATGAAAATAATACACACACACACACACACACACACACACACACACACACACACACACACACACACACACACATATATATATATAAGCTTTTAATGTCAAGCTTATAAAGTTTGAACTTAACTCATTTATTTAATTGAGTCTAAATTTAAGCTTGACCTTGTTTGTTTAGTTAAACAAACAAGCCTGTTGAGTATTTAATAAGTTGAGCTAAAATAGTTTTTAAATAGCTAAACTCATTTATATCCCTACATGTAGTTGTGTGCAACGATGGTGTGAAGTATGCAGATGGTGAAGAAAATTCTACCCGAAATACAATGCATATATAGTACAATGACAGAAACTCATTGTGTCCTGATAACTAAGACTAACACAAGGAGAATTCTAACATGGACCACCCCATGGTGGTTCATGGATGGACCAAGCACAAAATCAGTCATTGATTTATTATTAAAGAGTCAAGGTGAAGATCACGGGAAAGGCGGAAGAGACAGGATGAAAGAAAGTTTAGAAGACAGAGAACGCAACATGGCAGAAGATTTAAACAGAAATATAAAGGACAGAAATAAAGACAGAATATAAGATTTGAACGCAGGAAATAGCAAGAAAGGGAATAAAATAACAAGGAAATAAACAGCAAATAACAGATATGGACTTAACCCCTGATATCATTACCCTCATTTGGTTTCATAGATTTGTAACTGAAAAATTTAAGTCAAATTTTATCCTTTGAACTAGATCTTAAAATTATCATATTTCATACTTTGATTTATGTCTGATTTAATTATTACCAACTGAACAATTTGTCAAAATTTTATAGATCATACTCGGATCTTTAGCCACCGCGTTTATTTATCAGTTCTTAACCATGGTCACCATCATGCCTCATCCTTCACTACCTGTGGCGACATCGTCAAATTAGACTTACTACCACCCCAGGACTTACTGCTACAGCCCCACAGAATAGATCCAACACCAGACATTATGTACCGTCCAGTTAAGAAAAGATAACATATAGATGCGTATTAACCAGATCCGGATATAATAACATTAATATTTAACTCTACCCCAAAAGAGATTAAAAGGTTAGATTCAACTAGTAACACTCAGATTCGCACATAAATTTAGTCAAATCACTCTTTTTTTATGAATAATTGTATATATAAGGAACTTACAGATTTCAACTGGTAATTTTTATATATACCCAAATCTGTAAATAGATACTATCAAATAAAAAAAAGTGATTTATCCATGGACTCAAACAAAATGGGTCGATGAGCCTTCTCCCTAACACAAATGTTAATAATGTGCTAAATATTTGCAAAGAAAGAAAGACACATAAAAAGCACATTATATCAACATTTATATGTATCACATTTGGGAAAATAATGAACTAGGCACTAATGATAAGGTCAGCAATAATGTATTAATTATATGAAAAAATATATCTACACATCAAATTTTGCACATCATTTTATACTGATGATTAGTATGCAAATAATTAGTGATTAACATGTATTGTGTGATACTTAAGTATGGTATTTGATTACTACTATATAGTAATTGGTATATATTATGTAATGATAAGCATATATTATATGGTGATTGGTGTTAAAATGATATGCAAATTTTGATGAGTGAATAACAAAATTGATAATTATATATACTTAATTAACCCTTTTTGTAATAAATCACTAACAAATATAATAATTATGGCATAAGTAATGATAGTTGTAAATTAAAAATTCTACATTATTTCTACATCGCTTTCTTTTTAAATAATAAAATTAAAAAATACATATTCTAACATATACTCTCTCTATTTTTATTTTACCAAACAAGTAATGTATAATGTAAAATTGATGTAAATTTTTTTGAAGTGTGAATAATATTACTCATTATGACATAGAGTTTGTTCAAATGTGCTTAGAGTTTTGTTATATCCTCCTAAAAGATCTTTCTAATAATCCTCCTAATACTAAATAAAGAAAGTATTTAATTAAAAAGTAAATGCATTTAATGTCTTGAAAACATTAAAAAACATTCAATATTTTCTTCATTTAATAATTAAGAGGATTAGTAGGATGATTGTGTAGGAGGATGATGAACCTGCAAAAATTCATATTTTTACGATTCAAAGTCTTGGGTTTTCATTCTCTTTTAATCTTTTTGATTGAGTTTGTTCTTAATTTTATTCTTTTTAGTTATTTTAAATTATGTTTTAATTGTGTGTTTTTTTATGTGTTTTTGATAAGTAATTATGCATGGAAGAAGACTGAAAGATTACACGAGGAGGTTTTGTTTCTGGTCGTTCAGCGCCTAGGCGCTGAAGACGCAGCGCCTGAGCGCTAGTTAAGTATCAGAATTTCAGGAAAGATGTTAGCGCCTAGGCGCTGGAAACATAGCGCCTGAGCGCTTGCTGCGTAACCTAACATGTTATTTTCACTATAAATACATAAGTTACGCCAATTTCAACAGACCCTTGGACAGAATGCAGCAGCCGTCAAGAGGCACAAACCCTAATGTGATATGAGCGCAATTAGACTTGAAGATTAGGAATTTTCTTCAACCTTTCCACCTTTCTACAATGAAGTTTGTCATATTCTTTTCTTTGTATTCTTCTTTTTTCATGTGTAACTAAACCCCTTTTTTGTTAGGGTGACGATGAATCTTGTTCTTGGATGATGTAAATTCTTTTATAAGTTTAATCAATGTTTTTATTTCATGATTTATGTGTTTATCTCTCTTCTTAATGTTTTTCTAAATCTAGCCAATTTGGGAATGATTTTTGGGTTTATGTATGATTTGAGAAAATTTACATGAACCTAGAACTTGTGATAAACACCATAATTTCTGCAATCGTTAGGAATAGACGTTGTGGGTTATGTGGCCTTTCTTTTAATTCACTTGTTCTTCATAATGCCTTTCTATTTGGGATTAAACTAAGTGATTAGTTAATTCTAAATAGTGTAAGAGGATTAATATACCAATGGATTGTATATTGATTAATTTTAGGAATTGACCATGAATAATTAGAATAAGACTTGATTAAACTAATATTTGGTTTTGCATTTAAAGAGTTCAAGTGAAATCTGACCCCTAACCTTTTTATATCATAATTTTTCAACTCAACCCAATTAATTAAATTTGGCTTTTGTTATTTTTGTTTATTCTTTATTTTTATTATTTTTACCAACTTTATTTTCAATAGCTTGAATAGTATCGATTTGGCGAACTTAGTAATTGATAACATAATTTGTGTGAGAACGATACTTTACTCACTCTTTATTACTTTTGCCGATTTAGTGCACTTGCCAAATTCCACATCAAGTTTTTGGCACCGTTGCCGGGGATTATTGTTTTTAATATTAAATAGTAGTTGAAGATGTACTAATTTAAGTATTTTTTTCTTATGTTCTTTCTTATTTAATTTTATTTTTTTGATTTTATTTTTATTTTCTTTGTTTACTTTTATTAGTCTTTTATTTTTATTTTATTTTTTTTACTTCACTCTGGGTTGTTTGTTTGTTTATTTATGTAAGGTTTTGTTAAGTCAGAAGAATTACTTTTTTGATCCAGAGATAAAGAGAACAGTAAGAGCAAACAGGAAAGTAGCTAGAGAAAGGAAAAAACTTGAAGAAGCAGAAGAAAAGATGGCAGAAATAGTTGTAACTGCAGAACGAAGACGCACATTGGGTGATTGTGCTACTCCATCTGCTGAGAATGTTTCAACCAGTATAGTGCGTCCTGCTATTCAGGTCAATAACTTTGAGATTAAACCAGCACTTCTACAGCTAGTGCAGCAGAATCAGTTCAGGGGAGGCCATGCAGAAGATCCAAACTTGCACATTGTAAATTTCTTGTAGCTCTGCGATACTATTAAGTATAATTGCATTACTGATGATGCCATTAAATTACAATTATTTCCATTTTCTCTCAGAAACAAAGCAAAGAGCTGGCTACAAGCCCAACCACAAGAGAGCATCTCTACTTAGGAGGACCTGGTTAGCAAATTTTTGACTTGATACTTCCCTCCATCATTGTTTGTGAAAATGAGGAATGAAATAACTTGTTTCACTCAAAATCAAGGGGAGTTGTTATATGAATCTTGGGAGAGATTTAAGGAGCTATTAAGGAGATGTCCTCACCATGCATTTGAGGTTTGGCAGCAAGTGTAAATTTTCTATAATGGTTTAAATTATCATACCAAGGCTATGGTAGGTGCATCTGCAGGTGGATCTCTGAATACTAAGACTCTTGAAAAGGCTTACGAATTGTTTAAGACTATGGCCACCAAAGAATATCAGTTGCCTAGTGGGATAGCAGGTGTCAAACAAGGAGTTATGGTGTTTGGCACTCTCGATGCCTTACTTGCTCAAAGTAAAAGTATTTCTCAGCAGTTAGCCAACCTCACCAAACGAGTTGAGAGTATGCAGGTAAATTTTGTGAACCACAAAGTGTTGATTTGAGATTTTTGTGGAGGTAATCATGCTAATGGTGGATGTGAGGCAAGCAACTCTAGTTTTAGTTCTCAAGAACAAATCAATTATATGGGTAATCCTTCCAGACCCCAAGGTATTCCATTTTCAAATACATATAATCCAGGGTGGAGGAATCATCTCAATTTTTCTTGGAGCAATCAAACAGTGCCATTGAATCCTCAACTAGAGAAGAAGTCTCCTCTTGAGATTGCACTTGAGAAACTTTCTACACAGACCTCTGCTTTTGTGCAACAGACTTTTGCTTTTATAGAGGAAACAAAGGCAAATTTTCAGAATCAAGGAGCTGTTATTAGAAATTTAGAGAATCAAGTGGGGCTGATAGCGAAACAGCTTCAAGAGAGACCTCCAGGCATCTTTTCAAGTGATACTGTAGTCAATCCAAAGGAGCAATGTCATGCAATTACACTGAGAAGTGACAAGACTTTGGAAGGACAAGTTAAAGAAGTAACTGATTCATCAAGAATTGAAAAAATTGATGTTTCTGTTGCGGATGTCTCAACTCAAGAGTGCTGTAATGAAGAAGTTAAAGAGAAGCAACCAAAGTGGCGGAGGGAAAAGAAGGAACGTGAGTAGAATATGGCAATTGGCCCTTCATTGTATGTTAGACTCCCGTTTCCTCAAAGGTTAAAGAAGGAGAACCAAGAAAAATAGTTTTCTAAGTTCTTAGATGTCTTCAAGAAGCTGCAGATTAACATTCCATTTGCTGAAGCGCTTGAACAGATGTCCTCTTATGCAAAGTTCATGAAAGATTTGCTCTTGAAGAAGAGGAAGCTGAAAGAAGATGAAACTATGACACTTTTTGAGGAATGCAGTGGTATAATTCAGAGGAAATTATCACCTAAATTGAAAGATCTAGGTAGTTTCACCATTCCATGCACTATTGGTGAGTTGACCATTGAGAAAGCTCTATGTGATTTGGGAGCTAGCATCAATTTAATGTCATTGTCAATTCTCCGTAAGCTTGGGATTGATAAAGTGAAGCCAACTACAATTTCTCTTCAATTAGCAGATCGATTAGTCAGACATTCGTACATTATTGTGGAAGATTTTCTAGTGAAAGTTGATAAATTTATTTTCCCAGTTAACTTTGTAGTCTTGGATATAGACGAGGATGCTGATATCTTGTTAATTCTGGGGAGACCATTCCTAGCAACATCAGGAGCTTTAATTGATGTCCCTAGAAGAGAGCTTATTTTGAGGGTGGATGGAGATCAAGTGACTATAAATGTTTTTAATAAGTCTACCCCAACATTAGATCTTTATGCCTCTGTTAATTACATTCAAAGTAAATTTCAAAAGGGGTTGGATAGTAAGCACTCTTCTTCGTCCATTAATGTTGACTCTCCCAGTTCTAAGATTGTTGATGAAAAAGATAAAGGTCCTCCTCTTTTTAAGATTGTTGGAATAAGAAAAGATCCTTCAGTTTCCACTAATTCATTGCAGATAGGTCCATTGAAATCTGATTTGCCACCTGTTGAAAAATTGAGACCTCTATGGTCTGATGAGATTTTTCATGCTAAGGTGTATTCAGAACAACCTGGTTCAAGTCAAGTTCCTAACACTTGTGGGGATTCCAAAGGAAATGACAGAGTATGGAGGCAAAGAATTGATAAGAGAAAGGCGTCATCTTACTTCTTTTGCTTCAAGCTACCTTGATGAGTTTAAAAGGCAACGTCGAGCTAATGACGTTAACCAAGCACTTTTTGGGAGGTAACCCAAATTTTTTCTCTTTTTCTCTTTTATTTTTATTTTGTTATTTCTTATTTTTCTATTTTTGTTTTGAAGGTAATGTTGAGTTGGCTTAAGTGCCTCCCTGAGTTTAGAGTTTTTGTAGGGGGATGTATATAGTTGTCGGCCACCAAAAAGAGTTTTTATTTTCCTTTCTTGCATTTATTTCATTTAGTTATTTGTTTTTATTGATTTTGATTTTGTCATCATCACTAATTTTGTGTTTTGAGTCATTATGTTGAAACTGAGCATGCCGGTATGTTGAAACTGAGCATGCCGGTGTGTTGAATTGAATATTCAATGATTGTTTGAATTGTGGATTAGTCTGATTTCTTGGGATAGCACATAAGAGTCTATGAGTTGTATTTATCTTTATTATTTCAATTGTGTATAGATGTTCTTCCCACCTTTATGATTGATAAACCTTGGAATTTAATTGTATGCCAAGCTTAGAGAAAGTTTATGGGATTGTATGTGTATGGATGATTTGCATCTAGAAGTTGTTTGATTCTCTTTTGAGGCGAAATCCTAGGCAATGCATGATTAAGGAAATGATAAGGGCCTTCTTTGGACCGTTTGAGCCTTTCAAGTCAACCTGTATACACAATATATCCTTAGGTCCCTTTTGCAGTCTTGCTATTATTTGGACTCTATTTCTTTTCTTTACCCACATTTTCTTTTCCCATACCCACATGAAAAAAAAAGAAAAAAAAATTTCTTCTCTTACATAACATTTGTTGAGTGCATATCTTGTATTATTTTATTATTCAAGTCTTCATTATTTTTGTGTATGAAGTTTTATGGAGCTGAAAAATTTCAGAAAAATTGAAAAAAAAGAAGAAGATGAGAAAGTCTACCTAAAGTATTGAAAAGAAATAAGTTTAGGGGTGGAGGTTATTGAAAAAGAAAAAAAAAAGAAAAAAAATGAATGTTGTGTAATTTCTTATGCTCCGTTTTGCACTTGTCCTATATTATGTGGCTTGGATTGTGAAATTTGCATGATTTTGCATCTCAACTTTTGTTTTCATGTTCCTACCACTTCTTTCTTAACCCATACCCTTGGCCTTACATTACAAGCTTTGTAAAGTCCCTTTTGATCATTGGTTGTGTGTTGTCTACATTAGTGGAGAGAGAGATGAAAAACAACCCTATGGATGTGGGTTTGATGTGCACTTGTAGTTTCATGAACCTATCTAGGTTTGTACTTCATAAGGAGATTGAGTCTTTTATTCATGTTTTTGGAAAATCATTTGTGCATGAGAGTTGCAAGTGAGAGACGGTGTGATAATTGGATTGTTCATGTGTGACACTTTGAAATTAGATTGTGAAGCAATTTCTGAAGATATGAATGATTTTTTATAATTGGTATTACCGTTTTTGAGTCTGTGTGTTTTGAGTTTTTATTTGATTAGTCTTTTTGTGTTGTTTTTGGTTTTCTTTTTACTTAAGGATAAGTAAAAGCTCAAATTTGGGGAGTGATGAACCTACAAAAATTCATATTTTTACTGTTCAAAGTCTTGAATTTTCATTCTCTTTTAATCTTTTTGATTGAGTTTGTTCTTAATTTTCTTTTGTTTTTAGTTATTTTAAATTATGTTTTAATTGTGTGCTTTTTTATGTGTTTTTGATAGGTAATTATGCATGGAAGAAGACTAGACGATTACATGAGACAGAGAGCTGAATTTGCATTCTAGTGGTCCAGCGCCCAGACGCTGGAAAGCCAGCACCTGAGGAGGTTTTATTTCTGGTCGTTCAGTGCCTAGGCGCTGAAGACGCATCGCCTGAGCGCTAGTTACGTATTATAATTTCAAGAAAGACGCCAGGGCCTAGGTGCTGAAAACATAGCGTCTGAGCGTTTGCTGCGTAACCTGACATATTATTTTCACTATAAATACATAAGTTATGCCAATTTCAACAGACACTTGGATAGAACGCAATAGCCGTCAAGAGGCACAAACTCTAATGTGGTGTGGGGGCAATTAAACTTGAAGATTAAGAATTTTCTTCAACTTTTTCACCTTTCTACAATGGAGTTTGTCATATTCTTCCTTTTGTGTTCTTCTTTTTCCATGTGTAACTAAATCCTTTTTTGATAGGGTGATGATAAATCTTGTTCTTGGATAATGTAAATTCTTTTATAGGTTTAATCAATGTTTCTATTTCATGATTTATGTGTTTATATCTTTTCTTAATGCTTTTCTAAATCTGACCAATTTGGGAATGATTTTTGAGTTTATGTATGATAACTGTACAGAGTGTAGTTATTAGTGCCCTATATCTGTCCTTTATGGCATGATTAGTCCTTGTTTGTAAGCATTAATGGAAGGTTTTAGCATCATTCATATCTGATTTCATTCTGATGACTTCCATTGTGATCCTGAGTAAATACTTTCAAGATTATGATCAAATTGAGTACATTTGCATGATTCAATAAATTGATAAATTTTCTTATATAGGCAGGTCTCAAATGAAGCATGGAATTGAAGAATTTGAAGCAGCTTTGGACCAGGAAGCCTAAGAGAAGATTAAAAGAAAAGATCAGCACTCAACGCCGCGACGTGGATTGGTTGCGCCGCGGCGTTCCCCTGCTTCAGTAGATAAAACCCGAGGCTGGAGCGCCGCAACGTTGAAGAGTAGGCGCCTTAGGCGCCTGTGACCTAATTACACGCGCGCCGCGGCGTAACATGTTGGACGCCGCGGCGTGATCCTGTTTTATTCAGCCTATAAATAC
The DNA here is from genome assembly GCA_029884595.1 of Ormosia semicastrata. Taxonomy (NCBI): domain Eukaryota; kingdom Viridiplantae; phylum Streptophyta; class Magnoliopsida; order Fabales; family Fabaceae; genus Ormosia; species Ormosia semicastrata. The sequence goes on from JAQQTO010000059.1 coordinate 43,091,018, forward strand.
ATTTGCACCGAATTTCTACGAGAGTTTTCATCATTTTTGGAGAGCAGCTGCTGGTTTTTAGGTTTTTAGACCTAGAGGAAGCAGAAAAGGCTAAGGTTGGAGGCCATCCTTCCTATGGAGGGTGAATCAAGCTTAAAGGATAACATCTATTGAGCTTCCTTCCTTTCTTTTCTTCTTTTCTCTCTTTACTGATTCATGATCATGATTTATTTGTTTGTACTTTCATGATTCATGGCTAGCTAGGCTGTATATAAGTTTTCTTTTGTAGTTTCTTATAGATACTGATGAATATGTAATCTTTTGAGTATATATTGAAGTTTAGTTAAGTTCAATTATAATCTGTGTTTAATGCTTGTGGTTGGCTGATCACTAATTGCATGATATTAATATTGGCAAATGAACTAGACATAGAAATTTGTTAATATGGATATGGTGTGATTGATACATGTTCGGTGAGTTCAATTGGCTTGGATGAGCTGATTCATTAATAGGATAGAAATAGACCTATTGGCCATGTATAGTGTGTGATTGAGAATAGATCATTAATGAGTGGAGTTTGCACGGGTTCTCAAGGAAACTTAGTGAGCTGGGTAAATGAAATCAGGGTTAATTGACCTAGACATAGGCTTTTAACTAAATCAGATTCTCAAGCTAACTAAACCAATCTTTGATGTTGCTTGTAAGGATTGCAATTCATCAGTTGAAATAGGAAATGAAAAGTAATTCTTATTTCTCTATTTATCTATTTATCTTAGAGTTATTGCTTTTCAGTCTTTATATTTCTTTAACCATTCATTTATAAATTTAATGCTTTTGGATAGCATTAATTAGACTATTGGCTAATACTTAACTTTTATATGAAATACATTTTCCTCGCGGGATCGATCTCTTACTCTGTAACTGTATTACTTGTGCGATCCGTGCACTTGCGGTTAGCAAAAAGGGCAACACGTTTGACCCTCAACAATGTATGATTTGAAAAAATTTGCTTGAACCTAGAACTTGTGATAAATACCATAATTTTTACAATTAATAAGAATAGACGTTGTGAGCTATGTGGTCTTTCTTTTAATTTTCTTGTTCTTGATAATTCCTTTCTATTTGAGATTAGACTAAATGATTAGTTAATTCTAAATAGTATAAAATGATTAATATACCAAGGGATTGGATATTGATTAATTTTGAGAATTAACCATGAATCATTGGAATAGGACTTGATTAAACTAATATTTGGCTTTGCATTTAAAGAGTTCAAGTGAAATCTGACCCCTAACCTTTTCATATCATAGTTTTTCAACTAAACTCAATTAATTAAATTTAGATTTTGTTATTTTTGTTTATTCTTTATTTTTATTATTTTTACTAACTCTCTTTTCTATAACTTGAATAGTGTCGATTTGGCGAATTTAGTAATTGATAACATAATCTTGTGGGAACGATACTTTACTCATTCTTTTTTACTTTTATCGATTTGGTGCACTTGTCAAATTCTACATCAAGTTCTTTTTAGAAATATTCGTGTGCTTATTTTGATGAAAAAAGGCCTTTTTTTTGTTAAAAAAAGTAATTTTACATTTTTTTAATCATGTTTGGATGACTTATTTAAAAAAAAGTAAAAGCATAAAAAGATATTTTTAAGCTATATTTTGGTGCTTCTAAAAAAATACTTTTTTATAACATAAAAATTGTTTAAATATTAAAAAATATTTTTTAATATTACATCTAAACATAAAATAACTTTTACTTTTTTTTAAATACATTTAAAAGAAGATCATATCAAGAAAAGATTTTATTTTATAAACTTATCCGAGTAAGCTGATAGGCTGGCGAAAATTATCCTCCTCCCCAACATGCGGATCACGGCTTTTTCGAACCTTTGAACCAAAATCCCAGTCAGAGCAAAGACGAAATTCAATTCAAAAAGTGAGTGAATGAATGATTGAATAAATTAAATTTCACCATGTTAATTATATTTTTAAGTTTAAGCAAGCAGACCGTATTGATGTTCCTCAAGAAAATGTCATATGAGTTGTTTGCATATAGTTTAACTGATGCACGGCCGCCACTTTCAATTTGCTATCACAACCAATGTTTTAAAATTAGACTGAACTAGGATTGAACCAATTAATTGAATTATGAATCAATTATATCTTTGATTTGAGTGTTTTCTAGTTTAATTATGATTTAATCATGATTTAACTACAAATTTAATTGACTGAATCAATCAAACCATGACCTAGAAATCTTGTCACTTCAATTTTCAATTCAATTTTTAAAATAATAATTACAACCTTCAATCAATTGGTTACCTCTGTTGAGTATTCTCCGATGGCTAGTAATTTAAGTGCTCAAACAAATGATGCGTGACCCATCTCATTATGTCGCTTCATAGTTCATATATATAAATATATAAAGAGTTTTGTTAAGAGTACTTGTTAATAAAATCAAAATAGAATTTTTTTTAAAAAATAAGATAAATAATAATAAAATTTCTATTTTCAATACATTGAATACTTTATTTTTATTAAAAAAATTATTTTGATTTTTTTAATAAGTGTCTTGTTAGCAAAACCTATATATAAATATAAATAAATAAATACATGCATTTTAATTAATTAATTATATAACTTTGCCATTAATAATATAAAACATATACTATTATTGTTCACAAATCAATAAAAACTATACATTGATTACAGAAATTACCTTGAGCTGTATTATATTGGATACCATGAAATCTTGGAACTTGAGGGAAAAAGGATATGCCTGGTGCGGATTTGGGTGCATGGTCTAAAGTGATGGATTCACTTTAGAGGAAAAAATGAGGGCTTATAACTTTGATAAGAAAATCAATTAACAGGATTTTAATCATGTTATAGTATATTATAAATGTGTTGATGTGTTTTATTATAATATCAACCGTTAGTTTTCTTATCAATGATGATTATAATTTCTCACTCTTTTTCTTTAAGGTATGCTTGGTATGGGGTAATTTCAAGGCAAATTTTACGGGATAAAAATTTATCCTTTTAAATTGTGTTTGGTTCATCGGGAATCAGGTGGGAGCACTTTTAATGGGGATAAAATCTCACCGTATTTTAAGGGCAAACATTATTCCGATTTATACTAGCTAGGGAAAATTTTCAAGAGATACTCAGACTCATTGAATCTGTAAAGATTATAATTTTCCCCCTTTCACTTGCATCTCTATCTGGCATTCATTTCTTTGAATGATGGTTGCATGGACGACACAACGGAACGAAGGACGTGAGGAACTGTACAGGACTTCCTCTTTCTCTATTTGGCTCACCAACTCTTCCTCTTCTCTCTTTTTCGCCATTGAAATATTGAAATTCAACCATCATCATCATTCTAGTTATTGGCAAAGCATTGAGCCATGGGGTTGAAGAGACCAGGAAGGTCATGAACACAACTACGATGTAAACGAGTCGAGTCAAGCCGATCACTTGAATATCAGACTTAACTTGTGAAAAAAAAAGACTACTCAAATTTGATTTATTTATTTAAACGAGTCAAATTTAAAGTTTAACTTTGGCTTATTTAACTTGTTTATAACTTGATCATTTTTTTTTTTTTTTATCAAATCTCTCTATGAAATATTTAAGTTTATTGATTTAGTATTTAGTAAACATCTTTATTTTAATTAGAAGATAAAGTAAAAAACTAAAAATAGAAATTAAAGCTTTTTAAATTCATATCCATTACATAAATAAATTCATAACCTTTTTATGGAAGCTTTTACTTAGTAATAATAACAAATAAATTATTATTATTTATATTTTTTATTTAAAATTATAATTTTTTGTGATTTAATTTTTATTATATATATAGAATCAAAAATATACACACACACATATATGAGTTTTTAATGTCAAGTTTGTAAAGTTTGAACTTGACTTATTTATATAATTGATGTTAAGTTTAAGCTTAACCTTATTTGTTTAGTTAAACAAATGAGTCCAATCAAACATTTAACAAGTTGAATTCGAAATAGTTCACTAATGACTTAACTCATTTACATTCTTACATGTAATTGTGTGCATAGACTGTGTGAAGTATGTAAATGTTGAAGAGACAGTGAAGATGGTGGATGTCGAATTTGGCAAGAGACTTGGCTCCAAGAACATTGCAATAGATCTCATCCTCCATTGAAGCTGGAGTTTTGAGTTTCAACAAATAATCATAAATTATGAAATATAATAATATTTCTTTTACATAATATTTATTTGTGTTTGTACCCAGCACTCTTTAAGTGAAAAAGAAAATTTACTCCTAAAACCTTTATTTTATTAAAAAAAATTCTATTAAAATTTTTACCCTTGAATTTTAAACACATACCAAATATTGCCTTAAAGTGAACCCTTCAATTTAGAAGAGTAAAATCGGACTAATGTAATAATAGTTGAGAATATCGTTGGACCAAATTGTTAGGAAGAACAATGCCTTTTAAAATTTAAAAAAAGAAGAAGAAGAAGAGAAAACTCTTCGTATCATTTTCTCCCATCAGCTTCGCCATGTAAGATCTGGTTTGCTCAAAAGCACTTCACTTGCTTTTTAACCTGAAGTCAGGAAGTTCCAATGTTTTCAGTAGTGAACCCACATGAGCTAGAACTGGGCTGGATGTGATCAATTTGACAATTCTAATTATATGTGTATATAAGAACACAAATTTGCCCCTTGCGAACTATTAATCTATATGCAGTTTATTCTTTAAATGTGTCATGTATCTACTTTTGTACAACTAAGTCTGTTCAATACTTTATTTACTTGTATACCAATTAGTACTTCAACTCCGTGTTTAGAATCTTTAAAATGAAAATAAGTTCTTGAAAAAAAATTCATTTCGAATGATAGTACGTAGTTTGAAATTTAATTCGTTTAGAATTTAAAGTGTACAATTGTACAACCCTAAGATTTTAATGTACGTACATATTTAGTAATTTGGAAAGGAAAATGTTAATTTCATTATATTTTTTTACTATATTTTTTATGATTATAATTAAGTAAGAGAAAAAAAAATATAATAAATTATATGAAAAGTAGTGTAAAAAATAATATAAAAAAGGTAAAATAGGTTAATTTTTTTATGTCCACTATATTCATTCTACTAATTAAATTATGTCATATGTATATTTTTTAAAAAAGCAAACAAGAGAAAAAATATTAATGAATATATGTCATAACTTGATTAGTGGAATAAATGTAATGAATATAAAGAAATAAATTTAAGTTTTATCTTAAAAAAATATGATAAGAATATCATTATTGATTTGAAAATGAATAATTTTAAATCTTCCTACACAATATTTCTACTAATTTTTATAATTATTAAATGAAGAAATTATTAAATACTTTTTATGTTTTTAAGACATTAAATATATTTATTTTTTTATTAAATATTTTTTATTTAGTATTAAGAGGATTATATATAGCAAAACTCTTTGAAAATAATAAGATGCTGTTAATTTGAACTGAAGTTTTGTACTGCTTGCCTTAAATTAGAATGGTGGTTAGTGGAATTGAATAAGTGTGGTGAAGCATTAAATAAACGAAGAACCACACACAGTGAGTGCTTTTATTGCTGCTAATTAAAGTGATATTGAATACTGATTATTGGGTTAATCAAAGGGTCTCTCCCTTGGCTCTCAAACACTGGAAAATTCTTGCTATGAATTATGAACACATCATGAATTATAATAGCTAATTATTTATTAACTATTATAATTAACTATTGATTAATGATATATTAATTTTATTAGCAAGTGTAGTCCACTTAGCGTTTACCAAGTTTATACACAAGTATTTATCCTCAAACCCCTGGGTAAAAGTTTTCTGATGGCTGCCGTCTAAGCAATTAAAACCAATAAGGCTAAATCCTGAAGAAGTAAACAAAAATGCTACATTACGATGTTATAAACTATTATTAATTATAATATAGGACTCAAATCTCCTGTCTCTTTTCTCTATCTCCCATCCTGTTCCAAGTTTTGACAAGTAAGAAAAAAATATCATGTCATTTATATTGGAATCAATCAAACCACTTAACGTCGTTATCTTGTCCATCCTTCTCTCAGTTTTCAAACCCCAACAAGAATTACACTCTTGCCGCACAGCATTCAAGGATCCACCGATCTGGTTTTTCTCTACACTCAAAAGCAATTTCCAAATGCCCAACTTTACATACATGTCCACAAGATTGGTTTGAATTACTACATCCATGGCAGTCTTTCTCCAAATTAAATGCCGATTAATTGAAAGCCCTATTTGGAGTTGGACCATCCCTGGCCTAAGATATAATAGGCTTATCGTAGACCTATATAGGCTGACCATACAAACTAACTATTAGGTAGGTCCATTTTGAAATAACAGGCTTAGTAGTAATCAGGTCAACCCGATCGAGGTCTTGCTTGTAGGATTCGACTAGTCTATGCTCGAACGAGAAATAACTCGTTAAACACGTGCTTAATATGATTCCCCAACGGTTACTAGCCGGCCAACACCATCATGACCAATGATTGTGAATGGTTCATGCCTTAATGACTGGGCATATAACGAATCCTAAAGCTCAGAGTGCTAAATGTCTTGAATGACAGGTATCTGAGGAGTCAGTGCTCAGATCATCTATATAAACCGGTCGGGCAATCTAGACTGGGCATGTTTCATTTTTACCCATACACTCATACCGACCATACTTTGTGATCATCTTGCTGACCTACCTAAGTGTCATTGACCTTGCTGTTGCCTCACTCGTAGGTCTCCAGCGAGTCCCTTTCTTACCTACCGAACTATACCGACCTAGGTCCTGTTCAGTATCTGGAACATTTGGCGCCCACTGTGGGGCACAGGTAAAACTTTCCTACCTTACAACCAACCAACTTTTCCTTCACCACAGTTATCTTGCCAACTTCACCTTCATCGAAGTCATCTTTCCAATGAATTATGGCCACTAACGAAAGCAACGTCGACAACGGAATCCACCAAGAGAGTCCTCAGCCCAACCTCATTGAAATGTTGATACAGGCCATCAGAGATATTCACAGCCGAATCGATCAAATAACTAACAAAGATCAGCCACGTGCGGAGCCTGAAAGGGAGCCTAAAATGGAGATTGAAAGGAGGCCTGAAGAAAACACTACGAATAGAGAAGCTCACCGACAGACAAGTTATCCTCCTCCAATTGCTGACCATCCTTTCTCCTATTTCATAATGTCGATTCCCCTTCCAGAAGGTTTCCAACTTCCGACCATGGAGCTTTATGATGGGACGACCGACCATCAGGAGCATCTTACAATGTTTAATTCGATGATGCTCTTGAATGGGGGAACCGACCCTATCAAATGCCGAGCTTTCCCGACGACCCTAAAGAAATCAGCGTTACTTTGGTTCTCGAGCCTTGAAGCAAATTCAATTTATGATTTCGTAGAATTTTCAGCTAAATTTCTTAACTATTTTTCTACTAGCAGGACTCACCAAAAGACTTCGGCTAGCCTTATCAACTTGAAGCAAGGTCGGGATGAATCACTCAAGGAGTTCATGAGGAGATTTGGTGAGGAAGCAGTTCAGATCAAGGATCTTAACCCTGCTGTGTCTCTACATGCTATCATGGCCGGACTGCGACCAGGACCCTTTGCAGATTCTTTGGCCAGAAAACTACCTGTGGATTTGGATGATTTGAGAACCAGGTCTTTGGGGTACATAAACATGGAGGAGATTGCAACCGCAAGAAGACAAATGGAGCAGGAGCACTTAGGATCCGAAGCAAGAGGAAATTCAAGTAATCCTCAAATTTCTATCCGACCGAGTTTTCAAGACCGACCATATGGAGGACGAGGAACAAATCAAAGGGATAGACCGTTGAGAGTGGAGGAAAAAATTGACTGATTTGATTGTGCTCCTTGGGTAGCTTTAAGCCATCCACAACCTCGGTATGATGTATATACACCGCTGACCACCTGACGGGAGCAAATATTCTGGGATGTCTATAACACTAGTATTATCCAGCATCTAAAGAGTGCAGAACAGCCGAGGGAGCAGGTCAATGTTGATAAAAGCAAAAGGTGCGATTACCACAAAAGGTATGGGCATACGACCAAGGAATGCATTACCTTAAAGGATAAAATTGAACAACTCATCCGAGAGGGTCAAATTGAAAAATACGTCTACCAACGTAAAAGCCGAAGCAGAAAAACGAGGGAAGGAAACCAGTCCAGGCGAAGGAGTCTGAGCCCAGGAGAAAGGGGCAAAGCAGTCGCGATGACTTCTGATTCCAGAGATCAGGTGATCATGGGAGTCATAGATTGAATAGCCGGTGCGTTTGTAGGAGGTGGAAGCTCAAATTCGTCTCGAAAGCGTTATATTCGAGCTGTAATGCCAGATTTTTCCACTGGGTTTTACCTGGAAGGTTTTAATAATGCACATCTTAATTTCATAATATTATTAATAAAGTTATTTTCCATTGTTGTCTAAATTAGAATAAAGTTTTTAATTCCTATTCTGCTTAATCCGACCGAGGTCATGAAAACGACCCAGCACGGTAAATCTAGCCGAGGTCATGAAGAAGGCCCAGCCCGATAAATTCAGCCGAGGTCATGAAGACGGCCCAGCCAGTAAATTCGACCGAGGTCATGAAGAGGGCCCAACCCAGTAAATCTAGCCGAGGTCATGAAGATGACCTAGTCTGGTAAATCCGACCGAGGTCATGAAGAGAGCCCAGCCCGATAAAATCGGCCAAGGTCATGAAGATGACTCAGCCCGGTAAATTCGGTCGAGGTCATAAAGACGACCCAGCCTGGTAAATCTGGCCGAGGTCATAAAGATGGCCCAGCCCGATAAAATCGACCGAGGTCATGAAGACGACCCAGCCTGGTAAATCTGGTCGTGGTCATGAAGACGACCCAGCCTGATAAATCCAGCCGAGGTCTTAAAGACGACCTAACCCGATAAAATCGGCCGAGGTCATGAAGACTGCCCAGCCCGATAAAATCGGTCGAGGTCATGAAGACGACCCAACCCGGTAAATCCGGCCGAGGTCTTGAAGATGGCCCAGCCTGATAAAATCAGCCGAGGTAATGAAGACGATCCAGTCCTGTAAATCCTGCCGAGGTCATACCCTCTTGATCCATTTCTCATTCGACCATTCTTAAGCTCGGCCTATCTTTACAGATGACCAAGCTGAGGGGCTATGGACCATCTCTAGCCTAAGATATAATAGGCCTACCGTAGACCTATACAAGCCGACCATACAAACCATCTGTTAGGTAGGCCCATTTTGGAATAACAGGCCCAGCAGTAGCCAGGTCAACCTGACCGAGGTCTTGCTTGTAGGATCCGACCAGTCTATGCTCGAACGGGAAACAACTCGTTAAACACGTGCTTAATATGATTCCCCAACGGTCACTGGCCGGCCGACACCATCATGACCAACGATTGTGAACAGTTCATGCCTTAATGACTGGGCATATAACGAATCCTAACGCTCAGAGTGCTAAATGTCTTGAATGACAGGTATCCAATGAGTCAGTGCTTAAATCATCTATATAAACTGGTCGGGCAATCTAGAATGGGCATGTTCCATCTTTTCCCAAATACTCATACCGACCATACTTTGTGATCATCCTGCTGACCTACCTAGGTGTCATTGACCTTGCTGTTGCCTCACTCGTCGGTCTCCAGCGAGTCCCTTTCTTACCTACCGAACTATACCGACCTAGGTCCTGTTCAGTATCCAGAACAGGAGTGTTCCAGGTTTACACTAGCTTGAACCAAGCCCCAGCATGATAAAGGCATCTTTGGTACCTCTTTTTGAATTTTCGTATAAACATCAATATTTAAGAGTTGCCCGATTACACCGAGCTTTAAAGCGACTAGACGATGTGACATTCTTAATATATGAGATTTTAATTCTAGTATTATGTTAGATTTTAATTTTAAATTAATTAATATTAAATAAAAATTTTTAATAAATATATAAATTACTTTTAAAATATTAAGATAAATAATATAAGACTCTTAACAATTGTTCAGCAAATTACATCATTCTTGTGCATTTGTAAAAAACTTCCATTGCTTCGTCCATCTCTTAACAGTTGGCATACAAATTCAGTAGGGGTGTAAATTGGTTCGAATAATCGACCAATCCGATCAATCCAAACCAAACCAATTAAATTAGTTCAGTTTGGTTTGGGTATATTAATTGGTTTGGGTAAAATCCAAACCAATGAAATCTTAATTGGTTCGGTTCTCGGATTTAAAATTTTAAAACCAAACCAAACCGAACCAAATCAAACCATATATTTATATATTTTATTTTTAAAAAAAATTTATGCTACAACATTTTTTGGTTACTACTTATTTTTTTGATTTTTTGTAATACTTTCTCAGTTTCCAACCCCTAAAACGTCGTTTTCGTTCAACACAGAAGACTAGAAAACTTCTCTGTCAAAATATTCGGTTATGCTCACCGGCACTGCAGTTCTGATCAGGAATATGCTATCAGGTGTTATTCCAAAAACTCTTGGAGAGGTGAAAGGTTTGAAAACTTTGGATCTTTCCTTTAACCAACTCTCTAGATCCATTCCTATTGAATTTCAAAATCTACATGTCATTCAGCTTTTGAACCTCTCTTATAATGATTTAGAAGGAACCATTCCTAATGGTAGAGTTTTCCAAAATCTTTCTGTTGTCCATTTAGAAGGCAATAAAAAACTTTGCTTGTATTTTGCATGTGAGCTTCATGGTCATGGAAGAAGGCATGTCAGACATTACATCATCATAGTCACAGTGGTAACACTGATACTATGTCTGATAATTTGCTTGCTACTATACATAAAGAACAAAAAAGTGAAAGTAATAGCAACAACATCATCTAAACTTGAAAGTTTGGAAACGATGAATTGACTTTAAATATTCTAGTATTGACTTTAAAAACAATGAATTTCTGACTCTAGTTTATGAATACTTAAGTAATGGAAGCTTAGAAGATTGGATTAAGGGGAAGAGAAAGCATGCAAATGAAAATGAGTTGAACCTTATGGAGAGACTGAATATAGATATTAATGCTGCTTGTGCATTGGATTACCTGCACAATGATAGTGAAGTTCCTATTGTGCATTGTGATTTGAAGCCCAACAACATTCTCTTGGATGAAAATATGACTGCAAAGGTTGGAGACTTTGGATTCGTTAAGTTACTGATTGAAAGTTCAACTAATCAAGTTTCCATTAGCTCCACTCATATCTTTAAGGGTTCAATTGGTTACTTATATACCTCCAAGTTAGTAGTCTCACAACTTTCTCTTAATTGAATAATAGTAGTATACAACTTGCCAAGTTAAATCTCTCTTGAAGAATTTTTTAACTTATTCAAATATAATTTCTTAATACAAATATAAATATGTTTCTTTATTCCCTCTTTATGAATTTTTTAATACATATTATGAAATGAAGCATGAAATAATTATTAGTGTTAAAATCAATAAGTTTGATTCTATTTCTAAATTTTTTTCATAGATTTATTATGTATTTTTTTGTTATGAAAAGCTAATTATTTAGTTAATTTTTATATTAAAAAAATGGTCAACCCGATCACTCGAACCAAACTAATTTATAGATGTTCAGTTCAATTTGGTTCGGATTTGACTATCAAAAAATATGAAAATTGAACCAAATCAAGTCAATTAATTTTGATTAGTTCAGATTTATTTTCCCTAAAAAATCAAATCAAACCACTCACTTACACCCCTAAAATTCAGTACTGAAGACCCAACAAAAATACATAATGGATAATACCAAAAATCCACTACTTTGATATCAGCCACTTTTGTGGGGCCTATTTTTGGCAACTAGTCGTTGGTTGTGCAAACGAAATTGAAGATGTAGTACATCCAAGTGATAGTAGTTGAACATTGTGATTTGCAAAAGGAAAATGATCAAATTCTCCTTTTCCCTTTCCATTGTCTCTTTGCAATTTTGGGAGATGCAACTAAAAAATTACGGTAAAGTTGGAACTTGGAAGAACAGAGGGTGATGCAGGGGTTGGAGGAGATAAGACTGAACAGATTTTAAATTTAAGTGACGTGGCATTTTTTTCTACTTCGCAAAATTTAACTGGTGGGATAGGAAGGGAGAAGGGACAGGAGATTTCAATCCTACAATATAATGCATGAACCTGTCATGCAAGAATCAAGATTCATGGGGAGAAGAAAAATGAACAAGTGGCATTATTAATTATTTGTAATTACCAATTAAATGTTCGGCCATTAGTAAATCTACGTGTCTTAAAATGGATGGCATATAAGGAATATCTAGAGACGTGAAAGAAAGAGAAGCAGGCTTTACAAATAGGGAATGCCCTAAAAATTGGAGCACCTCCATTTCGATGTATTCATGTACACCGAAGCACACTCTCGGAACATGCACTGACGTTTTCTAAACAAAATTTTTGGCTTTGCTTTGAGTACTTGCGGATTTGCGACAAAATGTTGAGACAAGCACTGTTCGCATGGCCTGCCAAGGCAAGTAACAAAATCTTTGAGCTTGTCTTCACTCCTAGGACCAGGTCCACAACTTTTAATAATTTATTAGAATGAACTTTTCATAAAATTCACCATTGAATCAAAACTTTGTATCATGTGCATTATGCTTATATAGTTTTAAATTAATTCAAGATTTTTTCTGAACTCCACTAAAATGTCTTAAAATTAATATATGATAATAGCATATTTTTCAAATAAACAAAAATATCAAGTAACTTATACCAAATGTATTCCTATTTAAATTCTCTAAAATTTGACATGCAATATCCACATAAAAATTAGATATGTTTTAATAGTTAGATTACTAAATAATTTTTTTACAAAAAAATTATTAAGTTATGTAAAACTGTTAATTATTGTACAGGTAATAATTGATATATTGCAAACAAGCGCTCAGATAATCTTTTTGGTACAAGTGTTCAAATAATCTTTTTGGTACAAGTGTTCAGTTAATTATATACAAAATTAATTTACAGGTAAGTTTAAGTGTGTAAAAATGAGTATAAGATAAGTGTGAGTAAAAAAGAGCATGAGGACAGAAGTTTCTACATTTGTTTCACTCGTGAAATGCCTATACAGTAGCAACAAATTTTCAATTTTAATTTGATAAAAAAAATTAAGTGGAAGGTTAATGGCAATGCAAAGTGGGAAACTTTTATATAAAACACACACAATTAATCTATCAAAAACACACAAACAGCTCATTATTCTTAAATTTATGTCATGGGGATTACCTTAATTTGTTCATATATACACTGTATGTGGACTCTTAACCAATTTCTTTTTTAGTTTGGTATGTTGAAAGGTGTAAACATTTGAGTAAGAGATGAAGCGAAGTGGTTTAGCAGAGAATCAAAATCTTAAATCATTATCGCATCCCAATCTCCAATATTAGAGCCGAGGCCACTTAAAGTTTTTTGGCAACATTTCCAATTAATTGATTTTAGTGGAGGTTGCATATTTGAGCTTTGTTTCTCAAGTATTTCCTTTGTATCCGTTTGTCAATTGGAATTGAACATAAAATTAGAATTTGAAATTAAAATTAGACTTTTTAATTTTAATTTTTATATTTGAAATATCATTTAGAATTATAATTTTAATTTTATAAACTAATTCCATAAAATTAAAAAATAACTAAATTAAATTTTTCTCAATTCTTAATTTATATCTTAAGAATTATTAATTTTATAATTTAAAAATTAATCTCTCTCTCTATCTCTCTCTTTACATTTATTTATGAACAATAATATTTATTGAGATTTTATATTTATATAAAAAATATTTTTATATTTATATAAAAATTATTATAATAGCTAAAAAAAAATCATGAAAATTTTCTTTATAAAAAAATATGACTATTTTATTATAAAATATTATTGTATGAATATTTTTATTAATTTTAATTTTGTAAATAATTTTTTAATATTTTAGATCATACATTTAAATAATAAAATTATAATTTAATTTAGAATTATAATTTCTTATCATAATTATTTGACAACCCCAAACATAAAATTTAAGATTCTGAACTAATTTTAATTTTGAAAAAATTGAGATTAAAATTAAAATTTATATTTCAATTCTAATTTCGTTATCTAAACGAACCCTTAGGTTTTTCTCTTTGCCCTAGTACTGCATCAAAAGTTGATGAAGTATATGAAGTGAGATGATTGTTTTGTTATAATAGTAAGAGGAGTAAATTTTAATTATAAAATTATATATATGATTAAGATTGAAACAAAAAGTCATATGATTTTTTTTTCAAATAATTATGTAACCTTTAAATATTTTTAATTATTCAACTGAAAAAAATATTTTTAATAATGATCATCCATATAAAATTAAATTATCAATATTTACAAAGCCATATTTTTTTTTTAAATTATAAGTTTTTTCAATCTATCCCTATATAACAAATGAGAATACATTATTTTGAAAGTGATTTAATCTCTTAATATACTCTCTCCATCTAAGAATGACATATGTCATTTTTAATTTTTTTCTTTTAAATTTCAAATTTAAATTATATTTTTAATTAATTATACATATCTCCTTTTAAAATATTTTTTCTCTTTTAATTTATAATTTTTAGATTCTATCTGAATAAATTAATTATACATATATTCTTTATAATTTTAAATATTTTTTAATTTATATTTATTTAGATTTTATATAAATTTTAAAAAATTCGTGTAATGCATAAAATACTTACTAATTGGATAAATTTTAAATAACACTGTATGATTTAATTTGCATTTTATTAACCGCCATGTGCATTTCACCCATTATCACTATTTTTAAATTCATTAATTGATAATGAAATAAATTTAAGAAGGCAGAGTAACACATTTCAAAATTATGAGGTAAAACAGATAAAAATAATTATGAGGTAATAAAAGTGAAAATGGTATGGGATCTTTTTTTTTTTTTTCAATTTCCCCTTTTGAATTATATATAAATTAGTGCATAAACCCCACAGATACTATTTAGTTACAATGAACGTACTTATTGTATCTACTGCTCTAACGTTTAGCAAACTTTCTTTTTAGAAGTTTTTAGTTATTTCTTTTTTGCATAAAATTATTTAGAGTAAAAAGTGTATGGTTCATTCTAAGGTTAAGATAACCTCCAGAATCAACAAGCAATTACAAATATTTACATATAACTTATCAATAATGGACATTGGACCGTGGTAATATTCGAACCTCTATTAATATAGTTTTTAATTATATTTCATATAAACATTAAAACGTAAATCATGTGGTACGTAATTAATCTTTCATATTAAAGCCCCGCAACAAAGTTTGACGGAGTCTTGAAAACATTGACAACGGTTTGAGAACGGTGGTAAATTGGTGCCTAAAGGCATGGGGCTCATGTGGCAGAGAAAGATTGCATTAAATACAAGAGGTTTGGTTCGAATTGAACTATTCATTTATTAAGAATTTTATAATTGTAGACATTAATGAGGTTGGCTTTCATCGTAACACTAGATGATAAGAAATTCTTACATATTGTTTGAATATTTTTTTATTAATAAAATAAAATAAAATAAGTGAGAATAGAGTAGAAAAGAAAAGAAAAAAATAGAACATTATTTTTATTTTTTTTGTTTGAAAGTTTCATTAATGGAACGGAATGAAATTATTTATGTGTTCTTTTTATTCTACTTCAATTTTGAGAGAATAAAATTGGGCATTTGAAGAGAAAAAAAAAAAATAATTCCTCATGTGTTCTGTTTTTTTTATATATTTTAAAACTTTCAAATATAAAAATTTATTTTCTTATTTTCGTTCGCTTCATTTTCTTTTTGTTCGTCTCATTACTTATCATCTAAATATAGTGTTAATAATTGCTCTACGAAATTTTTTTCAATATATTATTAAATTCATGTCACATCAATTTTAAAAATTATTATTATATCTTATTTTAATCATATTTTAATATTATTCAATAATATAGAATAAAATATTTCTTTTACTTCAAAACATCTAAGAGTCTCTTATGTATGAATTGTACACGAGGCGGATGAACAGCGGGGGGAAAATGGTGCCCGATAATTTCGTATGGGCATGAAAGTGAACTTTTCATAGAATTAGGCAAGTGTAATTTATTCGTCCTATATATAACATGAATTGTTTATACTTAATGTATGGCCGAATAGTGGATATTCGGGTGAAGGGGAAATTGTTTCTTCACAGAGGGGGTTCAACAACCAACTACTTTTATTTTTCTTGGCCAACAAATGCTGTTAAATGAAACAATCAATTCCTTTTATCTGTTATCTCTCTCTCTTTTTCTCTCTCTTCCTCTGCCTGTCTGGTTTTGTGTTGAAGTTTTAATTTAAGAGAGGCAATCCCACACGCTTTCATCAAACGAAACATAACTAAAGGAGGGGTGGTTGCCCTCCGAGGAGTGCTTGTGTCCACTTTCTCTTAAGCGGATATATGCCAAATATGCGAACATCCTATTTTGTTGCCTTTGCAAATTTTAGTACCTATCATTGGCTCAACATTTCATTTGGCCGTTGATTCTTCCTAAATCCTAATGGCATTCTCAACTCTACTAAGGAGGATACATACATGATCACACATTCAGATCATCATCATCATCAGCCTCTCATTAATCAATAACTTGCTTCATTTCCTTTCTCTTTTTTTTTTCTTTGTTTGTGTGATCTGCATGCAAATGGATGTAATGGGAAAAAAAACTAGATCTGTTCTAACACTAAGTGGCAGAGTAGTGAATGAGGCAGTGAGCTTCATTGTATTCTGTGCCCTGGACCTTGTTGATTTTCTGCTGTGTTTTCTTTTCAAAGCCGTGGACATGTTGATTGAGGCTGAGTGGAAACCCTGCTACTGCACTTCAGCAAAGGAAGCCATCACAAGCAGTGGGAAGATCTTGGTCTCGGAGCAAGGTGGGGAATCCAAGATCGTTTCCCTTAGCTCAACCAAGTTGCAGTTGGAGGATATCTCCGACACCCTTTATTCTCGTCCTTCTTTGGTGTCTGAGGTGTCAAGGGTAACCCTGAATGAGCTTAAACGGCTCAAGTTGGAGGACCCCATTCTACAACAACAATCCAATAAGAGAGGGACCTCACGTTGCTCAGCATTCACGGTGAACACCACCATCGTGGAAATGCTTCAGGGTAAAATTGGAAGGCAGGAGGCTCATCCCATTCCAAGATGGTCTGACTGTGATTGCAAACTATGCACAAGTTGGATCTCATCTTCATCCTCAACTACTAGTACTACTAGTAAAGCCACTCTCTTTGTAAAGGCACAAGGCCCCAGCATAGGTAATTCATTATTAGAAATGTTAAATTTTCATACTCATTATAGATTGGTTAACCAACTAGTAATATTAGTAACAAATTACTAGTTAACCAGTCTATACACTTTACCTATAACGTATTATTAGTTTCTTAATTTCTTAATCAATCTAATCTATACATCTTGTTAACGAATAATTGAGTCATCATATAAAAATTATGTAAAAAATATGATGTGGCATGTCATGGCAATGCTCAATTATTCAATGTTAATGTGTGTGTGTGTTTGTGTGTAAATGTGTAACAGATGAAGCACAAGAAGATGTGCTATTCATACATGGGTTCATTTCATCATCATCATTTTGGACGGAAACATTGTTCCCAAATTTCTCGAGTGCAGCAAAGTCAAGTTATCGGTTATTTGCGGTTGACTTACTTGGTTTTGGGAGGAGTCCAAAACCGAGTGACTCGCTGTACACATTAAGAGAGCATTTAGAGATGATAGAGAGGTCTGTGCTGGAGGCCCACAAGGTGAAATCCTTCCACATCGTGGCACATTCTTTGGGATCCATTTTGGCTCTCGCCCTTGCCGTCAAACACCCTCACGCTGTCAAGTCCCTTACCTTGCTTGCCCCAGTAATTATGTTCCATCCCCATCATTCTTATATTATTATTTTTTTTTTTTATAAATTTGATGAATATTATTTAATGAATTTAATTGATATATGTAATGTCAGACTAATGGAATTTTATACTAGCAGTGACAAATCATTATTTATTGTTATTTTTTTTAGTAATTAAAATAAAAATAAATGTTTGAAAATATTAATAAATATCAGTGTAAACCTCCTTAATTCTTATTTAATTTAATTAATGAATTTTATTGTGACTGAAATTTATGAAATGGGTGAACAGCCCTTCTATCCAGTACCAAAGGGTGAAGCACAGGCGACACAGTATGTGATGAGGAAGGTTGCTCCAAGGCGCGTGTGGCCACCCATGACGTTTGGAGCGTCCTTAGTGTGCTGGTACGAGCACATAACTCGGATGGTTTGCTTGCTCATTTGCAGGAACCACCGCCTCTGGGAATTTCTAATCAAGCTCCTCACTCGAAACAGGTAAAAACTCACATCACATCTTCTTTTGTTTCTGTATATGTATGTACGTATGTATGTTTCTTCTTAATCACTGATCAACCACGCAGCTACTCATTTCATCAGTTTCAGTCTTCTGGTCTTCCAAGTTTCATCCATGTTTAGTTGGCCCATTTTTGACTTTCACTTTCTGTTTCTTTCTTCTTTTTCCTTAGTATTTTCTGAAGGCCCTATATGTAAATGGATTTTTACATTTCTTTTCTTTCTTATGCTTTTTAAAATTTATTTTTGAGTAAATTATACTTATCTCCTTCAAGTTTGATAATATTACACTTAATCTTAATTCTTTTTTAAAAATAACATTCACTTTTATTATTTGATCAAATTACATAATTGTATAAATATTATCGTTAAAATCTATAAAATTTTTAATATTTATAATTATTTATGAAAAAAATATTTTTTAAATATTATTATGTATAAATATTATCGTTAAAATCGATAATATTTTTTATCAATTAAAATTTAATAACATTACTAGTTAAAAAATATATATATTTTTTCAAAAGACTTCTTACACACTCAGATAGAGAAAATTGTAAAAAAAAGTTTTTTTTTATAAAAAAATATTATTAAAAATAAATATTACTAATTAAAATCAGTAAGATTTTAAGATATCTGTGATTATTTTTAATATACATAATTTTTCATAAATAACTGTGAATGTTAAAAATTTTATAGATTTTAACGATAATACTTACACAATTATGCAACTTGATCAATTAATTGAGTGATGAGTGTCATTTTTAAAAAAGAATGAGATTGATATTTTTTTTAAAAAAAATATTTTTTTATAAATAACTGTGAATCTAAAAACTCGATAAATTTTAAGCGATAATATTTACATAATTATGTAACTTGATTAATTAATAGAGGTGAATGTTATTTTTAAAAAAAAATGTTATTCAGTGTAATATCATCAAATTTAAAAAAGAAAAATAAGTGTAATTTATTCTTTATTTTTATTGCAGATAAAAATAAGAAGAATTCAAATTAAAAAGTATTCTCACATATCAATTTATCATACAAATAAATAGACACAAAAAATAAGTAGTAATACATGCAGTATCTTATTGATATTTATTATTTATTTGTAAATATTTTTAATAAGAGTTTATTTTTAAAAGATTATTGTAAACATAATTATATATGTTAATGGAAAATCATTATTAGATGCTCCTCGAATCTCGGACACTTGAAAATCTATCATGATGAAATACTCCTTTTATGTTTTCTCTCTTTACGTTGTTTTTTTAATGAATAATAATATTTGTACAAACTTTTACTCATACGTTTTTTATACACTCATGCAAATTATAAGATTAAACATTGGTCTTACTATATAATTTTAGATAATGTTACTTATACACATAAAATCTCCTTTATGATGCACATTTCCTTTTATATATGAGATCATATAAAAAAAAAATTATGTACAACTAGCATTTCTTATAATTTTTATAAAATAACATAAAATACTTTATACAGTATAAGTTGTCTTTTTAATTCTTTAAATCGTACGCCTGTGCTACAGTTGTTGAAAACTGTCTATTTCTTTAAAAATATCAAAAAGTTTGATTATTACATAAAGAAAACATTATGCACATTAACATAGTTTGATTTATATAATCAACTTTATTTTAAAAAATTAATTTTGATATTTTATTATAAATATATATATATATATTTTTTATATTTTATTTAATATTATTTATTATATTTATTTTATTTTTATTTTTTTAATTATATATTTTTAAAAAATATATACGACACCCACACTTCTTTTAAAAAAGAAATATAATATATATTTTTTAAAATTATTATTATTGTGCAAAATTTTAAATAAATAAATAAATAAAAATCAATCGTGACATTAGACATCATTGCATCACAAAATCGTAGGTGTACTTTAAGCCACATGTCACGTCTTGCTCGAGTCGTATTAAGAGATAGGGACTGGATCTTCTTTTTAGTCTACGAGTAATTTGAGGACCACGCATCTTCAAATACAATAATAATATTTTTATCATAATAAATATATATATATATATATATATATATATATATATTTATATTTTTTAATATTATTCATCGTATTTATTTTTTTTTTTATTTTTTTCACTTATTCACATCTATTTAAAAAAATGTAAAAAGTAGTGTCAAAATAAAAATTACGTAAGAACGTCATTTTCACTTCAAATATGTGGATTTAAAATTTTTTCAATTTTTAAATTTTCACGCTTTAAAAATTGGTAGACCAATTTTTTTTTCCCAATTTTTATAGTTCGGCATATACAGGAGTTGAGACTTTTTTTGATAGACACATTCTACTACAAACATTAAAATTAATAATCAATATATGTAAAGTTGTATAATTCACGTTAAGTACGCATTTATCTTTAAAATTATCTTTACATATATTAACTATTCACTTAAATGTTTACGTTACTCTATATAGCGGATCCTACTGTTCTTAGCTGCCATTCTAATATTCTATCCTATCTCAAAATTGTAAAATCGAGTATAAAGGCATGAACAATTAGCTTAAAACAAATTTCTTACTTTATTGTTTCGTACTCTTTCTCTTTTTCTTCTTATCTTTTGACTATGCCATTTTAGGGTACTATGTACTGATTGAATTTAAGATTCCTGCCCCCTCTGCTTGGGGATCACAAGTCAAATGTGTCTGAGACTGGGCGTAGTAGATGGAGTCAGGTGGCTATGGTTGCATTAATTAGTGCCCTTTTATTGATTCTGGGTTTGCTGGCCATGAATGAGATTCATTTCAAGAGTGTGTTGGTGACAGAGACTTTTTATCTAACGTGATATTTGTTATTAATGCACTCCAACCTCTAACAGGGTCAGGACATTCTTGCTTGAAGGATTCTTTTGCCACACCCATAATGCAGCCTGGCATACTCTACACAATATTATTTGTGGAACTGCGGGAAAAATTGGATCATATTTGGAGGTCATAAGAGAAAACCTCAACTGTAAAGTTACCATATTCCATGGCAAAGATGATGAGGTTATCCCAGTTGAATGTAGCTATGAGGTCCAAAGAAGAATTCCTCGTGCCCACGTCAGAATTATTGACAACAAAGATCACATTACTATTGTTGTTGGAAGACAGAAAGCCTTTGCTCGAGAACTGGAGGAGATTTGGAGCACTACAAATAACTAGAAGAATAAGCTGCATGTCGTGCAAATGCACTTACGTCCAGCAGTACTTGATTAAATTTCTGTTCAAACTTCTTCCCCCCCCCCCCCCCTTGTCGAGTATTGTATCTTTTCTCATAAGTCACATGTCGCATGAACTAAAAATTGTTCTCCAAAATAAAATACCAAGTGCAATAATTAAACTATTCAAATGATATCTGTTCAAACTTCGGCCTTCGAACTGGCCGTTTTTCCTTGTCCACGGCAAGGCCCATCGAAAAACAATTATTCATGACAACGAGCTTGTAGTTAAATTGACATCGGCCCCATCTCTAATGATGGAATGTGATAATTAGGAATGTTAAAAACTCCACTGGCCTACTAACCTATCTTGACCCAAAATTAATTGAGACAAATTTAGGTTTTAAAATTTAAGCTTAATATTTTTGAGTCGAGTTTGAATTATGCTTCAGGTCATTCTAATCTAGCATGGTATCTCACATTATTTTAAAAAATTATATTTTTTTACAATAAGTTGTAAATAATAAGATTTTTTGACTTAAATTAATTTTGCATAACATAATAGCATATTGATATTATTTGTTCTGAAATGTATATTGTAAAATAGATTTAATTATGATACACTGTCAGTATAAAAAAATTTTACACTATCAACCAATCATACATTGTCACATCATTAAAAAATATTTGACTCTCATAACAACTACTTTAAAAGTCACACTTGATGATGTATGATTGGTTGATATCGTAAAAACTTTACATTGATAGTGCATCACAATTAAACTCAAAAAACAAGTTTAGACAAAATGTAGTAGACCTACCTGTGAAAAATCATGGTACCAAACCCTATTTGCTAGGAACCAATGTGTGTTAGGGGTTGTGGTAAGCCACGACATAAGTATCAGGAATGTAACCAGAATAAAGGGGCGAAACCTAACTCCAAAATACAAACTAAAGGAAGAATATTCACTCTGAGTGGAGAAAAGACAACTCATTCTCCCAATCTGATATAAGGTAAATGTTTAACCAAAAATTATTTTTTAATTGTAATGTATGATTCAGGAGTCTCGCACTCCTTTAGTTTCCTACTTCTATAATTTTATGATTTAACTTTGTATAGTATTCAAATTTGTATATTAAGTCTACATATTGAGTTGACCCAATTTCAACCCGATTATTATCAAGTCATATCCAAGTCAAGTTCGTGTAAAAAAAAAGTCTTGATCAAACTATCAAATCGTGTTTGGGTCAAGCCAAACGGTCCCATGAATACACCTAATGATAATAATGTTAAAAAAACACAATAAAAAACATAATATTTAACTTGGTTTGGTCCCTCTAATTAATCTAGTCCACAAACTTAGAAGATAAAAAAAAAAATACTCTCCATAAATATCAAGGTGCTCAAACTAATTTTTTATATAATATAATTTAAAATATTAAAATCAAATCAACTCACAAATTCATTTTTAATACTTTTTTTTGTTGATATTTGCTTTTAAAAGTAGATTTTTTTTAAGTTATTAAATTTATATTAAGGTAGATGTGTCAAAGATATAGTAGAATTAAATCTCTATCCTTCCATAAGCATGATTTGACTATCGAACTCAACTCTTTCTCAAAAACCGGTTTTATTTTAATATAAAAAAATCAATTATTTTCCAAAATAAAAATTGACGATAACTCCCTAAAATTTTTAAAAAAATGTAGTTACCTCTCATAACGTTTATCTTTAATCCATGTTTAGTTGGCCCATTTTTAACTTTCAGTTTTTGTTTATTTTGCATAGTCTTTTCTTGTGGCCCTATCTGCGAATGCCTTGCAATAAACCCCACCACTTTCAGTTTAGAGGGTAGGTTTGGTTCGACTAGCTCCCCGGCAACGCCTGAAATGGCACGTAATGGATTTTCGATGGACGCTAATCATAGATCCCATTTTTAATGCTTAGACTTCAGAAAGTACACGAGTGTGAAATGCCAAACTTAAATGTTATACAAACTAAGAACCATTATAATCCTCAATCAATAACAGCTGCCAATCAGTAATTATCCTATATAATTTTCTTCGCAAAGCTACTACAGTTGCTTAAAAGTACCTGTCCTAGTATACTCCTCTCAAAACCAGTGAGAGTGTAAAACTAGACTATCGCATTCCAGGTCCCAGCGGCTAAGGGTAGTTTCTAAACTAGTATTCCCTAATGAAATCCAATTTTACATTCTTTCTTGCTCTCTAACTGAATCCTTAGTCACTTCAAATTCTACATAACCTACTCAGTTCTGCCTCATGCATGAAAAAGGCACACCATACTTCTGGAAATATTTACACTTTTGATACAATGTAACATCACACCAAGCACTGGCAACCCATCCCCCACTAGACAAGGTCACAAGGACAGTAGAGTGAGGATCGACTGCAAGCCAAGAAGTCTAGATTCTTGCAAAAAATAAACCTATTGAGATATTAAGCCACCTGAAATTAGGCACTACCTGCCTCATCTGAAGTACTTCCTGCTCTGCCAACCTGAATTTCATCCTCACTAAACATGCTCTCTTCACTAGAATTGGAGAATGGACCAACATCCTCATCAGTTAGCGAGTCAGCTTTTTGTCTCCTCCTGACATCCTTTACTGTTTTTCCCTGAAGAGCCAGGCGCCTGCGTTTTCGAGCTTTACGCTTGCCTTTAGGGAACTCTTCTTTTTGCAACTCAAAGTTCTTCCCTTCAACCTCTTTTGCATTTCTTCCCTTGCCATATCCGTTATCATCAGATTCTTCAGCATCCGGCTTACGTTTTTTCCTATTAGAATTTGTCTGAAACATTGACTCACGTTCAGATTCAAAGCTTTCCAGAGAGTAAATACACTATCAATGTCATGGAAAGTAAATGGATTGCAAAGGAATGATCAGATGAATAAAAGAGTGAGCTTCTAATGAATCATATATCGGATGAATGCAATTGAACAAGTGAATATTGTTACAACTTACAATGATATTTCCACTACCAGTAGCTCATAAACATCACAATTGGGTCCCCATATTTTCTTATAGAGAAAAACCATTATTACACCCAAACTATACCTGGTCAGTCTTGGGGAACGATAAAGTCTAAACTTTTCTTTTTCCTGACTAGTGACTACTGGAATTCTGAGCTTCCTACAAAGGTCACCTAGACTACAAGGTACTGAGTATGTCCAATGACAATAAGTCAAAAGGACTCGTATATAAAACTTAAAACCTTCAATAGAAAAATCGGGAGATCATCAAATTGGTTGGTCACAGAATCATACAGCAGGTTACACATGGAAGACACATAGGCTCCATTTGGTGAACATGATAGGATAATGCATGATAGTATAAAGTAGTGGGATATGGCCTGATAATATAAAAGAGCTAATAAACTCTTATCATATTAGGTGTTTGGTAATTATTGTATAACTAAATTGATTGTAAATATAAATATTTCCCCTGACAAAATTATCCTGTGTAAAAAATAAAAAAAATCCTAGCCTTCTCTTATTTTCCAGAATCACTCCCATTCTGCACCAAGATTCAGATCTGGTTTTTTTTCCTTTTGCCCAAAGTCTAAATACAGATCTAGTCCCTTTCTAAATACAGATCTGTTCTAATTGCTCAAGTAAGTGGCAATGAGCCAGCAGACTGGTAACAAGAGGTGACGGAGCCAACGGCGGCACAAGGGCTCAATAGGTGTGTGGCATGGCTGTTGGCATACTGGTAATGGAGCCAACGGCGGCATGTGGTGGTTGACGAGAGTACACTGATGGTGGCACATCGTTGTAAGGGGCTCGTGGTGTGCAAACAGTGAGGTGGGTTGCAACAACGTTGGGTGGTGCAGTAACCACTTTTTCCGGTGATGGCAACATTCAAATCGGAACCGAACAAGGACAGTAACTCACCTAGTGACTGACGACGACGACATAGATGGTGCCAACCATCTTCTCCAGTGGGTTTCCGTCACAGTGCCGACGCCAGCCATCTTCTCCGTTGGCTCTCCGGCACATATTAGTAATTGATTACTAACTCCATTAACCATATATATGTTATTAACTAAAAATTCGTATACTGTTAATCAGATGTTAAAATATACAAAAATGCAGGGCAAATAGCAAAATTGCTATGGAATTCATGTTATCAACTACTTCAAACTTAGAATGTTATTGGCAGAATTGAGTAATTGACTGATAGAAATTGATTATTTTAGTTTTTACCCAATTTAAACCACTCGGATTTTAATCGGACTTAGTCGAAAAACATGATTGTACAATTTAAACCACTTGTGGTGTGCGAACGGTGAGGCGGGTGGCAACAACATTGGGTGGTGCAGTAACCACTTTTTCCGGTGACGACGACGTTCAAATCGGAACTGAACAGGAACGGTAACTCACCTAGTGACTGACGACAACAACATAGATGGTGCCAACCATCTTCTCCAGCAGGTTTCCGTCACAGTGCCGATGCCGGCCATCTTCTCCGATGGCTCTCCGGCACAGTGGCGACGGGGGTCTACCTCACTCTTGCCATTTGAGTGGTGCCAATGTTGGGTGTTGCAGAATCAGAGACGTGTACGGGGGAGATGGAGGCTAGGGTTGTACAATCATGTGAGTGCACCAAACATCTAATATAACTTGATAGTATAAGCTTATACTATCAGGTCTCTCTTATACAATGCAGCAAACATAGTCATAGGGCCTATTTGGCATGCAGGATAGGATAAAGCCTGATTGTATTAGGCCTGATAATATAAGGTTTGATAAAATTTTAATACTGTTGGAATTAAAAGATAGTGTATGGGTAGTTGTACCAATAAATCATAGTTATTGATGTATCTCGTAAGTCACATATTCATGTATCTAGTTAATCTCATTCATGTACTTAGGAACTAGAACTTCATTAATATTCTTGTAAATTACACATTGTATTTACTCCCTAAATGTATATAAATATAGATCAGCTGAGTGGGTTAAACACTCAAGCATTTCACAAATAATTGTCTAAATTGTCTCAAGTCTTTCAATATGGTATCAAGAGCAGGTTAAGTCCTGCGGTTCTGCTTCTGTTTTATCGTAAAAGGCTTTCTGCCATCTGGTCCAACAGAAACCTCCAAAACCGTAAGTCCTCTTCTCTGTCCTTGTTAGGAAGTCACCATTACCGACCAACCCACTGTCCACCGCCGCCGGATATCCAGACAGAAGCCTCCGATCGGCCAGCCACCAAAATCCTGTCACCGGAAAACGCGCCACGCACCTCCACGCGCACTTCCCATCTCGGCGCGTGTAGTTCACGCGCCGCCTTCCTGACACCGGAAAATCGCCGCGATTGCTCAGATCTGGTCGCAGCTGTTTCCTCTTCTCATCTACGACACCAAAAACGTTTTTGTTCGACTATTCCAAGAGTGGGTCTCTCGTCCTTGGGTCTCCCTTATTCTCTGGTTCCTGTACCTATCCTGTGATCGTTGTCTTTTACTTTCCAAAGTTTGAACTGGTTGCTGTACCTGTTAAGATGGCTGATTCTCGGAAAAATGATGGTCCAGCCTTCTCTATTTCTGGAACTCCAACTATTACTTCGGAGAAATTGAATGGTAAAAATTACTTAGCATGGTCTGCCTCCGTGGAACTTTGGTTCCTTGGTCAAGGATACCATGAGCATCTGGAAAAATCTTCGGAGAAAGTTTCAGAAGACAAACAAGATCAATGGAAAAAACTTGATTATCAACTTTGTGCTCTTTTATGGCAATCTGTTGAGCCAACCATCTTGACAAATTTTAGAGCCTTCAAAACTTGTCATTCTTTCTGGGAGAAGGCTAAAAGTGTATTTGCTAATGACATTCAACAATTGTATGATGCTGCACAAAAATTGGCCACTCTCAAACAAACTGATCATGATATGGTTGCCTATGTCTCGAAAGCCCAATCTGCAGTGGAGGAGTTAAAATTATCTTTGGAAGCTGATAAACTCGAAGATATAAAGAAGAAACTTGATAACCTGTATATGGTGTTGGTTCTACGAGGAATGCATCCAGATTTTGATCATGTTCGTGATCAAGTCTTAACTGGCCAAGAAGTTCCTTCATTAGAAAATCTAATTTCTCGACTCCTTCGGATCCCCTCATCAAAAACAGAAGGAAATTCAGTTGACAGTATTGAAACTTCTGCCATGGTTTTCAATCGAGGAGGACGAGGTGGTCGTGGAAACCGAGGAGGACGAGGTGGAAGAGGAGGTCGCCCTCAATGTTCTTATTGCAAAAGAATGGGCCACACACAAGACACTTGCTACTCTATTCATGGATTCCCTGGAAAATCTGTGAATATTTCTAAGTCTGAAACATCGGAGATAAAATTTTCTAAGCGATTATCAAGAGTACCTTGACTAAAAGCGCCAAGGAATCTCAAAACTCATCTGCTATAGGTGCTCATAACTCTACTGCTTGCATTTCCGTGCGGTAATGATCAAAGTCCATGGATAATTGATTCAGGTGCCTCTGATCACATTGCTGGTAATGGTTCTTTATTCTCATCCATCTCTTCTCCTAAAATTCCTCATTTCATTACTCTCGCTGATGGTTCTAGAGTCGCAACAAGAAGGAATCGGTCATGTATCACCCACTTCTTCTTTGTCTTTAAATTTGTTTTGTTCATACCTGGATGTCCTTTCAATTTAATATCTCTTAGCAAGCTTACTCGTTCACATAACTGTTCAGTAACATTTGATACTAACTCCTTTGTCATACAGGAACGTGGTACGGGTCGAACGATTGGCGTAGGGCATGAATCTCATGGTCTTTACTACCTCAAGCCTAATCCTTCTTTGATTTGCAGTGCTGCCGCATCACCAAAACTTCTTCATGAACGTCTGGGACACCCACATTTGTCAAAGTTAAAAATAATGGTTCCGAGTCTTGAAAAAATAAAATCCCTCACTTGTGAGTCATGTCAACTAGGAAAACATGTTCGTTCTTCTTTTAGGAATGTTGAAAGTCGTGTGGATTCCCTCTTTTCAGTTATTCATTCTGATATATGGGGTCCTAGTCGTGTTTCTTCTATGGGTTATAGATATTTTGTTACCTTCATTGATGAATTTTCTCGATGTACTTGGATTTTCTTAATGAAAGAACGATCTGAAATTTTGTCCATTCTCACTTCTTTTGTTAATGAAATTAAAACTCAATTTGGTAGGACAATTAAGATCCTTAGAAGTGATAATGCAAAAGAATATTTCTCTTCTGCTATGTCTTCTTTTTTGTCATCACAGGGCATTCTCCATCAATCCTCTTGTCCTCATACCCCTCAACAGAATGGCATTGCTGAAAGAAAGAATAGGCATCTTGTTGAGACTGCTCGGACATTATTACTCCATGCAAATGTACCTGTCCGACATTGGGGTGATGCGGTTTTGACAGCTTGTTTTTTGATAAATAGGATGCCTTCTTCCTCTATCGACTATAAAATACCACATTCCATTTTGTTTCCTAAAGAACCATTATTTCATGTTACTCCACATATTTTTGGATGCACTTGTTTTGTTCATGACTTGTCTCCAAGTCTTGATAAGCTTTCTGCTCGAGCCATCAAATGTGTTTTCCTTGGATATTCCAGACATGAAAGGTTACCGATGCTACTCTCCTGTTCACAATCGTTATTATATCTCATCAGATGTAACATTTTTTGAAGACAAATCATATTTCTCACCCTCCATAGTTGAGTCTAATACTCTCTACAGGAAGTTTTTCCTATTCCCTATCTTGGTCCATCACCTTCTTTGCAGGAATCAGAGTCAACGGTTGATGCTACTATAGATTTTCTTGATAATCCTCCACCGAGCAACCTCAAAGATCACCCATCGTATACCGGCGTCGTCCACGAATTCCCAATATAGAACTTGAAGGTAATGAACGACCAGCTGATTCATGTCCTACTCTAGCAGACAACCCGATCTGCGGACCTACTTGAAGAAAATCTTGACTTACCCATTGCTCTTAGGAAAGGTACTCAGTCCACACGTAATCCTCATCCAATTTATAACTTCTTAAGTTATCATCGTCTCTCTCCTTCTTATCATTCTTTTGTGTCTTCTTTATCTTCTGTTTCTCTTCCTAAAAATCTTTGTGAAGCACTTGATCATCCAGGATGGCGACAAGCCATGATTGATGAAATGCAGGCTTTAGAGCATAATGGTACTTGGGAGTTAGTTCCCCTTCCTCCGGGAAAGACACCTGTTGGTTGTTGTCGGTGGATATATGCTATAAAAGTTGGGGCCAATGGACAAATTGATCGTCTCAAAGCTCGATTGGTAGCCAAAGGTTTTACCCAGATTTATGGTCTTGATTATGGAGACACTTTCTCCCCTGTAGCCAAAATTACTTCTGTTCGACTATTTGTTGCCATTGCTGCCATTCGTCACTGGCCACTTGTATCACTTGGATATTAAAAATGCATTCTTACATGGAGAATTAGAAGAGGAGATTTATATGGAGCAACCACCTGGGTTTGTTGCTAAGGAGGAGTCTAGCTTGGTTTGCAAATTGCGTCGGTCTCTTTATGGACTCAAACAATCCCCACGAGCTTGGTTTGGAAAATTCAGCTCAGTTGTTCAGGCTTTTGGAATGAAACGAAGTGAAGCAGACCATTCAGTCTTTTATTGCCATACCTCTCCAAATAGGTGTGTTTACCTGGTGGTCTATGTAGATGATATAGTCATCACGGGAAATGACCAGAAAAAAATTGCTCAGCTGAAGGAATATTTATTTAGTCACTTTCAGACTAAGGATCTGGGAAAGCTGAAATATTTTCTTGGAATTGAAGTTGCTCAGTCAGAAGATGGGATTATCATCTCACAGAGGAAGTATGCGTTAGACATACTTAAAGAAACCGGTATGACAGATTGTAGACTAGTTGATAGTCCCATGGATCCAAATCAGAAATTGCTACCCAACCAGGGGAAGCCTTATTTTGATCCTGAAAGATATCGAAGATTGG
Source organism: Ormosia semicastrata (assembly GCA_029884595.1). NCBI lineage: Eukaryota > Viridiplantae > Streptophyta > Magnoliopsida > Fabales > Fabaceae > Ormosia > Ormosia semicastrata. The sequence goes on from JAQQTO010000059.1 coordinate 43,121,663, forward strand.
TTGGGAAGCTCATCTACCTCACTATTACAAGGCCAGATATTTCCTTTGCAGTTGGAGTAGTGAGTCAATTCATGCAATCTCCTCATAATGATCATTGGGATGCAGTAATTCGGATCTGAGATACATTAAAAGGCCCCAGGACAAGGACTTCTCTATGAAGATAAAGGAAGCACTCAAATAGTTGGATTTTGTGATGCAGATTGGGCAGGATCTCCCATTGATAGGCGTTCCACTTCAGGGTATTGTGTGTCTATTGGAGGAAATCTTGTCTCGTGGAAGAGTAAGAAGCAAAATGTTGTTGCAAGGTCTAGTGCAGAGGCTGAATATAGAGCTATGGCTATAGCCACATGTGAGCTCATCTGGATTAAACAACTTCTTCAAAATTAAAGTTTGGAGATACTCAGCAAATGAAGCTATGTTGTGATAACCAAGCAGCCCTTCATATAGCCTCCAATCCAGTATTCCATGAGAGAACTAAACATATCGAGATTGATTGTCATTTAGTCCGGGAGAAAGTCCTTTCTAAAGAAGTTATCACCGAATCTGTTAGTTCTAATGATCAACTAGCAGACATTTTTACAAAATCCTTAAGGGGACCAAGGATTCAGAATATTTGTTCCAAGCTTGGAGCATTTGACTTATATGCTCCAGCTTGAAGGGGAGTGTTGGAATTAAAAGATAGTGTATGGGTAGTTGTACCAATAAATCATAGTTATTGATGTATCTCGTAAGTCACATATTCATGTATCTAGTTAATCTCATTCATGTACTTAGGAACTAGAACTTCATTAATATTCTTGTAAATTACACATTGTATTTACTCCCTAAATGTATATAAATATAGATAAGCTGAGTGGGTTAAACATTCAAGCATTTCACGAATAATTGTCTAAATTATCTCGAGTCTTTCAATAAATACTATCAAGTGTTTGATGCGACATTGTATAAGATATTGTGTTGTAAAAGGAGGAGATTTCTGTTCTCAGGAACAGAGAAATGAACAAATGAAAGGGGAGGCTTGCGGTGGAGTTCTCGGCAGCGATGCGGTCTAGGTCGCACGGTGACGCGAGTAGTCTTAGGCAAGCTGGTCGATGGCGGTTCGTGGCAGACCAGTTCGATGCCTTTGGGGTTGGGACGCGGTGGTGGTCAGTAGCTTGTGCATGGGCTGCTGGGGTCTAAGGATGGAAAAATTACTCGTACCCGTGGGGATCCGCGGGGATTACCCGCGATGGGGATTGATACCCGTTTAATAAATGGGGGCGGGGTGAGGATTATAATACCTCACGGGTACCCACACACCCGTTAAGTAATTTTTTTATTTAATATATATCATATATTATAATTCTTTTTTCTTTTTTATTTTGAAATGAGATGAAAATACATATATTTTTATTATTTTAAAATAGATTTTTTATTGAATGAGCCCATAATGATAAAACTTGTTGAAAAAATATATACTATTTATGTAAACTATTTACTTAGATTGTTGAACAAAGTTGTAGTATGCAGCGTTAAAGTTTATTTTATTTACGTTTTTTTTGTAATTTTTAAGATTTTATTTTAAATTATTAACTACTCGCGGATACCTGTAGATACCCCCGCCTACCCGTGGGGATCACAAATGGATACCCGTGACGGGGGCAGGGGAAGTACTACCCACCCCCGCCCCATTGCCATCCCTACTGGGGTCACGCGCAGTGGAGGACAGCAAAGGAAATGGTGGCGGAGCAGACCTAGCAAGGAGGAGGGGGTTCTCTATGTTGGGTCGTTTGGTATGGTGGGGATTGATGGTGGCTTGGGGTGGTGGTGGCTGCCATAGAAGCTTATCCATCAAAACTTAATGAGGCCTAATCCCACCTCCCAAGACCTGATTAAGTTATATGTTATTTTAATGTATAAGAGGGATATACTAGATAAGCTTATACAATTACGTGGTCGCACCAAACAATTGATAAAGACATAATATATTGTATAAACTTATCCTATCAAGCCTTATACGTCGTGCCAAATGTGCCCATATAGTTTAAGGTTGTATATCCCTTAGTCTCCTTAGGCCATTTCCTATAGTCAAAATCCATAATCATCTCAAGATAGAGTGATAGGCAATAAATGAGACACAAATAGAAAGGAAGTGGAGGCCAATTTCATAAGGCCAGAGAATGATCAAATATGACCAACATAGCAACTCCTGGCTAAAGCCAAATGCTTTAAGTGGCAATAATAAAAACAAAGTGCAACCAAGGTTCCATTTATTCACAAAATGATGTAACACAATTCTATAGCAAATTTGTTAGGATAATTTGGTAAGTAATAAAAAATAATTTAATCCTCCTTGACTTGGTGGGTATTTGAAAATGAAATTTTCATCATGATTCAATAAGCAATAGATGATATATATGGTTGAAGAGTGATTATGACAATTACATCCACGTACCTTTGGACCCCGATCAACCAACCTTGCCCATTCATGCCGGTTCCTCAAACAATCAAGAACAGCCTGAGAGTGACTTGAGTATGCGTAACGCTCTCCGTTATGCTTCCTCAAGTTATGCCAGTGCTGTGACAAAACATTAAAACAAACAAACATGTTTATGGACAACTTATTTCAACTCATGGCGATAAAAAACAAAAGTAGAAACCACAAAACAACACTGATAAAGAACCATACCGGTAGCACAGCATTACAGAGTTCCTCATATGTCATACGCATGCCTTTGCTCATAATATCATTGATTAAGCCTGCATTTGGATATATATACAAGTACATAATAAGAACCAATCCACAAACTGCCCAATAGAAGCACCAGTTCTTTTTTTTTCGTTTTATTTTTTAGCCAAAAAGTGAAAATAAAAGTAATTACAAGAGCTGATCTTGCCAGACCTACATGCACATATGGCACAACTGACTATATAAAAGTAATTCATGATAAAATCTATGTTGTATTTGTCAAGGTACTCGACACTGAAACTGAAGTTAGATATTTGCACGAGTTTTAAAAGCCCAGCGATTAAAATTTTCTAAAATCACTGTTTTATTAACCAACAGTGATTGATCCTAGATCTAGATAACAGAGGAAGGTAACATGATATAAAAGTAAAATTAAACACAAAAAGAACAGTCATTATTTCCCTGACAGGAAGCTACCAGGTAAGGTGCGATGAACTGGCCTTCCAGCAGTTGCTGTATCATCATCAGATATGTTCCTGGGAGAGTTACGTATAGATGACAAATTCTGATCCTCAGGAGGGGAGGGTGGACTACTGTTTACAATGGCAGAGGTGGCAGACACAACATTGTTTGCGATAGAATTTACTGCTGTCATAGATGCAAGGCCTTCTTCCTTTACAGAAGCATCTTCAACATATGCCATATCTTGTTTCCTCTGATCAGAGGAGGATGGAACCTTCTCCTTCTCTATCCTTTTAGCTTCATCTTCAAGTTCCCGAGAACTGCAAAGCCCATCTCTAGATGCATCCTTGTATTTTCGTCTAGATACCTGTGCAACTTATAATGGAATTAGTCACCAATATAGAGCCAAATTGAGCATCATTGTTGTGAAAGTTTGCAAAAATTCTAGAAACCAAATTGGCATATGAAGCCATATTTATCAATTTTTATCGATGGCACAAAATCCTACCAAACAATGATCCTTTCCTCCAACTGATGATGTTCGCTTCATTAGCATGCTTGTAGCACTAGTAGAAGTCAACTGTGGCAAGCTACCCGCATGGCGTGCTCGGGGTACACGAGGTACACGGGGCGAACTATTCAGTTCTTGATGCAATAGCAAAGCAAGCTACCAACAAATAAAACACAAAAAAGATAAATTAGAGAAAAAGGAACAACAAAGTATATTCTGTAAGAGAAACTTTTTGGAACTTAATTCAAAAACTAGAAATCCAGCTCATACCTCTTCATCACTCAACATTGAAGAATTTGATGTGGGAGAAGGATTCGTTGATGGCAAGTGATTCTGGTTCAACTTAGACGAAGGATGGATGTTTGTTTGGTTAAGCTTTTCAACTCTCTGTGGCACTGAAGATGAAATCTTATTCTGTACTTGTAAAGCCTTTTGATGGTGCAATGATGCATTAGTCTCACTCGAGCCTAAAATAATTGCAGTCTGATGTACCAAAGATGCTTTAGAAGATGAACAATGAACAGAATCTCGTACATCTGAATTTACTTGCTTTGAAACAGAATTTTGTGTACTCCTGCTTGAATGCAATCCTTTTGAATTGGAATTCAGGGAGGATTTTGGACGCTCTTTTACAGACTTCCTTGAAATTTCATCCCTTGCAGCATCACTCGGACAGCTTTCATTCTTTATGTGAATGTTACAATCAGCCATCACTCCATGCTTTGTAAAAGAATTAGGGATTTCAGTATCTTCAGATTTGAAGTCATGAGCCAACGATTTGGAGTTCATGGTTGACGAAGTTGGAGATGACTTTCCAAGAGATGATAAAATTTTATGTGGACATCCAAGTGTTTCAGATTTTGATGGATCCTTAGCAGAATCTGAGCCATCTTTTGTTTCTGCAAAACCCTTTTGTGCTTCTGTGGAACCTTCAGACCTCTCCAGTTCTTGTTTTCCTTGACAAAAATCACCAGATAATTCATCGGGTTTATTGGTAGGACCATCAGCGACTACTTCTGATGATCTGTCAACCTCTCCCACCTTATTTTCACATGATGGCAAACTGGTAACCACAGCATCATTCACCTTAACAATATCACATATGTGATAAGATGGTTTTTCATTATTTTTAAGATCATTGATAGGAGAAGAATGAAAATTTGAGAGCTTCCTAAAATTATCATCATCATCTTCTCTCTTCACCTTAACTTTGCATTTTGCAGAGCTGGGATACAGGTTACAGTCAAGATCTTGAGAAACTTGGTTATCCATAAGTTCTGGTGCAGAACCACAAAGATCTTCCTTGTGAGGACTCACAGTGCTTCTTAATACTAAAGTATCTTCTGCATTATCAACTGCCAAGCAATCTCCTTCCTTGTATGTAAAAGCAAGAAATGTCATCACAATGTAGTGTGAGATCAAGTCTAAAGGCATACAAGACAAGACAGAACAAAACATCCACAATACTATGCAGTATGCATATATACACCTAGTAAAAATATTTTGAATGGCTAGAAATAAAAATCTTCAGATGTTCGCAAATATGCTGAAGGCTCCCAAGCTGAAATTTTAAGTTTCACATATATAGGCAACATTACAAGCTGAGTATCAAAACAGATGCATTGATGAAAGATCCTATTCTTTTTTTCTTTCATTTCTTTTTGTTTTTTCATTTGGCCTTTGGTGGAAACGTAGCCCGGCATATGATTTTAATGCTCAGCCAGAAGTGGAAGGGCAGCAGGGGAATAAAGGCTTACCATTTTAGGTTAGGTTAGTATTCAGGAGATATAAAAAGTTTTCTTAATTTTTATTTTCTAATTCATCTACCAAGCTTTTTCAGGTATCTTCCTTCACAATTTCAGTCCCAAACAACAAAAAAAAGGTAATGTATTGTCATATTTTGAAGACTTGAAAAAGTTCTTTGATCTAATTGTTAATCTGGATATAAGGCGTGAACACCATTTGTTTCCATAAACATCACTTAAAACCTTGGCCACAAATTTTCATGCCTTGCAGGTCCTCTCTTAATCCATTTTAACATTCCACTACCTTCTTTAAAGTTAAGGATAACCTTGACGTTAAAGAATAGGGTGGAAGAGAAAATTAGGAAATGCACACTGCATCATGCATAGTCTTAACTCTTAAGTTCTCAAAAATCAAAACTTATTGCTCTTTAGTTGATTATCATCAAATACTGAGCACACCATATCATGCATAGTCTTAGCTCTCAATAGTCATTTACCTTTCAATTATAATCAGATACTGAGAAACAAGTAGTCAGACAGTTGCAATAATGCAAGAATCTACAACAGTATAGCCAATATTGATGCTACCCTATTAAACACAGAATTCGAAACAGGCTAAGCATGACTAATTCACAGATAAGATAATCACAAAATATAGGATTTCATTTGCCAATCTTTGATTATTTAAGTGTCAGTAAAACATACCTTTTCTTTAGTTGAAGCATTTCCAGCGTAATTATGCTTTAAAACTGATGTAACAGCATCATCAGTCTTAGAAGACATCTCAACCAAACTAAGAGCTTTATGACCAGTCTTCTCTTCTGCTAAAACATCTCCAACAGAAAAACTATATCTTGTTGTGTCAGGATATAAGGCATCTGAAGATTCCTCAGTAGTTGTCAAGTTGTTATTTGGCTCCTCCATGATGGTATCCACAGCAAAATAATCATTAGAAATATGTTCCTGAACCACTATGTCTTTTAAGTTTTTATTCTTTATACTCCGAGTGTCAGCCTTGAAAAACTTCGGACCTCTGTCTTCATAAAATTCCAATTGTTTTGCATCACTGGTGGGTGTAAACGCTAGTAATCAAAATGAGAAGGGGGAAAAAAAAGACGGAGTCAACAAGCGCATATCAAGTATGGCAAGATGTGAAGCACCGCCATATTTGATGACATTCACCCATGGGCACAATGGAAACAAGAACAAAGATAACTTTTTCCCTAGTAACTAGTAATAATTGTAACAAAATGGAATATCACTAAAACAGAGATCTTGATTAAGATATGGACTCCAAGGGAAAAATCAATCAACAAAAGAAAGATAGTTACCAAGGTTGTCAAACTTGTAGATCCTACCTAGGATTAGACAAGGGAGGAGAAAACGTAAAACGTGAAATCGTAACACGGGACAGAAGATCCTACCTCTAATATAAAATTATATTAAAAAATTTATATATACATATAAAATAACACAAATAAACATAAATACTTTTGAAGTCACAACTATGTGAATAAATTCTAATTCAAAATACATAATAGATGTTTTTTAGTTGCATTTATTGTTCTTATCATATCCTTGATTTTAGTTTATTTTTATTTTTATTTTCAGTATAAAAATTAGTAAGAGCTAGGTCTTACGGCCCATTACCATTATCTCTTATAGAACCCATTGTCACAATTTAATGGCCCATTGTCTCAAAAGAGAAAACAAAAAACTAAAACGGTGTGTTTTGGTAAGAGGGGGTTTCTCTCATCTCTCCCATCCTATCGTTCTCTATCTCTCTCGATCTCTGTCTCCCAAGTGTGGTCTATGGTTTCGCAGGCTTGCAGCTCCACCTGCTGTGCTGTTGCAGCTTCTATTCGAAATAGCCATAAGGGTTTTGCTGGGTTGGTTTCAATTGCACCAGCCAAGGGATTTTTCTGGGCAGCTTTGTCACAGCAAACAGGTTTTTTTCTGAGTCAATTTTGGGTGGGTTTCTTCTGGTTTTTGCTGGGTTTGGGACACGCATGTGGTGAATTGGCTGGGATCAGTAGCATCGCATGATCCTACCGATTGTATGTGCTGAAACGCGATCCCACCACGATCCCAGCAAAACGAGTTTGCGGATCGGGATCGCTCCAGCCCTCCAAACACATAAAAGCGTAATCGCGATTTTGACAACCATAATAGTTACACATATTATCCACATATTAATTGATGGTTTTAAATTGTAGTTGCAGTTGCAGTTGCATTTACAGAAATTGCAGCTAATTGCAGGAAAAAACGGTTGCGATGCCATTGCGGAGATAGCCAAAACTGCAATATTGCAGTTGCGGGCCGCAATTTAAAAACCATTCAACCAATTTTTTATTATTTTCATATTCATTAACTTAGTGTGGCAGTGTCCATATCTTGGCCAAGATTTCCATTTTAGCAATTCTCCTAACTAACAATAGCAAATAGTATAGCACACACAAAAAAAAGGCATATAAAATCAAATCAAATAACCTGTTTTAGAAGAATGTGAACTTCTCCTCTTGGGATCTACCTCTTTGTCAGAAGTCTTAACCCGCTGCTGCTTCTTCCCACTCCGATCTTTAGAATTGGAAGTCCCAAATTCTTCTTTCCTGCGCTTACTGGTATGAACAACAAGAGGCCTAAGCAAACTCCTCTCCTTCTTAATCCCATTGTGCACATTTCTTGCATCTTCACTGCCAAACTTGTTCATCTCTTTAAAAGCCGTTGTCTTCACATCATCATCGCCGTCCCCGGATCTCAAATCAACCAAAGCCGCAACCGGAGAGGCCAAGACAGCAGTAGTCTCTTTAGAGAAAGAGAAGAGAACTCCAGCCCCATTATCATTATCTTGTGAACCATCATTCTGATCCCAACAAGGGAACTCCTTATACTGAAAATTAAACTGCTTGGGAACATAGCCAGTGCATTTCCACAGCTGCGGACTAAAAATTCCGGCGCCGCCGCTTCCGAAGAGAGAAGGATCGCCACCCGGGATCCCTTGAACGTGAACCCTCTCCTCGATGGGTATGTCAGTCCAGAGCTTGAACGGGCGGCGAGAGCGCGAAGCGACTCTGGGCGCAAAAGAAGAGGGATTATGATTGTGATTGTGATTTTGATTTTCCATAGATATGGTTTTAGTGGGGAGCTCGACTAGCAACTGGGCGACCTCGGTTTCCTCGGTGTTGTGGGTGGCGATTCGCTTGCATTTGTCGCAGGCGAAGGTGTCGTCGCCCTTGACGTAGCGAGAGCAGCGGGTGTGGACCCAAACGCCGCACTCGTCGCACTTCACCATCTCCTCGCCGTCGTCGAAGTTGACGCCGCAGATGCAGTCCACCGTCCACGAACCGTCCACCCACTCGTCCGGTGGGTCCGAACTCTGAGGGCGGTGCGATCGCCCTTTCATGATGCAGTTGCGGTGCGTTGCCTTGCGATCTAAATCGAACGGCTCGAATTAGAGTTTCGGCGAATTGGATTGAGAAATTGGGGTTCGGAAATAGAAGATACCTGAAAGAAAAGCAGTTGTGATTTGAGAGAGGGGAGGGACTGTGGTGTGGTGGGATTGATGTTTGTGAAATTGGGAGGAAGATCAATCTCCGGTGCTATTTCCCTTTCTATCCACACGCACGAACACGAAACGAAGATGGCGAAGCTGAAAACGAATGCCGTTTTTCGGGTTGTGGATTTGCTTTGACGTTTCTCATTATTGGATTGGACCCACTCCAGACTGTTGTGGGCCGTGTCTTCAGACGTTAGCCCACGATGGAAAAACACCAAAACAAGAGTATTATTCTCATAATTTTACAACTGTTTAAATTAAATTTAATAATATTTTATTTTTCAATTCAACGATTATATGATTATTCAGTCTTTATATATATATTTTTTATTGAATGAGAATATTATTCTCATACTAGACACTAATTTTTTGATAGTTTTAAAAAAAAAATTGAATGCTGAAGAATGCACCCTAAATGTAAAGATACTAGTCTTTGTGTCTCGTAAAATTACGAAAAATATATCAATACAGACCAATCCAATGGTTGAATACTAATCTCGCCTAAATCTCAATAAGGGTGCAAGGATTATTATATGTAAATGACGATATGGATGAATTCCTTTTGTCTTTTATTTTATTTTTATATTTAGTAGAATAGGTATTTTTTTATTAATGTGTTTGGAATCATTAAATATGAAATTGAATTGATTTAATTGATTTAGAACTAAATTTCATGTTTAGAACTTATTTGTTAAAAAAATTATTTGAATTAATTTGCCAATCAATTTTCATATTTGAAACACTAAAATAAGTAAATGAGTAAAGTATAAGAGTATAATTGTCAATTCAAAAAATTAAATATAAAAAATCTACCCAAATTCAATTAATGTTGAGGGAATTTCTAAATACATAATTTAAATAAAAAGATTTCAAAATCAAATTAATTCATTTTATGATTTTCCAAACAAAGAAAATTTATTTCGAAATCTGATCACTTTCCAAAATTTATGATTCAAACATACTAAAAGTACTTTCTATCAAGTTAGCAGGCCATGGGGATTGACCAAAATCTGTATGAAATCGTCCATGCAACAAATTGTATTGGACACATGTTACAATTTTTTTGTTGGGGGACCCATGTTACAATTTGTACAACAGAAACATGTCATTAACATATTGATTCAAGTACTTAGCTTCCTCAAATTGGCCCCAGTTTTTTATGATTAATTGATCGCTACAAATAACGGATACGCTATTTTTTAGTGCATCTATATGTTAAATATATATTTATATCAAAATAAGAATATGTGTATAATATATGTATTTTATGTATCTAAATATGTATAATTAAATTTTTTTTTTAATTTAGATATGTTTCATACAAGTTTAAACATATCTTATACATACTTATAGACACGTCTAGGATACATGTGAACACGTCTAAGATATGACTTGAACACAACTCATTAATAGTTAAAAATAATAATTTTCATGACTAACGTCTAATTAGTAAGCTCGTAACTCATCCAAGTACAATCACATGATTGACGTCTCAAGACACTATTTTCTTATATCAGTATTTTAAGTTTTATCTTTTCACACGTCACTATTAGACTTTTAAGTTTTATCTTTTCATACACCACTATTTTTATCTTTTCCTTCTACCCCTACTCGTACTGAGTCATCTTCTTCATCGTTAGTAAAGCTTGTCTCACACTACTATTTCATCTAGTTAATTTTTTTAGACTCACATGTATTTGTACATGATTAGTTCTATTAGAATAAGTTAGTTTAAAAATTTTTTCAAAAAATATTAATAAAAATTATGTTTTATATTTTTTAGAGAGACTTATTAGGTAATAAATATTGACATATATAACATATATTAAGATATTATAAATTTTTTAGTTTATAAAAATGATATTAATGAATTATGAATTTTTTCTTAAATTTTATAATTATATATATATATATATAAATCAATTTTTAATTTACTTTAATATTAGTTTATATATATATATATATATATATATATATATCTAATAATTTTTAAATTTAATGTGTGTTATTGTTCATATCACTACTTCATAGATTGATTGGTTACTTTACTGTATATTAACATGTTTTAGGCCTTGTTTGAAAAAAATGAAAATTATAAATTATCTTTGATAATCGATTATTGTTATAATCGATTATAATCGATTTATTTTTATGTTTGGATGCATTAGTTGTAAAGTGATTTTAAGTTAATATGATTCGTTTGGATGATATAAAAAAGAATCGTTTTTATGTATTAAATTACTAAAATAGGTATATAATAATTAAAAAATTTATTTAATTGAGGGTAAAATGGTATTTACATATCAAAATGTAAGAAATAATTTATAAGTTAAAATCATAAGTTTCAATCTTTAACTTATGATTATTAGCTGAAAAAAATTTTTATTTTACATTAAATTTCGTGTAAAAACTTTTTTTAAAAATAATCTTTTTACCTAAACATAATAATTATTTTATAAAACAACTTAATCCTCCAAAAATAACTATTTAAAAAAAATTTAATCTTTCCCAAACATGCTTTTAGTCTACACGTCGATCATGCTGCATGTATAAAGTTGCACTTTGGGACTGTGAACCCGAGATACAGAATAAGAGAAACTTTTAAGGTATATAACGGCCTGTTTGTTTTCGTTTTTGTTTTTCGGTTTTTGAAATCTGTTCTGTGAAGCACAATTTAAAAGTGATTTTTGAAAACAAAATGGTAAAAAGTGTGCTTGAGTGTTACATTTTTTAAACAACTTTTAAAAGTAACAGAACAAAAACACGTTTGATAGAAAGGGTTCTCAAGAACAAAACAAAGATAATACACCTAGATCAAAACCTCGAGTCCCTGACCTGACCTCCAGTGGTGGAACATCACCCAAGAATTTGAAGGGGCGGGAGAGTCCTTCTGTCACTGAGTGGCTGTGATGAAAATTCAATAATATAAGAAGAATGACTCAAAACTTTGGGATGGTAGCAACCACCCCTGCCCTAGAGAAGTTCTGCCAGTGCTGACCTCTGTCAGGACCCATATCCTAGAGACTCCAATTTCGTTGCAACCCAGCTCTGTTTTCAAGTCACAAAGCCATCTCAATGATCTCATCCTCAAACTGATGTGCACATTCATGGATGGAAGCCCAAATTGCAGCTAGCAGAGAACCAGTAACCAAGTTCATGCTCATGCCTGCACTGCCTGGGTCCTAGACACTATCACCTCTGTATTCGTGCACACCCAACAGCGGCAAACCCCACCAAGCCCAGCCACCAACTCTGGCGCCGCCCTCCACCGCAGGCCCTCATTACCCGACGCACCTCACCGATAAGACACACATAAGGAAGAAAAACTAAAACGTAACGTTTAGTACGATGTATAAGGTTTAATAGAATAAGTTTATACAATATATTATGACTTTGATCACAGTATTATATAAGCTTATCTAGCATATAAGGACGAATACAAAAAATAGAATAAACTCTCACTTTAGTCCCTGAAATTGTATGCACCGGTCACATTAGTCCTTGACTTTTTAAAACTAACAACTTAGTCCCTGAAATATAAAAACATGAGTCACGCTAGTCCCTGCGTCTTTTCTCGTCAGTTAAACTTGACGGACGCGCACACGTGGCACGTTAAGTGCCATGTTGGACGCTGATCTGGTTCCTACCTCTCCCAAAATGACGCAGTTTCGCTTTTCCACCAAAACACAAAGCTTCATCCCTGAAACGACGCCGTAGACGAGGTAAACCCTCTTCTTCCTCCCCAATCCCAATTGAATTTCATTACTATAACTTAGAATACCCATTTCCCATCTGCAAACCTAGAGAACAACCCCAATTTCGTAACTCAGGTTGGCAAGGGGAGGAGATGATGGGTGGTGAAAACCCATCCCAATTTGCATCATCAAACACTGAAGGAAGCTGGAGTGGGAGTGCACCCAATTCGTTTCGTCACAGGGGAGGAACTGGTAGTGATAGGCTTTGCTTTTGTGGTCTAACAACGGTGGTAAGAAGATCCAAAACCACGGTCAACCCTGGTAGACCATTCTATGGCTGCCCTAAGTACAAGACAAAGGTAAGAGTTTGAGTGAAGTAGAGCTGTTGGGATGAGCATTGCTGTTTTTTATTTTTAATTTGCAATGTGACCTATGTTGTGTATGTGATGATTTGCAGAATGGTGACTATTGTAACTATTTTTGCTGGGTTCATAATGGGGTAGAAGATAATGGAATTGGGACTGCCATTGAACCTGCTACTGAAACTACCACTGAAGCTGCAACTAAACCAGGTTGTAGGGCTGCTGCTACAAGTGAGAATCAAGAATGGAGATTGAATGTTGCTTGGAAGATCGGAAGCTTAGAAGCTGAAGTTAGGATATTAAGATGTTGTGTAATTGGCCAGTGTATTATGATGCTGGTTTTTATCATAATGTGGGGCTTAGTTTATTTAGGGAAGTAGGTAATTAGATTTGGAATGTGTAATGGAGATGTTGTGTTTTTAGTTTGGGGAATTAGGTAACTGTGAATGAAAATTTAGTTGTTAAAGCTCATTGTGAATGTGCATTAGTATTTGTATGAATGTGCATTGTGAATACTGAATATGGAGATGGAGAGTACTGATAGGGATTAGATTACTGTATTTGTCCAAATAATAAAGTTAAACTACCTTGCAATAGCCACCACAACACCAGCAGCGATAAGCAAGCACCCAGCAAATTGGTTGATTGTGTACCTTCTCCCCAAGAGAAAAGTAGAAAACATTAGCTGCCAAACCAAAAAAGTATGCAATAAAAAGAATTCGTAAACAGTATTTTAAGATTTTTATGTTATGCATAATAATATATTAAATTAACTAGCAGATTGACTAACAAAAATATTACTATGGATATGCATATAATAAGCTTCAATCAGTGTCATCCCATAAAAATGAGTCAGGAGTCAGGATTCAATTGAAACGCATTTTTTCCAAATCAATTGCACTTATTTGCACCATCTAGAGTTGAGTTACTAGTACTGCTAATGACAACACAGGCTATGTAAAATGTAAAATATTAAAAAATATATACAAACATTTGTATGCAGGTAACGATACTAGGATGAGGATCACATCACTAAATTCACCCCATGCTAACAACATCAGTAATAATAAAGTTTTAGCAAAAGCACGAGTCATGAATAGGCATCAGTGATGGACAATAATCCATCCATTTGAAAAGTTAAAGGATATGAATGAGACAATATTGAAAAGATATGTATCTAAAATATTACAGCAATATTCTATGATTTCTGTCATTTTCTTCCATCCTAGTTGTAATAATGGACAAGTTAATGGGCAAATGAAGCCATGCTGTCAAGGGATACTGAAAATATGTTATAATATAACAAGCCTCCTATACTTTAGGAGTGACTGCTACACGTTACTATAAATATGGTGATGAAATGGCTTAAATATGATGCCATCAATGTGACACACAGAATAGACTCTATCTAAAAACAAATATGGACTACATTGTCCAAGAAGAAACAAGTTGGATGATGCTAGCTGTGTCAAAGTATTTTTGGAAAAAAAAAGGAGAAAAATGAGTGTAAGAACACCTTTGGTTAGTAGTGAGAACCAAAAGCAGTCTTAGTTTCTAATATGCTACAAGTTGACAAATGTCAAAAAACCTTACTTATTGTAGTCATTGCTAACAAATTAGCAGGTTTATATAATTGATAAACACTGTAATGTTCCAAATTCTGAATATATTACAAATCCATCATGCTGATCAGAGAGACCACTGAGTCTGACTTAACCCAATTAATGCCAAAAACTTCTATATTGATCATTTGCCAAAATATTCCCAAGTACATTATAAGCCTTTTACAAAATATTCTCAAGTACATTATAAGCCCTTTACAAAATATTACTAAGTACATTATAAGCAAGCCCTATACAGCATCCAGCAGGGACAAATCTTCATTTCATCTTCTTTGGTGGAGCACCTCTCAAAGTAGGGGTTGGTATGAACCTCATGAACCTTGTTGTTGTACCCTCACTTGTTGTTGTCAGTGTTTCTGCACTAACGGGTGTTGGACCAGGTCTTATATCAGCACTTGTAGTGGCAGAGTGTGTTAGAATAGGTGATTGGAGTCTGATAGGGAGTTTGTACCTGAATCTCTGCAGAAAACACAAGCACACGAGTCAAACAGTGTACAATTGAATGTGTAGGAGCTGTTCAACCTAATCAAATGAAGATTAACACACAGGATGTGGAGGTTGAGAAGAACTTGGACAAATTGGAGATTACTCAGCATGAGACTGTGTTAGATCTATCTCCTCAGTCTCAGTAGTTGTTGAAGTCTCATGCTCATTGCTTGCCCTAGCCCCAGCATTACTTACCCCAGCCCCAGTACAACTTGCCCCAGCCCCAGCCCCAGCATTTGTTATTTTTTTTTGCCTTTTGGGTTTAGGAACTCCTTGGGCTTTGCATCCTTTTATGTTATGCCCTGAACCACCACACCTATAGCAAGTGAATTCAGGGTACACTCGCTTCAATTTGTGTGGGTTCTGGTTGACATCCTCCTCTTTTCCATCTTTTCTTCTCTGTTTTTTTGGCCGTTCAATAGGCCTCTTTATTGGTGGTGGAACAGGCTTACGGTGTGGCTTGTGCTCCCAATACCTTTGGCCTCTCAATGGTTTGACAAAGTAGTCATATGTGGCATAATAAGCAGTCATTGTTAACCAAGCATGAGAATAGTCCTCAGGTTTGTGATTGATATATGCTATTGCAGCAACAGCATGCATGCATGGCAATCCTATCACAACACATTTAACCAATTGAAGTAAGTAAATAAACAAATATTAACTAAAATTTATATAATTAAACTAAACTAAATAAGTGTGATTAATACCTGTGAGTTGTCAGAACCTACAAGTGCACGTATGTTTGTTTAAGTCAACATCCACATTGCCCGGGAAGCCTTGCACCTCAAATCTATGGTACTCCTGGTCACCAGTCCAAACAGGAGTCCACTTGTTACTCTCCCTTTTCTCATTGTCCAACCTACTTTGTTGTAGAGGAGCTAAGGTCCCTTTATACCTTGCCAACTTCAGCTTATTTGCAGCCATGGTCTTCATTATATAGTACCTTATCTCCTCTGCCATGGTTAAGATTGGCTTGCCCCTCATCTTCACAATCTTTGCCTTGAAAACTTCACATGCATTGTTGCATATCTTGTCAAATTTAGGATTTTCAGAGAAGTAAGCCTTTGTCCATGCTTCCTTGGGCCACTTTGCTAGATACTCCCATGCTTTCTCATTCACCCTCTTCACATTCTCCATGTTTGCATTAAACTCACCCGCAGTGATTGATCGTGCACACTCTTATATCATGCCCTTTAACTCCTTATCTTTCCACATCTTGGTGAAATTCCTCCACAGATGCCAAACACAGAACCTGTGAGGCACTCCAGACATCACCTCTTGCATTGTTGGTACAGGCCCTGAAAACAAAATACTCCATATTAGTCCCTGACATATAGACAACTAATTCATATTAGTCCCTGAAACATACACAACTAATTCACATTAGTCCCTAACATGTAGACAAATAATTTATATTAGTCCCTGTGAACCTTCTGCATGTCTGAGATAAAGTTCCAGCCATGTTCCCTGTAGTCCCCCAGGTCTTCATGCAACAGTGTCAGGAACCACTTCCAATTGGCTTTGTTCTCCACATCCACAATGGCATAAACAATGACAAAAATGTCATTGTTGGCATCTTGTCCAACAACTGACAAAACTTGGCCACTAAAATGGCCTTTCATAAAAGCACCATCCAGCCAATTAAGGGCCTACAGCCAGCCTTAAAACCTAGTTTGCAAGCTTCTAAGCATACATAGAATTTTTCAAATTGTGGTGGGGAATTGGGAATTTCCATGACACCCAACTTCATAGTAGAACCAGGGTTGCTCGTCAACAGCTCTGCAGAATAATCCCATAGCCTTCCATATTGCTCTATCTCATTCCCCTCCACAACTTTCCTTGCCTCCTTCAAAGCTCTGTATATTTTGGTATTATTCAAATGTACCTCACACTTGATTTTTATGTAATCAAAGGCTTCCTTATGGTCAGAGTTGGCTTTTTTCTAAGTTTTCTAACCAACTTATCAACCACTCACTTCCTGCTAGCCTAAGAATTCTTGAACCCTCTACTGCAGCTGTGCTCATCATTAAAAGTCATGATCTGAAAACTATTGGAAACATTACTCCATGCATAATAGATAACTTATTTGTAGTTGTCATTCTTACAGTTGGCTCTAGCCCTCACCTTATCATTCTTCATCCACTGGATTTCTCTACCCAGCTTAATTGTGTAGTCCTTAACTCCCTGCTTGAATGCCTCTAAAGTCACAAATTCCATTCTAAGCTCCAACCTAACATGTCTAAATCCAGCACCTTCATTGAACTGAGGGTACACTTCTCTAGTAGTTCCCTCATCATCAGATGTAACTGGAGTTTTCATGTATTCAGACTTTCAACTGTAATCGGAATCTTCACACGCTTCTTCAATGACTAAAATATTTGGTCCATAACTTTGCTTGTGTCCTAAACCCCTTCCCACAGGTGCATCAGAGTCGCTTGCTTCATCATAATCTGCAAATGCATCATACCCAAAATAAACTTGATGAATGGATCATTAACTTGAATACTTGAAAACCTAGAAATATTATGAGGCAGTAAATGGCTTGGATCATTAACTCTCTATTAAGGGAACTATTAGTATTTATAAAATATTTTAATTCATACTTATAAAATATACTACCTTATAGCTGGTAATGTAAAAAAGTACAAGTAATGACATCATACCGGAAGATGCATAACTATCAAAGTCACTTTCTTCATCACCAGGGATAGGTGTACTTTTCTTCCCGTACCTCTTCGGTGCAGTGCGTTTATCAACATTGGTCTTCTTCATCTTCTTCTTCTGTACAAACCTCTTTCCCTTATTCGTAGCAACGCTTTCAACCCCTTTATTCTTCTTCTTCAAAAGACTAGCAATAGGCTCATCCTCATCAGTAGCAAAAAGAGGGGGCCTATAAGGGTTGTCCTCTGCACTTTCATAATCACCACTAGAGGAACTTGATCTACGAGTGTCATCAACTGCACCTTCAGCTGCATGTTGTTCTTGTTGAGGGTCACTTGCTAGTTGGAGTTGGACTTCCTCTAGAATATGTGTCTCAGGTTGGGTCTCATTGCCATCATTTGTTGGCTCCTCATCAACTAATGACACAATTTTAGGGTCAGCAATTATGAGGTGTTCATAGTACAAGTGAACAACCCCATTATTCATCCTTGAAGCCTCAACCATTCGTAGAACATCAGAATCTGTCCTCATGTCCATTAAACCATTTTCTAGTTCTTTACCAGGCATCAACCAATAGCACTTGTCCACCTTATGGTAACCAATCTGTTTAGAAAAATTTATCAAACTAAACATATCCAACAGGTCTTCATCGGCTTCAAGCCACCATTCTTCTCCACCCCCATGATAAGAAACTTTGCCTCCAATTTGTTTAATAAAAGAACCACCATGATGGAACACAAGTCTAACCATCTAAAATGATACACATAACAAAACACAACTTATTAAACACTTATACATGTGTGCTGTGTATATATATAAAAAAAAATGTTGTGTGCTGTGGGTAAATGTAAAAGTTCAAAAACATGCAATGCAAGGAACTACAACTACGTTGTGTCTTTGTGGGTAAATGTAAAAGTTCAAAAACATGCAAGACAGGACCACACACAAGAGGACCACATGCAGCAACAATGGAAGACAAGAAGGGGACCACACTAGTATGGAAGATAAGCAGGGGACCACACTAGTATGGAAGCAACGTACATACAATCAAAATAGGAGCAACGTACACCAAATATGGAACAAGCAGGACCACATTGCAACGAAAATGGAGGACAAGCAGGACCACAACACCAAAAAGGGAAAGCAGGGACCACAAACATACAATCAAAATAGGGAATATTTGGAGTTTAGGGAACATACCTTTCTGCAACTCGAATCCCACGATGACGATGACGAATTCAACGTTGCTGGGAAGCGTTGACAGCAAAACGACGTTGATTAGGGAGAGAAATCTAGTGGAATTTTGAGAATTTGGGATTGGAATACCAATTAGGAACTTAGGGTTTTCATATGTTGTTGCAATTGGGGGCGAAGCTCAAAAAATTTCCCTCCACCTCCAATACGGCGTCGTTTTTGGTGAAGGAGGAAGAAGATGGTTTACCTCGTCTACAACGTCATTTCAAGGATGGAGCTTTGTGTTTTGGTGGAAACGCGAAATTGCATCGTTTTGGGGGAGGTAGGAACCAGATCAGCGTCCAACATGATACTTAACGTACCACGTGTGCGCGTCCGTCAAGTTTAACTGGCGGAAAAAGACGCAGGGACTAACGTGACTGACGTTTTTATATTTCAGGGACTAAGTTGTTAGTTTTAAAAAGTCAGGGACTAATGTGACCGGTGCATAGAATTTCAGTGACTAAAGTGAGGGTTTACTCCAAAATATATTTAGTGAATGGACCGAAAATCATGAATCATGTTATTAAATATAATAAAATTTAAAATTAACAAATAAATATGTATTTATCCTTAAATTATTTAGTGGGTTAAGATCAAAATGTATTATTTTAAAATTAAGGGTAAATATACTCTTATTTGTTCACTTTAAAAGAGTTTTTTTTTTATTATATAGGAATATTTATGAATAAAGTGAAAAAGTAAAAAAAAAAAATATTTGTATTAGATATTAAATGCATCATAATAATAGTTGTCATTTACATCATTATTTATAGGCAAAATAATATATATATATATATATATATATACATATACATTAAAAAAAGGAAAAAAGTGAAACTAAAATTAAGAGCACTAGTAGATTTATTATATAAAGATTAAAAATTAATAGAAAATGAGTTAAAATTATAATATCAATGTATATAAAATAATCATAAATCACATGTCAAATACATATCAAGTATAAGCTCTTTTAACTTTACTATTTTTATCTCTGATATAATTATACTGACCTCCTCTGAAGTTAGTGCTTATAATATTGACACTCTTTTTATTTGAAAAATTACTCATACCTCCTCACTTGCTTTATATTTTCAATGTGACTTTGTGTAATGTTTATACATAAAGTAGGAGAGGTATGTGCAATTTCGTAAACAACTAAGGGTGTTGTAGTGTAATAACAATATATAAAATTAGAGATCTGGATATAATTTTTAAATAATAGTTTCAATGTAATAAATACTAATTTTATATAAAAAAAACCAATGTAATTGTATTTTTCATCTTTTAATAAATTAAATTAAATTATTAGTACTTAAAAAAATTAATGAGAACCCATTAGATACGTCCCTGTCAGCATATCTTTCTTATACATTAAAATAACATATAACTTAATCAGGCCTTGAAGGGTGGGATTAAGCCTAATTAAGTTCCGATGGATAAGCTCATCTGAAAATATTCTCTTTACAACTCTATCACTTCAACACCAAGCCCCCACACCACCTGCGACGCCCTCACTGTCAAACCACTACAGTCACCCTTGCCCATCCCAAAATCGCTACATGTCGTCGCCTATCTCGCCCAAACTACAACCGCTGCTAATCGCACAACCTCTGCCAACCAAGCCTCCCCTGCATAGCCATCGTGTCGTGGCACCGTACGACCACACCTCCAGCAAGCTGCGCCACTCCATGTCGTCGTTCATGGTCCACGTTGAACCCGACACTACCATCATAGAACCCAGATAAGGGTCCCCTGTATTGTTTCCTCATGCTTAGACGATGCAAACTGACCTCCTTCCCCATGTTATTTGTTTCTTTATTTTATTGACATTCAATTTAGGTCATCCATCTTTGGGTTAAAGGGTATTTTTGTCAAAAATATTAATTTTTAGTATTAATTTTTTTATCATATCCAATATTATACAATACATTAACAAATACATGATAATTTTATCTTATACAACACAATATATTATATAATGTTGCATCAAACACTAGATAATATTAAAATTTTATCAAATTTTATATTATCAGGCTTAATACAATCAAGTTTTATCCTATCGTGTATACTAAACGGGCCCTAAAATCAATACTACATATTGCTATTAATGAAATGACACTGCTTCAGTTAATTACATTTAAATGTCATCGCTCATCTACTTTTAATAAAGAACAATAGCACAAGAGCGTCTCAAAGTTATTATAGGACTTTCGTTTTTAAAATTACTAATTGTTTTTTTGTTTTCGGAAATAGATATTAAAAAGGAATGACCCTAAACAAGATTTATTTTTTATTATTTTTAAAAATAGGAAACCGTTTTTAAGAATAGTAACCAAACATTGCGTTTGGTTTCTCAAAACATTTAGTGTCTGTTTGGCTCTTAGAATTGAATATGGAATTAGAGTTTAAAATTAAAATTAGACCTCTTAATTTTAATTTTTATGTTTAAATTGCCATTTAAAATTAGAATTATAATTCCATAAACTAATTCCATAGAATTGAAAAATAACTACGTTAAGTCTTTCTCAATTCTTAACCTATACCATAAGAATTACTAATTTCATGACTTAAAAATTAAATTTTCTCTTTCTCTCTCTCTACATTTATTTATGAACAATCATATTTATTGAGATTTTATATTTATATAAAAAATTATTTTTATATTTATATAAAATTATTATAATAGCGATTTATATTTTTTCTAAAATCATGAAAAAAAAAATTTATGAAAAAAATGATTATTATATTATAAAAATATTATTGTATGAATATTTTTATTAATTTTAATTTTGTAAATAATTTTTTAATGTTTTATATCATACATTTAAACAATAAAATTATAATTAAATTTAGAATTACAATTTCTTATCTTAATTTTTTGACAATCTCAAACATAGAATTTAAGATTCTGAACCAATTCTAATTCTGATAGAATTGGAATTGAAATTACAATTTTATATTTCAATTCCAATTCCGTTATCTAAAGGGATCCTTATTGTTTTCATTCTCTATTTTCATTTATTGAAATTCATTTTCATTTTCATTTTTTTAATGTTTTTGAAAACAAGTTTGTTTTGTTATTTTCATTTTTTATTTCTCTTCTCAAGGCAAGTTGAAAAATGAAAATGATAGGTTTCATCTACAGATTAATGAAGGGAACCGGTATGGCTTTTGTGAATTGATGCACCTTCAGTTAGAAGTTTTTAAGTATAGCTTTTTTCGGGCTTGAACAACGAGGAAGTGTGTGCTCCATGTGCTCTTCCTCATCTTTGTCTCACTCGAGCCCACCATAAACTCAACGGGAGAATTGAGATAAGAAAACACACAAGGAAACAAAGCCCTGGAAGAAGCATCAAGAGGATCATCATATTTGAGGCTGAAACCAGAGAACTTCTTCTCCATGAATACATCGAAGTCAGCAAAGATAGGGTTGGGAGCCAAAACTTAGCTATGGAGAATTAATAGGAGACATAGGGGATTTCGATTTGCGTTTAGGGGAGAAAAGAGCAACAATGTGTGTGGATATGGGTTTTGTTGGTTTGTTAAGAAGAAGGAGCAATGGAGGCTGTTAGCCAGTGGGGCTACAAGGCAAAGATGTGAAATAAGAAAGAAGAATAATGCAATGTCATTAAAACTATAAATGTGTCATTACATTAGGACTGAAAACATTGAAAACAACTTTTTATTGTTTTCAAAATTTCTAGAAATGTGAACTCCATTTCTAAAAGTTGAAAATGAAAACAACCATGCAAGCATGTTTTCTCCATCATTTTCTATTTTTTTTGGAAATGAAAACAAGAAATAATAAAACCATACATGCTCTAAATTTTATATATTATTGCTTTTTATTTATACTATTTTATTATGTTTAAATACACTTTCACTTTCCCTTTATTAAACTAAGCAGACCCTAAATGTTTAGGTATAAATATTAACTTATAATGTAATTGCATTAAAAAATTAAAAAAATTAATGTGTATATATAAATTTAGAAACAAATCTAATATCTTGTTGAAAATTAAGTATAAATTATCTAAAATAAGGAAGCAAATCCTTTTTTTAAGGAAAAATGTTTAGGTATAAATATTAACTTATAATGTAATTGCATGGAAAAAAAATTAATGTGTGTATATAAATTTAGAAACAAATCTATTATCTTTTTGAAAATTAAGTATAAATTATATAAAATAAGGAAACAAATCTTTTTTTTTTTTTCTTTTTTGTTTAAAAGGAAACAAATATTTATTGAAAACATGGTAAGTTAAGTAAATATCAATTAATCGCAAATATACGTAAAGATATAAAAGTGGATACACTAAAAAAAACACTCACATAAACAAAATTCAATCCTTTCTCTCAAACTCTTTCTTCCAGCTCCTTTAATTACTTTTCATTTGTTATTTTTAAACTCACTTAATTGAATTAATGGATACAAAGAAAGTAATTAAAATAATTGAAAAAAAAATAAAAAAATTGTTAGAACCAAATTTTGTTCCACACAAAAGGCATGTGACTTTATTGTAACATTTTCAAAGAAATTTTTGAGTACCTTTTTATGTCTAATATGATCCGTAACATAATTACTCACATTAAAATTATGATCTATAAGAAATATGATAAGCAAAAGTATCAATTGAGTTGAAATGTCTAAAATTATATGATAAAGCCATTCAATCAATAAGCTAGAAAGGAGACAACTCATAATGTAATATTCCGGTCCGGGAGATGAGCGGTGAAAGTGGGACGACGGGCAAGTCTGAGCGGTCGGCGACTGTGGAGGAGGATGACCAAATTGTGAGAAGTCCGAAAAAAGTCAAAACGATGGAAGGGGAAGTAGAGATGGATGTGGAAAATGGTGATAGTGAAGGAGAGTTGCATGCACATGAAATGGACACGTATGAGGAGCACAAAGTGCCCACTGAAAATGGAGAACAAGATCCCTCTCAGTGGGTAGTTTCTTACAAAGCCTCTCTTGGGGGAGGATGATGGGCAGAGAATCATGAAGCCTTTTCATCCTTGTCCTACTATTCCAATCTCGTTGGAAGAGTAAGAGGAGTCTGTCGTCCTTGGAGGAGAACTTTAATTAATAGTGAAACTGATGGGAAAAAAGATAGCTTTAGCAGTTTTGAGGTCTCGGCTGGAGAGGCTTTAGAGGAAACAAGGCAACATTCAAGTGGTTAATATGAATGAGGAATTCTTCATGATGCACTTTTGCTAACGAAGCTGATTACAAGTTTGCTTTGTTTGAGGGTTCATGGTTGATCCAAGATCACTACCTCATAGTTCAAAGATGGAGACCTTTTTTCAATCCCTTGAAAAAGGAGGTCAAGAAGATTGCCGTATGGGCTAGGATTTCGGACTCGCCTATTGAGTTATACAACCACAAGTTCTTATGGAGAATTGGTGCTGCTCTGGGAACCATGTTGAAGGTTGATACTGGACCGTACTGGCCCAAATTGTCATCGGGGCACCTATGTCCTTGACCGATTGGGCCGACCTAATGCATGGTAGTGCCAATAAAATAAGCTCGGTCGAATCTATAGATTAACCGAGCTGGGGGGCTGTGGACCGTACTAGCCCAAATTGTCATCGGGGCACCTATGTCCTTGATCGGTTGGGCCGACCTAATGCATGGTAGTATTCGGATCCCCATACCCGACTGACCATGGCCCGAGGTTTCAAATTATGGACCGTTAACGGTCATCAGGTCAAAATCCTATGATCGTTAATAGCCATAAGTTCTCGACTTGATGACCATCGTTCAAAATCGGTTCATATCATAAAGACCAAACATAACGTAGACCACCCGGGTGAGAGATTCAAATGTCCTTAAACGGTTGGAATCCGAGGAACAGTTCCTATATAAGTTAGCTCGGTCATCCAGGCCGGGCATGTTCCAATTCTCTTAGCCTTTTACTATATAGACTAAAATCCTCAAACTGATCGGCAGACCTAAGAGCTGACTTCACTGACATTCCGTTCAGGGAACTTCAGTGGATCTCCTTCTGACTACCTTGGGTTTCGGTCAGTATCCGGAACATTTGGCGCCCACCGTGGGGCTAGGTAAAACTTTTCCTACCTCACAAGCAACAACTTCATTGTCTGAAAAGTTCATTTCTTTGACTAGTTATGGCCACGAATGAAGACCATCCTGTCAATGGCGACAACTCGGGTGACCTTCAGCACGGGCCAATGGAGATGTTTATGCAAGCAATAAGGGACATCAACAGCCGGATTGATCAGATTGATCGGATGAACAACAGAGAACATGGAGTAGAACCAGAGAGGGAGGTTGAAGGGTTACTTAATGAGGACGTGGCGAGAGAATTTCATCAACGTTCCAGCCAGCCAAGAGTAGCCGACCTTGAAGTTCATTTGCAGACAAATCATAAGAATCAATCCCTTCCGGCTGCTGATCATCCATTTTTCGATTTTATAATGTCAATTAAACTCCCGGAAGGTTTCCGACTTCCAACGATGGAGTTGTACGATGGAACTACCGATCCACAGGAGCACCTTACAATGTTTAATTCCATGATGCTTCTGAATGGCGGGTCGGATCCGATTAAGTGCAGGGCTTTCCCGACAACATTGAAGAAGTCGGCCTTACTTTGGTTTTCAAGCCTCGAAGCAGGTTCAATCTATGACTTTTCTGAATTGTCCATTAAATTTCTTAACCATTTTTCTACCAGCAGGGTTCATCGGAAGACTTCAGCAAGTCTGATCAACTTAAGACAGGGAAGAGACGAGTCTCTTAAAGAATTTATGCGGAGATTCGGGGAGGAAGCAGTTCAGATTAAAGATCTAAACCCGGCCGTATCCTTGCATGCGATCATGGCAGGATTACGTCCGGGACCGTTTGCTGATTCTCTGGCCAGAAAGCCTCCTTTGGACCTTGATGATCTGCGAGGTAGATCTACAAGATACATAAACATGGAGGAGATAGCCTTTGCAAGGAAGCAGATGGAGCGGCAATTTTTCGATCTTGAAACGACAGGAAACAGGAGCAACCCTCACATCTCCATCTGCCCGGTTTCATTTGAAAAATTTCAAGGGGGGCGATCCAACCAAAGGGGAAGAACCACGGCACGCAATAACGACCGATCAGAAAGGCTCAGTCCAGGATCGAGGGAAACGTTCGGAAGAGTTAGATCTGTCTTTGTGAGATATACCCTTTGAACACTCCACAGGATCGATTTTGCGAGAAATATACAAGACTTGACCTTATTCAAATTCCGATGAATGCAGGAAAACAAAGGATCCCGGCGAATGTTGATAAAACCAAAAGATGTGAGTTTCATAAGGTATACGGACATTCAACAGAGGATTGCATTACGCTGAAAGATAGAATCGAGCAACTCATTCGAGAAGGTCATCTCGGAAAGTACATATATCAGCGTAGAAGCCGTAGCAGAGAGGCAAAAGAGACAAGAGACAGAAATCGATCTAGACCAAGGAGCCCAAACTCGGGAGAAAAAAGCAAGACTATGGTTGCTGTCTCGGATCCCCGGGATCATGTGATCAGAGGAGTGATCGACACCATAGCCGGAGGATTCGCTAGAGGAGGGAGTTCGAATTCATCTCGGAAACGACACCTCCGAGCTGTCATGTCTGTAAGTCATCTTTCTCCAGTGCAATGTGAAGAGAGCCCGGTAATCTCTTTTTTCAGTAAAGATTTCGCAGGTCTCGACGAAAACTTGGACGACCCAATGGTGATCTCTGTCATCGCCGGAAATTTCCAGATTAGGAGGGTCTTGGTCGACCAGGGCAGCTCAGCAGATATACTCTATTTGTCAACTCTCCATAGATTACAAATTTCAGAAATCGAGTTAAAGCCATTTGATGGGTGTCTGGTCGGTTTCTCAGGAGAACAGGTAAATGTGAAAGGGTATATTGAACTCAGAACGACTCTCGGGACAGGTACACTTTTGAAAACGATTCTTGTTAAATATCTGGTTATTGATTCGCATACCCCATACAATATTATTCTTGAAAGACCTTCTCTTAATTCTTTGGGAGCGGTGGTTTCAACCCCGCATTTAATAATGAAGTTTCCCATTTCCAAAAATGAGATAGGTGTGGTTCATGCAGATCAAAGAGAGGCAAGAATATGTTATAACGAAAGTTTAAAGTCAAAACCAAAAGAGGTGGCCTACCGAGTTGAATCATCAGGCAAACCCTTGCACATTAATATGACGGAATTAGACCCAAGAAGTGATGAATAGGATCGACCTCAGCCAGTAGAGGATTTACAGGTCATATCATTGGGCCCGAAACCGAATCAGGTGACTCGCATCGGTTCCAATCTTCCAACCGATGTCAGGAACGAGTTGGAAAAGCTGTTGAAGCAAAACTCCGATGTGTTCGCTTGGACTGCAGCAGACTTACCAGGAATTGACCCAGAGGTAATTACTCATAAACTTTCAGTAAATCAA
Organism: Ormosia semicastrata; assembly: GCA_029884595.1. Taxonomy (NCBI): domain Eukaryota; kingdom Viridiplantae; phylum Streptophyta; class Magnoliopsida; order Fabales; family Fabaceae; genus Ormosia; species Ormosia semicastrata. The sequence continues at coordinate 43,149,102 of JAQQTO010000059.1, forward strand.
AAAATAAAACCTGTTGCTCAGAAAAAGCGGAAGCTCGGAGCTGAAAGGCAGGAGGCTGCCGCTCAGGAGACCAAAAAACTGCTAGAGGCCGGTTTCATAAGGGAGGTAGAGTATACCACGTGGTTGGCTAACGTGGTCATGGTCAAGAAGTCGACTGGGAAGTGGAGAATGTGCACGGATTTTACCGATCTAAACAAAGCTTGTCCGAAGGATTCTTATCCTCTACCTAGCATAGATCGGTTGGTTGACGGTGCGTCCGGTTATCAATTCTTTAGCTTCATGGACGCCTACTCAGGATATAACCAGATTAGGATGCATCAGGAAGACGAGGAGAAAACAGCCTTCATAACCGAGTTCGGGAATTATTGTTACCGAGTTATGGCTTTTGGTCTGAAAAATGCTGGGGCGACTTACCAGAGGCTCATGAACAAAATATTTGAGGACCAAATCGGAAGAAACATCGAGGTATATGTTGATGATATGGTAGTAAAGACACAGGCCAGTGGTAACCACTGTTCAGATCTCTTAGAAATCTTTGCCCAATTAAGAAGGTACAATATGAAATTGAATCCCGAGAAGTGTGCGTTCGGTGTTCAGGGTGGGAAATTCCTCGGCTTCCTCCTAACCAATAGAGGGATAGAGGCCAACCCGGACAAATGTAGAGCTATAATGGATATGAGAAGTCCTGCATCAATCAAGGAGGTCCAGAGATTAACGGGGAGAATCGCTGCTTTGTCAAGGTTTCTGTCAAAATCAGCTGACCGAGCTCTTCCATTTTTCCAGTGCCTAAAGAAACCAACTAATTTTTAATGGACCGAGGAATGCGAAAAGGCGTTTGCAAAGTTGAAGCACTTCTTAACCACACCGCCAATCCTAACAAGACCCGAGCAAGGTGATACTTTATTGCTTTATATTTCTGTCTCTAACCAAGCTCTGAGTTCGGTATTGATTAAAGAAGACGGAAAGGACCAGTGACCAGTCTATTTTGTAAGTCGAGTGCTACAGGGACCGGAAATCAGATATCAAAAGATAGAAAAAATGGCATTGGCCCTTGTAGTGACAGCAAGGCGACTTCGACAATATTTCCAAAGCCATCGAATAATTGTCATGACCGACCAACCTATTAAACAAGTTCTAAGAAAACCGGAGTTAGCAGGTCGTATGATCTCTTGGTCGGTCGAGCTATCGGAATTTGATATCCAAGTATCAACCCAGGGCCAATCAAGGCATGGTATTATCGATTTCGATTGAACTATCCTCACCTTCTTGTCATGACCCGAATAACGACCTCGGTATTTTTTGTTGATGGAGCCTCGAATGTAAAAGGAGGCGGGCGGGAATTATATTGGAAGGGCCTAACGAAGTCCGGATCGAGCAATCATTAAAGTTCAACTTCCGAACCAAGTAATAATCGAGTGCAGTAGTATGAAGCCCTTCTAGGCGGGCTTTCCTTGCTACTCGAGATGGGAGCAACCCGATTGATTGCAAAGTCGACTCACCGGTGATTTGGACAAAGTCGTCGGTAATTTCAAACTAAAGATGCTCACCTAACCAAATATTTGTCGAAGGTGCAAAATATTATCAAAAAGTTATGAGTTTGAAATCTTGCACATTCAAGAGATCAGAATGCACGTGCGATCTCTTATCCAAGCTAGTACTAAAAAGTGGGAACAATAGATCGGTCATTAGGAGGTGATAGAAAATCCGAGCATCGATGATAAAGAATCTTTTTCATAAATGAACAACCCGGACTCTTGGATGGCCCCGATCGTTGGATATACGCAAAATGGTGACTTACCAAACCGACGAAACAAAGGCTCAAAAGCTAAAGAAAAGTTATTATATCTTGATCGGTGAAGATTTATTTAAAAGGGGATTCACTTTACCCTTACTAAAATGCATTGAGCAGGATCGGATTATGTCGGTAATGGAGGAAGTTCATGAAGGCGTGTGTGGCAGTCATATTGGAGGACGGTCTTTGGCCGGAAAGGTTTTACGCGCTGGATTATATTGACCTACTATGAAGTCCGATTGTTTGAAGTACGTTCAGAAATGTGAAAAATGCCAAAAGTTTTCAAGTACGCACGAGGCTCCACCAGAGGAACTTCATAACCTTGATACTCCGTGGCCGTTCTGTAGATAGGGAATTGATTTGCTGGGACCTCTACCAGTCGCAGCAGGGCAAATGAAGTACATTGTGGTGGCAATCGACTACTTTACGAAGTGGATCGAGGCCGAGCCGCTCTCCAGCATAACGTCGAAAAAGGTAAAAAGGTTTGTATGGAAAAATATTATATGTCGGTTTGGTTTACCATTTATTAGTGTCTGATAATGGAACACAGTTCACTGACAAGAAATTTAGAGAATTTTGTTATAAGAATGGAATTAAGCAGGTTTTTACATCAGTAGAGCACCCACAGACCAATGGTTTAGTCGAAGCCGCAAACAAAATCATTTTGACAGGACTAAAGAAGAGGCTAGATCGTGCTAAAGGGCTCTAGCCAGAAGAATTACACCGTGTTTTGTGGGCATATCACACTACACCTCAATCCTCGACCAAAGAAACACCGTTCCAACTCACATATGGAGCTGACGCTATGATCCCGGTTGAGCTTGGTGAGCCGAGCTTCAGAAGGATGACATTTTCTGAAGAAGAAAACGATGAGCATAACCGGCCTTGATCTGTTTGGAAGAAGAGAGGGAGGTCGCCCACATTCGCTAAGAAGCGAGTCAAAACAAGGATGGCGAGGAAGTACAATTGCAAGGTCGGGCGAGGAGTTTTCGGCGAGGGAGACTTGGTTCTGCGCAAGGTAGAAGATTGCAGGAGGCCGCGGGGTGAAGGGAAGATGTCGACTAATTGGGAAGGGCCTTTTCGAGTCGTTGAAGTTGTTGGAGGAGGAGCCTACAGGATCGGGAACTCATAAAAGTTACGCCTAGGTACGGAACTCGACCTCTTTAAGGAAGTTTTTTAGTTAAAATCTCTTGTACTAAGGATGTTGTACTTTTTTTTCCTTACCAGGATTTTTTTTGGGTTTTGCCTAGAAGGTTTTAACGAGGCACATCCTATGATCCATTTTACTTAATCAAAATTTTACGGTCTTTTAAAGTATTTGTTTTAGACTCCGGCTTTTCAGCCGATGCCGACCAAAGTCGATGCCGACCAAAGCGATGAATGACTAAATGTTGACCAAAGTATGACCAAAGCGATGAATGAACGATCAAAGTCGATGCAGCCAAATGATGAAAAATTGGGTTTTTGGCGATTTGTCCGACCTAAAATCGTATAATATTATTATACACGTTTATATAAAATTCAGGTTTTTCGACGATTTTTCCGACCTAAAATCATGTAATATATTACTATACATGTTTATGCAAGTATACCTCGGAAAGCGTGGGAAAGTATACTTCGGAAAGCATGGGCAAATAAGGAACACCGAATATTTCCAAACGAAGACAGAGCAAATAATGTTTCCAAACATATTCAGGTTACATTAAAAGGCGAAATGTTCATTACTGAAAACGAGATTACAATGATTTTCGGCTAGAACAAAAACAACAGAATACATAAGTAAACTTGAAGTTATTCATCTTCATCTTCGTCTTCTGGTGGATCAACAATTCGGCCTTCCCCTATAATCTTGAATGGACCAAGCTCGCCTAGCCGATCGTCAAATACTCCATCGGGGTTAAGAAACTGCTCTAGACCGGTCTCAAAACCGGCGATCCCCTCTCGGCGCCTCCTCTTTAAGCTTGTCAATTCGGTCTTAAGGGTATCTCTTGACTTTAAGGCTTCTATCAGGACTCGGTTGGCCTCCATTCTTTGTTTCTCAAGCATCCTCTTTCGCCTTCTTCAAAACCAAAAGTTCTTCATCGACCTCTTTCTTTTTATTCTCTAAGGAAGCAAAGAGAGGTCTCGAGATCGTCGATACGCGAGGTTTTTGCCTTAGGACTTCATTTTCTTTCTTTAAGTTTGAGACTTCTTCCTGATAAGCTCACTGAGTTTTTTCAAGTTCCGATCGGTATAATGAATTGAAAGAAGATAACTTCTTTTCGAATCTTCCAGCTCGTGTTCTACCGACCGATTGCACTTGTGGCTCTAAGGAGTTGAACTTCAGTCCATCGGCAAAGGCCGATCCCACCAACCTTATCCTTTCTCTCCTTATCACCCGGCAGTGATATCTGTGTTTCCAAGAACGACTCGAATGGAAAAGAAGATGCCCAAAGTGAAGGGTCATCTACATTAGCATCGAAGCCATTCAGTGCCTCAAACGCACTTCGTGTTTCCTGATTCTCAGAGGAAGAGCCCTCACCTAGTGTTCGGCGCCTTGTAGCAGGAACCTTCGGGGTTTCAGTCGCCTCATCGGCTTCTTCCCGGCTTCTCTTTCCGACCAAGGAATCTGACTGAGTCTCGGAGGAATCGGCAACATGAATTAGGGCCTCGGTCTTCTCTACGTCAGAAGCCATCTTGTCTGCCTCAACCACGTCGGTCGGAAGTTCTTTCTTTTTCACGAACTTCTTGCTGTCGAACTGACATCAGGGAGCCATCGATTCTGAAAAACGAAAACAAAAAGGTTAAAAGTCAGTTTATGTTAAAAGATGAGTTAGTAAACATCCGATTTAAAACTTACTCATTAGATTTGCAATTTTGTCTGGATAATCCCCAAATTTGACAAATACACTAATGTCCAGAACAGGACAAGTCTTCTAAGAAATCGACCAGGTCTCGGTTGGTAGGCAAAAGGCTCGGTATTCGATACTTAGTATGGATTTCGGCTTTGATCTCCAATAAAGAGGAAATCTCTCTATCCCAAGTCGGTCGGCATAGAAAGGTATGTCGCCATGACGGGTCTTAACTCGGAAAAATTTACTTTTGAAGTTTTTGTATGATGAGTCAAAGGCTGAGAAAAGTTTTTTACGGGGATGGCTATTGAGTGAAACCCAACCTCCCTTACCGACCCCTTTACACTTGAAAAAAGAAAAAGAAAACTTACGTGCTAGGAACTTTATCAAGAAAGATCATTAAAACTTGAAAGCCTTTACAAAGGCCCAACTATTAGGATGGAGTTGGGTCGGTGCGACATTCAAATGACTAAGTACCGAGCACTGGAAGTTGGTAAAAGGTAGCTTTAAATTCAGTCGGTTAAAAAAGGTTTCGTACATGTACACCCATCCGACTTGCTCATCGCCATACGATGACATGAATACGTACTCGTCGTTGCGACACAGAAGACAGATAAACCGACTCTCATCACCATCTCGGCTAAGCAGGACGCGATGTCGGAGCACGGTAATGCTCTCGACCGTATTATAAATTGAAGGGAATTTGCTAACCGCTGGGTGAACCCAGTCGTAGCTCGGCATCGATTCTTCTCTTGCCGATGTATCTTCCGGATGGTCGGACATCCTGGTTTGATGCGTAAGGACTAATGTATCTATAGAATTTCTTTTGGGATTTTTTTCCAAAATATGGATTTGGACAGCTAATTAGAGGAATCTCTCGACAATAACCTTTTACTAAAATTGAAGTTCAACACTGAACTAGCCTATTTGGTTTGGAGAAGAAGATGAATAAAACACAAATCCTAGTAACGCACCCTTCTCTTTCAAAAACGGATACCAAAACAAAAGGAAATTTAAGATTATATTCTAGAGGTTACTTGGATTGTGCGTAAAGGCTGTGTGAAGAAAAATGGGAGTTTTCACTTGCACAGAATGAGGAAACCGAATGGATTAAAATGGATGGTGAGTTTCGCCAGTAGCACGCAGAAAATGAAGAGAGGAAGGGTCAAGAAGAAGAATTGGGGAAGTGAAGTGAAACGAATAAATGAAGCATAATTGAGCAGTTTTTAAATGATAAAACCGCTAATCAAAAAATCTAGGAAAATGAAAAGTTTTAAGCAGGACTGTTGGATGAATCTAACGGCGGAAGGTGAAGAACCGTAATGATTAAAGGCCTTGATGGAGTCAGGTATATTAATGGTGAAGTGACATGTTGACGTCTAATAAATGAAAGCATGACACGTGGCAAGTTATATTTAAATTTCGTGCACAGATAACGAAGCGCCTGGTTAGAAGAGAAATTTCCCATCCTCATCCGGACGATGAAAAGTAAGCTCGGTCGAATCTAAAGATTACCGAAATTTCCATGGATCATCGGCCCAAATTGTCATCGGGGCACCTATGTCCTTGACCGATTGGGCCGACCTAATGCATGGTAGTGGTTAAAGTAAAGTAAGCTTCGGTCGAATCTATAGATTAACCGAGCCGGGGAATTTGTGGGACCGTCTTGGCCCAAATTGTCATCGAGGCACCTATGTCCTTGACCGATTGGGCCGACCTAATGCATGGTTAGAGCTGGCAAAATGGGTTCAACTCGCCGGGTTAACCTGCCAACCCGCCACTTTTTTGCAGGTTGGGTTCAAGAATTGAACCCATATTTTGTTTCCAACCCGCATAACCCGCCCCGCATAACCCGCGGGTTAATAAGCGAAGCGGAAGCCCCATGAGTTGATTTTTTTTTTTTTTTTAAATGATAACTAATACTATAAATAAAATTTTTTTTGATGTTATATAATTTATGTTTGAATACTTAATTAGACTATTTTAAAAATTATATTTTGGATATGTGATTTATAATTTTTTATCATTATTATTTATTATTTTTTATAGTATTTATTGATTTTTTGTATAATTTTTTTTTTTTTTTATTTTTTAGGCGGATTAAGTCGGTTGACCCGCCAACTCATCTATTTTTTCTCATTTTAGTTTGCTTGCCAATGTTTAAAAGCGGGGTGGGTTAGCTCTTCAACCCATTTTTAAAATGGGCCAACCCACCCCGCCACCCGCATTTTAGCGGGTTCAAAGAGTCGGGCGGTCGGCCCATTTTGCCACCTCTATGCATGGTAGTATTCGGATCCCCATACCCGACCGACCATGGCGAGGTTTCAAATTATGGACCGTTAACGGTCATCGGTCAAAAATTGACCGTTAATAGCCATAAGTTCTCGACTTGATGACCAACGTTCGAGAATCGGTTCATATCATAAAGACCAAACATAACGAGACTACCGGGTGAGAGATTCAAATGTCCTTAAACGGTTGAAATCATGCAGTTCCTATATAAGTTAGCTCGGTCATCAGGTATTGATGTTCCAATTCTCTTAGTCTTTTACTATATAGACTAAAATCCTCAAGTGATCTTGATGGGTGGACTTCACCGACATTGTTGCTCTGGATCTCCTTGACTACCTTGGGTTTTGATATGTCCAGACGATCTACCCATACATCTCTGCATTCTCGTGGTCGTTTTGCAAGAATTCGCATTGAGATTGATTTGCGGCAGAAGTTGGTTCCTAAAGTTAATGTCTTAATTAGGACATGAAATGAGAGTACAGTATGAGGGACTACATCTAATATGCTTTAGATGTGGAAGGTATGGGCAAAAGTTTGAGAACTGTGTTGATTTCCACCAGGTGGCAACCGCCTGGGAGAAAAGGGCAGAAATGGCAAGAGATGATCTCATGGAATCCATTCCTGATTCTCAGGAGTAAAGAAATCCCGCTTCTGATATTATTGTCTTGACAGCTAAGGATTTGGAAAGAAATGAGAAGATTGAGGCAAATGATACGTTTGGCCCATGGATGATGGTGAAACGGCCAATGAGAAGGAAATTTGTGGGAAATGATAAGGGAAAGTTTCAGGGAATGGAGAGAGGAAAATCTGGGATTGATCAACCTGATGAGGAAGAGTGGGAATGATAGGGAAAGTTTGCATTTAAACTTGCATGGCTCACGGTTTGACGCTTTAATTGCCTTGCTCAAAGTCAGCCTATTAATAATCACGTGGTGAGAGCCATTGAAGAAACAAGCCGGGTACAAAATAAAGAGAGGAGGAATGGGCCTAGTAAAAAAGAAGTGCCCCAATGTAATAACCAGAAAAAAAATATTACTAAAGCTAATCAGGGAAGTAATATAAAGATGGGCCAACCTGCAAACCAACACAAGGTGGAAAGCTAAATTAACTCAGAACCTGAAGGAAAGCCCAAGATAAAGAACAGCCTGGAAGATCCTACAGTTTACCATTTGATGAAGCAAGCCCAAGATGAAATGTGGAGGAGACATCAGGCTGGAGATTGGATTGAAGATCCCATGGCATGCAATCTAGTTTATACGTCTATGGAAGGACCTGGAAAATCTACCCATGTGACATCTGGAGTTGACGCAGATGACCAAAGATCACAAAAGCCACCAGATTATAGTTCTCTTGGTGATTTTAACGTGGGAATTACTCATAATTATGGCGCTGCATCGTCTATGGCCCAAGTGGCCTCTAATATGGTTCTGGATGGACAAGTCCATCAGGTTAGTTAATCTGATCTTAGATCAGTTTATTATACTGGTTATTATGAATATAATTTGCTGGAAATGCTGTGGTACAGCGGCTAAAGGTTTTGGAGGACTGATTAGAGTTTTGAGAAGGAAATATGACTATAACATGTTGTTTCTTTTGGAAACTCACCTGGTGGTGAAAAAGCCCAAAGAATTATTAGAAAGCAGGGGCATTCAGGTGGCATATGGGCTCTTTGGGAAAAGGGATTAATGGACTGTGGATATTATTGTTTCTGATACCCAATTCATTCACATGCAAGTTAAGGGGATGAATGAGGAGCCTTGGTGGCTAACTACAGTCTATGGGAGTCCACAAACCCAGCCTAGAGTTTTCCTTTGGTAGAGCCTTCGATATTGAGCTGGCACTATTAGAGGTCCATGGTGTATCGTGGGGGACTTTAACGGTTATCTTACATCCTCAGAGAGACAAGGAGTCAAGGAGGAGTTTTGGAGAGATCGAGAGGTGGATGCCATCAATTTCGTCAATGTATTCTAGATTGTGGGGTGGTAGAAAGGAACCCCTTTTACTTGGCACAGGGGAAATCTTAGGGAAAGACTTGACAGAGTTTTAGTAAATGTTGAATGACATACCAGATTTGATGAAGCGTCTATTTTTCATTTACCCAATTTCAAGTCCGATCATGTTCCTTTAAGGTTGAATTTTGGTAGACAGCAGGTTGCAAATAGTAATAACAGGCCTTTTAGATTTCTTGCATCTTGGCTTCTTCACCCAGATTTTGAGCTGCTTGTTCGTGAAAACTGGAATGTGGCTCATGGTTGGAACGACGGTATCCGTAACTTCATCGATATGGGGAAATTATGGAATAAAAATGTTTTTGGGAATATTGGTTGAAGAAAGCAGCGCCTCATAAAACAGGTTGGATGATATAGCTAGGAAACGAGCTTTAGAGCAAAACCTCCTCCTTGAAAATCTTCAACAACAACTCTGTAAAGAATATGAAAATGCCTTAATTCAGGAGGAAATCTTTTGGTGTAAAAAATCTAGGTGCTCTTGGCTCAGGTTTGGTGATCGAAATACCAAATACTTTCATGGTACCACTGTGTTTAGAAGGAAAAATAATAAAGTGGAAGCTCTTAAAGACCAAACAGGTGATTGGATTTTTTATACTAAAATTTTCAAGAATATGGCTTTTGACTTCTACGAGAATCTCTACACTAGGGAGGGGCCCTCTGATCCTTTCCCTCTTTTTGGGTGCTTTCCGGATTTGCAGGATACTGATAGATTAACGCTGGGAGGCATGGTTCAGCAATGGGACATTTAAAATGCTTTATTTCAAATGGGTGGTTTGAAAGCTCCTGGCATTGATGGACTTCATGCTTTGTTCCACCAAAGTCAATGGGAAACTGTGGGACAATCTTTGTGTAATTTGGTGATGGAAATTTTCTGTGATCCGAGAAAGGTTCAAGAAATTAACCAAACGTTGTTAACTCTTAATTCCCAAGGTTGACCATGCTGAATCTATAAAGCAATTCCATTCCATCAGTCTTTGCAATGTCTTACAAAGTCATTACTAAGATCATTGCAAATAGATTGAAGAAGGTAACGGGCAAGATTATTTCTACCACACAAGCGGCTTTGTGCGAGGCCGTCATAGCTTGGATAACATTATTATAACTCAAGAGGTCTTTCATACCATAAGGGTGAAGAAAGGCAAGAAAGGATTTATGGCGATAAAACTTGATCTTGAAAAAGCTTATGATTGCCTAGATTGGAATTTTCTCCGGGAAACTTTACTTGACATCGGTATTCCTCAAAACTTAATGTTATTTGGGCCTGCATATCTTTACCTTCTATGGCTGTGTCTTGGAATGGTTCACCTACTCAGTTTTAATTCTTCTAGAGGTATTAGGCAATGCGATCCTCTTTGGCCTTATCTTTCTGTGTTATGTATTGAAAGGCTGGCGCATTTAATTACCCATGCAGTGGAAAGGGGGCTTTGGAAACCTATTTCTCTTTCCAGGAGGGACCTAAGCTCTCACATATCTGCTTTGCTGATGATATTATCTTGTTTGTTGAAGCTTCTCATGACCAAGTGCCTATTATTCGAAGTTGCCTTGATATTTTCTGGGCTAGATCTTGGCAGAGGGTCAGCACTGAAAAGTCATACATTAGGTTTTCACAAAATGTCATTCACAATATAAGAGAAGAACTTCGTGGGCCCTTGATTTTAACCTTACAGCATATTTGGGTAAGTATTTAGCGGTTTCTACCTTGCATCAGAGAACTTCTAAAGCCAAATACTAGTTTATTCTGGATAAGATGGTGAAGCGGCTGAGCTCCAGGAAAATGAAGAACTTATCTTTAGCTGGGCGTTTAACATCAACTCAATCAGTGTTAGCAGCCATGCCTAGCTATATTATGCAAACCACACATCTGCCAGCTCAGGTTTGTGAAGAAATTGATAAGCATTGCAGGAAGTTTGATTGGGGGTCTACGGAGGAGAAAAAGAAGATGCACTTGGTCTGCTGGGATGAGGTTTGTCAACCAAAACAGATGGGAGGTTTGGGTTGTTAATAAAGCTAAACACTAATGGCTCAGTGGTGCAACATGATAGCAATGCAGCCTGTGGTGTGCTTCTACGAAACAGTGATGGTGAATTTTTAATGAGTTATTCATGTAACCTTGCCCAATGCTCAATCACTCATGCTGAATTGTGGGGTGCTTGGCATGGGCTTCAAGTGGCTAGAAATCTTGGCTATAAACAGGTGCTAGTGGAAATGGATTCTTTTAGTGCAATCCGCATGATCAATTCTGGTTGTGAGGAAGGAAATCCTGCGAGTCCCTTGGTGCGAGACATCAGTTTCCTTATATCAGATAGCAGCTGGGATGGGAAGTGAAGCTTATTCATGTTCTTCGGGAAGCTAATGCTTCAGCTGATTGCTTTGCCAAACATGGCCATATGATGTCGCTTGGGCGTACTGAGTTTATTTTTGTTCCTTCATTTGCCTCGCTTTGTATTTTCTATGATTCGGCTACGACTGTCTTCCCCAGACCTTTGCCGTAGTTTGTTGTTTGGTTGGGTCTTTTGACCCCGTTTAGTCACCAGAAAAATGAAAGAAAGAAAGGAGACAACTCATAAACAATCTTAAAAGTTAAAAGGACTCTTACATGCGGACTCTTAGGGTTTGTTTGGGAGTGAAAATTAAAGGGGAAAGGGAAGGGAAGGAAAGGTTTAGAGGTGAGAGACCCTTGTTTGGGAGTTTAGGGAAAGGAAGGGAGGGATTTTCAGATGTCCTCCAAACTCCTCCCTTTCAGTTCTCCCAATTTGAGGGGTTTTTGTGCAAAATTACCCATTTACCCATTTACACCCACCTCCCAAGTTCCAAACTTTTCCTCCACCGCACCTCCGATCGCCAATTTCCGGCGACCCAACTCACTGTCCGCGCCTCCTCCGATCTCGGCTCTTCCTCTCAAGTGTTGGTCCCCGACAACAACGGAGCGAGGACTGGCCTTGCTGTGTCTCCCGATTTGAGCTCCATTGAGGTGGATGCGGTGACGGAGACAATTTGAGCCGAAGGAGAACGGGTTCGCGCACGAGAAGGACGAAGCCGGTGTGCACCATTGGTCCCGCCACGTGCGATTTCGAGCGGTGGAGGCGATTGTTGCTGTTGGTAGAGTTCGTTGCGGGTGACATGGCTTCTCATCCCAATTTTGAACCAGGTTCCTTATGGAATTACGGGACCCGGTTTGGAACTCTAGTGTATAAAGGAACCATTTTTTGCTGTTAGCTTTGCTGCTGGCCTAGTTGGAACTGCACTCTCGAATGGGTTGATCAAGATGAGGAACAGATGGAGAGAGGCCTTAGCCCCTTGGCCTTCAAGTCCTCAGTGTTGGTGCTCAGATGCTTGAACAATGTTCTTGGAGGGATGTCCTTTGTGGTGTTGGCAAGGTTGACGGGGGCACAGAGTGTTGGGGAACGAAGCCGGCGGTGTGGAGGTTGGGGTAGTTGCGGAGAAGGAGAAGTTGAAGTTGAAGTTGGTGGAGGGGGAAGAGGATTTGCGAGAATAACCAGTCAACATCATCGATGATTTTTTATTAGTTTTTTATTTTAATAATTTTTTAAAATATTAATTATGTTAATTTTTTTAATAAAAGGTAAAATGGTAAAAAATATATCTTAAACCTTTCATTTCCTTTCTCTCATATATTCTATACTCCCAAACAAGACGAGGATAAACCTCTTATTTTCCTTCTCTTCCTTTCCCTTTAAATCCTTCCCCTTCATTTTCCTCCAAACTTCCAAACACACCCTTAAAGAGTATTTTAGGTCGGTGAGATTGCGTAAAATGGAGGAGAATTTAATGAAATAGAGATATGATTGAGTATGTTAAAAAAAATAGAATGAGATTGAAGTAGGTTAGATGGATTTTATCTTATTTCATAATTTTTTTTTTAATTTGAGGGATATGAAATTGAATCATTATTATTATTATTATGTTTAAGATTTTATCATATCCTATTAAAAATCATATACTTCTCAAATAATGAAATAGTAATTTTACTTTGTATTATTTTAAAATATTTAAATAATAAAAATAATATTTTTATTTTATTTATTTTATCTTATTCTATTAATTACTAAATATTCAAATATAGTATAATACTTTGCTAACCTTAGGAGAAATTTCATTAGTAGGAGAACTAAAAGTTAACTTTAGGGACAATAGCTAACGTGACATCAGATTTAATGTTTTCTTTATCGAACTTCAAAATGTAAAGGCTATTAATTTTTAAGGATCTAGACATCAAAATGTAAAGGCTATTAATTTTTAAGGATCTTAGACAATGTCTTTAACATTAAAACTTCTTACTTTAGGCTTCTTATGTTGTATATTTAGGATAAGGATAAATTATAGTTTAGTTTGACTTGAAATCATTTTATCCTATGGTTTAAAAAGTGACATTTTACCCATTATGATTTCTTCTGTTAGCACATAACTGCTGTAATTTTTTTTCATCCAATTTTGAAAGGAAAAACATGTGTTAGGATTGTAAAAATAACTTCTTAAATGACTTATAAACTTCTATAGACAATATCAAATAGGACAAAATTTAGGTAAAATTTACTAGGTACTTGTGATGCTGTTCTCTAATAAAAATTTGATATGTGCATATTTTTTTATAACTTATTAATAAAAATTTAAAAAATAATGATTAAGTGACTAAAATTTAAGACACGTGTTATATTTTTATTGGATAATAAAACATGTGTCAATTTTTATTAAAGAATAGCACTACAAGCACATAAGGAATAAAAAATCCCACATAAAAAAGATGATGAAAAAAAACTAATTATCAATGATTTTCTCATTTTACAGAATAACAATGCTTCACTTTTATTATAAAATACTTACAATGATAATTGAGATTTGGCTAGTGTGAACACCCAATTTTGTCCGGGGCGTTTTGTGAATAAAATAATAATAATAATCTTTTAACCCATTAACCCGTAACCCATAAAACTAACTCGTTAACCCATCACCCACTAACCCACAACCCATCAGTTATCCTCACACTTAAACTCATCACTTATCCTAACACAGACTCCATCAGTTATCCTAATCCCCAAACACTTATCATAACTATCCCAAACAAACCTATCCTAAACTAGCCATAACTCATCCTACCACAAACTTATCCTAAACTAACCTTGGCAGTTATCATCAAACCCATCCTATCTCAAACTCATCCTAAACAAACTTATCCTAAACCTCCCATCACTTATCCTAAACAAACTCCTAATCACATTCTAACTCAAACACCTCATCCTAATCCCCTCCTATAAAACACCTAAACCACACACAGAAAAGGCATCGAGCATATACATCGAACCTATACTAAACTTGGTGATTTTTGAGCCTTAAACATACCTCTCGCTTACTTCTTTCACTCACGTTACTTTCCCTACATTCTTCGCCAAGGTTCCAAGCACCCATACACCTTCATCATCACTATTCTCATCCCTCCATAACTTCAACCCCTGCCTTTCACCTCCACAAACTCCACCAACCAGAACCCACTTCACAATCCCAGCCAAACCATCAAACATAACAACCATAACGTGTTTGCCCTCTACCATAATCATCACCACCGTGGCCCTCAATCACTTCTCACTCCACCGAGACAGAACCCACCGAGATAGAACTCACTGAGACCACCGTCCCGAATCGTTCCTCGCGACCCAGCAGAGCCAACCACGTCTGCCGTGCTCATCAAACCAAGCCGCTCGAATCAGAGTCGAAACTGTGAGTCGCGTCCTCCGTCGCGAGCAGATCCGCGAGCCTAAACGCGCGCCGTCAACCGCAGATCTCCCTGTGTGCGTTATCCCACGCCGGTGCATCACTGAGCTCGTGTCGTCCTCCACACCGTGCCAATCGCACCGTCACGTGCCGCCTCACACCGCGTAGCGCCACTCGCCACCGTAGCTCCATCTTCGCGCACCATCGTCAGCATTAGTTATTCCCACTGGATTCTATTGATGTTGGTGGTTGAACTGGAAGCATGGAGCACTGAATCGAGTGTATATGGAGCATTTTCAGCTGATTGGTAAGTGAAGCAGATTAGTAAGTGAAGTGAAAATAGTTGCGTCGTCGCATCCACCACTCTCGACGCCTCTGCCTCTCGAGTCTCCATGATCTGAAGCCGCCGTCCACCTCGTACCGGACCCGGTTGAACCAGCCCACCGCCGGCCTCCAATTGCTTCTCCGCCCCCTCTACAACTATCCCAAATAAGAAAACCCCATTTTTGGTTCCGTAAGCATTCTGTTCTATTTTTAATTTTTTTTTGGGTGGTTTGGTTAATGTTAATGGGTTTATTGGGCTAAAATAATAAAAAAGATAATAAAAAATGAAATAAAAAAGAATGATAAGAATAAAAAAAATATAAATATAAATAATTGAAATTTTCTTTAACAAAAACAAAATGGGTTACCTGAGTTGCGACAGTTTACTAACCCTTATATTTTGTAAACATCCGAGTTGCATGACGAACTTGATGGTTTACATTATTATTATTATTATTATTATTATTATTATTATTATTATTATTATTATTATTATTATTATTATTATTATTATTATTATTATTATTATTATTATTATTATTATTATTATTATTATTATCATGTTTTCAATTTTTTTAAGTTAAATCGCTAATTGATAATTTTAAATAAAAGTTTTTGTAACAAACTTGATAATCAATGGGTGACGTCTCTAGCGTGACGCGAGCTTCACCTATTTAATCCTCAATTTGAATAACTGAGCCGCGACGGCTTGTTGATTCAAATTTTTAAAGTTTTTTTTTAATAAAATCAACCAACCCACAAATATTTTCTAAAGAACTACGTGACTTTGAATTCCTCATTGCACCTGAGGATACGTAGGAGCGAGACTCATATTCCGTCAAGCCAAAAATTAAATTTTCATAATTTATTTGTTTATTTCTTTTTTTTTTACAAAAGGGGTAAAACAAATATTTTCAAGGAATATTAAGAATTTGCATGATTAACTTAAGGTACCGTCTTAGGACGAGAGTGTTAGGGGTGCTGTGGGATTAAGTTTCTACCATTCCCTACACATAACCGACTCCCGAATTCAATCTGGTTTCAAAGACTAATTTCTATTAAAGGTTTTCTAATTTTTCCTAATAAAAAAATAAAATTGGTGGCGACTCCTAATTAAATATATTTTAGTTTAAGTTGCTATTTCGCCGCAATTAATTACGGTCGCGACTCTACGGGGGATACTTAAGAGTCAAGCCTGTAAAAGTTAGTTATGCAAAATTTTTGTGATCTTTATGTGTTTGTTTTACCCTTTTTTTTTCTTTTTCTTTTTATTATTTGATGATTTTTTTATATATATTATTTTTAGTGTTAATTGTTGTATTATCTGAACCTTAGGGTAGAAGACTTTTGGAATTTGTTTTGTATTTGCTTTGTTACAGGATGTGAGTAGTCTTTAAGATTGTGAAGGTTTGTACGCTCCCAGCACCCACTACACCTACACATGAAGCACACACATTCGAGTGGGGCCCTATACCCGGGTCTGAGTAGGGATGGCAATTTTACCGCCCGCATGCGGTACCATGGTAATACCGTGACGGGGCGGGTAATACCGTCATCCCCCGCGGATATAAATACCCGTTTAGTGTTATCCCCGTTTAATAAACGGGGGCGAGGCGGGCTGGTGGTTCCCTCCGTCCCGTAGTATTTTCGTAAAAATTTTATATAAATATTTTATATAAAATTATTAAAAAACTTAATTATATAAATTTAAATATTATAAAGTTATATAAATTAAAAGTATTTTAGGTGTTTGACATTATTTTTAGATTAAGTTGTATTGAAAAATTTTTGAAAAATTATAGTATTATATTTTTTTTTTATTTTTTATTTTTTTATTTTATTTTTTGAATTTTTTGAATTTTTTTTACAATTTATTGGGTACCGCGGATATCGAGATCCGTTACACCGCGGGGAAAGATAAACGGTGCCGCACGGATATGGAGGCGGGGGCGGGGGCAGATATTATTCGCGGGGGCGGGGGACGGGGGCTACTACCCGTCCCGCCCCGCCCCGTTGCCATCCCTAGGTCTGAGTGAAGCCTAAGTTAAGTAGAGGTTGCGTAGTGGTAGCCATTTTGGATGTACTTCCTGTTTGGTTATCGCGAAAACCTCATCTAGAGTGTGCCTTTTTCATGAATGTCTCACACCTAGTGGTTTACCCACTATTTCGTGTTCAACATTCTGAAATAGGATTTGGCTCTAGAGACCTCTAAAATAGAAAAGCCACCCCATGGAAGTTCTCATGAACCAGAAAGACTCTTAGATCCTTAGGATAGAATTCCCAAGTTTAAGGCAACCCTATTAGGACACAAAGGGAGCACACCTTTCATTACCTTTAGATTTATCCATATCTTGTGAGTTGTTCAGTCTTTTAATGTGACAAACCATATTTGCATCCCTCTTAAAAATCTTTTTTTCCAAAAAGAAGAGATGAGTCATTATTAAAGGACCAATAACTCATTCACTCATTATTACATCACAAGTCATCATTCTTCGCATCATGTTTTCTCTAAAAACCATGCATTGACAGTTCTTATGTGTTAAATCCAGGTTTGTTGAGGGACTGTTGAAACTAAGTGCCTAAGGATTAACAGTGAGTATCTTTGATTAATAATGGAACGTGTCATGGGATCAGATCACAATGAGGTCATTTTGAAAAAGACTTTGCGACTTAAGGCCAATAAAGTTGACATAGAAAGCCTGTTGAGTTTGGGCTGAATGTTGAAGAAGACATAACGCCTGACCTTCACTGCGAGATATGGGAAGATTCTGAACCTGTTAGAGGTTGATGTACAGATAGAAGCTATTACTGCGCTAGCCCAATTCTACGACCCACCGTTGCGTTGTTTTACGTTTCAAGATTGTCAGTTGGCCCCCACCTTAGAAGAGTTTGAGCAGATCTTGGGCTTACCGTTGGAAAAGGAAGAGCCATACCTCTATATAGGCCACCATGCATCCATGCCAACCATAGAGACATCTTGAAGATTCATGTGAAGGATCTGCAAAAAGCAAAGCAAAATAGGAAAGGAACAGAGGGATTCCCAAGGAAATACTTAGAAGAGCACATGCGCCACCTAGCCAAGGTTGAAGACTGGAATACCTTTATAGATGTGTTAGCCCTCACTATTTATGGCAGCATCCTATTCCCGAGTAATGAAGACTTGATAAATTTTGCAGCAATAGATGTGTTTCTCGCTCGAAGGAATAATGTCGCTAATCCTGTCCCAGCCCTTCTTGCTGATGTTTATTATACCCTGAATTTCTGCCATGAAAAGAAGGGTAAGCGGATCTTATGTTGTCTACCGATGTTATTCGTATAGCTCATAAGTCATATGTTCAAGAGGGGCTACGAGGATCCATGTCCCATTACAAGTCTCAAGATGCTCTAGTTGAAAACCAAGAACGGCCGCGAATGGGTCGAAGAATTAGCCAAACTTGAGGAAAAGAAAATTGTATGGTACCCACAGCGTAAAGAAGGGCAAACAGTGGTCTATCAGTGTGAAGGCTTTCCTAATGTTCCTTTCATGGGTACTCGGGGATGCATTAACTACAACTCTACCCTGGCATTGCGACAACTAGGTTATCCCATGATGGGGCCACCATCAGAATTGGAAACCGCTCCTTTTGTCTGTGATATACAAATGGAGTGTACTGAGACACTTAGGAGAGTGCGAGACACTTGGAAGAAAGTTATTAGAAAGAGTAAAGAGTGGGAGTCAGAAGCTGCGGAGTTAAAGAAAGTTACGGGCAGTGGGTCAAGAACAGGGCGCAGGAAGTTAAGTTACCCTTTAAAATCCCAGTAACCTCTACAGTCAGTAAGTCTCTGCCTCCGACTTCGATAGAAGATGAAGAAATAAGAGAAAAGTTAGCTGAAGCCAACAAAGAAAAAAGAAAATTAGAGGCAGAGTTGGAAAAAGTTCGCCAGGCATGTGCAGTTTTAAGGCGTGAAAATGCTGAGAAAAACGATGCTCTCGAAAAAGCAAACAAAAGGCAAAGGACAGAGCAAGATAGTATGTCAAAAATCAAAAAATGTTTGGAAGCTGCAAATAAGGAACTAAGGCTCCGAGGGCAGGAAAGAGATAAGGCTCTGACAGAAAATCAACAACTCAAGGAGCTGCTCGTAATTGCCAAAGCAGCACAGAATAAGGCTCTTCAGCAAGCAGATAGTATGAGGCAACAAGTGGAGACAATGTCAACCAGATATGAAAACATGATCAAAATTGAGAAGTTGCGCACTGTCAAAGAGATTGCAGGGTATGAAGCAGCATTGCGACAGGGACAGGAGGACTTGCAGAAAATGATAGATCATGTAAGACATCAAGACGAGGATATTAATGGATGGAAAGAAGAAGTCCATTTTTGGAGAGACCAATTCTCGAAGCTGGCATGCCTAGCCAACACGGCAATCGCAGATATTCCATATTACTTAAAGGTGGCGGATAAGATGATCGATCCTCTTAAGACTCCGGCAGAGATCAATGACTTTATTGAATATTGCAAGAATCTTATTGGACAAATGAAGCAGATGATCAGGGTGCAGTCATTTGAGAAGGAGGAATTAGACTAGACAATGATGTATTTCAAGTAGAGTGGAAATGATGTATTCCTCTTAAATGATGTTGATGATTCTTTTTCAATTGAATAAAGTATGCCTTTTTGTTCTTCTGATCCTATGTTGCACTGAAGATCCACTACTTTTGAACGAGACGTTCTAAGTAATGGTCATGACAAACTTTTGAACGAGACGTTCTAAGAAACAGTCATGACGAGCAAAGATTAAAGATACTCACTCAAATATGCCCGGCACAAATTAACAATGGTCCTTTAACAAATCAATAATAATCATGGTTGTTTTAATAAATTTTACTTTGGTTGTTCACAGGAAATTTAAAACCATTGCACGACCAAGGAAAGAAGACACCAATCAAACCCGTGTTCATAACACAAGGGCTTGAACAAGGTTGCTTGCAGCAATGGCGGCTGAGAACGAAGGTAGGAACCTAAGTTTAGAAGTAGATGAAGTGAAAGGAAGGGTGAATGAGGTGACGAGAATCTCAAAGAAGAATTGAGAAAATGTTGTCACCATGAGGAGACCTCACCTTGATGGGGCGGTTGGAGGTACGGGAGTAGCCGGGCGCACTCGCACCCACTGAATACCACTTCTATAAGGACAAACCCTCGGAGTCACTTCTTGAGGTACCTTATGTGGGAGGAACCTCAAACACTGCATCAGTAGTGATTCCTATTGGAGAAGGATATCATTCATTAGAAGGTACTCGCAATGAGGTCCATGGTAATACTGAGTTCACGTGGGAACCGCCACATATGATGACAATTGGATTTCCTACAGGTACTGGACACGCAACTGTTCAAAATGACAAGATGAAAGAAGAGTGGATGGAAAAGATGGAAGAGCAAATCAAGGTGATCAAGGGTCCTAGCACCTACGGTCCCCTTGGGATAGAAGAATTGTGCCCTACTGCTAGCATCGTCATCCCCAAGGATTTCAAAGTCCCAGAATTTGTCAAGTATAATGGGAGCACCAATCCCTTTTTCCACCTAAAAACTTACATTACCAAAATGTCCATTTGGTCAAGAGATTGGAAGTTCCTCGTCAATTTCTTTTATGAAAGTTTGACTGGTCCTGCTTTGGAGTGGTGTATCCAATAGGACCTCTCAAAAATCTCCTTTTGGGATGACTGAGCGAATTTATTTATGGGTCAGTATCGGTTTAATTTGGATACAGCCCTAACCCGGGAGCAGTTGGGAACATTACAGAAGAAAAATGAGGAGACATTCAAACAATATGCCCAGAGGTGGAGAGCTCTCGCAGCTCAAGTGCAACCGCCTTTAACTCTGACAGAAATGTGCTCATACTTTTTGGGGACTTTAGGAGCTCCTTATATTGGAACAATGGCGGGCGCCATTTACAGAGACTTTGCCGATTTAATTGCTGCTAGAGAAAGAATTGAAATTTTGGTAAAGGCTGGAAAATTGCCAGCTGGCAATAATGAAAGTAGTTTCAAGAAGGGGTTCCCCCCTAAGAAAAAAGAGCCGGAAGTGAGTTACGTGCAAAATTTGCAACCTCGATATTCGCCATCCTACCCTACATACCGACCACCCCCATATAACCCAAACACTTACCCTTCCTATCAAACACCTGCACCGTCCCATCTACCTGGTCCAACCGCTCCTCCCGTAAATATACCTCAAACTCATCCATTCCAAATCAATACTATCCCGGTGCCTCAATCATATGCACCAACTCGCCCAATCTATACTCAGTACCCACCTCGGGCTCACAAAATTTCCAAAACTACCCACAATCTCGACCAAACTTCCAAAATCAAGGCCGTTTCCGTACCCAAAACCTACCCCTTTCCCAAAACTGTCCATCTCAAACGCAGATTTATTTCAAAGGCTGTTTGATGCTCACCTCATCTCAGGGAACCCTGTACGTCCCCTACAACCACCATTTCCAGCATGGTACAACCCAAATTTAACTTGCAAGTACCATATGGATATCCCAGGGCACTCAATCGAAGACTGTGAGTCTTTCAAGATGGCGGTAAGAAAGCTTATTGCTTGTGAAAAATTGGATATTCAAGAAGAGGTTGGACCTAGTATTGTCAGCAATCCAATTCCTAATCACGGTGGAAGGAATGGGGTAAATACTTAGAATAGTTGATCAAGGAAACCTTGTGAATGCTATTCACTTCAATTATCCAATAGCTTCAACGAAAATTGTTTAACAAACGTTTTATGAAATATTTGCGAAAATATTTCATAAACTCAATTCACCCCCTCTTGAGTTAAAGGCCACTTGGCTAACAAGCCTTAGAAAGTTTAACTTAATTGTGGTTCATAAACAATACCTTAGAGTCCTCCAACACTGGGCAATTTCTAAGCGACTGGTATTCTGATTTGTTTATCAAGTAGTTACCGTGAAACGATGGTTTAATTGTATCAACCCTATGCATGTTCGATCAATAAAATCATTTGGGTTTTGAACTTATGATAACTTTCTTGAAGCATTAGTGTAATGAATTTGCATGGATATCTTGTTTCCTTTCATTTTTATCACGTTGTCTTTCTTGACATTTATTCGCTTTCATTTCTTCGAAGTGTTTTCCTTGTATTTGGATCCCATTGAACGCCAATTCTTGGCAATTCTCAGTTTGGTATATGTCAGTAAAGTTTGCGTCTGCAAGTGCCATTTGTAAAAAAAAAAAAAGGAGCAATGAAGTGATCATTTGGTGTGCACTATCTTTTTGTCTCAAAATTAAAGTTTGAAGATAAACAATCAATGATTTGGAAATGAAGATTGGCCATTTTCTCTACCCTTTACAAAATTTCATTATCTTTATCCCTTGCTACCCCTTTTGAGCTTGAAAATTTCTTCAATAAACCTTGGATAAGGATCACCCCTACACTAGGGGATAGTACAAGACAAAAGTTGACTGCCATGGTGACTATTTTGAAGAAGGGAGAAAATGTGAAAGGGGCAAGAAATAAAAAAAAATGGTGAAAAACAAAAAAAAAGGGAGAAAAGGAAAGAAAGAAGAAAGAAAATAAAATGAAATAGGGAAGAAATGAATAACAATAAAAGAAAGGTGTGTTTAAAAGCACAAAAGCAGTTGACGAAGTTTAGTTTTGGCCAATGATCCTTAGTCCCATTCAACCCCTAAACACTTGTTTGAACCTTATATCTCTTCTTTCATAACCCCTAGCCTTGACCTCGTTACAAGCCTCAAAAAGTCCATTCTGATCAATGAAGGATTGTGGTCATTTTCATTAACTTTAATTTTGAGACAAATGTTATGCTCATCCAAGTATCTAATTTACTGCTCCTAAAAAAAAAAAAAGGGAAAAGAGGAGGAGGAGGTACTACTTGATCTTACATCGGGGTAAATCTTTTAGTCACTAGGGTGAGTTTCTGTCCTATTCAATTCAGTCCTAAATTGGGGCAAATTTCTCTTCGATTCAATTTGGCCTTAGACTAGGACAAATGTCTACCCTGCTCGATTTGACTCTAAACTGGGGCAAATTTTCTTTTTCTTGACCTACACTGGGGTAAATCTTTTGGTCACTAGAGCGAGTTCCTGTCCTATTCAATTCAGTCTTAGACTGGAGCAAATTTCTCTTTGGTTCAATTTGACTTGATGTAGATGTTTAGTAGAAGAAAATCCTTGGTCATAATGTCTAGTGAGCAACTAGAGATCATTTTCATGAGGATCAAACTAATCCATATCAAGGCAACTCTTCTTTGAATCACATACCATCATTTGTGTCTTATTCCATATGTACCCTTTTGTGTTGTCAAACTTCCAAAGTCAATCTGGAAGTTGTTCACTTAGTCAATTCCTGTTCTGTTGTATTTTTGAAATCCATGTCTATCTATTACGTAATGCTTCAGGTAAGGTGAATATGAGTACAATATTATGATTTGACCATCCGATGGCAATCTCCTGATGAACAATTCAGACTGAAAATAATTTAGAAGTTCTAATTAAAAGGGAAAATGATATCCTAGTGGATAATCCAGAAACAAGAGGTACCTCAGCAAAAAGGGAAAAGAGCCCGTTAGACTGAAAACCCAAAATGGCAGTTTAAGTAAAATTGGGGCAAATAAATAGGACACTGCCTAAAGCTCCTTGAAAAGTTCACCAAACTGGGGCAATTTTGTTCAATTAGTCATGCTGGGGCAAATTTTTGAAGGATTAAAGAGAAGATATGTTGAAGGAAGTAGCAATGGAGACAACAATTGAGTTATCAAGCAGTTGCAGCGAATCAATTGGTTGAGGGACAAAGTTGAATACTAGAGTAAAATTTTCCCACAAGGACTCAGTCGAACAATGGTTCATGAAAAGATGATCGTTTCATTTCTCAAAAGGAGAGTTGGGGATGGAAAACAAGGAAAGAGAAGGAAGAATGAGTAAGAAGAACCGAAGTTGTCAGGTCCAACAGGCAAAAGCAAGGGAACAAGGGTTTGATTGGTCAAAGCTTTCCAAAGTCACCGCTGGTTCGAATGATTAAAAGAAAGAAAAGAAAGAGGAAAAAGAAAGAAAGAGAGAATAAATATAAAAGAAAAAGAGAGAAAAAGAGAGAGAAGAAAAAAGAGATTTTAAGGCATTGTCTAACTGTCATGAATGTTTCCATTGCAGCGCATCGGCTCCATGCATTTGCATTTTTAAGTTTTTGAGCGCATCGGCTCCATGCATTTGCATTTTAAGTTTTTGAGCGCATCGGCTCCCTGTCTTTTAATTTTTGTCTTTTACTTTTGAGCGCATCGGCTCCCTGTCTTTTAATTCCTGTCTTTTATTTTTGAACGCATCGGCTCCCTATTTTTTACTTTTTAGCGCATCGGCTCCCTGTCTTTTAATTCCTGTCTTTTACCTTTGAGCGCATCGGCTCCTGTCTTTTACTTTTGAGCGCATCGGCTCCCTGTTTTTTAATTCCTGTCTTTTACTTTTGAGCGCATCGGCTCCCTGTCTTCTAATTCCTGTTTTTTTTTTTACTTTTGAGTGCATTGGCTCCTATCTTTTACTTTTTGAGCGCATCGGCTCCCTGTCTTTTACTTTTTGAGCGCATCGGCTCCCTGTCTTTTAATTCCTATCTTTTACCTTTGAGCGCATCGGCTCCTGTCTTTTACTTTTGAGCGCATCGGCTCCTGTCTTTTACTTTTTGAGTGCATCGGCTCCCTATCTTTTAATTCCTGTCTTTTACTTTTGAGCGCATTGGCTCCCTGTCTTTTAATTCCTGTTTTTTTACTTTTGAGCGCATCGGCTCTTGTCTTTTACTTTTGAGCGCATCGGCTCCTGTCTTTTACTTTTTGAGCGCATCAGCTCCCTATCTTTTACATTTGAGCGCATCGGCTCCTATCTTTTACTTTTTGAGCGCATCGGCTCCCTGTCTTTTACTTTTTAATTCTGTCTTTTAATTCCTGTCTTTTACCTTTGAGCGCATCGACTCTTATCTTTTACTTTTGAGCGCATCGGCTCCTGTCTTTTACTTTTTGAGTGCATCGGCTCCCTGTCTTTTAATTCATATTTTTTTACTTTTGAGCGCATCGGCTCCTGTCTTTTACTTTTGAGCGCATCGGCTCCTGTCTTTTACTTTTTGAGCGCATCGACTCCCTGTCTTTTACATTATTCCAAACTCATAAGCAAATAAGCATTCAAAATAATAAACAACAAATGAGTTCATAAGGGCAAGAGATATTTCATTTCATTGAACAATTTAGCTAAGTACATATATTCATCAAAAGAATAGCTAATTACATTTGGTTAAGCATTTGCATTTTCAGTCCAAAAAAGAATTTAATATGTTCAACAAATTCTTGAGAAATGAAGGGGAAAAGCAGCAAAAACTTTCATTCAATCTGTGTTTATTCGAATAGGATGTCATTTATTCGAATAAACTTATAGAAAACAACTAGACTTGGTTGTCTGTCAAGCTTTATTCGAATAACAGTGCTGTTATTCGAATAACACAGCATTCAAAAAAGTTTTTCTATTAGGCTTTATTTTAATAACATTGTTGTTATTCGAATAACAACGTAGTAGCTCAAAGGTCGTGGGTTTGTCACCCTTTATTCGAATAACATAATGTGTTATTCGAATAACACGATTTTCCTAAAATCCTCTGGAAGGCTTTATTTGAATAACATAACTTGTTATTCGAATAACAAGAAAAGCTTTTTAGCCTCTATCATGTCTTATTCGAATAACTAGTTGGTTATTCGAATAACCAGTTGATATCAGATTATTGCACCATTTTTTGTGACGTGATATTCGAATAAGGGGATCCTTATTCGAATAATGCTTACATTTTAGAATATTAACGAGGCATTACTGTGAGGCTTTATTCGAATAAATCATTTGATGAAAAATAGTTTTACGCATCAATTAGTAAAGGATCAATTTTTCATAGTATGTAAATTAAGCAAAACAAATTAAATAATTAATTACCATTAAGCACATAGCTAATAGCATGCTAGCTTTCATGATATATAGACAATTCAAGACATAGCAAGCATACTTAGGCATTGTAGAACCTCATGTACTAAGATATATAACAAATTAATGAGCTATGGTACAATAAGAATAAACATAATCATGTGCTAAATAGAATATTCAGATTTTACCAAGAGCATATGATTCTATTATTCACTTAAGACCTACAAGGAATATACCTCAAATTTATTGATTTTACAAGTAAATGTTCATGAGAGGTAAAAACTTTTGATACCTTGGCCTTATTGATCAAGAAAACTATTTTCTTTACCCATTGCTTCTCTTTTAGTGTTTTAAACTTTGCAAGTTCCACATTTTGTACTTGAGAAGCTTTGATTGGAATCATCTTCCTTTTTTGATCAAAACTTCTATCAATGGGCTTTGGAAGCATTCCCCTTGATGATTCCTCTTTCCTTTGACCAATTAGTCCATCCTTTTGAGAAATTTTCTGCATAATTGAAGCACTAGGAGGACATTTTGGTACCCACTTCATCTTGGGTCATTGAATGTTAGTACTAGAGCCTTTATGATTTTTAGGAACCCAAACCATGTTATTTCTCATATAAGAATTTCTTCTATAATTGCACAAATAAGAAATATGTCCTAGATGACCACAAAAATTGTAAACAAGTGAATTTAATGATGGCTTGATCCTTTGAAGATCATTTTTGAAAAACTTGAGCCTTTGATTGTTATTACATTCTATGTTATTTTTGCCATAAGCCTTACTTGAAATTCCACGTGGAATAGCATCAATTTCATTCTTATCAACAACCATGGATTGTAAGCAAATAGAATCATTAACTTTGGCAAATTCACAATATAAGTTCTCAACTTGATTTTCTAAATTAATGCATTTTTCATAATAAGTTGAGGTTTCACATTTTAAAGGCATTTCCTCATCAAGAAAAGCATATTCATTTTTTAAAATCTCAATTTCATTTTCAATGGAGGAAATGTTTTCTAAACAAGATAAATTTTTATTTTCTAAATTTGATAAACCATCATACAATTCATCATACGCACATTTTAGCTCATAATAGAAAGGACTATAATATGGTTTAGCATTATTTACCTCAAAGTCCTTTTTAAGGGAATCACTATTTTTCTCATTGTTGTCCATCAAGAATTAAAGAATATCTTCCTTCTCAATTTTGTTTTGCTTTGCCTCTTCTTCAAATTGAGCACCATCATCATCAAGAGGCATTGAGCTCATTTTCTTGCTTTGAACGTATTCTTGAGGACATTTTCCAATGTTGTCTTCCTCTAGAGGTTTTTGCTCTTCTTGCTCTCTATATACAACTTTATACACAAAATAATTATTAGCAAGATAAATAGAATCAAGAGCATCCCATATATCCTTAGCACTAGAGTAACTCTTAATTTTAGCATAAGCATCATCATTTAAACCACTTCTCAAAATTTGCATAGCTCTAATGTTCAAGGAAAAACATTTCCTATCATAGGCATTCTAAGAATATTTTGATTTGCAAGTAAATCCATCAAGCATAATATCTCACAAATCAATATCAATAGATTGCATATAAATTTCCATTCTAGCTTTCCAATAAACAAAATTCACACCATCAAAGAATGGTGGTTTATTAATTTCAAAACCATTCATTTTGAAAAGCTTTTAATGGTTGCTAAACAAATAAGGATCTTTAACTCTAAGCGGTTAAGCTTTTACCAGAGCACGAAGCTCTGATACCACTTGTTAGTCATGGCAACCATTACCCAAGAGGGGGGTGAATTGGGTAATTATTAATTTTAATGCAACTTTGACAAATTATGCAATTTAATATTTTCAATTAACACATGCAGCGAAATAAGTCTAACAAAGGCACAACTATTAAGAATTACTCAAATATAACTTGGGATATATGATGAACCAAGTGAATAAGCTAGATATCAAGTTATAAGAAACAAAACATCAAGATATGCAATAGATAAATATATATATCACCAAATACTGAAATTAAAGAGTGTAGGGAAGAGAAAATCAAACTCAAGAATTTATCCTGGTTCAGCCACCAACCACTTGTGGCCTACATCCAGTCCCCAAGCTTAACTTGAGATTTTCTTCACTATCTCCTAGACTTCACGGGTGCTAGGAAAACCTTTGTACAAATAAGAGCACTCCTCACACCTTGGGATACCTCACCCTTGTGCTTGTGCTAGAGCCTCCAATTCTTCAAGCTTTACAGGTGCTTGATGACCTTTACAAATTTAAGCACTCAACACACCTTGGGATACCTCACCCTTTGTGTTTGAGCCTCTATACTTTCTAGGGATACCTCACCCTTACAATTTTGAGGGATACCTCACCCTCTCTTTTAGATAATACAAGGATAGAATTGATAGAAACTCTCTCAAGAGTAAATAATACAAATTGAAGCACTATGGGTATCAAGGATTCACACACTTATAGCTCAAAATAGAGTTTTAGAGAAATAGAGAGTGAAAAACAAATTAATGCTCAAGAGAGATTTTCATATTGTTCTCCAACTTTTCTTTGATGCCCAAACACTTATATTTATAGCCCAATAATATTTAGAGCCGTTGAGTAAAGATTGGAAATGAATTATTATGAAAACTAGCCGTTTTATGACCGTTGGGAACGTTTCTGATCAAGTGTTATTCGAATAAGAACACTGTTATTCGAATAAATATTGTGTTATTATTGTGTTATTCGAATAAATCCACTTATAGCACACAGGAAGTGTTTTCTGGAACTTGTTATTCGAATAAGGCTTTGGTTATTCGAATAACACATTATGTTATTCGAATAAATCTCCAAAAACACATTCTGGAATGTTTTCTAAGTTGTGTTATTCAAATAACACATTTGTTATTCGAATAAGCCTTTAAAAACACGTTCTGGGAAGTTTTCACGGGTGTGTTATTCGAATAACACATCTCTTATTCGAATAAACCACTATGGTTTTGAAAACTAAATTTAAATGGTCATAACTTCTTCGTTTCTTATCCGTTTTAAGCGAATGACCACTCATTGGAAAGATATTTGAGTCTATTTTCATATAAAATAAGTTTCAGGCAAAACTCAAAGTATTTTAAAAGATGTGATCAAAAGAGTAACCAAAAGTCAGTTTTACAAAACACAAACTTTGCTATTTTTCATAGAAATGAATTACTACCATGACTAGCTTTCCAAAAATAGTTTGTTGGGCATTTTAGAATATAAGAAACACTTTTAAAGATGTTAAAACATATTTTGAGCTTAGTGTGAATCCCATTTACCTTTACATAAGATCTAAGTCCTATAAGCTATTCTTGAAGATGTTGGATTAGATCTTTTGCCACCATCACTTCTTGATGTAATCCAAGCTTCCAAACAAAATCTTCTCTTCAAGACTTGCAAATGCTTGGAACATCTTTTCATTTTCATTCTCCTTGAGTTGAGCATAGTTGTGATCTTTTACTTTCTTGTTGCAATGCTCACTCTTGGTACTTGGACTATCCTACAAAATATTGCTCACTTAACCAAACATAGTTAGTCCAAATCTATAACTCAATATCTTCATATGCATGATTTATAAATGTATAACTCTAGTTAGTCTAACATGCATACAAGACTTTCATAGATATATCCAATATTAATTCATTTATAACTCATATAAAATATTATTAGATATATTATATGATGAATGTTATATATACCTCATTGCATGATTATTAAGTGAAATATAACTAAATAAAGTATATAATCATGTATGATATAATATATCTCATTAAACACATTTATGTAACATGATCAATATTCTTTTGTGATGCATTTGTTATCTATAAAGCACAAGTATAAAGCATAAGCATCATTCTTTTTGTTTTGTATTTGTCATCATCAAAACTTAACATATTAAACCATTGGGGCAAACCTATTTCCACACTCATTTCACCTGAGGATACGTAGGAGCGAGACTCATATTCCGTCAAGCCAAAAATTAAATTTTCATAATTTATTTGTTTATTTCTTTTTTTTTTTACAAAAGGGGTAAAACAAATATTTTCAAGGATTATTAAGAATTTGCATGATTAACTTAAGGTACCGTCTTAGGACGGGTGTGTTAGGGGTGCTGTGGGATTAAGTTTCCACCCTTACCTACAAATAACCGACTCCCGAATTCAATCTGATTTCAAAGACTAATTTCTATTAAAGGTTTTCTAATTTTTCCTAATAAAAAAAATAAAATTGGTGGCGACTCCTAATTAAATATATTTTAGTTTAAGTTGCTATTTCGCCGCGATTAATTACGATCGCGACAGCTAGTAACAAATTTCTAGACTCTAACACGTGTCTTCCTTTAAAGATTGGATGAAAAAAAAAATCACAGGGTGGTTATGTGCTATTGAAGGAAATCAAGGGGAACGAAGTGTTACTTTTCAAACCACAAGAATGCAGAGTGATTTTGAGTCACATCACAAGATAATAAACTGTAACATGTCATGAAATAATACTCTTACATTCAACCTTAAAAGGGATATGCGTTTTCTTTACCTTGATTAATCACATCATGATCATACACTAAAGGAAAACTTAAAAAAATATGAGCAACATCGGTAAGTATACTAAATATATTCCATATACTAATTCAAGTGTTACTTTGCAGACCTCAATAACTTCTAAACAAGACTTATTTGCCAAAGTTGGATCAATACCACATCTAGGTACTTATTTATATTTTTTTAGGTGCATATCTAGATACTCAGGTAATGGAAATTACATTATTAATGTTCTACCTCTATCAATGACTAACCTATGATTTTTACCCCCACAACTAAAGTAGGTCAGAAAAATGCTTGTCCTATATTTTATGCATCAAAAGCAATAGCGATAGAAATAATGAATCACATGATTTTAAGGGGATTAGGATTCTCTACCCATTTTTCATTATAATCATTAATGTCTAAAGGACAATTTACTAACTCAATGACCTCATCAACAAGCTCAAGCTCTACCAAGTCTCCGAGAACACCATTTATATGAGAAGTTATACAGGGACGATTAGTGGTTGTATAACTAGCATGACAATATTGATATTCTATTAAGGATCCATTAAAATCTAACACCACAAGAGCTGGACTCTCTACCCTTATATACATTAGACCTTTAGTAAGAAACAAGTGATGTGAAAAAAAGTAGGATTATGATAAAAAAGAATTAAGACCTAGAAAGCACGGACACGTCATTTTACTGACGTGTCCGCATGTCAGACACGTGTCCGACACGGACACACAATGACACCCACACAACACACGTGTCTTACGTGTCCGAGTGTGTCCAATTAAAAAAATCATTTTTTTGCTCGGACACGGTAGGACACACCGCGGACACGGCCAGGACACACCGCAGACACATATTGGACACAGCCCATTAAAATTTTTTAAAAAAAATTACTGTGTGACAGTGTACTAATATCACGACCCACAAGCTCAATATCACCTGACCCACCCTCAAGAAAAATCTTCTATTATTCCTCAATATATTGTGTTCACTGTGTGCTAATGGTTCAAGTTTCAAGTGAGTTTTACTCTGATTTGGTGGTTCAATTTTTAATTATTTTGATTTCTTTTTTAGTTATAAATGAAGATACTTGTGTTATCATTGAGGTGTTGTGTTTAGAATATTTATAATCAAAATATATATATATATATATATATATATATATATATATATATATATATATATATATATATATATATATATATATATATGCCGTGTGTCGTGTCCTAAAATTTTTTAATTTGGTGTGTCCCTGTGTCCATGTCCGTGTCGTGTCCCGTGTCCATGTCCGTTTCCGTGCTTCATAGATTAAGACTAAACAAACTGTGGTACACCACTAAAACTAGCACAAAAGTGACTACGATTGGCTTGATACTCTTGATGAGGGGACATTTTTTCCCTTAACGACTACCCAAGGGAAATTTTTAGCTCCACCAGCTTTCCTACAGGCTTCCTATAAAGTGGTAGGGGAAGTTAAGACAAACCATCTAAATCTCCTGGCATAACTCTTAATTTAACAAACCTAGTGATAATAATTCATTCATCTTTGGATATTCCTTATCATATTTTAATTCATAATCATCATAATGAGTGGTATATGCCTAAGATTTAGGTATTTTTTATTAACTAACTCTTATAGTTGGTGGAAAGATACTTGTCAAGCAACTTTTTTTTTATGATTGCCTATATAATTGATATGGATTTTCTGCAAGCGCACGGATCGTTTAAGTAGTAAAATAAGATCATTCCCACGATGATTAATATGATTACTAATTCTTATGGCAATATTGATTATCTAAGTGATCGAAAATGATAGTGAAAATGAAATTTGAAACAAGACAATAAATAAATCAACAAAGTAAATGGATTTAAAAGAAGTAGAATTAATGATTAACTAATAAAAGCAAGCAAACAAATTGAAAATGATAAAATTCAACCAAGTTTTAAAGGCCTGAAATTAGGAATTCGTTACAATATCCACTATGATGAATATCAACTTTATCTTTGCTAATGGTCAATTATGTTCTTGAAGATGATTTGTCCTAAATTATTTAAAGTCTAATCTCTTGACACTAAAAACGTGTTAAAACCCATTAGGTTCTATGACAACTATTTTGCTCCTCAAAGGATTCAAGCCTATCTCTAAGTCTTAATTCATAAGTTTAATTATTAGATTTTCAAGTAATTAGATTTCATCTCTCAATGGTTCACCTAATGCCTAAGATCATATAAATATGGCGTGCAACATATCACAAACATTAAATTCACTAAGAATGAATCAAGAATTATAATTTTCATTAACAACGAATCAATTCAAATATCCAACATAGAAGAGTAAAGAGGTACATCTCAATCCTAGAATTTAAAAAATTAGCCACACATGACAATTGTAACACAAACAAGTACAATAAATGAAGAAACAATCATGATTCTATCTAAAAAAGTAGGAAATAAAAAGGAAGAAGGGAGAAGTAGAAAATAAATAATATGTCTTCAATGATTGCCTCTTTTTTCCTTGAACTTGTCTCAAGCCTTTGCCTCTAATCCTTGGTGAAAGCTACTCAATCTGTTCATCCTTACTTTATTTATAGGGGATTTAACCTAATAGAGGTGTATCTTGCACTAAATCTCCTTAATTGATCCCCAATAAATTAAAAACTCAAATTAGAAAACTTGAAACGTGTTTCTTGACTCGTGCACAGGGTACCCCGTGTGGCACTTTGGAATGATATTGACACGTCACAGTGGGCCGTGTGATCTCACATGGGGTACCTGTGTGAGGTTCTAGAGTGGGATTTTGCTTTCGAGGTCTCCATGAAAGTTGTAGTTCTCCTCTTTAGCTTTTCAATGCCATTAGTAGGGCTGCACAACCCGACCCACGAACCCGCCAACCCGACCAACCCGACCCGACCCGACCACATATATCCGGGTTGGTTTGGGTACTCGGGTCGAGTCGGGTAAAATTTCGTGAACCCGTTGAATATCTGTTCGGGTAACGGGTTTGGTGAACCAACCCGACGACCTGACCCGACGACCCAATAAAATGACGTCGTTTTGCTTATATTTAAGTTTTTTTTTCTTCTCACAACCCGATCCGATGACCCGACCAACCCAACCAACCCGATTAACCCGATTATCTAACCCGAACCAACCCGATTCTAATCGGGTTGGTTCGGTTCGGGTTAGTCAAATTTTTCTCTCTCGACCCGACCCGACCCAACCCGAACTCACGTCATTGGTTTGGATTTTTTTCTCCCCCAAACCCGACCCGACCCGACCCGTGTGCACCCCTAGCCATTAGAATCACCTCGTTTTGAGCTCTATAACTTAAGTTATGTCCATTTTACCATGCAACGGTCAAGAATTTCACGAATCCCGCCTATATGAGTTCCAAGCTCAACTTCTTGCATTGTATCCATCCAAGTCTTCATGAAACAATGTCAAATCATTCAATTTGAACCTAAATTCATAGAGAAAAATACAAACTCACATTATCAAGGATAATATCATAAATATGCAATTAGAGTGACATAAATTCTTACAAAATTCTTTTTAATTCATATCAAATCAAGTACAAGATGCGTGTATTTTATCTACACGTCAATAGTAATTCCATTTAAACCTCAATATTGTTGATCTCTTTCAATAGTTCTACAATAATTATATGAGGTGTTTGTAAGCTTAACCTTGGCAACATGTACTCTATTTAGGTTTGAAATCTAATAGCACTAAAAAATATAACATACTATATATCTAATTTCATGGAAATTTCTAAAATGCTCACTTTCAAGTAGTGAGCATCGATGCTCACTTCATTAGATGTCGTTGATTTAATATTCATAAAATGAAGGGGTGGGATTTCTAACTTGTAACCGATAGAGATGGTAAGATTATGTCAATTGCAAAGTTAGTCTATGATGAAAAGTAAGGCGGCGTCTATAATACACATTTAACAATAGGGTGTATTATACACCCTTCAATCCTCAACCATTGATTATGAAAAAAAAGATATCAATGGTTGAAATAAAAGACTGGAAACCTACTAAGCAGGTTATTTTCTAGTCATCGGACCTCTACCTCATCACCACCTCTGCCCAGCAAACATGCTAGAGCCCACAAGCCACTGTTCCTCACCAAGCCCCGCCACCAATCACACCCTACACTGTCGCTAGCCACCACCACCACCACCACTGAACCCTCAGCCATGGCTGCATCCTCCACCGTGCACCAACACCAACCTAGTGCCTGAACTCAGCAACTTAAACAACTTATAGAATCATTCTCATTCTAGCCATCGTTTCACTCATGGTCATCAGCCACAGAACCCCTGTCGTAGTCGCTGATCACCGCCTCAGGAAAACTATCACTCCGCCATCACTACCATTGCAACCTGAACCAACGTTGTCATCGTTTGTCGCTGTTCCATCACCTATGACCCCAGTGACCCTGAACCAGAGCTCCTCCCATGGAATCACTGTCTGCCACCGTCAAAGCCACAACCTGAACAGAGCACTACCGGTAACCCGCGCTGCCCACAGCCAACGCCACTATCATCTCGGCCCACCGCGAGTCACCACCGTCCAATCTCGTCAAAACCCAGCTCTGATAACATCGTCATTGCAACCCAAACCTAGAGCCGCCGCGAAATCACGAAGCTGCCATGCTCACCTACGTGCAGATCCGTCGAGTACATGTGCCACTGGAGGTGGCGCTGCTACTGCTCCTCCATGCCGATGAGTTTGAAGTGTCTGGTCAAAGAGGTGGAGGGTTTGAACCCAGATTTTCGAGCGTCTGGTCGAAGATGTGGAGTGAGGAAGGATGTTGGTGGTAGTGATGGTGGGGATGGTGCCAATGATGGGGGAGAATCAGTGGAGTCAGTCGCTCTACCCCTGATATGGTCAAATAGAGCCCAGATCTGGCCATGCAAACTGGCCACCAGCCCTTGTCAATGGTGGATGACAGTCGTGGGAGGGCAGAGGGGGAGGAGGTGGTGGAGGGGAGGGTGGGTGGTGGAGAAGATGAATATGTAAAAAAAAAATTGATAACCAATTATCATAAGTTAAAATCTTAGTGTGTGATACACCAGAACTTATGAAGGTGCAACATAGCACCCGCCTGAAAAGTAATTACAAAGGTAGGGACATTCAAAATGTTGCATACATAATAGACTCTAAAATTCAAGATTTTTTTTATGTATATATACAATAGAGGAGCACAGTTGTAATGAAAGATGTGGAGTGAGGGAATTTAATCGGCAGCTAGTGGAGGAAAAGAAAGAGAAAGTGTTGGGACATGAGCTTGGAGATTAAAAAACACACAAAGAATCAATATTTTAATCAATATAATCATCAACCACAGTACCACACCACCATCATTGTCTTTTTTTATTACCCATTTGGGAATAAAGTAGAAAGAGCTTTGTTGTTAAAAGGAACATAAAGAGAGAGAGACTATGCTCACTTCAAAGTTCACATAGTGCGTGAGCTTCCTATGCAGAAATGTTTTTTGTCTACCCATAATATGGTAGATGTATATCCACCGTATTCTAGCGTGAGACAAATGTCAAATCAAGGTGTATGTAACTGCAGTATTCTCATGAGATACAGAATGAGTCTGCAAGTGGATCGAAAAAAAGTTGAAGTATAAAAGTTGGACTAATAAGAGGACTGCTTCCTATGTTGTTGAAATAAAGAATGATTTTAAAAAATAAAAATAAAAAAAGGAGAAGGGAGGGGCTCAATTTCTACCTCCTCTTCAATTTTTTTTTTTGGTAATTAATTCTTCCTTATTTTGAGTAACAGTTAGTGTGTAGTGTTTGTGTCATAGAATGGCAAAACTAGCTACCATGGTACCACACATCACCTTTAAAACATGTTCTTTCCATGCTTAGATGACATTGTAGAAAGAAAGAAAAAATAAGAAAGTATATCTCTATGTATCTATGTAGGTGAGATTAACCACTCACAGCAGCTCACCCTTTAGTTTATCTATAATATGGTCAATATCCTTAAGATCAAACTCTAACATATTCGATTTCAACTCAACCTTCTTGGAAATTTGATTGCTAATCACCCCTATGTCGTTCAATCTCTAGTTTGCCTTCAATGAGTTCACTTTGAGTTTCACACAAAAAGAATGATGATACATCATACAATTTTTATAACTATTTATTTCGTCGAGACCTAAATTGTAATTTTTAGAACTCATAATATAATATACATTAAAATAGATGATTAGTTATTAACGATCAATTTTTGTGAGTATCGATGCTAACTACTTAAAAGTAAACATTGTATAATTCTCCCTAATTTCACAAATAACCTACCATTAAAGTTCTAGCATATACCTTAAATACCCTAATGATGTTATTTTCCTCATGGCGGTTCTTATTTTGGTGCCTCTTATTCTACCTTTAAGGGTGAGCAATTTATTCCTCATTGTCAGCCCTTTATGACTCATGTATAATATTTATTTGAATCTAATTATTTTGTTCATTATGAATGTTAAAGACTTCCATAATCTCATCCCTAATCATGTCTATAAGTAATATCCTGACTGTTCTAGACCATGGACCGGGATCCTACCCAGAAGGGTCACGCTCCACCTTACTCCTCCATCAACACCCCGGAAAGTGCTGTAAGACCTTGGGATGCCTAATTCATGAGGATCAGGGAATCAACAGATCTTTGTAACCGCTAATACGAATCTCTTTGATTCTATAACCTCTCCTCTCAATAAATGACTATAACATCCACATTACAATAATACCTGCATTGAATGCTCCGACTCCAATCATGCTCCATAAAGATCAAACTAAGTAAACCTAAACAAGTAACATTTGATTGGGTAACAGACACCTTAGTATACTAGCTGACTTGAGCGTCGGAGTCCTTTTTGCAGGTACCACCTCCGTCGGACCTTGACGGTGGAACGCAGCTGCAAAAGGGAGGAAACCACCAAACCATACCTTCCACAGGTATCCTTCTGAATCCATTCAGAACATTTGGCGCCCACCGTGGGGCAGATAAATTACTATTCCCACGTTCATCATGGTAAGTACAAGGCAAAATCAACGGAGAGGAAGTGCTGCACATGCTGCCCCTGGTCACGGGCAGGGCCCAGCGGTTTAGCGCGACCCTCATTCCGTTGCACTACCAGAAACCTCTGTCGTAAGGAGCAGGCCTATTCTGGTAGAGACGCTAAACGGGGGACATGAAACTTCAGCATCAGCTGAAAGCCCAGTCCCCTCGCGAAGGGTCTCTGTCCGAGATAGACTTGTCTACCCCCCAACCGGAGAGAATAACGCAAATCAAGGTGCAAGGGTCCCAGCGCATGCCCGCTTGGGAATCCCCAACTTAGATGCTGACCATTCACATTATGAGGACAACTCGCAATCTGGAATGGTAAGGAATGAACTTCGAGAATTACTGTGCCAACGGACCGCACTGATTGACAACCAACGGTGTCAGTTGGAGGAACAACGCCACCGTTTGGATAATTTAGAAAGGTTTGCGCAGGCTAGCAATGAGGGAGGTGAGCGAGTCGCGGTTCACAGGGAAACCCAACATGTCGGTGCCGGGGTCATAGAAAACAGTGACCCGGTCCCCGGCCGCCGGCAGCAATTCTCCGATGCCCTAATGGCATATAGGGTCCCTAGGAACTTCAAGCCCCCGAGTAATTTAGAGCCCTACGACGGGACCACGGATCCACAAGAGTACTTGGATGCTTATACCCAGTCCATGCAGCTCTATGGGTATACCCCAGAACTGTTATGCCGTGCTTTCCTGCTCTTCCTGAAGAAGGATGCTCTTCGTTGGTTCGTGACCTTACGGACAAAAATTACAGGATGGGGGGACCTCACGCCGTGATTCTTGTTACATTATACCACTGCCAAAGAACGACTGAAGTCAATTGATTCTCTCTCTGGAATTCACCAAAAGAGTGATGAATCCCTGCGCGAGTACATCAAGAGATTCAGTCATGCTTGTGTGGGTATAGAAAACCTCGACGACAGGATAACCCTCCATTACGCCAGGAATGGTCTACGGACTGATTCAGACTTCTTCCGGTCACTGGCAAAAAAGAAGCCGGCCAGTTTAGATGAGTTCCACTTACGGGCAGATAAGTACGTGGAACTAGAAGAGATTACAAGGGCAAAAGAAAGCCTCGAGAAAGATGAGCCAGTTCAGAAAAAGAATCACAATTCCGGCCAGTCCCGAGATCCCTCTAAGAGTGAGTGATATAGGCCTAAGTATTCTGAATATACTCCTTTGAACACTCCTCGAGAAACAATCTTGAAGGAGGTCCTTCAAACCGAGTTCCAGGGTATCAAAAGGCCACCACCTGTTAAAAAACAGTCCCAGAGGGATCAATCGAAGCATTGCAGGTGGCACAACAGTTACGGCCACGAGACTGAAGATTGTTATCAGCTCCGAGATGTTATCGAGTCCCTGATCAAATAGGGACGTCTGCAGAAATACATTGGTGGTTTTCGTGGTAATCAAGACCACGGAAGGAGAAGGAATCAGAGACGAAGCCGAAGTCCATGGCGGAGTCCAAATCAACATCGGCAAAGAACCCGTAGCCTGACCGGAAGAAACCCAAGTCCCGTCAGAAGATCTCGAACCCCGACACGCCGAGATGGGGAGAACAGACAAGGGCCAAACCTGGATACCCAAGAAGGCGGATACCGGAAGGATAGATTAATCCACACCATCGCAGGAGGATTCGCTGGAGGAGGAGTGTCAAATAATTCCTGAAAAAAGGCACTTCGGACGGCGGTTTTAAGCGTGTCAAGTTCTTCACTAAGACCACCTACCCGAAATAGTGGAGCACCTCTCATCTCTTTTTCCGAGGAGGACTACGGCGATATCATCCGGGATCACGACGACCCACTAGTAATCTCCGGAGTAATATCCAACGCCGAAGTCCATCGAATTTTTGTGGATCAGGGAAGTTCGACAGATATCATGTTCATGGACGCCTTTGAAAGGTTGGAATTCCCTTTATCTGAATTAACACCATATGAACCTGGTTTCTCTGGGGAGAAGGTCACCCCGGTAGGATATTTTGATACTTTCCTGACCTTGGGTGATGACAGCGCATATAGAACCGTGAAAGTGAGATTCTTGGTTGTGGATTGTCCCTCGGCCTACAACATCATTTTGGGACGTCCTACGTTGAACAGTATGGCCGCCGTAATCTTCACCGCCCACCAAGCCATGAAATTCCTTAACCGGGATAATAAAGTGGTCACGGTCAAGGGCGATCAGATTGCAGCCCGCAAATGCTACAACGAAAGTCTGAAAATCAGTAGGGCATCCAGAAACAAGAAGGCGCGCACACCCATCCCAACCCACCAAGTCAATGTTTTAATGACCGAACTGGATGCACGAGAGGAAATCCGAGGCACTAGACCCCAGCCTGACGGAGACTTAATCCCGTTACAGCTTGGCGATGAACCTAATCACACCACCAAAATTGGGGCGAACCTCAACGAGCAGGAGAAAACTCAATTGGTAAAACTCTTGCAAGAGAATAAGGATCTTTTTGCCTGGACATCTACTGATATGCCTGGAATTGACCCCGCTTTCATCTGTCATCGTTTATCTATTAAACGATATGCAAAGCCGGTCTCTCAAAAGAAGAGGAAGGTTAGCCCAGAAAGGCAGCAAGTCATTGAAGGACAAGTAAAGGAGCTCCTGAACGCCGGATTCATCAGGGAGATTTCATATACCACCTGGCTGTCCAACGTTGTCTTGGTTAAAAAATCCAACGGCAAGTGGAGGATGTGTGTGGATTACACCGACTTAAACAAGGCGTGCCCTAAGGATCCATATCCCCTCCCTAATGTGGACAAGCTGGTTGATAGTTCCTCCGGTTTCCAACTACTGTCTTTCATGGACGCTTACTCCGGGTACAATC
This sequence comes from Ormosia semicastrata, assembly GCA_029884595.1. NCBI lineage: Eukaryota > Viridiplantae > Streptophyta > Magnoliopsida > Fabales > Fabaceae > Ormosia > Ormosia semicastrata. Next base: position 43,189,537 of record JAQQTO010000059.1, read on the forward strand.
AGATTCCAATGTACCCCGGGGACGAAGATAAAATCGCATTCATCACCGAAAAAGTAAGTTACTACTACAGAGTAATGCCTTTCGGGTTGAAAATACTGGAGCTACATACCAGAGAATGATGAACAGGGTCTTTGAAGATCAGATAGGGAGAATGCTAGAGGTCTACATCGACGATATGATAGTCAAGACCTCGGTGTCAGGATCCCACACCTCGGATTTAGAAGAAGTGTTTGAACAGCTTAGGAAGCACAATATGAGACTTAACCCGGAGAAGTGTGCATTCGGGGTCCAGGCTGGAAAGTTTCTGGGGTTCATGTTAACACACCAGGGAATTGAGGCAAACCCCGACAAGTGTAAGGTCGTGCTTGACATGCACAGCCCCCGGAATGTCAAAGAAGTACAGCAGCTAAATGGATGAATTGCGGCTCTTATGCGTTTCTTAGCTGGAGCCGCTCACAAATCCCTCCCACTTTTCAAATTGTTGAAAAAGGGGACCGGGTTTGAATGGACTCAGGAGTGCGAGGACGCATTCGTCTCCTTGAAAAACATCTTGTCATCCCCCTCAATTCTCACAAGACCTGAGCCAGGAGAAACGCTGTACATATACCTCTCCATTCATGAGGAAGCCGTTAGTGTAGTACTAATCAAAGAATCTGAGGGTGTCCAGAAGTCGGTCTACTTTGTGAGCAAAGTATTGTAAGGCCCCGAGCTCCGGTATCAGAAGATTGAGAAGGTCGCATTCGCACTCATCGTTACGACCAGAAGACTGAGACAGTACTTCTAATGCCACCCAGTGGTGGTAAGAACAGATCAGCCTATCCGATAAATATTGCACAAATCGGACTTGGCAGGAAGGATGATTGCATGGTCCATCGAGCTTTCCGAGTTTGGAATCACCTACGAACCCAGAGTAGCAATCAAGGCGCAAGCACTCTCGGATTTTCTAGCTGAATTAACCTCGGAAACAAATAAAGCCAAAAAAAAATAATAGACCGTGTTTATTGATGGGTCCTCAAACCCAAAAGGAAGTGGCGCTGGGGTGATAATAGAAAATTTCGACGGGGTCACTGTAGAAAATTCCCTCAGGTTCGAGTTTCCCACCTAAACAATCAAGCTGAATATGAAGCATGCATTACCGGACCAACGATGACTAGGGACTTGGGAGCCACCAAACTTAAACTATGCAGTGACTCCCAACTCGTAACTTCACAGATCTGAGGTGATTATTAAGCAAAAGAGCCACTTTTATAGAGATATTTGCTGAAAGTAAAGCAGCTTCTCTCAAGTTTTCAGTCGGTACAGCTAGAACACATCCCGAGAGAGCAGAATTCAAGGGCCGATCTCTTGTCCAAATTGGCTAGCACTAAAATCCCGGGTAATAACCGCTCTGTGATCCAGGAAATCATCCAACAACCATCAATCGCCGACATGGCAATTTTTCAGGTTGACGGGGAGGAGCACGATTGGACTATGCCGTTGGTGGAGTACTTACAATCCGGCAGCCTCCTTGATGACCCAAAGGAAGCATCTAGGCTAAAGAGAACCGCGGTCAGGTATACTATCTATAATGGGCAGCTTTACCGACGTAGATTTTCCTTACCCCTCCTTAAGTGCCTTATGCCGAAAGAAGCCAAATATGTTTTGGCCGAAGTCCATGAAGAGAGTTGTGGACACCATCTGGGAGGGAAAGCCCTAGCTTTGAAGGCTCTCAGGGCAGGTTACTACTGGCCGACGATGGAAGCAGATGCTCTTGCACATGTTCAAGTATGTGACAAGTGCCAGCGGCATTCGGATCACTATCACGCCCCACCTGAAGAACTATCCACGATGTCCATACCTTGGCCCTTTTATCAGTGGGGAATGGACATCCTGGGTCCATTTCCTCAGGCTCCCGGGCAGCTGAAATTCTTGATTGTTGCGGTGGATTACTTTACCAAGTGGATTGAAGCTGAGCCCGTAGTCACCATCACCTCGGCTCGAGTTCAGAAATTTACTTGGCGTCACATTATTACCAGATTCGGTGTTCAAGAGTCAATCATTACGGATAATGGGACGCAGTTTAAAGACAAGGGGTTTGAAGAACTACTTTCTAGGCTGAAAATAAAACATCATTGTAGCGCAGTCGAGAACCCCAGGACAAACGGGCAGGACGAAGCCGCAAATCGGATCATAGTCCGAGGATTGAAGAGAAGGTTAGATGAAGTAAAAGGGAACTAGGCCGAGCAGTTGGACCACGTCCTTTGGGCCTACCGAACTACTCCCCACTCCTCGACGGGTGAAACTCCTTTCAAGCTAACATTCGGATGTGAGGCCATGATCCCGGTGGAAATTGGAGAACCAAGTCTGCGTTCTCTGAACTTCTCGTATGATGATAACCCCGGGTTAATCAGGGAGGACTTGGACTTGTTAGAGGAAAGGAGATGTATTGCCCACATACGAGACGCCGCGATCAAGCAGAAAACGACATCCCTGTACAACCTAAAGGTTATTCCGAGAAGATTCCAACCGGGCGACTTGGTACTACGCAGAGCCGATGTCGGTGGAAGGAATGCCTCTCAAGGAAAACTAGCCCCTAACTGGGAGGGTCCCTACCGCGTAGTAATCAGCACCGAAAAAAGGAGCTTATACCCTAGAAACTTTAACAGGGAGGCCGGTAAACAATTTTTGGAACGCAGACAAACTTAGAAAGTACTATAGTTAAATGCCTTGTCAGGCCTAGTCTCCTAGTTAAACTTTGTTTGATCTGCCTAATTGTTATGAAACGCACATAATGATATTCAATAAAGTAAGTGTTATTTTTTCTATTGTGCCATTTTTTCAATTCAGTTTTCAAGTTTTTAATTACTTCATAGTACCAACCGAGATGTGTTACATAGTCCGTGCAATAGAAAAATCCTATATTTGGGAAAATTCTAGCACCAAACTAAAAGCACGAAATGACCTCGGCAAGGACTAGTCTTTGAAAAACATCGTCATGTGGTATCCTTAAAAGGACCCCGGACATTGTTTCTTACCTTCGGCACGAGTCTTAAATGCCGGATTTATCTGGACATCGGATCCTAAGCCAAGGTTTAAAGCAGTTCTACAAAGAATAAAGAATATGGCATCTCGATCAGCAAAAATAACGATAATTGATCAAGCCCAAAGTCTGGGTTGATGTTTACAAAAACCGAGGTATAGATAAACCAAGACCTCGCGTAGGAGGATAAAAAAAACCCTAGTTTGTAGCTGAGTCTGGACCACGGATATTAGAGTCTTCGGCCAAATCTGAAGAAGCCACACGAGGAGCTACAAGAGATCCCTCCCGAACTACCTTTCCGGAGTCAAGCCCATCCAAAACCAATGCAACCCCGTGGTTGAAATGTTGAACTTGGCTGACAGCGTTGCTGAATTGATCTTCTTTTATCTTTGTGCACAACGATATCAGCTGGTTGACATCGGCCTGAAGAAAGGTAATTTTAGCCTCACACCACCGAGACTTGGCCCGAGAATTGTCACTTTCAGCCCAGAGCGCGGCAATCTGCTTCTGCTGTTCGGTCAGGGTGACCTCCCTTGCTTTGCTGGCATCCTTCAAAGCAACTATTTTGGTTTCTAACTCCTTTACCCGAAGTAAAGCTTCATCCTTGGCCTTTGAGGACTCCTCCAGATCCTTAAGAGCTTTGGTTTCGCCACTCTTAGCCGCGGCCAGTTTGTCCACCATTTCTCGTTCACGATCCTCGAGGGCGAGCTCTAAGAACCGAGCTTCGGCAGCAATATGGATCCCCATGTTTTGGAAAACCAACAAAGCTTCCTTTGGCCTGCGTCGGGCGAAGTGATCCACAACCTCTTCATCAAGAATATTAAAATCGATAAATTCCCGGGGATCTGCTTCCTCCTGAAACAGCTCTATTGGCCCAGATATTTCTTCTGTCGCTATCCTCTTACTCCGGCCACTAGATTGCCCTTCTTCCAATGTCGCCCTCTTGCGTCCCCGAGGTGATTCAGGGGAGTCGTCCACATTAATAGGTTCCACCACCTCAGAAGGAACCTCGGGCATCGTGCTCGTAGGGGTCGGCATAAGCCCCACTGGAGGACTCATTGGAACGTCAGAATTCCTTGCCCTAAGCGCCTCCAAAATAGCCAAAGAATCACCACCCACCATCTCGGCTAAGCTCTTTGCAAAACATAGAAACAAAAGTCAGATACATTAAAACATTGGGCATTTGAATATACACCACGACTGACTGACGTTACCTAGCACGGTCTAGAGCTCATCGTCATCCGCGCTATCTAAAATATCTTTAGGCCGGATTTTGCCGACCTCTTCAACCCACATGTCGAAGAAGTTCACACATTCAACCTCTTCATCGGTGAGCTGGTTGATCTCCTTCTCAAACGATTGAGTAGGGATGCTCCATGCCGCCGGATTCCAGTAAAGACTGAATACCGTCTCCTCACCATTACCTAGCCAAAAGGGATGACTACCACTCGCCGCTTTCAATTTGAAGAATTTCTCTTTGAAGTCCTTGTAACTCTCCAAGTATGGCAAAAATACAGCCCTTCCTTGCCAGGATCGAACTGAGAGCCAAGACTGCTATCGAGCACGGGCTCCAAGGGTTGAATACCGGGTATGGAAGTAAAAGAATGCCCCGTCAGAGCATCGCAACCCCACTACCCGGCATATTCTTTCGAAGGCTAGGATGTTTGCCCAACCGTTGGGATGAATTTGACTGGGGGCAGCATGAAGAGTCCGGAGAATAGCGATATGAAAATTGTTGAAAGGAAGCCATAGTCCGAACCACGTGAAAAAGTCCTCGTAGAGATACATGAAGTGCTCGCCTTCTTCACGGGTCCAGCACACTTGTTCTCTCCCCGGGGACAAAATCACGAACTCATCGTCCCTTTCACCACCCTCGGTGAGCTCCAGGTATTCCTTCAGCCTATCTAGTTCAGCGTCAGACTCATAACGGGATATCCTGTCATAGGCATCGTCTGCAACCCACGTACAGGGCAACAAAGGACCTCGGCGAATTCTAATCTCCTGCTCCGCTTGTTGATCCGAGGTCGCGGCAGGAGCTTCACCTCTTGGCCACCTTCTTCTGGCCATTTAGTTTCCTGAAAGACACACAGAGGCCTAGGGTCAGAACCAAAGATATTCAAAACATCCAAACATGGCACTGGGTAAGCAGCAAGCTAACACCCACCCACCGGCCTCTGCACCCACTGAGACTTAAGCCTCGGAAAGACATCCCCGACCGCCGTACGCAGCGTAGTAGGGGAGGTGCAACATCAGGAAACGCCGTTGGAAGGGGGACGAAATAACTATCCCCAAAATTGATAGAAAAGAAAAACAAACAGTCCACCAGCAGGACGTTCGCATGTTCAAGTTATCGATAAAAATGGTGTTTAGAGGAAGAAAATACCTTGACAAAGGTTAGTAGATGCTGCTTTAAAACGCAAACACCACCGCTGATAGCCGTGAAACCTTGTCGGATTTCCTCTCAGGCAATCCATTTTTAAGCAGAAACAGTAAAAGGTGAAAAATGGAAGGACGAAGCCCTATTTATAGAAGCTACGGTTAGGGGACATTTCCATCCATTTAGTCTGAATTTGAAAAGATGTTCATTATGGCGCGCAAAGCACTATGCACGACTCCTCAACCAGAGCAAGCCACGTGGCCCACGTCGCTGTCATGGCAGTTGAGGGGCCGGCCGCTCAGCAGAACCAACCAACCCTAGTATCTATAACGTCTACACAATAATAAAGACCCCGGCTCATTACATATCCTGATAAATCCCTTCACGGTAACAAATACCCCGGTTTAGTTGCTTAAGCTTTGCACTTTGTCTGTCTCGGCAAAGTACAGAGCTGGGGGCATGTTATACAGGGCGAGCATTGAACTCACCCCGGTACAATATAAATTTCGCAAATAAAAAATGGTCAAAGAAGTTGCTTGTCAATTCAATCAGATTTTATTTCATTTCATACATCAATATAAGGGAGAAGGAAAACAAGGGATATGAAAAGGCTAAACAGCACTGACGAGCCCGGAGGCCAACTTTTTACTGTGAACTTTCACATCCAGATTCTCTAGAGCGCACACCAGTCTCTTCCCTGTTGAGACTTCTTGAAAAAGTGGATTGGCTTCAAAAAGCTGAACATAACCGGAACAGAACACTGCTGTGGACTCAGGAAATTTCAGTCATACCACTCATCGGTTCCACTCACAAGGATAAAAGAAGACCGACATGCGTCCTCTTCGGTTGAACGGAGTTGGGCGTGGAATGAACTTCTTCATGATCATTCCGAGACGCTTGGAAGCAATTACTCCAATGGTCCCCCCGGCTTATGTAAAAGGAGGACCAAGAAGGGCTCTATTTCTCTAATTACCTCCGTCCAACACGACAGGGATTACAGAACTTCCCAGCGAAGAAGTATGAATTAGACATTCCTTCATACGTTGGGAAGGTAAAGTCCCCGTCCTCATTACGCTGGGAAAGGAAAGTTCCTAATGAAACAAGGTTTTTAGCAGGAAAAAAAGTATCTTCAAATATTTTGGGAAAATCAGAAAAAAGGTGGCCTTTGTAGAAGGCAAAACTTCTCTAATCCCCTCTGAACACAAACACAGGCGTAAGAACAACAAAACCATTCTGGAAGATTGCAGGATTAGGAGGAAAAAGGAATGATTGTACCAGGCGTGAACTTTCTGTATTTATAGAACGGAAGGCTTTGACCGACCCTACGAATCAAATCAACGACATTAAATGCTCTCCCTTTCCTATTGGTTACGAGAGCAACGGATCTGGGAAACATTGAAACTGGTCCTCTTTTAAAGGATCATTATCTCCCATTTAAGTCAGAAGCAACAGTTTCCAAAGATAAGGATTCAGATTTCTACAAGTTTCAAGAAATCTAGGAACAAAATCCAGATTCCGAGGAAGCAGTAAGATCCAGACTCCGGGACAAGGGGTACGGATTTATCGATCTCCAACCCCGATGACATTTTTATATAATGAACATCGACCTTGGCACGAGACATTGCGAAACCTGGCTTTGAAGTCAGGGCGGAGCCCGTTACGTTTTATGAAGCTGAATACCTTGGCACTTGACTACCCCGTCAAAGTACCAAGCTGGGGGCAACTGTTCTGAACCGTGGACCGGGATCCTACCCAGAAGGGTCAACCCGGCACACGCTCCACCTTACTCCTCCATCAACACCCTGGAAAGTGCTGTAAGACCTTGGAATGCCTAATTCATGAGGATCAGGGAATCAACAGATCTTTGTAACCGCTAATACGAATCTCTTTGATTCTATAACCTCTCCTCTCAATAAATGACTATAACGTCCACATTACAATAATACATACATTGAATGCTCCGACTCCAATCATGCTCCATAAAGATCAAGCTAAGTAAACCTAAACAGGTAACGTTTGATTGGGTAACAGACACCTTAGCATACTAGCTGACTTGAGCGTCAGAGTCCTTTTTGCAGGTACCACCCCCGCCGGACCTTAACGGTAGAACGTAGCTGCAGAAGGGAGGAAACCACCAAATCATACCTTCCACAGGTATCCTTCTGAATCCATTCAGAACACTGACTATACCTATAGTAGTATTAATTTTATCATCCATAGTACCAAAGTCATGTTAAATATTGTCCATGTCTTATTTTTGTTAGTCCATGATTTTAGATTAACGAACAATGGTTATAATAGTCTTTTTAATGAGAGACATGCAATAGGCATAACAAATAAACAATGAAGTAACACTCATATATCATATGCACAATAACATAGAATTATAAACTATCATAGGTACATTTAGAAAAAAAAAAAACCTATCATAAACACGTAAGTAAAATCTAAATTTTTCTTTGAATTATAAGCTAATATTGAGATTAGGATATGAGCCATCAGCTTTATAAAACTTAAATTTTCTTATTTTAACTTTAAAAAAAAGAGTTTATTTAAATAATTTTACATGCTTGTTGAGCTTCAAGTATGAGATGCAAATAAGAGGAGAAAAGATGGTGGTATAAAAGAAAGTGAGAGAGAGACAATTGTGACATTCATATGTTTAGTTTTTGTCAAATTGGTAGAAAATGATTTTTAAAGATTTTTTCATTTTTAACTCTTAAAGAAACTTGTTGTAAAAGAAAATTTTGATAAATTATAACAAAATTACCTATATTCTACATAATTATAAATTTAATTGATACATAACATATATGTAAATTTATAATTTTTGATTTATTATAAGAAAAGACATGTTAGAGAGTGTGATATATAAATTTGTGATCAAACACTTAAACACTAAAATTTTTTCTCCTCCTAATTCTCAATTTGAGGTCGACTAACCTAACTCCATCTAACGCTAAATTATAAAGATTGTTTGAGTGTAAATTTTCTTAAAAACTTAGTCTGATTAGACCAATTGGTAGATATTACAATTCTAAATAAAAATAAACTAAGCTAATGAAACTTATTATCTTTAAAGTAAATTATATGACAACATTTTATGTTTCTAACTCTAACACTACATTTTTATAGTTTAACTCAACTAATTTAATCCAGCTGACTTAATTAACATCATATTTGTTATTTTTCATTTGAATTTGTTTTGTTTTTAAAATTTAAAGAAAATATCAACTCAATTACTAAAGTATTATTGAGTTGAGGAAAAAAATTCACAACCTAATCTAACTTAAATATTTAATTTTTAAAACTTTGCATAATTTGAAAAATACATAGACCTAACGAGCCTCTGTAATAAATTGTCCATAAAACTTCTGATCTTTTCTTGTCTTAAATTGCGGTATCCATAAACTTTCTTTAAAAAATATTTTATAGGTTTGATTTTGATAAATAAAAAAGTGAAGAACATTAAATCAATAATGAATTTAAATGATTTTTTACTTAAATAACAAATTATGAAATCATTTTAGTAATCTTTTTATAAAGAATACCTTACTTGTGCAAAATTTCTACATTGGTCAAAATTAAACTTGAAGAAGGGGAAATATAAGAGAGAGTGAGAGAAAAGAGGTCGTTGAAAAAGACGGTAAAGATTTGTGCAGTGAGTGGGATCATTACGTTACGTTACATTACATTACTCCATTCCTGCAATCTAGGGTTCTTGGAATATCCCTGTGTCATGTTTTAGGCTTACCTTTGATTTCTTTGATTTTCCAGCCACTGCTATTCGAGTTCGATCTCTTCAATTAAGGTACGTTGCGTGCTGCAATTGCTTTTCTATTTGAACTTTGGTGTTCGATTAACGCTGATATGAGCATTAACTCTGAACTAATCTGGACGATTCAGGACTTCAATTCGAGATCTTCATTGTGCTTCGGGTCAATAATATCCTTCATGACAATCGCCGATTCAGTTTTTCCGATGGACAACGGGGCAAGTTGCTTGCCGCTTCCACCAGAGGAAGAAAATCGGATCATGTCGGAGTTGATCAAGGAATCGGAGCTTAATTTGAAAGAAGGCAACTTATACTACGTTATTTCTAAAAGGTATTCTCTCTCTCTCCCTCTTTTTTTTTTTTTTAATTCTAATGAATCTATGCTATGCTGTGCGTGATGATTTTGCATAGGATTATCATGTGAAGAGTAATACTAATTGGTCTGTCCTACCCTTGCCCCTGGGGAAGTTTTATACAGTCCAAGTTGATTCTCTAGCATGGAGCGAATGGATCTTGTGTAGTGCCTAGACATAGATATGCATATAGAAAGTGTATCACTTGTGCTGTTTGCTTGCTGCTTTCGTGCTCTGATGTATCTTTTCTTTTTTAACTCCCTAAAAACAGCTAGGCTATCCTTTTTAAAATCTCATTAGGGTGTTGCTATGGTACCTATAAGGTTACTGGGTTAGTTGTTAAATATTTGTTGGTTGCTGGTTTTATCATAAATGTTTGATAATTCATTAAATATGATCAACAAGCAATAAACGCGTAACGACTCATCCTGGGTACTAGTACCCTTCTTGAAAAAATATGGGTACCAGAGTAATTCCTATCTTATTATTATTATTATTTCTCCTTCACTAATCACACGATGTTTTTCCATATATATAATTTGTGTACCGATTGTTCTATTAATGCATTTTGTATTGCATCCTGTAGTACACCTTAGCAACCACTTTCACCTAAGGTTATATATCGTATTACATTTCATTTATATGCTTTTTTAAAAGAAGGGCAGCTTGGTGCTATAAAGCTCCCCGCTATGCGCAGGGTTTACAAAAGGTTCGGTCTATATTAGGCAGCCTTACCTTGCATTTTTGAAAGAGGCTGATTCCACGAAGTTGTGACCTCCAGGTCACATGGCAACAACTTCAACTGTTGCTCCAAGGCTCCCTTCATTTGTATCCATTTTTAATCAATATTTTTTTGCCATCCATGCAGGTGGTTTTCAAGGTGGCAGAGATATGTTGGGCCTTGTGTTGGTATGCTCTCATCTGACGAGCAATCTTCTAATGGCCAGCATGCCAGCACTGCAGATAGACCTGGGTCAATTGATAATTCTGATATTATTTCAAACGGAAATCATTGTGACGGCAGTAATTTTGATATTCATCGAATGTTGGAAGAGGGGAAGGACTATGTTTTAGTTCCTCAAAAAGCGTGGGAAAGACTGTTGGAATGGTAATTTTATTACTATCAAAGTATCAATATGAAGATTGTTACTTTTTCATGTGGAGAAGATTAATGATCTAGTGTTTTGTAGTTTAAAAGAAGAGTCAGATAAACATACATTATCTTGATCCTATAATTATTCTTTAAAGAAAGAGTCATATAACCATGTTTGAATACATTTAATTAAGTATGCAGAGGGATATTTCTGTAGACACAGATTTAGTACCACAAGTTAAGTTTCAGGAAGCAACTTCCTAATGGGTTATATAACATTAGCCTTCAACTTACTGAACTGGGTTTGGAATATAATGAAAAAAGAGCCCAAAACGTGTTTGAATTTATTTTTTTGCTTTTAATTTTATTTTTTATTTTTTTCCCTGAATCCTTATAGGCAGTATTCTCTTGTTTTGTTGCGAGTCAGGTCTGGAAAAAGTTACAGGTTGCAATGAAGTTGTCCTTGAACCTTTTGCTTGGCTAGGTTTAATATTGAAAATTTGAAACTAACCTATTTATGGAAATGTCTTGGGATTCAGGCAGTGGATAAAATGCATGGCATTAAAATCAATTTTGTCATCAGATGGTTTAAAGTGCTTGATTTATAGAGTATATGTTTAAACAGATTTCTGTCTTACAATTGTCTAGGTACAAAGGTGGACCAGCATTACCAAGGAAGCTGATTTCTCAGGGTGTTGGACAGAAGCAATACAGTGTTGAGGTTTACCCACTTAGTCTAAAGGTGACTGATGCCAGAGATAATAGTGAATCAATTGTAAAATTGAGCAAAAAGGTACCAATTGATTTCATTCTAGGCTCTTTTGTTCTAGTCAGCTTTGCAGTAATGCCAATGCTTAGAAAAGGGTTATAGTGTGTCTGTTTGTATGCACTGTATGATTGGCCTTTGATTATCGCTACAAGAAGTGATTATATTATTTAGTTTTTAATTGTATAAATGTTAATATTACTACACTATATTTCATATGAAGCAGTTTTTATTTCCTGTAATCTTAAGTTTAAATAGGGTCATCAAAATTGGGATTTCACTTGGAATAGGTGGAATGGAATACTGATATGATTTTGTGTTGAGGAATGGCCATAGAAATTTTATGGTAGAGTGAATTTTAAAATCAGAAATACAAATCATAAAATTAAATGATAATTTGTGTATATGTGTACTGGCAACTTGATGCATTATGTGCTAGTCAATCTATATTCTTATTTTATTTAATCTAGAGTGTAGAGAGAGAATAAGAGTCAATGTCTACAAGAACTTTGGGCAATAATTTATCTTTCACTTTTGTTCTCAAAGATCCCAAAAAGTCGTTTATTACATTATCATGTTTGTTAATACATGATATATCAATAAAATTATAGAATTAGATAAAATTGGAGGAATTGTGTGTCAATTTACACACAAATATATTGGTATTTATGTACAGAAGTGGTACATTGAATAAGTAAATACAAGCACTAATTCCTATGAACTGATGATTACAATATCTAGTAATCATCACTTACGAGACAAACACAAATTCCTATGAACTAATGATTACAATATCTAGTAATCATCACTTATGAGTCAGTTATGAAACATATGAAGCATGTGAAACATGGCTTAATTCTATCACTTCCCCTCAAGCTAGAGCATATATGTCATATGTGTCAAGCTTGTTACAAATAAAATCAACTCGAGTCCCTCTAAGGGACTTAATAAATATATCGGCTAACTGTTTGTTGGAGTTGACAAAGCTAGTAGTAATCTCGCTTGAAGAACCTTTTCTCTGACAAAATGACAATCAATCTCTATATGTTTGGTTCTTTCATGAAAAACTGGGTTAGAAGCAATATGTAAAGCAGCTTGGTTGTCACAAATCAGTTTTATTTCCTTGACGTCTCCCAATTTTAATTGCTAAAGCAATTGTTTTAGCCACATAAGTTCACAGGTTGCTGCTGCCATAGCACGATACTCAGCCTCTGCGCTAGATCTAGCAATTATGTTATGTTTTTTACTCCGCCATGAGATTAAGTTACTTTCAACAAAGACATAATAACCTGAGGTTGATCTTCTATCTGATGGTGAACCCGCCCAATCAGCATCAGAATAGATAACAACTTGAGCATTGCCTTTGTTTTCATAAAGTAACCCTTTTTCTAGTGCACTCTTGATGTATCTAAGAATGCGAACCACGACATCCCAATGACTATCACAAGGAGTATTTAGAAACTGGCTTACCACACTTACAACAAAAAATAATGTCTGCTCTAGTTACTGTAAGGTAGTAAAGTTTACCAACAAGACGTCTATATCTGCCAGGGTCTGTCAGTGGCTCCCCCAACCCGGTAGTAGTTTGACGTTGGGATCCATTGAAGTATCACTATGGCGGAAATTCAACATACCTGTTTCTTCAAGTATGTCTAAAACATACTTTCTTTGCATGATGGAAACTTCTGTATAAGACTGAGCAGTCTCAATGCCCAAAAAATATTTTAGAGGGTCCAAATCTTTCGTCTGAAAATGGTTTGATAGATGTTGCTTAAGATTTTGGATACCAGTCTCATCATTCCTTGCGAGGACAATGTCATCTATATAAACAACAAGGTAGATACAAAGACTAGGTGAAGAGTGCCAAAAGAACATAGAGTGATCAGTCGCACATTGAGTCATGCTGAATTGTTGGATGACAGACTGAGCTGAATCTCCCAAACCAGGTGCGAGGAGATTGTTTAAGTCCATAGAGAGATCGGCGTAGTCGACAAACTAAGTCTGGTGCTTCGTGAGCAATAAATCCTGGTGGCTGTTGCATATAGACCTTTTGTAATTCACCATGCAATTCTTGATGTCTAGCTGATGAAGGGGCCAAGAATGAATGGCGGCCATGGCAAGAAAGAGGAGAACCGAAGCAATCTTAGCTACAAGAGAAAAGGTATCCCCATAGTCAAGGCCAAAGATCTGTGTGTATCCTTTGGCCACTAAGCGGGCTTTAAAACAATCAACTTTCGTATCAGGGCCAATCTTAACAGTATAGACCCATCGACAACCAATAGTTATTTTTTTAGGAGGTAAGGGGACAAGTTCCCAAGTACCACTAGATTGTAAAGTAGTCATTTCGTCAACCATAACCTGTCGCCATCCTAGTTGAGATAGAGCTTCACCTGTAGTTTTGAGAATAGAAACAGAGGCCAAAGAGGACACAAAGGCATAATAAGAAGGTGATAAACGATGATAACTCAAATGACAATCATAAATAGGGTTAGGATTATGAGTGGACTTGATACCTTTGCGTAATGCTATGGGCAGTTCTGGCGCAGGAGGCAGAGTTGGAGAGCTCAATGGAGTAGAAGATGAATCACAAGGAAGACTGGGGCTGGATCTGAAGCAACAGGAATGACTGTCTGATCAACTGGGTCGATGGATGCATCAATAGGGTGTGGACGTGGTCTCCGCTGATATGTGATCAAGGGAGGAGCTGGGACAGGTGTGGGACTAACCTGAAAAGGAGAAGGACCAACTAGGAGCATAATGTTAAGGTTGTGATGCCCATTAGAAGTAGATGGAAAGAAGGGACGTGTCTCAAAAAAGCTGACATCAGCAAAGACAACATATCGTTTGAGATCTGGGGAGTAGCATCGGTAACTTTTTTGCATCCGAAAGTAGCCTAGGAAAAGACACTTAAGGGATTTGGCAACCAATTTATCTTTTCCTGGAGTTAGGTCAAGTACAAAACAAGTACAGCCAAAAACACGAAGAGGAATAGAATAGAGATCTTGGTTGGGAAACAACAGAGAATGGGGCACCTGATTTTGGAGGACAGAAGAAGGCATGTGGTTAATGAGATAGCATGCAGTCATGATTGTGTCGCCCCAAAAACGAAGTGGTGTATTGAAGTGAAGGAGCAAGGCACGAGCAGTTTTAACTAGGCGTCGATTTTTTATTTCGGCTACACCATTCTGTTGTGGGGTATGAGCACATGACGATTGATGTAAAATGCCTTGTGTAGTCAAAAAAGATTGAAAGAGGGCAGAAAAGTATTCGTCGGTATTGTCACTTCGTAGAATTCTAATAAAGGTACCAAATTAAGTTTGGATTTCTGAATAAAAACCTTTAAATATGGAAAAAAAAAAATTCAAAGCGATATTTCATTAGAAATAACCAAGTACAACTGGAAAAATGCCCCAGCGTCGATGAACGATTTCAAGTGACTCAATGGCAGAACAAGCAATAGGAGATGTTGGAACAGTGAGGTGATATAAGCCTCGAGATTCACATCCTACTCCAATCATTTGTTCGATACCTGATAAGTGATCCTATACAATAACAGTATCATTAGCAAAGATAACAGAATAAGGCAGGGTATGAGTGAGGTTGCTTATAGATATCAAATTAAAGGGACAATCAGGTACAAACAGTGCATAATCTAAAGATAGAGTGGGAAGGGGATTAGCTTGACCAACGCCTTGGACTTTGGTTTGAGAACCATTGACTAAAGTAACACTAGGTAATCTATCTGTATAGGTAAGGTGGGAGAAAAGGGATTTGTTACCAGACATATGATCAGAAGTGCAGAAATAAAAAATCCAAGGTCCCAAAGATGAAGAGTGTGGAAGAAAGGTTGTAGGATTGCCAGTCTGAGTGACAGGCGTAGTGGACTGCATGGCTTCCTTGAGCTGGATGTACTCATTATACTCACCGGCAAAGAAGGAAACTTCGTTAGATAAGTCAGATGGGACAACTTGAACTTGAGCAACATTCACAATTTTAGACTGTTGGTTGGCCTTGGTTCTGCACTGTTCCTCAATGTGGCCAATTTTTTTTGCAAAAGGTGCATTGCTAGTTGGCCTTAGTTCTGCACTGTTCCTCAATGTGACCAAATTTGTTGCAAAAGGTGCAGCAAGGATGAGGACGAGGACGAGTACCACCACGACCTCCTCCCCATCCACCCCAGTTGCTGGATTGGGAAACCAATGGTGATGATTCAGCAAGTGCAGGGGATGGAACAATAGTTGTAGGAGTGGAAAGACGCGATAGTTGTTGCAAGACTATATCATATGAAGGAATAGTAGGGCTTGAGAGTATTTGATTGCGGACTGAGTCAAGCTCTGGTGGCAAACTAGCAAGGGCAACGATTATGAAGAACTTTCCACGTTATTCGACATGTTTGTATGCATTATCAGTGAAGGGCATAAGTGCATCAAACTCATCAATCAAAGTATCAAGCTTACTCTGATAGGTCTTCATGTCCATGTCTTGTTTCTTAATGGAGATCATGTTAGAAACAATGTTGTAGAGACAGTTGACATCATTGGAGTATAGTTTCTTATCCTTGGCCCACACATCATAGCATATCTGAAAAGCACGGTATTGAGGTTGAAGCTTGGCATCAATGGAGAACCACAACATACTACAAAGAGAAGCATCAATTTGTTTCCACTTGGCTTAATCCTTGTCGGGAATGTCCTTGGCTTGTTTGACTAGGTGTTCATGACGGCCTTGTCCTTCAAAAAATCATTTATATACTCACATTAGCATCTCATTCTCCTTGAGTTCACAATTTGACATAGCCAAAACCTTCCAAAAAATATAAAAAGAAAGAGAAAAACATCAACATTAACTTAACTGAAATGAAAGACCATCAATTATTGATAGCCTATATCAAGTTATCAACATGATTTGCCATTATAAGTAAATTTGTTCTGTTCTTTCCTATTAGCCTATGTTTCAAGGCCATTAACTTTTGGTTGAAACTTGAAATTTTCAAAAAGATCACAAATATAGAAATCTTGCTTTTTTAATCTGGATTAGCACCAGATTTTGTTGTAACATGATATGATTTGATGATTGAAATGTGAGACCAACCATCTCTGATTCTTGTTTTTCTATTCCTGTAATTTATTTTAGGCTACCATCAATGAGCTTTATGAGCTGGTGTGCAAAATTAAAGGAGTAGAACAGAAAAAGGTGCTTTTCTTTTTTCTTTCTTTTTTGTTTTTGCTGATTTGGTTTTGTTTTTATTTTTTCGTTTTTTATAAAATCTAACACTTCCCCTTCTGTCCTTTTTCTTTTCTGTTGGTTGTAAATTATATTAGGCCTGGATTTGGGATTACTTCAATTTGAACAAACATTCATTGCTGACCGTCTCAGACCAGACATTGGAGGATGCAAACTTGATGATGGACCAAAATGTGAGTAACCTTGAGTTGTATAGACTTTTAGAGTATAGTTGATTTCAAGTTGGAAATATAAGTACAACAAAGCTTTAGTAGGACCTTCTTTTGCCTACAAATTGGATATTATGAAGCACTCTACTTATGGTTTTCCATTAGAAGGAAGTTTATGTCCAATACTTTGTAATTTGGATGCCTTTAGGTAGAGACATGAGCTGAAAATTCTTATGGCATTCTTCTGAATTTATGTTTAGATACCAAGATATCCTATCTTTTTGCTTGGTATTGGTTCTTCTATAGAAGCTTGATGCTTCTGATTCATCTCTTGCTCACAGATTCTTCTACAAGTATCACTTGATAGAGATTGTTCTTCTCATTCTGGCATGGATTCAATGGGAAATGAATTAGCTTTGGTACCATTAGAACCTTCAAGGTCATCTGTGTCAATTGCAGGGGGACCCACCATGTCAAATGGTCACTCAGCTGGGTCTAGTTTTAATTCGTATCAGGGAGGTTCTGTAAGTTCATCAATGACTAATATGGATGATAAATATGATGTCTATAGAGGTGAAAGGGGTGGTTTGGCAGGACTACAGAACTTGGGGAATACCTGCTTCATGAATAGTTCTATTCAATGTTTAGTCCACACTCCACCTCTTGTTGAATATTTCTTACAAGATTACAGTGAGGAGATCAACATGGACAATCCTTTAGGAATGCGTGTACGTAACCATTTCCACTGGCTTCTTTTTTTTATTTTCCCCCAAAAGTTCTACAGTTTATAAGATATTGTGTACTTGGCTTTACTTTGAAGGCAATTTACATTAAATTTGAAGTTGTAACTCGTGTCTGATGTGCAGGGTGAGTTAGCACTTGCATTTGGTGACTTGTTGAGGAAACTGTGGTCCTCAGGGAGATCTGCTATTGCACCCCGTTCATTCAAGGGAAAATTAGCCCGGTTTGCTCCACAATTCAGTGGTTATAACCAGCATGATTCTCAAGTTAGTTTCTGCAAATTGTCGAAGTTCTTAATTTTTGGGAATGCTGTCAAGTAAATAAACCCAAGTGCTGAACTTTGTCTCCTCATGCAACATTAGGAGAACTTTAGGCATTATTCCGGCAATCCTTCTGTAATATCAAATGCCTTTTTTGGCTATTCATTGTTTCCCTAGGTTACCTGACACCACCATTGGCCACTGATTTGAACCTCTAGTTGGCTAGCATTTTCAATTATATGAATAAGGAGCAAGTGCATGAGATTATTTTTTACATTAATTACACTTTGGGTCACATGAAGTTTCGTTTGGGATCTTTGAAATATAATCTTTTCTATTAGGTCTTCTAAAAATTTACACTTTTCAGTTGGTCTAAAAAGTAATTGTAACTGGCAATTCTTTGATGGAAATTGGCTGCCAGAACTTTCTGTCAGCCCCTTGACACTTTCTTCTAGTTTTCAGGGACTGAAATTAAAGTTCATGTATTTTTCAGGGATTCAAACTGTATTTTAACCTGTTGGGTTCCATTTAGTAGTAATGGGAGCTTTAAAAAATATAATGAAAATTCAGTACCCTCTTCATTCTCTCTTTTTCCTGTTACACAGTGTAGATATTTCATCGTGAAGCATAGGGTTTCTTTCAAAAGAATTACTTTATCCATGATTCTGGTGAATGGCATTTTTATATTAAAGATGCTACATTTTTGGTAAAAAAAATTTGGGATCATCTCTTAGACTCGTTGAAGTTGGCTGTTACCCATATTTTATATCTGCATGGCCCCGTTTGAGTTGTAAACTTTGATATGAATGTTTCTCTATTTCTTTATGTGTTTATACTAGAGCTTTTTTTTTGTGGTGTTAATTTTTTCCTTTTCACTGTCTTTGGTAACGACTAAAATCTAAATGGTAGCAAATAAATTTATGCCTGGATATCTGATCCACATCACTTTGCATTCAAGTTGTTGTTCTCTTTGCCTTTCCTCGTGAGTATAACATAGACATGAATGGATCATTTGCAAGAAACAGTTACTGAGGATTAGGTAACTTGCAAATTTGGGAACTATTTGTCATGGATGTATGATGCTGTAGTGTTATGTGGTGCTGCCATCCAAACTTTAGTTTAAGGTTACTATAGGGGATATTATCTTCATTGGAGGTTGTTGGGCTAGTTAATCCTGCAGGCTTGCATTATATATATGTGTTAATTTACCAAGGGACTGGAGAATTGAGAGTAAATCAGTTAAACTTATGTTTCCTTATGTAATCAATCTTTTGCTTTTGCTTAACTTGCATTTGTGGATGTAACAATCCTACCCTTGAGAGAGCCTAGTTGGCGTTAAATTAAAATTGGACTTCTGGAAATTTGACTATTGCTTGAATTTCTTTCTGCAACAGCTTTGTGGTTATTTTAAAAATTACCTTCTGCACTAAATTTTAGAAGCCATTGAACTTCTGCTTATTATGATTGTTGTATGTGCTTTGAGTAATGGATTACTTTGTTTAGGAGTTGCTTGCCTTTTTATTGGATGGGCTGCATGAAGATTTGAATCGCGTGAAACAAAAGCCTTACATTGAAATGAAGGACTCAGATGGTAGGCCAGATGAGGAAGTTGCATATGAGTGTTGGAAAAATCATGTGGCTCGGAATGATTCATTGATTGTTGATGTATGCCAAGTGAGTACTTATATATATGTCCTTGTTGTTTCATATTCACATATTACATGGATTCCATTTGATCTGCCATCCGTAAGCCGAGTAGCTAAATGCCTCAATTGCTGCCCTATCTCTTCGTTACCCATCCCCCCTTTTAGCAAAACATATAGGAAAAGAAAAGAGAAGAATCTGTAATTATTAATTGCTATATTTATATTTGTTTTACTCTTAGTCACTTCCATTTTATAATTTGTTTGCATGCTTTCTTGAGTTTTCCCTTTCTCAATAAGCCTTCTGTGATTTCTATCAATTATTGTTGAACTTGATTTTCTATCAAAGCTTGACAATTTCAAGTACATACTGTTTATCTTTTCTAAGTATGACATTATTTGATTTTTCTGCAATAAAATGCTCAGGGTCAATATAAGTCAACTCTGGTTTGTCCAGTATGTGGCAAAATTTCAATCACTTTCGATCCCTTCATGTACTTATCATTACCACTGCCTTCCACTGTCACTCGGACAATGACAGTGACTGTCTTTTATTGTGATGGGAATGGTCTTCCCATGCCATATACTGTGACAGTTCTGAAGCATGGTTGCTGTAGAGATCTTTGCCATGCATTGGACACTGCATGCTGCTTGAAGAGTGATGAAATGCTTTTGCTTGCAGAGGTAAGTGCTTCTCAAGAAAAGGTTTACTTATGGCTTTTCTACTTGACTTTGATTTCAATGGTTGATGTTGTATATATATGTCTAACTCTCAGGTTTATGAGCATAAGATTTATCGATATCTAGAAAATCCTTTGGAACCACTGGCTTCAGTAAAGGATGATGAACATATTGTGGCCTATCGACTCAAAAAAAGAGCCCGGAAAACGAAACTAGAAATAATGCATCGATCGGTGGATAAGTAAGTTTACCTCTTTTGGTGTATGCTGTCAGGTTATACTCTTAACAGGGAAATGCACAAAGTTCGGTTGAGTCATGGTGCCTACATATGATAGTTTCCACTGTCTAAGATGACATTACAGTGGCCTTGGTCCATAAGTTTATGGTAGATTTCTTCCTAAGGTTCCTTTTAACTGAAAGTATTCCACTTGGTTACTTGAATTCTGATAGACCTCCTATTGCTGAGGTTTATGAGAGGAGATGTAGGGAAAGAGGAGCTGGAGTATCCCACGTGGGTGAGAAGGATAATATGGGAATTATGGGAAATATACATGCCATGGGAGAGGAAAATAACTGAATGGCTGATTTGGCAGAGAGAGAGGAAGGGGATTCAGTTAGTGGGGTGATTAAAAGGGGGAATTGAGAGTGGAGGGGGCATGCGAGTTTAGTGAGGAAAGGTTTGGGAGGAGGCAGATCCTTGAAATTCTACTGGGTTCTATACTTGGTTCTTGTTTGTTTTCCAGTTTCTGGGTGTATTTCATCCTCATTCTGCATTGATATCCATCAAATATCAGTAGGAGAGAATGTGTCTCTTGTTAATATCAATAATACAGTGTTTTTATCTTTGCTATCCTATTAAATTCTGTTGTAACTTCTAATAAATTTTGGTCAAATGGATTTTTTTCCCTTTCAAAGTAACTGATCAGGGACTGGGATTTTCCAAGATTTTTTGGTGTTAACAATCACAGTTTTCATTTACCCATTAATCTTTTCCAGAGTACAATGGGAATGAATCATCTAGAAATTGATAATGGTGATTAATTCCACCTGTCTCTGAATGCATTAACTCTGCTATTCAATCATTTTCTTATCATCGTGTTTATAACCCAAAATGTTAGAAGATAATTTTCCTATAATTTTTTCAATGCTTTGGTTATTTTCTCCATTATTGGGTGTTTCAAGTACTACAGAATCTTGCAGGTGCCATTCAAGTTGGTACCTGCTAGGGGTGATCACATAGGATGGTATACACAACCATTTGCTATAGTGGCTTAGCATAGGGATGTTTGCCATAGCATGATTCCACAACTGATTATAGAGATTTCACTGAATTGTTCCTGGTGCTCTGACTTAGAACATGATAATGCTTCAATTTCTCTATTACTGGTCGGTTTGATGTTTCAATTACCTTGATGTTTGCTGGACAGTATGAAGGGTGGAGACAGGAAGCTCTTTGGAACTCCCTTGGTTACTTATTTGGTAGAAGACCCTCAATATGGAGCCAACATTGAGACATCTGTACATAAAATGTTGTCACCTTTAAGAAGAGCATATTCTTCAACTAAGTCTCATGATGGGAAGGAAAATGGTTTCATTTCCGCTGGCAGTGATGAGCAATCAAACATCTCCAATACTCAATGTGAACCAAGGAATCTGACAATTGGCAGCAGAGAACAAGAGGGGACATCCTGTGGGGAGTCATCTTTCCAACTTGTTTTAACTAATGAAAGCTGTTTGAGCTGTGATCCCATTGAGAAGGATTCTCTTGTAAAACCCAGTCAACTTATAAGAGTCTTTCTTGACTGGACTGACAAAGAACATGAATTATATGATTCCAGCTTCCTGAGAGATCTCCCTGAAGTTCACAAGACTGGATTCACTGTGAAAAAAACCCGGCAAGAAGCTATTTCTTTGTTTTCATGTTTGGAGGCATTCTTGACTGAAGAACCTCTAGGACCTGATGACATGTGGTAAGATTGCTTTAATGTTCTTGAAATGGACTTCACAGTAGACTACCATGAGCTATTTCTTTGGGAAATATTATTGCTTTAATTTATCGTTCAAAAAATTTGATTAGGTACTGCCCTAGATGCAAGGAACACAGACAAGCTACCAAGAAGCTAGACTTGTGGAAATTGCCGGAGATTCTTGTTTTTCACTTAAAACGATTCTCATACAGCAGATACCTGAAAAACAAACTGGACACTTTTGTGAATTTTCCCATTCACAATCTTGATTTGACTAAGTATGTGAAAAGCAAGGATGGACAGTCCTATGTGTATGACCTTTATGCAATCAGCAACCATTATGGTGGTCTAGGTGGTGGACATTATACTGCGTATGCTAAGGTAAGCTCGTAACATGCTCAATGATCTTTGATTCTTCATGCTACGAGCTGTCATGCCAAGTCTTGATTTTGTAATTTGTGAATTCTTTTTGCTGTTTGAGATGTTTCTGTTTGAAACCTTGTTCATTTGTTCTACCAATTTTGTGCAGTTGATCGATGACAATAAATGGTACCATTTCGATGACAGTCATGTCACTCCTGTTACTGAAGCTGAAATTAAATCTTCAGCTGCATATGTGTTATTTTATCAGAGAGTTAGAAGTAAAGCACAAATGGAAGGAGAGACATCTGAGGTTCATACAGGTTCTTATAGACAATGACGAGGCACTTTGTTGTTTTATGCCTGGATTATATGCTTAACACAATGCAGAGCTTACGTCCTGGATAGTTATTTTACTCTGCAGTGCAAAACAGCAAGCTAAAATTTGAAGACAAAATGTTACTGTGTCGTAACAGTAATTAAGCAAATGTTTTAGGTGAGGCTTTGGAAAACATGTTCATTGGGAGTACCAGTTATTTATCACTACATTAATGAGACCATTTTTTGATGGAGAAATTTTGGCAGCCTATGAACTTGCTTAGATATTTATGTTATTTCATTTCATTGGAGGTTAAAACAGATAATCATGAATTCATCATCATTGCTGTGACAGTTGTATTTATTCATAATGTGCTAATGTTTGTGAAAGAATTTGTACCCACCTTCCATTGTGTTGTTGGATTCTGGAACCTAATATCATGCAACAATTACATAAAATGTGTGGAAGAAATGATAAACAGCAGCTGATTATATTTATTTATTTTTTAAATAATAGCTTATTCCCCTTGCTCTTGTATTGCCCTTCTCCTTCATCTCTGGTGCACTACTGAACATGCGTATGACTGAGCTGCATCCGTATTTTTGGAATATTTTTCTGATTTGTTTGTCCTGCATGGCTCAAATCGAGCCAACTCAGCATTTTTTTTGAACCAATACAAAGTGTCTCCAGGTCTGCAAACTGAGTCCTAGGTGTTCTGTGACCCTATTGTCAATTGAGCCTCCATTGGTCGGCAGTTTACGTTTGGCTCAGTAGGCAACAAGAAGTCACCCCCAACTTGGACCAGGTTGCCACTGTTTAGAATTTTACCACCAAGAGAAGAGTTGCTGAGCACAAATAGTATGGTCAGAGATAGCGTGTACCCAAAACATATGCCATGAGGAGCCATTTGCAGCATCTCTAATTTCAGCTTGGATAAAGAAACTTTCTTAGTCAAGAATTGTGACATGAATTTCAATTTTCCAACCAAGAGCCGAACCACCTGCTAACCCTTTAGAATCAACTGTAAATTTATTTTCAAATATATGCTTATAAGAACATTAAACCTTTTTTTTAAACCCTCAATAGCCATGTTAGTCCTCTCTTTTTGTTTAAGTCATTAAAACAAAATGAACATAGTTTGCTGTTAAATGATCACATTAAGCATATGCCAGAAATCGCATAGTATCGTAAACCCAAAATTATTTGTTTTGAATAATGTTTGTTTTAGAAATGGATATGTACGAGGTTCGTGTATGTGATAGATAGGGCATAGACTTATGAGCCTTCGGGGTTGCGTTCGAGAATTGAATAACAGAAGTGAGCGTAGTGCATTATGAAAGAATATCTCGTAAGAATAGCAATAAATCATAAGAATAGCAATAAAATCAATATCTATTCAACCAAAAAGAAAAAATCAATAACTAGTTGTGTAATACATAAACTGGCAGGGTAAGGCTCTGAAGTCCATGACAACTAGCTTTCCTTCCTAGGCCGGTAAGCGACATCATAAAGACAATGTATAATCCCTGCAAAATTAGAAGAAAAAGAGTAAAAGAAAACGGAAAAGTGTTAACTTTCTTTTTGCTGCCAACTAGCAAGTGCCACCCAACAAAGTGTGATGCTGTCTGTCTCCTAAGGAATAACTTTTTCAGATGTGTCATTTGCGTTGAAATTATTGCATATTACTATAACTTTAGGTAAGATTGTACTTGCATCATTCATATTTTGAAATTTCAATTTTTATTAATAATAAAATTCATCACTAATTTATATATTTATTATCTTAATTTTATTTTTTATATTTTTAAAAATAATAAATAATAAATATATAAATTAATAATAAGCCTCATCATTAATAAAAACTGCAATGTCAAAATATAAATAGTATAAACACAATTTTACACATTCTAAAAACATGTAATAATTTCTAATCATTTGTTACCCAATTTAACAACCAGCTATTAAATTTGTTGGAAAAAAAAATAGTTTAAATGTAATCTACTTGAATAAAAAACTGTAAAAGACGTTAAAAAATTATTAGATATGAAATTTGTTAACATGTGCAAATAAATACTTTTATACTTATAAAAATATTATATAAATGACAAATTATATATAAATCTATAAATCTCCATACACCTTTAAGTGTTTTTTTAAAGTTTGAGCAATGATTATATTAATGATTTTCACATATATTTATATATGATTTAGTAATTTTATAAAAATTTAAGAAATTTTTGTGCAGATAACATTTTTTATATAAAAAAAGTTACTCTTGCCAGTTGGCAAGCCATATGAGAAAATGTCGGATGAACTGAGTTGAACGGAATGGATATTCTCATATAAAAATTCCACATAATATGAAGAGAGATATAAACATAGAAACACAAAATAATGAAACCTTCTATGTTGGAGTCTTTGTGTCTAGAATAATTCCTGATAGTTAACTATATGGTAATAAAACGATCTAGGATAAAATCGGTGAATTTCCAGCTTTCAAATTTTGAATGGAGACAATGATGACAATTCATACGCGCTTTGTGACTAGGGACCATAACAATTCCAATAGTAACGGACAAGAAAAGTGAAAAATAAATAAATAATAACTTAGCTTCTGTTGTCGGTCTTACCTTCACTCTTTTCTCGTTCTGCCTTTACTCTTCTCTCCATTGCCATGGTGTCTTCTTTTGGATGCTGCACTGAAAAATCCTCAAAACTTCAAAATCATCAGCTCCATCAGCAACGGCACCACAAACGATAAAGAAGGCCCAAGTAAACGGTATCTCTCCTGAATCAAACAAAACAAAATATCAACGTTACAGATACAGTCACATTTTTTGTTAACTAAAGCTCACAACTGTTATCTCCTTTATTTTTGAACCGTTAAATTATTTAGATATGTGCAATATTACTCTTTTATCAAAGAAAAATAAGATTTTTATTTAAAAAACTTGTTGAAAGTAGGCAGAAAGAAAAAAACACAAAGAAAGTTGGGAGTTAATCTAAACATGTATCTGAAGCTATAAACACGGTTACAAAAGGTTGAAAATAGAACTTAAAAATTAATAATTTCAACTAATAAATTTAACACAATAAGAATATCTAAAGCTAAAATTATAAAAACTTATAAAATAGATAACACAATCAAATTTGCCAAAAAAAAGAAAGAAACTTAATTTGTGAAGTGACACCTTCATATGGAAATGGAATCTAAACATATCTGAATCCTACGTGAAACTAGCAGTATTATAGATTCATTATGAGATGCATCCGTTTGATCCGTCTTGTGATGTGAGATGAACTTGTGTAAATCTAAATTCATACAAATATTAAAATCTCATGCACATTGATTAAATCTAAATTCATACAAATATTAAAATTTTGAATAATAGAAACCTCAATTGAAAAAAAAAAAAAGGTAGTAGTGTCTCAAGTGTTACTAACCGGTGAGGTGGCAGAGGAAATGGACAAATAACCGGTGGAAGAGCTAGGTGGCAATGGCGGCGTGCCAGTGTTAGTGGTAGTGCTGCTGCTGCTGCTGCTACTGCTGTTGTTAACGGCGCCGTTTGATGAAGAAGAAGAAGAAGAAGACAAGGCAAGCGAATAAGCAGGAGTGCCATCGGGCTTAAACAGTCCATAATTACGCTCCGAAGTAGGCCCCGGTTTCATATTCTCATTGAACAGAGCAAAAACGTAAATGTTCAAATCAGAGTTAGGTCTCATGGGGGTCCCTTTCTTGCTCCCCTGATACACCAGCTTGATCAAATTCCCATTGTACTTCTTCGCATTCTCTAAGGTCGCACCCGCTTCGTCCTGGTCCCCTTTAGAGGGCCAACCCGTTTCCGAAATGTGAACCGGTAACTTCCCGTAACCCAACGAACCCAAAGCGGAGTACACGGCGTCGATCTGCGCGAACAACATGTTATCGTAGCGGAGGTTGGTGGAAGGATCCACCACCCCTTGGTTGGGTTGGAAGAGGACAAAATCGAGTGAAACCTGCTTGGGGTTGGCCTTGTAGGCGAAGTAAGGGTAAGCGTTAATGAGGAATGGGGATCCGGTTTTGGCTTGGAAGCTGAGGATCGGAGTTAGGCACGGAGTGAGGTCCGGACGAAACGCTCCGGCCGAGGGTGGATAAGAAGTTTGGAGAACTGCCAGAGAGTGAGTGGTGGTTACTGTGACCTGTGATAAAAATGAAAAATATGACAAAAATTAAAAAAAAAAAACAAGTAATTAAGAAATGAGAAAGCAAGCATTATAAATAATTAGCCGAAACATAAAATAATAATTGACACCGCATTAACTAAACTAAGATGAACAGGTTCTAATATCTGCCTACCAAGGTAGTTGTTAGTGAATTATTAAGATAGTCGTTGAGTCTAACGGCCTGTTTTGACCTTCAGCCACCGTGACCCTAAACTTTTAATCAGCAAAAATAAAAAATAAAAAAATAAAATAGATCGAACTATGATAAAAACCTGTTTGTCGAGGCCGAGGGTTTGGAGGGCGGAGTGGACGCTCTGCATGGCGGGGAGGAGGGTGGAGGTGAGGGAGGTGTCGTTGAAGGTGAGGACTTCGTTGCCGACGAAGATGCAGGTGATGTTGGTGGAGGTGAGATAAGGTTGGAGGTTGGATTTGATCCATGATTGGGCTTGCTTTGGTTCTTGCATCTTGGACAGGTACTCGTTCCCAAGCCCTACCATGATTTCTACTCCAGTGTTAGCGAATGCTCGCAGCACGTGCGGGTCCGCGTCGTACAGCTTCACTTTGGTGACGCCGATGGATCTCACCAGCGGCACTACCTCCTCCGGAGATGGTAGGTTGTTGGCTATTTGGCCGTAGTTGATCCCAATCGAAGCTACATTAATTGAAGCAAATACTAGTCCTACAGGTAATTCAGATTCAGATTCAGATTCACTACCAAAACAACAACAACATAAGGATAATTGATTAATTTCTTACCTGTGGTGAAAATTACGAACAAGCAACAAGAGCAGCGCCGGAATGTAGAGAAATCCATAGATCTTTGTTTACTTAAATTAGGAATAGGAAATTAAGCAATGACTACTCTGACACTGAATCTGTAATGTAAGTGTTAATAATAGTATAAACCGCAACGCAAAATGAATCTGTGGAACCGAATCAGAGGTCAATTTACTCTCTAGTGTTGAATGTGAGAAGTGAGAACTGAACTGTCCTGCCACTTCCCTTCGTCTCCGTCCACACTCCACAGACGCACAATAGATTAAGAGATAGAATATTTTATTTTATTTTAGGGAGGTAGAATATTTTATTTTAGAGAGAGAGAAAAAATTAAAAAAAAAGATTCGGTAGAGAAGGACAGAAAAGCAGACACGCGGAAAGATGGGCGAAAATTTACTTAATTGCAAACACGAGGAATGAGATGCTTCATTACGGAATAGCAATAGCAAGTAGCAACTAGGAAGCCTTCTACTAAACTAAACTAAACTACCATCTCCTTTTTCTCGTAAAGAAGAAAATTAAAAACCGAAAAGGTTGAGTCTCTCTGTGTCTGGTAGTACAGAGTGGGTGTAAGGGAGAGGAAGCATATAACTGCGTGAGAGGAACTAACTCTTAGAAATATCTAGATTTTTAGAGGCGGCCCGGCTGCCAAGGAAAAGGGTGGGAGGATGAATTGCAATTGCTAATTAAGGAGGAGGATATTTTGAAATAATTTATGAGTAAGTAGATATTTATTAATTATTAATAGATAAATGAATTTATTTATTAATAGTTGATAGATATTTATTTATTTATAAATTATTTTAAATGATTAGATTCGTTAATTGTTGTTGATGTTTTTTTAAAAAATGTGTTAAAATATATTTTTATCATTTTTTAATATAAATATTTTTTTGAGTTATTTTACATATTAAAATATATATTTAAATTTGATTACACATTAATTAAATTGATTATATATTAATCAAATTAATTACATATTAATTGAGATTGGATGTGTGTATTACTGTGTGATGTGGTCTAATAGAAGAAAATATGTTAAAAAAATATGATAAAAATATGTTCTTAACATTTTTTTTTTTTTGAAAATGATGTTCTCTTCTATCTCACATCATTTTTTACCATATTTTTTAATGATTATAATTAAGTAAGAAAGTGATGAAGAAAGTGATTTGATTAATGATATGAAAAGTAGTGTAAAATGTAATGTAAAAAAAATGTATTAAGAAAATCGAGATTGATGTTATTTACTTTAAAAATGTTCTATACTTCTATCATTTATATATTTAATTATGTTTGTTATAATATCTTTAAAATATCTTATAATATTTTTAATATATGATAGAAGATTTTAGAATATTATAGATAATATAAGTTATTTTTTATTCATTATATCTCTTAATTTATTTTTTATTTAATTTAATTAAAATTAGAAGACTAGTATTAATATAAATAATAATATTATATTAATATTTTTTATCACATTATTACACATGGTCTCAACAAGGTTCAGAAACTTGAAAGAGTTGACAATGATACTTTCTTCAGATGTATGGTGATTATGATGTGATGATAGTGTAAAGAGATGATAGTGTAAAGAGTTGAGTACCTGAAAAATATACTTTGATGCTTAAGTTAAATTATGATATAAAGTGAGTAGTTTTTAAAATTAGATGTATATATTTATAATTTTATGTATAATATTTATAAGAGTTCTTAAGTAATAAGAATTATAATTTAATTTAAATTAAATGTTATTATTTAAAATAAAATTAAATTATTATCTCTTATAATTAATTTTTATTTATATGATATATAATTGATATATATATTTATAAAAATTTTATAAAAAATTTATTCTTCATAAATAAATAAATATACTATTCTAGCATGTCAAGTTGCTTCTAACCGCTAACTCAAAATTCCGTCAATAACAACACATTATATCAATATAATCTTATTATTATGAGCATTTATTTTCTCACTTTTTCCTCTTCCCAATCAAAACCATACAATTTTAATAATGCTATATAATATTTACTTAATACAAATTTGAAGGCTAGAATTTAAATAGTAAGAGCTCTGATGATAAAAGAATCATAATTTATCCACCTATATATATAGCATAAAATTGAATACTCTTTTTTGATCGTAAGATAATAATTTTTTTGGGCACTCTCTTTATCTGATAACTATGTCTTCTCTATAAGTCTTTGAGCACTCGCTTTCTCCATTCATAACGTTTCTTTTGTTGACTACCAACACAACTCCTTACTTCATCTTTGGCTACCTTCTTTTTTTGTTGGCTATTTATTGCTTCTTATTTTTTCTCCTTATTTTCTAATTTCATCAATTAATTCTCATTCGCAGACTACTCTAATCAATTCCATATCAATTAAGTACCATTTTATTTGCTTAATCATTCCCAAATAAATTATTGAGAGTTTTTTTTTAATTTCAATCAATTACCATCTTATTTGATTCCAAATATATAATGCACCTTTAATTATCTATTTTTGGAAGTTAATAATGAATATATATAGTACATTTCTACATAGTTTGACTAATATAAAATTTTTTTTTTTTTTGTTTTTTATTACTTTAAAATAAAGTATTAACAATTTTAAGAATTTAATTCATAACTTTTGTTTTAGAGTATCCCCTCACTTTATAAGTGAAAAATTAATATCTCGAAATACAGTTATGCATCTAAGTGATGACCCCTCTCAACAGTGTTGTTTCTATACACATGAATCTAGAGATCGAATTTAAAGACTAGATGTTTAAAGAACTTGATCTCTTTTTACTTAGACCAATACACATTAATATTTAAATTCATAACATGCTACATAAGTATATCATGTTAAAAATTAATTAAATCTCTAAATTAAAATATATTTTAAACACAAATTGAAACTTTTAAAAATTCTCATTACAATACACGGGCTACTATAATTTGTTTTTAAGTAAATTATTGCTTACATTTTTTTTTTGACGAGTTATTACTTACATCTTTTATCTTCAGGCTGTGTGCAAATTAGGCCTTGAAATATGTAGAAGTGTAATTTACCTCCTAAACTTCACATTTTAAGCATAAAACTCCTTTCCTCAAGCATGCTTTTGAAAAGCTAGCGGAAATGTCATTTAACTGGTAAAAGATACTATCAAAATCTATGTTAGCCTCTAAATATTGCTATAATTAAATGAGAAAATTAAATCTAAGTAAGAAACTAACATAGTTAAGAGAAAGAAACAAATTAATTTCACTTATGTTTGATTTCCTCATTTAATTATGGCATTACTAGAAATGAAAACATGTTTTAATGGTGTTGTGTGCAAGTGGCATGACATTTCCATTATTTTTTTTAACACTTTGCATAACTAGAGTTTATGTGCACAAAATATAAAATTCAACAGGTCATTTGCATATTTTCAAACTTTTAAGAACTAATGTGAAGGTTCAAAATTAAAAGGTGTAAGATGCAATTTTATCTTTTATTTTTTTATAATTATTTTAATAAAAAATTATTTTTCTTATTTTAAGTTTTATATTCATTATATGTTGAAAAATTAAATTTAAAATTGGAAAAATAAAAACCTAAAAGATTGAAAAAGGTGAAAAGTTAAGAAAGATGAAAATAATAAGAAATGTAAAAAAAAAAAGATGTGTGAAATCAGAAAAAAATTAAGGGTGCTTAAATTAGGATCAAGGGTTGTAGCTAATGGCGCCTTCAAACGGTGATGATTGGTGGTTAATAGTGATTTTCTCTGTATGCACTGTAGCGGAGATGAGATGATATACTTGCAAAGCACATTTAAGTTAAGGAACTATATAAGAGTAAATACTAACTTGAATGTTATATTTATAGTGTACGTTTATTTATATAGAAAAATAATATATAGAGATATTTTTTTATATGATTAAGATATATAATTATAAAAAAATTGATCCTTAAATATCTTTATTTAATGAAAAATATTTGCTGTGATTTAATTAATATAATAGTCGCTTAGCTAAATAAGGACGGTAATAGACTGGGCAGCCGGCCAAATTTGATCGCTTATGTTAAATCATGATCCAGAATATTGGCTAGAACAAAGGAAGTCTACAATTTAAAAGAATGTGATACGTGACGAATGCTATGAAACAACTTTTAATATAAACACTTCAGATAAAAAAAGAAAAAAATATTTTAATATAAAAAATACTTACCAAAAATAGAAGTTTTAATATAAATGAATAAATTCATAAATCATAATGAGTTCCATAATAATTTGATAGAGAATGGGGCGGGACCCATGCAATTGTTCCCCGACCACTTTAATTTCACATGATCAACATTTCCCAGACCCAATCGGGGACGGACGCTTTTTATTTCGGATGCATATCTTTGCAACTACGAAACTTTACAACTACGAAACTTGACCGACACTCATCTTTTTATTATTAGAAAACAAAAAAGGTTACACTTATGTCAAAGAAATAGACGACTCGGAAAAATTTTAAAACAACTTAAAATATAAAAGTGATAAAAAAAATAAAATAAGTTAAATAAAGTATATAGGAAGTATAATATTTATTATTATTATTATTATTATTTTAAATGGTTTATCGTTTTGTCATTATTACTCTAGTCATATTATAAAATGATCAACTCTGGCCTTCAGAATCAGGCAGCGCCAGATTATCTTCTATTATATCTAGACTTGCGTCCCTAGAAATTTTTCTTATCCCATCTAGCGCCAAGAGTGAAGTTCATGCATAGGGTTGCACGGCTCAACATTAAAAATTGGGAAAACTCTTATAACTTAGTTGTCTCATTCAACTATAGTTTATGTATATTGTAGTTTATGCTTCAATTAATTAAAAAAAAATGTATACTGTGGTTTAAAAATTTTAAAAATGTATAAATCAATCTTAGAACTTCAAAAAATATACAATGTAATCATTATGTATGACTTTCATTGTAACTATTTCATTGTAACTAACAGAAAAGGCGCTTTTCATTTAATCAAGATCTATACTCCAAACAAGGAAACCTAAATGCATGAAAGCAGCCATGGATATATGAGATTCATGTTTTAAGAGGATCAGGAAGATGATTATTTGAGTAGAGCACATATTTTCTTCTAGATTATGGACATAATTCAGATGGAAGGACCATGTCATAGACTTCCAAAAGTTGTGTGATCGATTTGTACATTTTTAAAATTTTAAGATTAAAATTCACATAACATAATTAAAAGGGAGTAAATTGGAGTGTGCCAAAAAATTTAATGCATATAGTCCCTTTCATTTTCCTTATGGTTGATTTCTTGCTTGTGACTTTTATTGTATTTCGCCTATTTTATGGCAAGTTATTTGCCAACTTTAATAAAATTAAAAGGAATTGTAGCAATGGATATTGAATTTTCATATAAATATAAATTACATGTAGATATCTTATATTTTGATTTCCAATTAGGATTTGTGAATAAGAATTAGCGCAATTAATAGCAATAATACATTAAAACAAAAGTCTCAGCTTTGATTATTGTTAGTGAATTCTTATTAATAAGCACCTACAAATTGTAGTGTATCTAGACCTACCTTATTTGCTAAGCAACCTATAATATATTTTTTTTGAAGCTCCCATTTTTATCCTGCAAGATATAAGTGCAATTACTTTGGTTTTCAAAAGAATTTTGATATCAATTCAATCCTACAATCATGGAATGATATTCAAATGAGGATCAGACTTTTTTATTTTTTTTTTTTAAGTAGTCAATTATAAAAGAGAAAAAACACAAAATTATAAAAAAAAATTCATAAATTTTAATTAGATTTCATTAATATTTTGTTAATATTTTTTTTTTCTTATAATTGATTATTTGAGGAAAAAAAATTAAGAAGATCTTGATTCATTAAAATGATCCTTTTGCACATGGATCATAAGATTAAGTGTTAAATTAATATCATTTTTTATAATTAAGAGATTAAATTAATGCCAACTTACATGATTGAGAGACAAAATTTATGTCAATTTTTTTGAAAGACAAAATTTACGTCACTTACTCTAATTGATGGACTAAAGTGATTTTAACTTTCTGTCAATGTATATTAAAACTCCTTTCTAATTTTTTTTATTTTATTTTCCTAAATCACCCTTTGAGTCAAACTAGTGGTCTTAGTTAGAAATGAAATAGGGAGATTCACGAAGAAATTCTAATATGATGAGAGTAATACTCTCAATTGCTCAAATTTAATATCAAATTTATTAAATAATATTTTAAATTCAAACATACGGGTACGGCTTGTATTGTTATACAAGCCACATATCACATTTTTATTTGATTCAGTATAATATTTTTAGAATATATAAGAATCTCTCATATTTACATCAGACAAATTCTTAAATATTTAGAATAAGATAATTTTTTTTATTTTATACAATTGAACGAGTGTTACATCAATTTTATAAGTTCATTTAAATTATATTTTTAACTATACATTAATAATAGTATTAAAAATATAATTTAAATAAAAAATAATATTTTGCCTACAAATTTGACGTAGTATCTATTTAAAAGTACATAAAAAGATAAATGTCTCGCTCAATAAGCATCTAAGAATTTCTCTTTACATCACCTGCATCCAGTAATTTGCATCTCCATATCTCAACCCCATTGAGCAAGATATCGCAGCTTATATCTTGCAAGAGGCTTCCAATCATTTTTACTGAAGGGAAGATTTCCCAATTTGTTGACAATTAGTGTAGTTACTGACACAATTCACGTGTGAATTACTTTGTTGACAATTTCTTTGCCAACTAGTTCTGTTCTGGGTGTTCATGAAGGTCCTTTTGCCCAAAAGCATGCGCCAAAAATATTAACGAGGAATTCTCTATTGACAGCAAACCCAAATGCAGAATATGATCAGCAGGTGGCAAAAGAAGTGGATCATCCAAGGGACTAGACGTTCGGGTTATGAGTTATGACTTATGACACTTCCTCTTGCCGCAGCTTCAAGGGAAGCAATTTGTATGTTCGAGTCTATGAAATATGGTACTTCATAATGTTTGTGGTATCCGTGTGTCGGATACGTACTTATATGACTGTATCTGTATTAAATACTTAGATATTTAATAAATGTTAATTTAATTTTTTAACAAAAATCATATCTCCATACCATACTCATGTCATATCCGATACTCGTACCTGTATTCGTACATCATAGGTTCGAGTTGTTTAAACCATGTTCAATCCTGCAATCATCCAGCACCAGCAGAAATATCTTCCCTTCGGAGGCTCTGTTGCAGTCTCTTCCCCAATACATCAAAATAATCGCCGGAGAGAGAAGTCCTCAGTGATTGCCTCAATAATCTTCTTTGCCATGAAGTTAATGCTGGCTTTGTCAGGAAGTCACACAAGCTCTTAGTTGAAAAGAATCCCTCACCTTGTGGTTGAATTAGACAACATCAGCAAAGGCAGCTTTACCGGCCCTAGCCTTGTCCACTATATTAATCACTTTGATATAGTCACTAGCTGTCGTTGATAACAGGTTTTCCACTATAGACTTCTTTACTTCCTCTCTTCCATAGAAATTATCTTTGGGATAGTTGCTATTCAAATAGTTATCGAAAAGCATGTGAGTCTCGGAGGTAGTATGTATGGGAGAAGTTAGTTTGATTCAACTATTTATTAAAGGGTATTTTAAAAAAAATACAAAATTAATTAGTTAAAAAAGAGTGGCAGTAGAGAAATAGAAGTTGCAATTCACACTCTTTTAACTTTCTTTATAGGAGGAAAATAATGTTATATGTATCTTTGAGGAAATAAAATGAGGGTTTGCTTGAAAAAATAGAAAATACTACCAACACTACCTAACTTCCAGACTATCAACCGTTATAATTTATGGCCAATTTATTTAGGGGAACCCTAAACCTGCAAGGACATCAGCACAGTGATAAGAACAAGTTAATCTCGATGCTTACATATAACTTCTTAGATTTGCATTAGTCTGGATTAAACCTACCAAATGGTGTATATCTTTAAAACTTTTTCCAGAGTACAGAAAGTGCGAGACTAATAATGCCAATAAGGCAATAGCATAAGAAAATATGCCATCTCCTTTCCTATGATTTTGAAGCATACGTTTATATGCCAAATAAACAACAGCTTTGACAACATCGACTTGGCCTTTATTCACTTACACTGCATTTTAACTTGGTACAACTCAGGTACTTCAAATTTCATTGATTGCTTACAGACCTTGCTTAAAAAAAGAGAAGCTTATGTCAGTTTAAGTTTTATACATTGCTTCAAAAAGACCTTTACACTCAAGTTCCATTGTAAAACGACTGGTCCCTTCGCTAGAACTCCTTGATCAAATTATGAGCTGGAAACCACGTCTACAAGCAGACTGCAGGCAAGTATTAGATAAAGTTCTTGACCGCGACTATATTATAAATCAGGATATCGATGGTGATGCTCAAGGAGTGGCAACGTTTTCCTTTGCAAGAGGAGCAATCTCTTCCCCATCTATTCCAGGTTCGCTGCCTGCAACCTCTAGGCTCAACAGCACCTTTTCCCATTGTTTGGCAGGTCCCTGTATCAGAATTGTTCAATGATTAGATGAACTGCATTTCCCTTTTATGGTTCATAACTCTACAAGTGTAACATTTTTTGCAGTGTGCCATGAGCAAAACAAAAGTTTCACTAGCATGCTGCATGCTTACCTTCCATGAGAAGTCTTGGGCCATGCAGTTCAGGATCATCTCTTTCAAGGCCGGGGTACCATAGGTTTGTAGGGCTCTCTTGACGGTTGTTGCTAACTTATCCACATCAGCTGGATCAATAGCCTCACACTAAAGAACAACCCCGGTTATAATCTTTTAGTTTCACTCCTCTATCACAAATAAAACAAGACTATTTCTCTACTTACTTCTTCGTCGAATGCTCCTGCGTGGAATCCAGTAAAACCTTCTTTTACAGTGTCAACAAGTCCACCAGTTGAGGAAACTATGGGCACCTGTTGCAAGGTCACACCACCATTTAATGTTTGAACAGTCAAAAAATGTTGTCATGGAACACCAAGGTGTAGATGAGAAGGAAATAGAGGAAAAAAATAAGAAGGCATATAAACTCTACCGTTCCATATGGCATAGCATGCAACTGAACTAGACCACATGGCTCAAATCTACTTGGGATCACTATGAAGTCAGCTCCAGCAATAATCTTGTGAGCCAAGGGACTGTTGAATTTTGCCACCCCTCTAGCCTTGTCAGGATACAATACCTCTAGTTGCTCAATTTGCTTCTCCATGGTCTTCTTGCCAGTTCCCTGAAGATAAAAGGATATGAATCATCAACATAACTTTGTTTAGGTAGCAGTATCAGTAATATGGACTCAGTAAAAAACAGAACAACAATTGAATCAAGGCACTTACAAGAACTATTATCTGAACATTCTGGTCAATGAACTTTGAGATAGCTGCTGCGAGAATATCTGAACCTTTCTGCTCTTCTAGCCTACCAATGAACCCTATCACAGGGATGTTCCCGTCAACAGGCAAGCCAACCTCTGCTTGAAGGGCTTCTTTCAGCAGAAATTTTGCTTCAGTGACCTAAGAATCACAGTTTTGATGAGCATGGATTTCTACGGCCCATGTCTTGATGAGCATGGATTTCTATGGCCCATGTCAATGAGGAAACCAAATTTAACAGAGAAGCTACTACTTACAGTTGTTGCATCATAGTGTACACTTATGTATTTATCAGTTAGTGGACTCCACTCTCGATTATCCATGCCATTCACAATACCAGTGATGCCAGTTGCACGAATTATATTCTCCAATTCCACACCTCTTTCCTCTCCAGAAACAAGTTCCTGGGCATAATACGGACTTACAGTTAACACTCGGTCTGATTCTAAAATTCCAGCCTTCATCCAATTAATTTTCCTTCCCTTCACAGGCTTATCATGCCTGAAAAAGAAACAAATATATATATATATATATATATGAACATGGTTGGCAATAGAATAGTTAAGTGTATAAACACCAGACCCATGTATGTTGTAATGTGTTTCAAAAAGATAATGGTATCATACCCATCAATAAAGTCAAAAGAGCTCTTGAATTCGTTAGGTAAATTGAGAAGAGAGAAGTCCGAAAAGGCATGCCTACCCTGGTAGGCTATGTTATGAATACAAAATACAACCTGCCATGATTGAACAAGGAAAATCAGCTTCCTGAGAATGATGAAGCTATGCAAAATTGATTTCATACACCCAGAAAGTATATAAATTCTCACCTTTGCGTTCTTGTAAATTCCCCTGGACTTGTACATAGATTTCAAGTAGCAAGGAAGAAGGGCAGTGTGCCAATCATTGGCAATAAAGACTACATCTTCGCCTGCCAGAAGAAAGAAAAAGCTTGTAAACTTAATTTAAAGTTTTAATTTTCTCAACTGAAGATTTAAGATCAAGGAATAAGCCAGAGAGCCACACCATATGGTCCTGAGAAATATTTGCTGCTGTTTAAGTTCAAAACCCTTGGTGCCTCAAGTGCAGCCTGAAAGTTGTTAAACACACTGATAATGTCATATCTACAGTCAAGATAAAGTCGTTGTAATTCTCAGCTATCAAGTACTAGACTGAATAGTGAGATGGAATGAAAATCAATACTCTGACTGTTTTCTTTCTTCATTATAAACTATTACATGAATGTAGTCAGCAATCATAAATCAAAACTGCAGTTGAAGGGATTCAACAATGTCCTGAAATACAGGTCTTAGACTCTTTGCCATTTGTGTATGAGAACCCAAGTTTATACAAGTTTAACACACTAAATCAACTGAAGCCCAGAAAATACGGGTAATTCAAAGGACATGGAAATTTGTGCAATTATCCAGGCATTGGCTTATCATCAGAAGTTAGGGAAGAGAATGACCAAGTCCAACATTAACTTATGAGCTTTGGCCTTTGGGCAATATACTTTACCATCAACAAAGATTTTAAATAGGGTAAAGTATAGGGAGTAAGTGCGTGTTTGGTAACGATTATAATTGTTACCAACAGCTTTTTTTTTTTTTTAAAAAAGCTGTTGTAACAGTATTCAGTTATGTTTGTTAAAATTAATTTCAACTTTTATACAAAATTTATATATAATTTTTTTTATAATACTAAAATTTCAACTTTTGATTTTAGATTATAGATTATTCCTTACACTTTGAAACGTAAATCTTATTTTGTCTTCAATCAAATAATTTTTTAATTATTCTATACATATTTTGATAATTTAATGAATAAAAATAATTTTTTTTATATTATTAAACGAAATAAATTAACTTAAAATTGTTTTTCAACTAACATATCTAAAAATAAAACTTTTATACAATAATCAATTATAAAAAAAAAATTTATACAATAATCGATTATTAAAATAATTTAATTTTCACAACTATTCTAAACACGCTCTAAGTATAAGGCAATAAGCTACCTGGCACAACAAGCTGAATCTAAGCTGGTTATCTTTATAATCCACTCCAGTCATAGGGCCATAGAGTTTTGACCCGGTCTTGCCCCATACCTTTCAAATTCCAAATGCCAAAAAAAAAAAAGGTCAGTTTAACTGTAAAGTATAACACTGTCTTCAATCCTATATATATTCTATTGTGTGAAATGGTTGATAAAAAGAAAAAGCATTTAACCTTCTCAAGGAACATTGGGTGATCCACAAAAACACGATCAACTCCTCGCTTGTAGGAGTGAAAGAAACGGACAGTTTCTACTCTGTCTTCAATTTTGACCTACCAACAAAGAAAAAAGGAAAATAATTAACGAGGGATAGTTCATAGTTCCTAGATTTGTAGACACACATGAGAACAAAAAAAGTTACCTCCACCAGAACACTAGTGTCCCATGCATCCTTGTATTGGTCATAACGTGGTGACACTGTCATAACACGGTGCCCATTTGCCTAAAATCAATTTGCATAAAGCTGGGTCAAATAATAATCATATTGATCAAAGTAAAAACAGTTAATTAAGATAACTGATAAAACGTGCGTGTGAGGGCATGATTGAAAACTGAAGAAAACCACTTACGGCCAAAGCTGGTGGAAGTCCTCCGAGAACATCACCGAGTCCACCAGTTTTGCTCCAAGGTCCTACCTCAGCTCCCACAAAGATAAAGTTCATCCCGTTGCCACATACAATTTTCCCCAAAACCTTGTCACTTCCATTCCCAGTTTTATTATTACTTCTCCTAGAGCTAGAGGTTTTGGTTGCATGGGTGGTTCTCATGTGCAGCTTGTTCAGAGATCTTAACCCATCATAAGTCAATGACTGGTTGTTAAGGTTTATCTGAGGCGAATTCAGTTTGGCCTCTGTTCTCAAGGTTCCATGGTGGTTGAGGCATGCGCTTCTTGATACCACATAAGAGGCCGTAACAGTTGCCATCGCCAAATTAAACTAGCTCAATAGACCTTCTGCATGTTACACCAAAATTTGCTACTTAGAAAACCATCTCTAGTAAACCACATATACCGATTGTTTTATGAATTATCATGGATTGATTTAAGAATTGTACAGGTTAATAGTATTACTATGATTGCATAAAAAATTCATTTTTCTTGGCATTAACAAATATCATGTATCGTCATATGTACATAGTGATAGCTTGATGCTATAAAAATGCTAAGGCAAAAGAAAAAACAAAAGCAGAGCAAGGGAGGGGAGGAAGAAGTGGAAGGTAGCTAAAGAAATTAAAGCAATTAATACCGTTGATTTTTATAGCATAGAGTATCCTAATGAGAGAAAAGCAAAGCTTGGTTGGGATCAAAACAAGTGACGGAAGATATGATTAATAAATAATTGAAGTTGCGTGTTAACAGCTAAATAGATGAGAGAAAGGCGAGAAATCTGGATCTGGTGGTGATGTGGGCTTTGAATCATTCGGGTAAGACTAGGACTAAGAGCAAAGAGAAATAAATTGAGTAGCAGTGTTGGTACATAACAGCAATTACTAATTGTCTAATTAGTTAGAGCAGGGAGAGTTACTGTTACTTACCGGTAAGAGAGGAGTGAGTGATCTCAATAACAATTCCCGGCCAAAGGAAGTTGAACTGAAATGGCTGGCTGCTAAGTGATGAGTAAGTGCTGTACTGTGCCTGCCATCAACTAAGATCTTGGGATTGGCATTTGTAGCGGGAGGGAGCCTCCCTCCTCTAACTACTGTGTTTCGACACGTGGCAACCAGTGATTACACACCTCAAGATTGCAGCCAGTGGACCATACCATCACGTGATTTTAGTGAATATGCTGCGGATCAAGGTCTTTTTAATATTTTTTTTTCAAATGATTAATTGTATAAAAAAATATAAAATTATAAAAAAATTTACAAATTTTAATTAAGTTTTATTAATAATTTTTTTATATATTTTTTTCTCTTTTATAATTAACTATTAAAAAAAATTGAGAACATCGTATGCTGCAAAATATTGCATTTTTGAGGTCAATAACAATAATGACTTAAAAATTACAAAGATCTTTTCTCACCTTTCACCCCATGTTCACGTGGATTTTTTGGATAGTGGCCTTGATTGAACCTCTCAACAAAGATTTTCAATACGCATATAAGCCGCTGCTGTTACATCAGCTCAAATCGTAAGGAAATTTATTTATTAAACTGTCAAGTGGCTGTTGAATTTTGATTAATTGTATGATATGAACCAACGCCTCTTGATTATTCTTCCATAAGGAAAATGTATTTTTAATATATGCTATATAGGACACTATGTATGTGTATTTCATGTAGATATGAATGTGAGTGAATATTAAAATATATTAAATTTCAAATCAAATTAAAGTATTGTATATTATTATGAGAAGTGTATTATTTAAATATTATATTTTAAATGTTCAAATATTATAATGTCTTTTATTAATACATGTTGTGTTAGGTGGTTTCTTTTGCCGAGAAAATCAAGTGGCAGATAAAAAGGACAAACAAAAGCCCCACCATGCGATACAGATTCATCCACTTCCAGACAAATGACTGGGTCCACCTCCTAGGAAACCGCAAAACATGCACCGTCGAAATGAAAATGAATATTAATGTATATCACTTCAGCTATATCAGCCATAACGCTATAGATATAATTATAAGCAGAAAATAATGATGATTTGTATAATTAATATAAGTATATAACACATTCTTTTGTAAGTTTTTTTAACATGTACTTTAAATGTTTAAGTTATTTAAAAAATATTTATTATAATTCATAGAGACATCTTAATTACTTAAAAAAAGGTTATAATTTTTTTTGAATTTTTAAGATATTAAATACATTCTATTTGGTATGGGACATTCTTGCTTCCCAAGAACCAGAAGGTCGCTATCCTGTTATTTAGATATTTTAATGTAAATTTTAAAATAAAATAAAATAATGTGAAGGGCAATGCAGATTTGCAACGCAACCCAATCGAATTGTACAGGAAGTGGACTCGCAGAAAAAAATGAACGGTGGAGGAGGAAATACAATGAAATCCCGTCACTATGTGTTTTTATATGTGCATAAATTATTCGTTTGATACTTTTTTGTCTTGATGTTATTGATCTGATACTATGATGACCCACCAACAGAGAAGAGACGGCTCAAAACAAATGCGGCAATCAAGTATATCACGGTCAGAAAGCTTTATAATAAAAGAAGAATATTAAGGCCTTTTTGGCAAATTCGATAACTTTCGTTGTTAATAAAATTATTTATTAAATTATTATTTTTTAATTATTTATTAAATTATTATTATTTTTAATTATTTATTAAAATACTCATTTATTTTAAAATTATATATCAAATCTGTTATTTTTTGACTTACGTGATATTTTTTAATATTTTTTGATCAACCAAGATGTAGCGTGAAAGGGTGGCGATATCCACGTAAGTTGCGCCAACACGCTTGATGGCATCTTGTACACGTCAAGTATTTTCTGGCCCCGCTCCATCATCCCCCAAGGAACTCGATCCACCGACACGGCAAGTACGAGAATTATGTCCACGTTGATGGCATCTTGTACACTTCTGTCTCCTGGCCCTGCTTTGCGCTAATCCATCTCATTCCCGAGTCGGGTTGATTTTGGTCGACCTTTGGATCTAAGCAAAGCACGTGGTGGCACCAAAGTGGCGTCGGGGAGCTGCAGCCACCATGGTTCGACCAGGGACCAGGTTCAAAGTCAAACTCATAGGCCCTATAAATGCTTTCCATCCTGTAAACCCTATGAACAAGTTGGAATGGGTCAACTGCCACTGAAGCACACGCAGCAAGCGCATGCGAGCAAGGATAATGCAATGCTTGAAACACCCCACAGTCACACTGCCTTTCTTCCAGGTTCAAAGTATAAGAAAGTCCACCCTGTTGTGTTACAGGATTAAAAGCCTCTTCAACCATGAACCTTGTGTTCTCTCTATTGTATCGACGAACTTGGTGTGAACTGACCTTTGTCAGGTTTACTCTCCAGTGCTTCAATAAGTCATCACTCCAGATCTGGTTAAATTAATGGGAACAATAATATCAAACCATAAATAGATGCACATGTGCATTTAATTAACGGATAGTACTAAGCAAATCTGTAAGCATTTAATGTGAACAACAATTTGTTTGTGGTTGTACTTAATATTGTAAAACAATATCAAACCTGGTTCAATGTCATCAATTTCGAATTTGCCTCGTCCTTTCGATTGACGAAGTATTCTACTAACTTCGTATATGTCAATTGAACCAATGCAGTTATGGTAGATTTCTGCTACCCTTCAACACTCCGTTAATGCACTCTGACAAATTGGTAGTCATATGACCGAATCTGCGACCACCATCATACGCCAAACTCCATTTTTCTTTTGGAATTCCGTTAATCCAATTTGCCATCTCCGTTGTAACTTTAAGCTTCTCTAGCCTTAGCATCAAACTTTATTGCGATTGGTTCATACCCGATACATCGAATAACTTGGGTTAGTATTACAACCTAACTAGTATTAGCGACAAAATTAGAATATAAGTAGAAAATGTAAAGTACTGTGTTAATCAAAAATCTTTTCAACTCTTGTTCGAAATTTGGAGTTAAAATTGGAACCAATATACCGTATGCGAGAAGACATGATATGCATTCTGAGGTCGCCATCCAAGATTTTCATTTGCCACGATTGTAAGATGCCTCGATGTCGATCGAGATCAAACACAAGCCCTCTTGTTGGGTTACATGCAATCTCGGGTGGGCTAAGAACCAACTCCAAGCATCCTTGGTCTCCCCCTCCACAATGGCAAATGCAATAGGCAGAGGTTTTCTGTCTCCATCTTGAGTTGTTGCAATCAATAACTTATGACGATACTTGCCATACAAATGAGTGACATCAATCTGAATGATGGGCTTACAATATCGGAAGCCAGCCACACATGGTCTAAATGTCCAGAATAATCGACAAAAGACTCTTTTTGAACGATCGAGTCGGTTATTCACAAAACATTCCTTGTCTTGCAACTCCACCACTGTGCCTTCCATGTCTCTCTTCATGGCTGCTAGTCATCTGGGTAACACCACATAAGATTTGTCCTAATCCCCAAAAACATTCACAATAGCCATTTGTTTTGCCTTCCAAGCCTTTCGATATGAAACTTGGTAACCAAATTGGCTTCGAATCCATTCAATAATTAAAGATACGGGTGCATCGGGTTTTGTTCTGACTAACTCCAATATGCAAGAGCAGATCAAACGAGAGTCCAACTTCTGGTGATCTAATGACATAGATGGGTTTACGCAACTATGAGGTGCATTATATTTTGTAATCTGCCACGTATTCGACCTCCTGCTTTGTATGACTCTAAGTCTCTAACTACAACCTTCGTCAAAATTAGGGCATTTGGAAATCAGTCTTCGTGAATCAAAGTCTTCAATCTTGTACTCTTGATGCCTGTGAATGGAATATTGTTTGAGAGCTAACTTCACTGAATCTTTTGAT
Source organism: Ormosia semicastrata (assembly GCA_029884595.1). Lineage (NCBI taxonomy): Eukaryota > Viridiplantae > Streptophyta > Magnoliopsida > Fabales > Fabaceae > Ormosia > Ormosia semicastrata. Next base: position 43,234,260 of record JAQQTO010000059.1, read on the forward strand.
GGAAATTGCAAGCCAACATAGAATTCATCACCCATGCTCCAAGTCCCACGAGTGTCTAACTCAGGCAAGTTATCAGGATTATTCAATGCATCCCAGTTAATTTGAGAAAACTGAGGGCATGGTGGCACAAACACGGATTCAGGTTCCCGAGGCATAATTATGGATTGAGGAGCAATCGCCAAGGGAACCTGTAAATTTTCTTCGGCATCAAAGTTTTATGCCTCTATGTCAGTGTCTGAATCGTCGCCCTCAGCTACTTGTTCTTCGTCTTCACTTGACTCCCATACTGCATCTCTGACAAGTGAGTTATCAGGTTCAACCATTGCACCACCAATAACGATCATATTGCATGACTCAACTTGATTAGACGAACCAACTTGACCTTCAATTTCACCAGGAGCTTCAGCATGCTCTTCTTGCCCACTTGTTTCTACCTCCACATACAACTCCATAGACGCCATGTTTGGAGTTTGACAGAAAGAATCTATCATGTACTTTACATCATCATCGTCTTCTATTGGAAGCCCTACCCATCTCCACGGATTGAAGCATTGCGGACACCGATAGACAACTTTTGACACATGTTGGTTTGCTTGAAGCCTCAACTTTGAATGGATCTTAGTTTTCAATCCATCCAAAGTCATGTCGGCTGTGATCACAATAGGTCTAGGAGGAGGACCTCGATACATGACACCCTCTTCACCATCATACATTGTCCTATTGAAGTAAATGTGCACATTTAGTGATTTTGTCATGTTAACTCCAATTCTGAACAATAACAATTCAACACATTTATTTAATATATTAAACATCAAATACAATATTAATCGGACATACATACTAGGGTAAAAATATTTATAACGATGTATAATAATGTATTACATATATTTATTCAATATATTAACAATCAACTATAATATTCAATACAGTTATTTATGTAAAAAAAATTTCCAAAGTCAAATATTTTGAATTAAGCTACATTTACTAATGTAAGTCATGTCAAAGATATATATCCTACTCGATTACCTATAAAATAATTATCCATATAATTTAGACTACATATCATACAACTTCATTATTCATTAGTCAATAAAAATATTAAAGTATAATAATATTAAATTACAATTAACACTAACCTACTAAAAAAGTAATCAATAAATAATAAATAAACTATTTAACTATTGAAAGAGATACTTACAGTGTGAAGGAATACAATCTAAAGTTGATCACAAATAATGATCCTGACACCACTTCTCGTAAGAATTGAGAGAGTTCAGAGTGTTTAGAGAGAAGAAATTTGTAGAGAGATAGTGAGAATTTAGGAAATGCTTAGGATGGCACGAACGGGGGAGGGGGTGTGGGGATATATACTAGGGTTACGCCACCCTTGTTGGCTTATTCTGCTTGCTTGCGCCAACAAGGGTGGCGCTTTCAGTGTCAAGGCCAACCAGGATGCGCCACGTAGGCTGGCGCATCCACGTAGGTTGCGCCAAGCGTGTTGGCGCAACCTACGTGGATGCGCCAGCCTACGTGGCGCATCCTGGTTGGCCAGAAAATATTAAACAATGCCACGTAAGCCAAAAGGGTGGCAGTTTGGTATATAGTTTCAAAAGAGTGACATTTTGGTAAATAGTTAAAAAAATGACAATTTGGTAAATAGTTAAAAAAATAGCAATTTGATAAATAATTTTACTAACAGTGGCAGTTTAGTAAAAAAGCCCAAATTCGAGACCTCTAAGCGCATCTCTAGTGAATTAGCAATATTTTAGACTTTTAAAAGTGTTCAGATGAACCAGATGCCATCGAGGCAAGGTTAAAATTCACAGAAAAAAAAATGTATAGTTTAGAGTTAATTAGGATTAGGTTGATGTTTGGAATGTGAAGCATTTTTCGTTAATAAATGTGTTTCTTTTTTATGATCCGTTGCAACATGAACATATCTCATTAATTAATTTCTCATTAACAATCGATTTCATACAAAAATCTTGCAAAAAATAAGGGAGGTTAGATGATCAATAGAGGTGAAAACAAATCAAGTTAAGCTAGATTTTAGCTTAAATAGGTTTGGTGGTATATACGTGAGTTTGTAATAAATCAATTTTTAAGGTTGACCTGATCTTTTTAAAAGTTTAACTTGACCTAAAAGTCTCTTTAAAGACCTGCTTTATAATAAAATCTTTAAATAGGCTAAAAAACTTATCTTTAAATAAGCTAACAAACTTTTACATAGGTTCACAAACCTACTTTTAAATAGGTCAATATATTTTTACATATATTAACAAATCTAAGCCTTAAAATAAGTCAGCGGGCCTACTTAAGGCCAATAGACCTTTGTTAAAACTTAACATTTACTTTCTAATTTTATAAATGCTCACAACTTTCTTACTCTAATCTTTGGTCGATGTGGGACTTTGAGATATACCAAGTTGCAAACTATATGCCTCCAATAATTTTGTAACTTGGTATATCTCCAAATCTCACATCAATCAAATATTAGAATAATAAAATAGTGAGCATCTATAAAAATAAGGAATGAGTGTTAACTTATTATTTTCATTCTAATAAATATATTACATTAAATATATTAATAATTATGTTATTTTTATTCTAATTTACTAACTTAAGTTTTAGTTCTTGACTTTTATTAAAATTTAATTAAAAAATATATTAATATATTATAATAATAAATATTATATTATATATAGTTAAATAAGTCAGATTGACTTGTCAGACTTAAAAGACCTATTAGATGACCATGAGACCTGACTTTTTTAGTTAAACAAACTTTTAAAATAATTTTAACCTAACTTGTTTAGTAAACAGGTCAGGCTATAGGCAGGTCAAGCCATAGGCTCTTGACGGGTAACCTGACCTATTTCCACCCCTAACGACCAGTTTAAATACTTAAAAGAAGCAATAAGTCAAAGTGGAAAAGGAGGCATATAGATTTAATCATAGTCTTACAAGGTATAAAGTAGATCAGTATTAAGGATGATCAATTAATATAAATCATGACATTATGAGTTAACGAGTTGACGCCAATTATTATGTGTTAAAACGTAGATTGACAAGAAAATCGATCAACCTTAAATGATCACCTTTTAATAGTTCAAAGAATGATAGAATTGCAAAGGGCGTGTATTTTCTTGAATGTTAAGAGTCATGTTTGATTAAAATTATTTCATATGATTCAAGTTCGATAAGCTTATTTGTTCCTTTGTCACTCCAAGCTTGAGGGGTTGTAAATTGGAATTTCATATTTTATGAGCTTGCAAGATCAGTCTAGGGTCTTTAAAGTCTACCCGCTATTTTGTGGGCTTGTAGGATCGGTCCAAGGTCTTTAAAGCTTATCAAGTTTATTCGCTCTTTTGTTACTCCAAACTCAGGGGATTGTGAATTGTACCCTTCTAAATAGGCCAATAAAGGAGGCCCAAAGATGGGACTTTGAACTCACTTGGTATACAAGAAAGAGCCACATGACATGCTCTCATTGGAGCACTCGATAACTACCTTATGATTACCAAATCAAGGAGAGAGGTCACACTTTCCTCACCCTCATGGTCCGTTGACCCGAATTGCTTAATCTTTTAATTTTTTTTTTTTAAGTTTTCAACACTTTGAAAGAATTATTTTTTTTGCTTTTATCACTTTTTCTTTCTTTTGTATAATTTAAATATCAACAAACATCAAGTAAAAGAGTTTTTGTGATACAAATATTAATTTACATTATAGAAGGTAAAGATAAAAAAAACTCTTTATATGTCATATAAATTACTTGGTAGTATTTTAATAAAAAAAATTAAACATAGGGTCATCAAGTGGGGCTAGGTTTGGCCAAATTATATTTGAGCTTAAATTTTGTAAACTCAATCTGCACATTTTGTTGAACTATTCAAGTTAATCCATTATACTCAACCCATTTTGACACATTTATAATTGAGGAACTAAATTAATATAAAATTATTTGAAAGACAAAAGCGATGATACTCATATTTTTGAACGACTAAAATAAATGTTTAATCTATAAAATAATACAAACATAATAGCATAAATCTTAAATGAGTGATGAATATTCCAAAAGTCAACACCAGTTATTATAGGGAAAAAAATGTCAATAATTTATCTAATTATATTGATATTTCACTCGTATTGATAAAAAAAATTAAAATAAAAGTGAAAGCTTATAGGATACAATACAAGCTAATAATATTGGATAAAGATACATGTTCAATATTAATACGGCAACCATTTATCCTTGCTCTTCAAGAATAGATTACTGATCAAAGAAGCCTTTCAGTTAATGATTTGGGAGAGTATTTGAGAGTTCAACTTCTCCATTAAAAGGAAAGCTAGGCAACTTATCAATATGCAGTGGATAAGATTCGTCAGAGACTATAGCTAATTGTCTCTCCATAATTGGTGGGGTAAGTTTGGCTAAAGCTTTATAGGATCTACATACTTGACATTATGCGTTTTACTTGTATTCCTTTGTTTGCAATGTTAAAGAAAGACTACAAAGGAACTTTATCTCGGGGTCATGATCACAATAATCGAAATTCCCAATATTAAAAAATTCAAACTGGGCCGTCCAGTTTAATCGAAAAATCGAAACAGGTCATGTGTCCAGTCTAAAGGACCTAAAAAATCAGAATTTTGAAAAATTAGTTAAAACCAGTTAAAATCGTTTAAAAATCGGTAAAATTAGTCAAAATAAGTTTAATTCTGAGCTATAAAAGCCCATATATAAAACTTAAAGAAGGTACGAGAATGGTTGCCCCACTCTTTAACTTTTATATAGATTATATATTTAAATATTTTATTCACTAATTTATGTAAAATTATGATTTCTTTTAAACTTTTATATATATTGCATACATAGATATTTTACTCATAATATAATGTGAAATTTTGAAACACTACAATATAATATCAAATATTAGTATATTAATTTATTATTTAATATAATACTTAATATTAAAATATATTTAATTATTATCCATTCAACTAAAACTAATGAATTATACAATATAATATCAAATATTAGTATATTAATTTATTATTTAATATAATATATAATATTAAAACATATATATTTAATTATTATCCATTCAACTAAAACTAATGAATTATAAATCAATGTCAGTCCAATTTAGAATTCCATCCGGTTAGTTGGAACCAAGTGTGTGAACAAAAAAAAGCGTGGAAGTCTGGTTAATAAGAATCTTGATCATATCAAATGATTTATCCCGGGGGGGAAAATGTCTTATGAAGATGGGATGGCATGTTAAAATGTTAAAACACTAGTCAAGTGCTTTTTGAGCCAAGTTTCTGGAGGGGGAGTATGAGCGTGGCTGTAAATTGTAATTAGATTAGAAGTTTAAAGTCAGTCAAACCTTCGGATCCTAAACTATGGAAGAGTTTGGGAAATATTTAGCCTTCTCTTCTCGAAAATAGATGGGTCCTTAGCAATGGTGCTGCAACCCACTTTCGATGGGCAGTAGATGAATGGGGTGGATGCTGATTGGAAAATCTTCTATTATTCCCTGTTCAAGATCTATACAAAATGCAACTAGAAAAGCATTGATATACAAATCAAAAAGGTCAAAAATAAGAAAAAAAGGGGGGGGGGGCACAGCAGGGGCCAACAATAAGAAAATGTGAACCAAAGAAAAACGTCAATGTTGGTGTTATTCCTGCAACTCGAGAATCTTCAATGACTTGACTTAAATATACAACCATCCCTATTTCCACTTAAAAGCTGCCTCAATGGAGAAAGAATAATACCATTCCTCTTGAACCACGGCTGCCAACTAGATTCAAAATAAACGGTTGCTTGAAACCAAGAAGTGATATTTCAGTTTCTAATTCTACTGCCAGAATGACTTGGCTGGCACTTTCACAAAGAAGCAAAAAACACAACGTATCACAACCTCCTTCCAATTTTTGCAAACCTTCGGGCTACTCCAAATATAACTACCTTAGTCAGTAGTCCATGATCAAGAGTCAAGGCAAGGGCAATGGCTCCACCAACAACTAGAAGCTTGGGTATGTTCCTCCCAATTGGTTTGCCAGAAGAATCCTGATTTTCAGTCTCCAACATGTTACTGGTTGTGTTTTCTAGAGACCTCAGATAATCTGCAGTTACTTTCGTGTTGATTTTAGCATTATGAGCACAGTGTGACAATGGGGCACCAGAAGCCCTCTCTTTCTGATATGTCCGTAGTCCAGGATCAAACTTCTTGACAGCTCCCCACATACCCTGACGGACTCCAAGCTTAGCAATTTCCCAGGGTATGCCCATATCTTCGTGATGAAACAATAACACTTCACATGCAGTCAGCTGGCCATCTTTTCTTGATTTAACTAATCCACATATGCAACAGATGCACATAAGTCTCTATTGCCTATAAAACCACAGTAAATGAAACAATACAGAATTTAAAGATGTCTTCGGAATCCCATGCTATAAATCCTTCTTTGAGATAAATAAACAGAATTTTTTCATGTTCCATCATTTATATGAAACCAAAATCACTTTAATTGAGTCCCAGCTGGATTCCAAATTTTTTACTTTTTTTGGGTAATGCTGGATTCCAAACTTTAAGAGAACATTTTTTTACGAGTCAATGATTTAGTCTTAATTGATGATTCGAGAGGAGTAAATTCTAAAATTGAGTTGTGGAGAGAGGCTTTGGAATCAAAAGGATCAGTTAAGTAGGAATAAGAGAGTATATGGGAATGCATTAGCAATATTTTGGAGGTGAAAACTGGGGATCACATCATAACACAAGTTGCACAGTTTAAGTATAATTTGAGATCAGCCTATCAAACTAAGGAAAATTCTACCACACATCTATAAGACCAACATGCTCTATGGTAATAAATGTTGCCCAGTGAAAGTGCCAACAAGAGGAAAACAAAAAAAGGGAGAATTAACATAAAGGACTGCTAACAATACAAAATTAACTGGAAGGATCGATTAACCATTCTGAATGGTCAATTAACCGTTCTGAATGGTCATTGCTATTACCTGAATGGTTATTGGTCCTTCACCTTAAATTTTGTATTGTTAGCGGTCCTTCCCATTAGTTTTCCCAAATATATATATATGCAGCACAGATGAGAATGCTGAGCTAGATGAATGAATATACAAGAGAAGATAAGATTAAAAATGAATGTAGCTGAGAAATTTGGAGTAGCACCTATTAAAAGAAGATGGTTGAAACTCAACTAAGGTGGTTTGGTCATGAAAGAAGAAGACCAATATAGAATCCAATGAGAAAAGTGGATCAAAGGGAAATTAGCCTGATTAAAAGGAAAAGAGCAAGACCTAAGAAAATATTATGAGAAACTATTAAAAAAGACCTTGCTCTAAATGGTTTCATTTAAATTTTGGATTTTAATAGAGCCTAATGGCATTGATTGATCCATGTAGCTGACCCACCAGGTGAGATAAGGATTAGTTGTTGACAAAATCACCAAGATAGCAAAGGATAACAACCAAATATGTCCAATCTAAACCATATGTCAAAGGTTGGATGTGAACCTCAAGGTTCTACAAGTAGAACTGTACTTTGTTTCTGAAGAAGTGAATCATTCCAAATAAAACATCTGAAAACCTTCTCTGTGTTTGTTCTCAAAATAAAATAAAATAAAAAAGGAAAAAAATTCCATGTGCCAGCTCAGCTCTTAGTTCCATATTAATGGGGTGTTGTCAACTTTCAAAACCAGATTAAAATGGTACAAGATAAAACCAGTTATATAAACTTGTTCAAAATTAAACTTAGTTTGGTTCAAAAATGGTTCTGATATGAATAGTTTTTTTAAAAAAATAAAGGCTTAAATTAATATTAAAAAAGCATATCTTTATAAATTTCTGTTAATTTCCTATAACAGAATTAATTGTATGAGGGAGAAAAGGAGAGAGTCAGGAAAATTTTGAACCAGAAAAAAAAAAACCAACTTTGAAGTGATTTTTTTAAGAACCAGTTTTATTAAAAAATTAGTTTAGATACGAACCAATTTTTAAAAATTTAAGTAGTTACCAAACACCTTATATTTAAAAACAGGCCCCACTGCACTTAGATATCTAGTTTCTAGAAGTTTCCAAACACTCCTTAAAAGTTTTTTTTTATCCAAGGACTAAGATTAAGAAAGCAAATGGAGTCCGAGAAAACATATTACAAAATACATATTCGTAAGCTTTTCTAAAATCATAGCTGATAATTTTTTTTTCATGTTCCGATCTAATTATTTTCTTTAAACATACAAAACAACTTCAATTTCAATTCATTTATTACATAATAATTTGTATATTTTTATGAACTACATTCCTTTATATTTAGGTTATTATTTTAGCGTATTTTTAGTTATTATAACAGATATTTTAAATTTTTATCACTATAAATTCTCCCGTGAGTATCACGGGTCAGGTCTAGTTTAAATACTACGTACACACGTTAATAATTTCTTAACACATGCAATGACTGTTAAATAAAGAGTACTTTCAAGAATTAAGCTCTAAACTGCCTGTTACCAGCACGAATACACCAGCTTGAATAATATAGATCAACTCGCTTTGGTTTGTTGTGCCTTGGCATAGAAGAGCAAGGTACTCCCTGAACAAGTAAAATATGGCACAAGTTGATATCACAAAATAGAAATATAACATATAAAAGACTCCTCTCAAAAGAATGAAAAAATAATAAATTAGAAAATAATCATAGATTATCTATCAGTATTAGCTATTCTCTGAAATGGGAAATAGGTTATTAAATTCGAATAAAATTCAGTTTAAGACTGCTAAAGACTCAACTCAAATGAGACGACCAAGCAGCATGCTTCACCATACAAACTTAAACGACTTCCATTATAACAATAGTGATGAAAAAGCTAGCAAAAACTAGCTTGTTAACTCTTTCATGACCAGGACAACAATATCTTAAAATACACAATCCCAATACACGAATTAGTATCCAAGAGATTTAGACATCACAAGAACACATGCCAGTTGAAGCATTACAAATCAAGTAGTTTCAGTGATCTAAGTATCCAGCTGACCCAACCTTGATACCTTGACATTCATAATAGTAGCATAGACATAAGAAAAGAGTCAAAAGTTTACGAAATCAAAAGAATGGGTCATTCTCATGACATGTCCAGAGTGGTCAACATAAATGACTATGAGACAACTCATTCTTTTAAACTAAAGTTTCCTAGAAATTTTGATAATTTTCATATCTTGAACTTAAAAAATGAAAGCTTAACTACAAAATAAGAAGACTCTTAGTCTCTTAGTTACAAGAAGGCATTTGCATACCTTTGTTACACAGTAGTAAGCTTGTCCTGAGTCCCAAATTCGACGCCCTATGACATATTCTCTATCACTGCAAAAGAAGGGAAACTGCAGCAAGCAAGAATTGTAGAACATGAGAATGCAAGAAAGTCACTTGAAACTTGAAACAGCTGAAGTTACAAACAAGGAAGCTGTGCATAGTGTCTAAACTAACCTTGCGAACCCAGTGCACTAGCATTGTTCCAGTAACATTGCACTCTTGTATGGTGGAAACATATATAAGCATATCATCCCACTTCAATCGGAAATCATCATCCCAAAAGAAATCCCTCACCAACTCAGGACTCGCATCTTCGAACACAGTTCTGCTTCGATACTGGGGCGGTCCACTCTTAACAAAACAAATCCATACAATACATATTCAAGTTCAACCAACCCACTCAAATACATTATGCAAATGCAAACTAGAACAAACAAGAACAATGAATGAATCCAAGTAAGGGAAAGGGGAAGGGGAAGGGGTACCTCTGGATCCCTACGCCAAGCTTGATAGCTCATGGTTGGGGTAGAACGGTCCATCATCTGAACCCAAGCAGGGCCCCCATCTTTCTCCTCAACCAACTTGCACAAATGTAGCAAATCTTGTTCCGTCACGAGAGGACTTGTATCTTTTTCAACCTGTGACGAACTGGAACTGTACAAGTACAAGTGAGATCTGAACGGTTACAAATTACAATGAAATGCAATTCAAATTATCACCATTGAATTTGAGAAGAGCAATTAATTTGTTAAGGTAGCAAAGCAAACCTGGTGATGGTGGTGGAGTAGGAAAAAGCAGAGTCATTAGAATTGGGAACCCAAGGGAAGCGAAACTTGAACCAATTTGAACACCAAGTAAAAGTATTAGTATTACTAGTATCCCTTGGCCATGGCTCGATGGCGCTCAAATTGGCCCATTTGGGTTTCCAAGCCCAACCGACCAAAACACCAAAGATAACCGCAAACCATAGCGGAGCTATAAACATCACAAGCTCTCCTAATATATCCCCAATTGTGGAACTAGAACTGGAACTGAAACTGAGTCTCTGCATGATTCCCAACAAACCCATAGGGAATACAGGTATAGGGTGCCAGATAGAACGGATGGTGATAGTTTTAATAAATATTATTACGGGCGAAGGCAAAGGAACAAAATAAAGTAAAAATAAATAATAAAAAATAAAATAACCCTCGGTTTTAATTGAAATGGTGGGCGTGAAAGCACAGCGATTATTTATTCGAGGGGGATAGCTTAGCTGAAACCAATCTCCACCGAAGGTAGCAGACTCAGAGGGAGGATTTCAGCGAAGAAGATTGTTTATTAGATAAATAACGGAAGGACGAGTGAGATAAAGATATGGATTGGGTTGGGTTGGGTTGGGTTAGGTTATGTAGTGTATAGAGAGATTGAACAAAGAGAAGAGGAGAGGACGCAGAATATGCCAAAATGGTGGAGCGATATGGATAAGGATCGGGAGATTAGCGGTCCAGACGTGTAGATCGGATTATCGTAGGGCCTGCAATATATGTGTGCATAAATTCAAAATAGTAATAATAATAAAATTTAGAGTAATCATATTTATACACTGAAAATTCTATTATTTTACATTTTATCTATTTAGAAAAAAATAAAATTAAAAAGTGTGTTGAAATATTTATTTTTTTTATTTTATTATCTAAAAATATAATATAAAAATAATGAAAAAAAATTATGTCCAAATATAATTTTAGTAAAATTTAACAACATCAAGGATTCACCATTTAAGACTTCAAGTTCTGCATTTTTATTTATCTTAGAAATATATATTATGTTTTTTTAAAATTGTTTTATAAATTATAGATTGGCTATCAGTTTTAATTCATTACATAATTAATCCTATTTCTTTTTTATATTTTTTTGGTACATTATTCTTTTTTTAGAATAATACTAAAAATATACTTATTTGTACATTATTTCATATTTACACAAAAGTTTATTATCTAATTATAATTAATCTCATTTCATTTTCAGCATTTTGAATATATCACATTATATAAATAATTAAATATGAAGTGATGTATTTGCTGTTAATATAATGTACCAAACATTATTCATTTTTTAAATTTGATTTAACCTAATGATTTAAAAATAATACACGTGTCAATTTTTATCCTCCTCCTAAAAACAAAACATTAAACAAATAAAGACAAATCAAATGTATATAAAAGCGAAGGAAAATGTTTAATGCATATTACATTCTCTTACACATTATTATGTGACAAAATTAAAATAAAAATATACAAAAAAAAAAAATGAAGTCAAGTATAATTAAATGATAAAAATTGTATAAATATAAAGTGATATGTGCACAAGGGTGTGTAGCATTGTTCGAAAGGAAAATGAAAAAGAAAAAAATGAATTGAAATTGTCTATAATCCTTTAAGAAAGAGCAATGATGTTTAACACATTTTTTTTCTTCTTACAAGTCCATCATAAATTTCTGAATTATTCATGAAAAATAAAAGAAAAATATATTATAAAGATAAAAGTTCGTGCAGATAATTTTTTAAATAGAAATAATATTATATGTTGGGAAGTTCTCAAATAATGTTTTTATTTTTATTTTTTTAGTTACAATATATTTTTTGTCCTTATAAATGATACTTATTTTTTATTTGATCGTTATATAAAAAAGCTTTTAATTTAGTCTCTGTGTATAATTATTTTTAGTTTGGTCCCTATTATATGTTGTCGTTACAATATCTTGAGTATAAGGATAAAATTGTTATGAAATATAAAAGTTAAATTAAAAATTAGTGTCATGTATAAAGATAAAGAATATATTTTAATATATATATATATATTTTTGTCCCTAAACATGACAATCGATTTCAATTTGGTCCTTACACTTCAATATGTTATAACTCCAACAAACAATGGGAATCAAATTAAAAAACAATTGTTTATGTAAAGGCAAAATTAAAACTTTTTTTTATATAAGGACCAAATTAAAAATTAGTGTTAAGTATAAGGATCAAGAATATATTTTAACCTTTTCTTCAAATGTTTTAAAGAGAATATTTTTGTACCCATGATTTTTTTTAAGGATATCGATCTAGGGTGAGTAAAATAATATAATCAAATTTATTAAATAAAATATTAACACAAGATTAAATAAAATGTAAAAAAGTTTTGAATAATGTTAAATACACACATTTATATATATGTCACATCATATCTATATAATCAAATGACAGGAAGTTCTTCTTTACTGTGTATCCACGTAACCGTGATTTCAAATATAATGGAGCAATGTACTACCACGCCATCATCTTGGTTTTACTCCACATTCAAGACATTTTATTCTTATTATAGATAGTCTCATATCATTTTTTACATAACTATACTCTGATTTTATCATCTTGCACAAATGTAAAGTGATATGAACATATGTGATGTGTATTAAACATTATCCAAAAGTTTTATACTAATAGTGGATGAAACATGTTGATGAAATCCTCACCATACATTGGTTTCGTTGCTGTGATGGTAATTGTAAATGGAAAATGATGTTATGAGATCATTTTCTTTCATATAATTTTTTAATATATTTTTTAATGATTGTGATTAAGTGAAAAATAATAATAAGAAAAAATAATGTGATTAATGATATAAAAAATAGTGTAAAAAATAATATGAGAAAAAATATGATAATAAAATCAGGGTTAACAGCAATTTGATAGCTGCGATTTATGGATTGAACAACTTTATCATATGGTATAATATTACTACTTTAGATTCGTTGACTAATAGTATAATTAAGAATCTAATAGCAATTGCTATGGTGTATTTTCGTATTTTCAGTAAGATGTAAAACACTTTTATGACTATCATCCCGAACTAAACATAAGTATATGACATTCTTTAACTTCAAATATTTTTGGCATATTTTAAGCAAACCAAACACATTTTGACCGCATTCTTAAGAATCACATTCTTGAAATGAAAAATGATTTGCCATATCAAGCACCACCTTAATAATAATAATAATAATAATAATAACTCGTCTAAAAGAACCATCCTACTTGTGCAAATCAAAATTTAATAGTATTTAAGTAGAAACAAATGACACTACAAACACCACATTTGATCATTCCCAACTGTAAGATCTATTAAAAAAAATCCCCAAAGCAAGATAAGAGCACATCAACGACGTTTGCCCATACTATATCAACACAATAACAGTAAAAATTTACAGGATAAAACAAAATGCATTTTAAAGAACCCTGTTTCTAACAATTATTAAATGTACTGCTGTCCTCCCTAGATTCTACGGGAGAGACCAACACCGCCTCATCTGTCAACATTCATCCCAACTATCTGCATCTACCAGCTTGTAGCCACTAAAGTGGTTGACCCTGATCTTCCACTCTCCTTTAGTGGGATCATATGATACAAATTCAGCACCTTGGTCCTCAGCCTTTTTCTTGAGCATCTCCTTGTATTTCTCAATCTTTGGCCCTTCTGTAAACTGTTGTCCAGTTTTCTTGTCAAAACATTTTATGTTGAGGAGTGTTACCTCAGCAGGCTTATTCAGCCCTTGCCCAACAGGAGGTTTCTTTGCATCATCCATGTATACAATCACCTCACGATTGTTAAACTGAACAAGGGACTCAAGATCAAGCCCTCGTACATCTGTCTCACCCAAAAATCTGATGCTGCCATAACCTTGCCTTCCAACCACGAAGTCCTTGACATGACTGCAGAATCCTGGTTCAGCTCTTTCCTTGGCTGCCAGTTCATGTATTCGAGGCAGTGTGTAGTAATCAGAACGTCGAAGCTTTGGCATTAGTGCCTCAACGTCAGCTCCATGTTCATACACAATGGCAGCCTCACCAGCTCTGTGCCCGCTGAGTGTCATATACATGTCCACCTTTTGAGGAGAATGGTCTTCATTACTCCCATTGGATGTCTGCTTTGTTGTTATAGGCTGAACTTGCTCCTTGACAAGACCATTTTCTGCCACATTTTCTGAAATCATTTACAGAAATTATGGCACAGGAATAAAAGCATACAGGGTTGGGAGTGGGTAGGGGGAACTTTTTATTGATCCATCATTTTAAAATTAGTTCCATCCTAGTGACTTAATAATATGTGCATTACCATCCGCGGCAATCAGGGATGTCATTGCAATTTGCAACAAATGGAGCACAAAAACCGATGTCCAATAAAATAATCCAAAATTTGTTATCATACAAGATCAATAAACTAGAGCTATCCTTTACAATTAAATAATTGAAATTCATAAGGAGCACATACTCTCTTTATCCTCTGAGCTGGTCCCATCAGCAGGTGTGGTACATGCCTCTTTAGAGATAATTCCTGACCATTACATTTTAATAAAAAATAAATAAATAAGGCAGAATCTGCTTGCTCTATCACTAATCTCTAAAACAGAAAGTTGAAAAAAAAAAGGCATTAAGACAAAAGGACCACAAACATAATGCAAAATGAAAACCAACTACAGTAATTTTTTTATTTGGGGGGGGTGGGGGTTATACAAGGATTTAGACACTACTCATCCACAAGGTTTTCATAAACCATTAGACAGTGGTGCCCAATGTCCTACAGGAGAAATATATTTTTTCCATCTTAGCAAACACTGGAACACAAATCTTTGGATGGCACGTCCATCATCAATGTATAAAACAGAATCCTTTACTCCTACAACTCAAGTAGGACAGCACACTAAATGAAACCAATTTAGAAGATATTACCATTCTCATTCACTGGGGTGTGTCTATCCTTAAAAGATGATGCTTTATCTGAAGAAGCCCTTGCAGGCCACTGCTCCATGGGACAAATGATCAGCGCCCTTGGATTTTCCCTAGGAATGAAAAGAGCATCAGCCTTTGGTGTGGTTGGAGTATCCTCATCATCACTAAAGAATGGAACCTGCAAGAGAGCAGTGAAGTTAAGGGACATACACCATATTCAGCTCCATAAAGGACCACGTTATTAGAAACCCAGATTGACAATAAATAGAACTACAATTACTCACCTTTGGTCCGTCATTCTTAGAATGATATTTCCTGACAGGAATCCTGATTCGTCTTTGTGAAAGGTGCCGAGAAGTCAATAATGGTGATATTCTAACAGAAGCAGGTTTGTCTGGGGCCTGAAATGAAGTGTCAGCTTGAAACTCATTTGCTTATATCAAAAGTAAAACCACGCAAAGATTGACCATGGTTTGGACGGCAAAAAAATTTAATTAATTTCTGCTCAAGTACAAGTACAAAACCAGTATAAAAATTAACAAAATCAAAAGGTAAAATCAAGAAAGATTGTTTTACAGGCATGCTAGAGATTCCATATTGAATTGACGGAGTCGTTCCAACTCGACCAATTGACATCTGAGGCAAAGCAGGAAGTGTTCCAAATGGATTGGTATTGGTAATGGGTGCTGCTTGTACAACCAAAGAGCTCTGGGTAGAAGACCTGTCAAACAAAAAGCATCCAAATAAAAAACTTTTAATGGAAAAAAGTAACAAACACAAAATCCAAAGTCATTAAACAAATAATGAAAATGACATTCTATTCCAAAGAGAAAAAGGAGATAAAAAGATAAATTACATGCATTACAGATGAGTTAGTCATCAAGACAAGGCATTATATAAACACAAGATTCCCATGGCCAACCATAAGGGAACAAAATTACAAATTATTAGGAAAACCACATAATATAACATGGTTGAGTTGCAAAAGTATTTTCATTAGGCTGTTAGACTTGATAATTGATTCAATAATCAAAGTAGTCATGTATATATTATTCTCTTATAACATGTATGGTACATGATAGGTATTGGTTTTATTAAAGGAATTAAATAGGAACTTCAAGGAGCAGAGCTCCGATTACAGATTTGAAAAAACTGGAAATATAAGGGAACTATGGAAAAAAGAGAAAAGGAAAGAACAATCAGAGGTGCATAGCCTCTGCCCTTGGCCTAAGCCTGCCCAAGATCACCCAAATTCTCCACCCCCATACAAAGGTTGAGGTCTTGCTTTTATAGTACAAGCAAGAACTTTCTCAAACTACAATTATTGAACTACAACTTCCTAGGCACAACTTACTATAGTGCACTTTATTAGAAACAACTCCCCATTCTACCATCCATTCTGCCGTCCACTCTGTCGTCCATTCCTTTTATTCTTTCCTTTCCTTTTATAGACATGCATTAATGGCTTATCAATACCCGCCCCAATAAGCTCCACCTTGTCCCCAAGGTGAAATTCTGGAAATGCTTGTTGGATTGCATCAAAGTCTTCCCAAGTATTCTCATAGTCGGGTAAGTTTGTCCTCTTGATTAGGACTCCAGTTTCGCCATTCAATAACTTGCGCACAGTCACTACTTCAAACGGAACCACTTGTAGTTCCCATTCTTCTGATAGAAATGTAGGAAGTTGCTGAGACAGGGTACTTGGAAGAAGAGCTTTTTTCAATTGGGACACATGGAAAACTGGATGCACTCTTGCTGAATTGGGTAAATCCAATCGATAGGCTACTAAGCCAACCTTCTCCAAGACTGCAAATGGGCCATAAAAGTGTGAACTAAGTTTTTCATTGGCTCGTTTGGCCAAGGATTTCAGCCTATAGGGTTGTGCCTTTAAATAAACCAACTCTCCCTTCGTAAACTCAACCTCTCTTCTACCCTTATCAGCTTGCAGCTTCATTATTTGCTGAGCCCGCAACAAATTTCGCTTAAGTTCATCCAAAATGTTGTCCATCTCCATTAACAGTTTGTTCACTTCTTCCACCACTGTACTATCTCTCCCATATTTGATCACTGAAGGAGCTTCCCGCCCATAAAGGGCCTTGAATGGACTCATTTTAATAGAGGCATTATAGGATGAGTTAAACCAAAATTCAGCCCAAGATGACCACTACACCCATTGCTTGGGATAATCATTCACAAAGCATCTTAGATAAGTTTCAATAGTTCGGTTGGTTACCTCTGTTTGTCCATCAATCTGCAAATGATATGTTGAACTGAACTTTAGCTTGGTACCGGAGAGCTGAAACACTATCCCTATCCGACACAATGGAACTTGGGAAACCCTGTAAACGCACCACTTCTTTGATGAAAACAGTAGCCACCTCTTTTTCTATGAATGGATAGGGCTAAGAGAAATAAAATGGGTGTATTTGCTCATGCGATCCACCACCACCAAAATAGAGTCCGTCCCCTTCGACCGTGGCAATCCCCCAATAAAATCCATTGAGACATTTTCTCATACTTGATTGGGAATGGGCAGTGGTTAGAGTAGACTGGCTGGCTTCAAGGCTTGATATTCGCTCTTCTGGCAAGTGCTGCAACTTGCTACGAACTGTTCCACATCCCTCCTCATATCATTCCAATGGAAAGTTGTCACTAGCCTTTTGTAAGTTCTAGATACACCCGAATGCACCCCCCCCCCCAAGGTGAAGCATGAAATTCCTCTAGTAATAAGGGAATTCTTGCTGATTTGGAGGGTAAAACCAACCTATCCTTGTACCATAAACACCCCTTGGAGACTGAATAGTGAGGATGACTAGTGGGGTTTTGCATTATTTCTTGCATGATAATTTTCAGTTGTCTTCTAAAATTTCTTCAACCAACTCCACAAGATCTGAATTAGTAATCACAGATATGGCTTTACACTCCATAACCCGCAACAGTGCATCAGCTGCTATATTCTTTGTACCCGACTTATATTGGATTTCAAAATCAAAACCGAGCAACTTAATGACCCACTTCAACTGTTCCCCTGCCAAAACATGCTATTCTAATAAGAATTTCAGGCTTTTCTGATCTGTTCTAATAATGAAGTGATGCCCCAACAAATACTGCCGCCACTTTTAGACAGCAAAAACAATGGCCATTAACTCCCATTCATATACTGATTTTATTTTAGACTTCTCCGAAAGTGCTTGACTCACAAATGCCAAGGGCCTTCCTTGTTGCATAAGAACGTCAATTCCATACCCAGATGCATCAATTTCTATTTCAAATGGTAGGTCAAAGTTTGGCATAGCCAAGGTAGGCAACCTCTCCATGGCCTTTTTGAGTTCCTTAAATGCACCTTGAGCCTCTTCAGACCATTTAAAATTATTATTCTTTAACAGCTGCGTCAACAACTTTGCAATCACCCCATAACCCTTCACAAACCGTCAGTAGTAACCTGTCAACCCCAAGAAACCTCTCAAATCTCTTATGTTCTTAGGAACCGGCCACTATTTCATGGCTGCCACTTTACTTGGATCAGCCACAATCCCTTCGACTGAAATACTATGCCCTAAGTACTCCAATTGTGTGACTCCAAAACTGCACTTCTTGTAGTTAACCCATAGAGTCTTATCCATGAGAACTTGGAACACCTCCCGTAAGTGGCTTAGATGTGAACATGGTTTTGCACTATAGACCAAAATGTCATCAAAAAATACTAGCACGAATTTCCTGAGGAACGGCCTAAAAATCTCATTCATGAGGGCTTGGAATGTTGAGGGCACATTGGTGAGTCTAAATAGTATCACCAAATATTCATAGTGGCCTTCATGTGTGCAAAAAGCTATCTTATGAATATCCTCCTACTTCATACGTATTTGATGGTATCCAGACTTCAAGTCAAGCTTAGAAAAAATTGTTGCTCCACCCAGTTCATCTAGCAATTCTTCAATCACCGGAATAGGGAATTTGTTAGGGACCGTTATGCTATTAAAAGCCCTATAATCCACACAAAATCGCCAACTACCTTCTTTCTTCTTCACCAAAATTAGGAGACTTGAATAAGGACTAGTACTTGGTCTAATCATTCCTATTGTCATCATGTCCTTCACAAACTTCTCAATTTCTTCCCTTTGGCAGTGGGGGTGCCTATAGGGCCTGATATTCAATATTTGTGATCCTTCTTTTAGTGTGATAGCATGAGTCATTTCGGAGGTAGAACCATGACTTCTTTAAACAGCCCCTTGTACTCTTCCAATAACTCCTTTGCTCCTTCTAAGGTTAGGGGAGATTCCTGCAGCACAAGATTTAGCATCCCCAATTCTACATAATAGCCTTCATCCTCACCCCTTAACTCCTTAATTAGTGCTTTTAAGGATGCAACAGTTTTGGATAGGGTTGGATCACCTCTAATCTCCACAGTTTTCCCATTCTACTTCATTTTGATTAACTACTCCCTAAAATCAGCAGTGAATTTTCCCAAACTCTTCAACCATTCGTACCCCAAAATCACATCCACTTCTCCTAAATCAAACAAGAAAAAATCCTGCACCACCTTCAGAGTTGGTAGTTGCAACTCCACTCCCCTACAAACACCCTGACTTCCCAACCTTTGCCCTCCGCCAACTTCCACAAAATATCCCCAAGTGTTTTCAGGTTGCATCCACAATTCTTTCACCAAATCATGAGACAAGAAATTGTAAGAAGCCCCGGAGTCCACCAAAACAATCACCTTCTTCCCATTGATTGTTCCCCATAACTTCAATGAATTTTTTGATGTCATTCCCACAATACTGTTCACATTCAGTTGCAACTCCATGCAACCCTCCTTTTCTTCTTCATCTCCCAAGTTGACATACTCCCCTCCTCCATCATCCTCTTCCCCTAGCAAGATCATGTACAGCTATTTGTTTCTGCAAACATGCCCAGGATAATACTTTTCATCACACCTAAAACACACCCCCCTCCTTCTCTTATCTTGCTCATCTACTTCTGTCAGCCTTTTGAAATCAAATTCTCTCTGATTGCTAGCCGATGAACTTCTTTCTCTGCTGAAGGTCCAATTTCCCTTTGCCACATAAACTTCAACCCTTCCTCCACTGTTCAACGGAAAAGACTTCTTCTGGCTAGAGCCCAGATTGGGTTCACTCCCTCCCTCACCTCCTTGATTCTCATGGGCCCCAACCCAATTATTTGTAAGTGCACGTCTGTGGTAGCTAGGCCTAGTGTCACGAGATGGGTACCTATATGTTCGACCCAGCATGCAATTTCTGTCCTCCACCTTTTGTGCCATCTCCATTAGAGCATGAAGATCCCCTGAAGTCATCAAACGTAGCTCTGCCTTTACTTTTTCCTTCAGCTCATTCATGAATGCTCCTCTCACAAATTCCTCCTCAGCATAGTGAAGAGGTGCAGATAAGAGTTCAAATTGTTCACGGTATTCCATGACACTCCCCCTTTGTCTTAGCCCCATCAATAATTCATAAGGATTTTTCGAAGAAGAATTCTGGAATCTCCCTGACATCCCTCGGCGAAACAAAGGCCAAGTCATATTTCCCATCCTTGATTCCCACCATTAGAACCAGTTCAAGGCCTTCCCTTCAAGACATACCACCGTCGTCGCCACTTTCTCCTTCTCCAGGATCTGGTTGTCCTCGAAGTAGCATTCCACCCGATAGATCCATCCAAAAGGATCATCTTCAGTGAAATATGGCACCTCCAGCCACCTCAAATAGTCTTCCCTTCTGCCATCTCTGTTGTTTTGTCCACCGTGAGTACTTCCCCTTCCTTCTGGGCTCTTGCACCCATTTCGTACTACTTCAACGATCTGTTATGTCACCGTCCTCGTCATCTCCTAAAATCACTGTTCAATGGCCTCCATCTGCCGTTTAACTGCTTCCAATCTGCTCTTCATGCGTGTAGATACCATCCAGACGCTCCCCGAATCGAGAGCTCTAATACCAGTTGATAGTTACTAGTTTTATTAAAGGAATTAGATAGGAACTACAAGGAGCAAAGCTCTGATTAAAGATATGGAAAAACAGGAAATATAAGGGACTATGGAAAATAGAGAAAAGGAAAGAACAATCAGCGGTGCGATGCACAGCCTCTGCCCTTGGCCTAAGCCTCCCCAAGATAACCCAAATTCTCCACCCCCATGCAAAGGTTAAGGTCCTGCTTTTATAGTACAAGCAAGACCTTACCCAAGCTACAATTATTGAACTACAACTTCCTAGGCGCAACTTACTATAGTGCAATTTATTAGAAACAACTTCCCATTCTACCGTCCACTCTGCCATCCATTCCTTTATTCTTTCCTTTCCTTTTATTGACATGCGTTAATGGCTTATCAGTACACAACTCTACTCCATGAAATGAGGATCCTATGTTTGATAGGGGAATAAACCATATAATGGTGATTCCATTCCAGGCCTCATTCCACAAAACCATGAATCGCCATTCTCCCTAGAAAGGGATTGATGATTCCATGCTCCATGGAATATGATTTAACTTTCTTCCCAACATACCCTCATTAATTTTATAAAATAAAAACTATTACTGTCTATTTAATTTTATAAAATATGATAGTAATGAACCTCAGTATTTTTTCAGTTCAAAAAACTTGTGACTTTCAATAGTTTTTATATTTTCAATTATTGAGGGACGAAATATTGATGGTAATACTGGATACATGAAGAATAGCATTAGGCTATGGTGTTAATCATTATCGTTACAGTAGTACATGACATGAATAATTAAAATATTGAATTCTTTGAATGTATTGTAGATAGTAACAATGGACTTCTTCCTCGTTCTGTATCTTAAATGACAGGTTTCGTGTACTAGAGAAAACAATGCAGCCAACATATCATTTGCTTTTTTTTGGTCAGAAACAAAATTTATGTTTGTTATCAAGTTGTAAAAAATTACGTTAACATTGCTGCCAATAATGTAAATTCACATCACATATATAAGATATACATGAAAAAAGTTAATTTTTCTTGTTTTTCTCATGAGGGACATTTATGTCATTTGATCAACTTTGATTCCATGTATCCAAGCCATTCCTATAGCTACAAAATTTTGGACCATGAATGAACGATTCCAATCCATTCTCATTCCATGGAATCATCATTGTGTACCAAATGTGCCATGCCATTAGATCATGTGAAGACCTGGTTTGGCAGTTACCAAATTTAATAGGTCAATACTAATCAGTTTAGCTACGTCCCTCCAGGTAAGATTCATCAAGAAATCAACTCTTGATGCCTCCACATACATTTACTATTCAATTGGTCGAGAGTTGATGAGGAAAAAATATGTATTTTACATCCATGTGATTTTCCGCTGAACATTTTTAACTTCAATGTATATAGATAGTTCTCAGAAGAACAAAACTAAATACATGAATAAGATCATATATTTTTTGGGTAAAAGAGATAAAATAATATCCTTAAAATAAGAAGCAGATAATTCATTTTTTAATCAAAAAAAAAAAAAACAAAAGGAGGGGAGAATTAACACAGGTACCTAGAAAATAGACATCAGTCTAACACTCGCTAATATCATCAGGGGCATAAAGTGGATTGAAAACAGATTAAAACTATTTGTTCCTCCACCATTGTTTAAAACCACATTTGCCTTGCCACCATTGTTTAAAACCACTTAATCCGCAACATTATTAATACTCCCACCGCATTAGTAAATACATTATTTAACCCTGTAAAATAATCCATTTAGCATATAACCACTGTATAATATAATCAGGTAAAAGTCACTCAAAAATATATCAGCTCAGTGATTTAATTATTCAATTTCGACAACAAAATTTTTCCAAATGTCCATATTTATTATCAAACGGCAAACGGCTGAAAATTTTTCAGATTTCATATTAAAAAGTTGCTGCCACATGGCCAACCCCAAAAGGTATAAACAATTTAAAATTAAATGCATGACTATGAGAAACTAAAAGAACTGTAACTTACGGAAGTCCAAAATTACTCTGACCAAATATGCCTGGGGCACCACCGAAGCTACTTGCACCAACTACTTAAGACAGTAGAGTAAAACAGTCAGTTCAAAATATAATCTTTCAATCATTGCATGAAACAAAACAAATAGTATAAGGATAGATAATATATTGAACTGACCAGGTTGTGTCTGGCCAAAGTTGCCAAAGGCAAAAGTACCACTTGACTGAGCAGGTTGTGCTGGTTGGAAAGGTGTTGAAATGGAAGGCTGCAGGTATAAAGTCAAATCAAACCTATTAGAAAATCAAAATGTAGTATAGACTTGAGAACTAATTTTCTCACAGAGAAACTCAGTATACATGTATAACACAAAGGTTTTAAGCTTGAAAATGGACAAAAAGACCATTAAACAAAATTATATATAGAGATGCTAAGTTTAATCAGAAATATCCACATAAGTAAATTAATTATTTAATAGTATCACCACTATGCTCTATAAGTTCACATCACTAACACCAATAATTCAATGAAGGTGCAATGTGCTACTCTAATAATATATTCATAGTGCTCTATACCAGATCTACAGGTGTAAATGAATCAAGTTGAAAAAATGCTCGCGCAATTGAGGTTTGTCTCTCTATTGGAGTATATACGGACAGCCAAGGATCAACTCTTCCAAAAGCTTATGTTGTTAGGTGGAGATCTTAGAATGGTCATTCATATGCAATATTTATTTATCTGTATAACTGGTTTAGTATGACGCTCAATATAAGTTTGTCAAGTTGAACTCAAACTTGACTCCATTTTATCTAGGTTCATAAACAACTTGAATCCTTTAAATGAAATTACAAATATTATAAGTGAAAACTGAAAAGCATTATCAAATACAAAATTACTCACCGCTGTTTGACCAAAACCTGTCAGATTGCTAGAAGTGAGCGGTGCGCTGCTTGAGAATATGCTTCCAACAAGCCCAGAAGAAGGTGAATTGAACAAGCTTGATTGATTAAAAGATGTATTCGGCCCAAAAGGGGAGGTAGTCTGTCCAAAACCAGAGACTGGCAGTGCAGCTGTAGTGGCTGTAGAACCAAATAATTGAGATGACTGGGCGTTGCTAAAAATGCTTGTGCCAAATGGTGAAGATGTACCCAGAGCAGGAGCAGAATTGAACAGGGATGTAGATCCCCCAAAACTCGGTGATGGAGAAGAGTTAGCTCCAAATGGAGATGGGGATGAGCCAAAAATAGAAGGTGCGGTTGCAGATGTTGAAGAACCAAAAGCTGATGAACTGAAGGTAGGAGCAGCTGAAGTTCCAAATCCAGAAGTAAAGGTTGAACTCTTCGGTGCAAATGGGTTAGAATTAGAAGGTGTTGGGGTAGAGAAGGGATTAGCTGATGATTGACCAAACACTGGTGAAGGAGCAAAGGTGTTTGTCTGTGTTGTAGATGAATTAAAGCCAACCAAACCAGAGGACTGAGCAGAGGGAAGTGGTCCACCTAAATTTGCATTAAATATAATAGATTAAGTCAAGGTCATCACTACTGCAAAGAAAGCCAGCAGATGCATCAAACTATTTGTTATTTATACAACAACAACAACAACCAAGTCTTTTCCTACTAGGTGGAATCGGCTACATGGATCAAACTATTTGTTATTTATAATTAAAAAAAAAAAGTACCTTTATCTCCCAATTGATAGTCCTCCCATCTTAGCTCCTCATGGCTTTTATCTTTGTAAATAGACATGGCTGATATGGACTCCAATTTTGCAGTCTGTCCAGAAGTACCGCCATCTGCTTCAGTTGTTGGTGTGTAACTAGCTATTCTACTACCACCCCGTTGACCTCCAAAACCTGACTGCCCAATACCAGTATTTCCAAAAGCCGATGTTGGGGTCTGGGATCCTGCATGTGAAAATATGCAAAGACTTTCAATTACAATGGCATAAGATACAGAAAAGGCATTATGATATTGAAGTCACTTGTATCTTGAAAGTTGAAAATAGATATATCACAAAGTAGTCAAAATTCTAATGGCTTTTGAACTCACCAAATGCAGAACTCTGACCACCAAAAGGTGAGGTTGTACTCCCAAATGGGCTGCTGCTACCAAATGCAGAAGTAGACTGACCAAAAGCTTGAGTGGAGACAAAACTAAAAGCCGGGGTGCTAGAAGGCGAAGCACCAAAAGCAGGAGTACTAGAGGCCCCAAATGGAGAGCTTGAGGTGCCAAATGCAGATGTACTTGATGAACCAAATAGAGGGTTACTTGAAGCCCCGAATGCTCCCCCACCTCCAAACACAGGAGCACTTGACACACCAAATGCACTCCCTGTGCTACCAAAAGTCGGGCTTGAGGTTGAACCAAATGCAGGGGTGCTGGTTGCACCAAATGCAGGGGTGCTACTTGCACCAAATGCAGGGGTGCTACTTGCACCAAATGCAGGGGTGCTTGTAGCACCAAAAGCATGAGTACCCGTTGAACCAAATGTTGGCTGAGTTGATGCACCAAAAGGTGTTGAGGAACCAAATATGCCGCTTCCAAATGCTGGTTGTGATGGTTGGGTGGCACTTCCAAATGGACTTGTTTGAGTAGGAGTAGATCCAAAGCCTCCGAAAACAGGCTTTTGACCAAAAACTGATGATCCTAGAGCTTGAATAAGAAAACCATCAGATAAAATAAATATGAAAAAAGCCGAAAACATGCCAAAGGATACTAATGATTATCATTATTAGATGTAAAGAAGTCAAGGATGTCATAAACTAGTTAACGCATATCTCAGTTGTTAAGTAATGTAATCTTCTAAGACTTTAAAACCATAAACTAGTAATGAATAGAGAGTATATACAGCTGAAAAGAATGACATCTCTTCATAATGTTCTTGTTCTTAAGTGTTCCTTCATCACACAGGATTTTGCATTATCCTGTGCTTCCAATTATATCAATGTACTGACATGTAAAGAAAAACAACTTAGGGGGTGGGGGGAACAAATCCATTAAAGTACTTCTTCTTCATTATCATACATAGAGTATATCCAAACTTCTTTAACAGCTCTATTACAAAGCCTTAAATTTTACAAAAATTATATATGTGCATGGCTGAATGCCTATACTGTCTTCATCTGTGTATTAGCATTCATAGCTAGCAAAGCCATTTCATATGTCACAATACCACCAGTAAAATCATTTTTCTTAAAAAAGAAAATAAAAGAAGGAATATGGTTAGAAAAGAAAAGAAATGAAGAACAAGCCAGTAGAGTATAAGAAATCAAGCTAGATGAAATCACAAAATGTAAAAACAGTAAATTCAGAGCAAACAAGAATGATGCATAAACTAATTGGCAGTTGCATTGCTAGTCCACCATAGAAACCCCTCCAAAAAGCATTAGCTGAGCACCACAAAGAATCTCAGAAGACTGCTTTATCCCATAAGAGGCAACAGAAATTATTTATATCAGAAAACTGGCATTTCACTTCACTAAAATATTGTGCTTTTCACACATTACATGCCACAACACATAAACTGGTTTCCAAAGGCTCCAATGAAAACAGTCTAATGAATAAAAAAGAGAGAGAACTAATAAATTGAGTAATAACAAAAGGATTCCATAGGGCACACTTACCACCAAATGATGATGATGAGCTACCAAAAGCTGGAGTTGAAGATGACCCAAAAGCAGGCACTGAACTCCCGAAAGCTGGTGAAGATGAAGCCCCAAAAGTTGTTGTGGAAGAGAAGGGCGAAGAAGATTGAGCTGCACCAAATACCCCAGTTGAAGTACCTCCAAATATTGAACTACCTGTTTGCGAACCAAACGGAGTTGTACTACCAAATGGCTTAGGGGCAAAAGGATTGCTACTTGAATTGGTCTGTCCAAAAACTGACTGGGAGCCAAATGGGCTCGTTGACGACTGCCCGAAAGCTGTTAAATGAATTTCCCTTTATTAATGGTTTGTGGAAGTTGCCAGGAAACAAAGAAACGTCATGTTTAAGCTTTCATGCATACTTGCATAACAAATAACAATAAGAATAAAGAATATACTAAATGATAAAACAATCATTGTCCAATAAATGATCACTTCAAATAATATACATCCCATTTAATAAAGACTACTCATAATCAAAAGGAACCATAAAGACCCCAATACTTCAAGAATGAGACAACACGATAAATAAATGCATATATGCTTGCTATGAAGGAATTTTTTTGTGGTGTAATTAGGGAAGGGATGTGAAGGAATATACAATTAACCTAATGAGAAGCAAAGAAAGCAAATAGAATAGGAGGCAAGGTAACACTTACGGTTCGTTGAACCAAACATCCTTATAACTTTGCAAAGACAGTAGTAGCTTGTTGCTCCCTAACTGCAATCGCTATTGAATACACATCAAATCAATCAAATAAGCATACAATAAAGAAAGAAATACGAGAGAACCAAACGCAGCTTGTTGCAAGATTTTGATGGATTTATCATCGACATTATATCATGTGAATCAGTTGAATTAAATGACGAGAATGCGCGTTCTGATTTCCGAAGGTGCAAAACTGGAAGCGCTAGAGTTGTAAGATAAATAAAACAAAAACTTACAGTGAATTTGGGAAGATAGATCTTCTGCCCACGACTTGAATCGCGGATTAGGGCAGAGAGAACGATAAGAGTAACAGAGCTTCTATATGGCGTGAATCACTTCAAGGCTGAATGGGTTGGGTTCTGCCTGGCAGCGCGTTTATCTTGAATCAAGCACACACACTGACACAGAACAGACGGGTGAGGAGAGGAGGGTTCTTAACTTGTTATATTATAAGTGCTGTGGTTAAAGCCGCATAGCGTAAAATCTCCGTCAAGGTTATCCTCGTCGGTGAGAATTTTTTTAAATTTCAGTCAAGTCGGCTTTTTTTTTTGTCTCGATTTTTTTTTAAACGTGACAAAGTTTTTATTAGAAATCCTCACTCTAAAATAATCAATTTATACATATAATTTTAGAATGTTCACCAGATGACAACCATCCCAACTTCTATTGATAGTACAATGATATTTAAATATGATTATTTTTTGTAACTTTTTTTTGAACTGATTATTTTTTGTAACTTTTAATTAAATTTTAACCCGTAATTGACATAAATTAAAGAATTTATTTATACATATTTCGTATGATTTGATTTAAATTTACTTTATAAGCACTAACATGCCTGCCTTACCATGTCTGTCAATTTAACATTTTTTTATTATTTTTGTTCACGTGATTATGTTAGTACGAGTTGATATCTTTATAAGTCTTAATGCAAAATAATTTACAGTTTATTAACAACAAAAGAACATACATGTACACAGATAAGCTACAAAAATATTACCAAAGGAATATATGTAATATATTAAGCATATTTTTATCTAGTACTAGCATAAGAAAAATACAAAAAGAATAACATTATATTATATATATATATATTATTAGTCATTTTACAGATTTAAAAATAGACATAAAAAGGATAAAAATATAAATACAATTTACTCTTCAATTACAATCTATCTCCTTACTAGAATTAATGTTATTTGTTACTCAAATCACACAAGCCTGTGAAAACAAACTATCTACTTACTGGAATATATGTTATTTTTCATTCAAATCACAAAAACACAGTAAACATCTTACCGTTATTGACAAAATTATAACCTAATGTATGTCTAAATTAACCGTGAAAAAAATAGTAACAATTAATTTTAAAGAAATTCAATTATAAAAAATTAATTTTAGTTTGAATATATTAATTCACAATGACAAAAAGATTTTTTTTAGATGGTATTTAAAAAACTGTTTTTATGCATTAAATTATTAGGAGATGTAAAATAATTGAAAAAGTTATTTGGTTGAGGTAAAAAGCATAAGAGGATATTTATCTCCCAAAGCTTTCAAAATATTTTAAAAGCAATAATCAACAACATTTTATGATTTAAAGCAAACATATTTACTTTTGGAGAAAACAGCTTAATTTGAGTAAAAAGCTATTTTCCAAAATAATCAAATCTTAGCATGCACCTAATTGTTGTTTCAAACTGTGTGTACAACATATGAACCAAAATCAATTATAAAGGCCGCTAGCCTCGCCTTTCAGAGTCTGTCAGATGAAGGCAGACAAAGTGACATTATAATTTTCCATCCCCGCTGCCACTTGAACAAGCAAAATTTTAAAGGGAAATAGCCTTTCTTTTCCCTTTTTGTCAATTTTATTTCCTTTTTTCTCCTTTTTCTTTCTCTATAACCTTCATTCAGGTGAAAAAAACCAAAGATTAAGGTTGCATGAAAATGCATGTGCAACCTGAGAAAACCTACAATTTACACGTGAAGAAAAGGTTAGGCTTATGAACAATTCCGTCCAAATAATCAATCACCTAGGACGGTTGTGATTTATGAATCTCTTCATTGAGAAGTTGCGCAATTAGCGTCCGGTCAGCCGCTCGCTTATTGTCACTAAGAATGCTGTACAATGAGTTCAATTCTTCAGCATTGGCCTTCTTAAATAGGCTCCTTAGTACTGCAACATCTCCAATGGGCAAGTGATGATTCATGAGGACCCCTTGACCATTTCCACCATTTATATTGGTTTGGTAAGCCTGTGAAATCCGCCCTTGAGGGCGGGAGTAGGGCCGGGAGTCCCAATATTCATTACAAACTCGACTTCGATCCAGTGCCTCAATAGCCTGGTGAAAGAAAGCAGATACACATGTCCAAGGAAAGAAAATCAAACAGGGCATTACAATTGCTAACAATTTAGATGAAAAACCAGAAAGAAGTTTACAGCCCTAAAACACTAGCTTAAAAAATACTATATAAAGGTTCAATGATTGAATTTTATTTGTTTTCATGTGCCATGCTGAATAAACAAAAATAAGAATACGTTTAAAATCCAGATGTAAAACATGTGACAAGATTGAACATTGCATTACTAGGTCTTCATGTTGTTTTACTTCACAAAGGAAGCTGAAATTTTACATCCCCCACCCCCCCAACTCCAAAAAGAAAAATTGAGGCTGGACACACGTGCACTTGCCGTCTTGGTAAAGAAACTAGCTAAAAGTGTATTTGGTTTGTGTGTTTCCCATTTTCATTTTCAATAAAAACAGATAACAGGTTTAAAAACGTGCTTGATTGCATTTTAATGAAAATGTTACTAAGGAGACATTTCTTAAAACAGAAAATGATTCTCACTCGCTTCCCTAACTCCAATTCCAATATTAACTGCAAAGGGTATAATTCAATCCCAAATCACCCAGAAACTACGTAAGATCCCAGATCAACCAAAAGATAGGAGAACTTTGCTGTTACATCAACCAAAAAGAAGCTATAAAAATTTGCGCTATATGCATAATTACTAGATATCTGTTCATGGAAGGTGGGGAGAAACAAGAAGTGGAATAGAGTTCAGCCAATCTCATACTCAAATGAAGCACTTAGAATTATAAATGAGTTTTCAGTAAAATTACCTGCACTATTGCTGGAGAAGAAAACCCAAACATTTCAAAGCCATCAAGGCTGCCAGGAGGCTGTAAAGGAGGAAGACCCTTTCTTCCCAGCTTATGATGTTTTGTGATCTCTTGATTCACTCTCTCTCTTACGAGTTCCCAGCATCTTGCAGCTGAAATATGAATGAAGACCTCACTTGGACAATTTTCCAAGGAAACCTGAGGGGGAAAACATGATTTAGTTATTGCATATCATCTCTTCCCAATTCCAGCCAACTGAATCACTCACATTAGTCCATTTCAATGTAATTCTCAAAACTAAAAGCAACTAACACCTAAGAAGTTTTAAAATCTCAATTATCATTTGACCAAATCAGGAATTACTCAATCGGTTAAACACATGACTGCTCTTAACAAAGACTTTACACCAGACCACAACAGCTTGTTCACATTTTCTTCATGATTCCAGTTTTAAAATTAGATGCCCAGAATGGCCTGTAGTTAAACAATATCCATCTCAAAGGGCTTAGGTAAAGAGGCAAAAGATTCTCTACAACACTTTGCCTTAAAGGGAACAACTTCTGTAAAACAAAACTTTGCCTCAAACCTACAGTACAGTCATGAAGTGCAAAGTAGAGGTGCCAAGAATCTTCCATCAAAACTTTTGCCCGCATAATCAGGGGTAAAACTCAGCAAGATATTAGCAAGAAAGGGAATTAAATTCCAAGTGCATCAACAAATTTACATCAGAAATATGAAAGGCCTTTCCAGAGATATTGACATAAAGCACATATTGTAATACCAATTGCATGACAAAAGCCTACAATTAAAAGTGGGTGAAAGTACCATAAATAGAGGTCCATCACGTCCAGCATCAAGAATTTCTGAAATATAATAACACATACTGGATGGATCTGAGACACTTATGTATCTAACTCGGCTTCTAAATCCTGCACCAATTAATTTAATTTGCATAAATACACAACTTACATATTCAATCAAACACTGTCATAGAAGCTGCAATGCATTACAAACCAAGTATTTACATACCCTTTGGAAATATAGCCTGACTGCTGCACCATGACTTTCCAGAAAGCACAACCCCAAATTCTAAAGGTTCAACATTGCAGTTGATACGCCGGACAACCTTGGCAATACGAGGACCTTTCTGACGGTAATTCCTTTCCAAATTGTTTAGACTGCAAGAAAGATTTCCATTAACAGCTCTTACATTGTCTGCTACATTAGAAGTGGCACATCCTCCAAATTTTTCATGATTATCCTCGTTCTTAGCCTTGATAGTGCTAGACTGTTGTGGGTTCAGAGGACAACTCTCTGAACTTTCCAAACAATGATCGGTGGCCTCTCCTGTTGAAGAAGCTGGAATATTTCTAACTGATTCTGCACTAGTAAGACCTATATGACAAGAAAGATCTACTGGGGTAGAAGCTAGATCTGATCCTCTGTTTTCATGACATTCCTGTTTCACACGCAAAAGCTGAGTTGAACCAGAACTCACATCTTCATGAGGCAATGTAATAGCATCCTTTTCACCCATCACAGCAGCATCTGTCACAGGGATGGTCAAGTTTGTGTTTTCTATGTTGTTACATGGGCTTGCTTTATCTCTAGAACCTGCAAGCATATGACGAAGTTCCTTCCTTCTATTTGAATCTGGCATCTTCATTTCATCACCTTCATCGTCACTAAGAAGAATAATATTGTTATGTCTGTAAAGTGAACTTTTATCACCTCCATGTTCAGCTAGAGGCAGAGATAAAGTATACGATAAGTCCTCTTGAGACAATTGACAACCAGGGGTTCTCAGCTTTGATCTGCAAATAAGAGATCCTTCTTTATTAACAGAGGTCTTATGATTAGTCATCTCACAGGTAGGTTTTGAGCTATTAAATGTTAACAGTTCCTTCATGTTACTCAAAGAAGACACAGCTTCTGCTGATTTCCTCTGTAGGAGAAAGCTCTGATCATTACTTTTTGCTGAATTTGTTTGATTCTTTATTGGGACATCTATCAATTGAGAATCATCAATAAATTGATTTGATGGATGCAAAGCCATCTCTTTATGCACATTGGCCCTCGAAGAATGAGATGAGTTTGATGAATGCAATCTCAATTCCTCAAGTATTGTTTCCTTGTCTGCTGAGATATAAGAAGTTAGTGCCAGCCCAAGATCTAACTTTGCCCATCTGTATACTGCACTTAATTTTCCTTCCAATGCCTCAACTAGAATATTTAGTTCACTGATATCATAACGAAAGAGGAAGAATTTGGAATCCCAAGCGCAAGAACAAAACTGCTTTGCATGATCCAAGCAAGCATATCTATCCGGTGAACAGCGACAACCAGCTGCAGATAGGTGTAAATCGAAAAAGCAAATGTTGCATTCCCTTTCACTTGTAGCATCAAAACTATTCTCCATTTTTAATGCCTTTGAAGAACTGCAAAGAAATTCCCTTCTTGCTCGCTCCATCTCAACACGTGTCTAGGGAAGAAAACATAAGAAAATCAGAATGGAAGATTATTAACATTAAAATTGAATAAAAGGGTACCAGTTATGTATCTTTACAGAATTTGGATTCACAAAGCATAATCCATATATCTTCATTCGCCATTTAATTTTGATCAATACTTTGAACCTTCTATTTTTTCTTGGCAGGGTGGGGTGGAGGGCTACTTATAAATCAGAAGAATCAATTTTAATTACTTTGAAGCTGTAATTGACAGATAATATTTGCTCTCCCCTAAAGCAGTTTTTATATTAAAATAAGATCCTCAAATATTCGGCAAATAGAACAAAAATTCCATAGTTTAGTTACAATATTAGGGAATTAAGAATCTGTTGCCATTATTGAAGTTAGGTGCCAGCCAGCAAACTAAAGGACCTCTTGGCTATAAGTCAGGGATTTGTCCCACCCAGTGGAAGACAACAAGTGAACAATAATAAGGGACAATGGCCAACACAGGCCCTGGCCTCTAAATAACCTGTAGAGAGTGCATGCCAACCAACATGGCATGATTTCCAAATGGACATTGTGGAATAGGAAAGAGAACTGACAGCATAAATCAGTTCAGATACAATAAAATATGTAAAGAGGCCAAATAAAAATTCAATGGATATAATAAATTAAGTATCCAAATAATACCCTCCACTCAACCTCCATTTCTTTATGGCATGTAGTTAACATTTTGATACCAAATCCTAACTCCTGAATATCTTGCAAGTTATAAATTAAACTTCTTTATAGAAAATTGCTTTTAGAGATATAAAATCATTCTTGGGCCTCCACCAAACAGCTTCAACTTTCAGGAGAGCTGGTCCTTGACATGGCATCAAAGCCTCTATGACGAAGTGGTCAGAAGTTAGATCCTTGCCGCCCCCATTCTACTAATAAAGTTTAATTTCAGCACAAGACAAATGGGCTTGTGCACTGTCCACGCTTCAAGCCCAAAGGGCTCTTGCGTGAGGAGCATGTTAGAAGAGATATAAAACCATTCTAGGATCTCCACCTAACAGCTTAAGCTTTTAGAAGAGTTGGTCCTTAGCAATGGCAGACACAGATTGGAATAATTGAATTTATGCTTTTTCCTTTTCTTTTTTCATTTATTCAGTTGTTGGTGAAAGATTCCTTGTTCTTCCTTGTTCTCATCTAAGTAAATCTCTTTCCACCCCACAAAATAAATCTTCATCAAAGAACATTTAAATCCAGCCTAGCACTTTATGCTTTCAATTTACAGACTCCCAACAATTAACTAATATAATACAGAAGACAAGGTGATGTAGAACAAAGGGATGAACAGACAAAATATATCCAAAAGCACTTAAATCATCAACATTAAATTCAAAAATAAGGTGGAAATTCGTAAGACAGACAATATGCCTTATATGGTGGCACAAACAAAACAAATTAGCCTTAAATTCCCTTATCATGGTCACATCACAAATTAACACAAAATCATAAATATTATCCCGCCTTACTGCATTATATGAAGAAGCAGAATTTACCTTGAGCGCTTTTGCCAGAAGGCCATCCTTTCCACAGACATCTTTCCATCGTAGATTATCTGAAGTATTCTTCTTCAGCAAATTAAGCTCCCACTGGGCTCGTATTGCTTCTCTTGCAGCCCCAAGCAACAGCTTATCGTGGGATATAGAAGTCTTGCGCCCCTGCTCCCTGTACAGCTCTATAGCTGTATGCCCATGAGGCAGCCAGTCAACAGGAGCTACATTAACAGCCTCGGCACAGTTGAAGCCGCAATTGAACCCAGAGTGGTAGGCTCGAGGAAATGTCAGAACAAATTCTCCAGGGTTTTGGACACACCTAAAAACTGGTACTCCTTTAGACTTAAGGATGGAAGGAGAAAGCTGAGTGACCTGCAAGCAAAAGTTAGAAGTTCAGGCATTAGAAAAATACATGTCCAAAGAAAGAAACATAATCATCCAATATAGCCACTTATCTACTCAATAATAGAAATATAGACAAATGGATGAAAAAAAGAGAGGCAAAATTATGGAAAATGGAATTTCACCCCACCCAATGAGAATATAACAATCATTTTAATCTTGTTAGTTACCTCTATCTAGCAGACAAAACAAACAAGATGAATAGAGAGGGAAAAGAATAGCATGTGAAGCATGAGACAAACAACTGATCCCCATTTGCAACATCCTGACCAAATGACATTTGTGCAGTGGTAGAAAAACTTTTACTCACCAGCTTATGAAGCAAGTCAGGTTGTTCTTCAAAAAGTTCTGGTAAATGCCTTCTCATGGCCTCTTCCAATTGGCAAGCATCTTTTCCAGGGACTCCGTACCACATTTTTGGAGCACCCCAATGCATATAATTCAAGGAATATAAATGATGATCTTCCACATGCTGTACCCACAATGAATCAATAAGAAAAGATAAAGCAGTTGCAACAACTAAATATGCTAGCTAAGCAATCTCTCTCTCACGTGTACACACACACACACACAGACACAACTTCAACAAACTGCCACTCAACACACAATAAATAGTTTTAAAGTTTACCAAACAAATCAGGGTAAAGATGTCAACCATACGAGCCCCCTTATTCTCACGCATATACACACCCCACAACATCCCCTCCCACCTCTTAAAGGCATTGAAAGAAACAACATTCTATATAAACAAAACATACAAACACAACATGCACATGAACATGAATAGGCTCGTATGAACAACAACAAATGCAAGACATGTAAATATATACTAATAAAGATACATATATAATAATAATGGTTATAAGCATGAATTGTGTAAAGAATTCATGAAATACATGCTAGAAAATGAGGGGAAAATGTAGTCCTTACCCAACAAAAGGAGGAAAAGCACATTCCTATATACAACCATGGCACTAGAACACCAGAAATATCACTGCTTTCATAAGAGAGCACAGATCCAGGCAGCCTTGCAAAGTTATTTAAATTCCAGCCAGATTTTATGTACTGTTCATGTGAAGAGGAACCAACATGACTAGACTTTCTAGGAAAACCACTCCCAAAAACCCCAGTTTCCAGATCAGCTCCATAAAGCACCTAGAAGTATATAAAAAATGAAATGTAAAGATAGGGGCATGTACAGAGTGCAATGAATAGGCAACAATTTCATGAAGCAGCAAAGTATTGAGATTATAAGTAAAGTGACCTCAATTTCTTCAGTAGGACTCTCGACCATCCGCCAATATTCACCCTCAATGTTCTCCACAGAAGGCTCCAAGGTGCCATTTAAAATTGTCGTATTAGCTCCCAAATGTGATACATTCTCATTTTTTCTGAAGTATTTGGCCTTAAAATCATCCGCATATCTCTGAAATTTTTCCAAGGTAAATTCTGGACCAGGTTCAAAACCAAACGTTTCAGCCTCACAAAATCCCACATTAGGTCCTCTTCTAGTGTCATTATCCACTCCCATTCTTGTGCATCTTCTCCTTTTCCTTTTCATATTACTTTGAATCCTTGACATCTTTCTCACTGAATCACGATTCTGAAGTTTGTCAATCCTCTGAACACGAGTAGCAAATTTAGAACCATCCCATATACTTTTTTCCTTGAGAGGACAAGGGGGTTTCCAAGAAGACGGGGGAACAATGCGACAAATTCCATATGGTTCAGCACTGGAGCGAACGCTTGATATATATTTCAAAGTATCTTGAAACTCCTGTTAAAAAAAAAAAATTAAAAACAAGTTAAAGATCAGATTCTACAATAAAGCTAACTTTTAGAAGTAAACAGATCAATAACAGGGACAGAAGTGAATTCAAATGTGCCACAGGAACTGATCAAGACCTCTTCAGTGGGGTAGAAAACAGGAGCATCCTCTAGGTTTGGCCTACGAGCATCTTCTGGTCGCCATCTGGCAACAACCTGTTAGAGACTTCAATTGTCAATTACTCATCATGCAAAAAAATTGCCAAACAACAGAAGAGCTTCTTTGGCTATTTTACGATTAAGTGACCTCCATTATATAAGATAAAAAATTACAGGTTCAGCTCCTTTGTTGTTATTACAATAATCAGTCTGTTAGATTGTAATGTAAACTAAGCCACTTCTATTAACATACAATAAGGGAACATCCCAATTCATAAAACTTGGTAACTATTAGAGTATATTGTGTTAGCTGTTGAATATTGTTAATATAGTTAGAATGTTCCAGAGGTCTAGTAGTTAGTTAGAATATTGTCTTATTGTGTTAGTTAGTAACAGAATCAGTTAAGTTGTTAAGAGTAGTTGAGCTTCTACTAGCTGTATAAATACAGCTGTGTACAACTATTGCAATTGTCAATTACAGTTTTCAGTTTTCAGTTTCTTGAGAATTCTCATTCTCTCTTTCTTTTGCTACACGTTTCTGTTTTCTCTTTCTCTCTTGATATGAATTTCTAGAAGTAAAACAAATATGATTATTACTTTACTATAATAATAATAATAATAATTATTATTATTATTATTATTATTATTATAATAATGGAGAGGAGAGAGAGGAGATGACAGGTTAGAGTTGATTGATTAATTAATTAGGCCAATAATAATGCCAACAGAAGTAAAGTATGTATCTTATAAAAATAGAACCTTTTGGCAATTACTGCAATCTGGACATCCACGGATAACTCCCCGAGGAAGACAAGATCTTGAGGAGAAATTCTGCATTGATATTCATATATATAAGACGCTAACCAGAAGTACGCTCTCACATTTAGGAACTGTCATACGGTATATTAAAATTCAAGACACCCAAAAACAAAAAATGAAACAACATAAGACTGACTTGATCAAGCCGCTCAGAATCAGAGTCTTCCTCTGAACTGTTCTCATATCGTCCATAATTAATCCATGGTCTTCGTCGAAGGGTCCTAGGAACCTTTGCAGTATCACGAACTTGAACATCAGTTTCCACCTGAGTTGACTGTGATTCAGAAGCACTAGAAGAGGCTGAACAACTGGTCATATTTTTATCATTTTGTTTCTCATTGTCTTCTACCCTCTTTAGTGAGAAAGATGTATATGACTCAAAACCTGGTGGAACTGATGGAAAGTCATCATTATCTTCTTTAACACATATTCTCATGAGCTCAGTCCCCATCAGTGACCTCATGCAAAAGCCAATAGGTAGTAATGTCTCTGATTTGTTCTCCCTGTATGAATTAAGGAGTCAGCATAATGCCATAATCTACAAAAAATAACAAAATGATCATCTATTCTAGGTTTTATTGAACTTACTTTGATAAGAAGAGTATTTATGAAGTGACAAATGCAGAATTTGTTGGTTCTCTGAACTTCCACTAAATATTACAACTAGAGATCAAGTCAACAGAAGCTAATTCAAGGTCCCCGTAACTTCATAAATACCTGGAGAGAGAGCAAAAATCTGTTATATGTCACAATAAACAGAGAGAGAGAAAGAGCTCAGATAAGGTAACACATCTACATGCAACATATATTTATATTCCATACTTTTTTTTTTTGTTCTATTTGGTCAAAAATTGCTATTCTTACTCTAAAAATATGTCTGACTAAAATTATAATTATTTCAATAAGGCTATTTGCATTCATCCAACAGAATGGTAGATCAGAAAGCAAAGGCACATTGAAACTTCAATAAGCTCTTGTTTGTTGATATTCTTGTTTAATTAAATATGACTAATTGACAAAGGAAGGACAGAGCTTAATGTATGAAAGTGCATCATCTAAATGCATATGATGAGCGACACACATACAATAGATTCATACCATCAGACACATAAAAACATGCTTACAGATCTAGACCTATGCAATCAAGGTTCCGATAATAATCTTTCCCGAAGTTATTGACACCACAGTTGCAAATCCTCATATATTCAGGTTACAGAACACACTACATTTCGCCCAAACTTCAGCTCAAACATAATAATATGTTTATAAACATCTATACTAGAATTATATAGGGATCAAGGCATGATTCACAGTTTATTTTCAGTCTTCTTTAGATGCCAAGTGTGTTGAAGTTGGCAGATACATCAACACTCAAATGTACCAGTTATCATGTCAAACAAATTCGGCCCAAAAATGTAGGCATCATGACACCATCTAGCAAGTAAACATTCTTTATTGCGCTGACCACACCAAGTTCATCAACAATAAATAAATAATTTTAAAAAGTAATGATAACTTCAGGACAAGTAAATCCTAGGCTCATCACATTGCATCAGCCAGATTATGAGATAAAAATTTAAAACAATTTACAAATCACTGACATAACCTAAAAGATCCAGTACAAAGGATCTTCAGAAGCTTTAGTTATCATTATCAGTATACCAAATAATATAGATGTGTACAGCAAAGCAAACATCATTATAAACTCACTACACTATTATAATTTGAAATTGTTAAGTGGATAGAAATCAAGCAAATAATAATAATAGTAATAGTAATAGTAATAATAAAATAATAATAATAATAATAATATAATAATAACGATGATGATCAAAAGAAACCTTAGTCAAATTTAATATAGTCAAGCGATTTTTGCAGTAATTAACAAAAGACCATACCCTATCACGCGATATCTAAAGGAAATCGTGGAGGAATTGCGGTGTTCTATTGTATCGTTGGATACAGGGAAATATGGGTTGAAATAATGGAGTATCGGTCAAAAAAATGGCGTAATTTCAAAGTCCTATAGATGGCCGTTGATTGGAACGATGAGAATGATGAATTGAAGAGAAACTGTAAACTCTAAAAACCCTAACAAGATGGAGAAGGAAGATGATGGAGGAAGCAACATAGACAAATCTGCATCCTCTTCATTAATGTCTACACCAATTTTTTATTTTTTATTTTATTTTTTTGGTTGAAACTTGTAATACTGCTACATGTGTAAATTGAGCCCAAGGACATTTTCGGTTTTTACTTTCCTTCTCGGGTTTCTTAATCGGGCTTTGACTTCATGTCTAGCCTTTACATGGACTTAGTAAAAATTGATTAGGCTGTATTTATTTTATTTTTAAAATCCGAAGTCTGTACAAATTTTAAAAACTTCAATTTCTTATATATATATATATATATATATATATATATGAAAGGCGTAATGATATTTATTCCTACTTTATTTTTATAAATTTCTCACATACTCTAAGGTGAATTCATAGGAACAGTTTATAAAAGGTTATAGTAGGTCTAATATATTATTTAATGATATATATATATATATATATATATATATATATATATATATATATATATATAGAAGTTTGTTTGTGCAAGTATTATTTTTTATACGTAAGACATTATTTTTTATTTCATTTAAAAATTAGTTCTTCTAAAAAAATTAGTTAGATTGACATTAATTAAGTCAAAAATTTAATTTATATGCAAAAAAGTATTTGGTTGAAGACAAAAGAATATTTATTTTGATGACCTTTAACTTAAATCCTATAATAATTTATAAGAAAATTCTCAATAGCTCACAATATGTTTGCATATTAGTTTTAACTTTACTATATATATCTTCAATCACATGAATATAAGTTATATGAACTCTTTTATTTTCTAGAACATTTCACAAAACCTCTTTCCGCACCCTATTATCATACCTTTTTTATGTCAATGAAAATTATGTGTAAATCTTTTTACTTTCTTTGACACCTCTCCATCAATTTTTGTAAAAGGTAAATTACTTTTGTAGTTGAGTTGCATTCTCTAAAAGGTAAGTCTCGTATCTTAATCTCCCTTCAATTACATTTTTCTATAGTTTAATAATATAACTCTTCAGCTTAATCCATATAGTTAGCACAATTATGTACATCTCCCATGTTCTTAAATAAGAATCAAAATGTTTATCTTCCATTCATTTGACATTTTCTTCATTCTCATTTATCTCATTAAATAACTTCGTGAGTTATGTTATATCTTTCTCTCCTAAAGACTTCCAAACTTCAATAGTTACATTATTTGGTCCAACCGCTTTGCAATTGTCCATTATCTTTAATGTTTATTTTATCTCAAACTCTTGAATTATACATTAGAAGGTATAATTTTGGTCATCCTTTATATTGTTTAAAATATATGAGTTCATTAATGTTGCATGTTATTCATTAAATAACTTATGAAAATAACATTTTCATCTTTTCTTGATATCTTATTCTGTAACCAAAACTTTACCTTTTCTATCCTTAATGTTTTTCATTTTATCTAAGTCTCTTGTTTTCGATTATCTACCTTTAGCAAGTTTAAAAAATTGTCACTCCCTATCCTTGATGCCTAAATATTGGGAGATAAATACCCTTTTCAATTATATCATATTTCTTTTGATAATTTAATACATAAAAATAATTTTTTCTATAGAGTTCAAACAAATTTTTTTTGTCAAAAAATCGCTTATGCATTAGCATATCTAAATATAAATTAATTTTTTCATAATCAATTTTGTTGAAAAAAGATTATACACATAATCAATTTTAAACATAATTTTTTTCTCAAAACTGATTAAAACACACTAAATCATCATATTTGAAAAACCAAAAATCAAAGTACAAAAACTAAAAAGGGGTAGATGATAATACCTGAAAACTTTTTACTTTCTCTCACTCTTTGTTCTTTTCTTTTTTCTCTATCCCTCCGTCAATGAGTGCAATGGACAAGGGAGGGGAAATGGCGAGGTGGTAAAGTGGCAAGGTGCTCAAATGCTCAATGTAACACCTCAACTTTTGGGTTAAGTACGATATTGTCCTAAATGTATTGTTTTGTATTTTTTGTGAGTTATAAATTGAATTTGATTGTTTTGTGATTGTATTTGACAGTTGTGTGTGATTTGCTCCAAGTCAAGAAAATAATAATTTTTTGGCCAAAAAAATCTTATTTTTAATTATTCGGAACTGAGGGATCTTACTAAACCCAATTTCGAGTGATATGTATACTAATCTTTTAATTTTTAGGATTTAACTGTGCAATAAAATAATTTTATATTATTATAATATTATTTTATTTGACAGTACCTACTATCTCAAAAATAGTAGAAATCTGTTCCAAAATGACCATGGATCCGAAAAAGTCTATGGGACCCACGTTTAGAGAAGCAGTCAACGTTTCTGACTAGATTAAATCCTAAGCCAATGGGAATTAGTCAACAATAGTGGCTTGAAAATTTTAGACCAATAGGAAGCTAGTCCACAAAAGTGGTTAGACTTATTAGTTTATGACTAGGAAGCTTAACCAAGTTAGCTTAAGCCTAACTAAGTTAGTGTAGGAAGCTTATGTAGTAACTAAATGAAGTAAACCTAGTTGGCTATCTATTTAAGTTCTAGTTAGAGAATGTTCTAAAAATATCAAGACAAGGCTTAGTTATCCTAAAGTAACTAGATAGTTAAGCAAGTAACTAAACAAACTAATCAAATGCACTTAAGAGTAACTAGATTTCATAAATGAATCAAAACCTAGTTTGTTGTCCCTAAAGGCCATACGGCCAAGCACCTTCAAGAAGGATCAAGAAGGCTTAATCACTTGATAACTTGGTTTTCCTACACCAATGAGAAACAAGCTTGGAGCCAAAGCCTTTGATATCATCCATTGATCTAATCTAAGGTCCTTAAGGAGTCTTAAGAGTCAACAATGATGGCCACCTCCTTTGGTGAAGCCCACGGCCAAGTGCTAGGCTAGGAGACCAAAAATCATTTCATTTTTCATTCTACTATCACTTGAAAACCTTTCTTCTCTCTCTACCAAAAACAAAAATCACCATTGATGCTCTTTGAGAGCCACAAGGCCAACACCCTCACCTCACACCTCCACCCTTCTAAATTTCATCTAACCCAACTTCTCAAATCCAAACAACATTCTAAGAACATCTCTAGTTGAGAGTTCTTCCAAAATCCTTCATCTTAAGCTTGGAAAATCACTTTGAAGATTTTTCCTACAAGGTGAAAACTCTTATTTCTTAATTCTAATTTGATTTCTTAGGTTCTAAGCCATGATTGATCCATGGTTTATGTTTTTCTCCTATAGTTATGACTCTTTAAAGTTTATTTGAGCATGTTA
Organism: Ormosia semicastrata; assembly: GCA_029884595.1. NCBI lineage: Eukaryota > Viridiplantae > Streptophyta > Magnoliopsida > Fabales > Fabaceae > Ormosia > Ormosia semicastrata. Next base: position 43,277,313 of record JAQQTO010000059.1, read on the forward strand.
GGTTTCTCTTGGGGGTCACACGAAAACCATAGGAGGAAAGTAGAAGGAGTTGTATTCCTTTAAGGTAAGAGGGAGATTTAATCTCATCAATCTTGTGTAGTGATGAGAAAATGGATTGTATGTGTAGTAAAGAATCCATAAGGATTCACTTATTTGGTTGTTTAATACTTTCCTATTTGTGATTTGATTTTAATTGTGAGCATGTCAATAGCTTTAAAAATATATTGCATGTGTTTATAAATGTATGAATATTGTTGTAAGATGTGAATAACATGTAATGGTTGCATGAGTGTTGCAAAGAACACCAAAGAAGCTCACGACTTCTGTAACGCCCCTCTTCCAAGGGAACGTCACATGGTCGATTACAATGCGGAAATAAAGTTAGGTGAGTTGAGACCCGGTCCATTTTAATAAGACGCGTATATTCACTAGATTATAGTTGGGTATTTTAATTGGCGGTTATGTTATATATATATACATTTTTTTTTCTTTTTAATTAGTAACCATGTTGACGAGACATCAATGGAAATAAAAGATCAAACAGAAGTAAAACATGCATAGGAATTAACATCTCAGCATCATCATCATATATATATATATATAAGTTTATCAAAACATTTAGTTACAAGCACTGGTACATCAAAAGCAAAGCTATACACCCCAAAGTATTACATACACATCCCCACGGTATCAGATCGAATTTACAGCCCCATTTACAAACAAAACATCGGGCCCCCAAAATAAAATCTTGGTAGCCTTCGGTAGCTACGAGTAACATCAATCCCTCAAGTGAGGAGGAATCGTGTCGGGATCCTCTTCGGGGTCCTCTTCGGGGTCGTCCTCGGGGACTTCCTCGGGATCTTCCTCGGGATCTTCCTCATCATCGGAGGAAATCACCATAGGAATAGCGAGAGACACGGGACGGGGCCCGAGGCGTAGAACGAAAAGAGTCCTCTCTCGGAGTGAAGTAACGATCGCCCACATCTCACGTATTGGTAGGCTGAAACTCCAAACGTGGGCGTACTGACGGTGAAGACAGGTGGTTCGTGGCGTCTCCGGGCTAGTGATATCGAGACATCTCCCGTGTAGACACGGCGTTCGTAAGCGTAGTTGATATACAAAGACTCGGCCCTCCTAAGAAAGTCGGACGTACAACGTGCGTACGGGGCTCCATAGTCTTTCGTGGTCGCTCGGTCAAGGTAAGGCCAAAAACCGGGGAAGTTGGGAGCTTGGGTTCCTCACGGTTGTCTTCGATGAGACGCAATGTCCAGATAAACGAGAAATGGAGAGACAGGAAGGAAAAAGAGGTAAGACATCCTTCCATCATTACCAATTATAGCATCAAGAAACCAAACGGCGCAAAGCGCCCACATAGCATTTACAACAACAAGTAATAGTAAAGACATTCAAGAGCAGTTATGAATCAAGTAGACAGTTCCAGGCAGTCATAGGTATATCAACAATATATCAATGCCAAACCATAATAATGATAAATGCAAATAATGCCTGAAGAACTCTTTACACATGAGCCCTCAATAATCAAGATCCTACTCCATAGAGCTAGACACAAAACATTCGGAGAGAATGATCAGGGAGACATGCCAGTATCTCGTCAGCCATAAAAACAAGTGCTTTCCAGAAAATAATCAGTCATTTTGCGCAATAAGGCTTTATACAAAGTGCATTCTCACAAGATCTCGATATAGGACTGTGGCCGGTCAGGATCGTTGGTGCGTTTGCATCGGTTTGTCTCACGGCCCGGAGGGGCTACCACGCCCTTTGTGAAACACCCACGCCCAACGCCCTCAAGGCCAACTACGGGACCCCACTTGTCTATTCGCACCCGCACTAAGGTGTGTTCAACTCCTAGGCAACTAGGCTTACGACAGTCAATGGACAAATCACAATGCATACGAGACTCTATGCATAATCATGTATGATCATTATCACATACTATTCCATCATATGTCACAATTTGCCAAAGTAAGAATTGATACAGTCAATGGTCTCTCTCATGGACCCACAATAGCATAATATTGTCATTAAATAGATCAATACCCTTTTCAAAACGTATTATAAGTTCTTGCTTAGATTTAGCTTTACTTATAGGGTTTGTCTCTAAAGGAATTCTTTTAGTTAACTTAATTCCTCTTAGGTAATTTATTCATATGCCCTTAGAAGGTTATTCTAGGATCTCATAATCTCACACTCTCATGTTCTTCCCTGTTTATGCATCCCTAAGTAATTTCTAGTCATCCCATTTATTTATGATCAATATTCCTCTATTAGTCCCAAGGTTTTGGGTCCAAGAAACTACACGGTCGGAATCACAAATTGAGTCATGATTTCAATTACTAGGTGTTGGGTGATAAGTATACGTTTGAATTCGACAGAGACTACGTTTTATGAATGGTTGAAGTTGCCATTCGACGAAGAATAATGTAACGGGAGGAGGAAAGAATGGGAAACACATTTTATAATAGGATTGGCAAGAAATCATTTTACGTCGGGTGGGGGTTACGTCGGACGAAGAAATCATTTTTACGTCGGGTGGGGGTTACGTCGGACGAAGATCAAAGCTGTCGAACCCTCCGGATGGTCAAAGCAAAACCTCAATTCGACGGGTATGGATGTCGATGTTGGAGAAAATCTCCCAGTGTCGAGCAGACGAACCGGTCGAAATCTCTAATTTCGACGTCAGTGGAGAAATTCATCTACTCGACAGGCATTGTCTCTCAAATTCGACGATTATTGACTTTGGGGCATTTTCTTGTAAGTGTCCAGGGACTCTATTCGACGGGTTTTTGGTCGGAAGATCAATCTCGACGGGCATGATCGAGGTTCATACTCGACGGATATTGACATTGTGTTTACTGGTCAGAAATCTAAATTCGACGAGTTTGACATTCGACGGAAAGGGTCAGGAGTCTAAACTCGACGGATTTCAACATTTTACTAAGTAATTAGGTTATCACGTTCGACAGGTTTTAGGTTATCACGTTCGACAGGTTTTAGGTTATCACGTTCGACAGGTTTTAGGTTATCATGTTCGACAGGTTTTAGGTTATCATGTTCGACAGGTTTTAGGTTATCATGTTCGACAGGTTTGGCCATGGGTCCTTACTCGACGGATTTTATCATTCGACGAAAATGGTCAGAAATCTCCATTCGACGGATTTTGACATATCACCAAAAGATCAAGGCATTATATTCGACGAGTTTGGCCAAATTTCTTACTATTACAGTTTCCACATTAAGTTTCCAAATTCTGGGCTGGGCTCAACACCGTAACTATCCGAAAATCACTCGGAACTCATTCCCTTCAATATTACACATTCCAATACATCCAGTTATATATATATATATGTACATTCAAAACTCAAACAATCAAATAACACATATACCATACAAACAACATACAAAAGCGAGAAAGACCCTCAACAAAATCACCGCGTTCCTAAATGCTAAGAGAGGTTGAGGAGGAGTGTCTTCCTCTTACCTTAGAGAAGCACAAAGAAAGGCCGCTGCTCCTTTTGGTCGAAATTATATTTTCGGCTCCCGAGAGATCTTTAAATATTCAAGCTCACCAAAATCGAATCAAGTGTTGAAATGGATACCCATGGTCATCAAAATGACGGTGGGTTACGAAAATGAGGAGAGATGAGGAAAAAGCTAAGGACTTTACCTTAAAGTTCCAACCTTTAAGCTTCAACTGTGGAGGAAAAGAAGATGAAGAAGACGTAGGACCTTGAAGATGATTCCCTCAGGTGTGGTACTTCTCCAAACACGAAATGGTGCTGGAGTGTGACGGTATTGGAGGATGAAAATATGAAGGTGGGTGGATGGTTTGGAAGGAGAAAGGGAAAGAGAGAAAGATGAGTGCTACGTACGGGAGGAGGAAAATGTGGGGATTGAAGAATGAATTAAGTCCCTTAATTCAAATGTGCAAAGCACAAAAATGGGAGGAGAGAGAAATAATAATAAAAAAAAATGATTCAAAGAAGCTTCCTTGAGAAGCTTAGCACGCTTCTCTACGAAGTGCATAGTAAGCTTGTCTCCTTGATTAAATACCTCGACGGATGATTTATTACACTAGCGAGATAAAACCTCAAAAATGTAGACCTCGTAAAGCTGTGCCCAGACTCGGGTTTAGTAAGATCCCCGTTGACACGTTGACGAGTCAAGGTTTACCGACTTCGGGGAAAATATTCTATTCTCCGGCTCCACTCAACACACACACATAAAACGAAGAATATATTAAAATATTCATCATCTCCAGAAAATTCCACAAAAATTCTTAAAAATTGCAAATATTATAAAATGATCGTTTTTAACAAAATAATGAATTTTCGGGATGTTACAACATCTCCAAGAAAAAGAGAACCAAAATGTTCTCAACTATTTTCTAAAATAATGATTTAATGAATTTAGGTAAAATAATGAAGTTGAAAATGATTTAGAAGTTAGAAAATGATTTAATGATTAGTTGTGAAGGATATGTTGATTTCGGCCAAAATGCCATTCAATGTATATTTGAATTCCCAAAATTATTTTCTAAGGTAGGTAAGTAGCTAATCTACAAAAGAATTTAATTTCAATGAATCTTTGGGAAATAAAATGAATGAACTTAGTTTTGGAATTCTAAATTAGAAGAATTAGTTATAAGTAAGAAATAAAGAAAACACTTGAAAAATACTAACGTAGAGCTCACTCTTTGAGTTTTGAAGTGCGTTAGCAAGTTTTAAGGTGTAAATAAGGGTTAAGGTTAAAATATGCAGTATTTAGAGAGAAAAGTAGAAAATACCATTTAATAGATTTTCTAGACAAAATGCTGTCAAAATTTACTAAAATCGGACAAATAAAAGAGAAGGTTCCATAATATGTTTATAACGTATGAAAAATATTCTACATAGTTTAAAAGTACTAGAAATAGCTTACACATATTTGAAATAATGATTTTTAAGCTATACGGTTAAGAAAACAATTTAAAAAAAATCTTACGCGATTGAGAAAATGATTTAAAAACATTACGCGATGTTCAAAAATATCAAAATATATTTACACGATTTAAGAACGTTTGTAAAAGTGACGTGATTGTGAAAATGTGATAAAATTTCTACGCAACTAAATGGAACAGTGAGTTTTACTGTCGGGTCAAAGTAGTGGACCCGGACATATTGAGATATAGTACTATCAAGTGGAGACATACTATAATTTAGAATATTGAGACTAAGGGTATTTTTATAAATATGATAATATATTGAGACTAAGGGTATTTTTGTAATTATAATTCTTAATCATGCATTAAGGTTGTGTCAATTTAGTTGAAAATTGGCAATTGATTGACGAGATGAATTATATCGTATTGTGGGTGTGATAGGCGTAGTGTGGTTCATTAATTGAACTTGGAGGCATTAGTGTGCGAAGAATTCCACATGCGGACAGTTGGTAGCTCCTCTGGGCTGTGGTAACGGGCAACGCACTGATAATCTCGACACGCATTATTCTTAATGAAGATCTTGTGGAGACTATTTGGTACAATGCCTGTAGTGCACGATGTATTTGGACTGTATACTACTACACGATGTTTTGGACTGTGGGCTATAGACACGACGTTGGACAGTGTAATAGTTTAGTTGGGCAGCCTGAGGTACTGATAGTTCTTTTCGGATCATTCTCTCTAATGTCTGTGTTTAGCTCCATGGAGTAAGAACGAGTCAGTATGCATTAGTATCCATAATCTGCATCTAAATGTTTACTATAACCTGTGATAGCATGTATGATGTGTTAATTTGAGGTACTGTATATGATGTGATGGTATGCATTATTGTGGTATTTGTTGTATTGTCGTTTTCTTTATTGCCATGCTGGTAATGATGTAGATTGTCTCACCTCGTTATACGTATTTCTCTGCATTATTATTATATTCTGTAAAGAGTTTGAGGAAGGGGAAGAGGAGCTGCCCCTTGATATTCAGTATCCTGAGGAGTGCCTGCCGAGTGAGTAGTGCGAGGACGGCGAGCCATTAGATCACCCCTACCATCTGGATTGATCTTGTGATCATGACGTTGCCTGGATTCTTTGGTTTTATGAGACTTGATTTTCATGGAGGCTCAGAGGCCTGACGACTGCGCGAGGATAGAGGATCGGTAGTCTACGTGAGACGTCTGACTGTGTCTCTGCGTAGAGAGTTTGACGGGAAGCTTATTTTTACTATTACTTTGTATTTACATCTTGAGTTGCCTTTGACTCTTAGGCGTTATTGGGGAGGGATTTTCCATGCGCCTAATGAGCTTAGTAGTGAGTCGACAGCACGGACTCACGTCCGTAGAGCTGCGAGGCATCCGAGATTTCTACTGTCCGATGATCTATCTGAGAGTGATCCTTCGGAGGGTTAGGAGTCTTTCATGTACACTTGGGCATGTTATGTTTTTAGTTTTATACAGGCTCTTTACTATTTTGTTAAATATTTGTAATTGTAAATTATGTGTATACTTAAGACAAGATCATATGTATATTATGGCGCGTAATTGTGTTTTGCCTTATTTTGTGCTCCGTGTTATTTTGTTTAACATTATTAGGTATAAAAGGAAAAATTTTACAACTTATATTATTTATGTATTAAACGTTTTATAACTTGGGTAAGATTTTATTTTATTGCATTAAAAATGTGACATCCTCACAATGGTGTTACACTCAAGTTAAAGTTTACACTAAGAAATTAGTATATGAGGGATTAGATGTAGTTAAATCATTTTTTTATAATGTGAGATTGCTTGGGTAGTAAATAATATTGATCCTTGTCAATATCCTAATTTTTATGGTATTCTAGGATCCGTGATAGCATTAATCGTTATATTAAGAATAATGGTTATTTATAACATATTTAACATATTTCCCTTGATGTGGGGATCATGAACATTAACTACTATGTAGTGCTGACATAGATTACTCTTAATCGACAAGCCTTCGTGTCAAAGGGGGCCTACAGCCAAAATTCAATCCAAAACACATTCAAATTTTATATAAGATAAATCCTTAACCTTTTTTTTTACTTCCTCTTTTTAATAAATAAATAAGTAAATGTGACCCAAACAAAATGAGGTATTCACAATAACCAAATGATATCTCTTTTATTTTTTTAATTTTGAATACGGGATCTCAACATATTATCAATTAATAAATCAACCAATATAATATATGAAAAGATAACATGATTTGTAAAATTTTGTCAAATGGTACAGTAATATCTTGTCAAATTTGTTATATGTGTCATAATTTTTTTATGGCAATAGCACAATATGTTATTGCAAAAAAATCTAAAATTTGCTTTATAAATTTGCTTTACCCAAAAAACTAAAAATTGAATTTTTCATTACTATCATATTACAAACAATTCAAAATTTAAATCTCCATTAACATCTTATTTATGAAAGTAACTTATTTATACATTGATACATTTTTTTATTTTTTTATTTTAAATTTTTAATATATCACAAACAATTCAAAATTTAAACCTTCATTAATATTTTTTTATGAAATGAATTCATTAATATATTATTACAAAATTCAAATTTTAAAAATTTAATTTTCTTTTTTAATTTGGTGTTAATTGTTTGTCCTTTAATAGGCTATAAATGCACAGATCGAACGAGTAATACAGTTATGGAGTAGGATATCGTTCCCACGAGGATAATGGAACTTCTAATGCTAAATATCAACTAATAGTTTAATTAATTCTATTCAAAAACATAAAAATAGGTAAATGCATTTAAGATAAATCTAACTACAAAGCAATAAAGGTAATATTTTAGAGTTCAAAGAATTTTTCTTCACCTCCTACTTCAACTGATAACATGCAATCCTCTAAATCAATATGAATGCATTAGTTTAGTTAGCTTGAAAATCTAATTTAGTTTAAAGTCTATGTCTAAGTCAATCAATCATGCTTTATTTGCCTAACTCACTATGTTTCCATGAGAACTAGCGCAAACTTCACTCATTAAGATTTATTCTCAAACACTTGCTATGCATGGTTAAGAGGTATATTTCTATCCCATTAGCGAATCAACTTATCCCCTTCATGAGAATGAAATCAAACATGCATCAACCATACATATGATCTCAAATCCAAATTCCTATGTTTATATGTTCATCAGATTTCACCAAATTACTTAAAGTTGATAAGACAATCAAGAGCATTAATATTTATATGATTGAACAAAATTAAACATTAATATAAACTCAAAGAAGTACAAAATCATCAATATTCATAGAAGGATTCAAAGTAATCCCTAAATACAGTTCATCTACTCATTGAATACGAAAACATAAATCAAAAACCATGTTCATGGAAGATGGAAAAGAAAGAAAAGAAAGGAGATGGAAGGAAGCTCATGGATGTGATATTTAATGCTTGAATCTCCTTCCATGAAGAAGATGGCCTACAACCTTGCTTCGCTTGACTTCCTCTCAACCTCAATATCAAACTCTAGCCGCAACTTCTCTAAAACTAAAAAGCTCTTTAACAAAAACTAATGAAACAGTATTTATAGACTCAGAAAACAGAGTCACACTGCAGCATTAACATGCCTACACCGCGGCGCGTATCAATTTAGGTCACCAATGCCATGGCGTACGCTCTTTTGCGTTGCAGTGCTCTAACCTCGGGTTCAATATACTGAAATAGGGGATACACCACGCCGTGACATTAACATGTCTGCGTCGCGGCATGAGTTGTTGAACTTCACAATTGGCTTCCTCTTTCATTTTTTATCCAAATCCTCCAAATTTCTGCTTGTTTGGAGTCCTTCCTAAAATATAGAAAACATCAAGTCGATAACATTTGCAATTTTACTTAATCACTTACAAAATATGCACAATTTGCTCAATATCATATAGGAAGATATCCAAAATAAATTTGACAAATATAAGTCTCAAATCTTCCACATTTGCATCATAATAATGACTAAGCATTCTTTATAGTACTAATATAGGGCACAAAATAATTACATTTTATGGAGTTATCATTAATCTAATTATTATTATTTTAAAGCACTTGGATTTTGACTTTTTTTTTTTAAATGTGGATAGGGTCCAAAAAATTCAAAGAGCAAGCTTAGGCTGTGTAATGAATAAGGGTCCAAATACATCGATCCCGAGCTCATAAAATTGAAATGAAAATAAATTAAATTAAATAACCTACATAAAATAAAACAACACAAAAAACTATGATAAGATATGGTGTTCATAATTTCCCCTTTTCACTCATTTCTTATGAAGAGATAATGTTGAATTTTGTTTCTATAAGTAAACAATGAGTAAAGATGCACATATATTTTGTCCCACCAGCTCAAATTTTGGTAAGAAGGATAAGATGAGATTGACACAAAACTAAAGGACATGGTCTCATAGGAAATTAAATAAAATGACAGAAATTTGCATGACATGACATGGTAGAAAACTAGATGATATGATATTATTGAAATTTGAATAATAGGAGACTACAAAAAAATTAAATAATTGGATGATATGATTTGGTAAAAAATAAAATGAAAAGATATGGTTGAAAATCAAATGAGGTGATATGGTAGAAAAAAGTAGCTTGATATTGTTAAAAATTAAATGATAGGATATATAAAAAAAATTAAACAGTATGATATGATTGAAAATTAAATGAAATGATATAGCTGAAAATTAAATGATAGTATATAGTAGAAAATTAAATAATATGATATGACTACAAATTAAATGATGTGATATGACAAAAAAATGACATATGTTTTGGACCGAATATAGGCCCACAGAACTGGAGCAACCTGACCATCAAGCTGGCTCCTAGACGTGTCATGTGCAAGAAACAACTCGTCCACTGAGCTTGTCCTCCTTCGACAAGAAATGAGAGACACCACTCCACTCGGACAAAGAGGACAGAGCATATGGAATAACTATTTCCTGCACTACAAGGGAACAATGTATAATATGCACCGAAATGTTTAGATTCCCCACACTTTTACACACTCATGCGTCTCTATATAAAGGCAAAACAAGATAATAAAGGTATGCACCACTCTCATTACACATTACCCCTTTTGTGCAGTTACTGACTTAAGTGTCGGGGTGCCTTTTGCGGGTACCCACCCCTCGCTCCACTACTGCAGTGCTGCGCCTTGAGAGAAATTCAGTGCATCTTATCTTCTCAGGTAATTCTTAGAACCTAGTTCTGAACATTAACGCCGTCTATGGAAAATGATAAAATTCTACTCCCAATATCATTTCTAATACTCCCCCTAACACCACCACAATGATAAACACAAGAAAGAGACAGACTCCAACAAACCAGAATAGAGCTTCTACCATGCGCGCTCCCCCTACAGTGAATCACTATCCAGCATCAGTCCTTGTTGCTTATAGACCAGCCGTACCCCGACCAGAACCCAGGCAAGACGGGCACTTCTTTTACTAGAGAGAATCTCCCCCTCCCCCAAAGAGTTTCGGTGTAGCAACACCTCAGTCAGCAAAGGGCACCCTTTGAAGATGCTAAACAGTGAGTATCAATGTTGCACCGTCTTGGTGACCGCATAAACAACAAAGCTCAGTCTTCCTCTGATGGAATTGACCACCAGGAACTATCCAGGGCAGAACTACTCTCCTTGGTCAGACTCCAAGAAGAGTGGATCCAACGCTAAGATGAAATACTCTGCAACCTAGTGTGAATAACAAACTAGGACCATGGTGGTGAAAACCAATCTCCCATGACAGATCAAAGAGATAACAAAAGACTCCATGCAAATAACTGCCTCCTAGAGAATTAAAGGATCACGGATCCCAGCCACAACGTTAGGCAAACCCAGGCAATAGAGCAGGAACTCTGAGCCAGGAGCTCGGTTTCCTAAAACCAAACATTCTCTAATGAACTAATAGCATATGAGATCCTTAAGCAGTTCAAGTATACCACCAACATTGAACCCTACGACGGGACCTCGGACTCTCATGAACATCTGGAAGCCTACATTTTTGCACTCTTGTTCATTGGGGGTGATGACTTTCTCATGTATCGAGCTTTCCCCCTGTCACAAAAAAAAATTTGCCTTGAAATGGTTTACCACTTTAGCCGCAAGGTTTATCGCTAACTGGAAAGGCTTATCAACGAGATTTTTGTTGTACTTCACCACCAACAAAGTACAGTCTAAATCCATTTCATGTCTCACCCAAATCAACTACAAAAAGGAGGAGTCCCTACGAGACTTTATATCCCAATTTAACAAAGAGATCGTAAACAAACGAGACTAGGATGAAAGACTAGGATTATTTTATATCAGGGAAAGGCTTCATCTAGGATACTTCTCCTTTTCATTGGCAAAAAGCCTAAGACCATGGACGAGTTTTGCGCCCGCGTCAACAAATACATCAATATTGAAGACGTACTTCGGGCTAGGAAGCACCTCAAAAGATAAGATGTCAAACCCAAAGCTGGAGGATAATCCAATCAACAAGGCCAAAATTCAAGACCACATCTCAAAGGGAAGTTCAAAAGTTACACCCCCCTCAATACATCCCGAGCTTAGATTTATCAAGAAGTCATGAACACCGAGATGCGTAAAGGCCTCTCCCTATAAAGAAGCCAAATGACAAATCTAAGTTCTGCGCTTGGCACAGCAACCATGGCCATAGCACGAAGGATTGTACCAACCTTTACAATACTATCGAGCCCCTCATCCGGGATGGACGTCTGGGCCGATACGTGCGTCAAAATCGCAACAACAACCAAAGAGAAGGCCATTATAAGAAATAGAACTACAGCTTATGGAGTCCCTCTTTCCCTTACCAAAGAAGACATTCCCCAACCAGGAATGGGAACCCTAGCCTGCGATCACTTCGGGTTAACGCCCTAAATCAAGCCAAGGCACAACCTCGACATGACAACCAGAGGGATAGTCGCCACTATACTAAAGTAATTCAGACGATCACATAATACCTTGTAATTATTACTTCAATAGTGTAAACATCTTTAGATATCAATAAATCAACTGTTTCCAACCGCTATCTCATTTGACGTCGGTACCTTGGTCGTGATCTCAAGTCCACGAGTACCCTGGCGTGCCATATCCCCCAAGGTCATCACGCTTTGACGAGGTCTAAGGAATATAAGGTCCGAAAAGGATCAACTATTCTGACATCTACAAAGACGGTCAAACTAGGGAAAGCCACTTGAACATCCTCTGGAGTCAAGCAGCGCGATCAAGGGTCTTAACTCGTGCCCATTTGAGTCGCACCTTAGCCACCGATCGACAAAGTTTGCAGTGGTTAGGGATAATCGACCATACACCGGGATAATGAATTCCACGCCATAAGGTTACCGCATCCAATCAAATGAACCATACCACCAAGGTCGAGTTTCACACTCATTTCAGTTGGTGAAGTAAATGTTTGTCCCATCAAACGAACCATGTCACTGAGGTCGAGTTTTGCATTCATCTCGATTTTGTGAAATGAATGTTCATCCAATCAAACGAACCCTACCACTGAGGTCGAGTTTTGTAACATTCCAATATTTGTTATCCAAATATATCATTATATAAAAGAATAACCAATACTGGTCATGCTACTTCTAACATACAACAACTAAACTCATAACATTTATACAAATAATTATGGAGAGCCACGATAACAAAAGTTATATATATATACATCATTGCCTCCAAGGGCACATTATAATACATAAACTTTCAAAACAACAAGATCTAGCATAATATACAAGCTTTGTTAACATCAAACCTATAACTATACTAATCTTCATACATTTTCTTCTTCCCTTTCGAAGAACTCGCACCTGAATTTATATGATAATACAATCGGAGTAAGAAATCACATATTTTATTAAAAGTATTCTAAAACCAATATATATATATATATATATATACACACACACACACACGCACACACACACACACATTCAAATAAAATTTTTAATTATGATATTAACACTTCAATCACATAAGCAAACAATATCTCTATCTCAGTGATATGCAATTGCCTATACAATTACAATGCCATGAATTTATGTCATGATGGCAACCGCTTATACAATTGTCATGCTATGCCAAATTATGTCTAGTGTTTCTGCCTATGCAATATTCCTAAGTATGAAATGAATAATGTTATGATACCAAGTCCATGGCAATGTCATGTTATGCATGAGTCCTGAACAAAAGTAATAAAAATCACATCCACAATCTTGAACAAGCACTGGAAATCCATCCAGCAATCATCACTCCGAGTAATGAAGTTCATCAACTACACGGTCATCATTATCACAGAGGAAATCCATCCCCCCCAGGTAGTGAATTTCATCAATTACACGGTTATCAATAATTAACAAGGAAATTCATTCTGAATTCCATTATAATAGGAAGAATACTATCCACCTTGCCTAATATAGATCACTCACATCTACGGGGCGCAGACCTTTCAATAAAGACAAAATATATAATTATGTATACAATCATGTCTAATTAAATTCTCATAATTAGCATTACAAATCATTATGATTCAAACCATTCATTCCTCATTAAACACTCCTACCAGAGTCTCATCATTCATTAAGAAGCATAAAAGAAGAAATTAAACCTTTCACAGGCTCTACTACATCACACAACAATTCTGTCCAAAACTGGAACTCACGTCGCGACACACCACGGCCACACCGCGACACTGGGCACTCTATCTCCTAACGCGCGCGGCACAAACACGGCCACGCCGCGATGCCCTAGCCTCGAGTTCCAACTATAGAGCATGCATCACTCGCATTTTGTGGCATGTAACACCGTGCGCCACGGTGCAAGAAGCAGAACATGGATTCTGCATAATTCTGTAAATTCGGATACTGTTTCATTGGAACTTACCCCTCCTCCAATCACTCAAACTTCACATTCAAGTGATTTCTAACCTTCCACAAGGTTCAACTACATATAACAACTCTTATTTTACTTTGATTTCACTCAAAATCATAAATCATGGAAAATCATTCACTTAGAAACCTAAAGCCCTAAATCTCTACTCAAATGGAATTTAAGGTATACAAGGGCTGGAAATCCATTTTTATGTACCCAATAACTCATAAACAAGCTATTCTCAAGTTCTCCCACAAGATTCAAGCAAAAATAACTAAAAACAACTCAAAACCTAAAATCATCACATCAAGCCATAACTCAAGAATAAGATGGAGAGAGTAGGAAAATGACTCAAGAAGAAGGTTTCCCTTACCTCAAACTTTAGAAATTGAAATCACTTAGTCGTTCCTCTACAAAGCTAAGTTCTCTCCTTTACTTGGATGATGATCCTTCTTCTTTAGCTCATTGCTTTCCTTTCTCCTTGCCTTTTTTTGCTTGCAACCGTGAAGTGAAAGTGAGAAAATGAGATAAATATCTCATTTGAGGCTTAAATAAGCCAAGCAATAGAAACAAGAGAGTCGTGCCCTCATATAGTCACTTAAGTGACTTACTATTCACCCGATCAGTTAACAAGACTTATATTTATCAAAATCCAGTTTCCTAACTTCCAATAAGCTTAAAATAAATCATAATATTCATTAAAAATCTTGTTTCACCATTTCACATTTTTTCATATCTGTTGGGGGTCAATTCGATATTAAAACACACAACCAGTATGCATAAAAATGTTAAACTAACTCCGATTAATCTCAAATTTTAACCACATCTACTTCTACACATTTGTAACTTAGAAACAAGTTCTCCACACTTATTTCTATTAACTAAGCAGTTTAAGTCAAATTCGGGGCTAAAAATAACTATATTTCACACATAGAGTTATAGCAAAGTGACTAAACACGCTCAGACTGTCACAAAAATTAACGGGCATGATAATCAGGTATTAGGCTACCTCTGTAACTATATACAAGTCTATCATGTTTTCACGGGAGTTTCGCACTCATCTCAATTGGTGAAGTGAATGTTCATTCAATCAAACGAACCCTTCCTCCGAGGTTGAGTTTTGCACTCATCTCGGCTTGATGAAGTGAATGTTCGTCCAAACAAATGAACCTAACCCTCGAGGTCGAGTCTTGCGCTCATCTCGACAGGGCAAACGAGTGTTTATCCAATCAAATGAAACCTACCATTGAGGTCGATTTTTGCACTCATCTTGGCTTGGTGAAATAAATGTTCGTCCAATCAAATGAACCTTACCACCAAGGTCGAGTTTCGCACTCATCTTAGTTGGTGAAGTGAATGTTCGTCTAATCAAATAAACCCTACCTCTGAGGTCGAGTTTTGCACTCACCACAGTTAGGTGAAGCAAACTTTCATAATGCAAGCATACATCGAGACTTGACATTGGACCAATCTCAAAACTACGAAAATAACTACATAAGATAGTGACAGTTTAACTGTAAAGTATAATGGAAAGCAAAATGTTCAAAAAAAAATAAGTCTTATTCTCATTACAGACATCACCTACTTTACAATGAAGAAGTTATTCTCTTTCAAGAAAGGTCAATAAGTCATCCACGTGCAAAGACTGCCTTTTTGAAAATAACCAAGAAGGTAGCCTGATGAAATGATGGTGACAATCAAGCACCGAACTGCACAGACCATTGCAACTATTGTTTAAGATGAGAGCAACCATCTATTCCATGATCAGAGTGAAGATAGGCCCCATAACCCTACACTTGCTAACCACCCCAGCACATCCATGATAAGGCAGTAATCAGGGGAGCAAAGGAATAGGGTGGTGGAACCCATCCACACCTCACAATAACTACAAACATAAGCCCCAAGTCTTTCCAGCAGAAGCAAAACCATACCCCATCGCTACACACACTTGAAAGAAAAAGACTTCTGCTACTGAGAGGTGGCTAGACTAAACTGCACAAGGCAGTTACTTGGTCTTCACCAAGCCACTACGCCTGGAAAGAAAGGCCTCCTCCGCCAAAGGAACACGCAGCCAAAAAAGGAAACACCTTCGAGAATTTGGGAAGAACCAAAAGATGGCCTTAGAAGGGGGCACAACCCTTCATAAGCTCATAAGAAGCAAGAAATGGACCATTCTATGGGGAAGACATATGTTCAGCTATAACCAGAAGACAAAGGAAACAAGCGATAACCCCACTACAAACATTCTCTATCTATAGAGGGAGTAACGTATCCTAATTAGTTTGTAAATAAGGTAAATTAGTTACACGATCAAAGCCACGATAAATTGCTCCTCCCCTATGATTGCCCACAAGGGTAGCAGACAGTTGAGGAATAGAGCAAAAAATTGTCATAGCCATTAAAGCAAACTTAACTCCTAATAAATCCAAAATAGTAGTTCCTAAGCAAGAACAGACTACTATAAACCGCAGCAAAAGCTACCAAAAAGATGTCAAATCCAAAGCCTCACTACCGAGATTGACCATTGGACCCACCTCAGTGAGCTATGCAAACAAAATTGCTTAAGTACAAAGTCGACACCATGATTGAGTGTCTAACCCATCTTTGTCTAACAAAGACAAAAGTTCAACAAGTATAAATGCAGTGCCAGGATGGAGCGTTGGATTTGCCTCTGCAATAGAAAGAAAGCAACATGTATAAATTATCAACCATTTAATCAAAAAATGCTCTAAAACGAGACTTGTCCAAATATAGGAATAAACCCTATATAGGGGGCAACAAAATAAAAAGAGGTATCAAAAAGTGGCACTTTGATTTTTCAGGGTCTCCATCGTTGGCTTAGACTGCCCAGCCACAATTTACACCACCTCGGCCGCGACCACCCCACTTGCATTTTGGCCAACATCTGACACCATCCCTATCCCTTCACCACCTTCCACCTCGCGATCCACTTGATTACTAGGGACGGCCTCTGAAATGATCATGTCCATAATTTGGCCATCCCGAACTTCCTTTAGCATACTGATCCCCTCCTCGTTGAGTCCGGGATTAAGGAGGTGAAGTTGGCTAAGGGCATTTTTAAATGTCTCATCCACAGATGCAACCAATCATCCACAATTTGATCGAACTCCTTCTTCAAAAGCTCATACTAAACTTAGGCATCAGCAAGGGCAGACTCGGACAAGGCCGAGTTCTTCTTCAGTTTATCCTCCCAAGTTTTCGTCTAACCGAGTTGAGCTTGAATCTTGTCGGCCTCGATAGCTTTAACTTGGAGAGACTCCATCTTAGCAACTTGAGCACGGAGAGAGGGGATCATGGGAGCATCTGTGGTCAGAAGGTCAACCTCGGTCTGTAGTTTATCGGCCTCGGTGCTGAGCAACTTGAGTGGCCCATCCTTCTGGGTCACCTTCGTGACAACAAAGTCGAGCAACTTGCCTTTCTCACCAAGATCTAGTTCGATCTTCTGCTTGTCACCTTGGAAGGTTTTGAGCTCCCCCTCTAAACTAGAAACATCCAGGGAAGAACCCCAATTTTTATTTATGAGCCAAAAAAAAGAGGCAAGCTGCAAACCCCCCAGTTATGCCTTACAGAAGAACTCTGGCATGTCGAGCTGGATTAACGCCTCGGCTTGAGCCTGATTATATAACAAGCCATTGATAAAGACGAAAAGATCAGTCGCAATATGCCACACCGATACTAGTGGAGGTCTAAGTGGAACACCCCAAACTCCGAATCGAGAGGGAGCTCGAACACTTCAAGGTACTCCAAAATGACATCGATGATAGACCTCTTCCCTTTGCCATCCATGCTACTCTCAGCTTGCCTTTTTCGGGGTCGCAATGGTAGAACATGAGAGTTCGTTTCAAAGTCTTGTGCCTCAGTGGACAGGGTAGGTGGAAAGACCACCACAACTACAGGAGGAGGAGTCGCACTGCTTGGAGGAGCGCGAACAACAGCAGTCACCCTTAAGCAACTACCTGGGGCCGAGATCCAGACGGCTCACCACATTTTTCGGCCAACATCTCAACCAGGTGTCGTGTAACAATCGTGAAAAACATGATAGACTTCTATATAGTTACAGAGGTAACCTAATACCTGTTTATCATGCCTGTTAAGTAAGGATGGCAAGGGGACAGGGCGGGGATGGGTAGTTGCCCCCTGCCCCCCGCAAATAATATCCGCTCCCGGCTCCATATCTGTGCGGATACCCATTTATTATCCTTCTACAAGTAAACGGGTACCCATGGATATCCGTGGGTACCCAATAAATTGTAAAAAAAAAAAATAACAAAATTGAAAAAATAAAATGAAAAAAAGGAAAAAAGTATAATACTATAATTTTTCAAAATTTGTCCAACACAACTTAATCTAAAAATAATGTCAAACACTTAAAATACTTTTAATTTATATAACTCTACCACATTTTAATTTATATAATGAATTTTTTAATAATTTTATATAAAATATTTTTGTAACTTTTTTTGCGGGTACTGTAGTGCGGGGCAACTACCCTTGTCCCCGCCCCGTTTATTAAAGGAGGATAATACAAACGGGTATTTATACCCGCAGGGGAAATTAGGCGAGTATTACCTGCCCCCGTCACGGGTATTACCCGCCCCCGTCATGGGTATTACCTGCGGATATCCGTGAGGGCGAGTAAAATTATCATCCATACTGTTAAGTTTTGTGGCCTTCGAGCATGTTTAGTCACTTTGTTGTAACACTATGTGTCGTGACAGTGATCGCAGCGGGAGTGGCAAAAAATAAATAGATTATTAGGAGCCGCCATCAATTTTATTTTTTATTAGGAAAAATTAAAAAACCTAAAAAAATTATTTTTGAAACCAGATTGGATTCAGAAGTCGATTATGTATAGCGAATAGTGGAAACTTAATCCCACAGCACCTTCTAACACACTAGTCCTAAGACGGTACCTTAAGTCAATTGTGCAAATTCATGATAACTTTTGAAAATATTTGTTTTACCTATTTTTAAAAGATAAAAAGAAAATAACAGATAAATTATGAAATTTTAAATTTTGCTTGATAGAATAAAGATTCTGCTCCTACATATCCTTGGGTACAATGAGGAATTCAAAGCCACGCCGTTCTATAGAAAATAGTTGTGGGTTAGTTGTTTTATTTTGAAAAAAGTTTTTTTTTTGTTTTGAAAACTTTTTTTATTTTTTTTTATTTTTTTAAAAAAATAAATCATCAAGTTGCCACAATTTAGATAATTTTTTTTTAAAAAAACACAAGATTAACAACCTGTCACAACTCAACTAATCTCATTTTATTTTTCTTAGCAATGTTCAATTATTACTGAGAAAAGACACTGTTAGCAATGTGATTAAAATAAATATATTAACAGGTAAAATAAGCATAAATACACAATGTGATACATAAAACCTCAATAAAGCTAATAAAGAGAACCTAAGATGATTTTTTTGTTATTATCATTTTTATCTATTATCCCATATTTTTGCGACTCTTACTTTTTTCCTTTTTTGTGTTTTTCATTTTTATCATTTTTATTTTTTCTATTCTTATTTTATCTACTATCTTCACTATCCTAATCTTTATTTTCTAATTTCTAATATTAGAAAAATAATAATAAATTCAATTTGTTTATTTGTATTTAGTTAAGTCTTCACAACTAGGCCTAAAAAAATAACTAACAAAAAAAAAGGATGGTTCCAGCCTATTAACTAAAACAAGCTTACCCCACTAAATTCATTAGTCCAAACCCATTTCCCAAACACTAATCTAAATAAACCAAAAGAAGAAAATAAAATAAAATAATAAAATAAAAAAAATGAAATCAGGTGAAGAGACAAAAGATATAGAGCAATAGAGAGACAGGGAGATGACAAACACAGGTTGGGGGGTTCCCAATGGCAACCTCGGGCGGTGAAGGTTGGTGGCTCGCAAGCGTGGTCGCACAGCAATGGGTGGTTGGATCATGGTTGGACGGCGCGATTCGCTAGTGGAGCGAGGAGGTTGCGACGGGCTTGGTTGGGCGGCGCGCGATTGAACATGGTGGCCGGGTTCAATTCGGTTGGCGGCATGGCTGTCGGTTTTGATGGAGGCTAATTCGTGGGTGAGTGATGAACACGGTTTGGCTAGCAAGGGTGGCGCTGATCTGGTGCGTTGGGCTACTATTTGGTGCAACGGAGGTTGCGGCTAGGAGAGCTCGATTTGAGGTGGTTGGTTTTGGCTGGTTGTGATTGTGGAGGCGGGGGAATGGAGTTTTCTATGGTGGGGTATGGATATGTTTTGGAATGGGATTTTTGGTTTGTAGGGGATGCTATTTTTTGTATTTATTATTGTTGTTGTTTATTGGGTATATGGTGGTTATTTTATGAAGCTTGGTGTCATGGTTGTGAGATAGGCATGATGAATGTGGGGAAGGGGAATATGTGATGCGTGGGATGCTCTTTGGGTGGTGAAGATGAGTGATGAGTGGTTGTGTAATGGTGAGGTTCTTGTGGCCTTTGCTGCAGTGGAGAGTAGTTTTTTTTAATATGAATAAGAGTGAGAACCCCAAAATGTGTGGTGTTCGGTTTCTGAGAGAGAACCCCCCTCCTATCCCTTTTGGATTTTTCTTATAAGAAAATATGTATATAAAGTGATGGAGGATGATGCCAAAGTGTATGTGAATGCAGTGGCTTGTGTATTCAATGAAGCAAGTGTGATATGTAGGAAACAAACAGCATTGCTCCCGCTGTGTGCTGTGTTTGTGTCATGACAATGGCAGTGTTGTGGAGTGAAGTGAAAATATGAGTGTGTGGGAGTGAGCATGTGAGCTATGTGAGTGGGTGAGTGTGTGTAGCAGTGCAGGGGGGAAAGTGGAGAAAATGAGTGGGTATGTGTGCAGCAGTGCATGGCA
Source organism: Ormosia semicastrata (assembly GCA_029884595.1). Taxonomy (NCBI): domain Eukaryota; kingdom Viridiplantae; phylum Streptophyta; class Magnoliopsida; order Fabales; family Fabaceae; genus Ormosia; species Ormosia semicastrata. The sequence goes on from JAQQTO010000059.1 coordinate 43,298,093, forward strand.
AAAAAGAAAAAAGAAAAAAAAAACATAAGCTAAAAGAAAGAAATTTGCTTTTCACCCAAAAATAGAAGAACAACCAAGTAGCAAGATTGTTGTTGTTTTTTTTTTGTTTTTATTTTTGTTTTTTTAAAATCTAGGCTAAGATGGGTTGTATATTTAGGCTAAGGAAAAGAAAAGAAATGGGTTGGGAGAAAAAAAAAAAGGGAACACATATTAGAGTAATTTTTTATATTTATATTTTTTATATTATTTTTTTAAAATTTTTTATTTTTTATTTTTATTCTAAATTAAAAAATTTTAATGATCCGGACAAAATTAGGTGTTCACACTATGTGTGAAATATAACTGTTATTAACCTTGAAAATGGCTTAAACTGCTAAATTAATAGAAACATATGTTGATAATTTATTTCTAGGTCACAAATGTGTGAACTGTGCTACAGTTAAAGTTTGAGGTTGATTAGAGTTAGTTTGTCATTTTTAAGCATATTGGTTGTGTGTTTTAATGTTAGATTGACTACCAGCAGATATGGAAAAATGTGATTTTGACGAAGCAAGATTTTTTATGAATCTTAGAATTTATTTTAAACTTGTTAAAAGTTAGAAAACTTGATTTAGTGAAATTCAAGCATTCTTAACAGATCGAAATTGTGGTAAGTCACTTAAGTGACCATGAAAGACACATCTCTCTTTGTTTCTATTGCCTTGGCTTATTTAAGCCACAAATGAGATACTTTGTCTCATTTCTCTCTTCTCTTTCACGGTTGTAGTTGGGAAGCTCAAAGGCAAGAGCAAGAATCAAGGCAAAGAAGGAGGATCATCAAGCAAAGAGGAGCTGCTTAGTGATTTCAACTTTTGAAATTTGAGGTAGGGGGAAAATTTGTTTTTGCTCATATTTCTATTTTTTTTCATCTTGTTCATGAGAGTTGGCTTGATGTAGGAGAAAAGTGTTGAATGTGATTTTAGTGTTTTTGGTTTGAATCTTGGTAGATAACTTGATGATGACTTGTTTATGAGTTATTGAATGTATTGAGATGGCCTTTAAGCTCTTAGACTCCCTTGGTATCCATTTGAGAAGAAAATGGGGTTTTAGGGTTTAAGTGATTGATTCATTCATGGTTGTTTGATTGAGTGAGATTAAAGTTGTATAGGAGTTGGAATATGTAAATGGACCTTGTGTAAAATTGAAAATCACTTGGATGTGAGGTTTGGGTGATGGGAGGAGGGGTGAGTTCTAATGGAATAGTACTCGGATCTGCAAAATTCTACAGAATCCATGTTTAGCAGCTTGAGTTGCAGCGCAAGGTGTGGCATGCCGTGACATGCGAGTGATGCACTTCCAGTATTAGAACCCGAGGGTAGGGCGTCACGGCATGAGGAGGCAGAGTGCCCGGCGCCACGACGTGGCTGTGGTGTGCTGTGGCGTGAGCTCCATTTTTTCTCTAAAATGATTGTGTGATGCAATGGAACCTTATAATGATGTAGTTTCTTCTTTTATGCTTCTTAGTGAATGATGAGACTTTAGAAGGAGTATTTAATGAAGTGAGAACGTGATGAATCAAATTGATTGGTAAAGTGCTAATTATGGGATGTGATTAAACATGACTATATATATATATATATTGTATAATGTGTGAATTGAGGATGGATTTCCTTGTGATATTGAGGATGGACTTCCTTGTTTATAAGGACTGTGTAGTTGATGGATTTTACTACCTAGGGAGGATGAATTTCCTCTGTGATGTTGATGACCGTGTAGATGATGAATTTCACTACCCGAAAAGAAAATTGTTGGAACTGGGTTTCAGTACTTGTCCAAGGTTATGGATGTAATTTCCATTACTTTGTTCAGGATTCATGCATATCATGACATTGCCATGGACTTGGTATCATAACATCACTCATTTCATACTTACATTATTGCATAGACATAAACATTAGACATAATTTGGCATAGCATAACAATTGTATGGGCGGTTGCCACCATAACATGAACTCATGATATTACAATTGTATAGGCAATTGCGTATTTCTGGGATGGAAATGTTATGTGCTTCTGTGATTGAAGTATTAATTTAATAATTGCGTATTCTTTATGAATGTATAAAGTGTTAGTTTTGGAATGCTTCTATTGAGAATTGTGATTTCTCATCTCGTTTATGTTGCAATGTAAATTCAGATGCGAGTTCCTCAAAAGGGAAGCAGAAGATGTATAAAAATTAGTATAATTTATAGGCTTTAGGTTGACAAAGCTTGTATATATTATACTTGATCTAGTCCATAATTATTTATATAAATGTTTTATGGGTTTGGTATTTTTTTTTAAGTAGCGTGGCTAGTATTGATTATTCTTTTATATATTGAATATATTGGAATAGAAATATTAAGATGTTACATGTCAAAGCTTAGAAGGTGGAGTCATGCTTTCTGCAAACAAAAAGGAGAATGTTATTGCATTTAGATAAGTTCATATAAGAAGGCAAGTTCAAAAGAAAAAATACACATGATGAGGTACCTAACACAACCTTTACAGAAGTGACGTGCTCATCCAAGATATCCTTATAAGAGATGGCCCCTCTCCCATAATCAATTCAATCAAGAAATCTAAGACCAGAGCCTCGGGGGAAGGGATCTTGGAGTACGAATTTTCTAACTTTTTGTTACTTCGCCCCTAATCGATTTCAGTCTAGTACAATTGGATGCGCAGGTCGCCTTACAAGGTGACAAAGAAGGGTATCTTACCTAGAACTCCTTCTACCCTGAAGTAGTCCTTTTTAAAAATTCTTAAAGGACTCTTGGTAGGGCTTAAAGACTGTGCTCTCGTTCTGCACTCGTAAAGTGACCTATCCTTTGTTATGATTGCTTCTTGAGGTCGTTAACCGAGAGAAAAGGTAAAATAAAGACTTCACCGAGTGCAACCACCCAAAAACCTGACAAACCAGTTCGAATGCTTGGACAAAACCCCAAATGTTCGGATGAAGTTGAGTGTGTGCCACCCGTAGGTGATTAAGAACGCCCATCTCGAAATCGGTAAAAGGCAGCCTCACCCCGATCCGAGTAAAAAAGGCATTGTACATATACATGAAGTGCTCGCCCCTCCGTATGGGTTGAGCACATCCTTTCTTCCTCCGACGGGTGTCAGATCGCAAACTCTCGGTCCCTGAGCCCTACCATAGTTAGCAGCAGGTATTGTTGCTTTTCCAGAGTACCTTTAACAATCCTTATATCGGAAGGAGTACCCAAAACTTCATGGTCCACCCACTAGTTAGAGCTGTCAAAAAGGGCTAAACCCGATGGGCCGGCCCGAATAACCCGATAAATTGTGTGGGTTGGGCTAATAAAAATAAGACAAAAGAAAAACTCGATAAAATTCAGCCCATTTTAGCTCAACCCGAATTTGGGTTGACCGATTTTGAACCGGACCAGCCTGATAACCCGATTAACTTTGAAAATTAATAAAATAAAAATTAAAAAATTAACCCGATTAACTTTGAAAATTAATAAATTAAAAATTAAAAAATTAAAAAAACTTTGATACAAATTGGAGCATTTAATGCTATGCAATGTAACATAGCCTAATAATGCCTAATTACCTATACTGCTGCTGCTATACAAACTTACAGAGGAGTACAAAGGAAAACGGGAATATGTGAAAAAAGAAAAGAAAAAAAAGGGTGATGGTCTAATGGGATTTGATGGATGGGAAATATAGGGAGGCAGAGGCTTTCTTTTTGAATGAGTGAATGTGTAGAGTGAAGACTGAAAACTAAAACTAAAAGGGGCAAAAGGAAGGCTCAAGACTGGGGGGATAACTGGATAAGGGATTAAGGGGGTTGGGCGGCATAGCAGTGGCTGCTACCTACTAGTCTGCTACGGCTACCTACTTGGGTCCATCTCGAGCCTCTCCTCTCGGCAGCCAGCCACCCACCCACTCTACCACTCGCACACACTCACTCAATGTCAATGACAGTCAGTCATTACTATGAATCTATGATGGGCTCTTCTCTTCCATAACCAACCAACCCCACACTTACTCACCACGAACACGACCAGACCAACCACAATCCCCATACTTATACACAAACACGATCAGACCCCCATACTCACTTAGACACTCACCCATAACCACGGATTCACGGAACCACCACGATACAGCCAGCGCAATCCGCGAACCTCTACCGAGAACCACCGCAGCCATGTCCCGACCACCACGATCCACGACCACGCTCAGTCTCTCACCCACAACCACCATGTGCCACCGCGAAACCAAACCCCAACCACGCTCAGTCCAGCTGCAGCCTCGCCCCGGCCACTGCACCACTGTCCCGGCCAAAACCAAACCCCAACCATAAGCTCAGCGTCTCAGCCCAACCACGCTCAGCTTAACATCAGCTTTGTCTTTCACCTTCCTCCTCGTTTCCACAGGTTGGTGTCTACTATTACTAAGCTATTAGTTTTGTTTGTTGGTTCTAAGCCTTTTTTTATTTTAAGCATGATTTGTTTTAGTAATTTGCTTTATAGCTCTGATTTTTTTATTTTTTTGTGTTCTTATGTTCTCACTAGTTAGTATGAGTAATATATCTGTCAATATTGATGATGATTATCAAATTTTAGAATAACAAAATTCAAATGCACTTATGAAAGTTGATGAAAATGTTGAACCACAAAAGAAAAGGGCTAGAAGTAAAATCTCAGATGCTTGGAAATATTTTGACAAAATTGATGTTACTAGTGATGGAAAAGAAAAGTGTAAATGCAAAGCTTGTGGAAAAGAATATACTTGTGCAAGTAAGGGAGAGACATCTCATTTAATTTGTCACAGCTATAAGTGTTTGATGATTCCAAGATTTGAGGATGTGGGGGATATGATGTTTGATTATGCTGATAAAATGAGGTCTAGAAAGCTTGACCACAATGTTGTGCGTGAGTTGACAGCTCAAATGATCATATTACATGATCTTCCATTTCAATGTGTTGAGTGGCGTGATTTTAGGACATTATGTCAATATCTTTCTTTTGGTGAGAATACAGTGATTTCTAGAAATACTATTACTGCTGATATCATGAAAATTTACTTGCTTGAAAAAGAGAAATTGAAACATCAATTGGCTAGAAGTTGAAGTAGAGTGTGTTTGACCTCTGATTGTTGGACTGCTTGCACTACTCGTGGTTATATCACTCTAACAGCTCATTTTATTAATGAGAACTGGAAGTTAAATAACAAGTTATTGAGCTTCTGTCATTTGGAACCTCCACATAGCGATCATGAGCTATCAAGAAAGGTATTTGAATTTTTGAACGAGTAGGGAATAGATAAAAAAAATTTCTCTATTACTTTGGATAATGCTTCCTCTAATTATAGCATGCAAAACTTCTTGAAAAGTCAACTTTGCTTGTCAAATAGTTTATTGTGTAATGGAGACTTCTTTCATATTAGATGTTGTGCACATATTTTGAACCTTATAGTTCAAGAAGGTCTAAATGTAGCAAGTGATGCATTGCACAAAATAAGAGAGAGTGTGAAATATATGAGAGTGTCGGAATCAAGGATGAAACAATTTACTCAATATGTTGAAAAAGTTGGTGGTATTGATAGTAGTGTTGGTTTGCGTTTGGATGTGTCCACTAGGTGGAACTCTATTTATTTGATGCTTGAGAGTGCAATCAAGTATAAGTGTACATTTGTAAGCTTGAGTTTGGATGATGTGAACTACAAACATTGTCCATCTAATGAAGAATGGGTAAGAGAAATAATATGTGTGAATTCTTGGAGCCTTTTTATAAAATTACAAATATGATTTCCGAATCCACATATCCTACATCTAATTTGTATTTTATGCAAATATGGAAGATAGGCCTTTTATTGAAAAATAATATGTTGAGTGAAGATGATGTGATAAGAAATATGGCTTCAAAGATGATGAACAAGTTTGATAAGTATTGGAGTGAGTATAGTACTATTCTTGCATTTGGTTGTGTTTTGGACCCTCGAATGAAATTTCAATTCTTGAAGTATGCTTATTCCAAACTTCATACTAATGTGGCCATAGTAAATGAGAAGTTGAGCAAAGTGAATGATGCTTTGTATAAGCTTTTCTCTCAATACGTCAACAAAAATGCATCAACCTCTTCTATGATGGATGCGAGTACTTCTACTCCAACATATGGAAGGAAGGTTAAAACAAATTTTCCAACCGACTATGATGTAAGTCTTTGTTTAGTTAGTTCTTTAATTTTTTTTTTATTTTTATTCAAAATTGTTGTCATTGTTGCTTTCTACTTAAGTATATATTCTATTACTTTCATTGAAATGTGATAGGACTTTGACGAGGAAGAGAGCCAAGGAAGTTTGTTAGTTGCAAAGAATGAACTTGATCTTTATCTAGAAGAGGCAAAGCTTGTGGGTCACAAGGATTTAGATGTTTTGGAATATTGGAAGGATCGTAGTCTTAGATTTGTTGACCTAGGAAGGATGGCTAGTGATATATTGAGCATTCCACTAACCACAGTGGCATCCGAATCCGCTTTTAGTATTGGTGGCCGTATTTTGAATAAGTATAGAAGTAGTATGGTGTCCAAAAATTTGCAAGCTTTCATATGCACTCGCAATTGGTTACTTGGGTTTTCTCCTGATGGTAAATTTTGTTGCAAGCTCTTATTAATTATATTAGTCCATAAAAATAGTTGCTATAATTTTTTTAATATTAGTTATAATTAATTGTGTTGTGCATGTTAATATGTAGATGTAATTGTTCCATTTGGAGATGCGAAGGTGATTGAAGACACAACCAAATATTATGACAAAAATTTTCCTATTCATGGTTCTCATGCCATTATTTTCGATGAAAAGGAAGAAATAGAATGAAGATTTGAGTTCTCATTATTTTGAAATTATATTTTGTAATATGATGATGATGGGCTCTTGTTGCCTTTTTTTTTGTGATATGATGGGAGTTATTGTATGCATTTGGCTTTTTGTGATGTTACTTAGATGTAGCTAATTAGTTATTGTGTTGGACTATTGGATATATTTGTTTTTTTTTTATATATAAGAGAGCAGAGACATCCCTATTTTTTTTGGATATATAAAAGTTTATTGTGGAATCATAAGGCACAACAGGAAATGTAGAGACATCCCTGTTCTTGTCATCTTCATAGCCTTCTGGATAGCCATGATTGTCAACTCCAGCTTTGGTTCAACCAAGGAAACCCATTAAGGTAAGGATCTTAAAGTTTCCAACTTTATCTGATTGTGCATTGTGTTAATGGAGTTTCTATAATTGGCAAGTAGTGTTTTTTAAATGTGAATTTAAGGCATGAAATGCCATTTCTCAATGGGCTTTCTTCTATAGTGCTTTTTCTTAAGGACATTTTGTAAAGGATGTTTAACTTCAAACAATTTATTATGCATTTCGTTGTGTTTTTTTTCTTCCTAGATGTCCTAGATTTTCTAATTTCCTATTTCTTTCATTTTTCTTTTTTAGGTCTTTAATTAGTATAATTATTCAATAAATAAATCTACAACAAATATTCCTTGCTCAGCAAATGGGTGTTCTTATGCTTCAAATAGCACGAAATTGTCATTAAAGAAAAGATAAGTGTCACATCATTGGATTTTATTTTTTTTTCAATATTAGAAATCCTATCTTTATTGGATCTGTCATTATACGTTTTCCCCCTGTGCACTAATCTTGTTTTTCATTTGGCTGCTGAGGACTGAAAGTCTGAAAGTAAGAAATGGAATTTGATTATATTGTATAGTAACATGAAGCCCTTAATTTTATTATCCTTTTTGTTGTTATGGTTATGTAATTTGTGATCACTGGCACTATGGCTTACCAGGTTTACTTATGGGCTGGACTACAAAGGAAATGTGTGTGGGGACAAGCATGCTGACCTTCGTGATTGGAACTCAGATACTGGCTAAATCCTAATCAGGTTTATCAAAGTGGATTGAAGGATTGCCAATTCAAACTGGCCAATGCACGCAGTATATGCTTGTTAGACTTCCCTATACATTCTGAAGACTCACTTAATTGGGTGTGTGATTATCCTGAAGGGGATATTCGTCTATCAAAGGATGATTGGATTGATAGAAACTAAGATTATTTTGAGTTCCTTACACCAGAAATGAGAAACTCCTTTTTTCAACTTCAAGGCCCTTGTTATCCTGTTAAACTTCTTGATTAAGTTTGAAGTATTGCAGAGAGCATAATACATTAACCAAATATTATGGTAAATAAATGGGCTAGTGGGCTGGCTCGTAGCCTGCATAGAGTCGGGTTGGGCTAATAAAATGTTGGCCTAAAATTTATATAGTCCAATTTAGTCTGGTCCAAAAATGGCTCGGCCAGAGTAAGCCCGGCCCGAACGGGCCGGGTTGGCCCGTTTTGACAGCTCTACCACCAGTATCTATTAACGTCTCGAGGAAATCTTTTCTACATGAATAGTCCTCCCCCGCTGTGCAGGTGTAGCCCTCCACTTTCGCGCCATACCTGCAAAGGACACACCCGAGTTAGACTCCCAAGACCCACTCAAGTCTCCTAACGCCGTCAAGTACTCAAAAGCCCCAGGCCACTATCCTACACCGTCTCTTCACTACTCAACATTTCTTTCCACTAAAGTTTCAAAGAAAAAAATATGTATAAAAAGGGTGAAGATAAGGAGTACCTTGAGTTCTGAAAAAAGGCTCTGGACAGTGAAAAAGCACTGAAGAAGCCTTGAAACTCCAACAATTGCCGCGAAAGATACCAGAAAGTCACCAGAAAAAAAAAGTTCGAGTACAGAAATTTGAAAAAAAGATGCGGGCAAAGAGTGGGGAAGATCCCATTTCACCCCTATTTATAGGCATAGAAAGTCACCACCAACCGCTACTATAAGGGGAATAGTAAGTCATTTCAATGCAAATAGGGTGTTTCGTTCAAAATGACTCATCATGATGACCATTTTTTGAAATTCAAAAGCAGTTCATCATGGCGTTACAAACCCTAAACAATAACATCCACTGCTCTTTGACCACATGTCGTGTCACTTCCCAACATAGGCAACCGAAAGAACAAGGCCCAGAACGTTTGAAACTGAAGCAACGCATGACACCATGAAAGGACACGTAAGTCGAACATCGGACCTTAGCAAAACTACGCAATGAAACAACACTCCAGATCTCAGCCTAAGATTAGGTTGCAGTTGACCCCGCACAACATGAGGGCAACCAATTGTACACCCCGAACCACAGAATGATGATATAAGCAAAGTGATGCAACCCAGATCCCGACCTTACTCACATACGCCAGATTTCCACTATGATACAACACGGACCTCAACCCTTTAAGAGAACATCGCGAGATCTGGCATAGAACATTATGACTCAGATCCTTTTATTAATTGCATGTCGTGTGCTCTAGTTAAACATGTATCTTGACACTTAACTGTCTCATCCAAGCGCTAAACTAGGGGCAGCTGTTTTGAACCATGTATAGGCCCATAGAATTAGAGCAGTTCGACCTGCCAAGCTGACCCCCTAGACGTGTCATGCGCAGGAAGTAACTCATCTTGAAATGTGTGGTCATAATTTGAGAAAATTGTGTGGCTCAAATTTAGCCATACTTATGGCTAAAATTTATGCCACTTGGCATCTCCAAAGACCACATGTCTGGTCCTCCTTCTCCTATAAATACCCTTCCCTTCTCATTTGCAAGACACACCTAAAATTCTCTACTTCTCTAGTCTTTATTTCCTTTGTATCATAATAAGGAAAGTTCTTATAAAATAGAGAGGTTCTGAGAGAGAGTTTGGAGGGTGAATCTGGGTGTAATTGGGTTCTGGGAACTGAGTGAAATACTGAGTGAGCTTGTAATAATCCTTTTTTGTCATAGTGGAATTTTTCTCACTGTTCTTTGGCCGTGGACGTAGGCAAATTGCTGAACCACATTAAATCTCGGTGTCATTTTCTCTATTATTTTTTCTCTAAATGGGCCTTTCGCTGCAACAAACTGGTATCAGAGCTCTCAGATAAAGTGCCAAATTTATAAGAAAATTCTTAGTATGCTCTGTGGTTGCAGTATTGTCTGATCTTCCACATCAGAAAAGAATTATTCTTGTTCCTGGAAAAGTGTGGTAGTGTGAAAGTGCATGTCTAGGAAAGTTCTGGCTAAGGAAAGACTTGGTATTTAAGTGTGTTACAGACACCACCTCTCTTTCCTGGGAACTTACCTGGTGTATCGTTCACGGACTACGGTATTGTTCCAATATACAGTACTGTTCACCTGTACGTCACTATACGGTCATCATAGCGAGTGCTAAATTTGATTTGGAGAAATTCAATGGAGAAAATGATTTCAGTCTCTGGCGGCTGAAGATGAAAGCGCTACTGGTTCATCAAGGCTTAGGCAAAGCCTTGGAAGGTAGAGACAAGCTGCCACAAAGTCTAACCGACATCGAGAAAAGTGAGATCTTGGAAAAAGCACACAGTGCAATTTTGTTATGCTTAGGAGATAAAGTTCTACGAGAAGTGTCAGAAGAAAATACAGCTGCTTCATTATGGCTGAAGCTGGAAAGCCTGTACATGACGAAGTCGCTCACCAATAGACTGTATTTGAAGAAAAGAATATATACTCTTCAAATGCAGGAAGGAAAGCCTATAAAAGAGCACCTGGACGAATTTAACAGAATTATTCTTGATCTAAAGAATATTGATGTTAAAATCGATGACGAAGATCAAGTAATTCTTCTACTATGTTCCCTTCCAAGTTCTTACGAGCACTTTATCGACACCATGATGTATGGTCGAGAAGATTTTACCTTGGAGGAAGTCAAGGATGCGTTGCACTTTAAAGAACTGAAGAAAAGAGTATCAGATTCAAAATCTGAAGGCTCGGGTGAAGGTCTCTTTGTTAGAGGAAGAACAGAGAAACGAGATCAAAATAGTGGCAGAGGCAAATCTAGGTCAAAATCCAAAGCAAAACCTAGAAAATTTAAATGCTTCTACTGTCACAAAGAAGGGCATATAAGAAAAAATTGTCCAGAGTGCAAAGGAAAGGAGAAGATCTCTGAATCTGGAAGTGCGACTATAGCAGATGGCTACGACAGTGCAGATGCTCTCATAGTCTCAGATCATGACTCAAAAGATGAGTGAATTCTTGATTCTGGATGCTCATATCACATTTGTCCCAATAATGATTGGTTTACCACTTACCAACCCTTAGATGGGGGCAAGGTCCTTCTAGGAAATAATGCTTCCTGTAAGGTCGTCGGCATTGGCGCAGTTAGAATCAAGATGTTTGATAGAATCGTGAGGACATTGACGGATGTAAGGCATATTCCAGAATTGAAAAAAAATTTGATTTCCTTGGGAACACTAGATTCAAAAGGTTATAGCTACAAAGGTGAAGGTGGAGCTATAAGAATCTCTAAAGGCGCTCTGATTATGATGAAGGGAAAGAAAGAGAATAGTCTCTATGTGCTACAAGGAAGCACAATTACAGGTACTGCCGCTGTCTCCTCAATAGCTAATTCTGATGTCACCAAGTTATGGCATTTGCGAATGGGGCATGTCAGTGAGAGAGGTCTAGCAGAGTTGAGCAAGCAAGGATTACTCTGTGGTCAACAAGTTAGGAAGATAGATTTCTGTGAACACTGTGTATTCGGAAAACAGTGTCGGATAAAATTCAACACTGCAGTTCATCAAACAAAAGGCACATTAATTATATACATTCTGACTTGTGGGGTCCTTCTCAAGTACCTTCTCACGGTGGTGGCAGATATATGTTAACCTTCATTGATGATTATTCAAGGAAGGTTTGGATCTTCATTTTGAAACATAAAAATGAAGTATTTGTCAAGTTCAAACAGTGGAAAACCTTGATCGAAAAGCAGACTGGAAGGCAGATCAAGCGACTGAGAACTGACAATGGTTTGGAGTTCTGTAGCGGAGAATTTGAAAAGTTTTGCAAGGATAATGGTATCGTCAGACACCATACAGTGAGGCACACTCCACAACAGAATGGACTTGCAGAGCGAATGAACAGAACTTTACTTGAAAGAACCAGATGTATGCTGTCAAATGCTGGGTTACTAAAAGCATTTTGGGCTGAAGCTGTCAATGCATCCTGTTACTTGATCAACAGATGTCCATCAACGGCCATTGGTTTCAAAACTCCAGAAGAGATGTGGTCAGGTACTCCTGCCAATTATGAAAATTGAAGGATATTTGGTTGTCCTGCATATGCTAATATCAAAGAAGGAAAACTTGATGCAAGAGTATTGAAATGCATTTTTCTTGGATATCCTGACGGTGTGAAAGGATATAAGTTATGGTTGCCAGAGAAAAGAAAATGTATTATTAGCAGGGATGTTACCTTTAATGAAGCTGAAATGCTAAAACCTCATAAAGAGTCATCAAATGAAAACAAAGATCCTAATATCTCGAAGAAGGTGGAGCTTGAGGTAGAGTCTTCCAAAGAAACCGTGTTGGATCAAGTTCAAGAAGAAGAAGAACAAACCCCGCTTGAGGATTCAGACACACAACAATTGCAGCACTATCAGTTAGCTAGAGACAAGCAAAGAATAGAGATAAGACCTCCTTCGAGGTATGGCTATGCTGACTTGGTAGCATATGCTCTAAATGTTGCTGATAATATCAACAATTATGAGCCTCAGTCATACCAAGAAGCTATCAGCATCAAAGAAGCTTCCCAGTGGACTGTTGCAATGACAGAAGAAATTGAATCTCTTCATAAGAATCATACTTGGGTTCTTGTTGAAAGGCCGAAGACTCAAAAGATTGTTGGATGCAAATGAGTCTTCAAGAAGAAGGAAGGAATCCCTGGAATTGAAGATGCAAGATTCAAAGCGCGATTAGTGGCTAAAGGTTTTAGACAAAGAGAAGGTATTGATTTCAATGAAGTCTTCTCTCCCGTGGTAAAACATAGCTCTATTCGCATCCTACTTGCCACCGTAGCTCAATTTGATCTAGAACTTGAGCAGCTAGATGTCAAGACAGCATTCTTGCATGGCGAGTTGGAGGAACAAATCTATATGAAGCAGCCTGAGGGATTTGAAGTCCAAGGGAAGGAAGACCATGTTTGCTTATTGAAGAAATCTTTATAAGGCCTAAAACAGTCTCCCAGACAGTGGTACAAGCGGTTTGACACCTTCATGCTTAGAAATGACTACTGCAGAAGTGAGCATGATAGTTGTGTCTACTACAAGAAGCTTGCAGATGAGTCATTCATCTATTTGCTCCTGTATGTTGATGACATGTTGATCGCCTGTAAGAACATGTCTAAAATAAAGAACTTGAAAGCTCAATTGAGCTCAGAGTTTGAAATGAAAGATTTAGGAGCTGCAAAGAAAATTTTAGGAATGGAGATTCACAGGGATAGAAAAGCAGGGATGCTCTTTCTATCACAAAAGAAGTATATTGAGAAAGTGCAAGAACGTTTTGGCATGCAAAATGCTAAACCTATCACTACTCCATTGGCGGCCCATTTCAAACTTTCAGCAGCTTTTTCACCACAAACTGAGGGTGAAAAGAAGGAGATGTCAGATGTACCTTATGCTAGTGTAGTTGGCAGTCTCATGTATGCCATGGTATGCACTAGACCAGATATTGCACAGGCAGTAAGCGTGGTAAGCAGGTATATGGCAAGTCCTGGTAAAGTTCATTGGAAAGCTGTAAAGTGGATTTTGCGCTACCTGAAAGGTACCACGAATATAGGCCTAGTGTATAAAAAAATCAAAGATGTCGGGAGCAAGATCACCGGATACGTTGACTCAGACTATGCCGAAGATCTAGATAAGCAAAGATCACTCACTGGGTATGTCTTTACACTGTGCAGTTGTACTATTAGTTGGAAAGCAACACTACAATCAATTGTTGCTTTGTCTACAACTGAAGCAGAGTACATCGCAACAACAGAAGCTGTAAAGGAAGCTATTTGGGTGAGAGGATTGATTGAAGAGTTGGGTATACAACTGGAAGAAACAACCATCTACTGCGATAGTCAAAGTGCTATACATCTGACAAAGAATCCTATGTATCACGAAAGAACTAAGCATATCGACGTCAGAATGCACTTTATCAGAGATATCATGGAAATAGGAATTGTTAGAGTTGAGAAGATACCCACGGCAGATAACCCGGCAGACATGATGACGAAGCCAGTTCCGACAACCAAGTTCAGACATTGTCTGGACTTAATTAGAGTTCAGAAACTGTAAGGGATATGAAGGGGAGCAGTTCAGAAGAAAAACACTATGCATAATTTCAGCCAAGGTGGAGATTTGAAATGTGTGGTCATAATTTGAGAAAATTGTGTGGCTCAAATTTAGCCACACTTATGGCTAAAATTTATGCCACTTGGCATCTCCAAAGACTACATGTTTGGTCCTCCTTCTCCTATAAATACCCTTCCCTTCTCATTTGCAAGACACACCTAAAATTCTCTACTTCTCTAGTCTTTATTTCTTTTGTATCATAATAAGGAAAGTTCTTATAAAATAGAAAGGTTCTGAGAGAGAGTTTGGAGGGTGAATCTGGGTGTAATTGGGTTCTGGGAACTGAGTGAAACACTGAGTGAACTTGTAATAATCTTTTTTTGTCATAGTGAAATTTTTCTCACTGCTCTCTGGCCGTGGACGTAGGCAAATTGCTGAACCACGTTAAATCTCGGTGTCATTTTCTCTATTATTTTTTCTCTAAATGGGCCTTTCGCTGCAACACATCCATTGAGCCTGTCCCTCCACCCTCGATAGGAAATAGAAGACACTAATTGACTCAGATGGAGAGGACAGAGCATACAGAATAACAATTTCCTACGTACACTATAAGGGGACAACGTACAATACGCATTGAAACATTCAGATCCCCCCCACATTTACACACTCATACGTCTCTATATAAAAGTAAAACAAGAAGACAAATGTATGCATCACTCTCATTACACATTACTCTCTTTTGTGCAGCTACTGATTTTAGCATAGGAGTACCTTTTGTAAGTACTCATTCCCTCGCTCCATTACTACAGTGATGCGCCTTGAGAGGAATTCAATGCATCCTACTTTTTTAAGTAATCTTCATAACCTAGTTTTGAACAATATATATGACATTCTTTTTTTTTTATTTGAAATGATATGACATTGTTGAAACTTTTTTTTTCGACAAGAGACATTGTTGAAACTTAAATGATAGGATATAGCATGAAATTAAATGATATAATATGGTTGAAAATTAGATGATGTGATTTGGTAGAAAAGTTAAATGATATGATATTGTCGAAGATTAAATGAATGGGGAAAAAACTAAATGAAATGGTATAGCCGAAAATTAAATGATGTGATATAGCAGAAAAATCAAATGATATGATATTGTCAAAAATTAAATGACGGGGTAAAAAGTTTATTTTTTTGACATATATGAAATGATAGGGTAAAAAGTTAGATGATAAAATATAGCAAAAACTTAAATGATTTGATACGACTAAAAATTAAATAACGTGATATGGCAAAAAAATTTATATGATGTGTGATGTGATTGGATATGATAAAAAAAATTTAAATGTTTAAAGAAAAGAAAAAAAGCTTTATTGATCCAGTAATAAAATATTATTTATAAGATAAATGAATCTTGATGAAACAATAAGAGAACTGAAATTCAAAAGAACTAACAAAATACATGATACGATTTTGTCTTTGTGTAACCCATTCGAGTAATTCTTTGATTGCTACGAACATGAATTCATGAATAAGGATGTGAACCTTCATTATATGCCAAACAAATTCGTTCCTGGCCATTAAATTGTCCGTTTATCCTTAGTCTCTTTTCTCCACTTCCTTGCCATTTTTATATAATTTTTCCCAAGACCGCCATTTTGGGTTTTAAATCTGACAAGCTTTGTTTCTTTCTTTTTTTTGTCTCCTAACTTTTACCGAGATCATTCTTTCAGGTTTTTTTTTGTCTAACGGGATTTTTTTACTTTTTATTTAGCCATAACATTTTCCATGAACACCCTTTTGGATTTTTGATCTAACAGACATTTTCTTTTTTTACCCTAAAATTTACCTAGATTGTCCTTTTGGATTTTCGATCAAGAACTTGTGTTTTCACTTACTTATGTTTGAACCACACTTTTGTGTTTTTGATTTAGGAGGCTCTTGACTTTTGATTTATTTATTTGTTTATTATTATTATTATTTTGCCTTAATTTTTACCTAGACTAACCTTTTGGATTGTCAATCTAATTAGATTCTTTTTTTTTTTTTTTTACTTCAAGCGAAGTACTTCTTCATTGTATCCAAACTGATTGTACTAGGGAGTTCGTGGTAATTCATGTTAGTTAAAGATCAATGCTCCATCAAAAAATACTTATATTTATATTATTATTTTTTACTTGATTACATAAGAAAAAAATAATATAAGAAGATTCAAATTTTTTTGACAATATATGATTTGTCATAAGTTGGGGGCCACATGCCTCTAGTGTCTTTTGATTTAAAGGATTTTTTTCACCATTAGATCGTCTAAATGAAAGGTTTGAAGATGAAACATTTTGTCAAAAACTGTTGCCATTTTCTTTTGATATAACTAACTATGACAAATGGTTGCCAAGCGCTTCTCCTCCCTCAAATTCAATTGGTCAAATATCATTTTTACTTGCTCCAATTCTTCCAATTCCACCTCCATAATCACCTCAGTGATGGGATTTCTTCCTAAATAGGCGAGACTGCTTCTATGCCATAAACCAAAGAATACGGTGTTGAGATCTTGGAACCATGGCTAATCATTTGGCTCTTCTTCAACATTCAAACAGTATGCTAGTTGCTTTCTGACTTTAACGTGCAAAGGCTGCACCTCTGCTTCTTGATTAAGCTTGTTCATCATAAATAGCTAATGTGGCTAGAGCTTATATGCAAACTTATTCTTATCACGAGTCAAATAATTGAAAAGTGATCTCTTCAAACTTCTTTGTCAAGTCGATCAGATATATACTCATAGTACAACATCTACATGCGTTCCTTGACTCTTCACTTGCTTGGTAATTTACGAGCACTAAATCCTTATAGACCACTAGATGCAAGGGTTTTTTTTTACTTTATGTAGTTCTCATTTTATCCTTATGTGTCCCTCTACTCCACAATTGATTAATAATGAGTTCAAGAACATGGTTTTAGGTCTTCCTTTGATAAGAAAATAAAGAGAATAGATTTTATCATATCCATAATTTGTTACATGTGTGCATGTATTATATAAAATTTAAAATTATTAATTTTCTCATTAAAACAATTCAAAGAATTTTCTCATCAACAAATATCAATATTGCACTTTATTCTCTAAAATGCATTATTTACTATTCAAAGAATATAACCCCATATTGAGATGTGGTGTGTCAGGCTAACTAATGTAATTTTTCAGTAAATCCATTTCTCCCGACATTTGAGCCCTTGCCCTAATAGAAGCATTTAGAGTTTCGAAGACTGAAACAAAACATAAGAGATTACTGATTCCAACGTTCTTTCTTATCTAAGATTCCAACTTCACTATTGAAGAATCATTAACAATGAATCAAATAACCTCTGTCAATTCTTATTCTTATCTATTAAAAATTCCAAATATATCATACTACATGAATATAAATGATTGCGTCTTATAAATAAACTTTGTTTTGGGAGTCTACATACAACTCACTTAAAATTAAAGGGGCCTCTTTTTATTTTTTTTTTTGCTATATATATATATATATATATATATATATATATATATATATATATATATATTAATGATTGCTTCACTTATTTTAGAAGTATGAGCTTGTTAAACTTAATTCATTGAATAATTTTTTGTAAATATTAAAGTATAATAAAATTAATCTCATACAATTTTAAAGCTAGTTGATACTTCATCACACCACTATATTTTAACATATAATATTTTTTAAAATATAAATAAATATCAACTAATAAATTACACATCTATAAATGTCCCATTTATTTAAAACTTTTTATGCATAATCATAAAGAAAATATTATATAATTCAACCGTTGAATTTATTAAATTTACATTCTATACAAAAGGTAGTTCACCAAATGTAAGTGTGTTAATTAAGACTTACTATGTCCTCTCTAAAATATTGATGCATGCTTTTGTGGTTGTTGTGAAAGAACAAGGTAATAATGCCATTGGAATAAGTTAGGTGATCCATCTGAAGACTATGATTTAGTCTATTTTTGACTTACATAGACCTGATTTATTTAGCAAATAAGTCAAATTTAAAATTTTTAAAAAGTCTATTTAACTATGTAAGTTAAGATTTATATTTTTAAAAAGTCTATGTGTTTAATATCTATATATATAATTAAGAACTTATAATATTTACGTATTTTATTAATATATATTATATATTAGTATAATATATTTATTTTATATAAAATATAATAATTTTATTAAATGTTATATTTATTTAAAAATTTAAAAATTTAAGTTTTTTAACCTATATGAATATTTTCATATAATGTAGACATTTAAATAAGTTTTTACATCAGATCTTTTTTTATGCTTTTATAAATAAGTTAGACTAAGCTCTAAAAAAAAGTATATGACAAATAATAAGTCAAACTCAAACTAACAAATAAAAAGTCAGACTTAAGCCGACACAATACAAAATAAGTTTAAGTCTATTTAGGCAAAACATAACTTAACCTAACTAATTTTCTACCCATATTTATAAGGGGTTCTAATTAGTTGAAAATCATTTATCTCCGTTGTCTATTTCCTTTTCCCTGTCTTTTAGAAAATATTGTACACATTATTATTTAAAAACTATTAAACTTTTGATGCCATTATTTTTAAAACAATGATGTGTACAATATTTTTCAAATGACATAATTTAAGTGGAGAGATAGAGAATGAGATAATGAAGGGGTACAGATAATTTTCATCCCTAATCAGCGTGATGAGCATCCACTATTTTAATCCCTAATTTAAATTAACGCTCAGTTATATTTAGAAGCACGTATAGGCCTGAAAAGATTCTTTTATTCTCATCAGCTCCTGTAAACAACTATAGCTAGCGTTGAAGGACTAACTAATGCAATGTGGGAATATAACTTTGTTCAGCCTTCTTGACAATTGGTGCACGCTGTCTAACGATTTTCAAAGATGGTGTGTAAAAAGGAGATTATCAGAATATATTTTCCCTTTGCATCAAAACTCTGCTTTCTTTTCTTAAGTTCATCCATATCCTACGAGACTTGTTATTCCCATTTCATCACGGGTTTAGATACCATTCCTGTCTGAAAGGTTGTAACATCACTTGGTTTAGTTGAAAGAAATGCTACATAAATATCTCTCTTTATATATAGAAGAATTGATACTCTTTTTCAATACCATTAGTTGTGCCTATGTGTAAAAGTACTATTAATTACTATATATATAACTCGAACTTAATTGATTACAAAATATTATCATTTAGGAGATGCAAATGGCGCAGAGGAATATATTCTATGGCTGGTTTCTTCATTAGTTGTCCTTCTTTTCCTTCTTTATATCTACCATGGCTTCCTTACTAGGAAAAGTTTTCGGCTCGGAAATCTCCAACTTTATATACCGCTGTTTTCTCTATCAAGGACGTAACAACAGCATCAATAAGAACTTCAACATGCCGAAGGGTCGACCAATTTCCTTACAGGTTTGCTTTCAATTTGATTTGTTTTTCTCCATTCTCTTGAAAGTGGCATAGCATATAGGGAAAGAGAACTAATATTTCCTCCTTACGTTGTTTCAGTCTTGCTCCATCTATCAGCAGTATAATCCCTTTTTAAAAAAAAAATATTCGTAATTTCAGCTCATGCCGTTGGATTTTATTCATAATAAATTTTGGAATGATCATTGAAACTGAAAATGAAGTTTTATTTGTATATGTATGTCAGTGAGATTTCCACTTGTAAAGATATAATATTGGTATAAGGGAGACGTACGCCGTATATATGTATATATGAACATCTCCTTTTGATAAAAAGTGAAGTAAAAATAAAAAGTTATATGACGCCAATGAACTTGTTAAAGACGGAATAGAAGAGTGAACAAAAGTAACTTTTCGTGTGAGTACATATGAGAATCTATGAAAATCACCATTAATCAAAAACATAATTTGGCATTGTGTAGTTTAAGTTTTATTTTGAGAGATTATTTCTGTACCCATCTTTTCCTGAACAATAGTATTTTGATTAGTTGTTGTTTATAAATCAGTAATTAATAATATTTAACAAAATATACGGATACCCTTAAAGAAAAACTCCCTTCATTTTTTTATAGCCGCCGCCTGAAATTATAGAGGTTCTAAAAAAAGAACGAGAACACAAAATATATATGACAAATTGACAATAGTTATGAAAAGCTTTCATGCAAACTGAAACGGCATATCTGATACATGTTCGTTTCAGACTGTTGAGCTGAAAGTAAGGATGTGCTGCACAGGTTGCGAGAGAGTTGTTAAAAATGCCATTTACAAGCTCAAAGGTATGTCTATCTTTTTATCTCTTTGGCATAATTAATAGAAATAATAATCAATAAACCATTCAATAAAAGGGATCCATTGGCATAAAATCCTCCCTCTCTTAAAATAAAAAGAAAAAAGAAAGAAAAAACTAATGATCAATTCCTATTTTGATGACATATGACTGTTTTATACACGCTATATAATCATGCTCATTCATTACGTATGCTTTATCATATATTAATTTATAATGTAATAAATTTTGAGATTGAATCTTTCTAGTTTATATTTGAGTTTAATCTTGATGTATTGTGTAAAGTTTTATCATATATTAATTTATAATATAATAAATTTTATTTACTATCAACCAATTATATATCCCTATATATGTGATTTTTGATATAATTATTGTGAGTATAACAATGCATGATTGAATGATAATATAAAAAAATTTTACACCGAAATGATATATTGAAAAGGAAAATGATGCTCACATCATTTTTTGTGATACACTTATTTTCACACTCTTTTTGAAGGGTTGTGATAAGTGAGATAAAGTAATAAAAAAGTGATATGATTGATGGTATGAAGAGAAGCGTAAAAGGTGACGTGAGAGAAAAAAGTAGTAAGGAAATCATAATTGTATTGAAAATGTGCTTGATATATATCAAAATTATGTTTTATATTCATTTTTCTTAGAAAAAATAATATATCAAGAAAACAAATTATATGTAAAAAAAATCTTCGAAATAATTTATAATCAAGAAATAAAAAGTAATTTCATCAATTAATAATTTAAGTTTCTAACCGTCCAATAGGCAACTTCTTAAATTACCGGAAAAAAAATCACAACTGACAAGAAAAAATCATCTTTAAAATATAAAAATATAAAAGATTATGTGGTCGTAACTCATGTTTGAAATCATCTTCTTTCAAGCCACTTTCCTCTCTCCTATCCATGTGCTTGTAGGTGTAACGCACAAGTTTCCCCCCAAAAGAAAAAAACTA
The DNA here is from genome assembly GCA_029884595.1 of Ormosia semicastrata. NCBI lineage: Eukaryota > Viridiplantae > Streptophyta > Magnoliopsida > Fabales > Fabaceae > Ormosia > Ormosia semicastrata. Next base: position 43,319,586 of record JAQQTO010000059.1, read on the forward strand.
AACCTCAAATTTTTTTTACAGATAAATGATATTCTTACAACCTTAAAAAGAAGTATATCACTATTTATATCATTTTTAAGAGTTGTGATTAAATAAGAGAAAGTGATAGAAAAAAATAAGTATAATTAATGATATTAAAGAAAACGTAAAAAAAAAAGTATATACACTATTTGTGGTAAGAATATTAGAGATGTTTTTTAGAGGGTAGAGTTGACTGTCCTTGTATTTTATAACAAGCAAAACGTTTCTTAAGAAAAGCATGACATTCATGTTAAATATATATATATATATATATACAGGCATGCATGTTCTTGTTTCCCTCTTACAAACAATATTTCACATATATATCAAGAAATTGAACTGTTAGCTAAATGATATAATATGTGATCCATATATGTAATGTTTATATGTTGTTTGATAGGCATCGATTCAGTGGAGGTGGACTTGGAGATGGAAAGGGTCACAGTTGTTGGGTACGTTGACAAGAACAAGGTGCTTAAGGCCGTACGAAGGGCAGGAAAAAGGGCCGAATTCTGGCCTTACCCAAATCCGCCACTCTACTTCACATCTGCCAACCATTACTTCAAAGATACCACCAATGAGTATAAAGAGAGCTACAACTACTACAGACATGGCTACAATCTTGCAGACAGGCATGGGACAGTTCCAGTGTCTCAGCGTGGAGATGACAAAGTTAGTAACATGTTCAATGATGATAATGTCCATGCTTGCTCTCTCATGTAACTTAAACCGTGTTATATGTATTGCTAATCGTGAAAACTTTTATCACAATATGTAAATATTGTGAAAACTTTTATCACAATATGTAACTTGAGCAAAGTTATATGTCTTATGAAACGTGGCTTTGTGCCTTTGTGAATTTGATTTTCGTAATTTACTAAGTTAACATCTGTGTAAGACGCACATAATAATATAAATTATACATAGAATGAATAAAATAAATCATAAATAAAAATAAGACAATACCTCATATCAACATCAAGATTTAATAAACTTAAGATCAAGGTGAAAACTACAGCATACCTAAAATCTTATGCTTCCACAACTAGAGAAAGGTGCATGAGAAAGAGATAACGATCACAATAAAATTGAAAATTGCAGGAGAGAGAACAAATAGGCTAATTGAGTTTTTTCATTATGAGAATAAGCAATATGGCGCCGTTCACTGTGCACCCCTTAAAATAGGGTGCATCGGTGGTCATTCAATTTAAAACCGTTGGATTGAATGCATTTGTAATCGACGGATGTTAGTGACTGCTTTTTGCTACCTGCTCAGCAGGTAAATGTGTGAATTTGCACTCCAAAAGGCAAAATCAGGAATAGAAAGTTACAATTAAATCCTAGAAATATCATCTCATCTCCTTCAACCATTAATCATCTCTTTATCCTTCAGCAATCAATCTGAGGTCGCACCACCAATCTTTTTCAGCGGAACTACGTATCGTGATACGTCCTGGATGATTCTTGCAAGCTTTGGAATTGGTTGCATTTTTTAGTTCTGGAAAATTGGAAAGGCCATGCGCATAGAGGTATCATGTTTTTTCAGCTATCCAAACATTTCTTATTCCTTGTCAAGTCCATTGAGCCTAGAAAGTGTTCTTTCTCATACCCCCCATCAAAATTTGTACTTGAGGAACCATGAGAACCTAATTTAAAGAAAGTGGTTCTTGTTTACCAAGTGTTAGCAAAGAAAAAAGAAAGAAAGAGAAAAAAAAAAGAGAAAAGAAAAAGAAATGAGAGAAAGATAATAAAAAAAAATATTATCATGAAAAGCAGGTCATCAAGTTAAGAAAAGAAAAAGGCATAGCATCATGAACAAAGTCATACATATTCGCCTGGAAATGAGACCACATGTACTCAAAAGGAAATTCTCATTAGGACTCAACATCAGTTTTTGAGCCATCAAATCCTTTCCTTCATTAGCCACATTCTTACCCTAGATCCAGTTACAACTCTTTATATCCTCTTGATGAATGAATGCAGTGCAAAACTTGTCGGAAAATAGGAATTGAAGAAGGTGAAGAAAGGAAGGTGGGGATCACAAATGAATTTTAGGCCTTATATCCTTTTGTTCTGGAAAATGTTTTTACCCTAAGTCACGTTACAAGCATGAAAAGTCCTTATTGAGGCTTAGTTTTCTTAAGATATACACTGAGACAACTTTTTCCAAAAAAGATAAAAGAAAAAATTAATAAATGGGGCAACAGATTGACTGCCAAAAAACCTTGCCAGGCCATATGAAAAGTCTTGAAAAGGAATATCTTATGCTAATTCTTCTTGCATTAGACTCTATCCTCCTTTGTCTTTGTAGCATGCTTTTCCGTCCATTTCACTATCATAACTTTCTAATCCACCATTTCACCGTCTCAAGAAACATTTCCTTCACATTCCCACAATTGCATGATCATTATATTAATATATCCATTTAAAGAGTGAGTGAATCTAATAAAATGTGCAAAACAAGCATTTACTTACAAGGGAATCAATGAGAAAGATTGGAGTGTAGAGCATTAGCTATGACATGCTTGTCACCAAAAGTTAGGACAGTTGAAGTTGCAAGAGAAAAGTTTAAAAAATGGGGCAAATTTTAGGTTGTGTTGTACCAAGGTTTGTTCATCTCATCAATGATATACAAACTGGGACAATTTTTAGAAGTTTGTGGAAGGAAATAGCAATTATGATAGCTAGGTGGGGAAACACTCAAAAGTGGGGTTGAAAAAATGTTTAACAAGCTGGGTAGGGCAAAAAAAGAAAAAGAAAAATTTTATTTGAAGGAAAAATCTCTTTGCTTGAATAAATAAAATTCCGTTAATTTCATGCTCAAGTTTCATGAAGCATTGTATATCATATCACGTGCTCTCGCATCAACAAATCATTCATTATGATACATATCCATAGCATATTCATATCATATCATGCACAATCACACAAACCCTTTTCACACATCCTTGTTAGATGTTAGTGCAAGGCCACTGAGTTTATCAAATCAAGTGAATTTCTTTATGTCTCGATACTGGGCTATCGAGCAACCTTCTCAAAAATCTTGGTACAGGGTTACCTATTGTCAACTGTAAAACCTGAAATGAAACCTGCAATTAAATGAGACAATAAAATTGTGAAACTTATAGCATGCAAAGCACTGTCCTCAAGGATTATTTCGATATAAACGAAAATCCCCCAGGGTACTGCAGGCTCTTCCTGTTTGACAGGGTTTCAAGAACTGCAAGAAATTTTAAATTACGTAACTCAATAGAGAGAGAGAATAGAAGTAGAAATCTCAAGAAGAGGAAGTTTTTCAAAAACAAAACTTAATAGAAGGATAGTATTTATAGAAAACAGATTTTGGTCGTTAGAATATGACAGCTGGAATATGACTGTTGGAATATGTACATTGGAATATGACTGTTAGAATATGTCTGTTAGAATATGACTGTTGGAATATGACCATTGGAATATGACCAATGGAATATGTCCGTTGGAATATGACCAGGTCAAGACTAAATCATTTTTAAATCTCTTCAAAGACTTACTTTCAACCAATGTAGGATATTTATTCTATTGAAATAAAGCACTTTTCACAACAATCCCCCACATATTTCAAAAGAATATTAAATAAAATCAATAACTTAAAAACAGAATTTGGGTTACATCATGAGTGCAAACGTTTCGAATATGGTGTCTTCTGGACTATGAACCAGACCTAGATAAATAGGATTTTAACTTACAATGTAATTGATGAAGTTTAAACTTCTATGAACCAAAATATTTTTTGTGTAAATTAGAATCCCACTTGATCACATTTACACCATCATTTATCTCTTACTGTTAACGCAGTTTTGCACTTTTCGGCCATGTGCGTGCCTGGTTGTTCATGAGTGCTCTAGAGACTATGTCATTTTCTCATAGGAGCGGCCCCACTCCACACTCATATAGGTGATTTCATCAAGTGTATACTGCACTTTATACACCACCCGTAAGGGATATGAAATTCATTAAAAGCATTTAGCTTATCTTCTTAATAAATGCAGTCTAGCACTTCTCATGCTTCTCACATCATAGGAAATGACAAACAAAGTGCTAGCAGTACTAATAAGTGACTTGTTATTACCCATATGAACTTTTTTCATGGGATCTCCACTCATAGAAGTTGGGTTACCATCACTGTCAATTTCAAATTAGTTTAAGTCTCATTTCCCTTGATGTGGTATTTATTAATTTTCTACACAAAGATTTTGTCAAAGGATTGACCAAATTTCCTTATGACTTCATATAATTAATGGATTTAATTCTATCTTTTAGCATATGCTTCACGGAATTATGACGTATACATATATGTCACTATTTCATTATACACATTTTGTTTGCTTTTGTTAGTCATGGCAACCATCATCCAAGAAGGGGGTGAATTGGATGATTACAAATTTTAATGCAACTTTGACAAATTACACATTTTGAATCATTCAATTAATAAATGCAGTGGAATATGCACAACAAAAGTATAACTATTATAGATTACTCAATTACAACTTGAGATATAGGATAAATCAAGTAAATAAGCTAAATATCAAGTTCAACTCAAGCATATATAATTAAAAGCGCAAATGTAAAGAGATAGAGTTGAGAAGAGCAAACACTGAGATTTATCCTGGTTCAGCCACCAACCACTTGTAGCCTACGTCTGTAACACCCCAGATTTTGGCTATTTTACAGTAATGACTAAATTGTACTATTTTGTGTTTCTTGTATGATATAAAATTATTTTGACTATTCTGAAACTATTTTTGATCGTTCTGTGAGATTTGCTCTGGGTCAGAAAAATAATAATTTTCGGGCCGTGAAAAATCTTATTTGATTTATTTGGAGATGGGGGATCTTACTAAACCTAAATCTGTGAGACACGAAATCAAATCTTTTAATTTTTAAAATTTATCTATGAAACAAAAATATTTCATGGGAAAATATCCACTGTTTTATGAACAACAGTTTCTGTTACCAAGTAATGGACCCGGTATATTTTATTTGTTAGAAAATAGATTAAGAATAATTTTTGTAATCTATTTTAAAATGAACCAATAGAAATGAGTCTACATTAGTGGTTAGACTCTTTCTAGACCAATAGAAAATGATCAATATAAATGGTTGGACTAGTTGCTAAGTAACTAGGATAATTAACTAAGTTACTCTAAATAGTTTAATTTGTAACTAAATAGCCTAACCTAAATAGCTTACTATCTAATTAAGATGTAACTAAAACCGAATTGAAGTCAAACCTAGTTACTAATCTCCTAGAGCCACATGACCATGAAGGCCTTTCTACCATGTTCTAGGTTCATCTAAATGACCACTTGATAACTATTGTGTGACCTAAGCCATGTGCACACCATGTGAGACCATGTGAGTGAATTTCTATCACATTAAGTTACTCTCCATGCAACCATACGACTGCACACTTCAATATAGTTATCCAATTTCATTTTTCACTTCACTTTGTGACAAGCCTTCATTTTTTTCTCTCAAATATTCAAGAACACTCAAGAACACCCAACTACTTTTCTTCTCTTTTCCTTGTTGAACCCCACGGCCCCAACCTCCAAACCCTACCTCTCCACTTCTACAATTTCATATCTTCCTACTTTCTAAAGCTAAACCTCATTCTCTAAACACTTTTCTTTTAGTAAGTTTTATCAAAATCCTACTCTAAGTGCATCAAAAACCAAGCTTTAGCTTACTACTCTATAGGTAATCTTTTGATTCTTTGATCCTAAGATGGATTTTTGATTTTCTAGACCATGATTGATCCATGGTTCTTTGTTCTTAAGCTTTGTTTATGACTTTATAATTTGTTCAAGATTTTTAGGGATTTTTGTTTGAAGCTCACGAATTCAAGAGGAAGGAGGACATGAAGCTTTTGTCTCCCTTGAGGTAAGAGGAAGATTAACCTCATCAACTATGTGTTGGTGGTGAGGAAATGAGTTGTTTGTGGTGAAAAATCCATAAGGATTTATTCACTTAATTTTTTACGCTTTCTTTGTTTGTGTTTGTTATGCTTTTGGCTTTGAAAATATGATTGCATGTGTATTTGTATGCTTATAGCTTTGATAATATGCTTGTATGTGGGATTTGGAAAGCATGCAAATTTATGTGCAATATAAGATGTGAATCACATGAAAGATCTGTTGTATGAAGGTCCCAAAGGACCTATGAGGCACACGGCCTCTACACTTCAAAAGGAACCTAGGGTTCTAAATTTTTTTCCTAACCAAGGAGTAAATGATTTGATGACAAGAAAAATAAATTAAGTGTTTTTGTAAGGAATAAATGCTAAAAAAAACTAAATAATGGGTTATGAAACCCTAAATGGATTTTGGTCAACATGCTATTTTTCATAACTTAGATCAAAAATTATTTTACTAAGTGTAGACTTAGGTGTTTAAATGAAAAGGAAATTATTTTGGTAGGATTTGAACCTAAAATCAAAGCAATATACTTTTTAGAATAAAAATTGACATAATTAAATAATTAAGTTATGAAATGAAAATAAATGTCAATACTTGAAATTTTCTAACATATAGCTCACCCTATGTGTTTTGAAGCGCGTTAGAAAATTTGAGCTATAATATCTTAAGTAAATCAAAGAAACACAATTTTCTGGGAAACAGTAGAAATACTGATATTTAGAGGGATTATATTGTAAATATTATCTAAAGAGAGACTATTTTGCAAATATTATTTGAGGAGGGACTATTATGAAAATATTATTTAAACAAAGATTATTATGTAAATATTATTTAATGAGAAACTATTATGCAAATAATAGAAATAAAATCAAATTTTTGAGAAAAATATTATTTTTGGTTTAAATATGTTAGAAACATTTTACGTAATTGAAAATACGTCAAAAAATATTTATGCGATTTAGAAAATGTTGAAAAATCCTTACGCAATTTAAAAACATAGGAAATATGTTCTGTGATTTCAAAAATGTGATAATATCGCTACGCAATTGAGCGTAAACAGCAGTTTACTGTCGGGCAGTTGTGGTGGGCCCAGTTGTGTTGGATATTTATACCGCCAAGACATGGTGGGAATATATGAAATATTGTGAAAATAATAATTGTAGGTGTGTTTGAATCATATACCATGCATAGAAAAACGTATTTGCTTGTTTGGTTAAGGCTGTATGCTTAGGAGATGAATGTTGACCTTGGGGGTATCGGGGTGCGAGTATTTCACAATGGATAGTTAGTAGCTCTTCTGTCTGTGGGGCAAACCGATACAAATGCACCGATGAGTCAGACTGAGACACTGTCCTATATTGTGATCTGGTGCAGAATGTCTTGTCAAATGTCTGATGTGCACTTTTGACAAAATTGATATATTATAGCACTTTTGGCCACAGCAACCGAGTGACAGACATGTCTTCTAGATCTTCTCTCTGAAACTTTATTTAGCTCCATGGAGTAGGAATTAGTCGTTATACATATACATTGTGGGTCAGCATATTGATTGGTTATTTAAGTTTGTTTAAATTATTATCTGTGATATGACAATATGATTTAATGTTTTAATATTGTATGCTGTTTATTTGCTGTCGTTTCTTTTACTACCACACTGGTATAGATGTAGGGGATCTCACCTCGTTGTTATGTTATATCTGTTTCATTGTATATGTTTATTGAAGACCGAGGGAATGAGGAGGCAAGGGACCCTGTTTATCTTCAGTAGCAATTTTCTTTATTTGTTAATATGGCGACAAGACGACAAGTCTTAGGTTTTGTTAGGGTTCAGTTCCACGGGGGAGCTAACGCCTGGAGGTTTGACTATTATAATGAGAGGTTTGTCTACACCGGGGACTTGACTATGAGCTTAAGTGGAACCCTGGATGGGATTTCCTTGTTGACTCAACATGCAACTGTGCGTTTGGAATTCACGATACCTATTCGTGAACTCTGGGGTGGAGTTGTGTCTGTCTATACACCCCAAGAGAATTCTGTAGTATCATCGACAAGAACCCCTATGAGGCGTCTGTATCCATCTGGGTTCCTCGATGATAATGTAGAGGAGGAGGAGGATCCTTCCGAGGAACCAAATCCTTAGGTTTGTTTACAGAGTACCGCCTAGTAGTTAGGTTTGTATTTTACTTTTGGAAACAAGGTTGTATTTATGTAAATTATTTGGACAAGTTTTATAATATGATGTAAATATATATTTTGGTGTGTTTATTACAAGTCTTACTAATGTTTTAATTCAGTTTATCTTATTATTATTTTTATTCCGCAAACGAAGTTTTTAAAATTGACATTTTTACAAGATTAATTCTTTTACAACTTAGGTAAGTTATGTTGGAATCAGTCTTAAATGTGATACCCTATGATGGGTGTTACAACGTCCAGTCCCCAAGCTTAACTTGAGATTTTATTCACTATCTCTTAAACTTCACGGGTGCTAGGAAAACCTTTGTATATGCAACAGCACTCCTCAGACCTTGGGATACCTCACCCTTGTGCTAGAGTCTCTAATTCTTCAAGCTTTACATGTGCTTGATGACCTTTATAATCAAGAGCACTCACAACACCTTTGGGATACCTCACCCTTTGTGTTTGAGTCTCACTACAAGTGATACCTCACCATTTTCTCTCTTGAGGGATACCTCACCCTCTTACAATGATTTCAAGATGAAGAGAAAAAATAGAAACTCTCACAAGAGAAGATATACAACTTGAAGAATAAAGTATGGATAGTAAGAAAACTCTCTCAACAGTGTGTAATACAAGTTGAAACTTAATGGGTATAAAAGATTCACACTTTAAAGCTCAAAATATGATTTTGATTATTTAAGGATCAAACTAAGTGTTCAAGAGTTTCTCCAAGTGTAAATGCTTCAATCTACACTTATTTATAGAGCCCAAATGATAAAATAGCCGTTGGTAGTATTTAATAATAATTTTTTATGAAAACTAATCGTTTATAGCCGTTGGGAATGTTTTTGGGCACTTGGTAATCAATTACACACTTTTGGTAATCGATTACATGGCTTCTGCCAAAGTGGTAATCGATTACAGGACTTGTGTAATCGATTACAGCATTTCTGATTTTCAAAACTGATTTAAAAAGGTCATAACTTCTTCATTTCTTATCCGATTAAAGCGAATGACCATTCATTGAAAAGATATTTGAGTCTATTTTCATATGAAAGAGTTTCAAAACTAAACTCAAAGTATTTTGAAATATATGATCAAATTAGTAACTAAAGGTCAGTTTTGCAAAACTCAAACTTGACTATTTTTGAAAACTGACTTTAAATGGTCATAACTTCTTCATTTCTTATCCATTTAAAACAAATGACACTCATCGCAAAGATCTTTGAGTTTATTTTCATATGAAAGAAGTTTTACAACAAAACTCAAAGTAGTTTGAAAATTATAATCAAAAGAGTAACTAAATATCAGTTTTACAAAACACAAACTTGACTAATTTTCACAAATTTGAAATACCACCAAGGCTAGCTTTCCAAAAATATTTTGTTGAGCATTTAAGCATTTTAGAAACACTTGTAAATATGTTTAAAACTTATTTGAGCTTAGTGTGATTCTCATTTACCTTTACACAAGATCTAAGTCCTATAAGCTATTCTTGAAGATGTTGGACTTGATCTTTTGCTACCATCAATTCTTGATGTAATCCAAGCTTCCAAAGAAAATATTCTCTTCAAAACTTACAAATGCTTGGAACACCTTTTCATTCTCATCCTTCTTGAGTTGAACATAGTTGTGATCTTTTTACTTTCTTGTTGCAATGCTCGTTCTTGTACTTGGACTATCCTACAAAGTATTACTCACTTAAACAAATATAATTAGTCCAAAATCATAACTCAATATCTTCATATGCATGATTCATAAATATATAACTCTAGTTAGTCTAACATGCATATAAGACTTTCATAGATACGTCCAAATAAGACATTTATCAATTACTACTAGATATGCTCTATGTAGGATGCAACAAAGAATATTTTGCACATTTTCATTTAAGTAGAATCAAATCCAATATTAATTCATTAAGACTTATATAAAGCATTATTGGATATATTATATGAAGAATGTTACATATATCTCATTGCATGATTATTAAGTGAAATATAATTAGATAAAGTACATAATCATGCATGATTCAATATATCCCATTAAGCACATCTATGTAACATGATCAACATTCTTTTGTGATGCATTTGTCATTTATTAAGTACAACTATAAAGCATAAGCATCATTCTTTTTGTCTTGTATTTGTTATCATCAAAATTTAACATATTAAATCATTGGAGTAAACTTATTTCCACAGCTCTTACTATTTGCCATTTTGGCTATCACAAACTCTGAAGAACCTATGTCTTCAGGTTTCTTCCATAAAAGGAATATTTGCTAATAAATTTCTTAGTCACTCAGCCTCAGATCCTACCAAATTAATAAACTCGGCCTCTATTGTAGATCTGGTTATACAGGTTTGTTTGGATGACTTCCAAGCGACATCACCTCCATTAAGGCTAAAAATAAACTCACTTGTGGATTTAGTCTCATTTGAATTAGTGATTTATTTAGCATTATGATCATCATGTCCACATCTCAAATTCAACACCATGGCTCTTGGTCTATAGTCTCATCTAATCTCATAGTGCAATAGGGACATGGAATTCATTCATGCAAGTATCATCAAATACTTGATCATGTACATCTAGATCATGGTTATCATACTTTATACATATATAACTATGCATGTCATATAACTAAGTTAATAGTAACTCAAAGATAACAATGATATATGAGATACAATGTAAGACATTATATGAAGCACTCAATGCTCTATTTAATTTTCAAACTCTACATAAACCATTATAAGGATTATGTGTGTATTTACTCAATCAATTTATAACACAATCAATTTAAAACACATGCAAAAATAAGTACATAAATGTTACCAATATTTGAGCATATTCAAATTGTGATGCACCATTACTAGATCATATTCTAGACTCAGTAGCATTTTAACTCACTTCTAATATCATTAAATCATGATTTTGAATTTAAAACAACTTCAACATAAAAACAGATTTATCGGAAAGAGACATAAAAAAATTGTCTTTCTAAAAAAATATTGCACACAATTAGAAGCACCACAATGTCTCTTCCTTGGTTCAGGTAAAGAATTTTAGTTAGACACTCCCACACTTTAAGATATTTATATCAAGTTATAAATTAACACAACAAACTACTAGTATAATATCATTTCCTCATTAAAACCCCACATATAGAGAGAACAACATATTGATGAAAAACATGTAACCACTTGTAGCATGAAAACATCATGAAGCTTGCTCTGGAACTAACAAAGAACTCAAACTGAGACTCACTATACATATAGAGCACCCATGCATGAAAACATGTTCAATGCATACTTGCATTCCAATCAACAATCAACAACTGTTAAAAAAGAATATAGCACCTAGCAACACTAAATATAATAGACATCCAACATTCCATCAAACAAACCAGATTTCTTCTCCAACATTAGCTATATCAGCACATGAACTTGTAAAACAATCAAAAGAAAAGAAAAATCCCACAACTCCAAACATGAACAGTTGAGACAAGTTTACACACCTCAAATTATTCTTCTTCTGAAGCTTGTCAAGGATCAATTCCAATGTCCTCTTATCAGGTAGGGGAATCCCAGATGGAAACTTTGAAGGAGTTCTTGAAACAGAGTGGAGCCCTTTGGAATCCACTTTTCTACCCTTTTCCTCATATTGATCTCCGTCTTCGTCATCGTGTTCATGTCCCTTTGCATCCTCATTCCCTTCTTCTTCTTCCTCACGATCTGACCCATCTATCTTTGTTTTCTCTTTCTAAAACCCTGTTTTGCACCAAACGCGACCTGTAGAACAGTACGACATCGTTTGCCCTCGGAGCTTCGACTAGCAGTTGAGGTTTTAGAGCTACAAACGACACAACACTAGTAGCAGCAGCTACTGCTCCAGCATTCTCGGATCCACCGTTATGAGTGTCTGGACCGGCGAGTTGAGTAAGAAAGAGGCGGTTCCATGTGGAGAGATCGTAGGCCACAAGCACACCATACCAATTTTCCATAAACCATGAGAACCTGATTCCTTGGGTGGTCGATGGCGATACCCAGCAACGCATTTCCGGCCAAGTTCAATTCCTTCGCCACTGTCACCTCCTCTAATGGTGCCCCCAGCAAGTCTTGCTCCTGCACCAGAATCAAACCGAGACTGCCTTCAAAGAAATAGATGATGAAGCGTCGGTGATGGGCGTTCCATTTGACGCACTCTTTGAGCAAGCCAGTGCTGTGGTAGTAGAAGACATGGGTGGCGGGTTGGGCTCATTCCAGGGAGATGATGATGCAGATAGGCATAGCTTAGAGCAGCAGCAGTAAGGCTAGAAATTTAGGTGAATAGAGCGACAAGAGGGCCATTGAAGGTAAACAACAGAAAGTTTTCAAAGAGAAACAGAGAGAGATGAAAGACAAAAGTTATTAGATATTAAGAGATAGAAAAGAAAGCAGGAGAAAATGAAAAAAGAGTTAGGAACAGTAAATATAACAAAAAATAAACGAATGAGTAAAATTAAATATTACATGGATAGTATTGACACGCAACAATAATCCTTGAGATTATTATCAACCGTGAAGCCTGAAGCAAAACCTGCAATTAAATGAGACAGCAAAATCGTGAAACCTATAGCGTGCAAAGCACTGCCGTCAAGGATTATGTCGGTATAAACGAAAATCCCCCAAGGTACTGCAGGCTCTTCCTGTTTAACAGGGCTTCAAGAACTGCAAGAAATTTTAAATCACGTAACCCAATAGAGAGAGAGAATAGAAGTAGAAATCTCAAGAAGAGGAAGTTTTTTGAAAACAAAACTTAATAGAAGGATGGTATTTATAGAAAACAGATTTTGGTCGTTGGAATATGACAGTTGGAATATGACCGTTGGAATATGTCCATTGGAATATGACCATTGGAATATATTCGTTGAAATATGACCATTGGAATATATCTATTGGAATATGACCAGGTCAAGACTAAATCATTTTAAAATCTCTTCAAAGACTTACTTTCAACCAATGTAGGATATTTATTCTTTTGAAATAAAGCATTTTTCACAACATTACCAACTTTGCAAAGTTTAAAGACTTGATATAGAGTTATCGGACAAGTTTGTCAAAAACTTGGTACAAGGCTACCAAGTTTACAAAGTTTTAGGTTTTGATATAGGGCAACAAATCCTTTGAAAAAAAAACATACCAGGACTTTCAACATAGGAATGTTGAGTGCTAAAACAAAAAATCGAATCAAATAATCCTTTTAGTGCTTTCACATTTACGTACTTTCATAGTTTGGCTTTCACAATTTACTGCTTTCACAGTTTACATGCTTTTCACAAGTTTACAGTTTTAATAATTTATCTACTTTCACGGGGTGTCTAATATACACATTCTAAATTAAGATGTATGATACACCTTGCATCTTAGGCCATTAATTTAAACATAAAAAATATCAATGACTTAGATCAAGTACAGAAAACCTGCTAAGTAGGTTATGGAAAATTGCAACACCACCGCCACCACTACCACCCAAAAACCACCGCACCTTCGCTGTGCACCAACCACCTAGATCCACTGCCCCACTGCGAGCCCGTTGTCCTCCAAGCACCACCTCTGCCTAGAACCAACCGTCGTGCCACCACAAAGCCAAGCCCCAACCACCCCACTGTCATTCGGACCCAAACCACCACCACCTATGGCTACTCCCAGCCCCATCCTTGCCAAAGCCACCACCCTTAGCCACCAAAAAAGGCCTAGTTCAAGCTGGAACCGTCGTAATTTCACCAAGTTTCTCTGCCACATGCCCATCGGACCCGTGCCCAGCCATGACTTCACCTTATCAATCACCTTCGACCACCGCGCCACCCCTTCGTCGCGAATCATTGCTGGTGGTCCCTGCCTTGGCCAAATCCGACCCAAAAGCCAGACCACCACACATCGCTCACCACCTCTATCACAGATCTGGGTTGATTCTACTATGGGGTTGATTTTGTTTGATTCTGTGCATGAGGTGGTTATAGCAGATCAAGCACATGAAACTGTGCATCAAGCCACTGATCCATCCAAACCTAAAAACCACGCAGATCTGCTCGTCTCACCCACATCCACGAACCACCATCGCAAGACCTCAGCCTCCGCTCCAGCCAGCATACGACCCGCAAGTCAAGCCCAGAACCACTGCCCTGTTCCACGCCCAGCCACCGCTTACCTCTTTCTCGACCCACGACCACCATCTCACGCTGAGACGTCAATCCGGTGTCAGATCCGTGAATCACCACACAGATTCGCTCGTCTCACCTGCGTCCACAAACCACCATCACAAGCCACCGCGTCCCTCCACAAACCACCATTGCCCACCAACCACGAACGCCGCTTGGGTCCACTCCCACCATCGCATCATTGTCTACGCCGCACTATCCTTGTGGTGGTGGTGGTGCACGTGGGGTGGTTCTAATGGTGTTTGGAAATTTTATTAAAAAAAAAAACCCAACCGATTGACCTACCACTATAAGTTACTTTGAGTGGTGCACCATTTACCCTAACTAAGCAATGTGTATAATAGCAACTGCCCTACTTTCACATATCACATAATCTTTGCTTTTATTGCTTTCGCATATCACATAGTCTTTGCTTTTATTGCTTTCGCATATCACATAGTCTTTGCTTTTATTGCTTTCACATGTCGCATAATTTCAGTTGACATAATTCCTCCGGGCACGTTGTGATGCCACCACAAGCTCCCTTGCGTTGGCTATAGAGAACAGATCCATCCACATTCACCTTCGTCTAGCCCTCCAGCGGAGGTAGCCATCTGACACTAATCATGGAAGGAGCAACAACTGCCGTAGAGGAATTGCAAGGGAGGGATAAGGCTTTGTCATACTCCTAAGCGAAGTACGAGATTCTGGCCAGAAGCTCATCACCTGGACTCTTTTCCCTTCGAAAATATGCAAGTTCCTATTCATCCATAGGGTAGAGCAAGCGGTAGCAAAAAAACCAACCCACCTCTTCATATTGGAACTGCCCAAGTCTAGGTGAAAGTTCATCAGCAACCACCTCTTCATAATTAGCTTACATATTACCATATTTAATGTTTCTGGTTGTTTTTATATAAAGCAATTCATTTAAGCATATAATTAAGAGCATATTTTTCTACTTGGAACATTCAAGCATAAATCAAGTAAACATACTTTTAATTTTTTATTGGTAAGATATTGTCATATCAAAGTACTTCCAAGCAGGTCATGTCAAATTACACATTTATATATTTTATTATACTTTAAAGTAATTGTGGTGAGAATCAACCAATTTGTTAATATGTACTTCTTAATTCTTAAACCCTAAATTCAAAATTCAAAATTCAAAATCCTAAACACTAAACTCCATCCCAAATCTTAAACCCTAAACTCCACGTTGTCATCCCTAAACACTGAATCTTAAACTTCATGCCGTGAAACAGAATCCTTTACCTGAACACAAAACCTCAAACTCTACGTAAAACCCCTAATGTAATTTGAAACAATAAAAAACTATTAAAATTGTCATTTACTAATTTGTCATGTTTTTAGAATTTAACATTTAAGAGATTTTGTAATTTATATCCATTCAATTAACTTATGTTTTTTTTTTCATTAATAAAATAATTTCATGTAAGAACAGACATTTATGATTTTAATTTGATGTACTTATATTTTAAAAAAATGAGACACATCAACAAATGAGTTTAGTTGTAATATACTGTTAGTGTAGTTTTTTTTATAGTAGTATTGTTTAATATTATATTCACATTTTATTTAATGATTTTCATTATGTTAAATAACGAATTTGACTATGTTGAATGGATTTAACTAGTTAATAATTATATGAGTAATTTTGTTATTTTTTAAATAAATTTTTTAATATTTAATAAAAAATATTAAATATAAAAGTAAATATATTTAATATGTTGGGAACATAAAAATATTTAAGTAGATGCATTTAATATATTATTAAATCAGGTCATATTATATACTTATTAAATAATGTTGTAATATACCATTAAATGTAAATATAAAATTTATATTTATTGCGGATAATATTAAAGGAAAAATAAAATTCCTAAAATGAACCATGCTAGTTGGAACAACTGTCTCAGCCGCAATTTTGCTTGTCCAAAAGCTCCATTTTCGCTTCTCAATTCCCATTTCATCCCCATTTCAGTCTCATCCAATCCATTGAATCCAATTTCAAGTCAATTGCAGACCACTCTGTCTGAAATTCATATTCACCTATTCGTCTGCCTCTCCCTCTAGATTTCCTCCGACTCTTTCGATCTTCAGACGACAGGTAACTAACTGATTCCAATGGATCCAGAGCTCGACGAAAACGACGCTTCCTCATCTTACACTCACCAACTCAACTTCGATCACGAAACTCCCCTCAATTACTCTCCCCTATATTTGCACTCCTCCTCTTCCGACGACGATAACGACGCCGTTTCACCCTCCTGTTCAATCCAATCCACCAACAGACGCCTCGAACACATGCTCCAATTCCTCGAGCGCAAGCTCTCCTCCACCGACCACCAACATCATCTTCATCATCAACGCTCAGTTTCTCGTCCCGCGCCATTGCCGGAGTTCATCGCCAAAGGCGGCGGCACCGGCATCTTCAAACTCCCTGCACGGGCGGCGGTCCACCCGTCGCAGCCGCCGAGCCTCGAATTGCGGCCCCACCCCCTGCGAGAGACTCAGATTGGGCGTTTCCTGAGGAGCATTGCGGCCACCGAGTCGCAGCTATGGGCTGCGTCCGAGTGTGGGATTAGGTTCTGGAATTTCAAGGATCTCTATGCGTCGTGGTGTAATGGCGTCGGAGAAGAAAGTGTTGTTAGGAGTGGGGACGAAGAGACGGCGCCGTTTTGGGAATCGGTGTGGACTTCTCCTGCGCTGTGTTTGGTTTCGGATGAGGGGAACAGATTGGTTTGGAGCGGACATAAAGACGGGAGGATTAGGTGTGTGTTCGGATTAGCTTATTTTATATTCAAATATGCTTATAGTTCTGAGAGAACTTTTGTTAAAAAAAAGCGATTATTAAAATAATTGAATCCAAACATGATGTAGGTGCTGGCAGATGGATGATCAGAGTTTGGGTGATAAGAACTGGAGGACTCGCCTCAAGGAAAGCTTGTCGTGGCAGGCTCACCGTGGGCCTGTTCTTTCCCTTACCATCACCTCTTATGGTGATCCTTCATTCTTCATTATTAACTTCACTGCTTTGCTATTGTACTTACTATCACTCCGCACATGAAGATTAAGTGCTGATTATTGATATTACTAATAAATACTATTAATATGAAAGAAAATATAGGTTGTGTTTGGAATGAATAAAATAGGAAATAATTTGAATTGATTTGATTTGATTTAGAAATTAAATTTTATGTTTGAAACTTAAAAAAAATAGGATTTTAATTGATTTAGAAATCAAATTTTGTGTTTGGAATTTATTAAAATGAGAATTGATTTGATTTGATTTTATTATTATACATTTTAACCCTTATGAGAGGTGGTTAGAGGTAGTTACTAGAGGTAAAATAGTCTATTCATTTCAAATCAAATAAAATCCTAATAAATTCTATCAAATTTGATAGAATTTCTAAAACAAAATGAATGAAATCCATAAAATTTTAAAAATCAAATCATTTCTTATTTTTTAACATTTCAAACACAAAATTTAATTAGATTTGATTTACAAATCAAATCATCTTTCATTTTTTTACATTTTAAACACACTCATAATGAATTGGTGGTGGACCTGATCTTCATTGGTTGATTCACATGCTTGTTGTGATAGTGATGCATAGTTCTTTCTTATTTTCTTCCCCTCAGTTTTTATTGTTGACTTAATTCAGGGGATCTGTGGTCGGGTTCGGAAGGAGGAGTTATTAAGATATGGCCTTGGGAGGCTATTGAGAAATCTATTCATCTGACGAAGGAGGAAAGGCACATGGCTGTCATATCGGTGGAAAGGTCCTATGTTGACTTGAGGAGCCAACTGTCTACAAATGGCTTCAGCAACATGCTCACTTCAGACGTAAAGTACTTAGCATCTGATAATTCAAGAGCAAAAGTGTGGAGTGCTGGTTATTTTTCGTTTGCTTTGTGGTAAGATTTACTCTCCTAGTTTCTCTTGGTGTTAGTATTGAACATTGGTATAAAGTATAACTAATCTTTTATACATAGGCTTTCAAGTATAGCTAATAATGCATAATTTTTTCCTATCTTGTGGTCAGTCACAACTTATCATTGTTAGAAAGATAGTAAATATATATTATATTATTTTAGAACGATAGTGATATAGTCTAAGCTGGAGAGTCGAAAGAGGAAACAAATGGGAAGCTAGAGCTATGGAAACGAGCTTTGGAAGAACATGACTTTCGTCTAAACAGGAGTAAGACGGAGTATATGGAATGTAAGTTCAGTAAGAGGCGTGTTAATGCTAGTTTAGCAATGAAAATTGAAGATCATACTATACTACAAGTCACACAGGTATCTTAGATCTATCATACAAAATGATGGAGAGATAGAGGGAGATGTAAACTATAGGATTCAAGCTGGATAGATGAAATGGAGGAGTGCTTCAAGAGTTATTTATGATAGAAAAGTGCCTCTCAAGTTTAAGGGTAAATTTTACCGCACAATTATAAGATCCGCGATGTTGTATAGTACTAAATGTTGGGCAATAAAAAGCCAACATGAGCATAAGATCAGGGTTGCGGAGATGAGGATGTTGCATTGGATGTGTGGTCATACAAAACAAGATAGAATTAGAAATGAATGCATTAGAGAGAAAGTAGGGATAGCACCTATTTTGGAAAAGATGGGAGAATCTCACCTTAGGTGGTTTGGACATGTAAGGAGAAGACCCTTAGAAGCCCTTGTAAGAAGAGTAGATCAGGTGGAGAATGACCCAATAGTTAGAAGTAGAGGAATACCAAGAAAGACTATAGGTGAAACGATTAAAAAAGATTTAGATTTAAATAACATTTCTAAAGATTTAGTTTATGATAGGACACAATGACGTCGTTTGATCCATGTAGCCGACCCCACCTAGTGGGAAAATGCTTGGTTGTTGTTGAAGTGTGTGTGTGTATATATATATATATATATATATATATATATATTACTACGTTATGAATAGTGCCACTGCCTTCACAATTCCTTTTTAATTTAGATAGATATGCTTTTTAACTTGTACACCCAAGTATTAAAATTTGTTATTATTCCACTATGGATGTGAAATTCATAAAGCAGATTGTATTTTGGGATAATTACTAGTTAACAATGTAAAAAGAATGGTTAATGAGTAACCACTTGTTGACTTAATTAACCATGAGTAAGTCAACTGGTTAATTGTTTGTAAGCTGAATATATTTTTACCAATAATTCCTTTTCTGTAATTGTCTTTTGTATTTTTTTGCGTATACTATCTGAAGCATGCATCATTAGTTGAAAATGACAAAGGGTTGACAGAATATGTAGCCCAGATAATGTCCACAAGCCCACTAGTGCATGATATCTGAAATACTAATTTCTTTTGGTGATATGTTTCTGTAGAAAATAGTAGTTGCGCAGTTGCTGTATATAGTGTATAGTCTTGTAGTAGACCTTGTACTACACCATAAATAAGTAATTGTGTATAGTGTTAATCACTTACACATTCTCATACAAGGAGTTCTGTCTCTTAGATCCTCTCTTTACATGTTATCAAATCTCATGTGACTAAGTGGTTAGGAGTTTGATCCTTGCTGCCCTGCCCCCATTTTTCATAATTAAGTTAAATTTTGGCCCAAGGTAAAATGGGAAACGGCATGTGCATTGTCTACTCTTCAAGCCCAAAGACCTTTTGCGTGAGAAGTGTGCGTGTTGAGATGTAAAACCATTCTTCGGCATCCACCTAACAACTTAAGTTTTAGGAGAGTTGGTCCTTGACATGCTATCTGAAATTCAAATTTCTTTAGGTGATATGTTTTGATGTCTGTTGATTAAAGTTTAATAGAGTATCCAAAGATATTTGGATCATGGTTTTATATTTGCTTTGATCTATTTCAAATCAGTTATTCCCTACCATCTGGCTTGCATCTTGCTAATAACAAGATATTGGTTCTATGATATAAGTCCTTAGAAAATAAGCTAGAAATTAGTAGTGGGGGGTAGTCATGGCTTTGAAACTTTCACCATTAAGCATATCTAAGATCCGGTGGGTTAGATATTTGTGAATTCTTTACATTTGTATATGGTGCCTCATCCTGAATCCTGCATGTCCTGTTTTATTCTGATGCATTGGTGGGTGACCTATGTGTGTGAGATGTATAAAGAAATCATAACTAGATTGTCATTGATCCCTACTCTTTTCTCTATGCATAACTTATGCTTAGATACAGCTCATCATGTCTGTGTTTGTGTATATTTGTACCTGTCAATTTAATGTATGCTAGTGCTTGTTAATGTACAGGGATGCTCGTACAAGAGAGCTACTGAAAGTTTTCAATGCAGATGGCCAGATTGAGAATCGGTTGGACATGTCCTCAACACAAGAGTTTTCAGTTGAGCTTGTTTCAAATTCTAGGAAAGACAAAACACAAAGTTCCATTGGGTTCTTTCAGCGCTCACGTAATGCCATAATGGGGGCAGCAGATGCTGTTCGTCGAGTTGCAGCAAAGGGAGGCTTTGGGGATGATAATCGGAGAACTGAAGCACTAGTGGTAGCAATAGACGGAATGATTTGGACAGGGCATTCAAGTGGCTCACTGGTGCTGTGGGATGCAAATGGCAATCGTATACAAGATTTTCTTTATCATTCATTTGCTGTTCAGTGTTTCTGTACTTTTGGCATGCGAATTTGGGTAGGTTATGTAACTGGTGATGTCCTGGTGTTGGACCTCAAGGGTAATCTGATTGGGGGATGGGTGGCTCATTGTAGTCCAATTGTAAACATGGCGGTTGGAGCTGGTTACATATTTGCATTGGCTAACCACGGTGGCATACGTGGATGGAACATCACCTCCCCAGGACCTCTTGATAGCATATTGCGTTCAGAATTGGGTGGCAAAGAATTTTTATATACTAAAATAGAAAATGTAAAAATATTGAGTGGCACTTGGAATGTTGGACAAGGAAAAGCATCTCAAGATTCTCTTATGTCATGGCTAGGTTCTGTGGCCTCAGATGTTGGTCTTGTTGTTGTTGGGTTGCAAGAGGTTGAAATGGGTGCTGGATTTCTTGCAATGTCTGCAGCTAAAGAAACTGTAAGTTATCATGCTTTCTGTAATAATACTAGAAAATTATTATATATTTGTTATCAGTAGACAACAACTTTATTAGTTGTAAGCAAAGTAATGCTATGTAATTCTTCTTGTTATGAATTATATCTAATTGTCTTTTTTGTCATAAGATTTAACTTTTAATACCTTTTTAATATTGCTATCAAAAGATTTAACTTTTTTAATATTGCTATCATAAAAAAAAACAAGAAAAGATTCATCTTTTAATACTTCTGAATTTACTAAATACTTGTGGGATATCAGGATGCATTTAAAGTTGATGGCTTGCATGCATAGTTCTTGTTATCTACTCTATTACCACCCATTTGGTTCATTGAATGGTTTTAAATGGAAATGAGAAATTGAAAGGAATGGAATGCAATGGATTGCAACACATTTATCATTCCTATTTTCATCTTTTATATGGCTAGGAATGGAATGGTGATTTTATGTCAAGCCTTCAATTGGTATTTCGGAATCAAGTAGAATGAAATGAAAGAACAAATTAATGACTGTAATACCCTTTTTGTCTAAATTTTTTATATTTATTTTTGTATTGTTTTTAATTTATAAAATAATCAGAGTTACCCCAAAATTACACTTTGAGAAAGATTGGCTTTGTACCCGATTGTCTTTCATTTGTAAACTTTTTAGCTTTCACTTCCAAAAAATTTCCTGTTAGATTATATTTAAAGGAAGAAAAGGTAAGAAAACAAGTTTCCATCCAGGCCAAGTTATGTGTGCCTCTCTGTCAGCTGGCTCACCTTCGCCATATTCATAATTCCAAGTTTGAGCTCGTCAATGAGTCCCTCGTGCCCTTTGAGATGACTCAAAAGTACATGATGGACATGTTCAGTACGAAAACCGGAGAAGAGGCACATTGAGATGGGGAGGGGGAGATAAGAAGACGGAGGAGGAGGAGGAGGAGGGAGGGGATCGGGTGAAAAAAATTGTGGCCTGAGCAGCAATGGCAGCTTATTGTGTAGCAATGGTGACTGGCAGTGGTTCAGAAGGAGAGACATGAAGGTGCTCACAGGCTATGGCGTTATCTAGTCGTGATTTGGGAATTTTGATTTTTCAGGTGTTTTAGAAATTGAGAATATTTTTTCTTATTTAAGGAAAAAATGAGGATAAAATACTTCTGGGCTATTTATCTTCCCCAAGTCTTAAATTTTTATCATTTATCTCCCTTACCTGATTAAAATTTCACAAAATTATCCAATGGCATTATTGCGGTCCAAGCCTCTAAGCTCAATTATACATATTTGGCCGCAACCACCATTCACTGCAAATAATTCTGCCTAATTATGTTGCATTAAATTCCTGCATTTCAATTCCGAATTCTTGTATCCATTCTTCTACTTACTTGTAATCCTGTGCATCTTCATTCTATAATTCATCCAATTGATCTTAAATCTGATATTGCCATAAGGCACTGAAAAATAATTGGAGAGTTTCTTGGATTGATCTTATAATAGAGGACAACACTAAAATGACTATGAATGTCTCTTGTGTTAATTCTTGCTATTAAAATACAGAAAATCAGGACAGATTCTGTTGTGATATTTGTTCAATGGAAATTTTAATTGTTCATGTGTCATCATGCAATAATGAGTATAATCAATAATTTTGCCTAACTGTTGTCATTCATAACCCTCCCCTAACCCCCATCTCTCAAAAACATATAGGTAGGACTGGAGGGAAGTTCTGCTGGGCAGTGGTGGCTGGATATGATAGACAAAACACTGGATGAAGGTTCAACATTTGAACGTATTGGATCCAGGCAACTTGCAGGCTTGGTCATTGCTGTGTGGTGAGTATCTATGAGTAGGAATCCAAGTGAGCTGGTGAAGCCTTTAATATGTCAGAAATAATGCCTATTGTTTGTTATATAAGGCAATATTGTTAAGTTCCTTGTGTACGTTATGTCATATTATTGTCGTTAGAATATTTGAAAAGTATCTCATTAATATCTTTATTATATCTTAGAATATTTTAGAGTATCGTAGATGATCTCTTAGGATTTATTTCTTGTTTATTATATTTCTTGATTTGTTTCCTTATTTAATTAGGATTAGGAGTCTAGAATCTAGAATTAGCATAAATAGGACCATTGAGTTTGCCTTTTGTATCACTTATTATCACATCACATCAATATCAGTTTCGTATTATTCATTAGCTTATTTATCTCTTTTCCTCTTTCCTACCTAAAACCTTCTAATTCAACAAGGTATCAGTGCGGTACCATCCTCTGTGACCTGTCCCGTCACTTTCGCTGCCGAGTTCCCAAAAATCTGGAACTCTGATTAGCCGCCTCTTGTTACCAAGTTCTCCTTTTGGCACCCTTTTTCTATATCTTTTTTGACCAATCGTGTTTCCACTCCGGTTTGCCAGCAAACCCCATCTCCTCCGCTGCCGTCTACTGCGAACTCTCTCTTACGGGTTTTTCCCATCGCTGCCACCACCCTCCTCCACGGGCCACCGTCATCTTTTTCGGCCGATGACCTCACTAGCTACACTGCTAGCCTGCGATCGGCCAACCACCGAAGTCGCGTCTCCAGCAGCCTTCTCACGCACTCCCATGCGCCTTCCCCAATATTTGCATGCAGATGCACATGCCGCCCATTCTCCGGTGCTTGACAACGAGTCCGACTAGCTTTCCGGCAGTCGCTGGTCTCCTCTAACTCGTCTTGGTCTCCTCTACCAGGATCTGCCCTCACCTCCTTCAACTGACCTCTGTGCAGACTTGTACACTCGCGCATAGACATTCGAGTGTATTGGGGTTTCTGTTTTTGGCCAATGTACACTAAACCATGGCTGTTTCACCCCCTTTTCGGGCTCCTCCGCCATTCGTTTGCCTCACCACACCATCTCTGACCTCTATGTGGCTGTTTGGCTTCCTTGGGCTGCGTTATGCCGTGTTTGACACTTAGATAATTGGTGTGATTGTTGTTTATTAGCATTCTTTATGGTGGTTATCTCTGGTTTTGGCTACTGTTTGGTTCTTTTCCAATGCTAGCATAGCATTGAGGGGGAGAATGAGAATAAATTTGTCTCAACATATACTTCAATGCCGATGTTTGTCATGTCTTTCTTTTCCCACTAATGGATCATACCAATGGTTTCTCTTCCCACCGACAATCATTTCGGTGGTGACTTATCTCATCGTCAACGATCATTCCGATGGTGATTTATATTTGCTATGACTCACACTAGCCTTCGGTGACTTCTTTCTCATCAATGACTAATTAAGTGATGAATTTGGCTGTGATTCATACCAGCCTCCCATCGTGAATCATGCTGATGGTGATTTCTCCTCTCTCACTTATGAATCATGTGGTGATCAATACACCATGGATGTGATGCATGCCAGCCTTAGTTTCAATTTCAAAGTTTTTGGTCTCCAACATTGTTCTTTGAAGCTTCCAAATGCAGTTTTGAGAAGTTTGTGCCTTGTTGTGTGTGATTTCTTGTCAAGAAATTTCTGTATGATCATTTCAATATCTTGCTAAGTTATCTTTCCAGCAATGTCTCATCTCTCTAGTATCTCCAGCATCCCTGAGTTGCCTTTCCAACCATGTTTTGTGGAGCTTAATTTATTTTTATGTTATTTTCTTTTTTAAAGTGTTCATTTGTAACAAGCTTAAAGCTTATTATGCTTTAGCTTGAGCGGAAATGTTAGAATATTTGAAAAATATCTCATTAATATCTTTATTATATCTTAGAATATTTTAAAGTATCATAGATGATCTCTTAAGATTTATTTCTTGTTTATTATATTTCCTAATTTGTTTCCTTATTTAATTAGGATTAGGAGTTTAGAATCTAAAATTAGTATAAATAGGACCATTAAGTTTGTCTTTTGTATCACATCATTATCATTTCAAATCAATATCAATTTCATATTATTCATTAGCTTATTTCTCTCTTTTCCTCTTTCCTTCCTAAAACTTTCTAATTCAACAATTGTCTTCTTTCCTTCCCCCTTGTTATAGATGCTATTTAGATTTGAAATATATGGATGTGGATCACTAAGGTGGTGTTTGGTTTGTTTTCTATTTTTATTTCCGGTTGATATATTTTCACTCATAATTTTCTTGTTTTCAAACTTTTGTGAATTTTCACTATTTCCTTCACAAAAGTTTGAAAGCAGGAAACAAAATGAAAACAAGGTGGCATTTTTGTAATTATAAGTGAAAACATATCAACTGAAAAATGAAAATAGAAAGCAAATCGAAAGCCCCCTAAGGTGATGTTTGGTTTGTTTTCTGTTACTTGTTTTCACTATTTCCTTCACAAAAGTTTGAAAGCAGGAAAGAAAATGAAAACAAGGTGGCATTTTTGTAATTATAAGTGAAAACATATCAATTGAAAATGAAAATAGAATGCAAACCAAAGGCCCCCTAAGGTGTTGTTTGGTTTGTTTTCTGTTTTTATTTTCAGTTATTATGTTTTCACTAATAATTTCAAAAATGCTACCTTGTTTTTACTTTGTTTCATGCTTTCAAACTTTTGTGAAGGAAATGCTGAAAACAAGAAAATGTTGTTTTCACCATTTCCTTCACAAAAGTTTGAAAACAGGAAACAAGTGAAAGGTGGCATTTTTGTAATTATGAGTGATAACATATCAACCGAAAATGAAAACAGAAAACAAACCAAATGCCCCCTAAAGGTTGGGCTCCTATCTTGAAATGAAATATCAACTAATGTCCTCTTTCAATTTGAATGTATGTCATTGTTATCTAAATTCTTTTGCCTTGTTGGTCTCTTCACCTATAGTAGTTGAATTTTTCTTCTTCAGGGTTAAAACCAACATTAGATTTCATGTTGGGGATGTTGATGTGGCAGCAGTTCCATGTGGCTTTGGACGTGCTATTGGCAATAAGGTTGGCCTGCACTGTCTGCTCTGCTGTTTTGCTTTGTATATTAGTTTGACTTAGTTTCTTGTGTTCCTATCTCTCCGTTATCATTAATAAAGTATATATTAAGATCTGACAGTTTTTCTTTCATGATTATTAGAATTCTATTGTAGGTCATGAATCTCATGATTGTCAGCCCTGGTTTCATAGAACAGTCTAACATGTATGCTTAAATATGAGGCTTTTGTTAGATTCTCTACGAGATTTAATGATGTGGTGCAATCCTGATTTTGTGTAAAAGCAAATATAGGGCCAGTGGTCTCCATTCTACTACTTTGATAATGAAAGGCCATGACTTTTTTTGCTTGTGTGTGTTCTGCAAGTAACATGTCACATAATCATTGAAACTTTACAGGTTGTCTCTAATTGTGTCTACTGAGAGATAATCTGAATGATGTTAGTTGCAGACTTTGGTTTGAGTTTCATGCAACGGAAAACTTCTAGTCTATTTTTTTTTTCTCTGGCAAATAGGCTCTATAAATCCTCTCTTAAATATCAAAAGTATCAGTGTTTTAGTTTTGACATGATATGCTGCAATGCACTCTTATTATTAATGTAATTTGCTCAAATATTGAAAACCACCCATTCAGCAATGCACTACAGTGTTGTCAATGGCGTATGGTGTCCAATGGCAGCAAGTGCAGAAAACACCAAGGCACCATGGCGCATGACATGTCAGCTGCCATATTGAAGCTCAGCATCCATTTCATCCAAAAAAAAAAAAGAACTGAAAAACTGGGTAATAACTGAAGAACAGAGGAATTACTGAAACAGGAGGAACAGAAAGAGACAGAAAACACAGGCAAATTTCTCTGTGATTTCAGCAAAGAAATCGAAGTAATGAAGGGAAAAAAATACAATAATACTAACGGAGCAGGTCTGATGCCTTAATGGTGATTTTGGCATTGTTTGTGAAGGTTTCTGTCCTGAAGATCTTCAAAGGAAGTCAAACCCTGGTGCCATCGCAGGAAAATAAAGCAGCTTTCTCAAAAACCACTTCGGTATGGCTCATGCCATATGCCATGGATGCCTCAGTTAAGGCAGTGTCACGTCGAACCACCACGCCATAGGGGGTTTTATGACTGTGACCCCCATTAATGTCATGCCATGGCAGTGCTATTGACAACACTGGTGCACTATGTTCTGTATGCGTAGTGTGTGAACTAATGTGCTTTTCCCAGAAAACAATACTTTATTTTTAAATTATCATCCTTTTGTGTCAGTTTTAGTTATTCTGACCATTGACGTGGGAAATGGTTGTCTCACCAGGGAGCTGTTGGTTTGAGGATTAGAGTGTATGATCGGATAATGTGCTTTGTTAATTGTCACTTTGCTGCACATTTAGATGCAGTTAGTCGTCGCAATGCAGATTTTGATCATGTATACCGAACAATGACCTTCAGCCGGCCAACAAACCTCTTAAATGCTGCAGCTGGTACCTTGCTGTCCCCATTTCTGTTTTTCTCACTTGCCTTATCCATGTATTTATTTTGGCCTGTTTATAGATCTGGCTTGCCATTGGTCCTTTCTGTTGCAGCTGGCACTTCATCTTCTGTTCCAACATTTCGTGGTACAAATGTATGTACATGCTGTCTACTTTATTCTTTTAAGTAATTCATTATGCACTCAGAAAGTTGGATGAAGCATTGATTCTTGGGATTGGTTTCCAGTCCGCAGAAGGGATGCCTGAGTTATCTGAGGCAGACATGGTTGTATTTCTTGGTGATTTTAACTATCGTCTTGACGACATTTCATTTGATGAAGCAAGAGATTTTGTTTCTCAAAGATGTTTTGATTGGCTTAGAGAAAGGGATCAGCTTCGAGCAGAAATGGAAGCTGGGAATGTCTTTCAAGGAATGCGTGAAGCAATTATAACATTTCCTCCCACATACAAGTTTGAACGGCACCAAGCTGGTTTAGCAGGTTTATTTTACTGTAAAATACATTGGGTTAACTTGTTTTTCTGGGGTTATAAGGGAATTAGTATTTCTACTGTCTCTTTTTCCACTAAAAAACTCACACCCCTAACTTTTGCACTGTTGGATTGGATTACCTCTGGATCTGCTGCACAGGAATCGCGTCAACTTTTTCTGCACAGATCCACATACCAATGCAATGCCTCCATTTTTTTGGGTAATATACAACCCCCCTCCCCCCCAAAAAAAACACACACACACGCACACACAAAGGGTCTCTGAACTTTGAGGCTTTTCATAAACTCAATATGCGAACTTCAAAACCTACACTAAACCTCCGTTTGATTAGACCAAAGGGAAATCTTTAGCATCGAAAAGTGGGCTGGGAATGAGAGTCAAGTGTAAAACACATGCCTTGGGTTGTTACATTTCTCCTTTATTCATGGCTCAGAAATAGAGCATTTCTGCAAATCATGCAGCTCCAATTACTAAGATTTTTTATTTGGAGACCAGTAACATGCACACGATACATTATAGGAGAGGAAAAAGAAGAATGAAAGAATCCAGATGTATTTGAAGTGACTATTGCAATCACACCTCATAAATAATAATTTTCACTGTTCTCTTCATTGTTGGCTTTATATGAATTGTTCAAATTGTAGGGTTTAGATAGGGAAGAGGAAGAAGGGATAATAGAGATTCTGAATAATATGATTTAATTTTGTATCCTTTTGGATGCTTGTAACTTCTTCCGTCTTGCTATATAATTAGAAATTGAAAGGGGAATCATTTCAATTTTCAAGTTACAATCACTGCTGTTTATATATGGGTTCTCTGCCATTAGGACTGCTTCAAAATTTTTAAGGATATGAGTTCAGATTTGTATGAATTGTTTCTTTGAAGGGTATGATTCTGGTGAAAAGAAACGCATCCCTGCCTGGTGTGACAGAATTTTGTATCGTGATTGTTGCTTTTCTTTGGTGGCTGACTGCAGTTTAGAGTGTCCTGTTGTTTCTTCAGTATTACAGTGAGTGCTCTAGTTTATATATTATTTCCATTTGTCGTTGGATCCATGTAGCCGACCCCACCTAGTGGGAAAAGGCTTTGGTTGTCATTGGATATATGGATTAAAACACCCTGCCCAAAGTACTTTGCATATATTGTCCTAGATAAGTCTCATTTTACCTGGCATGTTGTGCTTAAATCATTTTTCTGTCTCTGACTCTGACCCACCTATCGATAAGGGG
The DNA here is from genome assembly GCA_029884595.1 of Ormosia semicastrata. Lineage (NCBI taxonomy): Eukaryota > Viridiplantae > Streptophyta > Magnoliopsida > Fabales > Fabaceae > Ormosia > Ormosia semicastrata. The sequence continues at coordinate 43,349,105 of JAQQTO010000059.1, forward strand.
ATATGAGACATGGGAAGCAAGTTAAAATTGGATTTTAGATGTTCTAAAATAGGGAAATACTAGATAGCCAAAAAAAATTTGTCAGAATGAGTTGCCATTATCATTGACTCTTAATCGATGAGTGATCCCTACTACTGTGACTTATCTAACAACCACCCTTGAATCATGACAATTTCTGGCTGAATTCTGTCAAATACTCAAATTTTCCTAGTTGTGTAGCATTGCTCTCTAAAATATTTCAGAGAAGCATATGAGAAATTTCTGTCAACCTTTTTCTTTCAATTTTTGTTTTAATTAATGTCATCTCACCTTTGATAGGTACGAAGCCTGCATGGATGTCACAGATAGTGACCACAAGCCTGTGCGCTGCATATTTTCTACAGATATTGCTCGAGTAGATGAGTCAATCTGGAGACAGGAGTTTGGAGAAATTCTTGAGTCAAATGTGAAAATTAAATGTCTTCTGAAAGAATTATGCAAGATTCCTGAAACTATCATTAGTACAAACAACATAATCCTTCAAAACCAGGACACATTAATTTTGCGTATTACAAATAAATGTGCAGAAGACAATGCTTTGTTTGAAATAATTTGTGAAGGTCAGTCTACTGTTATGGAGGATCAGAAGGCATCTAACCATCAGTTGAGAGGTTCCTTTGGCTTCCCAAGGTGGCTTGAGGTGATATTCTTTATTTAGAATGAATTTCCTTTTTTATAAAATATTTTTTGTTCCAGGAGGTCTTTTTAGTATATTCTTTCTTTCTTTCTTTCGATTAGCATATTCTTCTATTTGAGAAAAAAAAAAGGTGACAGAAAAGAAGCAAGATGGCCACCATGCCAAAGTTTTCTTTTATTCATATTTTGGCATCCTTTTATATATCTTGATTGTGAAGGATAAGTATATGATTCAAAATAATAATGATTATATTTAGATACTTAAAATTTCAGTTAAGTTGAAAAAATTTTAAACACTAACTAAACTAAATTCAACACTAGGTATTCTAAAATTTAAAAAATATACAATATAGTATTTATATTAAATATTAATTGAGAGTAGATTAAGACAAGAGACCTGCATATCATAGAGTCAATTTGGTTTTATGCCAAGATCAACCGTAGAGGCTATATACCTCGTACAAGGTTTGATGGAAAGATACATAAGGAAACCAAAAAAACCTGAAGAGATCCATCTTAAAAAGTGATGGGAAGATTAATGGGGATGTCACACATAGGATTCAAGCTAGGTGGATGAATAGGAGAAATACTTCAGGCGTAATTTGTGAAGGCAAATTCTGTCAGAATGCTATAAGATCAGTGAAGCTCTACGATAGAAAAATGTTGGTCAGTGAAGTGCCAACAAGAGCAAACCGTAAGTACAGCAGAGATAAGAATGCTGAGGTAGAGGATTGCATATAGAAGAAAAGATAAGATTAGGAACAAATATATCCTTGAGGAAGTTGGAATAGCACCTATTGAGGAGAAGATCTGAAATTGGATAGTGTTTTTTTATCACAGGTGGATTTTTTGTTTTTTTGTTTTTAATTTTGTTTTGCTTTTCAAAAAGTCAATGTGAAAGATCAAGGGTCTAAATTGCGGTTGTGGTCGCATTGGAGCCGTTGCAGGCTGATGTGATCCACAATCACGGTGCGATGCGGTTGTGGCAGCCGTGGCAACTGAGATGTTGCAGCTGCATCAAATGATGCAGTCTACTATTTAATTCCCTGTGAAAGATAGTTGAAAATCTCCCCCCTAGAGAAAACTGGCTCCAACAATTGGATTTAGTACAAAGATGTTAGTCCTAGAGCAGAGTTCTTTATGTGGATCAACGTTAAACTTTTTTTGCTTCAGACAAGGCATCTATCCTTTGTAATGCACCATAAGTTAATTCCCTGCACATTTATGATTCAGGTAAGTCCTGCAACTGGTATAATAAGACCAGATCATATTGTTGAGGTATCAGTGCATCATGAGGAATTTGAAACTCTGGAAGAGTTTGTTGATGGTGTTGTACAAAACTCTTGGTGTGAAGACTCCAGAGACAAGGAAGCTATTTTGGTTGTTAAGGTGCATGGCAATTACACTATACAGACAAGAAATCACCGAGTCCGTGTTCACCACTGCTTTTCAGCCAAGAAAAACCAATCGGACTCTCAACCAAACAGCTCCAGTCATATCCAAGGAAGTGTACTACGCCGGTCTGATTTCCAACGTTTCAGTAGTTCTTGTGATGTGGTTGACCAGCTACAGAAATTGCATAGCCCTTAAAGCAGCAGTTGATGTGAGTGCTTGTAACTGTTTTTTTCTTTTTCTTTTTTTTTTCTTTGTTAAAGAACGGAAAGTTGATAGATGATCTTATAACGGAGAAGAAGTTATTGTTTATACTTATTAGCATCTTGATTTTGTTTGGTAATGGCTGTTTTGTTTCATAGGGAGCTTGTGGTCCAACTTGTAATCATCGAGCTGATTGAACTGTACAGAGAAAGCAAATGCAAGGCAAAGGAGAAGCGAAACAGCTTTTGTTAGATCCATTATTTAATTTATTCAGAAATGAGTCCAATTTATTCTGTAAATGACCATGTACCATACTAAACAACACAAGCGGCAATTGAAAGTGGAAATCGGGTGGCCTGTTGTTACTGCAGCTGAAGCTGCTATTGTTGAGTTGGTCTTTTGGACGATGGGTGCTTCTAACAAATATTCTGATACTTTCAACTATCTCATTATTTGCCTGGAATTTTGTGGAATGGAAGTTCATTTTGTTAATCGACTTCCTTTTATGTGACCTTAGCCAAGGATGGGTTATTACTGAAAATTCTGAATTGAGCATCATTAGAAAGGTTTTAAAGAATGCCTTGAAGTGTGCTATTGCTGAGTAGTTTTGGTACTTAATAGTTTGCAATATATCAATATATCATAACTTCAAATCTTCAAGCCGTCATTATAACTTCAAATCTTCAAGCCGCCATTATAACCTAAAAAAAATAAAGTAGTTAATTCATAAATTGTAGTTATTATAATAATCACTAGAGAAAAAACTTGTTGAAAATTGAATTAAAAAAATACTTAAAAGTTCTATACTATAATAGCAAAGATAAATATCTAAATAATCTTATGTGCTTTTTCAAGCATTTGATAAAAAAAAATGGACTTTTTAGGTGACTCATCTTATTTTGAGTAATTCTCTCTATTCATTTTTCTTTTCCTGGAATTGTTATTTTTGGGTAACATATTTTTCCTGGATGTTCTTATAACGAAATAGTTGCACTGCATATTCTTTTTTTTCATTTCTATAACTGTTCTTCCTATGCATCGACAATCTCTACCCCAAAATCTCTTTCAGTGAAAATTTAAAGATAAATCTTGAGTATATGAGTGGCATTTTCAGGCTTGGTTTAATAATTATAATGAAAACTGAGTTTTGAAGCCAACATAGTATCAACCTAAGACGAACAACAACCCTTTTTTGACTTCACATCTGCTTCTTGGTCCCCTTCCCCTTGTAGAACAACAGTCTTTCCATTTTCAATCCAGGCAGCATCTTGCTTATTGAGCTCTTGAGACATCATAACCTTCCGGCTTAATATGTTGTAGATCTCCTTTACAACTGTTTGAAAAGCAGCTGCTACATTTGTTGAATCAAGAGCTGATGTCTCCATGAAGAACAAACCCTGTGCCTCAGCTAAGGCCTTGCCTTCAGCAGTAGACACCTCCCTTGCATCCTTAAGATCTGACTTGTTCCCAACAAGTATTGTGACAACGTTCATGTCAGAGTGAGCTGTTCAATAATACACCAGTCACTTAATCCTCGTTTCATCACATTCAAAACCAAAATAAGTAAATGAATTTGAAGCAAGCACAATAACAAACAAGTGGCCCGTCAATACACTTATGACTGAAAACCACAGTCACCTATTAATAATTAATTAAACCCAGTTTTTACAAGGTGTATGCTTATGCATGTGTATGTGTGTGTGTGTATATATATATACATATATAAAAGAAAAACGAGAAGACCAACATAAAAATGCAAAAGTCCAAAAGCAGAAAAGAGAAAACTAAAAGTATTAATTCTTGGTGAAGTAAGTACCTTACCTAACAATGGACATATGCAATTTAGAATTTAGCACCCACAGAATACATCCAATAAGATAATGTTTCATGAACTTACAAAACAAAATCACCTTAAAAGAAAGAATACAGACTATAATCTTGTTTATTTACATATAGGGCCATAAAAGCACCAAATGGGCACTAAACTTTGGTATCATAAATGTTTTCCTATATTGTACCAATACCAAATTCATTGACAAGTTAACAATTTCCTAAATCAGTAACCTCACAAAGAAAATAAGCATGAGAAAAACTTCAAGATGGTAAAGAAGGGTTCAAACATAAGTCATAATTGTAATTCTTACTATGAAGTTCATTAAGCCATCTGCCAATGCTATCAAATGTTTGGCGCCTGCTAATGTCATACACTAGAAGTGCTCCAACTGCACCCCTGTAATATGCAGATGTAACAGCTCTAAACCTCTCCTGCCCAGCTGTGTCCCATATTTGTGCTTTAACTTCCTTTCCATTAATATCCATTTTCTGAGTTTGGAACTCTACTCCTATAGTTGATTTTGAATTAGGAAAAAACTCATCCCTAGCAAATCTTGCAAGTAAATTTGATTTCCCAACAGCTGAATCACCAAGTAAAACAATCTTGAAAAGGTAATCCTCAGTTTTCTCTTCTTCATTAGACAAAGCCATCTGGCAGTCCTAAGGATTGCCAGTGTGTAGAAACAAATCAACAATAAATAATCACTATGGACTCTGGCCTTTTCCAATATTGTAATGTCACCTAGGATGAGAAAAAAAATGATCAGAAAACACAAGAACAACTGCTAACAAAGAAATTTGGAAGACAGGACGGGTATATTAATGACATAATTTGTAGTTCCATAAGAATCTTACGATATATCTACCTTATGAAGCAACTGTTGAATGTTTCTAGCATGCACAACAGTATCCACCATCAGCATCCAGCCCCTCAACTCAAACTGACCAAAACTTCCTAGAGTACCTGAAAGCATCAGTTTCCAATACACACCACAGATTTAATGGAGTATTATAAGCAGAAGGGAAGTAGGAGGAGGAAAAGAAGAATTTGCAAAAGTGCTGATAATTCTATGACTTTTATTGAAAAATAGAGTATTCTTAATAGTAAATATGTCCAGCTCCTTTTCCATAATTGTTTCTTGAGACAAATGCCACTACAAGTGAAAATCAAATAAAAATGATAACCTTGCCCAAAGATACAGGGAATTTGTTTCCATAAATGGTTACGATTGTTGCCAATAAAATACAGATCTAGCAAAGGACAGTCTATGTGATTGTGAGTTTTAAAAATACTTGAGGTAAGTCTCTATATTACAGGTGCTATGTCATTTGGGATAGTTTTCTTATAGATATCTAGATAGAAAATTCTGCCGGAGGTAGAGTCAACAAATATAAATACCTTAAGCTCCTTCTCTCCTTGTTTTCCCCTCACCTCCCACTCCAGCTTACCCTTCCACTCAGTCTTTATAATCTCAAACCCTGGTAATAAGTAAAACTGGATTAGATCATTCTTACCAAGAGATAAGGTGATTTCCTTACATAACACTAAAGGGTAAAACTTAAAGCATTAAATAAGAAGTGTCAGGTAGATCCATATCTATAACCAAAGGCTAGATGATTTGAAGATTCAATTTTAAGATGATTTTTATGGTGTCGTTTGGCCCATGTAACCAACCCCATCTAACGGGATAAGGGTTGGTAATTGTTGATGTATAGAATCAAATGACCCATTCATTTCATCAAATATTGCTACTTCTCAAACAATTATGCCAACATTTAAAAGCTGCAGTAGAGAAAGCATCCGTAAAAAGTTATAATTATGGACCATAAAGGATGTAACCACCATTTGCAACAAATAGCCACATTATTTTTGGGGGCGGAAGGATGAAGGAAGATATTATCAGCAGAAAGAATGAGAAGTCTCTAACAAAACAAAGGCACATTAAAGATAGAAAAGAGAAACAAAGTCATCAATACAGTAAGTCCCTTCGAATATCTGTTAGGGATGCTCCCTTAAAGAGACAATGGGCCAAACACCAAAGAGAGGCCATAAAAAGATCCTATCCCATGTCAGATCTAAGGGCTGAGTCAAATTCTTGAAAGCATTTTAATCAAGCCAAATACACCAAAGAGCAGCATAGATAGCACAAATAACCATGTTATTAATGAAACAACTATTTTTTTTTATAGTTATAAGTTATAACAAATAATGTCCTCTAATGTTCACAAAACCTTTTCTTCTGCATCTTTAAAAATTATTTTTCAAAATAAAGTGATCTTCACATAACATGTTGAGACAAACCAACAACAACTAACTACAACCCCTCTGGAACCTTTGAGTACTTGATGAGAAAGCAGGGAACTGTATCGCTCTTAAAAATAGTGACGATAACCTTTTCCAAACAAGTCCTCATTTCATGATATTAAAATTAACATATCGATTTTCATTATTACCATGTCCACAGTCTATATACACATTTAAATGCAAGCACTTAACGTGTTAGCAAATGGAGAAGACAAGAGGGAAATCTCTTACAAACGATAGTTATTAACTTTAGTAAACAAAGTAGACTTTTTAATCAGCATTTATCTCTGTATAAAATCTGTCTCCAAAACACATACTCACCACCAAACACATTAAAAAAAAAAAGGAAAATGCTGGTTAGCCAGAATTTTTTATAGAATAAGGCAACATACTAAATTCTGGTTAATTTTTTCTAGTTATGTAGCACTACTCAAAACAAAAAGAATGAACTGCAAATTATAGGTTCAGGTAACCATTCATTACCATATTCTTATTTTAATTTATAACAACATTAGCTAGTAGTGATGACATGACAAGTAACCTACATGTTACAATATTTTCCGCCGAAATCGGACATTTGATAATACACCTGCTCATCAATACAAAAACCTTGTGATCCTTGTAGCTCAATTAGCACTGGTCCAGTCTTAAGATTAGGGTGTGATGATAATATGGTTACACTATATCTACCCTAGCAGTCACAGATAAAGACTTAAATGAAGGACAGGAACATCAAACTATAACATTACTTGTGCTCACAACAAGTTAAGGAAGTATAAAACAGAAAAAAAAAAATATATATATATATATATATATATATATATAAAAGCTCAAGCATATAGAAAGCTAATAAATCCAGTTCAAACAAGTTTGCAATGTAAAACTGAAATTTTACATATTAATGGCAATTTCACCATATACATAATAATCAATCAAATCAAAATTAAGGTATAAAACATGTACCAAAAAAATGAAATTCTACATAAAAAATAACCATTAACTTAGAATACCTAATATATAACATGAAGACGAGGGCAGAGGGATTGCCAGGGAGAACTGGGTAAAATCCAGAAGGAGAAGAGGGATGTGATTCGGAAAAGGAGAGAGGGGTTCTAGTTCTTGGGGCGGAAGGAATGGGGTATTTGCGCCTGCGGGTTATTTTGGTGAAACTGGTATCATTTCTATCTTCAACATTTTTTATTCTTTTTTAAGTAAATTACACACATTACACATATTTTTAGAATGCAGTTGACATGTGATTTTGAAAGTGTGACTTTAATTATTATTAGACTTTTTTTTTTCTTGGGCTTTTATCTATTCGATCCAAATCTTTAAACTAAAATGCAAAAGATACTCTCCAACTTTTGTCCATTTTAAAAAATCACCTTGCTTTAAAAAGTCATCAACCTCATATTCTAGATTCTCCAAATGCTATGAGTAATGCTACGACGTATTTTTCACGAAATTTCTTGCAAATGACATTTGACCAATCAAGTTGTAAGGACGATATAAAGGTCGTTATAGTTATAGATGTAACTCCTGTAAACAAAAAGGAAAAGTAGTGCTACCTCATTTGTAGTTGGTTTCACAAAATGTAATTCGTAAATTTTAACATTAATCAAATGTTATAATGTAAGAAATCTGTTAGGGTGCCGTTTATTTCAATAATAAAACTCATACTACATGCATGTAAACGTAAAGTCACCTTTTTAGTGGCAAAAGTCAAAGAAATTATGTGGAGTAGGTGGAGCAATTGTGGAGTAGCTGAATTAATAAAGTAGAAAGTAAAGTTTAAATGTAATAAATATATAATATGTGGGAAGCCGCAAATGAATTTATATTTACAGTGCAAGAGGTCTCTATAAATAGAGGTAATTTCATTTGGTTGATACACAATATCGAAAAAAGTATCAATCTCACTTCATAGAGAAAAATCATAACTTCTTTTGAGACTTTATTCTGCTTGTCTTTAAATTTTTTTCCTATTTTAGATAGATGTGTATTCTCTTATTTAAAGAGAGAGTACTATTATTTTCTCCTTATATTTAGAAAGAAGTTATAATTTTTTCATATAATGAAAATTTTCTATTATTGCTTGTGATTTTTGCCTCATCACTATTAAAGAGTTTATCACGTTAAATATTGTATGTCAGTTCTAATTTTCTCAACTCTATTTTAGTTGTGTGATACTGTTTTCATAACTCTAGTACTTAACAGTGGTATCAAAGCTTTGGTTACTAGTACTATTCATGTTGTGATACTGTTCATGATTACTATTCACATGTGTGGTTGTATGTTTTTGTAGTATTGTTAACGTATAATAGGTTTGTCGTGATACATTATATATATACAATACTATTCATGGTGAAATAGAGTAAGTTGGTCCAGTTGAGAAATAAATTGTTGTCAATATCATGGCGACAAAATATGAGATTGAGAGGTTCAATGAGAGTAATTTCTCTTTATGAAAACTAAAGATAAAGGCAATCTTGAGGAAAGACAATTGCTTAACAGCAACTAAAGACAGACTCACTAGGATATTTGATGACAAGTGGAAGGAGATGGATGACAATGGTGTTGGAAACCTGCATCTAGCTTTGGCAGATTCATTTTTGTCAAGTGCTGTAAAAAAGAATACGGCGAATGAGATTTGGGATGCACTCACCAAATTGTACAAGGTCAAGTCACTTCACAATCGAATATTCTTAAAAAGAAGGCTTTATACTCTTTGAATGAGTGAATCCATGACGGTAACAAATTACATCAACAATCTCAACACGCTATTTTCCCAGCTTACCACATCAGATTACAACATGGTAGAAAATGAACGTGTAGAGCTTCTACTTCAAAGTCTACCCGACTCGTATGATCAACTCATCATCAACATAACAAATAATAATGTTGCTGATAATCTTTGATTTGATGATGTTGCTGCCGCTATTCTTGAAGAAGAATCCAAGCAGAAGAACAAAGAAGACAGATTAGAAAGCTCAAAGCAAGTAGAGGCTTTGTTAATGATGAGATGAAGATCAATGAAACATAGCTCTAGTGGAAGCCAAAATTAGAGTAGATCAAAGTCACGAAGAATGAAGAACTTCAAATGCTACCATTGTGGCATGAGAGAGTACTTGAAGAAAGATTGTTTACACAATAAGAAAAATGTAGAAAAAGCTCCTAAAGCAACAACATCTCAAGGATGTGTTGCGAGTACCTCTGATGATGGAGAAATATTGTATAGTGAAGTAGGAATTAGTTCCAAAAGCGAAAAACAGCTCACCGATGCTTGGATAATGGGTTCAAGAGCAACATGACACATGACTTCACAACGAGACCGGTTTAGTACTTATTAACCTATATTTGAAGGATTTGTATTATTGGGAAATGATCATGTCTTGGAGATTATTGGAGTTGGTACTGTCAAAATAAAATTGCACGATGGTACAGTTCACACAATTCAATGGGTACGACATATGAATGGTTTAAATAAGAATTTATTATCAATTGGGCAATTGAATGATCTCGGGTGCAAGACCCATATTGAAAGTGAGATCTTTAAGGTGGTTAAAAGTGCTCTTGCGGTGATGAAAGCAGAAAAGAATGTGACAAATCTATGCATGCTTATGGGAGATATACTATAAAAGGCAGATGCATCAATTGCATCAGTAGGCCATGAAGAATCAACGATAATGTGGAATTACAAATTAGGCCATATGTCATAACGTGGTTTGAAGATTCTTGCGGAACGTGATCTCCTTCTCGGACGCAAATCGGTAAACTTATCTTTTTGTGAGCACTGTGTTACAAGTAAGCAGCATAGATTAAAGTTTGATAGATCAACTATTAGAAGCAAACACATACTAGACTTTATTCATTCTGATATGTGGGAGTCATCAGAAATGTCCTTAGGAGGAGCAAAATATTTTGTATCATTCATTGATGGTTACTCTAGGAGATTATGGGTGTACTCAATCAAGAAGAAGTCAAATGTATTTCCAATCTTCAAGGACTTCAAAGTAAGAGTAGAACTTGAATCCGGAAAAAGGATCAAGTGCCTGAACTTGAATCCAGAAAAAGGATCAAGTGCTTGAGGACAAACAATGGAGGAGAATATACAGATGGCAACTGTAAACTGAGTTCTATTCATTCGCTCTGCTAGGGGTGTAAATTGGTTCGGGCAATCCGATCAACCCGACCGAACCGAACCGAACCGATTAGTTTGGTTCGGTTTGGTTAAAGTATACTTAATGGTTTGGATAAAATCCAAACCAATTGATGCTCAATTGGTTCGGTTCACGGGTTATGAGTTTTAAACCTGTGAACCGAACCGAACTAAACCATTTTCTGAATTACTTCGTTCATTACTGATTACTTCATTCTTCAGATTTTTCATTTCTTCATTCCCTTCCAAAATTTCCTTCCCAAATCCAACCCTAACTATTCCTCTTGCTGCGCCGTCGCCTGTCTCCCTCGTCGCGTCCTCGCCGCGTCTCGGCAATCTCAGTAGCCCTTTGTTGCCTCACTTGTCTCCCTCTCCGCGTTGCTCGGCCTCATCGCGTCGCTCGGCCGCACGGCGTTCGCCCTTTGTCTTTCCAACCGCACCGCGTCGCTCGGCCTCACCGCGTCGTTCGCTGTCTCTCCTCGTAGGTAAGTCTTCAACTCCTTCACCCCAACTCTCGCCTCTTTCTTGGGAAGAACATAGATACATTCGGTTATCCCAAATTCCCGTCTTCTAGGGAACTGTTTGGATTTCACTTGAAATAAAGATTAATTTATTTTGTGTTTAATTTTTATTTAAAAAATTTTCTTGCAGAATTAATCAAAACCAAATATTATTAAATTAATTAGATAGATAGTAATAGTAATAAGGATATATAGGAGATGGAAGTGAAAGAAGTGCAAAGTGTGTAGTATACTAGTGTACCAGGAAGTTGTGAAGCTCTTGTCGGTCATGAAGTGAAAGGGAATGGGTATGGTGCGAAGCATAAGAGCGTAGGAGGTGGTGGGACTGCGATAACTGGGCATCGATCAGTGGATCGAGTTGCCACGCGGAGGCAGGACACGTGTGCAACCAGAAGCGCTCATACAAGTGGATGAGTGGCTATCTCCGCCTTCAATTCACGGTGGTGGTGGTGGTTGATGCTGACACTTGTCCGCTTAATAAAGCAGCACTCATCATTATTCCCAACCCTGCTTCTTGCATTTCCTTCTTTACTCAATGCCCAATACTCAAAACAACTCACTTTGGGAGTTGGTGTAAAAAAGTGATAAAGGGAGAAAGGGGCTCGGGTTGAAGACAAAGCAGAGAGTTGTTCAGAGTTATATAGTGAAAAAGCTGAGCTTCAGGTTTAGGACCACTCTATGTTATGTTTTTTGATAGGGTACTGATGAGGATGGGAGAGTTGTGTTGATGTTTGAGAATTGAGATGGAAGAGCAGACAGTTGTATCGTTTTCGATTTGTGTATATAGGGATCTGAGATGTACATAACTTTCTGCTCCACGTCTGATCACAGAGAACCGTCGCATGACTGATAGATTTTTAACATATATTTGAATCCAAAATAGACGTTTGAATAAAAAGATGCAGATTGTGACTGAGATTTGAGATGCATATGCATTCCTCACATGTGTACAAATTTCAGATGAGCTGTCATGCACTTTCCTTAGCTAGTCTGAGTAGTTTCTTATCTTTTCAAATCCATTGTCAAGTTAAAAATTTTGAACAATTCTACAGTTTAGCAGAAAGAAAGAAAATTAACATGTTGTAACATTAGAGATTGATTGAATAGGCAAATTAAAATTCAGGACGTAGGATGTGTAAATTTTGTTTAGACTTGGAAAGATCTAGAATTGAATCATTTCTTAATTAAGGACAAGAGGAGTATGAGTGCTAGAATAAGTTTTGGGTTTTGATTTGGTTCTCTGACGTTGGAGACTAATTTGGTCTCTTAAATAAGATTATGTGAGTTCACTAGTATGTTCTGACTTTGGGTGATACCCATTATTATATTTGTACTAACTATTGATATCGCCTCTTGTGGAGGGGTGTTACATGCTTTTGAAATGGAATGGGATGTTTAATTGTTTGAACTGAATTAACTTAATGAACTGCCACCTTATTCAATGTCCCTTATTTCTCTCTTTTTAAGTTTAGATTTAGTTCTTTAAAATTTCATATTCAAGATCGTATAATTGCTTTTCTTTCATATAGTCTTTTTTATCTTGCAAAAACATCTCAGGATCATCATTAAGGGGATTTCTTGCACCAAAATTGGGGCAAATCACCTACTTGCAAGAACTGTATGTGTCATCCTGAATCACTTTTTGTTTAATCATTGTTATTACCATGTGTCTTAGTTCTGAATATCATTGTTGAAGCTAATATCTGGTTCTTATGTTTGTAGAATTTTGCACGACAACAATCTTATTCAAACAATACCTAAAGAGTTGTAGAATTTTGCATGTCAAGCTTTGAAGGGACTGCCTCCAAAACAAAGACTTAAAGCAACGACCTTCTATGCAATGTGGTATGTATTACATGACCTTTTTAGCATTCAAAATTGAAGGCATGAATTAGGATATCTCTCCATAGACATCTCATAAAATTTGAATTATACAAAATTAGGATGTGTTAAAAAAATCAATGGTCAACCCGATCACCCGAACCAAACCAATCCATAAATGGTCGGTTCGGTTTGGTTCGAATTTAGCAATCAAAAAATAAGAAAACCGAACCAATTGATTTTGATTGGTTCGAATTTATTTTTTTCCAAAACCCGAACCAAACCACCCACTTATACCCCTGCGCTCTGCTACACCATTTTGTTGAGGTGTATGTGCACCTGTAAACTGCCTTTGAATACCTTATTATTAATTGCTCTGATGTCAATCTCCTACTTAAAGTCACTTTTGGTGAGTTTTCAAAACATTTCTCATCTTGCCAATTCCATGCTGCCTAAGTTTATGACAGGTCATAGGATGATCTACACCATATAAACTTATTAGTGTTGATTGGCTTCATCATGACATCTGATAGGTTCTCTTTTGTGTGAATCTTTGGCATGCTTATGCTTCCTTCTTCTACTACTTTTCTGACAAAATGATATTGAACTCCCATGTGCTTTGTCCTTGAATGAAAGGCTAGATTCCTTGCAATGTGCAAGGCACTCTGACTGTCACAATACACATAAATCTTTTGTTGCTTGTGCCTAAGTTCTTCTATTAACCTTTGAATCCAAATTACTTCTTTGTATACCTGCGTAACTGTCATATATTTAGCTTCTGCAGTAGACAAAGCTACAACAATCTGTAACTTAGATAACCAGCTTTCTGCTCCTCCTACAAGTGTAAACACATAGTCCGTGGTAGATTTTCTTTTATCAAGATCACCTGTAAAATCTAAATCAACATATCCCCTGACAATAAACTCTGATCCTCTAAAACATAATGCAGCACCTTAGGTCCCTTTAATGTATCTTAGGATCTTCTTAACAGTATTCCAATGCTCTCTACTAGGATTTGCCATAAAATCAACTGACTCTGCCAATTGTTTGTGCAAGATCTGGTCTCGTACAAATCATAGCATACATAAGGTTTTCAACTGCTAATGTATACGGTACTCAAGACGTTTCCATTCTCTCTGCTTCATTGGTAGGACACATACTCGAGGATAATTTATAATTGATAATAAATGGGGTAGAGACTGACTTACAATCTTGCATGTTGAAGCGCCATAAGATTTTCTTTAGGTAGTTTATTTGAAAAAGCCAAATATTCCTATCTTTTCTGTCTTGATGAATTTATATCCTTAAAATCTTGTTTGCTGGTCCTAAGTCTTTCATATTAAACTCCCTAGCCAACTGTACCTTCAATTCTTAGACTCGATCTTTGTTAGGGTCTACCATTAACACGTTATCCACGTACAACAGCAAGATGATAAAATCATCGTCACCAAACCTCTTGTAATATGTACAATGGCCTGAACTCAGTCTGTTGTATTTGAGACTAATAATAAAGGAATCAAATCTCTTGTACCAACACTTTAGCGCATGCTTTAGACCATATAGAGATTTAGTTAACCTGCAAACTAAGTTTTTCTTGCCTTTTTCTTCAAAGCCTTCTGGTTGGAGCATATATATCTATTTTTCTAGCTTTTCATGAAGAAAAACTATTTTCACATCTAGTTGTTCAAGATGTAAATCAAATGTAGCATACATAGCTAGGACTACTCTGATAGTGGTAAGTCTGACAATTGGAGAAAATATCTCATTAAAATCAATACCCTCTTTCTGAGCATACCCTTTGACCACCAGCCTTGCACGAAATTGTTCCACTTGATCGTTGTCATCTCGTTTGATCTTATAGATCTATTTGTTACTAATGGCTTTTCGACCCATTGGAAATTCAATAAGTTCTAATGTCTTGTTTTTATGTAGGGCTTCTGTTTCTTCTTGCATTGCTGTCATCCACAAAGAAACATCTGAGCTACTCACAGCCTCCTGAAAGGTTGACGACTCTCATTCTTCTTCCAGAAGATCATATGCATTGTGACTTGCCATAACATAGTCCGAGTGTCATGATGGTGCTTTTATCTGACGCGTTGATCGTCGAACTTCTATATCATTGGCCTCATCTGATTCTTGTACATCGTGCTCTGGTTCTTGTTCTACTTCAGAGGAATTTTCTTCTCTACCTTTTCCATCTATTTGTATTGTAGTAGTCTCTTTCAAAGTGCTTTCATTTTCTTATTCACTTTGCAATTCATCTTCTGCAAATATCGCATATCTACTGATAATAACCTTGTGGGCAGTGAGATCTTACTGGTGAAACCTCTTAACACCGTTAACATAACCTAAGAATATGCATTTTCTAGATTTTGGATTCAACTTTGTTCTTTCTTGGGAATTGTACATCACATATGTAGGACATTCGAACACATGAAGAGAATAATAATTTGTTGGCTTGCCATTCCACATCTCCATTGGTGTCTTTAAACCAATTGTAGTTTATGGCGACCGATTTATCACGTAACAAGCGGTTTTGATTGTTTCTGCCCAAAAAGACTTGGCTAGACCTGCTATTTGCAACATGGCTCTTATTTTTTCTATGAGAGTTGTATTCATCCACTCTACTATACCATTCTGCTGATGTGTATGTACAACTATAAACTGCCTTTGAATACCCTCTTGCTTGCAAAATGCCACAACTCCTACTTAAGGAGATTGTAAACGTAAAGCCACTTTTTGGTGGCAAAAGTCAAAGAAATTATATGGAGCAGGTGGAGCAGCTGAATTAACAAAGTAGAAAGAAAATTCAACATGCAATAAATGCATGACATGCGGGAAGCTGCAAATGAATTTGTATTCACAGTGCAGGAGGTCTCTATAAATAGAGAAAATTTCATTTGATTGATACACACCATCGAAGAGAGCACCAATCTCACTTCAAAGAGAAAAATCATAGCTTCTTCTGAGAGTTTATTCTTCTTGTCTCTAAAATTTTCTCCTATTTTAAAAAGATGTGTATTATATTATTTAAGAGAGAATGTTATTATTTTTTCATTGTATTTAGAGAAGTTGTAATTTTTTTCACATAATGAAAACATTCTATTATTGCCCATGGTTTTTTCTCATCACCATTAGTGAGTTTTTCACATTAAATATTGTGTGTCAGTTCTAATTTTCTCAGCTCTATTTTAATTTTATGATACTATTTCCATAACTCTGGTACTTAACTATGCAATCATATGAAGTTTTTTTTTCCCACTTATCTCACCTAATCTCACTAATTTTTAGACATTTTATCTCACACATTAGGGTTTATTTGCTCCCAAACATTATTTGCTCCCAAACATTAGGGTTAAATGACTTTACTATGAAAAAACACCATTTTAATTTTTAAGCTTAGGGGATGAGTTTGTTACTTGTGGGATTGTGACAAAGAGCACGAGGTAACATTCATCCTGCTTTCTCTATTGATTGCATTTGTTTTGTAATTTTTGTGACCAAGATTTATGTGAATGTGGTGTGATAAATGATGGCTTTGGGTTGATTCATTTTGGTTGGTATTGTAATAATGTTGAGGGTTAACAAAACATTGAGAATCTTTGTGGTCTAGGAGAATCTTCAGGAAAGTATACATTTTTTTTATTGCTCTCTTGTACAATATGTTTTGTGGTAATGTGTGATCCTATACTCGAATGTCTCAGTGTTTTGTCTTTTGTGTTATTGTGTGCTCCACTTTTTGAATTATGCAAAATTGTTATTTGTTTATATGTAACCAAAATAGGGCCTGTGAATATTAACATAGACTTTTATATTTTGTGGAACATTACAATTACACATGTAACGCATTATAAAGGAGGGAAACTTTACTCATACAAGGACTTTGACATAAACCTCATATCTACCCCCGATTTCATGCAATATGTAAATAGTAATAAGGAGTATATAAATGATTTCAAGTTCTGGCATAAATTTGAACGTGAGGGATGAATAAAATTAGATTATTTGATAGTGATGCAAATGTATTAAGACTTAAGAGTACTTTAGAGGTTTTAAAGAAGGGAGGCAACTTTGTGCAAGTGAATATGATCATGTAGTGGAACACCTGTGGAAGTGCTTAAGGTATTAGTTTTTTCACTTTTAGCACCCCAAGAAACCCAGTAAACTAATGTTTATGTAGAAGTTGATAAAAAGGAAGAGTTAAAGTTAAACTTAGCAGGATGTGATTTTATAGATAATGATCTATAAAATCTTGACTTATTATGTAAAAAAATTACTCCTAAAATTGTTATTGACGAGATTAAGACCCGGTTGAGTAAACACATGGAGATGATGATAATAAGCAAAAGCAAAATCATAAGGAAAATATTAGATAGCAATTTTTTTTTTACCAAAATAATTTTGCATTGTTTTAACCTTTCGATAGATGAGTAGCCTTTATTACATTGACTTATCTAACCATCATCTTTAAATTTTGACAAATTCTTACAAATAATTATGGTTGTTTTGCATTGCTCAAATTATAATCCAATATAATATATAATATCACATTTTAAGGATTATAGGTGAAAAAATGACTTATCTATGATATTTTTAGATATGATTTTGTTATTATTGATAATATTTAGATTTTGTTTTGTTTTAAAAATTTTATCCTATTTTTGTGATTTTATCTTGTCTTATGTTTAGAAGAATAATTTATGAAAATATTTTTTTGGTACACCTAATTATAAAAATATAATATAATTTAATTTATGATTTAATTTCAGATATTGATACCCCATTAATTAATGGTGATAACAAAAAAATCTTTTTTTAATCTAAATAAAAACTTTAGTATGTATAATTCATGAAACAGAATTATTACTTACGTGATTTATCATAAATAAATAAATAAATAAATAATTTGTAATATTATGGTCAAATTATACTCTATCATAATGAAAATTAATAATTAACAAGGCTACAGTTAAAAA
Organism: Ormosia semicastrata; assembly: GCA_029884595.1. Lineage (NCBI taxonomy): Eukaryota > Viridiplantae > Streptophyta > Magnoliopsida > Fabales > Fabaceae > Ormosia > Ormosia semicastrata. The sequence goes on from JAQQTO010000059.1 coordinate 43,366,991, forward strand.
ATTTATTATGAACTAAAGATAAAGATGAAAGTAAGACTAGTTAAGCAATTAAGTAGAATATTATTTTTTTCCATAAAAAAAATAAACTATCAATCAATCAAGTCAAGTCTAAGTAAACGGGCAAGTTGCACATATATCTCAGCAAAAGTTCTAAACCTACCAAACACGCTCCTTACTTTAACATGTGGCATGTGGCATTGTTTGAACAGAATCTTTTTCCGTTTGAAAATTCAAAATAGGAGGAAAGCTAGTACTATATTATTTTAGACATTTTATTAAAACTTATTTATTATTAATTTATTTTGTATACTTAAAAATAATATTAAGATAGAGATGTTAATAACATTTTTTTTAAATTAATAATAAAATAAATATTAATAAAAGTATTTATAAGAGTAAAAAAAAAAAAAATATTTATATAAAAAAGTGTTAACAAAAGAATTTAAATGTATTATTAGCATTTTTCTTGAAAATAAATAGCGTTCACTCCATTACACTGCATTGGGATTTCTTTTATTCTTACTAGTAATATACTAATACTTGGTGAAAATTAGGAGGGAAAATAAATTCAAGTTTCTTCTTATGCTAAGATATGACCTTCCTACGTAAGACGTTGTTCCTGTTCCTGTTCCTGTTCGACCGCACCTAGGGTTTCCAATTTCCGCTTCAAGAAATTGTTCTCGCCAGCGTCTTTCCTTCTCTCTCCTTCATCTCATGGGTGCAATTTTGGAGTTCCCTTGTTGTCTGAGGAGCAATTAGGGTTTCGTTATTCAGCTTGAAAATTTTAGGGCCTTGTCTTGCATGAGAAATAAAAATAGATATTTATCTATTTATTAGTAAAGTGAAAAGGTTAAAGATATAATGTTTTATTCTCAGTTTATATTGGCCAAGAAAGGGCCCCTTGGGACAATATGGATAGCTGCACATTTGGAGAGGAAACTCCGCAAGAATCAAGTCGCTGATACCGATATTGGCGTCTCTGTAGGTCAGTTTATCTTCAACCTTATATATATACATATATATAATTTAATTTTAATTATGCCATTATAAAAAAAGGATTGATGGTGTCACCTGATTTATATCACTTGAAAATTATATCTGCTGCTGCTAACATCACCTGATATATATCAAAAGTAATTATTATATCTTTAGAGCTTGTTATCAACTTATTGTCCTGCTTTATCACTTGAAAATTTAATTTAATTTTTCTATGAATGTTATGCTTAAATAGTGAATTTATATGGCAGATTAATGCAAAATAGTAAAATATTTTACTTTTTTGGTGTGGGCTTTTTGGCACCTCTCACCAGCAGGCACTAAATCCCCTAGCGCCTTAGGGCTCCTTTTGCCTATCTCACCTTGCTCTCCTGTTTCCCGTTAGATCATCAAATTATATGTTTAAACTTTAAATGAAATTAAATGCCATTCTGTGACTTTTCTAATTTTGTTTATCTCGGGTTGTGTGGTGGAAGTGTTTTTCTTTAAATATCATCAAGGCATCAAGCCTTAAATTTCTAGGAGCATATCTTATCCTCTTTTTCTATTATACTTATATTTAATGAATTGTCTTCTTTCATCCTTAAAAATAATGGTATAATTAGTTCAAAACAAATTTGTACAACCTTTCTACATGCTTTGACCTTTGAGTTGTCCAAATGAAAGACTTAATCTTTGTCCATATTATTCTTTATGGAAAAACCAATTGGGAGAATTTCTTGAAAACTTAGCTAGAATGGTTTGAGGTATAGGAAATTAATATTCCATAGTACATTGTACATGTCAGTGTTGCATTTGTTATTGTCTAATGATGGCTTGTTATTGTCTCAGATTATTTATGTAATTACTGTTATGAATGAACAGATTCGATTCTTTTTCCGGAAGTGCCAATTGCACTCCGTTTGTCCAGTCATCTTCTGCTTGGTGTGGTGAGGATTTATTCTAGAAAGGTGAATTACCTTTTTGATGACTGCAGTGAAGCCTTGCTTAAGGTAAAGCAAGCTTTCCGCTCCACTGCAGTTGATTTGCCACCAGAAGAGTCCATTGCACCTTACCATTCAATCACACTACCTGAGACTTTTGATCTTGATGATTTTGAACTGCCAGATAATGACATGTCTCAAGGGTTAGTTCAGACGCGCTTGATTATGCCCTTAATCAAAGCTCTAAGTCTTTTACTTGTTTACTTGTTTAGTACAGCAGCTTTTTGTTCTTAATCGAACTGGTTTTATCTAAATTTATGTGTTCAATTTCATTTGAAAGTATTTGTTGGTTATTTTCTCTAATCTAATGAATTGGCTTTTCCCTTGGCATTATCAGATGATTGCTACAGGAATTTTCTTACTTCTTAGTAACACTATAATTTTGTGTTAAGTTGCAAATCCTTTAGTGGGTTCTGTTTCATCAGAATTGGTCTATACTCTAGAATCTAGATGCTGATTTTGTGCAATGTGGTTAGTGCAGAAGATATTTATTCTTTGGTTTATTAACGACATATTATATATTTGTGAGCAGTAACTATGTTGATCACCATGTCAGTACAAGGGACCAGATTACCCTGCAAGATACCATGGAGGGTGTGGTTTACACTACGCAGTTTGGATTGGATGGTCAGTATTCTCCTTGCCCTCTTTTTCTGTTTCATTTTCTACTTCTAGTTTGCTGCTAAATTTTTATGGGAAAATTACAAAAAAGAAGTTATTGGTAAATATATTTAGTTTTGGAACAATTAGCCCATTCAAATGGTCCATTAAATCACTAAGTGGTTACTCATTATCCACTCTATGAACATTTTTTCTTGGATAAAATCTATGAACATTGTTAACCAATTGAACGATTAATTGTTCCTGCACTAATTTTTTTACCAAGATTTCTCTTTTAAATTTTTTCCAAATATGTAAAATTACAATTTGGGAATCCATGGCAAAAATAAGTCTAGTTTAGTAACAATTAACCAAAATAGTGGTTCATAGGCTTAATGGGTTTGCTGTATATTGACTTAATTAATCACTTGTTTGGTTAATTGATCCTAAACTGGAATAAAAAATTCCTAAATTGTTATTCTCCCAATTAATTATGCATGGGAGGGATCTTTGGTAAGTAATATTAAACTTCAAACACATGGCTTGCAGAGCGCTTTGGTGATGGGGATGCTTCTCAAATTGGTTTAGAACTTGATGAGGTAATTTGTCTTATTTTTTCTCAGCTCAGCATGTTATGCATGAAAGCGGTAGTTGAAATGTGTTCTAGGTGGTCTTAAGGTCTGAAGACACTAATTTGGATGGTACTGTTAGATATAATACCATTCTTGAGCTTCCACCTACCTGCTTAAGCTTTTAGGAGAGGTGGTTTTTGGCATGGTATCACTGTCTCTATGGCAAACTTGTCAAGAGTTCAATCCTTGCCGCTCCCATTCTTTTATATAAGAGTTGAATTTCAGCACAAGGTAAAATAGGCCTGTGCATTGTCCACGCTTCAAGCCCAAAGGGGTCTTGCATGAGGGGGTATGTTAGATATAAAAACATTCTTAAGCCTCCACCTGATAGCTTAAGCTTTTAGGAGAGTTGGTTTTTGACATTTACAATTTTGTTGTCTGGTGGTGATAATTAGGAAGCATGAATGTGCCTCATTTGCTGGAACTGGTAGTTACTAGTGCTGTACTAGTGCTAGTGCAAGCCTCTGGTAGGCCTAATACCAATCTGTTGCTGGACAAACGAAAGTGAAAAGGAGAAGGGTAGATTTAACCTTTTTCTTTATCAAACAAATAGGTTCTTATCTTTTTGGTTGGGTGGGCTGTTGTAGACCTAAGAATGAATGGGGATTGGGTCTTCTGAACATTATTGACACTTTTTATAAAAAAAAAAAAGGATTGGGTCTTATGAATTTGTTATCCTAATAAAAACATTGGTTTGGTGGATAAATGGCTATGGCGGTTTCCTCTTTGTGGCCTCAAGTACTTTAGAGCAAGTATGATTTAAAGCAAAATAGGTGGGATGCCAACCCAACGATCACTGCAACTCATGCTAGTAATTGGAAGTTTATTTCTTAGGGATATGTTTCTTTTAGACCACTAATCTGTTTTTTTTTTTTTTTTTTGGGGGGGGGAGACCACATGGTGTCCCCACATCCTTCGAGTGTGGGACCAATCTCCACTTGGTATTTGGCTTGGCCCTAGCCACAAGGTGCTTCCAGTGGGTTTTGAACGTCTGCATTTGCCCACATGGAGCTCATCTTACCAACTGAGCTTACACCTTGTGGTCAGACCACTGGTCTGCTTTAGACTGAGTGATGGTACTTGTTCTTTGGACTGTTTTGGGCTGAGTGATGGTCTGACTGAAACTGCAGCCATGAAGACATTCCTATCATCCTCCCTGAAGTACACCAAAGAACAGCATATGTAGCACACTGCCTCAAAATGTGAGGTTGTCTCTTAAAAGTTGCATATAAGTGTGCTGTCTTTTTTTACTTTAAGTTTGGATAGTTCATGTTCTAGCTATGTTGACTATAGAGTAAATTTCTTCTTGATTTGTTGAATGAATTGATCCGTTCTGAGCAGATTGATGGTATACCCGCTGCTGCTGAAGTCAGTGAATATGATCAAGGTCCATCTACTCCTGGACTACAAGAGCCACACTTGTTTGATAATCAGGTGGATCAGGTCATTAATGAAGTAGATTATCATAATTCAGCAGATTTATTATCAACAAAGACCACACAAACTGATTGCTCTTTGCAAGATAATGTGGAGCATTGTGATGTAGATTTGCATCGTCAGGATAATGACTGCCTTCTGGTTGAATTGGATAGCAAAAGAGAGGAACAGGAGCATTTGGAGTGTTTGGTTGTGACGAAGGATCAAGAAAATTTGATTCCAAATGATCATTATTTAACAGCATCATTACCCTTGATGGTCTCCGCCGATGAAGAGTACCTGATGCCCCTAATACCAGAATGTATCGATGGGATGATCAGTGCTTCTGATGTACCTCAGAAGGTAGAAGATTTACATGACGAAGTTTGGATAAATAATGAACCAGTTGTAGCTCCTTTGGACCAAACTATTATGGAGTGTGTTATATCTGGAGTTAGTTTAAATGAAACTGTTGCATCTCCTAGTTCTCATGTTACATCTGATCCAGAGGACCTCTCATGTAAACTTTTATCTAATTTGGATGGATCTCAAGTGCGAGAATCAGATGATCAGTTGGAGGATGATCACACATCATCAAAGCATGAAGTTCTGAATGACATTAAAATTGCTAACAAGATGGGGGAGTCCTGTCCATATGACGAGGCTCAAGTATCTAATGCTGTATCTGGGAAACCTCAGTTGGTTGATGTGGAAACTCAGGCCTTTCTAGAACTGAAGGAAGTAGAGGATTTAAACCATGTTTCTCATGAAGCTGTGCAGCCCATTGAGTCACATCTCTGGCCATGCACCTCCCATCGGAGCCAGCCTTGTGTGTCATCTATTGAAGGTTATATAATGATTCATCTTGCATTTTTTTGGGGTGATATCTTGCATAATTTTATTTATAACTATTCTTTTATTTTTCTCTCTCTTCCTTGTTCTTTCTCTTTTAACTATGGAATGAAAAGGGTACATTGCAGGGAATTCTATTAATATAATACAAGTTTACATTTCTTTATTGCATGGCTCCTATTGTTTTAGTGATATTCACAGCCATTTTAACATGTGTTGACTTATACATGTTAACTTTGGGACTTCATATCATGCTAAGTTCTTTTCTATGCACATTGTTTTTTTTTTCTTTCCTTTTCTATGTGTGAGAATTAACTTAAAGGGTAATACTACTAGTTTTTTTACTTTGAGTTGATTCCATTTTCTTTTAACAAATTACTTTATTTGTTGTGTATATGATAAATCTGTTTGATAGACAGGTTTAAACATGTGGAATTCCATTTTACTGGTAATTAGTTGGTTTTACAGGTGAACAGTGTCATGTATCTGATGTTTCAGATCCGGCTTTAGGTGATCGTCAGATTTCAGAGCTATCTGTTTGTAGAGAAGGAAGGCCAGATTTGGGGAATTCAGATGTGCAACTTGGGAGTCAGATCTTAACAGATAATCAAGTGGAAAGTATAAATAAATCTGCTGTTTCTGACATGCCAGAGCCTGAAAAAATGCTTTCCATGTCATATCAACTTGGTGGTGAACCAAATGGTTTGCTGATAGAATCTACCCCAGACAATCAGAGTATATCTGGAAGCCATACAGGTGCTGCAGAAGTAAAATGCATCTCAGGTAAAAAGCGTAGTTTCACGGAAAGTACTCTGACAGTGCAGAGTGTCGATTTGACCGAATCATATGGGGGGGCTCAATCTAAGAGAACTGCTGAGTTCATTCCTGATGATGATGACCTATTGTCTTCCATATTAGGTATCAAAGTTGTCCTTTCTTAATGCTTATAGTTAGATATTTTTATTTGAAGGCTGTGGCTGAAATGAATTTGTTTTTGCTCCAGCTGGAAGAAAATCTTCAGTTTTGAAAATGAAACCCAGTCCAGCAGCCCCTGAAATAGCATCAATAAAACGCTCCTGTTCTGCACCACGCACTAGTGCCTTAAAGAGGAAGGTGCTTATGGATGATATGATGGTCTTGCATGGCGAGTATGTTTTTATAATGTTCCATTGATTCAGTTGTGCATACACATCCATTTTATTTAGGTTGATTAGAAAAGAAAAGAGTGGAAAAACATGATATTGTTTTCCCATTGATCACAAGCCTTTCAAAGACCTTACATTCTCTCATTTTTTTGTTGTCTAGTTCTTCTGTGATCAATGTATTTGGAAGAATGTCATTTCGTTGGATATAGGAGTTGTCATGAACCAACTCTTCAAAATGCTTAAGCTGTTAGGTGAAGGCACATTAATGGTTTTATATATCTAACACGCCTCCTCCTGCAAGAGCCCTTTGGGTTTAAAGCGTGGATAATGCACAGGCCCACTACCTTGTGCTGAAATTCTACATTTATTTTTTATTAGAAGAATGAGGTGGCAAGGATCGAACTCTAGACCACTTGGTCATGAATCAGAGGCTCTAGTACCATGTCATGAACCAACTCTCTCAAAAGCTTAAGCTGTTAGGTGAAGACACATGAATGATTTTATATATGTAACAGGAGTCTTTATAAAGGCACTATAGTAGTCAATCCCGAATAGCAGCGCGGAGCGGCCGAACCTAAAACCTCTGTAGCAGTATAGCGGATAGCAGGATGGCTGCTACATCAAAGATAGCAGGGACAACTTGAATAATTTCTAATAAACATAATAGATGTTCCAAACTCAAAACTACTCAAAACTTAGATATATTCATTAATACTTTAAAGTAATAGATTAAAAGACACAAAATAGAGATGGGCTTGGCCGGAAAAGTCTGAAACAGGCTGAGGAAGTTCAAAACAGAGGAGTGCGGAGGCTGAAACAGAGCTGGGGAGTGAGTGAGTGCTAGGAACTTATTGAAACAAAGCAAGAAAGTGCGAAACAGAAACAGAGTGTAAGGACAGAGGGTTGTTAAACAGGTTGAAAACAGAGCACCGATATCTTCTTGGCTCTGTTTGTGATGGATTTGTGTAACAAAGAGCAGAGGCTGCTCTGTTTGGAGAGCTTGAAGGAGCTGCTGCAAAACCCTAAAAATTGGTTGTTGGGTGGAAGATGAGTTTAAGTGAGGCTAAAATAGAGACTCCCTTAGTTTTAGTGAGAGCAAAATAGAGACTTCATCAGTTAAGTGAGGGCAAAATAGAATTTTTAATAGCTTAAATGAGGGTAAAAAGGGAATTTTGTTTTAAAAGAAATAAAAAACATAGATTTCAATCTCTGGAGAAGCAAAGCAGCCGTAATGCTCGTGATTTAGGCTGCGATTCACACTGCTACAGCCGTGACACCAAAACACGACTTGAACAGAGACTTGGAGCAGCAGACGTCCGCAACGCAACTCTGCCATGATAGCACCGCTATTTGGCGCAATTGACTACTCTAAAAGGCACATGAATGGTTTTATATATCTAATAGGAGTCTACATAACGAAGAGCATAGTAATTGATCTTTTGTATTTACTTTTTAATGCTTGTCTATTTAATTGCCTTAGACAACTTGGTTAAGTGATTTATTATGTTGTACTTGAGGTAACAAAATAGCTGCAACTGCTCAGCACTTCCCCCATAGGTAGTGTTGATATAAGCTTTTTTTAACAAAAAATAAGCTAATACAAACACGCACCAAGTGTGGACCTTATAAGAGGAATGACCAATGTTCTAATGCCCTAAAGTTTTGGGTTAAGATGTGATGTCAAGCTCATAAGTGTGGTTCTTTGATAAGCCCATGAAAGAAGATCTCGGTGTTTTGGGCTCCTCCTGACCTAACAAGGTGATCAAAGTTGATGGTTCAACTAGGATGAGTATTGGAGATAGTGGTTGGTGCTCTCGTGGTTGCTGCCCTTGTGAAGAAAGAAGAGCTATAAACCACAAAAAGCCTAGGTGAAGTGGTAAGGCATGGCTCTAGTGGAAAAATGGGTCCACCCTAGCCTTTGTTGTGGTGCATTGGTAGTCACACACTCAGGTGAAGAGCAGCAACACATAGGTAGAGATGTGGCTCTTGGCAGCATGCTCAGGAGAAGCTGGTGGGTTTGGTGGAATGTGCTCTTGATCACAATGTAAAATACTAAAAAAAAGGCTTCTGCTCAAGGGAGAGCATACTTGTTTTAGGACTCATTTGAGGAGCTGATTGTTGGTAATTCAAGTGATTGAAGAAGTCCCACGTTGGAAAGGAATGAAATAAGTGATAACCATAGAAGTGGAATGATCCATGGACCTAATGCTTTGAGGTTTGAGGTCAAGATATGATATCAAGCCCACAAGTGTGGTTCCTCGCTAGCCTATGAAAGGAGATCTCCCTGATGTTTTGGGCTCCCCCTGAAAAATTCAGATTTGCTTAAGTTATTTGTACCTTTAAGCTCTAATATATAATATTTTAGCAATGCCTGAGACAAAGATTAGATCGTTACACTGCAACTGCAAGATACCACAGAACTATTTTTTCATAGGTCTATTTGATCTTTTTTTCTTGCCCTACATGTTGACCCTTTATTTGCTCCCAGTGTAGTGGCACTTAGCTTGTCGTTGGAGGTGGGCAGTAGACTAACTTTGAGGTGTTGTTCATTTACTAAAGGATAACTTGGGGATTGATATCCTGTGTGAATTGACTGGTGATAGCTATAATATACCTAAGACTTTGTATGTTTTCTTCCTTTGTTCATATTTGTATTTATTTTAAAAATTTTCATGCCACATTTGGTTTTTTTTTTCCTTATAGCACACCATATTTGTTTTTTCTTGTGCCAGAGTACTAATAATTTTTCCTTCTTCTCAAGTACAATACGCCACCAGTTGACAAATGCTGAAGACATACGTCGCATGCGAAAAAAAGCTCCTTGCACCCGCCATGAGATGTTAATGATTCAAAGACTGTTTCTGGAGGATGAAATTTTCCATGAACCAATATTTACAGGTGAGTTGTGTGTCTCTGTGTACGTTGTGCTATTGATCATTTGGAGTGTTTGCTCAAACCTCACCAACCCCTTTCTTAAAGATACGTTCTTATACAAAAGAAAGGTATGTTCTGCAACTGCAAGTTGGTATGTTAATTTTGACATGAGGAAAAGGAATTTATTTAAGATCAAACGTTGCATCAATTGACCACCTTTTCATTTGATATCAAGTTAGATTTGTGAGTTATACCTAAAATTGTGCTTCTCATAGATTCAGGTTTGTCTACATAACATTTTCTATAGAGTTGGTTAGTTGTTAAAAACGACCATGATGACATTTGACTAGTTCATGCTGGAAGGTTTGGGCGAAAATAAAAGTTTTATCCCGAATGTTTCTACATCTATGCCAATGTACATATCATATCAGTTGCTTTTGAATTGTTCCCAAATGGTTTTTAAAATCTCGTTTTTATGAGTGCATGTGATCAGTGTTATTCGGATGGCACCATTTTCATTTCCTTAATTTTACAGTGAGCATCATCATATTCATTTTATTGGAATTGCCTTCTAAGAAACCTGAGTCCATTCTCATATATCTTCCAGGTTTGTCTGATAATTTGATACTTTTGCGGAATGAGACATTTGATCTTACTGGAGTCAAGGTTTGTGATTATGATTTACATAGTTCTTTCATAGAAGAAACAAATGATAAAGAGTCCTATTCTAGAATAAATGTTACTGAAATTCATGGAGTGGAAAGGAATATTGAACCTATGGCAGTTCAACTCCAAGGAGATGCAGAAGCACAACCTACTGAGATATCTGTTTTGTCTGAGAGCCATCCTTCAGAAGTTAACCCGGGATCTAATGATATTGATACACATGGGCATACAAATATTATTTCTCTTGTGAAGGAGCCTGACAATTCGCAAAATGCTGAAATGAACAATGGCGGAAGAAATATTGAGGTTTCTGATGTAGAAAACTGCTCTGTTGGCCATGGGCTTGAATTGTCATCCCTAACTGGTACTGTCTTTGAAAATAATCTCCGCATGCCAAATGATTTTGTTGCATCACAGGCTCTCATGGATAATAAAACCAATTATCTTGATAGTTCTATTCATTCAGATTTATTGAGCATGTCTACTGCTCAGGTCCCTATTCTAGAGGATGAATTTGTGGAGGATAAAGGTGATAGAGTAGGTTTTATGGAAACTGCAGAACACAGTGTTCAAAGTAGAACACAAGTTCAATCAGATAGTTCTGAAACCAACAATTTATATGCATCCTTTGCTACTGGCTCTAAGGAACCTGATGAATATACTAATAACCAGGCTTCTTTTAGTGGAGACCTACCTATAAAGGAAAATGGAAACAGCATGCTGGGTGGCTTAAATGAGGATCAAATTGTTGCTTCTGTCTTGGGTTGTGATGACAAGGACTCAAGGTCTGGCTGCATGTATAATGAAAACACTAATGTAGATTCTTTACATTCTGTAACACTCGTTTTGGATGCAAAAGAGACTTCTCTGAATGATGAAGAAAATCCAGTTTGTCAAGAAGCTGGACTACAGAGTACAGTACACCTGGAAATCTCAGCTACTAAGAGTCCTTATGTGGATCATAATGATGTAAGTTCTCCAATTTGCCAAAAAATCAGATTTCTCTATTAATATATATTATCTTTTTTTTTTGGGGGGGGAAGTGTTTGTGTTATCTAATTTGATTGTATTTGAGCCTCTTATTCTCTTACCGATGCAAAAAATACACCCAAAAAAAAAACTCATTTAACATCTTTGACAACAGATACCTGACAAAAAATGTGTCAGTTCTGTTTGAATATAATCTTACCATGAGAATTGAAATCTTTTGGCCGAAATCTGTTATGTTAAGACTTAATTTTTCTTGCTTAATGAAACAATCTGTGGAAAGCTGAAGGGAGGCAAATTATAACTGGTAAAAAAATTTGAATTTTAACCAGGAGCAGGAATTAGCTTTTGAAAGTGAAGTCATGGTCTTCATGTATGAAATTTCTGCTTTTCCTTGAAACAATAATTACCATTGTTTAAAGCTAATATGCTTGTTACTTTTTTCCTCTGTTGCGACTCTGTTGCAAAGTAATCCTTCCTAATTCTTAATTCTTAGTGTTGTTACCTGACGCAGATCATACTCAACATATGCTGTAGCTTGACATCCCGTATAATATGAAAGTGCCTATAACTATATCTAAATGCAATTTGATGCATGCATTAATTTACCTTCCCGTATTTAGCTTTTGACAAGGCAAAGATTGAACCAAATGCCTCGCATTTGACCACAACATATATGTATAGACAATTATCCCGATATGGCTTCGAAAAATATTAAATTTGTAACTTTGCTTTATTCAATGTGCTTTTACATGTTTTCTTTCTTCCCAAGTGGTTCATATCTGTGTGTCCTGGTTCTTTGATTTCAGAATTTATTACATTATTTTTGAAGTTTGCTTTTGAAGCAAAATGTGATGTGATTTTTCCTTGGCTATGTCGTGTTTTATAATTCTGTCATAGGCGATTGAAAGTGCATTGGGTATCTTCCCCTTCCAAGAGATTTGTGACATTCTTTTACTGTTTGATGCATACCTAATTTTGTTTTTTGGTTACTAACTGTTGCATTTTGCAGGAAAATGTCATGGATGCTAATGACACAGGTTTGCTTCTAAATCCTTTTACGTTGTTATAGAGAGAGAGAGAGAGGGAGAGAGAGAATGTTGAAAGGCTGTTGTAGTTTGATGCAGTCATTGCCTCTAGCCCACACCTATACTTATTGTAGAGAAAACACTCTGTAATTGTATTGTTGTCTGTGAATAATCTCTCATCAGCCTTGTAAATAATAGCAATCAATCCCCCAAGTTGCCAACCTTCATTGTAGGTGTCAACATTTCCTTAACCTTAATACTTTTGTATGCTCTTGACAGTAGTCATTATGTGGAGCTATATTCTTACTGGACACCAGTTCAACCTTTTCTCTTGTTTTTGAATTGGGAAAATGCAAATGAATTGTTAATATGTCCTGGCTATAGGCTATGGTCAGTGGAAGAAGAGAGTGAAGTTTTTATTGCTGATTTTTTTTTATATTTCTTTGACCCGTTTGAATTCATTCTCTCTCTGTCTCTCTGTTCCTAGGATTTTTGAATGTTGGTGATGATGAGATAATTGAAGATTATGATGATTTTATACCATGTGCTGAAGGAACTCACCTTGAAAACAGTGGATGGTCCTCCCGAACCAGGTTTGTTTATGTAAAGATTTAGTAATTAGCTTTCTCTACATAGAAAGTAACTGCAGTTATATGCTGCTTTGTTGGATTTCTATTCATAACATGTATATATGTGAAACTCCTCTTATATTTTTTTGTGATGCCTCTGGTTATATACATATGCCTTACCCTGAGTTCTCTTTATTTTGCAGTTTCAATTAGTTTCTTTTAAATTCTCTCCCAGCCATTCCATTAGATTGTATGATGCCCCGGGAAAAGAGAGAGAGAGGAGGGGGGGTTGGTAGGTTCGAATAATCTCATTTGGAATTAAAAGGGGTCTTTTCACTTGAAAGATGTCCAGTAGGGATTGTGTGCAGATGGTTCAGTTTGAGTTATATTGCCAAACAATCTAACAAAACTGAATTTTCATGTTGGGAACTTGTTTTTGTGTGACTTTTTTTATGCAAACTGATACCAGTTCAATGCATGTTATATTTCAATAGCTAACTAATGCCTTTATTTACAGGGCTGTTGCCAAGTATCTGCAGGCTTTGTTTGATAAGGAAGATCTACATGGAAGGAAGAACCTGGAACTTGACTATATATTAGCTGGTAAAACTCCTAAGGAAGCATCAAGGATGTTTTTTGAAACACTGGTATGTTCCTGAGGACTATCTTAGGTGACACATATATACTGTTTGTATCTATATAATCAACTTGTGATACTATTTACTAATTTGACATATCTTTGTGTTTAGGTTAACAGTAATTGAAATTTAAAGTGTCCTCTAAAGTAAAGAAATATCTATGACGAATTATTGTTTAGATTTTTATTATCAGTTTTTGGGATTTTGGATGAAGGAAGGACACTAAGGTGTTGTGGACGCTCTTTCTTTGCAGGCATGTGGTTCATTTGGTTAGAGTCGAATGAAAGAATTTTCATTCACTGCTTTCTGCTTGTGAAATTTTTTTTGGGATAGGATGGTTTTCCAATATTCTGTGTGGGTTCATGCTCATGTTATGTATATATAACTTTTCTTAGCCTTTGTTAGTGGATGATATAATTTTGTTTTGGACAGTTGAGAGAATTTCTTGCATGTGCTTTCCCTTCAGATCCTTTTAGTCATTTTGTGTTTGAAGCTTAATTTGGCTAGAAGTGGGATTGGATTGACTGGTAATGATGTGGATAAGCCACTTATTTTCTGGCTACTTTGCCTGGTTATCAGATTTTGTTGTAGCTTCTTACTTTGTGGATGCCTTTTGGAAGGTAATCTGCACTCAGTTTCCTTTTGGTATCCAGTGTTTCAGAAGATTCTTAAAGGTTGGATGGGTGGAAAGGAGGTTTCTTTTCTTTATGTGGTCATATTACTCTTATTGGGCAAGCCTGCCTACCTTTCCCTTTATTTTTATCTCCCTTTAGAATTTCTGTTTGAATGATAGAGATAATTTAGAGTAATACAAGAGATTTTCTTTGGCCAAGGTTTGAGGACTGTGAAGGATGGGCATATGGTTATGGAAATTTAGTATTTAAAAGCGTTGCTCTGATATGTATGATGTTGGATTATTATTATTATTATTATTATCATTATTGGTATTTGGCATTCATTGCTTCCCAATTTAGAACATGTTCTATTGATTGAACTTTCATTATAGTTCTTGGCTTTGATTTGCTGGAGGGCCACAACTTTGTTTGTGAGATTTCCACAGTAAAGGATATATTACTTAGTATGCTTTGCCTACTTGACAACTTTGCGTGTGATTCAAATTTACGTTCAACCATGTTGGCAGGTTCTCAAGACAAGGGATTATATTCATGTAGAACAGACAAAATCCTTTGCCAGTATTAACATAAAACCTCGAATGAAGCTGATGAAGTCAGATTTCTGAAACCTCATGTAGGAGTGGCAGATATAGTTGTAAAGGTCGATCCGGTGCTAGTTTGGTTGAAATCCACAGGGTTGGGATAATATTTTCTGCATTTTCCTCTCTTTTTTAGGTATGGTTTATTATTTAAAACTTTTTGGAGATAGGAGTTAGCTGTTTACCATTTAGTTCATGATGAAAAAAAAAAAAAGGGGTTTGGGGGGGGGGGTGTCAGTGGCACGTGTACCATCCTACTGATTCTAGTAACAATATGGTGATTTGGATCCTAATGTATATATTTTTGTAAAATATCATTTCTATCTTTTACGGTGCTAATTTATATGTCTGCTGTTTAAACGAATCCCTCCAACCAAGAATAGCATTCTGTCATCTCTAGGCATCAAGTCTCTGTAACGGAGAGTGTCTTGTAATTTACCAGTCGGTACACAAGGATAATAATTTTTGTACTTACTTTCTTTGTATAGTATCAAACTGTATTTATCCTTTGAAGAGTGTGTAATTCTCTGTACTTATTAGTCCACTTTAATGTCTCGTGGTATTGGGTTGCTCTCAATTAAGGATTGTAACTTCCTAGATAGAAAGGGAACAACTTGAAAAGCGTTTCACTAGAGTAAGGATAGGTGTAATACAAAACACTGACCTAACTGTTAACCATTTGGACTTCACTAATGTAGTTTATATTTCTCAAAACTTCCCTTCAAACTAAAACTTATAAACACATTTTCTATTTTCTAATACTAAATGCTTAAACCACAAAAAGTTGAAACGCTGACGAGCTCCGCATACAACTTGTAATGCGTTTGTTGCATGATCAAGATTCAAGAAAAATGAGACTGTTGCAAAGCCTCACAATGAGGAAGAGAAACTTCTTAAACATGCGATGCAATCATAGTTCAACTAGCATCAAACACTATTTGGAAGCATTAGGCGAGAAAAAAAGAGTTCAAATTTGAAGTTTAAACACCTAAAAATCGTGGAATATCTAGTTGCAAAAAGCCGAAATAGTTAGAAAGCAACTCATCTTGAATAGGTGAATGATGGCTTGGTTTGGTTAACCGGCTTGCAGCCAAACTTGACTTGAAAAATGGCTTAAATAACACTTATTGCATATATGTTCATGGGCTGGGCTGGGCTGGGATGAGTTTGACTTGACTTGAATCAGATTTGATTATGGTTAGATATTGATCAGGTCGAAATTGAGCCGATATTAAGACAACATGTATATATTTTGATATTACCTATAACTAAGTTATAAAATTTTAGAAGTAAAAAATAAAAACTAAAGTATGTTTTACATTATATATTTTGAAACAAATAATATCAATATAAATTTAAATAAAAAAGTCTTAAATTAATAATTATGTTAAGTCAAGAAGTCTTATTATTTATATCTAATTATTAGAAAAGTATTAATTTTAAAGTAATATGTGATACTGAATTAGGTTAGACCAACCTGAAGCATTGACCTGAACTCGATTTAAAAATACATATGATCTAATTTTTAAAATCTAAACACATCCTAATTAGCTTCGGGCCATATTGGATTAGAAAGACAGACTAAATCTTAAACACATCTAGTTCATAGGCATCATATGGGAAGGATTCCAACAACGATTTTTGCCTTCCATGGTGGTAGTGTTTCTTGTAGGGGTGGTAATTAGATCCACTAATCTATCATCTATCCAATCCATTCATATCTAAATTCAATCCAACCCATCCAATTATGTTAAATAGATTTAATGGATTAGATGAATCAGATTAATTTTAATTAATGAATGGTTAATAAACTAACCAAAAATATTTATTGGGTATCCATAGGGTTTAGAAAATGAAATGTATTTAAATATAGGAGGAGTCTAAATAGAGAAGTGCAAAGCTAGACAATAAAATATATTTGGATAAAGAAAAGTTTAGATGAACTTATTTTAAAAATCTTAGTTAATTTATGAGAGAGATATATATATATATATATAATTTTATTAAGATGTTATTGTAGAATACTCGAGTGAACAAGTGCTCAAGTTTTAGAAGCTTACATTTTGAATTTCACATTAATCTTAAAAATCTAGATATATAATATTTTATTACTATTCATTAATGAAAATCACGAGCATTAGAATGCTCCAATTCTTAATATAATACTTTTTATTAAACAAAATATGATTTTCAAATAGATGAGTTAGATATCTATCAATTAAAATGGATTAATGCATAAATTATGTATCCATTCATTAAAATGGATAGTAGATATATTTGATGGTTTTAACATTTTTTTAATAAATCCTAAATGAGTTTATAATTTATTTTTTATCAAATACATTATAAGCCAATCTAAAATTCATTTAATTCATCCATGTGTCATCCCTAGTTTCTAAAACAATGATTGGAAACAAGTGCAATCGGTATGACTAACGTAGAGAACAGTCCAGCAAAAGAATGACGAGATTCTAGCTATGATCACATAGATAGATTGAACTTGAGCTTCTAATCATAATGGAAATGTCTTTGAAACGAAACGACAACCACAAGTGACCAAATGAATGAACACAGCCATCGTGTATTGCAAGAAAAGTGAACACTTCTCAAAAAATGAATACCGCTAACAGTACTTGAAAACATGTCAAATAGTTGAATAAAACAATGATGTGAAAAGTTTTATATCTAAAACAACAGATTATAACAAATACAATGTGGGGAAAAAAAAGGTTCTAATACGGTATTACCATATCAACAGGTTAAATTAACCCCAAAACTGAAACTATTAGCTAGAAGTATAAGACTAATTTTATATCTCTAACACGTTTAGCACACCTCACATAAATGTGAAAATATACAATGTCACTCTAATTAATGCTAAATTTAATTTAATTATGAAAAATAAGGGTAACAAGAATTGAACTCTCATCACTTCTCAAAGGCTTCAACACTATATGGAAGTTTTATGGATTAGATCGAAAAGGAAAAGAGAAATACAATGAAGAAACAATTAAACCACTGATATATGTTTGCAGTGTTAAAAATCAAGCGAATTGAACTCATTGTCGTAATTTCCTACAAGTACTTCCCGTATGCCTATCTTCTTATGCATACCTTCACCAGCACTCTGTTCATCCTACATGGTTTGGCAGCAGGCATGTACCTTCTTTTATGTAAAATGAAAATTGTGAAAAATCACAAACCTATCACAGGTTGACCATCACCAAACATGGTAGTTGCTAATTTTGGTATTATGCATAATCCCATATATACGGTGGAACAATTCTTCTACTACGCATAATCCCATGGAACAATTCTTACATACCAGGTGTATTACCCTAAAGGTTCAAATAACTACTTAAAATTAGTCAAACAGTTCATATTTAACTGCATTGCCATGTGTCACAATCTGTACGATGTGAATGCAGCATCCAGAGTATATTACAATTTTCCACATAAGATGAGCTAGCTAAAATAGTTCTTTCCTCTATTTTATTTTATTTTTTCAATTATATATGAAAAACTAATATATCATTGCAAAACCGAGGAAAGTGATGACAGAATAATCCAAAAACTCCAGCCATCTTGAAAAATTCCCAGGTCCTGACTTGTATATTGGGAACTGTCAATCTGGTGCAATATTATTCTCATTAACTCATTCACCTTCAAGTTCCGCACCAAACTGCTCCAGCCGCGAGGCATCTTCATCCAGATCCCGGATTAAAGCATGGTTAATCAAACCATCATCCTCACTGGCATGTATCTGTCTACCACCAAACCTGATAAAATAAATGAGGAAAAGTAAGAACAGAGTTGATATCCACGGGAAAAGGTAAAAGATACAAATGAGAAATTAAGGGGAAAAGAAAAAGCAAAAGCAATTGCAAAAATGAAGATATTCTTTAATTAACATTTTCAGCAAATTTTAAATCCCCATATTAACACCATATGAACGACAGTAAGAAGAGTTCAGACAAGGTACCAAAAGAAAAAAGATGAGTTCTGACAGCTCTATCCCTATGCTTACGCACAATGAAAATGTTTCACTACATTCTACCCTACCATCAGTAATTACTGCCGCTACGTATCTCAAGAAAAAGGTATAAACATAGGAAAATTTGAAAAAAGAAGAGGAAGAAAAAACTTCAATAGGCAACTAGACTCTCATTGGTGAAAATTAACAATACATATATAACTTCCCTCAATAAAAGCTCGCATATCTTGACTTGGCTAAGATTACTCAGGTCTGTTTTTTTTTGGTTTTTTTTTGCCGAGAAGATTAATCATTTTTCTGAAGACGGATGATCTATGATGAGTTTAATGATTTGGACCATGTTAAAATAGTAGTCTAGATTCATTAGCACATTTAACACGTTAAAATATTAGTCAACTATAGTTATGACCGGTATATACTTGCTAATGAGCTCTGTATTTTGTCCTTAATTGGCTCTTATACTTAATGCACTCACAGTATAAATAAGATGGAATGTGTGTACAAAAGACAAATTTTATCCCAAATACTATGTGTTTTAACATGGTATCAAAGTGATACCATCCATCTTGACCTGAAATAATTTAACACAAGACTTTCAGTCATATAGAGTAGTTTTCTACTTCTTTCTTCTTCTAGTTTAGTAGCCGAAATAGTTTGCCGTCATCTAAGATCACAGTTAGTCATAAATTTCATTGTTGAATCAATGATCAAACTTCAGTCATGTTCAGAAGGTTCCAATCATCCAGACACGCCACCGCACGCCATTGCTGTCTAGTGTCTAGAAGCTTTATTGTACTCACACCAATGTGTGAGAGCTTGTACGGAATTGTCATCCTCTGAGACATCCATGACAAAGCCAAATGATGTCGAAAGGTTCAACTCTGCATTCAGAAGTGGGGATTAGGCACTCTATCAGGGTCAGTTTTTAGATCATGAGCCAGCCTTCACACATGATCCAGCAGATTTTTGCCCTTTCTTTCGCTGATTCTTGAATAGAGAGAGCCGAGCTCCTGGTCTGTCTGGGATGAGCAAAGCCCTCTTTGTGTTTGTCAGTCAGTCTGGCAGACTGTTCCCTGATCTAATCAGAGGTTTGCACTGTGATTTTTTGTTCTTGTTTTGATCTGACGGTCCTGTTCAAGGTTTTCGGGCTTGATGGTGCATGTGGGTAGTTTCTCATGGATCTTGGATGACTTTTCGTGTTTTGGTGCTGGGTTTCATCGCTGAGTTTTATTTGGGGAAAGTTTTCTGGCTGAGTTTAGATGCTATGCTTTGGTGATTTCACAGTAACTTAACCAGTTTGCTGTTATTGAATGAAGCTGCAAGGAACCTATATAATTCTCAGGAATTAAAGGAGTTTTGATTTATTGCTTTTGTGTTTGTCTAGTTTCTTCTCCGTTTTTTATGATTTTGTGTTAGTGAGTTGCGGATTGAAGAATTAGGCCAAAAGTAGAGGGTTTTAATTGTGTTAACTGGGTGGTGTAAGACCTGGTCGTTGAGACCAGCTGGTAGAAGGTTGAAGGGACCATTAAGGAGAAAGGTCAAAGACTTCTAAAGCTATGTGATAGGTACTGGTTTTATTAAAGGAATTAAATAGGAACTTCAAGGAGCATAGATTCGATTACAGATCTGGAAAAACTGGAAATATAAGGGAACTATGGTGGAAAATAGAGAAAAGGAAAGAACAATCAGAGGTGCGATGCCCAGCCTCTGCCCTTGGCTTAAGCCTCCCCAAGATTACCCAAATTCTTATTCTCCACACCGATACAAAGGTTGAGGTCCTGCTTTTACAGTACAAGCAAGACCTTTCCCAAGCTATAATTATCGAACTACAACTTCTTAGGCACAACTTACTAGAGTACAATTTATTAGAAACAACTCCCCATTCTACCATCCATACTACCGTCCATTCTGCCATCCATTCCTTTTATTCTTTCCTTTCCTTTTATAGACATGCGTTAATGGCTTATCACTGTGTCAGGTAATTGAGATGTGTGCCGAAAAGAAGTTGGAATTCTTTATGTTCGTATTTATTTGTAGGGGGCAGCGTTAGAATGCTAGTCTAGATTCAATAGCATACTAGTCTAGATTCATTAGTTCATGTTAGACTTTTATTCAACTATAGTTAAGAATGTAGTTAATAGCTGGTAATTTAGCTCTGTAATTAGTCCTTAATTAGCTTTTGTACTTAATGCACTTATAGTATAAACAAGATGGACTGTGTGTATGCAAAACACAATCTCTATTTCAATAAAATACAAAAAATATAGGTTTAATAGTTTGAAACAAGGAATTTTCCATGATGCATGAAAATATACAAATATAATTTTAGCTAGCAATTCTATTCAAGTATCTTGATGTGATATTCCTATAATAGTTCAAATATTAAATATAGGAAACCGAATGAGTACGAACATCATAAGGCTTCAATATAAAACTAAAGGGGTGGAGGTACATTAAATAAATCATTAAGATATTATATATAAATGCATATAAAAATTAACAGTTTAAATTTTATTAATGTTAATATATTAACATATAAAGTCATTTCATAAGTTGGCACTTAAAATAGCAGCTCAGAGGAGTTCATGGCTCCTCTATTGTACTTGGTAAACTTTTTCAAATTTTATGGAACTTTTCACTTTTTTAGAAACATATTCCAGTTTGTAAGTCAGTTTTAATTGTTTCGAAGTTTATTATCAAAAAAAAAAAACTGTCATTGCATCATATAACTAAACCAAATTAGACTTTTCTTTTTTCTTTTTTTGATGAGGCTGCCCCTGCTGCCTCAGCCACTTTTTCCCTTGTGACAACACTGGATGTTTCAACTATTATAATAGTACCTTACCTAGTTGATGAATGTCTAACAACAGATCTGGAGATGGTCATCTAAAGAAAGTCGTCACGCCTAGGTAGACTTTGCTACTTATATGAAACGGTAAGTTGTTACAACATGAAGATAACGCTGAAATTGCACGGGAAGAAAACAGATAAAATGTAAAGGATTAAATTACCATCTTCCATTCATCAATTCTATGCACTTCTGAGCATCCCTCCTATCCTTGAATTTTACCAAAACAACACCCTGAGGATGATTCTCACATACCTGCAGGAAAAACCAGCAGGGAACATGAAACAGAGGCAAAATCAAAGAACACTCAATTACAATAGGTTGCATGAGCACGGGTATGAGTAACAGCATCGCTACCAGTACAGAAGATATTATATGGGTAGGGGAGGATATGTTATATAAAAATATGAAAAAATAAATAATCAAGCAACTAAATCAGAATATAAATACAATTTCGATAACATTTTAACTCCAAGTTTTCAACAAAACTGTATAAAGTACATCAAGCAAGTAAAATATGCCTGAGCCTTCAGGACACATAATTTGAAGGGGTGAAGTAGCAATTAGTTTCATTTTAGTAGCAAAGCTTTGCATTTTAGTGGAACCTGCTCCAACTTTCTCCCAAATAAACATAATCTCATTTTTTCTTGTATGTCCACTCATCCACCTCAACATTCTTATTTCCGCTACACTTATTTGTTTGCTCTTATTGGCACTTTACTACTCTGCCCAACATCCACCATCATAGAGCATCACTAGTCTTATAGCTATTTGGTAGAATTTCCCTTATTTTAATAGGCAACTTGCGATCATAAATTACACTTGAAGCACTTCCCCATTTTATCCACCCAACTTCAATGCTTTATGTTACATCCCCTCAATCTCCCTATCATTAATATAACGTATATAATTTTAAAACTTTACATTTATATTCAAATTACAAGTTTAATATAGACATTTATGCATTCACCATTGAGATAAAATAAACATACTGTAAAGAGATGTAATAAAATCATTCATGTGCCTTCACCTAATATCTTAAGTTTTTGGGAGATTTGGTTCATAACATGGTATCAGAGCCTCCTATGACCAAGTGTTCAGAAGTTTGATTCATGCTGCCCCGTTCCTCTGGATAAAAAAGTTTAATTTAAGCACAAGGGACGTAAGCCTGTGCATTATCCACGCCCAAAAGGCTCTTGCGTGAAGGGACATGTTGGAGAAGTAATAAAATCATTCATGTGCCTTCAGCTAATAGCCTAATCTTTTGGAAGAGTTAGTTCATGACACATACATTAGATATATAATATAAGATTTTCAAAAAAATTGGGGACCATCGTAGATAAACCTTTATATGTCCCTAAGAGTGTATAGTAACCAGGAAGCAAAAATCTTCAGCACGTACAGAAATGCATAGTAAATAATAATAAGAACAATTATAATAATAAAATTAGATACAACTACTATTCACTCGTTTGATTTAACTGCTACGGAAGTATTTATTAAAAGAGAGAGAGAAAAGATGGAAAACAAAGATTATCAATTTTATCAATCTTTTCAGGCATACAAGCTAGATCAATTACCTTGACTGAATCCACAGGACCAAGCTTTATACATTCCTCTTTAACATCTTCTTCTAGTTCTAAATGCAAATTTTCATCAGCCTGCATAGACCAGGTAATATCAGCAAATGTCCAATCTTAGAAATAGTAGCATCAAATTGTAATTCTGAGAGGGCAAATTGAAATTTGACTGTAGTATGAGAGAAGCAGGAAATCCTATTATAATCATTTTCAACACAATGGTAAAGACAAAAATTAATTGACGCATCACATAAAGTACTATTTCTAAATATATGAGTTATAACTTTTTAAAACAAAAAACTTCAAGAGCATTTCGTTTCTATATAATCATGTCCAAAATGATTGACAGGTATGGTCACTGGTATAGAATACAAGCAAAAATAAGTAACATCAACCCTTATTTCAGTAGGAGTGAACATATAACGTAGGATAACGGTTGCTGGAATTGAAACTTTTGCATCATCAAGTCCACCTGAGCCATACAATGAAAATCACATTACTACAAGGGATGCATGGTAAATAAGAAAATTAATTCTGAAAATGAAGCTGAAAACCCTTAAATCAGCCAAAAAATCTAAATGTCTCATACAACTGAAATTGAAAAAGTTTTTGAATATAACATGTGAGCATAGCATGCTTTCTAGCTTCACCATCATCAGAAGCAAACAAGACAATAGAAATACATTCTAGCAGGAATCTACTATATAAATGATTCTCAACATTTGCAATGCCTCCACTATTTAAAGACTAAGATATACAGACTTCAATGCAAAATTAATTATTTAGTTTCAAAATGCACTCAAGAAACTCTAGAAGCACCCTATGATATATATATATATATATATATATGGGATCCACTTACTCCAGTAGTAAGTCTTGTAATGTACACTTAAATTGTCGAATGACTTTTTTGTAGAATGCGAATTGTACTAATCCAATTGTTGAATCATGTGATATTATTGTGATGATCATGCATGCCAAATTTAAGTTAAGTCGGACTTTTATAGATATCTAATCTAATAGTTGACATTTACCTATATTTTGAAAGCATATTATATTTATACATTAAAACAAAGTAGTTAAATGAAGTTACTCAACAGAGTAAGTGGATCCCTACCCATGTATATATGTGTGCGTGGTGTGTGTGTGTGGGGTTAGGATCAGTTGACAGACACTAACGTTAAAAAAAAAAAAAAATTGAACAAAATAAATAAAATAAAAATAAAAAAATTCTTACACCAATGAATAACTTTTTATAGGATAAATATTTCACAAATTGACCATTGGATTGAAGTATGCATGATATATATCACTCATAAAATTTACAGCAATCCAAAACTGTTTTCTTCTCCATTGATTTATATTAAAATTAGCATATATATATATATGTTTTTCAAACAAATGAAAATATCCACCGGATCTTCCACCAAAAATTTCATATATATATGTATGTAGATATATGGATGAGGATCTATTGACACAGGTAAAGAATTGACCCATTTACACCATCTAGTAACTTCTTATGAAAATATTTACTATAAGCTAAATCAGTACTGCACTTCAATTTAACACATATTAAATGAAAGGGAAATCAGGCAAAAATCTGGGAAGCAAATCAATCAAATTTCTGAAACATCAACTTGAAAAAGT
Source organism: Ormosia semicastrata (assembly GCA_029884595.1). NCBI lineage: Eukaryota > Viridiplantae > Streptophyta > Magnoliopsida > Fabales > Fabaceae > Ormosia > Ormosia semicastrata. The sequence continues at coordinate 43,391,662 of JAQQTO010000059.1, forward strand.
GGGAGATTAAGCATACCCCATCCAAGCATTTTTTCTTCCACTCTTTTCAATTTCTTTTTCTTTTTACCATCTACTTGCTTGGCTACAAACATGTCTCCTGCATATTTAAAGAAAGCTCCATCAAGCAACAGCAGGCATGATAAATATCGAAAGTATTTATCTCACACATGGGTTTACCATTGCTATAAGTGAACTATTATCGGAAACTGCAATATGAAGTATTAAAAATTAAATGATGCCTACCTTTCTGCTCAAATTTAGCCTGGGTGACTGACATAGGAATCTTGCCACCAGGGCGAAGTGGTGTTCCATCCAAAAGTTGGATTGCCAGAGCCACTGATGGTTCCTAGTATACACAAACATAATGGAAACCCTGTTACATTCACATCTATATGTCACAGGCAGAACAATAAGGGAACAAGTTACCTTAAGATACGTAACCAGAGCATCTCCCTTTTTCCTTCCTGTCTCTTTATCAACATAGAGCTTCACACGAGGCCTTTTGGATTCTGTGTCCTATTACAAACATAATCATGCATTCATATGAAGCCAGTACGAGCCAACGAACACTCAAATAGCTAGTCTGCCATTTTTATGAGTGTTCACATATTGTCACCCCCATAATGAATTTTTTTGAAAGAACGGCCTCTCATAAGGCACTGTTAGTGAGAACTAATTCGTAAGAGTTGTTTGGCCTTGTGTGATTCACTTTTGGTTGGGGTATTGGTGAGACCATATCTCCAGAAAAGGGAAAGATAAGGTTCTCCAAATTCTCATCACAAATATGAGGCTTACTATCAAAATTCACAGTATAAATGAAAGCATTAAAAAGGACAAACATGATATGTAACATATTTTGCTCTTCCATGTGTAGAAATGTTAATCCATACTTTTGGCAGTCTTGCAGAGCCATTGCACCATTAATATTTTCAGTGTCAACAGTGCTTTCCCTCACATAAACAAAACAGATACTTCTACGATACTTCTAAACATGAAAAAATAATATATACCCATGAATTATTGTTGAATTCTATATAAATTTATCATTGAATAGATAATAGATAATGTAGGAATAAAAAGATACCTCCTTTATAATTCCACACTTGGAAAATACCTCCACAACCTACAATATATTACCCATGTTATTTCTTGCAACAAAAACTATTTTCAGGCAAATTGAGACAAAAGTTAAGCCTTACTTCATCAGTGGTAACATCCTCAGGCAACCCAGTGACATAAACATGTGTATTGATCTTTAATTCAAACCAACTATCTGGAGGTTTATTAGCTTCCTGAAACAGAACGAAGTCCATGGGGGGTGTCATTTGTCTCCCAAAAGAGGTACTCATTTCTAAGTCAAAGCAACAAAGATAAGAAAAAGGGGGCAGGGTGAAACCATTTATATAAACAAGATGGAAAGAGAAGGGGCACCTTCTTGTCAGTTTGTTTATCTGAAAGCTTCCTCTTTCCATCTGCTACCATATTGGTATTATTTGCTTCTTCCTTTGAGGAAGCTGCAGAAACACTCAATTTTGAACTATCTTCAAACTTTTCAGAGGCTTCAGAATCAGTTTCTGTTGGAAAAACTTCCTCTTCTTGCAAGAAGGTCATCTCTTCAACCCCATAAGGCTCACTGCTGCCAGATGTATACTCCTATCAAATAACAACTTCATTAATCCCACCCCCAAAAAAAAAAATCTTCAAAAATACATTCAAGAATCAACAACCTTGGCTTGAATGGCCCAAGGGCGTTATTGAGATGAATAGAGATCATTACTTCAAGTACACATAGGCAAACACATATAAGCATAACAGGCCTCAAAGTTGAAAAGACAGCATTCTGATTTCTGAATAATATAATAAAAAGGAAGAATGAAAACACCACATAATTCACATAAAACAAAATAAGACTAGCAGAAACCAAACAAAAAAGAGAAATAATCAAATCCAAGTAAAAAAATTCAACTACTAAAGAGTATCCTGTACAGAAGCCCTTCAGCTTAATTCAGTTTTTCAGAATATACATGGATTTAGCACTGCATAAAACTTGAAACCTGTTCACATATTAAAAAACAGACAAAATAATTTAAACTTGAGAAAATTTTATTCAAGCTTGTATATGGAGGTTGTTCTCAAGAAATTGAGAGAGAGAGAGGAAGGGAGTATTAATTTCTTATGAATTAAAAGAATTCCCAGAACTTGCCTTTAGGATCTAGTACCCAACAGAAGCCATGAAAATTTCATACCTAACAGCCTCTTGGATAATGAACAGCAGCCACAATCTACAGCAATGAAGCATTAAATCGATTCAAAGAAAGGATGACAGGTTCTCCTATAATTATTTAATATACTTGTGCTTGATATAAAAACACATGAACTGTATATCCCACAGGAAGTTACAGCAGCTCCTCTGAATAAAGTACCTCTTATTTTATCCATCGAAGCTCTTAATTGTAAAATTGGTAGAAAAATAAATTCATTCATATGGTCTGATCATACATTGCCTTACAAACTGTTTCAGACTTCCATTAAGACCTTATAGTTAGTGCCCATTTGATTTAGACTTTTGAGAATTGATTTTGGAAGTGTAAACTTGTTTTAAAATTCTTAAGCAAAACAACTTGTTTAAGTGTCAAATTACCAAAAACCGTGTAAATAAAATAAATAATAAATTACACACCTCTTCACAATGAGGACATTAACATTACTTTTTATGGGATACATAGAATCCCATCAGCACGGCAGAAGAATCATTTTTCTGTTCTTTTGCTTCTGCCCGAGGGGATTGTGTGTGCTTTAGAAAGTGTGAAGAATCAATTCTGCTGGATGCCAAACATGAACTATTATAGTGATATTTGATTCTTGGGATTCAAATGCCCATTTGGCCTATGCAGAATCTAAAACAAATAGACCCTAAAGTTCCCAAAGCAATGTCAGTGTTATTGAGCCATCTCTTTCTGATGTCAATGTTGATAATGTGTCACAATAATATGCCCAAAAATGGAAACATACAAATTAACAGTCTGACAAATGTAGAAGCAGCTCTTCGAACCACAAAAGCTGACTTGATTAAACCTAACCCAAAATCCTTGGCATTAAAATTTAGTTAAGCTTTTAGCCTATCTTTGTTTAACCATAATATAACAAAGAACATCACTGATCTCTTGGAGTAAGAGATTAAAAATAGATAATAACAAAAATAATAATAATAATAACATTAACAAATATTGTTAATATTATAAAGTATAACAACAATATAAATGTCATGCACCAACCTGGGGAACCCAGACCCTAAGATTCTTATTCCATTTATATTTAGTCCCATCATCATCAGTAAATTCTTCTTCACCCTCAGGTGGTGTAGAAGGTCTCTCAGAATCTGCTCCTCCTACAATACTGACAACATTGCCAGGAAGGGATCCAAATTTTGAACCTTCCACCTTTGCCTCTGCCTCCTTAATCTCATTTTGCCATCTTTCAAACTCATCAACATCATTGGCGGACACTACACAACAGGTCACTCTCTAAGATCCACAAATAACAATAATGAAATAAATAAAGGAAAGCGGTAAGAGGAAGCGAAGAAACGCTATACATACCCGCAGTTGCAGAATCAGGTCCCTGGTGGTTAATTTGTGCCCACAACTCAGGAATTGAGGACAAGGGCTGCCATTCAGTTCTTCCTTCAGACCATACAAGAGTATCTTTCGAGAGGTATCCATTTAAGAAATGCTCTGTCCATGTCGGAGTAAATAAATAAGCTAAATAGATGGTTTCAACATGAAACGGTGCTGCCTATTCAGTTATTATTATAAATTTGACTGAGGAACAAACAAAACAACAAAATCAAAATATACAAGACCCAACCCTTCTTCCTCCTTCCACTTTGTTCATTTGAAACACTTAACACTAAATGATTAGTACTTCAGTAGCGTGATGCAATAAAGTATAACTCACCGCGCAACTCAGAGAAGGCATAAGGGCCGAACTGTTGTTGATTCTCTCCAGCAACATACCATCCCACTTCACTAATCTCTTTACCTGAGTAACCAAGCTCGCCAAATTCAGGAAACTATTAAAGAAAACAGAATCGAAAAAATCTAACCAGTGCATAAAAAAGGAGCTTAGTTAAATTAGTAAAAGTGATCCTTTTTTTGCGAACAATAGTTAAAAAGGGATTTGAAGATAAACGAAAACAAGTTAGCATCTACCACCAGTACGTTGCGGTTGCTGTTGCTGGCTCTCATAGCCATTTTGTGAAGACATCGTTTTCCCCTCGATTTCTGGGTTCCTGCTATCCCCAATGCTAAGATTATGATACAAAGGCAGTTTCTAGAGAGAAATTGGGTCAGGAACGGGTAACAAAAGGGTAATCGATTCAAAATACAAAATAATAAACAGGCAACAGCCTATGCCTTTCTGACATTAAAATAAAGGAAAATGTTAATCTTCAATACAAGTATCTCATATCTTTTTTTTCGGTCTGTTATCGTTTCATGATCACCCAATAAGACCAAATCATAAGATATGTCATTATTACAAAGGTTAACCACTTTTTTATTCTTCGTTAACCAACTTTTTACGAACATAGATGTGATAAAATTCAAACCACTTTTTTTTTTTCATTAACCAACTTTATTTCTATAAAAGTTGGTTAATGGAACAAAAAGGTTAATTACATAAAATTTAACGATACAAGATTTTATCACGCGATGATTTTATGTTCGTAGAAAAAGTTGGTTAATAAGAAAAAAAATAATAAACGCAAGGGTTTCAAACTATGACTTATACCAAAAAAAAAAAAAATAAAAGAAAGTGTTGAAATAAGTGTAGTCTCATCATACAGAGATTATCTCGGAATCGTAAAATAAAATCCAAGTGATTGTGTTAAAATAAATAATATTATATAATTCGTCACTAAATTTAATCTATAATTAAGAAAATTAATAAAATTAAAATTTTCAACAAACATATAACACCAATCAGGTTTCAACCGATCAATTTGTTTTTGAATGGAACTAAACTAAGCTTAGTTCAGTTGAATTATTTTTTAACAACAACTTTTTCTTTTAAAAAAAAAATACACATTTGACTTCTTTCTCTGTTTTTGTCATGACCCAATCTACAAAAGATTTGCCTAAAAATCTTATTAAAAACATCATTGATGGATATGGAAAAAAATAACCTAAAACATTTTATAGAAATAAGTTGAAATTTAATAATAATAATGGAAATTATAGAATGTATATATATGCATGTTATATATATGCATGTTTGGTTTAGTGTAGTTTCATAAATGAAAACAAAAAATATAACCAAATCAATCAGTTTTTATAGAAAGAAAACTAAATATAATCAAATTTTTTTTATAGTTTTTGATTTTTTTAAGTCGATTTAAATCAGTTTAATTGGGTTATAACCATGCCTAAATTTTAAATTAAGCGAGGTTTTGAAATATCAATTTTTCATATAATTTAGATATAATAATGTGTAAGCTTTTTAATTAAGACGATGAATATATTTTTAATTTAATTTTTATTATTTTATGATAAATTCATCTTTACTTTTGTTTTATATTTTATATGTAGGTAAATACTTTTTTCTTGAGATGTTTAAATAGGTCTTTATTTTTTAAGCTTATAATGGTAGTTATAGTTTGTTTTTTTTTAAAGAAAAATATAATTAAGTTTAAAATACTAAGCTTTATTCAATAAATTAATTTTTTTAAATTATACAAAATTTTCATAGTTTTAAATTTTTTTAATTTGGTCCCTAAATCTATCATACCATTAGAATATTGTTATAGTAGATTGGATTTAGCAACCAAATTATAAATTTAAACTATAGGGACATATCAATTTTTGTAAGATGTAAGGACCTATTTGAACATCTTTAAAACATATAGGAACTTATAAATTAATTTAGCCTCTATTTTTGTATACAAAAATTTAGGAGATGCGAAGTAATCACATTCAGTTATCAAGTATAAGAAACACCAACAATAACTTACAATAGTTTTTACAAATAATGATTTATTGATGAATGACCACTAGTAAGAAGCAAATCAAAGCAAATCATTGACGAGTTCATGTTTGGGTCCATGTTCAATTAATAAGGTGGATAAAAAGTCAGAGATAAAAAAAATCAATAGAATAAAAGTGGAATAATAAAAAGGATAGAGTGAAAAATAAAAATAATAAAAATGAGTATGTAGAGAATGAAGAGACCAACGTCGCTTAAAAATAAAGAATTCAGTAGAATTAATGAGTTATATGTAACTATGTATCATTTTATGTGAAAAAAGTAATTTAAGTAGTTTTTTTATATTTTTATTAAATTATTATTAAACTTATTTTTCTGAATCTGACTGACACAATTTGAAAAAGAACAATTTTATCTTGTTCTTTCACCTTATGATGTAACAAAAAATAAAATAAAATATAGGATCATTTCTCAGCATGACAAAAAAGACCTTAAATTAGTAAATAATTTTAAAACAACCATAATTTAATAAATAATTTATAAAATTACTTTACTTTGATAAAAAAAAAACCTAAAGAAAGATAGTGGAGGAATTATTGCAGTGTCCTTAGACGTAGGAAAGTACCCTAAACTACGTGAAATTATTGCATATTTTTATAGTGCTACGTAAGATTGTGTTTTATATTACTCACATTTAAATATTTTAATATTTATTAATAATGAGACTTATTACTAATTCACATATTTATTATTTTAATTGTATTTTTATTTTTTAAAAAATAAAAAATAAAAAATATATAAATTAGTGATGACCTAATCATTAATAAAAACTAAAAAGTCAAAATATGAATAATGTGACCACAATTTTATATAGGACAAAACTTAGCTTAAGTTTCTTATATCCTTGTTATCTAGTTTTCAAATTAATCAGTGACATGTGTAATTTTTTTTCAACTCAGCATCACACACTTAAAATTACTAAACGGTGTTAACAATCTCCTTCATTAGTTTCTTTCTCCCCCTTATTACCTTCTCTCTTTGGAGTTGGATCGCCTCTCTTGCAAACATGGCAGAAATTGGTACTGTGAAACTCGTCGGAGCTTTGCCGCTGTCCAGATTCCCCACCACCTCTTCCATTTCAAGTAAATTTCTTCTTCCTTGTCTCTCTCACATGCCCCATTATGTTTGAATGTCTCATCCCATTTCTCTCCAACACCCACCTTAAGCCCTTCTAGACTTTGAGCTCTAAACTGCAAACCAATTCAGGTTTTAGAAAAGTGGGGATGAGAACTTAAGTTAGAATTGAGCTCTAATGTGTATTAAGGATCCATGGTTGGACAGAGCATTTCAGGTGTTTGATGAAATGTCCTAATCAATTTGTATATATAATAACTGATCAATAGTTACAAAAACTAATTAGTATGTACTTAATTTAGGATTGGGTGTATTTAAACTTTATTATACCAATTTAGCTTTCTTCCATGAGGAACAATTATAGTCTTCATTTTCAGGTAGAATCAGTTTAAGTTTGAAGAAATATGATAATAAAAGTTATGAAGCAGAGCTCAGAATAAAAATTTTTGGGTTTTTATTGGAATAAAAGGAAAACATATATGAAGTTATAACCAATGTTGCTTGTGACATACAAAACTCTGATTTTTGACAGAGATTTCTAGTTTTATGTAGTGTTCAATTGAACTTATACTGACCCCATGATTTTATTTTCAGTTATGTCTTAATGCTTATGGCTATAAATATATATTTCCCTTTCATGATGTATGATAATTTTGAAAGAAAGACAGAACTCAGAGTCTGTTGTATAATGTATACTATAAACACCATAATATTTTGAGATTTGAAGCACGTATTGCAATTAATTAAGGGTTTTTTATTGCATCATTTAGCAAGACCTTTTAAATCTTGTTAATTATTATTATTCTGTTTTCATTTTTTTACCTCTAGAATATGAGTAATTATAATTGAATTTATTTATGTTGAAGTTATCTTATTCTGCTGAATATGCAATTTGGGTAAGAAACCCATTTATATATTGTCTTTGTTAATATAAGATTTATTGTCAGAACATGAAGTGACTGAGGCAGATTTAGCTCCACATGTTGGGATGGAATTTGAGACCGAAGAACATGCATATAGATATTACAATATGTATGCTGGCTTTGTTGGTTTTAGCGTCAGAAAAGAATGGGTCAACAAGAGCAAGGTAGATAAAAAGACAGTGTTATCTCAAAAATATTGCTGCTATAAGGAAGGCTTCAAAAGGCAAACAAATTCCGAGGGGGAAAAAACTCGTAAAGATATTAGAAATGGATGTTTAGCTCAAATGATTGTTGTTCGCCAATCTAATGGAAAATTTGTGGTTACATATTTTGAGAGACAACATAATCATGAGCTTGCAACCCCTCGGAGCAAGCACAAATTACCATCACAACGGAAGATTTCTACTGCTCAAGCTGCTCAAATTGAGTTGGCAAATCGTTCCGACATACGCCAAAAATTAACCTTTGAATTTATGAGTCGACAGGTGGGGGGTAGAGAAAATGTGGGATGTACTCTCAAAGATATTAGTAATCACTTGAATTCTAAAAGAATGACGGAGCACCATGATTGAAATGTTGGATGTTCTACATTAAATCATGGTGCTTCTTTAAGCAACATGATTGATTCGAATTCCCATCAAAATGAACATGTTGACAAGACTAAAATTGATGGAAATATATCTGTTACAACTGAAAAACAAAATACATTTCAAGCAAAGGGAATAAAAAAGAAAGACGGTGTATTTCAATCATGGTGCTCCGTCATTCTTTTAGAATTCAAGTGATTACTAATATCTTTGAGAGTACATCCCACATTTTCTCTACCCCCCACCTGTCGACTCATAAATTCAAAGATTAATTTTTGACATATGCCAGAATGATTTACCAACTCAATTTGAGCAGCTTGAGCAGTAGAAATCTTCCGTTGTGATGGTAATTTAAGCTTGCTCCGAAGGGTTGCAAGCTCATGATTATGTTGTCTCTCAAAATATGTAACCACAAATTTTTCATTAGATTGGTGAACAACAATCATTTAAGTTAAACATCCATTTCTAATATCTTTACGAGTTTTTCCCCCCTCGAAATTTGTTTGCCTTTTGAAGCCTTTCTTATAGCAGCAATATTTTCGAAATAACACTATCTTTTTATCTACCTTGCTCTTGTTGACCCATTCTTTTCTGACGCTAAAACCAACAAAGCCAGTATACATATTGTAATATCTATATGCATGTTCTTCGGTCTCAAATTCCATCCCAACATGTGGAGCTAAATCTGCCTCAGTCACTTCATGTTCTGACAAGAAATATTATATTAACAAAGATAATATATAAATGAGTTTCTTATCCAAATTGCATATTCAACAGAATGAGATAACTTCAACATAAATAAATTCAATTATAATTACTCATATTCTAGAGGTAAAAAAATGAAAACAGAATAATAATAATTAACAAGATTTAAAAGGTCTTGCTAAATGATGCAATAAAAAACCCTTAATTAATTGCAATACGTGCTTCAAATCTCAAAATATTATGGTGTTTATAGTACACACTATACAACAGACTCTGAGTTCTGTTTTTCTTTCAAAATTATCATACATCATGAAAGGGAAATATATATTTATAGCCATAAGCATTAAGACATAACTGAAAATAAAATCATAGAGTCAGTATGAGTTCAATTGAACACTACATAAAACTAGAAATCTCTGTCAAAAATCAGAGTTTTGTATGTCACAAGCAACATTGGTTATAACTTCATATATGTTTTCCTTTTATTCTAATAAAAACCCAAATTTTTTTATTCTCAACTCTGCTTCATAGCTTTTATTGTCATATTTCTTCAAACTTAAACTTGTTCAACCTGAAAATGAAGACTATAATTGTTCCTCATAGAGGAGAGCTAAATTGGTATAACAAAGTTTAAATACACCCAATCCTAAATTAAGTACATACTAATTAGATTTTGTAACTATTGATCAGTTATTATTGTCGCGACCGATATAAATCACGGCGGAATAGCAACTTAAATTAAAATATATAATTAATTAGGAGTCGCCACTAATTTTATTTTTTATTAGGAAAAATTGGAAAACCCAAGAAAAATAGTCTTTGAAACCAGATTGAATTGAGTCATATGTGTATGGAAGGGTGGAAAACTTAATCCCACAAAGACTTCTAACACACCTGGCCCTAAGAATCTTAAATTAATTTATGCAAATTCTTAATAATCTTTGAAAATATTTGTTTTACCCTTTTTGTAAAATATATGAAATAAACAAATAAATTATGAAAATTTAATTTTTGGCTTGATAGAATAGAAATTCTACCCTACGTATCTCAAATGCTACAGCAATGAGAAAATCAAAGTCACGTAGTTCTTTAGAAAATAATTGTGGGTTAGTTGATTTTAATTAAAATAATTTAAAAAATTTGAATCAATAAGCCGTCATGTCCATTTCGCTTATTCAAATTAAGGATTAAATAGGTGAAGTTTCGCGTCACGCTGTAGAAACGTCACCCATTGATTATTAAGTTTGTTACAAAACTTTTATTTAAAATTATCAATTAGCGATTTAATTAAAAAAAATAATTGAACACATGATAATAATTTAAATATAATAATAATAATAGTAACAATAATAATAATAATAATAATAATAATAATAATAATAATAATAATATCAATAGTAATAATAATAATAATATAATGATAATGTAAACCATCAAACTGTCGTAACTAAGACGTTTACAAAATACAATGATAGATAATTGTATAACTCGGATAACCCATATTATTATTATTATTATTATCATCATTATTTTTTTAAAAGAGAAAAAAAATTATTCTTATATTTTTTAATTTATCCTTTCCTTCTTCCCCCTTTTTTTTTTTACCCTTCAATTTTTTTTTGATCCTTTAATTGATTTTTTTTATCACCTTTTGGCCCAATTTTTTATCTTTTTTTTTACCTTAAACCCACTTCCTTTAAACAGCCCAAAATGAATCCTCCCAAAAAAAAACCTACATGAAAACCAAAAAAACAACTCACGGTTAGCAAAGGGGAGGGTCTATTTTTTGCTTCTTTCTCTGCTTTTATGCAGAAAACGTCCAGAGATTCAAAGGGAGCGACCGTCGGTGACGGTGAGTGGATCGGAAGGTGGATAGGTGAGACAGAGATGCGGCGGCTGTGGGTCAGTTCTCCGGTGTCAGTACGCGACGGCGACGCTGGTTGAAGACGAGCTCACAGAACTGCGCGACTGGGGTTGGGATCGGTGGCCGAGTTGCTCGAGAATGGCAATGGGTCCAGGTAGCTCCTGCTCGGTTTGCCAGGACGGCGGCCGCTACGGTGGCCGTGCGCGACTGGTGGGTCTAGTGGTCGCTGCCGGAACAAATCCGCGCGTGACACAGCTCTGGTCTCGGGTTGGGGTTTGGGTCACGGTTGAAGGTGGATCTGTGTTGGTAATGGGTTTGGTGGATTACGGTTTGGGGATGGGGATTAGAGGTGTTGAGGTTATGCGTGGAGGTGTGAGTGAAGGTTAGAGAAGATGGCCTGAGGTGGAGAGAAGGTGAGTTGACTCGCAATGGGTGGTTACTCACTGAGTGACTCAGTTGCTGAATGTTGAAGGTGAATGTGAGGAGTGAGGGGTTGGAGTCATGGTGTGATGGCTGGTTATGGGTGTTTTGGCTATTTGCCGTCAAAATTTGCTATGGAGAGAATAATATGGCTATGTAGGCAGAAGTGTGTACGTGAGGCTAGGCTGAGAGTATTTGTTCTGAGTATAGGTTCTGTTGAGTCCTTTTTTCTGAGTGTGGTTAGGCGTTTTATAGGAGGGATTAGGCTGGGGTGTTTGAGTTAGAATGTGATTAGGAGTTTGTTTAGGATAAGTGATGGGAGGTTTATGATAAGTTTGTTTAGGATGTGTTTGAGATAAGATGAGTTTATGTTAGGATAAGTTTGTGGTAGGATGAGTTTGAGTTAGTTTAGGATAGGTTGGTTTAGGATAAGTTTATGGTTTAAGTGTGAGGATAACTGATGGGTGATGAGTTGAAGATTTTTTTTTCTTCTTTTTTTATTTACAAAACGCCCTGGACAAAATTGGGTGTTCACAATTATATATACAAATTGATTAGGACATTTCATCAAACACCTGAAATGCTCTGTCCAACTATGGATCTTTAGATATACATTAGAGTTCAATTCTAACTTAAGTTCTCATCTTTTCATCCCCACTTTTCTGAAACCTGAATTGGTTTGCAGTTTAGAGCTCAAAGTCTAGAAGGGCTTAAGGTAGGTGTTGGAGAGAAATGGGATGAGGCATTCAAACATAATGAGGCATGTGAGAGAGATAGTGCAAAAGAAATTTACTTGAAATGAAAGAGGTGGTGGGGAGTCTGGACAACGGTGAAGTTCCGATGAATTTCACAGTCATTTAGTAATTTTAAGTGTATGTTACTAAGTTAAAAAAAATTTACACATATTATTGATTAATTTAAAAATTGGATAACAAGATATAAGTAACTTGAGCTAAGTTTTATACTATAAAAAAATGCGATGGAAATATCATTGGTGATAGAATTACTAAAACTTATGGAGTGCCACGTGGTATTAGTGGCACATACCGACATACCGTATTGGAACCGGAGCCAAAACCGCTTGGCGCGAAACACTAAGCGCAACGAAAGAAAGGGAGAAACGAATTCGGCTTTAGTCACAGAAATTATCCCATTTCACTTCACTCATCAGCACAACGAAAGGGACACGAATTAGGGTTTGAACTTTGAATCTCTATTTCATAGCAATCTCTTTTCCCTCATTTCTCAACACATGGCGCGATTCTCTAACATTCTTCATTTCAGTTAGCCGAGAGTGGCGAGGTAGCCGAAAATGGCGGATACGGCGATAATCGATGTTGATGCTGAAGATGATACTCCGAAAGACCCAAAAACAAACGATCACGGTCGCTCCAGAAAAAAGCGGAAGATTGTTCCAGACAATTTGAGCGCCAAAGAGAAAGAAGCAAGAATCGAAGCCCTTCGAAAGGAGCTCGATGCATTGTTTGGGTACTACAAGGAGGTCAAGAACCAGAAAGTTTGCGTCGAGCTGAGCGATTGCAGTTCAAGAAATGCGGTGATTGCGGTTCTGATGGAGGAAAGCGAGGTTCCGTTGTCCCTGCTCGTGGACGAGATTTACATCAAGTTAAAGAACGCAGGAAGCGGTGTTGTGCAGCTGGTGGAGCCTGTGACGCACGCGTCGGTGAAGAGTAGCGTGCTTTCTGTGGGGCAGAGGCTCGTGTACGGCGTGCCTAATGCCGATGCCGATATACTCGAGGACCATTCTGAGTTCTGTCTTTGGTGTTGGGAGGTTGTGCTTTTTCTCTGGTTCTTGTTTATTATTAGTTAATTTAGTTAATGTTGCATGAGTATGTCTTACTTCGATCATAAATTGTATTTCTTCAAATTTACCGAATAGATTTTATTATTATTTATTTATTTATTTTCTATTTTAGGCCTTTCATTTTCAAGTTTACACAATATTATACTTTGTACAATCACGTACTGTATTTTCTCAATCATCAATGGTTATTTGGCTTATGCTTTCTTTTAACCATCGGTGAATCTATGTATTGTTATTGCTTATTACCAATCCTTTTCCCTGCCACGATTGTGATTGCTGTATAGTTGTTTAGTTTACATTGCTTCTTGTGTTAAACTACAGAGACAGATGCTTTGATTTTACCAGACTACAGTGAGACTCTATTATATCACATTACTGTTGATGTCTACTCATAATTCTTGATGCATCTGTTGTTAATATTTGTTGACTGCATGTTTGCCTTTGCCGGCATATTGAGCAACTTATTAAATTGGCATGCAGACGAGGGATGTGAAATTGATCCCAGAATCTGTTAGAGGACAGTTCATTGTTCGGCGTATTTGCCGGGGAAGGATCCATGAAAGAATCATGGCTGTCTCTGGTACTATTTGTCCTTGCTCACATAACTGGTTTTGGTTATTCACCATACTCTGAAATAAATTAATTATATTTTTTCTTGGAGGGCATGCTAAAGTGTTTGATCTAATTCTTACTGTTTCAAGCATGCTTTTTGTACACGGCTATTGGAATTATATCTATTTTCTAATTTATATGCATTGCCTACCTGAACATCTTTGAATTATTAATTATTGTATTATTCATTTCTCGAAAAAAAGAGAATGTAGTCCTTAGATGAAACTTGGAAGAATTACAGTTGTAAGGGGCTACTTTAGTTCATTAATTAATCATCATCACAATTTTTAAGAACTGAGCAATGTATTCTGACAGCTATCTTCTTGGCTTACCCTTTTTTTTGATAAATAAAGATTTTTATTAAGACGAAAAGAAGATATAACAAAAAGTCTGGACTCTGGAGGATAAGGAATCCTCTTTTACGTAAAGAGCAAAACACAAGGCAATATTAAAAAAAAAGTGAACATCAATAAAGCATAGCTGCCAAATCCCTCATCATACCTGTTAAGGAAATCCCCTATAAAGGACCATGTGCTTTTCTCCAAATGGAAGCCAAATGCCAAAATTTGTCCCAAATCAGTTGTTGTGCCAAAGAAACCTCCTTAAAGATATGAAAGTTATGCTCCAACCAAATGCACCAAAATGTAGCATAGATTGCACATTACCACAAAAACTTAGCCTCTTGACTTCTACAAAAACTGTGAAAGCTAATCATAAGATATTGTTCCAAGGACCTAGGGCACATCCAACATTCACCAAAAAGGCTGAATTCCAAAGAGAAACAGCAGCAGAGCAATGTAGAACTGATGAGGAACCAATCCTGAGCAGGCACCACACTAGTTATCTGTATTTATGAAATATGTAAAGTAGAAATTCCTAATTTCTCTTTGTAATTCTTTTTCCTAATAGTTCATATAGTCTGTTAATTCATTTAGTGACATAGTGAATTATTTTTTTTACCTTCATTTCAAAAGTGGCTATATAGTTGATAGTTTTACAAAAATGCCATACTGCATCTTTATCGCAGCGTATCATTCTGTTTTGCCGCTCTTGAGAAATTTTATTTTGATCAAGCTTAGAGAAAGGGGTAGCTTACTTGTGTACAGAGTATTTTATTACACTTTGGTACCTTTTCAGAAATGATATCATCACTGAAGAAGCCAGAGAATGAACAGAATTACAATCATGGCTTGATAAAGGCACAAGCAAAGCTTGGTAAAGCTTATAGTGAGGCAGAGATCCGCTTGTTAGTGGATGGCTTGTTGCAGAAAAACAGTGGAGACATGTACATAATCAGTGTTCCTGACACGTTTGATTGTTATTTCAGATATATAAATTTGCTTTATTTGATTCTTCTAAATTTTTCTGTAAGCGTAGGACTCAGAAAAAAGCTAAACAAGAAGAGAAATTGCTACTTAAACAGTTGGACAGAAATAGAAGAGAAGTTGAGAAAGGGAACATAAGCATGCACATTGAACTGCAAAGGGAAACATTGCTCAGTGTAAGTGCTGTTTGGTCCTGTTATGTGGTGTTCATAGCTGAAAGTTCTTGTTCATGGATGTTGCCCTGATTGGAATTGGCCTTCCAAAGTTATGTTTATCTATTTTCAAGTTAAAGTTTTCTATTAGCAAGGTGTGAAAGATAATAAAATAATAAGTGGTACCAAGTTTCTTAGGAGACTACTTGATTCTGGGTTCAAATCCTAGCCAGGCCACTTTGCTTGCACTTCAGCCTTCCCTTCCCTCCTCACACGAGGTTTTGGAGCTCCTTTATAACCAAAGAAAAAATTTTAAAAGGTAAAAATGTGTTTGCAGAAAGTTCAATTAGGATGGATTCACTTACTGACAGTGTTGTGATTATCTGTCTCACTAGACAATATTTGTTATAACCTGGTGTACTTAATTATATTTTCTCTTTATGGAATACGTTGGGTGAGCCCTAGGTCCTTGGACCAATATTTGGTGACTAGCTTTAGTTGTTTTGGTTGAAGTAAAGAAGCAACTTTTTATGGCACTGTGCAATCTATGCTACTATTTGGTGCATTTGATTGGAGTGTAACGCTCGTATTTGTAGGAGGTTTCTTTGGCTCAGTAGCTGATTTGGGATAAGGTTAGGTGATTGGCTTCTATTTGGTGTAAAGTACATGATCTTTAAAAGGGGGTTTCCTTAATAGATATGCGGAGGGGTCAGTTAGCTTTGCTCCATTGATTTTCTCTCTTTTCCTTTATTGTTTTGTTTTCCTTTTTTTTTCTTTTGTTATGGAGGATCCCTTGTCCTTCAGATTCCATGTAACCTTCTATTCATCTTAATGAATTTATTCTTTTATTGAAAAAAAAAAAAGACTCTCCTTTCTACCAATTGCACAATTATTTCAGGAAAAGGATTTGAAATTGTTGCAAGGTGAGGCAAGTAAAGATGAGAAATGTTATGAAAAGGATATCTGTAAAAAGAGGAAACAGAAAAAAGAGGAAACTGAAAAGGATCAGCGATGTCGAGAGAAAGAAGAATCTGAATTGAAAAAGAAACGTTCTTTACAAAAGCAAGTTTCAATCATGGAGCGTTTTCTTAAAAGAAGCAAAACTAGTCACTCATTTCAGAACAACCAATTCTCAACTAAATCAGTTGCATGTGATTCATTGATTAGAAAGAGTGAAAATGTGTGCAAGTCAGCTACTTCATCAATGGATTGTACTCTTGCAGCAAGTAGTGATATAACTCTTGAGGATATTCGCAAGTGAGTTTCTTTTTATAATTCTGTTTAATCTTAGCTATGTTGTTCTCATATCTCAGGAAAAAGTTGTCTGTTTTTGCAGATCACACTTTTCTTTATGGCACTCTTTGGGTCAATCAATTCGCTCAAACAGAAAACAGCGATGGGGCTTACGTTGGAAACCTAAGTCTGAGCTTTTTAAGGAACTTAAGCTGGCTGCTACGACAGGAGTAGCTTCTGATGACTTAGCCATGGAGAAGCATGTAGATGGATTGGGAGAATATAGTTCTGATATTAGACCATTCCAAACGACTGCCGATAATTCTCTTCTTGATGCCAAGAAGTGCTTTCAGGGGAAACAGTTATTGCAGTTTGACAATAGTCCTAGACCTGCCTTTTATGGTATTTGGTCCAAGAAAAGGTTAGCTCCTGCTTCATGAGTGGGTTTGGGTTTTATTAGGCTATTTCTGTACCTAGACCTACAACTACAATTGGAAAACTCCAAATTCAATTATTTTACTCATGCATCTTTTCAAGTTATGCACATTTTTAGTGACTAAATGGAGGTTAGTAGGTAGGTGATAGAAACTGGTTCAATGAACACACACAAGTACTGAATATGCAATGGAATCTCCTCTCCTGAGCTGATATCAGTGTGATATCAGATCAGTGGGGACTAGAAAAGTGTTTACACAATATACTTGAATCAAAGAAATAGGAAAAAACTAATAATTCTAGGCAAGTTCGAGAGTGCCTAGTCTCTCCCTCCCAATTCTCACTCACTCAGTATTTTCGTACCCCTCTCCCACTTTCTCACTCCTCTTTATTCTTCCTTCTGCTAACAGATTCCCTCTTGGCATTTCCCACACCCCTGGCCATGTCAGCAAGCCTCCACTTCACTGTTCACGTAGTCAGCATGACTCAAATGGGATTGTGATCCCCTATATCCCTCTTTCCTCCTCCTGTGGTACACTTTGGTTATCTCAGGTTTCCTAACAGTAGGTTAGATTTTTTAATTTTTTTTTGTCTTTTTATGGAAAAGATATATTAAAGGGGAAGGGAAAAAGCACAAGAGAAGATAAGAAATCCTATGGAAGAAACCACAAAACTGAGAGAGAACAAAAAGGAAAAACCTGCACAAGAAACCACAAAACAGTGCCAACCCATAAAATAAACTGAAAAGGAAGCCATCACAATTGCCCTACACACTGTAACTAGAAAACTTCCTCAAAAATAACTTCTGCATAAAGAGGAAGATTCTAAACTAAAAACAAGCTCAAACATAAAAAATAACTCTCCCTTAACCTCCAAAATAGAAGCCAAAATCAAAACTTCAATGAAAACATATTTAGCCTTTCTATTTCCCTTATGTCCTCCATGATACACTGTGGTGGCTAATCTTTGGAGTTCCTTTTCCAACAATTTCAAAAGTTCATACTATTAAGTCTTTAGATTAAAAAACCACCTTAACATCCGTACCCATTGGATTTAACAACTTTAACCCCATGAATCATGAAGTGATTGTGGATCTCGTATTTCACTTGCATTGCCTAATAGCATAATAGATATCACTTTCTCCTTTGGGCTCCTCTCACTTTGACTAAAAGGTGACAGCTATACGCTCACCAAAAAAAAAGGTGACTGCTATACAGCATCTGGACAAGAGAGAATATCTTCTTTAATACAAAAACATTAACAGAAGATCTCCTATTACTTTAATTTTGTTCTGTCTGGAATCTTGGAAGCCTAAACTATAAGTTTCATTAACCTCAGCACTTTGTTGTTCAAAAAGCAAATTCACTCCCTGTAAGTTACCATCAATGTCAAAACACCTTACCTGAACATTCTGTTGCCCATATTCAGCCCGCAATTCATCCAGAATCAGTCCTTCATTTTCATAAAAGGAATCAAGATCAGCTTCATCACATAAACCTCAATGCCTTCAAAAGAAGAATCTTCTTTCAACCTCTTCATCAGAGTTTAAATCTTGAATTACATGGGCATTGTTATCATCATTATTTAACTGCACTCTATCTAACCCATCTTTGAGTGTAGAGAAAGCTCTAGACACCTACACAAATGTAGAAATGCTTCAGCATCTATCTCTTTCTCATCAGAATTCTAAACCTTGTCACCCTCTTGGGAATTGTAATGATTTTCCGCATTGTCCCTGTGACCAGACATTGTTGGAATTGCCAACCGTTAAGCATTTTCCCATATGCTGACCATCACATTTAAAAAATGGATGTAGTTGCAAGCCAACTTCCTGGATGCCTATGGTCCCTGTGCCTATACTTCGTGTCTTGCATCCTTGATATAAGCCGACCCTTCACGTTTCAAAAATGTCTGACGTTTCAACACTGGTGTCAACTTGGAGCCTATGATTTGCTTGTTTTTCATATCTTAGCTATGGTGCTTTAAATGCCCATAATAGCTTTAGATTTAATATCTATTGTAATTTGCTTTCATCTTTTAGTTGCTTATGATGGATAATGTGAGGAAATGTTTGATGTTAGCTAATAAGAATTTTCAACAAATGATGTATTTTTTCTCTTATCCTCCTTTCCACCTGTAACTTTAATTCTGCTCTGTAATAGTACTTATTTTTCTATAAAAAAATGATTTGCAATGAATGATGCTGTTAGTGTTGTTTGCAAGTTTGCGCTCGCATAATTTTTTGTTTTATTATATAATCTAATTAGTGATATAAGCATAATGTTGACTTATTTTGTTGGTTATTCTGTAATTCTTGGCCCTTAAGGTCTCACCAATAAAAGTTTGAGCTGTATGAAATTGCACAAGATAACAAATTACTGAGCATCAGGTAGGTTTCAATATCTTGCATAGGTATCTCTTGTGCATTATATATATATATATATATGTATAGATTATTCATATGTCTATTACCATTGTCATCATAATTGCTGCTGTCTATAATAGAAGCCTGGAAATGACAGTGGTTTATGTTTCTTACGTATTTGCCTAGCTCTGTCTGTTTTTATAACACATGCCTGTATGAATGTTTCAAGTCCTATTTGGCACTAGATATAGATGCCTCATCCAGAAAAACTGCTGCCTAGATGCCTTGATTGCTGTGTCTTGATTTTGAAATTGCTTGTGTGTGTTGCAATATGTATCTCCAGTCAAGTTGTTGGACCACGCCATCCTTTTAGGAAGGAGCCAAGTTTGGATTATGGTGTCAACAGTGATGAGGAATGGGAAGAGGTGCTTTAAATTCTCATATTCAATTCAAATATATATAATGGAGGCTATTTGCTAATTCTTTATTTTATAGGAGGAACCCGGTGAAAGCCTCTCAGATTGTGATAACGATGAAGAAGAATGTTTAGAGGAATGTTCAAAATCTGATGATGAAAGTGAAGATGGGTTTTTTGTACCTGATGGATATTTGTCAGAAGATGAGGTAGGGTTTTGGTATTTTTACTGTAATGAAGTTAAAATTGCTATTAGGATATTTTGCATTTCAATAATTGGAAGTAGATGAATGATGTTCTGCTGTTTCAATATTTGTGCATTTATGTATATTTTATCTGCCAATGCCAAGGGCTAGGATGTGTGAAGGAATCCAATGTTCTCAAAGGTCATCCCTTGAGAACTTGTACTGACAACTGGAATATGTTTGTGAAGTTATAACTTGAAAGCCACTAGAGACCGTTCATTAGTAAAATTATTTATTTATATGCAGGGTGCACAGGAGGACAAAATAGAAACAGTTATTGACGTTGAGGGGGCTGAGAGCTCACCTAGCTGTAAAGATGATGTAGAGAGTGAGAGTGAGGAGTTCTGTGCTTTACTTCGACAGCAGAAGAAACTAAACAATTTGACAGAGCATGCTCTGAAAAAAAATCAGCCCTTGATAATATCAAATTTGATGCATGACAAGGAATTGGATCACAATTTTAGTGGTGCTCTTAAGCTGGAGCAGATGTGCTTGCTATCCTTGAGTATGCGTGTAATTTCTGCTAGCTCATTTATAGAAATTTCTGTGGATAAAATGCAAGATGAGGACCAAGAAGCCTACCTCTCTAGTGGTAAAGGTGGTGCTTACCTCTCTAGTGGTAAAGGTGGTGCTGCTCCAATCTCTGATGTGGATGCTATGCTAGACTCAAATCTACCTCTCATTGTAAGTTATGCATATGAGTTGCATTAAATATCCTCAGGGATGTGTGTGCTTTGAGAAGTTGCAAGATTGCCACATCATTTAATTGATATGATAGTTAGAATTTAGGAATTAGTGTTATTTTGAGAGGAGGGATTAGTCATAATCTCCTTTGTGTTGCCATAAGTGGGTTGATTTGGGAAGGCCACCTTTTTTTCTCTTGCTCTTTTGAATTTGCAGATGATTCTATGGGGTAGCATTCAAATTTTATCAGCTTATAGTGATGTTACTAATTTTTCAGGTGGCTACTATTCAGACTTGTTCTCAGGGCATAAATAAAGTGTTAGAGTCTTTGCAACAAAAATTCCCTTCTGCCGCAAAGTCCTTACTGAGGAATAAAGTGCATGAGGTATCAGACTACGTTGATAACCGTTTGCAGGTTTGTGAGAAGGTGGTGATTCCAAATTCTAGTGATTACTGCTAATTTTTATAATAATAAATAATTAAAAGATGATGGATCAGATATATTTGGGAAGGATCGAAGTATCATTAGACTCAACTGAATAGGTGTTTAACTGAGAGTAGGACTGATCCCAATTAAATTACAGTCCAACTCTTATTCAAACATTTGTACAGTTGTGATCCTATGCCTTGTGTAAGTAACATTGCTCCCTTGAAAAAAAACCTTGACATCTATTGGGAGTTTCCATGAACTTAACCCAAATAGGCCTCTCAGTGGAAAGTCTTGAGTCATGACCCACATTTGATCCACAATAAACTTGTGTGGTTAAATATGGAGTGGCAATGGTATGTTTTAATTTATCTGTTGAATTTTTAATGAATTGGATTAAGATGAACCACAAGGCACCTATTGTAACCCAAATATGTCTCTGCAGAACAGAAAGTAACTGTTCTTTCATTAATCAGGCAGGCAGTATTTGTGGCTCTATGTTATCATCATTTGGGACAGATGGAATTTGGAATTGTCAACCAAATCTTGTAAATTGGATTTGCCCTCTCTATGGTCATGAAATTATTCAGAGTCAAGAAAAGGGATCCTTATTTTATCCTGCACTCGAATTGTGCTTTCCAGCATAGTTGTAAAACCTGGACTGGTAGTCAAACTGGTGAAGGGACCAGGTCACCGGTCTGGCTACCAGTCCAACGGGCAGATTGGTTTTGGTCAGACAAAGGTGTTTGTGGTGCTTTTCTCTAATAAAAATATGACATGTGTATATTTTTCTACAACTCATTAATGAAAACTTTAAAAATGATGATTAAGTGATTAAAAATTAGGACACATGTTATATTTTTATTGGAGAATAGGACACATCATATTTTTATTGGAGAAAAGCACCACAAGCACTTAAGGAACTTTACTTAAGTTTTGTCCTTTTTCAAATCTTTGTCTGACAATAAATGCTGAAATAAGTGTAAAATTAAGTGTTGAGAATTACAAGAAAATAAATGCTGAAACGTTAACCCATTAAAGACCACACCCCACATTAAAGACCACACATTTCCTTCAGTTTCTCGAATAGTGTAATGCCTTTCACCCTTCCATAGTCATAGGTTTTTGCAGAAGGTACCCCTCTTTACTATCTCATTTTCTGTTAATTCTGAAATGGGTCTCTCAATGCATCAACTCACTGCGTGGGCAAACTGCTGAAGCTTTGCAATTTTCAACTATGGTTTGCTTTGATTTCTGCATTTTGGATTGCCAACTTCTCAGATCTGGTTTCTGGTTGGTTCTTCACAGCCCCTACCTCTGACAATGTCAACACTGGCCAAAGAGGGAGGCATGACGTGGACAATGGCTGGAGGCGAGCACAATGGCGGAGAGATAGCATAGGAAACCGGATAACTTGCCGGGTTGACAGGTCATGCCAGATTATGTAGGTTTTGACTAGGTTTGACTGGTTTAGTGAGAGAAGCGGTCTAATTCTATGACCAGACCGGCCAGGTGTCCAGTTCATTAGTTTTCCTCTCCCATTGGATGGTCCAGTCCAATCCATACAACCATGCTTTCCAGTGCCGATGTTTGTGTTTGGATGAATTTATCAAACCAATCACATTTCATCTAATGTTTGCTTGGTCATTAAGATGGTCTTCTATAAGGCTCCATTTGGATAAACAGCTTAAATAAATACTTATTTGAGTTGAGCTTGTTAATTAAACTCTTTAACAAGAAGTGCTTATGTAGGAATGGAATTTTGAGAAGTGCTTATGTAGGAATGGGATTTTGACAATTCATTAAGGTTAGTTTAGTAAAAATTTATTATGAAAACAGCTACTGCCTTAGCTGTTTTTAGGTTTCGCAACGGATTAATAAAATTAACCCAAAACAGCTTATGAGTTTTTAAAAAGTTTTTTTATTAAGCTTATCCAAACAAGATCAAAATGCTTGATAAGTGCTCATTGCAACAAATAAGCTCATCCAAACATGGCCTAACAGGCTAACTGTTGAACTTGTGCATTGTGTTAAAATGATTGACATGTCCCTTTGAATGAAAAAGCCAATGCTATTTTGACTGAGTCCGAGTTTGTATATTATGCTGAATTTATGATCTGCTTTATGTCCAGGTGAAGAAAGAAGTTTTGGTTAAGCTTGGCTTGCCACTTTACCCTGGTATGCAGTAATCTTGACTGTCTCAGGCACTTGACCTGAAGTCTTTTGTAGTTGTTTTCATTTCTAAATTAAATGCTTGGTTGCACTGGTAGAAAAGAGCTGTGTGGGATCAGGGAGCAATGCCACATTTTTTTGAAAAAGGTGTTTGCCGCCTGCTAGTGAAAGTGTGAAACCTGGTGAAACTTGGTGAAACTTCACTTCTCTCTTCCCTGAAACCAGGTTCTGTTCATGAATGAGAGCAGAGTTGTTCATATAATCTTTAATGTTGTTATCTGTTTTTTTATTTTCTTTTTCTTTTTTCTTTTTTGGTATGTCTGATTTTCTATTTTGTTAAATAGTGGCTTGTCAGCTACTTTTCCAGATTTCTTTATTTAGACATCGCAAAAGGTTGAGATAGAAATGTATATGGTAAGTGATAACTTTTTAGAAGAAAGCGCAATGCTATTTGCCCACCATCCTTTAAGCCTCTTTTATACTTAGTTAATAACACATGCTATGCTAACTAATTAATGACAAATTATTATAAGTTTGTACATTAAATTTTTTGCATGAAATTAAGATTTAGGAGGAATTTTAGTTTAGGATATCGTAATGAACTTATCTTTAACTTAGGATGAATTAACCAAAGAGATTGGTTAATCATGTCAGCATATTGAACATTGAACATTGCTTTAATTTTGTTAACATTGTCAAATACTCATTTGTTTAACTCTTTTAAGTTATTCTCATAAAAGGCATGAAACTGTTCATTGAAGTATTTTTGTAAAACAAAAGCATTGTTAACTACTTATCTGGGTAATCATTCTAAATTAGAAATATGTTTGTATTGTGACTCTTCCCGCTTTGTTTTTAACAACAGCATTAAAATTGAAGTTTAGAATTCTAATTTGAATTCTGCAAGAATTAGAATTGGCTCAAAATTTTAAATTTAAGCTTATGTATATTTTTGTCTGTAGTTTTTCAGCAGTTTAATTTTGGTATTTTAGTTTTAATTCTAACAATGTTATTCTTGAAGTTTTCAAATTTCTGCAATTGGATTCCTTGCTGAGACTTGGATTTAAATGGCCTTATTAAGGGAATTTTCATTGCAATTGTAACAATGTTGTTGTTGTTGTTGTTGGATTCCTTGCTTATGTTGTCATAGTATTTTGTTAATGTGAATTTTCATGTCAGTAAAGTTGATGAAAGAGTTCCACAAAGTTGATTTATTTTGTAAGCAAAAAGGCATTGCCATCATGCCATGTCAACATTGACTGTGCCATGTCTGTGTTAGATCGACAGATACTTAATTGGCCGAACTTGACCATGCCAAGGAGACAAGCAGGTCTATGTACTTGATGTGAGTGTTGATTAGGGCTGATGTAGTTCTTTCAAGTTTAGGAATCAACCCTTGGGTCTAAGACTCTTAAGAAAGGGGGTTTGATTATTATTATCTAGAAAACATTGACATTTTTTGAAGTTCAACTCAATTAGGATTTGATTGATTTGGAAAATTGAACTCACCTTGAGAGCTCAAGACAACCTCTTTTCTAAGGAAGAGGGGCATGCAATATACTTGGCAAAGAATGAAACATATAACAATTAGGGAATGCATGACATGTTATCTAATTACAGAAGAAGGAAAAGAAAAAACTACATCAAAATAAAAGTGAGTACATGTTGGGCATGATGTTCTTGCAATATGTTTACATACTTCTCTATGTAGAGGGGTTTTAGAGACTTTGCAGGCAAACTCCATTGCAAGTTTTTATAATATTTTGGAATGACTAACCTCAATATGTCTGAGAGCATAGTTTACCAAGAATCCTACAGTTAGCTATTGAACAGGGTTTTTACCCCTGATTGTTGAAATTAACTCTAAAATTTTACGAGAACTCCTACAGGATCCGTTAACAAACAATGACATTGCAGGTGACAATAAGAAACAGCAAATACCTAGCAACTCAACTGCAAAGAATGGATATTGAACATACTCAGAGAAGCAAATGTGGTGGTTGACATTTTCCTTTGGCGAAAACTACTTTGAGAAGAGATCAAGATTTCTTTTTGGAATATTGGAACCTTCTCATTTCTCAAGGAGGGTGCTCCTTTTGGGACAAGGAGCAAAAGTTTGTAACTGGGGAATACTCCAAATTCATAGATGTCATTACCTATAAGTCTTGCTTTGTGTTGTACTGTTGTTTTTTTTACTGTCTAGGTGGACAGATTGAGAATAGGTCGGCTAGTTCCAGAAACCTTGGTGTGATTTGCGATTTGTATGATGCTTTGAATACTATCCCCTTTTGAGAAAGGCACAAGGTATATGGTTCTAGCTCTAGTTTTTTGTTGTACTGTTGGGTGTCCAAGATAGTTCCTTCTCTTGAATTTAATTCAACCTCCTTTCAGGTGTCGTTTAAAAAGAGGTACATGTGAATAACCACTTTACATATAATTTAACCTCCTTATTCACATGCGCCTTGCACATACCCTTCACGGATTTTGTAAATCAACTTTATGCGATTTACTTACCTTAGTAACTAATTATGTGTTTTTTTATTTTATTTTATTTTAAGATGTATCCCTATACCTTTTAAGTATGAGCATAATATTGAATCTGCCATTCCTTACAATCGTTTTCCTTGCAGCCTCTTACCACTAACATTGCAGCAGTTTTTTAATCGTTGAGTTTAAGTTTACTTATTACTTAAGTAGTTGTGCCACCTTTTTAGGGGTATTTTTTATTATTTAAGCATATAAAAAGTAATTACTATAAATTATTATTTTGAGCTGATTTCAGAAGATCATTTGAATGAGGTTGATGAAGGTAATTTCTTTCATAGCACGGTGATGGCGATGATGGAGTGTGGGGTGAGTATTTGTGAAAGACATTCCAACATTCAAGTTAGATCATGCACAAGGTGGATAAAATGTTTAAGATTTAATGCATACTTTTATGATATTGTGTGGTATTTATAGGAGTGTAATAGTAGATATGAATTGTGATTAAAATTTATATTAAATGTTGTTAATATAGAAAAGAATCTATCAAGATCATTATCTCTTATAATTAATTTATCTATTTATAAGAGATTTTATTAGAAATTTATTCCTCATAAATAAGTATATTTACTTATCTAAAAGCGTTCATAAAAATTCAGGATTCAACTCTAGTGGGTTAGGTTGTTATTGAACTGTTAACCCAGAACTCGGTACAGAACAGTTGCTCTTAGCTTGACGCTTAGATATGATATTTGAGCGTTAACATATCCGAGATTATCATAAGCAAATGGCACGCGTGGAAGAAAGGGATCTAAATCGTGACATAGATATTAAATCTTGTGATGTCTTTATTGAAATGCTAAGGTCTGTGATGCAAAACAAGAATTGAGATGTCTTTAGTATTGATGAATTAGACTAAGATCCGATATAAATCACTTTGTCTTAAATTTGCTACACCATTATCCAGGATTCATACTGGATTACGATCATGTTAATTTTAGCAGTGGGGTCTAATGAAATATGAATTCATGAAGCAAAAATCGTGATTCATATTATAAATCTATAGCAATAACATAGTGTTGATTTGAGGTCTGACATGAATACCATCTTCTTAAGCTTGCGTCGCTTCCAATTTGACTGTTGTCCTTTTAGCTGTTGCTTCAGGTTCGTATGGCCATGTGGCGAAAAATGGGTGGAAGCTGCCGTTTGACTTTCGTGCTGTCATGATTGCTGGTTTTTTAATTAAATGCAAATGGACACATTTACCCCTACGCATGATGGTTGTTAGGGGTTACCCCCATGCCTATAAATAGGAGTGGGGGGTTACCACCCTCACTTCTATTTTCTTCTCCAGTTTTCTCAATGTTTCTCTAGCAAGCTAGGCGATTGCCAACGACTCCGCACAGTGGTTTTTGGTGGTTCTTCCTGCATTTCCAACTTTTCATCCACTTTTCTTCTTCAAACCATAAGGTATTCCTTCTTCTCCTCCCTTGTTCTTTTGCAAAAAGCCATGGTGAGAGTGATAGTGTTAAACAATAGTGACAAGGAGAATAGTTCCTTAGAGATTGAGTACATCGCTTCGACGGAGATGGTCTCCTCATGGTGGAGGCATTAGTAAGAGACAAAAGTCGTTATCTGGCATGGACATCTTAGAGATGATACAGAGGGCGGATAGAGCCAGGGAGCTAGCGATGCAAAAGTCGTCACGTCTGCTCTTTGTGTTCATAGGCATATTAAAGAGTTATAATGAAACCTCTTCTGATTCTGACATGAGTACGATTTCTATAGGTGATGTCAATAATTCTAAGATAGGACGATGGAGGGCGATGATATCAGAACCAAGAGAATATGTATACCCAAGGGATGTCAGCCTGTACTAGTGTGTTGATCGTGAAGTTCTGGGTACCCCGTCAAGCGTCAAGACTTCAAAGGACACCATGGGTAAACATGAGTACATTCATCTTACGAAGGGCCGACAATGTGACAACGATTTCGTGATTCGGGTTCCAACAGATCAAGAGTGGGTCTGCTCAACTAGAATGGAGGGAGACCATTTTGTATATATGTACGAGGCGCTTTTCACCGGTATTGGTGTTTGTTTACCGTTTTCCGAGTTTGAAATTGGAGTTTTGAATCATCCGTGGGTGGCTTCAACAAAATTACATCCAAATGCATAGGGTTTCATTCGAACTAACAAGTTGATCTGTAAAGTTTTCGAGTAGTTGTATTCCATAGAGGCTTTCTTCTTCCTTTTCACCCCTTTTTTTCACTTTATGGGAATTATTTCCAAAAAGGTGGGTTACCTTGCGCGCTCAGGCAGGACGAAAAGTATTTAAGCCATACCAGGAGTCTTTCAAAAATTTTAAGAAAGAGTTCTTCTGAATAGAGGGTGCTCCGGGGATGATGCATTTTTATGTTACCCCGAAAGGCATACCGTGGGTGTACCTGTATTGGACACAAGTAATATGAGAGCGAAGTCAGGAAGAAATTGAGACTTCGTTGTCCGTGTTGACTGAAGATGAGGCCAATGTCCTCAACTTTTTAGTTGAGTGGGCCGACATAATTGGGGCCATCTATTGTAAAGACGTTTTAGATGAGCCCTCGATTCTTTAAGATAATGTTTAGGTATATCGCTATGAGTATGTTAATGTTTTTATCTTGCATGATTTTTCTAAGTTTGGTAATATTGTTTGTTTCCATTTTGCAAAGAGTATAGTGCCTCCCGGTGATCTTGAAGCTCTTGCCCTGCGCTTGGCGCAACGAAAAGCTGGAGCATCGAGCTCCAGATCCTAGCCAGTGGTCTCAGCCCTTCTTCCTTAATCTCAACCCCAAGTTGCAACGCATGAGGTAGATCCTGGTTCTCTTGGCCATCCACTCTAGCCGCGTAAGAAGAAGGGAAACGACTGACTGGAGCAGAGAGGGTAAAAGTCGATGACCGAGGCGACTCCTATCGACCTCACCATTGCCCAAGAGACTGAGATCCCGGATGGCAACATTCTCTAATTCGTTGGTAGGTTCATTTGGGGCAGAGGGTTGATCCAAGGTAGATCATTGGCAGCGCCCTCCTTACTCAAGATGATTAAGACGTCCTGATTGAGCTGAACTTGATTAAAATTATCCATGATGCATATGTCTGGGCCCTTTGCAATGCCTCTGTGCTCTAATTTTTGGAATTTGCCTTTGAGTCTGTTCATCAGACTCGTGAATTAGAGAAAAAGTTGGACGCTCTTCGGGTTGAGAAAAAGGAGCTAGAGATTATGGTGGCCTAGAAGGATGAATAGTTGGCCCAAGCGAAAGAGGAGCTCGGTCTACAGAAGGCCGAAATAACCAGACCCCAAAAGAAAGTTGAAGAAGGCGAAGCTTAGGAGAATACCCTAAAGGACCAAATCTCCTCCACTAAAACCACCCTAACTGCCCTCCGATCTGAAAAAGAAATCCTCAAGCAATCCGAGGCAAAGCTAAAAAATAATGTGTTGTACCTTGAAGATGAGTGGGATGCCACCTTCGTGGATGACTCTTTTGCCAATGTGCTTGCCCAACTTTGCCTGCTGAACCCGAAACTCGTTACCAACAAAATCGAATCACAGAATGTGGTCAGAGATGGTTACATTGTGGATGCTATCTCTGAGGCTACCCCTGTGAACCAGATTCTCGTGGTAGATGTCGGCAAAGTGGAAGGCGATGAGAGCGAGGAGGAAGGCGAGGTGGAGGGTGTCGACCACGGAGAGCCCAACCTAGATGCTTGATTTCATTTTGTTTTTTGTTTTTCCCCCTCTGTACGAGATTAATTTTGTATATGTATGGACAAGTCCCAGATTTCAGACATATCTTCTAATTTTGATAACTTGGAATTTTTTTGTTTTTACATGTGTATCTTTGTATTGCCTTTTTTGCTTCTTCGTTCAGGATGGGTCCAACGCCCTATTTCAGTGATTTTTCGAATGACGCTTAGCAAATATACTTAACAAATATTCGTCTACTTTTATCTTTGTGTAGTAATCTATATTTCGGGTTCGATCCTTGTAATAGGATTTAGGTGACTTGTCATTCACTTAGAATTTAAATGACATTAGATCCTAGACAGGATTACTTAAAAGTGAGAATGAATTTCAATGCTTATTCTTTACTAAGGTCTTGTGACACTTAGCTAAATTTCTAAGTGTAATATTGACACGAAAGCCTTTTAGGGTGGTATCCATTTTCGGATACGGGCGGATAGTATTGCTATAGCCTAGTCAACGATCAGATACTCTTAACCACTTTAAACTTGCTTGAAGTTTATGAGTTAAGGTCAGGCTCGTTGGGGCATGGGTTAAAACCATTAAACTCACTTTTAGACTGCAGAGAACAGTCAAGTGGGTTGTCATTTTTTACCTTTATTTCTGCATCAGAATATTTGATCCAAGATGGAACTTGTATTCCTCATACCTCTTCAAGGTGTGATATCCTTGTAGGTTGCAATAGTTGTAATCGTACAAAATAACTAAGTACTAGAAATTTATTCGTCAATTTATTCATGTCGGAATACGTCACTTACATGATAAAAGCATAATAAAATTGCGAAGATAAAGGTAATTAACTATAATACTTTCTAAGTTTATCAGCGTTGCAAAAATTCTTGATACTTTTGCCAGTGATGGTCTCCAGGGTATAGACTCCAGTGTTTGTCTTGGAAGTGATTTGATATGGTCCCTCTCAATTTTGAGCTCGCTTCTCTTATCTTACATTTTTGCCTCCGATATTCGCCCTACACAAAACAAGGTTGATAGATACAAACTTCTGTGGTATCACTTTAGAATTGTATCGGGTTGCAGTCTTCTGTTGACAGCGGTTTCATGAATGTGGGCAATGCAACAACGTTCCTCTAACAAATCCAAGTTGTTGCAGATAAGGTTCAGGTTGACTTCTATAGAGAAATTTTGCCTCTTCTAGCTTGGTTATCCTATCTCGACTGGGATCTTGGCCTCACAACTATAGGTTAGCTTAAAGAGAATTTTTCCCGTTGAGGAGTGGGACGTGGTCCAATATGCATATAGAACATGGTCAAGCTGCTGCACCCAATTCCCTTTTGCTTTATCTAGTTTCTTCTTGATCCCGCAAAGTATAACCCGATTTACGACCTCAGCTTGTCCATTAGTCTTGAGATGTTCTACCGAGTTAAAATATTGCTTGATCTTGAGCCCGACGAGGAGATCTTTGAACTTTTGTCTAGTAAATTGGGTTCCGTTGTCTATAACAATAGACTTTGGAACACCGAATCTTTTGACAATGTTCTTGTAAATGAACTTTTGTATTTGCGCCGAGGTGATGGTGGACAATGGCTCTGCCTTTATCCACTTAGTGAAGTAGTCTATAACTACCACTAAGTATTTAATCTGTCCTGGGGCCTAGGGGAAAGGACCTAGGATATCCATCTCTCATTGATAGAAAGACTAGGGTACAGACATTGTAGACAACTCTTTTGGTGGGGTTGAATAAATGTCCGAGAATCGTTGACACTTGTCACACTTCTGGACATGTTCCATACTATCAGTTTGCATGTCAGGCCAATAATGCCCAGCCCTTAACACTTTCTGTGCTAATGACTTTCCTCTAGATAGTGGCCACAACTTCCTTCAAGGATTTTGGACAAGGCATACTTAACTTTTTTTGGGCTGAGGCACTTGAGGAGGGAGAAAGAAAATCTGTGATGTTATAATTGATTATTCAGGATGGTGTACCATGTCGCTATCCATATTAGTTTGTGGGGTCTTCAGGTAAAGTACTATCACGTAAATAAGTAATTATGAGTATAATCCAGGTTTTGTTGTCTTTTAGGAGGAGGACCCCGGGGTTCATAATACTGGGTGCAAGCATTGTCTCCTGGATCACGAACCTGTTATTACCAAGGTTTTTGGTGCTAGTGAGCTTTGATAGGATGTCGACTTTTGAGTTCTGTTCGCTAGGGATGTGTTCCACCTTAACACTATTAAAGTTCTCCATTAGCTTTTTCACCTTACTTAGGTATTTTTGCAGTAAGGGTTTTTTAGCTTGGTAATCACCTTGGATTTGAGATGTCGCCAGCTATGAATCACTACACAGGATTGTATATGTGGCCCCTATTTCCTTTGCCATGGTGATGCCCACAATACAAGCTTCGTACTCCGCCTGGTTATTTGAAGTCAGGAACTCAAACCTTAAAGAATGTTTCGGCGTGAGCTCGATCCCATTTTCTAGTATGACTACGGCACCGCTCTCTTTGGGATTCGAGGAACCATCTACATAGATGGTCCAAGAATTCACTCTAGAATGGCTGGTATCCAGTGTAAGCTCCACCAAAAAGTTGGATAACACCTAAGTCTTTATGGCTTGTCTTGGCTTGTTAGTGATGCCAAATTCAAACAGTTTCATAGACTATACGATCATTCTTCCAGCGAGGTCCAGTTTATGTAGCACCTGACGGATTGGTTGATCCGTCTTCACGATCATAAGGTGGCATTGGAAGTACTGTCGTAATCGTCTGGCTATGGTTAGCAGCGCTAGAACTAGTTTCTTAATCTTCTGATACCAGAGATTAGGGCCTTGGATGACCTTACTCACAAAATAAATCTACTTCTGACTTTCATTAGTTTCTCTTATTAAGATTAGGCTGATCACTTCGTTGTTAACTGAGAGATAGGTATACAAGGTCTCTTCGGGCTCCGGCCTCGTCAGGATTGGAGGTGTTGCCAACATCTTCTTCAACTCTTAGAATGCGGCCTCTCACTATGGGTCCACTCAAAGTCTTTCCCCCTTTTTTTTAGAGTCTTAAAAAAGGAAGAGACTTATGAGCGGTCTTAGATAGGAAACGAGTGAAGATCGCTATCCATCCTGTTAGATGTTGCACTTCTTTCACAGACTGCGAATTACGTATATCACGAACGGCCTGACATTTCTCCGAGTTAGCTTCAATGTCGCGGTTTGTCAATAAAAACCCAAAAATTTATCGATTTGTACCCCAAAAGCATATTTCTCTATATTCAACCTCATGTTATGCTTCCATATCTGGGCAAACACTTCTTCCAAGTCTTCCACGTGATCACCGGACTCTGTTGTTTTGACAATCATGTTATTGATATAAACTTCCAGCATCTTGCACCTGCATTTTTTTTAACTCAAATGACATAACTTGGTAGCAATAATTTCTCATTTCGGTTATAAATGTAGTCTTATCTTCGCCCTTTAGGTTTATGGGAATTTGGTTGTAGTCGGAATAAATGAGAGAAGTTGGAATTCATATGAGTTATCCACTAGTTTATCTATATTGGGGAGCGGGTAAGGGTCCTTTGGGCATGCCTTATTCAGGTCAGTGTAGTCAGCACACATACGTCACTTCCCATTAGCTTTCTTCACTAGGACCACATTAGACAACTAAATGGTATAAGAAACTTCCCTGATAAACCCAACGTGCAGAAGTTCCTTCACCTGCTTCTGTATTATCTCTCGTATTTCTGGTCTGACTTTGTTTTTCTTTGTGCCACTGGCTTCTCGTCTTTTTTTAAAGAAAGTTGGTGGTAAATAAACTCAGGGTCTAAGCCTGGCATGTCATTGGACGTCCAAGCGAATATATCCTTGTTTTTCTCAAGAAATTCAATTAGTTGAGTTTTTTTCTTCTTGATTTAACTACTCTCCAATCTTGGTTACCTGGTCTGGCTTGGTGCCAAGTTGAAAAGGTTGAAGTTCTCCTTCAGGTTAGGGATGCATATTATGGATCTCCTCACGAACATCCAGTTTAATCAAGAGGACGTTGATGGGGTCCGTAATGACTGAGGCTGAATTATTATGCTAGCCTGTGGTCCACAGTTTCTTGGAAATCTTTAAGCTCTCATTGTAGCTTTTCCAAGTCGTTGTCTAGTTTCCTTTAATCGTGACAACCTTGTCTTGCTGGTAAAAGAACTTCATGGTCAAATGGGGGGGTGGATATAATGGCCCTAAAGGCATTAAGTGAGGGGTGACTCAAGATGACATTGTAGGTAGAAGGACAATCCATCACAAGAAACTTGACCTTAACTATTTTAAACAAAGGGTCCTTCCCCAAAGTAAAATAGGTCTCAATATATCCTACCAGGGTGATATTATCCCCTATAAATCCAATCAACTCGCTATTTTACGGAATCAAATCTTTCTTTGAAAGTCCTAGCTTCTCAAGAAACATAATATCAGTTGAGCTCCATTGGTCAACAAATATACGCTGGATTTCAACATTGGTTATTATCCCTGAAATCACCATGGGATCATCGTGGTCCGGGATAATGTTGTCATAATCTTCATAAAAAAAAGAGATTAATGGGGTTTTTCTGGGCCTGTCTTGGAGATATTTCTTTCTTGCGTTTCCTGATTCACCGCCACCCGCAAAACCCCCCGAAATGGTATTGATTGTCCAGATTATCTTCGTGTGGCGGCGTTCATTATCCTGAGTGGGAGGGTCTCGGGGTGGTGTCCTTTCTTGGTTTTGAGCACTATGCCAGGATGGACCCACTCCAAGATTCTCATTGTAACATTTTAATACCGATAACCTAGTATATCAAGTATATACTTAGATAAGCAGTATTAGCTATGCTACTTCTAACTTAAACATTGTATTAATCTATATCATTTAAGCAAATAATAATGGAGAACCTTGTGAAAACTAAAATTTATATACATACATCTTTGCCTCAAAAAGGGCACTTAGCATACGTAAACTTTTACAAACTAAAAGTAGTGTAAATAAATACAAGCTTTAACTACTGAGTATAAAAACTATCCTAGTCTTCAAGAATTTTCTTTTTGCCTTGGATGAACTTCCACCTAGATTTACATGGCAACAAACGGGGTGATAAATCACATTTCTCAATATAAGCATACCAATACCAGTAGTTTAAACATTCGCAATGAATAAACCAAACTATTAAATAAGAATATATGCCTCAACTCTATGCAATATTCAAAACGTAATTTACAACTTATTTTTGACTAGGACAAGCAATGATATCAAATAACTACTCATATAATCATTTGAAACCATCATACAAGACAACTGCTTATACAGCTGTCACCGAAGGTGAATGCAACACAAAAATAACAAGCACACAAATTCCAATCAAAACAAGTATTAAATAATGCAATGTTAAGATGATGTATGTTTATGCTCAAAGAAAAATGTATGATAATGTAGGTGTAGTGTAGTGAAACTTGACTATTCCCCTGGGTAGGGAGGGAATATGCCATGATAATGTGGGACCTCCTATAACCTACCTAGTAGGGTGAGAGTTTGTTATCATAACACGTAACCTCCTATAACCTACCTAGTAGCCTACCAAGTAGTCTACCATAAACTGAGTGGATATCACCACCAAAAACTGAGTGGATGCCTCCACTATCTGAACTTTAAGAATAACAAGTTTGTGTGAAATGTGATGTGTGTGTGTGTGTGAAAATGTAGAGTTATGTCCTAACTTTAACATAACCACCACATAACTCTATACTAAGCTCATCTTTGCATTACTAACTCTACTCTTCTCTGTGAGAGTATTTCATGCACTATGACACTTAACCAATGCCAACTAGACTTAGTACACTTTTATCTTTGTATATTGGCTCCACCTCAACTCTATGTGGGCACTTATACACTATGGCACTCAACTCTTGCCAACTAGGCTCTATGGCGCTCCACTCTTGCCAACTAGCCTGTATAATTGTTTCTCATTTTCTCATCACTTCCCAAGTGATATCTAAGCAACACTTTGTCATTCAAGAACTAAATTTTCATCTATGACAATCCATACTTAATGAATTGCACAACTTTTTCTTTACTTTCCCTTGTATGCCATTAGGTCTTTCTCTCTAAGAACCCCTATTAGTGTCTCAACACACTCTACAAAGCATATGAAAAGGATCTTAACAAGTAGGGTAATTCAAAACATCAAGAATGACATTTTGGAGCTCCAGGGGCTCACGTCGTGGCACGACGTTGGCATGCCGTGGCACCTTGCTCTCGGGTTTTAGTATGATGCACCTCACGCCTCAGCGTGAACTTCCCCACGCCGTGACATACGCTGCAAAAACAACCTCACGCCTCGGCATGGCATCCTCACACCGCGGTGGGCACAGCAGAAATTGGGTTCTGCAAAATTTTTGTAGAACCGAGTACTGTTCCATTGGTTTCATCTTGACTTCTAGTGGTCTAAACTTGGTTTCTAGGTGATTTATAGCTTCATCAACACCTTCTAAACATGTTGTAACATTTTTACTACCTATTAATTCACTTAACTTAGATTAAACACCAAAAATCTCATACGTGGTTATTCATAACCTAGGGTCTAACTCAAGAACCTTCTAGTTCTATCAATGGATAAAACTAACTATCTTGGTCTCATTAAATTGAAACAACCAATTCCAATAAATGAAAGCAAGAATCAAGCTAAAAAAACTAGTTTTCACCTTTTGGAAACCTATCTTCTCATCTAAAGACCTAATTCCTAGGGAAGACAATGGGGCAAGGCGGGACGGGGACTGGTAGTAGCCCCCCACCCCCCCGCCCTCGCGGATGAATATTCGCCCCCTCTGTCTCTCCATATTCGCATAGGTACCCGTTTCTCATTTCCCTGCGGGTAAACGGGTACTCACGGATATCCACGGGTACTTAATAAATTACAAAAAAATCAAAAATATTACAAAAAAAAAAATTTATAATACCACAATTTCTCAGAATTTGTTCATCACAACTTAATCCAAATATAATTCCGGACACCTAAAACACTTAAAATTCAACCTACATCCAAATACAATGTTTAATATAACTATATCAAACATCTTAAAACACTTAAAATTCAATCAACATCCAAATACAATGTCAAATTCTAATATAACTTGATCCAACATCTTAAAATACTTAAAATCAAAATAACAACACAAGTTTTGCTTAAACATATTGAGCATCACAGTTCACAGCTTCCTTAATTAATGATGGAACTACTGCCGCCACTTGGTTCCTACAAAACAAAATCACATAAATGAAAACTTAAAAATTAACATTGTTGTGAAACTTAAAAATGAAAGCATATAAAAAAATTTACTAACAACATCATCATCGATATCTTCTAGAAATACACTAGTTAGATGGTCCACGTCAACTTTTGAGTTTGAAGAGCCTGAAAGAAGATAAATTAATTAATTGTAAATTTGTAGTTATGAATTAATATAAATATTCAATTAAGACTAGTAATACTTTATTACCTTTTATGTCAGACCATAACCAATCTTGACAACACATCAATCCCTCCAATGTATTTGGCAATAATCTACTGCGATGTGGAGTAAGAAATCGACCACCGATACTAAATGCAGATTCTGAAGTAACTGTGGAGATAGGAATCGCAAGAAAATCTCTAGCAATCATCTGCAAGTTTGGGTATTTCAACCTATTTGTCTTCCACCAATTTAAGATGTCAAACTCTCCACTTGATCTAGGCAACACCGGCTTCTCTAAATAGTGGTCTAACTCTGTCCTTGCACTTATATTAGTAGAATTTTGTTGACCAATAAATAAATCATAGTCTGACCACCATTCTTCTGACAGTTTAATATCCACTACACCCACATTATCTACCACATTTGGCCTTGAAGATGAAGATGTAGTTTCCTTGCCCTTGGTCGTGCTATGATACTCTCATATTAAATCTTCACAAATAGCTTTCACCTTTGCAATCTTAGAATTTGAATCCTCTCTATAAATTTTAGGAAAAATGTAAACTAGCATCATCATTTTATACCTGGGATCTAAAACTGTGCCTACGACCATTACCCCATTGATCACATTCCAATACTTTTCAAATTTGGCAATCATTGTTGAAGCCATTTGATGAATAATGAAGTTAGGAGAACCAAGCCACACTCTCAATGCCAATCTAATTTGACATATCTTTGGAAAATAAACATTTGAAGTCGGATACTTAGTACCAGAAAATAATTCAGTCACACTATAAAACAATTACAACCTTTTACAAATTTCATTTGCCATATCCAAATCATCATCACTAGGCAAAGATTTATATTGATTCTCACGTCGTGCCAAGTGACCAAAA
Source organism: Ormosia semicastrata (assembly GCA_029884595.1). Classification (NCBI taxonomy): domain Eukaryota; kingdom Viridiplantae; phylum Streptophyta; class Magnoliopsida; order Fabales; family Fabaceae; genus Ormosia; species Ormosia semicastrata. Next base: position 43,429,731 of record JAQQTO010000059.1, read on the forward strand.
ATATCTTTGTATTATATGGTAACATGAAGCATCAAAAAAGTAAAATTCCACCTAGTTTTGCAATCAAGAGTAAGTTTTTTGACATACACAATGTTTAGTTGATCACATGTGTCTTTGAATTTTTCCTCCCTCTTAGGTGTTGTTGTCCAAAAACTAACACTTTCTCTAACCTTTTCAATAGCATCCGAGATTATAAACAACCTATCTTTTATAATTAAATTTAATATATGAGCACAATAATACATGTGAAACATCAGACCACCCAAAATGAATGACCTAGGTGAAATCTTATCTAAAATGTGCTCAACTATAGCATCATTTGTAGTACAATTATCAACAGTCAAAGTGGACAACTTTCTATCTAGATTCCAATCCATCAAGCACTGAATCAAGACATTACAAAGAACTTTGGCAGTATGGGGACTAGGAACATAAATGAACCTAAGACATAAATGAAGATTTTAAAAATATACATTAAGTATCAACAACAAAACAAAAAACAATAAGAATTATTATAGTATTATTAGTAGAAGTTTGGTGTTATTACCTTATAATTCGGCTTTGCAAGTTCCAAGAATCATCAATATAATGAGCATTGATAGCCATATAGCCTCTATTTTGGTTGCCAGAAGTCCACATAGCCTCTATTTTGGATCTTCCCATTTGATTTCCTTTTCTTTCTTCTTCTCTTTCTCCCCTACGGTTGGTGCTTTCTCACTTTCTCTCTGTTGTTTTCTACTTCTGCTGTGGGAAGGAAAGAAACAAAAGAAGCAAAAGTCTAACTTTGCTTCTTATAAGCTAACTACTAAAGTGGTACTAAAACTCTCGATCTGTTATGAACACTTAGATTTCACCAAATCCAGTATTCTAACTTTCAACAAGTTTGAAATAAATCCTAAGATTCATTAAAAATATTGTTTTACCATTTCTCTACTTTTTCATATATGTTGGGAGTTAATATGACATTAAAACACACAACCAGTATGCTAAAAAATGTCAAACTAACTCCGATTATCCTCAAACTTTAACTACACATTACTTAACTCATTTGTGACTTAGAAACAAATTATCCAAATCTGTTTCCCTTAATTTGGCCTTTAAAGCCACTATCTGGGCTATTTTAAGCTACTTTTCATACTTAGAGTTGCATCAAAGTGCCTAAACAAACCCAATTTGTCACAAAACTTAACTGATATGTCAAACAAGTGTTATGTTACCTTTGTAACTATAAATTAGTCTAACATATTTTTTCGGGATGTTACACTCATTCCTTGGGGGTGATTGCCTTCTTTGATATGAAGATGAGCTTCTCTGAGGACTGTAGCTTCTCTTTCTATGATTCATTCGTCTTCTCTTATTATCGTTTTGGGATTGGCATACATATCGGCCCAGACGACCATCTCGAATTAGGGATTCAATAGCATCCTAAAAGTTGACGCAGTCTTTAATGTTATGTCCGTAGCCTTCGTGAAACACACAATACTTGAACTTATCTTTTTATGTGTGTTTTCTCAATAGAGGAGGCTTTTGTACATCTCTGAACTCCATATTCATCACCTCTTGGTAAATCTGTGCCCGACGTGTATAAGAGGGGTATAGCTTTCATACTTCCCCTTTAGTGGCAGCTTTGAGTTCTTGTAGAGGAGCCTAGTCGGGTTTTGGTCTGGTATCCTCTCCATTATCTAGATGCTTACTGGAGCGAATAACGTCCTTCGTGTTAATGTATTTATCAGCCCTAGCTAGGAACTGGTTTATCATCTTGGGCGCTTTTTTAGTAAGTGAAAAGGAAAATGCTCTATGGCGGAGGTCTTCTCTCATGTAATGTAGGCCAAGTCTCTTATCCTAGTCACGGATGTTCACTATTTCTTTGTTGAACTGGGTCATATAATCCCAAAGTAATTCTTTTTTTTCCTGTTTGATGTAGGAGAGACATGAAATGGAGTTTGGTTGCACCTTGCTAGTGGTAAAACGCAACAAAAATCTTGAGGATAAGTCTTCCCAATCATCAACAGGCTTTGGAGCTAGAGTGATGAACCATCTCAAGTAGCTTTTTTCAGAGAAAAAGGAAAAACACAGCATATGAGTGGATCATCACCTCCAACAAACATCAAAGCAGAAACATAAGCATCCAATTGCTCTTAAGGGTTTGTGGTCCCATCATAGGCTTTAATATTAGTTGGGTATTTGAAATGCTTAGGGATCTTGTAGGTCATCAACTCTTTGGAGAAATGTTGATTTTGCTTAATCGATTTCTTTCGTCCGGGTTCCTGCTCTTGATTTTCTTGCATCGGGTTATCAACTCTTTGTCTGGATTCCACTGCCCTAGAATTTTCTAGGTCACATCCCTTATCAAGGGCTAGTTCCCTTTTGTTGTTGCGATTCCAGTGGAGAACCTAATTTTTGTCCTCTCTTTTTGGGTTAGCAACTCTTTCCAGTTCATGAATACATTTATCTTGGAGTCTGACCAGGGAGATCAATTCTTCTCATGATAGTTCATGGAGACATGATTCTCCCTGCTAGGACCAATCTCCCTTATCATTATGCCTCGTGCCTAAATGCTACAATGTTGAAATTCGTGATTTGGCTTCACCTAGGGGGCTATGCAAGAACCAAGTCGCTGTGCCACCAGAATGCGCCACAACAGAGGGGAGAGGTTTTCGCTAGTATGAGAAGTTTCTTCCCCATCGCGCCTGGATAGGAGCGGAGGCCAAACAATGACTATTGGACAGTTGATTTTGAGCAGCAGAGACACGATTTTACCTGGTAGTAACCATGGTGGTGGTAATGGGAATCAAAGTTTATCGTTTCCATAAACGGCGCTAATTTTTTGAATGTGTTTCAGAAGATCACCTGAATGAGGCTGATGAAGGTGGTTTTTGATAGCTGCCGAGACTATCAAATTATATCAATTTGTAAACTGGTTCATCAAATTACTTGTAGTATAATGTACAACCAGGTTGAGCCCTTAGATCACTCTAATTTAGCAGTCAGATTAAGAGATTAATAAGGGAAAATGGTTGCATAATTTATTAAATGAAAAGTAATTAAAAACTGTAACAGAATTAATCAAACAATCAATCTAAGGAAATCAACTAATCTTAAATTTAATCTATCATTAATAACTAAGAATCCATTCAATTGCTAACGAAGTTTTTGACTTTAGATCTCATCAAGAAGTCTTAAGATGATCAATGAATTATCTACTAGATAAGCATCCAGAATTTAATAAATCAAAGTTAAATGAATTAAACATTCATCTAATCCTAAATAAACATAGAACCCAGAATTCAACTAACCTAAACAATCCGTCAAACACATTTGATGCATTATTTAGTCTCTATAATCCTCATTAATCATGTGATAATTAAGAAATTATCACATCAACATCCAAATCAAATTAAGCAATTCAATCTAGATTTAACAAAATCAAAAGAGGTAAAAGAGAAACTTAATTAACAATTAAATGTAAAACAATCAAAATAAGATCTCAGAACTAAATATCAAGATTGTTAATCCCTAAGATTGATTAAAAGGTTCTAACCCTCCATGGATGAGAGGGAATAAAAATAGAAAAGAAATAAACCTAGAGAGAAAGGAGAGATAGAGAGAGATAGTGCAAGAGTAACTAAGAGAAAAATAAAGTTTTGTTTCGGAGTTGCTGCTGATGTATAAATAATTGTCTCTAAAAAATTCAAAATCCAAGTTTTCCCCTATCTTAGGTTTTCTTCCTTTTAGCTTTAATTGGACATCTAATTTGTCAAATTTGAGCTTAGGATGAGATAATTATGCCCAAAATATTCTTAATAGCTCTATAGACCCTTCAACTTACTTCAAAGGGTGAGAATACCATCAAAACGTCATAATTTTGATAAATGCTATTCATAAGAGTTGAAAATCTGTGTCTCAACTTTCCAATGGCACTAGTTTTAGCTCTATATGGCTCCTACAACCCAAATTATGGCTTAATCTTTGCTTGTTGTCCAGGTTCTAACAATAACATCTCTATTATGATTTCTAGGTCAAATCTGACCCACTAGACATCTAATTCAACTTTCAAGCTCTTCATCAAAGTTGTAGAGTTTTCTCTCAACTTCCTTATAAGGTAAAATTCATAATTTTTAGATGTTTAGAACTCAAGTTATGCTTGAAATATAGAAACAATATAAAATTTTCAATAATGTTAAAAAAAACAATTAAATTCAATTTGAAAGCAAACTTATAAATTGTAACTAATACCAATCAATTAAGCACATAAGAGATGTAAGAGACTAAATATGAGGGTTAACTAATGTATAAAACTTGTGTTTATTAGTTTCCTCCATAGCACAGTGGTAGCGATGGTGGAACGTGGGATGAGTACTTGCAAAAAGCATTCAGACGCTCAACTTAGACTATGCGCAATATGGGTAAAGTGTTTAAGTTATATGCATACCTTTGTGACATTGTGTGATATTTATAGGAGAGTCATGATAGATAAGAATCATGATTAAATCTATATTAAATGCTATTAATAAGGATAAGAATTTATTAATATCATTATCTCTTATAACTAACTCATCTATTTATGAAGAATTCTATAATATATTTATTCTTCATAAATAAGTATATTTACTTATTTAAAATTGCTCATAAATATCTAAGATTTAACTTTAATGGATCGGATTACTCTGAAGTACTAACCTGAAACTCAATCCATAACAATTATAATAACTACAAAAGCATAACTCATTTTATATTGGGTGGACTTTCCCTAAAGATCATTTTATATTGGGTGGACTTTCCCTGAAGATGATAGGTTAAATTCAATATGGATGGTTCAGTACGTAATTATACTCTTTCTGCAGCATATGGGGGTGTTCTTTGAGATAACATCAGGACTTGAATCTAGTAATTAGTACTTTTAAAATTAAAATAACTATATCAAAAATTATTATTCTATAAATTTTCCAAAATATTATTTTTAACTGGATAAATTTTCCAATGTAATTTTTTTGACTGGATAATTTTTCCAAAATATTACAGCATTTACACATGCAAAAATCAGAAAAATTGTGGCATGCAGGATTTTCCCTGAATTGGGGATCAGGTCAATTGCAGATTTGTACGAATCAAATTGAAATCAATTCTGGGTTTCTCTTTAATTTGGTGGTACTCGTATCGTACAGCTTTGGTGCACCAGGCACAAGATCGGTAACGAATTTGTTTGTCTTGCATTCAGAAGAGAAGATTGACACGTATATCCCATTCCATTCCTGCTACTCGTTTGAATCAAATTCAATTTGAATTGGAGTATGGAATTGGAAGATGATGATTTCGATATGCAAGACAATGATGGTGTGGAGTCATTGGACGACGTCGCCTTTTACAGTGACGACGGCGACGCCGCAGGTTTCGAGTTCATCGACAATGATTCTGATGATTCCCAAGACACCGCCTTCTATCGTCATCAGGTTAATTAATCATTCGAAACGAAACGAAACGAAACGACACATATATTAAGGATTTTGTTTTCTTACAAATACAAATTAAGAATGAATTCTAATCTTGTTCTGCAGCAAAACTACACCGTCTTGAGCGAAAACGACATTCGTAAGTACCAAGATGATGATGTTATGAGGATATCAACTGTGCTATCCATTTCCAAGGTTGCAGCGGGTATACTGCTTCGCCACTATAATTGGTATGGTATATTCATCTTCTGATCAAGACAACAAGTTGTTAATATTATTATTATTATTGTTGTTGTTCTAGTTACTATTATGTGATGACATTGGTGCTCTAAGAATTTTTCACTTCATCGTCTATTTACAGGAATGTTGGTAAAGTACATGATGAATGGTTCGCAGATGAAGAAAAGGTTCGGATGGCAGTTGGCTTGTTGGAGATACCTCCTGTCGAATATGCAAATGCTAGAGAGGTAAGCATGGAAGCTGTGTTTGTTCACAATGAATCTGTTAGTATAATCTTCATGTATGTATGTAACCATGTAATTAATATATATGATCTTTTCACAAAATCCGCTGTTGGATTTGTATCATGCACTTTTTAATCAAATTTTCACATTAATCCAAGATCATTTTGCACTCTGCAAAAATTTCTTAAAATTAACATATAATATGTTTTTCAAATAAATGGAAAGATCGACCACTTGATTACAAACTTATTTTTGATTAAAATTTCTAAAAGTTGACATGCAAGATCTACATAACATAATAATTAGTTATATTTTCAATGGTTGGACTGATCAAAATTGTTTTCTTTTATGAGTTATTGATTGGCGTAAGTGTGTCAAGTGACTAAAGTCTCACACTAGAATCAATTGATCTCCACTTATAATGTGTGCATGTGTGTGTGCTTTTATCTAAAACATATTCTTATATTGGCAGCTGACTTGTGGCATCTGTTTTGAAACCTATCCTCGTGATAAGATGCATGCTGCTGCTTGTGGCCATCCTTTTTGTAGCTCATGCTGGGCAGGTTTGTTGTTCAAGTGAATCTTTTTGGCATGTCATCGATCCAAGGATGTAAAACCTTTCTGCTTCCTAGCATGTGTGAGCAGTGTGAAATTTCTTGAGTTGAGAAAATGCATCGATTTTTTGTTTCTTCCTCTCATGTGGCATTCATTTATTCTTACCATATGGTGCCTTTATTTTTGATAGAAAATAAAATATTATTAGAGAGAAAAGACGTAAAGTACAACTAAGGGGAGGATAAAATACCCTCCAAAACAAAAGAGTCAAGATGCATCAGGAACTTGAAAAAAATCAAGAATGCAGCAAGACTGCTCACTCTCTTTGCTTAGGTAGAACACCAAAGAGAAGCCATAATTATAATCATATCTCATAACAAGTTTAGGGGCAAAGAAACATCTTTAGGCAAAGAAACATCTTTAAGGATACAAGCATTCCTTTCCAATGAAATAAGTGAGGAATAAGCGGATCTGCTATGGAATAACCTTCCTGATGTGTATGAGTTGTCTTCACCTTCTAATCTCTTACCAGAAAAGAGCAGGTGCAATTAACTAGGGTATAATAGGGGTATATGGTGGCACAACCGTTCAACAAGAAATTTACTGCTGTCTGAGATTCACCCTCAAGCCAGAGTTTCCTACTGTGGCATAGTTTGTGTTGTCTTGCATTATCTGTATGAATTCCTGCATTTTAAATGGGAAAATTTGGAACTGTTTTGATTCATATGATGTTTTTTCTGTTTTTAATCTTTAATCCTTGTAGCTTATATTAGCACAGCCATCAATGATGGTCCTGGATGTTTATTGTTGCGATGTCCTGATCCATCGTGTGGTGCTGCTGTTGGTCAAGATATGATCAATTTATTAGCCTCTAATGAAGACAAGGAGAAGTATTCTCGTTATTTTATTAGATCTTATATCGAGGACAACAGAAAGGTACTTCCATATTGGATTGATGAACTATTTGTTGGTATAGGTTCTCAAGTTTTATTTTTGCCTGCTGCTTACTTGCTAGTCTGATATTATTTTTATTGAACGCCACTTATTTAAATGACTGTAAAGGCTAGCATACCCCACCTTTTCCTTTAGACGCAAATGTGCTATTTCTTTGCTTTTAAAAACCAACAAGTTCAAGGGTATTTAAGACATTTTATTAAGGCAAAATTTTAAAAAAATATAAATTAAAATTATCCTCCATTTTTTTCTCCTACAATTAATGCCTTTCATTGTATTTTTCCTCATCTCATTATCTCCTCTGTATTTCCTAAACCCTCTCTATGTGTCTCTCTCTCTCCCCCCTCCCTTTAAACCCTCTCGTCTCTCTAGTTTTGTTTTCCATAGGGGACTACGTCTTTCTACACTTTGTCTCATCTATCTACACTTTGTCTCATCTATGTGCAACAAACGCATCCAACTCCTTTCACCACTTTTTATCTTCCACATTTGATGCAGGAGCAGTTTATTTAATATTTTGTTTTTAAGTTCTTTATCTTAGTGTGTTTTATTTCGATTTTAGTGTTTTTCTATGTATTAAGTAGTCACATGACTAGCATGTGACTTTTTAATGTGGTTTAGGCTTAATATTATTTAGGCCTTGAAAGATTGGACTAGGTTTAGTGCGTGTTTGGGATAACTGTGAAAACTTGATTATTTCAATAATTGATTATTGTATAAAAGCTTTTTGTTATAATCGATTATAAGAAAAAAGTTTTATGTTTGGATATGTTAGGTGAAAAACAATTTTAAGCTAATTTGTTTCGTTTAGATAATATAAAAAAGAATCGCTTTTATGTATCAAATTACCAAAATAGGTATAGAATAATTAAAAAAATTATTTGATTGATTAAAAAAGATATTTGATTGATTAAAAAAGTTATTTGATTGAGGATAAAATATTATTTACATCTTACTGTTGAGAATAATCCCAACAACTTTTTAGAATAATGCTCAAATTTGAGCTTCTTGTCCAACAACTTTTTTCTCAAGAAAAAAGCTGTTGATTTTGGGAAGCAATTTTCCCAAACATGTTGCACAATACATGCAACAGCTTAAAGCAAATAAAAAAGCTGTTGGTTCAGCTTAAAAGCTGAACCAAACATGCTATTAATATGCTTATAACCCTAGTATAAATAATCCTACAGACTTGTATTCAGCATCTTTTAGCCGTCATATTATAATTCCATATTTGTGAGGTTTCTAAACCCTATTTTATCGTTCCACTTCAATCTATGCTACTTCTATCCCAAAATTCTATTGCTTAGTTGCTGTCTATTATTTTCTATTGCATCAACATTGCTCCATTCTTTGTCGTCCTCAACATGGACATCTAGTTTGTTTTTTGTCTGATTTGTTTTTGTGCGCCATACTGTAATTTCAATTTTGAGTAAATGTCCATTTTGGTCCACCAAAGATATATGTGACATCACATTGGTCATTCAATGCCACAATTTTTCCATCAAATTGGTCCTTAAAAAGACATCAAATTGGTCTTTGAAGGACGAAATTGATGGCATTAATTATCATTGAAGGACGAATTTGATGTCACTAATGAATGATTGTGATGTCGTTTATATCTTTGGAGGACCAAAATAAGTGTTTAATCTTCGAATTTTCTTAAGAGAGAGGAGCGGAGTCAGAAATTATTGTGTTTCCTTTATAAAAATAATAAATATTACATTACTATAGTACCCATATGGTCAAGTTGTTTAAAAAAGGAAGTAATTGGGCTTTTTGTACAAAAGGAAGTGGGAGGGGATTAGCAATCCCCATATGTGTGTGAGTGATGATTTAGGACTTGGACTATTGTATAGTGACTTTTGTGATAGTCCTTTTTCTGTTGCATTGCATCTATCAGTTTGTATAGTCCACTAAAATGACTATCATATCCTGTAATCCTTTTGTTAACATCTTTCTATATTCATTGCACTACTACCATTTATGGATGTGATATAAAAATAAGGCGTATTATGGCTCCAATGGCTGCATAAATGTTCTTGTCATAATTTTTTGAAATTGTTTAACCTTTTGTCTTTTAAATTTAAATGAGTAATTACTAATTAACTTATTTATTTCTTTTTTTCATAATTTTGTATGTCATTTACTGCAATATTGGGATAAAGTTGTTTATTCTGTATATGATTAGAAAGAAAAATTGCAAATTTGGTTTATTAATTGTATTTGGATGGGGATCTCATTGATTATTTATTAAGACAAAATGGTGTCCTGCTCCTGGCTGCGATTATGCTGTGGACTTTGTTGCTGGTAGCGGAAGCTATGATGTTACGTGCCACTGCTCATATTGCTTTTGCTGGAATGTAAGACTCTAGTATACATATGTTGTTAGTTACCCTTATTTTCTTTTTCCCTTGATACTTAACGTTTCAATTTTACCTTGCAGTGCACTGAAGAAGCACATAGGCCTGTTGATTGTGGCACTGTGGCCAAATGGATATTGAAGAATAGTGCTGAATCTGAAAATATGAATTGGTATGATAGAAGTTCTTTGCTTTTATGTATGGATTTAAACATGTCACAAAACAGGGGAAGGCAACAACGAAATAAGGGCATCTCATAAAATTTAACCACACTTACCATGCATGTGGATTTGCAAGAATATAGTATGGGGTTGACCTGGTTGCTAAGGAGAACACATTAAGAAAATCTACATACTACTAGAAATTGGTATGTGGTGTGCTTTACAAAGTTGCAGGTTTTATGGTTTAGGCTTGAAGAGGGGTGGGATTGGGGTTTATAGGAATCACGAATTGGAATTTTACTTGCTTTGCTATTGGGTAGTCTTCATTCTTTTCACTACTTCATCTTGCACCCTTCTAGTGCTTGTACATGTAAATATTTCTTCCATTTGTTGATTCGAAATCCAGCTATTCAGAACATCTTAATGTCTGTCTAGTGCTTGTACTCCTTACACCCTTCTAGTGATTGTACTTGTAAAAATTTCTTCCAATTTTTGATTCAAAATCCAGCTATTCAGAACTTCTTAATATCTGTCCTTTTGGAAGGTTAAGGCTGTGTTCGGATAAAGTATTTCAAAATTTTAGAAGATTTTTAACAACTACAACAAAGTCTTTTCCCACTAAGTGGAGTCGACTACATGGATTAAATGACGCTATTGTGTTCTATCTTAAACTATGTCTTCAGAAAGGCCATTTAAATCTAAGTCCTTTTTAATGATTTCACCTATAATTTTTCTTAGTCTCTCTCTACTTCTAACTATTGGGCTACCTTCTACCTAATCTACTCTTCTGGGGCTTCTAATGGTCTTTTCTTCACATGGCCAAACCACCTAAGACAAGATTTTACCATCTTTTCCATAATAAGTGCTACCCTTGCTTTCTCTTTAATGCATTCATTTCTAATCCTATCTTGTCTTGTATGTCCATTCATCCAACGCAACAATCTTATCTCTGCATCACTGAGCTTATGCTCTTGTTGGCTTTTTATCGCCCTATATTTAATACCATAAAGCATCACAAGTCTTATAGTTGTGCGGTAAAATTTTCTTTTAAGCTTGAGAGACACTTTTCTATTTCAAATAGCACCTAAAGCACTTCTCTATTTCATCCACCTAGCTTGAATCCTATGGTTTATATTTCCCTCTATTTCTCCGTCACTTTGTTTGATAGATCCAATATACCTAAATTGTGTGACTTGTGGAATTTCAAATTCTTTATTTTGGGCAATGAAAATACCTTATTAAAATAATGGGCAACCTAGTGCTATAAAGCTCCCTTATGCGCGGGGTTTAAGGAAGAGTCGGACCCACCATGTGGATCTATAGTAGGCAGCCTTACCTTGCATTTGCAAGAAGCTGATTCCACGACTCAAACCTGTGACCTCCAAGTCACATGGTGATAACTTCAACCATTATGCCAAGGCTCCCCTTCAAAATACCTTATTAAAATGCTTCAGATTTTTGAAATTAGTGTCAAATATCCTAACAAGACATTTTGGAACAAAGTATTTCAAATTCTCTCAAAAATTACATTCCCTCCTTGGAATCCCTTATTCAAACACACCATAAGGCTCTCTTTAAGGTGAAGACTTCTGTTTGGACCGTGGCATTTGATATAATTAATACAAGTGATCTATTTCTAACTTGTAGGCCTCACAAGGCTATTTCTTCTTATGTTTGTATTATGCATCTTTTTGTGTAAACCATCTATAAACCATCACATAATCCCTCTATTTCTTCTCAATTCAGGCATTTGCCATCTTTTTTTTTTTCATTGTAAAGTCACTTGACAGCTTTAGAATTGGATTTGGCATTTTTGAGGAGCAATTTGTTCAGGATTCTTGGATTAATTTATTTCTACTAATTTTGAAGGGTTTGGTCAAAAGGAGTATAGAATTATTTGGCATTTCTCTCTTTTAGTGCGGGGTTATGGTGCTTATGGTTGTACTGTGATGCCATAACTTTTAATGACAATTTTCTTCCCTCTCATCTTTTATGGGATAGAGTTGTCCCTCAATCAAAGGCTCCATTAACTAATAGAGGATTTTGATGTCACTTTCCATGATTGAGGGACTAAATTGATGTCATCTTTCTTTGAAGGACAAATTGACATCACCTGTATCTTTTGAGGACTAAAATAGGTTTTTACTCTATATTTATACTTGAAGAAAAAGGGATTATGACTAAATTGTGTGCTTAATCGGACCACACATGATCTCTATATATAGGAGTTAGTATTAATTACAATTAATCACAATGATATAATCTTGATATGCTACAATCCTAATTGATCCTAGGATATATACACAATATACTTCTATTTTTAAAATATTCTGAACTATTCTAACACTTCCCCTCAAGCTGGTGCGTATATATCATGTACATCAAGCTTGTTACATATGTAGTTAACTCAGGGACCTCTAAGAGTCTTAGTAAAAATGTCTGCAAGCTGGTCATTCGAATTCACAAATACAACAATAACAACCAAGCCTTTTCCCACTAGGTGGGGTCGGCTACATGGATCAAATGACGCCACTACACCCTATCATAAACTAAGTCTTCAAAAATGTCATTCAAATCTAAATCTTTTTTAATCGTTTCACCTATAGTCCTTCTTGGTCTTCCTCTACTTCTAACTATTGGGCTATTCTCCACCTGATCTACTCCTCTTACAAGGGCTTCTAAGGGTCTTTTCCTTACATGTCGAAACCACCTAAGGTGAGATTCTCCCATCTTTTCCACAATAGGTGCAGTAGCAATTTTACAAATGCACAAATGCAATAGCAATTTTACCAGAATGAATTTTCTTCCTAACAAAGTGGCAATCAATCTCAATGTGCTTAGTTTTCTCATGAAAGATAGGATTGGAGGATATATGTAGTGCAACTTGATTGTTGCATATGAGTTTCATTGGTTGTGATTCACATATTTTCAACTCTTTAAGTAACTGCCTCAACCAAATGAGTTCACAAGTTGCAGTGCCCATCGCTCGATATTCAGCTTCTGCACTTGACCTGGCGATTAAAGTTTGCTTCTTAATTTTCCAAGATATCATATTTCTCCCAAAAAGAACATAGTACCCTAAAGTAGAGCGTCTATCTGAGGGAGAACCTGCCCAATCAGCATCTGTATAACCACAAATTTCCATATGCCCCTTATCTTCGTATAGTAAGCCTCTTCCTGGTGCTCCTTTAAATGTATGGGAGTATCTGAACAACAACGTCCCATTGAAAGTCACATGGAGAATCAAGGAATTAGCTTACCACGCTCACAGCAAAAGAGATATCTGGTCTTGTTACTGTGAGATAATTCAATTTTCCAACCAGCCTTAGGTAACGTCCATGATCTGGTAATGGCTCTCCCTGTCTTGGTAGAAGCTTGACATTAGGGTCCATAGGTGTATTAATGGGTTTGCACCCTAACATACTAGTTTCTTCCAAGATATCTAAGGCATATTTTCTCTGGGAGATAGAAATGCCATGTCTAGACTGTGCCACCTCGATACCTAGGAAATAACGGAGCTTACTAAGGTATTTGGTCTGAAAATGAGTGAATAAATGTTGCTTTAATTGTTTAATGCCAACTCGGTCGTTCCTAGTAATGACAATGTCATCCACATAAACCACAAGGTAGATGCATTGATTGGGAGATTGATGCTGATAGAAAACAGAATGATCGGCTTCACTGCATGAACTTCATTGCGAATCATGCCGAAAGCCTAAACAACTACGCTGAATCGGCCAAACCAAACCTGAGGGGACTGTTTTAGGCTATACAAGAAGTTTGCACACTAATCCAGACTCTCCTTGAGCAACAAAATCAAGTGGTTGCTCCATATAAACCTCCTCCTATAAATCACCATATAAGAAGATATTCTTTATATCCAGCTGGTAGAGGAGCCAATGGTGAACAGCTGCCATGGCGAGGAAAAGACATACAGAGGCAATCTTAGCAACTGGAGAGAAGGTGTTGCTATAATCAAGACCAAATATCTGAGTGTAGCCTTTGGTGACTAAACGAGCCTTCAATCAGTTAATGTAGCCATCTGGACTAACTTTAACAGTAAACACCCATTTGTAGCCAACGATAGATTTTCCTGCTGGTTTTGGAACTAGTTTCTATGTGCCATTAGAATGTAAGGCAGTCATCTCATCTATCATCGTCTGGTGCCAACCTAAATGAGACAATGCTTCACCTGTGGTTTTAGGAATGGAAACAGAAGACAGACTCAAAACAAAGGTGTAATGTTGTGAAGAAAGGCAGTCATAACTAAGAAAAACATAAAGTGGATGAGGGTTATGAGTAGAACGTTTACCTTTCCAAAGAGCAATAGATTAGCTATCTAATGCACGAACCAAGGTGGAGAGAACGACTGGCGAAGGTGGTGAGTCATCTGGAACTTCCTCTAGAACAGGGCTGGCACCAGTAGGTAGTCGTGGTCGACATTGAAAAGTAACTAGTGGACGAGGAGGACCATAGGCAGGCACCGAAGGAAGAACAAGAGTAAGATTACTGTTGGAATCAGCAGGAAGACTATAGATAGGAATAGGAAATATTATGTTTAACTGGGAAGCATCTGCAGGTAAAGAAGAAAAGGGTTGTTGGTCGAAAAAGGTGACATCAGCAGACACAACATAGCGACCTAAATCGAGAGAGTAGCAGCGATACCCTTTCTGAAGGCGAGAGTATCCAAGGAAAAGACACTTGAAGGCCTTGGCAGTTTGTCCTTTCCTAGAGTAACATTGTGGACAAAATAGGTATAGCCAGACATATGAGGAGACACAGGATAAATAGATGTGTTAGGAAATAATATAGTATGCGAGACTTGGTCATTTAGAATAGAGGAAGGCATGCAGTTTATCAAATAACAAGATGTAAGAATAGCATCCCCCCAAAAATGGATTGGAACATTCATACATAAGAGTAAAGTCATGGCTATTTCAATTAAAAGTCGGTTTTTGTGTTCAGCCACTCCATTTTGTTGTGGAGTATGATGACAAGTCATTTGATGGAAGATACCCTGTTTAGCCATGAATTCCTGAAAATTAGAAGACAGATATTCGCATGCATTGTCACTATGTAGAATATGGATAGTTTTCCCAAATTGAGTATGAATTTCAGCACAAAAATTTTGAAATATTGAAAATAATTCAGAACAATTTTTCCTTTAAAAAAAAGACCCAAGTGCAATGAGATTAATCATCAATAAAGGTTACAAAGTACTGAAATCCTAAACTAGAACTGACAGGACTAGGTTCCCATTTCCCATATATCTGAATGAACAAGGAAGAAGGTTAAATCAGCTCTTTTATTGACTCGATTAGGAAAGGATGCATGGGTGTGCTTCCCTTTTTGACAAGAGTCACAATTTAAAGACTGTAAACTAGACAAGTGAGGAACCATCTTCTGGAGCTTGGAAAGACTTGGATGTCCAAGACGATTGTGAATGAGGTTAGGAGAATTTCTTATGGTACATGCCGCTGGAGAATTAGGCACAACAAGATGGTAAAGTCCTCGTGACTCACGACCGATTCCAATCGTCCTCCCCGTACCTTGATCCTGCACAAGAACAAAGTGTTTAGTGAAGGTAATGGAACAGTTAAGGGAGCGAACTAACTGACTAATAGATATCAAATTGAAAGGACAGTCAGGTACATAAAAAATAGATGTTAAGGGTAGAAAGTGACATGGCTGAGCTTGGCCAATACCAATGACAACATTTTT
Source organism: Ormosia semicastrata (assembly GCA_029884595.1). Lineage (NCBI taxonomy): Eukaryota > Viridiplantae > Streptophyta > Magnoliopsida > Fabales > Fabaceae > Ormosia > Ormosia semicastrata. Next base: position 43,445,396 of record JAQQTO010000059.1, read on the forward strand.
AGTTCCTTTAGCAAGAGTAACAGGGGGTAATTTAGTGGAGTAGGTAAGAGAGGTGAGAAGATCCTTATTATCATAGAGGTGTTCAGAAGCACCAGAGTCAATTATCCATGGCCCAAGAGATGACTGAGATAAATAGGCAGTGGAATTACCAATTTGTTCAACCGAAATCTGTGAAGATGCCTTAAAGCAGAGGAAGGCCTCATAATCTGCAGTAGGAATGGTCACATCGAGGTGGATGATGATGATTCAGTCTAAGCAAAATTGGCAGATGTTGGTTTACCATGTTTCACCCAACGACGCTCCTCCAAATGTCCCAACTTATTACAAAAAGAGCAACGTGGCCTGTTGTTGCCACCACGACCACGGCCACTACTAGAGTTATTAATTTGGCAAACAAGAGCAGCAAACTCTAGTATGGTTGCGGAAGTAGGTGCTAGTGGGGCCATATCAGAGACATTCAACAGTTGTTGAAAGGTCTGAGACAATTTGGGTCTATTAGCATTGGTTAAGATTTGTTGGCGAACATTTTCCAATTCTGGCGGAAGAGTAGAGAGGATAAAAACCATAAAAAAAGGTTCTTGTTGCTTCTTGTGCTCAGGCTGATCCTTAGTGTGAGGCATCACTGTAGCAAATTCTTGCATCAATGAGTGCAATTTGCCAAGGAAGGATTCCATACGAGTATCCTATTGCTTGTGCAAGCTCATCATACTAGAGACAATAGAGTAGAGACGTTGTATGTTATTAGTGTAGCAATCTTGGGCTTCTTTCCACACCTCATAGCAAGTTTTGAATGGTTGAAAAAGATCCATGATCTCAAGATCAATGGACTGCCAGAGGACACTCAGAAGTTGTGCATCAAGCTTCTTCCATTCAGAAAGGATCAACCTTTGGGACATCTACAAGTTTTGTGGTAAGATGCTCTAACTGCCCCTATCTTGCAAACCAAACCCTTACTGAAGTCGCCTAAGATTTGTAAGTGGCTGACCCAGTAAATTTTTTAGTTGTAATTAACAAGACGCTGATGTTGGTCAACATGATGGGGCTTTTGGAATCAAAAGAAGCATATGAGTTTCCTTAAACGCCTAAGACAACATTGCCCATTGTGAGAAATAAAAGGAAGATGACTAAAAATAAAGGAAACGCCTGGAGTAGGTCCAAAAAGGATTGGGTAGGTCTGGAATCAACAAAACGCAGCAAAGGAACTTAGCAAAACGCATGGTGATCGAGGCACCCACGATTTGAAATACCACAAAAACGGCTAAGATGAGAATCGAAAAGGCTTTTGGTGTTTTCTACAGTGAATTTTGTCCAAGTCTGTGGAAGAATGGTGCCGGAAAGAGCTCACACGGACCGACGTGTGGATTCTGGTGCAGCAGCGCCTGGTAAGGCGGATGACGACGCGGTTTCGGGATCTAGGCTGTTGAGGTGGTGCGATTCTGATCCAGGAGGTTTTGCACCTAGATCTGCAGGTTGGACGGTCATCAGAAAGTGATTGTCACCAGAAAATCTGCCGAAAAGAGGCGTGGAAGTGAGGGAAATTCTACCGGAAAGAGTCACGGCAGTAAGGGCTCACTGGAATTGAGTCGTGGCGAGAAAGGGAAATTTGCCGCTGAGTAGTGGGCACAGTGGGTTAGGATTTAGACAGAAACGGATCGAAACCCGCTCTGATACCAACTTGAAGAAAAAGGGATTATGGCTGATATGTGTGTCTAATCAGACCACACATGATCTCTATATATAGGAGTTAGTATTAATTACAATTAATCACAGTGATATAATCCTGATATGCTACAATCCTAATTGATCCTAGCATATATTCACGATATACTGCTATATTTAAAATATTCTAACATTTATATATATGGAAAGTAATATTCTACATATAAAATAATAATATTTACATTTATGAAATAAATATTTTATTATTGATTCTTTTTTGAGTTATTGGGAGGTGAGCTTGGTGCAATAGTAAGGTTGCTGCTTTGTGACCTGGTTGTCACAAGTTCTAGTTGTGGAAAGTGTCAGAATCAGAAAATAGGATTTGAACTCAATTATATTATTGATCAATCATATGCAATATATACACAGGTCCTAGCAACTATTTCAGGAAACAACTGATGTTTCCTTCCTTAATTCTAGATCCCTTGATTTGAGGGATTGACTAATTACAAAAATAAATACAGATTTTAATTCTAAATAAGTAAAAGATACAATATTAACATTCCCAAAATAGCATACAACACACGGATTCTCACACTCCCCCTCAAGCTGGTGAATAGGTGTTTTCCATTCCCAGCTTGGAAACAATTCTCTCGAATGTGGAGCTATTCAATCCTTTGGTGAGGATATCCGCAAGTTGTCCCTGTGTAGGCACATATGAAGTGCATATTAAACCGCTGTCAAGCTTTTCTTTAATGAAGTGCCTATCCACCTCAATGTGCTTAGTTCGATCATGCTGGACTGGATTATGCGCATGCTGATTGCGGATTTGTTATCGCAGTAAAGCTTCATTGGTTCTTCCCACTCGATCTTCAAATCTTCTAATATGATTTTTAACCAAAGTAATTCACACACCCTGTGCCATGACACGAAATTCTGCTTCAGCACTAGATCGTGCCACTACACTCTGTTTTTTACTTCTCCACGTCACAATATTTCCTCCAATGAAAGTGCAATACCCGGTAGTTGATCTCCTATCAACAATCGACCTTGCGTAGTCAGCATCTGTATAAGCTTCAAGAGATATATTCCCACTTCTCTTGAACAAGATTCCTCTTCCCGAAGTCCCCTTGAGGTACTGCAAAATCTTATGAGCAGCCTGCAGATGAGTTTATCTTGGATTATGCATAAATTGGCTGACTAGACTCACTGCATAGGCGATATCCGGCCTGGTGTGGGACAAGTAAATGAGCCTACCCACAAGGCGCTGATACATCTCCTTATCAACAACAACATCCTCCTCTGCATTCCCCAATTTTAAGCTTGGATCCATGGGAGTACTTGCAGGCTTACATGCTGTTTTACCTATTTCCTTGAGTAAATCAGTTATGTATTTTTGCTGTGATATGAAGATGCCTTTCTTGGAGTGTGCCACTTCGATTCCCAAGAAATATTTCAGTTTTCCCAAGGTTTTGATCTCAAATTCCTTGGCCAAAGACTGACTCAAAGCTTGTTGTTCTCTCCTATCATCTCCGGTCACAATAATATCATCTACATACACTAATAGCATTGTTACTCCCCCTAAGGCAGAACATTTAATGAACAGTGTATGATCCCCTTGACTTTGTTTGTACCCCAAGGTAGTCATAGCTTTAGTAAACCTTCCAAACCAAGTCCGAGGAGATTGTTTCAGCCCATATAGGGCCTTTTTTAACTTGCACACTGTGTTGGCAGCTACATTTCTTCCATATCCTGGAGGTACTTCCATGTAGATTTCCTCCTCAAGTTCCCCATGTAAGAACGCATTCTTTACATCATACTGTTGTAAATCCCAACCCTTATTGGCAGCAAGAAGAGATGTAGTACCCTAACTGTGTTCATTTTAGCAACCGGAGCAAATGTCTCTAAGTAATCAATCCCATAGGTTTGTGTGAACCCTTTGGCAACAAGCCTCGCCTTATACCTTTCAATTGACCCATCAACTTTATATTTCACTGTATATACCCACTTGCATCCAACTGGCCTTTTTCCTCCTGGGAGAGTAACTAATTCCCATGTTTCATTTTTCTCCAGGGCCTCCATCTCAACATCCATGGCTTGCTTCCATTTTTCATTGGACAATGCCTCAGATAGTGTAATGGGTATGGAGGTAGTGTTTAGGTTAATTAGGAAGACTTTGTGAGTGGGTGAAAAATGCTTAAATGAGAGGTAGTTGGAGAGGGGGTATAAGGGCTGTTTAGTGGCTTTTCTGGTTTCTTTTCTAACAGCAATTGGAAGGTCAAGATCATCAACAACAGATTGAGACTCAGTTTTATCCTGTAAAGCTTCAAAATCAGAATTTATTACCTTAGTAGAAGGGCTGGAGTTGGACTCCTAAACTAGTATAGAGTTTGGAACAGCCACTGACCTCCTTTTGTAAACCAGATTTTGTCCAAACCGCGCATCAGACTTGGCTACATCAGAAGATTCGGTTGCAGCCATCTCAGGTTCAGTTTCAGCCATATCAGGTTCCATATCAGGTTCAGTATCAGAGGGTAGGTTTTTAGGCTCAAAACTAGGCAAGTCAGGTAACCTAGGGGGTTTTAGATCCTTATCTTCCCTAAAGCTCTCCCCCTGAAGATAAGGTTGAGGGAAATAAGGTTGAGCTTCATGAAAGGTGACATCCCGGGAAACAAAAATATTTTTGGAAGAAGGGTGGTAGCATTTATATCCCTTTTGAGTGGACGAGTACCCAACAAACACACATTTAAGGGCCCTAGGATCAAGTTTCCCTCTATGTTGACTATGGACATGGACAAAGGATACACACCCAAAAATCCGAGGGGTAAGGTTATTTGTAATGGAGATATTTGGGTACAAGGTAGAAAGGGTGTTCATTGGACTTTTTAGACCTAGGACCTTGGAAGGAAGTCTATTGATTAAGTATGTTGTTGTAAGAACAGCTTCCCCCTAGAAGGTTTTAGGAACATTATGCTGATACAAAAGTGCCCGTGTTTGATCAAGAAGGTGCCCATTCTTTCTTTCAGCTATCCCATTCTGTTGTGGTGTTTTGACACAAGAGGACTCATGTACAATGCCTTCTTTTTGACAGAAAGGTGTAAGGGTGGAATTGAAGTAATCCTTAGCATTATCAGACCTAAGGCGCTTGATACTCACACCAAATTGATTTTTAATCATGGAGAAAAAATTCTTGAAAGTCAAGCTTACTTCAGATTTATTTTTAAGTAAAAAGGTCCAAGTAACACGGGTACAATCATCAATAAAAGGCACAAACTAGCGAGCACCAGACACACTAGGAACCTTAGAGGGACCCCACACATCAGTATAAATAAGATAAAAGGGAAATATGCATCTTTTATTACTTATGGGAAAAGATACACGCTTGTGTTTAGCAAGCTCACACACATCACAATGTAGACTCTCAACCTCAATTTGGGTAAATAGTGAAGGAGAAAGAATTTTGATAATCCTAAAGGAAGGGTGTCCTAATCTACAATGGTAAAGAAGAATTCTTTCCTTATTGGATAACATAGATTCGGACAAGTGAGGCAAATTGGTGGCAGTCAAGGAGTGCGGTTTTGGTTCTTCAATATAATAGAGGTCATTCCATTCTCTAGCAAGTCCAATCGTCCTCGTCGAGTCCTTGTCCTGAAAAACACAATGATTGGTGTGAAAAATCACTTTACAGGATAAATCTTGAGTAAGTTTTTGTACAGAAACAAGGTTGGTGGATAACTTGGGAACATGAAGAACATTCTTTAATGTTAAAGATGTATTTATTTTAATGTCTCCCAAACCTGCCACCGTCACAAGATTACCATCTGCTGTAATAATTTTTTTATTACTAGGACAAGGTGAATAGGTGGAAAAGTGTGTGGATATAGGTGTCATATGGCATGTGGCTCTAGAATCCAAAATCCAGAGTAGGGTAGAGGGTTTTTTTGAAACATTTAATCCAACGGAAAATGGAAACATACTTGAGAATGCTAAAGTACAAGTACCTGAAGGTTTTTCCAAGTTGCTAAGGAAAGACCTCACCCTTTCTATCTCGTCCTGATTCAGGTTGCTGGATTTAGGCTTATTCCCGCCACTAGTGTCGCTTACTGCAACGTTAACATGCCCATTTTTCTTGGAAGGTCCCCCTTTCTGACTCCACTCACGGGTAGGAGGCTTTCCATTTAGTTTCCAGCATTTCTCGCGAGTGTGGCGTGGCTTGTTGCAATATGTGCACCACAGCCCATCATTCTTCTTCCCACCATTTGCAGGCTCTCCATTAATACGTTCAGTCACCATGGCTGAACTATCCACATTGGGAGTTTCCAGCATCAAGCATCTTCGGCTTTCTTCTCCTCGTACTATGGCCACCACTTCATTGAAGCATGGAAGCGTTTGTCTCCCAAGAATTTGAATTCTAACCTGATCAAATTCAGAATTTAAGCCAACTAGGAAATCATAAACCCTGTCTTGCTCAATAAACTCCTTGAGAATTGTGGCATCTTCTGAACATTTGGTCTTGATCACTCTATAAAGGTCTAGTTCCATCCATAGGGACTTTAGCTGATTGGCATATTCGAAGAATGATCTTATTCCCTTGCTTTGCTGCCACTGTTTGTACCTTGATTTCATATACCTGGGCCGCATCCTTGGCTTTGGAGTAGGTCTGCTCCATTGCATCCCAAACCTCCTTTGCAGTGCTGAGAAACATGCAGGTATAGCTGAGTTCGGGAATCATTGAGTTCCACAGCCAAGCCATGATCATAGCATCTTCCTCATCCCATGTGCCGAACTTGGGGTCTCCCTGTTTTGGTCCAGTCCTCGTGATGTGGCTCAGTTTCCCTTTCCCTTTTAGCACCGTCCGAACAAGTTGGGACCATTTCAAGTAGTTCTTCCCATTTAGTTGATAGGCAACATGGATAGTTTGCAATTCTCCAGGTTGGTGGGGTTGGGTATCCTTCGTTCCCTTCTCTGTGTTCAGAACTTCGCCCTCTGTGTTAGACATCGTGAGGTATAAAGGCTGTCACCACTGATAGCAATAAAGGCCGAATGAATAGAGAAAGGTGCGACTGGGAGAAAGGTCAGCAATGAAGGCTAACCAATGGGTAGGGTGTGTTGGCGATGAAGGCCAACTGAAATGTTTGTGCGTCGGCAATGAAGGCTAACGGCGGTAGGGTTGTTTTGCGGAAGCAGGCCCCCTTAGAACGAGGGCTCTGATACCATGTCAGAATCAGAAAATAGGATTTGAACTCAATTATATTATTGATCAATCATATGCAATATATACACAAGTCCTAGCAACTATTTCAGGAAACAACTGATGTTTCCTTCCTTAATTCTAGATCCCTTGATTTGAGGGATTGACTAATTACAAAAATAAATACATATTCTAATTCTAAATAAGTAAAAGATACAATATTAACATTCCCAAAATAGCATACAACACACGGATTCTCACAGAAAGCCTCTCCACTCAAGGTTTAAGTTTGCATATATCTGGCCTCAATGGTTGGAGCCTGGTTTATAAGTTGCCCTTTTATTCTTATTTGAGTTTTTGCACCAGGTCATAAGTGGTAGTAATGTTCTTGTTAAAAGCTTTAATCTCTATAGAAATCCCACCATAGTTGTATGAATCGGACTGAACTGGTTGGTCCGACTGGTAGACCCACAAACCGGTCCTTGCTAGTAACAATTTTTTTCATAGTGAAATTGTCAAACCCGGGTGACTCGATGACCCGCCCAGACGGTTTGGCCTGGTTGACCCAAATTTCTATTTTCCAATTGAATCTTAAAATATGCAACTTCTAGGATTTGAACACAGTACTTAATATACCTTGTCGAAATGCATTTTACCACTAGATCACATGCTTCTGCTGAGTAATGTACTTAGTTTTTTAATTTTTATTATTATCCAACCAATAAGTTATTAACACAACTAGTTTGGAAGTATTTTTTTCTCATATAGTATTTTTATTTAGTATTTTTTAATATAATATTTTTTATATAAAGTATTTTTTTTCATATAATATTTTTTTTAAAATATTTCCTTCTTTGTTTGGGTTTTCTGTTTCGACCACTTGACCCACGGTCTGATTGTTTACCTAGTGACTCGGCCTTCTAACTAAGTCGACTTCCGATCCAAGTTATACATCTATGATTCTCACACTTCTAAAGAAACTTATTAAGATGAAAACAAGTAACAGAGGTATGATATATTCTATGAAAGAATTACTGGTGAAAGATCCTGGGTTATCGGGAAGCCAATTCTCTGTTATCAGGAATGTTAGAAAGGGGCACTAAATCAGGGCTTAGAAGGAGATAATCATTCTGATTAAGATATTTGAAAACCAGAAGTTCTTATCATGGAATCTCACCGATTGGAATAGGAACTTGTATCAGTATACAGTGCATTCTATAATTCTTGTTCTAATGTGTTTGTTTCCTTTTAGGAATGAATGTTGAGGTTGGGATTGTTGATCTTGAACTTCATGTCCGTATGTGTTTATGACCAATAGGAAAATCAGATCACATATAGGAGTAAGATTTTAACTCTGTTGTTGACTAATGACAATTGAGTCTTGAATTATTATGTGCTCTATAACTCTTGCAGTCAACATTATATTTAGATTTTTATTCTCATTCAACTGAGGCTTGCAATGATTTTTGGCTCCTTATGTGTATATTTGCTGGAGATGAATGGTGAACTTATAATCCTTATGGCTTCATTCTTCCCTTCTCTCTGATCTATTTTTCTCCTTTTTAGGGATTCTGTTTTATGCATAATATTCATTAAAGCAAAAGGAATAAATTATTTACTTTTTTGGGTAGTGTGTTTATGACTTGGAGAAATATTTAATCAATTATCATGTATAATTTTTCTTCCTAGCATTGCTAAACTATATGCCTATATGAATTTTCAGGATATTGGCCAATTCAAAACCTTGTCCAAAGTGCAAGCGGCCAATTGAGAAAAACCAAGGTTGTATGCATATCACATGCACACCGCCTTGCAAGTTTGAGTTTTGCTGGTAAATCTGCGTATTTTTCTAAACAGTTTTACTCGGTCAAGGACTAACTCTTAAAAGTGTAAGCTGTTAGATGAAGGCCCTTGGAATGATTTTATATCTCTAAAACACCCCGCAGTCACACGAGCACTTTTGGCTTGAAGTATACACAATGCACATGCCCACTTTACCTTGTGCTGAAATTTAATTTAATTATGAAGTATGGAGACAACAGGACCGAACTCCAGACCACTTGGTCATAAAGGCTTTAATACAATGTCAAAGACCAACTCTTCTAAAAGATTAACCGATTAGATGGAGGCTCAAGAGTGATTTTATATACCTAACATAATCCTTAACAAGAAAGGAAGGTTTAACAATTTGCCTATTGCATATATTTTCGATGGAGTTTCTTTGTCCTCAAATTTCATGGGATAGAGTTCTGTTTATGGCTTCTCTATGGTGTTCTGTGCATGGTCTTTTTAAGTTTTTTTCCCTCTCATATATGCAGAGAGATTGGACTACTTTGTTGCATTTTTGAGCTTCCTAGGTTCACTGTTTTCTTTTGGTTTCTCTGTCTAGGAGGATATCTTATTCTCCTCTCGTATTTCTTCTCTTCTGTCTTTAATCAAATTTCTTATTAAGTAATTCTGCCTCTTGTTCCCATGGTACCAATACTGTGATAATCAATATTACTTGACTATTACCTCTTTATGTTCATTGTACCCGCTGTGTTACCAGCACCTTCACCCCTTCACAACTGTTGCCAACCAAGGCCCACCACTTGAATTACCATTTCCATCACTGTCGTTTGCAGCCTCTATCATGCTACTACAGCCATCCCATTTTACTGCCAAACTATCAATGACCTGAATCCTACTATCTCCTTGCCATTACATTCATCTGCAAAAGAAAATCATTAAGACAAACAGAAGAGATTACAACGAAATTGGAGGATAAAGAATCCTCCTTAACCTAAGTTCAAAACACAAAACAACAAAGAAAAAATAGAAAGAAAACATGAACTAATTTTCAAATCAGTTTAGATATGTAAATCTTAGTTTACATAATTATTACTAATTTTCATCCAATTTTTTTTAGTTATCTAAACATGAGTTTAATATGTGCATTTGATCGCAAATAGTTTGATTTGAAAGCATGGAGTTCTCTTTTGCTTAATTTTCATAGAACTATAATGGATTGCTTTTTTATTGTTTCCAATTTTAAGTAGATAATGCTTGGTTGTGGATTCCACTTCCTCTTCCACTGCTTGAATTTTCCATTGATGAAATGCTATATGTGACTTTACAACATTTTGTTATCCCTTTCATTTCTGCACGTGAAAAACAGGTGAAAAAGAAAATTGATGATGAGATAAATTTTATTTTGTATATATCAGTGCATTTGGTTACCTGTGCATGCAGGCTCTGCCTTGGTGCATGGTCTGAGCATGGTGAGGGAACAGGTGGTTTTTATGCATGTAACCGTTATGAAACTGCAAAACATGAGGGAGTGGTATAATTTTATGATTTACGTCTATGGTTTGATGTTTGCCTTTCTTCTTTTTCCCCTTGAGGCTACTCATAATTTGTCACTGTTATTCAGCACCACTGTTTCTTGAATTTTATTGATGCGGTTATTTGCAGTATGATGAAGCTGAAAAACGAAGAGATATGGCCAAGAACTCTCTTGAAAGATATACTCACTATTATGAAAGATGGGCAACCAACCAATCAGTATGTGCAAGTTGCTTTATTGTTGCAATCTTGACATGATTTGTTTCTTTCTCTCAATGATGTTATTCTTTTTCTTCATCCTGGCCTTAATGTGCCTGACACATCCTTTTCATGTTAACATGAATTATTTTACCTCGGCCAAAATCATCTATCCTGCCATTCTGTGATATTGCCTTGAATTCTGGTAGCTGCTTTGTTCAATTGATTCCGGTTGGACATAATTATCATCGTTTCTGATGGATTTCTTGGTTGTTTTAGATCTTAAGTCATAGTTGAACTTTGGTCATTGGAACTGGATTCAATCAAGTGTATAAAATTTCAGTCTAGTGCTGTATGTAATGATAATTTGCTGCCTATAAGTTGGGAGCATTAAAAAACTAGCAAAATGAAGTAGTTGTTAGTGCTGCACTAATAAGATATGAATTTGCTGTTGTTAATGTGGATGAGAATGTGATAGATGATATCCCCAAGTTAATTCACTTTCCTTGGTAATTTGATATGTATGGTATTTAATTGCCACGGTGTTGTTAGTTAGGAGAAATAAGGAATTAAATTTGAAGTCATTGGTAAGATTTAGTTTATGAGTCATGTAAATTTCATTTCCTTGGCATGCTTGATATGCTAAGTGTATGCTTATATTGCAGTCCAGGCAAAAAGCTCTTGCAGACCTGCAGCAAATGCAATCTGTGCATGTAAGCAATCCTTTATTCCTCTGCTAATGATACTGGTATGCTTGTATTACGGGTTATCATTAATAGGAAATTCAAGTTTATGGTGAGTTGAAGTGTGTAGTTTAGCTATTTCCTTTGTAGATTTGCTTCTGTAAATTTCGTGGAGTGGCAATATACCTTTTTTAAAACTAACCACTACTATCCTACATGCAAGAAAAATAAGTCTTTGTTGCCAGTTGTCCGACTTCCCCCCAAAAATATTTTGGCCTGTTAGGTTTATTCCTTACTTCGGCACAAGGGATATCATTGAAATGCCATTGGTCTTGTGTTGAATGGCATGTTATCCCTCTAAAGGAGGGAAAAATGACAGGTTTCCTAACTTTTTTGAGTGCAAATGACTGACTGCATGTTTTGGGGATAAAGATCAAGAACGGGTTCTGATGCACTGAGGAGATGTACATAACATAATGCGGATCTAGCCCCTAGTGGTTGGTAGAGAGAACAAGTGAGGCGCCCATTGAGAGCTTGAGGTAGGACCACATAAGGTGCTCAGTGGGCTTCTTAAGGGAGCTGTAAGTAGCTTTAATGGAGGTCTAAAATACTGCAGCGCGCTGGGTTTGGTGGAAGTGAAAGCATGATTTTTGAGGATGATAATGGAGAAAATAACTCAGACAAAATGGTGGAAAAAATGGAGGAGTATGATGGTAGAGGAAATGGAGAAGAAGGGTGGTGCCATGTTTTGGGGGTTTTCGTCTTCGATGTTCCTGGAGAGAATGGTTGGGAAGAAAGGTATTTATAGAGGTGGCTTTTTGTCTGTTAGGGAGAGGTCACCATCAAGCATTAAATATGTGGCAGCAAAAGTCGCGCTGTAATGTCATTGTCATTGAAGCGCATGCTGAGTAGTAGGTGAGAGTGATGGTGATGGGTTGACTGTGTCAAGGGTGAGGTAACGCTTGCATGGGCACTTATGCGTTGATGTATTCTCGAGCTGCGGCGTGCTAATGCGCCTTTGGAAGGGAGAGCGCTACTTACAGCTTTGAAGAGAGCCCAAACTTGAAGCTACTTATACCATATTCTCAATGAGGACTCCTTACCAAAATACCAAGGTGCTGAAGCCTTGGTGGAGAATCCCACAGTTAAAAGGCTACCAATCCACGGAAAGCTTAGCTCCCCAGAGGAGCACTACTTTCCTGTAGGGTGCAGTACTACAGCGAGCACAGCCGCCTTGAAGAGCACAAGGTGGTGTCCTTCACCAAGTGCGCTCTAGAGGTTTGGCGTCTTTGGAGTGCCTTAGCAACAATTTGCCTTTGGTATATTTTACTCCAAAATACAGCAAAATGCTAAAAAACATTTTCTGATTTCCTTTGAGTTGTAGCTATTAGCAGCTGGGATTTTGTTTTTCTACTGGAAATGTCATTTTCTTTTAAAATGCTTGTGCCAATAGTAAAGTTTTCATCACGAGATGGAAATTTGAAAAAAAGAAAAAGAAATGGAGTATCAAGAGTGTTTTCTTTTCTAAGACTAGGTACTCCACTCCAGACATAAAAATGGTGTCAAGAGTGTTCTCTAAGAAGAGGTTTTAGACGAGATGAAATTTTCAGGATATAAGGGTAGGTCCCTTAGGTCACAATCTCAAATAAAGGCTTGAAAATCCCTCATAGTAGAAGTAACCCGACTGCCTCATATTTTTTCAGTAGGGAATCTCACAGCATTGAAATCACCCCCAACGCACTAGCAAGGATCACAAAAAACCATAAATGAAACCCAGAAAATCCCATGAAGGGAGGAATCTACCTTTGTAGCCATCCTAGTGTTCCATAAAATTAGAATACCACCAAAAGCTGTTTTACCAAAAAAAAGGAGTACCACCAAAAGCCCCATAAGAGATGCATTTATCAAAAATAAAAAATAAAAGATACTGGGCCTAACCGTATGGCTCAGGTCCATCTGACCATATTCTTTTGTCCACCCCAAGCCCACCCAATTTTGGGCTGGTCGTCACCAGGCCATTTATCAGGTTTAGGTATAAGTATAACCCATGTCACCCAAATTTGAAAAGTGTAAGTTACCATGATACCTTGCAAAGAAGCAATCAAGGTTAGCACACTCTCCATCATGCTACATATACAGCACTTATTCATTGTAATAATTCCGCTTCTTAGATTCTACTGGAGAAGTGATGCTTTGCTGTGTCATATAACTTCTGCATGAGCATTAAATATCAATTCCACTCCCCAATTTTGAATAGCTTTTTATCTGTGTAAGCATCTTTTATTAAAAAAAATTACACCATATCCAAATTATCCGCTTCCCAGTAATGGATGATATAACATTCCAAACTATGCTTCTACCACCACCCGTAATGCCATGACCTTTCTTCTATTATGTCCTGGCTTTTTAGAAGAAATAAAAGAAGTAGTGCCAGACCTCGCAGATTCTTCTTCAGATTCTTACCCTATGAGCATTCCTAATCTTTGATTTGTTATAAAAAGAAAAGGTGGACATTCTAGGGAAAATTGACTCAAGATTGAACCAGGGATGTGTTCGAATGTTTTATGATGTCTTTGTCTGACAATAACAATGGGAGTGAGCAGATTAGAAACGTTAATAGACTAAAAGTTGTGGAGAAGTTGGCTTCACACATCACACGTAGGATTTCTCTGAAAAGTAACTTTTAATTGACGTCTTTGAACTCTGAATATATCACTTAAATAGAATTAGTAGCCAAAATATAGGGACCAAGTAGACCAAATTTGAAGCCTAGGTTGAATTAGCAGACATTAACAAACTAAATAAAAGCCCAAATAGCAGAAGTAACTTAAGGAAAACCCCACAAGACTAAAGTCCACAATAGACATGGATAAATACTTGACTACTGGACCTAATTATCCCCAATATAGAAACAACAAGAGAACAGAAGGATGCATCTTTTTAAGCAATCAGAGCTTGGTCATCCTGCCAAACTAATATTTTCCCCTGAACTTGGCTTCTCCCATCTCTCATAATATTTCCAAGTTAACCTCCTTGGCATATGACCTGCAGCAAGAAGCTTCCGATTTTGGATTCTTTCTGTATCAATAATTCCTTGAAACAGTATCTGATCCAAATTTTAACTATTTCCACTAAATAGTGGAATGTAAATAGTGATAATAAAATTCAGTATATAACAGATATCTGAATTTTGGATATAGTTGTTTTTGTCATTTTGTTTAGCCCACGTCAATCTGGAATGTGGCAATCTGATAGAACTGGACCAGAAATTAAAGAAAAAGAGAGAAACTTTTACTGATAAACTCTCCTCTTTGTATCAGAACCAGAGGGAGATAGAATCAATAGGAAAGATTACAAGAAACTATCAAGAAATGGCAATCACTAACCTACAGTGAACACACTCACTCTAAGGACATTCGAGAGGTCCTCACTCTCCCTAAACACTCCTTACAACCCAGAAACAGATTAGTTTGCCCCATAGGACCCCTATTTATTTATAACTCCTCACAGTTCCCCCTCTAACAGAATAACCAACTAACATTTATTGTAACAGACTAACCAACTAACAGTTATTGTAACAGAATAACTACCCTCTTAATTAGAGGTTTGCTAACAATACTCCCTTCCAAGACTTTCACCTTGTCCTCAAGGTGAAGAGTTCGTAAGGGTCTAGCAGCTGAGAATAAACTCCCTCCAGGGTCCCAATGCTAACTTGTTGCAGCAATGAGAGATGATACAGGCTCGGTGGCTGAATTGCTGCACCCTTCCGTACCGAAACCCACAGTTATCGATCTGTATAAAAGAGGTGCCCCTTTCAGCATTTTAACCTCTCCTCCCACTGCTAGCTGTAGGGTTAAGTGCTTGAAGTTAGCCCGGATCTCCCCCAGACTTGCCAACCAATCCATTCCCAGCACCAAATCAACCTCACTTAAACCAAAGAGGAAAAAATCCTGATGTACTTCCAGCCCTTGTAGCTGCACGCTAACTCCTTGGCATACCCCCATGCAAGTTGACCTTATGCCCATCACCAACTTCCACATAGTAGGTAGGTGATTCCACTATTGGAAGATTTAGTTCCTGTACCAAACCAGTAGCTATAAAGCTGTGTGAAGCTCCACAATCAATCAAAACTATTATCCTCCTTTCTCTTATTGCACCCCACAACTTAAGGGATCTTTTGGATGTCAAGTCCACATTGTTGGTCATGCAAAGTTGCAAAGCTTTGTAATCCAGCTCCTGATGGCTCCACAGTGGATCAAAGTCGTCCTTTTCTTGTACCAACTCCTCCATCAACATCGCCTGAAACTGTTTATTCTTGCACACATGTTCCGGACCATACTTCTCATCACAGAGGAAACATAGCCCCCTTTTTATCTTCTCTTGCAACTCAGTTTCAGACAAGTGCCTGAAATTTCTTCCCCTCTTACTGACTGTGCTGACCTCTGGTGCCCTGACAGAAGTGTCTGTCGGTTGTAGATTTAATACTGGATGTTGTTCCTTGAGAACCTGGATTATCAATTGATCTCGTTCCTATCTCCACTGAAGTCGTTCTTGTTGACTGAAACCCTCTGAAATTCTCTCCCAGCTTCGAGTTTTCTCCTACATCTCCTTTGCGTAATGCCCAATTCTTCTCTTCAATCAACTGGGCTATATCCATTAATCAGACAGAGTTCCCACAGAATGCAACTTCAATTCTGCGTTGATTTCTTCTCTCAATCCATTCAAGAAGATAGTATTCCTCAAAGGGCCTGCATACAACTCAAAAGCTTCCCTAAACTCCTCTATAGACCCATTCTGTTTCAACCCATTCTGGCCATCATGACCACTCGCAACCGCTCTTCCTCCGTCACCCCCTTCACCTGAAAATACCCCTCTATCCTATTCACCCACCCGTATGTGTCTTCACCCGAGAACAGAGGAATATCGAGTTTCCTCAATCGATTTTCTGCTTCCTCAAATCTTGGACCCTCAACCGTTGGACCCCCAACCGATCTTTCTTCTTCATGCTCAGAACTGTTCAACCGATTACCAGAGGACGGGTCTCCTCGCTGGAAACCTTTCACCAGCCTCAGAATTTCTTCAGTCGTTTCCTCTGTTTTCTTGATTCTTGCTTCTAACCATTCCCACCTAGCCAACTCCTCTTCTGCTTAGCATCCCCAAGCTTCCAGTCCCCTCTCCACCGCGTCAATTCTTGCCTCCATTCACGTAAAAACCATGAAAGAAACTCCCTGGATTTGGGAGCTCTGATACCAGTTGATAGAACTGGACCAGAAATTAAAGAAAAAGATAGAAACTTTACAGATAAACTCTCCTCTCTGTATCAGAACCAGAGGGAGATAGAATCAATAGGAAAGATTACAAGAAACTATCAAGAAATGGCAATCATCAACCTACAGTGAACACACTCACTCCAAGGACATTCGAGAGGTCCTCACTCTCCCTAAACCCTCCTTACAACCCAGAAACAGATTAGTTTGCCCCATAGGACCCCTCTCTATTTATAACTCCTCACAGTTCCTCCTCTAACAGAATAACCAACTAACATTTATTGTAACAGACTAACCAACTAACAGTTATTGTAACAGAATAATTGCCTTCTTAATTAGAGGTTTGCTAACACAATCTTTTATGCTTTTTTAAATTTAATGTTAATAAGTATCTATTACTGCAGCTTGAGAAGCTCAGTGACATGCAGTGTCAGCCCGAGTCACAGCTAAAATTCCTAAGAGAGGCCTGGTTACAGGTATATATTAACTTCTCCATTGTGTGGATGGGAAATATAACACATTGTCTTGGTAAATACATCGTCTTTGTAGATTGTTGAATGCAGACGTGTTTTGAAATGGACATATGCGTATGGCTACTATCTACCTGACCATGAGCACGCTAAGAGACAGTTTTTTGAGTACTTGCAAGGTATGTTGTTACCTTCTCAAGGAAAACACACAGACACCTATTTGTATTTATGGACATTTGTATTTTCAAGGGGGGAGGGGTAACATTTCAAAGAGAACAGAAACTTTTTTGGTGTGAAACTTTTTTTACGAAGTTATTCTTACTTTTATTTACTTTTAAAATAATTGAAAAAAAGAAGCTACTATATAAGATTTTAAAACTTAGTACTAAGACCAGTGTTAGAAACTCCTTCGACAAGTTGCAGGAAGGTGAAAAGTCCATTTTTCTCTCCTTTTCCTTCTCTTTATACTACCACATTTAGCTTTAAATTGTTTTCCCAAATAAACACTATAATCAAATCTAATGGAAAAATGAAGAGCAGATATTTTACAAAATCCCATCCCTATGGAGGGATGATTTTAAACCAATTGAACATTGAGGGTAAGCTTTATCAATATTGAAGAGGTTTTGACATTTTAGCCTAAAAATTAGATTGGCTGTGTTTTTCACTGTTGTCTGCTACAGCCAATTCTACGAATAGAATAGAGACTAGGAAACAGGACTCTAACAGGTTCCTTGTCTTCCGTTTGATGCCTACTCAATCTGTTTGTTATTTTGTGCAGGTGAAGCTGAGTCTGGTTTGGAACGACTTCATCAGTGTGCTGAGAAGGAACTAGAAGTTTACCTCAAAACAGAGGGTCCATCAAAAGATTTTAATGAATTCCGCACAAAACTTGCTGGACTAACCAGGTGTGTCTTCAATGCAAAAGAAGAAATGGTCTTCTGCATGTATAGTTTGACCGTAAGTACAAATAGCCTATGATTCTGTATAATAATTTGACAGAATTCAGAACATTTTGGCATAGAACAAAAGCCCGTGGCTTTTTCATTGATGCATTATTATGGGTCTTATACTAGAAGCTTGGCTCTAAAACTTGGCCTCTATTAGCACCATCTGAGGACAACAAAAGGCATTCTATTAATATTAGGACCATAGCCTGCTCGTGAAAGAGATATTTCACAAATTGCAAATAATTGGTTGTTGTAAACTACTTTGTTGTTTCCGTTTTACTTTGAAATTTTAAGATTTACTCTGGTTTACTTTGTATTGCAAAAAATGCAGTGTGACACGGAACTACTTTGAGAATTTAGTACAAGCTCTTGAAAATGGCCTGTCAGATGTGGACTCTCGTGGTGCTAGCAGCAGGTCAACAAGCTCAAAGAGCTTAGCCAGTGGAAGCAATAAGGGCAGAGGTGGAAGGGGGAAAGCTACAACATCCAGATCAAGTAGTTCCAGAACTATAGATGATTCTGGCCACTGGTCATGTGACCAATGCACATATGCTAATGTAAAGTCAGCTGATATCTGTGAGATGTGCCACCACCGTCGATAAGACTGACCTGTGCATAAGAATTGACACAATGGAGGCATTGGGTTGGCCTCTCAGGCTGCATGCTTGCAAAGGAAACGAGATTTTGGTTGCTACAAGGAAAGTGGTTCTCTCATCTCACCTTAAATTGTGATGGTTTAATGCGAAAGGAGCATGGCGTGGAAGGTTAAGACCATCAAGGCCTGTATTCTGTGACTCTCTTGTCGCTGGAATATGAGCTGTACATAGTTCCTGTTGTTGGGCTAAATTATTTCTGGGCCAAATCAGGATCAATACAAATGAATCAGTGTTTGATTCTCATGCTATATTTATTTGGCCAAGGTAGATTTGGAGCAAGCTTGAAGCTCTGGAATGCATTGTTACTGTGGATAGTTGGGGCAGTAAGCTGCATTGTTCCTGAAAGTTAATAAAAAAATAAAATAAAATATATAGCTATATACTTCAGTTTGATCAGGCAGACTGAAAAAAGCCTTCTCCTTTTTCCCCTTTTTTTTTTGGAGTTATGATTTCTAGAGTTGTTTTATTTGTTGTGCAAAACACCACATCTTTTGCACATGTAAACATGGCAGGCTTTCAACTTGGTCTATTTAAACTTAAAATGGATTCATATTGTATTTAAACTTTTAACAAGATTATGAGAACTGGTTTAATTGATAAGAATAAATTCTGTCCACTAAAAGATATTTAAGTTGGTTATTGTTGATGATTTTTTATTGACAGATTAACCTACCTTCGTCTTTTTATATGTAGTTCTGGGAAAGTTTTTTTGATTTATTTTATCTGTCATTTGAAATGAATGAAGTATTAATTAATTTTTTCAATTTTATTTTTGGTATTAATAAATGAGAGAGAAGATTAATAAAGTGAATAATATTTTGAGTACTTTTTTTTTTTGTTTCTTAGAGTATTTTCTCAACCGATAAGTAAGAGACTATTTTTTGAGGAGACGATCAGAAGTTTAAATAGAGACTCTTTTTAACGGTGTTATTTCGAGTACTTTAATAAATGATAATTCAATCAAATGTAATATTTTTATTTATAATTGAAGCTATTTAATAATTTTTAAAATTTTTATGCTATTAC
Organism: Ormosia semicastrata; assembly: GCA_029884595.1. Taxonomy (NCBI): domain Eukaryota; kingdom Viridiplantae; phylum Streptophyta; class Magnoliopsida; order Fabales; family Fabaceae; genus Ormosia; species Ormosia semicastrata. The sequence continues at coordinate 43,464,820 of JAQQTO010000059.1, forward strand.
TTTAAGAGTTTAATTTTGATGCATTGTTAGTGTAAATTTTTTTACATAATTAATTAATTATATATTATCACATGTGTAATTTTTAAAATAATTATTATAAGAGTTAAATATTTTAATAATATAATAATACATGATTAGATGACTATAAAAAAAAATTTATATTAATAATGTATTAAATTTTGAAAAGGAATGGAAGAAGCATTAATGCAAGCTTTCGCTAAGATTTGTGACATGTTGTGAGCTATTTAATAAATATGTAACCTGTAAACTTTTTACCACATACAAACATATTGATGCACAATTCAACAACTGAAAAATAACAACGTTATTTACACATTCCTTTTATTATATTATTTTTACACCATACATTCCTTTTATTATATTATTTTTACACCACTTTTTTTAGGTAATAAAAAAAAAAACACTTTCTGATACATATTTTCTCTTTTCTCCCAAATAAGTATAGGTGTACAATAAGTATAAACAAAATGATGTACAAAAATCTTTTTCCTTTAAAATAAAATATTGGTAGAAAAAAAATTAAATTAATATTTTGGTTCCTATAATTTTTATTTATTTTTAATTCAGTCCTATAATTTTTTTTAAATCAGTCCTAACAATTATAAAAGTTTTCAAAATAATTTTTACCATTAACTTCTATTATAACACGGTTATAATATTGTCGATTGAGTAACAAAGTAAGTATTTTTTATTCAATATAAACTCTTTTAGATATTTATTTTTCCTGTAAAATATTAAATAAAGTGCTCTTTCATTCTATTATGTGCTTATTTCTTCTGAGTAATTTTTTTTTTCAAAAAATGTTTAATGTGAATTAAATTGATAGTATTAAAACAGAAATTCATGATAGAAATTATTTTAAAAATTTTTGTAAGTTTGAGGATTGATTTGAAAAAAAAAATTATAAAGATTAAATTGAAAATAGATGTAAATTACATGATCAAAACTTTAATTAAACCAAAAAATAATTACGGCCCATGCTTCATGTATAGTTCATAAAACCATAAGCAATGGGTAAAAAATAGCTTGTTTCTTGAACATAGTATTCTTTCGATGTGACTGAGATTTGTCGGAATGCTTGTTTTCCTCTAAGCAATCTAGACAGCTATTGTAGATAAGAGATATATTAGCAACACATTTTTTTTATAATTGAGAGCAAGACTTGGGAGCAATTCCTTCAACCAGCTGGATAATTATATATATGGAAAGACTATCTCATATTAGAATTAAAATAACGTGGTTTTTTTTTTCTTCGGCAGCACAAATGAAATTCTTAACATCAAAAGATTCAAATTCTCCAGAATACCATGGCTTTTGAGATGTATCAGACTAGATCATTGAGAAAGCTAGACTTATACAACCCAAAGCAATTTTTCTGTTCTCATCATAACTTGACTTCGTTTTTATATGCGTTTCTACTCCAAAAGGTTGCATGCAATACAATCTGAAGCCTGTCAGATGATTTTCCAGTTGTTGTTGCATAGTATACATGAGATCTGGCTTCTTGTTTTGATTTGGAAACCAGTCTGGCATGACCGTAATTACATTACCAAGGTTATTTATTAATTATCCATTAGTATTTATGGTGGAATAATTATAATTTTTCTTAACTAATTCTCTTAATTATGAAATAAAGAAAGTATTGAATATTTTTTATATTTTTAATAGATTGAATATATTTTCATTTTTATTTAATATTTTTTAAAATATTAAAAAATAATTTAAAAAAGTATAACAAAACTTGTTATGAGGGGTAGGGTTAGAGGGTGGCAGTAGGGTTTTAAATTTAATAATCTATTTTTTCTATATTTAAGAAAAAGTGGTTAGAGGCCATGTGTTTTACCGTCTTTGATTCCTTTCTTGACGGTCAAACTTACAGTATTGAATTGCAACCTTCGAGATGAATCTTTATTTGTCGTCACTACAGACTTACTAAATTATTCTTTTGTTACCCCTCTATTGTTACCTACGTCTCATTGTCTCGGGCGTGTGTTGTTCCCCTTTTTTCTCTTTCCATTTTTTTTAACCTTGAAAAGTACAAGGAAAATGCCAGATAATACCGAATCATAGTCGAGTTAGATATGTAATGTTTGTTATAAACACTTACGTTACCAATTAGCATAAGTAGAAAAAATTTTAAAAGTAGCAATATTTATCAACTATTCGATAGAAGAATGTAATAATTTTATTTTATCTAACAATTATTAGTCTAGACCGCGATTCAAACAATGTCTAGTGGACTAACCTGACATGCGCACCATAGAAGTTTGTCATAGACATCCAAGTTAAGCATTGGTGACACATTATTAAGATTTTGGTACCACGTATATTGGACTGTGATATTAGATAAGTGCATCAGAATCATGAGATTTGTGCGGTGAATAAATTTTAAAATATTCGTAATTATTAATCACGATCTTATGAAATTATAGCGTTCATAATTGTCTTAAACTGCTCATTACTATAATATCAGTATTTGATCTTATAAGAATTTTCAGCTACAATTAAGAGAAACTAAACCCTAATTGTACTCTATAAATACTAGGTTCAATCACCTTCTACAGGTAACTATTACTCTTTAATATAAATTCTAATTATACACAGTTTGATTTGAGCGTTGGAGTCCTTTTGCAAGTATCAACCCTTCCTCCCCCCTCTTGTTTCAACACGCCTTACTATTGTTGTGCGAGTAGGAAACTACCAGAACGTATCTATCTAGGTACAACTCAGTAACTACTACTGAACAATTGTCTTTTTTTTTTGGGTCAGTGGTGTTCAAATTAGTCACTTTTTTTATCTATTCAAAAATAAGTCATTTACACCAATCAAATATAAGATATCTACAAGGATATTCTTTGCGATTTGACATCAAGAAATTGACATAACTAGAATTTAAATATATAATTGTAAACTTACTCACATATCATATGTACGTTTACCGCTAGGCTAACTCTTTGGGTTTAAAAATACTTAATTTATCAAAATTAACTATTTTTTTTCCTCTATAGCACTACTCAAAGTAGAAACACACTTTTAAGTCTTCAATTAGAGTATATAATGAGTCCAATATATATGACTTAATTTATGGGTTTACATGATCTGTTCATGTTGCATAATTTAAGTTTATGTTCAAATATTTTTTATTAGTAAATAATCTGTAATTTTACAGTAAATACTTGTTGAGATTAGTAATCTACCTTTTATTTTAAAATGAGGAAAACTTCCACTCATCTGGATAAACTATAATTTTTTTTATAATATCACTAAATATACATTGCATAATTGAGTACTATTATAAAAGCTTTACACAACTAATATATCAAGATTATATTTTTATATTAATATTAATATATCAATGAAGTACAGAAAATAATACATTAACATAAAATTTTACAAGCAATCAAGCATGTTTTGTAAAATATAAAAATGTAAATTCAGTGATAGATTGAGTGTAAAAGTCATTAAACAAAAAAGTATTTGATTACACAAAAAGGAAAAAAAAAGTATTAGATTTTTTATTAAACATTAATATATGTTTATATTGAAAATGCACCATACGTGTGCGTATAATACCGTATCTGAGAAATTCCGTATTGGAAGCTTGGGAGTTAGATTTTCTTCCGATCTGTCTTTTAACAAACTTGAGAATGAAATAGTAAGCAAGACAAGGGTTGGTGTCCTCGCAAAGGGGCGCAAGGTGCTAACTGCGAACCCCATGCATCTATTTTGGATTACATTAATTTGCAAATTTCTTTTTGTCATATTTTTATTTAGAGTGAATCCTTTTATTAATTCCTAAAAAATATATTTATCATCAATTTAATCCCTTAAGGATTAATTTTATTAATTTTTTGAAAGATTAAATCTCTAAGAATTCAGTTACTTATTTATTTTAATCGTTGTGTTAAAATATTCAAATATCAGCTTTCAATGATGGAATAATATGATACCACATCAGCACTATATGTTAACAATACTCTTAAATTAAAATGGTTCGAAGAACTAATTTATTGAAGACTTGAATTTTAAGAGATTAAATTGATAATAAATGTATTTTCAAGTTAAAAAATATTTTTAAAAATTCTCTAATTTAAAAAAAAATAACTTATTTTTTATCAGATTAGAGACATTATATATATTTTTTGAACGATGAGACATAAATTAATTGAAATATACATACGTCAGACACCACTTATTAAAAAATAAATAAAAAGGGGTGTACCTTAATTTCCCACCATATTTATACTTATTATCTAGTGATTTCTTTTTTTAAGTCATTTATAAATTCTAAATATTATAAGGGTTAAAACATATGACATGTTCTAATTATAGAATGGAATAACATTTTCTTCCGTTAAACTTTTTATTAAATAGAAATGTTTTTTCACAATATTTCTTAAACAAAAATGTTTATTATATAAAAAGTAATTTTTTTGACAATATTATATAAAAGTAATTAACTAGTATTGTGTAACTGTTTGTATAATATATATCTCCTATTCCGCTTGAATATGAATACCATTTAAAAGAATAATCCTTTTTGCGCAGAATTACCTCACGTACGAAAGAGAGGTCATGGATGTGAGGAACAAAAGAAAAAAGAAAAAAAAAAGATAGTAATCAAAATTGTGTAAAATCTGTAAAGTATTTTATGTATAAATAACGCTGCCTCATTTCTTTTAATTATGATTTTTATCATATTTTTTATATTATTTTTACATTATTTTTTATATCATTAATTATATTACTGTTTTTTATTTAATCATAATTATTTAAAAATAATATTTATTCAAAAATAATGTAAGAATATATTATTTATTTTTAAAAAATAAGTGTCAGTCATGCATGAAATATTGTTTGTGCACAGAAGAGAGAGAAGGAGAGAGACAGAGTATCTTTCAGAAAGAAATGGAAACAAAGAAACCAGATAGAGAGAGACTCCCATTTGTAGCGGGGGAACAGATTGATGATTAGGACTAGGAGATAATAGTTAAATAATGTGACATGAATGGCTGGGAATGTGAGGAAGTTATGGGTGTTTGTTCGGAGCAGAGAAAAAAGGGAGAGCAATATTGAAATATAGAAAATCAGAGATAATAGGTCTGACATGAGATGACTAATGTCCAAGAGGGCCTGAATAAATGGGTGTGGAGACGGGGTGCGTGTGGGTTTTTTGTCACACTAACTTGTCAGATATTATTATTTCATCTTCTCCGACAGGTGTTTCCAGCAATGAGAGAGAGAGAATTTATGCATGTATTCTAGACAGTTAATTAGGAATATAATTCAGGATCTATTAGAAGTCCAAGAGCTAGCACAATAATCAGAGTATAGTATGTGTAAACTATAGGGGACGTTTGAAGATTACGAAAGCACATGCACATGGGTCATTGTCCCATTACTTAAAATAGTTTTTTTAAATAGTTAATTTGAGAAGCTTTACAGATTATAGTAAGTAATTGACTTACCCGTTAACACAATAGACTTGTAATCACGCACACACACTACATATAAAGAGGAGGCAGAGTGAAAGCGTTATTTGATAAAAGGTTATTTCATTTCACTTACAAAGGACTTTTTCATGTATATTTATATTATATTTATATTCTTTATAAGTATTTTTTTTCAAATGAATTTTAATGCATAAATTTTAAAATCATATAATATACATCCATCAAATTATATACATATAGACACACATAAAAATGATGAGTATTTTTTGTTTCAATTTCATAAAATTAATTATAAATTGAGATTAGTAAAATGTAATTAAAAGTTATTATTACAAAGCTCTCAAATTAAATATCTTTTTCAAACCTAGCTACCGCGTAAGGGTGAAGGTAATCAAGTTCAACAAGTTCTATTCTCTCTTCATATCTGGTTTGCAAAAATGCTTTTTAAAAACAATGATACTAACAGGCTTGATAAATTTATTTTATTATTGCTCCCCCATGTGCCTTTGCTTCATTTTTTCTTTAAAAAAAAAAACTCTCTTGCACATAATTTTTTTTAATATTCTTCTTTAATATATATTTATTTCTACATAGAACTTTCACATATTGTAGATTTCATGTATAAGGATTAGATCATTTTTAAAATTAATCAGAATAAATTTATATCATAATAAAATGGTATGCATAGGTTATTTTTGTCTCCTAAAGTAATTTTTTTAATTCTTAAAATATTAACCATAATTAACTAAATTCCAAAGTTACACATGTACCAAAAATAAAAAATAAAAATAAAAATAAAAATAAAAAATCACAAAGCTAATACCCACTGTCCTAACTTCGGCCATCCTCAACACCACGACGCAAGACCACCGCCAGAACCTGCAAAAACCAAACCCATCAAAACCAGAACCACCATGCATCCTCGATTCCAGTGCCGTTGATGGCGGTGGAGTAAACCGTGGTCCACCTCTTGAAAAGCGAATCCAGTTGCTTGTGCGCGGAGACGATTAATGATTGGGTGATCGTGGAAGAGGGTGCCATGGACAAAAGGCAGAGGCTAGCTGGTTGGGGCAGGTGAGGCAGTGGTCGGCGGAGACATGAGGCGGATGGTGGTGGTTGTGGAGGTCCACGCAGAATACATCAAAACCATTTCAATGGAAGCACAAGTTTAATTGGCAGCTGCAGCCTGTTTTTCAAATGCATAGTCAAAGTAATTTAAAAAAGGAAAAAGAATAGATATTCCTTAAATTTTGATTTTTTTTTAATCAGTATTATAAATTTTAATATTTTTTAATTAATATTATAATGATTTTTTTGTTTAATTTAAATTTATTAATTTATTAATAATAATATGATATGATAATATTTTATCAATATTAATATTAAACTGTTTATTAAATTATTTTTAAAAATTAATTTTAATTGTATTTTATTTCTTATAAAATAATTAAAAAACAAAATTATTTTAAAGCAAAATTTTTCTTTATTTATTTTGTAATGATAAAATGTATTTATAATTAAATTTAATATATAAATTAATAAATAATCTAAAATTAATATTTATATAAATAAAATATTATTACATAATATAATCCTTAATAAATTAATATATTTAAATTAAATAAAAAATATTTTAAAATATTAATTAAAATTTAATAATTAATTAAAAAATTCTAAAATTTGTAGTAATAATTTGTAAAAAATAAAAAAGTAGAAGTTCAAAAGAAACTTCATATTCTTTTCCCTTTAAAAAATTTTCTTCCTTAACGTGATTAAGCAAGTCACAGTGTCATACCCAGTAAAATCCCATTTTGTGTCTCCACTCTCTTCTTCCCTAGCCCTCTATCTCTCTTGGTCATCTCATAACTATGGTTAGTATTTTAAAAATTTAAAAAAATATATTTTAAGCGACAGAAATAACAAATAACCCATCAAAATGATGTGACAAATAATAAACGGTTCAGGACAAGAAATATGTCTTCCTCTCACAACATATATATATAAGAATTTCTCCTGTATAAGGTGTTAGTTTTCGCCTTCATTAAGTAATGAAGAATTTTATGGAAGGAGTTCCTATTATATGTCCACAATCGTTTAAAAAAAAAAGAGAAATATCAAAGTTTTACTTTTCGTTTTCATGAAACTTGAAGACAAATATAAATACTACATAATTGAGAGATAGATTTTGTGTTATTATGATCGAATGGAAGAGAGGAAACAAAAGACTGAAATCAAAGAATATAGTACTATCAAGATCCCCTTTCATTTTTTTGGAAAGCAAGGAGCGCTTTAATTTTTGTATGATCTGATTTTGTGTTTGGACTACAGCATTAACTTCTATTTTTTGTCACCAAACACAGTATTAAACTTAAACACTCATCGACCTTCTAATTAATCTTGAAGCAATTTCCGACTTAAAGATCCCATGTGCCTTAGAATAAGAGGCGTCCCATTAATTTATTTATTGTGTGCGTGTAGTGTAGGTGCATATCAGCGAGAAGAAAGAGAAAATATCAAAGTTTGTGCACTATAAATGCTCTCTACAAGAAATGATTTTCATCTTTTGTTCTCTTCAGAAATTTGACCTTTCTTCTTCTTCCCTCAACACAACTCATATGGGGGGATCTATGCCCTTCTCACACTAGCCATGCTTTCACTTCATGCATGAACTGCTACTACCTCCCTTCATCTATATATATATTTCTACTGATTAACTTGAAGCCCTTTTTGATCTCTCTCATTATCATCACTATCATAGCCTCATAGATCATAAATGGCGTCTATAAACTGGCTAGGTTTCTCTCTCTCCCCTCAAGAACTTCCACCGCAGGCTGCTAATGAAGACCACTCTCAAACAGTGGCGGCCCCTCGCCTCGGATTCAACTCAGATGGATCAATCTCCGGCACTGATGTCTCTGGCGAGTGCTTTGATCTCACTTCCCACTCCACTACTCCTTATCCTCATTCACTCAACCTACTCCCTCCTTTTGGCATATTTGAAGCACTCAACACAAATAACACTCATCCTCCTCAAGGTTCCATTTAACTTATGATTAACAAATATTCATTTTTGTTGAATTTCCTAAAGTCACCTACATCATGTCACCAAACGAAAGAAGAACTAGTTTAAGATTCATTTTTGGTTATGCAGAAATATATAAACAAACGTTTCCCATTAATCTCTCTCACCAAATTAAAATGAGAGATATTTATTTATTTATTTGTTTTTGATTTTTTATCCTTTGACTACAGATTGGAACACAAAGGGTTTGGGAAGCAACTCATCAGAGGATAACTACAACAGCCAAAACTTGCTATTGGGCACTTCATGCAGCAGCAGCAGTAACCAAAACCTGGACAGCAACCAACAACAACACCCAAAACTTGAAAACTTTCTCGGCCGACACTCTTTTGGCGATAATAACAACCACCCAACATACGGTGGTAATAATAACTCAGCCTCCTCATCCGGAGACTTTATGTTCCAAAACTGTTCATTACAACTTCCAGCAGCTCAGCCGCTGGAAAAATCATCAGCAGCTAGTGGCGGCGGAGGAGGAGGAGGTGGTGGTGGTGGTAGTCCTAAAAACAGCAACTCCATAGGGTTGTCCATGATAAAGACATGGCTGAGGAACCAACCCCCACAATCAGATGCTGCTGCACCTTCAGCAAATATATCACTTTCCATGAGTAGTACGGTTTCACAGTCAAGCTCAGTGGCACTGCCCCTCCTTACAGGGAATGTGGATAATGGAGAGAGTTCTTCTTCGGATAACAAGCAAGCCAAGACCTCTGATAACCAAGCTGGTGGTGCTATTGTTGAGAGTGCAGTGCCAAGAAAGTCCATTGACACATTTGGACAGAGGACTTCCATATACCGTGGTGTAACTAGGTTGGTTTTCAATTCATTTCTCAACATTTTATATATTATATTATTTATATATATATATATATATATATATATATATATATATATATAAGTTGTTGCAAATTAATATTAATTTCTGGAAAAAACTTTACTCCGATTCTCCAATTCTAGGAAGAGTAATTCTCCTTCCAACTTCCTTAATATGTTATTATGTGTTTATTTTTCATTTTATTATTTACTCATATCACTTAATTAAATTATAGACACATAACAATGAATTAAGAGAATTAAAAGAAGATAACTCTTCTCAAGATTAGACTCAATTTCTACCCTTAATTTCTTCATCGTTTGCTATATATAGTTTCCTTTTATCAATTTCAGTTGGCATTTAGCCTATTATTAATTATATGTATATATATGTGAGATGATGGATTTAGCGTTATGATTTTAAAGGCATAGGTGGACGGGAAGATATGAGGCTCACCTGTGGGACAATAGTTGTAGAAGAGAGGGGCAAACTCGCAAAGGAAGGCAAGGTATGCGATCTACCTGTTCTTTTTAATTTTCTACTTTTTTGACAAGATCTTTTTAACCCCCCCCCCCCCCCTCTATATATTTTTCGTTTTTCTTTTTCTTTTTTGTATTTAACTAACGTCCATTAATGAGTATTAACGTGTGTTCTTTACTTCTTTACCCCCTACATCCCTTCTCTTCAATGGGGCCTTCATCACCATCCATGTTTTTGCAGTTTACTTGGGTGAGTACCAAAAAAATGCTAGTTGTTTGCAGTTTTATTTATCAAGTTCCGTTAAAGAAATAAAAAATCAAAAAGTGTACATTTTGTCCTTTCAATTAATTAATAGTTACTTTTGTTTTTGTTTTCGATCTCCCTACTTAATAAGAAAAGGTTTTTATTGTTGTATTTCTTTTCTGGGACTTTTTTTTTGCCTAAAAAAAGAAAAAATTTAATTTGTTCATGTTAGTTATCAATTCTTATACATTTACAGGAGGTTATGACAAAGAAGAAAAGGCAGCTAGGGCGTATGATTTAGCAGCACTTAAGTACTGGGGAACAACTACTACAACAAATTTTCCTGTAAGTTTTCACTTTTCTTTTTCCTTCTTCTGTCATTCCTGCTTACTCTCAATAGATTGAGGGTTGCTTTTACATAACCGCATTGTTGGCCTTAGCAAAAACATGCAACAATGCTGAATAGGGAAGCCATTGTATATGGATTTATGTCTTTTAAAGGGTAAGTACTCATGAGAAAATAAAAAAAGTAGGTTCCAATAAGTTAAAAATTTGTTAATATTCATGTGCTTGTATTTTATTAAAATCTAAACCATTAAATTTTAATAATTAGTTATGAACGTACTGCACTTTACTACATTCAAGCACCCATTTTAATCCCATTATATATTTTATTGTGTCCCTGTGCTGCGAGAAAGTTTCCTCATTTCATGGGATGTGTTTGTTTAAGAGAAGAAACTAATTTAGGTTATATGTCTTATAACGCAAACTAAGCACGTGATTACTTTATTCTGGTCTTTTGATATTGGACACTTCATATCTTCGTCAACAATGAATGAATTTTAGATTTGCAACTATGAAAAAGAGTTGGAAGAAATGAAGCACATGACAAGGCAAGAGTACGTCGCGTCATTGAGAAGGTATTTGCAAATGCCACTACTGAGCTGCACATAATGAGCTTAATTTTAATTAAAGGTGGATATTGTATAATATACATAACTTATGTTGAGGCAGGAAGAGCAGTGGGTTTTCTCGCGGTGCATCCATTTATCGAGGAGTAACGAGGTACAGTTGACTTACCATTGAGTGTATGGGTGGAAAAATGATGTTTTACATTTTTTTTAAACATTATTTTTTATATTATTTTTTAAACATTATTTTTTATATTATTTTTTAATAATTATGATTAAGTAGAGAAAATGATAAAAAAAAGTGATATGATTAATGATATAAAAAGTAATATAAAAAATAATATAAGAAAATTAGAATTGTATATGTGTATCTAACTTGATTTTTTTTTTTTTAGGAGGGGGAGGGTAACATTGAGGTTTTATTTTTTAATTTGTTGAAATTCATGAGGCCGTCATCACCTAGTTATTATATCTTTCGGTAAAATTTCATCACTTTTATCCAGGTTCTGAATAATGTAGTAAGATTTTTTTTTTGTTTGGCCATAGCTGGTGAGATTATTCCTCCTAAAGACACGTGTAAAAGAAAATTGTGAGAGAAGATCAATTTACTAAGTAATGCTACAAAAACAACATTTTAATAAAATTCTATGTAATGCTACAAAAAGAAAATTATGCACAATCATATTCACCCCTTGAGAAGATCAATTTTTACTAAGATTGATCTAATTGAGATTGGTGCATATATACTAAATAATTAATTTCTTATATTATTTTAATGATATGGTTGCAGGCATCACCAACATGGTAGATGGCAAGCTAGGATTGGAAGAGTTGCAGGCAATAAAGATCTCTACTTGGGAACTTTCAGTAAGAAAGACCAGTTTTTTTTTTACATGCATATGTATGTGAATTACTATACATTTCTTTACAGCTAAAATGTCGCAAAAATATAAATTGATAACTAGCTTTAACAGTTAGTACCTGGTAGTATTGTATTCGATCAACATTCATTACGTATTATTCCGAATCTAATTTAATTAATACTTCAGTAATGAATAATGATAATTCAGAAGAAAATTATGTTAAATTTAAGAACGCTAGCTCATCAGTGTTCTTGGAGAGATATAGTGCATATTAATTTGCACTGCATGCATATATATGTTGCCCTGAATAATTAATTAACCTATGTGCCATATTAATTATTTTTGCAGGCACCCAAGAAGAGGCAGCAGAGGCATATGACATTGCAGCCATCAAATTCCGAGGACTGAATGCGGTTACAAACTTCGACATGAGCAGATACGACGTTAAGAGCATACTTGAGAGCAGCACTTTGCCCATTGGTGGTGCTGCAAAACGTTTGAAGGATGTTGAACATGTTGATCTCACTGTGGATAATGGTCATAGTCATAGGTCATCAGAGGAAGATAGCATGAGCTCCCACCTAAACTATGGAGCAACCCACCATGGCTGCTGGCCCTCTCTTGCATTCCAGCAACCTCAGCCTTATAGCCACCTTCATAATTACACCTATGGCCAGAAACTTTGGTGCAAGCAAGAACAAGATTCTGATGATGCTTCTCAAACCTTTCAAGATATTCACCAACTTCAGTTAGGGAACACCCACAATTTCTTTCAGTCCAATTCTGGGTTGCACAGTGTCATGAGCATTGATTCTGCTTCCATAGATAATAATAGCTCTGGATCTAGCTCTGTCATTTATGGTGGTGGTGGGATTGGTAATGGTTATGGAGGTGGGGGCTACATGATCCCCATGGCTACTACTACTACTACTTTCATTGCAGATGATGCTAACCAAAATCAAAGAAGCAACGGTTATGATGATGATGAGGTGAAGACGCTTGGTTATGAAAATGTTTACAGCTCTAGTGATCCTTATCATGCAAGGAACTTGTATTATCTTTCACAACAAACATCCGCAGATCTTGCAGTTAAGGCTAGTGCATACGATGCATGCAATACTTGGGTGCCAACTGCAATTCCAACTATTGCACCAAGGCCTACCAATATGGCTCTGTGCCACGGAACTCCACCGTTCACATTATTGCATGAATAGTTGAAAATTAGAAAGGAGGAAGAGTATATGGCAATGTCACCAAGGGGAAAAATTATGTATACATTATTACTGGCTTCCAAATTTTGACTATTCATTTTTCTTTTCATCTCTAATATGCTGGATCCATGTTAATCTAGCCTCAAGTGTAGTCATAGCAGATCGATATCAATTGCTATGAATTTTGGGAATTAACTTGAGAACATGGACAGATCTTTGGGAATGGGAAGTTTTATTAACACCAGGCTTTGTAATTTTTTGAATAATAACAAGAATCAAAGGATGCAGTTTTCTTCCATGTTTGCTGGTAGTTTGTATTGTACATAGCATACTATGCTTGTTTTCCTTGAACTTTAAATGGCCATCTCAGGCTGTAAGGATGGCGTTAATTAAGCATTCAAGTCTAGAGATAAATTGATATTTTAAATTCCCTTTGTCAATATTCTGTTTTGTTTTGTTTTTTTCGTTTTTACCTTTGTCTTTGTCATATACTCATTAGTATATTCGCACAAATAGAGTCATGCAAGCCGTGTAGATTAAGACCATTTATATTGTAGGCCATTTAAATGCGTGTTTACACAACTCAATATTAACTGATTAAGGACAATTAAAAAATATGTAACTGATTAAGGAACGAAAGATGGATGCTATATAGGTCTGACTTGTTCAATTCATAGAAAGAAAATTCCATTCTAAAAAATAATGTTATTTAGTCCCTGTTGGGTAGTACAGATTGGTTAGTGTTGAGACATGTTAGGATGAGGTGCAGGGTTCGACTCTTGGCATCGTCTCTACCTCATTTCCCTTCCCCTCTCTTTCAATCTCACTAGGGGGCCACTTATGGACTCCATTAAGAAGAGAAATTTAAAACATTCTCATAATATTACTTTGAGAGATCTCATAACTTTTCATATCTAAGTTTAAAATGTTTAAATTTCAATTTAATTATTTACATAATTTTAAAGTCTTACGTGTCACAATTTAATTGGACTAGTATAATATTTCAAAAATATAGAATAATCACTCTATTAGGAGGCTCCTTAACCGGGTCCCACCAAGTGGGATCTAGGTATTACTAAAAAAAATAATGTTATTTAATCTGAATTCATACTACGTTTTGTTAGCTAGGTTGCATGTTGGCATAACAATATATATATCGTCTAATGTTCCATTAATGAGTTGAGAAAACAAGGAGAACTCTCCCCCCCCCCCCCCCCCCCCCCTCTTTGATCATTTGTTTGTTTCTCTGTTTGTTCGAGGGCCATTCTTGTTCTCATGCTGATAATAATGAATATAAGATTACATTAAATAATTGATAAAATTAAACTAGTAGACCCAAATGGCTTGAGAGCCGAGAAGAGTAAGATACTATTGTTCAAAGGGGTAAACTCCAGTGGGAACTGGGATTGCATTGGAGAAATCAGCGGAGCACCCGTGCCTCCTCGGAAAGAATATCTATTAATTAATTAAATATTAATGACCAACCTTTTTTCTCTCTATGCACATCTGCTTGATTGCAGGGTTATTTTCACCCTTATCCATGCACAAACCCTCCCTCTCTCATCAAAGGGATTTCCAAGAAAAGTGAACTTTGTTAAAGTAAAGTGGCTTATAGCAGGGTCGCAATCCTTGCCATACTTTTTGTTCCCATGCTCTGTCTCTATATTATTATTCAAACTAAATATCTTATAGTTTTGTTACTCGTATGAGTATTGCCTGCCATATAACAGCCTAGCTATATAACCAAGTTTTTAGCCCAGGGGAGATTATTTGTGCTAATTCAGCACTTAAGTTTTGACTCATCTGGCTGTGTGTATTTGAGTGCTGGAACCACGAAATTACGGGTCGACTATATGTTCCTAGCCTCTCTGGATGACTCCAACTCCACGTCTTGTTTTGGATATTGTTATTAGTATTTCTAATTATTTTTTTACATTTTTTATTAGTTACTCGTGATTTTAAAAAAAAATAAAATTTTGATTAGTTAATAAAGAATATGAATAAGTATTTTAAAATGTCAATAACTTCACCTTTTATTTTGTGGGGTTTTAATTTTTTTTATGTGTTGGGATGTTGTAGGAGAAGAGAGAGAAGGGATTTGGTTTGGGTTTGGGTTCGAACTGTCCAATATTATAAAACTGCATGCTTCATGTGCGTCTGTGAATACTGTCTACCCCTTACTTTATTATCTCATTGAATCCACTCATAAGCTAACAAGTTCTAGGAATGCTCATTTGTGTCTTTTTCTTGGGGCTCATTTTAATTAATTTATCAAATCCAATGCCCTTGCATTGTGGCTGTGGAAACTCTGTTTGGGATTTAAAACTTTTGTTGACTTTGACCCGCCTTTGAAGTACTGAGACACGTTCTTTTTTCAAGCATAAATACACACCTTTTTTATAAAATAAAAAAAAAATAGACACCTTGTTTTTTATGGATTTAATTCCATTGTAAGTATGAACATTTTTTGAATTTAACTTTTTAAAATAAAAAAAAATCACGTAGTGTTCCGAACATCTTTTGGGGTGGGACTAATCTACACACCCTGATCACAAGGTACTTTTTTAATGAATTATCTTGCACTAGGTAAAGTCTATCTATAAGAAATTTAATTTGTCAACTAAATCACATTTTTTTATAAAAGAATTTAACTTTGATGGTGTAAACCTTCATATATTCTAAAATTGATTTGAGTTTAATAAATTTTATTAAATAGGTTTAAATAGATCTTTATCCTTTAAAATATATTAATTTTTTATTTTAGTCCTTCAAAAGTTTTTGTTACAATTTGTGTTTATGTAATTTTAAAAGTGACTGAAATTAGTCTTTACTTTATTTTAAAAATAAACTAAATTAATTTAATTTAACCGTATCATATTAAACTTTTCATATTTCAAGGATTAAGAAAAATGTATTATGAGAGGATTAAATTGAGTTAATTTTATTTACTTTTAAAATAAAAATAATGATTAATTTCACTCACTTTTAAAATTATAAAAACACAAACCGAACAAAAATCTTTTGAGAGACTAAAACAAAAAAATATTATATTTACAGGGATCAAAAACATATTTAAGCCTAACCAATATTATAAAAAAAAAATACTTGGGAGCTAGAATTTATTTGACATAATTTTTGACCGAATAATCTGACATGCTTATTGACTCTTAAATGGATAAGTGATCTCTATCACTTTATTTTATCTAATAACCACCTTAGTACATGTTTAGTTAGGATTATTTCCCAAACTAACAATTTTTTTTTCTCAAACTTTTTTTTTAACTATTCATATATGTTTGGGTAGTTTTGTTTAAGTTTTACACGAAATTTAATATATTATAATAGTTTTTTTCATAAGCTTTAATTTGAAGTTTATGATTCTAGATTATAAATTATTTTAAAAATTTTGAAATATAAATATCATTTTATCCTCAATCAAATAATTTTTTAAATTATTTTATACATCTTTTGATAATTTAATACATAAAAATAATTCTTTTTTTATCATTCAAACAAAAAAATTATTTTAAAATTACTTTTTAATTAATATATCCAAATATAAAATTGATTCTATTATAATTGATTATACAATAATCAATTATTAAAATAATCAAAATATTTATAACCAAACCAAATACACTCTTATTCTATCCAAATTCTACCCTTTTTTTTTCTTAACTGTGTAACACTACTCAAGATTATTAACGATTCTTTGAGTAATCAATCTATACATATAGATTTGAATTCGATAAATGTGATGAATGATCATATAATTAAGTAGTCCAAAATGTAATTAATATTGTTATCGATCCATTCGTCATTTCAAGATAAGTATATTAAACAATAATCCAGTAAAATTTAATATGGCATTGTGAAAATACATTATAATTGACACATGTAGGTCTCTTCCACTCAAAACCTTTGCATTGCACGGGATTGAAAACTAGCTGTATACTATTATCCATATCTTACCACACCAATAAAAATTTTTTTTGTGCTGTTTTGGGTGCAGTCAATAAAAATTTCGACTATAATATAATAACTATATGATAAAATAAACTCTTTTTTTTATAATGGTGGCAGCTAGTGTGAAAGAAGTTTTACATAGATAATAGTGTTAGAAATTTTTCTAAGATTTAGGAATTTTATTAATTTATTTGTTTGTCAAATTTGGTTAAATTGCAACTTACTGTTTCATGAAATCCATCTTATGATGGAAATTAATGACAAAAAAAAAAGAATTAATCATGCTTAAGATAAATAATATAGCATGTTCATACTAACAAGATTAAGATGAGATAGAACCTGGAGTTATGGTTGGATCCATGATCCTTCTCTTTGATGTTGCTTATCCCAAAATTGAAGAATTGAAAGAGAGATAGAGAGATGAGAGAATTGAGAGTAAAACTATTCTGACGATTGGGGGCTCTATAATGAAATCCATGAAATTATTTATTGTTAAGATAACTTATCAAATGTTTTATTGAATAACCCAAATCATAGATCATTCATATTAATTACTCAATTGCTATATATCCATAAATTATATAATGTTATAGATACATAATTGATACATTAATAATACATAAGAGTATATTGAATAATTAATTAATGTTAATCTAATACTTAATTGTATTTAATAAATACAACATCTTATTATATTGTGAACAAATGTTTTATTGAAAATCACATGTTAGACTTCAAGCTCAAATATTATGTGTGTTTAAAAATATGTTAAGCCCGATTACTTGATTTTATGATGGATAAAATAAGATAACCTTTTAACGAAGGAGCAAGTCTTCCCTCTACTCCCTTCATATATATATGTTATATCTTTAGACTAACAAACTATCATTGTCCCATCTAAAAGAGAGAGGAGAAAGAGAGGAAGATCTGATTTCTATAATCCATAAGTGTGTATAATTCTTGGTGTTTCTTGATCATAAATTTGATAAAGAATAAGATATCTACAAAAGATACGTCTTTGATTATTAATATAATATTCTAAATTCATGAATCTATGATCTATAAGAACATACTTTATATGATTTAAATTTTGACATGTAATTTGAACAAATAGATCAAAATTAAAACTTAAACCTTTTTATATTATCATTCAATTTTAAGTTTTCACATTATTAAATAGTTTGATTCTATAATAATAACTAGCTATTTGAGAGATCAAATTCATTTAATAATGTGATAAGGTATAATTGAAAGATAATGCAATTTCACTCATAGTTTATTGGATTTATTTTTTTCAAAAAAGAAAAAAGAGACAACGTTATGTTATGAATAAATTTTTATGTACTTTGAGAATAATAAACTCATCAAATGAAAAATAACATGTAATACATAAATTGAATTTGTAATGTCAAATTAGATTTATAATAAATTTAGGTTGTTGAGTGTTTTACTCTCATAGTATATAATTTGTTGATATTATGAGAAAGACACAAACTACTGAGGAGAATTGATAGAAACGTGTATAAATAAGGAAGTATTTATTACTACTCTTTTGTGTTTATTATTAATCTCATTTTATTAATTTTTTATTAAATAAACTAATTTGAATCACTAGATCAAATTAAATAAAAAATGATTTAATAAAAATTTATAAAATAAAAATAATAATAGAAACTCCCTCTAACAATATTTTCCTGAAAGTAAAAGGACTTAAATCCTAACTTATTATGGTATGAGGTTCGTGTGTTTTACCCAATAGCTTTCTTTCATAGGTTTGTCTAAACAAGTTGGATTGAGAATTGTGATAAGTAGCCCAGAGAAGAAAAGCGACTAATGCTTAATATATACATGACATGTGAGGGGAGAAGCCCAATAATGAGAAAGGAGAAAGCCCAAGAGCAAAAGCAAAATTATATGTAATGCATGGATCAGTTGTGGTTTCCGTTTTCCATCCCTTATTTGTAATGGGTGAGATCTTCTATGCTCCTATAAGTTATGGTGCATGGCGATGCACCTTAAATTAGAGTTCTTCATCTTATATAAAATGAGATCAATGGTAGGAAATAATGACCAGCAACTTGGTCAACAGATAATTGTATAAAGTTATAAATTACAAAGTTAGTCCTTAAGGGGAAAAAAAATTGTGCGTATGTAATTAAAAAAAAATCCTAATTCTTTTAAACTTTCCCCCATAATAGCCACCTCCTTCCTCCTTCTTTCTCCCTCTCTAGTACCAATCTCGACCACTGCCTCTTATTGGTATACACTTGCATACCATGAGGTGATTTCCATCTTGATGCAGCGATATGTCGAAGGGATTCTTCAGAAATAGTGAAAAATAATAATACAAATCAACACTATTATTGGTGACATGAGAGTAGGCAATTTGGAATAGCAGCAAAGAGCAAATGTAGTAGGGGTGTAAATTGGTTCAAATAACTGACTAATCCAATCAATCTAAATCGAACTAATTAAATTGGTTTGGTTTAGTTGGGTATATTAATTGGTTCTGATAAAATCTAAACTAATTAAAGCTTAATTAATTCGGTTCTCGGATTTGAAATTTCAAAACCTAACCAAACCGAATCAAACAAAATTATATATTTATATATTTTATTTTTTAAAAAAATTATGCTACAACATTTTTGGCTACTACTTATTTTTTTTTTTTTTTGTAATACTTTTTCAGTTTTCAACTCCTAAAACATCATTCTCGTTCAACACAAAAGACTAGAAAACTCATTTGCCAAAATATTCGGTTCGCTCACTCAAGCCTGCGCAATTCTAGTTAGGAATATCTTTATCGGTGCTATTCAAAAACCCTTGGAGAGGTGAGAAGGCTTGAAAACTTTGGATCTTTCTTTCAACCAACTCTCTGGATCCATTCTTATTGAATTTCAAAATTTATATGTCATTCAGCTTTTGAACCTCTCTTATAATGATTTAGAAGAAATCATTCCTAATGGTAGAGTTTTTCAAAATCTTTCTGTTGTCCATTTAGAAGGCAATAAAAAATTTTACTTGTATTTTGCATGTGAGCCTCATGGCCACAGAAGAAGGCATGTCAGACATTACATCATCATAGTCACAGTGGAAACACTAATACCATATCTGATAATTTGTTTGCTACTATACATAAAGAACAGAAAAGTGAAAGTAACAGCAACAACATCATCTAAACTTGGAAGTTTGGCAACGATGAATTGACTTTAAATGCTCTAGTATTGACTTTAAAAATAATGAATTTCTAACTTTAGTTTATGAGTACTTAAGTAATGGGAGCTTGGAAGATTGGATTAAGGGGAAGAGAAAACATGCAAATGAAAATGAGTTGAACCTTATGGAGAGACTGAATATAGATATTGATACTGCTTGTACATTGGATTACTTGCACAATGATAGTGAAGTTCCTATTGTGCATTGTGATTTTAAGCCCAACAACATTCTCTTGGATGAAAATATGACTGCAAATGTTGGAGACTTTGGATTCGCTAGGTTGTTGATTCAAAATTCAACTAATCAAGTCTCCATTAGCTCCACCCATGTCATTAGGAGTTCAATTGGTTACATATATACCTCTAGGTTAGTAGCCTCATAACTTTCTCTTAGGCTACGTTTGGTGCATCGTATAAAGAATACATGATAGTATAAGCTAATATTATCAAGTCTTATTCAATGTTTGGTGCATTCAACTGATAGTATAATGAAATCATGTCAAGTCATTTTATCCTATTCTAAGGTGATAACTCTATCCTCTCCCCTAGTACATGATAGGATTTCTATTCCAATCTTATCCTCAATTTCATTTTTTTCACTCCTCTCCCTTGCGCCACCACCACCACCACAACCACCACCATCACCACCACCATCACCACCACCTCCACCACCGCCACCACCGCCATCACCACCACCACCACCGCCACCATCAAGCATCGCGCAAGCCCACCACCACCGCTACCACCACCACCGCCACCATCACCACCACCACCACCACCGCCACCATCGATGATGCG
This sequence comes from Ormosia semicastrata, assembly GCA_029884595.1. Taxonomy (NCBI): domain Eukaryota; kingdom Viridiplantae; phylum Streptophyta; class Magnoliopsida; order Fabales; family Fabaceae; genus Ormosia; species Ormosia semicastrata. Next base: position 43,485,877 of record JAQQTO010000059.1, read on the forward strand.
TTGCCACCACCACCACTACCGCCACCACCACCACCGCAGCCCGCCACCACCATCCGCCGCCACCACCACCACGACCGCCGCCGCCACCACCGCCGCCGCCGCCACCACCCGCACCGTGCCGCCGCCATCGCCGCCACCCGCCGCCACCACCACCACCACCACCACCGCCGCCGCCACCACCACCACTATCATCACCTCCACCACCGTCGCCACCACCATCACCACCGTCGCCACCCCCACCACCGCCGCCGCCACCACCACCACCGCCACCACTACCATCACCACCACCACTACCACTACCACCACCACTACCACCACCATAAAGCTTTTTTATTATTGTTTTTTAATTATTTTAACTTTTATGCTAAAGGATATTTTGGTCTTAAAAAAAATTATACAATCAGCTAATTTATCCTTTTGTTATCAAACAAAAGATAGGATTATGTCTTATCCTATTAATTATACTATCATACCTTATACTATCCTATCATCTTATCTTATATTATACTATATGTGTACAAACATAGCCTTAATTGAATAATAGTAGTATATAACTTACCAAGTTAAATCTTTCTTGAAGAATTTTTTAACTTATTCAAATATAATTTCTTAATACAAATATCAATATATTTCTTTGTTCCCTCTTTATGAACCTTTTAATACACATTCTGAAATATAAAATAATTATTAATGTTCAAATCAATAAGTTTGGTTCTATTTTTAGAAATTTTTTCATAGGTTTATCATGTATTTTTTTTTTGTTATGAAAAGTTAATTATTTAGTTAATTTTTGTATTAAAAAAATGGTCAACCCGATCACCCGAACCAAACCAATCCATAGATGTTCGGTTTGGTTTGGTTTGGATTTGGCTATTAAAAAACACGAAAATCGAACCAAACTAAATCAATTGATTTTGATTAGTTCAGATTTATTTTCTCTCAAAAATAAAACCAAACCACTCACTTACACCCCTAAAATATAGCATAGTGATACAAAAATGACATGCAGTTATTAGTTAACAAAGGCACACGCATGGTGTAGAACAAGAGAATTGTTTAGCATCTGACTCCCCTCGTAGAGATGAGCCAATTTGTCAAAACACCCAAAAATTGTAAACAATTTTTTTTATGATTAAATCCTTAACCCCCCTCCAAAAAATCCACTCACTTAGAGTACCCAATAACCCAAAACCAATTGAAACATCCAAAAACAATAAAAAAAATTAACTATCAAGCACAATTCAGAAACCAAAACAAAGAAAAAATTAATAAAAAATTAATTTTCAAATTTTTTTAAAAAAAGAATGTAATGTATACTTGCCAAGAACCTTAATGAGGGTTTGAACGTAGCAATCGATCATTTGCTGCTTGGTGGCACCTTCGTTGCCGCTTATCCATGACTATGAGTCAGTGCTTGTAGTCACAGTCGGAGATAAAGTATCACCAAGAACAATGGAGAGAATGAAAAAGTAGACTCATAAGAGAAAGAGAGAGAGATGTGAGAGACTAAAATTGTGATGAATTGATTTCCTACTCAGAAATCTATTGCAAATTACTATTAATAGTAATCTCATTAGTTAGTAACTAACTAATTACTAACTTCTAACTATTGTAGCAATTTAACTAATCTGTAACATAATCAGTTACATCAACATTAGAATAGTCACAATTAGCTATTCCCTTACATTCCCCTCTCAAACTCAAGGTCTGAAGACTTTCATCTTTGAATTTGTGTCTAAACATAGGGAAAGTTGTACTTGAAATTGTTTTAGTAAGTAAATCTGCTACTTGTTCAGTAGAAGGTATATGATAGACTTTGATCTTTCGCTGCATTGCTTTTTCCCTAATAAAGTAGAGATTAAGCTCAAAATGTTTTGTCCTTGAATGAAGAATATGATTGGCTATTAGGATGACAGCACTTAGGTTATCACATATATTTCTAGAACTTTGGCAATTGGTACTTTTAATTCACTTAATAGTGGCTGCAACCATGTGTGCTCAACAACTATAGAAGCCATGCTTCTATATTCAATTTCTGTACTAGACCTTGAAACCACACTTTGCTTTTTGGAGGACACCAAGTTAGACCCAAGGAATACATACTGTCCTGTTGTTGATCTTCTATCATCTATATTAGTGCCCCAATCTGAATCACAGTATGCTGTGAGATGAAGAGTAGGTAACTTGGTGAAATGAAGACCATAATCTAAAGTCCCATTTAAGTACCATAGGATCCGCTTTACTGCCTTCTAGTGGGACTCCTTAGGATTGTGCATGAATTGACAGACCTTATTAACACTGAAGGCTATTTTTTATCTTGTCACAGTGGCATACTGCAGGCCACTTACAATACTTCTATACAAACTAGCAGCCAACAACATAACACTATCATGAGCAAACAACCTTAGTCCTGAAGCCATTGGTGTCCTCATGGGCTTTGCATTCAACATTTTGGCTTTTGATATAAAGTCTATGATATACCTGGTTTGAGATAGATGAATTCCATCAATTGCAGTATGTCTTGCTTCTATTCCAAGGAAGTAGTGTAGCTTGCCAAGATCCTTAAGGGCAAATGTTGAGTTTAGTTGAGCTATGAGAGCGAATTACAGCAGGGCAGCAACTTGTAATAAGAATGTCATCGACATATATAAGAACAAAAGTTGTAGCCTAAGATATGAACTAAACCATCAGAGAGGCATCACATTTGATAGGCTAAAATCCCAAGTGAGTGAGTGTTATGGTAAGCTTTTCAAATCAGGCCCTAGGTGCCTGTTTTAGTCCATAAAAAACCTTATGTAATTTACAAACTAAATGACCAGACCCTTTAGTAAAACCTTCAGGCTAGTGCATGTAAACTTATTCCTTCAACACATCATTTAGGAATGCATTATTCATGTCAAATTAGTGAACTGGCCAGCCTCTACTAAGAGCAATAGTGAGGACCACTCAGACTGACACTGGTTTGACTACTAAATTGGATGTCTTAGTAAAATCAAAATGGTGATATATTAATTCGAGGAATATTGGTTATTCTCTCAATGATGAAATCCTTTTTCTACCAACCATGCTTTGTACTTCTGAACACTTCCATCAGGGTTTCTTTTAATTCTGAACACCCATTTGCAACCCACTGCAAATTTTCCAGGTAGAAGTTTAGAGACCAAGTCTGATTATGCATCAAAGCCTAATACTCAACTTGCATAGCCTGATGCCATTCTGGAATAGATAATGCTTCATTGACAAAGCTATGTTCTGTGATGGCAAGAAATACTTTAGGCTTATGAATACCAGTCTTTGCCCTAATAACCATAGGATGTGTGTTTGTAGTAACAACTTGTTACTGATGTTGAACAGAATCAGCAGTAGGCACAAAAAGACATATTGTGCTGCTAAGAGAACTGGAGTCACTACCTGCAGTAACTGAAGACCAGGATGGCAATATATAAGAATTGTTAGCAGTATTAGTAAACAAAGGCAAATTAGTTTAGTAGGTAAAGAACTCTCATTAATACTAGTAGGAGACACAAGAGGAATACTTGGAGGAAAAGAAACAAAAGTGGACAGCTGAGAATTAGAAGTGGATGAGTGTAGGAAACCTGGATTGACTTTAAAAGGAAAAAAGGTTCTCATCAAACACAACATGTTTGCAAATATATACTCTTATAGTGGGGAATAAGCATTTGCAACCTTTATGAGAAGGTGAATACCTTAAGAAAACATATTGATGAGACCTATACTAAATTTTATGGTTGTTGTAGGGTCTTACGTAAGGATAATATGCACAACCAAAAACTCAAAGAAGAGAGTAATTTGGCTTATGACCAAAGAGAACCTCTAGAGGTGATTTATTACCAAGGATAGGTGTGGGGAGTCTGTTGATGAGATATACAACGGTGTAAAAGCATCCCGCCAATACTGATATGGGAGACCATAGGCTACTAAAAGAGTTAGCCCCATTTTAGTGATATGTCTGTGTTTGTGTTCAACTACCCTATTTTGTTTATAAGTATAAGGGCAACTAAATCTATGCATAATGCTAAAAGAAGTTAAATGTTTGGAAAAGACAGTAAACTCACCTCCACTAGCAGTTTGCATTGTATTAATTTTCTTGTTAAATTGTAATTCTACTATGGTTTTGAAAGACAAGAAGATAGACAATGCTTGGGATTTATTTTGCAACAAATAAATCCAAGTCAATTTTGTATAAGCATCAAGAAAATGAATATAGTATCTGTAGCCATTAGAAGTTGGAACAAGAGATGGTCCCTACACATCACTATATATAAGCTCCATGGGTAGAGTATATATAGTATTAGAGACAGGAAATGGAAATTTGTGAATGTTACCCATACAACAAGGACCACAAACAAATGAATGAATGTTTGTATTACTGTAAAATGGAATGTTACATGATTTTAGTGCAGCATGTACAACAATGTCTGAGGCATGTCCTAGCCTAGAATGCGATAGATTGAAGTCAGAAAAATTAGAAGAAACAAAATTATAACTAGAAATAGAACTATTACAAGTAGGAACATAATTACATGAAGAAGAGAAAGTGGAACAATGCACAAGTCTTACAAATTTAGAAGAAGGAATAAATCTCAGTGACTCAAATGCATAGAGACCATTGTTAAGTCTGCCCTGCAAAAGAATATCCTTTGTCACCCAAGATTTGATAAGACAAAAATTATAGTGAAATTCAAAGAAAACATTGTTATCCTTAGCAAATTGAGAAACAATTATTAGATTTTTGGTAATATATGGAACATGAAGTAGATTATGTAAAGAAATGGTAGAATTAGAACTAGCAAGAAAATAAAAGTCTCTAATGTGCTTAATACCTAAACTTGTATCATTATCCATCTTAACACTATCTTGACCCATGTAAGGTACCCTTTTGCCAAGATTATGGAGATCTGGAGTCAAGTGATTGGAGGCCCCTGAATCTGGATACCATACAAAATCAAAACTTGGTTCAGAAGGGCTTGAATACTGTGATGATGGTTGAGGTGGATGCTGAGAATATTGAGAAGGTGTTGTAGTAATCATGGCTTGTATAGAGCCATTTGAGGATGAAGCTTGAGATCCATAAGGATTAGGTAATTGTCTATCATATCAAAGAAAGCAATACTAACCTAAATGGTCATACTTTCCACATAGTTGACATTTTATATTTGGATGTCTGGCACCACCTCTACCAGATCTGCCACCAAATCTACCTCTGCCTCTATTGTTGAAACCTCGACCTTGACCTTTACCACCATAGAATTAAGACCCTCCACCATAGTTCAAATTTCCACCATCAAACCTTCTGTGTTGTTCAGAATTTTGAGCAATGTTTACTTGCAATAATAGTTGGTCATTGCCTGAAACTCTTTTTTTTTTTGTTTTTTCAACCTTTCTTCTTGTGCTATTAACAAGGCTTCAATCTATGGTACTGTACATGACTCAGATCTTGACATAACCAAAGTGGTAAAACCATCATAATTTTCTGAAAGACCATAAAAAATGGCTTATATAAGAGTAGCAGTATCTATAAGAGAACCCACTACAGCTAAGACATAAACTATTTTTTTGTTTTCAAGCAAGTAATCAGTTATGCTACAAGATTTCTTCACACTCCTTAATTGAACCTTCAATTGCTTAACTTTTTCTTTAGACTGAGATGCAAAGAATTGTTCAAGACAATTCCAAACCTGAAAAGAAAAATCACAGCTAACCATTTGCGTGGTTAAAGGTTCTGGCATGGAAGCAAGAAGCCAAGATAGCAACAATTGATCTTGTTGCTCCCAATTTAGATATTCTTTAGAAACATTATCAATCTCATCATATCTTCCATAAGCAAATTTTTGCGGATTAGCTTGTGCTCCTTGTATGAATTTCTGAAGTTTAAAGCCCTTTATCGGTGTTAGAGCTTGTTGCCTTCATGGAAGAAAGTTGTTGTTATTGAGCTTGAAGGACACTGGATTTGAAGAGCGAGGCCATGTCAACTAGGGCTCGATTGCTGAAGTTAGATCCCAAATTGTTGAGGGGTGAATACGCCGAGTTGCCAACGCAGTTCACTCAATACCAGACGACAGTGAAATGGGTGGCAAGAGCAAGAGGGAATGCGTGCCAGAGAAAATCGACTCGTAGAGAGAGAAAGATAAAAGTGATAGTGTGAAGGATTTAAATGAATTAAACAAGAGATAAATAACTAAAAAAAAGTTGCAAAACTTATAAAAGTAAGTAAAGTAAATGGTGCATCATGTATGCACCATAACTAAGTGAGGTGCATGTTAGAATCCACCTTGGTAATGATGGCAATACTTAAGAGTGATCATGTTACCCATGCATCAAAAACTTCCAAAAGGTTGACCACTTAATCCTTCCAAGGTGAAGTATTTATAGGAATCATCATTTCACATAAAAGGAAACTGTTAGATCTTGTACTTTCTACTTTCTAACTGAAAATAAAAAAGATTTTAGGTGTGGATGGAGAGATATGTGATTGGCACTTTTCCTTTCGTTTCTTGTGAATTATTGTAGAACTATCAATATTTCAGATAATTGTTTCCCCTTGTTTGCTTCTAAAATGCAACTTCTATGCATGTCATGCATTTGTGCTATTCTCATTTGCTTTGTTTTATGTAGTGTTAGGCGAATGATATTAACTTTATCTAAAGTAGTTTCACTTCTTATGTTTTATGACTATATTTGACGATTGATGTTATATTTGTTTGGTGCCTTTTGTTATGCTAAAGTAATGATAAAATAATTTATGAGAAGACTGTATAATTTTTGTATTTCTACAATTAAAAGAGAATTAATTTTATGATCCGTTTAAATTGGTCAAATTTATAATATACCTTGTAGTTTTAAAAAAAATAACAATGATTTTTTGCCTAATTAAAGAAGATTGCTCTTTTCTAAGAATTCAACATATTTAGATATATTTTGACATTAGAATGCTTACTTTTTCGTGATTTGTTAAAAATTATTACATACTTTTAGAACAATAATAAATGTACATTTTAAAAAGATTTTTAATATTTATTTTGAACATGTGGTAGTGCCACATGTCCGGGACATGCAAATCCTAATTTTTCCTCTATCTTGTACTCTAATAACCCGTCGCATTGGCACTGCCTTCCACTCCATCTTCCTTTCTTTTTCACTTTCTTTTTCACTCTTACACTTTCACGGCTTGCAAGGACTTCTTTTTATTAATTTATTGTTTGAAAAAGTATGCCTAGTTCTCTTACTTTATTATTTTTAAGGAAAGTTAGTGTTAGAGTCGTACATAAAATAAAAAAGTACGTGTAATTTCTTAAGATCTCAAAGTGTAAGAATAATATATAAAATAAAAAGATGCATACGTGATTTCCTAAATAAGAGTAGTGTTGAGTATTATATATATATATAAAGTGTATTTAATGAAAAAATATTTATTATAAAAGATAAGATAGGTAAATTTTAATTATTAAATTTTATATGAATAATTATGATTAAAATATAAATATATGATATTTTTAAGTGATTACATAATTAATTTTAAATAATTTTTAATATTAATTATTTATATATAATTGTATAATTAATATTTACTATTCTTATCCTCTCACAATAAATTTTTTTTTCATTAGATATGCTCCTATATATATATATTAGAAAAAGTTTAAAATAAAAAGTGATTCTCTCCATTCTAAAATAAGACATAACCATCAACCTCAACAAAAATTTATAATAGAATTATAGATTGCCAATCAATAAAGAAATCTATGATTCGAACCCAATTCATTCAATTGTTATAAATGGATAGTCGACCGGGTGAGCTAACACCTTTTCATATATAATAAATATTTACCTTGGACCTTGGCCTCCATTTTGTTACAAAAAGAAAAGAAAAATTAACCTTAAAGAAAGTAAATATAATTACCTCTATAACAAAAGCATAATATGAAGAATAAAATCAAATTATTGATGACATACTCCCAATTTATCTAACTAAAAAAAATAAAATTTGATTTTAATGCATTATTAGTATAAAATTTTTCACATCATTAATCAATCATAATTCTCACATATATGACTTTTAAAATTATTATTATGAGAGTCAAATAATTTTTATAATGTGATAATATATTGTTAAATAAGAGTGTAAATTTTTTTTTACACTGATAATACATTCAAATTGAATCTAAAAAAAAAAAGAAATTGTTATCATGTAATTTCTTTTTACATAAGTTGAAGGTTTAAAAAATGTATAACAAATGTTAATCAATTACCAAGGAGTAAAATTATTTATGAATGATTAGCTCATAAATATCTAAAATTTTTAAATGCATAGCAAAAAAATTTGATAATTTTTTGTAAAGAAATCAAAAGCTAAATATCTAAAATTGTTAAATGCATAGCAAAAATGAATTGTGATTTTAAGCGAATCTTATTACCCCAGCTCAGATGTAAGTCTCACATGAATGTCTATGAAAATATGTAAGTAAAAAAAATTCACAATAATAAAAAATTTAATGTGCGTTTGGGACAACTGTAAAAATTAAATTATTTGAATAATCGATTATTATATTTTTTTGTTATAATCGATTATAAGAAAAAAGTTTTATATTTAAATATATTAGTTGAAAAGTAATTTTAAATTAATTTATTTTATTTGAATGGTATAAAAATAATTATTTTTATATATTAAATTATTAAAATAGGTATATAATAATTTAAAAAATTATTTAATTAAAAATAAAATAATATTTATATATTACTATTAAGAATAATCTCAATAACATTTTAAGAAAATACTCAAATTTTATATTGTTGTCCAATAACTTTTTTTTATATAAAAGAGCTGTTGATATTTTGACTTTGAAATGCCAAATATGTTTCTTCTAAAAGCAACAACTTAAAAGATAAAAAGAAAAATTATTGATAGTAATTCAGGAATTCACTCCCTATCTGCTATCTTGACTAGTCAAAATCATGCAAAAATATGGTAATAAAAATAAAATTCTTACATGTCTATATATAGACATCTATATATATCATACGTCTCCTAATATAATTTCTTATTTATGTTACGATATGACTAATGATGCTTTATTTCATTTCAGATCCCTGTTATTGTACTTGGCTGTGAAGTTTGAGCATTAAATTTGATTAAAACTCTAGCATATAAACAAACATTTCCAGCTGAGAGAAGAAATTGATGTTGATGGGAAAAAAACTACCAACTTGTGGAGCTAGGAACCATCCATATACTCTCCCTCTCCCTCAATTTCTACTAGATAAACGGAATTAAACTTCAGTATTATTGTCTAACATGCAATACTTAATTAGCATCTTATATGCGATGATTATATATAGGGGCAGAAAACATGACAACGGAAATCAAACGGCGACAAGTGATGTCAGTCTCACACTAAATTGAAATAGAAAGTATAATATACATATATAAACATAACTTTGAAATGGACAAATTAACCTTAATGGAAACTTAACTGAAAAGTGAAAAGGAATGACTTGCACGTGTTAACTACAGATCCACTAAAGCCTTTCAGTCCTTCAATAGCTTGATTCAGGTACAATAATTTGTTTTGCTCACGTCATAGAAGGATGTTTTTAAAAAGAAGTTTATTTATGGGAAGAGGTGGTTATAGATAAGAGAGATTCTTAAATATGCACAAACTTTAAGCTTACAGGATTTATAGATAATGACAGTTGTCATGTAACTTGATGTGGAAAGATTCTTAAATAGTATCATAATAAGAGATTTTTTTGTTTTTATATCATTGATTATGCATTACATTAACTTAATTTTAAGAGTTATTATTATTTTTTATTTTAATTATTTTTTTAATAATATAATTAATGTGCATCACATATTTAATAGTACATAGTAAAAGAAATTTATTATTTGGGAATATCTAAGAATTTATTTCCTAATGTATAATATGATATTTAAAGTGAGTTGTTAAGTATTTATTAAAGATAAAATTTAGATAAATTTTTTAAGTATTTGTGGTATTATTCTCTAATAAAAATATGATATATATCTTATTCTTTTCAATAAAAATATAACATATATCTTAAGTTTTAGTCACTTAATCATAAATTTTTAAATTTTTATTGATGAATTATAAAAGAATGTACACATATTATATTTTTATTGAAAAAGCAGTAATCACAAGCATCAAAGAACTTTATCTAAATTTTGTCTATTTATTAATTAATGATTTCATAAAAAAATTAGTATTTGTGTCTGTTTGATTCTTATAATTGAATATGAAATTAGAGTTTAGAATTATAATTGAACCTTTTAATTTCAATTTTTATATTTTAAATGTCATTTAGAATTAGAATTGTAATTTTATAAACTAATTTCATGAAATTAAAAAATAATTAGTTAAATCTTTATCAATTCTTAACATATACTTTAAGAATTATCAATTTTATAGTTTAAAAATTAAACTCTCTTTTTTCTTTCTATATTTATTTATAAATAATTATATTTATTGAGATTTTATATTTATATAAAAAATTATTTTTATATTTATATAAAAATTATTATAATAGCTATGTATTTTTTTCTAAAATAATTCATGAAAAATTTCTTTACAAAAAAATGATTATTATATTATAAAAATATTATTGTATGAATATTTTTATTAATTTTAATTTTGTAACCTTTTTAATATTTTATATAATACTTTTAAATAATAAAATTATAATTAAATTTAAAATTATAATTTTTTATTATAATTTTTTGATAACCATAAATATAAATTTAAGATTTTAAATCAATTTTAATTTAAAATAATTAAAATCAAAATTAAAATTTTATATTTCAATTCTAATTTCAATATCTAAATGGGCTCAAAGTAATGCCTAGATAACTTACCTATAAAAATACCCAGTACCTTTTTATTGACGTTTTAAAATTATACCAATTATGGTAACCCTTATTAATGTGTATAGAAGAAATTAAATACATCAATTTATTTTTTTTGTAACAAAAAATTATTATTATTTTGGCTTAACTTGAGTGATTTAAAAGGAAAAAGTCTGAAAATAATGTGAGGATTCTTTCATATATTAAAAAAATTAATAGTAAAAGAAGAAAATAATGTTAATAAGATTTGCCTTAACTGTTATTATCAAATAATAATGTGGATTAAAAGTTTTGAGATTGATTTCTACTAATTGATGTCTTTCAGTGTAAATAGTGTATGGCTTAGAGGGCATGAACAGAACAATCACATTATATTAAGTAATGATATTTGGATAAATTTACATTAAAACACCTTTCATATTGTAATCCTCTTGTAACTTTGTATTTTTTTTTTTAACGAATTGCTTTTGTAATTTTGAACTTGAATTGGTGGTTACATAAAATCATTCTTAAAATGATAATTTTATGATTTGAATTCAACATTATAAGTAAAATTTGCTTGGAGTTACAATCCACTTCCAATGTAATTTACTACTTTTTACGTCTCTTGTAATTTTGTCTAAATGGTGCACATACATATATTAGGGGGAAAAAAGAGGAAATAAAAATTGGGGATGTCTATGTATCTTTTTGGAATTTTATTTTTAAAATAAATTTGTTTATAAAATAAATAAGTAAAACTATATTTATCTTAAATTTAATCTAAAATGTATCATAAAATGAATATATTATATTATTACTTTATAAATAATGTAAATTTTCTTTCATTCTCATTTATAATTATAAAGATTTGTTAAAAGGTGTACTTAGGACACACCTTAAAGATTGAAAATAATATTTATTACTTATTAATAATTACAAATTAAGTATTAATTTTTTCTGAGTTTTTAAAACAATAAAAACTTGTAATTTCATCTAATAATTTTTATTTTTTATTTCTTAACATTTATAATTTAAAAAAACCCTGAATATAATAAGATTTGAAAAAAGATGATTATACACATCTTTTGAAAGTATATATACAATTGACATTTTTTTTAAAATGTAAAATTTAATAAAATAATAATAATAAAAATAAATATAATAAATAATATTTAAAAAATTGTGAAAAAAAAGTATCTATGAATATCATAGAGATAAAGCGGTGACATCACATGAAAGAAGCTTGCCAACCCAAAACCCAAGGACACGGGAAAGAAACGCAAATACAGAGACGTGCTAATTTTCTAAACAATGTTACAAGACGTGTCATTCGCCGTTGACATAGCTAGCAGAATAATCCCCTCTCTGTTACTGTTTAGTCTGTTTCTTACTTTCTTCTTCTAGTTGTCTGTTTGCTTCCCCAATTCTGCATCGCCATTCACTTTTTTTCAATTTGAATTGGGTCGGCAATGCATTTTTATCCCAAAAGGGGAAAATAAAAAAACTAGATATAGCTGAATCGAGTTGGATCTGTTTCTTTCTATTTGTTATTATTTGTTTCAGTTGAATTGAATTGATGGATCTGAGAGGTTTAGTGTTAGTGGCGATATTAGTTGTGGAAATTTGTTTGACTGCGAATGGGAATCCGGTGTTCCCGGTGAAGCGTCGGAAAGGGAAAACGAGTTTAAGTTCAATCAAAGCTCATGATGCCCGTCGTCGAGGTAGATTTCTTTCTGCCGTCGATCTCAACCTTGGCGGCAATGGTCAACCTACTGATACTGGGTTCGTGTTTTTTCTTTTTTTTTTCCTTTTTAATTTAATTTTGAATTATGAGCCATGAATTATGAATTATGAATAAAGAAACAAGATGCTTATGTATGTTGTTTATTTGGGTTAGGCTGTATTTTACAAAACTTGGACTTGGCTCTCCTCCAAAGGATTACTATGTGCAAGTTGATACAGGGAGTGACATTCTCTGGGTAAATTGTGTTGACTGCTCTAGATGTCCCAAGAAAAGTGATATTGGTGTATGTATCTATACTCTGAGTTATGTTGATCCCTTATGTTATAATCTCAGCTTATTGAATTACTTTTTCCTATTTTCATTATTGTTACATACAGATTGAATTGACTCTCTATGACCCAAAGGACTCAAAAACTTCAGAGTCGGTTTCTTGTGACCAAGAGTTTTGCTCTTCCACATACAATGGTCCAATTCCTGGTTGCAAGTCTGAAATTCCCTGTCCATACAGCATAACTTACGGGGATGGAAGTGCGACTACTGGATACTATGTCCAGGATTATCTTACTTTTAACCGCGTCGATGGCAATCTTCATACTGCACCACAAAATAGCAGCATCATTTTTGGGTGAGAATAATTTCTAATACTTCACATTATATTATAGTCATATATTATTGATTTCTGGCAACGGTTGTCAGGTCAATCAGGTCTGCTGTCAATGTTGTTGAATTGGATTAATGGTTCTTATTCATGCTTCTCATAACAGAATCATCTTGGTTAACAAAATTTTCATCCTCTTTCGAGTTCATTGTTTTATGTTATGTGAATACTTTCCATTCAAGTAGGGTACTTTCCATTCAAGTAGGGAATTTCAGTGTGTTATTTTTATTTAGAAATATTTAGCTTCCTAGATTGCTAAAGAATTAAAGAAAAAGGTTGCCATTGTATTATTTTTCCCGGTTTAATATCTCCCTGCGTATTCTCTTGCTGACAGGTGTGGTGCTGTACAATCTGGGACATTGGGTTCATCTTCTGAAGAAGCCCTTGATGGAATAATTGGTTTTGGACAAGCTAATTCTTCTGTGCTTTCACAGCTTGCGGCATCTGGAAAGGTTAAAAAAATATTTTCACACTGCCTTGACAATGTCAGTGGTGGTGGAATATTTGCCATAGGGGAAGTGGTGGAACCAAAAGTCAGTACAACTCCATTGGTACCGAAAATGTATGTGCAGTAACTTAGCCTTTTGTTCCCATGCCATGATATTGGTTAATGGTTATCATATAAATCCAAGGGTAAATTCAGCAGCAATACTAAAATTATCGATAATAAAAATATCTTCATATAACCTCATTTCATGTTCACAAAATTGTTTGTTGGCTGGGTTGTTCTGCAATTGAAGTAGAGAGCAGCACTTAATATTAGTTGTAGACCGGAAGTTTGCTAGAGTCCTGGATCTACATGCTTTCCCCCCCCCCCCCCCCCCATTTGGACAAGTATACAAGATTCAAGCATTTAATGGAATAAGTTTATTTTACTATTTGAATGATTCAGAAAATGAAGTAATCAACCTTTTTTTAAAATGAAAATATTGTAAATTTTTTATATTAGAGGATCAAAGGAATAAAGAATTCATACATAGCATCTCTAATGGATTTTCATTTGTATATTACCATCTAATATATTGTTTTACATCAATGTCATTATTGTACGTGTCTTAAGCTATAAGCTAATCAACCTTTTCATGTTTCTTCTTTTCTATTTTTGCCCCTTATAGGATGTTGTTGGGATTATTTTAATTTTAAAACTGTAAAAATAAGTTGGCATATATGAAATTTCATCTCACTCTCTCTAGTATTCATATGTATGATAACTCCTTTTGTTTCTGCGGTCCACTAGAAGGGAAAATAAGTCCTTATGATGTATTTTACATCCAGTTCAGGTCTTGGGATTGGAATTATGCCATAACTGTAGTCTGTTGACTATTATAGGGCACACTACAATGTGGTTTTGAAGGATATTGAGGTCGATGGGGATGTTCTACAGCTTCCCACAGATATATTTGATTCTGGAAATGGGAAGGGAACAGTAATAGATAGTGGAACAACCTTGGCTTATCTACCAAGCATGGTTTATGACCAACTAATTGCAAAGGTAAGTGTATTTTTGAAGATTAATTGAATAAATATTTCCACTTGAGTACTTATGATTGTTCTTTATGATAGGTTTTGGCTCAGCAGCGTGGAATGAAATTATATCTTGTTGACCAACAATTTACTTGTTTTCAGTATACTGGAAAGTACGATACTTATCTTTGTGACTTTCTTTTATTGGAATTTTACATTTGTCTGTTATATTGGAATTAGTATTGTTTGCTAATATTAAGGTGTCATGTCCTATTTGTTTGATTGTTGTTATTTTTTAGTTGACTTAGCATATCACATAATATATCAGAGATGTTAAGATTTATTGTCTTGGTTGTTTAGCCCATTGGGTATGGTGACAACATCAGATTGTCATTTAAATATATCTTCACAAATATCCTTGCTATTGCTGTTTTGATAATATTAGTTATAGAATTAATTTGTGCACTTGAGCAAGGATGGAGCTTTGGCATAAATCGATTGTTGACTTTTGTTAGATATAAAACTATTCATAAGCCTTCACCTAATGGCTTAATTTGGGAGAGTTGGTGATTGACATGGTATCAGAACCTCTCTGACCAAGTGGTCAAGAGTTCGATCTTTGTCGCTCCCATTCCTCTAATGAAAAAAGTTGAATTTCAGCACAAGGTAGGGTGGAGCTGTGCATCGTCCACACTTTGAGCCCAAAGACATTGTTGGTGATTGACAACTTTAAAATTACTAATAGCTTCTTGATGAAGTGAAAGTATCGGATCCTCTCTGTACTCTGTTAAACAGACAAAATGTATGCTGATCCCCTTTCTCAGTCTCTTTCGTTTTCTTTTTGGACTGTTGTTTTACTTTGTCCTTTTTCCTTAGTTTGTGAAGGGAGCTGTTGAGTGGGTTGGATGGTTGTCAACAAATAATCTCATACGGTATTACCCAAAAAAGAAAAAAAAATCTCATATATGGTTATTTTAACTAGCCTACAAGTATATAAACTTTTTGTCGCTACATATACAAAAGAATTGTTTGTTAAAGATGGTCTTCTTTTTAAATAGTAACTGTGTATGAATTTTTCAAATGATATTTTGGTAATTAAAATGCATTTTACTTTTGGAGAGTTAAATTTCATCAGTTCAAGAAGGCAACAAGTGCACTTTTAATTGTCTGGCATGTGCAACCCTTAACTTGTTGGCCATTGTAATCTTGCAGTGTTGACGGTGGATTTCCGGTTGTCAAGTTTCATTTTGAGGATTCTCTTTCTCTGACAGTTTATCCTCACGACTACCTGTTCAAGTTTAAAGTGAGTAGGAACGTTGTTATTCATTGTATATGTACCCAGCTTCTGATTTGAGAAGCTTTGTGGATGCTAGATACTCAAATAGTAAAATGACAATTTTTTTTCTTTTTATGGCTATAATCTTAAGTTTAACCTGTTATCTGAACTGATTTCTCCCTCTCCGAAATGTACTTGGGTTGGGTATTCTATGTGTTTTATCATACATGCTTATTAAATGCCATATATAATCTCTTTTGAAACTGTGTAATTGTAAATTAAAGGGTCTGATTATCTTTTTTCTGTTCACTGTTGACTAAAATGATGGTTAAATTGCCATCTGGAGAATTTTACTCTTATATATTTTTTAATTTATGCGATTTTTTATTTAGAATACCTCAATTTGATAAATTTGTTACTGGTATTCAATTATGGTGTTTCTTGATATTATTTTGTCCTCAACTGTCCCACAGGAGGATATCTGGTGTATTGGCTGGCAGAAAAGTGTGGCACAAACTAAGAATGGAAGGGACATGACCCTTCTTGGAGGTACAGTTTAGAATTAAACATCACTCATAAATTAATCCAGTGACTTCTTACTTAATATTAAGTATAGAAGGCACAATTTCTGCATTAAGTCCCCATTGCGTCTGTTTCTGATTGTTAAGATATTAGGGTTGTTAGGTTATTGGTCTTATTGTT
Source organism: Ormosia semicastrata (assembly GCA_029884595.1). NCBI lineage: Eukaryota > Viridiplantae > Streptophyta > Magnoliopsida > Fabales > Fabaceae > Ormosia > Ormosia semicastrata. Next base: position 43,502,585 of record JAQQTO010000059.1, read on the forward strand.
AGTGTGCTTGGACTTGTACTAGTGGTACTAGTACTTGACCTAATTATTAGTATAATAAGGAGTATTAGGTTAAGGTATTGTATCACATCCTATCAATAATAAATAATATATTGTGTTATTACTGTTAGCCGTGGTTCCTCTTTTCTTTCTGCCCTGGCCCTAAACCTATAATTCCAACACTGATATATGTTTGTCTTATAGCCTTTAAGCTATTCAGCTATATATGTTGCTTATATTTGGACCTTCGCCTTGTAACTTTTCTGCTGTGTGTGTGTCTGACTGATGCTAGTTTTATTCCTTTTGGAAATGTGCTAACTATTTTTGTTTGTCAATATCATTTATTAACTTTGAATTATTTCCGATTGCAGATTTGGTGCTATCGAACAAACTAGTCGTATATGATCTTGAAAATATGACCATTGGATGGACTGACTACAATTGTGAGTACCAAGTAGCCTTTCATAATTTTTTGTTTCCTACTTTGTTGTATGGTTTAATCTAACCCCGCTTATATATTAATATATTGAATGTATAATTCAAGGTTGCGTCAAGTTCGTATCACCTTAAATCATTTCTTTTTAGTACTCTTTAATTTGAATCAATTTCATCCTTCCTTGCCCCATATCTACTTCTGCCTGAAATGTTTTTGAGATTTATGTTTTAGAAACAGTAAGAAAGGTTAATTTAAGAGAGCTTGACCAAAAGAGGCTTAATTTGTTGTAGGTATCTTATCCATATAACTCTTATGGTTAATTCTATTGGCTTTAAGGGTTAAGTTTGTTGATATTGATGTATGCTTGAATGACTTTCTTAGCCTTGTGTCGTTGTTTCTTTAGGCTCTTCCAGCATTAAAGTGAAGGATGAAACGACTGGAATAATACATACAGTGGCTGCACACAATATTTCTTCAGCTTCTACCTTTTTAATTGGAAGAATATTGACAATCTTTTTGTTGCTAACTGCCATGCTAAACAGTTTAATTAACTAGGTTTTGATGCATGAGGGATGGCATTCATTTGATTTTGTTGTACCATAATTCATTGAATGATAAAAGTGTGCAGTGTGCTTGATTCGGTATAACTTAACCATTTATCGTATAGATAGGGTTGAGAAAGGGGGGCATGTACCAAAGAAAAAAAGAGTTGAAAAAGGGGCTAATTTTTATAGTTTTTTTCAATAACTTTTTCGTGTGCTATTTTTTAAATGAAGAAGGTATATGGTTGATTTTTTTTTTTTTTTGGGGTACAACATGATTGATTTTCTAATGAATGCATTGTCATGCCTTTACTTTTTATGATGATGAATATTGCTATTCATACAAAAGTTAGTTAGAAAATATATATTTTCTTGAAGCATTGTAGCAATCTGCTATGTCATATTCAAATGTGCAGTCCACTAATGTTAGCTTAGTGTACCTCAATTACCTCTAAAAGTATAAGATGCATTTAGTATTTGTAATCACATTTTAGAATAGAATAATCATAATTTGTAAGTCGGATAGGATGTTGGACAATAATTCTATTGGAAAGCTCTGAAAGTGAAACCCCTTCAATAGATCCTGTCCTTACAAGCTAGGTTAAGCCTAAAGTGTAGGCGTGGCATTTGGGCGGGCTGACATACCTGCTGGTTGTATTTAGAAATATTAAAATTGGACATGTGCAACTCAAGAAAGTGATGACTTAAGAAGCGATAATCATGTTCTTTCTTTTGTTCTATTTCATGTCAAGAGGCTAATTTGAGCTGGCTCTGCCTCATCGTGACTTGTTTGAGTTTGAACATTAAGGAATTCAACTATCTATCTCTTGTTGAAAAGAATATCAAACACCGAAAATATTTTTGGTTTTATAACAAAATCACATTGTCCTTTGTGGTATAAGAACTAAAAAGAACCAGCACCATGAAAGGAGAAAGTCCTAAGAGAAACATCTGAATTTATCGTAGCGCAGCGAGAATGTATTTGCTTATAACCCTGTGAAAACTCGAGCTAATAATCGCAGTTATGATGATAAATGGTAAATAGAGAATATAAATTAAGATGGTAACAAAGCAGGCTTTACGACAAAGTTGTTCTCAGAATTCAGTATATCTATCAGGCACCTTTTTAATTAATGAGTTTCTTAATTTGAATCAAATTAAGTTCTTTTTAATTAATTAACCGATTCCTAGACGACAAAGATCAAGAAGATATACTGAAAGGCTGCTATATATATCTATGGTATATGGTGTAGAAGTTGAATTTGGCACCCGGAGTAGGGAGAAGTTCTTCTATTTATGCTCATAGAGAAAGAAATTTTCCTCTTTCAGAAGCATACTAACCATTAAATTTTTATGGTTTGTAATAAGTGTATGGGTCCTATTCAAACATCCCAGGCTGGTTATGCTCCCGGAGGAATTCTTCTTCAAAGAGCATATACGAATTTTTCCAAAGTAGGATATGTGTGTATGTGGATAGGGCGAGGGTACATGGCTGTAGATAAGGTTTCGTGAAACCGCAACAGCGGCTTTGAAGTTTGAAGTTGAAAGAATTGTGTGGTAGTGGAATGAACTGGTGTACCACACTTCACCACATTTGGCAGGAATTAGATAAACAACTCAACGGCCTCACTCCACCTACGGTGCTCCCCTTAAATATTTAAAAAACATAAACTTTTGTCTCTTTTAAATATTATATTATTATCTTAATGAATTGAAAAAAGATTATCATATATTTCTTTTAAGAGTATATGTGCTGTTGACACTATTTTTAAAAATATTAAATTTAATGAAAAAAATAATTAAAAAATAAATATAATTAATAATATCGAAAAGAATATTAAAAAAGGTGTGCATTAGTAAAAATATCATAAATGTAATGAATTTTATATGAAAATTGAAAAGTAGTGGAGGGAGAGGAAGGGCCACCAACGCGCATTTCATTGGTATCAACGCCCTCATTATTTGCCACTAAATGCTTTGGCGTCATGCCACTATTTTTGCACTTAATAATAAAGTGCCCTTTTGTCTCATAAGTCATACGCTCCACAAGGCAGTATGCAGCGAGCAATGGGGAGCAGGAAGACAAAAATTCAAATATCTTTGCCAGAATACAAAAATTGATTGATATGGAGCGCCAGCGTCAAATTCCATTTCATGAAGGATACAAAGTAATGATACACGTACATGAATATGTATCATCTTCCATCAATGTAGATTTTACTATCTAATTTCATCTAACTCCATTAGAATTTTAGCATACTTTATATTTTAATTTTGTCATCTCATACTTGATGTGAGGCAATATAGGATAGCGATGATATGCAAGAAGCATTTTGTGGATACCCGTGTTTGATGCATAGTGTAACCGGTCCCCCCAATGTACAGTCACATATCTTTGGACATAATACCACAATTTTTAAATTAATAAAAGATGCTCTACCTAGCTTAATTCCCCTTCCTCCTTTGTTTCTGTCAATAATCCTCCAAGTTGTACCTTTTTGACCCAAATTTTGTTTTGTTTTGCGTTCTTGTTCTTTTGCATCTTAGTTATTACCTTTCTTCGAATTCCATCCTCTCTTCCTCACCTTTCCTATTCATAAAATTCAATTAAATGATTGAATACTTCTCTACTACTCAATAATGAAACTTGTTATACATCTTATATACATATACCAATAAAGATTCGGTGATGATTCTTATAAAATAAACAAATAAATTTATATCAATTATTAATAATTAATATAAACTTATTTATTTATTTTATAAGAATTTTACTTTAAAAAATCTTTTTCTGTACATATACATATACACACACATATATATATATATCCATGTTTCGTCAATCATCTATCTCGCAGCCACGGAGACGGAGTAAGAGGGGAATGGGGATGGCCAACCACAACTTACTACTGTGCTTCGCTCTGTCACTCTGCATGATTTTGGGTCCTTGGATCTTTATTGAAGCTGTCCCTCCAGCCTCTCTTATCACTCAAATCCCTGGCTTTGACGCCACTTTCCCATCCAAGCACTACTCCGGGTATGCAGTACACTATTTTTTATTTTTTATTTTTACAAATGATTCACGAATTCGAAATTCATCTTAATTGTCAAAGTACCCAAATTATAATGTACTTCCTTTTTCTTTTATTTCACCATCTTCAATAATATTTATAATATATATCAATTCATGAGTTCATAAGATAATTATGACCCCACAAAAAGTAAAAAGAGGTTAATTATTGAGTTCAGATATATAAGCGTAGATGGAAATGGTGAGAGTGGGAAGAACCTATTCTACTACTTCGTAAGTTCCGAAAGAAATCCAGGGAAGGATCCAGTTGTTCTATGGTTGAATGGGGGACCTGGGTGCTCCAGCTTTGATGGCTTCGTTTATGAGCATGGTATGCTCCTGTGCTATTCTATCAATTATCAATTATCAATTATCAATTATATTTTACTAATTAGACTACCTTATGTTGATCCGTGTTATCTTCTAATTACAATTAAAATTATTATTTTTTTCCCGCTTAAAACTAGTTTCCTTCAATTAGTTCCTACTCGCTGACTGCACCGTTACGATCTGTGACTTTCGTTAACAAATATGAATTTGTAACTTCTGTTAGTTTGGCGTGTCTGATCAAGGACAAGGCCAAATGGCCTTGTCAAGTTTTTGCCGAATGGCCTTTTGTTTTTATATCTATTTTTTTTCTTTTGTTTTTTCATATGTCTTTCCTTATTTTAATTTTTTTAAAAGTTTTATCTGAATTTAACATATCACAAAATTAAAATTATGTTTAGTCCATCACATAGCTAAAGGGTAAGAGATAAAAGAAGATTGACTTGAGATTAAAATATTTTGGTCGAAATATATATTTTTTAAAAATATATATTGCTATCACATATAATTGATGATTCATAAATTTAATCTAAATGTGATGAAGAGATGTTGAATTTTAAGGGCCACAATTTTATTTTTTTTTTTCTAAGAATTCCTCTACTCCTCTTTTTCAATGCTTGATCGTATTGAAGGCAAAAAAATAAAAGGTAGAGCATGAATGCTCAACTAAAATTTGAAGTTAAAACATGTTCGTAAGTAATTTAGATTTATTGATTATTTATAATAGTTTACAATATGTTTTTTTTTTGGACAAGTACAATATGTTTGTTAGAAACTTTACTGTTTAGAAAATTCTTTATCGTCTTAAGGATTTGTTTATAATTTATTTGTTTTATAATTTTAGCAATAATCTAGGTTAATGTTTTTATAATCAGTTAATATTTTATGTTAAGATGATTCTACAAAGTATTTTTTTTAAAAGATAGAAACTTCTATGTATAGACATATGAGTAATTTAGTTTTACATTTTTCATTGTTAATTTAAAGAAGAATTATTATGTTCTACAAACAAAATTGTTTAAGACAAATTATACGAATCAAAATTATATTAACAAAATTATAAAGAAACAAAAATATATCAAATATAATGAGATAAAAAAAATTAAAATTGAAATATCTGTAAAATTCACGGACGCATATTCTCGTATTCTATATATGTCGCTCTCATCAAATTTAATCTTTAACTGTAGTTTCGGCATGATGGACATAGCATAATTATAGCCAGCCCCACTCATTCGCCTTTCGTTGATTATGTTTCTCTTCTCTGTCCACATGTTACTCACTGTTTTTCTTTTTCTGACGACCGCCATCTCTATTGACTTAGAAGAAATAGAAAGTAGAAACTAGAAACCAATTTTAAAGTCGCTACTTGCTTTATTATTTTTTTTTTATTGACCATTACTTGCTTTAGTTAATACTACTTAATTTTTTACATCAATTTTTCATTACGTATATACAGAGAGAAAATACATCTGGCAACAATAAGCCTGTAATATAAGGCTTTTAGATTGTTCACTCAGTTGCTTCCTTACTTTGAAAAGAAAAAAAAAGTGTATGTGAAATGGGAATAATGCATGCAGGGCCATTCAACTTTAAGGCAGCTAAAACGGAAGGGAATCTGCCCACTTTACATATCAATCCGTACAGCTGGTCTAAGGTTAAGAATCACTCCCGCAAATCATCAATATTAATTTACGATATGAATATTTATTATAATTTTATACCTGCTTTTATTGTTAGATTACATTGAGATCAATCTGAAGAAATTTTTGAGTATTCATCCCTATATAATTTAATGATTATGTCATTATTTACAGATAAAATCATGTGTTTAGACTTTCTCTTAATTAACCTACTGCAGTTAGTTTTTTTATTTATTTATTTTTCAATTTTTTTGTTGTTTATTTTTTTTTTATTTTGTGCATTTTTGACCTTTTGTGTTTGGAATTTGGAGTAAATGAATGAGTTCATATGATGTCTAGCTGACTTACCTCGGATATTCCTTAATTAATTTTATGCTGTGCTTTGATGTCAGTCATTGGTATTACCTGCTCTTGCACACACACGTATATGTACGACTTGACCATTGACATTTTTTAATTGCTTTTATTCTCCTTTCTTTATTTATTTATTCAGCCGTACACATGCATGTGAAAGATAAATTATTATTTTATACTTTAAAAAAAAATATAAGTACTATTTATGTTTTTTAAGAAATATAATTAAGTGAAAGAAAATAATAAAATATATATAATAAATAATATTAAATAAAATATAAAGAAAGATATATAGATGTAGAGTTGCATTCGAAATGGTCGAAGTTAGACGATCTTTCTCTTTTGTTAGACCCCTCCCCTTCTTAAATTTTACTTGTACGTCTTAGTTTTCTTAACCCACGTCTATCAACCCGAGAAACACATTAAAAAAAAGAACCTCCTTAGTAATTTATTTAATGAACAATTAATATTTTAATTATTCAGCAAATACATTATTTGTTTTATCCACCTTTATATTTTAAAACTGAGTACTCATAGTAAGTAATTTATCTTTAGATATTCTTTCTTTCTTTAAACTATATATTTTTTTCTCTCTCAAAGTAATAAAATGTATTTAATTATTCTTTCTTTTAACTAGTCATATTAATTTTTTAGTAAAAAAATCAATTTTACTTCTTGCCAACATACAAAATTTGTTGTCCATCAAGCCATTCGTTTTTTGTCCCCACATTTCCTTCTTCATATGCATTGCATTATTATCTCTCTTTTTTTTTTTCTATTAGTTTTCAAGACAATTAATTCTATATCAATCAATTCTCTATTTTTTGAGTAATTTACTTAATCAAATAGGAAATTTTCATGAATAACTTTGAGAAAAATTAATACGTACAATACTTTTATACATGGTTGGACTAATCTATTTTTTTTTGTTGCTCTATTACTTTAATATAAAATATTAACAATTTAAAAGTTTAAATTTATAACATGTTACATAAGTATAACATATTAAAAATTAAGTTTCTAATTATATTATAAACAAAGATTAAAACTTTAAGTATGCTTTTAAAAAATTACAAATTATTAAGTATACTTTTAAAAATTACTTTTTACCAATTGCGTTAACCTTTGTATTGATTTTAAGTTACATTTAATTCAATTTAATAAATTTACATTTTATTTAAAAATAAATACATTTAATGCTCTTAAAATGTGTATTTATGGTACATGTTAACATGACCTTATTTCAGGTTTCCAACATTATTTATTTGGATTCACCCACCGGGGTTGGCCTGTCTTACTCCAAGAACTTGAGCAATTACATTACGGGGGACCTACAAACTGCGTCTGATACACATGCTTTCCTCTTAAAGGTAATTCCAATATATATATATATATATATATATATGATTTTTCATTTGAATTTGAAGTAATATAATAGGATCAAATTAACCCAAGAGTAGGTACTATGTACCATTCTATTCGAAATATTTATACACGTCTATGATAAATATACAAGAGAAAACATCGTGTAAGTAAATAAATAACGAATATAACATATGTTTTTGTTTTTGACAGTGGTTTGAGCAATTCCCTGAATTCCTTGATAATCCATTTTATATTTCTGGGGAGTCTTATGCTGGAATATATGTGCCCACTCTAGCTTATGAAGTCGTCAAAGGTATCAATATTATTATTATCAGTCATATATTTGGGTTTTGATTTAGTTCCAAAACTTGCTCTACATTTTATTTATATAGAAGATCATTGGTTTGGGATGATATTACAACATAAATTATTTGTATACCATACCAGGAATCAGGGGTGGTACTAAGCCCGCGATCAATTTTAAGGTATATAAAATCTAGCAAAATTTACTTTAAATTAATTTGGCAAGTATTGACTTAATGGCAAGTCGTTGTTCAGTAAGCATAGAAAATTATATTTAGACTTTTCTTTCGTGTGTAGGGTTACATGGTTGGAAATGGTGTCACGGACGGAACATATGACGGCAATGCTCTTATCCCATTTGTGCATGGGATGGGCCTCATATCCGACAATATCTATGAGGTTACTATAAATAAATATTGTTTTTTTGCTAAGTACAACTTTTTTTTTGGGGAATAAACTACAACTTTAGTTAATTTGTATTCATAATTTGGATACTATATTATTAATTACATGTACTTTAATCTATAATAATTAACTGATTTTCAGGAGGTAGAAGCTTCTTGCAAAGGACAGTACTACAATTTTGATTCTGAAGATGATAATAATAATACGTGCTCCAAGAACGTCCAAAAAGTTTACAAGGTGAGATGAATGGCAACATGCATCAAGCATCATCCATGGTTTTTCAATTTTTATTTTTATTTTAACAAACAAGTGATATATATTAATATGAAATGTGAATATGATGGGTGGTATATCAGGCTATTGATGGGCTTAACGTGTACAATATACTAGAACCATGTTACCATGACCCTGCTGCTGCAGCTGCCAAAGAAAATGGAAGCTTGCCATTGAGTTTCCAGCAATTGGGGGCAACCGATAAGTCTCTCCCTGTGAGAAAGAGGATGTTTGGTCGAGCTTGGCCATTTCGAGCACCAGTCAAAGACGGCCCCGTTCCATTATGGCCCCAATTGGCTGAAACTAGGCATGTCACCTGTGTTGTAAGTTACTCATCAATCATCTCCATGCATCTACATTTACAATGCCAATTTTTCTTCAATAAGCATGTTCGTATCTTAGGCACAATTACAATGAGATATTGTGAGTGTGCCTAAGTTAGGTTTGTATGTACTTATATAGGAATATATCCTGTATAATGCTTGTAATTAGTGTCCTAACAGAAATGACTAGTCCAAGAATTCGTTACTGCCGTAACCAAAAAAATTAAATAAATAAATAAAATTTCTAATTTTAGTTATTGATGACGTGACAATAACATGATGAGCTAAGCTAGTAATTAACATAAGACAATATGAAATGATATAATTCTAGATGTTTGATTTGGCAAAGAGCAGAATGATGAAGTAGCAAGTTCATGGCTAAACAACGAAGAAGTGAGGAAAGCCATTCATGCTGCGCAGGTAAATAATTATTATTTTATTATTATTAAGATTTAATTAAGGTGATAATGAATGGCTTAATTAATTAACCACAGGAAAGTGTGGCGGGTCCATGGGAAATATGCACTGGAAGGATACAATACAGTCACAATGCTGGAAGCATGATTCCTTACCACAAGAACCTAACCATGCTGGGCTATCGAGCACTTATTTTCAGGTGTCAATTAACCACAACTACAAGTAGCTGCGTGCTTGAATTTGAATAATGTTGGATCTTAATTACTTTTGTTGATGGAATATGAATATCTTGTTTAATTTCTTTTTCATTAATTAATTCATCCGTTCATGTATATATGATCATGGGTCATGGGCAGTGGCGACCATGATATGTGCGTGCCATTTACCGGAAGTGAGGCGTGGACTCGATCACTGGGATATAAGATTGTGGATGCATGGAGGCCCTGGATCTCTAATGACCAAGTTGCTGGGTACGTTAATGCTCTCTCTCTTAATTCCTACCTACCTAGCTACCTAATACTAAATACATGTGGTCGATATATATAATATGTTGGACATAACATATATAACAAACTTTGTGCTTTTTCATTTGCTGCAGGTACTTGCAAGCATACAATAACAACCTTATCTTCCTCACTGTCAAGGTGAATCATAAAATATACTATACTACACTAACATTAATATATATCCCATTCAACTTAATTATCACATCTCAAGTTAACTTTCAGAAATTAATTGATGTCATAATATTTTTCACTGATTTGGGGTTGGTACCTACCGGAATGGTGCAGGGAGCTGGACACACTGTCCCTGAATATAAGCCGCGAGAGGCACTGGATTTTTATAGCCGATGGTTGGAAGGAAAACCAATATAATTAATAATTAATTAATACGTCAATTATTTTATTTTGTAGTTGTAGTTGTAGTGTGTACAATAATAAATAAACATGTATAGTTGGAATTGTACATGGGCATACAATACAAGCAAGTAACTCTCCCCAACGATCGAAACCGGCAGATTCGTGGGTTCCGTTACTGTCCTGTCCATAGATGCTTTGCATTTCAAGAAAATGGAAGGCTTGGCTTGGGATTGAATTTGACACATAACGCCATTACAATTTAGGTTAAATATGCCAACTCTCTTCTGCATGTTTTAAATTATTTTGATATGTTAAGTTGAATACTTTTATCTTTTCAATATTTTCCGATTAATAACAAGATTCTCCCATGAGGTAGAATAACTAAATTGATTATTTCAGTGCTTATAAAATTGATTTTTCCTTAAAATACTTCACTTAATAATGCCTAGTGAATAATGATATGATAGGTCACCATGGTCACCACTCAATGAGGAAAAATAATATAGTAAACAACTACTATATTTTTTTAGTAGAAATGCTCATGACTCGATCCGACTTCATTCTAAATTAATTTGATAGGATTAAGTTCTTAAAATTAGATCTAATGTAATTTTTGAGTCGAATTTGAGTTATACTTTAAGTCAGTTTAACATGATCTAATATTACCAATTATATTAAAATTATAATTTTGTAAAAATTAATAATAAATTATAAGATTTCTTGACTTAAATTAATATTTTTTATATTGATATAATTTATTTTAAAATATATATTATAAAAATCCCATAATTTTTGTTTCACTTTTAAAATTTTATAACTTAACTATACATAATATTTAAATTTATAAATTTCATCTAAATATCGAATTGACCCGATCCTTGCTCGATTACTAATCGGGTTAAGATTAAGTTAGGTCGAATTTAACTAATTACTAATTGAGTCAAGATTGAGTTGAGTGTTAAACTTAGCCCGTGGACACCCACGTTCCCTAAGTACGAGCGCGGCTCCTCTGAAGTAATAAATTTATTTCAAAGGCAAAAGTAACCACATTTACACATTTCAAATTTTTTATGAGTGAAATATTGACACATAATGAAAAGCAGTAACAAACGAAAGTTACCGTCTGAAGTTGAAAAAATCTAGATATAAATATTATTAAATTATTAAATTAATAAATAAATAACAAAACTTGACTTTTAAACCTTAAAAGATGCATAGGAAAGACGAAAGGGAAGTTAACGGTATCAAGTTGCAAACATGTGATGATAAATATTATTAAACTAATAAATAAATAATAAAATATTATTTTAAATATGGAAAAGTGTACATCGATAACGTAGCTACAAAACAAGGAAGAGAATGGAGTTTCTCCTTTGCTATTGCTCTCCATTTTCGCTGAACTAATTTTGGTCATGGATGAACAATTACTCCATGATAGATTATGCTACTGGTTCTTTGCAACCATGGCTACCTAAAACCCCTTCTTTCATTTCTTGAAGTTGTCAAGCTGTGGAATGAGTTACTAACATTGATGGATCAGTCCTTCATTCTTTTCAAGCTGATTGTGACAAATTAGTCCGAGATGCTACCGAAGCTTTTCTGAGTGGTTTCGCATCCAACCTTGGATGCACTTCGATTACTGGGTGGTTTTGCCCCTTCCCTCATTTCACGATCAATCTTGCTTGCTAGGGTCACTGCCTTAACTTCGGCACCCTATTTCTTAATGATCCTTCACTATGTATTGCAACCATTCTTAGAGATGCTACTGTTGGTCTTTTCATTCCTAGATTAGTTAAAATGTGACAAAATTACTTATGTCCACTTATTATTCGATAGAATGCCTAAGAAGGGAGTGATTGTTTGGGAAAATGCTTATAATTGGTAATACTCATTGAATGGTATCATGGATTCACGTCACAAGCCGTTGAAACTTGTTATAGTGACTATGACTGTGTGAGATAGAAAAACTTTGGCAAAATTATATCTAGAGCACTTGGTTTATGCTTGTGGCAAAGGAGACAATGTCATGTCTGCACAATAACTATTTGGTACAATGCCAGAGAAGAGTTTCATATGTCATTCTTGACTAGGAATGAATGATTATTAAAGCATTTGCTAGATTCATTGTGTAATGTTAATGAATTGGTTATTCAAGGGATAAGCATTCCTATGTAAAACTTGAGTGATAGGAAAGTGTAAAGTTGTGAGTTGCATGGTGCGTAGTAAGTTTATTGAGTTGTAAACAAAATGCATTTGAACACAATGCTTGTTCAGTTTTTTTTTTTGGCTGTTGCAATATTTACCTTGATAATAATTAAATCGCGTATTTTATGAGTTTGAACCTTTGCTGGAAAAAAATTTATGCGAGCAGTCTAATATTATTAATATATCATGTAGCTTTTGATTTTTAGAGTTAATTAATATAAAACCAAAACTCATATATCATATAAAAGCAAATGTATAGTAAATTTAAAACATATACAATTACTAAGTTTTGCAACAAATGTGTAGGCTTTTGTGGTTGTAAGCTACCAAAAATGACTCAAATAACCACATAAAAGATTCTGCTGTCTCATCATACAAAAGTGTAGCTCTAAATATTCTAGTTTCTCGATAATGATTAAATCCACAAAAAACATCAAGTGGTCTACTATTTTTATTTGTGCAATATGTGGTATCAAAAATGATTACATCACCAAATATAACATAGTCAATGGCCATTCTTGCATTAGCCCAAAATATATTTTTTATTTTTTCCACATTATCTAATTGCATAGCATATTGAAATGAGGGATTACCTTGTAATTGGCATTGAAAGTACCTTAACAAGCTTCCAGCTTCTCCATAAGCTAACTCTCTCTTTCGTTTGTTTCAAAAATAATTCTTTTAATCTTGTTTGGTGTATCCAAGGACATCTTTCTCACCTGCTTGCTTACTAATTAGCTCATGTATTTCCTTCGGCCTTATACCAGAGTCATTTGCTAAATCTATTTGCAAAACTTGCACTTCTGATATCTTTCTTTGTGAATGCATCATATGGCTAGTTTTTGTAATTTGCAAAATATGATTGTGATTCAACTCAACATCATAAACTGCATACTTCCCTATTTATCGAACTAACTTAAGTGTCATTCTTACTTGACAATCTGTTTTTGTTCTTGTACAAGAAATTTTAGTTAAATGGTCTCGCTTGTCTTGTCTTCGATGACCTTTCCTTTGCACAAACAAGCCTAAAGCTGTTCACACAATTATATGTTCGAATTTTATTTGCATACAATTGTGAAATATCAAAACTAGTCATTCCATCATAATTTGTCCAAAACTCTCGAGCTTGGTGCATTGTATCAAACTCCATGCCTAATTTGGGTATTTTTTCTTCAACAATTGATTTAATCAAAGCAAAAATAAAATGTTTTATTACTATTGTCAAAACCATAAAAATAAAAGAACCGTTTCAAATCCAACCATTAAGAATAAATTGTAAAAAAAATATAAAAATATCAATAAATAGAACTTTCTACAATGTGAACATACTTTATACATATACTCACACTAGACATATGAAACTTTATGAAAATAAGCCAATAATTATAAAAAAAAAATTATTTGTCTCTTTAAAATCGAATGTGACAAACTAACCTACAACAAAAAGAGAACTACAGATTACACTGCTAACTTAATTAAATTTTTTCAATATCTTAAATTAGCCATGGATGATTCACTAAGGTAATAATGTTTTGTTTTCACCCCTTTTTTTCACAAATATGATTAAGTAGAAGTTAAGCTTTACTTTAGAGAAGCAGCGTATCTCATGTAGAAACTGCATCCATCTCTCAAAATTTGAGTTTTGTCTTTCCTGTAGATCTTTTAAGGTTTAGAAGTAAAGTTTTGATATTTATTTATTAATTTAATAATATTTATATCCAGATTTTTTCAACTTCAAACGGTAACTTTCGTTTGCTGCTACTCTTTTTCATTGTGTGTCAATATCTCACCCATCAAAGATAAACCCATCTTCACGTTAACACTCGATCAGACATGATCAATAAAATTAGCCAAACAGCCAATTCCAATAAATTCAACGTCCCATTATTGAAGTGAACACTCAAAGCACAGTAATACACCCTACAACATAATCACTGGCGTCCGTGATATGTAGGAAGGACATGATACAGACGAGTCAAATGCTAAGTAAAATAGACAAAGTGCCAGGCCCAGGCATAACAAACATAGGAGACTACAAATCAATCTCAGAAAGTGGATAGGTAGTGGGAGAAGAGCTTAAGACAGAACGTGATATCTCAAGCCCTGAACCTCCAACGCACCTATTCCTCCTCTTCTGCCTCCTCCAGCCATTTGACAAAGGGTTCGAGTGCTTTCACAAAGCTTTGCCTGTAGCATTTTCAAATAACAAATAAGCAACTTTAAATAACAATTATAATGGCACACCCAAGGAGGAAACTTTAAAAAGACTTTCAAGAGTCAGTAAATGCCCACAATAATTGCATACCTGCCCTTGGTGTTTGTTCCTTTTCGGAACCAATGAAGAATGGTATCTTCAGCAAGCACATCCTGGTCATAAAGAGACTTGACAATCTCAGGGAACAGCTTCATCAGTTTAGCATCCTCATAGCATTGCATCTGTACTTTGTACATCAGTTCAAGCTCAAGTTTCCCACTGGTGCAGAATGTATTCAACAGTTTTGCCCAAGTTTTTACCTTTATCATAAACCCAGCCAGTGACGGACCCAGAAATTTTAGTAAATGAGAGCAAAGTATATATACTAAAAAAATCTTCAAATGTTTATATTTAATATCACATACTATTATTGAAAATACAAATAATAAGAGATCAATAAATTATTTAATCACTCATCTATATATTGTACATATGATTCTTTATGATATTTATAGCATATAAAATTATTTAATCTGTAAACCTAAAATCTTCAAAATAACATTTAATATATATTCTACAAGTCTGTTTCTTTTTGTTTTCAGATTTTAAAAATTAAAATCAAATCAAAACAGTAAAATAATATTAACTTGTAATTATCAAAAGTTTAGAGTTATTACAAGAAGAAAAATGATTTGATGAGTTGAGTTATTGTCATTTTTTACAGCCACTTATGTGGGCAATAGACAATCAAGACAAAATAATGAGAAGAATAGGTTAACATATATACATGTAATACAAATTTAATTTAAATTTCAATGGGGGCATATGCCCCCGTACCTTATAAGGTGGATCTGTCCCTGAACACAGCACTGTCATCAACTTTTGCAAGATAGAACGCGCATTACAAAAAAGAAACCTAAGTGGTTTTCTTGATAAGCAATTACGTGTCAAACCCGATCACTAAAAGTTTACATATATAAAAGCAACCACTAAAACGAGTCAAAGCGAGCATGTGCTAAACAACATATAATAACACCTAATCCATGACTCAACTTATTACGCAGCATTCAGCTAGCTTATGAATACACAATATCCATAAGCTCTGCACAATATCCATACATTCAGGTCCAACAATTGAAACTTCACACGCACATACAGAGAACATCAAGAGATTCAAACCATTCCGAAAAGGTAAAAACCAGTGAACCTGTTCCATTCAGAGCATCAGCAAAATTTTAAGTTGACTTAGATCATAAAATAATAAAAAATTCAAAACCACCTATGTAGTATCCTTTTCCTGTTCAATAAGAAACCCAAGTACAGAAGTTCGAAGATAACAAAGGTGATAAGTTTCTAAAGATACCTGGCGTAGGGCCGCATTTGCATTCTGTTGCTGATTTTTCCCTGACCACTGAACAGCATCCATTAAAATGTCCCACAAGACCCGCACAACCTCAATGTCTGGCAATTTAGCCTCTCTAACTTGCAGCTTCACAGTTTCTATGACTTCAGATATATCAGCCTCCTCTGTTATCTGCGTTGTTAAAGCTGACTTCATTTCCTTAAGTTTCACCTCAAATATTTTCTTCTCATTATACTCCACCAAGGTTGACAATCCTTCATTGCTAAAAAGTCGACAATGAATAGACATCTATAAGTTCCAACTTCGTAAACAAAAACAATAGGAAAGATAAAACAATCAAGTGCAGTCTACTAAAATATCCACCCATAAAACTGAAAAAAGAAAATACCCCCTGGTAATAAACAAATAACTAAGTAAAACCACTTCATATGTTCAATTGGCTAATGTCTAATTTGAGCCAAATGACAAAGCAGATTCAGATACAATATAAAAGCCTAAGCTTCAGATATCAGAAAATTGGTACTCGCATTTTAAGGTACGATTCTGGGCAGCAGTTCTGGCCTTGTGCATCCTATTTAATTCCATCTCTATGGCAGACAGCAAGAAATTATATGTCTTATTCTAAGCTTAAATGTTTAACAAATCCCCAGGATAATAAATGAGACTTTCATTCTTACTTTTCATTAGGTACTTCAAAAACTAAGAGATAAGTAAAAGGAAAATAGTGGTCTAAATTATGTGTAAAACCAAAATAACTGTCGTAAATAATTAAAAACGTGAATAACAGTACAGTCACCTGCCAACTATTCTCGCATACTTTCTCTTTAATTTTAGATATAGTGTTTTTTCCTAGCAGAATAATAAGCTAAATGTCAAACATATATAATGACAACCTGTCTCTCCTAGGTTACTTAATTGCCAGACACCTCAGATCCCTTCTGGTGCAACCGTGCAAGACCTTGACAATGGTATTCTTAAGGAAATAATGTCATGATTTATCAGTCTAAAGTTCAACTTTTAAATTGATCCAACTACTACAAAGCCATGTTGGTATACCACCTTTCTTAGAAAGAAAGGCAGGTAGAATTAAGTACCTAATCCAATACTGGAAAGACACAAAATGCCTTTAAGTAACATACACTCCAAAATATTACAATAAGTTAAATCTTAAAAGGTATTAGTATTTTACAAACCTAAAGCATTCCCACAATGAGATGCTCAGCCTAGTATGGTTGATATGCTCTATAAAGATGTGTCTATATGACTAACAAATAAGACTTACTTGAAATGCTCAGCAAAAGACTCATTAGATCTTTTTGTAGGGGGGAAAATGTCCAAAAGATTATCGTCCACTTTTCCCCGTTTCAGAATTGAAATAAGATCATCAAGGCTGTTGTCAATCAGATACTCCTTAAAGAACTCAGTTACAAATGACAGAACTAGCCCTTTGGCCACAAGATTATCTTTAAGAAGTGGCTGGAACACAGTTTCTGGTGGAAGACCAGAGAGCTTCTGGGAGAATGCAAGTGCTGTGAAGATTGCCAACTTTTTCCTCTCATTTTCCTCAAAAAGCTCCAAGGACTGTAGGAATCTTCGCATGACATTTTCAAGGTTCTTGATGAGAAATGGCTTTCGCCGTAAAATCTTTTGTATGTAGATTACAGATGGCAAAATGACTTCACGCTTTGAATCACACGCTATTATAGAGTAAGGATGGCACTCCCCCTCATCAAGCTTGGTAGTTCCAGGTTGTGTACGACCCCCAATGAAAACAACCTACAGTAATGCAACAAGCATATATCATACAAGCATTCACAAAAGGAAGAATTACAGGGAAGGATATAGGGCTGCCACACTGATTAGCAAGTCAGACACAAATATCAGCTGACAGTAAAACATTGAAAGACATTGAGAACATTCAACTTATATGACCTGATTGATGTGAATAAATGGAATAAGGACATATATTTTCTATTCAATGTCACAACCTTTTCTATACAAATTTTACAACTATATTAGTAGTTTATCTTTCAGTTAGAAACAAATCACTGCAGAAATGGAAGAAAATGGTCCCCCACAGCTGAAGAATGTGAATCAAGCTTAGGGTAATGAAACTCTTTCCTATTTATACTATTTAGAATTTTAGATGACTAGCCTATTAATGCAGATAGAGATGCCAGTGTCAAGATGAGTAACACCTCAGACCCAGAGGGGGAGCTGTATACAAGGAACGGAGAAATTTTGAATTTAAAAAAATTTAAATGTCATGACATATAGTACAGGTCCACTATGGCAATGCTGTATATCAAAGGCAGCACTATAAAGCATAATAGATGAACCCTATATATATATAGCATCAAGTGAAAAGAGTGGCTTATTGCCTTATTGTGAGAGTGGGAGGATCTTGACCATTGGATCATGCATGTGTGGTCAAGATTAAAACATTAAGTCACGTGACCTTTATCATAAATGCAAGAACAAACACATGTTTACTCAATCCAAACCACACACAGATGACAAATGTCTTGATAAAGCAGACACCATCTCAGCATGCCACACACCACAATATTTATAGATGCCATTAAAGCATGAATGCCATTATACCATGAAATATGCATCTAATTCTCCCTACAATCAAATCCAAAATCAATGATTTCTAAATAGCACAAATAAAATTCATAGAAAAGAAATTAATTAACAAACAATAAAATATTTCCACTGGGTTAGAAAGCTTACCTCAAAAAAGGTGTCACCGTATCTTGAGAAGTCAAGCTCTGAAGATTCAATGCTCTTAGCAACAAGTTCCTATAAGCATAAATTACTTAATCAGTATCATGAAAATATCTAGAAGAGATAATGTGTATGCACGCAAATTGTCAATGAATGAACAGAATGTAAAATGCAGTGGTAATATTACCAGATCACCAGCATTATCCAAATAAATCTGGACCACTGCATCCGAGAATGTTGCAGGGTCAAGCGGTGCTGCAATATTCCGTTTGCGGGTCTTAATCCGCGTGCCACTGAAGATTGAGATAAAGAAAACAACAGAAAAGAACCTCAAAAAATATTCTACATACACAAGAAATAATGCAAGAAATACCCCCAAAAAAGTGGTATTTAAGGTAGATATCATATGTTATTCAGTATTCACAGATCATAGCAATAAAAATCTTAATGCATAAAATACAAGCTGCATCACTATACAGGTGACCGAAAGATTGCAGAGTTGTATGTGCAACAGCAGTTATATTCTTACAGTTTGTTAGAGAAAGAGAGAGAGCGGTGTAAATTAAAAGCGTAACACAACGAACCCTTCAAATTGATTTATAGATAACTCAATAGGCATAGTTCAAAAACCAAAAGAGGAAAGACATGGCATAATTTAGCAAATTTGACTTAAAGAGCAGACTGTATATAAAAGGAATAGATCATAGCTATATAAAATATGGAAATAACGGGAGAAGAAGACTTACCCAAGAGTGGGTTTCTCCTTGGAGCTGCAAGAAGAAGAAAAAATCAAACGTTATATACTCAACTCAAGGCTCAAGATGATGATTTAATACAATCACAATAATCAAAGCTTTTTCCTACTAGGGTTGGCTACATGAATCAAAAACGCTATTGTATTATATCATAAACCAAATCTTTTGAGATGCAATTCAGATCTAAAGCCTTTTCTCACTGCGTTTTATTATAAACCAAAACGATAATTTAATAATTAAAGAAATTGGCACAAAATTAATCAGAAACCTAGGTATGAAAAATAATTGAAATGGATAGTATTGTAAACATGTATAAAAGCACCACGAAAAAGATCAACACAGAGAGAGAGAGAGAGGATACTTCATAAACCAAGACGAAAATAAATCGGAGGGTTGTTGAGTCTGCGACTCTGTTCTTGCAGTTGCTGGGGATGAGAGACACAAACCAAAAAGAAAGAAGAAAAAAGGTAAACTAAGCTCTGAGTTCGGACACCGATCGCTATTCCGTATTTAAATAAATTTAATAATTTTATTAATTGTTATGAATTGCAAATGATCGAGTGGTATTTGAATTGTTTTCTGTTTTTATTTTTTGTCAATATTTTTTTATTAAAAATTATAAAAGCAATTTTGTTTTCACATTTTTTCTCTTTTAAAAAAAAAACTTTTATAGTTTTTACCATACTTTTTTTAATGGGATTGGAAAAATTGGAAACTTGTCTTCCGAAAGTCCAATCAATTATACAAAACCTGTAAAAAATTTAGAAATTGCTCATGAACAATGTCAACCGGTTTGAATTAGTCATTGTTTGAGCCGGTTTAATTTAAAAAAAAATAAAACTTTTGTAAGATATTAATTGTTTGATTCTTAATTTATAATTATAATTTATTATTTCTCCTCTTAATTTATTTAATGTGGGATAAATAAAAAATGCAATAAAATTTAACTTATATTTATAATATGAAATTTTATATCTTATAATTCATATCATTTTACTTATTCGATATAAGACTTATGCATACTATAAAATCATATTAATATTAGTATAATATTTTTAGTTTAATAATAATTAATTTGATAAATAAATCTAATTATGTTAGAAATAAATACATTTTAATATTTTTGTTGGTATTATTTATACAATTAAAAAATATATATATATTATATTTTTTACATATTGTTATATATTTATGTAATATATATGTATATATATAAAATTTCAATTTGATCCTCGTTCAACTTTAGTCAAAACTCAAAATGTTAACCATCTCTCTTTACTAATTGAGTAACTGTCCAATTCTAAGTGTGTGTTTATTTTACAGTTGATAAACTTAAATTTAGTCAAAAGTATATTTGTAAATTTTAATTTGGTTAAAAGTAAGTTTGCAGTAACATGATTTATGTTTGAAAACTTTTGTCTGCAAAAGTGAATTTGATAAAATAAATGTTATTTGGATATAAATAATCAAAATCACTTTTAAATGTGTAATTATTAAAAAGGGTATGAGTTTATATTATAATATTAATATTACATTTTATTTCATTTCATTATTTTTAAGTGCGTATGAAGAAATTATATAAATGTTGTCATTTATTTTTACTTTTAATAGTAGAGTTAAATACATGTCAACAAGGAAAATGAGTTGATCCAATAAATAAAGGTAACTAAAACTTCAATACATCAAGACAAATGGATTGATCCAATTTAAAATACAAAATAACATTAAAGTATAGAGGATGCAACTCAAAAAAGGGACAAATCAAAAAGAAAATAGGATGTAACTATGAAATCTTAATCTGAATCGAGAGAAAATACTAATAAAAATGAAGATACATGGGGAGCAAGAGAAGCAATCGAAAGAGTCTACCAGAGACAAAGGCCAAACCAGTTGATTAGCGGCTAAAGAAATAACTTAAAACTTTGTGACAAACAGAACATTCTAAAGAAAAAAGGAAAGGTTAAAAGAGTGAAAAGGTAATTGGGGGAACCATTCAATTCTCAATGAACAAAAATTCAATGCAAAAGCAAGATTTTCTTGCTTTTGTCTGAATGTGAGTTAGAGGAGAAAACTTAGTTGAAGCAAACGAAACAGAAAAAAACCAAACAAAAAATGAGCCGTTCGAGAATGTTGTGAATGTCTATTTAGAATGTGAAACGGGAAACCAAACACACACTAAAAAGTATTGATTTTTACCATTTGCTTCAAAAAAAATGTTTAAAAAAAGTAAAAAAAAAGTAATATTTTTACAATTATTAATAAAAATATATAAACTAAAAATAAAATAGAAAACAAATCACACATATCTATATGTATTATACTCACACAATTGGACTTGCACCATAGGCAAGTTATGTACGCTTTCATCCTTCATGCTTCTACTAAAGTAATGTACTTTAAGGCCTATCCAAATAAAAATGTGAATGAATTTTTTCATGTAATTTTTTATATGATAAAATTATATATAAGAGAGGTTGATAAAAAGAAATTTTATTAGTAAAATTCAATTAAAATATGTGAATTTTTTTTTATAATTTTTGTTTATTTCTCTTCTCTATGTGACTTTATTATATGAAAATATTCATTCCCAAAAAAAAAAGTACATTAGGCGTAGGCCGCAATTTAAATCATGCTACTATCTCTCACATACACTAATTTGTAAATCATGCAAAATTAGTAATGTATACTAAGGGAAATTTTACAATTCCCGTAAGTAGAACCCATACTCCCGTGTAATATGAAGAAAAGTGTTATTAACTTAATTACATAATTACATAATGGTTACAATAGTTATAATTATTATATAATTGAGTTAATCACATTTTATGTCACATTACTAAGGGATATGATACCATTTAAGGAAACTTTTTTTTTATTTTTCACATCAGGGCATCAAGCGCAACTAGGCTAACAACACAACAGTTCAAGGCATAACAGAACCACTACAATCAGCAGAAAAATAAACAGATAAAAAAGAAGGCAAAAACATGAAAACCAAGAGGATAATCATGCCCCTTTCTAGCAAGAGCATCTGCACAAGAGTTAGCTTCCCTGTAAGTATGCTAGATAGACACCTCCCAGTCACGACCTCACAGCTCCTTAATGGAATCCATCAAAGCATCACAAGGATGCATGGGTTGAACTGAAGAATGCAGCATGTGGATAACCGAAGAAGAGTCAGATTCGAGAATGACATGCTTATAACCAAGAGAGAAACCCAACTGGAGACCAAGCAGAATTCCCCACATTTCTGCTATAGTTATAGTGCACCAGCCAAGATTATAAAGAAAAGCAGCAATGAAAACACCATCCGCATTATGGATAATACCTCCACAGGCTGCCTTAGAAGAGTGCAAAAGGACGGAGCAATGTTACATGGTTCGTGGTACGATTTGGTACGTGGTACGGGTACGGGTACGGGTACGTGGTATGGGACTTTTCTAGGTATGCGGTACGGGAGGGGTATACTTAGTCGGTTCGTTATTTCGGATCGAAATTCGTTGAACTGGATCGCTATGCATAGACTTTAAACTATAGCATTAAGTAGTAAAAAAGTTTAGAAAGGACAAGTAAAAAAATAACATAATCATAAAATACTTCCGTAAAGTCATACTCATAACTTATAAAATAACAAAATAACAAAATACTTCTATAATTCAATAATTTAAATATCTAATTTTTCTTATTCTAATTCTAGATTCTATGAATCAATCTTGATCATCTTTCCTTTGCCTTTTTGCTACCTTTGTTGCAAAACTAGAAATTTGAGCTTGTTGAAATTGACGTGCTTGATGTGATTTTCTCGTACTAGAAGAAACATGTATTGTTGAAGTAGGCTTGAAAACCTCCAATGATGTTGCATTTCCATCTTTCTCCGAAGAGTCCCCTGTGTTTTGTATGTAATCATCATCTAATGATTTCCACCTCATTTCTTGCAACTTGATTGCGGAGAATCATCAATGTTGGTCTCTTCCGGATCAATGTCCCATTTATTGTAAGGACCTTCCTTATAATTTTCTCGTGAAGCGAGATAAGAGACGAATATTTGAGTGAATGAAAACCAATTTATCGCCCTTGTAGCATTCAACCTGTTCCTCTTTACATTATGAATATAAGAATATGTGCTCCGATTCGTTCTGCTGAGGAACTAGTAATTGGTTGAGATAACACTTTTCTTGCAACCTCTGCCAATTGTGGAGTTTTCGCGCCATAAGTAGACCACCAATCAATAGCATCCATAGTCACCGCATCTGTTTGAGCTGCAGCCATAGCATAAAGGCCTTTACGTGAGTGAAAAATTACAAATTGCTCACGTAACATTCTTGCTTCAGCCCCATTTTCCACTCTGTCGACTATCTTATTAAATGCTTCCATGACACCCATAATAACTTCTTTATCTTCATTTGGAGGCCTTCTAATTGTGCCCCTGGTGTTTGGTAAGGCAAGATATCTAGAATCATAAAATCTAGGAGTAAGTGCAAAGGCAAGACAATGTAAAGGAATTGACATCTTCTCCTATCTACCAAGTACAATTTCCTCCATCTTTTCATAATCATCACCATGCTTATTTTCTTTCATTATATCCTTTATTTCACCAAGCATGTTGTCCATTTTTTCATATATCTCACCCATTTTGGTCCTTCACCATCACAAAATTTGATCAACAAATAAATGGGTTTTGTGATTGTGACAATATTTTCCACCTCTTCCCAAAATTCTTCACTTATAATAGTCTCTACAACTAAAGCACCCATTTTTTTTGCATGCTCATCTCCTTGCTTAACCAAATCCTTCCATGATTTAATCACAACAGTAGTTGTCAAAGCCTCTCTACAATCAATAAATCGCTTCAACAAAATATAGTGTGAAGCAAATCTAGTTTTTGCCACTTTAAGAAGCTCTAATTTGGAATATTCTCTAAACATAGCCAATGCACGAGAATGATTCAAAAAGTACTTAACAATATTTTTTCCTCTCTTGTATGTAATACTTAGCCACTCAAATTGTCTTGCAAAATCTTTAAAAATAAGATTAAGAGTGTGAACAACACAAGGAGACCAAAATATATGTTTATGTACCTTTTGTACCTCTTTCACCTTGACAACTTTGCAATTTGCGGCATTATCCAGTAACAACTTGAAGCACATTATGAGGGCCCACCTCTTCAATTGCTTTTAGCAAATATTCTGCAATTACAACTCCTGTTTTTTCAATCCCAGAAAAATCTTGACATATAAGAACATAGATCCTCGACTATTTACTGCAAGAATATTTATTAGGGGTGATTTTTGATTGGTCCATCCATCTGAAACAATAGAAACCCCTTGAGAATACCATGTATCTTTAACTGGAACTAGGTCTTTCTCTATGCTTCTTTTACATTCATCAAGTAGAGTGGTCCTTGCCTTATCATATGAAGGAGCCTTGTAGCCTTTAGGACCTCTATTTATGGCAGAAACCATTTCGTGAAAATGAGGATTCCTTAATACATTGAATGGAATCCCATTGGCACATAGGCCCCTAATCACCTTCAAATCTACCATATCCCTCTCCATCAAATTAAAAGAGTCTTCAAGCTTTTGTGTTGACTTACTTGTTAGCCTAGAATTCTTTAAAGATGAAGAAATTCCATTAGCCTTTTCTACTTCTTGAACTCTTCGTCTGACCCTTTCATATGCATCACGATCATTTATCAATATTGGACATCTCTTAATTTCTGCCTTTTTGCCAGGAGGAGCACCAAAAAAGTGGTAGTGAATTCTAGTATACGAACCAGTAAAACTTTTTTTGCAATAATTGCAGGACCAATTTTTTGAGCCTCCTGGATTTTTTCCTAATGCTTGCACCATGGATAGTAACTTCTTGATATAGTGGCTTTGACTTTGAATCAACATGCATAACTTGTCCTCCTCCTCCATCATTATTCCTTGATATTGATGATTGAAAACCAATGTTTTTTGTTTTTTCGTTGCTTTCCTCTTCTTCACTTTCATCATCATCTAACTTCTGAATCTCTGAATTTTGAATATCTTGACAAGAAATTTGTTGTTCCTCTTCTTGTCTCTTTCTTTTTCCAAATGCCATAACTAAGCCTTAAAACAATTTTACTTTGTGCACGGCGTCGTCAATATTTTTACTATGCAGCAACCAACAAATTTTCCCAAATGCCGTCGTGTGCCAAGAAAGGAATTGTGGCAGCAAAGTAAAGAAAGTTATTTAGTTTACCCTATTATTTCTTTTAATTATGTTAGGTAATAAGTTACACACACCACAGCCCATCACTTATAGTCCACTAATTAAATAGGCCCAGTATGTGTTTCTTTGCGAGCCGGTTTCGTTTTCTTATTATGCAGACCCGGTTTCGTTTTCTTATTCTGCATGACCCATCAATTAGGGTCTTCAATTTTGACCCCAAAAATAAAATTAGGGTCTTTATCTTCTTTCTCCCACCCAAGGACGCAGCGCCACGGTGCCACGGTCAAGACAGGGGGACGAGACTTGACTCACAAATAAACTGCGTCAAAGAAAACCAAACGGCACGGGACGACTTCTCCATTTTTCGTGCAAAGTATCACACAACAGCTCCATACTTTTCCCGTAAGTCTTCTTCCCTCGGCTGACTCACTCGCCTCTGTTTTCGTAAGTCTTCTTCCTCTGCAAGGCAGCTCGCCTGCTGTCTTGTGTCCTGGAACGCTCCTATGAGCGTATTGGGTCGCGAACGACCCACGTTTGGGAACGAACGTTCCCAAACGTGGAACGTGATGGGGTTGAACGAACCATGTAACTCTGGGACGGAGCCATCAACATTTATCTTGATCCAGCCAGCTGGGTGAGGAGACCAAGAAATATTAATGACTTTACAGACATTATCAACATAAGCAAAGCCAGGAACATGCCTTAAAGCATCCAACACCTGCCTATACTTAGAAGCTAGAAACTTAGCCTTGTGAACCAAGCTGATCCTTCGATGCCAAAGCACTGAACAAACTGTGGCAAAGGTGAGAGTCCAATCCTCAGTGCCATAAGTTCGAGGATCCCTTTGAAAATTCATATTCAACTAATCCAAAACCTCATGGCACATAAAGAAAGAATGCCCAGAATTAACACCAATAGCCTCCCACGTAGACCTAGCAGTAGCAGGGAGACAATCCCTAAGCACATGCAAGATATTTTCAACAACACCCCCACACACAGAACACAAGGGATACGTTGTAAGATGTCGCCTATATCTTTCATCATTAGTAAAAAGAACTTCCTTTGCCACCACCCATAAAAAAGCATGCAATCTTTAAGGGCCTTGAAAAGACCAAATGTTATTGAAGAGATTCTGGCTAGAATGATTAGAAGTACTAGCGCATAAAGAATAGGTTGATGCAACTGAGAAGTCACCTGAGGGAGTAGGAAACCAAGCTATAGAATCAGCAACAGTGCCTCGTAAGGGAGGTTTAATAGCCACAAACAAGTGGAAAAAATCACTTGGAACAAATTGAGCAATCTTAGCCTAATCCTAATTAAGCACCAGAGTCACTGCAAAAATCCAAAACTTTGGCCTGCACCTGAATGTCATCCAGAGGAAATAGAGCAAAATCCTATAAAGCATTTACCCCTGGAATCTAGTGGTCTAACCAAAAGCAGACTTTACTACCATCCCTCAATCTCCAAATCAAATTCGTAATAAAGTTGTCCCACACTTTGTTAAATCCTATAAAGCATTTACCCCTAGAATGATGGACATTCTTGGAGAAGAAAATACAAGACTCAGCATTATTCAGGTTTTGACCAGAACTGTCACAAAATAAGTTCAGAATCCCATTAATAACTTGTACTTGTCTCGTATAGGCATGGGCAAAAAGAACAAGGTCATCCGCAAAATAAAGATGAGACAAACACGACTTGTCCCTTTCTCACTAATTTTTTTTATATATCAATAATTTAATTTAATTTATTAAAAGATAAAAAAAATAATTACATTAATTTTTTATAAAGTTAGTATTTATTATATTGATATTTTTATTTAAAAATTATAACCACATCTTTAATTTTATATATTATTATTACACTTCAATACTCTTCTTTATTTACGAAATTAAATATTTTTTCCTTATTTTATGTACAAACATTATACAAAGTCTAATTAAAAATAGAAAGTAAGAGAGATATGAATAATTTCTCAAACAAAAAAATGTTAATATTATAAGCACTAACTTCAAGAGAGATCAAGTATAATTATATCAAAAATAAAAATGATAAAGTTAAAAAAGTTTATACTTAATATGTATTTTTGATTCATGATTATTTTATATACATTAATATTATAATTTTAACTTATCTTTCTATTAATTTTTAATCTTTATATAATAAACATACTAGCTCCTCTCACTTTTAACTTCATTTTTTTAAATATATATATATATATATAAATTTTATTTTACTTATGAATCATGATATAAAGGACAATTACTATTGTGATGTATTTAATATTCAATATAAATATTTTTTTTACTTTTTTTACTTTATTCATAAATATTTCTATATAATGAAAGAAAATACTCTTTTAAAATAAGTAAATAAGAGAATATTTATCTTTAATTTAAAATAGTACATTTTTATTTTAACTCACTAAATAATTTAAAAATGAATACATTTTTATTTGTTAATTGTAAATTTTTTTATATTTAATAATATAATTCATAATTTTTTACCCCTTCACTAAATATTTTCTACATCCGTCCCTAAAAACAAACGAGGGTCATCCTTAAAAAGCGTTATTGGCTCCCAAAGATTATTATCCACCACTAAAGAAATCAAATGAAATAACCTTTCTATACAAAAATCAAAGATATAAGGGGAAATGTGATCACCTATATGAATACCTCGAGATGGAAAAAAAGTATCTGTACACTCACCGTTCTAAAGAATTTTCATAGAAGATGAAGTCAAACAGTGCCAAAGAACCTTAATAGTAACATTAGGTAAACATGCATCAATTAGAATATCCTTGATAAAATCACATTTGAGTTTGTTATAAGTCTTTTCCAAGTCAATTTTGATGGCCATAAAACCTTCCCTTCTTCGTTCTTATAGTATGGATAACTTCCTTAGCCACAATGACATTGTGCATGTTTGGGAACCAGTTTGCCTCCACCAACTGACGTTTAGAATTCTCAAACGGCGTGCAATTATGTTTGGATATTTTCAATTGTCATCTGCTTCAACATCATTTTGAGTCAAAAGTACGGTGGTGAAAGGTAAGAATTTCTTGCTTTTGAGTTACAACAAACTCAGTTGGAGAATTTTCTCTCACATTTATTTTGTCAAACTTATTTTTGAGATAAAAGTTTTCAAACATAAATCATGTTACTACAAATTTGTTCTCAAATATAAATTACGTTACTACAAATTCACTTTCAACTAAACTTGAGTTTGTCAAAGTAAGTTGACTCAAACTTAAGTTTGCTAACTCTAATCCAAACACAAACATTATCAACACTCTGCCTGTCAAGAACAAAATTGCATTGGGTTGGGGCCACCAATTTATTCATAGCCTCCTTTAAGCGGGAAACAATAATTTTCGTAATTATCTTATAGGTCACATTACATAAGCTAACAGGGTGAAAATGAGCATACAACTCTGGATTGTCAACTTTAGGGATCAAAGAAATCAAAGTAGAGTTTGCTTCCTTAAAGAGAGCAGGATTAGCAAAAACCCTTTGAACCCAATTACAAAAAGAATCTAGAACAGGATCCCATTGAGAGTGATAAAAAACAGCATGGATTCCATGCAGGACCAGGGGCTTTAAGTCCCCTAATAGAAAAAAGAACCTCTTTAATTTATTCCATAAAAACATCCCTTTGAAGTAAATTTTGCTCATCCAAGAAAGAGAAGGAAAAAAAACCAGGGAGCACAAATTTATTATAACAACCATCAATTTCAGCTCCTGAGGATCCTCCACCCACTGACCATTATCATTCTTGAGAGCCAAAATATGATTTTTACTTTTTCTAGCCATAATCACACCATGAAACTATTTAGTATTCCTATCGCTAAAAGTTATCCACTTACAACAAGACTTTTGATGCCAAAGAATCTTTTCTTATATAAGAATGGCCTCATACTCCTTCCAAAGCTCTTTTTGGAGCTTCTCTATGTTAGACATAGAATCTCTAATATTTACTATTTCCTAATATATGGGCCGAGGATTAGGAATAGAATCAACCGTTTTATTGTATATTATTAGGATCCCTGATTTAGGTTGTACAAAATAGGAATTTGAATGATTATGCCATTAATAGGTATAAATGAGCTTGTAATATTTAAACATGAGAATAGAATCAAAGAGGATAACAAAGTCAGAATTTCTTGACATGGTATCACGAGTCTCCTAACTAGAGACATTCTTCTCTTGCATTCTTGGCTTCGTGGTTCCTGTTTCTTGTCGCCGCCGCCGTTTCCATCGTGTTACTTGGTTTGTTTCCATTTCTGGTTCGTGGTTCCTCGTCTCCGACCTGCTTCTTGGTTAGTTTTCATCTCTGGTTCCTGGTTCCTGGTTCCTGTCGTCTCCGCCGTCTCTGAGGTTCTTCTTAGTTCGTTTTCATATCCTAGTTCGTGGTCTCTATTTCTCCTCCCAATCTCCATCTTGTTCATGGCTTTTCTAGTTTTTTTTTTTGCGCTCTTGGGTTTCTGGTTTGTGGCTTTCTGGGTCTTCCAGTCTTCTCCATCAGTCCCTGTTTCTTGGTGGGTTCGCTGCTGGTTTCTCATGGCAACAGAGAATTTTTGTATGTGTTTTACTGGCAAAAATTATGCAGCTTGGGAATTTCAGTTCAAGATGTTCGTGAAAGGAAAAGGTTTGTGGGGGCATGTGGACGGGACCTCGACTGCTCTGATAGACAATGCAGAACTTACGACATGGCAGACAAAGGATGCATAGAATGTCACTTGGATCCTAGCTTCGGTGGAGCCTCAAATGGTTAATAATCTGCGTTCCTTCACTACGGCAAAGGATATGTGGGATTACCTGAAACGTGTTTACAATCAGGATAATGCTGCTAAAAGGTTTCAGTTGGAGCTTGACATCGCAACTTATCGTCAGGGAAGCCTTTCGATTCAAGACTATTATTATGGGTTTCTTAATCTGTGGGCTAAACATTCTTTTATTTTGCATGCTGATGTTTCCAAGGAATCGCTAGTTGCTGTTCAAAAGGTCTATGAAGTCAGTAAGCATGATCAATTCCTCATGAAGCTGCGCCCTAAATTTGAAGTTGTGCGTGCAGCGCTGTTAAATCGCACTCTGGTTCCTTCATTGGATGTGTGTCTTGGGGAGCTACTTCGGGAGGAGCAACGTCTACTGACTCAAGGGACCATGACCCATGACAACTTTATTTTAGATGCAGTCTCTGTTGCCTACTCTGCCCAGAGTAGAGGAAAAGGTCGTGATATGCGACAAGTTCAATGTTTCTCTTGCAAGCAGTTTGACCATATTGCTCGCAATTGCAACAAGAAATTTTGTAACTATTGTAAGCAACGTGGTCACATCATTACAGATTGTCCGACCAGACCAGTGCACAAGCCAGTGCAGGCCTTTCACACCCAGATCGCTTCCCAAGGCCAGACATCTGTTCCTGCAGCCCCCAGTGCTAGTGTCCTGACACCTGAGAGCGCGCAACAAATGGTACTATCCGCTCTTTCTGCCTTGGGCATTCAAGGTAAGCTTAATGACGTCTCTCAACCTTGGTTTGTTGATTCTGGGGCCTCCAATCACATGATTGGTTCCTCTGAGCATTTACACAATGTTCACACTTACAATGACACTCAAAACATTCAAATTGTTGATGGTAATACTCTTTCTATTACTGCTGTTGGAGATATTAATTCCTCGTTTCAGGATGTGTTTGTATCCCTTGGTCTTGTTTCTAATTTAATTTCGGTTAGACAATTGGTGGATAACAATTGTAATGTTGATTTCTCTGGTGCTGGTTGTTCTGTGCAGGATCAGGTGTCCGGGAAAGTGATCGCGATGGGGCCTAAAGTGGGCAGACTATTTCCTTTACAGTTTTCTCTACCAAATATTTTGTCTTTTGCTTGTAATGGTGTTCCGAATAAGTTTGAGGATTGGCATAGAAAGTTGGGTCATCCCAATTCCATTGTTTTGTCTCATTTATTGAAAAGTCGCCAGCTGCATAATAAAATGGATATTTCTAATTCCTCATTTGATTATTCTGTGTGCAAACATGCTAAAAGCAAAACTTTTCCATTTTCATCTACGGCTCACCATGCTGATAAATGTTTCTATCTCATTCATAGTGATGTTTGAGGTATAGCACCGGTCTTATCTCATGCCAAGTATAAATACTTTGTAACATTTATCGATGATTACAGCCGATTTACATGGATTTATTTTCTCCGTTCAAAATCAGAGGTTTTTACCATGTTTAAGAAGTTTTTGGCATATATTGAAAATCAGTTTCACACGAGTATCAAGTTCTTACGCACTGATTTTGGTAGGGAATATATTTCTCATGAATTTCAGGAGTACTTGCAACAAAAAGGTATTATTTCCCAGCACTCTTGTCCTTATACGCCCCAACAAAATGGTGTTGCAGAAAGAAAGAATCGGCACTTACTTGATATCACTCGAGCGTTGCTTCTTCGAGCTTCTGTTCCTTCTTCATTTTGGGTAGAAGCTTTGTCCACAGCTATATACTTGATCAACCGCCTTCCATCTTAGGTTCTGGATTTTGAGTCTCCTTTCTTTCGTCTCTATAACATGCCACCTCGTTATGATTTTCTTCACACTTTTGATTGTGTATGTTTTGTCCACTTGTCACCACTAGAGCGTCACAAACTTAGCGCCCAATCTGTGCAGTGTGCTTTTATGGGTTATGCTCCCAATCAGAAAGGGTTCTTATGTTATGACGCTACTGCCATACGGTTGCGTGTCTTTAGAAATGTGGTTTTCTTTTATCATCAATATTTTTTTCAAGGGGTTTCCTCTGGCTCTCCTAATTTTGTCTCCCTTCCTCAATTTTTCGAGGTTCATCATCCTACACAACGATGGAAACCAGGACATTTCTTTGTCAGATGCCCACGTGATCCGCCCCCTATCGATGCTGTCCCGCCGCCTGATCCTCCACCAGTAGCACCACGCCGGTCCACCCGGATTATCCGTCCACCGAAAAGGTATGAATTTGAACCCATTTCTCTTACTGCTACTTTATCTGGGATATCTATTCCTGCACATTATTCTCAAGCAGTTAAAGATTCGAGATGGGTAAAAGCAATGCAGGATGAGTTGCAGACACTCCAGGAAAGTTGTACTTGGGATATTATTCCTTGCCTGGCGGAGGCCAAACCCATTGGCTGCAAATGGGTGTACTCTGTGAAGCTGAATTCGGATGGTTATCTAAATCGTTTCAAGGCACGATTAGTTGCATTGGGTAATAAACAGGAATATGGAGTGGATTATGATGAGACATTCGCCCCGGTGGCCAAAATGACTACTGTCCGAACTATTCTCTCTTTTGCTGCTTCCAAAAATTGGTCTTTACATCAAATGGATGTGAAAAATGCATTTCTTCATAGAAACCTGGCAAAAGATATCTATATGCATCCTCCCCCGAGTTTGTTCTCCTCTTCTCAAGGTGTATGTAAACTAAAACGATCCTTATATGGATTGCGGCAAGCTCTCCGGGCATGGTTTGAGAAATTTCGATCTACTCTTCTTGGATTTTCTTTCACTCAAAGTCAATATGACTCATCCTTATTCATTCACCACACGGCCACATAAATCGTTCTTCTCCTTATTTATGTTGATGACATGGTCATTACAAGGTCCGATTAGGTGTCCATAGAACAACTTAAAAAGCAGCTCCAAGCTTGCTTTCATATGAAGGATCTTGGTTGTCTTCATTATTTTTTGGGTCTTGAGGTCCACTCTAACTCCAAGGGTATCTTTCTCAATCAACACAAGTATACTGAGGATTTAATTTCTCTTCTTTGGACTTTAATCTTGCACCTGTTGATACTCCTCTCGAGGTTAATGTCAAATACCGCCGTGAAGAAGGTGATCTTTTGTCCGATCCTTTGTTGTATCGTCAATTAGTGGGAAGTCTTAACTATTTAACGATTACACGCCCTGATATTTCCTTTGTAGTTCAGCAAGTTAGCCAGTTTATGCATTCTCCTCGTCATCTTCACATGGCAGCTGTACGTCGCATCGTGCGTTACTTGAAAGGTACTTCTCATCGGGGTCTATTTTTTCTAGCAAATACATCTCTTACCTTGCTTGCCTATAGTTTGATTAGGCGGGATGTCCCGATACACAAAAGTCTTTTCCGGTTGGTGCATGTTCCTCGGCCTGCTCTAATTTCTTGGAAGAGTAAAAGCGGTGCTCGAGTTTCCAAGTCATCCACTGAGTCTGAATATAGAGCTATGCCTACAGCTTGTTCTGAGATTATTTGGCTTCGTGAGCTGTTGGCTAAACTTGGTGTTCCTCAAAACAGTCCCACACCTCTACACGCTGATAACACTAGTGCCATTTAGATTGTTGCCAATCCGGTCTTTCATGAGCGTACTAAACATATTGAGATGGATTGTCACTCGATTCGGGAGGCTCTTGATGATCATGTTATTTCTCTTCCCCATGTTGCCTCCCATAATCAGCTTGCAGATATCTTTACTAAAGCTGTCCCTCGACCACGTCACCAATTTCTACTTAGCAAATTGATGTTTCTTGATCAGTTGCATCAATTTGAGGGGGGATGTTAGACAGAGAATCTTTAATATTTACTATTTCCTAATATATGGGCTGAGGATTAGGAATAGAATCAACCGTTTTATTGTATATTATTAGGATCCCTGATTTAGGTTGTACAAAATAGGAATTTGAATGATTGTGCCATTAATAGGTGTAAAT
The DNA here is from genome assembly GCA_029884595.1 of Ormosia semicastrata. NCBI lineage: Eukaryota > Viridiplantae > Streptophyta > Magnoliopsida > Fabales > Fabaceae > Ormosia > Ormosia semicastrata. The sequence continues at coordinate 43,537,059 of JAQQTO010000059.1, forward strand.
GAGCTTGTAATATTTAAACATGAGAATAGAATCAAAGAGGATAACAAAGTCAGAATTTCTTGACACTCTAAAAAAAACATTTTGTTGCAAAGATAGATTCCTCGCTATGCCTTCAAGTCTATCCAAAACACGGTTTTTCCTTCTAAAAATATCACCATAGACTTCCTTATTCAAGTCCTTAACAACATTTTTAAAAGAATCAATATTTTCCTGCAAATCACTAGAAATATTCCAAGACCTTCTCATCATATTATCAAAATCATCATGAAGCAACCAAGTGGCTATAAATCTGAAAGGTTGCCTGATGCCAGAAGGTTCCTCCTAATAGAAACAATAAGCAGGAGAGGAATATGATGAGATTTCAACTTTGGCAAGCGTTAAACAAATGCATATTGAAAACGAGTAATCCAATCCAAATTTGAAACAAAAATCTACTTAGCCTCCTCCTGGTAGTACCCTTTTGCCAAGTAAAGGGTTATCCTAAGAAACCCAAGTCTTGAAGACTAGAATTCAACAGACAATTCTTAAACCTCTGAGAATCAGCATTCAAAGTCGTACTACCCCCACAATCCAAATTATCGATCACCTTAAGTATCAATATTGGATCTACTATAGTGTTACCATAAAAGTGTAAAGTAAGTCTACTCACCTCAAGTATCAATATTGGATTTGTTGGCACATATACAAAAGAGTTATGTTACTTACATTTTTTATTTTAGATTTTATTTTAATACAATATATTTATTCATACATTGTTATGTCATTAAAAATATTTACCTTTATAACAATTACTTAAAAAGTTACATATGATAGATATAATGTACGATTGGTTGATAATGTAAAATATTTTACATTGATAATATATCAAAATTAAACTCTTTTTTTTGAGAAATTACTTTGATTCTCATCTTTTTTCAATGGTACATTTATCTAAGGTAAATTGTTAATAATTGATTGCTTATTAATTATATTTAATAAAATTTTGAAATGTACATAATCCTATGATATGAAAGTACCAATGCAACTCTTTTTTTTCACCATTTTCACAAAAATCAAATAATCAAATATTTATTTTTTCATCTCTTTGTCTTGTTCTCTTTTATTCATTAATATCAATGTCTCACATTATCGTATGTGAGGTTTGTGCATCCAAAACTCTATATGAAAATTAACACTTAATTAGTTTAAGTGGTTTGGTACTTATTTTCCTTAAGTAATGTTTCGAATTTGAATCTTGTGAATGAAAAAAATCAACACTGAAAGAACTTTACATATTTGTGATCTAACTCGACTTGATTCCGGATTAGTTGGGGTCCAATGCGGCTTCTAAACATCGAAAGGTTTACACTAAAAAAAAACTCTGCATGAAACATTAGTGTGTTTGGAATAATATATTTTAAGAATTGATTTTATTTGTAAATTTTTTTTTTCTGTGTGTGTTGAATGGTTAAAAAATATGAATTAATTTGGTTTGCATTTTTTTTTTCATTTTAGTTGTGTAAACTTAAAATTCTACTCAAAGTTGGTTATATTTGAGTGGGTTGATTTTGGTTCAACCTCAACACAAACCAATCCCATCTCAATTGGTTTGAGTATCACATTTTATTATTTTTAATCCAATCAAATCCAAATCAACCCAATTACCTTAATTTATATTTTTTAATTTTTTATCATAAAAATATTATTTTAGTTTTTAAACAAGATTAATAGAAAATGATGTTACTTTGATAGATTTTAAAAAAATAAAAATAAAAGAAATGTCAATCTCATCACCCGACCTCAACTAACCCAACTATGATTGGGTTTGTTGGTTTAGATTGACGAAAATAAAATCTCACTTAACCCAAGCTAATTTGCATAAATAAATTCAGTTTTTATTTAAAATAGATCAAACTCAACCCCAAGCCAACCCAACAAAACTACACTATGGCAAATAATTTTTTATTTATATTATTTAAAAAAATTGTTATATTTTAACATAATTGTGAAGAAAATAAACAATTTTTGTATTTAGTATGTGTTTAAATTAATTTATTTTATGTTTAAAATAATTTATAATAAAAAATTCTATTTTTTAAAATAAGTAATTATTTCTCCTAAACTTAACTAAACATGCTTTAAACTTCACTAGTTTAAATTCATATTTGATTACTTATAGAATAAAAATTGATTTTAATTTTTTCCTCCAACTCTTTTATTCATCATTCATTTATTACTTTTAACTCTACACTTAATTGAATTAATAGATAAATTTTGTTATTTTTTTTTAAAATTTTGTTTAATAATTTTTTAATATTAAATAAAGAAAGTATTTAATAAAAAAATAAATACATTTAATGTCTCATAAATATAAAAAATATTTAATATTTTTTTATTTTCATTTAATAATTAAGAAATTAATAAGAGAATTGTGTAAAAATATTTAAAATTATTCTTAATAGATACATGAATGATGATTAAAGTAATTGGAGAAAAAGATTGAAAAGAAATGATTAGAGTGAAATTTTGTTGTCAATTGTATAAGAGCATGTTTGGTAGAGCTTATGATTAATTTTTTTTTGAGAAAAAAACTGTTGTAATAGTATTTAATTATGTTTGACAAAATTAGTTTCAGTTTTTACATAAAATTCAATACAAAATAAAAGTATTTTAAAATTAATTTTTATAATGCTGAAGATTGAGTGTGTGTTTAACCAAAAGCAGACTTTACTACCATCCCCCAATCTCCAAATCAAATTCGTAATAAAGTTGTCCCACACTTTGTTAAATCCTATAAAGCATTTACCCTTAGAATGACGGACATTCTTGGAGAAGAAAATACAAGACTCAGCATTATTCAGGTTTTGACCGGAACTGTCACAAAATAAGTTCAGAATCCTTTTAATAACCTGTACTTGACTCGTATAAGCATGGGCAAAAAGAACAAGGTCATCCACAAAACAAAGATGAGACAAACACGACTTGCCCCTTTCTCACTAATTTTTTTATATATCAATAATTTAATTTAATTTATTAAAAGATAAAAAAATAATTACATTAAGTTTTTATAAAGTTAGTATTTATTATATTGATATTTTTATTTAAAAATTATACCCACATCTTTAATTTTATATATTATTATTACACTTCAATACTCTTCTTTGTTTATGAAATTAAATATTTTTTCTTATTTTATGTACAAACATTATACAAAGTCCAATTAAAAATAGAAAGTAAGAGAGATATGAATAATTTTTCAAACAAAAAAATGTTAATATTATAAACACTAACTTCAAGAGAGATCAAGTATAATTATATCAAAAATAAAAATGATAAAGTTAAAAAAATTTATACTTAATATGTATTTTTGATTCATGATTATTTTATATACATTAATATTATAATTTCAACTTATCTTTCTATTAATTTTTAATTTTTATATAATAAACACACTAGCTCCTCTCACTTTTAGCTTCGTTTTTTTTTTTTTTAAAAAAAAAATTATATATATAAAAATTTTATTTTGCTTATGAATCATGATATAAAGGACAATTACTATTGTGATGTATTTAACATTCAATATAAATATTTTTTATATTTTTCACTTTATTCATAAATCTTTTTATATAATAAAAAATACTCTTTTAAAGTAAGTAAATAAGAGGATATTTATCTTTAATTTAAAATAGTACATTTTTATTTTAACTCACTAAATAATTTAAGAATGAATACGTTTTTATTTGTTAATTTTAAATTTTTTTATATTTAATAATATAATTCATAATTTTTTACCCCTTCACTAAATATTTTCTACATCCGTCCCTAAAAACAAACGAGGGTCATCCTTAGAAAGCGTTATTGGCTCCCAAAGATTATTATCCACCACTAAAGAAATCAAATGAAATAACCTTTCTATACAAAAAACAAAGATATAAGGGGAAATGTGATCACCTATATGAATACCTCGAGATGGAAAAAAAGTATCTGTACACTCACCGTTCTAAAGAATTTTCATAGAAGATGAAGTCAAACAGTGCCAAAGAACCTTAATAGTAACATTAGGTAAACATGCATCAATTAGAGTATCCTTGATAAAATCACATTTGAGTTTGTTATAAGTCTTTTCCAAGTCAATTTTGATGGCCATAAAACCTTCCCTTCTTCGTTCTCATAGTATGTATAACTTCCTTAGCCACAATGACATTGTGCATGTTTGGGAACCAATTTACCTCCACCAACTGACGTTTAGAATTCTCAAACGGCGTACAATTATGTTTGGATATTTTCAATTGTCATTTGCTTCAACATCATTTTGAGTCAAAAGTACGTTGGTGAAAGGTAAGAATTTCTTGCTTTTGAGTTACAACAAACTCAGTTGGAGAATTTTCTCTCACATTTATTTTGTTAAACTTATTTTTGAGATAAAAGTTCTCAAACATAAATTATGTTACTACAAATTTGTTCTCAAATATAAATTACATTACTACAAATTCACTTTCAACTAAACTTAAGTTTGTTAAAGTAAGTTGACTCAAACTTAAGTTTGCTAATTCTAATCCAAACACAAACATTATCAACACTCTGCCTGTCAAGAACAAAATTGCATTAGGTTGGTGCCACCAATTTATTCATAGCCTCCTTTAAGCGGGAAACAATAATTTTAGTAATTATCTTATAGGTCACATTACATAAGCTAACAGGGCAAAAATGAGCATACAACTCTGGATTGTCAACTTTAGGGATCAAAGAAATCAAAGTAGAGTTTGCTTCCTTAAAGAGAGCAGGATTAGCAAAAACCCTTTGAACCCAATTACAAAAAGAATCTCGAACAGGATCCCATTGAGAGTGATAAAAAACAGCATGGATTCCATGCAGGACCAGGGGCTTTAAGTCTCCCAATAGAAAAAAGAACTTCTTTAATTTCTTCCATAGAAACATCCATTTGAAGTAAATTTTGCTCATCCAAGAAAGAGAAGGAAAAAAACCAGGGAGCACAAATTTATTATAACAACCATCAATTTCAACTCCTGAAGATCCTCCACCCACTGACCATTATCATTCTTCAGAGCCAAAATATGATTTTTACTTCTTCTAGCCATAATCACACCATGAAACTATTTAGTATTCCTATCGCTAAAAGTTATCCACTTACAACGAGACTTTTGATGCCAAAGAATCTTTTCTTATATAAGAATGGCCTCATACTCCTTCCAAAGCTCTTTTTGGAGCTTCTCTAAAAAAACATTTTGTTGAAAAGATAGATTCCTCGCTATGCCTTCAAGTCTATCCAAAACACGGTTTTTCCTTCTAAAAATATCACTATAGACTTCCTTATTCAAGTCCTTAACAACATATTTAAAAGAATCAATATTTTCCTGCAAATCACTAGAAATATTCCAAGACCTTCTCACCATATTATCAAAATCATCATGAAGCAACCAAGTAGCTAAAAATCTGAAAGGTTTACCTGATGCCAGAAGGTTCCTCTTAACAGAAACAATAAGCAGGAGAGGAATATGATCAGATTTCAACTTTGGCAAGCGTTAAACAAATGCATACTGAAAATGAGTAATCCAATCCAAATTTGCAACAAAAATCTACTTAGCCTCCTCCTGGTAGTACCCTTTTGCCAAGTAAAGGGTTATCCTAAGAAACCCAAGTCTTGAAGACTAGAATTCAAAAGACAATTCTTAAACCTCTGAGAATCAGTATTCAAAGTCGTACTACCCCCACAATCCAAATTATCGATCACCTTAAGTATCAATATTGGATCTACTATAGTGTTACCATAAAAGTGTAAAATAAGTCTACTCACCTCAAGTATCAATATTGGATTTGTTGGCACATATACAAAAGAGTTATGTTACTTACATTTTTTATTTTGGATTTTATTTTAATACAATATATTCATTCATACATAGTTATGTCATTAAAAATATTTAACTTTTATAATAATTACTTAAAAAGTTACACATGTGATAATGTGTGATTGGTTGATAATGTAAAACATTTTACACTAATAATATATCAAAATTAAACTCTTTTTTTTACAAAAATTACTTTGATTCTCATCTTTTTTTCAATCGTACATTGATCTAAGGTAAATTGCTTATTAATTATATTTAATAAAATTTTGAAATGTACATAATCTTATGATATGAGTACCAATGCAACTCCTTTTTTCACCATTCTCACAAAAATCAAATAATCAATAGTTACTTTTTTCATCTCTTTTTCTTGTTCTCTTTTATTCATTAATATCAATGTCTCACATTATCCTACGTGAGGTTTGTGCATCCAAAACTCTATATGAAAATTAACACTTAATTAGTTCAAGTAGTTCGGTACTTATTTTCCTTAAGTAAGGTCTCAAGTTTGAATCTTATGAATGAAAAAAATCAGCACTAGAAGAACTTTACATATTTGTGATCTAACTCGACTTGACTCCAGATTAGTTGGGTCCAATGCGGCTTCTAGACATCGAAGGGTTTACACTAAAAAAAAACTCTACATGAAACATTAGTGTGTTTGGAATGGTATATTTTAAGAATTGATTTTATTTGTAAACCTTTTTTTTCTGTGTGTGTTGGATGGTTAAAAAATATGAATTAATTTGGTTTGCAATTTTTTTTCATTTTAGTTGTGTAAAATTAAAATTCTACTCAAATTTGGCTATATTTGAGTGGGTTGATTTTGGTTCAACCTCAACACAAACCAATCCCATCTCAATTGGTTTGAGTATCACATTTTATTATTTTTAATCCAATCAAATCCGAAGCAACTCAATTACCTTAATTTATATTTTTTTAATCTTTTATCGTAAAAATATTATTTTAGTTTTTAAACAAGATTAATAGAAAATGATGTTACTTTGATAGATTTTAAAAAAATAAAAATAAAAGAAATGTCAATCTCATCACCCGACCTCAACCAACCCAACTATGATTGGGTTTGTTGGTTTAGATTGACGAAAATAAAATCTCACTTAACCCAAGCTAATCTGTATAAATAAGTTCAGTTTTTATTTAAAATAAATCAAACTCAACCCCAAACCAACCCAACAAAATTACAATATGGCAAATAATTTTTTATTTATATTATTTAAAAAATTGTTATATTTTAACATAATTGTGTAGAAAATAAACAATTTTTGTATTTAGTGATAACTCGATAGAATACAGTTATTTGTACCCTAATTCTGTACTTGAATGAATGCTTAGTCCTTGTTAAAATGCATATTTAGAGGGTTTTGTACTTATATTTGTCATATTCTGATTCTAAACCTTTCTGATGTGTTATTGTGCAAAACTGTGCTTAAATGATTATGGATTAGGTAGATTTATATACGATACTGATTTGGTGTATTCTCTATGTTAGGAGGGGCTCTAAACAAGGTTAAATATTGAGCAATTGAGCTTAAAGAGGAAGAGGAAGCCAAATTGGCATTTCAGTGGTCACCGTCGCGACGCAAGCATGTGAGCGCCGCGACGCAGAGAGCATTTTCAGCCATACCATACTTGGACCCGAGGCAAGAGGGCCGCAACCTAGATTGATTGGGCGTCGCGGCGTAGGTAGACCGACCGTGTGGGCGCCGCGGCGCGCGTATGTGGGGGTCGCGGCGCTGAGCGGCCAGCTGAGCCTATAAATACATTTTATGCATTTTTCTCTGAGTTCTGGCCATTTTGGGTCATTTCCATTTTCTGTTCTTTGTAGTTTTCTTAGTTTAGATTAGTTTTAAGTAGTTTTAGGTTAGTTAGTTTAGTTAGATCTCTATTGATGGTGGATTGAAGTCAATGATCAAAGGATTGAATGAGGATTCAAGCTTCAGAGACAAATCAATGAGCTTCCTTTTCTATTTTCCTTTTCTCTCTTCTCTTCCTTATCTGTTGTAAAGCTAAGCTTTGTTTAGGGATGATTTTGAATCCTTTTATATATATTAATGATGTGTTCTTTTCTGAGTTTATGTGAATGTTTAATTATTGTTCAATCATTATCTGTGTTTAATGCTTGTGGTTGGCTGATTACTAATTGCATGATCCTAATATTGGCAAATGAACTAGACATAGGGATTTGTTGATATGAATATGGTATGGTTGATGCATGTTCGGTGAATTCAATTGGCTTGGATGAGTTGATTCGTTAATAGGATAGAAATATACCTATTAGCCATGGATAGTGCGTGATTGAGAATAGATCGTTCATGAGTGGAAGTTGAGCTGACTCTCAAGGAAACTTAGTGAGTTGGGTAACTGAAACCAGGGTTGATTGACCTAGACATAAGCTTTTGACTACATCAAATTCTCAAGCTAACCTAATCAGTGTATTCATGTTTATGAGGAGGATTGCATGTTGTTAGTAGATGTAGGGGGTGAAGGAGAATTTCCTGAAACCTAACCGCTTTTATGTTTATTACTTTTGTAGATTAGGTTTAGTTTAATTTATTGCTTTTCTATTTTTATGTCCTTAACTAGATTTGATTAAGCTATTAGTTGGTATTTAACTTTATAACGTAATATTTTCGTGGGAATGAATTTTTACTCTGTATTGTATTACTTGAGCGATTCGTGCACTTGCGGTCTCAATCATTTAGTATGTGTTTAAATTAATTTATTTTATGTTTAAAATAATTTATAATAAAAAATTTCTATTTTTTAAAAATAAGTAATTATTTCTCCTAAACTTAACTAAACATGTTTTAAACTTCACTAGTTTAAATTCATATTTGATTACTTATAGAATAAAAATTAATTTTAATTTTTTTCCTCCAACTCTTTTATTCATCCTTCGATTATTACTTTTAACTCTACACTTAATTGAATTAATAGATAAATTTTGTTATATTTTTCTAAAAATAAAAATATTTTAATATTAAATAAAGAAAGTATTTAATAAAAAAATAAATACATTTAATATCTTATAAATATAAAAAATATTTAATATTTTTTATTTTCATTTAATAATTAAGAAATTAATAAGAGAATTGTGTAAAAAAATTTAAAATTATTCTTAATAGATACATGAATGATGATTAAAGTGATTGGAGAAAAAGATTGAAAAGAAATGATTGGAGCGAAATTTTGTTGTCAATTGTATAAGAACATGTTTGATAGAGCTTATGATTAGTTTTTTTTTAGAAAAAAATTGTTATAATAGTATTTAATCATGTTTAGAAAAATCAGCTTTTAGCTTTTGCATAAAATTTAATGTAAAATAAAAAATTTTTAAATTAATTTTTATAATGCTGAAGATTGAGTGTGTGTTTGGAAAAACTACAAAAATTTGATTATATTTAGTAATCGATTATTATATAAATTTTTTTGTTATAATTGATTATAATCGATTATTTTTATGTTTGGATCATTACAATGTGTAAAACAATTTTAAACTAATCGATTCATTTGGATAATATAAAAAAATTATTTTTATACATTAAATTATTAAAATAAGTATAAAATAATTAAAAAATTATTTAATTGAGACAAAATAATTTACATATCAAAATGTAAAAAATAATTTATAAACTAAAATCATAAATTTCAATCTTCAACATTAAAAAATTAGTTTTAAAAACTTTTATTTTATATTAAATTTTATATAAAAACTAAAACTAATTTTATCAAATATAATTAAATATTATTACAATAACTTTTTCTAAAAAAAAAAACTAATCATAAACTCTACCAAATATGTTATAAGATTAAAAAAAAAACACGTTAAATTGGAGTAGTTGAGCTGCGGGCAGATAAAGTGTGTGAAGGAGGAGTGAGTGTGTCCCTGCCACCCACATCTCCTTTTGGTTTGTGTGTTGTGTATTGACAGTTGACACCGCTATCAGCCATGGAAGTGGGAGACGCTCCTCTTCCTGATGCCGCCATGGACGCAGTCCAGCGACGCCTCATGTTCGAAGACGAGTCTGTTCCCTTTCCCTTTCTCCTCTTCATCTCATTCTTTTATTTTTTATTTTATTTTTTGGTATTTGTATGATTTTTCATATCCTTCTTATTTCTAATAGTAATGCATCCTTTTATTTTGGAATTGAAAAAGTTATTGGCTAATTCTTTAATTTGTTTTGGTACCTCCCACAGATGCATTTTAGTGGATCAGAATGACCGTGTGGTTGGTCACGATTCCAAATACAATTGTAAGTGCCCTTTCCATTTTCAATTTCTAATCTTATTCAATTTGCAACGATTGAAAATAATTCTTATATTATATGCACTTTGATTTTGATATATACATGTCTGATTTATTATGTTTGTAAAAGTTCTATGTGCTTGATCATCTGAAGGCCGAGTTTTGCATTTTGTTCATAAGCTTTTAATAAAGTTGCTCATTGTTTTCTTAGAATGATCAGGTCATGCATAATAGGAAATATAATTAAATTAATTATTTCTTAATTAATGCATTAGTAGTAGTTTTTTGAGCAAATGTGACCGGTGGACACTCGAGATAACTGGCGCCCCTCTGAATTTTAACTTCCTGAAGCAGAAATACATAAAGGTCTTGGAAATTTGGAATCTTGTATTTAGATCTATTATTTCCTTTTCCTCCTTGTGATTGCTATTGCAGTCCTTCCTCTACCTGCTGCGTTGGTTAATTCACTATTTTGAGCTTGCACAATTTTATATAGGCCACTTGATGGAAAAGATTGAATCTGAAAATTTGCTGCATAGAGCTTTCAGTGTATTCCTTTTCAACTCAAAGTATGAGTTACTTCTTCAGGTATGTATTTATTTTCTAATATTTTTGTGGCCTGGCCTCATAAGCATGTACTTCGCATATTATTTTAAAGCAAACCTATTGATTTCCAAAGCATGAAGCAGAAGCTGAAAGACTGAAGCCTCCTTTATTATGTCTCACATCTTTATCCTTGTGTTTCAAATTTCTTCTTACCTACTAGGTATCATGGGTTGCTGCATGTCATATTATTGTTGCATTATTTTGTGTATAACTAGAAAGTTTTACATCTGCATGCAAGTCACAAGGTGGAGCTAAACACCTAGCACTGAATATATGAAGGATTGAAGGGGGAATGCCTTTTTGCTGTTAACTACTTCAACACTGCCCTTTTACAAGTGATTTTGTGATGTACTCTAAGTACGCCTATGAGAACCAGATCTTCATTTATAGTACTGAATCAGGAAATCAAGAAAATGGCAAATATTTACTGTTACTGATTGAAATTTCTTCGAACAAATAATTGAATAATGGAGATAATATACAGTAGTATCATTCATGATGCAAATACTTGCAGTTAATTTTTCTATTTGTATATCACCTTCATTATCACTTGTATATTGACGTATGAGCAATATTTTGACATTTAGATGACCCTTCTTTAAATAGTTATTGTTGTTATTATATCTTAATTCACCTATTGCATTTTTCTGAATGATTATTTGGTGAAAATTTCTCTATATTGTGGCCTGTTTTCTAGTCATAGACTCTTAGGTTTTAATTCAGTGAGTTGACGGAAGTTCTGTATTATTGATGAAGCAACGATCTGCAACAAAGGTAACATTCCCTCTTGTGTGGACAAACACCTGCTGCAGCCATCCACTATACCGTGAATCTGAGCTTATTGAGGAAAATGCCTTGGGTATATACTTAATGTACCTTTTTATATTACTTGAAAATGTCATGGACCAACTCACGCAAAAGCTTACCTTTTGGGAGAGTTGGTCCTTAATATGATATCAGAGCTTAGTTCGATCTTTACTGCCTCCTATTTTTATAATGAAAGTTCTCTTTCAGCACAAGGTGGAGTGTGCTTGTGCATTGTCCACGCCTCAAGTCCAGTGGACTCTTGTGTGAGGGGGTGTGTTAGAGATATAAAACCAATATTGTGCTTTCTCCCAACAGCTGTTGTCATTGCTGCTTTCTATTAATCATTCTTCCTCCTTTTGTTAACAGGAGTAAGAAATGCTGCTCAAAGGAAGCTTTTGGATGAACTTGGTATTCCTGCTGAAGATGTGCCAGTTGATATGTTCATCCCATTGGGTCGCATGCTTTATAAGGCACCTTCTGATGGCAAATGGGGAGAGCATGAACGTTAGTTAATTTAATTGGTTTCTTGTTCTAGTGCAAGGAATTTTTGTTGTAGAAGTATCCAACTAGGATTAATTCATGATCATTTAGGTAACGTAAACCTCTATACGGGATATGCACTATTAGAAGCTCTTCAGTCCTATTTGGATTTTATTTTAGCAGTATGGGTGCTTAATTCACTGATATGACTGCTACTAATGCTAACAGGAAAACGGGATGTTTACTCAAGAGTTTTGGATGTGGAAGGGATGTTTTCGTCAGATATTAATCATTTTTCTTTTCCCTCTCCTTGATTGCAGTGGATTATCTGCTATTTATTGTCCGGGATGTCAATGTTCATCCAAACCCAGATGAAGTGGCTGATGTTAAATATGTGAACCGTGATCAGTTGAAGGAGCTGTTGAGGAAAGCTGACGCTGGGGATGAAGGTTTGAAGCTGTCCCCTTGGTTCAGACTAGTTGTGGACAATTTCTTATTCAGGTGGTGGGATCATGTTGAGCGAGGGGCTCTTGAGCAGGTCGCTGACATGAAAACCATTCACAAGTTAACATAAAATTACAGAGCTTGGATATAACCAAAAAGAAAAATTAGAATTTGGTTTATATTATGAGCTATATTCTAATTTCTAAGCAATATACTCGGACTTGATTGAGGTGGATTTTCGGAGCAGTGGGCAATATGTTGTCGCTGCTTCTGTCTTTTGCTTGATAATAATAACCAGAAGTTCAATGTTTAGGTGTATTTTAAAACTAGCAGAGAATTGTATTGTCAAATTTTGGTTTTTGGGATAAGTGCCAGTGTAATAAATTCTAATTATTTTTTAGGCATTTTAATGAGCTAGGATGTTTATGAACTGTTTGGAATGAATAAAAATTGGAATTGATCAATTTAATTTCATTTGAATTGAATTAATTTTCATGTTTGGAATTCAGTATAAAAAAAGATATTTGAATTGATACACAAATCAATTTTTGTTTGAAAGTTGAAATACATTAAATATGAATTGAATTGATTTTATGTTAGTAATGTACTTTGTTACTCTCAGAAGAGGTTAAATAACTAAACTAATATGCATAATTTTGCTAATATCAAAAAGGTCTAAATATGTTTTTAGCCTTGATAAATATAATAATTTTTTGTTTTGGTTTTTCAAAATTTGTTTGTTTAGTTTGTGTTACTACTATTTTAAAAGTAAATAAAATTAGTTTTTGTTCGCATTTTAAAAGTGAATGAAATTGACTCAATTTAGTTTTTCACATTAAACTTTTTTAACTCTTGAAATGAAGAAAAATTTAATATGAATGGATTGAATTGTGTCAATTTTATTCATTTTTAAAATGAGAGTAATGATTAATTTCACTTATTTTTAAACATACAAGGGCATAAATTATAACAAAAATTTTTGAGCAACTAAAAATATATTTAATATAAGAAAGTTGAATTGAATCAATTTTAATTATTTTTTAAATGAGAATAGAGATTAATTTCACTCATTTTTTAAAATACAAGACATAAATTGTAACCAAAATTTTTGAACGACCAAAAATATATTTAAGCCAATCAAAAATTTAAATAAAATGAAATCTAAATTTGAGTAAATTTTTATTTGTATAAAATTAAAATGAAAAAAAAGTATAGAAATTAAAATCGTGATGGGTATATCGATCTGTTAGTGGATTTTTGTTTTTATTTTTATTTAAGGATCCTTTCTTTCCAGAACTTTTCTTTTTGTCTTTTTTCATTACAAACATTATTGTAAAACTATATATTGAGCATTATCACTATTAGAAAGATATTTTAACAATTATCTTCTTTAAAAATTAAACTTTAGTCTCTTGTTTTTCTAAAATACAGTTCAGTTATCACTTCATTTATCAGAACTGTAAGTGAATACTACCATAAGATCAACTGTCTTTATTTTTTATCTCTTTCTCTATTTTTTCACTTAAATTTTGATAAATATAAAATAAATTAAGTGAAAAAATATATATAATTAAATTTAAAATACTTATCAAAATTTAAATAAAAAAACATAAAAAAAAATAGAATAGAATGAGGATGGTTTGAAGATGAATATCGTCCCATAATCACATGTGAAAATATTTAGATTTAGGTTTCAGGGCAAAGCATGAATTGAAGCGACCGCCAAGAAAAACAGTTGTGTAGTGGCCCTTCGATCGAGTTAATAATCAGCCACAAGGCAAACAAATAAAAATAAAAATAGGGTTTAGTTTAACGTTAGGGGACATATTAAGAAATTAAAATAATATTTATTACTCATATAAAATTATTTAAAAAATATTAAATAATTTTTAAATTTTAAGATATTAAATAATTATATTTTTTATTTAATAGTTTTATTTTTAATTTTTTAACATGTGTTTTAATGATATATGTTAATAAAACTCATAAAAATATAATAGAATTATCAACATGTGTTTGTTTAAGTAGAAATGGCTTGAATACTTTCGTTCTACATATAATCGATACTTTTGTATAAAATAAAAATCTCAAGATTGATCTTAAAAATTCATATATTTAAAAACAAATACTGTTTGGAGGGATTCCAATTTAGACACTTCGTATTTTGGAGATTAGTCTCTTACTTATTAAATAGGAAATACTTTGAGAAAAAAATAGAATTAGTTAATGAGATTTAGTTCAAGTAATATCTTTAATGACATTACTTGATTTTAAGTTTAAATTCTGTTGAAATCATTTTATTTCATGCCAAGACTCAGATATATCTTACTAAGGGCATATTTGGTAGAAAAGATAGGATAAAATTTGATAATATTAAATCTGATATTATAAAACTTGATAGTATAAAATCTAATACATAAGGGTTGAGGATATCGATGTATTTAGAATTGTAAATAAAAAATTCTTTATAAGAACTTATACATCAAAATCCTATCAAATCTAATCTCTTCTTAGAGACTTGATTAAGTTATCTATTATTTTAATGTATAAAAAATTTAATGAATAAGTTTTATACAATACAATATTTATACCATGTTGGGAAGAACAATGAATAGATCTGACCGAGATGCAAACAATAAATAAAATTATAATGTATTAAATTAACTTATCTTATCATGTCTAATACGACATGCTAATCAAATCCTAAAAAATTGTCAATGAGCTTATCATTTACCGTCCATTATCCCTTGTCCAAGTCAAGCCTTCTCATTTTCATTTTTTCTCTTTTTTTTAAAATGAAGAATGTATGTAACCTGTTGAAGTTAATAAATGAAGTGAGAGGGTTAAACAATAATAGTTGAATATAATTTTATTCACGCTTTTCGTTCTACAAAATTTTCTTTTGTTTTAACTCTCGTAACACATTAATATGTGATTCGATACTTTTGTATAAAATAAAAATCTCTCAACTTCGTAGGATTAGATTATATTTATCATAAATTAATAAATTAATACCACAAGTAATGTTTATAGCCAAATACGAACAAAATGATTTGGCTATTAATAAATTTAATATTTATTCACGCTTTTCGTTCTACAAAATTTTCTTTTGTTTTAACTCTCGTAACACATTAATATGTGATTCGATACTTTTGTATAAAATAAAAATCTCTCAGCTTCGTAGGATTAGATTATATTTATCATAAATTAATAAATTAATACTCGATACGCATTGAAGTTCGTGCTTACAACACAAAATCTCTCTATCTGACAACGAAGAGAATAGATTTACGATTTAGCAAAGGAGGAAAACAAATCAAGAACAGGCCATGTAATTCGGTCTTCTAAAACCACAAGTAACATAACATGAGACATTAAAATAGTTCATGAATAACAAATTTGTCCATCAAAATAATACTATTGTGATGGTCTATTTTGTTCTACTTGGCCCATTTATCTCTATCATCTATCTATAATATATTATTATATATACATGCATAAAAAAATTATTATATAATAAAACTCTTTCGCTTACAAGTGTCACATGTCAAACAACAAATTTATCAATAAATTTTAATATTATTTAATACTATACAATTAATTAACTACATATTTAGATTTATTTAATCTTCATTAATTAATAATCTTTTCCAACTTTTTACTTTTCATTGCTCTTTCTTTTTAACTTTTCAACTCTCAGGCTTATATTTAATCTTAATTACTGCCCTTCATCTTTTTTCCCATAAAATCATGTGATGTACTCTCCATTTTTATCTTCTTACTTGATTCTTCATCTGTCACGCTTTGTTGCTAAATAAGACATTTAATGCACATTTGTATTTTGTCTTCTTTTTATCTTTTTGTACCTAAAATATTTATCTGTATAAGTTAATAATCGCTAATGGATTTTGGTGGGAGTATATTCATTAGAATACTAAAAAAAATAAAAAATGAAAGGAAAAATCAAATTTAGTTATATTTTATTTTACTTTTATTTTGCATTTTCTCTATTTAAGATTAGTTTGATTAACAAAATACCTAATAGTGGTTTGTTCTAGTAGAAATTGACTACAATCCTAGGCAAACCTTACTTGGTAATGTTTGTGGAGATACTTTGATCAAAGACCAAAAGTTTGATTAACAAAGTTTGATAAAAGTCTATAATTCATATATTTAATCATATTTCATGACTTTTAGTATTTATACATGTATTTTAATATTATTATTTAAATAATAAAAATATGTGTAAGATAGATAAGTTATACTTAATTTGTTTGCACAATTCATTTTAGGAGAAGTAATTTATTCCTATATTAGGTATTTTTATTCCTATATTAGGTTTTTATCCAAGTGTACTTACATTTTAAGAATTTTGTGTTTTTAAGATTTGAATTTATTACTTAAAATATTTCATGTATCAATTAAAATTTTAAAAAAATTACATGTACTAATATTAATTCAATTAATTTCCAAGCATTTTAGCTTCATTATTTCTTAATTATTTTCTAAATATTTCCTCCAATAAAAAATTTAATCAATTAATTTATTTTTATTGTATTGCAATTATTAATGAGAATTGACTTAATTGACTAAATTGGGTTGCAAAATCTAAGTGTCTTGAATTCCATTTTATCTTTTTACCAAAAACAATATTCTTGCTGGTTTAAAAAAAAACAATATTCTTGCTACGCACGAGTGGAGCATTCATTAGAAATAAGAAATGTTTTTTAAATATTTTCAATGAATGCTTTGCCATATAATTTCATTCTTTAATTGCTAACGACGAGCATTCATTGGCTTTGTTTAAATTCCTTTCCTTCGTTATTTTTTTTTTCAAGAAACATTTTTTTTTAAGAAGGTCAAACAATGGAATAAAATGCCTTCTATTTGTGTTTGGTAAAATATTGATAGTAATTAAGGAGGTGTAATAAGTGTAATAAAGGAAAAATGAAGAAGGTTGAGAGTTGATTGAGATGTAACGTAAGAATGAATGAAGATCAGAAAATGGATGGTCATACATTTGACGAAATGCAATGGATACAGAATTGTTATGTGGGTGGGTAGGTATTTCTGATATGTCATTTGTTGCTGAAGTGATGTTTTTTTTTTTTTTTTTGAGCTGGTTGCAGAAGTAGCGTTGTATATTTAGAAATGTCATGTTTGCACCTTATAGTTTGTATTAATCTTGACGACAGTTGTAGCCTTTTTATCTGAAGTCTCACAAGTTGAGGTTTTCGTATTTAGCCCTTTTCCTGAGGTGGGAGGGGAAGGAGACTATGGCCATTATTTAAGGTATGGGTAATGAGGATGATTTATATAGAAATAAAAATAAATGAAAATGGTGGAGTACTAACAACAATATTATTCTATTATTTTATTATAAATAATATTACAAATACTTACACACATATTATTTTACATTTGTATTATTTTTATTATTTGATTACAATGATTTCACATTATTTTTTACACATTAACACTTTGATTCTATCACTAACTCTCTACCAACTACTCCTCGTGCAATAAGGTGTGCATCTTAGGTGTATATATACAACAAGCATTTTTCTTTTACCATTACTCCCTAGCACTTGTACTAGTAGTAGTACAGTAGTTAATTAGTGGTGTTGTCTTCCTTTTTATTTAAACAAAGGCAAAATGAGGTTCATTTTCATTTCCTGAAACATTCTGTACTAAAACTAGAGCA
Source organism: Ormosia semicastrata (assembly GCA_029884595.1). Taxonomy (NCBI): domain Eukaryota; kingdom Viridiplantae; phylum Streptophyta; class Magnoliopsida; order Fabales; family Fabaceae; genus Ormosia; species Ormosia semicastrata. Next base: position 43,555,213 of record JAQQTO010000059.1, read on the forward strand.
AAAGCTTCATTGATTTCAGCTCCACTCTTCTGGACAGGAGGAGCTGAACCCATTAATAGTGAAGTTCTAATCTCCAATTCTTACAAAACTCATGTACCTACCTAAGTATTCTAGTGCCATGGAAGACAACAACAACAATAACAATGGTGAAGAAGGAGGCTTTCCGGGTTTCCCTTCCTTAATCAATACAAACCCTATGATTTCTCCTTTTGCCATCAATTTCATGCTTCCTAATTCTCAGGTATATATACGTCCCCTTTGTTTTCTCTTCATAATTCAAATTTACAATTGATGCTACTACTAATAAAAGTCAGCTTTGGTATATACTTTGCAATGGTTGAACGTAGTTGTTGTGAAGAAATTTGTGTCATTTCAGCATTACAGCTTACAACTTGAAACATCTACACACGACGCTGATACTAATAATTTAAACAAATTCCCAATCCGGCTTCTATCTACCTTGTATTTATTAACTCATGAGCCAGTGAGCTATATTTTTCTCGGATATTATATCCAATATGTGGATTTAAATCTAAATAACAGAAGATTTAATTTTTGGCAAAACACAGTGACATTATTTATTTTATGTAACCAATCCTAGGGAAAGGGAAAAAGGCTTTCGTTGTTGTTGTTGATGCTGATAATTATATCCAATATGTGAAAGCTTCCCAACTAACTTATAATATACTAGGAATTCATGTATAACTTGGTGTGTTTTAAATCCAGGTTTCTGCTAATAATTTGGCAATGGGAGGATTTGCAGACCGCCAACCAGTTCAACCACCAATGGATTTTTCATTTTCTCAAATAGGAAATGCTACAAAAGATAGTGAACAGGACCCTTTGTACGATGATGCAAAAATTGCAAACTTTGCAATTCTTAATGCTAATAATGTTGAGATGCCAATGTCTAATTTTTCTGGGGGAGCCAGTGGTAGCGGGTCAGTCTGGAAAAATGGTCAGTCAGGAGTGACAGATACAAACCACAGTTTATATTGGAAGGATAATGGTTGGGAAATGAGACCCTCAACTTCTATTGTGACTGAGCACTCAGATCCTATATCAACTAACGATGTTAAATCTCTGCGTTCGTTTGAAATGGAGGTCAATCCAGAACTTTCTCATGCACTTGCTAGTCTCGATGGTGATGAAAATGGAGCCACTCAAGGAAGCATGTCATTTGAAGTGAACGCTGTTGATGTTAGATCTGAGTCAAAAAGAAGGTTTTATACTCTACTACCTGATAGTGTCTACTTCTTGGCAATAAGTAATAACAAATAATGACAACTTATATTTATGTTTTTGCATTAATTTTTTTATTGCAGGAAGAAAGAGAGCTTCTTGATCCAATATAGTTGGCCTTCCAGGCCTGCCCGTGATCCAAAAGTAATAGTTCAAATTGAGAGCAAAGAGGACGTACCGGATGATGGTTATAGCTGGCGTAAGTATGGACAGAAGGTTGTGAAAGGAAATTCAAACCCTAGGTATAGTGATCTCTCTTTTCTTTGTGCAATTGCATAGAAGTCTGTTTATATTTGTCCACATGGATGACATATATGTAGATGTGATGTGTTATTTTTATCGACCTTGATAAAAATCATACAATTGTATTAGACAGCTAGCTAGCTAGATATATAATATATAAGATTGACGAGAGTTATGCTTTGTTTGATATTATTCATAGCTATTTTGCATCTGTTTATCAGTTGTCCTACATCGTCCTCTTTGTTTATTCTTGAGGCTGTTAATTCATTCTCTATAATATTGTTTTTTGACAGTTAAGGTTTTCATATTTGTCGCTAAGCTTGCAACAAGCCGTTATGATATATCAATCATGCATTATTTCTTACAAGAAATTATTAATAAGGCAATGATCTTTTACATTATTTTTTAAATATTTAAATCATTATTTGTTATGTATAAAAAAATTAAAAATAAAAACAATTCTATTATGACTCTAATAATCTTACAGATATCATATAATTATTGAGTGCATATGATAGATTATGCTTAACTAATAATTTCTTCTGTTGATATGCATTTATTATGTTTTCATGGATCTATTATAGGAGCTACTACAAATGCACATCTGCTGGATGTTTTGTAAGGAAACATGTGGAAAGGGCTTCACATGATTCAAAATATGTAATTACTACTTATGAGGGAAAACATAATCATGAAGTGCCCACTACTAGAAGGAAGAATAAGATAAACTCAATTGAAATTGATGATGATGAACTTCTTGGTGCTGATGATGAGGAAGTGGCTTTTACATTACCTGGGAATGCCAGTATCCCATTGCCTGAAGGTCAAGTTCAAACTCTTGCACCTCATTTTGATGGAGAACCTGAGTTCAATAATGAGTTTCTGAGGACCAGTATGGTTGGAAGTTTCAGTAATGACATGAATTTTGGGTCTTCCTCCATAGGCCAAATGGGGTATTCTTCCTTGAATAATAGCAATGCCATGCCTTACGGCTCCTATGGACTGAATAATCCTGATCGTTATGCTGCCCTTCATGCTGGTGGATCTGTTGCCTCGGTGTTTTCTGACTTTCCAAACTCACTATCATTGAATTTGAATCTTCCACCATCGTCTGGAGATGTTTCTCTGGCTGGACTTAATGTCAACCGTGCAAACCCAATGGGTCCTCAGGCCTAAACAGGAGCAGAAGGATGATAATATATATGGCACATGCATACTCACTGTTGATCATGCAAATGCTTCATTCACTTAATCTTCAGCATCATCGTCCATTTTAACAACATGCCATGCAAAATTTTCCTTCATAATCTTGTCTTTACAGCTGTCAGTAACCGAACAAATTGTGTTGGCTTTCATTTAGTATTTAAATGTATTTTGTGATTATGTCCCGTCATTATCTTTTCAATTATCCTAAATGTGTAATGGAACAAATTAACAATGGTATATTGGTATAAGGTATACTTATACAAGTTGCATACCAATAACTAGTTCTTCATATGTTCTTTTTTATTTTTCAACCAGCAGGAAATATAGATCTGGGTCATGTGGAATGCTTTATTGTTTTCTTTCTCCCAGCCCATCCCCACGACCACCTTTTTTCTTTTTGAATAATGTTAAACACAAACATTTACACACATATTACATTATATTTGTATAATTTTTGTTATTTAATTTTAGTTGATTTTATTTTATTTTCTGCATAATTATATTCTAATTCTGTTAACTCACGTAAATGTGAAGTGATATAATTCTAAATGATGTATATGAAACATTATCCTTCTCTATTGGTGACTTTTTTGAGTGTTGATACTTGACAATCCCTATTTACAGACATTCACGTGAGAATTTGTAAGATGCTTTTGAAGAAAAAATTTCTTGTATATCCTTTATCGTTAAATTTATACTACTTCAGTTTTATGAATTATTTCCACTTATAATCATAATTTTAATATTACAAATCATTGGTATAGAACAAATGAAATTTCTTACTCGACAACACTTGAAATCTCTCCCACCACATTTATATGTGAAACTCGGTTTAGACTTCAGATGATTACTCACTTTACTTCTGGTCATATGATGGTCTATTAAAAAATCTTAAAAATTTCTGGAGCTTATGGTTCTTTGTTCGTCTTTATCATACATGCATGTACAGATGTCCTTTACTGTTGAGCATCATATAAGATTGAAAGTTGCATTAAATAATAAAACGTGAAATATTTTGTAATGGAGTGACCGCATTTATTATAAATTATAAAACAATCATGACTTCCAATTTATCCAATCTATGACAATGACAGCCATGTACGTGTATGCTACATGCCAGACATATCCATAGACTTATTGATAATGTTGCCATCATTTGTTTCTCGACACTTTATTATTACCTATAGTTAGATTATTATCTTCAAGATACGCTTGTCAGTCAATTGATTAAAAAATAAGTAGAATGTAATGTCTAATTAACATTGCTGTCAGCTCCTACGCCAACATTCACGAAAAACCTTTCACAGAATAACCACACAGCAGAGCAGGGATGAATGAAGCAGCGAGTGAAGTGATCACTTCTTAAAGCTACCGCGAACACTGGGACGATGCTTAGATGATTCGGGCGTGAAGATTGAGATGAGGAAATGGAATCATCATCATCACCATAGTCAATATATCAATATTAAGGAGGATTCTAAGACATGTATTGATACTCCCAAATTAATTCAGTTAAATAATGATTAATTACATCATAGGCTTGGTAATAGGGACGAAGATTACCTGTTTTCATTTCATATTTTCTTTCTTATCCTCTCACTTAAATTCTGTTAAATATAAAATAAATTAAAATGAATAGAAAAAAGTGAAACATGTAATTAAATTTAAAATATTTGACAAAATTTAAATAGAGAAATAGAAAAAAAGAACCAAAAATAAGAACAGATAATCATCATCCTAGTAATAGAAGTTTAGTAATTAGTTGTGATTAACTCATATGTAAATAAGAGCATGTTTGAGAATGATTTTTTCATTTCTCAACTATGTTATTTGATAAAAAATAAGTTATTGTAATAATAATCGTGTATGTTTGGTAAATTTACTTTCAAGTTTTTACATTAAATTTAATGTATTCTAAAACTTTTTTTTTATAATGTTAAAATTTTAACTTATGATTTTAAATTATATATTATTCTTTAGACTTTGATATATAAAATATCATTTTGTCTTCAATCAAATAATTTTTTTAATCAATTAAATATTTTTTAAATCATTTTATACCTATTTTAATAATTTTATGTATAAAAACAATTTTTTATATTCATTCAAATAAAATAATTTACTTTAAAATTATTTTCAATTAACATATATCTTTATAATTGATTATAACAAAAAACTTTTATATAATAATTAATTATTAAAATAATAAAAATTTTATAATTATCCCATACACACATTAAGTGGATTAATTCTGGATACTCTTAAGGATACCAGAATATTCACCTAATAATAATACTAATATTAATAGTAGAGACACATCCGTGAGTCATCAGTTTCGGAACACTTCTGGTTTGATTAGATTTTAGAAAAAATTTAATTTTAATTGAAAGTTTTTTCTCTAAGTTTTTTATTAAAGTTACTTCAGTCCTAAAATATATTAATTCAACAATCTCGTTATTCATTTAATTTTTATATTTCAACTTTTTTTCAATTCATTCATAAATTTATTTTGTATCTCATAAAAATATTATAATTATATACAACTTAATTTAATATATATCTCACATAAATAAATAATAAACATACGATAAAGATAAAGATATTTCTATTGGACAAAAATCATTTCCCTTAATACAAACATTTAACTTGAGTCGCTGTTAAACAGTACAGTACCGTGGTTGGTGCTATGGGACAAGGGACATTATACAAAGCGGGTCTCCATTCCTCATTTTCTCTCCTTGTTGGTACCTTGTGGGCTCCTCCTAGGGCTCACTCCAATGGTGGATCCTTCCTTGAACAAAAAATAAAAACACACAACTTGACTCAAATGTCATCCTCTCATTGGTCCCAAATCACAAACTACGAGGTTTCTCCAATTCTCCCCCCTTTCATTTAGAGGTGGCAAAGCGAGTTTCTCGTCACTATCTCTACTGATTAGCAACTTAGCATAAAACAGGATGAGACATGTTAAATATAGGTTGAGAATGTTAACCTACTTAATTTTGTAATGGATTGGTAGGTTCATCAACTTAAAATTAAAATTAAAAAAAATAATAATAAGTTAATGAGTTAAATAGATTAATCTATCAAAAAAAAAAGATAGGGTTAAATGAGTCAACGTGAGATGATCTGTCAAAACTGTTAAAAAAAAAGAGAGAACACAAATTAACCTAATGGGTCGCTTCAACCATGAATTATGTGAGGGAAGCTAAAATAACTCATTCAAAAAAATAAGTTGCAAAGTAAAACCAAACTTGTCAATTTTGGGATTTGGACATGTTTTTCATATCAATTATTAAATGGAGGTTGATCTAGTTCCTCTGATTGGAACCTTGGATATCTCTGTCTGTTTGACCCTTTGATTTGCAGCACATAATGAAACAAAAAGCACATTTGGACATTATGGTACGGTAGTATGAATATGTTGACGCTTCATGAATCATGATATCAATTTTGAATACCCACATAGCCATCATGAAGTTTAAGATTATAGTAATTGAAAGAAAGTGATTTTATTTTGAGTAAACTAGATTTTGTAATTGTGTGATGCACATCTAGAATGATTGGGCGTAAAGTGTTTATAGGTAGTTTTTTAAGTTCACCGTCAAATCCTAAGACTCAACCTTAAACAAGTGGTAGAAACTACCAAATTGGAGTATGGTAGGGATAGGGAATTTTCAATGAAGCAGTGAAAATGGGTAGAGATTAAAAAGAACACCAGTGGCAAAAACACTTTGTTAGACCGACATTAATACTGAGAGACGAAAGTTAAGGAGCGAATGAATTTAGTAAATTAAGAATATATTAAATGATAAAAATAAATATAATTATAAATATAAATAATTTTATTAAATAAAATATATGTAATAATTTATCAAAAAAAATATTTATAAGTTTAATTCATAAATATATAAAATATATTTTCATGAAAAAATTTCAATTCATTATAAAAACTAAAGAGTAACAAGAGAAAAGAAGATATGTTTTTTAATCGTATGAAACAGTTTGATTATATTTTTCTTTTACTTATTTGGACAAATAAGTTGTTTTTTTTCTTTTTCATTTTGGTTATTTTTTTTAGTTATTGAATTGTATTTTTAAATTTATTTATTATTTAACTTTTAGACATGTGGTATTTTTTTTGTCACATGTCTCACGTTATCATATTAAATCATATGTAACAAAAATAATTACATAAAATGACATATAACAAAATATTAACTATTCTATTTATTACATATTAAGCAAATAATATACTTACTTAACAACAAGAAGACACGTATCAAAATTTTAAGGGATATTTTATTTTTATATTATTATTATTATTATTATTATTATTATTATTATTATCCACTACTTTTAGGTTCGTACAAAAATGATAGTAAAGTCTAAATTTGGTCATAAATTACATCCTATTCCTCTTTTTTCATTGACTAATAACTATTAACATAATACCATCATACATGAACGAAAATTTAATGTTATGGTTGGTGCGAAAGAATATAATTTTATTTCATATTTAATCATGGAATAAGAGAATTTTTATATTTGTTAATAAAAGATATAAAATGATACATTTTTATTTCAAATTATATTCTATAAATTTGTGGAATTACATTCCTCAAAACAAAAACAAAGAATGAGATTCTATATTTTTATAGAATAAAATTCTACATTTTTTAATAAATTGATAAATATTACCTATAGTTAGATTATTATCTTCAAGATACGCTTGTCATTCAATTGATTAAAAAATAAGTAGAATGTAATGTCTAATTAACATTGCTGTCAGCTCCTACGCCAACATCCACGAAAAACCTTTCACAGAGTAACCACACAGCAGAGCAGGGATGAATGAAGCAGCGAGTGAAGTGATCACTTCTTAAAGCTACCGCGAACACTGGGACGATGCTTAGATGATTCGGGCGTGAAGATTGAGACGAGGAAATGGAATCATCATCATCACCATAGTCAATATATCAATATTTAGGAGGATTCTAAGACATGTATTGATACTCCCAAATTCATTCAGTTAAATAATGATTAATTACATCATAGGTTTGGTGAAGATCATATGTTTTCATTTCATATCTTCTTCCTTATTTTCGTACTTAAATTACATCGAATATAAAATAAATTAAAATGAATAAAAAAATAAAATATATAATTAAATTTAAAACACTTGTGAGAATTTAAGTAAAGAAATAAAAAAGAAAAGACAAAAAAATAAAACGGATAATCCTCATCCTAGTAATAGAAGTTGATAATTAGTTGTGATTAACTTATATGTAAATAAGAACATGTTTGAGAATGATTTTTCATTTCTCAACATGTTATTTGTAAAAAAAAACTGTTGTAATAGTAATTGTATATGTTTGGTAAATTTAATTTTAGTTTTTTACGAAATTCAACGTATTCTAAATTTTTTTTCATAATATTAAAATTTTAGCTTATGATTTTAGATTATATATTATTCTTTACACTTTGATATGTAAAATATCATTTTATCTTTAATCAAATAAATTTTTTAATCAATTTAATATTTTTTAATTATTTTATACTTATTTTGATAATTTTATGTATAAAAATGATTTTTTATATCACCTAAACGAAATAAATTACTATAAAATTATTTTTCAACTAACATATATTTATAATCAATTATAATAAAAAAATTATATAATAATTAATTATTAAAATAATCAAATTTTTACAATTATCTCAAACACATACTAAATGGATTAATTCAGGATGCTCTTAGGGATACCACAATATTCACCTAATAATAATACTAATATTAATAGTAGAGACACATCCGTGAGTCATGAGTTTCGGAACTCTTCTGGTTTGATTAGATTTTAGGAAAGTTAAAAAAATTTTCTCTAAGTTTTTTATTAAAGTTACTTTAGTCCTAAAATATAATAATTCAACAATTCCATTATTCGTCTAATTTTTATTCTCTAACTTTTTTTCAATCCATTCATAAATTTATTCTATATCTTATGAAAATATTACAGTCACATATAACTTAATTTAATATATATCTCACACAAATATATGATGAATATATGATAAAAGTATTTTTGTTAAACAAAAATCATTTCTCTTAATTCAAACATATAACTTGAGTCCCTGTGAAACAGCACAGTACCGTGGTTGGTGCTGCGGGACATTGTACAAAGCGGGTCTCCATTCCTCATTTTGGCTTTTTATTAAATTGTCATTTGTTAGTAAAATTATTTATCAAATTATTATTTTTTTAATTATTTATCAAATTATCATTTTTTGAACTATTCACTAAAATATTACTCTTTTAAAATTATATACCAAATTATCACTCTTTTATCTTACGTGATATTTTTTATTATTATCTGACCAACCAAGATTCGCCAAGTAGGATGGCGCATCCACGTGAGGTTGTGCCAAGCGTGTTGCGCAAGCCTGCGTGGATGCGCCATCCTACTTGGCGCATCCTAGTTGGCCACATCACTGAAAGCATCACCCTTGTTGGCGCAACCAAGCATAATAAGTCAACAAGGGTGGCATAACCCTAGTATATATACACTAACTCCTCCCCCTTTTGTGACATTCAGACAATTTTCTAAATTCTCACTATCTCTCTACAAATTTCTTCTCTCTAAACGCTCTGAACTCTCTCAACGAACTCAATTTCGTACTTAGAAGTGGTGTCTAAATTATTATTTGTGATCAAATTTAGATTGTATTCTTAACACCGTAATACTTCTTTCAATAGTTAAATAGTTTATTTATTATTTATTAATTAGTTTTTTATTAGGTTATTGTTAATTATAAATTAATGTTATTATATATTATGTTAGTATTAATTATGCATTAATATTTTCATTGTCTAGTAAATAATGAAATGGTAAGATATGTAGTCTGAATTGTATGGATTATTATTTTATGCGTAATCAAATAAGATATATTTTTTTTTTCTTTGAGTACTTGACATGATTTAAATTAGTAAATATAACTTAATTAAAAATAATCGAGTTTTTTTTTATACATAAAAAGCTATATTGAATAGTATAATTGATTTTTAATATATTGAATAGATATGGATAATATATTGTTATACATTGTTATATTGAATAAATATATTTATACATTGTTATATGTCTAATTAATATTGTAATTGATTATTAATATATTAAATAAATATGTGTTGAATTGTTATTGTTAAGAAGTAGAGTTAACATGACAAAACCACTGAATGTGCACATTTACTTCAATAGGAGAATGTATGATGGTGAAGAGGGTGTCATGTATCAAGGTCCTCCTCCTAGGCCTATTGTGATCACAGTCAATATGACTTTGGATGTGTTGAAAAATAAGATCTATTCAAAGTTGAGACTCCAAGCAAGCCAACATGTGTCAAAGGTTGTCTATCGGTGTCTGCAATGCTCCAAGCAAGCCAACATGTGTCAAAGATGACCGCATTATGATGGAACAACTGCGTCCAGCTTCAGCAGCAGACGACATTTCAGGGCCGCCCGAGGAGTCCAGTCAACAGGAAACGCGACATAGACGGAGGAGAGGATTAGCGAGCACTTGGACACGATTTCGACATCCCGAGGACTCCAGCTCTACCAGCCAGCATACGACTCAGCCTTCTACCACTGCTACATACCCCCTACTACTACATACCCCCACTTTGCTACATACCCCCACTCGCCACCACCACTGCGCATATTACCCATCATACCCACCATACCCACCCACCGTATCCATACTCGCCACAGAATTACCCCTCATATCCTTACCCACCACATGGTTACCCACCATATCCTTACCCACCACCAGGTTACCCACTATACCCATCACAGCCAGATCCCTCTTCCGATCCATCTCACAGGCCACCACATTCTGATGCGGGCTCATCTTATTGACATTGATATATAATTATATTTAGTGATTTTGTGTAAAAGACTATTGATAATATTTTATTGTGAGTTTGATACCCTTATTAGATTAGATTATATATGTTTGCCGCTCAGTTTTAGTTTTTATTAAAGATCTTGGTAACTGGTTGAATTAAACAGGATCATATACTTTTGGGAAGGTAAAATATTTAGGAAAAACTTTGTCAAAATTTTTACTTTAATTCGAATTACTAAAAAATTGGGAGGGGGATTATTGGGATCCGAATCCCACTCACTAAATAAACATTTCACACAATGTTATTTTTTTACTAACATAAACGGGTATTAACATACGAAAAAAAAGAAATATAAATTACAATCGTAATATTTTTTAGATAATATTTAGTAACATATCATAAATACTTGGGACATGTGTACAATGAGGTGGCGAGTTGAGAATAATAATATTCATTAGATAATATTCATTAAATAATTCATTAGATACTTGATGGCAAAAACGTTCATTATTTTAATGCTTACTTTCATAATTTTGGTTTATTAATATTTAGATTTTGAATTTGTGTCATGTAATTTTATTAAATACTTGAGTGCTATAATTATAATTATTTACATAAATTAATGAAGTAATATGATGCTAATTGTAATTTTTTAATGAAATATGTTGCTATGAATGAGGAAAGAGGTAGTTGGTGTTTTGAATTCATTATTTCCTTTGGAGGTAACTTGGCATGATTGAATTCTTCCTCTATAGAATGTGACTGAATATATTCTATGGATAAAAGCCTATCAATTCTTGTCTTGCTAAACTTGTTTATCTACTTGTGTTCTTATTGGATATCGCCAACTATGCTAATCTAACACTTTTTAGAGAATTGCTTGCCAGAGTGAACTTAAAATAATTATTTGTTGTTATAACAATAATATAATATTACTAACAAAAAGTTCAATGATAACATCTACCAAAAAGGGGGGGGGAGCGATCAATGACCAATAGGATAAAAGGGCTAGTGTTCGTATTATTGAGGGGTTTAACTGAGAATATTTGGTATATATGCTATTCCAAATGCTTGGAACTTCAATTATTTTGTAGATTTTTCTATTTAAATTCATCAAATAGTCTTTTAACAACCAATAATATCTTGTTAATTATCAAATCAATTACATTATATATTATTATTATTATTATTATTATTATTATTATTATTATTATTATTATTATTCCAATGCATAAAGTAAATAAATACATTAAAAATATAATTTATTATAATAAATATTAAAATTTCTTTTAATTAAACAAAACAAAAATACCCACATTGGTTTGCGCCAACAAATTGACGCTTTCGATGATGTGGCCCGTCAGGATCTGTGCAGCAAGTAGGATGACGCATCTACGTAGGTTGCGCTAAGCGTGTTGGCGCAATCTACGTGAGTGCATCATCCTACTTGGTGCATCCTGGTTGGCCAGATAATAATAAAAAATGTCACGTAAGATAAAAGAGTGGCAGTTTGATATATAGTTTCAAAAGAATGGTATTTTGATAAATAGTTAAAAAAATGACAATTTAATAAATAGTTTAAAAAATAATAATTTAATAAATAATTTTACCAATAGTAACAATTTAATAAAAAAGTCCCTCATTTTCTCTCCTTGTGTGTTCCTTGTGGGCTCCTCCTAGGGCTCACTCCTATGGTGGATCCTTCCTTGAACAAAAAATAAAAACATACAACTTGACTCAAATGTCATCCTCTCATTGGTCCCAAATCACAAACTAAGAGGTTTCTCCAATTCTCCCCCCTTTCATTTAGAGGTGGCAAAGCGAGTTTCTCATCACTATCTCTACTAGTTAGCACAAAATGGGATGAGACAAGTTAAATATAGGTTGAGAATGTTAACCTACTTAATTTTGTAACGGATTGGTAGGTTCATCAGCTTAAAATTAAAATTAAAAATAATAAATTAATGAGTTAAACAGATTAATCTATAAAAAAAAGATAGAGTTAAATGAGTCAATCGTGAGACGATCTGTCAAAACTTAAAAAAAAAAAGAGAACACAAATTGACCTAATGGGTCACTTCAACCATGAATTATGCGAGGCAAGTTAAAATAACTCATTTAAAAAAGTAAGTTGCAAAATAAAACCAAACTTGTCAATTTTGGGATTCGGACATGTTTTTTATATCAATTATTAAATGGAGGTTACAGCAAGAGATCTAGTTCCTCTGATTGGAACCTTGGATATCTCTATCTGTTTGACCCTTTGATTTGCAGTACATAATGAAACAAAAAGCATATTTGGACATTATGGTACGGTAGTATGAATATGTTGACGCTTCATGAATCATGATATCAATTTTGAATACCCACATAGCCATCATGAAGTTTAAGATTATAGTAATTGAAAGAAAGTGATTTTATTTTGAGTAAACTAGATTTTGTAATTGTGTGATGTACATCTAGAATGATAGGGCATAAAGTGTCTATAAGTAGTTTTTGAAGTTCGTCGTTAAATCTTAAGACTCAACCCTAGACAAGTTGTGGAAACTATCAAATTGGAGTATAGTAGGGATAGGAAATTTTCAGTGAAACAGTAAAAAAGCGTAGAGATTAAAAAAATACCAATGGCAAAAACACTTTGTTGGACCGACACTAACATTGAGAGACGAAAGTTAGGGAGCGAATGAAATTAGTAAATTAAGAATATATTAAATGATAATGATAAATATAATTATAAATAAAAATAATATTATTAAATAAAATATATGTAATAATTTATAAAAAAAAAATATTTATAAGTTTAGTTCAGAAATATATAAAATATATTTTCATGAAAAAATTTCAATTCATTATAAAAACTAAAGAGTAACAAGAGAAAAGAAAATATGTTTTTTAATCGTATGAAACAGTTTGTTATATTTTTCTTTTACTTATTTGGACAAAAAAGTTGTTTTTTTTTCTTTTTTCTTTTGGTTATTTTTTTAGTATTGAATTTTATTTTTTAAATTTATTTATTATTTAACTTTTAGACATGTGGTATTTTTTTTACCACATATATCATGTTGTCATATCAAATCACATGTAACAAAAGATGATTACATAAAATAACATATAATAGAATATTAACTATTTTATTTGTCACATATTAAACAAATAATATACTTACTTAATAACAAGAAGATACATATCAAAATTTTAAGACATATTTTCTTTTTATATTATTATTATTATTATTATTATTATTATTATTATCCACTACTTTTAGGTTCGTACAAAAATGATAGTAAAGTCTAAATTTGGTCATAAATTACATTCTATTCCTATTTTTTTCATTGACTAATAACTATTAACGTAATACCATCATACATGAACGAAAATTTAATGTTATGGTTGGTGCGAAAGAATATAATTTCATTTCATATTTAATCATGGAATAAGAGAATTCTTATATTTGTTAATAAAAATATATAAAATAATACATATTTATTTCAAATTATATTCTATAAATTTGTGGAATTACATTCCTCAAAAAAAAACAAAGAATAAGATTCTATATTTTTATAGAATAAAATTCTACATTTTTTAATAAATTGATAAATATTACCCTTCAATAATTTATATACATAACCTCAACATGTCTAATTCCATCTAACATAAATTCAACCTTTAAGCTTTGTGTCCTCTTCTGAAAGAGAGGATAGAAGCCTATACTCTTGCTTAGGAGAGTAAAATAATATTATTAAAATTGATGAAAAATTATTATCATGATTTTTTGTTATCAAGAAAAATTAATTAATCTCAATTATTATTTAAAAAAATACAAATTCATATTATATCTCATACAATTAAATTGTAAAATTATTTATCATTTCATATTATTTCACATCGTATCAAATTATGAGGTCCGTTTGGTGTCCTGAATGTATAAGAGCTAATAGGATAAAGTAATAAAATAAAACCATATAGTATTAATGAGTTGTTAAAACATTTTATCCTATTAAAACATTTTATCCTGTAAGTTGATTGGTCATTACTAGATGGGTGAAGAGATTGTATATAAAATTGTTTTCAATGACTTAATTACCCTTTTAAAAAATTATAAAAGGAAGAAAACCAATCGTCTTGTTGTACAATGATGACCACCTTTACCTTCTATCGCTCACCTTCATCCACGAAGACCACCTTCCACGGCTCACCTTCCTTGGGTAGCTTACCATCGATGACAAATTCATCAAAGGCTTCTCAACCTGAGACCAACCTTTAGTAAAATTGGTTGAACCGTTGAGCCAATGAGATCAGTGATTCATGATTCAATTGGTTCAAGTGATTTAACCGGTGGTCAAACTACTTATATTATATACATAATAAAGAGATTAATCAACAAGTTAGTCAAGTTCAAATTTCTAATATCAAGTTTTAATTCAAGTTTCAATCAAAGTTTCAACTTTCAATATTAGCTTTATTCTCAAAAGAAGAGTAATATGTTACTTTGTTTGGAAAAAAATGTAAATGCTTTAAAAAAATGAAATGTTATATGGTAACAATCTCTCATTTGTTAGAGTATTGAAGGCGATATTCCTCTCTTCTTATATAAAATAGTCCGACATTGCTTGAGCTTGAGCAAGAAGGTGCAATTCTCTCCTTATATAAAATAGCCTCAATTTACTTGAGTATAAGTGGGGAGGTGCAACTCTCTCCTTATATATAACATAAGCATATGCTTATTGGTTTGCCTCATCTAAAGTATAGGGTGTACTTTAGAAAGTAAAGTATGGAATCTTAATCATTGATAAGAAAATCAAACGTTTATGATTTTATAATATGCATGCACATGCATAGTAGATCATGCATGTGCGATAATCTAAACATTCGACTTCTCATCAATGGTTAAAATTAATTCCACACTTTACTTTTTAAAGTGCATCCTACACTTTAGTAGAGCTAAACCTAACTATAGGTTCCTGATCTCCTATTCTATCCTTTTAAGGCATAACTATATAAGTTTAACCATTTTTTAAAAATAAATTCAATTAAATCTTTTTAATTAAAAAAACTAGTCGATTTGACTACAATCAGTTCACTAGTTTTTTTTTGTTTTGATCAATTTGACCCATTTTTTTATAGTTTAATCAGTTTCCCAATTTTTTTAGTTAAATTGAAACCAGTAGAGTGTCCGGTTCATGGTTTAATCAATCCAATTGCACCGGTTGAATCGATTTTTAAAACACTACCTTTAATTCCAACATTTTTTGTCATGGACATCTCGATGAGCATGAGCAGCACCAAATCTAATCTTCTTTGATGCTAATGGGTGCTTTGGGTGTTTGATTTTTCAGTTTATTCTTGCTAAAGCCGAGATGGTAGTGGTCAAAAATGGTGGTTATGGTGGTGGTGGTCGAAAAAAGTGTGTTGACGACGATGATGCATTGAAAAGGTGGCCATGGTGGTAGTTGGAACAAAAATGTTGGCTATCATAGTGAAGGATGTTACAGAAAGACAATAGTTGAGGTTAGGGATGGAACAAAATTGTTATCAGATCTTATCTTATAGTGAGCAAGAGGATAATGTAATCAAATTATAATAGGATAAAAAGGATTGACATGATATGATTATACTATTAGGTGTTTGCACCAAGCAGTTTGTAATTAACATTGACAATGATAATAGTTTTAATGATAATAAACAAGAAAGAAATGGTTGTATAAAGATTAAGTCTTAAGGATCTTCAAGTTTAGTTTATAGGACTTAGATATTGTGTAAAAGTAAAGAGAAATCACACTAAACTCATATCTCATTTTTATTCAACTTAAATCTATATGAAAAATCATGTTTTATACTTGTGAAAATATTTATCAAGTTTGAGCAAAATGAGTTTAGAAAGGTTGGAAATATTTTGGGAATATTTGGTTGTAAAGGCTTTTAAAATCATCTTTTCTTGATAGTCAATAACAAATTATCTAGAACCAATAACAGATTATCTAGAAATCAATAACAGATTATCTAGAAACCAATAACAGGTTATTTAACTAGTCAATAGTGTGCTTTTTGTTGTTTTAAAAGGAATAATCGATTATGGAGTATCCATAACAGGCTATTTGATAAGTCAATAGCGTGCATTTTGTTGTTTTAAAGTCCTTAACCGATTATGGCTTCATAATAATCTATTATTTGCTTATATCAGTGTTTTCTAAAAACGTAAATAATTTGTTATCCAAAACTAATAATATGTTATTCACATTTTTCTAATACTTTATTTTTAACTTACACCCGATGGCGGAGGTGGTAGACAACCTCGTCCCTCCTTCAAGGATATGATGATGGGCAACAAAGAGATATTGCCTCCAAGGCCGCGAGTTGATTTACTCAAGGAGAATCTGGCGAAGATTGTGTTTGAGGATGACAACCCCTTAAAGCCAATGGTCCATATAGCTGATTTTGTTTTTGATGGTTTGTGTGCACCTTGGCAAGATGCATTGGTGATTAAGCTTCTTGGCAAAAGTATTGGTTTTCATGCCATGAAAGATCGTCTCTCTCGTATTTGGAAGCCAATAGCAGGCTTTTTCATTCTTGATATTGGAAACTACTTCTATATGGTCAAGTTTGACCTGGAAGCAGATAGAACAAAGGTGATGGAAGAGGGTCCCTGGATGTTATTCGATCACTATCAGACAGTACAGACATGGTCACCTGAGTTTATCTCACCTGTAGCTAAAATTGACAAAACCCTTGTATGGGTTTGTTTCCCTGGCTTGAACATGGTTTACTATGATGAGAGTATTTTACTTACACTAGCTACTGCTATAGGCAAACCCATTAAGGTCGACACCAACACCTTGAATGCCAAAAGAGGGAGATTTGCACGCGTATGTGTTGAGATCAATTTGGACAAACCTGTGGTGGGAAAGGTTTGGTTGAAGGATTTCTGGTATAAGGTGGAGTATGAGGGCTTACATCGCATCTGTGCAACCTATGGATGTTATGGTCATATGGCCAGGGCTTGTCCAACAAAGACCGGGGACATACTAACGATGTATGCCTCCGATGACCACCTCAGTGCGCCGGCAAGACCTCTGGAGAAACAGGCAATGGTCCCTCCGGTGAACATTAATGATGGGGCGGATTCTCAGGCAGTTACAAAGGAGAATATGATGGGCATTCATGATAATAATAATGTGGCTGTTACGTTAAATGCTGAGATCGAGCAGTTACATGGTGATTGGCTCACTATCAAGCGAAGATCACGTAACAAAGCCAACCAATATCAAGTGAAAGATGTGAGAGATGGTATGGCCACAAATATGAGGCGAAATAATAGAGATAAGGGTGTGAAGATCTTCAACTCCGGGTCAACAACCTCCTGCGAGTGGGTCCACTAAGGAAGCTACTTTATTAGAAAAATACAAGCCAATAGGTGCTAAGCAGAAAAATAAAAGACCCAGACGTGATACTGTCTCTTTCTTGGAAACAAAACATGATCCTAAGATGCATGTGGAGGTGGGGACCTCAGGAGGAAAAAATAAGACCCAAACTCTACACCATACACCAAAGATGGGGAACATGACAAACTATACTGGCCCTATTATTTATGATGTGGGATTCGGTGCAAAGTCTACTATTCCCCTCAAAGCATCTTCAGCCAATCATTTTCTCCTTCTGCATGATCATGAGGATAATGACCGTGGTATGGACATGGTTAATAAGGCTACTCCTGAGGTGGTGGGCTCTGAAGATATGGTTCCTGATACACCTGTTGCCTTACAAGCGACAACAACGTAGCTTTTTGATCTGCTGTCTCTCTTTCGCCAAGTCGCTTATGGAATATTTTCGTGATTTTTCTATAATTTCGTGGAATATTCGAGGTGCCTTGGGAAAGGAGTCTAGGCGCCATGTTCGTGATATTGTTTCATTTTATCATCCGTCTCTATTTCTGATTTATGAGACTCATGGTATTTTCGCTAATGTTGAATCTTTCTGGAGGAATTTAGGATTCAAACCTCTTTTTATTCATGAAGCCAATGGTCAATCTGGCGGTATTTGGGTGTTATCCTCTGTTGTGGACATCTCTTGCAATTTAATCCACTCTATGCACCAGGCGATCTCTTTCTCTATACAGAAAAGGAATACTATTTGGTATTGCACTGCTGTATATGCATCGCCCATCCCTTCTCTTCGTACTATGCTTTGGACACACCTATGTGATCTTCGTAATCAGATAACTGGACCTTGGCTAATGTTGGGCGATTTTAATGAGATTCTCCTCCCTTCTGAGGTTTCTGGAGGCACCTTTTCTACTACTCGTGCTTCCTTACTGGCTAACATGATGGCTTCTTGTGGTGTTATGGACCTTGATACTGTTGGTGGGTTATTTACATGGAGGAAGAATATTCATGCTGGAGGTCACGTGAGGAAAAAACTTGACAGATGCTTGGCAAATACTGATTGGAGACTCTTATTTCCCCATTCTCTTCTTGAGTTGCTTCCTATGCATAACTCTGATCATAATCCACTACTTCTTAGTTGTTTAAAGTCTAGAAGCAGGAAGGTGAAAGCTTTTCATTTCCAGGCAGCCTGGATATCTCACCCAAATTATGCGAATTTGGTTAGACAGTCATGGTTAGCGACCCCTGGTACTGTCAACATGAAACTTGGTGAAGTTAAATCAAACTCTCTTGATTTTAATGAGAAAATTTTTGGCAATATATTCAGGAGAAAACGTCATTTAGAAGCCAGGATTAAAGGGGTCCATCAGCAACTGGACATCTCTCCGTCCTCTAGCCTCATCACTTTGGAACGTGATCTTCAATTTCAATATAATAAAGCTTTATATCAAGAGGAAATGTTGTGGTTTCAAAAGTCAAGAGAGCAGTGGGTTAAATTTGGAAATAAAAATACCAAATTCTTTCACACTCAAACTATTATCCGTAGAAGGAGAAATAAAATTTCAGGTCTCAACATTGAAGGTACATGGTGTACAGATGATGAAGTTCTTAAAAGGGAAGCACTCTCTTTCTTTAAGAACCTCTTCCAATCTTCTGTTCAATGCCAACCTGAGAGCTTGCAACTATATTCTATTCCCCAGGTCAGTCAAGAGCTTTATGATTTGTTAATTAAACCTGTTTCTATGGAGGACGTCAAACACGTCATCTTTTCTATGAGTTCATATAAAGCACCAGGAGTTGATGGGTTCCAACCCATTTTCTTTAAAACCTACTGGGATGTGGTTGCTAATGATGTCTATGAGATGGTGGCCTCTGCCTTTTCCACTGGTTATTTTGATTCTTATCTTGCAGAGACTCTCATTGTCCCTATCCCAAAGATTGATGACCCTCGGTCCTATAAGGATTTCAGGCCTCTAAGTCTTTGTAATGTCCTCTTCAAGGCTATATCCAAGGTGCTTATTAACAGGATTCGTCCTCATCTTCATAAGCTCATTGGGCCCCTCCAAAGTAGCTTCATTCCTAAGAGAGGTACCTCTGACAATGCTATGATCACCCAGGAAATTGTTCACCACATGCATAAGAAGAAGGGGAAGAAAGGTTATGTTATGTTTAAGATTGACTTTGAAAAAGCATACGATCGAGTTGATTGGCATTTTCTTGAAGTCACTCTGAGGGATTTTGGGTTTCCTCCGACAATAATTACTCTTATTATGAATTGTACCACAAACACTAAGTTGGCCTTGAAATGGAATAGTGAGATTCTTAATGCTTTTCCTCCTAAAAGTGCGCCAAGGTGACCCCATGTCCCCTTACTTGTTTGTCCTGTGTATGGAAAAATTGTCCCTCCTCATCCAACAGAAGGTGCAAGATCAAAGTTGGCACCCTGTGAAGGTTGCTAATAATGGGCCAGCTATTTCTCATCTTTTCTTTGCTGATGATTGTCTTTTGTTTACTGAGGCCAAATCTTCTCAAGTAAAGCTTGTTAAAGAGGTTTTGGATATCTTTTGTCATGCATCAGGGTTGAAGATCAACATCCAAAAGTCTAGATTCATGACTTCTAAGAACACCTCTAATGTGAAAGTTGACAAGTTTGCAGCTATCATCCAATTTCATCATACCCGGCAGATTGGGAAGTACCTTGGGTTCCCAATGCTCTCTGGACGAGTTAAAAATAGTGATTTCAATTTTATTCTTGAAAGAATTAATTCAAGACTGGCAGGTTGGAAGATGCAGATGCTAAATCGTGCTGGGAGAGTAACTTTGGTGCAATCCGTCCTTACTTCAATGCCCATTTATACAATGCAGAATCTTTGGGTTCCTGATGGGGTGTGTGATAAAATTGATTCTTCAATTTGTCGCTTCATATGGGGTAATAATCACTGCCATTGGGTGAATTGGGATACCTTGTCTCTTCCTAGAGCCCGGGGTGGTCTTGGCATCAGATCTGCTAGAAATATTAACATATCTCTTTTGGGGAAACATACTTGGGAATTTATGCATGAAAAGGAGAAATTGTGGGTCCAAATGCTGGCTACTAAATATTTGAGAGACACGTCCATTCTCCGTGCTTCCATTTCTCGGGAAGCATCTTACACCTGGAACTCTATTGCTAAAGCTACTTGTCATCTTAAACAAGGTTTCCAAATCAGAATTGGACGGGGGGACATATCGATTTGGTATGACAAATGGCTAAAGGAAGATTTCTTATGTACACTGGTTCCTTATGTTCACATACAAGATACTAACTTGCGCCTTTGTGATATCTACCATGGGGGAGCTTGGCATTTTGATATGCTTGCAACAACGATACCGCCAAATATAAAGCAGAAGCTTCAAAGCCATATTCTCAATGAACATTTGGATGACTTGGTTATCTGGGGGCATTCTGCTTCTGGTATGTACTCTTCCAAATCCGCCTTCCAATGGCTCACCGCCGAGATTCCATCGCCTATCACTCAATTTAAAAACTGGTTCTGGGTCTGGAAGCAATTTTTGCCTGAAAATATCAAACACTTTTTTTGGCTCACCCTTCATGGGAGCCTACCAACTAATGTTTTTCGTGTCTTTAGACATGTTTCTGTGGACTCTTCTTGTAACAGGTGCGGCAATGGACAGGAGACTACAATGCACTTGCTTCGGGACTGTAGATTATCTCAGGATATATGGCAGTGGCTAAGGCTTGACACTGATGACAACTTCTATACTGCTGACATCACACTGGTTAGTCACTAACACCAACAAAACACGGTGCTATTTTTGTAACTATTTGGATCTTTGTGGAAGGCGCGCAATGCTTCAGTTTTCAAGGATAAAGTCTACAACATGTGGCAACTTATTAGCCAAATTCGGAGCCTGCACTTGGATATTGTGTCTTATTGTCATCATCCGAAACAGCACAAGCCTTGCCGCTATGTCACTTGGGAACCCCCTGAGCTACCTTTTGTGAAGCTTAATATTGACGGGAGCTCTCTTGGAAACCCCGGACAAGCTGGTTTCGGTGGTATATTACGGGATCACTTGGGGCAGTGGATATCATGCTTTACAGGTTCCTGTGGCATATCTACCAGTCTTAAAGCTGAATTATTTGCCATTTATAATGGTCTCCGTAAAGCTTGGGAAGATGGCTTCAAATCCGTCATCTGTGAATCTGACTCACAAACTGCTTTGCAGTTAGTCCAACAGGAAACCAATTCTTTACATCCTCATTTCCCTTTGATCATGTTAATTAGGGATCTAACAGTTAGAAATTGGTCGGTTCTGTTTCGCCATACTCTTCGAGAAGGTAACTCCTGCGCAGATTGGCTTGCCAAATACGGTGCTACGCATGCGGATAGTTTTCTATCTTGGAGTCATTGTCCTCCACAGTTAACCCCTCTTATGCTTGCTGACATATCAGGTGTTGCTCATTTGAGGCTTTAGTTTTTTGCTTTGTTCTTGGTCTTTGTTTTTCTTTTCTGCTGTATCAAAAAAAAAATGAAAAATAATAGCTAGTTACTAGCATTTAATGTTCCTAACCATCTCTTACAGTTTTATTACCTCATGGACTTTAAATACAAAGCTTTAGAGACTTAGATGAAGTTAGAAAAATATCTTAAAATCATTTTTGAGCATTGAATACGAGTTCTAACTCTCTTTTCTCATAAACTCTTGTTTTGAGCTTTAATGTGTGATTCATTGATACACATTGAACTTCAAGTTATATTATCTACTCTTGTGAGAGCTTCTAATCTTACTCTTTATCTTAAAATCTTTGTAAGAGGGTGAGATATCCCTTAAGAGAGAAAAAAGTGAGTTATCCCTTGTTGTGAGATTCAAACACAAAGGATGAGGTATCCTAATAGTGTTGTGGGTGCTATTGAATGTGAAGGTTGCAAACACCTATTGAAACTTGAAGTTTAGTGAAAAAATTTTGAGTGTATCACTTGAGGACTAGACATAAGTTACAAGGAATGGCTGAATTAGTATAAATCTTGGAATTTGTTTCTCTTTACTCTATCTCTTTTATATTTGAGCTTTTATTGCTATATGATTTCTTGAATACTTGACCTCTTAGCTAGTTTCTTGGTGTGAAAAGTGTTCATCCTCATCTATCTACTCATCGCTAATAATTAATGCTTCACCAAAAAATAATAAATAAATATTTTTAGAAAAGTTTACAAAAATCTTTTACAAATTCAATTCACATCCCTCTTGAGTTTGAAACCACTTGGTAACATAATTGATAAAATCTAATAGTATTAACTTATACTATTTTATTCTCCTTATATATGATGCACCAAACGCAGTTTGAATAGGAACATTCTCGTTCCAATTTATCAATTTCCATTCCTAATCTCTATTTTTATTTCATAGAATTACATTCTTTACATCAAACATAATCTAAAAGAATGTGAAAACCTAAAAAATGAATGAAAATCAATATCCAAACTATAACTATGCACAACAAGACTATCAACACAAGAGTTGTCTTCACCATAAGAAAACAAGACTATAAGCTCTTATAGTTCATGAAAGTCAAATGTTATTTTTAACAACTGTTTTAGGTCTTATAGGTTGAGAAAATAAAAATAATACATTTACTTAATATAACTAAACCTTCGTTTATAAATGAGTATCATAATAAACATTTGATTTTTCTACATTGATAAGACCAACAGGGGGTAAATATATTCTATGAGATCAATGATAGAAATTTAACCAAAATAAAAATAAAAAAACTTAATGCAAATGAACTCACTTATATATATATCAATGCACTGAAGTACAAGAGATAGGAAAGAGAAGAATGCAAATGATTATCACTAAGCAAAAAGTTACAACTTAATTTAACTTCACCGATTGGAGTTCGTGCCAATACAGGAATGAAACTCATGAGTTTTGCTCTGATATTCCTTGTTCAATCAAGTGTTTACCATAAGTCAAAAGATATAATTATTAATCAAGATATAACTTTTTCTACTTAAGTCAATCAACAAAGGCCACAATTTGATCTGACTCAAACCCCTGCAAGCCTTGCCAAGCCAATACAATACATAAATGTGAATTTTTTTTTTCAACATATGTAATGCAAAACAAAAGTTAAATAAGAGACAGATGGTATGGGGGGCTAGGAGGGAGGCCATTAGTGTCAGATGGGAATAGGAACCTCTAGTTGACCCTTGGATTTGTATTAATATCAATGGCTCATCTAAATCTGAATCCTATAGAGCTGGATATGGGGTCTCTTAAGCGATGGTAATGATAGGTGGCTTGCTGGTTTCACTTATAACTTTGGTTATACAACAGCCTATGTAGCCGAGTTATGGGGTGCAATGGAAGGTTTGAAGCTAGCATGGAGTTTAGGTTTCAGGAGGGTAGAACTTCAAATGGATTCTGCAGTCATAATGAGCTTCTTGGAAGGAAAGTCAGTGGGAAGTGTTTTTCGGGTGTAATCTGGTTCAGAGGATCCAGGAACTTTTGAGACTTCATTGGGAGGTCAGGTTGCATCATGTTTATTGTGAGGCTAACTGATGCGCTGACTTCTTGGCAAATTGGAGTGACAACAACCTGGGTTGCAATTGCTTCAAAATCCTACTATTGTAAGACGGTTGCTTATGTCTGATGTAATGTGGAGTTCATACTTCCCTAGTCTTTCGGGCTTTTGCCCTGTTTATTCACAAAATAATAATAATAACAATAAATGAGAGTCAAGTACTAATCAGGACTTTTAATTTAGTGGGCCTAGATTTATTAACCAAACTTAAAACCAGAGATGGATCGATCTACTTGGAAGTTCCCTTGCTTTGTTCACCATGTTCCTATCCCTAAGAACCATATTGCAATTTTTCACATTAGGGAGTGCGTGGGAAAGATTATTCACACCCCTAATCTATGTTATTTGATAAAAAAATTTATTATAACAGTAATTATATTTCTTTAATAAATTTAGTTTTAATTTTTATATGAAATTTAATGTATTTTAATATTTTTTATAATGTTAAAAGTTTAGCTTATAATTTTATATTATAAATTATTCTTTACATTTTGAGATATAAATATTATTTTATTTTTTTTAATTAAATAATTTAACATTTAATAATAAAAATAATTTTTTAAATTATTTAAATAAAATAAATTAACTTAAAATTATTTTTAAATTAACATATCAAACATAAAATAAATTCTATTATAATCAATTATAATAAAAAAAATTTATATACTAATCAATTATTAAAATAATTAATTTTTCACAATTATTTCACTACCTCAAAATCTCACTATCAATCATCTTATAGAAAATCAACAAGCAGTTCTCAAGCATCGATTTTTTCGTATAAATCCAAAGCAACAAATCGCTTAACCAAAACCTCAAAAGAAACACGCCTATTAACCAAAACATCCATAGAACCATCCATTTTTAACGCAATCACCTTCTCCATGACCCAATACGCCGACCTCATCAAACCGTTCCTTGCAACAAATGCAAATTCAGATATCTTGAACTCGGGTTGCCCCTTGACCCATCGGAAGAACATCAAGGTGAGGACGAGTTGGTCTTGAACCAAGTCAAGGACCCAAATGAGCAACTCGGAGCTGATCAGACACTACTGAAGAAGGCTTGTTTGTCTTCAACGGTGTCGTATACGGCTTTGTCAACGGTGACTTGTAAGTTCAGCTCCGTCGCCTAGCCTCACCAGAGAGTCACCACAAGGAAGCCGTCGGCACTCACCAACCAAGTAGCGAACCTCTCACAAACTTTTTTTAATTTTTTTTTTTACAATTTAAGAAGTTTAGAAAATAAGATAAAATTTAATTTAAAGGATAAATTAGTGGATTATCAAGATTCAGTCAAGATAGATGACTTAGATTTTGCCATGTCATTCAACCGTTAGTGACTTAACAGGAGTTTAATAAAAGGATCTAACAGAATAATAGATATTGCTTAGGGACTAATTGAGAGAAGTAAAAATGTCGGGCAAAAGTAATTAATTCTAGGCCTGAGACTTACACAAAATTTTCTAAAATATACCTATAATTACTTTTAGTATGATTCTCCTTTGTTATCCAAATAGAATCAATTCTTCTAAATTAATTAAAATATAATTCTCAAATACAAATAAATCTTTTTTAACATCAATTTTTTTGAAAATAATTCTTCTAAAACCCTAAGCCGATGTCAATTGAGGCTTTTGTAAATTGTCATCTCTATACAACAACCTCGGCTTCTTTGAAGCATATCCTTGGTACTGGTAGATGATGCTGTAAAGGCACTGCCTCAAGCTTAAGGTGTCAAACGTTTTTATGAATCTTAAATCTGTTATCCTGGATTTAGCACCGGCGAATCGCTGGTACTCCTCAAACACATAAGACAAACACCAATTCTGCAATTTTCTCAAGCAACCAACAAGACAACCAGTTCGATGCTGCATAAAAAAAATACAAGATCATATATCTTATAATTAAGAGAATAAAACCAACGAGAAGAAATAATTAAATTTGGCAAGCCAATCTATATTCTATACCTTTCCTCGATTGCAGTGGATCAAAACTGGATGATTTCTCACATCTGAAACCGCAAATGATGAAGAAGTAAGTTAAATATATGATAAACAAGACGTAATACTTGAATGAGTGTTATAATAAATAATTACCAATTAAAACTTTGAGAGCCTCCATTATAGTATCTTTGATAATAGATACAGAAAGATCCTGCAAATACAAGGAATAATCCATAAGCTAGCAAGAGTTTAATGCAATCATATCATATACTTATAGAGCAATCCTATTCGGTACCAATTTTTTTTAATGATGTAGCACCTAAGTGGGAGAAAAAGATAAAACAGTTGAAGAAAAAAGTAGAAGGGAAAAATCGTAAAATGAAAAACATTCCTTACAAAAAAAAAAACCTTGGTGGCAAATCTACCAATTACTTTTCTTAACATCTAACAGTTTCCGTATGAGAAAAGGATGTTAATTACCGTCTTGCCCTCAATTCCAAAGTGAAAGAGCTTGATATTGTGTGATCGAAGAAACTCTAAATTTTCTTGTGGATAAGGTTCAAGGCACAAGCATCTGCACCCACCAATTTGGAACATCATGAGTTTCATTATTGTTGTTTGATTATGTTATGGAGGAGTTAAAGGAAAGGAAATAATTGAAAAAGTGTGAACAACTGACATGATGGATCGAAGATTGAGGGTTCGGAGGAAGGGAAAATTGGAAGGTTGAGGGAAGCTGGAGCGGTAAATGCGCTCCTCAACCATTGAAAAGTTGGTTGGCGCAACCAGAACGGCGTCGTCCTCCTTCTCCTCTCCTATCATCTTCATCATAACCTATTCTTTCCGCCGCTAACTGCGAGAGCTTCTCCTTAAATTGATGAATAAATAGAACACGGGATGTTACCTTTACTCAATTCTTCTCAAATTCATATTTCTCAATGAATTAAAGTAGTATAAAATTAATTTACATTAAATAAAATAATTTAAGTATATATAAATTACATTAAAAAATTAAAACAAATGATATAAGAAAAGGTATACATATTTTTTTGCATATATACCTCCTAATATTTTGATATCTTACTTTTACTTTAGTTAATAAAAATAAATAAATATTAATTTATAAAAATATTAATAAATATCAATGTATAACTCTTTTATATTTTACCGACATGTCAATTTATTTATTGAATTCATATCATAATAGGATTGTCGTTGTAGACCAAACCAAGTTGGAATCTTTGAAAACGAGTTGGCGGCGTACAAAAAAGCTGATGCTCATTTCCTGTACTTTCTGCTCTCGTTTTTTTCGTTATTAAATTTATTTTT
Organism: Ormosia semicastrata; assembly: GCA_029884595.1. NCBI lineage: Eukaryota > Viridiplantae > Streptophyta > Magnoliopsida > Fabales > Fabaceae > Ormosia > Ormosia semicastrata. The sequence continues at coordinate 43,583,049 of JAQQTO010000059.1, forward strand.
AAAGTATATGGAATTTCAGTAATAATTTTATTAAGCAATTGAGCCAAGGCTTGAATTTGTGTGGTATTTTTCTATAAAATATTATTAATAAAAATAATAATTTCAAAATTCTTGAAAGAGCTCGAGATTCATGTGGATTCAAGTAGCCTCCGTCAATATTTAAGAAAATAGAAGACATTGGAATTGGACTTTGTCGTCGTGTACAACTCAGAGCCCCATCTTCCTCAATCATTTTATGGCAACTTTTAAGTTTCGGGCCCTCTTTCTCCCTGTAATTTTGTTTTAAGTAACGATGTTTTTTAATTCTCTCTCACACACACACACACACACATATATATATATATATATATATATATATATATATATATATATATTCTTTTATAAGTTATTGATTGATTATTAGACTCTATTTAATTTTTAAGTCTAACCTTACAAAAGAAAAAGATAGACAACTTACAAAGTTATTTACCAAAAAAGAATAACTTATAAAATTTTCACTTAATATGAGATAGATATTATCCTTATTTTTCTCTTTTATATATATATATATATGGGAGTGTTTGATTTTATTTAAAAATTTGCTAAAATAAATAAAAGGTAAAACTGCAATAAAAGGAAGAAGATTGTGCGCAGGGGCAACCATGGATAACTAATTGCGTATGGGGCAAGCTTTTTTTAGTCAAAAGAGTTTGCCTGGTCAAGATAATGCGGCAATAAAAACAAAATGTGGCAATCAAACTGTTGTCACTACTCACTAGATTTGACCCTTTTTCATGTCTTTCGAACGCAAAGGTATTAACGCCCCGCGCCACCTAGCACCAGCCCCCCACCCCCCCACCCCCCCCCCCCCAAAGTAAAACATAACGTTCAGAAGGCGTCAAAACGAAAAACAGAAAAGTTCTTTGTATATCCGTCAAACTATTGTTGGATAAGACTTAAAATTAGACGACCTCTCCCATCAAAGATTTTGACTGTGGTCAATATATGCTTCTATGGAACTGGATCCTTGGAGTATAGCCGTCCGGGTTAAGTTTGATGGTTAGATTTGAATAGTTTAATAAAATTGAAGAATTGAGTTAATAAATATTAGTTTAAAATTAAAAATAATTCAAATAGATGAGTTTATAACTAGTTGAATCAGCTTGTAATTGACTGAGTTAACACGGTTTACTTATATTAAAAAGAAATTAAACTAATAAAATATTAACTTAAAATTTATATAACTTAATTTGATTCAACTCAAAAATAATTCAATTTAAATTAAACCGATCCGAATGACTCAGATCGACCAATTTTGACAATTTTACCTTATAGTCCAAAAACAAACTGCAAGGGTGTGTAATTTTTTATCTAATAATTAAATTTTTTAAAGTATATTTGACTTGCTATTTTATTATAAAAGAAAACAAATTTTGATGATTGAGATCTCTGACAGTTTATTTATAATATTACACTATTACTAGATTGACACAATGACATTGATTTTCGAAAAATTTAGAATTTCTATAAAAATTTATATAATAAAATATTAATAAATTAATAAATTCTTTTTATCAAAATTACACTAATGAAGATTTAATTTTTAAATTATTCTAAATAAATTAGAAAATTTTAAATTTTGAATTATGTATTAAAATATTAATGATTTTTTTCTACAAATAAGAATTAATAAAATAAATTTTAAATTACTTGTAATAAGATTTAAATATAAATTTAAATTTTTCATTAATTTATTTGACAAGACATTAGTATCACAAGCCAATTTTTTTTTAAAAAATTATCACAAGTTAAAACTGCCACTTAACAAAATTTTATAAACTTAATTCTCATTTTATATATTACATTGATTATTTTATTATTTTTAGGTTTTTTTCTTATCAAATATATACTATACTATTATATAAAACACAATCTATGTTTAATGCTACTTGTTAGTCATACAAGATATTTTTTCCTCTCCAAATTCATATTCTCTTGATATATGGCTATGTCATCAATCATCAAAAAGTCAATCTTATTTTTCATATGTTCTAATTTAAAAGGTCAATATTCAATTAAATTTTAGTTATAAATGTTTTGATTCCATTTAAGTGATAAAATATGTCTTATCTCTTTAAGTAATAATAAATTAATTACTCTCAATTTTCTAATTTTAAATTAATTTAAATATCTCTTATCTCGTATTCGTAAATTCATTAATTATATTTAACTAATTGAACTACCATTAATGACACGTGGCACTTTCTCATTTTAATTAAACTTCAATCTTTCTCGCTCAATTTTAAATTCAGTGTTCACTTTCTTTTTTTGACGCCCAATTTATTTATATATATTAATTTGTTTTATTTTAACCATTATGAATGCATTTATTTTTAAAATTAAGAAAAAAATAAAATTTAATTAATTGTCAATATAAAGTTTGTGTACAATAAATACCTTATCATAATATTAAAACATTTAATTTCTTAAATTTTTGTTGTTAAATTTTTTTAATAATAAGACAATACACAATTAATTACTAATTTTTTTATGCTTACAATAAATCGTATTTAAACATAGAAGTAAATTTTTCCGGTTAAATGAAATTCTAATTTATATATGCAGATTTTCGTGTTAAACTGGGAATGATGTTTTGAAGATTTGGACTAATCCTTTACCTAAGCTAGGGTTGCTCTGATTCAATGGGCATTTGTTTTTAAGGAATTAGTTTGTCTGTTCTCTTTATGGTATACCTACCAAAAACAATACAAAAGTATAAAATAACACACATAATTATAAATTATAACAAAATATAAAAAATATCCATGAATTTTACGGAAGCATATATTAGTAAAGGTATAATTGTTTAACTTTCAAATTGAAATTAAACTAACGATTTAATGAAAATTTAAGAAAACTAAATTGAGCAATAAACTAAGCAATCTAGAATTAAACAAGCAACAAAATTAAATAAAGAAAACTCAATCGGTTAAGAGTAGTGCTATAAAGGACGAATGGATTTGTACGAACTCAATTACGAAGAGACATGACACACATTTGTTTTACTCTTCACTTGAGCAATTGTTAATTTAAAAAGAAATAAAACTAACTGATGGGTCAAAAATCATGCTAGTAAATTCGTAAACGGTTTTGGTATAATTAGGGATGATAATTTTTCTTACATTTTGGGGATTCTTGGGGAAGGGGGGGGGGGACCATCTCAAATGCGGCTTTAAATATGGTGTTTTTTCCTCACAGGAGTAAGGATAGAGAGAAAAATCTCTCTGCGACATATTTAAAAACAGAGACAGGTACCATACTCCTCACTAGATGGTAAAATCATACTGTTCGATTCGTTCAACTTATTAAAAGATTTTTATCTTTAAAAATAGGTTATTAAAATATTATTTATAATATATATATGCATTATTAAAGATAAAATGAAAAAATATATTAATAATTTTATTTTTAATTAAAAAATAAAAAATATAAAAATCAATAAATACAATAAAAAATATTGGTAAAAAATTATAAATCACATATTTAAAATATAATCTTTTAAAATAATCTAATTAAATATTCAAACATAAATTATATAACATAAATTTTTATTTATAATATTATTTATTATTAAAAAAAAAACCAGTCAACCTGTGAATATTCGTTAAGCTTAACCCGCGGGTTAAGAAGATTATGAGGTTAAAAAAAAAAGCTCAATCTTGAATCCAACAATAAAAAAAAGTTAGGAAGCTAAGCGACAAGGTTATACCCGTTTTGCGGGGACTACTCTCCACCCGAGATCCTCATCTTTGAAAAATTTATAAAATATCTTTTATAATATATATATGTATTATTATATAAATATATATAAATATATATTAGCAATTTTATCTTTAATTATATTTTATATTTATTTAAAATTAAAAATATTTAAAAAATTATTTTACCTTTTTTTAAATTTTTTATTTTTTAATATAATGAGAAATCCCTGCAAGTATTCGCAGAGATTCGAATAACAGATATAAGAGAAAAAATTCTACCGTGACAAGAAATAGGGCTAGGGACGAGGTTATAGTTGGGATAGACGAATGAGGACGAAAAGCAAGGAGTTAGCTTCTGAAGTGTGGTTCTCTCAAAATTCTTATAACAATGTGCCATGAAGTTAGTGATTGCCCATAACCTATTTGATAAAGTGATCTAATAAGCATGATTAAATGTAAACTTGCTGTTGTGGTGACAACATTGCTACCTTGGATTCATTCTTTGTTCTTTTATGGAGTATAAATGATTGGATATATATATATATAATATTAAAATAAATTAAAAATTTAATATATATATATATATATAATTACAAAATTTTAAAAAAAAATCATAATTTATTAATATTATTTTTATAAATTTAAAATTTATAATATCTTAATATATGTCAATATCATTTTTATATATCATTTTTATATATTATTTCTATTTTTTTAAAATATATTAATGAATCGTGTATTAAGTCATATCCTAGATATATTTAAGTATGCTTAAGACGTGTTCAAACGTGTTTGAGAAATATTTAAGCATGTTCAAAATATGTTTAAGATGTGTTTAAATTAAAAATAATAATATTTTTAATTAGACACATAAGATACATATATCATACGTGCATTCTCATATATCAGATATGAACACATGTCTGATACACAAATACGTCTTAAAAATAGTGTGTTCATGCTTTCACAACTCTACCTTCATATTTATTGCCATATAATCGTATCAACCTTTTTCTTCTTAATCAATCCTCAATTTTCTCAATTACATCCCTCTAATTGTTAATCTCCGTTAATTAAAAGGAAATAAAAAATAAATGTTATAAATGCAAAACAAGGTGAAATAAATTTAGATACTTCCATAAAATTAAAAATTTTGGACTCTAAATGAGTTGGACCGTAAGATAAGAAGTGGGTTTAGATCAACAAATTGAGTCATAAGAAGAAAATTTTCTTTTTGTATTTTTTAATTTAATATTTAAAAAAATTGTGTATTAACAATACCCAATTTAAGTCATCAATAATTTCTTTCTTTTTTTTATCCGTGTCTCCGGTTTAGTTGGTTTATTATAATTATACTTTTCTTTTTAAAAAATAAAATCCCTTATTTATATCTTTATTTTGTAAAGCCTTGGTAGGTCTAGTAGATGGAGCCTGAAATAGGAGGTGGGAAAAAGAGATAGATAAGTGGGATAAAAATTGCAGGGGTCGAACACCAATAATCTTTCTATATGTTTCAAGTTTTCATCAAGAGAGCTAGCTAATCTAAGGAGAAATTTTTGTATAAATTTAAATCATTTAAGTTGAATGTATTCAATTAATCATATCATTAATTAATAAATAATTTTTATTATTAATTAATAATTAATTATTATAATTTATTATAATTAATAATATTATTAATCTAATATATCTAACTTAAATTTTCATAATTTAAATAAGAATTTCTCTCCACACAAGATTATTTATTCATGTCCCTTCTTTTTAACTTGTTTTGGACTCCAAGTATAAATAGTACATCAGCGAACTTTCCAGGGTATCTCCACCTCCTGGCGATGGACACCAAATCCAATGTTTCTTGAATTCAGAGAAGCAAGGCATCATTGATCGTAAGAGTAGAAAACGGGGTTGATGAAATCATGAAACACAGGTTGAATTATGCATGATAGGTTTGTTGATTAACGGAAGCTTAGCAAAGTTGATTAAGCTTAAATTGATTTTTACTTTCTTTTTTCTAATTTTATTCAATTCAAACAAGAAGATATCTTCATGTTACTGTAATGTTATTTAAGCACTCAAGAAAATGGTGATTTTATATTTATGTTGACCCACAATGTTGTGTCTGTATGATTTCTATAAAGAACTAGTAGTACAAAATCAAGTTGGCCTCTTCTATATTGCCTTGCTGACCAACCGAAATGGTACTTAAATTGTAATTTACACTGTATTTGAATATTTTTTCATTAACGGAACGACGGAATAGATAGAAATAAAATAGAAAGAAAAAGAATGGAATAAAACATAATTTCTATTCTCTTTGTTTAGAAGTTTCATTAATGGAACGGAACGGAACGGAATTACTCATATGTTCCTCTAATTCTCCCTCAATTTTGAGAGGAACAAAAGTTAGGTATTTGAGGGGAAGAGGAGAGAAATAATTTCTCATGTGTTTCATTCCGTTCCTATGCATTTTAAAACTCTCAAATAATAGAAGTTATTTTCGTTCCTCCCATTCCCTTTCTGTTTCTCTTATTACTTATTATCTAAACATAGTATTAAGAAGAAAAATGCTAAATCCCACAAAGTGGGATTCGTAAAACGCACGCCAAAACATGGGGGCGAAGATGAATTCAACATGATTGGTCTTTGAATAGTTTGAGAATATGAATTAATTAGATATAAACCCGCACATTGTCTGGATAGAGGAAAAAAATATTTCAAGTTTTGTTATATATACTTGAGAAACTTTTATTTAAATTTAGAACACTATAGTTAAATGTATCAAATTAATTAAGATTTAATATTTTTATTAATATTTATAAAATTAATTATGTAATATACAAATTTATAAAATATTAAATTTTAATTAATTTAATATACTCAATTGAGTACTTAAAGTTTAAGAAAAAATTTCTCCATATACTTAACACATTATAGTGCTTGGTGCACAACTATAGATCTGTGCTTAGATTGGGTGAAGGCGTGAAGCATAGCACAAGTTGGCCTTGGCTGATTTTGAAGCAAACAGTCACCAAAACCGATCAACCAAAAAAGCAAAAAGGTTTAAAAAAATTATACCCATGCCCAGTGCACAGAACCTCAACGTCATTGTCCTGTTTTATGTATTACAATAAAAAGATGGCGAGTTTTATGGTGCATCTTGTTAAATTTAAATGTATCATATATTTTATATTTTACTTGTTGTTATAAAATTTTATTATTATAGGTTATTTTTTTCTTTTCTACAAATTAATTTTTCTTCATGTTTTTTTTTCAGCCACTGTTCACTAGCCATCGGCCATCGCTCACCGCCTGCCACCGACCACCGCTCACCGCCCGCCACCGACCACCTCCGACCACTAGCCATCGCTAGTTACCTTCGACCATCGGTCATCGCCAATCACCTCCAACCACTGGCCATTGACTGTCGCCTGCTACTTCCAGCCACCGACTACTATTTACTTTTGTGAAATTATATAACTATGTAAATAATACCAGTTAAAATTATATCAATCTTTATATTAATCTTTATACAAGATAATATTTTTAAAAAAATATTTTTTTCTAAAACTATAATTGTGCTTGTTGAAAAATCGTATAAATTTTAACTGATAATATTTATACAGTTATATAACTTAAAAAAATAAAGGTGACCGATTCTCCTAAAATTATAACTGTGTTTGTTAAAAAATCTTATAAATTTTAACTGATAATATTTATAAAGAATTATACAACTTAAAAAAAAATTAAAGTTGGCCTCTTCTATATTAGTAATAACCAATGATCTGATGGCAACCGATAATAATGATAGTGATAGTATGTAAAAAAATATATAAAACTAAAAAAAAACTAAAAAAAAACCTTAAAAAATATCTGTTTGGGATTTTCTATAATTATCTAAGTCATGAATTTATTTTATGAATAAATCAATAATTTAAATTTGGTGGTGTATCATACAGTCTCTTTTAGTGGGTGTATATTAGACACCACCTAAAAAGAAATGCAAGATCAATATTTTGCATGCCCTCTGCATTATAAAAAAATCGCTTGAACCCAATTTCATAAAGAAGTTATGTAAGAAAAGAAGGAACGATGATGGTCAGCAGCATTTCAGTTCCTTTTACTACTCATCACCTCCATTGCGCTATCTCTCTCTCAGTTGGATCTTTTGATAGTTAGATCAGCAACTCCCGCTGGCAGTGGAGCTGGTGAATAGATCCTTGTTATTTCGGGATTGCTCTATATGCTTGACATATTTTTAACTTTAGAGGATTTACGTTTTATATGTGTAGGAAAAAAATAAGTCACAAAACCATAATGGAGATTAACTGAAATGAATAGTAACAGTTCAAGAGGTACATTTGGTTGATCTGTACAATAAAACCAAGAGTCATATAAGCATAATGGAGAGTTAGATAAAGAAAAATACCAATGGTTAATACAACTATGATGAATGTTTAACAACTGAGAATACATAAAGACGCTGATGAGGATTGATAACAAAGCTAAGGATCTACTTAAGAAGAAGCTGTGAAACAGAGCAAATAAAGCAGAGACTGACATCGTCACTCAATTGATGAGGTGGCGTGTGATGAAAGGAATCGTGTATTTTCATTCTGATATGATGATTGTTATAGGTGTTTATATTAGGGTGTAACGGTTCGGTTTGAATTTAGTTAAAAAAATCTAAATTAATTAAAATTAATTGATTTAGTATGATTTGATTTTTATATTTTTTTATGACCAAATACGAATGAAACTAAATCAAATACCAATGGATCGATTTAGTTTGAATAATCGGGTTATATTTTTTATAAAAAAAATGTCCTACTCATACAATTGTTCAAAATAACGACAGTAGAGAGATTACAAATTTGGACATTAGATAATGGGATCAAAAATGAAAAATTGGAGACGGGAGAAATGAATTACGTAAATGTATTGTCTGATGTGTATTAGGCAACAACACATGGTAGTAGCGTTTTAAAAAAAATAGTTCGAGTTAGTTTGAGTTTCAAATTATAAAAACTAAGAATCAAACCAATTATGATTGGTTTTCATTGAGTTTTACCCAATTATTTCAACTGAATCAAATCAAATTAATTGGTATAATTTGATTTTTTCAGATTCATCGAATCATCCGAAACAATTTACACCATATAACAGCAGTAAAATTGAAAAGGTATTAAGCAAAATTAGTGGCAGGAGATTGCCACAATCCACTCAGCCGCTACAGTCCAAAATAATAGAAGTCTAAAATAACAAAAAGATAATGGAAAAAAAATACTGAAAAAATAAATGGCACGTGAAATTAAATGACTTGGCTGCCAACAATAACACTTTATAGACCCGTTTGATATATGATATTATGCGAGTTTCTTTTTTATGCCAGCTGTGTTTATCCTTCTTTGCACCTTTTGCCTTCTTTGCGCTTGAGTTGATTCCATCCTGTGTTTGTTTGGTTGTCTTTCTCCTTAAGCTTCGTATGAAGATTGCCTCTTCATCTGATGATACTGTATCTTGTAATGACAATATTGTTGAAATATCAAGAAAACTGAAAGTACAGATGGCCAAATGCATCACCTTCCTTTTTAACTTCAGCTATTGAGGGATGTATGTAATCTAGAAAAAAGATGCCATAACTGTCATGCCATTTCTTGCTCTTAAGAATCAACATACTAACATGAAGGAGTAAGGATTTAGCACTTTACTAATGTGATCCTAAGTATATATTTGTGTTTATCTAGAATCTCAATCAGGAAGCTAAATATTGTTAAATTTAGACCAATGTGTTAAATATCATGAACAAAAGATCTTTTTTAAGATGCTCTCCCCACATTTTACAAAACATATGTTTTGGTGGGAATTTGGCCAGTTTGTCAAGTCCTACTCAAGCCGCTTTGCATACATTTTATCCTACCCTTACTTTTCCTTTATCAAGAAAGAATTACTATTCAAAAATGAACTATATGATCAGTTTTTAATGCTCCCTTGCGCAGGTCTATATCTAGTTAATATAAGGTCAAACACTTATCTTCTTAATAATCAATAATGAATGTCAGCATCCACTTTTTTTTGGGGAAACAAGAATTGTAAAAGTAATCAATTTTCATAATTTTCAAAGAAAAATGACTGAAATAAAAATATGAAAAATGTAGAAAGTTAAAATGTTGAATAAACTCAGAATTCATCTTTAAGAATATAATTCCGGACACATTAGATCCTCATAATCATGAAACCCTACTGTGATTCCTGTTGGGTATCAGAGTTATGGAAATAGTAACACACAACTAAAATAGAGTTGAGAAAAGAGAAACTGACACACAATATTTAACATGAAAAACTCCCTTTAATGATGAGAGAAAAACCACAGGCAAGACTAGAAAATTTTCACTATGAAAGAAAGATCTTCTCTGTAATTACAAAGAAACTATATAGAAGAAGGAGAGAATTTTTTGGGATGATTAAAACTAATGGAGGAGGTCCTTATTTATAGGAAAACCTCCTCCACAAATGCTAACAACCCACCGATGTGGGACTTCTATTGCAACAATTCTCTCACTTGAAGATTTGATTGAGTCAATCATATCTTCACACCACTCTTTCTATCTTGCCATTCCATGTTGCTTACGTTTCTGATAGGCCATGGGAGGATTGACACCAAATAAACTTATCAGTGTTGATTGGCTTTGTCATAACATCTGCTAGGTTGTCTTTGGTGTGAATATTGCATATCCACACTCCCTTCTTCTACTACTTTGAACAAAGTGATATTGGATACCTATGTGCTTTGTCCTTGAATGAAAAGTTGGATTCTTTGCAATATGCAAGGCACTACGACTATCACAATTATATGTCTTAGTGCCCAAGTTCTTTTATTAACCTTTTAATCCAAATAGCTTCCTTGCAAATCATATATTAATGTAGTAGATAGAGCTACAACAAGTATATAACTTCGATAATACTAAGCGCTCCTCCCGCAAGTATAAACATATTTGGTAATAGATTTTCTTTATCAAGATCAACCAAAATTTGAATCAACATAAGCGACAACAAACTCGATCCTCCAAAACATAATGAAAAATACCGAGGTCCCTTTAATGTATCTTAGGATGATATTCCAATGCTCTTTACCAGGATCTGCCATAATACATTGATAAAGACGCTTGTGCAATGTCCGGTCTTGTACATATCATGGCATACATAAGGGATGCATACGGTACTCGAGACATTTCCATCCTATTCGCTTCATTGCTAGGACTCATACTTGAGGATAATTTATAATTAATAGGAAGTGGGGTAGAGATTGACTTACAATCTTGCATGTTGAAGTGCCGTAAGATTTTCTTCAAGTAATTCTTTTGAGAAAGCCAAATCTTCCTATCTTTTCTATCTCGGTGAATTTGCATCCCTAAAATCTTGTTTAGGTCCCAAGTCCTTCATATCAAACTCCCTAGTCAACTCGTCTTCAATTCTTTGACTCGATCTTTGTTGGGGCCTACCACCAACATGTCATCCACATACAACAGTAAAATGATGAAATCATTATTACCAAACCTCTTGTAGTACGTACAACGGTCCGAACTTAGTGATTTGTATCCAAGGCTAATAATGAAGGAATCAAATCTCTTGTACCAACATACGCTTTAGGATGAAGATTTGGTCAATCAAAACCAAGTTTTCTTTTCCTTGTTCTTTAAATCGATTGGAGCATATATATCTCTTCTTCTAGCTCTCCATGAAGAAAAGTCCTTTTCACATCTAATTGTTCAAGATGTAAATCAAATGCAAGACACATAGCCAAGACTACGATAGTGGTAAGTCGACAAGCCGGAGAGAATATCTCATTGAAATCAATTCCTTCTTTGGAGACGGGAGCATACCCTTTGACCACTAGCCTTTACGATATCATTCCACTTGATCGTTGCTATCTCGTTTGATCTTATAGACCCATTTGTTACCAATGGTTTAGTCCCTTTAGAAGTTCAACAAGTTTCCATGTCTTGTTTCTATGTAGGGCCTCTATTTCTTCTTGCAAATGCCATCCATGAAAGCATAAGAGCCGCTCAAACCACCTTATGAAAGGTTTGGCTCTCCTTCTTTTGTTAGAAGACAATATGCATTGTGGCTTGCCATAACATACCCGAGTGCCATGATAGTTTTCTTATTTGACGAGTTGAATCGAAATCAAATTCATTGGCCTATATGATTCTTGTTCCTCATGCTTTGGTTCTTTTTCAGATTCAGGAATCTTTTTCTCCGAAACTTTTCCATCTACACCATATCGTAGTAGTCTCTTTCAAAATGTTGATATCTTCTTGTTTAAGGTTCATTTTTCGCAAATATCACATCTCTCTTGACAATAACCTTGCGGGCGGTAGGATCCTAGGAGCGATACCCCTTAACATAACCCAAGAATATGCATTTCTGGATTTTGGATCCGCTACAGTCCTTTCTTGGGAATTATACATCACATATGCGGGACATCCGAACACATGAAGATAAGAATAATGGCGGCTTGCCATTCCACATCTCCATTGGTGTCTTTAAACCAAATTGATGGCACGTTTATCACGTAAATGACTTTTGGCTTACGCCCAAAAGACTTGGCTAGACTTGCAGTTCGCAACATAGCTCTTGTTCTTTCTAGGAGAGTTCTATTTATCCGCTCTGTTACACCATTTTGTTGAGGTGTGTGTGCAACTGTAAACTGCCCTTGAATACCCTCTTGCTTGCAAAATGCGAGAAAATTACCATCTGTATATTCTCCTCCATTGTCTATCCTCAAGCACTTGATCCTCTTTCCGGATTCAAGTTCTACTCTTGCTTTGAAGTCCTTGAAAATTGGAAACACATCTGACTTCTTCTTGATTGGGAACACCCATAATCTCCTGGAGTAATCATCAATCAGTGATACAAAGTATTTTGCTCTTCCTAAGGACATTTCTGGTGACTCCCACACATCATAATGAATTAAATCTAGTATGCGCTTGCTTCTGGCAGTTGATCTATCAAACTTTAATCTATGTTGCTTACTTGTAACACAGTGCTCACAAAAAGGTAAGTTTATCGATTTGAGCCCCAGAAGGAGATCACGTTCCACGAGAATCTTCAAACCACGTTCTGACATATGGCCTAATTTGCGATGCCACATTGTCATTGATTCTTCTTGGCTATGATGAGGGATGATATGCCTTTTGCAATGTCTCTCCCTTAAGCATGTATAGATTTGCCGCGATCTTTTCTGCTTTCATCACCACAAGAGCACCTTTAATCACCTTCAAGATCCCACTTTTAATATGGGTTTTGCATCCGAGGTCATCCAATTGCCCAATAGACAATAAATTCTTCTTTAAGCCTTTCACATGTCGTACCCCTTGAATTGTGCGAATAGTACCATCGTGTAATTTTATTTTGACAGTACCAACTCCAGCAATCTCCAAGGCATGATCATTTCCCATGAACACAGATCCTTCTGAGATAGGTTCATAAGAGCTAAATATCTCGTTGTGAAGTCATGTGCCATGTTGCTCTGAATCCATTATCCAAACATCGGTGAGTTGTTTTCCGCCTTTGGAACCAATTGCTATATTTTTAAGATTTCTCCATCATCAGAGGTTTCGCAACACATCCTTGAGAGGTTGTTGCTTCAGGAGTTTTTCCTGTATTTTTCTTGTTGTACCAACAATCTTTCTGTGCCCTCTCATTCCACAATGGTAACATTTGAGGTTCTTCTTTCTTCGTGACTTTGATCTACTCTAATCTCGGCTCCCACTAGAGCCACAGGTTACTACGGTGTAGAGTTCGAAAGAAAATTCTTAGTATGTTCTGTGGTTGCAGTATTGCCTGATCTTTCACATCAGAAAAGAATTATTCTTGTTGCTGGAAATAAAGTGTGGTAGTGTGGGAGTACATGTCTAGAAGAGTTCTGACTAGGAAAGACTTGGTATTTAAGTATGTCATTAGTGAACGGGAACTTGCCTGCTCACGGTCTACGGTCACTATTCAATAATGAATGTATATGGTACTATTCACGCTACGGATACTATTCATGGTGACTATTCATACGTATAGTTGTATATTTTTACAGTGATTGTGGTATCAGAGCTATGCAAATAGTAACACATAACTAAAATAGAGTTAAAAAAAAGAAACTGACACACAATATTTAACGTGGAAAACCCTCTTTAATGATTAAGAAAAAACCACAGGTAAGACTAGAAAATTTTCATTATGAAAGAAAGATTAAAACTTCTCTGTAATTACAAAGAAACTATTTAGAAGAAGGAGAGAATTTTTTGAGATGATTAAAACTAATGGAGGAGGTCCTTATTTATAGGAAAACCTCCTCCACAAATGCTAACAACCCACCGATGTGGGACTTCTATTGCAACAGTTCCTAAGTAACCACGATTTATTGGGTCATATTATTCCTTTTCAGGAACTAATCAAATGACTAATATATCTGATGTCTATGTCTGTTTGTAATTTCTTATGGACCACATTGGAGTTTTTATATTCTCAAAGGACTATAATATGTTCAATGCCTATATTCTCATGGATGAATTTGAGAATTTATTAAAAAATGTTTAAGGATTTCCTTTATCAACAACATTCTATAAAGAGGATTCAGCAAGCAAAAAAAGGGAGGGTAGCGAAGGAAAAGCATTAAGGTAAGTTCCTTTTAACTTGCTCTATTTTATTTTCGACTTTCATTAAGCTTCTTTCTCATGCAAATGTAGCACCATCATCGTGTGAGCCATTTTGGGCTAAGGTAAGTTCCACTTGCCTCTTTGCTATGATCGCCTTGGATTGGGATTGAGATGCAAAAGAGATTGTGATATCTTTGCAATAATATGATTGTGGGGTTGGAAAATTTTGATTTCGTTTGTATGACGCTATGTTACGGTCCAATTGCTTCTGCATTAGATGTTCATGAGTCTAATGCGAAAATTCCACATTAGGTGCTCATGAGCCTAGTGTGAGATTTATAAGGTCTTAGGCTCTTCAACTTTACCAGCTAGCTTTTGGAGTATGGTTCTCCCAAGATTCCTGTAACACTGTACCATGAAGTTAGTGATTGTGCATAACCTGTTTGATAAAGCGATCTAATAAGCATGATTAAATGTAAACTTGCTGTTGTGGTGACAACATTGCTACCTTGGATTCATTCTTTGTTCTTTTATGGAGTCCTTAAATGATTGGTGTTTATGCTATGTTACGTGGATGGTGATGAATTTGTTTGCTGTTCTCATGTGCACCGTATTTTCCACGTGGATCTATTGTATCTATGCGGTTTGAATTCTACTTTGTCTTTCAATGGTTTGGACATCTGCAAATTAAGATTATATCTTCAAATAAGGATGATTGCTATTTTATTATTTGGTTGTGTAGAAATTGTAGTCAAATAGGTTTTGGTGTAATTAAAGATAGGAAATTGCAGTCCGCAACTGTATAGCAGCTGCAATTATTCTGTGTTTGATACATTTGATAGTATAAACAAATTGATAAATTTTTATATTATCAAATATTTAGTGCACATAATATAAACAACTTGATAGGATATGTAACTATCTAATATGATCATATTATCATTCACTTTCTTCACCATCTCAAGTTTGAACAAGTTAATTCCCATTTCTCTATTTCCTTTTTCTTTTTACTCCAATTCAATCCTTAAGATACTTGAATTTTGATTTTTCTTTACTTGTATTTTTTTTATTTGTTTTATTGGGTTGTGTTTTAATTTTTGTGTGGTGTGCCATTTTTGTCTTCCACTGGTTGTGACAGTGGACGATACACTACAGGTTCCACACTGCAGTTTCTTTTTGTCTTCCCTTCTCCTGAATAGTTACTACTAATTTATTTACAAAATCACACACTAGCTGGGAAAACAGAGAAAAAATTGAAACTTGATGAAACATTGGGATGTAAGAGGAAAATAGAGAAATGGGGTTGTGGGTGTTAATCGAGAAATGAGAAATAGATGAAGATGAGGGATAAAGTTGTAATAATTATTCTATCAAGTCTTATCATGAGATAGGAGAGAGGCTAAAGTTATATTGTAAGAATAAGATAAAAATAATTGACCAGATTTAACTATCTTATCATGTGTTAATACTAAACATATGCTAAAATCTGATAATATAAATTTATACTATTAAATTTTTTTTATACGATGCACCAAATGTAACCTTATTGTTTTAGAGGTATTGACAACTGCAATTGTGACTACATTAACCTTTTTGTTTTACAATTATTTGCAATTTTTATAAGTACAATGCAATTGTAACTGCAATTTACAACTATAAATAAGTCACACAACTTGAGTGTTGGTGAGTCGAGACCATATGATATGAAGCTAGCAATGGTTTTAGTTAAAGTAGTGGGGAGTCGTTCGGTTATTACACAAATGGGTACTTTGATAAGAAACGAAGTCCCAGTCAAGGATTAGTACTTCCGCAAATGGAATGGATCTATAAACATGGGATGAATAATATATTATTTACTTTCTGATAAGCATCAATTCACATGGATGAGAACATTTTCGCATTCTGTTATGTGTTACGTAGGTCACAGATTTGCCTCTTTATTTATTTATTTATTGGTCATCCCCAAATTACGCAGGCCACAGATTTTTTGTTTTCTTGTCATTACATATTTGTCTCTTTTATTTTTATTTTTGGTCTGACATATTTGTCTCTTGAACTACTGCTTCTTTTTCTTTTTCGGGTACCAGTAGGGGTAGCAAAGCCCAAGAGAGAACCAACGAGCGACTACATGGGAGATGCAAATGACCCCCACATGAATAAACTAACGCAAGATGTGTTCGGATCGGTTCTGGTGGTAACCACAAGGTATCGCTGGGATTAAATTCCAGATTATGCCACATAACAGCCAAATGGTGTGCAAATCTGTTCCTCTCTATGTAAGTAAACGTGTGTGACAGTAACTTGCTTGAAGTCACTTAGGACAGTACTAAACAAGAAAGCAGATGAGATAACCCACACCCACACCACTTCTAAACTAAATTCACTAGACGGCAAGGAAATTCAATTTTTTTGTCTCTAACCCATCTAAGGCTAGTATAAATACCCCACAACTCCGCCCAAAGAAAGCTGCTAGTGCCTACATCCTAGGATAAAAGCTCTAGAGGTGTCTCCAAACACACCTCTGCAGGCTGTAGAGAAGCCATTGTTCCAATTGGAACCATCAACATTCAATATAGTCCATCCATGAGCGGAGACCAACCAGTTGACAACGATAGAGAGAACCAAAAAAAAAAGTTTGTCAGACACTCCGAATGTATATAATTATCTCATTCTTTTCATTAGAGTACCAAGTTTTTAAAAAAATTAAGTTATATCATTTATAATAGTTAGAATTTTTTCACAGATCCCTGAATAATCTACGGAGTTCCTTAGCATTACCCTAATAAAATCCAAAATTCAGAAAATAAAAGGATGCCCTCAAAATCAGGCTTAAAGTTCACCCAGACACCCACTAATGGGTCACCTGTCAACTGTCAACCAACCATGAAGAAAGAGAGTTATGTATACTTCTGCTTTTTAACAATAATTATAAATAACCATATCTGTCTATGTGCAAGTCAAAAGAGATGAAAACACAATATTTTACAAAAATGAATGATATGCAATGTCTCGTTAGTGTCGAGATTTCTGTGGAGGTAAGTATAACAAATAAGGACAGTCACGAGAAAAAGGCAAGGTAGAAAGACTAGACGCTGCTAAGAATCAGACCTGCACTTATCACACTCATAGAGGAGGGTAAAAGTATGAAGACAAGGAAAAGCCGAGGAAGAGCAAGCCACCTACTGTTGCTACTGTGCGTTGGGAAATCTTAGATGCCAGCATGCTTCCTCCCACCACTGCCAGTGAAGTACAGATGGTGTGTCCAACAGTGGCCCCAGCTGCCACTCCCAGTGCATTTTTGTGTGTCGCCAGCTGTAGAATGAAATTAGAGGCCAGGAAAATTCAAAGCTACCACTATATGAGGAATACAGGAAAAAAAAAAAAGAGTGACTACTAGTAGGCAAAAATCAAATATTATAAAACATAAAATCTAGCATGAAAGCTGAAAATTAACAAAGAACTTAAAACTCAAAAAATCAGGTTTCTTACCGCAATTGTTGCAATCTGGCTACGATCACCCCATTCAGCAAGGAACGTTAAAATAAAAGACTGCTAAAAGAGGATGGCATTAATACAAATGTGATTATTATCTTACAATTAAAAAAACTATTTGATAAAAATTACAATTAAAAAAAATTGGTGCAAAATATGCACTTGCCTCCAAAAATATTGGTGTACAAAATCTTGAAAAGAGACGTCGAAATGTTGTTTTCCCTTGTCCAACTTCAAGTTTCTCCTCCACCTAATTAACAAAAAAAAAAATTCAGTGCAAGTTCCAAATTTGACCCAAAAAGCAATGGAACTTCTCTTCTTTTTTTTTGGGGGGGGGGGGTGGTGTGGGGTGTGGGGGGGATTGAGTTAGGAAGCATGAACCCCTACTGTATGCTTACAGGTAAATAATAGAGCCCACTCCCCACAGAAGTGACCAGGTGGAAGAACAGGGAAAGTACAATAATAAAAGCAGCAGCATAGCAACTTGCAGGTTGCAGCTTTGCCAAGATTCTAGCTCTTAGCATATTTTAACATTCATAAACTACAATACCATCATTGGTATATTGAATTTTAAACTGACATAAATACACTAAGTCACTAACTGATCATAGCAATAAATACACAGAATTATGATGAGTATTTTACTACAAAGTCAATAAAAAAACATACTTCTTCCATTTCTTTCTTCTGTGAAGACTTTGAATCTGATCTCCAAGCAATATACAGTAATCGTAACCCAAAGAAAGCATAAAGAACTGCATATGACAAAAAAGATAGGCTTAGCTTCACATAATCTTACACAAAAATTGAACTTATAAATGAAAGGAAAACCCATCAATAATCACAAGAACATGAATGGAAACAATTAAATCACCAAGGCATTTATGTTTAATGGCAATCCAAAAATAAAGAATAAAAAAATGCTCACAATTCGTTGAGTAGTACTTGAATTTGACTTGTAAAACCACACACTAATTTTAATGTGCACTTTAAGACTCTGGCTTTCTATTGCTAATAAAAATTCACGCAGACTTTATACAAGCAAAGCACGCAAACACACCCTATGTGAATATAACCAAAGTGGGCAGGAAACGAAGTCCATCAAATTCTAGATATTTGACACAGTCAATAATCAGAGAAAACACTGAAGGCTAGGCACAAAAGGAATCTGACTAAGGAAAAGATGGATAAATGATTGTAATTTCACAATAGATAGTTGCCAAATTGGAAAGAAACAGATGCAGTTCGCAGAAAGACAAATATTATAATATTATAATATGTTATAAGTTATAACACAAACAAACAACTATGACTCAAATGTAGAATTGTGAATGGAATTAAACTAAAACTGTCAAGCACACTTGGTCATCTCCAATAAACATCTACAAAGTGCTGAAGGAAAAATAAAATAAAATAATTTATAACCTTTCAACATGTGAGTACACAATTGATTATTATTAAAACATAGAAGAGAACATGGAACAGAACTGAATCTGCCAAATGCACATTATCATATCCAAAAAAAACAATCCCAAACAGTGCTAATTATATAAGCTTCTATAACAGGTGCAGTGTGCAGACTCAACTATAATTTAGAGCAAAAAAATTAACGATTGCACCCTCTTTTTGCTGCTGATCACAAATTATAATATGCAATTGTGCTCAGTGGTAAGTATCAAACCAGAATTTTTACCTGTAGCAGCACTATTTGTATGCTTCCTTGAAATCAAATTCGGCACAATCCTACCTAGTCCAGTAGAAAGTACCTAATTGACACGTACAACAACTTTAATCTTGATAATATCGAGAATAAGAGTTAGAGCGCTCAGGCAAGCTCTATAGTTGCTGATGAAACCATTCCATTACAACACCATGCAAAATGCATTGCATCCTATGATCAGAACCAAAAAGCAGGAAGATCAAAGATAAAAATATGACTACTATAAAATAAAACTATTGCACTTACTGTCATTATAACGAGGGCAGTGAGCGCACCGGATAAGACAATTGACTTAGGGTGACGCATAGCCATAAGAGCTGCTATTATAAATGTCTCGTCTCCAATCTAGCATCAACATTACCAGTTAAAACGGAAAACCATTAGACCTCTAAGCATCTAGAACTAGCACTAGCTGTAGATAGTAAAAACTGAATGTTGAATATAACATTGTGTAGTAGGGTTGTTAAACTAACCTCGCTGACCATAATCATTGATAGACTGGCAAAGAAAGCATCAAAGAGTCCAAGACCAGTGGAGTCAAAGGCAAGAGCAAGGCCAACATTAACATAATTAGAATCCCTAACTGCATCAGCATCATTATCATTGTCTACATTATTCAAAGTAATCTGTCCACAGAAACTAGTATCTGTCAATAATAACATTAACATATAGCTATAGATGAGAGGTTCCGTTGTATTCGATTTTGATTGAGCTTTTTTTTTTCTCAGAAACGAATCGAATAAATAAATAAGAGGCGATGCTCACTTTGCTACGGCGGCCCAGATCCATAGATCCAGTGGCAGAGTCTTCCTTGACGGTGTCACTCTCAGCCAGAGAACCCTATAAACATATATATATATAATTCATCATACTTGTTCATACACAAGACAAAGACAAAGACAAAACACGTAGAGAGGGAGAGAAAGATAAGCCTCAGTCACCTGAGCAATACAGAAGAAAAGGATTAGGGAAAGAGTGAGAATGCTTCGCAGACCCATCAAAGTTCTGAATCTATGAACAAATTACCCCGATTTAATTGAGTTTGAGAACAATATTCAAAAATAGTGAGCCAACCCAATAGATCTGGTCATTTTGCATTGCTGGGACTAGGACTGGGAGGGATTGAGCGCCAAAATTCCGAGAGATCCTGCAACCGCCCAAGATCTCCAAACGCTGCTGTCACTCTGTTGAGCATTTTATGTCATTTTTCAAGTTTCCAAGAACCAATCAAATCTCACACTCCCAACACAGGAAATGGTATGGACCTATATCATACGATCGCGGAACACGTGTCGTTTTCACCTACATGCATTATTACATGATTCCCAATTTCTGTATTTTTGTTTCCTTTGTTTGGTTACATATAATGTTTACAAATTTCCAAAAATATGCGTATCCTAACTTAACTTTCTTTTGTAAATTGAACTAGTACTTAACCCGTGTACGTGCATTTACGGGATAATTAGAGAAAATAATATTTTTTAAAATATATATAAAAGGTATTTATCTATAAAAAATAAATTAATATAAAAAGGTATTTAATAATCATAAAACAATAATATTAAAAATAAAAAATATAATAAAATTATTTTCAAATAAAATGCAATCGTTACATAAATTATTCATTACGTAAACATTTTATTTTTATCAAATCTTAAGAAAAGAACTATTTATTGAATAAAGGATCTATATAATAGTATATTTACTTAAGTTTAACAATGTAATATATATCACAATTTACAAAATTTTATATACAGAATATAAGCATTAATATAACCACTATTTCATTTAATAAAAAATAATTATTTATTAATTAAAAAATAATTATTTAATGATAAAAAATATCAACATATCTTAAAATTAAGAAACTTATATGAAAAATAAATATACATCCCTTAATCTTTCATCACAATTTTAAGATTATATCAATAGTAGTTACTTTTTTATACGCTTTAAGATATATGAGTGAAAAATTTATGAATGTAAATCATATATAAAATTTTATTATAAATTTATCTTTTTTTTTCACTCCCCTTTTAAAGGTATATCAAATTAAATCCTAAATCTTAAACTCCTAACCCCAAATATCTAAATTTTATTGACTTTTATACTTTTTATCTTTTCAAGTGAAATTTCCAAACTTTTATATTATATATTATAATTATATAATATACAACCAAATAAATATAATTATTTAAATTTAAATTTCTAATAATAAAAATTATAGTTAATTTATCTTTATTATAATTTCTAGTAAATATTTCAATTCCATGTACATATTAATATATTTTAATGCAAATAATCAAACTAGTGTAATGAAATTAAAAAATATTTAACTATTACATAACTCAAAGATCCATTTATTAGAAATTACAATTTGTTTTAGTCTAATAGTCAAATAACAAATAATCATATTCTGTATCTAATAACAAATTTTCTAATTGTAAGCAATACTCACAACAATGTTTACGTGGAAGCATGAGAAGAATGTACTTTCATGGCTCTTTTGTAAGCAATACTCAAATACAAAGTTCAATAAAGCCAAGTTTAATATCCGATATACTCAAATAACAACTTTTATTAATTAATTACAATTGCCCTCAGCTTGTATATTACACACTGACATTAAGTTTTTACCACATAAGCATGTGAGAAAAATGAGCCGTGGTAAATCTTTTAATTTGACCATGATTCAATCATAATTAAATAATTGAACCATGAATCAATTATTTTTAATTTAATGACAAGTTTAATTTTTAAAATATTAATTTTTTCAGATACCATCTATTAAACTTTATAAGCGTTTGTTATTCGAGGTGTCACCAATGTCATTAATGATATAATAGACTGTATTAGAGTAATCTATTGTTCTTTTCAATATTGTAACTCATTTTTACTATATGTTATTCTTTTCTTTTTTTTCTTTTTATACTTATAAGACTCACAATGTTGAAAACTTAATTAACCTTGTAGTTGGAAAAGTTAAGATGCATAACCTATTTCTAACTCATGAACTTAGTTTTTGAAGGTGCCTGAGTTTGGATTCGTGCATAATTTATTTGTTTCTTATTTTTTTTTAAATGAGTGGATGATTAATTCTTTTTCTTTTTTAGTATTGTTTTCTTTCTTCTTGATGGTGTTTTAGTCTTTTTTTTTTGAATATTTATCTAATAGGGAGTTGTTGCCCCTGTCCTTCAATGGGAGTCATATTGTTTTTTTTAATTAATTTTCTTTTAGATATTAACCATTTTTATCTGTTGAAAATGGTAAATCAAACGGGTCAATTCGATAGGTTGAACTTGTATTGACATCTATACATAGAAGTCAACATCCCAAAAAAGATTTAATCTCACACCAAAAAAATATAATGAAACCTATTAGAAAAAAAAATTATTACATGATAATTTTGATACTGTAAATAAATTATGAATCATGTTAGAATTAGGGTCATGCTCAACGCTGTATGGATCACCCGATCTACCTAGACTTGATCTATAAACCCAAAACCCAATTCTCCAAATTGCACTTCACCCAAACCACTAGCTCAAACCCAAGGACACGTGAGTCATTTGATCTACTCGAGCCTGAATTTAACACTCTTCATTTTGACTGGTATATAAATATATCTTAAGGACAATGTACACATGGATTAATGTAAGAGACTTTGGTATCAAAACTTCCCCCCATCATAACAATGATAAGAGGGTGCATAATATGCTTCATTATTATTAACTTACTATAAATAGAGAGTACTTACATCATACAAAAAGTTTATCTCTTTTCGCTATCTTATTTTATTATTTATTTAAATGTTAGAGTATCTAACAAGTACTCATCGTGATTATGCTGATCATTTTATGCATTTAAGTCACGTAAAGACCACCTATTAAAGGAGAAAAAGGAACAAAATATTTAGTTGATAAATTATTAAATATTTGATGGATAGTTTAAGCATTAAGTATGCTCAAATTGAACCTTTTAAGCGTTTTCACAAGTACCACTTGAGAGGGGAAACGTCTTCATACTTTAAGCAAGAGCTAACCACATGGCTGAAGAATGAAAAAAACCTCGGAAAAAAGAGAAAAAAATATGATTAGAATTTGGTTTTGGTTAAAATGATAAAAGCAAATAATTAAAAGAAAAAAGCGGAAAGGGCGTCCAATTCATGGAATAGTAACGAGTGCTCTTTTATTTTAAAAGAAAAAAATTTATCTGTCGTCACGCGTGATTTGTTTTTGTTTAATTTAATTTTGTATATATAGTGGGGGTCAATCTCAACCTCAACGCAAAAACACCAGGCCCGCCGCCTTTCACGAATTTGTTCTTTCTCCTTTTAAAACTTATGGTTCCAAATTTGGTTATCCACTGTTTTTGCCTTTTTTCTTTGTACATCAACCACCGTATGATTATTATAAGTATCAACCCAACTCAATCAGTGTGCTCTTTTTTTAGTCAAAATATAAAAATATAAAGCTTTCCAACACTGAATTTTTTTTTATAATTTTAAAAAAGAACAATTTCAACATGAAAAAAAAGAAGAGAGAAAAGGAATAGTATGGAAATAGAAAAGCAGGAGAAAAACAGGGGGAGCCGGGCAGGGGAGAGTTTGTGGTTTGAGTTTGGCGGTAGCAATGAATGCGATAGGGAAAGCAGCGCGTGAGTGAGTACATTTTTAATTTAATTAATTTAATAAGGGAAAAAAACATACACACTTCTTCAACTTTATCTTATTTTAAAATTGTCATTACAAATTTTAAAAAATTACATTCATGATGATTTATAATTTATTTATATTATTTTATAATAAAAAATTTATATTAAAATTTAAATTTTTTAATTTATTTTTTATTTTATAAAAATGAAAAATAAATAAAAATGATATTTTTTTAAAAAATATGAATAAATTAAAGACAATAGTTTGTATTAATTAACACATACAAGTAATATAATGATTGATTTTTTTAAAGAAAAAATTGAGATAAGGATAGTTACCTCATCTCAAGATCAAGTTATGTTTCCATATCCAATTAATATTTATAGAGGTAATTATAAATAATTTATTATCAACAGATTTTTATATGATTTAAATCAAATTTTTAATTAACTTAGTTAACACGATTAGTTCTTATCAATTAAGTGAACCATTGTTAAAAAATATACGAAGACATAAGAGTTTGTTTACATATTTTTGAAAAAATAAGGACCTCTAACTAGAATTTAAAAATTTAAGGTGTAAATTTTAAAACGACATAAAATTCAAATGGTGTCTATAGAAATTTTTGTTGCCTAATTTTAAATATGTTTATTCATTGACGTGAAGCAGAAAAGTAAAAATAAATAATTAACTTATATTTATATTATGGATTTTTTTTTTTAAGAAAAAAGAGATGGTGCGTACGTGTCGAAGAAGGAAAGCGAGTAGAGAAATTTAATGTTTTTTTTTTTAAGTTCCAAAAAAGAAAAGACAAGTGTTGTGGTGTGTTGTGGATGGTTGGTTTGTGGAGAGGAGAAGAGAACGCTTGCTCTTCCTTCAATTGACTCTTCTCTTTCTTTTCTTTCTTCCTTGGCTTTTATTTTGAGATTTGTGTGTAGTGAGGAAAGGAGGTGAAGTAGGAAATGGGAATTGAAGGTAGTAGTTGATGAGATGATATGAATGGAGAACCTCAACCTCAACCTCAACCTCAACCTCCCTAGTCATGGAATTCCATGCCGCAATTCCCATCTCCCAAGCGGCTCTCACTCAAGGTCATGCTCCTCTTCTCCTTCTTCCCTTTTTATCACGATCGCCTTTCAAAACTTTGACTGATCATCTCAATCATCCACCCCTTCATATATATTATTTTTTTTTCTTTTTCTTTTTATGCTATATTGCAATTAACTGGGTTTTGGTGATCGATCGCTGTAATTTTCACAATTCACAATCACCATCACAATTGCACTTCCCACGTATTCATTTATTTTATGTCACCCTGGCCTCCCCCAACCCAAGCTTTAATCTATTCTATTATAATCATTCATTCCCATTTTCCATATATGCATTGAAGACCAGGAATGAATTTATTTAGCATCTTCACAATTTAGGTAGTGCTTGGATAGAGTATTTTTATAGAGGATTCCAATTGATCTGTTAAAAAATAACTTGGCTTGGATATTTAGCAAAAGAAATTCCAGAGGTTTTTTATTGAGTAATTTCAGATCAAAAAAAATGAAGAATTTCAAATTCCACCAAAATAGGTGGAATTTGTGAAATCCTTTGCTTTCATCATGGCCCTTCATCACGAGAGGAAGGACTCATCAGAGAATAGCTCGTCAACTGCAAGCATCACGATGAGATCTTTCAAGTACTCGAAATATTTGGCGGAGGATTCTAGATCTGGCTTGTGTGGCAGATCAAACTGTGTCCAGGGAAGTTGGAGGATTCATCATCTGGCAACTTGACGCAGAAGCAGTTTACGGTGGATCATGTTGAACCAGCCGTGAAGGAAAGCGATAGGTCACAAGAATGTTATTGTGGAAGGCCTGCAGAAGCAATTTACGGTGGATCATGTACCATAGTAGTATTTGGTTTTGGTGCTTTTTGACAGAAAAAACTGCAATGAAAGTATTTCTTTTGGTTCTTTTTAAAAGCCACAGCCCACAGGTGCTTTTCAGAAGCACCCTAGGAGATGTGATATGTTAAATTCAAATCAAGATCCTTTCCTAATTTAAGCTAGTATCCATTCCATTTCACACACGCATACAATATATTATTTTTGTAATGGTAGATTACAAGTTTCAGGAGCATAAGTATGGACTAGTCAAGCTGAAGCACAGTGAAGGAAAGCTGAAGCTAAAATTCCTTAGATTGTAAATTGAGAATCAGGAGCAAGAATGTTGTTGTGGAAGATTGGGTATTGAATTTCAATTTTGGGATAACCATTCAAAACAAATTTTTTTGTAAATTATAGACATTAAATTACGGCAATTCACTCATTTATAGGTTTAGATTAGATCAGTTTAGATTATGCTTCTTTTGGAAAATTGATTTGTTCATATGATTTTATTTCAGATGCACTGTGGCAAATGAAATTGATGTCAAGTGAAACAATGGAATCTGGACCTTATCCGGAGCGTCCAGGAGAGCCAGATTGTTCATATTACATTAGAACGGGCCTTTGTAGATTTGGTGCAACATGTCGATTTAATCATCCTCCTAACAGGAAGCTGGTATAAGCTATAATGTATTTTTGTACAAATTGTATTCGTAAATTTATAATATGTGTGTTCAAATTAGATATTGTTGATAAATATTTCTCAAGGTTCTCAGATGGATTCATTCAAAAGCTTTCCTATTACTACCAAAGAATCTCCCTAGGTGATGGAAGCAATGGACAGTTGAAACTATTTGCTGTTGTCCTCTAATATTCTCTGTCCAACACATGTTCTTTGTTTAGTTTATTCCTATTCAAAACACTTGCATTTTCTATTCATTCTACTGTTTTTACCTCCTTCCTTCTTTCATGCAGCACTCATAATTAGCTTTGGGTGTGTAGCACGTTTTTTTTTTTTCCCTCTATGCAGGTGTATAGCACATTTTTTATGCATTTTCACATGTCAATCTACACATAAATGCTCTTTTCACAAGTAAATTTTTTGTAGCTGGGCTATATAATGTTGAATCTGCCATGTTGTGCTGTTGGTTATTTTTATTTTTATATCACTTTATTACTTGGAGAATATAGATGCCTGATAAGTTTTTCTCTGAATACAATTAGGCTATTGCCACTGCAAGGATGAAAGGCGAGTTCCCAGAAAGAATAGGGCAACCTGAATGTCAGGCATGTACTAGTTTCTCAATGCATGCATAAGGTGCATATTGCTTGTTTATGTGTATGATCTGGGATTCTGCTCTTTTTAAGTTGGATTTTAGTAATTTCTCAAAATCATAGCAATCTGTGTGGGGTACTTGGATTTGGAGTTAACACTTTCTTGGGTCCTCATGACCAAGTTATGTAAGGAAAGCCTACAATGTCAGTCAAATTGGAAGTTTTAAACACAGTGGTGAGTGGAGGTAGGGGTAAAGAGAGCAAGCTGTCAACTTGTGTTGCATGCCATTAATTTTCTGTGCTCTTATCTCTGGAATCCTTTATTTGGATTTATCTGAAAAGTGGTATACTTTGGATGGAAAGTTGATAGAATTGATGTTGCTTTGTGTATGCATGACTTTGCCTAAATTTTGAGGTAATTGGTTTAGGTCTAATTAGAATTAGTTCAATTTAGCTTTTATCTGACTGCAAACCAGTTAAAACAATTTACAAGTTAAGGTGGGTTAAAAATAAAAATCTTATCCTTGTCTGTCTTATGAACTGATTGTTCTATATACTTATATGCTATAGATCCCTTACTAGCTTGTATTAATTCTTCATTTAAGCATTGATATCATCATGAGCTCTAGCAGCAAAAGAGCAGGAAATGACTTCATATCAAACTATAAATGCTTATTTTGGTCATATTTTCTTATTTGATTTTGTAATTTTTGATCTTTATGAGTAACATAGATGTTAACATCAACCTTGTACTGTGGAGCACTAGTTTGTATCTTGACATACGATACATATGTATTTGTGTATTTTAAACATTGACCATAACAAAAATTAATATATTTTTTCTGCTTTTCAGTACTATCTGAAGACAGGAACTTGCAAATTTGGAGCCACATGCAAGTTTCATCATCCTAGAGACCAGGCTGGGATTGCTGGAAGAATTGCCTTAAATATTTCAGGCTATCCGCTTCGCCCTGTTAGTTTTTAATTTTCCCTCTCATTTTTTTATAAATATGACTAAGATAGTAATTGTTCATAAATTTGTAGCTCATTATTGTATCTTTGCTCATTTGGTAACCATTAACTTGTCTGACCCACTTTTAGACCTGCAATTAATTCAGATATTGCTCCTGTACGTCCTGTTTATATTTTCCAAAATTTTGTGTTCTTGCATGCTGTTATTTAATATCTGACATCTGAACCTTTTATAGATATTTTTTTTACTTTCTGGGATTGTTGATATTAATGATCTTATAACTTACTATATATTTCCTTGTTTCCTGCTTCTGCAGAATGAGCCTGAATGCACTTATTATTTGAGAACAGGACAATGCAAATTTGGGAACACTTGCAAATTCCACCATCCTCAACCAAGTAATATGATGCTTTCATTACGGGGTTCTCCTGTTTATCCTACTGTCAATTCTACAACTACACCAGGACAGCAGTCATATGCAGGAGGAATTACAAATTGGTCAAGAGCATCTTACATTCCTAGTCCACGTTGGCAAGGCCCTTCAAGTTATACACCTTTAATTCTACCTCAGGGAGTGGTTTCAGTGCCTGGGTGGAGTGCATACAGTGTAAGCTCATCCAATCTTTTTTAGAGGTCGTAAGAAAGAAATAGAAAGAAGTGTTTTTCTATGCTTGTGGCTGATTATAAGGTACACTTTTTCAGGAGAGTTCGTCTTATGTTAAACATGTGTAGAAGGTCATTTCTTTCCATCATTTATGTTTCCTTTGGATTTTGGTCAGTCTTTGTTGCATGGCTGTTTGAGTCTAGATTTTTAACATTGTAGTGCCTGTAAGACATATTTCCATCCCATGTACTTGTCTCTAGAGGTATTATTTCTCTGTAAAATTAAAGTTGTACCTGACTTGACTACTTGACGAGAATTTTTATCATATTTATTTTTCAACAAAATACATTGGTGATCAATCCTTTAACTTACAGTAATAACGCAGCATGGCACATATGCAATGCACTCACTTGTTTTGCTAGAAGAACTTGTCATTGCTGAGATGTGTCAATCCTAGTGGAATGTTTATTTTGCAGGGCCAAATGGGATCAATCTCTACTTCAGACAGTCCACAGCAATCAATGGGAAATGGTCAAACATATGGAACTTCTCGCCAAGGTGAACTCACAAATGCAGGATCACAAGGGGCATATTCTCAATTTCGTTCAGGATCCGTTCCTGTAGGGTTTTATCCATTGCAGAGGGAGAACATATTTCCTGAGAGACCTGGTCAGCCTGAATGCCAATTCTACATGAAGACGGGAGATTGTAAGTTTGGTGCAGTCTGTCGGTTCCACCACCCGCGTGAGAGGCTGATTCCCGCCCCTGACTGTGTCTTGAGTCCCATAGGCCTTCCTTTACGTCCTGTGAGTCTAGTTCTTGCTATGGAGTTCTATCTCCCTAATTGGTTTTTCATAGACTTAAATTTTACTATTTCTGATTTATACTTCATTATAGTTCTCATAGGTTTGTGTTTGGTGAGGCTTTGAAAAAGATTTAGTCTCCTTAATTTTTCTTGTGGTTTATTTGATTTGTTACTCTATTATTCTTACATTGTCTCTTATTTGGATATGGATCCTCTCATTTTTTCTCCTAACATGACCTTGTCATTTTAGGAGAGACATAAACACAACAGAGGGACTCTATGCATGAATATAGGACCCTGTGCAGGAAATGTGGGTCCCCTAGTTTAGGGAGTTGTGTCTATCTCTCTCCTAATGACTCAATCATGCTAAGAGCTAAAATGAGCAACAATGATTGAGCAACAAGATAGCTAGTAACCTAGGTTTCCCTTGCTAGTAATTTGCTATTCTATGTTAGTATTTTTCCTGTGTTGATAACTTTTTTTTTTTGGTCAATGTTTGAAAGTTAGGCTACTAACATATTTCAAAAGTTATCACAACAGAATAACCAGGTACTAGCAAGCAAAGAATCAGTAACTAGCAAACACAAAATGGTGTAAGATTTACATTCCTTTTGTGGTGTGCAAGTAAAATTTTTGTAAACTGAGGATCCAGATCACTCTTACTTTGAAATAAATTTTATTAGGAAGTGGCATGCCCTAGTTCTACAGATAACATTCTATAAATGGCTTGAATCAGAGTACACCGCAAAACCTTTTATTGAACTATGCATGTGGCATTACGCAGATGCTTGAATCCTTGAATGTGTACATAGAAGAACTGTAGTTTTAAGTGTAAACATAGTTTGAAGCCAACTTAAGATGGAATTATTTGAAGCAGTTATAAAATTGAAGACATGAGAGATGATGAAGACAATGGAAATCAGTTTGAGTTGTTTGAAGTATGATTTTTCCTTGTTATATTATCTAAATCAAACTATGATGTCTAACATCATTGGAGTTACTCCCTATGGTTCTTGATTTATCATATCATTCACAAAATATGTGGATAGAGTAATTGTGATATTATTTCCTTTTTTAAAATATGTGTGAATTCTGCAGAGTATCTTCATATATGTGCTTCTTTTTCTTGGGTGAAGTGAATAAATGCATAAAAAGATTTATTTGCTTGTAGTATTTGGAGAAAATGGGAAGATCTGCAAATATTTGTGTCATTATTCTCTTCACGTTTTCCATATTTCTTTTATGTTTTGTTCTTTTGTTTAGTAGGATTCCTTATCCTCCTCACTCTTTGTAATTCTTTCTCTTCTTCTTAATAAAATTCTTGTTTTATAATATATATATATATTCTCTTCTCGTTAGATTGCTCTTGTGATTGATTTAGTTCAAGCTGATAGAGGCAGTGTCCTATTCCTACAGGGAGAGCCTTTGTGTGTCTTCTATTCTCGTTATGGCATATGCAAATTTGGCCCAAGTTGCAAGTTTGACCACCCAATGGGAATGTTTACCTATAATATATCTGCATCACCTTCAACTGATGCCCAAGGCCGGCGTCTGTTAGGTTCTTCATCAGGAACAGCTGCATTAAATTTATCGTCAGAAGGACTTGCTGAGTCAGGCTCAGCAAAGCCCAGGAGGCTTTCATTATCAGAGACGAGACAGATACCTTCTGGTGATGATGACATTGATGATGAGGGATGATATCTCTTGGAAATGGGTCATTTGGCTTTTACAATTTTTTTTAGGGGAGAAACAAGTAATCTGTTAATTGATTTTCCCATTGCTGGAGATGTACAGAGGTCATGTCAGGTTGATTCTGTCAATCTGAAATTAAATGCAGTTGACAGATTCAGTTGTTCTGGATTTCATGTTGCCACATTGTATAAATTTAAGCAAATATTGTCACATTTGGTCAAACCCAATCTGAACATTTCTTGTGTCCTTAAGCTGCCAATCTTTCTAATTAACTTTTTCCCACTATGTAAAAAATCTCTTTTTGGAAATCCATAATGACAAATGTATAATGACCGAAGTTTACCACCTCTGTGAATCTTTGTTGGGTGCAGGACCTGAAAGTTTGAAACTCATTGCAAAGCCTTTACTTTCTCTATACAGTTGGGCTTACGCTGTCGACTGTGCATGTGTTGAATTCTTTTTCAGAGGCAAGCCAGCAGGATCATCAATACCTTTGTACTTTTAATATTCTTGTACATTCTTACCAGAATTTTGCAGAAGTCCAATGAAATCAACTTAAATATTGTATTTCTGTATATTTCCCTCAAGTCAAAACAACAACTGCTGGAATAGAATCTTAATCTGTACTTCTATTTTCTCATGATTTATTTATGCTATTTGTAGTGATTGTCCTGGATAGAGTTTGTTTTGCAGAAGTTGAAGGGTAAAGAGTCTTGATTGTGAATGTTGGAGGCAGTGAAAGCAGAGCCTTGTTGATTTGCTTTTTCCCAGATGTCAAGCCTCAGACACAGATGGGACTTTCGTTCTTGTAGAAAGTGCTCTGGGGTTCAGGCTGCTAATTGCATGGTCCAATTAAAGGTGGGTGGATGAATGGATGGTCTTTTCTGCTTGGAGTTTGGTTTGCAGTTCACATGTTTTTTTGGTTGGAGTTTGCAGTTCACATATGACTAATCATAATCTGGAATTTAAATCTTTAATGGAAGCTTTAGGAAGTAGCATTTTGTCGCCGAAGATAACATGTATTTGATGTGTTGCTCACCAATTCTTGTTCATGTTATGAATAAACCTATCCAGGTACTAAGTCAGATTCTTTCTTTCTTTGTTTTCTGATTTATAAATAACATTGTCTTGAGAGTTCACTGTGCTAGTTTGCAGTATATATGAAAAGCATAATTAATTGGATTTGTTTCCTCAGTTTATTGTTATCCTTCTTGATGTACGGTCTTTGTTCATATTGTTCCTTGCTGGGATCTTGATATTTCGACCACTGCTGCAGACTGCATGCAGCACTTGGTTTGTCATGCCGAGTGAGTAGAGGATGGAATGGGTTTATTGGTCACGGGTTTCTTAATTTTAGGCCTTTGTTTCCTGTAGCAATCGATATGTGAATCAGTTACTAGAGCTCAATCCATTGTGGGTTGTTTTGATGGGTTTTGTAATTGTGAGGAATGCTTTAGGGTTCTGCTTAGATTATTACTAGTTGCCAAGTGACAAGGTACCTGGTTGTGACTTAAGATTAGACGTGGGTTCTTCTTCACGTGAGATGTACAATACAACCACTGTTACTTAATATGGACAGGCGGGTGCTGACGAAAATACATAACTGTAGTTGTGGTGAAGCAAACAGGTTAAGAGGATAAAAACTTCTGTATAGCCAGCAGTCGTCATGACTCTTGTCAAAATGAAATGAAAGAAAATCTAAAACTATCCAAAAAAATAAAAAAAAGCAAGCAGCAAATCGAAAGCTTGATCGTAAATTAAAGTAAGAAAGCAATCATTAGTTAGTAATAAATCTCCCAACAATGTTTTACACATAATTTTGACTTCATAACTCTTACATTATTTCCTTTTTAAATAATAAATAATAAAAGTATATTTCTTAATACAATTTCTCTTTTTTTTTTCTCATACAAATATAGGCGTGAAAAAATATAAAAAAATTGCATGCAAAAATCTTTTCCCTAAATCTCCCTATCTTTAAATCGTGTGTTTTTTGGTGTAGTATTTTCCTAAATTTCTCAATTAACGATGTGTTAAAAATTAGTAAATAATATGCATCTATTGGTTAATAAATTTTAACATGTCACCATCTTTTTAAAAATATATTAGTCAACGTAAGTCTCTATGTGAGTGCTACCTGACATCTTTTCAATACATATGGTAAAGAAACATAGATACAAGATATAAATAGGATACGATATAAATATATTAATACGATAAAAAATTAAAAAATAATTAAAAGATATATTAAAAAATATTTAAAAGTGTTTAAACATATCAGATATAAGTATCATGATATTTTAAAGTATCAGTTATACATAAAATAAATAAGTAGGAGGGAGAATTTACGCCTATATTTACTCACCTGGTTGATGAAGTGTTTCTCTTCACATTAAAACCATCACGAGAGTAATATTTATGTTATGTTATGTTATTACTAACTAGTAATTATTTTAGAGAGATTCACACAATCAAATCACATTACCTCTCTTTGTTCTCTACTCTAGCCTTACTCTAAACAGTAGAGAGCAAATAATAGAGAAAAGAGTGGTCACTCCCCGTGGTCTCTGATTTCAAAGGAAACCCGTGTCCTTGTCCTTGCCCTTGATCTTCAGTCTTTTTCGGGTTCCAACTCAAGAGTCTGCAAAGCTAGCTATGTAGTTTAGTTTGGATTAACAAATAAAACTCTGCACTCTCCAGCACCAACCAAAGAAGCACTTGTCACGATGCCTGCTTCTGCTCTTGCTCTTGCTCATGCTCATGCTCATGGCCTCATCATCTCTCTCATTTTTTTGTCCATTTTCTTACCCAATGTGAATGTAAGTCTTCTCTGCTCTCCCCCAATATCCAAATGAATGTGTAGAAATTTCTACTCAAATTTCTCAATTTTCATGATTAGGAGGCAAATGGAGTGGCAGTTCCCATGGAGATGGTGATGAAGGAGAGCAGGAGGAAGTTGGGAAGCTTCCAGATATGTGCACTATGCACCTGCTGCGGTGGAGCCAAAGGGGTGTGTTTGCCCTCTCCCTGTTGCTATGCCATCAATTGCAACATTCCCAATAGACCTTTTGGCTTCTGTTCCTTTACCCCCAAGACCTGTAATTGCTTTGGATGCAATCTTTAATTATCAATGTAGCAAATTGCAAGTGTCATTCTGAAGAACAAGTCAAGAATGTTTGGCTTCATCATAATTTTTCACTTTTCAATCAATATACTAATGATGCAGGTGTTATATTGGGTGGGAGTGGGAGTAGGGCGGTTAAGCATTAGCTACAAACCTGCTGCATTTGTAATATGTTTTGTTATTTGCTACATAATTGCCCATGTATCAATTTTTCAATGCAATAAGACTTGGTCTATGTATTATTCTTTCTTTTCTAAGTGTTTTATAATACTAATACTTACGCTTCTATAAAGTTAAATTAATAAAGCATGAATATTGTATATCTCTATTGTTAAATTTGTGAGGCTGAGGCCTGTGGCTGTAGGCTTTGGTTTGGAGAGTTGCATCTGAATCATGTACCTTGAGAAGGGTGTTTGGGAATCTTCTGACCTCATCTTGACAACAATCCATGTGCTGTTGTTAGGATATTTTCAGGATCAAATTGGATGGGTTGTGGCTGTTTCTTCCTTTTGTCTTTAATTTTTGGTGAGCTAGCCTGTTTGATTCATCTATGTTGATTGATAAGTCAATGTTTATGGGTCACTCTCTCTGCAGCACATACCAAGTCATTATTTACCCTTTTTTTGGTTACAATGGAGGGCCAAGGGCAAGGCCCAAAAGAGAGAGTGAAAGGAGACAGGGCAAGGAGGCCCCTGAGCTATCAGCAAGGAGCTGGTACATATTAAACCCGGTTACTTTACTATGTTGCTATTGCTATTTTGCTGCAGTCATTTTTTAAGCTTCTCAAAACTTTAAAAACAGCAAAATGGATTGATTTACAGGGAAGTGTGTGCACTAAGCATTTTTCAACCAGGTTTACAGGGAAATGGATTGATTTATGAAGGCTGACAACCCCGTTTTTACACTCATACCTTGACTTAATGTGAACAAACTTGTTGCTGTACAGAAATGAGATTCACAGATATGGTCAAAATGGGGGGAAAAAAATTTACATCAGTGGATGTGAATCAATATGCAACTTTTTGTCCCAAGTTTCGAGTTTTTTCTTTTTCTTTTTTTTTAATTACAAAGTAAGTCTATGTGAAAAAGGGATGCTAGACTAAAGTGCAAGCATTCATTTCTCTGACAAGTGTTACAGTAGCTGAAGCTCTTACGGAGATTGAAACTTTATATCATGAATTTGTGCAGCAGTCAGATTCTAAACCAACACATCTTCAATGTTTCATATTCAACTGTTTCTTAGTTCGTAAGGTAGATATCCAAATTTGATGGCAAAATATGTAACTTAATAATACTGATTTTTTTTTTTAATTAGAAATTGAATCTAAGATCTCTATTTAGATATTTGCCTATCCCAATTATTTGAGCTATGCACAGCTGACCTGTTAATCTAGTTTGTGATTATATATGCGAATAAAATTTAATTGGCTGGTAGGTTGTTTACTTTTTAATTGATATGACTTAAAATATTCATAAATGCTGATATAGTAGTTTCTTTTTTTTTTTTCTTTTTTTCTTTTTTTGATAAACAAAGGGGCAAAAGCCCAAAAAAAACAAACTACACAGCAACTATATGCTGAAACATAGCTGAACTACTATCAGCAACAAAAGCTAAACTAAGAAAATCAGAAAGCATACTGTAAAAATGAACAGCAGCTGGGAGAAGATGACCCTGTTTAGCAAGAGTACGTGCACAACAGTTAGCCTCAAGATAAATATGACAGATCTTAATTAACCTGCCAATCCCTCCTGAGAAGCTCCTGTAATTTCTATACAATACTAAACTACAGCATCAGCGCATTGAATACTGGTCATCTTTCATTATTAAAAACATTTAACAATAGGTATAAAATAATGAATAAATATCTGACCAATACGGTAAACAAAAAATATTTCATATGAGATACCGAAATACTACGCTTTCTTAAAAAATATTTGGTTCAAAGGGACGGTATTATAAGGAGGGTCCACTCGACAATAATTCTAATTTTCTTTTCTTTCGGCAGCCCTCCTATCCCAAATTACTTTATTTTTTTCCTCACATCACATCAAGAAAATCTTCAGAATTACTATTCCAATTAAGTGAACTAACTAACCTTTTTGACTGGAAAATAATGAGATAAATGAAATTTTTATAATGATTAGAAGGCACATAAAATCTCTAGTGTTATGATCCTCAAATAGAGAAACAATTAACTTTCATTGAATGACAATGCATTTTTGGTTGAACTGTACGAGGAAGGAAGCTCAATATATGTGTATGAAAGAAGAATGTGGAATCAAGTAGTCTTCCAAACAGAAACAGTAGCTAATAAAATAAATAATTAAAAATAAGGTAAATAAAATCAATAATTATTAACTGTCTCATATGCACTTGACATCAATTGCTTTTCTTGAATTAAAATTCAAAACATAGATGACTATAAGATGTTTTCTCAAGAAAAACAACGAAAAAAAGTTTGACTTCTAAGTTTCTAACTATACTCTCATCATATTTACCGCATTTTTATTATATTCAGCTTCAAAGAATTAAAGCTGATTGAATTTAAAAAAAAAAAAAAATCCATAAGACGCTCCCAGCTTATTTAAGATGAAACTTTATCCCAGAAGTCATGCCATGTTGCCCTTGAGATCCTCTAAGCTTTCTGAGTCTCATCCCATGATCAACACTTGCTGTAGCTGCCAATTGTATTTGCTTCTCTTTACATAAATGATGTGTGTTTTTATAAAATTTACACAAAACTTTGACTATCACTCCAATTCCTGCACTGGCTATTCAAATGGATCGACCCAACATTCATCCTCCTTAACTGCCTTTTGCCAACGTTTCCTAAAAATATCTAATTCCCGGTAAGAAAGTCTTCTCACCTGCACCAACTCCAAAGTAACATATTAGTAACAACAGAAACAAAATCTTTCAAATACAATTAAGATAATGTCAAGACACTAATTGTTTGGCAGAAAATTTTCTCATACAAAAAAAAAATTGTCTTTTCTATGAAACAAACAAAGCCTAAGCATTAGCTCATCCAGAAGCACTATTCAAAGAGTATCGACTGGTACTAGACTAGGATTCTGAATGGGACTGGATAAGAAATTTTGGAACAACAAAATGAAACATGTTTTTAACATAGGTAAATTTAGACAGTGGCTTAAATTGACAAATCATGACAGGATAATAACTTACATCAACTCTATGATCCTTTTCCTGAGATGAAACCTGCAAGTCACAGATAAGTCTCAGTTTCAAGGCAGATAGAATGAGAGACACACATTCCAGATAAGAAGCATGCTATGAAATTATAAACTTAGAAAAATTAAGAAGACAAGCATTTCTGCATAGTTAAACTCTCTGATAAAGATGCCACATTTCTGAAATCTGACCAGTGTCTTATCTATGCCTCCAAGAGTGGGACGATTGTAGTGGACTATGTATTCAGCATCCACAACACCAACATTTTTTGTTCGATCACCCTGTCCACCAGAAATAAGGTCAGATTGAACTAGAAAGCAAAAAAAAACACAAAAGAATATAACAAAATGGCCATCATAGGAATATTCAAAATGTAGAAAAATAGGAAATCATGAAATTGATCCAAAAAATAATGAGCTTATCTTGCCTGTGCACAGTAGCCAAGCTGCATATCTAGGCCCCATGCATGGATCAAGTCATTCTGTAAAATAAACCACAGATGGTGAATAAATATGTAACCTTTATAGAGCAATGCTTGTGGTAATGCTTAGCAACAGCATTAACAGAACAGAAGAGTGCACCTGGATCATGTACCAAACGCAACGCCATGCAGGTCTTGAGAAAACAGGAGCCATCATTTCTATCCACCTGAAACAAATAGTTCATCTTTCTTCAACTACAGTAAAATAAAGGGAAATTTTCATTAAATTAGTTGTTAGTTACCACAAGAAACTTTTACCCGGTGCAAGGAGGAGCAGTGCTGCTTTTATCACAGCCTTTACCACTATTACCAGCTTTATATGTCCTTCTGCAAGCACAACGACCAAAAGCATGCACAACATAGATGTGAGTATAATCAAGCATGTGCTTTACAAACTTAAGCTTTTCTTCTCTCTCTTTCTTTTATTTTTTTCAACAAATGTTCATTACCACAGATTGAGAGGATTTGAACTCAAGATCTCCTTCTCAGATAAGGTGTATGGTTACTATTTGGTAACTACCTTTAGTACAAAAGCATAAGCAAATCTTGCTACCAGAAACAGGATAGGAGAGATGGACTTCCTAGAAAGTAAATCAATGGTTCAGTTGTCTATAGTTCAGTCAAACTTCAGAGGATTTCCGAGCCAAATAATAAGCAGAGTTTATTAGAGGCTAAGGTACCTATTGCAGATTGCTAATGGTAACCCATGGTCTAACTAATGATACAATGGGAACCAGACATCCCTGATAAAGATGAAACTATTTGTGTGCTTATATTATAGCTACTATGCTGAGACCAAAAAAAAAAATGTTTCTTAAAATACAAAAAATATCATTATTGACAATTTAGAAAGGGTATACAAGAGAACCTGTGCACTATTGACCTCCTCCCACGCGCAGTAATCTGATGATGCACTTCTGAGTTTTTAGGATCCAGTGCTGGTTGTGATATCTCCAACCCTTCACGTTTGATAATAGAAACATACCTAAAAAACATATAATAAGAAGAAACATCAAACACTAATCCCTAAGATGATGTACTAACATAGGAGTATTTTTTTTTCCTAAACGTTATTTCCCCCTTAAATATACGATCTTAATATGATGATAAAAACCATATGACAGAGGTCAGAGGATAGATATAAAGTATAAACTTATAATTGCTTTTTTTAATTAAAACCAAGTGCATCCAACTATATAATTGTAATTTACAAAATTTTAAAAGGTATTCGACATACTTATCTGGGTGGAAATTTTCGACTCCTAGGTCCTCATCCCAAAGGAAAATATAATCATATTCTGCAACTATGTCCGGGTGTAAGAAACGCTTGGCAAACCACCTAGTCATTGAAAACATGTCCGGAAAAAACACATATAGGATAACTGAAATCATTTAAAATATGGATGGCAATGAAATGTGAGATCACCTACCATTTGCTTTGATTGCTCGCTGACACATGAATGACACGATCACTCCACTCAAAATCCTTCCATTCGTCAACAATACCATCATAGTGGAAGAGCATCACAATGAAACCATCTGCTAGAAACTGCAATTTGGTGTAGAAAGAGGGTCATGAGTCATGACCAACGGACCAAAATAAAGTATTAGTAATGAGTAATCTGTACAGAACTCATTAAAGGACCTTTTTGACCATTTTGTTTACAAGATCTCTCTGATTTATACCGACTGCCATTGCAAACAAACTGGTTGATGTATTTGCCTTAATCTGTTCAAATGTAGGCAAGTCAGTATATACTAGAAGCAAATAAAAATAACTAGGACCATTGAACACAGGTGATGATATGTGTTCTATGTCAACCGAGTGTCAATTAAAGAAACTACATAGGCTACATCAATAACTTCAAACAAACAAAGAAAAAAAAAATTAAAAAAAAAAGAGTAGAAACTGTGAAAAATATTTAAAGGCTCACTAAATCAGAATATGTAATCTTCCCTTACTTAAAAACAGCATAATATCTCCAAACTGATTTTAATAAGCCAACTACTTTTAATTCCTGACTCTTGCCTGAGTATTTAGCACTGTAAATGAGCACATATATTAGTTGTTTTTTTACATTATTACATTTGCGAAGTAGGAAGGATAGTGTAACAACCATCTCTTCCTGACACTGTGCATTCAGAAACACATATCACTACTAGCAAGATTTCCTTGCACTTAGGAGCGTTGGAGCTACTCCATTACCGTAATAATTTTTTTTTCATAGGTCACATAATAGACAGAAAGTTGAGTGGTCATGACTGAATGAAACTTACATCAAATGTGTGATGACGCTTCTTCTTGGGAGGATCCCACAAAGGTCTCATTTCCAAACTGGAAGTATTGGAGACTATACCTGCAGGTAATGCCTCACTTCCTCTAGACCTGCACTGGTTCTACTAAACAAGATAAAGAAATATAAGCATCAAAGTTGAAAACCTTAAATAGTAGATGATGAATGACTCATCCAGAAATATCATATACATCGTGTGGTTTAGGAAAGCATTTGAACCTTGCATTTATCAATTTCCACATTCTGAGCCTCCATTCTCCAGCTTGATAGTTTCTGCAGTATGAGACCAAAAGGATCATTTTGAGATTTGGAAGAACATGAATCCTACTTAATCAAGGTCAAATCCAATTGGTTACTTAAACTACGAATGTTCAACGTTACCCTGGAATTTCAATACTAGGCGTTCTGTAAAACACTGATTTTTAAGAAGATGGATAATAACTTCAGAAAAATAAAACAGACACGCACAGAAAGTAGAGAAACCATTCAGCGGTTTATCGGTTTATATCCTGAGACAAGGATTTAAGTATATACCTCGTTGTAGCCTTGTGAGAATAAGGAACTCGTGAAAAACAAAACAACACAAATTAAAGAAGCTGCTGGGAAGATGGCATAAAGACAGGATTTTGTACTCTTTGAATCAGCAACCAAAAATGTCTGGTTCAACATAAGAGAAGGTTAACTAGTTAGATAAAAAGTAATACAAAAATATTGTAATAGAATTGAAGAAAAACTGCTGCATGAAGGTTTAAACAAGTAATCGGTAGCACATGTGTGCAGAAAATGAATGATTCAATGAGAGCATATGTAATGACTTATATGTCCAATAGAATAGTGGATCAAAAAGTTTTGATTTGTTTTTTAGCCAGAATATAACAGAAAAAAGAAAAAGAAAAAGAAGATTGCCTAAAAACAGAAGAAAGAGTATGATTGGTTTTTTAGTCTTTAGAAAAAGAAAAAAGGAAGGAAGGAAAGAAACAAAAATAGAAGCAATAGTTATAATAGAGAAATATATGAGAATGAAGGAAATAAAGAGTTGTGGTTGATGCCTACCCGAGCAGGTGACCTCATTTTTGGCATTCAGAAGCAGAGAACAGCGGGCTGTTTGTGTTGTCTGTGCATCAAAATCAAAATTCATAGAAAAGTAGCAATTGGTTAACAATAAGCAATTAATGGAGATGATGATGATGATGGTGGTGGTGATCGTAATTCTAATTTGTAAGGTTTTAAATGAGAAAAAAAAAAAGATAAGTACCTTTTCTTCAGTTTAGAGATTAGAGATAGTTAGTTGACGAAAGGAGCGGGAACCGAACAACGCGGGGGCTCTGCCTCTGCCACAAACAAACAAACAAACAAATATATTATCAAACATAATTCATCTGACATTGTTGTTCTCTTTTCTTTTTCTTTTTAAATCTAATCTAAGGTTTTTACAAATACACACATTGTCCCAAACTCAAACTCAAACTCAAACTCAACTCAAACTCAAACCTTGACCTTTTCTCATCCTTTTGTTTTGAGTCAGTCAATCATCCACTATAATAATACCATCCTCCTTCTAATATGCTTCCACTTCTATTGGTGCCGTGGGGAATGGCGCAATAGCTTGTGCTAAAATTTCAATGACGTAAATATATATACTTGAAAAACTCGGCCAAGCCAACCCATTGAGCAAAAGGCAAAACCACTATGGTAGTTGACGAAAGACAAGCACAATAGCTAAATTCAATTTTGTCGCCATTTGGTTATTGTTGTGTAGAGTTTTTGCTTTCCAATTTGCCCCACTATGATCCACAAACGCCAAATCAATTTTGTCTCTTCAGCCTCAGATGCTTTTAGAATTACAATAAATTGAATTCAAAAATGAGATTGTGGCAAATCGAATCATAAATAAGTCTGTCGACACTCAAGATCAAAACGCCATATCTCTCAAGCTATAGTATATATTTCATAGTAATAGTTAAATACATTCAATGCTTCATCAATTTCTCATAAAACAATGGCTGTCTCACTCAATTCTCGTCAACGGGAATCATAATTCGCCATACGTTAGTCCACTAGTCCACTTCCACAACCAATATACTTACATTAATTAATTTATTTATTTTTGGATGATACAAACGTGGACGTGGGTGCGTTGGATGCATTTAAATAAGATTACGTCGATGGTACCATTTATCATTTGTATAATAAGATGTATTTATAATTAGTTTTATATATATATATATATATCTTTAAATCTTTAAATGATTAATAAAACGTAAATATAATTTTATCTTTTGTTATATTTATTTTTAAATATTTAAATGATTAATTAATAATAACAGTTTTGAAAGAATAAAATTTGGACACAAATAAAAAATTTTGTTTATATAATAGTATAGATAAAAATTAAAAAATTAAAAACACAAGCAAGTAGTGTCAATCAATATATTAGTTATATAAAAAATAATTGATAATAATAATAATAATAACATATTAAAATAATAATAATAATAATAAATAGTAATATAATATATATATAATAATAATAATATAAAAAGAAGATACATGTTTTCAAATCATGACATGTGTCACTTTAACATAACAGTACAAGTATAAAATATTGTCATGTGCTAAATACGTCACTCTCAATAATTGTCATGTGGCATATCATACAATATTTGATTATGAAATGAATTTTTTAATAAAAATTAAAATTTTCTTCCTATTTTAACTCATTAGTAAATCAATCAAAATTTATAATTAATTTTATATTCGATTTCAAATTGCATGTAGTAAAAAACAATTACTTTTCTATATTAATTTCGGATTTGATTTGCTTCAATTGGTAATTTTCATTCATTGTTGTTTGTAGAATGTTCTTATTTGCTATGTTTGATTGATTCGTTTTAATTAATTTAATTCTATTTTAATTCATCATTATGTTAATGCTTAATTTTGTTCATGTGCAATAAATTTCAAGTAGTCAAATTTAATAATTATTGAAATAAATTTTATATTCGATTAGAAAGTAAATTTTTTAATAAAAATTAAAATTTCCTTCCTATTTTGGTTCGTTAATAAATCAATCAAAATTTGTAATTAATTTCATATTCGATTTCAAATTGTAGGTAGTCAAAAGCAATTGCTTTTCTATATTAATTTCAAATTTAATTTGCTCCAATTGGTAATTTTTATTTATTATTGTTTGTAGAATTTTGATTTTGATTTTGATTTTGATTTTGATTTGCTAAGTTTGATTGATTTGCTTTAATTAGTTTAATTTTGTTTTAAATTCATTCTTATGTTAATGCTTGATTTTATTCATTTATAATAAATTTTAGGTAGTTAAATTTGATAATTATTGAAATAAATTTAATATTTGATTTGGAATGGAATTTTTTCAAAAAAAATATTGATATTCTCTTCCTATTTTGACTCATTAGTAAATCAATCAAAATTTATAATTAATTTCATATTCAATTTTAAATTGCAGGTAGTCAAAAACAATTATTTTTCTATATAAAGACTATTATTCTACCCTTTTAATACTAATTCGGTTCACACTCTTTTAAATGGTTTATCTTTTGATGGAACATTGGGTTCATCTATTTTCAGGGTTTTATATTGCAGTCTAAAATTCATTTCTTACCTGATACAATCTTCCACGACAAACCACCTCTCCTACTTTCCCTTGCACTCAACAACGTACAACAAGTTATAGTAAATGTTACAAGTTATGTCATTTTTGTATTTCCCACCATCCATTT
Source organism: Ormosia semicastrata (assembly GCA_029884595.1). Taxonomy (NCBI): domain Eukaryota; kingdom Viridiplantae; phylum Streptophyta; class Magnoliopsida; order Fabales; family Fabaceae; genus Ormosia; species Ormosia semicastrata. The sequence goes on from JAQQTO010000059.1 coordinate 43,627,373, forward strand.
TTTATTTCACATCTATAAATTGTTAATCTACCAATCAAAATCTTATTTTTTACACAACTTAATCTAGTCATGTTTAGATCTATAAACACTCAGAGAAGCCTTACAAAATATGAGAGATTAAAAATAATATGTGCTGTTAGTGGGACTTCGGATGAGGAGTTAAAAGATAATACAACTTTGTTTTATCGAACACAAGATTCAACATTTGGGAACATTAATCTATTGGAAAACCTCATTAAGAAGGCCAATAGCAATAATCAAAAGGAGAAGAGTCACTAGTTCTTTAGCTTCTTTGATATTCGTCAGAAAATGTTTAATGTAAGAATTTAGAAGATAATGATAATTCATGTAAAAATCTCTGAGTAATTATCCCTTCTTTTTTGTTTTATTTTCTATGTATTTTAATTATTGATTTACTAATTTTAATTCATTGTTGTATGAAGTAATCTTTTATTTGTTTCATTTGCTTTATAGTTTAATCATCAATTGGAATCTTCACTAATATAGTAACATTAGGAAATTATTGCACAAATATTTAGGATAATTAACTCAAATATTTTCTTCTTATTTTAGTTGTGTAAATTAACTTGATCTTTTTACAAAAATATATAATGCAAATCTTTCATTATATATTTTTTAGATTATTTCTTTCCATAGTATTAATGATTATTAAACTAAAAAATAATTTTTATTTAATTTGATTAAAATAAGTCAAGTGTTTTAGTCATAGCTAATAACATTAAAAAATTATTAATCAAATTCATCAGTCTATAAATTTTACATAAATAAGTTTGTAATGTTCTAAATATATTAAAAAATATTTTTATTTAAGTCTAAAATATGATAACAAATGTTAATAATAATAATAATATAAAAATCTTAAGAAAATATGAAAATTCTTAAATTGTTCAACAATTTGTATTAATTATTTTTAATTAAATAAATATATTAATTTAATTACCTTCTATTTCATTTTCATAGATTTAGAATATGATGATGATTCATGTAAAAATCTCTAAGAAATTGTCATTTTTTGTTTTATTTATTGTGTATTTTAATTATTTATTTGTTAATTTTAATTTATTATTGTATGAAGTAATTTTTTATTTGCTTCATTTATTTTACTTTTATTACTAACATGTTTGTATTAGATAAAACACAAATTTGAAATGTGTTGTAGATTATAGAAAATATTATTTTCTGATTACTAAGATTTTATAGCACAAAATCTAAATGGATTTGGTTTAAATTTTATTTGTTATTATAATTAAAATTAAAATTTATGCATATAGAAATGATTTAAACAATAAAACTTAAAATTGTGTGAATAATCATTGAAGACAAACAAAAAAAACCCACACAATATATATGTGCTAAAAATAATTAATAAAAAAAAGGTTCACGTCCATGCTGATGACATGTGGACCAAGAGAAAATTCATACTTATGCCTGAGTTTGGTCCATACACGGAGATATGGGTGGTGGGTCTGGTTTTTGAAGGTCAATGATCATTCACCATTATCCTTTCTGGATTGGATAAATTGGATTTGGATGTTATATTCTTTTTCTTTTCTTTGTTATTATCTTCTCTCACTTTTCAATATATATTTTTAAAATAAAAAAATATTCTAAGATAATCAAAATTCATTCTTTTAAAATAAATAGAATTCGTAAAACAGAAAAAGACTGAAACAAAACTAGTTATTCTCAAGTAGGTGGTGGGTTAGGCATGTTTTGGGGCATTTTTAGATCTGACTCATTTATTTAAAGAGTAGGTTAAGGTTAGATTAGGTTGAAAATTTTTTTTTTTCTTCAAACCAACCCGCTTAAAAGAAAGTTAGGTTTGGTCAAATTTATATGTTTGATATGCATTAAATTTTGTTTTGCTAAAATAAATGTTAATATATGAAATTAAAAAATCATTACATATAATATGTTTTAATTAAAAATAATATATAAATTAAAAAGTCACATAATTAATTGCATATAAATAAAATAAGTCTAAATAAATTAAATAAACTTAACAAGTCTTACTAAATTAGTATAAGTTGAAATAAATTAAAGTAAACTAACATATTTTAAAAACAATAAACAACAAATTATATTAGCTAATCAAATTCAATAAGAAAATATATTTTACACCCCTAAAAGGGGTGTAAGCATCACACCTCTTTTAAGATATGATTGAAGTCGGTGAGAAAGTGATAAAAAAAGTATGATGGTATAATCATTTACTTTATCACCACATATAGTATATGGATTTATATAATCATTTACTTTATCTCAATTTTTTTAAGATACTTTTTTATCATCTAAATAATCCATTTGATTTTTATCACAATGGTCTGATAGATGTTTTATGAATTTTTAATCTTTATTTTATTAATTACATTCTCAATGTGACTACAATGCTTATATGTAAACTTAATTGAACTTACAAAAAATATTTGAATAAAAGTAACCTAACGTAGTCACCATGACTAAATGACTTTTACCAAAAAAAAAAAATAGAACTATTTGGATGGATTGTGTTTGTATGGGTTGGTACTTTTTAAATCTATTACTTGACTCATATTTTGTGGGTTGATGTGATTCTTAACCCATTCTAATTTGTAAACTCAACTTAATTCATATTTTATGAGTTAAATTGAGTCAAAACTCATAAATTTGTGAGTTGAACTAACTCATAAATTTGTAATTGAAAACCCCAATTCTCAATATAACATCAATCATATTGCATTTTGATAAACTTTGAAAATTTATTTTTATGATAACTTTTTTTAGAGCTTTTATTTAGAAGTTATTTTTCTAAATTTTAAGAGAAATATTTAAAAAATAATTGTAATTTTTTGAAAAATTTGTTCAAATAGTTAAAAAAAAAAATTTATTTTTAATTAAAAATATTTTTTTCTTATAAAAAATACAAACAAACGAGCTCGGCATATAATATATTAGTTTGTTCTACTATGATTATTGGAAAAAAACATGAAGAAGTAGAGTTAATCTTAATAACTTTATATATATATAACGTATTTAGTGAAAAAATATTTATTGTAAGAAGTGAAACAAATGAATTTTAATTATAAGATTTTATATAAAAAATTAAGATTTAAATATAAATAAATGTTATTTTTTAAGTATATATGATTTTTAAGTAAATTTTAATATTAATTATTTATGTATAATTATATAATCAAAATTTATTTTTATTATTCTCTCACAATAAATTTTTTTTAATTAAATATATCTTTTATATACTTAATATTTATATTATTAAAAAAGTGTTTTTGAATATGGTGGTGTATAATAATATTCTAAAAATTAAATAAAAGATTAAATCAACGAGGTTTTTAAATTATGATTAAATTAATTAAACCAACTAAATTTATATAATTCTTATATTCTTAAATTATTTTTTATATTTAATTAATGATGTATAAATTTGTAATTAATTATTTATATTAATTAATTAATAAGTAAATTTAAGTTTTAACTCTTAGATTATGTATTTATTTATTAATTAACTAATATATATAATTACTTATATATTATTAATTAAGTGTAAAAAATAATATTGAGAAGTGATGTAAGATAATATTTTTTCAAATTTATAATGGGTACGGTTTTAAATTGGTGTATAGTATTAAAAAACCCCATCTTTTTTGGGTAAAAATATATAGCAAAAAAAAACCCTTGAAAGTGAAGGGTGGAACTCGAAGGGAGAAGAGGAGTGAAGAAGTGGAATTGCAGAAGCAAAACCTTCACCGACAGATATCAGAGAAAGAGAGAGAAAGAGGTACTCTTTCATATCGTTGATTGCGCAACAGTGAACAGATTCATATTAAGCGTTGTTGTGTGTGTGTGTGTGTATTTTTTTTTTAATTTTTTTTTTATGAAATCTCGTACTGGTTCCTGGAGAGAAAAGTATGAATTAGGAATAAAATTTATTTATCTGTCTTCTATGTATAGCTTGGCCTCAGATGTTGTTCCTTGTTTGCAGGTATCTTTGTACAATATCCAATAATGTCTTGGTGCACCATTGAGTCCGATCCCGGTATGCTTCCCAATTTACAATTAAAGGCCTTTATGTTCAGTGAATGGTTTTTTGTCTCTGACATGAATATATCGTATGGGATTGAGGGCTCACAAGGTTTCTAGTTTGTTCTCTAGCCCTTATTATAGATTTTGATTGCTACATTGCTTTAGAGTTTGCTGCTTTTTCTCCCCAGGTGTATTTACTGAACTTATTCAGCAAATGCAAGTCAAAGGCGTACAGGTATTTTTGTTCCCATTAATATATGTAATTATTTATTATTATTATTATTATTATTATTTTTTAATGTTCAAGTAACACATACTTTCTCATCGTTTTAGCTTGGGGGGTGGGATGTTGAATTTTTAATTTTTAGGACCCTTTGCTTCCTTTAAAGATATCCTGCTTTAATCTCCTTGACATGCTCAATGTGAGCTTTTAGCATGAACATTACATGGATATTGCCATTTGTGTCAATCTTCACAGTCTCAAGCATCATAACATTCCTAAAAATGTAAATAATAACTTAAAGACTATGCTAAGAAGGGGTTATATTTTTTTTTTCTATCAAAAACAATTTTTTTTTGGGGTTTGGGTTCAGTCTTTGTAAGATATTTGATAAGTATGTGAACAATCTTTTTTAACCAAAGGAAACTTTATTGGAGAGAAAAGAGGGAAAATATACAACTAGAGGGAGCATTAAATATCCTCCAAAACAGAAAAGTCAAGATACAACAAGGAACATGAAAAAATAAAGAATGCATCAAGGCTGCCTAATCTCTTTGCATTCACCAAAGAACTACAAAAACTGCACACTGTCTCAGGATTTTAGCCTCCTCCTTTTCTCAAAAACCTTTGTAATGAACCATCGGAAGCCCCTCCAGAGTAAAAGGACATTCTTTGTGCTCACCAAGAATGCTAAGGCTATGTTTAGATTGGTGGGATTGACTGGAATGGAAGGGAATGAGATGGAATAGAGATAGGTTTCATTGTTTGGTTATGTTAAAAAATGAATAGGAATGGAATGGAATTCATCTCATCAAAAACCATCAATTTCTCTCCTTAATTTGGGGGTTATGAGATGGTATCATCTTTTTTATTATTATTATAATTAGGATTTTACTACATTAATCTCATACCCTAAAATTAGTGTGTTTGCAATAAGGGTAATTTACGAAAAATAAAGTTATAACTCTTACCATTCCATCCACTTCCCAACAATGGAATATAACTTTATTCCATTCCATCTTAAAATATCCAAACAATAGAATGGTACTTTTATCCCATTTCATTCCATCTCATCCCATTCCATTCCATCAATTACTAAATATTCAAACAAAGCCTAAAGGATTGCCCCACTGTACATGGACATAAAATAACAAGGAAAAGGGTGTAGATCAGCATAATAGCACGAAAAAGTGATGGAGTAAAAGAAACCTGTACCACCTTATTATCTTATTTAAATTAAAGGGCTCAAGGAGGTGAAATACCTTTATCTGAGATGAGATTTCTCATAGCAATGCTATAGGCTGGGCGCTCCAGATAAGAGACCATAAACTAACAACAACAACCAAGCCTTTTCTCACTAGGTGGAGTCGGTTACATGGATCAAACGACGCCATTGTACCCTATCATAAACTAAGTTTTCAGAAATATCATTCAAATCAAAATTTTTTTTAATCGTTTCACCTGTAGCCTTTCTTAGTCTTCCTCTACTTTTAACTATTGAGTTATTCTCCACCTGATCTACTTTTCTTATAGGGACTTCTAAGGGTCTTCTCCTTACATGTCCAAATCACCTAAGGCGAGATTTTCCTATCTTTTCCACAATTGGTACTACCCATACTTTCTCTCTAATGCATTCATATCTAATCCTATCTTGTCTTGTATGACCACACATCCAGCGCAACATCTTCATCTCTGCGACACTGATCTTATGCTCTTGTTGGCTTTTTACCGCCCAACATTCAATACCATATAACATCGCAGACCTTATAGCTGTGCGGTAAAATTTACCCTTAAGATTGAGAGGCACTTTTCTATTACAAATAACTCCTGAAGTACTACTCCATTTCATCCATTCAGCTTGAATCCTATAGTTTACATCTACCTCTATCTCTCCGTTATTTTGTATATGATAGATCCAAGATACTTAAATTATGTGACTTGTGGTATGGTATGATCTCCAATTTTCACCGCTAATCTAGCATTAACATGCCTCTTACTGAACTTACATTCTATAAACTCCGTCTTACTCCTGCTTAGATGAAAGTCATGTTCTTCCAAAGCTCGTCTCTATAGCTCTAACTTCCTATTTGTTTCCTCTCTCAACTCTCCAACTAAAACTATAGCATCTACAAAAAGCATGCATTGTGGCACCGGTTCTTGGATATGCGCAGTAAGCACATTCAAGACCAAGGTAAAAAGATATGAACTCAAAGTTGACTCTTGGTGCAGTCCTATAGTTTTAGGGAATATAGTTATAGGGAATAATCCATGTCATAAAGATTCGACAAAGTTTTACGTTGGCTGTCGACTGCCTAACACAACCCTCCTCTTTTATCCGGGTTTGGGACCGGTTATGTAGGGATTTGCAACAAAGCTCAGCATAAGAGAGCATAAACCATTGATATAAAATGAAAAATTAGAATGAGGAAGGGAAAAGGAACCTTTTCTGTCTTCATCCCCTCATGAGAAGCCTGTTCCTTGTGCAAAGGGATTTCTTGGCATGGGTTAAGCATTTAGTTGATTGTTATTTCTTGCCAATCCAGAGCGCAGCTCTTTGGATCCAATCTGGGTCTGTCACAACCAGACTGGAAATCTATTAGAAATTATCTATTTGAATTATTCAACCGACAAATCTGCTTATTTTTCAATTTAATAACAAGAAAAAAAATTTGTTCAATTTTGTGATCCAGAATAATTCTGGTAAATTTTGGGGCTAGGCAAAACGATTTTTTTCTATTTGATTCCAGTTAGAATGTGATTTTGTATCACATGCTTAGGCTATTTAATTTTAATTTCCTAGCTCTATTTTTGTTTAGGTTCTCTGTGTATGCTACCCTGATGCCTAGATATGTCTTGCAGGTTGAGGAACTGTATTCATTGGACCTAGACTCTCTCAACAGCCTTAGGTCAGTGTACTATCTAAGCTAGTCTTGAACTTGTAATGACATTCATTGGTTATGATAATTGATTTTTGAACATTTGCCTTCTCTCACCGTTTTTTTTGTGGGGATTCCACCCTCAATTACAGGCCTGTATATGGGTTGATTTTTCTTTTCAAATGGCGTCCAGGAGAAAAGGATGAACGCGTTGTAATCAAAGATCCAAACCCTAACTTGTTTTTCGCTAGCCAGGTTAGTTTTATTTATATTTTTTAAAAAACCAATATCATAATTTTTTATTTTGCCATTTTACAGTTTTACTGATCTTAGTGGTCCATTTGTAGGTAATTAATAACGCTTGTGCAACCCAGGCGATCTTGTCTATTCTTATGAATTCTCCGGACATTGACATTGGTCCAGAGTTGACGAAATTGAGAGAATTTACCAAGAACTTTCCTCCTGAACTCAAAGGTTTGGCTATCAATAATAGTGAAGCCATACGTACAGCCCATAACAGCTTTGCAAGGCCAGAACCTTTTGTCCCTGAAGAGCAAAAGGTTGCAGGCAAAGATGATGATGTTTACCATTTTATAAGCTATCTACCTGTTGATGGGCTACTGTATGAGCTTGATGGATTAAAGGAGGGTCCTATCAGCCTTGGCCAGTGCTCTGGTGGGCAAGGTGACATGGAATGGCTGAAGATGGTGCAACCTGTGATCCAGGAACGCATTGATAGGTATTCCCAAAGCGAGATACGTTTTAATCTCATGGCAATCATCAAAAACAGGAAAGAGATTTATACTGCTGAGCTCAAGGAGCTTCAGAAGAGAAGGGAGCGTATTTTGCAGCAGCTGGCTGCATCAAAGTCAGAGAGACTTGTGGACAACAGCAATTTTGAGGCACTGAACAATTCTCTCTCTGAAGTGAATGCTGGGATTGAAGCTGCTACTGAGAAGATCTTAATGGAGGAAGAAAAATTCAAAAAGTGGAGAACAGAAAATATTCGTAGGAAACACAATTACATACCCTTTTTGTTTAACTTTCTAAAGATTCTTGCTGAGAAGAAGCAGTTGAAGCCCCTCATCGAGAAGGCCAAGCAGAAAACAAGTAGCCCTAGCTGAAGAATGCAGTCAGTTTATACAACTTTTTGTGTGGATTTCCCCCCGTTATTTATGAGTATGCCCATATGTATCATGCTGCACTTACTGATTTATTGTTACTGTTTTAGCAGTCTTTTGAGTACTGATGCACAAGCTTCTTCTGATCCAATGTTACTCTACCCTGTTTACGAAAGATTCTTCAGTTCTCTTTACTAGTGAATCATTCACCTGGATTAATAATATATTTCTGTTGAGAGATGATAAGCTTCAAATTCCCCCCCCCCCTCCTCTCTCTCTCTCTCTGCAGGTGGAAGGTGAGAAAGTACTCAAGTTGTGGTTGGTTGCTGCCTTCAAAAGCCAAGATAGATCACTACTGTATCTATTGGAAATGATGCAGTTGCTGTACCAACTACCAGCCATATAGTTTTACCTCTTGATTCACTTGCTGTACCTCTGCTTGTGACTCTAAACCCTATAAACAAACGGATAGGAATCCCTTCAAAGTGAATGTGCGTGCAATTTGTATGACCAATGCCGGTCACGACGCAACATGCCTGATGCCTCGTAATGGTGAAAATTTGATCTTGGTCATCAAATTGCAGATTTGCAAGCATACATTATGTGCGTTAAATACCCTTTGGTTTCAAAAGAGAAAATACTTGATTTTTTAAGTAATGAGAAGGATATTGGAGAATTTGATAAGAAGATATATCATTACTCTTTTACACTAACCTTAACCTAGCTTCCTTTTTTTTGGGGGGGGGGGGGGAGAGTGGTGGTGGAGGGTACTTACGGGTATACATGAGATGAGTTTGACTTATTTAAATCCGATTTGATATTTTAATTGAGCTATTTTCTTAGACCAAAATCTGACTCAATTAAGGTCCGATAATGGTTAAGTTCAAATTAAGCCAACTTGATATATAAATATGTATAAATATGAACATTATACATTATTAAGTTATAAAATTATAGAAGTGAGATTAAAATTAAGATAAATTTTACAATAAAAATTTTAAAACATATAATACCAATATAAATATATTATCGTGTTATTCTTACTAGGGTTGGCCGCTCTCTATGAGTGACTCCCCAAGGTAGGTTCCCACTCTGCCTCTAGCAACACTCCTACACCAACGGTGGTCTTCATCTTTGCCTGACCTGCTTGCTGTTAGACCAACTAAAGGTGGTTCTTAGTCTCCATTCCTCGATCGTCCTCCGCCTGTTTTCCCCAACTGGCACTCAACCCCTTTTTTGTTTCTCTTCCAATCTTGTGTTGGCCTGGTAGCCATTGCCATCCGCCTCGTAGACTAGTCCACCTAGTCACCACCGCTCCTTATTACCCCCTCACCCTTTTCCGCGTTCAAGGCCCAAATTATCGAGGCTAGTTCGTCATCGCTCATAGCCACTAGACCCATCGTTGCCTATCACGAACTCTCCTTTCTTTCATCCTTCTCAATAGTCCATCCACCCATCGCAATACTAGCCACCAGCCTTAACAACTTCTGTTAGTCCTAGATCTAAACTAATGGCATCTACCTGTGAGGTCACTACTGAAAAGAATCTTCATTTCTATTCCATGGTTATCTTTTTAGGGGGTATGGATGAAATGTGAAACTCCTACCATTAGGGTGGTAATAATCTAATTTATTTATACCACATTGTCATCTCTATCTACCCAGCATGTGATAGGGTCATAGAGAATGAGGAGATGCCCATCTAGGTCCAAAACTGAAAAAAAGCAAAGAACAATATGAGTAACAAGAGCAACTACCTTCTATGATTCACAAAGTAGTGTAGTTTTGATTTAATGAAGACGGAGAAGGCAATTGATTTTACAGGGACATATCCTATTCCATTTTCTTTTCACCTTTCCATTTGCTATTTCTTCTAAGCATATTGGATTATTGGAAGATCCTTTGGCTATTTTGTAGAAATTGTTATGAATTGGAAAAATGATTTCTAACTTCATTGATCAGAATTGAAGAGTTTATACAATGGCTGAAAAGGGAGTAACTAACTAACTAAACAAAAAATTAACTTAAATATAAAACGGTTACAACTGAAAACAAATTCAGTTAATAAGTTTAAGTGGATTCCTCTAACATCCCCCCGCAAGCTGAATCATGTAGATCAATCATGTTTAGCTTGGACACAAGAGAATGAAAAAGAGTATGATCTAAGGCTTTAGTATGAATGTCAGCAAGTTAAGCTGAAGAAGGAATTGGCACCAAGTGAACCACACTTGATTGAACCTTGTCCTGCACTAAATGACAATCCAATTCTATGTGTTTGGTGCACTCATGGAAGGTGGGATTATTGGCAATGTGAATGGCAGAGAGGTTATCACAATAAAGAAAAATAGGTAGCTGAGCAGGCTGCTGTATATCATGTTGTATATCATGTAGCAAGTATAAAAGCCATTGTACCTCACACACAGTAGAGGCTAGAGCACGATATTCTGCCTCTGAGGAGGATCGAGAGACAGTGCTTTGTCTCCTAGATTTCCAGGAAATTAAGGAAGATCCAAAGAAGATGGAAAAACCAGTAACAGATTTTCTAGAATCAGGACATGAGCCCCAATCTGAATCACAGAAGGCTATTAGTTTGAGATTTGAAACTGAAGAGAAAAATAATCCTTTGCCAGGACAACCTTTGATGTATCTAAGAATTATAACTATAGCAAGACAATGATCTTGCATTGGATTGGACATGAATTGACTCAATTTGCATACAGCAAAACCAATATCTGGATGTGTGGTAGTAAGATACAAAAGTCTGCCTATGAGTCGTTTGTAGGACTTTGGATCAATACAGGGGTCCCCTGCAGCTGTTTGTAACTTTAAACCAGAAACCATAGGTATGCTAGCAGGTTTAGAGCCAAGTAATCCAGCATCATCAAGTAATTTTAGAGCATATTTTCTCTGAGGTAGAACAATACCAGTCTTAGATCTAGCAACTTCTAATCCAAGAAAAAACTTGAGAGGATCGAGATATTTGATTTTGAATTGTGCATCCAGAAATTGTTTAACAGCAGAAATCTCAACCATATCATTCCCAGTAAGAACCAAATCATCACCATAAACCAAGAGTAAAGTAATATTTGAATTGGAAGTCTTCACAAATAAAAAGTAGTCAAATTTCAGCTGACAGTATCCCAAAGAAATCAAGGCAGAAGATAATTTAGAATTCCATTGCCTGCTGGCTTGTTTGAGGCCATATAGTGGCTTGACAAGTTTGCAAACTTGATTGGATTTAGAAGATTGAAAACCTGGTGGAACAGTCATGTAAACTTCTTCATTGAGTTCCCCATGTAAGAAAGTATCATTTACATCAAGTTAATGTAAATGCCAATTCTTGGCTGCAGCTAAAGCTAGAACCAACCTCACAGTAATGAGTTTTACTACTAGAGAAAAAGTTTCAAAATAATCCACTTCCTCTTGTTGATATACCCCTTCGCTATTAGTCGAGCCTTATATCTTTCAATGCTACCATCTGCTTTATATTTGATTTTAAAACCTCATTTACAACCAATAGGTTGTTTTTTAGGTGGTAAGTCAGTGATTATCCATGTTTTTGTTTTGTTCTAGAGCATAAATTTATTGGTCTATAGCAGTTTTCCAGCAGTCATGTTTAATGGCTTGCTTGTAAGTTTTAGGCTCAGAAATAGATGATATAGAAATAAGAAAGTGTTTATGTGAAGGTGACAACCGATGATAAGAAAAAAAAATTAGAAATAGGATAAGGGATACCTGAGGATGAGTGAACAGCTGCAGTAAAGTTGACTATATTGCAATAATAATCCCGTAAGTAATTTGGTGGATGTCTTGATTTGGTTGACAGTCTTTGGAATGGTTCAGAAGGTAAAGAAGCAGAAAAAGGAATAGGAATAGAGAAACTATTAGAAGGTTCTACAGTAGGAATATTTATGGAGTTTGGAGTAGAATAGGGAGAAAGAGAAGGAGGATTTAAGTGTAAATGATCAGGAGTGAGATCTGAAGATGAAAGTTGAGAAAGAAGAGAAAGTGGAAAAATATCAGTAGTGGAGAAGTGTGATTCAGCAGAAGCAAAAGGAAAAATATTTTCATAGAAGATTACATTTCTTGAAAGGAAAATTTCTCTAGAAAGAAGGTCAAAAAATAGAAAACCTTTTACACATTCTCTATGGCCAATATAGATGCATTTTCTGGCCTTATGGTCAAATTTGGATCGATTTGCAGTGAGGGTAGAAGAGTAGCAAAATGATCCAAAAACCCTTAATAAGGAAAAATCAAGATGCTTATGGTATAGAATAGAAAATGGAGAATGATGTCCAAGCTTGATAGAAGGAATTAGATTCATGATATGAAAACATGTAAGATAGAGTAAGATAAAAAATGCTTAGGAAGATGATATTGAAACATGAGAGATCTTACTATGTTAAGAATATGTTGATATTTGCGTTCAACCACCTTATTTTGTTGGGGATTTTTCACACAAGTAAGTTGATGAACAATGCCTTTGGATTGATAAAAATGAGGCATTGAAAATTCTAAACCATTATCAGATCTAATAGCTTTGATTTTGATGCTAAACTGTGTATCAATTAATGAAATGAAATTGATGATGTGATTATTGGTCTCAGACTTATGCTTCATTAAAATAACCCAAGTGAATCTAGATTTGTCATCAACAATAGTTAGAAAATATCTATGACCATGTAAAGAAGGAATTGAGAAAGGTCCCCATATATCAACATGAATGAGATAAAAAAGATTAGTAGAAACAGAATTGCTCAAAAGAAATGGTAATATTCTTTGTTTAGAGAAATGACAAATGTCACATGCCTTATGAGATATAAAAGGAACACTAGAATTCTGTTTATGTGTGGTATTGTAACATTGATAAGAAGGATGACCTAAACGAAAATGCTACAAATCAAAATTTGAATTACAAGGAATAGAAGTTACTGACAAAGCAGCATTATTAACAGAAGAAAAAAATGGTGTATGAGGGGAACATGGTGTTATCATCACATATAAGCCTCCTCTAGCTTCAGCTCTACCAATCATCCTCGATGAAGTCAAGTCCTGTATGACACAAGATTGATGAGTAAAACAGAATTGACAATGTAAAGAAGAGGTTAGTTGTGTAATTGAAATAAGATTGAAAGAAAAATGAGGAATATAAAGAACATTGGTAAGAAATAAGAGAAGTATTAAGAAAAACAGTCCCAGAATATTGTGCATATGTAATCTGACCATTTGGAAGACAAACTGTGATTGGTTTTATGGATTTATAAGAAATGAAAGAAGACAAGGAAGAAGTGATATGATTAGTTGCCCCAGAATCAATGATCCAGGTTGCAAAAAGTTGTACCTGAGGAAGCATTGGATGTTGTCACATTATATGTACTGACCAGATTTGAAGAATGAGATGTAGAAGTAGGATTTGACTGAGGAAGAAGTACTAGGAGACCTTGAATCTACTATTGAGTAGGACTAATAAGTGAGGAATTATTTTCTTGACCACCAGCTGGAGAAATTGCTGCATTAACAAGATTGACAGAACCTTGAGATTTTTTAGAGACATATCCATGTGGAAAACCATGCTTGAAAAAACAAGTATCCACTGTGTGATTGTTGCGGCCACAATGAATACACTGTTTCTGAGAATTACTTCTGCCACCAGAAATTCTTCCTCCAAATCGTCTCCTAGAAAAACCATGACCTTGATTATTTAAAAAATGATTAGAAATAGTATTTGCTTGAAATGCTAGAACAAATGGGTTAGGCAAAACGCCAACATTTAACTGTCTTTCTTGCTAAATAATCATCGAGAACACTTTATTCAATGAAGGTAAATGATCAAGTAATAAAATCTGAGATCTTACTGTTGCAAAATACTCATTCAGACCTTGAAGAAAACAAAGAACACAGTCATTATCACGATATTGTTGAACAATCTTCAAGGCATCACAAGAACAAGGAGTGATACATTGGCAGGAAGGAAGAGGTTGAAAATTGTACAATTCATCCCATAGAATTTTGAGCTTGGTAAAAAATGCAGTAACAAAACTATCACCATGTTTTAGAGAGTAAATTTCTATATGCAATTGAGAAATACGAACAAAATCACCTTGTGAAAAATGATCTTTAAGATTGTTCCAAACATCTGAAGCTTGATCAATCCAAATGATACTAGTAGCTATGGTAGGAGACATAGAATGATTTAACCAGGACAAGACCAAAGTATTACACATGTGCCATGCTGGAAAAAGAAAATCATCATTTGATGGTTTCTTGATCGAGCCATCAACAAACTCAAATTTGTTCTTCAATTGGAAAGCCATTGTCATTCCCCGAGCCCAAGAGTGGTAATTAGGACCTTCAAGAATTGGAGAAACAAGAACCAATGAAGGATTCTCATTAAGATGAATATAGTAAGCATTCATTGGATTTTGTGAAGCATCAGAATTGGAAGCCATGAAAGAAGTGAAGGAAGCTTCAACAATGATAGGGAAGAAAGAAGAAGAGCACAGCGAAAATTGTAAAAACTGATACCATGTAGAAATTGTTATGAATTAGAAAAATGATTTCTAACTTCATTGATCAGAATTGAAGAGTTTATACAAAGGCTAAAAAGGGAGTAACTAACTAACTAACTAAACAGAAAACTAACTTAAATATAAAACGGTTACAATTGAAAACAAATTCAGTTAATAAGTTTAAATGGATTCCTCTAACATATTTGGCCTCTTATTTGTACTTGGATGTCATATCCCTTTTTATTCTAAGTAATGAATTTCTTTTTCTTTGGCATACATAAATGTTTATTGTAAGAGGTGGGAAGAATGAGACATATCTAGTGAGAAAAATATTTATTATAAGAGATGAGAAAAATAAATTTTAACTATTAGATCTTATATGAATGATTAAGATTAGAACATAAATGCATGTAACTTTTTTAAGTAGTCATATGACATTTAAGTAATTAACTTTTAATCTTGACCATCTATGTATAGTTGTATGGTTAAGATTTACTCATATTATAATAAAAACTCATTTCACTAGATATGTCTCATATATATATATATAATGTTATGCAAAGTTATTAATTTAAGAAATTTTATTATTTATAATTAATTATAAAAAAAGTCAATAATTTAGGGTACCGAGTCGGGTTTAGACAACTCGAAATTTAACTTAAATATGATTCGAAAACAAATTTGACCTAATTTTTAAAACTCAAACTTGTTCAAATTAACTTTAGGTCGAAGTGGGTCTTGAACAATCCTAATACAACTTAACTCTTTTTTTTAGCTGATGGTCAAGTGGGGAACCAAAATTTCCCTTTGTATTGTTTTATGAATTAATAAAGTAATATGCATCGTGGCTATAAATAGTTATACACTGATATCAACTAATATTTTGAAATATTTTCTTTTATTTTAATTATTAAGAGAATGAGGTAATAATAAATAATAATTTGTTAAAATATTAATAAATATCAATATAAAACTCCTTTACTGCACAGATTCTGCCTAAATTTTTTTGATTACAGACTACTTTAATCAACATAATTAAATAAAAATATAATGCATATTATTAACTTTTGATTTTTGACTAAGATATCTGTTATGAGATTAATACCCAATCTTTAAAGATTTATTGAGTGCAATCACAATGGCAATGAAAACTTTACAAACAGAAAAACTAGTAGATGGAGTGCTAGGAATATTATATTAACATTTCGTACTAGGAATATTTTTGTTTTTGTTTTGAGGAAATAAATTAGATACCATTAAATTAGAAAATTACATATATACTCACAAATTAAAGTAGGCTGTGACAAATCTTACTTAGGAATTTAAATTTTAAAATTGTTATTTTGAATTTTTTTTTACCTAACTGCCACTATCAATCTGAAATTATGTGAGTGATTAGTAAAAACAAAATTAGCAAATTACATATTATATACTCACCAAATGAAAAAAGATGGTATTCTAACAAAATAAAATATGAAAAAGAAAGAACAATTAGATAATGGTGGTTGTTTTAAAAGAATTTATTTAAATGTGAATTCACAAATTCTTAGGAAAAATTATTGAGTAAGAAAAAAAAATTTGAAAATTAAACACGAATTAATCATATTTAATCCATCCCTAGAATCTGGATCACAGTTTGACACATATATTTAATAAAAATGATTTAAGTAAACATTTGTTTTGGGGAAGATAAAATTAAAGAAGCTTGGTAACGCTCAGGTGAAGGTGAGTGGGCTTTCCCCCGTAAGTTGGGGTTCGTTGCAAGCTAGTTGCTATGGTATGAAATGAATCATTTCGATTATGAATCCATCCATAACAACGGTCTCTTGAATTGTTTTGTGTTGAGGAATAGTGAATGAATCAGATCGAGTAGCAGTAATATATAGATAGCGTTGTTCACCACTCACCAGATTGTGGATCGAAATTATCAAATAAGATGTTCAAATTTCTGAAAGAGGTGGTGGGTGGATCTGGAGCGGGCCTCAAAGATCTCCCATACAACATCGGCGAACCTTACCCTTCTGCTTGGGGTTCTTGGCTTCATTGCCGCGGCACCTCCAAGGTAACCATCCCTCCCTTAATTATTGTTATTCCTAACTCCTAACTATATATATGTTGCTCGTGGTTGATTTCATCTTGTTAATTATTCTTCATGATACTTATATAGCAACAATCAATCTTCTAATTCTAAACGCTTACTCACTGTGATTTATTAAATGTTAGCTTAGAGCTCTGGTCAGAGTTAATTTTTCTCCTATCATTTCATTTTCACCTTTCAGGATGATGGGTCTCCGGTCTCAATCTTTTCTTTATCTGGGAGCAGTGCTCAGGACGGACACTTAGCTGCCGGTCGTAATGGCGTCAAGCGTCTCCGCACTGTAAGTTCATCAATCTAATGTTGTATTATATACATGAATGAAATTGTACTGTGGCATTTCAATTTTGTGGATTTTCATTTTTGAATTGTTATTGGTGCTCATTTTCAGGTTAGGCATCCAAATATTTTGTCATTTCTTCATAGTACCGAGATTGAAACTTATGACGCCGGTTCTCCTAAGGTTACAATTTATATTGTAACCGAGCCTGTAATGCCGCTGTCAGACAAGATTAAGGAGTTAGGTCTTGAAGGTACCCAAAGGTATGAATGGAGTTCCAGTTCCTGCATCATATATTTCAGTTGCTAAGCATTCTTTGTTATTCCACTGAATTATTTCTCTTGTCACGGTTTTTGTTGTACCTAATCTCAAGTGTAATGCCTTTTGTTTCCTATGAATAATATTATATGTAAATTACAGAGCAGAAACTTTGAGTTTATGAATTGAGTTAGTATTCACTTGTTATTTTATTCCTTATTGGGGTTGTAGGGATGAATATTATGCTTGGGGCCTGCATCAAATAGCTAAAGCTGTGAGCTTCTTAAATAATGATTGTAAACTTGTAAGTATTCATGACCCAAATATGTTTTTTTTTTATTTTTTTTATAAATCATTGGTTACTTTTTCAGTTTTTCTTGACAAACTTTGACTGTTGCAGGTTCATGCTAATGTTTGCTTGGCTAGTGTTGTTGTCACACAAACTTTGGACTGGAAACTCCATGCTTTTGATGTTCTATCAGAGTTTGATGGGAGTAATGAAACTTCCTCTGGGCAAATGCTGGTAATTTTGTGTTTGGTTGCAATTCCTTGTTTTCTTCTTAGCTTTAGCATTTCACTTTGAATTTTTATTTTTCCTTTTTCTTGAAGTTCAGATATTAGCAATGCATCCTAGTGAAATAATCACTTCACATAAGGTGAAAGTTTCTTCGAATGAGGTTAAAAGGTCATTGCCTTTTAACTCTTCAGCAGACTGAAGTGTGCCATTTTAAACTTGTTCTCAAGTTTCAGCCATGTGTTACTTCACTTTGTAACATTTATGGCAAAATTGACTGACATTATGGATGCTCCCTTGCAAGGATTTAATCAGGCCTTTTTGTTAAAAAAAAAGATATCAAGTAGTGAAACCTAACATATATTCCTCACATGGTTTCATGTTTTCCATTCAGCAATATGCATGGCTTGTTGGATCACAATACAAACCGATGGAGTTGGTAAAATCTGACTGGGCTGTAATGAAGAAGTCTCCTCCATGGGCCATTGATTCTTGGGGCATGGGTATGCTATTTTCTGTTCCTTTTAATTATAATGCGTTATGAAAGCAATTTGGAATATAAGGTGGAATGGAACAAAGGAACATTCTGGTGTTGTTGCATTTTTACTTGCTTGCTGATGTTGAAATTTCACTTTCTCTTATTGTCTAGCCTAGTCAATATGGGTGTATCACACGGCCACAACTTATATTGTGGAACTTGTTCTCATTTAGAACTGGCTGCTTCCAATAAGAGGAACAAATAATTTTTAGTTTGTGAAATTACACTAATTTTCTTGCTGTTAGAGACATAAAAACCAATCTTGAACCTTCACGTAACAGCTTAAGCTTTTAGGAGAATTGGTCCTTGACAAGGTATCAGAGTCTCTATGACTAATTGGTCACGAATTCAACCTTTGCTGCCCCAATCTTCTAAATAAAGTTGAATTTTAGCATGAGGTAGAGTGAGCTTGTGCTTGTCCATGCTTCAAGCCCAAAGGGCTCTTGCATGAGGGGGTGTGTTAGTGATATAAAAACCAATCTTGAATCTTCACCTAACAGCTGATGCTTTTGGGAGAGTTGGTCCTATACACTTGCTTACATAATGGAGTGCAATTAGTGAAACTCCCTGGCCCACTTATGCTTGGGGCTTGGGTATGTCTCCGCTTGCTCCTTTTCTTGAGAAGGGATCTAATATCAATTAGGTTCTTAAGGAAAAAGGAAATAATTAGAAATACAATATCTTTTATCTGCATTTGCATGATGTTGCTGATAATGGCTAATCCCCTTCTTTCCAAACCTGGTAAATTGTATGCATTTCAAAATTTAATGTTTACATATTTTGTTAAACCTTTTCTCTGACATAAATCTTCTTTAAGAATGTGTTTATATATTAGAAGAAATTTGCTACCTTTTGCCAATGAGTTAGTAATTTTAGTTTAAGAATGTTGTAGGTTCACAGAATAATTTTTTATCTAGTCTTCTTTTCATTTTTTATACCTCTCCAAGTCATTAAAAAATTATAATTTTATAGGTTGTCTAATCTACGAGCTATTCTCTGGTATGAAGTTGGGCAAAACAGAGGAGTTACGCAACACAGTCTCCATTCCCAAGGTCAGCCTGCTTAGGAATTTAATCTTTGTTTGTTTTTGTATTTATTACTGCATATAAAGATTAAGGGAGGTTTTAGTCTGTTCGTTGCTTATATATCTCATTCTAATGAAATATCATTCTTCATCTTTGTATTTCTTTTTCTTTTTTTTTGTCTCCCAGTCTCTGCTTCCAGATTACCAGCGGTTACTGAGTTCCATGCCTTCTCGTAGATTAAATACATCAAAGCTTATAGAAAACAGTGGTGAGTGCTCTTTGATATATTTGTAGTTATCATTTATAGAAAATTTGTTTAACTTAGCATTGTTGTAGTTTTGATGCTTTGTTTGAAGGATTCATGTATTTTGTGGTTTATCTTATAAGCTATATAGGATCCAGTATATTCATGTATTAGGCTACTTAAAATTCATGTTGCGGAGATGAGGATGTTGCGTTGGATGTGTGACCATACAAGACAAGATAGGATTAAGAATGAATGCATTAGAGAGAAAGTAGGGGTAGTACCTATTTTGGAAAAGATGGGAGAATCTCGCCTTAGGTGGTTTGGACATGTAAGGAGAAGTAGTAGATCAAGTAGATAAGGTTAAAAAAGAAGAAACCTATGATAGAAGTCATTATTGGCTTTAGGATTGTCAGAAACTGTAGCTGAGAACTGCATGAGAAAGAAGAGTTAGATCATTATGGTATTTGTTATAGTTAAGTGGTTTTAGAGATGGAGTAGCATTAATTTTTAATCATGTTTTACTTAATCAGTTCAATACTTAGTTTATCTGAATGCTGTTAAGAAAAGTGAGATTGTAGAGAGAAAGATGGCTTTTCTTGAAAAGAGGATTGATCACGAGAGAGATTTACTTTGTCAGAGTATTACATATGTGTACTGAGGGTTATTGTTTATATGATAGAGTGATGTGATATTGTGAGCACATTCTAATGTAAATTGATTTTAGCTTTTCCAGATTTAGGAGGAAATTCTTCTGCTTCATGATCAGTTGTAAACAAGAAAAATGAAAATCCAATTCAACAATCTATAGCTCATTCTAAATGTTTTCCTTTCTTGTTTTGATAGTTATCATTTTTTGTATTCCTGATGATATAATTCTCTGCAATCCTTTCCTTGTATTTAGTTTGAGTTTGGTACTAATGGATGTGCAGAGAAGACTTGGTTTATGATAGAAAGACACCTTCTTCCGCAAGCTTCCAAATAATGGCGTCAGATCGTTTGATCACTTTGGAAGTTCTAATTTTAAACATGTAGCTTCTGCCCTTGAATTTGGTTCAGCTGCTGCCCCCGCTTTGACTGCATTGTTGAAAATGGGTTCCTGGCTTTCAGCTGAGGAATTGCGTGTCAAGGTAAATAATAATTTCCATACCTTCTTGATAAACTTTTTCTTCTTTCTTTCATAGAGTGCTTCTTCATCACTCACTCACTCTCTCTCTCTCTCTCTCTCTAGTCAGGATTCATCTCATGCTTGTATTGGATTTCTATCTTAATATATAGGTGCTTCCAACTATTGTAAAACTCTTTGCCTCCAATGACCGAGCTATTCGAGTTGGCCTTCTTCAACATATTGATCAATATGGAGAGTCATTATCAGCACAAGTTTAGTTAAGATTGTTTAATTTCTTTGTTGTACAATATACAAATATTCTTGTTAACAATGTGGACTTTGCAATTATTGTTGACACTTATGGTTTACCCTCATGTTGCTACTGGGTTTCTGAGGCTTTTTCGACTTCAAGTCCATGCTAATTCTTGCTTTATGTCTATTTTTGTTCAGATTATAATTGTTAGCATATGAGAACTGCATGAGAATACATTGGTAATTGGTTGGATTATGACATTATGGTATTTGTTATAGTTAAGTGGTTTTAGAGATGGATGCTTAGCATTAATTTTTGGAAAGAAGTTTCATGTTTTACTTAATCAGTTCAAGTAATGTCTTAGTTTATCTGAATGCTGTTAAGTCTGAAATGTGCTGTATAACTCTAACTTCCTGATGAGATTGTACACGAGAGAAATTTGATGGCTTTTCTTGAAAAGAGGATTGATCACGAGAGAGATTTACTTTGTCAGAGTATTACATATGTGTACTGAGGGTTATTGTTTATATGATAGAGTGATGTGATATTGTGAGCACATTCTAATGTAAATTGATTTTAGCCTTTCCAGATTTAGGAGGAAATTCTTCTGCTTCATGATCAGTTGTAAACAAGAAAAATGAAAATCCAATTCAACAATCTATAGCTCATTCTAAATGTTTTCCTTTCTTGTTTTGATAGTTATCATTTTTTGTATTCCTGATGATATAATTCTCTGCAATCCTTTCCTTGTATTTAGTTTGAGTTTGGTACTAATGGATGTGCAGAGTATTTTCAAAATAAGTTGGTAGACACAATACATTTCATGGAAATTCTCAGTTTGAAAGATAGTGTTGAGAAAGACACCTTCTTCCGCAAGCTTCCAAATTTAGCAGAGCAGCTTCCTCGTCAGATCGTGTTGAAGAAGGTATATCACTTTGGAAGTTCTAATTTTAAACTTCTGATCTGATCAACATTTGATCCCAATTGATTATGTCGCTCATTTTTGGTTTTCACAGTTACTTCCTTTATTAGCTTCTGCCCTTGAATTTGGTTCAGCTGCTGCCCCCGCTTTGACTGCATTGTTGAAAATGGGTTCCTGGCTTTCAGCTGAGGAATTGCGTGTCAAGGTAAATAATAATTTCCATACCTTCATGATAAACTTTTTCTTCTTTCTTTCATAGAGTGCTTCTTCATCACTCACTCTCTCTCTCTCTAGTCAGGATTCATCTCATGCTTGTATTGGATTTCTATCTTAATAAATAGGTGCTTCCAACTATTGTAAAACTCTTTGCCTCCAATGACCGAGCTATTCGAGTTGGCCTTCTTCAACATATTGATCAATATGGAGAGTCATTATCAGCACAAGTTATTGATGAGCAGGTACATAGTCAGGATAAGATTGTTTAATTTCTTTCCTTTCCTTCTTTTTTTCTTTGTTGTACAATATACAAATATTCTTGTTAACAATGTGGACTTTGCAATTATTGTTGACACTTATGATCAGGTTTACCCTCATGTTGCTACTGGGTTCTCTGATACGTCTGCGAGGGGAGAAAAGAGCGCCGAGGAAAGACGTCACGGCACGAGAGAAAGGTCGGCAAACCGGAAGGGGAACACGGTTGGCCGGAAAAATTTTGAGGGAACTGACTCTCAAGTCCATGCTAATTCTTGCTCCGAAGGTATGTCTATTTTATGTTCAAGTTAGCTGTTGATTATAATCATAATAAGTGGACGATGTGGACGGTGGAGTTCTATTCATTGTATCTATGTATTCATTGTAGTTACACTTCTAAGACTTAGCATACATAATTAATGTTCTATCTTGTAGTCAAGTGTATATATATTGTAGTCTCATATTGCAATGTAAATAATAGAGAGAAATATTCAGATTTAACTTTAAGTTGGTATTAGAGAGTAGCTGGTTCGTTCCTGTTATCCTGATTTTGGGTTTTAGCTGCTGTCAGTGCTGACCCATTGTCTGTAGTTGTCCAGTGCCCAAAGTGACACCAGGGTTCACCTCAGAGAGAAATATTTAGATTTAACTTTAAATTTAGCAAATTTTGCTTCATCTTGGTTTTATGTTAAAAATGAGAGATGTTATTGGTCTAATGAGAATGTTGGAAACATGAAATTTTTCATGACAGTTATATTGCTAGTACTGGTCTTTTGGTGTTTGCATAGTATGTGTGACCTGGTTATTGCGAAATTTGTGTTAAAATGATCTCTGTTCTATGTAAGCTTTGATGGAAGGTATAATGTAGAGCACATTTTTTAATTATGTCAATTTAAGGTGGAATTAAATGAATTAATATTAGTGATGTTACTAATTAGGGGCCAAATTGTGGTTAGATCTAACATGATATTATATGCCTTGGTATCTCAATGATCTTAATGGATTGTTTGTGGGGAGGGTTGGTGCTTAGAACATCATCCGTGTTCAGCAACTTATCTTTTCTAGTTAAGCAGAGGTATAGGTTATGTCAGAGCTTGGGAAATAGCATTGCAGAGCTGTTATTGCTCTTAGAACTACCTTGCTTTTTCAATATGTATTTGAATAAATGTTTTCTGAGATGCTCGGATTTGGTTATTGGGTTTACATAAATGAAATTGAATGCAGGACATTGAGTTCTGATTAACTCTTAAAATATCATGTGCTTAAGAGCTTACTTGCTTTATTTTTACTGTTCCTTTTCTTCTTTTTCCCCCTCCCAAATATTCTCTTCTATTTGATGAATCTTCATTAGATAATTGTTTGTTTATTTATTTGTAAAAAATTTGTTTGTCTCATAATTGCAGCTGTCTCATAGGACCATTTCAGGGTCGTTATTAAAGCACCTGTCAAAGTTACAGGTACTGCTTCAACTATTAATGTGTGGGGAATTAAAGGCTACTTGCTTTTGTTGACTGAGGAAGTGAATAATAGACAAGGCTTTCTTTTAGCTTTCCATTAACAGTTTAGACTCTTTAACTCTTAAAATTTGCTGATCACCCAACTGCTAATTCAAAACTTTGATTGAAATGGAGGCATTTTAAGGGTTTTTTTTGGCTAATGATTTTTTTTTTCTTTTCATTATTTCCTTCCCTATGTTCATGGTTTTCCTTTTCTAAAATTTATAAAATTTGCAATTTGTTTTGTAGGTTGATGAAGAACCAGCAATACGAACAAATACTACCATCTTGTTGGGAAATATTGCAAACTACTTAAACGAAGGGGTATGATCCAATGCTATCTGCATGTTCAAATAGTTTGCTATATTTTATTTAATGGTGGTAGCATATGTTGCATTGGTGAATTAACTGATGGCTTCAGAGCTATTTTTGCAGACAAGAAAAAGAGTGTTGATTAATGCATTTACAGTCCGTGCTTTACGTGATACTTTTCCACCTGCTAGAGGAGCAGGTATCAGAATCATACACATGTATCTATTAGTCTTTTTCTTCGGTTTTGCAGTTAATAAATTCTTCGAGCAGTATTTTCTCATCTTTTTAAATTTTGATTGTTCAGGCATTATGGCTTTACGTGCCACCAGTTCCTACTATGACATCACTGAAGTTGCAACCCGGATTCTTCCTAATGTTGTTGTACTCACGATTGATCCTGACAGGTTATATCTTGCAGATGGCTTATTATTTTCTTATATCCCTGTTGAAATTGTATGGTTTTAGGTAGGGAAGGTGGAAAAGAGAGAATAGAGATTTTGAATATTATTCTCTTATGTACAATGATGTGATACAAAAGACTAAAACAATGGTTTACTAATCCTAATTAAATAAGGAAATATAATGCAATAGGAAATAACTCCTAAGATTGCCTCCTCAATTAGATGACTAATTGATTCCCCAATATATTCTAAAGATATTCTAAAATCTATAATTTCCTAAGGTACAATAAAGATATTATGAGAGGTTTTTTAGATATTCTAACACTCCCCCTCAAGCTAAAGCTTTTACTAAACTTTAAGCTTGTTACAATTAAACACACTAAAAGAAAATAAACTAAAAATATAATGTGCCAAACAGTGTGAGCAGAGCCAGACAATGACAAGCGACAATGGCAGGCGACTGCATTTGGGGCGGAGATGGGGCCACTGCATCTGGGACTGAGACAGGGCCAGGCTGCATCTGGGACTAAGACAGTGTGTGTCATAGCCAACATAAGTCATCATTGGAATGATTGTTAACGAGAAGTCACTACTAGTATGATTCATACATGGGCAAAGAGGTCACCACTGCAATGATCGTCGGTGGGAGGAGAAGTCACCACTGAAATGATTCACTAGTGGAAAAGAATGGCATGCCAAACACCAGCATTGAAGTATAAGTTGGGTTTGGATCATTATTCCCATTTTCCCCCCTAATGCTAAGCCAAACAGCAGTCAAAATATTGACAAACTAGAGATAATCACCACAAAGAATGCCAAGAAACAGCCCAAGACAACTGAAAAAAACAACTCAAACTTGATGAAACTAGAATGAATGCACCAGATCTGACTGTCAAACATGGCAAAACGCAGCCCAAGGAAGCCTAACAGTCACGTGGAGGTGGCGAACAGAGGTGATGGAGCCTAGGCCTGATCGGAGATAGTGCGGCGAGGCAAACGACGATGGAGGTAGTTGGAAAGAGGGCTTCACGCACTCCCACACACGTTAGAAAATCTGAAGCGGCAGCCGTAGAAGGAGAGATGGCTGCTAGAGAAAAGGTGGCCGGCTGGACTAGGTGAGACCAGATGTGGAAAGAGGAGGAGTCAACGAGTTAGGCGGGCAAGACGGTGGGTAGAGACATCGCCGGATGCTCCCTCACGAGCCAGAAGAAGGCAGCGCGTGGCCACTGGAGCTGCAACAAAGGAGTGACACGTGGAGGCGCATTTGAGCTCCAATGGTGGTGCTGCTTGTGGGGGGGGGGAACCAATCTACAGATTCTGGAGAAGATGGTGGCGGCAGTGGGCAGAAAAGCCCATTGACGAAGGCAAACTGCCACAGACAGCCACAAACAAGAGGGGTGGCCGGAATTTGTCACGGCCAATGGTAGGCTTACAGTCGCTGAAAATTAAGGTTGGGTGAAAACAGAGTTCCAAATTTTAGGGAACTTGACAGCAAAATAGTGACGAGATAGATCATGAAAGATGGTATCACTCTAATACCATGTTGAAATTGTATGGTTTTAGATAGGGAAGTTGGAAAAGAGAGAATATAGACTTTGAATATTATTCTTTTGTATACAATGATGTGATGTGATACAAAAGATTAATACAACGGTTTACTAATTCTAATTAAATAAGGAAACAAATTAAGAAATATAATGCAATAAGAAATAAATCTTAAGATTGTTTCTTCAATTAGATGACTAATTGATTCCACTATATATTCTAAAGATATTCTTAAATATTCTAAAATATCCTAAGATAAGATAAAGATATTATGAGATATTTTTTAAATATTCTAACAATCCCCTTTGCTATTTGAAGATGAGGAGTTCTCTAGTAAATTGATTTATCCCACTAATTAATATTTTTTAGTCGGTTGACTCATGTTTTTTTATTGTACTTGTATTGCTGTTTGATTCCTTTTTTATTTTTATTTTTTAATATTGGAATCTTCATGATGGATGTTCTTTTGTATGAGTATTTATATTTAAATTTGTGCCATGTGCTGCTTTGGTTGTTTTGCCAGTATTCAGATTCCAAATAGAGATCATTCTTATTATTGTACCTTTGGTTATTTCTCCTTTTTTGAGACACTGATTATATGTTACTATTGTCATGGTTCAAATAGTGATGTTCGATCTAAGGCATTTCAAGCTATTGATGAATTTTTGCATATAGCAAAGCAATATTACGAGAAGGTATACTCTGAAATTCTTTTTGGCTTTTAACCAGATGCATATTATGGTTCTTAAATCTGCATGTATATCTTTGAGAAGAAATTTGGTGCAAGTGCAGAATTAATTTATTATTGTTATTTTTGTAAAAACCCAACTTCTGATTTCATATAAATTCCTGTTTATTCTTTACACGTCATCTCCAATGATACATTTTTACTAATAATGTCCTTTGTTAAATTTTGTTCATAAAAAGGACATTTTATTAGAAGGAAATCTCTTATGTGAAGAAACACAACTATTCCTCATTTTTTTGCGGGTTATCCCCAAAGACCCGCATCCCATTATATAGACTAACAAAATTTGGGATTATCTTCGTGGGCATACAGCTGAAGGTACATAGTTACCTAGTGTATGTACAGACCGAGTAATCTTTAGCTTATGCAGTATCAGTGGTCCTGATTGTAGTAGTAACAATATTTGCAGAAACAAAAGTATGACAAAAGGGTTGAACCCACAGGAAATTATGGGGTGTTTGACAAACATTATATGTATCAGACAAATACAAGAAAAACCTAATATTAAAAGTTAAAACTACCTATATAGTGTAGTATTGCACTAAATTAAAGAAGCCCATCTTATGTGGTTGGCCAATTTTCTGTGTTTTGTAGACCAGCTTCTAAGTTTAAATTTGTCTTATGGTGGTAATTTGTTGTTGTTGCCCCTTTTTATTGGTGATTTGTGATGCTGATGTTCATGTTCTTATCTGTTTTCTATTATAGACAAATACAGCAGACACTACTGGGGGTGCAGGCATGGGAATCTCATCAATTCCAGGAAATTCAAGTTTACTTGGGTAAATCAGTTCAAACTTCGTGTAGCCAGACAGTTCACATGTTAAGCAATAGAGAGAGCAAGAGTGTCAATATGAGTTTTTGACATTAGATAATTTAGATTACAATTATTTAAGATGAAGTTTCCCTTTTTTTTTTAAATTAGTGTTAATTAAAAATGCACAGAATAATAGCTAATTCTTGATTTCATGTCTACCTTCTTATTAGGAGGAGTTTTCTTTAATATTGTGTCTCGTAATCTATTTTTTAAAAATTGATTTAGTGGCCACATATAAATGCATGATAAATGGGGAGGATTGCCACAATTAAAATTGATTTAGTCATGCTTAGAAGCTTGCATTTATGACTTCTTATTGGTAGTATATGTGCATTCATGCATGCATACATACATGTGTGTGTGATATGATGGTATAGTGCAGCATGAGAAATTGTCTATATTTTGGGTGGTATATGTTTAGGTTGCAAATCTACAATATGTAAATTAGTTAAATGCTGTTCGCTTTTGTTGCATGTCAATCTAGGAAAGGTACTTAATCAATTACAAAATATAAGCTCAAGACGCAACTGGTTGTCTTTTATAAACAATCTTAAGGAGCTCTGCATCACCTTAGAGTGCCTGATTTTCTAGTTGAGCTTCAGTCCTCTTTAACTACACCTGTGCTGCAGAGCAGTTTCTCCAACTCCATGAAATTGGTTCTGACTAAACTCTCGTCACTATGCAGATGGGCTATGAGCTCCTTGACCCTGAAGGGTAAACCTTCTGATCATGCTCCAGTTGCTTCTGCGAGTTCTAGTGCACTTACTCCAACATCTTCTAATGCTAGCTCTGGTATGCCTAATGATGTGTCTCTTAGTTATTTTAAATCTGATTTGCTTATTGCATATTCCTCTGAATATGTATTAAATCTTGCCCTCCCCCTTTTGGCCTGCTTAGCATCAAGCCCTTGATTAATCTTTATTTTCACAACTGAACATCTAATAAGTGTAGCATGGGTTCAACCCCTGGAATGACAAATGTATGTGTTAGCATCATAGTTATCATATCATGTATCGATTTTTAAAATTTTATATATCGAATCGTAACGAATGTATCGTAAGATATTTTAATAAATTATATATTTAAAGAAATTTAAGAACATATTAAAGATAAAATAAATCTAATAAAATAAGGTTAAATTTATAATTACAAATACCAAAAATGGAAGAAAAGAAAGTAAATAAATAAATAAACTCCGCTAAATAAAATAATATAAAGGTTGATTGAATGTATTCCCACACAACCATTCACTATGTGATTTTTGTTTGCTTTTGATCTTGGCATCACTTATGGCTTGCACGTGGGTGGGGTACTGGGTAAGAATAGATGGCTTGCTGAATAAAATAATATAAGATGGTTCTTGCCCATTCAGTGTCTTCGAAAGCCTAAAGTCAGAATTGGAAAATATCGACGATACACCTAATATTGACCGATACATCAGTTTTGGGTGATACATCTATGATTTTTCGATCTCTAACAATACTATGAACGATAGTTGCAAAATGCAAGATTTTCTATACTTATGTTTTGTATCGAGAATCGTACGATAATGATAACTGTGGTTAGCGTTAAGATAATGGAATTTTCCTCTTGAATAATGAAACCACAAGAGGAGAAAAAATGCTTAATGGATTTGTTCTCTCTCTCTCTCTCTCGTGTGGAAGAAAACAGAAAACTTTGAGGGGAAGGCACATCTGAAGACCTCATCCCTCATCTCCCTATCCTTTGCCCTTAAGGCAAAACTACTAATTCTGCTTCCTTATCTGATCTGATGATGCTGCCTTAGTTTGTTCTGCTTCGTTAGGATGGCTTCCTTCTATGAGTAAATTTTTACAATTTAACCTATGTTTATTTCATTTCTATTTTGGGTATTCTAGCTGTAGATACTCCATCAACAGCACCTGTCCGTGTAAGCTCCACAACAGATTTCGCTGAACACCCTGTACCTACATCCCCTACATCAACGGATGGCTGGGGGGAACTAGAGAATGGAATCGATGAGGAGCATGAAAATGACAAGGATGGGTGGGATGATCTGGAACCACTTGAAGAGACAAAACCAACTCCAGCTCTTGCAAACATTCAAGCAGCTCAAAGGCGGCCGGTTTCTCAACCTGTTACACAGACAAAACAAGGTATTAATTATTCAACTGTTAGTATTTTGGTAGGGACTTCCTCATTTCCTTGATTACAAGTTACTATTAATAATTTTCGGATGTCAGATTGAAAGTAATTTATCTATTTACTAGAAGCAAAAAATTCTTACATGTTTATGCCTATGATTAATAACATCCTCACAAAGTGATTGGTGTGAGTCAGTGAGTGTATGGATTCCTAATTCAGGTTCGCGCCTAATGAGTGGATTGGCGTTTAAGTGAATTAGTGACTAAAGCAGCTTCTTTAGTTACTTTTCCCTAAGAAATGCACTTTGAGCTTTTGATGTTTGCTAGGATGGTCTTTAATTCGATAATTATTACTGAAGAAAATACAATTATGTTTTAGAGATGCTGCTTTCATTTTATATAGCTTGTGATCTGTACTTTTGAAACTTGAAAGTTCGACAATGTCCCTAAATGCAAAATGAATATTCCCAATCCCAATTACTCAATTCATTTACTTATTTGGTTAATTTTATGAACTCGTGTATTAATTGGAAGGGTTTTTTAATTTATATTTTTTTAGCCTCAAGTTTGCGACCCAAAAGCACATCAAAGTTGAGCAAGGATGAAGATGATGATTTGTGGGGTTCCATAGCAGCTCCTGCTCCAAAAACATCAAAACCTTTGAATTTGAAATCAACTGTAACTGATGATGATGATCCCTGGGCTGCCATTGCTGCTCCTGCACCCACTACTAAGGCCAAGCCCTTATCAGCTGGCAGAGGTCGGGGAGCTAAACCTGCTGCTCCAAAATTAGGTGCTCAGCGGGTAAACCGGACATCATCATCAGGGATGTAAACCGAATTGCCAGAGAACAAAAGGAAGGAGGAAATATTGAATCCGTACGTTGCCTTTTTCTTCTAGTGGCTGGTGATCATGTTAAAATACAAGATCTCATCTCTTTATGATATATAAATTACATTATTGCTTTCCATTGGCATAATTGATTTGTAATATTCTTTTATATGTCATGATTTTTATTTGAAGGGAAATCTTAAGGTCAGCAACTGTTGAATTATTTGCTAGGCAACAAGGCTGTGGTATTTGCTATATATTTGGGGCATGTTTACATTTTTTTTTTTTTTGTGTTGAACAATTAACATTTTAGATGCAATGTAGTTAGTTTCATCTATACCATCTATACGATTATATAACGGCCATACCAGGTTTTGGTGTCTAAATTTTTTTCTCCATTTTTGCCATTAGTTATTCACCTTTACAAATCTTTAAATATCTTAAAACAAGGATAGAATTGTACATAAGTCAACACTAATGAACTCATGTTCTTAATGGTTACTTACAAGTTAACACTAATGCAACCGGTTTATTAAATTGCTCTTCTACTTCACGTCAAAAAATAAAAAATAAAAAAAGCTCTTCTACTTTTACATTTTCACATACTTACATAGTCGTAGATTATTTGTACTATGTAATTTTATTGTAATATATAATTAAATATAAATATTTGCTATATTTTAATTAGATGACAAAAAATAAAAATGCAGATTGACAGGCACGCCTCTAGTATTTTCTTATAGGGAAGTTTTTGGTTAAATTATATACTTACACATCATCAGTCCCGAATGGTTCAAATATTGTATGCTTGCATGCGTATTTAATAGTGTGCTATAATAATGCATGTGCATGTCAACTTAAAGCTTCTTGAAGACAAGAAAAACCTTCTAGATGAGATGAATATAACTAGCTAAACGGCTCCGGTTTGTGGGAAAATCTGTTTAACCTACGATTCGTACAAATTAGAATCAAGCATTTTGCAAACCCATTTAGATGTGAGCTTATTGACCCAATTTGTTTAACTCGCAGGTTAAAAAGGTTTTGGTCCGCCAACCTGCTAATTACCCTTTTTTTTTTAAGAAAAACTATTCTAACACTTCTTTCTTTCAATTAGTTTTCTTGTCTATTGATAAAAATAAGTCTCTTAAGCTCAAATGATTCCCTGACAAAAAAAAAACAGTCAAATGATTTCAATGACCTAAATATCTAAATAAGGTCCAAAAGCAAATTATAAAGTAAAAGAAAAATTTTAAAAAAGTAAAATAAAATAAAAGCAGAAAAAGAGGAGAAAAGCAGTGAGTCTCAACTAGCCCATGAACTCACAGGCTAAAGTAGTGTAGATGTGGATTGCTAATTTGTTAACCCATTTCAAATGCGGGTTAACTTTAATTCAACTCGTTTATCCTCAGTTTATAAAAGATTGGACCAATGCGAACTGAATTGACAGGTTACTCACGTAACCATAGCCCTCTAATAAAGATCAAAAATTTTAAATTCTAAACCCTAAACTGTGTTCAATCTATAAGCTTTATATATTTATTATGAGAGAAGTCGAGTTGAGCAAAACCTTGCGCAAGTAGAGCTTGAATAACTCCAATAACTCACTAAATGCTATACTCGTGTGCACCCTTAGTCTCTCATTCACTAACATCTAGAATTAGCCCTTCTCCATGTATGTCAAAAGTGAAGCTGTCCCAGGTGAATCGAAGCCAAGACCTTTTGTAGACGTTGAAGGGAGTGTCTTTGCCCTGTCTATTGTCGATTTTAATTCTATTAACTTTTTTAGGTTTTTTTATCAAATTATCACTGATGTTAAAATTATTTATCAAAGTGTTATTTTTTTTTAAATTATTTATTAAAATATCATTCTTTTAAAATTATATTCTAAATTGTCACATTTTTGTTTAACGTGACATTTTTTAATAATTTCTAATCTACATAGGATGCGTCATCTTACATGGCATTTTTTACGTGGATACACCATGTAAGATAATATTTTTTAGTTAAAAATGCAAACACATTTTGCATTTTTTACGTGAAAAAAAAATAAAAAAATATTTATAGGCCACTTAACCCATTTCGCGTCATTCTCGCACTCCTCCCAAAGACATGTATTTCACATGCCTATTAGAGAATGTACCATAACGTTAGAAACATCAGTATCAATTAGCTTATTTATATGTTAAGTGTTTACTTCTGATTTATAAAGTAGTCGATGTGAGACTTTGGTGTTGGCAAAACAAAATAACTAAGTAAGGCAACAATGTACCTTTGTTCAATGTAAAACTTTGGTATTGGCAAGGTAAAGCAATTAAGTAATATAATAAAGTATCTTTATTCGATATGAGACTTTAATGTGAAGGCATTTTAATTGATTTATTAATCTAATTTATATATTATATTTTCTTAAAAACTAAAAAGAAAGAATGAAAAGTGTTTATTTTATATAGTATATAGATATATAAACTAAAAAATTTTAATTCTTAGTTCCACATATAGATGTTAATGCTATAACTACTGAATGCTAAATAACAAGTGAGCTACTACTTCGTTGCTGTAGCATGCATGACATAAGCTACTACCGTATGCTAAATAACAACTTTTGCTATCTATATATAAAGGGACATGTGAGCTTCTAACTTTCAAGCAAGAGACCAGATAAGAAACCAAAAAAAGATTACTCTCTGTTAATCTGTTCTATTTTGTTCTACTCCATTGAACATCTATGGCTAGGACTGCACAACTCGAACCGTCGACCCGCAAACCCGACCCGACCTCGATTACAAATATGCAGGTTGGTTTAGGTGTTCGGGTCAGTTTGGGTGGACCCGAATAAACTCGACCTCTCATTGGTTTGAATTATGGATTTTAAGCGACCGACTCGATGACCCGACTCAATGACCTATAAAACGATGTCATTTTGCTTAAATTCAACCATTATTTTATTCAATTTCCATAATCCGACCTGGTGACCTGACCAACCCAATTAACCCGATTACCGAACCCGAACCAACACGATTGTAATCGGGTTGGTTCGGTTCGGGTTACTCAAAAAAAATCTCAAACCGGACCCGACTCGACCTGACCTGTAATCACCCCTATCTATGGCACCTCCAGCGGACCTTAAAGAGATCGGCTTGGAAGGATTTGCTCTGATAGAAAAGTACTATGATCAAAGGACCATTGGAGGATTTGCTCCACGGCACGGAAGACCCAATGGTCAGATAGAAGAGCCTCCAATGAATAGCAACGAGGTAGCAGCTCATGTCATGTATGCTACAGCAACGAGGTAGCAACTCACTTGTTATTTAGCATACGGTATCTATAACATTAGCATTTATATGTGGAACTAAGAATTAAAACTTTGTTAGTTTATCTATATATATACTATATAAAATAAACACTTTTCATTCTTTCTTTTTAATTTTTAAGAAAATATAATATATAAATTAGATTAACAAATCAATTAAAATGCCTTCACATTAAAGTCTCATATCGAACAAATGTACCTTGTTATATTACTTAATTGCTTTGTCTTACCAATACCAAAGTCTCACATCGAATAAAGATATCTTATTGTTTTACGTAGTTATTTTATCTTACCAACACCAAAGTCTTATATCGATTACTTTACACATCATAAGCAAACACTTGGCCTATAAATAAGCTAATTGATATTGATGTCTTCTAATGTTATGGTGCACTCTCTAGTAGACATATGAAATGCAAGTGTATTTGGGAGAAATGCGAGAACCACGTGAAATACATTAAGTGCCCTATAAGTATTTTTTTATTTTTTTTATCCACGTAAAAAATGCCAAATATGTGGGCGTTTTAAACTAAAAAACGTTATCCTACATAGCGTATCCACGTAAAAAATGCCATGTAGGATGATGCATCTTACATGGATGGCGCATCCAGGTAAATTACACCAATCGTGTTGGCGTAATCCACATAGATGCGCCACCCGATTTGGTACATCTTATGTAGACTAGAAGTCATTAAAAAATATTACGTTGGACAAAAGAGTAACAATTTAGTATATAATTTCAGAATAGTGATATTTTGGTAAATAATTTAAAAAAGGTAATAATTTGATAAATAATTTAAAAAATAATATTTAGATAAATAAATTTGCCATCATTAATAATTTAGTAATAATCAACTTTTTAATTACGGATTTTGTTAACAGATGTACATGTTAAAGAACTAAAATAGCATTTATTATTTTTTACTAATTAGTTTAAAAAAATTAAATATTTTTATATTTTCAAGATATTAAATATTTGTACATTTTATTTAATAATTTCTATTTTTAATTTCTTAACATATGTTCTTAGAACACATGTTAATAAAATTCTTTTATTAAATGATCTTTGATCTTATTTTAATTAATGACTCAAAATAACTTATTTAATAAAAGATTGATGAAATAAGAGTAAAATAGATATAAAAGGAACTACAATAAACACTTTTGAAGTTAAATGTTTTGTATGTATACATATATTTTTATACTATCTTTTATGTATAATTTTTTTAACATATATCCACGGACAAATTTAATTCAGTATATATAATTTAAAGAATAAATTGTATGTTTAATTAAAACAGATATTACCAAAATTTTAATAAAAAATTATTTTAAAGGTATAATGTATGTGTTATGTGTTTTTAATTTAAAATAACATTATCTTATATTTTTTAGTTATAATAAGGGGATAAATAAAAACTTTTGAGAAGTAAGAAAAAATAGCTAATAGGATATTATTATTAATTTATTATTATGAGATAAAAGAAGAAAAAAAATAAAGGAAAAATTGATGGGCAACTCAAACTACCCATCGATGGAACAAATCTGAAGCTGAAGTGCAAGTTGGATGTTTCAAATTTCAATCCTTTCCTTTGTAATTGGGAACCCTAAACCCCAAAGCCTTTGACTTTGTTCAATTTTCAACATGAGTATGACCCAATTCGCCATGGTATGCTTTTTCGATTCTCTTTCTTTCTTCAATATACATAGATTATGCTTTGATCACTGTTTCTCCTCAATTTCAATTTTGTGCTCTCCCTTTCTGGGTTTTATGTTCTTTTAGTCGTAGCGAATTGCGTTGTTTAATGTATAGATACAAAATCCGGAACCCTACGCTGAGTTTTAGCACCAAGTTTGTTCCTTCGTTTCGTGTTAATTGAAATATGTGATTGAGGACAAATACTTGCATGTTTCAATTTGATATCATGTCTGATGATTTTACTTTGCCTTTAACTTATATGAACTGCTACTAAGGAAGCATCTCTTTAGAAGGACTTACTTATGTATGCCATCTGTTTGAAATTTTAATTTGGTTTTAATAGTAATGTTTTCGTATTTCAGGTTGAGGAATTGGCTTTTCTTGTCAAGGACAATCTTCCTTGCAAGCATCTAGTTCTCACGATGGAAGAAGCCTTGGTTAATTTTCTTCAGGATGATGACACAAGGTAAAATTTATGAAACGGTTTTGGACTGGTGTTTAAGCTGAGTATTAGTTCAGGCCATTGCTATGGCTCAGGGTAGTAAACGGTTTAGTTAATGACATTATTAATGTTGTCTCTACTCTCTAGCATGGTTATAGACAAATTTGATCCCTCAATGGATCCTTACACTTTGTTTCTTGTTCCTTTTCCCTTTTTTTTTTTGTTTTTTGTTTTTCGGTTGCAAAGGGCGCAGGGGAGGGATGATTCTAGACAATGTTATTATGTTGTTCTCTAAGTTTCTCTCTGTAATCAGGTGAACTAATAAGTTCTTGCATACTACCTGTGTACCTTGGGCCACTAAAAGAAAAGAAAGAAGTTTAATATATTAGAACTTAGAAAATACGATGCTGTAATCTGAAATGTTTTCAAATTGAATGTAATGATTTTTTAATTTATAAGTAAAAAAAGGGTTTATTTGTTATATACATCAAAAACTACGATCAACATTTTAGCATCGCAGTTTGTTTATTAATTTCTAAACCATATCAGTACATCTCTTACTCATTTTGACTTGGAATATAAATTGTTTTAAGTTAAGGCCTTGATTCAAGTGTGAGGAAGGGGGTGTTGGAGAGCGGCTCTAAGTTTTGTTGGTCATTTTTAGCATCTGATTGTAGCTGGTTTTTGTGGCAGTTGAGCATGTGTACCATGTTAAGATGTTCTTTTAATATCTGTTTTTATTGAACTATAGTTCAGATGGGATCTTGGAATTGGAGCCAATGAACTCATACAACCGTCTTCTCTTGCATCGCCTTGCTGAGATATTTGGGTATTTTTCTTATGAATTTTATTTTTGGCAAGTCAATGTAAAAGTTCCTTTCTGGTTTCATTTTAAACCTGTATCTACTTTTCCTTTATTTTATAGTTTTATAACTGGTTCCAGGTTTGCACATGAATCTGTTGGTGAAGGAGATGATCGCCATTTGATTCTGGCGAGATGTCCAGATACATCTATGTATGTGAACCCCCTGTTCCTCTCTCATGGCCCCTTTTATATCAAGCATAATTTGGATTACTTTATTTGATTATTATTTCTGCAATTATTGTAAGATTTCTTCTATGAAATAACCTTTCTATATGGATGGATGCAGACCTCCAATCCTTGTTAGTGATATCCTATGGAAGTATGATGAACCTCAATCTTTGAATACATCACACCAAATATTAAGGAGAAAAGAAGCCTCTCCAGGTAATACATGCTACTGATTCCTTTTCTCTCTGTCAATTACTATTATACATCATGTACAATATTGATCCTATCTTAGAATCTTCTGTTATAAAAGACGTAGCATGTAACACATGTATTAAATGAGATTTACAGTTTACTATTTTGTTTAACGATTTGGAAAAATACTGTGGGAAAATATTTGTATGCTAAAATTAGTTTACTTCTATACATCTTATTTTCTTGGCAAATCAAGAATGCACCTGAATTGCGTTTGTGTGGATAGTAGAAAGATTTATTATTGTTAATTGCTTTAATTATAATTTTTATTTCTGAAAATTATTTTTGTCTATATAGAAGCATATGTTTCAATTCTCAATATTTATTTATTTATTTGCTATTATATTGTAGTATAACATGCATATGTGATGTAGATGGCAGAAAATTATTTCCTATAATGTCTAGACAGCATGGATATGACACAGGACCTGGGTTTTGCGACGTAGATATAGGAAAAAGGCTAATGCTTAAAAAAATTGGATACACTATTGCTGGTATACAGATCACACAAATCCATAAAAATTTGCAAAAATAACATAAGAACACCTATGTTTTAAAAGTGAACATCACTGCATCAGTGATTAGACTCGGGGCAAAGCTAGAATAGAAATAGAATACTGATGTTGAAATAGTCATAATCCTAAAACTTTAAGAAGACAAGTACCCATAAACAATCAGTCATATGAACACCCAGCAAACACAAACTGACAAATGAGTGCACTGCACTGATGAAAATTTTGAAGCTACGAATAGACACTTGGGGGCCAGATGTATCCAGCTGTGAGTGTTCCGCATGCCTGTAAATGAGTATTTTGTTTGATGATGTGTATAGGAATGATGACTTGTGCATAATAAACTTAATAGCTTCATAAGGAAAATAGTAATTTTCTGAATGACTTCTTACCATTGCATATACTGGTTGTTTATGATGTGGATACTTGCACTGTTTTTGTGGGCCATAATTTGTGTGTTGCATTTTTCAGTCCGAGAGACAAATACAGCATCCTTTCAACAGTCACTGGAGGAGAGAAAAGCAGCTTATTTAGTTGCTCGTGAGCGAATTTTCTCTATGAATTTGGAAGAGGTAAAAGAGCCTGGTGAACAAAAGCCACGAAGTGTGCCTGTGGTTGCCCGCCGAATGATTGCTCATGCACTAGGTCAAAGAATCCATACAAAGAATCAGAATGGCTTGGCTAGTGATAGTATGAAGGATAGAGTGCTCACAGATGAATTGAATGCACAAGATAAGAATAATGAAGAGTCCAATCTCACTGAAGGTTCTGAAGAGTCTATACACCTAAGAAGGAACTCAAATAGCAGAAAAATAAACACTAGCAGTTCTAATGCAGCTTCACTTGATCAAAGGAATGTTCAAACACCAGCTGACAAAGATTTGGTACAATTCTCTCAAGATGGAAAACGAGGGCATAGTGTAAGTAAAGACTACTTGAAAAAGGAGCACTTAGGAGCTGCAAAGAGAATGTTTGCTCATGCTTTGGGAGTGCAATCTGGGAAGGATGGTTCTGTTCCTAGAAGTAGGAGTGTAGAAATAAAAAAGAATTAGTACAGAAGAGGGTAGTCAAAACTTTATCTAAAGCAGAATGGTGTTCTGTTACTCCAAATGGACCTTGGCAGGTGCTCCAAATGGTTTCAATCACAATCACGGACGTGAATAATGAGCATGTTTTACTCAACATTCCAATATATTATTCTCGGGAGATTCATGCAGAAGACTATCGTAGTATCATGTTGGTTGCTTAATTCTTCCCTGATTGTGGTGGAGTAACTTGACTAGCAGCCGATTCCAAAGGCATCCTGAAAGAACTATCCAGAATCATGTTAACCTGTTTTGGCGTATGGATGAAGCTGAGTGAACAGGTTATGGTGTTCTGGCTGGTCATCTAAATGTTGTTGTAAGACAAGCAGTTCCAGTTTCATTCTAGTATGTGTATTCTATTCTGTGAACGTGTAGGTTTTCATTATGGCTGTCCCCAGGGCCAGGGACAACTACATGTTTCCCTATCATGGAAGGTGTTATGTATAATATTTAAAATCACAAATTTGTTGAGTTTATCATGTTTTAGAAACTCCAAATTTCCTGTTGTTTACCTTCTACGGTGACAATTGTGTTATTTGTTACAGGAAAAATTCTTGGATAAACATTCAACATTTAAGTTAGGAGTATTAGATAAATCATATTATTAATTAATAGATAATTGTTATAATTAATTTATTATTTGTTACATATAACTATTGTGATATACATAGTACACCTAATTTAGACGTTGTTGCAAAATTTTGGAGGTAATGAATTATAATGTTTTTCTGCTGTATGTAACTCAACATGAAGAGCTTACCGAAGCAGCTTTCAAGGATGGTCATGGGAGTTGGAATCAACTCAATATTTTACAAAAGATATAGGAAGCAATCACATAAAAGTTAAAACAGTGATGAAAGAGTATACAGACGAACAGCAATTTTCTATTCTCTTTTTCTTTTTTCCTTTTATTTATTTATACAATAAGA
The DNA here is from genome assembly GCA_029884595.1 of Ormosia semicastrata. Classification (NCBI taxonomy): domain Eukaryota; kingdom Viridiplantae; phylum Streptophyta; class Magnoliopsida; order Fabales; family Fabaceae; genus Ormosia; species Ormosia semicastrata. The sequence continues at coordinate 43,667,379 of JAQQTO010000059.1, forward strand.
TTTTGAGGATATGGCCTTCTACAAAAATTGCTCAAAAAACTTATCATTAACTGAATCTTAAATTTTTTTATTTGATTTATGTAAGAATATCTCTTGATCTTGATGTGTGGTGCGGTAATTATGATTTAAATGTTAAATTTATTCTCGAATTTCTGAAACGTGTCTTGTATGTAAACAAATCAGGTAGTCATTGGTTGTCCCCTTCAACAATAAGTCGACTAGCCTTACCTCCGCTGTTCTAGGCCATCCTCCTCGATCTCCGCTTTCCAACCTCTTGTTGCAACCCTTTTCTCCATCCTCAATTTTGCTAGTCCTTCCTCACCTTCGTGTTCGTTGGTTCTTTCACAATTTTTCTTGATCTCATTGTTAATGTAATCACCGAGAGAGGTGGTGGGACCGGAGGAGGCACTATAAGTGAATGGATAAAAGAAAAATTAAAAATAATTTAAACAGATGATCTGGATATGGAAAAAGAAAAAGATTTCTTGTCTGGAATACCATAAAAAAGGCTAAGAAAACACACTTTAAAGGTGCAGAACTGTCAGTCTGTTGCACATCAAAATCAAAGATGGCAAAACTTATGTAAATGTGTAAAAGCACAAAGAATATGACTGTTACAGAACTGTTGGACCTAATGGTAGTGAAAGCTTGGATGAAGAGTGTGGCACCTCCAATTAAGGTAAAACACGACTGAGTAAAAAAAATGGTAGCATGTACCCAAGAAAAAAAATGGTAGTACAATCCTTATATAATTATCCACCTGGAAGTCAATTATTGGATTAACTCAATAACATGGATGTTCATTATAGAGAGCACGCAAGCGGAATGCACCAAGAAACACGAGAGAATTTGCCTGGTTTGTAAGTAGGTGTTCGGGTGGCAAATGGAAGTGGCAGTCATGGCAGAGGAGAGCGGTTATTAACTCATCACTTTGTAGTGATTTTTGTACGTAAGTGTGTAATTACACTACAGATTCATACATATGAGGAAGAGTATCAATTTCAACATATAAAACCAAGGAGTATAATTATTCACCACAAAATATACACTTGGCATTGAATATAGCTTCCAACTGTAAATTAGCATTGCCTGGTTTAATATACAAGTCCCTAGTTCAACGCATCTTAGCAGACTCAGCAACCCGCAAGGAGAAGTCAGGCACTGTTGCAACATCAGCCGCGTATTTAACAATAGTATAAAATAAAAACAAAGATGAGCCATGATATACTGCCTGCCAACACCAACATGCTTGACCAATGTTCTCTCTGCATTGTCCATCACATCTCAATGTCTTCAAGATCAGGGAGAGGAAACCGAAGAATTGCGGCAATGCCAGTTATCTGTGCTAGCTCTGTCCATCAATAAAAAATTGGTAAATTGAATTTAAAACAAGTAGGAAATTAAAACATAAATGTTTATACAGAAGTTTGATTTACTACCACACAGCTGCTCCCACAACAAGAAGGGGGGAGAAAAAAAATCTTTAGTTTATCCGTTACCATCCTAATATTTCTGCCTTCTTTTCGATTAGACATGGTTTCAGTTTATGGGGTTCTAAGATAAATATCACATACTCCACCACCCCACAAAAAGGGAAGAATAAAGAAAATAATAGAACTCACGTTCTCCAGTGACATGCATGGATGAAAATACATGGACAGAGCCTCCTGAATCCTTAACTGAGTTGACCAAGTTGACAAACTTTTGTCTTGCTGTTATATCTGAATTCCTATAACCAAAAGCACGTAGATATATTGAAGTCACAATTATCTATCACAACATCAAAAGGTGTATTTTCTGGGTTGCATCCTAACTCCCAAGCTAACAAATAGGATGGAAAAGAAATTGCAGAGATAAAGTTCAGTTGTCATGATACTATAGTGGCTCAGAACCAAAATATTTCTGTAAAACAAATTGTAATGGGAAGTAGTTAACAAAGAAGTTTGACTAAAACCATTTCCATGGATGTAACAAAGATAAATAAGATACACGGCTGAATTAAACAAAAATGCAGGATACATCAATGTCAAAGTGAGTATGAATCAGATAGGACATCCAGCACACTGTCTTTGATTCAGAATATCTTAGGGCTATATCATACAAACCTGAAAAGATCATCCGTAATGAGCAGGGTTTGCACAGCTAGTCGTTCATTGGCAACCTCAACATGTTTTACTCCATAACAAGCACGGGATGGATCCTGCCAAACCCCAAAAATATTCAATCAGGATTTCCTAGATTTTCAAAAATGCAGCATTCAGATAGCCATTTCACATGTTTGATGTGACAATCAGTTTAATGGAGAAGCATGTGATACTCCCTTTATGATAAGGTGCTACTTCCTTTGGCTCCTCTAAAGTCAGGGGTTCACTTTAGAGGAAAAAGTGAAGGATCTTGATTCTTAACCATTGATAAGAAAATTAAGGGAGTGGATTCTAACAAATTCAAAGTTTGTTATGCATGTGCATGTATTTTATCATAATATCAGTCATTGATTTTCTCATTAGTGGTTAAAATCCCTAACTTTACCCTCTAAAGTGAGAGGACTATTTTATCATAATATTCGTTGATTTTCTCATCAATGGTTAAGATCCCTAACTTTACCCTCTAAAGTGAACCCCTCACTTTAGAGGAGCAAAATCCGTGAAAAATTACATTCTTAGCACTTGATTGCACACAAGAAAGAACACTTATTATAATACAGATAGGACAATGAGGGTTTCCCATGGTAAATCCACGGGAAGATGATTTTTTAGCTTGTCCAGTGCCCATTAACATTCTTAACTCTTGATTGTACTCAACAAAGAACAAACATTATATAACACAAGGACAACAAGGGTTTCTCCACCAATAACGAACTGCACAACTCTAAAATATACATCAAGAAATTAAACAATTCAGGACAATGAGAAAAAACATCTGATATCATATTTTCATGCATTCAATAAAGCTAAACCATTATATACTCCACATTCAAAATAAACAATTACATGAGCTTGAAGCAGCTATCCAAGCTGGTAAGGGAAAAAATTGCCCCGATGTTGTTTTGAGATACTTTTTTTCTTAAATAAAAAACATCATGTGTAATTTGAGTTATACACAGTTAATACCAAATTAGAATGAAAAATGAAAAGGAAGTTTCATGGAAAATGTTCTTCTCTTGAGTAGCTTCAATAAAGTGAGCATTTGATAGTCATTACAGCAATTCATCATGCAACTGACTAAAAGGTCAATACTTCTCTTCTAGACATGATATGACTATGAGCAAATAGAAGTTATACATAGATCCTATTGATCCACCTAAAGATGAACTAATTCTCAAATCACTGGCAACAATAATTTTTAAATAGGGAATTTGACATTCCAACCATAAACATAGACAAGGCAAACAGAAGCATCTCAAAAATAGAACCTGACATTTGAAAGCATGTTGTAGAAATCCTTCAAAGCTCGAACCTGAAGAAAAAGAGAAAGAATATAGCTCGTTTCCAGGCTCAATAGAAAATAAAGTAAACAGGATTAGGAAATCATTCAGCAGGGCCAAATGGAAAGTTAGTGTTCTAATTTGGTTTTTATGGTACCTCTTGTGCTGCCTTAGTATCTTTTATCAAATTCATGACATTTGGAGCATCCAGAACCTCCTTTAAACTATGCCTACAGATAAGAAATTCTAATGTGAAAGAGATAAGATGAATCAATTAATAGAGTATTCACAAGCATTTGAATTACAAATCCATCCTTAAAACGAAAGTTTACTGGAATGTTCTTTTCTCAACAGTCTAAATAATGGACATCTTGAAAGGCAGTCATATAAGATTTGGCTTTGGCTTAAACCCTTATATATGGAGCAGATCCAATGGCAAAATTAATTTTAGTCACCAGCCTCAAATAATATGAATACAAAATTGTTGAGAAAGGCACATTATCCAGCATATCACATCAGAAAAATTAGGTACGCCAAGCTACACCTAATTGACCACAATAACTTTCATATGAGTTACTTAATGCTAGCTACCTCACAAAGCCTTTCATAAACTCCTAGAAAAGTAGGAATAGAGAAGAGAAGATGCAATGAAGAAAGCAACCATACTTGTATCCTGAGGTTGTGTGCACAAGAATGATGCGCGACTTGTTTTCAATAATAGGTCGCAGCTGTCTTCTTTCTGCCTCCAAAAATAAGTGACGTTGAAACTGATCCTGAAACAGAAATAGAGACAAAAAATATAAATATAATAAAAACTTCTATACTAAAATCCAGCCTAAGCTTACGCACGTAGAAGTCAAATTTTTTTTTTTATTAATAAAAAGTTAAAGCCATATCAAATTTGTAAATACTTGCTAAAAAAGAATCCAAATAAAAATGAACAGGGAATGATTACAGACCTTTGTAAATCCTGGACTTGCAATTACAGCACAGCGAACCACGTTGAAATCTATATGTTTCAAGAAAGCCTAAAACAGAATGGTAGAATCCATTAAATTTGTAAACGCCCCTCTTACAATTTTTTTTTTTTATAAAGAAGAGATATTATAAAAGAGAAGAAAGAAAGATTATAGCAAAAGAGGAGGATAAGATATCCTCCTAAGCAAGGCACAAATAAGAAACACAGAAAAGACAAAGTCATGTATACAAAAAGGAGATATTTGGTACACGGGCATCCTCATCCAGAAATCTAGTGTTCCTGGATATCTTGGATTCTTGAGCAAGATGGCATGTTTGGTACATGGGTAAGAAATTATTATAGGCATCTCTCATTAACATGGGTAAGGAAGGGGCTGTTAGGCAGTGAATAAAGAAATGAGCAGCTGTTTCAAAGTTAGAGCCACACATAACACACAAATCAGGTTATAGAGCTTTGTGGGGATTCTGAATTTGCAGCATATCATTAGCATTAATTCTATAAATTTATATTGACAAAGAAATATTATAAGTCATTTAGTAAACCCCTTTTAAATTTTATTATATCACTAGTGAGAATAAATGCTATAAATAGGAAGTCCAAGTCCTTGGGTTGAATTTACCTGTAAAACATTCTCAAAGAACTTATTCAAAGCCTACAAAAGGGAGGAAGATGCTTTAGAATCATAACACTCGAGTTACTGAATTCATTCACAGACATATCTTGCAATAGAGTGAGAGAACATACTGACTCATAACCAGCAATAGCAGGCCCATGCTTGCGAGGAATTGAAGTTTCTATCCGTGAACGAGTAACAGTCATACTGTTATATCAGTCATAAAAAGATGAGTCATTTCATTGCAATAGCACGATTACATGTCAAAGGTTCGACTAGAATATCAATAAGAACAAATATTTAATACCCAGTATTTGTGTTCCCTCACAGAAATCAAACACACAGTCACCCACTTACCATCCTACTATAAAATGCTGACCGAGTAGTAGTCCAAATATCTTCTGTATACAGTACTGTTATAAGGATTGTATAAATGAAAGTTACTAGTACCTTCTACCAACAAGGAGGATATGGGCTAATCCTTCTTGCATCAAAACCACAGCTAGATCAGCACTTGCACCAGGATCTGAGAAATACGCATGGAATTTTTATTCACCATATTGATTACCGAGATTTACACCAACACTCATCTTACAAGCTGACCCAGCTGAGGATGGTACATAGCTGTATGACTTTGATTTTGCTTAGTAAATATGAATGTTATTCTATAAGAAGCATTAATTTCACTTTTCCGCCATTTGTCATACAATGCCCATTTAAATGGGTGCAGGATTTTTAAGATATATTGTTTTAATCATAAATGAATACACAGGCTGAAATTTGTACTATTAAAGAAATATCTTCAAATTAGCAGTTCCCGTAATTTACATGCACACAGATTACATTAACTCTAAATTCCCATAAGTATAAATGTTACTGAAAAATTGCCAGAATCAGAGAACATACCGGAGGCCTGCTGTAGTACCTCTAAAGCGAAAGAATCCCAAACATCCTACAAAAGGAAAAAAGTAATCTTCGGCAATTATAATTCTTCAAAAGAGGGGAAAATTTTATCACAAAGTGATTTTCTTAAACATTCATTCCCCCTCCCCAATGTTTGATTTTTATTTTTTTTGACAAGCATAATGATATATCCAAGCGAAAGATCTAGCATGTATGTATGTGAAGCAAATATATATAATAACATGAAAGAAACAGTAACTAACAGGAAGCATAATAGTTATTTAAGAGAAATACCTTTCTGAGCACAAAAGGTCGTTGTAGCTCTAGTTCTAAAGTATGGAATGCTCCTATCTGCAGTGAGTTATAAAGATGAGAAGTAGAATTTAGCAGCAATAGTTTAGTTAGGAGTTAAAATTGGGATGGCAGTTAAGTAAGTACCTTGACATATTCATTCTCTAAAATGTTCTTTCCGCGAACACGCAAAATAGAGCCTTCTTTGTCATAATCTGCAATCTGGAAAGAAAAAAGAGATAAAACAAAACTCAAAAAGTAACATGAAATCTGTAATGTTGTACCTCTTCAACTTTAATTTCCAATTTGAGCTTTCTCCGTTCTGCATCTCGTCCGCCAGAAGCTACTTCTCTAAGAACCTTCCTATTACGAGTAAGTAAAAAGACTATGAAAATGAGATTCTCCAAACAAAACACCGCAAGCATTGAGAATTGAGAAATAGTGTACGAGTAGGAAGTACCTGACAGTGACAGCCATGACAGAATCTCCTGGAGCTATCAAGTTAAAGGCATACCATAGATCATCCGAATCCACTGGCACCATCTACATATCATATCATCAATAAATTACTCTAAAACTACCAAAAATACAAATCAAACTATACTATATAGAATTATTAGAATTGGAATCGGAATCGCACCTTAACGCTGCCAGGTCCATTGCGTACGAGGTCTTTCCGAACGATCCTCATGCTACTGCTACTGTAACTGCAACCTTCTTCTCTAATCGAACGAAGCTATTGAAAGTTGAATTTAAAGTGAAACAAACAGGCAATAACATAGAGGAGGTTTCAGCTGCAACTGCCTCCAAACAAAAGCCTTCGCGGCCTATGAGTTGGGCCCAAGCCCATTTGCAAGTAAGATCCAATTAATAGTGGTCAACGACCAAAAATGAAAGGTACTTGGGCTTAGCCCAACATAATATAATAATAATAAATAATAATTTATACTATTTAGATAAAAAAAATTAGTTAATTTAGATATATATTTGAAAGAAAAGAAAATGCTGCATGCAAAAGAAAGCGAGGTGGTATTCTCGTTACCCTACAACTGTCAATCCTCTCTTTCTAGCACGTGTCATCAACAATCACGTATGAATGACGAATCACACACTCCTTCATTTCACCTCAATACATCAATCAATGAACTGACGAATCACACAGTAGCATATAGGCTCCTTCAAGTTTCAAGCTTATTAATCTTACATTCAGTTCAGGTAAAATTCTGATCCAGCTTCTTGTCTGTTTTCTTTCTCTCTCCCTGAATTTGAATTTGATTATTCTCTTTTCAAACAATTTCCAGTCTATTAACTTTGACAATTAGTGATGCTAACAGACATACATACATAGAGAAAGGCGTCTTTAATTTCAAGATATAATATAAGCAATGCATACTACTAGTACTATACCATACTACTAGTTTTGCTTGAACTTTCAATGGTGTATATATATTTATATAGGATGGAATTGAAAGAACCCGAAGATGAAGAGTGGAACTCGTTCGAACGTAAGGGTAATAACGGTGGCAAGGTAAGGTGGGTGTTCAACAGGGGACTCAGACTGGGAAAGCAGATCTTAGTGGCTGGTTTTGTAGCGTCTTCTGCCCCGCTGGTTCTTCCACCTCTTCTTGTTGCTTCTGCAATTGGCCTTGCTGTTTCCATGCCTTATGCCTTCTTCTTGGCTAGCCATGCATGCACCCAGAATTTAATGAGTAAGTTGCTCCCTACGCCTACTCCTCAGGATCAGGATCAGGATCCTCCGTTGCTTATTCAAGAAGAGGTGTGTTTTCAGCCAGATATTGATCACATACACACAGACAAACAGGAACAAGCCCTAGCAGATGAAACAAACAGAGATATTGAAATGGTTGATGATATGTACGGTGAGAAAATTATGACATCAGGGAATGACTATGGACAAGGGGTTGTGAAGAAAAAGGACGAGCCACAACTATCACATTCACAAGATGCTACTGATGTCATCCAAGACAATGACTCTAAGAAAGACAACAGTGATTATTTCGATGAGGAAGAGGGGAAAGCATCGCCACAAATGCATAATAATGTGAAACTTGAAGCTAAAATAGATGGTGGAATGGAAGGAGAAAGTAATGGGGAGCAACCAATGAATGGGGCCCATGGAGTTGTAATAACAATCGAGGGTCTTGATAAGATTGGCAATGAAATTGAAGAATTTAAGACACCCTTTGAGGTTACAACTGTTGCTTTAGAGGAATTCGGGGATCAGGCCATAGAGGGTGACATAGAGGAAGCAGAATTACAAAGAGAAACAAAGGAGCTGTTAGAAAAAATTAGAGATGAGGGTAGAGCTGAAAGTGAAGGAGAATATGTTAAAGGAATCCATGGAGGCATAAATATGGAGATAGACAAACATAGTAAAGGTGATGTGAGAAAGGAAGATTATCCGAAAGTATGTGAGGAGATGCTTCAGTCAAGAAATGCCGAAAATAAGGATACCATCTACAATGAAGTAGAATCAGCTGAACCTGTAAGAGTTATGTTAGAAGGAAAAGAGGTTGATAATACAAATGACTCACAGAAGCCAATGGCTGAACCTTCTGAACTGCTGGATGGAAGACGTTTCCTATATGAGACATGTCCGGCTGAACCAGTTGGAGATTTACTGATAGAAATGCAGGATTATAATATTTCAGTAGCTGAGGACTCATCTGAGGTTACCAGTGAAAAAACTGACATGCATATAATTGTTAAAGAGGAATCAAAGCCTCTACTAGATGGGCCTACTATACGGCAAGCAGGGAAATTAGATAATAACATTTCTGACTTTGTAAATCAGGAATCTCAGTTGCATGAATATAATGAAATTATGGACTTGTTGGATTCAGATGCTAGAGAAATTGCTGATGCAAGCGGGTTTGATTTATTTGATGAAAATATAGTAGACCCTGACGTGTACACATATACAATTGATTTGCATGAAGGTTAGGCCATAGAATATGTATGCCATTTCCATTATGTATTCCATTTACTGTTCCTTGATGGCTAATATTTGCTTTGAGCCCTGATAACTGAAATTAATTAATTTATATGCTTGCAGAATCTTCAAATGTTATGGTTGATGGGCATACAGATCCTATGGAGGTTCTTGTTTCGTCTGTAGAACACAAGTTTAGGCCATCCGAATCTTCCTCTGGAAAAGACATTATGTGCCCTTCTCATGAGGTCAAGGCCTAACTTTAGCGTATTTTCAAACAGTCTTCTTGTTACTAGATGATGAAATGAATATTCCAAACTGACTATTATTATCAATTCCTAGTGCACGGATATTGATTGACTGGGCAAACTTGGTCTTGCAAGTCTTGTGTAGGTCCATCAACATAATTCAGCAATAATAAATAATATGAAACTGAAGCTACAGAGTATAATAGAGAACATCTAAGTGCATTCAGAGCGTTTAACAAGTAAAATAATGCATTAGATCATGTGTATGATGTTGGGCGAAGTGCTGCCTATCATGACTTTGTCTCTGGAATTTGTTTGTCTGCAGATTACCATGTGAAATAGGATATTTAGATAAGGATAAAGCTTTACTCCCTCATATCTTGTCACTGTCAGGCTATTTACTCTAGCTTTTGCAGGTTGTATTGAATGAGGAGAGCATATGGAAACAGATTCATATCATCCGGAAGATAATAGGATATGAAGGTGCGACACAAGCATCATGCGCAGATGAATTAAAGGCTCTCTACATCTTCATTGGAGTTGAGCCCCCAACTTTTCTCAAGGAGAACTCCTACGACCCCGCTGAAATAAATGAAAAGCTCCACTTTCTCTTGTCCATAGTTGGAATTAAGTCGAATGTGGCTTAGAGTGTGGCACATCTGTATATTGTTTTCTACATATTTCAGTGTGTTTTTTTTCTCTCTGGATTTCCTTATGTTCAGAAATGAATGCAAGTTGCAGAGTATGACAGTGGATTTTGTTTTCCGTTTTACTGATGTATGAGTTTATGATGCTTATGAGTAGATTGATATGTGATTTATCCATAAATCTAAGATTTTTCATGATTGCATGGCGGTCAGATTACAGATCATTGTCTTGGCATCAATCGTGATTTAACATGCTCAATGATGATCGTGTTGGTGAAAAAATTGGCGAAATGGCAGGTTAGCAGTATTCAATGTTGACTATGTGCTCAGAAATAAACTATATATACTATATCAGCAAATTGGAAGGTTGTTGGTGATTCCATTGCCTTGAACCTCGAAAATCTGTATACAGGAACCAGAACTTACTAATCCTTTATTCTGTGTGTAAGAACTAAGAAATCAGATGGTGTAATATAAGCATCATATGCAAGTACTAATTGTTAATTTTATGAATTTATTAGCATATATATCTTAATCTTATTGGTAGAAAGAGAGTTGTGAAAGTAAAGTAGCACTTTTTTATTACATCATATGCAAGTACTAATTGTTAATTTTATGAATTTATTAGCATATATATCTTAATCTTATTGGTAGAAAGAGAGTTGTGAAAGTAAAGTAGCACTTTTTTTAGCCCTGCTAGCTTTATTACTCTATATAGCCCCAAGGGTAGAGGATGCTTGTGGAGAAGCTCTGAATCTTGCTTTATTGGATGTACTGGCCATGCTTCCTGATTAATGAATTTTCATTTTTCACGTCAATAAAGAGAGTTGTGCAAGAGTTTCACAAGTTCACTATAGGAAGCTAGTGTTTATTAAAAAGAGAACTGGATTTGGAGAAATATGTATAGTGTAATTTTTAGGTTGGGTTAGTAATGTCTTATATAATAAAATTGAATTTAAATTTAATTATTATCTTCCTAAAGGGAAATGTAATTTTTTTTAAGGATTCCCCTCTTATTATTATTAAGTGTCATCCACATATTATCCCACTAATATCTAATTTCAAATTTAAATTTTATTATCTTATAAAAAAATTAGCTTAATACAGTTTTCGTATTATTCTTTTAAAAAGATTGTAAATAAAATTTGCTTGAATTCATAGTTTACTTCTACTACAATTAATCACATGTTGTTCAAGATATTATATTTTATATTGTTAAATAAATTATTATATTAAATTTGTCTTATTATTATTTATTTGGCTGTGTTAATATTATCTTTGAATAACTATTATTTTTTTAGAAATATTTGAATAATAACTTTAATACTCTTTATTACTATTATAATCCCGTGGATTGTATCGGTGTAAAGCTAGTATAACAAACTAGAAAAAACAATATACGTACACATTTATTTCATTTAGAAACCATAGGTTTAGGGATTCGGATTGTCTCCGATTATGGAAGTGCTAATTTGAAAGATCTCAATCATTGATTTTTTATCTAACGGTCAAAATTTTTATTTTATATTTTAATATTTAAAATATTTATTAATTTTAAATTAATATTAACCATTGGATGAGAGATAACGGTGAGATTTACTCCAACAACTACTTTGGAGGTAAACTTTTCTTGGAGACAAACCGGATCCTAAGTTTAGAGGTTGATTCTACTATACACCTTGATTATTTAGGATGCAATATGCACCTTGTACTTTACCCGAAATTACAAATTTTGATTCTTGTTGAACAGTTTTAATTATTTAATTAAAAGCCCTTCAATGATCCATGTTTTAACCTCTTAAATTAATATTATGTTTGGATGATAAATAACGAGGGGAATGAAAAGAGAATGAGGGGAACGGAAATAACTTCCTTTGTTTGAGAATTTTAAAATACATAGGAACGAAACGGAATACATAGAGAATCATTTCTCCCCTCTTCCCCTCAAATGTCCAACTTTTGTTCCCTCCAAAATTGAGGAGAAATGGAAGGAACACATAGGTAATTCCGTTCCGTTCCGTTCCATTAATGAAACTTCCAAACAAAAAGAATTGAAACTATATTTCATTTCATTCCTACCTATTCCGTTTCATTCCATTAATAAAAAAATATCCAAACATAAGGTAAGTCTTATTTTTAACATCAGTTTTAAGACAAATTTCATGGCAGAATTTCAGACAACTGAGAACATCCCAAATTCCAGAAATCTCACTGCACTGCAAAGGAAATTGTGTAGATACTCACCCCCACCTCCGACGGCGACTGTCCCAGCTTCGATTTCGTCAGCCCAGTTAGACCTGCGCAGAGTGCCATGCTCAAACGCACCGTTTAACTTCCCAAATGGGTGCAACGGGGTACAGGGAACCAACTTGCCGGTACGATTCCGAAGTCAGTGATGACTCGATGACCCGTGACGTGATGTCATGCTCGAAACCAATGAAGTAAAAGAAGATGAGGGGAAAAATCCAGCATGAAGAGCCCAATTGGACACCAAGCTTGATTATCAAGACTTATTTTGTTCATTAAAGCTCATTCTATTTTTATATCATTATGCTTAAAAATTAATTCTATCTGTCTCAAATATTACAAACAATGAAATAAGAAAAATCTGAATTCGTAGTTATAATATTTATTAACTTACAGCATATATGCATATTTTTTGCATTAATTTATTATTGTCGTATATCGATCATTTTCACTTATACATATTTTTTTTTCATATTTGATCATAAGTTTACTTTGAAATTTAAAAAATTAATTATATTTATAATATTTGCTTAAGTATTTATTTAATTCTTTTTATACAATTTTAATTAAATATATCTATTATATATTTATGTATTTCGTTATAATAATCAACTTTTAGTTTGTTTATACTATATAAATAGAAATAAAATAAAGTGATCAACAAATATCCTCTAAGATTGACGTAATGATTAATGATATTATCGTTTATTTTATAGAATTTTTTATGATACTATTTTGTTACACTTATTGTCCATTTTATTATCTAATATTTATTTTCTAGCTTCGTCAAAGCCCTAAACAGAAAGTATGAAACGGGGTAAAAAGACCTCAACATGATCATCCTGAAGAAGAGATGTACAGCCATCAAGTGGTTCTTCCAAAATCTGCAACCATGTTGTCCCTCCCTGTAGGAGTGAGAAACTTGAACTTGCCAGGGTCTGTGTATAATCTCAGACTGGTTCACAGGACAACAACCCCTATTTACAAAGTCGATGGCAACCTTAGAATCACTTTCAACCTAAAGCTTCTGCACCCTGCTATCCCAAGCCGAACGAAGCCTGGTAAAAGAATAGGCCACAACTCAGAGGATAAGACATTGCCAGACCTCAAATTACGCGTAAAACCATAGATTCGAGAACCACTGCTATATATCTCGGAGAACATCCCTGCACGCAGCTCTATTGCCTCCCATCCTGACTCATAGCCTTCCACATTAAACTTCAACCAGACATTTTCAGGAATCTGTATTTATATTATAGTAAAATTACTATTTTTATCCGATTTATTATAATAAAAATCTTAATTAAATTATTAACAGACTAAAATTATAGATTCGTCATGGTAATTTAAGATTTAAAGTTTATATATTATATGTATCATATAGTCATCTTTATATAATTATATACAATTATAGAAGATTTTAGAATTTAATCATATAAAATACACTTTACATGTCAAAAAGAAAAAAGAAAGATATAGATTGCTTTTCGAAATAATATGATAGTTTAATGATGTCATTACTCATTCATTACTTCAAAACAATTCTATTATAAAAATATATATAATATAAATTGGTGTTTTCATTATTGTACCATCTCATTGTTATTTATTTATTTATTTTCCATAAAGTTTAAGGACAAAGTAACCAATCACATTTTAAGGTTAAAATATGCTCCCGAGTTTCAAGTAGTACTTGCCATCATTGTAATATTATTTAATTCAATCTAATACATATTCTACTTAGAAAATTGATGATTAATAATGATAAAAGTTATAAGTACAAAAGTTATAAGTAATATCCTTATAATTTTTTTAGTCCTAACATAAATAACTTATTTTTTATTGTAAGGAGATGAATTAATACAGAGCACGTAAACTAACTAAAATACCATACAATAAACAAAAGGTTTTAAGCAAAAAAGCATTTAGAAATTCAATTTAATGTTAAAAAACTGTATTAAAATTTATATGCTTTGCTAACTATAAAAATAGAGGAGGGATCAGCTTACACCAATGTAAGTCTTTTTTCTCTTACACTCATTTACAACCGTTGGTTCTACTTTCATCTAATGGTTGAGATTATTTCATTAAAGGTAACCATTAGATGAAAGTAGAATTAACGGTTGAAAAACGCAGTGTAAGAGAAAAAGACTTACTTGATATAAGTTGATCCATAAAAATATATATATATATATATATATATATATATATATATATATATATATTTTATATCTATATCTAGATCTATATCTATAATATACAATTGAAACTTTTTATTAAGAAAATTTATGTCACGTGTCACTTTCTAAGGCATTCTAATTCCTTTCAATTTTTCAAGACTTTATTCTAATAGTAAGATTTTTAAAAGTTTAAATTTGAAAAGTATAAATAGTTATAAACAAATAAAATAAAATAATAAATGATAATTCAATTTTATTGCAATCATGTAATAAATTTATAAAAATTAATAAAAGACAATTAACACTAATTAAAAGTCTTTTATAGCAAAGTTAATTGATTAACTGACTATTTACTTGATTGAAGATAACTGACCCCCAATCAATTGATTAATTGAATAGAAAGTTAATTCAATCTTTATTCTACAATTTCTTTTTCAAAATATATACTTTTTTGTTTTCTAAAATATCATTTATTCGATAGATGAATGACTAATCTTTTAAGTACGATTAAGTGCCTAAGCAGGGACCTCCCAATAGTATTTTTCATAATATTCTACAAATATTTAGTAAATATAATTGATTACATAGAAAATGATATTTAAAAAAAATTAGAGTGAAATAATCCGTTGGCATAAGCTTTTTTGAGTTTTTTTTCATGTAATATATAAATATATTTTGTGTTTTATTTTAGAGCTGTGCAATTGTTCATTTAACTATGGTGTCTTCTTTGGATATATTTGGAAGTAAGTCACTCCAAGTTTCAAATCATTTTTGTATACTACCATTTAGAACATGCTTCTTTTGATATATTTCTAGCTTGTATATTTTATTTTATCTCTTCCTCCTTTTCTAGCTATTCCCATATTGTGGATTTTAAATATGAGATATTATGACGTTCAAGATGTCAATTTCTATCCAGTCCCAAACAATAACAGCGAAAAATAAGGGTGTGATTAAGAGTCATTACCCTATTGAATAGAACTTTCAAGACTTGTCTAGAGTTCTCCCCATTTTATTTTTCATTATATATATACACATACTTATACATAAAGACCTTTGGTGCTTCATTTAAAAGTTGTATTTTTTTTTAATTATCTAAATATTTAGTAATATGTTATGCACGTAATTAGGTTGCTATTCAATCATAATATTCCAAAAGTGATAAAATTCATAAAAAAGTAATATGTCCATTGTTCTTTTCATTTTAATTTTGAATATTTATAGCCTACGATGTTAAAAATTTGACATGAAATCATATTGATATATACAATCACGAAAGGAAAACTTTATAAGAAAATTTAATAAAATTAATTGAAATGTAATTTATTAAGAAAAATCTTAATTAACTAGTTATGTGTGGGTGTGATTATTGACACTCTAATATACTTATTTACATTCTCACTTTTTAATTTTAATAAAAACTTAACTTTTAAAATAACTTTAAAAGAGAGGGTAAATTTTAAAAGTGCAATAAAAAATGTAAAATATGTGTAAAGACATATTAAAATGCCAATAGTCCCACCCATTATATATATTTAGAATAATTGTTTAATTAGAAAATAATTTTATAATATTTTTTATACACTAAAATTAATTGTCTTACTATTATGTTTATTTTTTCATATGACATATTCTTATTATTGATATCAATGCATTATAAATGAAGTATTAGTTTTTTAATCATATGGCAAGAAGAAATTTACAAATTAGCGATGAAAACATCCCTTGCTAATCCCTCGTAAACTTCTTCTGTGAGGGATTAGCGACGAATTAGTGAGGGATGTTTCCATTAATTTTTTTTACTCTCTAAGAAGTGACGGAATACATTCTATCGCTAAGCTGTCACTAAATACTTGTAGCGACGAGAATTTTCGTCGCTATTTCGTAACTAAGTTATCAATTTTTTTTTTATAAAAAAAATGGTGCTTGTATTCCCTCACAAATTAGCGAGGGAAAATTTTGTAGGTATTCTGTTGCTATTACATTGCTATAGTTCAAAAATTCGTACTAATTTTGGATATAGTCTACCAATTAATATCCCTCGCTATTCTCTCGTAAATCCCTCTCTAATGTTCGTAGCTATTCCTTCGCTAATATTTGTAGCTACTCCATCTCTAATCCCTCACTAATGTACATCGCTATTGCGTCGCAAATTTGTCACTAATGGTTGATTATCTTTCACTCTTTATTATGGTTTTCTCGTCATTCCCTCGCTAATCACTTGCAAATAAGTTTGATTGATTTTTTTTCAATCTAAAATATAAAAAAACTTAATTTTTAATATCCAAAATACACCTTTATAAAACCTCTCAATCAAAACAGAAACCTAGCAAATAAATTTGTGAAAAATAACAAAATTATTATACAAATAGCCCAAAATAAGTCTACTAATGGTTCAAAGTTATATGAATAGTTGGAAGTTATACAAATAGTTCATAAGATGTCTTGCAAAACAAGAATAAAAAGCATAGGTAATCACTCTAAGTTTGCTTCGTCATCATTATCAACTATAAGCAATGCTTTTACATTCAAATGAGCATAATTAATTTATTCATCACAATTTATTTGAAAATTAATTTTTTTATACATGATTATCTTGTCAATCTACATCACTCTTTACTAACATACACAAGGAAAAATATACATAACCATATATTTGAAAAAAAAAATACAACTGTCATGAGTAATATAATTGTTATATATACATATTCAACTTAATTTAAAGTAAATATCACCAAAGGTGAGTATTTGTTTGCACGATTTGCTCAAGAACTTGCATTGACCTTACAACTACATCATTAGCATTAACAACCTACAAAGTGATAGATAATAATATAAAAATTACCTAAATATCAATACAACTAAAAAAAATATAAAGAATGCAATGCCCTCAAATCACATAGCTAAATGGATAAATCAAATTTTGTGGATTTCTTTCTTTCTTAAGTAGTAAGTCAAAATAAGACTAAATAAAAAATAATATAATGTGCCTTGATCAACTTTATTCAGAAGATAGAAATTTAAGCTAATAGGTCCATTTGTCTTCTTTATGTTATGTGTAGGTTGCAATCAAAATTTAAAAAGTCATTTTCTATAGCAACATCCATAACATTAATTATTGTCTTTAGTTATTAATAAATTAGAAACTGGTAAAACTATTAAGCATTTCTTTATATGAGAATCAGACCTGAGTTCCAACAAGCTTGTTGTCCTAACTGAACCAGGTTGAACTTCCCCACTGAGCATAATCTTCTCCATTTTGGCTAGTCACATACTCAAGGTAAGAATCACCATCTAACGCAAGTATATCATAATCCAGACAGACAAAAGAAGTCCAAGTTCCTTCCAATAAACATTCTCCACAACAGAAACCTGCATGATAGTTTTAGATTCCATATGAAAGAATAGATAATGGATATGGAAGTAGTAATTGTCTCTTTTTTTCACCATTTTTTTTCTCAGATTGATTGGTCTCAGTAGGATTTTGGACTACTGTTTGAAGATCCTATGCTGCATCATCAGTCCTTTCAACATTTGATAAGACTAAAAATTATCATTACTTGTCTAGTAACCATTATCTCTATCGTCTAGTAACTAATAAAACAGATACAAAAAGCTAGAACAGAAATAATATCAAAACACTTACCACTTAACTGTGAATTCTTCCTAGCTTCCTAGAATTATTACATGGACACATTAAACCAAAGCATTAAAATGCAAACCTTCAAAGAAATTTAATATAAAGGATGAGCCAACATCTCAACCGAGTGAAGTAATTTACTTCCAGGTACTTTGCTTCTTTTTAATTGCCAGTTAAGAAAAGAATGCAAGTTAGAAAAATTTATTTTTTAAAACAATAGTAATGCTTTGAAAAAGGAGCAAGAGCAGCATAATATAAAATGAAACACATAAGAAATCCATTGATGCTCCAATCCACGTCCTTTTAGGATCATGATAACGTGCAACAATAAGATAATAAAAGCATCCAGCACAATGAACGGCAAAGAAGGTAACCTATAGAAATCACTCAAATAATTAGTTTATTGAACTGCATCAAAATCATTTATACATCCAAGTTTAGAAACTTACACAAATAAGCTTAGCACACCTAACCCAGAAATAGTTATAGTTTCTACCCTTCTCTAACCTAGTCAAAAACATATTTTTTTATTGTTATACGCTACATAACTAATAAACAAATATCCTTAGCATGTTACTGGAAAGCTCTCAATCTTATTGAGAAAATAAAGCACTAACTCTTCGAAGACACCAAAGCCAGAGCATTTTGAATAACCTGTAGGATTGGAGAGGTTGAGGTGATATCTTTCAAACAAGCTCTGAAGGAACGATAGAGATAACATCAAAGGCCAACCATGTTGTTTCATATTTCTGAGCAATTTGTTTTAGGTTATTGACCAACAAATAAGTAATTTTGTCAATGCAAGCCACAAAGAAAGTGAGAACTATATCCATGACAAACAACCTATTAACAACATTATCAGTAATGGAGAGTGGTGCTTGTGGTTTCTTACGGAATTCGAATTCGAATGGAGATACCCAAGTAGTGTAGACCACCAGAATAACAAGGAAAGTTTCCCATATCCCACAAAATCCAACAAATTTAATTAATAGCACTCGTCTAGTTTAGAAAGATGTAAATTTAGAATGCTACAATTATTTGTACATAAAGGGAAAAGAAAAGATAGATTTTTTTACACAAAACTTAAGTTGCAGTTACAAAACAAATAACAAAACAGGTATATGGAGTTTCCCTTGACACTTGTTAGTAGGGCTGCACAAGGGTCGGGTTCAAGGGAAAATAAAATCCAAACTAATCAATTAAGCTCAGGTTGAGTTGGGTCAGTTTCTTGAATTTTTTTTGAGTAATTCGAACCGAACCAACCCGACCTATAGACTGGTTGGATCGGGTTAGGTCATCGAGTTGGACCAAAAGTGGATTGCTCATGAAATGTGTTACAAGTGTATCATGTAGATACAAGATGAACTGATTAAGTGCATTCAAATTCGAACTTATTCTCCAGATCTATGCTGCCAGTCATGGCGTCGATGGTAACACACCAAATTCCCAACGGCATTGAGGAGCAGATCGAGGAATTGCCGTAGGTCATGCTCGCAGTCGCAATCGTGGTCGTCGCTCTGAAGGGATAACCATTGGTGAATTGGCCTGGGTGAATGAACGGTGATGGTTCGATGCCGAGTGAGGCTATTCAATCATCATTATTTGGGATCCATTGCATGGATTGAACAAATGTCTCTGTGTGCTTACCGTCGCAGCTCGTGCTCACTGTTCGACTGTCGCATGCGTGGTCGGTGGTCGGTGGTCGTCTCGCAGAGTCACAAGCATGGTCGCCTGCGAAGTCTTTGTGTTGGAGGAGATCTCTCTGTGCAGATCTCTTTGTGCCCCCAACATTCACGTCAAAGGAGGATGAGATCCTTATTCAGATCTGTGTCGCCATCTTGATCCCCAAATTGGTGTCGCCATTGTCTCCCCTAACCTGCACCGTCGTCGTGCTCCCCAAATCTATGTCACCGTCGTCATCTCCCTTGGCGTCCGCTACCGTCGTCCATAGGTTGCGAGTCCTACAAGTAGTGACTTCAGGAGCTGCACCTAATGTTGATTTTGGTTGTGACTCAATTGCCTACTCATGTAGTTCGTTTAGCACTTTGACTGCAACTGATGTTGCAAGTTGCAACCTTTCTCCTTTTGTTGAAGTTGTAATTGGGTGGTTGGGTTAGGTCATCATTATCGGACAAGAATTACACCAACAACCGGACCTCAAAAAAGAATCTTTTACATTTGGTGCTCTTCATATTTTCAAAACTCAGCCATCACTCTTCACTCTCCATTTCGCTAAATCACCAAAGGCTATCCCCCATGTTCGTTTTTCCTTTTGACTCTTGGCTTCGTTTTTGTGCGGTACATTTCTTTGATGCTTTACTGTAGTTGGTTTATGGAACCCGTCACCCGACCCAATAAGTGAACGGGTTATTTGGGTTCTACCCGAACTAACTCGACGACTCGAACCAACCCATATATTTTATATTGGGTTAGGTCAGCTCATCGGGTCAATCCAAACTCGTGTGCAGCTCTACTTTTCAGTGGTATCCAATCCAAATTCTTCTATTATATGTATAGCTACCACCAACCACTTGTTGCTTCTAACACAAGGAAACAAAGTCAAACTTTATTAGGCTGACTTGTGTCAGGTCGATGTTCATGGTTGTTATTTTGAAAACTCTAATTGAACAAGCCAAGATAATAATATAAAAATTACCTAAATATCAATACAACGATATAAAGAATGCTCAGAATTAGCTAAATGGATAAATCATTTTGTGGACTTCTTTTAAGTAGTAAGTCTAAGACTAAATAAAAAATCATTATGTGCCTTGATCAACTTTATTCAAAGATAGAAACCAAATTGAGGATTGGGGAATGACAACATAATGTATCTTTTTGAAAAGCTATGGTTTTTAGATGGGTTGGATAGATCCCAGTAGAAGAATAAATTTAGAAGTACAAAGTGATGAAACTCTGATTATTAAAAAAATAAAAAGAATGAAACACGTAATAGAGAATAAAAGAGAATGAATTTGCATCTTCTAGTAATCAGAAGGAATCATAAGAAAGAGATCTATATTGTCCATTTTTGGTTTCTGGACAGGAGAAAAGGGAAATGCAAGAATAAAACAACGAAACTTGTGAAAACAGCCAAATATTAGCACAAAAAACTAAAGAGGAGGATAGAAGATGGAAAAAAATGATTATGAATATAACATATATCAGTATTGATCAACAAGGAAGAAATGGTGTAACAATAATCTAATAAAATAATAGAAAAAAATAAAAAAAGAAGTGTAACAACTAATAATTAGCTTATCATAATTGTTATAGGCCTACATACTAATAAACAAATATCCTAGTACGTTATCGAAAATTTCTAAGGGAAAATAAAACAAATTCCTATATCCTTAAACATCTTACTGAGAACATCAAAGGCCAAAGCCATATTTCTAAAGTAACTGGGGTTGGAAAATGTATTACTTCCTTGTTTCCCCTTTGCTCTCTCAACAAGAAAAAAAAAGCTAAAAAATTTGAAATAATGGAAACTCAAATGGTGTAACTGAAGCTCTCACATGAGGAAGAAGCAAAGTGAATAGGATAATATTTGTTAAAAATAATAAAGTGAACATATAAAGAAGAAAATAAAGTGAGCCTTGAAATTGACACAAAACAATGAAATGGAGTGAAGAACAAGAACGAACCTGTAATGGCAATCATAGGGGGATATAATAAAGGGCCTAAGCTTGACTATGTGGCTACTTCTGGATCCAAGAGAAGGCAATATCTCGGTAAAGAGACTAACAGATCAATCAGATCATTACAGATGTGAAAAAAAATAAAATCAAAAGTAGAGAAGAGAAGAGAAGAGGGTTAGGGTTCATACTAGAAACAGAAGTAGAGAGATCTGTTAGGGTTCAGATTTGCTTTGTCTCATCGCCAGAGAAGCATCACTGAAGTCGATGTCAGCGGATTGGTGGTGACTAACGAGCGGTGGCACTAGAGCTAGTGGGCTTGGTTGTTGGAAAGTGGAAACAATCCTTTATAATGGAAGCAGATAAGATGAAAATGGAAAAAAAGGTGAAAATGAAGACATGTCGCTGGTCTTTTTAAAACAATAAAATTTCAAGTTTAAAACTTTACCATGATTTGTGAGGAATTTGCAAGGGAATTCCCTCGCTAATTCCCTCCCTATAAATGACTCAACTGGTACTTACATTAGCGAGAGACCATTCCCTCGCTAATATATTTAGCGAGGGGCTTTTGTTAGCGAAGAAAAATTTTTCTCGCTATTCACTAACTGTTTCCACCTTGAACTCATTAAACTTTGTTTTTAGAATTTAACGAAGGCTCAATTTCCCCTCGCTAATCTATCATAGCGAATTTCTTGTAGTGTATTTTCAATAATTATATAAATAAAAATTTTATTAATTATCTCACATACATAATTTTTTTTACTATATCTCACATAATATAAAATTCTTATTAATTATCTCGTGCATCATGCGGGTACAAAATGCTAGTTAAGGAAAAAAGTAAAATTATTCAATAAACGAGGGATCATTAAATGTATCCAACATTAACCATTTAGCATTGAAACTGACTTGTTTTAGTGCATATAAAAAATAAAAATTAAGTAAAAAAAATAGTCAATAGATGAGAGGTCAATTAATATAAAAAATATTAATAATTTTTTTATTTCAATTATAAAATAAAAATAGTGTTTTATATAAAATATTTATTATATCAAATATTAAATATATTTGTTAGTAAATTATTAAATGTTTTCTTTAATACCATTTCAACACTCAAAATAAAAAGATTAGATAGCCATAACTTTTTGCTAACTTTTTTGTTCAAATGAGTTAACATTGTTATTAGGATTTGTCTAACTAGTGTTCTAAGGGCTCGTTTGATATGAATAATACGATAAGACTTGATAGTATTAGGCTTAATAGTATAAGATTTGATAGTATAAGATCTGATAGTGTAAGACCTAATATGTAATGATTGAGGGATATCAGGGTATTTAAAGTTGAAATGAAAATGTCTTTATAGAAGCTTATATATCAAAACTCAATCAAGTCTAATCTCATTCTCCAAGATTTGATTAAGTTATCTATCATTTTAATATATAAGAGAAATTTAATGAATAATCTTATACAATACAATATTTACACTAAATAACTAATAATGTCATAATATATTGTATTAACTCATCTTATTAAATTTGATACAATATGTCAAACAAGTCCTAAGAACATTTGTTAAGGAATCAAGAAATGAAAAGTAAATAATACATTGAAAACTTAAAAAGTGTTACTTTTCATTTAAAACTTTTCATTTTTTATTCCTCAACAAGTGTCTACAACCACCATTTAAGTGGCCTTCACCACTTTGACTTCCTTAACAACCACCATTTAAGTTTGACATCGACTAAATCCTCTCAAATGTCAAATTTCACATAATGAATCTTTTGTTTTTTGTTTTTTTAAAAAAAATTGGGTATAAAAATGTTTAGGTTGAAGAGAAGTCATTTCAAGGCTAGACAAACCACCAACATTAGTAAAGAATTATAGTGAGATTTCATATCATTTACTAATAAAAGATTCTTAAATTTGAACCCAAATCGGACAATTATCATATAATTAAATTACATATCGCCTACTCTAATTTATTATATTTGAAAATCCAATTCTAAACTTTTCAACTTTACCATGCATATCAAAGCTTTGTCCTTTCACCAAAGTTTTGGGTTAGGCACATTTAAATAATACTTAACTCTTGTCTAGACATAATTTAGACAATTTGTATAGACTAATTCAATAATAGATTAGCACATCACTATGTTTTACATTAAAAATTACAAAATCTTACATAAATTTGTGTTAAATAATTATTTTATATTTAAACTAATGATATTTTTATTTGTTTAATCTACACAAATTATATAATTTGTCTATAAAAGAATTTCTCTAATAAAAGATGGATTTATCTACTTTTACACCGTACATGAGCTTTATCATTTTGTTTATATAATGGAAAATTTGAGGGAGGAAGACAGTGATGGAACTAGAAATTTTATGCAATAGAAGCAAAAGTAATACATAAGTATCAAGAAAATGTTTTAATAATTATATTTATGCATAAAAAATATATTAATATAAAATGATGAATGATCAATTTACATCTCTCACGCATGATGGAGGTATGGATTTTGAATCTTTGTGTTGGGTGAAAAGAATTTGAGAAATTTGAGAGAACTTGGCAACTTGTTATCATATGATCTTTGTCTAAAAATTTGGGAATAGCAGAAATTTTGTAAAGGGGTTGGGTTTGCTGTTACTGAAGGACAAGTGGTTAAAAAAGAAAAAAGAAACTTAGAGAAATCTGCAAGGCCACTTCCAAGTGCGGAAAAGTGTAAATATTAAGGTGGAATAAGACTTTTGTACTCGATATTCACTCTAAATTACGTGGGGTGCTGTTGGGAAATAATATTAAAATAGATTATACCTTTTATCATTATAAATTTACCAATTTATATTTACACATGAGGGTAAGAGATAGAGATATAAGGAGGTCAAAAAAACATATATCTATTATGGGTTAAAGAAAGGTTTCAAATTTAGATAAGAACATATGTCTTCACTCTTTTACATGTGAGTCCACTCCTTTCCATGTGAGTCCATTCCTAGAGAGAGGAGAGTTTTACAAAAAATTACTCTTTCAATCAATGTTTTAAAATTTAGACCAGAAATTAAACTAAGAAAATATTCCAGTTACAATTAAATCAATTATACCAGTGGTCAAAAAGAATAATATAATAATATAATAATTAAATTATTATATTATATATATTGACATTAATACAAATCTATGAGATATATATATATATATATATATATATACACACACACGTCACTTATAATATTATTAATTGTTTTTGTCATTGATATATATTAATTCAAATAATTAGATATTAAATTTTTTTAAGTAATTATATAATCAAATTTTAAATAAACTCGGTCTTTCTATATATATATATATTAAAAAACTTTATATTTTTTTCAATTTTCAATGATATTAAATTTTTTTCCATTTAATTCTCTCTCTTATTCTACCTACTCCTACACGTTTCTCACCTCCTGCAATTAGTAAATTTTTTTCTCTATTTTTCATCTCCTCACCAAGCATCACGTGTGTCATTGCAAAAATGAATAAATGATTTTAAGGTTAATCATACTCTTATTTGTTCATTTTAAAATCCACATCCCACCCTAACGAGGAAACTTTTGAAGATTGAAATTTATAAAATACGTTACTACTTACTTGGTGCTTAATAATTTATTGTCGATCTAAAAATGCCAGTTATTCTTTTAATTAAAGTAATACAGATCAAGCTTGAAAGTGTAAGGACGGGAGACATCCTTTGTCATCTATCAAATGTCTTTTAAACTCGTTGGCAACTATATGCTGTAAGAACATGAACACCAAAATAAAAAAATAAGTTGGCAAAACATATTCCTTGTTTATGTAATTTCACCCATAATTGTGAAAATTGGATTGGACTGGTCTGACTTATCAGACTGGAAAATTAGTAAACTATTTATTTACAAATTTGCTTAAAGAACATGATCATTTTTGGATCAAGTCTGATATTCAAGTTAAAATTGATGGATAATGTTACTCCAAAGTAAACTTAGTTATTTATTTAATAAGTAAAAATGTATCTATTATTAATTTAATTTAAAGTATATTATTATCTTAAACCATTAAATAATTTAACAATAGATACACTTTTATTTATTAATCATATAAATAAATTCACTTTAGATAAACTTTGTTTAAACTTGATAATCTAAATAAAAATAAGTTGTCAATTAAAAAAATAAATAAATAAATAGAGTTATTATGATTATTTAATAATTTTTTATTTGATTGATTTTTTAATTGAACCGTCAGATCTTCGAATTGGTGACTAATTGGATCAATCCCTAATTGGATCAATCCCTGATCCATTTTTACAACCATGATTTAAGTCAACCAAACCTTCTTTCATTGATACTAGCTGGATAATGTGAAGAGTTTTGTGAAACGGAGAAACACACGCAAAATTTACCAGTCTATGTGATTTTAAATACACTTTAGCTCTTTTCTATTTTTTAATTTAATTTTGATGTATTTTTAGTGTAAAATTTTTCACACTATCAATCAATCATATATTATTATATATATAAATTTTGAAATAATTATTATAAGAGTTAAATATTTTTTATAACACAATAATATATAATTAATTGTAAATGTAATTTTTTTATATTATTAGTGTATTCAAATTATTATTTTTTTCTGCTTTACTCATGCACAATAGTTAAAATAATATATATAGACACTTCAGATTTTGGATATACACATTTCAGGTTTACAGACTACAGTTAAGGCATTCTTCCTCAAGTAAATGTAGCGGCACAGGTAATACCTGATAGATCATAGGACATAAACAAAAAAGAAACAATTCCAACCACAAAAGCATTCACCAACTCAGAAAAAAAAAACAGAAACAATTATTCACCAACCCCAAACTATTTCAACCACAAAACATGGAAATGAACGAAGGAAGCTGGAACGGAAAAATTTAATTAATTAATTAATTAATACAAACCTCTTCAGTAAATTATGAATTTTACATTCGTGAATTTTTTAAAGAAGAATTCTGCTGATGAATAATTTGAAACCATTATTATTAGCTTATTTATTTACATTGAAATATTCTCAGTCCCATTGAAAACTTTTCCAGTAATCAAATCAGACTAGACGCATCTGAGGAGTGGGAATCAAACCAATTCTCTTTAATATCCTTTTAAGGTAAGTACAACTTTCAACTTTTGACCTTTTACCATCATTTTTATTTTATTCTCATTTTAAACCCTTCACACAATATGATTAAGATTGCAAATCTGAATTTTTGTACACATAAATGGAAAAAAATAAAGAAAAAGTGCAAAATGTTCATGTATATTTAAAAGAATAGGGGGTGGTTGAGCATGTACACGTAAGTTGATTCGGATACTACTTAATTATAATATTAAAAATATTACAAAGTATAATTTTAAAAGAAAACTTTTATTTTTTCAAATTAGGATGTTATAAACCCTGTTCAAACTAGGAAGTTATAAACCCTGCAATTAATTTTCACACATAATATATAGAGAAAATGTGGGGAGTCAAAATATAACACACAATTATGACTTTTCCAATTGTTTGACTTGGGGGAAGATTTTATATATATTATAAACAGATAGAGAGAGTAGGCATTGATCATGTGCCAGTAAATCTATTTTTATTGTGTCTTTGAAAGAAAATGTATCTGTTACAGTGTTTATCTGTTAAATTCTTTCGTTTAATATTCAAAGAGTTATATATGCTCAATTCTAATTTAAAAAAAGAATGAGAGTGTTTAGCACATGAACTCTAAAGAGATATGTTTAACAATTCAAAGAGTTAATAATTTGAAAATAGCAGTAATGTAATTATTTTACTATTTTATCATTTCTTTTTATATTCACATTTTAGGAAAAACCAAACTGTGACCAAATTAGGATAATTCGTTTTTATATTAGCATATTTAATTTATTTACTAAAAACTGCATGACTTACTTGCCATATTAGTTTAATATATACTTATATCCCTGTTATTCCATATATAACATTGGCACCAAAGAATAGTGAGGCAGTGAGCTTCCATTTTTCGCACACAAGGTTCTCTTATCCACCATCTCTCTTTTGCTAATTACCCGTGATTGTTTAGTAATGTAGACAGAGCTTTAACCCTCCGGTTGTGATCTTAACCTTTTCTTTAATTTCTTCTATGACAAACTACCAAATTCATGAACCCTGCTGTCTGTAATAATTTCATGGCATTATTGCCTCCATGTTCATCCATATGGTTAAGTTTTAGTATTCTTCTTAAAACTGATTTTTGTTTTCTTAATTAATTATGTGCAGGTAATCGAGACTTTCTCACTCAATTATATAGAAGATTTCTCCAACGATCTAAGGTCATAATATACTTTCAATTTTTTTTGGCTTTGAGTTGTGCTCTATATATTTTAGCTGACAAATTTATTTGACTCTCTCCACTACATAATAATAATAAAAAGTTGATATTGCACTGCAAATGAGAACCGATTTTCTCTTCTGCTGTCACGAGTTCCAAGGGAAAAGTCAGAATCAAATAAATATGGCTAATGGAGAGAGCAAACCCTTGCTTTATTTTAATTTTCTTTTTAGATATGAATTTTGTTTCCAATCCTGTGAGATCTCATGAATATTTTTCTTCATATTCAAATTAAAGCAGCGACAGTTCAATTCACAAAACTCAAAGATGAGTTATATCGGTAAATTACGTCTCCTTTTCAACATATTTATTCAATTTCTCATTTGTAAATTCAACTTTGCAGGTTAATATCCTTGTCAGCACAATCTTAGAGCTGATATAGATACACTAGCTTTAGATCTTATGATAAAGCTTATTCCGTTATATAAATTAGTTATTTTGCATGCCACTTTTTTCCTTGCTTAATTGCTTTTATTCACATTCTTTTTTAGGGAAAAAAACAAAAGAGCTAATGAGCTTGTAGCTCAATTTGGTACCAGCTCAAGTCTTTAATATTCATTTTGAAAGTGAGTATGAAATTCTCTATAATTCAACTCAAGAGGATTTCATTTATCTATAGTTGCTCAACATTTTCAATAAAAAGTGGACATATAAACAAGTGTTTGGTGAAAATGAGGTTTTAAAATTAGAACTTTCTTCCACCAAACTTTTAAAATATATAAATTTTTATAAAAATAAAATAAAATATCTCTGAAAAATATTTAAAATATTTTCAAGCAATATGTTAGAGTTGGCGGGGGTATCCCAAACTTTACTTTTCTCCTTTTTAGTTTAAGTAAGTTCACCCTAAATATCTTCACTTACCTACTGAGCAATTAACAGTCATTCCTCCCTATTCCACAAATTTGTTGGTCAGCAGCTTTTTCACTCCCAAATGCCAGCCTTCCGCATTCATATCCATGGTGTTAGTGATAATGGTGCCTGCTGCTGGGATTTTTCTCATTCATGGAAAGATTTATATTTGGAATTGTACAATCTGCTTTCTAATTGTTGACTGTGCATGGCTGTAGAGTAAGGCAATCGTGTAATGGTAACAACAAAACTAGGAGTAGTTAGTTCGTATTGATTTGTATTTAATGATCTAAAAATGACATGAAACTTCTAACCAGAAAGAACAACGCTCTTGCCAGTTTTGCACTGTTACTACTTATCGTGTATTCTCTAGCACCTACTAGTGTATTGAGTAACAACAAGAAAGCTACAAAAACACCATAATTATCTTTTTGTGGCTTCTCCCTCCTCTAACAAAAAACAAAGTTCCGCCACTATTGTAACATTCCATTAGAGCGTAATTGTTCTATTATCCTCAAACACCATTACATACTGTTAGCATATATTTTATAATTATTTTTTAAAAAAAATTGTGTAAATACAAATAAAATATATTATAAATATATGATAAATATTCTATTTTGTTTCAATGGATGTTTGTGCACAATATGACTGTGACATTGCTTGTATTAATTAAGTATTTAGATTTAATGAGTTATGTTTGAATTTATAACTCAATTTTTTTTACATATATTTAGTTTAAAAATAATGTAATTAGATAAAAAAGAATCAAATGTTAAAATATATTAAATTAAAACATTATTGTTATTATTAGTTTATATATATATCAAGGTAGCTTATTAAGTTGATAACCAATCGAGTCACAATTAATCTTATAAGCTAGCTTGGTTTATTACCCGCCCTACCTCTAGCCTTTGCATAAACTTCAAGGCTAGCTAGTAGTGTTGGGTCGAGGAGAGAAAAGCTTACTGGTTATAGGGAACATAATTTGTTCTATTTATTTAAATTGCTTGTGTTACTTGCTCGGATGAACATGTGGAAATGTTGAGAACGGGTAACAAAATGAGAAAAAATACTTGACTGCTCCGATGTCTCACCCCATACTTTTTTCTTTCACAATGATTATATGAGTATAATTAACAAGATTGATTTTCTCACATGTTAAAAATATAATCAGCTTGATATTGTGGAGTGAAACTAAGTATTTATTTATTTATTTATGATATGATTTTCTGTGCATGTTTTATTGAATTTTCAGCTGCTTCCTGAGTTCATTATGTCAAACAAAGGAACTAATGCGCGTGAGGTATTGCCTTGTTAAATATGTGTTTGATTTAAAAAACCTTGGATGCATGGATGAATTATTTTGACTTTAGAGTTGTTTGTTTATGTTTATAGTAAGTAATTATATATTACAATAATTTCAAGAAATATTCACAGAGTATGTATGTATGTATAACCTTTTGCAAGTTGACAGATTGATGGTTGTGGACACTAATTAGCATCAATAGTTCATTACCTTTAAATTAAGCCCGAGAACCTTGTAATAATATTTATCGTTTTTTGGACAATATTGATCTTTTGCCGTCAAGAAAAAGAAAACGTAAAGAACAAAATGATACAATCCAAAAGAAAAAAAATAACAGAAAAAAAAATAATATAAGCTTAAGAGCTGGAAGACTGGAAGTTCTACATGTATGCAGTAGTCAATATATATTTAGCTTTCATGAAATTTTGGCTTGAATGTATATCTAATTAACTTCTCGGCTACCTTTCTTTTACAACTGGGTTTTTGTCCTCTTATTATGTGTTTTCACCTCCAGCGTCAGCTGCATGGAAGAAGAAACTTTGGTATGAGGGCACAGGTGAGATGAAATTAGATGTATCATATATATATGCATTGGTTCATTCATATATGAAATATGCATACACATGAAATTAAATCGTAAATATTTTGTTTTGATAGGAGCTGCGGGTGGAACAAGGACCAGCAACTGGAAGATCAATCTCCCCACTTTCCTTAGATGGAATTGGTGGTTTTGGCCTAGAGGAAGTAATCTCGAACCCTATTCAACCTACTGCATCTTTTGCTAAAAGGTATTGATATCATATAACAATTTATATTTATTAGTTGATCAATGTGCAAGCTTTGAGGCTAGATCTAATTTATAAAAATGGTAGGCCGCAATCTATATTTGAAATTGATTCTGGGGACTCTCTGGTTGTTACTAACCCTCTACTCCAACAACAAGAAGGACCTTCAGCAACAGCATTACCGCAGATCTTCCCTTCATTTGGTGTATGTTGCTCCTAGTATTATTATACCTATATAAACAAATAATTACACATACACACACATATATATAGCTCTGATGATATAAATGCATGTTAATAGTTTATTTTATAATTTATATCTATATGGATGCCTTTCAATTAAAACATGCAGGGGGAATTAGAGAAAGCTTTCCAGGTTCCTACTCCTAAGCAGGAGCCGATTTTTTACCAGAGCTCTCAAAATGCTCACCACCCTGAACAGTTGTATCAGTAAGTTCCAGCTTCTTTAGAATTAACACAAGTTTATAGGGTTGCTACGTTAATTTGTTTAACAAATTTATTTATTATAAATTTATGATCGGGAAACAATGAGAATATAATTTAATTAATTAGCTTTATTGATACACATATATATATAGTATTTATGTCAAATTAAATTCAGGTTCGGGAATATGGAGGTGGGACCAAAGTCACCAAACTATGGGGGTTCATTTGCTGTTGCTCCACCAGCTGGACAAGGCACTGTGACTAGTTTGGGCAGTAGTAATTACCATCTGCCAACATCAAACTTGACACCACAATTGGGCATAGAATCTTCTAATCGAGGTTCTTTTCCTGTTGCTCCAACTGCTGCACAAGGCACTGTGACTAGTTTAGGCAGTGGTAATTACCATTTGCCAACATCAAACTTGGCACCACAGTTGTGCAAGGAATCTGCTTATGGAGGTTCATTTCCTGTTACTCCACCTGCTGCACAAGGCAATGTGACTAGTTTGGGCAGTGGTAATTACCAATTGCCAACATCAAACTTGACACCACAGTTGTGCCAGGAATCTTCTTATGGAGGTTCGTTTCCTGTTACTCCACCTGCTGCACAAGGCACTATGACTAGTTTGGGCAGTGGTAATTACCATTTGCCAATATTAAACTTGACACCACAGATGTGCATAGAATCATCTTATGGAGGTTCATTTCCTGTTGCTCCACCTGCTGCGCAAGGCACTATGACTAGTTTGGGCAGTGGTAATTACCATCTGCCAACATCAAATTTGACACCACAGCTGAGCATTGAATCTTCTTCAAGTGTTCAACTGCCCCCTATTCAGCAATCATATCAACAAGTACGTATGAAATGAATCATATCCTAAGCTAAGCTGGCTATGGCATCCTACTGTTTTTTTAAATTAAAACTCGAGAAAACTTGTTTCTTTCTTCTCATGATATCTTATTTTAATAACCAATCATCCTCAAAGTTTAAGTTATTAAAGTAAAGTTTATATATTTCTAACACGTCTTCTTATGTAAGATCTCTTTTAAGTTTGAAGTGTCGAAGCACATGTTTATTTATCTCTATCTTATACTGAAATTTAATTTTTTATTAGAAAAATATTAGGCTAACAAAGATTAAATTTTTAATTACTTAATCATAAAAATTCTGGTATCATATTGAATTAACTCTTTTAAAAATTTAAGTTATTAAGTAAAATCTCATAAATAATTTTATTATATCTTTAACATTTCATTCACAGTTTAATTCACTATTGTTTGTCATTTAGAATCCACTTGGCGCTACAATTGGTGCACCATCACCGTCCTTTCCTATGACACAGTGGGCCAATAATCCCAATTTGCAGCAGTCAAATTCTCAGTTATCCGCTGGCCTGGGGTAGTTAAAATAAGTGTTCATTTTATTATATTTAGCATTTGTTTTTCCAATAGGAATCATGGATCCAGACTAACTAATAACTGTTAACCTTTAAATTAGCAATATATATTTTGAAGTTAATCAGTAGTAACTCTTCATTATGTACTTTAAAAAGGCCGACCCAGGAGATGATACAGTCCCAAGGATTGAGTAGCTTTTATCCTGGTGCAATGTCTTCCAATAATCAAAATCAATTCCCAAACACTGAACAGGTATGACATTTTTTTTCCCGTTTTTCAAGTTAAAAAGATTGTCTTTAATTCAACGTCTTGATTTCTATGAAAGCCGATGTTCAGCAACGCGTACTCAACTGCATATAACAGTAAGTTTGAAGGTGGAGTAAATTACTTTCCCTTCATTAATATTTTGTGTTAGTTACACATACCTTTAAGCTATTAAATATTTTATATAAAATATTTTTAAATATTACAACCAATTTTGAAATATTAAGATTTAACCGATTCAATAACTGAATTTTAGTTTATAGATGTTATATAATCAAACTTTATTCCTATTCTTGTATATTCTTTCATGTTAAGAGAAATGTAAGAAAATTTTTGATTTGGTATAATAAAGTGAAAGATCATTTTGATGCCCTAATGATTTGAATTGAAGGCTCAACATCAAATGAATGTGTTTTTTTTTTCCTTTTTTTTAACATATATGATTAAATAAGGTAAGGATAAAAGTGATATTTGATCCTAAAATATTCATAAATTAACGTTTTGGTTATCAATTTTTTAGACTTGATAATTATATATAGCGTTCGTTACATAGATTTCTGTGTAAGCTTTTATAATATAAGGAAATTCTGCGTAACA
Organism: Ormosia semicastrata; assembly: GCA_029884595.1. Taxonomy (NCBI): domain Eukaryota; kingdom Viridiplantae; phylum Streptophyta; class Magnoliopsida; order Fabales; family Fabaceae; genus Ormosia; species Ormosia semicastrata. Next base: position 43,701,216 of record JAQQTO010000059.1, read on the forward strand.
AACTCAAAATATAAGGGAGAATAAAAAGACTAATTTATTATATAAACACATTAGTGCTTTGCTTGCTTTATGATTATATATGACTCCCATGGATTCATACGATAAATATTTTATATATATAATTAGAAGTATTGCCCCACTCACACATATCACAAAATTTATGGCAACTAAGTAAGTTGTTGTAAATAAATTTTGTTATTTTTTATAGTAATCTTTGTAATGTGAAGTCATCGATCATGAGTAAATGAACAGTTAATAACAACTTAAGTTTTTAAAAATTATTCAAATAAAGAAAAACAACAAATTTTTGTAGTGAAATCAGGATCGAACATATATGTGCATGTCGTTCACCTCTAAACCATCTTCATTCATATCTTCATGCAGTTGAATTATTGAAAAACTACAGTAAGTGCTTCTGCTGTTTTTTTGTTTCCTTTTAACTTTGCCTTTTCTATTTTATTCTCTGCAGAAAGGATTCTTGGGCATTCAAACTACTCCTAATGAGCATGAAATGGGAGACTCATCATCATCAAGGAATGTTAAGGTACGTATTTAGTGGCAGTCATTTTTATATTGATCTTGTATACTTCAAATTAAGTAATAACTTTTCACCCTTAATTTCTTTGAATATAGATGAAAATGGGTTTATCAGACAACAGCCAACAACAATCGGCAGCGCTTCAAGTGGGTAGCTTGCTTGATCCACCTGCTCAAGGCAGCGAAAACCCGCCCCCACCGCCAAGGTAGAGTGATCGTAATTATAATAACATGGACACATTTTGATGTTTTCAATGTAATAAGGGCTATTACTATTACGTTTTCTAACCCTATATATTGCTTTCCGTCTGATATACAAAATGAACCTGACGTCAATTTAGGCCTATACAAAACTCAATTTATGATCCAATGTTTGAGGCATTGGGCTTTCCTGTGGATCCCCATTTGAGGATGTTTCTTGCCGCCAAGCGTAAGAAAGGTATGTTTTGATTCTAATTTCATATATATATATATATATATATATATATGTGTGTGTGCGCGCGACATATATACATATAAAAAGAGTAATTTATTATGATAAGTGAAAAGAATAAATCATATCTTATATGAATTATTAAAATTAATATTTTTACATGATTATTTAAAAAAATTACATAATTTTATATTTTAATATTAACTAAATATGCATGATCTAATAGTTAAGAATTATTTCTCTCATATAATAAGATATTCTTTTTACTTGATATATGCTACAAGTACATACATATTTTTATATATTATATATATATATATATATATATATATATATATATATTTATAGACTGTTATAGTATATTGAAGTGCAAAGCCTTCCTTACTCGATCTGTGTCTTATATATATATTTTCATATGAGCAGGTAACCCGTAGGATTCGCGTTGATGGAGTGCAATGACTCCCTCTTCGTAGGAGAGCTGCCAAATACCATATATGAGCCGTGAAAAAATAAATAATTTGGAGAACTTGCGGAGATTTCAATAAGAGCTTTAATTTCCAAGGTGGCACGTTGGCCATCAACTTTGTATTTTGGTACTCTGTACATTCAGATATTTCTCTTGGTATTAAAACTTGTAGACCTGTTTCGTGGTTTGCTTTTGCTGGATTATTAAATATCTATTTAGAAACTTAATCTGTCAATTTGCTCATTTTATCAATCCCATCATCGCGGGTGGGTTTAGATTGTTTACTGTCTTGTGAATTTTAATTTTAGTTTTTATATAGTGCATCAAAAGAGAAAATGTAGAGGGGGATGAAGTGCTAGTCTTATATGGATCACTTCTCTCGAAAATATGCTGATGCTTCTATGAGAGAGATAGTTGACAAGAGCCTCATTTTTTGGAGAATATATATTTGGTGAATATTTTAGTGATTGAGACATAAGTTCAAGGGCTTCAAGTATGGGAGATATTACTGTTCAAACCCTACCACTATCGGCTGTTATGCTCAACGTATCAAAGCCAAATTGAATGGATGAGATTGAGTGCAGAGAGGTTTTTAAGGGACTCATGTTTGTCAGCTGGAAAGAAGGATGGATGATTTGGGAGTTTTAGAAGTAAAGAATTCACTAGTATAGTTTCCAGAGTCTCCTAGCATGTTAGGATTTTCCAAAACGACTGAATATGTGAATTCCAGATTGGATAGAAAATTAAGAACAGATGCGACATATGGTTGAGTAATTTTATTTTATTTTATTTTTTTACCAGATATCCACATTGAGACTAATTCTCGAACTCATTTTGGCCCTCACCTTAGTAGTTTAAATCACTACTCCTAAATCCTATTCTTTGTCCGGTGAAGATGGTCTAATATTCTATGTAGAAAGAGTCCAAAACAAAAATATTTGTAGATAAAAGATCTCAAAATCTCTAACTCCTTTCATCACCACTCGTGTAATTTAGATCTCCAAGAAGAGATTTTTAAATTCTCTCAAAGTAAGAGAAATCTTTTAGAATGTGTTTGAAATGTAAAAAAAATAAGAAATGATTTAATTTGTAAATCAAATTTAATTAAATCTTATATTTAGAATATTAAAAAATAAAAAATAATTTAATTTTTAAAATCACATGTATTTTATTTTTTTATTTTAAAAATTTTATTAAATTTGATAGAATTTATTAAAATTTGATTTGATTTAAAATAAATAAATTATTTTATCTTCAGTAACAATCTCTAATAAAGATTAAAATATAAAATAATAAAATCAAATTAAATTAAATTAAATTTTTTTAATAAATTTTAAATATAAAATTTAATTTTTAAATCAAATCAATTTAATTCAATTCAAATCAAATTAATTCATTTTTTATTTTTATTTATTTTAAATATAATATTAATATATATTATTAAATATATGACAAATTAATTATAATATTAAAAATATAATTAAAGTAATAAATAATAATAATTTAAAAAATAATGTGATATACATTCAATATTACATAAAGAAATCTTCCTACGTACTCCATAATCACCTAATTCTTCCAGGACAGGTAATATAATCCGACTTTCGCAACATAACACTATACGATGAAACAAAGCTACAAGCACTAACTAATTTATTATGAGTTGTTGGCGGGCATTATCACTTATCATTCTTAAAGATTCCTAAAATGAATATAGTATATACAAGTCTTTCCTTAATAGAAAGTAGTCAAAAGGTTCATTGCATTTGGACTATACTACAAAAAAGCTACTTTTAGTACCACTACCTTGTCCCGAAGTGTAGATTTATTTCCATCTGATAAAGTAATTTTGCATTTACAAAAAAAAAAAAAGTAATTTGCATTATTTTAATATTTTAAAAATTAGAAAAGAATAATAATATTTTATTACAAAAAGTATTTGAGGGTGGATTTACATAATATATACTAGCGTATTGAGATAAGACAGAAAATTAATATTAACGAGTATGGATAGTTGAATATTAACACGGCCTTAAGTAAAATGGAGAACAGTATCGGCGGTTTTCTTGCAAGTACTTACTAGATAATTTAAAGTGACTAAACATATGAACTTTTTTGTATGTAAAACATATTAATTTTATTTTTAGCACAAGTATAATAAAACATATGAATCTACTGTACATGCATGGTATAGTTACAAATTATAATATTTAATATATATTTAGTGTATAATTTGAGCTTACACTATCTATTCTAATAATACAGCTATTTTATTAAAAAAACTGTAAAACTTATAATTTTAGAGAAACTATAATGGAAGACACAAATAAAACAAATACTCTTTACGTGAAGACTTTTTTATTTCCCCCTTAAGCCATAACATAAGATTCTAGGAGGCAAATTTGGTCATAAAAAAAAAAGAAAAATTTTGTGAAACAAAAATTTGTGAATTTTAGGCAATATAACAAGAGAAACTTGAAGAGCAGTTTGACAAAACAAGAGAATTTTGATTTTCAAAATATGTTGACTTAATAAACATGTACCCACTACCCAACCTTAAGAAGAATAATATAAGTTGAAGAATCTTTAAACTATTATTGTAGTAATTATATAGTTCTCTATGATAACATTAATCAATTCAACCATGTGGATGTTGTGGTAGTGAAAATTCCACTTATCTTCATGTGTTAATTAATTGGTGTGCAGATGCCATTTCTACTTCATGGAGTGGGTTCACATGTCATTCCCTGATATACATGTTGAAAAGTTAAGGTGGGTTCTAATATTGCAAAAAGGTCGTTTTATTAACAGTCACTGTCAGAGTCAACGAAGATTTTGCTTTTGCTTTGTTTTTTTTTTTTTTCATTCTATGTTTTCTTGCTTTTTTTTTTTTTTTTTTTAAAATTTTTGACTAGTATCAGTGGCGAAACTTTACCTGAAATATGGGCGGCGGGGGGGGGGCGTGGAGGGGGTTTGCTTTTGCTCTGTATTTTTTTTATTTTGTATGCTTTCTTGCTTTTTTCTTTTTTGACTGGAATAAGTGGCAAAAGTTGACTCCAAATATTGGGATAAACATATTAAATGAATAATATCTAATATAGTTATATGCAAATTAAAAGTTTTATGTGGCATATTTTAAGTAAGTTACTTAAGTAAAAATAACTAAATAAATAAAAATGAGATAAAATAGTTAGAAATTACCTCTACTTAGAGTAGTGCTTTTTGTTCCTTTAAGACGTTAAAATCATAAATAATTGAATAACTAAAAAAACAAAAATAAGATAAAGTAATTAGAGATTATCTCTATTCACCGTAGTACGTTTTATTCTTTTAAGACGTTAAAATCATTAATAATTAAACTTAATGTGAAGTTTTTGATTATTTTTCTTTCAATATAAATCAATAAATTACCAGTGATAAATTCATATTCAATCTTGTTAGTTGTTACGCGAAAATACTCATTCTAGTTGACCTATTAACAAAACTAAGTTTGGCTATTGGCAGGAATGTAAATGGATAAAAACTAAAAAGTTTTACTACAAAACTTATATAACATATTGGATGGAAAAAAACTTTATTGCTCCGTGTTAAGTTTGGCTACAGGCAGGAATATAAATAAGTTTAGCTATTCATAAATTATTTGAACTTAACTTATTAAATATTTAATTAAGTTTATTTATTTAACTAAACAAATAAGTTTAAACTTAAACTTAGATTTAATTATATAAATTAATTAAACTCAAATTTTATAAATTTGACATTAAAAGTTTGTGAATAATCTGTATATATGTGTGTATGTATATGTATTACTTATTCATTCTTGTACATATAATAAAAATTAAATGAAATAAATGTAACTTAAGATAAGAAAAAGTTTAAAAATAATAATAATAATAATAATAATTTATTTGTTGTTATTACTCACTAAAAGCTTTTATAAGAATGTTATGAATTTTTCTTAATGGATTTTGAATAAAAAAAGCTTTTATTTCTATTTTTAATTTTTTACTCTATATTTTAGTATAAAGATATTTATTAAATATTAAATTAATAAATTTAATTATTTTAAAGAAATTTGACAAAAAAATAATGAAATTATAAATGAGTCAAATTCAAACTTTATATTTTTTAAATATGTCTAAGTTCAAATTTTAAATTTGACTCATTTAAATAAATGAGTCAAGCTTTGAGTAATTTTTTTTTTCATTAGCCAAACTTGAATTTTAAATATTCAATTTTACTCAATTGGTTTACACCTCTAGCCAAAGCCCATAGGTCCTATTTTTTTTTTTCCCCTGGAACGGTAGCTAATTATTATATATGTATACCTAGGTTCTTAAAAAATATGTTTATTTTGGGGGGCAGCTGCCCTTAAGATCTTCCGCCCCTCTGGGAAGTACCAAACCTAGAGAGGTTGCATTTGACATTCAGAAATTGCAAAGACTACTGGACCGAGAAGCTCTACAATATTATGGTGTGTAGGGAAAGAGTACCAAATCTATTCATCCTTTGTCGGCCATCACATAGCCTAACAAATGAAGAGGCTCTCTTCCTCTACGATGAACTTGTCACCCAGAGAAAGTGGGAATTTTGAATATATTAGGACAAGATTGGATAATGATTGAAATTTCAAATATTTTTATGCTTTTAAGTAGTGGAAATATTAAGAATGACATAATTTGAATTGATGATCTTTGATTAAAGTTTTAAGAAGACTACTGTGATTAAGGAAAAATAATCTAAACTTTACAAACTTGACTTATCAAGAACTTCACCAGAAAATGAAATTGAAAGAGAAGGTTTTTGATAGAAGTTTTTGATTTTTTGAAGTTAAGAATTTACATGCACTTTAACAATTGCAAGATTGGTTCGATTATAGCTTCTGCATGGATACACATATACATGCTTGCAACTACTTGACCTTTTTTTTTTTTTAACTTCAACAAAATATCCTTCACTTGGCCACCAATTATCAATAGAATATGTTAATCCTCTTTACCATTATCATTTTGACTAGTTGCCACTATTAAGCCAGGGCATCCCACTCTATGTGGTATGTTGTACCTTAGTCATTATGGGAATTGGGAAGTGTCATTCTTTTTGTGATTGTTCCTTAACAATTGCTGACCTTTTATGAATTTTCTAGTGCTTCAGTTTTCTTTACTTCTTAGAGGAAAAGTAGTAAACACCTCTAATAGAACATTGTGCATAATTTGCATGTGCAAGTGTTCCTTGGTATCTTGTATATGTTGTGCCATCATATGATGATGCAGATGGAGAGGAATGCATTTGCATTGTTTGTGATACTGATATTTACCCTTTCAACTACTCCGTTCATTTGTCCATCTGAAGGGCTCAATGCGGAGGGTAAATACCTTCTGGACATTAAAGGGAGATTGTTTGACAAATACAAACACCTGGACAATTGGAATTCAAGTGATTCCTCACCTTGTGGGTGGAAGGGTGTCTACTGCTGCACTGGCAGCAATCCAGTGGTCGAGTCTCTTGACTTGCATTCAATGAATCTTTCTGGATCTTTGGCTCCCAGCATTGGTGGTTTGGTTCACTTGTATCATCTTAATCTGTCTCAAAATGCTTTGTCTGGGATTATACCTAAAGAAATTGGAAACTGTTCAAATTTGCAGGTTCTTGGTCTCAACAACAATCTGTTTGAAGGCCAAATTCCTATTGAAATAGGTAGGCTTTCAAATTTAACAGAACTGTATCTTTACAACAACCGACTGTCTGGGCCTTTTCCAGTGGAAATTGGTAACCTTTCTTCACTCTCAATACTTATTGCATACACCAATAATCTCAGTGGACCTTTGCCACGTTCTATTGGGAAACTTAAAAGATTGATACGTTTCCGAGCTGGGCAGAATATGATATCAGGAAGTCTACCCGAAGAGATAGGTGGATGTCAGAGCTTGGAGTATCTTGGTTTAGTTCAAAATCAGATAACTGGTGAAATTCCAAATGGACTTGGACTGCTCAAGAACATACAATATCTGGTCCTTTGGGAAAATAATCTTTTTGGGGCCATACCGAAAGAGCTTGGAAACTGTACAAATTTGGAGGTTCTTGCTCTTTATCAGAATAATCTTGTGGGAGCAATCCCCAAGGAGCTGGGAAACCTTGTGCTCCTAAAGAGGTTATACCTTTACTGGAATGAGTTGACAGGAGAAATTCCAAGAGAGATTGGGAACCTTTCTCTTGCAACAGAGATTGATTTTTCAGAGAATCTGCTGACAGGAGAGATACCAGTTGAGTTGGTTAAAATAAGAGGGCTGCATTTGCTTCATCTGTTCCAGAACATGGTAACTGGTGTCATCCCAAATGAGCTCACCAGCATGAAAAACCTGACTGTGTTAGATCTCTCTATTAATTATCTCACAGGTACTATTCCTGTTGGATTTCAGGACTTGACCAGCTTGACCATCCCACAACTCTTCAAAAACTCACTAAGTGGTACCATTCCTCAGGCACTGGGAGCAAATAGTCCACTCTGGGTGCTTGATTTATCATACAACTACTTGGTGGGAAGAATACCAGTCCATCTTTGGCAAAATTCTAACTTGATGCTGTTGAACTTAGGATCAAACAAGCTCACAGGAAATATCCCTTATGGAATCATAAGCTGCAAGTCCTTGGTGCAACTTCGTCTCTCTGGTAACAACTTTAGAGGCAGGTTTCCTTCTAATTTGTGCAAACTTGTAAATCTTTATGCAGTGGAGTTGGATCAGAATGACTTCACCGGCCCTATTCCTCCACAAATTGGTAACTGCAAAAATTTGCAAATACTGCACCTTTCTAACAATCATTTTCTGTCTGAATTACCAAAAGAAATTGGCAACCTCTCACAGTTGGTCAACTTTAATGTCTCATCAAATTATCTATCTGGTAGAGTGCCTTTGGAACTCTTCAATTGCAGGAAGCTCCAACGACTTGATCTCAGCCATAACAACTTTGTAGGTGCTTTACCAGGTGAGATAGGAGTTCTTTCACAATTGGAGCTTCTCAGGCTCTCAGATAATAACTTTTCTGGTAATATTCCCGTGGCAGTGGGAAAACTCTTTCGACTGATTGAGTTACAAATGAGTGGCAACTGGTTTTGTGGTTGCATACCAGCTGAGTTGGGTGCCCTCTTAGCCTTACAAATTGCATTGAATCTCAGTTATAATAAACTCTCAGGCCATATCCCCTCTGAGCTTGGGAATCTTATTATGCTAGAATCCCTCCAACTCAACAACAACCATTTGAGTGGCGTAATTCCAGCTTCCTTTGAGAAACTGTCTAGTTTACTGGCCTGCAACTTCTCAAACAATGATCTTACGGGGCCTTTACCTTCCTCACCAATATTTCAAAACTCCAGAATCAGCAGCTTTTCAGGAAACAAAGGACTCTGTGGAGGATGGCTTGGCCTTTGTATAAAATCAGCTTCACCCTCCCTTCCAAATAAACTAGGGAAAGTTCTGGTTATTGTTGCAGCCGCTGTTACTGGGGTTTCTTTGGTTTTAATTGCAGTCATTATACATCTCATGAGACTTCCAGTGGACTCCATTGTGCTGCAGCAAGATCACTCTCTACCTGTTTCAGACATGTTGTTCTTCCAAACAGAGGAGTTAACTTTCCAGGACATGGTTGAAGCCACTGAAAATTTTCATTCGAAATATATAATTGGAAAAGGAGGGAGTGGAACTGTGTACAAAGCAGATATATCAAGTGCTCACACAATTGCTATTAAGAAGCTGACATCAAGCAGTGAAGGTATCAATGTAAATGGCTGCTTCCGTGCTGAAATCTTAGCTTTGGGAAAAACAAAGCATCGGAATATTGTGAGGTTTTATGGTTTCTGCAACTACCAAGGCTCCAGTATACTACTTTACAAGTACATGGCAAAGGGAAGTTTGGGGGAGTTACTTCATGGACCATCTTGTAGTCTTGATTGGCATGCTCGGTTTAGAATTGCCCTTGGAACTGCACATGGGCTCTCTTATTTGCACCATGATTGCAAGCCTAGGATTATCCACCGTGACTTAAAGCCCAATAACATACTTATTGACCATGAATTTGAAGCTCATGTTGGGGATTTTGGCTTAGCAAAGCTGATCGACATGTCACGGTCTAAATCAGTGTCTGCAGTTGTTGGTTCTTACGGCTACATTGCCCCTGGTGAGCAATCATCCAAACACATTTTTTCGTTAACTATGATTGTTGCATTCCTTTGTTTGTTTGCTTTTCTTGTTGTTTCATTGACTTTTCTTTTTTACTCAAGTGAAGTCCTTGTGCATCAAGGGCTGCAATTCTTAATGGCATTGATGATTTTATCAATTTTTGAAACAGTTCTTAATAATAAGATTTTGTTGTATAATGATGACTCTAATAATCTTAACACAGAGTACGCATACACCATGAAAGTCACTGAAAAATGTGATGTCTACAGCTATGGAGTTGTCCTTTTGGAGTTATTGACCGGCAAGAAACCAGTCCAACCGGTAGATCAAGGTGGTGGTGATCTTGTGACATGGGTGAGAGATTATATCCACAAACATTCTTTGACACTGGACATCTTTGATGCTCGATTGGATCTACATTTACTAGATGAAGTAGATGTTGCTCAAATTTTTGATGTCTTAAAAATTGCTGTACTCTGCACCGACACGTCTTCTTCTAAACGCCCAACTATGCGTCAAGTTGTGTCGATGCTTCTAAGTTCTAGCAAACGGACAGAGCAACCCTCCTTCTCTCCATGTCAAGAATCTGTTGATTAAAAATAATAATTTGAAGTTAATAGAATTTTGGTGGTTATGTGAACTTTGATGTGGTAGCTATTGTGAGTTATGAGAGTTATTCTATGAGTAATGAAGAATTATGGTGTGTCATTAAGAAGAATTATTTCATTGGAGTTATATAGTTATAGGATGATTTATTTCATGAATTAAAGAAAAATTACTATTGTTAATTAGGGAGAGTTGTAGAATGTGTAAGGTATCTTTTACTTCTATAAGTATCCTATGTACTTTGGAGTTTGGTGTAGTAGAAATAAAAAATTTACAAAGTGTCTCTTCTATTATTCTTCTACACTAACAAAGTGGTATCAAGAGCTAGTGAGATTTGAGTGATGACAAATAATGGAATGATTCTATTTCAATTTCCTCGTCTTACAAAAGATAACTATGAATCTTGATCTTGTCGTATGAAAGTATTGCTTGGATTACAAGATGCTTGAGAGATTGTAGAGAGTGGCTACACTAAGCCACAAAATGAAGTCATTTTATCTCAAAATAAGAAGGAAGCCTTGGCAAAGTTAAAGAAAAAGGATCAACAAGCCTTGTCCCTCGTCCATCAATGTTTGGATGATTTGATGTTCGAAAAGGTGAGCAATGTGTCCACTGCGAAAGAAGCTTGGGAAATTTTACAAAATTCTCTCCAAGGTGCAGACAAGGTGAAGAAGGTACGTCTTCAAATTTTACGACGTGAGTTTAAAGCTTTGCACATGACGAAATTCAAAACTTTTTTGGATTATAGCTCAAAGGTGTTGGCCAATTTTAATCAAATGAAAATGTATGGTGAAAACATTGAAGATGATCGTGTGAAATATAAGATCCTTTGCTCTTTGAGTCCAAAGTTTGATTATGTGACTTGTGTATTTGAGAATTCAAATGACTTAGACACCATGATTATTGATGAGTTGTTTGGGGCTATACTATCCGAAGAAGAAAAATTGTTAAAAAGGCAAAATGAGCCTTTGGAGCAAGCTCTCAAAGCCAAGGTTTTCATTGCAAGATGATGGAGGAGACAAGAGTCAAAGAGGACGTGGACGTGGACGTGGACGAGGAAGATGGCATGGTCATGGCCAAGGTGGAAGAGGAAGAGGCAATTGTGACAATTCCAACAATCAAGAGACAAGTCATCATTCAATTAGGGGCCGTGGAAGAGGAGTGACTAGAGGAAGAGACAATTATCCTAGAACAAATGAGAGGAGGTATGACAAGTTCAATATTGAATGTTTCAATTGTCATAAATTTGGGCATTATGCATCGGAATGTCATTATGGTAATAATGGTGTTGAAGAAAAAGCTAACCTTATTGACAAAGAAGAGGTTGAAGAGCTAACCTTATTGTTAGCACTCAAAGATGATGAAAAGGATGACAAAAGCTTATGATATCTTGACAATGGTGCAAACAATCATATGTGTGGCTACAAAGAAAAATTTGTGGAGCTCGATGAGAAGGTGAATGACAATGTTTCACTTGGAGACACCTCAAAAGTCTAAATTCAAGGCAAAGGTACCATTTTAATTTCTCTTAAAGATGGTGGTCACAAGTTAGTTTCCAATGTTTACTATGTACCTAAATTAAAAAATATAATATTTTGAGTTTGGGACAACTTGTTGAGAAGGGATATGAATTTCATATGAAAGGTCGTTATCTTTGGCTTAAAGATCATAATGCTAACTTGGTTGCTAAGGTGTCTATGACAAAAAATAGAATATTCATGTTGAATCTCAATACAATTGAAGTAAAGTGTTTAAAGGTTAATGTTAAAGATGAAGCATGGTGTTGGCATATGCGATTTGGTCACTTGAATTTTGAAGCACTCAAAGCCTTAGGAGAAAAGAAGATGGTAAAAGGAATGCCCTCAATTAATCATCCCAATCAATTATGTGAAGCATGTCTTCTTGGCAAACATGCAAGAGAAAGCTTTCCAAAGGAGGCAACTACAAGAGCAACTAAGCCATTGCAACTTATTCACACCGATGTGTGTGGCCCAATCAATCCTTCCTCATTTGCTGTTTCTTGTGCAGTTTATTTACTCAACCGCTCTCCAACAAAAAATGTGAAGGATTAAACACCACAAAAAGCATAGAGTGGGACCAAACCTAATGTCAATCATTTGTGGATTTTTAGAAGTGTTGCTTATATTCATGTACATGACCAAAGGAGATCCAACCTAGATGATTGAAGTGAGAAGCATGTTTTTATTGGTTACGATCCAAATTCCAAAGGCTACAAGTTGTACAACCCAAGCAATGACAAGATTGTTGTGAGTCGAGATGTGAAGTATGATGAAAAAGCCACTTGGAGGTGGGAAGTACAAGAAGAAGGAAGTTATGATTTCTTTCCATACTTTGAAGATGAAAAGCAAGAGACCATGATACTTATCTAAGAAGATACTCCGCCACCATCTCCCATTCATGAAGCATCCTCATCTTCCGAAGAAAGTTCTAGTGAAAGGCCAAGAAAAATGAGAAATATTGAAGAATTATATGATGTAACTGAGCCTTTTGATTTGTTTTGTCTTCTTGTTGACAGTGAACCTTTAGAATTTGATGAAGCTTTCAAAGACAAAATGTGGAGACAAGTCATGCAAGAGGAAATTGAATAGCCATTGAAAAGAATAACACTTGGGAGTTATCATATCTTCCCAAGGGTCATGAGGCAATCAGAGTTAAACGAGTGTTCAAGATAAAGAAGAATGCCAAAGGAGATGTAGAGAGATATAAAGCAAGACTCGTTGTAAAAGGCTACAAGCAAAAGCATGGAGTTGACTATGAAGAAGTGTTTGCACCCGTTGCCCGCATGAAGATAATTCGTTTGATCATTGCTTTGGCGGATCAAATGAAGTGGAGGATTTATCAATTTGATGTAAAATCCACTTTCCTTAATGGCTATCTAAAAGAGGAGGTATATGTTGAGCAACCAATTGGCTTTGTGGTTGAAGGGCATGAAGATAAAGTCTTGAGATTGAAGAAGACATTATATGGGTTGAAGCAAGCACCAAGAGCATGGAATAGCCGTATCGACAAGTATTTTCAAGATAATGACTTTGCTCGATGTATTCATGAATATGCTCTTTATGTTAAAGCACATGACAATGGAGATATATATTTTGTTTGTGTTGATGATCTTATTTTCACTGGAACTAATCCTACTTTGTTTGAAGGATTCAAGAAGGCTTTGACACATGCATTTGAGATGACCGATATTGGACTCATGTCATACTATTTAGGCCTAGAGGTAAAGCAAAAGGAGGATGTAATTTTTATTTCTCAAGAAGCCTATGCAAAGGAGATTTTGAAGAAGTTCAATATGTTTGATTGTAACTCCGTGAACACACCCATGGAATGTAAAGTTATATTGTCAAAGTTTGATGATGAAGTGAAAGAAGATCCCACCATTTTCAAAAGCCTTGTGGGAAGCTTAAGATACTTGACTTCGATAAGACCCGACATTCTTTTTGAGTTTGGAGTAGTGAGTATTTACATGGAATCACCTACTTCTACCCATATGAAAGTTGCTCGGAGGATTCTTCGTTACTTAAAATGTACATTTGTATTTTATTCATTTTCTAATGATTTCAAGCTTGTGGGATATTGTGATAGTGATTTTGGAGAGATGTTGATGATAGAAAGAGCACTATTGATTTTGTATTCTTTATGGGAGATTGTGTTATTTCATAGAGTTCTAAAAAATAATCTATTGTCACACTTTCAACTTGTGAGCCCAAATATGTGAAGACACAAGATCAAATTACTGATATTTTTACTAAGCCTCTCAAGTTTGAAGAATTTCAAAAATTGCGAACAAGACTTGGAATGAAGAAGAATACTTCAAATTAAGGGGGATTGTTGATTAAAAATAATGATTTGAAGTTAACAGAATTTTGGTGGTTATGTGACCTTTGATGTAGTAGTTATTGTGAGTTATGAGAGTTATTCTATGAGTAATGAAGAATTATGGTGTGTCATTAGAGAGAATTATTTCATTGACGTTATGTAGTTATAGGATGATTTATCTCATGAATTAAAGGAAAATTACTATTGTTAATTAGGGAAAGTTATAAAATGTGTAAGACATCTTTTACTTCTATATGTATCTTATGTACTTTGGAGTTTGGTGTAGTAGAAATAAAAAATTTACAAAGTGTCTCTTGTGTGTGTTTGAAAAAACTGTAAAAACTTGATTATGCTTAGTAAGTGATTGTTGTATAAAAACTTTTTGTTATAATCGATTATAGTCGATTTATTTTTATGTTTGGATATATTAGATAAAAAGTGAATTTAAGCTAATCTAATTAATTTGGATGAAATAAAAAAAAATCGATTTTATGCATTAAATTACTAAAATAGATATAGAATGATTAAAAAATTTATTTGATTGAGGACAAAATGGTATTTATATCTCAAAGTGTAAGGAATAATTTATAAATTAAAATCATAAGTTTCAATCTTCAGCATTATAAAAATTAGCTTAAATTTTTTTTATAATGCATTAAATTTCATGTAAAAAATGAAATTAATTTTACTCAACATGTTATAATACTATGTAAATAACTTTTTTTCAAAAAAAACTATTTGTGCAGTAAAAAAATCTTTACCAAACATGCACCTATTATTCTTCTACACTATCAGAATCAAGCTGCTAACAGAAAAGAATAACTCTTTGTTTGTGTACATGTACGACGAGCTTTGCTAAACAAGGTCTAGATTTTAGTGTCTGAATTAGCCTTTGTAACAAAAATAAATATAGCAATAACTTTTAAATGCATAGTTCACATTAGTTGTTGGATTCTGCCCTGTGTAGTTTAGTTTTTGTATATATCTTATCGGTGAAATGATAATTATGTTCCACTTCATAACCAGTGAAAACAACTAACTTGTAGTTCATACTCTTTAGTTTTCTAGCTTTTCTGGTAGAAACCAATCATTTCCCTCTCAGTTAAGTGTGAGATGTAATAGCTAGCCTCAGCCAAAGAGAAGTGAAAGTGAAAAGTAATAGCATTTATTGGTCAGTTACTTTCTGATAAAAAAAATGGATAATTTTTAAAATATTTATTTCTAAGTATGAACTTTTTAAAAATAAAAAAATAATGATTATCTTAACATTTTAACTTACTTAAATTGTGACTTATAATATTTTCACACCAGATGAGATTTTCTTACACAAAATTCTTAAAGTCAATTACTCAAGGTACGCCTTACACTATAACATTGCTCAAATAATCATAATTTCCTTATATGGGATGCCTTGGCTGCTAACATGATCACCATAACACTACTTTCTTTTCACTGGATCTAGTTTTCCATCTATATTGAACGAGAGCTTGCTAAAGCTGGGGGTGCTCCAGGAGGTTCTGCAATTCTTATTTGGTTGGGTTGAAGGGCGTGGTGAGAACCCCAGAATTCCCGGGGCCAAAGGGTCAATCAAAGTCATTCGAAGTGAGCCCTTTTTCATTCCCTTGTATCAACTTTACCTCACTTACGGTGGAAATTTCAGGTTACCTTTGGACCAAAGGTTAGTTTTGTTATTTCAAATGTAGTTAGTTTATGTCTCTTTGAAAACAACTGAGATTATTTCTTGGTTATCTATCAATATCCTGCAGTCCTTTCAAATAGTATCTGATCCATCTATTGCAAAACACACCTTGCTTGAGGAGACAATCCAAAGGCTTATTCCAAGTAATTAATCAAATCATCAATGACTCTCGCCACACTATTGCTTGCTTTTTTCTCACATTGCAGTTGTACAAGATTTTGTAGCTCTTCCATGTGCAGGGTATCTTGGCTGAGATCCTCCACTTTGTAATGGGGAAATATGGCGAGTTAGACGACTTGCAATAGTCCCACTATTGCTTCAAAAGGTTTTCTAGAGTCCTTGGACTGAAATATTTCAAGTCCATATTGAATCATATCCTAGATTTACCTTGACGATTTCTTGGCTGCAAAGGTCATTAATTAAAGGGTTCCCTTCTTAGATAGGAAACAATATTACTACTTTATGTAGATAACAATGGCTATCTCCACAAGGAAAACAACATAATAACATACTGCAAATGGTATAATTGAAAGTTGAAATTTTTTGAAGCATTTTAACATTGTTACCTAATGAAGAAATATAGTTCAATAATCAGTGTTCATCGTCAGAATGTCATTTATGACATGGAAATGAAAGAATTTTATTTCAAACTAAGTAACGATATATCAAAATTCTTAAATCTATTTAACCCCAAATTATGACATGTATCAAATATAATATATAAGAGATCGAGTTATAGAATCACCTGGAAAGGACAAATATGAGCGCGATCATGCCCGATCTTTAAAGAGAAATCGCGAACGGTGCGTGTGTGTAGAGGAGAGAAACTATCCTCATTCCTTATATGCGCAACAAATCCTTGTGGCCTCAATGGGGCAACCACAATACATATAAGATGAGAATAGGGGCCTCTCCTTGTGTTTACAATATGGGTTAACCTACCCATCATAGAAAACCTATACACAAAGGCCCACAAACCCAAAACAACATTATCTACATGCGTTTAAGTGCTTATAAGAGCCCAATAACAAAATTGATCACAAATGGGCTAAACCAATAAATACTCAACAATATTTGACATTCAATTAATCTGAATTTTAAAAAATTGGTGACTATGCTAATCCACACATATTAAAAAATCTATCAATCTCCCACTTGGACAGCATAGACACTTAACTTTAAACAAAATAACTCTCCAGATTAACGTGGCCACAAGAATGTCAACTATGAGCAAGCACTTCCAATCATCGGTCCAAAATGGAATTACAAGCATATCAACAATGCAGAAAATCATTCCCGATAGGAGTACTGATATCATACATGCAAGATACTTATAACCTGGTGACCTAACAAAATGTGGTATGTGGATCAAAGGGAAAGCACAATAAAATTACATGTCAAAAGTGTGATCAATGTGCAATTCCCTACAAAATGAGGGAGGTTATGGTATAATTGAAAGTTGAAATTTTTTGAAGCATTTTAACATTGTTACCTAATGAAGAAATATAGTTCAATAATCAGTGTTCATCCTCAGAATGTCATTTATGACATGGAAATGAAATAATTTTATTTCAAACTAATTAACGATATGTCAAAATTCTTAAATCTATTTAACCCCAAATTATGACATGTATCAAATATAATATACAAGAGATCGAGTTATAGAATCACCTGGAAAGGACAAATATGAGCGCGATCATGCCCAATCTTTAAAGAGAAATCGCGAACGGTGCGTGTGTGTAGAGGAGAGAAACTATCCTCATTCCTTATATGCGCAACAAATCCTTGTGGCCTCAATGGGGCAACCACAATACATATAAGATGAGAATAGGGGCCTCTCCTTGTGTTTACAATATGGGTTAACCTACCCATCATAGAAAACCCATACACAAAGGCCCACAAACCCAAAACAACATTATCCACATGAGTTTAAGTGCTTATAAGAGCCCAATAACAAAATTGATCACAAATGGGCTAAACCAATAGATACTCAACAATATTTGACATTCAATTAATCTGAATTTTAAAAAATTGGTGACTATACTAGTCCACACATATTAAAAAATCTATCAATCTCCCACTTGGACAGCATAGACACTTAACTTTAAACAAAATAACTCTCCAGATTAACGTGGTCACAAGAATGTCAACTATGAGCAAACACTTCCAACCATCGGTCCAAAATGGAATTACAAGCATATCAACAATGCAGAAAATCATACTCGATAGGAGTACTGATATCATACATGCAAGATACTTATAACCCGGTGACCTAACAAAATGTAGTATGTGGGTCAAAGGGAAAGCACAATAAAATTGCATGTCAAAAGTGTGATCAATGTGCAATTCCCTACAAAATGGCCCCGGCATCTATCAATGATGCCTATTGAGATTCAACAAAATATCTCAAATAAAATATCTCAGTATAACAAAATGAGACCGAGTACTAAAGTCTCAAACAATACGCCATATCATCACAAAAGTGTGCACAACAACAACATATGGCAACAACAATTTCAATGAGTCTCGAGACAATATAATAATTATAATTATAATTATAATGTACATTCTCCCACTAATCCAACATGTCAAAACAAAACAATAATAACAATCCCATTAGAGTCCAAAAGTTCCAAAATACTCTAATGGTAACATCATTATTAGTGGGACTATCAACTCTGTGGTAAAGTATTCAATGTGAGTCTGAAACTCAGCATCCCTCTTCAACGACACAAATACCAAAATAGAGAGAAACACAATATTGCAGAGTTATCCAAAATGTGGTCATAACAATAGAAACAATATTAAGCAAATCTATACAAAATTTATCAACCACAGAGTCTCACAAAATTACTTCATTATCAACCACAAGCTCTGCATTCATAATTGAGGAGATTACAAGTATCTATATGAGACTTTACAACAAGTCAACTTCTCTTTGTCATCGCAAACACCAAACCACAAAAGAATTTTCACAAATAAGGTAATCTATACTTCACAAAATCATATATAATGACCACTTAAAAGATTTGACAACATACGAGTGAGTTTAAAATCCCAAATGTTTTACACATATTATGGGATCACTTGCAAGTTTTCAACAACTCACTCAAAACCCAAGTGTCACAATGACAAAAAAAATAATAAGCACATGCACACTTGAGCACAACATTAGATTACCAGCAGCGGAAGCACATGAGGCCTATACTTACTACTATTGAGGACATAACCAAAAGACAGTCTCCAACTCCCACTATAGTAAACATTAATGTGCAATAAGAACATAAACACATTTCAAAATTTATAACAATATGTGCCTTGTGAGACAATCTGTCAATATATTATGATTTAAAAGGTCTTTATGCTTTAGACATAAAATGACATCACCAAGTTTTTTCACATGATAGAAACAATTTAATATAGAATATTGTCTCCCATTTAACAATAATAGCAATATTGGCCATCAATATACAACTATCACAAAACACATTAATAACAAATTTGTTCTCACTTACTTATGGTAACACCCATTGATGTAAACAACATCAAAATCAATATTAAACAATAATACATGATAGCTCGTATCAAGTCAATTTAACTTGCATCTAGGCATTTAATTGCCTTTAATATTGGGCTTTATACATAGCAGGCTTCAAAATTTTTAACAAGTATTTCAAAAGAACAACAGTTACAAAATCGTTTTCTTCTTATAAGAAACGAAGAGCTTTAATTGATATTGATTGTTAGGTAATTTACAAAATAAAATATAAATACATAAGAATTAAATATACACATATTCTTTTACTTCAACCCAAAAGAAAGGAAATTTCCCAAAGTGAATGCTAAAAGTACAATAGGTTTAACTCAATGTATTCATCATAAATTTTGTATCATCGACAAAAGAATTTTATTTGTATCTTTTTATTTTTATTTTTATTCTAAAGTTGAACTAATCAACACAATAAATTGGGCTTAAAAAATAAATCATCACAAAATGATTAAACCATAATTGGAAGAACGGTTTCTTCATAACAATACTTGAATAATTTTAATCTCAATATTTTTCTTGAGAAAATTAGCAAAACTAAAAAAAAAAAACCTTTGAGGATTTTGACATTTGAATAATATAAAAGGAAATATTCAAATTTATCATTTCAAGATACTAAGTGAAAATAATTATCACTATCATATCGATAAAATAATATTTCCTAAATTACTACGACAATACTTATAACAAAATAAATTCAACACGCTAGTGATTTAATATAGCACAAACAATGGTTCAAAATAAAAAAAATTATTTATGCTTTCAATATGTCTTATTAAGACTAAAGCTTATCAACACAACATGACAACTATAGGGAGTTCACTATATTACAATATACTTTAGGAGACTCAACAATGTCCTCAATAGGTTCCAACAAGCAATAATAAAGCGATGACAAATACAAAAGTTAGAGAAAACCATGCATTAAAACATTTATTATACTTAAGCAACCATAATTGTATTGGTTTTTCATTGTTCAATTAGTTGGGCAATTAATTGAACTTGAGCCCTTGCATCATTGCAATTCTGCCTAAGGGTCCCGAATTACAATGTACAAATCTCTCCCACTTGATAGAGTAAAATAGTTGAATCAATATTTTCATAATTTATGCACAAGCAATATTTTTCAAGATTTTCAAAAATTTAAGCTATTTTCTCTATCACACAAATGATTATGTCAAATAATGTCACACCGAATGGTATGTCCATTACTTACACAACCCAACATTAATTGCAATCCATTCAACATTATTAATTTTTTTTTCATTTGACAAAATTACATATCCAAATAAAAAAAATAGATTGCTACAGAATGCCCAATTATCTCATTCGTCAAGTTTCACAAAACAATACAAATATTCAAGGCTGCTTAATTCAATTCGATAAAACACTTGACAATGAGTAACATAATATATATATCATAACAATTTGAGCTGCTATGTCATTATAGTCCCGCCTAAGGGTCCCAGATTACAATAAACAAGCAAACTCTCATAAATCATTAAATATCATGTCCCTAAAGCTAGTATCGAGAGGATACTGAAAACTCTAAGGGCATAATCATTTAATGCATTCAACAAAACATCAAAAATCAAATTAATAAAGACAAACCGATAGGGTAAGTGCATTATTAACATAATTTTCAATGAAAACACAACAACATTATTAACAATATAACACTTTGTAGTAATTGGTCCTGCGAAGACAAGCTCACAACTATACAAAATGTTCAAAACAATTATAAATATTCTGGATGGAACTCTTAGAGATAAGATATCACAAGATTTACAAAACACAATATTGGTCTTATAATAGATGAGCATGTGACCATAAGAAACTACAATAATCAATGACAAAATTGCTCATATAAAGTTCCAAAATTTTCATGTCACATCAATCAGATAATTTTCATACTCTCATAAATAATTGCATATTCCAAAAAACAAGCATGAAGAGGGAGAAGAAGGCCTTAAGAACAAATTTCTTCACTTATGCAATTGTATAATATGCCAATAACCATATAAGTTTTATAACTAACCTCAGATAGTGTATTGCTCATCTTTGTGTGTAAAGCCAACAAAAGTGAATGCTAACTTAATAGGATTTAAATCACCAAAACTTTATATAACTTTCACAAATGGCTCACAAAATAAACTTACGAGATATATAAAACTTAGCCATAATAATGACTTAATATAAACTTGCCATTGCCTTAAATATTTTTCAATAATCAAAATTATTTTAAATAATATTCTCATAATGGCCACATTGGAAGTAATTTATTTAAATTTGCAATGGCACAATATACAATAAAATTAATCACATACAATTGTACTTTAATTCTTAATAATATATATCAAAACACTTTAATATTGTCAATGCACAAACGTCCAATACTAAAATAATTATATGCAGCACATGATACATTATCATGCTCTTATAACGAAAAAATTATTTCAAGAATAACTCTCAATATTATATTGCACAATTTACGGAGTTCAACAAGCCCAACTAATAAAATTGGCATCAACAATTAAAGAGGAGCAAAATATGTATAAATAAATAAATTTTAATATGCCCAAACTTATTTAAATAAGTCTTCCATAAAAAAAAATTTCTCAATAGCAATAAAGGGCATACAATCAACATGAATTTTTTGGCATTAAAATAATATATTTATCGATATCAATGTTCTTTATCATACAAAATAAAATATCTAAAATTATCAATTTAATTATAATTCTCACTTGTCTATTATATGTAGTGGAAATAATCTCAATAATTATCAAGTATCATAAAAAATTATATTCAATACTAAAGTATCCATAGTTATGTGAGAATTAATTACAAAATTTTATTCCATGTTTTTGATGAGACATCACGCGCTTAGAACATGAGGAGCTACTCCTTTATTTATTTATCCACGATTTAAATAGTAGGTAGGAGCAAAATTAGTCAAAACAACTCTAAATATACCAAATGAACTCCCAAATTTTAATTTGCACAATAGTTTATAAAAACGTAACAATTTCAACATATATACAATATTATACACTTAAAACAATTCAAAAAAAAATTTATTTTGGTAATTATTTGAACAAACTCTCACAAATTTAAATTGTATAACAATCTAAAGAGTACAATAATTTCAATATAGCATAAAACAAAAAAAAAAAATTATTTGAGCATTCAAAGAATATCACATGTGAAAGTATGAAAATTATAACATGTCCAATTTTACAAAAAAAATAATTCAAAAGGCGAGTTCTGAGATTATCCAATTATATATATATATAATTCGAGTCAAAGAAAAAAAAATAGTTATGACACATTTTTCCAACACAACGCAACAGATATTCTCATGAAACTTTGAAATCATTTGAGATTCGTAAAAATTATCAAAATTAATTATTGCGCACATGGAACACATTCCAAAATCAGAATTGGAAATAATAATAATAATAATAATAATAATAATAATAATAATAATAATAATAATAATAATAATAATAATGCCTAAGGAAAACCAAAATCATAAATGATGTTCTTGTATGGTTGAAAAAATTGCACAAAAAAATACGCAAATTACGCATTGAAAAATTGTCAAAACTTCAAACAACGTGAATCAAATCAATTTTGGGTTTTGATTAATTTTTCAAAAAGGAAAAAAAAAGATGTTCTTGATTTGACCAAAATTCTCATTCTCAACAAGAAGAAATTTACAACCATAATTAGGATTAAATTGACTCTGATACCAATTGAAGGAATTTTATTTCAAACTAATTAACGATATGTCAAAATTCCTAAATCTATTTAACCCCAAATTATGGCATGTATCAAATATAATATACAAGATATCGAGTTATAGAATCACTTGGAAAGGACAAATATGTAGCGATCACGCCGATCTTTAAAGAGAAATCGCGAACTAAGTGCGTGTGTGTAGAGAGAGAAACTATCCTCATTCTCATATCTTGTAACAAATCCTCGCTACTCAATGGGACAACCACAATACATATAGGATGAGAATAGGGGCCTCTCCTTGTGTTTACAATATGGATTAACCTACCCATCATAGAAAACCCATACACAAAGGCCCACAAACCCAAAACAACATTATCCACATGGGTTTAAGTTCTTATAAGAATCCAATAACAAAATTAATCACAAATGGACTAAACCAATAGATACTCAACAATATTTGACATTCAATTAATCTGAATTTTTAAAAATTAGTGACTATACTAGTCCACACATATTAAAAAGTCTATCACGAAACTGATGCGCATAGGGCAGCATCTTTTGATTTATTCATTTTATGCAGTATCAGGATGCTCAAAGCTACTTCTTCACCCTTTCTTATTCTTAAAGCTTTGCTGTCATTTTATGTCTGTTTTCAAACCCACACCTGTCATTCATTAGGCAAAGAGTTTCCCTATGCTATACTGTATTTGCAAATTGCAAGCAATTAATAATGTTAATCTTTCTTCCAGATATCTTCCATTTGGTGGAGGACCACGAAAATATGTAGGTGAGTTGCTTGCTTCATATGAGGTAATGTCAATGTTTGTTTGGAGAACCTTAAATTTATATTAATGGATTCAGTTGTCTCATGACTTACAGCAAACGTTATTGCCCATACTAATGATTAATTTTTACTTCTACGTTTTTTTTATGCTTATTGTAGTAAAGACTGTCGTAGCACTTGCAATGCTTGTTAGACGGTTAAACTTTCCCATGGGCTTTGGAGCTCCTCCAGTAAATTTGTTACTTTGTTGTGATATTTTCAATGTCTGATGAGGTCCCATGGAGGAACCTCTCATTGTTTTCAATATTATATATATTTCCCTTTCTTTTAAATTTTAGCACAAAAGAAACTCGTCCTCATTTAGGTTTGTGCAATTTCAGCACATCTGAGGGAGTTCTGTGTAATTTTGGAGTTTCCTTTTCCTAGCCTTAAAAATTGGTTTTAGAAAAACCTTGAGTTCCAGAATGATGGTCTTAAATTTGATTTGCTTGAAATTCTCTGAATTAGAGTTGAGGTTCAATGGTGCTGAAACCAGAAATTAAAAAACTGATACTAGAATGTATAAACAACCCCATTGACAGGTTGGCATGACTACTAGTCCAACAATTCATACAACAGAAGGGTTGAATATGAGTGTAACACACAGAATAAAACCTCCCATGGTGCCCTCATTAAAGATGTCAACATTAGAATTTAGAAGCCGATCCATCCATCTGCCTTTCAGATAAGGATGAAATAAGTCAAAGGCCAAGTTTATCCGGCTCGCTCCTATAATTGCATAAACCATACAATATAAAATACAAGATGTAATCCAACTTGGTCGCACTTAAGGTGGAATGTAATCTAAGCCAACTTTATATTCAATGTCAGGTATCTGAATGTTAGAATTGTTATTTTAAAAATAACTTTACTTAACTATCATTTTTTATACGAAATGGCTTGAATAATTTATTAAAAAAAATACAAAATATATTGCAAAAATATGAGCAAAGTGTATCTACAACTAAGATTATAAACACTAAATAAATTGCAAGTAATGGACTAAACCAAGGTGGAGAAATTAATGGTTGAAATTTTCTTGACATATGTATGTATTATTGTTTCAGAAACATGGTATAATTTATCAGGAAAGGGTTCTTAATCTTTTGCAATAAAACATAATATCACAACATATGTGTACGAGATTCACATCACATTTTGTTGATTAATCTACATCTTGAATCACATTAACAACCAAATTCTCTTCTTGATTGGTTATAGCCAAAATGACATATTCCGCCGCTCTCTCTGAGAACCACAAGTTCCTCCCTACTAGGCAACGAATCTTTCAAAAGACAAACCAATCTCTCAAAGAATATTGAGTAATGGTTATATATTTAGATTTTATCTGAAATATAGAAATCACTTTTCCATAGCACAAGCTGCACAGCAAGTCAGCAATATATACATTGCATTAAAGGCTGTTAAAAATCAATATCTCTTTCTTTCTTCTCAGGCACAGTTGCTTTCCTTGATTCGGGCACAGTGTCTTTGACGAAGCACGTTAAGGTTGAAACCTTATCCATAACTAAGGGGAAAACATATTATATTTTTACTAATTTTAAATTCACACATTAATTGTCTTAAATCTTTTTAGGTATGATTTATATATTTGTTAATTTATTTTACTTAATATTAATTAATTTTATATTAAAATCATACATAATATTAGAACTAAAATTTTATTTTTATCATCTATTTCATTAAATTCTTTTATTCCCTTTAAATATTTGTGAAAAAATATATTAAAATTTCATATCGTTTATCTCAATTTTTTAAATATAATTTAACTTATTTCAACTATATGTAGAGATGAGAAGTGTTAAAATTTTATATTATTTACCTTAATCTTTTAGATGTAATTTATATATTTATTAAATTATTTTATTTTATCTCAATTAATTTTAAATTAAATTCAAGAATTAATCACACATAACACAATGTATCAAACATCAATCATCATCTCCAATCTATACTGCCGAATTAAATTCCCAGGTATGGACTGCTGATTGGTGTGAGTGTGACAGGTTCTTCTTTCATATTCATATGTTTTTAAGTAGACTCATAATTATTCAGCCAAAAAAAAAAAGGAGACTCATAATTTTAAAGCTTTTAGTTATGTGTTCCTTTTGAATTGATTCGGCTAGGCGTATGTGAATGCGATGGAGAAAAGGACCGATGCCAGAAAAGCCATATTCAGTTATTCACTATCAATAGTCAGGTTACGATTTTTATTTGTGTTTCATATTTAATCAGAGTTAAATTTGAAGATTATACAGATTTGGAAAGTTTATATAAATGTAAGAATATATTTTAGGAAAAATTTTATCTTACCACATTTTTTTATTACATTTTTTATCATTATTCTTATAGTTATGATTAAGTGAGATTAAGTAATAAAAAAATAATTAATAGTATAAGAAATAATATAAAAAAATTATGATAAAAATATCATTATCAATTATTTTAGATGCATTGTAAGTTTAAAAGAAGTTACACTTATATTAATAATATATTATTATATTATTTAATAAATTTAATATCTTATATATTTATTAATATAATCAAGTTTATTAAATAAAATATAAATATAAATAAAATATTAACATAATATTAAATAATAATGTAAAAAAAATTAAACATTATTTTAAAAATAAATTTTACTTAATTATCAATTTTAGTCTAAAATTATTTGAACAATTAGTTAAACACAAAAAAAAAAATTTACTACTAAAATACTTGTTAAAAAATTAAAAAATAAATTTTAAATTAAAAAAATTTTTATTTTTATTTTTATTTTTAATATATTAAATACTTTTTTTCATTTAAAAATATTATTTTAATTTCCTTAACAAATTACTTAAACCCAAAATAATTTATACAAAGTATCAAAATTAAACCCTAAAAATACAAAAGAAAGAAATGAATTCCTGTATGATTATTCTATTTGGTGGGGCCTGATCCAGGACTTCCACGCGCGCGTGATATTGGAGCAACGGGAAGTGAAGTGAAAACGCAAAAAAAAAAACAAATGTTTGGTTACATTACATCTACATCAGTGAGTGGCACGCACTCAATAGAAAACAGTAAAAGAAGAAGGAATGCTACATTTCCTTTCCAGAACCAGAAACAGAAGCAGTAGAGAGTAGAGAGTAGAGAGAGAAAGCTTTGAGTTCCTTGCACTTGGTATGTATTTCCCTCTGTGCTTTCATCTTTTATCATAAGCTGTTTTCAAATTTGTTTTCTTCCCTTCTCCGTAAACTCTAAACTAAATGAACCCATTCTCCTGTTCCTGTTAGGTCTAGCTGCAACTGCAAGTTATTATCTTCCTTTTTAGTAGAGAATAGAGATAGTGTTTGTAATGTATTGTATGTTCTCTCATATGAACAGAACATAGACTGTCATGTTATCACTTACAAAGGCATTCGGATTCAGTGGAATTTGGACGGCTTATTGGCAAATTCCACAGAGTTATTTAGGCATTAGGAGATGCCTTCAAATCAGAAAATATTGTTCATGAATGAGTAATGGTAAATAATGCAATCTTGTCAGAGATGTGTCCAGTGAGATGTATTCAATATTTCAATCTATGTGTCATTTAATTCATTATATCCATAATATACTGGACTGATGAGTTATCAAGACCCTCCTCGTGGAATGGAATTCATTCTGTTAGGAGATGGGTTAATGCTCCCTGTGCCCATGTTGTTTCTTATTTACTTAATAAAACTATGCCCTTCTTGTCTGGGCCTTGACTCTATTTATTTACCCCCCCCCCCCCCCCCAAAAAAAAAAAAAAAATCTGGACATCCTAAGTTTTTGGTTCTGATGTCTGATAACCCATTTTCTCTGTTGCTGTATCCTGGTTGATTGACTCTGCTTATCTCATGCATTTCCCTTTTCAGCCTTTCTTATTTGTTACACTATCACTTTTAAGTCTCCTTTTTGGGTTGTTCGTTTTTACATATCCAGGGTAGCTGACACGTAGCACATTGTGACCCCTATTTAATTTCGTCAATCTTAGTGCTTGAAGCCTGGCATCCAGTAGTGCAGAAGTTCTTTTCAGAAGTATAAATGGGTGGCAGCAAAGTGTTCCTAACCTACCGAAGAAAACGGCGATCTTTAAGGAGTTTTAACCATGAAAATTCGTGTCACAAATCATTTTATGAAGATCTCCACAATTCTTTATCTACACCAGATAAACACGACAAGCTAACTGCTGAGAATTCATTAGAAAAGCCTAATGAGAAACCAATGGTGAGATTTCTTTAAATGCAACTTCTAATTTCTTTGATTTGTTTGTGGAACATGTCTCTTGTTTTCTACGACTCTATATTTAGCAAGGGTTGTCAAGCCCCTTCTAACTCTCGGCATAAACTACTACTATGTTGATTAATGTGTTTTACCAACTAAAATGGTGTTTAATTTTTGCAAAATACTTTAAGTGCATTGATGTATATTGGCAGTGACTAGTACATGCAAAACAGGAAACATCTGCTTATTTCTTATGCTTCTTGTCATTATATTGCTCCTATTATTTTTTTAAGCCTATGCTGCTATTGCATACTATTTTTCCAACCCACTACGGGTAATTCTTACCCATGACTGAGAACTTCTTATTAAGAAGCTTTGTCTCTGTTGGAGATGGATCAAAATGAACCCTTTTCTTCTTACTTACAACCTTTTCAGTTTTAGTATAACATAAGAAATCAAGAAGTCCTAATTCAGTTTCACAGGCGATGATGATGTATTGTGATAACTGCCATCAGCCATGTAAATGTCAATTTTTAAATATGTCACATAAGTTATTACTGGTGGCTAAAATGGAGTATCTGTTGGAATAACTTTCCTTTTCATTTTCCTATTTTGGTGTCGATTGGCGTAATTGTTTGTTATTTTGAGAGCTCTTGTGAATGTGTGCTAATGGGCTTACTCATTCTGTATATGCCATAGGATGCTAGTGATGGGAGAAGGCTGTGTTGTGATTACGTAGAACAGCAAGAATGTTCATCATCACTTCCTGCTCAGAAGCCTGGCAGACTTCAGGCAGGGGAACATGGAGATTATGACAAAACGGAAATGATAGTTAGTAAACCAAAATCAGTTTCAACAAGGCGTCCATGTGAGGATACCTCCAAGAGGGATGCTGGTGAATTACCTGCAGTAGAAAAAGCTTCACAGAATGGATGTGACATTAGGAAATTTTCTTATACCAGTGAAAGCTCTGGTAATAAATGTGACAATTGTTCTGATAAAAAAATTATTTCCGCATCAGTTGAATTGGATGCTGGGATTGGTTTCAATTTAGTCAGCTCAGAAACATCCATTGCCAGGAAATGCAGCTTTGCATGTGCTGATGGCTCTCCTATTTTGAATAAGTCAATGGAAGAATTTACTGATTCACTCTCCAAAGATAATTTCAGGAACTTATCTGGACATATGCAGAGCAACATGACCAGTTCATTAATCACCTTCAATCGATGTTATAAAAGAAAAAGGCGTTTGGATAAGACTGATACACAAAGCAAGATGGTCCATGAGGAGGGAAAGATATCATTGCTAACAAAGTG
Source organism: Ormosia semicastrata (assembly GCA_029884595.1). Lineage (NCBI taxonomy): Eukaryota > Viridiplantae > Streptophyta > Magnoliopsida > Fabales > Fabaceae > Ormosia > Ormosia semicastrata. The sequence continues at coordinate 43,730,655 of JAQQTO010000059.1, forward strand.
GAGCATGCTTGCAAATGGTAATGCCTGCTCTTGCAATGAATCATCTTGTAAGAAATGTTCTGTAGATAATGTAGAAGGCCTTCATCAATCAGTGGAGTTTTCAGAAAGAGGGAAGCCATTGAATCAAACTCAAGATGAAACATCTTGTAGAAATTGCTCTATGGTTATTATGACAGACCTTAATCAATCAGCAGAGCTTTCAGAAAGAGGGAACCTTTATCAAACTCGAGAAAAAGTATGTTTTCTTTCTTGTCTTCCTGGTGATTCTCTTGAACGTTATGGTTTGTTTCTCAAATACCTGTTGACTTTTGAATTATAATATGTTAAATGTCTCAGGAGAGAATTCTAATTTAGATGGGGTTTTTTTTTATAATAAATTTCTTATTATTATTTTGAGCAGTTTTACAATAATCCCCTTTTCCCCTTTGGTAATCTATGTATGTATTGATTGGTCAAATTAAATTATCAGACATCACTGGATCTCAACTTGTCCCTGCTAGGATGCTTTTTGAAGTAGAAAGGTGAGTACAAGAATGTGAAGGAAATCAATTAGAGTCACACTATCCTGTGTGTTGATGTAATACCAGGAAAAAGTGTTATTAATGAAAGCACTAGGTGGGTTTTGAGCAACAAATTAAAATGAGTCTCATTTGTGGTGCAGTGGTGCCTTGGTTCCCCCACAAAGCTCAGCCTCAGCCATTTAAGCAATCTTGAGTCATTATAAAACATGATTATATTGCATATCACAAATCATGCATGAGAAGGCATCTTTCTGCTTATGTCGGATTTAAATTTTATAAAGAACATAAACCACTTTGAAAAAGGGTTTTTGGATTCTTTATTCACAAGTTCTTGAACTAGTGTATAACTGTATATTGTGCAGCACGAAGTTTGAGTGTAGAGAACCTAATGTTGTTATAACAAAATGTAGACTAATATTTAAACATTATTGATCTGTTAATACAAGTATTTATTTTGTATTTGTGTATATTGTTGGTCTTTAGATCTTTTTGACCTGAGTATTTATTCATTGATGATTTTTGTGCCCTTCTCTGCAATGAACTTAATTTAAAAAGTTTGCTGATTAGGTTTACAATTCCTTATCCTACTTGGATATATAGGTTGTGTATCCTCCTTTTAATTTCTTAATACCTTTCATGGGGATATAGTGGGAAAGAAATTGGTCAAAAGATAGATATCAGAGGACATTTGGAGTTAACAGACTTGTATACAAAGCAGATTGAAGTAAGATGATCATGAAATCTGCTTAGTTTTCAAAGAGGATGATTTTATGACCAATTTTGAGTCTTATTTGCCGCCAATCAATTGATTACAGACCTGATGTCAATTACAATAGTTTTACATTTTATGACAGGTGAGAAATCCTGACTCTTCCTCCACTTGTGAAGCTGTTTCCAAAACCGGGTATATTTTCATAGAACTCAATAAGCTGTGCAATTTTTTTTTTAAAAGAAATTATGAATCCAGTAGAAAATCATTAGTTGCTGGGGAAAAAAATTTATTAATTTGTTCAATCTTACAGTTTGACTCACATAAGTGAGCAACTGCATTATGTGGAAGACATATTGAAAGCTGTCTCTCCAAGAGCTGGACAAGAAGTACCAAGCCAGAGTTCCCAGATTGACAAGGAAGCCCAGCATCTTCCTAAAGATTGTGAAGGAGTCTCTTTCAGTGTTGATTTTAAAGATCCCCGTCCTGCTATCACAATTGCTGATGAGGAATTAGAGGAGCCCCAGCCCTTTGTAGGAGATGCCATTAAGAATTTTCTGTGCAATGGCATGAAGAAAATTGTAGGACACCAACCACAGTTTGACCTGCCCGTTATCCCTACAGGTATGATTTGTCACACAACCTTAAACATGTAAAACATATGTGAATCATGTGTACTGTAATCATGAGTTGCTATTTATGATTCATATTTCTCATTAAAGCTTTAATATGCATTTCTGCATTTATTTAAGGAGCTCATATAGCATATTTATGTGGTACAGAAGAGTGCACTGTCGATTTGGACTTGGTTGCTGACAAGCATCCCATTTATTCGAGGATGAGAACTGTTAGGGACTCCTTGGACTCTACAAGAATTAGTTCTGCCATTGCCAAAGATCAAGTTTCTCAACTGGAATTGTTAAACTCCAAAAATATCACAGTTGGAGCATTGCTTTCCACCCACCATACACAGGTACATAAGATGCCTCTGCTTCCCCATGACTTCAAAGATGATGATATTTCTATGTTTAATAAAAGGGAAAATTACAATCTGGGAAATCCTGGTGAACATATTTCTAATCTAGGAAGAGTTAACCAAAGTCAAAAAGAATGGTTATTGCTTAACCAAAAATTAACTGGATTAACCATTCTTCCCCAACTTTGGTTAATTTTTTTTCCCTAATTGGAAATATGTTTGTGAGGACTTCCTGAATTGGAATTTTCCACCAAAAAAAAAGGTGAAAAGTTTATGGGTTGCATCCTAAATGTGTCATTTTTCATCCTTCTCTGCTTGTTGGATGCGGGTGCTTGTGAATATCAACTATGGAATTCATGCTTTATGTTGTTTCCTTTTCAAGATGATAGTGTAGCCCATTATTGATATGTGATTCTTCTTGTTCTCTTGAATATCCAGCTGATTTCAGAAGAAAATGCCTTCGATAATTTTTGCTCAAGTATCACTCAACCTCAATCGACTGCTTGCTTGATGTCAGACAAAAGAATGAATCTTCAACAAACTAAACCTAATCAATCAAAACTCATGCCAAGCATTTCTCTTTCTTTGGGTTTATCTTTACCCATGGAGCTTAAGATTGGAGGCTGTGAATCCATTAATTACTTGTCAGGGTTGCCTATGTCAAACTCAACTACTGAAGCCAGAGAAACTTTCCAGGATGGATTATGTCAATCTTCATCAAACCAGAGACCGTTGCTTTTTAGACACAAAATAATGCTTGATGACACTGTAAGGAGATCAAGAGCTTTGAATGAAAGAGGCATTGTTCAAGAACAGTTGAAGCTGCATCCTCTTGCGTGGTCTGAAGAGGAGTTGGATTTTCTTTGGATTGGTGTGAGGAGACATGGTAGGGGCAATTGGGATGCTATGCTAAGGGATCCAAGATTGTGGTTTTCACCATTGAGGGTACCAGGGGACCTTGCTGAACGGTGGGAGGATGAACAATTAACACTTTTGAATGATATTGGTGTTACACGGTTCAACTATCCAAAAGCAGAAAGTGCAACTTCAGAAGGAAACCGTTGCTTTTTAGATCCCAAAGCAGGTTTTTTGAGAGAAAGTACAATGGATGAGATCCAGCTGTCACTTGGAGATGTATATTCTTACAAGGAGAGTAGTCCCTTGAAGAAACCTCGTGCCAAGTTAAATTTTCAAAGTAATGCCTGTGTACACAGTCATAGACCAACTGTTCAATTGAGCGTGCCAAGAGAACATTCTTATTCAAATGATTTTCCTTTTAACTGTTTGTCTGCAAAGAATAATTTGCCCCACTGGCTTAGAGAAGCAGTTATTGCTCCTCCTTCAAAGTCAGTTGAGCCAAATCTGTCTGCAGCTGTTTCATTGAGTTCTCATTCAGAGATGCTGGGAGCTGCAGAGCGTTCTTTTAATGCTAGTAAGGCATGCTCTCTGACTCAAAATAGTTTAAGTGGTCTGAGGACAAATGACCTACATTTGTCAAATGGTCCTGAATACTCAACCTATTCAAGAAGAAAATACAGGATGGTGAAAATAAACAAGTCACAGGAGCATCATGTCAACAAACCAGATGAATTGATCATTATTGATAGTGACGCATCTTCTGAAGAGACCATATCTGATGATCATCTTGCCCGGTTGTAGCTCTGAAGAATGTATTTGTTGTTTATAACCCTGTTTATTAACTGTTGAGCTGTAGAAACGTTGTACGTGAATATTGTGTAGTTTTGTAGATTAGCAATATGATGTGAACTTCTGATAAATGAAAATGTTGATGAAAATGTTAATGGCTTGCAGATACTTAATTTTGAGAAAAGAAAAAGAGGAAATCCACAATTTTATGAGTATACAGGTTAAGGGGGTGGGGAGAAGAAAGCTGATGTCAATTTTTTCTATTATGATAGTAAATTTTAAAGTGATGTTGTTGTGGAGAAATTTGAATCGTGTCATAGCCAGAATGGGAGTTGTCTTCATCCATACGTTGAAAATGAAAAGCAAATCATAACTAACAAAGAATCTGGTATCAATCTGGCGTCTTAGATGGACGTGGACTCTATTTGTTTCGCTATTGAAATGCTTTCATCTCTGGATTCTTGTACTGTTCCAGAAGTGGTGTGCGTAATTGATTTTCCATCAGTTGTTAACTCAGGATCTTGGCTGATCTGCAAGGAACTTTGTACCTTCCTCAATGCTTCTAGCTCTGCTGAAGCCTCTTTCATTGTTGGTCTCTTTTTCCCATTCAGTCTCAAGCATCTCATTGCAAGATTTGCAATGGCAGTAATGTCCTCTTTTCTGGCTTCATTAGCCACTCTGGCATCTAAAATCTTAGAAAGTTGGTTCTCCTTCATCAATGAAATGAAGTCTGCAATCAGATTTTGACCCTCATCTTCTAAGAATGAAATGGGTCTTCTGCCAGTTATGAGCTCCACAAGCACCACCCCAAAACTATACACATCACTTTTATCAGTAAATTGACTGGACTGGAAATATTCAGGATCTACGTAACCAAAAGTTCCTCTTACAGCTGTGGTTAAGTGAGTCCTATCATGGGGGACTGATCTTGAAGTCCCAAAATCAGAAACTTTGGCACTAAACTTATGGTCCAGGAGTATGTTGCAGGGTTTAATGTCTCTGTGGAAGATGGGAATGCAAGCTGCAAAATGCATATATGCCAGTGCTTCAGCAACCTCACAGGCAATTCTAAGGCGACTACACCATGAAAGGGAGGATTCATGGTCTTGGGTATGGATGTGATGGGAAAGGGTCCCATTAGGAATAAATTCATATACAAGTAACGGGGCTTCAGTCTCCAGACAACAACCCAAGAGTTTGACAATGTTCCTGTGGTTAATCTGGGATAAAATGACCACTTCATTAATGAAGGTCTCAATCTGGTTTCTTTCAAGTTCTTTGGACTTTTTAACTGCAACTATGGTACCATCTGGCAACATTCCTTTATATACCGTGCCATATCCACCCTGACCAAGAAACCTACTCTGGTTGTAGTTATCTGTTGCTCTTTCCAGCTCCTCTGCCGTGAAAAGTTTTGCCCTTTCTCCATTTCCGTAGGATGATATTTTTTCTTGTAACAAGTAGCCACCGTTTTGCCTGAACAATTTCTCCTTGCTAATCCTTTCTCGCTTTTGCTCTAGGCATTCATATAACTTGTAACCCAAAAGAACCAAACACAGAAATCCTGCACCAATACCAACACCTGCAAATAGACAAGTAAACAATAGTCTTCCAAATCAGGTGAAAGCAGAGTTCTCCTAAGAATTTCTCCTTGCAAGAAACATTACTTATACGTTCTGATTCTAACATCCCAATCTTAGCACGTGGCGTAGTATTACATTATTGCTATTAAGGAAGCTTGTCTTGAACTGAGCTTTTTCTAAATGCACACTCTGCTCTGGCACAATGTCAATGTGGCAAGTTCCAACGTTGGTATGCTTTATCAGGAGAAATTCTAGCATGCTCCTCATAAATATAGAGATATTATTGTATGTATACATACTTACCACGTCACATTTATATACAAGAAATAAAAAGTTAAGAATAGAGGATGAACAAGTCTCACTAAACTCACTCTTTACAAAACACCATTCTCTTTCTCTAACTTTTTATCTATTATGTGTAAATATGACGTAATGAGTCTATATGCACACAAAAATATTTCCATAAATATATGTCACTTAAGTTCTAATATGGAGCAGCAATAATTTCTCTAAAGGGATAGAGATGCTGATTATTTTACATTTCAGGACTTGAAGTATAAATTAAATCTTGCAATGCTGTCATCTTGCTGTATACGATAAGAAAAATTATATATACACACATATATATATAAGAGCATATATGAGTTTTTATTGTAAGTGTGTAAAAAGAATAAATTTTGATTATATAATATACATAGATAGTCAATATTAAAAGTTATTTGATCACTTAAAAAAGTTACATATATTTATATTCTAATTTTAACTATTCATATAAGATCCAATAGTTAAGATTCACTCTCTCACATCTTACAATAAACACTCTTCTTATCGGATATACGTCATATATATATATATATGAGGCTCGTTCAGAAGAAAATATAATACCTAATGCAGCAACCAATTTAGCCGGAAACTTTGGGCGATGAGACTCATCACAAGTGGAACTTCCATATGCAAGGGATCCCTGGGGACAGTTACAATAGAAACTATCATGGTTCGCTTTATCTTTGCAGCTCTTGGCTCTGAGAGGAACTAATATGGGCGCGAAGGGGAAGATGCTGATGCTGGTGTTTGCAACAGTTGGCAACCCATTGGCCTCTCGCATACTCTCTTCATCAACACCATAGGCCTCTCCAATGGCCTTAAAGGTGTCTCCATAGTTCACTGAGTAAACCAGCAGTGAGGTGACCCCTTCTGCCGTCTGGTTTGCGGTTGGACAAGCACATATCACCGGCACCGTCAGCTCCGAACCCACCGGAATGTCATCAGGGGGGTAGTAATTCTGTCCCATCAATGCCTGGCATGTGGTGAGGCCTTGGTATGTTTCTCTTACCATGTCATAGTAGGTGTCAGCCTCTCTCACTGTGTAAGGAGTGTTGTGCTGGTAGATGTTTCCAGAACATGAACAATAGATAGGGACAATTATGGATTTGTTGGAAGGAATGGTGTCATTGTTTGAGATTTTGTTGATGGAGGATATGGCAGATGCTTCGGAGCCAACGAGGTAGGCAATGCTTATAGGGGTGTCATAGGGAGGTTTGGACCTGAAAATTATGAAGGACGTGCACGATTTTTGTGGACCGTTGCAGAGGTACCCTTTTGTTGTAGAAGGATTGTTAGAGCAGTCATAGACAGTGTTGTTAAGGGGTACTTGTTGGCAGTAGAATGATTGAGGAAACAGACATAGAAGCAGGATTGTGGAGACTGAGAAAAGCATCATGAACTCCAGACAAAACCAGATGAGGTTGGCTTCAATTTGCAATGTTTTTTTAAGAGTAAATGAATTTCAATTCCTGGGTGACAGTGTAGAACTGTGGATATTGACTTGGTATGCTGAACATTAAGCCAAAAGGGTTGGTTGAATAATTTCATGCAGCATCAAATAATATTAAGAATTCAAATGTATGAGAATGGCATATATTAAAATGCTAATGAGTTATGTACCAAAAAAATATTGCTAATGAGTTCAATGGCAAGGAACTATTGTCACTCCATTTCAAAAAAAAAAAAAGGAACTATTGTCACTCAATGCGTGTGTGACTCGACTCTTGAGAGGCCAATCATGAATCAATTTTATTTTTTCGAACTTTGAAAGAGACAAATTTTTAGTACTTGGTAATAGTATTGAATTTCCTTCTTAGGGTAAGGCAGGGAGTATAAGGGAAAAATTCCTATATAACACTTTAAATTTATACATATTTATAAAAAATTAAAAAGAGATAATAATTTTTTGTGATGAATAAATTTAATAGAATTTATTTTTTCTTTCTCTAATTTTATGTTTTTTATGTATAAATCTCACGTGTTACATCTACGTGTAACAAAAGATATCTCGGCTTGAGGAGACAGCGCAACAAACAACACCGATCACCTGTCATAGTAGAAAATGGCAACGCTGACAAGTGACAATCACTCTGTGAGTCTAAAAGATACGAAATATGAAATATCCTTAAACTTCAATAGCAAATATATCTCTACTTCAGTTTTTATATCATTGGGAAAATACTTTCATATAGAATATGCTCTTCAAAAAGATTCTTTTGAAATGTAAAAAGATTCTGTATAAAAAAGTATGCTATTAACTAATCAATATGCTTCTAAAAATTTAAATGATATACATATACATATATAATGGTGATCCGAGAAGCGGCAGCTACTTTGTTGCTTTCAAATGAGTCAAGTGAAGAAGACTCAATGGAAAGGAAGACACATGTTTAAGGCATAAAATCAACCAAAATAATTTATTAATACCCAAGTTTTAGTCGTTATTCATTATTCATTATTGATTATTCTAACACGCTAGCTCCAAATCCTTCAGAATCAAATTACACAACAGCATAGATATGGCCCATCCTTTGGGACTAGCTGGCAGTACCCAGACACAACCATAATAGTATTGGACTGGTAGAAATTACAAACTATTGGTTTTATTTGTCATTTTGGGCCTTGGGGATCCCAGGGAGGGATGCCATGGCCAGCAGAAGGAACCTCGAACTTCAAGTCATACAAACCTTGGTGCCACTACAATAGGACTCCTAACCGTGTGTGCACCACCGTCTTCAACCCAAACGAGGTCCCCGAATGAGGTATTTTCCTTCTTGCTGTACCTCTTATACTTTATGACAACATAATAATTCTGCTTCTCATGCTTGTAGCTGAATGCTAGCGTCTCAGGTGACACTGTAACCACAGAGCCCTTAGGTCGCGTCACTTTGGCTCTATATGTAGCAGCACCATCTCCAACATTGGTCACGGTTCTCTGAAACTTCTGGACCACTGATCTTGTTTTGTTACTATACAAAGCTATAAAAGAAGGGTAGTTAAGATCAGAGGAAGGGTTTGCACAGTTATATGAGGTTGATCTTGTAATGGTTAAGATTTGCTTGTGTGTGTAGCCCAAAGCACATAGAAGGTCAACATAGTCTTGTGGGGTGGCATCATATATCAAACCTGGATCAAGTGCTCTATTAGGATCAATCTGACCAGCTCCCATAGCCAAAGGCGAAGCATATTGAAATGGGTTGCCATTATCCCTAATTGGATTTTGAGTATTATCAAGTGGATTGGCTGTGGTGACTAGTGCAGACTTTATAGCAGCTGGACTCCATTCTGGGTGTGCAGCTTTTAGGAGAGCAGCAACACCAGAAGCATGAGGACATGCCATGGATGTCCCAGACAGCAACATGTAGTCACTGGGTAAAAACACATTTGTCCCAATTATAGCTGCTGGCATATTAGGAACAAAAGCAGCAAGAACATTAGAGCCAGGTGCCATTATATCAGGCTTTAAGACACCCGGGTAGCTAGGTGAAGGACCTCTTGAAGTGTAATAGGCAGCAGCTGGTGCTGGCTTTATTCCAACAAATGTTTGTTGAAATTTAATGCTAGCAAAGGGGGTTTTAGCACTTTGTGTGTAGTTGATCACAGATGGTCCATCCCTTGGGTTGATTACAATACTGGGAGAGTGTAGACGTCCTGTTTCTATTAGTCGCGGATCCTCAGAGATAAACACAGCCCCTAGCACACTGGCCGCGGTAATAGACTGTCCTTGTTCAAACACGGACACTGACTCTAAGGCATCACATATAATGATCCCTTTTGTGGCCACTTGGGATAACAGCTTCACTGAGTTGCATGCTGACACAGTCTTGTTGTAGATAAGTGGATAATTTTCCACTAAGGCATTTGCAGGAAACAAGGTCCAACCAATAATGGTTTGGCCATTTCCAAGTGCCAAACTGCCAAATGTACGATCTATGGTGCCTGCTGCCACGGTCAGGGCCCATGGGATTCCATTATGCAAGGTACCAAGTTTAGGGCCTTCATTGCCTGCAGAAGATGAAACCACCACCCCTTTTTCCATTGCTGCAAAAGCAGCTATTGCTACGGGGTCCTCATAAAGTGGAACACTATCAAAACCCAAAGAGATGGAAATGACATCAACCCCATCAGCAATGGCTTGGTCCATTCCAGCAAGGACATCAGAGGCTTGACGTCCCTCGTCCCAAAGGACCTTGTACATGGCAAGCCTAGCTCTTGGTGCAATGCCTCTGGCTACCCCTTTGGCATAGCCAAAGAAAGAGGCACCATTAACATAGTTGCCGGCAACTGTGGATGATGTGTGGCTACCATGGCCTTCTGTGTCTCTAGCTGAGTTCATGCTGATTGTGATGTTAGGATTTGCAGCAATCACACCCTTGTTGAAATACCTTGCTCCAATCAGCTTGAAGTTACACATTGAGGTGTTGAAGTCTTGTCCTGACTCACATGTTCCTTTCCATTTGGATGGGATTTTCTTAGTCATGCCATCATCTTTGAAGCTGTCACTCTCAGGCCACACACCAGTGTCAATAAGACCCACAATGACATCTTCACCAAAATTTGAAGCATGCCATAGGCCATTGGGGGAATCCAAGGAGAGAAACTCAAAGGTGTGTGTGGTGTCCACGGTGGCAGACCTGTCTGGATAAGCTGTGACAAAGCCATGTGCGTTCTTTAGGGTCTCCAACTCATCTGAAGATAGCACTGCACTGAATCCATGCATGGCATGATTATAGGTGTACACTAGATTTTGTGATTGCTTGGATGGATGGTTAGTTGTTGCTAGCTTTATGGAATGAATGGTGGACTCGTACCAATTATGATGGCTGGCAAAGACCTGAGGCATGAGGGATTTGTCCATGTGGACTATGTATGTGGAGCTTTCAGCGTTGGAATGGAGGGCCAAAAAGAGCCAAGGAGTAATTAGGAACATCAATGGAAGCGGAACCACAAAGTGATGAGGCTCCATTTAAGCAGCTAGCTAACAATAATGTGAATTTTGGCTTTGAACAAGCAGCTTATATAGGCTTTTCATGTCCTTGTAGGGCATGATTGATGTTGAGAAATATAGTTACAAAAAAATTAAAATATTACATACACAGTTATTGTATGGAAAATTCTTATATCTTCTCAAATTTCTTCCTCTTATAATATCTTATATCATTCATTCGTTTATGGGACTTGTAAGATTGGTTGGATCCATAAAGTATATCTATTTGCACACCTTTTATACTTAGGTGATTCACGTGTAAATAAGTGGTTATTAATGTGTATTATATGGTGAATGAGGATATGTATTAATGTGTAAATAACTAATGTTTGAGTCATCATATAATACACATTAATTATCAATTATTTATACATTAATAACTAATTATTCATATGTTAATTAGTATAATTAATATTTTCAGTTATTATATAATACACATAAACCACTACTTTTTATACATGAATCATTGAGTATATAAGTAGTATAAAAAAATATACAAATAACAAAATTGATTCACAAATATTTGATGGTAGTAATCTTTTTTCGAGGAAAATTTTCTTCCTCCTTGGAGGACAAAAGAACTCCTATAATTGTGTCCTTTTGGTTGGCATAAAGCCATAAACAAGTGGAGTCAAATAATTCAGATGTAAACTATGAGGGGCATTGGAATATAAAAAATATAAGGCTGAAAGGAAGACAGAAGGGAAACAAATATACAAAAGATTGATATAAATAACTATACCGGGCCGGTTAATTACATTAAAAGACTTGAAACTTGAAAAATTGGAGTCAATTCGTTGTCACCGACAATGTTCTTAATTTGTTTGAAGAATAATCAGGTTCATTAATACGTACGGAGAGGCTGTTTATATTTATATATATATGAGACATATTTAATGAGAGAAATTTTTATTATAGAAAGATAAAAATAATAAATATTAATCATTTAATTACATATAAATAATCAAAATTAAAAATTACTAAAGATTATATGACTAAAAAAATTACATATATTTATATTTTAATTTTAATTATTTATATAAAATTTAATAGTTAAAATTTACTCATCTCACTTTTTACAATAAATACTACTCTCACTCCCTATATATATTATACACATTAACTGTCATTTGGCGTCGGCAACTTCCTAAATGTCAATTTTATAGTAGTGTGTGGTGCCGGCTCTTGCTTAATTTTTGTCTCCCTTCTAACATGAATGTCTGTCTCTGGAGTCGGGAGATTCTTATTTTTCTCAATAAAAGCCATCAGCAAGCGCCTAGCCAAATGATTCCCAGTACTGTTAAAGTGTTACTATATTAATGTAGGGTAATGGTGTAGATATGTACATATATTTTTGGACAGGGCAATCATATTTCCATAAATTTTATTTTTACATACTTCTCAAAGCTCTAAAATGAACTCATCTAAGCTATTTAGAAAATTTTAAATAGAATCAAGGTTGATAATTTGTAGTTTTCTTAAGAATCTTAATATAAAAAAATTACCATTAAAATATAAAAATATTAAAATTTATGATTCTCACAAATAAGAATATATGAAAACACTAACCTTATGATAATGTGTTACAAGAGTATTAGAGATATTTCAAAATTTATTTTCTATTTTTTGGTCTTTCTTTTACTCTCTTCTTCTACTTTAGTGATGGTGAGGGAAAAAGAAACACTTTACGACTAGGAATAGGACCTTGAGTTTTACACAAAAACTATTTTTTAAATACTGTTAATTTACATCAAGTTGACAGTTACTATAATTGTAAAATTACCTTTTCCTTTTTACCCAATAAGAGTTTAGTATATTAACTTGATTTAATTACATATTAAACTACTAAGATAAGTTACATGTCCATCACATGAGACACTTAATCAAACATTCTCTCACTCAGCTCATGTGACATTATCTTCTTTATAGTTTGATAAGTCTGTCAAAACATAATATGAATTCATATATATATAGTCAAACTATTCTTTACATTAGATACGTCTATTAGAAAAAAGTCATTCATTATGATCAAGAATGAAAACTAACATGAGTCATGACAGTCGTATATCATTTAATTAACATAATCCCTTCCATGTACTACAAAGTTATTTTTCTCCTTGACATGACTTATAAATAGGAAATACATAATTAGTCCAATAATAATGTCTTTATTAAAGACAAAACCTATTATCATCATTCCTATTTGATCATATATACAAAGTCGAAAAACAAGACAGAAACGTATTCATTCATGAGCTTAGAGTGTCAAAGTACATAAAATATAAACATTAACATAATTTACAATAATGCTACTTGGCAACAATGCCCATACTTTCAACATGTCCACTAATGTTTTGGATGGTAACCCTTTTGTCCAAGGGTCAGTAATTATAAAGTATGTGCTAATGTTCTCTATTGACACTCTATGTTTCTAAATTTCTTTTTTAACGGTAAAATATTTCAATTTCATATGTTTAACACATTTAGAATACTTATCATTTTCAGAAAAGAAGATAGTTGCTGAATTATCACAATAAATTTTTAACAGCATAACAATACTGTCGATTATTCCAAGTCTTGAAATAAAGTTCCACAACCACTTAGCCTGAACCATGGCCTCAAAGCATGCTACAAAATCAACTTTTACTGTGGATGCAGCAATGACTGATTACTTCGTACTTTTCCATAATATCGCTCCTTCGGCTAAAAGATACAAATAGCCAAATGTAGACTTTATTGTATCTACACAACGGGCAAAATCTGAATCTGAATATCCAACCACCTCAAGATGATCGAATATTCTATAAGTAAGTATGTGATCCTTCATTCCTTGTAAATATCTTAAGACTTTCTTTGCAACTTTTCAAATCTCTCTAAAACTTTATTGATATATGATTTCTGAGACGACTAACAATCCTTGTGATCTGTCACGAAATATTTCTATTCCAATCACATAGCTTGCGTTTCCCATATCTTTTATTTCAAAGTTATTAGAGAGAAACTTCTTAGTCTCATTTAATAGACTAAGATCATTAGTTGCAAGTAATATGTCATCAACATACAGAATCAGAAAAATAAACTTACTCTCATTGACCTTCAAATATATACATCGATTAATAGTATTTTCCTTAAATCCAAAAGATATAATAGTATCATTGAACTTAAAATACCATTTCCAAGAAGCTTGCTTAAGGCTGTATATTGATTTCTTAAGTTTACACATCATATGTTCTTTCCACTCAACTGAAAACTCTATTGGTTGATCCATATAAACATCTTCCTCTAAATTCTCATTTAGAAAGACGATTTTTACATTCATTTGATGCAGTTCTACATCATAATAAGCTATTAATGTCATGATAATTCTGAAAGAATCTTTTTTGAAAATTGGCAAAAATAAATCTATAGTTATTGTATAGATTGATGTTGACAAATATAGTTACAAAAAAATTTAAATAATATTACATACACAGTTATTGTATGAAAAATTCTTATATCTTCTCAACTTCCTCTGATAATATATCTCAAATTTCTTCCTCTGATAATATCTTTTATCATTCATTTGTTTATGAGACTTGCAAGATTGGTTGAATCCACAAAGTAAATCTATTTAGACACCTTTTACAGTGATTCACGTGTAAATAAATGGTTATTAATGTGTATTATATGATGAATGAAGACATGTATTGATGTGTAAATAATTAATGTTTGAGTCATCATATAATACACATTAATTATCAATTATTTATACATTAATAACTAATTATTCACACGTCAGTTAATGTTCTTAGTTATTATATAATACATACAAATCATTCCTTATTTATACATGAATTACTAAGTATATAAGTAATATAAAAAAAAATATACAAATAACAAAATTGATTCACAAATATTTTATGGTAGTAATTTTTTCTAGGAAAATTTTCTTCCTTCTTGGAGGACAAAACAACTCCTATAATTGTGTCCTTTTGGTTGGCATAAAGCCATAAACAAGTGGAGTCAAATAATTCAGACGTAAACTATGGGGGGCATTGGAATATAAAAAATATAAGGCTGAAAGGAAGAGAGAAGGGAAACAAATATACAAAAGATTGACATAAATAACTATACCGGGCCGGTTAATTACATTAAAAGACTTGAAACTTGAAAAATTGGAGTCAATTCGTTGTCACCGATAATGTTCTTAATTTGTTTGAAGATTAATCAGGTTCATTAATACGTACGGAGAGGCTGTTTATACACATATATATATATATATATATATATAGGTGTATATATATATATATAAAAATATTTAGTGAGAGAAATTTTTATTATGAGAGAGTGAGAATAATAAATATTAATCATACAATTACATATAAATTATCAAAATTAAAATTTATTTAAAGATCATATGACTATTTAAAAAAATTATATACATTTATACTTTAATATTAACTATTTAAATAAAATCTAATAATTAAAATTCATTCATCTCACTTCTTACAACAAACAATAATCTCACTCCCTTTATATATATATTATACACATTAACTGGCATTTGGCGTCGGCATCTTCGTAAATGACAATTTTATAGTAGTGTGTGGTGCCGGCTGTTGCTTAAATTTTCTCTCCCTTCTAACATGAATGTCAATTTTATAGGAGTGTTGTGCTGGTAGATGTTTCCAGAACATGAACAATAGATAGGGACAATTATGGATTTGTTGGAAGGAATGGTGTCATTGTTTGAGATTTTGTTGATGGAGGATATGGCAGATGCTTCGGAGCCAACGAGGAAGGCAATGCTTATAGGGGTGTGATAGGGAGGTTTGGACCAGAAAATTATGAAGGACGTGCACGATTTTTGTGGACCGTTGCAGAGGTACCCTTTTGTTGTAGAAGGATTGTTAGAGTAGTCATAGACAGTGTTGTTAAGGGTACTTGTTGGCAGTAGAATGATTGAGGAAACAGACATAGAAGCAGGATTGTGGAGACTGAGAAAAGCATCATGAGCTCCAGACAAAACCAGATGAGGTTGGCTTCAATTTGCAATGTTTTTTTAAGAGTAAATGAATTTCAATTCCTGGGTGACAGCGTAGAACTGTAGATCTTGACTTGGTATGCTGAACATTAAGCCAAAAGGGTTGGTTGAATTATTTCATGCAGCATCAAATAATATTAAGAATTCAAATGGATGAGAATGGCATATATTAAAATGCTAATGAGTTATGTACCAAAAAAATATTGCTAATGAGTTCAATGGCAAGGAACTATTGTCACTCTCAATGCGTGTGTGACTCGACTCTTGAGAGACCAATCATGAATCAATTTTATTTTTTCGAAATTTGAAAGAGACAAATTTTTAGTACTTGGTAATAGTATTGAATTTCCTTCTTAGGTTAAGGCAGGGAAGTGAGCATTAGGAGACGACGCAACAAACAACACCGACCACTCATCATAGTAAAAAATTGCATCGTTGACAAGTAACAATCACTCCGTGAATCTAAAGGATACGAAATATGAAATATCCTTAAACTTCAATAGCAAAGATATCTCTACTTTAGTTTTTATATCATTGGGAAAATACTTTCATATAGAGTATGCTCTTCAAAAAGATTCTTTTGAAATGTAAAAAGATTCTGTATAAAAAAGTATGCTATTAACTAATCAATATGCTTCTTATCTATATATAATCGTATATCTATATGAAATCGTATATACAAATAATCCTATAAAATCTTACAATAATACATACATAATTGAAATTTCATTCACTTTTCACAGAAAGTAATTTATTTCTCTTCATAAATAATGAAATATAGACCGCACCTGCATCTATAATTTTTTAACGTAAGAGAAAGATTTTTATTCTTACCATAGTATTAAAATACACGTACTTCTGCTATTAAAAAAAGTACTTATTTAATTTAATTTTGATAAATGAATAAATAATTTTAAAAATAAATATTAATATTTATTAGATAATTACATACTCTAAAAAGTAAATAAAATGAATATCCAACTTCTCTGAAAACAATTTTGGAACCTCCGTTGTCGGGTGGCTTTATAAATTAATGACACCTGCAGCGGCAACAAATAATAAATAATCAAACACAACGTGATGACTCAATTAAGAGTGTCAAAATAGGTCAAATTTAATGAGTTGATCTAAATAATTCGATAAAATGAATGAGTTAGACTATTAAAATGTCAGTCTAAAACTTACATTACTCGAATGAGCTAAGCTCAAATAAGTTGAGTTAACCCATTTTTTTAACACTATATAAGACTAAATGGGTTAAGTTAAACTAACAAAATACTAATCCGAAACTTATATTACTTAAATGGATTGGCCTAAAAATGGTCTAACCCTGAATGGGTCAGTCCGAATAAGTCAGTCCAACCTATTTTGACACCCCTAGACTCAATGTTGATGTTCACGTTCCCTGACAAAGGTCTTACATCAAGTAACATTGACTTCTAATCCTTATTGGCTTAGAGTTTTAATTTATTTTATTGTTAATATGAAACTTTTAAAACTAGTAATGTGCTAGCATATTGTTAAAAGAGATGAAGTTCTTATATATAATTGTTATGATAATCAAATTCCTCTAATAATTTAGTAATGCCTAATTATATAATAGTAAAAGAATTCAGATAAAAAAATAGTAAAGGAATTTTATATTAACAAGTGAATAAAAATTAAATTTAATGAATTTTATATAATTTAAAGCATCCTCATATCCTCATATTGTCTACTAGATTATATTGGACTATGCGTAATATTGGTAGAGCTATATGCTAGATTTATTAAATTTAATTATAAATTGAAGTGATCTCACATTTTTCAACTAATTTCTCTATTAGTTTTATCAAGTCAAGTCTATTAGTTAATTAGATAAGTCAAAAAATAAGGACAAATACTTGACTTATAGTTTGTCAAGGATATTAAGAGATAGTGAAGTGATCCACTATTTGAATAATGAGGTTATCCACTATTTGGATAAAAGAGTTGATTTTTTTTTTATGGAGAAAAACTAACCTCTATAAAAACAACCTAGAGTACCTAGTCTAAGCAGTTTTTCAAATATCAGTACACATTCTATCTATGGTAAAACTTCTTTAGAATAGAAGCATTCTTGGTTTTCGTGTGTGTGTGCTGTTGTACAGTTTCTGAATTTGTGCAAAAAGGCTATGGCGAGAGGTTAGTAAAAGGAATCCTATTTAATATTTGTTCAATGATTATTAAGTGCATATAAATACACGATCTAGCAGTGTGTTAATCTAATTAAAGTTTTAACACTTAGTATCAGAACATGTCAATCTCTGCCTAGCCTTTATATTTATGCACAATTGTATGCTTATTCGTGTTTCATGTTTCTTGCCATTAAGTGATGAAATTTTGAACATGGTGTGTATATATATATATGCTATATTCTGATTTTCTAATTATGAAGTGAAAATCACATGATATGCATGTTTTTGTTATGACCATGCTTTTGTTTTCTGCCATAAACAAAATTATATTTCTCTACAAAATGCATGATATGAAATTTTCATATTTATTTTAGAAAATTTATTTGTAAGCCCATGAACTTTCCTATCGCAACCATATTTCCAGAATAGAGGAATCCAGGATGAATCACCTGTCAAGAACAATAATGGAGGAAAAGTCCTCTTATGGGTTGTTGTTGAGAAAAATCGGTGATTAGGGCTTCATCCCTTCAACTGGGAGTTGTTATTCATGGTTGATCAAGTGACGTTCCACACCATAACAGCTACTAGTGTGGGGTATCTCGATCATGGGGTTGACAAAGATGGAGGCAGAACTCTGTCCCTGCGTGACTGTTGCTAACCATGGTTGTTGGTCACATGCCATGGATGCAGATGCATATGTAGCGGCATTATGGTTTTCAGGGATGAAGGAGACGTGTTTGTTGGCAGTGCGGCTGCTTATAGGTTGCAAGGAAGAAGAAGATGCTTTAGGGTTTAATTTACCTTTATATGGTTTTTGGCCTTTAAGCCTATAATATAATGTAATTAAAAAAATGTTGGTGCTTTGTTTTTTACTAATGTTGCAAGTACAAGAGTGTTTTGTTTCGTTTGCAGCCTAAATTCTTTACACATGCAGGAAAAAAAAAGTTACTTTTTAAGCTAATGTTGCAGGTCTGTAAATGGAGAAACAAAAGAGTACAAAAAAATTTGGATGATAAAGTTTCAACAGCAAGCCCAAATTCATTAAAGCATGCAGGTTGCAGGAAATGAAAAAAAAAATCAACAAATCGTTATTTGCGGAATGCAAGAAATGAATTCATGAGCATTCGTTTATCAAACCAGTATTACAGGCACTAAATTAAATTCTATGACATGTGTTATATTTATATGTTCTAGAAGTGTTATATTTATATGTTCTGGATGTGTTATATGTGAATTTTATATAATATTTTATTTTATTCCGCTGCATATCATATTTGTGATAAGTTCATTATATATTAAGGAGTAGCCACAACATCCTTAATTATAATTTTACTTAAAGAAAATCACATATTGTTAAATATGATATATTGTAATTAATTGTGATTAGTATAGAAACTTTGTCCACATGGATTTATTATAATTTTCATAATTAATTAGGATGAAATAATTAATTTTTTTTATCCCTTAAGTAGCCCACAGGTATTAGGAGATCATGGTAATTTATTAGTTTCATCATAAGAAATTTTAAATAGATCTATTTTGTGTTAAAATCTTAGCCCACGAGTAGATTTTGATGACATATTGATTCATGTATGTATAACTTACATTAGTGAGTTTAATATTTGCCTTGAATTATTATATGATGTAAGCATGTTGTTTTTATTTATTTGCATCAATTTATTCCTTAGTTTTCTTTGATGACAAAAATGAAATTCCCATTTTTATAAGTGACAACTATAAGGATTGGAAAGAGAGAATTCTTCTTCATTTAGGATGCATAGACCTTGATTATGCTCTCCGTAGGGATGAGCCTGCTGAACTCACTGATACTAGTACTTCGGAAAAAGTTACGTTATACGAACGATGAGAAAGATCTAATTGTCTTTCAATTATGTTCATTAAGACACGTATTTCTACTAGCATTCATGGTTCAATTCCTAACTATCAAAATGTCAAGGATTTCATGAAAGCTATTGATGAGCAGTTTGAGTAATCTAATAAGGCATTAGCTAGCACTCTAATGGCAAAGTTGTCTTCCATGAAGCTCGTTGGAGACAAAGGTGTGAGAAAACACATCATGAAAATGAGGGACATAGCAAGTTAACTTAATTCACTTGAAGTTGAGATTTTTGATTCCTTTTTGGTGCACTTGATCTTGAACTCGTTCCCACCATAGTATGGTCCTTTCAAAATTTCTTACAACACACATAAGGACAAATAGTCAATTAATGAACTTCTAACTATGTGTGTTCAAGAGGAGGGAATGCTTGCTCAAGAGATTGGTAAAGGTGCACTTACAGTGACTCAAGATAAGATTCAAGGGAATAAGAAGAAGAAGGACAAGGGAAAGAAAGGCATACCTACAATTGCCAAAATTAAGAAAGAGTCTAGGTATTTCTTCTATAAAAAGAAGGGGCACATGAAGAAGAACTGCTACAAGAAGGCTTGGCTCGGAAAGAAAGGTAATGCTTTTTTTATGTATGTTATGAATCTAATATAGTTGACATTTGTCATAATACATGGTGGATTGACTCTGGTTCTATAATCCATGTTTCTAATACCATGCAGCGCTTCATAAGCTAGAGGAAGTCGACAGAAAGTGAACGATTCATCTACTCTGGAAATAAGATGCGTTCGTATATGGCAACTATTGGCACATGTAGACTTATTTTAGAATCTGATTTTATTTTAGAATTGAATAATGTCTTTTATATTCCTGGGTTTTCTAGGAATTTAATTTCAGTTTTAAGACTTATACCTTTGGGTTATTCAATAAATTTTAACGCATCTGAATTTGATTTATCGTTTAAGTCTACTATTGTTGGAAATAGTGCGTTGAATGACAATTTGTTCAAAATTAATTTATCCAACATGATTTCATATAATTTAATGGCTACGCAACAAAACACCGATATTAAACATTGTGTTATGAATGAAAAATCCTCAATGTTATAGCATATGAGATTAGGACACATCTCAATAGAAAGAATTAAGAGGTTGGTGAATGATGGAGTACTTGAGACTCTTGACTTTATTGATTTCGACACTTGTATGGATTGCATAAAGGGAAAGCAAACTAACATGACAAAGAAAAATGGTAAGAGGAGTTCAGAAATATTAGAAATCATACATACAGACATTTGTTATCCCAACATGGACTCACACAGTCAAAAATACTTAATCTCTTTCATAGATGATTACTTATGATTCATGTATCTTTACTTACTTCATAATAAAAAATGAAGCTTTAGATGCCTTTGAAGTTTTCAAGGCAGAAGTAGAGAAATAATGTGAAAAACAAATTAAAGGAAAATAAATTAAGATTGTGAGATCAGATAGAGGTAAAGATTTTTATGGTAGATATACTGAGAGTGAACAAGCACCTGGTCCATTTGCAAGGTTTCTTGAGGAGCATGGTATTGTGGCTCAATACACCATGCCTGGCTCACCAGATCAAAATGGTGTGGCTGAAAAGAGAAATCATACTTTGATGGACATGGTGAGGAGTATGTGATAACTCCATGTAATGTAGTTATTTGTGCCCTATAATTGTGCTTCATATCATGCTATGTCCTTATTATTATGCATATATGGGAGATTTTATGCTTATAATGGTTGAATTTCATTTGGATGTCTCTCTATATGCTATTGAGCATTTTGTGTATATTATGTTCAATGATTAAGTGGATTTATAATTTATATTTAACTTGGTTATTTTTCTAATGTATGATGAGTTTAAAACAGAGGAATTGGAGCAATTCAAAGCTCAAGAGTCCAAGAGAAAGCTAAGAAGGCATTCCAGAAGTGAGAGCCGCGACACAAAGGAGTGTGCATTGCGGCGCAAAAGTGCATCATCAAAATTGCCATACTGAGACCCGAGGCTATCGGGCCGCGGCACAAAAGTAGTGTGC
Organism: Ormosia semicastrata; assembly: GCA_029884595.1. Lineage (NCBI taxonomy): Eukaryota > Viridiplantae > Streptophyta > Magnoliopsida > Fabales > Fabaceae > Ormosia > Ormosia semicastrata. The sequence goes on from JAQQTO010000059.1 coordinate 43,752,492, forward strand.
GCCGCGACCCTTTGTAACTAACTCAATGTGAGCCACGGCGTAGGTTAGTGGGGGCCGCGACGCTAAGTGTAAAACTGAGCTTATAAATAGATTTTATCAGATTTTGTAAATATGGCTTTCTAGGTTTAGAGAAGTTACGCCTTGTTCTTCGTGTGTGGAGGCTGAGGAGGCCAGAGGAGCCAAGGATGGAGGTCTTCTTCCTTAGGGAAGTTGATTGGAGCTTCAAAGGATCACATTTAATGAGTTTCCTCCTTCTCCTTTCTCTTTCTCTTATCTTCTTTATCATTTGAGCATGTATTTTGATTTGTAATCATGTGTTCAATGATGTAGCAACTATTTTAGGGAATACTTTGAATCATTTTTATGGATATTAATGATTTTGTTCTCCTATGAGTTTGTATGGATGTATGGTTTTGTTCAATCATATGGTTCTTAATGCTTTTGAAGGTTTGATCAGCTTTTGAATGATTTGTTGAAGTCTGATGAACCTAGACATAGAAATTTAGATTTTAGATCTAATGTATGGTTGACGCATATTTGATTCTATTCCAATGGTGGGATGAGTTGATTCACTAATGGGATAGAAATATGCTTTTTAGCCATATATAGTGTGTGATTGAGAATAGATCATTCAAGAGTGGAGTTTGAGCTAATTCTTATGGAAACATAGTGAATTGGGTAAATGAAATTATGGTTAATTGACCTAGACATAGGCTTTTAGCTAATGAAGATTCTTAAGCTAACCTAATCATTGCGTTCGTATTTATGAAGAGGATTGCATATTGTTGGTTGAAGTAAAAGGGTGAAGAAGGGTTTTCCTAAACTCTAAACCATTATCTTTATTGCTTTTGTAGATTAGATTTAGTTTAGTTTATGCTTTTTCTATTTCATATGCTCTTGAATAGAATTAGGTAAACTATTGGTTAATACTTAGCATTGGAAGTAAACTTATCCTCGAGGGAACGATCTTTACTTTTCACTTTATTACTTGAATGACTCGTGCACTTGCGACCTATTTTGGGACAAATAAGTTTTTGGCGTCGTTATCGGGGATAAGGCGTTATTTCTATATTGCTAATATTGACAATGAGTTTGGTTAGTTCTAATTTAAGTTTTTATGTTTTGTTGTTGTAAATAGTTTTAGTTTCAAGTCTTTATGTTTTTGTTGTTGATTTGCTTAAATATGTAGTTATAGTTTGATTTTGTGTTTTTGTTATGTTTTTGTTGTACATTCTGTGTTTTAATTTGTAGGCACATTTTTATGGTGCTGGAGGCCATATTGAAGCAGAAATGGCAGCATAAATCATTTCCCTGCCAAATTCTGCAGGTTGAGTTCTTAGTGCCGCGGCCCAAGCATGGTTGCGCCGCGGCCCAGCACCCTGTTTTTGCCTTTTTCTATTTATTTTCCTTGTTTTTCTTTATTTAGTATGCTCAGTGCCTAGTTGGCCGCTATTTTGATATGTTGGGGTACCCTATAGACCATGTGTAGCAAGAAACACATTCACTTTGGTTTGGGAAAGTATCTTTACATGTTTTCACCATTAATGCTTAATATTTACACATGTTTTGATATTTTAAGTATGTGCTAGTGATAGTCATCATGCTTTCATGATTATATCCTATTTTGGCTATTACTAGTGAGTCGTTGATGCAAGTTTCAATTTTTCGCACTTTATATATGATATTATGCATCCTTGAATGAAAAATGATAGATCTTTGAAATGCATGACATATTTCCATTTGCTAGTGTGTGATGGTTGGCCAATGATATAAATGCTTGCGTATTACCCTCTGTTTTGTGAAACCATTTGCGATCTTGAAGCATGTCAATGCAATCTGATGTGTTTTTATACATGCTGTATTTTTTCACTTAGATGCTTGTTTAACTTTGGAAAGATATGAGTGTTTGTTTAGAGAATGTTTATGAATTGTGCATGTGGATGATTTCTTTTATCCTTGAAGTTGTTCTCCAACCCTCTTGAGGCGAAATCCTAAATTGTGTATGATTGAAGAAATGATTAGGGCATTGTTTGGACCGTTTGAGCCTTTCAAGCTTAACCCTATCTGATGATATTCATAGGTCCCTTTTTGAAGCCTTATACTGTTTGGCCTTATTTGTTTTTCACCACCATTGTGTTCGTTAACCTATTAACCGTTCTAATGTATGTGAAAGCATTGCATTTTTTCTTACCTTTATTGTTTGTTGAGTTCATAATATGTTATTTCTTGAAGTGAATTCAGTGATTAAGGGTATTAATATCTTCAATACAAAATGAGCCTGAAGAAACCAGATGCTGTCAAAGAAAAATCATTGCTTTGTGAAAAAAGAAATAAAAAAAGAAAGAAAAATATGAAAATCAAAAGAAAAAGAGAAAAAGAAAAGCAAAGCTTAAGAAAAGAAAAGTGTGAAAAGCATCAAAATAGTTCTGGCAAGTTTTTTACATTCATTGTTGAATAACCTGCTAATATCAGTTAGAGGCTCAAGTCTTGAAATAACATATTTATGTTTCTCAATGTTAGTATTATATCATATCCTTTTATTTTATAACCCACTACCATTGGCCTTATATTATAAGCTATGAAAGTCCCTCTTGATTCTCAATCTTGTATGATTTACATTAGTGGAGAGAGGGTTCGATTAGAATTTTGTGGATTCTTTGATTTGTATCCATGTGTAGGTTCATAAACTTATCTGGATGAGCATGATTTGAAAAAGATAAGTTTGACTTGCATGTTTGTGGGAAATGTCATGTGCATGATTGGAAGCTGGATTAAGGGCATGTTTAGGATTGTATATGTGTTGAACTTAATTATGAGGCATGTGCATCTTTTGAGGGCTTAAATAATCATTGTGAGCTGGTTGTGGTTAAATGAAAATTAAAGTGTTGAATGCATATGAGCATAAATTGATTAATGTGAGTTTACTTGATTGTACTTTGTGTTGCTCGAGGACTAGCAACAACTTAGGTTTGGGGTGTGATAACTCCATGTAATATAGTTATTTGTGCCCCATAATTGTGCTTTATATTATGCTATGTTCTTCTTATTATGCATATATGGGAGATTTTATACTTATAATGGTTGAATTTCCTTTGAATGTCTCTCTATATGCTATTGAGCAATTTGTGTATATTATGTTTAATGATTAAGTGGATTTATAATTTATATTTAATTTGGTTATTTCTCTAATGTAAGATGAGCTTAAAACAGAGGAATTAGAGCAATTCAAGGCTTAAGAGCCCAAGAGAAAGTTAAGGAGGCATTCCAGAAGTGAGGGTTGCGGCACAAAGGAATGTGCGTCGCGACGCAAAAGTGCATCATCAAAATTGTCATACTGAGACCCGAGGCTATTGGGCTGTGGCACAAAAGTAGTGTGCGTCGCGGCCCTTTGTAACCGACTCAATGCAGGCCGCGACACAGGTTAGTGGGGGTCGCGGTGCTAAGTGCAAAACTGAGCCTATAAATAAATTTTATCAAATTTTGTAAATATGGCTTTCTAGGTTTAGAGAAGCTACGCCTTATTCTTCTTGTGTGGAGGCTTAGGAGGCCAAAGGAGCTAAGGATGAAGGTCTTCTTCCTTAGGGAAGTTGATTGGAGCTTCAAAGGATCACATCTAATGAGTTTCCTCCTTCTCTTTTCTCTTTCTCTTCTCTTCTTTATCATTTGAGCATGTATTTTGATTTTTAATCATGTGTTCAATGATGTAGCAGCTGTTTTAGGGAATACTTTGAATTCTTTATGATTTTGTTCTCCTATGAGTTTGTATGGATGTATGGTTTTGTTCAATCATATGGTTCTTAATGCTTTTGAAGGTTTGATCAATTTTTGAATGATTTGTTGAAGTCTGATGAACCTAGACATAGGAATTTGGATTTTAGATTTAATGTATGGTTGATACATGTTCGATTCTATTCCAATAGCGGGATGAGTTGATTCGCTAATGGGATAGAAATATACCTTTTAGCCATGTATAGTGTGTGATTGGGAATATATCGTTCAAGAGTGGAGTTTGCATTAATTCTCATGGAAACATAGTGAATTGGGTAAATGAAACTATGATTAATTGACCTAGACATAGGCTTTTAGCTAATTAAGATTCTCAAGCTAACCTAATCATTGTGTTCATATTTATGAAGAGGATTGCATGTTGTTGGTTGAAGTAAAGGGATAAAGAAGGATTTTTTTAAACTCTAAACCATTATCTTTATTGCTTTTATAGATTAGATTTAGTTTAGTTTATGCTTTTTCCATTTCATATGCTCTTGAATAAAATTAGGTAAGCTATTAGTTAATACTTAGCATTGGAAGTAAACTTATCATTGAGGGAATGATTTTTACTTTTTACTTTATTACTTAAATGACCCGTGCACTTGCGGCCTATTTTGGAATAAACAGTATGCTTAGCAACTTCAAACTTCCTCGTTTGCTATGGAGCGAAGCTCTTAAAGCAGCAATGTACATGTTAAATCGGGTTCCAACTAAGGCAGTTCTTAAAACTCCTTTTGAGTTGTGGAAAGGTTGGAAGCCAAGTTTAAAATATGTATGAGTCTGGAGTTGCCTAGCTTAAGTTAGGATTTACAATCCAAATAAGAGGAAGTTGAACCCAAGGACTATTAGTGCATATTTCATTGGTTATGCTGAAAATTCCAAAGATTATAGATTTTATTGTCCAACTTATAGTACTAGAATTGTAGAATCAAGAAATGCAAAATTTCTTGAGAATGGCATGATTAGTGGGAGTGATCTACCTCAAAACTTAGATTTTGAGAAAGATCACTGTAAAGAAACTACTCCCACATCAAGTTATAAACTGGTAGTTTTTTGTGACCCTCACCAAAATCAAGAGAACTTAAAACCACCAGTAACTGAAGTTCCACGTCAAGATGAACCTATTCTAGAAGATCTAGTCAAACAACATCAAACACAAGATGTTGAACATCTTGTTGAACAACACCCTCCCCAAGAGGTTGTAGTTGCAACATTAAGAAAACCAACCAGAATAAGGAAACCAGCGATTTCTAGTGATTATCATGTGTATTTGCAAGAGTCCAAATATGATTTAGGAGCTGAGAATGATCCAGAGACGTTTTCACAGGCAATTAATAATAGTAATTCTAAGTTTTAGTATAATGCTATGAAGGATGAAATGGATTCTATGACAAATATTAAGGTTTGGGATCTTGTTGAGTTGCCTGATGGGGTAAAGGCCATCGGATACAAATGGGTCTTTAAAACCAAGAAGGACTCATTAGGCAACATTGAGCAATACAAGGCCCAGTTAGTTGCCGAGGAATTCACTCAAAGGGAAGGTGTTAATTACAGAGAAACCTTTTCTCCTGTATCTAAGAAAGAATTTTTTCCGCATCATAATGGCATTAGTTGCCCATTTTGACTTAGAATTACATCACATGGATGTGAAAATGACATTTCTTAATGATGACTTAGAGGAAGAGGTTTATATGATGTAACTTGAAGGTTTTTTCTCTAGTGATGAGGCTCATTTGGCTTGTAAGCTCAAGAAATTCATATATGGACTGAAACAGGCCTCCCGTCAATGATATTTGAAATTCCATAATGTCATCTCTTCATTTGGTTATGTTGAGAACACTATGGATCAATGCATATACCATAAGGCTAATGGGAGTAAGATAGTCTTTTTGGTCTTATATGTGGATGACATCCTTCTTGCAACCAATGACTTGGGGTTACTACATGAGGTGAAACAATTTCTCTCTAAGAATTTTGATATAAAATATATAGGTGAGACATTTTATGTCATTGGCATTGAAATCCATAGAAATAGACCACAAAGAATTCTTGGTTTGTCTCAGAAAGCCTATATTAACAAAATTCTAAAGAGATTTCAGATGAAAGATTGTTCGCCAAGCGTGACACCTATTATGAAGGGTGATAGGTTCAATTTGAACCAATGCCCGAAAAATGAGCTTGAAAGGGAACAAATGAAGAATATTCCATAAGCTTCTGCTATCGGAAGCTTTATGTATATTCACGTTTGTACAAGACCTGATATTGTATTTGCTGTTGGAATGCTTGTGAGATATCAAAGTAATCTAAGTTTGGATCATTGGAAGGCTGCAAAGAAAGTATTGAGGTACCTTCAAGGAACCAAGGACTACATGCTTATGTACTGAAGATCTGACATTTTTAGAAGTTGTTGGTTACACGGACTCAGATTTTTCTGGTCACTAACTCTCATAAGTCAACATCCAAATATATCTTCATGTTGGCTGGCGGAGCGATATATTGGAGAAGTGCGAAGCAGTCATTAGTTGCTACTTTACTATGGAAGCTGAGTTTGTTTCTTGTTTTGAGGTAACATCACAGGGTATCTAGTTGAAGAGTTTCATTGCAGGTCTGCGAATGGTTGATTCCATCTCTTGGCCATTGAGGATATATTGTGATAACTCAGCTGCTATCTTTCTGGCTAAAAACAACAAAAGTGGAAGTCGAAACAAACACATCAACATAAAGTATTTAGCCATGAGAGAACGTGTTAAAAGCAAATGAGATCTCAGTTGAACACATTAACACTGAATTGATTATTGCAGATCCTTTGACGAAAGACATGCCATCAAAGTTGTTCAAGGATCATGTAATGCATATGAGACTTGACATAATTATATAGAGTTCCCTTTGATAGTATTGAAACTCTAGTTTATTTGTTTGTCTTCTCGTTTTGATGTATACATTTGGTTTGAGAAAGACATGTATTTTGGACTCAGAATAAGTATTGAACATGTTCATTTAGTTAAATCGTGACTTTTGCTAGGAGGAGATTACATCGTAATATATGGAAGGTAATACTCATTTTTAATAGAGAATCTACTGTCATGATTCATGTAATTAACCTCTTAGATGTGAGCATAAAAATGTCAATGTTGTGGATATCATAAAGTATAAGAAAATGTTGGACCAAGTAGAAGAATGCTAGATTTATTAAATTAAATCTTAAATTCAATTATAAACTAAAGTGGTCCCACATTTTCCTACTCACTTCTCTATTAGTTTTACCAAGTCAAGTCTATTGATTAGTCAGATGAGTCAAAAGATATGGACAAATACTTGACTTATGGTTTGTTAAGGATATTAAGGGATAGTGAGGTGATCTACTATTTGGATAGTGCAGTTATTCACTATTTGGATAAGGGAATTGATTTTTTCTGATGGAAAAAAATTAACTTCTATAAAAATAATCTAAGAGTTCTTAGTCTAAGTAGTTTTTAGAAATCAATACTCATTCCATTTGTAGTAATATTTCTTTAGACTAGAAGCATTATGAGTTTTCATTCTGAGTTTTCGTGTATATATGTTGTTGTACGTGTATTGCTGTGCAGTTTCAGAATTTGTGCAAAAGGACTATGATGGGAAGTTAGTAAAAAGAATCCTATTTAATATTTATTCAATGAATATTATATAATTCTTAAATGCATACAAATACACGATTTAGCAGTGTGTTAATCTAATTAAAGTTTAACCCTATAAGAAGATAAAGGTGTTAGCATGGTTTGTAATATTGGTTGGAACCCAGCTCAATTTCTTGAGTTAAACTTAATATTCATGGTGCGGTTAAGGGGAATCTAGGAGATGATGGGTATCGAGGTCTTATTTGAAATAAGAATTCCATGGTTGAAGGGATTTAGTTGTCATCTTGCTGCTTGTACTTCCTTTGTGGGGGAGCAATTTGGGGATTTTGTTAGTAGTTAAGATGGCTTAGACGCATGGGTATTGGAGGATAGTGGTTGAGACTTGAGAGTGACTCTCTTAGGATTGTAAATATTCTAAATGAGAGGAGGAAAATTCTCAAATGGGGTCGTACATTCATATCACGGATAAAAGAGCTCTTGGCTAATGAGTGGGAAATGATTTTTGCTCATCCATTGAGCCAGATGTGCAGATTGACTTGGTAATTGGACATGGTGGTATTTACTATCAATTATTATATTCTTACATTAAATAATATATATATATATTTTTTACATTTTATTTAATAAAATTTATTATATATATATATATTTTTATTATTTTTTCTATTTAATTATATTTTTTTAAAAATATAAATAATATTTATACATATTTTTAAAAATATAAGATGATCATTTTTCATTTATTATAAACACAAGTTATGATTTATGGATAGATTCCTTATTACTGGATATTGGATAGAGTGAAATTTTGATGGATGGCTGAGATTAATGAAAGGCTACCTGATGATCAGTTAAGATAATAAAAGTTAATTATTATAAAATTATCTCTGAAAAGCAATTATTTGCAAAAAAAATCTCTATCACCCGCCAGACCTGTGTCATCCTTAAGTGGTCCATGGCCTTCGTGGTGGTGTATAGCTTTGATCTATTCTTCGATTTTCTGGCTTTTGACAGCATGGTGGTTGGCGTGGAGGTTCCTGGTGAGCCACCACCTTGGACCATCTCACTTGAGAACCTCGCCGCCTCAGCCACCGTGCACCGCCATGGGCTCCGTCTCACCATCGCCGCCGTCGACCACTTTCTGACACAGCCACACAGAAGCTCTAAGCCGCAGCCACAACCTGAGTATCATCCCTCCAACTCCATTGTAGAGACCCATCGCCACCCAAGGGCCTCTGTCCTTCGCACCAACCAGAGCCCAGTCAAACAAGAAACTCCAGACCGCGAGCCACCTCCATGGCTCCATCACCTCCTCCGTCACCAGCAAAAGGCTACCGAAGTTCAAGCAGTAAATCAGAACCGAAGATCAACAAAGACAAAGATTAGCTCACAAAATTCCTTTTATGCTTTAGTCAATTTCTGGCTTCTGTTGATTGTTCACTGTTCTGAGATTTAGATCTCATTTTTATTTGAGTTTAGGGCAAGGGAATGGTGGAGGTTGGTTCTCCGGTGGTTCTTGTTGGTGGCTAGGATTTGTAGTGGTCAATGGATTAGGTGAAAATAACAAAAGTTTTAGGACTAAAAAGTAAATAATTAAATAGATCGTTTTATAAATAAGAAAAACATACTATAGCAAGGATTTTCTGGGCGTATTAAACGGCACCATTGGGATGATTTAAGTGGGGTCTACCCCGATTATTCAGGTCTAGTTATTATTATTATTATTTACTTCGGCCCCTTCTTATTAAAAAAAAATTAGTGGGTTATGTTGTAAAATATAATTTTGTATAAAAGAGTTAAACACTGTATAACTGTGAAAAACTCGAGCGATTATTGTCAATGCTTTTAAGTAATTCTTATATAATTTATTAAAAATACTTAATTATTGTTTTGACATACATAAAATTATAAAAATTATTTTAAAAATACACTAATATTTAAGATTATCTTTACACATGTTAAATAATTATTCGAATTTCTCTAATGCTCCTATAGAAACCAAATGCTCTACACAAAAGATTATGCATGTTGTGGACCATATATTATATACACGAGAAATTGTCGGATGGGAACTTAGTCATGCAAAATTTGCACTCATATACATATATAATGGGGATCCGAGAAGCGGCAGCTACTTTGTTGCTTTTAAACGAGTTAAGTGAAGAAGACTCAATGGAAAGGAAGACACGTTTAAGGCATAAAATCAACCAAAATAATTTATTAATACCCAAGTTTTAGTCCTTATTCATTATTCATTATTCTAACAGACTAGCTCCAAATCCTTCAGAATCAAATTATACAACAGCTATATATGGCCCATCCTTTGGGACTAGCTGGCAGTACCCAGACACAACCATTTTAGTACTGGACTGGTAGAAGTTACAAACTAATAGTTCTATTAGTTCTTTTGGGCCACTACAATGGGACTCCTAACCGTGTGTGCACCACCGTCTTCAACCCAAACGAGGTCCCCGAATGAGGTATTTTCCTTCTTGCTGTACCTCTTATACTTTATGACAACATAGTAATTCTGCTTCTCATGCTTGTAGCTGAATGCTAGCGTCTCAGGTGACACTGTAACCACAGAGCCCTTAGGTCGCGTCACTTTGGCTCTATATGTAGCAGCACCATCTCCAACATTGGTCACGGTTCTCTGAAACTTCTGGACCACTGATCTTGTTTTGTTACTATACAAAGCTATAAAAGAAGGGTAGTTAAGATCAGAGGAAGGGTTTGCACAGTTATATGAGGTTGATCTTGTAATGGTTAAGATTTGCTTGTGTGTGTAGCCCAAAGCACATAGAAGGTCAACATAGTCTTGTGGGGTGGCATCATAGATCAAACCTGGATCAAGTGCTCTATTAGGATCAATCTGACCAGCTCCCATAGCCAAAGGCGAAGCATATTGAAATGGGTTGCCATTATCCCTAATTGGATTTTGAGTATTATCAAGTGGATTGGCTGTGGTGACTAGTGCAGACCTTATAGCAGCTGGACTCCATTCTGGGTGTGCAGCTTTTAGGAGAGCAGCAACACCAGAAGCATGAGGACATGCCATGGATGTCCCAGACATCAACATGTAGTCACTGGGTAAAAACACATTTGTCCCAATTATAGCTGCTGGCATATTAGGAACAAAAGCAGCAAGAACATTAGAGCCGGGTGCCATTATATCAGGCTTTAAGACACCCGGGTAGCTAGGTGAAGGACCTCTTGAAGTGTAATAGGCAGCAGCTGGTGCTGGCTTTATTCCAACAAATGTTTGTTGAAATTTAATGCTAGCAAAGGGGGTTTTAGCACTTTGTGTGTAGTTGATCACAGATGGTCCATCCCTTGGGTTGATTACAATACTGGGAGAGTCTAGATATCCTGTTTCTATTAGTCCCGGATCCTCAGAGATAAACACAGCCCCTATCGCACTGGCCGCGGTAATAGACTGTCCTTGTTCAAACACGGACACTGACTCTAAGGCATCACATATAATGATCCCTTTTGTGGCCACTTGGGATAACAGCTTCACTGAGTTGCATGCTGACACAGTCTTGTTGTAGATAAGTGGATAATTTTCCACTAAGGCATTTGCAGGAAACAAGGTCCAACCAATAATGGTTTGGCCATTTCCAAGTGCCAAACTGCCAAATGTACGATCTATGGTGCCTGCTGCCACGGTCAGGGCCCATGGGATTCCATTATGCAAGGTACCAAGTTTAGGGCCTTCATTGCCCGCAGAAGATGAAACCACCACCCCTTTTTCCATTGCTGCAAAAGCAGCTATTGCTACGGGGTCCTCATAAAGTGGAACACTATCAAAACCCGAAGAGATGGAAATGACATCAACCCCATCAGCAATGGCTTGGTCCATTCCAGCAAGGACATCAGAGGCTTGACGTCCCTCGTCCCAAAAGACCTTGTACATGGCAAGCCTAGCTCTTGGTGCAATGCCTCTGGCTACCCCTTTGGCATAGCCAAAGAAAGAGGCACCATTAACATAGTTGCCGGCAACTGTGGATGATGTGTGGCTACCATGGCCTTGTGTGTCTCTAGCTGAGTTCATGCTGATTGTGATGTTAGGATTTGCAGCAATCACACCCTTGTTGAAATACCTTGCTCCAATCAGCTTGAAGTTACACATTGAGGTGTTGAAGTCTTGTCCTGACTCACATGTTCCTTTCCATTTGGATGGGATTTTCTTAGTCATGCCATCATCTTTGAAGCTGTCACTCTCAGGCCACACACCAGTGTCAATAAGACCCACAATGACATCTTCACCAAAATTTGAAGCATGCCATAGGCCATTGGGGGAATCCAAGGAGAGAAACTCAAAGGTGTGTGTGGTGTCCACGGTGGCAGACCTGTCTGGATAAGCTGTGACAAAGCCATGTGCGTTCTTTAGGGTCTCCAACTCATCTGAAGATAGCACTGCACTGAATCCATGCATGGCATGATTATAGGTGTACACTAGATTTTGTGATTGCTTGGATGGATGGTTAGTTGTTGCTAGCTTTATGGAATGAATGGTGGACTCGTACCAATTATGATGGCTCGCAAAGACCTGAGGCATGAGGGATTTGTCCATGTGGACTATGTATGTGGAGCTTTCAGCGTTGGAATGGAGGGCCAAAAAGAGCCAAGGAGTAATTAGGAATATCAATGGAAGCGGAACCACAAAGTGATGAGGCTCCATTTAAGCAGCTAGCTAACAATAATGTGAATTTTGGCTTTGAACAAGCAGCTTATATAGGCTTTTCATGTCCTTGTAGGGCATGATTGATGTTGAGAAATATAGTTACAAAAAAATTAAAATAATATTACATACACAGTTATTGTATGGAAAATTCTTATATCTTCTCAAATTTCTTCCTCTTATAATATCTTATATCATTCATTCGTTTATGGGACTTGTAAGATTGGTTGGATACTTGGATCCATAAAGTATATCTATTTGCACACCTTTTATACTTAGGTGATTCACGTGTAAATAAGTGGTTATTAATGTATATTATATGGTGAATGAGGATATGTATTAATGTGTAAATAACTAATGTTTGAGTCATCATATAATACACATTAATTATCAATTATTTATACATTAATAACTAATTATTCATATGTTAATTAGTATAATTAATATTTTCAGTTATTATATAATACACATAAACCACCACTTATTTATACATGAATCATTGAGTATATAAGTAGTATAAAAAAATATACAAATAACAAAATTGATTCACAAATATTTGATGGTAGTAATCTTTTTTCGAGGAAAATTTTCTTCCTCCTTGGAGGACAAAAGAACTCCTATAATTGTGTCCTTTTGGTTGGCATAAAGCCATAAACAAGTGGAGTCAAATAATTCAGATGAAAACTATGAGGGGCATTGGAATATAAAAAATATAAGGCTGAAAGGAAGACAGAAGGGAAACAAATATACAAAAGATTGATATAAATAACTATACCGGGCCGGTTAATTACATTAAAAGACTTGAAACTTGAAAAATTGGAGTCAATTCGTTGTCACCGACAATGTTCTTAATTTGTTTGAAGAATAATCAGGTTCATTAATACGTACGGAGAGGCTGTTTATATTTATATATATTTATATATATATGAAACATATTTAGTGAGAGAAATTTTTATTATAAAAAGATAAAAAAATAAATATTAATCATTTAATTACATATAAATAATCAAAATTAAAAGTTACTAAAAATTATATGACTAGAAAAAATTACATATATTTATATTTTAATTTTAATTATTTATATAAAATTTAATAATTAAAATTTACTTATCTCACTTCTTACAATAAATACTACTCTCACTACCTATATATATATTATACACATTAACTGGCATTTGGCGTCGGCAACTTCCTAAATGTCAATTTTATAGTAGTGTGTGGTGCCGGCTCTTGCTTAATTTTTGTCTCCCTTCTAACATGAATGTCTGTCTCTGGAGTCGGGAGATTCTTATTTTTCTCAATAAAAGCCATCAGCAAGCGCCTAGCCAAATGATTCCCAGTACTGTTAAAGTGTTACTATATTAATGTAGGGTAATGGTGTAGATATGTACATATATTTTTGGACAGGGCAATCATATTTCCATAAATTTTATTTTTACATACTTCTCAAAGCTCTAAAATGAACTCATCTAAGCTATTTAGAAAATTTTTAAATAGAATCAAGGTTGATAATTTGAAGTTTTCTTAAGAATCTTAATATAAAAAAATTACCATTAAAATATAAAAATATTAAAATTTATGATTCTCACAAATAAGAATATATGAAAACACTAACCTTATGATAATGTGTTACAAGAGTATTAGAGATATTTCAAAATTTATTTTCTATTTTTTGGTCTTTCTTTTACTCTCTTCTTCTACTTTAGTGATGGTGAGGAAAAAAGAAGCACTTTACGACTAGGAATAGGACCTTGAGTTTTACACAAAAATTATTTCTTAAATACTGTTAATTTACATCAAATTGACAGTTACTATAATTGTAAAACTACATTTTCCCTTTTACCCAATAAGAGTTTAGTATATTAACTTAATTTAATTACATATTTAAATAATAAGATAAATTACATGTTCATCACATGAGACACTTAATCAAACATTCTCTCACTCAGCTCATGTGACATTATCTTCTTTATAGTTTGATAAGTCTGTCAAAACATAATATGAATTCATATATATATAGTCAAACTATTCTTTACATTAGATACATCATTCATTATGATCAAGAATGAAAACTAACATGAGTCATGACAGTCGTATATCATTTAATTAACATAATCCCTTCCATGTACTACAAAGTTATTTTTCTCCTTGACATGACTTATAAATAGGAAGTACATAATTAGTCCAATAATAATGTCTTTATTAAAGACAAAACCTATTATCATCATTCCTATTTGATCATATATACAAAGTCGAAAAACAAGACAGAAACATATTCATTCATGAGCTCAGAGTGTCAAAGTACATAAAATATAAACATTAACATAATTTACAATAATGCTACTTGGCAACAATGCCCATACTTTCAACATGTCCACTAAATGTTTTGGGTGGTAACCCTTTTGTCCAAGGGTCAGTAATTATATATAAAGTATGTGCTAATGTTCTCTATTGACACTCTATGTTTCTAAATTTCATTTTTAACGGTAAAATATTTCAATTTCATATATTTAACACATTTAGAATACTTATCATTTTTAGAAAAGAAGATAATTGCTGAATTATCACAATAAATTTTTAACAGCATAACAATACTGTCGATTATTCCAAGTCTTGAAATAAAGTTCCACAACCACTTACCTGAACCATGGCCTCAAAGCATGCCACAAATTCAGCTTTCATTGTGGATGCAGCAATGACTGATTACTTCATACTTTTCCATAATATCGCTCCTTTGGCTAAAAGATACAAATAGCCAAATGTAGACTTTCTTGTATCTACACAACGGGCAAAATCTGAATCTGAATATCCAACCACCTCAAGATGATCGAATATTCTATAAGTAAGTATGTGATCCTTCATTCCTTGTAAATATCTTAAGACTTTCTTTGCAACTTTTCAAATCTCTCTAAAACTTTATTGATATATGATTTCTGAGACAACTAACAATCCTTGTGATCTGTCACGAAATATTTCTATTCCAATCACATAGCTTGCGTTTCCCATATCTTTTATTTCAAAGTTATTAGAGAGAAACTTCTTAGTCTCATTTAATAGACTAAGATCATTAGTTACAAGTAATATGTCATCAACATACAGAATCAGAAAAATAAACTTACTCTCATTGACCTTCAAATATATACATCGATTAATAGTATTTTCCTTAAATCCAAAAGATATAATAGTATCATTGAACTTAAGATACCATTTCCAGGAAGCTTGCTTAAGACTGTATATTGATTTCTTAAGTTTACACATCATATGTTCTTTCCACTCAACTGAAAACTCTATTGGTTGATCCATATAAACATCTTCCTCTAAATTCCCATTTAGAAAGACGATTTTTACATTCATTTGATGCAGTTCTACATCATAATAAGCTATTAATGTCATGATAATTCTGAAAGAATCTTTTTTGGAAACTGGCAAAAATAAATCTATAGTTATTGTATAGATTGATGTTGACAAATATAGTTACAAAAAAATTTAAATAATATTACATACACAGTTATTGTATGGAAAATTCTTATATCTTCTCAAATTTCTTCCTCTGATAATATCTTTTATCATTCATTTGTTTATGGGACTTGCAAGATTGGTTGAATCCACAAAGTAAATCTATTTAGACACCTTTTACACCTTAGGTGATTCACGTGTAAATAAATGGTTATTAATGTGTATTATATGATGAATGAAGACATGTATTGATGTGTAAATAATTAATGTTTGAGTCATCATATAATACACATTAATTATCAATTATTTATACATTAATAACTAATTATTCACACGTCAGTTAATGTTCTTAGTTATTATATAATACATACAAATCATTCCTTATTTATACATGAATTACTAAGTATATAAGTAATATAAAAAAATATACAAATAACAAAATTGATTCACAAATATTTTATGGTAGTAATTTTTTTCTAGGAAAATTTTCTTCCTTCTTGGAGGACAAAACAACTCCTATAATTGTGTCCTTTTGGTTGGCATAAAGCCATAAACAAGTGGAGTCAAATAATTCAGACGTAAACTATGGGGGGCATTGGAATATAAAAAATATAAGGCTGAAAGGAAGAGAGAAGGGAAACAAATATACAAAAGATTGATATAAATAACTATACCGGGCCGGTTAATTACATTAAAAGACTTGAAACTTGAAAAATTGGAGTCAATTCGTTGTCACCGATAATGTTCTTAATTTGTTTGAAGAATAACCAGGTTCATTAATACGTACGGGGAGGCTGTTTATATATATATATATATATATATATATATAAATATTTAGTGAGAGAAATTTTTATTATAAGAGAGTGAGAATAATAAATATTAATCATACAACTACATATAAATTATCAAAATTAAAATTTATTTAAAGATCATATGATCACTTAAAAAATTACATACATTTATACTTTAATATTAATTATTTAAATAAAATCTAATAATTAAAATTCATTCATCTCACTTCTTACAACAAACAATAATCTCACTCCCTTTAGATATATATTATACACATTAACTGGCATTTGGCGTCGGCATCTTCGTAAATGACAATTTTATAGTAGTGTGTGGTGCCGGCTGTTGCTTAAATTTTCTCTCCCTTCTAACATGAATGTCAATTTTATAGGAGTGTTGTGCTGGTAGATGTTTCCAGAACATGAACAATAGATAGGGACAATTATGGATTTGTTGGAAGGAATGGTGTCATTGTTTGAGATTTTGTTGATGGAGGATATGGCAGATGCTTCGGAGCCAACGAGGAAGGCAATGCTTATAGGGGTGTGATAGGGAGGTTTGGACCAGAAAATTATGAAGGACGTGCACGATTTTTGTGGACCGTTGCAGAGGTACCCTTTTGTTGTAGAAGGATTGTTAGAGCAGTCATAGACAGTGTTGTTAAGGGGTACTTGTTGGCAGTAGAATGATTGAGGAAACAGACATAGAAGCAGGATTGTGGAGACTGAGAAAAGCATCATGAGCTCCAGACAAAACCAGATGAGGTTGGCTTCAATTTGCAATGTTTTTTTAAGAGTAAATGAATTTCAATTCCTGGGTGACAGCGTAGAACTGTAGATCTTGACTTGGTATGCTGAACATTAAGCCAAAAGGGTTGGTTGAATTATTTCATGCAGCATCAAATAATATTAAGAATTCAAATGGATGAGAATGGCATATATTAAAATGCTAATGAGTTATGTACCAAAAAAATATTGCTAATGAGTTCAATGGCAAGGAACTATTGTCACTCAATGCGTGTGTGACTCGACTCTTGAGAGACCAATCATGAATCAATTTTATTTTTTCGAACTTTGAAAGAGACAAATTTTTAGTACTTGGTAATAGTATTGAATTTCCTTCTTAGGTTAAGGCAGGGAAGTGAGCATTAGGAGACGACGCAACAAAACAACATCGACCACTCATCATAGTAAAAAATTGCATCGCTGACAAGTGACAATCACTCCGTGAATCTAAAAGATACGAAATATGAAATATCCTTAAACTTCAATAGCAAAGATATCTCTACTTTAGTTTTTATATCATTGGGAAAATACTTTCATATAGAGTATGCTCTTCAAAAAGATTTTTTTGAAATGTAAAAAGATTCTGTATAAAAAAGTATGCTATTAACTAATCAATATGCTTCTTATCTATATATAATCGTATATCTATATGAAATCGTATATACAAATAATCCTATAAAATCTTACAATAATACATACATAATTGAAATTTCATTCACTTTTCACAGAAAGTAATTTATTTCTCTTCATAAATAATGAAATATAGACCGCACCTGCATCTATAATTTTTTAACGTAAGAGAAAGATTTTTATTCTTACCATAGTATTAAAATACACGTACTTCTGCTATTAAAAAAAGTACTTATTTAATTTAATTTTGATAAATGAATAAATAATTTTAAAAATAAATATTAATATTTATTAGATAATTACATACTCTAAAAAGTAAATAAAATGAATATCCAACTTCTCTGAAAACAATTTTGGAACCTCCGTTGTCGGGTGGCTTTATAAATTAATGACACCGGCAGCGGCAACAAATAATAAATAATCAAACACAACGTGGTGACTCAATTAAGAGTGTCAAAATAGGTCAAATTTAATGAGTTGATCTAAATAATTAGATAAAATGAATGAGCTAAACTAGTAAAATGTCAGTCTAAAACTTACATTACTCGAATGAGCTAAGCCCAAATAGGTCGATTTAACCCATTTTTTTAACACTATATAAGACTAAATGGATTAAGTTAAACTAACAAAATACTAATCTGAAACTTACATTACCTAAATGGACTGGCCTAAAAATGGTCCAACCCTGAATGGGTCAGTCCGAATAGATCAGTCCAGCCTATTTTGACACCCCTAGACTCAATGTTGATGTTCACGTTCCCTGACAAAGGTCTTACATCAAGTAACATTGACTTCTAATCCTTATTGGCTTAGAGTTTTAATTTATTTTATTGTTAATATGAAACTTTTAAAACTAGTAATGTGCTAGCATATTGTTAAAAGAGATGAAGTTCATATATATAATTGTTATGATAATCAAATTCCTCTAATAATTTAGTAATGCCTAATTATATAATAGTAAAAGAATTCAGATAAAAAAATAGTAAAGGAATTTTATATTAACAGTGAATAAAAATTAAATTTAGTGAATTTTATATTAGTATTTAGAATTTTATATAATTTCAAAGCATCCTCATATTGTCTGCCAGATTATATTGCACTATGCGTAATATTGGTAGAGCTATATGCTAGATTTATTAAATTTAATTATAAATTGAAGTGATCTCACATTTCTCAACCAATTTCTCTATTAGTTTTATCAAGTCAAGTCTATTAGTTAATTAGATAAGTCAAAAAATAAGGACAAATACTTGACTTATAGTTTGTCAAGGATATTAAGGGATAGTGAGGTGATCCACTATTTGAATAATGAGGTTATCCACTATTTGGATAAAAGAGTTGATTTTTTTTTTTTTTATGGAGAAAAACTAACCTCTATAAAAACAACCTAGAGTACCTAGTCTAAGCAGTTTTTCAAATATCAGTACACATTCTATCTATGGTAAAACTTCTTTAGAATAGAAGCATTCTTGGTTTTCGTGTGTGTGTGCTATTGTACGTGTGCTGCTGTACAGTTTCTGAATTTGTGCAAAAAAGCTATGGCGAGAGGTTAGTAAAAGGAATCCTATTTAATATGTTCAATGATTATTAAGTGCATATAAATACACGATCTAGCAGTGTGTTAATCTAATTAAAGTTTTAACACTTAGTATCAGAACATGTCAATCTCTGCCTAGCCTTTATATTTATGCACAATTGTATGCTTATTCGTGTTTCATGTTTCTTGCCATTAAGTGATGAAATTTTGAACATGGTGTGTATATATATATATGCTATATTCTGATTTTCTAATTATGAAGTGAAAATCACATGATATGCATGTTTTTGTTATGACCATGCTTTTGTTTTCTGCCATAAACAAAATTATATTTCTCTACAAAATGCATGATATGAAATTTTCATATTTATTTTAGAAAATTTATTTGTAAGCCCATGAACTTTCCTATCGCAACCATATTTCCAGAATAGAGGAATCCAGGATGAATCACCTGTCAAGAACAATAATGGAGGAAAAGTCCTCTTATGGGTTGTTGTTGAGAAAAATCGGTGATTGGGGCTTCATCCCTTCAACTGGGAGTTGCTATTCATGGTTGATCAAGTGACGTTCCACACCATAACTGCTACTAGTGTGGGGTATCTCGATCATGGGGTTGACAAAGATGGAGGCAGAACTCTGTCCCTGCGTGACTGTTGCTAACCATGGTTGTTGGTCACATGCCATGGATGCAGATGCATATGTAGCGGCATTATGGTTTTCAGGGATGAAGGAGACGTGTTTGTTGGCAGTGCAGCTGCTTATGGGTTGCAAGGAAGAAGAAGATGCTTTAGGGTTTAATTTACCTTTATATGGTTTTTGGCCTTTAAGCCTATAATATAATGTAATTAAAAAAATGTTGGTGCTTTGTTTTTTACTAATGTTGCAAGTACAAGAGTGTTTTGTTTCGTTTGCAGCCTAAATTCTTTACACATGCAGGAACAAAAAAAATGTTACTTTTTAAGCTAATGTTGCAGGTCTGTAAATGGAGAAACAAAAGAGTACAAAAAAATTTGGATGATAAAGTTTCACCAGCAAGCCCAAATTCATTAAAGCATGCAGGTTGCAGGAAATAAAAAAAAAATCAACAAATCGTTATTTGCGGAATGCAAGAAATGAATTCATGAGCATTCGTTTATCAAACCAGTATTGCAGGCACTAAATTAAATTATATGACATGTGTTATATTTATATGTTCTAGAAGTGTTATATTTATATGTTCTGGATGTGTTATATGTGAATTTTATATAATATTTTATTTTATTCCGCTGCATATCATATTTGTGATAAGTTCATTATATATTAAGGAGTAGCCACAACATCCTTAATTATAATTTTACTTAAAGAAAATCACATATTGTTAAATATGATATATTGTAATTAATTGTGATTAGTATAGAAACTTTGTCCACATGGATTTATTATAATTTTCATAATTAATTAGGATGAAATAATTAAATTTTTTTTATCCCTTAAGTAGCCCACAGGTATTAGGAGATCATGGTAATTTATTAGTTTCATCATAAGAAATTTTAAATAGATCTATTTTGTGTTAAAATCTTAGCCCACGAGTAGATTTTGATGACATATTGATTCATGTATGTATAACTTACATTAGTGAGTTTAATATTTGCCTTGAATTATTATATGATGTAAGCATGTTGTTTTTATTTATTTGCATCAATTCATTCCTTAGTTTTCTTTGATGACAAAAATGAAATTCCCATTTTTATTGGTGACAACTATAAGGATTGGAAAGAGAGAATTCTTCTTCATTTAGGATGCATAGACCTTGATTATGCTCTCCGTAGGGATGAGCCTGCTGAACTCACTGATACTAGTACTTCGGAAGAAGTTACGTTATACAAACGATGAGAAAGATCTAACTGTCTTTCAATTATGTTCATTAAGACACGTATTTCTACTAGCATTCATGGTTCAATTCCTAACTATCAAAATGTCAAGGATTTCATGAAAGCTATTGATGAGCAGTTTAAGTAATCTAATAAGGCATTGGCTAGCACTCTAATGGCAAAGTTGTCTTCCATGAAGCTCGTTAGAGACAAAGGTGTGAGAAAACACATCATGAAAATGAGGGACATAGCAGGTTAACTTAATTCACTTGAAGTTGAGATTTTTGATTCCTTTTTGGTGCACTTGATCTTGAACTCGTTCCCACCATAGTATAGTCCTTTCAAAATTTCTTACAACACACATAAGGACAAATAGTCAATTAATGAACTTCTAACTATGTGTGTTCAAGAGGAGGGAATGCTTGCTCAAGAGATTGGTAAAGGTGCACTTACAGTGACTCAAGATAAGATTCAAGGGAATAAGAAGAAGAAGGACAAGGGAAAGAAAGGCATACCTACAATTGCCAAAATTAAGAAAGAGTCTAGGTGTTTCTTCTATAAAAAGAAAGGGCACATGAAGAAGAACTGCTACAAGTGTAAGGCTTGGCTCGGAAAGAAAGGTAATGCTTTTTGTTATGTATGTTATGAATCTAATATGGTTGACATTTGTCATAATATATGGTGGATTGACTCTGGTTCTATAATCCATGTTTCTAATACCATGCAGCGCTTCATAAGCTAGAGGAAGTCGACAGAAAGTGAACGATTCATCTACTCTGGAAATAAGATGCGTTCGTATATGGCAACTATTGGCACATGTAGACTTATTTTAGAATATGATTTTATTTTAGAATTGAATAATGTCTTTTATATTCCTGGGTTTTCTAGGAATTTAATTTCAATTTTAAGACTTATACCTTTGGGTTATTCAATAAATTTTAACGCATCTGAATTTGATTTATCGTTTAAGTCTACTATTGTTGGAAATAGTGCGTTGAATGACAATTTGTTCAAAATTAATTTATCCAACATGATTTCATATAATTTAATGGCTACGCAACAAAACACCGATATTAAACATTGTGTTAAGAATGAAAAATCCTCAATGTTATAGCATATGAGATTAGGACACATCTCAATAGAAAGAATTAAGAGGTTGGTGAATGATGGAGTACTTGAGACTCTTGACTTTATTGATTTCGACACTTGTGTGGATTGCATAAAGGAAAAACAAACTAACATGACAAAGAAAAATGGTAAGAGGAGTTCAGAAATATTAGAAATCATACATACAGACATTTGTTGTCCCAACATGGACTCACACAGTCAAAAATACTTAATCTCTTTCATAGATGATTACTTATGATTCATGTATCTTTACTTACTTCATAATAAAAAATGAAGCTTTAGATGCCTTTGAAGTTTTCAAGGCAGAAGTAGAGAAATAATGTGGAAAACAAATTAAAGGAAAACAAATTAAGATTGTGAGATCAGACAGAGGTAAAGATTTTTATGGTAGATATACTGAGAGTGAACAAGCACCTGGTCCATTTGCAAGGTTTCTTGAGGAGCATGGTATTGTGGCTCAATACACCATGCCTGGCTCACCAGATCAAAATGGTGTGGCTGAAAAGAGAAATCATACTTTGATGGACATGGTGAGGAGTATGTGATAACTCCATATAATGTAGTTATTTGTGCCCTATAATTGTGCTTCATATCATGCTATGTCCTTGTTATTATGCATATATGGGAGATTTTATGCTTATAATGGTTGAATTTCATTTGGATGTCTCTCTATATGTTATTGAGCATTTTGTGTATATTATGTTCAATGATTAAGTGAATTTATAATTTATATTTAACTTGGTTATTTCTCTAATGTATGATGAGTTTAAAACAGAAGAATTGGAGCAATTCAAAGCTCAAGAGCCCAAGAGAAAGCCAAGAAGGCATTCCAGAAGTGAGAGTCGCGACACAAAGGAGTGTGCATTGCGGCGCAAAAGTGCATCATCAAAATTGCCATACTGAGACCCGAGGCTATCGGGCCGCGGCACAAAAGTAGTGTGCGCCGTGACCCTTTGTAACTAACTCAATGCGAGCCACGATGCAGGTTAGTGGGGGCCGCGGCGCTAAGTGTAAAACTGAGCTTATAAATAGATTTTATCAGATTTTGTAAATATGGCTTTCTAGGTTTAGAGAAGTTACGCCTTATTCTTCGTGTGTGGAGGCTGAGGAGGCCAGAGGAGCCAAGGATGGAGGTCGTCTTCCTTAGGGAAGTTGATTGGAGCTTCAAAGGATCACATTTAATGAGTTTCCTCCTTCTCCTTTTTCTTTCTCTTATCTTCTTTATCATTTGAGCATGTATTTTGATTTGTAATCATGTGTTCAATGATGTAGCAACTATTTTAGGGAATACTTTGAATCATTTTTATGGATATTAATGATTTTGTTCTCCTATGAGTTTGTATGGATGTATGGTTTTGTTCAATCATATGGTTCTTAATGCTTTTGAAGGTTTGATCAGCTTTTGAATGATTTGTTGAAGTATGATGAACCTAGACATAGAAATTTAGATTTTAGATCTAATGTATGGTTGACGCATGTTCGATTCTATTCCAATGGTGGGATGAGTTGATTCGCTAATGGGATAGAAATATGCCTTTTAGCCATATATAGTGTGTGATTGAGAATAGATCGTTCAAGAGTGGAGTTTGAACTAATTCTTATGGAAACATAGTGAATTGGGTAAATGAAATTATGGTTAATTGACCTAGACATAGGCTTTTAGCTAATGAAGATTCTTAAGCTAACCTAATCATTGCGTATTTATGAAGAGGATTGCATATTGTTGGTTGAAGTAAAAGGGTGAAGAAGGGTTTTCCTAAACTCTAAACCATTATCTTTATTGCTTTTGTAGATTAGATTTAGTTTAGTTTATGCTTTTTTTATTTCATATGCTCTTGAATAGAATTAGGTAAACTATTGGTTAATACTTAGCATTGGAAGTAAACTTATCTTCGAGGGAACGATCTTTACTTTTCACTTTATTACTTGAATGACTCGTGCACTTGCGGCCTATTTTGGGACAAATAAGTTTTTGGCGTCGTTATCGGGGATAAGGCGTTATTTCTATATTGCTAATATTGACAATGAGTTTGCTTAGTTCTAATTTAAGTTTTTATGTTTTGTTGTTGTAAATAGTTTTAGTTTCAAGTCTTTATGTTTTTGTTGTTGATTTGCTTAAATATGTAGTTATAGTTTGATTTTGTGTTTTTGTTATGTTTTTGTTGTACATTCTGTGTTTTAAGTTTGTAGGCACATTTTTATGGTGCTGGAGGCCATATTGAAGCAGAAATGGCAGCATAAATCATTTCCCTGCCGAATTCTGCAGGTTGAGTTCTTAGTGCCGCGGCCCAGGCATGGTTGCGCCGCGGCCCAGCACCCTGTTTTTGCCTTTTTCTGTTTATTTTCCTTGTTTTTCTTTATTTAGTATACTCAGTGCCTAGTTGGCCACTATTTTGATATGCTGAGGTACCCTATAGATCATGTGTAGCAAGAAACACATTCACTTTGGTTTGGGAAAGTATCTTTACATGTTTTCACCATTAATGCTTAATGTTTACACATGTTTTGATATTTTAAGTATATGCTAGTGATAGTCATCATGCTTTCATGATTATATCCTATTTTGGCTATTACTGGTGAGCCGTTGATGCAAGTTTCAATTTTTCGCACTTTGTATATGATATTATGCATCCTTGAATGAAAAATGATAGATATTTGAAATGCATGACATATTTCCATTTGCTAGTGTGTGATGGTTGGCCAATAATATAAATGCTTGCGTATTACCCTCTGTTTTGTGAAACCATTTGCGATCTTGAAGCATGTCAATGCAATCTGATGTGTTTTTATGCATGCTGTATTTTTTCACTTAGATGCTTGTTTAACTTTGGAAATATATGAGTGTTTGTTTAGAGAATGTTTATGAATTGTGCATGTGGATGATTTCTTTTATCCTTGAAGTTGTTCTCCAACCCTCTTGAGGCGAAATCCTAAATTGTGTATGATTGAAGAAATGATTAGGGCATTGTTTGGACCGTTTGAGCCTTTCAAGCTTAACCCTATCTGATGATATTCATAGGTCCCTTTTTGAAGCCTTATACTGTTTGGCCTTATTTGTTTTTCACCACTATTGTGTTCGTTAACCTGTTAATCGTTCTAATGTATGTGGAAGCATTGCATTTTTTCCTACCTTTATTATTTGTTGAGTTCATAATATGTTATTTCTTGAAGTGAATTCAGTGATTAAGGGTATTAATATCTTCAATACAAAATGAGCCTGAAGAAACCAGATGCTGTCAAAGAAAAATCATTGCTTTGTGAAAAAAGAAATAAAAAAAGAAAGAAAAATATGAAAATCAAAAGAAAAAGAGAAAAAGAAAAGCAAAGCTTAAGAAAAGAAAAATGTGAAAAGCATCAAATAGTTCTGGCAAGTTTTTTATATTCACTGTTGAATAACCTGCTAATATCAGTTAGAGGCTCAAGTCTTGAAATAACATATTTATGTTTCTCAATGTTAGTATTATATCATATCCTTTTATTTTATAACTCACTACCATTGGCCTTATATTATAAGCTATGAAAGTCCCTCTTGATTCTCAATCTTGTATGATTTACATTAGTGGAGAGAGGGTTCGATTAGAATTTTGTGGATTCTTTGATTTGTATCCATGTGTAGGTTCATAAACTTATCTAGATGAGCATGATTTGAAAAAGATAAGTTTGACTTGCATGTTTGTGGGAAATGTCATGTGCATGATTGGAAGCTGGATTGAGGGCATGTTTAGGATTGTATATGTGTTGAACTTAATTATGAGGCATGTGCATCTTTTGAGGGCTTAAATAATCATTGTGAACTGGTTGTGGTTAAATGAAAATTGAAGTGTTGAATGCATATGAGCATAAATTGATTAATGTGAGTTTACTTGATTGTACTTTGTGTTGCTCGAGGACTAGCAACAACTTAGGTTTGGGGTGTGATAACTCCATGTAATATAGTTATTTGTGCCCCATAATTGTGCTTCATATTATGCTATGTTCTTCTTATTATGCATATATGGGAGATTTTATACCTATAATGGTTGAATTTTCTTTGAATGTCTCTCTATATGCTATTGAGCAATTTGTGTATATTATGTTCAATGATTAAGTGGATTTATAATTTATATTTAATTTGGTTATTTCTCTAATGTAAGATGAGCTTAAAACAGAGGAATTAGAGCAATTCAAGGCTTAAGAGTCCAAGAAAAAGTTAAGGAGGCATTCCAGAAGTGAAGGTCGCGGTACAAAGGAATGTGCGTCGCGACGCAAAAGTGCATCATCAAAATTGTCATACTGAGACCCGAGGCTATTGGGCTGTGGCACAAAAGTAGTGTGCGTCG
Source organism: Ormosia semicastrata (assembly GCA_029884595.1). Classification (NCBI taxonomy): domain Eukaryota; kingdom Viridiplantae; phylum Streptophyta; class Magnoliopsida; order Fabales; family Fabaceae; genus Ormosia; species Ormosia semicastrata. The sequence goes on from JAQQTO010000059.1 coordinate 43,779,055, forward strand.
CGGCCCTTTGTAACCGACACAATGCGGGCCGCGACACAGGTTAGTGGGGGTCGCGGTGCTAAGTGCAAAACTGAGCCTATAAATAAATTTTATCAAATTTTGTAAATATGGCTTTCTAGGTTTAGAGAAGCTACGCCTTGTTCTTCTTGTGTGGAGGCTGAGGAGGCCAAAGGAGCTAAGGATGAAGGTCTTCTTCCTTAGGGAAGTTGATTGGAGCTTCAAAGGATCACATCTAATGAGTTTTCTCCTTCTCCTTTCTCTTTCTCTTCTCTTCTTTATCATTTGAGCATGTATTTTGATTTTTAATCATGTGTTCAATGATGTAGCAGCTGTTTTAGGGAATACTTTGAATTCTTTATGATTTTGTTCTCCTATGAGTTTGTATGGATGTATGGTTTTGTTCAATCATATGGTTCTTAATGCTTTTGAAGGTTTGATCAATTTTTGAATGATTTGTTGAAGTCTGATGAACCTAGACATAGGAATTTGGATTTTAGATTTAATGTATGGTTGATGCATGTTCGATTCTATTCCAATAGCGAGATGAGTTGATTCGCTAATGAGATAGAAATATACCTTTTAGCCATGTATAGTGTGTGATTGGGAATATATCGTTCAAGAGTGGAGTTTGCATTAGTTCTCATGGAAACATAGTGAATTGGGTAAATGAAACTATGATTAATTGACCTAGACATAGGCTTTTAGCTAATGAAGATTCTCAAGCTAACCTAATCATTGCGTTCATATTTATGAAGAGGATTGCATGTTGTTGGTTGAAGTAAAAGGATGAAGAAGGATTTTTCTAAACTCTAAACCATTATCTTATTGCTTTTATAGATTAGATTTAGTTTAGTTTATGCTTTTTCTATTTCATATGCTCTTGAATAGAATTAGGTAAGCTATTAGTTAATACTTAGCATTGGAAGTAAACTTATCCTTGAGGGAATGATTTTTAATTTTTACTTTATTACTTAAATGACCCGTGTACTTGCGGCCTATTTTGGAACAAACAGTATGCTTAGCAACTTCAAACTTCCTCGTTTGCTATGGAGCGAAGCTCTTAAAGCAGCAATGTACATATTAAATCGGGTTCCAACTAAGGCAGTTCTTAAAACTCCTTTTGAGTTGTGGAAAGGTTGGAAGCCAAGTTTAAAACATGTATGAGTCTGGGGTTGCCTAGCTGAAGTTAGGATTTACAATCCAAATAAGAGGAAGTTGAACCCAAGGACTATTAGTGCATATTTCATTGGTTATGCTGAAAATTTCAAAGATTATAGATTTTATTGTCCAACTTATAGTACTAGAATTGTAGAATCAAGAAATGTAAAATTTCTTGAGAATGACATGATTAGTGGGAGTGATCTACCTCAAAACTTAGATTTTGAGAAAGATCACTGTAAAGAAACTACTCCCACATCAAGTTATAAACTGTTAGTTTTTTGTGACCCTCACAAAAATCAAGAGAACTTAAAACCACCAGTAACTGAAGTTCCACGTCAAGATGAACCTATTCTAGAAGATCTAGTCAAACAACATCAAACACAAGATGTTGAACATCCTGTTGAACAACACCCTCCCCAAGAGGTTGTAGTTGCAACATTAAGAAAACCAACCAGAATAAAGAAACCAGCGATTTCTAGTGATTATCATGTGTATCTGCAAGAGTCCAAATATGATTTAGGAGCTGAGAATGATCCAGAGACGTTTTCACAGGCAATTAATAATAGTATTTCTAAGTTTTAGTATAATGCTATGAAGGATGAAATGGATTCTATGGCAAATATTAAGGTTTGGGATCTTGTTGAGTTGCCTGATGGGGTAAAGGCCATCGGATACAAATGGGTCTTTAAAACCAAGAAGGACTCATTAGGCAACATTGAGCAATACAAGGCCCAGTTAGTTGCCAAGGAATTCACTCAAAGGGAAGGTGTTAATTACAGAGAAACCTTTTCTCCTGTATCTAAGAAAGAATTTTTTCCGCATCATAATGGCATTAGTTGCCCATTTTGACTTAGAATTACATCAAATGGATGTGAAAATGACATTTCTTAATGATGACTTAGAGGAAGAGGTTTATATGATGCAACTTGAAGGTTTTTTCTCTAATGATGAGGCTCATTTGGTTTGTAAGCTCAAGAAATTCATATATGGACTGAAACAGGCCTCCCGTCAATGATATTTGAAATTCCATAATGTCATCTCTTCATTTGGTTATGTTGAGAACACTATGGATCAATGCATATACCATAAGGCTAATGGGAGTAAGATAGTCTTTTTGGTCTTATATGTGGATGACATCCTTCTTGCAACCAATGACTTGGGGTTACTACATGAGGTGAAACAATTTCTCTCTAAGAATTTTGATATAAAAGATATAGGTGAGACATCTTATGTCATTGGCATTGAAATCCATAGAAACAGACCACAAAGAATTCTTGGTTTGTCTCAGAAAGCCTATATTAACAAAATTCTAGAGAGATTTCAGATGAAAGATTGTTCGCCAAGCGTGACACCTATTATGAAGGGTGATAGGTTCAATTTGAACCAATGCCCGAAAAATGAGCTTGAAAGGGAACAAATGAAGAATATTCCATAAGCTTCTGCTATCGGAAGCTTTATGTATATTCAGGTTTGTACAAGACCTGATATTGTATTTGTTGTTGGAATGCTTGGGAGATATCAAAGTAATCTAAGTTTGGATCATTGGAAGGCTGCAAAGAAAGTATTGAGGTACCTTCAAGGAACCAAGGACTACATGCTTATGTACCGAAGATCTGACATTTTTAGAAGTTGTTGGTTACACGGACTCAGATTTTGCTGGTCACTAACTCTCATAAGTCAACATCCAAATATATCTTCATGTTGGCTGGTGAAGCGATATATTGGAGAAGTGCGAAGCAGTCATTAGTTGCTACTTCTACTATGGAAGCTGAGTTTGTTTCTTGTTTCGAGGTAACATCACAGGGTATCTGGTTGAAGAGTTTCATTGCAGGTCTGCGAATGGTTGATTCCATTTCTTGGCCATTGAGGATATATTGTGATAATTCAGCTGCTATCTTTCTGGCTAAAAACAACAAAAGTGGAAGTCGAAGCAAACACATCAACATAAAGTATTTAGCCATGAGAGAACGTGTTAAAAGCAAATGAGATCTCAGTTGAACACATTAACACTGAATTGATTATTGCAGATCCTTTGACGAAAGACATGCCATCAAAGTTGTTCAAGGATCATGTAATGCATATGAGACTTGACATAATTATGTAGAGTTCCCTTTGATAGTATTGAAACTCTAGTTTATTTGTTTGTCTTCTCGTTTTGATATATACATTTGGTTTGAAAAAGACATGTATTTTGGACTCAGAATAAGTATTGAACATGTTCATTTAGTTAAATCGTGACTTTTGCTAGGAGGAGATTACATCGTAATATATGGAAGGTAATACTTATTTTTAATAGAGAACTTACTGTCATGATTCATGTAATTAACCTCTTAGATGTGAGCATAAAGATGTCAATGTTGTGGATATCATAAAGTATAAGAAAATGTTGGACCAAGTGGGAGAATACTGGATTTATTAAATTAAATCTTAAATTTAATTATAAATTGAAGTGGTCCCACATTTTCCTACTCAATTCTCTATTAGTTTTACCAAGTCAAGTCTATTGGCTAGTTAGATGAGTCAACAGATAAGGACAAATACTTGACTTATGGTTTGTTAAGGATATTAAGGGATAGTGAGGTGATCTACTATTTGGATAGTAGGGTTACCTACTATTTGGATAAAGGAGTTGATTTTTTCTGATGGAGAAAAACTAACCTCTATAAAAACAACCTAAGAGTCCCTAATCTAAGTAATTTTTAGAAATTAGTACACATTCTATCTATGGTAAAACTTCTTTAGACTAGAAGCATTATGAGTTTTCATGTGTGTGTACTGTTGTACATATACTGCTGTGCAATTTCTGAATTTGTGCAAAAAGGCTATGGTGGGAGGTTAATAAAAAGAATCCTATTTAATATTTGTTTAATGAATATTATATGATTATTAAGTGCATACAAATACAATATCTAGGAGTGTGTTAATCTAATTAAAGTTTTAACACTGTAAGAAGATAAAGGTGTTAGAATGGTTTGTAATATTGGTTGGAACCCAGCTCAATTTCTTGAGTTAAACTTAATACTCATGGTGCGGTTAAGGGTAATCTAGGAGATGATGGGTATCGAGGTCTTATTTGAAATAAGAATTCCATGGTGGACGGGATTTAGTAGTCATCTTGCTGCTTGCACTTCGGACCAATTTGGGGAATTTTGTTAGTAGTTCGTATGGCTTAGACGTATGGGTATTGGAGGATAGTGGTTGAGACTTGAGAGTGACTCTCTTAGGATTGTAAATATTCTAAATGAGAGGAGGAAAATTCTCAAATGGGGTCGTACATTCATGTCACGGATAAAAGAGCTCTTGGCTAATGAGTGGGAAATGATTTTTGCTCATCCATTGAGCCAGATGTGCAGATTGACTTGGTAATTGGACATGGTGGTATTTACTATGGACCCAAGTTATGGTTTATGGATGGACTCCTTATTACTAGATATTGGATAGGGTGAAAATTTGATGGATGGCTGAGATTAATGAAAGGCTACCTGATGATCAGTTAAGATAATAAAAGTTTGTTATTATAAAATTATATCTGAAAAGCAATTATTTTCAAAAAAAATCTCTATCACCCGCCAGACCTGTGTCATCCTTAAGTGGTCCATGGCCTTCGTGGTGGTGTATAGCTTTGATCTATTCTTCGATTTTCTGGCTTTTGACAGCATGGTGGTTGGCGTGGAGGTTCCTGGTGAGCCACCACCTTGGACCATATCACTTGAGAACCTCGCCGCCTCAGCCACCGTGCACCGCCATGGGCTCCGTCTCACCATCGCCGCCGTCGACCACTTTCTGACACAGCCACACAGAAGCTCTAAGCCGCCGCCACAACCTGAGTATCATCCCTCCAACTCCATTGTAGAGAGCCATCGCCACCCAAGGGCCTCTGTCCTTCGCACCAACCAGAGCCCAGTCAAACAAGAAACTCCAGACCGCGAGCCACCTCCATGGCTCCATCACCTCCTCCGTCACCAGCAAAAGGCTACCGAAGTTCAAGCAGTAAATCAGAACCGAAGATCAACAAAGACAAAGATTAGCTCACAAAATTCCTTTTATGCTTTAGTCAATTTCTGGCTTCTGTTGATTGTTCACTGTTCTGAGATTTAGATCTCATTTTTATTTGAGTTTAGGGCAAGGGAATGGTGGAGGTTGGTTCTCCGGTGGTTCTTGTTGGTGGCTAGGATTTGTAGTGGTCAATGGATTAGGTGAAAATAACAAAAGTTTTAGGACTAAAAAGTAAATAATTAAATAGATCGTTTTATAAATAAGAAAAACATACTATAGCAAGGATTTTCTGGGCGTATTAAACGGCACCATTGGGATGATTTAAGTGGGGTCTACCCCGATTATTTTGGTCTAGTTATTATTATTATTATTTACTTCGGCCCCTTCTTATTAAAAAAAAATTAGTGGGTTATGTTGTAAAATATAATTTTGTATAAAAGAGTTAAACACTGTATAACTGTGAAAAACTCGAGCGATTATTGTCAATGCTTTTAAGTAATTCTTATATAATTTATTAAAAATACTTAATTATTGTTTTGACATACATAAAATTATAAAAATTATTTTAAAAATACACTAATATTTAAGATTATCTTTACACATGTTAAATAATTATTCTAATTTCTCTAATGCTCCTATAGAAACCAAATGCTCTACACAAAAGATTATGCATGTTGTGGACCATATATTATATACACGAGAAATTGTCGGATGGGAACTTAGTCATGCAAAATTTGCACTCATATACATATATAATGGGGATCCGAGAAGCGGCAGCTACTTTGTTGCTTTTAAACGAGTTAAGTGAAGAAGACTCAATGGAAAGGAAGACACGTTTAAGGCATAAAATCAACCAAAATAATTTATTAATACCCAAGTTTTAGTCCTTATTCATTATTCATTATTCTAACAGACTAGCTCCAAATCCTTCAGAATCAAATTATACAACAGCTATATATGGCCCATCCTTTGGGACTAGCTGGCAGTACCCAGACACAACCATTTTAGTACTGGACTGGTAGAAGTTACAAACTAATAGTTCTATTAGTTCTTTTGGGCCACTACAATGGGACTCCTAACCGTGTGTGCACCACCGTCTTCAACCCAAACGAGGTCCCCGAATGAGGTATTTTCCTTCTTGCTGTACCTCTTATACTTTATGACAACATAGTAATTCTGCTTCTCATGCTTGTAGCTGAATGCTAGCGTCTCAGGTGACACTGTAACCACAGAGCCCTTAGGTCGCGTCACTTTGGCTCTATATGTAGCAGCACCATCTCCAACATTGGTCACGGTTCTCTGAAACTTCTGGATCACTGATCTTGTTTTGTTACTATACAAAGCTATAAAAGAAGGGTAGTTAAGATCAGAGGAAGGGTTTGCACAGTTATATGAGGTTGATCTTGTAATGGTTAAGATTTGCTTGTGTGTGTAGCCCAAAGCACATAGAAGGTCAACATAGTCTTGTGGGGTGGCATCATAGATCAAACCTGGATCAAGTGCTCTATTAGGATCAATCTAACCAGCTCCCATAGCCAAAGGCGAAGCATATTGAAATGGGTTGCCATTATCCCTAATTGGATTTTGAGTATTATCAAGTGGATTGGCTGTGGTGACTAGTGCAGACCTTATAGCAGCTGGACTCCATTCTGGGTGTGCAGCTTTTAGGAGAGCAGCAACACCAGAAGCATGAGGACATGCCATGGATGTCCCAGACATCAACATGTAGTCACTGGGTAAAAACACATTTGTCCCAATTATAGCTGCTGGCATATTAGGAACAAAAGCAGCAAGAACATTAGAGCCGGGTGCCATTATATCAGGCTTTAAGACACCCGGGTAGCTAGGTGAAGGACCTCTTGAAGTGTAATAGGCAGCAGCTGGTGCTGGCTTTATTCCAACAAATGTTTGTTGAAATTTAATGCTAGCAAAGGGGTTTTAGCACTTTGTGTGTAGTTGATCACAGATGGTCCATCCCTTGGGTTGATTACAATACTGGGAGAGTCTAGATATCCTGTTTCTATTAGTCCCGGATCCTCAGAGATAAACACAGCCCCTATCACACTGGCCGCGGTAATAGACTGTCCTTGTTCAAACACGGACACTGACTCTAAGGCATCACATATAATGATCCCTTTTGTGGCCACTTGGGATAACAGCTTCACTGAGTTGCATGCTGACACAGTCTTGTTGTAGATAAGTGGATAATTTTCCACTAAGGCATTTGTAGGAAACAAGGTCCAACCAATAATGGTTTGGCCATTTCCAAGTGCCAAACTGCCAAATGTACGATCTATGGTGCCTGCTGCCACGGTCAGGGCCCATGGGATTCCATTATGCAAGGTACCAAGTTTAGGGCCTGCATTGCCTGCAGAAGATGAAACCACCACCCCTTTTTCCATTGCTGCAAAAGCAGCTATTGCTACGGGGTCCTCATAAAGTGGAACACTATCAAAACCCGAAGAGATGGAAATGACATCAACCCATGGCTTGGTCCATTCCAGCAAGGACATCAGAGGCTTGACGTCCCTCGTCCCAAAGGACCTTGTACATGGCAAGCCTAGCTCTTGGTGCAATGCCTCTGGCTACCCCTTTGGCATAGCCAAAGAAAGAGGCACCATTAACATAGTTGCCGGCAACTGTGGATGATGTGTGGCTACCATGGCCTTCTGTGTCTCTAGCTGAGTTCATGCTGATTGTGATGTTAGGATTTGCAGCAATCACACCCTTGTTGAAATACCTTGCTCCAATCAGCTTGAAGTTACACATTGAGGTGTTGAAGTCTTGTCCTGACTCACATGTTCCTTTCCATTTGGATGGGATTTTCTTAGTCATGCCATCATCTTTGAAGCTGTCACTCTCAGGCCACACACCAGTGTCAATAAGACCCACAATGACATCTTCACCAAAATTTGAAGCATGCCATAGGCCATTGGGGGAATCCAAGGAGAGAAACTCAAAGGTGTGTGTGGTGTTCACGGTGGCAAACCTGTCTGGATAAGCTGTGACAAAGCCATGTGCGTTCTTTAGGGTCTCTAACTCATCTGAAGATAGCACTGCACTGAATCCATGCATGGCATGATTATAGGTGTACACTAGATTTTGTGATTGCTTGGACGGATGGTTAGTTGTTGCTAGCTTTATGGAATGAATGGTAGACTCGTACCAATTATGATGGCTGGCAAAGGCCTGAGGCATGAGGGATTTGTCCATGTGGACTATGTATGTGGAGCTTTCAGCGTTGGAATGGAGGGCCAAAAAGAGCCAAGGAGCAATTAGGAACAACAATGGAAGCGGAACCACAAAGTGATCAGGCTCCATCTAAGCAGCTAGCTAACAATAATGTGAATTGTGGCTTTGAACAAGCAGCTTATATAGGGTTTTCATGTCTTTGTAGGGCATGATTGATGTTGACAAATATAGTTACAAAAAAATTAAAATAATATTACATACACATTAATTGTATGGAAAATTATTATATCTTCTCAAATTTCTTCCTCTTATAATATCTTTTATCATTCATGTGTAAATAAGTGGTCATCAATGTGTATTATATGGTGAATGAAGATATGTATTAATGTGTAAATAACCAATATTTGAGGCATCATATAATACACATTAATTATCAATTATTTATACATTAATAATTAATTATTCGTAGGTCAATTAATATTTTCAGTCATTATATAATATATACAAATTACTACTTATTTATTGCTGAATAATCGATCACTGACTATATAAGTAGTATAAAAAAAAATATACAAATAACAAAATTGATTTACAAATATTTGATGGTTGTAATCTTTTTTCGAGGAAAATTTTCCTCCTCCTTGGAGGACAAAAGAACTCCTATAATTGTGTCCTTTTGGTTGGCATAAAGCCATAAACAAGTGGAGTCAAATAATTCAGATGTAAACCATGAGGGGCATTGGAATATAAAAAATATAAGGCTGAAAGGAAGAGAGAAGGGAAACAAATATACAAAAGATTGATATAAATAACTATACCGGGCCGGTTAATTACATTAAAAGACTTGAAACTTGAAAAATTGGAGTCAATTCGTTGTCACCGATAATGTTCTTAATTTGTTTGACGAATAATCAGGTTCATTAATACGTACGGGGAGGCTGTATATATATATAATATTTGATAAGAGAAATTTTTATTATGAAAAAATAAAAATAGTAAATATTAATCATATAATTATATATAAATGATTAAGATTAAAAATTATTAAATATTATATAATCACTTAAAAAAATTACATATATTTATATTTTAATTTTAATTATTTATATAAAATTTAATAATTAAAATTTACTCAACTTACTTCTTACAAATAAATACTATTCTCACTCCCTCTCTATGTATATATATTTTACACATTAACTGGCATTTGGCGTTCGGCAACTTCGTAAATGTCAATTTTATAGTACAGTGTGGTGCCGGCTCTAGCTGACTTTTTCTCTCCCTTCTAACAGAAGTGTCTGTCACTGGAGTAGGGATGGAAACAGTGACATGTGGAGCGCCAGCCACTAAATTTAGGCGCAGTGTTATATGTGACTGACCGGCCAAAAAGCATTACCTATCAAAAGGACGACGCTTTATTTAAAGTTGGAAATTCACCAAGTGATTTAAAAGTCTAATTTATATTAAAGCCTCTAAAGCCAGTAAAGCGCTTCATATAACAAAAATAATGTGCTTTTTCAAACAGCTTGAAAGGCCATTGAAAAAAAAAATCATTCAAGTACAACTCTTGATTCTAAATATCATTACTAATCACTCATTTGACTAAATAAAATATCATTATACAATTAAATCATACACAACTAAAACACACAAAATTCATCAAATTCAAATACTTTGAAAAAAACTAATTAATTATATTATTAGATCATAACACAATTTAACAACTACAAGAAAAAAAAAACAATAAAACAGGACTAAAGAAGTAATGAATATTAAAAAAAAACTCACCTAATTCATATTCTCAAGGTTTTCTCATATAAACCCACGCAGCATCCCAATTTGATTAGATTTTCTCTTTTTTTGACTTTTCTATTAGATTATTATAAGAACTAACCAATACATAAAACAGGAGCATCACTGCCGTCAACAATAAAGTTAAATAAACTTCAGTTTGAAGAAATCACATGGTTTGAGGGGTACAAATTAGTACATTATAAGCAGATACAACACTTAACATTCGAAATTATGCCATTTTTCTATAGCTTAAGGAATAAAGAAGTACAATTGGAGTAAGGGTAATTTATTGTGATCTCTTTCTCATGTGAAATAGAATTGCCTAGCCTAAACCCTTAGTTAGGTTGCTGCAGTAATGCAGCAGGCGGTAGAAGAGTCATTTCTCTATTTCCTCTATTAATTGTTGCCATGTTAAATTGCCTATCAACCCACTTGTTAATAATTAGTAACCCACAGCCACAGGTTCAACTTTGCAACGTCTTTGTCACAACTAAAATGATAATGGTTGTAAAAATAAAATCATCTTACTCTTTTGAAAAACTGTTGCTAACCCCAAAAGGCCAAAACACAGTAAAGGAACATTGAGCCTCATAAAGTCTATGACTTGCACACATCAATACAAAATTCACTTGTCTATTATGTCAACAATTTCCCCACACTTAAAACTACACCAATTTTCAAACTTTTAGTTTGTAACAAACACATAGTCACTATAACAAACCACATACCATGTTCAAACAAAAAGCACAGTGAGGAGAATCAAAAAGTTAGCTTGACAAATGACAAGCCAGTTTATGTTAATTCAATACATTAAAATGATTCTATAATAACACACGGAAACAGTAATCGTCCAGCTCCAAACATGATATTATCATATACCACTCACTCTTTTTTCGTTCTTATCCTACTACAATGCTTGCAGGTATGCACCAGTTCATACTTCATTTTACTGAAGTCATCGGGTTCTACAAGTTATGCTGATTACATTGTTGCACCTCTCGTTCTGGTTTATTCCAAGTTCCAACTGAATTAATTTTATTTATTTATTAATAAAAAATCATGATTAATTAAAGCAAATTAAAACAAATGTATCATTGTAAAAAGTGCCATTACTAACAAGAAAACAATATCATATCAATTTATAGAACGTGAAACAAGATTATCCAAATCAATGACACAATCAACCAACAGCATTCCATGCATCATACTTTCTAGCACAAAAAGGCTTCATTTTTGTTTCAGTTTCCAATTTTCCATTTTTATAAAGCTTGACCCCCAAATTTAGAGCACCCAGAGATTTTAAAGGAAACTTTTTGGCAACCTGGAGAGCTTGGATGAACCTGCTGCGCTTGCGAAGGTCGCGAACAATGCGCTGAAGTTCTGCGACTCGGACCTTATTCCCCTTGTTGATCCAATCGTCGAGCTCGGGTACCACACTCGTGCTGGGATTTCCAAGTGGGCTTATTTTGGAGTAGAGGCTGGGTTTCTTGCTCCTGCTCGTGTAGTAACCACTATACCATGTTATTACAAACCACAAAATCGCTTGATTTCATGTTATTACAAAACAAAACACATTCCCCTGAATAGTTCATTTCATAGATCTAAGTTAAACGTAACAGATCTAAGCAGAGCAATTACTCAAACCTTAATGAAGGAAAACAATGGAAGCAGAGCACACATTCTGAGAGTGAGAGAGGCGAGAGCCAGAGGACTGAGAGTCTGAGAGGAGTCTGTATTCTGATTTTTGTAAGAAGTAGAACCCTAGTTAACAAAAGTGATATAATATAAATAAAAATTATAAAATATGTAAATATAAGCATAATAATTAAGCATAGCTTAGTGGTTAGAAGAGTGTTTAAGTTATCACTTGGTAGCAAGTTCGAATCTTGGCTTCTAGATTTAAGCATAATTTTTTAAATATATTTATAAATAAGTATAAATAATTAACTGGCATCTTGGCGTTAATGCAACTTCGTAAATGTCAATTTTAAATGAAATAAACTTTTAAAAAAGTGCCGGCTCTAGCTGATTTTTAAATAGGTCGGTCATCAGCTTCTAACAGAAGGTCTTATTTCCATCCCTACTCTGGAGTTAGGGGAGATTCTTATTTTTCTCGATAAAAGCCATCAGCAAGCGCCTAGCCAAATGATTCTCAGTACTGTTAAAGCGTTACTATATTAATGGTGTAGATATGTACGTATTTTTGGACAGGGCAATCATATTTCCATAAATTTTATTTTTACATACTTCTTAAGCTCTAAAATGAACTCATCGCTAAGCTATTTAGAAAAAGTTTCAGTAGAATCAAGGTTGATAATTTGTAGTTTTATTAAGAATCTTAATATAGAAAAATTATTATTAAAATATAAAGATATTAGAATTTATGATTCTCACAAATAAGAATATATGAAAATATTAACCTTGATTCATGATAATGTGTTACAAGAGTAGTAGAGAGATTTCAAAATTTATTTTTTATTTTTTTATCTTTTTTTTACTCTCTTCTTCTACTTTAGTGATGATGAGGAAAAAGAAACACTTTACAAATAGGAATAAGACCTTGAGTTTTACACAGAAATTGTTTCTTAAATACTGTTAATTTACATCAAGTTGAGAGTTATTATAATTGCAAAACTACCTTTTTCTTTTTATTCAGTAAGAGTTTAGCTCATTAACTTAATTTAATTATAAATTAAACTAATAAAATAAGTTACATGCCCATCACATTAGACACTTAGTCAAACATTCTCTCACCCGACTTATGTGACATTATCTTCTTTATAATTTGATAAGTCTTTCAAAACATAATTTGAATTCATATATATATAGTCAAACTCTTCTTTACATTAGATACATCATTCATGATGACCAATAATGAAAACTAACATGAGTCATGACAGTCGTATATCATTTAATCAACATAATCTCTTCCATGTACTACAAAGTTATTATTCTCCTTGACATGACCTATAAATGGGAAGTACATAATTAGTCCAACAATAAAGTCTTTATTAAAGACAAAATTTGTTATCATCATTCCTATTCGATCATGTATACAAACTCGAAAAACAAGTAAGACAGAAACATATTCATTCATGAGCTCAGAGTGTCAAAGTACATAAAACATAAACATTAACAAAATTTATAATAATGCTACTTGGCAACAATGTCTATACTTTCAACATATCCACAAAATATTTTGGGCGGTAACCCTTTTGTCAAAGAGTTAGTAATTATAAAGTATGTGCTAATGTTCTCTATTGATACTCTATATTTCTGAACTTCTTCTTTAACGACAAAATATTTTAATTTCATATGTTTAACACTTTTAGAATACTTATCATTTTTAGAAAAGAAGATAGTTGCTAAATTATTACAATAAATTTTCAACAACATAGCAATACTGTCGACTATTCCAAGTCCTAAAATAAAGTTCCACAACCACTTAGCCTGAACCATAGCCTCAAAGCATGTCACAAATTCAGCTTTCATGGTGGATGCAACAATGACTGATTGTTTCATACTTTTCCATGATATCGCTCATCCGGCTAAAAGATACAAATAGTCAAATGTAAACTTTCTTATATCTACACAACGGGCAAAATCTGAATCTGAATATCCAACCACCTTAAGATGATCGAATCTTCTGTAAGTAAGTATGTGATCCTTCGTTCCTTGTAAATATCTTAAGACTTTCTTTGCAACTTTTCAAATCTCTCTAAAACTTTGTTGATATATGCTTTCTGAGACAACTAACAATCCTTGTGATCTGTCACGAAATATTTCCATTCCAATCATATAACTTGCATTTCCCATATCTTTCATTTCAAAGTTATTAGAGAGAAACTTCTTAGTTTCATTTAATAAACTAAGATCATTAGTTGCAAGTAATATGTCATCAACATACAGAATCAGAAAGATAAACTTACTTCCACTGACCTTCAGATATATACATCAATTAACAGTATTTTCCTTAAATCCGAAAGATATAATAGTATCATTGAACTTGAGATACCATTGCCAGGAAGCTTGCTTAAGCCCATATATTGATTTCTTAAGTTTACACACCATGTGTTCTTTTCACTCAATTGAAAACACCATTGGTTGATCCATATAAACATCTTCCTCTAAATTCCCATTTAAAAAGATGGTTTTTTCATCCATTTGATGCAGGTCTACATCATAATGAGCTACTAATGCCATGATAATTCTAAAAAAATCTTTTTTGAAAACTGTAAAAATATTTTCTTATAATCAGTGTCATCCTTTTGAGTAAAACCTTTAGCAACAAGACGACCTTGTAGCATTCAAGGTTTCCATGAGAGTCACGCTTAGTCTTAAAGATTCATTTACACCTAACTCTCTTACACCCTTCAAGTAATTTCACAAAGTCCTATACACCATTATGTTCCATTGATTTAGGCTTGTCTTTCATGACGTCTAACCATTTATCAGCATTATTAATATTAATGGCTTGTGAAAACAAAATAGGATCATTGTCGTTAATTCCCAAGTCATTTTCTAACTCTTGTAGATACACCACATAGTCATTCAACATAGCAGATCTCTTTTCTCTTTAGGATCTTCTTAATACTATTTCTTGTGGTTATTCTACTATAAGTCATTGTTAACATCGGGATCATTAATTTGTTATTTTTCTTGATTGTTATGCGGTTCAAAAACATGAGGAACAATAATTTCATAAGTAAGAGAACAAATTAAAGAAACTTGTACTCTAACTTCCTTAATATCTGCATTTCGTAAATCTTCACTTCCATTGGTCTCACCATTCTCAATGAATTAGGCATTTCTAGTTTTAACAATTCTTGTACTATGGGTAAGACAATAAAATCTATATCCTTTAGACTTTTCTGGATAACCAATGATTCACTGATTGTTCTTGCATCCAGTTTCTTTTCATGTAGATTATAGATTCTTATTTCTATTTGGCATGCCCAAACATGCAGGTGCCTTAAATTGAGTTTGCTACCTATCCACAGTTCAAAAGGTGTCTTTAAAACTACCGTATTAGGAACCATGTTCAATAAATACATGGTATTTTTTAAAGTATACATCCACAATGACAAGAGTAAAGACGTGTTAACATGCTTTTGACCATATACATTAAGGTTTGATTATGTCTTTCTAATACACCATTTTATTGTGCTATACCTGACATTGTGTATTAAGTACATATGTCATGATTTTCTAAGAACTTAGCAAATAGACCTGTGTGTTGTCCAGTTTCATCAAATCTTCCATAATACTCACCACTTCTATATGACCTTACGATTTTCATCTTTCTGTCCAATTGCTTTCAATTTCATTTATATAAATTTTCAAGGCATTTACTGTTTGAGATTTCTCATGCAGTAAATAGACATATCTATAACATGAATAATCATCAATAAATATGATAAAATACTTTTCTTTACCAAAGAATTGACATCAAAGAGTTCACATATATCAGTGTGTATAATTTCAAGAAGCTGAGTGTTTCTCGTGGCACATTTCTTTATGTGTTTTGTTTGTTTTTCCTTAATGCAATCCATACAAATATTAAGGTCAATGAAATCCAAATCTGAAAGGATTTCATTCTTTACCAACCTTTCCATTATTTCTTTGGAAATATGACATGAACGTTTATGTCACAAGTAAGCAAAACGTTCATTCACTAAAGTATGTTTAGTGTCAACATTATGATGAAAGGTTATAAGAGTTTCAGCATATAAATTATCAATATTCAATTTATATAAACAATCACAAAATATACTAGAACCAATCATATAAGTATGTTTATACAAACTAAAGCATTCATTACCAAACCTAAAAGAGTATCTAACAATATCAAGTTTAGACAAAGAAACTAAATTCCTTGAAATACTAGGTACATAAAAAGTTTCAAATAAATCTAAATGATGTCCAGTATCTATGATTAAACTATAAGTTCCAACACCTTCCACTGGAACCATAAATTTATTTCCCATAAATACGAACTTCTCATTTAGGCTTATGGTTTGGATTGTAAAGAATTTCTACATCGTATTAGAAATATTAATGGTACATCCAGAATCAATCTACCAAGTATAATGAGGAACTTCAGTTAAATTTGATTTGAAACATACATAAACATTAAGCTTACCTTTCTTTTCGAATCATGCATTACGCCTTGGGCAATCCTTATGGAAATGTCCAAACTTCCCACAGAAAATGACATTTATTATTGTTTCACTCTTTTTTTTGGATTTTGACTGAGGAGTCATTAATCTTTAATGGTCATTTTTTTTTCATGTTTCTTTTTAGTTTTCGTTCTAGGTCATTGATAGTTCACATAATAGATAGAGTGATTTTCTTGATTCTTAAGTCTAATTTTCTCTTGAAATAACATACTGTGCAATTCATGCACATTTCATTTATCTTTTATGATATTATAATTTATTTGGAATAGACTATACTCAGAACGTAATGAGTTCAGAATGAACTGCATAAGGAAATTCTCATATACTTTCATTCCCAATGACTTAATTCTTGTTGCAATGTTTGTCATTTCAATGACATGCTCATGCATAGTTTGAGAACCCTCAAATTTCATAGCAGTTAAAGTACTTATTAATATCATAGCAAGAGACTTATTAGCATTTTGGGTGCGCTCTTACACAAAACTCGTGAGTTCTTTAGCACTTTTAGCTATGGGAAGAGTTGACTTGATGTTGTTTGCTATGCTCATTCGCATAAACATCAGGCTCAGTTTGTTTGACCTTTCCCAAGCCTTATAATGAGCTTTCTCTTCATTGCTACTAGCGACAATAATAGCAACAAACTTTTCAACTTAGAGTGTCAAATCAAGATCCATTACACTTAGGTGAAAATGGACTTGTTCATTTCAATCAGAGAAGTTCAACCCATTAAAGACTAGAACTGACGAAGCAAGCGAATATAAAGAAATGAGGACATATATTGTAATAATCACATGTTTAATATTAATACTTTGAGTCATAAAATTAACATACTACACAAATTTAAACAACAAATCACTTAAGCATTCAATGTCTATCAATGTTCTTATTTGGGTGATACATCAACATATAATAATAAACATAATGATGCTAACAAATTTAACATTATTTGGTAATGATATATGTGCTAACTATAAATGTTTATTATCTTTGGATATATAAATAAAACTAATAACTCACTTACACTGCCAACAATAATATCCATTTATTATTATAAAGGTAGGTAATCAACTTTTAGGCGATTCATAAATGTCTTATAACAATGAATTTTAATTTATCCATACACAAGTAATCATCGTGTTATTTTATAATATTTATTCTTTGAATAATTAAAAAATAACTTTCATATAATTTAAAATTAAATCAACTTAAAGATTTAATTACCTTAATAATTAATAAATTTCACGTAATATTATCTCAAATTAATAATATTATACATAAAAATCAAATATTATATATTCTTAAAATCGTTGACGTCACATCACATAATGCTTCACAAAAATTACAAGCATTCAAATACTTAATACAATAAAAATAGGAGAGATTAGTTTATACTAATATAAATCTTTTCTTTAAATATTTATTTTTAATCATTAATTCTATTTTTATTTAATAGTTACTTTTAATAAAATAATCTTAATCATTAGATAGAAGTATAACTAATAATTAAAAATAAATATAAAAAAAAACATATTAATATAAATTAATCCCTCCTCATAAAAAATTATAAACAATTAAATATTGAATTTACGAAAACAATTGTACAAGCATTGACGTACTAGAATCAATAATATGGTTTCAATATTATGGAAAGCAATGACGTAGGAAAACAATTCGTCGTTGAGCCACGCATTCCATCGTAAGCCTAATATCACAATTAGACGGTGCCACAAAAAATCGAATGGCTTTAGCAACTTGATCCAATCGTACGGCTTTGGCGACTTGATCCAATCGTACGGCTTTGGCGACTTGATCCACAAAAATAATGAATTTTCGTCCTGTGCAGGGATGTGATGTAGTGACGTAATATTTAAACAATTAAATATTTTACATGTATAGTGTAGCGAAATAACATAATAATTTTTTTAATTACAATTCATATAAATTAAAAAATAATTAATTATCATCAATAAAAAATTATAAATTTTATAATATTACTCTAAATCACATGTTAATTTATGATTTTACTAAGAATCTTGATATAAAAAAATTGTTATTAAAATATAAAGATCTTATAATTCATAGTTCTTATAAATAAGAATATATAAAAACATTAACCTTAATTCATGAATGTATTTTAAGAGTGTTAGAGAAATTTAAAAACTTACTTTCTATTCTTTTATTTTTTTACTCTCTTTTTCTATTTTAGTGATGGTGAGAGAAGAAGAAACTCTTTACAATCAGGAACAAGACTTTTATTTTTATGCAAAAATTATTTCTTAAATATTATTAACTTTCATTAAGTTGGCAGTTATTATAATTGTAAAACTACCATTTCTCTTTTATTCAATAAGAGTTTATCTCATTAATTTAATTTAATTTCTTATTAAACTAATAAAATAAGTCACATGTCCATCATATAAGACATTTAATCAAACATTCTTTCACTTGACTCATGTGACATTACCTTTAGTTTAATAAGTCTGTCAAAATATAATATGAATTTATATATATATATAGTCAAATTTTTCTTTACATTGAATGCATCATTCATTATGACCAAGAATAAAAATTAACATGAGTCACGACGGTTATATATCATTTAACCGACATAGTCTCTTTTATTTATTACATAGTTATTCTTCTCCTTGACATGACCTATAAATAAGAAGCAAATAATTAGTCTAACAATAAATTATATGTCTGACATTAATATTTTGAGTAATAAATTAATATACTACACAAATTTAAACAACAAATCACTTAAGCATTTAATATATATTAATATTCTTCTTTGTGTGATACATCAACATATAACAACAAACATAATGATGTTAATAAATTTAATATCATTTGGTAATGATATATATATGCACTAACTAAAAATATATATTATATTTGGATATATAAATAAAACTAATAACTCACTTAATACCAACAATCATGTCTATTTATTATAAAAAAGTTAATCAACTTTTAGGTGATTTATAAATATCTTATGACAATAAATTTTAATTTATTCAGACATAAATAGTTATTATATTATTTATTATATCTATTTCTTGAATAATTAAAAAATAACTTTCATATAATTTAAAAATTTAATTATTTTAATAATTAATAAATCTCACGTAATATTATGTCAAATTAATAATATAATACATAAAAATCAAATAGTATACATTCTTAAAGTCGTTGACGTCACATCACATAATGCTTCACAAAAATTACAAGCATTCAAATACTTAATGTTGCGACCGTAATCACGGCGAAATAGTAACTTAAATTAAAAAAATGGGAGTCGCCACCAATTTTATTTTTTATTAGAAAAAATTGAAAAACCCAAAAGAATAGTCTTTGAAACCAGATTGAATTCGGGAATCAGTTATGTGTAGGGAAGGGTGAAAACTTAATCCCACAAAGACTTCTAACACACCCGCCCCAAGACATGTACATCTTAAATTAATTATACAAATTCTTAATAATCTTTGAAAATATTTGTTTTACCCCTTTTGTAAAAAATTATGAAATAAAAAAATAAATTATGAAAATTTAATTTTTGGCTTGACGGAATATGAGTCTCGCTCCTACGTATCCTCAAAGCAATAAGGAATTCAAAGTCACGTAGTTCTTTAGAAAATAATTGTGGGTTGGTTGATTTTAATTAAAATAATTTTGAAAATTTGAATTAACATGTTCGTCGCGACTCGCTTATTCAAATTAAGGATTGAATAGATGAAACTCAAGCGCACACGCTTAGAGACGCCACCCACTGATTATCAAATTTGTTACAAAATTTTTATTTAAAATTTATCTAGGAAAAAAAATTAGTTGATTTTATTATTATTATTATTATTATTTTATTTTTTAAAAAGAAATAACTTAATTATTTTAAAAAATTTGAATTAACAAGTCGTCGCGACTCAGTTATTCAAATTAAGGATTGAAATAGGTGAAGCTCGCGTCACGCTAGAGACGTCACCCATTACTTATCAAGTTTGTTACGAAAACTTTTATTTTTATTTTTTTTAAATTGAACCTTTATGAATTAACAGTTTATTTTATAAAATTTTGAAGACAAAATAATAATTTAAATTATAATAATTTGAATCATCAAGTTCATCACAACTCGGGATGATTACAAATGTTACAAGGGTTAGCAATTTGTCGCAACTCAAATAACCCATGTTATTCTTTTTAAAAAAACATTTAATTATCTTATTTTTATATATTATTTTTATCAATTTTTTTAGCTCATTAAGTTAAAGTCCACTACTCAAAACCATTTCTCTAAAAAAAAAATAACAAAAAATACAACATGACTTTTAAAAAAATGTAGTAACTTTATGAATGAAAGAAAAAAAAAGAGACAAGTTAGCAACTTTACGAAAAAGAAAAAAAGACAAGTTAACAACTTTACAAAAAAGTTTGTTTCTTTTCTTCTCTTTAATTAAACTAAATAAAAAAAATAAAGAAAACAAATAATAAATAAAAAAAGAAAGAGAAAACAAATAAAGCGAGAAAAAATAATAAAAAGAATAATAGAATCAAAATAAGCAAAAGAAAATAGAAGTGGCTTAACTTGGCTTACGAAAAGAATGAAAAAAAAAAAAGGGGTCTATTTTTTTTCTTGTTGATGTTTGTGGAAAGAACAGAGGAAGAAGATGAAGGCAAATTAGGCGACGGCGGCCCAAGTAGGTAGTGGCTCGGATGGAAGTGAGTCACGACGGTGGCTTGCTGTTAGTGGGATGAAGGAGTTGGTGTATTGTTAGTGATATGCTAACGTGAATGGCAATTTTAGCAGAGGTGGTTATTGTGTTGTGAGAAGTTTGAACGTATGCCGAGGTGATGATGGGATGGTGAGGAGTTTGGTTGAAGATGGAAGATGAAGGCTATGTAAGTGAAAAAATATGGTTGCGTGTGTTGGTAACCGTGTAGGCAAAAGTCCGTGTGTATGAAGGTGAAGTAAGTCCGTTTCGAGTGTGTGGGTGATGGGTATTTATAGGAGGGGATTAGGTTGAAGAGTTTAAGTTAAAATGCGATTAGGAGTTTGTTTAAGATAAATGATTGGGGGTTTAAGATAAGTTTGTTTAGGATGAGTTTGAGTTAGGATGGGTTTATGCTAGGATAAGTTTGTGTTAAGATGAGTTTGATGATAATCGCCAAGGTTGGTTTAGGATAAGTTTGTGGTAGGATGAGTTATAGTTAGTTTATGATAGGTTTGTTTGGGATAGTTAGGATAAGTGCTTAGGGATCAGGATAACTGATGAGGTTTATTTAGGATAAGTGCTTAAGGGTTGTGGGTTAATGGGTTAGATCATGGGTTATGGGTCAATAAGTTGGTTTAGGGGTTAATAGGCTAATGGGTTGAAAGATGAGTCTTTTTATTTTTTTATTTTTTTTCTTTTCTTACAAAATGCCCCGGACAAAATTGGGTGTTCACAGTTGCCCCTCTTTACTTGTTTCTTACTAGATAAAAAGAATAACGTAGTTTTTCATTTTATCATGGTAAGGAACAAGTAAAGACATGAACTCGAATTTTGTTCGGGAGCGAAAAGAAACAAAACAATGCAAAAAGCGATGCGCTCAATGATAGAAACTTAAATGACAGGGAGCTGATGCGCTCAAAAGCAAAAGACGGGAATTTAAAATGCATGGAATACATGGAGCCGATGCGCTCAACAGCACTTAAAATGCATGGAACCGATGCGCTCAAAGAAATTGACAAAAATTTAAAATGCATGAAATGCATGGAGCCGATGCGCTCAACAGAACTTAAAATGACAATGGGCAACTGAGTCCCGGAATTTAAAAGGCAATGGGTAACTGAGTCCCGGAATTTAAATGACAATGGGCAACACTGAGTCCTGAAAATTGAATGACAATGGGCAACTGAGTCCCAGAATTTAAATGACAATGGGCAACTGAGTCCCGAAATTTAAAAGGCAATGGGCAACACTGAGTCCCGAAATTTAAATGATAATGGGCAACTGAGTCCCGAAATTTAAAAGACAATGGGCAACTGAGTCTCGAAATTTAAAAGACAATGGGCAACAGAGTTCCGAAATTTAAATGACAATGGGCAACTGAGTCCCGGAATTTAAAAGACAATGGGCAACAGAGTCCCAAAATTTAAAAGACAATGGGCAACAGAGTCCCAGAATTAAAAAGACAATGGGTAACAGAGTCCCAGAATTTAAATGACAATGGGCAACAGAGTCCCAAAATTTAAAAGATAATGGGCAACAGAGTTCCAAAATTTAAAAGACAATGGACAATAGAGTCCCAAAAGACAAATTTTAAAGACAATGGGCATCTTGACCCAAAAAGATCTTCTTTTTCTTTTATTATTTTTTTTCTCTCTCTCTCTCTTTTTTTCTTTTCCTTTCTTTTTTTTTCTTCTTTTTTTATTTTCCTCTTTTTTCTTTTTCCTTTCTTTTTTTCTTTTTTCTTCTTTTTTTTTCTCTTTTTTATTTTTCTCTCTTTTTCTCTCTCTTTTTCTCTCCCTTTTTTTTCTTTTCTCTTTTTTTCATTCAAACCAGTAGCGACTTTGGAAAGCTTTGACCAATCAAACCCCTCGTTCACGTGCTTTAGCCCGTCGGACCTGATAACTTCGGTCCTCATTTTTTTCTTTCCTTTTTCTTCTTCTTTCTCTTTCCTTGTTTGCCACTCTCAACTCTTCTTTTGAGAAATGAAATGATCATCTCTTGTCATGAACCCTTGCTTGGCTGAGTTCTTGAGAGAAAATTTTACGCCAGTATTTAACTTTGTCCCTCATCCAATTGATTCCCTGCAACTTCTTGATTACTCAATCATTATCTCTATTACTACTTCATTCAACATATCTTCTCTTTAATCCTTCAAAAATTTGCCCCAGTATGGCCAATTGAACAAAATTGCCCCAGTTTGGTGAACTTTTCAAGGAGTTTCAAGTCATCTTCCTATTTATTTGCCCTAACTTTTTCTTAAACCGCCCTTTCGGGGCTCTTTTCCTTTTTGCTCGGATACCTCTTATTCTTAGATTATCCCTTGAGATATCATTTTCCCCTTTAATTGGAACTTTTAAGTTCTTTTCGATCTGAATTGTTCATCAGGAGATTACCATTAGATGGTCAAATCATAATGTTGTACTCATGTTCACCTTACCTGAAGCATTACGTAACAGATAGACATGGATTCAAAAGTACAACAGAACAGGAATTGACTAAGTGATCAACTTCCAGATTGACCTTGGAAGTTTGACTACACCAAAGGGTATATATGAAAAAAGACACAAATGATGGTATGAGATTCAAAAATGTGTTGACCCCATATGAATTGGTTTGATCCTCATGAAAACAATCTTTAGTTGCTCACTAGACACTATGACCAAGGATTTTCTTCTGCTGAACATCTACATCAAGCCAAATTGAACCAAAGAAAAAATTTGCCCCAGTCTAAGACTGAATTGAATAGGACAGGAGCTCGCTCTAGTGACCAAAAGACTTGCCCCAGTGTAGGTTAAATTGAACTAGGGAAAAGAATACCCCAGTGTAAGGCCAACTCGAACATGGTAGAAACTTGCCTTAGTGAAAGTCTTTTTTTTCTTTTCCTTTTTTTTTAAAGAGTAATGAACTAGATACTTAGATGATTGTAACTTTTGTCTCAAAATTAAAGTTAACGAAATGACAACAATCCTTCATTGATCAGAATGGACATTTTTTTAGGCTTGTAACGTGGCCAAGGCTAGGGGTTATGATAGGAAAGATATAAGGCTCAAACAAGTGTTTAAGGATTGAATGGGACTAAGGATCCTTGCACTTTCAAAATTGAACTTTGTCAACTATTTTTGCACTTTCAAACACACTTTTCTCTTATTGTTTTCAATTTCTTCCCCATTTCATTTCATTTTCTTTCATTCCCCTTTGTCATGACCCATTTCATTTCACATTCTTTCTTTTTTTTTTCTTTCTCTTTTTGTTTCATTTTTTCTTCTTCCTTTTTTTTTAGTTTTTTTTTTCTTCTTGCCCCTTTCACCTTTTCTTCCTTTTTCATTATGCTTCAAAATAGTCACCATGACAATCAACCTTTGCTTTGTGCTATCCCCTAGTGTAGGGGTGATCCTTATCCAAGGTTTATTGAAGAAATTTTCAAGCTCAAAAGGGGTAACGAGGGATAAAAATGATGAAATTTTGTAAAAGATAGAGAAAAATGGCCAGTCTTCATTTTCAAATCATGATTGTTTATTTTTAAAACTTTAATTTTGAGACAAAAAGATAGTGCGCACTGATGTGTGTGAAACAACATCATATTTTGTTCTTATTTTGCATGCATTCTTGAGCATTTTAGGCATTTTAGTTTCCTTTTTAGTTTATTTTTCTCTTAGTTCGGATAACTGCGGTGTTTTTAGTGTTCTTGTGCAGGATTAATGTTGAATTGGCCTTGGATTGAATGGAATACTTGCATATTTGAAGTTGGAGCTTAATGGATAGCAAAAAGGTGCAAAAAGACCATTCCAGAGGGATCATTTACCGCCCGTGGATTAAACCACGGCCATGGATCGAACAGCAACTTAAAGGAGGAAAAGAGAGATTCCAGGGAGTTCCACGGCCTGGCCGTGGAATGATCCATGGCCTGGCCGTGGAATGATCCACAGCCTGGCCGTGGAATGATCCACGGCCTGGCCGTGGAATGATTCACGGCCTGGCCATGGAATGATCCATGGCCATGGAATTCTGACAGCAAGATCCACAGCCAGCTCGTGGAATGATCCACGGCCGTGGATCGCAGTACGCATCAGTTTTTATGTTTTTCTTTTTATTTCTTTTGGGGACTTTTTAGCCAATTAAAACCCTAAGTTATAAATAGATGTTCTGAATACAATGAGGGGGTTCTACTTTGGTTTTGGGAGGAGGCATATTGGAGGCTTTGGCTCTTGATCTTCATTTTTCTTCCCTCTTCTCTCTTGGATTATGGGTTTGGATGTTTAAGAACATGTTTTCTGATTTTTTCTTCTCTATGTCTGAGTAGTTTCCTTTATTTCTAGGATTGGGCAATGCCCTTTGATACATTGATAATGATTAATTGACGTTGTTTCCTCTTTTATTGATCTTAAATGTTCATTGATTCAATTCTTATTGCTCTTATTCATGTGAATTTGCTGGCCACTTATTTGCATCTCATAGGCATTTAGGGACGTACTGAGAGGTGAACCTAGGTGTTAGAACCATAAGAATTGAACTTAAGGTCTAAATCACGACAGTAGTTTTAGCCTTTCGAGGATTCAATGAATTACCACAAAGCGTAATGGGTTCAATTTAAATTCAATTACCACGAGAGTAGGAATTGGTTTAATTGGGCACGGATCTTGTATCTTAAGAAAGAACATTAACTAATTTAGGGTAATTCACCTTCAATTGAATTTTAGATTTAATAAAAGGGTTGTCAATTAGGATTTATCTTGTATCATTGTGGTATCTCAATCTTGGAAGCTTTCTTGAATTTGAAAATCCCCTTCTTGATAATTTGCTATTTTTGTTCTGAATTCTGTTTGCTTGATTTTATTTAATTGTTTTGTTACTACGTTCTTCTTAATCAACAATCATATTCCCTTTTGTTTAACTTAATTGAATTAATTAATTAATTGGTATTCATAGACACAGTCCCTGTGGATTTAATCTTTTTATTACTTGACGACGAAACCGTACAGTTGCGGATTTCACGCACCAAGTTTTTGGCGCCGTTGCCGGGAATTGTGTTTTTCTTGAATATCAGTTTAATTTTTAATTTAATTATTTTAAACCTTTTTATTTTTACCGTATTATTACGTTCTTGTTTTCTCTTTGACTCTCTGCAGGTAATTTCTCTGGTTTATGCAAAGTACTAGACGTTCTGAGACTCTCATTGAAGCTGATCCTGAAATTGAAAGAACTTTACGTAGAAGGAGAAGACAACAAAGGCACAGAGTAAGAGAAATATCTGAACCAACACTTGTCATGGCGGCGGTGAAAGATAATAAACCGTTAAAAGAGTATGCAGCCCCTAATGCTCGGGGTTTGCGATCCGGAATTGCTCGGCCGGATATTGAAGCGTGCACTTCACCATACCTCGCCTCTTACTGTCTATGATAAGGCAGAACCAGTTTGAAGGATTACCGTCAGAGGATCTTAATGATCATGTGGATATGTTCTTGGAGTTCTGTGAGACCCTCAAGATCGAAGGCACCTCTGTTGATGTTATTTGTCTCCGCTTGTTTCCTCTATCGTTGAGAGATCGAGCTAGAGCTTGGTTGAAGTCCGTTCCGACTGAGACGATAACTACTTGGGACCAATTGGAGCAAGCCTTTTTGGACAAATTCTTTCCACCTTCCAAGACTGCTCACCTAAGGACCCAAATCACAAGCTTTGTTCAGAAAGATGGCGAGTCATTGTCAGAAGCTTGGGATAGATATAAGGCTTTACTGGAAGCCTGCCCACACCACGGGTTAGAAAAGTGGTTGATCGTCCACACCTTCTACAATGGTTTAGAATATTCTTCAAAGGTGTCTCTTGACTCCGCAGCTGGTGGAGCTCTGATGAATAGGAGGCTCACAGAGGCTTATGAGATAATTGAGAGTGTAGCTTCAAATCATTACCAATGGGCCAATGAAAGAGGGCATAACCCGAGAAAGCTCTCGGGAGGTAAGTTTGAGGTAGATGGTGTTGATTTAATTATGTCAAAGTTTGATTCTTTGAATAAACGTTTTGACATGCTTGAGAAAGCTCATGTTAATGCCATAGGTGCCTCTAACATTTTTTGTGAGATTTGTGGAGCACAGGGACATATTGGTGCTGAATGCCAAGTTGGAATGGGATCCTCACATTGTGCACCGGTGGAGCAAGTGGAATCATGCCACAATTTTCATGACTTCAACTAAAAGGGGAGGAATGATCCGTATTCCCAAACTTACAACCCCGTTGGAGGTCACATCTTAACTTCTCTTATTTTTAGTCCACTTTTTTTAAATAGTCGGCTTTTTTTAGTCGCCCCATTAAACCCACTAAAGTGGGTCAAGGTAGTGCTCAACCCTCTTGGAGTTCAACAAGTACAAAAATCTAGACTTAAGTCTCTTCTTGAAAATTTTGTTGAGAGCCGCTTCTTCTCTAAATGCTCTAAAGAATACGAGGAGTTTAGGCACCATTGGTTTGAGAACCAAGTTGTCGATAGGTTCGATTTTTAGTTTTATTTT
Organism: Ormosia semicastrata; assembly: GCA_029884595.1. NCBI lineage: Eukaryota > Viridiplantae > Streptophyta > Magnoliopsida > Fabales > Fabaceae > Ormosia > Ormosia semicastrata. Next base: position 43,806,580 of record JAQQTO010000059.1, read on the forward strand.
TGAAATTCGAACACGAAAATCGTATTGAGGCCATTAGAGAGTTGTGTTTGTGCCTATCAAGGTTGACAATTTGGCCATTCATAATAAGATGTTGTATGGGAAATTGTTTTTCCCTTCTATTGTTTATATTTTCTATCATCCGATCAACCTATGAATAATGAATCACCGAGCACTTTGATTTTTGACACACTATGTAGACAATAAGGTATGGAGACATTTACACTTCGTCAAAACAAACTCCTTTTGTTTGGCTCAAAGCGTGGGTTGGCAAAAAAAAATAAACCCTCAATTTGTGTAAAACGGAATGAACAGTATTTATGTAGGCAAGTCCTTGTCATGGGTAGGGAAGTTTGAGACAAAATTGTATGACTATTCATAAGTAGGGACTATGTGAGTGGAAAGAAGTTAGAGGATCCTAAAGGTAACAGGGGAGAGTGACAAAGATAAGGGAATTGAGAACCAAGAGACTAAGACACAACCCTTAGAAGAGGAAGAAACTAGTGAGAAAGTGTCTAAGTATGTAAAGCTTAATTATGTCAAAGTTTGATTCTTTGAATAAACATTTTGACATGCTTGAGAAAGCTCATGTTAATGCCATAGGTGCCTCTAACATTTTTTGTGAGATTTGTGGAGCACAGGGACATATTGGTGTTGAATGCCAAGTTGGAATGGGATCCTCACATAGTGCACCGGTGGAGCAAGTGGAATCGTGCCATAATTTTCATGACTTCAACCAAAAAGGGAGGAATGATCCGTATTCCCAAACTTACAACCCCGGTTGGAGGTCACATCCTAACTTCTCTTAGGGACAACCCGAATAGTCACTACCAAGTGGGCAAGGTAGTGCTCAACCTTCTTACGGAGTTCAACAGTACAAAAATCTAGACTTGAGTCTCTTCTTGAGAATTTTGTTGAGAGCCGTCTAAGCTTCCGGAGTTCAACAAGTACAAAAATCTAATGAGGAGTTTAGGCACCATGGGTAAGTTGTGACTGAGGCCATTAGAGAGTTGTCAGCTAAGGTTGACAATTTGGCCATTCATAATAAGATGTTGGAAACCCAGATTGCCCAACAAGCGAGCACTTCACATAGGCAACAAGGTAAGTTTCCTGGTCAACCAGAAATAAACCCAGGGAATGAACATTGTAAGGCTGTAAGTTTGAGGAGTGGAAAGAAGTTAGAGGATCCTAAAGGTAACGGGGAGAGTGACAAAGATAAGGGAATTGAGAACCAAGAGACTAAGACATAACCCTTAGAAGAGGAGGAAACTAGTGAGAAAATGTCTAAGTATGTACCCCCTGAGCCATACCAACCCCCAGTTCCTTTCCCTCAAAGACTTGCAAAGGCGAAGTTAGATAAGCAGTTTGGGAAGTTCTTAGAGGTTCTTAAGAAATTGTACATTAATGTACCCTTCACTGAGGCGTTAAAACAAATGCCTACATATGCTAAGTTTCTTAAGGACATCTTATGTAATAAGAGGAAGCTTGAGGAATTTGAGACAGTAGCTTTAACTGAGGAGTGTAGTGCCTTAATTGAGAATAAATTACCTCCTAAGTTAAAAGATCCAGGTAGCTTCTCTATTCCCTGTTTGATTGGCAACACGAATTTTGATAAAGCTCTGTATGATTTGGGGGCTAGTGTTAGTCTTATGTCCCTTTCTGTGTGTAAGAAGTTGGAAGTGGGTGAGCTGAAACCCACAACTATCTCACTTCAATTGGCAGATCGGTCTGTCAAGTATCCCATAGGCATCTTGGAGGATGTTCCCATTAAGGTTGGTAAATTTTATATGCCCGTGGATTTTGTTGTGCTTGACATAGAAGCTGATACTACAATGCCGATCATACTTGGGCGTCCATTCCTTGCCACTGGAAGGGCGATCATTGATGTCCATGAAGGAAAATTGACTTTGCGATTGAATGATGAGGAAGTAGTTTTTGATGTTTTTAAATATAAAAATAATTCTAATTCCTCAAATTCATGTAATCGCATAGATGCTACTAATGTTGTGGATAATGTTGTGTTTTCAGGTGTGCAGGAATCGGTGGCTGATGCTATGCTAGAAAAGACCTTGCCCAAGGGTACCACAAAATCTGAGAAGCCTAAGCCCAGCAAGAAAGGACCTGAGAAGCAGAATGACAAGTGTGTCGAGAAGCATGAATTTAAACTCGGGGATAAAGTTCTTGTTAATAACTCGCTTCTACGTTTCTGTCCTAGTAAGTTATGGTCGAAATGGTCAGGACCATATGAGATTGTTCGAGTTCTATCCTACGGTGTGCTTGAGGTGCAGAAAGAAAGTCATAAGCCTTTGATGATAAATAGCCAGAGGGTGAAACACTTTGAAGGAGTGGGGACTGAGCACTACTCCGTTGACGTCACCTGAGCACAAAAACCAGACCAAAGTCAAGCTAATGACTTTAAACAAGCGCTTCTTGGGAGGCAACCCAAGCTTCTTTGTTTTTTATTTTCCCTTTTTTTTTTGAATTTGTCTATTGGATTGCTAGTTTGATCTTTATCTCATGGATCTTGTTTAGGTTTGACCCTTTTGGAACTCAAATTAGAAGAAGAGTGAGGTCAGAAGGTTCCACACCCAGCTCATGAAAAATTCCATGGCCATAAATTGAACACCAGAAGTTTTTCCACCACCGCAGTGAGTTCTTTTCTTTTATCCCTTCTCTTGTTTTAGATTTTTTACATGGGGGACAATGTAAGTTCTAAGCTTGGGGGGTATTTTCATATTTTCATTTTCATTAGTCTCATGCATTCTCATGTCTTGTTTTGCATTGCATTTTCATGTTGCATTTTCACACCATCATATCTCTTGGGTTTTTGGTTGAACTTGTGCCCCTCTCTTTTGAGGATTTTGAGATAGTATTGATTTGGAACCCAATTTGTTGATTATTGTGGTAGGCAACAGACATTGTTTTAATTGATAGTAGAGGTGATCTTTTGATAGTTGATAATTAGCATAATGTTCTCTGAATTTGTGCTTTTTATTGAATTTTTAAACCTCTAAATGTGAGTTTTGAGCCTATATGGGATGTATGCACTATATGATTTTTGTTCTCATTCTTTGTGTTGAGTGATATTCCTCATTGATCTTGTACTCTAGAACTTGATTTGAAACCTTTTTGAGGCGAAATTTTTGGTTGCATGCTTGAATGTGATTAAGGCATTTTAGGTATTTTTTTGGCCTTCTGAAATTGTTATACTTTCATCCTCTAGTTGCCCATTTTGAGCCTATTGCATACTTGTTTTCTTGATACCTATGCTGAAACTGGTTATCATTTAGAATATTAAATAGAGTGAATTGGGCTTGAAAGTTGTTTGAAAGTTGTGTTGGGAATTATATGTATTTGAGCTTCCTTTTTCTCAAATGAAAAAAGAAAGAAAAAGAAAAGAAAAAGAAAGATAAAAGAAACATCATGAGTTGAAAGCTTGAAAAAGAGAAGAAAGAGGAGAAGGAAAAGTAAGGAAGAAAATTCTTTGAAATGTGGAGTTATGTTTTAGATTGAAAAAAATTGTCTTTGCTCCATTTATGTTCTATTGGATTTCTTGTGTTTATTGAAAATCTTGATGAGCCATTTGTGCAAACCTTCCTTTCTCTACCTTACCTATCATCATTCCCATGGCCCCATTACAACCCTTGAAAGACCTTTTGATTCTTGCATGCATGCTGATTATTAGTGGAAATCTGGTTTCTTATCAAGCATATGGAAGTGCATTTTCTTTGAAGGATTTTGAGCGCATTGTCTTTACCCTTAAACACTTTGAGTGTGGTTAGTGGAGTGAAATTAATTCAATCAGTGAGGATGCATGATTTCTGAGAACTTAGCCTCTAATTGGACTTGATTTTGATTACCTCTCAGATTCTTTGGTTGCCTTAGCCTACTGCTTGGATATTATTTTCTCGGGTTCCTTATTCTTTATTGTCTGTTGATCCCACATCTTGGTTTGAATTAGTAATTGCTTGAGGACAAGCAAAAATCTTAAGCTTGGGGGGATTTGATGTGTGTGAAATAACATCATGTTTTGTTCTTATTTTGCATGCATTCTTGAGCATTTTAGGCATTTTAGTTTCCCTTCTAGTTTATTTTTCTCTTAGTTTGGATAACTGCGGTGTTTTTGGTGTTCTTGTGCAGGATTAATGTTGAATTGGCCTTGGATTGAATGGAATACTTGCATGTTTGAAGTTGGAGCTTAATGGATAGCAAAAAGGTGCAAAAAGACCATTCCAGAGGGATCCACGGCCTGCCCGTGGATTAAACCACGGCCATGGGTCGAACAACAACTTAAAGGAGGAAAAGAGAGATTCCAGGGAGTTCCACGGCCGTGGAATGATCCACGGCCTGGCCATGGAATGATCCATGGCCATAGAATTCTGACAGCAAGATCCACGGCCAACCCGTGGAATGATCCACGGCCGTGGATCGCAGTACGCATAAGTTTTTATGTTTTTCTTTTTATTTCTTTTGGGGGCTTTTTAGCCAATTAAAACCCTAAGTTATAAATAGATGTTCTGAATACAATGAGGGGGTTCTACTTTGGTTTTGGGAGGAGGCACATTGGAGGCTTTGGCTCTTGATCTTCATCTTTCTTCCTTCTTCTCTCTTGGATTACGGGTTTGGATGTTTAAGAACATGTTTTCTGATTTCTTCTTCTCTATGTCTGAGTAGTTTCCTTTGTTTCTAGGATTGGGCAATGCCCTTTGATACATTGATAATGATTAATTGACGTTGTTTCTCCTTTTATTGATCTTGAATGTTTATTGATTCAATTCTTATTGCTCTTATTCATGTGAATTTACTGGCCACTTATTTGCATCTCATAGGCATTTAGGGACGTATTGAGAGGTGAACCTAGGTATTGGAACCATAAGAATTGAACTTAAGGTCTAAATCACGAGAGTAGTTTTAGCCTTTCGAGGATTCAATGAATTACCACAAAGCATAATGGGTTCAATTTAAATTCAATTACCACGAGAGTAGGAATTGGTTTAATTGGGCACAGATTTTGTATCTTGAGAAAGAACATTAACTAATTTAGGGTAATTACCTTCAATTGAATTTCAGATTTAATAAAAGGGTTGTCAATTAGGATTTATCTTGTATCATTGTGGTATCCTAATCTTGGAAGCTTTCTTGAGTTTGAAAATCTTCTTCTTGATAATTTGCTATTTTTGTTCTGAATTCTGTTTTCTTGATTTTATTTAATTGTTTTGTTACTACGTTCTTCTTAATCAACAATCATATTCCCTTTTGTTTAACTTAATTGAATTAATTAATTAATTGGTATTCATAGACACAGTCCCTGTGGATTCGATCTTTTTATTACTTGACGACGAAACCGTACACTTGCGGATTTCACGTATCACGCACCAAGTGATTACTTCTTTGCTCCCTTTTTCCTTTTTTCTTTTTCTTTTTTTTCAAAAGATACTTGCACTCGAGGACTTTATTGACATCTACCAAACTGGGGATTGCCAAGAATTGGATAGAAGGAAGACACTTTGCAGAAATGAAATATCATAAATGTGAAGAAAGATAATGTGATGGAAAACAAAAGAAACAATACTCATGTAAATTTATTACATTAATGCTTCAAAAAAGTTAACATAAGTTCAATATCACTGATTACTTTATGACAATCACTTAAAGAGTTGTTGAGAATACTGGGTCCAGTTACTTCTTCGATGTCAAGCTTCCCATAAGCAATTAGCTTCCTTACTGCAATCTTGAAGGATTCACAATCTTCAATTGAGTGCCCTGGGATGTCCCTGTGGTATTTGCAAGTTAAATTTGGGTTATACCATATTGGGAATGGTGGTTCCAGGGGACGTACAGGATTCCCAGAAATGAGGTGAACATCAAACAGCCTTTGGAATAAATCTGTGTTTGAAATGGATAGTTTTGGGAAAGGGGTAGGTTTTGGGGATGGGAACGACCTTGATTTTAGAAGTTTGGTCGAGGCTGTGGGTGGTTTGGGAAATTTTGTGAAGTGGCAGGTGGATATTGGGTATAGGTCGGGCGAGTTGGTACATATGGTTGTGGAGTGGGGACATTATTGATTTGGAATTGTGGAGTTAGGGTGATGTTCATGGGAAGACCAGTTAGGCCAGGTATATGAGAAGGTGCAAGTGTCTAATAAAAAGGGTAGGGGTTTGGGTTATATGGAGGGGCTCGATAGGCAGGGTAAGAAGATGGATAGCTAGGTTGTGAAGGTTGTTGGTTTTGCACATAGCTCACCTCGGGCTCTTTTTCCTTTTTCGGCTGAAATCCTTTCTAAGGAGCGGTATCCTCTGTATTGTTATTCAAGGTCTTTCCCACAATAGGCATCTCAGTAGTGATCACGGGGTTTGTCCTCATAGAAGGGATATTTGGCAGGCGCGTATGTGTTCCAATTACTCCTATATCTCCGGTTGCCCCAATCAAGGTGAGGGTCTCCCTCATGGCTGACAACATTTCTTCCATTCTTCTCTGAGATTCTGCCATTTCGTTCATCCTCTCTTTCTTCTCATCTACTTCCATACTCATATTTCTTTCTTCGTTCCCAACTGTCATCGCTATAAGCTTTGTTCGGGCCCTTGTGTTGTGAACTCAGGTTTGATTGGTGTCTTCTTTCCTTAGTCGTACAATGGTTCCTTGAAAAAGGTAACATCATACAAGGAATGAGATGAAATGAATGAGATTAATGTTATGCATAAGATGAAATGAATGAAATTTTCTTTTTAAATGCATGGAATGAAAATGCATGATTTATTTTTTTATATCATTTTTAGAATGCTAAAGATGCCATGAAAATGCATGATTTTTTTTATGAGAATGCATGATTTATTTTTTTTTATTTTTAATGTCAAGGATGCCATGAAAATGCATGATGATTTTTTTTTAAGAATACTAGGAATGTTATGAAAATGCGAGATGATGTATTATTTTTTTTTATGCAAAAATGAATGACATGATGAATAGATAGATAAAGAAGAATTTTTTTTTTGCTAGGAATGAAAATGTAAGATGATTTTTTAATGCAAGAATGAATGGCATGAGGAAGAGACAAAGAAAAAGTACGCTCCCTTTGTGTACTAATGGGATGGCCTTAAACTTGAGGATTATATCCTAAGGATCTAATAGTCTTTCTAGTTCGTGAGAACTTCCATGGGGTGGCTCTTCTATTTTAGAGGTCTCTAGAGCCAAGTCCTATTTCAGAATGTTGACCACGAAATAGTGGGTAAACCACTAGGTGTGGGACATTCATGAAAAAGGCACACTCTAGATGAGGTTTTCGCGATAACCAAATAGGAAGTACATCCAAAATGGCTACCACTACGCAACCTCTACTTAACTTAGGCTTCACTCAGACCCGGGTATAGGGCCCCACTCGAATGTGTGTGCTTTATGTGTAGGTGCGAGTGGGTCTTTGGGAGCGTACAAACCTTTACAATCCTAAAGACTACCCACATCCTGCAAAACAAAGCAAATACAAAATAAATTTCAAAAGTTTTCTACCCTAATGTTTAGATAATAAAATAATTAACAATAAAATAAAAAACATCAAAAATATTGAAAAAAGAAAAAGGGTAAAACATACATATAAAGATCATAAAATTTTGCAAAACCAACTTTTATAGGCTTGACTCTCAAGTATTCCCAGCGAAGTCGTCATCTGTCGCGACCGTAATCGCGGCGGAATAGCAACTTAAATTAAAAAAATAGGAGTCTCCACCAATTTTATCTTTTATTAGGAAAAATTGGAAAACCCAAAAGAATAGTCTTTGAAACCAGATTGAATTCGGGAGTCGGTTATGTGTAGGGAAGGGTGAAAACTTAATCCCACAGCACCCCTAACACACCCGTCCTAAGACGGTACCTTAAATTAATTATGCAAATTCTTAATAATCTTTGAAAATATTTGTTTTACCCCTTTTGTAAAAAATTATGAAATAAACAAATAAATTATGAAAATTTAATTTTTGGCTTGACGGAATATGAGTCCCGCTCCTACGTATCCTCAGGTGCAATGAGGAATTTAAAGTCACGTAATTCTTTAGAAAATAATTGTGGGTTGGTTGATTTTAATTAAAATAATTTTGAAAATTTGAATTAACAAGCCGTCGCGACTCAGTTATTCAAATTAAGGATTGAATAGATGAAGCTCAGCGCGTCACACTATAGACGTCACCCATTGATTATCAAATTTGTTACAAAATTTTTATTTAAAATTTATCTAGGAAAAAATTAGTTGATTTTATTATTATTATTATTATTATTATTATTATTATTATTATTATTTTATTTTTTAAAAAGAAATAACTTAATTATTTTAAAAATTTTGAATTAACAAGTCATCGCGATTCAGTTAGTCAAATTAAGGATTGAATAAGTGAAACTCGCGTTACGCTAGAGACGTCACCCATTGCTTATCAAGTTTGTTACGAAAACTTTTATTTTTATTTTTTATTTAAAAAAAATTGAACCTTTATGAATTAACAGTTTATTTTATAAAAATTTGAAGACAAAATAATAATTTAAATTATAATAATTTGAATCATGTTCGTCATAACTCGGGATGATTACAAATGTTACAAGGTTAAGCAATAGTTGTCTTAACTCAGTGTAACCCATGTTATTCTTTAAAAAAAAATATTTAATTATCTTATTTTTATATTTTATTTTTATCAATTTTTTAGCTCATTAAGTTAAAGTCCACTACTCAAAATCATTTCTCTAAAAAAAAAATAACAAAAAATACAGCAGCTTTTAAAAAAAATGTAGTAACTTTATGAAAGAAAGAAAAAAAGAGACAAGTTAGCAACTTTACGGAAAAGAAAAAAAAAAGACAAGTTAACAACTTTACGAAAAAAGTTTGTTTCTTTTCTTCTCTTTAATTAAACTAAATAAAAAAAATAAAGAAAGCAAATAATAAATAAAAAAAAGAAAGAGAAAACAGATAAAGCAGAAAAAATAATAAAAAGAATAACAGAATCAAAATAAGTAAAAGAAAACAGAAGTGGCTTACTGGCTTACGAAAAGAATGAAAAAAACAAAAGGGGTCTATTTCTTTTCTTGTTGATGTTTGTGGAAAGAACAGAGGAAGAAGATGAAGGCAGATTAGGCGGCGGCAGCCCAAGTAGGTAGTGGCTCGGATGGAAGTGAGTCACGACGGTGGCTTGCTGTTAGTGGGATGAAGGAGTTGGTGTATTGTTGGTGATATGCTAACGTGAATGGCAATTTTGGCAGAGGTGGTTATTGTGTTGTGAGAAGTTTGAACGTATGCCAGAGGTGATGATGGGATGGTGAGGAGTTTGGTTGAAGATGGAAGATGAAGGCTATGTAAGTGAAAAATATGGTTGCAGTGTTGGTAGCCGTGTAGTAAAAGTCTGTGTGCATGAGAAGGTGAAGTAAGTTCGTTTCGAGTGTGTGGGTGATGGGTATTTATAGGAGGATTAGGTTGAAGAGTTTGAGTTAAAATGCGATTAGGAGTTTGTTTAGGATAAGTGATGGGGGTTTAGTTTAGGATAAGTTTGTTTAGGATGAGTTTGAGTTAGAATGAGTTTATCTTAGGATAAGTTTGTGTTAAGATGGGTTTGATGATAAGCCAAGGTTGGTTTAGGATAAGTTTGTGGTAGGATGAGTTATGGTTAGTTTATGATAAGTTTGTTTGGAATAGTTAGGATAAGTGCTTAGGGATTAGGATAACTGATGAGGTTTATTTAAGATAAGTGCTTAAGGGTTGTGGGTTAATGAATTAGATCATGGGTTATGGATCAATGAGTTGGTTTAGGGGTTAATAGGCTAATGAGTTGAAAGATGAGTCTTTTTTTTTTCTTTTTTTATAAAATGCCCCGGACAAAATTGGATGTTCACACTTAAAACAACAAACAATTAAAAATAGTTAAATTTTGAATTTACGAAAACAATTGTACAAGCATTGACGTACTAGAACCAATAATATGGAAAGCACTCACGTACGAAAACAATTCGTCATTGTAGCCACGCATTCCATCGTAATGCCTAATATCACAATAAGACGGTGCCACAAAAATTTGTATGGCTTTAGCGACTTGACCCAATCGTATGGCTTTAGCAACTTTATCCACAAAAATAATGAATTTTCGTGTAGTGACGTAATATTTAAACAATTAAATATTTTACATGTATAGTGCAGTGAAATAACATAATAATTTTTTTAATTTTTTAAATTACGATTCATATAAATTAAAAAATAATTCATTATCATCAATAGAGATAGAGAATTATAAATTTTATAATATTATTCTAATATCATATATTAATTTATTATTTTACTAAAAATCTTGATATAAAAAAATTGTCATTAAAATATAAAGATAGTATAATTCATGATTCTTATAAATAAAAATATATAAAAATACTAACTTTAATTCATAAATGTATTCTAAGAATATTAAAGAAATCTAAAAACTTACTTTTTATTCCTTTATTTTTTTCTTTCTTTCTTTACTTTAGTGATGATGAGAAAAAAAAACGCTTTAGAACTAGGAACAAAACCTTGAGTTTTATGTAAAAAATATTTCTTAAATACTACTAACTTTTATTAAGCTAGCAGTTACTATAATTGTAAAATTATCATTTTTCTTTTATCCAATAAGAGTTTAACTCATTAACTTAATTTAATTTCTTATTAAACTAATAAGATAAGTCACATGTTTATCATATAAGACATTTGATCAAACATTCTTTCACTTAACTCATGTGACATTGCCTTTAATTTGACAAGTCTAGTCAAACTCTTCTTTACATTAAATATATCATTCATCATGAACCAAGAATGAAAAATAACATGAGTCACGATGGTGGTATATCATTTAATCGACATAATCCTTTCCATTTATTACATAGTTATTCTTCTCCTTGACATGACTTATAAATAGGAAACATATAATTAGGCTAACAATAAATCACATGTCTAACATTAATACTCCGAATCATAAATTAACATACTACACAAATTTAAACAACAAATCGTTTAAGCATTTAATGTGTATTAATGTTCTCTTTTAGGTGATACATCAGCATATAATAACAAACATAATGATGTTAATAAATTTAACATTATTTGGTAATGATATATACACTAACTAAAAATATTTATTATCTTTGAATATATAAATAAAACTAATAACTCACTTACACTGCTAACAATCATGTTCATTTATTATAAGGAAAGTTTAACAACTCTTGGGCGATTAGGAATAGAAATAAAGAATAGAAATGAAATTTTAGCTAATTTGACCTGGTTTGTTTAGTCAGTTAGACTAGACTTTTTTAAAAGCTATTTCATTTAAGTAGGTCGCTATTGCACATTTTTATAAATATATTCTTTTTTTTTCAATAGTCTTTGATTTGTTTGAATGTTTAGAAAATGAGTTAGGATTTCAGACTTTTTAAAAGCTTCTATTTCATTTAAGAGGTCGGTCTAACCTCTCGATAAGTTAAAAAAAAAATATCTGTTGGCATTTATTATTGTTTAGGCCTACTGATTTTATATTTATTTATAAATATATTCTTTTTTTTCAATAGTCTTTCGAACAAAAGCTTGTTTGATCTACCATGATCCCGGGCAACTCGAACGGTCCATCCGCTCTACTTGAGGCCTATATGAAGGTCTTCAACTAACTTATCACATCGCTATTTCGACACAATGGATTCTTCAGCATTTAATATAAATCAAGCTTTTAAACGCAGTTTTAGTATGTAGACTTTTAAGCCTCATGGAGTCTTGGGTTGAAAAAAAAAAAGCATTTGATAAGTAATTAGACTTGGTCGATATTCAGAATAATATATAGAACAAGTCGGATTTAATATAACCTATTTCCATTTAAAATAAAGTCTGACCTAATCTAACCTATTTTCATTTCTATAGACAATTCATAAATGTCTTATAATAATGAATTTTAATTTATTCATATACAAATAATTATCATATCATTTATAATATATATTCCTTGAATAATTAAAAAAATAAATTTTATATAATTTAAAATTAAATTAATTTAAAATTTTAATTATTTTAATAATTAACAAATTTCACATAATATTATCTTAAATTAATAATATTATACATAAAAATCAAATATTATATATTCTTAAAGTCGTTGACGTCACATCACATAATGCTTCACAAAAATTGCAAGCATTCAAGTACTTAAAACAATAAACAATTATAAACAATTAAATATTGAATTTACGAAAACAATTGTACAAGCATCGACGTACGAGAATCAATAATATGGTTTTTAACTCTTATATCTTTATATTAAGTAGTACATATTTTTTTATATATTTTATTTAATATTATTTATTATACATATTTTATTTTATTATTATTTTATTCAATTACATCTTTTTAAAAGAATGTAAATAATATTTATACATCTTTTTAAAGGTATAAATAATAATTTTCCTATGGTTTCAATAATATGGAAAGCACTGTCGTACGAAAACAATTCGTCATTGTAGCCACGCATTCCATCGGAATGCCTAATATCACAATTAGACGGTGCCACAAAAATTCGTATGGCTTTAGCGACTTGATTCAATCGTATGGCTTTAGCAACTTTGTCCACAAAAATAATGAATTTTCGTCATGTGCAGGGATGTGATGTAGTGACGTAATATTTAAACAATTAAATATTTTACATGTATAGTGCAGTGAAATAACATAATAAATTTTTTTAATTTTTTTAATTAGGATTCATATAAATTTAAAAAATTAATTATTATTAATAGAGAATTATAAATTTTATAATATTACACTAATATCACATGTTAATTTGTTGTTTTACTAAGAATCTGGATATAAAAAAATTACCATTAAAATATAAAGATATTATAATTTATGATTTTCATAAATAAAAATGTATAAAAACAATAGCTTTGATTCATGAATGTGTTCTAAGAATGTTAGGAAAATTTAAAAACTCATTTTTTATTCTTTTGTCTTTCTTTACTTTTTTCTTCTACTTTAGTAATGGTGAGGGAAGAAAAAAACTCTTTACAATCAGGAACAAGACCTTGAATTTTATGCAAAAATTGTTTCTTAAATACTACTAACTTTCATTAACTTAACATTTACTATAATTGCAAAACTATTATTTTTCTTTTATTCAATAAGAGTTTAGCTCATTAACTTAATTTAATTTCATATCAAACTAATAAGATAATTCACATTCTCATCACATGAGACATTTAATCAAACATTCTTTCACTTGGCTCATGCGACATTACCTTTAGTTTGATAAGTATGTCAAAACATAATATGAATATATATATATACACACACACACACACACACATATAGGAAGGGGATCCATTTGCACATAGTGTAACTAAAAAAACTTATACCCAATCTTACACCCTTCATTTTATTTTGATCCTATGGTTACCATTTATTTCACTATTGAGAAAAAAAATCACGTGACTTTCTTTCTCTCAATAAAAAAAAGGCTTATTCTTTTGGGGAACTTGACCTTCTTCCTCTGAATGTCAAGAGTCAGAAGACAACACTCTCAACCTATTTGTCTTGAGAAAACAAAAAAACATCACGTGAGGCAGAGTGAAGAGTCTAGTTCTCCTATTCTAGCAACATAACCTTCTTCCTCCTCACAGCACCACAATCCGTGAACTGGACCCGCGTTTTGTCACCACCTCATACCGCTCAAACCAAAGCTTCACTGGCAGCGCACCACATGTCCTCCACGCCGTACCAGACCGGCTGCGCCTAGCAACCACCTGCTTCCATCAACCTCCCACAACCAACCAATCACATTCTAAAACTCTAATTTCCCACAACAAACTCACCAAATCAAAACCCCCTCTTGAATCAGACCCATCAGTGAAGGCAAGTACGAATTTTGCATGGCTAAGGATCCTTTCCAGTGCCTTGCTGCTTGTATTAATCTGCCAGAAGCCTTAAGAAGCTCATCACCAAATTCTGTTATCTCGCATCTTCCAATTCATCAAGTAAATGCTTCATTGGAAGCCTTAAAAGTGAAAAAAAAACTATTATATCTTTTGCAGAGTTCTTTTATAAGTAGCCAAATTAACTCCAAGCTCTCCTCTAGACCTGTGATGCAGAGAAAGTTTTTGCTAGATCTTTAGTAAAAATTATACTATAAAAAAGGTAACATGCAATCAAAGGAAAAATTGAAAAAGAAAAAAGAAAACTTTAAATTTGGTGCCAAAACACTAGAAACGACACCATGGTAGGTTCTTCATGTTGCAAATCTCTTTATCATATTTATTCAGCTTTTAGTTTAAAATGTTTTCTTTATCTAATATTTGAAAAAAAAATGTTAGTAACACTGCTTTGATGAATTTTTAGGATGGTTCCTGTAATGGCTTATAGGACCATGTAGCTTTGGGAAGAGACACTATAAGTTTACTTATATCTCATTTCTTCAATTTTGCAATCACTTATCAATCTTAATATAATCTGTATTTTCTGTATCAGATTTATATACTTCTTGGATTTAGTGATTATTTGAGTATGGTTTAGTTTTTATATAGCTTTCTTCAATATTTTCCCTTGAGTCACTACATATGGAAATGTCAGTATTATTATAATGTATTAAGATAACTACGTCCTATTACTCATGCAGCATCATATTGAACCAACTTGTTTAATACATAGAGAATGGTCTCCCTTATTGTTTTGAATTGTTTTGGGTGCTTTTAGCATGATTATTAAATTTGATGTGCATGACCAGCCTTCCGACTAATTATGTTGTGGGTGATTTAGTTTTCTTTTTTCCTTTCTGATGTGTTGGATCTATTCAAAGTCAGATATGTTTTATACTGATGTCCTGTTTTCCAGACATGTGAGTCAGTGATCACTATCTCCAGAACTAACACATGATTACAATACTTAATATTAATTATATTTCTACAGCAATTAAAGTATTATTTAACACAAAGTCATATTAATGTATAAGTTATGCTATGTAAGTATTATTTAACACAAAGTCATACAAGGGTCATTGGTGGTTTGTAATTCGAGTCTGGCTTGTGTGCTTTTGAAGTAAGTGATCTCATTGATCAATATGTTTGCCTAATTGTATTTTCTTTTTAGTAATAATGGTGAACTTGATGCTATCTCTGTAGATGATTTATGCTTGACAATGTCAGGTGTGCATTTCCTCTCAATAAATTGACATGATGTATATTTCTGTAAAATAGTTGTTTTGGATCCATTATTATAGCTTCTCTCATTCTGTTTCTCTTTGTTGGATTTTCATCTATGTACTTTGTTCAAGAGGAGTAAATATTTGTGTTCCTACTTTAACGAAAGTCACAGATTAACTTTAATAATTTCTTGTCCTTGCTTCAAGAATAAGCAAAACAAAGGAAAGACAGATGCTTCATTAAAACATCTAAAAATGCTATATGCAACCTAAATGTAGAGAGAGAAGGAATAAATAAAAAGTGAGATGAGAACTACTCCAATATTGCTCACTTGGACCAAAGCAATTCACAAAGTTCTGTTTGCTCTACAAGATTAATTCTTATTAGTATATTTGTCATTCTTTCAAATTTCACAAAATCATGTTGTTGGTCATGGGATTGTAGTTGTCTCCTTTTTGGAAGTATCTTTCATATTAAGCTAGAAAATGTATTTTGGCAACAATTTACAACAATTCTCTCTTGTAAGAGATTTTGTCTATATTAGTATTAATAATTTAATATTTTAGTAACTCTCAAACCAAATTCAAAAAATGTAGTTTAAATTTTATTAAAATCTCTAACACATTGAAACAGTCAATTTTAGTTGCTAGATAAATGGTAATGCAATTTGCTTATCTTGCTCTTCTAGGAAGTGGTTCTAAAACGTATAACGACCAGTATATGTGCATGAATTGAAAGAAGGACATCATAAAGGAAACCTTCCTTTATACAAACTTAATGAAGATTTACACATTTAATATAGGAGGAATTTTTTTTTTGCCATGACTCAGAGAATATGTGCAGTTGTCATTAGTAATATAAATTGATATTTTTGCCATTAAATCAGATGATATCTACTCCAATAGTCAAAGACAATAAGAGTAATAAAATTAAAGTTTTAAACTGTAAAATATCTACTCCATAGATAAAATCTACATTGCTAATTATAAAATATTCAAAATTAAGAACTCCTAAGCAGCAAGCTTGCCAAGGTAAGCAACTTTTGATTTTTTGTCAGCTTCCCATAATTTAAGAACTGCCTTTCTAAAGTTGCGGATGCTTTTGAAGGCATAATTTGCACCTTTAACTCTTTGCCTGGATGTAGTAATCAATAATTATAGACTAATATTAGTTAGACACAAAATATTAATAGCTGACACAAGGCAATCAGTTCCTACTGCGCAAAAAAAATAAAATACCAATGACTTACTAACATAGTGTGTAGACCCACATATTTTCCAACTTATATGTTGCAGACTCTATCCTCAAAGAACAACTGAAAGTCACAAATATAAACAAATAATATGTAAGAATATATCGGGCCACATGCATTTTAATCAAAGAAAATATAAACAAATGTAAGAATGATTACATGTATATTAATCATTCTGAATTTTTTTCTTGCAACTTCTGCTATTGTGCCCATGTTCTCCACACTCGTGGCATTTCCTTTTGTCTACTGATTTATTAAGTGATACTTCAAGTCCACTTTTAAATATGCAATTCTAAGTCTCATTTCCCTTATCCTTCTTTCTCCCTTTTGTTTGTGATATACATGGGTCTCCAATAGTCAATTGTGGTGCTTCGCACACTTGCTCCGATATGTGAATATGGTTCACATTCTTGTTGCTTGACTCCAATAGAGTTATTTCATCACCAATATGCAAATTTGTTTTCATTTCAATAGCTATCTTACGAGTGTAACCGAATTTTGAAATAATGAACTTATATATCTCCTCAGATTCTTCAGCAAGATCAATTAATATGCTTGCTTCATGTTGTTCATGCATTATTCTTAAAATCCTTGATGTATTAGATTAAGCATCAAAATTATTTTTAGTATAACCGACGTCAATACCTTGTTTAGCATACTTGGTCCAACGTTGCAAAATGAAATGACTAGGGATTTGAATAACACCTTTTGCTTGAAAAATTACTAGTATGTGTCTACACAATATCCCCATAAATTCATATAGCTGGCAGCCACATTTAGCAATTTTTGAGTCTAAATATATATCAACAATGAATGCATCTCGAGCATTATAACAACTAGACACCTGATAAACATATTTAGACCCATCTCGACTAATCTTTTGTTTGGTAAATTGGTTGATCTTCCCAAGCTCATCCTGAAATTTCCCAAAAATATTTCTTGTATAGACAGATGCAGCATGCTCCTCAAGTTTTGACCCAGTACTCAAGATACGTGATTATGCCTAGATTCATAATCTTCCCTTCTTTCTGCCTCCAAGCGGCTATCCACTGCTTTCTCAAACTTTAACACAAATTCTTGTAACGTGGTTGTTGCATCGACAAAAGAATCAAACAAAGCATTTATGCTCTCACTTCTTTGAGTAGTATTCATCCTGGAAAAGAATGTGCTTCTATTATAAATTGGTATCCATGATTCTTTGATCTTATATAATCCCTAAAGCCATTCATTTGTCTCCAACTGATATTTAATCATTAAGCACCTCAATTCTTCTTCAAAAATCTGACTAGTTGGTGAATCTCGAATGCACCTTTTTAGATCACGCTTGAAAATAGATTTTTTGTGATATATATGTGCTAACTTTTCAAGAAACTTCTTTCTAATGTGCCACAAGCATAGGCGATGACGAGTTTCTGGAAATACTTTCGCCAAGGCAACTCTAATAGCTAAATCATGATCAATTATGATAGATACAGGTTTCTTTCCATCCATTGCCTCAAGCCAAGTTTCAAACAACTATGTAAAAGTATTCTAAAACTCATCTTGCAATAAAGCACAACCAAATAAAATTAACTGATAGTGATTATTCAATCCAGTAAATGGGGCAAATGGCATGCTATACTTATTGGTTTTATATGTGGTATCAAATGTTATAACATATCCAAACTGCTGGTAAGCTAACCTTGATCTAGCATCCACCCAAAAAAAATTTATCATTCGAGAATCATCATCACATTGGATTGCATAGAAAAAGTTAGGATTTTCAACCTGCTTTCGTTTACAATAATTGGAAATAGCTTGATCATCTCCAACATCTAAATTCTTTCTTCGGAGGTTTCTGATATGATTCCAACAATCTCTATTAGAGAAAAATGAATTACCATTATTGAAAATTGTAGCAACCTTTCCGGTAGGCATGCCTACTTCTTCAAATTTTTCAACAAAGCTTTTTGCAGCATTAATCATCTTTTTATGACACCTCATATAAGACACACTTCTAGGGCTAACCATGACATGATTATGATAATTGTTAACAGATTTTGTAACTCAACTGCTTTCTATTGTGGCTTTCGAAACAGTAAGTGAAGCTTAACAATCACCTCTAGAAGTTGAACACCTTTTTTTAGTTTGACCCATGCTATCCTGAGTTTCTTTATTTGCACGACTCTTCCTTATGTGTTGGCCTTCATTACAACATACAAACATACACCACTTCGATTTTGTTGAGCTAGTATGTATCCCAAAACCATTCTGTTTGGCAAATGCTTTATAAAATTTTCCAACCTTCTCAATGGACTCAAATGCCATTCCAACATAAGACTGAATACTCATTTCTTCACCAACAATAGTAGCATCTAGTATAATGTTTTCAGAACACTTTTCTAAATCTTTGGACACAGAGTCAAGGCTTGTTAATTCATCTGCCAAACAATTATTTGAACTAGCAATAGTCTCTATATTCATCTGAGATGAATTGATATCGTTATCATCCATTATTTGATGTTGTACTTGAAAATAAGAAACAAAAGTTAACATATGAAATCTATCTATTTTTTTAGTATAGCTTTCTTGTACTATGAAGCTACGCATAGTAGGAGTAATATCAAGTTGAATTGCTTTGAAGAAAAGGCTATCAATGGTGGACTTGTTTAAAAGTGATATATTGAGTGATATTGACAATAGCTAAGCAAGTAGAGTATATAGAAAAGGTAAAATTTGATTGGACTCTAGTTATATATATATATATTTTAATCTCCAGTGACACAGAAAAACATATCAATTCTATGGTAATATATTTATTTTTATTAATTCTAAAAAGGTTATATGAAATTTTGAAGTTTATATATTTATATTTGATTAAAAGAAAAATTCTAGAATAAGCAAAAACCGGAGTAAAGTAAAAATAGAAATTTCAAAAGATATAAATTAAGATCTAAAGATGGAATAACCTTAACCCATATGGTGAAACCTTGATCAAGATCAAAATGCCAAAAACAAATAATTTAAAAGGCAAAAATATTAATCAAATGAAGAAATAACCAATAGCTTGACATTGAAGGTGGATATCAACATCAAATTAATAGTGTTAACCTTAAATACAATGCTTCATTTCTTGGGTCCTCATTCCTTATGGAATCATTGGGCAATATAGTTCTTCTAACTTGTAGAAGAATGAAAAATTATTGACATATATAATGGCTAGCAAATCTCTAATGTACACAATCAGATTATTTTGTTAAATATATTGAAATAGCCATTCATCTTTATGAAATTTGTGAGCTCTGACATCCTATTACGTGATTAAAAATCAACTCTACCTTTCCCTCTGCTATATTGTCACCTAAAACTAGCACTCACATCAACATTAACGTAATATATACTTTTGAAATATGACATATATCAATGAAGTACTAAACGATTTTGTATTATTGTAAAATTTTATAGATATGATTTATATGATAGGAACTTTCAATCCAATGGTAGATTTAGTGAGAAAATTATTCAATAAAAAATATTCAATGGTGTAAGAATGACTTTGACTTATACCGATGTAACTTGATCCCTTCCCAGACACACACACACACACACACACACACACACACACACACACACACACACACACACACACACACACACAAAATCAAACTCTTCTTTACATTAGATACATCATTCATCATGACCAAGAATAAAAACTAACATGAGTTACGATAATCGTATATCATTTAATCGACATAGTTTCTTCCATATACTACTGAGTTATTATTCTCCTTAATTGTGAATACTCAATTTTGACAGGGTTAAAAAAATTAAAAAAATTAATTAAAAAAAGAAAAAATAAAATAAAAATTCAGTTAATTCAAGTCCACATTATTGGTCTTTTTTTAGCCCAAACACATAGGCCCACTTTAGCCTAAAAAAACAAAGCAAAACAAAATAAAATAAAAATAAAAAACGAAACAAAACAACAAAAACAAAAAAAATGAAAAAAAGAAAAAGAAAAAAAAGTAACGTAAAAACTTGCTGCTTGGTTGTTTTCCTCCTTGGGTGAAAATCAACTTTTCTTTCTCTTGGCCTTTGTTGTTTTCCTATTTTTGGCCATGCACTGCAGCACACAGAGCACACAGAACAGACCACCAAGGGGACAATGCTGCTTTGCTCCCCACTCTCTTTCTCCACTTTTTCACCTGCATTGCTGCACACACACG
Source organism: Ormosia semicastrata (assembly GCA_029884595.1). Lineage (NCBI taxonomy): Eukaryota > Viridiplantae > Streptophyta > Magnoliopsida > Fabales > Fabaceae > Ormosia > Ormosia semicastrata. The sequence goes on from JAQQTO010000059.1 coordinate 43,827,193, forward strand.
CCCACTCACGTAGCTCACATTTTCACTCCCATACTCTGACATTTTCATCTTCCACGTACAAAAAAAAGAACTAAGACTACAGCATCAGGGGATTCTTTCATTCCTCTCCCCCCATTTTCATTTTTTTTATCACCACCTTCAACGTTCATCTTCATCCTCTCATTACTCCACCCCCTTCTTCTCTACCACCATCACCATCTTCACCCTCACCAACACACAATCACTCTTCCATAACCACCTCACCATCTTCAACCTCCAATTACCACCATCAATCCATACCCACCTCACCACCTTCAACCTTCATCTTCAACCTCTTTCACTCTTGCCACATCACCTTCAACCTCCCATCACCACCATCAACCCATAACCACCTCCCCTCACCACCTTACCTTCACTAACACCCTCACCAAAAGGCCAAACCACCATGACTCCCCTCACCACTCAACTTCAACACCATCAACCCATAACCACCATCACACAACCATCTTCACCCATCACCACCATCAACCCATAACCACCTTCATCTTCAACCTACACCACAATTCCCCATTTTCACCAAACCGTGAGACCACCACGTCACCCCAACGTCCACTTCCTTTCACCACTACGAATAGCAGCCGCAACCACCATCACCCAAACTCACTCAGCAGCAGCGCTGCTCGCACCTCGTTCACACCACGGCCTAGCTCCCCACCGTGCAGCAGCCGCACGAACGGCAGCCGCAAGCTGCACGGCAAACCAACTCGAATTTTCACTGCTCTATTCCTTCCAATCGAGTCCGACTCAGATTCCATGAACTCGACACCGCCTCTCCACGAGCTCCACCAGGTCGTGCCCCCGTCGTCCACCTTCGACCTAGCCCGGCACCACCGCTCCAAGACCGTAACACTCCATGGAAACCCGTCCAACGGAGTCCAGCTCAGAACTCAGCTGCGCTTCCCTAACCATCCCACCAGCCGGGCCGCCACCGTTCACATAGCACCACGTGCCACCGCTCGCGTTGTCCCCCACACCACCTGTAAACCGCACCACCGGACCAGGCAACTCACAGCGTCCGATCCTGCCGATAGCGCCGCCACCCAGCCATCAGCCTGACCAGCTTCGGCTCGACCCACACCGCGGTCGAGCCCTCCCCTGCCACCGCCAGTGAGGTGCCCAATCCCAGTTATCTTCATCAGGGCTCTGCTGCCTTTTGATTATTTGTTTATTAGTTTGAAAGTTTTTTGTTATTTCGTTTTCCCATTACTGTGAAGTTAAAGTCGTTTGGGCTATTTACTTTTTTTTTCTTGTTGTTTAGATTGCTGAAGTAAAAAATTAAAAATAAAAAAAATAGAAAAAAAGTGACAAAGAAATTGGGCTGCTGTTTCTTTTTATATTTTGGGCCAACCTTATTTTTTTTTCAAGTGTTGTTTGAGCCAAAGATACTAGCTTTTTTAAAGAAAAAAAGGGTTTTAAAAATTGTAATTGGGCCTTTTAAGGTGAAACAAAAAAATTTGAAAATATATAAAAAATAGAAAAAATAGGAAAAATTGTAAAAAAAATGAAAATGGAATAAAAAAATACTTTAAGCTTAATTGTCAGTGTTATTTAAGATTAGTTCTTATTTTATAGTGTTTATTTAATTTAATAGTATGTTTTATGTTGTGTCTTGTGATTAATAGGCTCCAAAAAAGAAAAGAAAAATGAAGAAAATATAAAAATAAAAATAAAATGAAAAATGAAAAAAATAAAAAAATGTTAAAAGATAAAAAACATTTATTTTGTGTTGTTGTGTTTAATTTGGTTTTTATTTTATTTTTATTGTATTTACCTGATTCATGGTATGACAATGTGTTATGGTTACTTGTTGGTCCTTGTGCATGCCTTTAAAAAAAAATTTCAATTAATGCAATGACCAATGATGATGATTGAATAGCGAATGTTATCTTCATTGTCGTTTGGATCATAAGGCTTTATTGAGTAGTCTGGTGCTAACTTAAACCTTGTACAAGAATGAATTTGTTTTCAAATAAAATCTCTTTTCAAAAATCTTTTTTCTTGATTAAAATCAATTAATCCACACTTATTTTCTAAAGAACTACGTGACTTTGAGTTCTTCATTGTACCCGGGGATACGTAAGAGTAGAATCTTTATTCTGTCAAGTCAAAAATTAAATTTTCATAATTTAGTTATTTCTTTTCTTTCTTTCCTTTTAAAAAAAGTTACATTGCCTTTTTTTAAAAAAAAAGAGTAAAATAAATATATTTGAGATTATCAAGTTTTTGCATAACTGACTTAAGGTACGGTCTCATGGCGAGTGTATTAGGGGTACCGTGAGATTAAGTTTCTACCATTCCATATCTATAACCTACTCCCGAATCCGATCTGGTTTTCAAAGACCATTTTTAAAGAAAGATTTTCTAATTTTTTCGAATGTAAATAAATTTGATGGCGACTCCATTTTCTATTTTTAAAATCTTGATGAGTTGTTTTTTCACTGCGATCTCAGTCGCGACAGATGGTGACTCCACTGGGGATACTTGGAGAGTTAGGCGTGTTGTTGTTAGTTGTGCAAATTATTAATAATCTCTATTTATTTATTTTACCCTTTTTGTATTTGTTTTTATTTTCTTATTTGTTTGTAAATAAATTTTATCTTGTACTTTTATGTAAATATCTGATAGCATTATTCTGTGTTTATTTTGACATGATTTACTTGTATATATTATGTTGCTTTAGTACTTTGTGCTTAATTGTTGAAATCTTAGGGTAGATGATTGCTGGCTGACTGTTGTATGTATGTTTTTGCAGGTTGGGGGTAATTTGGTCTTTTTAAAATTTTGTACAGGTTTGTATGCTCCCTCACACACTTTTTGTGTTCTATACCCAAGTCTGTGCGAACTCGAGAAATAGGAGGGGTCTCGACTTTTGTTATTGAGGGGCTTTATGCTCACTTGACATTTGTTGAGACACTACTTAGTTTGTTACTAGTATTACGGACTAGTGATTGAAACCGCAAGTGCACAGATCGCTCAAGTAATACAGATACAGAGTAAAAGTTCATTCCCACGAGGATATTATGATATAAAGCTAAATACCAACCAATAGCTTAATCAATTCTAGACAAAGACATAAAAATAAGAAAACAATATAAAAACTATCTAACCTACAAAAGCAATAAACCTAAAAGCGGTTAGGTTTCAAGAAATCCTCCTTCACCCCCTACATCTATCAACAACATGCAATCCCCCTCATAAACATAAATGCATTAATTAGGTTAGCTTGAGAATCTTCATTAGACAAAAGCCTATGTCTAGGTTAATCAACCCTGGTTTCAATTGCCCAACTCACTAAGTTTCCTTGAGAGCTAACACAACTTCCACTCATGAACGATCTATTCTCAATCTCCCACTATACATGGCCAATAGGTATATTTCTACCCTATTATCAGCAAACATATATCAATCACACCATATCCATATCAACAAATCGCTATGTCTAGTTCATTTGCTAATATTAAGATCATGCAATCAGTGATCAGCCAAGAACAAGCATTAAACACAGATATGATTGAACCATAATCAAACATCCACACAAACTCAGAGAAAAACACATCATTAATATAAATAAAAGGATTCATAGTATTCCTAAACAAAGCTTAGCTATACAAAAGATAAGGAAAAGAAGAGAGAAAGGGAAAAGAGAGAAAGAAGCTCATTGATTTGTCTCTGAAGCTTGAATCCTCCTTCAATCCTTTGAACCTTTGCTCCAATCCACCATCCATGAAGATCTAGCTAAACTATCTAACCTAAAACTACCTAAAACTAACCTAAAAAGGAAAACTATAAAAGGAACTGGCCAAAACGGCCAGAACACTGAAAAACTGAGAGAGAATTCTAGAGAAAACGTATGAAAATCTATTTATAGGCTCAGCAGCCGCCTCAGCGCCGCGGCCCCCACTTATGCGCGCCGCGGCGCCCACAGGGTCGGCCTACTTGCGCCGCGGCCCTCACTCATCTGCGCCGCGACCCTCTCGCCTTGGGTCCAAGTATGGACTTGCTGAAAAACCTCTCTGCGCCGCGGCCCTCACTCATCTGCGCGCCGCGGCGGTGACCACTGAAATGGCAGATTTGGCTTCTCTTCCTCTTTAAGCTCATTTGCTCCATATTTAACCTTGTTTGGATCCCCTCCTAACATAGAGAATACACCAAATCAGTAACATATATAAATCTACTCAATTCATAACAATTAAACACAGTTTTGCTATAAACATTCAAGAAAGGTTTAGAATCAGAATATGACAAATATAAGCACAAAACCTCCAAATATGCATTATCAACAAGGATCCAGCATTCATTTTAGCACAAGAATAGGGCACAAATAACTGCATTCTGTGTAGTTATCAACTAGTCATATTGAGAGGATTTATCCCTACTTGTGATTAATTCATGAATTGGGTCAATGTCTTTCGAGATAGGGGCAATTTGGGAACCATGACTTTTAAAAGTTTAGATCTATCCCAAAAACCTTGCACTGATATATTGAACATAATGGCTGCCAAAATTAGAGTCGTGACTTTAAGGAAATCCAACCTTTAAGTTCCACCTAACTAGGGGTACAAAGGGAGCGTACTTCTTCTTTATCTCTACCTCATGTTATTTATTCTTGAATTTTTTTCTCTTAAAAAAATCATAAAAAAATACATCATCTTACATTTTTATTCCTAGCAAAATAAAAATTCTTCTTTACTTATCTATTCCTCATGTAATTCATTCTTGCATTTAAAAAAAAAAATCTTCAGCACAAAAAAAGAAAAAAGATGCATCAATTTACATTTTCATGGCATTCATAGCATTTTTTTTAAAAAAAAAAAAGAAAAAAGATACATCATTTTTATATCATTCGTGGCATTTGAAAAAAATTTATATTTTCCTGTCATTCATAGCATTTTTTAAAAAAAAAACATACATTATCTTGCATTGTCATAGCCTTTTTAACATAAAAAAAAACATGTAATTGCATATCATACATCATCCTTTGGGTTTACAACCCTATAAAGGTTTCTCCATGTAGGTTGTTAAGACACATTCTTTAGAGTTACCTCGATAAAAGGTACCCTTAGGATGCATTTTTCCTTTTTCTGGCATGCTTACACTGTTTTTTTACTCTTTGTAGGGTGAGTTTCCTTGGTAAAGTGGAAAGATCGGTACTTATCAATAGCAAGGAATGGAATAAATATGTCAAGGGCAAAACACTAGCAATACAATTGATCTCAAGAAGAATATAAAGATTACAGTTAGTGACAGTGATTTGAGGCGTGTGAAGGACATTACTCAGCAGATGACTCCTAAAGCCCGATTAGAATTCTCAAGTAGTTATGGGCAAATCCTAGATTTGTCGCGCGTCACAGTTGAGGAGCCTGTTTTGAATGGCCTTGCTCAATTTTGGAACCGTTCTCTGAAATGTTTTGAGTTGTCTGACCTGGATATTGCACCGACCATAGAAGAGTATGCTATCATATTGAGACTTTCAATGAGCAACCACCCAAATGTTTATCTTTATGGAGGGCATTATGTGTCCAAAGGGAAGATAGCATATCTGATAGGGGTTCAAGCAAATCAATTATGTATGGAAAAAAGAGGATGAACACAAGGCTTAAAGAAGAGTTACCTGGAAACACATCTTGAGTTTCTAGCACAACAAGGAAAGTGGTATCTTGATAATCACATATTTTATTCATTAAGAAACCCTTATGTTTAGTCATTTACACTCTCCATATTCTTAATCGATTGAGTTTGGTATGATTTTGTGAGTTTGAGCTCAAATTGGTCGTAATTGAATATTTTCAGCATTATTGAGATTTGACACTGATTCTGTATTTTGGCCATAACTTGAGTTCCTGATATCTGATAATTATGAATTTTACCTTGTAGGAAAGCTAAGAGGAAGCTCTACAACTTTGATGAAGAGCTCGAAGTCCTAAACAGATGTCGAAGGGACCTAAGTTTATAAGGAAGTCAGAATACGGGTTCTGTCACTAGAATCCGAATGGTGTGCACTCATAAAATCATATCTCAAGCTGTAATAATGGAGATGGGCTGAAATTTGGATAGTTGACAGTCAAGATCCAAATAAACAACTTTCGTGAAGAATACTTTTTGAAAAAATGAAGTCTAATGGGTCAGTTTGAGCTTGCAAGTCGGAACAGAGGTGCTGAAGTTGGGTTTGAGTAACCTGCGGTATTTGGGTCATATCTTAGGCTGTAGGAAGCCAAATTGGACGATCCAGATATGCATGTTATAGCCAAGACAAAGATCTACAACTTTCATGAAGAGTACTTTTCATGGGTCTTTAGTATAGTTGGTCATTTTTGGCTTCCAAGTCAGATAAGAAATTTTCGCACTCACCAACCCTCTCAACTACTTCACTCACCAACCCTTTCAACTACTTCACTCACCAACCTATTCAACTACTTCACTCACCAACCCTCTCAACTACTTCACTTACCAACCCATTCAACAACCCCATTCACCAACCCACTCCCCTTTGTCATTTTGTTACCCTAGACTTCTATAAAAGGCACCATTGGTTATCATGAAAAACACAAGTTGTATTCTCCTTCATTTCTCTCATAGTTTCTTCTTGTTTCTTCATAGTTTCTCATAGCTTTTGTATATTTTGATGCTTCCCTTCGTGGTAATGGAGGGCTAAGCTACTTTCGGTCAATTTAGAACTCTTGAGGAGATTGTGGTTTGGATTCTTGAAACCTTGGTTATGTATTGTATTTGATTTGTAATTGAATTCCTCTTTTCTTCTTCTTTTTCTTCTTCTTGATCTTGAATGCATGAATGATGATTCTATTTATGTTGATCTGATTTGATCTTGGTTTAAGATTGAGATTTGTGATGAAACTTAGAACTGATTGATCTAAATTAATCACAGAATTGAAAAGGTTAGGTTACTGATTTGTGCCTAAGTTAATTGAATCCGGTACTTGAAATTAACATAGATCTTCATGAATGTTGTGATTGCGGATTTGTGTTTATCACTTGTTAATTGAATTCTAGACGATCGTCTAGTATGAATTCTGGATTTGATGCAGAGATCTCGGTTAGATCCAAATTAACAATTCAATTGCGCTTCAAGTGTTCTATGAAGGGTCTATGATTGAATCCACCCAATCTTGGATAGGTTTCTAAATTGACTGCTCTTTAATTATTATTTCTTCCTCTAATTTTGTTAAGTACGATTTTAAACTGTCAAACCCCCTTTGCTAACTTTTCACTTGATTTGATTAAATTACATCTACAATTCTCGTGGAGACGATCCGGTGTTGTCACTGTGCTACAAGCTTAGGTAATAACTTCGGTTATAATTTTGATTCGAGTTCGGCGTTCGTCAAAATTTTAGCGCCGTTGTTAGGAAATAGTAAGTGTAATCTTTTCATTTTAAGTGTTTTTACTAACTTTTGCTTTTTATTAACTTTTCTAACATTTTTATCCATTGTCTAGTTTATTTTGCTTATTTATTTGTTTTTGTGTGATGCATGACTAGGTCTAATCCTGATATCTTGCTTGAATTTGATCCTGAGATTGATAGAACATTGCATAGGTTGATTAGAACTCATAGGCTAAGTGAAAGAATTAGTTCTGAATTTAGTTGTGACATTGAATCTGAAGGTGCACTTGAGATCTTAAGTGATTCTAAAATCATGGCTAATAACAGGCAAAATAGGACCCTTAAAGAACTTGCTGCTCCTGATGTAACTTACCAATCTTTGTGCATTCAATATCCTGATCTTGATGCTGACTTTGAGTTAAAATCGGATTGATACACTTGTTGCCCAAGTTTCATGGTCTTGCGGTGAGGATCCCCATAAGCACTTAAAGGAGTTCCATATGGTCCTGTTCAACCATGAAGCCGCATGGAATCTCTGAGGAGCATATCAAGTTGAGGGCATTCCCTTTCTCTCTTACTGATTTAGCCAAAGTTTGGTTGTTCTACCTTTCACCAGGTTACGTCACGAGTTGGGATGATATGAAGAAGTTATTCTTGGAGAGGTTCTTCCTCGCATCCGGAAGCAGTGCCATTAGAAAAGACATTTGCGGCATAAGACAAATGATCGGTGAGACCTTGCATGAATATTGGGAGAGATTCAAGAAGCGTGTTCGATTTGTCCCCACCATCAAATTAGTGATCGACTCTTGATTCAATATTTCTATGAGGGCTTCTTCGCCAATGGATAGAAGTATGGTGGATGCCGCATCTGGAGGTGCCTTGGTGAATAAAACCCCTCTGTGACAAGAGATTTGATAGCAAATATGGCACCAATGCTCAACAATTTGGCACAAGAGTCCTTACGTCCACGGAAGAGTCAATGAAATTCAATCATCTCAAGTTGACCAACAGAGAATGGAACACGAGACTTGATGAATTGACTTCTTTGGTAAGGCAATTAGCAAGTGGGACAACATGTACCGGTTTTTTCGTACAAGAGCTTGCAAGGGTGTGTGGCATTTGCTCTTGTTCATCTCATCCTACTGATGCATGCCCCACACATCAGGAGGGTAGTTGTGTTTTTCCAGAAGCGATCGATTGCAAAGCGGTGGCATTTTTCCGGTAAACCTCAATATCAGCTAGATCCAATGACCAAGATATGATCCATTTTATAATACTTATAACCTTGGCTGGAGGGACCATCCTAACTTGAGATATGGGAATTCTGGTCAGCAACAACAACCCCAATAGCAGCATCAATTTAGATACCAAGCTGTAGGTCCTAGCAACAAATACCAACCACCTGTATTCAGATAACAACAAACTGTGCAGCCACCTGTGCAGCAGCCCCTCATGTTGCCAAGTCCAGCAACCACTTCATCCGAGCCATCATTGGAAGATTTGATGAAACAGATGGCTATAAATAATGTTCAGTTCCAACAAAATGTCAATGCCACCATTCAGAACCTGCAAACTCAGATTGGGCAGCTGGCCACCACCGTGAGTGAATTGAAAAGCCAAGGATCAAGCCAATTGCCTTCACAAACAGTCAGTAACCCAAGAGGCAATGTAAGTGCCATTACCTTGAGAAGTGGCAAAGAAATTGATGGTCCTAGTCTGCCACAACCAGAGCTCCCATTGCAGCAGCCAGAGATTGATCAGACACAACAAAATTCGCATGAACTAGATACCCCAGTCCAGAAAAAATGTGCAGAGAATTCAGACTTGAACATTCCACTACCCTTCCCCAACAGAGTGACACAATCCAAGCAGATAGCGCAAGCAGAAATGGAAAAGGAAGTCATGGAGACATTCAGGAAGGTGGAAATCAATATTCCCCTCCTAGATGCAATCAAGCAAATTCCCAAGTATGCCAAATTCCTTAAGGAGTTGTGTACTCATAAGAGAAGACTTAAGGGTACTGAGAAGGTCAGTATGGGCGAAATGTTTCTGCGATGATTCAGCCAAGCATGCCAAAGAAATGCAAAGATCCTGGAACTTTCACAATCCCTTGCACTATAGGCTATTCTAGATTTGGCCATGCAATGCTAGATTTGGGTGCTTCTATCAATGTTATGCCTATGTCAGTGTATAAGTCTTTGAACATTGGCACCTTACAACCCACTGGTATAGTAATTCAGTTGGCAAACGGGACCTTTGCTCATCCCGCAGAGAATCTTGGAAGATGTGTTAGTGCGGGTGAATGAGCTGATTTTTCCAGCGGACTTCTACATTCTGAACATGGAAGATGAGTCTTCAACAAACCATGCTCCATTGATCCTAGGAAGACCTTTCCTCAAGACAGCCAAGACCAAGATAGATGTGCATGCTGGCACCCTTTCCATGGAATTTGGCGACGATGTGGTACAATTTAACATTTTTGATGCCATGAGACATCCCATTGAGGAGCATTCAGTTTTTCATGTTGATGTGATTGAAATACTGGTTGATGATACTTATGCTGATATGAGTGCTGAATTCCCTGATATTGTTAACTTTCTGGATTCTGTCACTTGTGATATATGTGTTAGCTGTGATACTGAACCATGTGTTGCATGTGCTGAGATTTATGCAGTTATGAGTGATGATGCAGGTGCTTATTTGACTGATGCAGCATATGAAAATATGAGTCAAAATTATGTCGAATTTAATGCTGCTGAGTTGCTTGTTTCAAATAGCTTGCTGCCTTCTATTATGCATCCCCCATTCTTAGAGCTAAAGACTTTGCCAGACCACCTTAAATATGCATATTTGGAAGATGGTGAGAAGCTGCCAGTGATTGTCGCTAATAATCTACAACCTGAACAAGAAGAAAAATTGCTGCAAGTTTTGAGGCAGCATAAGCGGGCCATCGGATGGACACTTGCAGACATTCCTGGTATTAGTCCCTCCACATGTATGCATAGGATTTTATTGGAGGAAGGTACCAAGCAGTGAGGCACCCCAAAGGAGACTAAATCCCCTAATTCGGATGTGGTGAAGAAGGAAGTGACCAAGTCACGCAAGTGGCATTATTTATCCCATATCTGACAGTAAATGGGTGAGCCCAGTGCAAATGGTTCCAAAGAAATCTGGAGTCACAGTAATTGCAAATCAGAACAATGAGCTCCTACCCACAAGAATCTAGAACAATTGGCGGGTGTGCATTGATTATAGGCAGTTTAACCAGGCCACTAGGAAAGATCATTTTCCATTGCCTTTCATTGATCAGATGTTGGAGAGACTGGCTGGCAAGTCACATTACTGTTTCTTGGATGGATATTTGGGCTATTTTCAGATTCATATAGCCTCAGAAGACTAAGAGAAGACCACTTTCACCTGTCCATTTGGAACATTTGCATACAGGAGAATGCCCTTTGGTCTGTGCAACGCTCCGGGAACCTTTCAAAGGTGTATGGTCAGTATCTTCTCTGAATTTTTAGAGAGTTGCATGGATGTGTTTATGGATGATTTTACTGTCTATGGCTCTTCCTTTGATGCATGTTTGGATAGTTTGGATCGGGTTTTGCATAAGTGCATTGAAACTAACATTGTCCTGAATTTTAAAAAATGTCATTTCATGGTAGAACAGGGTATAGTTTTAGGGCATATAGTATCTAGCAAGGGTGTTGAGGTAGATCCTGCAAAAATAGATGTCATTTCATGCCTATCTTACCCCACATGCGTGCGGGAGGTTCGTTCTTTCCTTGGTCATGTAGGTTTCTATCGGCGGTTCATAAAGGATATTAGCAAAATTGCCCTTCCACTATCCAACTTGTTGCAAAAGGATGTAGAGTTTCACTTTGACCAGAAATGTAAGGATGCCTTCAATCACTTGAAGCAAGCATTGACCAGTACACCTATCATCCAGCCACCAGATTGGACACTCCCATTTGAACTCATGTGTGATGCTTCTAATTATGCATTGGGAGCTGTGCTTGCACAGAGAGTCGACAAAGTACCTCATGTCATTTCCTATGCTTTGAGGACTTTAGATACTGCACAAGCCAACTACACTACAACCGAAAAGGAACTTTTAGCAATTATTTTTGCTTTAGATAAATTTCGATCATATTTGCTTGGTTCTAGAGTGGTTGTATTCTCAGATCATGCAGCTTTGAAGTATCTCCTGAAAAAGCCCGATGCAAAGCCTCGGTTGATTAGGTGGATGTTGCTCTTACAGGAGTTTGATATTGATATCAGAGATAAGAGTGGAGCAGAGAACCTGGTGGCAGATCACTTGAGTCGGATTGAGAGAGAGGCAGATTCTTCTCCTATCCATGATGCCTTCCCTGATGAGAAACTTTTCAAGATGTAAGGTAAGATCCCTTGGTTTACAGATTTGGTTAATTTCTTGGTTGCTAGAGCACTACCTGCACATTTCACTAAGGCACAGATTGATAAACTGAAAAGTGAGTCAAAATCTTATATGTGGGATGACCCTTATTTGTGGAGATTTTGTAGTGATCAAGTCATTAGGAGATGCATTCCTGATCATGAGTTTAATTCTGTTCTTAGCTTTTGTCATGCATTTGCCTGTGGTGGACATTTTGGACCTACTCGTACAGCTAGGAAAGTTTTGGACTGTGGATTATATTGGCTCACTCTATTTCATGATGCATATTTGTTTTATAAATCTTGTGAACAATGCCAGAGAACAGGGAATATTTCTTATAGGAATGAGATGCCCCAACAACCTTTGTTGTTCTGTGAGATATTTGATGTTTGGGGTATTGATTTTATGGGTCCTTTTCCTGTGTCATTTGGTTTTGTTTACATTCTGCTTGCTGTGGATTATGTATCTAAATGGGTGGAGGCAAAAGCCACTCGGACTGATGATTCCAAAGTTGTTGTAGATTTTGTTAGATCACATATTTTATGCAGGTTTGGAGTCCCAAAAGCTATCATTAGTGATCAGGGTTCGCACTTCTGTAATCGGAGCATGGAAGCCTTGATGAAAAAGTATGGAGTTCTGCACAGAGTTTCTACACCTTACCATCCCCAGACTAATGGGCAAGCCGAGGTTTCCAACAGAGAGATCAAGCAAATACTTCAGAAGACAGTTCAACCTAACAGAAAGGATTGGAGCAAGAGGCTTGAGGATGCTTTATGGGCTTACCGGACTGCTTATAAGACACCAATCGGGATGTCTCCGTATCGGATTGTTTTTGGAAAAGCCTGCCACCTGCCGGTGGAAATTGAGCATCGTGCATTTTGGGCGGTGAAAAGGTGCAACTTGGACCTAGATCAAGCAGGTATGGAGAGGAAGCTGCAGCTGCAGCAATTGGAGGAGATCCGCTTGGAGGCTTATGAAAGTTCCAAACTTTATAAGGAGAAGACCAAAGCCTTCCATGATAAGTTGATTTTGAGGAAAACATTTGAGATTGGTCAAAAAGTTCTCCTCTATAACTCCCGCCTCCGACTCATGCCTGGCAAATTAAGGTCTAGATGGGATGGACCATTTATTGTTATTAAGGTTTTTCCTTCTGGTGCTGTTCAGATTAAAAGTGAGGTCACTACCAAAGCTTTCATCGTAAATGGACACCGCCTCAAACAGTATCATGAACTTCCAGAGAATGCAGAAGTGGAGGTGATGAACCTTCTCCATCCGCATTATGATTAAAAAAAAAAAAAGCTGTGTGCCCGACAATGAGGTAGGTAGTGCCATTCAATTTTGACACTTGGAAGCATGTGGAGGTCATTTTTCTTCTTCAGCGACAACCACTGCGAAAATCTTGCAGTATGGATTTTATTGGCCTACTTTATTCAAGGTCTGTTACACCTTTTGTAAAAGCTGCAAAAATTGGTCAAAAAAGTTCTGCTTTGAGATTATCATCTGCACCTACTCCTTGGAAAATTGAGATCTAGGCAGCGCGGTTCTTTTGTTGTCAAACACGTGGGGCCATAGATATTGAGGATCCTAGGAATGGTAATGCGCTTAAAGTTAATGACAAAGACTCAACCATTCCTGGGAAACCAAGTTCTTGAGTTCTTTGTGTTGCCGGTTAAGTGGCGGATACGGTACTCCGTGACTCTCAAGTCGGTTTATTTTTCAGTTTCCCAAAATAACTGAACCCTTCTTCTCCTTCAAAATGGATGTCATTCTTTCAAACCTGAGCAAACATTTTCCTTCTCTTCCTCAAAATGCTCTGAGAACAATCTACAAAGTTCGATGTGAAAGATTGAGACTGTTAATGCACAAAGGTATGCCAGAAGATGTACGCTGGATAATTGAAGCAAATGTCCGATTAGCAGGTGAGTTCTCAATTTCATTTCACTCATATATGCCCGGTCTTGGAAGAAGTTCATATTCTAAAAGGAGAAGAGCAAAAAGGTTACAAGTTTATCACAAATGTGGACGATGGAACTGTAACAAGCGATGTCGTACTTTGGGGATGGTTTCCGCAAATAGAGAAGATAAAATTTTCTTCATTAAGAATGGACTGAGTAAGGAGTCATTAGATGATATCTTATTGACTCTTGAGACGCATTCTTGTGGATTGGTGCATCGTGAAATTCTTAAATTGTGGAATCTCTTCAAGGATGAAGAAAAACGCTGATCTTGGGAATCGACTCTAAAAGACTGTTTGCCAATTTATAAGAAAATTGGATGGGAAGCTTATCCTCGACTCATAGAAGACGCTTAAGCCGTTATCGAACGTTAAACCGAGAGGCGGATGTGAGCAATAACCACAAACAATCAGACGTATCATCCTCTTCTTCTTCTTCATGTCATCTTTCAAAAAAAAAAAAAACAAAAAACAAAAAACAAAAAAAAAAAAACAAAAAAAAAAAAAAAAAAAAAAAACAAAAAAAAAAAAGAGAAAGAAAAGATTCTGTGTTTCTTAAATTCAACCTTTTTCGACAACCGTCAACCTACCCTTATAGGTGCAATTATTTCCCTTTCCATTCTTTTTCTTATTTAAACACTCTATTTTCTCCATTTTCCTTCAACTCAGAAACACTCAAAGCGAGGAAGAGTATAGAATGGGGCCTTCTATTCATAACCTAAAAAATGTCTGTGTTTTTTGTGGGTCGAGTTATGGGAAGGGATTAGAATTTGTAAACGCAGCTAGCACTCTTGGTCGATCACTTGCTGCGAGGAATATTCATCTTGTATATGGGGGAGGTTGTCGTGGGTTAATGGGGTCTGTATCACTTTCTCGCTTTTATAGGAGGCAGTCAGGTTTTAGGTGTTATTCCTAAACTTTTAGCTGAAAATAACATCACTGGAAAGACAATTGGAGAAGAAATTGTGTAACATCCATGCATGGACGAATGAAAACAATGGTTGACAATTCTGATGCATTTCTTGTCTTACCAGGTGGTTTTAGTACTTTAGAAGAAATTTTTCAAATTGTCTCTTGGGCCGAACTGAACATCCACCATAAATCCATTGGTTTGTTGAATGTTAATAATTTCTTTGATCTTTTGTTATCTTTTCTTGACAAAGTCGTGGAACGTAAATTTATCACTCCTTCAAGAAGACAACTTCTTATCTCTGCCTCCACTATTGATGAGCTCATTGATAAATTAGAAGCTTTTGAGTATGTACCTGATAAGGTATTAGCTCAGATAGATTGGTCAACAAGAAGCAGCGAAGGAAGTAACAAGAAAAGAAAGCCAGATCTGACACTTTCTCTTTAATCGGTTTGATTTTATTGTACTTTATTTCTGTTTAAATTTGTGTCAGCTTTCTCCAACAGGTAATATCTTCTATCCTTTACTCATCTACATTTTAACATTGAGGACAATGTTGTGATCTAGTTGGGGGAAGGATAGTTGACCCAAAAAAAAAAAGAGGAAAAATGTATGTATATAGTTATGTTCATATAAAAAAAAGAAAGAAAAAAAAAAGAAAAGAAAAGGATTGGGAAATGAATATGTAAAGGGATATACATTAGAGTTGGGATGAACTTTTATGATTGTTATTTGAACTCAGCCCTCATTTGCTTTTATTCCCTTTGGTATTTATCTTCTTATATCCATTTTATCCTCTTCTGTTACCTTGACCTCACTACAACCTTGAATAAAGTCCTCATGATTTGTGTGTGCATGTGTTTTGAGTAGTGGAGAAGTAGAAGATAAGCAAGCTTATGGTAGTGCAATTTTCATAGGTTGAATTGAGTGAAATACCTACCTTTTAAACACTTGAGAGATTGAGAGGGAATCTTGTGAAGATCTATCATTCTCGATTCATATTGAAGATACCTTGCTTGTTGGTTTGAGATGTGGAGAATTGTTAACTCATGAATGTTTTGATCCCTTGAACCTTTGGTTGTTCTTCTTGATTGTAAAATTTTGGGCTCTTGAATGTCGTTGGAATTTAAATTTTTAATCTCTTATGTCCTTGTTTTGGTCTTGAGTTTTGCCCAGGAGTGCAAAAAACTAAGTGTGAAAGAATTTGATAATCACATATTTTATTCATTAAGAAACCCTTATGTTTAGTCATTTACACTCTCCATATTCTTAATCGATTGAGTTTGGTATGATTTTGTGAGTTTGAGCTCAAATTGGTCGTAATTGAATATTTTCAGCATTATTGAGATTTGACACTGATTCTGTATTTTGGCCATAACTTGAGTTTCTGATATCTGATAATCATGAATTTTACCTTGTAGGAAATCTAAGAGGAAGATCTACAACTTTGATGAAGAGCTCGAAGTCCTAAACAGATGTCTAAGGGACCTAAGTTTACATGGAAGTCAGAATACGGGTTCTGTCACTAGAATCCGAATGGTGTGCACTCATAAAATCATATCTCAAGCTGTAATAATGGAGATGGGATGAAATTTGGATAGTTGACAGTCAAGATCCAAATAAACAACTTTCATGAAGAACACGTTTTGAAAAAATGAAGTCTAATGGGTCAGTTTGAGCTAGCAAGTCGGAACAGAGGTGCTGAAGTTGGGTTTGAGTAACTTGCGGTATTTGGGTCATATCTTGGGCTGTAGGAAGCCAAATTGGACGATCCAGATATGCATGTTATAGCCAAGACAAAGATTTACAACTTTTATGAAGAGTACTTTTCATGGGTTTGTAGTATAGTTGGTCATTTTTGGCTTCCAAGTCAGACAAGAAATTTTCACACTCACCAACCCTCTCAACTACTTCACTCACCAACCCTTTCAACTACTTCACTCACCAACCCATTGAACTACTTCACTCACCAACCCTCTCAACTACTTCACTCACCAACCCATTCAACTACCTCATTCACCAACCCACTCCCCTTTGTCATTTTGTTACCCTAGACTTCTATAAAAGGCACCATTGGTTATCATGAAAAACACAAGTTGTATTCTCCTTCATTTCTCTCATAGTTTCTTCTTGTTTCTTCATAGTTTCTCATAGCTTTTGTATATTTTGATGCTTCCCTTCGTGGTAATGGAGGGCTAAGCTACTTTTGGCCAATTTAGAACTCTTGAGGAGATTGTGGTTTGGATTCTTGAGACCTTGGTTATGTATTGTATTTGATTTGCAATTGAATTCCTCTTTTCTTCTTCTTTTTCTTCTTCTTAATCTTGAATGCTTGAATGGTGATTCTATTTATGTTGATCTGATTTGATGTTGGTTTAAGATTGAGATTTGTGATGAAACTTAGAACTGATTGATCTAAACTAATCACATAAATGAAGATTGAGATTTGTGATGAAACTTAGAACTGATTGATCTAAATTAATCACAGAATTGAAAAGGTTAGGTTACTGATTTGTGCCTAAGTTAATTGAATTCGGTACTTGAAATTAACATAGATCTTCATGAATGTTGTGATTGCGGATTTGTGTTTATCACTTGTTAATTGAATTCTAGACGATCGTCTAGTATGAATTCTGGATTTGATGCAGAGATCTCGATTAGATCCAAATTAACAATTCAATTGCGCTTCAAGTATTCTATGAAGGGTCTATGATTGAATCCACCCAATCTCGGATAGGTTTCTAAATTGACTGCTCTTTAATTATTATTTCTTCCTCTAATTTTGTTAAGTACGATCTTAAACTGTCAAACCCCCTTTGTTGACTTTTCACTTGATTTGATTAAATTGCATCTACAATCCTCGTGGAGACGATCCGGTGTTGTCACTGTGCTACAAGCTTAGGTAATAACTTCGGTTATAATTTTGACTGAGTTCGGTGCTCGTTAAAATTTTGGCGCCGTTGCCGGGGAATAGTAAGTGTAATCTTTTCATTTTAAGTGTTTTTACTAACTTTTACTTTTTATTAACTTTTCTAACATTTTTATCCATTGTCTAGTTTATTTTGCTTATTTATTCATTTTTATGTGATGCATGACTAGGTCTAATCCTGATATCTTGCTTGAATTTGATCCTGAGATTGATAGAACATTGCATAGGTTGATTAGAACTCATAGGCTAAGTGAAAGAATTAGTTCTGAATTTAGTTGTGACATTGAATCTGAAGGTGCACTTGAGATCTTAAGTGATTCTAAAATCATGGCTAATAACAGGTAAAATAGGACCCTTAAAGAACTTATTGCTCCTGATGTAACTTACCAGTCTTTGTGCATTCAATATCCTGATCTTGATGCTGACTTTGAGTTAAAATCTGGATTGATACACTTGTTGCCCAAGTTTCATGGTCTTGCAGGTGATGATCCCCATAAGCACTTAAAGGAGTTTCATGTGGTTTGTTCAACCATGAAGCCGCATGGAATCTCTGAGGAGCATATCAAGTTGAGGGCATTCCCTTTCTCTCTTACTGATTTAGCCAAAGATTGGTTGTTCTACCTTTCACCAGGTTCTGTCACGAGTTGGGATGATATGAAGAAGTTATTCTTGGAGAGGTTCTTCCCTGCATCCAGAGCAGCTGCCATTAGAAAAGACATTTGTGGCATAAGACAAATGACTGGTGAGACCTTGCATGAATATTGGGAGAGATTCAAGAAGCTGTGTTCGAGCTGTCCCCACCATCAAATTAGTGATCAGCTCTTGATTCAATATTTCTATGAGGGCTTGCTGCCAATGGATAGAAGTATGGTGGATGCCGCATCTGGAGGTGCCTTGGTGGATAAAACCCCTACTGCAGCAAGAGATTTGATAGCAAATATGGCAGTCAATGCTCAACAATTTGGCACAAGAGTCCTTACGTCCACCAGAGGAGTCAATGAAATTCAATCATCTCAAGTCGACCAACAGAGAATGGAACACAGACTTGATGAATTGACTTCTTTGGTAAGGCAATTAGCAGTGGGACAACATGTACCAGTTTTCGTACAAGAGCTTGCAAGGGTGTGTGGCATTTGCTCTTGTTCATCTCATCCTACTGATGCATGCCCCACACATCAGGAGGGTAGTTGTGTTTTTCCAGAAAGCGATCATTTGCACGGTGGCATTTTTCTGGTAAACCTCAATATCGCCAGATCCCCAGCCAAGATATGATCCATTTTCTAATACTTATAACCTTGGCTGAGGACCATCCTAACTTGAGATATGGGAATTTCGGTCAACAACAACAACCCCAACAAAGAAGAAGACAATTTAGATACCAAGTCGTAGGTCCTAGCAACAAATACCAACCACCGCATTCAGACAACAACAACCATGCGTAGTACCACACGTGCAAAGAGCCCCTCATGTTGCCAAGTCCAAAGAACCACTTCATCCGAGCCATCATTGGAAGATTTGATGAAACAGATGGCTACAAATAATGTTCGGTTCCAACAAAATGTCAATGCCACTATTCAGAACCCGCAAACTCGTTATTGGGCGGTAGCCTGGCCACCACCGTGAGTGAATTGAAAAGCCAAGGATCAAGCCAATTGCCTTCACAAACAACAAGAACCCAAGAGGCAATGTAAGTGCCATTACCTTGAGAAGTGGCAAAGAAATTGATGGTCCTAGTCTCGCCACAACCGTAGAGCTCCCATTGCAAGCAAATGCGAGATTGATCAGACACAACAAAATTCGCATGAACTAGATGCCCCAGTCCAGAAAAAATGTGCAGAGAATTCAGACTTGAACATTCCACTACCCTTCCCCAACAGAGTGACACAATCCAAGCAGATAGCGCAAGCAGAAATGGAAAAGAAAGTCATGGAGACATTCAGGAAGGTGGAAATCAATATTCCCCTCCTAGATGCAATCAAGCAAATTCCCAAGTATGCCAAATTCCTTAAGGAGTTGTGTACTCATAAGAGAAGACTTAAGGGTACTGAGAAGGTCAATATAGGCGAGAAATGTTTCTACGATGATTCAGCCCAAGCATGCCAAAGAAATGCAAAGATCCGGAACTTTCACAATCCCTCGCACTATAGGCAATTCTAGATTTGGCCATGCAATGCTAGATTTGGGTGCTTCTATCAATGTCATGCCTATGTCGGTGTATAAGTCTTTGAACATTGGCACCTTACAACCCTTTGGTATAGTAATTCGGTTGGCAAACAGACATCGCTCATCTTGCGTAAGTCTTTGGAAGATATGTTAGTGCTGGTGAATGAGTGATTTTTCCAAAGCGGACTTCTACATTCGAACATGGAAGATGAGTCTTCAACAAACCATGCTCCATTGATCCTAGGCAGACCTTTCCTCAAGACAGCCAAGACCAAGATAGATGTGCATGCTGATACCCTTTCCATGGAATTTGGTGACGATGTGGTACAATTTAACATTTTTGATGCCATGAGACATCCCTTTGAGGAGCATTCAGTTTTTCATGTTGATGTGATTGAAATGCTGGTTGATGATACTTATCGATATGAGTCTTGAATTCCCCGATATTGTTAACTTTCTCGGATTCTCGTCACTTGTGATATATGTGTTAGCGTGATCTTGAATCATGTCTTTGCATGTGCCGAGATTTATGCAGATTATGAGTGATGATGCAGTGCTTATTTGTGATGCAAAGATATGAAAATATGAGTCAAAATTATGTCAAATTTAATCTTCTTTGAGTTGCTTGTTTCAAATAGCTAACGCCTTCTATTATGCATCCCCCATTCTTAGAGCTAAAGACTTTGCGGACCACCTTAAATATGCATATTTGGAAGATGGTGAGAAGTCGCGATGATTGTCGCTAAGAATCTACAACCCGAACAAGAAGAAAAATTGTCGCAAGTTTTGAGGCAAGATAAAAGCGGGCCATCGGATGGACACTTGCGACATTCCTGGTATTAGTCCCTCCACATGTATGCATAGGATTTTATTGGAGGAAGGTACCAAGCCGCGGTGACACAAACCCCAAAGGAGACTAAATCCGATTCGATTCGGATGTGGTGAAGAAGGAAGTGACCAGGCTGCACGTGCAAGTGGCATTATTTATCCCATATCGACAAGTAAATGGGTGAGTCCAAAGGTGCAAGTGGTTCCAAAGAAATCTGGAGTCACAAGTAATTACAAATCGAACAATGAGCTCCTACCCACAAGAATCCGAAACGGTTGGCGGGTGTGCATTGATTATAGGCGCTTAACCAGGCCACTAGGAAAGATCATTTTTCATTGCCTTTCATTGATCGATGTTGGAGAGACTGGCCGGCAAGTCACATTACTGTTTCTTGGATGGATATTCGGGCTATTTTCAGATTCATATAGCCTCAGAAGACCAAGAGAAGACCACTTTCACCTGTCCATTTGGAACATTTGCATACAGGAGAATGCCCATTGGTCTGTGCAACGCTCTGGGAACCTTTCAAAGGTGTATGGTCAGTATCTTCTCTGAATTTTTAGAGAGTTGCATGAATGTGTTTATGGATGATTTTGCTGTCTATGGCTCTTCCTTTGATGCATGTTTGGATAGTTTGGATCGGGTTTTGCATAAGTGCATTGAAACTAACTTTGTCCTGAATTTTGAAAAATGTCATTTCATGGTAGAACAGGGTATAGTTTTAGGGCATATAGTATCTAGCAAGGGTGTTGAGGTAGATCCTGCAAAAATAGATGTCATTTCATGCCTATCTTACCCCACATACATGCGGGAGGTTCTTTCTTTCCTTGGTCATGTAGGTTTCTATCGGCGGTTCATAAAGGATTTTAGCAAAATTGCCCTTCCACTATCCAACTTGTTGCAAAAGGATGTAGAGTTTCACTTTGACCAGAAATGTAAGGATGCCTTCAATCACTTGAAGCAAGCATTGACCAGTACACCTATCATCCAGCCACCAGATTGGACACTCCCATTTGAACTCATGTGTGATGCCTCTAATTACGCATTGGGAGCTGTTCTTGCACAGAGAGTCGGCAAAGTACCTCATGTCATTTCCTATGCTTCGAGGACTTTAGATGCTGCACAAGCCAACTACACTACAACCGAAAAGGAACTTTTAGCAATTGTTTTTGCTTTAGATAAATTTTGATCATATTTGCTTGGTTCTAGAGTGGTTGTATTCTCAGATCATGCAGCTTTGAAGTATCTCCTGAAAAAGCCCGATGCAAAGCCTTGGTTGATTAGGTGGATGTTGCTCTTACAGGAGTTTGATATTGATATCAGAGATAAGAGTGGAGCAGAGAACCTAGTGGCAGATCACTTGAGTCGGATTGAGAGAGAGGCAGATTCTTCTCCTAACCATGATACCTTCCCTGATGAGAAACTTTTCAAGATGCAAGGTAAGATCCCTTGGTTTGCAGATTTGGTTAATTTCTTGGTTGCTAGAGCACTACCTGCACATTTCACTAAGGCACAGATTGATAAACTGAAAAGTGAGTCAAAATCTTATGTGTGGGATGACCCTTATTTGTGGAGATTTTGTAGTGACCAAGTCATTAGGAGATGCATTCCTGATCATGAGTTTAATTCTGTTCTTAGCTTTTGTCATGCATTTGCCTGTGGTGGACATTTTGGACCTACTCGCATGCCTAGGAAAGTTTTGGACTCTGGATTATATTGGCCCACTCTATTTCATGATGCATATTTGTTTTGTAAATCTTGTGAACAATGCCAGAGAACAGGGAATATTTCTCGTAGGAATGAGATGCCCTAACAACCTTTGTTGTTCTGTGAGATATTTGATGTTTGGGGTATTGATTTTATGGGTCTTTTTCCTGTGTCATTTGGTTTTGTTTACATTCTGCTTGCTGTAGATTATGTATCTAAATGGGTGGAGGCAAAAGTCACTCGGACTGATGATTCCAAAGTTGTTGTAGATTTTGTTAGATCACATATTTTATGCAGGTTTGGAGTCCCAAAAGCTATCATTAGTGATCAGGGTTCGCACTTCTGTAATCGGAGCATGGAAGCCTTGATGAAAAAGTATAGAGTTCTGCACAGAGTTTCTACACCTTACCATCCCCAGACTAATGGGCAAGCTGAGGTTTCCAACAGAGAGATCAAGCAAATACTTCAAAAGACAGTTCAACCTAACAGAAAGGATTGGAGCAAGAGGCTTGAGGATGCTTTATGGGCTTACCAGACTGCTTATAAGACACCAATCGGGATGTCTCCGTATCGGATTGTTTTTGGAAAAGCCTGCCACCTGCCGGTGGAAATTGAGCATCATGCATTCTGGGCGGTGAAAAGGTGCAACTTGGACCTAGATCAAGCAGGTATGGAGAGGAAAGCTCAGTGAATTGCAAACAATTGGAGGAGATCCGCTTGGAGGCTTATGAAAGTTCCAAACTTTATAAAAAGAAGACCAAAGCCTTCCATGATAAGTTGATTCTCGAGGAAAACATTTGAGATTGGTCAAAAAGTTCTCCTCTATAACTCCCACCTCCGACTCATGCCTGGCAAATTAAGGTCTAGATGGGATGGACCATTTATTGTTATTAAGGTTTTTCCTTCTGGTGCTGTTCAGATTAAAAGTGAGGTCACTACCAAAGCTTTCATCGTAAATGGACACCGCCTCAAACAGTATCATGAACTTCCAGAGAATGCAGAAGTGGAGGTGATGAACCTTCTCCATCCGCATTATGATTAAAAAGAAAAAAAACTGTGTGCCCGACAATGAGGTAGGTAGTGCCATTCAATTTTGACACTCGGAAGCATGTGGAGGTCATTTTTCTTCTTCAGCGACAACCACTGCGAAAATCTTGCAGTATGGATTTTATTGGCCTACTTTATTCA
Organism: Ormosia semicastrata; assembly: GCA_029884595.1. NCBI lineage: Eukaryota > Viridiplantae > Streptophyta > Magnoliopsida > Fabales > Fabaceae > Ormosia > Ormosia semicastrata. The sequence continues at coordinate 43,850,665 of JAQQTO010000059.1, forward strand.
AGGTCTGTTACACCTTTTGCAAAAGCTGCGAAAATTGGTCAAAAAAGTTCTGCTTTGAGATTATCATCTGCACCTACTCCTTGGAAAATTGAGATCTAGGCGGCGCGGTTCTTTTGTTGTCAAACACGTGGGGCCATAGATATTGAGGATCCTAGGAATGGTAATGCGCTTAAAGTTAATGACAAAGACTCAACCATTCCTGGGAAACCAAGTTCTTGAGTTCTTTGTGTTGCAGGTTAAGTGGCGGATACGGTACTCCGTGACTCTCAAGTCGGTTTATTTTTTAGTTTCCCAAAATAACTGAACCCTTCTTCTCCTTCAAAATGGATGTCATTCTTTCAAACCTGAGCAAACATTTTCCTTCTCTTCCTCAAAATGCTCGAGAACAATCTACAAAGTTCGATGTGAAAGATTGAGACCTGTTAATGCACAAAGGTATGCCAGAAGATGTACGCTGGATAATTGAAGCAAATGTCCGATTAGCAGGTGAGTTCTCAATTTCATTTCACTCATATATGCCCGGTCTTGGAAGAAGTTCATATTCTAAAAGGAGAAGAGCAAAAAGGTTACAAGTTTATCACAAATGTGGACGATGGAAGTGTAACAAGCGATGTCGTACTTTGGGGATGGTTTCGCAAATAGAGAAGATAAAATTTTCTTCATTAAGAATGGGTGAGTAAGGAGTCATTAGATGATATCTTATTGACTCTTGAGACGCATTCTTGTGGATTGGTGCATCGTGAAATTCTTAAATTGTGGAATCTCTTCAAGGATGAAGAAAAACGCTACAGTCTTGGGAATCTGACTCTAAAAGACCCTGTTTGCCAATTTATAAGAAAATTGGATGGGAAGCTTATCCTCGACTCATAGAAGACGCTTAAGCCGTTACTGGACGTTAAACCAGAGGCAGATGTGAGCAATATCCACAAACAATCTGTACGTATCATCCTCTTCTTATTCTTCATGTCATCTTTAAAAAAAAAAAACAAAAAACAAAAAACAAAAAAAAAAAAAAAAAAAAAAAAAAAAAACAAAAAAAAAAAAGAGAAAGAAAAGATTCTGTGTTTCTTAAATTCAACCTTTTCGACAACCGTCAACCTACCCTTATAGGTGCAATTATTTCCTTTCCATTCTTTTTCTTATTTAAACACTCCATTTTCTCTATTTTCCTTCAACTCGAAACACTCAAAGCGAGGAAGAGTATAGAATGGGGCCTTCTATTCGTAACCTAAAAAATGTCCGTGTTTTTGTGGGTCGAGTTATGGGAAGGGATTAGAGTTTATAAACGCAGCTAGCACTCTTGGTCGATCACTTGTCTGCGAGGAATATTCATCTTGTATATGGGGGAGGTTGTCGTGGGTTAATGGGGTTTGTATCACTTTCTGCTTTTATAGGAGGCAGTCAGGTTTTAGGTATTATTCCTAAACCTTTAGCTAAAAATAACATCACTGGAAAGACAATTGGAGAAGAAATTCAGGTAACATCCATGCATGGACGAATGAAAACAATGGTTGACAATTCTGATGCATTTCTTGTCTTACCAGGTGGTTTTGGTACTTTAGAAGAAATTTTTCAAATTGTCTCTTGGTAGAACCGAACATCCACCATAAACCCATTGGTTTGTTGAATGTTAATAATTTCTTTGATCTTTTGTTATCTTTTCTTGACAAAGTTTGTGAAGCGAGTAAATTTATCACTCCTTGAGAAGACAACTTCTTATCTCTGCCTCCACTATTGATGAGCTCATTGATAAATTAGAAGCTTTTGAGTATGTACCTGATAAGGTATTAGCTCAGATAGATTGGTCAACAGGAAGCAGTGAAGGAAGTAACAAGAAAAGAAAGCCAGATCTGACACTTTCTCTTTAATCGGTTTGATTTTATTGTACTTTGTTTCTGTTTAAATTTGTGTCAGCTTTCTCCAATAGGTAATATCTTCTATCCTTTACTCATCTACATTTTAACATTGAGGACAATGTTGTGATCTAGTTGGGGAAAGGATAGTTGACCCAAAAAAAAAAAAAAAAGAGGAAAAATGTATGTATATAGTTATGTTCATATAAAAAAAAGAAAGAAAAAAAAAAGAAAAGAAAAGGATTGGGAAATGAATATGTAAAGGGATATACATTAGAGTTGGGATGAACTTTTATGATTGTTATTTGAACTCAACACTCATTTGCTTTTATTCCCTTTGGTATTTATCTTCTTATATCCATTTTATCCTCTTCGTTACCTTGACCTCACTACAACCTTGAATAAAGTCCTCATGATTTGTGTGTGCATGTGTTTTGAGTAGTGGAGAAGTAGAAGATAAGCAAGCTTATGGTAGTGCAATTTTCATAGGTTGAATTGAGTGAAATACCTACCTTTTAAACACTTGAGAGATTGAGAGGGAATCTTGTGAAGATCTATCATTCTCGATTCATATTGAAGATACCTTGCTTGTTGGTTTGAGATGTGGAGAATTGTTAACTCATGAATGTTTTAATCCCTTGAACCTTTGGTTGTTCTTCTTGATTGTAAAATTTTGGGCTCTTGAATGTCGTTGGAATTTAAATTTTTAATCTCTTATGTCCTTGTTTTGGTCTTGAGTTTTGCCCAGGAGTGCAAAAAGCTAAGTGTGGGAGAATTTAATAATCACATATTTTATTCATTAAGAAACCCTTATGTTTAGTCATTTACACTCTCCATATTCTTAATCGATTGAGTTTGGTATGATTTTGTGAGTTTGAGCTCAAATTGGTCGTAATTGAATATTTTCAGCATTATTGAGATTTGACACTGATTCTGTATTTTGGCCATAACTTGAGTTCCTGATATCTGATAATCATGAATTTTACCTTGTAGAAAAGCTAAGACGAATCTCTACAACTTTGATGAAGAGCTCAAAGTCTTAAACAGATGTCTAAGGGACCTAAGTTTACATGGAAGTCAGAATACGGGTTCTGTCACTAGAATCCAAACGGTGTGCACTCATAAAATCATATCTCAAGCTGTAATAATGGAGATGGGCTGAAATTTGGATAGTTGACAGTTAAGATCCAAATAAACAACTTTCATGAAGAACACTTTTTGAAAAAATGAAGTCTAATGGGTCAGTTTGAGCTTGCAAATCGGAACAGAGGTGCTGAAGTTGGGTTTGAGTAACCTGCGGTATTTGGGTCATATCTTGGGCTGTAGGAAGCCAAATTGGACGATCCAGATATGCATGTTATAGCCAAGACAAAGATCTACAACTTTCATGAAGAGTACTTTTCATGGGTCTGTAGTATAGTTGGTCATTTGTGGCTTCCAAGTTAGATAAGAAATTTTTACACTCACCAACCCTCTCAACTACTTCACTCACCAACCTTTTCAACTACTTCACTCACTAACCCATTCAACTACTTCACTCACCAACCCTCTCAACTACTTCACTCACCAACCCATTCAACTACCCCATTCACCAACCCACTCCCTTTGTCATTTTGTTACCCTAGACTTCTATAAAAGGCACCATTGGTTATCATGAAAAACACAAGTTGTATTCTCCTTCATTTCTCTCATAGTTTCTTCTTGTTTCTTCATAGTTTCTCATAGCTTTTGTATATTTTGATGCTTCCCTTCGTGGTAATGGAGGGCTAAGCTACTTTCGGTCAATTTAGAACTCTTGAGGAGATTGTGGTTTGGATTCTTGAGACCTTGGTTATGTATTGTATTTGATTTGCAATTGAATTCCTCTTTTCTTCTTCTTTTTCTTCTTCTTGATCTTGAATGCATGAATGGTGATTCTATTTATGTTGATCTGATTTGATCTTGGTTTAAGATTGAGATTTGTGATGAAACTTAGAACTGATTGATCTAAACTAATCACATAAATGAAGATTGAGATTTGTGATGAAACTTAGAACTGATTGATCTAAATTAATCACAGAATTGAAAAGGTTAGGTTACTGATTTGTGCCTAAGTTAATTGAATTCGGTACTTGAAATTAACATAGATCTTCATGAATGTTGTGATTGCGGATTTGTGTTTATCACTTGTTAATTGAATTCTAGACGATCGTCTAGTATGAATTCTGGATTTGATGCAGAGATCTCGGTTAGATCCAAATTAACAATTTAATTGTGCTTCAAGTATTCTATGAAGGGTCTATGATTGAATCCACCCAATCTCGGATAGGTTTCTAAATTGACTGCTCTTTAATTATTATTTCTTCCTCTAATTTTGTTAAGTATGATCTTAAACTGTCAAACCCCCTTTGCTAACTTTTCACTTGATTTGATTAAATTGCATCTACAATTCTCGTGGAGACGATCCGGTGTTGTCACTGTGCTACAAGCTTAGGTAATAACTTCAGTTATAATTTTGACTGAGTTCGGCGCTCGTCAGATCTCTTTAACAAAACCTTGGCACTAACCATTTTTAGGTTAGTGTTATTCCCATTTACCTCAGATGTAGTGGACCAAGAAGTAATTGATGCTTTCTTCAAGTTTGAGAATCATAAGGCAAATCCAATTCTTGATATTCTCGCTAATACTTTCTTGACCTTGGAAATTTGTCATTAAAAAGGAGGAGGGATGATTCGATGTTGTACACATATGTTGTACGTTTAGATCATGACGCACATGGATGTGTACAATCGCCTGGGCCTTCTACCTAACTCGTTAAGGAATTTTGGTCGCATACCAATAAGGTAACAAAAAGCCCATGAATGAAAAAATGAGTTCATGAAGATGGGATCAGATTCTTTCAAATAGGTATACCCTTGGTATCATAGGGAAGACATAGTCCTTAGTTGTGGTGGCTTTTCTAATGTTCCTTTAATGGGCGTGAGAGGTTGTGTATCATTTGTATCGGTCCTTGTGCTCAGACAACTCCAATGGACTCAGCACGTACCCAATGAGATGCAACTTAGAGGATTTAGTTTTTTATATGAAAAAGATAGAAGCACTAGCAAGTAGGAAAAGGAGGTCAGGGACGCTTGGAAAAATATTCATAGGGCAGGGTAAAAGAATTGAGAAAATGTGTGGTAATTCATATTCCTGAGTACCTACAATAGAGAAAAGCAAGTAAAGCGCAACATAGTACCCCTCAGGCAGTGTTAAGTGATGAAGACCACTCCTAGATTATATCTCAGATGACCACCCAAATAGAGAGGTTGAACGCGCAAATGAAGTTTTTGGAACAAAGGAAGGAAGCCGCTAAGTTAAAAGATGCACAAGCGAATGCTGCTGAAGCCCCGAGCTAAGTAAAAAGGTCAAAGAAAGGAAAAGAGGTATGATTAAATAAGACCACACTGGAAGTCCAAGAGCTACGGGTGAAGGTAAGTGCCCAAGGAGAGATGATAGAGAAGATTTTACAAGGGAAAAAAGAATCAAAAGTAAACACTAGAGCATGAGATCAAAAAATACAAGCCCTACAAGAAGCTCTGGTTGAAGTGAAATGACACTCTGATCAAAGACAAGTGTTGGCTATAGAATATTATGATTCACTCAGGGAAGCAAACAGGAGAGCGGGGCATTTAGAGTTGACAACTCAAGAACTAGAGCAGGAAAAATGAGCAATAGAGACTTGAAGCTCAAAAGTAACGGAAGCAAAAGTAAGAAAGTGAACAAGTGTGGCAATGGGTAACCCAAAATGAAGGGGCTAAAAAAGAATAATGGATGAAGAAATATGAGAACATGTCTGACAGCTTGCAATAGCACGCTGTGCAACTGGTTAATCATTTTGAAGAAGCAGACCTTCAAATTCGACTGAACCCAATATTACGACTACCATAAAAATAACTGAGTTTATGAAGTATTGTCAAGGCTTAGGAGGAAACAAACAAAGTTGTTGATGTAATGTTGTTTATGTTACCCTTTGAGGAGTCTGGGACCTTGTATTGATTGAAATTTGAAATGAATATGAATAACCAATTGCAATGTTTTGCTTCAAACGTTGATTTTGCTATTTTTCACCTGGACATTATTCATTGAGGAGTGAATTCCCCCTTGAATAGGTTGTCAATCATGCTCTCGACCTGAGACAATTTGTCCATTAGTAAAAGTATAGGAAGCCTAGTATTCATTGAAAGAATAACTGCATTGCCTGTGAATATCCAAGAAGATAGCACCCACTGAGGAGAGAATACTCCATTGGGATTGCTGTCAACCATATTCTTGCCTAAGGGATGATGAACCTATAGTGCAGAATCTGGGATCTTGCCTTGCTATTGAATGTCCGTGAATCTTTCCACAATCGCCAAGCATCCTCACAATAATGCTAACTTTTTCTTTCCTTTTTCTTTATTTAATGTTTTTCTTTGTTCTAATAAATTAATTTGATTCAAGAATCATTGCACGGCCTAGGAAAGAAGAGACCAATCAAACCCGAGTTCACAATACCAGATCTCAGACAAGAATGGCTGCTAATAATCCTGAGCTAGGGAGAAACTTGAGCAGAGAATTCGATGAAATAACAAGGAGGATAAATGAGATGTCAGAGGCCCAAGCAAGGTTGGAAGTAATATGACAAAATATGAGGGAGTCTCTTCACTTAATCAGTGGAAATAGAGGTGCAAATGGGGTTGAAGCATATGTAAATGTGCCACTGATAACTGCCCCAATATTCTCGACTATAACCTCAGGCATCGCTGTGGGGATCTAGGAGCAACCACCTCAAACGACATCGATAGTCATGCCTATTGGGGAGGGGTATCACGCCTTGGAAGGTGCTCATAATGAAATCCCTGGTTATGTTGGCCCTACTTGGGAACAACCTCATGTGTCCATTCCGAGGCAAGCAATGATGCCTTACTTTAGGAATAGCCACGTTATGATTGAGAAAGACAAGATGAAGGAAGAGTGGATGGAGAAAATGGATGAACAGATCAAAGCAATCAAGGGCCACAACGCTTATGGACCTTTTAGAATGGAAGAACTGTGTCCTACCACAGATGTCGTAATCCCCAAAGACTTCAAGATCCTTAATTTTTCCAAGTATGACGGAAGTGGCAACCCTCGATTTCATTTGATCAATTATAGAACCAAGATGGATGTTTGGTCCAGGGATGATAAGTTCCTCATTAGTTTTTTTCACAAGAGTCTTACAGGCCCTGCTTTAGAGTGGTATCTTCAGTTAGACCACTCTAAGATTTCTCGTTAAATGGATTTGGCTAATCTATTCATGGACCAATACAAGTTCAATATGGATGTAGCTCTAACTTGGGAACAATTAAGCTCGATATAGAAAGGAAATGTTGAACCTTTCAAACAATATGCATAGAGGTGGAGAGCCTTGGCAGCTCAAGTTCAACCTCCATTGACACTATCTGAGATGTGTTCGTATTTCTTGGGAACCTTGGGAAATCCTTTTATCGGGGAATGGTTGGGGCAGCCTATAAGGATTTTACGGACTTAATAATGGCGGGAGAAAAGATTGAGATTTTGGCCAAAGCTGGGAAGTTGCCGATGAGCAATACAGAGAATACTGCTTTTAAGAAGGGATTTCAACCCAAAAAAAAATAAGAACCCGAGGTGAATTATGTCTAACGCCAACAGACCTTCAGACCTTGATATTCCCCACAAAACCCAAGTCATCAACCACCATATAACCCTAACCCTCACTTTTCATACCAAACACCTACACCTCCTTATTACCCACCCCACCAAGTTATGCCAACTGTAAACATTATCCCAACCCCACAATTCAAAATCAACAATGTTCTCACACCACAACCATATGTACCAACTCGCCCAACCTCTACCCAATATCCACCTGCACCTCCATAAATTTACCTAAACCACCCACAACCTTGGCCAAACTCCCAAAATCAAGGTCGCTTTCGTCCCCAAAATCTATCTCCCTTTCCAAGATTATCCATTTCAAACGTGAACTTATTCCAAAGGTTGTTCGATACTCACCTCATTTTAGAAAATCTTGTATGTCCCTTAAAACCATAATTCCCAGTGTAGTATAACCTGAATTTAACCTGCAAATACCACATGGATATCCCAGGGCATTCAATTGAAGATTATGAGGCTTTCAAGACTGTAGTATTGAAGCTTATTGCTTATGGAAAGCTTGATATTCAAGAAGAGGCTAGACCCAGTATCATCAACAACCCAATTCCTAATCATGGTAGGAGGAATGTGGTAAACGCTTCGGAGATGGAAGGACCACTAATAAGAAAGGTCATGAGCTTACGTATGCTGATGGCTGAAATATTCGAAGGGTTAAAGAAAATAGCTTATAGTACCATTGCACCAGCTGACACGATGAAAGAAGAGGAGAAGTGCAATAAAGAGTCAAGTTGTGCTTATCATTGTGGGGGAATAGGACATGATATTAAGGATTATTGGGACTTTAAAGTTCCAGTCCAAGGATTGCTCACTTTGGGAGTAATACATGTGTTTGGACATATGCCTTTGAAGACTTATTTTGATGATAACAAACGTGAAGACTAAATGAAGATGATGGAAAGACCAAGTCCAAGACCTTATAAGAATAGCATTAGGACTTACAGTCTTTTTTGTACAGAGCTCACTTTAATATCTCTCTGTTTTGAAAGAAAAATAAAATTGGCCTTTTGAAATGAATTATCTCAAAACTGCTTTTTAATAAACTTATTCGAATAATGTTCATGCTATTCGAATAAAACCTTTTAGCATTTCCTGTTTCCTAAACTACTATTCGAATAACCACTTAAGTTATTCGAATAATGCCTTTTTAATCTTGCTGAAAGATTCTATTTTCTAAAATGGCTATTCGAATAATACATTCCCTATTCGAATAAAAGGGTATCCAGAACTGTTTTGCTTAAATAAGTTATTCGAATAACTCAGTCGTTATTCGAATAAGTCCTGGTTTTTCAGAACTCTGTTTTTAAAGAGTTATTCGAATAAACTTCTTGTTATTCAAATAACCCATAACAGTTTATTTTTCATGATGGTTTCATGAACAGTGTTATTCGAATAGCAGTTTCACTTATTCGAATAAACACGTCTTTTATGAACACTGATATGGAAATAAGTTTTGGAATTTATGAGTTTTAAATACACCCAACGGCCATTTCTTTGAATTTTCTCTATAAATAGGAGCCTTGGGTTACGTTTAAAATTGTCTAACAGTCTAAACTATTTTCTACTTGCTCTAACTTGTGAAATTATTTTCTATGCTCTATTTTCGATTAAATCTTTGAGATATTTCTGTTAGAGCTCCATTAGCACTTCAATTTGTATAATTTGCTCTGAGTAAGAGTTTTTCTTCATCTATTTTCTGCTATTCTGTATCGAGGGTGAGGTATCCCTCAAGGTTTGTATAAGGGTGAGGTATCCCTGCAGGCTGAGACTTTAGCACAAGGGTAGAGTTTCCCTGTGTGTAAAAAGTGCTCTTTTGTGTAACGGTTGTAAGCACCTATTGAAGCTTGTATACATAGTAAAAAATCTTGACTTTTGTTTCGAGGACTGGACGTAGACCACAAGTGGGTTAGTGGTCGAATCAGGATAAATATTGTGCGTGCTTCTCTCTTCTTAATCTCTTTATTTTATATAATTTTATTTTATTACACATTTATTTTCTGCTGTTCTTAAAGTTTCTTTTCTTCATCTCGTTCCTTTTGTGCATTTATTTAATAAGTTTCAATATTTATATTTTAATTAAAAGAGTTTTTGCAAAAAGTTTTATACTCAATTCACCCCCCTCTTGAGTATTGGAAGCCACTTGGTAACAAGTGGTATCAGAACTAGACTCTTGTATAAAGAGCTTAGCAGCTTCAAGAGAACATGGCTTCTTTAAATGATTTTTCAGAAGGATTTTCCATAAATCGACCACCCTTTTTTCAATAGGGATGGTTATGCATATTGGAAGAAAAGAATGAAAATTTTCATCAAAGCTATTGATCTAGATGTGTGGGATACTGTCAAAAATGGTGCTTTTATACCTACGCATGAGGTCGATGGCGTAAGGACCAAAACACCAAGAAATAAATGGTCTGATGAGGACAAAAGAAAAGTTCAACATAATTTAAAAGCAAAAAATATTATTACTACTACTTTGGGATATGATGAGTTTTTTAGAATTTCAAATTACAAAACTGCTAAAGAAATGTGGGACACTTTGCAAGTTACCCATGAGGGTATTAGTGAAGTAAAGAGGTCGAGAATCAATTATCTAACTCGTGAATATGAATTATTCAGAATGAACAAAGGAGAGAGCATTCAAGAAATGCAAAAGAGGTTCACCCAAATAGTTAATCATCTTGCATCTTTAGGTAAAAGTTTTTCTAACGAAGATTTGATTAACAAAGTATTGAGATGTCGTAGCAGGATTTGGCAACCCAAGGTAACAGCCATATTAGAATCGAGGGATTTGTTGACAATGACTCTAGCTATCCCCTTTGGAAAACTTCATGAGCACGAACTGGAACTGAACAGATTAAGTCAAAGCAAAGAAAACGATAAAAAGAAAAAGGGGATAGCACTCAAAGTCACTTCCTCAACAATCGACAATGATGATGAAGAAAATGAAGAAGGCTCAGAGAACATCGAGGTAAAAGAAGAAAATCTTAGTCTGTTAGTTAAAAAATTTGGTAAATTTCTCAGGAAAAAGGGAACGCAAAGAATACCTCCCTTCCCTCCGAAGAAGACTCATTACAAAGGCGAAGAAGCTTCATCAACTCTAACTTACTATGAATGTAGCAAACCTGGTCACATGAAAATGGAGTGCCCAGTTTATCAAAAGAAAAAGGAGAAATTTGAAAAGAATCCCTTCAAGGAAAGAAAAGGAAGAAAAGCCAACATAGCATGGGATGAAAATGACATGGATTCAACTGACAGCTCAGATAGCGAGGAAGCCTAACTATGTCTCATGGCAAAAGGAGAAGAAGAAGAAAGCGAAAATGAGGTAAGTTCTAATACTACTTTATTGCCTTCTTACGATGAGTTACAAGACACCTTTGAAAAATTGCATAACGAGTCTTTAAAACTCACAAAATTAATTTCTTCTTCTAAGAAAACAATATCTTCTTTAGAAAATCAAATTCTGATTTTAAACAAAGAATTAGAAGAATTGAAAATTGAAAATGAAACTTTGGGAATTATTGATGCATGCACAATTCATTCTTCACATGCTTCGATATCTTCATCTTGTTCTTCATATCATATGCTTGAAAAAGAAATTGAAGACTTAAAGAATACTCTTTCTAAATTCACCTTTAGAAGAGACAATTTAAATATTTTTTTAGGAAAATAAAGAGTGGTTTTTCAAAAAGCCGGGATAGGTTATAACCCGAAAAATCAACAAAAACTCTATAAAAATTTCTTTGTGCACTCTAGTGTTTCAAGTAGTCCTTTTATTAAATGTTTCTACTCTAGAAAGAAAGGACATAGTGCATCAACATGTAATGCAAGGAAAAACATTAACACAAAAATTAGAATGAAAATGGTTTGGGTTCCCAAGGGTACTATACCCAAAACTGACACACAAGGACTCAAGAAAGTTTGGGTGCTAAAGGTTAAAAACTAAACATGTGTTTTAGGTGTGCTTGAAAGTCAGGAGCTTAAATTGGTATCTCGATAGCGGCTGCTCCAAGCACATAACCGGGGACAACTTGAAATTCACCATGCTTATTCCCAAGAATCATGGACACGTTACTTATGGTGATAACAATAAAGGAAAAATTCTTGGAATTGGCAAAGTCGGTAAGAATCCTAACTCCTCTATTGAAAATGTGTTGCTTGTTGAAGGCTTGAAACCTAACTTGCTTAGTATTAACCAATTATGTGATAAAGGAAATAGGGTAATATTTGATTCAAATTGTTACATAATTGAAGATAAAAATGATAAGCATGTTAAATTCATTGGTCATAGAGTAAACAACATTTATATGATTAGTCTTGATGATATATCTTTAAATGATGCGAAAGTAAGAATGATGATTCATGGTTACGGCATAGGAGAATTACACACATTCACATGGATCACTTAAAGAAGTTGGTCTCTAAAGAGTTAGTAATTAGACTACCCAAGCTTAATTTTGTAAAAAAATAAATTATGTGATGCATGTCAAAATGGTAAACAAATAAAGGTATCTTTTAAAGCAAAAAATATAGTTTCAACTATTAGACCTTTACAACTTTTGCACATTGATCTATTTGGACCTTCTAAAACTATGAGCTTTAGTGGAAATTACTATGCTTTAGTGATTGTGGATGATTTTTCTAGGTTTACATGGACTTTATTTTTTGCAAATAAAAATGATGCATTTCTAGCTTTTAAAAGACTTGCCAAAGTTATTCAAAACAAAAAAAGTTTTCAAATCTCTTTTATAAGAAGTGATCATGGTGGCGAATTTGAAAACAATGTTTTTAAAAATTATTATGATGAACATGGCATTAATCATAATTTCTCTACCCCTAGAACTCTGCAACAAAATGGAGTTGTAGAAAGAAAAAAATCGTTCTTTAGAAGAAATGGCGAGAACTATGCTTAATGAGGCTGCTCTTCCTAAGTATTTTTGGGCCGATGCTGTAAGTACAGCTTATTATGTAATGAACAGGGCCCTTATAAGGCCTATTTGAAAGAAAACCTCATATAAGTTGTATAAGGGAAGAAAGTCAAATATCTCACATTTTCATGTTTTTGAATGCAAATGTTTTATTTTAAATAAAGAAAAACATAACTTAGGCAAGTTTGATGCTAAGTTTGATGAAGGTATATTTCTTAGTTATTCAAATCATAGTAAAGCTTTTCGTATATATAATAAAAGAACTATGACTATTGAAGAATTTATACATGTTGCATTTGATGAAACTGACCCAAATGGATCGAGAAAGGATCTTGTTATTGATAATGTTGCAGAAGTCTTGGCGAAAACACATTTGGATAGCAAGAAAAAAGAAATCAAGGAGCAAAAAGATAAATAAAGACAAGAAGATTCACAAGCCTTGGAACTTCGCAAAGAATGGCAAACTTCAAAATATCATTCCCTTGATCAAATAATCGGTGATGTATCTAAAGGTGTAAGTACTCATAATTCTCTTAGAAATGCTTGTAATCACTTAGCTTTTATTTGTTAAATTGAACCTAAGGATTTAATTGAAGCTTTTGATGATGAACATTGGATCTTAGTTATGCATGAGGAATTAAATCAATTTGAAAGAAATCAAGTTTGGGAATTAGTTGCTAGGCCTAATGATCACCCTATAATTGGCACTAAATGGGTTTTTAGAAACAAACTTGATGAAAATGGGTTAATAACTAGAAACAAAGCTAGGTTAGTTGCTAAATGTTATAATCAAGAAGAAGGAATAGATTATGAAGAAACCTATGCACCAGTAGCTAGATTAGAAGCCATTAGAATGTTATTTGCTTATGCTTGCATCATAGATTTCAAATTATATCAAATGGATGTTAAAAGTGCTTTTCTAAATGGCTTTATTCAAGAGGAGGTATTCGTTGAACAACCTCCAGGTTTTGAAAATCATGAACTACCCAACTATGTTTTTAAACTTAAAAAGACTTTATATGGCTTAAAGCAAGCTCCTAGAGCTTGGTATGAAAGGTTGAGTAAGTTTCTTTCAGAAAATAGTTTTTCAAGAGGAAAAGTTGATACTACCCTTTTCATCAAAAATAAAAAGCATGACATTCATCTTGTGCAAGTATATGTGGATGATATTATTTTTTGGACTACTAATGAATCCCTTTGCAAAGAATTTACTAAGACAATGCAGAACGAATTTGAAATGTCGATGATGGGAGAGCTGAATTTCTTCCTCGGACTTCAAATTAAACAAACAAATGAGGGGACATTCATAAGTTAAACCAAATACTGCAAGGAATTGCTCAAAAGATTCGAAATGGACAATGCTAAACACATGGCCACTCCGATGGGCACTTCTTACTATTTGGACAAAGATGAAAAAGGTAAATCAGTAGAAATAACGAAATACAGAGGTATGATTAGATCTCTCCTTTATCTTACTGCTAGTAGGCCAGATATTATGTTTAGTGTATGCATGTGTGCTAGATATCAGGCAAATCTTAAGGAATCTCACTTAAGTGCTGTTAAACAAATAATGAAATATCTAGTAGGCACTTCACAAATGGGCTTGTGGTACCCTAAGGGTACCTCATGTAGCCTAATAGGCTATTCTGACTCTGATTTTGTTGGGTGCAAATTGGATAGAAAGAGTACTAGTGGAATATGCCACTTACTTCATAGTTCTTTAGTTTCTTGGCATAGCAAGAAACAAAATAGTGTTGCTTTGTCTACTGCTGAGGCTGATTATGTTGCAGCCGGGAGTTATTGTACTCAAATCCTATGGATGAAGCAACAACTTTTAGACTACGATCTATAGCTTGATCACATCCTGATAAGATGTGATAACACTAGTGCAATAAATATCTCTAAGAATCTCATTCTATATTCTAGAACAAAGTATATAGAAATAAGACATCACTTTATCAGAGATCATGAACAAAAAGGGGATTACATTCTTGAGTTTATTGAAACATTTAAGCAACTTACTGATATCTTCACTAAACCCTTAACAAAAGAAGCATTCTTTATATTCGAGGAGAATTGGGTATAATTGATCAATCCAATATATAAGTATTTGAATTTATTGCTTAAATATTACTTTCTTCTCTCTTATATCTTTACTGACTTAAGCTTCGGAGATATCCCAAATCTTGTTTTGCAGGTATTTTATACTTGGGTAAGTTAATTCTCTTTTAAATCACATTTTAAACGTATGCTTTACTGTGCCTTTTAATAATTTTATTCGAATAAAACTAAGTTTATTCGAATAAACTGACTTCTATGTCAGTTCAGTTTTTGCTGCTATATTTGTCTATTCGAATAAATTTCAGCTTATTCGAATAAGCAGAAGCTTGTTTCATCAGTCTTATTTGACTGATCTCTGTCTATTCGAATAAATCCTTTCTTTATTCTAATAACCAGAGCCTCAGTTTATTAATCTTAACCTTTGATCTCTGTCTATTCGAATAAACCTCAGGCTATTCGAATAAACCAGAGACTTGGTTTATCAGTCTTGACTGATTACTTTCTGTCTATTCGAATAACCCCTAGGTTATTTGAATAAAACCTGTTAAAATGCCAAAACGCTTGGCTTTCCCAGTTAATTTATTCCAATAGAAACTCCCTCTATTCAAATAAACCCTAGCAGAAATCCTCGTTCAACGCCTGTCCTTTCAGTTTCTACGCAAGGTTTATTCGAATAAACCTCTGTTTATTCAAATAAACACGAGCCTCTCTTTAAATAGCCCCTGCGGCCCAACCGTTTCACTCCCTGTTTTCTCTTCTGCTCTTCACCTTCTCTGCCCATGCCTCCATCGTTTCTTTCTCTCATACTCTCCTCTGCCATCTCCTTGACATCTCTCTCTCTTCCACACCTCCAATCACCATGGCCTCCTCCTCCAGCAAGCGCCCACGCACGAAGACTACTCCATGCAACAATCCACTTGACTTGAGAAGGCTCTCCTCCAATGAAGAGCACCGTGGCCGCTTCATTACGTATTTTTGGGAGCGTAACCTTGTCCAGCCCAAATACCTTGACCTCTCATTCTTTCAGCAACACAGAGGCTTCGACTTTCTGACCCTATTGCAAAATCAGGGGGTTCTACAGCTCTGTTCTCACCGGACCACTCTCTACCCAGCTCTGGTGAAGATACTTTTCTGTAATCTGGCATTTGATGGCCAGAACCTCCTCTCCGAAGTCTGCGATCAAAACATTGTGATCACTCCGCAAGACTGGCAGACTCTGTTTAGGTTACAGTTCACCGGCATACTCGTTGAAGATGATGACAACCCCTTTCTTGAGGAGTTCAACAAGTTTTAGGCGATTGAAGACCTGCTGAAACCTGGTCTAGCTTTGCCTGACAAGGGTCTCAAGGGTGGCATACTGAAGAGCCAAGATAGGCTTCTGCATTACGCCTTTACTCACATTCTGGCTCCCCGCGGTGGGAATTACGCCTACCTCAGTGAAGATGACATCTTCATGCTTTGGATTCTGAAGAATGGTCATCAGATCAACTGGCCTGTATTTATCATGAAACACATGATGAGAGCCAAGGGAAAGGAAAAATCTGACTTACCTTATGGTATTCTCGTCACTACCTTGCTCAACAAGTATCCTCAGGTCTTGGAGACTGAGCGAGCCATCGCCTTATCTCATCATAACATCTTTGGTTCCTTCACTCTACGCAAAATGAAGATGATTGAGACTGATGAAGGCTGGGTGTACCCAGATGAGGTTGCTGAGGATGAGTTAGACTCTGCTGACGCCCCTGCTGCACCTGCTGTCCCTGCTGATGCACCTGTTGTTGCTTTTGCTTCAGTTACCTCAGAGCAGATCATGGCCACCTTGCATGATAACCGAGCATATATGGAACATATTTTCTCTATTCTTTTTAATAGAATAGAAGGTGTTGAACGTGAGGTTGTTGCCCTCCGATCTGCTTCACCTGCTCCTGCACCAGCTTCTTCACCACCGCTTCCGGATACTTTCTTTTAGGAGTTGTTTAGATCTTAGGATCCTTGTTTTTGCTTGTGCTTTATCTGTTTCTGGCCTCTGTATCTGCCTCACTTTTTGATTAATGAATAAATGAAGTTTTGGTCTATTTTCTGCATATGTTTAATAGTTATTTATTTTCTGTTTATGGGACTTACCCCTCTTTTTGCTCATGACAAAAGGGGGAGAAATATTTGAGTTTAATAGAAAAGACAAATATTTGAATTGAGAAAAGATAGGTAAAACTTAAAATGAGATTGGATTCAAATTGAAAGGGGGAGCTGCGTACATATCTGATATCCATTATAATAGGGAAGTAAGTTTTTATACCTCTTTATGAATTCCAATTATATGTACTAATTCTTTTCTCATTGATAGTTTGTCATCATCAAAAAGGGGGAGAATGTGTTTGGATATATGCCTTTGAAGACTTGTTTTGATGATAACAAACGTGAAGACTAAATGAAGATGATGGAAAGACCAAGTCTAAGACCTTATAAGAATAGCATTAGGACTTAGAGTCTTTTTTGTACGGAACTTACTTTAATATCTCTTTGTTTTGAAATAAAAATAAAATTGGCCTTTTGAAATGAATTATCTCAAAACTGCATTTTAATAAATTTATTCGAATAATGTTCATGCTATTCGAATAAAACCTTTCAGCATTTCCTGTTTCCTAAACTACTATTCGAATAACCACTTAAGTTATTCGAATAATGCCTTTTTAATCTTGCTGAAAGATTCTGTTTTCTAAAATGGCTATTCGAATAATACATTCCCTATTCGAATAAAAGGGTGTCCAGAACTGTTTTACTTAAATGAGTTATTCGAATAACTCAATCATTATTCGAATAAGTCTTGGTTTTTCAAAACTCTGTTTTTAAAGAGTTATTCGAATAAACTTCTTGTTATTCGAATAACCCATAACAGTTTGCTTTTCACGATGGTTTCATGAACAGTGTTATTCGAATAGCATTTTCACTTATTCGAATAAACATGTCTTTTACGAACACTGATATGGAAATAAGTTTTGAAATTTATGAGTTTTAAATACACCCAACGGCCATTTCTTTGAATTTTCTCTATAAATAGGAGCCTTGGGTTACGTCTAAAATTGCCTAATACTCTGAACTATTTTTTACTTGCTCTAACTTGTGAAATTATTTTCTTCGCTCTATTTTCAATTAAAACTTTGAGATATTTTTGTGAGAGCTCCATTAGCACTTCAATTTGTATAATTTGCTCTGAGTGAGAGTTTCTCTTCATCTACTTTCTACTATTCTGTATCGAGGGTGAGGTATCCCTCAAGGTTTGTATAAGGGTGAGGTATCCCTACAAGCTGAGGCTTTAGCACAAAAGTAGAGTTTTCCTATGTGTGAAAAACACTCTTTTGTGTAACGGTTGCAAGCACCTATTGAAGCTTGTATACATAGTGAAAAATCTCGGCTTTTGTTTCGAGGACTGGACATAGACCACAAGTGGGTTAGTGGTCGAATTAGGATAAATACTGTGCCTACTTCTCTCTTCTTAATATCTTTATTTTATGTAATTTTATTTTATTACACATTTATTTTCCGCTATTCTTAAAGTTTATTTTCTTCATCTTATTCCTTTTGTGCATTTATTTAATAAGTTTCAATATTTGTATTTTAATTAAAAGAGTTTTTGCAAAAAAGTTTTATACTCAATTCACCCCCTCTCTTGAATACTGGAAACCACTTGGTAACAATACAAGCAAGACAAGGGGTAGCTTCCTCTAAAGAGGTCAATGTGGTTGGACGCTTTGTACTCAAGGTACCACCGCTCAACAAAGCCTCGGCGCTAAGGAAAGTAATAATGACCGTCAAGAAACCAACACCATTTGTTTATAATAATACTCACACAGTGCCATGGAGTTATAAAAATAGGGTATAGATAAAGGGAGTCAGAGAAAGGACTTTGAAGGCCCGAGTTGCAGAAGTACATCAGGAGGAAGAGTCAGTGACTAATGTAGTCGGGGTAGGAGGAATTATAAAGAGTGGGCGATGCTATAGCCCAGGAGAAGTGGAAAAGGGGAAAATTGTTAAAGAATGGAGTAGGGAAAAAACATCAAAAGAATAGGAGAAAGGGAAGAAAGAGGAGGAAGAGTTCTTGAAGATAATGAAGCAAAGTGAATATGACGTGGTGGAATAGTTGAAGAAGACTCCAGCCAGAATATCTCTATTGTCACTCGTCTTGACATTTGAGATGCATCGGAAGGCATTACTGAGAATTCTGAACGAGGCCTATGTTAAGCCCGATCTTACCCCCGAAAGTGTCGTCAACATGGTGGACCCAATGAAACGCATCAACATGATCACATTTATTGATGAAGAGATGATCTCTCAGTCTGAGAAAAATCCACTAGCGTTACACATAACTGTCAAATACAAAAGGTATATAGTTGTAAAGGTTTTGATTGACAGGGGGTCTGCATTGAACATCCTACCTATATCGACTTTAACCTTATTATCAATAAGTGATGATGAATTGTCACATCGAGAAATAGTGGTGCGAGTCTTTGATGGAAATATGAGAGGTATTTTGGGAGAGATGATGTTGTCGTCAGAGATTGGTCCAAGTATTTTTCAAGTACTGTTCTAAGTCATGGATATTGAGCCTGGCTATATCATGCTACTGGGGAGACTGTGGATCTATATTGTTAGTGTTGTTCCTTCCACCTTGCATCAGAGTGTTAAATACATTGAAAATGGGTCAGTCATTACCATACACGAAGAGGAAGAGATTATGTTATCAAAACTAATTTTAGTGCCATATGTGGAGAGTGTAGATAAAGATGAGGAGAATTTGTGGCATAGTCTTGAAATAGTTGAGACTGGATTTGGTAAGGATGAATCTCAGATGCAAAGTGTGGATCAGGTGGTGGCCTGAATTATGGCAAGTAATGGATACGAAGAAGGAAAAGGCTTAGGCTCACAATTACAATGTACTCGGTCGCCAGTGTCATTCCCGAAAAAGTTGGACAAGTTTGGATTAGGGTACAAAGCATATCTAGAGGAAAGAATAAGGAGCATGACTCTTGGAAAAAGGAATGATAAGGGCAAGATGAAGCATACTCCCTACCTGAGGGAAACATTCCTAGCACTAGCCGAGATAATCATGTCTAAAGATGTCATTCACCCCCAATGTCATCCCACTATTAATGCATTGCATGAAAAAGGCCCAAAAGAGAGCAAGGTAATCCATCCTTTTACTGATGAGGAGCCACTGAAGAACTGGCAGTCTGAACCAATGATTGATGTGATTGTTTCCAAGTAATTATCTAGTCATATTGTACTAAGCAGATATTTAAGACTAGCTATGTTTTGAGCTTATGATTTATGTTATTTGAGATATTAATTAAATGAATTTGCATGATTATTTAGCATTCTTCCTCGTTGCACCTTTGATTTATCCTTTTGCATTAATCAGTTTTTTTTTTACATTTCTGTATAATATCTTATTCTTCCTTTGTCATTCCTATTCTATTTTGCCTTTTCAACTCCACACAAATTACTTTCCAAGGATTTGAGTCTTGTAGAAAGTTTGCCTCATGAAAGGGACTTCAGAAACTTATTAATTGATTCCCCTACAATGTTTGATGAAGAAGACCCTAGATCTGATGAAGAGGGAGAAGTTGTTGAAAATTTTACAAAATTACTGGAGTATTCAGAGAAAAGATTTGACTTGAATGGCGAGGAAGCAGAGGTGATTAACATGGGGACAGAGGAAGAGAAAAAGAAGTTGAAAATGGTGAAAAATCCCAAGTGTGAAGAAATGATTGCACTATTTAAATAGTATATGAATGTCTTTGCTTGGTCTTATCAGGATATGCCTGGATTAGATCCGGAGATAGCATCACATAAGATCCCACTATATCCAAATGTTGAGGCAAAGAAGCAGAAGTTAGGGAGGATGCATCCTGATATGTCTCTGAAGATCAAGGAAGAGGTAACTAAGTAACTAGAAGCAGGATTTGTAGAAGTGTCAAGACACCCATAGTAGGTAGTCAACATTGTGCCTGTGTCTAAGAAGGATGGAAAAGTCAGAATGTGTGTGGACTACAGGGATCTGAGTAAGGCTAGTCCGAAGGATGATTTCCCACTCCCTCATATTGATGTTCTGGTTGAAAACACTGCTAGGAATCACATGTTTTCGTTTATGGATGGATACTCAGAGTACAATCAAATTCCCATGGATGTCAATAACAAGGTAAAAACCATTTTCATTACTCATTGGGGAACGTTTTGCTACACAATGATGTTGTTTGGATTAAGGAATGCTGAGGCTACTTACCAACGCGCTATGGTTGCACTGTTTCATAACATGATGCACAGGGAGATTGAGGTGTATGTGGATGATATAGTTGCCAAGTTTAGAGAAGGGGAAAGTCATGTGGCAGTTTTGCATAAGTTGTTTGAAAGACTCAGAAAGTACAAGCTGAGGTTTAATCCTGCTAAATGTGTTTTTGGAGCATCTACTGGAAAACTACTCAGGTTCATCGTTAGTGGAGAAGGAATAAAGGTGGATCTGGATAAGGTAAAAGCAATACAGGAGATGTCTGCTCCTAAGACAGATCGTGAAGTGAGAAGTTTTCTCGGAAGACTTAACTACATTGCTAGATTCATTTCCAACTTGACCAGTACTTATGAGCCTATATTTAAGCTATTGAAGAAGCATCAGTCGGGTGAATGGGATGAGGAATGTCAAGGACCTTTTGACAAGATAAAGACTTATTTAATGAGTCCTATTATTTTAGTACCACCTACATTGAGTCCTCATTTGATGTTGTACCTAACCATACTTCCAACCTCAATAGGAGCAATGCTGGGGTAGCATGATGAATCAGGAAAGAAAGAGCATGCAATTTATTATCTAAGTAAGAAGTTTAATGACTGTGAAGCCTGTTACATGGCTATTGAGAAGACTTATTGTGCTTTAGTATGGACTTCAAAGCGGTTAAGGCAATACATGTTGTATTACACCACTTGGTTGATCTCCCAAATAAACCCTTTGAAGTACATATTTGAAAGTCCTTATGTTTCATTAAGGATTTCAAAATGGCAGGTGATGTCATCAGAATTCAACATCAAGTACATGACTTAGAAATTCACCAAAGAAAGTGCAATTGCTAATCATTTAGTTGAAAACCCTCTTAAGAGTGGACAACTAATAACATCTGAGTTTCCTGATGGAGAAATATTGACAGTGGAAGGAGAAGAAGAAGCTGAGGATAAGCTTGTTTGGAAAATGTATTTTGATGGAGCAGCCAACATACATGGTAGTGGCATAGGAGTCGTGGTTGTTTCACCAACTGGAAAGCAATACCCAGTCACTATCAAGCTAGATTTTGAATGCACTAATAATGTTACAGAATATGAGGCCTATGCTAGTGGTTTACAAGTTGTAGTTGACTTGGGGATCAAACAGCTAAAGGTATTTAGAGATTCAGCACTCATCATTTATCAGGTGAACGGTGAATGGTAAGCCAAAGACTCAAAGCTGGTGTCTTATCAAAAGTATTTGACCCAGTTGATTGAGAAGTTTGAGGAAGTGACCTTCTCCCATTTGACTCGAGACAAGAATCAGTTTGAAGATGTCTTGGCCACTTTAGCTGTAATGACCAAGTTGGATATTCACAATAATGTCTAACCCATCCAAGTGAAGACATGCAGTGAGCCTGCGTATTGTGCCAATGTGGAAGTTGAACTAGATGGCAAACCTTGGTATCATAATATCAAGCAGTACATTAAGTATAGAGAATACCCAACTAGGGCAAATGAGGTGAATAAGAAGACTATCCATTGGTTGGTAATGGCCTTTTTCTTGAATGAAAAAGTTTTGTACAAGAGAAGCCATGATGACACTTTGCTTAGATGTGTGGATGCTCGTGAAGCTCACATAATCATGATTGAAGTCCATGAAAGAATCTGTGGAACTCATGTTAATGGTTATATGATGGGATGAAAAATTCTAAGGAGTGGTTATTATTAGTCCAGCATGGAAACAGACTGCATAGAATATGTATGAAAGTGTCATAAATGCCAGATATATGCAGATCGAGTCAATGCATCTCCATTTCCCTTGAATAATTTGGTATCTCCATGGCCTTTCTCGATGTGGGGAATAGACATCATCGGACCCATTAATCCCAAAGCTTACAATGGTCATCACTTTATTTTGGTGGCGATTGATTATTTCACTAAGTGGATAGAAGCTTCTTCGTATGCTAATATCACTCAAAAAGTGTTTTTGAAATTCCTCAAAAGGGATATTATCTGCAAATATGGAATTCCAGAAAGGATAATCATAGATAATGCTACCAATCTCAATGGTACTAAGATTCAAAAGTTTTGTGAAAGTAACCAAGCATCATAATTCAGTTTCTTACAGGCACCAGATGAATGGTGCAGTTGAAGCAGTAAATAAGAATGTCAAGAAAATTATTGTCAAGATGGTAGTAAATTACAAAGATTAGCATGAAATGTTACCTTATGCTTTGCACGCGTATCATACCAATATGTGATCGAACATTGGGGCAACGCCTTTTTCTTTGGTGTATGGGATGGAGGTAGTCTCTCCCATAGAAATTGAGATTCCTTCTCTAAAGATTTTGATGGAAGCAGAGTTGGAAGAATCCGAATGGGTGAAAACTCGATATGAGCAGTTGAATATGATAGAAGAGAAAAAAATGATAGATATCTATCATGGACAATTATATCAAAGCAGGATGGCCAGAGCCTTTAACAAGAAAGTTCATCCCAAAGAATTTTGTTCAGGAGATTTGCTTTTGAAGAAGATTCTCCCTAATCAAGAGGATGCCAGAAAGAAATGGGCTCTGAGTTATGAAGGCCCGTACATAGTCAAGCAAACATTTTTAGGAGGAACATTAATTTTGCAGAATATGGATGGAGAAGAATTGCCAAGGCCTGTAAACACTGATGTTGTCAAGAGATTCTATGCCTAAAGGAAAAAGAGAGAGAAAGAGAAAAGAAAAAAAGCTCATTAGGTTGAAAACCCGAAAAGGCGACCTAAGCAAAAGTTAGAGCAATTTAAAAGAAAATAATAAGAAAATAGGAGAAAATGAGGAAAATGGCCCATTAGGTTGAAAACCCAAAAAGGCGGTCTAAGCAAAAGTTAAGGCAAACAAATAGGCAAAATCTCAAAGAAAGTCGGCCTGAAACTCTTTGAAGGGTTCACCAAACTAGGGCATTTTTTATTTGCATTTGATTAGTTACACTGGGATAATTTTTGTTCACCTTCAATTAGTCAAACTGGGGCAAATTTTCTAGAGGATTGAAGGAGAAGATGTGTTGAATGAAGTAGCAACAGAGGCGGTAGTTGAATTATCAAGCCGTTATAGGGAATCAATTGAATGAAGAACAAAGAACCAATACTGGGGCAAATTTTTCTTATCCTTTACAACTTTATTTTGTTTCTAGGCTTTTATCTTTCAAGCATGTGTCTTACTAAAAGTTCATATACGATCAGATTACCAAAGTAATAAAAGGAAGTTTGTTCTTTTAACGAATTTCTATCCATTCATGAATGCATGTTTACTCATCAAGTTATGTCTCAAATAAGATAAATCTAAGATCAACAATTGGATTTGACAATTCTGCTGCAATCCTTCAATGATTAATTTGGACTAAAAGATCTCAATAGCTCAAAGTGCAGATTGCAATGCAGTATTTGCTTGGGTAAAAAAAAAGATAAAGAAATAAAGAAAGGAAATGAACAAGTCAAGAGGACTCCAAGGCAACCAAAGGGTTTGATAAAGAAAAACACGTAAACAAAGGGTTTGATTGGTCAGAGCTTTCTAGAGTCGTCGTTGGTTCAAATGACTTTTAATAAATAAATGAAAAAATGAAAAGAAAGTGTAAGATAAAGAAAAAGAGAGAGAGAGAGAAAGAAAAAAAGAGAGAAAAAAAAGATTTTCATGTTTTACTACTTTTTAATTTTCTGTCAATTCTTTTGAGTGCATCGGCTCTTTGCTTTAAATTTTTTTGCGTGCATCGGTTTTATGCATTTAAATTTCTATCATTTATTTTTGAGCGCATCAGCTCCATACATTTTAAATTCCTATTTTTTTCTTTTAAGCGCATTGACTCCTGTCATTTAAATTTCTGTCATTTATTTTTTAGCGCATCAGCTCTTGCCAATTTAATTTCTATCATTTACCTTTTGATTGCATCGGCTCCATGCATTTTAAATTCTTGTCATTTACTTTTGAGTGCATCAGCTCCATGCATTTTAATTTCCTATCATTTATTTTTAGCGCATCGACTCCATGCATTTTCATTTTTGAGCGCATCGTCTCCTATCATTTTAATTTCTTGTCATTTACTTTTGAGCGCATCGGTTCCATGCATTTTAATTTCTTATCATTTATTTTTGAGCGCATCGGTTCTATGCATTTTAAATTCCTGTCATTTATCTTTGAGTGCATTGGCTCCATACATTTTAATTTTTTGTCATTTATTTTGAGCGCATCAGCTCTATGCATTTTAATTTCTAAGCGCATCAGCTCCATGCATTTTTAATTTCTGTCATTTACCTTTTGAGCGCATCGGTTCTATGCATTTTAAATTCCTATCACTTACTTTTGAGCGCATTGGCCCATGCATTTTAAATTCTTGTCTTTTCTTTTGAGCACATTGACTCCTGTCATTTAAATTTTTGTCATTTATTTTTGAGTGCATCGGCTCCTGTCATTTTAATTTCTTGTCATTTACTTTTGAGCGCATCAACTCCATGCATTTTAATTTCCTATCATTTATTTTAAGCGCATCGACTCTATGCATTTTAATTTCTGAGCACATCGGCTCCATGCATTTTTAATTTCTGTCATTTACCTTTTGAACGCATCGGCTATATGCATTTTAAATTTTTGTCATTTACTTTTGAGCGCATAGACTCCATGCATTTTAAATTCCTGTCTTTTCTTTTGAGCGCATTAGCTCTTCTGATTTTATTGTTCTTGCATTCATTTTGTATTTTATCATCTTATGCATTGCCTGACAAAATTGAACTTCATGTTTTTATTCATTTCTTACTATGATAATATGAAAAACCACACTTTTCCTTTTATCTAGTAAGAAACAAGTAAAGATGAACAACTGTAAACACTCAATTTTGACTGGGCTCCAAAAAAATTAATTAAAAAAAATTCAGTTAATTCAAGTCTACATTGTTAGTCCTTTTTTTTTAACCGAAACACATAGGCCCACCTTAGCCTAAAAAAAAGAAAATAAAGAAAAAAAGTTAACGTAAACACTTGTTGCTTGGTTGTTTTCCTTCTTGGGTGAAAATCAGCCGTTCTTTCTCTTAGCTTTTGTTTTTTTCCTATTTTTGGCCATGCACTGCAGCACACAGAATAAACCACCAAGGGAACAATGTTGCTTTGCTCTGCACTCACTTTCTCTACTTTTCCACCTGCACTGTTGCACACACACACCCCCCACTCAGTTAGCTCACATTTTCACTCCAATACACTCACATTTTCATCTTCCATGTACAAAAAAAAAACTAACACTATAGCATCAGGGGATTCTTTCATTCTTCCCCCCCACTTTCATTTTCTTTTTTATCACCACCTTTAACATTCATCTTCATCCTCTCACTACTCCACCCCCTTCTTCTCTACCACCATCACCATCTTCACCCTCACCAACACACAACCACTCTTCCATAACCATCTCACCACCTTCAACCTTCACCTTCAACCACCATCAACCCATAATCACCTCCCTTCACCACCTCACCTTCACCAACACCCTCATCAAAAGGCCAAATCACCGTGACTCCCCTCACCAACTCACCTTTAACACCATCAACCCATAACCACCATCACACAACCATCTTCATCCATCACCACCATCAACCCATAACCACCTTCATCTTCAACCTACACCACTCATCCCCATTTTCACCAAACCGTGAGACCACCACGTCACCCCAACGTCCACTTGGACCACTTCCTTTCAACACCACGAATAGCAGCCACAACCACCATCACCCAAACTCACTCAGCAGTAGCGCTGCTCGCACCCCGTTCACACCACGGTCTAGCTCCCCACCCTGGAACAGCCACACAAACGGCAGTCGTAAGCCGCATCGCAAACCACCGGGGATCTGCACCTCTCCACTCCTTCCAACCGAGTCCGACTCGGATTCCATGAACCTGGCACCGCCACTCCACGAGCTCGACCGCGTCGTGCCCCCGTCTTCCACCTTTGACCCAGCCCGGCACCGCCACTCCAAGACCATAACACTCCACGGAAACCCATCCAACCGAGTCCAACTCCGAACCTAGCTACGTTTCGCGAGCCATCCGCATCAGTCGGGCTGCCGCCGTTTGCATAGCACCATGTGCACCCGGTTGCGCCGTCCTCCACACCATTCGCGAACTACACCACTGAACCGGGTAACTCGCAGCGTCCGATCGTGCCGACAGCACCGCCACCCAGCCGTCCAGCTGGACCAGCTCCGGCTCAACCCACGCCGTCGTCGAGCCCTCCTCTGCCACCGCCAGTGAGGTGCGCAGTCCCAGTTCTCTTCATCAGGGCTCTGCTCCCTTTTGATTATTTGTTTATTTAGTTTGAAAGTATTTTGTTATTTCGTTTTCCCGCTGCTATGAGGTTAAAGTCGTTTGGGCTATTTACTTTTTTTTTCTTGTTGTTTATATTGCTAAAGTAAAAAGTTAAAAAAAAAAGAGAAAAAAAGTGACAAAGAAATTGGGCTGCTATTTCTTTTTATATTTTGGGCCACCTTTTTATATTTTGGGCCAACCTTATTTTTTTTTTCATGTGTTGTTTGTGCCAAAGATACTAACTTTTCTAAAGAAAAAAAAAGGTTTTAAAAATTGTAATTGGGTCTTTTAAGGTGAAACAAAAAAATCTGAAAATATATAAAAAAAGATAGAAAATACAAAAATGGTAAAAAAAATGAAAATGGAATAAAAAAACTTCGAGCTTAATTGTCAGTGTTATTTAAGATTAGTTCTTATTTTATAGTGTTTATTTAATTTAATGGTATATTTTATGTTGTATCTTGTTATTAATAGGCTCCAAAACAGAAAAGAAAAATGAAGAAAATTTAAAAATAAAAAAATGTTAAAAGATAAAAAAAAATTGTTTTGTGTTGTTGTGTTTAATTTGATTTTTATTTTATTTTTATTGTATTTATCTGGCTCATGGTATAATAATGTGTTGTTTGGTTACTTGTTGGTCATTGTGCATGCCTTTAAAAATATATTTCAATCAATACAATGACCAATGATGATGATTAAATAGCAAATGTTATCTTCATTGTCGTTTGGATCATAAGGATTTATTGAGTAGTCTGGTGCTAACTTGAATCTTGTGCAAGAATGAATTTGTTTTCAAATAAAATCTCTTTTCAAAAATCTTTTTCTTGATTAAAATCAATCAATCCATACTTATTTTCTGAAGAACTACTTGATTTTGAGTTCCCCATTGCACGGAGATACGTAAGAGCAGAATCTTTATTCTGTTAACCCAAAAATTAAATTTTCACAATTTGATTGTTTCTTTTATTTCTTTCATTTTAAAAAAAAAAACAAATAATAAATAAAAAAGATAAAAAAAATAAAAAATATTTACATTACCTTTTTTTATAGAAGGAGTAAAATAAATATATTTGAGATTATCAAGTTTTTGTACAACTGACTTAAGGTACCGTCTCATGGCGAGTGTATTAGGGGTGCTGTGGGATTAAGTTTCCACCATTCCTTATCCATAACCGACTCCCGATTCCGATCTAGTTTTCAAATACCATTTTCAAAGAAATGTTTTCTAATTTTTTCCTAATGTAAATAAAATTGGTGGCGACTCTATTTTTCATTTTTAAAATCTCGATGAGTTGCTTTTTATCCGCGATCCCGATCGCGACATTGACATGACCTATAAATAGGAAGCATATAATTGGTCCAACAATAATGTCTTTATTAAAGACAGAACCTGTTATCATCATTCTTATTCAATCATGTATACAAACTCGTAAAACAGGTAAGACAAAAACATATCATTCATGAGGTCAGAGTGTCAAAGTACGTAAAACATTAACATTAATATAATTTACAATAATGCTACTTGACAACAATGTCCATACTTTGAATATGTCCACTAAATGTTTTGGACGGTAACCCTTTTGTCAAAGGGTCAATAATTATAAAGTATGTGGTAATATTCTCTATTGACATTCTAAGTTTCTGAATTTCTTCTTGGAAAAAGATAATTATACACCCCTTTTAGGGGTGTAAGTACTATTGACACCCTTTTTAAAGGTGTCAGATTTAGTGAGAGAAAGTAATATGAAAAAGTAAGTATGATAAATGGTATTGAGAAGAGTGTGAAAAGAGGTGTATACACTGTTAATAGTAAGAATATCAAAACTGTTTCTTCTTTAGCGGTAAAATATTTCAATTTTATATGTTTAACATGTTTAAAGTACTTATAATTTTTAGAAAAGAAAATAGTTGTTGAATTATCACAATAAAACTTCAACAGCATAGCAATATTGTCGACTATTCCAAGTCCTGAAATAGAAGTTCCACAACCACTTAGCCTGAACCATGGCCTCAAAGCAGGCCACAAATTCAGCTTCCATGGTGGATGCAGCAATGACTGATTGCTTCACACTTTTCCATGATATCTCTCCTCCGGCTAGAAGATACAAATAGCCAAATGTAGACTTTCTTGTATCTACACAATTGGCAAAATTTGAATCTGAATATCCAACTATCTCAAGATGATCGAATCTTCTATAAGTAAGCATGTGATCCTTCGTTCCTTGTAAGTATCTTAAGACTTTCTTTGCAACTTTTCAAATCTTTCTAAAACTTTATTGATATATGCTTTCTGAGACAACTAACAATCCTTGTGATCTGTCACAAAATGTTACTATTCCAATTACATAGCTTGCATTTCCCATATCTTTCATCTCAAAGTTATTAGAAAGAAATTTCTTAGTTTCACTTAATAGACTAAGATCATTAGTTGCAAGTAATATGTTATCAACATACAGAATCAGAAAGATAAACTTATTCCCACTTACCTTCAGATATATACATCGATTAACAATATTTTCCTTAAATCCGAAAGATATAATAGTATCATTGAACTTGAGATACCATTGCCAAGAAACTTGCTTAAGTCTGTATATTGATTTCTTAAGTTTACACATCATGTGTTCTTTACCCTCAACTGAAAACTCCATTGCTTTATTGATTACACCCAAAGGATAACGCGATAATTGTAGCACAGTTTTAGGGTATCGATTTCACAAAAAAACAAATTAAAAGAATAATTAAAGAAATAAAGAAACTAAAGAAAAATATCAAATGATTAAAAATAAATAAATATTAATTTAATGCAAAATTAAGTAAAGTAAAGTAAAACAAATTGGGTTTTATACTAGCTCTAAGATGATTAAGGTTGAGAATATACCAAAATTAATTTTAACATTAACTATATTAAATTATTTTACTTACATAATTTAACTCATGAACATCTAGAAGAAACATGTGTTCATGAGAAATATATCAATGAAGTATTAAAAATAACAATCACATATATAATAAAAAAATTTAATTAATAATAATTATCAAACCATCAAATATATATTTAAAAAGAAACTACAATTGATATACAATAACTACTACTAATATTCAGATAACATAAATAAATTATCAAGTATAAAAAATATATGACTAAATTCATCTTAAAATTTATTCATATAATTTAATAAAAAAATAAAATTAAAAAATATTAAATCTTAAAATTAAATAAAAATAATTTAATATAATAATATTAAAATAATCAAAATTTAATATTTTTAATAAAACTAAAACACAATAAAATCATCTAACTAAAATTCTCATCATAATGAAACAAAAATCGCTAGCGCTTCTCCCTCACACACGGCGGACAACACCTCTTTCACCGTTTTCTCTCACCTCTGGCGTGCCTTTTTATCTCCTTCTGTAGCTTTGCTTTTAAAGAGCAAATATATTAACTACCCACGTTCGAAGGGCAATTAAGGAATAAAGTATTTTAATTCCTTTCCAATATTTGCAACCATCACGTCATCTCCTTGTCTTCAACTCTCCAATCTGAATATTTTCTTCTTGGCCGCGTGCAACCTTTCAATTCTGTTTTTTTTAATTACTTTTTATTTGGACTTTAAATCTTTCTATGAATTTGATTGGACATTGATTTACTCTTTCTAAATTTTAAAATTAAATATAAAAATTTATTTTAAAATATTTTAAAGTAAATAAAACTTTAATTTAAAAATACACATTAATTTTAATAATTTTTATTCACATTTTAATATTTTAGTCTAATAATAAAATATTTAAAAAATATTTTTGTATACTTATTATACTCACACCTTATTTATTGCTAGTTCTTAATAATTTTTATGTAAAAGAAATTAAAGAGACTAAAAAAAAATAAAATAATCCATTAATTCACATTTTTCAAATTCATATAATAAAATAATTTTAAGAATTCAATGACTATATTATAACCAATCCACCTATAGCAAACCACAAAGTATGTTTGTTCTAAACTATATTAATCTAACCAAAAGTTCTGACATATGCAACATCAAGAACATCTCAAGCAAAAAATTCAATTCCATAACTCACGGGATATAAAAGTATTTTATGTGAAGATTCTCTCTATAAAGTTGATAATGGGTGTACACACACTCATGAAAATTAGGCAATTATGTATAAGTAACAAACAAACATTGATTTTATGATAAGAACACTAACAAATGAAACTTTTACCACTATTTCCAAAAGCTTACTCAAGATTAGAATAGTTAATACAAAAGGTTGTAACGTGGCTTGGGTTTGAGACTATAAAAAAATGAAAAAAGATTCAAAAAGACTTCCAAGTACATACAAAGGGAATCTTATTAAATATCTCAGCAGATTACACTTCTCACTTGATGTGCTATGCAATTTTTCATATCATCGAATAATAATGATTGTCTTTCTTCTTCCACTTTGTTCTTTTTTGAACTATTTGATGAACAAACACATGCTATTTTGGTATTTTTGTCATTTCTTCCCAACTTTGACTTTTTTTTTTAGAAACTCAAATGAAAGAAAATACAAATTTCATACTAAGCACATACTTAGAAGTAAAAAGGGTAGGAAAATTAGTGTATAAGCTATACTCCAATATGGAGAAGCATGAATGATGTAGGCATATGAAAAGAAAAGACTTTTTTTTTTACTCAAAGTTGGCTACTAAGGGTCTATGATGAAAATGGTTAGTTTGAAAGGCTTAGAAGTTAAACTTAAGTTGACATTCATCATATCCCAAGTATATCCACCATCTTACCACAAACCATATGACGATGTTCTAAAAAAAATGCCCAATTCAACATATCAATGAATGCTTATCATAATTTACTGCATTTGCAGGTTCTCAATCCTCTCCAAAACTCACATGAATACTTAAGTAAAAGAATTCTCTAGTTACATGTGTCAAACCACCATCTTACCACAAAGCTTGGATGAGTGCATTAGAGGTTCTGTGGATGCTTCATAAAAAATGATTATGATTGGTTTGGTGAATTCACAAAGATAGCTACGAATGAGAATGAGAACACATATGATAAAAATGCACATGTGATGCATTTTTTTAAATAACTGATAAATGAAAATATGCCACAGTATTCTAACAAACATTTTAAATACTAAATTTGCACCACCAACACCCCTAACTTAAAGGAAACATTGTCCTCAATGTTTAAAATTAAATCCAAACTTAAAATAATCACCAAAATGCATCAAAAGAAATTATTGCGACAAAATAAACAGAGCAATAGGGAGGAGTCACATACCTGAAATGTTGATGGATTAAAAAGAGAAGACGAGAAAAGGATAACTATACCTTGACAATGGTTAGCAATGACAAAAAGAACAAAAGCAAAATAAAGAACAATGAAATAAACAAGCACGAAAAC
This sequence comes from Ormosia semicastrata, assembly GCA_029884595.1. Lineage (NCBI taxonomy): Eukaryota > Viridiplantae > Streptophyta > Magnoliopsida > Fabales > Fabaceae > Ormosia > Ormosia semicastrata. The sequence continues at coordinate 43,883,187 of JAQQTO010000059.1, forward strand.
TTTTTTTTTGGTTTTTTGAATTTTTTAAATTTTTTTGTTGCCAAATACTATTTACATCCCCCATATAAAGGTTCCGAAATCTGGGAGGCACTAAAGTTGACTTAATAAAGACAGAAACAAAATACTAAAAACTTACCTCAGCTTTGGTAGACGAGATCATCTATCAAAGTATCTTCTACATCTAGATCATTTAACTCAAGTTACAGCTTCAACTGCTAACCATTTACCTTCCTCCAAATTAATTTTATGAAAACAAACCAGGGGACGAATACCTTTTATATCAGTAATGCTCCAACCTTTCTCAAGCAACTCTTCAAACTTTTGTTGCCATTTTCGAGTGCATTGATCTTGAGTTTTATCAAAAATAGCACTAATATCAACTACATCAGATGGATCACTGATAGAATCAAACTCAAAATTAACAAGAAAATACATAAGAGGATCAAAATCATGGGTTGCAGAAACTTCGTTATCCATGAGTTAGTCAATCATATATATATGGTGGCCCTCGTCATTATCTTCTGGTTGTTTCGCAATATGAAATATATTCACCTCAAGAGTCATATTTTCGAAAAACAGCTTCATCAGCTCATTCCTGTAATTAATAGGAGCATTAGTAGTGGCAAGAAAAGGTCTACCTAAAATCAAAGGAATTTTAGAAGTAGTTTCAACAACAGAGCTAGTGTCAAGGATTAGGAAATCAACAGGATAATAAAATTTGTCAATTTGAATTAGAACATCCTCTACCACACCCTGAGATACTCTGACTGAATGGTCAGCCAATTGCAATACTGTGAATGCTTATGTCTCTAAGGCATGTTGAAAGGTTTTTGATGATAACAAAAGCAAAAGAGAAGATCAAAGCACAAAAGGAAAAAATCAAGATCAAAGAAAGAAGACAGAAGGTTTAATTAGTTATTTAGACTTAGGACATTCTTGTTAAATGCTCTCAAGATTTCTCAAATGGTTTTCAAATATATGATTTCAAAATAAATAGGAAATTTCAAAGATAAACATGGCTTTCAATAAAACCTAAGTTTCAACTTTAAATCTAACACTCTTAAAAGGATTTATGTTTAAACAAGTACCCTGAGGTGTTGGAAATGACTTACACAAGTTATTGAACTTGAAAAATGTGTTCAAAGGCAAATGTAATCGATTACACAATGTTTGTAATCGATTACACATCAAACGAAAGAATGTAATCGATTACATGAACAATGTAATCGATTACAACAAGAAATCGAGAGCCATGTAATAGATTACAGTATATGTAATCGATTACACAAAGCCCGAAAGGCAAAGAACACGTTCGACAAGAAATGTAATCGATTACACAATATATGTAATCGATTACACAAAACCGAAACTCAAAAACATGTTCGACGAGACATGTAATCGATTACAAGGATATTGTAATCAATTACACTGACAAGTCGAAGTCATGTAATCGATTACATGATCATTGTAATCGATTACAAGCAAAGTCGAAGCCATGTAATCGATTACCTCAAGAATGTAATCGATTACAGAGCTGAAAGTTGAAGAAACGTTGGAACAATAATGTAATCGATTACACGAGATATGTAATCGATTACGCATCTGACAAGGTCAAGCGGCTATATTAAATGCATTAAATGCATGTGACTACCTCAACGGCTACTATTAATTGAGAAACTTATAAATACCCAGATTGGGTCTTTGTTTCTACGGTTGACCTTGAACCAAAAGCTGATCATTATACTTCAAAGCGTGAATCAATTCTTAAAATCATTTCTTGCTCTGTTTTCGACTAAAAGCGTGAAAAATCCTTGAGAGCATATTAGAGCTTCAATTTGTAAACACTTGCTCTAGAGAGCTTCTTCTATTTCAATCTTATACTTTCGATTAGTGAGGGTGAGGTATCCCTCAAGTATTGTAAGGGTGAGGTATCCCTTGGAAAATAGAGGCTCAAGCTTTTGGGTGAGGTATCCCATCTTGTTGAGTGCTCAAGGTTGTAGTGGTTTTCAAGCACCCATTGAAGCTTGAAGATATAGTGGAAAATCTCAAGGTGTTGCTTGGGAATTTGGACGTAGATCACAAGTGGAGTAGTGATTGAACCAGGATAAACGCATTTGTGTTTGTTTCTCTAAACTCTCCTCTGTTCATCTTTGTGCCTTTGTTTCATTGTTTTATTTGGATATTGTCTCCTTGACTATTACGTTCATTAGTAAAAGTGCTTAACTCATCTATTCAATTATCTACGATCATTCAATAGCTTCAACGAAAATTGATTGTCAAATGATTTGCGAAAGATTTGTGAACTTATTTTTAACTACTCAATTCACCCCCCTCTTGAGTATTGAGGCCACTTGGTAACAAGTGGTATCGAAACTAGACTCTTGTATAAAGAGCTTAGCGACTTCAAGAGAAGTGATGGCTTCAAATGGTTTTTCAAATGAAGGTTCTTCTATAAATAGACCTCCTTATTTCAATGGGGATGGCTATGCCTATTGGAAAGAAAGGATGAAAATTTTTATTGAAGCTATTGACTTAGATGTGTGGGGCCTTGATTGAAAATGGTGCTTTTGTCCCTACACAAACTAAGGATGGTGTGACAATTAATACACCTAGAAGTGATTGGATAGATGATGATAAAAAGAAGGTTCAATATAATTTGAAAGCCAAGAACATCATCACCACATCTTTGGGGTATGATGAATTCTTTAGGGTGTCAAATTGTAAGACCGCAAAAGAAATGTGGGATACCCTACAAGTAACTCATGAAGGCACTAATGAGGTAAAAAGATCTCGAATAAACACTCTTACTCATGAATATGAATTGTTTAGAATGAACCAAGGTGAGAGTATTCAAGATATGCAAAGAGATTTACTCATATTGTTAATCATCTCATCTCATTGGGAAAGACATTTCCTAATGAGGATCTTATTAACAAAGTCTTGAGATGTCTAGCGAGGAATTGGCAACCCAAGGTAAGCTGCGATTGCGGAATCAAGAGATTTATCAACCATGTCTCTAGCCACCCTATTCGGAAAACTTCAAGAGCATGGTGGAACTAAGTAGGCTCAATCAAAATGAAGAACATGACAAAAAGAAGAAGGAATTGCACTCAAGGCCACCTCTCCCATACTTGAAGATGATGATGAAGATGGTGAAGAGGATGCTGAAAATATTGAGCTAAGTGAAGAGAATCTTAGTCTCCTTGTAAGAAAATTCGGAAGATTCTTGAAGAAAAAGGGATTTCAAAGAAGACCACCGTTTCCTCAAAAGAAAGCATATCACAAAGGAGAAGGATCCTCCACTCCTCCAAAATGCTATGAATGTGGAAAACCGGGGCACATGAAAATGGAGTGTCCTATATATCTCAAGAAGACGGAGAAGTTTGAGAAAAGACCCTCAAGGAAAAGAAAGGAAGAAGAGCATATATAGCTTGGGAGGACAATGACTTAAGCTCTTGACGATTACGAAAATGAGGAAGCCCATTTTGCCTACATGGCTCAAGGAGAAGAAAGTGGAGAAAGCGACACCGAGGTAACCTCTTCTAACCTAGAACCTCCACCTTCTTATGATGAATTACAAGATGCCTTTCAAGAATTGCATGATGAATCTTTGAGGCTCACAAAAATGATTTTGTCTTCCAATAAAACAATCTCCCTATTGACAAAGAAAGTTTCTGCTTTAACCAAGGAGATAAATGAACTTAAAATTGAAAATGAGACTTTAGGACTCATAGATGCTAATTCATCATGCATGATTTGTTCTCACATGAAAATGCATCCATATCATTACCTTGTCTATCATGCAAAGCTTTTGAAAAAGAAATTGAAGACTTGAACAACACTCTTGCAAAATTCACTTTTGGAAGAGACAACTTGAATGTGTTGTTAGGGAGACAAAAATGTGTTTTCCAAAAAGCGGTTTAGGATTTAATCAAACAACCATCAAAAATCTTATAAGAATTTCTTTGTTTCCTCAAAAACTTCAAGTAGCCCCTTTGTTAAATGTTTTCATTGTGGTAGGAAAGGGCATAGTGCATCCACTTGCAATGTTAGAAAGAACATAAACACCAAGGTTGGAATCAAAGGGTTTGGGTCCCTAAAGGCACCATACCTAATTCTAACACACAAGGACCCAAAACAATTTGGGTACCAAAAGTTAAATCTTGAATGTGTGTTGTAGGTGTGCTTGAAGACCAAGAGCTCAAGTTGGTATCTTGATAGTGGTTGCTCCAAGCACATGACCGGAGATGGCTCCAAGTTCTCCTCCCTTACACACAAGAAACATGGTCATGTCACATATGGTGACAACAACAAAGGAAGATTCTTGGAATTGGCAAAGTTGGTAAGATCCCTTCATCATCTATTGATAATGTCTTACTTGTTGAAGGACTTAAACATAATTTACTTAGTATTAGTCAATTGTGTGATAAAGGAAATAGAGTTATATTTGACTCCTCTTGTTGTATAATTGAGGGAAAGGATGACAAGCAAGTTAAGTTTGTTGGTCATAGGGTCAATAACATATATATGATTAGTCTTGATGACATTTCCTCAAATGATGCTAAATGCTTTATGAGTAGAGAAAATGATTCATGGTTATGGCATAGAAGAATTGCTCACATTCACATGGATCACTTAAACAAATTGGTTTCTAAAGAACTAGTAATTGGTCTTCCAAAGCTCAAATTTGAAAAAGACAAACTTTGTGATGCATGTCAAAAGGAAAACAAGTAAAGGTCTCTCTCAAAGCTAAAAACATAGTTTCAACTTCTAGACCTTTACAACTTTTGCACATGGATCTTTTTGGACCCTCTAGAACTATGAGCTTTGGTGGGAATTACTATGCATTAGTAATTGTGGATGATTTTCTAGATTTACATGGACATTATTCTTAGCTCACAAAAATGATGCTTTTCAATCATTTAGAAAACTTGCCAAAGTTATCAAAAGCGAAAAAGGTTTTTGTATTGCATCCATAAGAAGTGATCATGGTGGTGAATTTGAAAATCATGAATTTGAAACTTTTTGTGATGAACATGGCATTGAGCATAATTTTTCGCCCCTAGAACACCACTGACAAAATGGTGTTGTAGAAAGGAAAAATCGATCTTTAGAAGAAATGGCAAGAACTATGCTCAATGAGGCCAATCTTCCTAAGTACTTTTGGGTGATGCGGTTAACACCGCTTGTTATGTTATGAATAGAGCCCTAATAAGGCCAATTTTAAAGAAAACCCATATGAATTGTACAAAGGAAGGAAACCTAATGTGTCACATTTTCATGTTTTTGGATGCAAATGCTTTGTTTTGAATAATGGAAAGGATAACTTGGGAAGTTTGATGCAAAATCGATGATGGAATATTCATTGGTTATTCTATCCATAGCAAGGCCTTTAGAGTCTATAATAAACGAACTATGACCATAGAAGAATCCATACATGTTGCATTTGATGAAACTAACCCAAATGTGCCGAGAAAGGAACTTGTTGATGATGTTGTTGAGAAATCTTGGCAAAGGCACTTGGAAAATCAAGAGATAGAGTCAAGAAGAAAGAAGAGAGACTCCTTGATCACTCATGGCAAGAAAATTCTAAAATCTCGGATCTACCCAAGGAATGGAGGACTTCAAGGTATCATCCTCTTGACAAGGTGATAGGTGATGTATCAAAGGGGTAATCACTCGAAACTCACTTAGAGATGCATGTAATCATCTAGCCTTTGTCTCTCAAGTTGAACCTAAAGACATAAATGAGGCCATTAACGATGAGCATTGGATCTTGGCCATGCAAGAAGAACTAAACCAATTTGAGAGGAATCAAGTTTGGGAATTAGTTCAAGGCCCTGATGATCATCCTATAATTGGCACCAAATGGGTCTTTAGGAACAAACTTGATGAAAGCGGGTTTAATAATAAGAAATAAAGCTAGGCTTGTAGCTAAGGGATATAATCAAGAAGAAGGCATAGATTATGAAGAAACTTATGCTCCGTAGCATAGATTAGAGGCCATTAGAATGCTACTTGCATATGCTTGCATCATGGATTTCAAACTCTATCAAATGGATGTCAAAAGTGCCTTTTTAAATGGTTTTATACAAGAAGAGGTGTATGTAGAACAACCTCCTGGTTTTGAGGACTTTGAAATGCCCAACCATGTTTTTAAATTGAAAAAGGCTTTGTATGGCTTGAAACAAGCTCCTAGAGCTTGGTATGAAAGGTTGAGCAAATTTCTTTTAGAAAAAGGCTTTTCTAGAGGTAAAGTTGACACCACTCTTTTCATAAAACACAAAATGCATGACATTCTTCTAGTTCAAATCTATGTTGATGACATTATATTTGGAGCTACTAACAACTCTCTTTGTAAAGAATTTTCAAATATTATGCAAAGTGAGTTTGAGATGTCCATGATGGGTGAGCTCAACTTCTTCCTTGGTCTACAAATCAAGCAAACAAGAGAAGGAACATTTATAAGCCAATCCAAGTATTGCAAGGAGCTGCTCAAAAAGTTTGGAATGGACAATGCCAAGCATATGGCTACTCTATGGGCACCTCTTGCTATTTGGACAAGGATGAAGGAGGTAAATCGGTAGAAATTACAAAATATAGAGGTATGATTGGCTCGGCTCCTTTATCTCACTTTGCAAGTAGGCACGATATAATGTTTAGTGTATGCATGTGTGCTAGATATCAAGCTAATCCTAAGGAATCACACCTAAGTCTTTGTTAAGAGAATAATGAAATATCTAATAGGCACATCACAAATGGGTTTATGGTACCCTAAGGGTGCCTCATGTAGTCTTATTGGATATTAGATTGATTTTCTTTGGATGCAAAATGGATCGAAAGAGCACTAGTGGGACATGCCACTTGCTAGGAAGCTCACTAGTTTCTTGTACATGACAAGAAACAAAATAGTGTGGCATTATCCACAGTGAAAAGTTGAATATGTTGCGGTGGGAGTTCTTTGTGCTCAAGTCCTTTGGATGAAAGCTTGACAACTCTTGGACTATGGTCTTGAGCTTGATCACATTCCCATAAAATGTGATAATACTAGTGCAATTAACTTGTCAAAAAATCCCATTTTGCATTCTAGAACTAAGCATATTGAAATAAGACATCATTTCATTAGAGATCATGTTCAAAGAGGTGATTGCATACTTGAATTTGTTGAAACAACTAAGCAATTAGTGATATTTTCACCAAACCCCTTGCAAAAGAAGCATTTTTCTACATTAGAAAGCGAGCTGGGTATATTGGACCATTCATGCATAAATTAAATATTTTTGCATAATCCTAAAACAAAAGCCTAAGCTTGCGTTTTACGCATAATTATGCCACACTTCTTTGCACAATTTCTGAATTTTCATTATATATATTTGAATCCCATTACTAACTTGAGCGTCGGAGGTTTCCCCCCAATTATTTTGTAGGTGCTCCCTCATGTCCAACTTTGACAAGAAGGGTGAAATTCAACATGACCTCAAAAATCACCAAAAAGGGTGAAATTCTTGGTAAACATGATAATTTTGATCAATTATATTAGTTGAATCATAATGTGATTAATCTATATGCTTGGATGATGATTTGAATTGATTTGAGTTGCTTTAAAACTATTTTGGGTGGATTAAAATTGATTATATGTTGTTTGGAGCACGCAAAATCTGAGTTAAAAGTCTTGTGTCGATTACAATGCCTTTGTAATCGATTACACAGTTCATCACGCATGTAATCGATTACACACATTTTGTAATCGATTACAACCAACTCAGAACTCGGTGTCGATTACATCATCTATGTAATCGATTACAAGGTTCCCAATCATGTAATCGATTACACTAAAAATGTAATCGATTACATACCTACCGAGAAGCATGTAATCGATTACACCAAAAATGTAATCGATTACACACCCACTGAGAATGCATGTAATCGATTACACACTCAATGTAATCGATTACACGGATTTTTAAAAGGCTCTGACGCGCGTAGTGGTCATTTCTGTTTGGCCCTGTTCATCTTCCTCGTTCTCTCCCCGCACCCACGCACCTCGGATCTCAAAACCTCTCATTTCTCACTCAAATTTCCATCAAAACTCATCATTTCGCCTCTCTCAATCTCTGGAAATCCCTCTCCACATAACCCACCGATCAAATCTCCTCAAATCCCTCATCCAAAATCTCCCCATCTTCTCTCACGAACACCCTCTCCACTTTTCTAACCTAATTTAGTCCCTCTCTCTCTCCTCACTCATCCCCAACCATTTACCACTCAGCCGTGCTTCTCTCTCTCATCAATGGTGAATTCTCCCATCGCTCGAAGCGCCCAAAACAGGGGCTCTTTGTTGGAAGTTCTCGGTGGCTCTACACGCAATATCTGCGGGTTGGACCTCACGAGGCACTTCTCCACCGTGAAGAAAGGTGAGTTGTTCGGGAAGAACTTCCGGCTTCGCAAGATCATCTCTCCCGGGTATCTACCCATCACCTTACGTGAGAGTGAACCCTTAGTGAGCTTTAGGACAATAGAACACTTAGGCTGGCTTTGGGATTCCTAAGTATAGAGAAGGCCATCTACCCTAACCTTGTCCAAGTGTTTTATGCTAACTTTGAAGGTTGAGGATAATTGCATCATTTACGAGGTGAAAAAAAACAAATCGGAGTTAACCATGACGAGAATGGTATAGGCTCACCAAGCTCACTCTGATGGAGCCCGGTTACGTGGGAATGCCAAAGTACGGGGGCATGAGTTTGAGCACAAGGCTGCTCTTCTCTCCTTGATTAGGGGCCCGGCTACCACCTCCCCGGTGATCCTAGACGCGAGAATAATGGCCACCGGCCTCACTATGGAAAACGGGGTCCTCCACTACCTCTTGGTTCGTGGATTGATTCCCGAGAGGAGGAAATTACTCCCAAGTCCTCAAGGACGATGTAGTGGCATTATGGGCAATGACCACGGGGCACCCAATCAAGCGGGGATACTACATTCTACGAGCATATGCTAGACATCAAGAAAAAGAAGAACTCGCTTTCTCCCTTCGCCATGTTAGTCACCCTGATTCTTGAGTATTGTCGCATTTCGCCGATTGAAGAGTCCAAGGACACCGGCTCCAAGGGACCCCAATCAATTGGGCTGCATACTCGAAGAAGCTTCGGCTCTACAAGATGGAGGATAGGTGGCATTACATTACTCATGGCACATTTGGCCATATCCATCACGATCAGAGACGGTGATGATGAGGGGGCTCGGTATCCGCCTCTGCTCCTGCTCCGGCTTCTCTTGATCTTACGCTCCAAGAGATGCGCAACTGAGCGCCAACGTCAACACGCGCATGGATCATATAGAGCAAAAGATCGACCACCTTGGTGAGGATGGACTACTCGGACCAGGAGCTTGCCTCCATTCGATCCTCTTACGTGGACCTCCTGTTCACGAGAGTCCTGGCTGCTGCTGCCCCCCACATCCTGCCCCTCAGGATCCCATTTCCTTCATTTGGTCCATCCAGGTTCTGGCGATGATGAGGAGCTTACGGATTCGACGACGATCTTATGCCCGGCCGATGATGACATTGGTCTAGGAGACTCTGGCTGCGGATCCGAGAGGGTGATGTCTTTTTGTGACGAGGACAACGATAGTGATCCGGCCTTATGCCTTGATTTGTTTTTCCGCCTTGTACTTTTTTTTTTTTAACTCGATTATATAAAATTGGTATACCTTTATGGTTATCTTTTGATTATTGCCTCTTGGTTGTGACATGTTTCTTTGTACATGCTTTGATTATTAATACATAAACGTGTTTTCACTTTGAATGGTTGGGTTGGAATATTGCTTGGGTGATCTTAGTGGCTTTTCTGTTATGGCAAACAATTGGGAATCATGAACTATAACTGACATGCTGTCCATTTTTTTTTAATGCTTATGTCTTTTTGATAATGCCAACGGGGGAGAAAATAAGGAAAAAAAGGTTGCATGAGTACGGGGGAGTTATTGAAGGAAAAATGAAATGTAATTAAAGGTTGCATGAGTACGGGGGAGTTATTGAACTTTTAAGTTATTAAGCTTTTCATATGCAAAATCTAACCCAATATCATGCATAATCTCGGGGATGACATTGTAACTAAATGACTATGATATACAAATGCAAAAACTCTTTCTTTTTTTCCTATGATCAGTTTGTCATCATCAAAAAGGGGAGAATGTGAATGCTTATGTCTCTAAGGCATGTTGAAAGGTTTTTGATGATAACAAAAGCAAAAGAGAAGATCAAAGCACAAAAGGAAAAAATCAAGATCAAAGAAAGAAGACGAGGAAGGTTTAATTAGTTATTTAGACTTAGGACATTCTTGTTAAATGCTCTCAAGATTTCTCAAATGGTTTTTCAAATATATGATTTCAAAATAAATAGGAAATTTCAAAGATAAACATGACTTTCAATAAAACCTAAGTTTCAACTTTAAATCTAACACTCTTAAAAGGATTTATGTTTAAACAAGTACCCTGAGGTGTTGGAAATGACTTACACAAGTTATTGAACTTGAAAAATGTGTTCAAAGGCAAATGTAATCGATTACACAATGTTTGTAATCGATTACACATCAAACAGAAAGAATGTAATCGATTACACATCAAACAGAAAGAATGTAATCGATTACAAGCAAGTCAGAGGCCATGTAATCGATTACACAGTATATGTAATCGATTACACAAAGCCCAGAAAGGCAAAGAACACGTTCGACAAGAAATGTAATCGATTACACAATATATGTAATCGATTACACAAAACCCAGAAACTCAAAAAACATGTTCGACGAGACATGTAATCGATTACAAGGATATTGTAATCAATTACAACAAGTCAGAAGTCATGTAATCGATTACATGATCATTGTAATCGATTACAAGCAAAGTCGAAGCCATGTAATCGATTACCTCAAGAATGTAATCGATTACACGAGCCCGAAAGTTCGAGAAAACGTTGGAACAATAATGTAATCGATTACCGAGATATGTAATCGATTACACGCATCGACAAGGTCCAACGGCTATATTAAATGCATTAAATGCATGCCCAACTACCTCCAACGGCTCTATTAATTGAGAAACTTATAAATACCCAGATTGGGTCTTTGTTTACGGTTGACCTTGAACCAAAAACTGATCATTATACTTCAAAACGTGAATCAATTCTTAAAATCATTTCTTGCTCTGTTTTCTGACTAAAAACGTGAAAAATCCTTGAGAGCATATTAGAGCTTCAATTTGTAAACACTTGCTCTAGAGAGAGCTTCTTCTATTTCAATCTTATACTTTCGATTAGTGAGGGTGAGGTATCCCTCAAGTATTGTAAGGGTGAGGTATCCCTTGGAAAATAGAGGCTCAAGCTTTTGGGTGAGGTATCCCATCTTGTTGAGTGCTCAAGGTTGTAGTGGTTTTTCAAGCACCCATTGAAGCTTGAAGATATAGTGGAAAATCTCAAGGTGTTGCTTGGGAATTTGGACGTAGATCACAAGTGGAGTAGTGATTGAACCAGGATAAACGACCGTGTGTTTGTTTCTCTAAACTCTCCTCTGTTCATCTTTGTGCACCTTTGTTTCATTGTTTTATTTGGATATTGTCTCCTTGACTATTACGTTCATTAGTAAAAGTGCTTAACTCATCTATTCAATTATCTCTGATCATTCAATAGCTTCAACGAAAATTAATTGTCAAACGATTTGCGAAAGATTTGTGAACTTATTTTTAACTACTCAATTCACCCCCCTCTTGAGTATTGAGGCCACTTGGTAACAAATACTACAGTGGTTGGTTTTAGTTCTCCCAACCTCAACTGCAAATAAATAAAATATGACATTAGATTCACGTTAGCTCCTAAATCTAGCAAAGTTTGCCCAAACTCATGGTTTCCGATGCTGCATGCAATGGTTGGACAACCATGATCTTTGTACTTGGGAGGAATCCACTGCTCAATTAGAGAACTTGTTCTATCAGGAACGCTATATTCTTCACATAGTGCTTCCTCTTAACTGTACACAAATCCTTGAGAACTTTTGCATAAGTAGGAACTTGTTTAATCACATGCAAAAGCGAAAGATTGATTTTTACCTGCCTTAGATTATCTAGGATTTCATTGTTAGGATCCATAATTTGCTTGCTTGATTTTAAAGCTTAAGGGAATGATACCTTAATAAGATTCTTTGTCACCTCAGGTTTCTTAGGCAACTCAGCATCACTACTATTTTGATTCTTTTCCACATCCTTTGATTTGTTCGTTGTTGGGATGTGTAATGACTTACCATTTTGTGTCACAATGACATTCATGTCCTTCAAAATTCTCTTGTGCCATGTGTTGACCATGGGGTGCAGACTGAACTTGAGAAAAGAACTTACCTCGCTCATTCACACTCAAGAAGTTTATTAATTTGGACACTTGACTCTTTATCTCCTTGTTTTCTTCAACAACCTGCGTAATCAAAGATTCAATCTTTTGGTTAATCGTACCTTGTGCCTCTATAAAAGAATGCAAAGTGTCCTCTAAAGGACTTCTAGAAGGTGAAGGTGCATGATATGGTGCAAGATATGATCTAGGGGGTTGTGCAGGCGGTTGGTTTTCAGACTTTCAGTTAAATTTGGGGTGATTGTGCCACTCCGGGTTATATGTATCAGAGAAAGGTGTAAAAGACTTCAGTACATACCTAAGGCATTACATTATTCCTCGTACATCTCTCTCATCTCAGCAAATGTGGGACACTCTTGGGCAAGGTGATCTACCTCGCCACACACAAAACATGATCTAAAAGACTCTGCATGATTAGCCACATGTGTTGGCTTTACGTCTTTAGTCTTTAACATCTCTAGCTCCCTAGTGAGCATCTCAACCTTAGCCTTTAGGTTATCATCTTCCCTAAGATGGTAGATTCCACCTCCATTTGGGTTCCCTACAAGTCGTGACCTATTCGTGCTCTCAGTAGCACTAGGTCCAGTCTAAGTATGAGCTTTTTCAACAAACTCATTAAGATATTCTATGGCCTCATCAATATCTTTCTGCAAGAATTCACCATTAGGCATCATCTCCACAAATTGACGCTTTCTAGTGTAAGTCTCTTATAAAAATAACTCACTAAGCGCCAATTCTCATACCCATGGTGAGGACACATACTCAGCAATTCCTTAAATCTCTCCCAAGACTGATACAGAGTCTTACTGTCCTTTTGTGCAAATGTGGATATTTGCCTTTTTAAAGCATTAGTCTTATGTTGGGAAAAATATTTATTAAAAAATGTCTCAGTCATCTTATTCCATGACCCAATAGACCGTAGTCTCAATTAGGGGTGTAAATTGGTTCGGATAATCGACCAACCCGATTAATCCAAATCGAACCAATTAAATTGGTTCGGTTTAGTTTGGATATATTGATTGGTTCGGATAAAATCTAAACCAATTAAAGTTTAATTGGTTCGGTTCTCGGATTTGAAATTTCAAATCCGAACCAACCCGAACCAAACCAAACCATATATTTATATATTTTATTTTAAAAAAAATTATGCTACAACATTTTTTGGCTACTACTTGTTTTTTTTTTAATTTTTTGTAATACTTTCTCAGCTTTCAACTCCTAAAACGTCGTTTTCGTTCAACATAGAAGGCTAGAAAACTCCTCTGCCAAAATGTTCGGTTCTGCTCACCGGTACTACAGTTCTGGCCAGGCATATGCTATCCAGGTGTTATTCTAAAAACTCTTGGAGAGATGAGAGACTTGAAAACTTTGGATCTTTCCTTCAACTAACTCTCTGGATCCATTCCTATTGAACTTCAAAATTTACATGTCATTCAACTTTTGAACCTCTCTTATAATGATTTAGAAGGAACCATTCCTAATGGTGGAGTTTTTCAAAAGCTTTCTGCTGTCCATTTAGAAGGTAATAAAAAACTTTGCTTGTATTTTGCATGTGAGCCTCATGGCCATGAAAGAAGGCATGTCAGACATTACATCATCATAGCCACAGTAGTAACACTGATATTATGTCTAACAATTTGCTTGCTACTATACATAAAGAATAGAAAAGTGAAAGTAACAGCAACAATATCATCTAAACTTGGAAGCTTGGAAACGATGAATTGACTTTAAATGCTCTAGTATTGACTTTAAAAAAAATGAATTTCTGGCTCTAGTTTATGAGTATTTAAGTAATGGGAGCTTGGAAGATTGGATTAAGGGGAAGAGAAAGCATGCAAATGAAAATGAGTTGAACCTTATGGAGAGACTGAATATAGATATTGATGCTGCTTGTGCATTGGATTACCTGCACAATGATAGTGAAGTTCCTATTGTGCATTGTGATTTGAAGCCTAACAACATTCTCTTGGATGAAAATATGACTGCAAAGGTTGGAGACTTTGGATTCGCTAGGTTGCTGATTCAAAGTTCAACTAATCAAGTCTTCATTAGCTTCACTCATGTCATTAGGGGTTCAATTGGTTACATATATACCTCCAGGTTAGTAGCCTCACAACTTTCTCTTAATTGAATAGTAGTAGTATACAACTTGTCAAGTTAAATCTCTCTTGAATTTTTTTAACTTATTCAAATATAATTTCTTAATACAAATATCAATATGTTTCTTTGTTCCCTCTTTATGAACTTTTTAATACACATTCTAAAATATGAAATAATTATTAGTGTTCAAATTAATAAAATTGATTCTATTTCTAGAAATTTTTTCATTAGTTTATTTTGTATTTTTTTTATGAAAACTAATTATTTAGTTAATTTTTGTATTAAAAAAATGGTCAACCCGATCACCCGAACCAAACCAATCCATAGATGTTCGGTTCGGTTTGGTTCGGATTTGGCTATTAAAAAATACGAAAACCGAACCAAACCAAACCAATTGATTTTGATTGGTTCGGATTTATTTTCCCTTAAAAACCAAACCAAACCACCTACTTACACCCCTAGTCTCAGTAAGTATAGTCAACTCTTAGTTCTATCCTTCAAAAAGAAAGGAAATAACTCAAGTCTCACAACATCATCAGTTACATTTTAACTATGAAAACTCGCAACTACTTCCTCAAACTCCCTAATGTGCAAATATGAATTTTCATTTTCTAAGTCATGAAAAGTAGGGAGTAACTATATCATCCCTATTTTAAAATCCAGTCCGGGAGTATTAGCTGGAAACATGATGCATGGCGGTGTGGCTGTGCAAGTAGGGTAGAGGTAATCCTGAAGGGTCCTAATAGGTTGATCTCTATGTTCACTCATTTTCTCAGAATCAGTAGTATCAAATAAATGAATAGAAAAATTAAACTCAGACTCTGACACAGGTTTACGAGCAAATCGACCCAAGGAGTCTCTATACATGTTCATGCAAGATAGAGAAAAATGCAACACTAAAAAAAATAAAAATAAATACAAAAATACAAAAAATAAAATAAAGATGCAGTAAGATAAAAGAAGGAACGAAGTTACCGCCTTTACAAACTGCTGAAAAGAAAAATTGCCTAGCAATTCTTTTACCGTATCCCTAATAATGGCGTCAAAATTTGATTACGCCCAAAGAATAATGCAATAATTATAGCACAACTTTGGAGTGTCAATTCTACAGAGAGACAAATTAAAAGAATAATTAAAGAAACAAAGAAATTAAAGAAAAATATCAAATGATTATAAATAAATAAATATTAATTTAAATGTAAAATTAAATAAAACAAAGTAAAGCAAATTAAGTTTTATATCAAATGTAAGATGTCTAAGATTTAATTTGTTAAGATTAATTTTAATATTAATTATGTCAAATTATTTTATCTATATAATTTAACTCATGAACATCTAGCGAAGCATGTGCTTATCAAATCATCAAATGTATCCCTAAAAATAAATCATAATTATTATCTAACAACTACCACTAATATTCAAATAACATAAATAAATTATCTAACATGATAAAAATATGATTAAATTCATCTTAAAATTTATTCATATAATTTGATAAAAAAATAGAATTAATAAATATTAAATTTTAAAATTAAATAAAAATAATTTAACATAATAATATTAAAATAATTAAAATTTTGTCATTCTTTAATATAAAAAAATTAATAAAATATAATAAAATTAACACACAATAAAATCATCTCATTAAAATTTATGAAACAACAAATCACGCTACACAGTGTCACAGCGCTTTTCCCTCTCGCACGGCGCACAACACCTCTTTCACGTTTTCTCTCACCTCGTACGGCGTGCCTTTTTTTATCTCCTCCTATAGCTTTGCTTTGAAAAAAGATGATCTTATATTTCTAAAAATAATGTAGATATTGTATATATATTTTTTTAAAAAATATGTAATTAAAAATAAAATAATAAAAAAATAAATATAATAAATAATATTAAATAAAATATAAAAAAATATATGTACTATTTATAGTAAAAATATCAAAATTACTTTTAAAGAGCAAATATATTAAGTGTGTGTTTGGTTTACAGTTAGTAAATCTAAACACACTTTTGAAATTTTCGAAGGGCGTGAAATCATGTTTGGCATTTTTATTTTTCAGTTAAGCTCAATGAAAAATGCTTTCAAAAGTGTGTTAAAATGAAAGTAAGAATTTCTTACTTTTTCATTGGACAAAAGTTCATTGGAGAACATTTTTTTCTTCAATTTTATTTTAAAAGTGATTTTAATCTTTCATCCAAATATCATTCTTTTTTTCAAACTCACTTTTGAAACAAAAGTTTCCAAATATAAATTATGTTACTACAAACTTACTTTTAACCAAATTAAAATTTACAAATACATTTTTAACTAAACTTAAGTTTACTAATTACAAACCAAACACACATTAACTACCCACGTTCAAAGGGCAATTAAGGGATAAAGTATTTTAATTCCTTTCCAATATTTGCAACCATCACGTCATCTGCTTTTCTTCAATTCTCCAATCTGAATATTTTTTTCTTGGGCCGCGTGCAACCTTTCAATTCTGCTATTTTTTTATTACTTCTATATTTGGGTTTTAAATTTTTTATGAATTTTATTAGATATTGATTTGTTCTTTATAAATTTTAAAATTAAATATATAAATTTAATTTAAAAATATACATTAATTTTAATAATTTTTATTTATATTTTAATATTTTAATTTAATAATAAAGTATTTAAAAATTATTTTCCTATACTTATCATCATATTCTTAAAAAATTTCATTTAAAAAAGTAATTTTTACATTAATATGATGTAGTTCTACATTATAATGAGCTACTAATATCATGATAATTCTGATAGAATTTTTCTTAAAAATTGGGGAAAATATTTTCTTATAGTTAATATCATTATTTTGAGTAAAATCTTTGGTAACAAAACGAGCGTTGTAGCGTTCAAAGTTACTATAAAAGTCACACTTAGTCTTAAAGACTCATTTACACTCAACTCTCTTGCACCCTTCAGATAATTCCACAAGATCTTATACACCATTATACTCCATTGATTTAGGCTCATTTTGCATGACATCTAACCATTTATCAAAATTATTACTATTAATGACTTGTGAAAATGAAACTGAATTATTGACATTAATTACTAAGTCATTTTCTGAATCTTGTAGATACACTACATAGTCATTTGGTATAGTTGATCTCCTTTTTCTTTAGAATCTTCTTAATATTATTTTTTGTAATTGTTCTACTATAGGTTCATTATTAACATTAGGATCATTAATTTGTTGTTCTTTTTATTGTTATGTGGTTCAATAACATGAGGAACAATAATTTTATAAGTAGGAGCACAAGTTAAAGGAACTTGTACTCTAGCTTCCTTGATCTCCACATTTCGTGAAGCTTCACTCCCATTAGTCTCATCATTCTCAATAAATCGTACATTTCCAGTTTCAACAATTCTTGTAATAAGGGTAGGATAATAAAATATATACCCTTTAGGCTTTTTTGGATAACCAATGAAATATCCACTGATTGTTCTTGCATTCAGTTTCTTTTCATGTGGATTATAAATTATTATTTCTACTTGACATCCCCAAACATCTAGGTGTTGTGAAAAATACTTTATTTCAAAAGAATAAATGTCCAACATTGGTTGGAAGCAAGTCTTTGAAGAGATTTAAAAATAATTTAATCTTATTTGAGTTTTGACCTGGTCTATTCCAACGGGCATATTCCAACGGCCATATTTCAACGGACATATTCCAACGGTCATATTTCAACGGTCATATTCCAACGAACATATTCCAACAGACATATTCCAACGATCATATTCCAACGGACATATTCCAACGGTCATATTTCAACGACCAAAATCTGTTTTCTATAAATATAATTCTTTTATTAAGTTTGTTTTTTTGGTTAGAACTTCCTCATCATTATTCTCCACTTCTATTCTCTTTCTCTACTAGGTTACGTGACTTAAAATCTCTTACAGTTCTTGAAGCCCTGTCAAACAGGAAGAGCCTGCAGTATCCTGGGGGATTTTCGTCTATACCGAAATAATCCTTGAGTGCAGTGCTTTGCACGTTATAGGTTTCATGATTTTACTGTCTCATTTATTTGCAGGTTTCGATTAAGGCTGCACGGGTGACAACAATCTCAAGGATTAATGCTGCACGTCAATACTATCCATGCAATGTTTAATTTTACCCGTTTGTATATTTTTTATTATTTTTCCTACAATCTCTGTGATACTGATATAACTTATTTTAAATGTGAGGTTTTTATGAGGAAATGGGTAACACAGTGGAAAGGGAAAGAGAAGCTTGTGGTTTTGGACGTAGAGGCAGAGGCGCAAATGGCGTTACGTGGGTTCACGCGCTGGTTTTGGGTAGTGTTTGCTGTTATGTTGCTTAGAGGCCATAAGTTCAGTGAATGAGGCAAAGATTTTCTTTGAAAAATGCTTGGCTTGAAGGAGATCAAAGTTGCAAGAGCAAAAACACACAAAACCCTCAAACTCGTTTTGGAGAGTGAGAAGAGACTAAAGTTGTCACTACTCCACCACGCGTTGTCGTCAACCACCAGGTTTTTTTGTTTTTTGTTTCTATTAAATTAAAAGGAAAAAGAAAATTAAGAACATTTAGAGTAAGATGAATGTTAATGGTGAAGTCGTGTGTAGGTGAGGGTAATGCACTAATTTTGTGATATGTGTTTTTATTATTTAATTGTGTTTTGAATTTATGTTAATGACTTAGTATAAATATCTTAAAGTGTAGGGGTGTCTAACTAAAATTCTTTACTTGAACCAAGAAAGAGACATTGTGGTACTTCTAATTGTGTTAAATAATTTTTAGGAAGATAATTTTTTTTTATATATCTCTCTCGGATAAATCCGTTTTTATGTTGAAGTTGTTTTAAATTCAAAATCATAATTTAATGAGATTAGAAGTGAGTTAAAAGGCTACTGAGTTTAGAATATGATCTAGTAGTGGTGCATCACAATCTGATTATGCTCAAATATTGGTAGCATTTAAGTACTTGATTTTGCATGTGTTATAAATTGATTGAGTAAATACACACACATAATACTTATAATGGTTTATGTAGAGTTTGAAAATTAAAATAGAGCATTGAGTGCTTCATATAATGTCTTACATTGTATCTCATATATCCTTGTTATCTTTGAGTTACTATTAACTTGGTCATGTGACATGCATAGTTATATATGTATAGAGTGTGATAACCATGATCTAGATATACATGATCAAGTATTTGAAGATGCTTGCATGAATAAGTTTCATGTCCCTATTGCACTATGATATTAGATGAGACTATGGACCAAGAGCCATGGTGTTGAATTTGATATGTGGACAAGATGATCATAATGCTAAATAAATCATTGATTCAAATGAGACAAAATTCACAAGTGAGTTTATTTTTAACCTCAATGGAGGTGATGTCACTTGGAAGTCATCCAAGTAGACCTGTATAGCCAGATCTAAAATTGAGGCCAAGTTTATTAACTTGGTAAGATCTGAGGTTGAGTGGCTAAGAAATCTCTTAGTAGATATTCCTTTTATGGAAGAAACCTGAAGACATAGATTCTTTAGAGTCTGTGATTGCCAAAATGACAAATAGTAAGAGCAAACAAAAATGTGTATAATGAAAAATAGTAACATATATGTATACGTCACAATTCTGTGAAGCATATGCTATAATGGAATTAAATCCATTAATTATGTGAAGTCATAAGGAAATTTGGTCAATCCTCTGACAAAATCTTTGTGTAGAAACTTAATAAATAGCACATCATGGGGAATGAGACTTAAACCAATTTGAAACTAACAGTGATGGTAACCCAACTTTATGAGTGGAGATCTCATGAAAAAGTTCATATGGGTAATAACAAGTCACTTGTTAGTACTGCTAGCACTTTGTTTGTCCCTTCCTATGGTATGAGAAGCATGAGAAGTGCTAAACTGCATTTATTGTGAGGATAAGCTAAATGCTTTTAATGAATTTCATATCACTTACGGGTGGTGTATAAAGTGCAGTATACACTTGATGAAATCACCTATATGAGTGTGGAGCAGGGTCGCTCCTATGAGATAATGACATAGTCTGTAGAGCACTCATGAACAACTAGACACGCACATGGCCGAAAAGTGCAAAACTGCGTTAACAGTAAGATATAAATGAGGGTGTAAATATGATCAAGTGAGATTCTAATTTACACAAAAAATGTTTTGGTTCATAGAAGTTTAAATTCACCAATTACATTGTAAGTTAAAATCCTATTTATCTAAGTCTGGTTCATAGTCCAGAAGACACCAAATTTGAAACGTTTGCACTCATGATGTAACCCGGATTCTATTTTTAAAATTATTGATTTTATTTAATATTCTTTTGAAATATGTGGGGGATTGTTGTGAAAAATACTTTATTTCAAAAGAATAAATGTCCAACATTAGTTAGAAGCAAGTCTTTGAAGAGATTTAAAAATGATTTAATCTTACTTGAGTTCTGACCTGATCTATTCCAACGGATATATTCCAATGATCATATTCCAATAGTCATATTCCAATGGACATATTCCAATGGTCACATTCCAACGGACATATTCCAACGATCATATTCCAATGGTCATATTCCAACAGTCATATTCCAACGACCAAAATCTATTTTTTATAAATACAATCCTTTTATTAAGTTTTACTTTTTGGTTAGAACTTCCTCATCATTATTCTCCACTTCTATTCTCTTTCTCTACTGGGTTACGTGACTTAAAATCTCTTGCAGTTCTTGAAGCCCTGTCAAACAGGAAAACCCTGCAGTACCCTGAGAGATTTTCGTCTGTACCGAAATAATCCTTGAGGGCAGTGTTTTGCACGCTACAAGTTTCATGATTTTACTGTCTCATTAATTTGCAGGTTTCGATTAAGGTTGCATGGGTGACAACACTAGGTGCCTTAAACTGGGTTTACTACCTGTTCACAGTTCAGAAAGTGTATTTGGAATTGCCTTACTAGGAATCTTGTTCAACAAATATATGATAGTTTTTAAAGTATACATCCACAATGACAAGGGCAAAGATGTGTTAACATGCTCCTGACCATATCCATTAAGGTTCAATTATGCCTTTCTGATACATCATTTTGTTGTGATGTACCTGGCATTATGGCAACGTTTATGCCACAAGTGTCACAACCGGGATCGCGACGGGACGACCAAAAAAAATAAAAACAATGGAGTCGCCACCAATGTTTATTTAAATTAGGAAAACATTAGAAAAACCTTTCAATCAGGCAAACAGGTCTTTTGAAAATGAGTTTGGATCCGGGAGTCGATTACAGGTAGGGAAGGTATTAGTACCCTACACTACCCGTTCCATGAACGGTACCTTAAGTTGGTTGTGCAAATTTTAATAATCTCAAATATATTTATTTTAACCCATTTAAACAAAAGACTTTATAATTATTTTTTATTTTTTTATTTTTTGAAAAGAAGTAAAAGAAACAACCCAATTATAAAAATTTATTTCTTTTTGGGCTTGACAGAAATGGATTTCTTCTCCTACGTATCTCCTGGTGCAATGGAGAACTCAAAGTCACGTAGTTATTTAGAAATGATTGTGAGTTGGTTGATTTTAATTAAGAAAGAGATTTTTGAAAAGGAATTTTGTCTGAAAATAAATCCATTCTTGAACGAGGTTCAAGTTAGCACCAGGCTACTCAATAAACCCTTATGATCCAAACGACATTGAAGATAGCATCCGCTATTCAATCATCATCATTGGTCATTGCATGGATTAAAAGATTTTTATTTATTTTTTTATTTTTTTATTTTTTAAAGAAATATACGAAGACAAACAAATAAACACAAACTTCCACGAATCAGGTAAATAAAGAAGATTAAACATAAACATCACAAATCAGACAACCCAACGCAAAACTTATTTTTCTATTTTAGATTTTTTTTACCCATTTTTTGTTTTCTTTTTTTTTTTTTTATTTTTCATTAATCACAAAACACAACATAAAATATACTATTAAGTATAATAAACATTGTCAAACAATGACTAAATCCTAAAACTCAAAACATATTTTGATCCCCTTTTTTTTTATATTCCACCTCTTTTTCTATTTTAGCATTACCAAAAAAAAAAAAAGAAAGAAAAAAGAAAAAAAAAGCTTTAAAACGGAAATGGGCTGCTAGCCCAAAAAAAAAAAAAAAAAAAAAAAAATAATAGATCAGGAAGTTCTGCAAATCAAAACAGAAGAGAAAAGAAAATGAAAGATTGAGAGGGGGTGAGAGAAGGACGAGACGCATGAGAGAGAGAGGCTCACGGCGTGTGACGGTGACAGTGGAGCGATGGCGCGGCTGCAGTGCGGTGGTTCGTAGGAGCTGGTGCGGCTCGTGTGGGTGGCGCGGTGGCCGAATTTGCTTGGTGGATCTGGTTCGACGGAGAGGACGCGGTTCGCGGCTCAGTTCGACGGGTCGGTTCGTATGGGTGGCGCGGCGGCCGAATCTGCGTGGCGGTGACCGGTTCGCGGCACGGACGGAGGTTGGGTCTAGTGCGGGTGGAGCGAAAACGGCGCGGGGTGTTGGGTGTGAACCGCGCCCGGAGTGGGTCTTGGATGGTGCGGCAACGGTGACGCACGACCTCCAATTCGACCAGATCAGGACTTTTGGGGCTCGGCTGACCGGATCTGTGGCTGTGGGGTTGCGATCCGGTGCGTGGGGGTTGTTTGAAGGTCTCGTGTGGGTTATATGGTGGTGACAGAGGCCGGTTTGGAGCTAGTGGGTGAAGGTGATGAAGGTTTGAAGAGGGTTGCTACGGTTTGGAGGTTGATGGGATGAAGGGATGGTTCTGTTTTGGGTCGCAAGGTGATCACGGTTTGGGAGTGGATTTTGGTGAGGGTGGTTACGGCTTTAGTTGGGAATGGGTGGCTTGGAGGAAGAAGAAGATGAATAGTAGAGGGTGGTGAGTTGACTCGGTTGAAGGTGATGGAATGGTGAGGTTGGAGGTGGTGATGGGAGGTGAAGTGTTGATGCTGCTGAGCTGAAGATGAGGTTGACGATTGCTTCGCAATGGAAATGGCAGCCCCCCCTCTGTGTGATCTTCCTCTTGTCAAATATCCTCTCTGTCCCTTGTATCTGAAAAATTCAGAGGCCTCCCCTATCCGAGGTGGAGAGGCTGCCAGGGTTGACCCAGCTTGGGTCACCATAGCATTCCCTCATTTGTGCTTGTTGCTCTCTGCTCCAAGCTCCTCCTTCTCCAATGCCTGCTGCCCTTCTCAATCCATGATGGTAGCTCCCAAGGCATGCGCATGCCGAGGAGCAGATTGATGCACAGCCTAGGAGAAAGCTACGTTCTCTCGCTTGTTTTTTTTATTATTTATTCGTTTTCATCATATTTTTTTTTTATTGTAACAACAGAAAGAAAACGTATTTTTATTATTTATTTTTTTATTATTATATTTTTGTTTTTATTATTATATTTTTTTTTTATTTTTGTTTGTACAAATAAGAAAAAAAAAAACTGACCAAGCAAACCAAGCGCTCACAACACTGCAATTAAGCATTAATCCTTGATTAAGTGACAAAATTTTATGGACAAAATTAGGTATCAACAGCTGCCCCCCTTTGCTTTGCATTTAAAATAAATGGGAAGCAAAGGAGTTGATTTAATTTTGTTCATAAAAATTTTCATTTCTTTTTCCTTTTATTTCTTTCTTTCCTCTTTTCTTCTTTTTTTTTTTTTAAAAAAAACTTTTTAGAAAGCAAATTGACGTAAAAACAAATGGACATTAAACAAGGTAGAAGTTTGCGGAGTCGAGTATCCATTGAAACTTGACAGAAAACTTGAAAGCAGAAAAGACAAAAAGCTTACGGAGTCAGGTATCCGCTGAAGCATAACAGAAAGGAAAAAAAGCTTACGGAGTCGGGTATCCGCTGAAGCTTAACAGAAAAGAAAAAAAGCTTACGGAGTCGGGTATCTGCTGAAACTTGACAGAAAAGAAAAAGGCAATGGGCACAAGGCCCTTACTTGCTTTGGAAGCGATGGGTACGAGGACCCAAAAACTAAAAAGCAATGGGTGCGGGGACCCAAAAACTAAAAGGCAATGGGTGCGGGGACCCGAGAATTAAAAGACAATGGGTGCGGGGACCCAGAAACTAAAAGACAATGGGTGCGGGGACCCAAAATTAAAAGACAATGGGTGCGGGGACCCGGAAACTAAAAGACAATGGGTGCGGGGACCCGGAAACTAAAAGACAATGGGTGCGGGGACCCGGAATTAAAAGACAATGGGTGCGGGGACCCAGAAAACTAAAAGACAATGGGTGCGGGGACCCGAAATTAAAAGACAATGGGTACAGGGACCCGAAATTAAAAGACAATGGGTGTGGGGACCCAAAACTAAAGACAATGGGTGCGAGGACCCGGAATTAAAAGACAATGGGTGCGAGGGACCCAAAACTAAAAGACAATGGGTGCGGGGACCTAGAAATTAAAAGACAATGGGTGCGGGGACCCGGAAATTAAAAGACAATGGGTGCGGGGACCCGGAAACTAAAAGACAATGGGTGCGGGGACCCAGAAACTAAAAGACAATGGGTGCGGGGACCCGAAAACTAAAAGACAATGGGTGTTGCCTTTGTAAATCCATGTGATGTCTGAGGTGATGCATGATGCAATGTATGCATGGTGATGCAATGGATGTGATGCTTGAGGACAATGCTTGTGATGCTAGAAATGATGCAATGAACGCCCTACTGTAGGGATTCTCATGCACAAATTGAGTAAGCAAATTTATTATTATTTTTTTATTATTTATTTTTATTATTTTTATTATTTTTTTTCACACTTCAGAGCTTTGATTGAGTCATTCTTAATTCCACAACCCTTAAGGACTTTATCCACAGCAGAATCGAGATTGAACAGTAACATTCGTTGATTGGCCTTATGATTTGCCTGATGATTCTTACTTTTCTCATCAACTCTTGTCAGGATTTCATTGCGTTTCCCATGACCTTCGAGATTGTTAAAGCAAATCTAAATGCTTTTGCCATATTGTCACATGTTTCACATCTCAATATAAAATTATCATAAAAAATGTATATTAAATCAACAATGGGTTGCAACAAAAAGGAATTATCATTATAGACAGGAAAAATACAAGAAAAGCAGTACAAATGGGACTCGAATTGAAAAGGTTTACAAAAGAAATGTTGGAGTGGAATTTTCCAACTCTTCCAGTGATGCTCTCTTAGATGATCAGTGCTAATTTCCCATGTACGCGACCTTGAACATCCCCTTGTCTGTTTCTAAGAATATGATTTGACCCAGCTTTTACATATTGGGAGTGTCTCCTGACAAGACTTCGTATATTCAAATTGCCCCGGTTCGACCCAGATACTCTCAAACTGCCGTAGTTTGTGACTTGAGGTATGTTCACTTCTTCGGATGTGTCAAGTACCATTTTTTAACCCTCACTTTTGCCTAGGTCGCTCTTCTGAGTTTTCAACCTAGCGGGTCGCTCTAACTTTTGCCTAGGTCGCCTTTTTAGGTTTTCAGCCTAGCGAGCCATTTTTCTTTTCCTCTTTTTTTTTTAAGCATAGTACATTTTGACTGCATCTGAATTTACGAGAAGTGGTAGATCTTCGCTATCCATGTTTGTGAGAATCAAAGCTCCTCCTGAGAAGGCCTTTTTTACGATATAAAGTCCCTCATAGTTTGGAGTCCATTTTCCTCAAAAATCCTTTTGAATGGGAAGGGTCTTTTTGAGTACTAAGTCTCCTTTTTGAAACTGTCGAGGACGCACTTTTTTCGCATAGGCCTTCATCATTCTCTTCTGGTAAAGCTGACCATGACATAGTGCAGTTAATTTCTTTCCTTCAATGAGGTTCAACTGATCAAGTCGAGTCTGGACCCATTCGGGTTCTTCTAGTCCTGCCTCCATCAGCACCCTTAATGATGGGATTTTCACTTCAATAGGGAGTACCGCTTCCATTCCATAAACCAAATAGAAAGGGGTTGCCCCAGTTGAAGTACGAACGGACGTGCGATAACCATGCAGTGCAAATGGTAGCATTTCGTGTCAGTCTTTGTATGTTACAACCATCTTCTGGATGATCTTCTTGATATTCTTGTTTGCTACCTCAACTGCCCTATTCATTTTCGGGTGGTAGGGTGAGGAATTGTGGTGCTCAATTTTGAAATTCTCACACATCTCTTTCATCATCTTATTATTCAGATTAGTGGCATTATCTGTAATAATCTTGCTTGGCAAACCATAACGACAAATTAGCTCCCTTTTGACAAACCTGACCACTACACTCCTGGTGACATTGGCATAAGAAGCGGCTTCGACACATTTCGTGAAGTAATCAATTGCAACCAGAATGAAACGATGTCCATTTGAGGCCCTTGGTTCAATGGGTCCTATGACATCCATTCCCTACATCGAGAATGGCCAAGGTGCTGTTAAAACATTCAAAGGTGCTGGTGGCATATGAATCCTATCAGCATATGTCTGGCATTTATGACACTTTTTCACATAGTTGAAACAATCAGACTCCATTGTCAACCAATAGTACCCCGCTCTTAGTATCTTTCTTGCCATTGCATGCCCATTTGTATGAGTTCCAAAAGAACCTTCATGAACATCTTTGATGATCTTCTCTGCCTCCGTCACATCAATGCATCTTAGCAGCACCATATCATGGTTCCTCTTGTAAAGCGCTTCCTCATTTAGAAAGAAACCTATTGCGAGTCTTCTGAGGGTCCTTTTGTCATTTTCTGAAGCACGTGGAGGGTACTCTCTGCTCTTGATAAAGCATTTGATGTCATGATACCACGGTTTCCCATCTGGTTCCACTTATATCATTTGAAAATATGCCGGTTGGTCACGACTTTCTATTTTTATAAGCGACAAGTCCCTATCCTGACTTACTTTGAACATTGACGACAATGTGGCTAGGGCATCAGCTAACTGATTATCTTCTCGAGGGATGTGATGGCATGTAACTTCGTCAAGTTATTCAATCAACTCCTTGATGTAGGCATGATAAGGGATTAATTTGGCATCTCGAGTTTCCCATTCTCCCTTTAGCTGATGGATGACCAAGGCAGAGTCCCCATATACCTCAAGAACTTTTGCCTTTGAGTCTACTACTGCTTGGATTCCCATAGCACACGCTTCATACTCAGCTATGTTGTTTGTATAGTCGAAGCATAACCTAGCAGTGATTGGGATGAAATTATTTTCAGGGGAAATCAGTATGGCCCCAACTCCATGCCCTAGTGAATTGGAAGCTCCATCGAACAACAAATCCATTTTTCTTTTTCCAAGGGTTTTTCTTCTCTAAACAAAGCCATTACATCTTCATCAGGGAACTCACACTGCATAGACCCATAATCTTCCACTGGTTGACTAGCCAAGAAATCTGCCAGAGCGCTGCCTTTGACTGCTTTTTGCGTGACGTAGACAATGTCATATTCTGATAGCAAAACTTGCCAGCGTGCAATCCTCCCAGTGAGGGCAGGTTTTTCAAAGATGTACTTGATCGGGTCCATTTTGGACACTAACCAAGTGGTGTAACACAACATGTACTGCCTTAACCGGTGGGCTGCCCATGCCAAGGCGCAGCATGTGCGTTCCAACAATGAGTATTTTGCCTCATAGTTGGTAAACTTCTTACTCAAGTAATAGATGGCCTGCTCCTTTTTGCCAGTTTCATCGTGCTGTCCCAGTACACAACCCATGGATTCATCCAACACAGTCAAGTACATGATGAGAGGCCTTCCTGGCACTGGAGGTACCAAAACTGGGGGTTCTTGCAGATACTGCTTGATCTTCTCAAATGCTACCTGACAATCCTCATTTCACTCTACCATCTGGTTTTTACGCAACAACTTGAAGACTGGCTCACATGTTGCAGTCAACTGGGATATAAATCTAGCAATATAATTCAGCCTTCCCAAAAACCCACGAACTTCTTTTTTAGTGCGAGGAGCTGGCATTTCTATGATTGCTTGAACTTTGTCAGGATCAACTTCTATCCCTTTCTCGCTAACCACAAACCCCAAGAGCTTGCCTGATTTTACTCCGAAAGTGCACTTAGTAGGATTCAGTCTGAGCCTGAACTTTCTTAACCGTTCAAAGAGCTTTTGCAGATCGGTTATGTGATCTTCTTCTATTTTTGACTTTGCAATCATGTCATCCACATAAACTTCTATTTCTTTGTGCATCATGTCGTGGAACAATGCCACCATCGCCCTTTGATAAGTTGCTCCGGCGTTCTTCAATCCAAATGGCATCACTTTATAGCAAAAAGTTTCCCATAGAGTGATGAAGGTGGTCTTCTCCATATCTTCAGGTGCCATCTTGATTTGATTGTATCCCGAGAAACCATCCATGAAGGAGAAAAATGCATGTTGAGCAGTGTTGTCCACCAAAACATCAATGTGAGGTAGAGGGAAGTTGTCTTTAGGGCTGGCCCTATTCAAATCTCTATAGTCAACGCACATTCGCACCTTCCCATCTTTCTTTGGGACAGGGACGATGTTAGCAACCCATTGAGGGTACTTTGCAACAGCGAGGAAACCTACATCAAACTGCTTTTTAACCTCTTCTCTAATTTTTAGTAACATATCTGGCTTCATTCGTCTCAACTTTTGCTTGACTGAAGGACATTCCGATTTTAACGGCAATTTGTGCTCAACTATGCTAGCATCTAGGCCAGGCATATCTTGGTACGACCAGGCGAATACATCACAATAATCAGATAAGAGCTTAACCAACTTGCTTCGCTCATCTTCTTTCATGGTAGTGCCAATTTTAACTTCTTTTTTATCATCCTCCATCCCCAAATTAATCAGTTTAGTTGGCTCTTCATGGGGTTGAATTTCCTTGGCCTCTTGTTCCATTAATCTCATTAGCTCAGGAGAGGGTTCCCAATTGTCATTATTATCCTCATCAACATGATTAACGGGATGGTCAAAATCATATAATGGGGTCATAGCACTGTCATTTTCAAGAGAGTCACTTTCAGATCTACATTTATTGGTGTTAACACAAGTAAAAAAAGGTAATGAATAAAGGTTAATGAAATGGTCGAGCAAAAAGCTAAAAAGAAGAAAAAGGAAATAGCAAGATAATCTGAAAATGCATTTATTGATAGTAAATATTGAAATGGAAACATGTGAGCCCGCTTTCACAACACATCATCCTAAAGCCTTGGGCAGAGCTAAAGGATTAGCATTACAAAATTACTTTGAATCAATTTCAAAGGCCATGGGAAAATCAACGCTCTCCCAATTGTTGAGTTCTGCATCTGGGGAGCAAGGGTACACCAAGTTGACACCATGATTGATGGATTGATCGTCTTCGATAGCGGTCACTTGGTTCAGAAACACTAATCCCGCACTTCGAAAGTTTCGTCGGATGTCACAGATGGGGATCCCCTCAGCTTTAGGCTCCCGATTTTCCAACCTAGCCAACCTCCTCTCCCTTTTCTCTTCTAGGACCCTTCTTTTGTCTGCTTTGGTGGGTTTATACCCTAACCCAAATCTGTCTTTGTTTTCGCAGGGTGCCCAGAATTTCACGATGCCTTGTCCATTCATTCCTAGTCCTCTTCCATATTGATATCCTTTTCCAAGCATTACCTTAGCCATCATCATGGATGCATTAGATGGCCGAGGCTTCAGACCTTGAGCTCCTTCTTTCACATAGGTGGCATTGACAATCTCTAGCGCTTGGAACGTGATTTCAAGAGCTTCTTCTGCAGCTTCAATATAAGGAGTGTCCAATGGCTTGCTCACCAACAGGTCATCTTCGCTAAAGATAGTAATCATCTTATTATTAACTATGAATTTTACTTTTTGGTGTAAGGTAGAAGGCACAGCTCCAGCAGAATAAATCCATGGTCGTCCTAAGAGATAACTGTAGGATGGCGTAATGTCCATCACTTGGAAGAGTATATTGAAAGTGCAGGGACCAATTTGAACTGGTATTTCAATCTCCCCTATGACCTCTCTTCTGGTGCCATAGAATGCCCTTACTATCATCGTACTTGGTTTCATGCAAGTTCCATGAAAAGGCAGCTTGGAAAGGGTTGATTTCAGTAACACGTTCAAGGAGGAACCATTGTCAATGAGCACTCTAGCCATTATATGCTTTTGACATTTGACAGAAATGTGTAGTGCCTTGTTGTGCCCCATTCCTTCAGCTGGTATCTCATCATTAGTGAAAGTGACATAATCATCAGTAGTAATATTGCCAATAATACCACCTAACTTGTCAGCTGTAATGTCATGAGAAACATGAGCCTGATTCAGTATTTTCATCAACACTTTTCTATGCGATTCAGAATTCATCAATAAGGATAAAAGCGATATCCTTGCAGGGGTGCGATTCAGCTGATCTACCACTCTATATTCACTTTGCTTGATAAACTTCAAGAACTCACAAGCTTCTTCATCCGATACCTCTTTTTTGTACTCCTTCGCCTTTTCCGGCCTTTCTTTTTCTTTTGCTTCGTTCCCAATGGAAGTCTCCCCTATCTTGACTTTGCCTTTACGGTTCCCCTTTTCTTCTTCTTCTTAGTCCTTTCGCAGCTCCTCAGGAGTGTAGATGCGGCCACTCCGGGTCACTCCCCCAATCCCTGATATATTAGTAACAATAGAAGTCGAACCAGACGCAACTTTCGACTAATCATTCGTGGGATTACTTCTAAGGACCTGCACATTATAATTCCATGGCACGGCTCGGGTGTCCTTGAAGGGAAAAGGACTGGGAGCTTGAATGGTGATAGGTTTCGGGCCACAAGGGGATGGAGCATATGCAGCTTCAGTATAATAGATAACCAACGGTTTGATAGCCGGATTTGCAATGGAAGGGACCAGAGTTTACGGCTTCCTGACCTTCTTGCAATTGTGGAATAGCACACTTATCCACCATGTTTATGCCACCATTGTCCCATAGATAACCTATTTGCACTAATTGCATATCCATTAGATCTTGGAGGATTTGTCTGAACTCACCACATTCCTCGATAGAATGCCCCACATTCCCATGGAGATTGCACATTATTTCACCTTCGTCGTCTCATTTCTCTTCAATATGAGCTTCCATCATCCTATATTTGCACAGCTCTTTAAAGATAACCCTCATGGGGGTCTTGACATCTGTCGCTTGTCTTATGAGCCGCTGGGCAGAACACTCCTCTATAGCATTTACTGTGGGATTCCCATGGTTTGGTAAAGGATTGTGACCCACACTAGGAGTATTTGCCTTGAAATTCAACCAGTTGGCATCTATTAAGTCTTGCACCTTAAACTTCAGCGTTCTGCAATTCTCTGTGGAATAGCCTGCAGCCCCCGCATGGCAGTCGCACTTGGCATTTGGGTCAAATCCTTTAGGGTATAGGGGCTCCACTGACTTCATCGGGCAAGGAGCCAAGAGAGAGTTATGGATGAGCTGGGATAGCAGCTCGGTATAAGTCATAGGGATTGGGTCAAGATGTTTCCTTTTTTGGCTATATGGTGGTCTTCTTTGGTTTGTGTTTGGGTTTTGGGTCCATGGTTGAGCTTGTTGAGGCGGTAAGGTAGGGGGTGTCTGGTATTGATTAGGATATGGCGTTTGGTGAAGCCTCATTGGGTGGTGAGGTTGAGGATGAGGAATATGTGAAGCATTGGCGACATGGGGGTGATACGGCTGAGGATATGGAATCGGTGGAGTAGTGGGAAAGTACGGGTGGTAAGGTGCGAAAGGATTCTAGAAGGATGGTTGATGGTTCACAAGTGTTTGGTTATATCTCTCTTGGGTGAAGTTTCTCTGGTCAAAAGTAACAGCATGGGTTTCTCCCTCTCTTTTCTTCCCCATCGGGGGCCTCTTGGCATTGAATGTTCCTGTTGAACTTTCAACAATCTTCCCACTTCTCATTCCTCCCTCAACTCTTTCTCCAATAATGACCATGTCTGAGAAATTTGATGACACACTCCCTATCATTTTGTCATAAAAGGGTGATTGCAGAGTGTCAATGAACGTAGTCACCATTTCTCTTTCCGTCAATAAGGGCTCTACTTGAGCAGCCATTTCTCTCTACCTCTACGCATATTCCTTGAAGGTCTCAGCATCCTTCTTAGCCATATTCTGCAATTGTAGTCTATCCGGTGCCATATCGATGTTATACTTATATTGCTTCAAGAAAACGTCAGTCAAGTCTTTGAAACATCGTATATGGGCACGCTCAAGATGCGTGTACCAATTCGAAGCTGCCCCAGTTAGGCTGTCTTGAAAGAAATGGATTAACAGCTTGTCATCGTGAGCATGCGAAGCCATCTTACGGATGTACATGGTTAGGTGGTTCTTTGAACAAGTAGTTCCCTTGGACTTGTCGAAATCTGGGACTTTAAACTTGGGAGGAATCACCACATTCGGGATAAGACAAAGCTCTGAGGCATCCAAAAGACCATAGCCACTTGCCCCTTCAATGGCTCGTAGTCTTTCTTCAAGAATTTCCCACTTCTTCCTGGACTGGGGATTTTCCACAGAGGAATTCAACGGATATTGTGGCATGATGGTGGGAACAGAATGTTGCCCCAGTGGGGTTCCACTGGCATGCGGTTGAGCTGCACTTAAGGAGTTTGAAGCAGGCATGCTTGTCTAGAGGATTGGCAGTTTGCGATGGTACAAAACCAGAAGGGAGACCATATGGCGGGATGAAGAAAGGGTATGGGTGTTGTGTTGGTGGGGGTTCGTTGACATTTGGTGAGTGGCTTGATTTTGGGTAAGGTTCGAGGGATTTGAAGTTGGGGACACCTTTGTTGGCATGTCATTATTGGGGGAACTAGTGGCTAATGGTGGTATATAACCCGAGGGAGGCCATACGGGGGGAAAGACGCCCCTTGGTTACCCTGTGAACTGGCGACTGAAGGTTGAGTGGTGCCGTTTGGGCAAATGGTGAGCGGCATCATAATCCCTTGAGGATTAAAGCCTTGGTATTGCAGGAGGAACGTAGCGAAACCAGGCGGGCAAGGAGGTGTGGCCAGATGTCCTTCATTTGTCACTGAGGGATTCCCATCTGTGCTCCTTCTACTCTCCATAGACTGTAACATTTCTATCATCTTGGATATTTGCTCCCTAAGCTGGTTCACTTCGTCCCTCAAATCTTGAGTCTGCTCTATCTCATCCATGATCTTTACTTGGGAACGAGTCCTGTAAGGGTGTCGTGGAAGCTATTTTCCTGCTATAGTGTCTACTTTTCTGCTCGAGGAAACATGATGCGATTATTAGTATTGACTAAACCAAAATGACAAAATGCATGTATGCAAAGCACTGACTATTTATGCTGATGTTTTTTTTTTTTGGCAGATAAATATGATTCTGCATGCAGTTCCTTGTTAGCGAAGGGAACAAGTTTGCGCCCAACATTCGATAGCAAGGCAAAATCCCTACATTTAGCACTAGGGCATATCACTCCTTAGGCAAAAATGTGGTTGATGGTAAATCCAAGGGAATATTCATTCCTCAATTAACACCATTCACTGGCAATGCAGACGTAGGACCGAACTCCCCCTACTTTCACTCAAGGACAAATCGTCTCGAGGCGGAAATATGGTTGACAATTTATTCAAGGAAGAATTCACACCTCAATGAACAATATCTGCTAAAAGGATAACAAGATCAATATTTGAAACAAAACACAGCAATGAGCATCCATTTTCATTTCAAACTTCAGAAGTACAAGATTTAGTTCCCACAAAATGTAGCACAATTACATCAACAACTTCATTTGATTTTTTCTAAAACCCTTAGCAAGACTTCGACAATACTTCATAAAATCAGCAATCTTTGATGGTAGTCGTAACCAGGGGTTTATGTGAGCTTGAATGTCTGCTTCTTCGAAATGAGTAATCAGTTGTGCGGTGTGATATCGTAAGCTGTCAGACATGTCTTCAAATTTCTTCTTCCATTCCTCTTTTTCGACTTTTTTACTAATCAGCCACTGTTAGTAAAACTATTTATCAAATTGCCATTTTTTTAACTATTTACCAAATTACCATTTTTTTAACTATTTACCAAAATGCCACTCTTTTGAAACTATATACCAAAATGCCACCCTTTTGGCTTACGTGGCATTTTTTAATATTTTTCGCCCAACCAGGATGCGCAAGTAAATTTGGCGCATCCACGTAGGTTGCGCTAACACGCTGGCGCAACCTACGTGGATGCGCCACCTACGTATGCATCCTGGTTGCCATTTACACAGAAAGCTCCATCCTTGTTGGCGTAAGCCTTTAAATTTAAATATTTATTTATAAATTATTTAAATTACTTAATAAAATTTTGTAAACATTTATTAATGAATCCATACTAATTACGGAAATAAAATATATAATATAAAATTAAAAAAGTGACAAATTTAATACGTTGGTAATATTTAATATTGTTTTAGTTATTATGAAGATTTATTAATTACATAACACATATGTTTCTTTTTTTGTTATTTTTTAAAAATTTATTGTTTCAATTTATTGTTCAATTTAAAAACGATTGAGGTATTAATTATTTACTTTTAATTTTGTCTTTATGTATGATTTTTAATAAATTTAAAAATAATCTAATCAAATGTACGTACATATCTTATTATTGAAGTTATTGAATATATTTATTTATTTTTACACAAATATTTTAAACAACATATCATAAAAATTAAATGGTATATCCTGTAGAAGAGACGTATCACTTATAGGTTATACTTATACTTGGTTAATATAATCCTTAAAACAAACTTCGATGACTTTCCTTTTATTATTAGTCAAATCATAAGAAAAGTTAGTATTGATGATATGAGCATTAAATGCTTCCTAAAAAAGCTTATTAGTCCTAAAAAAGTTTTTAAATGAATTTTTTTTGAGTAGGATTCAGATGATAGTGAGTAGGATTCCGATCCCAATAATCCCCTCCCAAATTTTTAGTAATTCGAATTAGTAAAAATTTCGACAGTAGTTTCCCTAAATGTTAGATCTCCCCAAAAGCCAATGATCCTGTTTAATGCAACCAGTTACCACAATCTTTAATAAAATCTAAAACAGTGTGAAAAGCATATATAGTGTAATCTAATTAGGGTACCAAACTCATAAGAAGATATTCTCAATAATATTTTACACAAAATCACTAAATATAATCACTGAATGTCAATGAGATGGGCCCGCATCAGAATGCGATGGCCTGTGAGATGGTTCGGAAGAGGGACCTGGTTGTGATGGGTATGGTGGGTAACCTGGTGGTGGGTAAGGATATGGTGGGTAACCCTGTGGTGGGTAAGGATATGAGGGGTAACTCGGTGGCGGGTATGGATACGGTGAGTAAGGGTATGGTGGGTATGGTGGGTAATATGCAGGTGGTGGCTGAGTAGGGGGGTACGTAGCAGTAGTAGGAGGCTGAGTGGGGGGGTATGTAGCAGCGGTAGCAGCGGTAGGAGGCTGAGTCGTATGCTGGCTAGTAGAGCTGGAGTCCTCGGGATGTCGAAGTCGTGTCCGACTGCTCGCTAATCCTCTCCTCCGTCTACGCCGCGTTCCCTGTTGGCTCGACTCCTCGGGCGGCCCTGAAATGTCGTCTCCTGGTGGAGTTGGGATCTGTTGTTCCATCGTAACGCGGTCATGCTCCCGCAATGAGTGTAGGATTTGTGTAGTGACCTCTCGAGCGACAGTGTCGTAGTTGAACTGAGTAAATACTCTGCAACGTCCGCCTAATAAACATATATAATTTATGTCATTATACTGAATACAAAATACATATAGTCACTAACAAATTAGTAAAGAGCTTACCGCATTCCCAATAGATGCACTTGTGGGAGCAATCCAGCGTCTGGTAATTCTTTTATACCAACGCATGTACTCAGAACGCGAACTGAGGGGTGCGACCAATGGGACTCCCCTAACAAGCTTCTCCCTACGACTATCCCAGGTGGCTATATAAACAGCATGTGTAGCTGGTCAATCCTCATCATGCCTACCTGCCAATGTAACCGAGTGCAATCTGTCTGGCTGGAGCGGTCTCCGTGGAATGGGTGGTCAAGACCAAACTGGCGCATGACGCGGTCCGGTGCGGTGCCACTCAACAATGTGGAAACATATGAGAGGGACCACTGCCAGTGCAATGTCCCTACCAGCCACACAAAAAGGTGGCAATGTTGCCACATGCTCATCCGTGTATGGTTGCCATATAAACTGAAAAAAAGATATGCACAAAACATTAACACAGCATATGCATAAGTAAATATCTTAAAGGAATGTAAACGAAGACATACCTCATCGTTCTTCAACTGATCGAAGAACTGACGATAATATGTAAGGACGCCAATCACAGTATCACTCAATACTTTATGTTTAAGCCACCTATTTGGTAAATGAAAGTATTGTAAACGTAAGTAAAAATATTAACAAAGTATGTCATGGAAGTAATGTAAAAATATGAAATGAAATAGAAACTTACTCCCATCCTAAGGGACGTAATTGACCATGACCAGTATCGTAAAACACATCAGGCTCATCATGGTCAGCTAGTGAAAGGGCAATCCGGGGGAATCTGTACCATGCCCAGTACTGCAATAAGATGTATGCACCTCCGATCTCGCGTGCGTCATAGTCCGTAGCTTTACAAAGCTCTCTATACAGGTACGCCAAAACTGCAGACCCCCAGCTATACGTCCCGGCAACAGCAAAGTCCTCCAACAATGGGAGGAACATCAAGTGCACGAGCTTACCCGAATGATCGGGGCATAAGAAACCCCCAAGCAAGCGAAGTATGTAATGTCGTGCACGTTGTTGCACGTACTCATCATCATCGTCCTCAAGGACTGCAGTAACACTCGGCTGCCACAGGTATGTCATGTCAATGCGTGCCCCAGCTACGAGCGAGGGAGTGTCATCAATCCCTAACAACTGAGCACATAAACTGAGCCAATCATCCCTATGCGTAACGTCAGTGACTGCAGCGCCATCAATGGGAAGACCCGATATAATTCCGATATCCTCTAACGTAATGGTGCACTCCCCGACAGGCATGTGAAATGTATGCGTCTCTGGGTGCCATCTCTCAACCAACGCAGAGATCAAGGAGTGATCAATACTGTAATAACTCATGTGGGTAACTCCCAAGAAACCAGCCTGCTGAAGATAAGGAATAATCGGAGCAGGGAGGTCCATATGTTTCGTCTTCTGAGCACGTCTAACACGCAGGTGTCGGTCCTCATGTCCCTGCCATACATGCTTGGGAAACATGGTACTCCGCAACTCCAAAATCGAGCCGTCCTCTGGTCTGGGGTTTACACGGAATGCCATCTGTCAGCTGTATGCCAAACAATAACAACAATTAGTATGATTCTATTATTATTATAATAAAATATGATATAACCATATGATAACTATACAAAAATATAATATGGAAGAAATGAAGATAACACTGAGAATCAACTAACATATATAGGAGAATAGTAAAGTACCTGTGTTAATCAA
Organism: Ormosia semicastrata; assembly: GCA_029884595.1. Taxonomy (NCBI): domain Eukaryota; kingdom Viridiplantae; phylum Streptophyta; class Magnoliopsida; order Fabales; family Fabaceae; genus Ormosia; species Ormosia semicastrata. Next base: position 43,921,142 of record JAQQTO010000059.1, read on the forward strand.
AAATCTTTTCAACTCCTTGTTCTGAAATTTGGAGTTAAAATTGGAACCAATATGCCGTATGCAGAAAACATGATATGCATTCGGAGGCTGCCATCCAAGATTTTCATTTGCCATTGATTGTAAGATGCCTCGATGTCGATCAGAGATCAAACACAAGCCCTCTTGTTGGGTTACATGCAATCTTAGGTGGGCTAAGAACTAACTCCAAGCATCCTTGGTCTCCTCCTCCACAATGGCAAATGCAATAGGCAGAGGTTTTCTGTCTCCATCTTGAGTTGTTGCAATCAACAACTTATGACGATACTTACCATACAAATGAGTGGCATCAATCTGAATGATGGGCTTACAATATCGGAAGCCAGCCACACATGGTCTAAATGTCCAGAATAATCGACAAAAGACTCTTTTTGAACGATTGAGTCGGTTATTCACAAAACATTCCTCGTCTTGCAACTCCACCACTGTGCCTTCCATGTCTCTCTTCATGGCTGCTAGCCATCTGGGCAACACCTCATAAGATTTGTCCCAATCCCCAAACACATTCAAAATAGCCATTTGTTTTGCCTTCCAAGCCTTTTGATATAAAACTTGGTAACCAAATTGGCTTCGAATCCGTTCAATAATTAAAGATACGGGTGCATCGGGTTTTGTTCTGACTAACTCCAAAATGCAAGAGCAGATCAAACGAGAGTCCAACTTCTGGTGATCTAATGACATAGATGGGTTTACGCAACTATGAGGTCCATTATATTTTGTAATCTGCCATGTATTCGACCTCCTGCTTTGTATGGCTCTAAGTCTCCAACTACAACCTTCGTCAAAATTAGGGCATTTGGCAGTCAGTCTTCGTGAATCAGAGTCTTCAATCTTGTACTATTGATGCCTGTGAATGGAATATTGTTTGAGAGCTAACTTCACTGAATCTTTTGATGGAAATTGCAAGCCAACATAGAATTCATCACCCATACTCCAAGTCCCACGAGTGTCTAACTTAGGCAAGTTATCAGGATTATTCAATGCATCCCAGTTAATTTGAGAAAACTGAGGGCATGGTGGCACAAACACAGATTCAGGTCCCTGAGGCATAAATATGGATTGAGGAGCAATCGCCAATGGAACCTGTAAATTTTCTTCGGCATCAAAGTTTTCTGCCTCTATGTCGGTGTCTGAATCGTCGCCCTCAGCTACTTGTTCTTCGTCTTCACTTGACTCCCATACTGCATCTCTGACAAGTGGGTTATCAGGTTCAACCATTGCACCACCAATAATGATCATATTGCATGACTCAACTTGATTAGACGGACTAACTTGACCTTCAATTTCACCAGGAGCTTCAGCATACTCTTCTTGCCCACTTGTTTCTACCTCCACATACAACTCCATAGACGCCATGTTCGGAGTTTGACAGAAAGAATCTATCATGTACTTTACATCATCATCGTCTTCTATTGGAAGCCCTACCCATCTCCACAGATTGAAGCATGGCGGACACCGATAGACAACTTTTGACACATGTTGGTTTGCTTGAAGCCTCAACTTTGAATGGATCTTAGTTTTCAACCCATCCAAAGTCATGTCGGCTGTGATCACAATAGGCCTAGGAGGAGGACCTCGATACATGACACCCTCTTCACCATCATACATTGTCCCATTGAAGTAAATGTGCACATTTAGCGATTTTGTCATGTTAACTCCAATTCTGAACAATAACAATTCAACACATTTATTTAATATATTAAACATCAATTACAATATTAATCGGACATATAACAATGTATAAATATTTATAACGATGTATAAATATTTATAACTATAATATTCAATACAGTTATTTATGTAAAAAAAATTTCTAAAGTCGAATATTTTGAATTAAGCTACATTTACTAATGTAAATCATGTCAAAGATATATATCCTACTCGATTACCTATAAAATAATTATCCATATAATTTAGACTACATATCATACAACTTCATTATTCATTAGTCAATAAAAATATTAAAGTATAATAATATTAAATTACAATTAACACTAACCTAGTAAAAAAGTAATCAACAAATAATAAATAAACTATTTAACTATTGAAAGAGATACTTACAGTGTGAAGGAATACAATCTAAAGTTGATCACAAATAATGATCCTGACACCACTTCTCGTAAGAATTGAGAGAGTTCAGAGTGTTTAGAGAGAAGAAATTTGTAGAGAGATAGTGAGAATTTAGGAAATGGTTAGAATGTCACGAACGGGCGAGGGGCGTGGTGATATATACTAGGGTTACGCCACCCTTGTTGGCTTATTCTGCTTGCTTGCGCCAACAAGGGTGGCGCTTTCAGTGTCAAGGGCAGCCAGGATGCGCTATGTAAGCTGGCGCATCCACGTAGGTTGCGCCAAGCGTGTTGGCGCAACCTACGTGGATGCGCCAGCCTACGTGGCGCATCCTGGTTGGCCAGAAAATATTAAAAAATGTCACGTAGGCCAAAAGGGTGGCATTTTGGTATATAGTTTCAAAAGAGTGACATTTTGGTAAATAGTTAAAAAAATGGCAATTTAGTAAATAGTTAAAAAAATGGCAATTTGATAAATAGTTTTACTAACAGTGACAGTTTAGTAAAAAAGCCTATCTTTTTCAGCCCTTTGGTCTTGTGCTACCGATTGCCACACTTCTGCCCATTCTTCTTTTTGCCTCGATAGTCTTTGGGCTTCAAGTCTCCACTGCTCATGGTCTCGCCCCAACTCTTGAATTTTGAGCTTCAAATACCCATTCTTTCAGTTTGCTTCCACGAGTGCATTGTGATATTTGGTAGCTAATGCTCGCCCTTGGTCAGAGTGGCACTTCGATTCAGTCAGAGCTTCTTGTAAGGCTTGCATTCTACGATCTTGTACCCTAGCATTCGCTTCCAACTTTCCTTTCTCTTGCAAAATCAACGCCATTACTTCTTCTTGAGCTCTTATCTTTACTCGTAATTCATGAACTTCTATTGTGGTCTTTTCAAATTCTATCTCCTTTCCTTTCCTTACTCTTTTTGCTCGGCTTAGGGTCTCAGCAATATCTGCACATGCATCTTTTAAATATTCAACTTCATCAGCTAGCTTCTGGCATTGACTCTGGTGGATGACTACTTTTAACTCAGCGGCTTCCTTTCCTTGTTCCAAGACTTTCATTTGTGCTTTCAGTCTTTCAATCTTGGTGGCCATTTGAGGTATGATTTGAGGATGACCCTTATCATCTGAAACTGTATGGGGGATACTATTTTGTACCCTTCTTGCCTCTCTCCATTGCAAGTATTCAGGGGTACAAACCACCACATGCTTCCCTAATTCCTTTGTTCCTGCCATATGAATATTCTTCCAAGCATCTCTAATATCTTTTTCTCGCTTAGTAGTGCTTCCATCTTGTTGGTATAAGAAGCTGAACCCTTCAAGTTACTCTTCGTTCGGCACATATTGAGTCCATCGAAGTTGCCTAAGCACGAGGATTGGTGCGTATGATACACCACCTCTAGGGCTCATCAAAGGACCATTAGGAAAGTCACCACAGCTGAAAACTATCTCTTCTCCAAGATACCACGGGCATACCCATTTAAAAGAATCTGGCCCCATCCTCACGAACTCATTCTTCCATTCATAAGCTTTTTGTGGCTTCACTAGTATGCGACCAAAATTCCTTAACGGGTCAGGTAGAAGTCTCAGGCAATTCTGTACATCCATATGCGTCATGATCCAAACGTACAACATATGAGTACAGCATCGAATCTTTCCACCGCCCTTTTGATGACAGATTTCCATTATCAAGAAAGTATCAGCAAGAATAACAGGGACTGGATTTGCTTTATACTTCTCAAAGTTGAAGAATACGTCCATTGCTGCTTGATCTACCATATCTGAGGTAAATGGGAATAACACTAACCCAAAGATGGTTAAGGCCAGTGTTTTGTTGAAGAAATCCCACTTTCCTTGTTATGCTAGATACTGAAGATGTGCTTCTAGGTAACTTTTCTTCAAGCCTTCTGTTCCTCCCCTTTTTTCCATGCCCAATTAACTTGTTTGAGCCCCTATTAGTTCTGCTATCTTCCTTACTGGTACATAATACCCTCCATAAAGATAGACATTTGGGTGCTTGTTCATTGGAAGCCTCAACATGATTGCATACTCCTCTATGGTTGGTGTAATGTCCAAGTTAGGTAGCTCAAAACATTTGAGAGAATGGTTCCAAAATTGAGCAAGGCCGCTCAAGACGGGCTCCTCAACTGTAATGCACAGCAAATCCAAAATCTGCCCGTAACTGCTTGAGAACTCTGATCGAGCCTTAGGGGTCATTTGTTGAGTAACGTCCCTCACATACCTCATATCACTGCCATTTACTGTAACCCTTATACTCCTCTTGAGGTCGACTGCATTGCTGGAGTTCTGTCCTTGATATGTTTCTTCCATTCCTTGCTATTAACGAGTACTAACCTTTCCACTTTGCCAAGGAAACTCACCCTAAAAAGGAAGTAATGAAGGGAACATGTAAGCAAAACAAAAAGGAGAATGCACCCTAAGGATACCTCTCGTCGAGGTAACTCTAAAGAAATGTATTAACAATCTAAATGGAGATGCCCTCACAGGGTCGTAAACCCAAAGGGTGCCTCGTCTCTTTTTTTTTTATTCTTTCTTTTTCTCTTCTAAATGTTGAGACTGTTATGAAAATGCAAGATGATGTGTATTTTTTCTGCTGACAATTTTTTTTGAAAATGCAAGAATGAATGAAAATGCGAGATGATCTATTCTTCCTTTTTTTTTTTTGAAGGCAAGAATGAATGACAAGAGAGATAGATGGATAATGAAGAAAGAAAAAGAAAAAAAAGAAAAGCTAGGGATGAGAATGCAATATCATGTATCTTTTTTCATTTTTGTTGAGAAAAAAAAAATTTAACCAAAAAGAATGCATGGATGAATGACATGAGGAAAAGATAAAAAAAAGTATGCTCCATTTGTGTCCTAATGAGGTGCAACCTAAGGAGATGGATGACTCTAAATTTTATATGTCATTATGTTCATTCTACCAGTGCAAGGTTTTTCAGGACGGATCTATCTTCTAAAAAGTCATGGTCCCCAGATTGCCCCTATCTCGAAAGATAAGGACCCAGTTCATGAATTAATCACAAGTAGGGATAAACCCTCTCAATATGACTAGTCCATGATACTAGTAACAATCTGAGTGGTGTCTCGATAAATGTCAAGTGAGCACAAGGCTCCTCAATAACAAAAGTCGAGACCCCTCCTACTCCTCGGGTTCGCACAGACTCGGGTATAGAGCCCAAAAGTGTGTGAGGTAAGTGATTAGTGATGTGTGTGAAGGAGCATACAAACCTGTACAAAAACTTAAAAGACAAAACTACCCCAACCTGCAAAACATATATACAACAACCAACCAGCAATCGCCTACCCTAAGGTTTCAACAATTAAGCACAAAATATATATACAAGTCACAATATACATGAAATAAAGCTATCAGATATTTACATAAAAGTACTAAATAAAATACATTTACAAAAAATAAGAAAACAAAAACAAAGACAAAGAGGGTAAAATAAATAAATAAAAGATTATTAAAAACTTGCACAACTAACAATAATGTGGTCCGACTCTCTAAGTGATCTCGTTGAGTCGCCATTTGTCATAACCGGGATGGCGACGGGACGACCAAAAAAATTAAAAATAATGGAATCGCCACTAATGTTTATTTAAATTAGGAAAAACATTAGAAAAACCTTTAAATTAGGCAAATTGGTCTTTTGAAAATGAGTTTGGATTCGGGAGTCGATTACAGGTAGGGAAGGTATTAGCACCCTACACTACCCGTTCCATGAACGGTACCTTAAGTTGGTTGTGCAAATTTTAATAATCTCAAATATATTTATTTTAACCCCTTTAAACAAAAGACTTTATAATTATTTATTATTTTTTTTATTTTTTGAAAAGAAGTAAAAGAAACAACCCAATTATGAAATTTTTTTTTTAGGCTTGACAGAAATGGATTTCTACTCCTACGTATCTCCTGGTGCAATGGAGAACTCAAAGTCACGTAGTTCCTTAGAAATGATTGTGAGTTGGTTGATTTTAATTAAGAAAGAGATTTTTGAAAAGGAATTTTTTCTGAAAATAAATCCATTCTTGCACGAGGTTCAAGTTAGCACCAGGCTACTCAATAAACCCTTATGATCCAAACGACATTGAAGATAACATCCGCTGTTCAATCATCACCATTGGTCATTGCATGGATTAAAAGATTTTTATTTATTTTTTTATTTTTTTATTTTTTTAAGAAATATACGAAGACAAACAAATAAACACAAACTTCCACGAATCAGGTAAATAAAGAAGATTAAACATAAACATCACAAATCAGACAACCCAAAGCAAAACTTATTTTTCTATTTTAGATTTTTTTTTACCCATTTTTTGTTTTCTTTTTTTTATTTTTATTTTTCATTAATCACAAAACACAACATAAAATATACTATTAAGTAAAATAAACATTGTCAAACAATGACTAAATCCTAAAACTCAAAACATATTTTGATCCCTTTTTTTTATATTCCACCCCTTTTTCTATTTTAGCATTACCAAAAAAAGAAAAAAAAAAAAAAAAAAAAAAAAAGCTTTAAAACAGAAAAGGGCTGCTAGCCCAAAAAAAAAAAAAAAAAAGAAAACAATAGATCAGGAAGTTCTGCAAATCAAAACAGAAGAGAAAAGAAAATGAAAGATTGAGAGGGGGTGAGAGAAGGACGAGACGCATGGGAGAGAGAGGCTCACGGCGTGTGACGGCGACGGTGGAGCGATGGCGCGGCTGCGGTGCGGTGGTTCGTCGGAGCTGGTGCGGCTCGCGTGGGTGGCCGGCGGCCGGATCTGCGTGGTGGATCTGGTTCGACGGAGAGGACGCGGTTCGCGGCTCAGTTCGACGGGTCGGTTCGTGTGGGTGGCGCGGCGGCCGGATCTGCGTGGCGGTGACTGATTCGCGACATGGACGGAGGTTGGGTCTGGTGCGGGTGGAGCGGAAACGGCGCGGGGAGTTGGGTGTGAACCGCGCCCGGAGTGGGTCTTGGACGGTGCGGCAACGGTGACGCATGACCTCCGATTCGACCAGATCAGAACTTTTGGGGCTCGACTGACCGGATCTGTGGCTGTGGGGTTGCGATCCGGTGCGTGGGGGTGGTTTGAAGGTCTCGTGTGGGTTATATGGTGGTGACAGAGGCCGGTTTGGAGCTAGTGGGTGAAGGTGATGAAGGTTTGAAGAGGGTTGCTATGGTTTGGAGGTTGATGGGATGAAGGGATGGTTCTGTTTTGGGTCGCGAGGGTGGTCATGGTTTGGGAGTGGATTTTGGTGAGGGTGGTTATGGCTTTAGTTGGGAATGAGTGGCTTAGAGGAAGAAGAAGATGAATAGTAGAGGGTGGTGAGTTGACTCGGTTGAAGGTGATGGAATAGTGAGGTTGGAGGTGGTGATGGGAGGTGAAGTGTTGATGCTGCTGAGCTGAAGATGAGGTTGACGATTGCTTCGCAATGGAAATGGCAGCCCCCCCTCTGTGTGATCTTCCTCCTGTCAAATATCCTCTCCGTCCCTTGTATCTGAAAAATTCAGAGGCCTCCCCTGTCCGAGGTGGAGAGGCTGCCAAGGTTGACCCAGCTTGGGTCACCATAGCATTCCCTCATTTGTGCTTGCTGCTCTCTGCTCCAAGCTCCTCCTTCTCCAATGCCTACTGCCCTTCTCAATCCATGACAGGCAGCTCCCCAAGGTATGCAGCATGCTGAGGAGCCAGACTGATGCACAGCTAGGAGAAAGCTACGTTCTCCTCTGCTTGTTTTTTTATTATTTATTCGTTTTCATCATATTTTTTTTGTTGTAACAACAAAGAAAAGAAAATGTATTTTTATTATTATATTTTTGTTTTTATTATATATTTTTTTATTTTTTATTTTTGTTTGCACAAATAAGAAGAAAAAAAAAAACCGACCAAGCAAACCAATCGCTCACAACACTGCAATTAAGCGTTAATCCTTGATTAAGTGACAAAATTTTATGGACAAAATTAGGTATCAACAACAAGTAAGCTGAACGTTCGTTCACTAATCTACGTTTAGTGCTAACATTATGATGCAAGGTCATAAGAGTTTCAACATATAAATTATCAAGATTCAATTTATATAAACAATCACAAAGTATACCAGAACCAATCATATAAGTATGCTTATACAAACTAAAACATCCATTACAAAACCTAGAAGAGTATCCAACAATATCAAGTTTAGATAAAGAAACTAAATTCCTAAATATACTGGGAACATAAAAAGTTTCAAATAAATCTAAATGATGTCCAGTAATGAAAAAAATGGCAACAAATTAGTCACAAATGAGGAAGCAAATGTAGGGAACGAAGAAAATGGACCGAGGGAGAAAGAATCAAGGTTAGAATTGCAGCTACAAGTGAAGGAGGGGGAGAATGGTAATGTCTTTGGAAGTTAGGGCTTACTGCACATTGGGGAAGAAAGGGGGAGGAAGAAGAAGGTGATGTGGGACCCAAGTGGATGACTTCTAATGCACGTAGCATAAATGAAATGAGATCAGGACATGTGGCAAGATTGAGGTGGAGCATCGTTTGCCACTTCATCACTTAATAGAGATGAGATAATGTCAATGACTAATTTTACCTGTCTCAAATTTTAAACAGACAAAAATCAGAAGAAAAAAGATTTAGAAGGACCAAAACAAAAAAAAATTATATTTAGATGGACTAAAAAGATAATTAAGCCATTAATAAATATGAAACCTACTAAGTGGTGACCAATTGGAAAATAAATGATGTAATATTGTAGAACCAAAGGACCAAAAGAATAAAAAACTCTTGGAGTTTTAAAGGCACTCAATGCCTAGAGGTCTTAAAATAGGAATATAATCCAAACTGAATTCAATAATCAATGATAATCAACATCTTCTGAAGTGCATGGGAGAAGTATTTATAACACTCAAACAAAACAAATCAAATATAAATCAAATACAACTAACTAAATATAAGATTTGGGATGATAGAATCCCTTTAAAACTAAAATCTTAGTTATAATCTGAAATCTTAAAATAAATAAAATCACTAAAAATATAGAAAGATAAAATTCATAAATAATATAATTATATATAAAATCCTAAATTATCAAAATCATAAATAATCCTAATTTATTCTTCATAATAGTGATTCGTGTATAAGAAGTAGTGATTAATAACTTGAACTTAAATCACCAATCATATATAGGTTACCAGATCATGAGTCACTAGATCATGAATTAATACACATGAAAGCTACTAATTAAGTGGTAATCAAGGAAAAAATAAATAGTGATTATTGTGTGAGTAATGATGTTGAATGACTTGAACTTAAATCATCATATAATAAACTTAAATTATTATTTTCTACTACTCAAATGTCACCAAATCATAAAATAAATTAATTTACGTAATAACCAAATAAGTGGTAAATATATGAAAAATAAAAAGTGATTTATGTATAAATTATAATGATTAATGATTCGAACTTAGTTAATACTTTTAAAAACTTACCTATTATGCAATTACCGAGTAATTTTTCTTGACCATTGATTAAGTTCAGATTGGAATCAACGGTTCTAAATGCTTGGAACAGGGATGCTCTTAAATCTTTTATGAGTACATTAAACTTTTCCTTGATTGAAAGATTACGAATTAAGCCAAATTAATTATCAACGAAGAACTAGAAAGAGCTAAACAAGCGCATTTAATCTGATAATTGGTCGCTACTTGCTAGTTTTGTTTGTAATGTTGCATTAATTTCTAGAGGAATATCCGAGCATGTTTGTTGCTAGTTTATTCCATATTCGTTTTGTTTAAGGTGTTTTCAAAGTATTGTCGTTTAGATTAAAAAAGGGAAGTTTTCTTCCTTCGGTGAAACTTCATTCGGAATCGGAAGTGAGGATTTGCTTTGAAAGAAGTGTCAATGTTTATTTGCGGTGACTAAAATATGAAACAAACACACGATATTAGAATTTATAAAAATACCAGATAAAAAGAAAGAAAGAAAGAATTTATAAAAATACATATTATCAACAAACAATTTTATCTAGAACAATATTAGACTATTAGGAGGTGTTTGATGCGTATCTATTTGACCTCAATTATAGATGCCTAAATATTTAAAATATTTGTATAGCAAAAATTTGCTTCGTATTAATAATTGCATCTATCCTCCTCTACTTTCATTCATTATCTTATAAATTATTGGTGAAACAAAAATTCACGATCACATGCAGCCATATGCTGCTACAGTAATTATGTGTAATTATTCATTGATATGCTACAAGAGTATGTTATGAGGATGATCGGAATAAATACATACATAAAGTATTAATAGGTGAACTAGTGTAGAAAATTAAAATGAAGAGATATTTTTGTGTGCGATAATATGTCATCTTTACATATAAAAGATAAAAAGTTTTAAAAAAAAAGATCTCATTAAATTCACTCATCATAAAAAATAATTATCTCTCTCTAATTTTTTGTAAATATATATAAAAATAATGTGTTATATTTATATACAACTAAGATTTTTTCTAAAATGAATGATGGTCGAAAACATGTAAGTGCGTGAACGTTAAAAAACTCAGAAGTTAGTATGTAATAATTTAAAGGTTTTTGTTAATCCTTAAATTATTTAAGCGTTTTTGTTAACATGTCATGTGGCTTAAGGTACATATTAAAGATTAAAAATAATATTTATTATTAAAAAAAGAAAATATTAAATATTTTTTATTTTTAAAATAATTAAATATTTATATTTTTATTTAATATCTTTTATTTTTTATTCTTTAATGTACACACGTTAACAAAACCCATGATTTAATTAAAACAAAATGCTGCTATTTTCAGCAAATTCTTTGTCAAGCTCAATTAGTAGAAGACAGGCCAGATAGGTCTCGTGGTCCTTTTCTTGCACCTGATTTTATAAAGATTCATTCATGTTGATGGTTGAGTCTTGTGACTGGTGTGTGTTAGAGAACCCGGGATGGATCCATTGACCTTGTATTTTAATAAATCCAGATCAGAAAAGAAAGACATACACGCGCAGAATTTGTCCTACGTCATAAGCGCTTGAAGTTTGAAGTTTGCTCTTTAACAAGCACAGAATCATGGATGAAGTCTGACTAGTGGTAAGCATAGAACTTGTAACTATTACCATAACAGATGCCCTACAACACATGCAAACTTGAAAAGCTAAAACCTGTATTGAACAGAATACAGTAATTTATCCAACAATTATGAAAGCAAAATGAAAAATCCACTATACAAAGAATATAATATGCACCTAGAAATACTGCCAACAAGTGGTCACCAAAAGTTAGAACTTAGAAGCAAATGTATCCTGACACTTCAATAACCTATAAGATGAATACTTTGCATTTCTCAAGTCGCGCCCTTTGAAAATGCTTTGCCGATGCAGTTATCATCACTCTATTGATCAGTTTCCATGAGCTTAATATCATTCCTCTTGTTGGAAAATAAGGTGTTCATGACGGCCTGAACTATATTCATGACCCGATCCAGAAAATAAAATCGATACCCAGAAAATCATGGCAGTATATGATAAACTATTTTCAAATTATTTTGCCTAACGTCAAATGATTTTGAAATTATGATACACTCTCACAAGAGAGACAAACGGAAGAGACAATTGTCCGACATAAGTAACTACTTGTTCTGTGAGAGTGTGACAGCAGAAAACAGATCATGCAGGCAGCTTGACACCGTAACCAAATAAATTGTTGGGAATTATGCCAAAAACTTATGTATCTATATTTTGCCACTGAATGGTTAAGCAGAGCATACATTTAAATTACAATACAAGCACAACAATCATTCTATTCGCATTAAGAATACCTACAACAGAAAAAATGAAGAGGTAAGTTGCTGAAACCAGAGATATTTTAACAAGTAAACGAATTTGGTCAAATGGACATTGTGCATTTCTTTTGAGAATGTCCTAATACATGGCAACGACCACATTGAACAACTCTTTCGTAGCACCTTCTTTTTAGGCCTTCCAGGTGGTCGGCGAGTTTTTGGTGGGCAAATTATGATATCAATTATCAACCCTTGCAAGTTGCACCGCCACCTTATGCTCCTCCCCCGTTCTGTCCATTGACTCCGAGTAATTATAATTCATTAAAAAAAATTTACAAGAAAACTAAAATTATTCATCAATATAAAATTAACATAATTCAGCCATATAATATATTTTATACATCTTGTTGAATTTGTGTACAAGAATCATTGACCTTGTTATAATAAGACAGATTGCACCTCGTCCACAATGGTTGTCATCACAATAGGCGATTATTTTACATATATCAACAATTAAATAAAATATCTAAGAGATAATATGTTAGGTAATAAGTACACAAGAATTTCTCACAAAACATGTGTCGCGACCGGAGATCGCGGCGGGAAATAGCAACTCGAATGGATTTAAGAAAATGAAAATAAAAAAATGGAGTCGCCACCAATTTTATTTTAAATTTAGGAAAAATTAGAAAACCTTTTTATTTGGAAATGGTCTTTGGAACCAGATTGGATTCGGGAGTCGGTTATGCTTAGGGAAGGGTGGAAACTTAATCCCATGCACACTCTAACGCACTGGCCCTAAGACGGTACCTTGGAGTTAATTGTGCAAATTATTAACAATCCTTGGAAATATTTATTTTTTACCCCTTTTACAAAAAAAATTGTAACTATTTACAAAAGCGAAACCACAAAATTATGAAAATTTAATTTGGGCTTGATGAAATGAAATTCGCTCCTACGTATCCCCTGGTGCAATGGGGAACTCAAAGTTACGTAGTTCTTTATAAAATAAGTGTGGGTTGGTTGATTTTATTAAAAAAAGATTTTATTTGAAAGCGAATCCATTTTTTTTGCACAGGATTCAAGTTAGCACTAGGCTACTCAATAAACCCTTATGATCCAAAAGATAATGAAGATAGCATCCGCTATTCAATCATCATCATTGGTCATTGCATGGATTAAAAGATTTTTTTATTTGCTATTTTTATATTCTTTACCCCTTTTTTTTTGCCAAAAAATGTATCATTATTGCCTTAATATGAAATGGGCAAAGCAGCCCATGAGATTCAAACTCAAATCCCAAAAGACAGTCAACAATTCAAATTTAAAAAAAGAGTTTGAAACCTTGAGCACCAATAACAGAGCACATACAGAGGACGTTTGGGGAAGGATTTGGAAATTGGTTCGACGGTCGGTTTAGGGAGATTGAGTGATTCTGTTTTCGAGTTCGACAGTCGGTGGGGATAAGGATGGGATGGATTCGACGGTCGGTTGGAAAGGGGTGATTCTGTTTTGGAGTTTGACAGTCGGTTGGGGGTAAGGATGGGATGGATTCGACGGTCGGTTGGGAAGGGGTGATGGATTCGACGGTCGGTTGCAATTGATGAAGATGGTGGAGGTCACGCTTTTTTGGGGTCCGACGGTCGGATGGGATGGAGTTTGGTTGATGGTGTGAAGGTTTGGATGGGTTGTCGGTGAGGGGTAGTAGGCGGTGTGGTTCGACGGTCGAGTGAGGTGAAGGTGAATTTCGTGAAGTTGGTGAGGGTCACAATGGTGCGGTTCGACGGTCGAGTGAGGTGAAGGTCACCGATGTAGTTCGACAGTCGGTAGAGGGAATGATGGTATTCTGTGAAGTGGGTTGAGGGTCCAATGGTGTGGTTCGACGGTCGAATGAAGTGAAGGTCAGTGATGTAGTTTGACGGTCGGTAGAGGGAATGATGGTATTTTGTGAAGTGGGTTGAGGGTCCAATGGTGTGGTTCGTGGGGTTCGACGGTCGGTTAAAGGGGAAGGATGTGGCTCTTTGGATTTCGACGGTCGAATGGGGAATGATGGTGTTTTGTGAAGTTATTGAAGGTGGTGGTTCCGGTTTTCTAGAGGTGAAGATGAATTCTTTGGTGGTTTGAGAAATGTGATGCAGAAGGGGAGGAGTGCCAGTGTGCGTATGGTGCTCATGGCTAAAAAGAAAAGGAAAAGAAGATGGACAACATAACTAACCAGCCAGTATCCAAGCATGCATTTGAACACTACATTTTTACTCACAACAGTGCAAGGATAGTGATGAGAAAGGGCTTACCTCTTCTGTGCTACCAATAACACACTCAACTCAAAAAAGAATCAAAAATCTCTTTCGTTCCCCGCAGCCTCCCCAGTATTCTTGCTTTTTTTTTTCTTTTCTCAGCTACCACTAGAGATCAACTCAACATCATCAATCTTCTTTCCTTGGCTGAAGATGGGATGATTTGGGGAAGATAAAAGAGGGTGGTCGTGAAGATGGAGATGGTTCACGTTTTTTTTTTTTGGAGGTGAAGATGAGATGAAGGATGATCAAGGTAGATGGGGAGTTCAAGGTTGAAGGGGTTTTGCTTATGGTTTTGGGAAGTGGCACACTGCGAGAAAAGAGAAGGAAAAGAAGAAGAGAAAAATCTCTTTCTGTGTTTCGTCCCCCCTCCTAAAATGTGAGTGGGTGAGGGGTTTATGTGGAGCGAGGTGTGCACAGAAATGGGATCAGAACGTGAGTGGGTGCTGCACAGAAATTACGCGAAAAAGGTTGCGTGTGTGCAGTGAGCAGCTTGAGTGTGTGCAGGTGAGGACAGAAAAATCAGAATGAGTGTGACCATTTTTTTTGTTTTTTTTTTTTGTTTATTAAGCTGGGCTTATGTGTTTGGGCTAAAAAAAAAAGTCAATAATGTGAACTTGAATTTTTATTTTTTTTATATTTTTTCTTTTTTTTTTTTTTTTTTTTTTAGCCCTAGGTCAAAATTGGGTTCACATTGCCCTCTTTACTTGTTTCTTATTAGATAAAAGGAAAAATTGTAGTTTTTCATTTTATCGTCGTAAGAAGCGAGTAAAGAAATGAACTCCAATTTTGTCCCAAGAATGCATAAGAGGATAAATGCAAAATAAAGCAGAACAACGATGGAAATTAAAATGCAATGAGCCGGTGCGCTCAAAAGTAAATGATGAAATTTAAATGCAATGCGCCGATGCGCATCATCGAAATTAAAACGCATGGAATGCATGGAGCCGATGCGCTCAACAGAAAGTAAAATGCCATGGAGCCGATGTGCTCAAAAGCAATTAAAAAGATTAAAATGCATGGAGCCAACGCGCTCAAAAGAAATTAAAATGCATGGAGCCGATGCGCTCAACAGGAATTAAATGCATGGAGCCGATGCGCCTCAGTGCAATTTAAAATGCATAGAATTGACAGAAATTTAAAATGCATGGAATGCATGGAGCCGATGCGCTCAACAGAAACTAAAAACGACAATGGGCAACTGAGTCCCGAAACTTAAAAAGCAAAGGGCAACACTGAGTCCCAGAATTTAAAAGACCATGGGCAACTAAGTCCCGGAATTTAAAAGGCAATGGGCAACTGAGTCCCTGAATTTAAAAGGCAATGGGCAACTGCGTCCCGAAATTTAAAAGACAATGGGCAACTGCGTCCTGAAATTTAAAAGACAATGGGCAACTGCGTCCCGAAATTTAAAAGGCAATGGGCAACTGCATCCCGAAATTTAAAAGACAATGGGCAACTGAGTCCCGAAATTTAAAAGACAATGGGCAACTGCATCCCGAAATTTAAATGACAATGGGCAACCGCGTCCCGAAATTTAAATGACAATGGGCAACTGAGTCCCGAAATTTAAAAGACAATGGGCAACTGAGTCCCGAAATTTAAAAGACAATGGGCAACTGCGTCCCGAAATTTAAATGACAATGGGCAACTGAGTCCCGAAATTTAAAAGACAATGGGCAACTGCGGCCTGAAATTTAAAAGACAATGGGCAACTGCGGCCCGAAATTTAAAAGACAATGGGCAACTGCGGCCCGAAACTTACAAGACAATGGGCAACTGCGGCCCGAAATTTAAATGACAATGGGCAACTGCGGCCCGAAAGTTAAATGACAATGGGCAACTGCAGCCCGAAATTTAAAAGACAATGGGCAACTGCGTCCCGAAATTTAAATGACAATGGGCAACTGTGCTCCCGAACTTTAAATGACAATGGGCAATTGCGTCCCGAAAATTTAAAAGACAATGGGCAACTGTGCTCCCAAAAGTTAAAAGACAATGGGCAACTGCGGCCCGAAATTTAAAAGACAATGGGCAACTGCGGCCCGAAATTTAAAAGACAATGGGCAACTGCGGCCCGAAATTTAAATGACAATGGGCAACTGCGGCCCGAAATTTAAAAGACAATGGGCAACTGCGGCCCGAAATTTAAAAGGCAATGGGCAACTGCGTCCCGAAATTTAAATGACAATAGGCAACTGCGTCCCGAACTTTAAAAGGCAATGGGCAACTGTGTCCCGAAACTTTAAAAGACAATGGGCAACTGAGTCCCGAAAGTTAAATGACAATGGGCAATTGCGGCCCGAAATTTAAATGACAATGGGCAACTGCGGCCCGAAATTTAAATGACAATGGGCAACTGCGGCCCGAAATTTAAAAGACAATGGAATAAGCATCTTGATCAAAAAAGATTTTTTCTTCTTTTTTTTTCATTTTTCTCATTTTCTTTTCTTTGTTTTTCCTTTGCTTTTCTCTTTTCTCTTTTCTTTCTTTTTTATTTTTTTTGATTTTCTAAATTTTATTTGAAAAACATTTGAACCAAGGACGACTTTGGAAAGCTTTGACCAATCAAACCTTGTTCACATGCTTTGGTTCTTTCCTTCTTCTTCTCATTTCTTTCTTTTTTTCTTTGTTTTTCGCTCTCAGCTCTCCTTTTGAGAAATGAGATGAACCATGGCTTGACTGATTCCTTGAGAGAAAATTTTGCCCCAGTGTTTAACTTTATCCCTCATCTAGTTGATTCCCTGCAACTGTCTGAACTCAATCACCGTCTCTGTTGCTACTTTCTTCAACACTTATCTCTTTAATCCTTCAAAAATCTAGCCCCAGTATGGTCAACTGAATACAAACAAAATTGCCCCTGTGTAGCTGATCAAACGCAATTCAAAATTGCCCCAGTTTGGTGCACCCTTCAAGGCATTTCAGGCCAACTTTCTCTGAGATTTTGCCTATTTATTTGCCCTAACTTTTGCTTAGACCGACCTTTCGGGTTTTCAGACTAACGGGCTCTTTTTCATTCTTTTCTTTTTGCTCTAACTTTTGCTTAGGCCGCTCTTTCGGGTTTTCAACCTAACGAGCTTTTCCTCCTTATTCTTCTCTTTTTCTTTTTTCTTTTCTTTTTTTTGTCGGGTGCCTCCTCTTCCATCAAATGGGACCCTCCAAGATCTCTTCAATCTGAATTGCTCATTAGGAGATTACCATTAGATGGTCAAATCATAGTGTTGTACTCATGTTCACTTTACCTGAAGCATTACATAACTGACACTCATGAACTCAAAAAGTACAACAGAAAAGAAGCGAACAACTTCCAGATTGTTCTTGGAAGCTTGACTACGGAAAAAGGGTATTATTTACAAAGGGTAAAGACACAAGAAAGTAGAATAGCAAGCAAGAATTTTTTTTTTTTTTGCCCCAGTATGGACGTGATTGATCTTGACTCGACAACTGGACACCATAACCATTTTTTTCGGTATATACAAAATTTCGCCTCATGTAGGGTATCAAAGGAATTTGGCTCAGAGTATGTCATTTGTGAACAAAAATTGCCCCAGTGTGAGTCAAGAAGCTACAACAATTTGGGGCAAATTGAACCAAGAGAAATTTGCCCCAGTCTAGGACTGAATAGGGCAGAAATTCGCCCTAGTGACCCAAAAGATTTGTCCCGATGTAGGTCAAATTGAACTAAGGAGGAGCATGCCCCAATATGGGACCAGCTCAGACAGGGTAGCAACTTGCCCAGTTGTAAGTCTCTCTTTTTCTTTCTCTCTCTTTTTTTATTTTTATTTTTTGAAATTTTTTTTTAGAGCAATGAATTAGGTACTTAGATGAGCATAACATTTGTCTCAAAATTAAAATTAATGAAAATGACAACAATCATTCCTTGATCAGAATGGACTTTTTGAGGTTTGTAACATGGCCAAGGGTATGGGTTATGAAAGGAAAGATATAAGGCTCAAACAAGTGTTTAAGGGTTTGAACGGGACCAAGGATCCTTGTTCAACGTTAAACTTTGTCAATTGCCTTTGTACTTTCAAGTACACTTTTCTCCTACCGCTCCTCAGTTCTTCCTTTTTTCTTTTCACTTTCTTTCATTCGCCCTTATCATGACTTATTTCATGTCATTTTTATCTTATCTCTTTCTGGTTTTTTTTTTCTTTCTCTCTTTTTTCATTATGCTTCAAAATAGCCACCATGACAATCAACTTTACTTTGTGTCACCCCCTAGTGTAGGGGTGATCCTTGTCCAGGGTTTATTGAAGAAATTTTCAAGCTCAAAAAGGACAACGAGAGATAATGAAAAGATGAATTCTCATGAAGGAAAGAGAAACACGGCCAATCTTCATTTCAAATCTTGATTGCTCATTTTCAAAAACTTTAATTCAGAGACAAAAGGATGATACACACCAAGTGATTATTTCTTTGCTCCATTTTATTTTTTTTTCTTTTTTTTATATATTTTTTTTTTTGGGCAAAGGATACTTGCACACGTGAACTTTATTGACATCTACCAAACCGAGAATTACCAAGAATTGGAGTCCGATGGGCCCCCAAATACGAGGAAGACACTTTGAAGAAGTGAAAGAGAAGTCAATATCAAGAAAGACACTGAAAATGAAAGGAAACAAGATATTCATGCGAATTTATTACATCAATGCTTCAAGAAAGTTAACATAAGTTCATCATCACTGATTTTTTTTTTTATGGCAACCACTTCAATCAAATCCTCAGATCTCCCATTGTTCAGAGGTTTCAAATTGCTGGAGGATGAGCGACTTCTTGAGAGACGATTATCTTGACTGGTGCGGGGAGTATTTCTCTCTCGATGAGGAATGTGCTGCATCATTTTCTTTTCCCAGAGTTATGCTCCTCACCATTTCCTCCATTCTTCTCTGAGATTTTGCCATTTCAATAATCATCTCTTTCATCTCATCTACTTGCATACTCAGATTTCTTCCTTCATCCTCAGGGTTATCAGCAGCCATTCTAGTCCGAGATCTAGGCTTGTGAATGTGGATTTGATTGGTCTCTTCCTTCCTAGGCTCTCTGGTTCAAACCAAATTGACTTATTAAAACAAAATAACATTTAACAAAGAACAGGATGAAATGCATGAGATGCACAAAATGAATGAACTTTGAAAACACTTTTTCATTTTTTCTTTTCTCTTTTTTTTTATGCTATGTCATGAAAATGCAAGATGATTTATTAAAACAAAATAGCATTTAACAAAGAATAGGATGAAATGCATGAGATGCACAAGATGAATGAACTTTGAAAACACTTTTTTTTTATTTTTCTTCCCGTTTTTTTTTTTTAAGAAAAATGCAATGTCATAAAAATGCAAGATGCTTTTTTTCTTTTTGAATGCTAGGGATGCTATGAAGATGCATTTTTTTATTTTTTTTTATTTTATTTTATGTCAAGGATGCCGTGAAAATGCATGATGATTTTTTTTGAAATGCAATGCCATGAAAATGTAAGTTTTTCTTTTTTTTTTTTTTTTTTAATGCTAGGGATGCTATGAAGATGCATGATTTTTTTTTATGCAATGCCATGAAAATGCAAGTTTTTTTTTTTCTTTTTTTTTTTGAATGCTAGGGATGCCATGAAAATGCATGATTTTTTTTTTAAGTCAAGGATGCCATGAAAATGCATGATGATTTTTTTTTTTTTGATATGCAATGTCATGAAAATGCAAGTTTCTTTTTTTTTTTTTTTTTTTTGAATGCTAGGGATGCCATGAAAATGCATGATTTTTTTTTTTTTATGCAATGTCATGAAAATGCAAGTTTTTTTTTTTTTTTTTTTTTGAATGCTAGGGATGTCATGAAGATGCATGATTTTTTTTTAAGTCAAGGATGCCATGAAAATGCATGATGATTTTTTTTTGATATGCAATGTCATGAAAATGCAAGTTTTTTTCTTTTTTTTGAATGCTAGGGATGCCATGAAAATGCATGATGATTTTTTTTTTTTAGAATGCTAAGAATGTTATGAAAATGCAAGCAATGAATAGCCCTTTTTTTTTATGCACGAACGAAGGATATGAGAAACAGATAAATAAAGAAAGAAGAAGTACACTCCCTTTTGTGCCCTAGTCAGGTGGAACCTAAGATTCGACAGTCACTATGTTCAATCTATCAGTGCAAGATTTTTCAGGACGGTCAAAACTTCTAAAAGTCATGGTTCCCAGATTGCCCTTATCTCGAAAGACAAGGTCCCAAATCATGAATTAATCACAAGTAGGGATAAACCCTCTCAATATGATTCGTCCATGATAATGGTAACAATCTGAGTGGTGTCTCAACAAATGTCAAGTGAGCATAAAGCCCCTCAATAACAAAAGCCGAGACCCCTCCTACTCCTCGGGTTCGCACAGACTCGGGTATAGAGCCCAAAAAGTGTGTGAGGTAAGTGACAGTGATGTGTGTGAGGGAGCATACAAACCTGTACAAAAATTTAAAAGACCAAAATACCCAAAACCTGCAAAAGCATATATACAAAAGCCAGGCAGCAATCATCTATCCTAGGGTTTCAACAATTATGTACAACATATTTACAAGTAACAATATACATAAGATAATGCCATCAGATATTTACATGGAACAAAATAAATAAACTCCATTTACACACAAAAAGAAAACAAAAAACAAGAATAAAAAGGGTAAAATAAATAAATAAAAATTATTAACAATTTGCACAACTAACAACAACAGCTTGACTCTCCAAATGTCCCAGTGGAGTCGCTTATCCTGTCGCGACCAGGAGATCGCGGCGGAAATAGCAACTCGAATGGATTTTAGAAAATGAAAATAAAAAAATGGAGTCGCCACCAATTTTATTTTAAACTTAGGAAAAATTAGAAAACCTTTTATTTGGAAATGGTCTTTGAAACTAGATTGATTCGGGAGTCGGTTATGCTTAGGGAAGGGTGGAAACTTAATCCCACTGCACCCCTAACGCACCCGTCCTAAGACGGTACCTTGGGTTAATTGTGCAAATTATTAACAATCCTTGGAAATATTTATTTTTTACCCCTTTTACAAAAAAAATTGTAACTATTTACAAAAGCGAAACCACAAAATTATGAAAATTTAATTTGGGCTTGACAGAAATGAAATTCTGCTCCTACGTATCCCCTGGTGCAATGGGGAACTCAAAGTTACGTAGTTCTTTATAAAATAAGTGTGGGTTGGTTGATTTTATTAAAAAAAGATTTTATTTGAAAGCGAATCCATTTTTTTTGCACAAGATTCAAGTTAGCACTAGGCTACTCAATAAACCCTTATGATCCAAAAGATAATGAAGATAGCATCCGCTATTCAATCATCATCATTGGTCATTGCATGGATTAAAAGATTTTTTTTTATTTGCTATTTTTATATTCTTTTACCCCTTTTTTTTTGCCAAAAAAATGTATCATTATTGCCTTAATATGAAATGGGCAGCAGCCCACGAGATTCAAACTCAAATCCCAAAAGACAGTCAACAATTCAAATTTAAAAAAAGAGTTTGAAACCTTGAGCACCAATAACAGAGCACATACAGAGGACGTTTGGGGAAGGATTTGGAAATTGGTTCGACGGTCGGTTTAGGGAGATTGAGTGATTCTGTTTTCGAGTTCGACAGTCGGTGGGGATAAGGATGGGATGGATTCGACGGTCGGTTGGAAAGGGGTGATTCTGTTTTGGAGTTTGATGGTCGGTTGGGGGTAAGGATGGGATGGATTCGACGGTCGGTTGGGAAGGGGTGATGGATTCGACGGTCGGTTGCAATTGATGAAGATGGTGGAGGTCACGGTTTTTGGGGTCCGACGGTCGGATGGGATGGAGTTTGGTTGATGGTGTGAAGGTTTGGATGGGTTGTCGGTGAGGGGGTAGTAGCCGGTGTGGTTCGACGGTCGAGTGAGGTGAAGGTCACCGATGTAGTTCGATAGTTCGATAGTCGGTAGAGGGAATGATGGTATTTTGTGAAGTGGGTTGAGGGTCCAATGGTGTGGTTCGACGGTCGAATAAAGTGAAGGTCAGTGATGTAGTTCGGCGGTCGGTAGAGGGAATGATGGTATTTTGTGAAGTGGGTTGAGGGTCCAATGGTGTGGTTCGTGGGGTTCGACGGTCGGTTAAAGGGGAAGGATGTGGCTCTTTGGATTTCGACGGTCGAATGGGGAATGATGGTGTTTTGTGAAGTTATTGAAGGTGGTGGTTCCGGTTTTCTGGAGGTGAAGATGAATTCTTTGGTGGTTTGAGAAATGTGATGCAGAAGGGGAGGAGTGCCAGTGTGCGTATGGTGCTCATGGCTAAAAAGAAAAGGAAAAGAAGATGGACAACATAACTAACCAGCCAGTATCCAAGCATGCATTTGAACACTACATTTTTACTCACAACAGTGCAAGGATAGTGATGAGAAAGGGCTTACCTCTTCTGTGCTACCAATAACACACTCAACTCAAAAAGAATAAAAATCCCTTTCGTTCCCAAAGAAATGACTCTCCCCAGTATTCTTGCTTTTTTTTTCTTTTCTCAGCTACCACCAGAGATCAACTCAACATCATCAATCTTCTTTCCTTGGCTGAAGATGGGATGATTTGGGGAAGATAAAAGAGGGTGGTCGTGAAGATGGAGATGGTTCACGTTTTTTTTTTTGGAGGTGAAGATGAGATGAAGGATGATCAAGGTAGATGGGGAGTTCAAGGTTGAAGGGGCTCTGCTTATGGTTTTTGGGAAGTGGCCTGCCTGCGAGAAAAGAGAAGGAAAAGAAGAAGAAAAAAATCTCCTTCTGTGTTTCGTCCCCCCTTGAAATGTGAGTGGGTGAGGGGTTTATGTGGAGCGAGGTGTGCACAGAAATGGGATCGAACGTGAGTGGGTCTTTGCAGCAGTAAATTACGCGAAAAAGGTTGCGTGTGTGCAAGTGAGTGAGCGCTTGAGTGTGTGCAGGTGAGGACAGAAAAATCAGAATGAGTGTGACCATTTTTTTTTGTTTTTTTTTTTTTTTTTTGTTTATTAAGCTGGGCTTATGTGTTTGGGCTAAAAAAAAGTCAATAATGTGAACTTGAATTTTTATTTTTTTATATTTTTTTTACTTTTTTTTTCTTTTCTTTTTTAGCCCGATCAAAATTGGATGTTCACACAACATGGAACTCTCTAAAGTTGGAAACTATATCCTTTGCTCAAGTCCCTTCTGTCCTTACCATTTCTTTCATTTAAATTATGTATGCAGTTTATTTTTATAGGGTTGTTGTTCCCTAGTTTCTTTCTATTTTATGTGGGTCCTCAATCCCTTTATTTACCCCAAAAAAAGTAAAACAGATTACCGCAATACTGCTAGTAAAATTACCCTACTTAAGCAATAATAAGTGTTTTTAAAACTGATTCAACCGGCTAATTGGACCGCCGACCGCACACCACACTAATTGGGATTCCATCACAAGACAAGAAATTCTTGGTTACATACAATTGTACCACATTATTCTTACATACATTCACAAAAAAAAATGAAGAAAGAATATAATTTTTTATAATGAGTGAGTTTAAAGAGTCTCATTTTTTTTTTTAATTTTTTTGTAAATGTATATAAAAATAACGTAATACAATTATGTGTAACCAAGAATCTCACTCACAAGACTGCTCAAGCGGTTATCAGATAAAACAGGATAAAATCGCCAAAACCAGAAAAACAGCAACCAGAAAACCAGCCAGTTCTTTGTCAAGCCTCCTTCATGTTATAGGTCGTTCGTCTCCGTCCTTGGCTGCCTTATTTCCTCTCTTCATTTATGTCTTCACTAGTTAAAGCCCTTCCAAATGTGCTCTGTACCGTCTAAATCTAGTATTTTTGAGTTTCCTGTCATTAGCAAGTTTGCTGCAATAGAATGAACTATTAAGAGTTTAAGACAAGTGAAATTTAAAAGAATGAAGGAGGAGGCTAAAAATGACACAAGCTCTAGAAAGGTGAGGAGCTTCAACTTGTTTACTATTCTCACAATGACCGCGGGCCCACATGATATCTTTCTAAAAGCTCATTGGTTGTTCTTGGATTTTGGATAAGAGAGTTGATTTTGAATAAGTAGATAAAAGTGAAAAAAATATATATATATACTCGATAATGATCATAATTAAGTTGATTTTGGATATTATTATTCATTGGAAGCTTTAAAACGAACAACCATGATCCATGAAAATGGAAGTGCGGAACAAACCAAACAGAAATAGAAGACCGTGTTCTACTTCCACATAATTTATTTACTGATATGGCTTAGGCCTTATTTCGATTCCTTGAACAATAAGGCCACCCTTCCAGTCACCACTCTTGATCTCGTAAACACCCATCTCCACTTCCTTGTCATCCCCTCGTTGGTTGAAGAAGTCTCCCAATTCCATCTCCAACCACCCATCTGGTCTCTGCTTTGGATAATGATGAAGATCAATATTATTTTCTCTGGGTGCTTGTGCTTCAACAGTGGCCACAAAACGAGCACGACTGAATATCCCAGCACGGCGAGGAACAATCTGGCATCTTAGCCTCCGTCCTCTTTCTGCATCTAAGAACACAGTTCTCCTGCGAGTTTCACCTCCGGCAATTCCAATGGAGACCTCAACTGACTGGTATTCGAAGCCGTAGGCTCCAGCAGCGCCTGGCTTGAACACAAGGTATGCCCCATACAACGTCTCTGGAGACAGCATGCCAGTGTTGATCCAGCCTCGGATTTCCAACCAACACACACTTACAAGTTCAGCCACCTCAGAAAACCTGCAATTAATTGGAGGAGCTAATTGATTAAACTATGATCAATCAAATTTAGATAATGAAGATAGTGTAATTATAAACGTAATGCAAGTAGTGAATTAATTACCTGGCCTCTGGAAGAGAAGTCCACCTCCAATACCTAGGAGTATCTCCCCATACAATAAAAAGAATCCTCGCAGATAGCATGTAGCATTTCTTCCCGTATGCTTTATCCAGTTGAAAGCTCTGATACCATACCATTTGCCAACATAACACAACAGAACATAAGTTAATAAAGGATATCGAATTAATTTATGCCCGTAAATGTTTCCGTGATTATCATTTGTAAGTGAAATGATATTTACACTTCAAAAACATTACAGCATGTTTATATTTTGCTTATTTGAGAAATAAAAAGTAGAAAATTCATGTGTTAAAATGTATATTTTTTTTTGTTTTATTATTTAAAAAACTTATGTAAAAATGATATATAAAAAATAGTATGCAAATATAATTACCATAATAAAAACATAATAATTAAACTGATTAATAGGATTTGACATTGAAGCACCTTATTATGGGGAAGATTACATATTTCAACACCAAAACAGGTATTCAACAGTTAGACTTTGATGTTGTTTGGGATGCCTTTCTATTAAATTTCTTAGAAATGCTACCAAAACACTTTCTCACATTTCTTTTAACACATTTTCATCTATTGAATTACATCACACCCTTTAAAAATACTCTAACTTGTTTACTGACTATACAAGTTTATCTTAGAATTAGTTTATTAGAAAAAAAAAATTCTTTTGCATAAAACGACCATGACATATAAGACGATCCTTCAAAACCTTCCATTCGTGGCCAAGTGTGATCCGTTGTAGAACATTGTGGCCACTGTGTTGGAGGCGGCAAAGCAGAGTCTAAATAAGAAGGGTATGCATGTCCTGCCACAAAGGAGGGCCGAATACGTGAAAGAAAAATGGCTCTCCCTCACACACGAACTACACCCCCAAGAACGGAGAAACTACAACTTTTGAAGGAAAGTGATCCGAGTATTGACCAGGGCCTAGGTCAGAAGAGATCGGTAAAGAGAAAAGGAACCTAGGTAGGTCAGAAGAATTATCGCAAGGTATGCAAAGGTTAGTCTGACTGAAAGATGGAACATGCCCTGCTTAGGTAGCCGAGCTGGTTTATATAGGTGTCCGAGGATTGGTGCCTCGGATACCTTCCGTTCAGGCCATTTAATCGTTTGGAAACTTTATGTCCAGCCTTCATGATGCGATGTCCTTTCCGACTGTGAGTCATGATGTCATCAACTAGCCAATGACTATTGAAGAAACATCAATCATGTGCTTAACAAGCTAACCATTCGAACATAGAACGGTCGGACCCTACGAGAAGGATTTGGTCGGGCTAACCTAGATTTCCAAGCCTGTCATTAAGAGATGGGCTTTACCTAGGATGGTATATGATCGGTTTGTAAAGAATTTTGAAAAGCTTATTATGCTGGGCTCGGGACAGTGGCCGGATGAGAACAGGGCCGGTACGGTCCATAGCCCTCCACCTCCAGCTTGGTCATCTGTAAAGATGGGCCAAACTTAAGGGTCATTGGAGAAGAACTAGGCCATCTTGGCCCACAACAGGGCTAATACGGTTCACAGTCTTCCAGCTTGATCATCAGTAAAGATGTGTCAAGCTTAAGAGTCGTCGGGGAAGAATTGGGCCAGGATGGCCCACATCCCATGCATTATGCGAAGGCTGAGGGTGCGAGGCAGTTACCTGGACGCCTCGTACTTCAACGCATCGGAGGTTGCACTATGTAAGCTACGTGTCATTCCTTCACTAGGTGTGAGTCGTGTCAATTGTTTCACAATTAATGCACCCACCACTTGGATGCATCACAACCATTGATCCCTAGCTTTTAAATTCCCATCGTTTGATACATCTAATGGTCAAGACAGAAGAACAGTTCATTTTCCTTCATCCTCCACTGTCAATTTCTAGTGATTTTTCTTTGTTTAAAACTTCACTTTATCTCCTACTTCATTCAATTCATCGTGGGAAACACATTTGAGCCTCTCTCCTCATTTCTTCCTCCTTTAAAAAGGGAATTCATCACTTTCTTGGTCAAGTGTCAAGTTTTGCATTTTCCTTCTAGTTTCCTTCCAGATATTTCCTACGCGAGACTTACTCACTAGGTAACTTCCTACTCCCTCCACTCTCGCACTTCTTTTGTTTAGATTTGGGAAATTTTTGGGTATGGAGGGTGGCATAAAGTGCAATGTTTCTTATGGGGGAAGCAGTGAGAGTGAGTCCTTGGAGATTCTGTGAGAATCTCCTCCACGGTTACCAGAATCATGTCAACAAGACGTTGGTGATTCCTCCTTAAAGAATGACAAAAAGGCTGCAAAGGATTTAAGCGTGAGCACATCTGACTGAAGTGTTAGAAATCGGTCGCCTAACCTTAACTCAGAGGACCCATATGGTTGGGTTCATCCTGATGTCAAAAAATACTACTCGGCCTATACTTCGACCGAGAGTATCGCTACACTTCGCCCACGGATAGTGATGGCGTTTGACGGGGATGAAACCAGGTTTATTTGCCGACTGTGCCATCCCAAAGAGAGGATATATATGAACCTTAGTTCGAGCGACGAACTATGATGGCTTTATGTTTACGACACTTTCTTTATCCGGCTCGAGTTACGACTCCCCTTTTCATATTTTCAAAAGTGGGATTTTATCCAAGCTGAATGTCGCTCTGACCTAGCTCCATTCGAACAGTTGGGCATTTGTTCAAGCCTTTGAAGTTTTGGTTAGGTACCTCAGTCTGAACCCGAACATAGGAGTATTCTTTTCTTTTTTCCAATGTAAGGGAATCGGCAAGGGCGGATGGGTATACTCAACGGGCATTCGCGAAAAAGGCTTCTTTCCGCCTTTGACAAATATAAGTTTTTTCGGGTGAGTTCTCCCTCAACCGAGCTTGCATTTTTTCTTGTTGCTTATAGGGTAGAAAGGTACCCTTTTTATTGGCGGAGCAATCCGATCTCTATATTGGGTGTAAAGTACCAAAGTTTATTGCTACCCGACTGAGCTCTTGTTGATGTCTTAGAGAAATCTCCCGTTCTGGACACTGGTTCCTTAGTAAAGTTTGGAGATGACCTGACCGAGCTTTCAAAATTTTTTGTAAGTATTTTTAAATTTCATGGTTAATTTCTTACTGAAGTATTAACGATCTTCTTTTTCAACTGCAGAATTAATGACTCCTCGTCTTAATGCTCGGGAGGTGCAGAGGCGCTTGAAGAAGTTGAAGAGTAAAGAGAATGTGACTCCGGCTCTGACCGACTAGACTGCTCTTTGTCCCGAGCTGATTCAAGCAGTGCCTGACCCATAATCTTCTGAAACCAAGTCGGATTCTGAGGTGAAAAAGCATTCGAGAATGAATTTTGAAGTTGTAGGTGCCAAAACGATGCTGAGTCCTTCGACTGGAAACTACCAACCAGAAGGTGAGGGTTTTTCCTACCAAAACTCAGATGTCCGAGCTACTTTCGAGGCTCTGAGTGGTTTTGTCGTTGGTGTAGATGTACCATCGCTTTGGTCGACCAACTTTCCATTCGAGTCGCAACTAGATAGTCAGATTACACTTTCCACTGATAAAGATCACAAGGACAAGGTCGGGGGGGATCTTTGTCGATGGGTCAAGGTACAACTTCTTCGAACTATATGTGTCATACAGTCAGCTAAATTGGAGCTGGAAGACTCTAAGAAAAAAATCTCCTTTCAATCGGCTTTATCAATCAGAATTAGAGAAAAAACAAAAAGCACATTCGACCGAGCTTTCTGAACCCAAAAAAGAGATTGAGGAAGGCAAAGGCCCGTCGAGTTGAAGGCCTTGAATCATCTTTGGAATTATTGGAGGACGAGAAAAAGAAAATAGAAGAAGACTTTGTTGCGATGAAAAAGGAGAAGCAAGAAACCGACCTAGAACCCAAAGAAGCTCTTGACAGTAAAGCCAAATTGCTTATCGAGCTAGAGAGCTTAAAAGATGAAGTCGTCGAGCAAAGAGTCGCTGGTTATGAGATCGGTCTAAAACATGTGAAATTTCTGAATCCTAAAGGCGTGTTCGATGATCATGTGGGGGAACTTGGAGTCTGTAAAGAAATAATTGATGGCCAATTTGTTGATCCTCTCAAAGAAGATGATGAAGCCGATGCAACAGCAGAGGAACAGGACGGAGCATGAAGATTTTATTATTTTATATTTCACGCAGTGTAACCCAGTAACCTAAACTTTGTAATTTGATTTAGTGTACTTCACAATGCAAATTTGCATATATTGACTCTATTTGAATGACAATTTGTACTCTATCTGAGTACTAGGCCTAGGTCAGAAGAGATCGGTAAAAAGAAAAAGAACCTAGGTAGGTCAGAAGAATGATCGCAAGGTATGCAAAGGTTAGTCTGAGTGAAAAATGGGACATGCCCTGTTTACGCAGTCAGGCTAGTTTATATAGGAGTCCGAGGATTGGTACCTCAGATACCTTCCGTTGCCATTTAATCGTTCGGAAAGGTTATGTCCAACCTTTATGGTGCGAGGCCATTTCCACTGTAAGTCATGATGGCGCCAACCGGCCAGTGACCATTGAAGAAACATTAATCATGTGCTTAACAAGCTAACCGTTCGGACATAGAACGATCGGACCCTACGAGAAAGATTTGGTTGGGCTAACCTAGATTTCCAAGCTTGTCATTCTGACATAGGCTTACCTAGGATGGTATATGATCAGTCTATAAAGACTTGTGAAAGGCCTATTATGCCAGGCTCGGGACAATAATCGGATGAGAACAGGGCTAGTACGGCCCAAGAAGTAACAATGGTGACTCTGAAGAGTTAGTGTTTACTTAGTCTAAGAGTTCCAGTGAATGTGGTGATCGAATGGAAGCCACCAGAGCTGAAGCCCAAGGGTTCATTCTCTATGATTAAAGTCGTCACTAGTTTGGCTACGATCTTTGATGATGAAAATAACCCATAAAATTTTGACTCTTTCTTTTTGGCTCTTTTTTTCTCTTAAATTTGCTAAAGTGAGGATGAAAAATCTTATATAAATGTAACAATTCTATCCCCTTCTGTTTTTTCTATCCCCTTATTGAATTTCAAAGGTTACTAAAAGACAAAAAAAGAAACAATAAAAAGAAGAGTGAGAATGGTGGTTACAAGTTAAATTTTAAAGAAAGGATGCAACGATGCCCAATAAATAAAACAAAAATAATATCATTACATCATTTTTATTTAACATTATTTTTTACACTTTTTTTGAAAGGTTATGATTAAATAAAAAAAAATAAAATTAATATAATTAATAATATAAAAAATAATATAAAAATTAATGTGAGAGAAAAATATGATAAAAAATATAATTATAAATAAAAAAGTATTAAAAGAAATATAAGAAATAATGTGTTGATAATATTTTTCTAATTTTTAATAAGTGATTTTTTTAGTACCCATATGTTTGAAAGGGTTGTGATATCTTTCTTACTTGGCCCAATTAGAATGAAACTAATGTTCACATAATATCCAACTCGTTATCCTACATGTATAAGTATAAGTTATATTTATTTTCTCTCATATATTTTTTGTTTCACAAAATTATCCAAGGGTTTCTTCCATAAAATTTAAGAAGTTAAACCATTTCAGTTCAAACTTAACCCTAGCTTAGATAAAAAAAAAAAAAAAAAATTATCCCAACCATTCTAACACATGGCCATGAACTATTGAAGGAAATCATTGAAGCCCTGTTGAAAATCTAAAACAAAACAAAGTGAAATCCCCTAACCGCATATATTGATGGTGAACTGATTTGAATGAGCTTTCATTTTCTTATTTATTTATATATAAGCTGGGTTCAGTTTAAATGAGGATGAGCTAACTAGTTAAAATTTGTGAAAGAAATCTTGGGGTAATTCTCCGAAACAAAAACAGATTAAGGGCTAAATAAAAATAATTTATACTTTAACATGTTTGGATGATGAGTTGAATATCATGTATATATTAATCTCATTCTGACATCAGAACCCTTCAACTTTGCGAGTAACTAAGAAATCACCTTCAAATATATGGTCACAAATTATTGATTCTCAACCTCAACCACGTAAATCTTACCTACAGATAGCGGGGTTTACCTTTTTACTCTCGTCTATGAGGAGCGGTTTTTGACAGAGATTGAGAAAGAGCTGCTTCTTAGAATGGAAACAGGAGATGGCGGCGGAAGATTGGGATTGGGAAATGATGGTGCGATAATCGAAGGGCAGAAACTTGTCCCAGACAGCGTCAGATTCAGCGGCGGATCTGAAGGTTGATGAAACCAAGGAGAGGCTGCAGGCATCCCGAGGAGTTGTGAACGAAACAACATTTGCTATGCAACCTTCCGGTAGATTCGTAAAGTCCACGGCTTCTACCACCATAACGAAATGATAAGAGAATTGGTTTTCCTTGTTTGATTTGTAAAATTCGGTAACTATTATATTGCACTCCTGTTCCTGTTTGTGTGGGTCTCTCCGTTTATAGTGGTAGTGGGAGGAGGAAGAGGTGAGCGAGATTCGTTGAGAAGGGAAGCTTAGCGGTTAAGTCTGGCTCGTCTGACATCATGCATATTTGCCACACAAATTGAACTATAAAAGTAAGCAACAAAGATAGATTGCGCAAAAGGATCTTTATCTTTATCGGATCTGTACAGGTTAGGTTGTACATGTCGTGTCAATCTTTCCTTGTTAATTATTATCATATTTCTATTTTTTTAAAGATATTTCTATATTTTTAATTATATATTTTATATATCATCTTTTTATATACTCTATTTTTTACAGTATTTTTTAATAATTATAATTAAATAAAAAAATAAAAAATAATATAATTAATAGTATATGTAATAATATAAAAATCATATATAAAAAAATGTAAAGATATCAGAGTTGATGATTATATAACGTGCCGTCGCCCTTCTCTCGTCTCCCATTCATATTCATAGTATAGTATTTTTTTTTCTCTTTGGAAGTTTCTCACATTTGTTTGTTTACGTACCGAGTTCAGACTTCTTTATTACTTAAATTTTTTTACACCTTCTGGTATGGTTCATGTGGAATTAACCTTTTTTGTTCACAGGCTTTAAAATATTTTTTTGATGATTGATCCGACAATATGAGTTGAACCAATTCAATTCAAGTTGGGTTGATTTAATTCGGATTGGTTTAATTCGAATTAAATTATAGATTTATTTAATCAGTTCAAAATATTAATGAGATTTAAATAATAAAAATAATAATAAATCAGATACCATATTTTAATTTAAAACTTTAAAATATTAAAATTTTATGTTCAATCACTTATAAAATTTTTATTTTATTTATTTTTAAATAATATATATTTAGAACTCACACTTAAATTTTTAATATGAATTTCATAATCACTATTTAAAAAGTCCAACTTTCTTTAATGATGTACAAGAAATAATGTATATTTATAAATTTAAATAACATACTTCCAATCATTATTGACTAGCATTCGTGTCTTCAAAAAATTATTATTTTTTAAAAAATGACATCAAGAGAAGAATAAAAAAATAATAATATGAATTCTTTTATCAGCAACAATCTATTAACTTCGTATACTTTGAAGGGGAAAAAATATAAGAATAGGCTAAGAGTTGTACTGAGATGATCTGTGAATATTGTATAATTTAAACTATTTAAACAGTGTAATTTAATTACTGTTTAGAGATTTTTAAAAAATTACAAAAAATGTAGAAAATATTTATATACATAATAACATTGATTAAAATATATATGCATAATGCAGGACAAACAAAATTTGTTATACGTTATTGACCTAAAGTACTTTATATTATAAGGATAGTATGGATGCATCATATTACAGTAAACCATTCGTGTAGTATGGCAAAAAAATAATTGATATATAGTAGAATGAGAGTTGTAAACTATTTGTGTAATCTCATTATAAAACTTCATTAAAATTAATGATTTATCCTAACTTTGAAAAGAATGTAAATAGTTTCTCTTTATCCTAAGTTTTTTATTATAATAATAATAGTAATAATAATAATAATAAAACCGTCGGCTAGGGATGAGTAGCCAACCAACAAGTTGCAAAGATCTGGAAAACGCATTTTGGTAATGACGTGTTTGGGAGTCGCTTTCTGATGTGGCCCAGACTTTGGTTTGAATGTACAATGTGTTCAAAATAATATATTATTCGCATCCAGGTGAAAACAACAGCAGATACAGCAAATCTTGCCTGCTATAGACTACGGTGTCGTGCAAATGCAATCGTGATATCTCAACTTAAAGACAATTTTCGTTCTACTCATGAGGCCCGTGAATTACTGTGTAAACGAAAGAGATAAACTAATTTCTTTGTTTCACACCTCACGCACCTGAAGCTCTAGAGAAATTTTTGGATAATAACTTTAGTTTAAGCATGTAAATCAATCTTTGATATATATAAAGTAGTGTGAACTATGTCAAAATTATATATATTTCTATTATCACTACTTTACAAATGGTCAGAAATTTCCATAATTTTCTCCCCGAAGCCGAAGCATTTGGCACAGCCAGCCGACTTGCCTCGTGATCCGCCCAAGGCATCTAGCAAAGCGCCAACACCCAGAGTTAAGTTCTTCCTCCCTTATTCCCTTGGGAAGGATAGACCCTCCGCTGAAAGAGAATTGATGCCATCGATCAAATGTCAGGTGCCTAGCGATCATAGTTAAGAGTTCCACAATAAATGAGGGCAAATTCATAATGCATCACAATAGATAGTTGGAAATTCATCCACCAGAGGCTGATATCCTAAATACAAAAAGGTTACCCCACATAGTGGGATACTGAAATATAATCCATCAATCATACGAAATTCCGAAAAGCAATACTATTTTATCTTATGCCTTATAGCTTCACGAAGAGAGTAACAGTTTGGCACAAAAATAGTATACATAGTATGTTCAAAAGTTGAAGCTTAAAATCTGCAAACAGTGTTCTGCAATTTAAGAAGCAAGACCCATGCATGGTTCTGTGAATTAAATTAAACAAAGAACTTTCGTTGCTTAATTGCCTTCCTTAGGCCTAACTTCTATGCCTTCAATAAAGAGACCGCGCTTCCAATTACCACCCCTTATCTCGATAACACTCATCTGCACTTCATTATCTTCTAGGCCTGAATTGAAGAACTCCCCCATCTCAATCTCCAACCACCCATCACTTCTCACACTTGGACGTTGCAATCCCACCACTCTCTGGTGCTGCCTCCCTTCATCTAAGTTTGGATCCAAACAGACATTCTTGGTACTATTCTGGTCACCAAGTATACCTATTGATAACTCGACAGGACGGTTGTCAAATCCATAGGTATCGATCATCTTGAACACAAGATAAGCTGCATACTGAGTATTTGGGGACAAGGCATTGGTATTTATCATCCCACGAATTTCAAGCCAACACACATCACGGAGCTGAGCAATTTCTGGGAACCTGTTCAAAAGTTGTACACACAAGTTGCAAAGATAGGAACACAGGAATGACATTGACATGTGTAAACAGAAAGACAACACGTTCAAAATCAGTAGTGGATACCGATCGTGTGCAGTTCTTTTAAAACTACTTCACATCTCTACAGTAAAAAATAAGGTGATGTGTAATAAAATAATAATAATAATAAATGTAATACAGATTAAGAACTACATCCCTCTGCAGTTTTTTTACAATTGTAGGGGATCCTAATCCATCGGTAAAACAATTACAAAACTACCGAACTGACCTGGACTCGGGCAGGGTTGGCCAGATCCAATACTGAGGAGTACCACCCCAAACAATGGAGAGATCTCTGGCAGCAAGCATGTAACACTTTTTCCCACTCTTTCTGTCCAACTGAAAGCTCTGCATTTCAAAACTCAAATATTGAGGAACATCCAAAGCTTAATATTCTGAACCAAACATATTAAACCAACAGCTTTTGGTTGCGACTTATTTTATGAACCAGAACCAGATTTTCAATTCATAATTTAATTACATAAAGAGATAGTGCATTAGGATTTAGAAGTGCAATCTCACAATTACTGATAGCCAAATAATCCATGCGTTACTAAAACCAACTGAACAAGACGATCAAAGCTGCATCCAAGTCCAACAAAAATCTTCACTAAGCTTTTCAAAATGTCCGAAGCATAAACAAATACTGGAGAAGATAATAACATAAATAAATGTAAATTCAGGGAAAGGGATAATTATGTAGTCACTTGTAGACGGAATGAAGATACGATCCTCAGATCGTATATTCCTATCATATGTGACCTAGAGTTATTTTTTTTTTTAAAGGATTGTTGTGGTTGATGGTTTGATAATTAGATTTGGGTATATAATGAGCCCTACTTCAATTAATCAGAGAGTTCGGAAACACAGATCAGATTCATCAGAAATGAAATGATGATGAGTAGTAAAGTTACTAGTAGGAAGAAAGAAGCAGAAATAAATAATGAATACCTTTTTGGCCTGGTCGATGATGATGGGGTGATCAGAAAGAGCGAGATAGAGGGCTTTCTTAGAAGGCAAGTTGGAAAGTAAAGCAGATTCAGAATGAGATCGGGAAATGATAGAGGTGAAATCGGGAGGGAGAAAACGATCCCAGACAGCGTCGGAATCAGCTGCAGAATAGAAAGTTTTGGAAACGGCGGAGAGCCTGCACGCGTCCACGGGAGTGGTGAGGGACAGTATCTTAGCGATGCATCCTTCCGGCAAGGCCTGAGACTCCATTGATTCTCTTCTCTTCTCTTCTCTTCTCAGCGCACAGCACCGACATCAGCTGAGGTGAGATGAGGTTATTATCATGCCTCTACATAGACAAAGAGCACCAAAGTTGCGTACCATGTCCTTTTGCCCTCTGTGGGCTGCCCTTATGGCCCATCCCAGTAGTGGGCTTTCTCCTGGATCCGGTGGGATCCAGTACAAAAAAAAAAAGATTTTCTTATTTGAATAGACGAAATATGACATCTCATTTATATATGAATGTGGTGCAAATTCCGGAACTATACATATAATACATGAGAGTAGAAAGCATGCTCACACGTGGATACGATGTCTTATGATGTGTCATATTCTAAATATATATATAAAAAAAATTTATTTTGTAAATTGATTATTCACTACCTGATTTATTTTTACCTTTTTTGTCATCCATGACTTGTAAGTAATTATTTTAATTTATTGACAAAAAAAGATTAGTTCTAATTTAATATATTTATTTAAATATTTAAATATTATTATTATTCTTATGTTATTTTTATATTTATTTTAGGTTATAGTTTTTGTACATTACAACTAAGGTTTGTTTGGAATTACAATATACTTTTACTACGATTAACTATTATTAAGTTCATTTTAGATTATATAATTTGCCATTTTAAAGATTAAGAAAAAATTAAATAGATCTTTAAATTCGATAGAGAAATGAGAATGAGAATAGTGTCATTTCTAATTAAATATTATCTTATTTATCATAAAGTCCACAAAGGCATAGCACAACAACTAAATAAACAATTTAGAAATTTTTATCATCTTTTATTTGATTAAAAATAATTTAAAATGTTTTCTTAACAATAATTTAATATATTTTAAAAGAAAACTATTCTTTAAATCAATATCATATTCATAAAACAATATTATGAAACAAGAAGTTGCTATGTATTCATAAAGATACTGCACCTAGGTGATTTATTAAACATTAGTTGGTTATTGTTTTTATCATAAATGTTTAAAAATTTATTAAATATAATGTTTGACAACTGATTTTTAAGTACTATACCCTTAAAAAAATGAATACAAAAGTAATTTCTTATAAAACTATATATATATATATATATATATATCCCAACGAGGTTTGGTTGATCAATTTTTCACTTATAATAATTATATAACTTAAGTTCAAATTTAAGAATCTTCCATTGATAAATGATGTGTAATTCATGAAACATCATTATCAAGTGATTAAGGAAACATGTGTGATTCACATGATTCATCTTGAAAACTATTTTGTGAGTTAAATAAAATTTTATTAGGATTTTTATAAGATGAAATTTTTTTAAGATTATTAATAATTTAAATAAATAACTTTTGAATAATTGACAACTGTCGAGATTACCAAATTCAAATCAATTTATAACCGATTTACCAAAACTACTTGTAGCATAAGGTAATACCGGGTCGAGCCCGTAGATCATTCTAATTATGAAGTCAGATTAAGAGGTTAATAAACAGGGGGGAAAAGTTTTGGAAAATTAAACAACAAAGAGCAATTAAAAAGAGTAAACAAGATTAGGAAAACAACCAATCCAAGAGAATTAACCAATCTTGATTTTAATCCATCTTTGATCTTTATAGATCCGTTCAACTATCAACCAAATCCTTGATCTTAGATCACATCAAGACGCCTATCAATGATCCATGGATCTTCTACTAGAAATGCTTCTAGAATTTAATTAATTAAGGTTAGACAAATTAAGCATCCATCCAAAACTCAAATTAACTTAAAAACCAAGATCCAACCAAGCTAAACATTCATCAAACACCTTTGATGCATTATTTAACCTCTGAATTCATCTCTTGGCACATGATAATTACGCAATTAACATATACAAATTCCAATCAAATTAAGCATTAAATCAGAATTTAAACAAGAGAAGAAGAGAAAGAGAAACTTGATTAATAGATGAACGTATAGCAATTAAAACAAGATCTCAAGATTAATCATCAAGCTTGTCAATCTCTTGGATTGATTAAAGAAGTTTAGCTCTCCATAGCCATCACCATTGGAGAACCTTCAAGAACCATACAAAAATGAAAATAACAAAGAGAGAGGAGGAGAGGAATAGAAGAAGAGAATTCTCCCAAAATAATAACACTAAAACTACAAGAACCAACTACAAATCACACCCTCTGCGTAGAAGCTCTCCCCTATATCTTTACAAATCTGATTGCTCTCCTCTTAATCATTCACAAAGAGTCAAAAGTAGTTCATCCACTCTTGTTAATTATTCATCCATTATCAAAGCATGTCTCCCACCTTCCATTGAATTATTTTCTCATTATGAAAGTGTGTCTCCCACCTTCCAATGATTCCTCCACTTTTCCACGTTGCTATCTTTTCAATTTTTGTCATAATCTCAAATTCAAATCAAGTCCATCAGATAGCCTTTGAAGTAAGCTTTCCAAGGAGTACTCATATGCTTAATTTGGGCTTGAAATGAGTGAGATATGCCCAAAATAGTGAAGGTGTGTCCAGAATTTGTAACAGTACCGCTGGTCCAACTTCAAGGCTGTATTTGACCATGTAAACATCCGAATCTTCCAATTTGATATTTCACAAAACTTGTAGATCTTTTTCTCATCTTTCCTAGCATATAAAGAACATCAAAATCAGAGATCTACAACTCAAGTTATGGTTAACAAACTGAACCACTGTCAATATGCATTAAAATCCAAAAATTTTGCTTTAAAGCCCAATTCAACCCAATGATCTAAATGAGTGCTAAGATCACTTAATTACAATCTGGACATCATTAATAAGGTAATTGTGTGGATAATTAATATGTTAAAAATCATAATTATCAAATACCCCCACACTTACTCTTTTGCACGTCCTCGGACAAAACAGAAAAAAAATAAAATAAAATAAAACTGACTCAAAAGTTAAACATTCTAAAAGACTCAATTTCTATTAATATTTAAGAATGAAGAGCAATTAATAATTCAAGTAATCAAAACATTCATGAGGTAACACATCTTCACATCTCAAATCAACAAGCAAGGATACTTCAATTGAAAAACATGAGTAAAGAATGATAGATCCTCATATAATTCACTCTCAATCTCTCAAGTATTTAAAAGGTAGGTATTTCACTCAATTCAACCATGAAAATTGCACTACCATAAGCTTGCTTATCTTCTACTTCTCCACTACTCAAAACACATGCATACACAAATCATGAGGACTTTATTCAAGGTTGTAGTAAGGTCAAGGTAACAGTAAGAGGGTAAAATGGATATGAGAGGATAAATACCAAAGAGAATAAAAGCAAATGAGAAGTGAGTTCAAATAACAAGCATAAAAGTTCATCCCAACTCTAATGTATAACCCTTTACATATTCATTTCTCAATCCTTTTTTTTTTTTTTTTTTTTTTATATATATATGAACATAACTATATACATACATTTTTCCTTTTTTTTTTTTTAGGAACTCTTTCCTTTTTCAACAACCATTTTGTACACACACCCCCACACTTGTTCAAAAACTCATCCATTAACCAAGCTAATGTTCTTTTATTCCCTAAGGTAAAGTAAGAACATGATTTTTCATTTAAGGCACATAATGAGCTAGAAATAAGGAATGGTCAAATAAGCTCAAAGGGGTTAAGTAAAGGAAAATATACAAGGTTGGCAAGAATCAGAAAATTTTCAAGAAGTCAAAAGAGTGCTTGATATCATATTGAAAACAAGGTTGGCTATTTGGTTAAACTAGCTAAGAAAGAGGGCCTCAATCATGTTCATGCATGCAAGTGAAATGTAGCCTCAAAAAGAATCAAAGCAAGTTCTAGAGTGATCATTATCATGAGTGAAAATCACACAAGAAAGAAGAGAATGGCATAAATGTTGAATCCATCCATTAGGCTCAAAATCTCACAAGGTATGCATCCATCAAACTCAATTCATCAATTCAATCATCCATAACCAAGCATATCAGTTCAAGCCGCAATGAAACGTTATTCAATCATGCAATGAACCCTTTTTTTGTTTTTTGTTTTTTTTTGTGTTTTTTTTTAACAACAAAACAAAACAAAAACAAAAACAAAATGCTAAAATCTCTCCCTCACACTTAATATAACATTGTCCTTAATGTAAAAGAGAGAGATAGAAAAGAGCAACACAACCTGATAAGAAGTGAATCAACGCCAAGCAGGAAAAGAAGCACACTTGTCGATTGCCACATCGACCCTAAAAAGAAATCAAATAATAAAACTTAAGTACTTCCACAATTTAATACTAATTAATTACTACCTAAAAACACTCCTTACTCGCCACCAATTAAGATCGTCTCAAGAGTAAATAATTTACTCTTTACTCGCCATCCCTAACTACTAAATTGATGACAAATACAACAAACATATTAACAAATACAATTTTTTTTCTTTTTTTTTCTTTTTTTTTTACAACAACCATCCTTCCCCCCAACCAGATCACAACATTGTCCTCAATGTCAAAACATAGATAGGTAAAGGATAGAATATATTACATTTTCGCAATTCGAAAAGGAAAAAAAATTTCACACAAATTTAAACAGGAAACAAAGTACGATAAATAAAACCAAAGCTTGTAATTATTTAAATAGTTGGAGTGTCTTGGTGGCTTTCTTTTCACTTTGCTTCCTTCACCACTTCCTTCACCGCTTCCTTCGGACCAATCTATCTCGAGTCAGCATTCTTGGATCAGGTTCATAAACAAATGCTTCTAATTTATCAATCAATTCATCAACAGTAGAAGCAGAGATAAGGAGTTGTCTTGCTGAAGGTGTGACAAATTTCTGTTCCACAGCATGGTCAACAAAAGATAACAAATTATCAAAGAAATTATTAACATTCAACAAACCTATGGGTTTATGGTGGATGTTCAATTGGGCCCAAGAGACAACTTGAAAGATTTCTTCCAAAGTACCAAAACCACCTGGTAAGGCTATGAATGCATCAGAATTTGCAAGCATTGTCTTCATTCGTTCATCCATAGATGATACTTGAAGCTCCTCCCCAATTGTTTTTCCAATGATATTCTGTTGAGCTAAAGGTCTAGGAATGATACCTAAAACCTGACTGCCTTTTAAATGAGCAGCAAGTGATATAACCTTCATTAACCCAATCTTTGCCTCCCCATATACTAAATGAATTTTCCTCGCAAAGAAGTGTTCGACCAAGAGTGATTACTGCGTCTATATACTCTAAACCCTTCCCATAAGTTGACCCACAAAATACACAGATATTGGTAAGTCTACGAACAGAAGAAGAAGAAGCTCCCTCCATTTTACACTCACACTCCCTTTGAATGATTTTAAGTTGAAGGAAAGTGAAGGAAATGTAGTGTTTAAATAGGGAAGAGAATAGAAAAAGTAATGATAGCACCTATATGGGTAGGTTGGCTGTTGTCAGAAAAGTTTGATTTTTTTTTGTTTTTTTTTATTTTTTTTTTTTTTTTAGAAAAATGTACAAGATAATATATACATGTTGTTGTGATTGTGGCTCACATCTTCCTCTGGTTTCACGTCCAGAAACGGCTTAAACGTCTTCTATGAGTCGAGGATAAACTTCCCATCCAATTTTCTTATAAATTGGCAAACAGGGTCTTTTAGAGTCAGATTCCCAAGACAGTAGCGTTTTTCTTCATCCTTGAAGAGATTCCACAATTTAAGAATTTCACGATGCACCAATCCACAAGAATGCGTCTCAAGAGTCAATAAGATATCATCTAATGACTCCTTACTCAGTCCATTCTTAATGAAGAAAATTTTATCTTCTCTATTTGCGGAAACCATCCCCAAAGTACGACATCACTTGTTACAGTTCCATCGTCCACATTTGTGACAAACTTGTAACCTTTTTGCTCTTCTCCTTTTAGAATATGAACTTCTTCCAAAACCAGGCATATATGAGTTAAATGAAATTGAGGACTCACCTGCTAATCGGACCTTTGCTTCAATTATCCAGCGTACATCTTCTGGCATACCTTTGTGCATTAACAGTCTCAATCTTTCACATCGAACTTTGTAGATTGTTCTCAGAGCATTTTGAGGAAGAGAAGGAAAATATTTGCTCAGGTTTGAAAGAATGACATCCATTTTGAAGGAGAAGAAGGATTCAGTTATTTTGGGAAACTGAAAAATAAACCGACTTGAGAGTCATGGAGTACCGTATCCGCCACTTAACCAGTAACACAAAGAACTCAAGAACTTGGTTTTCCAAGAATGGTTGAGTCTTTGGCCATTAACTTTAAGTGCATTACCATTCCTAGGATCCTCAATATCTACGGCCCCACGTGTTTGACAACCAAAGAACCGCGCCAACTAGATCTCAATTTTTCAAGGAGTAGGTGCGAGATGATAATCTCAAAGCAGAACTTTTGTTGACCAATTTCCGCAGCTTTTGTAAAAGGTGTATGAGACCTTGCATAAAGTAAGCCAATAAAATCTATCTTTGCAAGATTTTCGCAGATTGTTGTCGTTGAAGAAGAAAAATGACCTCTACATGCGTCCGAGTGACAAAAGTCAATGACACTACTTACCTCATTGTCGGGTACAAATCTCCAAAAGATTTGATCAGGACAATAATTGAACAAATATGGGTCATCACAAATTTTTTTTTTTTACCTCAATCAAAAACTTTTTTTTTCTTTTTTTTTTGTTGTTTTTTTTTAACAATTAAGGCGGCATCTTACTTATCAAGTGGGGTAGACGACTTCTTGCAAGTGGACCTCCTCCAAAATATCCTCTTGAGCTCCCTCATAAAAAGGTTTGAGGCGATGTCCATTGACTGTGAAAGCTTTTGTAGTAGTCTCACTTGTAATCTGCACAGCACCATAAGGAAAAATCTTAGTAACAACAAATGGACCAAGCCACCTAGATCTGAGCTTTTCGGGCATGAGTTTGAGGCGGGAGTTATAGAGAAACTCCCACCGGGGTCCCATTGCTTGAAGTATAATGTCCGAGACCAAGTTAAGCTTGAAACATGATTTGGAAACATGACTTGAAACAGGAGAGCTTTCATCGGGGTCCCATTGGCCTTCCTTAATTCCTTTGGCTTCAAAGACTAGAATGCAATATGTATACTTGATCAACTTGATTTTCCTTGTTTATGTTGGACCATGGCTCAAAAATAAAATCCACCACAAGTAGTGACCGCCATCCGTGGTGCTCTTCTTCTCCCTTTCTCGAAAATTCTTCAATGGCTTTCAACTCAAGGGTAGGTGGTTCTTTGACCTTTGAAGGTATCAAGCTAGTTGAAGAAATTAATTCGGTGATTTAATTGCAAAGCATCACTGTAATATGTGTACCATCTTCCAAAACAACATGATCATAACTCTTAGAATAAGGAAATTTTGAACATGTAGCAAGTATCTCCCACAACAAGTAAAAATTTCAGAACATATAGCACACAACTTATCACCATCACAAGAAGCACACAAATCACCACACACAAAGTCAT
This sequence comes from Ormosia semicastrata, assembly GCA_029884595.1. Classification (NCBI taxonomy): domain Eukaryota; kingdom Viridiplantae; phylum Streptophyta; class Magnoliopsida; order Fabales; family Fabaceae; genus Ormosia; species Ormosia semicastrata. The sequence goes on from JAQQTO010000059.1 coordinate 43,964,371, forward strand.
CAAAATCAAGCAATCTCGGAAACTCCTCACACAAGTCAAAGCATATGAATTATCAACCAAATCATCAATTAAATCAATATGAAAAATAGAATGTTCTTCATGGAGCTCTTTATCCTTCTCGACTCATGTATCTTTTTGGTCTCAATGGCTCTCTGTGGAAAGGAAAGAGCCACCGCAGTCGTTTCTTCTTGCTTTCATGGGCAACAACCGATTTCTTCGACCCTCGAGATTCTTGGGCTGGTTCATCAGAAAATGAAACTTCTACTGGTTGATGCTTGCTGGCTAGTTGAGGCTCAGATGATGCTTCTACAGATTTTTTAGACCTCAGCATAATGGCACTCACATTCCTATTTGGATTGGGAATTGTTTGGGAAGGAGTTGGCTAGAACCTTGGGCACATTCGACTCAACGAGGAGGCCAATTGTCTAACGGGTTTCTAAATTGTGTGTGATTGCCTCGTCCTCTGTTGGAATTGAATATTGTTAGTGGCCATCTGCTTTACCAAATCTTCCAATGATGGCTCAGTTTCATGGCTACTTGGACTTGGTTGTTGCATAGGCTGCTGGTATGGTGGTTTACTAAGAAAGACACCTGTTGTAGCAACAGATTGATATGGAAAAACAGAACTACCATTTTGAAGTGTATGACATGCATATGTGGGATGAGATGAACAAGAACAAATGGCACACACAGTTGCAGCTATTTGCACAGGTAATTGTTGTCTCACTACTAACTGTCTCACCAAAGAAGTCAATTCCTCAAGTTTGTACTCCATTATGCAAAGTCATATCAATCTCAGAATCAATATCAAGTAATTGCCTAGCAAAAGACCTTGTCATGCATTATCCAAAGCACATAAAACACAAAAATAACAAACAAGCAGAATACACTAGACAACACTAAAAATCTACCAAAATAAATATAATTCACCTATCTAAACATTTTTAAAAATTATGGGACTTGTACAAACATAAAAACTACACAAAAATGAAACTAAAAAATACAATAAAAAATATTAAAAAATTGAAAAACTGGTCTAAACGATGGATTTTGGAAAAACCAGGGGTGACCTCACAGTATATTGTGAGTCTTGTTTATTAGGCTGTTTTCCTTCAACTGACAAGTTTCACTCATTCTGGGGCACATTTTTTGTCAATACGAAATTCGCAAAATGACCCGTAATCACCGATTTTCTCCTGAAAACCACCAAAACACAAAGCAACACAAAGGTTAGTGAGGGATTAGTAGTTAAATACACTCTTAATAAGATTGAACAAAATCAGAATGGTCCCCGCAACGGCGCCAAAAATTTGACAAGCTGTCGAGATTACCAAATTTAAATCAATTTATAACCGATTTACCAAAACTACTTGTAGCATAAGGTAACACCGGGTCGAGCCCGTAGATCATTCTAATTATGAAGTCAGATTAAGAGGTTAATAAACAGGGGGAAAAAGTTTTGGAAAATTAAATAACAAAGAGCAATTAAAAAGAGTAAACAAGATTAGGAAAACAACCATTCCAAGAGAATGAACCAATCTTGATTTTAATCCATCCTTGATCTTTATAGATCCGTTCAACTATCAACCAAATCCTTGATCTTAGATCACATCAAGACGCCTCTCAATGATCCATGGATCTTCTACTAGAAATGCTTCTAGAATTTAATTAATTAAGGTTAGACAAATTAAGCATCCATCCAAAATCCAAATTAACTTAAAAACCAAGATCCAACCAAGCTAAACATTCATCAAACACCTTTGATGCATTATTTAACCTCTGAATTCATCTCTTGGCACATGATAATTACGCAATTAACATATACAAATCCCAATCAAATTAAGCATTAAATCAGAATTTAAACAAGAGAAGAAGAGAAAGAGAAACTTGATTAATAGATGAACGTATAGCAATTAAAACAAGATCTCAAGATTAATCATCAAGCTTGTCAATCTCTTGGATTGATTAAAGAAGTTTAGCTCTCCATAGCCATCACCATTGGAGAACCTTCAAGAACCATACAAAAATGAAAATAACAAAGAGAGAGGAGGAGAGGAAGAGAAGAAGAGAATTCTCCCAAAATAATAACACTAAAACTACAAGAACCAACTACAAATCACACCCTCTGCGTAGAAGCTCTCCCCTATATCTTTACAAATCTGATTGCTCTCCTCTTAATCATTCACAAAGAGTCAAAAGTAGTTCATCCACTCTTGTTAATTATTCATCCATTATCAAAGCATGTCTCCTACCTTCCATTGAATTATTTTCTCATTATGAAAGTGTGTCTCCCACCTTCCAATGATTCCTCCACTTTTTCCACGTTGCTATCTTTTTAATTTCTGTCATAATCTCAAATTCAAATCAAGTCCATCAGATAGCCTTTGAAGTAAGCTTTCCAAGGAGTACTCATATGCTTAATTTGGGCTTGAAATGAGTGAGATATGCCCAAAATAGTGAAGGTGTGTCCAGAATTTGTAACAGTACCGCTGGTCCAACTTCAAGGCTGTATTTGACCATGTAAACATCCGAATCTTCCAATTTGACATTTCACAAAACTTGTAGATCTTTTTCTCATCTTTCCTAGCATATAAAGAACATCAAAATCAGAGATCTACAACTCAAGTTATGGTTAAAATACTGAACCACTGTCAATATGCATTAAAATCTGAAAATTTTGCTTTAAAGCTCAATTCAACCCAATGATCTAAATGAGTGCTAAGATCACTTAATTACAATCTGGACATCATTAATAAGGTAATTGTGTGGATAATTAATATGTTAAAAATCATAATTATCAATAATCATTATAAGAAGGTTGTATCAAAAGCATAGTGAGATGAAATTTTCATAATTATTATTTCCCAATGCACGGCAGCAGTTGTGTTAGACGAGTTTTTTTGAGGGGCCAACAATGACAAACTCAAAAGTTTTTTAGTGGTGCAATATATATATATAAATATTAAATATTCATTTTCTTATTAAGTATAATACATTTTTTAATAAATTAATTTGCATATTTTCAACTAAAATCATCTTCTTTTTCCTTAAATTTCATACAAATTTCCAATAATAAGATTGTAAGGTGCATAGAAAGTGGTGAGTTTTATTTATAAGAGAAAAAATTTGTATTTATTTGACAAAAATAAAAGGTGGCTTCTCCGGTGCACTCAAAAATATGTAGCCACCGGTGGGTTTATTACGTGGCCCAACTATTATATGACATGTATATATTTTATTGCTCATATTAATAATCTAGTCATTAAGAGTGGGCTAACCACTATATTTGCTAAATGATCCGTAGGGACTTTTTTGATATTACTTTAAAAAATTTAATTTTAAGTTAAACTGAAATTCATTAAAAACTTAATCTCAACCTCTTTTATTTTGTAATCAAAATTAAATGAAAAATGCACCAAAAAAAGATTAAATGAAAACATTTCAACCTCAAATCAAACAAAGAACCTTAATCCTAACTGGACCCAAATCTGTAAACCCCCATTTCAACCCTGAAAATGTTGTTCTTCACCTTCATCTACAACCTAGGCTTCTACTTTCTCTTAGGTTCCATCTCTTTTATCTTTCTCTTAACTCTCTCATTGTCCTTGCAAATTGCAAGTACTCGTCTGAAGTTTCATGCCCATGACACCATTTGAACCGCCGCCATTTGAACACGCAAACGCAAATGAACGCCCCAATCCATTCCTATCACTCTCCGCGATGGGAAGAGCATCCTCCACGGTCGAAATCCCTTACGAATGGCACCATTTACACATAGTAAACGATCGCCGCACCCCTGACTCTGATCTTTCCGATGACTATTGCCGCTGCTGTAGCCCTAGCTATGACTCATACGACCGAAACCGCGACCCGCTACACCGACCACCGCTGCCACCGCCATCGATCGGAATCGCCCGAACATAGAAGAAGCGCCACATTGGGCAGGATGTTGGTCCTACTCATGATCCTTTTGCTGCGAAAGCCTCGGATGATACTGATGCGTAATTTCATGTATAACTTGTTATTCTTTCCCTTTGTTTATAGTTGCAGACTGTATTTTTGTTTTGTTGGCTATATTTTTTTTTTAACTTTTGTGTGGGATATGTAGATTTGAAATATGTAGATAATGTTTAATCGTTTCAGTGAATTGATATGGAATGGTTATAGTGGTAGATGTATCATTTGTTGTAATTTGCAAAGCATGTGAAATTAATTATGGAAACAAGTTTCTCTGCTGCAAATGGGTTTGATTGCTCCTATTCAAATGATTGCTATGAATGAATTGTTATTCAGTGATTACTGTTAGGAATCCATTGTCATTTTTGGAGCACAAAATGTACTATATGTTAAATTCAAATTCTCTGAATTGCTATTTGCCTTTTCCTGCTTCTTGCTTCTATCAGTTTGGTTGAACTCTTGTTACAAGCTAATGGTGTGCAACTTATTCATTGTATTGCAAGATTAAGTTTATTATTTATGAAAGAACTTTCTTTTAATTTTATCTTTATGGATAGTTGAAGGATGACCTGATATTTGCACTTGCAGGGAGATATAAGATGCCAACTTGATATTACTCAGTACTGCAGAGTTCAGTCTTCAAATGTTTGGTGGGGTAAATATTTTGTCCATAAATTTGGAGTTCCATCTATTTATAAAATTTATCCTGAATAGACCATCTATTTTTTTTTGTCCATAAATTTGGAGTTCCATCTATTTAGAAGTTAATGCAAATAATTGTCGACTGCTTGACTTGTATTTGAGGCTTATTTTTGCTTGTCTATCCATATTTTGTATTCATCCCCTTTAGCTTTTTGTTATTGATGTTTTGATAAATAGTCAATAATTGAATGTCCTCCTCTACTTCGATATCTAATTTCTATGTATACCTGATTCGACATTTATTTATTTATTCATTTTTGGTTTTCTACGGTCAAAACAATTTAAATGTTTTCTGACTTATTGCTTAATCTGTTTCTGTTTGCAGGGATGCATTGTCCTGAATAGACCATGGGCCTTTGTTCAGTGGCTAGAATTGACCATGTGCCCATAGCTGACTAAGTTGGCATCTAAGCCCAGGGAAGAACAACATACTGCAGCAGCAACCAAGTTTACAAGAAGGTTCTCTTCCGAAAAGTCAACTTTTCCAAAAGGTATGATCACATCTCTAGTTTTATCTACCTTATATGCAATCTTTCCACGCTTGAATTCTGCTACAGCCTAAAAAGGTGATTTTTAAGGCATTTTGATTAACATAGTATAGAACTTTTGTGAAATAAAGGGATTACTGCCTTGCCTTAAGTGAAACAATATCAATGCCATTAAAATTTTTCTTCCTCCCATCCTTTCCTGCCCCCTCCAGAAAAACAAAAAGGAAAACCAGAAAGTTGAAAAATACTTTGATCTTAAAATTCTGTAATCATGTGTATTTGTTTATACACTTAGCAAGAAAAATATTAACTAAAAAGCTACTACTTACAGTTTCAGGTTCAAACTAAAAGTATACCCATTGTGAGTGAAATTTAAAAGAAAGGTAACAAGAAGAGTGGATAATACACCTGAGGAATATTAGATGTTACAGTACCAGTTTTTGGATTTGGTATCATTCCTCTTATCCCTAGAATGTACCTTAGGCAAGATCAATATTAACCATTAAGGGAATTTTCATCTTAAGTAGCAACCAAAAAAGCATTTGTTACTGAATTCCTCAACTCTTCACACTTACGGACAAATTATCAAGAAAATATATATGAAGAACTAATCATAGTAGCTTCCAAGAGTAAGAAAAACACCTTACAGCATGTTATTACAATTGGTTTATACTTAAATGAATCAGTAAAAAGTGAAACATAATGCAGAGAAGATAAGTGCATCTTATCAAAGGCTCTTTGGTTTGTAAAATAGTAGCCAACTCTGGGTAGCATCTCATATGATGCCATCTAATTATAGTTTTGACTTAAAAGATGATTAGCACATAAATAAAACAAACTATGATATTTCTATGAAAACACATATTAAGCATGCATTAATGCTGCATGTATTCAAATGATAATGGTGAAGATTGTAGTCTTTAGTCTTTACATTAGAGACCAGAAGCAAATTTACTAACCATCCATGTAGTGTTTGTGAGGCGGGTGGATCTCTTTGACATTTCTCTGCATCAAGGTATTCTACTTACTTCTTAATTTCATTATTAAATTTTACTGTTTCACTATTTAACCTGTGTTTTCTATTGTGTATTTCTAATTAGTGTTTTGGACAGAAAGAATGAGATGTTTTGTGCATAAATTGAATAGAGCATCTCTGCAATACTATCATTGATAAAGAGAAAAAAGAATAAAATAGAGTATATTTACTATTTATATAGAATCCATCTGCTTTCAGGTACTCACAATTCTATCATTCCATTTGATCTTAACAACAAATGCTACCACTTTAATGAATTACTAATTCATGGTGATGCGCCTCTGAGTCTGAGGTTTCTGTCTCAACATCATAATAATCATTGTCAATTATTGAAATGTAAAATTTCATTGCTCTCCCAAGTGTAAAGTTTGTTTTGACAAGTTTCCCTCGTTAATTTCCTGCTTGACTATTTTTCACTTGTTTTCTTTCCTTGTTCCTGTTTTAATTTTAATATTTATTGAGGTGACCAATTTGAACCAAACAACTTTTAGGCATTACTTAGTAATTCCTGTGGGTAATCTTGTTTGGAATTGTCTATTACTTAGGCTCCCCGTTGCTGTGTGTATTTATACTAATAAACCATGTGTAGTACAACTATATAAGTGTATTGTAGGCTACCTAGTGAAGCAAATGTTAACTTATATGTAAGTAAATTAGCAAAGATTTTATAGAAAAAACAATAGAAAGCATACACTTTCCTTGTTAAGATTGTTTAAGCAAGATGGTCAGATGCAGCATCAGGGATTTGTTTTGCTTGTTGTAGAATTTATGGAAGCATATATATTGCAGCATTATATGTGGTAAGATTATAATTAATTGTGTGAGCTATTATGCAGAAGGAGAAATTGGGTGCTATGTTGGATGAAGACCCAGCCCTTATGGAAAAGAGAACACAAATAGCTAAAAGGCTTGAATTGTACAAGCAAGCTAGGGATGATATTGATTTCGTGGCTTGGAAATAATGAAGATCCTAGATTTTGCAACAGATGCTATGAGGAAGATTTGTCATAGATTTTATTATTATTATTATTATTATTATTTTTATCAAAATCTAAAACAGAAAAGTCTACGGTTACTACAAGAAGTTGTATTTGCACTTGCATGTAATTCTTTTGCCCCACAGTGTATAAAGCTTCCGAGTTCTGTGTTGTGATTTTATAAAACCAATGAGTTTTATAAAGCTTCCGAGTCCTCCACGATTTTTTCCTATCTTCAATTCAAATTTTTGTCCCTTTGACTGCTAATGCCATATCTCTTCCCAACTCATAGCAAGTGCTTTAGATTTTGAACGAATGAGATATTGGAAAGGAACTTATCTTATGAAGTTATCCGACATTCTTCTCAAAGTTGAGTTTTATTTGATTAATAATTCGATATCGTCAATTGGATTCGGCTTGTCAAACCAGCCTTTTGAGAACTTCAATTTGAAGGTTGGGATTTATAGAGCAGAATACACCATTCCTAATATAACCCAAGTTCTAGAGAACAAAGTCAAATGAGTTGTTTTGACAATGAAGACTCTAGTTCAGACACAGGGAGCAAACAGAACATGCCCATGTGGATGTCTTCATAAATCACAGTCCTTTAGGAAGATGGCCAGCAAGTTACGATCTACTACCATATGGGATTTTCTTAATATATATCCTGTTCCATGATTATCACTTCAATTGTATTCCTGGTGTATTATGTCAACATATACCATTAAGTATACATTTAATATTTTTTTTCTTTTTCCTTCTTCTATTTTTTCAATTGAGGATGCGTTTAACATTTTGGGGAAGGACATATATGAAAAGCACGAGTCTAAACCAAAGAATTTCTTTACAGGGGCACAAGCTAGGGAGCTACTAATAGCAAACAGTAAAAATCAAAGATGGTGATGCCGTTAAACAGGCAGCTTGAATTCAAAATAAGTTGCGTGCACAATGATGAAACAAAAGTTAGGTGTTCAGGACAAGAAACTCTGTAAATCACTCGCATAATCATGAAAAAATGGTATTTTAATGGGCAACTTAGATCCAACATATGGATGGTAAATACTTGCATTTTCATTGAACAAATTTATGTACGTCAGTTACAAGCAAATCTTCCCGCTATCAAATTTTGTTAGAAGCTGCACCATACCATACCATATGGTAATTACAACAATAAACCCTACATTTATGCCTATAAATTACAGGGATACAAGTTAAAAAAAACACTAATAAACTGTTATTTTAGAATATATTTTTGGAAGGAAAGAGGGGTTGATATTAACGACGAAAATGTGACTAGCCAATTGGCTACCTCAGAGCCCGATCCTTTTAGCAGAGTAATTAATTGAATAGAAGAAGCCTCCAGCGTACTCTTCAGTTGAAAAATTTTGCACATTCTTAGTCTTCCAAAATGTTGGCTATTAACTTTGAGCTCCTAATCCTTTCGATGCTCTAGAGGTTGACTTGTAACCATGACCTTAACATGAGCTACATGTCCATCCAAAATCTGCTATGGGCTATAAATCAAACAAAAGCAGTAAGTGTAAGGCTCATGTCAAGGAACTGTGTTCAACAGAAACTATGAAGTATAAATTAAAAATATCAAACCATTTACAGCTAAAGAATCGTAACACCCTCTAATTGTATCTCAACTACGTAATGAGACTCTGCAAATCAACATTTTATGCTAGTAAGATTTTTGAGTAACTCGGATGCTCACATTTGGTATGCAAACGTCATAGTACATGAGAATAGATGATGTCTAGGAATCCAAGATTTTTCGCAATGATTTTTAATTATCATACCATAATATGAGGTTCCCTGAATTTCCCTACGTTTAAGAATTGAGATACCCGGGTATCTTACATACCAAGGTGAAAGAGCCAACAAACCAAAAGCCTCCTGATATAATAGGATACAGACACTAGAATGGATAGATCTACATTAATATACCTTGACTAGAAATTAAGAGGCACACATCAGAATTGCATTTGTCAGAGTCATTCACTTAATAACATCCAACATACACTTTAACAAATAGCATCACATTTCATTTCTCAAGGGTGGAAAACAAAGAGCACTTGTCTTCCATTACAAGAATTATGTCAAAGGCTATCATAGCACTAAAATTGAAAACAAAGAATGAAATGATAGTTAAAAAGAGTGTTACCAGTCACTTCTTTTTCTTTGTTCTATTGCTCATTTTAGGGAAGATTAGTATGAAGGACCAGTGAATGGTCATATTTACTAAAAAAGACATATTACCCACATAAGTGGCTAATTCTATTATAAAGTGGTGACAATTAACCACTTGACTAGGCTATCATCAAAACACAGTACGCTTAATACTTAGGAATGCCATCAAGTAACATATTTTCTCACATCTAAAAGTTTGCAAGTTCCATGCTTAGTCTCATACACCGTAAATCAATTTTCAAATTTAGAACCAAACAAAATAAGAGGGTGGCCCAATGCATGAGGTTTCCACCATTGTGGGGTCTGATCTGGGGTGGCTCAGATGTTTGCAGCCTAACCATTTTGAGCAGAGTAGTAGAAACAAATGCCATAACACAGGCGGCCCATTGCCCCAGCTCCCACCATTGTGGGTTTGGAAAGGATAAGATGTGCATAACCTTACCCCTGTGAATGGAAAGGTTGTTCGCACACAGAAACTAGTTCTTCACTTGCATCATCCTCTGCTTGAACTTGTTATTGCTCATTCCTTATGCATTTGAACCTCTTCCCAATGTTGTGAACCACCTCCTCACCTTCCTCTCTCTCTCTCTCTTTTGGCATGGTCATATTTGCAACTCTCTCTCTCTCTCTCTCCTCTTTCCCAGTGTCGTGAACCACCTCCTCACCTTCCCAGTGTCATGGGCATGGGACTTCAAACGAGTAGTTGCGAGGACACAGATGATGGTGAGTCCAGTGGAGGAAGCAAAGTGCGAGGTGAGATTTTTTCTTGAGATGAAAGGTGATTTGGGAGAAAGAAATGGGGGTTTACAGATTTGAGGCTGAAATGTTTTCATTTAATTTTGATTATAAAATAGAAGAGATTGAAATTAAGTTTTTAATAAATTTCAATTTAATCTAACATTAAATTTTTTAAAGTAATATCAAAAAAGTCCCTACGGATCATTTAGCAAATATAGTGGTCAGCCCACTCTTGATGACTAGATTATTAATATGAGCAATAAAATGTATATATGTCATATAATAATTGGGCCACGTAATAAACCCACTGGTGGCCACATATTTTTGAGTGCACCAGAGAAGCTACCAAAATAAAAAATAAAAAGTGTATTTTTTACAATAGTAAATTTACATCACCTTTTGCATCTCAATATATAGCATTATTAATTATATTTACTAAAAAGACTGAATTGAACCAATCATGTATCCACGTGATAAATGTTATGAATGGCAGTGATAATTTTTATTACAATAAAAGAAATTCAACAATTAAGGACGGTGATTTCTAGCGAATTTGGGACCGTCGGTAATTTAGGTAATTTTTTGTGAAAATATTTATTAAAAAATCAATTGTCAAGTAAAAAAATAAAAATAAAAATAAAAAATTTCCGATGGAATAATTCAATGAAAATTTAAACTGCCACAAAATTTTTACATTTTTGACAAAAAATCCATCAGTAAATCCATCAGTTTCTTTTCTTGAGATTTTTTGACAGATTATTTCTTTTAGAAAATTCCTCAAACTTATGAAGAAGAATGATAGCCATATTCTAACAGATTTTCCACCATAAATAAGATGTGAGGATTCTTGGGTAACGAACTAATTACAACTTCCAAAGTTTTCAGTAAATTAATTGCCGAAAATTCAAAAAAGTTTGCCAAAAAAATTTCTACCGATTTTTTTAAAGAGTTGTGTAGGGCAACATTCTCTTCCATTTTTGTGCCTATTTTCCATCATCCTTCATCCTTCACTTTGACACCATTTTCTTCACTTTCACGACGATGGCGAAGCCAATTGCAACGATGAAGAGGAAGCGACAGAGGAAGGAGGACCTCGTTGGGTGGAAGCGGGTGGTGGCCATGGGTTGTTTGTTGAAGGTGGAGTAAGGGGAGGGAAGGGACAGAACAATGAAGGGGTGGGCAGTGACAGGGTAACTAATGGTGCATTGGTTTTGCCTTCTACAAAAGCGGAAAGTTGGTGACGGTTTTAGAGTTAGCAGGTGAAAGCATGTGATGGTTCTACATGGTAGAAGTCGATGGCGGTTCTGTTAGGTAAAGAGTGGCATGGTGCATGCATGGGAGATGGACGTGGTGCATGGAAGTGCCGAACTGATACATTATATTTGTTTATTTTTTGTTTGAATTGAATGTTATATTTGTCTATAATATGTATATGTATATTATGTATGCATGTATGCATATCATGTTTATATTTTGAATATATGTGTTTTCTTGCATATTTGAATGTATATTTATATGTATGGTAATAATATTATTTGTCGGTGTTTGTCTCCAAGTATGATAGATAGATGATTCTCTATTTTGATGTTATAATATTTAATAATAACATTACATTGTATATAACTAGTACTAATTTATTATTTATTATAAGAATAATAAGTATTATGTGCTAATGTATTAATTTTAAAATTAAAAAATTGTGACAAAAATTATAATATGAAGTATTAAATTTTTAAAATTTTTAGTGAAGAGCTAGATAAATTACTTAATTTAATTTTATAATTTATACATTAAATTTAATTAAAATAAAATAATTATTACTTAATATTAATAATTTTAAATTAACCAATTAATTAATAATTAGTAAATTTAATAAATAAATTATTAAATTATAAAATATAATATAAAATAAAATAAAGTAAAAATATAATACAATATATATATAATTAAATAAATAATTATTTATTTTATTATATAAGAATAATAAGTTACAAAATTGTGCGCCTAACTATCAAACGTACGATCTATACACATACGTTAGAGACATAAAAGAATGCGTCAAATCTTATAGTCGAACAATGACTTTATACTAAGACAAATAACAAATATAAGACACATTAGTTACTGTGTTTCGAATTAATTGTATAAAAAATATAATTGTAAAATTATAATTACAATATAACATGAAATTATAGAAAGTGAAAATTTGGACAACATCAATACTTAATTAATTAAATTAGCAGTAGTGTGATAGATCTTACAGACAAATGATGACTTCAAACTAGTAAGAAGAATGACTAATATATAATAGCCCTAGGTTATGATGATACGAATTATGTAATAGAATACTCTACTAAATTAAAAAGTTCTAAATTTTAAGTTAGACGATATTAGTTTTGTATTGATAGGTTAAGTGACTCGCAATAGTCTAAGATTTGATTGCTCAAGTAGCTTATATTTTGTCATTCACTCATAGTGATAATGATGACTCTAGTGATAAGATTATTAAGTGGTAAATTTGAGTAGTGACACGAGTCCACCTCTTATGATGATAAAGAAATGACTAGGAAAGGTGATGTAAGAAAAGGAAGAAGGAAAAATATTACAGATTAAAAAATTAAATTTGCATGCTTTTAATGAAGTAGATTTTCTGACAAACAGAAGTCGCATGGTAGAGTAGTTAAAAAATAAGACAGAAATCAAAAGCAGATAAAATTGATATAAAAAGTGATTTCAACAACGAAAATGACGTTATACAAGAGTATTGTAGAGGGGATATGCCAGATAAAATCCTGAGCTCGACGTTGTTATGATTTGGGAAAGTTGAGTTGGCAGTGCTTAGACTATTACCCTTGCTTATGACACCGAAAGTATGTGTCTCCTTACACTCATCTATCGAGTTGGAGAATAATTAAGAAAAAAATAATTTCAATGGTATTTGGTTGAAATTGGGATTAGGATTTTGATAGTGATTGTGATGATAAGTGGAGTAGATGTAATTTTTTTTATTAAATATAATAAATACAATTGGAAACTTAAGGGAAGATTATCCATGTTTAATGAATAAGCATAGAAACTGGGAGCATCAATATTAGGAAAAGTAAAATTTCATTTAATATTTAATAAACTGCTCTCGGTTGTGTTAAAAGATTTTCATATTAGATCTCTCCTAGAGAGTTAAGATAAAAAGATGACAACTATTTGATAAGTACTTTCTTTTTTCTAAGTAATGTTCCATACAAAATACATCAATCCTCATCATTGTTTTCAGCAGTTAAATATTTAAATTTTCTTAACATTGTTACATTTTTCCTTATACTTGATGATAACTACATTGTGCAGTTCTACCCATATGCCTTCTCTAATCTACAAATCTCTTTGAATTAGAGAAATTGGATGGTTCATATCTTTAGATTGGAGAAGGCATATGAGTTGACTTTTGTAAAATTTGGCTATTATTTACTATCTGGAATAACATGTGTAAGAATGTTAATAAAATTTGTATATTTAATAGTTAAAGACAATGATGATGATTGATATATTTTACAAGGAACATTGCTTTTGAAAAAATTATGTTTCTTAAAATGTAGCGAGGAAGATTGATATCTCAATTCATTAGGAGAAAAACTAACATACAAAAATTTTAAGCTCGAGCATAATCCATTCAAGTGCTTAAAAGAAAAATAAGTTTTTTTTTCATATTGATGCTCTAGTTTCTAGATTGATTTATTAAATTTGGATAGTCTTTCCTTAAGTCTCATATTGTATTACATTTAATAAGAAAATTATGTATGTTTTCACTTGTCACCATTATCACTCTCGAAATCTTAATTTCGTTCTTGTCCAAATTTTCTTAAAATTAATTTTTTTCTGCTACTATTTTAAAATTATTAGACGTGTGGAAGCAAACACATGCTTTTTGTGCTACCAACAAGGGTAATGGTCTTGGAGCTACCTTTTCAATTATCCTAATTCTAATAATGTTGAGTATATAATATTATTTAGATATACTTCTCTCCACGATACTTTGTTACAATTTCATTTTCATTGGTGTCATTATTATTGATAAAAAGTTTCATTTGTTTTTTGTTTCTTTTTTATTCTTTAGCTTTTCCACCAAGGGATTTCTGTTCGCCAAAAAAATTACTTTATAAAATCATGTAAATTCATTATTATAATATGCAATATTTTTTTTTAATATATCGTTACTTAGTCTTATCATTATCATCATAAAAGGTGAAATCATTTTCAGTACGTAAACTTTTGATCATATCAACCACTTGAAAATATAATTATTAGATTCATCATTTTCACTATCAGTAGAAGATAAAAGATGAATACAACAGTCAAATCTTGAACTACTTAGAGTCACTTATATAGTGATTCCGGTTCATTAAAAAAAAATTACGATAATAGATATTTTTTGGTAGAATATCCATCGAAAATTTCCTGCTAATCTTTTTGCAGATTTTTGGAGGATATTTTGTTGGAAAAATGTTGCGATTTGACATGCTGCCTTTTTTTTCCACCAACCAAATATGTTGGTAATTTTTGGCTAATTTTTGTTTTCAGCAAGCAAAAATTTGCGGAGAATTTGCCGAAACTTGAAATTTCTAACGGATTTCAAGAAATTATCAATGAATATATGATCACCAGTAATTCACAAATTTCTTACAGTGTTAGGTTAAATTAATGAGTTGCTCCTTATAATTTTATTCAAAATTTAGTTTAATTCTTATAGTCCAAAATCATTTTAAAAGTCCCTATAGCTTTTTAAATGCAAAATAATCCTATTAGTTCGGTTTGTTTCCTATTTAGAGTGAAATTATAGGAAACTAATAGGGACCATATATTTTGCTTTGTTTGAAAATTAGAACCATTTTACATTGTTAAGAAATTATGAGGATCTTTTTTAAAATGTTTTAAACTGTAAGGACTAAATTGAATTTAGAGTGAAACAAATGAGTAATTTAACCCTTTTATTATTTTCCTTTGAAATGATTTTTATTACTTTCCCTTGCTTTGTTTGAATATGTAACACAACATTGTTTTCACTTAATTGTTATTTTAATTTTCAATTAATGTTTTCAAAAAAATGTTTTTCATGTTATTTTAAAAGTTTTAATTAAATATGAATAAAAAATAAAAATAAAAATTTAACCTGAATAACAATCATGAAATTAATAGCAAATTAAGGAATTATAATTCAAAATTTATTAGAGAGTATGTTATGTTTGGTGCAAAGAATGAAATTTCATTGGTATGATGTGATATAATATGGAATGGAAAACAATTCTACAATTTGGTCTATGAGATATAATATAAAATAGAATTTAAATTGATATAAATGACATAATTACCCTTTAATTAAAAAAATAAGAAAATTATTTTTACTTCCATATATGTAATATGAATTTGCATTTTTAAAAATAATATTTAAAATTAATTTTTCTTGATAACATAAATCATGATAATATTTTTTATTAACTTTGATAATATTATTTTACTATCGTATGGAAGAGTAAAAACTTTTATCTTTTCCTTCAAAAGCAGGTACATGAAGTTTAAAGACTAAATTTAAGTTAGATGATGTTAGATATGATAGAGTTAGATAGATTAATGAATAGTAACTTTTGTCAATTTATAAATTAAACAGATATATTACTTAAAAAAGGTGGAATGCTATTATACAAAAATATAGAATCTCATTCCCTTATTTTGTGGAGGAATGAGAGATTTTACAAATTTGTAGAATATAATTTAGAATAATAATGACATTACATAATTTTTTTAATTAACAAATGCATGAATCCTCTAATTCTATGATTGAATGTGGAATAACATTTCATATCCCTTCATACCAAAGATAAAGTATCAATTGTTCCAACTTATAATAAGAGAGAAGAAATAATCATATCAAAATAATCACTTTATTTTTTATTAAATTTAAAAAATATTTTAACACGCTACATGTTAAAATTTCCAAACAAACTCTTTAAAAAGGTTTTTATAAAATTATCTTTTAATTCAATTCTCATCTAAGGTTCAAAAATTTAAGAAGAGAATTGTCATGTTATCATGTGTTTATTTTTATGATAGTCTTTTTGATATGCGAAAGTTTAGGAAGACGGAATATTGTCCTTTAGAAAGAGCTTATAGCATTACTTATAGATAATTTATTGTTTTTTTTTACGTGCTTATAGATAATTTATTAATCAAAGACCACAAACGGAAATTAAACTGAAGACCTTTTCATCAAAGTTATTTGATCCTACTAATTGGGCTGACTCCAATTGGATGCTATATTGTGTTTACATATATATATATATATACATACATACATATATATATATATATATATATTATGTTTTAAACTGAATAGACTTGGGGATAAAGTTAAATAGAAATATAAGTTTTAGAAAGTTAAATACAAAATCAATCAAAGGATTTAAAATAATTCTAATTCCAACGAGGTGGTTTTCACTCATATTTAAGGGTGGAAATTGATGGGTCTGTCACAAATTTTTGTTTTGATAAGTATCGATGGTCTTCTATTTTATAGGCAAATTTAAGTTTTGTAATATATCAAAATATGTAATAGATATATGAAAGATTTAAAAGATGTGTAAGATATTTATTTTTTTAATAGAAAACAAAGAAAGTTATAAAGATTGTGTAAGGGTGATTGTTTATCAAACAAATTTTTGTAAGTTATAAATATTTGTATTAGTGATTAGGAGAATGACAATTAGAGTTAATGAGAGATTGTTAGGTTTATAAATGCTTGTAAGGTAGCCTATTTTTTTTATAGTAAATTTGAATATTTTCATTTATGAATATAGACATGTTGAGCAAAACTGTATTAAATTATGTGCGATTTGTTTGCAATATTTTTTTAATTATTAGTATTTATATATAAGTTTGTGAAGTATGCATCAGCATGTAAAGAAGGAGATGTGATATTTCTCTTTCTTCCCCTAATAAGTGGTATAAAAGTGGTGTGAGCACAAATATTTGATTAAAAGATTTGCTTTGTGATACTGGTTATGGTTTGAAGATTTGAAAGATGCAATTTGTTAATTAGGCGACATGTTTTTATGAATCGCGATAAGTATATCAAAAGTCTTGATGATATTGAGGTCAAGCATTGCAGTTTGATGAGAATATTTTGAAGAATGTGTGTTTCATTATGAATGGTAATACAAGTGTGTTGAAAGTATTTTTCACATTCCGATTTGTTTTATTTTGTTTGATTAATAAAAAAATATCTAAATAAATGGGTCATATCTACACAAGTGATGGTCTTAGAGAAGTGCAAAAACTATAAAGAAAAAAAAAAAGATAGGCTCATGCCCAGTTGAACAAAGTGAAAGGAAGGGAGTATGCATGGAACATGAATTACACACTTGCATCTCATTGGATAAATTTGGGGTTCCTTAGCCCTTAGCCTTTGTAATTAACTAGATCTCTTTTGATTTTGTTTTGTTGTGTTTTTAATAATCTAAATGTGGTTATAAGGGGTATTGGAGTCAAATTGGCCATTAGTCCTTTCTTCTTCGTGCTTTATTAGATGCGATATTGGGTATTTAGCCACAAAGTTGTTGTTTTGAAATTTGTATTTCTTCTCACTTTGAATAACTAGTGAGTATCTCATGCTTTGCTTTAATTTCTTAAATTCAAATAAGATTTTAAAATAAATATATATTAAAAGGGAGAAGATATTTAAAGTTGAAAAGAAATTTATACAGAATTAGATTAAAAAAATTTTAATTTGAAATTAAAAAAAAACATAAAAATAACACATGTAATTATTTAAAAGAAGAGTATAAAAAGAAATTAAGCCTGCTAATGGGAAATGATCTCTTCATGTAATATAACAGTATACAGAGAGAAATAAACACAATTTTTATCATATATAAATCTATTATAATTAGTTAAAAAATTCACTAATTATACGAAAAGTAAATTATATTTTTGTCTCTCAAATATGACCCTATTATATTACTCAACAAGATGGGAGAATCTTGTGGATTAAACGCTTTCTTTCTTAAAATAAAAATAAAAAAAGAAAAAGAAAAGAAAAGAAAAGAGCAACAACACTAAAAGAAAAATTAATGTCGATTCCATATCATTTTTAATTTCTACCCCCGATTTCGCAGGACCCTCCCGCTCGCAGGAAGGTGGCGACCATCTTCGTTAGGCCCAACTCTTATTACTTTACGTTCACAAGCACCTTAGGCCTAACTTCTATTCCTTCAAGAAAGAAACCGTGCTTCCATAAATTAGTCTTTGTTTCCATAACACTCAGCTGCACTTCATCATCTTCTAGGCCTGAATTGAAGAATTCCCCCATCTCAATCTCCAACCACCTATCACTTCTCACATTTGGACGTTGCAAACTGCCGGGTACTTGCCACTCTTCTAGTTCTATGTTTGGGTCCAAACAGACATTTTTGGTACAACTATGGCCTCCAAATATACCTACTGACAACTCCACAGGACAATCGCGAAACCCACGTGCGTCGATCATCTTGAACACAAGATAAGCAGCGTACTGAGTATTTGGGGACAACGCAAGGGTATTTATCTTCCCACGAATTTCAAACCAGCACACAGCAAGAAGCTCAGCAACTTCTTCGAACCTGTTTTCAAAAGTGGTACACAGGGAATACGAGAATATGACATGTGGCACTGAAAGACAAAACATCCGATCCAAGTAAGACAAAAACTCAAGAGCTGACCTGGACTCCGGCAGGGTTCTCCAGTTCCAATACTGAGGAGTACCACCCCAAATAATGCCGAGATCTCTGGCAGCAAGCATGTAACACTTTTTACCACTCTTCCTGTCCAACTGAAAGCTCTGCATTTCAAAACTCAATTATTGACGAACTTCCAAAGCTTCATACTGAGGTGTACGTCTCGCTAGAGTCCATATGAGTTACGTAAGTTCAGACGTTATCTTAAATAGGTTTAATATGTTTTTTAAATGTAATACTTAAATTTACTTTATTTCTTATTTTTAAGGTCTGATATGAATTTTTTTTAAAGTATAATTTAGAAACTTATTTAAAAGTTTATTTCACAACGAATTTTTTAAATAAATTAATAAATTTATTTTTAAATAAATTAATAATGAACCTAAACTTTTACATAAGTTAATAAATTTAAATTTTAAAAAATATTATATTATTTATTAAATTAGTTATATTATATAAATATTAAAATTTTATAATATATATAAAAAATAATAATATATATAATTAAATTAATCAATCTATTAATTTTTATTTTTTAAAAGACTAAAATTTAACTTATTTAATTAAATAAACTTTAAAAAAAATTAACTTAATTTTTTATTAAATAAATCAAGTCAGATTAAACCTTAATTAGACTAACCACTTAAAAAAATTTATTAAAAAAGAAAACACTACAAACATTTAAAATACTTTAACTAAATTTTATCCATACTTATCCTGCATTAGAAGTGCAATAACCTAACTCTTGTTTATAGTCACTGGTCACGGTGTCACTAATTAAAGCCAACAGAACAAGACGCTAAAGTGCCAGTCCACGATCAAACCTAACTCCACGTCCCAGGAGTGATCAACCCAAACCGTTAACTCGTAAACCTGATCGACCCAATTTGATTACAAATATTCAGATTAATTCGAGTATTCGGGTCAGTTCGGGTAGATCCGATTAAACCCAATATCTCATTGATTCAGATTATGAGTTTTAAGTGACCGACCCAATGACTCAACCTGATAACTTGATGACTTATGAAACAATGTTATTTTACTTAAATTCAACTATTATTTTATTCAATTTCTATAATCTGACCCAGTGACCCGACCAACCCGATTACCCAATCAGATTACAATCGAATTAGTTCGGTTCTAGTTACTCGAAAAAAATTCTCAAATCTGACCCGACCTTACCTAATTAGTTTAAATTTTTTTCTTCTCAAATTCAACTTGACCCGACCTATGATCATCTCTACCACGCCATCCAATAACAATCTACGATTTTAATAAGAAAGAGGATTATCGTATATCACTGTGAAGAGTTTATATACTATTAATATTTTTTTAAGAGTATCAAATTTAATAAAAATAAAATAAATATAATAAATAATATTAAAAAATTATAATATTAATAATAAGAATATCAGGATAAATACTAATAAAAAACTATAAAGTTTTGTAGATTTAGGATATCTGTCTAGTCAGTTATAGATCCAATAACAATATTGGAAAAAACAAAACAAAAAAAAAAACTGGGACATAAAACAGCAGCGTTCTCAGCCCTGCCGATGATCAAGTGGTGGTGGTGGTGAGGAATGAATCGTATATTCGTATATATGTGACTTACAACTATTTGTTGTCGTTCATGGTTCGATCATGAGTTGAGTATATAGTGATTGGTCACCGTAGAGAGAGAGAGAGGATGATAATTAGCAACAAATATCACAATATATAAGACTTGCCTTTGTTTGGATAAGGAGAGAAAATGGAAGGAAAAAACATAGAAAGAAAGAAAATGGGAAGATTAGAAAAAGAGTAGAAAAATAAGTGTTCTTTCTATGTGTTTAGATGACGAGAAAATGAATGGAAAGAAAATAAAATTTGTGTGAAAAAAGTAAGAATAAAAAGTGTAATTGTATAAAATGACAAATATGTCTTTATTATTTATGTCATGTATAAAAAAAAAATATATTTTTTAATCATTTTATATTTTAAAACATTTTTATAAATTATGTAAATAAATTTAATTTATAATATTATTAATTTAAAAATTATTATTAACATTTAAATTATGAAATTTAATTTCCACCAAATAATGATAAATTTCAATTTCAATAAAAAATATTATTATCAACTATTTATAAATTTAAATATATAAATTTCTATTAAAAGTTTTAATATAAAAAATTCAATTAAAATGTTAGCGATTTCAACTCTTCTCTCTAATTCCACGAATCACAATCCCTTGAAACAATATAACGCACCCCCACCCCTACACCTTTTCACTGCCATCACCCACCTGTACATCACTGACCACACCTACCGACACTCCGAACCCAACCTTATTCCATGGCTCCTTTCCGACCCGACTTTTCTCCAGCTGCTAACTTTCAGCAGCAATCTAAATCATTTATTTTTATTCAATGGTTAATATTAAAAAATATTAATTTAATATTAAAAAATATTTTTAATATTAAAATATAAAAAAATACTGAACTATTAGATAAAAAATAAAAAGTCCAAATTGATGTTGCTGTACCTCCAACAACAACCGGAGAGAAGCCGGATTCGAGTTGGAGGTGGGGGTATGGGAAAGTTGAATCCGGCTTCTCTCAAGAAGCTGGAAATCCAGCAGTCCAACCCACCGACACTCCCTCAATATCTAACATTCCGTTATTTACACACTCCACCTGCATGTGCTTCTTCTCCATTTTTTTTTTCACTGTGCTTCTTCATTCTCATTTTTTCATTCTCTTTCTTTTATTTTGCAACTCCTCTCTCTCTCTCTCTGTCTTCGATAAATGAAGAAAACCCACCACATCAAGCACAAGCCTTTCATCATTTTTTATATCTGAGTTCCTTTTAGTTATTCTTTGATTGAAGCCTTAAGCCACCACAAAACAAGACGTCATTTTCTATCCATCCAAACAATGGGTTAGGAATGGATGATAAATTGATAATTAGCATTTGCAGCAACAACTCAGGAAGAAGAGGTGGTAAGCAACCTCGATTCCCGAAATAAAGATACGAGCTCAAATTAAAGAAGTAATTCTTGTAGGAAGAACATTAAAATTAGTTTTTTAGGCAATTCAAATAGCCAGAACTGTAAATATAACTCGTGTTATAAAAAAAAAGAAAAAAAAATTAGCAGCAACAAGCATGAATGATATAGATAGTAATTAAGACGGTTTAGAAACAAGAGAAGATTACCTTTCTACCCTGGTCAATGATGATGGGATGGTCGCAGAGAGCGAGATAGAGGGCCTTCTTAGAGGAAGAGGTGGCGAGCAAAGAAGAGGAAGAATCGGATCGGGAAATGATAGAGTTCAAATCGGAGGGGAGAAAGCGATCCCAGACAGTGTCAGATTCAGCTGCAGAATAAAAAGTGGTGGAAACCGATGAGAGCCTGCAAACATCCGCAGGAGTGGTAGCGTAGAACAGTATGTTGGCGATGCATCCTTCCGGCAAGGCTTGGAAATCCATCGTGCCACCACTCGTGCTTCCTTTTTCCTTGATTTTCTTTTCTACGTCCATTGGATTTGGAGTTGTAGAGAAAATAAGAAATTAGGAATGAAGGAGGTCAAGCTTCTACCAAGGTTGCTTTTGTTCTTATCTCGTGTCGCTCTTTTTGAATGGAGCCACCACGTGCGTGCAAGACACGTTATTTAGATTAGCTTAAACATTGTGATTATTAGTTGTTTTGTAGTTTAAAATTTAATGTAATTAGTGTTTTGTATGTGTGTAATGTATGGAATAAATTTAAAATACTAAAATAAATAAAAAAATATATATTTAATTTTGAGATATGATATTTTAGATGATTTAGATTAATTTAATTAAATTATAATTAATGAAATCTACGTTACAATCCACTCAAATTTTCTTTCATTAACCAATTTTTTTGTATTATGATAATTATGTACCCTTGCTCAATAAATATTTCTTTTATATGACATTTCAATAAATAATTAGTTTGTATAGTTTTATATAATTTTAATTTTTGATTTTATAGTTTTTAATTTTAATATTAAATTTTATGTATTTATTTATTTAGATGTTTTATCAACTTAACATTATGAGTATACCAAAAAAATTTACTATATTTTCTTAATTTCAAAAATACTTAATAAATTCTTAATTTTTTAATAATAATTTATATTTAATTAATTTTATAATATTTTCATATAAAATTTTTACTCTTGTGTGATATATATATTAAAATTTTTTAAATAATATAAAATAATTGTATATGAATAAATACAATAATTTAAAAATATAATTAATTAATTTAATGTGATAGCACATATAGAAATGATATCAAACACTTACAAAAAATTTAGGATTTTAAAATCTATTACTAATAAAAATAATTAATAACGTAGTCAACTAAAAATAAGTGAGATTTTTTAAATTTTTTTAAATATGAATTAAAATGTAAATGTATATATGTCAAGATAATTTATATGTGGGTATAAATTTTTATATTTATATGTGTAAGTAATAAATTTAATTTAACTTATCGACACATATACACCTTTTATTTAAATTGTAATATGAAATGTCACATAACGATTAATGAGATCATGTATTTATCACATAATAAATTTTTAAATATGTTATTTTATGTCCGAAAATAAAAATATATACGTTCTTTTTATATATTATTATATTATATAATGATTATTATTAAATATTTAACAAGTGTCACAATTAACATTTGATGAATCTTATATATGAAAATTTAAAATTTATTTAAGTAAATAAATATAAAATTGACTAAGTAAATTTGAAAATTAATTAAGTGGATTTAATTTAAAATTGATACTGAGAATAAATATAGAAAATGAGAGTAAATAAAAAAATTAACATAAAATAAAAATTAATATAGAATGAAAGATACATAACATGATAAAAAAAAATACCATAAAAAATCTTTTTACTCTAAAAAAATATAATAAAAAATATCTTAGTTTAAAATAATATTACTTTCGTGTATAAGTGGTGGATGACAATTAGAAGTTCTTTTTTCATCCCGAGAAAGAAAACTTCCTCCCTTCCAGAAAATCACTAACATCAAACATTTGTGAATTCCATTAACCGTAGGTTAACAAATGAATGGTGGAAGATGTTCTTTATAATAAAAATCTTCTTCCGAGATACAACAATTTTCCGGATGTGGGTCACCCGTATACTGAATCCTTTGTCAATTCAATATTTTATTACGAAATTGCTTGGAAGCCTGCATTGGTCCGGGTGATTGGATATGACACGTTCTTGTTTCTTAATGGTTAAGGAACTCACACGGTGAGACGACGGAGAGTATGTCTTGATACCTATTATAAATATTTATTTTACTTTCAGTGTTGGATTATTTTTTTATTTAATGATTATAATTTTTTTTTTTATAATTTACACAATTCAACTTCATTCATTGTTCTCACTTATAATCTTTTAGATATTTTTTATTCGAATAAAATCATTTTTTATAATTCAAAAAATCAATTTTTTATATGAAATGATCAATGATATAATGGCCAAAGTAACAAAGCAGTTGTTTCTTGTCTACTTTGTGTTATCACCTAAAAAATAAGTTCAAAAAAATAAATTGATAACGGCTGGATAAGGGTGATTAGCCGTAACTAAAAGTTATTAGCCGAAAGAGAATGTAGCTAATGGATAAAAGAACACCTGGCTAAGGGTGAGATGGGTCTTGTTACTGGTGGGCCAGAATTAAAACAATAAAAAACAGAAACATATTGGATTGTGAGTTGATGGAAGACTAAAAAACTGAAACTGTTATCAACGGATGCCACAAAACATGCCGAAGAAATAGGAGTTGAAATTTGTTGAGGGTAGCGTTGTGGTAGCTGTTAAGAATCAAGGGTAGGCTAGCCGTGGTTTAGTTGCTTGTTTTTAGGAGCTGGCTGTGGTGGAAGTTAGAGTATAAATACCATTTGTATCAATTTATTTTGAACAGATTACACAGAACAGATTACAATCAATACAAATTTTAAACTTTGCTTATTTCTGCTTAATATTTTCAGCCCTTTTTTCTATATTGCCTTTACTTTATGCAATTTATTTTTTGCAAGTTTATTTCCTAGCCGTTTACAGCTTTAACCTCAAATTCTTAGGCTTCTTAAGTTCATCTTAATATCAAACGCTTTCTTTAGTGAGTTTGGGAACCCTTGCTAAAGGTTGGATTTTGCCTTTAGTTCAAATCGTCTGTTTCTTATCAAAATCCATACGTGTTCGTCGGCTGAACTCTTATTCGGCTGATAAATTTATTTCACACGTAAACAAATTTGGCACGCCCGGTGGGACACTCTAAGGTGAGCAAATTGAGAAGTTTCCATCTCCCGGTTCAGATCACTATTGGCGTATGCACCTAAGGTCCGGCAAAAATCTTAGCAGTATGGATACAAGCCAACCTAGCAAGAAGAACTGAGGCAGAAAGACTTCAGAAGGAAGCGTTCAACCTACTCTAGGAATGCCCGTTTCACCCCAGCCAATGGGTACTCCCACACCTTCCACCACAACTGCTACTTCAGCAGCAGAGCTTTCTGATCAACCTCAGCCGATAGTAATGTCCACTTCATTTATTCGGGACCAAATTGATCAAGGGATGAATGATTTAATGTATCATATGTCAAGGCAACTTTCGGAGATCATAAAACCCATGGTGCATAATGAGATGCATTTTGGTAGAGAAGTTGAGCGAAAACAATCAAATGCAGGTGAGGCCTCGGCTCACTCAGCTATCACGGGATTTTCTGCTGGCAGACATAGTCAGGCAGGACCACAATCTACGGTCCAGCCGAATCTGGGCATGCCGCAGGTAGTCCCCATGTTCCAGCCTCCTCACCCTGACAGTGGAATCCAGTCGAGCTTACAATATGGGCAAGTACAAGTGCCCAGAAGACCCCCCCAGGTAACGGAAACAATTGGCTTGCCGTATCTGGCGCCTAGTACTTCTGTGATAGGTGCTAGTACACAGGTGGCCGCAACTGGTGGCCTCATTTTCTCGGCTACTCCGGGTCCTCCCAGGTATATTTATGATTATGCAGGGGAGTTGCCTTGGTCCAACATCCCTCCTACTCTAATAGGTACCCCTGAGGGGTTTCCTTATGGGCAATCTGTTCCTATTAGAACCGATCAGCCATGGGTTAATGTACCTCATGTGGCTCCAATTCAGCCGATTGTTCAGCCATGGGCGAATAATCCTCCACATCCAGGCTATAACCAGGGGGCAATTCCCATTCAAGATCAGCAATATCAGGAGCCCCATCAGCTAGGGGGTGCTCCTATTAGGCCAGTGAGGCCGGTTCAGCCACCAGTGTCAAATTATCCAGGGTGTGACAGAGCCCTCGGTGATAGACCCAGAAATGATAGCCGAGACCATGAGGAGACATTTTGGAATCCAGTTAAGGTTGCTGGACAGGCCTGTGTATAAGAAGCCTTATCCTGAGTGGGTGGATAGGATGATGTCTTTGCCTAGAGGGTTTAAGATTCCTGACTTTACCACTTTATCAGGGGAAGATGGTAAATCCACTATGGAACACATTGGCAGGTTCACTGCCCAATGCGGGGAAGCAAATCAAAATGAGTTTTATAAGCTCCAATTGTTCCCTTCATCTTTGACTGGGGTGGCTTTTACTTGGTATTCTTCCTTGGCTCCTAACTCCATACAAAATTGGACTGACATGGAGCGTTGCTTTCATGATAGATTTTATATGCCTCAGCCAGATGTTACTATGGCTGACATGATGAATCTAAGGCAAATGGTGGATGAACCAGTAGCTGATTTCTTGGAAAGGTTCAGGAAATTAAGAAGCAAGTGTATCGTGCAACTACCTGAGGTTGCATATTCTTCTATGGCTGTTAGTAACATGCACCCTCAGCTCAGGGAGAAGTTGATAGGGCAAGATTGCGCTGACCTGAGTCAGTTGGCCTCCTGGGCCTCCAGGATTGAACAGTACATCCTAGAAAAAGAAAGAAGGAGGTCTAGCAAGAACAGAGGACCTCATCTAATTAGTGTAATATCCAGATTATCTGTCAGATGAGTCAGCCGAGCAATCGGCAGATGTCATGGCTGCAGAGATAGTGAAGGGAAAACCATATTCATGCCCAGCTTTTAGATCCCCCAAAGGAAAAGAGGTCCAAATTTCAGAAAGTAGGATTGATTATTCATTTGACATTTCCAAGGCAGACCAATTTTTTTATTATCTTCTGAAGGATAAACAAATTAGACTGAACGAAGGGCACCAAATTCCCCCAGCAGAGGAGTTGAAAGGGAAAAAATATTGTAAGTGACATAATTCTTACACTCATGCTACCACCAATTGTATAGTGTTCAGAAAAGCTATACAAAAAGCCATGAAAGAAGGAATGTTTAAACTAGCTGAAAACGAGATGACTGTCATTACCGATCCTTTTCCCTCAGCTGGGGTTAATATGGTTTCCTTCTCTAGGGAGACAGTATCTGGCTCACCATCTAAAAGATGGAAACAGCCGATACGTTACCAGTGGAGACAAAAGGGAGTGTTTGATGAGCCATATAGGGCTGGGAGAGCTTTAGCTGTGTCTGATCAATCTAAAATAATAGATCAGAGACCGTCCGTGTTCGATAGACTAAAGCGACCCCAGGTAAATAATGAATATGTCAAGATAGATACACCAGCCGAATACAACAGGCCTACAATGTTTGGCAGATTGGAGAGAAATCAGCTGAATAGACAGGCTGAAGTCAGACAGCATTCTGCAGACTGTGATGTATACAGAGGCCCGAATGGGAAGACCATTCTAGTCCCTAGGGACGGAATAGACGAGATTAAGCCCAGGGTCTTTGGCAAATTGAATTTTTCAGGCGTGAGAAAGAATTTTGAAAAAACAAGAAAGCCTGCAACCAAAATTGGAGAAGCAACCAAGAAGGTTCTAGGAAGAAACATAGCTGGTAAGTATAATGATACTTTAGCTAATGCAAGGTTACCCATGATGGACGAGTCTCTTATACCAAACAAAGGTAAAAGAGTAGCTCGTTTCGACGTGGAAAAGGGCATGACTACATTAAAGATTACTGTAAAAAATGAAGATGTCGTTAGGCCCCAACGTATGGTTAAACCACCGGCCGAGGTGGAGCAAGGACACTGGTTCATTAACAAATATGCAAAAGGAAGAGACCCTGTGGTAAAAGAACCAAGAGTGATGACCAGAACTCAGAAAAGAAGGGCCCTGAGGAATAAATCAGTATAGCGAATGAAACAAACCTTGGCCATGTTAGCTGAGGCAAAGAGAACTGACCGTGCTGAGATTAAAACTTCTGAGGTGGCTGAAATTCTAGAGGCTGCCTTTGGACCACCGAAGGAAGAAAGATAGGGGGCAGTGCAGTCAGGAAACCAAGATTGTCTTGGAGAGGAAGAACAAGATTTCCAGGGGATGATTAATGAGCTAGAGATAGCTAACTTTGAAAAGGTACCAGTCATAACAACAGAAGAACAGGTACCTCTAACAGTCGAGGAAATGGAAGAAGAACTTGGGTCAGACCTTCTGTTTGAAGATTCTGTGTTGAATTCTATACTAGGAGAAGACGAAGATCACCCTTCAGCTGAAACTAATGTGGTGGGGTTGATTCCTAGTGAGTTCTTGGCTTGGAAGGAGTAACCCGAGAAATTGGAAGGTGATGTGGTTGCTGAGGAAGTTAAGTGGGCTGTGTTAGCTCCTATTTCAGAAGAACCCAAAATGGAATTCCCTAAACCAGTAAGGGAAATGACCAAGCATCTGAAGCCCTTATACATCAAGGCTCGGGTTAACGGTAAGACTATTAGTCGAGTCTTGGTGGATGGAGGAGCAGTGTTAAATATAATGCCTTCAGCTACAATGAAGAAGCTGGGTAGATGTAAGCAGGATTTGATTCCCACGAATATGAAAATGACCAATTTTACAGGGGATACCACGGCTGCTTTAGGAATTTTGGTGGCCGACATCACTGTGGGAAGCAAAACTTTGAGCTCTGCCTTCTTTGTGGTAGACTCTAAGTCCACTTATTCCATATTGCTAAGAAAGGATTGGATTCATTCCACTCAGTGCGTGCCTTCCACCTTGCACCAGATGTTAATGTTTTGGGATGGGGATAAGGTAGAGTCAGTGCCAGCCGACGAGAATCCATTTACAGCTGACGTAAAGATGGCTGAGGCTATATTTTATTCGCCCCGGCTGGAGCCAATCACTATCCCTGAAGGATATGAAGAAGGATCTTGGGCATCTTGTAACCTAACTACCGATGGCTTTGCTGTTAACGTCCAGGCCGATTTACGGCCTTTATGGTTATGTTTAAATGAATAACAAGACATCAGTAATTGAAGACCTGAGACACAGGCTGACATCCTTGGAAATTGAACATAGGTTTGGTACGGTTGTGTCTATGGAGTCGGAGGTGATAGTGGAAGAAGAATGTTCAGCGGATACGCCTAGGGGGCATGAATCTGAAGAGAGGTGGGAGTCCCCAATCAGCAGGAAGATTCCTACCTTTTCAGCTAAAGATCCTTTGTTGGATGTCAACCTAGGGACTGAACAGGAACCAAGAATGACAAGAATAAGCAGTTTGTTAAAACAGTTTGCTGATGTAGTGATAATGCATGTATCCAGAAGACATAACGAAGAAGCAAATGATTTGACACAACATGCTTCTGGTTATAAGGAAACCTTTAAAGATGTTCAGCTTGTAGATAATTGGCTCAAGGAGTTCTTTGTCGGAGCAGTGGATGCAGCTGATGATTGGAGAGCTGAGCTAACAAGGTATTTAAAAAACCCTTCTTCTGCTTCCACTTTCCAAATAAGGCAAAAGGCCTTAAAATATACCTTGGTGGATGAAGAACTATATAAAAGAGGATTGGAGGGAATTTTGTTAAAATATCCTAGTAAAGTTGAAACCTTGAAACTTATGGGGGAAGCACATGAAGGGATATGTGGTACACATAGGTTAGGATCTGTGATGCGTTGGCTAATACATAGGTACGGATATTATTAGCTAACCATCAATGCAGATTGCCATGCTTATGCCAGAGGGTGTGAAAAGTGTCAAAAGCACGGGCCAATTCAGAGGATCCCAGCCGAGGAGATGCATTCTGTTGTTAAGCCTTGGCTATTCCGAGGATGGGCAATGGATCTAATTGGAAAAATATACCCTTCATCTTCCAAAAGACATTCGTTTATTATTGTTGCCACTAATTATTTTACCAAGTGGGTGGAAGCCCAGCCGATGGTTAATGTTACCCAAGCTGATGTTATCAGGTTTATTAAAAACCAAATTATCTATCGGTATGGCATTCCAGAAACTATTACAACAGATCAGGGCACAATGTTTACAGGAGAGAAGACAGTTGCTTTTGCAAAAGAATATGGTATCAGGTTGATACAGTCTTCACCTTATTATGCACAGGCAAATGGCCAAGCTGAAGTTACAAACAAAATATTAATCAACTTGATTAAGACGACCGTTGAACACAAACCTAAAAGATGGCATGAAGCGTTAGCTGAAGTTCTATGGGCTTACAGAAATTCAAAGTCTATCGCGACGGGGTTCACCCCTTATCGGCTGACTTATGGTCAGGATGCTGTGTTACCATTGGAAATCAATGTAAAATCATTGAGGATAGCCAAACAGCATTGTTTGACTATGGATGAATACCAACAAGCCATGTTCATGGAATTGGAATTGGCTGACGAGGACAAATTAATGGCTTTAGAAAATATTCAAAAGAAAAAAAAGAAAGTGGCCAAGGCATATAATAAACATGTCAAAATTAAAAGCTTCGTCGAAGGGGATTTAGTTTGGAAAGTCATTTTGCCT
This sequence comes from Ormosia semicastrata, assembly GCA_029884595.1. Classification (NCBI taxonomy): domain Eukaryota; kingdom Viridiplantae; phylum Streptophyta; class Magnoliopsida; order Fabales; family Fabaceae; genus Ormosia; species Ormosia semicastrata. Next base: position 43,995,054 of record JAQQTO010000059.1, read on the forward strand.
TTAGGGGCTAAAGACCCAATGTTAGGAAAGTGGTCGCCAAACTGGGAAGGACCTTATATAATTAGTCAAGTTATGATTAATGGAGCTTATCGGCTAGTTAACATGCATGGTGAGGAGATGGTGAGAAGCATAAATGGAAAATATCTAAAAAATTATTATCTTTCTATTTGGGATAACTAGAGGAAAAGAAGTCGATTTAAAATATCAGCTACAAGCCAGCCGATTAGCTTTTTCAAGATTAAGATGTAATAAAAAAAAGTTCATGGATTGACAGGAGCAGTAGCTGGTTGATCAGAGTCAGGTGCTTGAGATGGATCAAGAGTCGGAGTATCAGCTGAAGGGGATGGTTCAACAAGACTAGCAACAAAAGAAGTGACTTGATCAGTTACAGATTCAGGGGCAAGAATGGCTTCCACTTCTGGCTGATTAATTATTATATCAGCCGAAGATGGTGCCAATGTCCTCTTTGCCTCGGCCAGGAGTTCTTTCAAACTTGCCCAAACTCCCTTGGTAAGGCAAAGTCCACGATCCGCAGCAGTTAGGTCCTCTTCAAAAGCGTCATTTTGCTGTAGTAAAGGAATTATCTCGGCATCTAGAGTGAAAGACTGATGATACAGTTGCATCTTGAAATTAGTGCTAGAAGTTAGTTTCTGAGTAAGAATTGCCAGTTTAGGCTCCGTTTCGACAATCTCTTTATTTATTCTCTCCCTCTCAGCAATCAGATCGGCTAGGCGTTTGGACATTTTGTCCTTTTCGCTAAGGTCAGCTTTCTTTTCAGCTTCATCTTGTTGGAAGGAGGATTAAAAATGAAGCTTTTGGTCTTGAAGTTCACCCAGCTGAGCGAGATCCTTAGTAGCTTGATCATGACGACCCTTGAAAACTTGGAAATTATAAAACACTTCACCTACTTGAACGGCTATACGGTTGAAGATAACTCTCTGGTCTTCATCAGTATTCGATGATTTAGCAGGCTTTGATAGTGCTATCCGCAGGTCAGTAATTATGCGTTGTTCCAATGAGATATCTTGATCAAGTAAGGATTCCACGAAAGACAGGCATTGGTCTGAAAGAGAACTCGGGTCCAAAACAGCCTTGGGAACCGGAGAAAAAAATTATTGGGCCAAGTCCTCCTCAGAAACGAGCACATTAGAGGCTTGGGTTGTTGGGGGATACAACACAGGAGTTGGAGGAGTTGGCTCATGTTCCTGATTGAATATAAAAATAAGTTTAGTCGATAATCAGGAGAAAGGTGAAAAAATGTTAATTGGCTAAAAAAGTTAAGGGGATTACTGGTGTTGGAGAAAATCTCGAGGGAGAAGGTCTACGAGAAGCAACTTCTGGATGAGCCTCGAGAGACTGATGATAAGTCTGTCAGAACAAGGTAAAAGGAAAAAGTGTTAAAAAAACCAGGGATTTATAAGAGCAAGTTTTAAAGTCATGTAGTAGTAAAATTCGGCCGATGTCTAGATATAACGGCTGGTTGGCTTTACTCCACACATCAAGTCTCTAGTCGATAACACACTACCCCAACATAGAGAAATGTAGTTGGCCAGCGGAGGATTTGGTGAGTCCACATGGACGTTCATCCAGGGAAGATTATGGGGCCTATCAGCTAAAAGGAAAAATTCTTTTGCGTGCCGAATAGAAGTAAAAAGTTCAGTCGCAAAATTAAAGGCTGAATGTTTGACAAAGGGAGTTGTTTGCAAAACTCGACCTAGAGAGTTTGGAGTCGAGGATGAAGAAGCAAAACTCTTATGAGATAAGGGTATGAATTCCGGGAAATAAAGGGTTACCCAGAGTTGGAGAAACTAGAGAGGTCCTGCTACATTGTCTAACTTCTCATTGTTTTAAAGTCTAGAAAGCATAGTAAAAAGACTCTTGTACAAAGAGGAAATGAAGAGAGTACCTAAGGCCAGAGGTTTGCCAGAAGTAACTAAAGAAACAAGATGGGATATCTCCAGGACCACTGCGACAGAGTTGGAGCAAATAAAATATTTGTAAAACCAGTAAAGAAGGAAGGCTTGATGTTCTCCATCAAACACATGATGAGAAGTTTTGGCATTGGAAGATAAGAAATTAGAGTAGGAAGAGGTGCTCTTAGAAAAGGTTACCTTCAATGCTGGGTAGGAAAGTTCAAAAAGTGAATTCACATCTTCACCAACTATTGGAAGGCCAGTGATAGCTGCCACATCCAACAAGGTAGGGCTCATGATGCCTGAAGGAAGGATGAATCCGTTCACACAGGTAGACCAGAATCCTAGGAAGCTAAACAGAAGGTCAAGATTTGGGGGAATCTCATGTTGAGAAAGCATAATGGTGTCATAAATTTCCCATGTTTTCCAATCTTCTCCTCGGCTAGTCGAAACTCGCTTCAGCCAATCAGCATACTATGAAGCAAGGCGAGGCCAGGTCCGAAGGTCATTAGGGCACTTGTTGATAGAATACCAGTTGGCAATAATAGGAAGCTCAAAATATCTGGGATACAAGTGATGGTCCAGAAAGATCTTGCCCTCGTAGATGTCACAAGTACATGGGGATATGGTAAAGGAATTCAAAAGCGGAACAAGCGCTTAGAAGCCAGCATCTTGTCCTTGGTTTAATGGTTGCTGAGTGCTAAAAGCCGAATCAGATGAGAATGATGAAGAATCTTCATCCCCATAAGAGTAGGTTTTGTTTTGGGAATCAGAGATGTCAGACATGATCAAAGAAGTGAGGAAAGAAGTTTGCTAGGTGCTTTGAAGAAGAAGAAGGTAAAAGTAAGTCGACTAAAGAAAGTTTCGGTTGAATTTATAATTATTCCGTGAAGGAATGGTAATATTGTTTTGACCGTTTGATTTTTCAGCCGGGCATTAAAAGATAAGGTGGGCATTAAATTGGGCACGGTGCTCGAAAAAACCTAGCTACATTTATTCAGCTTCCTAAAATTAGCTAAAAAATGTAAGGGGGCAATTGTTATCACCCAAAAAATAAGTTCAAAAAGTAAATTGATAACGGCTGGATAAGGGTGATTAGCCGTAGCTAAAAGTTATTAGCCGAAAGAGGATGTAGCTGATGGATAGAAGAACACCTGGCTAAGGGTGAGATGGGCCTTGTTACTGGTGGGCCAGGATTAAAACAATAAAAAACAGAAGCATATTAGATTGTGAGTTGATGGAAGACTAAAAAACTGAAGCTGTTATCAACGGATGCCACAAAACATGCCGAGAAAATAGGAGTTGAGCTGTTGAGGGGTAGCCGTTGTGGTCAGAACGGTTAAGAATCATGGGTAGGCTAGCCGTGGTTTAGTTGCTTGTTTTTAAGAGCTGGCTGTGGTGGAAGTTAGAGTATAAATATCATTTGTATCAATTTATTTTGAACAGATTACACAGAACAAATCACAATCAATACAATTTTTAAACTTTGCTTATTTCTGCTTAATATTTTCAGCCCTTTTTCTATATTGCCTTTACTTTGTGCAATTTATTTTCCGCAAGTTTATTTCCTAGCCGTTTACAGCTTTAACCTCAAATTCTTAGGCTTCTTAAGTTCATCTTAATATCAAACGCTTTCTTTAGTGAGTTTGGGAACCCTTGCTAAAGGTTGGATTTTGCCTTTAGTTCAAATTGTCTGTTTCTTATCAAAATCCATACGTGTCCGTTAGCTGAACTCTTATTCGGCTGATAAATTTATTTCACACGTAAACAATTTGTATAAAATTACATTCTGATATTCTTCCTATACTCACGCCATGTAATTGGATATCTAACTCTATTTTTTTTAAATGGATTAAATTATGCACATAACTCATATAATTTATACAACTATATATTTTTTTATTTTTTAATGAGTTATGTTATTTGCACGCACTTAACATTATTATTATTATTGTTGTTGTTATTATTATTATTATTATTATTATTATTATTATTATTATTATTATTATTTATCTTTGATCAATTATGTTCATGCAATTTTGAGTTATGTGTGATGATTAAGTAAAATTTATCTTAAAGTGATGATTCAAAAATTCAAATCTTATTAAATTACGCTTTACACTTTATTTGTTTAGAAAAAGAAATATAGAAATAATGTATCTTATAATGTATATTTTTATTACTTTATTATTTATTATTTAAAATAAAGTGGTGTAAAGATAGTGTAATAAAAGTAGTATACAAATATTATTATTTTTTAATATAAAGAAATTATTATTTAATATTTATACATAATCATATATCATAATAATGAATAGCTTTCATGTAAAGTAATCCATTTCATAAAAAAATGTCTTAAAAAAATGTACGCAGTTGTTTTTCTTTTATAATTCAAAATACTCAGAACTTCTTTTTAATCTAAGGACCTTTTAAAAAAAAAAATTCATTTGAGATTCTAGCCAATATTGCCTATAACCTTAAATATCTTCTTTCTATTTATATGAAGATCAAAGTCAGGATTGATAAAACGATAATTTTCTTATATACAACAAAGTTAGGCTGCATTTGATGCACATGATAATATAAGATCTGATAGTATAAGATAGTTTGATAAAGACTGATAGTATAAAAGACTTGAAAAGTTTTTATACTATCAAATATTTGATCACTATCATATAAAAAAATTGATTGTCTACAAAATTATTTATCATGATAATATTGTCCTCTATAACCCAAAATAGAACCAACTAAAAAACTAAGTATGAATTCTAACCCAATTGAAATCCCCATCATAGAACCCCTTCCAACCACAGTTCCCAACAAACCCAAATCAAAATACAGTACTAAATCTCCTCAAATAGAATAAACCCAGTAGCTACTATGGTACTTGTGCCACCCACGTCACCAAACTCGACCCTACACCGTGAACCACCTCACAACAATAGAGACCCCACATTGGAAGTCGCCAATGCCATACCGGAACCCACAACCGCCGTGCACCCTTGTCCTTTCCCACCGTTGCAACTTGTCATGGCCAGATCTAAACTTCTATGGAGGTTTGTCGGAGAGAAAAATTCAAGCAAAGAAATTAGTGGCTAGCAGAGCGAGGCAAAGTAGTTCGCGACTGGTGAGTGATGGTACGGTGGAGCCTCGTCGACGGATGACCACTACCCGCGATGGACATGGTGTCAGAGAGGATAGTGTTAGCAGACGGTGACGCGACAGTGGGCGTGGATCCGGGCTGTGCTCGTGGCTTGCAATTGGTGCCAGGTTTGTGGTTGCGACTGAGATGGGCGAATCTGGGTGGTGGGTCACTAGCTTCGACGCATCGTGGTGGGTAGCGATGGTAGTTCGTGGGTGCGGCTAAAATTTGCAGGTGGCTTTAGGTGTGGTAAGTTAGGGATGAGGAACGGCGGCTCTGGGCAGAGCGAGGTAGAGTTGTTAGCAACTGGTGAGTGATGGCACGGTGGTTCTGGGTCGTGGTGGTGGGGGATGATTTTCTGATCTTGATGGGTTTATTTTGTGCAGAACTCTAAATTTGTTTGATTGAATTTCAGTTGTTAGGTTATTTGATTTCTAGATATGGAAGTGGAGGGTAGTGGTGGAACGAAAATCCTATCAGGTTATGTTAGGGGATCATGGAGAGGATAATGTTATACTATTATAGTGGGATAAAAAGTTTTGACTATATTTGACTATCTTATCAGGTGAACATACCAAACACCTGATAAAGCCTAATAGTATTAGCTTATACTATCAGGTCCTCCTTATATGATGCACCAAACATAGCCTTAGTGTGTTAGGGTGGATTGAAAAAGATAAGGGCATGTTTGGCACAACGTATAAGGCTTGATAAGATAAGCTTGTACAACACATTATAACTTTACTAGTTGTTTGGTACGACCACAATATTGTATAAGCTTATACAGTATATCTTTCTTATACATTAAAATAGCGTATAACTTAATTAGACCTTGAGACGTGAGATTAGATTTGATTAAGTTTTGATGGACAAACTCATATGAAAATATTCCCTTTACAACCCTATCACTCGAACACCAATCCTTTGTTATCTCTTCCTTTACAACGTCACCCAATCTCGCCTCCATTGGTAGTTGTTGTTCCCAACCTGTTGATCTTGCCCAAACCACCACAACTAGGATTGCACAACTCCATCCATGGCCGCTGACCTCTACTCGTTGCACCGAACACACACCATCACAACCCTTCATTGCCTTCCTCCGCCATAAACAACTTCAAGCACCCTACAAACCACTTTCTCTGCCATTAATCAAAACCACCGCTGCCTAGCCGCAGAGCACTGCCTCCACGCCCTTGCTCCTGTTGAACTTGCAGTATTGCCACTCATTTTCTTAGACTCTATGTCATCTTACACCCAAGGAAATTTGTTCTTCCCATTTTTTTTTTATTTGAGTATGTTATTATGAGTTAAGGCCTGGGTTAATTTAAGTCTAAGTTTGTTATACAACATAATATCGTATACAATGTCGCTTCAAACACTTGAAAGTATTAAAATTTTATCAAACATTATATTATCAAGCTTTATATTATCAAATATAATATAATCAAGTCTTATCATATCTTGCATACCAAATGAACAGTAAGGGCCTGTTTGGTACGCATGATAAGATAAGGTCTAATTGTATTAGGCCTGATAGTATAATACCTGATAAAATTTTAATATTATTCAGTATTGGGTGCGACATTGTATAAGATACTGTATTGTATAAGATAATATTATAATGTGTTTATTGATGCATTGTATAATACTGAATATAATAAAATATTAACACTTTTTGACAAAAATACCCTGTAATAAAAAATATACTATATTCATCTAAATTTATCATGTTAAACTAATTTTTGAAGAAATAAAAGTCTCAAAGACCTATAAAAAAATCATGACTGCTATGTATATTAAATAAAAGACAACTCATGCCTTCACAACAAAAATTAGCAAAAATCTAACAAATGTCTAGATCGAGTAGTCATTTTTGTCTTTATTTTGGTAAAGCTCATCTTAATAGTAAAAATTCACAAGAATTTATATAGCTATTTGGTTTCTGAATGCAACACATAATATGAAAAATAATTCAGGCATACACATAATTTCATAAATAGTAACCATCAAGTTCTAATAGCAAGTACCATAAAACACCATCAAATTAAAAATAACATCAAGTTTTAATAGCAAGTACCATCAAATCCTTACAAGTACTACCAAATGTAGTCTACTATATATTTTATTTCTAATTTTGAAACACTAACACCATTAGTTATCATCAAGTAAATCTTTCATAAACTAAATTGTGTGTTCACCTTGAAACCCCCAAAACAAATGCACAAGGGGAAGGTTTTGCATAAGCAAACGACCAGCCCAGTTGCGTTCTCTAGGTGTGAGGTCTTCCAATTTCATCAATTCATCAGCAATAGCCCTTGAATCATCATAAAAGTCTTTCACAACCTTCACACCTTCAGATATTACCTTGACACTTTCTATCATGGCACTCATCCTATCAGCAGATTTTCTAACAACTTCTACAAGTGAATTAGCAAACTTGTCCATACTAGTAGCTAATACATCTTCTCTTCTTGATCTCTCTCTCACTCTTCGACCTTTAGAATGAGTATCTTTTGCCTTATTTTTATTTTGGTTCACATACATTGATTGAGTGACATCCTGAATATCATCATCAGTCAACCCAATAACTCCCTCCGGAAGTTCTGTAGCAGCATTGTTTCCATGAGCTTGTTCTTCTTTGTCTAAGTCCTCAAGTACATCAGCAGGAGCTTCAACATTTTTTTCGGTAGCACGTTCCTTTCCAAAGATAATCATCAATCGATTAAAGTGAGGAAACACTTTGGTCCTATAATTCTTCAATGTTATATCTTTCTTTACACATAGGACAAACATAATAGTCATATTAGTTAGTTAAAGTAGACAAAAAAGAAAAGGACATACGATAAAACTAACTAAAAAAATTAGAAAACCTTAGCTTAGATGTAGGCATTCCACATATCATCACTGTCAACTATAATCTTCTTATTCACATCATCCCATCCAAAACCACTTGTGTTCAGCATGTCATATATATTACTATACTTTGTTTTAAACCTCCTCATGATTGACTCAATATGTGATTTCACCTTTATGCCTGCTTCAGGAAACCTAGCCCCAACTTTTGTTCTAACCATTTAAAAGTACCATTTTTAAATTGCCCAGCATCAGCTTTTTTGTTTAGGGCAACTGCCTCCTCTAAGAAATCTATCAATGCATTAAACTCTTCATCACTCTAACCCCTACGTTCTCCTTCAACTTTGCCAGCTTGTTGAGTACTTTCAGATGTCATACCTATAAAATATATTAACACATAATATAAGTGTAGAAAAGCTAACAACAACTAACTAAGTCAAAATAACAAATAAATAAAACTTAATAAAATTGTATGTATTTTACATGTTCTAATATAAAAGCCATAATACAGTACACCATCAAAACATAAAAGTATATCATAACTTTAAGCAATCAAAATATAAAAGTACATCATAACTTCAAGGACAAGAACAAGAACAAGCTTTCATTTAGCCTGAATGAGCAACTCAATCATTATACATTTCATTTGCCAATGCATCTCTCCATGCAATCCACACTTCACTTGTTTCAATGGTTTGAATGTTATCATGTAGTTCCACCTCCTCTTCTTTGTTAATTGACATGTTACCAAACTCTATTTCTAATGGATCGACCAACATCTCCCTCCTAATCAAATTGTGTGATAAGCAACAAGTAATAATAATTCGATTATGAGTTTTAACTGGATAATAACTTGGACTTCTAAGAATTGCCCAACGCATCTTCAACAATCCAAATGTTCTTTTTATCACATTCCTAGCTTGAGCATGTCACTTATTGAATACTTCTTCAGGAGTTGCTGGGACATGTCCACGTCTCCACTCACTGAGATGGTATCAGGTTCCCCTATAAGGGGCAAGAAACCCTTCCCCATTAGTATAGATAGCATCTACTAAGTAGTAGTATCATATTTCACAAAAAACAAGATTCAATATATATTTTTATTATAATAAGGTTATCAAATTGAAGGTAGTTTTCATGTTCTTACCTGTTGGAACTTTAAGACCATTTCTTCTATAATTGCATCGCGCAATACCTTAGCAATTGAAGTTGAACCCTCCCATCCCGACAATACATATATAAATTTCATGTCTCTTGAGCATACTCCAAACACATTTGTGGTAATTTCACCTTTCTGACTTCTATATCTTAATTTGTCGACCTCAGGAACATTAAGACTAATATAGGTTCTATCTAAAGCTCCAAGACAATCCTAAAATAGATAAACAAACTATCTTTAACAATACTAACTCATGTGAAATAAACAAAACAGTGCAAAAGTTTAAAAAGAATATTTGATATCACTAATATAGTTCATACCTTAAACCATTTCCACCTATCATCAATGTAATCCTCAGGTACTGGATCTGGTGCCCTAAATAAATTTCCTTGTAACCTCAACATAGAGTTCAATACTGAATTGAAGTATATACTAACAGTTTCACCTAAATGTTGGAATTTAAACTTGATGACACGATTTTTTGCATGGTGAGCCAATATGTGTAAAAACATAGCAACTTGTTCTTCTATTAGTACAAACTCATCTTCCTTTAGCCTACCCTCAACACGTAGAAGAGAACACGACACTTGAAATGTATAAGTATCCATTCAAAGTTGTTCTACACATGCAACATTATCATTTATTAGTCTCCTTATGAATGCTACCCTTGATTCTTCCCTTACCCTTGGTATTACCCATCGCCTTAATGATAATTTCTCATGTTGTCTTTGGGCTACACGACATACATGTAGGTATGACATAACACATACAATCATCATCTCCAAAAAAGCTTGTTCCATAATCAAGCATATTGACATGACATTAAAGAGCTCACTTATATCATTAAGTCATCCATTTGGGCCATTTAGTCATCGATTTGGGTCAAGTCTTTTATTTGGATCCATATCACCTAAAAATTTAAAATCACTTATTAAAAGATTCATATCCACCAAATCAACTATAAAAGTAAAAAAAATTATAAATTGAATAAAAGAATACCACAATCTCATTTATAGAAGTCATATGTACAATATTATAAGTCTTTTATGCTGTTGCAAAGTACTACATGAACTCTAGATGTAGCTCTTTAACTATTACAATTAAAAAATTTAGTGCATGATGCACCAAAACTTGTAATGGTGCCCCATAGCATTCATTGATGTTCATGTACAATATAGAATAGATAGAGGAAGAGATTTCTCGTGATACAACACTTTTTTTTAATCTTTGATTAAGGTATTTTTCATTGCCATTAATATGAGACTAAATTTTTAAGTGCAGAAAGTATATTTTTATGTTATGTACTCTTGAAACTATATATCTGATTTTTATTTCAACAATAATATTCACACATCATTTTTAATTATTACAATATTTCTTTTTTGAGTACGTAGTAAAATAAGATAAACACATTTTTCAATACATTTTTTTAAACAAGAAAAGTGTAACATATAAAGTAGAGAAAATAATATGTGATATTCATTTCCTTTTAATAATCAGCAATGATAGATATTTGTAAATGTTTTATATTAATTTCTTATACCACTTTCGAAATTCAATCCATTAATATGTGAGCTTTCTTATTCCTTTTTTAGGTGATAGACCTAAAAACTCAGGCAAATTACTTCTCACAAGTTAGCAAGCAATTCAAGCATAAATTAGGAGATGTGTAAGCCAAAAAATTGTTGTCCAGAGCTGTCTACATATTTAGCATAGAAGGCAATGACTATGGCACCCTTTTCCTTACAAGGTCATCTAGTGGTGTGGTCCTTCCATACCCTCAACAAGAATTTGTAAATTTTGTGATTGGCAACATTACAGCTGTGGCCAAAGTATTGAACCTTTTACCTCACAATTGTACAAACTTCTTTTTAATTTCCTTCGTTTCAATTTGTTAGTAATTTTAACATTGATATTTTACTGTAGGAAATTTATAATGAAGGTGGAAGAAAATTTGAGTTTGTAAATGTGGGTCCTTTGAATTGCTTTCCTCTTCTAAGGAGGCTCGTAAATGGAGCTACAATATGTGCTTGTCTGGAAGAAGAAGCTTCGGCATTTGCAAGACTACACAATAATGCTCTTCACAAAATGCTTCAGAAGCTAGAGAAACAACTAAAAGAATTCAGATACTCAGTTACTGGCTTCTACAGTGCACTTATTGAAGTAATGAAATACCCTTCAAAATATGGTATGCCCTGAAACTGAATATATATGGCATTTTTTTCATATTTTTTAGTAGCTGCATCATCATTGTTGTAGTTGTAATTATTGCTTTCTACTTTTTTTGTTGGTACGGTTTCAAAGATGGGAATGCAGTTTGTTGTGGAGGTGGTCCTTATAGAGGAGTTGAATTAGAAATTTGTGTGCATAAACCAACTAAGCCACCTACGGTTGACTCCTTGACAGTATTCATTATATATGATGGCATGTCTAAAAGTAAACCATTTTCACTTTATAAATTCTCATTGAAGCATTCTATCAAATAGTTTATCAGCAACCAATAAAAGATGAAATTCATATAAAGAATGGTTGATTACCACATAAATTCCCTAGCATCTGAAGGTCGTATACAAGAAATATTTCATGACTAATTCGTAAATTGCAGTTTTAGATTATCATCGACATAAGTAAGAATCAGTTATACATATATCAGTTAAAAAAATGAGACTCAAACAAAGAGTGAGCAGAGCACCAAATTGAATAGTTGATGACTTGATGGTAACGAAAACAGAGAGTACCAGAAAATAGGTGTAACAAAATTATTGAGCAACTCCAAATTCAGGAATTCTATGAAACAAGTTGAAATAACAACAAAGTATAAGCAAAGGTTAATAATCGAAGTAACAAAGAAAGCAACGAGATGAGGGGATATTTAGAGCTAACATTGCAATGGGGGAGAGAGACAGTGAGATAGAGCCTTGCCTTGCTGATTGTAGCTACTACCGACAACAGCTACCAGAGAAGAGCTAGTCACGAGAGGAGGGGAGAGGGTGTAACACCCCAAATTTCCTATCTCTTAAACAATAATTTTGATACCAATGCAATTTTCTTGTTTAGTAATTTCTCGGATCTTTGTAAAATTATTTTGTTTATTCCGTCAGCGTATTTGATCGTTTTGAGTGATTTACTCCGTGTCGGAAAATAATAATTTCTGGGCCGGGAAAAATCTTTCTGTATTTATTTCTCTTGACTGTTAATTATTTTTAACAATCTGACTTGATTTTCATACATTTTCTAATATTTGTGATTTTTATGGATGATTATGAAATTTTTGACTGTATGTGGGTCCAAGTGGTCTTACGTGGGCCCAGGTGACCTTACGTGGGCCCAAGTGGGTCCCGCAAAGTGAAAAAATTTTCTACGCATAGAAAAATTTGTACTGTTTAGACGGAGACAGGGGATCTTACTAAACCTGAATCCGGAAACAGTTTTAGAAAATTTATTTTGTACTATATTTATTTATCAGAAAATAAAAATACAGTAAATATATTCTTTCGTGAGATTTTTAGTAGATAAAAATAGAAATTATATTTATTAAGTTAATATTGGTGGATTGGATATCCACCATTAATTTAATTAACATTGGAGATCTAATCTTGATTTAATCAACGGTAGAGATTTAATCTTGAAAATAAATAGGATTAATTATAACCATTGGATGGAAAATTAAATCAAGGGTGGAGATTTAGTCTTGTAAAATAACTTTGACCATTATGAACCCTTGGATGAAGATTAAATCAATGGTCGAGATGGACCATTAATAACCATTGGATTTGAATTAATGGTGTAGATTTAGTCAACAAAAAAATTTACTACAACCATTTTGGACCCTTGGATGTAAAGTTTGAAGGAGTAATCTTGACCCTCCATTTTGAAGACTCATCTAAGGGCTAGGAATTAAAGGAGAAAGATACAATGGCTCAAAAGAAGTCTTCCATCTACAATCTAAACCTAATGGCTATTTTAATCCAAACCATCCTTTTAATCAAGGGCTAGGATGGCTTAGGAAAGATGACCATGCAAATTAATCACATGTTGCATGCAAGGAGAAGGGGGGGACGGTTTTGCATGCATTTTGGAGAGGAGACAAAGTTAGCATAGGCTTTTTAGCCAAGGAAAAAGATGAAGTCAATAATAGCCATGTGAATTTGATTAGTAACTATTTAAGCCTAATTTGATTAATCTAATGGCCTAATTAACAAGTTAAGTAAACTAAATTAAATGTTAAATTGTTATAATCTAATTCTTAATTAAATATCCTAATTTTATTTAGAGGTTATAATATATGTAATTATATATCTAATTAATTAGTTATTTAATTAGATAATTAATTAAGATTGATTAGGAAACTAAACCTAATTAATTAGCTACTTAATTAGCAAGTAATTGGACTTGAATTAAAAATAAATTAAGTCCCTAATTCATGAGAGGCCACACGGCCATGCAGCCCAAGGAGGCTTCTCAAGTCTTCTTGAATGGACTTTTATGATTATTGGAGGACATATAGGGACATAGGCCATGTGCTACTCCATATGCATCCAATTGGTGATATTGTGAGTCAAGCATATCACTTAATCTCTCCAAGACTCCCACGGAAGCTGCTCACTTTCATTCACCCTCCTAATTTCATTTTCTCTCACATCAAAAAGCTTACAACACTTTCTCTCAAAAACTCCAAGAACCCAAGCACATATTTCTTTCCATTTTCTCTCTCAAATTCGGTCAAGCACCTTAGAACCATCATCCAAATTTCTATAATTTCATCCAACTTGTTTTCTAAACCTAAACACCATTCTAAGAACATGTCTAGTTATGAGTTTTTCCAAAATCATTCATCTTGAGCTTCAAATCCAAGCTTCAAGTTTCTATCAAAAATCAAAAATTCCATCTTTGTGCTTCAAGAGAAACCATTCGGTCAAGACACTCAAAACCACCATCCAATCTCTTTTAATTTCATCCAACCATAGATCTTGAATCTACATGATATTCTAAACAACTTTCATGTTGGAGATTTTCTCTAAATCATTCATCTTCATGGACTTTCTTCAAGATCAAAGTTATTGAATTTTTAAGGTGAAGTGTAAGAAGACTTCAATTCTTATCTCTTTTTCATGATCTAAACCATGTTTGATCCATGGTTCCTCTTAATCAAGCTTAGTATACTAATTTCTATGTATTTTGTTTTGAATTTGAGAAGCCCTTGGTGTTGAAGGACTTGGAAAGAGAAGCAAAATCAAGAAGCTTTGAGGGTCTTTAAGAGGTAAGAGGGAGATCCATCTCACCAACCAATTATGGTGGTGGGAGATGGTCTTATATTTGATGGATTGTGAATTCATGTGAGAATTTCAATCCATGGTCATGTAATAATTAATTATGTGTTTATGAGCTTTGCTTTATTTTCTTATGCTTTGATTATGCTTTGATTATTTTGTCTATACTTAATATGCTTTGCATGATTTTATGGCTTTGATAGTATACTTATAATATGCATGATGAGCATATGGCATGTTTGTGATATTTATAATGAAATATATATATGTATGCCATGATGTGTGGATGGAAAGAAAATTGATCTTGGTTCCAATGGCCAAGGAAGAACTACGGTTTTGATGCCCTTGATTTGGGTAAATGTTAAAAATTTTCAAGAACAAGGAAATTAAATTTTGATCCCTAGAACAATGAGAATTTCGGCCAAGACACCTCAAAATAGGTGTTTACAAATTAATATGTTTATGGAAGAATAAAAATTGGATTGATTTGAGGAGTATGAAAAATGAACTAAAGGTTTGTTTTTTTTAAGAAAACATGAACACAAATTTTAGAATGAATTTTTATTGATTTATTTTGTGTAGAAACAAGAATGGAACTTATTTAAGTTAGAAGAAAAATATTTGATGGTTCCAATGGCCATTTATAAGGTTTTGATAATTTAGAAAAAATGTTTTGATGCTATGAAATACAAGAATTTTTAAATAAGGATTTTTGAAAAGGGAATTAAATATTATAAATTAAGTGAAGTAGAATTTTCATAAATAAAAGAAAAAGAAGATTGAAAGTATTGAACTTCAAATTAATCAATTTTTTTATATATAAAGGAAAACGTTTGTAACTTAAAATTTCTAACAAATAATTTATTTATTGGGTTTTGGAAAACGTTAGGAAATTTAAAGTTAAGAAACAATAATTAAATCAACTCAATATGATTTTGTAGGACTAGGTTAATAAAAAATGATTTTAAAAAAAATATATATTAAGAAAAATATTTTTGACTAAGAATGAAAAAGGATTTGCAAAGAAAGTGAAAATGAATTTGAACAAATGGGTTTGTGTTATGACCAATCGGTACTTTGGTTTTGAAAATAAAACTTTAATGATTTTGTTTGTGTAAAATCATATCAATTTAGAAGGAAAAATATTTGATGGTTTCAATAGTCATGTCCACGTTTTCGAAGGCTTGTAATGCATTGATTTTGATGAAACAAAGTGATTCTCCAAGTGGAAATATAATTAATTTAATACAAGGAAATTGAAAAAGAAATCAGAGTATTTTAGCACTTGAGAAATGAATTTTTATGAAAAAGAGAGGTTGCAAGTGAGCCTCAATTTATTTTAAAAAGAATTTGTTAAAATCCCGTTGGATTTTGGAAAGCATTGGTAATTTTTTAAAGTTAGAAACATTGATTTAATTCAATGGAATTGTGAATTTGTGAAATATACTATGAAAAAGGATTTTCTTGAATAAGAAGATATATTAAATGAAGTAAAAAGTTATATTATTTTGAGGAAGGTTGATTTGAAAATGATTTGGAAAAAATGGAGAATATAATGGTATTTTGAAAATTTACTAACGTATAACTTATTTTTGAGTTTTGAAGTACGTTAAAAAATGCTAAGTTTTGAAACGTTGATTTATATCAATGGAAAAGTGATTTTGTGAATTACATTTTGGAAAAGGATTTCTTGAAATTAAGATTGATTTATTTAAGTCCAAAATAATGTTTGAAATATTGAGGAATATTTTACGTAATTGTAAAATGGTGAAAAATGATTTCACGTATCTTAAAAATGATACTTCTACGCTAATTTGAAATATGTTAAAATATTTCTACGTGATTTGAATTACGTTTAAATATTTTATGTAAGTTTAAATATTTTACGTGATTTGAAATACAGTTGAAAAATTACTATGTGATTAAATAATGATAGAATATTTTTACGTAATTATGAAAAATGGTAGAAATTTGTTATGAGATTTGGGAAGCGTTTAAATATTTTACACTATTGAAAATATTATTAAAAATATACTAATTTTGAAACAGTGGAAAAATATGCGATTTGAGAAACATATATTTTTACGCGATTGAGAAAGACATTGAAAAATTAATACGTGATTTAAAAGTGCAACAGAAGAGCTGCGGCATTTTAAAAACGTAACAAAAGTGTTACAGTATTGGGAAAATATAACAGAAGCATTTCAGAATTTTGAAAATGTAACAGAAACATTTTGGAATTGTGAAAAACATAATGGAAATATTATGCAATTTTGTGAAAACACAGCGAAAGTGTTTTATAACTATGAAAACATGATAACATGATTTTGTGTTGAAAATATAGTATAATTACTGTTGAACCAGTGTATGGACACTGTATGAGAAAATGACATGTTTTGCCTATGATTGACATTTGGTGCATTATACATGCATTGGAAAGATATGTCTGTGATCGGATTTGGTGCATTACACGTGCATTGAAAAAAAATATGTGTTGAAGCATATGATTACATTGAACAAATGAAATTGAAAAGATTTGGCCCTTTAGGGTTGGACTTGCACTAATATATTCGTGCATTGTATAAAATATAGCTAATAGCTATTATGGCCCTTGTGGTTGAAGAGGGAATGAAAATTGATAGTGAGGTCTATGATGGATCTTGGGGCGTCGAGTAGCGGTCGACCAGTGAACAAACGGTGGCGAGTACCTTGTGCCACTTGGCTTAGCAGCGCAAAGTCCGTTGCAACGCATTGACGATACCCGACAAGAACACGGTTCTTTTCAACGACTGAGAGATTGTCTTTGGGCTAAGGCTGACAATTAACCAGAGCATTCTTCTCGAAATTGTGAAAACCTCCATGGAGTTGTTTTTGATAAAATGAGTCTTTGTGTATATGCATAAATCTGAGCATTTATATCTGTGTGATATATTAATTGAGGAATATTGGTTATAACGACTGTTATGAATACTTGGATGATGATGATGATAATGCTGATAATATGATTATGGTATGATCTATCTGTATGATATTGTTAGCTGTGTGTTATCTCTGTGCTGCCATGTTGGTATTGGTATAGGTGATCTCACCTCTTTATTATGTTGTTTTGCTGTGTCTGTACTGTTAAAATCAAATAATAGAAAGATCAAGTTGTCTTAGACATAACGGACGATTGATACTCTGAGATTGGTGACAACAATAAGGAGTGGATATTCAAGACTCGAAGGTGTGCAGTGTTGACAAAGAAACAGATGTCTGATGCATCAAGATGGACAGAAAAAGGAATAAGTATGTTAAAGTTTCTCGTTAGTGTTGTACCGTGCTATTAAGTAGGACCCGTCATGGGGTTTACTACTGTAAAAAAAAAATAAGTCTGTTAATTTTATATTTCTCTTTAAATTGTGATATTAATTGGTGTTAATATTGCATAATGAATAGTTGAAATATGATTTTCAATATTACCTAATATTTTCAGTAAATTTACGTTTCAGTAAAGAAGAAATTTTGAAACCCATATTTTATAAGTCAAACTTTGTGCGAACTTATTTTCAGATTATGAGTCGGAAGTCAGAAATGTGATGCCCAGAGCTAGGGTGTTACATTAGTTGGGCCCTAGAGCTAGGGTGTTACAGAGGGTGGTAGTGAGAAGGCAGATGAGAGATATTGGGTTCACTGGGTTGGAATGGGAAACTTTTTAATAATGTTTATACATCAAATCCTAATCAAGCCTAATCCTACCCCTCAAGACCTGATTAAATTATACATCATTTTAATGTATAAGAAGAATTTATTGGATAAGCTTATATAATACTATAATTTCATTAAACAACTGATAAAGTCATAATATATTATATAAACTTATCCTATCAGGCCTAATCTATTGTGCCAAACGCGCCAAAAGTATTATGAATGTTGTGGTGTCTCAACTTAAGACAAAATTTTCGTTCTATCCGTGAGACCCATGAGCTTATGGCGCGTAAATGAAAATAGAAACTATTTTCTTTGTTTCACATCTGGCTCGCCTTAAAACAAAGCATGCAACCGCCAACCAGCCAGCATGACATGCCTCATAATCTGCTCAAGGCATTTAGCAAAACTCCAAAACCCAATGTTAAGTCTCCCTCCCTTCTTCCCTTGGGGAGGATAGACCCTTCGGTAAAAGAGAATTGATGCCATCGATTAAAAGTCAAGTGCCTAGCGATCATAGTTGAGAGTTCCATAATAAATAAGGGCAAATTCATACTGCATAGTTGGAAATTCATCCACCAGAGGCTGATGTCCTAAATACACAAGGTTACCCCACTTATTGGGATACTGAAACATAATCCATCAATCATAAGAATTCCGATAATCTATATATCTTATGCCTTATAGCTTCACGCAGAGAGAGTAACAGCACAAAAAGCATCACATCACATAGTATGTATAAAAGTTGAAGCTTCAAATCTGCAAGCAGTGTTCTAGTTCTGCGAATTAAATTAACAACAATGATATTCTTACCACAAACAGTGCATACACCTCTTTTCACACCCTTCTCAATACCATTCATTATACTTACTTTTTTCTATCACTTTCTCTCACTTAATCACATCCACCTAAAAAGTGTAAAAAATGGTGTTTCATATAAAATGATGTAAGACAATCATTTTTGTTAAATTAAACAAAGAACTTTGGTTGCTTAATTGCCTTCCTTAGGTCTAACTTCTATTCCTTGAATAAAGAGACCGTGCTTCCAATGATTACACGTTTTCTCGAGAACACTCATCATCACTTCATCATCTTGTAGGCGTGAGTTGAAGAACTCCCCCATCTCAATCTCCAACCACCCATCCCCTCTCACACTTGGACGTTGGAATCCCACCACTCTGTGGAGTTGCCTCCCTTCTTCTAAGTTTGGATCCAAAATAGACATTCTTTGTACTACTTGTTGGGAAATAATCAAATAACACATTACTCTAGGCACCAATTATATCTACTGATAAATCGACAGGATGGTTATGAAATCCATAAGCATCGATCATCTTGAACACAAGATAATTAAGCTGCATAATGAGTATTTGGGGACAAGGCATGGGCATTTATCGTCCCAAGAATTTCAAGCCAATACATATCAAGAAGCTTAGAAACTTTTGGGAACCTGTTCAAAAGTTGTACACAAAGTTGCAAACACAGGAAATGACATTGACATGCTTCACAGAAAAATAAATCATGCACAATTAGCAGAGTAGTAGGAAAACAATGTCAAATTACACAGTTTATAGCCAAATAATCTAAAACTAACAGAACAAGAAGATCAAAGCTGCACCCAAGTCCAACAAAAATCTATACTAAGGTTTTCAAAATGACTGAAGCATAAACAAATACTGGAGAAAAAAATATAAATATTTGTAAATTCAGGGAAAGGGATAATTATGTAGTCATTTATAGATGGAATGAAAATACGATATGAGGATCATATATTCCTATCATTTGTGGCTTAAGAGTTATTTTTTTTAAAGGATTGTTATGGTTCAGGGTTTGATAAGTAGATTTGGGTATATAATGATAAGCTCTAATTCTATTAATCAGAAAGTTCGGAAACATAGATCATAAGGCCTGAAGCTCCATTGATTCTCTTCTCTTCTCAGAGCACAGCACCGCAATCTGCTGAGGTTATTTTATTTTATAACGGTGTAATGTAATCGTATCATAATTGCATGTGAATATTTTCCTACAATTTTGTTCTTGTAATTATTTATAATTATACTCCTTTAATTCTGTAATTATTTCTTCAAGTAGTGGTTTGAATTTCAAAATCAAACCTTATTCCAAATGCTTTCTTGGAATGGAAACAGAATAGGATTGGGATTGGGAAATGATGGTGTGGTAATGGGAGGGCAGAAACTTGTCCCAAACGGCGTCAGATTCACCGGCGGATCTGAAAGTGGATGAAACCAAGGAGAGCCTGCTGGCATCCCGAGGAGTTGTGAACGAAACAACATTTGCTATGCAACCTTCCGGTAGATTCTCAAAGTATTTGAGAAAGTATGTAAAACAAATCTTGATGATGAATTTTGGGAAGAAGCGTGGAAAAGATCTGAAACCATGATTGAACCTTAAGCTCAGATATCATTGTTAGGAATCATATTTGAATGTACTTAAACTGTCTTAAACACTTTATAAATGTGAGTGGAAACGCACTCAGATCTGGGAAGAAAAATCAATAATATAGTAAAACATGAATAGTACTTTTGCAGTGAGACCCACTAGTCAGTACTATTTGTACCAGCAAATAAATCAAGAACTACACACCAAATTTTAACTGAAAAACCCTTTTGTACATTGAGGAAAAAATCACTGGACAAATTCTTAAAAATATTTCATTATATCAAGGATAATTACAATATCATATCTATACTCTCACACAAGAGGTACAAGATATATAGTTTTTCCCAGTGAGACTCTCTTCTACTACAATTTATAGTATTACAGAGACTAGATAACATATTACTCTAGGCACCAATTATATCTACTAATAACTCGACAGGATGGTTGTGAAATCCATAGGCATCAATCATCTTGAACACAAGATAATTAAGCTATATATTGAGTATTTGGGGACAAGGCATGGGCATTTATCGTCCCAAGAATTTCAAGCCAACACACATCAAAAAGCTTAGCAACTTTTGGGAACCTGTTCAAAAGTTGTACACAAAGTTACAAATATAGGAAATGACATTGACATGCTTCACAGAAAGACAAATCATGCACAATCAGCAAAGTAGTAGGAAAACAATGTCAAATTATACAGCTTATAGCCAAATAATCTAAAACTAACAGAACAAGACAATCAAAGCTGCACCCAAGTTCAACAAAAATCTACACTAAGGTTTTCAAAATGACCGACGCATAAACAAATACTGGAGAAAAAAATATAAATATTTGTAAATTCAGGGAAAGGGATAATTATGTAGTCATTTGTAGATTGAATGAAAATACGATATGAGGATCATATATTCCTATCATCTGTGACTTGAGAGTTTTTTTTTTAAAGGATTGTTATGATAATTAGATTTGGGTATATAATGATAAGCCCTAATTCTATTAATCAGAGAGTTCGGAAACATAGATCATAAGGCCTGAAGCTCCATTGATTCTCTTCTCTTCTCAGAGCATAGCACTGCAATCTGGTGAGGTTATTTTATTTATATCGGTGTAATGTAACTGTATCATAATTGTATGTGAATATTTTCCTACAATTTCGTTCTTGTAATTATTTATAATTATACTCCTTTAATTTTGTAATTATTTCTTCAAGTAGTGGTTTGAATTTCAAAATCAAACCTTATTCCAAATGCTTTCTTGGAATGGAAACAGAATAGGTTTGGGATTGGGAAATGATGGTGTGGTAATGGGAGGGCAGAAACTTGTCCCAAACAGCGTCAGATTCACCGGCGAATCTGAAAGTGGATGAAACCAAGGAGAGTTTGCTGGCATCCCGAGGAGTTGTGAACGAAACAACATTTGCTATGCAACCTTCCGGTAGGTTCTCAAAGTATTTGAGAAAGTATGTAAAATAAATCTTGATGACGAATTTTGGGAAAAAGCGTGGAAAGGATCTGAAACTATGATTGAACCTTAAGCTCAGATACCATTGTTAGGAAACATATTTGAATGTACTTTAACTATCTTAAACACTTTATAATTGTGAGTGGAAGCGCACTCAGATCCGTGAAGAAAAATCAATAATATAGTAAAACACGAATAGTACTTTTACAGTGAGACCCACTAGTCAATACTATTTGTACTAGCAAATAGATCAAGAACTACACACCAAATTTTAACTAAAAAACCCTCTTGTACATTGAGGGAAAAACCACTGGACAAATTCTTAAAAATATTTCATTATATCAATGATAATTACAATATCATATCTATACTCTCACACAAGATGTACAAAATATATAATGTTTCCCAGTGAAACTCTTTCCTACTATAATTTGTAGTATTACAGAGACTAGAAAATAAACTAAAAAATTCTCAATATATGCTCACATACTACACTCTTAGAATTTCCTCACACTCTCTATTTCTCACTCTCATTAGAGAAGCTCTCTTCTTGTTGTTGATTTTTGGATGAAGCAATGGTTCTCTATTTATTGAAAATAAATAGAGAACCATTTCAAGCCTTGCATTTATTACCGTCTTACTTGCCAACCATCCACCGAATTTCATCTGCCATCCACTGGAAGACTCTACAGAAGGGAAAGAAAATTTCCTCCCTTTGTTGACTTTCAGATATAAGCTATCGAATAACAATTCTCTACCTTGGCTTACATCTCAAGAGTCTTCAACCTCTACAAATATTGACTAAGTCTGAGCAATGCTTGAACTTATCAATCAGTAATGATTTTGTCATCATGTTTGTAAGATTCTCAGCTGTGGCTATCTTCTAAACTACAACTGTACCATTATTGATACTTTCTCTAACAAAATGAAGTCTAACATCAATGTGCTTTGTCTTTTCATGGTAGACTAGATTTTTTGTTAGATGAATAGCGCTTTGGCTGTTACAATGTATGATTGGTTCTTTTTATCCAATCCAAAACTACCTAAAAGACCTTGCACCCATATGCTCTCTTTCACAACCTCAGTCAAAGTCATATACTCAGCTTCAGTAGTTGACAATGCAGCTGTGGATTGCAATGTCGCCTTCTAACTAATAGTACATCCAAAGACTGTAAAGATATAATATGTTAATGACCTCCTTTTGTCCAAATCTTCTGTATAATCAGAATCTACATAACCTATGACACCACGAGTCTGCTGACCATCAAACACCAAATAAACATCCGTGGAACCTCTCAAGTACCGTATGATCCATTTCACAGCTTCCCAATGCACCTTTCTCGATTTGTTCATAAATCTGCTCACCACACTTACTGTATGTGAAAGATCTGGTCTTGTGCACACCATGACATACATGAGACTGCCAACTGTACTAGAATAAGGTATATGAGTCATATATTCCACCTCCTCCTCAATTTCCGGATATTCCTTTGAAGATAGCTTAAAATGTGCAGCTAAGGGAGTACCAACTGGTTTAGACTGATCCATATTAAAGCGTTATAGCACTTTCATAATGTAATTTTGCTGTGACAAGCACAATCTGCCACGATGCCTCTCCCTATGAATTTTCATACCAAGAATCTTCTTTGCTGCACCTAAGTCTTTCATCTCAAATTCTTTTCCCAACTGAGTTTTCAATATACTAATTTCAGCCTTATTGCAAGCTGCAATTAGCATGTCATTTACATATGACAACAGATAAATGTGAGAACTATCTAGAAGCTCTTTAGAGTAGATGCAATTATCATATTGGTTTCTGTTGTATTCATTACCAATCATAAATGTATCAAACCTCTTGTACCATTGCCTTGGGGACTGCTTCAAGCTGTACAATGACTTTTTTAATAGGCAAACATGATCCTTCTTCTTAGGAAATATAAACCCCTTCGGTTGACTCATGTAGATCTACTCCTCTAGGTCACTATGTAAGAATGTCGTCTTTACATCAAGCTATTCCAGCTCCAAGTCAAACATACTTATAATAGCTAATATAGATCTAAATAGAGCTATGCTTTACCACAGGAGAGAATACTTCATGGAAGTCAAAGCCCTTCTTTTGAGTATAACCCTTTGCTACCAGTCTTGCCTTGAACCTTGGAGGTTCAATGCTAGGGATTCTCTCTTTTTATTTGAAAATCCATTTGCAGCCAACTATTCTTTTCTCCTCTGAAAGTTGTACCAGCTCCCACGTTTGATTTTTCTAAAGAGATTCAATCTCCTCATTCATTACTATTAGTCATTCCTTTGACTCCTTACTGTCTACTGCATCATGGTAGGTAGATGGTTCATCTCTTACTGCACCATCTGCCATAGCCAAAGCAAAGGCTATAGGATTTGCATCTGTCAAGTCAAGTGCACAAGCAACAGAATTCAGATATCTTCGTGGTTCTAAATTTGTTGCCATTCTCTGCCAATATCAATAGTATATGGCTCTGCTCCTCTGGTTTCTTCACCATCACCCTTGTCTCCAGGTTCATCTTGTTGTTTTTCTTCAGGTTGAGCAACACCTGAAGTACTTGGATGACTTGTGGCCTCTTCCTGCTCTATCTTCCCAGTGTGTCAATCTCCAGCTCCACCTGTTTCTCAGCACTATGATCTGTCTCTGCCTGATCTACTTCTGATTCCCTCTTTTGATTTACCATTGCCGTCTCGTCAAATGTAACATCTCTGTTAACAATGATCTTGGGTGAGCTTGCCTTTTCTATACACCATAATCTGTAGCCTTTCACCCCTTGTGCATACCTTAGAAATATACACCTTCTTGCCCTCGCCTCAAGTTTACCGTCACTCACATAGACATATGTAGGACAACCAAATATCTTCAAATCAGAATAGTTTACAGGTTGACCAGACCATACCTCTTGTGGAATCTTCAAATTAATTGCAATTGATGGGGATCTGTTTACCAAGTATACAATTGTATTGACCACCTCAGCCCAAAATGATTTGGAAAGTTTAGCATTAATCTGCATGCATCGTGCACGCTCCAGAAGTGTTCTATTCATCTGTTCTGCAACTCCATTTTGCTGTGGTATTCTAGGTACAGTCTGGTGCCTCACTATACCTATATTCTTGCAGAACTCCTCAAATTCTTTGCTACAGAATTTTTTGCCATTGTCGATTCTCAGCCGCTTGAATGACCTCTTGGTTTGCTTTTCGACCATGTTCTTTCACTACTTGAATTTTTCTAACACCTCATCCTTTTTCTTCAAGAAATAAACCCTGACCTTTCTAGAATAGTCATATATTAGAGTAAGAAAATAATGAGTACCACTCAATGCGTTAATAGGGGCTAGACCCCAAACATCTGAGTGGATATACTCTAAAATGTCATTGTTGGTGTGTTTTGCAGAACTGAACTTCACTCATTTTTGCTTTCCAAATACACAATTTTCACATAAATCGAGTTTACAATTCTTTACACCTTTCAGCAATCCTATGCTAGCAAGTATTGTCATTTCCTTCTCACTCATATGACCAAGCCACATGTGCCACAATCGTGTAACATCATTATTAGATCTTTCAGAGGATAGAATAGCAGCAGTGCCACTAACTGTGCTTACTAACAATAGATAGATCCCGCCCTGTAGCTTTCCTTTCATCACCACCATCAAGCCTTTGGTCACCTTCAAAAAACCACCATCTCCAGAGAACTTGTACCCTTGGTTGTCTAGGGCACTCAAAGAGATCAGGTTCTTGCCCACCTCTGGTACATGTCATGCATGAAATGTCCTTGCAATACCATCATCCAATCTGATTTGTACATTTCCTCCACCTACAACAACAATTACCATGTTGTCTCTCAATTGGACCTTTCTTTCCTGCTTTTGATATGAAGAAAAAAAGTTCCTATTAGGTGTCACGTGAAAAGATGCGCCGGAATCCAGGATCCACACATTGCCCGAGTCAGTAGTGGAAATTGTTAGGACAGATTCAGCATCACTATCATCAGAACTTGCAACTATTATGTTGACACTATTTTCTTGTTTCTCCTTTCTCTCAGAGCAATTTTTTCGAATATGTCTTGGTTGGTGACAATGAAAACATTTTAAGGACTTGTGGTTTTTGGACTTTGATCTTCCCTTGCTTTTGTTTCCCGGTCCTTTTTATTGACTATGCCCTCTCATCATGAACAATCCATCTGTAGGATTATCAGTACTGGATCCTGATGCCAATTTTTGATGCTTCTTTGTCATCAACGCCTCCTTGATGGTTTTTATGGAGATGGTGGACCTACCATACATCATGGTATCACAAAAATTATCATAGGACGGAAGTAATGAAGTCAATAAGATCATAACTTGATCAATATCTTCAACTGTAATTCTAGTGGCTTGTACATCAGAAGTCATCAAATTAAAGTCGTCAATATTATCTCAAAGTGATTTTTCTCTTGAAAGTTTGAATGTGTACAATCGCTTTCTCTGGTAAAGTTGGTTTGATAAAGTCTTTACAGAGTACTTTTCTTCCAAAACTTTCTAGAGTCCATCTGTAGTCTTCTCGTTCATAACCTCTTGCAACACATTGTCTACCAGGCTCAGTTGTATTGTACTACGTGCTTTGACCATTATCTCCTCTTTTTTATTAGAAAACAATACTTCCAACAACTTGCTCTCGCCTTCCAACGCCTTTGACAGGCTTTGCTGGTCTAGCAATGCCTGCAGCTTTAGCTTCCATAGACTGAAGTCGTTGCATCTATCAAACTTATCTATATCAAATTTTGGCACCGACATCTTCGATCTGAAATTTGATCAAGTGGCTCTGATACCACTTGTTAGGAAATCAGAGTTTGATACACCCCAAGTGTCTTGAACACTTTATGAATGTGAGCGAAAGTACACTCAAATCCATGAAGAAGAATCAATAATATAGTAAAGTACGAATAATACTTTTGCAGTGGGACCTACTAGTTAGTACTATTGTACCTGCAAATAGATTAAGAACTGCACACCAAATTTTAACGTAGAAAACTCCTTTGTACACTGAGGGAAAAATTGCACGGGACAAACTCTTAAAAATATTTCATTATATTAAGGATAATTACAATATCCTATTTATACTCTAACACAAGAGGTACAAAATATATAGTGTTTCCTAGTGAGACTCTCTCTTGCTACAATTTGTGGTATTACAGAAACTAGAGAATAAACCCAAAAATTTTCAATATATACTCACGCACTATACTCTTAGAATTTCCTGACACTCTTTATTTCTCATTCTCACTAGAGAAGCTCTCTTCTGCTTGTTGATTTTCGGATGAAGCAATGGTTCTCTATTTATAAAGAACCATTTCAAGCCTTGCATTCATTGTTGTCTTGCTTGCCAACCATCCACCGAAAGGCTCTGCAGGAGGGAAAGAAAATTTCCTCCCTTTGTTGGCTGTGAAATACGAGCCACCAAATAACAACCATAAAGGTATAAGTGCTTAGGCATTGAGGATAATGAAGAGAGAGAGAGAAAACAAAGATGAAAGAAAATGGTGAATCGTAATTGATTCTTGCATACACTCCTTGACAGTTTTTATACAATAGTAATTGTAACTAACATCAAACCAACTCTGCCATGTCAGCATGTCAGTTTTAACTAACTGAGTGTTATCATAGCTAAGTAATATCTTGATTTGTTATCTTTTACAAAGAGTAAATTATGTTTTTATCTCTCAAATATGACCCTAATATATTACTCAACAAGATGTGAGAATCTTGTGGATTAAACGCTTGAGCAACAACACTTAAAAAAGAAGAAGAAGAGAGCAACAACACTAAAAGAAAAATTAATGTCGATTCCATATCATTTTTAATTTCTCCCCCCAATTTCGCAGGACCCTCCCCCTCGCAGGAAGGTGGCGATCATCTTCATTAGGCCTAACTCTTATTACTTCACGTTCACAAGCAGATACCTTAGGCCTAACTTCTATTCCTTGAAGAAAGAAACCGTGCTTCCATAAATTAGTCTTTGTTTCCATAACACTCAGCTGCATTTCATCATCTTCTAGGCCTGAATTGAAGAACTCCCCCATCTCAATCTCCAACCACCCATCATTTCTCACATTTGGACGTTGCAAACTGCCGTGCACTTGCCTCTCTTCTATGTTTGGGTCCAAACAGGCATTTTTGGTACAACTATGGCCTCCAAATATACCTACTGACAACTCCACAGGACAATAGCGAAACCCACGTGCATCGATCATCTTGAACACAAGATAAGCAGCGTACTGAGTATTTGGGGACAACGCAAGGGTATTTATCTTCCCACGAATTTCAAACCAGCACACAGCAAGAAGCTCAGCAACTTCTTCGAACCTGTTTTCAAAAGTGATACACAGGGAATACGAGAATATGACATGTGGCACTGAAAGACAAAACATCCGATCCAAGTAAAACAAAAACTCAAGAGCTGACCTGGACTCCGGCAGGGTTCTCCAGTTCCAATATTGAGGAGTATCACCCCAAATAACGGAGAGATCTCTGGCAGCAAGCATGTAACACTTTTTCCCACTCTTTCTGTCCAACTGAAAGCTCTGCATTTCAAAACTCAATTATTGAGGAACTTCCAAAGCTTAATACTGAGGAGTATCACTGATTTGAAAATGGATTAGGGAAGTTCACACCTTACTTTAAATAAGTCTAACTTGTTTTTTAAATATATAATCTAACCTTACTTTATTTATTTAATATAGGTTTTTTTATAAAATTTGACTTGATTTTTTTAAAAATTTGACTTAATCTAAACATCTATTAAAAAGTTTATTTTATAATAAAGTCTTTAAATAAATTAACAAATTTCCTTTTAAATATGTTAACGAAATAGGTTAATGAATTTAAGTTTTTATACAGACTAACAGACTTAGACTTTAAAAAAATATTATATTATTTATTAAATTTATTATATTATATAAATATTAAAAATTTATAATATATATAAAATAATAATATATAATTAAATAAATTAACTTATTAAATTTAAAAGACTTTTACCAAAATCTAAAACTTGACCTATTTAATTAAATAAATTTTTTAAAAAAATTTAACTTAACTTTTTTATTAAATAAATCAGATCAAATTAAATCTTTAGAAAACCAAACTATAAACCTATGATAAACCACCTAACTTATTTCCAGCCCCAAGTATCACCTCATAAATAGATATACTTATTATGCATTAGAGGTCCAATAACCTAACTCTTATTTATAGCCACTGGTCACAATGTCACTAATTAAAGCCAACAGAAGAAGACGCTAAATTGCCAGTGCCACGATCAAACCTAACTCTACGCCATCCAATAAAAATCTACGATTTTAAAAATGTCCTGGATAAATACTAATGAGAAACTAACTTCAAAGTTTTGTAGATTTAGGATATCCGTCTAATCAGTTATAGATCCAATAACAATATTGGAAACAACCAAAAAAAAAGAAGTGGGACATAAAACAGCATCGTTCTCAGCCCTACCGATGATCTAATGGTGGTGGTGAGGAATGAATCGCATATTCGTATATATGTGACTTAAAACTATTTGTTGTCGTTCAGGGTTTGATCATCAGTTGAGCATATACTTATTGGTTACGGTAGAGAGAGGATGATAATTAGCACCAAATATCAGAATAAGACTTGCCTTTGTTTGGATATAAGTTGAGAAAATAGAAGGAAAGAAAATAAAAAGAAAGAAAATGAGAAGAAGAGAAAATGAGTAGAAAAATAAGTTTTCTTTCTACGTGTTTGGATGATGAGAAAATGAATGGAAAGAAAATAAAAGTTGTGTGAAAAAATAAGAATAAAAAGTACAGTTGTATAAAATAACAAATATGTCCTTATTATTTATGTTATGTATACAAATATATATATATATATATATATACAAATTATGTAAATAAATATAATTTATAATATTAATTTAAAAATTTGTTACTAACATTTAAATTATGCAATTTAATTTCCACCAAATAATGATACAAAATTCAATTTCAAATTATTTTTCAATAAAAAATATTATTATCAACTATTTATAATTTTAAACATTTTAAATATATAAATTTCTATTAAAAGTCTTAATATATAAAATTCAATTAAAATGTTAACTTCATCTCTTCTCTCCAATTTCACGGATCACAATCCCTTGAAATAACATAGCCCACCCCCACCCCTACACCTTTCTACTGCCATCCCCCACCCGCATACCACTGACCACACCTACTGACACCCGCAACCGACCCCTACTCCATGGCTCCGTTCCCACACCCCCAACCTCCAAAAAGCAAGATGTCCGTTGGATTTTTACGGTAGTTGTTGACTTACTGTTCAATGATGGAAAAGAAGAATGTGGACAGACTTGTAATTATGTAATCGTAGCTTGCCTCTCTTCATTTTCTTCGCAAATGAGAAAAAAAAGTTTAGTGGACTCAACTATTTTTTTCTTTCTCCCCTATTTTCTCTTCCTATCCAAATAAGAGAAAATGGTTTATTCTATCCATTTTCTTATTCTCCATTTTCTTTTCTCCTATTTTCTGTCCATCCAAAAAACGGGTTAGGAATGGATGATGGACCATTCTGGATCCGATAAAGTAGGCCCGATATGGTAATGCCCAACATAATAGCAGACTTGGCAGAATCCGGCCCGACTTCCACACTTAGGCATATATCCGACCTATGAATAACAGGCAAATAGTGGTAACAGTAACTTACCAACTTAAGTAATTAACCAACGACTATAAACCTGGCATTTAGTGAATAGATTATGGCGAATCCCAACATTCGGACTTTGAATGTCTTAAACAGTGGAGTTCGGATTGATCGGGATTGAATATCTATATAAGCCGGACTGGCGACTTAAGCAGGTGTGCATGTTCCATTCTTTTAGCACTGATACATACTATTTATCGTAAACTTGTCATACGATCCTAGTCTTGACCGACTAGACCGGTTTCTTAGATATCTTGGCACCGTTCGGAAACAAGAGGGTCGTCCTCTAAGTGATCGGGTTCGGTCGATGCCGGAACATACCGGAACATCGGCGCCCACCGTGGGGCTAGGTAAAACTTTCCTACTCCACGATCCTTCACATTTTCGCGCACATCCAACACCTTATAGACTGATATGGCTAGCAATGAAAGCGGTGTCTGAATGGAATCACTCTAGAAAACAACCGGCTCGGTCAATGGAGATGCTCCTGCAAGCAATCGAGAGATATTAATGGTCGAATTGATCGAATTGCTAAGACCGGCGAGGGATCAACGAGAGGATTGAGCGAGCGCACTGAGAGAGGAGAGAATTCGAGAAGAAGATATTCGAAAGCGAGGGATTTTCAAGGGCATACCGGTATCCCCGTAACGAGTAATCATGACGGAAGGAGACAAATAAATAACATACCTGGAGCGGATCATCCTTTTCTCGATTTCATTATGTCAATCCGCTTAGGAGGGATTCGGACTCCGACGATGGAGCTTTACGATGGGACGACTGATCCACAGGAACATCTAACGATGTTCAACTCTATGATGCTTTTAAATGGAAGCTCGGACCCAATTAAATGCAGGGCTTTTCCGACAACTCTAAAAAAAATCAGCCTTGCTTTGGTTTTCAAGCATTGAAACAGGTTCAATTTACGATTTTTCTGAATTATCTGTTAAATTTCTTAACCATTTTTCTACAAGCAGGACACATCAGAAGACATCAGCAAGCTTAATCAATCTGAGGCAGGGCCAAGAAGAATCTCTCAAAGATTTCATGAGAAGGTTCGGGGAGGAAGCTGTGCAGATAAGAGATCTCAATCCAGCAGTTTCTCTCCATGCTATCATGGCTGGCTTGCGGCCCGGACCATTTGCAGATTCCCTAGCCAGGAAACCACCGTTAGATCTGGACGAGTTGAGGAACAGATCTGCAGGGTACATCAACATGGAAGAAATTGCTCTCGCCAGGAAGCAAATGGAGCAACATTTTTTCGAACCAGAACGCAAAGGAAAAAATAATCCCATTATTTCTATCAAACCAAGTATTCACGACCGACAATACAACGGACGGGGATCAGAAATTAGAGGTAGACACTTACCAAAGAATGATCGGACATACGAAAATGTACGTGCAATAACGGATAGAGTACAACCCTGGTTCAATGAATACACTCCGTTGAATTCTAGAAGAGATCGGATATTTCAGGAAATATACAACACGGGTTTGATCCGTCTCCCAAAAAATGCCGGGCATCAGAAGATACCACCAAATGTGGATAAAAGTAAAAGGTGTGAGTTCCACAAAACCTTCGGACATACAACCGAGGAGTGCATCAGCTTGAAAAACAGGATCGAGCAACTTATTCGGGAGGGACATCTAGGAAAATATGTTCATCGCCGCAGGAGTCGGAGCAAGGAGGCAAAAGAAAGAGATCAATCCAATCGAAGGGGAACAAGCCCTGATATGACGAAAAAGGCAGTTGACACAAGCCCCCACGACCGAGACCAACCTGTCAGAGGGATAATTGACTCAATTGCAGGGGGTGTGGAAATAAGTTTGCCCCAATGATTTAATATGTTAAGTTTTGATGATGACAAATACAAAACAAAAAGAATGATGCTTATGCTTTATACTTGTGCTTTATAGATAACAAATGCATCACAAAAGAATATTGATCATGTTACATAAATGTGTTTAATGAAAAATATTATATCATGCATGATTATGTACTTTATCTAATTATATTTCACTTAATAATCATGCAATAAGATATATGTAACATTCATCATATAATATATCCAATAATATGTTATATGAGTTATAAATGAATTAATATTGGATATGTCTATAAAAGTCTTATATGCATGTTAGACTAACTAGAGTTATACATTTATGAATCATGCATATGAAGATATTGAATTATGAATTTGGACTAACTATGTTTGATTAAGTGAACAATACTTTGTAGGATAGTCCAAGATAGTCCAAGTACTAAGAGTGAGCATTGCAACAAGAAAGCAAAAGATCACAACTACGCTCAACTCAAGAAGGATGAGAATGAAAAGATGTTCCAATCTTTTGCAAGTTTTGAAGAGAAGATTTTTTTGGAAGCTTGGATTACATCAAGAAGTGATGATGGCAAAAGATCTAGTCCAACATCTTCAAGAATAGCTTATAGGACTTAGATCTTGTGTAAAGGTAAAAAGGAATCACACTAAGCTCAAAAAAAGTTTTAAACATATTTATAAGTGTTTCTAAAATGTTTAAATGCCCAACAAACTATTTTTGGAAAGCTAGTCTTGGTGGTATTTCAAATCTATGAAAAATAGTCAAGTTTGTGTTTTGCAAAACTGACATATACTTACTCTTTTGATCATAACTTTTAAAATACTTTGAGTTTTACTTTGAAACTTATCTCATTTGAAAATAGACTCAAAGATCTTTCCAATGACTGGTCATTTGCTTTAAACGGATAAGAAACGAAAAAGTTATGACCAATTAAAGTTTGAGTTTTGAAAATCTGACCTTTGGTTACTATTTTGATCATATCTTTCAAAATACTTTGAGTTTTATTCTGAAACTTCTTTCATATGAAAGTAGACTCAAAGAGCTTTCCAATGAATGGTCATTTGCTTTAATTGGATAAGAAATGAAGAAGTTATGACCTTTTAAAGTCGGTTTTGAAAACCAGAAATGGTGTAATCGATTACACAAGTCATGTAATCGATTACAACGTTGGACAGCCGTGTAATCGATTACACTGAGTATGTAATCGATTACAAAGTGCCAGAAAGCTTATAATCGATTACATGAAGCTTGTAATCGATTACAAAGTGCCAGAAAGCTTTGTAATCGATTACATGAAGCTTGTAATCGATTACAAAGTGCTGTAGAAAGCTTGTAATGTCGATTACATGAAGCTTGTAATCGATTACAAAGTGCCCAGAACGTTTCTAACGGCTATAAACGGCTAGTTTTCATAGAAAATCATTTCTAAACACCTCCAACGGCTCTAAAACTCATTGGGCTATAAATAAAAGTGTTTGGGCATCAAAAACAAGTTGGAGAACATTCTGAAAATTACCCTTGAACATTGAAAACGAAATTCATCATCTTTTTCTCCAAATTCTTTGTTTTGAGCTAAGTGTGTAAATCCTTTATACCCATTGAGCTTCAACTTGTATTATCTACTCTTGAGAGAGTTTTCTATCATCTACTTTGTTCTTCAAGTTGTATATCCACTCTTGTGAGAGTTTCTATTCTTTCTCTTCATCTTGAAATCATTGTAAGAGGGTGAGGTATCCTCAAGAGAGAAAAGGGTGAGGTATCCCTTATAGTGAGACTCAAACACAAAGGGTGAGGTATCCCAAAGGTGTTGTGAGTGCTCTTCATTGTAAAGGTCATCAAGCACCTGTGAAGCTTGAAGAATTGGAGGCTCTAGCACAAGGGTGAGGTATCCCAAGGTGTGAGGAGTGCTCTTGTATGTACAAAGGTTTTTCTAGCACCCGTAAAGTCTAGGAGATAGTGAAGAAAATCTCAAGTTAAGCTTGAGGATTTGGATGTAGGCCACAAGTGGTTGGTGGCTGAACCAGGATAAATTCTTGAGTTTGATTCTCTCTTCCCTACACTCTTTAAATTCAAGTATTTGGTAGAATATATTTATTTATTGCATATGTTGATGTTTTGATTGTTACAACTTGATATCTAGCTTATTCACTTAGTTCATCATATATCCCAAGTTGTATTTGAGTAATCCTCAATAGTTGTACATTTAAATTGACTTATTCCGCTGCATTTATTAATTGAGTTATTCAAAATGCATAATTTGTCAAAGTTGCATTAAAACTAGTCATCACCCAATTCACCCCCCCTCTTGGGTAATGGTTGCCATGGCTAACAAGTGGTATCAAAGCTTCGTGCTCTGGTAAAAGCTTAACAGCTTGGAGTTAAAGATCTTTGTTTATTTGGCAACCATTAAAAGCTTTTCAAAATGAATGGTTTTGAAATTGATAAACCACCATTCTTTGATGGTGTGAATTTCGTTTATTGGAAAGCTAGAATGGAAATCTATATGCAATCTATTGATATTGATTTGTGGAATATTATGCTTGATGGATTTACTTGCAAATCAAAACAAACTTGGAATTACTATGATAAGAAATGCTTTTCATTGAATATTAGAGCAATGCAAATATTGAGAAGTAGTTTAAATGACGATGCTTATGCTAAAATTAAGAGTTGCTCTAGTGCTAAAGATATATGGGATACTCTTGATTCCATCTATCTTGCTAATAATGATTTCTTGCAAAAAGTTGTATATAGAGAGCAAGAAGAGCAAAAGCCTCTAAAGGAAGACAATATTGAAAAATGTCCTCAAGAAGATGTTCTTGAATCTTGGATGGACAACAATGAGGAAGATGGTGATTCCCTTAAAAAGGACTTTGAGGTAAATAATGATAAACTATATTATAGTCCTTCCTATAATGAGCTAAAATGTGCATATGATGAATTGCATGATAGTTTGTTGCTTTTAGAAAAGAAAAACTCATCTTGTTTGGAAAACATTTCCTCCATTGAAAATGAAATTAATATCTTGAAAAATGAATATGCTTTTCTTGATGAGGAAATGCCTTTAAAATGTGAAACCTCAACTTCTTGTGAAAAATGCATTAATTTAGAAAATCAAGTTGAGAACTTATATTGTGAATTTGCCAAAGCTAATGATTCTATTTGCTTACAATCCATGTGTGTTAATAAGAATGCAATTGATGCTATTTCACATGGAAATTCAAGTAAGGCTTGTGGCAAAAATGACATAGAATATAAAAACAACAAAAGGCTTATGTTTTCCAAAAATGATCTTCAAAGGACCAAGTCATCATTAAATTCAATTGTTTGTAATTTTTGTGGTCATCTAGGACATATTTCTCATTTATGCAATTATAGAAGAAATTTTTATATGAGAAATAATATGGTATGGGTTCCTAAAGACCTTAAATGTTCTAATACTAACATTCAAGGACCCAAGATGAAGTGGGTACCAAAAAGTCCTCCTAGTGTTTCAATTATGCGAGAAAACTTCTCAAAAGGATGGACTAATTGATCAAAGGAAAAAGGAATCATTAAAGGAAATACTTCAAAGCCCATTGGTAGATGTTTTGATCAAAGAAAGAAGATGACTTCAATCAAAGCTTCTCAAGTACAAAATGTGGAACTTGCAAAGTTCAAAACACCAAAAGAGAAGCAATGGGTAAGGAAAGGAGTTTCCTTGATCACTAAGGCTAAGGTATCAAAAGTTTCTACCTCTTATGCACATTCATTTGTAAAGTCAATGAATTTGAGGTATATTCCTTGTAGGCCTTAAGTGATTATTTGAATCATGTGTACTTGATAAAATTTGAATATTATATATAGCACATGATTGTATTATTGTTACACCCTTTACTCACCACCTTGCATATCTCTTGATAATAAGGTATTCTATGACTATGGATGCTTTTTATGCTTTAAATTTTCTATACATTTTTACATGTGATAATATGCTAGATAAACTCACTTCTTGTTTGAAGTAGCACATTTGATAAAAATATATTAGAACTTGGCATATTGGATAAATCATAACTCTTCTTTGCATAAAGTTACAATTTTTGCATAATTTGTAGTTTTTGCATAAACATGAGTTTTGGATCAAGAACTGGTCGCTTTTTTTTATGCTTACATGATGTTTGGAATTGTTTTGGAAAGTTTTGAAATTATTTTGAAAGCTTTGAGTTCGGACCCTACTTGTTTGAAGTGCAAAAACTGAATTCAGCATGCTTGTAATCGATTACAAGACCTCTGTAATCGATTACAGAGGCTCTGCCAAGCGTTCCAAGCAAAGTCAGAGAGCGTGTAATCGATTACACATACTATGTAATCGATTACAACGTCTCCAGAACTCGTGTAATCGATTACACCAAACATGTAATCGATTACAGAGGCTCTGCCAAGCGGTCCAAGCAAAGTCAGAGAGCGTGTAATCGATTACACATACTATGTAATCGATTACAACGTCTCAGAACTCGTGTAATCGATTACACCGAACATGTAATCGATTACATGGATTCGAGAGGGTTGGTAATCGATTACACACATATTGTAATCGATTACACGAGCTTTAAAAATGAGTTTTAGTGCGCAAAAAGCCATATTTCTTCTATTACTCACCTTTTCTCTTGGTATGTGCTTAATGATCAATGAAATGAAATACCTCTTTACCCTTGTGAACTCATTTATTATTTTTAATGCTTATTTGCTCATGAGTTTGGTATAATGACTAACCTCTATGGATCCAAAACGGGTGGATACCAAAGAAATTACTTTAAATTGTGTTGTAGGGTGACCATTAACTCAAGCATGCAAATGAAGTGAAAAACAACCGTGCTACTTGAGGTTGGGAAAGCTTAAAATGGTTCAAGTTCTTCAAAAGTGATGAAAAACATAAAAGAAAGACATGAAGAACCACAACATTCTCAAGGGCCTTGAGGCATAGAAGTAGAAGAGTCACTTACAAAAACTCAAAGAGTACACTTTTGGTGATATCAATCTCTTATCCTTACTTATACTTTAAATTGTATATCATGTGATAGTTGGATAAGTAAAGATTTGTTTTTATGCCTTATCATGCCTTAAGTTGTGCTTTTCTAGCACTATATTTTAAAAATATTTTTATATATACTAACATGTTAGATATGCACACATTTTGCTTGGAATGACATGTTATGGCAATATCTTTATTCTTGAGCTTGTGACCATTTCTCCTTATTCAAATATGAAAATTTCACATGCTCATAAGTAGTTCTAATCCTTTCTCTTTGATGCTCAATTTGCTTATATGCTTACTTAGAGATTGGATAGTTAAAAGTTATTTGTCTTCTTGTTTGAAATTGCTTGATATGTTCATATTTTAAAAACAAGAAGTAAATGATTCTTTTTTTTGTTCCTTGAACTTATCTTTGAACTTCAATATTTTTTTTTAAATGAAGTATATCTTGAAATGAATCATAAATATTCAAAAGTTATAGTTTCATGGTTTTTCAATTCTTTCACTACAATAAGAGATTTCTTGTTGTTGATTGGCATGTGTACATACTAAAATTCCTTACTTGATATTACATGCCTAACATGATCTTTGTTTGCCCCAAAATGCTTACATAAGTTTTGATGTTGATCATGTATTTCTTGATAAACTTGAATCATGCCTTAAAATGCTTAAATCATATTTTTGGATTCAAGTGCATATGACTTTCTTTTGTTCTTGTTAGAGCAAATATTGCATGGTTGATAATGTAATACATGTTTTACATTATATATCAATCTAAATTATGCTTGTAAATGAGATTAAATGATATTTTATGCTAACCTATGTTTTAGAGAACTTTTAAAGTTAGCTTTGCAAGTGTCTCTATGTGCTTCAAGTATAGCCATCAAATATTAAAGTGTCAAGCATATGTGGATAAATGAGAAATGTTGAAGGAAGAGGAACATGAGGAGACTTTCTTCAAGTGCAATGGAATGAAATACTCAATGGAAGAAAGTACAAACTCAAAGGACCTATAAATGAAGATCATTCTAAAGAAGCATCACTCTCTCAATAAGTATCTCTATCCCTAAGCTATTGTGGTATTATATATGGTATAAATTGTATGATACTTGTTGATAAATTGATCTTAAATGATTAGATGCCTTCCTTACATGAGAAGTATGCTTAGCATTGACAAAGTACTTAATTGGATATGAACTTGCTAATTTTGTCATTGCATATAGGGTGAATGATATTAGTCTATACATGCTTTGATCTCTATAGCATATTTCATCATGATGAATGCTTGACATCTATGATTCTCTTGATCTATAGTTTCTTAATGATATAAAATTTATGAGAATCATGCTTTTTGAAAAGAATTTCTTATTTGATTTAAAAAAAAAAAATTTAAGGCAAAATCTCCTATTATATTTGAAAGAAACTTTTAAAATTTCATATCTTTGAAAATCTTTTGAACTTGTCTTAAGAACTTGAAAGTATTTTCACCTCATATTTGTCTTGAAAATTTGAAAATCATTTGATTTGTGCTATAAATGTAGTATTCTCTTCTTTTGCTTTGAAAAGTGTTATTAAATCTTGAGAGAATGCTTAAGTTTCTAAATAGATCTTTTGAAATGTTCTATAAAGCTCATCTTGATACTTCAAAAGATAAGCTTTGTTCTTCAAAAGTGTTTTATCTTTTCAAGGCTCTTGTTTAATGTAAGAAAAGAGGATATGTACTTTCAAATACTCTTTTGACCTAGATTTGATCATTCTCAAGGAATATGTGATTTAATATAAAATCTTTTTACCCTTCTAAAATGCTTTTGGGAATGTAATGTGTTATTATAAAAGTCTTTTTGAAAGGGGGAGAAGTCTTAAAAATGGTTTTTGATTGATGGATGAAGAATATGTATCATTGCCTTGCTTTTTGATAATGTGCTTACATGATCTTGGCATGCATACTTCCTTATCTTACTTCTCTTACATATCTTTCTTTCATATCCCTATTGACTAAATATATGCATATCTATGTTGAACTATTATGTTTTATTTTTTTTTCATAATATGCATATTTTGAGGGGGAGCCTAGCACTTAAATTATTGTTTATAACTCTTGGCTTATATTCTTGTTTGACATGAAGCATTTTATTGTTAATACTATCAACATGTCAACAAAGATCCTCTCTTATTCTCTTTCCCTATATCAATGAAAGAAGGTAAACATTCTTAAACTTCATATCTTTTGATTCTTTCATTGAGAAATGCTTGATATGTGATAAGTTGTATGATCCGTCATTTGAAAACCTCAATTCCATGATCTTACACGAATATTTTGTAACTCCTAACAAATGATATCAAGTAGTACTTATTTATCATGTGGTATGCAATATATTATATGCTAGACATAATTTCTTAAGCTTATTGTTATCATATGTTAAATGTTGATGTACTAAAATGTAACAAGCTTTACATGAATAATCTTTTCATATCTTAAAAGCATGCTTGTTTCATCTATCTATTCTTGAATCCTGTGTAGAATCAACTAAGGGGAGACAGTTTTGATTTGAATAACTTAAAGAAGTTTTTGGTTTTCCTACCCTTTTTGACAGCATGAGTTTTATCTATAAGGGGAGAGAAATTTATTATCTTTCCTTCCTAAGCCTTTTTGTTGATGTCAAATAGGGGGAGAGAAAATTAGAAAGAAAAATATGTGCTTGTGCTTAATTGTTTGATATACTTACATGAATATCTATCCTTATATATTGCTAAACATATTTTTCTTTGGTGATTTGTCATCATCAAAAAGGGAGATTGTGGAAATAAGTTTGCCCCAATGATTTAATATGTTAAGT
Organism: Ormosia semicastrata; assembly: GCA_029884595.1. Taxonomy (NCBI): domain Eukaryota; kingdom Viridiplantae; phylum Streptophyta; class Magnoliopsida; order Fabales; family Fabaceae; genus Ormosia; species Ormosia semicastrata. The sequence continues at coordinate 44,035,364 of JAQQTO010000059.1, forward strand.
TTTGATGATGACAAATACAAAACAAAAAGAATGATGCTTATGCTTTATACTTGTGCTTTATAGATAACAAATGCATCACAAAAGAATATTGATCATGTTACATAAATGTGTTTAATGAAAAATATTATATCATGCATGATTATGTACTTTATCTAATTATATTTCACTTAATAATCATGCAATAAGATATATGTAACATTCATCATATAATATATCCAATAATATGTTATATGAGTTATAAATGAATTAATATTGGATATGTCTATGAAAGTCTTATATGCATGTTAGACTAACTAGAGTTATACATTTATGAATCATGCATATGAAGATATTGAATTATGAATTTGGACTAACTATGTTTGATTAAGTGAACAATACTTTGTAGGATAGTCCAAGATACCAAGTACTAAGAGTGAGCATTGCAACAAGAAAGCAAAAGATCACAACTATGCTCAACTCAAGAAGGATGAGAATGAAAAGATGTTCCAATCTTTTGCAAGTTTTGAAGAGAAGATTTTTTTGGAAGCTTGGATTACATCAAGAAGTGATGATGGCAAAAGATCTAGTCCAACATCTTCAAGAATAGCTTATAGGACTTAGATCTTGTGTAAAGGTAAAAGGAATCACACTAAGCTCAAAAAAAGTTTTAAACATATTTATAAGTGTTTCTAAAATGTTTAAATGCCCAACAAACTATTTTTGGAAAGCTAGTCTTGGTGGTATTTCAAATCTATGAAAAATAGTCAAGTTTGTGTTTTGCAAAACTGACATATACTTACTCTTTTGATCATAACTTTTAAAATACTTTGAGTTTTACTTTGAAACTTATCTCATTTGAAAATAGACTCAAAGATCTTTCCAATGACTGGTCATTTGCTTTAAACGGATAAGAAACGAAAAAGTTATGACCAATTAAAGTTTGAGTTTTGAAAATCTGACCTTTGGTTACTATTTTGATCATATCTTTCAAAATACTTTGAGTTTTATTCTGAAACTTCTTTCATATGAAAGTAGACTCAAAGAGCTTTCCAATGAATGGTCATTTGCTTTAATTGGATAAGAAATGAAGAAGTTATGACCTTTTAAAGTCGGTTTTGAAAACCAGAAATGGTGTAATCGATTACACAAGTCATGTAATCGATTACAACGTTAACAAGCGTGTAATCGATTACACAGTATGTAATCGATTACAAAGTGCCCAGAAAGCTTGTAATCGATTACATGAAGCTTGTAATCGATTACAAGCTTCATGTAATCGATTACATGAAGCTTGTAATCGATTACATGAAGCTTGTAATCGATTACAAAGTGCCCAGGAACGTTTCTAACGGCTATAAACGGCTAGTTTTCATAGAAAATCATTTCTAAACACCTCCAACGGCTCTAAAACTCATTGGGCTATAAATAAAAGTGTTTGGGCATCAAAAACAAGTTGGAGAACATTCTGAAAATTACCCTTGAACATTGAAAAGAAATTCATCATCTTTTTCTCCAAATTCTTTGTTTTGAGCTAAGTGTGTAAATCCTTTATACCCATTGAGCTTCAACTTGTATTATCTACTCTTGAGAGAGTTTTCTATCATCTACTTTGTTCTTCAAGTTGTATATCCACTCTTGTGAGAGTTTCTATTCTTTCTCTTCATCTTGAAATCATTGTAAGAGGGTGAGGTATCCTCAAGAGAGAAAAGGGTGAGGTATCCCTTATAGTGAGACTCAAACACAAAGGGTGAGGTATCCCAAAGGTGTTGTGAGTGCTCTTCATTGTAAAGGTCATCAAGCACACTGTGAAGCTTGAAGAATTGGAGGCTCTAGCACAAGGGTGAGGTATCCCAAGGTGTGAGGAGTGCTCTTGTATGTACAAAGGTTTTTCTAGCACCAGTAAAGTCTAGGAGATAGTGAAGAAAATCTCAAGTTAAGCTTGAGGATTTGGATGTAGGCCACAAGTGGTTGGTGGTGAACCAGGGATAAATTCTTGAGTTTGATTCTCTCTTCCCTACACTCTTTAAATTCAAGTATTTGGTAGAATATATTTATTTATTGCATATGTTGATGTTTTGATTGTTACAACTTGATATCTAGCTTATTCACTTAGTTCATCATATATCCCAAGTTGTATTTGAGTAATCCTCAATAGTTGTACATTTAAATTGACTTATTCCGCTGCATTTATTAATTGAGTTATTCAAAATGCATAATTTGTCAAAGTTGCATTAAAACTAGTCATCACCCAATTCACCCCCCCTCTTGGGTAATGGTTGCCATGGCTAACAGGGGGGTTTGCCGGTGGAGGGAGTTCCAATTCATCTTGAAAACGACATCTCCGAGCAATAATGTCGGTAAGCTACCCTTCCCCAGTGCAGCACAAACAGTTCGATGATGGACTGGTCATCTCTTTTTCAAGCAAAGCAATTACGTTGGGGTTGGACGAAAACCTGGATGATCCGATGGTCATATCCGTTATAGCAGAAACTTTCGGATCAAGAAAGTTCTAGTTGATCAAGGAAGTTCGGCCGATGTTCTTTACATGTCCACGCTTGAAGGTTGCGGATGTCGAAAGACGATTTAACTCCATTCAATGGAACTTTGATCGGGTTCTCGGAGAGCGAGTAAATGTCAAGGGTTCGTCGAACTTAGAACAACTTTTGGAAGCAGAACTCTACTTAAAACCATTCTTGTAAGATACTTGGTTATAAGCTGCTATACTCCCTATAATGTTATCCTCGGAGAGACCGTCCCTAAATCTTTTAGGGTCATCGTCTCAACCCCCCACCTAACAATGAAATTCCCAGTCTCTAAGACTGAGGTCGGTACTGATACATGCAGATCAGAAGGAAGCTCGGATTTGCTACAACGAAAGTTTGAGACCCAGACAAGATGAAAAGATTCATAAGATCGACCGTAAGCGACCGATTCATAGCATTAACATGGCCAAACTGGACCCGCGGAGTGATGAAAAAGACAGGCCTCAACCGATCAAAGAATTGCAAGCAGTACCATTGGGTCCTAAATCCAGTCAAGTAACACATATCGGGGCTCATTTACCAACCGAACTTAAAAGAGATTTGGAGCAATTATTGAGAAAGAATGTTGATATCTTTGCTCGGATGACGAAGAGACATGCCTGGAATTGATCCAGAAATCATCACCCATAAGCTCTCCCTAGATGAAAAGGTAAAATCAGTAGCCCAGAAAAAAAGAAAACTGGGATCGGAAAGACAAAGGGCTGCAACCGAGGAGACCAAAAAACTTTTGGAGGCCGACTTTATAAGGGAGGTAGAATATACCACGTGGTTGTCGAATGTGGTTATGGTAAAAAAAGTCGTCAGGAAAATGGAGAATGTGTACAGACTTCACCGATTTGAACAAAGCTTGCCCGAAGGATTCCTATCCTCTTCCCAGCATAGACCGACTAGTTGACGGGGCCTCTGGTTATCAGTTCCTTAGCTTTATAGATGCGTACTCTGGATACAACCAAATTAGGATGCATCCGGACGACGAACAAAAAACTGCTTTTATCACTGAGTTTGGAAATTTTTGTTACAGGGTGATGGCCTTCGGCCTTAAGAATGCCGGAGCTACTTATCAACGGTGATGAACAGAATTTTTTGAAAAGCAAATAGGAAGAAACATCGAGGTTTATGTAGATGACATGGTCGCCAAAACATCGAAGGTGGGGATCATTGCTCGACTGTCCGAATGCTTTGCGTAATCGAGAAAGTATAACATGAAGTTAAACCCCGAGAAGTGTGTGTTCGGGAGTTCAAGCAGGAAAGTTTCTTGGCTTTCTCCTCACCAACAGGGGAATAGAAGCAAACCCGGAGAAATGTAGAGCAATAATGGATATGAGAAGCCCAGCAACGATTAAAGAAGTTCAGAGGTTAACAGGACGGATAGCTTCCCTCTCGAGGTTCCTTTCTAAATCAGCTGACCGATCTATACCATTTTTTCAATGCCTCAAGAAGACCAAAAATTTTCAATGGACGGAGGAATGTGAACGAGCATTCAGCGAACTGAAAACTTTCTTGGCGACTCCGCCAATTTTGACAAAACCAGAATCAGGTGATATTTTATATTTATATATTTCAGTTTCTGATAAAGCCTTGAGTTCTGTATTGGTGAAAGAAATAGGAAAAGAGCAACGACCTATCTATTTCGTTAGCCGAGTCTTGCAAGGACCAGAAGGTCGGTATCAAAAAATCGAAAAGATGGCGTTAGCACTAGTCACAACGGCTAGGAGGCTCACAATATTTTCAAAGTCATTCAGTCGTCGTGAAGACGGATCAACCAATCGACAAGTGCTTCGAAAACCTGAGCTTGCTTAGGACGAATGATATCGTGGTCCGTCGAATTATCGAATTTGATATTCAATATCAACCAAGAGGACCTATCAAGTCCAGGTATTATCTCGATTTTTGGTTGAATTATCTTCCCTTATCCTCAAAATGAGAATAGTGATACTTGGATTCTTTTTGTCGATGGAGCGTCGAATGTCAAAGGAAGTGGAGCGGGGATTATTCTCGAAGGCCGAACGAAATCTTAATTGAACAATCCATGAAATTCAATTTTCGGGCCAGCAATAATCGGGCCGAATATGAGGCACTCATTGCCGGATTAGCATTAGCAGCAGAGATGGGGGCTACTAGGTTAATCGCAAAGTCGGATTCCCAACTGGTAACCGGACAGGTAAGTGGTGAGTTCCTTACTAAAGACCCGCAATTAGTTAAATATTTACTCAAAGTACAAGATGTGGTTAAAAAGTTTGAATAATTCGAGATTATTCATATCCCGAGAGAGCAGAATGCAAGGGCTGATCTCTTGTCAAAATTAGCCAGCACAAAAGGTCCAGGTAACAACCGATCTGTTATTCAAGAAATGCTTGATCGACCCAGCGTTGAAGAAGAGGAGATTTTTTCAATCGACAACAATATAAGTTCCTGGATGAGCCCAATTGTCAAGTATTTGGAAAGTGGTGAGTTACCAGCTGATGAAAAGAAAGCTAAGAAATTGCGAAGGTCGGCCAGTTATTACACGATGATAGGAGGAGAATTGTTCAAAAGAGGATTTTCACTCCCCCTCTTGAAGTGTATAAATCAAAATCAGACGAAAGCGGTTATGGAGGAAGTTCATGAGGGAGTCTGTGGTAGTCACATCGGAGGACGATCGTTAGCAGGCAAGGTTTTAAGATCGGGAATGTACTGGCCTACTATGAAGTATGATTGCCTAGAATACGTTCGAAAATGTGACAAGTGTCAGAAATTCGCCAATCTACATAAATCTCCACCTGAAAAATTGCACAGCATTGAGACTCCATGGCCATTTTGCCGATGGGGAATTGACCTGTTAGGTCCTTTCCCCACAGCCGCCCGACAATTGAGGTACATTATTGTTGCCATTGATTATTTTACAAAATGGATTGAAGCCGAACCACTTGCTAGTATAACTTCCGAAAAGATTAAAAAATTTGTTTGGAAAAATATAATATCCGTTTTGGTTTACCCTATTCGATTGTATCGATAATGGAACACTGATTCATCGACAAAAATTCGAGAGTTTTGTATTAGCAATGGTATTAAGGGTATTCACTTCGGTAGAACATCCACAAACTAACGGATTAGCCGAAGCGACCAACAAGGTCATATTACTCGGTTTGCGAAAGAGGCTCAACCATGCTAAAGGACTTTGGCCAGAAGAACTTCGAACATTTTGTGGGCTTATCACACTACACCACAGTCGTCAAACACTCGAAACCCCATTCCGACTTACTTTCGGGGCGGATGCTATGATCCCAGTTGAAATCGGAGGACCGAGTTTTAGAAGATCAGCATTTAATGAGGAGGTAAATGTTGCAGTCAGAAAAGCCAATTTGGATTTGTTAGAAGAAGAAAGGGAAATAGCACATATTCAGGAAGAAGCTGCGAAAGTTCAGGCAGAAAGAAAATATAATCGGAAGGTGAAAACAAGAAAATTCGTTGAAGGAGACCTGGTGCTGCGCAAAATCGAAGACTCCAGAAGGGTGCCTGGCGAAGGAAAGCTATCGGCTAATTGGGAAGGACCTTTCAGAATACTTAAAGATATTGGCGGAGGAGCGTATAAGATCGGCGATATCATTGGATGTCCGCTTCCTAGAACTTGGAATTCGGCATCACTTCGGAAATATTATAGCTAAGTTCTTCTTGTTTTTTATTTTCTTTTATAAACTTTGTATTGAAAGTTAAAGGTAGTGCACTCTTTTTCCTTGTCAGGATTTTTTCCCGATGGATTTTTTCCTGAAAGGTTTTAACGAGGCCTACCGTTGACTCATTCGTTTACTCAAATAAAATCATCATCTTGAACCTTAGTTTGCATATAAATGGCCGTCGAGCCAAATCCGGTCAAAGTCACCGATGCCGGTCATAGTCACCGAAGAAAATGGCTGTTGAGCCAAATCCGGTCAAAGTCACCGATGCCGGTCATAGTCACCGAAGGAAATGGCCTTCGAGCCAAATCCGGTCATAGTCACCGAAGGAAATGGTCTTCGAGCCAAATCCGGTCAAAGTCACCGAAGAAAATGCCATTCGAGCCAAATCCGGTCAATGTCACCGATGCCTGTAATAATCACCCACGAAAATGACCTTCGAAGTCAAGTCAGAAAAGTCGCCAATGCAGACAAACTTTCAAAAATAATTAAAGTTTATTTCGGTAAAACAAGACTTTTTTACAATTTTCAATCAATTCTCTTTAAAACACTTAAATGATGTTTCAGAGGGCATAAATTTCTGTGTTATCAGATTTTGTGAATAATCGTTCCGCCATTAATTATTATAGGCAACGTCGGCAAGCATTAGGATATAAAAAAAAAAAAATTAGACATAAGATGCGCATACACTATCAAAGACTAATTCATTGTTTTTAAACGACAGAGTTACACATTGAAACTTCAAATACTTAAGATTCTTCTTCTTCTTCATCATCATCTTCAACGATATGACCACCGACTACCTTGTGGAATGGACCCATCTCCCCCAAGCGATTATCGAAAACTCCGTTAGGATTCAAAAGTTTGGCTTGTTGGAGGCAAGTATCAAAGCCAGTGACTCTTTGGTTTGTAATCTCGTCTTTCAGTCCCTCCAACTCAGCAAACAGCTTACTTTTCTCTCCCAAGGCTTCTTTAAGAGCTCGGTCAGACTCCTTCTTGTCCTTTAAGGCGGCCGACAAGCTTTCTTCAAAGTTCTTCTTTTCTTCCTCCAAAAGCTTTACCGAAGATTCAAGAGAATCAACTCGGTGAGCTTTCACTTTAAAAATTTCTATTTCATTTTTCGACTCGAGACTTCAAAGATGATGAGCCTTAGTCGCTTTTTCCATTTACGAACGGAAAAGAAGAACATTGGATAATATTCTCTTTTTGTTTCGCTACTTGACCTCGGCCGACCTAAGTACACTGACGGACAGAAGAAGTTGTACTTCACCCATCGTATTAGCCCAATATCACCGACCTTTTCCTTGCGCTCCTTGTCGACCGAAAGAGAAATATGATCATCTATCAAAGACTCGAAGGGAAAAGTGGTCGACCATAGGGAAGACTTGTCTTTTCCAATGACAAAGCGCTTAACCCCTCGAGGGCCGTTTTTAGACCCGAGTTCGCGTGAAGAGCCTTCGACTACCGATGTCAAGGCGAGGTTGTTTCATACTTTGATCCGCGACTTCGACCGAGCGTCGTTTCGAATCATCGGATCCGAGTTGGTATCCGAAGATTCCGGTTGAAGGTTAATGGGTATTGGTTCGGATCGGGAATGATGTCGTCAACATTTCCTACCGCCAGAGGCTCCTTCGTTCTTCAATTTCTTTAGTCTTCGTTGCATTTCGCGACGCAGTTATCTTAGGAGCCATTTTTTCTGAAAAGAAATTAAAGGTAGTTAAATACATTAGTAATCCAATATTGGCAAAATAGTAAAAATAAATAAGACTTACGCATTATTTTTGGTAATTCCGTTGGATTGTTTCCAAACTTTACCAAGGAAGCGGTATCAAAGACCTTTGAAGCCTCTTCCAACAAGTCGACCAATATTCGGTCTTCGAGTGGTAACTTTCTATACTCTATACCCCGTATGGAAGTCGGGTCGGCACGCCAGTATAAGGGGAATTTCTCTATCCCATATTCGTCCAAGAAGAATGAAAGATCGGTCGGAACAGAACTCACCGAAAAAAATTTATTTTTAAAATTCTTGTATGACGAGTCTAAAGCGAGAAAATAATCTTCTACGGGGATGATTTGTTAATTGATACCCAACCCCTTTACCAGAGCTCCTTTGCATTGAAAAAGGAAAAGAACACGCTAATACTTGGTTCCCGACCTAAAAACTGAAGTAGTACTTCGAAAGCTTTAACAAATGCCCAGCTATTTGGATGGAGTTGGGTAGGCGCGACATTTAACTTAGTTAGAATTTTACATTGAAAATCCGAGAAGGGTAGACGGAGTCCGAGGCGGGTAAAAAAGGTTTCATATACATAAATCCATCCCAGTCGTCATTCTTGCCTGGAGACATAAAAATCCTCTCTTGGTCGGCAATGTTGGCACACGAATTTGGTCTCATCTCCATTGGATGCCATCACTATACATCTTCGGAGGATGTGTATGCTTTCGGCCGAATTAAAGTCCAGAAGCGATATTTTACAACATGGTGATTTAACCCTTGAGTTGTATTCCTCCTCGATCTTGGAGGTGACGTCCGACCTTCAAGATCGGGTGTTCCTTCGTCGGCAGTGTCTTTTCCTTTGACAGTGGGTGGGCCCGTTGGATGTTGGCTAGAAACGGCCACCGGAGATTCACCCAGAATCTCTACAGATTCGCTACCACTACTATCGCTTCTAACTGACATGTTACTACTTATGGTCCAAAATCCTAAATTGAGGCAATTTACAGAGAAGGAAAGGGAAAGGTGAGAGAAGTACCTGTTTCTGGAAGACGAAATACGAAAGCTTCGTGACAGTGGAACCTTTTGAGGAAATAGTGAAGGGCCCAGAACTTGATTAAATACGCTTGATGAGCGAATGTAGGAAGGCACAACAATGAAAATTTTACGGAAAACGAAGCAATACAAAAGGAAGATGAAACGTGGAGTGTTTTTGGGAAGAAGCTAATGGTTGGACTTGAAAGAGTAATGAGAAGAAAATGGAAGAAGGGCTTTTTTAAATAATGTTTAGGCCGCCACAAATCAAGGGTAATAAAGTCAAGGAAAACGAAAAGTTGTATTTCCACCCGTCAGATGAATCTTGCGCCCAGGATCGATACTAGCCAAAATCAATGGTTGAAAGGCCGTTTCAGCGAAGATCAACAGTTGCACGGCGTTGATTCTTGGTGATGCATTGCTTTAATGGTGCAATAATGAAACTGACACTTAAGTAATAGATGAATGACACGTGGCCCACGTCTTTTCACCCCAGGAACAACTACGGGTTACACGAGGCATCTTGAACAACGAGTCCTAATGTACCTGAGCAAAGTAGGATTGCAGGAAGCTAAGTTGGTCTTTTTGGTTTCTAATAATCGATCAAAATCGCATTTTTGATCGGGTCTCTTATATCTCGGTATCGTCCTTTCTATACAATCTACCTGTTGGGCTGTATACTTTTCTTCGTCTAAACCAGTCTCTGATAGCTCGGTACATATATTTCTATGAGACCGATCTAGGGGACTGGACCATTCTGTATTCTTTTAAATCGGTCTCTTTGCTCATATCTTCTATATTCGTATCTTTATGGTAACATGCTAGACAATTCGTCGGGTCGATAAAGTAAAGGTTCGATATATGGTTTCAACATAATAGCAGACTTGGCCGTCGGCCCGACTTCCACACTTAGGCATATGTCCGACCTATGAATAACGGGCAAATATGGTAATGAATGTAACTTCAAACTTAAGTAATTAACCAACGACTATAAACGCAGTATTTAGTGAATGAATTATGGCAGAATCGAATCCCAACGTTCGGACTTTGAATGTCTTAAATGGTGGAGTTCGGATTGATCGGGATTGAATATCTATATAAGCCTACCATGACTTGCGGCTTAAGTCGAGCGTGTTAATTCCATTCTTTTAGCGCGATACATACTATTTCTTCGTAAAACGTAAATACGATCCAGTTGATGACCAGTACTTTACCGATTCTTAGATATCTTGTGTGGATTCGGAAACAAGAATAGAGTCGTCCTCTAAGTGATCTGGGTTCGGTCAGTACCCGAAACATACCCGGAACAGATGATAATTAGCATTTGCAGCACAGAAGAGGTGATAAGTAACATCGATCTCTGAAATAAGAATACGAGTTCAAATTAAAGACGTAATTCTTGTGAGAAGAAAATTGAAATTAGTCTTTTAGATAATTCAAATAGACAGAACTGTAAATATAACTCGTGTTCTCAAAAAAAGAAAAAAGAAAATAGCAGCAACAAGCATGAATGATAGATAGTAATTAAGACGTTTTAGAAAAAAGCGAAGATTACCTTTTTACCCTGGTCAATGATGATGGGATGGTCGGAGAGAGTGAGATAGAGAGCCTTTTTAGAGGAAGAGGTGGGGAGCAAAGAAGAGGAAGAATCGAATCGGGAAATGATAGAGTTCAAATCGGAGGGAAGAAAGCGATCCCAGACAGCGTCGGATTCAGCTGCGGAACAGAAAGTGGTGGAAACCGAGGAGAGCCTGCAAGCATCCACAGGAGTGGTGTAGGACAGTATGTTGGCGATGCATTCTTCCGGCAAGGCTTGTAAATCCATCGTGCCACCACTCGTGCTTCCTTTTTCCTTGATTTTCTTTTCCACGTCCATTGAATTTGGAGTTGTAGAGAAAATAGGAATAAAGGAGGTTAAGCTTCTACCAAGGTTGCTTTTGTTCTCTGTCTCGTGTCTCCCCCTTTAAATGCAACCACCTCGTGCGTGCAATACCCGTTATTTAGATTAGCCTAAACATTATGATTATTAATTATTTTGTAACTTAAAATATGATGTATTTTGTATTTTGTATTTGTGTAATGTATGAGATAAATTAAAAATATTAAAATAAATATAAAATATATTTAACTTAAATATATGACATCTTGAATGATTTAGATAAATTTGATTATGTTATTATTAGTAGAGTCTACATTAAGACTCATTCAAAATCATTGTTTTTTTTTTTGTTAACTGACTCATTTTGTGTTATAATAATAAGACTATTTAACTCATCTTAATAAATATTTTTTTATATAAAATTCTAATAAATAATTAATTTGTATAAGTTTTATATATATAATTTTAATTTTTGATTCTATATTTTTTAATATTAATTTTTATGTATTTATGTATTTGAATATTTTATTAACTTATTATTACAAGTATACCAAAAAAAATTACTTTATTTTCTTAGTTTAAAAAAAACTTAATAAATTCTTAATTTTTTATAATAAATTATATTTAATTAATTTTCTTATATTTTTATGTAAAATTTTTCCTCTTGTGTGATATATATATTAAAGTTTTATAAATAATATAATAATTATATATAAATAAATATAATAATTTAAAAATATAATTAATTATTTTAAGATTACAGTACATATAGAGACAGTATCAAACACCTATAAAAATCTTAAGATTTTAAGTTCTATCACTAATAAAAATAATTAATAATGTGATTAACTAAAGATAGATGAAATTTTTTAAATTTTGTTAAATATGAATTAATATGTAAAATTATATATGTCAAGATAATTAATATGTGATTATAAATTTTTATATTTATATGTGTGAGTAATAAATTTAATTTAAACTTGTCGATGCATGTATATCTTTCTTTTTAAATTGTAACGTGAGATATCGCATGATAGTTATTAAGATCATATATTTGTCGCGTGATAAATTTTTAAATATATTATTTTATATTAAAATAATACATATTAAAATATAAAGATATGTATATTCTTTTTATATATTATATGATGATTATTATCAAATATTTCACCAGTGTCACAATTAACATTTGATGAATCTTATACATAAAATTTTGAAATTTGATTAAGTAAATAAATAGAAAATTGATTAAGTAAATTTAATTTGAAATTGATATAAAGAATAAATATAGAAAGTGAGAATAAATAAAGATAATTAACCTAAAATAAAAATTAATGTAGAAGGAAAGATAGTAACATAATAATAATAATAAATACCATAAAAAATCTTTTTACTCTTAAAAAAAAGAATATAATAAAAAATATCTAACTCTAAAAAAAAGTGCTCTCATTTATAAGGGGTTGGTGGCAATTAAAAGTTATTTTGCCATTCCGAGAAATAAAACTTCTTCCTCCAAGAAAATCACTAACATCAAATATTTGTGAATTTCATGGACTTTAAGTCAACTAATGAATGGGGGAAGATGTTCTTTATAATAAAAATCTTCTTCCAGAATACAAGAATTTTCCGGATGTGGGTAGGTTCGGTTGAAATTACGCACCTCTATTGACTTGCATCGAATCCTTAGTCAATTCAATAATTTATTACGAAATTGCTTGGAAGCCTCCATAAAATCAAATCAGTGGGCCAGTAATTGGATGTGACACATTCTTGTTTCTCAATGGGTACAGAATTCACTAGGCTGCATACTGGTTGAGTTGATTCGTATTTAAAGGGAAAACAATCTAAATCAAGTAATTGAAATTGAGTTAAGTTAGATCGCATTTTTTATTAGTTTATATCAGATAATCGAGTTGTTCAATTCAAATTTAATATTGTTCAAATCGAGTTGATCAGATGAATGAAGCACAATCAGTCTCATCCATCCATAACCTTTAACATTATTCGATACCTACTATAATACAAAGTTTTAAAAAACTTTAACAATAAGCCAATTATAAAATTGCATTCTAATACAAAATGAAAACATGAAATGGAAATAACCTTGAGAACATAGTGAAGACATGAATGTTGCAATTGTCACATAAATACATTTTGTAATATAGAATCACTCTTTTGTTGCACCTGCAAGCAGTATAGCACCAATCCTTTCCTGCTGGGATGTGTTTCATAGTAGCCATTATAATACAGTAATGCAGTATTAGTCCTACCATGTAAATAAGAAAAAAGTTAGTTAAATTATTTTAGAAAGTTATGACACTTGAATTTTACATAGGAAAAACATAATGTAAGATATATGTTACTGGGCAATCACAACATATGATATCACTCGTTTAAAATTGTGATGGACATTGGTGTGCTATGGAATATAATTAAAAATTAATATAAAAAATAGTTATTAAGTTTCACTAAAAATATAAAAACTTTGTAACCAGTTGTACTTAACAATGGTTGATTTACAGAGAACTAATTCAATTGATACTATAAACCGATTCCTAATTTAGACTCTAAAGAAAATAGTAAAAAGTAAAAAGGGAGATTTTGTTAATTAAAATTAAAAGTAGAAATTAAACTTAAAATAAAATCAGTAAACACAAATTAAATTACCAAATTAAAGATATTAGTTGAAAGATGGAATCCACCACTAGATTTATATGATTATGCTAACTTACATACTCTTTATACCAGCATGATCAATTATGTTCTTATATGATTGTGAGATTAATTCTCCATTTTCTTTAAGTTTTGGTTAATTTAGTCACTGCTGAAATTAATCCCTAATTACTAGTAAGCAATAAAGTAACCGCTCTTATATCCTCCTAATGACAACATTAAGATTTAGAAAACCAATCACACTAAGGTCCAATTACACACCGGAATTAAATTACTTAGATCATATGTTTCACTAGTTTTACCACCGCAACCGTACATAGTAATCCTAGTTTTACCACTCTCGAAATTTGGCAAGAATATAAAGACTTTTATATTGATTTAAGATCAGAAACATATGATTAAAAACATAACTGTATTGATATAAAGAAATATGCAAGATTCACATAATCAAAACTAGGGTTTCATCTTCTCTTAACCAATTAAGAAGTTTAGCCATACATGGCAAATTCAAAATCACAAGAAAAATAGAAGAAAAACATAGTTCAGAATGAAAGTGCAAAAGAAAACTAAAGATCAAACTAGTTTCCAATGATCAAGGTTGATTGATCTCCAATTGCTCGAACCCGAGACTCCAATCTTTGATCGAATCTTCCTTTTTCTTGTTCTTCGTGTTTCCCTCAGTTCTCTTGACAACTCTCAGTCCAGATATATCTTTTAGGGGCTTTAGGCAACCCTATTTATAAGTTTGGATACCTAATTCAGCATTAAAATTAGAATTTAAGTTTCTGAACCGATGATACGGGCCGTGTCGTATAACACGGCCCTACCCGTGTTTGAATCTGATAACACACTTCCAGCTAATTTCAAAATCAAAGAAGAACACGGCCTAACCCGTGTCATGTGACACGGGTCGTGTTATTGATCAAGGCTTAAAATTGAATTCCTTTGTGAACACAGAGACTTACACGGCCTACCCCGTGTTAGATGACACGGGTCGTGTTGACCAAAAAATAGAATTTGACCCCAGTCTTGAGATAGTCAGAGGAGTACACGGCCCTCCTTGTGTCATATGACACGAGCTGTGTCATTCACTTTCTTCAAATGCAAGCTTGATTCTTCACGAATGTTCTTCTTCCTTTGCCTCTAGGGATAAAACTGATATTCTTAAGTATTCATCTCTCTCCTCAAATAGTCATCAAGCTTGGTTTGATGCTAATGGACTCAAACACTCAAAGATCTCCTGAAAAAACATAATTCATTTATAAGTGTTTATAATCACATTTAAGCATAGTTTCACAATAAATATCTGATTAAGTTTTATACCAGAAACTTAACTAAATGTCAACAATTGAGCACATATGGAGTCTAATTAGATCAAACAAAAGGTATTTAAGATACTGAAATTATTAACAGATCAGACATGCAAGTCTACTGTAGTCCTATAGTAGTCCCAATCCCAAGCTAGGTAGCAATAGCAATCTAACTAAAGCAATTTCCCCTTATCAGATAAAAATCATAAAATGCTGAATCAACAAATCACTTTAAAAAAAAAACCCATCTATATGCTTATATCCTGCTATACTTTTAACAATATTTGATAATCAACCTCTTCACCTCTCACATTGACAGAAATTGTTTCTGAAGATATTACCAAATTATCAATATAGCTTGATATTGTAGTAGTATTAGAGTGATAAATTAGAAATTTTTAGGATTTGTATAAACCTCTGTCAAGATGAGAACTTATTTTTACACATATAACTCAAGTTTCAATTAACGCCTGAAATCAATCACTAAAACTAAGTTGAAAATCACTCCTTACCACCTACCTCCAAGAAATGTAGTTTAAAAACATAAACTCGCCAAGTCCTATGAAAAGCTATTGGAGGATTGCCAGTAAGGAAAAGCCAATCTAATATGCTTTTGTCATGAATTAAAAACACCAACACCTTAAAAGTTTGCACTAGTTAAAGTCCAAAAGAAAATTATCATTTGCATGAATCTTCTTCATTCTTGCAACATCAACTAAGCTACATCATAAGCTATGTCAGAACTCAGGACTGATAGAGACCAGTATCAAAATTCACAAAGTTACCATGAATCTATTCACAAAGCACAATTAAATAACAACCACAATAGCGTTAGGCACGGGCACTTTGGAATAAGACAACTACAACATCATATATTCAAAAACAGAACTGATGGTTTAGACATTTTATCAAATAGGTCATGCACAATTGGGATAAATAAAAACTCATGCAACAAAGAGCAGTTGAACACTCATACAACATCAACAGAACACATTGATTTCTATTCATTTGAAATTTTTAGTACAATACATAGAAGGAAAAATACAATAAAATTACCAAGTGGGGAACTCAATGACCAACGCACCAAAACAAAAAATAATTAAAGAAAAAAAGGTAAAATAATGAGAGGAAAAAAATAAGAAAAATAGTAATAAATGGCTAACCTCTAACGGTGGTGGTTGGGCCTGGGAGGAAATGGTGGTTGTGGCCTATGTGAGCACGAAATGAGAGCAGCAACGGTGGATGAAAACGGTGTGAGCATGAAATGAGTTGGGAGCAAACTAGTGGTGGCTGTGCCGAGGCCCGAGAGGAGAGGAGGAGCAACAAGTGAAAATGGGTGAAACGAGATGTAAGGAGGAGAGGAGGGAAAGCACGAAACAAGACAAAATGTTGGTGGTGGTAGTATTGAGAGAGAGGAGATGAGGAGCAACGAGTGAGGCAGGACTGAGAGGGAGATTAAGCTGCAGCAGAGGTGGACAGTGGCGCTGCTGCTTAAAGTTAGGGGAGGGTTTCAATTTGGGGATTTTGTTTTGCAGAGAGTGAGTGATTGTGGCACGGGCATAAATGAATGAAATGAGAAAGAAGTGAAAATGAGAACCAGAAACGAAAGTTACGAAATAAAGGTATACGTTGTAACATCCTAATACCGATACCTTAGTATATCTAACATATACCTGGATAAATAGTATCAGTCATGCTACCTTTAACTTATTTTAACTAATCCATAACATTTAAAGAAATCATTATGGAAAGCCATAACTAAAGTCATACATATAAATATTATGCATACAACTTTTTACATACTCAAAGCAAATATAAATTAATACATAAGCTTTGAACTGAAAATTTTAAAACTAAACTAATCTTGTTCTTTCGTTTCTTCGTCTTCTAACCCTCTTGTAGGGCCTTTACTTGCTAATCGTGAAACATAACGGGGTGAGAATATAAAAATTCTCAGTAATAACATATATCCCATGACACTTAATAAATATACACAAAGGTACATTTATAAACTAAAACTCATATATATAACTAAGACATTCAAGGTATCTTTATAAACTAAAACTCATAATAAATATATATATATATATGAATTTTTCATGGATCTTACTAATCGTATTTGGGTTATCTTGGGATGTAGGTGGATGTTTAAGGTGAATCTTATGTGTCTACAAGAGGTGAGAGAGTGAATCATTGACCATTGGCAGGATCTTACATGAATGGTGAAGATTAGACTCAAATCTACAACTTTCATGTTGAACACTCTTCCCGATTCAGACTCCTTGGAGGTGATATAAAGTCATTGGGCCTGAGTAGTGTGCAGTAATTTGAACATATCTGGAGTTATAGAAATGATATTAGACTTTTACAATCTTCATGGTCTTGGCTCATGACCATGATTTTGGAGACAAAGAATCTCAGAATTTTCTAACCAAAAGTTATTCAACATTTTTTTTAATCATTTTGACCATCCATGTATGGTTGTGACATGTAGAGCTTCTATGTAGATGTGTTGTTATAATTAAAGTGTTAGTTTTGATTTTGAAGATTTACTCTCATGAACTCTCACCATCTCACAAAGGTTCTCCAATGGTGATGGCTATGGAGAACTAAACTCCTCTCACTAGATATGTGATGATTAATCTTGAGATTTTGTTTTAATATATATATATATATATATATATATATATATATATATATATATATATATATATATATATATATATATATATATAACTTAGACATTCATAGGAATTGTGTTTCTTTACATTAATCTAGGTAGAATAGGCTAGAAGTAGCCCTAAGACCAAGGATTTGGTTGATAGTTGACTAGATCGGTAATAAAATCAAGATTGTTCCTTGTACTACTTCCACAATATCATATCTCATCTTTCTCCTGACATAGGAATTATTTTATCCACAACCTAGCATAGGATTTAACTAGTCCACAGTCTGGCATAAGATATGCTCATCCACCGCCGAACTTAGGGCTTCTCTTAGTCCACCGCCTAACTTAGGACTTCTCTTAGTTCACTGCCTAGCTTAGGATTTCTCTTAGTCCACTGCCTAGCTTAAGATTTTTCTAATTTACCGCCTAACTCAAGACTTCACTTAGTCCACCGCCTAGCTTAGGACTTCTGTTAGTCCACCGCCTAGTTTAGGATTTCTCTTAGTCCAACGCCTAGCCTTGGACTTCTCTTAGTCCACCACCTAACTTGGACTTCTCTTAGTCCACCACCTAACTTAGGACTTTTTTTAGTCCACAGTTTAGCTTAGGACTTCTCTTACTCCACTGCCTAGCTTGGACTTCTCTTAGTCCACCGCCTAGTTTAGGACTTCTGTTAGTCTACTGCCTAAGTTAGGACTTCTCTTAGTCCACCGCCTAGCCTAGGACTTCTCTTAGTCCACTACCTAGCTTGGACTTCTCATAGTCCACCATCTAGCTTAAGACTTTTTTTAGTTTACCGCTTAGTTTAGGACTTCTCTTAGTCCACCGCCTAGCTTAGACTTCTCTTAGTCTATCGCCTAACTTAGGACTTTTCTTAACCCACCGCCTAGCTTAGGACTTTTCTTAGTCCACCGCCTAGCTTAGGACTCTCTAGTTCACCGCCTAGCTTAGGACTTCTCTTAGTCCACTAACTAGCTTAGGACTTCTCTAATCCACTACATCGTTTAGGACTTCTCTAGTCCACCGCCTAGCGTAGGACTTATCTTAGTCCACCTCCTAGCTTAGGACTTCTCTTAGTCCACTGCCTAACTTAGGATTTCTCTTAGTCCATCGCCTAACTTAAGATTTCTCTTAGTCTACCGCCTAACTTAGGATTTCTCTTAGTCCATCGCCTAGCTTGGACTTCTCTTAGTCCACCGCCTAGCTTAGGACTTTTCTTAGTCCATCGCCTAGCTTAGGACTTCTCTATGGTTCAACCTGACTTAAGAGAACCAATTACTAAGATTCAACCTTATTGCATAAGAGAGCCAATTCACTAGGGTTCAACCTTATTGCATAAGGGAGCCAATCTCTAGCTATCTAGGCCTTATGGCATTCAACTCTAACTATTAAAGAAGCTAATAGTATTTATGGGGTTCAAACCATTCCAAAAATACCTCAATTCTCACTTAAAAAGACTAATTTTCACATATGTACCAAATGCACATCCTAACTTCTAGAATTATGAAATTTCTAACATTTGAACCCTTATATCTTAGCTTTCAAATGCAACAAGAATTAGGTCAATCCGATATCTATAGCTCAAGTTATACAACTAGAATCACAGGCTACTCAAAATGACATGTTTCTGCTGACTTATGGGTAAGTGTCGCGACCTCCCCTATTTTGTGCCGCGGTACCTCACTCTTGGGTGCCTGAAAACTGAGAGTGTAGTGTCACGACACCTCACTTTTTGTGCCACAGCACCCATGGAGAATTTTTGTTTTTGCATAATTCTGTAGAAACCTAGTCCGGGAGCCACGTTTTCAACCCATTTCAAAGGGTTTTCCACCCTTAACTGGATTCCTAATCATCTTAGGATCCTCAAACACCAAACTTAACTCAATCAACTTAGATTATGATCAAAATCAATTAATCACAACCAAAATCTCATCTTTTTCAAACCATTTCCAAGTTCCTCGATCATGAACCAAAATGGTTTAGATTGAGTCATAAATGACCATCTAATACTCACTAGGCTAAAACTGTCCTAACTTAATCATTGGAAACAAGAATAAAGATTAGAACATGGATTTGACTCTCCAAATCCCTTTTTCCATTCAAAATCCCTAACCCCATTAAGAAAGAACAAAGAGGGAAAAATGAATAGAAATCCTCTACCTTATAGTGATGACCTATCTTGGAGTCTCATGGTTGAAGATCTTCAAGCTTTGGCATTGGATCTTCCTCTTTATTTCCTCTTCTTTCCCCTCTTCTTTCTCCCGCTACGATTCCTTTCCCCTTTTTTTCTGTTTCTGCTTTCCTTCTTATCTTATAATCGTGGGGAAAAAAGAAAATAAGAGGAAAGTTTAACTTAAGTTTCTGTGTGCTGGAACTTATATCTTCTAAGGACACTCGAATTATGCTAATTCAACTTTCCTAACTTTCAACAACTTTAGAATAAATCCTAATATTCATCTAAATTGTTGTTTTACCTTTATCTTATTTTTTTATATCTGCTGCTAGTCGATCGGTATTAAAACATACAACTAGTATGCTTAAAATACAAAACTGACTCTGATTATTCTCAAATTTTAACTGCATCTTACTTAGCTTATTTGTGACTTAGAAACAAGTTATCCATACTTGTTTCCTTTAATTTATCCTTTAAAGCTACTTTCTAATTTATTTTAGGTTACTTTTCACCTTCTGTGTTGCAACAAAATGCCTAAACTAACTCAATTTATCACAAAATTGAACTAACATATTAAGCAAGTATTAGAATATCTTTGTAACCCGTTTATCAGCTTAACACGTTATTGAGGGTGTTACTTATGTTACCCAAACGATGTCTTTTTTTTCGGGTCATCGAGTTAGTTTACTGAACCCGTCACCCGAACCAATAAGTGGACGAGTTCATCGGATTTGACTCGAACAGACCCGATTACCTGAACTAACTCGGATATGTTATGTCGAGTCGAGTCAGGTTCGCGGGTCGGACCAGCCCCATGTGCTGCCCGAGAACTCACAAGGTGAGACCACATAGAATATGTCTTGATACTTATTATAAATATTTATTGGGAAAAAAGTATGCAACTCTCTTGAACTTTAACTTTTTTACAAATTACTACCACAAACTTTAAAATCTTTCTAATTAGTCCATAAACTTTAATTAATGTTTCAATAGATTTTTCTGTTTAATTTGAATATATTAATTCATTAACGATGATATTGTGTAACAACATCTTATCTGTATTTGTAAGGAAGAAAATATATTTAAAATTAAATTTTAATAATAAATTAATAAAGCAGTTCTTAATTAATGTTAATACAAATAAAATGATATCATACGAGTATTATCGTTAGTGAATTAATTGATCCAAATTAAACATAACGATCTATATTAGGACATTAATTAAAATTTATGGACTAATTGATAATATTTTAAAGTTCGTGGTGGTAATTTGTAAAAGAATCAAAGCTTAAAGAATCTCTATACTCTTTTCTCATATTTATTTTACTTTTAGTGTTAGATTATTTTTATTTAATGATTATAATTTTTTTAATAGTTTACACTATTCAACTTCATTCATTGTTTTCACTTATAATTTTTGAGATATTTTTTATTCGAATAAAATCAAATTTTTATAATACAAAAAAAATCAGTTTTTTTTATATGAAATGATCAATGATGTTAACATAATGGCCAAAGTAACAAAGGACCTGCTAATTGTCTAGTTTGTATAAAATTACATTATGATATTCTTCCCATACTCACACCCAAGTAATTGGATATCTAACTATTTTTTTAAAAGGATTAAATTATGCACAAAACTCATATAATTTATACAACTATATATTTTTTAATGAGTTACGTTATTTGCATGCAACATTATTATATTATTTTTTTTATCAATTGCTCATGCAATTTCGTGTCATGGGTGATGGTTAAGTAAATTTTATCTTAAAGTGATGACTCAAAAATTTAAATCTTATTAAATTATGCTTTACACTTTACTTGTTTAGAAAAAGAAACATAGACCAACATAGCGTTGGTCCAAGTGGTAATGAGCTTGGACACCTTAAACATATGTTAGAGGTTCGATTCCTGACTCATGTGTATGAAAAAAATGCAATTAGGAGTGATCGTCTTCTTTGTAGCCCGACAAATTAGTCATTTGTCTTCCGGACGAATAATACTGTAGGAAAACCTAAAAAAAGAAAAAGAAACAAAGAAACAATGTACCTTAGAATGTATATTTTTATTATTTATTATTTTAAAAAAAGTGGTGTAAAGATAGTTTAATAAAAGTAGTATACAAATATCATTATTGTTTTTTTAATATAATGAAATTATTAGTTAATATTTATACATAATCATATATCATAATAATGAATAGCTTTCATGTAAAACAATCCATTTCATAAAAAAAAAAAGTATTAACAAAATGTACGTAGTTATTTTTCTTTTATAACTGAAAATACTCAGAACTTCTTTTTAATATAAGGACCTTTTAATTTTTTTCATTTTAGATTCTAGCCAATATTGCCTATAACTTTAAATAGCTTCTTTCTATTTATATGAAGATCAAAGTCAGGATTGATAAAACGATAATTTTATTATATACAACAAAGTTAGTGTGTTAGAGTGGATTGAAAAAGGTAAGTGTTATGAATGATGTGGTGTCTCAACTCAAGACAAACTTTTCGTTCTATCCGTGAGACCCATGAGCTTATGGCTTATAAGTGAAAACAGAAACTAATTTCTTTGTTTCACACCTGGCGCGCCTTAAGCCAAAGCATTTCGCAACCAGCCTGCATGACATGCCTCGTAATCCGCTCAAGGCATTTAGCAAAACGCCAAAACCCAATGTTAGGTCTCCATCCTTTCTTCCCTTGGGGAGGATAGACCCTCCGGTAAAAGAGAATTGATGCCATCGATTAAAAGGTCAAGTGCCAAGGGTTCATAGTTGAGAGTTCCACAATAAATAAGGGCAAATTCATACTGCATAGTTGGAAATTCATCCACCAGGGGCTGATGTCCTAAATACACAAGGTTGCCCCACTTATTGGGATACTGAAACATAATCCATCAATCATAAGATTTCCGATAATCTATATAGCTTATGCCTTATAGCTTCACGCAGATAGAGTAAAAAAACATCACATCACATAGTATGTATAAAAGTTGAAGCTTCAAATCTGCAAGCAGAGTTCTAGTTCTGCGAATTAAATTAAACAAAGAACTTTGGGTGCTTAATTGCATTCCTTAGGCCTAACTTCTATTCCTTGAATAAAGAGACCGTGTTTCCAATGATTACGCGTTTTCTCGAGAACACTCATCAGCACTTCATCATCTTGTAGGCGTGAGTTGAAGAACTTCCCCATCTCAATCTCCAACCACCCATCGCCTCTCACACTTGGACGTTGCAATCCCACCACTCTGTGATGCTGCCTCCCTTCTTCTAAGTTTGGAACCAAACAGACATTCTTGACACTACTTGTTGGGAAATAATCAAATAACACATTACTCTAGGCACCAATTATATCTACTGATAACTCGACAGGATAGTTGTGAAATCCATAGGCATGATCATCTAGTGCACAAGATAATTAAGCTGCATACTGAGTATATGGGGACAAGGCATGGGCATTTATCGTCCCAAGAATTTCAAACCAACACACATCAAGAAGCTTGGCAACTTCTAGGAACCTGTTCATAAGTTGTACACAAAGTTGCAAACACAGGAAATGACATTGACATGCTTCACAGAAAGACAAATCATGCACAATCAGCAGAGTAGTAGTAAAACAATGTCAAATTACGCAGCTTATAGCCAAATAATCTAAAACCAACAGAACAAGACGATCAAAGCTGCACCCAAGTCCAACAAAAATCTACACTAAGCTTTTCAAAATGGCAGACGCATAAACAAATACTGGAGAAAAAAATAATATAAATATTTGTAAATTCAGGGAAAGGGATAATTATGTAGTCACTTGTAGATGGAATGGAAAATACGATATGAGGATAGTATATTCCTATCATATGTGACTTATAGAGTTATTTTTTTTTAACGGACTGTTGTGGTTCATTGTTTTATAATTAGATTTGGGTATATAAGGATAAGCCCTAATTCTATTAATCGGAGAGTTCGGAAACATAGCTCATAAGGCCTGAAAGCTCCATTGATTCTCTTATCTTCTCAGAGCACAACACCGCAATCTGGTGAGGTTATTTTATTTATATCGGTGTAATGTAACAGTATCATAATTGCATGTGAATATTTTCCTACAATTTCGTTCTTGTAATTATTCGTAATTATACTCCTTTAATTCTGTAATTATTTCTTCAAGTAGTGGTTTGAATTTCAAAATCAAACCTTATTCCAAATGCTTTCTTGGAATGGAAACATAATAGGATTGGGATTGGGAAATGATGGTGTGGTAATGGGAGGGCAGAAACTTATCCCCAACGACGTCATATTCACCGGCAGATCTGAAAGTGGATGAAACCAAGGAGAGCCTGCTGGCATCCCGAGGAGTTGTGAACGAAACAACATTTGCTATGCAACCTTCCGGTAGATTCTCAAAGTCCATGCCTTCTACTTTGTTGATTTCTCAATGAATATGTGCAAGTGTACACAGTCAACAAATAATAAAGTGTGAATAAAGATCATTCTCACGAAGATTTACTTGTATTGAATATAAATTCTAAAATTAACCTTTCCTTTTTAATGTAATAAAATATAACAAAATTTTTAAGCATGTGAAGTAATAAAGTAATGAGGTATCAGAGCAGTGAGTAATGAATGCAAGGAAATTAATGAAAGCGATAAATGAAGTGTTCTAAAACAGAGATGGAAACAGTTAGGATTCTAATCATTTGTAATTATTAACATCAGGGTAATCTATGCTTCAGGATTCTACAGCATTTGGCCCACGGGATAGAGTTTTGCTTTCCAGCAGTAAACACTTAGTTCATTAAAAGCGTCTTATTCCTAAGTTTAATTTAATTTCCTCAGTGGTCATAGAAGTACGTCTAGCTATTAAAGACTTGAAGGTTATTCCTAACTCATTCAACATAATTAATTTTCTAATTAATTGTTCTATCTTTATCTTCTAATCAAGTCCACCAACTTGGTTTTTTCAAACAAAATCAGTTAATATTTCAGATTAGTTGATCATGCTAAACAGAAATTAGGCATTAAAACAGAAAAGAAGAAAATGAATAACAACCATAACATTGGATTACCCTTCAGTACAAATTACAAATTCATAAAATCCTAACCAAGAGAATTTAGCTCATAATAAGCTTGAAGACAAAACAAACAAAAGAATTAAGAATTAAAGGCATTCTTCGTAAACAAAGAAGCTACGAAATGACCAGCAGCAGCTAACGGCTCCCTGCTCAGCTCTCTCTCTTCCAGAAGATGCCCTCTTTTCAGTAAAAGTCACCCCCTTTTTGTACTAGCCCCCACCCCAAAAATAGGGTTACACACTCTCTCCTGCTGGACTTTTTGGGCCTATACAAAGTCAAATATTAAAATATTTCTTGGCCCATCTTTCGAGTACACTCAGTTGCTGCATTACATTCTCTCTCTTCCTTTTAAGTGCAGTACAGTAGGTATTTTGTCTTCTAGTGGCCAAGATCTGAGCTGGAAATGATTTTATCTTATAGTGGCTTTCTCCCCCAAAGCTGCAGCATTCCAAAACGTCCCAGCGCCTTCCTTCAGCAATTTACATCTTAAAGACCTGCTCAGAATTAAATCAGACCTTCATCAATAACAGATCAGAACTTACAGCTTTTCAAGATCAATCAGATTAAACACAGATATTTACTTAATCCAATAAAACTTGAAGTTCTTCTCCTAATTTGATCAAAACAAGAGAAAATAATTAAGCTAAAAGGAAAGTAATAACTCTTATTTCTAAGAGTTATCACACCCCCAAACTTGAACCATTGCTTGCCCTCAAGTAATGACATTCAACAAGCAATCACAGCACCAAATCAAAATAGTATAAGCCAAGTCCATGCCAATCCTCAGATGCAATTTTCAGAATTATGCTTAACACACCATACCAATTTCTTAACCACTTTCCCAAATGTGTGTGTGATTTCCCTAAACTCTCAATTCAGTTTTTAGCAAGGAACTCAACCAAACCACCCCTCAACAGAGTCTTAGATGCAATTTCCAAATGTCCATTGGAATTAAGGATGAAGACTCACCAGATTATCTTCCTAAGAACAGGGGCTTAACACATGATTGGATTTGACATATCGCTCAATTCATTCTATTTTATGCTGTGTGTAAGTATTTCACTCAAACATCCAACACATGCAACTCTATCATATGCTTGACAAATTTCTATCAATCAAGAGCACACATACATTGTACACAGCAAGAGGACTTTAATAGATTGTAATGAGGTTAAGGTTCGGGTGTGGAATCTTGGGAAAGTAGCTACTTAGGTGGAGTTCAAGATCCTTGTCAAAATTACCCACTCCAAAATTTAGACATTTCAGAAATTATTTATTTATTTATATTTTTTTTATTTTGGGGGAGCCCATTTTTTATTTTTATTATTATTATTATTTTTTATATTTTTTTTCTTTTTTTTAAAAGAAGAAAATAATGGGCAACCCACCCCCAAACTAATACTGTTGGTTGTCCTCAACCAATATGGTCAGAACCTATAAGTAAGCAACCCTTTGACACAATCCTAAACTCCAGGTAAGAGGGTAGTACATTATTTTTCAGGGATTTGTAGCTTGTAATGTGGCTTGTCACCAATGAAGAAAGGCTTAAGCTCAAAAGGGTTCAGAAAGGGTAATACGTGAGGGTTGGCCTTTGAAGTCTCAGTAGTTAACAAAAACAGTGCCTCAAGTCAATTTGTGTACAACAGTGAAATATGCAATCAATCACAGAATTAAGGCAAGTTCTGCAGAGAAAAGACATGTATGGGATGCATGCTGAACTGAATCTGTTGAAGTCCGAAAGCTCACAGGATTGATGCTGTAAAGTTCTACAACACTACATTCAATTTCACTCACCCCCAAACTTAGGTTGAAATCTAATTCATACCTCACCCATTGTTCCTTGAACAGGGATCTTCGCAACCCAATTCCCCCAATTGATTGGTGTCTATTGAAAGAGGCCCTTCTGTTAAATCTAATTAGAGCTAAGGATTTTGTGGAGAGAAAGGATTAATTCAAAGTATGAATGTGTGTCACATGTAGTAAAATAAAACGTGTCTTCATCAGATGTACATAGACAGCAAATACCATTCATTCATTAATCATGCAGGCAAGGTGTGGCCCCTACTGATCATTGAGCCTACTATATTTAAATAGTGGGGGCAAACAAAACTACAATTGTAAAATAAAAAGTAAAACAAACAAAAAGTAAATTAAAGTAGACTAAGAGAGATCAAGGGAAATCTGGTCATCGATGTCTTTAGATGCCGCAAAGACACCTTAGGTGTTTCATCTTGCTCAAGGTGAGCTAATCTTACCGCTCCTTCTGTGGGACACAGCGATCGCCTCATTGTTGTCTGGGCGGTAGCTGGAGTTTCTTTGGTAATAGCCAACTCAGCACTTCTTTCTTATGCAACTTCATCTTCCTCCCCGCCACCATCGCTTGGCTGAGCCTTAGAGGCTGTGATGGACTTGGCTTTCCCAACTCTTCCTATAATAGGCATGTTATCTTCAGAGTCAGCACTGGTTATAGTGGGAGTCGCCTTAGCATTTCCAGCAATTTTAGTTGTTCTTCTGATCATGGTAGGAGCTCGGTGCTTGATTTTTCCCTTCTTTGGTGGAGGGGGGTCTTCTAGTGCTTCATCAATCATCTTTTCTTTTCCTCTCTTGGATCCTCGTGGTTGAGTTGGAGGTGATGGTGGATCTCTGGGTGGAGGTGGTGGTGTCCAGTCAGAACTAACTTCATTGTTATTGATGGAGTGATCACTAGCAGTGGGATTCTCAGAGGGTAGTTCAGGGTCTTGCTCTGGTGCAGGAGGGTTAGCAGGTGCAGAATCCTTAGCAGGGTGTGTTTGTTTCTTGGGTATATGGGAGGAGTACTGGAATGGGTCAAAGAGTGCTTCAGGAAACAGAGGAGGATAGCTACCTTGCCTCAGCTTGTTGATTCCAAGGGTTCGTTGCACCCACAGATACTGCTCCTTAGCAAATTCCCAAAAGAGTTGCTGCTGCTTGAAACTATGCTGCAGCATTTGATAGTAGTGGTCCACTTTTGTGCTCACGTCATCTGGCTGTTCCTGCAGCCCAAAGGAAGGAGCTGAACCTTGCACCTTGGATGCGGATACACCAAAATGTTTGATAGCCAGCAGATCGATGGCTCCCTTGTTGTCCATAATTTCATCCTCAAACAAGGCCTTTATTCCATATCGCAAACATAAATAGGTGATTAAAGATGGGAAAAATAACAGTCCTTTCTTCTTGAATGCACAAGCAATAATTTCCCTCTCAATCAGTTGTCCTATATCCATCTTCTTCTTCGTCAGAATGCAATACAATAAGACTAACCTGTCATTGTTTACTATTTCTAAATGCGCGGTGGGGAGAATTTTGGTTCTGATGACATGATACCAAACTTTGGCCAAGGGGGTGAGATCAGGCCTGACTATTTTCCAATTCTCATCCGACTGAATCCAGTTTGCTCCTTCCACCGTGACTTCCCTCATCATATCAGTCAGCTCTGTTTCCTCAGCATTTTTCAACAGAGCCAGATATTCATCTTCAACACCCTTCAAGCCCCATCTTCTGTTCAATGTGGCAGTAGAGAATGATACTTTGGAACCTCTCACTATGACATATTTCTGCTCTGGTGCGGTCAGATTGGCATAAAACTCGCGCACAAAAGGGACAATGGGTTCTCGTGGGTGAGTCACGAACTGCTTCCAATTGTGACTATCTATGAGCTCAGCCACATCCTCAGTGAGCCCGTAATGTGGGGAGTCCAGAATGAAGAAACCCTTCTCCAAATGAAAGTTTTGCTTCTTGATTTCCTTTTCAAACTTCAGTCGTCCTTCCTCATCCACAAAGCGCAAGTTAGTTTCCTCATCAGAGGAGGGTGAACTCGCAGCAATGAGCTGTTTGGAATATTGAGCTGGTGCTTTAACCATGGTATTTGAAATGGTATGAAAAGGATAGGGTTGATGGTGACAGGAAGAGATGGGTGAGATAGAGTGTGTGAGTGGGGTTGCGTGTGGGGCTAAGGCAGAGAAGACAACGGCTTTAATAGAGAGAGGGAGTTTAAGGTGAGAGGTAAAGGATAGGGATGATTGGTGGAGGGGAAGGTGACATTAAGTGCATGGTGGGAAGAATTGTACATTCCCACGCTGGCTCTTGACTTTGGGAAACTACGAAAATTGAATACTGTTGCACGCTGCTCCTGTGCTTGCCCAACAGGCACCGCTACTACACTGTTAATGGGCCTGACTTGATTACTCATGAACCTGCCCATGATTAACCTTGGGCTTAGGACGCTCTAATCTGTAAACATATGTTAATCGGCATTTATATATATATATATAATATTATATATATACATATATATAATTTTTTTAATAAAATGAGTACTAAACCAACTTATGTTAAGCGAAATTTAATAGATAAAGTAAAGGATATAAAGTGAAATTTGCCTCCCAAGTAGCGCTTGGTTTTAAGTCTTGACTGACTCCCATATTTGGTGGTTAAGGGTCTGAAAGATGAGTGGTGGCCTTCATTCTTACACACGGCTCACCCCAATATTGCTTCACTCGTTGTCCATTTACCTTGAACTCTCTTCCAGAATTTTCCTCTAACAAATCCACAGCTCCATGCGGATACACCTTGACCAATTTAAATGGTCCAGACCACCGGGATTTCAACTTCCCAGGGAACAATTTTAATCTAGAATTAAACAAGAGCACTTGCATTCCTTCAACTAATTCCCTGGGTTGGATTTTCTGATCATGCCATGCTTTGACCTTGCTCTTATATACTTCAGCATTTTCATAAGCAAAGAGCCTGAACTCTTCGAGTTCATGCAGCTGTAGTAACCTTGCTTCTCCAGCTGCTTGTGCATCAAAGTTCAACTTCTTTATAGCCCAAAATGTCTTGTGTTTCAGCTCTATTGGTAAATGGCAAGCCTTGCCATAAACTAATCTGTAAGGAGACATGCCAATGGGGGCTTTGAATGCCGTTTTGTAGGCCCAGAGAGCATCATCTAAGTGCACCGACCAGTCATTCCTAGAAGGATTCACCATTTTTTCAAGGATTCTTTTGATCTCTCTGTTGGACACTTCAGCTTGTCCACTGGTTTGAGGATGGTAGGCAGTCGCCACTTTATGTTTCACTCCATATTTTGCAAGCAAGTTGACAAACAGTTTGTTACAAAAATGTGTCCCTTCATCACTAATTATGGCCCGAGGAGTGCCAAATCTGGTAAATATGTTCTTGTGTAGGAATTTTGTAACTACTCTGGCATCATTGGAGGGCAATGCTACTACTTCTACCCATTTAGAAACATAGTCTACTGCCACTAAGATGTAAGCATTTCCATAAGATATAGGGAATGGTCCCATAAAATCTATTCCCCATACATCAAACAACTCAATCTCCAAAATGGTGTTTAGTGGCATTTCTTATCTGTTGAAAATATTCCCTACCCTCTGACATCTATCACAATTCTTGGCAAACTCGTGAGCATCTCTGAATAAAGTGGGCCAAAAGTATCCTGATTGCAAGACCTTGCTGGTTGTTCGTTTCCCTCCAAAGTGACCACCATAAGGGGCAGCATGACAATCATTAAGGATAACATGCATTTCTTCCTCAGCAGCACATCTCCTCATGATCTGGTCTTGGCATCTTTTGTACAGAAAAGGTTCATCCCAATAAAAGTGTTTAGCTTGATGCAAAAACTTCCTTTTCTGCTGAAAATTCATTTCCACCGGAATTACCCCACTGACCAAAAAATTCACAATGTCTGTGTACCAGGGTGCTGCAGCATTTTCAATCAGTAAAAGATATTCATCAAGAAAATTTTCTTGAATTTCTCCTTGAGGCTTGGTTTCTCCTTTCTCAACAATTCTGGAGAGATGATCAGCAACTTGATTTTCAATTCCTTTCTCATCCTTGATCTCCAAATCAAATTCTTGAAGCAAAAGCACCCATCTGATAAGCCTTGACTTGGCATCCTTCTTATCAATGAGATATTTGATTGCTGCATGATCTGTATATACCACTACTTTGGTTCCAACCAGATATGATCTGAACTTGTCGAATGCAAATACTATTGCCAACAATTCTTTTTCTGTAGTGGTGCAGTGGATCTGAGCATCAATGAGAGTCTTGCTAGCATAATAGATAGTGTGGAAGATCTTGTTATACCTCTGACCTAGCACAGCTCCCACTGCAAAATCACTTGCATCACACATCAATTCAAATGGTTTTCCCAATCTGGTGCTACTATTACGGGGGCAGTGATCAGAGCCTTCTTCAGAGTCTCAAAAGCTGATAAACATTCTTCTGTGAAATTAAATGCACTATCATGCTCTAGCAGTTTACAGAGTGGCTTGAAAATTCTAGAAAAGTCTTTGATGAATCTCCTATAAAACCCAGCATGCCCTAGAAAACTTCTGATGCCCTTAACAGAACTTGGTGGGGGAAGTTTTTCAATCACCTCAATCTTAGACTTGTCCACCTCTAAGCCTTTCTTTGACATCTTGTGGCCTAGCACAATGCATTCCTTAACCATGAAATGGCACTTCTCCCAATTAAGCACTAAATTGGTCTCCTCACATCTGTCCAGCACCTTTTCTAAATTGTCCAAACATCCCATGAATGAATCTCCAAAGACTGAAAAATCATCCATGAAGATTTCCATAGTTTTCTCAATAAAGTCAGAAAAGATGGCCATCATGCACCTCTCGAAAGGTTCTTTGGAGCATTCTGAGCGCAAAAAAGGCATTCGTCTGAAAGCAAATGTACCATAAGGACAAGTGAAAGTAGTCTTTTGCTGATCTTCAGGTGCCACTGCTATCTGATTGTAACCAGAATGGCCATCCAGAAAATAATAAAACTCTCTTCCAGATAACCTATCAAGCATCTGATCAATGAATGGTAGGGGAAAATGATCCTTCCTTGTGACCTTATTTAACTTTCTATAATCCATACATATCCTCCAACCTGTGACTGTTCTTGTAGGAATCAGCTCATTTTTCTCATTTTTCACTACAGTAACTCCTCCTTTCTTTGGAACGCACTGCATAGGACTTACCCATACACTATCTGAAATGGGGTAGATGATTCCTGCATCAAGCCATTTAATGATCTCCCTTTTTACCACTTCTTTCATAATTGGGTTCAATCTTCTCTGGCCTTCAATACTGTTTTTGGTATCTTCCTCTAACAGAATTTTGTGCATACAAAGGCTAGGACTGATTCCTTTAATGTCTGCCATTTGCCACCCAATAGCCTTCTTGTGCTTCCTCAAAAGTGAAATAAGACTACTTTCTTGTTCAGAAGTTAAGAAAGAAGAGATGATAATAGGAAGGGTTTCCTTTTCTCCAAGATAAGAATACTTCAGATGAAAAGGTAGTTGCTTCAATTCAAGGATGGGAGGTCGTTCAACAGAGGAAACATTCTCCATAAAAGTGTCTGCAGATATATCTAATGATTTGTATTTTCTGATCCAGGATCTGTGTGCCACATTTCCTTCAACTAGTTGCTTTAATTGTTCGTTTCCAAAATCAGTTTCCTTATTCAGTTCAGATTCATGCTCCAAGTCACTGCCTGATGCTATCAATTGCTCTTGCACCAGAGAATCAATATCAGTAATAACAGAACAGCTTTCCATATCTTCATTAGGATAATGTAATGCATTAAAAACATTGAAAGTTACTTGCTGATCATTCACCCTTATAGTAAGTTCTCCTTTCTGCACATCAATCAATGTTCTTCCAGTTGCCAAGAAGGGTCTTCCAAGGATGATTGGGATTTCCTTGTCAGCTTCAAAGTCTAGAATAATGAAATCCACTGGAAACACAAACCTGTCCGCTTTGATTAGGACATCCTCAATCTTTCCTTCTGGGTAAGCAATAGACCTATCAGCAAGTTGTAAAGTCACAGCAGTAGGCCTGGCTTCACCAATATTCAGTTGCTTGAAAATGGACATAGGCATCAAATTAATACTTGCTCCAAGATCACATAAGACTTTTCCACAATAAGTATTTCTTATAGAGCAAGGAATAGTAAAGCTGCCTGGGTCCTTCATTTTCTGAGAAACTTTATTCTGTAACAACTGGCTGCTCTCCTTTGTCATTGCCACTGTTTCAAATTCTCCCAATCTCTTCCTCTTAGTAAGAACGTCCTTCATAAATTTAGTGTAGTTGGGCATCTGCTGTAGAGCTTCAACTAGAGGTATGTTAATGTGCAGCTGCTTCAGAATATCCAGAAACTTATTGAATTGCTTCTCTTGAGCTACCTTCTTCAATCTTTGTGGAAATGGAGGAGGTGGCCTCTCTGAAACCATCTTGAGTTCAGTCCACTTAGGAATAACTTACTCTGTATCTTCAGGTCGTGGAACTGATTCATGCTTAGGTTCTTCGGTTTCAGCTGGTTCAGTTACCTTTGTTCCCTGTTGCTTAGTTGCTATAACATCCGTAGCATTTTACCACTCCTCAGGGTTACAGCTTTAACGTGTTCCTTCCCTTTATCATTTGAAGATGATGGAGACTCTGTGGAAGCTGGTAAAGTGCCAGCAGGTCTGTTAGCTAATGCATTGGCCAACTGACCTACTTGGTTCTCCAAGTTTCTTACAGCAGCTCCTTGATTTTGGATTTGAGCTTTAGTTTCAGCCATGAAACTTTTCAACATAGCTTCCAGAGATGGCTCCTTTGCAGGAGCATGGTTCTGCTGCTGAATGTTATGTTGCTGTTGTTGATATTGTGAAGACGCATAACCAGCAGGAGGATTCAGAGCGTTGTTGTGATTACTATAGCTGAAATTAGGATGTTGCTTCCAGCCAGGATTATATGTATTGGAAAAAGAATTGTTCCCTCTATTTCCCACGTAATTCACTGACACTGGATTGTCAGGACATTCTTCAAACAGATGCTTTCCTCCACAGAAAACACAAGCTACTGAATTTACTGGAGCCATAGTAGGTTCACCCATAACAGGTTCCTTGCTGGTGTTAGCCGCAGTTAAATTTTTCAGCATGTTGGTAATGGCAGCAAGCTGAGCAGACATAGCAGTTATCTCCTTCACTTCATGAATACCAGCCCCACCTTTAGAAGAATTTGCTCTGCTGGTTGGCCACTAATAACTATTGGCAGCTATGCTCTCAATTAGCTCATAAGCTTCATTATAAGACTTAGTCAAAAGAGCTCCTCCAAAAGAGGCATCCAACATCAACCTCGAAGGAGGTAATAATCCGTTGTAAAACGTTTCCATTTGAATACACACAGGAATGCCATGATGAGGACACTTTCTTAACAGATCCTTAAACCTCTCCCAAGCTTCATACAGTGATTCATCATCATTTTGCCTAAAAGAAGTAATATCATTCCTCATTCTGGCATTTTTAATGGGTGGAAAGTATTTTTTCAGGAACCTTTCAGCCAGTCCATTCCATGTAGTAATTGAATTGGGCTCCAAAGAGTTCAACCAAGTCTTTGCTCTGTCTCTCAATGAATAAGGGAAGAGTCTCAATTTGAATGCATCATCACTTACCCTTGGGAATCTTGAAATTGCTAGCCACTTCCGAGAAATTGCCTGAAATGCAAGTGGAGATCTTCATAGGGGCACCACTGAACTGTCCAACAGTTTGAAGCATTTGAAACATCATTGGCTTGAATTCAAACTGCTGGGTAGTTATTGCTGGCCTCACTATCCCAGTATTCATCGTTTGGGGATCAAAGACTGCATAGTCTCTGATGGACCTCTCTTTGTCATTTGCCATGTCAATCATACTAGGCTGCTCCTCATCAGTTACGAAAAGATTAGCCATGAAGCCTAACTCTGAATGTTGGGTCAAAGCACGTTGTTCTTTGGTTCTCTTTCTTAAACTCTTAGCTGTTTTCTCTATCTCCAAATCAATTTGAAACTCGAGTTCACCCTTGCTGCGCATACAGATTGCAATACTTGTTGCTGAACACAGTACACCAAACTTTTAGAAGTAACAAAAAATGGATAAAGTTAACAAAAGAATTTAAATATTCAATAATAAAGTAATATCCCCGGCAACGGCGCCAAAAACTTGTTGATTTCTTAATGAATATGTGCAAGTGTACACAGTCAACAAATAATAAAGTATGAATAAAGATCGTTCCCACGAGGATTTACTTGTATTGAATATAAATTCTAAAATTAACCTTTCCTTTTTAATGTAATAAAATATAACGAAATTTTTAAGCATGTGAAGTAATAAAGTAATGAGGTATCAGAGCAGTGAGTAATGAATGCAAGGGAATTAATGAAAGCGATAAATGAAGTGTTCTAAAACAGAGATGAAAACAGTTAGGATTCTAATCCTTTGTAATTATTAACATCAGGGTAATCTATGCTTCAGGATGCTACAGCATTTAGCCCACGGGATAGAGTTTTGCTTTCCAGCAGTAAACACTGAGTTCAT
Source organism: Ormosia semicastrata (assembly GCA_029884595.1). Classification (NCBI taxonomy): domain Eukaryota; kingdom Viridiplantae; phylum Streptophyta; class Magnoliopsida; order Fabales; family Fabaceae; genus Ormosia; species Ormosia semicastrata. Next base: position 44,070,430 of record JAQQTO010000059.1, read on the forward strand.
TAAAAGCGTCTTATTCCTAAGTTCAATTTAATTTCCTCAGTGGTCATAGAAGTACGTCCAGCTATTAAAGACTTGAAGGTTATTCCTAATTCATTCAACACAATTAATTTTTCAATTAATTGTTCTATCTTTATCTTCTAATCAAGTCCACCAACTTGGTTTTTCCAAACAAAATCAGTTGATATTTTAGATTAGTTGATCATGCTAAACAGAAATTAGGCATTAAAACAGAAAAGAAGAAAATGAATAACAACCATAACATTGGATTACCCTTCAGTACAAATTACAAATTCATAAAATCCTAACCAAGAGAATTTAGCTCATAATGAGCTTGAAGACAAAACAAACAAAAGAATTAAGAATTAAAGGCATTCTTCGTAAACAAAGAAGCTACGAAATGACCAAGCAGCAGCTGACGGCTCCCTGCTCAGCTCTCTCTCTTCCAGAAGATGCCCTCTTTTCAGTAAAAGTCACCCCCTTTTTGTACTAGCCCCCACCCCAAAAATAGGGTTATACACTCTCTCCTGCTGGACTTTTTGGGCCTATACAAAGTCAAATATTAAAATATTTCTTGGCCCATCTTTCGAGTACACTCAGTTGCTGCATTACATTCTCTCTCTTCCTTTTAAGCGCAGTACAACAGGTATTTTGTCTTCTAGTGGTCAAGATCTGAGCTGAAAATGATTTTATCTTATAGTGGCTTTCTCCCCCAAAGCTGCAGCATTCCAAAACGTCCTAGCGCCTTCCTTCAGCAATTTTCATCTTAAGGACCTGCTCAGAATTAAATCATACCTTCATCAATAACAGATTAGAACTTACAGCTTTTCAAGATCAATTAGATTAAATACAGATATTTACTTAATCCAATAAAACTTAAAGTTCTTCTCCTAATTTGATCAAAACAAGAAAAAATAATTAAGTTAAAAGGAAAGTAATAACTCTTATTTCTAAGAGTTATCATACTTCTACCATCATAACGAATGATATGATATGATGAGAGAATCGGTTTTCCTGGTTTCGTTTATATACAAATTCGGTAAAACTAATAAATAAAATAAAATAAAATAAAATTCGATAAAACTATTATGTTGTATTCCATATACTGTTTGTTTCAGTTTGTATGGTGAGGAAGATTCATTGAGAAGGGAAGCTTAGCGGATAAGCGTTTGTATGGGGTTAGACCAAGCAATGTATAATTCTAAGTTCAATTACACAATCCAAATCCTTCATGCTCTTATTATTTTTGTTTTTCCTTTCATAATTCATTTTTATGTTAATAGAATGTCCTGTAGTTTCTAGTTTGGTTAAATATGTATTTTTATTTATTTATTTGCTACTGGTTGATACTTAATCCTTTCTATTAAAGTTCTGCTAGAAACATTAATTTTTTTATCACTTGAATTTTCCGATACGAATATTTTATAATCAATTAAAATGTATATTCATATTTGAGATATTAATTCTTTAATTTTATTTTATTATAATTTTTGTGATATTAATTCTTTTATTTTATTAAAATATAATTTATTTTTTTATTAAAATATAAATCTTCTTGCCTAAAGCTAAACTTTATGCCAACAAATGTCAATTTTTTCATTCAAACTATCATATATATATATATAGAGAGCTTAATTTGTTATATCCTCTTAAAATATCATCTTAATAATTCTTCTATTATCTAATAAAGAAAGTATTAAATAAAAAATTAAATGTAACTAATATATTGGGAATATAAAAATCATTCAATATTTTCTTCATTTAATAATTAGGAGAATTATTAAAAGGATGAGTTAGGATAATTAATCATTTTTCACACACACACACACACACACACACACATATATATATATATATATATATATATATATATATATTAGGAACCACTTTACATTGTTTAAAAATTGTAAGTATATTTTTAGGGTATTCTAAGTTGAGTCAAGATGACAAGTAACTTCGAACCATTGAGATGAGAATGTGAGTTCAAATTCCAATGAAACAACTTTTGTGAGAAGACACCGTAATCATCATTCTCTCACACTCAAAATGAGAATTAGTATTATATATAGTTCAAATAGGTTAAACTTATTTGAATACTTTATGATCTTACCAAAAAATTGTGAACATATATTTTCGAGGTATAGAACTGTAGGGACTAAATTAAATTAAAGTGAAACTATTGGGATGAAACGAGTAATCTAACCTCTTTATTATTTTCTTTTGTTATGATTTTTATTATTTTCCCTTGCTTTGTTTGAAGGTAACACAACATTGTGTTCACCAAAGTTTTAATTGTCAGTTAATGTTTTTTAATAATATTTTTTATTATAATTTTAATTAAATATGAATAAACTGATAAAATATAATTAGTTAAATTTTAACTTGAATAAAATTTTTAAAATTAATAACAACTTAAGAAATTATAATTAAAAGTTTTATTAGAGAGAGTATGATAGATAATTAAGATTATGAATAATTCCACCTTATAATAAATAAGAAAGAAAAATTATCATATTCCATAAAAAAATTGTCATATCAAAATAATCACTTTATTTTGTATAAGATTTCTAAATTATTTTAGCACGCTACGTTTTAAACTTTTCAAATAAAATCTTTAAAAGGTTTTTATAAAATCATAACTTTTAATTCAGTTCTCATCTAAGGTTCAAAAGTTGAAAAGAGAGAATTGTATGTTATCATGTGCTTATTTTTATAATAGTTTTTTATTCATGAAAGTTTAAGATGAGAGAATGTTATATTTCAAAAGAGGGCTTATAGCGTTATACATGGACGATCTATTAATGAAAGATCGCCAATAGAAAATTGAACTAAAGACTTCTTCACCAAAGTTATTTGATCCTATTAGTTGAGCTAACTCCAATGGACTACTAAAATGTGTTTAAATAATTCTTTAAATATTAAATTGATTAAGACTTGGGGGTATTAACAGAAATATAAGTTTTAGGGACTATGAAGTTTTAGAAATAAAAATGTTAAATTTTACATTAAGAGTAGATTAATGCTGTTGAAAATTGTTTCAAAGTGGAAGTTCCAATACCATAGGCACTTAGTCAAACGGTTGGCAACATCATTTACACAAGTCTTTATACATATATATGGGCTCCATACCTTGAATCCAAATTGATTGACCCATCAGCCACAGTGTCGAGTCTCATTGACAGAAATGATGCAATGGAATCAGACCCTCATAGAAGAAATATTGTGCTTGCTATCTGGGTTCGCAATTCGCTATTGATTGCTGCTTCATGGATGTAGTGCAGGAAAGTGACAATTTAGAGGTAGTCCTTGCTATTTCCATCCAATCTCAACAAAACAACTATTTTGGACTTCTAATTGGCAATTGCCTTTCTTTAGCTAAGTCTTTTAGATCTTTCTCAGTTTCTCATGTTAAGAGAGATGGAAATCGTGTAGTGCATGAGCTTGCACAATTGGTCCTTACCAATCTAAATGCTGTGTGGATTGAAGGTGTGCCTAGTAACATTTGTAATCTTGCCCTTATGGACACATTTAAGTCCTATCTAATATAATCTATCTCTTCCACGTCAAAAATGCATGTATATGAAAATTTAGAATCAAAGATAGATGTTTTATCTCATGGTGAGGACATGTTCCAAGACTCAATGATAGAATCTAATAGGATTCAATCTTGACCAATTTAATTGACGTGGCTTGCTCTTACTAATTATATATGTCATTATGTCAATCACTTTGTTAGTCAATAATAATATATATTATATATTATTTATTAATTTAAATACCAATAATAAAACGTGAATATTTCTTATATAAATTATATGTAAATCAATCTTAGCACTTGGAATACCTGTGATTCAAACATGCTATAGAAAGATAACTTATTAGTGATTACCAAAACCAAATTGATGTAAAGAATGGTGCAAGGTAGTCAAAATATAACCTTAATTAACCAAATGAAAACAGAGGAAACGGCTGGATGCCATCCATATATGGCCTGGAAGACAATAATCACATCCAACTGATTTCAACCCAAAAACTGGAATTTGAATTCCACATTTTTTGGAATCCATCTAAAAGGACACCTCATAATTAAGTCCACTCAAATCTCTCCCTCTTTTCTCTCCGAGAGTTCTGAGGAAAACGTCACCATTTTTCCTTTGTCACCAAACATGGCTTCCTCTTCTTTTCATCTTTTCCTGTTGCCGTTCTTATAGACTCTGCTTCCCTCATGCGGGGTCCTTCAATGTTATTTGGGGGACCCTTCACGCTTTAGTCTTTACCTCACCTTTAATTTTGCCAATTCTTATTAATTAATTTAACCAAAGAGTTCAGGCTTCAGAGAAATTAATTTTTTGGCATTGCTTTTGGATGAAAATATTGTTTAGAACGAAGACTTATAGATATATTTATATATTATATATTTCTTCCACCAGAAATTCTTCTTGGAGGTTGTTTATTTGATCTTGGCTAGCTGGAAGCATGAATTGCTTCCCGTGTTTTACCTCTCAGAAAAGTAAGAAAAGCCATAGCAAGAGGGAGCATGGCGCTACACCACAGGAAAACGTTACAGCAAAAACACCGGGTAAGTTTCCAAATAATATATGCATATAGCAGAGATTTTTTTTTTTTAAGAATAATAAATTGGCTGGTTTTGTGGCATTTATTTGATCAAACTATATATGATTCATAAGTTAAAATTGTCAAGATAAAGATTTATATATAAATCATAGGAAAGAGTGACAGAATGGAATTGAATCTAATTAATAAATTAATTTCTGTAAGCCAAGCCTTGTCATTTGTAAATTGTAATATTGTGATAGCAATTTTATTTTTGAGTCGTTTCCAACTTTCCATGACTTATAACGTTGCGGTGATTCTGTTGACATGCAGATGTGAAAAAACCAAGGCCAGATGACCCAAACCAAGTTGACACTGCAAATATTAATGCACAACATTTCACTTTCCGTGAGCTAGCAACTGCAACAAAGAATTTCCGGCAGGAATGCCTGATAGGTGAAGGAGGCTTTGGCAGAATCTATAAGGGGATAATTCCTACAACCGGGCAGGTTCAGTTTTAACTTTAAAGTGAAACTCAATAATTTCTCTTTGTTTTCTGTTTTTTCACTTTTTTTTTCTTTGGAGCTCTCCAGGTCGTGGCCGTGAAGCAACTCGACAGAAATGGGATGCAAGGCAGTAAGGAGTTTCTGGCTGAGGTTTCGATGCTAAGTGTCTTGCACCATGAAAATCTGGTCAATCTCATTGGTTATTGTGCTGATGGTGATCAACGTCTTTTGGTGTATGAATTCATTCCAGGGACTCCTCTAGAAGACCGTCTTCTTGGTAGTTACCATTTCCTTCTTTACATAATATTTCGTCAACTTTTGGAGTAATTCTTGTTAGGCAATGAGTAGCATAAGTCATTCAATATTAAACATGTATAAAGTAGTAGAATTGATGTTAACATTGATGTTAAGAATGCACTAATTTTTATAAAATACTTTTATATATGTTAATTATTAAATGGAGTACTTATAGTAGGTATCTTCTAACTAAGACATGTCAACTACTGAATGAAATGTTTAAGAGATGATGTTATAGGCAATGTTATTTAAGAATTTCTCTCTCTCTCGCTCTCTCTCGCTCTCTCTCTATATATATATTGCTTTACTCAAATCTTTACCTTGTTATCTTTGTTTTGGTACGAGCCAGTCTCCTTTTATTTGTTTCAATCTAAAATACAGCACTCGTGTGGTTTTGTCGCAGAGAATAAAGCGGATCAACTTCCATTAGATTGGTTCAACAGAATGAAAGTAGCAGCTGCAGCTGCTAGAGGACTAGAGTACTTGCATGACAGTGCCAATCCCCCAGTCATATACCGGGACTTGAAAGCGTCCAACATTATACTGGATAATGATCTTAATGCAAAACTATGTGATTTTGGAATGGCCAAGCTTTCTGGTGGAGACAAGATGAACCCTTCACCTGCAAGAGTTATGGGTACCTATGGTCACTGTGCTCCAGAGTATGTAAGAACAGGTCAACTCACCTTGAAATCAGATGTATACAGTTTCGGAGTTGTCTTGCTGGAGCTCATAACTGGACGACGAGCCATTGACACCAGAAGACCAAACGATGAGCAAAACCTAGTTTCATGGGTAAATCATACCAATCTCATTTGGATATTTCTTTTCCCCGTATATGAGAATGACGATACAGCAGTTACATTTAAAAAAAAAAAATTTAACTGATATATTATAGTTTGCAACCCCAAACCTCAATTTGGGTGTGCAAAGTGAGTTTCATTTACAAATAACATATTTGGCAAAATCATGGTTGGGATGTGTTTCAACATGATTTTGGGTCTGAAACTATGGTTCAAGTGGAAGTGAATATAAGTTTTACCTTTTAGTTGAGTGAAACCATAGTTTGCAAACTATAATTTAAATAATTTTTCTTTTTGCACCATATTTTTTTTACACTATTTTTATACTAGTTAAAAATGGACAAATTTCTGGTTAGTCCTGCATTGTTAACCAGAAATAACCGGACGTAAAAATAGTGTACAAAAATGATGTGCAACCAAACATGCTAATAGTAGTTACAAACCAACCTCCAACAGCATCATTGATCCCCTAATATATGTTATTTTATGATACATATTTCCTTTTGTCACTGAGCAGGCACAACCCTTATTCAGGAACCCAAAAAGATTTCCAGATATGGCAGATCCGCTTCTTAATAAACAGTTCCCAGAAAAGGATCTCAATCAAGCTGTAGCAATAGCTGCCATGTGCTTACAGGAGGAAGCAGAAGCCCGTCCTTTGATGAGTGACGTAGTAACTGCTCTGAGTTTTCTTTCCGTGGTTCCTCCTGCAGACTTTATTCCACCCTCTCTCCCACATGCCACCTCGGTCTCTAAGGAGAGTGCTGCTGGTGAAGGTGAAAGTGAAAGTGAAAGTGAAAGCGAAAGTGAAAGCGAGAGTGGAAGTGAGAGTGGAAATGAATCAGAAGCTGGTAAAGAGAGCCACAGAAGAGATAGTTCTGGTCATGAAGAGAATGAAACTGCTAAATATCAGGGTGCAGCTAGTGCAAAATACCAAGAGAGTATTGTCTCAGATATTGAAGATGATTATTATAAAAATGAAAACCAACATGGTTCTAATAACCAAGCAGATGCTATCGAAAGCAAGGAGTTTTACTCCAAAAAATCAAGCCGTAAAAGCAGCACGAGATTAAGGAATGGAACAATTAGTTCAGATTCAGAAGATGGAAGCGTTTCTTCCAGCAACAAAAGCAGTAGGAAATCGCATGGTGTCATTGGTAACTTAAGCCAGAAGACAAGCAGAAAATCTTCTGTGAGAGAGTTAAGCCAGAAGAGCAGTAAAAAATCTTCTATCAAAGATTTAAGCCAGAAGAGCAGTAGAAAATCTTCTGTCAGAGTTTTAAGCCACAAGAGTAGCATGGCATCATCTGAGGATGCACGTGGAAGCATTTCATTTGAGCACAGTGAGAGCAGGGCATCCCAAAATGCTTCCTTAAGCCGCTATAGCAGCAGCGTGGCATCAGAGGATGGAGGTGTTGTGCTTGAGCGTAGAGGCAGCAAGCTATCACAAGGGAACATATCTTTTGGCCTTACCAGCAGTGGGAGTATTCACTCGGATAACAACAGTAGCAGAAGGACAGAAGAAGGAGGAAGCATACATTTAGACCATGCAAGCAGCATGGGATCAGATGAGGGAAGTGGTCACCCTTTTGACCGTACTAGCAGCAGTGGATCAGATGAGGGAAGTGTTCGTTAACTACAAAATTATCAACCTGTAGTTGCCACTTGCCATAATGAACAGGCATGCTTGCACGTACTTTGACATGTTGCTTTGTAATTTTCTGTCAAAGTCTGGTTGTTTATACATCAGTTTGGTTGAGCGATACAAGTATAAGATACTCATATATGTGGAGCTATTCTCAGAACTGAAACTTGAAAATCAAGCATCGTTTATATCTTTTTGTTTTGTTTAGTAGGCTTCATGTATATTTATTTAATATTTATCTACCTTTGGTTCAAGAACTAGAGTGAGGATAACCGTGAACTTCCGTAGGCCAACTCTTGACATTATTGGAAGAGTGATCCCTATTTGTTTTATATGATTATGACAATTCTAATGTTATGAATGATGTTAAATAAATGTATGTGACAATTAATGCTATCTAAAACAATTAATGCCTTTGAGTGAGTAAAGTTAGTTATCAATTGAAGGGACTTTTGTTGCGTAATAAAATAAATGAAATGACTATTGGCACGCATGAATTTTTCTGTTGTTTGGGCTTAGCCGCGTGAGAATTTCTTAGTTACATATAAATGTAATACGTTATTTTTATACACATTCATATAATTAGTGTGTAAGAATGAATTTTAATGAATTTTTTTTAATAGGTTGTGAGTGAATCTCATTTTATATAAATATGTGTAAAGATAACGTATTACATCTGTGTGCAATCAATAATTTTTCTAGCCCCGTATTGTTACCCAAAAAAACAAGGAAAAGAATTTAAGCATGGATGAATAATGTTGAAAAGACTCCTTTTTCCCGCATTGGATTTGCTAGTTTGATCAAGTCTTAGGGACACTTATCTTTTAGCAATATAAACTCGCCCAATATTGATATTCACTGTCATGTGAATTTTACAGACTAGTCATCCTATAGTGATATTTTAGCTACTAGGGATACTTCCAAGAATTGCCAACATGGAAAGTAGAACATACCTTTTGGACGGTCATAGAGCTCAGATCAAAGCATCAGCCATACAAAATCCACCTGAGCCAATGAATATACAACCTATACTCTTTATGACAAGGTTGATGCAGAACGTGACATGCAACTTTGGTTGTTACTACGGATTGATTTGTATCATATGAAAGGCAAACGGCTTCAGGTCTAGTTGCTTCAAGCTGTGAAATGGTTGAGAATCAAGTCTTGAATAAAATAACAGCATTGCTTACGGCTTACCTGGTGGACCTTTTGACATTACATAATGGAATGTTTCATTGAAAGGGCCAAAAGGCTCACCATGAGCTAAATAGGGGTATTTGAATAGAAGAGTTTTCGTGCAAGTGCCGTAGGGACAAAGAAATTACATTTCCTACCGAAAGCAAACAGACAGGAGAAGAGCATTTCAAATTATTTGTCCAATTCTGCCTTGTGGCGCCCTTTGCATCATCCTAAGGACCCTGTCTCTCTCTCTCTCTGGCTAAAACTGTTTTTTGTCTTGGTCCATTCTATGTAACCATCGCACTGTTAAAAAAACAAACAAGAAACTGAACACTAAGACGGCATTCTTTAACCAAATTAAGCATGTACCTTGAGCCTATTTATTTGTTGCTTTAAGACTAAATATTCAGTACTTTTATATAAGTACTTAATTAGAGAAAGATATCACTATTTCTATTTTCTCAGCATTAGTGCTTAAACAATGGGGGGCGAGGTAATACTAGTTGCTATTGATGCCAGTAAAGAAATTAGCAGCGATTATGCACTGGAATGGGCCGTTCAAAATGTGACAAAGGCCGAGGACATTTTAATACTACTTGCTGTTCTTCCTTCGTTTGGACGTCCAACGCCAAATTTAAATCGAAGGCGTCAATCTCTAGCATCCTATTTCCTTTGTTGTAGGTTTTGAGTTTGACCATCTTATAACCGTTCATTTACGTCTTCTTTTTTAGCTTCTGGTCGTGTAATGTGTACTGTAATGTTCATTGCTATCGTGTTTCCTTCTTGATGATAGGCAGTACGAGGCACAAGGAATTAAGCTCTTTTGATCATGTTGATCAACGTAAAAGGGACACCTTCCGCCAAATAAACTATGAATATGTCCAGAAGATGCAGCAGCTATGGTTAGCTAACGATCTGATGCAGGTATATCTGTTTAAAACTTCTAGTTCTTACTTCTTCACCACTTAGCTTAAAAGCAAGATAGGTTCTTTCAATTTCTAAATGTTGCGTCATCCTAGGTGCATTACGAAGTGAAAGTTATTCTTGATGCTCACCTGGGTTCAGTTGCCACAAAAGCCAAAGAACTTAAAGCCTCATGGGTGATACTTGATAGGTACTCTGTCACTTGCTTTTATCTTATTATCATTTGCAGAATAGTTATAGATATGAACGAGTTGATCAGTTTTGGCTTGCCCAAAAAGAAGAATTAGTACTCGAAGGCATTAATTTGACTAAATTAATAACACATGATTAGAACTAACACTTTTATAAAATTACAGACTCTTGAAGAAGGAAGCTGATCACTGCATTAAACAACTCAACTGCAATGTTGTACTCATAGATCATGCTATTCCCAGAATCCTTAAAGCAGTAAATTCTTTGGCAGGAGAAAACTTAAATGAGACTAGGAGCCAAAGTAAACCTATAGAAAGAGACATGCTTGATGTGAATCCTAATATCTTGGATTACAGAAGTGCAACAACTCCAAGCAGTTCTGATATCAGAAGTTCCAATTTTGGAACTTATTCTTTCTCACTGCCCAGCACAGATAAAGAATATCAGCACAAAACCAACCCTTCCACTATCAATAATTCTGATGCTTTTCTTCATCTAAACTCCGAATATTTCGACGAAGATTTTGAATATCTGGAAACATTCAACCCTTCACCTTCAGATATCAAATCCATACGTTTAAATAAGATCTCGAGCTGCAATATTGATGAGTTGAATCACAAATCAGTCACTAACCCCCTTCAGGGAGAAGCAGAAAACTCCAGTGAGATTTTAAGTATTAAAAGCTGTAAGTGATTCCATTCCATGATGTTATCTTGTCACAAAATTAGCAAACATAGCAATATATTAAATGTATAATAATTTGTTTGGTATTCATGAATCATGAGGCAGCTGAGAGAAAGCATCATTTTGAAAGAACAGACAAAGGGCCGACTGTAGCTAGAACATTAACAGATTCATCTTGCATGTGGCGGGGACCAGATAGCACAGTTCAGCCAAAAATACCAATAACTAGAAGAAACTCCATGACCACTTCTAATAAACATGAATCAGGACCTTCCCTTTCTTCAGCAACAGCTGACAGAAACTCAATCATTAGAAAGGCCATGTCCCTTTCCATCACAAGTCCTCCAAACTCTCCTGCTCTTTGCTCCATTTGCAAGCACAAGGCACCTATTTTCAGAAATGCGCCGAGGAAGTTTACCTACAGAGAGATAGAAAAGGCTACTGATGGATTCTCAAACACCAACTTCATGGCAGAGGGTAGATATGGTTGCGTATACAGAGGGGAATTGCCTGATGGACAGGTCATCGCAGTGAGGAAGTATAAGAAACTGAAGGCAGTTGCAGCATCAGAATTCTGTTTGGAAGTTGAAACACTTAGCTGTTTGCAGCACAGGAATCTGCTTATGTTGGTGGGATACTGCATTGACACACAATGGCTTCTAATATACGAATTTGCTTGCAATGGTTCCTTAGACAAGCACCTGTACGGTAAGATTGAACTAGATGTTAAAGATGATAGCACAATCTACAGTTATGAACATCCGCAAATTTTACATTCCACTTCTTGAAAACCACAACTGTAATGTGTAGGAACAGAAACAAAGCAGGTGATGGCTTGGCATGATAGGATGAAAGTTGCCGTAGGCGCTGCAAGAGGCTTGAGATACCTCCATGAAGATTGCCGAGCGGGTTGCATTGTACACAGAAACTTGAGACCTAGCAACATTCTCCTCACTCATGACTTTGAGCCCATGGTCAGTATAGATCAGAGAATTTATTCATTTTTATGTTTCCATTTTAGAATTTGGATAATCTCAAATCTCAATGTTAAGCAGCTGAAACTAGCATGAGTATTATTCAGTGGAGAATATATGATCCTAACAATTACATTTCATTTCATAAAGATTGGAGATTTTGGTCTTGCAAGATGGCAACTTAATGCGCTCTTAGCTGAGGATACACATGTGATTGGTACATTAGGGTATGAGCAACCTGTAAATCCATCTAATGACAATTAAGATTTTTAGTCTATGTATGTCTTTGCAGCAATAATGTTATTATTATAATAAATTTATGTATTATATTTATGCAGTTACTTAGCTCCTGAATACGTACAAACCGGCCAGGTCTCAGAGAAAGCTGATGTCTACGCATTTGGAGTTATTTTATTGGAGCTTTTAAGTGGCTTTAGAGCCACTGAGTTCTTAAAAAAAACAGGCAAACAGTCTCTATCCGAATGGGTGAGTTTCTTGTTCTAATGAAAAAAAGAGACAAAGGGTTAGACAAGGGTATTTACAATTTAACTCAGAATACAGGTCACAGATTAGAATAATGTTAGCTTGGCCTTGAATGTTGCAGGGTAGTACAATGCTTGAGAAGAAAAAAACAAACGAGCTAATAGATTCTAGATTGAGTAATAACTACATGGAAAGAGAAGTAAAGTGCATGATGCATGCTGCTTATGTATGTATTTCACCTCATCCAGAACAGCGACCAAGGATGTCCCAGGTTCTATATCCTTCACCAAAATTTATTATATACTTTTTGACTGATTATATTTTGAAAATTTTCCTAATTGATCTTTGTAATTTTTCGCCCACAACTTCTTATCAGGGTTTATTTGATGAACAGGTATTGAAAATACTAGAAGGAGATTTACCCCTTGACGGAGCTTCCATTTGTCAAAGCTCAAAAATATTTAACAATGGATCAACTGGATCAATCAAACGTACAAAGGATCATATGAAGCATAGTCAATATAATAAGACAAATTTGCATGTAAACAGTAACTTATATAGCGCTTCTAATCCACCAAGATGTTCTAGTCAAATTGACGAGAATGGCATCACTTGGGAATCTGAATCTGTTACTAGTCTAGATTATGAAAGTTACTTAAGAGGGTCCCTAGCCAAATTTGTTCAAAACTTTAATTAACTTCATCGGGCAGTAAAATATTCTTGTGTACGCAAGCATTGTTCCTATGTGTAGTTAAATATTACATTCCTAACAGAATGAAAGTAAAACAGAATGGAACAGAGAAAAAACATCTCATTATGAATGAATGAATGTGGTATATATACCACTCACAGAGACTAAACTGATATAACAGAAAAAGTAAAGAATAATTAACTACTAACTTTTTTAACTAACTAACTGATAACTAATTATTCTAACTCACTTATAATTTACATATTGTGTAACACTCTCCCTCAAAGTGAGAAGTATATGTCTAATATTCCCAACTTGGACATAAGGTGATTGAGTTGCTGTCATAGACTTTGTTAGCAAATCTATAAGTTGATGCTGAGATTTAACATGCACCAGTTTTATTAAAGCAACATTTACTTTTTCTCTAATAAAGTAACAATCAATCTCCACATGTTTTGACCTTTCATGAAATGCTGAATTGGTGGTAAGATGAGTGGCAGCTTGATTATCACAATAAACCATAGCTGCATCCATTTGTATTTCGAAATCTTTCAACAAAGCTGTAAGCCTAGTGATTTCACTGGAAACACTGCCAAAGCTCTGGATTCGGCTTCAACAGAAGACCTTGATATTATATGTTGCTTCTGCGATTTCCAAGCAACTAAATAATCTCTCAAAAAAACACAAAACTAGTGGTAGACCTCCTTATGTCAGGACAACTACCCCAGTCAGTATCTGCAAAGGCCCTGATACTAAGTGATTTAGCTTTGGAAAACAGCAGACCTTGGCCAGGAGAATTCTTCAAATATCTTAGGAGATGATGCAAGGCTTGTAAGTGAGGAGTTCTTGGAGAACTCATATACTAGCTCAGTTTATTTACTGCATAGCAAATGTCTTGTTTGGATATTGTTAAGTACATCAACCTCCCAATGAGTCTTCTATACATAGAAGCATCTTCAATCAGATCACCGTCTGAATTACTGAGTTTCAAGTTTGGTTCCATTAGTAAACTTACTGGCTTACAATCCAAGTAACCAGTATCTTCAAGTAAAGAAACTATATACTTCTTTTGAGAAAGGTAAATACCCTTCGCAGATTGTGCAATTTGTACTCCAAGGAAGTACTTCAAATCTCCTAGCACCTTGAACTTGAATAAGCTTTGGAGTAAACATTGGACGTGTCGAATGATGAAGAATCGAAGCAATCGAAGGAATCAAATCGAAGAATTGAAGAATGAAGAATCAAATCGAAGAATTGAAGAATGAAGAATCAAAAGAATTGAATTGAAGAAAAAGAGGAACAAAATGAAGAATCAAAGGAAGCGGAAACTAAATTTTTGATACCATATTACATTCCTAACAAAATAAAAATAAAATAGAATGGAACAGAGAAAAATCATCTCATTATGAATGAATGAATGAATGTGGTATATATACCACTCACAGAGATTGAACTGATATAACAGAAAAGGTAAAGAATAACTAACTACTAACTATTCTAACTAACTAACTGATAACTAATTATTCTAACTAACTTATAATTTACATATTGTGCAATATTAAATTCTTCTTTGAATTATTGTTATTTTTTAGCTACTAAAAGAGGCCACGTCTTTTAAATTTCTATCTCCCAGTAATAGTTGGATGGATGTTGCAAGTTAACTGTCATTATGATGAGCCATTATCGTATGTCTATAAAAGGAAAGGAAAGAACAAAATGAATGGACAACAAAATGGACGGCAAAATGAAGATTCATCCATAAAAGGAATGGACGGCAGAATAAAGATTCAGCCATAATGGGGAAGGAGAAATTGGGAGTTGTTTCTAATAAATTGCACTCTAATAAGTTGTACTTAGGAAGTTGTAGTTCAATAATTATAGTTTGAAGTTTCTATGCTAGAAGGACATAAAGTCTAAAAGGTCTTGCTTGTACTATAAAAGCAAGACCTCAACCTTTGTATGGGTAAGGAAAATCTGGGTAATTTTAGGGAGGCTTAAGCCAAGGGTAGAGAGGCTATGTATCGCATCTCTGATTGTTCTTCATTTTCTCTATTTTTCCATAGTCCCTTTTCATTTTCAATTTTTCATATCTGTAATCATGGCTCTGCTCCTTGAAGTTCCTATTTAATTCCTTTAATAAAACCAGTACCTATCAATTGGTATCAAAGCTCCTGATCCAGGGAGCGTCTAGATGGTATCTACACGCATGGAGAATAGATTGGAAGCGATGCAATGGTGGATGGAGGGAATTCAGGACTTTATTCAAGAATCCATTGAACAACGATTATGATGAGGACGATGACAGAGCAGATCGCTGAAGCAGTACGAAATGGGCGCGAGGGCCCAGAAAGAGGGAGAAGTACTCATGGTGGAGGAACTAGCAGAGAGGGCAAAAGGGAAGACCGTGTGAGGCAGCTGGAGGTGCTATACTTCATCGGAGATGATCCTTATGGATGGATCTATTGGGTGGAACGCTACTTTGAGGTCAACCAGATCCAAGAGGAGGAGAAAGTGGTGACTGCGCCGGCATTCTACTGGGTACTATTGGGGAGGTTTCAGATAGCCTCGTTAGAAAAGGTGGAGGATCAGTGGTTGAGTCGGGAAGTACCTAGCTGGTGTGGCTGCTAAGAAGCACCCCCTAAAGTGGCGAAAAGAGCAAATAAACAGCCTGAGATGGTCTCTGGATCTCCATCACAGTGGCGGTCCAAGTATGCGATGGAGGAGCTAAGTGAAGTAGATCACACCAAGAAAGAATGGGGGTCGCTGCATCGCATCGAGGAACAGTCAAGGCGTTGCACGCTTGAGGAGGATCTGTAAGGCCAAAGGACCATCATGAAAGGGGTGACAGGAAGAAGAAGGGCATAACTAGAATTATATCAGTTAGGGTTTTCTTCTAACCTAGTGGACTAGGCCCAATTAATAGAGGAAAGGAATTGGGCTCTTAAGAAAAGAATGTAGGAATCACATTTACAGAAACAAAATGAGTTTCATTCAAAAATGACCCAAGCCATCAAAACCACTTCATTAGATCTTAGGCCACAACCCAATTTGCAAACCCAAGTTGAGAGAAGGGGTTCAGCAACACCAACAACTTTCTTAGAACCAAAAGTCAATGGCACAGGAAGCTGGCCAGTGGAGTTTACTAGAAGTAGCTGGAGAGTAGGTGGTTTCTAGCAAACTGCAAATGCTGAATCACAAAAGAAGCGACGTATAGGGTGGTGTTTCAAACTAATCCAGCTGCTGCTAGTGAATTCGAAAGGGAGAAACGATGAAAAACAAAAAAAAAACTAGAAGAAAAGGGAGAAATGATGAAGGAAGAACCATTGCAGCTATTAATTAACAGAAGGTTGATGAAAGTGCAGGACATTAAGATAATCCATAACTTTTTCTTATTTGATTCAGGAGGGATTGATATGATGTTGGGGTTGGACTGGTTGAGTGGGGAAGCATTTTGACTCAGTATAAACTCTATTAATATTGATAAACTCTATGAGAATACTTGGGAAGACTTTGATGCGATCCCACAAGCATTTCTATAATTTCACCATGGAGACAAGGTGAAACTTATTGGGGCAGATATTGATGAGCCATTAACGCATGTCTATAAAAGAAAAGAAAAAAATAAAAGGAATGGATGGTAGAATGAAGATTAAGTCATAAAAGTAATGGACGATAGAATGAAGATTCAACCATAATGGAGAAGGAGAAATTAAGAGTTGTTTATAATAAATTACATTCTAATAAGTTGTGCTTAAAAAGTTATAGTTCAATAATTGTAGTTTGGAGTTTCTATACTAAAAGGACATGAAGTCTAAAAGGTCTAGCTTGTACTATAAAAGTAAGACTACCTTTGTATGAGTGAAAAAAAATTAAGTAATATTAGGGAGGCTTAAGCTAATGACAGAAGTCGTGTATCATATCTCTTATTGTTTTTCATTTTCTCTATTTTTTCATAATCCCCCTTCATTTTCAATTTTTCAAACCCTAATCAAAACTCTCTTCCTTGAAGTTCTTATTTAATTCTTTTAATAAAATCAATAACCTATCACATTCTCAGAAATGACATATTCAACTTACACCACAAATTCATGAATTACTGGTTTTTATCTTGTCTTATCGATTTTAAAAAAAGAATTATCAAATAGCTGGAAGCGAACTATGATTAAGTTTAAATGATAAATTCAGTATCATACATGACATTGACGAGGATAGCAAGGATTGCTTTTTGTTGGAGTTAGAGATTCGTTTGGATCTCATTTTTTTAGTAAATTTGGCGGACAACACATAAGTTGATATGGCGGAAGTCTTGATGACAAAGAAGTACCTATGCCTATGATAAGCATGGAAGTTTTCGTTCTTTACTTCAAACTTCTTTGTCTCTTGCTGCCGAAAAGATAAAACATCTCAGATTCTTTTCTGTTCTGTATGGGCTATGTACTTTCTGCACAACCATACGTCAGTTTCTTATCGCCACCGTGTCCTATATTGGTCTAACATAATAATCTAACCAGTAAATTACACTTATTCCCTTTAAGTTTGACGATATTATACTCAATTTTATTTTTTTAAAAATAATACTCATTTCTATTAATTGATCAAGTTACATAATTATGTAAATATTACTTAGTTAAAATTTATAAGATTTTTAACATTTATAATTATTTATAAAAAAATATTTTTTTAAAAATATTATTATGTATAAATATTATCAATTAAAATTTAATAATATTTTTTATCAATTAAAATTTGATAATATTACTAATTAAAAAATATTTTTTTTTCAAAAAATCCTTACACACTCACACAGAGAAAATTGTAAAAGTTTTTTTTATAAAAAATATTATTATATATAAATATTACTAATTAAAATGTAAAATTTTCGATATCTACGATTATTTTTAGTTTACATAATTTTTCATAAATAAGCTGTGAATGCTGAAAATTCTATAAATTTTAACTGATAATATTTACATAATTATGTAAATTGATCAATTAATTGAGGGATGAGTGTTATTTTTGAAAAAGAATGGGACTGATATTTTTTTAAAAAAAATTATTTTTTTATAAATAACTGTGAATGATGAAAACTCTATAAATTTTAACTGATAATATTTACACAATTATGCAACTTGATCAATTAATGGAGGTGAGTGTCATTTTTAGAAAAAAAATGGGATTAAGTGTAATATCGTTAAACCTGGAAGGAGATAAGTGTAATTTACTCTAATCTAATTTTTTCACATTAATTTTTTATATTATTTTTTATATTAATTAATAAAGTATAAATTTATAATTAATTATATATATAAGTTAATTAATAAATATTTTATTAATTAATTAATACACATAATTCTTGTTAATTAAATAATATACGTAATTAACTATGAATTTATATTTTATTAACTAATATCAAAAGTGATGTTAAAAAAAGTGATGAGATGATTATTTTTACTAACATAAACATTTATTTTTTCAGTTTAATACTGCATTACTGTAAAAGCCATTATTATTATTATTATTAATCTACAAAATTGAAGAAGAAAAGAAGAGTGGACTGGTCAGTTGTCCTGCTTCCACTTTGCACTTTATGTACAAACATAAAAACTCATGTACATTGTGAGATGAGAGTACAATCAAATAAATTGTACAATCCAATTATATATCTACTCCAAAATTCTAGGATGATATTCAGATTTCTTTATTTTTGTAATTCTTCCTGTGTGTGAATATAATTACGTATCTCATTAAAATTATAAATGAACAATTTATAGATTAATTTTGTATTAAAAATGTAATAATAATCTTAAATTGTTCATCTCTAACTTTCAAGATACGAAACTTTCCCTTAAAAGCATGATTATGACCTTAATTATCTAGTTACTTAGTTGTTAAATAAAATATAATATAATATAATATAATATATGAAGTAGGATCAATTTATACTAATGTAAATTTTTTTTTTTTTTACATTTATTTTTAATAGTTAGTTTCACTTTTATCTAATGATTATTTTTAATGAAATAATATTAACTATTAGATGAAAGTGAAACTAACTGATTGAAAAATAGGTGTAAGAAAAAAAAAAACTTCTTTGATGTAAGTTGATCTTTTTTATATATATATATATATATATATAGAGAGAGAGAGAGAGAGAGAGAGAGAGAGAGAGAGAGAAGGTTGTCCAGCTGCGTGTTGAGTGAAAGAAAATTTGGTTGAAAATCTCTAGCTAGGAAATGGGAGTGCGATGTCTGTTGTCTCTGCTTTCGGGGCTCGCTTAGAATTACAATGTAATGCCAATTGCAATAAAATTCTTTCTAAGAGAGAATAATTAAGTGTGGTATATTTCAGAATAATACTTTCAAGAAAATTAAGGGAGAAAAAAAAAAGCAGCAATGGCTTCAAATTGTAATTACTATAACATGCTTTTAGATCGAAGATTTAGATGACTGCAAGAACATTTTGTTTGTTTTATTCATGATTGCAACAATAGTTCAAAAGCCAAATACCATTATGCTCAACTGTAAATCCATTGAGCTTAATTCACTGTGATTATGGTGCACAAGCTTTCTATTTTTTGGATCCCTTTAAGAGAGGAAAAGTACAGGTTGCCAGTACAGTACTTCCATATGAACATTTTATTTTTTGATCCTTCTGAACCATCAGTTCGCCAGAAATCTTAACTAGGTCTAGGAGCTTTCCAAGATCTGCCACTGAGAGAGAACCATGAAGGAAGTACTAGAATATACGGCTATGCTACACCTGTTTGTACACTCGCAGTAGTATGATGAAAATAGTATATGATATAAAATGTACATCTTCATCTTGTAATTACCAATGACGCTATACTTTCAGATCTGATGACACATACATATATAACCACCACCAGATTATCCTTTGTCATACTTGAGTCAATTTCGAGGATTTAGAGGTTGATGTTGTTGATGTGCTCTCGTTGGCCTGCTTTGCCTTCTGCACCCAACCAAAAACAAAACTATTTTCAATTTGATAAACACAAAGGTAGCACGTTAAGAACTAATAGGCATATATATGCACATTAAGTCGTAAATAAACTCTATCTTAGAGCTACAAATTGAGTTGAGTTTAGGAGTCACTAAGCATATATATTATATACCCTCTCATCAATGGTGTTCTTATAGATGTTGTGCAACTCCTCAAAGACAACCTCAATGGTTGGCCGTCCTTTGCTTGATTTGGAAACACACAGGACTGCAATCTGTAAGATGGCTTCAAAGTCTGCCTTATTAACGTCTCCTTTTAGCCGTGGATCTTCAAAATCCGACAGTGGACGCTTTCCCATACTCACATCTCTTGCCTACAAAAAGTGATTTCAAAATGATTGCACATGAATTGAATGCAAGTAATTGTAATGTATGCATGATTTGTTTCCCTTTTACTGATTGCCATGGAAATACCTTCCTAGTAAGCTGATCTCTGGCATCGAGATCCAATTCTATGACTTTCTGCCCTGACAGAATTTGTAAAGCAACAATACCAAAACTGTATATATCACTGGCACTGGTTAGCTTGGCATTACTTATGTACTCTGGATCCATGTAGCCTATGGTTCCTCTAACATCAGTAAAAACCTTGCTCTCTTCCATCCCCAACATCTTTGCCAGTCCAAAATCCGACAGTTTGGCTTGGAAATTCTCAGTCAAAAGGATGTTTGTAAGCTACAAATTAAAATCAATAGGTAGCATTACCATAATGCTAAATAAGAACCTTTTTTTAATAAATATTAATATATATATATATATATATTCCAAGTGCATAATAGCAGCTAGAGTCCATATTAGTATGTCATGTACCTTTATATCTCTATGTACAACGCAGCCCTCTATGTGATGGTGGAGATACTTGAGTGCAAATGAGCAGTCCCTCAAAATTTTCACTCGTGTTTCCCATGTTAAATGGATGTCTCTTCCTGAAATAAAGACACACACATCCATCACCATGCATGCATAAAAACATTTGATTAGGCATTCTATACCTAAAAGGCCGTTGCTCAGAAAGTCATGATTTTCAATGGACACAGATGAAGAGCAGAGGACATTACTCAAGAGGTGTTGAGCTAGATTTCCGTTTGCACAAAATTCATAGACTAAATATCTGTCCTTATCTTCGATGCAACAGCCAAAGAGGCAAACCAGGTTTGGATGGCGAAGCCTTGAAAGGCCTTCAACTTCCCGAGTGAAAGAATCAGAGGTGATGGTGTTAGATAAATGCTTGATGGCCACAACTTGACCGCTGGGAAGAACGCCTTTGTAAACATGGCCTGCACTCCCACGTCCAAGGCACCTTTTGCCATGATTTATGGCTTTCTCTATTTCAGCTCTGGAGAACCGGTAGAGTCCAGACCAGGTACTGATCTCTTTCAACTTAACTGCCTTACTAGGAGTAGGAGGCTTCTTCTTGGACACATGTTTTACCAGGATAATGATCAGCGTGATTGCAATGATAGCTAATAGCACGCTGACCAGGAGTTTTGCCCAAGAACCTTTCACGCCAAAACACATTGCGGTCAATGTCAGTTTAATTGTTTAACTAGATTAGAGTAAATAAAACACGTTGCCAAGTCAGAAGCTTTTCACTTACCTTGCAAGAAGCCGGATCCGGATTGATCTGAAGAGAAAACGAAACAAAAACCATCACTCACCAAAAATAAATTTAAAAAAAAAAAATCACGAACCATCATAAAAGCATATCACAACTCATAAGTATTACTAGTTACTACGTACTCATCAGTTAATTCTTGGTTAAGCACTCCATTTAATATTGTGAGACATAGTTAAGAATGCACCAATTTATTAAATGGAGTGTTTAAGAAATGATGTGGTATGGATTGGGCGAATTTCTCTATAGTTCACACAAACATGCATGCATGAAGAAAGCAAGCTATAGCAAATGCTTGGAATAGAGAGGGGAGGTGGCTCTTACCATTTTTGTTTAAAGTAGGTAAGCACCTTAAGAATTTATCAGTGACTGATGGGTCATCCAGTTTCCCAGCTGCAACAGAAATAACAGCAGCTATCCCGCATTTGGCTCTCTCAGTATTACCATTCCCAACTGTTTGATTATATAAACTATCTCTCACACTCAAAATTGCACTGGTGCAATTTGCACAAGACTGATCAAATGGATGATCAAAGTGCTCGCATTTGTCCAAGGCATCTTGGTATTCCTGCAGGCCCTGAACAGCCTGAAAAGAGAAGCCGGAGCATATGGAGCTACCATAGTACAAGTTATCAAAGCCACATGAATGGGGTGACATCCCTTGTTGCGGTTGAAAGAATTTGCTACAGGTCTGCCATTGATCTTGGGACATGAAGAGAGGAGCCGATGGCTGTGAGTTACGGGCTTGCAAGGCCAAGGCTTGGGATAAAACGGTGAGAGCATTACGGCAGCACAGAGTGGTTGGGAAGCCATCTCCACCACCCCAGTTGCTTATGTCCTCTTTGACACTGCTGCACTCACCAAATGGTACATATGGGTATGTGCTGAAATTCAACGCACATATACCTGCACCAATGGGGAAACACCAGCTGTCATTTCTTCCAACCACCTAAAATGATTAACATCAATATCAGAGAAAATAACATGGCATGAATAAAGGAACGGAGTTTGACCTTGTGGATCATTTGGTGCAGGTGCAGGTGCAGGTGCAGGTGAAACGAGTGGGGAAGAGTATATGAATATTGTAATTATGAAGAAGGTTAAGAAAGGGTTATTTATTTTCATATCCAATCCCAAGAATCTCTTTGTACCCTCAAGAGAAATTAGCCCGTTGGGAAGCTGAGCAATGCAAGAAGTGAAAAGCAGAGCAACCAAAAATTTTCTGTGAGAGGAATGGAATTGATTAGATATAGAGTCATGTTTCCTTGTGAACGTCGATTGGGCTATGGAATGGAATATCGATATTCTCGCTTGCTTCACGCTCCTGAAATTACAGCTTGCACACTACAAGTCTACAACCTTGCAATCACCGTATAAACCTTTCACACATATTGTTTATTAACATTAACAGAGAAGAGTTTTTCTATTTCCTTCAAAACCAAAAAGCATTTCTAAAAAATATCTTTTAAAGTGAGATTATCTCTAAATTAAATAAATAAAAATAAATTTAATATTAAATTTTAATAAGTTAAAATTATAATATATTTTAAATTAAATTAAAATAAATATACTATTATTTATTTATTTTAAAATAATTTTATTTTAAAAGAGTCTTATCTATCTTTATAAAATATTCTCTTAATAATCTTCTTAATAAGTAATAAAAGATATTAAATAAAAATTTAAATATAGTCAATATCTTAAAACATAAAAATATTTAATATTTTTTAATAATTAAGAGAATTAATAAAATGATTATTTAAAAATTTAAATTATTCTAATAACAATGTTATTCTAATTATGAATTAGTAAGATGATAAAGTTAAAAAAAGTTATAATTATTCTAACAATGCTATTCTTAAATATTCATTTCACCATCCATATATATGAGTTAATAATTAATGATTAAAAATGCCCACTAAGAGAAAAAAATTTTCATTTCAGTCATCTATATCTATATCTATATATATAATATTAATGAATTGAATTTAATATATAATTAAATATAATGAATAATTATTATTTAAGTAATTAATATGTACATGCAAATAAACTTGAAAACAATCAATATTATTGACGATTCTTTATATAATAGTAAAATTGACTTGAATTTAATAGATATATTAATTGACTTGATATGCCATGACAATTAGCATGGATACTTTTTTTTAGAGTAAACTCTCGGTATTCGAAAGTCATATTAGATTTAATTAATTTGAAATCAAATCAGATTGGATTATAAAGATATAAATTTTTTAATGTTGAACTTTTTTTCTAATCATTCAAGATTTGATATTTTACTTAAAAAAATATGATTTACTATTAAAAAAGTCAATGGTATACCTTTATTACTGACACAAGACTACGTGAGAAAAGTGCACAGCCCCCATCTTTTATGTATAAAGGATAGAACTGGCTAGGTTACTTTCAAATCCATCATTGCTTTTATGTTGAGATAATGATTTAAATTTTGTAACTGCATTAACATAGTATAGATTCCAGCTAGGAAAAAAAATGAGAATGGCTTTAGATTTAAATACTCATGCCATTGTATGGAGTTAAAAAATTTGAAAGTCATCGAATGGTATGATGCTTTTTTTTGGCATGAAAACTGAATTGCAGGGGGGATGGGAACACAGAAGGGGGAGGGGGCGAGAAGAGAAAGGGTGATCAGGGAGAATGTTGATACCAAGTACATGCACTAACCCAACATCATTACTTCTTAAACAAGAACACAAAAGTAGGAGAAAAAATGTACACAACAGTGATCCTATCAAATGGTGGTCATCTCTGTTCAACTGGAAAACAGATTATAGCTATTAAACAATTTGTCTATTATGTCATCGTTTGTCTAAATCAGTCAGTACTCCTTCCTACTCACTTTTTTGAGCCATGGTTAGTTCCTACTTGTGTCATCCTTCTCACCAAGGAAGGAAATATTCTTTGCATCATCCTTCTTATCATACAATCATTACTTGCTAAGATCAATAGCAAAAGAGAAGTGAGGATGGAGTTGAACTTCGAAACAAGTCATCATCCTAAAAAGTGATCACAGCTTAAAAAGTGATCCCATATCAATTAGAAGTTATCTTCAAGCAACTTTGAAATCAAACCGATATCAACCTTTTGCTCCTGTTGGAAAAGGAAAGGAGTGGAATATAAGTCAAATGTATGAATTCAAATGTATCATTCATTCATGCAAAAAGTTCAAACTAGTCAAGTCTCAATTGCAATTTAAATTGATTAGAGGGATCCTTAATGAGTTCCTTGCGTGAAATGCACAGGCCTAGACAATAACATATTCAAAAGAGAAGTTAAGGATATAAACTAAATTTAATACCCCGATAATTATATATTCCAAATACAATACATTAATAACTGCTTTTGAAAAGTCAAAAGTTACTTATATGAAGATAACAGAAGCTCAGAAGCTCCAATTCACGCGGATGATATAAAATTGAAAGAAGCAAGTTTCTTAAAATAACCAGGTTGGAAGGATCCTTCGAACCTTGGTTGATGTAGACTGGACCTTTTATCTTCTTTTACCTATACGTATGTTATCTTCCCAGTTTTTTTCATCATCTCATGAGAAAGATAAATAATAACTACCTGTAATAATGAGACAATTCCTTTCAGTTTCAGGTAAACTCCATATGTAGATTCTGTTGGGAAATGTCAGCACCATTTCTTTCATCTATGAACTCAAAATAGGCACTAAATGGAAATATAAAATAAGTGTAATAATACAAAAAAAATTTAGCATAAAAAACTTTCTCAATGTGAATAAGGAAAAAATTACGGGACTCGTAGGTCACTTAAACTTCCACTATAAAAATAATGAGAATACAAAAATATAATAATACTATATCTTTAATATGTGGATAGAACTCTCACAAATTGACTCTCTATTTTTCTCTATTCAAAAACTCTTGTATTGCTTCTGTTTCTGCTTTCTGTGTCTTTCGGATTAAGCATTTGGTCTCTATTTATATAGACTTCTTCCGTCTATCAGCACCGAAATCGCTCTGCAATTGTTTGACAAAAGCATGCCTACTTTCTTGACTTTAATCCACCGAACTTCACCTGCAATTGTTGACAAAACGATTGCATGCAATTGTTAAAAAAACTAATTGCCTTAACAATTGCAATCACCGAATATGCACATGGCTGGACCCCACAATTCTCCCCTTCCAGCCATTGGAGAAATATCCTTGGATCAGTTCGGGGTTGATGCTAAGCCTGCAGCTTCTTGACAAAATTCTGATTTCTCTTTTGGTAGAGCTTTTGTCATCATATCTGCCCCGTTGTCATTGGTGTGGATTTTCTCAACTTGCAGCAATTTACTTTCCAACACATCACTTATCCAGTGATACCTTACATCGATGTGTTTCGATTTTGAATGAAATGTCGAGTTTTTGTTGAGATAAATTGCGCTCTGAATGTCGCAATAGAGAACATAACTTTCTTGATTCTAGCCTAACTCTTGCAGGAACTTCTTCATCCACAAGACCTCCTTACAACCTTCAGTGATTGCGATGTATTATGCTTCTGTAGTGTTCAAAGTAATGCACTTTTGTAGTCGTGATTGCCATGAGACAGCTCCCCTTGCAAAAGTAATCAAATACCCAGATGTAGACTTTCTTGAATCTACATCCCCTGCCATATCTACATCTGCATACCCAATGAGCATTAGATTTCCATTGCCAAAACACAAACACCTTTTGGCAGTTCCTTTCAAATAGCTTAGCATCCATTTCACAGCATTCGAATGATCCTTTCCTGGATTCGATAGGAATCTACTTACAACTCCTACTGCATAAGCAATGTCTGGTCTTGTATAGACCATTGTATACATAAGGCTACCCACTGCAGAAGAAAAGGGCACCTTGTTCATTTCTTCTTTTTCTTCCTCATTCCCTGGACATTAGGTCTTGTTCAGTTTAAGATGACCAGGTAATGAAACATGCACAGGTTTGACATTATGCATGTTGAACCTTTCAAGAACTTTCTTGATATAGTCTTCTTGTGACATCTACAACATCATTCTAGAATGATCTCTAGTGATCTTTATTCTAAGAATCTTCTTTGTTACACTTAGATCTTTCATGGCAAATGTTTTGCTTAATGCCTTCTTGAGAGCAACTATCTTTGTCTTATCTTTCTCAACAATCAGTATATCATCAACATACAACAGAAGTATGATGGATTCACCATTCTCATAGTTCTTCACATATACTGTGAATACCCAATTTTATCCAGGGCATTTTGTAAAAAGAAAAAGAAAAAATACTCATTTTCACTTAGTGGCTCACTATCCAACCCATTTGCCCATTAATCCATAAACCAATTCATTAACCCATAACCCATGATCCAATTCGTTAACCCATAACCTATATATCAGCACTTATCCTAAACAAACCCCATCAGTTATCCTAACCCTTAAGTACTTATCCTAAAACAAACCCCATCGTTATCCTAACCCTTAAGTACTTATCCTAAACCAACCCCCAACACTCACCTTAAATAAAACAAACCTATCCTAAATCAATTACAACTTATCATCCTAAACAAATTCCAATTACACTTCAACTCAAACATTTCAGTCTAATCCCCTCCTATAAAGACACATAACCTACACACAGAAAAGACTCAGAACCTAACCTGACTAATTTTTCAGCCTTGAAATACACCTCTGCCAAAGTTTTTCACAATCATCTTCTTCAACTTTTACCATCCACCATCTCTACCAAGCAAAAATCCTCATTCACGATTAAACCACCTTAAGCCACCTTCTCCACCGTGAACCTTTCACCCATGTAGCACCATCATCTTCCAACCCCAAACACCATCACCAAACGCCACGGCCTTCACCCCCAAACACCAACACATCATTACAACTTCACCTCCATAATCACCATTCACATACCAACACCAACCAAGACCCTCACCAAGCAACCCGAACGCAAGCCACCCTCACCATTCACCTCCCACCACAGTGGAAGCCCATAATCAGCCACTAAACTCACCATCAAACGGCCAGCGTAGCAGGGCCACCACAAACCGAGCAGCAGTGACCTGGACCTATTGCCATTATCGAGCAACTCAGCCACCGATCCCAACACCGGTCGCACCGTTCTGTTGAGCTCGTCCTCAACCACTTGAGCTGCACCGCCCACGACCCGCATCGGAACCACCGCAATCCGTGCACCGCTCAACTCCGCGATCACCACCACACCAACTGCGTCGTCGTCTACCTTCAACCCGAACCGGAGCTCTATAGCCACCATCGAACGCGCAGAACCGCGCGACTTCGCTCCACCCGCTGGAACAAACCAGATCCCCCCCTCGCTGCCGCCCCTCTGGTCTTGAACTCTCCTGTAACATTTCAAAAAAAAAAGAGGAAGAAAAGTATCCCTTTTCGTAAGCTTTGATCTGATCCTGTTTGATTTCTAAATTCTGCCAGTTTTTTTTTTGGGGGGGGAGAACAATCTTGAAAGGTTGGGCTGAAAGATATTGGGCTAAGAAAAAAAAATTATTTAGAAAGGTAAAGAAGAAAAATAAAAAATATGAAAAAAATGATAAAACTACAAAGTAAAAAATATAAAATAATTAAAATTTTTAAAAAGAACAAAATAGGATAACCGAGATGTGATGACTTGTTGATCTTATAATTATTTTTTATGATCATCAGAGTTGTGACAACTTGATGATTTAACAGGTGACGTCTCTAGCGTGACTCGAGCTTCACCTATTCAATCCTTAATTTGATTAACAGAGTCGCGACGACTTGTTAATTTAAATTTTTTAAAATAATTAAATTGTTTCTTTTAAAAAAATAAAAAAATAAAATCAACTAATTCTTTTTTTTTAAAGATAATTTTAAATAAAAATTTTGTAACAAATTTGATAATTAGTGAGTGACGCCTCTAGCGTGATGTGAGTTTCACCTATTCAACATTAATTTGATTAACAGAGTTGCGACGACCTGTTAATTCAAATTTTTATAAAATAAAATTTTAATTAAAATCAACCAACCCACAATATTTTCTAAAGAACTACGTGACTTTGAGTTCCTCATTGCATCAGGGGATACGTAGGAGCGGGACTCCAATTCCATCAAGCCAAAAATTAAATTTTCATAATTGATTTGTTTATTTATTTTTTTTACAAAAAAAAGGTAAAACAAATATTTTCGAGGATTATTAAGAATTTGCATAATTAACTTAAGGTGCCGTCTCAGGACGGGTGTGTTAAGGGTGCTGTGGGATTAAGTTTTCATCATTCCTTATGCATAACCGACTTTCGAATTTAATCTGGTTTCAAAGACTATTTTTCTTGGGTTTTCCAATTTTTTCTAATTAAAAATAAAATTGGTGGTAACTCCTAATTTTTAATTTAAGTTGTTATTTCACCGCGATTTTTCGGTCGCGACAGATGACGACTCCACTGGAGATACTTGAGAGTCAAGCCTATACAAGTTGGTTATGCAAATATTGTGATCCTTATGTGTTTGTCTTACCCTTTTTCTTTTTTTTTCTTCTTTTTTTTACTTTAAATTTTAATTGTTTTATTATCTAAACCTTAGGGTAGAAAACTTTTGGAGTTTATTTTGTGTTTGTTTTGTTTTGCAGGATGTGGGTAGTCTTTAGGATTACAAATGTTTGTATGCTCCCTACACTCACCGCACCTTCACGTTTATCACACACATCTGAGTGGGGCCCTATACCCAGGTCTGAGTGAAACCTAGGTTAGGTAGAGGTTGTGTAGTGGTAGCCATTTTGGATGTACATCCTGTTTGGTTATCGCGAAAACCTCATCTAGAGTGTGCCTTTTTCATGAATGTCCCACGCCTAGTGGTTTACCTATTATTTCGTAATTAACATTCTAAAATGAGACTTGTCTCTAGAGACCTTAAGAATAGAAAAGTCACCCAATGAAAATTCTCACGGATTAGAAGGACTTTTAGATCTTTAGGATAAAGAGTCCCAAGTTTAAGGCAATCTCATTAGGACACAAAAGGAGCGTACTTCTTCTTTCCTCATGCCATCCATTCTTGTTTGCTTTAAAAAAAATACATTATCTTGCATTTTCATGGCATTCATAGCATTCTTAAAAAAATTCATCTTACATTTTAATGGCACTTCTAGAATTCTAAATAAAAAATAAAAAAAATTATGCATTTTCATGACATTTTTAGCATTAAAAAAAATCATGCATTCTCAAAAAAAAATTATGCATTTTCATGGCATCTTTAGCATTCGTAAAAAACAATCATGCATTTTCATTCCATGCAAAAGAAAAAATGTTTTCATTTATTTCATCTTATGCATGACATTAATCTCATTCATTTCATCTCATTCCTTGTATAATGTTATCATGTTCAGCAAGCATTATGCGACTAAGGAAAGAATATACCAATCAAATCCGTGTTCATAATACAAGGGCTCGAACAAAGTTGCTTGCAACAATGGCAGCTGAAAACGAAAGCAGGAACTTAAGTTTGGAAGTCGATGAAGTGAAAGGAAAGGTGAATGAGATGACAGAATCTCAAAGAAGAATGGAAGAAATGTTGTTAGCCATGAGGCAAACCCTCACCTTGATGGGAGTAGCTGGAGGTACGGGAGTAACTGGGGCACATTCGCACCCACTGAATATCACTTCTATGAGGACAAATCCTGGGATCACTACTGAGATACATGTTGTGGGAGGAACCTCAAACACTGCATCAATAGTGATTCCTATTGGAGATGGATATCATTCATTGGAAGGTACTCAAAATGAGGTCCATGGTAACACCGAGTTCACGTGGGAACCACCACATATGTCCATTCAGATGCCAATTGGATTTCTTGCCGGTAATGGGCACACAACTATTCACAATGATAAGATGAAAGAAGAGTGGATGAAAAAGATGGAGGAGCAAATCAAGGCGATCAATGGTCCTAGCACCTACGGTCCCTTTGGGATAGAAGAATTGTGCCCTACTGCTAACATCATCATCCCCAAGGATTTTAAAATCCCAGAATTTGTCAAGTATGATGGGAGCACCAACCCATTTTTTCATCTAAAAACTTACATTACCAAAATGTCCATTTGGTCTAAGGACTGAAAGTTCCTCGTCAGCTTCTTTCATGAAAGTTTGACTGAGCCTGCTTTGGAGTGGTGTATCCAACAGGACCTTTCGAAAACCTCCTCTTGGGATGACTGGGCGAATTTGTTTATGGGACAGTATCGGTTTAATCTGGATACAACCCCAACCCGAGAGCAGTTGGGAACACTACAGAAGAAAAATGAGGAGACATTCAAGCAATATGCCCAGAGGTGGAGAACTCTCGCAGCTCAAATGCAATTGCCGTTAACTCTGACGGAAATGTGCTCATACTTCTTGGGGACTTTAGGAGCTCCCTATATTACGACAATGGTAGGTGCTGCTTACCAAGATTTTGCTGAATTAATTACTGCCGGAGAGAGGATTGAAATTCTGGTAAAGGCTGGCAAATTGCCAATTGGTAATAATGAAAGTAGTTTCAAGAAGGGGTTTCTCACTAAGAAAAATAAGCCAGAAGTGAGCTATCTGGAAAACCAACAACCTTCACAACCCCTTTATCCACTGTCTTACCCTGCCTATCGAGCACCTCCATATAACCCGAACCTCTACCCTTCCTATCAGACACTTGCGTCTTCTCATCTACCTGGCCTAACTGCTCCACCTGCAAATACACCTCAAATCCCACAGTTCCACATCAACAATGTTCCCACACTAGAACCATATATACCAACTCGCCTAACTTATAACCAATATCCATCTGCACCTCCACAAAATTACCCACAACCTCGGCCAAACTTCCAAAATCAATGTCGTTTTCGTCCCCAAGGCCTACCTCCTTTTCCAAGATTATCTATTTCGAATGCAGAGTTATTCCAAAGGCTCTATGATGCCCATTTAATTTCGGGGAGTCCTGTGCACCCCATGAAGTCACCATTCCCAAGTTGGCATAACCCAAATTTGACTTGTAAATTTCACATGGACGTTTCTGGGCATTCCATTGAAGACTGTGAAGCTTTTAAGACAGCAGTGAGGAAGTTAATTGCTTATGGGAAGCTTGATATCCAAGAGGAGGCTGGACCCGATATTATCAATAACCCAATTCCTAATCATGATAGAAGGAATGGGATAAATACTTAGAATAATTGATCAAGGAAACCTCAGAAAGTTCAACTTAGTGGTGGTTCATAAACAATACCTTGGAGTCCTCCAACACTGGGGAATTTTTAAGCGACTGGTATTCTGATTTGTTTATCAAGTAGTTACCATGAAACGATGGCTTAATTGTATCAACCCTATGCTTGTTTAATCAATAAAATCATTTGGGCTTTGAACATATGATAACTTTCTTGAAGCATTAGTGTAATAAATTTGCATGGATATCTTGTTTCCTTTCATTTTCATCACGTTGTCTTTCTTGACATTTTTTCGTTTTCCTTTCTTTGAAGTATTTTCCTTGTATTTGGATCCCATTGAACGCCAATTCTTGGCAATTCTTAGTTTGGTATATGTCAATAAGGTTCGTGTCTGCAAGTGCCTTTTGCCAAAAAAATAAAAGAACAAAAAGAAAAAAAATAAAAAAAAAAAAAGAAAAAAGGGAGCAAAGAAGTAATCACTTGGTGTGCGCTATCTTCTTGTCTCAAAATTAAAGTTTTGAAAAAAAAATAATCATGATTTGAAAATGAAGACTGACCATTTTTCTTTATCTTTACAAAATTTCATCATCTTTATCCCTTATTACCCTTTTTGAGCTTGAAAATTTCTTCAATAAACCCTGGATAAGGATCACCCCTACACTAGGGGATAGCACAAAGCAAAGGTTGATTGTCATGGTGACTATTTTGAAGCATAATGAAAAAGGAAGAAAAGGTGAAAGGGGCAAGAAGTAAAAAAAATTATGAAAAACCAAAAAAAAAGGAAAAAGAAAAACAAAAAAGAGAGAAGGGAAAGAAAGAAAAAAGATAATAAAATGAAATGGAGAAGAAATAGAGAACAATAAAAGAAATGTGTGCTTGAAAGCCCAAAAGCAGTTGACGAAGTTTAATTTTGGTCAATGATCCTTAGTCTCATTCAACCCCTAAACACTTGTTTGAATCTTAAATCTTTCCTTTCATAACCCCTGGCTTTGGCCACATTACAAACCTCAAAAAGTCCATTCTGATCAATGAAGGGTTATTGTCATTTTCATTAACTTTAATTTTGAGATAAATGTTACACTCATCCAAGTATCTAGTTCATTGTTCTTTTAAAAAAAAAAGGAAAAAAGAAAAAAGAGACTTACACCAATGCAAATTTCTACCATGTTTGAGCTAGCCCTACACTAGGACATTCTTACACTAGGGCAAATCTTTTGGTCGCTAGGACAAGTTCTTACACTAGAACAAGTTTCTGCCCTACTTGATTTGACTCTAAACTAGAGCAATTTTTCTTTTTCTTGATTAAATTTGACCTACACTGGGGTAAATTTTTGGGTCACTATGGTGAGTGTTAGCCTTATTCTATTAAATCCTAAACTGGGACAAATTTCTCTTTGGTTCAAATTGACTTGATGTAGATGTTCAGTAGAAGAAAATCCTTAGTCATAATTTCTAGTGAGCAACTCAAGATCGTTTTCATGAGGATCAAACCAATCCATATCAAGGCAACTCTTCTTTGAATCTCATACCATCGTTTGTGTCTTATTCCATATGTACCCTTTTGTGTTGTTAAACTTCCAAGGCCAATCTAGAAGTTGTTCACTTAGTCAATTAATGTTCTGTTGTACTTTTGAATCCATGTCTATCTGTTATGTAATGCTTCAGGTAAGGTAAACATGAGTACAACATTATGATTTGACCATCTAATGGTAATCCCTTGATGAACAATTCTGACTGAAAAGAATTTAGAAGAATTCCAATCACACTTCAACTCAAACACTTCAGCCTAATCCCCTCCTAGAAAGACACATAACCTACACACAGAAAAGACTCAGAACCTGACCTGACTAATTTTCCAACCTTGAAATACACCTCTACCAAAGTTTTTCATAATCATTTTCTTCAACTTTTACCATCCACCACCTACTACCAAGCAAAAATCCTCATTCACGATTAAACCACCTCAAGCCACCTTCTCCACCATGAACCTTTCACCCACGCGGCACCATCATCTTCCAACCCCAAACAACATCACCAAACGCCATGGCCTTCACCCCCAAACACCAACACATCATTATAACTTCACCTCCATAATCACCATTCACATACCAACACCAACCGAGACCCCCCACCAAGCAACCCGAACGCAAGCCACCCTCACTATTCACCTCCCACCACAGTGGAAGTCCATAATCAGCCACTAAACTCACCATCAAATGGCCATCGTAGCAGTGCCACCACAAATCAAGCAGCAGCGACTTGGACCCATTGTCATTCTCGAGCAACTCAGCCACCGATCCCAGCACCGGTTGCGCCATTCTTTTGAGCTCATCCTCAACCACCTGAGCCGCACTGCCCATGACCTGCATCGGAACCACCGCAATCCGTGCACCGCTCAACTCCGCGATCATCACCGCACCACCTGCGCCGTTGTCTACCTTCAACCCGAACCGAAGCTCTATAGTCACCGTCAAACGCGCAAAACCGCGCTACTTCACTCCACCCGCCGGAACAAACCAGATCCCCCCTCACTGCCGCCCCTCTGGTCTTGAACTCTCCTGCAACATTTCAAAAAAAAGAGAAAGAAAAGTATCCTTTTTCGAAAGCTTTGATCTGATCCTGTTTGATTTCTAAATTCTGCCATTTTTTTTTTGGGGGGGGAACAATCTTGAAAGGTTGGGCTAAGAAAAAAAAATTAGGAAGGTAAAGAAGAAAAATAAAAAATATGAAAAAAAATGATAAAACTACAAAGTAAAAAATATAAAATAATTAAAATTTTAAAAAGAACAAAATAGGATAACTGAGATGTGACAGCTTGTTGATCTCATAATTTTTTTTATGATCATCAGAGTTATGACAACTTGATGGTTTAACAGGCGGCGTCTCTAGCGTGACACGAGCTTTACCTATTCAATCCTTAATTTGATTAATAAAGTCGTGACGATTTGTTAATTCAAATTTTTTAAAATAATTAAATTGTTTCTTTTAAAAAAATAAAAGAATAAAATCAACCAATTCTTTTTTTAAAGATAATTTTAAATAAAAATTTTGTAACAAATTTGATAATTAGTGGGTAACGTCTCTAGCGTGACGCGAGCTTCACCTATTCAACTTTAATTTGATTAATAGAGTCGCGACGACCTGTTAATTCAAATTTCATAAAATAAAATTTTAATTAAAATCAACCAATCCACAATATTTTCTAAAGAACTACGTGACTTTGAGTTCCTCATTGCACTAGAGGATAAGTAAGAGCGGGACTCCAATTCCGTCAAGTCAAAAATTAAATTTTCATAATTGATTTGTTTATTTTTTTTTTTTACAAAAAAAAAAGGTAAACAAATATTTTCGAGGATTATTAAGAATTTGCATAATTAACTTAAGTTACTGTCTCAGGACGGGTGTGTTAGGGGTGCTGTGGGATTAAGTTTCTACCATTCCCTATGCATAACCGACTTCCAAATTTAATTTAGTTTCAAAGACTATTTTTCTTGGATTTTCTAATTTTTTCTAATTAAAAAGAAAATTGGTGGCGACTCCTAATTTTTAATTTAAGTTACTATTTCACCACGATTTTTCGGTCGCGACATACACACAGTGGTCTGCGAACGTCTTTTTGAAATTATGTTGGGCCATGAAGAGATCAAACTTCTTGTACCATTGTCTTGGAGCTTGCTTCAGACCATAAAGGTTTTTCTTCAAACGACACACAAGGTGTTCTTTGCCTAGTTCTGCAAAACCTTCTAGTTACTCCATATAAATTTCTTCCTCTAGATCTCCATGTAAGAATGTTGTTTTAACATCAAGCTGTTCTATCTCCAAGTCTAGTTTTGCCACTAGACCAAGGATCGCTCTGATGAATGTCATCTTCACCACTGGTGAGAAGATTTCTTCAAAATCTATGCCTTTCTTTTGATGGCATCCCTTCACAACAATTCGTGCTTTGTACCTGAGGTTTAGGCTGTTCTCTTCGGTCTTGAGTTTGAACACCCACTTATTTTTCAATGCCCTTCCTCTTTCTGGTAATTTCACAAGATTATACGTCTGATTCTCCTTTATGGACTGAATTTCTTCTTCCATGGCTTGTATCTATTTCTTCTTATCGTCTGCCTTAATGGCTTCCATGAAGCTTTGAGGTTCTCCTTCATCAGTGAGATTGACATATTCATCAGAGATATACATTCTTGATAATTGTCTGATTCTCGTTGATCGTCTTACTTGAGGTTCTTGTTCTATCTGATCAGTCTCCATCATTTGTTCTCCCTGCATTGTTTGACTTTGTTCTGTCTGGTCAGGTTGTTCTGTTTGATCAGATTGCTCCATCTGATGGGGTTGTGTTGTCTGATCAGGTTCATCATTCTTTTGAGGAATCTCTCCCCCTAAATTATGTATCACAATGGTCTTTGGCTTCTCAGATTGTTAAATATATTGGATCGTCTGGTCTTCATAGAATGCCACATCTCTACTTCGAACAATCTTCTTGTTTGCGGGATCCCATAATCTGAAACCAAGTTCTTCTCTTGGTGAACCAAGGTATATGCACTCCTTCGTCTTAGTATCAAGCTTCGCTCTTTCATCTTTAGGAATGTGGACAAATGTCCTACTCCCAAAGACTCTTAAGTGACTATAGGAGACTTTATTTCTCGACCATACTTCATCTGGTATCTCTTTATGTAAAGGTCTTGAAGGAGACAGATTTATTAAATTAACTGCAGTTCTTACCGCTTCACCCCAAAATGACTTGGAAATTTTTACTTGAGAAAGCATGCTTCTGACTTTCTCTGCAATCGTTCTGTTCATTCTTTCAGCTACTTCATTCATCTGAGGAGTCTTGGGAGGTATCTTCTCATTAGCTTTACAGTATGCTTCAAATAGACCTCTATATTCTCCGCCGTTATCAGTTATCAAGCATTTCAACTTTCTTCCAGATACTCGTTCTACAGAAGCATGGAATTTCTTGAAAGCTTGAAGAACTTAATCTTTCGTCTTCAATGGATACACCTACACCTTTCTTGAGTGATCATCAATAAAGGTAACAAAGTATTGAGCACCACCAAGGGACCTTTCAGACGTTGAGCAAATATCTGAATGAACAAGATCCAGAATCTGCTTTCTTCTTCTTGCATCATCTGATCTTTAGAAAGATACTCTGTGTTATTTTCCCGCTAGACAGTCTTCATAGGATTCAAGTGGCTGCCCCTTTATGTTTGGAAGATGATCTTTTGCGAGAATCTCCAAACCTTTCTCGCTCATGTGGCCTAGTATCTATGCGACAATTCTTTGGTTGTGTCTAGAGCAACATTGGTCTCTCCCTTGTATATCTTTCCTTGCATGATGTACAAGGAGCCTTCCTTCTTTCCACGAGTAACAATCATGCTTCCTCTGCTGAGCTTCCATCTACCAGCACCAAATTGATTTATCATCCCAGCTTCATCTAACTTTCCTACTGAGATAAGGTTTAGACACATTTTTGGAACATGTCTTACTTCCTTCAGTAGAAGTTTGTTTCTATTCTCAGTAATCAGAGTTACTTCACCAATACCAACAATCTTGCTTGTGACATTATTTCCCATCTTTACCGTACCAAAGTCTTCTTTTTGGTATGATGAGAAGAATTCTTCATGAGGAATTACATGGAAGGATGCTCCAGAGTCAATTATCCACATGCAGTCATTAGACGCAACATTTAGATAATTTTTCTCTCCGATAAGAAATATGTTCTCATCATTCGAGACCACTGCAGTAGTGGTTCCTTCTTCCTTCTTCTTCTTTGGGTCTATCT
This sequence comes from Ormosia semicastrata, assembly GCA_029884595.1. Classification (NCBI taxonomy): domain Eukaryota; kingdom Viridiplantae; phylum Streptophyta; class Magnoliopsida; order Fabales; family Fabaceae; genus Ormosia; species Ormosia semicastrata. The sequence goes on from JAQQTO010000059.1 coordinate 44,107,957, forward strand.
GGTCAGGATAGACTGTTCCAGCCTATTGATCTCTCTTTAAGAATCTGCACTCAGACTTCCTGTAGCCTGGTTTACCGCAATAATAATAATTTAGTCTAGTGCGAGATTTGAATCTACCTTGTGATTTTCCATGACTTCCTTTTTCACGATTCTTACTCCTTCCTCTATTTTCAACAACGTTGGCTTCAACCTGATTGTTCAAGCCTCTTTCCCTCCATCTTGACTCTTCATTCAGCAAACTATCTGTAATATAACTCATGCTAAGCTTTCCGTCTGGAGCAGAATTGCTGAGAGTGACAACTAGAGTCTCCCAACTCTCAGGCAGAGAACTGAGGAGTAGAAGAGTCTGTAACTCATCATCTATCTTCATTTCTGCCTTCGTCAATTGATTCATAATACCTTTGAAGGTGTTCAGATGTTCGATCATGTTTTGACCGTCCATATACTCCAACTTAATCAACCGTCTGACAAGGTAGGCTTTGTTTCTAGGCGTCTTCTTTTGAATCAATGATTCAAGTTTCGTACATAACTCATACGCATTTGTATAAGTTAATACATAATCGAACAAACTGCGATCAATGTATTTGCGGATCATAGCTACTGTCTTTCGATTCAGGAGCTCCCAATCTTTGTCAATCTTCCCTTCCGGTTTATCTTTCTGGGTAATTGGCTCATACAAATCCTTGCAATATAAGTGGTCTTCCATCATCAACTTCCAATAGGAGTAATTTTCAGCAGTTAGCTTGAACATATCTCCATCATGAGTGACAGAACCCTCCATCTTGAATTACACAGGATAATAGCTCCCCCAACCACACGAGCTCTGATAAAATTTTCAGTTGACAGTGGTCCCAATAAAATCTTTTTTGATGTGGAAGATCAGTCAATGTTGTAACCACAGAACATACTAAGAATTTTTATGGGATTAACAACCAGGCGAGCTCTGATACCACTGTTGGGAAATGTCAGCACCATTTTCCTCCTCTGTGAACTCAAAATAAGCACTAAGTGGAAATGTAAAATAAGTGTAATAACACCAGAAAATTTTAGCGTGGAAAACATTTTCAATGTGAGTAAGAAAAAAACCACGGGACCCGTAGGCCACTTAAACTTCCACTATAAAAATAATGAGAATACAAAAATACAACAATATTGTATCTTCAATATGTGGATAGAACTCTCACAAATTGGCTCTCTATTTTTCTCTATTCAGAAACTCTTGTATTGCTTCTGTTTTTGCTTTCTGTGTCTTTCGGATTAAGTATTTGGTCTTTATTTATAGAGACTTCTTCCGTCCATCAGCACCGAAATTGCTCTGCAATTGTTTGACAAAAGCATGCCTACTTTCTTGACTTTAATCTACCGAAATTCACCTGCAATTGTTGAAAAAACGATTGTATGCAATTGTTGAAAAAACTAATTGCCTTAACAATTACAATCACCGAATATGCACATAGCTGAACCCCATAGATTCATCAACTGATGTCCGAAAATAAAATCGATAAACATGTTCCACCTTCAGCCTCAGCCTCAATGAAGGATTTATGTAAGCTTTAGTTGAAGTATGCCAGACCTCATCAACAGAAAACCTGTCTCTAGAAGATGCTATTCCTAGGGGCCATTTCAAACCACTCTTCTCATTTGGATCTAGAACTGCAGACTCAATCAAATCCTTAATGCTTTTCATTTCATCATCCTAGAACAGGGATGACATAAGTTCAATTGCATATCCCATTCTCAAATTGGCTATAGATCTATGAGTTTTACCTTTCTTTGAATCTTGTTTTTCCTCTCATCAATTTCTTATATTTAGGAAATGGGTAAAAACTCCGTTTTTTTTTAAATTTCAATATTACATTTAATTATTTAACAATAAAAGAAAAAACGGATTCTCCTGCGTGAAACCTCAATACAAAATTTAAATATGATCCTCTTGTGGGATGAGGGTTTAAATAAATAAAGGATGCAATATAAACTGAATACAAATATGAAAACTTTCAGAAGTGAATAATAATAAAGATACTTACTTTTAGAGCTGTTAAACTTAAAAATCCTTTTGGTGCATAGTATTAGTCTCACATCAAGATTCTTAGTATGACATGATATGTCTGTGACCGTGTGACGCACTTTTTTTAGTTCAATCTACAATAAGAGCCATGATATTTCAACATAAGCATGAAAAAGAGATGAAATACATTAAGAAAGAAAATAAAAATCGAAGATTAGAAGCATAAATACCTTTTATCTCTTTGGGAAAGGGTGATAGGTTGCAAACACTTCTTAATCAGTGAATCAAATCATAGACATTTTGGCTCTTCAAAGGGTAGTAGGTGCAAACACCATTCATTCAACTTTGTAGGTCAGAAGCAAAACCATACCTTGTAGAGTTGAAGCTTATTCTGTTCCTTCATTATGCTACATTTGCAAGAAATAGTTTCTTCTGGTCGGTTGGCATCAGACAACTAAATAATAAAAGCAAGAAATTGACGATTCCGTAGCCAACTTGATTAAAATTGTGCATTGCATGCCTTGTGCATAAGCATAGGAAAAATGAAAATATACCTTGACATGATACAAATCTTTCTCTTCTTTAAAATCAAGTCCAACTTTCAGTGACTCTCCCTTGGTCATTTTGTCCACATATGAAGTAGGAAGATTTCTGTAAAATATTCTATGTAATTGTCACAACTTGGTTCCAGCAGCCAAATTTTTGGTCATTGCTTCTGGTGTAACTGAAGGTTTCCTGCACAGAACAACATTGATTCATGTTGTAATACTTACCACTCATATAACTACGAGTAGTAATAGGTGAACTTGCTCTGTTACTCAAAGGCAAACGGACATGAAAAGGCATGATTCATGAGCTATATGTGTAACTAACTATAGACGTATGTAGTCCTAGCAACTCAGTAATACTGAGAATGCACATGCCAATACCAAAATTACACCACAAATTCGATTCCAGCAAATAATGATCAAGGTTTGTGCTTGTGTACTGTCATTTAAAATCTCAGTTTGGTAGAATAGAAGAATAATATGGCACCCCACGAAAAAAAAAAGGAAATTCAAGGGAAATGGAACGAAGCAACAATTGGACAGTGAATAGAAAAAGAAGGGTAAAAAAAGAAAGATTGTTTTACCGATGGAAGAGAATCTTGCCAAGTTTGGCAAATAATGCTGTTGCTGGCTTAACTTGTTGTTCCAGTTGCAAGTGTTGGGCCTCCATCTCAGTACTCGTCACTCACATTTTGAAAAGAAAGAAAGCAAGTCTTGAAGCACATTATCCGCAACAACTTTCCAAGGGGTGTTTACGAAAATGAGAGGTTTCTCTCCAAAGTTGCGCTCAATACTCAAGGGGGAAGCTCATCATCATGAACATGGAAACCATCCGTAAACCATTTAGGTAGTTATTTATACATTCAAACTCAAAAGTGAAAGAACCAAACAACAATTTCTTTTTGTTTTCTCCAGAGTAAAGAAAACCAACACAATGTACCCAATGATCAAGATAGTTAGTTATTTATGAACTTATATAGTCAACCTTGTTTCATATTTCACCATCTCAAAGAGTGCCAAGCTTACTATTTTCTTTCTTTTTTATTTTTTATTTTTTACTGTACCAAGCTTACCAATTTCATAAGCAATCCTGATTTTTTAACGTCACTTTTTTATATCATTTTTTACATTACCTTTTATATTATTGATCATATTACTTTTTCTCTATCATTTTTTTTCACTTAATCATAACTATTAAAAAATTATGTAAAAAATGATGTAATGAAAAAAATGATGTGAGAACATCATTTTTCTTTCATAAGCAAAGCAACCTTCATTTTGTTTTTGCCAATAAAAAAATTCATTTTGTTTTTATTTTTTTATCATAATATTGTAATGGAATGTCAAGTTGTCAACTGGACCATGAAACAAATAATATAATGATTTAGAACCGTGGACAAGCATAAGGCAGCCCAAAAGGCCTTATAAGTTGGAGCCTTATCGTGGACGTTTTCATTAATGGCCTTATATGTAACCTTTTTTAAGTTTTTGACCAAATATTGTTATAGACATTACTATGAAATTAACTCTTGGAGTACGTTGCCACTAAAAGAGACTCCTCCGGCATGACTACAACAATAAAGTGCTAGCACGACCCTCACCATATATATATGTGTGTTAAAGGTATAATAGAATTGGCTAGGTTACTTTCAAATCCATCATGTGCCAGCCAATATTGCTTGTCTCCAAACTTGCAACAATCTACCTGATGAGACCAAATGCAAAGTTTAGCCGTGTGACTTTGGACAACTGTGGGTAGAGCCGTAGAGCCTTCCTGGTGGAGAGGCTGCAGAAAAGAGTAGAGGAAGGAGAGGAGACAATGGTGATGGAAAAGCAAAGATCACCTTATTTCACAGGTTGGAGGAAGGGCCCAAAGTACTTCAAGATAAGGAAAATTACTCAAGAGGGCTAAACAAAGACGAAATGGACATACTCAGCGAACCCAAAATCAAATCAGGTGAAGTACAAAAGCACTCTAGACGAGAGTTGCCACTGAGATAAGACCAAGATAACTTGGCACCATAGTTTTGTCTTATCATCTTAAGTTTCTTTAGTTTTGTACTCATTACGCTGCACAGATTCAGATATATTTCTGATAGTTCTGCCGTAATCATTGCTTTTATGTTGAAATAATGATTTGAATTTTGTAACTGCATTTATCATTATTGTATAGATTTCGGTTAGGAAAAAGAAATCATTCTCATTGTATAGGTTTAGATTTAAATCCTTATGCCGTTGTATAGAGTTGTAAAAATTTTGAAGTCCTCCAATAGTATGGGGGAATAGTACGATGCTTATTTTTGGCATGGAAACTGAATTACAGGAGGGATGGGAACACAGTAGGGGGAGGGGGGAAAAGAGAGAGAGGGCGATCAGGGAAAATGTTGATACACATGCATTAAACCAACGTCATTACTTCTTAAACGAGTACACCAAAGGAGGAGAAAAATGTACACCACAGTGGGAAACAGATTATACCTATCAAACAATTTGTCTATTATGTAGACATCTATTTACATCAGTCACCAATCCTTCCTACTTGTGTCATCCTTCTCACCAAGGATAGTGTTGATTATAATCATAATAAGTGGACGGTGTGAATGATGTGGACGGTGGAGTTCTATTCATTGTATCTGTGTATTCATTGTATTTACACTTCTAGAACTTAGTATAGATAATTAATGTTCTAAGAATCAAATTCCTCTATCTTGTAGTCAAGTGTATATATATATATATATATATATATATATATATATATATATATATATTGTATCTTTTAATTCGTTCTTGGTATATTGCATTGTTAAACATCGAGAGAAATATTTAGATTTAACTTCAAGTTGGTCCATCCAAGAGCTTTCACTGGTTCGCTTGACTTCATTCTCTTGGTATCTTGCTTTTGGGTTTCGGTTCTAGGGTTGTCAATGCTAACCCATTGTAATACCCGTGACGGGGAGTAATACCCGTCTAGTCGTCCTATTTTGTGTTATCCCAAAGTGATACCGAGTTCACCTGGTATCCACAAAAGATTACGCAAATATTTTATATAAAATTATTAAAAAACTTAATTCCATCCAAGCACCACCAGTAGAGTTATATAAATCAAAAGTATTTTAGGTGTTTGGCATTATTTTTGGATTAAGTTGTGTTAGACAAATTTTAAGAAATTATAGTATTATATTTTTTTCATTTTTTTATTTTTTTTTTTTATTTTTTTAATTTTTTTGATTTTTTTCGGTAGCTTCATTCTCCGACACGTGTGATCCACGCGCCACCCTCCCGACCGTTGTTGAAGTCGCCACTTCCTCCGCTGTGTTTGCCGTCTCCTCCTGGTTCTGTTTTGCCCCTGTTTGGTTTCTGAGTCTGTTGTTGTGCTACCCCTCTTTGAATCCCGTGTGCTTGAGTTTTTGTTTCTGGGTACATTTTGCCATTTCTTTTGAACTTCTTCCATGGCTGAATCTACTAAGGGAGGCTTCAATCCAGAGAAAAAGAGTCTAATTTCTTTCGCGTTTTTTGGGTCCCCTATCATTACTACCAAGAAGTTGAATGGTAAGAATTAATTGAATTGGCATAATGCTATAGAGGTATGGTTTCTGGGTCAAGGATTGTTTGACCATCTCACTAAAAAGGCTACTCACATTGTTGAATCTGAGAAGGATGAGTGGCAATGGACAGATTATCAGTTTGTATCGTTGTTGTGGCAGTTTATTGAACCAAGATTAATGGTGCATTTTCATCCTTACAAGACCTGTTGCGAAATTTGAAAGAAGGCTCAAACTGTTTATGCTAATGATATACAACGACTATATGAGATGATTCATAGTTGGGCGACAATGCAGATGACTGATCTTGACTTGTCCTCCTATCTGAATAAAGCACAATCCATTTGTGAGGAAATTAAATTGATGCTGGTTAATGATGATGCACAAAAAATGTCGGGTAAACTTGATAATATGCTTATGATATTTGTTCTTCATGGCCTCCACAGAGACTTTGAATCTATTCGGAATCAGACTCTGGAAAATCCTAATATTCCTACGGTAGAGGAACTCATTGATCGTTAGCTTTGAGTTCCTTTTCCGACAGCTTCCTTTGGAGATGATTCTCAAATAGCATTCGAGTCATCGGTTTTTGTTTCAAACTCAACTGACCGAAGAGGCCGAAGTCGTGGTCGTAGAAGTGGTGGTCGTGACAGAGGTGTAGAGGTAATCTTCATTGTTCTTACTGTAAGCGAGATAGACACACTCAAGATCGGTGTTATTCCCTACATAGATTCCAGAATAAAACTGTCAATGTAGCTCAGTCTCTTGAACCAGCTGTTGAGCATAAGATCAAGTCCGAAAAAGATCATCTACTTTCTACCAATAAGTATAAGGAGTATTTTCAGTTTAAAGCCACTCAACAAGCTTCTTCTTCTTTGGCCTTCGTTGCTTACACCGGTAATTCTACATTTTGTCTCTCTCAATCTGCATATGTTGGATCCTGGATTTTAGACTCTGGTGCTTCTGATCACTTAGCTGGTAATCCTTCTCTTTTCTCTAAATTGTCATTCCCTAAAACATCTCACAATATTACTCTTGTCAATAGGTCTAAGGCACAGGTCGCTAGTATTGGTCAAGTTTCACCTCTTCCATCCTTCTCTTTAAATTCAGTCTTGTTTGTACCTGGCTGTCCCTTTAATTTAATTTCAATCAACCAAATTACTCGCATTTTAAATTGTTCCATAACCTTTAATTCTGATTCCTTTCTTATACAGGATCGGAGTATGGGACAGATGATTGGAACTAGATCTGAATCACGAGGTCTCTACTACCTTCAACCTCCTTCGTCCACCATATACGTTGTTTCAGAGTCTGCCGATCTCCTACATCGTCGGCTGGGTCATCCAAGTTTAGACAAGTTAAAGCAGATGGTCTCTCATCTTTCACATTTAAAGACCTTGAACTGTGAGTCGTGCCAACTTGGAAAACATGTTAAAGTATCTTTTCCTAGTATTGTCAATAGTCGAACTATGTCTCCTTTTGATCTTGTTCATTCTAATGTTTGAGGTCCCAGTCATGTTCTACTTTCATTGATGATTTTTCAAGATGTACTTGGTTATTTTTAATGAAAGATCGTATTGAGTTATTTGGAGCTTTTCAAACCTTTTGTTCTGAAATAAAGAATCAGTTTGAAAAAATAATTCATGTTTTGCGCAGTGATAATGTAGAAGAATATTTTTCTGCATCTTTTAAATACTTTCTGAGTTCTCATGACATCATACATCAGTCTAGTTGTCGTCACACACCACAACAAAATGGTGTGGCTGAACGCAAACATCATCATCTTGTTGATACAGCTCAGACTCTCTTAATAATTGCTAATGCACCCTTGAAGTTTTAGGGTGACGTTGTTCTTACAGCTTGTTATCTGATAAATTGAATGTCATCTTCTATTTTGGGAAATAAAATTCCTCACTCTCTTTTATTTCCTAAAGATCCTCTTTATGTTGTTCCTCCTCGTGTGTTTAGTTCCACTTGTTTTGTTCATGATCTCTCTCCTAGTCGTGATAAATTGTCTGCTCAGGCTGTTAAATGTATCTTTCTTGGGTATTCTCAAGTTCAGGAGGGATATCGGTGTTATTCTCCTTCTACACATCGCTTTTATGTACCTGCAAATGTTACATTCTTTGAGGATACCTTTTTTTGTCACATCAGCTACATCCAACTCTACTCCATCTCAGGTACTACCCATTCCTCTTTTTTGCAACACTTGCCTCTAAATCCTCCAACTCTACTTCATCTCAGGTACTACTCATTCCTATTTTTTGAAACACCTGCTTTTATGCACAAGATGACCGTCCGTTGCATCGATTTGGTATTACTTATGAGCCTCAGAATCCTGAAGTTCCCAAGATCACACCTACTATTGATTCTCATGATTCAACTCTCGCTCCAATCGCTTCTCCCACTACGATCCCACCTAACACTTTCGCTGACCTACCTATTGCACTCCGTAAAGGTAAATGCTCTACTCTCAATCCTCATCCAATTTATAATTTTCTGAGTTACCATCGATTATCTTCTTCCCATGGTGCCTTTGTATCTGCTTTATCATCTGTTACCATTCCTAAGAATGTTCATGAAGCATTATCTCATCCAAGATGATGAAAGGCAATGATTGATGAAATGACTACTTTGAAATATAATAATACATGGACCCTTATTTCACCTCATTCTGAAAAATCTACAGTTGGCTGTCGATGGGTATTTATTGTTAAAGTTGGCCCTGATGGACAAGTGGACCGATTGAAAGCTCGAATGGTAGCAAAGGGGCTCACTCAGATCTATGGTTTAGATTACAATGATACCTTTTCTTCTGTTGCTAATATGACGTCTGTTCGTTTGTTCTTGTCTATGACTGTCATGAGATGCTGGCCCTTGTATCAGCTGGATATTAAAAATGCATTCTTACATGGTGATCTGGAGGAGGAGATCTATATGGAGCAACATTTGGGTTTGTTGCTCAAGGGGAGTCAGGTCTTGTCTGTAAGCTATAAAAGTCCTTATATGGCTTAAAACAGTCACCTTGCGCTTGGTTTGGGAAGTTTAGTAAAGTCATTCGGCAATTTGGCATGATTCATTGCGAGGTGGACCATTCTGTATTCTTTAAATGCTCATAATTGAATAAACTTATTTATCTTGTGGTGTATGTGGATGATATTATCATTACAGGTGATGATCAAGAAAGCATTAAGAAATTGAAGCAACATCTATTTAAACATTTTAAAACTACAGATCTTGGCCAATTGCAATACTTTATTGGGATTGAAGTAGCCCAATCGAGAACAGGTGTTGTTATTTCTCAAAGGAAATATACCTTTGATATTCTGAAAGAAACAGGGATGTTTGATTGTAAACCTCTTGATACTCCTATAGACCCAAATGTGAAGCTTCTACCTAATCAGGGGGAGCCCTATCCTAGCCTAGGCAGATATAGAAAATTAGTTGAGAAGTTAAATTATCTCACCATGACTCGACCAAATCTTGTTTTTCTTGTCAGTGTTGTGAGTCAATTTCTCAACTCACCATGTGACAGTCATTGAAATGCAATTGTTTAGATCCTAAGATACATCAAGGGATCACCTAGTAAAGGGCTTGTTTATATGAACATGGGTCATACTAATATCATTGGATATACAGATGCAGATTGGACAAGTGATGTTAGTGATAGGAGGCCCACTTCAGGCTATTGTGTGCTTATTGGAGGTAACTTGATTTCATGAAAAAGCAAGAAACAAATTGTAGTTACAAGATCGAGCACAGAAGCAGATTATCGTGCTATGACTAATATTACTTACGAACTCTTGTGGCTAAAATATTTGCTCCAAGAGTTGAAGTTTTGTGAGATATATCCTATGGAACTTGCTTATGATAATCAATCAACCTTGTATCTCTCTTCGAATCCAATTTTTCATGAAAAGACTAAACATATAGAAGTTAATTATCACTTCATCAGATAAAAAATCCTCTCAAGTATCATTAAGACTTTTTTGTCGATACCAAAGATCAACTAACAGACATAATGACTAAGTCCTTACGGTATCCTAGGATAAGATACATATGTGACAAGTTGATTGCATCACATATATGCTCCATCTTGAAGGTGAGTATTGATTATAATTGTAACAAGTGAACAGTGTAGATGGTAGAATTCTATTCATTATATCTGTGTATTCATTGTATTTACACTTCTAGGACTTAGTATAAATAATTAATGTTCTAGGAATCAGGTTCCTCTATCTTATAGTCAAGTGTATATATATATTGTAGTCTTATATTGCAATTTCAATACAAAGAGAAATATTCAGATTTAACTACAAGGGATAGAAATATCCTTTGTATCATCGTTCTTATCATACAAGCATTACTTGCTATGATCAAGAAAAATGTGAAGGAGGGAGTAAGTTGAAGTTTAAAACAAGCCATCATTCTAAAAAGTGATCACAGTTTAAAAAGTGATCCCATATCAATTTTAAGTTATCTTCGAGCATCTTTGAAATCAACCCGATATCAACCTTTTGCACCTATTGGAAAAGGAAAGGAGTGGAATGTAAGTCAAATGTATGAATTAAAATGTATCATTTTCATGCAAAAAGTATAAACTAGTCAAGTCTAAACTGCATTTTAAAACTGACTAGGGGGATCCTTAATGAGGTCGTTGCGTGAAATGCACAGGCCTAGACAATAACATCTTAAAAAGAGAAATTAAGAATATACACTAAATTTAATGCCCTAACAATATTTTCCAAATACAATTCAACATTAATAACTGCTTTTGAAAAGTCAAAAGTTACTTATATGAAGATCACAGATGGTCAGAAGCTCCAATTCACGCAGATGATATAATATTGAAAGAAGCAAGTTTCGTAAAATAACCAGATTAGAAGGATCCCTCGAACCATGGTTGATGCAGACCGAACCTTTTATCTTCTTTTACCTATGTTATTTTTTCCCAGTTTTTTTCATCATCTCATGAGAAAGATAAATAATAATTACCTGTAATAATGAGACAATTCCTTTCAGTTTCAGGTAAACTTCAGATGCATCTTCACCCACTGATGTCCGAAAATCAAATCGATCAGCACGTCTCACCTTCAGCCTCACTGAAGGATTTTTGTAAGCTTTAGATATAGTGTGCCAGGCCCCACAAACAGAAAACCTGTCTCCAGAAGATGCTTTCCCTAAGGGCCATCTCAAACCACCCTTCACATTTGGATCTAGAACTGCAGACTCAATCAAATTCTGAATGCACTGCATTTCATCATCCTGGAACAGGGGTAACATAAGTTCAATTGCATGACCCTTTCTCAAATTGCCTGCTAATCTACGAGTTTTACATTTCTTCAATCTTGTTTTTCCGCTCATCAATTTCTTATATTTAGAAAATGGGTAAAGACTCTGTCTTAAGATTTCAATATGACATTTAAAAATAAAAGAAAAGAAGGATTCTCTTGCATGAAACCACAATACAAAATTTAAATATAACCCTCTTGTAATTCTATAACAATTGCTACAGGAAAATATTGGCAATGGGATGAGGTTTTAAATAAATAATGAATGCAATGTAAACTGATACAAATATGTAAACTTTCAGAAGTGAATAACAAGAAAGATACTTACTTTTAGAGCTGTTAAAATCTTTTTGGTGGATAGCATTAGCCTCATATCAAGATTCTTAGTAAGACATGATATGTCTGTGACCATGTGACGCAGTTGATTTATTTCAATCTACAATAAGCATGAAAAGAGATGAAATACATTAAAAAAAAGGAAATAAAAGTAGAAGATAAGAAGCATAAAATATTTTACCTCTTTGGGAAAGGGTGAATAGATGCCAACACTTTTTACTCAATGAATCAAATCATAGACATTTTGGCTCTTCAAATGCAGATATTTCTAGTAATGATAATGTCATAATGCTTAAAGTTTGGAAGATGAAGTACTAACTGAATGTACAAAAGGTTATCCAAAGACCTGGAGAGCTATCATCGTCAACTTTGCAGGCCAAAATTAGTCAACATCACAGCTATTATATAATTAAATAACAAAAATAAACACCTTTCATTCAACTTTGTAGGTTAAAAGCAAAAACATACCTTGTAGAGTTGAAGCTTATTCTGTTCCTTCATTATGCTACACTTGCAAGAAATAGTTGTTTCTGGTCGGTTGGCATCAGACAACTAAATAACAAAAGCAAGACATTGAGGAGTTGAGAGCCAACTTGAGAAAATTGTGCATTGCATGCCTTGAGCATAAGCATAGGATAAAAATATACCTTTACATGATAGAAATCTTTCTCCTTTGTAAAATCAAGTCCAACTTTCAGTGACTCACTTGTCATTTCGTCCATATATGAAGTAGGAATATTTGTGTAAAATGTTCTACTTAGTTTTCCCAACATGGTTTCATCAGCCAAATTTTTTCTCACTGCTTCTGGAGTAACTGAAGGTCCCCTGCACAGAACAATATTGATTCATATTGTAATACTTACCACTCATACAATTACTAATAGGTGAACTTCATCTGTTACTGAAAGGCAAACAAAGTAACAAACATGGAAAGGCAGAACTCATGAGCTAAATGTGTAAGTAACTACAGAAGTATGTGGTCCTAGCAACTCAGTAATACCAAGAATGAAAATGCCAATTCCACAATTTGCAGCATGCAATCAGAGGACACTACAAATTTGATTCCAGCAATGAATCATCAATAGATTTGTATTTCTGTTCTGTCATTTAAAATCACACTTGGGTAAAATACAAGAATAATCTGACACAAAGAAAAGAAAAGAAATTCAAGCGAAATGGAATGAAGCCACAACCAGACAAGGAATTAAAAAAAAAGGCTTAATTTTCTTTTTAGTCCTTCTAAATATAGTCATTTTTTGTTTTGGTACCTTTAAAATTTTTTATCTCATTTTGGTCAATTTAAATTTCGAGACAAGTGAAATTAGTCCCTGTCGTTATCTCATCTCTATTAAGTAGTGAAGTGACAACCGACGCTCCATGTCAGCTTGTCACTTGTCTTGATCTCAACTCATTTATGCCACGTGGATGACAAGTCATCCACTGGGTCCCATGTCACTTCTTCCTCTCCCTTTCTTCCCTAATGTGCAGCAAGCCCTAATTCTCCCCCCCTCCCTCCCTCCCTCCCTCCCTCACCTATTTTGCTCCCCACTCTGTAGCTGTAATTCCAACCTTGATTCTTCCTCTCTCAGTCCGTTTTCTTCTTTCTCCACATTTGCTTCCTCATTCGTGACCAATTTGTTGCCATTTTTTGTCCCTCACCCTTGACAAGTGGCAAGCTGACATGGAGTGTCTTTTGCCACTTCACCACTTATCAGATATGAGTTAACAACAAGGACTAATTTCACCTGTCTCGAAATTTAAAATAACCAAAACGAGATAAAAAAATTTAGAGGGGCCCAAACAAAAAAATGTCTATATTTAGAGGGACTAAAAAGATAATTAAGCCAAAAAAAAAAAGATTGTTTACCTGCGGAAATGGAAGAGAATCTTCCCAAATCTGGCAACTAATGATGGTTTATCTTGTACCAATTCCAAGTTTTGGACCTCCATCTCATTCCTCACATTTTCAAAAGAAGAAAGCAAGTGTTGAAGCGCATTATCCGCAACGACTTTCCAGGGGCTTCTTGCATGTGCCCCTGTGATGTGTAGGATACAAGTTACCTTTATATTTGCAAGCTAACAATAAAGCATGGAAATGGCAATGGAGTACATAAATAAAGAGTAGATGAGATGTATATATAACCTTGAGCTTCAGATTGAGGCAGATGGATGTTACTGTTTACTAAAATGACAGGTTTTTCTCCAAATTTGTGCTCAAAATATTCCAAAGAGATGGGCTGAAGCTGTATAGGGGGACGCTGATGATCATCATCACCATGATCATGATCATGATCATGGAAACCAACCACAAACCATTCAGATATGGCCGTCTTTGCGTATATGATCTTTGTATTTGTCTGTCCATGAGAATTAGATGACTTGATTCTTGGGTTTTGTCTGAAACGGGTTTGGGGAGGAGGCAACTCTGGTGACGGTAACGGCCTCTCCTTGTCCTTGGACTGGCGCTTGTGCGGAGGAACGTAAGCCATATCTCACACTCCAACTGAAACTAAATGTAATCCATGAAAGATAACCAACACAACACCCAAACCTACATCAATATTAAGGATTTTGAAAACAATTTATTCTAAATAAAATTACAAGCGAGAAAACTCACAAATTTTAACAACCACTAATTAATAATTATAGACAGCTGATGATCTTTCTAACTAATATTTGTCGTGTTCCTGTTGGAGGACGAAACAGAAAACGCTTTTTTTTCAAAAAATAAAAAAGATGCACTTGGAAGAACAAATTAATTATAATTTGCACCTTGATGAAGCAAGCAAGTAGGAGGAGCTCCCAGTCTCAGCTTGAAATAGACTAGCAGTAGCAAGATGTCTCTTTGTCTTCCTCCTTTCCCTTTTATATTATTGATCTTCTTACTTTGTTTCTTTTTAAATAATAAATATATACAATATAGAATACTTGGGCTGTGAGATTTGACCTCGCTCCACCTTTCTTTAGCTAACTGGGCTCGATTAGGCATTAGATATAATTTGGTCTACTGAACATTTCGAAAATGGTTGGAGTCTGAGACCATATCTATATATGGGTCATGCTTTATTGTTAACATCTAGCCCAAGTATTTGATGCTTATCTATCTCCCTTTTATCATCCATTACAAGTTTGCAACCCAACTACCCAAGACAAAATGTGGAAACTGACTTTCCATTACTACTAATAATTCATTTAATCATTTGTAGCTTCTGAATTATTTAAAAAAAAAATTAGGGTGAGAGTATGGTTATCTCACTAGGATCAAGGCACTCCCGGTCCCATACTTAGTTCCAACTTTTCATTAAACCTCAAAAAAGTAACATTATTGAAAATTGAACAACGTAGCGCGAGATAGAGTTAAGTAAGACTTAAAACAACCACAACATAGCGGGTGATGCTTTTCGCTCAGTGTGTTAAAGTAACTTGTGTATTTTGTAATCCACAAACACACATTCCTTTATTGCTGGTACTGTAATACATAGACATATAACATACTTGTAATACTTTTTCCCCCACAACAAGGTAAGTAGCTTAATAACTACCTAGAGTCTATACATAAGAAAGCCAAAAATATATAGATTGCTCTGCATGCATGCATCTGTCAACACATTCATCATGAGTCATTACTGAGCTGGGGGGACGGAACTTCTGGATTGATTAAATGAAACGTCTGCTCCTGTTGCTACTGCTTCATCTCATATCTAGCTTAACCCTGCAAGTGCTGCTCCTTCTATCTAATATTAACGAGGTTCAACAAACTAAGATTCTAAACTTTATACATACTGTCTAACCAAATTATATCAGTGATATCATATTACTTTGATTTTGATGCTATGGTCTTTCTGTTCTTGCAATTTGCAAAAGGCTAATACAATATGTAATTCAGTTAAATTCATTTGACATTTTCATTTATCTTTTTATTTTTAAGAATGAGATACTAATTTGACATTAATTTATAGGAGAAAAGCCTCTTCTCCTTCTCGTTTTGTTGTATTTGAATAGCCATGGCTTTTCATTTCTATTATCTTTTTTCCCCTACTGGGCCATGACCATCATATTCATACGATTAAAATCACTGCAAAGAGGCAACTAAAGTTCTAAATTGTCTTTCATAAATCATAACCACATGAGCTCATAGACTTCTTTTGCAACAAAAAACAATTCTAAAATTACCATTTAAAAGGTCTTCAATGCGATTGCAGTTTTTTTTTTCCTGTGAGAGAAATTAACTTGGACTCTAACACAGCATGCCTACCTTTTTAGGTTTTTTTAATTTCATCCTTGATTACCGAGATCCACATCTTTCATCCTTGGCAAGTATAAACAACAACTTCAAGAAGTCATAAAGATATTTAACTTTGAAATTAATAAACAAAATAATAACTAATACATGTAAGCATGTAGTCCAGGCTCCAAGCCTTGTATCCATGATTTTGATTTGAAGATATATCATAATAGTAACGATTATCTTTATAAACCCTATCATTACTTAATTATTTGAATCATTCCAAAAAAGTTATAGTGAAACTAGAGTTTTATTCAATGACTTGCATAACAAATAAATATTTACAAATATCATTACTCTACGCCTCTACCTCATAGTATATATGCCATGAGAAATACTACATAATTTTTGTAAATTAAACTAATTAATAATTAACACATTATTATTTTTAATGTGAAATAATTATGTGACACAAGAATTTATGCACTTATTCAATTATTGATTGATTTAGCCTACACAATTATGTAGACAAGATTTACACAAGTATTTCTCATATGCAATAATGGTTTACGTTCATTGTGGATGCATTGATTTCAAGATAAAAACAAATAATTGATAGTAATATGACATTACACCATTCGCCAAAACCAACTCAAAAGTGAAAATCAGTCCCTTGAATTTTATTAATCTGTTGGTTCTGTGATGTTTTGATTATTTAAGTTTGACCATTTGACTTCATCAACCCTGTTGTAAGAATTGTGTTCCTTTTTTCCTGCAAGTGAGCAAACTCTCACTCCGTATTCACGTTTGAAAACCTAAATGTTGCTTGCTTTATACTATGATACGTGTCCTTTTCAAAACTCAAGAAGAGAGTTCAACGGTTGTCTAACGTATTATGTTTCACTGAAGGTGGACTGTTTATTGTGTTGGGATAGGAGGATTCTGACTTCTAATGCTTTGAAGTTTTCTCATCTTTCTCAAATTTACCTCTCATATAAGTTGAAGGTTTTTTCAGTTAATAACCAAATGTTTGTTTGTTGCCAAGCTTTTTTCTCTTTATTTGAAAGAGAATCTCTCCTCAATGCATTAGAATTTTGAATTCAAATCCAATTCACTTTATTTTGAGACCATTTGAAATTTGAATATCCTCAATTCCCTAAATTATTTCTCTGCCCGACATTCCCAAAGGCAAGGCCTCACTTCCTCTCTTCCATTTGTTTTTAGAAAATGATAAAATCCTTGAAAATCCTCCGTTGCTTCCATGGGAAACGGATCCTCTCCTGTTATAAGAGAAGTCCTGTTCATTATAATAGGAAAATATTGTTAAGCATGTGGTATGTATTTTCACATATCGCATGCGGTATGTTAAAAATGTATGTATTTTTAACTAACAGGATCCTCTCCTGTTCTCATGGAACAAGAGAGGATCCTGATCCGCTTCCATGTATGTATTATATAATTTTATCTAATTTTTTAGAATCTAAATAGTTTTCTCGTGGATTCTACATCGTCATGCTTTTGTGTTTTAGGTTTTTTCAAGAGATCTTCATGCATTTACAAGAAACACTATGTGGATGAAGGAGGTTTTAGGGGATGGTGGTGTTGCTTTCAAAGCAAGGATTTTTATTTGTTGCCTTCTATAATACCCATGTATTTGGAAGGGTTTTGAAACTCCTCTTAGTTGGTCTAATGAAAATGAGACAAATGTCCACCTAATGTCCACATTATGAAAAAAATTCTGTTTTATTTTATAAGGGCTTGTTTTTTTTTTCCTTTCATAGAATGACCCCAAAGTTTTTTTAATAAATTTTAAAATGATTAACCCAACCCCTTTGTGATAAAACACAGGTTGAAATCAATAGCCCCAATTTCAAATCATCAAAAAACCCTAAATGAACAATTATAGCATATATTGAAATTTGTCATCCTTTCTCTGAAAAATTTTCAAAATACCCAACCTTATGTGAAATCATTTTGGTCATCATTTTTTATCTTCTTACTCATTCCTTATGAATCCAATGGTCATCGTTTTCTAATCTACCATTTTGGCTTTCCTTCTCCAACTGGTAATACTTCTATAAATAGGTATACTCCGATTTTGAAAGTTGAAATACTTCTTAAGTCATTACTTAATATTTGAATTGAAGCACCATGGTTTGCTAAATGGGGTTTTGACTTTTTGAGTTCTCACCTAACATTATCGAATTTTATTTTTATTTTGTTTGCTGATCATAGTTTAAAGCTGCAAATTGCTCAACATCGTGTCAATTAAAGTAGAAGCTAAATTTGCGCAAGCATTGAGATTTTCTTTTGCTCCATTGTGTTGCATTTTTGTGCTTCCTCGTACCCTTTTGAAGAATAACGGGAGCGGTTTGCTCAGCTAACATAGTTGAGACAAATGCAGAACTTGGAGGGAAGAGTTTGGGGGTTTTCTGGGAAGCTTAAGAAGGAAAATAGCTTTGTGAACCATGAAGGGGAAACTTTTTCAGATTCAGGGACTAGCTAGTGGTCAAGATAAAAATCAAAAGAAGCAAGAAATTGGTTCTCGATGAATTTTGTGTTTTTTTTTTTGTTTGATTAATCATTTTAAAATTTATTAAAAGAATCTTGGGGTCATTCTATGAAAGAAAAAATTAACAAGTCCTTATAAAATAAAATAAAATTCTTTCATGATGTGGACCTAAAATTTGTTACCATTAGTTTAAGGTAGTGTTGTTTCATTCTCCCTTATTGCTGAGCAAATACTATGAAGCACAAATATAAAAACGAGATATAGATATAACACGACATAGATATATTGATACGATAAAATTGTCAACAAAAAAATATATATTTATATATATTGAGTGATTATTTAATAAAAAAATTGAATTATATAGTCATTATATATCATTATTTAATCTCCAAGTATAAGTATACATGTATGAGAGCAGCTCAAAAAAAATGTATGCATGTATGGGTGTTTTAATTGTAAATATTTTTAGAAAAAAAGAAGATAATGAGAATCTGACAAAAAAAAATGGAGGAGAATAAGAGTTAAGCATCAGGTATTATTTTGTGGTTAATTTGATAATATAGATTTAATATTTATCTGATTTGGTGCATTACTCATAAAGCATACAAGAATTGCACATAAAAGCGTGATAATAACTTGGCCAGTTTTTTTTTTTTAATAATGTAGTGTCGTATTATGGACCCAAAAGGAAGAGATTTTGGCCTAATGTGGTGAAAATTAGAGTTAGTGTTGACTTATGGAACCACATTGTCTAAGTTAGGCTTTGTTTTGGTGTGGAAGGGTTCCTACTCCCCACTAATCCTGTCGCAAATGCCAAATAGCAGTCAGTCCCTCTAACAAACTCCATGGCGCACTGGCACTGGTCAGCTTTTGGCAAGGCAAGGTAATGGTATAGAGGATCTAAGTTAAATGTGTTTGGTGAATTATATAATGATAATAAATTATAATAATAAATTATAATTATTTATTGTTACCATCAGATGAAGTTCAAGATATGTGAGAAGAATTTTCAGATCAGTAAGTTAGAGGGAAATGAGAAATGGGAGAGGCTATAGTATTTCTAACTTCAACCTTCGAGCAGATCGAGTTCGGGTGAGAGCGGAAAGATGAGGGATTTTAAAAATCCTCTATCAGGAGGTGTAATTTCAAATTCTGTGTTTTGAGTTACAAAAATACCCGATCAAAATACCTATCATTTTCAAATTCTTTTTGTTTAATATCCAAACGAAGCAGTTCATACTAAATCATTTTAATTCCTCTCGTAAAATATATTATCTCCTTAAAATATTTTATCCAAATACACACTTAATTTATTAACGATAATGCTACATAATATTATTTTATTTATATTAACATTAATTAAAAATTATTATTAATTTATTTATTAAAATTTAATTTTAAATATATTTTTTTTTACAAATACGGATAAGATGTTATTATATAATGTCATCGTTAATAAATTAATAAATTCAAATTAAATAAAATAATCTATTAAAATATTAATTAAAATTTAAAAACTAATTAAAAAAGTTTTAAAATTCTAATTTGCAAAAAGGTTAAAATTTACGGGGACTATTTTCTCTATTATTTGTATGTAACCTTTTTTTAGTTTTTGACTAAATATCTGTATAAACATTGTTATGAAATTATCCTTGAGACACTGTTGCGATTAAGAGACTTCTCTAGACAATAATGGCATGACTACAACAATAAAGTGCTCGCACGACCCTCACCGTATATATATGTGTGTTAAAGGTATAATAGAATTGGCTAGGTTACTTTCAAATCCATCATGTGCCAGCCAATATTGCTTGTCTCCAAACTTGCAACAATCTACCTGATGAGACCAAATGCAAAGTTTAGCCGTGTGACTTTGGACAACTGTGGGTAGAGCCGTAGAGCCTTCCTGGTGGAGAGGCTGCAGAAAAGAGTAGAGGAAGGAGAGGAGACAATGGTGATGGAAAAGCAAAGATCACCTTATTTCACAGGTTGGCGGAAGGGCCCAAAGTACTTCAAGATAAGGAAAATTACTCAAGAAGCCTAAACAAAGACGAAATGGACATACTCAGCCATCCCAAAATCGAAGCAGGCGAAGGACAGAAGCACTCTGGACGAGAGTTGCCACTGAGATAAGACCAAGATAACTTGGCATCATAGTTGTCTTATCATCTTAAATTTCTTTGGTTTTGTATTCATTACGCTGCACAGATTCGGATATATTTCTGATAGTTCTGCCGTAAGCATTGCTTTCATGTTGAAATAATGATTTAAATTTTGTAACAGCATTTATCATTATTGTATAGATTCCGGTTAGGAAAAAGAAATCATTCTCATTGTATAGGTTTAGATTTAAATCCTTATGCTGTTGTATAGAGTTGTAAAAATTTGAAAGTCCTCCAATAGTATGGGGGAATAGTACGATGCTTATTTTTATTGTTATCGAAATTGACTTGCAATTAAACAAGTAAGCAAAATCATGAAGTCTATAGCGTGCAAAGCACTGCCCTCAAGGATTATTTTGATATAGACAAAAATCTCTCAAGGTACTGCAAGCTCTTCCTATTTGACAGAGATTCAAGAACTATAAGAGATGAAGCAAAACGTAACCCAGAAGAGAGAAGACGAGAAGAGAAGTTGTATATTCAGATGTTGAATGTATAAAACGTTAATAAGAGATCAATTTTTATAGAAGCTGGTAAAGAGCCATTAGCAAAAAATGTTTTAGAAAATAACGTTGGAATTATAACGTTGAAAATGAAAAACGGATTATAACGTTGAAAACAAATTTGTCCGTTAGAAATAGATTTGCATGTTTTAGAAGACTAAGTCAAATGTGACCGTTAAAAGACCAAGTCAGTTTTAAAATCTTCAAAAATTGCATTTTCAGGTAAGCACAAAAATAATTAAATTTTTCACAAAAGATTCGGACCTTAAGATATCACGGGCAGGGGGCAAATCGATGATTTGCACTGGTCATGAGCCTTCGTGCCCAATTTTGTGCGCGCGAGTCCACCACCACATTTGTTTCTTACAAAATTCAAAACACAAGTTAATATATAAATTCTTCCAAAGATATACTTCCAACCAATGTGGGACTTTATTCTTTTGAAATAAAACTCTTTTCACAATAATCACCCATATATTTCAAACGAATATAATTAAAATCAATAATTTAAAAAAAATTGAGTTACATCATAAGTGCAAACGTTTCGAATCTGGTGTCTTCTAAATTATGAACCAAACCTAGATAAATAGGATTTTAGCTTACAATGTAATTAGTGAAGTTTAAACTTCTATGAACCAAAACATTTTTCATGTAAATTAGAATCTCATTTGATCACATTTACACCATCATTTATCTCTTGCTGTTAACGCAGTTTTGCATTTTTCGGCCATGTGCGTGCCTGGTTGTTCATGAGTGCTTAGAGACTATGTTATTTTCTCATAGGAGCGGTCTCACTCCACACTCATATAGGTAATTTCATCAAGTGTATACTGCACTTTATACACCACCCGTAAGGGATATGAAATTCATTAAAAGCATTTAGCTTATCTTCACAATAAATGCAGTCTAGCACTTCTCATGCTTCTCACACCATAAGAAAGGACAAACAAAGTGCTAACAGTATTAATAAGTGACTTGTTATTACCCATATGAACTTTTTCATGGGATCTCCACTTCTAAAAGTTGGGTTATCATCACTATTAGTTTCAAATTGGCTTAAGTCTCATTCCCCTCAATGTGGTATTTATTAAGTTCCTTCCCAAAGGCTTAGTCAGAGGATTGGTCAAGTTCACTTCTGACTTCACATAATCAATGGATATAGTTTCATCTTTCAGTAGCTGCTTTATCACTTCATGTCTCAACCTAATGTGTCTATTCTTACCATTAAAGGTTTTATTATTTGCAATAGATATTGCCACCTTGTTGTCATAATGCACAGACACAGAAGGGGTTGGTTTTATTCCCAATGGAATATTTTCTAAGAAATTTCTCAACTACTCGGCTTCATTACCAGTTTTCTCTAGAATAATAAAATCTGAATCCATGGTGGATTTTGCAATTATTATTTGTTTGGCTGATCTTCAAGTCACCGCACCACCACCAAAGGTGAACACATAGCCACTAGTGGATTTAATCTCATCTGAATTTGAGATCCAATTAGCATCACTGTATCCTTCTAATACAGCGGGAAATCCACAATAAGCAATACCATAGTCCATGGTACCTCTCAAATATTTCATTAGTCTAGCTAAAGCGGCTCAGTGTTCATTATTAGGATTATGTGTATATCTACTCAATCTGCATATAGCATATGCTATGTCAGGTTGAGTGAAATTCATCAACTGCAACAGACTCCCAATAATCTGTGTATGTTGAGACTGGACAACAGGATCACCTCTGTTTTTCTTTAACTGAGTGTTAGCATCATAAGGGGTGTTCACTGGTTTGACATCAAAATGTTTAAACTTCTTTAGAAGTTTCTCAATGTAATGTTCTTGTGACAGCATTATACTGTCACACTTCCTTATGACTTTAACACCAAGAATTACACTAGCTTCACCCATGTCTTTCATGTCAAATTTAGATGCAAGAAAACATTTTGTTTGATGCACTATGTCATGGCTAGTACCAAAAATGAGCATGTCATCCACATATAGACAAATAATCACACATTCATCACTTACTGATTTTGTATATACACATTTATCTACTTCAACAGAAGAAAAACCATCACTGATTAAAGTTTGATCAAATTTCTCATGCCACTGTTTAGGTGCTTGTTTCAGACCATATAAAGATTTGAGAAGTTTACACACTTTGTTTTCTTGACCAGGAACTATACACCCCTCAAGTTGTATCATATAAATTTCTTCTTCTAAATCACTATTTAAAAAAGTTATTTTAACATCCATTTGGTGAATAACCAAATTATATGCAGAGGTTAAAGCAATCAAAACTCGAATAGAAGAAATTCTAGTTACAGAAGCAAATGTATCAAAAAAGTCAACATTTTATTTTTGAGTAAAACCTTTTACAACTAATTTAGCCTTATATTTTTCAATTGATCTGTCAGGGTTATATTTCATTTTAAAAATCCATTTGCAACCAATTGATTTTGCTCTAAGAGGTAAATCTACTAAAACTCATGTATTACATTTTATAATTGAATCAATTTCAGATTTAATAGCTTCTTTCCAAAACGGTGCAACAAGTGAGGAAAAAGTTTCAGAAACAGTTAAAGGGTCATCATCAACAAGATATGTGTAAAAATCATTTCCAAAATAAATTTCTTTTCTTTGTCTTTTACTTCTTCTCAAATTCTCATGTAAAACATCAGATAAATTTTGTGCTGGAGCTTCAAAAATATTTTCTAATTTTAAGATAAAAACATGTTCAAAAAATTCAGCATTTTTTGTCTCAATTATAGAATTACAATCAAGCACGTCACTTTTTAAGACTAACAATCTATATGCAGCACTATGATTAGCATACCCAATAAACATACAATCTGAAGTCTTAGAACCCATTTTTCTCTTTTTAGGTTCAGGAAACATCACTTTAGCTAAACACCCCCACACTTTTAAATATTTTAAGTTAGACTTATAACCCTTCCATAACTCATATGATGTTTTATCTGTTTTCTTATAGGAAATTCTATTTTGTAAATGACATGCAGATAATAAAGCTTCACCCCAAAGGTTATCAGGTACATTAGAACTAAGTAAAAGTGCATTCATCATTTCTTTTAAGGTCCTATTTTTCCTTTCAGCTACTCCATTGGATTGAGGTGAGTAAGAAGGTGTAACTTCATGTATTATTCATTCTTTTTCACAAAAGTCATTAAATAAAATGTATTCACCACCTCTATCTGATCTAACTCTTTTAATTCTTTTATTTAATTGATTTTCTACTTCTGCTTTATATACTAGAAACATATCAAGCGCCTCATCTTTATTTCTAAGTAAATATACCTTTGTGTACCTAGAAAAATCATCAATAAAATTTACATAATATTTTTTATCACCTCTAGTCATAGTTTGTTTTAAGTCTCCTAAATCAAAATGAATTAAATCAAGAATTTTAGAATTTCTTTCTACAGATAAACATGATTTTTTTAGTTAATTTTGATTCTGCACATATTTCACATTTATTTAAGCATGTATCACTAAGACCAGAAATTAAACCAAGATATTGTATTTTCTTAATATAAGAAGCACTAACATGTCCTGATCTAGCATGCCACATATCCATAGAGTCAATCAAATACGCAAAAGAAGATGCATTTTCATTAGTTTTTGCAACATTGAGTACAAACAGTCCCTGATTACAATAACATTTTCCCACAAATACATTATTTTTGTCATCACAATTTTGTCAGACTTAAAAGACACCTTAATCCCAACATTTCCTAGCAAGGCCACAGAAATTAAATTTGCCTTTATGCTAAGTACATGAAGCACTTCGTTGAGAGTTAAGGTCTTGCAAGATGTAAGCTTCAGAAGAACTTTTCCTTTTCCAAGAACTTCAACAGTTCGGGAATCACCAAGATAAATAAGTTCTTCTCCATCCCCCACAGAATTATAGGAGGTAAACATATTTCTGTTTACACAAATATGCCTGGTAGCCTCAGAATCTACCACCCAATCATTCACATTGGCCATCAATAAGGCTTGAGAAACGATCGCAGCAATTATATCATCTCCTTCGACCAAATTTGCGTTTGGCTTAGGAGTATTGTCATTCTCTTCCTGTGTTTGTATTGAGCTGCTCGATGACCTGACTTGCCACAAACATAACAATTTCGTCCACTATTTTTTAAAGTGGGATTATTCATTCTTAGCACATAGTTAGGTTTATTGTAATCAGACCTTTTGTTGGATTTATTGTCATACCTTTTCTTGTTGACTTGTACCATGTTTGCCCTTGAAGCCAATGTTTTTGCCCTTGCAGCTTTGATCTCCTTCTTATTTGTGTCCTCAATGATGATGTGGGTGATCAGATCAGCAAGAGACAGTTGTTTGTTTTTGTGTTTGAGTTGCTGCTTGTAGTCCTTCCAAGATTGTGGTAATTTTTCAATAAGTAAACATGCAACGAACTCATCAGGTAGTGTGATGTTCTCTGCCTTCAACTCTTCTAACAGTTTGTGGTATTCGTTAATTTGGGTCTTGATATCTTTTTCTTCAGTCATTTCCCATCTGTAGTAATTTCCAATTACGAACTTCTGTTTCCCAGCATCCTCAGCAGTGTATTTGAGAAGCATAGACTCCCAAATTTTGTAGCTTTCCTTGTAAGAACAGGAGACATCGAACAATTCGTTAGATAGTGTGGTAAGAATAGTGTGTCTACAAACATTGTTTGCATAAATCCAATCGTTTAGTTTTTTCGAGTCAGAAGATGAGTCTGACATTTAATCGGTGATAGCATTAGCGACGCCGTGCATGTCAAGAATGGAGTAGACACGTTCCTGCCACCTTTTAAAGTTTTGCCCTCCGAACATTTCTATTTTGGGGACATCAGGGAAAGACTTTGCATAGTTGACTGCGGCAACAACAGGCGGCTGGTTTTGCGTAGTTGTGTTGTCAGACCCATTGTTGGCTGAGAAGGCGGCATTGTTGGCTGAGTGGGTTGCTTTTTGTGATTCCATAATCCTTGAGATTATTGTTGTCGAAAATGACCTGTAATTAAACAAGTAAACAAAATCGTAAAGCCTGTGGCGTGCAAAGTACTGTCCTCAAGAATTATTTCGGTATAGACGAAAATCCCCCAAGGTACTGCAGGCTCTTCTTGTTTGACAGGGATTCAAGAACTATAAGAGATGAAACATATTGTAACCCAAAAGAGAGAAGACGAGAAGAGAAGTTGTATATTCAGATGTTGAATGCATAAAACGTTAACAAGAGATCAATTTTTATAGAAACTAGTAAAAAGTCGTTAGCAGAAAACGTTCTAGAAAATAACATTGAAATTAGAAGACCAAGTCAAATGTGACCGTTGGAAGACCAAGTCAGTTTTAAAATCTTCAAAAACCGCATTTTCAGGTAAGCACAAAAATAATTAAATTTTTCACAAAATATTCAAGCCTCAATATATCACGCGCAGAGAGGAACAAATCGATGATTTGCACTGACCATGAGCCTTCGTGCCCAATTTTGTGCGCGCAAGCCCACCATCACATTTGTTTCTTACAAAGCCCAAAACACAAGTTAATATATAAATTCTTCCAAAGAAATACTTCCAACCAATGTGAAATTTTATTCTTTTGAAATAAAACTCTTTTCACAACAATTTTTGGCATGAAAACTGAATTACAGGAGGGATGGGAACACAGAAGGGGGAGGGGGGGCAAGAGAGAGAGAGGGCGATCAGGTAAAATGTTGATACATATGCATTAAACCAACGTCATTACTTTTTAAACAAGTACACCAAAGGAGGAGAAAAATGTACACAACAGTGGGAAACAGATTATACCTATCAAACAATTTGTCTATTATGTAGACATCTATTTACATCAGTCACCAATCCTTCCCACTTGTGTCATCCTTCTCACCAAGGATAGAAATATCCTTTGTATCATCGTTCTTATCATGATCAGGAAAAATGTGAAGTAGGGAGTGAGTTGAAGTTTGAAACAAGCCATCATTCTAAAAAGTGATCACAGTTTAAAAAGTGATCCCATATCAATTTTAAGTTATCTTCAAGCATCTCTGAAATCAACCCGATATCAACCTTCTGCACCTATTGGAAAAGGAAAGGAGCGGAATGTAAGTCAAATGTATGAATTAAAATGTATCATTTTCATGCAAAAAGTATAAACTAGTCAAGTCTAAACTGCATTTTAAAACTGATTAGAGGGATCCTTAGTGAGGTCGTTGCGTGAAATGCACAGGCCTAGACAATAACATCTTTAAAAGAGAAATTAAGAATATAAACTAAATTTAATGCCCTAACAATTTTTTCCAAATACAATTCAACATTAATAACTGCTTTTGAAAAGTCAAAAGTTACTTATATGAAGATCACAGATGGTCAGAAGCTCCAATTCACGCAGATGATATAATATTGAAAGAAGCAAGTTTCGTAAAATAACCAGATTAGAAGGATCCCTCGAACCATGGTTGATGCAGACCGAACCTTTTATCTTCTTTTACCTATGTTATTTTTTCCCAGTTTTTTTCATCATCTCATGAGAAAGTTAAATAATAATTACCTGTAATAATGAGACAATTCCTTTCAGTTTCAGGTAAACTTCAGATGCATCTTCACCCATTGATGTCCGAAAATCAAATCGATCAGCATGTCTCACCTTCAGCCTCACTGAAGGATTTTCGTAAGCTTTAGATATAGTGTGCCAGGCCCCACAAACAGAAAACCTGTCTCCAGAAGATGCTTTCCCTAAGGGCCATCTCAAACCACCCTTCACATTTGGATCTAGAACTGCAGACTCAATCAAATTCTGAATGCATTGCATTTCATCATCCTGGAACAGGGGTGACATAAGTTCCATTGCATGACCCTTTCTCAAATTGCCTGCTAATCTACGAGTTCTACATTTCTTCAATATTGTTTTTCCGCTCATCAATTTCTTATATTTAGAAAA
Source organism: Ormosia semicastrata (assembly GCA_029884595.1). NCBI lineage: Eukaryota > Viridiplantae > Streptophyta > Magnoliopsida > Fabales > Fabaceae > Ormosia > Ormosia semicastrata. Next base: position 44,136,024 of record JAQQTO010000059.1, read on the forward strand.
GGGGTAAAGACTCTGTTTTAAGATTTCAATATGACATTTAAAAATAAAAGAAAAGAAGGATTCTCTTGCATGAAACCACTATACAAAATTTAAATATGACCCTCTCGTAATTGTAAAACAATTGCTACAGGAAAATATTAGCAATGGGATGAGGTTTTAAATAAATAACGAATGCAATGGGAACTGATACAAATATGTAAACTTTCAGAAGTGAATAACAAAAAGATACTTACTTTTAGAGCTGTTAAAATCCTTTTGGTGGATAGCATTAGCCTCAGATCAAGATTCTTAGTAAGACATGATATGTCTGTGACCATGTGACGAACTGGATTTAGTTCAATCTACAATAAGCATGAAAAAGAGATGAAATACATTAAAAAAGGAAATAAAAGTAGAAGATAAGAAGCATAAAACATTTTACCTCTTTGGGAAAGGGTGAATAGATGCAAACACTTTTTACTCAATGAATCAAATCATAGACATTTTGGCTCTTCAAATGCAGATATTTCTAGTAATGATAATGTCATAATGCTTAAAGTTTGGAAGATGAAGTACTAACTGAATGTACAAAAGGTTATCCAACAACCTGGAAAGCTATCATCGTCAACTTTGCAGGCCAAAATTAGTCAACATCAGAGCTATTATATAATTAAATAACAAAAACAAACACCTTTCATTCAACTTTGTAGATTAAACGCAAAAACATACCTTGTAGAGTTGAAGCTTATTCTGTTCCTTCATTATGTTACACTTGCAAGAAATAATTGTTTCTGGTCGGTTGGCATCAGACAACTAAATAATAATAGCAAGACATTGAGGAGTTGAGAGCCAACTTGAGAAAATTGTGCATTGCATGCCTTGAGCATAAGCATAGGATAAAAATATACCTTCACATGATACAAATCTTTCTCCCCTGTAAAATCAAGTCCAACTTTCAGTGACTCTCCTTTTGTCATTTTGTCCATATATGAAGTAGGAATATTTGTGTAAAAGGTTCTACTTAGTTTTCCCAACATGGTTTCATCAGCCAAATTTTTTCTCACAGCTTCTGGTGTAACTGAAGGTCCCCTGCACAGAACAATATTGATTCATATTGTAATACTTACCACTCATACAACTACTAATAGGTGAACTTCATCTGTTACTCAAAGGCAAACAAAGTAACAAACATGGAAAGGCAAAACTCATGAGCTAAATGCGTAAGTAACTACAGAAGTATGTGGTCCTAGCAACTCAGTAATACCAAGAATGCAAATGCCAAATCCACAATTTGCTGCATGCAATCAGAGGACACCACAAATTTGATTCCAGCAATTAATCATCAATAGGTTTGTATTTCTGTTCTGTCATTTAAAATCACACTTAGGTAAAATACAAGAATAATTGGCACAAAGAAAAGAAAAGAAATTCATGCGTAATGGAATGAAGCCACAACTAGACAGTGAATTAAATAAATAAAAAAAGCCTTAATTATCTTTCTAGTCCCTCTAAATATAGTCATTTTTTGTTTTGGTCCCTCTAAAATTTTTAATCTCGTTTTGGTTCCTTTAAATTTCGAGACAGATGAAATTAGTCCCTGCCGTTATCTCATCTTGTTAAGTGGTAAAGTGGCAAACAGCACTCCATGTCAACTTGTCACTTGTCTTGATCTCAACTCATTTATGTTATGTGGATGACAAGTCATCCACCTAAGTCCCACGTCACTTCTTCTTCCTCCCCCTTTCTTCCCTAATGTGCAGCAAACCGTAATTCTCCCCCCCTCCCTCACCTGTTTTGTTCCCCACACTGTAGCTGCAATTCCAACCCTTGATTCTTCCTCCCTCAGCCCGTTTTCTTCTTTCTCCACATTTGCTTCCTCATTCGTGACCAATTTGTTGCCATTTTTGGTCCCTCACCCCTGACAAGTGGCAAGCTGACATGGAACGTCATTTGTCACTTCACCACTTAACAGATATGAGATAACAGTATAGACTAATTTCACTTTTCTCGAAATTTAAAAAAACCAAAACGAGATCAAAAATTTTAGACCGATCAAAATAAAAAATAACTATATTTATAGGGACTAAAAAGATAATTAAGCCAAAAAAAGAAAAAGATTGTTTACCTATGGAAATGGAAGAGAATCTTCCCAAATCTGGCAACTAATGTTGGCTTATCTTGTTCCAATTCCAAGTTTTGGACCTCCATCTCATTCCTCACATTTTCAAAAGAAGAAAGCAAGTGTTGAAGCGCATTATCCACAACGACTTTCCAGGGGCTTCTTGCATGTGTCCCTGTGATGTGTAAGATACAAGAAGTTACCTTTATATTTGCAAGCTAACAAGAAAGCATGGAAATGGCAATGAAGTACATAAATTAAGAGTAAATGAGATGTATATATAACCTTGAGCTTCAGGTTGAGGCAGATGGATGTTACTGTTTACTAAAATGACAGGTTTTTCTCCAAATTTGCGCTCAAAATATTCCAAAGAGATGGGCTGAAGCTGTAAAGGGGGACGCTGATGATCATCATCACCATGATCATGATCATGATCATGGAAACCAACCACAAACCATTCAGATATGGCAGTCTTTGCGTATATGATATTTTTATTTGTCTGTCCATGAGAATTAGATGACTTGATTCTTGGGTTTTGTCTGAAACGGGTTTGGGGAGGAGGCAACTCTGGTGACGGTAACAGCCTCTCCTTGTCCTTGGAGTGGCGCTTGTGCGGAGGAACGTAAGCCATATCTCACACTCCAACTGAAACTAAATGTAATCCAAGAAAGATAACCAACACAACACCCAAACCTACATCAATACTAAGGATTTTGAAAACAATAGTTTATTCTAAATAAAATTACAAGCAAGAAAACTCACAAATTTTAACAATCACTAATTAATAATTATACACAGCTGATGATCTTTCTAACTAATATTTGTTCTGTTCCAGTTGGAAGACGAAACAGAAAACGCTTTTTTTTTTCAAAAAATAAAAAATAAAAAAGATGCACTTGGAAGAACAAATTAATTATAATTTGCACCTTGATGAAGCAAGCAAGTAGAAGGAGCTCCCAGTCTCAGCTTGAAAAAGACTAGCAGTAGCAAGATGTCCTTTTGCTTTCCCCCTTTCCCTTTATATTATTGATCTTCTTACTTTGTTTCTTTTTAAATTTAAATAATAAATAATAAATATACAATGTAGAATACTTCGGCTGTAAGATTTGACCTCGCTCCACGTTTCTTTAGCTAACTGGGCTCAGTTAGGCGTTATATATTTTGATCAGATGAGTAATTTGGTCTATTGAACATTTCGAAAATGGTTGGACTCTGAGACCATATCTATATATGGGTCATGCTTTATTGTTAACATCTGGCCCAATTAATTGATGGTTATCTATCTCCCTTTTATCATCCATTACAAGTTTGCAACCGAACTACCCAAGACAAAATGTGGAAACTGGCTTTCCATTACTACTAATAATTCATTCAATCATTTGTAGCTTCTGAATTATTTTTTTTAAAAAAAATTAGAGTAAGAGTATGGTTATCTCACTAGGATCAAGGCACTCCCGGTCCCATACTTAGTTCCAACTTTTCATTAAACCTCAAAAAAGTAACATCATTGAAAATTGAATAACGTAGCGCGAGATAGGGTTAAGTAAGACTTAAAACAACCACAACATAGCGGGTGATGCATTTCATTCACTGCGTTAAAGTAACTTGTGTATTTTGTAATCCACAAACACACGCTCCTTTAATGCTGGTACTGTAATACATAGACATATAACATACTTGTAATACTTTTCCCCCACAACAAGGTAAGTAGCTAATAACTACCTAGAGGCTATACACAAGAAAGCCAGAAATATATAGATTGCTCAGCATGCATGCATCTGTCAACACATTCATCAAGAGTCATTACTGAGTTGGGGGGACGGAACTTCTGGATTGATTTAGAGCAAAGTCGACGGCAGTATCGTTGTTTGCTTAAATGAAACGTGGGTGGTGGCTCTCTTGCAACTTTTAAGGTCTTCACCTGTAGCAACTAGTGCCACTACCAGGGTGAGTAACACTACCACTCTTGTTACCCACACCCTGCTCCTGTTGCTACTGCTTCCTCTCATATCTAGCTCAACCCTACAAGTGCTGCTCCTTCTATCTAATATTAACGAGGTTCAACAAACTAAGATCCTAAACTTTATACATATTGTCTAAACCAAATTATATCAATGATATCATATTACTTTGATTTTGATGATATGGTCTTTCTGTTCTTGCAATTTGCAAAAGGGTAATACTAATATGTAATTCTGATAAATTCATTTGACATTTTCATTTATCTTTTTATTTTTAAAAATGAGATACTAATTTGACATTAATTTATAGGAGAAAAGCCTCTTCTCCTTCTCGTTGAATAGCCATGGCTTTTCATTTCTATTTTTTTTTCCCTATTGGGCCATGGCCATCATATTCATACGATTAAAATCGCTGCAAAGAGGCAACTAAAGTTCTAAATTACCTTTCATAAATCATAACCACATGAGCTCATAGTCTTCTTTTGTAACAAAAAACAATTCTAAAATTACCATTTAAAAGGCCTTCAATGCGACTGCAGTTTTTTTTTTCCTGTGAGAGAAATTATCGAGGACTCTAACACAGCATGCCTACATTTTTAAGCTTTTTCATCCTTGATTACCGAGATCCACATGTTTCATCGTTGGCAAGTATAAACAACAACTTCAAGAAGTCATAAAGATATTTAACTTTGAAATTAATAAACAAAATAATAACTAATACATGTAACTTGTAAGCATGTAGTCCAGGCTCCAAGCCTTGTATCCATGATTTTGATTTGAAGATACATCATAATAGTAATGATTATCTTTATAAACCCTATCATTACTTAATTAATTGAATCATTCCATAAAAAGTTATAGTGAAACTAGAGTTTTATTCAATGACTTACATAACAATTTGTGAGGAGTTTGCAAATATATAAAAATATTTGCAAATATCATTACTCTACCTTATAACATATATGCCATGAGAAATACTACATAATTTTTGTAAACTAAACTAATTAACAATTGACACATTATTATTTGTAACATAAAATAATTATGTGACACAAGAATTTATGTATTTATTCAATTATTGATTGATTTAGTCTACACAATTATGTAGACAAAATTTACATAAGTATTTCTCATATGGGATGATTTGCGTTGGTTGTGGATGCATTGATTTCAAGATAAGAACAGATAATTGATAGCAATATGACATTGAGCCATTCGTAAGAACCAGCTCAAAAGTGAAACCGGTCCCTTGAATTTTATTAATCTGTTTGGTTCTGTGATGTTTTGATTATTTAAGTTTGACCATCTGGCTTCATCAACCATGTTGTAAGAATTGTGCTCCTTTTTTCTTGCAAGTGAGCAAACTCTCATTGCGTATTCTTGTTTGAAGACTTAATGCTAATATGTTATGTTTAGATTGGTAAGATTGAGTAGAACGAAATTGAATGGAATGAGATGGAAATAAATTTTATTATTTGGTTATGTTAAAAATGATAGAATGATATTGAAGTGAGTGAGAAGGATCCTCACCCCACTAAAAATCATTAATTTTTTTCTTCTCCAGTTTGAGAGTATGAGATAGAATCATCTTTTTATTATAATTATAATTAAGATTTTACTATATTAACCTCATACCCTAAAATTGGTGTATTTACAATAAGGGTAATTTAAAAAAAATAAAGTTATAACTCTTACCATTTCATTTATTTCTCAAACAATAAAATAATAAATTTACTCTATTTTATCTCATCTCATTCCATTTCATTCTATCAATTACTAAATATCCAAACATAACCTAAATGTTACCTGCTTTATACTATGATACGTGTCCTTTTCAAAACCCAAGAAGTGAGTTCAACTGTTGTCAAACGTATTATGCTTCACCGAAGGTGGACTGTTTATTGTGTTGGGATGGGAGGATTCCGACTTCTAATGCTTTCAAGTTTTTTCATCTTTCTCAATTTTACCTCTTTTGTATAAGTTGAAGCTTTTTTCAGTCAAAAATAACCAAATGTTTGTTTGTTGCCAAGCTATTTTCTCTTTATTTGAAAGAGGATCTCTCCTCAATGCGTTAGAATTTTGAATTCAAATCCACTCACTTTATTTTGAGACCATTTGAAATTTGAATATTCTCAATTCCCCAAATTGTTTCTCTACCTCTCGAAGGCAAGGCCTCACTTCCTCTCTTACTTTTGTTTTCAGAAAATGATAAAATCCTTGAAAATCCTTCGTTGCTTTCACTTCCATGTATGTATTATATAATTTTATCTAATTTTCTAGAATCTAAATAATTTTCTCGTGGATTCTAAATCGTCATGCTTTTGTGTTCTAGATTTTTTGAAGAGATCTTCATGTATTTACAAGAAACACTGTGGATGAAGGAGGTTTTAGGGGATGGTGGTGTTGCTTTCAGAGCAGGGATTTTTAATTCCTCAAAGTCAAAATCCTATCTCAAAGTAGTCAATCTAAGGTGGTGTTGTTTCAGTCTCTCTTATTGCTGAGCAAATATTATGAAGCTCATATATAAATATGAGACACATATATAACACAATATAAATATGTTGATACAACAATATATTTTTAATTCCTCAAAGTCAAAATCCTATCTCAAAGTAGTCAATCTAAGGTGGTGTTGTTTCAGTTTCTCTTATTGCTGAGCAAATATTATGAAGCTCATATATATACATATATAACACAATATAAATATATTTATACAACAATTTTTTTAAAAATAATTAAAATATATATAAATAAAAATATTAAAATATTTAATATGATATGTATCGGATATCGATATAATAATTATTTTAAAGTATCAATGCTACGTATAACCAATATTGTTACAAAATTCTAAGCTTGGTTGCTTTCTTTCTTTTTAAATTTTCATTTTGAACCCATTTGTGAACCCACAACATTATTCTAATAGGAATATCAAGCGCTTTCAGCTGTATCTTCTCCAGATTACCATGAACACGTGTTTATTTGTCCTTTACTTTTCTCTTCCCACGTGGGAGGCTTGGTTGGTGAAACTTAAAATCACTTGTCTTATGCAGTAAAAATGCATGTAAACTAGGTTGTTGCAACGGAACATGCAGATGGTTTAGCATTAAGTGGTCCATCTCACTAGTTTGGGGATAAAGTTTCATCAAAAACAAAAAATGAGACCATGGATTGCTCCCAATGGGCTGAAAAGAAAGAGTCCATCTAAAACTGAACATTCATGGGCATCAACTCCAAATTATCCAAGTGCAGTCCAGATAAAACATTTATCCAAGTGCATTGTCAGCAGTGAGTCGGGTTGACTCACAAATTTACAGGTTTCAACCTAATTTAACTTATAAAATGAGGGTTAGATTAGATTCGTGAGTTAGATCAAATTAAAAAATATTTAACTCACAGTGTGTGGTTCAGGTAATGGATTAGAATATTTTCAACTCGCACAACTTAACTCACCCACGATCCATTATTAATTTTTTGTAAAATTAGTTTTCACTCACCATCAATTTATAATACTCACTCCTATTATTAAATTTTTTAAAATTTTTTATGATGCTACTCTTAATTTTTTGAATTATTACATGTTACTTTAAATACTTTATTCCATAAATTGTGTGACATTAATAAGTTTATAAAGAAATAAATTAAATGGAATGATCCAATTTTGAAGGAGATGACCATTTTCATGAAAATAAAGTTAGATAAATATTGGGATAACATTGATGGTCCTCTAAATTATTTATTGCTTGTGGCTATTGTGCTTGATCCAATGTATAAAATGGATTATGTTGAGTTTTGCTTGAAAAAGATATATGACTTGGAATTGAGTGTGAAAATTATGAAGAGATTGGACGATATTATGAGGACATTGTTTGAACATTATCAACAAATGCATCTAGTTCCTCATGATGTTAGTGATTCTAGTTGCATGTCATTTGATGTTCCTTCCTCTACACATGATGATGATATTGAAGATGATAATGATAGTTGTAAATTCGAGTTTAGATTGAAAGTGAAGAAAAAAAAATATGCAGTAAAAAAGAATGAGCTTGAGAGGTACAAGGAGGAGGATGTGGAAGATGATGTTGATGGCTTTGATATTCTTACATGGTGGAGAGAAAAAATCAAGAAGTATCATGCTCTTTCATTCACTGCTAAGGATATCTTAGCAATTATTGTTTATACGGTTTTATCTGAGTCAGCATTTAGTACTGAAGGGCGAGTTCTTGACCCTTTTTGTAGTTCTTTGTAATTTACCACTGTTGAGGCATTGATTTGTGCTCAAAATTGGTTGAAAACTCCTAAGAAACTCATAGATTTACGGGTTCAGATGGATGATATTGAGAAGCTTGAAGCTGGTAGTATGTTATATAGAACTCATTCAATTTGTTTAATGAATTATTAATTGTCCATTACTAATTGTTAATACTTTTTTAGTATGTTAAATATGTCAGCTGTTAGAAAAGAAATTGTGGGTCTTAAACATTGATTCTTTTAGTTGTTTGCAGTTTAATGATTGACTTTCTAATTCTTATGAACTTATTATTTCATTGTTGAGTTTAATTTTGTATGTAATTTGACAATTGTCTTGTTGATTGTGCAGACCAATGAGGAAATGAGGGCACACCGTCATGCAGAGTTCTATGAGATGTCAATGGATCCTAAATACTCATGGTGACATTTTAGGATGTTTTCTCCTCATTTTTGTGTTGTTTCAATCAAGTTTAAGGGTGTGTTTGGGATAGCTGTAAAAATTTGATTATGCTTAGTAATCGATTATTGTATAAAAGCTTTTTGTTATAATCGATTATAATTAATTCATTTTCATGTTTGGATGCATTAGCTGTAAAGTGATTTTAAGTTAATCTGATTCGTTTGGATGATATAAAAAAGAATCGCTTTTATGCATTAAATTACTAAAATAGGTATAGAATGATTAAAAAAATTATTTGATTGAGGACAAAATAGTATTTACATATCAAAATGTAAGGAATAATCTATAAGCTAAAATCATAAGCTTCAATCTTCAGCATTATAAAAATCAGCTTTAAAAAGCTTTTATTTTACATTGAATTTCGTGTAAAAGCTGAAGCTAATTTTATCAAACATGATTAAACACTGTTACAACAACTTTTTTCCCAAAAAAAGCTAATCAAAAGCCATACCAAACATGCACTAAGTGTAGGCATTGTGATGTTACTCTCAAAGTGAACAAAGAAAATAAATTCATAAGACTCTCGATGCATCTAAGTGACCGTTGTGTTGAAAAATCAATAAATCGTTTAGATAATAAAGAGTATATGGATAAAATAGAGAGTAAAGTCAATGATTATGTTATCCATAATTCAAATGATATGCGTGATGACACTAACTTTAATTGATTATACTAATTTATTATTTAAGTTATGACTAGTTTTGTTTAATTTATTTAATACTTAGTAAAATTTGTTAGTTGTTAATTTGTTATACACTTATTAACTTATAATATTTAATTTATTTGATATTGAGACTTATGATGTTAATTTGTTAGATTTTATATTTTAATTTTTTTTTCAAGAATTTTTTTTAATATCGAACCCACGGGTTAGACTCAACATAACCCAATATTAAGCAGATCGGGTCGAGTAAAGAAAATCTCTTAATCGAATTGGGTCAAAGAAAAAAATCTCTTACGCGATTTGAGTTTAAAAATAACGTTAAACCCACTCAACCTCACCCACAGATATCCCTAATTGTCAGATACTTGAATTATGCTGCTGATTTCGACCAAAAAAATAAAATAATAAATTATGCTGCAGATTGGACCCCCACGTGACTGTGGTGAGATAAGGTGGCGGAGGCCCCAAAAGGCCAAAACCCGACCGATGTGCTTTAAGCCATGGCATCACTCGAAAGTGTATCCTACCTCATTGTCAACAAAAAATATATATATTTATATATATAGAGTGATTATTTAATTAAAAAAATTGACTTATATAGTCATTATATATCATTATTTAATCTCCAAGTATAAGTATATAGCGCCGGCAAAACGGGTTCAACTCGCGGGTTCAACTAGCCAACCCGCTATTTTTTTGTGGGTTGGATTTAAGGATTGAATCCATATTTCTTTTTTAACCCGTCCCGCATAACCCGCATGTTAAGCAATGGCAGTATTGACTTACGGGTTAGTTCTTTTTTTTTTTTAAATAATAATAAGTAATATTATAAATGAAAAACTCTTTGATATTATATAATTTATGTTTGAATATTTAATTAGACTATTTTAAAAATTATATTTTAGATATGTGGTTTGAAATTTTTTACCATTATTATTTATTATTTTTTATAGTATTTATTGATTTTTTATATTTATTTTTTTTATTTTTTAAGCGGGTTAAACCAGGTTTATCAATCAACTCATCTATTTTTTCTCATTTTATTTTTTATGCGGACCAACCCGCCAACTCGCCAACCCACCTTAAAGCGGGGTGAGTTAACTCTTCCAACTCATTTTTTAAAACGGGCCAACCCACCCCGCCTCACATTTTAGCGAGTTGACGCGGGTCGGGGTGGGTTGGGGCAGATTGGCCCATTTTGTCAGCTATATAAGTATACATGTATGAGTGCAGCTCAAAAAAAATGTATACATGTATGGGTGTTTTAATTGTAAATATTTTTCGAAAAAAAGAAGATAATGAGAATCTGACAAAAAAAATGGAGGAGAATAAGAGTTAAGCATCAGGTATTATTTTGTAGTTAATTTGATAACATAGATTTAATATTTATCTGATTTGGTGTATTACTCATAAAGCATACTAGAATTGCACATAAAAGAGTGATGATAACTTGGCCAGCTTTTTTTTTTTTTAAAAATGTAGTGTCGTATTATGGACGCAAAAGGAAGAGATTTTGGCCTAATGTGGTGAAAATTAGAGTTAGTGTTGACTTATGGAACCACATTGTCAAAGTTAGGCTTTGTTTTGGTGTGGAAGGGTCCCCACTCCCCACTAATCCTGTCGCAAATGCCAAATAGCAGTCAGTCCCTCTAACAAACCCCATGGCGCACTGGCACTGGTCAGCTTTTGGCAAGGCAAGGTAATGGTATAGAGGATCTAAGTTAAGTGTGTTTGGTGAATTATATAATTATAATAAATTACAATAATTAATTATAATCATTTATTAATTAATTATATAATTTACCTAATTTACTCAACTTGAATGATTCAAACTTTCTACAACAAATCACTTCTTGTCTTGTAGAGCCACGATGGACCCGTCATACGTTTTGCTTCGCGTTTCGCTTCCACACTGCACTCTGCATTCTGCATCGCGCTTTGCTCCAAGTTGCAACCCACGCCAGATTCGCTTTTGTCTTTCTAACAAAAAGAAAACAATTTCTAAATACTACTGATCCATCCATTCTCATCCTCATGCTAATATAAGATTAAAATTATACACTCTCTGTTGACTCTTTGCTCCATCCCCTTTGACTATGGTTTATTTTTTTTTATGTTTTTGTTTTTCGGTACAAGGACTGTGGTTTATTTATTTCTGCAAATCCTCACATGACATCCGTTTTCTTCGCTGACTTACACTGTCCATTATTGACCATTCCCCTCCTCTTTTCTTCAATGTTTATCAAAATGCATCATGTCTGTGAGACTACTTCATTTATATTGTAATCAAAACTTGGGATCCAATCTCAAAGTAGTCATAACTCAAAAAGGGCTGCAGCTCAAATACAAAGAATTTTAAAAGTAATTAAAATATTTTTTTGTTTTCACCATATTTTTATAAAAATTTAAAAGTAAAAAAGTAGTATTTTTGTAATTAAAATTAAAAATATATTAATTGAAAATAAAAACAAAAAAAAAATCAAACAAACATTACTTTAATTGTCTCAACTCTCTCTTTCATATACTTGAGTATATAAACATTGTAGCATTATCGATATTTTGTTGTTGTTAGTTTTATTATAAAATAGTGAGTATCTCATATCTTATTTGGGTTTTTTAAAATTCAACCAAAATTAAAAAATATATTAAAAATTAGCAAATATTGAAAAAAAGGAGAATATATGCATAACTAGATTGAAAAATAGTTTACAGTTAAAAATAAAAATTAAGAATGACATGTACTATATTTTTTTAAAAATAAAAAATTAAGTCACTCATTAAATAAATATACTTAAATTTAATAGAAAGTCGGTGGCTCAAATTCGATGTGGACAACAAAACAAAGAGTCATTCGACCACAAATACATCACGTTAATAGTATTTTCGGTTTAATTTTTAAAATATTAATGTGGAATTTATCCCGGTTTCAGACTCTTTAAATATTGAACTTATTTATCACTTGAACATTCTTTTTAAATAGAGAAATATTAGTAACATTTTTTTGAATATTTATTTTACTGTTAATTTAAAAATAAATATTATTAATATTTCATTTTTAATAATTTTTTAAATATATGAAATAAATTAATAATAAAATAAATGTTAAAAAAATATGTTACTAATATATTTTTTAAATATGATTTATATTACTTTTATTGAATTTATATAAAAGGTTAAAGATACAGTAGAATGCAGCACACGGCACACTGCCTTGGCGGATCTGGGTAAGACGATGAGATCCGGCATTCCCTGAATGAAATCAAATCGAAGTTCTCCCGGACCCCCACAGAAAAAGTTGGCCAACTTTTTTTTCTATATATATATATATTTGTATTTTTGCGGGTTTGGCGCAAAGACACGCACGGAGATAGAGAGAGTGGCATTTTTAAGTGCAAGAGGTGAGCAGGAGACAGAGTCAACAGTGACAGTTTGGCAGCAGCCATTAACATTCAAATTCCAAGCTTTTTCAGATTGGTCATATTTCCCTACAGTCACACACCCACTTTTCTGCAACTATCACTCGTTTACTAAATGCCCCAAATCTAGTTTTGGTACGATAACAAAGGCATGGACATCAGATAGAGATGGAGGGGTCCCTATCCCATCCCTGTCCTTCGCTTATTCGTCATTGAATTGGTTGCTTCATACATCATCAACTAACAAAGCAAAAGCAAAAGCAAGAAGAACCATTTTTAATTCTACTCATTCATTCATTTTTGTTCTCATTAATTTATTACTCCACTAATTGTCTGCATAGAAACTTTAGTGAAAGGAAGAAAATGAATGAATGCGTTGTAAGTTGAAAGTGTAACGGCAGCGAGCAGGGGCAGCCCCCGTTTTTGTTTCTGCTTCATTAATATAGTTATTAGGAGCACCCTGCTTCTGCTTCTGCTTTTGCTACCATTATTTTCTGTCATTATTAAAACAAGTAAAAAGGCTTCAACCGGCCCACTCCTCCCTTCCCCTTTGCTTTGCTTTTCACTTTTCAGTCTCTTTCTCTCTGAATTCTGCCTTAGCTTTCTGAGGTTTATTAGGAGGGAAACCCTTCCCCCCGGAATCGGATCTTGTCGTGTGTCTTTCTTTAACCTTTTTGCTCCCTGGTTCTTCTCTTCTGGCTTTGAGTTCACACGCCAAAAATGGATGTAAGCTTTTTCTTTTGTTGGGTTCCTTTTTAGTTAATTCTATCTGTCACTTGTGGGATATAAAGGGATATTTCATAGTGAAGTAATTCTTGGTGTTTGGATCACAATTCTTGGTGTTTGGATCACAGGAATGGACGAAGAAGAGAAGCGGACAGATACCAGCGTTTGGGAACTGGGATTTGGCGAATGAGTTGCCAATCACTCAGTATTTCGAGTGTGCCAGACAGGCGGGTCTGGTTCGTTACAGTAACAGTTCTTCCTCCACCTCCGCCGAAAGTGACCTTTACGGCCTTCATAATTTTCACAAACCTCTTCCAGCTCCTCATAATAATATACCTCGTTCTGCTCTCAAACACAAACAGGTTCCTCTTTTACTTTTTCTGATATTCTCTTGAACTTAATTTCATCTTCCAACTTCCTCAATTGCTTCTCTGCTACTGCTGCTTCAAAATTCAAGTCCGATATAAGCATTCAAATTTATTAAAATTAAATCCCCTTTCTTTTTTTTTTTGGGTTTCAATTATTTCTGTGCACTTGCAATTGTGTATACGTGTTGTCATGGCTCATGATGTGGTGAATGAATTGAACTTGAATGAAAAGGTTGAAACAGGAAATGAAAGCACATGGGTTTGTTTCCCACGTCTGGGTTTTGTGCTTTGTATTTTTGTCTCAACGAGCAAATAAATCAAACCACTTTGACTTTGTGTTACTTATTTTGTGGTTGTGGGTGTAGGTGACGAGGAACAAGGAAAGGCGGTGCCCACATGCTGCTAATGGTATGGTTAAAAAAAAGGACAATATGAATGTGATTACGAGAAAACAAGGGAAAGTGTACGACGTAACGGAACAGCCAAGGAAGCCTAGAATTAGCAAGCAGCTGCGTCAACACGACACCGTTCCGCTGTCTCCGCCGCCTAGACCTCCCAAACCTGTGGACGAAGATCTCTATAAGATCCCTCCTGAACTCCTCCACACATCCAAGCGGGTGCCCCACCAAACTTTTCTTCTTCTTCTTTTTTTTTATTTTTAATACAAATAAATTTGTGTTATTATTTGTTGTGTATATTTTACTTGTGTGTTTTATTTTATCATTATGCTATATAAATATAAATAGACAATTGACATTTTTCTTGGCTTTTATGAATTTGTAGAAGAAAATGCTGGGTTTCATTTCGAAGTGTTTTGTACCTGCTGCTTGCGTTTCATGAGCAATGCTAAAGCTGCTACTGGAATCCAATCTCCATAGCCATCATCCCAAATGAGTTTTTGAGAGGGAAGGACTGCTCATGTGTTTTTTAGTATTGCCCCAGTTAAATATGGCTTTTTGGTATTGTGAATGTATTTTTATTTTTCCTTTTATTAGCCTTAATTAATAGTTTCCTTCATTCTAGTAAGTTTACAATTATTCTATTTTGAATGCCTGATTTAATAGTCATAGTCAAGGCACCTACCACCTAGTGGTGAAGTTCCGTGTGATAAATTAATATATGTATTTTGAGTCGTACATTTTGTAGTTTGGACGGATAAAGCATTGAAGCATTAACTACTCGATATAAAGCATTAAAGCATAGAATAGGAGGATAAAGAACATATCAAATTAAAAAATTTTAAGACACGAATTGATATATATATATATTATTATAAATATTTTAAACATACTCAATAATAATACAAGTATATTCATTTATAATTAAAAAATAAATTAAAATAATTAAAAATTGAAAGCATAGTACGAGAATAATAGAAGATTTTTTAGATATTAGGCTTACTCCACTCTCGTGATATTGAAGTCACATAATATATTTTTTTAATTTTAATAGGATGTAATTACACCTTGGAACAATTCACGCATGTCGCGCGCGCGTGTCATCGTGTGTCGGTGTCGGACACCTGTCCGATATGCGGACACGCCAGTAAAATGGCGTGTTCGTGCTTTCTAGCTCCACTCTCTTGACTCACCTGAAGCAATTTCACAAATAAATTACACCAACAATTCTAAGAATGAAAAAGTATACGCTTTCACGAACAGAAAAACTTGTGTTAATCAATAGAATTAGAATGCTGATTTTTATTCTAGATTTTAAAAGTTTTAAATATTATATTTACCTAATTCAAATATTGTATGTGTTAATGAAAAATAACACATTTTTTATTTAATGATTTCATTAAAGGTTACTTTGTGAAAAATTTTGATTAATATAAACAAAGTCATTAAGATGACGTTGTTCGATTTAGGAGTTGACAAGAGAAATCGCTTTGATTTGTCATTGAAAGATGCTAGATCATAAAATTAGTGTTAGTTTCGATTTGATAATGAGGATGTTATTTTTTATTTCATAGTTAAGAATTTCGAGTGAGACCTGGAGATTGAAAACTTCAACAATTGTAATGGAAACTTGAAATTGACAAAATAAGTCTTTATGAAATCAAAGTCATTTTGGCTTCATAATAGGTACTGGAATTTTGATTTACTATGGAAATCGAACTTTGAAAAGTGACTACACTTAGCAAATGCTTGAAAAAAGAATAGAAGGTCTCGACTAGGTAAAAAATCAAAAAATGGTTGAAGATTCAAGTTTGAATTCAAAAAATGAGATTTTTGAATTTAAATATTCAAAAAATAATATTGAAATGTTAAGACAACAGATGATTGATGGTTGAGATTAAGGAGTTACTTGTAGTACGAGAATTACTGATAAGGATTTGGTGGTTATTAAACAAAGATTACTAATCATTTAGTAGTTATCTTTGTTTCAAACACATGTCAAGATCTTGTAAAAAGGATAGTTACTTAGGAAGTCTATAAATACCAAGATGATGGAAACATTTAGGGGTTGAAAATTTATTACTCACAAACACTTGTTACTTAAAAATTCAATACAATGCAAGTCTAATTCAATATGTTTCCATCCATTTTCATTTCTGTACAATTTACAAATTCAATGCGGGGATGCAAAATTGATCAAGTGATTTTTTCCAAAGATCATTTGAGTTCTTTCTAACTTTTCGTAACTTTACTTTCTTACAATTTACATAAAATCATCTTTGAATTGTTTTATTTTATGCTTTTAGCAAAAATTGTCTTTTATTATTGCTTTTCTATATCATTTATCTTATTTTCATTTACATTTACTATTTTCTTATCTTCGACTTATTGTTCATTAACCATAATCTATTAAATGGCAACGTATAATGCTTGATTTGAAGAACGAAGATTCAAGCCTGGTTATCTTGTTTAACAGCCACCCACCATGATTACACCTGTAAGTTAAAATTTTCAAATTTATATAATAATTGTATATTCATATTTAGATATTTATATTTAAATTATTTAGCAAAATTTGTAATATATTTACAGCCGAATTAACCATAAATTGGCAATTAATGCTTGATTTTTCAAGCCTTTTCTTTAATCTCAATTTATTATATATTCATGAATTATTTTGATCATATTAAAATTTGTTTTATTTTTATTCTATTTACTTTACAATTATATAATTAACATATATATATTATATTTTTTTCTATTATCTTATATTTCTAAAATATATATGTATTTATATAAACCTTATTCAACCCCGATTCAACCACAGTCTGACCTCAAAACTTCAAACCTCTCTTTTTACCAGTTCAAAAACCGATCCAATTTTAAAAACATTATTGTCAACCTAACCAGAGTGTATGAATTAAAAAAAAAAAAGATGGGACCAATACTAGTATAATCATATAGTTGAAAGTATGCAAATTTGAAATAACTAGGACATTTATTCATGCAACGCACGGTTAAAATATGTCATTATTGTTTACCAATAAAACTCAATTGTTATAAAAATAAAGATCATGTTTCAAATTTGAACAAATGACATATATTTCTTTTTTTGTTAATTCATATGAGGAAAATTTTAAATTTACAAATTATGTATATAACATATATTCAAAATATAGCGAGAAAAAAAAAGTATAAAGTCATCCAAAAATCATCTAGCACAATAAATAATCAATTTAAAAGAAAATAAATCTACTAACTAATTCATGTACCAAATCGCATATTGTACAATAATTGATCAAATAATATACGTACCGGAGATTAGCAGAAAACATTACAAACATGAATTTAAAATGTTGTAGAAAACTTCCTTAAATACTACATCATTGGTTCTTAAACAAAGATCTCTTTTATCATTGCAAACCAATATCTTCAATTTACTTCTACATTTAACCTAAAATATAGTAACATATAATTGTCCATGTAAAAATATTGATCGAGAAAAATACAAATCAACATGAGATAATGTTTGTCCTTGACTTTTGTTAATTGTCATCGCAAAGCAAAGAGATAAAGGAAATTGTCTTCTTTGACATTTCAAGGGTAGTACACCATCAGAGGCTATTAAATTCATCCACGAAATGTAAACTTTTTCTCCAACATGATTACTTGACCTTGCACCAATAACATTTAAACTTAACTCATCCACAATAAGGTTCCTTCTTTTGTGTCTTGTGATTTGAAATTAAATGGATAACGTGAATGATTAAAGTGGTAGTTTATTTTTCTTGAGTTATTATTGCTTTAATTTTTTTTTGTCAAATATGTGTTTTTGTTTAAGTTATACATTCTTCTTTTTGTAGTATCTGCTGAATGAGTTTAATGAGTCTGAGTTGTGTCTTAGTCAATTAGTTAGTGAATGCTTTGGTGCAAAGTTGACTTTTGCAAAGAGGAGTTTCAATGGAGGTCCTGACAGTGCAAAGGGTGATGCTTTTTCGATTGTTGATGCGGGATTAAAAGTTACAAATCTAAGTGCAGGTTATCTCAAGTAATAAATTCTTTGGTGCAAATTGATGAATAAAAATTTATTTGCGTAAGAAAAATAGTTTAATAATAAAGGTGATAAAAACTTGGTCACAAATAAAAAGAATTACTTGGGCTAAGAGATCCACTCTTGGTAAATAAATTAAAGACAAGATTAATTCTTTTTTCAATTATCCACACATAAGGAAATGAAAAAATTCAAAGTTTAGAAAAATTATATATAATGTGGATATGAACTTTAATCATCTTTTTTTTGATGTGTTTATCAAGATCTCCACTTTACAAGGAGAGTTTCTAACACCACCACTTTAAATGGATGCATATTGGTGATTTTGTTCGATGAAGTATTGGAAAATATAGTTTAGGATACCAAAGTAACTTGCAAAATAAAACTTAGTTACTCTAGATAAGAAGAAAGAAAGAGAGAATAAGAAGAAGAAGAACGTGACTTTTTGAAAATACTGAGAAAAAGATTAGCATCATTTACCTAACACTAACATTTGTTCAAGGTTATAGAGGAATTTTGACCCTAATGATGGTAAATGAAAAAGAGTTTTTGAGTGGAAAATAAGAGTTGAAATCATTTAGCTCTGAACTTGAACAAAATGAATCTTAGCTTTATATGATGTATCATTTGGATAACTTTTTGATTTATCCTCTGTTTTGACTTGATAAGTATTGGCCTCAAATTTAAAAAAGTGTTCAAAGAAAGTTAGTAGATAAGAGCCAACTATTCAGCATTTGTCAGATTTTCATCGATTTCTTGTTCTATCTACAATTTAGTTATCTAAAGAATCATGAAGTTATAGAGCTCTCTCTTAACTTTAAAATACCACTAGATTCATTTGATCAATCCTACACCTAAATAAAATACTAACATGAAATCAAAATTGCCCAAACTTACAAAACATAATCAAACTCAAAATAAGTACATGGAGAGCACATGACAAAACTTCAAATATTATATCAATTAAAAATATGAGAAAGACGTATGTGTGGAAATCGACTTAAGATAGATGAAGAAATTGAAGAAGAATCTTGTGAGCTGTGATGAAAGTAATGGCAATTTTACCCATCCCTATGGGTACCGCAGCAGATAAAATGCTTGATGAATACCCGTCTAATTTCTGTATAAATACTGCTTTATGTTATCTCTCGATTAATAAAAAAGTTCGCGGGTACCAATAAAAAAAAAATTACACAAATATTTTATATAAAAATACTAAAAAATTTAATTATATAAATTAAAATATGGTAGAATTATATAAATCAAAAGTATTTTAGGTGTTTAGCATTATTTTTAGATTAAGTTGTGTTAGAAGAAAAGCTTTTTTTTTATTTTTTTATTTTGTTGATTTTTTTTACAATTTATTAAAATTGATAATGAAAAAATGAAAATATCGCACGAATATGGAGAGGACGAGAAAGAAATGTCATTACAAAATTACGTCGCCCGCCCGTTGTCATCCCTATGAGAAAGATTCAACATTTCCACAATCTATCTAAGGTCAATAATGATGGCGAATAAGAGATTTAGAAGATTTATGAACAAAAACAATAGAATCTTTTAATTTTTTTTTTATAATGTGTGATAAGTAAAAAACTTATTAATGGTTTTCTTCGATTTCTTGCTATCTTCGATTTAGCAAAGAATCAAAATCGAAATAAAGTAACTTAATACCACTTGCATTTGATCAATCCTACACCTAAATAAATACTAACATGATATATCCCTCCATTTCACATGCACAAATTTTTTAACGAAATCAAAAGATACAAGAAATTGAAGAAAATGATGTTGAAATGGTATTAGCTAAAGGAAAAAGCATAAACTTGATTTTGATTCTTTAAAAGTCATATCAATTTGATTTCAAAAATACTTTGATTATTAATGGCTATCTCGGTAGTCTATTTGGTATTAGATTTCCTTTTTTAACCAGCGAATGGTATAGAATTCTTTAATGATGATAAACTTGATGAAGAATCGAAAATAAACAATGATAGAACTTGATAAAAATTAGAAAATAGCAAGAAATTGAATAAAATCTTGATGAAAATTTTTTATGGAAGAAGCAAAAGCTTGATACGAAAAAGAAGAGAAATAAATGCCATTAAAAAATTACGTGTAAAAGTCATATCAACAACTCGATCATTTAGTAGACTTATGAAACAATGGAATCATAATTTTTAAAAAAATCTCATCAATGGATGTCTGAGTAGTCCATTTGTGTTGCACTAATTGCATTGCCCATCCATTTCCCTTTCTAACCACTTCGATTATGGTATCAACGATTT
Organism: Ormosia semicastrata; assembly: GCA_029884595.1. NCBI lineage: Eukaryota > Viridiplantae > Streptophyta > Magnoliopsida > Fabales > Fabaceae > Ormosia > Ormosia semicastrata. Next base: position 44,156,705 of record JAQQTO010000059.1, read on the forward strand.
CGATTCTTTTTGCTATCTTCAATTTTGATCTTTCGATGATTCTACTTTTGTTATGATATCAGAACGTAACAGAAATAGAAGCAATGATAAAACTTGATGAAGAATCAAAAAAATATAAATCAAATAAATCGAAGAAAAGCTTGATAAAAAAAAAGTTTGATGGAAGAAGTAGAAGCTTGATACGAAAAAGAAGAGAAAGAAATGTCATTAAAAAATTACGTGTAAAAGTCATATCAACAACATGATGATTTAATAGATTTATGAAAAAATAGAATCATAATTTTAAAAAAATAAATAAACTCATCAATGGCTATTTGAGTAGTCCATTTATGTTGCACCAATTGCAGTACCCCTTCATTCCCCTTTCTAACCACTTTGATTATGGTATCAACAATTTCAATTCCTTTGCTATCTTTGATTTCGATCTTTTGATAATTATGCTTGTGTTATGATATCAGAATAGCAGAAATAGGAGCAATGATAAAACTTGATGAAGAATCGAAATATCAAAATCAAAGATAGCAAAGAATAGGAATCAAAAGAGAGCAAGAAATCGAAGTTAGCAAGAAAATCAATGAAAAGCTTGATGGAAACACTCAAAACTTGATGGAAGAAGCAGAAGCTTGATACGAAAATGAAGAGAAAGAAATATCATTGGAAAATTACATGTAAAAGTCATATCAACAACTCAAACATTTAGAAGATTTAGGAAACAATGGAATCATAATTTTTTTTAAAAAAATAAACTCATCATTGACTGTCTGAGTAGTCCATTTGTGTTGCACCAGATTGCACTACCCGTCTATTTCCCTTTTTAACCACTTCGACTGTTATGGTATCGGTGATTTTGATTCTTTACTGTCTTCAATTTCAATCTTTTTGATTCTTCTGCTTCTGTTATGGTATCAGTGTAGTAGAAATAGAAGCAATGATAAAACTTGATAAAGAATCGAAAGATCGAAATCGAAAATAGCAAAGGATCGAAATCGAATGAGAGTAACTTAATACCTTCTGCATTTGATTAATCCTACACCTAAATAAATAATAACATGAAATCAAAATTGCCCCACGCAAATAAATAATAGCACATGAACAAATTAATATTATATAAAAAAATTAAATAATACATGACTATTTCAAAAAAAAAAATCAAAAAATAGTCAAAAGATGGTCATTCATTAAGTCATCTAATTCTTTATAATATATCATATCAGGTGACAACTGACTAACAATGGATCTATACAAAATTGCCCAAACCAAATAGACTCAATTGTATCATAATCCCCATTACAACAAAATATACTTCTCCAAAAGAGAGTCTAAGTCACAAATTATGAATTACACCATACACCTAGAAGTTGCACAGAATTAACTAAAAAAAACACTTAAAACACTAGTCCAGTTATATACAAAGACTCAAATATCAACCATCAAATGCTTCATTCAAGCTCCTTCTTCATCACCTTCACAACACCATCAATCACCATTTTCGTCATCTTCCCATCCCTCTCATATTGCTTTTTAGTTGACACACTAGTCAACAAACTAATAACATCTGCACATAACAATCACATAAGGGTTAAAACATGAACTCAAACAAATATAAATTAAAAAGCAAGAAAGCAACAACAATTTAGTTTGGAAATAAATATACCAACTAAAAAGTCAGAATCTCCATCATGCTTGAAGCTTGAATTTTACCCCCCTTGAAAAAAAAAGTTATCAAAAAAATTATGAATGAAATAAGCAAAAGCAAATAGCATTATGATAGTTACATATTCATCTAATAGAACCATTTCGATAGAACTTATTTGTGATGCATTGTTGAAGGCTAGAACATTCCAGAGGCGTATAACACGAACCTTAAGCCTCCAAGCTTCCCTTTCAACATAAATTTTGCTCACATAATCAAATGGAGGTGTCATATTAGCCATGCACAGTATTAAGAATGAAGAATCGAGAGTGAAGAACTGAAAGTAAAGAATTGAGAGAAATCAAATTTTTCATTATTGACCAAATGTGATAACTCTAACTAACAAAAATTGTATTGACTAATCGAATATCGAACTAACTAATCTAATCAAACTAACTTAGAGAGACTCGAACAATCGAATCGAATTAACTAATCGAATAATAACTTATGTACAGATTATACTATAAAAATACAATATGAAAAAAAGAAACTGACATAAACTTAGCATAAGTTGAAGATCTTAGATTACAAAAGTAAGAAGTTCAAGCTGAATGATTGCACACAATCTCAGAGAAATAGCAACCCATATTTATATGCCCAGAAATTTGAATTTGAATTCAGAAATAAGAAGGAGAAAGTCATGGTTACCATGGGAAAAAGGAAAAACTGAGTCGAAGAACTACATCACCAAACCCATTTTTCTAGACAAAACCGTACCTACATCTCATACCATCAATTTGAGATATCTCACCTTTACAAAATAGCAAACAAAAATAAAAAAAGAAATATGATTACAACTACAGTGGCAGGAGTGTTTCGAATGATTTAGCTAGAATAAGGTGATGATGATAACAATTACAACTTGCTCTTAAATTACCAAACTTGTTTTTTTAAGGGAGAAATAAAATGGCAACTTTGTATATGAAAGCGACACGTGTAAATAAATAGTAAAAGAAACAGTGTAAAAAAAAACGTTCAATAGTTGTATTGGATATAGATTTGTCTATGTGTGTCTTTCATTATTCCCTACACATATATAATATCACCTATTCTGTAATGCTAATGTGGACTCATTTTAAATAAATAACCTAAGTTTATGATGTTGATCACTCATGTGCTAAATGTGGTATCCTAAATAAATAATATTTTACATTATCTGCAACTTTAGTAATAAGGAATAAAATCACAATTACCATAGGTGAATGCAGCATTATTACGTTATGTAGTAACAATTAAATATTTCAAATCAAAATTTTAAGTGCAATTTACTTTGATAGAACAAAATAGTAAAATTCAAATACTCTATAAAAAAACTAATATAATATTAAAAATAATCTTTAAACATATACTAACAGGGGGTTCGAATTTTTAAGCCATCATTTAAAAAAAAATTACTTAACTACTATTATCAATCTAAAATTGCATGAGTAATTGTAAGTATAAAAAAACCACAAACACTAAACATATGTGGGTTTAACGACTAATTATTTATTACAAGTGAGGATGGAAAATATATATTTTGTCAGACTCAAAATTTGAACTCACATATATAGGTTAAGGTGTAACACATGCACGACCAAACTTGAATTTTTTATTTTTATTTTTTGCTGATGAAGCCATTAGAAGACAATTATCTTTGTCTTTTTGGGCTTAATATACATTTTAAGCTGAAACTAAGTGGCCTGCCAAGTGCCAGGCATGCTTCAAATGACAAGTCTGATAAATCTTTTCTTTTTGGGGCCTACACAAGTCTGATAGATCCAAGAACAACGTCTTTGTGTTCAGTATTATTGGGCTATGGATCTCTCTTCGCCATTTAAAACGTGATTTTGAGCTGGGGTGACTAATCCCTGAGAACTAACGAAGGCTTAAATAATGTCCCTCTTCGCCATTTTTAACCTAATTTTGGGCGGGGTGACTAATCCATGAAAAATAACGAAGGCCTAAATTGTGAACATATAGCAGCCCTCAAACACTGACGCTTAGAATTTCCCATTAAGGCTTGCCAAATGGAGAGTTGAACAAAAAATAGAGTGGTAATTGAGAATATGAATAAAAGGGATTGTTAACGAAACATGAATTATGACTCAGTTTACAAACTGTGTTATATATAGGTGAATTTTAATGATAAGGTGTTTGGTTTATTTCGATCGTACTTGTCTCTCTTGGCATGCCAATGATCAAAGTGTTACTCGAAGGAATCTTTCGTTCTTGAGACTCCTAACGCGCTAATATATGTAATGCTTATTTTTTTTTATTTTTAGTTTTAGTTAATATATTTTCATTAATAATCATAATAGTGTCACCTTATTTTTAATTTATTTTAAATTTTAAATTTTTTATAAAAAATAGTAAAAACAACCAAGCAACACCAAATAATTTAAAATTTTATTAGAAATATTTTGTGATCATAACCGAATTGACACCCACGTGAGGTGGGGACATCTCATGATCCATAAAAAGGCAAAGAGAGAGTTGTAATGGAGATTACAAAGATGATAAAAAGACCATTTTCATTAAGGTAACTTTTAAGCTACATTCCTTATGCTTTATAAAATAATTATATCTATTATCTAGTACTTTTTTTGGTACTGCATATCATCACACAGGAGTGTGAGAATTTAATTATTCTTAATTTTTTTCTATATTATTTTTATATCATTTGGAAATATATATTTGGTATCAGGATTCTCTCTCGTGGGCGGAAATAGGAGAGCATCCTGTTTGTAAAATCTCAACCTCATATCTTTTTATAACCTTTATCTATGGTATCAACTGTGACACATCATCTCCCATGAATCAAATTGTTTTACTAAACCTCCCAACTAGTCCTAAATTCGTTTTCTCCAGTACACGGATCGGGAGAGTGTTGGGCTTCCAGTGTGGTGGAAATTCAAGATGTGCATTTTCTCCTAGCTTCTGAAAATCTAAAACAGAACTAGTCTTGTTATTAAAAAAAAAACCATCAGCGTAATATTGTTGATTGTCAAGTGAAATTCAAATATGAGAAACTCATTCTATTGAATCTGAGTAGAAACTTAGCTCATCGAAATCATCCCTTAGGAAATCTCCCATCCTCCTTCCATCACCAATATCGACCTATCCCATAATTCCCTCACCGGTACCATACCCTCCAACTTCAACAATTGCACCACTCTCGAGAACTTCAACTCCCTCACGGGACCTATCCATTCCTCAGGTATCTTCCCCAACCTCCACCCCTCCTCCTGTTCGGGCAAGCAAGGCATTTGCAGCGGCATTATCGTGAAGCCCTAACTTCACTGGCAACAGCCTAAGAGCTTTGCCTATGTAATTGTTTGGATTGTAGTGGCGACGTTTGGGATCTGGCTCTTCGTGCTTGTTGTTGGGAAATGGGAACCGCTACTTCCACGCCAAATATTTTTATAATATTTAAAAAATTATTATGAATATATATTTAGTGAATAATTTTCTATCGTTCCCTAAAATGGTTCGGAGGAAAAACGTGGCCTATATCACATGCATTTGATCCAATTCCAACACATCCATTTCCTTGATAAAACGCTTTAAAATCAACCTTTTTGTCCCTTTCCTTGTTCTTGTGTTATGTTAATATTATCTTCTTGTCTCTAGCACTAGGGTGAAACAAGTCATTCCATCACGAAGATTCCTGCAGTACTTCCTTCTTCGACCATGAAAATAGTGGCTTATTGCTTTGGCCAACAAAATGGTGCTCAATGTTTACTTTCGAACCAGCGGTGGAGCCCATGAAGGAGTCCAACACGAGCATGGCTTTTTGTGAGCAGTGATTGGTGTTTTATGGTGCCCACAAAAAGGACCTTCGGAATTCTTCTGCATCTGAATTTGTCTTGTTTGTAACTTCACTTTCTTTACCAATTTTGATCCGTCCACCGTAAGCGTATACTAAATAGTAAAAAGTATACATTATTAGTTAATTATCATTAATTACGACTGATGAATTAAATTAAGCTCAAGGTACATTATTAAAACTTCATATGACCGCCCAGAAATTTGTCTCAAGGTACATTTCAGGAGCATTGTTGGGGAGTATTCATACATAATAATCCTACGGGAAAATTGGCGGATTAAGCAAAGAAAGTTTGGTAAAAGGAGCAGTGCGGCGCCGAGACTCTTAAAGGGTTGGTGGGCAAAGAAAAGAAAGGGAGGCACTACAGATAACACGCACCTTCCCATAGTCTCACGCTTTGATAAGGTAGCCCATCTATACTTTAAGATACCAACAATAATGAATACCACATACAATAGCGCCATTAACAAAATACAAACAGATAAAATGTCAGCACTCGAAATTGGTTGGCTAGGTGACCAAAAATAGTTACAAACTTGGATTGAATATCAAAATAACAATCACGGGCAGTCAGGCAATTAGGTAAATGAATAATAAGACCATAAATGCAACCTTTGGTAGAGAAGAAAGCTATTTCAAAATGGGGAAAAATAAAAATAAAAAGAGAATAGAGAGAAAGGAAAAAGTGTAATACTATTCATATGCCTTATTGCTTGTGAAGCTACTGTTGCATGTAATGTACACAATATGTGAATTTCTCTTTCCATTTTTTTACAGTTACCTGAAATGTTCTGTACAGAACACAAGAATTTCATTTACAAAGAGGTGATAAAAAATTTTCTAGGCCTAATTTCACTAAGGAATTTGTTTGGTATATCCCCTTAAAATTGGAGATGAAAAAAAATCAGGGATTATTTTCTTTTACAGTTTTTCATATAAATTTTTTTCACTCTCATTTTCAAGTGGATAGTAAACAGACCCTAAGTAGCAGGTGTTGAGGAGGAAGGTATGTTGAGCCTATCAAGAATAGCGTTAGCCTTCCTCTTGGCCCTTGAAGTACCAGATTGTGCAAGCTTAGACAGTGTACGATTGGCTATTTCATCTTTTATAATTTCATTCCGCTTTGCTCTTTCACTGAAACAGATTGTATATAGGATAGCAACACAGTTTTCCTTGCTGCGTTCTGACATGTCCTCCCTCATAATACCAAGCAAGAAAGGGACAGCACCATGATTACACAATGTTTCAACAGCCATGGTATGGGTAGAGAGGAGTGCCAGTACAGCCAATAACTCATCAACTAGAATGTGGTCCATGATCTTGTTCAGAATAACCTGGACAGCTCCTTCCCGGATGGTCCTCTCTTTATTTTCATCAGTAATACATAGGTTGAATATGGCTGCAGCAGCATCTTTCACAGCTGATGGATGTCCCTCCTCTAAAAGGTCAACCAAATATTTGATAGCTCCAGATCTTCCAATAATGCGCTTGTTAGAATCAATAGCTGATAATGAGAAAATAGCTGCAGCAGCATTGCTTCTTGTTTGAATGGTTCCAGCAGATTTCAAGGAATCATTAAGCAGAGAGATGACTGTTTCATTCTCTGCAAACACTCTCTTATTATCATAATGAATTGAAAGATTTAGAACAGTTGTGATCAAGTCCTCATGGAGCTCGGGATCAATACAAGCCGTGCCAGCTGATAATGGTCTAAGCAATTGTTGAATCAAATCTGACTTCCCAAAAAGGGTTCGAAATGAAGGTATTCGTCTCGATAGCTGCCGAAGCTCTTTTGCAGCTTCTTTTTGATCAGAAACAGACAATGTCAACTTAAGAAGCAATGAATGTAAATGGTCTCTCTGTTCATCAGTTACTTCTGGCTTTGGTAGCTGAATCACATGCTCCTTACACCACTGTGAAATCATGTCTTGGACCAAGCAATTAGGAGTAAGGATAGAGTGAGAGAGGACTTGCTGAGTTTGAGAGCAAGTTCTGTGGACTTCATTCAACCACCTCTGGATGAATGGCCGATCATAAGTCTGCAGCATCATGACATGAATTAAGGAACACAGTAGTGAGTAACAACCCCCCCCCCCCCCTTTTTTTTCCTCTTTATCTTCTACAATTCTTTTTTTTCCTACTAGGTGAAAAATCCTTACACTTAAACACCATAACTAACTCTCAATCTCCAAACAAGCAACACTCGAAAATCCTAAGAACTAAACATGCAGTCACCTTATTTGAACACAGGGATCCATGAAAAGCAACGGAAAAAAATGGTTTTGAACAGCTAATCGGGATTAAAGCAGTAATTTGAACCATTATGTTCTCTTTACTGTTGTATAGATAAAAGGCAAATGAAGAACTCTTTGAGCTGTTCTAATAAAGTTATATTATACAACAATAATGAATTAATGATATTGTTATTGTAACACTTATATCTATAAAAACATATCAATGTGCAAAAAGAAAAAAGAAATTATTATATAAGAAATGAGAAATTTATGATCCAAGAATTGATCTTTATGAAAGAAAATGAATGAACCTGTCCCGTGGCCAAGATAACAGGATCGGTCATTAAGTTTCCTGAAATGGGGCATCGAAATTGAGGTGGAACAGGTATATGATCGAGTTTGGGAGAGAGAGAGGCGGTGCATTTCAAATCCTTGAGAGCGGAAAGAGTGGTGATAGCTTCGTCGGCAGTGTGGAGGGTGTAGTCATCGGCGTCCACAATAATCTTAACCAATTCCCGCAACTTGTCCTTCAACACAAATGCCTCGTCGGTGGCCATTACATTACAAAACAAGAATTGAGTTGCGACTTTGCCAGATGAACAAGGACAAACAAGTACGTTCACCACGTAATGAGATAATGGTGGAGCAGAGCAGAGAAGATTCCAATCACTCTTGCTTTTCCTTTTCTTAATTGCTATTATCAAGTTTTTGCCACACAAGATGTGACTGTTGATGAATCTTGATAACAGAATTATAAACAGTTGGCATGCCACTTAATTTGTCTGCGCAATGCAGAATGCAGATATAGTAAAGCCACCGACCCAAGCTGCGTCAGTCTAAGTCTAATGTGTACACTGTACAGTACTCGAGTCCAGGCGCACGGGGCATGCACTTTCCGCTCCTACCAGCTATATCAAAAGCACAGTGGAAGGATATTTTTTTAATTAATAAATTTGTGAATTATTTTCTAAAACTTTTTTTTTTCAACTTCATATATTTCTAAATATAGTTATGAGATGAATCGCGGCTTTTAGTAACTTAGTAATAGAATAAAATTTGATTCAAGACTACTAATATTCAGCTGCCTAAATGGTTGATTGAGTTAGGAATTCAAGGTTAATATTAGTTTCCGTTTGAGTTTTAAAATTGAGTATGAAATTAGAGCTTAGAATTATAATTAGATTTTTTAATTTTAATTTTTATGTTCGGAATGTCATTTAAATTTAGAATTGTAATTTCATAAACCAATGTCATAGAATTAAAAAATAACTAAGTTAAGTCTTTCTTAATTCTTAGTCTATATTTTAATAATTACAATTTTATAACTTAAAAATTAAACTCTCTTTCCATCTCCATATTTATTTATGAGTAATTATATTTATTGAGATTTTATATTTATATAAAAAATTATTTTTATATTTACATAAAAGTATTATAATAGCTATTTATTTTTTTCTAAAAAATTCATGAAAAATTTCTTTATGAAAAAAAGATTATTATATTATAAAAATATTATTGTATGAATATTTTTATTAATTTTAATTTTTGTAAATAATTTTTTAATGTTTTAGATCATACCTTTAAACAATAAAATTATAATTAAATTTAGAATTATAATTTCTTATCTTAATTCTTTGACAACCACAAACATAAAATTTAAGATTTTAAACCAATTCATAAAAGAATTAGAATTAAAATTAAAATTCTATGTTTTAATTTCAATTCCGCTATCCAAACGAACCCTAGCTTAATATCCTATCCCACAATCCGCTCGATTTTAGCATTGAGTCCCTATTAATTTAGAGTCGAGTCGAGTTGAACTACAAAAATATAAAGATCTTCCAGTGTTAATTTTTTTCATTCACAATACTCAAACTCAAAATCTTACTTAAAAAGAACAAGTGTCGAATCACTTAAACTAACCGGCATTAGTTCAACGCCTATAATTTAATAAAAGATTCTTTTAACATATATAACATAATATAATACAATATACAAAAAATATGATTGCTTATGCTATGGACGAAATAAAATTTAGGACTCCTGAGTAGTTGATGATATTGTATTTCATAAGAACTAATAATTAAAATCTAATTATATTGGTGGAAGACGAGCAGGAGAGAAGTGCCAGCAAATTATGGGATGCACGAAACAAAAAATTGAAAGAGTAGGAACATACATATAATACTACAATACAAAGCTCGCACCATTGCCAACTTTGCTGACTGCCAATGAATGGTAATGTTTCAGGGAAGAACGATGACAAGTAACATATACAAGTGTGGATGCACTGAATTATCCACACATGGCAAATGCCCTCAACCCATGCAAAGCAAGCTTTGTATTTTGTGCATATTTCAGTAAGACAGTAACGAACATCGAAATCCGTAAACGTCTCTGGAGTTTTTCGTCATACTGCATATCAGCCACAAGTGTTTAATTTTCCAAACTTAATGAGAAGTTTTAAGTGAAATAGTTTACGTTATGTGGACTTTGAATAATTTTGATCATTTTTTTAACGTGTAATTATTAAAAACAGAAATTTGGTTGTATGATAAAAAGCCAGTTAAGAGTTAGTTATCAGTTAGTACATAGCAGTTGAGTAACTGACTAACTAATCATACAACTAGCTAAAACTAAAAAAGAGGTTAAGATTAGTAGCTAATATACGCATCAATTTAGAACATCCAAATTCTTAGTAGAGAAGCTGTTATTATAGCTGTAGGCACTCATACACAAAAGTAACATAAGAAAGTTCAGTTGCAGAACTGTTCCATCTGAAAACCAGTAATAAGATCACTGGATCTTGTCCAGAGAGAATTTCCTCTGGAAAAGTTGACATTTTTATTAAAAAAAATTACAGGTTTTAATGTAAGAATTTTGGCAACAATCTTTTTTATATTAGTACATGTGGGAAACGTGAATGCTTGAGTTATTAAAAAACTTAAGCAGAATTCAATATAAGAATATAAAGTGTGTAAACTTAAAGTATGAAATTATATTAATGTCCAAAGAGACAATGTTCCAATGCACTCAAATATTGGTTAAAGATTAGCTTTGACAGTCTCATCCTATTTGTTTGTATGAAGATGTTTTTTAATTTAACCCAAAAAAAAAAAAAACAAACATGATTTAGAGCATGTTTGGTTTAAAAAGGACATAACCGAAAAATCAAATTTCTAAACTTTGTTCTGCTAGTACTAAGCAGCAGGCACAAGATTTTGTAAATCTTTCAAAGAAACAAAAAAAGAGGACAAATACAATCATATTACCAAATATAGTCTTAAAAACTGGGAAAAAACAGTTCACACACCATCTTTTGACATATGGCGGCTCAGCCCTTGTGAAAGTTAAGGACTGAGGTGGCTTGCAAAAATTTACGGTTTGGTACTCTGTCTCACACTGACCCTAGGCCTCTGCAATCTGCAGTCATGAATAAGCACAGCCAGAGGACGGAGATATTAGCTATTTTCAGTATATGCAAAACAGTAATACTGGCACATAAATTTGGACTTATGCCCATTGTAATCTTCCCTCTCATAACTACCCTCCTCTTTGTATCATTATTTCCTAATTTCTCGGCATACAAACATTACCCGCAGGGGTTTACTTATCTGACATTGATATCATTTTCATTGCAGTCACTCCATCACGGCTGGGTCTCTACTACTAAACCGGAGAAACTGAGTGAAGCCAATTGAAGAATATGTCACTCTGAAGCAGCAAACATTAACAAAGAGCAGAGAGAATTCAGGTAGAAATTGAAAGATTCTGTTGTTTCTAGCCAGTCTGAAATCAAAGCAAAAGAAATTAGCCAAGTCAAAGGCATTTTGATCTCAGATAATGTTGAAATATTCAATACATTTTCTTGCAATATACACATGGCTAAATAATGACAAAGCTTGACCAACCTTTGCATGTGCCCATTCTAAGCTAAGGTTAGAAGCAAGTGATAAAAATACTCGAAGTTCAAATGAGTTAAATTCAATCACTGCTTATTGAGACACCAAAAAATGATCGAAAGTTCAGGTGCCTCTAAAGCTGCTTCACCTTAATACTTAAAGCCTCTAGAAGATATAAGAAAATACATAATTGCTCTCCCATTAGTTAAATGATTCAATATCCGAATTAGAGAATAACATCCAACCTGTTTCATTTCTCCTAACATATACATAACATAATTAATTCAAAAAATAAAAAATAAAAAAACTTTTTTTTATAAGAAAAACAATTATAGAGTAAACAACAACAACCAAAGCCTTTTCCCACTATAGGATCGGCTATATAGATCAAACGACGCTACAATTATACAGTGAATTAGAAAACTCTAGTTATGTAATGGATTTTATTGTGGTTGCCATAATTGGAATTTTGTTGCTTTCTCTTGAGAGGAAAAATAAAAGAGCATAAAAAAAAATACCCAAGGAAATCTTAATTAGATGCACTTTCACAGTTAAGGATACAAAGGAGGATACATTGATAAAATCTCTGAAGCTTGATAAGTTAATACTGCAAAGTTATGCAAATAAACCACGTTAAAAGTGGAACTTCACATTCAAATTTATATACATCTAAATAGGAAATGTAACTAGCATAACTTACCCACTGCAGATGTAGTGCTTTCATAGTTCTGGCCAAGACATTGCTAATGATGTTCCTTATCATAATATTTATCTGGCTTGATATATTTGGCATCGGATGAGGTATCATCCTCGCAGGTATCAAGAGATTCTGAAGGATAATATCTATCTGAAAATGCATTCTTCAGAAAAGAATCTGAAATGTGATTCTTGTGTGTGTCCTTTTGCTGCCTATCCCAGGTACTTGACAAGTGATCATACTTCTTTCTATTTGAGTAATCTTGTTTCTTATGATGATTGCTATGCTCGTGTGATCGACTATGACTTCTGCGTCTTTCAGGGCTTGTAGAAACATGATCTCTATGATAATTTCCTCGATCAGTCTTCCATTGATCTTCTACATAATCATGGCTCCTGTAATGTTCTTGTCTGCGTTGTTCATAATCTCTAGAAAACACATCCTTGACAGCTTTGCTTCTGTCAGAATAGTTAGTGCGTGATTGTTGCTCATAATAACTTGGGTTACTGATTGTCACTGAAGGAGAGTCATGATTGACTTTTCTTGAATTATTAGCTTCCACAGGAATGTCATGGCCAGAAGGAGGTTCAGATGGAAACATCCCACTCTCTTCAGAAACCTTCACAGGGCTCTCAACACCTCCAACCTGCTTGATTTCCTCCATATATTCCTCAATTACGTCCCTCATCACCTTCAATAAGGAGTTTAGAATTAAGTATAAACATTAGTTATGAATTAAGAAAAATAAAAAAAATAAGATTTCTCTTCGAAGAATTTATACTAAAATAGTGCTAAAAGACATGAGTCAAAAAAATCTCCACCACCTCTGACACAACAATGGCATGGCACCAACCAGAATAACTTTATGATAATTAAAAGATGCTCATGATTCTTCAGCTTCAATAGAGATAAGGACCATGTCACCAAAAAAAATAGAGAGAAGGAGCAATTGGAAAAGAAACCATCATTAAGTACAAAGGTACACTGGCTCAACCATAGTTACTAGGAACGCGGTACGTTATCGGAACAGGTATGCGGTACGTCACTTTAAAAAAATACAATACGCTAGAGGTATACTTCTTTGGTATGCTTCGGTTCGTTCTATAAAATTATTTAGTTTTTTTATATTAATCACATATACGTTTTGAATATTTCTTTTAGTTTTTGAAAAATATTTTTAACTTTTATTAACATTCCTTTTTTGGCCTTCTATTAAAATCTTTTATGAACCACTATTAACCATCAGCCGATTTTCAAAGGATAACATAAGCCCACCAATTTCAAAACACAAGGCTTATTTGGTTTTTTTTAATATAAAAATAAGAAGAACCGTGCGTTTTAGAAAGTACTCAAAGTAGGGCATTTGTTTCTTCTTCCTCCATGCTCCATCTTTGCAGGCAGCGGCTCTCTGCAGCAACCAATGGCAAGGGGTTCATTTTCTCCGTCATCTTTGGCTCACAATGTTGGTTTGCCAACTTTGGCGAACAGGGTCTCATTCCATAGTGTAGGTCCTAGATCACAAAAGTACCACGATCCGGTACATTTATTAAAACATTTTTAACTTCTATTAAAATCTTGTTTTGGCCTTCTATTAAAATCTTTTATGAACCACTATTAACCATCAGCTGATTTTCAAAGGATAACATAAACCCACCAATGTATCAGCCCAATTTCAAAACACAAGGCTTATTTGTTTATATATATATATATAAAAAAGAAGAAACAGTGCATTTTAGAAAGTACTCAAAGTAGGGGGCTTTTATTTCTTCTTCCTCCACGCTCCATCTTCGCAGGCAGCAGCTCCCTGCAATACGTCTCTGCAGCGGCCAATGTCAAGGGGTTCATTTTCTCCGTCATCTTTGGCTCAAGATGTTGGTTCACCAAATTTGGCAAACTGGATCGCGTTCCATAGCATCTCAGATCACAAAAGTACTATGATCCGGTACTCGCAAATTGATACACAAATTGTGGGGGGTATGAGCAAATTTGGTAACACTGAGCTCAACAATAGAAGTAAAAAATTCTAATAACTACTTCAGTACTTTCCAACCTGTAAAGTTGACGGCTTTATCTTCTTGCCACGATAAGACATTCTTCGACGTTTGTAATCCCTTTCTTCAGCGAGCAACTCCTCGCATGTCTTTTCTCTAGATGTTTCCTATAATTAATAGAAGATAAAAAATGGGTTAGTTATAACAGGTAAAACAAAAGTAAATATTATATTCACTTCCATGATTGGGATGCCTTAGATAAGAGGAACTGAAGTACAAATTTAGAAGAAATTGCTTCCCATACTATGGACACACAGAATGTGTCAGCAAGGAATACAGATAGGACGTGGATTCTAGCAATCCTTTGACGTCATATTGGTTTTATACTCCAACATAGCATATATGCAAACTAATTCCTTAATTGGTCATTTGTCAAGTATTTCAGTGCTATAAAGAAGGAAAAAAGAGTAAAAACGCATCTAGTTAAACAGGTAAAACACTTTAAGAAAACGCAACACAGGTAATTATGCTTCTGAATTATACCAGATTAAAATTACCTGGTTAGATGATTGCTGCCGATGAAGGCCATCATGATCAATTAGAGCTCTATAATCAAGACGTCTTTTCCGCTCTTCCTTAGCTCTCTCAGACAAATAACAATGCTCAGCAACCCTAGAGAAAGAAATAAAGGTCTACATATTTAGAAGAAGCTCATGATATCCACAATAATTATATTGAAAATGATCGAACACAAAATAAAAGACATTGCTCATAATTTATAGGTTTCACCAAATAAAGATTCGGGGAAAATATACAGAATTTAACCACAAGTAATGCTGGGAGAATAAATCTAACATACAGCTGATAATTACTTGGGTGCCGAGAAAACCATGATCCTTTAATTTTTTTTTCAAGCAAAGATCGCTCGTGCAATGCTGCAACAGCTGCTGCAATTTGGGACACAAAAATCTTTCTACTCTGTATACAGCTTGTCTTTTCTTCATGTTGAGTATCAGGTTTTGCATCCTTAATGTCCCCACTATTAGTATCTGAATTATGAGACTCTTGCTTTAAAGCAGGAGCTTCAGTAACCTTTTCCCCTAAAGGAAACAACAATAGACCCGATGCACCAACCATAATACATTTTTTCACGAAATTAAGAACAAAAGACTTTCCGTTCGTTGCGCCATACAACATTGAAACCTGAGATGCTAGCCACGTTAATGCCTGATTCAAATTGGGGCAATCTAACTGCAAAATTTGCTTGTCCATGGAACCGAAAGCTTCTCTTAGAATTGACTTGAAGCATAAACAACACAGCAAGAATATATGTTGTTGCATAGCTGTATCAATGACAACGCCATATCGAGGCGAATTCGCTATTATCCAGTTCGTTAGGTCACGCTCATTAGCAATTCCCAAACCAGAAATCGCACGAAGAACAGTGTTGGAGTAGGTAGTAGGATAATCATTCCAGGATTCGAGTTCGCGCGTGATAGCCCAGTACTCAGAAGAAAGAATCGGTGCGCACAGTCTCTCGGAATTCGAATTGTTAATCTGAGTATCTGAAAAATTGGCACATTCAACAGATAAAATGGCGGGAAGGGTAAAGGTTCTGTTGATATTTTCTGCGTCGGAGAAAGTAACTACGCCAGGGCAATCGCGGTAGAAAAAGTTGGAAGCGAAGTCCAAAGAGAAAGAGAATTGAGAATCAGAGAGTTGAGAATGAGAGTGAGAGTTGTTGGTGTTGAGGGTTTTGGGGTAAGTGAGAGAGTGGAGGAGGTGGTTGGGGTTGGGGATAGGGCGAGGGGAGGAAGGGCAACGGAGGTGGTGGAGGAAGAGGGAGGGAGGGGGCATCAGGTGGTTCGGATTGAAAGGGCATTGTATGAGATTGGGGTTTAGGGTTGGGGAAGGCGGTGAGATTGAGAGAGCAAGGAGGTCGTTGAGGGATGAGAGGGTGGTGGAGAGGTTAGGGCATGGAAATGGAGCACAGGGATTCATGGGGATGGTACTGGAACCTTCACTTTCACAATCACACTATAAAATAGGCTAATTTCTCATGTTGCAAGTTGAAAATGAAAATGAAAATGCAAATGATACCTTTGATTTCAATCAGGCTTGCAATTTGTGTTAAGGGCGACACTCTGATCAGTGTAGCTACATGCTATAGCCCATTGTATACTGCAGATGGCCCAATCTTCCTCCCAGATGGCCCAATCTATCTTTTTTTTTTACCCCAGAAACCATGTGGGTTCTAGCCTCTATTTACATTTATGACCCCCAAAAAAAGATTTTCTATGACCATGAATTTCATTTGCTAAAATCCGTTTTTTCAACTTTAACGCTTATTGAAGTTTCAAGTTAGTCTTAAAAGTATTTTTTTATTTTAATTACGTCTTAAAGATTTCATAATTATTTTAGGGTGTATTTGGATAAATTTTTAAAAAATTAATTTTAAGATAGTTAAAATTTTTTTCTCTTCTATTTTTATTTTTATTTTTCAAAAAATAGTTCACCCTAACTTCTCAGAAAAAATATAAAATTAATTATTTTTAAATTATGTTTATTTTAAAAATCTTATTCAAACAATTACAAGTATTTGAAAAGTATTTTTTATTAAAAAATACTTTTCTTATAAAAAATGCATAAACAAACGCACTCTTAATGAGTTAATGTCATCATTTTACTTAAGTTATTCAAATTACTAATGAAAAGTATTAACATAGAGCCTACATGACTAATTGAGATCGCATGTGGATCCCACGGCCACGTGTCTAATTTAGAACTAAATTAAAACTTGGTCAAACTTTAAATACAAAATAATATTTTAGTATTAAATTTATTTATAATCATATGTATATCCATGGACTAAGATTTTTAGTTGTAGAAACTTAAGCATACTTCAAAATCATTCCTTAAAAATAAGAATACTCAACATCTTTTCTTATATGGCAATAAAACATGCCACATGCAAGAACACTTAACTTGGTTAGTCTGGTCATTCAGACTTGAAAAGAGATAGTTCTCGTTTATCATCTCATACTGCATGATAATTAATAAGAGCTAAGGGCCTGTTTGGCATGCTGTATTAGGCCTGATAGGATAAGTTAATACAATACATTATGACTTTATCGGTTGTTTAGTTCGTATTGTATAAGCATGTATAAGGTATTATTAAACTCCTCTTATACATTAAAATGATGGATAATTTAATAAGCCTTGGGGAGTGGGATTAGACTAAGTATAAGGTGTTATAAAAATTTTTTCATTATAATTTTCACTTTGATATTCCCAACCATTACGTATTAGTTGACTATGCCTTATACTATCATACCTAATACTATCGGTCTTAGACTTTACCAAACAGCCCTAAGAACAATGACCATGTTGGATTTTTCAAACTCATGGTCAACTTTATGTGATACTTTCACGAGTCAAATCAAAACAAGGACTACTGATTTTGATCCACAATGCTAATAATGAATCATTGACTGAAACCAACAATGTTGTCTACAAAAAGATATTTCAAGATCTATCCTAACTGTTCCAAAAATCTTTTATATTTGATGTTATTAAATTTAACAAATTGTTGCTCTCTATTAGCTATATATGCAATCTTTTTGAACAAATTCATGTTGTGTTTTGTAGTTTCTTTTTGTTTAGTTTGTGTGATGAATCCCAAAGTTACTATAAATTTACTTCTTTTAATGTTGTTACAAAATTTGTAGTTTATATTTTTAGCTTATTGATATAAGGTGAATCTTTCATTTTTTGGTTTTTAGCTGGCTATTTATTTGTTGTCATGAATCTCAAATAAGTATACTAATACTTTTTGTCTTGCTAAAATGGGAAGATTCAATTAATTGTTGAAAATGAGTATTTGAAAGATAAATTACATTGTTGAAGTCACAAATGAGAATGAATCCTAAAAAATTGGTGTCAGAGTGATTCGAAAGTGAAATGTTTCATATTATGCTAATGTCATATCAAGTATTCAAATGGTTTTACTTGATTAGAAGGTATGTACAAATTGTTTTTATCTTTGCATGAATGTTCTTTAAAAACATAGCATTATTATATCATTCAATATGATTTTATTTTTATTATATTATTTTAAAATAGAATATTGGCTAAGATTTCATGTTTTTATTAAATAGGGAGACAAGATTCAAGCTTCTGTTACAACAGATAAATTAATCAACAAGCACAAAAACATCTATTCTAGAAGGAAAATGTTACATCATCCAAAAATTTGTTGTACTCCCAAATAGTGGAGAGTATCGAGCAACTCACCACGAGTTCAAAATCAATTTCCACTTTGGAGTCGATGTACAACCCACTGAACTCGACATTCCTTTGCATTCATTTCATTTTGTTCCCTTTGATGACATCAAAAAAGAGAATATTTCTAAAAGTTATTTACTAGGTCAATTTAATCTCTTGAGTACAATTACATTTTATATGATCTGCTATTTTTTTAATTCTATTTAAAGTCTACACTTCTTGGTCATAATAAAGATGTCATTGGAGAACTTGAAACTTATGGAAGTTGTCGACCTTTCCAAAGGAACGGAGTGACGTCTAAGCTCATGGAACTTTGTTTTCGAGATAATAGGTAACTGAATCATTTTTAAAATGTTTTTCTTCCTTTACATGTTACAAGTTATAATTTCATTAATTTCTCTTTAAACTTTGTAGGAACAACAAGCTGCAGTGCACATTGTTTGGTGATTATGCAAATGCAGTGTCAAACACTTTGAGAGACTCACAAGATCAAACACTTATTATTGTGTTCCAATTATGTGCGATCTTAAAAGGTAGAATAGGCATTTTATGTAGCCATTTTTATAACAAAATAAAAAACTTATCACACAAAGCCACAATCTTTATTAATCTTACTACTTATGCAATTTTAGGTGGAGCTAAGGTTTTAAATTCTTGGAATGCTTCTCAGTTCATGATTAATCCAAATATCACTGCTGTTGTTGACTTAAAGTCAAGCTACCTGAGTCATTTTTAATAGTTTTTAATAATTTTTCTCATGAAATTAAAGTTTCTATTTACTTTTTTTTCATGATAGTTTACTTTTGTTATTAGTCTATTTCTTATTTATTAATTTATGCATCTAATATGAATAATTTTATTGATTTTAATTTCAGTTTGAATTTACCTGAAAACTCAATATCACAAAGATTCAGTCAAGTTGACACCCAATCCAAATCCAAAAGTCTAATTGACTTTCTTTCTTTGAATGCAAAAAAGACATTATCTGAACTGAAAGAAATACAAGAAGTTAGTATCTTATCTAACTCAATTCTCAATTAGTTATATTTAAATATTGTAAATCAGTCATTTATTAGCTTACACTTGCAAAATGGAATTTACACAACCTTGGCTACAATCATGAAGATTGAAGCTCGATTCAATTGGTACTTTGATGCTTGTTCAGTCCATGAGAATAAAGTGAAACTACAAGGTGGGCTGCTCACCTGTAAAAACAGATCTCACGTT
Source organism: Ormosia semicastrata (assembly GCA_029884595.1). NCBI lineage: Eukaryota > Viridiplantae > Streptophyta > Magnoliopsida > Fabales > Fabaceae > Ormosia > Ormosia semicastrata. Next base: position 44,176,541 of record JAQQTO010000059.1, read on the forward strand.
TAATAGTCCAGAGGTAGAGGTTCTAAATAAAACTTTACATTTTGGTATAGATCATTCAGTTTTTTTTTATTAAGTTTAAGTTTTCATATTTAATTCATTTTATTTTCCTACTTGTGGCTAAAATTTAATCTTTAAATTATCAAATGGTGCATTTTTGGACACGTACAAGATTCATGTGTAAGTCAAGGATTCGTATGAAAATGTTGCTTCATTTGTTCTATTTGATAACATTGTTTTCCAACTAATTCATTAGACAACAAATGATCTTAGAAATCGTTTACTCAGAGTTAGTTATCTCTCTTTTAAGTAATTTTTTTATTTTTAATAAACTTGTGTGAGATGCATATAATTTTCATCTTTTTTTAATTAACAGGAAGGTGATGAGGATGAATATATTTCCTGAAGAACTAGTTTGCTCAAGAGAAAATTTTTATTTAAAGTAGAAGTCAATGATTTCACTAAGGCAGACTCATCTTCAAGTTTTATAGTGAAAAAACTCACTGAAAATCCTGAATTGATAAATTGTTTTACTTCCTCTTTACCATAAAGTCATGTAAGTTACACAATAAACTTGTGAACACAACTTTAAATTGTTAAAACACCATTAGATATGTGTTTCAGTTACCATATTTGTTTAGCATAAAGTTGGTTCTTTTTATGTAGGTGGCCATTACAACAAATTTATTAACCGACTTTTTAGAAGGAGGATCCGCTACAACAAATGATATTGAAACTGAGTATTATTGATGGAGATTCTGTCAGAGCATCTCTTAGAGCAAACATTTCTGTGAGTATTATTTTAATTTTTGTTTTTGCAGGGCTCTATTCTTCAAGATTCAATTATTGACAATTCTAGAAATATAATTGATTCGGACATGGCATTATCTGTGATGAATAACGTATGTAGTCAAACTTTTCAACTTTAAGATAAATTTTCTCATTTTCCATCAATTCAACTACTAAGACTTTTGAAATTAATTGGTTTTCTTTTAATTATAAATTATTTTTATCATCGCATATCTGTGTTAATGGAAATGATATCAGTTCATCAAATAGTTTCACTTCTTTGAAAAGATCACCTTAATCTTTTGATAAAGAAGTTGGTTTGGATGACTTACTATCTCCTCAATTCTCAACCACTAAGCTTATCCCTAAGATTAAGAAAGAAAGATTGGACTGAATTCATTTATTCAACTATTGTAGCACTTAACTGTCTTTTTGAGATCATCAAACTATGGATGTAGTTCATACTACTATCAGCACTTTGCAGAACTCAACCATTTCAAAGTATTCTTTTTGTTTAAGAATATATGTATTTAGTAGTTTATATAAGTTGTCATCAGTATATACTTTAATAGGAGGGCTACCTCAAAAATATTAGTATTAGTATGCTATTCTTTTAATTTGAATTACATAACAAGACAGTAAACAAGATCCAGTTGTTATTATGAATGATAATATTATTGAACTTGTGAAATCTACATAAATGTATAGCAAATTTTATAGTTCTTGATTGGAAATGTTAAAATATCAAATAGTTTAGCGATGACTTCAGAAATATATTTAGCTTTGTTTGTGCATTATCCTATTCAAATCCTTTTATGCATTATGCACGTTTCCTACCCATTTTCTTATTATCATATATATATATATATATATATATATATATATATATATTTATAAGATTTATAAAATTTTTAAATTTATATTTTTAAATCCTTTAGTTTTGCTTACAAGTTACCCGTGCAAAGCATGAGTACTACAACTAGTTACTAATGAAAAGTACTAACATAGAGCCTACATGACTAATTGAGATCACATGTGGATCCCACTACATAACTAATTTAGAACTAAATTAAAACTTGGTCAAACTTTAAATAAGAAAATAAAATTTTAGCATTAAATTTATTTAGAACAAAACTTGGCTTCAATCTAAGTTGGAGGAAAGTCTTTAAACTCTCTCTAATTTTATATCATGTGTTTATTTTATTAAGTTAATGAAGCTGAAATAAGTGAGTTACAAATTTAAGTTGGTAAAATAGACACCTAGAAAGTACGGACACGCTATTTTACTGGCGTGTCCGCGTATCGGACACATGTCTGACACCGACACACGAAGACGCGCACACGACATGGGTGTCTCACATGTCCGAGTGTGTCCAATTAAAAAAATTATTTTTTTAGCTCGGACACGTCCAGGATACATCTCGGACACACCGCGGACACATATTAGACACATCCTATTAAAATTAAAAAAAAAATTACTGTGTGACAGTGTACTAATATCGCGGCCTATAAGCCTAATATCACCCAATCCACCCTCAAGAGAAATTTTCTATTATTTCGCAATACATTGTGTTCACTATGTGCTAATGGTTCAAGTTTCAAGTGAGTTTCACTCTGATCGGGTGGTTCAATTTTTAATTATTATTGATTTCTTTTCTAATTATAAATGAATATGTTTGTATTGTCATTGAAGAGTTGTATTTAGAATATTTATAATATATATATATATTATATATAATATTATATATATATATATATATATATATATATATATCTGTCGTGTCCGTGCCGTATCCGTATCCTAAAATTTTTGAATTTGGTATGTCCTTGTGTCCATGTCCGTGTCGTGTCTCGTGTCTGTGTCCGTTTCTGTGCTTCATAAATAGACACAACATAAAATTAGAGGAAATTGGAGGATACTCTCTCAACTTGGATTAAAACCAAAGTTTTGTCCATTTATATATATATATAAAGCCATGAATTAAGATTTTTAGTTGTAAAAACTTTAGCATATTTCAAAATCATTCCTTAAAAATAAGAATACTCAATATCTTTTCTTATATGGCAATAAAACATGCCACATGCAAGAGCACTTAACTTGGCACATAGGACTTTGTTAGACAATCTCCTAACTCGAAATGTAATAGAAGGATGAATGAGATATAACTTTCTATTTTTCAAGGTTTAAATTGATGTAAACTCTTTTAGGGAACAAACTAATATCAACCAAGGGATTAAAAAGTAGTCTACTCAATAATTTATGTTTGAGCATTGGACCTTTATGATTTTGCTATTGTAAAAGGGAACAGAACTCGAAAAGAATCAGCATCCATCCATGGGATATTCCAAGTTTCCATAACTAACCCGGATTCAGACATTTGAAGTCACTCTCATGAAAGATACTTAATTTCGTACCTAATAACAACTCTCTTCTTTTCCGTACAAAGTCCTACCTTAACCCATACTTTTTTCTACGAATTAATATGTTTCTCTGGAAGGAATCATTTACTTTGCTCGTGAAATCCATTGTGAATTATCTTCAGACACTGTTATGTGTTTGAAATCCTTAGTGTACGAAAACAAGATAAGAAAGCAACGTTCTAATTTCGGATTGAGATCAGAGACTTTGTTGGCAAGATATATAAATCTAAATGGTCTTTCATTTCTTTTTGAATATATATTAATTAGTGATGATTGTGGGTTGATTCTTATCCATCTTTGACCCATTTCCTAAGTTCAGAAGAAATTAAACAAATAATATGTAGAATTAGTTCTAACACTACCCACTATATTAACAACTCTAATCTTTAATGCAGCACTTCCCATTATAAAAGTAATATTTCAGGCACAAGTAGTGGGTAGAAAGCCGATTATGCAAGGTGATACTGGAACATTTGTCCCCACGTTGAAATTGAGCATCTTAATCTAATTTTTTAACAAACACGCCTGTACGTAGTCGCTAAATCCGTCAAATAGATAATTAATTACAGCATAGATAAAACGCAAACCAATTCAATGGCCCCTTCCTATAAATAACTAACTTCTCATTCAACAAAACTCAATTCTCCCAAGCACAGAAGCACTCACACACACTGAATCATTAGAGGATAATAAAGAGAAAACAAAAATGAAAGTTGTCTACTTCCTTGCTGCCATATTGGCTTTGGCATTCTCTATTGCCTCTGCCTATGACCCCAGCCCTCTGCAAGACTTCTGTGTGGCAATCAATGACACCAAAACTGGTGGTATATATCATATCCTTACATAATTTCTATAGCTCTAATTTTAAGTTTCTATGTCAGGTATATCATGGCAAGAATCATTATAAGCTATATAGCACTGATATTTTAAAATAATAGTTAGTATGAATATTTGATACATATATCATATCGAATAGTTCGATATTTTTAAATATTTTTTGTTTATATATTTTTAAATTTTTATTTAAATTTTTATTGTACCAAGATATTTGTATTGTGTTGTATTTGTGTTATATATATGTAGCTGCATTCCTTAGATTGTAAGTTTTACATTTTTGTGATTTGGTTTTTGAATTTATAGTATTCGTGAATGGAAAAATCTGCAAAGATCCCAAGCTTGCCAAAGCTGAAGATTTCTTCTTTCCTGGATTGAGAGCTGGGAACACTTCAAACCCACTAGGCTCAAAAGTGACACCTGTCACCGTTAATGAAATACTAGGACTTAACACACTTGGTATATCCTTGGCTCGCATAGATTTTGCACCAAAAGGTCTAAACCCTCCCCACACTCACCCTCGAGGCACAGAGATTCTTGTAGTAGTGGAAGGTACTCTCTATGTTGGATTTGTCACGTCCAATCAAGACAACAACCGTCTCTTCACCAAAGTGCTCAATAAGGGTGATGTGTTTGTGTTCCCAATTGGTCTCATTCACTTCCAGCAGAATGTGGGTTTTGGCGAAGCTGTTGCCATTGCTGGTCTTAGCAGCCAAAACCCAGGAGTTATTACGATTGCAAACGCTGTGTTTGGAGCTAAACCACCTATCTCTCCAGAAGTTCTCACCAAAGCTTTTCAGGTGGACAAAAACGTAATCGACTATCTTCAGAGGCAATTCTGGTACAACAATAGTTAATCGGGGAACGTGAATCGTGAAATCATTGTGCTTGGATAGTTAAATTCTCACTTTTTGCCTCATGCAACTGAATTTCTCGAAAGAATTACTATAATAATGAAGAAAATGCATGTAGGTACTAAATGTATGTTCGCTGTTCTGTGTGTATTTTAATTTGGTTTTATATATCAATATTTCGAGTTTAATAAAGTACAAGAAGAATGTTAATAATATATTTTTTAGATATTTTTTTAATATTTATTTTATTATCAATTTATTTTATATTTAAAATAATTATTAAGAAAAGAATGTAACAATACTTATTTTTGAACTAATAATAAAAATAAATGTTAAATGAAATATTTAAGATATTGTGTTGCTAACCTTTCTCTAAAAAATATTATTGTAACCGTCTGATTAACTAAAAAAAAGGTGCCAGTCTCTCTCTTGCCCATATTATTTTTCCTAAAAAGGTGGTGAGTATTAAGGGATTCAAATTTTATGTCTCCTCCCGTGTCGCTTCAATTAAATAGTAACAAATAGCAATAGGTTATTGTCAATTAAGAAATTATGAGATTTTTTTCCTTGAGTTGTTAGTATTTTAATTGAAAGACAGAAAAAGAGATATGAAAATAAGTAGAATATTTGATTTTGAAAAACCAAGGTGTATATTACATTAATGGTTTTAATAAACTTTTGTTCTTATACTTTCATTCGATTTGAATTTTAATTTATATAATTTATTTTTAAAATTTTAGTCCCTACATTTTTAATTTTTTAAATTTTGATTCCTATTGTTATAGTATTAGACCCTATATTTTTTTTTGTGCTTTAATTCCTATACTTTTCTATTTACTAAGGTGTTAGTCCTTATTTCCATTAAGAACTGGTCTTTACAATTTCAAATTATTAAAGTATTGATTTCCGAGAGACCGAAATTCAAATTAATGAAACTATAGAGACTAAAATTCAAAAAATAAATTAAAAGGACTAAAATCAAAATTGTGTGAAAATATAGGGATCAAAAATTTATTTAAATAAAAAATTATATCAACTTTCTTTAAAGTTTTATTTTGAAAATAGATGACAAAGTGAATAGGTAATAATAAAATTTAGAAGCGAATAAGATTAAGTTAGTAGTAAGGATATATTAGTAGTTTGTACGTATCATAGTGTCATTCTTGTATTAAAAAGAATTAGAGAGAAAAAAAACACACAAACACTATCATAACCAACCCTAAAAAGTTGGCATAATGGTAGACAAACATGTGATGTATGGATAAACATACAATTGTAGATTTGAATCATAACGACACTAATTTCTTGGGATCAAATCGTAAAAAATATCTTTATGAATCTTTTAGTCCAAACATGAATGAGGTAGGTTATCCATATTTAAACTAAGAGTTTAGTCGATATGTGAGTAAACTAATCCGAACACACCTAATCACAATAATGAAAAAAAAAAACTACCACAAGCATTCAAATTCGGATCAAAGGCCTTTACATTTTTCAAAACTTATAGATTAATTAACCCTACCATTTCTTATATGATTTGTAGGTACTGATTAATATAAATGATAGTTGCTAATCTATTCATATTATTTTAAAATAATATAAATTATTGTCTTAAAAATAATTCTTTTTAATTTATTTTAATTTAAAATTATTTGATATTTTATTTTATAGAAATATGAAATAAATTTAAAATAAAAAATTAATTAAATAAAAAAAGATATTATCATGTGTATTATCCATTACATCAAAGTGTGCATAACACAGGATTTTGAGAGGCCTTAACTATCTGTTAGTCTACATGCCTAATGAGGAAATTGAAAAAGAACATCTTCAGCTAATCATTTAATCTGATTATGTTATGGTTTTCGAATCAATATATGTATTATTTTGGAGAGTAATTCTTACCATAAACTTTTACTCATATTATTTTATATTTGTATAATTTTTATTATCAGATTATATTTAGTTTTACCTCATTTTTTGTATATCTCTATTCTGATTCTGCCATATAGATAAATGTAAGATACATAATTTAGGAGTGTAATCAAGTCAGTTTAATTTTTTTCTTTTTTGATAGTCAAACCTAGACCAAACTAAACCGAACCGAACATCTACGAATTGGTTCGTTCGGTGGTTGGGTTGACCATTTTTTTTATACAAAAATCAACAAAATAATTAACTTTCTGTAACAAAATAATAATAATAATAAACTTATGAAAAAATTTATAGAAATGAAATCAAACCTACTTATCTCAATAAGCACACTACAAAATACAAACTTTAAAATTATATGTTCAGCACGTTGCCCTAATCTACTAGTAAAACACCCAATTAGTACCTTTGATGTACGGTATTCTGTTTATTTTAGAATCTTCAATTGAGCGTTTAGTCTCTATATAAATAAGGACATAAGTTTGTTAATTTGTATGACCTTAATAGTGAATTATGGTATATGCTTCTGAACTTACTATTTGTAATGTATTATAAAGTTTTTTATGTTAAGTTGCTTCACAGCAACAACCTGTATGTAATACAGCTTTTAAAAAGTTAGTTTCAAGTTGAATGAACTTTTTTCTTATACTTCTAGAGTTGTTGTTTGTTATGTATTATAAAACTTTTTGAGTTAAGTAGCCATGTTAATATTTTGTGGTTAATGCTTAAAAGCTCCTGACTTGCACTCCCTTTAATCTTTTTCTTTTACACTTAATTTAGTCATTATATTTATATAAATTGATTAGTTAAATTGGATATCATGCACTCTGATTTGTTGCTCTGATGCATTGTATTAAAAGAATATATATATATATATATATATATATATATATATATATATATATTTGATTGATTGATTCGGTTTGATTCTCGGATTTAAAACTTTCAATTCGAGAACCAAACTAATTAAGTCTCATTTGGTTCAAATTTTACTCGAACTAATTAATATACTCAAACCAAACTAAATAAATCTAATTAGTTTAATTTGAGTTAATCGAGTTGATCGGATTATTCAAACCAATTTATACTCGTAATGCATATCACTTAAAATGAAGAAATACTTGTATAGAATTTGTCGACATATACTATATACACTAAATCAATCAAAAATTGACATATTGTCATTTTTAATATAAAATAATTATATAACACAAAATTTATATAATTATTTAAGTATTAAATAATTTAATTTACATAATTGTGTATTCTAAAATCTACTCAAATATTTCTTTTTAAAATAATGTTTATCTAACTTTTTTCTATTTTGGATGCCCTTTCCTTCCTCACCACGTGTCAGCTAACAAACATGCTAATACTAAGTTTACACCATATACAAAGAAAAAAGCATTTTATGATGAGGTAAATTGATTGATTTGATATCTGCGATTCATTGTAATATATATATATATGGGACAAATATATAGAAAGAGTGTTCAACGCCACTTGTTTTTACTATCACAAGAATGACGACAAATTATAAGTATAATATAGAGAGATTTTAAATGATATATTTTGATAATTGACCAATGAAAGGGTCGGGATAAGCAGTTCAAATCTAATCTAAAATAAAAATCAAATAAAAAACTGAATCAAAAAATTGAAATCCAATTAAAATAAAAGAAATTGAGATTTTTTATTTGATTTTTAAAAAAATAATTGAGTTATAATAATTTTAATTTTAATATTTAAAATCAATCTAATCTAATTATAATTGATTAATATTATATAATATATTTATTATTGATTATTTTTATTTAAAATAACTTTAATTTTTATATACTTATTTTACTTTATATGATCAAATGTTATTTTAAACATATGAAACAAATTATTTCATTTTTTATTTCTTATTTTTTTAATAGATTAAATTATTTTGAACTCATAAAATTCTAAGTTTAAATTTTTTTATTATAAAAAATTAATTAAATTGACCCAAACCAAACTAATACTTTATACTTCAATTTTTATATTATAATCAGTCTAATCCAATTCAATTTAATTTGATATAAATAACATTGTTTAAATTTATTAATTTTCTAACTAAAAATCGATTTAAATCAAACTGCAAACATCCCTAATTAGGACATTCTTTCGCTTAACCTAAGTCATCAAGTAAATTAAGGATATACGACAGCACATGAAATATATCTAGTGAGAGGAATTTTTATTATGAGATGATGAAAGGAATAAATCTTGACCATATAACTATACATGGATGGTCAAAATTAAAAGTTACTTGAAGGTCATGTGACCACTTAAAAAAATCATATGTATTTATGTTCTAATCTTAATCATTCATAAAAGATCCAACGGAGAAGCATGCAACACTATTTGATAGTAAGCTTTCATAAATGTAACTCATCGTGTGTTAGTGACACAAGTAAATTTTAGTTATTAAATTTTATGTGAATAATCATATTTTAAAATTATTTAAAATTCACAACTATATATTTTAATTATGTGTAACTAATCAAATTAATTATATATATATATTAATAACAGGCCAAAAAAAGTATACATATATATTAATTTAAATTTAATCATAAACTTTATTATACTATCATTTTCTCTTATTTTATTTGAAAAATTTTATTTAATCATCACATTCAACTCAAAATTGCATGAATAATTAGTCAAAAATAAAATAAAATATACTCATGTATCATTAAATCATTACAAAACTTTGACACAATAGCGAGTAGAAAAATTACATGTTTGCAGAGAAATTTACTTTTATAAAATATAAATTTTACCCAAAGGACATTATCTTAGTAATCATGCATACTAAATTTTAAATAAAATCGTATCTAATTTAATAGTAAACATTTTACTTATATTTTAAAAAATAAGAGTGTCAACTAAATTTTTAATTATAAGAAATCTTTTAAGCTTAATCTACCTTGTGTAAATTTTTTATGTTTAAATTGATATAATTCATCATTTATAAAATGTGACTAAATAATGTTAAAAAAGCCTCTTAATGGTGACAATAACACAGATTAATCTTTTAGCAATGTTTATGGAAATTCTTTGATCAAAAACTCTCTCTCTCTCTCTCTCTCTCTCTCTCTCTCTCTCTCTCTCTCTCTCTCTCTCTCTCTCTCTATATATATATATATATATAATTAAAAATTATTTAAAGATCATATCACCGTTTAAAAAATCATACATTTATATTTTAATCTTAATCGTTGTAAAATTTAATAATCAATATTCACTCATCTCACTTCTTACAATAAATATTATTTTCACCATATATATATATGAAATGTATATGATAAAATAAATATTTATTATAAAAAGTGAATAATAAATAATAAAATAAGTAAATCTTGACCATTTAATCTTATATGAATAGTAAGATTAGAACATAAATACATAACTTCTAATCTTAATCATCCATGTATAGTTATATAAACTCTTCTTTGTCTCTCAATATAAATTTCTCACTAAATATACCTATATATAATATGAAAATAAATCTCAACTATACAATTATCCATGAATAATCAAGATTAAAAATTACTTAAATGTCATATCACCACTTAAAAAATCATACATTTATATTCTAATCTTAACCATTCATATAAAATTCAATAGGCAAAATTTACTTCTCACTTATTACAATAAATACTTCTCTTACTAAATACGCTATATATATATATATATATGTGTGTGTGTGAGAAATAATATTTAATGAAAAATTTTTTATTATGAATAAAAAAATATATTTTAACCATCCAATCATACATAAATAATTAAAATTAAAAATTACTTAAAAGTCATATAACCATTTAAAAAAATATACATTTATATTTTAATCTTAATCACCAATAATCAAAATTCACTTTCCTAACATCTTATAATTAACACTCTTATTACCATATACATTCTTTTATATATATATATATATATATATATATATAAATATAAATATAAATATATCACTTTCCAAAACGCCCTGATTTAAACAAAATAAAAAATGCAGATTTCAAGAAGCAACCATTTTCTTTGATAAATAAAAGTACGTCACAATTTTTTTCTGTGAATTACTAGGTAATTCATCAACATAGCGAGTAACTAGATAACCCATCAACATTGTCACTACATTTTTTCCCACCGAAATACTAGGTAACCCCTCAACATCGCGGGTAACTACTCTCTCTTGATTTTCTTATCTACATTCCCGTCTAGTTCCTATATCTATTTATCATAAGGACATTCGAGATCATTTTCAGTGACCTTAAAATGCTGTGGGCGTTGACCAGAGCAATGCAGATTCCACATTTTAAAATATGCTCTTTCGAGATTCCTCACCTGCAACATTCAGCATAGCTTAAAATACTTCACCGTATAGACAAAGGAAAGGCCATTAGATTGCGTAAAATATCATTTTGGACTCACCCAGCGGGCTGTGTCAAATAGAGGGCAAGTCATGCGTACAGCTTTGAGCTTATTAGTAAGAGCTTGAAGCTTTGAGCGATTCAGAGCCAGTGATACTGCCCTATCTTCATACTCTTTCATGCTACATGGTTTTACAAAACAAAGTTCAAAATTAAACGAATATCTTCCACCATAAATTACAAGATACACATATAAGATTCCCGCAATGTTTGTGTGTGTCCATTTGTTGGCAATTACATCAGGCATAAGCATGGCAATTACATCAGGTATAAGCATGGCATTGCTTAATCTTTAAAAGAGGATTAAGATGTTTATCTTTAAGGGAACTCAGGCAGCACTAGACAAAGATCAAATTGAAAAAAAGTGCTAACCTGCTAACAATCATCTCCTCCCCCAGTCCAGCGGCAAGACAGAGTGACCCAGCAACCCTAGTAGCCATTTTCTCAAGAGGCAGAGTAACCATCGGCAAACCTGCCCATAATATATCTGTTCCAGTTGTATGTGCATTGCATAAAGGCCTAAAAGAACATATTCAGCATATTATAAGTAAAAGAAAAGCTATGTAAGCATACAACTGCAGGTAGAACAGGAAGAGGGGGGCGGGAAACTGGATGCAAACATCAAACATAAAGAAGTGAGACAAAAAGTAGACGTGAAATTACGTGTCAAGGAATAAGTCTGCTAAAGCACTACGCCTGATGTGTTCATTCTTCATTGCAACATCTGTGAAGATAATTTGATCTGGCTGTACCCCTTGTGCAGCAGCATCTGATCGAAGCCCATTAATTAGAAAGGAGGCGTAGGAGAAAAATTATGCAGCAAATATAAAAAGGATAATAAAAAGTTCCAAGGGTGTTGAAATGGCCAATTCCAACTGGAGCATTAATAAAAAAGAATCAAGCATTGCTAATCATATTAAAAAGAGTTTCAAAAAAAGTATCATCAAACTACTACACACGTACATGCCCTCAGTCTCATCTCGCCTGCTGCAGGAAATCTCAGGAGCCAAAGTGCACTGTTGGGTACACGTTTAAGAATATTGCACCTAAAATAACACAAGCATAGGCAGACATGTAAAGGTTAAGATGCCAAATTTTGTGAAAAATAAAAGACATGAAAGTAGTATAATCAAGCGATCTTATATTTTATCTAAACAAGTAATAAAGAGCAATCCAGACATTACCATGCATTAAATATTTCAGGATCCATCTTGTAAAGTTGATTGAAGCATGCAAATACAAATTTATCCTCAGGTAGACCATAATCTGATCGTTTGTGCTGGCAGTTTGGATCTAACACATCCTGATTTTTCTAAACAAACAAATTATGTAGAACAAAGACACATTTAATGCCATACATTTAAATACACAACAAACACACAATTGAATTGAATCCAAGGTTCTCATTATTAGTTTATAAAAATAACCTGTTTATAATCATTTACAAAGTAGCAATGGGGAAGATGGACGATCTTTTCAGAATAAATATGCGCATAACGTAGTGGTGAAACAAACTGCAAGAAAAATGATAAGAAAAAAAAATCAGATTGCATGTCAGATTAGTTAATAAAAAAGTATGAGCTCTCTTATTTGTCAGGTCTGAACAACAGCCAGTGTCTCACCTCATCGGTGACTAAGTAATCTATGTAAGTAGCCCCTGTTGTCCCAGGGAATCCCATATATGAAACTTGAACTGGTGCAGGTTGCATGGCAAATATCTCATTTCTAGCACCCTGCAACAGAACAAGGAGAATTACATCATGCAATCAAATAACTTTGAGACTTGCAGAAGAGACCTTCAGAAACCCAAGCATGAAATTCACTAGGCCAGGATTCAATTATGGTTTCATACAAGAAGAGAAAAAATAAACCAAAATTTTCTTCATAAATATCGTAAAAAAGTTTTTTTTTTTAAAAACCAACTTTGTTTTAATATAAATAAATTGATTATTTAGATTTACTTAAAAGATCATACAAGAATTACTCCCAGATAGGGAGCTACCTTTGTATAACCATTAAGGTTGACAAGGATATGTATCTTATCCTCATTGATCATTTTTGCTATCATATCCGATGACATGGCAGATACATCCACAAAGTGCTCTGCTTCAGACTGAATACGCTGTCTCCATTCAGTACCGTCGTTTGGACTCAAGGCATAGCAGAACACCTACATATATAGATTGTCAATTACACATTGAGAACAGAAGGAAGAATATTTGGACGACACACATAGGTTGAATTAAACCGAGTTAAATACCTCAACATTCTTCCTGTTGTGCATACCAAAAACAGATCCCATGAGATGTGACAAGGGGTGATTACCAAAGTCACTACTCACATACCTGCAAACCCAAAAGTTTCCTATACTTAAAAATATAACAAAAAAATTTGGTACAAACATAATTAAATACCAAAAAATATATATATAATAGAACAAATGGAAAGGAGAGAAAATTATTAAGAGATTTAGTGAAGTAATTGGAACATACCCAACCCTTAGTCTCTCACATCCTCCCTCCCGCTTGATTGGAATAGGAGCAGGATGGCTGAACGGAGGAAGAGCAAAACGAGATGCAATTAGGGAGCAGTGTGCAGCATATTTACGGCTGCAAAGAGACAAAGAAAAGGGCATTATAAAGTAAAATAAAGGAAAATAAGTATATTATAGAACACTTCCTATTTCTATATTGATTATGTGATCTGTGAACACCCTAATCATACCTAATTTCCAGAGCAAGCATTGGGTCAAGTGGATATGCTATTGCATGGAAAGGCTGGACACTAGGAAGAACTGACATCTGAAAAACAGAAAATGATAAAAATTGAAGCATATTCAAGACAAACTTGCATGTATCATATCATATATGTATTTAATATAAGAAAAGCAAAATGGTGCATGGATTGCTCCTGAGTCCTGACATTAATCTGCCTCCTGATTATCCCTTCAACTTCCTTGAACATTTTATCACGATCCTCCCAACTGCAGACACACTGCAATACGAAAAAATATTACACTAATTGATGCCAAATGAAATTATAAACTACACCACTCCAAAATATGATACTAACCATACTTGGTTCATGAAATTAGCAGAGCAAAGCATTGTGAAAACCAGACAACAGAGAAACAACATATTTAGACACATTACACATACCGACAAAAAAAGAAATGTATAAGCATCTTGTTTCCTTTTAGGTGTGTGGGAAGGGGCAGAGTGATGTCAAAGAGTAAAAAGTAGGTAATAATGAGAAAGTACCACAATGCATGCTAACAAAAAGGCCATCATTTAAATCATGACTTTAATCATTATACTCAAGAAGTATATCCAAAACCAAGATGACAAACCATACATACAGTCTGATTAGGTCTAACAGACAGCAAGATATACTTATTATTCATTCCAAGCGTATGACCTGACCAACACCATCTATCTGACCTACCAATACAATGCCCACTTAAATGTATTGATGGTGCATTGAGATATAGATTAGAATCACTAAGAATAAACTTGTCAAAGCATATGTGAAAGGTCTCTATCAAAAGATGCTCCACCAAATGCATACTGAAGATAATTAAAAAAGAATAATCAGAACCTGAAGTGTATGTAGGAGATTGCAAGTTGCTTCAGGAAAGTCTGGCCGAAGAATCAATGCCTGTCTATAGCTCTTTACAGCAGCCTCTACATGTCCACTGTAATAAATAACATAAATTGGATGAGTTTCCAGCTATGACCCAATATCTAGAGATCATATTGTTTACAGAAGTCACTGTCAGGTGTTGCAAGGGCAACAGGGGACATAAATCTAGACAATACAAAAAGAAACTTGAAACTTCTGATGCAGCTAACAAGAGTAAAAAGGGACTAAGAAAAATAAACCTTAAAAGATGTAAGAAATGGAATTCCAGGCTCAATTTCAATATCAGGCTAAAAGATATTTTTATTTCAAGCTCACACTGCTAATAATGTTTGTAGTTTGCTTCTAGTTTCCAAAGTTAGGGGTATTATGCTATCAAGCAAAACTAAAAATTAGTATACCTATCTTTATAAGCTGAAGCCAAATTAGCGTGGGCTTCAGCCATGGTGGGCCTGACAGCAATTGCACGTATATAATCCTGGATAGCTTCACTAACTCTACCAATCTCCTTATACGTATTGCCCCTATTTACAAGCCCATCAGCTGCCAAGGGATCAATGCGGAGGACCTCATTGTAGCATGATATGGCATCTGCATAATTCCCCTACAATAATTTGTCCAATAATGAACAAAATAGATCAATAGTGATATACTTTTATCAACAACTTTTCCAATAAGCATCTGATCCTTACAAATCACCCTCATGTTTTATCAAGCCCACGTAGACCAAACCCCAACTAATGCATTAACACTAACTCATATAAACACCATATGCAAGCATTATGTTTCACATCAGCTGACATGGAATTGTACTATAGGTTTTAATACCTGCTGCTTATAGATTATGGCAAGGTTGTTATAAGGAGCAGACAATCCAGTGGTTACACTCAGTGTAGCCTTGTAATATGAAGCAGCAGCAGACACCATGTTCCTGCATCACAGCAATTTCAACCAAGAAAACTCATTCTACCATGCACCACACAAAATATCAACATTAACATGAAGATACAAGGACCACATACCATTCCATGTATATATTTCCAAGATTTGTCAATGCTTGTGGGTGGTTAGGCTGTAATGAAAGGCATTGCTTCACACCACAAAAAAGTAAGTTGAGTAGGAATTTAATAGCATGAGAACATAACAATTAAAAATAATATGTAATGCACATAAGATAAGAAAAAAAGCATACATTGTAGCATTGGATTGCTTCCTCCACTCTGCCAACATCTTTTAGTGCATTACCCTACACATGAGATAAGAAAATCAAAGAAAATATTATGCAATTGCATATAAAATTGCACATTTAGGATTTTCAAACTAAACTGTGACAAAACAAGAAAACCAACCAAATTATTGTAAGCTTCCAAAAATCTGGGGTCACATGCAACAGCTTGCTTATAGTGTAGAATTGCCATGTCTAGTTGACCTTGCTCATAATATATACTGGCCAAATTACCTGTGCACCATTTGATACACAATACAGTCAATCTGATTAGCATAGATTGATTTTACTATACAGTACAAACTATAAACAGCTATTCACTGATTAAAGTTTTTTTTTTTTACATTGTTATTGTCCATTCACAGCAAAACAAGTCATGCTAATCAATCTAATATTTAGAAATTCTCTCCAGTCAGAACCAGCTGTAATCATATATCTAGAACAAAGAAGGCCATAAGATGAGCCAACATAAAGTTTGAAACTCTTTCTCAGGCATTAATAATGGTAAGTTTGTCAAAAAGATGCTTGTATCCTAACAAGCTATATTTTTTAATTAAGCTAAAGTAAGTCATAACAATAAAATAACAAAATATATAAAGCAATTAGATATTTATATTATAATATATCAATGGCTGCTCATGACATGTCATCATTAATTATTGATTTTAGAAACAGACAGTCCATCAATTACGCAATACTATATCATAAGTTGTGCAATGGTTATACAATTGATTATAACTTTTTCTAAAGAACTGATTATTCATAAGATGATTATCTGCAACACCAAAGAAACCCTCGAGATCATGGCTATCAATACTCACCATAAGCCATGCCATAGTTTGGCCGAGTCTGAAGAGCATGTTGATAACATGCAATAGCTTCTTGAGGCATCCCTAAAGCCTGATAAAAGAAAAAACCTTCAAGGTTCCACCAATAACAATCAAAGTACATGTTGCATCCGGCCAATCATGCTTAACACCTTACCTTGTACACATTCCCAAGGTTCAGATATGCATCAGGGAAGGAAGGTTTGAGTTTCACTGCTTCCTGAAACATTTTTCAAGAGAGAGAGAGAGAGAGAGTAAAATCAGAACATCTACCTGACAGAATTGTCTGATGATTATATTAGGACTTCAGGAGCTTGGTAGCGAAAAAGCACAATATTAAAGGGAGACAAAAACATTGCACACCAGTAACGTATGTGATGTAAAAAAGAGACTTACCTTGTAATACTGAAGGGCTCTGTTGAAATCACCAGACTCCATGAACAGACCAGCAAGATTTGACCACGCAATAGCAAAGGTAGGTTGAATGCGCAATGCCTCAAGGTAACAACTGTATGCCTGCACAAAATGTTAGATCTGACTATTTGCAGTCTTGGAGATGGAAGTTACAACAAGATCAACCATCATCTGAGTCGTGGCTTGAAGACAACAACTTGATATCTGTATCGAACTGTGAATTTGAACACAGTTCCACGCACGAATTATTTAAATCAGTAACTAAAATGTAAACAAGAGATGTAGGGTAAAAAATACTAAGCATTGATTTGAAGGAGCCCTCCAGGCTTCCAAGCCAGCACACAGCCATTTTTATCAGGCTATACAGAAAATGGGAGATGAGAATGGCCAGCAGAATACACAAGGGTGTCGTCCATTCTGGGTAATCCAGTAGAGAATTATCTCAAACTGGAAGCCAAATTAGTGTTAAGAAACTGTATTGGCTCTAACAGCAAGATGTGGTACACCAAAATCTGGGGAAGTAGCATTCTGGCAGAAAAGGTCTTTAGAAAAAAAAGACTAATCTCCTACATAAAAAGACTAATCCAACAGGATGGAGCATCACTCATACTGGTCAATCCAGTAGAGCATCATCTCAAACTGGGAAGCCCAATTCCTCTTAAAAGAAACTGTACTGGCTACAGCAGCAGGATGTGGTACAACAAAATTCAATTTCAGATATGTTGCACCGTGGCAGAAAAAGTCATTAAAGAAAGACTGATCTCCTAAGCTATAAGATTTGATAGTTCAAAAAGCCAAATTATATGGTGTAGAAAAACATCAAAACTCAAAAGAATACCAATTAAAACAAGAAAATGCATATCAAAATGCATATCAAATGTTAGGACTTACTTCTTGCACCAACCCTTGAGCTTTCATTAGATTCCCCAAGTTGCTATGGGCATCAACCTATAGTACATAGACAATGATCACTTAAACAATGATACATCACCAAAGCTAAAGAAACCACACAGCAAAATGAAATGGAGAAGGAAAGTAAAAGATCACACCCTATGCCTTCTGAATAACTACTTGAGTATCATCAAACAAAAAATAAAGAATACCATGAGAGGGTTTATAGCAAGTGCTTGACGACAACATTGGGCTGCTTCAGTGAGTCTTCCCTTACGCATGTAAGCACTAGCTAGGTTTGACCATGCATCAGCAAAATTGGGACGAAGCTACAGCAGAAGAACCCAAAAAAATGGAGAGATAAATGAACTAATCAAGGAAGGCACAAGAACATACAAGAAAGGACATACGGAAAAGATTGCATCAAATGAGGGAAAAACTAACCATTGAAAGAGATACCTATAACATAAATAAAATTAAAGTATCATTCTCATAAAAAATAATCAGCACCAAATAAACTTAAGGTGAAGAATATGTGGTTGTCCCTAATCATAAATTCATGGCTCCATAAAGGCGGGACATTTGTCACCTATTATTATTACTGACAGCAACAAATAAAGAAAAATTATGATAGCCAACCAAAAATAATGAACAGAATCAGATCCATTTATTAGAATTGAATTTATACAAGATACGTCATCATAAATCTGAATATCTGATTCAGTTGCTGGAGACAAATAATGGGAACTTTCTTTCGGAAACATGGAAACTGAACTACCATATATCAGGAGAGTAATAATACAAAAAGAAAAGGCTAAACCAAAGCAACACACAAGTTTACAAAACAATCACAAGACAAACTACGGTTATAAGTCCAGAATTGCAGACAGACCTCTATGGCAATCAAGTAGTAGCGAATTGCAAGGTCAATGTTTCCTTTTTCCTGCAGAAACAAAAGCTCTATTAATTCTACAAAACATATGTAATTCGCCTACTACACAAAAAATAGTATAACAAGTTCTGCCACAGACTCATAGTCATACCAGGTTAGCAAGTGGTTACTTACCTTCCAAGCATTTGCCATGTTCCCGTAACACTCAGCAAAGTGTGGCTCAATCCTAAGTGCTTCTTCATTTTTTGCAACACACATATCAAAATCGTGCAACTGCAGACAAATAGTACCATGTGTTCAGACCTCAGGATGATCAATGCTAACTAAGCATTATAAATAAATCGACCAACAAATAACAAACAAAACAGACATAATAAAAGATAAAAGAAACCTGGTAGTAAATTGCACCCAGGAGTAGTAAGTTGTCAGTACGAAGCGGATTTCTCTCATAGACAATGTTGCTATGTTCTAGGGCTTGCTTATAATTGCCAGTCTTGTACATTTGATGTGCAAGGGATAAATGCAAATCTTCATCAACTGCATCAAGGACAGATTAAAAAAAAAAAAGTATAAATAATTAGAACAAATTTTGTCATGAAATGCTAAGAAAACATATAAGTACGACACTTAATATCAGTCCTATGATGCAGTAGCAAAAGTGATGACAGTAACACCACTTTTCTTGATCCATTCACTGTTCATGAATTAATATATATATATATATATATATATAGAAAGTACGAAATAGGCTATTCCTGCTCACCAAAACAAGCCTTGATAAGAAATAACAGACTGAAAAATCAATGAAAAATACTCCCTCTTAAAAATCCCCAATTAAACCCTAACTATTAGATTGAAAAATCAACCAAAAATAATGAACAGAATTAAAACCAATTTCTAATAATTTTTGGCGCACAAAAAAGCGTAAAACCTGCTGAAGCATCCGCCTCCAGCTGAAATAACGATATCAAGAACAACCAAGACAATGGCGCACTGAACCGAAATCATAAGCCAAATCATAGTACCAGAAATTATTAAAAAAAAAAAGCATATCCGAAGCCGATTTTCAACATTTATTCCGTTGACACAGTAGTAACAACGAACTGGATTTCCAATGAATTAGAGATTATAACAAACCTTCGTTAGAATCATGGCCGCGTAACGGCAATAGAGTGAGCGATGCAGGCTCTTGCTTGACGGAGAATGGTTCAACGCGATCCGCAGTGAACGGCGGCCGAGAAGTGTCGGCAGATCCGGGCAGCTGCGGCGGCTGGTGGTGGTGGTAATGGTGGCGATGGTGGTCGCCCTGCACGGAGATCATGGTGCGCACAGCGAGAGAGATAAGAGCTGATTCAGAGATCGAAAAAGAAGAAGATCATCACAGCGAGTGAGATCCGAATGGGATCGCTCGCTATCGCGTAAGAAGAACCGGTGGAGGAAGAAGATTGCTCGAAAAATCCAAACCCTATGAGAGAAATTTCTCGAGTATTTCTTCTTCTTTCTATTTTGCTTCGTTTCTGTTAAGATTGGTAATCGTGTCAAGATGGAGAAGACGATTTTATAGGTGATGAGGATCTCGGTCTGGAAGAGATCTGGGCCGTTGATGTGGGAAACAAAAAGATACCACCGTTAGGTGAAGGCAGATTGCATTATTTACTGACACGTAAGTACTATTTTATTTTATCCTTTTATCCTTTTTCTTTTTTCTTTTTCTTTTCAGACAATCCGTGTTGGTTTATGCACCTTCCCGCGTTCTAAATAGTTTTTTTTTTCTCCCATTTCCCACTAGGGCCCATTTTTTTGAGCACTTTCTAGTCTACATTGTTATACTTTATTCTTTTTCATAAACTCTACATTGTTTGTTAAAAAAAAACTCTACATATTTTATACTTTATTTATGATATCACTAGTGAAATTTTCTTTATACTAGCTATAATGCAACTTTTTATGTGAAAAACCCAAAGTAAAATTAGATACCCTGATAAAGAAATAATTGTCGTTTGCATAAATAATTGATAAAAGATGTTATATCAATTAGTGTATCACAGACATTTTTTTATGAGAAAGTAAATTGAATATCATCGAAGCTTAAACATTTATAGATTGAAAAAAATATATTAATTTTTAAAAATAAATAAATAAATAAAATTTATTATTTGAATTAATTAATATTCTATAAATATATTTTTATTCGAATATTATTGATGTTACAACAAAGACCAACACAAAAATTATTATATCTTAAATAATATATTATTCATCTTATTAAAGTAGATTTAAAATTCTCTTTTATTTACAAAACTATCAAAATATGACTAATCACAAAAATTTGAGAAAAGACATGATAAGAATTAAAAATCAAAATACCTATAAAAATGATAACAAAAACATAACAATGTCATAAGATCTGTTATAGGGTGAAACAGGTCTGTGCAACCTTGTCATGGTGCATGTTAATTTGCAATAATTCAAAGCATTAATTCCTCCCCCTAGACTTCCTTTATGTTACAGTTATTCGAAAGCCTCCTTGTCATGGTGCCCCTAGTGAGACAGTAGCAAGAATGTCATTTAAGGATCGTGACTTTTCTGTATATATTGACTGCATATGAAGCTTATGCCAATATACCAATCTTGGGAGCAAATAATGGTAACGTGTTTTAAAGCCATTTGGAGGAACTAAGCTCCTCAGCAGCTTCGGTTCTTTCCTTTCTATGGCTGACTGCTAACGACGCTTTGCTCGCAAATCACATGACATGAGAGTTCGTTGTCATTTAACCCAGGTGAATGGTTGCCAGATATATGGCGTGGCTCTTGACCAGCCTTGTTCACCCCATGAAATAGCATAGGTTCTTTAGTGCCCAGTTAAGGGACCAGTTGCTCATGAACATCCACAAAGAATTTGGCTAGGCTCCGTTAGGAAGCTAGCTAGGCTATCCTCTTTTGCCACTTGCCGCTATTCCCTGTGCCACCAGATGAATAAAGTGATCTTACGGTGCAGGAGATTGTTTTTCAACTACTGGACACAAAGTTGATAGCTTATCTAATGATTATGCTAAGCTAAGGCTTTTTGGTCCATTTGAGCTCTTTCACGCGCATACAACATTATCATGACAAATATTTGCATAGAATTTGTTTACATAAGTTATGTAAATTAAATTAATTAAAAATTAATATAATATTATTTTTAATATAAAATAATTATATAATATAAGAATTTATATAATTATTTAAATATTTATTCGTCTAATTTACATAATTATATAGACAAAATCTACTCAAAAATTTCTCCATTATCACACAGTTCAAGTGTCGTGTCTAATGTCTAGCTCCTTCCCCATGGTGAATAATTGTAAATGTTGATGGTTTTGTTGTTTTCCACTAGAATAAAACAACTTATGGTGAGCTAGTTCGGAATTATATAGGAGGGCATGTAGTTGGTTTCATGGCTAATCTTGGCAGTTGCACAATCACAATAGCTAAGCTCTAGGCAACTTGCCATGGTTTGAAGGTTGCACAATCCAGAAGGGTTGTTCACAGGATGCATGTTTTCAGAGAGAGAAAGAAGTGTGTTGACTTCTTAATTAGCTAAGTATGGTTATTCTCTCTTATAAAACTATGTTTGGATAGAAGATTTTAGAAAAAAAATGAAAGTAAAAATTTATTTTTTATTTTTAAATTCAGATAATTATAAAATATAATTAACATTTATATGGTTATATTTTATATTATTTATTTATTTTCAAAAAAATTAAATATAAACAATTTTTTCAAAATAAAAAATAAAATATCTTTTATTTCTCACTAAAAACCCCACTCAGAGACATACTTTTAGGTGTTCACTTGTTAGATACGCATCCCGGTTTTTTATTTGTTTCTTTGCTTCTTTTAGGTGTTCACTTGTTAGACCCACACAAGGTTAGTTTTGATCGTGTTGTTTGGAGATTGGTTTTGGGGTTTTGCCTGCAGTTTTATCCAAAAAGGAAAAAAACTAATATGATTAATTATAGTTTTTTATTTTTTAATATCTTTCTTTAAATAACTCAATAAGCAATAAACAATGATAATTTAAAAAAATTAAAAATAGATACAAAGGAGATTTCCTTTTATATATTTATTTAAATTATTAAATGAATAATTAATAATAATAATATTAAAAACATAAATTAGATATCAAAGTGAAAATTTTCTTAACAATAGTTTAGATATAGATATAACAAGAGAAATGATAAAGATATCAAATAGAGGTGTCAAAATAGATTGAATCTCATAACTAATCTGAATAATTTAATAAAATAAATAAATTATATTTAAAAATTTGATGCAAAAGTAAAATTTAATCAGAGTGAGCCAATTTATCCATTAACTCAATACTTATTTTTAATTAAAATATTTTTATATAATTTATATGATATATAAAAATTTTATTCTTATTTTTAATATAAATTAATATTTTTTAAAATATTGATAAGAATAGTTCTTTTAAAAATGTTGATAACTAAAACAACAAAGGATAATGCGAGCCAATGGCGCGAATCGCTCTAATCTACAGTTGGCATAAAGTCAAACTAGGCTATAAATTTACGAACTTGTATTGTTCTTAACCCAACCTGATGTGAAATTTCATTGGCTCAATGTGAGCAGCCTCTTTAGAAACAAAGATTAAGTCCCATTTTAGTGGATCCCACTTACCAAATAATGTATTCGGGCTCATCCATGATACACTAATCCATATAACAATCCGTTACATTATTCATCTAAAAAAAATATTTTAATTTTTATTTAATTTATTTATAAATTTATTTTATATTTTATAAAAATATAATAATATATAATTTAATTTAATATTTTTTCACAAAAATTTATAATATAAATATAATATACATATTTTAATTATACAAAAAATATTATTCTATAACAATTACACAATTAGTGACTTTTTAAAAAAAAAAAAAAAAAAGAGGGAGAAATGGGCTAAACAACCTGAAAAATAAAGCTAAAACTAATAAACCATAAACCATCCTAGAAAAAGAAACACCCACATCGTCATCCCATAAAATGCCAACAACATATAAGAATATAAAAGGGGATCAACAAAAGCAACAACAAACAAAAAATGGTCTCACTATTGAGAATGACCCGTCTAGCTTAGCTAGACCATCTAGCTAATTATATCAAATCATTAGTTACTTTTAGTTGATATAATTTAATATAAAAACTAGGTAAAAGACGCAAAGAAAACAATTGTTAACTGATAAATAAATTTTACTTTTTACAGCCCTTCAAAGTATTTTTCATTGTGCTATATTATTTAGAAAAAAAATATAATATATGTGTTTCATACTTGATAATGGGAGTCTAAGTTAAGTGAATGAACATAAAGAAGAAGAAGAAAATGAGTGAAGTGCAAAATCTTTTTAACTCTAAAAAAAGTTTCATGACTGCTTTCCTCTATCTTTTGTTCGTAAGTGCAAAATCACTTTTTTTTAATCGTATTTAAACCACTTTTGACTTAAATTTTTTAACAATCAGTTCAACTGTTGTTTTTTCTCAAAAAAAAAAAAATCATATACTTAGAAACCAAATATTCTAAAAACTATCTACCAATAAAGTGGATTCGACATGGTGGTAAGCGGATGTGTTTCCAAAGAGAAAACTAAAGATGAAAAAGACAATTATTAAAAAAATTTCTTAGTCACAACAAAATAATATTTGAAAAGTTAATCTCATAATAATGTATCAATGTTTTCAAAATTATCCATTTTTTTTAAAAGAGAAAGTAATTGATAGTTGTTAAGTTCTCTTAATATTAAATGGAGTTAATCGTGAAGATTGAAATTAAAGTTGATTTGTTTGTTTGTTAAAGATCGAAAGTTAAAGGGAGGTTTTTTTTTGGAAGGAATTCACATACTTTAAGAATTAGTTTCTAAACTTAGAGTGTGATTGTATTGACTGTGAAAAAAAAATTATTTTGATAATTGATTATATGTATAATCAACTAATGTTATAATTAATTTTATGTTTGAATATGTTAATGAAAATTTTGTTTGGATTGTTTAAAAAATTATTAAAAATAATATGAAATAATTTATTTATATTATATATTTTATATTTTCAGATTACTTTGGTAAAAATATAACATAATCAAATTGAAGATTTTTTTCTCAATAATACTAAAAAATAGAGATTATGAAGAAAAACAAACATCACTTTAATCAATAAAAAAGTTCTTTAACGCATCAAAAAACTTTATAGACAAAAAATATTTTTTACCAAACACATACTCTCAATTTTCACCTTTCATTTTAGGTAGATATGAGCATATGACGGATAAGAGTAAAAAATAATTAGTTAATTACACTCAGGTGACCTTTCTTTTAATTTTTCTCCCACGTCCACAAGGCTGCCGTGAATTCAACGTTGTCATCGTCATTAGGCTGTCGGCGTTGCCAAATACTTTAACGCGTCTCGACCTGCAACGCTCCCGAAGGCTACAAATTAAAGAGAGGAGGGAGTTTCGTCCTTGTGTGGTATGGTGTTGCTTTCTCCTTGTCTTGCTAATTGCTATCACATGGTGCTTTTTTCATTCTTAAGAACAAGCCAATTGCAGTGATTGGTGGTGTTCATATTTGGCTTGAGTCGGAATTTACCATCAATTTTACTGGGCATTTTCACCTTTTGTTCCATGGGTGTTCAACGTTTAGTAACAACTAGTGAGTGAGCCTATATGCCTTTGCACCGGCATACTTAAGTTTTTATTTTTATTATTTTCATAATACATATTTATCCCATAGTGTATATTTGTCTATGATATCAAATCACAATTTAAAGGAAACATTAATACTTAATTATGAAAACAAAATGATTATTTATCACTTCCATAAAATTTGAATATCACAGCTTAATATTCAAATATTTATGTTGGTAATTTTAAATGATTTACTATTGACTTGAAAATATTCAAATATTACATCATGCTATTTGAATATTATAGTTTAAAAACATACTAAAACGTTAAACTATAGTTGAATAACAATAGTCATTCAAATTATTCAAATCGGAAAACATTAAGAGAATATTTCTCTAAAGCAGTGCCAACTTTCTTCAGAATATTTCAAATGTATATTCTTCATAATAATTCACACATAAGTTAAATCTGGAGTAAAATATTTGAATATAATGTGATACTCGATTATCATGTCACCTATATTTCAATATACTTGAAACCAAATAGGTAAAATTCAAATTTTTTTTTCCAAGTTAGTAGCTCACCATATGAACTTGGATGAAAAACGATCGAAAATATTAAGAAGTTAGCTATGCAATTGAAATTGGACCAATTATTTTTTAATACAATAACATGATAATTGAATTTTTTCAACAATGTCTTAACTATTTTGATTTAACCTCTAATGTTCGTATACAATATTTTGAAAGTTAAAATGATCTTTATTCGTAAAGTAACTTTTGAATATGTAAGAGATGTTTGTAAATATTTTTAACTAACTTAAGTACTTTTCTTCCCATGATATTTATAAACAATAGAGTAATTGTTATTATGATAATATTATGACAAGTGTTTTTGTTAAAAATAATTTTATAAACTAATATTAACGATTGCTTTATTGTATTATTATATACTCAATTATTAATAACTTCTTAAATTTAAATTCAAACACTTGAATTTGAATTTTAAATTAAATAATCTTCTTCTAAATGTCTCTGAAATTAAAACTGTCTTTTATAATATTAAAAATTTGTTAAGTATTGTCTTTATGGTTGGTTTAAGAAGTCTTATCCATTTGTCCAGTCAAAATATATCTTCAAGAATTCATTTATTATTTTCGAATAATATTTGACCTATAAAACTGATTAAACATCTTAATTGAATTGAATATTTTCGATTGAAGTGGTGAAAATTTAATTTAATTAATTAAATCAATCAAAAAGATATTTTACATATTAAAATATTTCTTTTAATAATCAAAAACTTTATTTTTATACTACTAATAATAATAATAATAAAAGAAAAAGCATATCTTTCTCTTCGAGAGGAAGAAAAAAGTAAGAGAGAGATTTGACTGAAACGTTCAAATTAATTTCAATTTCAAATTGAAAGAGATAGTAGTTTTGTTGGTGTTGTTTACTATGATCCATTTGAGTTTGGGATTATGGATGGTTTGATTAATAATAAAAGAGATTCAATGGTTGATATCTATCACCTATAACCTAAATAAAAGGTAAAATTGTAACTTTAGAAAATTATTCTGAAGTCTCTCGGCACCCACATCTCAACAACCGGCTTGAATGAAAATCCTCTCCTCCACCGATGAAGGCTAGGACCAGTGCGCGCGGCGGCGCCACCTCCGTTACACGGACACGTCGAGGAACCCACCACTGGAGAACGCCTCGAGGAACCCGTCCGCCACCAGATCCACCCGCGCCGCCACATCTTCTTCTGATATAGCACCACAAGCAAATCAGATGTCTAGGCGTCCAGGGCGCGGTGTTCAGGTCGAGGTTGTCCAAGTTGAGTTCGCAGCTCACTGGAAGTAGCGAAAAGATCCCCAGGGCGAGATCTCCAGAAGTAGCGAAGCAAACACCGCCGACGTTATCTGATGACCCGCTGCCGGAGAACGCCTCGAGGAACCGGTTCGCCACCAGATCCACCCGCGCCGGATGGTGGCAGATGGAGGATGGAATTGTTGAAACATTAAAATAAAATTAAAATATTTGTAGGATTAAATTATAAATAAATTAATGGACTATATTATAAATACTTAAAACATCCTTTAGCAGGTAAAAGTCTCATCTTTTAAAAGAACGAATATGGTACACCCCTTTGCCATTAACCAATAATAAAAATAATTGATTTAATATAAAATCAAATTAACTATTAATATTGATGATGTATAATTTAAAGTATAAGTTATATTTTATTTATTTATTTATAAATAATTATATATATAATAAATTTTATAAATTTTAATTGATAATATTTATATTTATTTAAAGTTATATACAAGAAACTGAAATTATTTTTTTATCATAAATTATTATATATACAAAAATTTTATAAATTTTAATTGATAATATTTATAAATTTTTTATAACATATAATTAACTATATATATAATTATATAAATTTTAATTAATAATATTTATATACATACATCATAGCCACAGACAAGAATTTTAAGTTTAAAAAATAATTATGACATAGTTAAAAGAAAAAATTGGATAACTCGTTATAGTGGATAAATGAACTTGGTGGGTGGGTATACCATAAAAGCCTCCGTGGATTTAGATTTTATCATTTTAATATCAGATTTGAAGAATCCTTAGTTGCGTGTAAATTCACATCTAACCTACCCAGATTTTTTAACCGTTCTTTAACATATTTTGATGGTTTAACAATGGGCACTTAGATTTTCCAAATGAACTTAGGAAGGAACAACTGCTTTTGCCTGAAAAAACTAAAAAATTTATTACTTAGGTGAGAGCTTCCGCCATTCGTACTCTTGTGGCAGAGAAATTAGAGAGTGGGAAGATTCGAAAAAAGATATTCTTATATTTTAAAAAAATATTATTATTTATATTATTTTTTAAGAATATGATTGAATAAAAAAATAATAATAAAATATATATAATAAATAATATTGAATGAAGTGTAAAAATAAATATATATATTATTTGATGTCAAATCTAAGTAAAATGTACTGTGTGAATTGAGAGTAAGTATAAATTTAGAGTTTGTTTGGTTTGGATGTTTTTACACATTTAATAGTTTTTTACTAAATAAAACTGTTATTTATTGTTTCAATATGTTTGGCTTTTTTAACGAAAACAATAATAACTTTTATGAGGAGAAAAAAATTATTGATAATCAAGCGAAAATTTAAGTATTTTTCTATTGAGATTATTTTTTATTTTGAGATAAAAATATTATTTTATTTTTAATTAAATAATTTTTTAATTATTTTACATTTATTTTAATAATTTAATATATAAAAGTAATTTTTTATATTATTTAAATAAAATAAATTAATTTAAAATTATTTTTCAAATAACATATTCAAACATAAATATATTTTTTCTTATAATTAATTATAATAAAAAATTTATATAATAATTAATTATTAAAATAATCAAATTTTTATAATTATTCGAAGACATACATAGTCTTTGGAGTAATTAGACACCTTACCTTTCAGTTTTTTAACATTTTGTTGATATTATTTAAAGTAAAAAAAATTACCGGCGTATATATTTTACCTTTACCCGAATACCGTATCAAATATACTTGTTTCCAGCTGCTTCTACCAATAAATGATTTTTTATTTTTCACTTCCCTTCGGCTCATGCTATTACTTCTCAAATTTAACCGAGGGAAATGATTGGTGTCTACGGAAACAAAAATAATCATCTTATTATTTTTCTTATATCACTTTTAATACTAATTAATGAAATATAAATTTATGATTATTAACATATATTAATTAATTAACAAAAATTATGTGTATTAATTAATTAATAAAATATCTATTAATTAATTTATATATATAATTAATTACGAATTTATATTTTATTAATTAATGTAAAAAATAGTGTAAAAAAATAATAAGAAAAAATTGAAATTGTACCGAAAAAGCGAGACGGGAACGGAAGAGATTATGGACAAAAAGTTAGTTGTTTTCATTGGTTATGAAGTGGAACATAATTATTATTTCACAGATAAGATAGAAACATAAAGTAAACTACACAGGACAGAATCCAACAACTAATGTAAACTACGCATTTGAAAGTTATTGCTATATTTATTTTTGTTACAAGGCTAATTCAGGCACTAAAATCTAAACCTTGTTAAGCAAGCTCGTCATACACGTACACAAAGAAAGAGTTTTTCTTTTCTGTTAGCATCTTGATTCTTGACATGGAGAGAAGGAGGATTGCTCTGTCCGTTTGCTAGAACTTACAAGCATTGACACAACTTTATGCATAGTTGGGCGTTTAGAAGGAGACGTGTCGGTGCAGAGCACAGCAATTTTCAAGACATCAAAAATTTGAGCGACATATATTTCATCTAGTAGATCCAATCGAGCATCAAAGATGTCCAGTGTTAAAGAATGTTTGTGGATATAATCTCTCACCCATGTCACAAGATCATCACCACCTTGATCTACCGGTTGGACTGGCTTCTTGCCGGTCAATAACTCCAAAAGGACAATTCCATAGCTGTAGACATCACATTTTTCTGTGACTTGCATGGTGTATGCATACTCTGTGTTAAGATTATTAGAGTCATCATTATACAATAGAATCTTATTATTAAGAACTGTTTACAAAATTGATAAAATCATCAATGCCATTAAGAATTGCAGCCCTTGATGCACAAGGACTTCACTTGAGTAAAAAGAAAAATCATTGAAACAACAATAAAAGCAAACAAACAAAGGAATGCAACAATCATTATTAAGAAAAAATGTGTTTGGATGATTGCTCACCAGGGGCAATGTAGCCGTAAGAACCAACCACTGCAGACACTGACTTAGACCGTGACATGTCGATCAGCTTTGCCAAGCCAAAATCCCCAACATGAGCTTCAAATTCATGGTCAATAAGTATGTTATTGGGCTTTATGTCACGGTGGATAATCCTAGGCTTGCAATCATGGTGCAAATAAGAGAGCCCTTGTGCAGTTCCAAGGGCAATCCTAAACCGAGCATGCCAATCAAGACTACAAGATGCTCCATGAAGTAACTCCCCCAAACTGCCCTTTGCCATGTACTCATAAAGCAGTATATTGGAGCCATGGTAGTTGCAGAAACCATATAATTTCACAATATTCCGATGCCTTATTTTTCCCAAAGTTAAGATTTCAGCACGGAAGCAGCCAGTTACATTGATGCCCTCACTGCTTGATGTCAGCTTCTTAATAGCAATTGTGTGACCAGTTGATATATCTGCTCTGTACACAGTTCCACTGCCTCCTTTTCCAATTACATATTTAGAATGAAAATTCTCAGTGGCTTCAACCATGTCTTGGAAAGTTAACTCCTCCTTTGGAAAGAAATACATGTTTGAAACAGGTGGTGAGTGTGGTCTATCTGTATCTTGCTGCGGCACAATGGAGTCCACTGGACGTCTCATGAGATATATAATGACTGCAATTAAAACCAAAGAAACCCCGCTAACAGCAATTGCAGCAATAGCCAGAACTTTCCCTAGTTTATTTGGAGGGGAGGGTGAAGCTGATTTTTTGCAAAGGCCAAGCCATCCTCCACAGAGTCCTTTGTTTCCAGAAAAGCTGCTGAATGTGGAGTTTTGAAATAATGGTAAGGAAGGTAAAGGCCCGGTAAGATCATTGTTTGAGAAGTTGCAGGCCAGTAAACTAGACAGTTTCTCAAAGGAAGTTGGAATTACACCACTCAAATGGTTGTTGTTGAGTTGGAGGGATTCTAGCATAATAAGATTCCCAAGCTCAGAGGGGATATGGCCTGACAGTTTATTATAACTAAGATTCAATGCAATTTGTAAGGATGAGAGGGCACCCAACTCAGCTGGTATGCAACCACAAAACCAGTTGCCACTCATTTGTAACTCAGTCAGTCGCAAGAGTTTTCCCACTGCCACGGGAATATTACCAGAAAAATTATTATCTGAGAGCCTGAGAAGCTCCAATTGTGAAAGAACTCCTATCTCACCTGGAAAAGCACCTACAAAGTTGTTATGGCTGAGATCAAGTCGTTGGAGCTTCCTGCAATTGAAGAGTTCCAAAGGCACTCTACCAGATAGATAATTTGATGAGACATTAAAGGTGACCAACTGTGAGAGGTTACCAATTTCTTTTGGTAATTCAGACAAAAAATGATTGTTGGAAAGGTGAAGCCTTTGCAATTTTTCGCAGTTACCAATTTGTGGAGGAATAGGGCCGGTGAAGTCATTCTGATCCAACTCCACTGCAGAAAGATTTACAAGTTTGCACAAATTAGAAGGAAACCTGCCTCTAAAGTTGTTACCAAAGAGACGAAGTTGCACCAAGGACTCGCAGCTTATGATTCCATAAGGGATATTTCCTGTGAGCTTGTTTGATCCTAAGTTCAACAGCATCAAGTTAGAATTTTGGCAAAGACGTACAGGTATTCTTCCCACCAAGTAGTTGTATGATAAATCAAGCACCCAGAGTGGACTATTTGCTCCCAGTGCCAGAGGAATGGTACCACTTAGTGAGTTGTTGAAGAGTTGCAGGATGGTCAAGCTGGTCAAGTCCTGAAATCCAACAGGAATAGTACCTGTGAGATAATTAATAGAGAGATCTAGCTCAGTCAGGTTTTTCAAGCTGGTGAGCTCATTTGGGATGACACCAGTTAGCATGTTCTGGAAGAGATGAAGCAAATGCAGCCCTCTTATTTTAACCAACTCAACTGGTATCTCTCCTGTAAGCAGGTTCTCTGAAAAATCAATCTCTGTTGCAAGAGAAAGGTTCCCAATCTCTCTTGGAATTTCTCCTGTCAACTCATTCCGGTAAAGGTATAACCTCTTTAGGAGCACAAGGTTTCCCAGCTCCTTGGGGATTGCTCCCACAAGATTATTCTGATAAAGAGCAAGTACCTCCAAATTTGTACAATTTCCAAGCTCTTTCGGTATGGCCCCATAAAGATTATTTTCCTTAAGGACCAAATATTGTATGTTCTTGAGCAGTCCAAGTCCTTTTGGAATTTCACCAGTTATCTGATTTTGAGTAAAACCAAGATACTCCAAGCTCTGACATCCACCTATCTCTTGGGGTAGACTTCCTGATATCATATTCTGCCCAGCTCGGAAACGTATCAATCTTTTAAGTTTCCCAATAGAACGTGGCAAAGGTCCACTGAGATTATTGGTGTATGCAATAAGTATTGAGAGTGAAGAAAGGTTACCAATTTCCACTGGAAAAGGCCCAGACAGTCGGTTGTTGTAAAGATACAGTTCTGTTAAATTTGAAAGCCCACCTATTTCAATAGGAATTTGGCCTTCAAACAGATTGTTGTTGAGACCAAGA
Source organism: Ormosia semicastrata (assembly GCA_029884595.1). Lineage (NCBI taxonomy): Eukaryota > Viridiplantae > Streptophyta > Magnoliopsida > Fabales > Fabaceae > Ormosia > Ormosia semicastrata. Next base: position 44,209,757 of record JAQQTO010000059.1, read on the forward strand.
ACCTGCAAATTTGAACAGTTTCCAATTCCTTTAGGTATAATCCCAGACAAAGCATTTTGAGACAGATTAAGATGATATAAGTGAACCAAACCACCAATGCTGGGAGCCAAAGATCCAGAAAGATTCATTGAATTCAAGTCAAGAGACTCCACCACTGGATTGCTGCCAGTGCTGCAGTAGACACCCTTCCACCCACAAGGTGTGGAATCACTTGAATTCCAATTGTCCAGGTGTTTGTATTTGTCAAACAATCTCCCTTTTATGTCCAGAAGGTATTTACCCTCCGCATTGAGCCCTTCAGATGGACAAACGAAAAGAGTAGTTGAAAGAGTAAATACCAGTATCACAAACAATGCAGATGCATTCCTCTCCATCTGCATCATCATATGATGGCACAACATATACAAGATACCAAGGAACACTTGCACGTGCAAATTATGCATAAGGTTCTATTAGAGGTGCTTACTACTCTTCCTCTAAGAAGAAAAGAAAACTGAAGCACTAGAAAATTCACACAAGGTCAGCAATTGATCAATTGATAAGGAACAATCACAAAAAGAATGACACCTCCCATAATAACGGGCAGGTACATACCACATAGAGTGAGATACTCTAGCTTAATAGTGGCAACTTGTCAAAATGATAATGGTAAAGAATGGATAACATATTGATAATTGGTGGCCAAATGAAGGATTCAAAGATCCCACTTTCTCTGAATGACAAGTTCATCGTAGAGTGGAAGAGAGCCTCTTGATTTGTTAGGCTATGTGATGGCCGACAAAGGATGAATGCATTTAGTACTCTTTCCCTACACTCCATAATATTATAGAGCTTCTCAGTCCAGTAGTCTTCGCAATTTCAGAATGCCAAATGCAGCCTCTCTAGGTTTGGTACTTCCCAATTCCAATCAAAAATAAAAAAGGAAAAAAGCATAGAATGAAAAAAACAAAACAAGAGCAAAAACTTGGTTGACTCTGACAGTGACTGTTAACAAAGAACAAAACGATTTATTTGCAATATTTGAACCCACCTTAACTTTTCAACATATATATCATGGGATGGGATGACATAAACTCACTCCATGAAGTTAAAATGGCATCTGTACACCAATTAACATGAAGATAAGTGGAATTTTAACTGGCACCACACTCACATGGTTGGATTGATTAGTGTTATCATAAAGAACTATATAATTACTACAATAATAGTTTAAAGATTCTTCAACTTAAAATTCTTCGTAAGGCTGGGTAGAGGACTAGTGGGTACATGTTTATGAGGTCATGATTTTTGAACATCAAAATTCTCTTCTGGTTTTGTCAAACTGCTCTTCAAATTTCTCTTCCTTGTTATATTGTCTACAATTCACAAATTCTTGCTTCACAAAAATTCCCTCTCTATTTCTTTTTTGGCCAGATTAGCCTCCTAGAATCTTACGTTATGGCTTAAGAAAAAAAAAATAGTCTTCACGTAAAAGTATTTGTTTTATGTGTGTCTTCCATTATAATTGCTCTAAAATTATAAATTTTAAAGTTTTGTTAATAAAATAGCTGTATTACAATAGTGATAGTGTATGCTCAAATTATGTACTAACTATATATTAAATATTAATTTGTAACTATACCATGCATGTGCAATAGATTCATATGTTTTAGTGTACTGTTCGTAATCCTATTTTATCTTATATGTTTATTCATTTAACACAACATTTTTATCTTTAAAATTAAACTTATGCTATTGTTGGCTCTTTATATTTTTAAATTTTTATATTATTAAAATAATGCAAAAATTACTTTGTGAGATGAAAATAAATCTACACTTTGGGACAAGGTAGTGTGACTAAGAATAGCTTTGTTGTAGTATATATTTAGTCCAAATGCAATGAACCTTTTGAATACTTGCTATTAATGAAAGACTACGTACTAGATTCATTTTAGGAATCTTTAAGAATGATAAACGATAATGCCGGCCAATAACTCATAATAAATTAGTTAGTGCTTATAGCTTTGTTACATCGTATAGTGTTGTGTTAAGAATGTTGGATTATAAAACAGCTGTCCCGGAATCTATACCACACGAGTGGAGATGGAAGGAGTTAGGAGATTTTGGGTGCTTTATCTACGAATAATTTTGTTTTGGACTCTTTCAACATAGACTATTAGACCATCTTCTACCAGCAAATTAAATAATATATTATTGCAGAAGTGGAGGTTCAGGAAAGGATTTTCTTGAATATTATGAGTGAGGCTATTTCACTTTTCAGCCAAGTTTTGTTTCTTTTGGCTATTATCTCAATCTTGTTTCTTGATAAATTGCTTGTAAGATTTACTCCCCACCCTCATTCCAACAGATTAAACGTCACCTTGGTCTGGTGATCTGGTTGCTGTTCAGTGACTTGCGAGATAAAAAAAAAAAAGAACCAAGAACATGAATTAAGGGTCTGACAATATCTTTACTCAAACTTGAATAAAAGAGATCAACAAATATTTGTAAATAGATGTATCAAAAAATATATTTGTAAATGGAAGGTACTAAATCAATAGGTATAGCAATTTAGGCAATTATTTTGTAGTTTTCTCTTTTACAAAACTGACCAAAATTACTATCCGATATTCAAACCATTATTGATAATAGTTTATTTCGAAAATACCTAAAAGTATAATAATAATAATATAAAATTAATAAGTTTTGAATATTTTTCTGGTATACAATACTCGTTTTAGTTAAGTTTTGAATACAGGATATTTGTTTTGGGTTATCAAAATTTTACATAACCAGAAATTTTTTTATACTCAGTCAATTGCCATCATCTTAATCAAGATTCAAGGGGGGGAAAAGGTATAAAAGGGGGTCACGTGTATATCATGTGATTAGACCTAATAACAGGCAAACTTTTTTGGGAAAAAAAAAATCAACATAAAAATTCAGCTGATTTTCTAGTTAAAAGTAGTACCTTCTTGGATGTGTCATAGTTACGAGCTTATATTGATTCCAGTTTCTTCAAATGACATACGTTCGGGTACCTTCAATAATTTGCAATGTAATTTAAGATGGAAAATCATTAGGATATTGAAATCAAGTTAATAGCGATGGGGAATAACAACATAAATAACAAAAACACAATATGCAGCGAAAATAAATTCATCCAAATTGGCAAGAATCCGTGAGGAGCAACAACAAATATATGGCAGCAAATAGAATAACACAAAAACACAAGAAACACCAAGATTTTAACATAGAAAATCCCTCAAAGCAAGTGTAAAAATTACAGGTCGTTCAAACCAAAGAAACAGCTACACTATGATCAAATAAGGGTATAAATGAGTCTCAAATAGATGCACAAATCGTGCTTACAACTAGCCAAAATAACTAAGCTCTAATGTTTACAAATGAGAAACGAAGAAGATAAAAAATACCCAAAAATAAAGCTAATGTGCGAGCTTAATATCTCGTACTCCAGACCTCGAATCACCGATCCAACCATTGAAAACGAAGAACCACACGTCCTGAACCTGCTACTCAAATTTTAGCCCGATCCAACGGTGAACAAATCTCCAATCACGATTTTATGGTGACAGGTAGGTGAGTATGCGAGTTTGGCTTTTCCTCTTCTCTTCTCTCTCTAACTGCTGTTCTCTCTGCAGAATGACTCTCTCTCCATGCCCTAATTTGACCCCTCTCCACTTAGACAAGTGAGACACACAATGAACTTGAATGTTTGGTCTTTTCTTCACATAGGAAGGGAGCCCAATACCCAACATATCTCCCCCTCACGACTATGTGGAGATAGTCGCCAAACCTGCGATATCACAACAAGTTTCAAACTTCCCTCTTGGTAGTGCTTTAGTCATCATATCAGCACCATTATCATCAGTATGAATTTTGGCCAACTCCAACAACTTAGCATCCAAAGCATCACGTATCCAATGATACCTCACATCAATATGTTTGGACCTTGAATGGAAAGTTGGATTCTTACCAAGATGAATAGCACTTTGACTATCGACAAACAACACATATTTGTCCTGAACAAAACCAAGCTCTTGCAAGAATTTCTTCACCCATAGCAATTCCTTGCATGCTTCTGTAATGGCAATGTACTCTGCCTCTGTAGTAGACAATGCTACACACCTCTGCAACTTAGATTGCCAAGCCACAGCTCCCCCTACAAATTTAATCATATAGCCCGAAGTGGACTTCTTGGAATCAATGTCTCTAGCCATGTCTGAGTCTGAGTACCCCCACCAAAGTAGGCTTATCAACTCCAAAACAAAGTCTCATTCCAGTAGTACCGCGAAGATACCTCAAAATCCATTTCACAGCATTCCAATGCTCTCTACCTGGGTGACGAAAATCTACTGATTGTACTAACAACATGTGCTATATCTGGCCTTGTGTACACCATTGCATACATCAAACTACCCACAATAGATGCATAAGGAACTCGTTCCATATCTAATTTCTCAGCTTCATTTGAAGGACTTTGTTTAGCACTTAGCTTAAAATGAGTAGCAAAAGGAGTGCTTATCACCTTAGCATTTTCCATCTGGAATCTCTGCAGCATCCTTTTAATGTAATGTTCTTGTGACAGCCAAAGCTTCTTCTCCTTTCTGTCACGCATGATTCTTATACCAAGAATCTGTTTAGCAGCTCACATGTCTTTCATGGCAAATGACTTGCCTAATTGCTTCTTCAAACTGTCAATCTTGGAAACATTTTTCCCAACAATAAGCATGTCATCAATATATAGTAACAGGATAATGAAGTCATCATCAGAAAACATTTTAACAAAGACACAGTGGTCAGAAGTAGTCTTCTTACAACCTTGATCAAACATAACAGACTCAAACTTCTTGTACCACTGCCTTGGAGCCTGCTTCAAACCATATAGGCTCTTTCTCAGCCAACACATATAGTCTTCCTTGCCTTCAGCTAGAAAGCCATCAGGTTGCTTCATGTAAATTTCTTCCTCCAAATCACCATGAAGGAAAGTCGTTTTCACATCCATTTGCTCTACCTCCAAATCAAGAGTAGCAGTCAAACTCAACACGATTCTAATGGATGACATCTTTACCACAAGCGAGAAAATCTCATTAAAATCAATACCCTTTCTTTGACGGAAGCCTTTCACCACTAATCTGGCTTTATACCTTAGAGATGTAGAATTGCTCTCATGTTTCACCCTATAAATCCACCTATTTTCCAAGGCCCTCTTGCTTTTAGGCAACTTCACCAAATCATAAGTGTGATTATCATGCAAGGATTTCATCTCATCCTGCATTGCATCCAGTCACTTTTGTTTTTATTCACTCTCCATAGCCTTTCCAAAACACTCAGGTTCTCCCCTATCAGTCAATGTCACATACTTATCAGTAGAATACCCTATAGATGGTTGTCTCTGCCTGTTAGACCTCCTGAGTTGGACTTGAGGTGGTTTGAGAGCATCCCCAAGATTCTTATCCTGTGACATCTCATGTTCCTCTTCATCATCATTAATTGGAACATCTAACTCATTCCAAGTTGTTGATTATCAACATAATCATGCTGCTCACCATTCTGAACATTACTCTCAGCAGTATCCAGATTATGAGTAGCCAACCGAATTGGATCAACATCAGACAAATTACTGTCTTTCTTGGGTGTAGTCTTCTCCACCTTATCAATGTCTTCAATGGTTTGGTCTTCCATGAACTCCACATCACGACTTCTAACAAGTTTTTTCTCAATAGGATCCTACAACCTGTAACCAAATTTATCTTGACCATAACCGATGAAGATGCACTGCCTTGTCTTCGCATCCAACTTAGATCTTTCATCCTTTGGAACATGCACAAAAACCTTGCAACCAAAGACTCTCAAGTAATCATACTTGACATTCTTGCCAAACCAAATTTAGTCTGGCACCTCACTGTTCAGAGCAACAGTAGGACTGAGATTAATAACATGTACCGTCGTGTACAGTGCCTTGCCCCAAAAATGTTTAGGCAACTTAGCTTCAGAGAGCATACACCTTACTCTCTCAATCAATGTTCTGTTCATCCTCTCCGCTAAACCATTCAGCTGAGGAGTTTTAGGAGGAGTCTTTTCATGTGCAATGCCCTGTTGCTTGCAATAGACATCAAAGGGTCCACAATACTCACCACCATTATCAGTACGAATGCATTTTAGCTTCTTGCCTGACTGCCTCTCAACCAAAGCATGAAATTGCTTGAACTTCTCCAACACTTGGTCTTTTGTCTTCAAAGCATAGACCCATAGTTTCCTGGAACAATAATAAATAAAGGTAACAAAGTAAAGTGCACCACTAAAGGATTTTACCTTCAATGGGCCACAAAATGTCAGAATGTACCAATTCAAGCAACTCTGATTTTCTTGAGGGAGGATACTTCTTGAAGGATACTCTGGTCTGCTTACCAACCATGCAATGAGAACACTTCTCCAATTATGCACTCTTCAATCCCGGAAGCACATCCTTTTTGGCTAAGCAATTCAGTCCTTTTTCACTGATATGACTAAGCCTTTGGTGCCACAAAGATGCCTCCATATCCACGACATTCACACAGTCTTTAGCAATTAAAGCTTTTGTCCAAAATAGTTTAGAAATTCTCTCCTCTCACCACAACCAAGTTACCTTTGGTGAGTTTCCACTTTCCAGAACCAAAGTGATTATTATAACCACCATCATCAAGCATATGCACAGAGATCAAATTGAAGCGGACATCCGGAGCATGTTTGACTCCTTTAAGCAACAATTGCATTCCCATGTTAGTTTGTAGGCCAACATCACCAACATCAATCACCTTAGACACACCATCATTACCTATCTTCAACACTCCAAAATCACCTGAAGTGTAAGATGTGAAGAACTCATTCCTCGGTGTAACATGCAGTGTAGCACCACTGTCAATTATCCACATGCTCTCATCTGATACAAGATTAACTGACTCATGTTCACGAAGAATAACAAGATCATCACTGGTAGCAGTAGTGACACGGTCTTCATCCTCATGATCCCTCTCTTTTTGCTTACCCTTATTGCCTTTGTTCTCCTTTTTCCACAGAAAACAATTCTTCTGTATGTGCCCTATTTTGTGACAATAATGGCACTCCACATTCTTGTATCGAGACTTGGACTTACTTTTGCTCTTCTCTCTACCACCCTTCGATTCTTTTCTTTGACTTCTCCCCCTATTTTCAGTGACAAGTACCTCAGACTGGGATGAAGTATCCTGTACCTTCCTTCTCATCTCCTCATTAAGAGCACTACCCTTTGCCATTTGCAAAGAGACAACACCATTAGGGGTTGAGTTTGTAATAGAAACCTGAAATGTCTCCCAAGACTCAAGTAGAGATAACAATAGCAACAGTCCCAAAAGCTCATCATCAAACTTGATACCCATTCCTGACATCTGATCAAGGAACCCTTGAAATTCATTCAAGTGATCTAAAATGAGAGTGCCCTCCTTGTACCTCAAGCTTATAAAGCTCTTTAGTAAGAACAATTTATTATTTCCTGATTTAGAGGTATACAAGGACTCTATCTTCTCCCACAAAGATCTCGCATGCGTCTCATTAGCAATATGATTATAAACATTGTCTTCTACAAATTTTCGAATAAAACCACACACTTATTGATGTTTGAAATCCCATTCTTCATTAGACTTGGAATCCAACTTATGAGTAGCAAGACAAGAAGATGCATATTCTTCACAAATAGCAAGTCTTTCATCTTGCCCTTCCACAGATGATAATTTGTGTCATTCAAAGAGACCATCTTTGTATTTGCCTCCATCACTCAAGCAAGTCAAATAGCCCTTAACCAAAGAGCTCTGATATCACTCTGATGGGGAATAACAACATAAACAATAGAAACACAATATGCAGCGGAAATAAATTCCTCCAAACTTGCAAGAATCTGTGAGGAGCAACAACAAATATATGACAGCAAATAGAACAACACAAAAGCACAAGGGACACCAAGATTTTAACGTAAAAAAACCCTCAAAGCAAGGGTAAAAACCACGGGTCGTCCAGACCAAATAAACAACTCCACTATGGTCAAATAAGGGTACAAATGAGTCTCAAACAGATGCACAAATCGTGCTTACAACCAGCCAAAATAATCAAGCACCAATATTTACAAATGAAAAACAAGAAGATGAAAAATACCCAAAAACAAAGCTTCTGTGCGAGCTGAATATCTCGCACTCCAAACTTCGAATCACCGATCCAATCGTTGAAAACGAAGAACCACACGTCCTGAACCTGCTGCTCAAATTTCAGCTCGATCCAACGGTGAACGAATCTCCAGTCGCAATTTTACGGTGACAGGTAAGTGAGTATGTGAGTTTGACTTTTCCTCCTCTTCTCCCTCTGGCTGTTGTTCTCTCTGCAGAATGACTCTCTCTCCATGTCCTAATTTGACTCCTCTCCACTTAGACAAGTGAGACACACAATAGGCTTGAATGTTTGAGCCTTTCTCCACATAAGAAGGGAGCCCAATACCCAACAAATAGTTCACATGACATTGATTTGTTTAAACTTTGAAGTATAAGTTTCAAGCTAAAATACAAAGGAAGTCAATAAACAAAATGAGCATAATTTCAGCTAAGAATTATGAGTACACCTGTTAGTGGCTGCTGTATAATACTTTGATAATGCCTTCAGGTGGTGGCAGTGCTATACTGATACAAATGAAAGGTGTAAAACAGTATAAGCAAAAGAAATTTGCATTCGTAATAGGTGAAGGTGATCCACGATGCCTAAGTGGGACGGATGAACCACTGTTCCAAATGTAATATTTGGTAGTACGCATCAAGAGAGCATCATTAAGTCGGCCTCCTTTAATTTCACACTAAAGCACTGTCGTTGCAACTTAGTAAATTAAAAGCCTGATATTATACATTAGGCTCAGCTCAAATTTTGCAGAAGAGTGCAATGGTGATATTAAACCACAACCGCTAGCTCTTCCTGTGCAATAGAGTACAACATGAAGATATAATTTTACAATCCCGCATCCATAATGTCATCATTGGAAGTATTGTCAATCCTCTGTTTAGCAGAAATCACCCTATCCAAAGTCTGGTCTGAAACCAAGATCCCTGTTGTCTCCAAGTCTGCAACTACTGCAACAGCTGCATCTAGTTCCCCCAGATCAAGGCAGAGAGGGATGATCTCATCATAAAGGGATCTGCAATATGGGGGGGAGAGAAGGGGGGGGGGGGAAGCGAAATGGTGAGCGGAAAAGCAACAAATATGGGACAGCAGAAAACCAAAGGTTGAATTCATTTTGCAGTTCTCAATCATAGTGATTAGAAAGCTGCATAATCTAATCCAAACCAGTCATAGTGATTATGCAACTTGACTGGTCCATAGCAATTCAAAAAACCCAAGTGCACAGAAGTTAAATACAACATCTCATTTTTTTACTCAGCAGTAATACACAGAAAATTATTTCCTTATTTGTTCCAACGTGGAATTATGCGAGCCACAACTCATTCAATACACATAAAATAAGTGCATTTCAAGTGCACACAAGGTCCATTATGTTTATGCTCCATGGCAAGACAACCATGATTACTAATTATCCTGTCCAACCCTTAAAATCTAAAACCACAACTTGGAAAGGAGAGAGTTTCCTGAAATGTAAAATAGTCAACTTACACATATTAAAGCAGAACAGTAAATTCAAATGAATTTGAAGAATGTTATGTTACATCACTTACATGTACTATGGTCATTTTCATATATGGGATGGGAGGAATATGGAAGGGGACAAAAATGATGTGTTTTTTTTACCAAGGGTTTTACAGACTCCTTTATTACCGAGAGTTGGATATTAATGGTTTCAACTTTAGTGCCAAATTTAGGAAGATTATTCTTCTCTTGGAAATCTTAGATTGTTTAGTTTTTTTTTTTTTTTTTCTGGTCAATAACACTTCAGAAAAGCACATAACATGTCAAAATTTTTGTTGGCCGGGTTGGGTAACCCAGTCTGGAATTACGAGAATCTTGTTATACAAAGAAAATAGAGTTACCTCCCAAACTTATAACCAAGACTATGAGATGTCTGCAAAATCGTCAAGAAAGCTGAAGGAAGAGGCGCCCTTATAGCTGCACGCAATATCATGGCACAATCTCCTATAGTGGGTGTCCCTCCCAATTCTATGACCTGTATCGTATAGCCCAGAATCTCATTCAGCAAAGAAGAGCATATTACTGAAGAATATTGTTTTAAGGTTAACTATATCCAAAAAAGACCAAAGTAGCATTGCTAATAAAAAATTTATTGAATGTGCTCACTCGAAAATCAGAGGGAGGTTTTAACTTTTAACAATACTACCGGAAGTCTCAACAATATTTGCAAGGATGATGAATATATCTCAATTATGTTGCAATATATAAGCCAAGATTCAAAATTTAATGAAATATTACACTATGCTTGAATAGGAATCTACAAGCAGATAGGTAGACATCAATGTAGTCCTTTTCTTTCTTCTTTAATGCAATAAATAAATAATTATCAGCACTCAGTATTTATAAATTCATATTTGAAACGCCAATTAAAGTGAACAATGCAATTAAACCACAATCTAACAGCTCAAGATAACAAGAGTAACTGATCCCATGTGTCACTGGAAAAGTTGAACAAGTAAAAATAAATTGTCACCAAAAAGACTGCCAACCAGCATGTTCCAGTAAACTATTTTCACAATTGATAAAATGAAAACTTAACCTCAAGAGTATCCCTTGAACATTGATTGTACTTAGGATACATTTAGGAAGTAACAAATGTCAAGGGATATCCTAAATATACCAGTATCCAATACATAAATGGTAGGGGTGCTCTGATGAATCTTTCTCACGATCTATCTCCCTATAAATTCCCTTAGTTTTATGATCTTCACCATTAAGTGAATGAATAAACTCTGAAATTGGAGGCAGACATTGAAACTAAAAATAATTTACAGACGAAGCAACTTCACTCAAACTCTCAATGTATAGGAACTTCTGGAGACCTTTACTAATAGAAAGGACAGAAGATACAATAGCAGAGGATACAATATCCTCCAAAAGTGGTATCCAAAAACGAAAGACGGTTGCTCAAGAAAAATACATAAAAAAAAAACCCTCCAATTTATTTGACTATCCGTTAAATATACCAAAAAAGCCTCATAAGTAGAACTACATACTGATGCTGAATGACACTACTATTTCAAAGGTGCAAAAACATTTTTGTGAAAGATTCCAGCATACAAATTAGTAGAGACTGAGGAAATAAAAATTTTATTCAGGCAACAGATTCACTGAATATTTGTAACCTGTATGACAACAGACGTCATTATAAAGGATAGTTTTCATTTTGTAAACATGAAGAGGCAGTAATTCTGATCTATGTCTATGAGAAACCAAGCCATCTGGCCATTTCAAACCAATTCAACAAGAAGCAAGCTTGCAGTTTGAGAAAAAAAAAAAAAGAATCAAGGTTAGTTAATTGCCTTCTGCATAACTTTGATTGCCAACTCAACTTCCCATTCCTGTGACCATCTACGAGGAGGTTTGTTCTTCAGTTCTCTCTCCCATGTCCATCCCCAAGCATCTGCTAAGGTATACATGTCTGATACATCAAACACTTTCCGCTTCCTCAGTTCCTTAAATGCCTCAAATATGTCCTCAGGAAACCAATCTTCGTCATCATCGTCCTGCAAGGAAGCAACTTTAGATCCTCAAACAACATCAAAGTCTTCAAAATGCAAAACTGCAACAAAGAATGAAATATTGTAACATTAACAGTAAATGCAGACTCAAGGACCACTTCACGAATGATCACACACCCAAAATCTCAGGCTCCTATATCAGCTTTCTCTTGTTAGTAGTTACTTTCCAAGATTTTAGGATCTTTTGTATGAAAAAAAATCTTTGCCTAATTGTCTCAAGAGGTTGCAGAACCCCAATCCCCTCCCCCCCTCAAACCAAATTAAAAAGGAAAAGAAGAACACCAAGGGATTTTCATACCTCAACTTGCAATCGAGCAGAAGTTTTTCTAAACTTTTTGGAAGTGGTAGTAGGTTGGTCAGAATCTTTCAACAACTGGACTCCAATCATTTGAAGGGGCTTTTTAGCTTCAACTTCCTTCTCCTTTACCCTGTCTACATCTTGGTTGTTTGCTGGTTCTACTTCCTCTTCTGCCTGTTCTGCTTCCTCCTCATCATCATCTGCTTCATCATCTTCAACCTCTTTTGCAGCATCTTCTACAGCATCAACATCATCTGGAACTTCAAAGGACTCTGATTTACCTGCATCCATTGGCTTTCCATGATTACTAGTTAAGCCTTCTCCTAAGAAGCGACGTTTCCAGAACTCTGTATTTCCTTCCTCCAGCTTTATACATGAAATTAATGCATCCAGCTCTTCATCCACCTGGAACATGAATCACATTTAAGTTTAGGCATTATATAGTAAAGATCAAGATGGGGGAGAAAAGAAAAAGGCATTTAAATAAAAAGAGGAAGAATCAACCTCTTCTTCCTCCTCTTCCACAGAAGGAACCCAAAGGGGCCGACCACGAGATCGATTTATTCTTCTTGCTTTCTGTACACGCTGGTAAAGAACATTTCTAGTCCCATCAGTAGGTAAACCTTGTGCTTCCAGTTCTTCCTTCAATTCAGACACAAGCATTTTACTAGCAGCCTTAGGCTTTAAAACATTCTGCTCAGGCCCCTTTATGATTTTCTTTAGCCTGTCCTGCACTCTAATATAATCAGATTCAGATGCACCATCCCCTAAAGCTGCAAGTCCTTCATTCTGCAAGGTCTTCAGAAGCTTTTTATGGTGCAACTTCAACTCCTCGAGGCATCTTTGTTTGAAGGAGGTCTCCATTGGGTTTGAATATATAAATCCATCAGCATCAGGATCTAGAGGTGTTTTACCTCTTCGAGGCACCCACCGCTTGCGCTCTCCAGTAAGGCCACCCTCTGCAATATATCTGTTTCAATTAATAGGAAGCGACACATTAACTAAAAAAGAAAATTAATATAATAATATGTATTAAGTCATCCTTCGCACATTCTTGATTCATTTAAAAAAGAATCAACAACTTAACAAAAATCCCATTAACTAACATGTATTAGATCATTGCTAGCACATGCCTGCATTAAATAGAAAGAAAGGAAACTAAAAAGAAAAACAGGAAAATTTTCTAACTAACAAAATTACAGGAGTTTCTTAAGACCATTATTTAGCTTTTGGTTTGCCTATTCTCCCAATATTGGGTACTACAGGGATTTCAGAATATTAAAGTTATCTCTGGCGGACAGATTGGGCTGCACACAAACATGAAAGCCATAGAAACACAATTTACCATCCAGAGGTAAAATAACATGTATTTGGTATGCACACTACACTTGGACAGCATAAAAACAATTGAGATGAGACGTCAATACAAAAAATATAAGATAAAATAAAATAAAAAAAGACAAGTCAATTCATTATAATAATTTCAATTTGGAATTCAGTGCCCTAGCCAAGAATAAATGATAAACATATATGCAAACATAAATAAAATAAATAATGAAATACAAAATAGCAACTGTTGCTGAAATAGAAACAATACCTAGCAATGTAATCAATCTCATAGCCAAGTTCAGCCTCCTCTTGTAAAGGTTCAATCCATGAGCTCACTAATGTCCGGTATTTTCTGCTCAAAATCATTGCCCGTGGGGGGATTGGCTGGTTATCTTTGGCCATAGCTTCTAAAGCTTCAAGCATTTCAACAATTCTTCCTGAATTTAAAAATGACTACCAGGCTGAGGCAAAGCATTCAGAGGCAATTTTGGTCATAAAGTTCTATAAACATTTTTGGACATGATATATTTAACTCCATAGACAATTTTTACCATGATGATTATCATTAGTTACAAAATTCTTGGTCTCACTAGGGCAACAAAATATAAACAAATAGCTTCTAAGGAAATGATCATATGTTATGGAACCAAATCTTCTACATATGGCATGGCAGATTACCCATCAGGCATCAACTACTACCCTGAAAATTCTTCTTTGAGGTGAAATTTCATTACAACTGTAAAATGCATGCCTCAGATCTTCTAACATTTCATACAGAAGATCGATTAAAATATTAAATTATTTAAGAATAAAAACAACATCTCTAAGAATGAGAAAACTAACAATACATAACCAGTATAAGCATACCTTCCCGACATAAAGCCCGAAGATACAAAGAAAGTGGATCTCCGTAGTTCCCTTCATTGTGTAGAACTTTTGTACCCCCTTCAAAGTTTTTAAGGGCACGAAAATGCCTAATAGCTTCTCGTACTACACAGTACTTGGTAAAACACTCCACTAACAGCCTGCAGAAAAAGTATGGGGCTAATCAGGTCAAGAGGAAATGTCATGGTGACATATTTCAAAATCCATCACCAGTACGAAATAATTTATGATTTAAATAAACCAGTTAATGAATGCCTATCTGGTCCCCAAATACTACAAGTCATATTACTCAGTTTTCCTGATTATCCATGAATCCTTCAGAAAATAGAGGAAAAACTTCAAATTTAAATAGCACAAAGTCCCCAAAATAGTCAACATATTTCATAATCCATCACCAGTACGAAATAATTTATGATTTAAATAAACCAGTTAATGAATGCCTATCTGGTCCCCAAATACTAGAAGTCATATTACTCAGTTTTCCTGATTATCCATGAATCCTTCAGAAAATAGAGGAAAAACTTCAAATTTAAATAGCATACAGTCCCCAAAATAGTCAACATAAGGGTGAGTAAATATTACTTAGTTGTTAGTGCAAACTAAACTCCAATCCTTCAGAAAATAGAGGAAAAATTTCAAATTTGAATAGCATACAATCCCCAAAATAGTCAACATAAGGAGGTGAGTAGAGATTACTTAGTTGTTAGTGCAAACTAAACTACTTGCAGTAGGCAGTATCACTAAAATCTATATATTAAACCAGGATTCCAAATAGCTTCTGACCTTCTGAATTTACAGTCCTGCAGCTCCTGCTAATTTTTTTTGCCAAGAACAAGGATGCCCTGATTTAGTGGCAGTTTGCAGTTTTTGTGGTTCTCTACTGTATTTGGTTGGAGAGGAATGCCTATATTTTCAAGGGGTCTCTTAGCCCATACAATTATGTTAAAGAATCATGTTTATGGCTACTCTTGGGTGCTCCACTCATTGTTGTTTTAAGGGAAATGTCACAACTGATATGCAGACAGCTTTGTAGTATTTTTTAGCCTCATTGCTCACTGTTTTCATTTTGTACTTTTTGGTTTAGGAGGAACCTCATCCTCCCCCGAGTTGTATATTCTCTCTTTTCTCTTTAATAATGTTTCTTCTTTTATACACACACAGATTCACGTACTAAAGCTTCTTTGTTGCAATCTGATGTTTTGTGACAGGTCTTGCTGCAAACTTCAGCTTATTATAACAACGCTAAACGATTTTTTTTTAAAGGCTAAATGATAGACTAATAAATTCAAATAATTTGACATCCAATATGTTACAATGGTCAAGTTTGTAAAAGATAAATAAATATAATGTGTCTTACGCATGGGTCTTCACATTTGGCTGTATGCGCTTGTGATCTTCAACCATCATGCCAAGTAACTCAGCAACATCTTGTACTCTACAAGCCACATAAAAACAAGTTGATAGGATCACATAATAGCAAATATAAATCCAGGGAATGTTCAATTTAAGAAATCCAATGGGAGACATCACAACTATTTAAATCAAACTGAAAGAACTATGAGGAGTGAGCGAAGTCAAAGACAAACTCAAAATGAGGACTGTGGAGAAATCAACACATATAAAAGGGAGAATAGAAAGACCCAACAGTATTTTATGTGTGTGTGTGCGTATATATAAATATATATGAAAAAACTGGAAATGGCAAGCTTTAGCCAAATATAATTCTTGTCAGCAAATTTCCTTATATTTTTTGAACCACATATTGAGGAACAATTTTGAACCATTAAGAACAACTATTATCATGCAATAAATTGCCTTATGACAATTGTGCACATGCTATGCATACGCAACAGACTAACCTGTCATAAGATTCAGCTCTAGTATATGCTTGAATAACCCAATTGTAAGTCTCCGTATCAGGCTTCATATAATCTATCATGTAAAGAGTTAAAGATAATTCACTTTGCATAGAGTTAATAAGGGAGAAAGAGGCTTAACAATTCAGAAACAGAAAAGAAAGAGAAGAAAAGACAGTTTGACGCAATTAAGATTGTAAGGAATAGAAACCGAGCTTACCTTAAATAGGTAAATGAAATCGTTATGAGTAAACAGATATAAGCATCAGCAAAAGAAGAGAGGGGAAGAAAAAGGATATGTGGAGTGCAAACCTTCTCCATATTCCATGTTCTCAAATGTTGCAAAAGCTATTTCAGGTATTCCACAGGTAGCCTAATCAATTTGAAGGAAGCAATATTAAAAAAATATATAATGTGAAACAGCCCAGCCAAGACCAAACAAACTCATAATTTGCTTTTACACAGGCAATTGAAATTTGAAAAGTTAAAAATTTGAGCATTGTTTGCCCGAAATATGTAAAAATGAGGGAGCATTATGTCATATTCTATATCAGTTACCTTGAAAGATTTTATAGTGACAAAGAGAACCACAAACCATAAAGCAAGGATTTCATAGGTGTTTCAGGATGGAATTTATCTAATATAAAGATGTATGAACGATGGCCTTTCACTCCCATTTTTAAGGTGATAGATACCAAACTGACCCCTAGATTTGCACAAAACATTTCATTGCAAAAACTAGATTGAGGAAGGTGACCTGCACACTGAGCAGACAATTGAAGTGAAATGTGGTTGCCATCCGGCCAGCTGCCTCCATCTCATATGCAATTTCTAATGCGTTAGAATGGTCCCCGGCTTTGCAGTCTTCCTCAATTAGAAGATCATAAACCTCATCAGTAGCTCTGAGGCCACCCTTGGCACCCTTCAAGAACACTTGGTTGGCATCTTCCAAATGCTTGTACCGAACAAGTTCCTCTACATGAGAATGAGATTCCAAGCCAAGCAACATAACAAATCAAAAAGGAGCGAGTGACTAAAATAAATAAATATAAATATAATGTATAATATAATATAATAAATAAGTAATTGGCCGCAGGGTATGGTATGATAATGATAATGATGATACCAATAAGAACTATCCAAGCTTGGCGGATATCATAATTAAGCTTTTCCATGGCTGCAAGTATTTCTAGACCTCTAGTGGCACGCCCTTTAGACCCAAATAACCTCACCAGTGCCACGAATGTCTCGTGAACCGGTCGAAGACCTGCACTCAACTCTCTTCTCAGCGATTCCATCTGCATTTCAGTAATATGATTCTTCAAATTCTCAACTGAAGCAGAAAATATTTAGGGAAGGAGAAAATGAGTACCGCGGCTTGTTCGTTGCCGTTGAGGGCGTGAGACACCACCAAGCCGTGAAAGGACCTAGGACCAGGGCTGAGACCGGCGGCAATCATGTCGTAGATGACTCGGGAGACGCCGGCGGAGTCCCGGTTCCTGGCACGGTCCATGAGCTCCTCCATGAAAGTGAAGCGGAGGCCATTCTCGAGTGCAGAGTCGTCATCCTTCGCCTGCTTCTTCTTTCTGGTTCGCTGCTTCTCTGGAGCTGAAACCGCCGCGCGAACCGCCGCGGTTCGGGGAGATAGGCGGTTCGATTTGAATGGGAAACAGGCGTAACTGAAAGTGTAACTGTAACTGTAAGGCAAAACGACGGTGGACATGAATGCATATATATATATACGACTTGAATTTCAGAGTGTAATGGGTTTTGTGTTTAGGGAGTGACAGTGTCCAGTGAGAATGGGATAGTGAAGCGCTTCGGGAATGATGGTACTGTACTGGTTGTGTGTGGGTGATGATAAGGCAGACCGCGAATTGAAAATGCAAGTGATACCGAAAACAATATAAACCGGATCCATTACCATTACCGAATCGCGCCCCACTTTTCTCTTTGGGCCCCTCGTGTTGGGCATCACTTAACAATGGATTTGACTCCTTTTAACGTGAGATGCTCAAATGTGAGAAGTCATAAACGTTGACTGAAAAGTCAATGGTTAAGATTTTTACAAAAAAAAAATCAATAATTAAGATTAGGATAAAATACATATACATGTATAACAAATTATGCAATTGTTAAAATTTACTTCTTTAATTTTTTTATCAAAAATTATAACTTTTAATTTATTTTTTTAAAGCATACCCTTCATTAGAAAAACATTTAGCATACAATTAAATATTTATAACTTTTATTTACTATATTTTTATATAAGAGATATATTAAATCAAATTATATACAATTATAATATTTTCACATGATATATTATGAATTTATGAATAAAGTGAAAAAAATTAAAATATTTTTAATGAACGAATAACAAAACCGTTTTAAAAGAGCTTAATCTCACCCAATTAAATAATATTACTGGCTAAATCTATGTCTCATATTCATCAAACTTGCTCTACATTTAGCAACACTATACCATTCATATTATGAAAACCCTACATTTTTGGACCTTGGAGGTCCCTCAAGTTTGCGGACACTTTTTTCTTCCTGTTCTTTTTGTTTTCCACTAGCATATTCTGATAGGTTTATTAATAATAATAGTTTTATACGTAGAGTGGCAACTAATTATTAATTAAAGAATCCTTCCAAAAAATATATGCTCCAAAGTTCAAAGTTCAAAGATTGGTCCTCCCAAAAATTGCGATCACCTAATAGCAATCGACAACCACCGTAAATTAATCTTTAAAATTCCAATTCCTCATATACTACTTTCACCAAAGTCTTAGGCTACGTTTGGTGCATCGTATAACGAAAATATGATAGTATAAGTTAATACTATCAAATCTTATTCAATATTTGGTGCATTCAACTGATAGTATAATGAAATCAGGTCAAGTCATTTTATCCTATTCTAAGATGATAACTCTATCCTCTCCCCTAATACATAATAAGACATGATAGGATTTCTATTCCAATCTTATCCTCAATTTCATTTTTATCACTCATCTCTCTTACGCCACCACCACCACCACCATCACCATCACCACTATCACTACCATCACCACCACCTCCTCCACCGCCATCACTACCACCACCGCCATCACTACCACCACCACCACCGCCACCATCAAGACCGCGCTAGACCACCACCACCGCCGCCGCCACCACCACCACCACCACCGCCACCACCACTACCGCCGCCGCCACCACCATCATCACCATTGCCGCCGCCGTCACCACCACCACCACCACCACCACCGTCGTCGCCGCCACCACCACCGTGCCGCGCCGCCGCCGCCGCCGCCGCCACCACCACCACCACCGCCGCCGCCACCACCACCACCACCACCGCCACCACCACTATCACCACCTCCACCACCGCCGCCACCACCATCACCACCGCCGTCACCCCTCCACCACCGTCGCCACCCCTACCACCACCACCACCACCCCCACTACCACCACCGCCACTACTACCATCACCATCACCATCACCACCACCACCATCATCACCACCACTACCACCATAAAGTTTTTTTATTATCATTATTTAATTATTTTAACTTTTATACTAAATGATATTTTGGTCTTAAGAAAAATATTATACAATCATTAATTTATCCTTTTGTTATCAAACAAAAGATAAGATTATGTCTTATCCTATTAATTATACTATCATACCTTATACTATCCTATTATCTTATCTTATACTATACTATCATATACACCAAACATAACCTTAATAAACTCCACCCACCTAATAGCAATCGAGAACCACCGTAAATTAATCTTTAAAATTACGGTCGCGCTATTTGTCCAACCAAAAGACTCCAACTTTTGTCCACCGTATGTCACGTGTCATCATTTGAAATTTGAAATATGAAACTGTTCACGTTAAGAATAAGTGGTTAATACGTTAAGAATAAGTGGTTAATCAGTATAAATTTCTGGTTAATACCTTCGAAATAAGTGGTTAATCTATATCAGTTTCTGGTGAATCTGAGAAAGAGTTCCTAATAATGAATAAGTGGTTAATACGTTAGGAATAAGTGGTTAATCAGTATATGTTTCTGATAAATCCAAGAAAGAGTTCTCAATAATGAGTAAATGGTTAATACGTTAAGAATAAGTGGTTAATCAATATTAGTTTCTGGTGAATCCAAGAAGTAGGAAATGAGAAGCGAGAAATTAAATGGTTAATATCGTTAAGAATAATGGTTAATATACCTTTCGGTGAATCCCAAAAGCAGGAAATGAAAAGCGAGAAATTAAATGGTTATACGTTAGGAATAAGTGGTTAATCAATATCGATTTACGGTGAATCAAGAAGTGGGAAATGAAAAGCTTGAAATGAAAATATTAATACGGAAAACTCCAAACCCACCTAATAGCAATCGAGAAAGTTGGAGTATTTTGGTTGGACGAAAAACATTTTCTTTAAAATTACTACTTCCACCAAAGTCTTAATAAACTCCACCCACTCAGCTTTAAACTCTTTCCTTTAAGGAAATAAAAGAAACTATTGAAGACATTTTATTTCAAACTTTTAGCATACAAGTTTCTTCGTATTTATTGAGAACTAATGGATTGCCAGGCTTTAATCTGCATTTTTATTTTCTCTTATAATTATTTTTTATTTTTGTTGTAGTTACCTAAGATCTGTTTGACATGTCGTATTAGATCTGATAAAATAAACTAATACAATACATTATGATATTATCAGTTGTTTGGTGTAAATATTGTATTGTATAAGATTATTCATCAAACTATTCTTATACATTAAAATAATAAATAACTTAATCAAATTTTAAGAGATAAGATTATATCGATTGAGTTTTGATGTATAAACTTTTATAAAGAGTTTTTTATTATAATACTAAATATTTTGATATTACTAATCCTTACGTATTAAGTCTTATATTATAAGATTTTATATTATAAAGTCTTATACTATTAGATCTTATTCTATCATTTATATTAAATAGACCCCTAGAGGTAGAAAATATATGAAAAGGAGATGGGATAGCTGAATAACTCCTTAGCGGTTCTAACCGTTGATAAGTTATTGCAATGTGGTAAATAAGTACAAATTTATTGTTTTACCCTTTCTTAATATTGGCGTTTAATAAATAAAGATGGTAATATTTTGTTGTAAACATATGACATTTTAAAAAGAATAAAACTTGACTTCAATTTTTAATTCTAATATTTACTTTTAATCCCATTTAATCTCCTTCATATGTCCATTAACTCAATTAAATAGAGTTGAAAGTAACAAATAGAAAGAGATTAAATAAGGTTCAAGGTAAGAGTTTGAGCCAAATTTTACTCTTTTAAAAATAATAAATGTAGACGATAAACTTGGTTATTGACATTATAGAAATAGATAATAAGACAAAAATAAAATGACCATTATTTATGTTATGTTTGGAAGATGGAGAATGGTATAAACTGGAAATGGAAAGAAAGAAAAGGGAGGGGAAGAAAGGAGATGGAGGGAGTTTGATCATGTATTTTGAAATGAGTTGAAAACATAAATGTCAATGATACTAGAAAATCAAGAGTTTGAACAAAATAATTTTTAATTTGTATATTTTTCTACCTTCTCTTCTCGCTGCTAACAATATGAAAGCTTAAATCTTTTTATAACCCTTCACTACAAAAAATGTATTATTTTGTGACCGTTTTTTTTTTTAAATTTGTGGCGATTTTTAACTCTTGCTAATTAAATTGCGACAGTTTTTAAAAACAATACATTTATGTTCACTGTAATATATTGTGGCGGTTTTTCAGTGACCCCCACAACAGTGATTATTGGTGGTAGATTCTGTTCCTTTGTGCTTCCATCAAAGTGAATTTGACTCAATCTAAATTTATGATTTTTTTTCCAAAAAACGTCGATGACTCATAAAACACCACTTTTTATTGAGAAAGATGACAAGGTTCCGTGTCAAAGTTGCAAGTTGGGCAAGCCAAACCAGTATGTGTTTTCCAAACCAAATAGGATACCTAGCCCAGGAAAGTCACTAATTGTCCACATAAGAGCTGCATGCATTCGAAATGTTTTATTTGATGTCGAATCAAAGGTTTCTACAATATCATTCCATAGATCATGTAACTCCTTCACAAGGGATTGTAAGTACACATCTATATTATTTGCCGGCATTTGCTTGCCTAGAATGATCATTGATATGATGAAGGAAGTGTGCTTCATACATATCCAAGGAGGAAGATTATATGGAATCAAGAACACTGGACAAATGTTATAGGTAGAACTTATGGTTTCAAAAGGATTGAAACCATCACTAGCAAGGCTCAAGCGAACATTTCGAGGATCTAAAGCAAATTCAAAGTGTGTTAGATTAAATGTCTCCATGGCTCACCATCCTTTGGATGCCTTATCAACCCATCTTTTTTACTCTAATCCAAAACATGTCATTTCATATGCTCAGCAGTCTTACGACACATAAACAATTTTTACAACCTTGGTTTCAATGGA
The DNA here is from genome assembly GCA_029884595.1 of Ormosia semicastrata. Classification (NCBI taxonomy): domain Eukaryota; kingdom Viridiplantae; phylum Streptophyta; class Magnoliopsida; order Fabales; family Fabaceae; genus Ormosia; species Ormosia semicastrata. The sequence continues at coordinate 44,232,344 of JAQQTO010000059.1, forward strand.
AAGTAGCACAAAATCTTTGCAGCCTTCTTCTTCTTCTTCTTCTTAGGGTTCGATCTTGATATACCACAATGCGTGCATGTTTGTTGCTTGTTTTTTGGATCATCATCCAAGTATAACATACAATTATTTGGACATGCATCTATCTTGATGTAGTCAAGACCAAGTTTGCTAATGGTTTTCTTGGCCTCATAATAAGAAGGAGGCAACTTTACTACTTCAAATGCATCTCTCAACAAATCTAGTATCATAGTCATTACCTTGTCACTTAATCCACATAAGACCTTTATATGATACAATTTTATTACAAATTCTAGTTTTGTGTACTTGCTCCCTTCATACAATGTTTGATTTCCAACTTTGAGAAATTCATAAAAATCACTATCCTCCCTAGGCCCTTCATTAAACATTTCATCTGCATCAAGTGGTTGTAACATGCTTGCATCGATCTGTGGCTTGGTGCCTATAGTGCCCAAATGCATCATTAATCATCATCTCTATTGGATTTTCAGAGTGCAATGTCTCTTGCATAACATCTACATTTCTAAAAGACTCTAATACTTGTTTCTCACCATGAAGATTTTATATAACATAATTTTCAGGGAATGGTTTCCAAAGCAAGTGATCTTGGACTACATCTCTAGTTTGCCATTTCCCAAACCCACACTTTGGACATGAACATCGTATTGTACCCCTAATAGCCCTATTCTCAAATGTAAAATTGTGGAAGTTACTTAAACTAATTGAGTATTCAATTGTGTTCCTTGGTTTTGTAATCCAAGATTTATCCATTGACAAGTATTAACTTTATGCACAACTTCAAAAAATCACGAAAACTATGGCTGAACAAGATAAATCTCAACACAAATATGCTGCCAAAAAGAAAGAAGTTCAAATATAGGGAAACTTAAAAAAAAATTATAGAGAAAATAAACTCAAGGGATAATCATTCTAATGCCACAACATTACATTCACAAAGTAAATTCCTAACTTTATCTAAAATCACATTCACAAAGCAAACAAGTATAGAGATAACTTAAAAGTGAAAATTGTAACTAATTTGAAAAAAAAAATTAGAGTAAAGGAGTGATGAAAGATAACTCACTTCAAAGCAAGTAAGGAAAGATAAATCAATTTGTTGATATTGCACCCTCACTTGTGAATCTAAAACAACCAACTAAAAGAAAGGAAGATAGAATTATCCAATTAAAATACAAAACAAAATATCTAACCATAAACATGTAGACAAGACTCAATTAAACTAAACAGACCCTTAATTGATAAAATCTTAATTTTAAATTAAATTATCATGCTTGAAAATCTTAGGTCTGAGATTTTCAATAGCAAACAAAACATCACTTAGAAATCCATATCTAACCATAAATAAAAAAAAAAAAAAACAGAAACATGGCTCTATTAGTTAATACTTAAAAGAATCAACCACTTACAGTCATTGAGTTAAACAAGAGTTCATCATGTTTTTCTTGACACATAACTTGTAGACTTCCATGCTAATTCATAACACAACCAAAATTTTCCTTACATTCTCTAATCACAACTGCCCTTTTATACTCTCAGGATGTCAATCTATACTCATTTTTTCACATCAGCAATTTCAAGCCAAACAGAAATGATCCTTAGAGTTACGATTATTTTACGCGTGAGATGGTAGCAACAACGAATTTATTATAGTAAATATCTCCGCTAAGGTTTTAATTTAGTTTCTAGAAACTAGGGTGGAGGAAAATAGAAATAAGTATAAAGCTCTTTATAAAGGTTAATTGATATGGGGTTTCACCCTTATTTTTACTCCATACAAAACTCACTATAAGTGAAAAAAGTTTATACTCATAATAAGAGAATTTCATCCCTTGATGAAGATTTCTTTGAGGGAATTAAAAAATAAAATTTTCTTCTCTTTGATAATCAGTAAATAATTTTTTGAATAAATTGATAAAAATAGTTTTTCTTTGTGCTAAAAAGTAAAAACAGTGTAACACAATCAATATTCCTCTAAAGTATTACCATTTTTTTTTCTCATGGTTGATTTATTACGAGGCACATTGCCAATATTTAATCAGATGTAGATGCAGCTCTACGTACAGAGAACTCCCACAGTTTACGCCTTGGTTTTATATGAAGACCTAACTACGTACAAAATAGTTTTATTTGGATGCACATAGTTTGTAAATGTACCGTTGCCATTATATCAATGAAATTTCTCATATTTTAGCTCATGAAAACAAAGAGATAATTTGAAGGCTTTTTGAGCATTAAACAAATTATTTTACATCAATTTGTGCAATATATTAAATGAAAATGAAAAATGTAATCAAGTTAAGGCCGGTTGCTGTATCTCCGTGTCGCCCTCACCATAATAGGAACAGGACAAAGTCACATGCAACTCAAAAAATGCCCTCTCTATATATAAGTGATTGTATAGAGAACTATTGAAGATTCCAAAAAAAATAAAAAAAAGAAACTATTGAAGACAAATAAATTCATTTATTCTGCGGTTTCTCTGTGCTCGTACAAGAGAATCAGAGTAGAGAAAGGTACCCGACCGTTACAACTCTCAAAGTTGGAGAGTAGTTTGGCTCCAAATTAATTTTTTTGACATTCCAATACGGAGATGTAACACAAATTAACAAGCAAGAGGAAGACACAAAGACGTACGTGCAGTACTAAAATGGCAGTTCCTGGAAGAACTCATGTAACTTTTCTGTAATTGTAGTGCATGGAAGACGTATATATGATCGATTGCTGATTAGCTAGTTTCTGGAATCCAAGGCCAAAATGGTGCTGAGATTCATTGGGTACATATACTTTGTGGTGCCTGACAAGATCTGCTGAACAATCAACTTGTTGGCCTTTTCCGATGGATGGAATGGATCCCAAAATGCGTAGGCGTCACGGTTTGGGCATATGTTGGATGCTAACGTGCACAGTCCGATACCATTATAGGGTCCTTGACCGCAGCATGCTACTTTTGATGTAACAAATCCTGCATGCACAAATTGATTATATCATTAATGCCTCATTTAATTGTTAGATTTGATTTAAATACAATGGTTTAATTTGAATCTACCGTAATAAGTGACTGTAGCTATGTCATCTAGCTTTTTAATTGACCAAAAGCAGGCATAGTACCAAAAATAAAAATAAAAAATTCTTTCTTTTACTGCTTGATAGGTGAGTTTTGCTTTAATTGTGTCATTTTAATTTTTCCATATTTCGCCAAAAATAGTAGGACTATATATCAGCTACGTAAGAGGCGAAATGGCTTTAGCAATTAAGTATCAACAAACTAAGAAACCGATGCTATTTGTCATGAAGGCCTTTAAAGCAAGTAAGCAACCATCTATTGCCTAGTGGAGTGGTTGGTCATCAATTAAGTGGTATTAGAACTAGAAAGTAGACTCTTCAAACTTCAAACACATCGGTTAGGATATAAAAAAATATTGTAGAAATAATCACGATGGTGTAGTATATAATATTCTACTGGACATGGATATGGATTTGACTCAAATTAGGACCACTTATCTAATGATAGATGTGGCCTCTCTATATATAATTACGATGGCTTTAAATTGGTTGAGCTAATTAATAAATTAACCTTATTTGATTCTTTAAGTGATATACCAATAATACTTTTGAAGAATTATGATTTAGAAATTTTTACTAAAAGTAGTTATAATTTGGGATTGGGAATAATTCATTAAACAACATGTCTATAATATCTTCAAAGAATGGTTAATGAATTAATCATATATATACGGACTTAATCAACCACTTAGTTGATTAATTGTTCATAAATTATAAAAGTAAAAAATTTGTAAGAAAAAACTTAGATTATAATTCTCCCTAAATTTTTATGTGAATTAATCCATAGAGGGCGAGTTAGGTTTATTTCAATAAATGAAATAAAAAGCATATTTGCTTTTTTTACTAGAGTATGTATCAGTCTCTAGCAATGGAAAGGTCAATTTGATTATGCTGATAACAGCTTGCTTGTGTCTCTTTCCTAAAGATCAGATAAAGAAAGGAATGGAAGAGGGTGCGTCTTCTTCCCCCATGAGTTAGCCATGGCCCTAAGTTTCATAAACTGCCACAATTTTGTCCCTTTTAAGTGGCCACACCCACAGGTAGTTGACTCTTTTATTGTTGTATACCTACTCTCCTGAGCTGCTTATTAATGCAAAAATTGTGTAGTATTTTACAAAAGACGTAATAATATTGTATATGGTCAAGGGGTATGTAGTAGGGAAATTAGTATAATTAATTACCATATGCTTGAGGGTCACTGATGAAATCACTGTGCATCTGTTGTGTGTTGGCTGCAATGAAGACATCTGAACCAACTTCCCTGTTAAGTTGTCCGATCAACTGAACAAGTTGTGGGTTGAACAAGGACGCGGCAAGCTGTAGCTCAGCTGAGCATTCGCCATTTCTGCTTCGAAGGGCTAATTCCGCTGGAACACAACCCAATGGACCAGTTCCTGTCACCAGCACCCTACGTGCTCCAAGATCATATAGCCTCTGAATTGACATTTCAAATTCAAATGTAACTAAGGCATATATACACATAAATCAGAGAAAAGGGCAAGTTAGCTAGCAAATTATTCTGTTGATTTATGACAGCCATTAATTACCACTTAGTGTGTGCATGTTATATATTTTGTCCACCAAAGTGATAGACCATGTGAGGAAAAAGACAGAGACAAAAAAATTAGTATAAGGATAACATTAACAAGGGAAGAATTACCCGTAGAATTTTCTTGTACTCAGAGATCAAATACTTGACATAATCTGGTAAAGCGAACTGGCGGGATCTTGCAGAGTAAGGCACCAAGTAGTAATTATTCACAAAATCGTTACCTCCACAGGTGATAAGGACTAGTGCTCCATTTACTAATTGCGTAGTTTGCTCAGCTCCAGTAAGAGCACTCACCCTTTGTTGGTATTCTTGGAAGTAATCTAGCTGTCTGAAGATTCTGATGATGTTTACCTACAATTGCAACAACATATATATACATATCCATCAATATGTGTTCAACCACATGGTACCAAGTGCTATATATATATATAGCCTATATTATATAAAAAATATATATATTATAATATACTTCATAATTTCACCTACAAATTGGATTCCAGTGTCATTGAGGATTCCAATGCCAGCAGAAGCAAAGTTGGCACCAACAAGCAATCTTTGCCCGTTGAGCTCGGGACTTAAATATGGCAATGTGGGTTCTGACCCTAGTTCTTGACCTGCAAAATCACATCAACATAATAACGATGAGTTAATTAATTCACAATATAGAACCAGAACTCATATTAAGCTGTTAGGTGAAAGCTCATGTATATAACATGTATAAATCACAATAAACAACTCAAAACGAGAAGCCAACAGAGAGAAGTTAACCCAACTGATAAAGTCAGGAATGTTGAAGCCATTAGAGAAACGGCCAGTGGGTCTGCCAGTTGGAAAATCAATGCCATAAGGTGGAGAGTCTGCTCGAGCGGTGGTTAGCAAGAAGTTGTTGTTGCCATTATCCACGAGTGAATCCCCGAACACAAAGAAAGCACGAGCTGCCTCTGCCCCGCTGAAACCGCTTGCTATTGCCGTGACTAGTCCCAAAACAATGTAAGACATGAAAACCAGAGAGCTAGCCATGGTTTGGAATTGGATGAAGATAAAGGGTTGTGATTGGTGGCTACAAAGCAGAGTAGAGAGTACAGAGCTGCCTGAACTCTGCAAATATCAAATTGATGTGTCAGTTCAAGTATGGGAATAGGTCTTATATAGTCCGGAGTCGGTGGTTATGTCATTTTAGAAATGCATGCCCCACAAAATAGCATAGGTAGTCGCATTTGCATATATGGTATATGAATGACATTGTGGTATACATTTTTGGAAATTAAGGTCGCAAATTGTGAGGTCATACCAGACCATGCGCCCTGATTTGATTCAGGGCATGATCTAACAAATTCATGCAAACACATGCTTGATATAATGATGTGGGTAGATTTGACTATCTGTTAGGAGAAATATTTAACTTGAATTGTATGGATTAAACTAATCAACACCTAATAATTTTATGAATTTTTGTGTCACACAATTATTTTATGTTAAAAATAACAATATCTTACTTATTGATTAGTTTAATCTACATAATTTATATAAATAGGATATACACAAGTATTTCACCTCTTTTAGCTCCACCTACATTTTAACCTTTACAATATTACCAATGAAAAGCAAGCATTGGCAGTTTCGTTCTGTTAGAATTTTTCCCAATGATCAAATTAAAGGAAAAACATTGGATATTTGTAGCATGTTTCGTCCTTCGCTTTGTCTCTAGGCTAAAGCAAGTTTATAGCTATTTTTCGGAGAATTACTATTTCGACGCCTACATTTCACATTATTTTTTACACTTCTTTATATTTGCTTCTATACTATTATATATTGATAACTTTTAAAATGTGTTAATAATTTAATGTTCAACGTGTGAATGCAAAATAGTTATCAATGTAGAGTAATAAAGGTTCTATCAAGCCAAGTATAAATTGCCAGCTAATGTTAATGGTCTTATAGCTTAGTGGGTTCAATTTCTTTAAAAAGTACTTGATGTTAGGTTCAATTTTAAATGTGTCTTAAACTAACTCCCATTTCTCTATTTCTTTACCATATACCCTCTTTATATAACTTTTAAGAAAAAAATCTTCCTTACTATAGGACATTTGTAAAAGAAAATGTTAAAGTAAAATAAGACGTATTAAAATTTGATGACTTGTGATCATAAAAAAAAAAAACTGTAAAACAAATTTGATGTCTGCTATAATAAAAAGTGTTAAATCATTAAAGTAATTAAGTTTTGTACACATACTAATGTTTTGTACATATACTAATCAGAAACGGTAAACATGTTAATTATTAGATAATTTTAATGTTTTGTACATATACTTAGCAGAAATTATTAGAAAAATATAATGAAAATAAAAATTGTAATTAAGGTTTATAAAAAGCTAGGGATAAAGATATTAACATGAAATTAAATATCTAATTTTCATTCCATCATTGTATTTTAGGTAAATTACACTCTATTCTATCATAGATTTCTTGAAATGACATCAGACTCAAATTTCACTTAAATTGTACACTTTCCATAAAATCTACACTTTATCCCATTTGCCAAATTAATTAACCATATACTAACCCTATTAGCAATTTTAGATTTTTAAAAAAATTGGCACAAACACCAGATTTATTTAATGCAAACCTAACCGTACAGGTAACCCAAGTTAGTGATTGATTTAGTTGTATAACTACTCTCTTCTTTCTAAAGTAATTAAGTTTGTTATTAACTGGTGTAAATGGTCCTTTTTTTTGGGGGGGCTTTGGCAAATTTCTAAGAGTCATACGAAAATACTAACATAAATTGGCTTTAATGGTTTTTTGGGTTGGGGAGTTGAAAGGAAGAAGACAAAAACTTAAGTTGCAAAATATTGAAGATTAAAAATGAATCTATACTTCACCTGAAAAAAGAAATTTGATTATTTGCAATAAGGTTTAAATTAACGATCCTACTATTACGTCATATCTATGGTTGATTCTTTGGTCCTTAAAAGGTAAACACCAAACCACTAATTTCAATGAAAATTTATAATAAAATTATATACTACTTATCAACAAGTATCTTAAATTCGAGCTGAAGTCATGCAAATTTTTTAAACCAAAAGATTAACCAAACGAGCCAACATTATTGATACATATAATACTGAGTTTGACAAACATATTACATAAACGAAAATGTTAGTCACACAAACAGAACCTCACAAAAGATAAAATGTGTGATTGAAACTATTTTTCCTTTGTAAAATATTTGTCTAAAAAGTATATGTGCAACTAACAACACTCTTACCTCTTACATTAATACTTATATATTACATTCTTTCCTTATGAATTTGCTATTTCGTATTACGATTTAAATAGCAAAAAAGTAGAAATTTTTTAACTTAATCTATACATGAACAATGTGAGCTCTTCCTAGCTGGCTCCACCTCCTTTGAGATAGGAGAAATATTTGAGTAAATTTTGTTTACATAATTAGTTATATAGAGTAGATTAATCAACAGTTGAATAATTGCATAAATTCTTATTTTACAAAAAAAAAATGTGTCAATTATTGATTGATTTAATTGTATAGATAAAATCTAAACAAATATTTCTTTCGAGATAAAGAATGCTTTCAATGTCTTATAATTAATAAACTAGGAAGAAGGAAGACTAGATTTGAGAAATTCTTACTTAAATTCTGGGCATCTAAGTTAGGTGTATCAGACTAATCAAGACTTAATATTTTTATGAATCTTTATAAACTTAATTATGTGATACAAAAATTCATAAAAATATTAAGTCTTGATTGATCACATACAAAGTGTAGACCAATAAAAAAATATTATTATTTCATGAACAAGATATTAATTTAAGTCAAAAAATCTTATGATTTATTAATAATTTATAAAAATAAAATTATAAATTTTAAAATATTATGTAATATTGTGTCAGGTTGGGCAAAGTGTGGCCCGAATCTAACCTAGTATTATATGTGGGTCTAATTTTGAAGAATCCAAACCCAATCCAATTACCTCTTGGCCGAGGTTAGGTTATGAGTAGAGCTGACAAAATGGGTAACCCGTCAAAAAATCCCGACCGCTTAACCTTAATTTAAAAAATAAAGTGGGTAAATTTTAAAAATAGGTTATATGTACGCTTTGTGGGTTCGGGTTGGCGCATAAAAAATAAAATGAGAAAAAATAGATGAGTTAGCGGGTCGGCCCGCTAACCTAAAAAAAAAAAAAATGATATAAAAAATCAATAAATACTATAAAAAATAATAAATAATAATGGTAAAAAATTACAAACCACATATCTAAAATATAATTTTTAAAATAGTCTAATTAAATATTCAAACATAAATTATATAATATTTAAAGAGTTTTATTTATAGTATTACTTATCATTTGTTTAAAAAAAAGAAGCCGACCATTACAGGCCTAATCCGCCGCCCCGCTTAACCCGCGGGTTATGCGGGTTGAAAAAAAAATATGGGTTCAATCCTTGAACCTAACCCGCAAAAAAATAGAGAGTTGGCGGGTTAACTCGACGGATTGAACCCGTTTTGCCAACTCTAGTTATGAGCGTCTCTATTAGGTATATCAACGACTTGAATTTCAGAGTGTAATGGGTTTTGTGTTTAGGGTGTGACAGTGTCCAATGAGAATGGGATAGTGAAGCGGTTCGTGAATGATCGTACTATACTGGTTGTGTGTGGGTGATGATAAGGCAGTTTTTATTGATAGAAGTTTTTATCGTGTGAGAGTGAAAGTGAGAGAATAAATCTTAATTATATAATTATACATAGATAATTAAAATTAAAAATTACTTAAAGGTCATATGATCATTTTAAAAAGTCACATATATTTATTTTTAATCTTGATCAAATAAAAGATCTAATGATTAAAATTTATTCTTTTACTTTTCACAATAAACATTTCTTTTACCAAATATATTTTTTATATATATATATATATGAGATTATTATTAAAAGTAGTTTTTTTTTTTATTTCATTTTTAAATTAGTTTTACTTTCATCTAATGGTTGATATTATTTCATTAAAGGTAACTATTATATGAAAGTAGATCTAATGGTTAAAAATGATTTGATGTAGTTGATGATCACTTCTCTCTTTATATATATATTGAGGATATAATAATTAGTTTCACTTTTACAATTTACCTTTAATGAAATAATTTCAACCATTAGATGAAAGTGAAACTACGGTTAAAAATGAGTGTAAGAAAAAAAAAAACTTATATATATATATATATATATATATATATATATCAACGACTTGAATTTCAGCGTTTAATGGGTTTTGTGTTTAGGGAGTGACAGTGTCCAGTGAGAATGGATAGTGAAGCGGCTCGTGAATGATCGTACTGTACTGGTTATGTGTGGGTGATGATAAGGCAGACCGCGAATTGAAAATGCAAGTCAATACCGAAAACAAAGTAAACCGAATCCATTACCGTTACCGAATCACACCTCACTTTTCTCTTTGGGCCCCTAGTGTTGGGCATTACTTAACAATGGATTTGACTCCCAGATGCTCAAACGTGAGGAGAAGTCATAAACGTTGATCGAAAAATCAATGGTTAAGATTTTTACAAAAAAAATCAATAATTAAGATTGGGATTAAATACATATACATGTATAACAAATTATGCAATTATTAAAATTTACTTCTTTAATTTTTTTTATCAATAATTATAACTTTTAATTTATTATTTTTTTAAAACATACTCCTCATTTTAAAAGAGCTTAATCTCACCTAATTAAATAATATTACTAGCTAAATCTCTGTCTCATATTCATCAAACTTCTCTACATTTAGCATCACTATATCATTCATATCATGAAGACCCTACATTTTGGAGCTTGGAGGTCCCTCAAGTTTGCGGACACTTTTTTCTTCCTTTTCTTTTTGTTTTCCACTAGCATATTCTTATAGGTTTATTAATAATAATAGTTTTATACGTAGAGTCGCAACTAATTATTAATTAAAAAATCCTTCCAAAAAATACATGCTCCGAAGTTCAAAGTTCAAAGATTGGTCCTCCCAAAAATTGCGATCACCTAATAGCAATCGACAACCACCGTAAATTAATCTTTAAAATTCCAAGTCCTCGTATACTACTTCCATAAATTCCACCCACCTAATAGCAATCGACAACCACCGTAAATTAATCTTTAAAATTACTACTTCCACCAAAGTCTTAATAAACTCCACCCACTCAGCTTTAAACTCTTTCCTTTAAGGAAATAAAAAAAACCTATTGAAGACATTTTATTTCAAACTTTTAGCGTATAAGTTTCTTCGTATTTATTGAGAACTAGTGGATTGACAGGCTTTAATCTGCATTTTTTATTTTTGTTGTAGTTACGTAGAGGCAGAACATACATGAATAGGAGATAGGATAGCTGAATAACTCCTTAGTGGTTCTAACCGTTGATAAGTTATTGCAATGTGGTAAATAAGCACAAATTTATTGTTTTACCCTTTCTTAATATTGTTGTTTAATAAATAAAGATGGTAATATTTTGTTGTAAACATATGACATTTTAAAAAGAATAAAACTTGACTTCAATTTTTGGTTTTAACATTTGCTTTCAATTCCATTTAATCCTCTTTAGGTGTTCATTAACTTAATTAAATGAGATTGAAAGTAATAAATAGAAGGAGATTAAATAAGGTTGAAGACAAGAGTTTGAGCCAAATTTTACTCTTTTGAAAATAGGAAATGTAGACACTAATCTTGGTTATTGACATTATAGAAATAGATAATAAGACAAAAATAAAGTGACCATTATTTATGTTATGTTTGGAAGATGGAGAATGGTATAAACTGGACATGGAAAGAAAGAGAAGGGAGGGAAAGAAAGGAGATGGAGGGAGTTTGAGCATGTAGTTTGAAATTAGTTGAAAACATAAATGTCAATGATACTAGAAAATCAAGAGTTTGAACAAAATAATTTTTAATTTATATATTTTTCTACCTTCTCTTCTTGTTGCTAACAATATGAAAGCTTAAATCTTTCTATAACCCTTCACTACAAAAAAGTGTGTTATTTTGTGACGGTTTTTTTAATTTGCGGCAGTTTTTAACCTTTACTAATTAAATTGTGGCAATTTTTAAAAACGTTGCATTTACGCTCGCTGCAATATATTGCGGTAGTTTTTCAGCGAACCTCACAACAATGATTATTGGTGGTGGATTCCATTCCTTTGTACTTCCATCAAAGCGAATTCGACTCAATCTAAATCTATGATTTCTTTCCAAAAAACATCGATGACCCATAAAACACCACTTTTAACTGAGGAAGACGACAAGGTTCCGTGTCAAAGTTGTAAGTCGGACAAGCCAAATCAGTACGTGTGTTCCAACCAGATAGGATACCTAGCCCAAGAAAATTACTAATTGTCCACATAAGAGCTACATGCATTCGAAATGTTTCATTTGATATTGAATCAAAGGTTTCCACACCATCATTCCATAGATCAAGTAGCTCCTTCACAAGGGGTTGTAAGTACACATCAATATTATTTCCAGGCATCTGCTTGCCTGAAATGATTATTGATAGGATGAAGAAAGTGTGCTTCGTACACATCCAAGGAGGAAGATTATATGGAATCAAGAACATTGGACAAATGCTATAAGTAGAACTCATGGTTCCAAAAGAATTGAAACCTATGAAGTATAGACACGGACACGGGACACGATAGAGACATGAACACAGAGACACACTAAATTTAAAAATTGTAAGACACAGATACAATATATATATATATATATATATATATATATATATATATATATATATATATATATAATTACAAAATTTAAGTAAAAAAATTCATAATTCATTAATATCATTTCTATAAGTTTGAAGATTTACAATATCTTAATATATATCATATGTACTAATATTTACTACCTAATAAGTCCATCCTAAAAAATATGGAGTATAATTTCTATTGATATATTCTAAAAAATCTCTTAAACTAACTTCTCATAATAGAACTAACCATGAATGAGTACATGTGCATAAAAAAAAATTAACTAGAGAGAATATTGTATGAAGTAAGCTTCAGTGACGACGAAGTGGATGATTTGGTACTAGCAAAGGTAGAAGGAGCAGATGAAAATAGTGGTGTGTGAAAAGATAAAACTTAAAAGTCTAATAGTGATGTATGAAAAGATAAAACTTAAAATACTAATGTGTGAAAATAGTGACTTGGGACATTAGTTATGTGATTGGACTTAGGTAGGTTACTGGCTTACTAATTGAACATTAATCATAGAAACTATTTAAAAAATATATTAATGGATCATATTCAAGTCGTGTCCTAAACGTGTCCAAACGTGTCCGAGACGTATCCAAGCGTGTCTGAGACGTGTCCAAGCATATCCGAGACATGTCCAAATTGAAAAAAATAATCTTTTTAATCAGACACATTCTGACACGCAGGACACGTGTGTCATATGGGTGTCTTCATGTGTCCGACACGCAGACATGCCTCAACAACGACATGTCCATGCTTCATAGATTGAAACCATCACTAGCAAGGCCCAAACGAACATTTCGAGGATCTAAATCAAATTTAGAGTGTGTTAGATCAAATGTCTCCATGCCTCACCATCCCTTGGATGCCTTATCAACCCATCTTCGTTATTCTTATCTAAAACATGCTATTTCATATGCTTAGTAGTCTTACGACGCATAAACAATCTTTGCAACCTTTGTTTCAATGGAAAGTAACGCAAAATCTTTGTAGCTTGTTTCTTCTTCTTCTTAGGGTTCCATCTAGATGTACCACAATGCGTGCATGTTTGTTGCTTGTTTTTTGGATCATCATCCAAGTATAACATACAATCATTTGGACATGCATCTATCTTGATGTAGTCAAGACCAAGTTTGCTAATGGTTTTCTTAGCCTCATAAGAAGAAGGAGATAACTTTACTACTTCAAATGCATCTCTTAACAAATCTAGTATCATAGTCATTGCCTTACACTTAATCCACATAAGACCTTTATATGATACAATTTTATTACAAATTCTAATTTTGTGTACTTGCTCCCTTCATACAATGTTTGATTTCAATCTTTGGGAAATTCATAAAAATCACTATCCTCCCTAGGCCCCTCATTAAATATTTCATCTACATCTAGTGGTTGTGACATGCTTGCATCTGTGGCTTGGTGCCTATAGTGCCCAAATACATCATTAATAATCGTCTTTATTGGATTTTCAGAGTGCGATGTCTCTTGCATAACATCTACATTTCTAGAAGACTCTAATACTTATTTCTCAACATGAAGATTCCATATAACATAATTTTCGGAGAATGATTTCCAAAGCAAGTGATCTTGGACTAAATCTCTTGTTTGCCATTTCCCAAACCCGCACTTTGGACACAGACATCATATTGTATCCCTAACAGCCCTATTCTCAAATGCAAAATTGAGGAAGTTACTTAAACCAATTGAGTATTCAATTGTATTCCTTGGCTTTGTAATCAAAGATTTATCCATTAGCAAGTGTTAACTTCACGCACAACTTCAGAAAATCACGAAAACGATGGCTGAACAAGATAAATTTCAACACAAATATGCTGTCAAAAAGAAAGAAGTTCAAATATAGGGAAAATTTAAAAAAATATATAATTATAGACAAAATAAACTTAAAGGACACTATTAAAAATTATTTAAATAGCGACGAAAAAAAATCCATCGCTAATAGAGATGGAAATTGTCACGGATTTCATTAGTTGTATTTAGCTACAGAATTTAGCAATAAAATAACTTCATCGCTAAGTTATCTGTGACAAATTCTGTCGCTAAATTACTATATTTGTTAAAAAATAAATGTTTTATTTAATGAATATATAGCGACGAAAAGTTGTTCCGTCGCTAAGTTCTTTATATATAAACAAATAAAAGTTTTATTATTAAAAGTCGCTAAGTTCTTTATATATAAACAAATAAAAGTTTTATTATTAAAAATCCCAAGGCTGGAATCGAACTTGGTACTTGTGGTAAAACAAACACTCCACTAACCATTAAGCCATGCTTGGTTGTGATGCTCATGCTTGCATGTTTTATAATTTTATAATTAAAATAATACTTTGATAAATTTCCCTATCTCCTTTTCCATTCCCTCTCATTTTTGATTTACCCTAAATTAAACACTCCGCTTCCATTTCTCATTCTTTCAAATCAAACCACCCTACGGCAACACTCTGCTTCCTTTGAGCCACCGCAGAACCTCCATTGTTAGACCTTGGCACTACCGCTCCTCTCCACTGCGAGATCGCTCCTCCCCACAGCTTCAAGATTTGTGCTTCGTTTGTTTCGCTTCCTTTTTTAGCAGAGATTTATCAATTGCAGGTGAGTTTCTATTTTGTTACTTTTGCTTGTAGTCTTTCGTACTTTGCTTTTGTGGTATTTCCCCCCAGCTAGTCCCTCTCTCTCCACTCCCAAAATAAAAAAAAATGGTCAACTTTAAAAAATGCAGGTAACTCTTGATGTTCAATACTCTCGTTTATCATTCCTCTAACTTTTATCTTTTGCGTCGATTACGTTTCATACTCATAACTAATGTGTGCGATACATACATACACACACACACACATATATATATATATATATATATATATATATATATATATATATATATATATATATATATATATATATAACCCTCGGATATATACTTTCAGTTCGTTGATTTGTTGAGTACATGGGGTGAACTGAAATGCGTGAAAGTTAAGCTCGTTGTCTTATGTTTCCAAACAAGATTAGCGACTCCATGCATCCCCCCTCCCTCTCTTTTTTTAAAATAATTTTTTGAGTTCTTTGCACTCTTTTAGCTTTGTGAAAAAAAAGAAAAAAAAAACTATCTTGTTACTTATAACTGGCGGTTGTCAAACTTAAAAGTTTAGATAAATTTGTTGAATTAATAAATTCAAATTGTAAACTATTCATAAATTCATAAGAGTTTATATATGTTAAAATATTATTTAAAAATATATTTTAGTACTCAAAAGTAATTTAATAACACATTTATAATTAATATTCAACATTCCACTTTCATAACAAAGCAAAAGAAAGTAATAAATCATAAACATATGTAGCAATACTTGACCAAACTATTATATTATACCAAACTATTTTTTGTTTTAGAAGGTGTTGGGAGAACCCTCAAAGGTAGGGACCTTAGCAAAGTGAGGAATGTTGTACTCACAAAAACTGGTTTCCTTGAATCACTATGAAGGTAGGGACCTTAGCAAAGTAATAAACTAGTATTACTTCTTTCACATTTGTGATGTATAGTGGGTTTGTACTTTTTAGTTAGTGGTTACTTAGCAATGGAGATTGTGTTCATGCTTGGGGTATAAAAGATTCATTTAGCCATTTACCATGAAAAACAATGAATCAAATTGGTTGTGTCAAACTCAACTGATTTCAATCTCCTCCTATTATGTCAAATTCATGGGATCTGGTATGTTGTTTAGAGCATCCATACGAATACAATCGTGGATGTGACAGGTGAAGTATTGAAATTGAATCATAAAGTCACAAATCATTTAGAAGTACAATAGTGTTTTACTTCTAATTCTTCACTATGTGTGATTTCCTGTTTTGAGTTTTGGCTTTTTCTTTTTACTTAGAGCTCTCCTTGGCTTACTTCCCTCTTCCTTTTTCTCTTGTGTTTACTGTCCTGCGTGTGAAAGTTTGAGACCAATACCATAATAGATGACCTAAGTTATCACTCCCAAATTCTTTGACGCCTGATTATGACTTTTTTTTGTTCCTTTTCTTTATTTCTTTTTTTCTTCTCTTTTCTTAATGCTATTGTTGTTCCCTTTCTTCTATTTTCTTTGTCATAGAAGACATAATTGAATTAAAGCTATATAATGACGTGTTAATTAGCTTTTTTCTTTCTTTCATACGTGAGGTCTGTTAATTGTATTAATCAGAAAAGGAAAAGTCCGTAGAAATATTGAATAATCTTTGCTTGAGCTACAAATTGATAGTACTGATATAACTCTCACCTTGTGTAAGATCTAAGATAAACATATATCAGCTCTATCAAGGTTGTTTGCAATTTTACTTAAATCTTAGATGCATTAATAGTTTGTCTAAAGTCTAAACTAAATGAGTTAAAAATTTAAATAAATGTAGTATAAATTTGATTAAACTCAAATACTACCTAGCGGTAGTCCAATTCAGAAGAGACAAGCATTTGTAAATATTAAAATAACGTAATTCTATTACTAAACCTCTATAAGAAGGGTCTAAATTATTCAAGAATAATGTTTAGTATACAATTATAAGATGTATATCACCTTACTGTGAATTGGGATAGCAGAATCAAAATGTAAATATATAAAAAAATAAAATAATATTAATTGTAATTAAATAATAAAAAATATATAAATATGTATAATTATACTTGAATAAACTATTCGTGGTGTGGGAAATTGACTGAGACATTTCACCTACTTCATATCTTCATTTAATAATTATAGAAAAGAACAATGTATAAGATCTAACAAAGTGTGACACTATGAGAAGGGAGGGGGAAAACTCAAGTATTAATTAGAATGCTAAGTATAAGATCTAATAATTATTCCTAAGCATAAACACAATATTAATTTTGGCACTACAAATTATGCATTTATTCTTTAACCTCATATTGCTAAGTAAATTGGGGCATGCCATGATCTTTTTGGTAACATGCTGTTGAAGTTAATTGATAGAGTAGGTAATTTAACAATTAGAAAATAACTATAAGCATCATCAAGTAGCCGAGTAGGAAAGAATCCCAAACAACATTATTAGTATGGCTAAGTTTCCACTTTCTAGACAGTGTGGTCACCATGTCATGGGCTTAATTCTGCTACCACTTTGACTTGTATATAAAGTTTCTTATTCTTAATTCCTTTGCATTTTGAGTCGATTATGAATATACATATGACTACTAATGCATACATTCTTTTTGAAGTTATATCTTTATGAATATACATATGTGCTTCCTAGATTGTACTTCTAATTTGGTTACTTGATGTTGTTTGATAGGATTTTTTATACTTCTAAAATGGAAATTCCTGAACATCGCAAGTGGATAGATAAAAGGATAGGTCCTGATAAGCATATTACAGATGAATTTATAATAGAGGTTTTTGAGTTTGTTGAATTTGCCTGTATCCAAAATCAATATAGTCTAGAAAAGAAGTTGAGGTGTCCTTGTAAAAAATGTAAATGTAGGCAGTACCAAGAAGTTGACGAAGTCAAGGTGCATCTATGTAGTAAGGGGTTTATTAGTAACTACTACTACTGGATGAACCATGGAAAATCAATGCCTCCTATTCCTACTATAGATTTTGACGATTCATATTATAGAGGTAATGGGTTGAGGGAAGACTTTAATAGGTTTGAGCAGATGGTAATGGATGTTGCTGGACCTTCAATTGGTACTAACATTGAGCAATAAGGATTTGGTTATGTTGAACAAATGAGTGAAGATCATAACCCAGAAGCCAAAATTTTTTTTGATATGCTGATAACTACAAAACTCCCTTGTATGATGGTTGTGAAAATTACTTTGAATTGTCAGCTGCAGTAGAAGCTCTAAGTATCAAGTCTGACTTCAATAACTCTGGGAATTGCTTTAATTGATGGGTGGATTTCATGGGGAATGCATTGCTGAAAGATAATCGAATGCCTAAAAACTTGTATCATGCAAAGAAATTGATGCGGATATTGGCAAGCGCACTAAATCGACAAAAGTAATAAAAAGTAAGTAAAGTATCGTTCCCATGTTATTAATTACTAAATTTATCAAATCAACACTATTCAAGCTAACGAAAAAAGAGTTTTTGAAAATTAAATTAAAAAGAAAAAGAAAAATCAGCAAACAATAAATCAAATGGGTGAAAAACAATGATGTTAAAGCGTTAGAGTTCAGATTTCACTTGAACTCTTTAGATGCACATTCAAAAATTAGTTTAACTATGTTCTATTTCAATGATTTATGGTCAATTCTAAAAATTAATTAATACACAATCCTTTGGTATATTAATCGTCTTGCATTATTTAGAATTAACTAATCCTTTAGTCTAACCCTAAATAGAAAGGCATTATCAAGAACGAGGGAATTAAAAAAAAGACCACATAACTCACAACATCTATTCCTAGCAATTGTAAAAATTATGGTGTTTATCACAAGTTCTAGGTTCATGCAAATTTTTTCAAATCATACATAAACCCAAAATATCATTCCCAAATCGATCAGGTTTAGAAAAGTATTAAGAATAGAGATAAATACGTAAATTATGAAATAGAAACATCAATTAAACCCATAAAAGAAGGTTACATTATCCAAGAACAAGATCTAGCATCTCCCTAACAAAGGAAAAATTAGTTACACATGGAAAAAGAAGAACACAAAGGGAAGAATATGACAAACTCTATTGTAGAAAAGTGAAAAGGTTGAAGAAAATTCCTAATTTTCAAACCTAATTACGCCCATATCATATTAGGGTTTATGTCTCTTGACGGCTGCTGCGTTCTGTCCAAGTGTATAAGAGTGTGTAAAAAGTGTATTGTATTTTGCAAAACTTTCTTATTTAAAAGAAATTTACACTGTAGCTTACGCGTTCAACACTCAAGCGCTAAGCTTCTGGTGCTTAGGCGCTAGCCCACTAATCAGGAAACCCATCTACGCGTAACACGCTCAAGTGGTGATGGCCCAGCGCTCAAGCGCTGGGCTTCTGAATTAATTTTCAATAGAACGACTATGGCTAGGTCGTGTTAAGATTGATTGCTGCCCAAATAGATGCATAATTTACTATCCTCTTGAAGAGAATCTAGAAAGTTATAAATTTGTGGTCAGGAGCGATATAAAAGAATCACTAGAAACGGTAAGTTTAAAGAAACTCCTTTAAAAAAAATGTGGTATTTTTCACTTGTCCCAAGGTTGCAAAGGCTTTATTCCTCAATACAAATGGCAACTCTAATGAGATGACATCATGAGAGTCGGAGGAATTTAGGTTCCTTGTCTCATCCTCGTGATGGCGAAGCTTGGAGATGTTTTGATAAAACATATACAAAATTTGCAGAAGATCCTCAAAATGTGAGATTAGGGTTGTGTGCGGATATGTTTGCTCTATTTGATAAAACTGACAGGACTTATTCTTGTTGGCCGGTAATAGTTACCCCGTACAATCTTCCTCCTGAAATGTGCATGCAGAGAGAATTTTTGTTCTTGAGTGCCATAATTCCTGGCCCTACGAATCTTAAAAGTAGAATTGATGTGTATTTGCGCCATTAATAGAAGATCTTAAAAAGTTATGGAATAAAGGTGTTCTAACATATGATGTGTCACTCAAATAGAACTTTATCATGAAGGCAGCTTTGATGTGGATGATTAATGACTTTCTTGCATATGGGATGTTATCTAGATGGATGACGATGGGAAAACTGGCTTGCCCGATTTGTATGGAGAGATCAAAAGCATTCACACTTCAATATAGCCGTAAAACTTCATTCTTTGATTATCACCGATAGTTCTTGCCAATTGATCATGCCTATAGAAGGAATAAGAATGCGTTTAAAAAGGGATGTGTTGAGACTAGAGTACCCCTGCCTAGGTTGACTGGTGAGGAAGTATGGGAAAGGGTGAGACTTTTTTTTAACATTGTTGAATTTGCAGGAGAACACCCAATTGGGTATGGGGTTACTCACAACTGGACCAAACGACCAAACGCAGCCTATTTTGGGACTTGCCATATTGGAAAGCAAACCTTCTCCATCATAATCTAGATGTCATACACATTGAGAGAAATGTGTTTCTCAATATTTTGTACACAGTTATGGATACCAAGGGTAAGACAAAAGACACTTTCAAAACTCGGATGGATTTACTAGAATATTGTAGACGAAAGGATCTCGAGTTGCAGGATGTTAAAGGTGGAAAACTAAGGAAACCGAAAGCACAATACACATTAACTAAGCAACTGTGAACACCATATTTTGACCGGAGTTTTGATTTTATTTATTTTAAAAAACAAAAACAAAAAAAAACAAAAAAACAAAAAAATGAAGAGTAAGAGAATTTATTCTCTTAGGCCCAATTGCAGGCCTGCTACTACTAAAAAAAAAGAAGAAGAAGGAGGGGAACACTGATCTCGTCCAAAAAAAAAAAAAAATTTGAAAGGTGGGGGGGCATTCTTTGCACGTAAAAGGAAAATGATAAAATAGTAGTGCATTAAATGCCTTGGGTGAGCAGTAGGGAAGAGAGGATGGTGAGGGGATTGAAAGAAAAAGAGGCTCGATAGATGAAGGAGGGGCTCAATGCGGAGTGGTTGACGAAAAAAAGGAAAAAAGGAAGAAAAGCGTCGGTGGGATATATACGGGGGGTCATTATTGTACATGAGTTTTTTGGAAAAAGAAAAAGAAAAAACCTCACCTTCCATCCAACTTCATCTGCTGGAACCTTACGACAACCTTGATCACCATAAACCTCCAAAACCAAGAAAGCAACATCTCGGCCATCCCAACACCCTTCATCAACACCAACACTTTCATCTCCATTCTCAATACTCCACCCCTCGTCACCTACGTACCTCAACCACCATCGCCATCATTAGCCTTCTACCCCATCACCTTCTTCCACCGTCTATCGGCAAAGGGAAGAGTCACACCAAGAACCTTCCATTTCACCATCCTTCATCATATCCCATCTTCAGCCAAGGAAGGGAGATTGATAATGTTGGGTTGATCCCTAGTGGTAGCTGGGAAAAGAGAAAAAAAAAAAGCAAGAATACTGGGGAGGCTGCTGGGAACGAAAGGGATTTTTGATTCTTTTTGAGTTGAGTGTGTTATTGGTAGCACAGAAGAGGTAAGCCCTTTCTCATCATTATCCTTGCACTGTTGTGAGTAAAAATGTAATGTTCAAATGCATGCTTGGATACTGGCTGGGTAGTTATGTTGTCCATCTTCTTTTCTTTTTCTCTTTAACCATGAGTACCATACGCACACTGGAACTCCACCCCTTCTGCATCACATTTCTCAAACCACCAAAGAATTCATCCTCACCTCCCATTCGACCGTCGAACTCCTGCACTGGCCTTCAACCAACTTCACAAATACCATCATATCCTCACCTCCCATTCGACCGTCGAACTCCTGCACTGGCCTTCAACCGACGGTCGAACCATCCATATCCGCACCACCGACCGTCGAACCACACCAGTTACTACCCCCTCACCGACAACCCATCCAAACCTTCACACCATCAACCAAACTCCATCACATCCGACTGTCGGATCCCAAAAAGCTGTGACTCCACCGCCTTCATCAATTGCAACCGACCGTCGAATCCATTACCCCTTCTCAACCGACCGTCGAATTCATCCCATCCTTACCCCCAACCGACCGTGTCAAACCCCAAAACAGAATCACCCCTTCCCAAGACCATCGAATCCATCCCATCCTTACCCCCCAACCGACCGTCGAACTCCAAAACAGAATCACCCAATCTCTTTAAACCGACCGTCGAACCGCACCATTGTGACCCTCAACCTACTTCATAAAATACCATCATTCCCTCTACCGACTGTCGAACTACATCAGTGACCTTCACCTCACTCGACCGTCGAACCGCACCATTGTGACCCTCAACCAACTTCAGAATTCACCTTCACCTCACTCGACCGTCGAACCACACCAGCTACTACCCCCTCACCGACAATCCATGCAAACCTTCACACCATCAACCCAACTCCATCCCATCCGACCGTCGGACCCCAAAAAAACTGTGACCACCATCTTGATCAATTGCAACCGACCGTCGAAAACAGAATCACCCCTTCCCAACCGACCGTCGAATCCATCCCATCCTTACCTCCAACCGACTGTCGAACTCCAAAACAGAATCACCCAATCTCCCTAAACCGACCGTCGAACCAATTTCCAAATCCTTCCCCAAACGTCCTCTGTATGTGCTCTGTTATTGGTGCTCAAGGTTTCAAACTCTTTTTTTTAAATTTGAATTGTTGATTGTCTTTTGGGATTTGAGTTTGAATCTCGTGGGCTGCTGCCCATTTCATATTAAGGCAATAATAATACATTTTTTTGGCAAAAAAAAAGGGTAAAAGAATATAAAAATAGTAAATAAAAAAAATCTTTTAATCCATGCAATGACCAATGATGATGATTGAATAGCGGATGCTATCTTCATTATCTTTTGGATCATACGGGTTTATTGAGTAGCCTAGTGCTAACTTGAATCCTGTGCAAAAAAAATGGATTCGCTTTCAAATAATTTTTTTTTAAATAAAATCAACCAACCCACACTTATTTTATAAAGAACTACGTAACTTTGAGTTCCCCATTGCACCAGGGGATACGTAGGAGTAGAATTTCATTTCTGTCAAGCCAAATTTAAATTTTCATAATTTTGTGGTTTCATTTTTTTAGTTACAATGTTTGTAAAAAGGGGTAAAATAAATATTTTCAAAGATTGTTAATAATTTGCACAATTAACCTAAGGTACCGTCTTAGGATGGGTGTGTTAGGGGTGCAGTGGGATTAAGTTTCCACCCTTCCCTAAGCATAACCGACTCCCGAATCCAATCTGGTTTCAAAGACCATTTTCAAAGAGAGGTTTTCCAATTTTCCCAAATTCAAATAAAATTGGTGGCGACTCCATTTTTCCATTTTCATATTCTAAAATCCTTCGAGTTGCTATATTTCCGCTTGCGATCCGGTCGCGACGGATGGCAACTCCACTTTGGGACATTTGGAGAGTCAAGCCTGTCGTTGTTAGTTGTGCAAATTGTTAATAATTTTCATTTATTTATTTTACCCTTTTTATCCTTGTTTTTGTTTTCTTTTTGTTTGTAAATGGATTTTATTTATTTTGTTCTATGTAAATATCGATAGCGTTATCCCTGTGTTTGTTTTGACCTGATATACTTGTATATAATTTATACTTAATTGTGCATAATTGTTGAAACCTTAGGATAGATGATTGCTGCCTGGTTATTGTATATATGTTTTTGCAGGTTGGGGGGTAGTTTCTTTTTAAAATTTTTGTACAGGTTTGTATGCTCCCTCACACACATCACTATCACTTACCTCACACACTTTTTGGGCTCTATACCCGAGTCTGTGCGAACCCGAGGAGTAGGAGAGGTCTCGACTTTTGTTATTGAGGGGCTTTATGCTCACTTGACATTTGTTGAGACACCACTCAGATTGTTACCATTATCATGGACGAATCATATTGAGAGGGTTTATCCCTACTTGTGATTAATTCATGATTTGGGACCTTGTCTTTCAAGATAAGGACAATCTGGGAACCATGACTTTTAGAAGGTTTGACCGTCCTGAAAAATCTTGCACTGATAGATTGAACATAGTGACTGTCGAATATTAGGTTTCACCTGGCTAGGGCACAAAAGGGAGCGTACTTCTTTTTCTTTCTTTATTTATTTCTCATATCATTCATTCTTGCATTTTAAAAAAAAATCAAAAAGAAAAGAATAAAAAGAAGTTATTCATTGCTTGCATTTTCATAAACATGTTTAGCATTATAAAAAAAAAAAGATCATACATTTTCACGATATTGCATATAAAAAAAAATAAATAAAAAAAATCATGCATCTTCATAGCATCCCTAGAATAAAAAAAAAAATATCTTGCATTTTCATTGCATTTCAAAAATCATCATGCATTTTCATGGCATCCCTGACTTAAAAAAAAAATCGTGCATCTTCATAGCATCCCTAGCATTTAAAAAGAAAAAAAAACATTTTGCATTTTCATGACATTGCATTTTTCTTAAAAAAAAAAAAGAGACGGGAAGAAAAATAAAAAAATATGTGTTTTCAAAGCTCATTCATTCTATGCATCTCATGCATTTCATCTCATTCTTTGTAAATGTTATTTTGTTTTAATAAATCAAATTGGTTTGAACCATTGTGCAGCCCTAGGAAAGAAAAGATCAATCAAACCCAAATTCGCAATCCTAGATCTCAGATCAGAATGGCTGCTAATAACCCCGAGGAAGGGAGAAACCTGAGTATGGAAGTTGATGAGATTAAAGGGAGGATGGATGAAGTGACGGAGTCTATGAGAAGAATGGAGGAAATGGTGTTGTCCATGAGAGAGACTCTCACCTTGATTGGGGCTACTGGAAGCACAAGAGTGACTGGGGCACATCCATACCTGCCAACTATCACTTCCATGAGGACAAACTCTGGGATCACCACTGAGATTCCTGTTGAGAGGAGGACCTCGAGTACTGCACCGCTAGTGATTCCTATCGGAGAAGGGTATCGTTCTTCGGAGGATACTCGAAATGAGGTTCAGGGTAATGCTGAATTCACCTGGGAACAACGATGTATGTCCATCCCAGTGACAACGGGATTTCCTACTGGGAGTGGTCATGCGGCAATTCAGAAGGATAAGACGGAAGAAGAATGGAAAGAAAGGATGGAAGAGCAAATCAAAGCGATCAAGGGCCCCAGTGCTTATGGATCGTTTAGAATAGAAGAGCTGTGTCCTACCATGGATGTCGTAATCCCTAAAGACTTCGAGATTCCTCATTTTGCCAAGTATGATGGGAGTGGTAATCCTCGGTTTCATTTGATCAGTTATGGAACCAAGATGGCTGTGTGGTCTAGGGATGATAAGTTCCTCGTTAGCTTTTTCCACGAGAGTCTTACAGGCCCCGCTTTAGAGTGGTATCTACAATTAGACCGCTTTAAGATTTCTCGCTGGATGGAATTGGCTGATCTATTCATGGATCAATACAAGTTCAACCTGGATATAGCTCCTACCCGGGAACATTTGAGCTCAATGCAAAAGGAAGATGAGGAAGCCTTCAAGCAATATGCCCAAAGATGGAGAGCTCTCGAGCACAAGTGCAACCCCCGATTGACATTGACAGAAATGTGCTCGTATTTTCTAGGGACTTTGGGAGCTCCTTATATTGAGATAATGGCAGGCGCCGTTTATCTAGACTTTGCTGAGTTAATGGCTGCTGGGGAGAGGATTGAAATTTTGGTAAAAGCAGGAAAATTGCCGACTGGCAATGATGAAAGTAGTTTCAAGAATGAGTTTTTCCTCTAAGGGAAAGGAATCAAAAGTGAGCTACATGCAAAGCCAAAATTGGAAACCCACTATCTTACCCTGCCTACACTATTCGCCCTCCATCAACTGAAAACCTCTGAACAATGGGAGATCTAGGATTTGATTGAAGTGGTTGCCAAAAAAAAAAAAAAATCAGTGATGATGAACTTATGTTAACTTTCTTGAAGCATTGATGTAATAAATTCGCATGAATATCTTGTTTCATTTCATTTTCAGTGTCTTTCTTGATATTTACTTCTTTTTCACTTCTTCAAAGTGTCTTCCTCGTATTTGGGGGCCCATCGGACTCCAATTCTTGGTAATTCTCAGTGTGGTAGATGTCAATAAAGTTTACGTGTGTAAGTATCCTTTGCCTAAAAAAAAAAATAAAAAAAACAAAAAAAAAAAAAAAAAAAAAAAAAAAAATGGAGCAAAGAAATAATCACTTGGTGTGTATCATCATTTTGTCTCTGAATTAAAGTTTTTGAAAATGAGCAATCAAGATTTGAAATGAAAATTGGCCGTGTTTCTCTATCCTTCATCGAATTCATTATCTCTCGTTGTCCTTTTTGAGCTTGAAAATTTCTTCAATAAACCCCTGGACAAGGATCACCCCTACACTGGGAGATGACACAAAGTAAAGGTCGATTGTCATGGTGGCTATTTTGAAGCATAAAAGAAAAAGAAAAGAAAAAAAAAAAAAACCAAAAAAAAATGAATGAGAAATAAGTCATGACAAGGGCGAATGAAAGAAAGTGAAAAGAAAAGGAAGAAATGAAGAGCAGTAAGAGAAAAGTGTGCTTGAAAGTACAAAGACAATTGACAAAGTTTGACTTTGAACAAGGATCCTTGGTCCCATTCAAACCCTTAAACACTTGTTTGAGCCTTATACCTTTCCTTTCATAACCTCTAGCCTTGGCCATGTTACGAGCCTCAAAAAGTCCATTCTGATCAATGAAGGATTATTATCATTTTCATTAACTTTAATTTTGAGACAAAGGTTATGCTCATCTAAGTATCCAATTCATTGCTCCTAAAAAAAAAAAAAAAAAGGAGACTTGCATCGGAGTAAATTTCTACCCTGTCCGAGCTGGTCCCGCACTGGGGCATTCTTCTTTTTAGTTCAATTTGTTCTTACACTAGGACAAGTTTCTACTCTGCTCGATTTGACTCCAAACTGGGGCAAATTTCTCTTGGTTCAATTTGACCTACATTAGGGTAGCTTCGTGACTCACACTGGGGCAATTTTTGTTCACAAATGACATACTCTGAGCCAAATTCCTTTGATACCCTACATGAGGGCAGATTTTTGTATATACCTGATGAAAAAAAATGGTCATGGTGTCCAGTTGTCGAGTCAAGATCAATCACGTCCATACTGGGGTAAAAAAAAAAATTCTTTCTTGCTATTCTACTTCTTGTGTCTTTACCCTTTATAAATAACACCTTTTTCCGTAGTCAAGCTTCTAAAAATAATCTGGAAGTTGTTCGCTTCTTTTCTGTTGTACTTTTTGAGTTCATGAGTGTCAGTTACGTAATGCTTCAGGTAAGGTGAACATGAGTACAACACTGTGATTTGACCATCTAATGGTAATCTCCTAATGAGCAATTCAGATTGAAGAGATCTTGGAGAGTCCCCTTTGATGGAAGAGGAGGCACCCGGAAAAAAAAAAAAAAAAAAGAAGAAGAAGGAGAAAAAGCTCGTTAGGTTGAAAACCCGAAAGGGCGGCCTAAGCAAAAGTTAGAGCAAAAAGAAAAAATGAAAAAGAGCCCGTTAGTGAAAACCGAAAGGTCGGTCTAAGCAAAAGTTAGGGCAAATAAATAGGCAAAATCTCAAGGAAAGTTGATCTGAAACACCTTGAAGGGTGCACCCAAACTGGGGCAATTTTTGAATTGCGTTTGATCAGCTACACAGGGGCAATTTTGTTTGCATTTAGTTGGCCATACTGGGGCAGAATTTTTGAAGGATTAAGAAGAAGCTGTGTTGAAGGAAGTAGCAACAGAGACAGTGATTGAGTTATCAAGCAGTTGCAGGGAATCAACTGGATGAGAGATAAAGTTAAACACTGAGGCAAAATTTTCTCTCAAGGAGTCAGTCAAGCAATGGTTCATCCCATTCCTTGAAAGGAGAGTGGAAAGTGGAAAACAAAGAAAGAGAAAGAAGAAGAAAAAAAGGAAGAAAGGATGAGTAAGAATGATTGAAGTTATCAGGTCCAACGACCAAAGCATGTGAACAAGGTTTGATTGGTCAAAGCTTTCCAAAGTCGTCCTTGGTTCAAATGTTTTTCAAATAAAATTTAGAAAATCAGAGAAAAATAAGAAAGAAAGAAAAGAGAAAAGAGAAAAGAGAAAAGAGAAGGAAACAAAAAAGAAAAATAAAAAAAGGAAAAGCAAAGGAAAGAAAATGAGAAAAATGAAGAAAAAAAAAGAAGAAAAAATCTTTTTGATCAAGATGCTTATTCCATTGTCTTTTAAATTTCGGGGCTCAGTTGCCCATTGTCTTTTAAATTCCGCGACTCAGTTACCCACCATGCATTTTACTTTCTGTCAATTCTTTGAGCGCATCGGCTCCTTGCATTTTAATTTCTTTGAGCGCATCGGCTCCATGCATTTTAAATTCTTTGAGCGCATCGGCTCCCTGCATTTTAATTTCTATTGAGCGCATCGGCTCCATGCATTTTAATTTCTGTCAATTCTTTGAGCGCATCGGCTCATGCATTTTAATTACATTGGCGCGATCGGCTCCATGCATTTTAATTTTGTCAATTCTTTGAGCGATCATCGGCTCCATGCATTTTAATTACATTGAGCGCATCGGCTCCCTGCATTCTAATTTACATTGAGCGATCGGCTCCATGCATTTTAATTTGTCAATTCTTTGGCGCATGATCGGCTCCATGCATTTTAATTACGTTGGCGCGATCGGCTCCATGCATTTTAATTTCGTCAATTCTTTGAGCGCATCGGCTCCATGCATTTTAAATTGATTGAGCGCATCGGCTCCCTGCATTTTAAGTTCTGTTGAGCGCATCGGCTCCATGCATTTTAATTTTTGTTGAGCGCATCGGCTCCATGCATTTTAAATTCTTTGAGCGCATCGGCTCCCTGCATTTTAAGTTCTGTTGAGCGCATCGGCTCCATGCATTTTAATTTCTGTTGAGCGCATCGGCTCCATGCATTTTAAATTCTTTGAGCGCATCGGCTCCCTGCATTTTAATTTCGTTGAGCGCATCGGCTCCATGCATTTTAATTTCTGTCAATTCTTTGAGCGCATCGGCTCCATGGATTTTAATGTTGAGCGCATCGGCTCCTGCATTTTAATTTATGTTGAGCGCATCGGCTCCATGCATTTTAATTTGTAATTCTTTGGCGCACGGCTCCATGCATTTTAAATTACATTGAGCGCATCGGCTCCCGCATTCTAATTTCATTGAGCGCATCGGCTCCATGCATTTTAATTTCTGTTGAGCGCATCGGCTCCATGCATTTTAATTTCTGTCAATTCTTTGAGCGCATCGGCTCCATGCATTTTAAATTCTGTTGAGCGCATCGGCTCCCTGCATTTTAATTTCTGTTGAGCGCATCGGCTCCATGCATTTTAATTTCTGTCAATTCTTTGAGCGCATCGGCTCCATGCATTTTAATTTTTGTCAATTCTTTGAGCGCATCGGCTCCATGCATTTTAAATTCTGTTGAGCGCATCGGCTCCCTGCATTCTAATTTCTGTTGAGCGCATCGGCTCCATGCAGTTTAATTTCTGTCAATTCTTTGAGCGCATCGGCTCCATGCATTTTAAATTCTGTTGAGCGCATCGGCTCCATGCATTTTAATTTCTGTCAATTCTCCATGCATTTTACTTTCCTTTGAGCGCATCAGCTCTTTGCGGTTCATTATTCTTGCATTGTTTTGTTTTTTTTCTTTTTTTGTATCATCGTGTGTATTTTCGGACAAAATATGAGTTCATATCTTTACTCGTTTCTTATTACGAAATTATGAAAAACTGTGGTTATTCATATTCTCTGATAAGAAACAAGTAAAGAGGGGCAACTGTGAACACCATATTTTGACCGGAGTTTTGATTTTATTTATTTTAAAAAAAATAAAAAACAAAAAAAAACAAAAAAAAAACAAAAAAACAAAAAAATGAAGAGTAAGAGAATTTATTCTCTTAGGCCCAATTGCAGGCCTGCTACTACTAAAAAAAAAGAAGAAGAAGGAGGGGAACACCGATCTCGTCCAAAAAAAAAAAAATTGAAAGGTAGGGGGGCATTCTTTTGCACGTAAAAGGAAAATGATAAAATAGTAGTGCATTAAATGCACTGGGTGAGCAGGTAGGGAAGAGAGGATGGCTGAGGGGATTGAAAGAAAAAAGAGGCTCTGATAGATGAAGGAGGGGGCTCAATGCGGAGTGGTTGACGAAAAAAAGGAAAAAAGGAAGAAAACTGTCAGCTGGGATATATACAGGGGGGCTGGCACAGGTTTTTTGGAAAAAAGAAAAAGAAAAAACCTCACCTTCCATCCAACTTCATCTGCTGGAACCTGACGACAACCTTGATCACCATAAACCTCCAAAACCAGCAGCAACATCTCGGCCATCCCAACACCCTTCATCAACACCAACACTTTCATCTCCATTCTCAATACTCCACCCCTCGTCACCTACGTACCTCAACCACCATCGCCATCATTAGCCTTCTACCCCATCACCTTCTTCCACCGTCTAACGGCAAAGGGAAGAGTCACACCAAGAACCTTCCATTTCACCATCCTTCATCATATCCCATCTTGACCAAGGAAGGAGATTGATAATGTGAGTTGATCCACAGTGGTAGGCGAGAAAAGAGAAAAAAAGAAGCAAGAATCTTGGGGAGGCTGCTTTGGGAACGAAAGGGATTTTTGATTCTTTTGAGTTGAGTGTGTTATTGGTAGCACAGAAGAGGTAAGCCCTTTCTCATCACTATCCTTGCACTGTTGTGAGTAAAAATGTAATGTTCAAATGCATGCTTGGATACTGGCTGGGTAGTTATGTTGTCCATCTTCTTTTCTTTTTCTCTTTAATCATGAGTACCATACGCACACTGGAACTCCACCCCTTCTGCATCACATTTCTCAAACCACCAAAGAATTCATCCTCACCTCCCATTCGACCGTCGAACTCCTGCACTGGCCTTCAACCAACTTCACAAATACCATCATATCCTCACCTCCTATTCGACCAGTCGAACTCCACGCGGCCTTCAACCGACGGTCGAACCATCCATATCCGCACCACCGACCGTCGAACCACACCGGTTACTACCCCCTCACCGACAACCCATCCAAACCTTCACACCATCAACCAAACTCCATCACATCCGATGTCGGATCCCAAGCGTGACTCCACCACCTTCATCAATTGCAACCGACCGTCGAATCCATTACCCCTTCCCAACCGACCGTCGAATTCATCCCATCCTTACCCCCAACCGATTTGTCAAACCCCAAAACAGAATCACCCCTTCCCAACCGACCATCGAATCCATCCCATCCTTACCCCCCCAACCGACCGTCGAGCTCCAAAACAATCACCCAATCTCTTTAAACCGACCGTCGAACCGCACCATTGTGACCTCAACCCACTTCATAAAATACCATCATTCCCTCTACCGACCGTCAAACCACATCGGTGACCTTCACCTCACTCGACCGTCGAACCGCACCATTGTGACCCTCAACCAACTTCAGAATTCACCTTCACCTCACTCGACCGTCGAACCACACCAGCTACTACCCCCTCACCGACAATCCATCCAAACCTTCACACCATCAACCCAACTCCATCCCATCCGACCGTCGGACCCCAAAAAAACTGTGACCACCATCTTGATCAATTGCAACCGACCGTCGAAAACAGAATCACCCCTTCCCAACCGACCGTCGAATCCATCCCATCCTTACCTCCAACCGACTGTCGAACTCCAAAACAGAATCACCCAATCTCCCTAAACCGACCGTCGAACCAATTTCCAAATCCTTCCCCAAACGTCCTCTGTATGTGCTCTGTTATTGGTGCTCAAGGTTTCAAACTCTTTTTTTAAATTTGAATTGTTGTTGTCTTTTGGGATTTGAGTTTGAATCTGGGTGAAATTTCTTTGCCCATTTCATATTAAGGCAATAATAATACATTTTTTTGGCAAAAAAAAGGGGTAAAAGAATATAAAAATAGTAAATAAAAAAAATCTTTTAATCCATGCAATGACCAATGATGATGATTGAATAGCGGATGCTATCTTCATTATCTTTTGGATCATAAGGGTTTGTTGAGTAGCCTAGTGCTAACTTGAATCCTGTGCAAAAAAAATGGATTCGCTTTCAAATAATTTTTTTTAAAAATAAAATCAACCAACCCACACTTATTTTATAAAGAACTATGTAACTTTGAGTTCCCCATTGCACCAGGGGATACGTAGGAGCAGAATTTCATTTCTGTCAAGCCAAATTTAAATTTTCATAATTTTGTGGTTTCGTTTTTTTAGTTACAATGTTTGCAAAAAGGGGTAAAATAAATATTTTCAAAGATTGTTAATAATTTGCACAATTAACCTAAGGTACCGTCTTAGGACGGGTGTGTTAGGGGTGCAGTGGGATTAAGTTTCCACCCTTCCCTAAGCATAACCGACTCCCGAATCCAATCTGGTTTTAAAGATCATTTTCAAAGAGAGGTTTTCCAATTTTCCCAAATTCAAATAAAATTGGTGGCGACTCCATTTTTCCATTTTCATATTCTAAAATCCTTCGAGTTGCTATATTTCCCGCCGCGATCCCGGTCGCGACAGCAACAAAGGTTAGTTGTTTGTTAATGGGTTAAACAACTTAAGCTACCAGATGGGTATGCTTCCAGTTTGGGTAGGTGTGTTGACATAAGGAAGTGAAATTATTCAGTATGAAAAGTCATAACTACCATATATTCATGCAACATTTACTTTCGATGGCATTCAAGGTTTTGCCAAAGTCCATTTGGAATACGCTTACTGAATTCAGCAAATTCTTCATAAAATTGACTTCGTCATTGTTAAGAGAGAATAAATTGTGTGAGATGGAGCATAACATTCCAATTATTATATGCAAATTGGAGCAAATATTTCCTCCAAGCTTCTTTGACTCCATGGAGCACCTTCCAATCCATTTGCCATACGAAGCAAGAGTTGGTGGTCCTGTTCAATATAGATGGATGTATCCCTTTGAAAGGTGAATTCACTTATCTCATTCTTTTAAATGAAATTCTCATAAGAGTATACAGGAAATTTTTAACTAATCAACTCAATTTTCAATTATTAGGATTATACGTACCTTAAAAGATAAGGTCACAAACCTGTCTAAAGTCGAAAGCTCCATTTGTGAAGCTTATCTAGTAGAGGAGACTTCTACCTCCGCATCTTATTATTATCCACTTGAAATTCCTTCTAGGAGAACAAGATTGCCACATAATGACGATGGAGGTGATGGAAGTTCAACAAATCCACCATTGTCTATTTTTAATTATCCAGGACGCCCTGCTGGAAAACGCAGCTGTACTACTTTAGATGAAAAGGAAATGAATGTTGACAAATTATATGTTCTTTTAAATTGTCCTGAGGTGGATCATTTTTTGGAGTAAGTTATTGAGCATATGCTAATTACTCATATCTTGTAATGATTAATACAAATCTTATATGATCTATGATCTGCATGCAGAATGTATACAGATATGTTACGAGAACTTGTCCCTGACATAAATGACTCAGAAGTAGACAAACAAATTTCCACATCGTTTCCATCATGGTTTAAAGAACATATATGTTAACTTCTTTCAATCATTTATAATATCACTTGTTAAGTTAAACTAACAAACAATTTCATAATATAGGTTCTCGATTCAAGTAACATGATTGAAGACCATCTTTTGAGGAGTTTGGCATGGGGGCCACTTAGAAAAGTCAACAAATTTACAACATATTTTGTAAATGGTTATAAATTCAATACAAAGGTCTCAAAGTCATAGGATGGGTACGACAAATTATGGTGTATGTGTTAGAGGTGGTGGCTATGAGATGATGGAGAATGATTACTATGGGGTGCTAACTAATATTGTTGAATTAGAGTATACTGGACGGCCCACCAAAAAGTTGGTCTTATTCCAATATGACTGGTTTGATCCCACTTTCAATCAAGGGACAAAGATAGATAAAAATTATGGGATTGTTGAAGTTAGTGAGTCTAGGAGATATAAAAATTATGATCCTTTTATATTGGCATAACAAGCAGAGCAAGTGTACTATACAAAGTATCCTGAAGGCCAACAAGGGTGGTTATGTGTGATGAAAACTAAGGCACAGAGTATAATTCAAGTTTTAGAAACTAAGAAGCCTGAAGCTGATGATCCGTACCAAGAAACTGAAGTCCCTATAATGCCTATGATAGTTTCAAATGATGATCTTCAATAAAGTCTTGTTGATATAACTAGTCCAACAGAGGAAGTTGAAATAAAGTCTTTAAATTAAGTTGATTAAGAAGAAGAATATGAAGAGGTAGAACTTATAACAGAGGAAGAAGAAGAAGAAGAAGAAGAAGAAGAAGAAGAAACATTTTTTGATTAGCTTATTTATGTATCTTAGTTTGTATTATTATGCTTGTTTGTGAATTTCTTTAGCTTATTTAGATGTATGCATGTGAACCTTTTTAACTTTAGTTGCTTTAATACATGTGCTAGTTTTCTTAGTAACTTTAAACAAAATTAATTGTAATATTTCTTTACCACATGTATATAAGTGGCAGATAACCATAGAGGTAAAGGTAGAGGTAGAGGTAGAGGTAGAGGTCGGGGTACCTCTTAGGCATGTAGCTTACCTGTCCCACCTCCACATCCTCCCACATCTGACTTACCAGCCCTACCTCCACATCCTCCCATATTTAGCTAACCTACCCCACCTACATATCCTGCTATATCTAGCTTACCTGCCCTAGCTCCACTTCCTCTTACATCTACTTCATCTGCCCGATCTCCACATCCCCGCACGTCGAGTATTGCGCCTAGCTCTTATTCAGATCCCCATGCATCATCCTCTATTTTGCCGCAGGTTCCACGCCCGGGGACCATAGATCCAGATGGCCTTATGTGGATTAGGCCTGGACCAGGAATGACGTAAGTACTTGTGACTTGTGCATTTTAATTTCCTATATTTTAATTTGTTATACACACACATACATACTTTATGACTCTTTTTGTTATAGGTTTGAACCTGAAGTTGGTCCACCTTATGCAATCTCAACATTATGAAATCTAAGTTTGAAGGGGCTTGGAAATCTTATCGTGAGGTTGATGACAGAGTTAAAGAGATGTAGTTTATTGAGTTTGAGATAATGTATTTCTAATTGTAGTTATTGCTATGTTGATAGGACTGAAATTTTAAATTATTATGATAGAATAATTATTGCTTTTCAATAATGTAGAAAAAATATAAGTAGCTGTCTGAGGATCATAAACGTATCAAAAAATCCTTCGATCATAAAGGATCTGAATTGCTTAAGAATCAATTGTACAAGGTTTGTCACAATCAGGATAAAGGCAATTAGATTCCAACTCATGTACGGGAAGAGTTGGAGAGACAATGGCAGCAAGATCTAAAATGGTTGGAGAAGAAGAGTAAAAACCTATGAAGCACGGAAACGGACATGGACACGGGACACGACACGGACACGGACATAGGGACACACCAAATTCAAAAATTATAAACATTTCAAACACAACTCCTCAATGACAACACAAGTATCTTCATTTATAACTAGAAAAAAAATCAACAATAATTAAAAATTGAACCACCAGACTAGAGTGAAACTTACTTGAAACTTGAACCATTAGCACACAGTGAACACAATGTATTGAGGAAGAATAGAAGATTTTTCCTGAGGGTAGGTCGGGTGATATTGGGCTTGTGAGCTGTGATATTAGTACACTGCCACACAGTATTTTTTTTTTATAAATTTTAATGGGCTGTGTCCAATATGTGTCCGCGGTGTGTCTTGACAGTATCCGCGGTGTGTCCTGGTCGTGTCTGCGGTGTGTCCTGACCGTGTCTGAGCTAAAAATAATAATTTTTTTAATTGGACACACTCGGACAAGTGAGACACGTGTGTCATGTGTGCGTCATCGTGTGTCTGTGTCGGACATGTGTCCGACACGCTGCACGCCAGTAAAATGGTGTGTCCGTGCTTTCTAGGTAAGAACACTCAGAATAGAAAATCTGAGGAGGGATTGTCAAAACATACTGGAGATTCAATTCCTGCAATAGCTCATAAGAAAAAATTGGTGAGTAACTTTCATCAAATTTGTGATTCGAGCTAATTAGGTTTGTCTTTACATAATATTATTTTTCTTTACATATTTCCAGAAACAACAATTGAAGAGAGATCCACGGCATTGAGAGCTATTCACACGACTTCACACACGTAACGGGAAGTGGATATCCACCAAAGCAAAAAATATTGCTGTAAGTATAAATGTTGCAATTAAATTTTAATATATGGTTAAGTCAATTTGCAAGCATAAATATTTATTAACAATTGCATTTGTTAAGATGAGTACTAGAAATGTATCTGTAAGAGGGACTCACAACGACCACTGGGGGAGGAGACTATTGACATTTACTCTGACAACAACATCTACTTGGATGTTGTTGGAGGCATTAGCAGCAAGAAACATATCTTTGACTTGGGATCTGATGCTGCTTCTCATGCATCATCTATCTCTGCATCTGCTGAATGTTCTTCACAGTCGGAGATGGAAGCGATGAGGAGTCTGGTTGCAAGTCTCAGTATGCAAGTGGTGGAACAGGGAAACTGAATCAACACAATCCTACAGCGCTTGAACGCATCTAGCTACTAGTGGCTCACAAGCTACAAGCAGTGGTCACGAGGATGATCCACTTGGTGATGGGGATGAGGATGACATGGATGAGGATGACTATGATATTTTTCCTCTTAATGATTCATACATTGACTTCATGTTTGTTTTGATAAAGAACTTGTATAACTTAATTTATTTTTATCTTGGTCTTTTGAATTATATTTTTATTTTGATCTTTTGAAATGCTTTGTGGTATGATATAATAATGATATTTTTAAATTTTAAAAATTTGTTGCTGTATTTTAGATTGGATTGTTGTAATGTTGTGTTATATACAAGTTTAAATTGTATAATTGGACTGTTTAAAAATTTAAAAAAAATTAAAAAATTTTGGTTATCAGCGATATAAATATTTTCGTCGCTAAGAAGCATAGAATCATACTACCACTTTTAGCGACATAATATTTTCTGTCGCTAAAACATTAGTTAAAATAATAATTTTATAATAATTAAGCAACTTTGGTTACAAATTTAGCGACGAAATTGTATTAATTAGTGACAAAAAAATTCATTGCTATTTACAGACGGAATTATACTTCTGTCGCTAAGAACTTAGTCACCAAGGATTATGTGACGAAAATTTTTTCGTGACAGATTACGTGACTAAGCATTATAGCGACAAAATTTAATGAATCAGCGACAGAATGTTTCCGTTGCTAATTAAGAAATTTTTAATAGTGAGATAATCATTACAATGCCATAACATTACATTCACAAAGTATATTCCTAACTTTATCTAAAATCACATTCACAAAGCAAATAAGTATAGAGAAAACTTAAAAGTGAAACAACAACAACCAAGCTTTTTCCCACTAGGTGGGATCGGCTACATGGATTAAACCACGCCATTGTGCCCTATCATAAACCAAGTCTTCAGATATGTTATTCAGATCTAAATCTTTTTTAATCGTTTCACCTATAGTCTTTCTTGATCTTCCTCTACTTCTAGCTATTTGACTATTATCTACCTGATCTACTCTTCTTACAGGGGCTTCTAAGGGTCTTCTCCTTACATGTCCAAATCACCTAAGGCAAGATTTTCCCATCTTTTCCACAATAGGTGTTACCCCTACTTTCTCTCTAATGTATTCATTCCTAATCCTATCTTGTCTTGTATGATCACACATCCAACGCAATATCCTCATTTCGCAACACTGATCTTATGCACTTGTTGGCTTTTTACCGCCCAACATTCAGTACCATACAACATCGCGGGCCTTATAGTTGTGCGGTAAAATTTACCCTTAAGCTTGAGAGGCACTTTTCTATCACAAATAACTCCTGAAGCACTCATCCATTTTATCCATCCAACTTGAATCCTATGGTTTACATCTCTCTCTATCTCTCCATCATTTTGTATGATAGATCCAAGGTACCTAAATTGTGTAACTTGTGGTATTGTATGATCTCCAACTTTCACCACTAAGCTAGTATTAACACGCCTCTTACTGAACTTACATTCCATATACTCCGTCTTACTCCTACTTAGACGAAGGCCATGTTCTTCCAGAGTTCGTCTACATAGCTCTAACTTCCCATTTGTTTCCTCTCTCGACTCTCCAATTAAGACTATATCATCTGCAAAAAGTATGCATTGTGGCACCGGCTCTTGAATGTGCGCAGTAAGCACACTCAAGACCAAGGTAAAAAGA
Organism: Ormosia semicastrata; assembly: GCA_029884595.1. Lineage (NCBI taxonomy): Eukaryota > Viridiplantae > Streptophyta > Magnoliopsida > Fabales > Fabaceae > Ormosia > Ormosia semicastrata. The sequence goes on from JAQQTO010000059.1 coordinate 44,270,687, forward strand.
TATGGACTCAAAGCTGACCCTTGGTGCAATCCTATAGTTATAGGGAAATCTTCTGTGGCCCCACCCTGTGTTTTCACACTAGTTTTAGCCCCATCATACATATATTGGATTGTTCGAATGTAGGCGATACGAACTCCTTTATTCTCCAAAGCCTTCCACAGGACCTCTCTCGGTACCCTATCGTAGGCTTTTTCCAGATCAATAAAAACCATGTGTAGGTCTTTTTGCTTCCTCGGATACCTCTCCATTAATCTTCGTAGAAGATAGATTGCTTCCATGGTTGACCTCTCAGACATAAAACCAAATTGATTCTCTGAAATATGAGTCTCTTGTCTTAATCTCCGTTCAATTACTTTTTCCCATAACTTCATAGTATGACTCATGAGCTTAATTCATCTGTAATTTGCACAGTTTTGTATATCTCCTTTATTCTTATAAATAGGGATTAAAGTGCTTCTCCTCCATTCGTTTGGCATTTTCTTAGACTTCATTATCTCATTAAACAGTTTTGTGATCCAAATTATACCTTTCTCTCCTAGGCACTTCCATACCTCAATAGGTATATTATCCGGTCTGACCGCTTTTTCATTATCCATCCTCTTCAAAGTTTCTTTTACCTTAAACTCCCTGATTCTACGATAAAAGGTTTTATTTTTGTCCTCCTCTCTAGTGTTTAGAATATCCGAGTCCCCTAATGTCCGAACTTAAAAGTGAAAATTGTAACTAATTCGAAAAAAAAATAATTCGAGTGAAAGAGTGATAAAAGATAACTCACTTCAAAGCAAGCAAATGAAGATAGATCAATTTGTTGATATTGCACTCCCACTTGTAAATCTGAAACAACTAACCAAAAGAAAGGAAGATAGAATTACCCAATCAAAATACAAATTAAAATATCTAACCATAATTAAGCATGCAGACAAGACTCATAATTAAACCAAGCATGCCCTTGATTGACAAAATCTTAATTTTAAAATTCTCGTGCTTGAAAACCTTAGGTCTAAGATTTTCAGCAGTAAACAGAACAACACTTAGAAATCCATATCTAACCATAAACAAAAAAAAAAAAATAGAAACAAGGCTCTATTAATTAATACTTAACCGAATCAATCACCTACAGTCATTGAGTTAGATAAGAGTTCATCATGTTTTTCTTGATACATAACTTGTGGACTTCCATGCTAATTCATAACACAACCAAAATTTAGCCTGCATTCTCTAATCATAACTGCCCTTTTATACTCGCAGGCTGTCAATCCATACTCATTTTTTCACATCAGCAATTTCAAGCCAAACAGAAATGATCCTTAGAGTTACGATTATTTTACGCGTGAGATGGTAGCAACAACGAATTTATTATAGTAAATATCTCTGCTAAGGTTTTAATTTAGTTTCTAGAAACTAGGGTGGAGGAAAATAGAAATAAGTGTAAAGGTCTTTATAAAGGTTAATTGACAAGGGGTTAATTTCACCCTTATTTTTACTCATACAAAACTCACCATAAGTGAAAAAAGTTTATACTCATAATAAGAGAATTTCATCCCTTGATGAAGATTTCTTTGAGGGAATTAAAAAATGAATTTTTCTTCTCTTTTATAATCTGTAAATAATTTTTTGAATAAATTGATAAAAATAGTTTTTCTTTGTGCTAAAAAGTAAAAACAGTGTAACACGATCAATATTCCTCTAAAGTATTACCATTTTTTTTCTCATGGTTGATTTATTATGAGGCACATTGCCAATATTTAATCAGATGTAGATGCAGCTCTACGTACAGAACTCCCACAATTTACGCCTTGGTTTTATATGAAGGCCTAACTACGTACAAAATAGTTTTATTTTGATGCACATAGTTTGTAAATGTTCCGTTGCCATTATGTCAATGAAATTTCTCATATTTTAGCTCATGAAAACAAAGAGATAATTTGAAGGCTTTTTGAGCATTAAACAAATTATTTTATATCAATTTGTGCAATATATTAAATGAAAATGAAAAATGTAATCAAGTTAAGGCCGGTTGCTGTATCTCCGTGTCGTCCTCACCATAATAGGAACAGGACAAAGTCACATGCAACTCAAAAAATGCCCTCTATATAAGTGATTCTATAGAGAACTATTGAAGATTCCAAAAAAAAAAAAATGAAACTATTGAAGACAAATAAATTCATTTATTCTGCGGTTTCTCTGTGCTTGTACAAGAGAATCAGAGTAGAGAAAGGTACTCATGATCCAACCGTTACAATTCACAAAGTTGCAGAATAGTTTGGCTCCAAATTAATTTTCTAGACATTCCAATACGGAGATATAACACAAATTAACAAGTAAGAGGAAGACACAAAGACGTGCAGTACTAAAATGGCAGTTCCTGGAAGAACTTATACAAAACTTTTCTGTAATTGTAGTGCATGGAAGACGTATATATGATTGTTTGCTGATTAGCTAGTTTCTGGAATCCAAGGCCAAAATGGTGCTGAGATTCATTGGGTACATATACTTTGTGGTGCCTGACAAGATCTGCTGAACAATCAACTTGTTGGCCTTTTCCGATGGATGGAACGGATCCCAAAATGCGTAGGCGTCACGGTTTGGGCATACGTTGGATGCTAACGTGCACAGTCCGATACCATTATAGGGTCCTTGACCGCAGCATGCTACTTTTGATGTAACAAATCCTGCATGCACAAATTGATTATATCATTAATGCCTCATTTAATTGTACATTTGTTTTAAATACAATGGTTTAATTTGAATCTACCGTAATAAGTGACCTGTAGCTATGTCATCTAGGTTTTTAATTGACCAAAAGCAGGCATATAATACCAAAAAATAAAAAAAAAAACAAAAAATTCTTTCTTTTACTGCTTGATAGGCGAGTTTTGCTTGAATTGTGTCATTTTAATTTTTCTATATTTCGCCAAAAATAGTAGGACTATATATCAGCTATGTAAGAGGCGAAATAGCTTTAGCAATGAAGTATCAACGAACTAAGAAACCGATGCCATTTGTTATGAAGGCCTTTAAAGCAAGTAAGCAACAAGCTATTGCCTAGTGGAGTGGTTGCTCATCAATTAATTGGTATTGGAACTAAAAAGTAGACTCTTCAAACTTCAAACACATCGATTAGGATATAAAAAACTGTTGTAGAAATAATTACGATGGTGTAGTATATATTCTACTGGACATGGATATGGATTTGACTCAAATTAGGACCAATTTTCTTATGATAGATGTCGCCTCTCTATATATAATTACGATGGCTTTAAATTGGTTGAGCTAATTAATAAATTAATTAACCTTATTTGATTCTTTAAGTGATATACCAATAATACTTTGGAAGAATATGATTTGAATTTTTTTACTAAAAGTAGTTATAATTTGGGATTGGAAATAATCATTATACAACTTGTCTATAATATCTTGAAAGAATGGTTAATAAATTAATCATATATATACGGACTTAATCAACCACTTAGTTGATTAATTGCTCATAAATTATAAAAGTAAAAAATGTGTAAGAAAAAACTTAGATTATAAAATTTTTTATGTGAATTAATCCACAGAGGGCGAGTTAGGTTTATTTCAATAAATGAAATAAAAAGCATATTTTCTTCTTTACTATAGTATCAGTCTCTAGCAATGGAAAGGTCAATTTGATTATGCTGACTGTATAGCTTACTTGTGTCTCGTCCCTAAAGATGAGATAAAGAAAGGAATGAATAGGGTGCGTCTTCTTCCCCCATGAGCTAGCCATGGCCCTAGGTTTCATAAACTGCCACAATTTTGCCCCTTTTAAGTGGCCACAGGTAGTTGATTGATCTTTTATTGTTGTATACCTACTCTCCTGAGCTGCTCACTAATGCAAAACTTGTGTAGTATATTATAAAAGACATAATAATATTGAATATGGTCAAGAGGCATGTGGTAGGGAAATTAGTATAATTAATTACCATATGCTTGAGGGTCACTGATGAAATCACAGTGCATCTGTTGTGTGTTGGCAGCGATGAAGACATCTGAACCAACTTCCCTGTTAAGTTGTCCGATCAACTGAACAAGTTGTGGGTTGAACAAGGACGCGGCAAGCTGTAGCTCAGCTGAGCATTCGCCATTTCTGCTTCGCTGGGCTAATTCAGCTGGAACACAACCCATTGGACCAGTTCCTGTCACCAGCACTCTACGTGCTCCAAGATCATATAGCCTCTGAAATGACATTTCAAATTCAAATGTAATTAAGGCATACACATAAATCAGAGAGAAAGGGCAAGTTAGCCAGCAAATTATTCTGTTGATTTATGACAGCCATTAATTACCACTTAGTGTGTGCATGTTATATAATTTGTCCACCAAAGTGATAGACCATGTGAGGAAAAGGACATTGACAAGAAAATTAGTATAAGGATAACATTAACAAGGGACGAATTACCCGTAGAATTTTCTTGTACTCAGAGATCAAATACTTGACATAATCTGGTAAACCGAACTGGCGGGATCTTGCAGAGTCAGGCACCAAGTAGTAATTATTCACAAAATCGTTACCTCCACAGGTGATAAGGACTAGTGCTCCATTTACTAATTGCGTTGTTTGCTCAGCTCCAATAAGAGCACTCACCCTTTGTTGGTATTCTTGGAAGTAATCTAGCTGTCTGAAGATTGTGATGACGTTTACCTACAATTGCAACAACATATATATACATATCCATCAATATGTGTTCAACCACATGGTACCAAGTGCTATATATATATATATATATATAGGCTATATTATATAATAAAACTATAACTTATAATATACGTCATAATTTCACCTACAAATTGGATTCCAGTGTCATTGAGGATTCCAATGCCAGCAGAAGCAAAGGTGGCACCGACAAGCAATCTTTGCCCGTTGAGCTCGGGACTTAAATATGGCAATGTGGGTTCTGACCCTAGTTCTTGACCTGCAAAATCACATCAACATAATAACGATGAGTTAATTAATTTACAATATAGAACCAGAACTCATATTAAGCTGTTAGGTGAATGCTCATATGTATAACATGTATAAGTCACAATAAATAAACAACTCAAAACGAGAAGCCAATAGAGAGAAGTTAACCCAACTGATAAAGTCAGGAATGTTGAAGCCATTAGAGAAACGGCCAGTGGGTCTGCCAGTTGGAAAATCAATGCCATAAGGTGGAGAGTCTGCTCGAGCGGTGGTTAGCAAGAAGTTGTTGTTGCCATTATCCGCGAGTGAATCCCCGAACACAAAGAAAGCACGAGCTGCCTCTGCCCCGCTAAAATTGCTTGCTATTGCCGTCACTAGTCCCAAAACAACGTAAGACGTGAAAACCAGAGAGCTAGCCATGGTTTGGAATTGGATGAAGATAAAGGGTTGTGATTGGTGGCTACAATGCAGAGTAGAGAGTACAGAGCTGCCCTGAAATCTGCAAATATCAAATTGATGTGTCAGTGGAAGTATCGGAATAAGTCTTATGTAGTCCGGACTCGGTGGTTATGTCATTTTAGAAATACATGCCCCACAAATTAGCATAGATAGTTGCATTTGCATATATGGTATATGAATGACATTGTCGTATATATATACTTGTATTGGAAATAAAGGTTGCGACTTGTGAGGTCATACCAGACCATGCGCACTGATTCAGGGCATGATCTAATAAATTCATGCAAACACATCCTTGATATAATGTGGGTATATTTGACTCTCTTTTAAGAGAAATATTTAAGTAAAAAGTTGTGAGGGCTAAATTAATTAGTACTTAATACTTTTATAAATCTTTGTGTTACACAATTATTTTATATTAAAAGTGATAATATATCACTTGTTAATGGATTTAATCCACACAATTTATATAAACAAAGTTGTAGACAAAATGTACAAGTATTTCTCCTCTTTTAGCTCAAGCTACATTTCAACCTTTACAATATTACCAATCAATAGGAAGCATTGGCAGTTTCGTTCTGTTAGAAAATTTCCCAATGATCTAATTAAAGGAAAAACATTGGATATTTGTAGCATGTTTCGTCCTTCGCTTTGTCTCTAGGCTAAAACAAGTTTATAGCTATTTTTCGGAGAAATACTATTTCCACGCCTACATTTCACATTATTTTTTTACACTTCTTTATATTTGCATCTATACTATTATATGTTGATCACTTTTAAAATGTGTTAATAATTTAATGTTCAACGTGTGAATGCAAAATAGTTATCAATATGTAGAGTAAGAAAGATACTATCAAGCCATGTATAAATTAATTACGAGCTAACGTTAATGGTCTTATAGCTTAGTGGGTTCAATTTCTCTAAGAAGTACTTGATGTTAGGTTCAATTTTAAATGTATCTCAATACTTAAACTAACTCCCATTTCTCTATTTCTTTACCATATACCCTCTGTATATAACTTTTAAGAAAAAAGTCCTCCTTACTATAGGACATTTGTAAAAGAAAAAGTTAAAGTAAAATTACACATATATTAAAATTTGATGACTTGTGACCATTAAAAAAAAACTGTAAAAAAAAAAAAATCGATGTCTGCTATAATAAGAAAGTGTTAAATCATTAAAGTAATTAAGTTTTGTACACATACTAATGTTTTGTACATATACTAATGTTTAGACAATTTTAATGTTTTGTACATATACTTAGCAGAAATTATTAGAAAAATATAATGAAAATAAAAATTGTAATTAAGGTTTAAAAAAACCTAGGGATAAAGAGATAATTAAATATCTAATTTTCATTCCATCATTGTATTTTAGGTAAATTACACTCTATTATTTCATAGATTTCTTGATATGACATTAGACTCAAATTTCACTTAAAATGTACACTTTCCCATAAAATCTACACTTTATCCCATTTGCCAAAAGAAAAAACTTAACTCAGCTTTCTTATATTTTTCCTATCTAGTTTTTAAATCAAAGAATGACATGAATTTTTTTCCAATTTAATAATACACACTTAACTCAGCAATAATTTTTTTACTTATATGTCATTGTTTGATTTGAGAACTTAATAGAAAAAATATAAGGAATTTAAGTTAATTTTTATCATTTGCCAAACTAATTAACCATATACTAACCCTATTAGCAATTTTAGATTTTAAAAAATTGGCACAAACACCAGATTTATTTAATGCAAAACTAACCGTACAGGTAACCCAAGTTAGTGATTGATTTAGTTGTATGACTACTCTCTTCTTTCTAAAGTAATTAAGTTTGTTATTAACTGGTGTAAATTGTTTTATTTTATATGGGCTTTGGCAAATTTCTAAGAGTCATACGAAAATACGAACATAAATTTGCTTTAATGGTTTTTTGGGTTGGGGAGTTGAAAGGAAGAAGACAAAAACTTAAGCTGCAAAATATTGAAGATTGAAAATGAATCTATACTTCACCTGAAAAAGAAAATTGATGATTTCCAATAATGTTTAAAATAGAGATCCTACAATTACGTCATATCGATTGTTGATTCTTTGGTCCTTAAAAATAAAGACAAACTAGTAATTTTAACGAAAATTTATAATAAAATTATATATTACTTGTCAATAAGTATCTTAAATTTGAGTTGAAATCATGCAATTTTTTTAATAAAAAGTTGACTAAGTGAGTCAACGCCATTGATACATATAATGTTGAATTTGACAAACGTATTACATAAACGAAAATGTTAGTTACACAAACAGAATCTCACAAAAGATGAAATGTGTGATTAGAACTTTTTTTCCGTTGTAAAATATTTGTGTGAAAAATATATGTGCAACTAACAACACTCTTACCTCTTTCATTAATACCCATACATTACATTCTTTCCGTATGAAATTACTATTTCGTATTACGATTTAAATAGCAAAAAAGTAGAAAAGTTTTACCTTATAACCTATACATGAACAATGAGAGCTCTACCTTGCTGGCTCCACCTCCTTTGAGATAGGAAAAATATTTGAATAGACTTTGTCTATATAGTTAGCTGTATAAACTAGACTAATTAACATTCAAATAATTACATAAATTCTTGTGTCACATAATTATTTTATAAAAAAGTAACAATGTATCAATTATTGATTGATTTAATTTATATAACTTGTATAGATAAGATCTAAACAAGTATTTCTCATGAGATGAAAAACGCTTTCAATGCCTTATAATTAATAAACTAGGAAGAAGGAAGACTGGACTCATTAGAGATTGGAAAATATTTTTTTACACACAAAATAAGACATATGGGACATTGTATCCACATGTGAGTATGATTCCCTGCTCTCGTATATGTGTGTGTGGCTTCGGAATCTACAACATATTTACATGTGAGTGGTGTGTTGTACAAGTGTCATATTAATTTCATGTGTTCAAATGATGGAACTCTTAGAAATTCATTAAAAAGATCAGGCAGTAGGGTGCTCATAGTCTAGGTTTGGTTGGGTTTTACTTGGTTTGATTCTAATATGATACTTTATTTAAGCTAATTTTTTTAGATATGAACCTGATCTGATCATGGTCCGTGTAATGATTGGGTCAGGATCGAGTTGACCTGATATTTAGAAAAAATATACAAATTTAGATATTATACATAATTAAGTCATAATTTTTTTAAAATATGATACAAAAATTAAGAGATGTTTTATAATATTTATTTTGAAATAAATTATATTAATAAAAAATATTATCATTTCATAGACAAGATATTAATTTAAGTCAAAAAATCTTGTGATTTATTAATACTTTACAAAAACAAAATTACAAGTTTTAAAATATTATACAACATCGGACCAGATTGGACAACTCAAAGTATGGCATGAATCTAACCTAATATTATATCTGGGTCTAATTTTTAAGAACCCAGACCCAAACCCAATTAGCTTTTAGCCGATGTTAGGTTATGAGCACCTCTATTAGGCAAGTTGGAGTTTTTTTTTTACGAAAAAAATATTATATATTTTTTCTTATGATATTCCACACAATTTAAGCATAAAACTAATATGGTTAGACTATTAAGTAGCATATTTAGAACTTGAACCTTCGTTCTCTCCTGAAAACGCAGTTCAATTTTCAATGCCCCCAACCTCATGTGGGTATGTTTAGGAATTTTATAAAGGAATATGGAAGGGAGTAACTCATAATGAAATAAAATAGAATAACAAAGAATAAAATGGAATAAGATGTATGATTTTACTATTTGGATATTTAATAAGTTTAATGAGAGAAGAATGAGAAATTCATCATGACATTTCCTCCTTAATCCCCAATTTGAGGAGATAAAAATGCGAGGCTTTAAATGATTCTATTAAATAACTCTCAAACACATATATTTTAAATTTAGTCATTTTATTCCCTGTTACTCCTTCCATTTTTATCCTTCTAAACACAGCCTTAATGTGTACTTTTGATAATTCATGATTACTTGTTTTGCTTTTAGGTATAATTAATGACAAATAATTGAAACTTATCCAGTACCTTCACCAGGAGGAGTATCATTTAGGGAAGGAAAATAAGTTCCACAACATTGCATATATATTTTTCTAATATATAGTGTCCTTACACCTGAATTAATCCTCGTTTGAACGTAAGCATTTATCTTGGTCACAAAATATTTTCAGTGGAATTCGAATAAGGGGAAGAAATCCAAAATAACACATCAAAACTTTTCTGGGAATTAAGTTCATCAATTATATTTGAAATGATAGATGTATTTAAAGACACATATATAGGCGCACACAAAGGAAGACCAGATGTTCACTCATAATGAGTCCGTGAGCATCTCAACTCTTTTTGCAAACAAAAATATTACCAAAAATAAAAAGGGAAGACTAGATTCTCATGGAGTCCTTAAAAGATGAATGATAAGGATCGACCGAAATTCTTTATATGGGACCACTGTATATGGTAATATATGATCACAGTGAAGCAACGATATGAACTTTGTACCAAAAAAAATTAATTAAGAAAATGAGCTATATAGACTTTATAATACCAACAACTCTACACCTAATATCCTTGACAAAACATAGTTTGGTCGAAGAAACGGTCCAACTAACATTTCTGCACCCACGAAGTGTTAATTTGATCTATAATTGTTCATGAAATTATTCTTCAACCAACTTTTCAGGCTATTCAATTACAAAAAAAAAAAAAAAAATTGAAGTCCTAAATATGAACTGAAACTTAAGTCCCTCACTTCGTCGAACCTGTAATGTGCTACTTAATTACCTAGCTAGCTAGTTACCCTCCTCAGTCCAGTAAGAAACTGCATGCTTGATAGTTGGTACAATTCACGCGGCAATTGCCTGCTATAGCAAGACCAACCTGATCTACACTCGTACAGAATGATTATATATGAATTAGTACTCTTTACAATAACAATTGAGGTTATTCCCTATTGATTTCTGGTTTGCTAGTATTTTGCTTTGCTTTCATTGTAAAGCTGAACATGGATCGATGCCAACTTTGCAAATCAGTGTGTAGTTTACTGCATATATATGCATTCGCATTCAGTATTAGATTGGGGAAGAAATAAAAGAGAAACGATGTAGTATATACGTACGTCAGAAAATGCATAGGATGAGTGAAGAGAGATCATGGAGATGTGCAACACAATTGGGGGCCGAGTTAATGTCACAATAAGAGACAGGGGAGTCGTGGCTTGGCCCCGACGTATTTATTGAGAGCAGTGTTCTTAATTAGGTTGCCACCACCTAAGTTTGTTAGCTCTTAAATGCAATTGGAGTTCTGACGCACATTGTGTTTACATGGCCTCACTTCTTCGTACTCACTGAGTGAGCCTTCTTGCCTTACGTACACACTGTTCACTGTTGGATAATATCATCCTATATACATATACTTCGTCTTTCACAGAAATTTCCCTCCCCGTGACTTGCCTGTTCAGCCTATCCAGTGCTATGAATCTATGACTGGGCATTCATCTTCACCACGTGCATTATCCACCATTATCTTGTATATAGAAAATATTAAATATTGAAAAATAAAGCATATAATATACTGAAAACTCAATAAATAATTTAATATTTTTCATTGAGTAATTAAAAACATATAATAGATGTTAAGAATTCAAGTGTGAGTGTAAAGATGTATTACATCAAGAAGGAATGGAAAAAGTGAGAATATTATATAAGTGGAAAAACGCATAAATCTAATACCATAAGATTTTAGATTAAGATGTGACCTTAATGTTACTATTGTAATTTTTTACTTAACCTATGGAAGAATAGCTAAGCTCATGGAAAATCTCCTTAGTATTTTGGGCTCTCCTAAGAGCTGATGGTTCTGCTATGATTAATTGGTTCACTAAAGCCTAGATGAGGTGGTAAGGCGTGGCTCCAGTCAAAAAACATGGCTAGCTCAACCCATGTCATGGAGAATTTGGTATATTGATGACTCACACTTAAGGGAAATATTGTTAAGAATTCAAGTATGGGTGTAAAAATGTCTCGCATCGAGAATAAATGAAAAAAGTGATAATCATATAAGTGGAAAGACTACTCATGAACCTTTAAATTTTTTATTTAATATGTGGTGTTAAACACATTATTATAATTTCTTGCTTAACTCATGAAAGAATAGTTAAGCCCATAAAAAAAGATCTCCTATAGCAAGAGTGATGAATTTGCTAATGAGTAAATAAGTAGTTGATTCAATTTGACTATTAATTAATTCATTTTATATACCATACCCCTAAGGTACCATAATGTTCATCTTAAAATTTTGTGAGACCTATGAGGAAAAAAAATTGTATAAATTACTTTACTATATATGATGAGGAATTTTAGAGTTTGTATGAATAACACATTTGCCATGTGCTCTTTTGACTAGTTTTTTGAGCTCATGTGTCATGTGATTTTTGTGTCTTTGAGAGAATAAAAATTTATAATTTCAATGTTAGGAAATTGTGCAGTCAAGTATGAATATACAAAAAAAGATAATGTAATTAATGCTTACGAGAATGAGGATTGCACCACTACTAGTTGTTACCAAGTGGCTTCCAAAGACTAAGAGGGGGTGAATTGAGTATAAAACTTTTTCGCAAAACCTCTTTTTCAATTAACACGAATATCAAGAGCTTAATAAATAAATGCACAGAGGGGATGGGAAGAAGAAAAGAAACAATAAAGAACAGCGGAAAAATAAATGTGCAGTAAATTAAATTGCATAAAAAAAAGGGAGATTAGGGAAAAGAGAAGCAGACACAATATTTATCCTGGTTCGACCACTAACCCACTTGTGGTCTACGTTCAGTCCTCGAAAGCCGAGATTTTTCACTAAGTACACAAACTTCAATAGGTGCTTGCTACCGTTACAAAATAGAGCACTTTTCACACACAGGGACACTCTACCCTTGTGCTAAAGTCTCAGCCTACAAGGATACCTCACCCTTATACAAACCTTGAGGGATATCTCACCCTCGATACAGAATATCAGAAAATAGAGATGAAGAGAAACTCTCACTCAGAGTAAGTAATACAAATTGAAGTGCTAATGGAGCTCTCACAGAAATATCTCAAAGTTTTTAAACAAGAAGAGCGTAGAAAACAGTTTTCACAAATCAGAGTAATCAGAAAATAGTTCAGAATTATTGGCACTGAAAAACATGACCCAGGCTTGCTATTTATAGGGAAAACCAGATGAAATTAGCCGTTGGGTATAATTAATAGCAATTAACACAGATTGAAAATCTTGTCTGTTTCCATTTACGTAAACAAAAGCTTCGTGTTTATTCGAATAGAGCACAGACTTATTCGAATAACACTGTTTCTGAAAACTCATCTGAAATGGGTTATTCGAATAACTAACCTGTTATTCGAATAACTCTGTTAAAACTAGAGTTGTGAAAACGAACGGTTATTCGAATAAAGGCTTATCTATTTGAATAACGTATTTAAAAGAAGTTCAGATAGAATGGTTTTATTCGAATAACGTATGAGTTATTCGAACAACTCACTTAAAAGCATAATTCTGAAAGACTTCATTTATTCGAATAAGGGAAGGATTATTCGAATAGCCACTTACAAAACAGTGTTCTAAAAAAACTTAGTTATTCGAATAACAGGGTAGTTATTCGAATAACACCTTTTAGAAAACAAACCACGTGAGGATGTTTATTCGAATAGGCAAAGCTCTATTCGAATAACTCAGTTCAAAAAGGGTTTTAAAAAGATGTTTTCAAAGACACTAAGTTTAGAACCGAGTTTTCTCTTTTTTGTCAAAAAACAAAGAGATATTAATGTGGGCTCCGTACAATAGATCCTAAGTCCTAATGCTAACCAAATATAAATTTGGACTTAGTCTATTTATCATCTTCATTTATTCTTCCCGTTTGTTATCATCAAAATAAGTCTTCAAAAGTATGCATCCAAACACATTCTCCCCCTTTTTGATGATGACAAACTATCAAAGAGACTAGCAATGAGAAAAGGCGTTAGTGCATATAATTGGAATTCACAAAAGGTATAAAAGCTTACTCCCCCTCTTTAATTATAAGAGGTAATGTGTATCAGATATGTGCGCAGCTCCCCCTTTCAATTTGAATCCAATCCCATTTTTATTTTACCTGTCTTTTCTTAATTAAAGTCAAATGATGAAATATTTCTCCCCTTTTTGTCATGAGCAAAAAGGTGGGGTAAGTCTCATATATCAAAGTAAGAATGCAAAAAACTCATATCAAGAGATCAACAGGAAATATTATTTATTCATTAATAATAAAAGATAGTCAAGTACAAAAGCCAGAAAATAAAATAACATAAAGCCAAAAACAAACAGCCTAAGAACTAAAGATCCTAAAAGTAAGCATCCGGAGGTGGTGGTGAAAAAGCTGGTGCAGGAGCAGGTGAAGCAGATCGAAGAGCCGCAACCTCACGTTCAACGCCTTCTATTCTATCAAATAGAATAGAGAAGGTATGTTCCATGTACGCTCGGTTATCTTGCAAGGTGGCCAAGATCTGTTCCAGAGTGACAGAAGCAGGAGCAGCAGTAGGTACATCAGCAGGAGCAGTAGGGGCATCAGCAGGGTCGAGCTCGTCGTCAGCAACCTCATCTGGGTACACCCAGCCTTCATCAGTTTGGATCATCTTTATCTTCCGTAAAGTGTGAGCTCCAAAGACGTTGTGGTGCGTTAGAGCAATGGCTCGCTCAGTCTCCAAGACATGAGGATACTTGCTCAACAAGGTAGTAACAAGAATGCCATAAGACAAGTCAGATTTCTCCTTGCCCTTGGCCCTTATCATGTGCCTCATGATGAACACAGGCCAATTGACATGATGGCCATTCTTCAGGAACCACAGCATGAAAACATCTTCCTCGCTGAGATAGGCGTAGTTACCACCACGAGAAGCCAGGATGTGAGCATAGGCGTAATGCAGAAGCCTATCTTGGCTCTTCAGCATTCCACCCTTGAGACCCTTATCGTGCGAGGGCTAAACCAAAGCTTTGACAGGTCTTCAACCGCCACGAAGTTTGTTGAAGTCTTCGAGAAACGGGTTGTCACCATCTTCAACAAGGGCGCGAGAACTGCGGCCGAACAAAGTCGACAGTCCGGCGGTGTGATCACGATGTTCGATCACATACCTCGGAAAGAAGATTCGGCCATCGAAAGCCGATTGTAGAAGAACATCTTCACCAAAAAATTTGGATAGATGGTGGCTCGGTGAAGCAGAGCTGAAGAACTCCCCTGGTTTTGCAGCAGAGTCAGGAAGTCGAAGCCGCGATCGCTGTTGGAAGAAAGAGAGATCCAGGTACTTGGGTTGAACCAAGTTTCGCTCCCAGAAGTGCGAGATGAAGCGTGCACGATGCTCTTCGTTGGAGGAGAGCCTTCTCAGATCAAGAGGGTTGGTGCCTAGAGCATTCTTCGTGCGAGGACGTTTGCTGGAGGAGGAGGCCATGGAAGAAGGTGAGAGAGAATGAAAAGACGCAGAGGGTGAAAGGTTTGAGAGGAAGGAGTGAAGAGTAGAGAAGATGGAGGGTGAAAGCGTTTTGGGCGCGCAGGGGGTTATTTAAAGAACCCCGTGTTTATTCGAATAAACTGAGGTTTATTCGAATAAACTTTGCGCAGAAAAATTTGAACAAACAGCAGTTAGAAACCGCGAAAAGTGTGTGGCGCTAGGGTTTATTCGAATAGGAAGGGTTCTATTCGAATAAAACAACCGGGAAAGCCAAGCGTTTTGGCTAGTCGACATGGTTTATTCGAATAACTATGTGAGTTATTCGAATAGATCGAGCCAAACATCCATACCGATAGAAACAGTTCAAGTTATTCGAATAACCGAGGTCTATTTGAATAGGCAGAGACCAAGACCAGAACGATAAAAGAAGGATCGCTGGTTATTCGAATAAAGAGGGACTTATTCGAATAAGCAAAGGGCAGAAAGAAACACTGATAAACGAAGGCTTCTGGTTATTCGAATAGGGAAGGTGTTATTCGAATAAGCAGAGATGAAAAACATACAAGGTTAAGCAAAGGAATCAGTTTATTCGAATGAACTGAGTTCTATTCGAATAAGGCTGATGTTTAACACATATTTTAACTAGCAGTGAAGGAGTTTATTCGAATAAATCCTTGCTCATTCGAATAAAACTAACACAGAATCATATACTTTTATGAAATTGAAGGCATATAACCATGATAATATTCAGCAAAAAAAAAATCAATTTAAATATTTGATTGATCAATTATGCCCAGTTCTCCTCAAATATAAAAGAATGCTTCTTTTGCTAAGGGTTTAGTAAAGATATCTGCAAGTTGCTTAGATGTTTCAACAAACTCAAGAATGCAGTCCCCCTTTTGTACATGATCTCTAATAAAGTGATGTCTTATCTCTATATGCTTTGTTCTAGAATGCAGTATGGGATTCTTAGAGATATTTATTGCACTAGTGTTATCACATCTTATCGGGATGTGATCAAGCTGAAGACCATAGTCTAAGAGCTGTTGCTTCATCCAAAGGATTTGAGTAAAGACAACTCCACCGCAACATATTCAAACCTCGGCGGTAACAAAGCCACACTATTTTGTTTCTTACTATGCCAAGAAACTAAAGAACTACCAAGCAAGTGGCATGTCCCACTAGTACTTTTTCTGACCAATTTGCACCCAGCAAAATCAGAGTCAGAATAGCCTATTAGGCTATAAGAGGCACCTTTAGGGTACCACAAGCCCATTTGTGAAGTGCCTACTAGGTATTTCATTATCCGTTTAACAGTACTTAAGTGAGATTCCTTAGAGTTTGCCTAATATCTAGCACACATGCATACACTAAACATAATATCTGGCCTACTAGCAGTAAGATAAAGGAGAGATCCAATCATACCTCTATATTTTGTTATTTCTACTGATTTACCTCTTTCATCTTTATCCAAGTAGCAAGACGTGCCCATTGGAGTTGCCATGTGTTTAGCGTTTTCCATTTCGAATCTCTTGAGCAATTCCTTGCAGTATTTTGTTTAACTTATGAAAGTCCCTTCGTTCGTTTGTTTGATTTGAAGTCCGAGGAAGAAATTCAATTCTCCCATCATTGACATTTCAAATTCATTCTGCATTGACTTAGCAAATTCTTTGCAAAGGGATTCATTAGTAGCACCGAAGATAATATCATCCACATATACTTGCACAAGAAGAATGTCATGCTTTTTATTTTTAATAAAAAGAGTAGTATCGACTTTTCCTCTCGAAAAACCATTTTCCAAAAGAAACTTACTCAACCTTTCATACCAAGCTCTAGGAGCTTGCTTTAAACCATATAAAGCCTTTTTAAGTTTAAATGGTTGGGCAATTCATGATTTTCAAAACCTGGAGGTTGTTCAACGTATACCTCCTCTTGAATAAAACCATTTAGAAAAGCACTCTTGACATCCATTTGATATAATTTGAAATCCATGATGCAAGCATAAGCAAGTAACATTCTTATAGCTTCTAATCTAGCTACAGGTGCATAGGTTTCTTCATAATCTATTCCTTCTTCTTGATTATATCCTTTAGCAACCAATCTAGCTTTGTTTCTAGTTATTAAACCATTTTCATCAAGTTTGTTTCTAAAAACCCATTTAGTTCCAATTATGGGGTGATTATTAGGTCTAGCAACTAATTCCCAAACTTGATTTCTTTCAAATTGATTTAATTCCTCATGAATAGTTAA
Source organism: Ormosia semicastrata (assembly GCA_029884595.1). Taxonomy (NCBI): domain Eukaryota; kingdom Viridiplantae; phylum Streptophyta; class Magnoliopsida; order Fabales; family Fabaceae; genus Ormosia; species Ormosia semicastrata. Next base: position 44,287,829 of record JAQQTO010000059.1, read on the forward strand.
GATCCAATGTTCATCATCAAAAGCTTCAATTAAATCCTTTGGTTCAATTTGAGAAACAAAAACTAAGTGATTACAAGCATTTCTAAGGGAGTTACGAGTACTTACACCTTTAGATACATCACCGATAATTTGATCAAGGGAGTGATATTTTTGAAGTTCGCCATTCTTTGGGAAGTTCCAAAGCTTGCGAATCTTCTTGTCTTTGTTCATCTTCTTTCTCCTTGATTTCCTTTTCTTTACTGTTCAAATGTGTTTGCGCCAAGATTTCTGCTACATCATCAACAACAATATCCTTTCTCGATCCACTTGGGTCAGTTTCATCAAATGCAATATGTATAGATTCTTCAATAGTCATAGTTCTCTTATTATATATACGAAAAGCTTTACTATGATTTGAATAGCCAAGAAATATACATTCATCAGACTTAGCATCAAACTTGCCTAAATTATCTTTTCCATTGTTTAAAACAAAACATTTGTAACCAAAAACATGAAAGTGTGAGACATTTGGCTTTCTTCCCTTATACAACTCATATGGCGTTTTCTTTAAAATAGGCCTTATGAGGGCCCGGTTCATTACATAACAAGCTGTACTTACAGCATCCGCCCAAAAGTATTTAGGAAGAGTAGCCTCATTAATCATAGTTCTCGTCATTTCTTCTAAAGAACGGTTTTTCCTTTCTACAACTCCGTTTTGTTGCTAAGTTCTAGGGGCAGAGAAATTATGATTGATGCCATGTTCATCACAGTAATTTTCAAAAACATTGTTTTCAAATTCGTCACCGTGATCACTTCTTATAGAAGAGATTTGAAAACCTTTTTCATTTTGAATAACTTTGGCAAGTCTTTTGAAAGCTAGAAATGCATCATTTTTATTTGCAAGAAATAAAGTCCATGTAAACCTAGAAAAATCATCCACAATCACTAAAGCATAGTAATTCCCACCAAAGCTCATAGTTCTAGAAGGTCCAAACAGATCCATGTGCAAAAGTTGTAAAGGTCTAGTAGTTGAAACTATATTTTTTGCTTTAAAAGAGACCTTTATTTGTTTACCCTTTTGACATGCATCACATAATTTATCTTTTATAAAATTAAGCTTGGGTAGTCTAATTACTAGCTCTTTAGAGACCAACTTCTTTAAGTGATCCAAGTAAATGTGTGCAATTCTCCTATACCATAGCCATGAATCATCATTCTTACTTAAAAGGCATTTCGCATCATTTGAAGATATATCATCAAGACTAATCATATAGATGTTGTTTACTCTATAACCAATGAATTTAACATGCTTGTCATTTTTATCTTCAATTATGCAACAGTTTGAATCAAATATAACTTTATTTCTTTTATCACATAATTGGCTAATACTAAGCAAGTTATGTTTCAAACCTTCAACAAGCAGCACATTTTCAATAGAGGAGTTAGGGTTCTTACTGACTTTGTCGATTCCAAGAATTTTACCCTTGTTGTTATCACCATACGTGACGTGTCCATGATTCTTGGGAATAAGCATGGTGAATTTTGAATCGTCCCCGGTCATGTGCTTGGAGCAGCCGCTATCAAGATACCAATTTGAACTCTTGGCTTTCAAACACACCTCGTTTTCGCTTTCTTCTTCATCTCCTTTTGCCATGAGACATAGTTGAGCCTCTTCGCTATCTGAGCTGTCAGTTGAGTCTATGTCGTTTTCATCCCACGCTATGTAGGCTTTTCTTCCTTTTCTTTCTTTGAAGGGTTTCTTTTCAAACTTCTCATTCTTCTTTTGATAAACAGGACACTCCATTTTCATGTGACTAGGTTTACCACATTCATAGCAAGTTGGGGTCGATGAAGTTCCTTCGCCTTTGAAGTGAGTCTTTTTCGGAGGGAAGGGAGGTCTTCTTTGTGTTCTCTTTTTCCTGAGAAATTTACCAAACCTTTTAACTAATAAACTCAGATTTTCTTCACTTACCTCTATGTTCTCTGAACTTTCTTCATTTTCTTCATCATCATTGTCGAATGTTGATGAAATGGCTTTGAGCGCTATCTCCTTTTTCTTTTTATCGTTCTCTTCGCTTTGGCTTAATCTGCTCAGCTCCAATTCGTGCTCATGAAGTTTTCCAAAGAGGGTAGCTAAAGTCATTGTGGACAAATCCCTTGATTCGGATATTGCTGTCACTTTGGGTTGCCAAATTCTGCTAAGACATCTCAAAACTTTGTTAATCAAATCTTCATGAGAAAAGCTTTTGCCTAAAGATGCAAGATGATTAACTATGTGGGTGAACCTCTTTTGCATTTCCTGAATGCTTTCTCCTTGGTTCATTCTGAATAATTCATATTCACGAGTTAGAGAATTTATTCTCGATCTCTTAACTTCACTAGTACCTCATGGGTAACTTGCAAAGTACCCCACATTTCTTTAGCAGCTTTACAATTTGAAATTCTAAAAACTCATCATATCCCAAAGCAAAGTAGTAATAATATTTTTGGCTTTTAAATTAAATTGAACTTTTCTTTTATCTTCATCGACCATTTATTTCGTGGTGTTTTGGTCCTTACACCATCGACCTCATGTGGGTATAAAAGCGCAAGCTGACAAAGATCCCAAACATCTAGATCAATAGCTTCGATGAAGATTTTTATTCTTTCCTTCCAATATGCGTAACCATCCCCATTGAAAAAGGGTGGTCGGTTTATGAAAGATCCTTCTGAAAAACCATTTGAAGAAGCCATATACTTTTGAAGTTGCTAAGCTCTTTATACAAGAGTCTAGCTCTGATACCACTTGTTACCAAGTGGCTTCCAGTACTCAAGAGGGGGGGTGAATTGAGTATAAAATTTTTTCGCAAAATCTCTTTTCAATTAACACGAATATCAAGAGCTTAATAAATAAATGCACAGAGGGGATGAGAAGAAGAAAAGAAACAATAAAGAACAGCGAAAAAATAAATGTGCAGTAAATTAAATTGTATAAAAAAAAGGGAGATTAGGGAAAAGAGAAGCAGGCACAGTATTTATCCTGGTTTGACCACTAACCCACTTGTGGTCTACGTCCAGTCCTCGAAAGCCAAGATTTTTCACTAAGTACACAAGTTTCAATAGGTGCTTGCTACCGTTACAAAATAGAGTACTTTTCACACACAGGGACACTCTACCCTTGTGCTAAAGTCTCAGCCTGCAGGGATACATCACCCTTATACAAACCTTGAGGGATACCTCATCCTCGATACAGAATATCAAAAAATAGAGATGAAGAGAAACTCTCACTCAGAGTAAGTAATACAAATTGAAGTGCTAATGGAGCTCTCACAGAAATATCTCAAAGTTTTTAAACAAGAAGAGCGTAGAAAACAATTTTCACAAATCAGAGTAATCAGAAAATAGTTCAGAATTATTGGCACTGAAAAACGTAACCCAGGCTTGCTATTTATAGGGAAAATCATATGAAATTAGCCGTTAGGTATAATTAATAGCAATTAACACAGATTGAAAATCTTGTCTATTTCCATTTACGTAAACAAAAGCTTCGTGTTTATTCGAATAGAGCACAGGCTTATTCGAATAACACTGTTTCTGAAAACTCATCTGAAATGGGTTATTCGAATAACTAACCTGTTATTCGAATAACTCTGTTAAAACCAGAGTTGTGAAAACAAACGGTTATTCGAATAAAGGCTTATCTATTCGAATAACGTATTTAAAAGAAGTTCAGAAAGAATGGTTTTATTCGAATAACGTATGAGTTATTCGAATAACTCACTTAAAAGCATAGTTCTGAAAGACTTCATTTATTCGAATAAGGGAAGGATTATTCGAATAGCCACTTACAAAACAGTGTTCTAAAAAACCTTAGTTATTCGAATAACAGGGTAGTTATTCGAATAACACCTTTTAGAAAACAAACCACGTGAGGATGTTTATTCGAATAGGCAAAGCTCTATTCGAATAACTCAGTTCAAAAAGGGTTTTAAAAAGATGTTTTCAAAGACACTAAGTTTAGAACCAAGTTTTCTCTTTTCTGTCAAAAAACAAAGAGATATTAATGTGGGCTCCGTACAATAGATCCTAAGTCCTAATGCTAACCAAATATAAATTTGGACTTAGTCTATTTATCATCTTCATTTATTCTTCCCGTTTGTTATCATCAAAACAAGTCTTCAAAAGTATGCATCCAAACACACTAGTATAAATAGGCGCCTTGGTGATGGATGTAAGAAAGTCATTTTGAGTGAATTACCATATTCTCTTACAACTTAGGATTGAGTGTTTTATCTTGGCTTAGTATATCTTAGGTGGATTCTTAAGGTATATTAGGTTGTGCTTGTCCTTATCCTTTAATTTTCTTTTCCATTTCCTATTCGACATTAGTTTGGTATCAAAGCTCAAGATCCTTCCATGGCTAGTGGTGGTTGTGGCCAAGGTAAGGGTGCCAAAGTGGCCACATATGAGCGTGATCTCCGTGATGTCGAAATGAATGAATTGAGAAGACAAGTGCAGTAACTCCAACAATAGTTGGAGCGTCTCCAAGCTATACAATGTGATGAGCAATGTCATGGTTCAAACAATGGAGAGGAAGAAGAGGAGACTAACCCTTTCCATAATGATAAGTCTAATTCATCTAGTGGGGGGGCTTCTACTCAACTTGGCCAAAGGCACTGTGTCTTTCATGAAGACTGTAGTGTCCAGTTGACATTCCCGATTTTGAAGGACAATTACATGCAGAGGAATTCATTGATTGGTTGGTAATAGTCGACCATGTTTTCAACTACAAAAACATTCCCAAAAACAAGAAGGTCAAATTGGTGGCTATCAAGTTGAAGAAGCATGTGTTAAGTGGGAAAATTTGAAGTGATGATATCGTGAAGAAAAGAAGCAGATTGTGACATTGGGAAAGATAAAAAAGGAGTTTACAAAGAAATTTCTTCCCACAAGTTATAAGTAAGATTCTTTTTTTTAATTTTGTAATTTCAAACAAGAGGAGTAGTCTGTAGAGTAATACACCTCTGAATTTGAGCATCTCATGATGAAGTGTGATGTCGCGGAGCCCAAGGAATAAGTAATCGCTCGATATCTTGGTGGGCTTTGATTGGAGATTGGAGATGTCGTCCAATTGCAACCATATTGGACTTTTGATGATGTTTGTAGATTGACGATTCGAGTGGAGAAGCAACTAAAAGAGAAAACACTCACAAGACTTTCAACAAAGAGGCAATATCTAATCGAGGGAGTGCCTCAACTCCTAAGCCTTTACCACCTAACAAGGCTAGTTCTTTGAAGACGGTACAAAAACAAGGAAGTAGTCCTCATAATGCTTCTAACTCTGCCTCTAAGCAATGCTTCAAGTGTCAAGGATTTGGCCACATCACTTTTAAGTGTCCAAATAGGAGAACCATATCTCTTGTAGAAGAAAATGAAGATGAACCAATGTTTGATTCTCATCTTGAATATGATAACGAGGGAGAGTAAGAAGAAGTCATCACTTATGGAGATCGTGGAAAGGCTCTCGTCATTCAACATATCTTGAAGACCGCACATGTTGAAGATGATAAGTGGCTCCACCACAACATTTTCCATATTCGTTGTACCTCACATGGTAAGGTGTGCATAGTCATCATTGATAGCAGAAGTTGTGAAAATGTGGTTTCCACTACCATTGTGGAATAATTACAACTCAAAGTAAAGAATCACCAAAAACCTTACAAGCTCTCTTGGCTCAAGAAAGGCAATGAGGTGCACGTTAATAAGCGATGCTTATTTCAATTCTCTATTGGCCAATATTACAAAGATGAAATTTTGTGCGATGTAGTTCTTATGGATGCGTGCCACTTACTTCTTGGTCAGTCATGGTTATATAATCGAATAGTACATCATGATGGTTATAGGAACACCTACTCCTTCATTAAGGATGGTATTAAGATCATCTTGGCACCTTATAGAGTAGATAACAAACTAAACCTTTAGATGGAAGTACAAGTTCTTTTCTCTCAAAGTCTCAATTTATCACTCTTATGATGCATATGCACTCATAGTTTTAGAGGAGAATGAAGATAATAAAGGGATTTCATCCTTTTTTAAACCCTTACTTAAGGAGTTTCGAGATGTAATACTCGATGAGATTCCTTCTAGACTTCCCTCCATGAGAGGAATCAAACAACATAATGACTTGGTGCCTAGTGCTTCCATCCCAAATAAGGTTGCCTATCGGATGAGCCCAAAGGAGCAGGAAGAGCTATAACAAAAAGTTGATGAGCTACTACAAAAGGGTTTGATTCGTGAAAGTTTAAGTTCTTGCCCAGTTCCTACACTTCTTGTCCCCAAGAAGGATGGATCATGACTGATGTGCATCGATGTTTGAGCAGTAAATAAAATCACAATCAAGTATTGATTCCCAATATCTCGTCTTGATGACACTACAAAAAAAATGTTAAATTGCGATGGTTTTTTTGTAGGAGTTATCAAACGTCACAAATCAATACATATTACAGGGTTTTTTTTTTTCTTTTAGTGGAGGTTATTAACCTCCACAAATTAAAAAGCACTAATGGTATTATTTTTTGCTTTACCTTCAGATTTCATTTACCCCTCACTCCCTCTCACCCTCCATCTCACTCTCCCTTCTGATTTCGTTTCCTTTCCTCTTCCTCTTCCTCTTCCTCTTCCTCTCACTCTCTCGCCCTCACCTTTCACTTTCCTCTTCTGCCTCTGCCTACCCTCTGCCCTTTACCTAGCCATTAAAAAAAAAAACTCCAGATTTCTTTGTTCAAAGCTTCAAAGATCTGTGTTCAAAGCTTCGAAAATATGTGTTCAAAGCTTCTTCTTTTGCTTCCATTTTATCAAAGTTCAGTTCTTTAGCTCAATATTTTAACTCTGTTGCTTCATATCTTTAGAATTTGTCAGTGGGTTTCTCTCCATTGTTGTGCCTGCTTACACCAAATGGGTGTGGTCCCTCATGTGTTTGGACATATACCTTTGAAAACTTGTTTTGATGATAACAAACGTGAAGACAAAATGAAGATGATAAATAGACCAAATCCAAGTTTATATATGATTAGCATTAGGACTTAGGTTCTGTTGTACGGAGCTCTCCTTAATATCTCTCTGTTTTTAAAAGAAAAGATAAAACTTGTTTTATAAGAAACTTAGTGTCTTTGAAAACATCTTTTCCAAAACGGTTTTACATTGATTTATTCGAATAGAGCTTACTCTATTCGAATAAACACCTTCACGAGGATCTGTTTTTTAAAGATGCTATTCAAATAACTATCCTATTATTCGAATAATGAGTTTTTCAGAACTATGTTTTTAAGTGAGTTATTCGAATAACTCAAACGTTATTCGAATAAATCTTTTCTATCTGAAAAGTTTTGTTAAACGTGTTATTCGAATAACATATAGGTTATTCGAATAACCCATATCAGATGACCTTTCATGATGGTTTCAGGAACAGTGTTATTCGAATAAACTGTTAAGCTATTCGAATAACCACGATGGTTACAAACACTGATATGGAAACAAACAGGTTTTTAATTCGGTTAAATTGCTTTTAATGCTACCCAACGGCTATTTCATATGATTTTCTCTATAAATAGGAACCTTGGGTCACGACTAAAATTGTCCAATACTCTGAATAATTTTCTGCTTGCTCTAATCTGTGAAAATTATTTTTCACGCTCTTTTTGATTAAAAACTTTGAGATATTACTGTGAGAGTTCCATTAACACTTCAATTTGTATTACCTACTCTAAGTGAGAGTTTCTCTTCATCTACTTTCTGCTATTCTGTATCGAGGGTGAGGTATCCCTCAAGGTTTGTATAAGGGTGAGGTATCCCTGCAGGCTGAGGCTATAGCACAAGGGTAGAGTTTTCCTGTGTGTGAAAAGTACTCTTTTGTGTAATGGTAGCAAGCACCTATTGAAGCTTGTATACTTAGTGAAAATTCTCGACTTTCGAGGACTGAACGTAGACCACAAGTGGGTTAGTGGTCGAACCAGGATAAATACTGTGTCTGCTTCTCTCTCCTTAATCTCTTTATTTTATGTAATTTTAAATTTACTGCATATTTATTTTCCGCTATTTTTATTGTCTCTTTTCTTCTTCTCGTTCTTTCTGTGCATTTATTTATTAAGCTTTTAATACTTGTTTTTGATAAAAAGAGGTTTTGAAAAAAGTTTTATACTCAATTCACCCCCCTCTTGAGTACTGGAAGCCACTTGGTAACACCTCAATATTGCAAGCACCAAAACGGGTATAGATCTATCTTGATGCTGATCCACATTTTTGTTTTCATCTTTTTTGTGTCATTTTGTTCTTCTGAGTGTTCATGGATTATGACTTTTTGATAAAATACCACTTTTTATCTTTTTCTCAGATGCATTTTACCATGTGGGTGGCTCTTTCCCCTCCCCCTACTCATGTAATGTATAATAATGATCTATATATTTGGTTATTGAGTTTGTGATGATCTGGAAATTATAATCTAGATCTAGAAATTGATAAAGATTTATTTTTTTTATGATTCTAGCCTTCTGGGTGTGTAGTGTACGTTGTAGATGATAAAGTACCTCTTCTTTTTTTTTTATATATATATATATATATATATATATATATATTACTATTATTATATCTTGGTTGAGTGTTTTTGTTATATATATATATATATATTACTATTATTATTATTATTATTATTATTATATTATTATTATTATTATTATTATTATTATTATTATTATTATTATTATACAAGTCAAAGTTTATGTTGAATGTTTGTTGGTTGGCTCAGCGATTTCGAGCCAGTCCAGGATGAAGTTTGAGAGTGGGTACAGTGTGGAGACTGTGTTTGATGGAAGCAAGCTTGGAATCGAGCTTTATACTGTTGAGGTGTTGCCCAATAGGGAGCTTCTGATTTTGGATTCGGCTAACAGTAACGTTTATAGGACATCTACACTTTCTTTGTGTAAGTGTGCCAGTGTAATTGATAGCTTATGATTCTGAGTGATTGACCAAATTCACTCTATTTTTGTTTTTATGGTCAATTTTATTTGTGCCAGTCATGATATTTTGAGGAAAAAAATCATCGTAACATTTTGGAGATTAGAGGTTTGATTCTGTTGTGGAGGAATTGTAGTTCAGCTGACTTTTGCCCAATTTGGAGTGCTAATTAGCTAGTTTTAGGCATAGCCAGCTTCTTGCCATTTGGATCCCTTCGTTGCATCATAAGGACAATTGTTTACATAGAATTTAACTTATTCTGAGTTTGGAACTTATGAGCTACACAACTTTGTTCTTTCAAGGTAGTAGAATCCTGCTATTTTGTAAATGGTTATAGAATCTCCACCTAAACTTTCTCAAACAGGTCTTATTTGAATGCATCCTCAATTTGTTTGACAGATGTTTCTGATAGGGGGGAAACTAATTCTTCAAAAGTTGACACTATCTGAGGCCATTTTTTTAATAAAAAAAGAAAAAAAAAAAGAAAAGTTGATGCTATTTTTAGATATATAGTAACCTAAGTACTGCCCAAGATTTTCCTCCTAATCAACCTTATAGTTTCTAGGATATCAAATAACAACCAGTGAGAAGGAAATAAAAATAACTCATGCACAATAAAACTAACAAAAGTATGATATGCAAATTTCTTAGAAGTGTGTATGCCTGTGAAATGCGTTCTCTATCCTTTATCATGTATGGAGGATAAGGAACAAGGTCTTTAATATAGAAATTTTACTTTTCTATATATCCCATTTAGGATCCCTATTCTTATGATGTCTTCAATAAACTATAATAAGCATTTATAAGAACATAGACATGTTTTTTTATTGGATATCTATCACAATCTGGACAGTAGTTAAATAGGCAGGGAGTCACTTCAAGATGTACAATTTAACAAGAAAAACATTGTAGTTTAGGGGAGTTTGATACCACCTATGCATACAAAATAGTAAGTAATTGAACTAGAAGTTTAGGACTACCTGCTCCTAAGTTTTGATAAGGTGTATAATCATATTTAGTTGATGAATTCAAGTATCAAAATATCAATAAATGATCAGCTTATGAGTTATTGCAGCAAATTGCTCTCTTCTTGATGTGATGCCCAAGGGCCCTAGGTGTGACACCTGGGTTAATTTCTTCTTTTCCTATAATTTCTAAATATTTTTCTTTAATTTTATCAAGTGATAGAACTAATTTCTTTGGACAACAACGATGCAATTTCCTTTTTCTTCAAAACCTAGTCATTCTTGCTTCAATCTACCCAAGGAACTGTCAAATCATACCAGTCAATTAGCAGCTATAACTCACAGCACCCCAACTGTCACCAACTTGACTCCTTAACCCATCTTATGGCTTGCAAACAAGCATTGCCCCTTATATATCCTCAAGAACTTTTAAATCCACTGATTTTCTAACTCGTGACCCTGAACCATTCAAGAAACCCTAAGCCTAACCTATTAAATCCTAAGCCTTTTCCTGTTCTACACCAAGAACACATAGAATAGTATATTTTCTTAATTAGTCTGTCATGGTGCATAATCACTTATATACTTGATAGTGAAAAAGATCTCCAAAGACATTGCAAATTTCTCTTGCAGCAGACATTTATATCATTATTACTAAATATTATATCATTTCACAAAACTTTGTGCTGATGTGCTTGGAATCAAACATTATTACTAATTTCTATTTATTCTGTAGTGTGCATAAGTCATTAGGAACTGGAAATTGGAAGAAGGAGGCACATCACACTCATTTGTATTGTTAAAAATTATAAATCATAAACTGTTTGTGCTTATGTGTGAAATTGGAATGGCTCAATGCCTGGATATAAAAATTTCAGCCCCACGTATGCTTGATGAAATGCATATCTTTGGTTTCAAATTTGATTGGATTTAACTACTTTACTATGCCATCTGAATGGATTTGGTAACATGTTTTCTTTTCTTTGTTCTATCTTCTTTTTCATAAGAGTTAGGGATGGCTTCCATTGCAATTGCAAATTAATTCAAAGTTGAGATACCCTGTTCTTGGTTTTGATTGTTTATGATTGGGTGTAGGCTTGTTATTGATTCATTACTTCATGATTCTATTTATCTCTTTGTAGTTTCTTACCAAATATCTTTTATTATTTCAGCCAGGCCTACTACGCCATTGGATGCAAGAAGATCATCTGGTGGTAGCAACACAAACCACCAATAGTATATTTAGTGTTAATTTTTTATGTTCATTTATTGTGTCACCACTTTAGGTTATTAAGGATTTTAAGTTGTAAGTTTAGGTTACAATGGATGAATTTGTTTAGCTTATTATCGATTCGAACTTGTGCTTTTTATGTTATTATGGATATTTTTAATGCAATTTGATTCACATTTATATCAGTAGTTTTATACAATTAATTGTTTTGATTGTGCATCCTAAACGTTATTAGAATTAAAAATTAAATATGTAGTTAATCTTTTTTTTATAAAAAAGTTCATCAGATGAACAAGAAAGTCAAAAATATGATTTACAACAATCAAATAGCGGCGGTTTTCATCTTCTACAAATTTTGGATAAACAAAATCAGACAAATAGATAGTGGAGGTTAAAAACCGCCACAAATTAACAAAAAAACTGCCGCAATTTTTTTGGTAAGTAGATTCAGGCAACCAGATAGTGGAGGTTAAAAATCGCCACAAATTAAAAAAAAATCGTCACAAATTGTGGGGGTTTAAAACCTCCGCAAATTAATTACTGTTGCGGGGGTCGCTAAAAATTGCCGCAATATATTGCGACGAACATAATTGTAGTGGTTTTTAAAATCACCACAACTTAATTTATGGGGGTTAAAAACCGCCGCAAATTGTAATAAAAACCACCGCAATTTAGCAAATTTTTTGTAGTGTGATTTGCTCAATTAACTTTATGGAGCGGTGATCTTTTCAAAGATTGACTTAAGGAATGGATATCATCAAATCCGGATGCGCCCCTGAGATGAATGGAAGATGGTGTTCAAGATAAAAGATGGTCTTTATGAATGGATAATGATGCCATTTGGACTTTCTAATGCTCCAAGCACATTCATGCATCTCATGAATCATGTGTTAAAGACTTTCATTGGTAAGTTTGTGGTTATTTATTTTGATGATATCTTGATGTACAATAAAAGCCTAGAAGAACACATGGAGCATTTTCGAGAAGTTTTTAAAGTGTTTAAGGAACAACATTTATATACAAATCTCAGGAAGTGTTACTTTCTTATAGACAAGGTCACTTTCTTGATGTATATCATTTCTGGTGAAGGAATTAGCATGGATCCGAGTAAGGTTCAGGCTGTTGTGCAATAGCCTACACTGAATTCTTTTTAAGAAGTCTGAAGCTTCCATGGCCAAGTATCTTTCTACCGGAGATTCATTGCGAGATTTAGTACTCGTATTGCCCTTATCACCGAGTGGTTGAAGGAAAAAATATTTAAGTGGACCGAGATAGCTTTAAAAAGTTTTGAGTTGTTCAAAAAGAAAATGACTAAAGTACTCGTTCTCGCATTGCCTGACTTTGAGAAGGTCTTTGAAGTTTGTTATGCCTCAAATTTAGGAATTGGAGTTATTCTTTCGCAATAGGGGAAACCAATTATCTACTTCAACGAGAAATTGAATGGTTCAAAGAGAAATTATTCAACTTATGACAAAGAATTCTATGTTATCATTCGAGCTTTGACCAATTCATGGCATTATCTCATTTCAAAAGAGTTCATCTTATTCTCAGATCATGAGGCATTGAAATACATCAATGGACAACATAAGCTCAATAATAGACATGCAAAGTGGGTAGAGTATATTCAAGCCTGCACCTTTGTGATCAAACACAAGGCTGGTACTCAAAATCAAGTCATCGACGCCATGAGTAGGAGATATTCATTGATTTCTTCAATGGAGGTGATTGTGATTGGATTTGAAGTCCTTAAAGAGCTCTATAAGGAATATCTATATTTCTCTAAGATTTGGAGCAAATGTTCTAAAGGCACTTATAAGGACTTCCTTGTACAAGATGGGTTTTTTTTCAAGAATAATTGATTGTGTATTTCCCAATGTTCTCTACAGGGACAATAATCAAGGAAGCACATGGTGGAGGTCTTGGTAGTCATTTTGGGTGAGACAAGACTCTTGCCTTTATTCAAGCAAAATTTTATTAGCCTAATATGGTTTATGATGTTTCAAGACATGTGGAGCAATGTCGTACTTGCCACATTGCCAAAGGTCATGCTCAAAATACGGGTTTGTATACCCCACTTTCTATTCCTAATGCACCATGGGAATATGTGAGCTTTGATTTCGTGGTGGGATTGTCGAAGACTCAAAGGAACAAAGATTTAATTATGGTGGTAGTTGATCAATTCTCTAAAATGGCGTACTTTGTTCCATGTCTCAAGACCTTGGATGCATCTCATATGGCAAATCTTTATTTTAAGGAGATTATGAAGCTTCATGGAATTCCAAAGACCATAACTTTTGATCATGATACAAAGTTTATGAGTCATTTTTGGTGAACTCTTTGGAAGAAACTTGAAACTACTCTTCAATTTAGCTCATCTCATCATCTGCAAATCGATGGGCAAATAGAAGTTGTCAATAGAAGTTTGGGTAATTTATTAAGATTGTTGGTGAAAGAGAGCATTAGACAATGGAATCTTTAGTTGTCACAAGCAAAGTTTGCCTACAATCGCTTTCAAAGCAAAATCACAGGTAAAAGTCCATTTGAGGTGGTTTATGGATCTAATCTCATTAGTCCACTAGATTTGGCTCATATTCTGATTAGTCATTCTTTTAGTAATGATGCAAAAAAGAGAGTGAAGGAAATTCAAAGCTTGTACTAGAAGGTTTGTGGGAAAATTCTTCAGCAAAATGAGAAGTATAAGAAGCAAGTTGATAAATTTTGAAAACCAGCAAGTTTTAAAGAGAGAGATCTTGTATGGATTCATCTTCGCAAAAAACGATTTCCATAATGACACTTTGAGAAGCTCAAGCCTAGAGCCTATGGCCTTTTCTGAGTTTTGAAGAGGATTGGCGTTAATGTATACAATGTTGAGTTATCAAGAGACTATGGAGTATCAGCAACCTTCAATGTCTTTGACTTATCTCCGTGTAAAGAAGAAGAGACCGACTTGAGGATAAGTATTTTTCAACCGGGGGAGAATGATGAGAGATTTTAGAGTTTGCATGAATAACACATTTGTCATGTGCTCTTTTTACTAGTCTTTTGAGGTCATGTATCATGTGATTTTCGTGTCTTTGGGAGAATAAAAGTTTATAGTTTCCAATGTTAGAAAATTGTGTAGTCAAGCATGAATATACAAAAAAAAAAATGTAATTAATGCTTATGAGAAGAAGGGTTACACCACTACTAATATAAATAGGTGCCTTGGTTATGGATGTAAGCAAGTCATTTTGAGTGAATTACCAACTTCAGGATTGAGTGTTTTATCTTAACTTAGTATATCTTAGGTGAATTCTTGAGATGTACTAGATTGTGCTTGTCGTTATTTTTCAATTTTCTTTTTCATTTCCTATCCGACATCAATATACTTCTTGCGTTTCAAAATATATATCATAAGATAATTGTATAAAGATTAAATAAAGCTATTAAATTGCCCCAATTATAAAAAAAACTACATTTTATTAAATTACTTTTCATTAAAATACTTAAAATATTGTCAATTCCATTTGTTAGAAATACCAAGAAATCACCAACATCTTTCAACTTAACGTTCCTGTTATATAAATGGCTGAACCTTTAGCTCCCCCAACAATATTAGCGCAATAGTCATTCACTCATAGCTTTAATAAAAGTTTCACAATATTTCACAATCAATACTCTCCAATATCGTCACAAAAAATTTCTCATAAGCAATCAAAGGAATCCGGCATTTTATTACTGGCAATGGACCAATAGCAATCTAGGGGATAAACCAGGACATAAACTTAGCACCACAAACGACACTAGCAAGGGGATCATCATCAAAATTCAGAAGATGGGCAAAACTTAGGGGGCATATATAGATAATGGCTACACATATATATTATCTTGTGGTGACAACTTGTGAGAGAAAGCTTGAATCAAAGGCTGAAATGTATCAATCAAGTCCTGGAATCAAGTGCCATGATGGTGCTAAGATTCATGGGGTGCATGTACTGGGTGGAACCTGTCTGGATCTGTTGGACTATGATTCGGCTAGCTTTCTCGGATGGGTGGAACGGATCCCAAAACGCGTATAGGTCTCGATTTGGGCACAAGTTTGAAAGGGGTGTGCAGAGTCCAACCCCATTGTACGGGCCTTGCCCACAGCAAGCTGTCTTTGATGTAACGAATCCTGTTGGCCGAAATACAAATAAAACTTTAGTTGTCGTTAACATATAAAAGCGAAATTGGTTTTTGTTCTGACCCAAAAAAAAGTGGAATTGGGCCAAACACATAACAAAACTTTGGTTGTTGTTAACATATAAAAGCGAAATTGGCCTTTGTTCTGACCCAAAACAGTGAAATTGGGCCAAAATCTTAGGGGCCCTGGCTGCTGCTTAATTTAGCCATTAGTCATTTGTATTAGTAAATAGTGCACATACCATAAGCTTGAGGGTTGGTAACGAAATCCATGTGCATTTGATATGCATTAGCAGCAATGAAGGCATCAGCGCCAATCTCTTGGTTGAGTCCTTCGATCATTTCAACAAGTTGTGGATTGTATAAGGACGCAGCTCTCTGGAGTTCAACGTCGCAATCACCATTTGTGCTTCTCATGGCTAACTCCGCCGGCACACACCCCATTGGTCCCGTTCCCGTTACTAGAACCCTACGAGCTCCCAAATCATAAAGCCTCTGCATCCGTTAATTAAGTACATACCATAAGAACCAAATTATTTAATTTATATACTAGCAATTAGCTGAGCTGAGGATGTAATGAATGTGTCTCTTAGAAACTGCATTCAATTATATGTTAAAGTGACAAAAAACAATTTCGGTATGCCTCACCAACCAAACATATGTATGTCTCGTGCATGGACACACTCCTTCGCTAACTTGCACATGCAGAAAGGTACAGCCTTTGAGACATGACCATGACCAATAATTTGATAGGTCCATTACCCTTTAGACATCTCTATGTTATTTAATTTCGCTAACAACTGCAATCTCAAATTCTTGGCAATTGAACTATATACAAGATAATTATGAAAAGGCATGCTAGCCTCAAAGATAGTATTATTTGTTGGGAAATTAATTAATACCCTCAGAATTGGGCGGTACTCAGATATGAGATAGCGCACGTAGTCTGGGAGAGAAAACTGGTGAGATCTTGCTGAATAGGGGACCAAGTAGTAATTGTTCACAAAATCGTTGCCCCCAAGAGTGATCAGGACGAGTGCATTGTTTACATGTCTCTGAGCTCCCTCCTCACCAATATGTGCACTCAACCTTTGCTGGTAATGTTGGAATAGCTTCAGTTGCTTGTAGATGTGGATGATGTGCAGCTCCAAAATAAAACAATTGTATAAGTTACTACCAGCTTCTGAACATGTCACAGTATGATTTTATATATTGCCATTATGAATGAACAAACCAATTTGCACTCAGTCTATTTTCCAAAATAAATTGAAGTAACAACTAAATGTAATACCGGAAAAAAAAAAGTAACTAGATGAACTTACAAACTGAAATCCCGTATCATTGAGAATTCCAATCCCCGCAGATGCAAAATTGGCACCAACTAGGAGTTTCTCTCCGACTAGTAGAGGGCTCAAATACGGCAGCGTAGGCTCTAAGCCAAGCTGCTCACCTGCAATAATTAACCAGAGTTGCACAACATCATACACATGAACTAAGCCTAGCTTTAAGGCATGCATGCAAAATGGTAGAAGTTAGAACTATTATTAATTAAACATGTTGATTAGTTAGCAAATATACGACAAACTGATCATACTGATTAAGTCAGGGATGTTTAGGCCATTAGAGAAGCGTCCAGTGGGTCTGTGTGTTGGGAAGTCAATGCCATAAGGGGGAGCGTCTGCACGTGCAGAGGTTGCCAAGAAATCATTGTTGCCACTGTCCACCAGTGAATCACCAAAAACGAAGAAAGCCCGCGTTGGTAGATCAGAAGCAAAGCCCACACTCATAAACAAGCTTGTTGTTGTTATTATTATACAGTAGCCAAACACCAAAGAACTAGCCATGGTTATGTATAAATATTATTGCTGCAAAAATTTAGTGCTGATTTGTATTTTATATATATGATATGATGTGACTCTCAGTGTGATAAGTAACTGGTGGTTTTGGAAGGGCTATATATAAGGTCCGAAAGGTTGATCTCTGTAGACCGCATTCATAAATGACTTCTTCTACCCCCTCTCCAGATTAAAAGCAACTGCCGAATCTAGAAGGTGCAAGTACCTTAAATAATTGCTCTAGTGGATTGTTTAAGCAGATTTGTGACTTTTTCCTCGATTCCAAAATATATCATTCTTCGTATCAAGTGAACAGAACGTTGGGGTCAGCCAACCCCCAGTATTAGTCATTACTAGCCGCCTATATATAGCGCAGTAAAAAATGACTGAGTAATTCCTCATCAAAACCACAAGCAAACAATTGAAACTCAATATTTTTACCCCCACACATCTTGGTATATTGCTTGACTTGACTATGCCATTTATGTTATATCCTCGTGTTTAGGTGATACAGTATATTGTGGTTGCATGTAATTTATCATAGTTAGGCTAACCACTTGAGGGTTATAGAGAATTTGATATTATGTCAAGAACTAACTCTACTAAAAACTTAACCTATTAAGTGAATGTTCATGAACAGTTTTTATATCTAACAGTACCTACATAATTATAGTTAATATAGGGGTAGATCCAAAGCAGCTGATGTCAAAGTGTACTGATATATTTCAGGCAGATCGAATGCTACTATGCCAGAGTTATGCTCTGCCAGCTTTGGTGTCAAGCTAGTTCTGGAACTTGTATGTTGCCATATCATTTGAAACTGACCCCAATACTACTGTATCGGCATGCGCTCAAGTTACTTGACTTGAATCTCGTGATGCTTCTAATTAATTAATTAATCGAGAAATTCTGATGTGCTCTCATTCATGCTCTATACGATTCAATGTATATCAAAGAATTTCTCTTAATTAATCTCACAAGGACATTTCGGGCTAATATTTATGATCAATTTCAATGTCGAGTTTTCAAGGGGTAATAAAGTGAATATAATTGGTCTTTTAATCGGGATTCAAGTAACATTTCTTGATTTAGTAGTTTGATCAGAAACACTACAATAGCTTAGATGACGTACTGTCTGCTACTTTCCATGCATATATTAAAAATCGGCAAAGATGAGTCCCAAAGTCTCTGAGATCCATATCTAGTGCAACTGCCAGTTTTGTATTTTTGAAAATTGTGTCATTAAGCGGTGTTACGTTAAATCTCTGACATGCTTAATGGAACCACAAGTTCTTTAAAAAACATCAAACTTATTCAGGGATATAGAAGAAAGGAATAATGTGAACACAGAAAGAACATGTAATTACCTGAGAAAAACGGAAAAGCCTCTCGAGTCTCGACAGTATTATTTCCTGATGTTCTTGTTCTAGTTCATTTATGACTAATCAATAATCATTGAGGTTTCTGTTAAACTCTATTGTCACTCTCATATCTTAGTTCATTTGGACCAAAATATCAAATGGTCAATGCTCTATTTTGAACTAAACACTATCTAACGAAGTACCTAGGTGTTTTACCTCTATAATAAGGATTTGGTTGAGGGGTGGGAACTAGGAGGGAATAAATGTACATGTGATCAACATAAATAGGGAGGGGTTTGGTCACAGCTACCTCCTCCAGTATCACTGGCTCGTATCCTTCTTCCATGACCCTTGACGTACGGGCTTTTTTTTTTCTTTTGGTTAAAACAAAGCTTCACTTGCAAAGCTTTGCTTTGCCAAAAAAAAAAATGCATGTGAAACCGCCCTCAACCAAAAGGTTGATGTAATCTTAGCAAAACCAATCTGTAAGAGTTTTTTAATTTTTATTTTCCCCCCTATTATGGCTCATATCTAACAGTTGATGATCAAACGGATGGCTTTTTTACTAAACTGCCACTATTAGTAAAATTATTTATTAAATTGTCATTTTTTTAACTATTTATCAAATTGTCATTTTTTAACTATTTACCAAAATACCACTCTTTTGAAACTATATACCAAACTGCCACCTTTTTGGCTGACGTGACATTTTTTATTATTTTCTGGCCAACCAGGATGCGCCACGTAGGTTGGCGCATCCACGTAAGTTGCGCCAACACGCCTGGCGTAACCTACGTGGATGCGCCAGCCTACATGGCGCATCCAGGTTGGCCTGGACACTGAAAGCGCCACCCTTGTTGGCGCAAGCAAGCAGAATAAGCCAACAAGGGTGGCGTAACCCTAGTATATATTCCCACACCCCCTCCCCCGTTCGTGCCATCCTAAGCATTTCCTAAATTCTCACTATCTCTCTACAAATTTCTTCTCTCTAAACACTCTGAACTCTGTCAATTCTTACGAAGAAGTGGTGTGTCGGATCATTATTTGTGATCAAATTTAGATTGTATTCCTTCACACTGTAAGTATCTCTTTCAATAGTTAAATAGTTTATTTATTATTTGTTGATTACTTTTTTAGTAGGTTAGTGTTAATTGTAATTTAATATTATTATACTTTAATATTTTTATTGACTAATGAATAATGAAGTTGTATGATATGTAATCTAAATTATATGGATAATTATTTTATAGGTAATCGAGTAGGATATATATCTTTGACATGACTTACATTAGTAAATGTAGCTTAATTCAAAATATTTGACTTTGGACATTTTTTTTACATAAATAATCGTATTGAATATTATAGTTGATTGTTAATATATTGAATAAATATATGTAATACATTATTATACATCGTTATAAATATTTTTACCCTAGTATATATGTCGATTAATATTGTAATTGATGTTTAATATATTAAATAAATGTGTTGAATTGTTATTGTTCGTAATTGGAGTTAACATGACAAAATCGCTAAATGTGCACATTTACTTCAATGGGACAATGTATGATGGTGAAGAGGGTGTCATGTATCGAGGTCCTCCTCCTAGGCCTATTGTGATCACAGCCGACATGACTTTGGATGGGTTGAAAACTAAGATCCATTCAAAGTTGAGGCTTCAAGCAAACCAACATGTGTCCAAAGTTGTCTATCGGTGTCCGCAATGCTTCAATCAGTAGAGATGGGTAGGGCTTCCAATAGAAGACGATGATGATGTAAAGTACATGATAGATTCTTTCTGTCAAACTCTGAACATGGCGTCTATAGAGTTGTATGTGGAGGTAGAAACAAGTGGGCAAGAAGAGCATGCTGAAGCTCCTAGTGAAATTGAAGGTCAAGTTGGTCGGTCTAATCAAGTTGAGTCATGCAATATGATCGTTATTGGTGGTGCAATGGTTGAACCTGATAACCCACTTGTCAGAGATGCAGTATGGGAGTCAAGTGAAGACGAAGAACAAGTAGCTGAAGGCGACGATTCAGACACTGACATAGAGGCAGAAAACTTTGATGCCAAAGAAAATTTACAAGTTCCATTGGCGATTGCTCCTCAATCCATATTTATGCCTCGGGGACCTGAATCCGTGTTTGTGCCACCATGCCCTCGTTTTCTCAAATTAACTGGGATGCATTGAATAATCGATAACTTGCACGAGTTAGACACTCGTGGGACTTGGAGCATGGGTGATGAATTCTATGTTGGCTTGCAATTTCCATCAAAAGATTCAGTGAAGTTAGCTCTCAAACAATATTCCATTCACAGGTATCAAGAGTACAAGATTGAAGACTCTGATTCACGAAGACTGACTGCCAAATGCCCTAATTTTGACGAAGGTTGTAGTTGGAGACTTAAAGCCATAAAGCAGGAGGTCAAATACGTGGCGTGACTTACAAAATATAATGGACCTCATAGTTGCGTAAACCCATCTATGTCATTAGATCACCAGAAGTTGGACTCTCGTTTGATCTGCTCTTGCATTTTGGAGTTAGTCAGAACAAAACCCGATGCACCCGTATCTTTAATTATTGAACGGATTCGAAGCCAATTTGGTTACCAAGTTTCATATCGAAAGGCTTGGAAGGCAAAACAAATGGCTATTGTGAATGTGTTTGGGGATTGGGACAAATCTTATGAGGTGTTGCCCAGATGGCTAGCAGCCATGAAGAGAGACATGGAAGGCACAGTGGTGGAGTTGCAAGATGAGGAATGTTTTGTGAATAA
Source organism: Ormosia semicastrata (assembly GCA_029884595.1). Lineage (NCBI taxonomy): Eukaryota > Viridiplantae > Streptophyta > Magnoliopsida > Fabales > Fabaceae > Ormosia > Ormosia semicastrata. Next base: position 44,309,128 of record JAQQTO010000059.1, read on the forward strand.
CCGACTCGATCGTTCAAAAAGAGTCTTTTGTCGTTTATTCTGGACATTTAGACCATGTGTGGCTGGCTTCCGATATTGTAAGCCCATCATTCAGATTGATGCCACTCATTTGTATGACAAGTATCGTCATAAGTTGTTGATTGCAACAACTCAAGATGGAGACAGAAAACCTCTGCCTATTGCATTTGCCATTGTGGAGGGGGAGACCAAGGATGCTTGGAGTTGGTTCTTAGCCCACCTGAGATTGCATGTAACCCAACAAGAGGGCTTGTGTTTGATCTCTGATCGACATCGAGGCATCTTACAATCAAGTGGCAAATGAAAATCTTGGATGGCAACCTCCGAATGCATATCATGTCTTCTCGCATACGGCATATTGGTTCCAATTTTAACTCCAAATTTCGAACAAGGAGTTGAAAAGATTTTTGATTAACACAGTACTTTACATTTTCTATTTGTATTCTAATTTTGTCGCTAATAATAGTTAGGTTGTAATACTAACCCAAGTTATTCGATGTATCAGGGTATGAACCAATCGCAATAAAGTTTGATGCTAGGCTAGAGAAGCTTAAAGTTACAACGGAGATGGCAAATTGGATTAATGGAATTCCAAAAGAAAAATGGAGCTTGGCGTATGATGGTGGTCGCAGATTCGGTCATATGACTACCAATTTGTCAGAGTGCATTAACGGAGTGTTGAAGGGTAGCAGAAATCTACATATAACTGCATTGGTTCAATTGACATATACGAAGTTAGTAGAATACTTCGTCAACCGAAAGGATGAGGCAAATTCGAAATTGATGACATTTAACCAGGTTTGATATTGTTTTACAATATTAAGTACTATCCGTTAATTAAATGCACACGTGCATCTATTTATGGTTTGATATTGTTGTTCCTATTAATTTAACCAGATCTGGAGTGATGACTTATTGAAGCACTGGAGAGTAAACCTGGCAAAGGCCAGTTCACACCAAGTTCGTCGGTACAATAGAGAGAACACAAGGTTCATGGTTGAAGAGGCTTTTAATCCTGTAACACAACAGGGTGGACTTTCTTATACTTTGAACCTGGAAGAAAGGCAAACGATGGATGTGAGGTGTTTCAAGCATTGCATTATCCTTGCTCGCATGCGCTTGCTGCGTGTGCTTCAGTGGCAGTTGACCCATTCCAACTTGTTCATACGGTTTACAGGATGGAAAGCATTTATAGGGCCTATGAGGTTGACTTTGAACCGGTCCGGTCTGAACCATGGTGGCCTGCAGCTCCCGACGCCACTTTGGTGCCACCACGTGCATTGCTTAGATCCAAAGGTCGACCAAAATCAACCCGACTCAGGAATGAGATGGATTGGCGCGAAGCAGGGCCAGGACAGACGTGTACAAGATGCCATCAACGTGGACATAATTCTCGTACTTGCCGTGTCGGTGGATCGAGTTCATTGGGGGATGATGGAGCGGGGCCATCGACTGCGCCCATCTAGTTGATCCCGGACCTATTTTCATTTTTCAGAATCTTGTATTAGGAATGATGTGTATTTACGAGTTGTATTGTTTTGTATCACTAATCTATGCAGTTGTATTCCAATACTATTCTCCTATATATATATGTTAGTTGATTCTCAGTGTTATCTTCATTTCTTCCATATTGCATTGCTTGTATAGTTATCATATGGTTATATCATATTTTATTATAATAATAATAGAATCATACTAATTGTTGTTATTGTTTGGCATACAGCTGACAGATGGCATTCCGTGTAAACCCCGGACTAAAGGACGGCTCGATTTTGGAGTTGCAGGAGTACCATGTTTCCCAGCATGTATGGCAGGGACATGAGGACCGACACCTGCGTGTTAGACGTGCTCAGAAGACGAAACATATGGACCCCCCTGCTCCGATTATTCCTTATCTTCAGCAGGCTGGTTTCTTGGGAGTTGCCCACATGGGTTATTGCAGTATTGATCACTCCCTGATCTCTGCGTTGGTTGAGAGATGGCGCCCAGAGACGCATACATTTCACATGCCTACCGGGGAGTGCACCATTACGTTGGAGGATATCGGAATCATATCGGGTCTTCCCATTGATGGCGCTGCAGTCACTGGCGTTACGCATAGGGATGATTGGCTCAGTTTGTGTACTCAGTTGTTAGGGATTGATGACACTCCCTCGCTCATAGCTGGGGCACGCATTGACATGACATACCCGTGCGGTACCGAGTTTTACTGCAGTCCTTGAGGACGATGATGATGAGTACGTGCAACAGCGTGCACGACATTACATACTTCGCTTGCTTGGGGGTTTCTTATGCCCCGATCATTCGGGTAAGCTCGTGCACTTGATGTTCCTCCCATTATTGGAGGACTTTGCTGTTGCCGGGACGTATAGCTGGGGGTCTGCAGTTTTGGCGTACCTGTATAGAGAGCTGTGTAAAGCTACGGACTATGACGCACGCGAGATCGGAGGTGCATGCATCTTATTGCAGTACTGGGCATGGTACAGATTCCCCCGGCTTGCCCCTTCACTAGCTGACCATGATGAGCCTGATGTGTTTTACGATGCTGGTCGTGGTCAATTACGTCCCTTAGGATGGGAGTAAGTTTCTATTTCATTTCATATTTTTACATTACTTCCATGACATACTTTGTTAATATTTTTACTTACGTTTGCAATACTTTCATTTACCAAATAGGTGGCGCAAACATAAAGTATTGAGTGATACTGTAATTGGCGTCCTTACATATTATCGTCAGTTCTTTGATCAGTTGAAGAACGATGAGGTATGTCTTCGTTTACATTCCTTTAAGATATTTACTTATGCATATCTTTGTGTTAATGTTTTGTGCATATCTTTTTTCAGTTTATATGGCAACCATACACGGATGAGCATGTGACAACATTGCCACCTTTTTGTGTGGTGGTAGGGACATTGCACCTTTGGCAAAGTGGTCCCTCTCATATGTTTCCACATTGTTGAGTGGCACCATAGTAGAATGTGCACCGCGTCATGCGCTGCGTTTGGTCTTGACCAGCCCATTCCACGGAGACCGCTCCAACCAGACAGATTGCACTCGGTTACATTGGCAGGTAGGCATGATGAGGATTGGCCAGTTACACATGTTGTTTATATAGCCACCTGGGATAGTCATAGGGAGAAGGTTGTTAGGGGAGTCCCATTGGTCGCACCCCTCAGTTCGCGTTCTGAGTACATGCGTTAGTATAAAAGAATTACCAGACGCTGGATTGCTCCCACAAGCGCATCTATTGGGAATGCGGTAAGCTCTTTACTAATTCGTTAGTGACTATATGTATTTTGTATTCAGTATAATGACATAAATTATATATGTTTATTAGGCGGACATTGCAGAGTATTTGCTCAGTTCAACTACTGACACTGTCGCTCGAGAGGCTGCTACACAAATCCTACACTCATTGCGGGAGCATGACCGCATTACGATGGAACAGCTGCGTCCAGCTCCACCAGCAGACGACATTTCAGGGCCGCCTAAGGAGTCGAGCCAACAAGGAACGCGGCGTAGACAGAGGAGAGGATTGGCGAGCACTCGGACACGACTTCGACATCCCGAGGAGTCCGGCTACTCTACTACCCAAAGATACGACTCGGCCGCCACACATTGCTACCGCTACTACTCCCCACTCGGTCTCCTACTACATGCTACGTACCCACTCTACTCACCACCACCGCATATTACCCACCATACCCACCATACCCTTACTCACCGTATCCATACCCGCCACCGAGTTACCCTTCATATCCTTACCCACCACAGGATTACCCACCATATCCTTACCCACCACCAGTTACCCACCATACCCATCACAAATGGTCCCTCTTCCGAACCATCTCACAGGCCACCGCATTCTGATGCGGGCCCATCTCATTGACATTCAATGATTATATTTAGTGATTTTGTGTAAAATACTATTGAGAATATCTTATTATGAGTTTGGTACCCTAATTAGATTACACTATATATGTTTTTCGCACTGTTTTAGATTTTATTAAAGATTGTGGTAACTGGTTGCATTAAACAGGATCATTGGCTTTTGGGGAGATTCAACATTTAGGGAAAACTCTGTTGAAATTTTTACTAATTCGAATTACTAAAAATTTGGGAGGGGGATTATTGGGCACAGAATCCTACTCACTATCATCTGAATCCTACTCAAAAAAATTCATTTAAAAACTTTTTTAGGACTAATAAGCTTTTTTATGAAGTATTTAATGCCCATATCATCAATACAAACTTTTCTTATGATTTGACTAATAATAAAAGGAAAGTCATCGAAGATTGTTTTAAGGATTATATTAACCAAGTATAAGTATAACCTATAAGTGATAACGCCTTTCTACAGGATATACCATTTAATTTTTATGATATGTTGTTTAAAATATTTGTGTAAAAATAAATAAATATATTCAATAACTTCAATAATAAGATATGTATGTACATTTGATTAGATTATTTTTACATTTATTAAAAATCATACATAAAGACAAAATTAAAAGTAAATAATTAATACCTCAATCGCTTTTTTAAATTGAACAATAAATTGAAACAATAAATTTTTAAAAATTAACAAAAAAAAGAAACATATATATGTGTTATGTAATTAATAATTCTTCATAATAACTAAAACAATATTAAATATTACCAACATATTAAATTTGTCATTTTTTTAATTTTATATTATATATTTTATTTCCGTAATTAGTATAGATTTATTAATAAACGTTTACAAAATTTTATTAAGTAATTTAAATAATTTATATAAATTTAAAGGCTTACGCCATAACAAGAAGGATGACGCTTTCATTATGTCAGCCAAAGTATCACGGATGCGTACCATTTAGACGGCGCATCCACGTAGGTTACAGACGTGTTGGCGCAATCTACGTGGATGCGCCAAACATTATGCGCATCCTGGTTGGCAAAATCTATAAAAAAATAATAAAAATATCACGTCACCAAAAGGGTGGCGATTTGCAGTATATACTAAAAAAGAGTGGCATTTTGATAAATAGTTAAAAAAATGGTAATTTGATAAATAGTTAAAAAAATGACAATTTGATAAATAATTTTACTAACAGTGACAGTTTAGTAAAAAAGCCTCTATCGGATACTGGACCTTGTTCATAGAAAAACATACAAATACATTGGTTTTTCCAACTAAATAGTACCCCCCATTGTAAGTACAAAAATTTACATTTCACGGAACTTAGAGAAGAGGCCTGAACACACTGTGATCTTTGAAGTTCTTTTAGTCTTAACTTCTATCAGCATTTTATTCTTTACTTCTATACACGCGTTAATATAAAAACATATCATCATTTTTTTTCCATTCAAAAAAGAAAGTGATGATATTTTTTTTTAATAGCGCGTGTATATAGTAATTAACATCTATATAGGATTGATAACAGGATAATTTTGCAGTCATATGGTTATAATGTTGATTTTTCCCAAAGCCTATATCTGAATCATTAAAAAACTAAAACTATAGAGGTTGGCTGCACGGAAGGGATCCCAAAATGCAAATAGATCTCTGTTTTGGCACTAGTTAGATGTTGGCGTGCAGTGATCAATTTCCACTGTGAGCTCTTTGACCACAACATGCTACTTTTGATGTAACAAATCCTGCATATAAAGCAAATGGATAGTAAATGGTTCCAAATCAGAACATTGAGAATCTGCGGTCATGCTTCACGCTGCATCTCTCAATTCTCATTATTGAACAACATAAACTGTTAATCGAAAATAGCCGCAAATAAAATATTATCAGTGTTAAGAATAAATTATTTAAAGTTATCGAGAAAGTAAAAACATTAAAAGTAAAACTTCTAACCAATTTATGATGGATTTTTTTTTGTATAAACCTCGTGGTTTTTGGAAGTCGCATTAGATCTCGATTAATTCGAAATTAAGTTAGAATTCTTATTTAAGAGCATGATTATATCTTAAAAAATTAATCTCTCATCTATTAAATAAAGAATATTATGAAAAACTAATTTATGATAGGTTTAATTTTAATACAATAGAAACGTTTAAAATAAAACGAGTAAAGTTAAAAAATACATATATATCTGTCGCCAAGTTTTGTTTTGAATAGAAGAAAATAATCGTTCAGCTATGAATTTGTAAGCGCTTAAACTTGAACATGCTTGGATGTCTAACTTTTAATTTATTAAGTCAAATCAAGATTTGTGGCTGAGGGTGTTAAAAGCGGATGAAGATCACTTGTTCTCATTTTATATTCTCTTTTTTGTCTCTCACTTAAATTATGTCAAGTAAACAAAAAAGAAAAAAAAGAGACATGTAATTAAATTTAAAATATTTGATAAAATTTAAATGGAGAGACAAAAAATGGAGATAGACGATTCTCATCCGTTAAAACTATATTAAATGGGCCTAAATTATATAAAAAAATTTAAAGTTTCTCTTTTTACGCAAAAAAAAAACAACAATTAAAGAGATGTCTTGTATCAATTTTTTTTAAGTTTCTAAAAATTTAAAATTTTTAAAGAGATATTTTGAAGCTGTTAGGGCCCCTCTGTCCTGAAATTAGTCATTTATAAGCACTTTTCATTTTTAAAATGAACATCCTAAATAGGAATGAGGATCACTTATCCTTATTTTTTATATTATTTTTTGTCTTTCTATTTAAATTATGTCAAATATTTTAAACTTAATTATATGTCTCTTTTCATTCTCTTTTTATTTTAATTTATTTTTACTTGATAGAATTTAAATAAAAAAATAAAAAAAGAATATGAAATAAAGATAGATGATCTTCATCTCTTAAATAGTAACTAGGTGAGTAGCATAAGTTTTAATAGTCAAAGGTTCAAACATAATCTTGTTACTTGAATACATAGTACACAACACTTATTTTAACTTATTTTCGTCCCATCCCACTATATATCTTAAGGAGAAGTTTTTAAATGCAAAATAAGAGATTTCTCTTTCATGTATACTATTTCATCTAATGCTACAAAATAGAAGACATGGATGATCAATATATATGAAATGTTACATATTTAATAACAGAGAATGAGAGACCACTTTATTTTTTTAAAAAACAATTATTTTTTTTAAAAAAAGAGACAACTCTTATCCCTAAGAATGTATTGCATGGGAAGTATACTCACCTAATTTTTTAAATGGTTCCGACTTCCCCAAAGCCAAATTCCCCATCATTTAACCTCGTCGCAGCAGATGGCTCCATGTGGAATGGTGGATTGTGGTGAAGAGAAGATAATAGGCTGCTTTACATGTTCAGGGACCACCCTTCTATGTGGAATGGCGGATCTTGGTAAAGAGAAGATAACAGGTTGGTCGACCATATTATATTATAAATATTGTTGAGATACCATTTTATAATTTAATTAGTCGATATGCATGTTTCTTGCATAGAACTCCAGCATAATACACTTGCCCATAGACCTTATACAACCCCAACCTCTACACCCGTCACATTCATATTACACTTTTCAAGAAAGAAAACTGCATGAAAGAGAGACAAAATCAAGCTAGACTAGATAGATAGATATAAAAGTATGGTACTTAATTATCACATGCATATATATATAATGCAGCAAGGATATATGGATGCTGCCACTCTTCAAAATTCAAATTAAACGTTAATTACTAGCTCAAGTGACAGCCACTCACTAATCGATCCCAATCCTTAAGCGACCCAACATATCATTCAGTTCCATAAAATCATATTCATCCCTGATGAAGAAGTTACTAGTACTCCAGGTAGGACTGCTTTGTGCTTCACGCTCCAAACTACTCTGCCACAACACCCCCTTATTGCACACGTCCCCAGAAAGCACTGTATTGTTATTGGAAGTCTCGTCGGGGTTGGAGACTAAGCTTGGAGCAGCAGGTTCACTAGCAACAATCAAATTCTGATCAACACCTTTACTACAAGCGTACTTGATATAAATATGATCATGTGTACCAATTTTACTGGCTGCGATTGCAGAGGAAGGGTGTGATGGTGGTGGTAAATTGAGCTTGGCTGATGCACCATAGAGCCTCCTTGCAGCGTCGTCGTAGGCAAGTGAGCTTCAATGGAGGTGTTGAAAAGTGCCAAGCCAAAGCCTAGTGCCACGTTTGGGTTCTCGTATTTCGGCCACCCATTTCCCCCAAGTCCTCTGCCTTACTCCTCTGCATGTGCACAGCGCATTATTGGGTCCCCCTTTTCCTTTCATGCACCCTTTTCTTGAGCGTGGCTTTTTTCCCACTGCCACTTCTGCTTCCTTTTTCATCATGCTTAATATTATTATTATTGCTCACTCACTCTACGTAATTTTTCTAATTATAGTTAAAGTTATTATGTATATAAAATAAATAGTAATAAATTGAGTTGCTTTTTATTATAGATTGTTTTTCTTCGCTTTTATGGACGAGTTTTTTATTTGATTGGTGATGTAATAATTTTTACTTGGATTATTATAACTATTTGAAATTAAAAAGAAAAATGCCAATTACACAGATTTTTTTCTTTTCTTTTCTTTTTTTTTAGGGGGGAAAAGGCCCTAACAAAGAGCAATAGTCCTGATCAGGGACACTCCAGTAAAATCCGCCAAGAGAATGCTACCACAAGGTCCACAACTATCAGGAAGCCGATTTAGAACATGCAACCCCAATCCCGTTGACTTGTTTTGGGTATTTCATTTCAAGTAAAACAAAAGTGAAAATTTCTTAAGTTAATTGTGTTTAATTCATTAAAATTAAATAGGTAGAGAGAATCAAATTAGCAAAAAATATATTTGGTATTTTCTACTGTGAAAGGAATGATCATTCCTTTTGAAGGAATTACGTATCCATCAAGGATTAAATAAATCAATTATAATTTTCTCACATCAATATTTTACACCATTTTTATACTAATTAATAAAGTATAAATTTATAATTAATCATATATATAAATTGATTAATGAATAACTTGTTAACTAATCAATATACATAATTCTTGTTAATCATTCAATATAAGTAATTAATTACAAATTTATACTTAATTATTAGTGTCAAAAGTAGTGAAAAAAAATGATGAGATGATTATTTTTATAAATAAATTATCAATATACTATATTTATGATCCACGATTCCACCCATTACCTCCCATTGCCTACTACCTCATTCCATTCCACCTTTCTCACCATTACCACAGTCGTTATCATTGTTATTATTGTATCACCATCACTAAGACCTCTATGACTGTTAGGCGTTAGCCACCAGTTTTCCTTATGGCAACTGCCACCGCTGTTTACTACTGCTATTACTATCATACCAACAGTTATCACCTCACTACTATAGATAACACCAAGAACGATAATAATATATGTTTTTCTAATAAGAAATTTTGCATAAAAAGTAAAGTTTTTTCAATTTCTAATGCGTTAAATAATCTATCTTTTTATGAAAAACTTCATCTTTTAAATTCTTAACAAGTGTCCTTAGGGTATTCTTTAGCAAAACCCTAATAACATTAGCAAGTTATTATCATTCCACCATATATATGGGGGTGATTCGTTGGGATGTTTAGGGGCATAAATAGTTTCAAGTCGCAGTGATGAATAATCTATATCTATAATTGTTCTATATCAAGTTTCGAGTTAGTGGTTTAAGAGCAAATTGACTAACTAGAGTTGGATTTCAAATATTCATCAATGCTTTTAGATAAATAAATATACATATTTATGAGAAGTAAATCTCTCATGGAATTCCTCATAAATAGAGGAATCAGTTATAAAAGATAATGATCTTAATGTATTTTTATCTTAATTAATAGTATTTATTATTCATTAATGTAAATTTAAACGTGACTTTTATATATTAAGACACTCCTATAAATACCATACAAGGTAGTAAAGGTATATATCTAACCCTAAACACTTTACCCATCTTATGCATGGACTAACTTGAACGTCATAGTGCCTTTTGTAGGTATTGACCCCTCACACTACTGTCGCTACCACCGTGCTATAGAGGAAACCACATTCATTAACCTCATTCAGGTAATACTCTAAAACTCATTCAGAACATTGGCGTCATCTGTGGGAAAAGGTAAAACTCTCTCATTCCATAAATCTCATAGCTATGGCCTAGCCAACAAGCAACAAGAAATTGGAAACAACCCTCTCCAAGATTCTCATCAAATCTGGATTCTTCAACAAAAATCACCTTTTGACTGGCCCATCGCCATTATTTGGACCAAGTCATATGAGATTATTAATTTGGCAACCATTGCCATATTTCTTTTATAGTGATTGGCTATACAAGTAATTTCTTGATCGGCTTCATTGCCTATCCAATTGTCATTATTGCATGCAATTTCTACAATTGCTTTTCAACAAGAATTGCATTGACTTACGACTTTCAAATAGCCTTAAAATATGAGGAGGACAATTATCGTTATGATTTTAGGTTATACTATCATGCGTTAATTACCCCAATGAGCACTGGTTGTCAGCTTCTCCATGGGTATCTTCGATACTTATGCTAACAGGAATTCAGTTGCCAAGGTCATATTCAAAGGTCCAATATCCAATTATTCCTATATAAAGAAGAAAACAAGATTCATCTATGAAGATGCCGTCCAACTATAGCATAGAAATAGCCATCAATTTCATCTATTTGTCATTAAAGGGCATGGATCACCACTGACATTAATAACCATATGGTGGCATCCGTGATCCGCACTATTTGCAGCATACTTTGATTGCTCATTACTTAGGTAATTGCCATAACAGAAAAAAGGATTTTGGTGACAAGCCAAGTAACTCTTATATGGCAACACATGCATCCAACCCTATTAATGGTGTGGTAATTCTCATCAAAAAGAATCTTTGCAAGATAGACTCATATGAATTGCCATTAATTGGCTTGGCGGCATCACAATTGCTTGGCTATTGAATCGTGGCAATAGATGTTACTAGCACATCATTAGTCATTAATTCTCATTAATTCAACAACCACGATTTTTAGCATGTTCCTCTCAGTCACATGAAATTCTGAAGGAAAGCTTGCAGTTGTCATAACTTAGCTAATACCTTGGTCGTGACTTTGCATCCACAAGTACTTCGACTTATTCTCATCTAATGAGGATTAGCTATTCTAATTGCACCTAAGGTTAAACGCGCAACCAACAAGGTCAAAGTGCCTTAGCGAGCTCTAAGGAATACATGTTCCGACGAGGATCAGCTACTTCGATTACACCTAAGGTTAACCAAGCAACCCTTAAAGCTACTTTCTGCCACCTTGTTGTGAGATATGAGTTTTCACCTACGCCCTAAACAACCTAACCTTAACCCATAAGGTCGTTTATCAGCCGCCTTGATGAGGTTAAGTGATCCCAAAACCATCTTCAATGGTTTGCCTAAGAATTGACAACTAGCTTTGTCGGGGTCTCACTTAAGCAACCTTCTTTGAGGTTCACCTTCACGCCTCAAATAAACTCTCCAAGCAATTGAAGAATTTTCTAAAGTGATAAAACTCTCTATCTCCCACACTGCGAATCGCAGCCAAGACACCTCATCGCTAGGAGCAATTAATGCAAACAATCCTCTGAATAAGATTGCAGACCTTTATTACTCTACTGTGGCATTACAGATCCTAGCATAGATGCCTCACAACGCAGATCCCTTTGCTAGAAATCAACCAATGCTCTTGTTGGCCTCTATATGGATTACCTCAACACTCTGCTATAATATCAGAGCGCCAAGTTAGGGGCATATGTTTTGGACCAATATCTATGATTTAGGTCCAACATGAGCGACTCAACACTGGTAAGCCTAACCACAACTCCAAGCTATTTTAGCCCTCAGAATTAATTGCCTAAATAATAGGAAACTACCACATCTCAATAGTATCCTTGTTTAATAAGGATATTTGGGGATGACATATCTCTCATAACTATCAATCATTATCTTATCTAAACAGTATCTCTTCAGATACTTCTTAACTTACAAGTCATCTCACACTATAAATACAAGGCAAAACACTTTGGTATTAGAGCCGTCAAAATAGGTCAAGCTCAATGGGCTGGCCCGAATAGCCCAACAAAATGGGCGGGCTGAGCTAACAAAATGCCAACCTGAAATTAAAAATAGTCTGATCTGCCTCTACCCAAATGGGGTTAAACTGGGATGGTTAACGTGCGACTAGTTTATAAAAAAGGTCAAAGTGACACTAAAAATTAGCTTTGACAACTAAGTATGATATCTTCCATTCTACCAATATCTCCAACACAAGGAGATCGTCTCTACCATGCTTGAGGCAGCGGAGATGGCGGCACACTTAAAATCTCTAAAGAACTACCATCCCCGTCGCTACTGTTTAACACTCTCACTCTCACCATGGTTTTTGCGAAAGAAAAAAAGGAAGGAGAAGAAGGAATACTTTTTGGTTTAAAGAAGAAAAAGGGATGAAAAGTTAGAAATGCTTGGAAAACCACAAAAGACCATTGCTTGAAGTTCGTCGAAAAACCTTTGAAGCATTAAAAGCAGAGGCAAAATGGTGGAGAAAATGAAGAGAGTGGTGAAAAAAAAAACCACAAGGATATAATATAATAATCATTCAATTATTGATCATATCAAATATAATAATAATAACAATTAAAAATAATTACTTCATTCTATTTTCTTCACCATTCTCACGAAAAACTATTTTATTAAACCAAATGTAACTTATGAAAAAAAAAACTAAAAAGTGGCCTTTAAATAACGTTTTCTAAAAAAGAAATTGTCTTGGTTAAAATTCTTGAGTATCAATAGTATGTGCAATCAAATTTTCATTCGCTGCAAAGGTGATGTTTGATTTAAATTTTAAAGCTCTCTCACATCTCACCATATAATTAATGTTATGTTTGAATAAAAATGTGAGCTTTTTTTTTCTTTTTTGATTAATTGCTCATCCAATTTCAGGTCAAGAGTGATGATTAGATAAAAACTTCTGTAAAATGTGCAATAAAAATGTGAGCATTGATTATTTATGAGTTGTAGAATTAATTCCCACCGTGCACGATGAATATTTTGCTGCCTTGCAAATTACGAGTATCATGACCAATGCATTATGAAGCAAATGTCAAACCCCAATATAACGCTACAAGGCCCAAAAGCACATTCCATACCTAGGAATACAGGCCTCAAGGACCTAAGAGTCCATCTAAACTCTTGGGCTAGCAGCAAGCCTAAGGCTAATGTACTAACAACTTTCCTTCCGAAATCTTTTGTATTTTTTATCATTTTTTGAAAGGACAAAACTTAGTTTCATATTTTTATATTTATTATATTTATTTTATCAATTAAATTATATATATATATATATATTTTTAAAAAAATATTAAAAGAGAGAATATTAATAAATATATGTCATAATTTAATTAATAAAATAATATATAATATATAAAAAAATAGAATTAAATTTTTACTTTTTTAAATCTTAATCATTGTCCATTTGATATTTTTGTTCTTTATATAAAAAAAAGGTTCTTCATCTGAGTAACAGTTTGAACTCTAAACATGACAGCAGCTCCTAAGCTAAAACCCCAACCATTATTATATTGACTGAAATACTATTAAGTGCAATTTAGAGTTGATAAAATGAGTTCAACTTATTAAATTAATCCGTTAACCTATCATTTTTGATGGATTGTTGAGCTTATCTTTTTTTTTTTTCAACTAGTATAAGGTTAAGCGGGTCGAGTTCGAGTTGGCCCGTCGCTTGGCTCTCTTTTTTTTTTCTTTTAAGTGCTACAACAAGTGAGTCTTACACACTTTTGAGTTATGTTATGATTATGGATTAGACTTAGTGTTTGTGTTATAAAATATTATGTTTGAGTATTTGTGTATAGTATTTTTATAGATTTGATATTTTACATGTTTTATGATTAATTGGTTATGAACTTTGTGTTAATGAAATTGGAAATGATCCAAATAGAATTATTTGTGTTTGTGGTATTTTTATAAATATGATACTAATTTTTTTTTTTTTTTTTTTTAGTCTCTACAAATTATAATTTTTCTTTTTATGTTTTTTTTTGTTTTTTATTATATTTTTTTTTTTTTAAGTGGATTAAACAGATTAACCCACTAACTCATTTATTTTATTTCATTTTTTCCTTTAAACAGGTCAACCTGCCAACTCATCTTAAAATAAGATGAGTTTGCTCTTCAAATCAATTTCTCAAAATGAGTCAATCCACCCTAACTTGTATTTTGGAGGCCAGTTGAGGGTGGACGGATTAGTCCATTTGCCACCTGTAACTGCATAAGCTTGTTTCCTGTTTGTGTTTTCATCATCTTGGCTCCCCATTCTCACTTGGACATCCGTCATCTTGCCAAGAATCCATGCACAAATGATATATGTTATTGTTTATGATAAATGTCTCTTAACGGTTGTATTTACTTCTATGCAGTGATGACACTGAAGACAGCGATGAAGACATGTGAAGTAGCTGAATAGTTCTGTTCTTAATTTGATGATAAATGTCTTTCATCAAGTGTTCTGTTCTTCCGTTGCTTCTTTAGAGCCATACAGAGTTCTCATGACCGGCCAAAATTTTGATAGCAATACACGATTGGAGGCTTCATACAATTTTTTTTTTTTGCCTGGGTATTTGATTTTGTCAAATTTAAGTGTAACGATTGTTTCTATTTATCAATCAATTTTGGTGGTAATATAGTGTTCGTTCTCCGTGAATCCATGCTTTAGCATTTTTACGGCGTGGTGTTCTGCCCCTAATTATTGGTGCTCATTACGCAATTGTTGATTTTAGCCCTTGTTATAACCCTACGAGATTTGTAATCTTGAAAGCACTGGGGCTTTTTACAAAGAGAAATGATACATAGCCAAAATTATTTTATTTTTCTGGAGCCAATTACTCAGTGTTCGGACATGGGACACAGAATTTGGTTGTGGATGATAAGGAATTCCATCAGTTCATAGTATTTCTTTCAAATTTCTTTGACATTTAGCTTATTGTCGTAGGGAGAGACTCTCTAATTGAGAGAGAGAGAGAGTGCAAAGCTTTTCAGAAAAGAACTATAGCTGAGAAGGAGTTGAAAGTGGTAATGTTCTTCCACTCACCGCTGACTGTTTTTTTGCTATATCTCCTTTTAAGTTTTTAATTTATTTAAAAAATATTTATATTTAATGAGAAGTAATTAAATCTTAAGTGCCACCTCTCCGTTAAGAAGGAGTTTGATTCAGGAATTGTTTTTACACTTTTTAGAACGAAAGATTCTCATGTGTAATATAAGATTAAAAAAAAAAACCATTCACACCAAACACTTATTCTCATACATATTTTTTAATGAGTATTCCCACGAAATCTCTCTCACAATGGGAGGGGGGTTGAGTTCTTTCCCATGTGATGGAAATGATTTTTGATATGAAACTATGAAAGACTCTCATGGCCCAACCCCGATCTCCTTCCTATGCATCTTCCTCAACAGTAATTGCCATCTTCATCTATTGTCATCACCACCATCTTCGTCTTTGTTGCCAGCGATGAATTGGAGGTTGATTTGCTACCATATGTGTTCCTAGAGAAAACCATAACGATGTTCAGAGTTTTGTTGCCATCCGATCTATTGGCTCGATGCGAGCCGTGAAGGTGGATCTGTGGCTTTTCACGTGCCAGAGCTTGGTGGCCAACTTATAAAGCACAACGGACATGGAATACAAGAATAAATAGACATGTACATAAAAACACACCAAATTTAAAATATTTAGAATACAAATATATATATATATATATATATATATATATTAAAGTAAATTAAAGAATTTGATTTATGTATATATATAATTACAAAATTTAAAAAAAAGATTTATAATTCATTAATATCATTTTTATAAACTTGAAGATTTGTAATATTTAATATATGTCATATGTACTAATATTTATTACTTAATAAGTTCTTTCAAAAAATATGAAACATAATTTCTTTTAACATTTTCTAAAAAATCTCTTAAACTAATTTCTCCTAATAGAATTAACCATGTACAAGTACATGTGTATCCAAAAAAATTAACTAAAGGGAATAGTAGTGTGAGGCAAGCTTTAGTAACGACGAAGTGAACGGTTTGATACGAGCAGAGGTAAAAGGTGCAGATGAAAATAGTAGTATATGGAAAAGATAAAAAACTTAAAAGTCTAATAGTGGCGTGTGAAAAGATAAAACTTAAAATATTGATATGTGAAAATAGTGGCTTGAGATGTCAGTCATGTGATTGGGTTTGGGTGAGTTACGAGCTTACTAATTAGACATTATTCATAGAAACTATTTTTTAAAGAAATATTAATGGGTCATGTCCAAACCGTGTTCTAGACGTGTCCAAGCATATCTGAGCCATGTCCAAGTCGAAAAAAATAATCTTTTAAATTGGACACATTCAGATACACAGGACACGTGTGTCTTACAGGCGTCTTCATGTGTCCAACACAGACACGTGTCTGACATGCCGACATGCCTCAAAAAATGACATGTCCGTGCAAGATTCAGTTCAAAAGCGAGACGATGCGGACTTTCGGAGGTGGCGTTCCCCTTCCTCAATCCTAGCCATCGTGATGGAGACATACTCTTCCCCTTCCTCAGCCCCAACATGGCAGCGAAGACTCTTCCCCTCTCCTAATCCCAACCGCCACTGCACATGTCCTTTTTCTTCCCCCAACCCCAGCCACAGTACTTCCTTTCTCTTCCATTGAAAATTTTAGGGTTTCCACGCTTGGGATTACATATGGGACACTATCCACAAGTTTGGATGTAGAGAAGAAAAGGCTTCTTGAGCTGAAAGAAGTGTCAAAAAGACTTGGTAGATATTTGGCAGGAAGACGATGAGTAGATGATGGGATATTTTTGGAATATTGTTAAATATTTTTGAAAATATTTTTTAATGGTCAAAATCAACCAAATACTGATATGATAAATTTCTAAGAATATCTTTTTTTAAAATATCATTTCTAAGAATCATATTTCAAGGAATAAAAAATCAAGCCAAACACCCCTAAGTGCTAAGTGGCATGCCACCTCATTCTAACATTTCAAAATTGGGCAATTTGTTCTGGCTATATAAAAGCACTCATTCGGTTAATATGAAAAAGGACTTAAACCGGTGAGAGTCATTCACAAAATCACTCTTTTTTTTTAGATATTTAAATGGAAAAACATATATTTCATTGTAATGGTATAGTGGTGGATTTATTATCTTTGTACTTCAGGAAAATTATTGATCAACTGATTTATTGAAGGCTGATATTTTTCGTAATTCTTTGCAAAGGTTGTATCGCTTATCATGATTTTTTAGCCATATTTATTAGGACAGTTAAACTAGGTTAAATCTATTGGACTAGTCCATTTATTCGTTAAAATTAGGTGAGTTGAGTCTCAAAAATGTTGATCTATTTAAGCTAATATGTTTTTTGCCTAGCTTGTTTAGTCTGTGGACTGGCCTATGGCTCATTTAATTTTATTCTTTTTAACATTTTTTTAAATGTTGTTATCAATTCATTACCTATTCAGCCAATTTCCTTTTTTCCATTCAACTCTTTCTCCCTCACGATCTCATCTCACCTTAAGCCTTTCTCTCTTTGTTTCTTCTCCCTCTCACGGTCTTCATTTGTGATTAGCCAATGATAAGATCATCTCTTTTTCTTTCTCTTTCTGTTAGAATTAAAAAATTAATGAAAATCTGGTTCTTTCTCTATGTTTATGTTGTCATTCATTAGTTGAATTTGTTAAATTTGTTAAAGCTTCATAGTTCGTTAGAGTTTGGAAGCTTAAATTTGTTATGTTGAATTTGATTTGAAACATTAAATTTTTTCGGTAGGTTTCAGAACCTTAAATTTGATAATGTAAATTTGTTTTTTGGAGTTTGGAAGTTTGAAAGTAATAATATGAATTTGTTTTAGAACTTAGAAGCTTAGATTTGTTTTGTATGACTTTACTTTAAAAATTAGAATTACAAATTTGTATTTGAATTTAAATTTGCATTAAGCTTATTTTGTATAATTTTAAAAATAAAAATTTGAAAAAAAAGGCAACTCGTTTAAGCTCGCAAGCTGGTATTAAATGGACTAGACTGATAAAATATTAACTCATTTAAACTCACATCTTTTTAACCCGACATGTTTAACACGTGGGCTTACACGGGCCGAACTAACCCATTTAAAACCCCTAATACTTATAATATTGGTATATCTCATATTAATATATTTTAATGTAAATAAATGTCAATTTGATTTCGTGTTTGCGACCAACAGTTTTGTAGTTTAT
Source organism: Ormosia semicastrata (assembly GCA_029884595.1). NCBI lineage: Eukaryota > Viridiplantae > Streptophyta > Magnoliopsida > Fabales > Fabaceae > Ormosia > Ormosia semicastrata. The sequence goes on from JAQQTO010000059.1 coordinate 44,327,440, forward strand.
GTCATGATGATTACTATTCAGAATATGACATGATAAAAAATTTGATTTCACTTAATTAGTAAAGTGTGTGCAAGTTGGCTTAAATGCTATCTCATGGCAATATAAGATAAAAATTATGGTAAATGTCTTTTGTAAATTAATATAATATTCCATAGAATATTTGATCTATATGCGAGTGTGGATCTCTAATTTTGTATATCATATAAATGGTTCCCTATTCTATATTGTATCCACACGTAAGTAGGATATTGTAAGGATCTCGTATTTTAGGTATTTAAATAATGAACTCAAAAATTATTGGAGTGTAGGTTGATAGATGATTGAAACAACTACGTTTGCTGGTGTTCTCAACTTTGTCTAGGAGACTTCGTGCTCCTAAAGAGTTAACTCATTGCTTTTGTTCTAGTTCTCTACTAATAACTAGTACGTGAATTACCACTGAGTTGAAGATATTTGAATACCACAACATTGTATTTGAATAAGATAATTAGCAGCTATCTAGTGACTTCATAAAAATTGAATAGCATATTACGAAAGGAAATAGAAGAAAAAATAATCAAAAGGTAATGTAATATTGATTGAGAGAAGACTTGAGAGTACAATTGAAGATGCAAGTTCTTTATATAGAACTTGATAACCAAGCAGAGAAAATAACTAACATAACAAACTAAAAAAGAAAGATAATCACCATTGATTTATAATGCTAATAACGAAAGCTATAAGCTAATAACAGAAAGCTATAAGCTAAGACCTATTAATCCCCCACAAGGTGGAGAAAAGATATCAAGAACTCCAAGCTTGGATAAAATTTATGATGGGGAGCAGGATCAAGGGCTTTGGTGAAGAAATCTACAAGTTGATTATGGGTAGAGATAGTAAAGTTGGAATAATTTGTCTTGAAGCTTTTGGAACTAATATGGCAATCAAGTTCTAAAAAAGTTGTGTTTAATTCTAACCCTCATGGAAGGAAGAATTAGAAGAAAGAATATTGATCATTTATCAAGACACATAGCTAAAGGCAGGTTGTATGGAAGGAAGTTTGAAATCATGAAGAATCAAAAGTCTACCATTGCAATTCACACACAATTAATCAAAGCTCTATAAATGCTTCAAATGAAGACTTGAAAAAATGCTTTTTAGACTTTGAAGAGAGTTGCAAGAGATGAAGGGGGACGATTTTTTGAGTATCAACACAGCTTAAAAAAAAATCACTTTATGTCATTATTAGATGTCTTGATTAATTATACATAATTATTGAGTGGGCGGGAGAAAACAAAGAATTTTCTTAGCCATGCATCATAGTGAATGGAGGTTGGGCCCAATTCGCTTCATGATTTTACTTGGTCATTCTTCTAATAATGATTCAAGAAAGCGGTAAAAGTGAGGTAGATTAATCGGCCAATCAATCTCTACAGCAATGGAGAGTCAAAATCTAAATTATTATCTCTTTGTGATAAAACTTAGAATGTATTTGATCATGGGGGTTGAAATTTGGTTTAGAAGCCAACAAACCACAAGGCAGTTAATAAGTCCAAAAATATTTCATTCATTTGGCTTAGGTGAATCAACCTTTTTGGAAACTTCTAAGCCAAGGAAATATTTTAAATTTTTCCTTAATCTTCAAATAATTGAGAGAGGATTTGATTTGATAGTCAAGGTTTTACGAGATTAAGAGATCATCGACATATACTACAAAAGAATTCCTATCAGTTTTCTATCAGTTTGAATGAAAAGGGACATGGTGCAATTAGGATTGTTAAAGCCATTCAAAAGAAGGAGAGGTTGGAGTTTGGCAACCATTGGTGCCTTAAGGGGATTGTCTCAAGACCATCAGATTGCTCATTTTTTGTAGTTTGTCAATACAAGAAACTGGATTAGAAGATGGATAACTCAGGAGGCAATGTCATGTAGATTCTTCGGTTAAATCACCATGAAGAAACACCTGTACATCATTTTGGATGTATCCAACCAGAAGATCTTGAATCTACAATGATATTGGGATAGTTGTAACTTTCATGGAGAGTAGGTTTCTAAAAAGTCAATTCTTCATGGGGTGAAGCCTTCAAGTGCCAGTTATAGGGTATTTGCTTTGAATCTTTCAATGGTGCCATCTTGGTATTTGGTCCTATAAATGTTCTAAACCAATGTTTGATCCGGGTGGAAGTTCCTCTGATAATCAAGCTTAGTATAGGCTTAATTTATATGTATTTGATTTTGGGATGTTGAAAGCCTGTTTGTAAGAGGTAGGTTCAAGAGACTTGAGATAGATAGAGCAAAATGTAAATGAGAAGGGAGGATCTTTATTATAAGAGGAGAATCTCACCAACCAAAGGATATAAAGGAGAGAAGAGGAAGATTGATGGATGGTGAATCCATGTGATGGAAATCATGGTCAAGTAATTATTTTTTGTGTTTTGTGCTTTGATTATTTGCCGATGTTTGGTATGATTTGTTCATGATTTATTGCTTTGATGATGCACGGCGTGGTTAAGGATGGCATATTTAAATATGTATATGTATGCCATGATTTGATGAGCTTGAGAAAGGAAATTGATTTTTGGCTCCAAAGGTCAAGGGGAGGCTACGGTTTTGAGCTCAGAAAATTAGAATTCATGTTGAGAAAATCGAAGAAAAGAGAATTAATGTGGCATAGAATTAGTGAATATGAGCCAAGAAATAGGGTAAATAGTAGAGTTGATAAATTAATAATTTCAAAAAGATAGCATTTCTAGAAATGATGGTTTCTTTAGTATGCAAATCATAAACAAATATCCTTTGCCATTTTATATCAAGAGAATAGGCATTTCTAGCTCTTTGAGGTCTAATTTTTAGTTCGATTTAAAAGTGAAGCAAAAGACAACCAAAAACTTTAATATCAAATATGAGTTTTGAATGAATACATGCAACATTTCATATGGATTTTATGATTTACAAAGAAAGTGAACAAGGATTTGCAAAGAAAAAAAAGAATTTGTAAAGATAGGACCAAAAGGTTTGAACAAAGGTTTGAGTTTTGAAACCATGAAGGGCCCTAGTTTTGAAATTAAAATTTTAATGTTTTGTTTTCAACAATATCAATTTTGAAGGTGTTTGAACACAACTAGTTTGATGAATGATGCCATGGGATGAAAAGAAAGAATGATTTTTGAAAAAACCAGTGATTTTTCAAGAATCTTAATAATTAAATTTAGTATGAATGATATTGGAAAAAAGGAAGTGATTTTGCAAAGGTGTCGTGAGAAATTATTTGAGAAATATGGAAAGCCATGTATGTTTAGAAAAGTCATCAACAATAGTTAAAACTTATTTATGACCTTGAAACGTAGAAATATGTTAAGGGACCCCAAATATCCATATGTATAAAGGTCAAAAGGTTTTGTAGAATTATATTTTGGAGTATAACTGAGTAAAAAAGGTAATTGGAAAAAGATTGTTTAGCCAAAGAAAAGAATCAAAATAAAGTCATATTATTTTGAAAAGTGGAAATGAAATTTTGAAGAATGAGAAATATTTTCTCATAATAATTGTGGTGAAAAAATTATTTACATATCTTAAAATGCCGTAAATCAAAAAACTTATTGAAATAGTAGTAGTTTGAATATTTGGAAATACAAGAAAAATTTTTTAGTGTCATTTAGAAGAATGATGATAAGGGATACATCGATTGGAGATGCGTTGAAACATTTTGTGATGAATTACGTGTTAAATATTTTACGTAATTTGAACTCCTGTATGAAAAGAAACATGTGAGAAAAGTGACAATCAAGAATATTTTGATTGATTGTGAGAAAATGACATGAAAACCGTGAGGAATGGTAAAACATTATGCAAGACTAAAGAAGATATTACATATTACGTGCATTATAATGCATTGAAAAAATAAGTAGCACCATTATTGAACAAATGAAATTGAAAAATTTGGCCCTTTGATAGGTGAAATAGGATGATAAGAATGCATTGTATAAAATATAGGGCATACATGATCGGATGCACCAAGAAGAAAATCCAAGAGAATTGGAAAGTGAGAAGTACCTGGTTTGATGGACACTAGATACAATGTGAGAAGAATTGTCAAGAATAGGAATTTTTGTGTTTGAACTCACTTGAGGCATCACGTCGTTCAAGCTTGTTGACGATGCACCCGACAAGAAGACCAGATATTTTCAAGTCATCTCGGGTTAAAGGTTGTCTTTGGGCTAAGAAGGAATGGAAGTAACCAGGAAGGTTCTCGAAATTGTGAAAACCTCCATGGAGTTGTTTTTGATAAACTTGAGATTTAGGTTTGTGTATATGCAAACCAGCATTTATATCCGTATGATATATTAATTGAGGAATGATTAGTCCTATGAAAATTGTTTTGGCTACAAAGGATATTTGATGGTGGAACCGATAAATGATTAGATGATGATAGTTGATTAATCTTGATAGCATGATTAAGAAAAGAGGTGAGTCTATCTATATGATAGAAGTTTGTGTTTCTTGTTGAACAACTAAGGAGTGCCTTAGTAATGGAAGGAAGGGGATCCATAGAAGGATTTGAGTTGTGACATATTCAAATAAAGGATCATTTAAGACATCAAGAAACAGATGGATAGTTTTTTGGTGGCAACAATAAGGAGTGGACATTGGACTCTAAGGGTGCAAGTGCATTGTATGACAAAGAAACAGTTGGTGTTGGTCGAATGAATTCAAGCTCATCGAAACAATCTTCATGTTAAAGTTTCTCGTTAAGAAGCTTGTTGAGAGGATCTATCACCTTGTTTCATGGAGTGTAGTTCTTGCGGCAAGGTTGTTAAAAAAATAAGTGATTGCCTTTGGTGAATTTTATATTGAGCTTTAAATTGTGATATTAATTGGTGATGGAACATTGAGAAATGAATAGTTGAAATATGAGTTTTCAATATACAACTAATATTTTTGTAAATTTAAGCATCAAAGAAGAAAATTTGAAACTCATCTTGGAAATAACTCATTAACAAATTTTAATTTGCGAACTTTGAAGAAAGAGCTCGAAATGCATGCTTTGCCCAATGGTAGTAGTTACAATTTCACCATTAGGGGTGGATGCAAGTTAACCAGGATTTTCTCATGGCAATATAAGATAAAATTTATGGTAAATGTCTTTTGTACATCTCAAATACAATACTCCGTAGAATACCGTATCTATATGCGAGTGTGGATCTCTAATTTTGTATATCATATAAATGGTTCCCTATTCTATATTGTATCCACATGTAAGTAGGATATTGTAAGGATCTCGTAATTCAGGTATTTAAATAATGAACTCAAAAATTATTGGAGTGTAGATTGATAGATGATTGAAACAACCACGTATTTGAAAGGTGTTCTCAATTTGTCTAGAGAGAGTGCTCCTAAAGCGTTAACTCATTGCTTTTATTCTAGTGTTCTCTACTAGTAACTAGTAAGTGAATTACCACTGAGTTAAAGATATTTGAATACCACAACATTGTATTTGAATAAGATAATTAGCAGCTATCTAGTGACTACATAAAAATTGAATAGCATAACATGATTTTCAAATATTCTGGCTGTCAATTACAAATGATTTACTACTACCTTCAAGATATTCGAATATCGCAATATCATATTTGAATATTCTACTTCCAGAAACACTAAAACAGTAAACTATATAATACTGCCATTAGAGTATTTATTGAATATAAGTTCTTTGAGAACGGGAGGAGGGTCTTTCATGAGAGACAACTGTACTTTCCTAGCCTTACAAACACATGGAAAATTGTGGATTTCTTGGTTTATTTCCCCTTACATTCCTTTTTTCATACCACATAAGTGCTTGACAATACTCACACTTCCATGTAGGGTCTCTCCAATGTCTACATATGCATCTTCAATTGTAAATTGTGTATTATTAGATTTGTATCAAATAGGATTCTTGTTCTCAATATTAAAAAAAAATTATATTAATTTAAGTTATTTACCTTGTCTAGCTTGTCCACCTCTTTTGGATGCAAGAATCTTCCTTTGCCTTAGACATGCTTCCTTTTGCTGTTGTCACTTAGACTGCAAAAGGTCTAAAACTAATAAAACAAAGTAATCACAATCAGCATATACAACTGAAGAAGCTTCATAAACTTGTGACTTGAAATTGCATCATATAATATTAAAAGCGTTTAGGATTAGCAAACCAAACATATACCATTTAGCTGAGTATTTGTCATCACTTCAACATCTATATGAAAGTTCTCCATGTCATTTTCTGATGAGTATCATTTTCCTTCTTAATCAGGATTTTTTTTATTTCACTTTAGCGTCTCTTGAACCTCAGTTATAACAACAGAACTGGCACAATATAAAATGCAGTCAAGCACAATGCTTAATGTAACCTTTTTATGTCCTTCAATGGATACCTGTTGTATTTCTTACTATTTTAGGAATTTTGGTTGGGCATCCTTTGCACAGTTAGACACACCACAATGAGTACTCACACCACCTCCATTTATATTTAACAAAGATATATCTATTAATGGATGTCTTTTTCTCTCATATTTTGCAATTGATCATTCGAAACCTCATTCAAAAATGCATTCATCATATCAACAACACAAGTAGACATACCCCGAATAGTATTACTATGACAATTCTGATACAGGCATACACATTATCTTAATCTTCATAATTTGGTTGTATTCTTTTACTCATTTGTGATCCCAATGTGTTCCTATTTAATAAACTGCCAAGTGTAGTAAATCGAGTTAAGCTCTTTAGGGTCTTAAGTTGTGCCTTACTTCCAGCAGTTGTAAGCGTAGCACAATTGCAACTTGTTTCTTTAAATTGACTTCTCATTATCTTTTCCATAAAAGGTAAATGTCTTCTTATACTTTTATGATCAAAGCTTTTAACTTGATTCTCATGCGGGCTACTCCAATCTCTATTGTTTTTATCCATCTCCACCTGTCTCAACATCAAAACCTTACTTCAGTATTCTATTGTAATTTCATATTCACATATTCAGATATTCGAATTATAGATACATTCAAATATGTTCATATCAATAGCTCGCACTTTTTTCAGTTAAACTAATATTTAAATATTTTCACATTACATTCGAATATATTTATGTTAGTAACTATGGATTTGATAAATATACCTCCATTCGCATAAATGAATCTCATATTCGAATATTTTTAAGTCAGTAGTTACAGGATGTCAAAATCTCTTTCAAATTTTCAAAAACATAGAGTAGAGTAGTAGTGTATGAGAAATAAAAAAAAATCAATAAAGAGTAGAGTACCACTAAATGAGAAACAAAAAATTATGAGAGATTTGTGAAGAATGTGAAATCTATCAGAATCCTTCACAAACTGAAATCTATCAGAATCCTTCACAAAATGAAAAATAAAGTAGATTGGTGAAGAAGGTGAACTAGAGGTGTTAAGATATGCATACTTTTCTTGAAATGGTTCACTAGGTATATAGTAGGTGGAATATTAGGGTTATGTAGTTCTTGCATTTAAAAGACAAAATTTTAACACCAGTTAAATCTCAGATAAAGAAAGGTACTATCAGAGTATATGAAACATGCACAAGGTAATCTTTACATACCCTTCTTTGAAAAGGTTGGGTATAGTAGTCAATCTCGAATGTCAAGGGATAATAAGCAAGAGGAGTTTAGGTGCAGTAGTTAAAGTGGAATAAAGGAGATGAAAAGCAAGAGGATATTAGGTGTAGTAGTCAAATAATAGAGGAAATGAAAAGTAAGAGGAGATTAGGTGCAGTAGTTAAATAGCAAGAGGAGTATATGCTTTCATAATTCTGAAGATAATCTCCAATGGTGTCACATAATCCCACATATATAGACCAAATATTTCAAATTTTTCATGAAATACAACAAAATCATATCTCTCGTATAGCAAAATCCTCTGATAAACTTTGAATTAAACACCAAAAAGGAAAACTTTGGACTTATGAGATAGGTGGTAAACTGTGGTTTTTACAAACCTGATTTTTACCAACCTAGAAACTGATTTTTGAATAATCTTGGTCAACAACATGCTTACATCACTATTTTATAATATATAATAATTGAACATGCAATAAGCTTCTAAATATAAACTGAAAAATATAAATTTAAAAAGTTTAAAATGCTGTAAGCTTCTGAATAATTGAAAAAACAGTAAGCTTCTTAATTCATGAAAAGTTATCAGCTTTTGTAACTTGAAACTCTAAGTAATTCAAATATATATAATGTATATTCAAACATTTAAAAAGTATACTTGAATCACTTATGTCAATAACAAAACGTTTATAATGACAATTTCAATATTAGAATAAATTTATTCGTATTCAAATATTACGAAAGTCATAATCATCCATTAGGTATAATATTTGAATACCATCAAAGTATATTAGAATATTTTGTAAACTCATTGTGCTCACTCAGTAAGAGAATATTGTAAACTCATTCTTTCTCACTAATTTTGAAATAATTCTTTTAATTGTCGAGAATAGTTAAATATAAATTAAATTATACAAAGTAAGTTTATTCAATTGATAAAAAAAATTAGAATTATGAAAAAAGTAGCAAACCTGTAAAACAAACCAAAAACCACATTTCAGAAATCAGAAACCTTATTTGACTGAGGAGCAACTAGAGAGTGAGTATCAATTGAAAGATATCACACTTTCAAATTAAAGAAAGCTCTCTTAATTTAGAAGAATGAAGTGGATTAGCAAGGATAAAGACAAAATACTTTTAGTTCAGTTCAAATAATTAAAATTTATTTCACTTTAATTTTCATATATATTTTACTACAAAATATAGTTATTTATTTATTTTTTATTTTTTTTAAAAAGTGATCGACTATGAAACAAGGTTGGAGTACATATGTTTTGTACGAGGTGAATTAAATTGTTATTAACGTATTATCCCAAATAGCATTAACGAGCTTCCCGTGGAAGCCATGAGGCCAAGTTGGTGGCTGCTGAAGTTTTCATGGTTAACTTTCCTTTGCCGTTAAAGTATATGAGTGATGGTTGGTGTGTTGAGACTTGAGAGACCCCAGCTTATCTGAAGGGAGAAAGAAAGAACCTTTCCAAGGTTACTATTTGAGTAATATCATCCTAAATACTAATATTTAGGTGGTGCTAGCTGTTCTCAGTTCTCACCACTGATAAACAGGAATTCACATCAGCCATCAGCATTATTCCTGTAATCACCTTGCCTTCGAAGCGAGCTCTCTTCATATTCATAATGACTATATTGCCCTCACCCAATGTTGACCAGCAGCAAACATCAAATCTAATCTAATAAATAATAATCTAGATATACGCTGCGTTAATTAATTAAGTGAAATGGCATTTGTTTCTCTTTTATTTTTTCATATAAAGAAATAAAAGTGAGGAACTAAAATATAATATGTGCATATGATCGTTGACATTTTACAGTTAAACTCATTTAACACTTCATTCCATAATCATACTGCTTAATTCATTGAATTTATTTCTACTTCCTTACATAAAGGAAGTTGTTTATTGCTTATTTATTGAAACTTTCAATTTAATGATTGAAAATAAATTTTAGGTTGACACACAGCGCTGGAAGATAATTTGGAAATTTGCCATGTGTTGATGGGGATTTCTTCTTCTTTTTTTTGTTCTCTCTTGGGTACAGTAGACACGGAATTTTAGATCAATATCCTATGTGGATCTTATAAGAAAGAATAATGTTAATATAGACTAAATTCATGATAAATTTTATGTGACAATATATTTGTTATTAAATTTCATAATATGTATGTATTTATAATTTTAAATTATGTTTTAAATGATAAATATGTTGTCACATATAGAATTTATCATAAATTCGAGTTTATACTAACATTATTCTATAAGAGATAATAATAAGAATACACTCAGAAATGGAAAATGCAACACATCATAAAGAAGGAATGTATGAAGATATTTAGCTTTTCACACGTAATTAAGCAACACAATTTGCTCCAGAGATAAGCAAATCTTTTCTTTCTATTTTACTCCAATCAACACAAGTAGGTAGAAAGATTCTGTATTAATGATTTCTAAACGTAAGCCACACTCTTTTTCTGATTGACATATAGAACTATATCAATACATATGGGATTGCCAAACTATAAATAAATACTTTAGCAGCATATGTCGCATAGAAGAGTTAATCTTAAGTTATTAAGTTCACCAACTATATTCGAGCATTTTCTGGTGTTCCACTCACAAAATATACTGCGCTGACAACTTAAATTTTGTCTTCAATGTAGAAGAAGTCGAGAATTGACTATATATATAGAGGATATATATATATATAAATCTTGACCATACAATCTTTACGGATGGTCAAGATACAAATGTGATCATTCACATGTATTTATGTTATAATTTTAAGTGAAAGATCTAATGGTCAAAATTCAATCATAATAAAACTTCCTTCTTGAAAGTAAGATCTATATATATATATATATATATATATATATATATATATATATATAATCTTACTATGGTGGGAAAAGTGTTTATTGTAAAAGGTGAGAGGATGAATCTTAACTATTAGATCTTATATAAATGTATAACTTTTTTAAGTGATCACATGACCTTCAAGTAACTTTTAATCTTGATCATCCATATGATTTTCAAGATTTAACTCTCTCTCAATTAAAACTCCTCTCACTAGATATGTCATATATATATATATATATATATATATATATATATATAGGATCTTATTGTGAGAAGAATGTTTATTGTGAGGTATATGAATTTTGACCATTAGATTTTTCATGAATGGTCAAGATTAAAAGATAAATATATGTGATTTTTTAAGTGATCATGACCTTTAAGTAACTTTTAATCTGACCATCCATGTATAGTCGTATGGTCAAGATTTACTCCTCTCACCATCTCACAATAAAAATTTCTTTACTAGATATGCTCTATATATATATATATATATATATATATATGAGAATCGACAACATATTTAAATAATACTTTTTCTCAAATTTATATTGATTTTAAATTTTTTATTATATAAATAAAGTCTTTAAGTTTTAGTACAGATTTTAAATAGTTTATATCGTATAGTTTTCTAATATACTATTAATAAATAAAAATTAAATTTACTTATGATTTACATGTTATTTAATTCATTACTTATATGCATGTTGATGTTGGTTTTTCTTTTAAAAAAAAAAAATTATACCAAGGGCATTTGCCTACCTAACTGCCATATATTCAATCTTAAAATTAGAAATAATAGATTATAAATACTACTTATAATAAAAATTAATGAGATTTTCACACAAAAAAAGAAACTAAAACATTTTCTTATTAAATCCAGAGACAATTAGCAGAGAGGCCTGCCCAATACGTTGACTATATATTTTCTTACTTCGATTTCGTCATTTCGATATCTCAAATTAAAGTTCAAACCCTGGTTGGATTCTCGTGGGTATTCATTTTATATTTTAAATCACGTCCCATAATTAATCAAGTAAAAGTTAGCTACTCGTTCAAAAAATCAAACCTATGAATAGCAAGCTCCATTTGCATAGATATGTAGCATGACGATATGTTATCTTCAATAATAAGTATTTTGTCCTTTTTTGGTTTAAGGAGACAGAGAACAAGCTGGTCAAAATTATATTTGATAAGATAAAGTAATTATTAGAATTGATTGGTATATTCATATATGGTTATCATGAGGGAAAAATGGTACCAGCCAAAGAAATATTTGTTCATGCGTGTTTAATCCCACTAATATTTTTCTTTGTGTGAATTAGAAATCTAGCATATTGAGTACTTGACATATACTTTAATATGATATGGAACAAAGCTAACATAAATATTAGTTAACCAGAAGTTTACACAAGTTCATGTTGTAACATTATTATGGCTCATAATTTCACTTTGTGTAGTTGAATTTTTTTTCTTATAAAAACAGAGATAAAAGATAATAAAAATGAAAATTATTTTCTCTATATAATCCTTGATTAAAAAAAATAACTCGCATTGTTTATATTTTTTTGCTTTTGATACGACTCCTCAGAAAAAGAAACAAAGAAATGGAAAGTGATAAAACTTTGTGTATATATATATAGTTTATCTATTTTTTTGGTACAATATATTGTTTAATTTATATGTTGGTAATTAAAAGGAAAAAGAAATGCAAAGATAAATATATAGGAGAGTACTTATTCATGACTCATGGGAGGTGGATGTGAGTGGGATTAATAAGAGGGTAGCATGTCATAGATAATCTGTTGACGTTATTCGGATAATACCTACATTTAGGCGATGAAATTGAAAAGTAGCTAGGGCTGCCCCACGTGGAAATACCGAAATACCAAAAGGTTAAAGGCACACCTCTTCAGCAATTGAGTACCATTCAATTTGTCAGAGTTTAAAAAAAGGTTAAGCAAAGGAATGGAGAGACTGTGAAGGAAAGCAAGCTATAAAGAGAGCAAGAGCAGGTGTGTGGTTTCAAGGGAAATATTAATGGCAAAGTGTATGGTGGCAGATACACATTGAAGGAGTGCAATAAAAGGGGGATTGTTTCAGTTGGGTAGGTCTGGATTTTTATAATGCTTTCAATAATAAGTTTCAACTTTGAAGCCAGCCAAGCCACCCTTCTCACTTCCTCATAAATTTTCTCTACTTGCCTCAAAGTTTGTGCAATCCCAAACAATACCGGAAATCTTGAACTGCATGTGTAGTGCTTCATCATGCACCATCAATACTTGAATCAAATGCAGGCAATCATGATCTTGATGCTGAAGGTTCAAAAGGGTCTCTGAACAGCAGCTTAATTGACCTCACCCACCTCCCTCTCCTCCCCATTAATATTATTAAGACGGGTAGAGAGAGAGAGAGAGAGAGAGAGAGGCCTCCTCCTTTCCTTCCTTCCCCTTAAAACAAGTCGTTTTCCAACCTAATTTCTTTTCTTGTTGGTGTTAGTGTTTAGGCATGGTAAATGGAAATGCCCATGAAAGTCAGATTTCCTTTGTGCTGTTTGCTTTGCTAGTAATGGTTTTCTAGCCTTTTGTTTTTTGTTTTACCCATTTGTTGGCACTGAAAGAGATGGGTATTGTTCGGTGGAAGAGAAGGTGCTCTTGTTCTACTTCTCCTGATCTTCATCTTCTCCTTCTGGCTCTCTTTATCGCTGTACTTCTACAAAGGGCTGTGGTTGAATCCAGTACCCTAAATTACACAAGGTATAGGCAAGTCAGTAGCCTGAGGCTTGAAAGGATTAGTAGGCACTTGGACAAGATTAACAAGCCCCCTGTTCTCACCATAGAGGTAATATTATTAGTACTATATATTTGTTTGTGTGTATATATGATCGATCAGTGGTTGAGATTTTAATGACCACATAAATGTTGGTTTTCCTTTCTTTATTATATAACAATAAGTAGTTAAGTACTTGCTGTTGGATCATGTTCCAGAGTCCAGATGGTGATCTCATAGATTGTGTTCACAAAAGAAAACAACTAGCTTTAGATCACCCGCTTTTAAAGAATCACAAGATCCAGGTACGTACAACTACCTAATTAATTAATTTCTCGTTTTCCTTTCTGAAGTCGGTCTTTATTTCACTCATTTTCTACTTGATGTGTATTTGATTCGATTAGAGTTTTAGTTGATTTGATTAATGTAATTAACAGAAAGTGCCAACAGCGATGCCAAGAGGGATGAATGTGAAGAGAGATGAGAATGATGGTAACATGGGGGTGGAAGGAGGGGGCGCATGGCAAATGTGGCACCGAAATGGGACGCGGTGCCCAAAGGGAACAGTTCCCATACGGCGGAGCACAGCGCATGACGTGTTGAGAGCAAAGTCTTTGTATGACTTTGGCAAGAAACAGCGACGGGTTCCCCTTTCTCGCCGCAGCGATGCCCCCAATGTAGTCAGCGGCAATGGCCATGAGGTGCGTGCGTCCCCTACCTATATACTGTATATCTAACTATACAAGTTCTGTAAACCCTTAACACTTTTATATACGTAATCTTATAGTTAATATAGATATATCATATTTACTATTATTTACTTAATGAGAAACAAATAAGTTACAAATTATAAGCTCTTGATATATTCTCTAATATTTCAATGAGAATTCGACTTTTATATACAAGTAAATTATTACTCGTGCATTGTGAATATTAATTAGGGGGATACAGGATACAGCTCACTCCGCCGACAGCTCTATCTGTAGTACTGTACTAAAAGTAATGTTCCAATATTAATTAGGAACACAATTCTTCTTATATTATTTTTTCACATAATTTTCTATATGGATTTTTTTTTGGGTATAAGGCTTAACAGATAATGATAAATCTTGTGCGCAAAGGTTAAATGTATAAATTTTTTACACTAAAAATATAATCGTTACACATAGATCAAGCAAAAGTTGATGTTTGATCCCCTTAATTTCATTAAACTTATATTTGTTCCTCTCGTTATTTAAACTTTAAAGATACTTTACTACTCTTTTTAAAAAATAATAAGAAAAATATTGCCGACAAGATTAAATTTATTTATTTATTTCTCACTCAATTGCTGTAATTCAAGACATCAAATCCCTTTAAGAATAACTTGAAATGGGTTTTTGTAGTTAATTTTATTTTTTAATGAAAGAAAATTTTGATTATTAATTAATTAAAATTGTTGTATGTAGCATGCGATCGCGTACACGGGATCATCGCAAGAGATGTACGGGGCGAAGGCAACAATAAACGTATGGGATCCGTCTATTCAAGTGATCAACGAGTTCAGCCTCTCTCAAATTTGGATCCTTTCAGGATCCTTCGACGGCTCTGATCTCAACAGCATCGAAGCTGGATGGCAGGTACTCCTTCCAATTCCAATTCTGCCTCCTCTTCCTGTCTCTCTTCAATAATCAATAATAATATTAATAATAATAGTAAGCAATTGGTGAAGCAAAACCATTTCCGTAAAAACTGTTATATTCTTTGTTTAATGGAGTTAGAAAGAAGAAGAATTTCCCATTAAAAAAATTTAGATATAAACTTATGGCATGACGGTGGATTTCAATCTTCATTCACATCGCAACTCTTTCTTTATTGTAAACATTAATTTTCAGTTGGTTCCTTGCAGTAACTGAACATTCATGAGTTAATTAGATTACATGTGATGTACGGTACATTACATTGCATTCTATGTGTAGAAACTTAAATACTAGCTTTACCAAATAATCTCTGAAGTTCTGATTATTCTACTAGTCAGGTCAGTCCGGAGCTCTATGGTGACAGCAGACCCAGATTATTCACTTATTGGACGGTCAGCATTTTTTTCTCCTTCCTCCTTCTCATATATATATATATATATATATATATATATATATATATATATATATATATATATATATATATATATATATATATCTTACAACATAAATCAAGCTTCAACAAGAAAAAACAAAATAGCATAATTTTAGTTATAAAAAAAAGCTTCATTTTCCTTATATGTGTGTATTGTTTAAATTAGTCTTATAAACCTTTTAGACTTAATATATTCGGATAAGTCTAAGTATTACTACTACAAACTCGGGCTATCATCACGGATTGCCCAAGCTAAGAAATTGTGAACCATCTAAGTCTAATGAACTCGGGTAAGTCTAGTTGGTCTCACCCTAATTGATTAGTTTACATAGACTCAATAAATTTGGTGAGTACAATTGACATCCGAAACTCTTATTTAAGTATATCTAACAGTAAAAGTTAGGCATTATTATTTTCCTATGCATTCATCACAATCTTGACTGAAAGATTGATTGGTCGAAATGTCTTTGTGAATATTTTACCCTAACCAATGAATTGTCGGACAATCGACCTAAGTCTCTTTGACAACCACTCCTCAAGTAGAGGACAAAACATGTTCAAATAGGGTTGATTATGATGATGTTATTACACCCATCCTTAGTCTAGCCAGGGCACTAATTCAAACAATCAAGATATCAGATTCTATCATAGGATTTAGGAACGTATTAAGGCCTACTTAATCTGCAGTTAGCGTTATTTGGGTGGTGACATGTGATTGATTCATAACTAACAAAAACAAAGATGCAGTGAATAACAATAAGTAAATGAACCCAGCTATACTGCGAATTAATATACTACATTCATTCCTTGAGGTTCAATGGCTTTATTTCAGTTATTATGGGGGAAACATCAATGAACATTTTGAAATGGAGATGCACCAAAGACCAAACAGAAGATCGTGGCAGCTACCCTTAATAGGATTAGGTCTCAAAGGGGAACTCTGTCACTATTCACTGTTGGGCCCCAATCCATTATACTGCTTCTTACTCTTCATTCATTTTATTTTTGAAATAATAATAAAGAAGAGAGCATTTAAATTTCAGGTTCAGCTATAATAATTAGTTATGATCATTCAGCTGCGATTAAGTTGCAAAGTTGTGGTGCTTTATAAATCTGTTGAGGTTTTCGTTGGTGCAGAGTGACTCGTATCAAACAACCGGATGCTACAACCTTCTTTGTGCGGGTTTTATTCAGACGAATAGTAGGATAGCCATTGGAGCTGCCATTTCTCCTGTCTCTTCTTATGCTGGCAACCAATATGATGTTACGATCCTCATTTGGAAGGTCAATATTTCTTCCACATACAAATTCATTAACGTGCATTTCATTAATGCCAATAACAATGGATCCAACTCAATTTTATTTTATTTTTAAAGTGTTTTATATAAAAGGGTTTTTGTTTTATATAATTTTTTGTTTCACATTGTTTTTGTTGTGAATATAAATTAGGATCCAAAAGTAGGGAATTGGTGGATGAGTTTTGGTGACAACATATTGGTAGGGTATTGGCCCGCGGAACTATTCACACACTTAGCCGACCATGCCACCATGGTGGAGTGGGGTGGCGAAGTGGTGAACTCGCGAGCCAATGGCCAACACACCTCCACCCAGATGGGCTCCGGCCACTTCGCCGAGGATGGCTTCGGAAAAGCAAGCTACTTCCGGAACCTTGGGATCGTGGACATGGATAATAGTCTTAGCTCTGTGCAGAGCATCTCAATCTTAGCCGAAAACACAAACTGTTACGACATTAAGAGCTTCTACAGCAACGAATGGGGCACATACTTCTACTATGGTGGGCCTGGGAACAATCCTCAGTGCCCATGATTATTAATTAACGTACATATCAATTATCATGGACACACATATATAGTTTACCACGCCGAAGTAATCTCCTCTTGTTACATTCTTTACTTGTACGTAATTATAGAATTATTATTGTGCTATTTCCATTATTGTTTCTGCCACCACTTTTTTATTTGTTTTCGATGGAAGGGAAGGAAATTTTATGTTGTAGTCATTTATATTTTGTGACATACAATTGCTTAAGTAATTTCAAGATAAGAATAATGATTAAGTAAAATCTTTTTTAAAGTGACGATTCTAGTATTTAAGATTTAAAACCTTAACATAATAGATAGGGTTTGCATGGAGTTACAACCCATTTTTAATACGGTTAACCACTATTGAATTTTGTGTTGTAATCATTAATCTATAATTAATTAAGGAATTTGAGGATATATAAATGCATGAACACAATTGCAAATGGCAAGATTTGAAGAACTTAATTTAATGTGTGAAATGTTATGCTTGATTTTCTTTTTCTTTTTTTCACATTTTTTCTTAATATATAGTTACAAGTAGTACTGAGAGTTTATATAATTTTCAATTTGACTGGTTAATTACTGGGCAGCAGATTACAGAGGGCCTCACCTAGTGGTGGAATGGGCCCAGTCCCTTGGTGGATCTTATAAGGCGGATGTGTAGTAAAATGGTCCAGTCGTTAGCTGATTTGGTTATTGGTTTCAATATCAACGCACGAGAAAATGCACCTTTTTCAGTTGATATTTCATTTGTTGTTTTTTTTTGGTGAGACACTGAGACATAATTAGCCGCTGGACCGTACTAGGCCCACATAAACCAAATCTACCAGATAATCCCATGAGCCTATAAAAGGAGCCCGATAATATCCGAACATTGTAGGTCTTAAACGCGACGACCAAAAGAAATTTAAAAAAAAAATGTATCATCGCCATAGTCCTATGTATAAGGAAAATAACATTATTTTCCTCCCCACATCCCTTTTCACACCCATTTTAAATGGGTGTAATTAAATGAGAGAAAATGATAGAAAAAAATAAGTACGATAAATGGTATTAAGAGAAATGTGAAAAAAAAAATGCACTGTTTGTAGTAAAAATATCAGAGTTATATGTATAATGCCGATCATATTCAAGACTCATGACCATTACGGATCCTACCCAATTATCAACTTGACATTTTAATAACATTTGTTAGGCCCATTTCGTAATGCTAAGCTCATGAAAGTTCAGGTCAACTTGACTAATAACTTGTCCGCAAGATCCGACGGCCTATACTCAAATGGGTAATAGCACGATAAACATTGGCTTAATACGACCCACCAACGATCATCGGCCGTTTGACACTATTATAACTAATGGTCGTTAACGACTTCGGATCATAATGACCAAATATAACGTTCAGAATCATAAATGACTTGAACAGAAGGTATTCAGAGAGTCAGTCTTCTAGATCTCTATATAAACCGGTCTAGAAGCCTAAGTCAGACATGTTCACCTTTCTCTACATATTCCTTCATCACTATCTTGATTCTAAGACTAATCGGTCGGAGTGTCTCTACAGACACTGTACCCTATCTCCAACCAATGAATTGTTGAACAACTGACCTGGATCTCTCCAGCGACCACCCCTCAGATAGAGGACAAAACATCTGACGTCGTCTGTGAGAATTCGGTAAAATGATTCTCATTCTATAACCAAAAGCTACTCTATCTATTTTTCTGGCTCAAGATCAAAATCGCAAGTCTTTTGTACCATAATCATGGTGTTGTGCCAAAATACCTTTCAATGGTATTCTAGTCAAATCGTGGGAAGATGCCACTCACACAACATCAATGACGTTAAGTGCCAATCAATGGCATTCTCATCAATTTTGACCATAAAAAATATATATATTCCATTACACATAACATTAATCTCAAATTGCTAATACTTATGGCATACTATGATGGCAGAGCCGTTAAATTTGGCTAATTAACGTCTTTTATACAATAAATGCCAATTCATGGCATTCTCTCAATGTTGACCGTGGATGAAAGAGGAGGGGCAACAATAACTTGGAGCATGATATTACAACATTGCGTATGAATTATTTGTTTAATTAACATTTTAGTCTCTCTATGATTCTTTCGATTGATAGACTAGTTTCTATTTAATTGGCATTCTTTTGCTTTTAGTTGCTTCACGTATAATTTTCTTTTGTACTTATTTCTCTTATTAACACGCTTCACATATAATTTTCTTTTGCACTTATTCCTCTTATTAATGCGTGTATAATCACCTCAGACTTCTTTTTAATGGGCATTAATCCCATTTATGTTTTATTATTATTCATTCATATGATTTTATGAAATCACATGCATAATTTATTATTTTTAATTGCTATGAATATTATGCTACCTAGAGTAAAACTTGGAAAAAATGTCGTTAATACGTGATCAGTTGCCTTGTGGCCTTGTGTCATTCATGTGTCATTTATCTCTTTTTTTATCACAGCTTTGCAGCACAAGTAGAAGTAGGTTTGTGTGGAGAAAAGTCGAAGTGTTCCTAAAAGCCAAGAGCAAGCATTTACATATCAAGTTTTTCCCATGGCTTTAACAAGACACAAGGTTTTTTGCTTAAGGTGTGAGGCAACTTGATTTTGGTTTGAATAGTTTTGGTTTATGCTGAATGTTGGTGGGAAGAGGACCTGGCGTAATACTTGCACTTGATTTACATTGCTTTCAACACTTGCGATAAAAAAACTTGTTAGTGCTCTTTCTTTATCTTCTACCCTCTTAATTCTTTTTAAGCACACTTGTATAAAATAAACACAGGAAATGAGTAGTTTAGAGTATAACATTGCATTCTATACGTTAGTAATTCTCTCCTTGTTTTATTTTCATTGATAATGGTTTGGCAATAAATTCATTATCATATGTGCCACGTCTCTAATTTTTTGTCACTAATTGTGCACCACTCTTATCGCCCTTATCATTTTTACCATTTACAGCCTTGCATTTGTTAGCATGCATTCATCCCCTTTATTGCCTTCTATTATTATCATAGCATTCCAAACACTAATTTAACGTCAAAAGACCTCACAAACTTTAATTCCTTTAATTCCTCATAGTGGATACTAATTGATTTCTATCTGTAATTATCTTTCCCCATCAATTGCATGACCATTATTATTTGATTTAAATACATACGATAAATGGTCATGCATCACAAACCGTGCTTTAATCATTTCTAGCTTATTAAAATTTATCATTGATTGGAATATACATTGTCAAATTTATTGCTGGTTATTTATTTGTCATTATTTTTTATTTATTCATTTATAAATAATTATTTATTCATTCTTCATTACTACTGAATAGGAACGTGCACCACTCAATCTCGCTCTCTTATCACATTATTGCATATGACCATTATTTTAAATACACACTATAAATGGCCAAGCATTACAAACTGTGCTTTAATCATTTATAGCTTATTAAAATTCACCATTTGATTAGAATATACATTGTCAAATTTATTGCTGGTTATTTATTTGTCACTATTATTTATTTATTCATTTATAAACAATTATTTATTCATTCTTCATCACTACTGAATAAGAAAGTGCACCACTCAATCTCACCCTCTTATCACATTATTACATATAACCATTATTTGATTTAAATACATACTATAAATGGACATGCATCACAAACTGTGCTTTAAGCATTTCTAGCTTATTAAAATTTACCATTTGACTATAATATACATTGTCAAAATTATTGCTGTTTATTTATTTGTTATTATTATTTATTTATTCATTTATAAATAATTATTTATTCATTCTTTATCACTACTGAATAGGAACGTGCACCACTCAATCTCACGCTTTTATCACATTACTGCATATGACCATTATTTTAATTGCCTCATTACTAACCATAAATTGATTAACTGACATATATGATTTACTAGCTATGAAATTGTCACTAATAATCATATTCAATTTGTAATTCACATCTATAGCCACATTTAATCGTCATTTGTTTTCTTTACTATTATTAACTAAATAATAATAATAATAATAATAATAATAATATAATAATAATAATAATAATAATAATAATAAATATCAATAGCTATAATTGACACTCATTTCCTTTATCGTTAATTAATTGATTAAAATTTTATTTATTAGATATGTAATTCAATTACTAGACAATGAAATTTTTCCTTCTTAAAAGAAAGCAAGACTTTCACGTAATATTGCTTCCACCATTTAATTGACATTCCTAATCATATTTAATTAACATTATTTTCTTTTATCAAAATTTGCATTCACTAGTTATAATTTGACAGTCTCATCATACCTCAACACAATCAACCTTACCGAGATATAAAAATTTAGTTATGTTTATTTCAATTGCATATTATTATCATAATTACTCATATGATAGGATTAAGATAAGCTAAGTTAAACTCCAAAAATTACAATATCAGGCAAACAAAACCCCAGAAAAGTTCAGGCGAAGGCCCCAAAAACTCGAGATGTTGAAAGGTCCAACTCGAGAAAATATGAGGTCATGGTCAATCTACGATGCCCTTGAAGACGGTCTAGCTCGGGAAAGTCTAAGGTCATGGTCAATCCATGATGCCCTTGAAGACAGCCCAGCTCGGGAAGGTCCAAGGTTTCCGAGGTTATGGTCAATCCATGATGCCCTACAAGAAAGGATCAACTCGGGAAGGTCTGAGTCATGGTCAATCCATGATGCTCCTCCAAGAACGACCCAACTCGAGAAAGACAAAAGACTTCAGATTAAAGGTAAAAGACCTCATATTAAAGGCAAAAAACATAATATTAGAGGCTAATATAACCTCATATTGAAGGGGAAAATCTCGGAACATCTTTAATAACCTAAGTACTGAGAAACACAAGCTTGAAAAACCTTGAATTCTTAAGGAAATTAAAGTTAGAGGGTTGTGGACCGTCCTGACCCAATTAATATCTGACCATTCATCAGCTAGGCCCATTTCGGAATGCTAAGCCCATGAAAGTCCAGGTCAACCCGACTAATGACCTGTTTGCAAGATCCGACCGACTTATACCTAAATGAATAACAACTCAATAAACACGTGCTTAATACAACTCACTAACGGTCATCGATCGTTTAACACCATCGTGACCAACAGTCGTTAACAACTTTGTGTCATAATGACCAAGCATAACGTCTTTAGCCATAATAACTAGACATAACGTCTTCATGCCATAATGACCAGACAAATCATTCATAATCTTAAATGACCTGAACAGAAGATATCCAGAGAGTTAGTCTTCTATATCTCTATATAAACCAGTCTGACAGCATAAGTTACATGTTCACCTTTCTCTACCCATTCTTTCATCATTATCCTTACTCCAAGACTGATAGGTGGGAGTGCCCTTGTAGACATTTCACTTCGTCTCCTACCAATGAACTGCCAGACAATTGACTTGGATCTCTCCAACGACCACCCATCGAGTAGAGGATAGAAAAGTGACATAAACTCTAACACATTTATACTAACATAATCATCAAGTGTCACTAGGGGATTGACGAGAATCTTAATTGAAAATCTCATCACAATCACCCCAAAAAATTGGTAGGGGTGTAGTGTATACTTCTTTCAAAATGTCACTTTTGACATTGCCGACCTCCTATAAGTATACTATTTTAACTCATTATTACCTCTTTCTCTCTCACTTTTTTTTTTAATTTAAGTTAAACGTCGAAATGTTAGACTTCTTGCTATCTCTCTCGGCCATGTACAAGTTCTTTATTGCCAAGTCAACCACGAAGTGAAGATCCACCACTATCGAACTGTTACAATTGTTATTTTAATTAACATATATATTGCTAATTTTTTATCCTTAATTAATTAAATATTTTTAATGGATCCTTTATTATAATTAATTATTTAATTTGATTCCACGGGTGGATTTCTGTTATAAATAATCAACTAGACTGACATATCAATAAAGTAGGAGCCTTTATGAAACTCAATAATATAGAAGGAGATTAGTATCTTTTATTTTTTTTTTCTTTGAAGTGGTTAATTATAAAAAAATACAAAAAATTATTAATAAGATTCAATTGAATATATGAATTTTTTTATAATAATTTTTTTTTCTCCTACAATTAACTACTTAAGAAAAAAAATTAAAAAAATCTTAAATCATATAAAAGAGAAGCAGATTAAGGAGGTTTTGATGAAAAAGTGTAAAGCAATAAACCGTATTGCCTTTTCAGCTTTCTATGGAATTTGACAAAATATTCAAATTAAAAGAGTAGATAACTGTAGGATGTTGTGATGAAGTAAACAGAGTGCGTTCAAAACTACAGAGTTTTTTTTTTTTTTTTCTTATGTGTCCACAATTCACAAGCAGTGGATTTTTCTACGCATTGATCGCCAGCGGAGTTCAATTTCAACCAGCAATTGATATATATTTTACTTTATTTACACGCTGCTTGAAACTTTTTGTTATGGTTTTATTTAACTTAAAACAAAAATATATAGTCAAATAATTTTTAAATTTTTTTTTTGTCTTGACTACGCACTCTTAGGCCTTGTTTATGCTGAACCTTTAGGTCAAAGGTCCATCAATGGACCTTTGACTTTACCTCCCTTAATAGGTTTTTTAAATTTTACATGAAAACCATTACACTATATATATTTGCACATAGAGGCTTTTCTCAAGTAAAATAATTGGGTTCAAATGTAGTGCATCATCATCCACTAGCTAGTTGATAATTTTCGCTGACTCACTGAGCAGCATCTTAGTTTTGTCGACTCACCACCTGTATCAAATAAATTAAAGCATTCAACTTAAAAAATCACATGATCTTAAAGTTTATTCATATAACAGATTGATTACAAAACTACGACTAATATGAAAATGAATTATAAGTTATCAGTATCTTCCTACAATTATTTGGGATCCTCTAAATTACAAAAATCTGTCACTAATTTCTATAGTACAAGGCAATTCCACATCCTCCAACAGGACATGGAACAAGATAAGTATCACCATCACTAACACTTTCACCTTCCTCGGCCACCACTTTTTTCCCTTTTTAAGGGGAGTCTCTACTTCATCATCATTTTCAACACACCTCAACCACACAACAAACTGTCATAGAAGGTAAATCACACCTATACATGTACAAAAGGTCACAGAATGGATGAAGGGTAATACAAGATCAAATCTACTAAACATTTACAGTAAATACATAAGTAGCATTCACTACAAATTATAATTTCCATGTCTGTAACAATACTGAATCTACAAATGCTTATTGAACAGAGGATAAACAACTTATTTCTTAACAAATTTCCTGAAATTTCTTAATTTTTGGTTGTCTGTTATGCCCACAACCTTCATGCTATTTCCTCACTCCATTATCCTGCACTACTAACTATGAACACTTACAAAAACATCAACTCGATTCTCCTACACCACTAACTACGCGCCACCACCACCCTCTCTTTTACGACCTCCATCCAATATTGTTGCCCACCGCACCGCTATCTTTGCACCGCCGTAGCATTGTTTGCACCCACTAGACGATTTTTAATTAGTTTTAACATACCTCTAACCTCCAACCCAGTAATCGTTGATCTACATTTTCTACTACCAATTGATCGCTGGAGTTGGAGCTGCTGTTGCGCCGCACTCGTCGGAGCTACTGTTGCTGCGTCGCGGGAGATGGTGATGCACTCGAAGACGAAGTTGTGACAGGGCGATTGGAACACACCTTTGTGGTTGTTGAGCTAGGTTGCTGGAATCGTCACATACACTCGCCGGAGCTAGTGTTGTGTCACTGGCCCTCAACTCTCCAGAGCTAGCACAAGCAAGAGTTGGGTAGTTTTGTAAAATGAAACAAATTTGGGATAAAAAAACACTTTTAACTTTGTAATATTGAACTTTTCTATACTTACTTGATAAATAGGTAGCAAGTAATGAATGGTAGTCATTGATATAATTTTGCTTATATCCGACGATCCAAACTACAAAGACCACGGATGGTCCCTGTGCCAGAAGGTCCATATTAAAATGACCCTGCTATGAGATAATGTTAGATGTGGTACCAAACCAAATAGAAGTGAACCAAAATTATGGTTCGGAAGAAATGAATTGAATTGTTTTCATTTTTCAAGATAAGAAATGAACCAAAATAAACTACTTCTTCCAGTGTGGTTAACCGGTTCACCGGTTCTAAATTTTTCAAATTACTGAACCCTTTTCCCCAAATCTTACGAACCAGAAGTCTTCAGAAATGAACCAGAAAAGCATCGCAGATCTGGTGCAACGAGCAACCTTCCAAGTTCGAACAGAAACTAGAGATAGAAATCATAGCAGATCTGGATGATGACGAGCTATCTTCGAACGGCGGCGGCGAGTTGAATGGCAGTTGGCGTCGAACAGCAGCAGCGAGCTTCGAACGGCAGTGAATTAGCTTTGAAAGACAGTAGTGAGCTTCTAAAGTCGACTACGTCCTCCACCAATTCGATGAGATGCGCCGTAGTTAGCCACCGCACGCTTCCAGCGTTTGATTTCGTAACTGGAGGACGGCGATGGCCATGGTGCACAGAGATGTTCCACCATTGCTGTTCTGTATTCGTTTCCAAATGTCGTCATCTTCCAAAGATGTTCGGCCATAGACCTTCCGAACTCTGGGACCAGTTGGCGGTGAGCCACCATAGCAGCTTGTTTTTTTTGAAGCTCTCGAAGCTTCTTCTCAGTTCTCATTTTTTGATTCCATTTTCTCCCTTTGATTCTATTATTTGAATAATTATAAATGATGCTTTTATGTTTTAAACTTAAATCTGGTTCGGTTAGGTGAATTCTAGTTACTAAATTGTATTTCGTGTTAAATCTTCTTAAAAGTTTTTTTAATAATTTTTAATATTAAATAAAAAAATTATTTAATAAAAATATAAATATATTTAATATCTTAAAATATAAAAAATATTTAAAATTTTTATATTTAATAATTAAAAAAATTAATAAAAAATTGTGTAAAAAGATTTAAAATTGTCCTTTCATAAATGAATAATTGCTCCACTTCAAACTCAAAAAATCAGTTTAGTTTATAAACCGATTTTCATAATTTGATTCTTTATGGTGTGGTTCAGTGCAGTTTGACAATTTTGTTTGATTTAATGGTTTTTTTTGTCCACTTCTATTTTTAGATATTCTTATAATTAAGAGATCTTTTTAATAATTATTTTTTCTAAATTTAAACTAAGAAATTTTCTTAATAATTAATTTTTTTAAATTTGAACTTTGTTCCTTGTTTTAGAAGTGGAATTCGTTTATCAATGTACTTAATTCTTATTGATAGTATAGTCAAATAACTGACACGTACGTTAAACTTAATCCTTATTGATTATATAGTCAAATAACTGACACGTAGGTTTTAGACCTTGACACTGTTTGATTTGAAAAAACAAAGTATATACTACATATAATATAAATAATGAAAGCATATAGAAACCCATTGTCAACAATGACAAACTAGAATATGTATTCATGTGTGCTACCCCTCAGCACCTATTAGAATATATAACAAGACTTTTATGTTATTTTATTAAATATTAATTAGAACAAGTTGGCTTGCTATGTAACTTGTAACTGGAGTGCCCCCTATTACTGCTAACAGCATAAATATTTTTAGGTTGGAAGTTGAAATGACTGTGTGTTATCACGGTGACATTGTGGCTTTATGCGCAAATTAAGTTCTCACATTTAAAAAAATATATATTTAAATGGTATTTATTTGTTTATGACAGTTGGAAGTTCAAATGGCTTACATAATAACACTGCACTCTGTATCTATCACGTATCATAACCAATAAAAATATCTAACAATTTTTATTTTACACACTAATTTTTTTAATTTAAAACAAAATTAATAATATTATTCTTAGACTTTATTGTCACACTTTTCACTCTACATCTCTCTTTTGCAAAAAGAAAAAAAAAGAGTCAAATTCACTTTTTCTTTTTTTTTCTCTCTTCCTTTTTTCACATAAAAAGTATAAAAAATAAAAAGAAGAAAGTTTTCACATTTAAGACAAACAACAAAAATTATAGTAAAATTACAAATCCTTATAAATGGATTATAAGTATTTGCACACCATTTTCATTTTACTATTTTTACAATATATATTTTTATGTATAATAAAAGAAGACAGACAGTTTCCAACATTCTCTCCCTTTCTATCTTATAAACATATCTCCAAACTTTAGACCCCTCCACATGAAACCCTAATAAATCATGAACAAGGAGTGACATCACACTCGTGGTGTTGCCATTGACAATGGCGAAGCGTGATCTGTTGTGGTTAAGGTTGAAGGACTTATACTAGCAGCGGGCTCTATCTTACCCATCATAAACCGTACTTCCTTCTTCCTCGACCCAAACCCTCCTCCATCATAATCATCATCATCTTCATCATGGTACGCATAGGCAAACCCACCATGTATAGTCAAATCCATCCCCGTAGTCTCATCATCCCTGGATATTCTCAACAACTTCATCTTATGAAGCCCATAGAACAGCGGTGCCATCGTCACCGTCACCCACCCGCACACCACCAACACCTCTATCACTTGAGCCGCCAACAGCCTCCCTCCGCCACCCATCAACAACCCGTACGGCCTCCCAACCTTATAAACCTCCCCCACGTACTCCTCCTTCGCAAACAACCCCGTAAACAACACCCCCCACGCGCCGCACCCTCCGTGCAGCTGCGCCGCCTCCAACGGGTCGTCGTACTCCACCTTTGCGGCCAGCTTGTTGAGCCCGATCAAAACCCACGCCGCCACGAACCCGCACAATATCGCAGCCCACGGTTCCACGACGGAGCAACCAGACGTTATGGCTGCGAAACCGCCAAGCAGACCGTTACACACGTCGATCACGTTCCAATGTCCCACCAGTAACCGCTTGCTGAACAAGGTGGTCAGAGCTGCCGTGCTACCGGCCAATGTGGTTGTGACAGCTGTCCTCCCAATTGCACTCCATTGACCATAATAGCCACGGCTTCCACCGTAGCCTTTCACAATGGTTAAAAACGAACCGGGGTTGAACCCGTACCACCCGAACCATAATAAAAACGAACCGAGCACAACAAGGGAAGCGCTGTGTCCTCGTAAGGCCACGGACCGGCCCATCCGGTCGAACCGGCCAATTCTCGGGCCTTCAATAAAAGCGCCCCACAACCCTGCTATGCCGCCAACCATGTGAACGACACCGGAGCCTGCGAAATCGATGACGCCCGACCCGAATAAGACGTTACCGTTGGTTCGGGTTGGACTTGCCCACCCGTCTGAGGACCAGAACCAGTGCGAGACGATGGGGTAGACGAAGCCGGTCAAGAAGGAGGAGTAGATGAGGTAAGCGACGAACTGGGTCCTCTCGGCGATGGAGCCGCTGGTGATTCCGGCGGCGGCGATAGCGAACGCCCATTGGTAGAGGAAGAAGCTGTAGTCGCCGGAAGGGGAAGGGTAATGGGAGAGGCCGAAGAAGTGGCGGCCGATGAAGCCGTTGGAGGGGGATCCGAAGGCGAAGGCGAAGCCGAAGAGGTAGTAGGAGAGGCCGCCGGCGGCGGCGTCGAGGACGTTGGTGAGCATGATGTTCATGGTGTTCTTGGCTCGGACGGAGCCGGCGCAGAGCATGGCGAAGCCCAGCTGCATGGCGAAGACGAGGTAGGCAGAGAAGAGAAGGTAGGTGTTGTCCACGGCGTAGTTGGTATCGGTGAGTTTTAGGGAGATGGCGTCGAATTGGGTGCAGAGGTAGTTGGCGGCGGCAGTTGCGGTTGCGTTGGTGGTGGCGTGGAGGAGTGAGGCGAGGTCGGTGGCTGAACAAGTGAGAGTAGCCATGCCTGGTAGAGTGTAAAGAGAAACAGAAAATGTTATTATAAGTGAATAAGAATTAAGAACAGAAATGGCATTGGTGGAGTGGATGTAGAGTAATGGAAGCCAAGCCTCCCTTTTTATAATAAAAGAGTAAGGACCACTTCCACTTAATTTATCTCTTCGGGTATGTTTGGATATTTAGTGGAATTTGATGAGATAGAATGAGATGGAATTAGAATGGGATAAATATATTTATTGTTTGGATATTTTAGATGGAATTAAAGATACTATTTCATTTTTAAATGAATGGAATTAAAAATTATAACTTTATTTTTTTATATCGCCTTATTTCAAACACATTAATTTTAGAGTATAAGGTTAATGTAGTAAAATCCTAATTATAATTATAATTAAAAACATGATTCCATCCCATACTCCCCAAATTGGGGGGGAAGAAAATTAATGGTTTATGGTGGGATGGGATAGATCCATCCCACCCACTCTCATCCCATTTCATCATTTTTTAATACAATCAAATAATAGAACCTATCTCCATCTCATTTCATCTCATCCCATCTCACTCAATACCACCAATCCAAACATAACCTTCAACTTCAACTAGTATTTGATGGTTTTTTTAAACTATTTTTTAAGTTGTTATTTTTTTAAACTATTTATTAAAATATCAAATATTATTTTTTTTAAATTATATACTAAACTATCACATTTTTGTTTAATGTAACATTTTTAAATAATTTTTAATCCACATGAATACGCCATCTGGTGAATGCATCATTTTACATGACATTTTTTAAGTTGATATGTCATGTAAGATGACATTTTTTAATTAAAAACGTTAACACATTTAATATTTTTAACGTGGATAAAAAAATTAAAAAATACTTATAGGGTACTTAACTCATTTCATGTAATTCTCGCATTCCTCTCAATGACACATGCATTTCACATACCTATTAGAGAGTGCACCACAACGTTAGAAGACATCAGTATCAATTAGCTTATTTATAAGTCAAATGTTTGCTTCTGATCTGTAAAGTAGTCAATATGAGATTTTGCATTAAGATAATAAAATACATTTGTTCGATGTGGAACTTTGATCTTTGTGCATATTCTTAATTTTTATCAAGGATAAAGCAAGCTTTATTTTCTTCGTTATGCATTACTCAACTATGCTTCAATCAACCTGTGAGACTTCAATAGATGCATTACACTCACCAACATATTTCCAATTGAATGTTGTGTGCCAAGGCAGAAAACAGAAGAAGTAAGACCAAGCTACAACAGTTAGTCATGATAGACAATTTTTTTATTTATGAATTGATAGACAAAATTTTTACTGATTAATCCGAGAAAAAAAACAATGTCTTCCAACTTTTTTTATTTACTGGATGAATTTAATGTTAATCAGTTTCATATGTAAGATCATAAATATCTTGTAAAATTTTATATGGTTGTTGCTTATAAAACACTTCCAATACTCATAAATTTCATCAATGGACTATAGACCCAATACTGATTTCTATTTAACTCTTGTACATGCACAGATTTGAGAGATGACAAACAATTTCTGATTGATCATCCTGGAGCCACACGAACAACAACTGCTCAGGCATGTCCTCAACAAATTAAACAAAAATTTGCCTACATAGAAACTAAAATTCTTTTGCATAGACTATAGATTTAACAATGGTTGTGGTAAGCAGGGTGAAGAATTGAAGAAAATGATAGGCGCAACCACTTATATAGAGTGCAGCTCTAAAACACAACAGGTAAATGCCAGCATTTCATTGGATTCAATTTTTTTTAAAGCAAACTCAAGCTCTAGATTAAGATGAAGTTAAAGGAACCATTGTTTCCAAATATTCAATCAAATGCAGAAGCTGATGATCTTTGATTCAATTCAATCCCAATTGGGAAGTACTTTTAGGTGTTTGTTCTAATTCTCTCTTTCTTCTGGTTGCAGAATGTGAAGACAGTTTTTGATGCTGCAATAAAGGTTGCATTGAGGCCATCAAACCCAAAGAAGAAACCACGCAAGAAAAGGACCTGTACTTTCCTCTAATATTTCATATATTCAATTATATTTCACCCAAAATCATTTATATAATAGAAGTCACTTTTAGATGTTGAATCTCGTATTATGGTTTGCATGGTGGTAATACATGGAACCGGTAGAATTAGATTAAAGTCTAACATTGAACAAATGTATTTTATTATCTTACTTAGTTATTTTATCTTATTAACATCAAAATCTCACATCGAATAAAGGTACATTGTTGTCTTACTTAATTATTATGTCTTACTAATACCAAAATCTCACATTGACTACTTTACGGATTAGAAAAAAATATTTGACCTATAAATAAGCTAATTGATACTGATATCTTTCAACATTGTGGTGTACTCTCTAGTAGACATATGAAATACATGTGTCTTTGGGATGAGTACAGGAATCACGTGAAATAGATTAAGTACCCTATAAGTATTTTTTTAATTTTTTTATCCATGTGAAAAATATCAAATATGTTGGCATTTTTAACTAAAAAACGTCATCCTACATGACGTATTCAGGTAAAAAATGTCATGTAGGATGGCGCATTCACATAAGATGTGCCAAACAGAATGACGCATCCACATATGATGCGCCAAGCAGGATGGCCCATTCACGTGGATCCACATGGATGAGCCACCAAGTTTAGCGCATCCGATGTGGACTAAAAATTATTTTAAATGTCACGTTAGATAAAAAAGTGACAGTTTGATATATAATTTCAAAATAGTGATATTTTGATAAATAGTTTTAAAAAAAGTAACAATTTGATAAATAGTTAAAAAATGACATTTTGATAAATAATTTTACTATCAGTAACAGTTTAGTAAAAAAATCAGTATTTGATTCGTGGTTTTGTGAGCAGCAGCAAGAATCTTCAAATTAAATGAATATATGATTATTTAACCTTAAAATACCTAATAAATTCAGTTAAGTCTAAATATTACCAATTTAAGTCAAGTTATTATTATTAATTGTACAAATTGGGAAACTGCTGTAGACCGTTCAGGCTCAACAAATTTGAGTAAGTTCGGTTGGCCTCGTCTCAATAGATTAGCCTACATAGTTAATTGTTAGTTACATATTTAAATATTAATTCATAAGATAAGATGTATGGCAAGACTTTCAAGTCAATGACTTATTTTTCATTTAATTTTATCACATTGATAGTCATTATTTTATATATTATTGTCTTTTGTTATTAATTAAAAAACATATATGACATGATAATAAATTAATGATATTCATATGTATTATCATTTCATGATTTTATGGAATTAATTGAGTATTGATTGATTGCTTGACATGTTATTGGTGAAACATTAATTTAATATTAACTGATATTTTAACAATAATATTCATTGGTTCAATTTTTCTTTTTTCCCCAATTTTGACCTTAAATGATTTCTATCACGTGTGAAATAGCTATTTGCTTTTATTTATTTATTTTTATTTATATGAGCATTTAATGTCTAAAAGTATATTTCTGTTTGCAAAATAAATTAACTTATTAATATTCTTTATGTGTGATAATATGTCAGTAAAAACAGTTAAAATGTATGTAGTGGTGTCAGTAATAAGTTAAATAATTCAATTATATTTTTAGACATTAAATGCTCATATAAAAATAAATAAATAAATAAAAGAAAGTAAATAGCTATTTTACGTGATAGTAACCATTTAAGGCCAAAATTGGGGGGGGGGGAATTTGAACCAATGAATATTACTGTTAAAATATCAGTTAATATTGAATTAATGTTTTACTAATAACATGTCAAGCAATCAATCAATAGCTAATTAATTTCATGAAATCATAAAATGATAATGCATATCATTGTCATTTACTATCATGTCATATAAATCCTAAACATTGATTTAATATTAACTGATATTTTAACAATAATATTCATTGATTTAATTTTTTATTTTTTTCCTCAATTTTGGCCTTGAATGGTTGCTATCACGTGAAATAACTATTTGTATTATTTTATTTATTTATTTATTTATTTTTAATGTTCAAAAGTATATTTCTGTTTGCAAAATAAATTAACTTATGAACATTTTTTTATGTGTGATAACACATGTCAGTAAAAAAGTTAAAATATATGTAGTGTCAGTGATAAGTTAAATAATTCAATTGAAATAATGAACATTAGCAAATTTATTGCAATCTTTGAGTTGCTAATTTTTAATAAATAATCATTGATATTATTTTGCGATAAAATAGATAATTTAATTATTTAATTATTAATTACTAAATTATTGTAATTGAAGCCAAAAATAAAGAGTTGAAGTTGATATGTATTCTGTACTATTTTACACAAAGAAAAATTTTGATTAGTCACACTTATTTGTTAAAATATTATAATAGAATAAAATAGAAAATATCAAGATATTAATTATTATTAGCGAAACTTGTTTTAGAATATAAAGACTATTGCTATATAAATATCATGACTCTACACAATTATTATTATTTTTGTTTGCTTAAATATTATTCATATAACATTATCCAAACTCAAATAATAAAATATGATAACTCAAAAGAGTCAGATTGATGGTACTTAAAAAATGTATCTGCATGCACCTTGTTAAAGCATATTCTTAAATATTTAAATTCATGATAATTTTTCTTAAATCTTCTTAACCATTTACGCATTTATTTACATCTAATGCTCATGATAAATAACATCTTCTTAATTAATATCATATTCTCACAATTTATTGCCACAATATTTTTGCGCCATGTTCTTATTGACATTAATGTAGAGATTTAATTAGACTATTTGATTGTTATAAATTATGACTTTATGCATAATATGATCATTTTTTGTTCTTCATTAGCCTATTTGCTTGCTCAATCTTCAAAATCATGCAATGAAATAGTCATGAATTTAATCAATTATTATTGTTTATATTATTTGAAGGTGGTAATAGTCATGGATTTAATGAGAAAGATACCTCTAGACTAACCTATTTGGTGACTCATTTAATTATAGCATATGACCATCATTTTAATTGTTATTGTATTCATTACTAGTCATAAATTGACATTTTTTCTTTGCAATTAACATGTAATTTCTGGACTATTTAATTGATATTCTTTTCTTTTACCATAATCTATTTAATTTGCATTCACTAGCCATAGGGTTAACCATTCATTAAATAATGTATTGTCATTAGACTCATTGCTAGTCATAAATTGACATTTTTTCTTTGCAATTAACATGTAATTTATGGGCTATTTAATTGACAATCTTTTCTTTTACCATAATCTATTTAATTCACATTCAATAGCCATAGAAGAGATAACCGTTCATTAAATAATGTTGTTAAATAGATCAAACATAACTTTTTTGTATTTTATAATACTATTAATCTTCGTCAATCATTGTTATGGGCCTATGGCCTTTAATTTATATTGTACATGGTACTTACAAACAAAGAATAAAATAGCCTCCAACTTGAGATGAGCATGAGATCCCAGTTATTCTTTTTTTCATGATTTTGTGATTATTATCTCTTATATCTTAATGTTATTTATCATCATTCTTATTCTTATTTTCTTGATATAACACTCATAATTATTATTTAAATTATGCTCAGCTTCCAAGCTCGTAAAAGTCTAGTTTGAACACTTTTTGATTTCTTCTTTAACAAAGTTGAGATCATGAAGTTTTTTGAGTTCTTCAATAGTATGCAATAACACTAAGAAAAAAAGAACTGAAAAAGTTCAGGTGAGGACCCCACAAACTTGAAATGATAAAAACCTTGAAAAAATTTAGGCGAAGGCTCCAAAAACTCGAGATGATAATGATCGGCCCAACTCAAAAAAATTTGTGGTCATAGTCAACCCATGATACCCATTACATGATCGACTTAGCTCGAAAAAATATGATGTCATAGTCAACCCATGATGCCCACTACATGATCGATTCAGCTCAAAAAAATATAAAGCCATGATCAATCCATGATGTCCATCTTATGATCAACCCATAATGGCCACTACATGATAGGCCCAGCTCAGAAAAATTTGATGTCATGGTCAATCCATGATACCCACCTTATGATCAATCAAAGCTCAGTAATTTCGAGGTCATGGAAATTCCATGATGCCCAATCCTTGATCGACCAAAGCTTGGTAATTTCGAGGTTATGAAAATTCCATGATGCCTAATATTTGATCGGCTCAGCTTGGAAAAGTTCAAGGTCATGGTCAACTGATCGCACATATTATACTGGCTCAGTTTGGAAGACCTCGAATTAAAAAGAAAAATAAGAACTTGGATTAAAGGCAAAAAAACCTCGGATTAGAGAGGGAAATCTTGGATTAAAGGATACTAACCTAAGTATTGGGAAACACAAGCATGAAAAATCTCAATTTCTTAGGGAAATTACCTAAGTCTTGGAAAAATACATGCACAAAAGACCTCACAACTCAGCTTAAGAGGTTACCCAGGGACGAAGCTAAAAAATTACGAAGAGCTTCGAAAAGCTCGGTCATTCAGCTTGTGATTGCCCAAGTTGGGGGGGCTGTGAATCGTCCAGACCCAATAAGCTCGAATAAGTCTAAACATTGTTAATACAAACTCGAACTATCATCACTGATTACCCAAGCTAAGAGGTTGTGGACTGTCCAGGCCCAAAAAACTCGGGTAAGTCTGGTTGGCCTCGCCCCAATGGATTAGCCTACATAGGCCCAATAAACTCGGTGAGCCTAATCGACACCCAAGACTCCTATTTAAGCACACATAGTAGCAAAAGCTAGACATGTTCATTTTTCTCTACCTATACCTCTATCACTATCTTGACCCCGAGATTGATTGGTCGAAGTATCTTTGCGAGTATTCCACCCCGTCTCCAACCAACGAACTGACATATGACCGACTTGGGGCTTTCCAGCGACTACCCCTCAAGTAGAGGACAGAACAATTGTGAAATGATATATATTTGGAATTCCAATTTGTTTGATCCTCGGTTTCACATGCCTCTGTATATTAGAAATTATTATATGGTCTGTCCCACATGATATAATTTCTCCTATATATGTCCTCACTATATTGTAACTGCCACTAAATTATTTACATGTTATTTATTTATTTATTTTTGGTTTTAATAAACGATGGGACAAAAGTCTAACAACTAACTAGATAAAATAAGAGAAAAATTAACTCGACTACTGTATGCCATAAAAGCAATAGAAACAAAGGAAGATAAAGAAGTAAAAGCCAACAGAACAGAAGTGACTATGCTTAGCTAACAAGTCTATATAAGGATTGGCTTCTCTGAATACATGATGCATCCTAACAGACCAGTTTTGAGCAAGAAGCTGAGTAAAGATACACAAAGGGTGCCAATCATCACGATCACCATTCAAGAGCTACAAGACACATTTAGAGTCAATATCCAACTTTACTCTCTGGAACCCCAAATTAAAAGCTGTTTGAAGACCTATATAAGCCCCTCATAACTCTACCAAAGTAATGGTGCAAACTCCTAAAATAACAGAAAAAGCATATCCGAAAGCCAGGGTGCAAACATGTCTGACTTGTATCCCAATTATAAGGTTTGAACCTGTCCTGTGAGCCTATAAAAGACTAATTTTTAAGGTCTGATCTGACCTTTTAAAAGTCTGGCCTGACTTGAAAGCTTATTTAAAGACTTACTTTGCAGTGGGGCCTTTAAATAGGCTAACATGCTTACCTTTAAATAGGTCAACATGTCTTTATAAAGGCTAACAAACATACTTTCAAA
The DNA here is from genome assembly GCA_029884595.1 of Ormosia semicastrata. NCBI lineage: Eukaryota > Viridiplantae > Streptophyta > Magnoliopsida > Fabales > Fabaceae > Ormosia > Ormosia semicastrata. The sequence goes on from JAQQTO010000059.1 coordinate 44,364,315, forward strand.
TAGGTCACCATGTTTTTACATAAGTTAACAGACCTAAGCCTTAAAATAGGTCAACAGGCCTACTTAAGACTAATAGGCCTTTGTTATAACTCAACACTACATTATAATTTTATAGATGTTCACCACTTTCTTACTCTAGTCTTTGATTGATGTGAAACTTAGAGATATACCAAGTTACAAAATTATTAGAGGCATATATCTCCAAGTCTCACATCGACCAAAGATCAGAATAAGAAAGTAATGAGTATCTATAAAAGTAAAAAGTGAGTGCTAACTTATTATTTTTATTCTAATAAATATATTACATTAAATATATTAATAAATATGTTATTTTTATTCTAACTTACTAACTTATGCTTTACTTATTGATTTTTATTAAAATTTAATTAAAAATATATTAATATATTATAATAAATTAATAATTATAATTATAATTTATAATTATTATAATAAATATATATTATATTATATATAGTTAAACAAAGTTAGGTCTACCAAGTTTAAAAGACCTATTAGATAATCGATACTACCAAGTTTAAAAGGCTAACTTATTTTAGATAATAGCCGAGACGTGACTATTTTTAATTAAATTATTTACATGTTATTAATTCTTTATGTTAAATACATGTTATATGTACGGTATTTTTGTGTTTTTATTGACATGTTAACTTATTTAATAAATAGGTACTTGAGTACATGTTTACGGCCATAGGATTTTAACTCTCGATAAAGGTAATTTCTAAATATTTAAGTTAAAAAATTAATTATCATATAATGTAAACATAAAAATAAATTCATTTCAATTCATAATTAACATGTTTAAAATTAGAAATATTTATAATAAACACAATTAAATATAAGACAATCTTAAATATATATCTTCAATCTTTAAGTTGTGCTCAAAGTTATTTTATAAAATAAAAGTAATTTATTGTATGTTATTATTTTTTTTCTTTATGTTAAATACATGTTATATATTTTAATAATTTTTATAATTAAAAAGACACACTTAATAATTATTATTGATATAGAAAGAGTCAAAATAAACCGAAATAACGGTATAAATTTTGTGTTTTTATTGACATGTTAATATTTTACTGGTTGAATTTACACTACTTGAGTACATGTTTATATAATAAATCTCTAAATTACAATAGATCTTTCTTGTTACTCTATCCACGTTTTAGAACTACTAGACAATTCCATCCTTGTAAGTATGTATTTCTCACAAGAGTTTGATTATCTAAACACTCAAAATATTACAATTAGACGACACTCCACTCACATCATATATAGTGTAGGGAGTCATTCATATGATATACGAGAACAATAAGTCACACTCAAATGTGACATGATGCCTCAAGCGGTATTATATTCTGAATGTTCAAAAAATATTTTTGTTCTCACAATAATCTTTTAGGTTTTAACACAGAGATTTGACATTTTAGACAAAGCAACTTCTCTCACTTTCTTTCTCTATGGCCGTTTCTTTGTCTTCCATACTTCAGGAGGAAGAAAATTCTTCTTCTATAAAGCATCATAACCATTAATTATTTCTCTCTCTCGTTCTCTCTCATTTTCTTTTTCTCAACCAATGACTTAGATCTTCTAAGAAGAAAAAGCTTTTCCACCAAGAGGATAAAATAATTTTTCCATTTCTCTTGTCATTTCTTCTTGCATTATTTGACCAAGGCACTTTCGAGAAAACTTGTTTTGTTTGAAACTACTTCACTTTCACTTTCTTTTTATAGCATGTATTACCTTAATTACACGTCCATTTTTTTTAATTTACTTTCATTTTTTGCTCTTTTGATTAAATTGGCAACAAATCTTAATCACTTTTCCCTCCTTTTTGCAACACTTGTCAGTCCTTATCACAATTTCAAGCCTTAAAATTGAGACCTGTACTCTTGTTCCTCTCCTTATCCCCTATATACCCCCCTCATAACAAGACATGCTAACAAGTGCATGAAATTATAAGACGAATATTAACCCTAAGTCCCAAAGTTTTCTATATTCCGATTGTTGGGCAATGGGCAGAGGGGGAGGGGAGGGAAGTATATAAAACTTAAAAGAATGAAAAATCAGATGATCTAGTAGATTATGGAGGTTATATGCGCGATTTAGGAAGAAAGTTTAATTAGTATCATCCCAGTTTAACTCACCGAATATCTTAATTCCCAATTTAAGTCACCGGGATATTGAATAATGATTAATGCTACACAATCGGAATTATTTGTTAGAATTTTTGTCAGAACTTGCTAAGATTCAAGGATAGTGGTTCGATAAAACAAAGTAGTGGCAATCACTTATCCATCCAAATATTAAAAACAATATCGTTTTGGCAAAAAATTTGGTTATTTAGTATTTTTCTTGAACAATTATTTAAATTACACATGTAACTATAAAGGAAACCAAGTATATACATTAATATACTAAAGAAGTTTCAAAATAATATATTTTTTTAGTAAGTCCAAAATAAGAATTTGTAGATTTAATGGGTTAAGTTCTTGTTATTGGACTTCCATCTGTCATTTATAAGGATTATTATAAGCCCTTTACTGAAGCTCATGGCATATCAGACCATAGAATAGGGTAAGTTTTTCTCTCCCTAAACTTTAACCCTCAAAAAAAAAAATGCATCATCAAGAAATCAATTGAAGTCTATCATCAAGTACTTGACTAGTTTATTTTTAAGAAAAAAAAAATTAGAATAAAGGAATGATTGCTTCAGTCTATAATCAATATAGGCTCCTAAATATATTCAAATTTAAGTCGTGTTTGTTATAAACAAAAGGTAACACGAGCTAAGCCAACTCGTACTAGCTAATAAATTAACACAAACAGTAAAAGTTATGACGCTGCAAATAGACGCAGGCCATCAATGAGACAATCACACAACTCCATTATCATTTGCATAATAACAAATTTTTATTTTGGTTGCATAATAAAAGTTTTGCTTAGTCATACTCTTTATAAGTATTCATCAATTATTCAATTATAAGTATTCAAATAGTAAGTTATGACGCTGCAAATAGATGCAGGCCAACAATTCGACAATCACACAACTCCATTATCATTTGCATAATATCAGTTTTGTTTAGTCATATTCATCAAAGTTGACTTTAAAGTGTGATAATGAAATTAACTATTTAAATTTTTATCTTTAAAAAACAAAAAATAAATAAATAAATTTTGGAGAGTTCAGCTATTAAGTTTTTCAATTAATGACTAAAACTTATTTGGTTAAATATATCTAGCATTTTAATAGAGTTGAATGTAAAATAATTTCCGAGTGCGTCACATGACGTTGACAAAAATAGGTGAACTTAATACGAAAGGGAAATATGCAACCATTGGTGATTATTAAATTTATTGTAGGGTTAATACCCAATTAGAAGTTGTCCTCTCAGTGATGCTACGGCCATTGGAACCATTAAAATATCCAGCATAAGAGAATAGAGGGGAACCATCATTAGGCCTTTCTATTCAGAGAAAGCTAAATTTAAGGGCTGCTGCGCAGTTGTAAATCATATAAGAACCTACATTGCTTATCAATTTGGAAAGTCTTGAAAAACAAACTTTTTTTTATAGGTTGTACAGTCTCCACCCCCCTTCTCCCTCCCTCTTCATCCCCTCGTCATGTCCCCTTCGTTACCAATTAATTATGTAGGAAACTATGAATCAATTTATCAATCTATAATATTACATTTATAAAGTATTTGGTATATTGTCATTATTAGCCTTAGAAAACACGACCATCTATGATTGGTTAAAACTTAAAATTGTATGTTAAAATCATATATGCGAGAGCAGAGTAGACTTCATACAATATACAAATCTAAATTATTACGACATTGAGAATCTGCAAGTGCGTACCTAAATATTTAAACAATAATCTTGACAGTAGCGGCGTCGTGCCTGATCAATTTGTGACTGACAACTACCCTTACTGGCCATAATTTTGCAGAAAAGTATATGATCCTCTCACTGAAAATAAAATAAAGCAATTTGGCCTTGTCAACGAGCACGGGTGAATGGCCAAGTTGCTGCAGAGTAATCGATTACACAAGATGCAGCAATAGGAAAGGGACGAGTGAAATTCACACTAATCACGAAGCTTTTTAAGTATTCATCAATTGTTCAATTGTAAGTTGTAACATATTGTAACGACTGCCCCAACAATACTGATATGAACAGAAAATGACTGGAAAAAGAACAACTCAAGGGACGTATTATTGATAGTAATAGTAACGAGTTACAAGTAAGAGACGCTGTTACATTGACAATAAGAAGAGGAAGAGACAGAGCTCAGAATTCAGAGAGAAGAGGAAAAGAAGAATATTCAGAGAGAAATGAATACCCACTATAACCATACCCCTCCTCTCAACTCAATCCTCTCTTAAATACTCATGCTCTCCTTACCGAACGTATCCCTTGACCATACTATTAGGTACCTTGACCCTTGTGCTCCTTCTTGGATTGGTTTCCTTGAATTTCGCTTTTCCTGACGCATGGCTATCTGTTGCAACTGAATTTTCCATATCCTCATTCCTGACGTGTTCCCATTTAACAGAATTTGTCAACTCATTTTCCATCTCATCCAGTGGTTCCACTCCTTTCCTAACATTACCACCCCCATTGAAAATGACCTTGTCCCCAAGGTCAAAATATGGATAATTCTGTTTGAGGCTTGCAACATCTTCCCAAGAAGCTTTGGTGATATCGAGACCATCCCACTGAATGAGGGCTTGTGGTATCCAGCGGCCATGTTGAAGTGTTACTCGTGTCTGTAATACTTGTAATGGTTGAAGAATGGGACCTTTTTCATCAAACAGCAAAGGCAGTGGTATGTATTGAGTTTGCGGGTCACCAATGCACTTTTTAAGTAGTGAAATATGGAAAATGGGATGAATTCTGGCGGTTGGAGGTAGAAGTAGTTTATAGGCTACCTGACCCACCTTTGCAAGTATCGGAAATGGACCAAAATAGCGCATGCCCAACTTTTGATTCTTGCGTAAGGCTACTGAATGTTGCCTATACGGTTGCAGTTTCACAAAAACAAGATCACCAACTTCCAATTGAAACTTAGACCGTTTGAGATCAGCAAACTTTTTCATGTGGTGTTGAGCTCGAAGCAAGTTACGCTTCAACTTTGTTAGTAGTGCATCCCGCTGTTTAAGAGTCTCATGCACAGAACCGGAATCAGAATTTTCAGAGGTACATCTAATTAGCTTGGGAGGTTCTCTGCCATATATATACAACTTCGAATGGAGACATGCTAATACTGTTGTGATAGGCTGTGTTATACCAGTACTCTGCCCACGAAAGCAGCTTGCTCCAAGACTTTGGATTATCATAAGTGAAACAACGTAAGTACATCTCCAAGCACTTATTTAAAGCTTCGGACTGTCCGTCAGTTTGTGGATGGTAAGCCGAGCTCATAGCCAGTGTGGTACCATGGAGCTTAAAAAGTTGTTGCCAGAACTGGCTAATAAAAATCCTGTCGCGATCAGACACTATCAACTTAGGAAGACCATGGAGTTTCACTATGTTTTGCATAAAGTACTCAGCAACAAGCGTACTGGAATAATCAGATTTAAGGGAAGTAAAGTGAGCATACTTCGACAGTCTATCAATCACTACTAGGATCACTGTAAATCCATGTGAGGGTGGCAATCCTATGATGAAATCCATTGCTACATCTTCCCAAATTTGATTGGGTATTGGTAGTGGTTGTAGCAGGCCAGCAGGAGAAGAATTAATGTTTTTTGCTTGTTGACAAATCAAGCATTTTTGTACAAATTGCTTGACTGTATCATGCATTTCGGGCCAAAAAAATTGTGATGCTAATCGAGCATGGGTTCTTTTCGTTCCTGCATGTCCCTCAATGGGTGAGGAATGAAACTCATGAAGTAATTGAGGAATTAGTGAAGAGTTCGGAGGAATAAATATGCGACCCTTCCAAAATAGCAGTCCTTCTCTAGCAGTATAATTAGCATCAGGCTGGGCATTGGAAAGGCACAAGTCCATGATATGTTTCCAGTGAGAATCCCTGGCCACTTCCAACTTTACTGACTCAATAATGTTAGCCTTTGGTTCTGACCAGGCCAATAACAGAGACCGAGAAAGGCCATCAGCTGCAAGGTTTTCCCTCCCCGATTTGTACTCAATGGTGAAATCAAAACCAAGGAGTTTTGGCAGCCACTCCTGTTGCTCAGGGGTTTGGATAGTCTGATCTGTAAGGCTCTTTAAACTTCGTTGATTTGTTCTTATGATGAATCTGTGGCCTAACAAATAATGGCAAAATTTTGCCACAGCCTCAGTGATGGCATATAGCTCCCTTGTATAGGCGGACTGAGTTTGCATTCTTGTGGATAACTTCTTGGAGAAGAAGGCGATGGGATGACTGTTCTGGCTTAAGACAGCCCCAATGCCATATCCTGACACGTCAGTTTCTAAGACAAATGGCATGGAAAAATTTGGCAGTGCTAACACAGGAGCTTCTGTAATGGCCTTCTGTAGAGTCTTAAATGTTGATGTGGCTTGATCATTCCATGCAAAGTTATCTTTCTTTAAGAGATTGGTCAGAGGCCCAGCGATGGTGGCATAGTTCTTAATGAATCTGCGGTAATAACCGGTTAAGCCCAAGAAACCACGTAATTGTTTAACAGAATTTGGTATTGGCCAATTTAGCACTGCCTTGACTTTGTTGTGTTCCATGGCTACTCCATCAGGGGAAACCAAATGTCCCAAATACTCTACTTGCGAAATGCCAAAAGAGCATTTAGAGAGTTTAGCATAAAGCTGGTTCTGTTGTAATGTTGAAAGGACAGTTACTAAATGATTCAAGTGGTCTTTCCAAGAAGAACTATAGACGAGAATATCGTAAAAAAAAACCAATACAAACTTGCGCAGCCACCTTTGGAACACTTGGTTCATAAGAGCTTGAAATGTGGCTGGTGCATTGCTCAAACCAAAAGGCATTACTAGCCACTCGTAGTGACCTTGGTGTGTCCGGAAGGCCGTCTTGTGTCTGTCTTCGGGTTTAACCAAAATTTGGTGGTAACCAGAGCGGAGATCCAGTTTTGAGAAAAATTTTGCACCATGGAGCTCGTCCAATAGCTCATCTACTGTCGGGATTGGGAAGCTGTCTTTAATGGTAACAGCGTTTAAGGCACGATAATCAGTGCAAAATCTCCACGTGCCATCCTTTTTCTTTACCAGCAATACGGGGCTGGAAAAAGGGCTTGAACTTGGTTGAATTATCCCCTCAGCCAACATATCATGGATCATGTTCCCAATTTCTGTTTTGTAACTATGGGGGTACCGATATGGTCTCACTTTGACAGGATTTATGCCTTCAAGTAATGGAATTGAGTGATTCTGTGACTGGTTGGGAGGTAAACCCACAGGCTTATCAAATACCTGTTTATAAGTATGGAGAAGCAGGGCCAATTCAGGGTCAATATCATCCGGTAAGTACAACAATTGATCTGCAGTGGTGTCGACATGCTGTAATTGTAACGTATACAGTTCTGAAATTGCTTGAGTATGCTGGAGCCTTTTCAAGTGGTGAAAGTGGGCTAGAGTTGGAGTTGAGTGGCAATCCCCAAATAAAGTGATAAAATTTTCACCAATATAAAATTTGATAATTAATGTGCTGTAATCTGAAACATGGGGGCCAATGGTCGATAACCAAGCTGCGCCAAGTATGAGATTAGCCCCTGCTATTGGTAACAAATATACTGACAGATGTAGTATGTGGCCTTGGACGGTGACCTGTAAATGCTTAATCTGTCCTTCAGCTGTTAAGTAAGTGCCATTACCAGCCAACACTTGGAAGTCAGGTGCAGGTTCAATTGGCAATCTCAAGCACTTAGCAATTCTTGGTTGGATGAAATTGTCGGAGCTCCCACTGTCCAAAAGGATATTAAACTGTATGCCATTGACAAACCCCTGAAATCTCGTGGTTCCTAGCCCATTGGCTCCTTTTAGTGCGTTGTAAGACAGGTGGTGGTAGGATGTTGGTGTAATGGGGATTTCTGGTGTGGTTTGTGGATCAGGTGGTTCAGGTGATATTGGAATTTCTGGTGGCTCTAGGTCATCTTCATCATACTGCAATATGAACAAGTGCTTATTGGGACACTTGTGGTTGAAGGAAAATTTCTCATCGCAGTTGTAACACAATCCTTTTTCTCTACGAATTTGCATCTCAGCAGGTGTCATGCGTTTTACAATGGGGTTGGGCTTAATGGAAAGGGTAGGGAGTAAAGGTGGCAAGGTAGATTTCTGTTGGTGTTGCGGTTGACTGTTTGGTGGTCTGTGGTTGTTAATGGTAGAGGAAATGTATTGTGGTCGATTTCGGAAGGGTGGGTGGTGTTGTATATACTTTTCTTCATAGAGTTTGGCAAGAGCTACAGCCTTGAGGAGGGATTCCGGGGGCTGGGCAACAACATCACGTCTAATTTCAGCCTTTAAACCGCTGATAAAACAATCCAAGAGTACTTCTGTACTGATCCCCACAACTCTATTAGCAAGAGACATAAATTCAATATAATAAGATGGGACTGAATCAATTTAGGTCAGTTTAAACAAGGTTGATCGAGCATATTCAAAAATAGAAGGGCCAAATTTAAGCTCAATGGCTTTCGTTAGTGCAAACCAGTTAGGAAAGTGGTTTGCCTTGTTTAGCATCTGAAACCAGGGAATGGCATCACCCTTCATGTGCACAGCAGCTATTGTGATTCTATCAGTGTCAGGAATCTCATAATATTCAAAAAATTGATCAGCCTTAAAAATCCAATGCAGTGGATTTGTGCCATCAAACTTAGGAAAATCTAATTTCACTGTTCTTACTTGAAATGGGGCTCGATTGTGTTGTGTGACAGAGGCTGCATTAGTATTTGAGTTCTTCCCATTGGCTGAGTGTTTGCTGCAAACGAGTTCCACTTTTGTGGTCAAATTCTCCATTGCGCGAGTAAGAGACGAAATTGATAGCTCTAGTCGGGCGAAGTCAGCAGTGTGCTGAGCTTCAGCGGACTCAAATCGCACCTGCTACTGATCGACATGATCTGAGATCTGTTTTACCTCAATAGCGAGATCCTTCAGACGAGTATTTTCAGCCATTGGAAAATCAATGAAAGCACCAAATGTAACGACTGCTCCAACAATACTGATATGAACAGAAAATGACTGAAAAAAAAAACAACTCAAGGGACGTATTATTGATAGTAATAGTAACAGAGTTACAAGTAAGAGACGCTGTTACATTGACAATAAGAAGAGGAAGATACAGAGCTCAGAATTCAGAGAGAAGAGGAGAAGAAGAATATTCAGAGAGAAATGAATACCCACTATATCCATACCCCTCCTTTCAACTCAATCCTCTCTTAAATACTCATGCTCTCCTTACCGAACGTATCCCTTGAGCATACTGTTAGGTACCTTGACCCTTGTGCTCCTTCTTGGATTGGTTTCCTTGAATTCCGCTTTTCCTGGCGCATGGCTATTTGTTGCAACTGAATTTTTCATATCCTCATTCCTGACGTGTTCCCATTTAATAGAATTTGTCAACTCATTTTCCATCTCATCCAGTGATCCCACTCCTTTCCTAACACATATCAACAGTCTTCACTGCAATAAGTTCCAAAATGATGCACATGCACAGATACTTCAAAATTAGTGACATATCCATATCATATTCGTATCCAATATCGATACTTATATGATACTTCTGTATCTATATTTTTTATGTATTTTTTTGGTATATCTATCACTTTCGAAGTAGCGTCACTTGAAAAGTCTGAAATATAGATGAAGTCACATTTTCACTAATTACCTTCCTCAAACCATATTTTTACTATTGCAATCTTGCATTCCTTAAAATCATCTCACAAAATAATAGACTTTTATCTTCATCAAATGAGTTAGAAAAAATATGAGACTCGAGTTAGGCAATCACAAGTGAATAAATATAATTTTTTTATCTTTTTTACATATATAAATATAAATATTTTATTAATATATATTGTCGTACCAATATCTTATCTCAAAAAAAATTATTGTATTTACATATTGTATCTATCATATACTCTTACTATCCGTGCAACATAGGTTCCAAACAACTCATGTGTGATGTGTGACCTTAAATTAAAGGAAATGATTTTTGTCCAACATTTATACCTCCACCGAATGTCTAACTTCTATACATGTGAGAGAAATGTCAAAATTATGCTATATGCGACTGTAACATTTTCGTATGATACATAATAAGTTTGTGAGTATATTAGAAAAAGTTACACATATAAAAGTTAAATGAATACGTTAAACTAACTGCTAATCAGTCAATGCTCCATTTCCTAGCAGGAGATAATGGGTAAAAAAGTCATTCAACAAGATTAACATATTTGATCTAATTTAATTATCATTCATGAACCTATACAGTTTACTGTTTACTACAGGATCTAACCTGTTGTTGCACTACCACATACAAAGCAGCATATAAGATTCCAAATATTACCCGCTCCACTTCGATTTCTCTCTTTCTTTATTTCATTTTTGTTTGCTTTTTTTTCCTTGGTACATCGATCCACTTCCATTAATTCTGCTATTGTCTAAATAAATGACTTTACACTTGAGATGACGGACAAGCAGTACTGTCCGCATAAACCAAATTGCTCTACAAATACGCACCGGATGCCCTGATTGTCCTACTAGTTTCCCTATATTCCAATTTAAGTCACATAGTAGTTATCCAAATTCCAATAGATTACATCAAGATATGGGAAATAGAACTTAGATAGTCGAATACATTAACGAGTTGCCTCAACTTTGTTGTGCTTTCTCAAAAACACACGGAAGCAATTGAAACGAATCTTAATTTTATCACCTGTAAATATTGCTTTCAGCATTTGCAATTTGGAATTGAACCTTTTCAACAGCATGCAGAAAGGTTTACTCCCAAAGGTTACTGACTTCGAGTCTCCAAGAGGTCAACACTCATGTATTTTACGACTTTCTAGGACCATTTTATAGAACAAACTCTAGATCAAGTGTTTCTGCTCGGGCTACAGATAAAATGGCTTTTTAGTTTTTATTATCATTGACTCATGGCAAAGCAAGGAAGGACAAAATGACTGAAGGAACGTGGGGGAGCTCAGCCATTATTCAATAAGTTTATGCAATTCTAGCACAAGTTCAACTAGACAATCACATTAATCACCAAGAAATTCAGCAGGCTTCCCAGGTCTTAACAAATTCATAAATCTAAACAAAAATATTTCTTAATTAGGCGAACACAGAATATGACAATGTAACAAATGAAATTCTGTTTTTCTTCCCGAGAATAAACAACAGAAACTCATGAATTATACATACCATTCCATCCATACGAAAATAAATGCTATAAATGAAATTTAAAACTGAACTGTCAGTTTTAACATATCACAAAGTTTCCGAAAATTGGCAGGAAAGATAAAGGAAATTCAACCAAATAAGCTGTCAACCTAATCTGGAAGCTTGGGGCCATATAAGATGTTTTACATTAAACAGAAATATTGCTACTATGTGCATATTGTTTTCCGACCATGTGATAAGTTTGGTACTTTCCTATGATTGTATGCTATTATTCACAAACTTATTATACTGTGCATCTACTACACCATTTACAGACAAAACTGAGGGAAGGAAGCACCAAAAGCTCAATTTTTCTTTGATTTGAGCTGTATCCCAAGTAGAACAAGTCCCACTGTAGTAGAAGCAGACAAGAATGTTGAGAAGTAGAAAAGAGCAAGCAGTGCTCCCCTTAAAGACTGCAGCCATTTACACATTTTGGGCATCAGAAATCAATAGTAAACAAAAACAAGTGGAATTGAAGTGAGTGAGATGTTATTTCAAAGCACCTTAGCAAGCAGCAAAGCATTGTCATTTGCATACTGCAAAGAACTCTCAGGAATATTTTGAATTCCCTGAGCTATTTCCCATGAAAGAATCCTATATTCCAAGTTTAGATGGCAATTAAACAAGAACTAAATTTTCCCGGTCTCAGGCCTCTTTCTTATAAAAGTCAAGTTTAACATGGACAACTTACCCAAAAACAAATGCAATTACAGCCCCAATATTGGCTTTATCTGGTGTTATTTCAACCTGCAATTCTCCAAACTGCAGTTGGCAACCGCATTATTAGTTTTTCAGTTTCATGGTAATTGTTTCTGATTACAGGAAAGTAGGAAACTTCCCAAAACCTGAGACAGATTAATAACTGACCTTCAGCATCCTAGTTTCCTCTTTGGGCTGTTCATCTATTACTGCAGATGTTGAACTAGCAGATAGAGCTCTCCCAGCTGTGATCATTGCTTTTGCAATCTATGATGGTTAAACATTGCCACATATTGGTGTTAGATAAAAACTAATATTTCAAATATGGTAACATGGATTCTGTGTATTTATTTAATTTTTTAGCTATTTTATTTTGTGCACAGAGGTGACCTAACCTGGTCTGGTTCTCCCAGATCTAGCAACAGTAACAACCTTTAAAAGCAAAGAGAAAATTGACTTAAGCATAACAATGAACTAGTTAATAGTCCGTGCATTGAACAGGATTTTTTTAAAGTTTTAATCTTTGTTTAGAATATAATTTAGAGACTTAAATTTTAATGTTATACATATATGTAGCATGTTATGAATTAAAACTCCTCAAATTGATAACATTTTATTTTGAAGTAATAGAGAAACAAAAAAAAATTATACAAAGAAAATTGACTTGCACTTTGTTAGCAATTATTCATTGGAGAAGCATATTATCTTTGCCATTTATGGCGAGCAGCGAAAAATGTTTTTATACAAAGTTAATGCATGTAATAAATAATAGAAACTTCATGTTTACACCACTTTGAGTTATCACAGAATGGGCCAAAGTGATTGGGTAGTAACCGCTAACCCTCATCTGAAGTCAATACACTTCCATGTAAGAATTTGCGTCGATGTTCTGAGACTAAGTAGTCACACTTTCAGCTATGAAGTAAAGATACCAACAAAAAAGTGATTACAGCGAACTACTTTATGGTTCCCTGGTTTCATCTTTCGGTCATAAATCATAATATTAGCTTGATATCCTAAATTTGTTTCTATAGAATTAGAGAATTGGAAGAATTGTGTGTCTATTCACACACAAGTATATTGGTAATTATATACAGAAGTGGTACATTGAATAAGTAAATACAAACACTAATTCCTATGAAGTGATGATTACAATATCTAGTAATCATCACTTATGAGTCAGCAATGAAACATGTGAAGCATGTGAAACATGACTTAATTTTAATACTCCCCTTCAAGCTGGAGCATATATGTCATATGCGCCAAGCTTGTTACAAATAAAATCAACCTCAGTCCCTCTAGGGGACTTAGTAAATATCGGCTAACTGTTCGTTGAAAATGACAAAGCTAGTAGTAATCTCACCTGAAAGAATCTTTTCTCTAACAAAATAGTAGTCAATTTCTATATGTTTGGTCCTTTCATGAAAAACTGGGTTAGAAGCAATATATAAAGCAGCTTGGTTGTCATAAATCAGTTTCATTTCCTTGACGTCTCCCAATTTCAGCTACTGAAGCAATTGCTTTAGCCATGTAAGTTCACATGTTGCTACTGCTATAGCACGATACTCGGCCTCTATGCTAGATCTAGCAACTATGTTCTACTTTTTACTCCGCCATGAGATTAAGTTACCTCCAATTAGCATCAGAATAGCCAACAACTTGAGCATTGTCTTTGTTTTTATAAAGTAACCCTTTTCAACCCTTTTGCTGGTGCACTCTTGATGTATCTAAGAATGCGAACCACGGCATCCCAATGACTATCACAAGGAGCATTTAGAAACTAGCTTACCACACTTACAACAAAAGTAATGTCTAGTCTAGTTACTGTAAGTAGTTAAGTTTACCAATAAGACGTCTATATCTGCCAGGGTCTATCAGTGGCTACCCCTGACCCAGTAGTAGCTTGACGTTGGGATCCATCGAAGTATCACTACGGCAACAATCTAATATACTTGTTTCTTCAAGTATGTCTAAAGCATATTGTCTTTGCGTGATGACAACTAATATATGACACTGAGCAACCTCAATGCCCAAAAAATATTTTAGAAGGCCTAAATCTTTAGTCTGCAAAATGGTTTGACAGATGTTGCTTTAGATTTTGGATACCAACCTCATCATTCCCTGTGAGGACAATGCCATTTACATATACAATAAGGTAGATACAAAGGCCAGGTGAAGAGTGCTGGAAGAACACAGAGTGATTAGCCGCACATTAAGTCATGTCGAATTGTTGGTTGAAAAAGCTAAATCTCTCAAATCAGGCGCGAGGAGATTGTTTAAATTCATGGAGAGATCCGCATAGTCGGCAGACTAAGTCTGGTGCTTCGTGAGCAGTAAATCCTGGTGACTATTGCATATAGACGGCTTCTTGTAATTCACCATGCAAGAAGACATTCTTGATGCCTAGCTAATGAAGGGGCCAGGAGTGAATAGAAACCATGGCAAGAAAGAGGCAAACCGAAGCAATCTTAGCTACAGGAGAAAAGGTATCCCCATAATCAAGGCCAAAGATCTGTGTATCATTTGGCCACTAAGCGGGCTTTCAAACGATCAACTTTCCCATCAAGACCAATCCTAACAGTATAGACCCATCGACAACCAATAATCGTTTTGCCAGGAGGTAAAGGGACAAGTTCCCACTAGCATGTAAAGCAGTCATTTCGTCAACCATAACCTGTCGCCATCCTAGATGAGATAGAGCTTCACCTGTAGTTTTGGGAATAGAAACAGAGATCAAAGAGGACACAAAGGCATAACAGGAAGGTGATAAACGATAATAACTCAAATGAAAAGCATAAATAGGGTTAGAATTACAAGTGGACTTGATACATTTGTGTAATGCTATGGGCAATTCTGGCGCAGAAGGCGAAGCCAGAGAGTCCGATGGAGTAGAAGATGAGTCACAAGGAAGACTGGGGGCTAGATCTGAAGCAACAGGAATGTCTGTTTGATCAACTAGGTCGATGGATGAATCAACAGGGTGTGGACGTGGTCTTTGCTGATATGTGATCAAGGGAGGAGCCGGGAGAGGTGTAGGACTAACCTGAATAGGAGAAGGATCAACTAGGAGCATAATGTTAAGGTCACGATGTCCATTAGAGGTAGATGGAAAGAAAGGACGGGTCTAAAAAAACTGACATCAGCAAAGACAACATATCGTTTGAGACCTGGGGAATAGCATCGGTAACCTTTCTGTAACCAAGAGTAGCCTAGGAAAGGACACTTAAGGGATTTGGCAACCAATTTATCTTTTCCTGAAGTTAGAATGTACAAAACAAGTACAGCAAAAAACACAAAGGATTGGGAAATAACAGAGAATAGGGCACCTGATTTTGGAGGACAAAGAAGGCATGTGGTTAATAAGATAGCATGCAGTCATGATTGTGTCACCCCAAAAACGAAGTAGTGTATTGAAGTGAAAGAGCAATGTACAAGCAATTTCGACTAGGTGTTAATTTTTTCTTTCGACTACACCATTCTGTTTTGGGGTATGAACATATGACGATTGATGTAAAATGCCCTATGAAGTCAAAAAAGATTGAAAATGGGCAGAAAAATATTCATGGGCATTGTCACTTCGCAGAACTCTAATAAAGGCACCAAATTGAGTTTGGATTTTTGAATAAAAACCTTTAAATATGGAAAAAAGTTCAGAGTGATTTTTCATTAGAAATAACTAAGTACGACGGGAAGAATCGTCACTAAAAGTAACAAAATATTAATAACCCAATATAGAAGTGACACGATTAGGACCCAAAATATCTGAATGGATTAAAGCAAAAGGAGCATTAGCTCGTTTATTGACTCTTTCAAGAAATGAACTACGAACATGCTTTTTCAACTGACAAGACTCACACTCTAGTGTTGACATTTTAGAAAGACTAGGTACCATAACATGTAATTTCTGTAGGCTAGGTTGTCCCAAGTGTTGATGAACGATTTCAGGTGACTTAATGGCAGAGCAAGCAATAGGAGATGCTAGAACAGTGAGGTGATGCAAGCCTCGAGAATCATGTCCTACTTCAATCGTCTGTCCAGTACCCTGATCCTGTACAAGAACGGTATCATTAGCAAAGATAACAGAATAAGGCAGGGTATGAGTGAGTTTGCTTATAAGTATCAAATTAAAGGGAAAACCATGTACAAATAGTACAAAATCTAAAGATAGAGTGGGAAGGGGATTAACTTGACCAATACCTTGGACTTTGGTTTGAGAACCATTGGCTAAAGTAACACTAGGTACTATATCTGTATAGGTAAGGTGGGACAAAAGGGATTTGTTACCAAATATATGATCAGAAGCGCTACAATCAAGGATCCAAGGTCCCAAAGATGAAGACTATGAAAGAAAGGCTGCAAAATTACCAGTCTGAGAGACAACTGTAGTGGACTGCTTGGCTGCCTTGAGCTGAATGTACTCATTATACTTAGAGGCAAAGAGGGAAACCTTGTCAAATGAGTCAGATGGGACAACTTGAGCAACATTCATAGTTTTAGACTGTTGGTTGGCCTTGGTTCTGCACTGTTCCTCAATGTGACCAAATTTGTTACAAAAGGTGCAGCGAGGACGAGGGCGAGTACCACCACAACCTCCTCCCCGTCCACCTCGGTTGATAGATTAGGAAACCAATGCAAATGATTCAACAGGTGCAGGGGATTGAACAACAGTTATAGGAGTTGAAAGACACAACAAGTGTTCCGAGACTGTATCATATGAAGCAACGGTAGGGCTTGAGAGTATTTGATTGCGGACTGAGTCAAGCTCAGGTGGAAAACTAGCAAGGGCAAGGACCATGAAGAACTTTCCACGTTGTTCGACATGTTTGTCTGCATTATCAATTAAGGGCATAAGTGCATCAAACTCAACAATCAAAGTATCAAGCTTACTCAGATAAGTCTTCATGTTCATGTCTTGTTTCTTAATGGCGATCTGGTTAGAAACAATGTTGTAGAGACAGTTGACATCATTGAAGTACAGTTTCTTAACCTTGGCCCACACATCATAGCATGTCTGAAAAGCACGGTATTGAGGCTGAAGCTTGGCATCAATGGAGAACCACAACACTACAAAGAGAAGCATCAATTTGTTTCCACTTGGTCTAGTCCTTGTCAAGAATGTTCTTGGCTTGTTTGACTAGGTGTTCATGATGGCCTTGTCCTTTAAACCATAACTCCACAGCAGCAGCCCAAGATGTGTAATTGGCTGCCCCCACCAATTTGTCACATGGGATCAACGGGACAGTAGTGAAGCTGACAGCAGAAGGTGAGTCAAAGGTAGACATGCTAGTATGGGTGAAAAATAGGACTTAGGAAAGTCTCAGATTGCTGGGCAAAAGGTGTGCAAGTGTTCTGGTCTAGAAACAGTAAGATGGAGTAGTGGGCAGCGGGTAGAGAGGCTTAGGACTCAAGTTTCTGGATCTCAGAAGCATAAGTCAAGGTTGGAAAAGGACTAGAGGGTGGCCAGAGGTGTTGCCGGCGAAGTCTGGTGGTCAAAAAGTGGCGCGAGGAGAGGCACGTAGAGATTTGAACACGTGCGTGGGGGCACGTGCGGCAGCGAGAGGTGGTGGATTGGCGGCGGAAGGGCTGGTCAGTGGGTTCTACCTCCGATCTGGGGTCGCTGGCGGTGGATGGCGTCATCGGAAAAGTTGTAGTAGAGGCACAATTGTTTGGAAGGTAAAATGCACCAGAAACCACTAGTTTGATGCACAGGGGTTCGAGGATCTTATCCTACTACTGATACCATATAGAATTAGAGAGAATTGGAAGAATTGTGTGTCTATTCACACACAAGTATATTGGTATTTATATACAGAAGTGGTACATTGAATAAGTAAATACAAATACTAATTCCTATGAATTGATGATTACAATATCTAGTAACATCACTTATGAATCAGCTATGAAACATGTGAAGCATGTGAAACATGGCTTAACTATAGCAGTTTCAATACAACATATGTCTTCAAAGAGAAAAAAAAAATAAAAGAAATTAAACTCGTATCATATAGAGGGTAATTGACCTCATAAAGTAACAAACGAGAAGATCAGTTGCATGATTAAAATGAAACACAACAAAAGAGCAGAATCCTTCATTCCGATTAAATATCAGTCAGTTATTCCCCCAAAAATGTCAAACATTTTCCCACTACATTAACTTCATGGAAGCCAGAGAACCACCAGCACATATTGAGTAGTGTAAATACCTTTTGTGGCTCAACTTGGCCATACTGTCCCATTGATTGAAACCTTCTCCCAGCAGATACCAAACGCTTGCCAAGTGCTAAGAAGCAAAGAGAACAAAGAGATCTTCAAGCCACATCCCTTTTATTTTGTGTCCTATTAAAAGCACATTGATTGCTTGCCTCATTCATCCATCAGCTTACCTGATTTGGCAGTGCCTGTCAAATTGGCCTCCATAAAAGGAAGCTTGGCCACTAAAGAGTGGGAAGTTGATGTGTCAGCAAGTTCCCATGCTCGAGAGAGGTTAAGCAATATCTCTCCCAACTCTTGGCCACACTGAGAAATTATATTCCCATTAAATATATATTTAATGCAGTGGGTTCAAACTTCAAAGAAAATCCATGCTATTTAGGAATGGGAAATACACCAGACACACATAGTAGAGAAATCTTTAGGAGGCAATAATGGATTACACTATGTTGAGAAATATGGCAAGAGCTAGAGAAAATTGAGAGAAAGTGAGAAATGAGAAACTGAAATTTCCTGAATGGTAGAAGGTGTGGACAACAAGCCAATAGTGTGGCACATATAGACTGGCGAGAGTAACTAATCGCTAACTAATCACATATACATCTGACTAATCACTAACTACCAAAACTAATCATTAACTAACTCAACTAACACACTAGGTTACATGTGAAAGTCAAATGCTTCAAGATAACTTTCCATGAATGTATTGATTGCAATTTGTTAAAGAAGAAAAGTTTTTGCATGAAACCACTTGTGCAGGGACAGTTTTATAGGAAATCTAAGACTTAAGAGGGCCAACCATTAGCATTGTAACACACAAATCGTATTTGGAATCTGAATTGTGCTTAAGTACCAACCTCGTCCAAGATAGGTCCGTTTGAAAGGTCGAACGCGGCGTCGTTTAGCTTCAGCAATCACAGACATGATTCCAAAGGAACATATTTAATTTGCTATTAATCAATTAATAATGGAAACGATTACATGGAAATGGTGAGTATAGACACAGCAAAGGATTGCAGTGCACTCACTTCTAATCGAAGATCGCGGGGAAGCTGCGCAAAGTAATCAGGAGGAAGATCAAAACGGTCCTGCAACACATGATTTACAAAATTAAAAACAAAAAATCGATTTTTTCTTTTTCATTTTTAAGTTGAAATTTGAAACCCACCCAAATGGGGGGGGGGAAGCGTTAAATTTGAAGCATGGGGAAAATGAATGGCTTACAGCAATGTCTTGGAGAAGAGATTGAGGGTCAGGTTCTATGGATTTGGGCGAGTCCGACTCCGTTAGAGCAAAACGCACGGGGAGAGGTTTGGGAAGGAAAATGCTGTTGTTAGAAGAAGTAGCAGTGGTGAATCTGAGTGAGGTTAGGGACAGGGAAGCGATTTGATGGGTATAATGGTTGGATAGAGGGGCTATTGAGGTCGAGGACCAGAATTTGGAGAAAGGCGGAAGAAGATGAAGCGAAGCTGAAGCCATTGTCTGCACCTCAAACTGGATTGAAATTGAATGCATATATGCAGTTTGCACCACCACACCACTCAGTGTCAGCCACTGAATTTCCGACAACAAAGTTTAAATGTGCATGGCACTTATCTATTAGTAGATAACCTTTTTTTATTTTAAATTAAGAAATACACTGAATTTATTTTTTTTGGGACGTCTTTATTTAACTATCATAATAATTGAAAAAAAAAACAAACAGAGATAATTTTTCATTATCACTTGTGTGCAACTTTCTAGTATATTACAAATCAAACATCAACGACTCTAGCACATTTAATTGTACCTTTTCACAGCTAGAAATAAGGTGTGAACGAATTGGCATAAGGATTGGGATAAATGTGAAACCAATATTCGTGGAGTTTTCCACCTGAGATTAAAGTGATTATTGATGGATGTGTGGGAGCAAATGAAGAGCAGGAGGGGAAGTCATTATGCGTGGAGATAGTGTGGAATGGCTTACATAGTGAACCTAGATTCGTGCTCAATGTTGCCACAAAACTTTGGGGCGTATATCCTAGACTGAGGATGGCTCGGAACGAATTTTCACATAGGCTTGTAGCTGATACTTGCTCATCGAATGTAAGAAAGACAATTACCGTAATAAACTACATCCTTGGCAAACCTCTTCACTTCTGTATGTCTTGAATGGATGGGAAGCCAGATCCATACACTTGGTAGATAAGAATTGGTGTATATAATGTACATACAAAATTTTAGATATATATCTTCTCATTTTCCACTTGCCTGTCTACTTAAAGTATAGATTAAGTCTCAAATATATGGTAACACAAGGGGGGGATATTTACTCCTACGGCTGAAGTTGGATATATTCCGTACCAAGACATCTCTGGTGTAGCCGAGATTTGTAATAACACTAGTTTCTGTGTCCATAAAATTATGGAAAAGATTGTAATGTAGGCCAATTCAATAGTTGAGTATTAATTTTGCCTAAATCCCAAAAAGGTTGCAAAGATTATTATATATAAATGATTTTTACGCATCAGTCATTGATAAACTGTATGAAAGATGTAAATTCCCCCTCCACGAGGGCCAAGCTCTGCCTTGGTCCACCACTAGTTAGGCAAGTAGCTTCTCTTTTTTTAGTGTATAGGATTTCCTTCTTTTGCTTTGTGTTCCTTTCGAGCCCTGCCAATGATAAGTAAAAGAGAAAAGCTTTGGAAGCGGGTTACTTCTGGCTTTTACTTCTTGTTATATTTTTCGCTGAAAGGGCGTTCAAGGAATATAGCAAAGGAAAGACACTCCACAAAAGAAAGAGTGGAATTTTTCCAACTCTTCTTTTTTCTTTGGAGCACCACATCGACTAAAAAAGGATAAGCTACTTGCCTATTTTGCCTAACCGTATAGAGCCATCTTCTTCGCCTGTATGCTTTACTTGGACCCTCTTTAGGGCCTCAAGGGATGGTATCGGTGGACCATCCAAGTGATCACAGCAGTTTGAGTAGCCAACTCACTTGCCGGATCAATGTCTATCATCTTGTACTAAAGCAGAAGGGAGGAGGCGTCTTTTTTGTCGGCTTTTCCTCTTTATCCTCTATAATCAATTTGTCTTTCTTGGAACTTTCCTATCCCCCTCAAAATCCCCAAGCCAATTTTCCAACCACAGTTTGTGAGCTACGACCTAAGCTACTAGACAAGGATGGTACCCGACTAACTTACGCGGAACATAGATTAAATCTATACCAAGTTGGATTCTATGAGTTTCTTTTGTCCCTTTCTTTCCAGGAGAGCAGCCCATGTTACTACCCGCCATCCTGAAGCCTCATCGCCTAATCTGGAGACTACTACCTTGTAGTGTCTATACAGACGGGAAACTCTGACTACTTTTCTCCTTCGTAACAATAGAACCTTTTTGGCCTCCCTTAGCCCGAAGGCAATCGAAAAAGACGGACTTGGTGACTATCTAGCCTCAGTTTTGACTCTGAAAACTAAACCACAAATACAGTCCTAATTCAATAGTCTGTACTGGCTTTGCCCTTACATTGCCTCTTCTATAGTGAATGAGCTTGCTTTGCTTGCTCTTTTATTCACTAGAATTTTTATCCTTTTCTAATTCGCCAGAGAAATAGTCCTGATTCAATAGTTTGTTTCATAACAAATTGCCCGTACTTTCTTCCAAAGAAGGACACTAACTCACCATACAGTAATTAGACACTTGTTGGGATAGTCTTTCTGGGGCAGGACAACGACTCCTCCTCTAGTGCTTACTCCCTGATGGCTAGAGGGATGGATGATCTCATGGAACCGTTGAGAATGTGGTACTAGAAGGCTTGAAAAGCTGGCTTTTAGGAAGTCGGTGATGCGCGGACGATTAACCCCGCCCATCCCCTCTCGGATACTTAGGTGCCAAGTATGTAGCTCAGTTGTGATTTCCATTGGTTCCAGAAGTTCCAGTACTTCACAGATTGATGTTCAACAATAATTTTGAACATCTTTTACGTAATTATTCAATATTGGTTTAAGCAAGTGGGAATTCAACGCTGCTATTCTTGACCTAAGGAAGGAAAAGAGTAAGGCCTTTACCAATCTACTATGGAAGCAAGGCATTCTTTCTTAGGGATTAAGGATTATAAAAGTTTGATTGCACGAGAAACCTTTTTTTTGGTCGATTATATCCACTTTTCATGGGCAAAAAAAAAGGTAAGGATTGGATTTTCTTCAGATGTTGTAATGATGTCAGTTTTCGAGGAGTGATAAAGTTAGAAATAATTTTTATTGTAGTTGACATTTTGGTCATTTGCCCATTATGTTAAAAAAAGAAAAAACAGAATCAAATGGTTATAAAAAAAAGAAGAACGAGAAATAGAGATATTAATTATCTCTTCTTCTTCTTCCTCCACACTTTGTTCCATTTCGAGCCATAACCAATTTTTCACCTTTCATTCATTTTGCCACTAAATTCTTGCCCCACTTGCACCAAGAGCTTGGGTGAGTTTCTACTCTTTTATTTGTATTTGCTTTGTGTCAAATCTCATATTCACTCAAACTTTGCTATCTCAAAAAATAGTAAGTACATATATTTTTTAGTTTTGAGTAAAATATAAGATTGTGAGAGCTTGGGTTCTAGTAAGTAGTAATAGGAAAGCCAAATTTTAGTTTTTCACTTTTTCTCATGAGTTTCTTGAAAAACCTTAAACTTTATAATTAAAGATTTATCTAATCTCTTTACCCATTGTTGGTTCAACCATAAATGAGTTTTTTTTTTAAGTTTTATCATTTGAAAATTTTAATTATGGCATAGTCATTTTATTTATTTATGAAACTTGTATTTTAAATTCTTAATATTTAGAGGGTAGCTCTATGCTTTAAGGAAATGGTAACAAGTTAAGAGTTGGGATAATTTTTAAAAATATTAGTTTGAGGCTTTGGTGGTTGAGTTGATAGTAGAAGCCCCTCATTTCTTAGCAAAGTTTATAAATTTTGGAGAGTTATCTCTAAATGAGATGCTCTCCGTTGAAGTTGTTTCTTAGTGTAAGTTTTTGTTTCATTTGTCTTAACTTGTCAAAATATTTATTTATGAACAAATTCAGTGGATACTACATTGTTTACTTCTCTGGGAGTTGTGGGGAGCAATTGAATTGGTTCTTTATATTTGTGAGTAGATAATTCACTTAGTGGCATCCTTTCTTAAGATTATTTTATTGGAAAAACAAAGCTTTCCAAGCTTATTAAATCTTCCCTTTCTTATAAAGTCTATTTCAATGAAGAAAATCAAATTACAACTTTCATTGCTGGTTTGAAATTATTATTACTATTTTTTTTTATGAACGTAGATCCTACGATTATCATCTTATACATTGCTAAACCTCTTTTACAATGATATTGAGTATGTTTTTAAGTAATGATCCTATTGACAATATAAGTTATGTGGGTTGTTACTTATGAGTATGTAATTATGATATTTTAAGTCTTAGAGCATGTTTGGTTCAATTTTCTAATAACTTTTTTTTTTTGTGTTTTAAGCTGTTGTCATTTAAGCAACATGTTTGGGTCTAGTGGAGGAAAAAAGTAACAAATTTTTTCTTGAGATTTAAATTGTTGGAGGAGAAGCAATTTCTTGAGCATTATTAAAAGAAGTTGTTGAGATTATTTTAACAATGAGAAGTAAATACAATTTTGTTCTCAATCAAATAATTTTTTTAATAAATCAAATAATTTTTTTAATCATTCTATATCTATTTTAGTAATTTAATACATAAAAGTGATTCTTTTTTATATCATCCAAATGAAAATAGATTAGCTTAAAATCGATTTTCAACTAACTTTTCAAAACATAAAACTTTTTTCTTATAATCGATTATAACAAAAAACTTTTATACAATAATCGATTATTTAAATAATCAAGTTTTCACAGCTATCTTAAACACACACTAAATGTGAAATTGAGAAATGATTATTAACAACTTTGATGTTTTGGTTCTAATTATGATATTCTTAAGTTGAGCTTACTTTTTTATATCCATAATGAGATCCGCGTTAGAACATTGTTCACAATTAGCGAAGAGATATAATAATACCACTTGTCATGGCGAAGAGATATAACGACCTATGTGCTTATAGTAGATTCAATAAGCTATTGGGTGAGAAGACTCTAGAAATGAAATTTTACCACTTGTTATAGCAAAGAGATATAACGGTCTATGTGCACATAGTAGATTCAATGAGCTATTAGGTAAGAAGACCCTAGTCATAAGATTTTACCGTCTGCCGTAGTGAAGAAATATAACAACCTATATGCATATAGTATATGTAAATGTTTTGTCGGGTGAGGCAAGGTCCATGGCTTGAGATAATATGAAATGAGTTATGTTGCGTAAAGTTGATTTTCCTAATTTGTAATTTAGTTCTTTCAGGTATAACTCATGTAGATTATTCTATATACGATTGACATTCTTGAATTCCTTTATAATTATGAATTTGTTTATGAAAAACAAAACATTTGATAAGTGGTTTTATTTATAAACTTCATCTATTCGATTACTGTGTCTTGAGTTTTTTTAAAAGCTTAAAGATTCATGTTATTATTTATTTCTTTTTTATATGCACTTTGTTTATTATGTCATCATTGAGTCTGTGACTCACCCCATTCATTTTCTTTTAAATTTGCAAATTGTTGAATAACGGGTTCTTGAAATTTGTTCTTCTACCCAAGAATGATCATTTTTTTTGTAGGTCTTGATTGCTATTAGTGACTAGTGCCATGTATCAACTCCAATATTTTGTAACTCAATGAGAAAATGCTTAATTCTTTCTTTTTGATTTGTATATGACCATAGAGTCTTGACTTGATATAATACTTATGTTTGTTAATCATTCTAGATATGCATTTCTAATCAAGGTAAAATGAAATACAAGATTTATTAAAATTTTAAGAAAAACTCTGCCAAATTTTTAATAACCCCATTCTAAGCTTTCAAATTATTGTATTTTTTTACTTACTAAGCTAGTTAAGTGTTGAATATCTCTAACTTATACGTCAATAACGGCCTAACAACAGGTCGTGATAGATTTCTTATTGGACCTTAGAGGGAATGAGAAATATGAAAGTGGAGAATCAAACTCTCACCACGTAGATTATAGCACCCTGACAAAGACCAAAGAAAACACCAGTTTAAGAAGAAGAAGAAGCAAACGAGCAAACAAGCCCCAACGTCATAGCAAGTTCATTGAACTCGAGAACTGCTTTTGAACGAATACAAAATTAGTTCCATTACAAGTTGAAAATTAGACCATGCCTTACAATGCAAGTAAACAGTATTAGCTGCTTAGCCTTAAATTGAGAAAAATTAAAATCCTGCTCACAACACGAGTGAAGTCAAATCCTGCGTTTATGCTACTTTGTATGTAAAACAATTTGCAACATAAAATACAAGCTTGCGTTCTTGTATGGCTAAGAAAAACTGCTTAGATATAATTTCTCGCTATAACAAGGCTTGTTAGTAGATTTCTACAGGACCTATTGAGATGAAAGGGAGAACAGATTCCAGCTTGACGTTTGGTATTCTTGTCAGCTTGCAACCTTTGCAACCTTTCTTTGCTCAATTTGACCAGTTAATGGGCACTGCATCTCTGTCCAACTTACTGGAACCATAGCTGCACCTAAACAGAAAGAAAGTATAACAAGTTAAGGCACAAGTGGATTTGATCAGGTATACTCTAGGAAAAGACAAAGGGATATATAAAACATCATTCAATGGTGTGTCACATAACATAAGCTTAAATGAAACAATCGTTTTTAACATTGCCCAGCATCTATGAAAATCCCTACTTGATTGGTACTCAGCCCCTGCAAGTGTACAACTTATAATTCAATTTTTAGATTTTACTTTGGTGCTTGCTATAAATAAGATTGTTAGAAATTATTAGGATTATTAACCTTAGTGTTAGTGGGCTTGGACTTGTACACCTAAGTATCATTATAAATAAGAGTAATAGGTTATGGAATTGTATCACATCTCATTCCTATCAATAATATTCTTAGTCTACTATATTTTAACCGCCTTTCTCTCTTTTCCTTTCCCTAACCCTAAACTCGTAATTCTTCAACATGGTATCAGAGCGATACCATCCACCATGAGAGAGTTTCTTCCTTCCGCTATTTCGAGTTCATAGAACTCATTTGTACATCCCCCCTCTCTCTGTCTTATTTTTCCTTTCCTGTTAGCTTAATTTGAAACCTCAAAAAAAAAAGAGAAAAAAAAGAAGAAGTACCAGTATCGTGAGTAACGTTTCAGGTTAGGGCAGCCACCCTTGTGGCTGTTGTTTGGTCTCTCAGGCAGCCAACGAGTGGTCGCTGGTGACAGATTGGTCCAATGTCAGGTGGATGGCCAGCGGCTAAGTCATCGATGGCCAGAGGAGGACCTAGGTCGTTCGTGGGTTTCGGGAGGGTTTCGGGAGTTCTGTCGGGAACGTTTGCACTGTGAAAGACATCCTGGTGTTATGGGTGGTCGGCGGCTGAAGATTCCAGCCCAGACAAGTGCGCAAGGTTGTGGTTGTCAAGGAACCTTGCAAGCGGCTGCAATCCCGGCAACGTTGCTGGGGAGTGCTATTTCAGGCCTGTATTGTGCATTTTCCTCTGTTCACACGTTTTTGGAGGTTATGCGTTCTCTGTTGGGTGTTTGTTCATGATTGGGTACTCTCTTTTCTAACACAAATAAGGTTGCCAGTGACCGGAGCTCTAGTAGCAAGTCTCAGGTCTATTTTAGGTGTTTTGGTGTGATTTCCTCCCCTTTGGATGTTCTGACATCTCTTCTAGTTGGCAGGGACACTATTGGTTCTGTTTATGGTGGATTTTGGTTCTGATTTCGCAGTTTGTGCTTCGGATTCATGAGTATAGGTGATGATAATTCTGATTTTGTGACCGTAATCAGAGAACAGTGAGGAGTTGGCGTTGATTGTAACTGGCAGTGGTTGGTCGAATCTCTGGTGAGGGTTCCGACAAGGGGTGTTTTAGGTCTAACATGACCGGAGACCTTTTTGGTTTTGCTGAATATGGAAGGTGGTTGCTTAAAATTTCAAGGGAATGGGTGGTTCGATTGTGGTCAGAGATGTGGTTGAAGGAGTGTGAGCACAGGGGCTGTGCATTTGACATGTGCATGGAAATGATGACTGATAATCGTTGGTCTGAGCCTTGTTTCAGGGGGGAGATTCTTGTCTGGGTGTTGTTCTCCTTGATGGCTTCTTGATGATGTTGCCATGCATGAGATTTTGTGGCGGAAGTTGTTGTTCTATCTAGTTTCTCTGTTCTTGTGTTTCTATGTTCTTGTGATTTTCTTGGTGTACCTTGAGCTTGGGAGAAAGGGCTGCCTGATTGGAGACAAAGAGCCACCAACGAGGTAGAGCCGCCCCAGAGATGTTAGAGGAAAAGGCTGCCCGCTATATGGAACCTCTAGGAGGAAAGGGCTATCAGCGAGGTGGAGCCACCCTAGATTCTCACTAGCAATGGTGTTGCAGGTTTGGGAGCAAGAGTTTTCCAGTTTCTCTTCTTCTTCCTTTTTGGACGCTTGGATGGTTCAACGTCTTCTCTTTATCCTTATGCCGTATTTGAATGGTTCAATGTTCCTGTGCCAAGTTTTTCTTCTCGCCTTTGGATAAAGATAGGGTTCTGTTATTTGTTTTATGTTTATGGGTTTGCTACTTGTAACAAGCTAAAGCTTAGTGAGCTTTAGCTTGAGAGGGAGTGTTAGAAGATATTAGGGTTATTAGTCTTAGTGTTAGTGGACTTGGGCTTGTACACCTAAGTATTAGTATAAATAGGAGTACTAGGTTATGGAATTGTATCACATCTCATTCCTATCAATAATATTCTTAGTCTACTATATTTTAGCCGTCTTTCTCTCTTTTCCTTTCCCTAACCCTAAACCCGTAATTCTTCAACAAAGATGAAACAGCATTAAGCACCTAGGACATAAGGGAACAATTAATGCGAGAATGCATGAAAAGCTAAACTTCAAGCTACTCACCAGAGTAAAGTTCAAGTAGAATGTAAAACATTTCCAAGATCATCTCTAGTTGCATCCTTTCATTCAAAACTAATTCAGATTTCCAATTCAAATCGTCACAACAGTCCAAAGCCATAATAAGGTCAAAGCTACCTGCACCACTAACCTATTCCCACATAGCCAATGATAACTGTTAATGTGCTTATTACTAACTGATAAATTGATGCAGGTTACTCATATCTGGGACTGGGACACATTGTCGGGAACATCCAAATCATTCTCATCAAATTTAAATGTGCATTTTGTTCCTTGTGCTTCAGCAATAGCATTACTAGACCTATCCTCCTAGACATAAGACCCCATCCAGAGAAGTCAATGACCCAGCAATGTACAAGTTAAAAGTATCAGACTAATAGTACAAGTTTTAAAAGTATCATACTTAGAGGGAGCTTTTTGTCAACCCCAAATGCAATTCCATTGTTCTTATCATGTCCCTTCCCCAAAGAGAAACAAGCAGAAGAAAAAAACAAAGGCACTAAATAGACAAAAAAAAAATATAAACACGCAGTCACATGATGACTTAAACTACAGGGAACCAGCAACAAACTAGAACCACTTATGTGGGTGTAACTCCCAGAAAACAAGCACAATCTCACCAGCAGTGCTTTCTGCAGAAACAACACCAAGTTCATTCTTCGCAGTCGACAGAAAATATGCCCGTGCATCTCCAAGAGAAAGCTGAAAAAACAGATTGAGTTGAGGTGCTATTCAAGTAGCAACCAATGATTTAAGAGCAATCTGGCAAATTTGAAATCAACTTATTAGAACTGTTCAAGCAGTAATAATACCACAAGAGCTCTAACAATGTCACCAGGACGAAAAGATAGGTGCATGTCTACTTTATCGATCTCAGTTGCTCTAACATCTTGCTGCCTGTCAAAACAATAATTACGAATACTTGAATATTTTCAAACATAAAACAATGCCTATTAGAACTCTGAAGGTCAAACAACATGAAATACATGATATAGAGATAG
Source organism: Ormosia semicastrata (assembly GCA_029884595.1). NCBI lineage: Eukaryota > Viridiplantae > Streptophyta > Magnoliopsida > Fabales > Fabaceae > Ormosia > Ormosia semicastrata. The sequence continues at coordinate 44,393,626 of JAQQTO010000059.1, forward strand.
CCATGCACATATACAGTAAGTTCAACCAAAAGATGAAGGAACTCTAAGCATACAAGATTTATACCAACTACAATTCCTCCAACTCTTTTCTTCCTTTTTTTTTCCCATGTAATTGCTAAAGACTAAAGTCCCTCTAAGGCTACAATGGTAATTTAGAAGGTAGAGGATATCTAAGGAAGAATAGCAATCCAGTTTATGACGGGCATGCAATAAAACAAAGTTTTGTAAGAAAAAAGATGTTTGCACTGAGCAAGTTCATCAGAAAGTTCAACTGCCAGAACGTAATCCACGTATGCATGTCAAACATGAGATCAGAGACAAATGAAATTGGTGATTAGAAGATCGGGCAAGTTGTCTGCCCCCAAACCAAAAAAAAAGAAAAAAGGTACGTACACAGAGATTTATAGTATCATGAGTCAGGGTATCATCAATTTCTTTCTTTCTTTCTTTCTTTCTTTTCAAAAAAAGGTGGTATTAACATATTGAGCAAGCAATCAAGCATTATATGCACCTTGAGTTGATGTCATGGGATGCGAGAGAAGGCCACCTTAACCCAGGTTCCACCACTTTGTCCTCCACTTCCAGCCAATCAAAGCCAATGGGACAAAAGGTGATCAAATGGAGGTTTGAGTGGTGAGGCAGCCTCTCTGCATTCAATTACAATAAAGATGTGTACCTAGGTGCAGTAAATTGAAAAATAAATAAATAAAACTTAAGAAATTAGAAAGCGACAGGCTTGTAACAAATCATTGCATCAAAGTCACTTGTGGTCTTCTCAAATGTTGCTTTCATAGTAAATGTACTTAATGATGCTAAAAGTATAGCATAGAGGTACAGGCAACATACCTAATGATGCCAGTAAATTTTTCTCGAACAGACTTAGGTCCAACACACATAATATCAGCTGAAGCCGACCTAGCCATCACTTTCGTGACCTATGAATATGATAGTCCAAAAGGCAAGTGGTTGAAGTTACATAAACTAGAACAGTATAATAGACATAGACATAGACATAGACATAAACATACCCGGGCAATGACAACAGATCCAGGCTGTGGAACAGGTCCATGGGCCTTGTGACCAGTTACTTCAATAGTTGTTCTCTATATATTAGAAAATGTCAGCAACACTATTCAGGCAGATGAAGCATTCGAAAAAACCCTAGAAATAGCAGATAGCAGTCTGAAACTTAACTGACCTGGTCGGGAGAGTCCGGGGCGGGAGGTATGGAACGGCGGAAACCAGTAAGGGAGGCGTAAACGGTGTTGTTGTGAAGCGCCGCATATGCTCCTCTTCCCGCTTTCACTTCCCACCCTCTCCCCACCACTTCTCCTGGTGTTACCATCGCTCCTTCTTTCTCTTCTTCCATTAGCGCTCACTTCACACTTCCCACTTCAAAACCACCATTCACCACAATCACAAATAGCCTTTTCTTCACCCGACCCGACCCAATTAGTCTACACTTTTTTCTGGGCTAACAGTCCAATTCAGTTTTTTTATTTACTTGATGGACCGGCCCTTTTTAATATTTTTAAAATAAAAATAAACACTGTTTGATTCAATTCGGGTCTCCACCAAAAACCCACCAAAAACAAATAGAATTCGGGTTGATTTATCTTTCTAGACCAGATCATTAAAAATATAACCTGACTCATCATTTTTTTTTTTGAGATCAACAGTTGAACTTATTTGACAGCTCTACTGTCCACAATTTTTTTTAACAAATTATTTATATAATTACATGTCGTAGTTAAGTAAAATCTTTTTTAAATTAGAGATTCTAAAATTTAACTTCTTAACATTACAAATAATGACCTAGTCCTAATTTTTATCCTTGCTTCTGATAAAAAGTTTTAAAATGTTGAAAAATGAAACTTTTTTTCATGTACCAAATTCGAAACTTTTTTTAGTGAAATGTTTTATTTGTTTATTTATTTATTTATTTATTTTTTGTAATGACCTTTTGACCACTTATATGTGTGAAAGGATAAGAGAATTTTTTAAACACTACAGAGGTAAAAAAGATTTTGTTCTATATTATTTATGGTGTATTATTTCAAGTATAACATTAAAAATTTAGTTAAAATGTCAGACAATAATAGTCCACATATATATAGTATATTTTGTTCTTAGAAGTTAGAATAGAACATATTTATCTTATTAATGATGTGTCACTACTTTTAGGGACAGATTCATGTGCTGAGAAATGGGGACACGTGCCTTCATTCTATCTTAAAACTTTTCTTTGACTTTATATAGGTATATGTCTTTATTTTTTTAAATGTGTAATTTTTGTCCCAATATATAGATAAATTAATAAATTCACAATGATAAAAAGTAAAACTCATAAAATATTATTTTTTATTTTTTAATAATACTAACGTAGTTTAGTACCTAAGTATACTCATATAATATTATTTTTCATTTTTAACAGCACTTACGTGAGTTTGATACCAATATGCTTAGAACACAAAATTCTTCTTCTCTCACATTTCTTTATCTCTGCAGATTAGCGGTAGTAGAGGACATTATCCACTCAAACTCACTCGCATCTACTTCGACCACAAAGACGTTTCTGCTGCTCTCCTCTGCCTCTTCTTCTATGACTGTTTCATTGAGGTGCTTCTTTTCTTCATGGGCTTTCTTGGGTTCTTTGTTATCTCTATAAAGTTATGTGCTTTTTCTTTTTCATTTTGTTGAAATGAATTTTTTTCTTGAGTGTGTTTTGCTTCCAAGATCATAAAATTTAGTCTTTTTAACATCTAAATTTAGTTTTGTGTTTTATTAGCAATGAACAGATTTCTCAAAAGAAAATCACCATTAGAGTCTCAAACATTTGCTCGAAGTATCCTATTGGCCTCATCTAGTAAGAAGAGGTTTATTGAATTCAATGTGGAAAGCTTTCCTGTAGATCTTGGACAGTGATATAAACTTTCATATTATCATCCAAATGACTGAGATGAAGCGTGAAGGGCCTATTTGCAAAAGGGTCATTGTCAACCAAAAGACCATGATTTCCCAAAAATCAATTGTGGGTCTTTTTTTCATAAATTTAATCCTAAGTGGTTTGATGACTTTGGCAATTAGTGAGAGTATAGTATAGGGATGGCAACGGGGCGGGGCGGGGACGGGTAGTAGCCCCCCGTCCCCCGCCCCCGCGAATAATATCCGCCCCCGCCCCCGCCTCCATATCCGTGCGGGTACCCGTTTATCTTTCTCCCGCGGGTAAACGGGTATCCACGGATATCGGCGGATATCCGCGGATACCCCAATAAATTGTAAAAAAATTCAAAAAAATTAAAAAATAAAATGAAAAATGAAAAATGAAAAAAAAAGTATAATACTATAATTTTTCAAAATTTTTCCAATACAACTTAATCTAAAAATAATGTCAAACACTTAAAATACTTTTAATTTATATAATTTTATAATATTTAAATTTATATAATTAAGTTTTTTAATAATTTTATATAAAATATTTATATAAAATTTTTGGGAGTACCCGTAGCACGGAGGAATCACCCCCCCGTCGTCCGTTTATTAAACGGGGATAACACTAAACGGGTATTTATATCCGCGGGGGGAATTTGACGGGTATTACCCGCTCCCGTCACGGGTCTTACCAGCGGGTACCCGCGGGGGCGGGTAAAATTGCCATCCCTAGTATAGTATATTAACAGATGTTGTCTTTTATCTTTGTTGTTATCTCATGAAACCTGAGGTTGTAAGTAATGATGCATTTGTAATAAAAGGACTTTTCAAATTGGAGAAAGAAGAAGAGACTACAAATTCATGTTGGAAATCATGATAGTGCTTATAATCAAGCTTTGAGAAAATGTCAGACATTCATGATCCAAAAGTTACATGGTGAAGTTGCTATTTTGTAAGCAATCTGAGTAATTTAAAAAGGATTATCAAATTCACTTGACGATTATAGTTGATTGCATTAGATTTCTATTACAACAAGAACTGGCTTTCCGTAATGATGAATCAAAGCATTCAAGTAATCAAGGTAATTTCTTGGAGCCTCTAAAGTTTCTTGCCCAACATAATGAAGAGATTGATCATGTTTAAAAAAATACTCATTGAAATCTAAAATTAGTAGCACCTAAGATTCAAAAAGATATTGTAAGAGCAACTGCTAGTGAAACTACTAAAGTTGTTATTAATGATCTTGGAGAATATATGTTTGCTATTTTGATTGATGAAGCTAGAGATATTTAGATTAAGGAGCAAATGTTGTTTGTTTACATTATTTGAATAGAGAATGACATGTTGTGTAGCATTTTCTTGGCCTTGTTCATGTTTCTAATACAAGTGCTTTATCATTAAAATTAACTTTGGAGTCATTATTGACAACATATAATTTAAGCTTGGCAAAAATACGTGGACAATGATATGATGGAGCTAGTAACATGCAAGAAGAATTCGATGGTCTAAAAAGTTTGATCTTGAAAGAAAATTCTTGTGCATTCCATGTTCATTGCTTTGCCCACCAACTTCAGTTAACACTTGTGACAATTGCAAAGAAACAAGTTGAAATTGTTTTACTTTTTTAATTTGGTTACTAATTTGTGTAATGTTGTTGGAGCTTCTTGTAAGCGTAGAGACATACTCCGTGAAAGACAAATGCTTAAGACAATTAAAACATTACAAAGCAGAGAAATTTCTGGACAAATAGAACTATTTCAATAAGGAAATTATCATCTAGCAAGTTATGAGAAAGCTTAAGACTTTGAGCATCCAAGAGTAATGGTTTTTCTTAGGTAAGTATCTAACACCTTAGGTCACTTTTTGTAATATTTATATCACTTAAAAGTAATGAGTGATGATGTGGTGTTTTAGATGTATGTATGAAGGATGTTCTGGTAAATGTAACACCCTCAATAATATGTTAGACTTGTATATATGTACAAAGGTAGCATATGGCTTGCTTAACATGTCAGCTTATTTTTATGATAAATTGAGTTAGCTCAAGTACTTTGTTGCAACCTAGAGTATGAAAAATAACCTAAAATGACCAAGATAGTAGTATTAATTGCTAAGTTGAGGGAAATAGATATAGAAGATTTATTTTTAGGTCACAAATAAGCTAAGTATGTTGTAGTTAAAGTTTGAGGATAATCGGAGTTAGTTTGGTATTTTTAAGCATATTGGTTGTGTGTTTTAATGCCGAATTGACTTACAACAGATATGAAAATATGAGATAATGGTGAAACAAGATTTTTAATAAATCTTAAGAATTATTTTAAACTTGTTGGAAGTTATAAAATTAGATTTGATGAAATTTAAGTGTTCATAGCAGATCAGAAGTTTTAGTAACTAGCTATAAGAAGCCAAAGTTAGGCTTTGCTTCCTATTTTCTCATCATTTCTCACAACTGAGAGCAGAAAAGAGAAGAGAGAATGTGAGAGAAGAGAGAAAAGGGGAAACAAAGAAGAGAAAGAGGAGGTGCAAGATCAAAGCTTGAAGGAGGAACCAAGAGTAAGTTCAAGGCTTGAAGATCATCATCCATACAAGAGGTAGGAGAGTTTCTATTTCATCTTTTCCTTTTTGTTCATCTTGAATAAGCATAGGTTTCATGGATGGAAACAAGGGTTTGAGGAGTCAAATCTATGTTCTTAACTTGGTTTTTGATTGCAAGAACTAAGTTAGGATGTTTTCATCTTAATGAGAACAAGAGAGTTGAATTTATCCACAGATAGAACTAGTTTGTTCTTGAGTTGGATCAAGGTTTTGAATAACCAAGTATGAGATTTTTAGTGATTGATCCAAATTAAGTGAATCAATAAGTCGTAAAAGTGTTAGAACAAGTTTAGAGGGTGTTGGTGAAGCTATAAATCACCTAGGAATCAATTTTAGATTATTGGAGGTTAATTTGAAACTAATGGAACAGTACTCATATTCTGCAGAATTCTACAGAATCTAGTTTTTGCTACTTGCGCCACGGCGTGGGGAGGTCACAGCGAAGCGTGAGTTGCAGAGCATGTGCACCCAAGAGCAGCACGCCGCGACGTGAATGCACCACCCCGAGGCGTGAGAGACCAGAGAGCAGTGCACCACGACTCGAGGAGGGCTACACCGAGGCGTGAGTATCAAAATTCCTCAAAAATGCTATTTTTGATTAATTGAGTTCCCTACTTGCTAGGATCCTTTGTTTATGCCTTTCAACAGTGTTGAAACACTAATAGGGGTGTTTCTTAGAGAAAAAGACCAAGTTGCATACAAGGGAAAAAAAGAGACTTTCTACATCCATTAGCTATGGATTGGCATAGTTAGGTGTCTAGCTCCCTAGGTAACATATTATTGCACTAGATATCACTTGTGAAGTGATAAGGAGGCGGGATACTAGACACAACACAAGTAAATAAGTATAGTTGGCAAAAGTTAAGTGTCATAGTGCCAAATTGGCAAAAGTTGAATATCATAGTGTATGAATGCTCTCATAGAGTTGAAATAGAGCTAATATGCAAAGATAAAAAGTATAATAAGTCTAGTTTGGCAATAGTCTCACAGAGTTGAGGTAGAGTTAGTAATGTAAAGATAGACTTAGTATAAAGTTATGTGGTGGTTATGTATGTAAGAGTTAGACATAACACCACATTTTTTACACACCTTACATTCTTCACATACTTGTTATTTCTAACAGTTGAGGTAGTGAAAAAATTCACTCAATTTAAGGTAGGTTACATGAGATTACAGATTCCCTCCCTACCTGGTAGGTTAAAGGAAGTTACATGTTAAGTTAACAGATTCCCTCCCTACCCAAAGGAATAGTTAAGTCTCATGACATTACATTACACTATCATGCACTTTTCTTTGAGCATAATCATACATAACATAATCATTGCATCTTTTAATAATTGTCTTTATATGTGATTGGTGTTCTTCTTTGTATGTGTTGCATTTACCTTTAATGATAGTTGTAAAAACGGTTGTCTTGTTGATGATATCTTACGATTGTATGAGTGGTGTAACACCCTCCTTAGGGCATCACATTTCTAACTCCTGACTCACAATCTGAAAAGAAGTTCGCACAAAGTTTGAGTTATAAAAGATGGGTTTCAAAATTTCTTCTTTACTAACACGTAAATTTACTGAAAATATTAGGTAATATTGAAAATCATATTTCAACTATTCATTATGCAATATTGACACCAATTAATATCACAATTTAAAGAGAAATATAAAATTAACAAACTTATTTTTTTTTTTTACAAGAGCAAACCCACATGACGGGTCCTACTTAATAGCACGGTACAACACTAACGAGAAACTTTAACATACTTATTCCTTTTTTCGTCCATCTTGATGCATCGACATCCTGTTCCTTTATCAACGCCGCACACCTTTAAGTCCGAATGTCCACTCCTTATTGTTGTCACCAATCTCAGAGTATCCATCGCCCGTTATGTCTAAGATAACTCGATCCTTCTATTATTTGATTTTAACAATACAGACAAAGCAAAACAATATAACAAAGAGGTGAGATCACCTACACCAATACCAACATGGCAGCATAGAGATAACACAAACAGCAATATCATACAGATAGATCATACCATAATCATGTTATCAGCATTAATCAACTATCATCATCTAATCATTTATCAATTCAATTATCATAAGCAATAATTATGATAATACCCTTAGCATTATCATCATCATCATCCAAGTATTCAAAACAATTATCATAACCAATATTCCTCAATTAATATATCATACAGATATAAATGTTCAGATTTATGCATAAGCACAAAGACTCAGTATAAAAAAATAACTCCATGGAGGTCTTCACAATTTCGAGAAGAATGCTCTGGTTAATTGTCAGCCTTAGCCCAAAGACAATCTCCTAGTCGTTGAAAAGAATCGTGTTCTTGTCGGGTATCGTCAATGTGTTGCAACGGACTGCATCGCCAAGTGACACAAGGTACTCGCCAACTGTCCACTGGTCGACCGTCGCGCCTCGACGCCCCCAAGATCCATCATAGACCTCATTATCAATTCTCATTCCCTCTTCAACCACAAGGGTCATAATAGCTATTAGCTACATTTTATACAATGCACGAATATATCAGTGCAAGTCCAACCCCAAAGGGCCAAATCTTTTTAATTTCATTTGTTCAATGTAATCATATGCTTCAACGCATATTTTATACAATGCACGAATATATCAGTGCAAGTCCAACCCCAAAGGGCCAAATCTTTTCAATTTCATTTGTTCAATGTAATCATAAGCAATCACAGACATATCTTTTCAATGCATGTATAATGCACCAAATGCCAATCACAGGCAAAACATGTCATTTTCTTACATAACATCCATATACTGGTTTTACAATATTTATACTGTATTTTCAATAGAAAAAATCATATTATCACTATATTCTTCATTTTTCCCAAATCATTTCCAAACACAACCTTCTTCAAAATAAATTGAAGTTCAAAAATATTTTCGTTTACAAAAACTTAATTTCTCAAGTAATTAAAATGCTCTGATTCCCTTTTCAAATTCCTTGTGTTAAATCAATTATATTTTCACTTGGAAAAATTACTTTGTTTCATAAAAAATCTAGGCATTACAAGCCTTCAAAAACGTGGACATGACTATTGAAAATTATCAAAACATTTTTTCTTCTAAATTGATATGGTTTTACACAAACAAAACCATTAAAATTTTGTTTTCAAAACCGAAGTACCGATGGTTATAAAAACCAAACTTATTTGTTTAAATTCATTTTTACTTTCCTTTTAAATTCATTTTTACTTTCTTTGTAAATTCTTTTTCACTTTCTTTGCAAATCCTTAAAATCAACGTTTGCCCGTTTCATTCAAAACTCATATTTAGAAAAATACTTTAATTCCCTTTTCAAAATCCTTAATTGAAAATTCTTGTGAGACTGCCTTTCGACGAAAAATAACATGGCAGAATGATGAAAAAAAATCAGCCATAAAGGGGATTTGATGACAGAATGACCGAGTTACCATTTTGACAAGAATGGTTAAGAATCAATTTCTGTTGAATGAAGGTTCCGTCGAATGAAGATAAAAAATTGTTGAATATGCTAGAAGATTAGCAGAAATCCTAATTCGACGGATGGGTGTTGACGTTGGAGTAATCTTCCAGTGTTGAACTGACGAAAACTCAAAATGGTCAGAAATTCTGATTCGATGGATTTTGACATTCTTACTCGACAGATTTGGCATTCTTACTCGACGAATTTTGACATTCTTACTCGATAGATTTGGCATTCTTACTCGATGGATTTTGACATTAGAGAAGTTTTTCTCCTAAGTGATCAGAAACTCTACTAGACGGATTTTGACATTCTTACTCGATGGATTTGGCATTCTTACTCGACGGATTTTGACATTGGAGAAGTTTCTCTCCTAAGTGATCAGAAACTCTACTCGACGAATTTTGACATTCTTACTCGACGGATTTGGCATTCTTACTCGACGGATTTTGACATTCTTACTCGACAGATTTGGCATTCTTACTCGACGGACTTTGACATTGGAGAAGTTTCTCTCCTAAGTGATCAGAAACTCTACTCGACGGATTTGGCATTCTAACTCGACGGATTTTGACAGTCTTACTCGACAGATTTGGCATTCTTACTCGACGGATTTGGCATTCTAACTCGACGGATTTTGACATTCTTACTCGACAGATTTGGCATTCTTACTCGACGGATTTTGACATTGGAGAAGTTTCTCTCCTAAGTGATCAGAAACTCTACTCGACGGATTTGGCATTCTAACTCGACGGATTTTGACACTCTTACTCTACAGATTTGGCATTCTTACTCGACGGATTTTGACAAATTTCTCTACTAAATGGTTATTAAAAATTGTGTTCTTATTCTCTTGAAAAAAATAAACCATAGTTTTGGAAGCTCAAAACCGTGACCTTCTCTTTGGTCTTTGGAGCCAAAATTTCTTGTTTTATCGTACTTTCATCATAATATATTCAATATATCCTCAACATTCATATCATAAATATACCATATAAGCAAATAGAAATCATACTAAGCATGCATACAAAAGTAAATCATGCAAAACATATCAAGCATAAACAAAAATAATCAAAGTACATAACACACACAAATTATTACATGACCATGGATATGAATCCTCACATGGATTCACCATCCATCAAATATAAAACCATCTCTCACCACCATGCTTGGTTGGTGAGATGGATCTCCCTCTTACCTCTTGAAGATCCTCAAAAACTCCTTGTTTTGCTTCTTTTTCCAAGTCCTTCACCACTAAGGGCTTCTCAAATACAAAACAAAATATATAAAAATTAGTATACTAAGCTTGATTAAGAGGAACCATAGATCAAACATGGTTTAGATCATGAAAAAGAAGAGAAGAAATGAAGTCTTCTTATACTTCACCTCAAAAACCCAATAACTTTGATCTTGAAGGAAGTCTATGAAGATGAATGTTTTAGAGAAAGTCTCCAACATGAAAGTTGCTTAGAATATCATGTAGATTCAAGATCTATGGTTGGATGAAATTAAAAGTGATGGAAGGTATTTTTGGGTGAGGAGGCCGAACCTATGGAGAGAAAAAGGAAGGAAGGAATGGTTGCTTGGTTCTTGGAATTTTGAGAGAATAAGATGGAGGCTTTTTGGGTGAGAGAAAAAAGTGAAAATGCATGCACAAAGTGAGTGGGCTGACGTGTGAGTGTTGGAGAGTTTGAAGAGTTTTACTTGAAATAATATCCCATTTTGGGTTCACACTTGAAACACATGGTCTTCCACTTTGTCATCTTTTTCTTTGGCCTAAAAAGGCTACTCCAATTTGTCTCCTCCTTTCCAAGCATCTCCAACCGTCCCCCCTCTTCATAATGCATGCAAAGTTGTCATCTTTTCATGCCATTATTTGAAACATTTCTATCCATTGATTAATTCAATGGTTAGGATTTAGGTAGACTTTTGATTTTTAGGAGACTTAATCTAGGCCATTAGATCTTTTTTCTTTAAATTCTTGCCATTAGATGTGTCTCCAAGATAAAGGGTCAAGATCGCTCCTTCAAACTTTAAATCCAAGGGTTATAATTAGTCATAGCCTTTTTAGAAGACCAAATCTCCACCTTTGATTAATTCTTCATCCAATGGTCATAAATGGTCTTTGTCACTTTTTAAGACTAAATCTCCACACTTGATCAATTCCAAATCAAATGGTTGTAAATGGTCACTTTATATAATCAAATTTACACTGTTGATTAAATCTACGGTTGATATTGAAGCTTGTCTAACTAAGTTTATTCTCACACCATTGATTAAATCAATGGTGATTATCCAATACTTCTTTATTAAATTTATTTCTTAACCGTTAATTAAATCAAGATCAAGTCTTCACCGTTAAATAAATCAATGGTGGATATCCAAACCACCAATGTTGACTTAAGTAATATAATTTCTATTTTTATCTACTAAAAACCTCACGAAAGAATATATTTTATGTATTTTTATCGCCTAGATAATTAAATACAAGACTAAACACAATACAAGAAAATTTCTAAAAGCTGTTTTAGGATTCAGGTTTAGTAAGATCCCCTGTCTCCGTCTAAACAATACAAATTTTTCTATGCGTAGAAAAATTTTCACTTTGCGGGACCCACCTAGGCCCACGTAAGGTCACTTAGGCCCACCTAGGATTACCTGGGCTCACATACAGTCAAAAAAATTCATAATCATCCACAAAAATCACAAATATTAGAAAACGTATAAAAATCAAGTCAGATTATTAAAAATAATTAACAGTCAAGAGAAATAAATACAGAAAGATTTTCCCCGGCCCGAGAATTATTATTTTCCTGACCCGGAGTAAATCACTCAAAACGATCAAATACGCTGATGGAATAATCAAAATAATTTTACAGTATCCAGAAATTACTAAACAATAAAATTCTGTTAACTGTCAAAATTATTGTTTAAGAGATAGGAAATTTGGGGTGTTACAATACTCCCCCTCTAAAAAGAAATTTCGTCCTCGAAATTTGAGAAACATGATTTCACACCCTCGGAATAAATAATGACATTATTCCTCATTTATCTTATTTTTCAATTCCCATGAAGCTTCCTCTCTTACATCTTGCTATACTATTCTAACCAACAAAATCTTTTTGCTGATGTTCAACTTCTCCTGATCAAACAAATATCTCAGACTCCTATAATTACTGAAGATGTTGAATGTTACTCCAGAAAGAAAGAATTTCCATATCTCTGATACCAACATAACGACAACCAATTTTCATTCATGCCTAGAATAGTTTTCCTCAGATAACTTTCAACTAATGTAATGTATTACTTAAAATTTCCTTATTTTCATATCACTACATATTCCAGCTTTTGCTTTTAACAGGAAATGTCTCACTAACCGAATTCTCCTTTCCACAGCACAATACCATATACTTTCATAAATTTTTTTTCTACGGTTTTCCATTACCGTCTTAAATTTTCCCATAGAAGAATTGTTCCAATCTTTTCAAGAATTCACCACGCTTCTGCTGCGTCACTCAGATACTTTAACACGGATACAAATATAGAAATATCATTTCTTGCAAAATATTCCTTCAATTGTAGGAGATGAAAGAAAACATCATGGAAGATAACAAAACGAATCGAACCTATTATCGAACATATCCAACAAAGAATTGGATGTAACCCAATTTTCAAAAATAAATTTTCTTTGGATTACTCACACTCTGTTGAAATAATCTCATTGGATATGGTTGGAAAATAACCAATCCATTTTCAAAGATCACGTCTGTTTATGAAACAGATCAAACTAACACAAAATTTTGAATAACAGATCAAAGTAATACAAAGATTTAATCTGCAACAACAATTTGAATAACTTGAATAGCTCGATCAGCTAAGAATAGAAACAGAAGTAAACAAATCAGAGGATAACGAATAACTCTAACATATAATTGATCTACTCAATCATATGTCATAAGGAATAGGTTATTCACAAAAATATTCAGTATGGTTTATAGGATTAGCTCCAATGACACAATCTCCATTGTTTAAATCTTTCGCTCAGAACACTCTCGTTCCTTTCAGAGTAACAACTTCCCTTACTATCTAAAATTTTACTCATAGAAAACTCTATTTTCAAAGATCAGAATCTCTGGGAAAATGTGTCTAACTTTTTCGCAATTTGTTTTCTTGACATACATTCCTTCATTTAAGTACTTTCTTTCACATCCTTTATGTAACACCCCAAATTTCCTATATCTTAAACAGTAATTTTGACAGTTAATAGAATTTTACTGTTTAGTAATTTCTGGATACTGTAAAATTATTTTGATTATTCCATCAGCGTATTTGATCGTTTTGAGTGATTTACTCCGTGTCAGGAAAATAATAATTTTGGTAGGGAAAATCTTTCGTATTTATTTCTCTTGTTGTTAATTATTTTTAACAATCGACTTGATTTTCATACGTTTTCTAATATTTGTGATTTTTGTGGATGATTATGAATTTTTTTTGACTGTATGTGGGCTCGGTGGTCCTAGGTGGGCCAGGTGACCTTACGTGGGCCCAGTGGGTCCCGCAAAGTGAAAAAAAATTTTATGCATAGAAAAATTTGTACTGTTTAGACGGAGACAGGATCTTACTAAACCTGAATCCGGAAATAGTTTTAGAAATTTTCTTGTATTGTGTTTTTGATCGTATTTAATTATCTACGATAAAAATATAAGTAAATATATTCTTTCGTGAGGTTTTTAGTAGATAAAAATAGAAATTATATTGCTTTAGTCAACATTGGTGGTTTGGATATCCACCATTGATTTATTTAACGGTGAAGACTTGATCTTGATTTAATTAACGGTTAAGAAATAAATTTAATAAAGAAGCATTGGATAATCACCATTGATTTAATCAATGGTGTGAGAATAAACTTAGTTAGGCAAGTTTCAATATCAACCGTAGATTTAATTAACGGTGTAAATTTGATTATATAAAGTGACCATTTACAACCATTGGATTTGAAATTGATTAAGGGTGGAGATTTAGTCTTAAAAAGTGACAAAGACCATTTATGACCATTGGATGAAGAATTAATCAAAGGTGGAGATTTGGTCTTCTAAAAAGGCTATGACTAATTATAACCCTTGGATTTAAAGTTTGAAGGAGCGATCTTGACCCTTTATTTTGGAGACACATCTAATGGCTAGAATTTAAAGGAAAAAGATCTAATGGCTTAGATTAAGTCTCCTAAAAATCAAAAGTCTACCTAAATCCTAACCATTGAATTAATCAATGGCTAGAAATGCTTCAAATAATGGCATGAAAAGATGACAACTTTGCATGCATTATGAAGAGGGGGGACGATTGGAGATGCTTGGAAATGAGGAGACAAATTGGAGTAGCCTTTTTAGGCCAAAGAAAAAGATGACAAAGTGGAAGACCATGTGTTTCAAGTGTGAACCCAAAATGGGATATTATTTCAAGTAAAACTCTTCAAACTCTCCAACACTCACACGGCAGCCCACTCACTTTGTGCATGCATTTTCACTTTTCTCTCTCACCCAAAAAGCCTCCATCTTATTCTCTCAAAATTCTAAGAACCAAGCAACCATTCCTTCCTTCCTTTTTCTCTCCATAGGTTCGGCCTCCTCACCCAAAAACACCTTCCATCACTTTTAATTTCATCCAACCATAGATCTTGAATCTACATGATATTCTAAGCAACTTTCATGTTGGAGACTTTCTCTAAATCATTCATCTTCATGGACTTCCTTCAAGATCAAAGTTATGGGATTTTTGAGGTGAAGTATAAGAAGACTTCATTTCTTCTCTTCTTTTTCATGATCTAAAACATGTTTGATCCATGGTTCCTCTTAATCAAGCTTAGTATACTAATTTTTATATATTTTATTTTGTATTTGAGAAGCCCTTGGTGGTGAAGGACTTGGAAAAAGAAGCAAAACAAGGAGTTTTTGAGGATCTTCAAGAGGTAAGAGGGAGATCCATCTCACCAACCAAGCATGGTGGTGAGAGATGATTTTATATTTGATGGATGGTGAATCCATGTGAGGATTCATATCCATGGTCATGTAATAATTTGTGTGTGTTATGTACTTTGATTATTTTTGTCTATGCTTGATATGTTTTGCATGATTTACTTTTGTATGCATGCTTAGTATGATTTCTATTTGCTTATATGGTATGTTTATGATATGAATGTTGAGGATATATTGAATATATTATGATGAAAGTATGATAAAACAAGAAATTTTGGCTCCAAAGACCAAAGAGAAGGTCACGATTTTAAGCTTCCAAAACTATGGTTTGTTTTTTTTTCAAGAGAATAAGAACACGATTTTTAATAACCATTTAGTAGAGAAATTTCTCAAAATCCGTCGAGTTAGAATGCCAAATCCATCGAGTAGAGTTTCTGATCACTTATCCGTCGAGTTAGAATGCCAAATTCGTCGAGTAGAGTTTCTGACCACTTGGGAGAGAAACTTCTCCAATGCCAAATCCGTCGAGTTAGAATGCCAAATCCGTCGAGTAGAGTTTCTGACCACTTGGGAGAGAAACTTCTCCAATGTCAAAATCCGTCGAGTTAGAATGCCAAATCCGTCGAGTAGAGTTTCTGATCACTTAGGAGAGAAACTTCTCCAATGCCAAATTCGTCGAGTTAGAATGCCAAATCCGTCGAGTAGAGTTTCTGACCACTTGGGAGAGAAACTTCTCCAATGCCATATCCATCGAGTTAGAATGCCAAATCCGTCGAGTAAGAATTATACTTCTACAATGTCAATATCCGTCGAGTAGGATGTAAATATCCGTCGAGTAAGAATTCTGACCATCAGTGGAAATACTTCTACAATGTCAATATCCGTCGAGTAGGATGTCAATATCCGTCGAGTAAGAATTCTGACCATTTAGTAGAAACACTTTCCCAATGTCAACATTCGTCGAGTTTGAATGTCAATATCCATAGTGACATATCCGTCGAATCAGAATTTCTGACCATTTTGAGTTTTCATCGGTTCAACACTGGAAGATTTCTCCAACGTCAACACCCATCCATCGAATTAGGATTTCTGCTAATCTTCTAGCATATTCGACAGTTTTTGATCTTCATTCGAGAGAACCTTCATTTGACAGAAATTGATTCTTGACCATTCTTGTCAAAATGGTAACTCGGTCATCCTGTCACCAAATCCTTTTTATGGCTGACTTTTTTTTCATCATTCTGCCATGTTATTTTTCGTCGAAAGGCAGTCTCACAAGAATTTTCAATTAAGGATTTTGAAAAGGGAATTAAAGTGTTTTTCTAAATATGAGTTTTGAATGAAATGAGCAAACGTTGATTTTAAGGATTTGCAAAGAAAGTGAAAAAGGATTTACAAAGAAAGTAAAAATGAATTTGAAAGGAAAGTAAAAAATGAATTTGAACAAATGAGTTTGGTTTTTATAACCATCGGTACTTCAGTTTTGAAAACAAAATTTTAATGGTTTTGTTTGTGTAAAACTATATCAATTTAGAAGGAAAAATGTTTTGATAATTTTCAATAGTCATGTCCACGTTTTTGAAGGCTTGTAATGCCTAGATTTTGATTAAACAAAGTAATTTTTCCAAGTGGAAATATAATTGATTTAACACAAGGAATTTGAAAAGGGAATCAGAGCATTTTAATCACTTGAGAAATTAAGTTTTGTAAACGAAAATATTTTTGAACTTCAATTTATTTTGAAGAAGGTTGTGTTTGGAAATGATTTGGGAAAAATGAAGAATATAGTGATAATATGATTTTCCTATTGAAAATACAGTATAAAAACTGTAAAACCAGTATATGGATGTTGTGTGAGAAAATGACATGTTTTGTCTGTGATTGGATTTGGTGCATTATACGTGCATTAAAAAAAATATGCATTGAAGCATATGATTACATTGAACAAATGAAATTGAAAAGATTTGGCCCTTTGGGGTTGGACTTGCACTGATATATTCGTGCATTGTATAAAATATGCGTCGAAGCATGTGATTATATTGAACAAATGAAATTGAAAAGATTTGGCCCTTTAGGGTTGGACTTGCACTGATATATTCGTGCATTATATAAAATATAGCTAATAGCTATTATGGCCCTTGTGGTTGAAGAGGGAATGAGAATTGATAGTGAGGTCTATGATGGATCTTGGGGACGTCGAGACGCGGCGGTCGACCAGTGGACAGTTGGTGAGTACCCTGTGCCACTTGGCGATGCAGTCCATTGCAACGCATTGACAATACCCGACAAGAACACGATTCTTTTCAATGACTGGGAAATTGTCTTTGGGCTAAGGCTGATAATTAACCAGAGCTTTCTTCTCGAAATTGTGAAAACTCCATGGAATTGTTTTTGATAAACTGAGTCTTTGTGCATATGCATAAATCTGAGCATTTATATCTGTGTGATATATTAATTGAGGAATATTGGTTATTGGTTATGATAATTGTTTTGAGTACTTGGATGATGATTGAACTGATAAATGATTAAATGATTATAGTTGATTAATACTGATAGCATGATTATGGTATGATCTATCTGTATGATATTGCTGTTTGTGTTATCTCTGTGCTGCCATGTTGGTGTTGGTGTAGGTGATCTCACCTCTTTGTTATATTGTTTTACTTTGTCTGTATTGTTAAAATTATACAGTAGAAGGAATGAGTTGTCTTAGACATAACGAGTAGTAGATACTCAGAGATTGATGGAAACATTGAAAAGTGGTTGTCTTAAGTTCGAAGATGTGCCGGGTAGATAATGAGTAAAGTTCTGATGCATCAAATTGATACAAGAGAATGAACGAGTATGTTAAGATTTAATGTTAGTGTTGTATCGTGCTATTAAGTAGGACCCGTCATGGGATTTGCTACTGTAAAAAAAAATAAGTCTATTAATTTTATATTTCTCTTTAAATTGTGATATTAATTGGTGTCAATATTGCATAATGAATAGTTGAAATATGATTTTCAATATTACCTAATATTTTTAGTAAATTCACGTTTCAGTAAAG
Organism: Ormosia semicastrata; assembly: GCA_029884595.1. Lineage (NCBI taxonomy): Eukaryota > Viridiplantae > Streptophyta > Magnoliopsida > Fabales > Fabaceae > Ormosia > Ormosia semicastrata. Next base: position 44,411,667 of record JAQQTO010000059.1, read on the forward strand.
AAGAAATTTTGAAACCCATCTTTTATAACTCAAACTTTGTGCGAACTTCTTTTCAGATTTTGAGTCGGGAGTCGGAAATGTGATGCCCTAAGGAGGGTGTTACACTTTACTGTTTTTCGTTTCCTCAATGGTTGTAAATACATCTTCCATCTAAATCAATTACTTTCTCAATATCCTAAAAAAATACCAGGTTCCAAAATTATGAAATTTTATATTCCAAGACTGATTCTCTTCCATCAGATCCTAAACTTCAACTTCCAGTTTCCATTGAACAGCGGTCCTTTGTTCGTGCAGTCGTCTTTCCACATTGCTCTCGTTGCTCCCGTAGCTGCAACTGCATTACTAGTAACATGTTTCACTTCCACACAAGTATAACTATCCTGAGCCATTTTTTTTTGAGACGTGCGGATCGAAATACAATGGATCTAATATCCATTATAAACAACATTATTTCCTTTCAGAAAAACAAACACAGAGAACACAACACAAGAAAAATAGACCTAACCACAAACCCCAAAACACTCAAACCGTGCTCTGATACCAACTAATGTAACACCCTCCTTAGGGCATCACATTTCTGACTCCTGACTCATAATCTGAAAAGAAGTTCGCACAAAGTTTGAGTTATAAAAGATGAGTTTCAAAATTTCTTCTTTACTAACACGTAAATTTACTGAAAATATTAGGTAATATTAAAAATCATATTTCAACTATTCATTATGCAATATTGACACCAATTAATATCACAATTTAAAGAGAAATATAAAATTAACAAACTTAATTTTTTTTTGACAATAGCAAATCCCATGACGGGTCCTACTTAATAGTACGGTACAACACTAATGAGAAACTTTAACTTACTTATTCCTTTTTCTGTCCATCTTGATGCATCAGACATCTGTTCCTTTATCAACACTGTGTAACACCCTCCTTAGGGCATCACATTTCTGACTCCTAACTCATAATCTGAAAAGAAATTCGCACAAAGTTTGAGTTATAAAAGATGGGTTTCAAAATTTCTTCTTTACTGAAACGTAAATTTACTGAAAATATTAGGTAATATTAAAAATCATGTTTCAACTATTCATTATGCAATATTGACACCACTTAATATCACAATTTAAAGAGAAATATAAAATTAACAGACTTAATTTTTTTTTAACAGCAGCAAACCCCATGACGGGTCCTACTTAATAGCACGGTACAACACTAACGAGAAACTTTAACATACTTATTCCTTTTTCTGTCCATCTTGATGCATCAGACATCTGTTCCTTTATCAACACTGCACACCTTCAAGTTCTGAATGTCTACTCCTTATTGTTGTCACCAATCTCAGAGTATCCATCGCCCGTTATATCTAAGACAACTCATTCCTTCTACTGTATAATTTTAACAATACAGACAAAGTAAAATAATATAACAAAGAGGTGAGATCACCTACACCAATACCAGCATGGCAGCACAAAGATAACATAAACAGCAATATCATACAGATAGATCATATCGCAATTATGATCATGCCATCAACATTAATCAACTATCATCATCCAATCATTTATCAATTCAATTATCATCCAAGTATTCAAAACAATTGTCATAACCAATAACCTATATTCCTCAATTAATATATCACACAGATATAAATGCTCAGATTTATGCATATGCACAAAGACTCAGTTTATCAAAAACAACTCTATGGAGGTTTTCACAATTTCGAGAAGAATGCTCTGGTTAATTGTCAGCCTTAGCCCAAAGACAATCTCCCCGTCGTTGAAAAGAATCGTGTTCTTGTCGGGTATTATCAATGCGTTGCAACGGACTGCATCGCCAAGTAGCACAGGGTACTCGCCAACTGTCCACTGGTCGACCGCCGCGCCTCGACGTCCCCAAGATCCATCATAGACCTCACTATCAATTCTCATTCCCTCTTCAACCACAAGGGCCATAATAGCTATTAGCTATATTTTACACAATGCACGAATATATCAGTGCAAGTCCAACCCCAAAGGGCCAAATCTTTTCAATTTCATTTGTTCAATATAATCACATACTTCGACGCATATTTTATACAATGCACGAATATATCAGTGCAAGTCCAACCCCAAAGGGCCAAATCTTTTCAATTTCATTTGTTCAATGTAATCATATGCTTCAATGCATATTTTGTTTTAATGCACGTATAATGCACCAAATCCAATCACAGACAAAACATGGCATTTTCTCACACAACATCCATATACTGGTTTTACAGTATTTATACTATATTTTCAATAGGAAAATCATATTATCACTATATTCTTCATTTTTCCCAAATCATTTCCAAACACAACTTTCTTCAAAATAAATTGAAGTTCAAAAATATTTTCGTTTACAAAAACTTAATTTCTCAAGTGATTAAAATGCTTTGATTCCCTTTTCAAATTCCTTGTGTTAAATCAATTATATTTCCACTTGGAAAAATTACTTTGTTTAATCAAAATCTAGGCATTACAAGCCTTCAAAAACGTGGACATGACTATTGAAAATTATCAAAACATTTTTCCTTCTAAATTGATATGGTTTTACACAAACAAAACCTTTAAAATTTTGTTTTCAAAACTGAAGTACCGATGGTTATAAAAACCAAACTCATTTGTTCAAATTCATTTTTACTTTCCTTTCAAATTCATTTTTACTTTCTTTGTAAATCCTTTTTCACTTTCTTTGCAAATCCTTAAAATCAACGTTTGCCCATTTCATTCAAAACTCATATTTAGAAAAACACTTTAATTCCCTTTTCAAAATCCTTGATTGAAAATTCTTGTAAGACTGCCTTTCGACGAAAAATAACATGGCAGAATGATGAAAAAAAATTAGCCATAAAGGGGATTTGATGACAGAATGACCGAGTTACCATTTTGACAAGAATGGTCAAGAATCAATTTCTGTTGAATGAAGGTTCTGTCGAATGAAGATCAAAAACTGTTGAATATGCTAGAAGATTAGCAGAAATCCTAATACGACGGATGGGTGTTGACGTTGGAGTAATCTTCCAGTGTTGAACCGTTGAAAACTCAAATTGGTCAGAAATTCTGATTCAACGGATTTTGACATTCTTACTCGACAGATTTGGCATTCTTACTCGACGGATTTTGACATTGGAGAAGTTTTTCTCCTAAGTGATCAGAAACTCTACTAGATGGATTTTGACATTCTTACTCGACGGATTTGGCATTCTTACTCGATGGATTTTGACATTGGAGAAGTTTCTCTCCTAAGTGATCAGAAACTTTACTCGACGGATTTTGACATTCTTACTCGATGAATTTGGCATTCTTACTCGATGGATTTTGACATTCTTACTCGACAGATTTGGCATTCTTACTCGACGGACTTTGACATTGGAGAAGTTTCTCTCCTAAGTGATCAGAAACTCTACTCGACGGATTTGGCATTCTAACTCGATGGATTTTGACACTCTTACTCGACAGATTTGGCATTCTTACTCGACAGATTTTGACATTGGAGAAGTTTCTCTCCTAAGTGATCAGAAACTCTACTCGACGGATTTGGCATTCTAACTCGACGAATTTTGACATTCTTACTAGACAGATTTGGCTTTCTTACTCGACGGATTTTGACATGGGAGAAGTTTCTCTCCTAAGTGATCAGAAACTCTACTCGACGGATTTGGCATTCTAACTCGACGGATTTTGACACTCTTACTCGACAGATTTGGCATTCTTACTCGACAGATTTTGACAAATTTCTCTACTAAATGGTTATTAAAAACCGTGTTCTTATTCTCTTGAAAAAAATAAACCATAGTTTTGGAAGCTCAAAACCGTGACCTTCTCTTTGGTCTTTGGAGCCAAAATTTCTTGTTTTATCGTACTTTCATCATAATATATTCAATATATCCTCAACATTCATATCATAAACATACCATATAAGCAAATAGAAATCATACTAAGCATGCATACAAAAGTAAATTATGCAAAACATATCAAGCATAGACAAAAATAATCAAAGTACATAACACACACAAATTATTACATGACCATGGATATGAATCCTCACATGGATTCACCATCCATCAAATATAAAACCATCTCTCACCACCATGCTTGGTTGGTGAGATGGATCTCCCTCTTACCTCTTGAAGATCCTCAAAAACTCCTTGTTTTGCTTCTTTTTCCAAGTCTTTCACCACCAAGAGCTTCTCAAATACAAAACAAAATATATAAAAATTAGTATACTAAGCTTGATTAAGAGGAACCATGGATCAAACATGGTTTAGATCATGAAAAAGAAGAGAAGAAATGAAGTCTTCTTATACTTCACCTCAAAAACCCAATAACTTTGATCTTGAAGGAAGTCCATGAAGATGAATGATTTAGAGAAAGTCTCCAACATGAAAGTTGCTTAGAATATCATGTAGATTCAAGATCTATGGTTGGATGAAATTAAAAGTGATGGAAGGTGTTTTTGGGTGAGGAGGCCGAACCTATGGAGAGAAAAAGGAAGGAAGGAATGGTTGCTTGGTTCTTGGAATTTTGAGAGAATAAGATGGAGGCTTTTTGGGTGAGAGAAAAAAGTGAAAATGCATGCACAAAGTGAGTGGGCTGACGTGTGAGTGTTGGAGAGTTTGAAGAGTTTTACTTGAAATATTATCCCATTTTGGGTTCACACTTGAAACACATGGTCTTCCACTTTGTCATCTTTTTCTTTGGCCTAAAAAGGCTGCTCCAATTTGTCTCCTCCTTTCCAAGCATCTCCAACCGTCCCCCCTCTTCATAATGCATGCAAAGTTGTCATCTTTTCATGCCATTATTTGAAGCATTTCTATCCATTGATTAATTCAATGGTTACGATTTAGGTAGACTTTTGATTTTTAGGAGACTTAATCTAGGCCATTAGATCTTTTTTCTTTAAATTCTAGCCATTAGATGTGTCTCCAAAATAAAGGGTCAAGATCGCTCCTTCAAACTTTAAATCCAAGGGTTATAATTAGTCATAGCCTTTTTAGAAGACCAAATCTCCACCTTTGATTAATTCTTCATCCAATGGTCATAAATGGTCTTTGTCACTTTTTAAGACTAAATCTCCACCCTTGATCAATTCCAAATCCAATGGTTGTAAATGGTCACTTTATATAATCAAATTTACACCGTTGATTAAATCTACGGTTGATATTGAAGCTTGCCTAACTAAGTTTATTCTCACACCATTGATTAAATTAATGGTGATTATCCAATACTTCTTTATTAAATTTATTTCTTAACCGCTAATTAAATCAAGATCAAGTCTTCACCATTAAATAAATCAATGGTGGATATCCAAACCACCAATGTTGACTTAAGCAATATAATTTCTATTTTTATCTACTAAAAACCTCACGAAAGAATATATTTACTGTATTTTTATCGCCCAATAATTAAATACAATACCAAACACAATACAAGAAAATTTCTAAAACTGTTTTCAGATTCAGGTTTAGTAAGATCCCCTGTCTCCGTCTAAACAGTACAAATTTTTCTATGCGTAGAAAAATTTTTACTTTGCGGGACCCACCTGGGCCCACGTAAGGTCACCTGGGCCTACCTAGGATTACCTGGGCTCACGTACAGTCAAAAAAATTCATAATCATCCACAAAAATCACAAATATTAGAAAACGTATGAAAATCAAGTCAGATTATTAAAAATAATTAACAGTCAAGAGAAATAAATACAGAAAGATTTTTCCCGACTCGAAAATTATTATTTTTCTGACACGGAGTAAATCACTCAAAACGATCAAATACGCTGATGGAATAATTAAAATAATTTCACAGTATCCAGAAATTACTAAACAGTAAAATTCTATTTACTGTCAAAATTACTGTTTAAGAGATAGGAAATTTGGGGTGTTACAATACTCCCCCTCTAAAAAGAAATTTCATCCTCAAAATTTGAGAAACATGATTTCACACCCTCAGAATAAATAATGACATTATTCCTCATTTATCTTATTTTTCAATTCCCATGAAGCTTCCTCTCTTACATCTTGCTATACTATTCTAACCAACAAAATCTTTTTGCTGATGTTCAACTTCTCCTGATCAAACAAATATCTCAGACTCCTATAATTACTGAAGATGTTGAATGTTACTCCAGAAAGAAAGAATTTCCATATCTCTAATACCAACATAACGACAACCAATTTTCATTCATGCCTAGAATAGTTTTCCTCAGATAACTTTCAACTAATGTAATGTATTACTTAAAATTTCCTTATTCTCATATCACTACATATTCCAGCTTTTGCTTTTAACAGGAAATGTCTCACTAACCGAATTCTCCTTTCCACAGCACGATACCAGATACTTCCATAAATTTTTTTTCTACGGTTTTCCATTACCATCTTAAATTTTCCCATAGAAGAATTGTTCCAATCTTTTGAAGAATTCACCACGCTTCTGCTGCGTCACTCAGATACGTTAACACGGATACAAATATAGAAATATCCTTTCTTGCAAGATATTCCTTCAATTGCAGGAGATGAAAGAAAACATCATGGAAGATAACAAAACGAATCGAACCTGTTATCGAACATATCCAGTAAAGAATTGGATGTAACACAATTTTCAAAAATGAATTTTCTTTGGATTACTCACACTCTGTTGAAATAATCTCATTGGATATGGTTGAAAAATAACCAATCCATTTTCAAAGACCACGTTTGTTTATGAAACAGATCAAACTAACACAAAATTTTGAACAACAGATCAAAGTAATACAAAGATTTAATCTGCAACAACAATTTGAATAACTTGAATAGCTCGATCAGCTAAGAATAGAAACAAAAGTAAACAAATCAGAGGATAACGAATAACTCTAACATATAATTGATCTACTCAATCATATGTCATAAGGAATAGGTTATTCACAGAAATATTCAGTATGGTTTATAGGATTAGCTCCAATGACACAATCTCCATTGTTTAAATCTTCCACTCAGAACACTCCCGTTCCTTTCAGAGTAACAACTTCCCTTACTATCTAAAATTTTACTAATAAAAAACTCTATTTTCAAATATCATAATCTCTGGGAAAATGTGTCCAACTTTTCCGCAATTTGTTTCCTTAACGTACATTCCTTCATTTAAGTACTTTCTTTCACATCCTTTATGTAACACCCCAAATTTCCTATCTCTTAAACAAGATAATTTTGATTAATGTAATTTTCTTGTTTAGTAATTTCTGATCTTGTAAAATTATTTTGATTATTCCATCAGCAGTATTTGATCGTTTTGAGTGATTTACTTAAAGTGTCAGGAAAAATAATAATTTTTGAGGCTGGGAAAAATCTTTCTGTATTTATTTCTCTTGACTGTTAATTATTTTTAACAATCTGACTTGATTTTAATACGTTTTCTAATATTTGTGATTTTTGTGGATGATTATGAATTTTTTTGACTGTATGTGGGCCCAGGTGACCTTACGTGGGCCTAGGTGGGTCCCGCAAAGTGAAAATTTTTCTATGCATAGAAAAATTTGTACTGTTTAGACACGGAGACAGGGGATCTTACTAAACCTGAATCCGAAAATAGTTTTAGAAATTTTTTTGTATTGTGTTTGGTACTGTATTTAATTATCGGGCGATAAAAATATAGTAAATATATTCTTTCGTGAGGTTTTTAGTAGATAAAAATAGAAATTATATTGCTTAAGTCAACATTGGTGGTTTGGATATCTACCATTGATTTATTTAACGGTGAAGACTTGATCTTGATTTAATTAACGGTTAAGAAATAAATTTAATAAAGAAGCATTGGATAATCACCATTGATTTAATCAATGGTGTGAGAATAAACTTAGTTAGGCAAGCTTCAATATCAACCGTAGATTTAATCAACGGTGTAAATTTGATTATATAAAGTGACCATTTACAACCATTGGATTTGAAATTGATCAAGGGTGGAGATTTAGTCTTAAAAAGTGACAAAGACCATTTATGACCATTGGATGAAGAATTAATCAAAGGTGGAGATTTGGTCTTCTAAAAAGGCTATGACTAATTATAACCCTTGGATTTAAAGTTTGAAGGAGCGATCTTGACCCTTTATTTTGGAGACACATCTAATGGCTAGAATTTAAAGGAAAAAGATCTAATGGCCTAGATTAAGTCTCCTAAAAATCAAAAGTCTACCTAAATCCTAACCATTGAATTAATTAATGGCTAGAAATGCTTCAAATAATGGCATGAAAAGATGACAACTTTGCATGCATTATGAAGAGGGGGGACGGTTGGAGATGCTTGGAAAGGAGGAGACAAATTGGAGTAGCCTTTTTAGGCCAAAGAAAAAGATGACAAAGTGGAAGACCATGTGTTTCAAGTGTGAACCCAAAATGGGATATTATTTCAAGTAAAACTCTTCAAACTCTCCAACACTCACACGGCAGCCCACTCACTTTGTGCATGCATTTTCACTTTTCTCTCTCACCCAAAAAGCCTCCATCTTATTCTCTCAAAATTCCAAGAACCAAGCAACCATTCCTTCCTTCCTTTTTCTCTTCATAGGTTCGGCCTCCTCACCCAAAAACACCTTCCATCACTTTTAATTTCATCCAACCATAGATCTTGAATCTACATGATATTCTAAGCAACTTTCATGTTGGAGACTTTCTCTAAATCATTCATCTTCATGGACATCCTTCAAGATCAAAGTTATGGGGTTTTTGAGGTGAAGTATAAGAAGACTTCATTTTTTCTCTTCTTTTTCATGATCTAAATCATGTTTGATCCATGGTTCCTCTTAATCAAGTTTAGTATACTAATTTTTATATATTTTGTTTTGTATTTGAGAAGCCCTTGGTGGTGAAGGACTTGGAAAAAGAAGCAAAACAAGGAGTTTTTGAGGATCTTCAAGAGGTAAGAGGGAGATCCATCTCACCAACCAAGCATGGTGGTGAGAGATGATTTTATATTTGATGGATGGTGAATCCATGTGAGGATTCATATCCATGGTCATGTAATAATTTGTGTGTGTTATGTACTTTGATTATTTTTGTCTATGCTTGATATGTTTTGCATGATTTACTTTTGTATGCATGCTTAGTATGATTTCTATTTGCTTATATGGTATGTTTATGATATGAATATTGAGGATATATTGAATATATTATGATGAAAGTATGATAAAACAAGAAATTTTGGCTCCAAAGACCAAAGAGAAGGTCACGGTTTTAAGCTTCCAAAACTATGGTTTGTTTTTTTTTTCAAGAGAATAAGAACACGATTTTTAATAACCATTTAGTAGAGAAATTTCTCAAAATCCATCGAGTTAGAATGCCAAATCCGTCGAGTAGAGTTTCTGACCACTTGGGAGAGAAACTTCTCCAATGCCAAATCTGTCGAGTTAGAATGCCAAATCCATCGAGTAGAGTTTCTGACCACTTGGGAGAGAAACTTCTCCAATGTCAAAATTCATCGAGTTAGAATGCCAAATCCGTCGAGTAGAGTTTCTGATCACTTAGGAGAGAAACTTCTCCAATTCCAAATCCGTCGAGTTAGAATGCCAAATCCGTCGAGTAGAGTTTCTGACCACTTGGGAGAGAAACTTCTCTAATGCCAAATCCGTCGAGTTAGAATGCCAAATCCGTCGAGTAAGAATTATACTTCTACAATGTCAATATCCGTCGAGTAGGATGTAAATATCCATCGAGTAAGAATTCTGACCATCAGTGGAGATACTTCTACAATGTCAATATCCGTCGAGTAGGATGTCAATATCCATCAAGTAAGAATTCTGACCATTTAGTAGAAACACTTTCCCAATGTCAACATTCGTCGAGTTTGAATGTCAATATCCGTAGTGACATATCCGTCGAATCAGAATTTCTGACCATTTTGAGTTTTCGTCAGTTCAACACTGGAAGATTTCTCCAACATCAACACCCATCCGTCGAATTAGGATTTCTGCTAATCTTCTAGCATATTCGACAGTTTTTGATCTTCATTCGACAGAACCTTCATTCGACAGAAATTGATTCTTAACCATTCTTGTCAAAATGGTAACTCGGTCATTCTGTCACCAAATCCCCTTTATGGTGACTTTTTTTTCATCATTCTGCCATGTTATTTTTCGTCGAAAGGCAGTCTCACAAGAATTTTCAATTAAGGATTTTGAAAAGGGAATTAAAGTGTTTTTCTAAATATGAGTTTTGAATGAAACGGGCAAACGTTGATTTTAAGGATTTGCAAAGAAAGTGAAAAAATATTTATAAAAAAAGTAAAAATGAATTTGAAAGGAAAGTAAAAAATGAATTTGAACAAATGAGTTTGGTTTTTATAACCATCAGTACTTCAGTTTTGAAAACAAAATTTTAATGGTTTTGTTTGTGTAAAACCATATCAATTTAGAAGGAAAAATATTTTGATAATTTTCAATAGTCATGTCCACGTTTTTGAAGGCTTGTAATGCCTAGATTTTGATTAAACAAAGTAATTTTTCCAAGTGAAAATATAATTGATTTAACACAAGGAATTTGAAAAGAGAATCAGAGCATTTTAATCACTTGAGAAATTAAGTTTTGGTAAACGAAAATATTTTTGAACTTCAATTTATTTTGAAGAAGGTTGTGTTTGGAAATGATTTGGAAAAAATGAAGAATATAGTGATAATATGATTTTCCTATTGAAAATACAGTATAAATACTGTAAAACCAGTATATGGATGTTGTGTGAGAAAATGACATGTTTTATCTGTGATTGGATTTGGTGCATTATACGTGCATTAAAAAAATATGCATTGAAGCATATGATTACATTGAACTAATGAAATTGAAAAGATTTGGCCATTTGGGGTTGGACTTGCACTGATATATTTGTGCATTATATAAAATATGCGTCGAAGCATGTGATTATATTGAACAAATGAAATTGAAAAGATTTGGCCCTTTGGGGTTGGACTTGCACTGATATATTCGTGCATTGTATAAAATATAGCTAATAGCTATTATGGCTCTTGTGGTTGAAGAGGGAATGAGAATTGATAGTGGGGTCTATGATGGATCTTGGGGACGTCGAGGCGCGGTGGTCGACCAATGGACAGTTGGTGAGTACCCTGTGCCACTTGGCGATGCAGTCCATTGCAACGCATTGACAATACCCGACAAGAACACGATTCTTTTCAATGACTGGGAGATTGTCTTTGGGCTAAGGCTGACAATTAACCAGAGCATTCTTCTCGAAATTGTGAAAACCTCCATGGAGTTGTTTTTGATAAACTGAGTCTTTGTGCATCTGCATAAATCTGAGCATTTATATCTGTGTGATATATTAATTGAGGAATATTGGTTATTGGTTATGACAATTGTTTTGAGTACTTGGATGATGATTGAACTAATAAATGATTAAATGATTATAGTTGATTAATGCTGATAGCATGATTATGGTATGATCTATCTGTATGATATTGCTGTTTGTGTTATCTCTGTGCTGCCATGTTGGTGTTGGTGTAGGTGATCTACCTCTTTGTTATATTGTTTTACTTTGTCTGTATTGTTAAAATTATACAGTAGAAGGAATGAGTTGTCTTAGACATAACGAGTGGTAGATACTCAGAGATTGATGGAAACATTGAAAAGTGGCTGTCTCAAGTTCGAAGATGTGCCGGGTAGATAAGGAGTAAAGTTCTGATGCATCAAGTTGATACAAGAGAATGAACGAGTATGTTAAGATTTAATGTTAGTGTTGTACCGTGCTATTAAGTAGGACCCGTCATGGGGTTTGCTACTGTAAAAAAAAATAAGTCTGTTAATTTTATATTTCTCTTTAAATTGTGATATTAATTAGTGTCAATATTGCATAATGAATAGTTGAAATATGATTTTCAATATTACCTAATATTTTTAGTAAATTCACGTTTCAGTAAAGAAGAAATTTTGAAACCCATCTTTTATAACTCAAACTTTGTGCGAACTTCTTTTCAGATTTTGAGTCGGGAGTCAAAAATGTGATACCCTAAGGAGGGTGTTACACTTTACTGTTTTTGGTTTCCTCAATGGTTGTAAAGACATCTTCCGTCGAAATCAATTACTTTCTCAATATCCTAAAAAAATATCAGGTTCCAAAATTAATAATTTTATATTCCAAGACTGATTCTCTTCCATCAGATCCTAAACTTCAACTTCCAGTTTCCATTGAACAGCGGTCCTTTGTTCGTGCAGTCGTCTTTCCACATTGCTCTCGTTGCTCCCGTAGCTGCAACTGCATTACTAGTAACATGTTTCACTTCCATACAAGTATAACTATCTTGAGCCATTTTCTTTTGAGACGTGCGGATCGAAATACAATGGATCTAATATCCATTATAAACAACATTATTTCCTTTCGGAAAAACAAACACAGAGAACACAACACAAGAAAAATAGACCTAACCACAAATCCCAAAAGACTCAAACTGTGCTCTGATACCAACTAATGTAACACCCTCCTTAGGGCATCACATTTCTGACTCCTGACTCATAATCTGAAAAGAAGTTCGCACAAAGTTTGAGTTATAAAAGATGGGTTTCAAAATTTCTTCTTTACTAACACGTAAATTTACTGAAAATATTAGGTAATATTGAAAATCATATTTCAACTATTCATTATGCAATATTGACACCAATTAATATCACAATTTAACAAGAAATATAAAATTAACAAACTTATTTTTTTTACAGTAGTAAATCTCATGACGGGTCCTACTTAATAGCACGGTACAACACTAACGAGAAACTTTAACTTACTTATTCCTTTTTCTATCCATCTTGATGCATCAGACATTTGTTCCTTTATCAACACTGTGTAACACCCTCCTTAGGGCATCACATTTCTGACTCCTGACTCATAATCTGAAAAGAAGTTCGCACAAAGTTTGAGTTATAAAAGATGGGTTTCAAAATTTCTTCTTTACTGAAACGTAAATTTACTGAAAATATTAGGTAATATTGAAAATCATGTTTCAACTATTCATTATACAATATTGACACCAATTAATATCACAATTTAAAGAGAAATATAAAATTAACAGACTTAATTTTTTTTTAACGATGTAAACCCCATGACGGGTCCTATTTAATAGCACTGCGGTACAACACTAACGAGAAACTTTAACATACTTATTCCTTTTTTCGTCCATCTTGATGCATCGACATCTGTTCCTTTTATCAACACTGCACACCTTCAAGTTCTGAATGTCCACTCCTTATTGTTGTCACCAATCTCAGAGTATCCATCGCCTGTTATATCTAAGACAACTCATTCCTTCTACTGTATAATTTTAACAATACAGACAAAGCAAAACAATATAACAAAGAGGTGAGATCACCTACACCAATACCAGCATGGCAGCACAAAGATAACACAAATAGCAATATCATACAGATAGATCATATCGCAATTATGATCATGCCATCAACATTAATCAACTATCATCATCCAATCATTTATCAATTCAATTATCATCCAAGTATTCAAAACAATTATCATAACCAATAACCTATATTCCTTAATTAATATATCACACAGATATAAATGCTCAGATTTATGCATATGCACAAAGACTCAGTTTATCAAAAACAACTCCATGGAGGTTTTCACAATTTCGAGAAGAATGCTCTGGTTAATTGTCAGCCTTAGCCCAAAGACAATCTCCCAATCATTGAAAAGAATCGTGTTCTTGTCGGGTATTATCAATGCGTTGCAACGGACTGCATCGCCAAGTGGCACAGGGTACTCGCCAACTGTCCACTGGTCGACCGCCGCGCCTCGACGTCCCCAAGATCCATCATAGACCTCACTATCAATTCTCATTCCCTCTTCAACCACAAGGGCCATAATAGCTATTAGCTATATTTTATACAATGCACGAATATATCAGTGCAAGTCCAACCCCAAAGGGTCAAATCTTTTCAATTTCATTTGTTCAATATAATCACATGCTTTGACGCATATTTTATACAATGCACAAATATATCAGTGCAAGTCCAACCCCAAAGGGCCAAATCTTTTCAATTTCATTTGTTCAATGTAATCATATGTTTCAATGCATATTTTTTTTAATGCACGTATAATGCACCAAATCCAATCACAGATAAAACATGTCATTTTCTCACACAACATCTATATACTGGTTTTACAGTATTTATATTGTATTTTCAATAGAAAAATCATATTATCACTATATTCTTCATTTTTCCCAAATCATTTCCAAACACAACCTTTTTCAAAATAAATTGAAGTTCAAAAATATTTTTGTTTACAAAAACTTAATTTCTCAAGTGATTAAAATGCTCTAATTCCCTTTTCAAATTCCTTGTGTTAAATCAATTATATTTCCACTTGGAAAAATTACTTTGTTTAATCAAAATCTAGGCATTACAAGCCTTAAAAAACGTGGACATGACTATTGAAAATTATTAAAACATTTTCCTTCTAAATTGATATGGTTTTACACAAACAAAACCATTAAAATTTTGTTTTCAAAACTGAAGTACCGATGGTTATAAAAACCAAACTCATTTGTTCAAATTCATTTTTTACTTTCCTTTCAAATTCATTTTTACTTTCTTTGTAAATCTTTTTTCACTTTCTTTGCAAATCCTTAAATTTAACGTTTGCCCGTTTCATTCAAAACTCATATTTAGAAAAACACTTTGATTCCCTTTTCAAAATCCTTAATTGAAAATTCTTGTGAAACTGCCTTTTGACGAAAAATAACATGGCAGAATGATGAAAAAAAAGTCAGCCATAAAGGGGATTTGGTGACAGAATGACCGAGTTACCATTTTTACAAGAATGGTCAAGAATCAATTTCTGTTGAATGAAGGTTCTGTCGAATGAAGATCAAAAACTGTCGAATATGCTAGAAGATTAGCAGAAATCCTAATTCGACGGATGGGTGTTGAAGTTGGAGAAATCTTCCAGTGTTGAACCGATGAAAACTCAAAATAGTCAGAAATTCTGATTCGACGGATTTTGAAATTCTTACTCGACAGATTTGGCATTCTTACTCGACGGATTTTGACATTCTTACTCGACGAATTTTGACATTCTTACTCGATGAATTTTGACATTCTTACTCGACGGATTTTGACATTCTTACTCGACAGATTTGGCATTCTTACTCGACGGATTTTGACATTGGAGAAGTTTCTCTCCTAAGTGATCAGAAACTCTACTCGAAGGATTTGGCATTCTAACTCGACGGATTTTGAGAAATTTCTCTACTAAATGTTTATTAAAAATCGTGTTCTTATTCTCTTGAAAAAAAACAAACCATAGTTTTGGAAGTTCAAAATCGTGACCTTCTCCTTGGTCTTTAGAGCCAAAATTTCTTGTTTTATCGTACTTTCATCATAACATATTCAATATATCCTCAACATTCATATCATAAGCATACCATATAAGTAAATAGAAATCATACTAAGCATGCATACACAAGTAAATCATGCAAAACATATCAAGCATGGACAAAAATAATCAAAGTACATAACACACACAAATTATTACATGACCATAGATATGAATCCTCATATGGATTCACCATCCATCAAATATAAAATCATCTCTCACCACCATGCTTGGTTGGTGAGATGGATCTCCCTCTTACCTCTTGAAGAACCTCAAAAGCTTCTTGATTTGCGTCTTTTTCCAAGTCCTTCACCACCAATGGCTTCTCAAATACAAAACAAAATACATAGAAATTAGTATACTAAGCTTGATTAAGAGGAACCATGGATCAAACATGGTTTAGATCATGAAAAAGAGAAAAGAAATGAAGTTTCCTTACACTTCACCTCAAAAACCCAATAACTTTGATCTTGAAGGAAGTCCATGAAGATGAATGATTTAGAGAAAGTCTCCAACATGAAAGTTGCTTAGAATATCATGTAGATTCAAGATCTATGGTTGGATGAAATTAAAAGTGATGGAAGGTGTTTTTGGGTGAGGAGGCTGAACCTATGGAGAGAAAAAGGAAGGAAGGAATGGTTGCTTGGTTCTTGGAATTTTGAGAGAATAAGATAGAGGCTTTTTGGGTGAGAGAAAAAAGTGAAAATGCATGCACAAAGTGAGTGGGCTGCCGTGTGAGTGTTGGAAAGTTTGAAGAGTTTTACTTGAAATAATATCCTATTTTGGGTTCACACTTGAAACACATGGTCTTCCACTTTGTCATCTTTTTCTTTGGCCTAAAAAGGCTACTCCAATTTGTCTCCTCCTTTCCAAGCATCTCCAACCGTCCCCCCATCTTCATAATGCATGCAAAGTTGTCATCTTTTCATGCCATTATTTGAAGCATTTCTAACCATTGATTAATTCAATGGTTAGGATTTAGGTAGACTTTTGATTTTTAGGAGACTTAATCTAGGCCATTAGATCTTTTTCCTTTAAATTCTAGCCATTAGATGTGTCTCCAAAAATAAAGGGTCAAGATTGCTCCTTCAAACTTTAAATCCAAGGGTTATAATTAGTCATAGCCTTTTTAGAAGACCAAATCTCCACCTTTGATTAATTCTTCATCCAATGGTCATAAATGGTCTTTTTCACTTTTTAAGACTAAATCCCCACCCTTGATCAATTCCAAATCCAATGGTTGTAAATGGTCACTTCATATAATCAAATTTATACCGTTGATTAAATCTACGGTTGATATTGAAACTTGCCTAACTAAGTTTATTCTCACACCATTGATTAAATCAATGGTGATTATCCAATGCTTCTTTATTAAATTTATTTCTTAACCGTTAATTAAATCAAGATCAAGTCTTCACTGTTAAATAAATCAATGGTGGATATCCAAACCACCAATGTTGACTTAAGTAATATAATTTCTATTTTTATCTACTAAAAACCTCATGAAAGAATATATTTACTGTATTTTTATCACCTAATAATTAAATACAGTGCCAAACACAAAACAAGAAAATTTCTAAAACTGTTTCCGGATTCAGGTTTAGTGAAATCCCCTGTCTCTGTCTAAACAGTACAAATTTTTCTATGTGTAGAAAAATTTTCACTTTGTGGGACCCACCTAGGCCCACATATAGTCAAAAAAATTCATAATCATCCACAAAAATTACAAATATTAGAAAACGTATGAAAATCAAGTCAGATTGTTAAAAATAATTAACAGTCAAGAGAAATAAATACAGAAAGATTTTTTCCGGCCCGAAAATTATTATTTTCCTAACACAGAGTAAATCACTCAAAACGATCAAATATACTGACGGAATAATCAAAATAACACAGAGATCACAAAACATTAAAATTTTGTTAACTGTCAAAATTACTGTTTAAGAGATAGGAAATTTGGGGTGTTACACACTGCACACCTTTAAGTCCTGAATGTCCACTCCTTATTGTTGTCACCAATCTCAGAGTATCCATCGCCCGTTATGTCTAAGACAACTCGATCCTTCTATTATTTGATTTTAACAATACAGACAAAGCAAAACAATATAACAAAGAGGTGAGATCAGCTACACCAATACCAACATGGCAGCATAGAGATAACACAAACAGCAATATCATACAGATAGATCATACCATAATCATGTTATCAGCATTAATCAACTATCATCATCTAATCATTTATCAATTCAATTATCATAAGCAATAATTATGATAATACCCTTAGCATTATCATCATCATCATCCAAGTATTCAAAACAATTGTCATAACCAATATTCCTCAATTAATATATCATACAGATATAAATGTTCAGATTTATGCATATGCACAAAGACTCAGTATAAAAAAACAACTCCATGGAGGTTTTCACAATTTCGAGAAGAATGCTCTAGTTAATTGTCAGCCTTAGCCCAAAGACAATCTCCCAGTCGTTGAAAAGAATCGTGTTCTTATCGGGTATCGTCAATGCGTTGCAACGGACTACATCGCCAAGTGGCACAGGGTACTCGCCAACTGTCCACTGGTCGACCGCCGCGCCTCGACGCCCCCAAGATCCATCATAGACCTCACTATCAATTCGCATTCCCTCTTCAACCACAAGGGCCATAATAGCTATTAGCTACATTTTATACAATACACGAATATATCAGTGCAAGTCCAACCCTAAAGGGCCAAATCTTTTCAATTTCATTTGTTCAATGTAATCATATGCTTCAACGCATATTTTATACAATGCACGAATATATCAGTGCAAGTCCAACCCCAAAGGGCCAAATCTTTTCAATTTCATTTGTTCAATGTAATCATATGCTTCAATGCATATTTTTTTCAATGCACGTATAATGCACCAAATCCAATCACAAACATATCTTTCCAATGCATGTATAATGCACCAAATGCCAATCACAGGCAAAACATGTCATTTTCTTACATAACATCCATATACTAGTTTTACAGTATTTATACTATATTTTCAATAGGAAAATCATATTATCACTATATTCTTCATTTTTCCCAAATCATTTCCAAACACAACCTTCTTCAAAATAAATTAAAGTTCAAAAATATTTTCGTTTACAAAAACTTAATTTCTCAAGTAATTAAAATGCTCTGATTCCCTTTTCAAATTCCTTGTGTTAAATCAATTATATTTCCACTTGGAAAAATTACTTTGTTTCATAAAAAATCTAGGCATTACAAGCCTTCAAAAACGTGGACATGACTATTGAAAATTATCAAAACATTTTTCCTTCTAAATTGATATGGTTTTACACAAACAAAACCATTAAAATTTTGTTTTCAAAACCGAAGTACCGATGGTTATAAAAACCAAACTTATTTGTTCAAATTCATTTTTACTTTCCTTTCAAATTCATTTTTACTTTCTTTGTAAATCCTTTTTCACTTTCTTTGCAAATCCTTAAAATCAACGTTTGCCCGTTTCATTCAAAACTCATATTTAGAAAAACACTTTAATTCCCTTTTCAAAATCCTTAATTGAAAATTCTTATGAGACTGCCTTTCGACGAAAAATAACATGGCAGAATGATGAAAAAAAATTAGCCATAAAGGGGATTTGATGACAGAATGACTGAGTTACCATTTTGACAAGAATGGTCAAGAATCAATTTCTGTTAAATGAAGGTTTTGTCGAATGAAGATAAAAAACTGTCGAATATGCTAGAAGACTAGCAGAAATCCTAATTTGACGGATAGGTGTTGACGTTGGAGTAATCTTCTAGTGTTGAACCGTTGAAAACTCAAAATGGTCAGAAATTCTGATTCGACGGATTTTGACATTCTTACTCGACAGATTTGACATTCTTACTCGACAGATTTTGACATTGGAGAAGTTTTTCTCCTAAGTGATCAAAAACTCTACTAGATGGATTTTGACATTCTTACTCGATGGATTTGGCATTCTTACTCGATGGATTTTGACATTGGAGAAGTTTCTCTCCTAAGTGATCAGAAACTTTACTCGACGGATTTTGACATTCTTACTCGACGGATTTGGCATTCTTACTCGACGGATTTTGACATTCTTACTCGACAGATTTGGCATTCTTACTCGACGGATTTTGACATTGGAGAAGTTTCTCTCCTAAGTGATCAGAAACTCTACTCGACGGATTTGGCATTCTAACTTGATGGATTTTGACACTTTTACTCGACAGATTTGGCATTCTTACTCGACGGATTTTGACATTGGAGAAGTTTCTCTCCTAAGTGATCAGAAACTCTACTCGACGGATTTGGCATTCTAACTCGACGGATTTTGACACTCTTACTCGACAGATTTGGCATTCTTACTCGATGGATTTTGACATTGGAGAAGTTTCTCTCCTAAGTGATCAGAAACTCTACTCGACGGATTTGGCATTCTAACTCGACGGATTTTGACACTCTTACTCGACAGATTTGGCATTCTTACTCGACGGATTTTGACATTGGAGAAGTTTCTCTCCTAAGTGATCAGAAACTCTACTCGACAGATTTGACATTCTAACTCGACGGATTTTGACACTCTTACTCGATAGATTTGACATTCTTACTCGATGGATTTTGACAAATTTCTCTACTAAATGGTTATTAAAAACCGTGTTCTTATTCTCTTGAAAAAAATAAACCATAGTTTTGGAAGCTCAAAACCATGACCTTCTCTTTGGTCTTTGGAGCCAAAATTTCTTGTTTTATCGTACTTTCATCATAATATATTCAATATATCCTCAACATTCATATCATAAACATACCATATAAGCAAATAGAAATCATACTAAGCATGCATACAAAAGTAAATGCAAAACATATCAAGCATAGACAAAAATAATCAAAGTACATAACACACACAAATTATTACATGACCATGGATATGAATCCTCACATGGATTCACCATCCATCAAATATAAAACCATCTCTCACCACCATGCTTGGTTGGTGAGATGGATCTCCCTCTTACCTCTTGAAGATCCTCAAAAACTCCTTGTTTTGCTTCTTTTTCCAAGTCCTTCACCACCAAAGGCTTCTCAAATACAAAACAAAATATATAAAAATTAGTATACTAAGCTTGATTAAGAGGAACCATGGATCAAACATGGTTTAGATCATGAAAAAGAAGAGAAGAAATGAAGTCTTCTTATACTTCACCTCAAAAACCCAATAACTTTGATTTTGAAGGAAGTCCATGAAGATGAATGATTTAGAGAAAGTCTCCAACATGAAAGTTGCTTAGAATATCATGTAGATTCAAGATCTATGATTGGATGAAATTAAAAGTGATGGAAGGTGTTTTTGGGTGAGGAGGCCGAACCTATGGAGAGAAAAAGGAAGGAAGGAATGGTTGCTTGGTTCTTGGAATTTTGAGAGAATAAGATGGAGGCTTTTTGGGTGAGAGAAAAAAGTGAAAATGCATGCACAAAGTGAGTGGGCTGCCATGTGAGTGTTGGAGAGTTTGAAGAGTTTTACTTGAAATAATATCCCATTTTGGGTTCACACTTGAAACACATGGTCTTCCACTTTGTCATCTTTTTCTTTGGCCTAAAAAGGCTACTCCAATTTGTCTCCTCCTTTCCAAGCATCTCCAACCGTCCCCCCATCTTCATAAGGCATGCAAAGTTGTCATCTTTTCATGCCATTATTTGAAGCATTTCTAGCCATTGATTAATTCAATGGTTAGGATTTAGGTAGACTTTTGATTTTTAGGAGACTTAATCTAGGTCATTAGATCTTTTTCCTTTAAATTCTAGTCATTAGATGTGTCTCCAAAATAAAGGGTCAAGATCGCTCCTTCAAACTTTAAATCCAATGGTTATAATTAGTCATAGCCTTTTTAGAAGACCAAATCTCCACCTTTGATTAATTCTTCATCCAATGGTCATAAATGGTCTTTGTCACTTTTTAAGACTAAATCTCCACCCTTGATCAATTCCAAATCCAATGGTTGTAAATGGTCACTTTATATAATCAAATTTACACTGTTGATTAAATCTACGGTTGATATTGAAGCTTGCCTAACTAAGTTTATTCTCACACCATTGATTAAATCAATGGTGATTATCCAATGCTTCTTTATTAAATTTATTTCTTAACCGTTAATTAAATCAAGATCAAGTCTTCATCATTAAATAAATCAATGGTGGATATCCAAACCACCAATGTTGACTTAAGCAATATAATTTCTATTTTTATCTACTAAAAACCTCATGAAAGAATATATTTACTGTATTTTTATCGCCTAGATAATTAAATACAAGACAAACACAATACAAAAAATTTTTAAAGCTGTTTCGGATTCAGGTTTAGTAAGATCCCCTGTCTCCGTCTGTCAGCAGTACAAATTTTTCTATGCGTAGAAAAATTTTTACTTTGCGGGACCCACCTGGGCCCACGTAAGGTCACCTGGGCCCACCTAGGACCACCTGGGCCCACATACAGTCAAAAGAATTCATAATCATCCACAAAAATCACAAATATTAGAAAACGTATGAAAATCAAGTCAGATTGTTAAAAATAATTAACAGTCAAGAGAAATAAATACAGAAAGATTTTTCCCGGCCCGAAAATTATTATTTTCCTGACATGGAGTAAATCACTCAAAACGATCAAATACGCTAATGGAATATTCAAAATAATTTTACAGTATCCTGAAATTACTAAACAGTAAAATTCTGTTAACTGTCAAAATTACTGTTTAAGAGATAGGAAATTTGGGGGTGTTACAAGTGGTTGTTTGATATCATTGTGGGTACAAAAGTTAGATCAGAAGTATAGTTTACTTAGGAACGTTACACGGAGAGAAAGATTGTGATTGTTTCTTACGCAAAGTGTATTAGTATGTTTCTAGTTTTAGTTTGGTTTATTCATTGAAAATGTCTAAACTCTGGTTTTGGTATACTTATATTGAGAATTATGATTTCTCATCCCGTGTGTTGCAATGCAAATCTAGGTGGAAGCTCTTCTAGTGGAAAGAAGAAAAAGTATAAAAACTAGAGTAGTTTTATGCTTAGTAGTAAAACTTGTATTTATTTACACTGCTCTGAGTATGTATAAAAGTTATGTTTTACAATGTGTCCTTGATGCGAATTAAAAGTTACAAACCTAAATACAGGTTGTTTCAAGTAATAAAATCTCGGGAGTCCGAGGTAGATCCACAGGGAATTGATGAAGAAATTTTTTTTGACGTAAGGTAAATATTTTGTCACAACAATAAAAGTAATAAAACTTAGTCATAAATAAAAAATAGATTTACTTGGGTTAGGAGATCCACTATTGGTAAATAAAATAAGGACAAGATTAATTCTTTTTATAACTCAATTATAATCCACGTATAATGGAGGTTCCAATCGAAAAATACAACATTCAAAGTTCATTTAAGATTATATATGTAATTATATTATGATTCCTTGAATTATTTATTAACTCCACCACTTATAAGCATTCATTGTGTCAACCTCTTGTCTACAATGAATCAAGATGTCCACTTTACAAGGAGAGTTTTTAAATTGGTTGGAAACAAAATATAACACATATAATAACCACTTGAAAATATATCATTTAAGCACAAGAAAAAAATGAATCTAACCTTATTTCATTACCAAGAGCTTCACCCTTTCACCCAAGTAAAATGAAAATTAGTTACTCATAGACAAGAAGAAAGAAAGAGAGAAGAAGAAGAAGAAGAACATAACTTCAATTTAGAATAAAAGAAAATTACAACAAGATAAACAAATAACATAATAGCATGATCTTGATATCTAAGACCAAGATCCCTAAATGATTAGCCAATGGTGCCTTTTATAGAGGATTAGGGATACAAAATGACAAAGAGACTGATTAATTAGTGAGTGGATGAGTGGGTGGATGAGTGGAAAATGCCAAATGATTTTTGATAAGTGAAAAATTATTGAGATTCTTTGTCTCTGAAATCATTTAGTGCTAAACTCATTACATTCGTCATTTTATCACCAAGTGGTCTTCATAAAAGTTATAGGACTGGATCTTAGCTTTCAAATGCCGTTAGTTTCAGCCCAAAAGCATTCCTACAGTTCAAGATATGGTCCAATCACTGCATACTGCTCAGGCTCAACTACAGCTCCTCTGTTCTAACTTGCAAGCCCAATATGACCTCTAAGCAATCTGATCTGGTCTTGTGTTCTTTATGAAAGTTGTAGATATAGGTCTTAACTTGCAGATGCCAAAATTTTAGCCCAATTCAGTTCTTACAGCTTGAGTTATGCTCTGATTACTACACACTATTCAGGTTCCAATCACAAAACTCGTGTTCTGACTTCCAAGCCCAATTAGTTCCACTAGATGTCCGAATTTGACCTAGAGATCTCATGAAAGTTGTAGAGCTCTCTCTTATCTTTCTTACAAGGTAAAATACATAATTATTAGACATCTAAAACTTAAGATATGACCAAAATACAGAAACAGTATAAGACGTAAATCATGCTGAAAAAATCAATTAAGTCCAATTTGAATCCAAACTTACAAAACATAACCAAACTCAATCAATTAAGTATATGAAGAGTGTAAATAATTAAAAATAAAAGTTTATTAATGTATAAAATATGTGATCATCAGTCCTTTTGAAGCAAAGATGTATGTATAACTTTTAGTTTTCACAAGACTCTCTATTATTATTTGTTTAAATGATATGAATTAGTTTGATGTTAAATTAGAAGTAGCATGACTAATGCTGCTTATCCAAGTATATGCTTGATATACTAGGTTATCGGTATTAGGATGTTATAGACGTGGTTTGAATCAAGAAACAATATTAAAAAGGGCATGAGATACTAGATGAGGCTCACATTATGGTACAATACTTAACTTGGTTTCTATGTTTTCTTCAGTGATTGATGTTCTTAAAATTGTTGAGGAAGATGAAATAAATTTAGAACAAATAGCTTAAGCATGTCATTTGTTGAATGTTATTCAATCTTTTGAGTTTATTTTCAACTTGCACTTGATGAAAAATATATTGGGAGTCACTGCTAAGTTATCTCAAGCACTACAAAGAAATGATCAAGACATTGTAAATGTCATGGCATTGGTTAAAGTGTGCAAGCAACGATTGCAGAGTATGAGAGATGATGATTGACATCTTTTGCTCAATGAAGTTTCATTATTTTGTAACAAGCACCATATTATCATTCCAAATATGAATGATATATTTGTGACACAAGGAATATTAAGCCGTAAAGTTGAAAAGATCTCAAATCAGTACAATTTTCAAGTTGAACTATTCTATCAAGTGATTGATAGACAACTTCAAGAACTTAACAATCATTTTACAAAGGTAAATAGTAAGCTACTTCTTTGTGTAGCTTGCTTAAACCCAAGAGATTCATTTTTTGTTTTTGACAATGAGAAGCTAATTCGTTTAACTCAATTTTATCCATCTGAACTTTTTTTCACTAATTTTTTGAAGACTTAGTCAACTTGAAAATTTTATATTAGATGTGCGTTTTGGTGATCAATTATCAAATGTAAATAGGATTAGTGGTCTCTTTCAGAAGTTGGTTGAGATTAGAAAGCATATTGTTTATCCATTGATATTTTTTTTTTGAAGTTAGCTTTGATATTGTCAATAACAACTACATCAGTTGAGAGAACTTTGTCTGTTATGAATATCATAAAGAATCAGCTATACAATCGTATGAGAGGTGAATGATTGAATGATTGTTTAGTTATATATATAAAGAGAAAAATATTTGATAATATTAATAATGAAAAGATCATTCAATGTTTTTAAAATATAAAAACATAAAAAGAACAATTGTAAATTAAACTTTCATAATTTTGAATTAATATATTTTTTATATAAATATAATTATTAATATTTTTATGCTTTTATATTAATAATATTGTCTTTACTCTTATTGCCTAAAATTTTTTAATCTGTCATTGACTGCTTCTTGAGTTTTCTCATTCATATTTCAGAAGTCATCAAATTCTCACCGGCACACAAACGTGTGGGTGCCATCGGCCATCATCTTTATTTAGCTTGCATCGCATCCATCCCAGAGACGACACTAGTAAAAGAGAAGGAAAAGACAAAACGCATTTATAATTTCTAGAGACATTCCATCCTTGAAATTAAAGATACTATTTTTTATGTTGGCAAAGATCAAATAAGCTCAAAGCGCAAATTGATATTCCCTTCTCCACCGCAAGGGCTGGCCATCCGTAAAATAATGTATTTGGGGTACCCATTCTTCAGTGCCAAGGGGCCAAACGTTGACATTAGCGGTGCAAATTGGCTCAGCACATCGTTTCGTCAAATTTGAGCATCAATTCCTAATTAATAAAGAAGACACTCCACATTGCCACTCAGATAGATACATTTTATTTGCACATGTCATAATTTTTAAGGTTGTGGTTGTGGGATTACGTGCAAAAAGATCAAAACTAAGTGATAGAAATAAAAAAATAGAGACACAAAAAAAAGTATAGATAAAGTTTTTGTATATTTTTTGAATTTTTAAATTATATTTAAATTAATTAGTGTGTGTAAGAAAATTTTTTATTTATAGTAGATAAAATCTATATAAAAAAGAAAATATAATTAAATATAATTAAAATAGTATTTCTAATTATGTGTAAATCAAATCTCTAAGATAATACAAAATTAAACTTAATTTAATCTTGAGATATGTTTTAGATATTCTAACACATCCTTTCAAGCTAATGCTACTATGATTTAGCTTGTTACAATTAGATACACTAAAATAAAATAAAATAAAAATAATCTAAAAACATAACGTCAAGATCTTGAAGAAGACAGTAGGCTCAAACTGCATTTGAGATGGAATCATTTGCATCTAGAAAAATCTCTAATGAGAATGGAGTCTGAAAAAGATTTACTATCAGAACGGAATCTAAAATTTAAGACTAAATCTAAAGATCGTCGAACGTAAAGTATAATCTAAAGCAAGTTTCTAAAACGAGTCTAATCTAGCAGCAGCAGTGGTGTAACAACTAAGTTTGGAATGAAGTGATGGAAAAATAGTTACTGTGAGCAAAAGGATTAAACTAGAGTGAACAAAGATGAAGAGAATAATAAAACTAAATCTGAATTTGATGGTAATTAGTAACAATTTTAATGAGTTTCACGAATTTTGCATAACGAAAAAGGAGAAACTCTCCTCAAGGTGAATATTATAAATCTGATATCATGTTAGAAATAGAGAAACAAATATACAAAAAAAGTATGAAGAATGTTTCTATATATTCTCATAATTATCTTTAAATTTTTAAATTATATTTAAATTAATTAGTATGTACATGAAAATTTTCTATTTATAATAAAAGGAGTTTATATATAAAAAAAAGAGTACAATCAAATATAATCAAATTAATATTTTTAATTATATACGAATCAAATCTTTAAAATAATACGAAATTAAACTTAATTTAATCATAATATATGTTATAGATATTCTACCATAATAAAAACAGAAAGAGCATTGTTATACAGCTACAGAGAATCTAGTTCGGATACATTGTTGGTAGACTACAATGATAGGATTCACATGAGAGTGAACCTCACCTCCTTTGTCTATCTGAAATATATCGGAAGTTCGGAACTGAAATGCTCCCGGCTTATATAGAATTTCCGATATAGAGAGAAAATCAGACCAGGCTAGCTTCTTCTTGCATGATGAGATAAACTAAAGGAATAGTAAATGGCCTAAGCTGACCAGTCAAAGCAACATGGAAAAGTGCATGCATCCTGAAACTCACATGGTGCAAATGCATGCTCCTTCTTTTCCTTTCCTAGCTAGCTATACATTTTTTTAATTAAGTAGCGAGTCAAGGAGAACTTTGAACATTGAACTAGAAATATAGCTCTTATATGTACCAAAAAAAAAAAACAAAGAAATATAGTGCTTATAATAGTAAGTAACTTCTATTAATTAATTTTGCTGATGAATATCAAGCACCATAAACAATCAAAAATCCAAATATTTAGCTGTGATTGCAATCAGTAGGAGGAGGGTGCAGGAGAGGAAGACTCGAATTTGTAATGCTTGTCCACTGCAACGGACACTTCCCATGTGCAACTAAGTCCCTTGGGTATGGTGACAAGGTCGCCGGCACCAAACTCTACAGACTCAGATGATGAGCCTTTTGGGTAAACCTTCACTCTCCCTCTAAGCAAATAACATGTCTCTTGGGCGTCGAATTTGAGCATGTACTTCCCAGGAGGACAACCCCATCTTAAAAAAAAAACAAAAATTCATCGGATCCATCGATTAATCATACATCTATAGTTAAGAAGAAATTGCTGTCTGAAAAAAGCTTACCTAATAAAGGAAAAGGAAAGAAAGAAACAAAAAACTACTCTATTAGCAATCTATAAAATTGATATCTTGGTCACTCACTTGGGCCACGAATTTATACCCAGCTCTGATAATCGTGATTTTGAAGGATTACTTTCAACTGTGATAGTTAGCTCTGAAGATAACCCTGGTGTTGAGGTCGATGCCATGAATATATATGAAGTTGAACAGATGAAACTGAAAGAAGAAGAAAAAGGAAAGAGGATTCCAGAATTAACTGGTTAAAGGAGTGATTGGCCTGCTGCTCAGATTTATAATTAAAAAAAAAAATGGTTGTGGTCAGAGGTAGAGAAATGGAATCTTTGTATATCAGAGTGTGATATAACAAAAGAATAATCTTTTGGTCATGCTGTTACAAATATAGGAAGAGCTTTCAGCACAGCACTGGTAAATTGAATTGATCCATTATTATTATTTGGGAGGAAAACAATTTTACTTCTAACTACTATAAAAAATACATATTGTGCATGAACTTCATGATAGTTCCCTTGAAGAAAACAAACACCAGAATGGAGACAGTTGAAAACGTGCTCCAATCTCCAATATTCTTATATCTATACGAATATTTATATAATATGCGCAAATGTGCAGTTTTGGAATCAAGATTAAACAGTATAGCAACTAATAATTTAGGTCAAGGGTTGACTTAATGGAGACGAAATACGGGTCAGAACTGAGAAGAATGTTCTGAAATGGGGCTATCACAAACTACAATGGCTTATGGCGACATACATGATACATGTACCCACCCGGATGCCTTTTGTCTTGGAAGCTGGCATCACTCGTGGGTAGTGGCCTCGGAGGCCACTCAAATGAATTGTCCTGAAGGCTTAAGAGGCAAGAAGTCAGTTTTTCATGTTGATGGTGGGGTGGCCATTATCCATAAGGGAAACCCCTCATTGGAAACGAATAATGCAACATGAGTCCTTTTTTTCTTCTTCTTTAATCTGTGTAATTTAGAAATTTTTCACTACATTCAATTTTTATTTTATTAAAATTATTATTATTAATTGAGTTTTATTAACGAATGTCATAAGGATATTATTTAATGAGTATTTAATATTCTTTATTAAATGTTTCAAATTACTTTAAAAAGTAAGTATTAAATTTTTTTATCTCAATATAATCAATTATTCACTTTTTATTTAATGATTTCTACTTTTGTTAGATAAAAAATATTTCTACTTTTGTTTCTTTAACCAATACTTGAAAGTACTTGATAGCAAAATCCTTATTAATTAATAAATATTTATTTAAAAATTTAAAGATAAATATAAAAATAATTTTATACTATTAGACATTTTAGGGAGTGTTTGGTTGCGGAATTGTTTCAACATTCATGAGAGGAGGGACGTTTGATTAGTTTTTTATTTTTATTTTCAAATGATATGTTTTCTTTAATATTTATAAAAATGTCACATTCTTTTTATTTTATTTATTATTTTCAAAGTTTTGTGAAAACAAATTTTTCTTAAAATTTTCATTTCTTTCATAAAACTTTGAAAATATGAAAGAAAGTAAAAATAAAGTAATATTTTTATAATTAATAATAAAAACATATCAATTAAAAATAAAAAATAGAAAACAAATTAAACGTCCATAAGGTGGGAATATTTTGTTCCAATGTTTGGTAAGAGATATAAAAAATCATTTTCATTCATGTCGCATTCCTAATAATACTTATTGATATCATAATATTCTCAAGGGAGGAGGTGAGTTAAAATAATTCTCATATAGTGGGAATAATTATAGAGTTACACAATGATATTTTTGCCTACCCTTACCATCAAATTCTCATAAATAGTCAAAATTAATCAAATATATGCTTTACAAATTCTTATGAATACCATTCCTTAGAATGTTTTTCTCAAGAATCTTATTTCTAGGAATGAAATCAATTTTTGAACTAAAACACCCCCAATGTATAATAATACGAGGGAAATTAACCCTCTTCCATACTCTTCCTTCCCTTCCCTTCCCCTTGTTTATAATCTTGTTTTGAATGTGACATTTAAAAATCTATTTAAATTAACAAGTATCCTGTGCAATATATGAACTTTTTAAATTCACATAGAATCTAAATAAATATAAACTAAAAGAGAAAAAATATTTAAAATTATAAAGAAGATATACATAATTAATTAAAAAGATAATTTAAATTTAAAAAAAAATAAAAAGAACATATGTCATTCTTTAAAAAAAAAAAGTAATTTAAAAAATTAAATCATTCTCAAGAGAATATATTATAATATATATATATATAGGGGTGGATGTTAGACATAAACATGGAAAAAGTACCATTTTGTCTATAACTTGATAGAAAATTGATATTTGCACACCATAATATGCACAATCTTTTGTACACTTTTTTTTTTATTTTGAGCAAATTAAAAAAAATAAAAAGTATGTTGAAATACATATATATATATATATATATATATATATATATATATATTATATAAAAAAAGGTGTATAAATACGTAAGATAGAAATGAGTTAGACTAAGTTAAACTAGGTTAGGCTTTATTTAAATTTAAATTTTATATAAAATAAATATATTATACTTATATATAATAAGTAAATTATGTACGTATTATAAATTTCTAATTATATATAACTGGTAAGTCAAATTATTTTTTTCAAAAGCCCAAGCCTAAGCCTACATAAATAAATATGTCTTTCAAAAAGTTTAAGCTTAATTTTATTATTAATTAAGTTAGACTTATATAGACTAAAAATAGATTAAGCTATAGGTCTCAATGTCGTTTTGTATATCTTTTTTTACGTGATAATGCACATATAAAAAGATTCATTCCTGCATAGGTGTGATGGATAAAGTGAGAGGGAGAAGTGAAATAAATAAAATAAAATAAAATACACTAACATCCTATTTATTTGTTAGATTTCTCACATATTTTTCTATTTTTAAAATAAAAAAAATTAATACTTATATAAATACCTCATATATTTTTAAAAAATATTATACATAAATTTAATTATATAAAATAAGTTTAAAATTAATTAAAAGAATCATTAGTTAAATATTAATAACTTGAAATAATATTTTTACCCTTAATTCCGTTTGCGAGAGAGAAAGAGATCATTTCTGTGTAAATAACAGCACTCGTGCAAATATCTCAACCCAACTTGATATCCTGAAAAAAATTAGTGTTTCAGGCTCAAAGCACAAACTTGTGTTTAGGTTGGACTCGTCTCGCAGTCGCAGTGGAAGCCAGACCCAGCCAATGCGTTTTGTGTTAAAAAGAAGCCCAGCCCAATCTGGAGAGCACCGGCCGTCCCGTCCGGATCACCTCCGAGACCCAGGCACAGGCAGGCAGCTAGATCTCAATCTCATCTCAGTCTCAGCTGCCGCCCGCAGATGTGTCTCTCCTCAAATCTCAGTGCTGGCGAATGGCGATCACACCGTCACCATTATTAATGTGTCTTTGATTATTGCTTAGATGTGCATGTGCTTCTTCTAATCTTATATTTTCATAGTTTCTTTTTCAAATATTTTTGAAATCAAAGCAAAGCGGTGAATCATTTATGCACAAACAAGATGGTTGATGTTAGCGGGAGCACAGTGGTATATACCCCTTTTTCAGTTCAACTGCTCCTATTCTATTCTATTATCAACAACTTGTTGGAGCGAGCGACTGCGAGCATTTCATTGAATGTTTGTTTGGTGGTGTGCACTGCAGAGCCCCTCTCATGCATTCGATTTGGGAGCATTCGTTGGGGACTTAACTGTCGAAGACGATCTAAGCAGGTCAAATATTCTCTTCTACTACCGCACATGATTTTCTTCTCATTACTATCTGTTTCAGTTCGTCCTTCTTTCAACTCGAATTCCACAATCAGAATTATTAGTTTTAGATGCTTTTGGTTAACTTGTTTTGCAGCGATGATATATCATTGGAAGGACTTCAACAGGAGCTCGAAGAATGTAAGAATGATGATGTAAGCTATTATTTCATCCCTTGTCTTGGAAACTCTGCTATTTTAGATGCTGCTGAAATCGCCTAATTGATCTTAACATAATGCTTTATTAATTTCAATCTGCTATATCCTTTCTGCATGCCGCTTTGTAATTTTGCGATGCTTGTTCTTAGTTACTATTTTTTTTACCAAAATTACCATTAGCTACCTATTTGAGAAACTCAACTGTGTCCTTGTCATGAAATCTTATCCCTCGTTGGGCATTTCAATTTAATTAATCACAGAACTAGCTTCTTTGTTTTGTCTATCTTAGCTAAAGAATCTGGTACATAGGGTAGTGATTTTTACAGAAAAAAGATGTTGGAAACACTTTAAAGAGTGCTTCAATGGGAGGCTATTGCATCAACTAGTTTCATGTTAAGCATGTGAACAATTTCATACTCTTAATGATGTCATTTATGCTAACATTTTATGCACAATGGTATTTTCTTTCCGTGCATGGTCACAAATCACATTCTATATAGTTTTCCTGGTTTCCTTGCCTTTGAAATATTCTTCTGGTTATACACATATATAAAGTTATAAACTTGTTTTTGTTTGTGTAGGTAGTTGCAAACATACTATCTAAAGGTACAAAACTTAGGGATTATACAAAGGGAGTCGAGAATGATTTGCGCAAAGTCGAATTGGATTCAATTCAGGTTTGTTGTTAATTTTGTCAAATTTTAATAGCCACTCCATTTTATTTGCTTTGCTAGATTTGATGACTAGTATGTGCATCTGGTCTCTGTGTGGTTGTAGTACTGATCTTACATGTAGGCGTGGCTTTATGGATATCATATCTCTCTATCCTACAAGCTAAAAGAATGATAGTGACCTCTTCTACTACTTCTAGGAGAATGCAATCTTTTTATGATTTTTTGGTAACCAAGTAACTGTAAATATTTGATCATAGGGTGTTTCTGGTGCAAGAAATGATTTATACTTGTATATTTTGTATGTGGCCCTTGACATAGTGAATTACTCTAAATAATTGCTTCTGCTTTATTATAGAATTTTTTTATGTCATGCTGTTCCTAGCATTAATCTTATTTTGTTCCATGGTTGCTGAAAATACACTAATCAAATATTTTTCCAACTGTTCCATTTATTGCAGGATTATATTAAAGAAAGTGATAATCTAGTCTCTCTTCATGATCAAATACGTGATTGCGATAGTATCTTGTCACATATGGAAACTCTTCTAAGTGGATTTCAGGTGTGTTGGCCCTTTGAGCAATTTGAAGAAGCTTGCATTTATGAACACCGGGACTGATCATGTATTGTTTATATTATATCTTTCAAATCATGCTGTTTTTATTTTGCATGTATGTGTCTATGTGACAGAATCCATTTTATGAGTATATGCAGCTGGTAAACAGTTTATTTCACCCATAGGAAAGTCGTATTAATCCAGAGGGGTCATCTTTGTTATCTTCCATATCTTTTTTAGATGAAATGATTGCTACATGAAAGTTGTATCTTATTTTTTCATACTATTCATGAGTATCTATATATATAGTTATGAAGGTTATCTATAAAAGTGTTTATGAGTATATAATGCTAAAGAAGCAATGCAAGTTCCAGGTGAAGTATAGTTTCAATTAATGGACTTAAGGCTTGCAAACTATGTTTCGGTTGGTAAAGAGACGAACCAAGCAACCAGTTCTTAGTTAATGATGATCATTGGAAAAAATGATGGTAGAAGTGTTATCCTGATTTTTCTGATAAGAACAGTAATGCCAGTGTTTTAAAATTTGGAACCACAATCTTAACAATTTTTGAAATTAAAATTTATCTTATAGCTTGAATTTGACACTTCTTCAAAGTTGTTTTAGTTTATGAAAACTTTTCCCTATGAAAAGCAATATATTCACCTTACAATAATGAAGTGCTAACCTGCTCTGGGGATCCTTTAATAGGCATGTATTAAACAAATGTTAGAATCATAGTAGTCTATTAAAAAATTTGAAGGACTTCTTCAACAATTCGAAGTACAGTTTCTATGTGGATATTGAATATTAAATCATGAACTCTTTCTTCTTCTTCTTTTAATTTTTTTTATCAGGCTGAAATTGGTTCCATTAGTTCAGACATAAAGATTCTCCAGGAGAAGTCTATGGATATGGGTTTGAGGCTTAAGAATCGCAAGGTATGGCCATTTTATATAAACAAAATAAGATTTCAAAGGTGTTCATGGATTGCAACACCCTTTGGTCTTTGCTTAATACAATAAAAGCAAAATGACTAGTACTATGTAACTTACTGTCACTTTGATTGGGAAGCAAACTGCATTAAAAGGCTGTTTATATTTTGACAATTAGGTCAATTCATCTGTGAATAAGAATTTCTTAAATTGTTAGGTTTTCTTTTGATGTTTGGATGAGAGAAAAATTAGTTTCAATATCACTTACTCATTCTCTATTTTTCTTTTTTCTGCTCCCCCCCCAACCCCCCCAAAAAAAAAAATTGGGGTAAGTTTTCTGTCTTTACCCATTTGTACATGTGTTATATGTAGTGTGATTGGTCTTTTTTTTTTTTTCCAAAAGGTGGCTGAATCCAAATTGGCTAAGTTTGTGGAAGACATAATAGTCCCTCCAAGGATGGTGGATATTCTTGTCGATGGAGAGGTATTTATACTTTCTCTGTAATCTACTTCTATCCAGTAATATTGTATTAATTGCTTTTGGTGGTGTGCGAGGTACATTTAATATTTTCCAATAGTATTGTTTGCATCTATCTTCTACATCTCTATCAGTTTTTCAGGCTTTAAAACAAGGGTCTGATTGAGTTTCTCTCATATATTTTATTAGTGACTTTAATTGTTTAATTAATGCTGGAAAATAGACTTATATGACAAATATTGAAGCTGATGTCTGGAAGGTCTGCACATTGCATTATAAACATTGGTCACTTTATTGTCTATGATGTTGTCATTTATGTGATAAAGTGACTCAGGTCCGTAGGGAATTAGCTATAAAAGGCTCGAGAGCTTTACTTGTTTTGATCATTTTATTGGATTTTTTCAGAAACTCATAGCTTGATTTTGTTTATTAGTTTTGACATATCTAGCTATTGGTAGCTATGGCAACATTAAAAAATATACAATGATTCTTTTGGATTTGAGAATAATACGTAGGTTCACAGTTTATTGTTTATTGTTGCCGATCAGATGCCTCTTCTAGCTCTTATACATTTTAGTCTAGAGTTAATATGTTTTAATCATTGAGGTGTATGTGATAGGAACCAACCTGGGTATCACTGAATTACCTCTCTTTATAGAATCAATGGAGCTACTCCCAATGTAGGAGAAACCCTAAAGAGTACAAGGATGTGTTACAGAAACAACCCCTAGCAGAATAAGGTTCTGCCCCCCTCCAATAGCTAGAACTATTCCCTGTTAAGAATCAATTTTCGATGCCCAACCCCCTGTTACAAATCATCTATTTATACTATCTCAGAGTAGTTGTTTATAACTAACTCTGCCAGCTATTTAACAGAAAAAGAGACCCTGAAAGACAAAACTACCCCTTGTGCCTCCTGACATAGACCTTCCTAATAGAAGGTCTACTATCAATACTCCCCCCTAAAGATTTCACCTTGTCCTCAAGGTGAAAAGAAGGAAACTGTTGCTGCAATACTGAAAAAGACTCCCAGGAATTGTCACAATCAGAGCAACCATGCCACCTAACCAGTAATTCCAGCTCCCCCTGCATATTGTATCGTAATGCTACCACATCGTCAGGTTGAGTCTGAAGCTCCCATTCTTCTGTCAGTTGCTGAGGTAAAGGCTGCGGCTGATGCGAGGAAGGGATTGCCTTCTTAAGCTTGCTGACGTGAAAGACAGGATGCAGCCTGCTGTAGTCCGGTAACTGTAGCTTATAGGCAACTTCCCCAGCACGGCCTGTAACCTGAAAGGGGCCATAGTACCTTGCACTTAACTTTTCATTGCGCTTCTTTGCTAAGGATTTCAGCCTATAGGGTTGGGCCTTAAGGTACACCCAGTCCCCTGGTTGGAACACTAACTCCCTGCATTTTCGGTCAAGCTGAGTCTTCATGCGCTGCTGTGCTAACAACAAATTTCGCTTCAACTGCGCTAACATCTCATTCCTTTCCACTACCATACGAGAAACCTCCTCGACCTTTGTAGGAAAAGTGTCCCCCTTGAACAACACTGGCGGGTCTCTGCCATAGACAGCCTTAAAAGGGGTCATTTTGGTGGAGCTGTTATAGCTGGAGTTGAACCAGAATTCTGCCCACCCCAGCCATTTAGGCCACTGTTTAGGATTATCACAGACGAAGCATCGTAAATAGGTCTCCAGACACCTATTAGTCACCTCCGACTGTCCATCCGTTTGGGGATGATAGGCTGAGCTATATTTGAGTTTAGATCCAGCCTGCTTAAACAATTCCGACCAAAAGGAACTCATAAAAATTTGGTCACGATCCGAAACTATGGATGAAGGGAAACCATGCAGCTTGACAACATTATCAATGAAAGTGAGGGCCACATCCTTGGCTGAGAAAGGGTGGGATAAAGCTAAAAAATGAGCATATTTGGTGAGGCGATCCACCACCACCAAAATAGTATCTTTGCCTTGGGCCTTTGGGAGACCCGTGATAAAGTCCATAGCTATATCAGTCCAAATCTGTGAAGGAATAGGTAATGGCTGCAAAAGGCTAGCAGGAGATAGTGTCTCATATTTATTTCTTTGGCAAGTCTGACATTCAGCTATATACTGCTGGATATCCTTCTTCATTCCCTCCCAATAAAATATGGCAGCAATCCTCTTGAGCGTTCTGCAAAAACCAGAATGGCCCCCAACCGGTGAGGCATGAAACTCAGCCAGAATAAGAGGGATCCGCGTCGATGATCGATGTAGTACCAATCTGTCCTTAAAGAATAATTTCCCATTCTTCATAGCATAATTGGGAAACATGTGGGGTTGAGTGAGAACCCCTTGAATCATCACCTTCCATTTCGGGTCTTGCTGTAACTCCTCCTCTAAGTTGCCTATCTCTTCATTTTGGGTACAAGATAGAGCAGTAAATGTCATTTTCCTTGAGAGAGCATCCGCTGCCTTGTTTTCTGCCCCCGGTCTATACCTAATGTCAAAGTCAAAACCAAGTAATTTGGTTGCCCATTTTGCTTGTTCCTCAGTAAGTGCCCTCTGGTCTGTCAAAAATCTGAGACTCCGCTGATCCGTTAGGATGACAAAATGCCTACCAAGTAGGTAATGTCGCCACTTATGAACAGCAAAAACCACTGCCAACAATTCCCTCTCATATACTGACTTATGCTGCCCTTTTTCATTCAATGCTTGACTCAGAAAGGCTAGAGGGCGGCCATCCTGCATTAGTACTGCTCCGATTCCCTTGCTGGATGCGTCTATTTCCAGTATGAATTCCTTGGAAAAATCGGGAACAGCCAAGGTGGGTATAGAAACCATGGCAGATTTCAGGCATTCGAAAGCCTTCTGAGCATCTTCTGACCAGCAAAAATTATCCTTCTTGAGGAGGTCTGTCAAGGCCTTAGCAATGCTCCCATAATGACTTACAAACCGCCTATAATAGCCTGTAAGGCCTAAGAAGCCACGTAGCCCCTTTAAGTCCATGGGAACAGGCCAATTCACCATATCTTCTACTTCTTAGGGTCTGCAGCCACCCCCAAGGCAGATATCACATGGCCTAAGTATTCAACCTTTAATTCCCCAAAAGCACATTTCTTCTTATTCGCAAACAAGTTATTATCATGCAGCACCTTCAGAACTTGCTTGAGATGTGTAGCATGGTCCTCCTCACTTTTGCTGTAGATAAGTATATCATCAAAAAACACTAGGACAAATTTGCGTAGCCATGGTCTAAGGACTTCATTCATCAAAGATTGGAAGGTAGATGGGGCGTTAGTTAAGCCGAAGGGCATTACAAGGTACTCATAGTGACCTTCATGCGTCCTAAAGGCCGTTTTTTGTACATTCTCTTCACGCATCCTGATTTGATGGTAACCCGACTTAAGGTCTAATTTCGAAAAAACAACAGCCCCATGTAGTTCATCTAACAGTTCCTCAATGACAGGTATAGGAAACTTATCTGGAATAGTCAGTTTGTTTAGAGCCCTTTAGTCCACACAAAAGCGCCACTCTCGTTTTTTTTTTACCAAAATTATGGGACTAGAGTAGGGACTGGTGCTAGGCCTTATAATTCCTGCTTGCAACATTTCCTGGACCAGCTTCTCTATTTAATTTTTCTGATAGAATGGGTACCTGTAAGGCCTTAGATTCGGAATGTCAGCCCCTTCCCTTAGTGTTATAGCGTGATCACATCTCCGAGTTGGTGGCAGCCCCTTAGGTTCCTGGAAAACCTCCTCAAATTCTTCTAGAACATACCTGTACCTTTGGGAATCGCTCTTTCTGTTGTACCCGATTCGATCATCTGTCGATACAGACACCAAAAGGCCCTCATTCTCCTCATTCAATGCCTTCAACATGGTTTTAAGGGACACCTCAGCCTTGCACAAAGTAGGGTCACCCTTAATTGTATGCGTTTTCCCCTTGACCTGCAGCCCCAATGATAGCTCTCTAAAGTTAGCTCTAATCTCCCCCAATGAAGCCAACCAGTCAATCCCAGAACCACCTCTGTCCCCTTTATGCCAAATACAAAAAAATCTTGCTGGAATTCCATGCCCTGCAAACATAATTTCATTCCTCTACAAAGCAGCCCACACTCTTCACCCTATGCCCATCTCCAACCTCTACCCAAAAAGGAAAGGTAGAAGACACTGTTGCCCCCCAACTTCTGAGCCACATTTTCACCAATGAAGCTATGCGATGCTCCACAATCAATAAGCACTATAACTTGACTACCCTCTATCATTCCCCACAACTTGAAAGACCTTTTGGTTGTGAGTCCAAGTAAGCTATTGTAGCTTAAATGTACTGAGTTTCCCCTCCCATTGAATTAACTCTTCTTCTTCCACTGCCTTATCATTCTCCTCTCCTCCATCATCCTCCTCAATCCAAAACATCCTCAATTGTGCCGTTTGGCATTTATGTCCAGGGAAGAACCTCTCATCACATCTGAAACAAAGGCCCTTTCTTACCTTCTCATCTAGCTCCGCCTGTGTCAATTCTCTAAAACTCCTGCCCCTCCTATTGCTGCTGGCTATATTCTCTACCGGTTTGCTTACTACTCCCGTGGAATGAACTCGATTTGTTAGGATTACCGATGCCCCCCCCTTAACGGCCCCGCATTTGAATAATCCCCAACCCCTCTTGCGGCTGCCACCACCGGCTACATTCCCTCTCGTTCCACGTGGAACTATTGTAGTTTCCAGTGCTAGGGTTAATAAAGCTTCTTCCTTCACCAGCCTTTCCCCTTATTCCCCAAAATTCTTGTTGTGAACAAGTACCTTCATTAAAACCCACCTTGTACATGATCCGATTCCTGTTATCTATCCCCTGAGCAAGGTCCATCATTTCTGCCAAAGAATCAAATTGCCTTGTTTCCAGTTCTGCTTTGATGTCTTCTTTCAACCCATTAAAGAAAATTCCCGCAAGATACTCCTGCTTATTAATCTTTAAGGGCCCCGCAAGAATCTCAAATTGGTTCCTGTACTCCTTCACCGTCTCTTCCTGTTTCAAGCTCAATAGCTGGCCAAACGGATTTTGTATCATTGAAAAATTAAACCTTCTAACAATGGAGTTCTTGAAACTTTCCCAAGAAGCCCGAACAGACATGGGTTCCCACCACTGGAACCAAGAAAGTGCTTGCCCCTCAAGACCCATAGAAGCTACCTTTACCTTCTCATTTTCTGGAATCTCTCTCAACAGAAAATACCTTTTCATCTTGGTAACCCATCCGAAAACATCATCTTCTGCAAACAGGGGCAACTCGATATTGCGCCACAATTCCTTCTTGGAGGTGTGCGATTCTCCAGACGGATTCTCCCCTTCAGAATCGTGTGAATTCTCGTTAACTTGCTCAGGATTGGATTGCTCCCTCCCACCGATTCGATGCAACAGCTCCTGCAGAGCACTCTCCACGTTCTTGAATCGCGCATCCATATTTGCCTCCAGGTTCTTGAATCTATTCTCCACCCCGGCATCCACCTGCCTCCGTCGCAAGCCCTCTTCTTCCCATCGTTTTTCCCAAGATTCCATTCTTGAGTCCGATCTAGTGCTTACCATGTGTTACGCCCCTGTTCCCAAGGAAAGAACAGAGCTTTGATACCAAGTTGATAGGAACCAACCTGGGTATCACTGAATTACCTCTCTTTATAGAATCAATGGAGCTACTCCCAATGTAGGAGAAACCCTAAAGAGTACAAGGATGTGTTACAGAAACAACCCCTAGCAGAATAAGGTTCTGCCCCCCTCCAATAGCTAGAACTATTCCCTGTTAAGAATCAATTTTCGATGCCCAACCCCCTATTACAAATCATCTATTTATACTATCTCAGAGTAGTTGTTTATAACTAACTCTGCCAGCTATTTAACAGAAAAAGAGACCCTGAAAGACAAAACTACCCCTTGTGCCTCCTGACATAGACCTTCCTAATAGAAGGTCTACTATCAGTATGTTTTAAATTTCATGTACATCACCCAGTACTTGATGACTTGATGTGCATACTGCTCAGCAAACCTTATGTTCTACCATTATATTCCCTTTTAGTTAGCTTTCTTGGACTCTTTGGACTTTTTTCAGGTCAATGAGGATTATATGAGAACTCTTGAGATTTTGAGTAAGAAACTGAAGTTTGTTGAAGTGGACCCAATGGTTAAAGCTGCAAAAGCTCTAAAAGATGTTCAACCTGAGCTTGAAAAACTCCGGCAAAAAGCAGTTTCAAAGGTTATCAACACCTATATTAGTATTAGTATGACTTTTTCTTTTCGTGATATAACACCTTGCAGAAATTTTCTTTTACTTGGAAAGCTATTTATTAGATAAACAAATATATTTATCATGGCTATCCATCCGTCTGCAGGTATTTGACTTCATTGTTCAGAAACTCTATGCTTTGAGAAAACCCAAAACAAATATCCAAATACTTCAACAAAGTGTCCTTTTAAAGTACAAGTGAGTTTTTTTTAATTGATTTTTATAATGCGGTAGTTTGATATGATGATAAGCTATAAATTCCAAATTCCAATTGATGATAGGTACTGATGAAACTAGGACAGAAAATGAAGAATACTGATTTATTGAGGCACTCTGGTTGATATCAGAATGATGTCAGCCCAGAAGTTATAGGAAAATTCAAAAAAATAGTAGAACATATATTCTGAGCAAATGTAGAGTGCTTAGTCCCTCCCAAAGCCTAACCCAAGTTTTTCCTCCCCTATTCACGTTCCCCTCCTCCACACTTATACACAGCAATTCTGTCTTCTCTCATTCCCCTCCCCACCGTTAGACAATTAATCCCTCCCTGCCTTGAATCTCATTTAATCCCACTGTTACAGCAATTATCACCATTAATCCCACTCAATTAATCCCTCCCTGTCTTGAATCCCATTTAATCCCACTGTTACAGCAATTATCACCATTACCAACAATTAATCCCACATTCGCCACTCACTTAGTGCTATCACACCAGATTTGGTGATGCACATTCTTCTTTTGGCTCAATTCCTTTGCAGCTCGATACTTTCTTCCGGGTCATCTTTGGGGTCCTATCAATTGATAAGTTCTACTAGCGCATAATTGTATCTACTTGATAACAGGCCAAACAAGTTTGCTTGTGCGAGTTTTTTTTAATATATATATTTTTAAAATGTATCTCTCATGTGTATTGCATGTTGTTCTGCACAAATCCATTCATTCTTATATTGTTGACTGGATATCAGGTTTAAGTTTATTTTGAGTAACTTTGTTTATATTCAGTCTTGCATGTAAACAGAGCTGTTGATCTTGTGGCATGTAGTTACTTGTTGGAATATTGGAAATTAGCAATAGGAGTTAATGAAGATTCATGTATAACAAGGTTCATGTATAGTGTCATAGGAAATAGCCACGCTCATTATTTTTGTCTTGTAAATAGTAGATGTATTTAATTTCCTGATATCTATAAATAAGATGCATGTTAGGTGTTCAACACTTAAGCATATTCAGTAAATCTTCTTCCTCTAAATTCAAGTTGGTATCAGAGCGGGCTTCGACCCTGCTCTGGTCCGCTATCCCAACCTCGGCCGTGCGTCCTACCGGCCAACCTAGTCTCCATCCTCCGCCGCACACCCTACCGGCATCTTTTCTGGTGATTGTCATACTTCCAGCACAGGTTCAACCACCTCCGTTGGAGACACAGCAACCATATTTAGGATCGACGTCCATCGATCTGTCCAACCGTTGAAGTCGTGCCGTCATCGGAGCCGCCATGCGCCACCATCGTCCGTCAGCACTGTTCACCACCGCCGGCGCATGAAGGCGTGTTTGGCGACTTTTCCGGCCGCTGTTCACCTCGTCTGACTCGCCTCGTCATTTCCGGTCCATCCCTGTTCTCGGTTTCCACTTTGGAGCTACTTCATACCGCAGGTCTCCTTCTACGGTGTTTCGAGTCCTTTCTGTTGCTGCCCAGGTCTCTTCCTAAGGTGATTCGGGTCTTCTCTGTTGCTGCCCAGTGATGAGTTCCTTCTCCTTTGATCATAAGGAGCAATTCACCCTTTCCAACCTTTCTATTCCATCCATCACAAGTAAGAAATTGATAGGTTCTGCCACTTATAAGTCATGTTCATCTTTTGTGAAAATATGGTGTGCTAGTCAGAACACCTTTCAACTTCACCAGAGGATGTTCCCACAGAGAAGTCAGCCAAATGGAAACAAATTGACTCACAATTACTCAGTGTTCTTCTTCTTTCCATTGATCCATCAATTGTGAACCTCTTCCAACCCTTTGAAACTTGTTATGAAGTATGGCAAGAAGCTTCTAATTGTTATGCAAATGATATCCAGCGTCTATATTCAATTGTTTCTGACATAATAACACTACGACAACAGTTTACTAGAATGAAAACTTTTCTTGGCAATGCTCATTCTTTGATGCAGGAATTCTCAGCAATGATGCCTTATGCTAAAAATTAGACCGCCCACAAGAAACAACAAGGAACATTCTTTATGGTTC
This sequence comes from Ormosia semicastrata, assembly GCA_029884595.1. Taxonomy (NCBI): domain Eukaryota; kingdom Viridiplantae; phylum Streptophyta; class Magnoliopsida; order Fabales; family Fabaceae; genus Ormosia; species Ormosia semicastrata. The sequence goes on from JAQQTO010000059.1 coordinate 44,454,532, forward strand.
TGACTTTATCATCTCTTCCATCTGATCTGGAGAATGTTCGACAAAAAATTCTGACAAGTGCTAATACTCCTACATTATTCCAGACCTTTCGCATGTTATTGAATATTTTTGATATGGCATCTCTTCCTGTTTCTGCCTCTTCAACTATTCCATCAGAATCCTCAGCTCTTGTTTCTCATACTGATAGTTCTGGTGGTTGCGGCTGTGGTTGTGGAAGAGGACGTGGAGGTAACAGGCCTAGATGTACTTTTTGCAATAAGTTGGGACACTTGGAAGAGCGTTGTTGGACAAAACATGGTAAACTTGCTGCTGCCAACTTTGCTCAAATTGAATCAGTTTCACCGCATCCGGCTATGACTTTTACTCCAGCAGACTATGAGGCCTTCCTTCGCTTTAAGGCTAGCTCACAGCCTTAAACATCTGCCACAGTGGTTGAACAAAATGGTAATCCCTTCGCTTGTATCTCTCAATCGTCTCTTGGACCCTGGGTAATTGATTCCGGTGGTTCTGATCATCTCTGTGGTAATAAAGAACTCCTTACTTCTCTGTCCCTTTACCCGTAATCCTCATCCTCTTTATGCTTTCCTGAGTTATAATCGTCTTTCTACTTCATATTATACTTTTGTTTCGAATTTGTCCTCTATTTCCATTCCCAAAACCATAGGAGAAGCAGTATCTTATCTCGGTTGGCGACAAGCTATGATTGATGAGATGTCAACCCTACATTATAATGGGACATCGAAACTGGTTTCTCGGCCTCCTGGTAAGTCAGTTGTTGGCTGTAGGTGGGTGTTTACAGTGAAGGTTGGTCCTGATGGCTCTATCGATCGGTTGAAAGCTCGTTTGGTTGCTAAAGGCTACACCCAGATCTATGGCCTTGACTACAATGACACTTTTTCTCCAGTTGCCAAAATTGCTTCTGTTCGTGTACTTCTTGCCTTGGCTGCTATTCGTCATTGGTCTCTTTATCAGCTTGATATAACGAATGCTTTTCTTTATAGTGATTTGCAAGAGGAGGTCTACATGGAGCAACCACCTGGGTTTGTTGCTCAGGGGGAGTCTGGGCTAGTATGTAAGCTCCGCAAATCTCTATATGGACTAAAGCAATCACCCCGCGTTTGGTTTGGCCATTCTAGTACTGTTGTACAAACTTTTGGCCTAACCAGAAGTGAAGCTGACCACTCTGTTTTCTACTGATGTCATTCTCTTGATAAATGCATATATCTTGTTGTCTATGTGGATGATATTGTTATTATTGGGAATGATTGTGTTGGTATTGAACAGTTGAAACAATATCTATTCAAGCATTTTCATACTAGGGATCTTGGTAAACTCCGATATTTCCTGGGTATAGAAGTTGCACAGTCTAGACATGGTATTTCTATTTCCCAAAGGAAATATGCCTTGGATATTCTTAAAGAGGCTGGTATGACCGAGTGTAAGCCTATTGATACTCCCATGGATCCCAATATCAAACTTCTTCCAGGACAGGGGGAGCCATTATCTGATCCTAGATGGTATCGGAGAATGATTGGAAAATTGAACTACCTCACAATAACCAAGCCAAATATTTCTTTTGTTGTAGCTGTGTTGAGTCAATTCCTTGACTCTCCATGTGACTCACATTGGGATGCTGCTGTTCGGGTACTTAGATATATCAAAGGAGCTCTCGGAAGAGGATTGCTCTATGAGGATAAAGGTCATATGGGATATGTGGTTATGCGGATGCTAATTGGGCAAGTTCTCCCTTAGACAAGCATTCTACCTCAGGATATTGCGTTCTTTTTGGAGGTAATCTTATATCATGGAAAAGTAAGAAGCAAACTGTTTTGTTGCCAGATCAAATGCTGAAGCCGAGTATCGAGCAATGGCAGTGGCAACATGTGAACTTATATGGTTAAAACATTTACTAAAGGAATTAGGAGTCTTTAAAGAGCAGTTAATGAAACTTGTGTGTGATCATCAAGCAGCTTTGCATAAAGCCGCAAACCCAGTATTTCATGAAAGAAAAAAATACATTGAGATTGATTGTCACTTTATGAGGGAGAAAGTTCAGTTCGAGGAAATTGCTACTGCTTTCGTCAACACCAATGAGTAGCTGGCCGATGTCTTCACCAAATCTCTCCGAGGTCCTCGAGTTAACTATATATGTAACAAGCTTGGAGCATATGACATATATGCACCAGCTTGAGGGGGAGTGTTGGAATATTAGAAATTAGCAATAGGAGTTAATGAAGATTCATGTATAACAAGGTTCATGTATAGTGTCATAGGAAATAACCACGCTCATTATTTCTGCTTAGTAAATTGTAGATGTATTTAACTTCATGATATCTATAAATAAGATGCATGCTAGGTGTTCAACACTTAAGTATACTCAGTAAATCTTTTCTTCCTCTAAATTCCAATTTACTAAATAAATATTTAAGGATTTTTGGTTTTGAATGTTTTGGTTGCCATCATTTGCGTATTTTTATTTAGCCTGCCAACAAGAGATCTAGAGAAGGATGTGAAATGTACCAATCTATACTTCCTTACTTTCACCGCCTTTAAATTGTGGAATCATTTTGGTTATTTTGTCAACTTTGGGTTCTCTATAAATCTAACAAATGGAAGTTTAAAAGTGTAGATATGTTGTTATCTTCCTCAAGGAACATGGCAAGGAAATATATAATGAAGTTCGTGCAGCTTACATTGATACAATGAACAAGGTAATTGTTATAATCAGAATCTTCAATCTTCCATCAAGATTTTTATCTGTTGAAATGTTGGACTACGTATTAATATTGCTACGAGGAGTAGAGAAAGTTTGGTTGCTCTTGATGTAATTATCTTTGTTTTTATTTCTTGATTAAAAACATCTTTTTCAAAGTAGAATGAACTTTACATCAACATTGCAGCCCATATGTCATCAGCAAAGTCTTCTTTTTTATTTTTTATTTTTCGGTTTGATAACTTACTATTTTAAATGGACCTAAGCTTCTTATAAACTTGGAACCTGTTGACAAAAAGCTTGTTTTGTAGGTTTAATATTGAAGAATGCCCACACCAAAAATACATTTTTTTTCCTTAAATAAAGTTTAAAGTGAGGTATGAATGATAGCATCTGAGACTTTAGGTAGCTCTACTTTGGCCTGACATATTCAGATAACTTCTGTCTGGAAGATATTACCTTAGTTCTATGAGGGTTACTTCATAGTTTAAATGCTCAATTGACTTAAAAGACTTCTATTTGAGTTGTTGTATGAACTAAATGGTCCGATTATTGATCCATGTTACAATTGTCAATTTCTGGCAGCTACTCCAATATGTAACCATGTAGAGTAGTATAATTTTAAAGGGAAACAGTGAAGTTGAAAATAATTCCAAGAAGTATCCTAATGCTGATGTATATTTGCAGGTTCTCGGTGCTCATTTCCGTGCCTACATACAAGCATTGGAGAAACTACAGTTGGATATAGCAACATCTAATGATTTAATTGGTGTAGAGACAAGAAGCAGTGGCCTTTTTACACGAGCAAGGGAACCACTAAAGAATCGGTCTGCTGTTTTCGCTATTGGGGATAGGATTAATATATTAAAGGTATAACTCATTCTAGGAAAAAGGGGATAGCCATGCAGATTATTCTTTTTTTGAATACTAACTGAATTGAGCAAGAAAACCATGTGTTTATTTAATGAAATTATATTATCTTTGGTTTCAATAGTTCTCTTCAAGGAGTGAAGGTCGGTCAGGACAAGGATGACAATTGTGTGTAGAGAAAGAAGCTTTTTTTTTTTGGCATGATTATGTTTCAGGCTCTAGGGATCTGTTGCTGGTTTTATAAATTGATGATTATTGATTATAACTTGAAATTGATATGAAAAAGAAATAAATTCTTCTTAGAAAGCATTTGCTATACTTTTTATTTGTGATAATTAATTTTTCTTGACCTTTGAAATGGTTAATAGGAATTTATAGATCACTAGATGACTCTGATATGAAAAGTTTGTACAGACTTTGGATAACTGCCTTAGATTTGACAGTATATTAAATGTCACATTGGTACCAGGAAATTGATGAACCTGCATTGATTCCTCATATAGCGGAAGCCAGCTCCATTAAATATCCATATGAGGTTCTGTTCAGGAGCTTGCAGAAGCTGCTTATGGATACTGCTACTTCAGAGTACACTTCAGTTTGCTATGCTTCTTAATATTGTCATATAAAATGCTAATGTGCATAAAATCGCTAGTAAAATATGCATGTTGACATTATTTTCTTTCATCTGCAGATATAATTTCTGCGATGATTTCTTTGGAGAAGAACAAATATTTTATGAAATTTTTTCAGGTATCTATGATGGAGTTTCTTGATTTTGAGGAGTGTTTTCACTTAAATTTTAAACAGATTGTGAACAGAAGGAGGAGTTCTAGGTCTAGCTTATTGATATATGAGATGAGCTTTTTTGGATTCACTGTTACATTTGCCACTGGGCTTGTATATTATAAACTTTTTAAATATGCTACCGTTGTTGCAAACATGGGAACAGAAAGATCATGATGTTACAGAACATTGGGAAACACTAATGACTTTGGGTGCTTGATAAAACTGAATAAAATTTAGCATTGATAATCCAGTACTGATTTATTACGGATGAAAAGTTAAGTACTGAATTTGTAATGTTTGCATAGAATTTTATTTGAAGTGTTGAAAGTGTATTAAGCGAAACTATTGGCATTTAATACAATAAATAAAGGATATGATAACAAAAACTATTGTCATATAATGATTTAAAGAAGGAAAGGGTTGTTACTGGGTAGATTCAGTAACCTCCCATGTGCTGAATGTTTTCCGCACTTTTTTTATCTTGCCTTTTTGGTATGTATATTAAACCAACACCACTATATTGTTTTCAGTAGTGAATCTTTTCATTTTCAGCTATGGATTCAGTTTTCAAATAGGCCATTTTATTTGCTCTTTGGTATTGTCAGGTCCTTTTGGTGTCATTGATGAGCACTTCAATTCAGTACTTCCAAATTGCTATGATGCTATTGGCCTAATGCTTATGATTGGCATAATACACCAGCATCAGGTAATGTTCCAACTTATAAGACTGACTTCAGTCCTTGGGTAAGAAGGACAACTTATCAAAGCAAACACCATAATGATGCTAATTTGACTATTCTAGGCTAAAGTAGGTATAATGCCGATGGCTGGTTCTCAACACAACAATTCTATCATTCTGTTTCAAGGATCTGAATTTTAAACACCTCGTCCCCACCTCCCTTCCTGAAATTCCCATTGAGAATTGACTAACTGGTTTGGGGATACAACCATTTCTTAGGAAGGAAATACCAAATAAGTGAATAATGTCCAAATGATCTGTGCAACACTGATGCTAATACTGATGACTGTCTGCTCATATACTTTTACAGCACTTAATACAAGCATACAGAGATAAAGCTTTGTTAGAAATATATAACACATAACAGAATCTATTGCACAGTTAGCATTCATATAAGTTCGATTCTGCACTGCATGTGTCAGCCAACACCAAACTGTATTGTGAGTGTTGGCAAAGAGTAGTGCATTTGCAACTGGTTCACTTTTTAAGCAATTAATTTGTAATTGACATATTTATTTGTTTCAGCTCATTATGTCTCGGAGGCGGATTCCATGCTTGGATTCTTATTTAGACAAGGTCAGTTTCCTATGCAATGCATTATACTTATTTAGACAAGATCAGTCTTTTCTTGATAGTGTGTTTATGCTGGGAGACTCTGATAATATTCTCAGATGAATGGACTTAGCTGTTCACGAGAAGCCCTATAATTCCTGTTGGGCTCTAAGTCTTGACAATTACGGTATAGAAGTTACTGGGATGTCAGTTAGAAAACTATCTAACTGCAATTGGAACTTAAATCTTTGTTAAAATAATAATCAAAGGGAAAAAGGACTAGGTGATTGAAATTGCTAGATGAAAGGAAAACTAGAGTACGACAAACGTTTCCCTTTGGTTTCAGTGAGATAATGCAGATCAGACTTTTGTATAATATATATATTGTTTTAAGCCATTTCTTTGTTTATAATTATCTGTTAATGATTGTGAGTCGCATTTTGTAGTGTGACTGAATTTGCTGGATGACAGGAAATTTAGAGTCTGAAAAGTTTTCCCAACTTTAATGCAAACCACAACTGTTAATAAAGTTTTTCCAACTGAATTTGCTGGATGACAGGAAATCTATAGTGTGAGGCATGCTCGTTTCTTTATTTACTTTTCTCTTTACCATTTCTATGCTCCCCTCCTCCCCTTTCTCATCTTCCTTCATACTTTGTAGCGTAAATTACCTCTTTTTTTTATGTACACATTCTTGGTTCTCTTACTTGGAGTATACTTAGTGTCATTTATGAACTCCTTCTCATAGTTTAAAATGGACCGGCAATTTTGATGGCTTAATTGCTTAAATGGATAAAACTAGCAAGATAATATTGAGTCAACGGGCCTGTGCAGCATATAGAGTTTACTAAACTTGAGCCATAATTGAAGCTAATTCTTAATTTTGGCAGGTCAATATTTCGCTTTGGCCTCGATTTAAGATGGTATTTGACATGCACCTCAACAGCCTGCGTAATGCAAATGTGAAGACGTTATGGGAAGACGATGTTCATCCCCACTATGTCATGAGGCGTTATGCTGAGTTTACTGCTTCGCTTATCCACTTAAACGCTGAGTATGGAGATGGTCAGGTCAGCATAATAAAAATGAGAATCATCAACTTTTCTTTTGTAAATTTCTAATATAATCTATCTGCTGATTAATTGCAGCTTGAATTGAATTCGGAAAGACTTAGAATGGCTGTTGATGACTTACTTATCAAGCTTGCCAAGAACTTCCCAAAACCAAAACAACAGACGGTGTTTCTTATAAACAATTATGATATGACCATTGCTGTTCTGAAGGTAGGAATCTGCAAGCTGACACTTCATTTTTAGTAGAGCTATATCTGCATAAATTAAAGGTCAAGGGTGTTACATGACAAGAAAATTACTTGGACAAGACACTACTTCAAATTTGAATGGGAAAGAAAAAGGATTAGTTACCTTGACCAAATTGCGGTGTGGTTCACGTAAACTTTGATTATCATGGCTTGCTCTAGCAATTTGGAATATCCCGGGGCCTTTGGCAATTGAAATTTTCTCACATGCTTGATTCCAGGAAGCAGGTCCGGAAGGTGGGAAAATTCAAATGCACTTTGAGGAACTACTGAAGAGCAATACAACATTATTTGTGGTAACTGCAATCATTTCTTTTATACCTGGTTTCAATGCTAATCAAAGTGTTTATTTTAATCTTGCACACAAGGAATATTAGAGCATTGATTTTTTCAGTTGCTATATCTTCACATTCTTGATTGAAAAAAACATTGCCTCTGAGGGAATAACACCATCTTAGCTCCAATTTTAGTTTCTGTTGCCTTGTGATGTTCATATCTAAAACTCACCCTCTTTTCGAAAATTGTGGTGTTTTCAGTCCTAATCTAAAGAAAATGACTTCCAAATAAGACTAAGCTGGCTGAATGGTTCCATGTCCAATTAAATGGGGGGAGAACACAATATATTACTTGTTGAGAACAAGCTATTTGTGCTTAAACTTCAGAAATCTGAGCTGTGATTTACCGCTTTGATTTTCAGAGAGAAAAATAGGAAAGTGTAACTATAAATTATGTTGGGGTATAACTTAATTTACCTTCTTGCAATTATTTGCAGTCGTCTTTACAGTTTTATTTTTCAATCCTTGCAGGAAGAACTGCTTCAAGAGCATTTTAATGATTTAATCAAGTTTGTTAAGGCCAAAGCTTGTAAGTATTAAAAAACAAATGGCACCATCGAAACATCTTGTTTGTGTTCTATGTTTGGGAAAATATGGTCTTAATTGCGTGTAATTATATCAGCTGAGGACCCAACATCGAGTCCTGATAAGCCTATAACTGTGGCTGAAGTCGAGCCACTAGTGAAGGATTTTGCAAGTAGGTGGAAGGCTGCAATAGAGCTGATGCACAAAGATGTCATCACTTCTTTCAGCAACTTCTTGTGTGGTATGGAGATCTTAAGGGCTGCATTGACTCAACTGTTGCTTTATTATACCAGACTCTCGGATTGCATCAAGAGGATCGTTGGTGGGTCTGCATTGAATAAGGATCTCGTTTCCATATCTTCAATCATGTATGAAATTAGGAAATACTCGAGGACTTTCTAATTTATTGAGGGAGGCAAAGTTATCTACTGTATCTATATTCCCCATCCATGATATTCCATTTATGTTGGTGTTATGTTAAAAACATTTTCTTTTTGGATCCTGAAAGTGAAAGATGTTTTGCTTCTTTCGGGTACGTTTATGGTTCCTGAATTAGTGCCCTCACGCCGTTGAAGAATGGTGAATGTTTCAGTTATAATGGTAGGTAGGTGCAATAAATATCGAAATCCATGAGTTCCCAGAATGCGAAGATGCATGCATACATGCATGCAATAGATATGTATGACAGTAATACGCTGCTTTTCAATCGGGTGGAAATTCTTTTTCTTGGTTAGCATTTTAGTGGCTAAGATTATTATCACGATGATACTACAACAATTGATTTTTTTGGTACAACACTCGCAATTAGGCATCAGATTAGCAAGAAAGAAAATAAAAATAAAAATCTTTATTTTAAGAGTAAGTATGATAAGTATGAAAGTTGTCAATATTAAAAATTTAAAATTTTTTATAGACCTCATAATTATTTTTATAAATGAAATGAAATTCTAAATATTTAATAAATTAGGATGCAAATTGTCAAAAACATACTAAAAGTTTTCAAATTTCGTACCAAAAATATAAAGCTAGAAATGATAAGACCCAAAACCAAAAGACACAAATAGAATTAAAAGAAAAAGCAAGAAAAAGGATGTGTTCATTGATTCATTTTGGATGTGAGGGCAGCACAAAAAAAGAAGAGAAGTTAGGCCGGGTCATTAGGAAGCCTAGTTGGTTTCTCTGTTTGGACCATTGGTAGTCACTCTATCTCTATCACCTCACTAGCCAGTCACCTTTCACTTGCAATTTTTTTTTTCATGGACTTGCAATTTTTGTTTGACACGCTCCATACCCAGTTACCCCCGTCTGAGCCCGTGAAAAAAAGAAAAGAAATAAAAGTAATAAAATTGAAGGGTCAAAATTAAAAGACGAAAACACCAAATCAAATCCAATCTGACGGTTCCGAACCCACTACTGTTTCTAAAATAGTACCCATCAAGTCTTTTCCTTCAGAGCAAAATAATAAAAAATAATTAAAAAATAATTTGCAGTGGCTGCCCTTGCAGACTTTCTTCTTCCCCTTCTCTTCTAAATGGAACTCAATGACAGCCAACTCAGCTCCTACTTCCACCACCACCAGCAACAGCAGCAGAGCACCACCACCGTGACCCCCACGACCACCGCGTCCCCAACCAATGGACTGTTGGCAAGCACTGATGGGTCCCACTCCCACATGGTGTACCCTCGTACACATGCTACGGTGGCGTCTGCAGTGCAAGTGGAGGCTCAGCCGGCGAAGAGGAAGCGTGGGAGGCCCAGGAAGTACGGGTCCCCAGAGCAAGCTCTCGCTGCAAAGAAGGCCGCTACGTCGTCGTCTCACTCCTTCTCTCCCTCTCGCAACGACAACGCTTTAGCTCCTCTCTCTGCCTCTGCTTCGAAGAAATCAATATCATCCCACTCCTTTTTTCTAGGTTAGGTGCCCTTCCTCTTCATACTCTCTTATTATTTTCCAGAATATAACTTTTGGGATTTTGGGGTGTGATCCTATGGCCCTACTTGTTCTCACTTCACTTGTCGAGTACTTTAATTCTCTGCGGACTGTGACAACAAAAATTGTTAGTGATACTGTGATAGTAGTTTTGTGTTTAATGCTCTGAGGCACTAGTTCAAATAATATTATTATTCACTAAAATAATTATTTGTTCCCCCTATTTTAGCAGATATTTCTAGGTTTTCCATCATCTTTATGCTCCATTTTGGTTCTAGACTTCTAGGGTGTCTTGACATGTATAATTGGTTCTGAAATAGGACTGAATATTTCCATAGAATCAAATGCCAATTATTTGGTTTCAAGGCTGTGCTGCTTCTTAATAATTCTTCAACAAATTCAAACATTTGGCCTTGTTTCCTGGCCTTCAATGTTGCAAAATTGATCAATATTCCATACCAAAAAAAAAATGACATTCACTTATTTCCCATGGATTTGTCCCAAGAATTAGAGGATGCAAGTGTTAACATATCTTACAAATCTAATATGGTTTTTTAGTTATATAACTATCACTCTTATTCATCTGTTTCTGTTAACTTATGTTTATGTGTATAACACCGTCTTTACCTCATAGAATTTGAATTTGATGCTTCTGCTGCTAACTGGCTGATGCAGGCAATGCAGGACAAGGCTTCACTCCACATATCATTACTGTTGCTGCTGGTGAGGTATGCATTATCAACTGATCCTTAAATATGGTTTGTTGATTTTAGATGTCTGCATCTGCTTGCAGAATCTGGTAAGTTCTTAAAATAGGGAGTTTAGTGACCTGTGCTCATATACCAACCCAATTGGAATTCCAAATGTTTAGTTTATATACTTCCAGGCATATCTACAAAACAATGCACTTAATGTAAATGGGCTTGCATCGGAGTTTAAATTTAGTCTAATGTGTATACATACTATATGTGGGGTTAGTGTTAGTATACTATTTGTCATATTCCAAAGAGATGGTGAAGTACGATTAGTACTGGCCTAGCCAAATACACATAACACACTCTAACATATTACTCTTTAACAACCTGTTTAAAGGGGCCAATAATGGGTTCAGGTGAGACACAGTGGTGTGTCTAATAGCTACAACTAACCCTTGAATGAGTGATGTGATGTGAACTGACAGAGTCAGAGTAATATGTCTTGATTTATCTTCTGCATCTCCACATATAACAATTTATTTCACTGAAATGAGAACATTTATATGCTTGTGTGTATTTTTCTGAATTTAGCCCTTTTCTTCTTGGAGTTCACCATCGAAATGGTTTTGGATCTTTTCTTCTTTAAATAACTTCAATTTTTAGATAACTTCAATTTTCCTCCTTATATGAAATTTGAATATGTTATATTTGCCATTTGCCCAATGTTATTAAATTCTTCAGCTTTCTTTTGTCTATCTATTACTCCCATAATTATTTGACCATGCATTCAATAGGATGTTGGCCAAAAAATTATGTTGTTCATGCAACATAGCAGGCGTGAGATGTGCATTCTGTCTGCATCTGGTTCCATCTCTAATGCCTCTCTTCGTCAGCCAGCAACCTCGGGAGGCAATATTACATATGAGGTAAAATGTTAATCACTTTTTTTTCATGTCTTTTATGTTTTATTATGATCCTATTCTTCCAACAATCTTCAAAAGGAAATGGGACTGTTGCAACCTTTGGTCAAAACTTGATCTTATGAGCATCAGAATAACCCAGGTTCAAAATCTTGTCTTTTTTTATTTTAAATTTTATCCGTTTATTTAAGATTTTTCTCATACCCTCAACCAAAGTGATTCAATATGTCAAATTTGAAGTTATCTCCACTATTAATAAAGATACCATGGTTCCATCTTCACTTTATTTTTTCTCACATAAAGTTCTAAAACAGTCCTTCCTTTATTCACATGTTTCTCAAATAAAGTTTAAAAAAAAAAAAACATAGGATTACAAATGTAAATATACAAATTATAATGAATATTATATTAATTATTTTTATCTCTCCACTTTACTCATATTTGTCAATCACTTTATCTGTCTCATCGTATTTTCTCTCCATCTCTTTAATTTTAAGCATACAAATGTACAATCTCGCACCTAGTGTGTATAAAGCTAACAAAAAAACGGTGGTCTAGTGCACAAGGTTCCCACCATTGCGGGGTTTAAGGAGGTTCAGATGCACTCAGTCTTACCCGTGTAAGAAGATTTTGATGGTCAAAAGTTGGGATTAGAAGGTTTAAACAAAATAATATGTCGTTTATGTAGATATCTCTTGCACTCCCCTTTTATGAAAATTTGGCCTGTTATCACTGTTTAATTATTTCTTTGCTTTGTTATCAGGGTCGGTTTGAGATTATTTCACTTACTGGTTCCTATGTCCGTAACAAATTTGGAGGTCGAACTGGTGGTCTCAGTGTATGCTTATCTAGTACTGATGGGCAAATCATAGGTGGTGGCGTTGGTGGACCCCTTAAAGCCGCTGATCCAGTTCAGGTAATTTCATAATGAACTGTGGTTGAACTTGAACCTGTGGTGGGAGATATGAGCTGTGTCCTACATCATACTTTTGTCTTGATCAATTCTTAATATAGACTTACTTTATACAAATATATTGTCAAATTTTACTATTCTATTCTTCATTTTCTTATTTTCACTTATACCAGATAATGCCTGGTATAATTTACAACATGAAGTCACTTTGGATTTAATTCACACAGGTCATCGTTGGTACATTTTTTATTGACCCCAAGAAGGATGCTAGTGCTGGAATAAAAGGTGATGTTTCTGCCAGCAAGTTGCCACCACCAGTTGGTGAATCAGTATCAAGTTTAGGTTTCCGCCCAGCAGTTGACTCTTCTAGTGGGAATCCAATCAGGGAAAATGAGGAGCATCAAGCTATTGGGGGAAGTCATTTCATGATTCAACAATGTGGTGTGCATGTGACACCTTCCCGTCCCTCTGACTGGGGAGGTCGTTCGGATTCAAGAAATGCTGGCTTTGAACTGACAGGTATGAACTTCGTTGGTTTTGGAAACACCCCACTCCCCCCTTTCTTTTTGTGGTGGGTTTAAAAGGGAGAGAGACAGGAGACTTAAGTGAGGTTTTCTGTATGCAGGAAGAACAGGTCATGGAGCACACCAGTCTCCTGAGAATGGGGACTATGACCAAATTCCTGATTGAGATGGCTTTTGGGTTTTGAAAATACCAATCTGTGGTAGATAGATTTATGATATCTCTACGTATCAGCAGTCTTTGTCCCGTGATGCCCTTCGTAGTTTGAGAAATGCTAAGTCATCCTAAAAAATCAGCTTAACAATTCTCCTATTTCCTATGGAGGAAAGAAAAGACTAAAGGCATGTAAATTTAATATACTGAAGTTTTGAGAGTTCTAAAATTGTCTTTTCGGTCTTTTCTTTCCGCTTTAGATAATTAGATGACTGTTTGGATGACTTTTTAGGAGAATTTAGCATTTCTCTAGTTTGCATTGCACCATCCATTTAAGGGTCTTAACTTTCAAAAATTAATACTCATGCTTGTCCTTGAAACCTTGTTCTGCCTCATTTACTCATGGCCTATTTCTAAATCAGGGTTGCCAGCTAATACCTCTTCATTGTTGCGGGCCTCTAATCATGATAAGAAATGTTAGAAATACATTTTCTATCATATTTTTTTATCACATTTTTTTTAACACATTCTTGTTTATTAAGTTACGTCACACACTAAAATATAAACTTAACTTTGATTAGTATATAATTAATTTAATTAGTGTGAAATTAACTCGATTAATATATAATTAAGTTTGAATTTATATTGTAATGTGTGACGTGCTTAATAAAAAAAATGTATTAGAAGGAATGTAATAAATAATATGTTCCTAACACTTCATGCTAGGATAACTACGGTAAGATACATGCATATTGGTTCTTAGATTAGCTTCTGGGCTACATTTTCCTTTAACTTTCAAGGTGAAGTCCTATTGTTCAAAAGTATGTTGCGCATAGATTAATGGAGTTCTTTATTTAAACAAACCCTTTTCGAAATAATAATCTCTTTTTGAATTTTCTTTCTTTTTTTTCTTCCATTTTTAATTCCTGGTAGCCAAGTGGTAGAAATACACGGTAAAGGGACAGAGTCAAACCAGATGCTTTCGCTATATCTCTAAGATTTGGTTTTCCGTTCAAATGGTGAGATCAACGAAACCCTAATGTGGCTATGGCTAGATGTGCTAAAAAGAAAATGGTGATTGTTGATATCGTTGATGTCATTGGGATTAATTTAAAAGAAAAGGAAGATGAGTAGATTACTCAACGCATAAAAAGAATACTAGTGGAACTATAAAATAATAACTTGGAAACTCGTAAAAGCTCAGAGACTAAATGTAATTATACCTCATTTAAAGTATGTGTTAGTTATAAGCAATTATATTTTGAATTTAGTAAAGAGTTTAATTTTGATGTATTGTAAGTATAAATTTTTTATCTGATTTAATTTTGTGTTAATATCTTATTTAATGAGTTTAATTATGTTAATAATTATATAATGTATTAAATTCATTAAATGTCGAGTGACATACATTGAATGCAAGTATAAATTTTTTTTTACATTGAATGTATTAAAATTAAAGAAATTTGTGATTTCAAAACACATTACTAAAATGGATATCTTTAGTACCTTGAATAGGATTAATTAACACTTAGCATGGAAATATTTAGGCAAAGATGAAAAAAAGGTAATCTTAGCCTACACATTAAATAAGAATGGTTTTTATTTTTCTTTGATCAAAGTATTTTTACAAGTATTGCTTTGAAAAGAACGGTAAGTTCGCATATTATAATTTTCTGCAAGGATGAATATACAAGACAAATTTTATTAGACATTATATGACATTTATTGCTTCAAAAAGAAATTAATCTTTATGTCATGGATAATAATGAAAAATAATTTTATATTAAACTCTTAAGAAAAATTTAAAACACAATTCAAAACCCTTTCCTTAATTTAAGAAAATCTTTCCTCATGTGATGCTAAATCTTTTTAACATCGAAAAGTTAAGGGATTATTAATCAATGGTTGTCTTGTCCCTTTTTGAAAGTGTTGCATAGAATCCCCCTTCTTATTCAACTGGGCAACGGAACATACGGAACATAATGGAGACGACAATGTCTTCTCGTATCTTTAATTTATGCTCATGTTTCTAACAAGACGGATGTAGTCCATAGTACCCACTTATCCAAGTCCCATTCATATTACATATTTGTGCTTTTTTCTCATGTTACTTATTTCCACTTTATTATTATTTATTACTCATTTCATCGATTTCGAGCACAGCAATTAAGATTATGTATATTATTCTTTTTTTTCGTAAAAAAAAGTGGCTTTTGAGCTGAATAATATCATGATTTTAGGGGATGTTTGGGAGTTCCAATAAGGATAAAAAGAAATAGCTCATAATAAAATAAAATAAAAAAGTAAAGAGTGAAATTGAATGAAACATGCCCCTTTCATTGTTTGATTATTTAATAAATTTAGTGAGAGAGAAGAAGAATTTATAGCATTCTCTCCTTTGCACTTAATTTGAAGAGATAAAAAATTAAAACTTTAAGTGGTAAGGGAAGAACTACTATTGTCATTCTACTCTCTTATTTTAAATCACACACAAATACACTTTTAATAAGATTAATTTTTTCATTTTTTATCACTTTTTCTCTTGTCATTTATCCAAATATAGTCTTAATTAAAGGAATATAGTAAAATTCTACGGTGGAATCAAATTGAGTTTTAAAAATTTTATATAGAGTTGTTATGGTACTTTATGTTTACTGTATTTATATTGAAATGTTAAACTAATAAGAGTTGAGTGTATTAATAAGCGAACTGAAATTTTAAAGTCCATTTAGTATCATGGAGAGATAAATAGAAAAAAAAAAGAGAAATAGAAAAGTTATCAACCCTTATTTAATATCATTCAAAGAAAAAAAATATAAATGAATAATAATGAATGTAAATTTTAGTGGGACTCACCAATAATTTTTATTTCCTTTTCCTTAGTTTCCAATCAATTCAACAGGAAAGGAAAAGGGATAGAATATTTGTGAAACTCACATAAATTCAATCCCTTTAAATTACTTTATTTCTCCTTCAACATGTATACCAAACAAAGGATGAGTTCAATCACTAACCTCTATCATTTCCATTCCACCCAAAAACCATACCAAATAAATTATTAGGAGAGGATTAAAGTTCAAATTTTGGAAAAAAATAATAGTTGAGGTGGCCACCTATAATTTATCTGAATAAATATTTAAGAATTTATTAAAATTATACTAGAAAACAGGTTATGGAATAAAAAATAAAAAAATTAATATATTAAAAATTTAAAAATATTTTTTATTTTTAATAATTTAAAATATTTAATAAAAAATATTAAATATTTCTTAATTAGTATCCTAAAAACACTTAATTAAGAAGAACCTATTAAATAATTAATAAAGTAATTATTTCTATATCTATTTTTTTCACAATTAAGGTGAATTTTTTAAAAAAAATTGTTAATTATTGATTGCATTAATTAAATTTTAAAAATTTATTAGGAAATCAACAATCAATACATTATTCATCCTGAATAATGTATCATAAGTTCAAGTTAACAATTCTCAGTTCACTTTACGATAATAACTTTTTGAAAAAAAAAAACGTAGCTGAGTAATGAATTGAACTCATCATGGTCACAGGTGTTAGGTGGTCGTGGTAGGACATGTTTGACGAGGAATGGATGCACTGAACAGAACAACAGTACGAGGAGGTTGGATTCATGTACGTTACAAATCTACGTGGGTCCCACCCTCTATCTAAGGTCTGCGCACTTTCCTTTTAGTTGCTTTTGGAAGGAAGAGAAAGGTGGAAAACGAACTGGGGTTCTTCACTTCTTTTTCATTTTGATTGATTCAGCGGAGGGTTCAATGCCAAAGCTTCAAATTTCAAAACTTGAATGAAACCCAAATTAATTAATCAGTGTGGGACTCTGGGAACAAAGGAAGTACTCAAATCTGGTTGGTTTCTGTGCGCGATCTCCCTGCATCACATCACTCTCTCTACCTCTCATGTGTTGATTTTGGCAGATTCGGATCAGGTTAGGAATGGTCGGTGAAGCTCTCTCTTTTCTCTTTTTGACTCAGATTATGATCGCGAATGGTTTGGAAAACCACTGATGTTTTTTTTTGGTGCCATGGAAACTCCTCTTCTTTTCTTCTTCTTGTTGCTGCTTTCTTATCTTATTCTCTCTGTCTCTGCCACCACCGATGTTGAATATGAACACTGCAACTGCGATGAGGAAGGAGTTTGGGGCATACACAACATACTAGTTGGCCAAAAAGTCAGTGACTTTTTCATTGCCATTGCATATTTCTCCATACCCATTGAACTCCTCTACTTCGTTAGCCGTTCCAACGTTCCATTCAAATTGCTCTTCCTTCAATTCATTGCCTTCATTGTCCTCTGTGGCCTGACCCATTTGCTCACTGCATACTCTTATCATGGCTCTCCCTCCTTCCGGTTGCTCCTCTCCCTTACCGTTGCTAAATTCCTCACTGCTCTTGTCTCCTGTGCAACTGCATTGACCCTTCCCCCTCTTATCCCTCTTCTTCTCAGAATCAAAATCAGGGAGATTTTCTTGAGGCAGAATGTGTTGGAATTAGGCCAAGAGGTTGGGATGATGAAGAAACAAAAGGAAGCAAGCTGGCATGTGAGGATGCTCACAAGGGAAATTAGGAAGTCTCTTGATAAGCATACCATCTTGTACACCACCCTTGTTGAGCTTTCAAAGGCATTGGACTTGCATAATTGTGCAGTTTGGATGCCAGATGAGGACAGGCGAGAAATGCACTTAACCCATGAATTGAAAACTAACCCTGCTAAGAATTTTCACAATTCTATTCCTATAAACGACCTGGATGTGTTAGAGATAAGAAAAACTAAGGGGGTGAGGATTTTGAGGCCTCAATCTGCACTAGGAGCTGCAAGTAGTGGTGGCCCTGGGGAGTCGGGTGCTGTGGCAGCTATTCGCATGCCGATACTTCATGTTTCAAATTTCAAAGGAGGGACACCGGAATTGGTTGAGACATGTTATGCTATACTGGTTTTGGTTCTTCCAAAATCAAGCTCTAGGAAGTGGACCTACCATGAGATGGAGATAGTTGAAGTAGTTGCTGACCAGGTAGCTGTAGCCTTGTCTCATGCGTCCGTTCTTGAAGAGTCTCAGCTGATGAGACAGAAACTGGCAGAGCAAAACCGAGCATTGCAACAGGCTAAAAAGGATGCATTGATGGCCAGCCAGGCAAGGAAGTTATTTCAACAAGTGATGAGTCATGGAATGCGGAGGCCTATGCATTCAATTCTGGGGCTGCTTTCATTGTTTCAAGAGGATAATATGAGGCCTGAACAGAAGGTTATTGGTGACACAATGCTGAAAGTTAGTAATGTGCTCTCAAGTTTGATTAATGATGTAATGGAGATTTCGGAATATGAAAAGGGAAGCTTCCAGTTAGAGATGAAACCTTTCCTTCTACATTCCATGATGAAGGAAACTGCTTGCATTGCCAAGTGTTTGTGTGTATATAAAGGCTTTGGTTTTGAAATTGATGTCCAGAAGTCTTTGCCTGATAAGGTTATAGGCGATGAGGCAAGGGCTTTTCAAGTAATTTTGCATATGATTGGCTATTTGTTGAACATATATGACGGAGGGAATCTCATTTTTCGAGTTTTTCTTAAAAGTGATAGTGGAGATAAGGATGATCAAAGTTCTGGAATATGGAGATCAAGCAGTCAAAATGAGTATGTACATATAAAATTTGATTTTCAGATAGCTGGTAGTTCTCAGTCAGATGAATCAACTTTAACGAAACATTCTGCTGGTAGGAGGCACTACAACAACGAACCTAAGGAGGGCCTGAGCTTCAGCATGTACAAAAAGTTGGTGCAGGTAGGTGCATGATTGTCTATATCAAATTTATGTATCATCATCTACTTGATTGTAGTCATATGGATAAATTCCATATTAATTTTTTAACCGTTGCTTATAGAGCACCCCCCTCCCATCCCCACCCCTGCTCATCCTTTCCTAGAGAAATTATGCGTTCATAAATAATTGTTTAAATTGTTAGCAGTTAGCTGTAGACCTTAGAATTACATTTTATGCTTAGAGGATGATGCTTGGTTTGACTAATTTGCTGTTAACCTGTATTTTCATAATAGGTGAATGATCCATTTGCCATTTGGAATTGTTTATGATGTAGGAAATGGGTGGTGAATCTGTCATAAGAAATTAGATTGGGTGGCATTGTTGTCAGATAAGATTTGATAATGCTTAGAAAGCCCTTTTTTAGTCAATGCTGCAACAAAACTTCTCATGCTTGATTTTGTTAGGACCAATATGCATACTAGCACGGTTGCTTGCATACTAACAGACACAAGTTTGATTTGAAATTTTACTTGCTTCCTGTTAGATTCCTCTTTTAGCTTTCATGGGGAAAAGATTCCGGGGATATAAGTTGAATACCACTGTTAGAAGGGCTAATGCATCTGCCGTTCCACTTAAATGATTTTTGGTGCCCATGCAACCTTTCTTCTTGATATATGAATTTGAGATTCGTTGCATAAAACATTTGAAAGAAATATATATTACAAGTCAGCAAATAATTTATGCAACATTGGCAGGTTCACCTTCTACTTGCCTTTAGATTTTTTGTTATCCCCATGACATTTGGAAGTCATATAAGAGGAATTGTCATTCATTGCTTTGCATTAAGCTTAATGTGGGCTCATATGGTGCTGAATAATAGTGGCACCTTAAGATGCTCAAAGGAGATATTCTATTCCAAATTTATTCTGTATTGATCTGTCACTTTTACAGTCACTGTTTTTCATTAGAACTTTAGGAATTAATATGACAAATCCAACTTTAAAATAACAACCAATGCCTTCTCCCACTAGGTGGGGTTGGCTACATGAATCACACTTTGTCATTATATTATATCATAAATCATGTCTTCAGAAAGTCCATTTAGTTCTAAGTCCTTTTAATGATTTTTCTTGGTCTCTCTTTACCTCTAACTATTGGGCTATCCTTCATCTGATTCACTCTTCTTACTGGGACTTCTAATAGTCTTCTTCTCACATAGCCAAACGACCTAAGACGAGATTTTACCATTTTTTCGTCAATAAGTGTTATCCCTATTTTCTCTTTAATGCATTCATTCCTGATCCTATATTGTTGTGTATGTCCACTCATCCAGTGCAACATCCTTATCTCTGCAACATTGAGCTTATACTCTTGTTGGCTCTTTTCCGCCCAACATTCAATATCATAAAGCATTGCGGGTCTTATAGTTGTGTTGTACAATATTCCTTTTAGTTTGAGAGGCTCCTTTTGATCACAAATAACCCTCAAAGTACTTCTTCATTTCATCTACCCCGCTTGGATCCTGTGGTTTACATCTCCTTCTATTTCTCCGTCATGTTGTATGATAGATCCAAGTACCTAAACCGTGTGACTTGTGAGATGGTATGATCTCCAACTTTCACTTCTCTATTACAAAGTTGGTCTCCACAACTCTAGCTCACTATTTATTATGTCTCTCGATTCTCCCACTAGAACTATATCATCTGCAAAAAGCACGTATTGTGGCACTAGCTCTTGGATATGCTCAGTAAGCACATCCAAAACATAGGTGAAAAGATAAGGGCTCAAAGTTGACCCTAGGTGTAATCCTATAGTTATAGGAAAAAAATTTATGACCCTACCATGTGTTCACACACTAGTCTTAACCCCTTCATTCTTTGATTGCTTAAATCTAAGCGATACAGACTTCTTTGTTCTCCAGAGCCTTCCATTAGACCTCTTTTGGCACCCTTTGATAGGCCTTCTCCAAATCAATGAAAACCATAAGCAAATCCTTTTGCTTCTTTCGATACCTCTCCGTCAATCTTTGTGGAAGGTATATTGCTTCTATGGTTGATCTGCCTGGCATAAAGTTGAATTGGTTATCTAAAATGTTAGTCTCTTAATCTCATTCAATTGCCTTTTTCCCATAGTTTCATAGTATGACTCATGAGCTTAATTCCTCTGTAGTTAGCACAATCCTGTATATCACCCTTGTTCTTATAAATAGGAATCAAAGTGTTTCTCCTCATTCATCTAGCATTTTCTTTGACCTAATTATTTCGTTAAACAATTTTGTGATTTAGATTATACCTTTCTCTCCTAAACGTTTCCAAACTTCAGTAGGTATATTATCTGGTCCAACTGCTTTACTATCTAGCCCATCCTCTTTAAAGTTTTTTTCACCTCAAACTCTTGGATCCTATGATAGAAGGTATAGTTTTGGTCTTCTTCTCTAGTGTTCAAAATTTCTGAATCCATTAATGTTGCATGTCCTTCATTAAATAACTTGTAAAAATAACTCTTTCACCTTTCCTTGATATCTTTTTCTATAACCAAAACCTTTGCCTTTTCATCCTTGATGCATTTCACTTGATCCAAGTCTCTTGTTTTCCTTTTTCTTCTTTTAGCAAACCTATAAATATGTCTTTCTCTGCCCTTGGTGTCCAAAGATACCACCCCCTCGAAAGCTTTAGTGCAAGTATTTGTTTCTCCTAACTATTCATTGAGAAAGTCAAATTATGGGTGATCACTGATCTGTTAATCCAAAATCACTGATTACTAATATTTGACACACAATTTTGCTTAGATTCCTCTCTACTGGTTGCAGCCAAGAGCTGACATGCCTTTTTTGTTATGGTCTAACTCTTATTTTTTCAATACAACAACAACAACAACCAAGTCTTTTCCCACTAGGTGGGTAACTCTTATTTTTTTCAATATAGAAAAAAAATTAAACAGCATAATCATGATGTCCTTTTGGTTTAATAGCATTGTACAGCACCCCCCCCCCCCGGCGGGGCCCCTCCACAAAAAAAAAATGGAAGGATCCTCTCGTGTTTATCTCAAATATATTACATCATTTATCCTCTTTTGAAAGCTTAGCCTAGCTAGTTGAAAATACGGATTCTGACATCACAGGCATCAGGGGGAACATGAGGATTGTAACAGCAGAAAGAGCTGGCTATGATTGTCATGTATTATCGTAAGATCATTTGGTTTTAGAATTCCAACATGAACTAGACTTGAAATGTTGTCTTTTCCTTTCATCGGTTGGATTAGGTGACCAATACGTAGGTTCATGCATTTTGTGGTTAGGAGGGTGTAAAGAAAGCAAAACGGTAAAGTGGGATCTTATGTGGTTTGGAAAACTGGTATTGTAGGATCTTGCTTTCTATGCGCGTAAGATTTACTATGATACTTCAATACTCATTGCATTGCACTATTCTTTTATTAAAGCATTATTTTTTTTCTCTCTGTTTTGCCCAAAACCAAATTTCTAGTTGTGCCCCCCCTGCCTACCTGTTAATGGTGGGTTGGGTGGGCAGGCTTATGAGAATAAACCTTATGAAATATGTTTTAATTCATCATGGTATGATTGTTTTCATAATTCTGACTTTACAATGTTGAATAATATGCAGATGATGCAAGGTAATATCTGGATATCATCAAACTCTCTGGGATTGGTGCAAGGCATGACACTTCTTCTCAAGTTTCAGATAAGACCATCACTTGAAAAATCCATATTTGCACCTAAAGATTCTTCAAACTCACAGTTTAGAGGCCTTAAGGTTGTGTTAGCCGATGATGACGATGTAAACAGGACTGTGACCAAGAAGCTACTTGAGAAGCTGGCTTGTCAAGTAACTGCTGTTTCATCAGGGTTTCAGTGCCTAGGTGCTATAAGTGGCTCTGGTAACTCATTCAAAATTATCCTCCTGGATCTTCACATGGCTGAAATGGATGGTTTTGAAGTGGCAACGAGGATCCGGAAGTTCCATAACCGTAATCGGCCCTTGATTATAGGTCTTACTGCAAGTGCAGAAGAACATGTGAAGGAGAAGTGCCTACAGGTGGGAATTAATGGATTGATTCGAAAACCTATTCTCCTTCATGAGATAGCAGATGAACTTAGAACAGTCCTGCAACGTGCGGGTGAAAAAATGTGAAAACAGTTTTTAAGTGTCCCAAATTTCTTTAGTTCCTCAAAATCCATAACTTCAACATATATGACATATACAAAAACTTGGAACTGCTAACATAATAATAAATATACTGGGTTCATTTTGCTATACATTTCCGTGATTGAGGTTTTGGTACCATAATGAATTAATTATAGCTTTCTACGTGGTGTATCTAAGTCTAACCGCTTAGCTTCATCGAACAGAGAAAGATGAAAAAGCGTATAAATTTATAGCAGATATTAGTGAAAAAATCAAGATATGGATGTAAGCATTTGGAATTTTTCAGAATCACGAATTAAGAAAGATCCTTTTGTGCATATGTTTGGAATGTTGTAAATGTATAGTTGCGAAAGTAGTTGTTTAGTGTTCTTAATCTTTTAAGGTGTGAAAGTCAATCAAGATGTAGATTTGATTATATTTGAAGGCATGTCGTACACGTTACGTATGAGGAAATTTATGCTATCTCCGCTTGAAGAATTTAACTTTGACAAATCATAAATTTTGAATTTGTAATACTGCATCTTACCACACACCACGTAAATATGCAGCCACTGAGATTTTTTTTAAAAAAAAAATATGTTGAGATGGTAGCCGAGTAAGAAGTGAGGAATCAAAAAAAGGGTAAATGTAAAACAAGTTTTACATTTATATTAAATATCGGTAGTTTTACAAATAAACTCGTCGTTTACATGTAAATTACACGAACCTTACATAAGATATGGTCTTTGTCTTCTTCTTCATATCTATTTTGATTATAATAAATTTCATGTGAATTATTACATTTCAATTTTTCTTGAAGTTTATAATTGTCACTTATATTATTCTAGGTAGAAAATGAGCTGCTGAGTATAATTAAAGTCAATTCAACTGCTAAGATAACTGCTTGACTAAGGATTTTGGGTTCAATTTTGGTTGACGATATCTTATATATTTATAGATCATTTGTAATTAAGTATTATCGTAATTACTTGTTTAGACTTAAGATATCCCTTGACGTTGGAATAGCTCTCTCACCTAAACTTTTATGTAACAAAAATGAAAAGAAAATAACTTGCTGATATCTTTAACCATTGATTATAAGACATTTCAACAACTTATTTTAAACGAACATACCCCACATGAACATGAATCGTTTTTAGTTCCTCGAACTATATACGCAGTTACGCATGAGTGTAAAATTTCTAGAAAAATGAAAATCAAATATGCAATTACATGATGGAATTTCGTAACATATTACACATCATGAAAGAATTACGCTTAAGGGCTATCAAAATTATGTAGATATATTTAAAATTTTCATTTGACAATGAAATTTCTTATTTTCATTCTTTCAAATACTGAAAAGTAATTAAGGCAATCATGTATAATTTGGCTCATGTTTAATTTCAAGTACAGTATGCATACCTTAATATATTAATATTTTATTTAATATACAGATATCATACCGATATTCTACTACATTTTTTGTAATTTTAAAATATTTTTTTATCAAGTCAGCACTTAAGGATTTTCAAAGTTATGTGGATATATTTGAAACTTTCATTTGACAGTGAAATTTTTTAATACCATTATTTTAAGTATTTTAAAGTAATTATGAACCATGTATCTTGGCTCATGCCTAACTCCATCTAAAGTACGTATGTAATGTACGGGTAGTATATCAATGTTATGCTATCTTTTTGCTTTAATTTGAATATATTTTTTGGCAAATCAATTTTACACTTGAAGGCTGTGAAAGTTATGTGGATATATTTAAATTTTTCATTTGACATTAAAATTTCTTATTTTCGTTATTTCAAGTATTTTAAAGTAATTATGACAATCATATATATTATTAGATCAAGCCTAATTCTAAGTAAAATATGCATATTTTACATAAGATATGAGTAATTTATGTAATGTATGGATATCATATCGAGATTTGACTATCTTTTAACTTCAATTTGAATATATTTTTAATCAAATCAATATTATACTTAAAGACTATCAAAGTAATAAGGATATATCTAAAATTTTCATAAGACAATGAAATTTCTTAATTTCATTATTTCAAGTATTTTAAAGTAATTATGACAATCATATGTATATTAACTCATGCCTAATTCCAAGTAAAGTATATGTACCTTATGTAAGATTGAGTACCATATAATGTACGTGTACCATGTAAATATTTTGCTACTTTTTGGCTTCAATTTGAAAATATTCTTAATAAAATCCACACTCCAGATAGGGACCTTCAAAGGTATGTGGATATATTTAGAATTTTCATTTGACAATGAAATTTCTCAATTTCATTTTTTCAAATATCTAAAAGTAATTATGTCAATCATGTATAAATTGGCTCATGCTTAATTCCACGTAAAATATGTGTATTTTACGTAAGATATGGATACTTTATATAATGTACATGTACCATATTGATATTTAATTACATTTTTGCTTCAATTTGAAAATATTCTTTATTAAGTCAATATTACACTTAAGGATTATCAAAGTTATGTGGATATATTTAAAATTTTCTTTTGACAATGAAATTCATTATTTCATTTATTTAAAAGTAATTATGATAATCATACATAAATTGGATCATGTCTAATTCCATGTAACGTATGTGTACGTTACGAATGACGTAATATATAAATTTCAATTTGAAGCCAAAAGGTAGCATAATATCGATATGATACCCATACATTACATGCACATTGGCTCTTGCTTAATTCCAAGTCAAATATGCACACCTCACATAAGATATGGGTACTTTATGTAATGTACGAGTACCATATCAATTTTCTACTACTTTTTTGCTTCAATTTGAAAACATTTTTTTTTCAAATTAATATTTCATTTAAGGACCATCAAAGTTACGTGGATGTATATAAATTTTCTATTTGATAATGAATTTATTAATTTCATTTTTTCAAGTATTTAATAGTGATTATGACAATCATGTATAATTTGACTCATGATTACAAGTAAAACGCGCGTACCTTATATAAGGTATGGATATTTTATGTAATGTACCAGTGCTATATTGATATTTTGTTACCTTTTTGCTTTAATTTGAAAATATATTTTTTATCAAATCAATATTACATTTAAGGATTGTCAAAGTCATGTGAATATATTTAAAATTTTCATTTGATAATGAAATTTCCTTATTTCTAGTATTTTAATGTAATTATGACAATCATGTCTGTTGACTTATACTTAATTCCACATAAAGTACGCGTACCTTATATAAGATATAAATACTTTTTGTAATGTATAGGTACCATATCGAAATTCTACTACTTTTTTGTTTCAATTTGAAAATATTCCTAATCAAGTCAATACTACACTTAAGGATTGTCAAAATTATGTGAATATATCTAAAATTTCCATTTGACAATGAAATCTTTTATTTTTATTTTTCAAGTATTTAAAAGTAATTATGACAAACATGTATAAATTCATGCCTAATTCCATGTAATGTACGGCTACCTTATATAAGATATGTGTATTTTATGTAATGTATGAATACCATATTAATATTCTTCTACCTTATTATTTTAATTTGAAAATATTTTTTATGGAGTTAATATTACACATAAAAGTCGTCAAAGTTATGTGAATATATCTAAAATTTTAATTTGACATTAAAGCTTCTTAATTTCATTTTTTGAAGTATTTACAAGTAATTATAATTATCAAGTATAATTTGGCTTATACTTAATTTCAAGTAAAGTACGCATACCTTTAGTAAGATATAGGTATTCTATTTAATGCACGAGTACCATATAGATGCTATGTTACTTTTTTGCTTCAATTTAAAAATATTTTTTATTAAATCAATATTACACTTAAACCGTCAATAATATGTGGATAGATATAAAATTTTCTTTTGATAATGAAATTTATTAATTTCATTATTTCAAGTATTTTAACGTAATTATGATAATCATGTATATTAGCTCATGCCTAACTCTAAGTAAAGTATGTGTATCTTACGTAAAGTATGGGTATTTTATGTAATGTACGGGTATCATATATTTTGTCACCTTTTTAATTCAATTTGAAAATATTTTTAATCAAATCAATACTAGACTTAAAGACGGTTAAAATTATATAGATATATCTAGAATTTTCATTCGACAATAAAATTTCTTAATTTCAATTTTCAAGTATAAAAAAGTAATTATAACAATCACATATAAATTGACTTTATGTGAGATATGAATACTTTATACAATGTACGGATACTATATTGATATTTTGATACCTTTTTATTTCAATTTGGTTTGATATTATTTTTATCAAGTCAATTCTACACTTTAGGATCGTTAAATTTATGTTGATATATTTAAAATTTTCATTTGATGATGAAATTTCTTAATTTCATTATTTCAAGTATCTAAAAGTAATTATGTCATATATAAATTGACTCATGTCTAATTTCACAAATAGTATATCCACTTTACATAAAATATGTATACTTTATGTAATAATGAAATATTATATGTATATTAGTTCATGCTTAATTTCACTTAAAGTATCCGTACCTTATATTAGATATGGATACTTTATATAATGTACAAGTAGTTTTCTCGTACTTATATCAAATGTCAATAGTTTTCTTTTTTTGTCAAGACCACAAGGTATCTTTTTAGAATTGATTCATTTAAATTGTTTGTGAAACTAATCTCTTTTAATTTGTAAAAGTATAAAAGTTATGCAATCTTTCCATTCGTAAATTTTTTTTTGTTGCACTTAAATGTTAACTTTTTCAATTAAATGAATACAGTATTCAATATTTCATCTCAAAAATTCAATAAATTTTATTTAATTTTATCAATATAAGACAACTTTTAAATCTTAGAGAATTAATGATGAATCAATGTTAAGCTCTAATTAAAATATTTAAATTTTTATTTATCTTACTCACAAATTTATTTTATAAAAGGGGGAAAATTAAATATAAATATAATATATATATATTTTAATTATACGAATAATATAATCCTAAGCTCCCTTTTAATAAAGAGGGAGAAAATGAAAGGGAAAAAAAATTACAATGGGATGAACCTTTGGTTTTTACTTTAACTTTTTAGCAGCATAAACGAGTTGAACACAACACAAACACAAAGGATGAAGAATGGGCGTTGGTGCGAATGGAGTGAGTGAGGAAAAGAGAATCAAGAATGAGTTGTGAAGGCGAAGCAGAGGCAGAATACTTCTGTAAGGACTTCGAGTGGGAAGAACTAAGAGCAGAGGTGGAAACAAACCCTTGTTTTGGGTATCACTTGCTTCCCTTTGAATCATCCGCACAATTACAATCACAATCAGAATCAGACGTGCAAGCTTGGAAGCAATTTCACATCCGTCATTCCTCCGGAAAATTCTTCAAGGTTCCTTCCTTCCTTCCTTCTTCCCTTTTCCTTTTCACTTTTCATTTTCACATTCACATTCACATACCCAAACTAACTAACTTACTAACTAACTAATTGATTTTGCATTCAGGAGAGACGCTATTTGTTAAAGGAGTTCCCTGAACTAATTTCCTGTCCCCCAAACTCTAAGCTTTTGGAAGTGGGCTGTGGCAATGGCAGTACTGCTCTTCCAATACTTAGGTTTATTTATCTATCCCTGCCCTTCACCTATGTCTACGTCTTGATTAAGAATTGCAAAATAGTGGTTCTGTCTGGTTCATTTACAATTTTTGAATTACCAGAGCAGATTAAAATTAATGGCTTCCTTTTAGTCATTTTGGTTATTTGCTATTGGTTTTTTATATCTTGCATCTTTTGTTCGTGTAGGGCCAACAAAGATGTGATTGTTTATGCTTGCGACTGTAGTGATGAAACTCTTGAGAGGGCTAAAGAGATTATAAGTACCACCACTGTTGTCTCTTTTAAGCATCGTTTCCATACATTCTGTTGTGATCTTTCCACTGATGGGTTCCCAAAATGGTTGGCATGTAACCCTTGCCAAGATAAATATTTACAAAACCAGTCCAACTGCTTGTCAGGTTTCTCACTCTACCTCTTTGCTGCTGATTTATGCTACTAGTTTATGTTATTGTCGGCTCCGTAAAAAGTTAGACTTAGTTCTTTCTGTTTTCCTCCAGATGTCAAAGAGGATAATGAACTGCATTTTACCAATTCATATTCATCAGAAGATTGTGACTCTTGTGTTGGCGGAGTAGACTTTGTAACATTGGTATGAGCTTTTCTCCTTTAAAATTATCATAAAGTTCAATGATATGGTGCTTCCAGATCTTGAGCTTACGTTAGAGCCAAAATCAGCATCTTGAGTTATTTTAATATTTATTATTTCATATCTTTCTCTTTACTAGCAATGTCTCTTGACTAAATATTCCTAATCCTAACAACATATGTTAACTACTCCTCATAGTTTCAATTCGGAAGATCCATGCATTCCGGGATAGATTCAGGAATCAACTAATGAGGGGGTTAAAATTATAAAAATTAGGAACTGAGATATTTAAAAGAAAATTTGTAAGTTTAAAAATTAAATACATCATACATTTATTGAAGTTGAACACGACGCTCCTTCGTATCATAAAATTCATCAATGATCAAACTTTTTAGCAAATTTTCTCTCAATATAAGTGACTAAACAATCAGCCAAAAAATCATCTTCCGTCTTGTTTCTAAGCCTGTTTTTGACAATTTTTATAACTGAAAATGATCTTTCACTAGTAATAGGGGCTATTTTTCTTGACATGTTAAAAACACGTGTTAAAAATTTATATAAAAGCTGGGGAGACTCCAGCTTGTCCCCCCCTAAATCCGTCCCTGCATGCATTCATGCTTTAATCTCAATGATTTTCACATTTAGTTTTCAATTTACTTGTGGCTCTTATTTAGTGTTGACTACAAATTTCTAAGTACTCATATGGTTTATGATTGTTTTGCCTTACTGATGCTTAATCTTTCTATGTCATCTCTCTGAATTCTTCCACACACACAACATTTTTATCTCTAAATTTATAAAATAAGTCTTAGACTCATAACTGAATGGTGTAAGTTAAAAATTAATGACCTCTCATTGTATAAGTTGTTTGTTTTGATGTGTAATGTCAGATTTTTACTCTATCAGCAGTACCGCTGGAAAGGATGCCAATGTCCATCAAGGAATGTTTTACTGTGTTAAAGCCAGGAGGCATGGTTTTATTAAGGGACTATGGTAATAAACAAACTGACCAACTTATTATGTCGAGAATTTTTGGGAAAATAAATCTATAGCTTTGTGGTATTTTAGTAATCCTTTATGTCATTATAGTTCTTTTGAACCTTAAACTGCTGACAATGACTGAACCCCATCAAATCAGGCCTCTATGATATGACCATGCTTCGATTTGAGCCAGACAAGAGAGTGGGATTCAGGGAATACATGCGGTCAGATGGAACACGATCATATTTCTTTTGTTTGGATACTGTTCGAAACTTATTTGTGGGTGCTGGCTTCATTGAGGTACTGTCTTTTTTAATTGGAAAACAATAACTTTTGGGGTTAAAATAACTGATGATCTTTTCTTATTTTCAAATAGAAACAGAAGTTGTGACTTGTGATCCTGCATGACGTTAAATACTTATTTGCGTTCTGATGATATTGAATATAAAAATTATATATGTGAATTGAGCTTAGTACCGGTTAATCAATATAGTGTTTGTTCAAAATACAGAACCTTCCATCTGTCAACCTTCCTATAATATTTTGGGTGTCTCAAATGTCTCTGAAGTGTTGCTGACATATTGTTTTCTGCTGACTACCACTAAATTTGATAGTCTATGAACTTTGCAGCTTGAGCTTGATTATTGTTGTGTTAAGTCTGTAAATCGCCGGAAAGGGAAGAGCATGCAAAGAGTGTGGGTTCACGGGAAGTTCCAGAAGCCTGCACTGAGTTAGTTGTCAATAGTCTCTCTTGGCGTGCTAAGTGAATTCGGAAGAAAATGTACACTTGTACGTCGAGTTTATCAATGATTGGTTTCAGCTATACTGAAGATAATAAAATAGAGACAGATGGAAAAGACAAGTGAAGAACCCTGTTGTTTCTGCATTCTTTTATTTTGTCTCCTAAATTTTGATGCTGGGAATCTTTTTTTTTTTTTTTTGGTCGAATGGTACCGGGAATCTGAAATGGTTATTATTGGAAAAGCAAATATAGAAGATCTCATGGGCTGCAGTCCTGATCATCAATTTGGTGAACCCGTTTACAATTGCTGAATTGAATGTGAATTCTGGAAGCTATAATCTTTCTTTCTTTTTTTTTTATTACAAAAAATATTTTTTTAATCTGGAGATTACAGTCAGATTCATGCAAACTGTCCTAGTAGATGGGCACTAAATTACAAATAAATAAACACTGGATTAAGCAATAGCTGTGTTGGTGTTAGCATGTTAGGTGGAGAATCAGGAGTGAGGTGCGAGACTAGGTGAGCAGTCAGGAACGCTTATTGAGAAGTTCCGTCCATGGAATGAGAGAGTATGGGCAATGCACAGCGCCGTGGGTCTTAACTCCTAAGGAACGAATGTGCTTGCATCATGCAACATATGCACAGCGCCGTGGGTCTTAAGGAACGAATGTGCTTGCATCATGCAACCGTCTTGACTCTTGACTCTTGAGAGCATAACCACTTAACCAATCAATATTGCCCCTTTTGTTGTGCAGACTGCAAAGTAAAGTGAGACCTGGGCCCTTCCCCAATGGTAGTTTGGTACTATCTTTAAATCCATTTTCTTAGTTGCGGAAGCTCTTGTCACATTTTCTAAAGTGAAAATATTTATAAAATGAGCAACTAAATCTATATTAATCATTGATGGTTGATGTGAGTTTATTTATCAATGCTTGATATGAGTTTACTTACTCACTTTATAAATATCCTCACTTTAAAAGATTCTTATTTCCCTTAGTTTTATTTGTGTTTTCTTGACATTCTTCATTTATTTTATTTTTTTTTCCACTGGATTCTTCTCCTAATTCAAACACCAGAAGCGGGGAAAGAGCTGTGAGTTTGAAGTGGGAAAACCTTGAACCTGGATGTGGTGGACGGTAGCACGTCGTATCGTACCATCTGATTAAAGAAATAGATATAGAACCTAGATGTTATGCTCATTAGTAATTCGTGCTTTTTGGTGTTGGTATAGAACTAGAAACGTAAACAAGATGTGGAAAAAATAGTGATATGCGTGTAGGTTTGTATACAAATTGAAGTTCAGTACTTGCGTTAAGCTTTTTTATTGACAGGTGACTAACATCTTTGAATTAGATTATTTTTTAGAAATAATCGTTTAGGGAGCTTTTGATTACTTTTGATTATAAATTATTTTGAATATAAAATAAGTTAAATCAAATATACAATATTTCTTAATTTTTCTGAGTAAGCTACTTATATTGAATCCAAATATAAACCTTTTTTTTTAGAGTATTTTTACTCGATAAGTAAGAGATTAATTTTTTAGAATACAATTAAATACTTAAGTAAAGACTCCTCCAAACAGTATTATTTTTATATACATGAATCTCAGAATTAAACTTAAAATTATATATTTAAGAGATCCGAACTCCTTTCAATTAGACTAACATACTTTGATTGAACCTAAATAAAAACTAATAACTAGGAAAGCATCGTACTTATGATTGCAAACCTTTCTACGACATTTATGATATATGCAACAATTTAGCACTCATTTCATTGTTCAATTAATATGAGCTGTATTTATAGAAATGTTATATATATATATATATATATATTAGGTGAGATTAATGTTTTATTGTGAAAAGTGAGAAGAGACAATAATAATCAAATCAAATCAAAATGAATAATTAAGATGAAATCTAATAATTATTATTAAGTCTTCTCATATTTTACAATAACAAAGTACTCTTACTTCAGATGTCATATATATTATGGCCTAGTGCAGATTGATGTTGGTAGGGGAAGACTAAATAACATTTAGAACATGTCAAAATGAGAGATCACATGCACATCAATCTTGAACAAGTGGTCATAAACTTCTTTTGCATTAAAATATTCAAAAAAGGTTGAGAGAAGGCCAAGAGTACTCAAACATGCTTGATGGTTTGAATAGCAATCAGATATCGCTTGGTTAAAGATCAACACCAAACTAGTCATTTAACTTCTCATATTAAAATAAGAGTGTTAATATTTGTACATTTTTTTACATTAAAATATTATACCTTCATCTTTTAAATAAATAAAGAGGAAAATATAATTTTGAATACTTGCTTTACCTTCTTTTCTTTTCCTAAAAATGAAGATGCAAAAGTGTGATGTAAAATAGAGATGTGCAAATATCATTTCTCTTAAAATAATGATATGCGACTTCATTAGTTCATTTGATGTGCAGGGAAGATTAAATGGTCTCCCCTTCCCCCCAACAAGGCAAAAAATTTAGTAGACATTTAAAAGTGTTTATGAGACAAGTTGAGATGAGTTTAACTTGACATAATATTTTGATCAAATTATTTTTTTGTACTTGAATCATATTTGATAGTGACCGGGACTAATCTAATATATAGATATAATATATAAATTTAAACATTATAAATAATTAAATTATAAAATTATAAAAATAAAATATTAAAGAAAGTATATTTTACAATATATATTTTAAATAAATAATATCAATATAAATATATTATTATGTCATGTAAAAGTTATTAATTTAAGTTAAGAATTTTTATTATTTATAATTAATTAAAAAAAGTATAAGTTCTAAAATAATGTATAATCGAGTTGGGTTAAGACAATTTAAAATATAACTTGAACTTAACTTAGAAACACATGAATCTAATTATTAGAATTTAAACTCGTTTTAATTAACTTCAAGTCGAGACGAGTTTGTAAGATGGATTGATCTTGAACACTCCTATTTCAAGATAATGAGAGGGGAAAAGTATTAAAAAAATGAAACATTTAAAAATAGATAATTGATGAATTATTAACTGGTCAGCTTTCAAACTAAGCCAGATTACACGGTGCATACAGAAATCCAAAGTTTGAAGCCGGTTGAAAAAAATGCAAATTAATACTCCATTCCTAAACGCTTTTTGTCGGGATTTCATAAGGTTTTATATTGTGTATACAACGTTTCAATGCTGGACATTTTCATGAGTGTCAAACTATAAACTTAAAAATAAAATAAAAAAAGTTTTGTTTATTTCGAAAGAAACAACTCATTTAACGACTATCACTTGAGCATTGAAATGCTCTGGACAGCGGCATAGCAAAACCCGTACACATTATAAGAGATTAGTCACACAATGACTCAATGAGAGAGTTGAGAGATCCAGATGAAAATGTTTTAAAACATGTTGAACGGTTGAACTAGTGAAGTGAGTAGTAATAATTTCATCGGTTCAATCAACAGTTAAATTAATAATATTATAATCTTGTAATTTTTTTATAAAAAAATCAGTTAATAAATTTAAACTAAAAATAGTAAATATTTTTAACTAATTTTCTTTATTTTTTACTGATTTTTGACTGTCTAAAGTCTCTCAGATAAAAAAAAAAATCTTAAAGCAAAGGTCCTTTTAATTCAAACAATAATTCATTGAGTTGTGTTACACAAGCAAGCATGAGCAGGAAAATATTCATTGTGCAGCACTAAGCATCAATCAACTAAGTATTCATTGTCTCCAGCATACAAAGCACTTTCTATATAGTTGAAAAATACTGTGCTCATTTTACCGTTTTGTTGGAGTAGTACTGATGCCACCATGAGCTTATGAGATAATATTTTGTTTCACTGCAATTTTAAGTAATTATCTCTCTTATGCTTATTTGAAGATTAATCGTAGTTAATAAAGTAAAGCTTCTTTTCCTAACTTCCTGTTTAAAAAGGAAAATAAAATTATATGAGCAAAACTTAATGTAAAATATAACACAGATAGATGAACACATAAGAGATTTCAACTTCAGCGTGATCCATTGTCCTTGAATATGACGTGAGTACAGGAATCTAGGTTTCCTATCACTTTAGTTTTCTATTATATACAGTAACGGATTGAACTGTTAATAATTACTAGGAATTTAAGTTATTCATCAATGAGATTATGCCCTTGCAAAATATTTATCAATTAATTGTGTTAACAATCTCCTGCAGGCATAACAGGGTAAGTCGTGAAGCATTCACTCAAAACAAATTTTGGCTTGTGTTAACCAAGTGGCCTAAACCTTGTGCAAGGAAAGAATTGGATGTTAAAGGCTTTTATAAAATAAATCATATATTGTTTAGTTAGAGTTGCTCTCTTGATCAGGACTTCCTTGCAATAATTATCTATGTTTTTTTAGCAAGAAAGTCTGGTTTAACCCAATCCTGTTTATTTATAAAGTTTGGTGTTGTTTTGCTCCACTTTTAATCCATTAACAGTTACTATACCATATTGTCAAACCATGATAGGATTCCTTGTCCACTAGGTTACGCAATCCCACCAACATGACCAAACAGTAGATGCACATTATTGGTTTAGCTGCTCAAATTATTGCCTCTAAAGTATAATACGCAGCTATTATGTGCAGGTTTTTGCAATACTTTTAATCAGAGTACTTTGTTTCTCTTTGTCTAATATATAGATATATAGATATATATGCCAAAAGTTTATAGATACAAAATACCTTGCTTTGATTACTAAATAACTTGGATGAGCCTTAATTGAATTGATTCACTCGGGCACTATCTTTGACATATAAATAAAACTCATCAGAATCTGCTAGAAGTTTCAACTGATCGGTAGTTACTCTAAACATAATGATCAAGATCAAACAAAACTTAAGATACTTAGGGCATGTTCTTCGTTACTTTTTGACAGTTCTTCTGATAATCTCATTCTGATTAATTAATATTAAGTTATGTTTGGTATGATGGAATGAAATATCATTCCAAATTTAATTATCTTGGAATCATAAGATTTTTATATTTGTTACGAAAAAAAATATAAAATAGTATTCTTATTTTAAATCACATTTTATAAATTTATGGAATCTTATTTCTTAAAAAAAGGTGAGATTGTGATTTTATATTTTTGTGAAATTAAATTCTATATATATTTTTAATATATGCTTAACTAATTTATAAAATGACATAAGTTAATATTTTTATAATTTATAAAATATTCTTTTTCCCTTTGACCAATTTTCTCAATTGACTCTATTTCTTGTTTCTCACGCAGTTTTAGGTCCACAAAGAGTTATCGCTTGAAGAAGAATTGCATGTAATTTCTCCACCAAAAACTTATAATTAGCATTTGCTGTGCCTCAAATCCATCATTTGAATTTAGATATTTGTTGTACAAAAACGTGAATACATATTTGGTTCAATTTTGATTGTAACATGTTTTGTAACAAGTTAATTTTTTTTTTCATTTGAAAGGTCCAATTTCAATTTTAAATTAAAGTTTAATTCTAAGCTTAATTTCATGCACTAAACAGCACTTTAGATTCGTCACAAATTTTAATAGTGAATCTGACTGTTGCAGCTAATTAGGATTTGATCATCATAATGTGGTTAATTTCAATATATGAATTAATTAAAGTCAAATATAATCCAATTGCTAGGGTTGATAATGAGTCGGGCCAACTTGTGAGCTGCTAATGACTTGAGTCATTCACAATTAAATAAGTTCAAAGTTTTAGCTAATTTATTAAATAAGTCAAATTTAAAATTTCACATGTTCAGCCTATGATTAGCTCATGTGTCAACTCAACAAATATGTAAGCCACTCTGGTCGATAGCCCTAATCCAGTTAAAGCCGTGTACTCCACGGCATCTTCACGTTGATAAAAAAAAGTTTTAGCATCAACTACTTGGACAATGAACTATGAACATGCACTCAATTTTCAATTGCTGACGATTGACTCCCATTATTGATGTTTATTAAGCACTATCAATTTTTATATTATATATAACTTGTCACTCTTGTGCTCTGTCAAGTGATTCATGTTTTCTTAGTGCTTGTTCTATGGATTCCTATTCAAAGTATTAGTAATTTATAGGGTTATTAGACTTTCAAATATCACTAGAACTTGAGAGTGTTGGCAAAATTCCAATTGGAAAGACCAACAGTTTGGAGGGGGGGGGAATGATGTAGGATTAATGGAGAAAAGGATCAAATAATTTTTGGGGTTTCAAAGGCATTTAATGTCAAGAAACTCGATCTTAAAGTAAGAATATAATACACTGAATTCAATAATCAATAATCAACAACTTCCAAAGTGCGTAAGAGGGGTATTTATAATCTTCAAACAAAACAAACTAAATCTTAATCAAATACAACTAATTAAAGATAAGATTTGAGATTTGATAAAATCCATCTAAAATCTTAACTATAAAATAAATAAGATCCTTAACTAACAAAATAAAGTCCCAAAATAAAATAACAGGAAATCTATGATAGATATTACATCATTCTCCCTCCCTCCCATTGAGAGGACTCTCATTTAGAGAGGTAAAAATCTGATACTCCTCTAAAAGAGTAGGATCAATGAAGAAAAGATCATCCACAAAAAGCCATGTAGCATCACTAATAGGTTGGTTCTTCTACTTCACAAGATAGAGGCGAAATGGAGCAGAACAAGAACCAACAAACTTATCATCTAAGATATGATCAATAACATCATCATCGAGTACAACATCAATCTCATCATACTGCAATGAAGCAAAAGAAATTAGAGGGACCCAAGAAATGTGACCTACAAAAATAATAGGAGACAACAAATGAGACTCAAAGGTGCCTCGGTAAAGTAACAAATCCTCCACATTGAAAACATGACTAATAGTCAAATCAGCAGGTAAATCAAGTAAATATGCATTAGGCAAAAACTTACGAAAATTTTGGTAAGGTCCTTTAGCTTTAGCATGGAGCTTTTTAAAGCAGCAGTTAGGATAACGCTCAGGGCAAATGCATGCCATAACATAGTCACCTACATTAAAATCTTGAAACTCGACGATGCACATTAGTAGCAAGCTTATAGTTAGTACTACTTAATGCAAGCTTACATCTAATGTCAGCATGTACATCACGAAAATGAGAAGCAAAAGTCTCAGTTGTATCAGAAGGTCTGACATTAAGAGGCAAATGTACAAGATCAATGGGTTGGCGATGGGACAAACCATAGATGATCTCAAATGGACTCCTACATGATAAACCTATTAACAAAACTATTATAGGAAAACTCAACAGTAGGCAACACTAAGTCCCAAGTACTAGGATTATCTCCTACAAGTCACCTAAGTAAATCACCCAGACTACGGTTAACTATCTCAGTTTGATCATTTTCCAGTGGGTAAAAAGCATAAATTTCATATTATGTCCAAAAAATTTCCACAAGGTTTTTCAAAAATAACTTGTAAACTTTACATCCTTGTCAGAAACAATAAAAGAAAGCAATCTATGCAAGCGCACGATCTCCCTAAAGAACAACTTAGCAACATGGGAAGCATTAGCAGTTTTATTGCAAGGAATAAAATGTGTCATTTTAGAAACCCTATCAACAACAACCATAACAGAATCATATGTGCCCCAATAGTACGGGGTAAGAAAATAACAAAGTCCATACTCAAATCTTTCCATGGCTCATGAATAGGCAACGGAGTACACAAACCAGTATTTTGTTTTCTAGCCTTAGCAGTTTGATAAGTACAACACTAGAAACTACTCGAGCAACATCGCACTCCAAAGAAGGCCAATAAAACATGTCGTCAACCAAAGCAATGGTTTTATCTTTGACAAAATGACTAGCTAACTCACCTGCATGCATCTCCTAAATTAAGAAATCACGAAAAGAAGAAGGGACACATAGTTTAGTGCTACGAAACAAGTAACCATCATAGATAAAAAAATCAACATAATATCGACGGTTACCTGCAAGCAAATCAAAATAGATAACAGTAAAATCAGGACAAGTGGGATAATTATCCTTCAATCAATCAAAACTAATAACATGAACATTCATGGTGTGTAACACTAAGCTCATGCGACCAAGAGCATCGGCAACCTTATTTTCAACTCTAGACTTATGCTTAGCAACGAAAGTAAACTATTGGAGAAACTCTACCCACTTGATATGCCGAGGATTCAATTTCTTTTGCGACTGAAGATATGTCAGAGTTTGATGGTCAGAATAAATAACGAACTCCTTGAGAAGTAGGTAATATTGCTAATGAGAAAGTGTCCTAACCAAGACATAAAATTCTTTATCATAAGTGGAATACTTTTTCTTGGTGCCATTGAGTTTTTCACTAAAGAAGACAATAAGATGATGTTCTTGACTTAAAAAACTTCTTATTCCAATCCCATATGCATCATAAGAGACTTCAAAAACTTTAGAAAAATCAGGAAGTCTCAAAATAGACGCTTCAATCATTCTTTTCTTTATTGTCTCGAAAGTTTTGGAAGCAACAGGAGCTCACGAAAATTTATCCTATTTGAGACACTTAATAATAGGAGACATAATAGTATTAAAACTAAAAATGAATCACCTATAGAAAGAAGTTAGGCACTGCAAATCACAGAAAGAGAAGTATTCGTTGATAAGTATTTATTCAAGTGTTATTTAATTAAAGCAATTTGAATATTGAATCCTAAGACATAAGTGGGCTCCAACAGCATAACTACTTTAAAGTAATTGGAATGTTGTATGGGAGCTAGTAAGCAGCTGACTAAAAAATTAGGGTTTCATGAACATCGACATCGCCATAGAAGTTTTGCGTTTAGCATTTTCTCCCCAGACAAATAAAAACAAAAATTAAATAAAGTAATTAAGCATGTTCAATGGATTCTATACATGTTTCGGGGAAAGGTTACCGAGCTCAAGTTTGTTTTGATTTTTTATGAGTTCGCTATCACGCTAATAATCCTATCAACCCCGGTAGACACATCAGAAAAATAAGCAATCAACTGTAGTGTCCCGTGCATGAAGGGAAAGTAAGTACCACATTAATATTAGTGAGATTGCTCTTGAATTATGACTTTGCATATAATACCTACTATCATTAGTATAGATTGAGGAAGTTTGCCGGTGTAACTTTTTTCTAAAGTAATTTGTTACGCAACAGTATTTTGAGTGCAATAGTTCCAAAAACAAAACAAAAAATCTATTTTTTTGAAGATCATGAGATATTTATACAAATTTGATTAATTTGAACTATTCATATTCGATTGTGAGAGTAGAGTTATGTGTTTTTTTTACAAGTATCCGTTTGGCTCTTAAAATTAAGCATGAAATTAAAATTTTAAATTAGAATTGGACTCTTAATTCTAATTTTTATGTTTGGAATATCATTTAGAATTAGAATTGTAATTTTATAAATTAATTTCATGGAATTAAAAAATAATTAAGTTAAATTTTTTCAATTATTAGCCTATACTTTAAGAATTATCAATTCCATAACTTAAATATTGTTATTATATTTAATTATTATAATCAAATTTGATTAATTTAAACTATTCATATTCGATTGTGAGAGTAGAGTTATGTGTTTTTTTTACAAGTGTTTGTTTGACTCTTAAAATTGAGTATAAAATTAGAATTTTGAATTAGAATTGAACTCTTAATTCTAATTTTTATATTTGGAATGTCATTTAGAATTAAAATTGTAATTTTATAAACTAATTTCATGAAATTAAAAAATAATTAAGTTAAGTTTTTCTCAATTATTAGCTATACCTTAAGAATTATCAATTCCATAACTTAAAAATTAAACTCTCTCTCCACATTTATTTATGAACAATTATATTTATTGAGATTCTATATTTATATAAAAAATATTGTTATATTTATATAAAAATTATTATAATAGTTATTTATTTTTTTCTAAATATTATTATAAAAAATAATATTTATAAAAATATTATTATATGAATATTTTTGTTAATTTTAATTTTTGTAAATAATTTTGTAATATTTTAGATCATACTTTTAAACAATAAAATTATAATTGAATTTAGAATTACAATTTTTTATCTTAATTCTTTCACAATCCCAAACATAAAATTTAAGATTCTTGACCAATTCTAATTTTGAAAGAATTGAAATTGAAAATAAAATTCTATATTTCAATTCAAATTCCGTTATTCAAATGGACCCCAAAAGTTGTTTCTTTTAGATTTGAACTCGCATTTTCGTTCTAAAAAATTGAAATTGCTTACCATCCCATATTCCACTTTGTACAACCTCTAATTTTAACTTTGAGATATTCTATAGTTTCTGTTAGATTCTAACTTAAAATCAATTGACATTAAGAGGAGTGGTCCAACAGATATATAAACAGTACCCAGAAGATTAAGGCAGACGATGTGGGACTCTTAACACCCCGGCCCCCTCCACAAATGTCTGCGGAACAGATGAGCCTAACAGAATAGGCGACACAGGAAGATGAGATCTTGACTCTGATACCATGTTAGATTCTAACCTAAAACTAATTGACATTAAGAAAAGTGGCCTAACAGATATATAAATCGTATCCGAAAAATTAAGACAGACAATGTGAGACTCTTAACAATTTTTTTTATGTGTTATTGGTTTTGAATGACCTGTATGTATGAACAATAATAACAAGGAGCTAGATGCACCAAAACCCCGCATGTTTTTAATTCTGCCTTAAATTCATGCCTGGCTTAGCTAACCCAGCCTTTATCTACAGGTAGTGAATATATTTACCCAAAACCAAAGGAGAAAGTAGCATCTTCGAGGCCCTGAAATTGTTTACATAAAAAGATATATATAAACATATGTGATATCCCGTGAAGATTGCACTAGAACTTTCCTTCCATGACCCAGCGTCCATCTTTGTCGGTCCCTGACTACTTTGCTGTGATGGATTTAGATATATTAGTATTAAAATCTATTTCCTTCTTTTCTTGTTTTATTTTGTCCCATTTGATTTTCTTTTCAGCAACATATATAGTGGGTTTTCTGGAGAGTCTGTGCTGCCACATGCATAATGACACGATGCATTGCAAATATATGCATATGGAAGAAGTGTAAGATTTCTAACTACTAGAAAAATCACATTAATATATTTCAATCAC
This sequence comes from Ormosia semicastrata, assembly GCA_029884595.1. Taxonomy (NCBI): domain Eukaryota; kingdom Viridiplantae; phylum Streptophyta; class Magnoliopsida; order Fabales; family Fabaceae; genus Ormosia; species Ormosia semicastrata. Next base: position 44,496,511 of record JAQQTO010000059.1, read on the forward strand.
ATACTTGCTTAATCCAATGGATTAGTTTAGTGCTAGTATGCGATATGTGAATAAGTGCATAGTTAAAAATTTGAATTCTATCTATGCTAATTTTTGGGATCAGACCTGACCATAATAAAAAATTAAAAATAAAACCATATACTTACTTTTGTAATAGATACCAATGAGAGCGATTATCCTCACTTACAGTTGTTTGTGTGTATAATTTAATTAATAGTGATTTAATAGACAATACCATATTAATTATTGAGATGACATCTGAAGTTCACTCAAAATCGCTATCACCGAAATAAAAAATTGGACTTTTGGGACTCAGACAAAGCAGGATTTAGATTACACATAATTTTGCATAAAGTAATGTTAATATAAATTTGAGTTCATACAATTATATTTATATAATTTATAATTATATAAATATAGTAGATTACATACTGTATTTATGCCAGTTATACATATGAGTTTAAAATATATAGAATGAAAATAATGTTTTTTTTCTTTTACAACTTTATATACCAAGCATTGTTTTTCTAAATAAAAATAATTAACAAACAGGTCAAAAAAATTAATTAACAAATAATAGTAACGAATCTGTTCCAAAAAAAAATATTAACTCAGCTTCGATATATTCTAATAATCGAACAACATGAGAACAAATTCGTTTAGCAAAAAACTTCGGACTCAAATGGTTATGAAAATAATATATGTACATGAGATGTCACAAGAGTTAATTTGTATAGGGGCTTGAGTAATTTATATGAATTCATAGGTTTAAACCTCTTTGTCATTACTGTATCAGCAGTCATAGAGCCACATGTACGTGAGGGGAAGCACAAGCTCTCCCTGAAATTTTTTTTTTTTAAAGTGCAGTTAGAGAGAAAATATTACCCCAATGCACATTTTCCAATTGATCAAAGTTCTTACTTCATGGTTAAGGTTTATTGACATTTTAAATTTAAGTTTTTGTAATGTAGTTTTAATTTATTAAAAATTTCAAGTGCTATAGTTATTATTTAGATAAATTGATATAAAACAATATGATGTAAATTGTAATTTTTTAACAGGATATGTTAATATGGATAAATTCCTTAAAAGAAAAATAATTTATCAAAATGAGCACTAAAATTATTTTCAATTAAAATAATTAAGAATTAAGACAAACTTAGAAGATCTTTTGAAAAACCTTAGTTTAGGCCCTAAAATTTCACCTTACTATCCAAATGATAGACATAATATCTAGAAAAAAAAATTTATTAGTACTCTCCCTAATCTGTAGGACCCGACTCTATTATAATACACGAAAATGTTATTTACACCATTTGATATACACCATTTTCACACCGATTAATAATAACTCAATTATTGGTCAACATATAATAACAGGTTAATATAAGCTAAAAACATGTTAATAGTTTGTTAACCAATCTATACACTTGTTGATCAAAATTGAGTGACACCTTTTAATGTACAAATAACATACTAGCTAGGTCAAAATTCTGAAAAAGAAAGAAAGAAGGAAACCCAACTTCTTATGTTATAATATACATCTTGTGATATATTTTTAAAATTAATATATTAAGTGAAGTAACGTAACAAATATATAAATTATACTTAAAAGATTGAGGTAGATGATATGAAACTCTAACACCCTTTTACATATGTCTGACCAGAATAAGCGAGTCTAATAGGTGATAGAGATGGATATCTTAACTCTAATATCATGTGAAATTCTAATTTCAAATCAATTGATAATAAGTAAAGTGACTTAACAGATATATTAAAAATACCCAAAAATTTGAAGAAAGTGATGAGACTAACACATCTTTTTAAAAGAACAAAGAGATATTCAAATAGAATTATGAATTCTACCAAAAAAATGGAATTATGAATTAATTAATGTTATATTGTTTTAGTACATAGAAACTCTGAAATACATGCCTGAATTATTTTCCTTTTTCTGTTTGACTATTTTATTTTTCCTTCAATGTGATCAGTTACTATTACATGATCCAGAACAAATTAATGTATGCATAATATTTTTAATATTACTTTTCAGCGTTCGATTCTAGCAGTTTTATTATTTTATTAATTCTGATTTTCTTATATTATTTTTCTCACATTGTTTTTTATATTTGTTCTTATACTATTAATTATATTATATTTTTTATTATTTTCTTTCACTTATATTATATTTAGATGATAGGTAATAAGATGAATAGAAAATGAAACGAAAGGAATATAAATAACTTTTCTTTATTTAGAATTTTAAAATATATGAGAATAAGCTAAACATATGAGAAATTATTTTTTTCTCTTTCCTTCAAATATCTAACTTTTATTCTTTTAAAATTAAGGTGAAATGAAAAAAATACATAAATAATAAAATTTCATTAATAAAACTTTTAAATAAAAGAATAAAAATTATGTTTTATTTTTTTTCTTTCTTTTTGTTCTATTCTATCTATTCGGTTTCGATCCAAAAAAATATCTTAATTATAACTATTAAAAAATAATGTGAATAATAGTACATGACTTTTATTTAGAGTAGTATTAGGAGACCGAAAGGAAATAGAAGCATAGAGTGAAAACTAAAAAGTCGTTCAGGTAAAATTGAAGAAATAAGAGAAAGAAGGCAACACCATGGTCACTGTCCCAGGTTGCTTAATTATAGAAGTGAGATAATTAATATCAGAAGTGGCTGCAGTAAAATATACATACGGATGCAATTAAATTTAGTCTCTAATTAACTTACTGAATCCTCTGGAAAAAACAACATTAAAGAAGAGAAGCGAAATTAAGGCTCATCCTTCTATAACATATGTTTGCGTTGTTCCTCTCTCACGTTTTGTTATAATGAGTCAGTAGGGTGGCCTGCCACAATGACCATGAGCCCAAGGAGAAGAATAAGCTTCATGGTTCAGCTGTAGTTGTTGCCCATTTGGAAGACCCAAATTCGGTGGAACATTATTATTATACACCGGAATCGACGACGATGTCTCTCCGATGGACCCTCCCGCCGGCTGCTGCCCCCCACCGCCACCCCTTCCAGGCGGAGACCCACCACCCTGTCCCTGCCCTTCTTGATCATCATCCTCCACGGGCAACCTCTCGTAGGATGCATTTGAAAACGTAGCTGCCATTATCATAACCGGTCCTGCCGCCACCAGCGGCCCCACCACCCCGCCGCCGATCACTTGTCCCTGGCCTCCGGCAAGGTAAATGGTTAGACCGATGGCACCCGGAGGGGCCGGTCCTGGCAAGAACGAACCGGTCAGGGACAGTATCTCAAACCGGCCGTGAAGTGCCACGACAGCTCCCGGCGCCGTCGGCTGCCGCAGGGTGACGTTGATGACGGTGCCGCTGCCGCTCAGAATGCAGACACCTCTCTGGCTCCTTCTGGCGAACTGAACCACGCTATCGGCGATGTCAGCGCCGTTTGCTATCTCCATGACGTGGCTTCGAAGTGCGTTAGGGCTGTCCGTTGTCACAAATATCGGTGGTTTTGGCTTGTTCTTCGAACCCTGTGGACGACCCCTGCGGCGGCGCGTGGTGGCTACTTCGATAGCTCCCTCTTTGGGTTCTTCACTGTTTTCTTTCTCCTCTTCTTCTTCCCCTACTCCGCCGCCGTGGCTCCCGGTGTCATTCATGGAGAATCCCAGATCCGGTTTTTTCATGGGGGAAGTGTTGCCGGAGTTGTCGAGCCCGCCTAGACCCATCGAGGCGGTCCACCACCGGTTCGCCATAACTGTTGAAGTTGAAGAAAAGTGAACGGACCCAAAATCTCAAAACCTAATCCTTAGTGAACAGCTGGTTTTTGAAACACGGCAAATTGAAGTATGTGTATATAGAATTTAGATCTAGGTCGCTAGAAGATCTCTTGATTTAGAAGGGAGATCATAGAGACACTTGATTAGCAAGACTGATATTGGTATTGTTTATGTGGGTAGGTACTGCTGCGAAGAGCTAAAGATTCTTGTAAGCTGTGAGTCAACAAAGAGAAAAAATTAAAAACAAGGTAAAAGAAGAAGATCGATGATGATGTTTGTTGGAAATTAGCTAATTAGGGTTTCGTTTATATACATATTATATTATGGGGTGGGATTGTGTGGGGGTGAGAAGGTGGGGTGCAAGTCCTTGCTCGCGTCCCGACAATAATGACATACGAGAGAGACAGAAAGAAAAGAAAACTGCTCATTAGTTACTAATTACCAATACATTGAATGCAACACAACTTTGAGTTTGATGTTTGACCATTTTTGCATTGTGATTTGTGATTTAGATATAGACTAATTTAAATTCGAGTCAAATTAAATTACAAAAATATAAAACTTTTTTAGCATTAATGTTTTACATTTATAAAATTTATTTAAAAGAAATAAGTGATAAATTACTTGAATTACTTAAATATTATTTGCATTGTAATACATCTATCTCATACATATATAAATTAACCTATAATTAATATATGATTTTTGCTAAGTGTATTTAAAATATTTATTAAAAAAGTCTAAATAATAAATTTTAAATGATAAAAAAATATTATAAATTGAAAAAACTTACTTTCTAAATTATCACTTACTACTTTGATTTCTTTAATAAATGCCATGACAAAACCCTTAATATGTAGGCAAGACTTTCGGTCCATGTATGTTTCAATAATTCAATGGCCCAATATTCTATCTGGGTCTATTTACTTCTTTGTTTACGCAACAAGACACACTTGATCAACTCACGGGTAGGAGTAGGAGTAATTATGGATGTTGAATTCTAATTTACCAGGGAACCTTGATTTGATGTTTTAATTTCAACACAATTGCAATCGATTGGCGCAGTTCAGAAACCACTGTGATCTAGAATTGGAGTGTTAGACATTATCTATCATAAATATTTCATTCAATATAAAATATGTATAAAATTGTGAAGCTTATGTTAATAATGCATTAATTTTTAAAAAATACTTTCATACTCGTCAACACAACTTTGAGTTTGATACATCATGCCTTTACCAGAATTTCTCCTAAAACTGAGCGGCAATTTCGCATCATCTTTTAATATACTCAGATTTTAATGGAGAAAATAATGGCGCTGGGGCAAACCTGTATTATTGGCTGAGGTAATTAGCTCAAGAGAGACGAAAAATTTAAAAAATATACATATAAATCGTAGCGAAGAGTTATAGAGGTCACCCACCATCTTTTGATTGTTGTCTAGCTATTTAGGTGCGAGTGAGAATTCCTTGCTTTGCGGCTCGCTGTGTCATGTCGTATGTGGACGATTATTAATTAATTAGTGAACTCCACCATCTTTTTATTTTCCGTGGATTCTATTCTCTGTGCTTTCAGTCTTCACTCTTAATTTTCCAACCACTTCTGACGTCAACAGATAAATCTGAAAGAATATGAATTAATTAATATTAGTTCAATATGTTGCTCAAATGTAAAAGTCTCCGGGACTTAGGTTACCCCAAATGCAGGAGACAATACCAATTGTTATGGTTACTCTGTTAGTAAAACATTTTCCATGTACTTTTAAAGGTTTGATGGTTATATTCTGTAAGTAAAATATTCCATGCCACGCGATCAGTGTATGACGACTTTGATATTAAAATTAAAAATCTGATTTCATTCACAATGACCACCCCACCACAGATCACATCAATATAGACAAAATAGCAAGATCAATTGATAAGGGCTAAGGGGTGGTTGAACCTCTAGCTTTGTTTGTCTTGCTTCTTTCATTTTCTTTCAATTTAAAACCGCCTGAAACTTTGAAGTCTTCTGTCTTCTAAATATGAACCAAATAGAAGAATGACTGTACATTTCGATTATCTGTTAATTTCTTCTTTCTAAAGAGAGAGAGAGAGAGAGAGAGCTAAAGGTTGTGAAGTCTTTGCTGACGAGGGCTCTGCGAGTTTTTATTTTTTCCCTACTTGAATAAACATTCAAATTTTAGCATTTCTGCTTGCTTGAAGGAAATTAACTTGAAGATTAAAACCTATTCTAGTCTATGAGATTTGCTTTCATTTTCACTTTAGTCTTTTACATTTTATTTTTTTTATTTTAATTCTTGACATTTATAAACTACTCACTTTAATATAGTCCATCTATTTATATATCTATTATCTAATAAATAGATATGTTGATATGTTATTGTAAGAAATGTTGTGACATTGCTATTTGCTAACATGGTAATTTCATAGAAGATAAATACATTTAAAATTATATCATTTTATTCTTCATTTGCCATTTGAAAAAAAAAAAACTCATCTCACATTTCAAATGACCAATAAAAAATAAAACAACATCGTTATATATATATATATATATATATATATATTCATCTAATCATCTTTTGTTAAATTATCATGCTGATAGATAACTTTGCACATCATATTTAATAGTAACACAAACAATTTCGTTTATTAGATAACTGATATATATAAAGAGACAGACTAAATTAAAGTAAATTTATAATACAACAGCACAGAAACGCGTATTTCAATTTCAAAGAAAACTAAGCAAGTAACATCGATCCTTGTGCTCACATGTGGCTTCCACTTAATAATTTAGGAATTTATTTAACAAGTGTCTTGAAAGTATTTGTTAATGAATAAATAATAATAAATATTAAATAAAAAAAGTATTTAATGCAAATTTTTGTTTTTAATAAATTTTTTGGTGTCAACCTTTTCTTTTATTCGAAATTTTGGTCCAATTTTTATTCAAAATTCCGAACAATTCATAGATTGTGTAGTGATGTTATTTGTATACTAAAAATTGCATATGATTATTACACTGATTGATGGTGTGTTAAAAATTGATTAATAACGTATAATAATTGATTAATAGGTTTCTAACATGTTATTAATTTTTTTAAAACATGTTATTAATTCATTAATAAATCAATACACATTATTAATTAATTTTTAACACATTATTAACTGGTATAAATGGTATAAAGTTTTTGGTGTGTAAGAATCGTTTACCATTGATGTATATATAGTTTATTTTTTTAATTACATTGGGTTGTTTCAATTAGAAATTTTTTAAGATGTTTATTTGGAATAGGGTTCAAATTAATCAAATAATATAACTCAATACAAATAATATCATCTACTATAAAATTAATTATATAATTATTTATATTAACCTTACTCCGTAGATCACTACAAAAAAAATAGTGTTTAGTCACGGTTGTTGACACCGTAGCAAGATAACCGTGGCTAAATACCATTTTTTTTAGTGTATATATATTCCTATATGAAGGCACAAGCAATACCTTTTCTGTTAATAATAATATATTGTCTTAGTTTTATTTTTCTTGGTCCTAGCTCCTAGCGATTTATTGTTAAAACTGTATTCATAATTTTTGTCCTGTTTTCCATAGATGTATCTGCTAGCTTTTATAAACCTTTACTAGTGTAATATTTATTTAATATAGTTATAAATATTTAGTTATCAACTTAATAATACATTTTGATAAGAAGTAAATTTACCACAGCCTAAAGTAAACATAAACTATATATAACATGAATAATCTATAAAGTTTAATACTTTTTTTTATATAAATAAGTCTTGTCGATGGGTGTTCCAATGGTGTCTGAATTGAAATTTTGGAAGATCCATGCCTTCCATCTCCACCAAGCTTCGAAGTATAAAATTCCATTATTCATAATATCACGTTGGATCAGGTTTTGCAGTTAATCAATCATATATATACATCAAAAACCTAGATTGTTGAGATTATTTTATTGGGCTTTTAATTTAGCTAATGCGAAATACTCAACCTCTCCCTCAGACAAGGGATATATGAAGATTATTGTTGACAATTTTTTTTTTTGAAGGAATTGTGGAAACTTCAAGTTCCTCCTAAAGTCCAGATTTTCTTGTGGAGGTTGTATCGTAATATTCTCTAATTCTAATATTTTTATCACAAATAATATAAATACTATTTTTTATATTTTATCTTATACCATTTATTATATTTATTTTTATTATTTTTATTTTTATTTTAATCACACACCTTTAAAAAAAATATATACAATTCTTACACCTCTAAAAAATATGTATGGTCATCTTTTTTCAATATTCTTCCCACATGTGTGCTCGCCAAATTTGAAGGGCCGGGTTGACGTAGGGAAAGTTGCTACTTACTACTTTTGGCATGGCGTGAAAGTGTCTCTTGTTCATTTATTATATGAATGTGACAGAATGTCCTTACCGATGCTTAAACATAGAAACGAAGAGTTGATTAAACCGGTCACATCATAAATCGATCATACCTTTAGTTTAAATATTTTTTAGTTTAATTATAATTTAACTATAAATTTAGTTGATTAAATTAATCAACGTATGATTTAGAGCAGAGGTGCTCATGGCCTATTTACTACTTTTGTCATGGCATGGAAGTGTCTCTTGTTCAATTATAATTTAATCATACCTTTAGTTTAAATATTTTTTAGTTTAATTACAATTTCATTATAATTTAAATATAAGTTTAGTTGATTAAATTAATCGACCTGTGATTTAGAGCAGAGGTGCTCCTGGCCTAGTTACTACTTTTGTCATGGCATGGAAGTGTCTCTCTTTCATTTATTATATGAATGTGATAGAAATGTCCTTACCGATGCTTAAGATAGAGCCGAATCAGTTTGTTAAATTGGTCAGATTACAAATCCATCATATCTCTAATTCAAATATTTTTTTAATTCAATTATAGTTTAATCATAATTCAATTACAAATTTAATAACTAATCAAATTATGATTTAGAATAATAATACTCATGATTTAACACAGTCTGATGACTCAGTCAAAAGTTAATTTGACCAAGTTTAATTTTTAAAATTAGGTCTGATGTAACTTACAAGTTGAGTTTGACCTTATCCGGTCGATGTTACTTATCATATTAAAACTTATAATTTTATAAAAATTATTAATAAAATATAAAACTTCTTTATTTAAATTAATATATTTTGTATTAATATAATTTGTTTTAAAATATATATTATACTTATAATTTTTATTTTATATTTTTAAAATTTTATAACTTAATTATATATAAAATTTAAATTTATAAATTTTATTTAAATATTAAATTAGCCCTATTTTAACTCGATCACTGATTAAACTATGATCGAGTTAAATATGAGTCTTACAAATTTAGTCCGGTGAAAATATTAAATCAAATTTAGTTCAGATTTGATTAATAAGCACTCCTAATTTAGAACCTTGCCGATTCAATCTTGAGTTTGATTTTTAAACCATTTATCCTTACTAGTCAAATGCTTTCGCAACCATGACATTTGACCTGGGCAAAGGATAATGGTCTTTATAATAAGAGGAATTCAGTTTAACAAAGGAAGCTGGTGCGGTGTCTCGTTAGTCGTTAAGGCTATGGGAGGCTAAGTCCATAACAAAGGATATCTATTGTTTTTTTTTTTTTTTAATATTTTCACTTTTATTAAGACTCAAAAGTCCATAATATAAAATTTTGAGTCCTAAAATTTTTAGAAAGAGAAAGAAATAAATATTTTAAAGAGAAATAAAACCTTTTAGAGAGAAAGAAAATTTTTACAAAGAGAAATATTTTTTAGAGAGAAAATGAAAGTTTTTAGAGAGAGAAACTTTTTAGAAAGAATAAAAAATTTTAAAGAGAAATATTTTTAAAGAGAAAAATATTTTTTAAAAAGAAAATAACAATTTTTAGAAAGAGAAATATTTTTTAAAAAAGATAAAAATTTTGAAGAGCGAATGAAAACTTTTAGAGAGAAAAAAATATTTTTAGAGAAAAAAAAAATTTTAAAGAGAGAATAAAAAATTTTAGAAATATTTTTTTAAATAAATGAATTAGATATCTATTCATCTAATTTATTAAAATAAATTAATAGATAAATTTAATATTCATCTATTAAATTAAGTCATACATAAATTAAATAATATTAAATATTTTATAATATATCTTAAATAAATTAATAATTTATTTTAAATACATACATTATAATTGAATCCAAAATCAAAATAATCTATTCATTTGTCACCCTTGCTAGTCACTAGCTCAATTTTTTCAAAGATTTTTATTTTTATTTATTTTTTTTAGGATGGGCCCCCTTACCTAATATTTTTTACTACCTTAGCGGCGCCACTAAAAGGAAGCAGCCAAGTCCAACTCAACAAGCGGCTTCAAATGCTGTCCTGAATCAACATGTGTTCAAGATGGCAAGGGTAGTTCATGCAAACGACTATTATATGCCTTCTAAATTGATGCAAGGGTGGAAAAATCCAGCCATGGACTATATTAAAATCAATCTGGACGTATTGACTGTCTTAGCTGAGGATATTGCTTTTGAAATTGGATTGGTCATCCGAGATCGGACTAGCAAGTTTGTGGCAGGAAAAACACTAGAGCTTAGAAGTAATGGAGAAGCACATAGAGTTGAATTATAAACTGCCAAAGAAGGACTTATTTTTGCTTGGTATGTGATTAATTTTAGTTTATATAGTAGTATCAATATATTATAAATATAATCCACTAATAAGTTTCATTCCAATACTGTATGTATACTTTCATTGTAACCAATAGAGTTGGTAAAATGGGCCAACCCGTCCTGATCCGCTTCAACCCACTAAAATGCGGGGCGGGGTGGGTTGACTCGTTTTAAAAAATGAGTTGGAAAATTAATCCACCCCGCATTTTAAAGCAGGTTAGCAGTTGGTCAACCGTATAAAAGATAAAATGAAAAAAAAAAATAGATTAATTAGCGGGTCAATAAAGCTTAATCCGCCTAAAAAAAAAAAAAAATTATATAAAAAATTAATAAATACTATAAAAATATAATAAATAATAATGATAAAAATTATAAACCACATATCTAAAATATAATTTTTAAAATAATCTAATTAGATATTCAAACATAAATTATATAACATCAAAGAATTTTTATTTATAATATTACTTATCATTTTTAAAAAAAAAAAAAAAGTCCATGCAGGCTAACCCGCTACGCGCCGCTTAACCCATGAGTTATGCAGGTTGAAAAAAAAAATATGGGTTCGATCCTTGAACCCAACCCGCAAAAAAATGACGGGTTAACCCGACGGGTTGAATCCGTTTTACAATTTCTACTAACCAATGTAAATAAAAAATAATTAATAAAACGAATAACTACAAAAATATATATACACACATATCTTGAGAAGCAATTAAATATTATTTACCATCAAATGTAATATTATATTGAGAAATAATTAAGTACATATTAAACAATATTTTTTGTGAATAAATAACATTTTTTAACAATAATCCAAATTTATCATTAATAAAAGTATACAAAAATGAGTATATAAGTTTTTTATGTCATTAAAAAGTCACTTAACATTTTAATATAAATTAAAAGTATTATTTTATTTATTTTTATCTCAATAACTCATTTTATAAATCAGAAACATCAAAGTTTAGGATTGGGCCCAGAAAATCTAGAAAATCCTCAATCCAAATACAATCATCATTATGAATAGCAAAAGAAGCTAAAGCATCTGCAACTCTATTACAAGATCTAGGAACATAAGCACTTTCAAAACAATAAAACTAGGATGCATATGCAAATATATCGAGAATAGCTCCATCATATGATATATCCTCAAACTCTCCATTGATACTCTTTTTAAATTAAAAACTCACCTAAACTCACAATTATGTATATAAATTTAAATTAAAAACTCACCTAAACTCACAAGTAAAAAAATTATGAAATAAATTTTTTAAAATGTTTAATTCATATAAAAATAAAGAAGGCGGGTTTGAATTAATTTATTTTACAATAAAAAGTCTTTACTCAAAAGCTTTCTTTAAAACTATTTTAATTATAAATTAATATAAAAGTAAAACAATAAAATTCATAATTTATGTATGAAATTTAAGCACTAACTAATTGTAATTATAGATGTCAAAACAGGTTGAATTAGTTCAGATTGAATTATTTTTAGATCGGATCAAATTAAATTATGTGAATTTTAAATTAATATTTTATTAATTTAATTTATCTCTATGTAATGTAAATAGGTCAATCCATTTCGGTTATTTTTTATTTCAATCTATTTATTTTGTCAAGTTATTAAAGCTCATTGGATTTGATCCATTTTAACGATTATGGGCATATATCGATGCTCCATTACTGTGTCGTTTAAGAAAAACGACAGAAGTGCTGCGACTCATTATTGTTTGGACTTGGAGGTGGTGTTGTGTGCCCCCAATTGGCGTTGTGATGGCGGACAATCTGTTCGATGGATTACCCCCTCCTTCTGCAAACACTGTTTCTCCTCAACATGAACGAGAACCAATTGTTGCTACCCACAATAACGCGGAATCATCTGCAGTTGCAGCCCCAAAGCCATTCCTCAAAAGTGCCCTCAAGCGCCCCAACCCTACTCAATCCGACACCCAAGGTCACTTTCTACTTTTACCTTTTTTAAATCAATAGCTTATTTCGAGCTCTGTTTTTAAGCAATCACTGCATTTTCGAAATGCATAGCACCTATCCTAGGGTTACTCATTCGAACAATTAATTCTGTTGAAGGCACGGATTGTTTCTTGTTTCTTTTGTTCAGCTCTCTTGCTGAGAACCCTAAGGTAGACAGAAAGGTTTTCATTCCTTTTTTCAACTCTGAAACGAATTGAGGGGAACGAGTTTTCGTTCAATACTAATTTAGTAATTTAGTTCCATGCTTCCCACGTGGGATTGAGGAAACAAAAGGCATGGAAAGAAATCAAGAATAGCGTGGAGGGGATGTGCACATGCCACATGGTGAGAAGAATGGACAAGATACTCAATTACCATTCAATTGGGCTGCAAACAAAACCCAAAAAAAAATTGTGTTATAAAATCAGCTACAAGACACACCTTTTAGTATATTTATGTATGATTTTCTCTCACCTTTGGCATGAATTTTTGCAGTCACAGCATATGGCTTATTGGCCTTAGAGTAGACATATATGAGCTGATTTTTTTTTCTTGAGTTTACTGAAATTTATTTTAACAATGAGGACTTAGTAATTCCAGTCTTTAATAATTAGTGGGATAAGGTTTTGTTGTTGTTGTTGTTAATGAGGACTTTTAAGTTGATTATGAAAGGTATCTTAACTTAAGAATTCGTTACATTGTTTTTATCAAGCAACAGAATATAGTGTGTGTTCCAATAAATAGAAAGAGGATCGCAAAAATTTGGTTTACTTTTCTCCTGGTTTTAAGGAATGATGGTTTATTTTGCATTTATTGCTTTTATATTTACTTCGATACTTGTTTTAATTGATGGAGTTTATATTCTTCTGAAGTATGAACCTACATTATCCATTGTAATTTCAGCTACAGCACCTAAAAAAAGCTTGAAGTTTAAAACCACGACGGATGCTTCTGAAGCACAAATTATTGAGGCCATGCAGAAGATATCTTCACACATCAAGAACCCTGCAAAAATCAGCAAGGCTGCGAAGCTAGCTATAAAGCTGATTCAAGCAGGAAGTGTAAAGTCTGGAACTAGTGATTATTTTTTTGACATATTAGAAGCTGCAATGTCATCATCCATGCCTTGTACAGATCCTTTAGTGCGGGTAGATTATCATTCTATGTTCTCAGCAGCACAAGACACCAAAGAAGTAAGATTAACATTTTGTTCAAGATATTCATCATTTGCAATTGCTTTTTCACATTAGAGAGAGTACATTAAGGATTTCTTGACCCCCTCCCTGTCCTTTAATTGTAGCACCTCAATAAGAAGCAAAAGAATCAACTGGCAACATGGACAATTAGTGCTGTGGTGGCAAACGATTTGTATACAGATGACAGCTTTGTGGTATGATTCTCACTAAACTTTTATGTTAAACTTGCTGATGACAACTACTGTAATTTTCTTCCTATTTGAGGCAATGAGAAGCGTATTGGAATGATGATATGTAATAGGTTTTGACTCGTAATGCTGTTCCTATCATCACAAAATGAAAGAATGCTGTCATAAGTGTGCTGTCTTTTCTTTGTTTGTAATTCATAATAGTCATACACAGTTGTTATTGCTTTCGTCTAACTATCTTTGAAGTTTCCATTTCACTTATCACTTCATTAGTTTTCACTGCACATGAATTGTGACCAAACTTGGATCTAAATGTGTCATCAATGCAGTCTTTTAAAGATTTGATTTTACAGGCAGAAGTCAAGATACATTAGAAAGGAAAAATATTCTGCAGGGATACTAAGATTAGTTGTCAAGTGGATGACTGATTGATAAGCATCATTATCTACAATACAGCCATCCACTGTGTTCACACGTGCCATGCTTTTTTGTGACAGATGCATAGTGGGGCATGGGAGTGCATCAGTGCATGACATGTGTTAACTCTTGAGTCTTGAGTTCCGCTAGGCTCATTCCAATGGCAAAGCATTTTTGTTTCGGTGGGGTGGAGGAGGTTTGACTTAGTTGCAAGTTGCAACATTCTTGTTTTAAGTGGTGATAATTTTTTATAATTTGACCTTTGAATACCTGGATTGGCCCTCAGCCACCCAGCACGCCCCGAGTGGGGAGCGGACCCAGCACGCCCCGAGTGGTGAACAGAGCACCACCACCACCACGTCCACGGCAGCCTATCCAAAACCGGAGCAGAAGACGATGTTCGGAGACTCCCACTTGTTCAAATCACCACCATTCGTTTCAATGGGGCGAACTACCTCTGGTGGTCACAGTCAGTCTAGATGTACATCCGTGGCAGAGGTAAGCTTGGATATCTGATCGGTGAGCGACTCCAGCCCGAAGTCACCGACCCGTAGTACATGGTGTGGGATGCTGAAAATTCCAAGGTGATGACGTGGCTAGTGAACTCAATGGAAGAAGATATCAGCTGCAATTACATGTGCTATCCCACAACCAAGGAATTATGGGATAGTGTCACCGAGATGTACTCTAACCTAGTAAGTCCCAAATCTATGAACTCACCCTACAAGCTTGAGAGATTCGGCAAGGAGGAGATAGTGTGACGAAATACTTCCATTCTCTAAAGCGGCTATGGCAGGACCTCGGTCTCTTCAACACATACATATGGAAGTTGATCGAGGATGCCAAACACCACCAGTAGATAGTGGAAGAAGGCAGAATATTCCAGTTTCTTGCCGGTCTCAATGAAGAACTTGATGACGTCCGTGGCGGAATTATTGGAAGGTCAAGTCTACCTTCACTTGGTGAGGTCTTTGCAGAGGTTTGCAGAGAAGAAATCCGAAGGAGTGTAATGATGGGAAAAAACAAGATAGTTTCAGCCTCTACTGAGACCAGCGCTTTTGTTCTAGAAGTCGCTGCCCATAAAAACTGCACAAACCAAAGGAGTCCTTCAAATGTGTGGTGTGATTACTACAGTAAAGCTTGTCATACCCGAGTAACCTACTGGAGAATCCATGGGAAACCAACACACTTGAAGGGTAGCAAGCCTAGTCCTAAGCCTCATCGAGCACCTTCCACATCCCACGAAGCCAAGAAGACCTCTCTGAGCAAGGATCAATTTGAACAACTCCTAAGGTTGCTAAAAATCAGTTCCTTGTCTAGTACTCCTAGTAGTTCTCTAGCACAAACAGGTAATTTTAGTATTCCTAGTTCTCTTACCTGCACCTCAGAGTCGTATGCACCATGGATCATTGATTTAGGTACATCCGATCATATGACCAGCCTTTCGTCTCTGTTTAAGACCTATTTTCCTTGTTCTGGAAGTGAAAAAATTAAAATTGCAGATGATAGTTTTTCACGAATTGCAGGTAAAGGCAGTATCACCCTATCCAAACTTATTAACTGAAAAAATGTTTTACATGTTCCCAAACTATACTGCAACCTACTATCTGTTAGTAAAATCTGCAAAGATTCTAATTGCCATGTAAAATTCTTAGACTCATTGTGTGTTTCAGGACCGGACTGATAGGACACCTGGGCCTGATCCCAATACAGATTCGGTGCTGACTTCACCAAGGCCCATTATATGGTGGAGGGTTTATTCTAGAAGGAAGAAAGTGGGGCCAGGGAGAGAAAAAGAGAGTTAGTTAGTGAGGTGGCATGGGATCCATGTGATACGGGATTTTCTAATTAGGAGAATCATTCTCTGGTAGGAGCCATTGGCTCTAGAATATTTTTCTTTGCTTCTCTATTTCTGCTGTAAGAGCCTTGGTGCTCTCTTTCTCAATTAATAATACACTATTCCATTACTACTTGTTCTGTGAGTTCCATCATTGGTCTGGCCTGCCGGATTCTTCGAGAGGGAGCTAGTGTGTCACCGATTGTCCATGCCACCAAAGATGGGGGAGAGACTAGATGCCGTGGAAGCGAGAATGTCGATGTTGGAGGAGACCCTGCGTCAATCATTGGGGGATTTCCGTCAACTCATGATGGCAGAGTTCGCCAAACTGCAAAACCGTCGCAGTCCCGATGAGAACAACTCATCCACTTTCACGGAAGATTCTGCCTCAGAGTATAGGATGGCGGTGAAGAAGGTGGAGTTGCCACCCTTCGACGAAGAAGACCCAGTTGGGTGGATCACGCGACCAGAGACATATTTCGAAGTACAGGGGACGTCGGAGGAAGTGAAGGTGCGGCTAGCCAAATTGAGCATGGAGGGTGCAACCATCCATTAGTTTAACCTTCTATATGACACTGAAGATGAGCTGACATGGGAAAAGTTGAAGCGATCCTTGATTGAAAGGTATGGAGGGAGGAAGAGTGATAATCCCTTTGAAGAATTGAAGGATCTGGTACAGACAGGGAGTGTGGATGAATACATTACTGACTTCGAGTTTATTTCGTCGCAAGTAGGGAGGTTGCCAGAGGATCAATATCTCGACTATTTCATGGGCGAGCTCAAGCCAGAGCTCCGATTGAGGGTGAGAACGTTCAATCCCACCAGCCGCGTGAAAGCCATGAAACTTGCGAGAGATGTTGAGACGGAACTGCGTGCCTCGTTGCATCCTCGCATCGACAGGGATGGAAACGCGAGATAGTGGAGAGGTGGACGAGACACAGGTTATGTGCCAAATAACAGGGTAGGATTGGGGTCGAGTTACGGGTTAAGTCATAACCCGGGCCCAAACCAAAGGAGTTTAGGGTTTAGCCCAACGGGAAGCAGTCAGACCAAAGGGGGTCAATCGAGCACGGCGAGAATGAACCGAGAAGAAGGACGGCGGCCGAACGGTGATCGGAATAGAGGTATCAAACACTTACCTTATTCTGAATTGATGGATCGAAAGGCTACGGGATTGTGCTTTCGGTGTGGGGAACGCTATCATCTTCTTCATCAATGTGCAGAGAAGCAACTGCGCATGGTTATTTTGGGCGACGATGAGGCGATTAATGAAGAGGGCGAGGTGATTGCGGTTGAGTTGAAGGAGGATGATGAAGAGGAACCCTTAGAATGTAATTTTATGGGGCTGTTTGGGCTGTCTGAGGCGTGTAGCAGCAAGAATGTACGCCCGACGATCTTGAGATTAGAAGGAAAGGTGAAGGGGGTGTTGATACTGAGACTAATTGACAGTGGTGCTAGCCACAATTTTGTTTCCCCCCAAGTAGCAGTCGCATTGGAGTTATCGGTGAAACAAGATCGAGCGTTGGGGGTGACGCTGGGCGATGGGCACCGGGTGACGACGATGGGGAAGTGTAAGGATGTGGAGGTGCAGTTTGGGCAGTTTACAACTCAAGTAGATGCTTATGTGTTGGAGTTGGGGGATCTGGACTTGATCTTGGGGGTATCTTGGCTACAGCGAATTGGGAAGGTGACGTTTGACTGGTAGTTTTCAATGGAAGGGCGAATTGGTGGAGTTGCATGGCCATGGCTCCTCGGGGATGAGCTAGAAAAAGGAGAAAATGAATCTCTCACAAGCAATTTAATTACACAGCTTGCTGAAAGGAGAAACAGGGGAGGTCAAAACTGAAAAAGACCTGGAAAAAATCCGAAGTATTATGGAGTGGTCAATTCCTCACAATGTTAAGGGAGTGAGGGGTTTTTTGGGTTTGACTAGGTACTACAGGAAGTTCATAGCAGGATATGGGAAAATAGCCAAGCCGTTGACTAAATTGACCAAAAAGGAAGGGTTTAATTGGGGGCCAAAAGCTTTCCAGGCATTTGAGGAGCTGAAACAAGTAATGGTACGGTCTCCAGTATTGGTACTACCGGATTTCTCTCAACCTTTTGAGATAGAGTGTGATGCTTCGGGGAGAGGAGTAGGGGCGGTCTTGATGCAAAAGAGGAGGCTGATAGCTTATTTCAGCAAGGCTTTGTCGCAAAACAACTTGAGCAAGTCAGCTTATGAGAAGGAATTAATGGCCCTTGTCTTGGCTGTTCAGCATTGGAGACCCTACCTATTGGGGAGAAATTTTGTGGTGTATTCCGATCAAAAGAGTCTCTGACACCTCTTCCAATAAAGAATTACCACGGCTGACCAGCAAAACTGGATAGCTAAGCTCTTAGGCTACCATTTTGAGGTGATTTACAAACCTGGACCGGAAAACAAAGCTGCAGATTCATTATCCAGGAGGTTTGATGAAGGGAGTTGAAAGCAATTACTTCGTTTCCGATCTGGTTACAGAAATAGCAAGTGCAAAGAAGAGGTGCGAGAGGATCCACACTTGCAACAAGTAGTCACGGATCTCGCAACAGGATGCGGCCTCAAGACCCAGGGGTTCACTGCAACAGGGGCTGTTGTATTACCAGGACAGGTTGGTTTTGGCTGCCAAATCGGCTTGTATACCGGTGTTGTTGGAGGAATTTCATTCCTCTCCCATGGGTGGTCATTCTGGGTTCTTGAGGACTTGTAGAAGGATAGCAGGAAATTTGTATTGGGTTGGGATGAAGAAAGCAGTACAAGATTTTGTAAAAGGTTGTGATGTGTGTCAGAGGCAAAAATACTTAGCTGCTTCTCCAGCCGGTTTGTTGCAGCCCCTGCCAATTCCGGAGCAAATTTGGGAAGATATTTCCTTAGATTTTATTACAAGCCTTCCTAAGTCAAAAGACTTTGAAGCAATATTTGTGGTAGTAGATAGACTCTCAAAGTATGGCCATTTCATTCCTTTGAAGCACCCTTACATGGCTAAAAAGATAGCTGAAGTGTTCACCAAAGAGATAGTGCATTTACATGGGGTGCCTCACTCTATTGTAAGTGATCGTGATCCCTTGTTTATTAGCTTGTTTTGGAAGAAATTGTTTCGTTTGCAAGGGACAGTGCTGAAGATGAGTTCTTCATATCATCCGGAGACCGATGGACAAACGGAGGTGGTTAACCGGTGCTTAGAATCATATCTGCATTGTTTTGCTTCCGAGCAGCCGAAAAATTGGTCATATTGGGTATCTTAGGCGGAATTGTGGTACAATACCCCTTTTCATGTATCCATGGGCACTACTCCTTTTGAAGTGGTATATGGAAGAAAACCGCCCCAAGTGGTTAAATTTTCTCAAGGAGAGACAAGAGTAGAAGCGGTTGCAGCAGAATTGGGGGATAGGGATGAAGCCCTTAGGCAACTAAAGCACCATTTGACTCGGGCACAATAGCAAATGAAGAAATACGCAGACAAGAGGCGAAGGGAAGTGTCTTTTGAACTAGGAGAATGGGTATTCTTAAAATTAAGACCCCATAGGCAGCATACAGTGGCTCGAAGAATTAACCAAAAGCTGGCCCCAAGGTATTTTGGGCCATTTCCAATAGTTGAGAAGATTAGGGCTGTTTCCTATAAGTTGAAGTTGCCTGATACAGCAAGAGTTCACCCTGTTTTTCATATCTCATAGTTGAAGAAGGCTATAGGAGACTATTCAGCTGAAGTTTCTTTACCAGAAGGGTTGGAAGTGGAGGCAGAGGAAGTTGAAGAACCTGAAGCAGTTTTGGCCTCTAGAGAAACGCGAGAAGGAGGGCAGCGTATCAAGCAGTGGTTGGTCAAGTGGAAAGGACGGGCTCCAGAGGATACAACTTGGGAAGATGAAGAGTTACTAAAAAGTCAATTTCCTCATTTCAGTCTTGAGGACAAGGTTGTTGTTTCAGGAGGGAGCAGTGATAGAACACCTGGGCCTGATCCTAATACAGATTCGGTGCTGACTTTACCAAGGCCCATTATATGGAGGGTTTATTCTATAAGGAAGAAAGTGGGGTCAGGGAGAGAAAAAGAGAGTTAGTTAGTGAGGTGGCATGGGATCCATGTTATACGGTTAGAGGAGGGTATTAGGAAGGGGTGAAGGATAGTGTGTGAGGTCAGGGATGTATTTGCTGATTTTCTAGTTAGGAGAATCATTCTCTGGTAGGAGCCATTGGCTTTGGAATATTTTTCTTTGCTTCTCTGTTTCTGCTGTAAGAGCCTTGGTGCTCTCTTTCTCAATTAATAATACACTATTCCATTGCTACTTGTTCTGTGAGTTCCATCACGGACTTTGGGGTGGACGATTGGCAGTGCTAAGATGATAGATGGGCTCTGCTACTTTGAGGATGACTTTGAGAATAAAATAAGCTCAAGGCCTTAGTTGTATAAGTTCTCAACCTGTACAGGCCCAAATAATGCTCTGGCATAGTAGACTAGGGCACCTTAGTTTCCAGTACCTTAAACATTTGTTTCCAAGTTTATTTAAAAATGTTGATTGTTCCTTTTTTGAATGTGAAAGTTGTGTTCTTTCAAAAAGTCATCGTATCTCTTATCCCTCACAACCTTATTATGCATCCAAACCCTTTCATCTAATTCACAGTGATGTATGGGGTCTTTCGAAAATCACAAAGTTTGAAAAACGGTGGTTTGTAAGTTTTATTGATGATCACACACGGTTGTGTTGGATTTATCTAATGCATGAAAAATTTGAGATTCCCAATATGTTTAAAATTTTTTCAAACATGGTTGAAACCCAATTTGACACAGATCAATATTTTAAGAACTGATAATAACACTGAATATTTTAATAAAACCCTAAAGGATTTTCTTCTAACCAAAGGCATTTAGCATCAATTTATATGTCCAAACACCCCTCAACAAAATGGCATTACTCAAAGGAAAAATAAACATCTACTTGAAGTAGCCCGAACCATTATGTTTGAAGGAAATGTTCCCAAATACTTGTGGGGGGACGCTGTCCTAACATCGGCATACCTCATAAATAGGATGCCCACGCTTGTTAAATTATCACACTCTTTTGGACAACTTAAAGATGTTTTTTCCAACATGTAGATTGCATGCTAACCTGCCTTTAAAAGTTTTTGGTTGTACTGCTTTTGCGCATATACCCTCTATATCTCGATTTAAACTTGACCCAAGGGTTGAAAAATGCATTTTCATTGGATATGCCCCAAACCAAAGAGGGTACAAATGTTTTAATCCTAGCCCAAAAAAACTTCATGTTAGCATGGATGTTACCTTCTTGGAACATCAACCTTTTTTTCAAAAAAATTCTCTTCAAGGGGAGAGCAACAATGAAGGTATTTTTTTGCATAACAATGTCTTTTTGCATGAACCTCTACCCAAACCCATTTTACACACTGAAGAAGGTGAACCAGAAAATGAGACTGGTAAGGAAGAACAAGTGTCAAATTTAGGTGGTGCCCGAACAGGAAAAGAAATACCACAGTCAAATAAGGAACTTCGTGTTTATACTCGGAAAAATCTGAACGGAGTAGAGACCAACCTATCATTCTTGCATAGGACCAACCGAATCCCCCAGAAGGCGGCCCAACAGATGAATCACTTGATCCTCTAGGTAACTCTGAACTTACTGTTTTAAATTCTGACTTGCCTATAGCCCTTAGGAAAGGTACAAGAACCTGCACTAAAAAAAAACCTAAAACTAGTACAAGTCATCCCATTTCCAAATATGTCTCTTATAAAAACCTTTCCCAAAACCATCAAGCTTTCACCTCTAAAATTACAAATCTGTTTGTGCCTAGAAACATTGAGGAAACATTAGATGATCCAAACTGGAAATTAGCAATCTTAGAGGAGATGAATGCTTTAAGAAAAATGGGACTTGGGAAATTGTTGACTTACCATATGATAAAAGAAGAGTAAAATGTAAGTAGGTCTTCATCATTTAAATGCAAGGCAGATGTGAGTGTAGAAAGGTATAAAGTTAGGTTGGTAGCAAAGGGATTCACTCAAACCTATGGGTTAGATTATCAAGAGACTTTTGCTCCAGTAGCTAAACTTAACTCCATCCGGATCTTGCTATCATGTGCTGTCAATTCCAATTGGCCCTTACGCCATTTGGATGTAAAAAATGCCTTTCTAAATGGAGATTTAGAGGAAGAAGTGTTTATGAGTCTTCCTCTAAGATTTGAAGGAGATCTTGGAAAAAATAAGGTGTACAGACTAAAGAAATCCCTGTATGGTCTGAAACAATCTCAAAGAGCATGATTTGAGCGTTTTGAAACAGTTGTGAAGCACCTTGGTTATACTCAAAGCCAAGCTAATCACACACTATTCTATAAACACTCAGTAGATGGCAAATTTGCAATTCTAATTGTGTGTGTAGATATTATTTTGACAAGTGATGATAGTGTTGAGCTCAAAAACTTAAAGGAGAGACTTGCTAAAGTGTTTGAAATCAATGAACTTGGTCCATTGAAATACTTTCTTGGAATTGAGTTCACTAGTTCCATAGAAGGTATATTTGTTAATTAGTCGAAGTATACTATGGATCTTTTAAAAGAAACAAGATTGTTGGGATGTAAAGCTGTTGAGACACTCATTAAGCCTAACATCAAACTGCAACCAGCCAAACTCGAAGATGTGGTAGACAAGGGAAAGTATCAGCGTCTGGTTAGGAGATTAATCTATTTATCCTATACTCGTCCGGACATAGCATTTGCTATGAGCATGGTAAGTCAATTTATGTATTCACTAGGACCTGAATACTTTAAGGCAATAAATAGGATCCTAAAGTATTTGAAGGGATCACCTGGAAGAGGATTTCTCTATAAATAACGTGGACACCTACAAGTGGAAGCCTACACTGATGCAGATTGGGCTGGGAGTGTAATGGACCAAAGATCAACATCAGGCTATTGCACCTTTGTTGGAGGAAATCTAGTTAATTGGAGAAGTAAGAAGCAAAATGTTATAGCAAGAAGTAGTGCAGAAACTGAATTTAGAGCAATGACTCATGGAATATGTGAAGTATTGTGTGTTGAAAAAATTCTACAAGAATTAAAAACCCATAATTCTCTACCAATAAACCTGTATTGTGATAACAAGTTAGCAATTTCCATCGCTCACAATCCAGTCTTACATGATAGAACAAAACATGTGGAAGTTAATAAACACTTCATCAGGGAGAAGATAGAAAGTGGACAGATTTGCGTCTCATATGTTCCCATAGCAAAACAGTCTGCAGACATTCTAACTAAGGGACTACCTAAAAGTTGTTTGATAGTATAACAAGCAAGCTGTCTGTGATGGACATTTTCAAGTTAGCTTGAAGGGGAGTGTCGGGAGTATTAAGAGCATTAAACTTGGGTTAATGCTCTTTTAATACTGTAAATAGAATTTAATTATGTAAATATTTAGTTTCTTTTTTAGTTTAGCCTATTTTGGTAGTTTTTTATTCTTTCTCTTCCTCCTTAATTGTAGGTTATCTGTCTCCTGTACTCTTTCTATAAAAGGAGAATCTTGTACCTTTGATAATATATCAATAAAAACACAGTTTTCAAGTCTTTTTATATGTATTTGTGGAGACTGTTAATGCATCAAACTAGTTGCTGTAAAAAAATTGTCTGGAGTTTTTAATGT
Organism: Ormosia semicastrata; assembly: GCA_029884595.1. Lineage (NCBI taxonomy): Eukaryota > Viridiplantae > Streptophyta > Magnoliopsida > Fabales > Fabaceae > Ormosia > Ormosia semicastrata. The sequence continues at coordinate 44,520,262 of JAQQTO010000059.1, forward strand.
GTAATGTGTTTATCTTTTGCTTAGTCACCAGATTAAGATTTGGGATATTGTCACCTATTTTGGTCTTATTCGATTACCTTGAATATTTGGATCCATAAAGATTATCTATTTGTTGCTCATGCATTATTTTCCAAAATTTTATACAGTTTTCTAAAGCAGCTGGACAAATCAAGGAAGCTATATCTAACCTTCCTGTTGCAACAGAGGATGATGACACAGAGGAAGCAATGTCTCTGAAAGATAGCACAGTTATGGTAGATGAAGGTGGTCAAGCGCTTGTTACAGATAAGGATAATAATGAGTCGGAAGCTGACCCATTTGGACTTGATGCTCTAATTCCTGGATCCAAAAAGAAAAGTGAAAAATTAAAGGCAAAGAATGAGGCAGCTGTGAAGGTAAGGAAGGAGGATGAGGAAGAAACTAAGAGATTCCTCAAGTCGCAAAGAGAAGCCCTGATAACTTGTTTAGAGATTGCTGCTCGGCGTTATAAAACACCATGGTAAATGCTGGTACTGTTTTCTGTTGTATTTGTATTTTTACATATGTTTTGTCATTGACATTTTTTGTCCCTGTTTGAATTTTCTCTAACCAGGTGCCAAACCGTAATTGATATTTTAGTAAAGCATGCCTCTGATAATGTAGCAAGATTTACAGCTCGTCAGAGGGATGCCATTGGGAAATTGTGGGCTTCTATACGAGAGCAACAGACTCGTCGGAAGCAAGGGAAGTCAGTTAATGGGAAAGTTGATGTAAATGCGTTTGAATGGCTTCAACAAAAATATGCTAGTGAGAAGATTAGCATTCGACATTCTGTTGGAGCTAGCGGAGAGCGTCGTGCCCAACAATGGCTTGGTTAAATTTTCTTGTGACCTTTCTGTGAGAGAGTAATATAATGGAGAGGATGATGGCAACTTCAAAATGGTCAAAAGATGGGGAGAGGATGCTTCCTCATCACTTCATTGAGAATGTTGTAACTAAATAGGTGCTCAGTCATCTCAGACTGAAATAATTTCATAAAACATGTTAATAACTTTATAAAATGTGTGTGTTTTGCAAATGCAAGTTTTTCTTTTTATTTTTTTATTTATCTGTGCAAATATAAGTTATTAATAAGTATTTCAAAACATAAAATCATGTTTTGCATAATGTGCTAAGACATCACTCTATGAAGTACAGACATGTTATTTTTTATGTGTTTATGTGTTGGATATATGTTCGTGTTGGACACTTGTCTGTGTCAGATATATGAGGATGCGCGTATGATACATGTATTTTGCATATTTAAATGTGTTTTATTAAAAAAATTATTATTTTTTAGTTTGGACATGTTTAAAATAAGGTTTAAATCTGGTTTATTAATATTTTTTAAAAAAAATTTATGTCTATGACTAATGGCTAATTAGTAAGTTCGTAACTCACTTAAGTCCAATCATATGATTGACATTTCAAATTATTATTTTCACATATCAGTATTTTAAATTTCATTTTTTCACACATCACTATTTTTATCTGTTCATTTTACCTCTCATCATACAAAGTCGTCAACTTCGTCGTCATCGAAACTTGTCTCACACCATTATTCTCTTTAGTTAATTTATTTTGATGTACATGTACTTTTACATGGTTAATTCTATTAAAAGAAATTAGTTTAAGATATTTTTAGAAAATATTAATAAAAATTATGTTCTATATTTTTTGAGAGAGACTTACTAGTTAATAAATATTGGCAGATATACGACATATATTAAGATATAGTAAATCTTCGACATATATTAATATATTATAAATCTTTAAGTTTATAAAAATAATATTAATAAATTATAAAATTTTTTCTTAAATTTTACAATTATATATATACATAAACTAAGTTATTTAATTTATTTTGATATATATATATATATCTTAATTTTTTTAAATTTAGTGTGTTTTTATATTTTGTATTTGTGCCCAATCTATTTCACAGGCATCACTTAACTGAAGTGCAAGTAAAATGGTCTAATTGGGATTGGATTCTGAAATTAAATACTTCTGAAAATTAAGTACTTTCGAAGAAGACTTGATGCCAATCGAACCACACCTCTTGGGTGGAATTACTAGATTTAAAATGATATTTATACAAAAAAAAATGATATAAAAATAATGTACTCCAATTGAAGTGTACACCGCATGCCCTTGGAATTAATTAGACAATAAAAAAAAACAATGTCAAGAGGCTAAACACACGCTTGTTTTCATTAATTTTTATATACAAAAATAATTATGATATTCTTATATTAAATAATACATATATTTATTTTTATACATTATTTAATATTATTTATTATACTTATTTTTTTATCACTTTCTCTTTCTTAATCACACATTCTTAAAAAAATATGTATAATATTTACATCTTTTTTAGAGGTGTAGGATATTTTTTTTCATCCAAAAATAACTATAAAATTCTAAATATATTTTGATGGTAAATTTTTCTAGACAAAATAGAATACGCTAATTTAACACTAAGATGGCCCTAGAGTTGGAAGCCCAACCAACAACAAACTCGAAAACCCTGGCTGTCTATGGTGAGTCAGGGAGACTGAGTATATAAAGTGATTTGAGCAAAACCCTCATCGCTCGTAAAAGCGCCTCTTTCATTCAACAATCGGGCAAAGGTACTCTATTTTTAACTCCTCCGTCTTTGCCTTTCCCATCCCCATCCCCATCCCCCAATTGATTCGTTGCACATATCGAAGGCTTGCAGGCGCTCTTTGGAAGCCTGTGAGCTCAAAGCTTGTGCCAAATCGTTTGTCATCCACTTCTATCTGATCCTCTTGCCCTGGTTATGCTTGAGGATTTTTTGAAGCTTGATGAACATTTTCTCTCTACCTAACCCCCGTGCTTTTTTTTTTACTGTTTAGTTTTCCCTCGATGATTTATTTAACACACACTCCCACTGTGCTTATGGACGGTCTTGTGCTGATTAGTTCTTCTTACGTCAGGACATAACATAAACATAAGCTACATCTACTGTTGCCACCGTGTTTTTTTTTTGGGTTGTTTTCAGCAGAAGCTCAAAGCTTTTCTGAGAAAAAAAAACCTTACTACATTGTGGCAAACATTGTATTTCCTACCTATATCTTAAGTACAGAAATTTTGTAAAAGAAAATAATTGACTCTATTAAGATTATGCATATATTGTTTAACGAAAGTATGCTAATGTCACCAGTTTTTCTGGAAATAACCAATAATATAATAATATTTTACAACATTATCTGTGCAGGAAATTTCGTTGCGTTCAGATGTCAAATCCAAAAGTTTTCTTTGATATTCTAATTGGAAAGATGAAAGCTGGGCGAGTAGTAATGGAACTGTTTGCAGATGTCACTCCGAAAACAGCAGAAAACTTCCGAGCCCTCTGCACTGGGGAAAAGGGGATTGGAATATCTGGTAAGCCTTTACATTACAAAGGTTCCAAATTCCATCGCATTATTCCAGATTTCATGTGTCAGGGAGGAGATTTTACCAGAGGGAATGGGACAGGGGGAGAGTCAATTTACGGCACTAAATTTTCAGATGAGAATTTCAAGCTCAAGCATACAGGGCCTGGTATTCTTTCCATGGCGAATGCTGGACCCAATACAAATGGTTCTCAGTTCTTTATATGCACTTCTAGGACACCATGGCTAGATGGAAAACATGTTATATTTGGAAAAGTTGTTGATGGCTACAGTGTTGTGAAGGAGATGGAGAAGGTCGGTTCAGCGAGTGGGACGACGTCAGAAACAGTTGTAATCGAAGACTGTGGGCAGATAACAGAGAATTGATTCTGGAATATTGGTGGCATATTATATGATAAACTTGTTGTATTACTAAACGTTAAACACGGCGATTTTGTGCCCTTCTTGTATATACTTGGATGATAATATGTACTTGGATGATAATATGTTGACTCATGATTTTCTGCCATTCTTGTATATACTTGGATGATAATATGTTGACTTATGATTTTCTGCCATTCTGGTATATACTTGGTTTGATCTTTGGTTGTTATCTGATTCAGTTCTATTTTCTAATTTGAATCCAAATTTTGCTATGCAACCCCATAGATGCGAGGAGCCGTCTTCCCTATGATAACTTGTTGTATGGAATGTCTCAACTCTCAAGTTGTTTGTAATAAAGAATGCCGTCTTTACTTTCAGTCCTAATGGGTTGGGAAAAATGGGAGGTTGTCTCAACTTCAATGACATGTGTAGTTGATAATTGCTGCATGTTTTCTGTTTCCTGCTCAGATCAAGTGTGTTCTTATCTGCTGGAATTTTTCAGATCAAGTGTGTAGTAGGGACTTATCTGAAACATAAATGTATGTTATTTTTTGGAATTTTTTCAGAGGTAGATATGTCCCCTATATATATATATATATACATATATATATATATATATATATCATGATTTACATTTGGTCATGCGTGCCAAACACCACCTTTGATACATCTTGACCACCATACAGACTGTGTCGGAAAATATGGTGAAACTTTAAAGGGCATTGCAGAAGTGTAGGAAAGCTTGTTCATACTTGTCTGTAGATGATTCATGTACTTATATTGGTAAAACTGTATGACAGTCAGCGGGTGAAGGGATGCAGGATTAGCTAAATAGTTACCAACCCACCGTGGGAAAGCTTGCATGTATTTGTTATGCACTCGACAGAACAAATGTTTTTGGACAATTCATTGAGTAAAATTACTTCGAATATTGTACCCAAAAAAAAAAAATTTATCTTCCCCGAGTAAAATTGATTGATCTAGTACCAAAGACATCAAATTCAATGCACATTGACTTAACTGTTCCAGCAAATCAATGAACATATTCAAATACATCAACTACCAACATAGAAACGCTTCAGCATTCTTAGCTTCATCTCTCCAGCTTGTTTTAAGGTGCTGTGATATTTTAAATTTTCTATTCCAATCATCAAGGCAAAGCTCTATGAATAAACACACAAGTAAAGGATGTAGCATTAAAGTGAAGGAGGAAAGGGTAAGCAAAGGGGAGATACAACCACAAGAAACCCTAGGGGCACTGGGGCAGTCAAACATGTATGAAGAGGCAGGCTGAAGAAAGAAGCGATATATGGATCACCATAAACGATACACGTTCATGATGGGTAAAAAATCATAGAATTTTTAAGATTAGTACTGAAATTTTCATCCAGACACTTGAATGAAACTGAATTCTATTGACATAACATAAATCCACAAAAGGGTTTCTATATAATGCAGTTCAAACGTACAAGTTTCAATTCAGGGTGCATCCCTTCTCAAGATACAATTCCTACTGGTCAAGCATTAAGATAAATTTCTTGTACGATATATATAATGCATGAAGTATGGAGCATACCAAAAACAAATATGTTTAACCTGAACAAATAGATGTTTAACGCCATCGGCTATATTATTTATCTTTAATCACATTAAAAAAATAACATACAAGAGAAAACAAAAATGATTAAATCCTTCTATTAAGTATGCAAAACAAAAGAAAATTGCAACTAATCCAAAATTAATAGAGTAAGAGAACTCTAAAATGTCCTGTATCAATCTCCATTTGCAACAATTAGAAACCCATTACCCTGTTGCCTGTTCCTGTCCTTTCACTCCCAGTCTTCATCACGCAATTGATCATCATCCTCTTCTTTGGGCGGCCTAACAACCAACACCACAGTTCCTAAACTCTCCTTGACACCGATTTCCTTCAATGCCAAACCCCTTTCCACCTTTAAACCCCCACCATCACCATCACCAATAACGTTCACCAGATAAAACCCATCATCAGCACCCACCTGCCTCTTACTCCTGTCAGCCACCACCAATATCGACTCCTCCTTATACCACCTATTTGCCTTCCACGGCAATGCCCTTGCATCCACAAATGACACAACCACTCCCCCTTTTCCCAAACCCACCACAGGCTCCCATCCAGGCAACACCACCCACCTCTCCCACCCCTTCTCTGCCACCACCACACCAAACTCCCCCTCACTCCTGCACTCAAAGGGTGCCTCCAAAACCTCCCTACCATTCTCCCCCGCCTTACAAACTGGCAAAACAACCACCGAGCTCGCCTCCGCCACCTCACCAATCTTCAACCTCACCACCGGAACACGTGCCCCTTGTTCAGCCTCATCCCCTTTCTCTTCCTCCCCACCATCCTTCCCCTTCAACTCCTCCAAAACCGTGTTTTTAGCCTTCTCAGTCTCGGCAACACGCAGCGCCTGCTCCAACGCATAAGTGCTCTGCTCCGAGGGTTTTCTATGTTCCCTGCTCTGCCTGTAATACATGAAAGACAGACAATCTCCAGGGAGGGTATAATCAAAATTCTCCCACCCTTTCTCGCCACGCCTACTGGGAAAATCCTTCATGGCGCGTGCAAGTTCTCGAGCCCCCATGCTATCACACCTGTTATAAGAGTGGAAATGTGGAATGAATTGTTACATTGAATCAACTGATGATGTACAATTTATATATATACGTACAGATGAGTAGAATAATTAAATATACTTAAGCATACAATTAGTTAACTAGACTAACTAACTATAACTAATTGTAATTGAAACAGTTAATCTCTGTCATAACTAGTTAGTGTGTCATAATGTAATACCTGCTCTGGACGATGAAACGTGCAGCGGCGGCGCGTTGGGAGGCACTCAAGAGGCGAATTTCATAGAGCAATTCGGCGCCGCTGGTGTCGAAGGCGGAGATAATTTCAGGGTCGGCTTTGGAGTGGAGGAGGGAGTCGCGGACCTGGGCGGCGACAATGAGGCGGTTCTGCTCAACGCCGGAGATGCCGGTGACTTCTTCGATGGAAGGAGGGGAGAAGCCTTCGCGGATGAGGGAGGGGATGAGGGGGGCGTATTCGTACCAGAGGCCGAGGCGGTTGGCGAGTATCTCGATGCGGCCGGTGATGTCAAGGGTGCCGAATTTGGAGGGGAGAGGGGTAGGGGGAGGCCTGAAGGGTTGGTAGAGTTGGTAGAGTGGCTGTTGTTGGAGATTGGAATTGGAATTGGAATTGGAAGAGTTGAAGTTTAGAGTGGCTGAAATGGGTTTTAGGAAATGGCGAGAATGAGTGTGAGAAAGGGGGAAGAGGGTGTTGAGATTGACACTGAGTGAGAGCATGGTGATTGTTGATAGAGAGTGAAGGAAGGAGTTTCGTGCCTTATCTGATAGACACCACGTTTAGATCTTTTTGGACGAAGAAGACGCCCCCTGCCCCTGCACCTGTCTGAGTCTTCCCTCTGTCCCCTTTCTTCACCTTCTCCTTAAATTTCATTATTATTATTATTATTATTTACATAATTTTCATGATTTGTTTTTTTGGTTATACTGTTATAGACTTGCATGATGTTATTATTATTTTCATTTACTGCATGATGTTGTTATATAGAAATGTATTTAAACAATAATTAATAAAAATATTAAACTGGGAGACAAATTTATATATCTAAAATAATTACTCTTTGTACAAATGATTTAAATCTCTCAACATTAATTTACACTCTAATTTATTTGAACGAGTTGTTAGTTTTGATAATTGGACCTAACATTGAAAATTATTCAATTAAAGAAAAAATGGATTAAGGGGGTAAAATTCATGTGTTAAAGTAACTATGTGAGTTTGCCTCATTTAATTTATTATATTTTGTATTTTTTAAACAATTATTTTAACTATGAAGTATTTTCATATATCTTTAAATGTGTGACTAATTCTGACTCGTGCATGAATTTGATCATATAATCACAAAGAGTTTTTAATAAATTTCAAATCCTTACAATGTCTACATAAATATAAAACTCAATTGTTATCCTTGTGTTTTATTTAAACATTGTCGTTTCATTAATAAAATTTGTTAAGTAAAGTATAGAGATAAATTTAAATGTCTACTCCAAGTCTCTAACTTAATTATTGGTGTTTATTAGGTTGGATTGGCCTAATAAATTAAAAAAGCAAAGTCAAACTAGTTGGTTTAAACTGGGTAATCAGATTATATTAGATCAATTTTGGTAAAATTTAATCTCTATTTTTAGGTTCTCGAATTTGTGATTTTGAACCCAATAAAGTTATTTATTTATTTATAAATGCCTATTACTTATATTGTGTATTTTATTTTGGTCACAAATTCAATTTTTCATTTCATTACTTATTTGAACGTTCTTAAAAAATCAAAATATATACTAATCCATCCACCCAACCAATAAACCATCCTCTTTTAGCTTCTGTCTTACAAGACATGATTATACTTATTTTTATGTACATGTGCAGTTTATTATTTTTTATAACTTTTATTTTGATAAAAAAATATTTTATTGTCTTATTCATTTTATTTATTCATTTCATTATGTTGTTTGTCTTTATCCCTATTAACAATTATTTTTTAGTGAATAACTCGATAATCCGAATCAAACTAACTTATTTTAGATCGGGATAGTTTGGTTTAGGTTGGTCAAAAAAAATTATAAAATTAAACCAAACCGAATCAATTAAATTTGATCAGTTTATATTTTTTTCCCACTAACCCATGAACAACCCTATCAATTAAATGTGACCTATAATCACTTCTTAATAACAACTAGTAATTCTATCAGTGCAATGCACAGCAAATATAAATTTTTTTATTGATAATCATATAAATATAAATTAAATCATCTTCTACGTATTTCTTTTAAATTGCCCATTAATCATATTTATGTTGATTATACACATATTTAGTGTATCATATAGTTACTATATTACCCAATAATTATTGATTGTAGTAGAAGCAAATTACAACCTGAAACGAAACTTACTAACAATATCATGTGTTAGAATCCTAGACTCACCAATTTAAGAAATGTTCTCACCACCAGTGTAAGCAATTGCAATTGCAATATATCTAAATATAATCGTTGTTTTTAAATTTTGAAATCTACTTAGAAGTCAAAATATCATTTTAACAGTGAAATTTAGTAGAAAATTAATAAAAAAATATTATTATATGATTTTGATAAATGATTAATAAATCAATAGTTGATGTTAATTTGAATATAACATATTAACTTTTTTTTATGAGCAATAGTTTTTTTTATGAGTGAGTAACATATTAAATTATATCAATTTTGTGGATGATAAAATTTAAAATAAAAGTTTGCCGAGATGAATAGTAATTAAGAATGCTTCATATGAAGCTGAAAAATTTAAAAGCTATTTAGTGGGATGAGTGAAACTATTAAAGATAATTAAAATTTATTTTTATAGGAAACAAAATACACTTAAAATCTAATTAATGAAAAATTAAATTTTAAAAATAATTAAATTAACAAATAACAAAAATTAAGGAATATTACCAACTTAGTCACAAATTATGAGAGAAAGTAAACTTTAAAACAATTCTAGAGTTAAACCAATATACTCTTCTTATATATATAAATGATAAATAAATAAGAACAAAACTTGACTCCCACCTTTGACTTTAATCTTTGCCTCCAACCTTATTTAATATTCTTTTATGTGTCCATTAACTCAATTAAATGATGTTAAAAATAATAAATAGAGGGAGATTAAATGAGATTAGAGGGAAGAATTAGAGTCAAATATTAGAGTCAAGTTTTGTTCTATAAATAAAGATAAAAGATACGATGACTGATTACTTAGCTAATTATGTCAAGGTTTATGAACATAATATTTGGAAGAAGGAACCACCAAATTTCATTATCAAATTTCTTAGACATAATTTTAGTTTTGTATAAATTCAATCTTCAAATAAAATAAATAAATAAAAACTTTAAAAATTATTTTTCATGAGATTATCTAAATTAGCCTTTTATATATTATGTGATTGAAAATTAAATATTAAGTGAGTGAAATTTATAGAAGAAATATAATTGAGAGTTGTATAAAAATTGTAAGGCTCCAAAAAATTAAAGATAATTAAGATAGTTGCTTAAAAATTTTAAACACTTTATATTGTTGAAAGTTATAGTGGAAATATAATTAAGAAAGTTGTATAGGAATTGTAAGGCTTGAAAAAATTAAAGGTAATTAAGATAGTTGCCTAAGAAATTTAAAACACTTAATATTGTTAAAAATTCTAAAGTAATTAATTTAAAGCATCTAAATATAAAATAACTTAAATACCCTCCGTTTAGGAGGAAAAGTAAACTCTAGGGTAACCTTAGGGTAGCACCAACATTTTCTACTTTTATATATAAAAGATAAATAAATAAAAGATAAAAGATATGGTGGCTGATTACCTAATTAATTATACCAAGATTTGTGAGCATAATATTTAGATGAAGAACCACCGAATTTCATTATCAAACTTTTTACACATAATTTTAGTTTTGTACATATTCAATATTCAAATAAATAAATAAATAAATAAAAACTTAAAAAATTCTTTTTTATAAGATTATCTAAATTAGCCCTTAAATATTATGTGAGTGGAAATTAAATATTAAGTGAGCGAAAATTATAGTGAAAATATAATTAAGAGAGTTGTATGGGAATTATAAGATTTGAAAAAAATCAAAGGTAAATAATATAGTTACTTGGGAAATTTAAAATGCTTAATATTGTTAAAAATTATAAGTTACGTTTGGTGCATCGTATAAAGAAGACATGATAGTATAAGCTAATATTATCAGGTCTTATTTAATGTTTGGTGCATTCAACTGATAGTATAATGAAATCGGTCAAGTCATTTTATCCTATTCTAAGCTGATAACTCTATCCCCTCCTCTAATACATGAAAAAACCTGATAGGATTTCTATTTCAATCTTATCTTTAACTTTATTTTTATCACTCATCTCCCTTGATCCACCACCACCGCCGCCACCACCACCACCACCACCACCGCCACCGCCACCACCATCGCGCCGCCACCGTCACCACCACCACCGTTGCCGCTGCCGTCGTCACATCCACCGCCCTCGCCACCACCACCACCACCACCACCTCTTGTGTGTGTTTTGATTCAGAGTTGCATAAGATTTTTTTATTATTATTTTTTAATTATTTTAACTTTTATGTTAAAGGATATATTGGTCTTTAAAAAATGTTATACAATCGATTAATTTATTATTTTATTATCAAATAAAAAATAAGATTATGTCTTATCATAATAATTATACTATCATACTTTATATTATCCTATATTCTTATTTTATACTTATACTATCATGTCTTGACCAAACGTAACCATAGTAAATATATAATTAAGAGAATTGTGTAAGAATTAGAAGGTTTGAAAAAAAAATCAAAGGTAATTAAAATATTTGCTTAAAAAATTTAAAACACTTAATATAATTAATTTTTTTTAAAGTAATTACTTAAAAGCATCTAAATATAAAATACTTTAAATGTCCTTAATTTAGAAGAGAAAATAAACCCTAGAACAATCTTAGATAATAACACCAATGTATTCTACTTTAATATATAAAAGATCAAATGAATTTTATGTGTGAAATTTATTTAGCCAAAACCTTATACTTATAAAGTGGTTTGAATATTTGAAATATATTTATGATATTTTATATTTTTAGAATAAAAGTTAGACATAATCTCTATTAGTATTTTTTTTCTAAATATTGTCTATTAGTAATTAAGTATTATTTATTAATATTTTGATAAAATATTTAAAACAGCCTTTAAATTTTTATATTATTCTTTTAATTAGCCTTTAAGAATTAAATAGATGCAGATATACCATTTATAATTATTTAAAAATAAATAACTGAAAAATGTAAAGCTTATAATATTTTATATACACTTTTTTTTCTTAATTTATTATGCTTGTTCTCCCCTTTTCTTATACACATTCGTATTTTTTCAATTAAAAAAGAGGTTTTGCTAACATTCAAAATAGAAATTTTCATAAAATATAAAATATTTAATGCATTGTAATTAGAAAATTTCTACTTTTTATTAAAAATATTCCTATTTTAGATTTTATAACAAACAAAAACCCTAAGAAAATTAAACACCAAAACTTGTATAATGAGTATTTTTTATCAAATACACACGGTGCAATTTTGGCTAACAAAACGAGTCGTATTAAGATGGGGCTGCCGGCTGTGTGACAATACTGTTGCTTCCTGGTTTTGTTCCTCCATCGGGCAAGTTAGGGTTTGCAGAGTTCTACTCTGTCTTCAATTTTTCACACTCACCCAGGATCATGCATACAACCTCCAAATAATAAGCTTTTTCAACTGATTTTAGTTTGTGACGCATCGTAATCCCTCAGCAGTTTCGTTTTGGCAACTCTCGAAACCCAATCAGATAGTGCAACACGGTATAATATTTTGTTCCTTGGTTTCAATTTCAAATTCAACAGCCAAAGCCAAATAATACAAAATTTCGAGGCTTTTTCCCTCAAAATATTTGAAGAATGTCAGAAAACAAAATTTGATGCCATTCTTATGTCTTTCCGAATTCTTTGAAATTCCCTGCATTCCAAAATTTTGAAAAATTATCATAATTGTTCATGCTTTGAGTCATAAGCTGCTTATATAATATCTATGTTGGTGGTGCTTCATTCATATTTGCTTGAAGGTATTAGAACAATGTCGGAAGATCTGGTGCTAGATACTGCAATCAGAGACTGGGTGCTGATCCCTCTCTCAGTGGTTATGGTTCTTATTGGTGTGCTCCGCTATTTTGTCTCTAAGCTTATGCACTCTTCCCAAACTCCTGATGCCAAAATTGTTAAAGAGGGGTATTTCCCAATCCTTAATTCAACAGTTGATTATGTGGCCTTTTTATTTTTTATATTTTTCCCCTTTCCCTTTCTTAATTTGATACCAGAGGGATTTTGTGGTGATATTAATCCAGGCAAGTGATCCTTAGAGCTCGGAATTTACGCGCTGGAGCAAATTTTGTTCCTTCAAAGGCTTTTCGTGCCCGCAAGATTTATTTCTGTAACGAGGTTTGTTTGCTTAGTGTGTATTTTAGTTTTTAAGAAGGTTTGAATGTGTGGTTCTTAATTTGGAGAAATTGAAGTTTGACTGTAATGCTTCTTGTTGTGGATAATGATGACTTATCCTGTAGGGCAATTGATTCAGCCATATGCCTTGTGAGGTTTCTTGGCTTGGACTTATTTCCTTGTACTCGAACCTTGTTTTACTGGATCCTTTACTGGATAGTTGATGAATAAATTTTTAATTTGACATTTTCACAACAGCACTAAAACTCATCAGAAGTTAATAACTCTGTCATGATCAACCAGTTCAGCGATGAACTAATTTTAAATGATCATACACCCAACCAGTTCAGCGGTGAACTAATTTTTTGTCTACTTTCATTGAAGGAAAATGGTCTGTTGTTTGTTCCAAAGGGCCAAGTCCAGAATCCGCAAGCACAGATGTTCTCTGATCCAAACATGGCCATGGATATGATGAAAAAAAACCTTTCAATGATTATTCCTCAGGTGTTGAAATTAGAGTTTCACAGTACTTTGGCATAAGTTTTTAGATCATAGTCCTAAGCTTTTACTGTATTTTTGCCAATGATGAGGAGATGCGTTACTAACTTTTTCTTATGTTGTTTCCCCTTGTTGGATAGACTCTTACCTTTGCTTGGGTGAACTTTTTCTTTTCTGGATTTGTAGCAGGTAATTTTTTACACTTTGCTTCCCTTCCTTGTTTCTTACTGGTTGAGTGAAATATTTCTTTGTGTGAATTCATAATCTTCAAGACGTCTCTGTTTGTTTATGTTGATCATTTTAAAGTGTCAAGATGCCAGATTTTTCTGTTAATAATTATTTTTTGGTTAACTTTCTGTTAATAATTATGCAACTGGTATTTTGTATAAGCACATACATGCTTTGACTTATGATAGTACCATCTGCTGGGCCTAGCCTTAGATTCCCTACTTTTTATTATTTACCTCTCAAAAAATGTTTAAAACTTTCCTGCAGCCAAGATACCCTTTCCACTGACACAGAGGTTTAGGTCGATGTTACAGAATGGAATAGACCTTAGCACAGTAGATGTTAGCTATGTCAGCAGTCGTTCTTGGTAATCTTCATTTTAATAGAACTTGCAATTTCCTCTGGATGTATCTCTCTCTACCTGTTTCACTCTTACTTCGATTTATTGTCATGATTGCATTTCAGGTACTTCCTCAATCTGTTTGGATTAAGAGGATTGTTTAGTCTCATCTTGGGGGAAGAAAATGGTTAGTGATGGTTTGAAAGCTGAGCACTTTTATATCTATACTTTTAACTATCTCATCATTTTCATGAATTTGAATTTTTACTACTTTGCAGTATTTTGACCATTTTTCATTTAAAGATGGGGTTTGGTTAGACACTAGCCCGAAGTTGTAATGTGTTGCTTTTGATACAGCTGTAGATGATACACAACGCATGATGCAAATGGGTGGATTTGGATTTGATCCTTCAAAGGTGCAAATATGAGTGGTTTACTAAGTTCATAAATTTGAAGATCAATCTTTGCTCTTATATATGTCAAATATGGACAATTATTATTTGATTCCATTACTATTGACCTCCCCCCCCCCCTTTTTTTTCTCCACCATACCCCAAGGAAAAAATGATAATTTATTTCAGTGAGGTGCTCTGGTATAAATAACTTTTCACTAAGGATTGGGATGATAGCCAGGTGAAATTGAACACACCTCTGGAAAGAGAAGGAAAATGTAGGTGCATTGTACCAAGTGTATAACAAAAGGAAAAAAGAGTAGTCTTTGCTGAGGATTTGGCTAATTTGCAGTATTATCATTATTTTTTAATGGTGAAAAATGGGAAAAAACAGTAAATATGACGGATTTCTCATCTGTTCAAATAAGAGTAGGTAAAGGTGTAACTGCCACTCAAATGAATCCTAGTCCAGTCTCTTGCAAAGCAATCCCCAATCTTATTTTTAATCTTGTTTTCAGGGTCTGAGTGCTGAGAAAGACAATCTTGACATAACGCAGCATGACTGGGCCTTACCAAATTTTGAGCAGCGTGCTGAAGCTGTGTTGAGGAAAGTCGTCAGTTGATCAATGTTAAGTTTAATTGCTTTCATTTTGTTGCTGTTGGAGCTTTACCATCTGCGGCAAAATATATCGCAGGTCATGTTGAGACCATGAGTGTAATGTTGAAGCCAAACCTTTTTCATCATATTAGAAAACTTTTTTCACGTTTTTGTTGAAATGAAACAACTGAAATTATTCATTCTTACATATATTTTTCAGAATGCCTATAACATAAGAAGCATGAAAATTTCCCATGAAATGTTGAGCCGTGTACTGTGTTTGAAGTTCTATCCTCTTGATACCACAAGTCCCACATCCCATTCCAATCTCAACTTTTCTGAGGAAATTATTATTGCTAGTTTTTTTGGACACAAACTAAAAACGGAAGGCACTTCGCAGCAGTTATAGAAGGAAAGTTCCAAAATGTAACTGGTCGTTTTACTGAACAAAGCATGTCCTCCGAAAAGTAATTTTAGAACTAACGCTGTCTTGATGTTAAAGTTCAACCATACCATAAAATGACTTTGAAAAAGCTGCACCATGAATTTCATTTGGACGGTAATGATCGCACTTTCTGAGGCGGCTCCAATAGCTGACAGCGGCCTAGATCCCCTTGTTGCCTCTTGCTTATCCATTGTCCAAAGTCTAGACTCCCAAACATGAATTTGAAAATTTGCTTAGCAAAAGTGACTTCAATAAACCTTAAAATTGGTCAACACCATGACCATAGCAGAATGTAACTTTTCGGCACTTGGGTACCATAACTTGATCACGGATTATGTCTGCTACATGATAACCTTATGCCAAAACTGATCTGTGCTCTCTAATTTAATTTCATTCAACTAACAGTAATTTTGGGGGGGAAAAACTTTTATTAGGACCTTTCCAATTAAACTATTTGGTGCAAATCCTCAATTTGTAGGTACATATCCACTATCTACAACAGTGAAGTAATGGGTTACGGAAAATATCAATTAAATTTCCATCTAAAGCCTGTTATTAATGAGATGCTGCTCTTCTATGTTGTTTACTTGTCTTCATTAAGAACTAGCAGAATTTAATTTCACGAATTGGAAATTTTTAATTTATTTTACAATTGTCCCATTTTGGGTGCCTAGCTAGCTGCCAAACTGTCTCTAGAGCGAACGGTGGATCCACTGCAGAGTACACGTGTGAGCGAAACATATAAGGAAATCCCAGAACATGAATGCATAATAATCAATCACCTACGTGCAATACACAGTGAATAGTGAAGCCCATCCTTAAATTTATTGCAATTTGGAAATAATTGTATTATTAAGATCTTATCTAAATATTTCTATTTTTTGGATGATTATAGATAAGCAAAAATTTTAACAATGGGAAAACATTGCATCTGGACATGCTAATGACTTTTAATCTGTCAGTGAACAACCAGCCTTCTCTGTAGTCCAGAAACCTAAGTCCCATTTGAAGTGGAGACCAAGGAGGTGGTGACAGAGAAGCCAGCACCCGAGAAGACAAAAGATGTTAGCATCTAATACTGACACACAAACACATACATACCAACTCGCTAACCAGCCAAAATAACTGTTTTATTCTCCCTTTCTGTAATTCAGTTATTTATTGTTGGTTAGTTATTTGGTGGGCTGGTAGCTGATAGACTATTAGTTAGTTAGCATAGATAGTTACTGTTATAACAGATTTCTGCTCGTTTGTTTTCTTAGCTTGTCTATGAATGTACACAAGCAATGATTAGTGATGTCAAGTTCTTAATTTTTCACAAACTCAGTTTTTGGGCATGATATTAGAGTCTGCCACGTGCTCATATTCTTTTAACAAAAGAAGTTGAATTTCAGTATAAGGTAAAGTGGGTCTGCACTCTAAACCCAAAGTTCGTGAGAAGGCATGTTAGAAATATAATAAAGTTATCTGTAAATCTTTTATCCTAAAAGCTTTAAGCTTATGAGATAATTAGTCCTTGACAAAGACAAAGCCTATAAAGATGTGAAGGAAGAGCCAACAGTGGATGGAGAAGGCTCCAAATAAACTACTGAAATAGAATTAAGGAAGTTTGGATATAAATAGAACAAATGGTATAGGTGTGTGGTGAGACAGAGAGAAGGGTTCTTCGAGTTATGTGAAAGGATATACAAGAAGCTTTGGATTGAATATAATTTAAGTTATTTAATTCGTTGATTATTCTTGTATAGTATAATCACACTCTCATAATGACTTACCAAATCTTGATAAATTTCTTGAGTTTATGTATTCTTATTATCTTCTTATTTATTTGACTGGCTCTTATGGCTCCCAACAAGAATATGATAATATCGGCTCCCCCAAACTTTTCTTTCTTAAAATAATAATTAATAATAATAATAATAATAACTCTTGGCATCAGCAAGCTTGTCTCTTTGTTTCTTTGTCGTTATTATTTTGTATTTGGTCATTAACCTTTACTAAATGACATATTTACTTCTTTATTTTTTTTGGTGCTTTGACATATTTACTTCTTTATTTCATCGAATGCATTGATTTCTTCCACCTGCATGTTTATTTTTCCGGCTTAAATATACTTTTAGTATTTATGTTTTCACTCTATTTAAATTTTGGTTCTTATACTTTTTTTTTATCTGAGTCCCTATACTTTCATTTCATTTTCAAGTTAGTCACTATCATCACTTACCGTGATAACATCGTTAAATTTCATCTTACGTAACAAACAAAATCTTACTTAACAGTAATATCAGATAAAAATTAAATTTTTTAATCCACCTCATTTTCCTCTAATAATTTTTATAAAAAGTAACAAAATTTTTCAAAATCTAGAGTTTCTCCATTAAAATTGTGCAGGTTCACTTCTTTCTTCTCCATACTCAACCATGGAGGGTAGCATCTGCAGCTCTCATAACTCACATTGTAATCACTCCACTCATTGGAGTAGCCTGATCACAAGCATGTTCTGTGTTTATGGTGGTAGGGTGGTGATATATACTTTAAGGACAGATGGAAATCCAGGAAGAAGATTTTGTAGGTGCCTTAATTACAGAGTAAAGAGATTTTTGGTTCATGGTTTGTTTCCATCTTTACTCAAGTGATTTAAAAGGGTTTTTTTGTGGAAGACAGATTGAAGTTGTGGTTTGTTTGAATAGTTGGATCCGTCAATACCAATTGATGCAAGGGAAATTCTTGAAAGGCAACAACGAGTGGTTCGAGATCTGAAGAGGAAGCTGAGAATGTACAAGCTGTTGATGGTAATTTGTTGTGGAATAATAGTGGGATTAGTGTTGTTTTTCATGTGGACTCAATATGACAAAGGAATGTTGTATCAACTATTTTGAATTGATTCTGACTGTTAATGTATGTTAGTAGGTAGATGTTTAGAGTCTAAGCAAATGTATTTGGTGGTTTAATTGAGCAAATGACTTGACTTATATAATCTCCTTTTGATCAATTAATTGAAAACTTTTGGATTTGACATTATCTGATGTTTGCTTGTGCAACCACAATTGTGTTGATAGTAAAGACCAAGTAATAAAATTATAAGGACTGAATGACTGGTGTCTATAGGGACCAATACATAAATCATATGAAAGTATAGGGACCAATACACAAATCATAGGATAGTACATTGACCAATACACAAATCATATGAAAGTATAGGGACTAATACACAAATCATATGAAAGTATGAGGACGAATTTAACCATAATTTAAGAGAGTACAAATAGTCACCATTAACCATTAACTCTGTCAATAATGTATAGGGACTAATACACAAATCATTAAAGGTTTTCAAATAGTCATCCTATCATTAAAAGACAATAGTCACCATTAACCATAATTTAGACATTAATATCAATATAATAGTCATTGTAATTGTCAGTATAATAATCATTAACCAATATACATCAATCCACAATTGTCAATACATTGGTTATTGACATACACTAGTCAATATACAACCAACATCAGTAATAACCCACTTAATCACCATAAATGACAAATCCCAAAAGACAAAAAATACAAAAAGTAAAAGATAAGTGTGGTTCATTGGCCTTGGTTTCCTCAAACTCAGTATGGTCCATTAACAGACTCTTGAGTGCCTTGCACATTTCCTTGTCCCTGTGTCATAGTGCCTTGTTAGCTGGCTACAGCAGGCCTCCCTCTCCAACAGATGCATTTGCAGCTTGAGCATTTGCATCTTGAGCAATTGCAGCAGATGCATAAGCAAATGATAGCATTTCAAGTGGTATATTTGTACTTGAAGTTGATAAAAATCTTGCACGTCTTGCTGATATTCCTCTTGTTTTCTAAGAAATAGCGCCCCTCATCCCTCTGATACCTTGTCCTCTAATGAAATCAACCATTATCCCTTGGTTGGTAGCAGGTGCATGTGGTTGCTGACTTTATTGAGGAGCATCCACATCCACATCATGGATATAGTCCCCTCAACCATTATCTGTTTCATTTGTTGAATCATCTAACTGGATACCCTGCACATTATCCTCATTGTCATCATCTTCAGATTGGTTGTAATCCTCTTCTTCTTCTTCAGAATTCTGCTACTCCTCAACCCCTTTTTCTTGTTCAACCCTTTCCTATTGTTCCTCATCTTGTACTTGCCCATGGCCTTGGACAATTTGTTCTTCCTCAAATGTCAATTGCACCCCATCACCTACATTGCATTCAGCCACCACATAAACATCAACCTCCCTTATAGAGGCATTCATTCCTATTTTGGCAAGTTCCATGGCATCAACATCATTTTTAAGTTCTATAAGGCCCTCACCTGCTATACACTCCTTAAGCATATTCCCCAAACTTGGTTTGTAGTAGTATATCTTAACATTTCCCTTATATCCTAAGTTCTTAAGAACTGCAGTCAATTCTTGCAGTGACCATAAATCCTTTTCACAATCTTTCAAAGTGTGCATTCTCCCACCAATATACCTCACTTTCTTACCAGGGAACAAATGCCCCTCATGGTATATAAAGACAATGAACTTATCAAGTAGGCCATCTAAGAAACACAGCAAATCAGAAGTTGTAAAACTTACATTGCAATTATCGTAATACAACAAACACAAAAGATACATTAAACATAGTAATTATGCAGCAACACACCAAGGTAACTAAAACAACACATAAAAGAACCAAAACAGGACACAATCTAAATGGGATGTACTGTCTTGTTGGAATTATGCAACAACACACCAAATATCTATTCAATATGTTAGTGATCCTAGGATTCATAAATAGAGTTGTGAAACTACTAAAAGGGATGACATTAATCAACTAAACTATCTAACACAACAAAAACATTCAACAAAAATCTTTTGACCTAAACACACTCAATTGGTAAAATGTGAACTAATGTATGTCAACCTACATATAGCATCCCTATGCTAAAGCTCATGCACGCACCCACCGTTGAGAAACACTCATCAACAATTTATTTCAATCTTAATGAAACCTTTATCAACACATGAAACCACCTACTACCGAGATGGATAAGTGCAACCAAAGTCATGATGCAAACACAACAAACTCAACTCTAATAGAAAATCAGAAGTTGCAAAGTTGACATTACAATTATAGTAATACAACAAACACAGCAAAACACCCACACACATGTACAAAACACCATAATTAACAAAAAATCAAAGGTACAATTCTAACCCTAACAAAAACTAAACATTAACAGAAAATCAGAAGTTGCAAAATGGAATTCCTCATCGAAGAAACAACATGCATTGAACTTAAATGGGTAATCATCTTTTCCATTGACATTGCACTTTTTTCATTCTCATTCTATCACAAAAATTAGAACCACACTACATACATTTATCATAAACCTATGTCCAAAAAACCTAACATTTTAGGATAAATATCATTTCCATTAACATTGCACTAAATACAACAAATGAGTTTTTGTTAAAAACTTATAAGCATGAGGTTGTTCCTCCCGTGACAAAATTGGTTCGAAAATTTCATGGAGTGTGACTTGCGCCTTTTACTTTTTCCTTATGATGAATGTCACTGAATGAGTGAAGTAGTACAAAAAGGAGATGGCGTTGGAATGGAAGTACGGGAATAGCGAGAAAAGTTAGTGAGAAAGAGGAAGAAAAGTTCATATGATTTTAGAAAAAAGAAGAGAGAAGATTGATTTATTTTTATATAATAGTTTATTTTTTTAGAGGAAAATGATGTAGATTAAAAAATTTAATTTTTATCTAATATTACTATAAAGTAGAATTCTATTTATCACGTAAGATAAAATTTATCAGTGTCATTACAATAAATAATGGTAGAAACTAATGTGAAAATAAAATAAAAATATAAGAATCCAGATAAAAAAAAGTATAAGAAACAAAATACAAATAAAATAAAAATATAAAGACCAAAAATATATTTAACCCTATTTTTCACCACTCTTTAGTTAACTTTCATTCATTTCCATCTTTCTTCTTGTCTTTGTCTTTCTTTGTTTGTCTTTTCTCTATTTCTTTTTGTGCGGAGGCGGCACATGCACCAATCCTTTCATATCTTATTATATCTATATAATTTTAAAGTCAAGTCCTAACAATTATTATGGTTTGGTACATAAATTGTCTTAGGTGCTGTGCTCAGTACACTGCATTATCCATTCTCTTAAAAAGATTCCAAAACAGAAAGGCGTGTAGAAGTACAATATGGTGAATCCACATCTGCAACACAATTTAGCCCAGGATGAATTGAAAAGTGAAAGGGAACGAGAGCTAAAGGCTTTTGATGACACTAAAGCTGGTGTCAAAGGACTGGTTGATGCTGGCATATCTAAAATTCCTCAGATTTTCGTTGCACCCACTAATGGGGACTCATCCAAAACATCATCACCAGCTTCCACTCAGTTCCAGATTCCAGTGATAGACCTTAAAGTTAAACACTTGCAAGAAAATGTTGTCGGACGAAAAGATATCATAGACAAGGTTCGAGTAGCCTCTGAAACATGTGGTTTTTTTCAGGTTGTGAACCATGGCATCCCCAAAGAGATCCTTGATGAGATGATTGAAGGAATCCGTAGATTTCACGAACAGCCACATGATGTGAAAAAGGAATATTACAGCCGTGATGGCTCAAGGAAAGTGAGATTTAACAGTAACTTTGACCTGTATCAATCAAAAGCAGCAAACTGGAGAGATAGTTTGTTTTGTGTCATGGCTCCAGAGTCTCCGAAACCTGAAGAATTTCCTACTGCCTGCAGGTATGCTCAATCAGATCCATAATAAAAATTTCACGAAGGATTCCACCAAAAAAAAAATTTCTCAAAGGATGTTAATTCATAATTCAAACAGAAGACGAAAACCTTATTTTCTACAAATAATAAATGTTACTTTTTGGGTACAATTTGTTAAAGGAAAAATATACTTGCAGAAATTATGTATGAATTTGGTTCAATTTTTACTTTTATGCTCACTGATGTAGTAATTTTACAGCTTTTAGCATTCATTTAAGCAAATTGAATTTGGATTTCAAAAAATCTTTCTGTATTTCAGAATATTGAACTAATGGAATCCAAATATGTGTGTATTAGTAGCAACTTGCAACAGCTTACAAAAAATTATGATAAGTTGAAACATGTAACTTGTCTGTCTAGAACTTAAATAAGTAAAAGGTATTGGTCTTGACACTCTTACAGGAAGATCACAATTCGTTACTCAGACCATGTTAAGAGGCTCGGAATTACCCTATTGGAGTTGCTATCGGAGGCTCTGGGCCTAAAGTCCAAACACCTGGAAGAGATGGAATGTGGCAAAGGGCACATCCTGATTTGTCACTACTACCCAGCATGCCCAGAGGCCGACAGAACAATGGGAGCCTCAGAACACTCTGACCCAGATTTCTTCACTATCCTTCTTCAAGATCACATTGGTGGCCTCCAAGTGCTTTACCAAAATCAATGGGTAGATGTCAAGCCAGTGGAGGGAGCTTTAACTATTAATCTCGGAGACCTGATCCAGGTGAGTACCAATTTGTAGCATGCATGCAAGGGCCAGATTAAAAAAATTATTAGAGTGCAAGCATCATATATATCTTATATATTAATACAGTTCTGGATAGACCCCAAACTTTAATGTAGTTTTGCCCTGCACAGCATGCATCCTACATTTTCACTATGCGAAAAAAGGGTCAATCACATCCTGATGATTATGATTTTGAAGTTTGAACCACTGCCACTGATAATCATTTACACTTAAGAAAATAAGCAAGCTTCATTATAGTCTCTAGCGCAATACTAGTATTTTTCTCAAACCATGTTCAAGTATCAAGATGCTTCGAAAAGTGAATTTATGTTTTGGTACTGCAGCTTATCTCTAATGATAAATTCAAGAGTGCCAAGCATAGAGTTTTAGCAAACACTGTAGGACCAAGGATATCAGTGGCCTGCTTCCTCAGCACTCATCTTCATCCATCTAGTCGGGTTTATGCTCCCTTAAAAGAGTTGTTATCAGAAGAGAATCCTCCTCTTTACAAGGAAACAACGGTGAGGGATTATGCTGTCCATTACATGTCGAAAGGGCTTGGCGCGGCCACCCCTGCACTTGAGGATTTTAGGCTTTGAAGCAGTAGTATACGTTGTATTTTGGTTTCTCCAATGGCACAACTATATTCAGAACTACCGCTGAAGAATCTTTACTTTGCGTTTTATAAGCGCAGTTCTTGTACATGTTTGTTTCAAATCATATTTTCATTAATGATATGTTATCCAATAGCTGCATTCCCTACCTCCAACGTCAAAATGGAAAAGATGACATTCCAAATATTCATCTTTTTCTTTTCTCCAATTTCGTTAGCAATATCAATGAAAACTATTTTTGAGTCTTCTTAATAAGTTAAACTCTTAGGATAATTGAACAAAACTAACTGTCTTAATTGCATGACCTTACAGACAATGCAAGCATGTCATTAGTACTTGGTAGCATGGCAAACCTTTGGTGATATACCCTTAAACTTCAATGAAATTTGTTCGGACAGTATATCGATGGATTATATTGCCCTTAAGTATTGTCCTAAGGAACTTCTACCTAGTAAGGTCTTCAACCAAAAATTGTACATTGCTGCAGAGTGGTGTGTTTTTAAACATAAGGCACTAGGCTGATAACTTAAATAATTTTAATATATGAAATTGAGCATAACTCTAGAAAGAGAAGCAAAATGTAGGTGCATTCTACAATAAAAAAAAGTGGGAAGAAGAGAGAAGTCATTGGTACATTGCTGCTGACTTGGCCAATTAATTTGCACTATCAATTATTCATTCTTGCCGGCCTATAGGTATAAGAAGCAAGAAGATTTCCATGAAATTTAAGTTCCAAAGAAAGGTAAAGATCTAAAGCTGAAAAAACAATCTTAATATTGATTGGGCCTTTTGTAATAATTTCGGGGCCCAAGGCGTGAGTTGAAAATGAACAGCTACAAAGGAAACAATTCTATTCCTGTTGGTTGTAGAAATTGGCAAAAGATAATAGCATCATCCAAGCTGACATAATCAGAAAACCATGTTTTGTGAAACCAGAACAGAAAAAAAAAAAAAAAAAACCATGAAATGTTGGGCCATCTGTGTTTGCTACTTCCTAATGTACCCGCTCCATAGAGCAGGACTCATCCCAACTTTTGAGGCTGGGTTGCTGCTACAATGAAGTCAGCAACACTTGGTCCAAAAATGTAAAGATCTCTGAAAAATGTTTTTGATTGTCACTGTCCACTCCCACAGCTCAAAAATTCAGCAAAATTGCTAGAGTTCTTAAATGTTCCATCTCTATTTATCTTTTGCCTAATTCTCTATTTCTATGATTTCGGTGTCACCAAAGTTGAAAAGAGATAAGCATCGTAAGGTGGTGTGGTGGACAAAGTGAGAAAAACCTTAAAAATGGCTTATGTGGATTTTGGTCTTGAGAAAAAGTCTAACATCAATCACACTTGAAAGGTGGTCTATGAAGGGTGGGACTATGTTAGTGATTTTTTTTATCATTAATTTATTATTAAAATAAATTAATAATTAAAATTAAAATATTAACTTTTTATAAAATTTAGTTAATAATATTTAAATGGGGTTTGGTTCAGAAAATTTAATTTAATTATTTTTTTTGAATAATTATATATATAATAAACTTATATATTTTAACTAATAATCCTGACTTCTATTTTTTACATATCTAAATATATATATTATATATATATATAAATATTATCAAAAACGTAAAACCTAAAAAATGAATTAATTTATCCATTGACTCAAACATTTGATCTAACAAAACAAAAGTAAAAACTAAATAGATAATCTTTTGGTATAAAAATAATAATGTTTAAGTCATTAGATTACATGTAAATCTATATAGAAAAATAATAATTGATTCTATATAAATTTATGCATTTTATTGAGAAAAATAAATATATTTTTAATTATTATTTATTTAAGTTATTTTGGCAAGACTGATGTTGGTATCTTTCAGTTGTGAATGTGACTAATAAAATAACGTCTACATTCAAAATTTCATGTTTCATTTCACTACCTCTTGCTTTGTTTTTGTTACTTCACACCAGGCTGTGTTTTGGCTTGGGTAGGTAGGAAACAGTAGGTAGATAATTGAAAGACGTATGGCGATTCCAAAAATGTGGGTCCATTTTCACTGTAACACAACTATACAAGTAGTTTTCCATAGGCCACGTTATCATTTTCTGTTGGTACATAAACACTCCATTGTCTTATGCAACGATTCCAAAACGGGAAGGCACAAAGAAGTACAACATGGTGGATACACATCTGCAACACAAGTCAACCCACGATGAATTGGAAAGTGAAAGGGAACGAGAGCTAAAGGCTTTTGATGACACTAAAGCCGGTGTCAAAGGACTGGTTGATGCTGGCATATCTAAACTTCCTCGGTTCTTCATTGCATCTACCGATAGCTTCCCTTGCAAAACATCACCATCAGCTTCCACTCAGTTCCAGATTCCAGTGATAGACCTCAAAGTTGCACACTTGCAAGAAGATGTTGTTCGACGAAAATATATCATTGACAAGGTTCGGGTAGCCTCTGAAACATGTGGATTTTTTCAGGTTGTGAACCATGGCATCCCCACAGAAATCCTTGATGAGATGATGGAAGGAGTTCGTAGATTTCACGAACAGCCACATGATGTGAAAAAGGAATATTACACACGTGATGGCTTAAGGACAGTTAGATTCATTAGTAACGTTGATCTGTATGAGTCAAAAGCAGCAAACTGGAGAGATACTTTGATTTGTGTTATGGCTCCAGATTCTCCCAAACCTCAAGTATTACCTACAGCTTGCAGGTATGCTCAATCAGATCCATGATAAGCGTGAGGTTGTTCCTCCCGTGACAAAATTGGTTCGAAAATTTCATGGAGTGTGATTTGCGCCTTTTATTTTTTTCTCATGATGAATGTCACTGAATGAGTGAAGTAGTATAAGATGGAGATGGCGTTGGAATGGAAGTACGGGAATAGCAAGAAAAGTTAGTGAGAAAGAAGAAGGAATGTTCATATGGTTTTAGAAAAAAGAAGAGAGAATATTGATTTATTTTTATATAATAGTTTATTTTTTTAGAGAAAAATGATGTAAATTAAAAATTTAATTTTTATCTAATATTATTATAAAAAATTCTATTTATTACGTAAGATAAAATTTATCAGTGTCATTACAATAAATAATGGTAGAAACTAATGTGAAAATAAAATAAAAATATAAGAATTCAGATAAAAAAAAGTATAAGAAACAAAATACAAATAAAATAAAAATATAAAAACCAAAAATATATTTAACCCTATTTTTCTCCACTCTTTAGTTAACTTTCATTCATTTCCATCTTTCTTCTTGCTTTCTTTCTTTGTTTGTCTTTTCTCTATTTCTTTTTGTGCGGCGGCGGCACACGCACCAATCCTTTCATATCTTATTATATCTATATAATTTTAAAGTCAAGTCCTAACAATTATTCTGGTTTGGTACATAAATTGTCTTAGGTGCTGTGCTCAGTACACTGCATTATCCATTCTCTTAAAAAGATTCCAAAACAGAAAGGCGTGTAGAAGTACAATATGGTGAATCCACATCTGCAACACAATTTAGCCCAGGATGAATTGAAAAGTGAAAGGGAACGAGAGCTAAAGGCTTTCGATGACACTAAAGCTGGTGTCAAAGGACTGGTTGATGCTGGCATATCTAAAATTCCTCAGATTTTCGTTGCACCCACTAATGGGGACTCATCCAAAACATCATCACCAGCTTCCACTCAGTTCCAGATTCCAGTGATAGACCTTAAAGTTGAACACTTGCAAGAAAATGTTGTCGGACGAAAAGATATCATAGACAAGGTTCGAGTAGCCTCTGAAACATGTGGTTTTTTTCAGGTTGTGAACCATGGCATCCCCAAAGAGATCCTTGATGAGATGATTGAAGGAATCCGTAGATTTCACGAACAGCCACATGATGTGAAAAAGGAATATTACAGCCGTGATGGCTCAAGGCAAGTGAGATTTAACAGTAACTTTGACCTGTATCAATCAAAAGCAGCAAACTGGAGAGATAGTTTGTTTTGTGTCATGGCTCCAGAGTCTCCGAAACCTGAAGAATTTCCTACCGCTTGCAGGTATGCTCAATCAGATCCATAATAAAAATTTCACGAAGGATTCCACCAAAAAAAAAATTTCCTCAAAGGATGTTAATTCATAATTCAAACAGAAGACGAAAACCTTATTTTCTACAAATAATAAATGTTACTTTTTGGGTACAATTTGTTGAAGGAAAAATATACTTGCAGAAATTATGTATGAATTTGGTTCAATTTTTACTTTTAAGCTCACTGATGTAGTAATTTTACAGCTTTTAGCATTCATTCAAGCAAATTGAATTTGGATTTCCAAAACTCTTTCTGTATTTCAGAATATTGAACTAATGGAATCCAAATATGTGTGTATTAGTAGCAACTTGCAACAGCTTACAAAAAATTATGATAAGTTGAAACATGTAACTTGTCTGTCTAGAACTTAAGTAAGTAAAAGGTATTGGTCTTGACACTCTTACAGGAAGATCACAATTCGTTACTCAGACCATGTTAAGAGGCTCGGAATTACCCTATTGGAGTTGCTATCGGAGGCTCTGGGCCTAAAGTCCAAACACCTGGAAGAGATGGAATGTGGCAAAGGGCACATCCTGATTTGTCACTACTACCCAGCATGCCCAGAGGCCGACAGAACAATGGGAGCCTCAGAACACTCTGACCCAGATTTCTTCACTATCCTTCTTCAAGATCACATTGGTGGCCTCCAAGTGCTTTACCAAAATCAATGGGTAGATGTCAAGCCAGTGGAGGGAGCTTTAACTATTAATCTCGGAGACCTGATCCAGGTGAGTACCAATTTGTAGCATGCATGCAAGGACCAAATTAAAAAAATTATTAGAGTGCAAGCATCATATATATCTTATATATTAATACAGTTCTGGATAGACCCCAAACTTTAATGTAGTTTTGCCCTGCACAGCATGCATCCTACATTTTCACTATGCGAAAAAAGGGTCAATCACATCCTGATGATTATGATTTTGAAGTTTGAACCACTGCCACTGATAATCATTTACACTTAAGAAAATAAGCAAGCTTCATTATAGTCTCTAGCGCAATACTAGTATTTTTCTCAAACCATGTTCAAGTATCAAGATGCTTCGAAAAGTGAATTTATGTTTTGGTACTGCAGCTTATCTCTAATGATAAATTCAAGAGTGCCAAGCATAGAGTTTTAGCAAACACTGTAGGACCAAGGATATCAGTGGCCTGCTTCATCAGCACTCATCGTCATCCATCTAGTCGGGTTTATGCTCCCTTAAAAGAGTTGTTATCAGAAGAGAATCCTCCTCTTTACAAGGAAACAACGGTGAGGGATTATGCTGTCCATTACATGTCGAAAGGGCTTGGCGCGGCCACCCCTGCACTTGAGGATTTTAGGCTTTGAAGCAGTAGTATACGTTGTATTTTGGTTTCTCCAATGGCACAACTATATTCAGAACTACCGCTGAAGAATCTTTACTTTGCGTTTTATAAGCGCAGTTCTTGTACATGTTTGTTTCAAATCATATTTTCATTAATGATATGTTATCCAATAGCTGCATTCCCTACCTCCAACGTCAAAATGGAAAAGATGACATTCCAAATATTCATCTTTTTCTTTTCTCCAATTTCGTTAGCAATATCAATGAAAACTATTTTTGAGTCTTCTTAATAAGTTAAACTCTTAGGATAATTGAACAAAACTAACTGTCTTAATTGCATGACCTTACAGACAATGCAAGCATGTCATTAGTACTTGGTAGCATGGCAAACCTTTGGTGATATACCCTTAAACTTCAATGAAATTTGTTCGGACAATATATGGATGGATTATATTGCCCTTAAGTATTGTCCTAAGGAACTTCTACCTAGTAAGGTCTTCATCTAAAAATTGTACATTGCTGCAGAGTGGTGTGTTTTTAAACATAAGGCACTAGGCTGATAACTTAAATAATTTTAATATATGAAATTGAGCATAACTCTAGAAAGAGAAGTAAAATGTAGGTGCATTCTACAATAAAAAAAAGTGGGAAGAAGAGAGAAGTCATTGGCACATTGCAGCTGACTTGGCCAATTAATTTGCAGTATCATCATTATTTTTTAATGGTGAAAAATGGAAAAATACAATAAATATGACAGATTCCTTTTCTGTTCAAACACAGAGTAGTTGAAGGTGTAACTGTGACTCAAATGAATCCTAGTCCAGTGCATAAAGTCACCTCCAATCTTAGGGTTCTAAATGCTGAAAAAGACAATCTTAATATAAACATGATTGGGCCTTGTCAA
This sequence comes from Ormosia semicastrata, assembly GCA_029884595.1. Lineage (NCBI taxonomy): Eukaryota > Viridiplantae > Streptophyta > Magnoliopsida > Fabales > Fabaceae > Ormosia > Ormosia semicastrata. The sequence goes on from JAQQTO010000059.1 coordinate 44,550,130, forward strand.
ATTTCGGGCAGCAAGTTGAAGCTTATTGAGAAAAGTCGTGAGTTGAAGAATGTTTTAACGGAATGGGAAGTTTAATTACTTGCATCAGCAGGATACACCGCATATTCTATTCTGTTGTTGCTGTTGTAGCATTACCATCCATGGCAAAAGATATTGCAGATCATGTTGAGACCATGAGTGTAATGTTAAAGCTGAATTTTTCATATTATTATCAGAAAACATTGTCATGTTTTAGTTGAAACCAGAACAGAAATTATTCATTCTTGCCGGCCTATGAAACAAAAGTTTTTTCTTTTGTAATAATTCGGGGCCCAAGGCCCAAAAAAAGAACAGCTACAAATAAACAACCCTGGGAGTAAAAATTCCCATAGCATCCCCCAATGACAATCCCTGTGTAAACCCAAAAAAAAAAATAATAATAAAACCTTGAAACTCCATCGGTGCTCTTTCCCACTCCATAGAGAGGACTCATAATTGAGGCTGGGTTGGCCATAAAGTCAGCACACTTGCTCCCCACTCTGAAAGTGTGGTTGATTGTCACTGTCCACTCCCACTCTCATAAATTCAGCAAACTTGCTAGACTTCTTAAATGTTCCATCTCTATTTATTTTTACCTAATTCTCATCTGATCGGTGTCACCACAGTTGAAAAGACTGAAGCATAGTAAGGTGGTGTGGTGGACAAAGTGAGAAAATAAAAAGGCTTATATGGATTTTGGTCTTGAGGAAAAGTCTAACATCAATCACTCAAAAGGTCGTCTACGAAGGACTATGATTTTTTTATCATTAATTTATTATTAAAATAAATTAATAATTAAAATTAAAATGTTAAATTTTTATAAATTTTAATTAATAATATTTAAATTCATACAAATTTAATTTAATTATTCTTTTTTATGAATAATTATATATATAATAAATTTATATATTTTAACTAATAATTTTTTTTTACATATCTAAATATATATATATACATATATAAATATTATCAAATTAAAAAATGAAGTAATTTATCCATTGACTTAAACATTTGATCTAACAATGCAAAAGAAAAACTAAATAAATAATCTTTTGGTATAAAAAAATAATGTTTAAGTCATTGGATTACGTGTAAATCTATATAGAAAAATAATAATTGATTCTATATAAATTTATGCATTTTATTGAGAAAAATAAATATATTTTTAATTATTATTTATTTAAGTTATTTTGGCAAGACTGATGTTGGTATCTTTCAGTTGTGAATGTGACTAATAAAATAACGTCTACATTCAAAATTTCATGTTTCATTTCACTACCTCTTGCTTTGTTTTTGTTACTTCACACCAGGCTGTGTTTTGGCTTGGGTAGGTAGGAAACAGTAGGTAGATAATTGAAAGACGTATGGCGATTCCAAAAATGTGGGTCCATTTTCACTGTAACACAACTATACAAGTATTTTTCCATAGGCCACGTTATCATTTTCTGTTGGTACATAAACACTCCATTCTCTTATGCAACGATTCCAAAACGGGAAGGCACAAAGAAGTACAACATGGTGGATACACATCTGCAACACAAGTCAACCCACGATGAATTGGAAAGTGAAAGGGAACGAGAGCTAAAGGCTTTTGATGACACTAAAGCCGGTGTCAAAGGACTGGTTGATGCTGGCATATCTAAACTTCCTCGGTTCTTCATTGCATCTACCGATAGCTTCCCTTGCAAAACATCACCATCAGCTTCCACTCAGTTCCAGATTCCAGTGATAGACCTCAAAGTTGCACACTTGCAAGAAGATGGTGTTGGACGAAAATATATCATTGACAAGGTTCGGATAGCCTCTGAAACATGTGGATTTTTTCAGGTTGTGAACCATGGCATCCCCACAGAAATCCTTGATGAGATGATGGAAGGAGTTCGTAGATTTCACGAACAGCCACATGATGTGAAAAAGGAATATTACACACGTGATGGCTTAAGGACAGTTACATTCATTAGTAACGTTGATCTGTATGAGTCAAAAGCAGCAAACTGGAGAGATACTTTGATTTGTGTCATGGCTCCAGATTCTCCCAAACCTCAAGTATTACCTACAGCTTGCAGGTATGCTCAATCAGATCCATGATACAAATTTCCCAAAGGATATGTTAATTGATAAGAGGGAAATATTATTTTCTCTAAATAATAAACGCTACTTTATTGGATCAATTTGCTAAAATGCTACTCAATACTAGCGTGAGACTCAAAATGACATTGCAGTAGAAGTAACAAATTGAACTTTGGAGTCACCACAATTCTGACCCCATAATTACAAGTAACAAATTGACATTGCTCCTAATACACTATTAAAAATTCTCTGAATTTTGTTCATTTTTAAGCTCACTGATATAGTAATTTAGCAGATTCAAGCAAGTTGAATTTGGGTTTCCATGTCAGGATATTAAACTGATGGAGCCCAAATGTTGTGTTGCAACATATATCAGAAAATGATGATAATTAGAAACATGTAATGTGATTTGTCTGGAAAAATATGTAAGTAATGTGTGTTGTTCTTGACTTGACACTCTCACAGTGAGATCACGATTCGTTACTCGGAGCATGTTAAGAGGCTCGGCCTCACCCTATTGGAGTTGCTATCGGAGGCTTTGGGGCTCAAACCAAAACACTTGGAAGAGATGGAATGTGGTAAAGGGCACATGCTGGTATTTCACTACTACCCTGCATGCCCGGAACCTGACAGAACTTTGGGAATCACAGAACACACTGACCCAGATTTCTTCACTATTCTTCTTCAAGATCATATTGGTGGCCTCCAAGTGCTTTATCAAAATCAATGGGTTGATGTCAAGCCACTGGAGGGAGCTTTAACTGTTAATCTCGGAGACCTAATCCAGGCGAGTACTAAATTGTAGCATGCATGCTAGGCTCAAACTAGAAAGAGAGTGCAAGCATCATATAAATCTTATATTAACAAATTTTTCACTGAATACATATCTAGTTTTAAGGTAATATTGGCCCCAAACTTAAATATAGTTCTGCCCTGCATTCATGCATCCTACAATAGTATGCGAAACAAGGGTCAATCACATTCTGATTATGATTTGGAAGTTTGAATATTGACACATTATGAAGCAAGCAAGCGTAACAATAGTCTCTAGTGCAATACTAGTTTTTTGTCTCAATCCATGTTGAAGTATCAAGATGTTTCAAGAAGTTAATTTCTGTTTTGGTACTGCAGCTTATATCTAATGATAAATTCAAGAGTGCCAAGCACAGAGTTTTAGCAAACCCTGTAGGACCAAGGATATCAGTGGCCTGCTTCTTCAGCACTCATCTTCAACCATTTAGTCGAGTTTATGGTCCCATAAAAGAGCTGTTATCAGAAGAGAATCTTCCTCTTTACAAGGAAACAACGGTGAGGGATTATGTTGTCAATTACAATTCAAAAGGGCTTGGCTCTCTTGCACTTGAGGATTTTAGGCGTTGAGGCAGTTGTATGAAGTGTACTTTGGCTTCTCTAATGGCACCACTATATTTCAGAACTACCGCTGAAGAATCTTTTTACTGTGTTAAATAAGCACAGTTCTTGTAGATGTTTGTTTCAAAATGCTTTGATGTTATATTTTTGTTAATGATTTGTTATCTAACAGCTGCATATCCTTCAAAATAGAAAAGATAACATTGCAAATATTAATCATTTTCGGATTTTTTTTCCCCAAAATTTCTTTAGCAATATTTGTTAACTATATTTGAATCTATTCTTAATAATGTAAACTCCTAGGATAATTGATTGCTTAAAATATTGTTAAAGGTTCTTCAGTGATCAATAATTCAATACATGCTAGTATGCTACCCATCATCCCATGATCAGATCAGCGAAAGAATTTAGTAGAATTTTCATGAATTTTTATTCCTATATATAAGAAAGAGCAGTACTGCGAGCCCCCACGGCTGTTCTGAATTTCCCAGCTGAAGCGGTTCACGAATCACTTCAGAAGATGGACTTTGGTTTCCAGAATGGGTGCTCTCAGGCTTTGGAACTAAAGAAGAGGCACTTCATGAAGGGGAAGTTGGATAGTAAGAAAATGAAAAAGAAGCATGAAGGGGTGAGGATAGGCAGAAACAGCGGCAATGCCAAAGAAGCCGAAATGCGAAAGTAGCAACCCATTGAAGATAAAAAACAACGAGTACGAATAGGCACCCATCATGTTTTAGGGAAACACAATAACGCAAAATGTGAAGTTTCTATTTTTTGGGCAAAATGTAAAGTTCCTATTTTTTGGGTAACAGAATGAATGTTAAGTTTATACGACGAGCATATTTACACCATTGAAAGTTGCATCCTGAACTGCCACTGCGAATATTTGAATGCTACATATTTTGGAAACAGTCCTAAGCTAACTAAATATTATCTCATGAGCTTCCCCTTATAATCACAAAATGTTTGGTTTTCGGGATCAACAGACTAATGTGTAGAGATGGATATCGGAGATGCCAATATGTTTCCTAGATAGATGCCATGTAAGATTCTTTTCTAACATTCTGCAGTACGAGTTTATATCATTGGACGCAATCCCATCACCCCATTATCTACAGACTACAATCTTCTACTATGATACAAGAACCTGAGCTCTATCACTCAGACACCTAGAAATGACATAAATTAAGCATACAGACTCTAGCATCAAAATAAATTCATGAAAACATCCACTTCCAAGCTTTATTTCTGCCTCAAAGTTACACTTCATTCACCACATTACAAATTCACACGCAGACTCTGAGAGGTCACACTCTGTCCACGATCATTGCTTCAGGCTTCTCAACGCCGCAGCAAAAATCTAATAATCAAGAGAACAACCATAATTTAATTATCTGTTGCTGTGATTTTCTAGCAGTATATTATCAAAATTAGTGTCATATTTCAAAAGTAAGCAGAGAAAGTGACTGATATTTAGAATGGTGTTATGTCATTTTAATGCATCTTTTTCATTGCCAATAATAGCACTAACTTAAGCAAGTTAGAACAAGACAAATATGTAATGCAGTTACGAAAATAAAGAAAGCCTCATTCATGAAAAGCATGTCCTACAAGCTATCAATCAGTCATCAATTGAGAATGTGGCATATTCCTTCAGTCGCTAGAGCAACTTCACAATCAGACACAGAAAAAAGGTAATGGATGCATGCACAAATGAGCAGCTTGAGTGTGACCGCTACATAACATGAATCGAAATTAGATACACATTGATGCAAGAAACAGATGGAAGGTGCTAAAAAATTATCATCATTTGTGTACATTGGCATAATAAAGGCAGAGCCTCAACTTAGATGGCTTTGACATAAAGCCACCACATCTCTCAACATAGATAATCATACCGGTTTTATTAGTTGGTGAAGTAAAACAATAAAAATTAAAGTATTAAATAATCTATTCTAGGATTAGAATCAAGTATATGTTGAATGATCCCAAGATCCAATTGGCTATAACAAATCAAATATCTCAACTAACATTGATGTGCTATAGTCCATAAACCAGTCATGTCAACATTGGGAATAATTTATGTAGTGTCCCTTTGGGAAAAGAAGGGGGAGATACAATCGATGTAAGTTTTACACCAAAGAAAAACAAGGTTCTTTCTTTTCTCTTCTTTTTCCCTTATTTCCACTGTGTTTGCTTTAGTCATATAACTACAAATGAGGCTAAAATTTATAACACAGAAAGATAGAAGATATATAATGACACCATTTACAGAAAGATATACCTTAGATGGTGGCTGGGGATACTGTCTCAAATCTGCTTCTGCACCAGGAGATCGATTGTGCTTACTGCTTCCCTCATACTTGTCAGAACTGCTTTTCTCTTTGTATTCCAGAGTCGCCTGATCAAATTCCTCATTAAGGGGCTGATATTTACACAAAAAGGATAAAAAATATATAGTACAACAACAGCAATTACATAACCAGGAGTGGATTAGTGGTGAGGGGTTTGAGTAATTTGCAAGAGGTCATAGGTTAAGGCCTCCATGCCGCTATTGTACCAAAGAAACAACAGCAATTACATAGGTTAAGAGACTGCAGACCTTAGCAGGTGGCTGAAGATGTTGTCTCCAATCAGCACCAGGTGAGTGATTGTGCGAACTACTTCTCTCACTCTTGTTACCACTGCTTTTCTCATCATGATGTGATGTCGAGACCCCATCAGCAAATTTCTTATTTAACTCAGTGGATGATACATTATCCTTTTCCATAGATCTGCTCTGTGATCGTAAGCTATAAGATCTTGAAGTTTCTGTCTCCTTATGATTAGCATTCATTTTATCACGTGTATTGTTCTGAGCAGTGCCTTGGAAATTGTGATCCTTCTTTGAGAACTGAGTAGCCGCTGCTCGTGCACCAGCTATGGCCACACTTATACTTGATGATCTGTCCACTTCAGTGGCTTTTAAATTACGAGTAAGCGCAGAGATACAACCTGGCTTCAAGGAAAATGGATCTCGTGGATCTGGAAGTGGAAATTTCACTGGCAATGGACTTTTAACTGGAGACAGACCTCTAACTGCAGCTTCATAGATCTTCGAACAAGTAGAAAAATCAGCGTACAGTCAAAGAAAAAACTGGGAAGGAAGATGGAGATTTTAAAAACCACATTACCTTCCTTTCCAAGTTATAAACACCTTGGTATCCTCGCATCTCAAATGGAATCAACAATTTCTGTATTAAGGGAGGAAAAGAAAAAGCGCATGTTCACCACCATTCATACATAAAGTTGTTATACAATTAAAGGAATTGCATAGTAGTAGCAAGACTCAAACCTGTGGCCGTTCACATAACCAACAATAATCAGTTTGTGCTTCCAGCCTCACCTGAGGGCAAAATGGGCTTACAGTTAGTCAAGAAAATCTGGATAGCTATGAATCAATCAATAACAATATTTAAAATAAAAGGTTGGTACCCCTTCAGGAACCATGTCCCAGCCTGCTAGCTCTTCACGTGTTAAGCAGCCAACCACTTCAACACAGCCTGTATGAAGCATATTCAAGTTGGTGGGGGTAAGGGGGAAAGAGTGATGAATTGAAGTGAATTAAAATATAATTAGTTTGTGCTATAGATACCCAAAAGCCTAGAAACAGGATAATGTTCAGGGAATTTGATATCAGTAATGCCATTGAGTGCATAAATCTCCTTGTAGAAGTATTCCATTGCTTTGATAGTAGACTCATCTGGAACTTTACTGGCAGCATGAATCCAAAGACGACCTTAATAAGGAACAAAAGAATATCATGAAGCAATTTCAAAACCAGGAATAGGAATAGGATACAGGTGGGTCAAGGTGAATGTGTAAGTTTCATACATAAACATTAAAAAAAAAGGCACTACAGAGAAAATAGAGATATAAGAAACGAAACCTGTGATGGGAGCAGGCCAGGACCTGCCCTCAACGTGCTTGATCCCATAAACGAGGAGAGAAGCCCAAGGCTGGTGCATAGTTAAACATGGATTCCGGTAATTCCCAGAATTATTTCCTCTCATCGCTATTCTTCTCTTCAAGCCTCTGCCTTCTCTTCCCTTCGCAGTTCGCAGAGATGTCCTGCCCAAAATAACAAATACATCTGCCTTCTCACCCTAATCAAGTTTTTTTTTTTTTTTGGGTACAAACTTATTTAAAAAAATGTTTGTTAAAATATAACATAAAAATATATAAACACTTTTAAAATAAATAATTTATTCATATAATTTTAGCTAATTTTATTTTTAAACTCTATAGTTTTTATATTTTTTATTATATTTTTACTCATTTAATTTTTTTAAATCACTCATTTGAATTTTAGTTCATATTATTAATGTATCAATCCTTATATTTTTTACTCATTTAAATTTTTATCGCTATAAATTCTCTTCAATTATCCTTATATTTTTTACTCATTTGAGTTTTTATCGCTATAAATTATCTTTATTAAGGTATTAGTTTATATTTTTATTGAAAGATTGATTGTTATAGTTTTCAAGATTTGATGATATTAAATCTAATTTGGGAATACAAATTTTATCTCCAACTTGTTTCTATGTTACTATTCTTGTTCTTATCACATTGGTCTTCTGTTTATCTATATTAATTTATCTCATTATATAATTATATTGCTTAATCAATATTCTTAAGTAGCACAATCGAAACTTATTTATTAATGTTATACCAAAATGATCCATAATGACAAAATTATATTATCATTTATAGTCATTTTAATGTATCGTAAGAAAAAATTCATAAATAGAATACAAATATAATTATATTTAAATTCTTCCATTAACTCTTCACTCCTATTTTTAAAAAGTATACTAGATTAAGTCTTAAAGCAAAAAAATTATATTGTTTTATAATTATTATTGAATAATATTAAATATTAAATATATAGAGAAAAGTTTATTAATGACATTTTCATATAAAATTATATTACAAATTAAATACTTAATTTTTCACTTCTTTTATCAAACTTGTATCAACTAACCACTAATGTTAAATTCTATAAAAAAAAAATTAGATTGATAGATATTGCAATGACAATTAAAAACAATATCTATCAAAAATTATAATAGTCTATAATAATATTGTCAAATAATACTCAATATATTTTATAACACTCTCTAACATATACATTTAGTTCATACAATTTAAGTATGCAAAATAAAAATAACACATTAATTAAATCATTCATTTAATATTTAGCTTCTTAGGTTCTTTGACTTTTTTAATTTATTTTCTTTGTAATTTATATTCTTTCTTTATCTTTGTAATTTTCTTATTTTCTTTTCTTTTTTCTTTTTATGTATATGTGACAATTTTTTTATACATGTCAATATTTCTTTTAAGTTGCTACATCAAATGACACATGATAAAAAATTAGGTAATGTATTTGTCACATGTCAAAACTTAGTGCCTTTACTAATTAACTTTGATACAGTATGACAGAATCTTAGGTCATGTATTTTCTTTTAATATATTAATTACAGTTATTATTAATTATATTGATTATATTTATTGATTAATTATATTGATTGATTGATTGGTTATATTGATTTTTATTTGGTAATTTTTTTTATACGTATCAATATTTCTTTTAAGTTGCTATATTAAATGACATATGACAGAAAATTATATAATATATTTTTCACATGTCGAAAGTTTAATGAATTTACTAATTGACTTAGATGACACATGATAAAATTTTAGGTCATGTATCTTCTTTTTATATTATTATTATTATTATTATTATTATTATTATTATTATTATTATTATTATTATTATTATTATTATTATTATTATTATTATTGATAACAATAACAATAATAATTGAAAACATAGTTGTATAACCCGAATCGTAGAGGATGACTCGGTCAAAAGGTCAAATCGCTAAGTCAATGGTCCAATGCATGGTCAAACGATCGAACCAAAAAACCCAAACAAAAAAAAGAATTTTTTTAAAAGAAATATTATATGAAAAACTATTTGATATAAAAAATATTATATTAGAAAGTACTAAACAAAAAAATAATATATGAAAAAAATTATAAAGAAGCGGTGGTAATAACTTATTACTTGGATATTAATATAAATTAAGAAATTGATAATAATACTAAATGGAAATATATGGTCCAGTGATATAATACACTTCATAACAAAGACTTTTAGACACAATATTCAAATTCTAAAAGTTACATTTTTAAAGTTTCAATTCTTAAAAAATTATTTTAAAAAAATCGGGTTAACTCGCCAAGCGAGTTACCAAGTCGCCTGGGTTTGACTGACTCAATAGAAAAAATGGCTCAATTAATTAACTGAACTGACCTAAAATCTAGATCATGAGTTTCCTAAGTGGACTAGTCAGACCGATTTGATGCGTATAACTATAAATAAAACCAACACAATATTTAACATGATTCGATAAATATTTACATCCATTCATGAGAAACAACATGTATGGGTTTATCCTTATTGAAAATCCAAAAAGCTCGCTCATAGTACTTTCTATTCCATTTTTATAACACATAAATTTTTCATTACAAATATTTAGTTTATAAAAACTTGTTTAACAAGCAATCATTCTCACCCATCCTTCTCTTTACCGAACATTGTTAAACCCTCGTATTAACACACATTAATATGAAAGGGGAGATTGGGTTCAAGAAGCTTGGGGTGGATTTGGATTTGCAAAGTGGTTCGACATATTGACAATCTTCAAATTTAGATTATTTTACAGCTAGTTTAAGTTTATTTTTAATTTAGTTAAAATTTGTCTTAACCAATTTTAAAATCATAACTAAGTTTGCCATGTAAATATTAAGATAGAAAGAAAATATGAGAGAGAAAGAGATAATAAAAAAAGGGGGATAAAGTCTATAAAAATTTTGGATAAGGAAAAAAACAAACTTTGAGGTGATTGTTTTAAGAACTAGTTTTGTCTCAAATTTAGTTCAAATATAACTTTATTTCTTAAAATCAATCAATATCTATCTATCTATTTATATAAAAAAAAGAATCAAATTTGTAGAATTATGGTAAGTGCCCTCTCTAAATTGTACCACTAATATATTGTATCATAAATTTGAATTTGAATTTTATTATTGTCTTGTTATAGAAAAATATAAATACTAATATCTCATTAATAATTACAAATTAAAAATTTATTGTTGTCTTATTGTAGGAAAATATAGCTTGATACAATTTTCATATTATCTTAAATAATGATTTCATATTAATAATGATTTATTATCATTCAATGATATGTCTTTTATTCAATGATACTAATAATGATTTCTTTAGTAGCTATCTCAATGTATAAGTTGTATGTCATTCAATATATAATATCTTATATTGTTAAATAAATTATTGTATTTAATTTATTTCATTATAAGTTATTTGGCCTCATTGATATTATTTTTCAATAATAATAATATATAAAGAGAATGTATAAACTTTCATATTTTGATATTTGTCATCTTGACAATGAACAACATATCTTAAAATTTATCATGTGACAAATACAATGTTTCAACAACTACCATGTAATATCTCACATTGCAGATTAAAAAAAATATGTGCATGTGTTTTTAAATGTTAAAACTAGCGAAATTACCCGTGCAATGCACGAGAAAACTGTCATGCTATTAAATCAATATGACTAAGACAAGACTAAACAGTAATTCATCTAAACTATCCAACCATACCACTTAAACTTCTGCCATTGATTATCGTGTTATATATTTAGTAACAACTAAAAGAACCCTATGAAAAGGATGAAAAACATGAGGAATATGAGTCTAGAATTACGACTAATAATGGTTGTAATCAAAGAGTAAACAATTACTTTAATTGAGTAGGTTGCATTATAAAACTGATGATATATTGAAGGACGATAACATATATTGTACAAAGATTTTGATAATACAAAGTGACTTAATCTTCATAAAAACTATAATACAAATTGTTTACGGTAACATACATAATAGGAATGAAAAATATCGGACATGAGTTTATCTTTTCCCAATTGTAGTTTATTAGCATTAGTGTGTGTGTGTGCAAATAATCCAATAATGGAATAATTGTGATAGAGATGGATAATAAGTGTGTACTGTTGTTGAGTGAAAAATCAATTATGCTTATGAGATTTATCAATAGATCTGGAAGCTGGGGTAGAAATGGTAGTTGAACTTTCCCTTTCATACAACAAATTGAAAAATCTGGATTGGGTAATCTATGAGATTTCTCAGAACGTTCTTCGTACCATACCATAGATTTGAAAGTGGGACTAACAGATCTCTTTAATATCAAAAGGATATACAATGAAACTGTGGATGACTATGTTGCTAGATTCAGACAAATGAGAAGTAGGTGTTTCACACCTATCCCTGAAGCGGAAATAGTTAAGATAGCCGCTGGGGGATTAGATTATTATGCCAGGAAAAAGTTTGTCAATCAGCACCTTGTTGATTTAGCTCAGTTAGGACAGAAAGTCAGGAAAATTGAGTAATTAAAGACTGAAAAGTTGTGAAGGCAGAGGAATTTTTTAAAAGAGAGAAAATCAACTCTGTCGGATTAGAAAAATCTGACGACTAAGTTACAAGTCCTGACGAATTTGAAGTAAACCTTGCTGAGTTGAAAAATGGTCCTCCTTATGTTTGTCAGGCTCTATAGCCTAGAAGAAATAAGGAGAAAATGAATTATGTTAATAGAAAAATATATTTGTTTGATGTTACAAAAGCCGACCAAATTTTTTATGTTTGTCGAATAGTCGTAGGCTTTTAAAGCCTGATGGAATTAAAGACCATTTAAATTTATTCAAGTGTTTTGTAGAAATGCTGATGCACTTGTCGAGATTAAATCTAGTTTAAGGATTAAATCTACAAATGACAAATATTGAAAGCCATATAAACTGACAATGTGTGAAGTAAAGATTGACAGGGAATAAATAAGGAAAATTTCTTTGTTTCTTCAAGATACTTGGCAATTACAAGTTATATTGTCGAGATAATCTTAAGTCAACAGAAAACACAAATGTTTGTCGGGTAGGCTAAACCGATGGATACTACATATATTTCAAGGTTGTATCATCCTTAGAGCTTCACAAGAAGTTTTTAGTGATTCTCTGTTAGTTAGAGTGGACTGGTAGTCAGGCTCCAGAGATTGTATTTTGGTACTAAGGGCTTTGACTTTACTCCCTAGTTCACAGGAATCACTTTGAATCTTTTGTTGAAAATTGAGTTATCTGTTATAAAATTTTGTCCATCTCCAAAAGCTGTCGAAAGCCAAAACTTTGGGGGGCATCTGTTAGGTGATAAATCTTAATTATGGATTCGACAAAAAAAATGTCTCGTGTATAAATGTGAGGTCACCTTTCGACAAAACATGACCTGATAGAGAATGATGAAAGATATCAGTCATAATGAGACTTGTGATGAAAATGGCCAAGTTACAATTTGACAGAATCAATGCTGACAGGAGAACATTATTTGACAAGAATGGCTAAAAGTCAAGTTCTGTCGAATGAAGATCAGATTTGTCGAATAAAAATCACTTTTGTCGAATGAAGATCAGTGCTGTGGAATAAAGAACAGTGTTATTAACTACATTGCTAATCTTATTCTTATTCTTATTCTTATTTTACTTTCTACATTATGCAGACGTCCCCATATAATGGGGCAAAGGCATGATAAATTGAGCAATTAAAGACTGAAAATTTGCAAAGGCAAAGGAATTTATTAAAAGAGAGAAAATCAACTCTGTCAGATTAGAAGAATCAGACGAATAAGTTACAAGTCCTGACGAATTTGAAGTAAACCTTGCTGAGTTGAAAAATGGTCCTCATTATGTTTATCAGGCTCTATAGCCTAGAAGAAATAAGGAAAAAATGAATTATGTTAATAGAAAAATCAATCCCGATATTCTTACCGCATACAGTGCCACACCCAATTCCACACCATATTTTTGGACGTCTCCGTATATCTTCATTTCTCTCTCCCTACCTTTTTCATTTCCTTCTCCCTGCCTTTTCATTTCTCTCTCATTCTCCTTTGACAAAACCAACTTCTAACCATTTAGCACTTTCGTCGGTTCAACACGAGAGAAATTTCTCCAATGTCAATATCTGTCGTATTAGAATTTCTGACCATTTAGTACTTTCGTCGGTTCAACACTTGAAAGATTTTTCCAATATCAACATCCAACCGTCGAATTAGAATTTCTGCTGATCTTCTAGTATCTTCGACAACTTTATACATCATTCGACAGAACTGATCTTCTAGCATATTCGATAGCTTTATGCATCATTCGACAGAACTGATCTTCATTCAACATAAATGATCTTCATTCTACAGAATCTTCATTCGACAGAACTTGAGTTGGAAGGAGGAGAAATGAGAGGGAAAGATGAAGAGAAATGAGAGGGAGAGGGGGAAGACGAGAAAAATGCATGAGAAAGACAGATTTCTTTTTTTTTTTTTAAATAAAAGCTGACATGGCAAATGGGTGTTAAAATAGGTGTAGTTACTGTTAGCGGTATGATGATAATTTTCTTAGAAAAATACATTTGTTTCGTGCTACAAAAGTCAACCAAATTTTTTATGTTTGTCGGATAGTCGTAGGCTTTTAAAGCCTGATGGAATTAAATATCATTTAAATTTATTTAAGTTTTTTCTGGAAATGCTGATGCATTCGTCGAAATTAAATCTGGTTTAAGGATTAAATTTACAAATGACAAATATTAAAAGTCATATAAACCTACAATGTGTGAAGTAAAGATTGGCAGGGAATAAATAAGGAAAAATTTTTTGTTCCGTCAAGATACTTGGCAATTACAAGTTATATTGTCGAGATGATTTTAAGTCAACAGAAAACACAAATGTTTGTCGGGTAGGCTAAACCGATGGATACTACATATATTTCAATGTTGCATCATCCCTAGAGCTTCACAAGAAGTTTTTAGTGATTCTCTGTCAGCTAGAGTGGACTGGTAGTCAGGCTCCAGAGATTGTATTTTGGTACTAAGGGCTTTGACTTTACTCTCTAATTCACAGAAATCACTTTGAATCTTTTGTTAAAAATTGAGTTATCTGTTATAAAATTTTGTCCATCTGCAGAAGCTGTCGAAAGCCAAAACTTTGGGGGGCATCTGTTAGGTGATAAATCTTAATTGTGGATTCGACAGAAAAAATGCCTCATGTATAAATGTGAGGTTACCTTTCGACAAAACATGACCTGACAGAGAATGATAAAAGATGTCAGCCATAATGGGACTTGTGATGAAAATGGCCAAGTTACAATTTGACAGAATCAATGCTGATAGGAGAACAATATTTGACAAGAATGACTAAAAGCCAAGTTCTGTCAAATGAAGATCAGATTTGTCGAATAAAAATTACTTCTGTCGAATGAAGATCAGTGCTGTTGAATAAAGAACAGTGTTATTAACTACATTGCTAATCTTATTCTTATTCTTATTGTTATTTTACTTTCTACATTATGCAAATGTCCCCATATAATGGGGCAAATGTAGGATAAATTGAGCAATTAAAGACTGAAAATTTGTAAAGGCAAAGGAATTTCTTAAAAGACAGAAAATTGACTTTGTTGGATTAGAAGAATCTGACGAATAAGTTACAAGTCCTGACAAATTTGAAGTAAACCTTGCTGAGTTGAAAAATGGTCCTCCTTATGTTTGTCAGGCTCTATAGCCTAGAAGAAATAAGGAGAAAATGAATTATGTTAATAGAAAAATCAATCCTGATATTCTTACCGCGTACATTGTCATACCCAATTTCACACCATATTTTTGGACGTCTTCGTATATCTCTATTTCTCTCTCCCTACCTTTTTCATTTCCCTCTCCCTGCCTTTTCATTTCTCTCTCATTCTCCTTTGACAAAACTAACTTCTAACCATTTAGCACTTTCGTCGGTTTAACACGAGAGAAATTTCTTCAATGTCAATATCCGTCGAATTAGAATTTTTGACCATTTAGTACTTTCGTCAGTTCAACACTCGGAAGATTTTTCCAATGTCAACATCCATCCGTCGAATTAGAATTTCTGTTGATCTTCTAGTATCTTGGACAACTTTATACATCATTCGACAGAACTGATCTTCTAGCATATTCGACAGCTTTATGCATCATTCGACAGAACTGATCTTCATTCGATAGAATCTTTATTCGATAGAACTTGAGTTGGAAGGAGGAGAAATGAGAGGGAGAGGGGGAAGACGAGAAAAATGCATGAGAAAGACAGATTTTTTTTTTTTAATAAAAGCTAACATGGCAAGTGGGTGTTAAAATAGGTGTAGTTACTGTTAGCGGTATGATGATAACTTTCCTAGAAAAATACATTTGTTTCGTGTTACAGAAGCCGACCAAATTTTTGATGTTTGTCGGATAGTCGTAGGCTTTTAAAGCCTAATGGAATTAAAGACCATTTAAATTTATTCAAGTTTTTTCTGGAAATGCTAATGCATTTGTCGAGATTAAACCTGGTTTAAGGATTAAATCTACAAATGGCAAATATTAAAAGCCATATAAACCGACAATGTGTAAAGTAAAGATTGGCAGGAAATAAATAAGGAAAATTTCTTTGTTCCATCAAGATATTTGGCAATTACAAGTTATATTGTCGAGATAATCTTAAGTCAACAGAAAACACAAATGTTTGTCGGGTAGGCTAAACCGACGAATAGTGCATATATTTCAAGGTTGCATTTTCCCTAGAGCTTCACAAGAAGTTTATAGTGATTCTCTGTCAGCTAGAGTGGACTGGTAGTCAGGCTCCAGAGATTGTATTTTGGTACTAAGGGCTTTGACTTTACTTCCTAGTTCACAGAAATCACTTTGAATCTTTTGTTAAAAATTGAGTTATCTGTTATAAAATTTTATCCATCTGCAGAAGCTGTCGAAAGCCAAAACTTTGGGGGGCATCTGTTAGGTGATAAATCTTAATTGTGGATTCGACAGAGAAAATGCCTCATGTGTATAAATGTGAGGTTACCTTTCGACAAAACATGACATGACAAAGAATGATGGAAGATGTCAGCCATAATGGGACTTGTGATGAAAATGGCCAAGTTACAATTTGACAGAATCAATGCTGATAGGAGAACATTTTTTGACGAGAGTGACTAAAAGCCAAGTTCGGTCGAATGAAGATTAGATTTATCGAATGAATATCACTTCTGTCGAATGAAGATCAGTGCTGTGGAATAAAGAACAGTGTTATTAACTACATTGCTAATCTTATTCTTATTCTTATTTTACTTTCTACATTATGCACACGTCACCATATAATGGGGCAAAGGCAGGATAAATTAAGCAATTAAAGACTAAAAATTAGAATATTAGAATTGGTATAATATATAACATATTACCAACTAAAAATGGAGATTCAGGATCAGTATGGATAACTTCCTCTAAAGGAGTAAATGTAAATCCATGTAAAGGAATCAGCACAGAATCACATGGCTTCACAGTGGTCTTGAACTGGAAACTAAGGCGGAATTCATGCTTTGTAGTTCTGTAAAATCAAGTATTTGGTGCGACACTGAAGTATGCAAATTGGTAGACACCACCCTCCACTAATAAAGGTTTTAATTTATAGATGAGCGTCTTCTTGACAGTTGCTTGCATCTTACATCCCTGTATCACCACAAAAAAAAACTTTAAAAGATATGATAACAACAAATTGAGCTCACAAAAATGAAATTGTAACTCTTACAAACTCATCCATTAAAACCATCTCCATTGCAGCAGGGACAGAAGGGATGGTATAACTGGGCAGAAGCCACATGCGAACAATACGGGCCTTAACCCTCCAAGCCTCACGGCCAGGGGTAATTTTCTCCAAAGCATCAATTTGGGGAGCCATAGAAACAACAGGAACATAGAGAAAAACACAATATGTAAGAGGTATCAGATAACAGAGAAAGTAGTGCATGACTCAACATAAACCAACATCTATTTATAGATGAGGAAACCTTCATATATTGAACATTAAAAAATTGAAAATGTCAGCAACAAATTTCAAATTTGAAATAAATTAGCGGGAAACATAAACCTATCATCTATAACATATCATCTGAAACTACCCATGCCACAAAGTACAATCACAAAGTTGGTTATACCCATCAAATAGTACAAATCGGCATGGACCTCTAACCACCCCAGGTAAAGAACTCATATAACAACCCCATCACTACAGCCTCTGACAAATAACAATAACATTAGGTGAAAATACCATACCCTGTAAATGGCAGATGGAATGATGAGTGCAGAAATCTTCATTTGGGAGAAAATATTGGAGTGATCTGCTGTTATGTTGCGAAATATATGGAATTTTGAGCATTTGATGATGACTTCTCTCATTTTGTGGGGGAGGGGCACTACGGACTGGGAAAATAGGGGAATAGGTAGGACTCATGTCGTAGGAGATTTTAAAAAAAGAAAAATAAGTTGCTCACTTGATTTGGACTTCGAATAACAGTAAGTTGAACAAATAAAAAACATGAGAGTGGGGTATAAACCCCTATAATTTGGCCACGTCGGTACAACAGGAAATCTACAGTGGACTCAAAATAGCTTCCATGTTATTATAAATAGATATTGTCACATAAGTAAATAAAAACACTCTATAATTAAATAAAAAATAATAAAATTTAAAATAATACAATCATATGAGGAGAAAATGAAAAATAAAAATGAAAAAAAAAAATTCTACAAACAAGTAAATAAGTAAAATAAATAAATCAAAAACTTAAAAACCCGTACCCATGTAAAAGAGCAAAAAGATTTGTGAAAAAAAGGAATTGAGAAGAGGGGTGTAGAAACTAATATGGCTACAATCAAAAAGATTTTTATGTGGATCTTATTTATCTACAATTAAAAACTCAAAAACTCGTATGCCTTTGGGAAGAGGGGCACAGAAAAAGATTTGACTAATAACCAATATATATGTGAATGACTCCACCATTAGTTAGAAGACAAGAAGCAGTGATTCACGTATTTGACCCGCGTGAGGAAAATTATCATTTGCTCCAGGTAATTTATTATTCTTTAGAGCAACCAACATATCTCGCGTAAAGGAACACTAAAACCATTCTTGATAATTTATTATTCTTCTTTTGAATTCTTATGATTTCGCAAAGTAATCAGGAAGAGGGGTGTAGAAAAAAATGAGAAAAGATGGGAAAGAGGAGAAACATGTGTAAGAGGGATAGAGTTTTTATTCGCTATGGATTTAGCTGAGGGGAAACAGATGGAAGAGGTTATGGATTTGGGAAAAAATTAGTTCTACTGCTTCGGTCCACCGACACAACATTGAAGAAGGTAATGTTTTTACTTTTTTTTTATTGTTAATTTTGATACTAATATGGTTTCATTTTTTTTCTTATTAAGTTTTTTTTTCTCAGTCATCCAAGTCAAAACATATGCTTCTTAGTATGATTCAAATAATTTAATTTAATTTTTTTATTTCAAATATGGAAATAATGTATTAATTGATGCATTTTATGATTTATGTTATAATTGATACCTATGTTTATCGGTATAAATTCAAATAAATTTGATTTTAAATGTATAGAAAGTTATTATATGATTTCCAGAATAGTGATCACATATTTAATTATATCTATTATTTTATGTTATTTCCAATTTTGATAAATAAATTTGTGTTTCATATACTTTCTTTTTCTTATTAATTTAGTTTGTTCAATAATCTTCTTATTATATTGTCTACATTTATACTTTTATCATCTATAGTTTGTATAGCAAAATCAATCAATTCAATAACAGTTGATTAAATATTAATTATTATCATTATATTTTTAAACTAAACTTATAATTTTTTTTTCAAGATGAATTATTACAAATAATTTATTTTATAATTTTATATTTAAATTAAATTTTTTTATCATTTAATTCTTAATTTATCAGTGCATCGCATAAGTATAGAATCTGATTTTAATAATATATTATTATTATTATTATTATTATTATTATTATTATTATTATCTCGTACATGTACAATTATAAAAACTAATTTAACCGAACAACATTCATTTAAAATTATCTACACTATAGCTATATATCTTGTTTTTTAATGTTGCCAAACACCCTTTCTCACAAAACCACTACAAAAAGTTGAACGAGAAAGGATAATGCTACGTCTAACCAAAGAAATTTGTCTTTCTTAAATAGAGATTGAACAGTCTCTTTATCATATATACAGGGAAACAAATAGAGTAACATATATGCTTGCTCATAAGTTTACACATTCTTATTTGTAATATGGAAAGTTTGTATGAAAAATATAAAGAAAATAAAAAAATTCAATAATAACTTGGATGGAAATGTATAACTATTAAACAATTTTAAAATGCTGATAATATAATTAAATTGAATTTATTCAACTCAAAATACAATATATATATATATATTCACCATTGATGTTCAAATAATGACATTATTGTTATATATATATATATATATATATATTTTAAAATCACGAGCTATATTTACAACTTTGACTTATTTAAATTATTTATATGATTAATCCAAATTTGATTATAAGAACACAAATATTATGTTATCTATTTATAAAAATTATTTCTTAAAATTTGAACTCATATATTTTTTCAATAAATCAAAATTACCTACTACTCGACTCTGAAATATTATAATTCTAGTTAAACTTAAAACATGATATATTAGGCAACTTAGGCATACTGGTTGGTTGAGATAGCCAGATAGAAAGGGGATATAGGCTCGTGACTATTTATGAAAAAGACTATGGGTGCTCGTTTTTATTTTGTACAATTAATTAAAAACCGACAACATATGATTCAAATCAATTCGACATATAACAAGATATTTTGAAATTAAATTCATATTTTTTTTAAATAAACATAATTCTACACAATCAATTAAGACCATAAAAGAAAAGAAAAAGAAATGAATAAAACTTAGATAAAATTCTTTAGGTATTTGTGATATTTTTTTAATAAAAATATAATATATGTTTTATCTTTTAATAAAAGTATAATATATATTATATCTTTTAGTCACTCTATCATTTTTTAAAAAAATTTATTGATAAATTGTAAAAAAATATACACATATCATATTTTTATTAAAAAAATTACAAATATTTAAAAAAATTATCTAAGTTTTGTACAAAGGAAATAGCAAAAATATGTGTGTATAAGCAGTGGAATCCTTTTTTGTTTCCAAATTCAAAGCTTTCTATTTTGAACCATCACTTATAATAATTTATAAAAGAAAAATTAATCTCAAGTACTTTTAAGAAATAATATTTAGTTAAACTTAAAACATGATATATTAGGCAACTTAGGCATACTTGATTGGTTGAGATATCCAGGTAGAAAGGGGACATAGGCTCGTGACTATTTATGAAAGAGACTATGCGTGGTCGTTTTTATTTTGTACAATTAATTAAAAACCGACAACATATGATTCAAATCAATTCAACATATAACAAGATATTTTGAAATGAAATTCATTTTTTAAAAAATAAACATAATTCAACACAATCAATTAAGAACATAAAAAAAAAAAAAAAAGAATAAAAAAAATAAATAAAACTTAGATAGATTTTTTTTAAATACGTGCTATATATTTTTTAGTTATTTTATTATTATTTTTAAAATTTTTATTAATAAATTGTAAAAAAATATATACATATTATATTTTTATTAAAAAAAATATCACAATCATTTATGTTTTGTTTAGATGAGGAGAGAAAATGGAAAGAGAGGAAATTGGAAGAGAGAAAATAGAGAAGATAGAAAATAAGAGAAAATTATACTTTATATAAAAATTTTTTGAGAAAAACATATTGAGAAGATAAAAAATAGGGGTTTGGATAGGGGTAAAAGTCATTTCATTTAAATTAAAATAACAAAAGAGAAAACTATGTGAAGAAAATGTATTGAAACAAACAAAAGGTTAAAGTACTTTATATAAGTTTTGTACAAAGAAAATAACAAAGTATGTGTGTATAACTGGTTCTATGCAGTTGCAGTGGAATCCTTTTTTTTTTCCTCCTCAATTCAAAGCTTTCTATTTTGAACCATCACTTATAATAATTTATAAAAGAAAAATTAATCTCAAGTACTTTTAAGAAATAATATTTAATTTTAAAAAACTTAAAAATATTAAAAAATTTATTCAAAATTTAATTAGAGAAAATGACTATTTAATCTCACTTAATAGATAATAATATTTTTAATAAGTGATTATTAATTTTTATTATGTTACTAATAGTTTTAAATTAAGTTATGTGAAAGAAATTTAAGAATGATTACTTATTTTTTATTTAGTTTCCTAGAGTATCCTTCATTTAATAAGTGATAAATTAATTTATTGGAGTATGGTCAGACACTTAAGCGAAAATCTCTGACAATGATGTTATTTTCATTCACATGAATCACAATATCGAACCTAGAACTACATGTTTAAAAGACTCAAGTCATTTCTACTTAGACCAATATATGTTTCTTATTACTGTTTATTATTAAGTGATTATTTTGTTGTCCTTGAATGACTAAGTGTGTGTTTGGTTTGCAGTTGATAAACTTAAGTTTAGTTGAAAGTGTGTTTGTTAACTTTAGTTTGGTTAAAAGTAAGTTTGTAGTAACATGATTTATATTTGGGAACTTTTGTCTCAAAAGTGAGTTTGACAAAATGAAAGATATTTGGATAAAAGATTAAAATCACATTTGAAGTAAGATTGAAGAGGAAAATGTTCTCCAATGAACTTTTGCCTAATGGAAAAGTAAGAAATTATTGTTTTCACTCCAACGTACTTTTGAAAGCATTTTTCGTTGGACTCAACTGAAAAAAAAATGTTAAACATAATTTCACGCCCTTCAAAAATTTTAAAAGTGTGTTTGAATTTGCCAACTGCAATCCAAACATGCACTAACATTTCAAATAAGATTCAATATATAAAAAACTTGAAGAAAATTGCCAATGTATTTTGTCTTTTATTAAGTGGTCATTAATTGTCACTAAATAACTAATCGTTTTAAATTAAGTTAAATATAAAAGAAATTTAATAATATTGTTGTTTCTTATTGAGTGGTCATTTGTCACCATTAATTTATTAAATATATAGAATTAGGAATAAATTTGTAAATCACTATTGTCTTTTATTAAATGATAATTAATTGTCACTAAAAGAAAATTTTATATAAAAAAATTTATGAATGATTATTATTTTTTATTAAGCGATTATTCGTTGTCACTGAATAACAAACGTTTAAAATAAAAGATTTAATTAAAGTTAATTTTAATTATTAAGTAAAATTCAATGGTCATTTTCTTTAATTAAAATTTAAATGATTCTTCTAAATAATTTTAACATTTTTATCCTTTTAAATTAAGTATTACTCCATAATAATTATTGACATTAATTTTTCTTATTATTTTATTAAAATCCAAACCCAACTTCAAAAGTTTTGGATAGAAAATAACATTATAATTTTATGGTTATGAAATATTTATTTAACCTTGTCTTATAAAAAATAAGCTTGATTTACAGTGGACTTGTAGTATATACCAGAGATATTTGTAATTTTATGATATATACAGATTACATTACAAATAATTTATTTTTAAACAAAATGCATGTCTGTGGCATTAATTAATTCTTTTTGGTGAATATCTGGCGCAATTTGTTTTTAATTTTTTTGAAACTGAACATTTTCATTTTTTGTTTATAACTTTTGAAACAATTACAAATATTTTTGAGCAGTATTTATAATAATTTCATAGGTCAAGTCAGCTCCCCCGTGAGAAGAGGGAAGCAACCCTAATCAATCCGCTTCCGATGAAAGATTGAAAGGAATGGAACTGCTACTTTTCCTCTCCAATAGAAGAAACCCTTTCATTCCGTCATCAAACTCTTCAATTCTCTGATTCTCTCTGTGATCCTCAAACGACACCCATCTGCTACCAAAACGACACGACTGCGATTTTGGTCTTGTCTCTTCTTCTTCTTCTTCTTTTCACCGAGGCATGTTATTCGCTCACTGCTTCTACTCTTGTTCATCTTTGGATTCTGGGCCTTTGCATCATCATCATATTCAAATCCAATAAAGACGTTGACTTTTTTTTGAGGCTAAGAAATGGACCAAACAGTTCTAGATGACATAATCAATCGCTTGCTCGAAGTTCGTGGGCGTCCAGGGAAGCAGGTGCAGCTGTCGGAGGCGGAGATCCGCCAGCTCTGTGCAGTGTCTAGAGAGATTTTCTTGAAGCAGCCTAATTTATTGGAGCTTGAAGCACCCATTAAGATTTGTGGTAATTTTTCCTTCTTTTTATTGTTCTCCTTACCATAATTACCCTCTTTATTTTCACTTTTTTGAACTGGGTATTGTCATTTCGTTGGTTGGAAGATCTGTAGTTGAATATTGCATATGGCTTCTAAGAAAAATTATTTTGACGAGTTTCTGGCCTGATTTGATTGCTTGCCACATGATTGATTATGTGAAGTCATGTATGTGTTTTCAAAAAAATTATCTGAGTTTTCGTTGTTAGGGGTGATTTAACTTATGTGTTATACCGCGTTTGGTTACAAATTTGCTGCCTAAAATGCATGCTTCATTATGTTTATATATGTTATCTTGTGTACGCTTGCTGGTGAGTGTGTTGTAGACTGGATTAGTAGTGAAGTTTGTGGAATATAAATTTGACTGAAGTTTGTGTACTATCTTTCCATGTCTTTGATGTGGCCCTGGTAATATGGAAATTAAGATGTACAATTAGTCCAATTTCAGTGCTAAAAACCTATTAATAAACATGCTATGTCAGCTGATTTCTAATGGAAAACATATCGATGAAAGATTGAAAAGTTCATGTACAATATCGAAACCAATGTTGGTAGAAGTGGCTGAGGCAGCCTTCCTTGTCTCTGTTGAAACCTTGCTGGCCTTTTTTCTTTTTCTATTCTTTTTATAGGTCAAAGACCAATGATTCTAGTACTTCTATGAAGCACTTCATTTGGCTTAGTCGCATGCTGACTGAGTATCCAATATATCATTGGCAATATTTTATGTTTTACTTTGTTTTGACTTAATTTACATTAAAGTCTTATTTTTTGGGATGACTTTTAACTATATCAATTATTTTATTTATTTATTTATTTTATTCAATGGCTGCCTCACATGAGTGTGGTGCTTGCCCCACCATGCCCACCTATGCATTTTGGGGCTTGGCAACTCAAGCCCCTTATTCTTTTTGTCAGTGATTGAAAATTGAATCAAATAACAGGAATTAAAATAGTTTAGACTTAAATTTAAATATATTGCAGTCTAACAGGATGCTAAATGTAATGCTACAGTGTGATATGCTGATTGATATGAGTTAATGGAGTTTTTAGATGTCAAAATATAAGAGATCGAAGGCCTCTCCTAAATATTGGCTGGAGGCTTTTTTCTGTCTAAATCAAAATTATCAAACAATTTAATCCACTCTTTTTTTTAATGCTTTTTGCTTATTGGACCATGATTGTGTGTATCTTCCCAAAGTTATTCTCTGCCACAGTGGGATAAGGATTGGCTGTTGTTGCTATTGAGGCTTATTATACGGAAAAAGAAGGCTAAACCTAGATTTCAGTATTCATAAAATCAAATAATTTACTACTCTAAACGAATTGTGTGCTACTATATGATTTCATTTGTTTTGTATTATATAGTAATTGGAAAAGAAGGGCAGTATCAACTATGCTTAAGACTCAAACTTCTCTCCTGTGATTGTTTTACACTGAAATGTCATGCAGGGAAAGAACAGTGTTTCTGCTTTTGGGGAAATAATATTATGAATTGGAAATATGAAGTCTTTGAGTTTTTTATTAGGTTTTTTAGTTATTTTTTGGATGTCTAATACTTGCAAAATCTGTTATACTATCTAGAGAATTAAAATTTTTGGGCTATGGTGTGGATGGAAGATGTGTTTCTAACCAGGACAACTTGATTTGGTCTCTGCTGATATGTAATTCCTTTATCTTGTATGTTCTGGTTTTCTGCCTTACTGGCCCAAAATATGATGGAAAATTGGTACAGGACTTATGTGGACCTTCACCTTCAGGACCAGTTCCAGAATCTGTTATACCTTCACCTTGAAGTGTTCAAGCTAACTTAAATTTGGAAACAGTCAAATGGATTTTCTGAAACAAGTTGTGCAGATTTTAGTATATAATGAAAATTTTCCATGATATGGAATGCTTGGAATTTCCTAGTACCTTCTCTGTGTCGTGTCTTGTTGAGATTAAATTAAAACTTGTCTCCGAGGAGCTGTTTCAAGTGTCAAAATATGCATTCCCTTGTTCTTGTGAGAGACTTAACTTTAAAAAATGATGTATCATAACCTTGCTTTTGTTGTCCCAAGTTACTAACTTTACTGTCTCAAGGATGATATATCTGCAGCTGTAAAACTGTCGGATATCTGTAAGTCAAACTTTTTTTGACATATATAATTTAATTTCTACACAAAAAAGATCTGATATTGTCAGCCCAATCCTTCTTTATGCATTATCTTATGCTTAGCCAGTTAACCAGGGTTGGCATTGAACAATTGGGTAAAAAAATGATGATAGTGTTACTGTTAAATTCTAAGGTTGAAACAGGATCTTAGAGGTGTGTTCTCCAATAGGGCTTCAGCTCAAGCACTGTACTATTTGTGGAGGACAAAATGAGGCAAGAAAATTTGTTTGATGAACATCATCTACTAATGTTACTAGCAATGTCTAATAGGTGTAAAATCAAACTTAAAAAATTATTGTGTTTCTAGTGTTGAAACTTTCCTTCAAGTTGGTAAAGATATCTCCACGATATAATCAATTATGTAATATATGGTGATTGAAGAGTTTATATTCATGAACTCAAATAATAATTTTGCTAGAAATAGTTATTTGAAATGAACAAAACTTCAACAGATGTGAAATAGGACCTAGTAATTTAAAATGTTGCTTGAGTCTGATGCCTCTTTTACAAATCCGGCATGAAATTGTTTTGCACACAAAGCTAGAAAGATTTTCTTTTATATAGACATAATCCATCTATTATACTCCTTGGTATTATCATTACTATTATCATTACTACAGAATTGTATTACTGCTTATAGAAAAGAAAAGTATCTTGTTTGTGCAATGATTTCTAAATATCCTTTTGTTGATCTTTCAGGCGATGTACATGGTCAATATTCTGATCTTTTAAGGCTTTTTGAGTATGGTGGATTACCTCCTGAGGCCAACTACTTGTTTTTGGGGGATTATGTGGATAGAGGGAAGCAGAGTTTAGAAACAATATGCCTTCTACTTGCTTATAAAATAAAATATCCTGAGAACTTTTTCCTTTTGAGGGGAAACCATGAATGTGCTTCTATAAACCGGATATATGGATTTTATGATGAGTGTAAAAGAAGGTTCAATGTAAGGTTATGGAAGATATTTACAGACTGCTTCAATTGCCTGCCTGTGGCAGCCCTCATTGATGAAAAGATTTTGTGTATGCATGGGGGACTTTCTCCTGACTTAGTTAATTTGGATCAGATTAGAAATCTACAGCGGCCCACTGATGTGCCTGATACAGGTTTGCTTTGCGATCTCCTCTGGTCAGACCCATGCAAAGATGTCCAAGGTTGGGGAATGAATGACAGGGGAGTTTCGTATACATTTGGTGCTGATAAGGTCTCAGAGTTTCTTCAGAAACATGATTTGGATCTTGTTTGTCGTGCTCATCAGGTTAAACTCCTGCCTTTGGTGTTCAATGTGTTTCCAGGTCTTCAGGGTTGAGTTTGTATCCCCATTTCTATGACTAAATGGACTATGAAATATATTTCCAGCAATCCTAATCTATCTGAGGATTATTATTGTTGCTTTATTTTATGCAAACTTGAAATTACTGTTTACCATTTAAATGTGGCACAAAGGGATTTAGCCTAAACATCTCCTTTCAAATGCCATTCGTTAGTTTATGATGTTTCATTCTGTACATTCCTGTATTAAGATTGAAGGATAGTAGGTCTCAATCAGCTATGCTATTAAATTTAAATTTGATTTATAATATGTTCTGACCAGGTGGTGGAGGATGGATATGAGTTCTTTGCTAATCGACAGCTTGTAACAATATTTTCTGCACCTAATTATTGTGGGGAGTTTGACAATGCTGGCGCTATGATGAGTGTTGATGAGACACTAATGTGCTCGTTCCAAATATTAAAGCCAGCTGATAAAAAAGCAAAGCTCAATTTCGGGAGTACAGCCACTACTAAGCCTGGAAACTCTCCAGCAGGTGTAAAGGTAGGAAGATAGTTTAATATTTGATGATGCAATTCACACACAAAACCAGTAGGTACATATCTTATGGGATGTGTATGAGGTATATGTAGATATTTGTGAATTTCAACCTTCATAGTGAATGTGTTATGGAGTATTTAGATTACAATTGAATAAGTGTATGGTCATGCTTCCCAAGGTTTACTTCTTGCTTCTGCCTTCAAAAAGTGATTACACAAAATTTCCATAGGTTCAGCTATTTTAGATTACAATTAAATAAGTGTATGGTCATGCTTCCCAAGGTTTACTTTTGTGGGATTTCCAACTTCAAAATGTGATTTGGAATTGGTGTTTGTCATGATTACACAAAATTTGGAGATACGATGCTTTAGATTAGGTGACTAGCTTGTTGGAGCAGATGTTTTCTGTTTTCTATTTTTTTTTTTTCATGATAAATATTTTCCTTGCTTACAATTTGGTAGTTTTGTGGGATTTCGTAGGTTCAGCCATTTCCAGCGTAATTAGGATTATTGGAATGAACTTATTATATATGTGCTAATCATGCTAGAAAACATTTGGGGAATTGACTTTAGCAATGGAAAAAGCTACATAGCACGAAGCTTTTCAACTAAAACACACTGATGCAACGCAACCAAAGCCGTTGGATGAATCAATTGCTTCAAATGATCCCCACCAGAATGATGGTTACTGTTGCATTCATTTTGTTTTTGGTGTGAAAAGTTTGTGCTAAATAGCAGAACTCTTAAGCAATATCCTAATCTATCACTTAATTTAGGTTATTATACCACATAACTTAGCATCACTAGTGTCCATATTTTCTATTTTCTGTTGTTCACACTTGATGCATTTACGAATATAATCTTAATTTCCTCCTTCTCAATGCCTTGCAGTCCTTTCTAGGTACGAAAGTATGAAATTAATTTTGGCGAAAAGGGTTGCTGCCACAACAGGTCAGCTTGGTCTTGAAGATGTAATAGTTGCAAGAAAAGGAAAGTTGGGTTCCATTTGGTCTCCTATGATATTTTGGAATTGTAAAAACAAAGGGAAACACCATCATGAACTATGTAGACCATTGCTTTTTAACTGGTACAAATTTGCATTTTGAGATGGACAGCCATAATCTCCTTGTTTTCCTTGTATGCTAATAGCTGGTATATGTTCTGACTTGTAAGCTTCTCAAGCATAGATGGAGGATAAATCTGCATCTGTGGCTGAAAATTATTTTAAAATGCCCATACGATTGGCATATGGATGGCAGTTGAGGTACAGATATGGTCAAAACTCCTTGTTAATTTTTTGGTTGTCCGTTTTTGCTTTTATGGATATCCTCTGTTAATACGGGATTTCCTACGTTTCACTTAAAAACCTCAGAAACATGATTCGAGGTATTAGATTTACTGTATGAGACAAAGGTCCTGACCTTTTTGTTTTGTGATATTGCTTTGCTGTAACAACTTTGGATTCATGTTCTCAAAATGTGCCTTCTGTAGAACTGATTACTGGGGCTAAAAAGGAGTAAATTTCTAGACAACAGGAGAAAAGACTTAAGACAGCAGACTTGAGGTTTAGGGTATGCGTTCGTGGCTCATACTAAAATTTTTCCAAAGGGCCTGCTATGGTTTCCCTCATGGAAAACTAGTGGCTTCATAAAGGAGAATCACATCACTTTATATTTCAGTTACTCGTACTGCCAACCACTAATTAAACATTGACTAGTTAACCAATAGATTTGTTACTATAGGTGGGGGCGGTTGCTTATGATTTTTTTATTTTTTATTTGGGTCTGCATTGCTTCTTAATGTTTCGCTTAGGTAAGCTGGTGCTGGCCACTGAGTTGAGTCAGTGGGTTGTTTTGTTTTGTTTTTTTTTCGTGAATACCTAAGCCTTATCTTGTAAGAACATGTCGAGGGGCCTCCTAGCAAGACTCTTGGGTGGCCCACTAGTGGGACCAAGGGTAGGGGAAAGGAGAGAAAGTTGAAAAGTATTGGAGAGAGATCAAACTTTCCTTAGTTTCCTTAATGACCTCAGCTCCTAATCAAGTTACACCACCGGAACCATACTTATTTTCTGTCATGCGGAGGCATATGTAAGCGATGAGTGTTGTCTTCTGTTCTGTACTGCTTTTGTCGCAAGCTCGTTTCTCTCTCTCTCTTTTTAATAACAATTTCTACTTGCTAGAAATCCATGTTTACTGTTCAAACAGTATTTGTTTTCAAGATGTGGACCAGGATTCTTACATCTTCCGTGATGGACCTTGCCTGGGTGTTGTTGGACACTTGGACCTTTGAATTGAGTAGTGACAATAAACTTGGACCATTAACCAAGTTGCTTAATGACGTGGGGGAAAAAATGTTTTCATCTTCGAAAACAAACGGATAAGGATTTGATCATCAAGGAATAACATCAACTTTCAATTATCTTGAAGCATTTAAAGGTTGCGTAATTGAAAACTTAAAAATTGATTGCTGGATGTGGCAGATAAAACTTGTGATATTCCAATCTAAAATCAATTGGTATCAAGTAGAGTGACTCAATAGTTATATAAATTACATTTGGAAGATTGAGGCCTGGTTGGAACAAGTGAGTCTAACGAAATAGACGACAGACATGAGATCTTGACTTTGATATTATGTGAAATTTTAACATAAAATTAATTAATATTAAGTAAAGTGATCTAAGAGATATATAAATCGCATCCAAAAGATTGAGACAGACGATGTAAGACTCTAACAGAATCGGAACATAATGAACGCTGAAGTAAAGCAGGGAGTTAACTTGCACATTGCTGAAGGCAAGAGATATATAAAGCAAAAGGACTAAATAAAATCAATCATAAAAGAAGAAAATTGCTAGTTCATTTATTTTCTTATCCTTTTAACGGGCTTTTTTCCTTAATAGGTATAGAGAGGAAAATGGTGAGTTAAAGTAGAGGCAAAACAGCGTTAGTGTGATTTGAACTCAAGATGAAGCAGTCACTAAAGAGAGCTTGTTACTTGAACTAAGGCTCTAGGGCCTATTAACAATAAATATGATTTTTTTATTGCAGTCAAGTGGTGATTGGGTCAGTTTGGACAGATCTCGATTAATCCACCTCTCCGATCTGTAAATGATATTGCATTCTCACATATCTGTCACATATTTTAAGGTGAACTCATCTCAATCATTTAGATAAAATTATAGTAGGATTAAGGTGTTATGCATGAGAATTTGAAGATTTTGTGAGGATAAAGTATGTGCAAGAATCATTATTGAAAAACTTTAAACAATATAAAAATGTTAATAAAATCTGTTATAATTTTTAAATATATGAAAGAGCTGTTATAATTAAAAGTTAAAACATACTTTATATGAATTCCAAACACAAGTCAATTCAATTTTTTTCTTAAAAATAAAGATAAAGAATTTAGTAATAAGGACCCGTGAAGTTCTCCATTGTAAACCTAAAAAAAAGAAAAAGATTCCTGAAGTTATATATATATATAAACTGATACCTATGACATTATATAAATTATCTAAATTGACTTGATATCCCAGCTTGAAAATGATCTTCAGATAAAATGTTTTTTCTCAAATCAGTATATCATGTGCTCTCAGTGGAGGATCACATAGGCTACAGTACTTTATGCTTTAAGAAGGTGTGGTCTTAGCCGAGTCCTCAATGTATACATGCTTTCTTGTGACTCACGACTTATGGAGAATTACTCACAAATGAGGAACGATATAGGTGGAGGATGACGTTGATCTCTACCCTTGTTGTGGTTAGGCATATGAAACAATCATGCTCCTTATTCGTGATTGTGAGCAATATGCCAAAATGTGGAGCTCATTCTTCAACATCAGGTTGCATGATTGACTATCTTTAAACTTGGCAAACAATTAGGAAAATATGGAGGATGTTGATTGGCAAGTGTTGTTCTCTATAGCTGCATCACTTATTTGGAAAGACCGTAATGAATGAGTGTTCTTATAGAATGCAAAGTCCTTTTGAGTTTGTACAACATATTCTCAGCTACACAAATGTGATTTTGGGAAAGCCATATACATAATTCTTTGCTGATGAATTTGGAAAACCCGAAGAAGGAGAGGTTGGTTTCCTAGTCTTTTCCACCATATGGTTTTTATAAGCTAGATGTAGATGGATCGATTCTTAAAAAGTCCCTCCAAGCTACTTGTGGAGGCTTGCTACGTGATGATGTGGGCGAATTTGTGAAAGGATTCTATTGTAACTTGGGAGTTTGTTGGAGTATTAAGGCTAAGCTTTAGGGTTTATATTATAGTCTTAATTTTGTGAAGAGTATGGGCTTCCAGAAGGTTGTGATAAATATGGATTCAGAGGTGGTTGTGAATCTCGCGTTGAAAGGATATATGGCCACCCGTCATTGTGCTTTACTTGTCCAAGAGATTTGAGTTCTACTCTATGAAGATTGGGTGGTATTGTTAGCTCATTTGCTTAGAGAAAGTAATATGTGTGCAGATTTTCTTGCTAGGCTGGGTCACTCGAGTTCATTCTCTTGTTCTGTAATTGATATTCCTCCTGACCCTCTTGTTAACCTCCTCTAGCAAGACTATGTGGGGTGTGTATCGTCCTCGATTATGTGTATAATTTTGTTTTCCTTTTGGATCAATAAGCCTCGTTAATTATTAAAAAAAAAAAAGCTAGTCACTTAGAGATCAACCCCAATATTTGTACACATACTTTGGACACTTATAGGATGTGAAGATCAATGAGGCAATAAGTGGTGATTCGAATTATTTATGTGATGACATTCTTCTATTACACATAGTGAGTTAAAACTAAAATTCATCAAATCATACACATAAATCACCATTTATCTTAGAGATGTTCACCATTTAGTAAGATATATTTTTCAGTACAAATCAAGAATATAGTGATCAATGAGGTTATAAGTAATAATCTTTATTACTTATGTAGTGACCTTATTCTATTATCCCTAATTTACTCTAATTGAAATTTACTATATTCAATATAAGAATTATTACTTATCTTATAGATGTTCATCACATCTTATAAATGTCAAAAATGAGTGTACACAAAATATTTTGCTTAGATATTTATATCTACATGACTAATTCTCCCACAATTTCAAATGAATTATCGATTGCCGAGTTATATTAATATCTTAGAATAATTTTAGGTTGATACAATTTATCATAAATATTCAAATATTATTCTAAGGATATTTTAAAAAATATAATATTTTTTATATATAATAATTATTTATGCAATTTCAAGATAATGATGGTAGTTAAGTAAATCTCTTTCTCAAAGTGAAAATAATATAATATTACTTCTATTCTAAGAATTAATTTTCTAATCAATTCTTTTAATTATTATTAAATATAAAAGTATTAAATATTTTTATATTCTTTGTTACGACAATATTTTTATATTCTTGAGATGTTAAATATATTTATTTCTTATTTAATAATTTATTTATCATATTTTTAAAAAATATTAAAAAATATTTTCAAAAATATAACATTGCTCTTATTCTAATATTTCTTGGAAGCTGTTGTCAGTGCTTCATTTTAAATTAGAAAAGCATGGTTCCGAAGCCCATGGTTTCGGTGATGCTTTTAAAATAAAATAAAATAAAATAAAATAAAAAATTGAGAACGAGCTGTACCTTTTGTTGTGTTATGCTGGTGCTTTCTGGTGATTACACATGTGGGGGTGTTTGCTAACTTTAAAAACAAGTCTAAAATGGTATAAGATAAAATTAGTTATATAATTTAAAAAAAAATTAGTTATATAAATTTGTATAAAAATAAATTTGTTCAAAATTAAATTTAGTTTAGTTTAGGATGAAATGAGACTCTTTTCATTTTAAGATTAAGATAAATCATTAATTTTAACTAAGATTTATAATAAAATTACAAATCATCTATCAATGAAAGATCTTAAGAATCAATCTTAAATTGTTCTATTATAGCAAAAAGTCAATCAAATGAATCAACCTTATTAACAATTTGGTTTAAGATTGCTTCCAAAATAAAGAGTTTTTAAAAAATAAAAAAAAATTAAATTTATAAAGTATATCTTTATAAATTTATGTTTATTTCTTATAACAATATTAATTGTATGAGAGAGAACAGAAAAGTGAAAAAGAGAGAAAGTAAGGAAAAGTTGGATTAAAAAATAATTTTAAAATAATATTTTTAAGAATTAATTTTATCTCAAAATTAATTTAAATAAAAAATAATTTGTAAAAATTTAAATAATTATCAAAAACTTATATTTAAATGAAAAGTATTTTATGTACATCAAAATATGCATATCATATTTATATCTTATGTTAATGTGAGAGAGATGTCAAATTATTTTGTATGCAACTGTAATATGTTTGCAGCATACAAAATAATTTTGTGAGTGAGTTGAATAAAATTAGATGTATTTTAGTTGGACAAATAACATGACTATATTTAAATTAACCTCACTACATTTTGATATTAGTTTCGTTATTCGTTTAACTTTTATATATTTAATTTTTTTAACTCATTCATAAATTCATTTTATATCTCACAAAAATACTATAATTATATATAAATTAATTTAATATTTATCTTATATTAACATATAATATAAATATAATATACATATAAAAATTATACGTAAAATATTTATCCTTTGATATCTAGTTCTACGTACGAAGGAACCAAACACCCAGGCACGAGCAAGATTGGTGTAGTTTCTGTTATAGATTGAGTATACAGAAGGCGAAAACTTGAGACTCTAAATCACATCAAATTACTTTAGCGATAATCCAAAGGCTAAGCTGACGTGCTCTTCATTGTCTTGTCCATGCTTGCACAGTCATACTTGCTCGTCACGAGATGACTGGTGGTTGGACTTGAGAGTAACTCTAGCAACTACCAGCCAAACCTAAATGTATACTAATCTGGTTGTTCTCCATGATTGAATTCTGAGGACCCCTCCCCCTCAGAATTCAAGACAAACTAAAATCTTATTAATAATCCTATCCACTTTGGTTGGATAATCCAATGGATAAATATTTTGTATTGAAATATATCACACTTAGAAGCAATTAGAAATAATGTGTCACATGGGTAGGACCATGCTTAGTAGGACTTGTGGTGGGTTTAGCACTTGGTACTTTGGTACCATTATTGCTATAAAACTAACCCATTTTTAATGGTAAACATAACTGGAAGTTGGAGTCTTTATCAGCAGCCCAAAAATGAAAGAAAAAAGTTGGAATCTTTTCGAGGCGCCTGACGTGAGCATTTGTTTTAGTTTCCCAGCTTCGTGAATCTAATGATTAACAAAATAACGAGTACTTCGTAGAAATTAGAAATTTAAGTTGCGTCGTTTCATTTCGCACTTATTTGTTTAGAATCTTTACTTGCACATAATATCCAACGAGTAATGTTATTAAATATATTTATATACATATTATTTTATATTTATATATTTTTTATTATTTAATTACAGCTAATAGCACCTGAACTTTTGCACCCTCTGAGTTAAAGTCATAAATCCTTCATCCAGTGTATAAAGCATACATATATATACATGTGCTTGTCTGTTATACCAAACCAAAATTATTCTCTTCGGCTATCAACTACTAACGAATAATGAATTGGACTAACGGCCAAAAAATAATAAGGAAGATTGTGGGGGCAAGGTTTTTTTTTTCCCCTTAAAAAGAAGGGGATGAGGATCATTTGCGGTTATTTTATACCTGCATGAGATCCTATCACTTAAATATGCTTTATTATATAATAAATTTATATTTTTAAAATGACAGTTTAATAAATCGAATGGTAAGATCATGAACTACTCTTCTTATAGTTTTTTTTTATCTGCAGGAGATCTATAAAGAAATTTTAAAATTTAATGTGAAAAGAAGATAAATAAACTAAAATAATATTTAAAACAACTTATTGAGATTTTTTTATCTTGTGCGGTTTTTTCAAACCTTTTAGGTGAAGTTTGAGAAAATTTTAGGTGTTCCAAGAAATTTTTTTACTTTATATCATTGAATTTGTACTACCTCAACTATGTTAGTCATTGTTATTTCTTACTTTAATATTTTAAATATTGTTCTACACTGAAATTTGGACTTCAATGGCTCAAGCTCAATTACAGTGGTGATAGTGCCCCCCACAAGAAACCAAAAGAATGTCCTCAGCCTGAGGACAGTGGGAAGAGTCAACTCTTGCAGTGCTGAAAAGTTTCCTTTCTTCAGCTAAAATGACCTTCTTATCCTTCTTAATCTGATAGTGTTTACATATCTCTCCTTTATATAAACAAAGCACTACAACTTCATGGAAAAACTATTTTTTGTTATCTCTCTGTTATAACTTTAGTTTATTTAAGCATTATAGTGTCTTTACAATATCAAATTCCCTATTTCAATACTCAATAGAGTTACTGGTAAGAGATCTCACATCTTAGAACAAAATAAATATCATACTTGAAGTATCACACAATAAATAGTATAAAGTAAGAATTTTTTTCTACTAGTAAATTTTTTTTTTACTCTAAAAATACTTAAAAATTTGTAAAAGAAGTTCTAATAATTTGAGAGAACTGCGCTTAATTTAATAAAAACAAAATCCGAACCAGTGGACTGTATAATCATTCAACTGCGTAAAATTTAAATTAACCTTAGCCGCTAAAAGTATTATTCTGAAATCACATTAGAATTTCTTATTTTGGTTTTAGACTAATTATTGTTCTAGACTATCATTCCCCACGAATATTTTCCCATGGACTCGAGTTTCTAACTTGTATGCATCCTTCAATTAATAAACTAAAATTTATTTGCCACTTCAATACCTTAATTTAGATTGGATCCCAACATAAAATAACCTCCGAAAAAAATTATTTAAGTTACAGTTTCTTGAATTATTGTTATTATTATAAACACTTAATTAGTTGCATGTAGCACGTAGTGGAGACAGTGCGATCTTCCTTGTCCTTGGATAGATTTTAACTGTAGGGGTCCGATGTACGACTCATGTATGTTTGCTTGGAAGGAGGAACCACATAAAGCAAAACAAAAGATAAGTTATCAAATAATAACTCCGTGGTGGGCTCCATTATCTGCCGCAACGGATAGCTGGCAACCATCTAACGAAAGAAAGCCCGGGTCATTATTGGGTTCGGGTACCACTCACATGGCATGGGCCATAGGTCAGCCACCCGTACGGTTTGGTTCAAAAATGGATAAAGAAATATGCACATGGCACGCATTCCCACTACCTAGGTCCACCACACCTCGTGATAAGGCCTCTCCACTATGCTAAAGATAGCTTATCATATTAATCCACCCACCCCGCTCTCTGCATTTTCAATATAAATTTATATAGTTAAATGAAATTTTCATTCCTATCTTTATAATTATGGGGGTATAGAAAAGAGACCATAAAATGATACAGTTTTGATTTTAGGTGTCCCTTTGGTATACTCATAAGAATGGTTGAAATATTAAGCATGAATGTTTACTTTGTTTATTGTATAGGTTTCTTAATTCTCTGATATATGCATATTTTTTTATTTTAATATTTATATATAGGGTGAAAACTTCATATAGAAACATAACATTAATTAAAACGTAATTTATATTAGGATTTGATGTGGATGTATTGTTGTAATTTTTTTTACATTTTTATTTAATTATGTATTATTGAATCATTAAAGAAGTTTGACTATCACTATCACAGAAGTTTAACTTTTTTAATAATATGTTAATACATGATTGAATAATAAGTATAATTTTTTTATAGTAAATGTGCATTTAGATAAACTTAAAAAAAAAGTGATTGTAAGATAGTATAAATAAAAGATTTTTTAATAGATTTTTATAAAAAATATAAGTTATTTTACATTTGGATTTAATTATAAAAAACACTTTTTACTTTCTCACTTATCCATTGTATCTCTCCATAATTACTTATTTTGAGAAGCAACTCATTCCTATTTTTGTTAGATTATGTGTTTTTTCAAAATATTATCTAAACACATGTCTATGTTTCATAATATTAATTTTATATGAATACATAATAAAATTAATTAAAACCTAATTTAATGTTAGAATGTCAAATTAATTAAATATATTTTTATTACAAATAGTTTTTTTTAACTAAAATATGTTTTTACATATGGTCAATTTTATATCAATATTTCAAGAGTTAAGTTCACAAGCAGTTTAAAAATGTTGACATGTGAAGATAACGACAATCTATGTCTAACAACGAAAAATATTACGAAGATGCACATTTGCTGAGAGTCTCCTATAGAACCATGGATTAGAATTAACAAGATGGGACTTCTAAGGCTGATGGCCAAGTTGCAGGGTGTGGTGGTTTGCTTTGTGACTATGAAGGTAGGTGGACTGTGGATTTTACTAGATTTTTGGGGTATACTTCAGCTTATATAGCTAAATTGTGGGGGGCTTTGGAAGGTTTAAAGCTGGCCTGGGACACAGGTTTCCGTAAGGTGGAACTTCATATGAACTCAACAATAGTGGTTGATTGCATTAGAGGAGAGAGTTCAGGTAGTTCTCATAGGAGGAACCTGGTTTCTATTATTAGGAAGTTGGTGTCTTACGAATGGGAGGTACGAGTTAAGGATATCCATAGAAAGCAGAACAAGTGTGCTAATAGTTTGGTGAACTAGGTGTGCTCCTTGCCTCCAGACTTAGTCATTGTTCAGATTTCAGATCCTCCAGGGAGGTTAGACAGTTGACGTTATAAGATGTTTTAGGAGTTTTTACTCCTAGACTTGTTATGATGTTGGACCGTATCAATTTGGTCACTCTGGTGCAATCTAGGAAACTCAAACATAGCTTGACCCATTGCAAGCAAAGACCTGAGTTAGGGGGTTGTGGACTGTATAAACTCAATTAGTTTGGATGAGTCCAGTTAAGTCTCAGGACTAACTCAACTCAACCAAGTAGGCCCAACCAACTCGACCTAAACCAAGTTAGCCCAACCAACTCGGCCTAACCAACTTGGTCCAAATCAAGTCAGCCTAAATCAATTCGATCCATCCAACTCGGTCCAATCAACCTAATAATATTACCATAGTGGTCTCATGTCTCATTAAAGCAAAGAATCTGACCAGAATCAATGATAGTCATTGCCAGGTCAGATCCAGGTGGATTGCCTGGAATTTCGCTCAACATACAATCTCGTGATTTTCTCTTGATAGGTAGATGCTTATGAGTTAACCCTAAGGGTGTGTTTGGGAACTAATTTTATGAGGGAAAGGGAGGGAAGGGGAAGGGATTGGATAAGCCTTCCCATTGTTTGGAAGTTTTATAATGAGAGGGAAATGGATTGAGGACATTTTAAATACCCTCTGAAGCCCTCCATTTTAGTTCCTTCAATTTGGGGGGTTTTAGTTGAAAATTACTAATTTACCCACTCTGCCTCCGTCTCTGTCTCCATCTCCCTCTCCCTCTGCCTCCCCGTCTCCATCTCCCTCCCACTCGCCTTCGTCTCTGCCACCTCCTCCATCCACAAGCACAAGCTTCCCTCCTCCGACGACCACGCCCCTCCCTCCTCATTCTCTGCCGACACCCACGACAGCGCCCTCACCTACTCTGCCGACACCCACTGCCATTACCACCACTCAAAACCATCGTGGACTGCCATCATCCCTGTCTTCGCAGGAAACCCACATCAACCCGCGACCACCGTCTCAGCCACCAAAAATACTGCGACTTGAACCCCAACCATCCAAAATCCGATATCGCAAGTCGTCACCACCAAAGCCAAGATTCGCGGCCCCCTCGCGGTGGCAAGCGTAAGTCTTTGTCGCCGATCTGCTCTTCGCCATAGCCTCACCGTAGCGGGATCTCCATAACCACCTAAAGCGAACCGGATCCGCGCCGAAGCGAGCCACCACGCACTAGCGGCGGCAGTGCGCTCCAACACCCAAACCCCATTACCCATCGTCAATTCAATCCGCCAAGCACAAGTTTTCATTTATTTTGTTTTGTTTTTCACTTTAACATTTTTTATAAAATATTAATTATATTAATTTTTTTAATAAAGGGTAAAATGATAAAAATATATTTTAAACCCTCCATTTCCTTTCCTTCGTATATTTCACACTACCAAACAAGGAAGAGGATAAACCTCTCATTTTCCTTCCCTTCCTTTCCCTTTAAACCCTTCTCCTTTCTTTCCCTCCAAACTTCCAAACACACCCTTAAAAGACTAACTTTGCTACCTGAGTCAGGCATGTTCCACTGTTTATCCTAGACACTACATTCAACTATCATAACAATCTGACCAAACATTTTTGCCTTGCTAGCCTAGGTCTCAGGTAATCCATGCCACCATCGCTTTCCTCATAGGCATTTGGTAAGCATTTCCTGATTCTCTGATATAGGTCTCGAAGTCAGGATGGAACAAATATAATTTTGTTTTGAGCTTTGGTCCCCTTGAATTTTTTTTTAAAAAAAGTGTTTTACAAAATTTGAATTTCAGGAATTAAATTCATGAATTTATGTGATGAAATTTTGTTACATATGATTATATATTTTCTATTTTTTATGAAAGATCTAGTTCTTTTACTATTATATTTTTTTCTCATCAATTCTTACAAAAAAATTTTTTGTAAGTTTTAAGGGCTATTCATGTTACATTTGAAATGAAAGGTGCTTTATATAATCCAATGTATAGATCCTAAACCCTATTCATGTATTGGATTACTGGTCAAATGAGTTAAATAAGTGATCTGACGGGCCTATATAACCGGTGACTGATTTGGAACAAAAGCGGCAGGGCAACCAGATGTCCCCTTGTATGCTCCATTTTTTGTATTCATATTCTAATTATAATTGACAATTGCATTAGTGGTGAGAAGGACTTTTTCTTCTTTTTCTTCTTCTTTACCTCTTTTTTTCTTTGCCTTAAGGCTCGTCACTCATTGGACATAGGAAAATGAAGAAAATGACCGAAATTATGCTTCTGTGAAGGAATACCTCTGGCTTCTTTCTTGACCACCAAATATATAACTATACATTCTATACTTGTCCCGTCAACAAATAATACCAATTTTGTGGAGCACTCTCGCATGCATCGCTCAAATAATGACGTATGTGTATGTCACATACAACAAATTTTAATAAACAAATTTTAGGAAAGAAGGATTTTAAAAAATTATAAATATTCTAAAATAAAAAAATATATATCTTGTGAGAGTGCCCCCACCTAACTCTATATTTAAAAATATGTTTACAAAAAGCAAAATGCATATATTGGACAAGCACTCCAACAGTAATGGAAAAATAGATTCAGTCATTTATATTGTTTATAGAAGGAATTGGAAATAAAATTTTTGTCCAGCTAAATAACTAAATTATTTGATAAAAAAATAAACTTAAAATCAAAATCATATTTAGAATAACAGTATAAAAATTGTATACTAATAATATAGGTGTTTGAGGATTAAATTTGATCGATTTTGAGAGAAAAAGTCAACTGATTCAATTCGATTGTTTTGTCATATCAATTATTGTCTAATCAGTTAGTTTCAAAATATAAAATTGATTTAATCAAATTTAAATCATTTTTTTAAAAAAATAATTTAGATTGGATCGTTTTCATTTGTTTATTTAAAAAATACATAAATATTAATTCACCAATTTATAACAAATACAAATCCAAACTAATTCAACAAAATATATTAAAATCCAAATCTAAAATTCAAATATAAGTCTAAATGAAATTTCAAATTTATAATATGTCCAAATTCAATGTCAAAATTATGAAATCAAAGAGGGAATTTGTGATAGATTAGTAAAGTTCCTAAATATGTGCGTGTGATCATTTTTTATTTGAATTAAATTCGATTGAATTTTAAAATTAGAATTGAAATCCGATCTAGTTCAATTTTTTTTTACTTGTTTTATTTTTTATTTTTCAATTTATTTGATTTATTTTTTTTTTTTTCGATTGATTTTTTTTATTTTAATTGAATTGGTTAAGTTGTTAACACCCTTATATAAAATTTAAATTAGAGATTGACTTAGCGATAAGAATTTGATCAGAGTGGAAAAATAAATTAGTGGGGGTACATGTAATATTGCAACCAAATATTATTAAATTAGTTATGTATTGCAAAAATAATTGGGCGGGGGGGTTGGGAAATGGATTCTCTCCAGCTGCTGGAAGTCCAGCAGTTGGAGTTTGGACCGTTGGATAAAAATCCAACGGTCTAGTTTTTTTTTTTAAATATTAAAAAAAATATTAAATTAATATCTTTTAATCTGGTTGTAGAAGCAGCAGCTCTGCTCTATTACTTTGTCGTTTCCCGTGTGAGCATGCAGTGTGTGGCAGTGGCCCGTGACCCGTGTGGATTCGAGTGTGATACAGTACAGAGTACAGACAATTGATGTGGCATAATTGTAAGCCACCAAGTAAGCGTGTCCAATGGATACTCACTTTAAAAAAAAAAAAAAATTTGCCAGGAACTATATTCGCATGTTACTCTCCACTCTTTACCTTCCACGCAAATAGTATTGAGATCTAATGACAAAAAAAAATTAGTATTGAGATCCTAACATATACTTATGATGGATCATTATAGAAACCTAGGTTTCGACTAAGTTACATACATTTTTGGACCGTACAAGTTTATAATAAATTCAGTCCACTTATAAGTTTGATTCATCTTTATATATGATGAAGTTGAGAGGTTATAGATCATACAAGCTCACATTATATTAGGCCAATCTTAAGACCAGACCATATACCCTTCTCCTTGCCACCCAACTAGGGCAAAGTTGGGTTAGCTCAACTTGAGTTAGTTCGGATTAATCTAGTTCTCCAACCCAAGGTTAATGGTAATCTTATTGCATGTGGTAAGCATTGCCAACCATGATCGCAATCATAATAGTCCCACAGCTTACTGATTGGCCAAGAGGACCGTTAACATGACGAGACCTTGGTAGCTAGGAGAAACATACACCCAATGTCTAAAATCCCTTAATGGCCTCAATGTAGGTAGGTGCTAAGAAGTCAATCCTCAGAGCTATTCTTAAACTAGTTTGGTACTCGAAGTTAGGGCGTTTTTAATATACACCCTCCAAAGGAAGGTGTATGACACACTAAGCCCATCTCAACCGTTAATTGTGTTGAAAAACACATCAACGACTATGATCAACGACTTGTAACATATTGCACTGTTGATCGTCATTGTTCATTGTCCGTCAAAAATACTATTTAAGCCAGAAAAATCACTATTCACACTAGAAAAATATTGTTCATGCTGAAAAAATTACTATTAATACCGGAAAACCCATTGCTCACACCGAAAAAAACATTGTTCATCGCCTGAAAAATGTACTGTTCATAGCCAGAGTTACTGTTCACACAATTACTATTTTATTTTTAAGTTGTATAATTGTGTAAAAAATTATCATTAAAATAATATCAATTAAAATTATACTAATTTTTATATTTTTTCATAAATAATTGTACATATTAAAAATTTTATAAATTTTATTGTGTATAAATATTACCAATTAAAATGTAGAATTTTCGGTATGTACAATTATTTATGAAAAAATATAAGAACTAATATAATTTTAACTCGGTATTATTTTTGCTTGTATTATTTACACAATTCTAATTTTTTAAGTTGTATAACTATATAAATATTATCGTTAAAATTTATAAGATTTTTCAACATTAATAGTTTAAAAAAATTCAAGTATACATAATTATTTATGAAAAAATATAAAATATTGTGATATAATTTTAATTAATATTATTTATAAAATTATGTAATTTTAAAAAATATATAAATAGTAATTAAAAAAGGTGGGTAGCGACGTTGACCAATGGCCGACGACCAGCTTCCGATGATAATATTTGACTGCTTAAAAAAATAAGCTTAAAAAAAAGACACAACTTATAAAAAAAAGCTTACTATTACAAATAAAAATTTAAATATATAAAATACCCAAACTTAATCGAATGTATAGTAACACCTCTCAAAATTAAGTATGTTTCACTTTTTACCTTAAACATTAATCAATCTAGCCTTGCGCTCTGACTCTCCACCCTCTCCATTTGCCTAGATCTTAGGTGGTTGTTCCTACCACTTTTTTCATAGGGTTTCAGCCGACCACCCTTTTTCCCTTTGACCTAGGTCCAGGAGCCAATCCAGAACAATTTTGCATTATAAATGTGGTGGATGTAGTGATATTGTACGGAGAGAATCCAGATTATAGAGGTTAGACACATGCCAGTGGATATGTGGTGGGCAATGTTAATTACTT
Organism: Ormosia semicastrata; assembly: GCA_029884595.1. Taxonomy (NCBI): domain Eukaryota; kingdom Viridiplantae; phylum Streptophyta; class Magnoliopsida; order Fabales; family Fabaceae; genus Ormosia; species Ormosia semicastrata. The sequence goes on from JAQQTO010000059.1 coordinate 44,594,241, forward strand.
AGGAAAAGTTATTTACACATACATTTTGAACTTAGGAAAAGTTATTTACACATACATTTTGATAACACATACCACATAGACACATGGAGAGCCGCTGATGGAAAGAGAAAAAAGAGAATTAAAGAAAAATAGTGATGATTGCTCTGTAAAGAATATTGTAAGTATAAATACATTTTTCTTTTGTTATAGTAAGTATAAATACATTAACCCTAGTTAAATTCGTGTTTTTTTTGGGGTTTATAGCCTTTTTCTTGTGCAACTATATAGGGAAAAATCTTTTTATTTGTTCTTGGAATAATTTTCTCTCTCTAAAGCATACTAACTGCTCGTTAGATTTATGTGGTTTTTGTTGATTGTGTGAGTCCAATACAAAACATTCAAGGATAAACATGCTTCTCAAAGAAGAAATTCTTCTCATAAAAGCATACAATAATTTTTAGGCTAGGCGGAAAGTGGGATTCGCTCAAAAAAAGCAAAAGGAAAAAGGATGGGAAATTGGGAACTCAATACCCATCTCAAATTCTCAATATACATGTACTTTGTGCAAGTGGGAATATGGACTTGGAGTGTGAATGTGTTTCCACATATCCCCTAATCATGGAATTTGTAATAATTAATTAAATAAAATATAGCAATAGGCAGCAGCATATGCATATGCATATGCTAGGATATGTATGCTGCCCGTCCTTTTCCTTCCAGAAGCACGGGGTTGGGGGATTCGCAACTTTGAATATAATATATGGCCGTTGGTGCTCATTTTCGTTGTTTTTGACACTTGACACCCAATTGGGCCCCACGGTCTAGAGTAGATAGAGTATGAAAAATGTTGCTTTTCAAGTGAACATACCTCTACAATTAATAAGCAAGGATATATTTATTTTTAAATTATTTAATAAATTAAAATTTTGATATATTTTATTAAATTAAAAATAAATATATTTTTATTTATTTACTTTATAAATAAATTTATTTCACAGAAATTTTATCCATAGAGCATAAATCTATTTTAAATTAGTTTATAAAACATTCTTGTTATTTAAATATTTAGAAAATAATATTTTTTAATTAATATTTAGTACATTAATTATATCTCAAAATACAATATATTTCGACACTTACTTGTACTTATATTAACATATGATATTTATATAAAATATCATAAAATAAGTGTTTAAATTTTTTTTTTTTTACAAAAATAGAAAATGATTAGCATTACTATCATATTGATATTTAATTTTTTAGTACTTATGATAGCTGTCGAGTGATTCATTAATAACTTTTTTATTTTAATACTTTTAAATATTTATTATAAAATTATTAGTTAATAAATATTTAATAATTAAACTTAAATACTAAACTCATAATAGTATTATAACAATTCTTAAAAAAAATTAAAATAATATATCATAAGTAGTGACTGACCTGTTCTCTCAATTTTCAGCTTTTTTTCGATCTGTCTCCCACCCCATTCCACGCAAACTCTAAACTTCACTACACTACACGTTTTTAAGTTTTAATTACCCATACAACCTTTTTTCACATAGACATTAATTAAAATGTGCAGTCAAAAAAGTTTCAATCATTATTTTACACATTATAAAAAGTTCAGCCATTCATTTCTATGTCTGTGAGAAATATATATAATTCCTTTCTATGCAACTATATTTATTAAGGATGAAGTTATGAACACGGAATTGTCCCCTTCAAAATCTAAACTCTACGCTTTCTCCAATCTCTGGAGCAGATGTAAAGTTTACAGGAGTGAAATATTTTGAATTTTGAATATATTATTAGATTAATTTAAATTCAAATTTGAACTATTAAACACATTACATTTAAAGTATGTAATAATATGTCTATTATGTAATTTATGTTCATTCCAAATTATTATTGTCTATGCATATATAAAGATACAGAAATGATACTTGTACATGACATACAAATCACATATGTCACATAAATAAAAAGAGGTCATTGATGGTAAATAAAAAACAAAAAGAAGAGAGGAAAAATAAATAAATGATGATAATGAAAATTATTTAAATTTTATAAGAAAAAAATATAAAAAACATTACTGATAAACATATTGACATAATTTGTAAAAGAATACAATAAGCAACAATATGTAATTTTATTTTGTTTTTTCAAGAATTAAGAACAAATGAGAGCTCACACATAGTTGTTAAACTAGGTCGAATTAACTGGTTAAATCGATAAATCAACTAATTAACCGATCTAATATGTTATTTATATCGTATATACATACAACTTAATAAAAATTAATTCAACCCATGCGACTCGATCCACTTTCATTAAACCGACTAAGTATTTATTACTTGTGTTATAAACTTAACAATATATTTAAATTTTAATATATTTTTAATATTTAAATAATCAAATACTTATATATTTATTTAATTATATTCAATTCAAACAGTTCACTTATAACTTATTGATTAATATACACTCGAGTCCTCACCTACGGCCGCTGGTCCCACTCCCAAATTAATAAGTGGCCCTATCTTGTACTGACAAGGGACCCCCGATGAGTTGATATTTGATAAGGGCACCAACATAGATGTCATGGCTTATCTCAATTGATCGCTTGCCAAATGAAAATTCTCTCAGCTTGCCATTTCGTTATATGACATCACTACATACGCCTATGAGAAAACTGTAATTGATGATACCCTTCAAATTCTGACACGTATCTTTCGTACAATATGGAAATTGGCTGCAGTTGCTGCTGTCAGTTTAATTACAAAGTAAACTTTGTTTTCTCTTTTCAATGAATTTCTGTGTAGAATTATGAAACATATGAAGCTTGACCGGAAGTGCATGATCCAAATGGGCCAATTCCAACTTTTCAACATTTCTACACATACGACAAATTTTGAAGGCCATAGCCATGAATAATCCATTCTTTATCGCTGAAGGTGTATAATAAGATATAAATTATACCTCCATTTATAAAAAATAATAATAATATATTATATATAATAATAATATAATAACACTTTCGTTTCTATCTCCTGAAAATCTGAAAGTCAGAATTGTATCACAGTAAAATAAAAACGTTGAGACCTGAACTAAGGATTATATTTTGCACGGTCAAATAATGAAACAGAAGAAGTGAAAAGAATATTGCTGGAAAAATGAACAGGAACATATCACGTTAGTTGTATAGAGAATAAACCAAAAACTCATAAGCAGGAATGCTTTTCCAACAACTTATACTCTTATTTCAGTGAGATGGACCCGGTAAAAGATATCTACGCTTACCCCTTTTGTGCCCCCCGAAGTTTTCTTTCTTTCTGCAGGTCAACGAGGCTCACACAACTTACAGAGAGGGCTAAGGTGCCACTCAGATAAACACAATAACAGCTCTACTTTTCAATTAGAAGTAATAGTTGATTTAAATCTCAGAAAATTATTCTTACACAATATTTATTCACTCACACTTTTATATACACCTATTTTATTTAAAAAAATTAAAAAATATATTTACCTTATTTTATTATTTAAAAATAATAATATATAAATAGTGTAAAAAAAATAATGTGCAAATAGCATCATCCATAAATTCCATTGAAAAGTATGAATCCGACTTCTCTCTAGTAATCTTCTCTTCAAGCAGTTTAATGATAATTTAGACGTTAGATAAAAATTTAACGGTCCAGATTAAAAGATATTAATTTAATATTAATTTTTTTTTAATATTAAAAAAAAATTGAACTGTTGGATTTTCATCCAACGGTGCAGGCTTCAGCTGCTGGACAGCTAGAGAGAATCCAAATCGAAAGAGTATATCAAAAGCAGAACGGTGGGCATGCCACATGGTGTTTGGTTAGCTGTCGGACGGACTATTCAAAATTTCAAATAAAGGGAAAGGCCAAAGGCAAAGTACCCCTTTTTGGCACAATTCGTGGTAAAAGCAAAATTTTTCATCATAATATTGACATCAATTTTCCAATTTGATTCCGTCTTTTGTGGTAAAGACTGTGTCAACTTACAAGTGCTTGAAAATTGATCAAGTTCAAAGTTGCTGTTTTAAGTTTTAACAAATTAAATCCTTCATTCTTAATTTTTTTAATGATTTCATATAATTTAAAAAATATTTCAATAACAAATCCATGCTTATTTAGAATGGAAAATTTTTGTAGATTTTGATCTGAGTATGAACAGATCATTCACTAACTAGAGAATTGGTGATTAACTTATTCTAAGTAGAGAATGATAACAAACTTGAATTTAACTAATAACAATGACTAAAGATAGTTATCAAAATGATTTTTAACATTAAAAGAATTAAGTATCAAAATTGAAGATCGGGAACTTTCAAAAGAGAAATGCTAAATCGCACGAAAGAAATTTTGTAGAATGGCACACGAATCAACAAAATGGAGAAATCACCTTTGCGTTTTATGAAGCAGATATTCTTCTTATTATAAAACTTGATTGCATTTTAATTACAAAACAAAAGAAGGGACCAATAAAAATCGTTCGTGAAAATCCATTTCGTTATATATAGCACTGTTCCTTTCAAAAAGAAGACCAAATCTAAACCTTTTGTCACTGTAACTTTTAAGCTACATTTATTATTTATTATTTTAGGTGTATGCTACTGCTACACCACTTATTATTTTTTATTATCACATACTATCACATGAATGATATAATTTCTTTTATATATCTTTATGCCACTTTTGAGGTGCATGAGATATATTGTAAAATATAAAAAACAATTCATATTTCATGTATGACCCACGGTAGCCAATCGAAGGCCTTGTCCTCAGCAGTCTGCAATTTATCCTCCTCAGATTTTTTCTTGTCTCCAAGCACATGGGTAAGTGACAATGTTTGACTGACTTACTCTGTATCAAATGTAAATTATAAGTCCCTAAAATAATTTTAACAGGATAAACCTTATCCCTAGAACTTACTGAATTTCTTGCGTAATTTCGTTGAAGTTAATTGCATCTGCACTTTTGACTTGAGTATACATGATAACACTCGGGAATGTGACTTCTTTTGCACCGGATGTAACTGCATCTGCGTTATCTTCGCATAATATGTACATTCATTAGACTTGGGACTTGACTTCCTCCTTTATTCTAATTAACTAACTATGGTTTCAAGCCTAATTGTAAAACTTAGTTCCAACTAATTCCCCACACATGACTTCCACCTGGAATGAAATATGCACTTTAAAATCATATATGACATCTTTAAATTGTCGGTCATGCCAAAAAAGTAAATAGACATTAAACAACAAATCTACACACTAAAACCACAAAATTAGAAGATCAAAAGCATTTACATTCAAAACTATTATATTTACAAAAACTTTTCAAACTCCTATTTCTTTTTGTACAATATCGGATGAAACTCCTCTATTTATTGGGAGGGAGTTTGAGTCTTCAGATCTTCCTACTTTCTCACTTCCCTTTTTTATACACGAGAGAAAAACAAGATAGAAAAAAAGCGAGAGACAAGATTCTCAACTCACATGTAGAGTCTCAGTCTCAGATTCGTATATCCAAGGTAAAAATAAAAAAAGGGAAAATCTACTTGCATCATTAGAATTTACAGGACAGTGCTCTGTTTCCTCCGCCTCCAGTAGACTTTATTCACACTACCACAGTAGATTTATATTAGTAATCGAGAAACAACAGAGAACACAAGGGCAAAATTGGCTAATACTTGCTATAACTATAAGCAAGTAGCTTAGGTTATGTCTCCATTGCAACTCATATATTTTTTCAATTCGGATCAGCCGTCTCACCTCCACTCAAGATCCACGGATGCCCTGCAAATGAAAAATTGCCACAGCAATTAACATCAAAATTTAAAAGTAAATAAATAAAATAAAATCATCAACAGCCTGTAATCAAAGTGAAGGAATCCTAAATCTCCAACCATCCACTCACGTGTCTAATCATGCAACAAAACAATATAAACTGAAAACTCAAATTCCCTTCCCCCCCAAAAATAGGAAATATTCTTGTGTCAATCCAACACAAATATAACACCATGAATTAAATTTAAAAATAATATTTAACAAAATAAATTTTAAATCAATATAAGAGAATATTAGAATTTCACTTACTCAAGGCTTGGTCTGCGGAGAATCTTCTAGAAGCATCCCTACAAATCATCTTCCTCAAGAGATCCTTAGCAGAAGGGGACACAGACCTAAAGATATTGGAAGGGAACCTAAGGTTGGCCCTAACGACAGCCTCAAAGATCTCGGCAGCAGAGTCACCATAAAACGGGGGAAACCCAGCCAACATTATATACAAGATCACGCCGCAGCTCCAAACATCCACCTTCTCATCGTACTCCCTCCCCATCAGAACCTCCGGCGCCACGTAATACGGCGTCCCCACCACCCCACTCATGCTCCTTCCCTCATTGAACCACTCCGCAGAACCGAAGTCCGCCAGCTTAAGGTTGTCTCTCGAATCGAACAGAATATTGTCGGGTTTGATGTCCCTGTGGGCGACGCCGAGGCAGTGACAATGCAAAACTGCTGAAAGAAGCTGTTTCATGATGGAAGCGGCTTGGGGTTCAGGCAAGGGGGCATTCACGATGCGGTCAAAGAGTGTGAGGGGCTGGCATAGCTCCATCACGATGGATAAAACGTCGTCGTCTTCGAAGACGTCGTAGATTTGGAGGATGTTGGGGTGTGGAGAGAGGAGGGTCATGTATTTGGGTTCGTTTTGAAGGCACTCGCGATCGGTGGAATCGGTGAGGAGGGTTTTGTCAATGAGTTTGCAGGCGTAGACTTCGTTGGAGATTGGGTGGAAACAGCGGAAGATCGTGCCGAAGCGACCACGCCCGATCTCCTCGCACAACTCGTACTGTGTCTTCAGGGCTGAACACATTCTTCTTTCTCTCTCTCTCTCTCTCTCTCTGTTTCTTGCTGTTTCTGGTTGCGTTGTGCTTCTGTTTCGGTTACTCTGTTTTTATAGAATAAGAAAAAAGAAAAATATGTAAAAGAATATGTTTTTTTTAATAAAATAAGTATTTTACTAAAGACACTTCATAAAAAATCAAAATAATTTTTTTATGAATATAAGATATTTAATATAATAAAAATTAATAAAATTATTATTTACTTTATTTTTATCAAAACCTTTTTATTTTAGTTTATGACACTTATTAGTAAAATTCATAAAATAAAATCACTAAAAAAATAAATGAGAAAAGTAAAATAATTTTGTTGTTAGCTGTTTTTTAAACATTTAAACCTTGTTTTTCTTTTCTAATTATGATTATGATTGGTGAGAAAGAATAAAAAATATATTCTTATTTAGTAAAAAAATTCTTACTTGTTCATAAAGTAAATATTTTTTTATTTTATATTATTAAATATATATCACCTAAATTATGTAAAATGATTAGTATCTCATACTTTAATTATGTATTTAATGTTGAAGGTAATAATTAGTTTAATTGATAAAGATATCTATAGTTAATTACAATATTGTAATATATAATATGTATATATATTTAATATTGAATTTTAATAAATTATTATTATGATTTACTTTAGATTAAATCTGTTCATTTTAAAGAAATATTTTATTATAAAATCAAAGAAATCTCATATTTATTAGAAAAAGAAAATTTTAATGATCAAAGAAACTTTTTCTTAGGAAACACTTAATAATTTTTTATTAAAAAATAGAAAGAGAGAAAGTGACCCAATATGCTGCGGAATATAGCAAGGGAATATTCGTTCGGTGATACCAGCAGGTCAAGCACTGAAAACGCACCACGTTTGAAACTATACGGAGGCTCTGTTACGAGGAGGGTTTATACGCAGTTTATCATATCACAAAAAATTTGACCCATTCCGTTTGAAAAATACTTACTATTAGAGTGTCTGGCAGATGGGTATAGTAGTATTTTTAGACTTAATTTGTTGAGTTATATTTGATTAGGTTGAAAAAAAAATTATTTAACTTGATCTAATTTGACCTGTTAAAAAATGAGTTAGATTAAATTGAATTTGAAAGTTTAACATATTTTTTTTTTTTAAAAAGTTAAAATATAAAATATAATAAATTAATATATAAGTCTTAATTTTAAATATAATAAGTCTTAATATAATAAATAAATATCATAAATTTTAATAAATCTTTATTTAAATATAATAAATTTTAATTTCAAATAAATTAAATATTATAAATTAATAAATATATAATAATTTAATAATTAATAAGTCTTATTAAGTATAAAATAAACTAAATAAAATTAATCATAATTTAAATAATAAATTAATTTAATTAATCAAGTCGATTAATCATACGTATATCGTATGTATTGATATAATTATTAATTTTATTATTTTTTTAATATATTTTTTATCATCTAAATTATTTTTTTACTTTAAAAAAGTGAATAAATTGAGTTTGTATGAATTAAACGTGTTTTAACTCATCACTCAACTTATACATTATGAATTAAAGTATTTTTTAATTTAATTTAACTTATGAACCTAATTCAATTCATATTTTATAAATTAAATTACGTCAAATCTTGTGAGTTTACGAATTAACCTAGCTACTAAATTCCTCTATTTACTACACATATATTTTATCTGGAAAGGCATAAGACTAATCTTGTGGGATTGGTGGAGGGACACGCACATTACTCTTTAATAATGGGGCTTTGGGGACGGGGAGAAGATGGGGGATGGGAAAAGATAATTTGAGATGGAAAATATTTATAAGATTTAATTTTATTATTCTTTTTATATATTTTTAATTTTTATCAACTAAGATATAAAAACTATTAAATGTACCATGGTGACTATTTAATTTAAATGTAAAACAATAATTGTTTCATTGAAAAGACAGCTACAGTTGCACTCTAAGCTAGGAGTGTTTATGGGATTAACACCGGGTCACCGGCTTGTTTTGACCCGAAGATCTCGTATTTTAATTGAGACAAGCTTTGGGATTAAAATTTAGCTCGATTATCGCTCTATTAGCGATTAGGGTCAAAATTGGAATGATATGATATTAAATAAAATATATAAATTTAGACATTATATATTTTTTAAGTCATAATATTTTATATATAAGAAATTAAAATTAAAATATATTTTATAAAATATTTTTTGAAATAAATAACATTAATATAAATATGTTATTAATATAAATTAAGAAATATTATTATTTATAACTAATGATAAAAAAGAATAAAATATTTTAATCTCTCATTTATTTGTCTAATTTTTCATATGCTCTTTCTATTTTAAAAAATTACTCAACTTACTTAACACTTACACAAATACTTCTTTTATTTTGAATAAATGTTATCGATAAATTCAATTAAGCACAATAAATATAAAATTAACTAATAAATTTGTTAACTAATCACTAATGACCTTAAAATATCATTTTTACCCTTATTATAATTGATATTACTTATAATATTAAATGATTTTGACATTTATACCCTTAAATTTATATCATTAATGATATTTGTACTTCTTACTTTTGTCATCAATAGTATTACAAACAATATTAATAAAATTAATGATAGAAATGTCATTTCAAGATTATTAATAGTTAGTTAATAATTTTTTTAATTTATTTTAGACTTATTATACTTAATTAAATTTATATGTAATATTTTTCTAAAATACAAGAGGTGTCTATGTAAGTGTTAGAGAATTTTGTATAACTTTAGAAAATAAAATTGGTAAAAGATGTTGGAATATTTACTTTTTTTTAAAAAGTTATAAGTTTTAAAATAATTGTGATACCAAATCGAGTTAGGACAATATAAAGTATAATTCATTTTGGCCAATCACTTCAATATTAGATTCTTCTACACTTTGAGGCTCAAGCTCATTATCATTGATAATTTTAGAAGCAATTGTATTTGTAAAAATATTATCAACAACAACTTCATCTTTTCCTTCATATTTTTAGATTTTAATGAGATCTCATAATTTGCTAATACCAGAACCACTTCTGGAGTCACTTCCCTAAAAATATGAGGTTGTTGATCTATATTATTTTGACATCTTCAGGAGTATTAACGACCTCTTCTAGAGCGTCATTTTAAAGTTTTTTCATTTTTTTCGAGAAACAATGTCCTTTGCACCAATAAGTCTATCACGCTTCTAACATGTTTTAGATTCATTGGCTGACATACTCACATGATGTCCTGCAAAGACAACTAATTGTGCAAGAGCGACTATATTGCATACAAAAAAAAAATTTATATGAGATATATTTAGCTTTAAGCCAAAATCTAATTGTATAAAGGAGAACTTGTAATTATTTATTGGTCTTATATCAACAAGTGCTACAACATATAAAATGCATACCCCAAGCAAAAACTTAGGATATTGTTCTTACAATATGTTATTTAGCTATTAATTAGAGACATTTGAATATAAGCAACAAAATGTTCAATATTTTATCAATGGTTATATAATAATCACTAAAAAATTGAGAAGTAAATTCACTAGCATTATCAAGACAAATTGTCTTAATATGAAAATTTGTGCTCTTAATCAAATAACTTGCATAATCTCACAAACACCAAGTTGCGAGTTGATAATAAGTACACATGTGACCAACTGACTTCTAGTCATAAAATATTTAAATGATACACATGATTTATGACATAATCCACAATATCATCTTAAATTCGTTCTAAAAATTTAACAAATTTAACTCTATTTTTAGTTAATGATAGTCTTATAATTAATTTGCACTGAGAACACTAAACACATAAAAACTCATTCTATTGAATAATCTTCTGGTCTTTCAATGATACCCTTATGAATTATCAATATTGACCCAAGATAACTTTATTGGCCATATGTCAAATAAAAAAATTATTTAGACTAGTAAATTTCTAGTTTATAACAATATCGTAAACTTCTGATTTACAAGAGCATAGTAAACTTTTGATTTACATTAAAATATGTTTTAATTGTACTAATCATATCTATTTGACTTGATAATGAATAAAACATAATATATAATTTAAAAATACACAATATCTAATTTTTAGAGCTCGAAGACATCCTAATAAGATGAATTAGTGGGACATGTCCAATCTTGAACACGTCTACTCTAGACAATCATTTAAAAATAATATTATTCACACATCAAAAACTCTATATCAATTTTTTACATCATATTTATTTGAAAAAATAAAGATAGAAAAAGTGTATGTTAGAATATATATTTTTTGTGTTTTATTATCTTAAAAAAGTAGTGATATAAAAATAATATAGAATTTTTATGTACAAATATTATTACTCATCATTTAATGCAATGATCAAATAATTTGTTTCAAACATCAAATTCTATATTAATTAAATTTGATAAAATTACTTTCTTCTTCTGCAAATTTATTTTTTTTCTTTTTTTTTTCAGTTTTTTGGCTACCGCTTATTTTTTAAAAAAAAGGAGAATTCTTTTTTATGCCTTTCCTTGGCAGCTGAACACGAGGAGTAAAAGAATTGGAATATGGTAAGGCTTTATGCTAAGCATATACCAGGAAAACCAAGCAAAGAAATCTCTTTAGTGATCCACAAAATTCGCAATACATTCCTAATTGCCAATAAGAAGCACATGTCAGTATAGAGAACCACATACTAACACTAGATTATTTTCAAGCAAAATGTGCGTATATTTCGTGGCAATGTTCATGACCATCCTTAAGTTGGGTAAAGTAACTGAGTTCAACTTTATGCCCTGCCTATACATAGAGTTTGATCAAAAACTGAAAACCTACCTTCTCAGACTATATGATATGATACATCCTTTTATCATCGATTCAAAATATTTGAGTTTATAAATAAATTTTTTTATTTGATAATATTTATATGTATATTTAAATGTATATAAAAATTATTAATTAAAATTTATAATTTTTTTGTATATATAATTATTCATAAAAAAATAATTTAACTAAATTTTTATGTTAATTTAAATATTATTAATTAAAATCTATAAAAATTTAACCTTCTAATCTTAATTATTAATTTATTTTAATAATAAATTAATGACAAAAAAATCATAGTACATCCATGGACTAGATAGTCCATGTCAGACTTTTCTAATATGATATAACTTTTTTTTTATTTATCAAAATGTGAAAAAATAATGATCCAGTCACATGGTTTTTGATCGTATAATTTTGTATAATAAATAAATTATTAATTTTGATTAAAAAATAAGAAAGAGAATTTTTTTTTTTGTCTTTAACCATATATTCTATAAATATTTTTATTAAATTAATTATCAGATATTATTGTAATTAAAAAATATTTTTACTAATTTTTTTTTTATATTTGACCTTTAATTTTATTTTTGAGAGTATAACTTGTTTATTATTAGACTCAACTTTTGTTATTAGAAAAAAGTAGTAATAATTAATATTATATGAATCATATGAAGAAATATTATGCAAAAATAACATAACTTTATGCAGCATATGATAATAATTGATATAATGTGAATTATGTTATACTAACTTAATTCAGTCTGAAATATGATAATGAAATTCCTATTTAATCTAACTAATTACTAAAAATAGGAAGGTTTAAGTAGCTTAGTTGATAAAGTATTTATAGATGAATGTAAGATATGGAATCAAGTGAAGTATTGTTTTCAGATAAGAACTTTATATTTTTTAAAATAATTTTATTTTAATATACTGTTAATTTTAATTATACTATCAATTAAACATACATTATTATATGTAATTTTTGAAATAATTATTATAAAAATTAAATATTTTTATAATTAAATGATAGTATAAAATTTTTTATAATAACAGTGCATTTAAATTAAATATTTATTAAAATATATTTATTAATAAAAATATTAAAAAGAGAAAAATATTCAACTTAATAAATAAAAAATTATAATATAAACAAAAAATATAACATATAATGTCCTATTTTTTTAATTGATAACTATTATTAAAATATATTTTATTAAAATTTAGATTCTTAATTAATAATCAAAACAAGGATAATGCTTGATGTTACGAAACCAAGCAAAATGTCACACGAAATTGGAAAAGTAGAACATTTGTGCTGCGTTTTGTACATTAGTTTATTTCGTTTTTATTTTTTACTTATTACAATTTTAAATGGGTAACTGCATCTGTGCCATCGTGAGCGATTTCGTAAAAAATTGTTTGCGACAATTTTCAAAACAAAATTGAGGTACTTAGTTGTTAAATTGAAGTTAAAATCTTTATTTGTTAAGTTTTTAAGTTGAGATTTTTAATTGATTTTCATGTTAAAATTGAGTTTCTTTTACAATATTTTTCTCTCAAATCCCTGTTCATGTGTCCCATTTTTGACTGTGTTAGAGTTTCTATTATCTATGATTAAAAAATACTAAAAAGGAAAAAAATTATCTCCAATGAAACACACACACACATATATATATATATATATATATAATTTATTAATATCATTTTTATAAATTTAAAGATTTATAATATTTTAATATATATTATATATGATAATATTTGTTATTTAATATATTCTTCAAAAAAATATAGAACATAATTTTTATTGATATTTTTAAAAAATCTCTTAAATTAATTTCTCTTAATGGAATTAATCGTATATAAATCTACAATGTATCTAAAAAATTAACTAAAAGGAATAATAATATCAGACAAGCTTTAATAATGACGAAATCGACAACTTATTACGTGCGAGTTAAAAAAATAGATAAAAATAGTAATATATAAAAAGATAAAATTTAAAAATTTAATAATAATATGTAAAAATATAAAAATTAAAATAGTGATATATAAAAATAATGATTTGAGACATTATTTATGTAATTAAATTTGAGTAATTATGAACTTATTAATTAAATATTAGTCATAAAAATTAATATTTTTTTAAAAATTAATAGATCTTGTTTTAAACATATCTAAATCATGCTTAAAATATATCTAAATTAAAAAATAATTTTTTAATCAAATATATGTAGACACATATGTTACATGTATCGTAACACATCCTCATATATGATATAGACATGTATCATACACATAAATACACCTAAAAAATAACGTAACTACGCTTCATAGCTTATCTCGAATTTAAAAACTCCAATAAATAACCATCCACATAAATTAAATTTTTTTAAAAAAATATATATGCACGATGTTTTTCTTTCAAATAAATAAATTGAGGAGTGGTGGGGTACGTGGTATAAGTGTTCTCCCCACTGTGCAACTTTTTTCCGAATCCAAGCATTAGACAGCACCTATCCTGCAATCCATTTTCTTTTACTAAACTAAACAAAAGCTATTTACGTTGGGGTCCAACAGAAATCATGATCAAGATATGGACCAAAACTTTTCCGGATATGTAGCCATATAGAAAAAAGCACCTTAAAAAAGATTAGGATTATTTACTTTTCTTCGATGGTTGGCACTTCGTGACCTGCCGGACAGTGTAAGGTACAAGGCTAGGACAATCACTTCAGATATTTCGAGGGAAGCAACCTATTGCACGGCTGTATGGTGTACGGCCAGTTCAATCCCCCTCTTTCTACGAAAAAAGGGCAAAAAAAATTAAAAGGTTTAATACGATTTAATACTAAATATTTTCTTTTTAATACTAAGATGTTAAATTCTGTGTGGCTTGTTTCGTGCCAAATTTTCAACTTCAAATCCACACAAACGAGAAGAGTTACACTCGAATATATGATTTTTACGCTAAATTTGATTTCTTTTGCCAAATTAATATTTTATTCAACAATCTTCCATTCATGAGTGTAACCGGTTGCACAATATATAAGTTAAAATTGGATAATATTTTTTGTTCATTCAAAATACGATAAATATATATTTATTATATATTTATATAAAAAAATATCAAATTATATTATATATAATTATAATATTTTTACAAAATATAAAAGGTTTATAAAAAAATTAAATAAAATTAAATATATAAAAATTAAATAAATAATGAGATTGATTAAAATTTGACACAATGATTCACTAAAATGTGCGCCCATCCAATCAAATTATTATAATATCTACCTTTTTTTTTAATCTCAAATCTCCAAGGAATTCTTTTGTGTATTGGTACAAGAATGAACACGCGCACAATGACGCACACGCACGTGTGTGTATATATATATATTGCTGAGTTTTGAAAAAATAATGAAATTATTAATAAGATTTTACCAAAAAATTAATTAAACCCAAACTGATTCAATTTTAAGTATACTCCATTAACTAGAATAAATGTATAAAATAACCAAAAAAAATATGTCAACAACAGATAAACTACTGAACTTTCCTATCGAAAAACAATCCTCTCACTTTGGGTCCCAGACATATCTTACTCAACCCTAAACCGATCAATTGACTTCTAAAGAGATCCCCCTTAAAAATAATCTCTTAATTACCCAGATAACAGACATCTTACATATCTTTAAACTCCATCTGGATTTAATATTCGTATAAGTTAGACAGCAATGACATTGGAGATTACTAAAGCTTTCTTTAAGGAAAATACTAGACAAATGTTAGACTGATAAAAAAAAAAGCGCGTATCCAATGTACAAAGCCATCGAATAGTAAGTACCAAAACAAAAAAGCCATTTAATAGTAATATCTATGCTGAAAAGTGTTAATATAATCCTGCATATATCATGAAAGACAAATCTAATTGTGCAGAAAAAAAATGTGACATTTTATATGTCTAACTTTACTCTTTAAATTCTTCAATTGGCCTGACAAGAAATTTCAGTGAAAGACAACAACGGAGGCACAGATGACGAAACAAACGTGTACTCTTCGACAGATCCGAGGCAAAAGTGACTCGACCATTGAAGCAAACTACTAAAAGATCCAAACGTGAGAAAATCTTGCTATTTATGTTATTAAACAACTTAGGTGCCCCCAAATAACAAGCATACTCAATGATATCAATATAATTCAACCTGGCTAATGACCTCTCAGCAAACGACCTTACTATGCATGGATATTGTTGGTACAAGGCAACAAAACTTCCATGATAATGGCCCCAACGTATGTCACTACCAGCAGAAGATCTGAATAGTGTTGCAGCTTGCCCATCAAAAACACATTCCATAGTGATGAAGCTCGAAATTTACCAGTGTTTGGAGCAAAGTTGGCACGATCCATTTAAAAGCTGATCCTTAGTCCAGTGTCTCTGAACAATGGCCAGTCCATCAGTTCTGGGGCGTTAATTTCTTTTCATCCCCTGTATTAATATATAATGCACAAGAAAAGAGAAACTTAAAAGAGTGTCATAGGTAATTTTAAAATGAAGAAAGGAATGGGAATAGACAGACGCTACAGTGTAGGAAGGAACAAAGACCTCAACTTTCTGAATTCATCTTTCAAGTGTAAACAAAAATAGGACTACTGAGCATGTACCACGCTCCGAAGAGAGTCACAATTTCAACTTAAGCACTTACATAAAAGATCTCAGAAGGGAGCCTCTAGTGATTCGTCCCAGACTTCTGCACTTCCGTTAGAGGCATCTTCTACGTCTTCTTCCATTGAAAGCCTAATATATTCTCTATGAGCAAATCGATCCCACTCTGTCAATGTTGGATTCTCACGTTCCTATTCACACAAGACATACATACCAATTATCAAGGAAGTCACCAACAGTGACCAAGCATACTAACTCAACAGTGCAATAGATTTTATCAAATATTTCACGCACCTGACGAATCAAAAATGGGTCACGAGTTTCGAAGGCCATGAACTTATTTAGATTGAACAGGATATTGAAAACGCTTCCTGAGAGTTTACCGCCTTTCAGGTCACGCAGAGTTATATAGCTCTCATTCTGCAATGTGAAGAATTTTAATTTAAAATTTTAAAAATGTCAGATAATAAATCAGTAACGACATGATATCAACCAAAGAGAGGACAAGAAATTGGGAGACGGGGGGGGGGGGGGACTAAATAAAGCAAGTGAGGGATATGCCATATTCCAGGACAAAATCACAAAACACAATTTGTAGACGGCTCACTAGATACACTCATTTTTCCAGCTAATGTCAACAACACAATGAAAGAAGATCAAACTATCAGTAGAAGAAAGATGGAAAGGCAAACCTCAGGTCCAATCATGTCAATTATCTGGCATAATATATCCTCAAAAAGAACAGGTTCTTGGGCCATGCACTCCATCCGATGCAATTGCTCCTCATAAAAAAATTGCAGTTCATTCCGTGTCAGAACTCCATTTCCATCCAAATCTATGCACTTGAACCTAATCGTGACATGTTCAAGTCAGCTCATACATTGCTGATTTTCAAAAATCAGAAACAAGTCAACCACAAGGTCAAATATCCAAAATTTTCCCAAGAGCGTGCTTACTAGGGAAGGTGGACAATGGAGAGGGAAGTAAAAATGTAAAGCATTTCATTTTCACTCCTTGATATTTGGTACAAAGGATGGAAAGTATTTAAAAAAAAAAATGAAAATGGTGCATGTCATTGTCAATTTTTTCCTTCATTTCTTCCACACAATATGGCCCAATTTGAATCAGTCGAGTTTCCACTGTCCTATTTTCTGATGTACCAAGCATCCCTTAGTAACTCTCTCCAGTATTCTAAAACCTATTGTTGACACTACTCTTGATCAGCATAGAACACTATTACACAAAACTTACAGAAACATATCCATGCTGTCTAAGACACGGGTGAATTGGCACAAGGGACTGGGTCAAGATTATTCCACCCTGAACTGTTTTCTTTTGCACCTTGCATAAATTACTTAAAAGTTCTAGACTTCAAGTAACAGATAAGTTAAATTAACAGATGAAGTTTAATAACCATAGATGCAAGCACATGCATGTGCACAGTTCAAAATCCAATCAAATAATGCACGCTATAAACATGCCTAATTTAACATCACACCATGCTCATGTTTGCAACTGCGCAGCAACTAATCTGATGACTTCTTTCAGAAAAAGAAACTAACAAATGAAACGGATAATGAATGGGAAACAAATACCAGTACTCAAGACTTGGCTCAGATGATTTATCCTCTTCTGACAGTATGAAGTAAACAAAATCTTCATATCCCATCTTTCCCTCAACCTTACTGGTAAACTTTCTTGGGACCTGAGATAATATTGAAGCATGTCATAATCTGCATCTTCAATAAATGATCTGATAAAGTGATAATCATACAAACAAAAGTGGAAGGTCATGGAACCAAAAACTTCTTGTGTTAGAAAGGGAAGGGGTGTAGGGTTTGTTGCTGAAGACAGAAACAGTTAAATCTCAAGACAAAAGCAACATGTTATCCTTCCACACAAACCTGAGAAAATATTCTATCGACAATTCGATAGGTAAGCGCATGGTTACCATATCTGATAAGATTCTCTTTGTCTATCAAGAAATCGTGATCTGTATCCAGCTCCCAAAACTTGCAGTATATAACATAAAAATGCTCATAAGAGAAGTACCTGCAGATAATTATTAGGAAAGGTAAAAAAGATTAATGCATTTTGGTATAAGTATATTTTGGCTAAAAAACACTGTTAAGTTAATGATAGTGATATTTCACACAGTATATCTACCTCAAAACCTTGTTGATGTCTTCTTCTTCATCGGCGTGCTGCATTGCATCAATTATGTTCCCACGCTTCAGCTCCCTCAGGGTAAGACGACCATTTCCAGATCTATTAACGTAATAATATATTCTGTATATTACAGTTTCAGCTGGGCCATTGGAAAAACAATAAGTTAAGAATATTGCACTCAAGACAAAAAGGAAAAAAGTATTACACCAGAAACAAAGACCATTTGACAGTTGACACCACTCTATGCATAGATTTCAACAATCAACTTTAATTGAAGAAGTCCTCCCAAAACTCAGATACATTATGTTACTCTTTTTATCAAAATATATCTAATATATTATACATTATAATTGCAATTATCAGTGAAAATAGCAAATAAAAAACTATAGGCAAGAGAAAAAACATAAACGGGTATTCATCACATAACTTTTATTTATTGGCTAGTAATTCCTTGAAAATTTTTAACTTGAAAAATGGTAACTTGAAAAATGGAAAATTAGAAAAAAAGAAAGAAAGAAAGAAAGAAAAGAGCCATGATGTATTTTCTTTATTGCAAGACATTCCTGAATAGACTAGTTGCAGGCTTGCAGCTATGAACTTTAGGCTGTATCATGCCAATAAAAGATAAGTAACAAAGGTAACTCTAAGGCAAGATGAGTTCAATTGAGCATGATTGTAGAAGATTTGTAATGTAATTTTAAACAAAACATGATGCATAATTTTGGCCTCAGAGATGATGATGGCAACAAAGTGGTGAGAGTGGTATAGATGGAAAAACAGCAGATGGAATCATTTCAGCGTGCAAAGAAGATCAACAAATGGACCTGGCACAAAAGTGGGTTGCTAATGTGGGAGAAAAGCAAATGTCTAGATATCCAATACACATAGAAGTAAGCCATTCAAGTGGACACAGCTTTACATGGGAACAACAGGAAAAAACCATTTGGTCAACCCCATTGGTTCTTACTATTAGTATCTGTGCAGCTGCAGCCAATGTCCACCACTTTCAATTGGTGAAAAAGCTAATGATATTTTTTAGGGGAAAAAATCATATTGGATACTCATGCAAGAACCAAATAAACTACTGAAATGAAAGAATGCTCTTTCTGAAAGAAACTTTAGAAATATAAGCAAGAAAATCACCAGTCAATCTCACAACTTGAGTTCAAAAGCCCATTATACAAAGTTATGCACTGATTTAGCCTTTAGGGTCCCCCAGAATGTTCATTTTTGTCTAACCAATGAGATGCATCTCCAAATCCAACCTCACCACTGTTTTGAATCACTGACACAAGATGCCAATTTTTTTTTTAAAGCTCACTTTTTGGTACCATTTATCCCTTTATCTTAAACACTGTTTCTTCTATACTTTAGATAAACTTATGCTCCATATATATCTATATGTCCTTACTCCTACTTAGTTTGATGCCCACGGCTATCAGTTTCCTTCTTATTTCTAAACATAGAATTATCTTCTTATCTAGTATCAGCAAATAGCGATGTTAACGAAAATACCATCTAGAATCACAAAGGGACTACATCCTGAGTATGTCTCTTAAGGAAATTGATGATGAGTAAGTGAAATATAAATTTCTCGGGGAAAATGAAGTTTTTGAAGAACTAAGTATTGTTGCAAGAACCTTAAACTCATTTGCATCAATCTACAATTACATGAGCCTCTAAATGCAAGGTATACCAAGAAAATACAAACCATATCTCTCTTGAAATTCAGGTGTGCTCTGCAGGAACTCCAGCCCTGGATGAGTTGCTAAAAGCTCACGTAGCACAGGTTTAAAATCATCCTGACATGTAGTAGAATATTGTTCTAATATAAGAAAGATGGAAATGAATATAATATCAATTATTAAAGCCAAGGAAATCAATAAGCAAGGCCCCTAAAAAGAATAAATCATCCTAGCATGAAACTGGAATTGAATAAATGACATATTATGATAAATATCAGGCCAAGATTGAATGTATCTTTTGGAGGAGTAGAAGGCAAATAATGAAATGAAAAGCAGAAAGAAAGAAATAGAACTAAAAAACCTGAGTAAGGTACTTCAGCTGTGGTTGTTTTAAAATTGTGTATATTTGAGTTGCTATATCCACCGTCAACATGTTGCCATTAATCCAATAATCAATAAATGTTTTCCTATAGAAAATTTAAATCAAGGATTTAAGCATAAGTATTAGGAAATAATAGTTACAGGGCACAAGACCATTCAACAATAATTGCCTACACCATGGGAAAAGAGAGAGAATCAAATAAACCATGTTTACATTTTTAATAATACATATTTCACACAATAATTCAATCGGCATAACATCTGGTGCCAAAAGAAGGAAAGTTACGTTCAGAAAAAGAAAAAGGATTTGCACAGGAATCACTGTTAAAATATGAGCAGGACGCCAAGAAATACTGCCCAATTAAAATGGCAATTTGCCAAGGAGATTTTTTGTTTAGCGCCAACCACAACAACAGGCACTCTCAGCCAAACAATGTATAATTTCTTATGGCATATTATGTGCTTCTTCTTCCCTTCACCTTGGCCCCTCCTTTTAATGTTTGGCTCCTCCTTCTTTGAGCCTTGGACAGTACAGTGTCAGATATTGTACTATACATATTAGTACAAAGAATAGAAAACCCTCATTATTAAATAGAAGATTTAGAAAATGAAATCTAAGGTCTTTTTGAATTGAAAACTCAATTTAGTACTGAAGATGAAATCAATTAGCACCAAAGATATTAAGATGTTGAGGAACTCATAGGCTTAAGACAATCTTCATATGATGATGGGGATTTTGTCAAGCAACCTAACATAACAAACATGATGCTGGTAACTCCCTCAAACACAAATCTGGTTGTAGATTAAGAAATTAAATAAATAAATAAAGAAGCTAGAAGGAAGGGAATGGATAATGTAGATAAGAAGCCAAGCAAAGGCCTACCAGTTTGATTAGCCAGTGAAAGAAAGTCCAAAAACAACCTTTTACAAAAATCAATAATGCAATAATCTGGAGCACAGCTGTGAATAATCTTTCTGAATGACTCACAATAATTGTGATGCACTCCAGCATCTAGACAATAATCTTTTAAGTGTCCAACAGCTCAAACAAGAATCACCATCCATGGCACAAAAAAGTTAAAAAGTTGTGTCCAGAATAATGAAGTACACACCTTGTCACAACACCAGTTCCGTTGTCAATCTTTCTGAAAAGAGAAGTGGAAAAAAAAGATGGCAGCTTGCATACTTCCTTAGTAACTGATTTGAATTCTGACATACCAAAGAAACAAGTAAAACAGAATTCTCAGAGCTGGTTATTACAACTCTTTATTACATTAGAAAGTAAATTTTATACAGATAGTCACTTTTTGACTTTTGGCAACATTTAAAAGAAGTAATTTTTACTCAACTTCAAGAGGGAAGAGTGTGATTACTTAGAAAACTAGCATGTGAAACTTATTTAAAATCACTTTTCCCCAGTTGCAACAAACTGGTCCTTCAGGCTATCATCTACTTATATGTGTAATATCTCACCATGCATCTGCAGGCCATCCAAGTGATCATGGAATAACTGATCAATTTTAAACAAGCATTGTTCTTTCAGTTCATTTGGAGGTGGACGTCCATATTGAAAGTAGAACTGCAAGCACAAAAATATTTATGTTATTAGTATTAACATAGCAGGAATCAGGAGAGAAAAAAGAATGAATAAACAGTTAAGCACACTTATCAGACCAGGTACAAAAGAAAAGTATATACTAGTAAAATATTAACAGAACTAGATAGTGGATCTTAATAGGACTAATATAAATTACTTGCTGCAAGTTTGAAGGGTTTGGACAAGCATTGGTTTGTCCTCCTTTGGAACAGCTTCTTATGATTAGGTAACAGATTTATGCAAAAACAAGGAGGCAAAAGTTATGTGGCAATGTGCATTTTATGCAATCCTTTGGGGCATTTGGTTGAGGTGAAATGCTCGCATCTTTAAGGGTGCCTCTCTATCCCCCAACTTGCTATGGGTATATGGGTTAGGATTGTGTGTATGGCCTCTCTTTGGTATTCTGCTAATGGTTGTCTCAAGAAAGTTGCCATTTCACATATGCAATGAGATTGGGCAACTTGGCTGCCTTTTTTTTTCCTTCTTCTCTGATGTATTTTGCTTTTTCTTTCATTAAGGATATCTTATCCTCCTTTCAGATGTACTTTCCCTCCCTTTTTTTCTAATAAATTTTACCATAAAAAAAGATATTAAGAAAACAAATCAGACTTGCCGTACCTGAGGTATAACTTCCTTCACAGGCTCACTGACAATTTTCAAAGGAGAACCCAAATTAGAAGGGCCAGCTCTCTGTTTCACTATGCGAGGGGAACCAGATGTACTTCTTGGTGAAAGTGGTGGAGCAGTGCCAGCAGGAAACATGGAAGGTAAAGAATTACTTGCAGCATTTGGACTAGAGCAATTCCCGGGGACATTCAAGGGAGCACCTGATTTTGCCTCATTGAGCAATGACGTTACCTACACAAGTAGCAAGTGAGATGTGAGAACGATATCAGAAACGCATATGTTATATTTTGTAGTGTGTTTAAGGAGAACAACTTAACCATATCAGGAAACCTACAAGTAAAATACAAAAGGTATATCATTGTTAGCCAGCATTTGGTATATTCTAATTTCTAAGTATCACCAAGAGCTTATTTATATGACTTGGGAGTAGGTAGGATTTAGAAGAATTGGCTATGGTGATTCCTCGGATGAGATGGAGATACAACAGATGAAGTCGATTACTTCTTAATATGGTGAGGATAGACGCACACAGGCATCTACGAAAAATCATAATTCTCATTCATAAGGTAGGTGATTAGAATGCTATAAAAACCATTGGCAATCTTCAATTACATAAGTTTTGAAGCTGAAGTAGCAACAGCATTCCCTTTTGGCAATATGTCAATTTATTAAACGTAATGTAAAAAAAAACGATGTATCTTTCTCAAAAACCTTTATTATCTAAACAATCATTGTCTAACAACCACCGTTCCTATGTCATCCCTTTCAGCACCAACACAAGTTTCAAATCACTTCATTCTTCATGCACATATTATATATCAATTATCAAGTAAAAAAACAATCAAAAGAATAGAATAAAAGCAAGCTAACGATATTACTATACTCATTTTAAAATACGCAATGTAGCAATGTTGTGATTCCCGAAATGAAACGGAGCGTACCAATCGATTACTTTCGGGAAGCGACAACCACTGGTCGAAGAGCTTCTCAACGAAATTGAGGTTAGACTTGAGGGCCAAAGCGGAAAACTCCGGGAGCTGTAACAATTCGACGTCCAACGACGCCGCATCACTGACGACCTCCATGTTCATCTAAACCAATCCCTTATCTCTCATTCACAACACCAAATAACTGACCACACACACAGATCAAACAAGACACAAATCCTGGATTATTTTGTTTAAAGAGCGGAGCAAGTTGAATTTCAAAGCCTTTGAATCGAAACGGCGTATAACAATTAGATTCTGTATCGAAACGAAACAAATGCGGTTGAGATATTGAGATTGGGAGCTGCGGATTCAGCCGGAACCCTAGATCTTTGTTTCTGGTATAAGAATCAATCAATTAGCAATAACATGTAATATATGTATACGGTGGCGGTGATCTGAGGAGAGATGTGGAATGGATAGAAAATGAAGGAAAGTGAGAGAAAATTTTAATTGGAGGAAAATTCTGCAGAGAATGAGATGCACGCGATTTTGGAGGGAGAAGATGGAAGAAATAATTGTGCAGGTATTGGAAAAGAAAAAGAGAGAGATTTGTTTGCTGCTTTGTATTTATTATTATTTTGCGATGAAAATTTAAAATTATTATAGGAGCAGAAAATAGAAATTTGAGAGGGTGACCCAAAAAATGACACGTGCTCGTCGACTGTGGAAAATACGGTTTTCCGAATCCAATCACCAGTCATACATGCTGAATCATACTAGTCAACAGTACTTCCATTGTTCAACCTTTTTTTAAAAAAATATATAAAATCATACCATACTCTATATGCATTTTTGAATGGAAATAAACTGAATAAACAAATAAAATTTTTTATACACTTCATGCATTTCTAATAATATAAATTAGAATTAATTAATAATTAAAATATTAACATAATGTTTAAAATTAATTATCTTAACAATAAGTGACAATTTTAATATAAAAAATATAAATTTCTAATTAGAAATCACTCTAACTGCCATTTAATAGAATTAAATAGGCATTCCTTAAAATATAATAATCATTTTATTTTCATTGTATATATTAAATATACTTATAATATATATCTAGAGTTTTGTTTTTAATAGATACTAGATTTGTGTTCTATACATTGCACCGAAAAAAAAAAAGAAGAATTATTTTTATACAAATATTAAATTTATATGAATCATTACAATAACATTATTTTACTTTATTTTTATTAATATATCCATAATTCTTTATCGAAATAAGTTGACATTATTAACAACCCTTCATGGAGGATTAGTTTGCATTTAATTTATTCAACAACTATCATTAAATTTTGATATATATTATTTTATTAAGTTTATATGAATCATTACAATAACATTATTTTATTTTATTTTATTTTATTTTATTTTATTTTTATTGATATATCCATAATTTTTTATCGGAATAAGTTGACATTATTATCAACATTTCATGGAAGATTAGTTTGCACTTTAATTTATTCAACAACTATCATTAAATTTTTACAAATTCTAACTAAATTCTATCAAACTTTTCTAAGTGCGTATTGTTACTTTTTCCTTTCATTAATTCCTAACTTATTTTTGTTGTCAAATTGGCCTTTGTGAGTTAGCTATTTAGAATTTACAATTAAGTTTAATAAATTATGGATGAGGTTAGGAATTTCTACACATGTACGAAATAATTAATGGTGAAGCAGCAACATGCTTAACTATAATGAAGTTCATTATGATAGACATTCTCTCTGTACTAAAGTCTAAATAGTACTCTATTTATAATTTTATTACTTTACTTTAATGTTTGATTTATTAGAATGATTTTGTTTAAATGTGAAAGGGATATAGAATGAGAGTAAAATAGAATGAAATCAATGTTTAGTATATTATTATTAATCGAATGATATTAATTATTCTCATAAGATGACATAGGTGAAAGTGAGTTGTATTTCTCAAAAAGAATATTTATTTTTAATTTTTGGATAAATTTTGTGAAAAGATGATTATATTATTTTACTTTTAGCTTAAAAGAAGTTAAGATTCTAGAATGGGTTATGCTCATCTATGATATAAGTTAAGTAATTTTAACTCCTTTTTTATTATGTTCATAAAAAATAAAGAAATTAATACATAAATAAACAAGGAAAATAACTTAATGTTACTAATATTTTTTTGTGAACAATAATAATAATGTTTTTATACTATATTAAGTGATAACAATGATAAAAATGCGGAAGATAATGGTGTTAACATTAGAAATAATAATAAATCTCAAGACAAAATTAATAAATTTAAAAGACATAGCGTATACCTCCTGAAATTTAAAATCGAGTGCGTATCCTTAAACTACAGAGGCTTATTATAAATTTGATTATTGACTTGGTTGCACTTTTTTTCATACTTTATAATAACAAACACATTATTCTTAATTTAGAACTATACTTTTTTCTTCCTCCGAGTTAAGGAGAGAAATTCCTATATGAATAAAGTTTATTTAATTGATGTAATTTTTTAATGAGTCACTTTCGCCATCTAAAATTTATTTATACAATTAGGTTCATTAGCTAACTAACTAACCAACTAAACTAACAACTAATTACAAATATAAATTGCATCATTTACTATACACCTTTTCAATCTTATAACTTTTAAATTAAGAACTATCACAGTTTTTACATACATTAGTGAATTTTTATGAACAATAATTCAGTAACTAAAAATATCAGGTACTCAATTTTCAAAATTATAAAATTAATTTTTAATGTAAAGGTGCTAACTAAGTTGATAAAATTAATTCTTTGCAAGTGAATATAAAAATTTAAGATCAAATTTTACTTTTATCTTTTTTCCCTTAAATGTAGTGTGTGCGCCTTGGTAAGTCTATTTTATTAGGTAAGTGTGTTGTGTTAAAATTGTGAGTTAATTATTAATTAAAATTTGTTGAATTTTTATATCAATTATCTATAAAAAAAATGGAAAACATAAATAAATAACAGATGCTTAATTTTTATGAATGAGAAGAAAAGTGAAATCCAACTAATAAAATAAAAATGGCAATTATTACAATTAAAAAAAAAAAAAAGGTCGATAGGAGGATCGGGAATTTTTTTGGTCGTATGATAGGGATTTGGATAGGATAAAGTAAATTTCAGAAAAAATAATAATAATAATAATAATAATAATAATAATAATAATAATAATTAAGGTCTCCATTCATTTGTGTTGAATTCACCCTGGCGTCTAACTTGTTTCAGCATGCAATCCCTTATCCATAACTAACCATTCACAGACACTTCAATTTCAGCAGTTCTGTGACTCTGTATTGGTAGATTTTCTTTGCACAGTGCACACTAGTTTGTCCATGAGTACCAAAACCTGCAACTGCAAGCAACATCATCATCAATGACAACAGTTTCAACTGAATTCCTGCCGCAGACCCTCCCATTTAGAACCCATTTGAAGCGCACTTCCCATTCAAATCCCAACACTGTTGTCACTTGCACAACCCCACTTCTAAATGAAGGTAGCACTAGCAAGCGAAGGAACACCAAGGCACATGTCAGGGTTCCTTCTTCTGAAACAAGGCCAAAACTTTCCCAAAATTACGACTTTAGAGACACCCATCTCATGAAAGCCCTCAATAGATCCTGCAAAGCAGGCAAGTACAACGAGTCCCTCTATTTTCTTCAGCATATGGTCAACAAGGGCTACAAACCTGACCTTATTCTGTGCACAAAGCTGATCAAGGGGCTATTCAACTCCAAAAAAATAGAGAAAGCTATTAAGGTGATGGAGATATTGGAAAAGCATGGTGAACCTGATGTTTTTGCTTACAATGCAGTGATCAGTGGGTTCTGCAAAGCTGATAGAATTGATGAAGCTAATAAAGTTCTTGACAGAATGAAGAAGAGGGGTTTTTCCCCTGATGTTGTCACCTACAACATACTCATTGGTAATCTTTGTGGCAGAAGGAAGCTTGAGTTGGCTTTAAAGGTCATGGATCAGTTGCTGAAAGATAAGTGCAAGCCCACTGTGATCACTTACACCATCTTGATAGAAGCAACCATCATAGAAGGTGGCATTGATGAAGCCATGAAGCTTTTGGATGAGATGTTGTCAAAGGGGCTTCAACCTGACATGTACACTTACAATGCAATTGTTAGGGGTATGTGCAAAGAAGGGCTGGTGGATCGAGCCTTTGAGTTTGTGAGCAGTATAAGTACTAAGGGTTGTGCCCCGAATGTGATTTCTTACAATATTCTGCTGAGGGGTCTTTTGAATGAAGGCAAATGGGAAGCTGGAGAGAGGTTGATGTCTGATATGTTGGTAAAAGGTTGTGAGCCAAACGTTGTGACCTACAGCATTTTGATTGGTTCACTATGTCGTGATGGCAGAGTTGATGAGGCTGTGAATGTGTTGAAGGTTATGAAGGAAAAGGGATTAACCCCTGATGCTTATTGCTATGATCCATTGATTTCTGCGTTCTGCAAAGAAAGCAGAGTTGATTTGGCAATTGAGTTTTTGGATACTATGATCTCTGATGGTTGCTTGCCTGATATTGTAAACTATAACACAATCTTGGCCTCTCTGTGCAAGAATGGAAAAGCTGATGAGGCTTTGAACATCTTTGAGAAGCTTGGGGAAGTTGGTTGTCCTCCAAATGCAAGTTCTTATAACACAATGTTCAGTGCACTGTGGAGTAGTGGGGACAAAATTAGAGCACTGGGGATGATTTTAGAGATGTTAAGCAATGGTATTGATCCTGATGGGATCACCTATAATTCACTTATATCTTGCTTGTGCAGAGATGGAATGGTGGATCAGGCCATTGGGTTGTTGGTGGACATGGAAAGTAGCAAGTGTAAGCCTACGGTTATTAGTTACAACATTGTTCTTCTTGGATTGTGCAAAGTGCACAGAATCATAGATGCCATTGAGGTGCTAGCTGCCATGGTTGACAAAGGATGTCAGCCAAATGAAACTACCTACATACTGTTGGTCGAAGGGATTGGTTTTGCTGGATGGCGAAATGACGCTATGGAGCTGGCTAATTCCCTTGTTAGTATGGATGCTATTTCTGAAGATTCAGTCAAACGTTTGTACAAAACCTTTCCCATGCTTGATGTGTACAAAGAGCTCACTTTATCAGATTAAACTAAATTCTTGGGCATAAAAACTGATTTATCCAGGTCTTCTAAATGAGCTTTTTGTTCAGCTCAATTTAATGAGTTCTTTGCTATTTTAAAGCTTTCTATTTGAAGTTTAAAGGGCATATAATATCAAACAGACAATCATTACTTCTTATGAGGGTGCTGTTATCGACTCTCTCTTGCCTTAAGTTTGCATGAAGTTTGTACTCAATTGTTTTCCAATGTCTTAAAAATACGATTGTGAAGTCTCTGAAAATTTATGCTTTTGTGAAAATATCATTACTTCACTTGAAAACATATCATTAAAAGTTATGCAATTACTAAAATAAAGAGTTATTAAGTGACAAAAATTTACAAAAGTATGAAGCGGGTATAAACAAAAAAAAATGTTAAATCTCTCTAAAAATCAGCCTAAAAGAGCAAAAGCTTTTAATAATTAGGATGATTGTTCAGTTCATAATGCACTTGCGTTTTTAAGAGACTAAAAAGAAAAGTTGAGACCTCCAAAAGTATTGAATGCACATGTTTTTTAGTCTTTTATTTCCTCTTCAGGTAATTAAGAGGATTCTTTCTTAGACTGAGTTTAAGAGTAACATTTTTCTAAACGAAAATATGAGAGTATCATTACACTAAAACCTTTACTTGAACATCTACCATGTATTGGGATTGATGATGATGAGTCACAAGCTGCACAGTACCAATTTTGAACCAATAGCCCAAGCTCGCATTCATGTTTCTTCTACATAAACTTCGCACCTTTGAACAAACATCTTAAAACAAAAAAACAAAATAATAAATAATAAATCCTAAGATCAAATGTATGTGTGCAGCATAATAACTGACTTCAATCCCTTTTAACTGGTAAAGCAATGCTGATATGTAGTACTATAACCAGTCAACAAAAACGAACCTAAAACTACCAAAAATAAACTTGACTCGAAGACAAATTCATGTCAACTTCAACTACCGAAATTTTATTTCATGCTGAGTGACTGTATTAGCTGATACTGTTGGACGTTGCAGATGCAGTTCTACATGAGTATCTGTCAAAACTTCCCAACAAGTTTTCCTGGCATTGGCAAATACACAGTAAAAATTGGCAGGTCTTAGACATGCAAGCTATACAATGTTACTTTCAGTTATCAAAGAGGAGAGAGAGACGGGAACAAACTCTACCTTTGATTAACACCATGGTGGGAATTATGACAAAATAAAAATCGATTCAAGAGCCTTCCTAGTTCAATGAATATTCTGATATTCAGAAGATAAGATGACACCAGAGAATGAAATTAAAATTTAAGCAAATGATTACAAGGAACTCAGTTCTTTGAAAGCCTCATACTACACATCCACACTAATGCACTATAATTTTAGCTTAACGTCAGTTGTAGTAAATTGTGCTTACTTGAGTAAAATATAATAACACTGAAGATGATTAAGTATCATCACTGTAGACATGCAAGGAACTAGGTAAATTACAAGCTAATAATAAAAAGGGAAAATGCACTTAAACCATGTAACATGATAACAGAATGACACATTTTTGATAGAAAAATTATAAAGGTAGCTGCATCAACATAAAAAATGGCATGAACTGGAAGCACAAAACTTATGGAGGTAGCCATCATTACATTCAACAAATGATTGAACAACTCTCACAAACAAGAAAACAGATCCTCTTCTGTTCGGGGAGGGTTTGTTCCCCAAGTTCTCTCTATCTCTCTACCATGATTAGAGAAAAATAGAGATAACTTGGGGAGCATGACACCCATCCAAACAGGAGGGATTAAAATCCCACAAATGTGCAAACTTCAACTAACTCAACATGATTTCCTTTTTTAGAATCTTCCATTTGATCAACCTCTGATGCAAATCATTAGCCTCTTTCACCATACCCCCAACAGCAACAGCTTTAATTAAAGCAGAATATATCCTCTCATCTGGCTTGCATTGACTTTTTACCATCAAATCTAGAGCTTGAATTGCATTATCAACCTTCCTTTGTTTACATAACCCAAGAATTATATATCTATATGGGGTATTTTTAATCTTGTGCTCTTTCTTATACATCTCCTTTAATATCTCCACAGCTTCCTCTAGTTGGTCCACCCGGCAAAATCCCCAAGTCAAACAACTGTAAGTAATTTCATCAGGAATGATTCCTTTTTCCACCATTTCATCATGCAATTTTTTTGCTAATTCCATAGATCCAATTTTAGACAACCCATCAATTACAATGTTATAGGTGACCAAACCAGGAGAACAGCTCGTACCTACCAATAAGTAAAGTAACTGGAAGCCCTCATCTATAAACCCCTCTTTACACAAAGCACTTAGAAGGGTATTGTAAGTTATAATGTCTGGTGAACATTTCTCAGAAACCATTGTACTATAGAAGCTTATGGCACGATCCAGAAGTCCAGATTTACATAAACCATTTAGCAGAATATTATAAGTAACACATGTTGGAGCAATGGAAGTCTCATTCATAATCTTCATAATCTCATCAACTTCATCCCAATACTCATGCCTAATAAGAGAGTGGAGAAGAGTATTGTATGTCACAGCATCGGGCTGCAACCCATGGGATAGAAGATTATATATAACCAAAGCAGTATCCTCGTATTTCCCTCGTTTAGAAGTAAAATTTACAAGAGAGTTGTATGTAACGATATCTGGATAGCAGCCTTCCATTGCCATATCTTCCAGTACTTCTAGGGCTCGAGCAGCCCCACAATATCTGCACACCAGATCAACAAGCACTGTATATGTGATCAGATAAGGAGGGCACCCGCTTCTCAATTGGTCCTTCCAGAAACTAATAGCCTGATTGAAATTTCCATTATCAAATATGCAGCGAATTATTGTATTATAAGTAATCACATCTGGGGAGCAGCCACTCAAGCTCATATCTTGTACCAGATCAACAGCAGATCTTAAATGACCTCTTTTACACAGGCCACCAATAATCATGTTATACGTAATTACATCAGGAACACCACCAGACATGACCATTATGTTCAACATTTCACAAGCTCTATCTACCTGACTGGTTCTGATAAGGCCTCGAATCAAACTTGCACAAGTAGGGAAATGGGGTATTTGGCTTTTACGTGACATAATATCAATCAACCTTGCTGCAACCATTAACCTTCCCTGAGTGCAGAGCTTCAGAAGAATTTTATTGTTGGTCTTCTCATCATTTTTGACAAATGGTCCCTCTGGTGACAAAGTTGGAGATTCTACAGACTTGTTTGAATCCACTAGTTCCCTGGATTTACTCCTGTCACCATCACCAACATAATAACTTTCAAAGGCCCAATCTTCATGGTCAACTTCATTAACTCTATCAATCAAAACACTTCCCTGCAAACTTCTACACTGCAATCCTCTCCGCGGTAAACAATATTTAGTTGTACCAAAGTAATCACTAAAACAAATTTGGTGAATGGAAGATGATTTATTTCTTGAGCAATGATCAAAAGCAAAAGTAGCACTCGAAATACAACTCTCTTGTTTGTTACACCCATGCAGACCATTCAAAGAATGGAAGCTGAAAATATTATTCTGAAATGTAACTATATATCCCATCTTTGTTCTTGAGGTATATTGATTGGACTCTCTCAAGCTAAAAGATCTAAAGGGTGTACCTTTAGCTATTAAGCCCAATAAACAGACTGTAACTTCAGTTGTGGAAGAAATAATTGAGCTTGGCTCAGAATTGATAAAATCCACGTAGACAGTCTTACATTCACCTCCTACTCTTTCCGCTCGATATCAAAAACCAGGCTGTGAAAGTTTAAAAAAAAATAAGATGAATCTTTGTTACAATAAATATACATGAGAAATACCAAGCAACTAGTAAGAGCATAAAAGCAAAACTTTAGTCTAGTCCTATATAAACAAACATTTTAATCTCCTTCTCCTAACTCAGCCAGCACCTTATTATTCACAATACAAAATAGGACACATAAAAGATAAAAGGGAGAGACACTGAAACACAACAAACGTGTTTTAGTCCAATTCAAAATACCAAAAAGTGCCGCTATGGACACCATATGTGTAAAATACAATTCAACATCGTAATATGTTGACGAAATCAATGCTACACAAAATTTTATAACAGAGACACAATTGCTGGGCAGGAAATGAAAAAAAAAAAATAACAGACACACTGCTCAATTATCATCAGATAAGAAATGGAATAAAGAAAAAGAAAAAACACGTACTGTTTGATTATGGTGTCCGCAATCCGAAGCGTTCATAACAGAGTAACAAACAAGTGCACTGACAGGGGCCTCTGCTTCTTGTGTATGAACTGAAGTTGACGAAGAAGAGCGTTATACAGTTTCACTAACTACTAGTACTACTAGGGTTTACGTCATTTCTTCTCCCTCTCACTGCATGTGCCGAGATTTTACTTGGACACACTTCAGCACAACAATAGCATAGCCCAAGCCCTTTCTCTCTTTCTCTTCTGGATCAATCGCGAATCAAAAATGGGCCCTCATGACCCAATGCAATAGCCCATTCTCCTCTGCCTTTTATAATTACTATTTACTAGTGGGACGACAATACACGGTTACACTTACCCACCATCAAACTTCTTTCATTTTTTTATTCAGGGAAGGCCCCACCCTAAGGTGAGACACAGGGTGCCCCACCAAGAGGGGGGAGGGGGATGGGATCGAACTATAGTTGTATGGACCGGTCCTACCAGTCTGATCGGAAAATTCATGACTTTGATTCTGAGCTAATCTAGTCTTTAATTAGAATGATTTTGTTTATTGATTGAGTCAAATCCGAGTGACTTAACGACCTGCTCCGACTGGGTTGACCCATATAAACTTAGGTTTTTTTTTCCTTCTTAATTTAAGTTTTAAAAAAACAAATTATAATATTTGAATATTGTACCTAAAAAACTCATGCAATGAAATGTATTTTACCATTAGATTACATGCACTATTGAATAATATTCTAGCTTTTTTAAATTAAAATTATTATTTAACCAATTCAAAGTTAAAAAATTAGAATTGAATAATTATCACTATTAATTTACTCGCATCATTAATACATTTTTTATATAATGTATTTTTTATATAAAGTACTTTTTTATATAGTATATTTTTAAATTTTTTTACTTTGTTTGAGTTTTCTAATTCAACCATTTAACTTGTAGCTGGACCACTAGTGCGTTGACTCGACTTTCTGACCGAGTCAACCTCTGATCTACGTTATACAATTATGGATCTAACTCCTACTCTTCACATAACACTAGCTTCAAACTTTTTTTAAGGTTTAGGACTCACTTTGTGGGTCTCACAGAGGAGCCTCCTGTGAGAAGGGATGGGGGGAGGGATGTGGGATTAGGAAAAAGGAAAGCAGGATAGAGAGCAAATTGCGAGAATCGAATTTCGTTACTCTCTTTATATGTCCTAAACTCTTATCAAGTGAGTTACTAACGTGAGACAACATCAGCTTCAAACTTTGGGATTTGAACTTCGAACTATGTTTATATCCCGAGATCCCAAAAAAATAAACTACATTCATAGTTAATTATATTAAAATTCAAAAAATTTATTTTTATAAATAAAAAATAGAGTAGTCAAAACTTAATCCTTATTTATGTTTATTTTAATATCTTAATTTACCAATTACATTTAATTTGTTATTACGATAAGCTTTTATTTTAATTATTATGCGTCATGTTATTTTTTTTCTTCCTAATATTATATTGTCAGTAACTTGTATTAAAATATAGAACACCACTATTTGTTACAAATTTAATTCTGCAAAACTTATTATGATTTTACATTTTTACTGAACAAATAAATTTTATAAAAAAAATAACTGAACGGGTTTGATGTTGTCTCTGTTCTCAATCATTTGTAATTTTTTGTTGATTATGTTTCAAAAAAGAAAAAAAAAATTATGTTGATTATGCTAGTCTTGGAGCTTGGGTTCTTATATAGTAGGTAAGCTTTAGGACTTTAATGCTGCAATCCTTCTATTATTTTTTATTCAATTTTTCTTTTTGTGTGAAAATTCCCTGAGAAAGTAAAAGCATACTGTAAGAATATTTTTCATTTCCTACCCCATTTTTGTTTTTTTAAAAAAATCCTGGTTCTTTGTCTATTCCTCTAAAAAGGTATGTAAGAATTAAGGAATCTCATGGGTTATATTGCAGCATACGTAGTGGAGATGTCCAGCAAGAGTAATTTTGAGTTATTGCTCAACAACCAGATATCCTCCAGTAGGTGAGGCCAGAAGCACTTATTTCATTCTTATGTTTATATGAAAATAATTCCTCATTGATATCCCGTAGGCTAGCAGCAGCTTGTTAGAATGGCTACGTGGGAGCTGCAATTGCTTCTGCACCTCGAACACAGAAGGCAATCTATGAGCTAGCAATCAGATACCTAGATTGACAGATTTTAATTTCCTCCCTGCTTTTAACATAAGTTTGTGAATATAATACTTTTGATCCACACTTTATAGAATTTTTATAGGTTATTTTTCTAAATTAATTTTATGCCCAAAATGCACTTTACGGTTCAAAAAAAATGTTTCTAAATTTCTCAGATATCGATGTTCTGTACTTATAATGTAGTCATTGCTTACTGTGCAGACATTTGTCTACAACAACAACAATAACAATTAAGTCTTTTTCGACTAGATGGGGTCGACTATATGGATCAAATGACGCTATTGTGCCCTATCATAAACCAAGTCTTCAGAGATGTCATTCAAATTTAAATCTTTTTTAATTGTTTCACCTATAATCTTTTTTGGTCTTCCTCTACTTCTAGCTATTGAGCTATTATCTACCTGATCTATTCTTCTTACATAGGCTTCTAAGAGTCTTCTCCTTACATGTCCAAACCACCTAAAGCGAAATTCTCCCATCTTTTTCATAATAGGTGTCACCCCTACTTTCTCTCAAATGTATTCATTTTTAATCCTATCTAGTCTTGTATGGCCACACATCCAACGCAACACCATCATCTCCACGACACTGATCTTATGCTCTTGTTGGCTTTTTATCGCCCAACATTCAATACCATACAACATTGCGGACCTTATAGCTGTGCAGTAAAATTTACCCTTAAGTTTGAGAGGTACTTTTCTATCACAAATAACTCCTGAAGTACTCCTCCATTTCATCCATCCAGCTTGAATCCTATGGTTTACATCTCCCTCTATCTCTCCATCATTTTGTATGATAGATCAAAGGTACCTAAACTGTGTGACTTGTGGTATGGTATGATCTCCAATTTTCACCACTAAACTAGCATTAACACGCCTCTTACTGAACTTACATTCTATATACTCCATCTTACTCCTGCTTAGACGAAAGTCATGTTCTTCCAAAACTCGTTTCCATAGCTCTAGCTTCCCATTTATTTCCTCTTTCGACTTTTTAACTAAGACTATATCATCTGCGAAAAGCATGCATTGTGACACCGGCTCTTGGATATGCGCAGTAAGCACATCTAAGACCAAGGTAAAAAGATATGAACTCAAAGTTGACCCTTGGTGCAGTCCTATAGTTATAGAAAAATCCTCAGTGACCCCACCTTGTGTTCTCACACTAGTTTTAACCCCATCATACATATATTGAATTGCTCGAATATAGGCGATACGAACTCCTTTCTTCTCCAAAGTCTTCCACATCACCTCTCTTGGTACCCTATCGTGGGCTTTTTCCAGATCAATGAAAACCATGTGTAGGTCTTTTTGCTTCCTCCGATACATCTCTATTAATCTTCATAGAAGATAGATTGCTTTCGTGGTTGACCTCCCAGGCATAAAACCAAATTGACTCTCTGAAATATGAGTCTCTTGTCTTAATCTCTGTTCAATTACTCTTTCCCATAACTTCATGGTATAACTCATGAGCTTAATCCCTCTGTAATTTGCACAGTTTTGTGCATCTCTCTTGTTCTTATAAATAGGGATTAAAGTGCTTCTCCTCCATTCATTTGGCATTTTCTTAGACTTCATTATCTCGTTAAACAGCTTTGTGATCTAACTTATACCTTTCTCTCCTAGGCACTTCCATACCTCAATAGGTATGTTATCCGACCCGACCGCTTTTCCATTATTCATCCTCTTCAATGCTTCCTTTACCTCAAACTCCCGAATTTTACTATAAAATGTTTTATTTTGGTCCTCCTCTCTAGTGTTTAGAATGTCTGAGTCCCCTAATGTCTCATGTTCCTCGTTAAATAACTTGTGAAAATAACTCTTCCATCGATCTTTGATGTCTTGTTCCGTAACCAAGACTTTACCCTCTTCATCCTTAATGCATTTCATTTGATCCAAGTTTCTTGTCTTCCTTTTCCTACTTTTAGCAAGCCTGTAGATATTCGTTTCTCCGTCTTTGGTGCCCAACGATTGATATAATCCGTTGAACGCCTTAGCTTTTGCCTCGCTTACCGCCTTCTTAGTATCTTTTTTAGCTGCCTTATATTTTTTTCAATTTTCATCATTTTTACACACGTGCCAAGCTTATAGCATTCCCTTTTAACCTTAACATTATTTTGTACACTTGCGTCTTACTACCAAGATTCTTTATCCTTGGGTCCAAAGCCTCTTAATTTACCAAGTGTCTTTTTTGCTACCTTCCTAATCCTTTTAGCTATCTCGTCCCACATATCATTAGCACTCCCTTGTATCTCCCAAATCTCTTCCTCCATAATCCTCCTCTGAAAGAGCATTTGTTTTCCTCCCTTTAGTTGCCACCATTTAATCCTTGGCTCTCTGTCTCGATAATTTCTCCTTACTCTCATCTTAACCCGTACATCCATAACCAAAACCCTGTGTTGGGTAGTCAAGCTCTCTCCAGTTATGACTTTGCAATCCATGCAAAGTTTTTTATCAGATTTCCTTATTAGAAAGAAATCAATTTGAGAGCAAGAACCCCCGCTTTTATATGTGATCGGATGCTCTTCTTACTTCTTAAAACAAGTGTTAGCTATTGTAAAATCAAACGCTACCAAAAAATCTAAAATTGCTTTGTCTTCTGCATTAGCTACTCCTAGACCATAACCCCCATGCAAACCCTCATACCCCCTAGATTCGCTTCCCACATGACCATTTAGGTCCCCACCTAGAAAAATCTTCTCTCCTAATGGTATTCCCTGGACTAAACCTTCTAAATCCTCCCAAAATTTTATCTTGTAGTGCTCGTCTAGCCCTACTTGAGGTGTATACGCACTGATAACATTAAAAGTCTCCTATGCCACAACAATCTTCAAAGCTATGATCCTATCTCCGAGCCTTCTCACATCCACAACATTATTCTTTCAATTTTTATTAACTATTATACCTACCCTGTTTCTAGATTTTACCTTACTGGTGTACCAAAGCTTAAAACTCGAAGTGTCGAGTTCTTTTACCTTTTCTCCAACCCACTTAATTTCTTTTAGGCACATAAAATTAATCTTCCTCCTAATCATGGTGTCAACTATTTTCATTTATTTACCTGTAAGTGTGCCTATATTTCAAGTTCCAAAACACATCTTACTCTTGTGAACTAGCTTCTTTACTCACACCCGTTCACAAAAATGTGAGAACCCTTACTTATTTTTCACTACACCCAGGCGGCGATGCAGCGGCTCTTGCTCATTTGACACTATACTCAAGCCATACAGCGCGTTGCTTAAGGGCAACGACCTAGCATTAACACAATCACTTTGTTGATCCATGTCATAAAGATTTGACAAAGTTTTACATTGGCTGTCGATTGCCTAACACAACCCTCCTCTTTTATCCGTGCTTGGGACCGACTATGTAAATATATGCAACAAAGCTTAGCATAGACAGAGTTAGACAGTTGTCTACCTGCTACTAAAATTTGTAGTTGATTGAGTTGATGGACAAATTACTTACTTGGAGGCCCAAGAAACAGTTGATGTTATTAATTTCTGCATGCGTTTGCTTTAACTCTACTCATTTCACAATATTGGAAATGTAATGTAATATCTTTCTACGAGTTTCTTTTAAAAGCTTTGTTATATCTTTTAAAAATATTTTTTTAATAATTTTCTTATTACCTAATAAAAATAGTATTAAATAAAAAATTAAATGTAATAAATATCTTAAAAATATAAAAAGTATTCAATACTTTTTTTATTTAGTAAATAAGAGAATTATTAGGATGATGTGTTAGGAGGATTAATCATTTTCCTTCTTCTAATAATCTTTTTAATATTAAATTAATATTAAATAAAAAAATAAATACATCTAATGTCTTGGAAACATAAAATAAATTCAATAATTTCTTCATTTAATAATTAAGAGAATTAGTAGAAAGATTGAGTAAGATGATAAAATATTTTTCTTCATCAATTATGTTGTTTTGGGCAAGGAAAATATTTTTCTTACATCAAAATACATCCAACTTTCCTTCACTGTATTTTTGTGTGAGAAATATGTCAAATCAAGTTGTATGTAATTGTAGTATTTTTACGAGATACATTATAAGTTTGTTAGTGAGTTAAAAGAAAGTTAGAATATTTTTTGTGGATAAATAACGAGACCATTTGGACAAATAATTGATTATGTACTATTTTCAACTTTTTGTTTTTTTCTTAATGTCAATCTTGCATTAGACATTTAGACCCAGTGCTTTGATTCTGGTACTTCAAAGGATGGAGAGGCTTCTCCATGGCTTCCCCTTTCTAAATTGTTCAGGTTGCATTCAGTTATCAGAATTAAAAAATAAAAATAAAATTGGCAAAGTTAAGAGTTTATTGCTTGCCATTTTCTTTTCTTTTGGTGGAAGGTTGATTGCATTTAACTCAGGCAAACTTTCAAATGTATTTGTATATTAGATGCTGTGATCTTGGAGCACATCCACATACTGTTTATCATTGTTTCGTATGTATTTATATCTCTATCTCTGTTAGACGCTTTTGACTTGCATACACGTTTCCTCACTAGTACCTTGTTTTCTAGTTTTATGCGAATAAAAAAGGCAATATATCGTCCTAGTTAACGCATGGACCAATAATAGCATGTGCTATTTCAATTCTGATCTAATTCGCGCTGCAGCATATGGTTCCGTTAATCTTTCGTGAGAAAGGCCTAGATCAGGTATGTCACTCAAACTTATATTTTGTCCAAAATGATGTGTAAGTTCTTTTTGTATATCTTCAACTCGGCAACTCCATAGAGACTAATTTTTTGAAATATGTATCTAAGTAAAGATTTTTTTTAACAATGTTATTTCTACACACATAAATTTTGAAATTGAACAAGGACCACATACTTAAAAAATTAACTTATGTTGCATTTAATTAGAAATAAACTAATGTCACATTTTCTCTTCAATGAAGAATATGCAAGTTCTTTTTCACATCAGAATTATGTTTTCTTCATTTTTTTTTCTTTCCAATGTCAATATAAAATTCCTTTTAAACTAGCATATATTCTGAGATGGATTTGGATGTTCAGGGAGATACCTCCGAGAAAATCAAGTCCGATGCACAGGAAATTCAATTTATGGAATGAATTCCGTTGAACATAGGAAAGGAAAAAGTTACAGAGTTTTAAGAGAGAGAAAATGTTTGTATGAATATTCAGTATCATTTTCCTTTTGCCCAAAGGCTATGCAAGATAGCATCTGTTCGTTACAATTGCACACCAAAGGGAAAGTTGCAACAAACTTCCCATTACAGTTATGCCACAATAGCATCTAACCATAACATAACTAGAGTAACTAAAATGCCCTTACTCAAATGGCAAATACCGAAAAAGGTAAATAAACATTGAAATGGTAAATAACTAAGTGTTACAGTATTAATAGTGTCAATACTGTAACAATACCTTGCCCTTCAAGACAAACCTTGACCTCAAGGTTGAAAGTTGGGAAATTGTTTGAGAAGATCATACTAAAACTCCCAGGTAGCCTGATCAGTGGGGAGGTCCTTCCATTTCACAAGCACTTTAGTAGCAGCAACTCTTCCTCTCTTGACCATCTTTCTGTCAAGAATAGTTTCCGGTTCCCCTTTTTGTCCAAAAACCTGATCCCGTTGTGGCAGAGGGTAAATTTTAGCAGTTCTGGGGTCTTTGCACAACTTCAACTGGGAGACATGGAAGACATTGTGAATTTCAGAAGAAGGAGATAAGTCCAACTGATAAGCCATAGCTCCAAATTTGTCCACCACTCGAAAAGGACCATAGAACTTAGGGAGGAGTTTGTGATAAGAATGGTGTCTAACAGAAAATTGCCTATAAGGCTGCAATTTCAAGTACCCAAAATCACCAGTAGTAAAGTTTCTGTCACTGTGATTCCTGTCAGATTGTTGAGTCATGCGATTTTGAGCCTTTATCAAATGGAATTTCAGCAGTTGGATCACTGCTTCCCTGGCACTCAAAGTTCTATCCACAGTAGGAGTAGCAGTTTGACCAGGAAGATATGGAAGGTGAATAGGAGGGGCTTGCCCATAAACCACTTCATATGGAGATGTTTGAATTGATGAATGAAAGTTGGTGTTGTACCACCACTCGGCTAAAGATAACCATTTAGACTAGGAAGATGGTTTCTCAGAACACATACACCTAAGATAGGTTTCAAGGCATTTATTGATAATCTCGATTTGGCCATCGGTTTGAGGATGGTACGCAGCGGATTTGTTCAAAGATACACCTTGCAGCTGAAAAAATTCATTCCAGAATTTACTGATGAAGATTGGTTCCCTGTCACTGACAATTGTACTAGGCAGCCCATGAAGTTTGAAGATATGGTCCAAAAAAACTTGAGCAACATCCATGGCAGTGTATGAGTGGGATAAAGGTAGGAAGTGGGCATATTTGCTAAGCCTATCAACCACAACAAAAATCACTTGCTTCCCATGTGAAGGTGGCAGACCTTCCACAAAGTCTATACTTATGTCCTCCCAAAGCCGGTTGGGAATAGGTAGAGGTTGCAGTAACCCTGGTGAAGCAGCCAAGTCAGGTTTGCATTTTTGGCACACATCATAGTGCCTTACATAATTCTGTATGTCCTTGAGCATCCCCTTCCAAAAGAAAATGGACCTGATTCTAGCAGCGGTTACATCTCGGCCAGAATGGCCACCCACTGGTGAGTCATGGAGCCATTTTAGAATAGCCAACTTGGTGTCCATATCAACACCAACAACCAATTTACCTTTTCTCCTCAATTCACCCCGGTTCCAAGAATACTTAGGATGTTTTGTAGGTTCCTGCTGTAATTCCTGTAACAGTTGTTGTATGTCCAAATTGGTGGTCCAGCTATGCTTAATTTGCTCCAAGAGATCAGTGCTAGCATTATCAAGCATAATTAGAAGTAACTCAGCACCTTGTTTTCGAGAAAGAGCATCTGCAGCTACATTTGTCATACCCTCTTTATAGTGAATTTCAAAATCAAACCCCATTAATTTTGCCATCCACACCTGTTGAAAAGGGGTGTTTAACCTTTGTTCCAATAGAAATTTGATGCTCTTTTGATCGGTCCGAATCACAAAACGATCATGTGATAGGTATGCCCTCTATTTCTGTATTGCATATACAATTGCCAAAAGCTTTTTTTCATATATAGACATAGCTTGTTGTTTGGGACCCAAGGCTTTGCTAATATAAGGTATAGGATGCTTGTCTTGCATTAAGACTGCATCAATACCCGAACCAGAGGCATCAGTCTCTACCACAAAAGTTTTGGAGAAATTTGGGAGAGCTAGAACAGGGGAAGTCACCAAAGCTGTCTTAAGGGAATCGAAGGCATTAGTGGATAAAGAGTCCCACTTGAAACTGTCTTTTCTAAGCATATCAGTCAAAGGCTTAGCAATTTTACCAAAGTCCTTCACAAACCTTCGATAATAGCCTGCCAACCCAAGAAAACCTCTAAGTTGTTTGATATTTGTAGGGTGTGGCCAATAAGTCACTGCTTGGATTTTTGCAAGATCAGTAGACATACCATTGCTAGAAATGAAATGGCCGAGATATTCAACTCTGGACGTGGCAAAGCTACACTTGCTTTTCTTAAGGAATAGGTTATGATCCCTGATGAGTTGGAAAACATCCTTGAGGTGTGTTGCATGAGCATCTATTGAGGGGCTGTATATGAGAATGTCATCAAAGAATATTATCACAAACCTTCTCAGAAAAGAGAGAAAAATGTGATTCATCAAGGCTTGGAATGAAGCTGGTGCATTTGTCAAACCAAAGGGCATAACCAAGTATTCAAAGTGTCCAGCATGTGTTTTAAAGGCAGTTTTGTGTTCTTCTCCAGTGACCATTCTTACTTGGTGATACCCAGACCTCAAATCCAGTTTTGAATACACTGCAGATTCCCCCAATTCATCCATCAAGTCTTCTATCAAAGGAATGGGAAACCTGTCTTTTACTGTCTGCTGGTTCAGCCTCCTATAATCCACACACAACCTCCATGAACCATCTTTTTTTCTAACCAAGACAGCTGGGGATGCATAGGGACTGTTACTATATTGAATAATACCTTGATTGAGCATGTCCTCCACTAACTTGTTAACTATATCCTTCTGTATAATTGAGTACCTGTAAGGTCTCAAGTTGAAAGGAATAGAACCATCTTTAAGAGGAATCCTACGGTCGAAACCAGGCCTACAAGGAGGTAACTGGTTTGGTTCCGAAAAAATATCAGTGAATTCTGTGATGATGTTCTGAATAACCCTTGGAATATTGGGATTGGAAAGTTCTGCAGAACTGAGATTGCAAGTAGGGACTTCAAAAAAGTTTGGAGCCTTGTTGACATGTAAGAAACATAGTTGAGCACCCTGTTGCACAGCTTAAGTGAAGGTTTTATTGTTGATCAGTTTAATCCCTGCAGGTTTAGCCCCTCTCAACACAAACCTTTTCCCATCTATGGAAAATTCCATCTGCAATTTGGTACAGTCCCAAATGATTGGGCCAAGAGTGGTCAGCCATTGGACTTCCAATACTAAATCACAGCAGCCTAAAGGAAGTACCATCACATTGGATGTGAACTTAGATTATTGTAACTACCAAGTAAAGTTCTTACAAACATAAGGAGCATCAATCCTAGTACCATCAGCCACTATGACAGAGATAGGGGGGATAGATTCTAGTTTGTAGCCCAGTTTTTTTGCCAATTCCAAGTTAAGGAAATTATGTGTGCTACCACTGTCGATCAAAATCTGCAGCATCTTTTTGTTGTAGAGTCTACTGACCCTCATGGTTTGGTAATTTGAAGCACCCGATATAGCATTCATGGATATCTATGGCTTGTCAACTAAGTTGAAATATACCACGAGACCACCCCCTTCTTCTACTACCTCAATTTCCTCATCTACTGCCTCATCATCATCCATTTCCAT
Organism: Ormosia semicastrata; assembly: GCA_029884595.1. Taxonomy (NCBI): domain Eukaryota; kingdom Viridiplantae; phylum Streptophyta; class Magnoliopsida; order Fabales; family Fabaceae; genus Ormosia; species Ormosia semicastrata. The sequence continues at coordinate 44,638,600 of JAQQTO010000059.1, forward strand.
CAGAAGCAATTGGGATTTTCTGTGTTTAATTTGGTGACCAAGAGTGAAAGGTTCATCACAAAACATGCATAACCCCTTTGCTCTCCTATCAGCCATTTCAGTTGCATTGAAAGTTCTAGGTGCTTTACCCAAAATTGGTTTAGTGGTCTGGTTCTGAACATTTGAAGTAACACCATAAGTGGGCTTGTTAACAGTTGTGGGAGATTTATAAGTAGTGTTGCTGTAGCGATTGGTAAATTTGGAACCATGTTGAGACTGGACAGATGATTCACGCAATTTAGCCAAATTTGCAGCATGTGCAATAGAGGTGGGGCTAAACATCCTCACATGCATTTGTGTGTGATGCTCCAATCCAGACAAAAATATACTCAGAGCATGCTCGGGTGGCAGAGTAACCTGAGTTAAAGCTAATTCAAATTCATTTATATATTCTTGCACTTTACCCACTTGTTTCACTTGAATCAAAGAGGAAAGAGGATCCTCATAAGCATCACTAGATCTCATAGTAACATCAGCTATTGAGGCCAATCGGGGTAAATACTGAACCTCTATCCTCAAGATGAATCGAAGCTAACCTGACCTTGGTTTCTGGTGGGGTGTTGTCCACGGAGAAAAATTGTTCACATTTGTAAAACCACTCCTTCACCTTCGAGCCATTGAACTTGGGAAATTCAATCTTTGAGCACCTCGTGGAGAAATGGTGTTGAACCTGGTTATGTGGCCTCTGGTTTTCCCCATTTGATCCTTGAGTCCCCTCATGAAGCACATGGTGAGGCATACTTAGATTATTAGCTGAGGACCCATCAGCATGAAATTGGCTCGACTGATTGTTGAACATAGTTCAGAGCTTTGACAGACATGCGGTCACTTGGTCCAGTTTCAACTGCATTTCGGCGTTCGAATCCGAAATCTTCTTCGTCAATGTTCGCTCCATCTCTTGCATGCTAAGTTGATGTCTTGTCGCGTCAGCCATGATTGAGCCTCAGGATGAAGCTCTGATACCAGTTAAGATGGATTTGGATGTTTAGGGAGATACCTTTGAGAAAATCAAGTCTGATGCACAGGGAATTCAATTTATGGAATGAATTCCGTTGAACACAGGAAAGGAAAAAGTTGCAAAGAGTTTTAAGAGAAAGAAAATGTTTGAATGAATATTTAGTATCCTTTTCCTTTTGCCTAAAGGCTATGCAATATAGCATCTATTAATTACAATTGCGCACCAAAGGAAAAATTGCAACAAGCTTCCCGTTACAGTTATGCCACAACAGCATCTAATCATAACATAACTAGAGTAACTAAAATGTCCTTACTAAAATGGCAAATACCGAAAAAGGCAAATAAACATTGAAATGGTAAATAACTAAGTGTTACAGTATTAATAGTGTCAATACTGTAACATATTCGTCAAATTGCAGCATATGCATCCGTTAATCCTTTATGAGCAAGGCCTATATCAAGTATGTCTGCCAAATTGCAGCGTATGCTTCCGTTAATCCTTTATGAGCAAGGCCTATATCAGTTATGTCTCTCAAACTTGTATTTTGTACAAAATGCTATGTAAGTTATTTTTGTGTATCCTAGGGGTGAACAACCCGACATGCGGACCCGATAACCCGAACTACCCGACCCGACCCGACCATAAATATCCGGATTGGTTCGGGTGCTCGGGTCGGGTCGAGTCAAAAATAATGAACCCGGTCAAATTCGGTTCGGGTAACGGGTTTATTGAACTTACCCGTGAACCCGAAACTCGAGAAACGACGTTGTTTTTGTTTCAGCCTTTGTATTTCGTAACCTTACCTAACCTTGTTTCTGACTTTCTTCCATCTCACAAATCACAAATTTCCAATCTCATTCCCACCTCTTCTCAATTTCAATCCCTAACCTAACCGAATCCAGCCTTCCCCTCCCCTAACCTTTACTCCTACTCCCTCAGCCTTCTCCCTTAGCGCATAGCGGCAGCCGGAAGCTCCACGCCTGACGCCACCGTCCACTGCTTGTTGCTGCTCAGCCCTCAATCTCTGCTCAGGCCTCGGCACTCTGTCTCTTGTTTCGTGCTTGACTGCTTCCTCAGGTACGAATACAAAACTTTCCTTCTTACTTCCTAGTTCTTTGATAAACCTCTGCATCCAGCAGTCACTTTACCTCTTTCTCAAACTATGGGTATGGACAACAAGGAAAGTTTTTGAGTTTCCCTGACCCGTGTTTATATGTTTCCTCTGGTTTTCATATAGCAAGATTAGTTTTCTAGCTTTTGTGTCTGCGTTTCATGAACTGATTGACTGATTGTCATTTTCTACTTGAGGAATTCCGTATTTAAGCATTTCTTTGAAACTTTTTTCTTTTTCTTTTCCTCTTGCACTTAATCTAGCTGGTAATTAATCTAGATGCTTCTGGTTGTAGCTTACTTCTTGTTGTGTAATAATAATTTATGTCACTTCAATTGCTCTTCAGTAGATGTGTGTGTGTATGTGTGATGCGTATTTCCTAGAGAGTGCCTATAGTGTTGTAGGCTTGCAGCTGCCAATATTCCAATTTGTGATGATGTTATGCACACAAAATAGATCTTATGAAATTTTTGAAGAATATTTTGCCTTGGACTTTTATTATTTCCTTACCAGTGTTTGCTCTTAATAAGATTAACAAGTCTAAACTAAGTCTTAGCGAGTGAGGTGCCCTTGTTGGGACTGGCGCATCTTATTCTTTTATGGTTATGTTCCTTTTTTCTGCTATACCAACATATTTGCCCCCAATTGCAATTTCTTTGAGGTGTCATCTTAGTCAATGAATGCTCCCCCTTGCCTTAAATCTTTACCTTTGTGTTAAGCAAAGATATTCTTGCTTGTTAGTAACGTCTCACTTTGTGCTTTGTTATTCATGACTTTGAGTTATATTGACTTTGTGTTATGTGCTTTGAAACCGTGTGTGTGTGAGTTTCAATTATTGTGTCAATGTGTTCATACTTTGTGGTTATAATAAACATAGTATTTTGATTTCAAGTGTTCACATTTGATTGTTGACAATTGAGATTAATCATTTCTTTTGTTGTAAATGTTATTGCAGTGATTCACTTTAAAATGGAAAATCCTACGGAAACTCACAACACTAGTGGGACTCAAACTCAAGTAGGAAGTGCTTCTACTCCACCAACACCAACTGGATTGCAAAGTGAAGGAGTAGAACCACATCTAGCAGTAGCACCACCATCCTTTTCCAATCCAAATCCCACTCCAACTCCAACTCCGTCATCACAAGATGAAGAAGCTTCTCCATCTCCATGTTTACAACAAGAGGTAGGTAAAAGAAAACCTAGTAGACCCCCTAGTAATGCTTGGTCACATTTCAGTAAAGATGGTGATAGAGCTAGTTGTAACTATTGTGGAAAGTCATATGCATGTAATAGTGTTAATCATGGCACCACTAACCTGATAAAACACTTGAAAGTGTGTTTAAAGAATCCACATAGGGAGGTCGATAAGAGGCAAAAAACTATTGCTATTGGTAAGTCAAGTGAGGATGACCCTAATAGTACCATGAGTATGAAGCTTGTAGATTTTAATCAAGAACAATGTAGGTTGAAGCTTTGTAAGATGATAGTGATGGATGAGTTTCCCTTTAAATTTGTTTAGAATCCTGGATTTAGAGGTTTCATGAGTGTTACTCAACCTCGATTTAGAATACCCGGGCGCATGACTATTGCAAGAGATATCATGCAACTTTTTATAGAGGAAAAGGTGAAGTTGAAGTCGATTCTGTCTTGCAACCAACAAATGGTCTCCCCAACAACTGATACATGGACATCAATTCAAAACATTAATTATATGTGTGTGACTGCACATTTTATTGATGATGGGTGGGAGTTGCATAAGAAAATTTTGAGTTTTGGGTTAATTGCTGACCATAGGGGTGAGACCATAGGTAAATCTTTAGAGAAATGCTTGAAAGAGTGGGGTATTCTAAAGATTAGCACAATCACCGTGGATAATGCTAGTGCTAATAACTCGGCTCTTGCATATTTGGTGAGGGGAATGCAAGATTGGAATGGATGCACCTTGCTGAAAGGGGAGCTCATGCACATGAGGTGTTGTGCTCATATTTTGAACTTAATTGTTAATGAAGGGTTGAAGTTAGATTGTTCCATTGCTAGGATTAGGGGTGCTTGTAAGTATGTGAGGTCCTCTCCTTCTAGATTGGCTACTTTTAGGAGGTGTGCTCAAGAGGTAAATGTTGTTAGCAATCAAATGCTAACACTTGATGTGCCAACTAGATGAAATTCTACTTATTTGACGTTGGAAGTGGCAGAACAATTTGAGAAAGCATTTAATCGCCTTGAATATGAGGATCAAACTTACTTGCATGCTCTTGATAGTGAAGGAGGACCTCCTAATTATGATGATTGGAATCGTGCTCGTGTTTTTATAAAGTTCTTGAAGATTTTCTATGATGCCACACTTGCTTTTTCCGGTTCTTTGCATGTGACATCTAATTCTTTCTTCCATAAATTGTGTCAAATACAAAATTCGTTAACTATGTGGATTGGAAATGATGATGTTGTCTTGCAAGGAATGGCAACGAACATGAAGGCGAAGTTTGATAAGTAGTGGGATATTAATGGGAATTTAAATTTTTTGTTGTTTGTGGCTGTTTTTCTTGACCCAAGGTACAAGTTGGATTACATTGAATTTTGTGTTAGTGAAATGTATGGTCAAGATAAGTGCAAGGATATCGTGAAAAGATTAAAAGATCTCATAAACAGCTTATTTGCACAATATGTTACATTGTATCCCATTGTTCCTGATATTCGTGATTCTAGTGTCAATTCATCGGATGTTAGCACACAAACAAATGTTGGTGGTAGTAGTGAGAGTGGTTTAAATTTGGAAGACAAGTTTAGGTTGAAGTTGAAGAAAAAGCAAGGTGAACAAAAGAAGAATGAGTTGGATAGATACATGGAGAATGACGTTGAAGACAATTACGAGAGGTTTGACATCTTGAAGTGGTGGAAAGGGAAGTCAGCGAAGTACAATATTCTCTCTCGTATGGCTAGAGACATATTGGCCATTCCGGTGTCTACAGTGTCATTTGAGTCTGTTTTTAGCACCAGAGGTCGTATCCTTGATGCATTCCGTAGTTCTTTGAATCCCACCACAGTGGAGGCCTTAATTTGTACCCAAAATTGGTTAAGGCCTCCTAAGAAGGTGGATGATCTACGGAGTCAACTGGAGGAGATTGAGCAGGTTGAATCAGGTATACAATAATCATTTTTAATTTTTAACTTTTTCATTTTGCATGTACTTCACCATTTCATTCATTTGACATTTTTAATTTTTTGTTGTATTCTTTTATTGTATTATAAGAAATGTCAAGAGTTTCTAGACTTCAAGAACTTGAGGTTGCTAGTGATTTTAGGAGCAAAAGGATAAGGTAAGGTAAGATCATATATTTCAAATGTTCTTGGATTCTTACAAGTTAAAATCACCAATGGTCATATAACAATTTATTTATCATGTTGCAGGAAAGGTTAGAGCCTAGAGGGATTGACCTTGAGGAATGAGGAGTTTTACTCTTGTTTTATTTTTAGAGGATCCAGTTGGAGTGCCACTTGACCTGAGGTTTGTCTTCTGTGAGACTATGACTCAGTCTCTGTGTGTATGACTTTGTGTACTTGTGTAGTCAGTTGGCTTCTTTTATATTCTGTCTATATGTGATTAGAATATATATAATCTGTTTTGGACAAGGAAATTAGACTATGTAGTCAGTTGTAAGTTTTTATATTGTTATTTCAGATATTGACTAGCAGCAGGGCAATGCCTTATTACCTAACTCGGTGTGAAATTTGCTAGAAATTGTTGTTGATAGCAAGCTAGCACATAGATTCTAACTTGGGTAGTTTGTTTATGTTACTGAGTATGTCCAAATATAGTTAAATTTGATGTATGGGGATTTTGCCTTGCTTTCTCCCTTTTATGTTTCATTGGTGGCTCAGCTTTTTTGAGCATCAAACCCACCGATTATATCATAGGCTAATCATTAATTTTCTTTCTGACTTTCTGTGCTATGTGAACATTAATCTTATACATAAAAGGGGATAATTGAGATTGGTGCATATAACCTAATCCCTACCAGTGGATAATTTTATTACAAGATGGATAATTCTTAATTCATAATCATATTGTTATTTGCCACACCTTATATCATATACACTTCCTGATCTTTTCTTTACTGCATTTGTATCATAAAAAATTTAAATAATAAAAGAAAATTGTTATTGTTATTGTATTGCAGTAGCAGGGCAATACCTTTTCTTTTATACATCAAGTTGGATTAAAATGACCACTTACCTCTCTCATTATCTAGCCTTATGTCAAATTGTTTTTCTATTAATTTTTCCTTTTTCTCACTGTGGTTTGCATATTGCTCCACTCATAACATGACACTGAGAAACTTAGAGTATTTGGTTGGTCTGATCACAATCGAAAATGAAAGGAATGAGAATGGAGGATGAGTGAAAATGATTGATGCTTGTGCTACCTAAGCATAGGGTAAGGGATGGTTGGTCTCTGAGTTTTAGGTTCAATCTCCAATCCACTGTAAACTAAACAAAGAAAATGGAGTGTTACTGTTACATGTAGACGACTCTATATTAATTCAAAATTTTCTATTACCCGATTGACAGAACCAACCCGATGACCCAATTTTTACGTGGAAACCGACCTGATATTAAGTGATTGGTTCGGGTATTTTTTCCCCTCAAACCCGACCCGACCCAACCCGTGTGCACCCCTAGTGTATCCCCATATACTAATCTCTTGGAATACGTGTATAAATAAAGACTCTTTTCAATAATATCATTTTCACACATAAATTTCAAAATCAAACGAAAATCACTTGCTTAAGAAATAAACATATGTCACATTTAATTAGAAATAAACTTACGTCACATTTTCTCTTCAACGAAGAATATGCAAGTTCATTTTATAATCAGAATTATGTTTTCTCCATTTTTTTCTTTTCGATGTCTATATAAAATCCCTTTCAAACTTAGCATATACTCGTCAAATTGCCGTGTTTTTTAGCGAATAACATTACTTTCAAACTAGTATATCTATTTTCTTTGGATCAGGATCACCTCCTGTTCCTTAAGAACAGGAGGGTGTGCTGTTGGCAATCCACTCCATCCATTGCTGTTTTCTTTTTTTTTTTATCTTCCATGCATCCCATGGTCTCCACTCCAACAACACACTCTCCTCTCCTAAGTTTCAATAATGATCCATTTTCAGGGCTCACTTAAATCTTAAATTTCAAAATGAAAATTCCATTAAAATCAAACTAGGGTATAAATTGGTTTGGATAAGAAATAAAAACATATGATTGGTTCAATTAAAGTTTAATTGGTTCGGTTCTGATTTGAAATTTCAAAATCGAACCAACCCGAACCAAACGCTCAACATTTTTCTATTACTTATTTTTTTTTTTTAATTTTTTGTAATACTTTTCAACTAAAAAGAATATGCAAGTTCAACATTTTATCTCGCAAAAATGTTCGGTTCACGCTCACCATCAGCATTATGCTATATGCTATTTTTCTTGGAGAGATCCATTTTCTTCTTTCTCGATGTCTATATAAAATCCCTTTCAAACTTAGCATATACTCGTCAAATTGCCGTGTATTTTTAGCGAATAACATTACTTTCAAACTAGTATATCTATTTTTTCTTTGAGTATTTAAGATCAGGATCACCTCCTGTTCCTTAAGAACAGGAGGGTGTGCTGTTGGCAATCCACTCCATCCATTGCTGATTTTTTAACAACATTCTCTTGGATGAAAATATGATCTGCAAAGGTTGGAGACTTTGGATTTTTTTTATCTTCCATGCATCCCATGGTCTCCACTCCAACAACACACTCTCCTGTTCCTAAGGAACAAGAGCTGATCCTGATCCATTTTCTTTTAGGGCTCACTTAAATCTTAATACCTTTCCAAAATGAAAATTCCATTATGAGTCAGTACAAACTCCCAAAATTGTTTTTGGTAATGTCCTGATGTAAGTTTTTAGAAGTTTGTCACTACTGAGTCACTATACATTATTTATTGCGCACAGCATCCCCCCTAACCCACCCATCTAATAAAAGGTTCGCGATCTTGAGCTTAATTTCTTTAGAGAGATTGGGCAATGAATAAATACATTGCACACGCCATCAAGTGCAAATCAGTTTTCTTCCTCCCGATCGAATAAATTATCGACGATTTACGAATAGTCTTAATAGCTTCCTAGTTGAAGTTAGTGGATTTCAGATAACACTGTTATCAATCACGTTTGCCTTCTGTATAAAAGCTTCAAAGGAAGAATTGACACCACTACTTGAAACGGCAGCTGGAGGAGAAAATATGATCTCTCTGTAAATGAAAATGTGAGTTACAGAAACATTATTTCTTGTTAGTCAACTAACTTGAATTGTTTCCAAGGCAAAAGTATCTTATTTATGTTAATGAGAGGCTATCAACAAAGCTTAAACACTATATTAAGATCTAACATCAACTCCGAGTAGCATAGAAAAGCAAAATTCATGGGTAGTATATATCCTACTCAAGCACGCATACCAATTATGTTTTCATTAATTTTTTTTTACTAATAAGTACCCAAAGAACAATTACTAAAAATATCAAAGTAAAAAATTGTAAACGAAAAAATAAAACATTTTAAATTTTAAAAGCATTAAATGCTTTGTTTTCATAAAAAAAATGTACTTCCTTAACAAATGCCCTTAGCAAAACCCTTCAAAAAAAAAATCACCAGCCAGTTTGTGCTGGTTGGCATTGATATTGCAATTACAAACTCGGTCCATGATCACTAGCAAATTGTATTTACGCAACCCCACCAAGCACCAACTTGAGTATACAATTCAAAGTTTTTGGTAAATTCAATGATGAACAGTCAAATTTCATCCATTTGCTGTGTTTTTTCTCATGCTGTTTTAAAATGACCACCACAAATTCCTGGGACGTAAACATCTGAAATAAGGTGAAGCTTTTTTTTTTGGCACATTGAAAATACATTTTAAGAGAAAAAGAATAGTAATTCGAAAACAGCACAAATTCCTAGGACACAAACATCTGAAATAAGTTGAAGCTTTATATTTTTGGTACATTAGAAATATATTTCAGATGAAAAAGAATAGTATTTTCAAAACAGTGTTCCACTTGGTTCAGTTGGTAACCTGATTTAGAGATTCCGGCCTATGTCACTTGTGCAGAACACCCTTCCTGGGAAGTTTCGGTTTCTTCTGAGTTTGGTTCTGCCATGCAAAAAATAAAATAACTAAGTTAGACATAGAAGAGGATGCATTAACTGTACAATTTCACATCAATGACAAAGTAAATTGGAACCTTCTGTCTTTCCAGGGCCTCATAATCTGTCCTCTCCTTCCACTTACTCTTGCGTAGTTTTATTGGCCGATTTCCAACATATTTACCTGAAATCAAGACATCAAACTCAGGATACATATGTCATTGCATTTGCCACAACATTCTCAGCCAACATCAACAGCATACTATGACAGAAATTGCATAAGCCTAATAACCATACATCCATTCATGCATAAAAGAAACAATATTCCATCATAATTAGGGTTTTGGATCGTACAAGCTTTTAGCATATACTGCTGTAGGGGTGATTGCATGCATTTGAATAGGATTTTCATACTTAAATATTTCAAAGTTTATAATTCCAAACCTTGCTGTTGATTTCTGTAAACCTATATACCTTAACCCATAATAGTCAATATTATCTGGCATCATATATACTAAGACATCACATCACATAATAATACTTAAAGAGCAGGTCTTGTATGGTTTACACAAAGGGGTCACCCATATAAAAAAAAGCAGCACAATAAATAACAGAAAGGGAGAAAAAACATGCATAGCAGTAGTCGGCAGCTTACTGACCATTCATTTCTTTAAGTGCAGCTGCGAGGTCAGAAGGATTGGCAAAACTTACAAATCCATAACCCTTTGTTTTTCCAGTCCGCTTATCTCTGACAACCTGGACAAGATCAAACATACATTTAATCACAACAACACACTACGAGGAAAATACATGCACCACAAACACTTTGCAATAAAGGTTAAGTTTATTAAGAGGCAAGAAAAATGAGACAATTACAAATTACAAACAAACACCAAATACCTAAAGTTCTTTAGATGGAATTAATCAATTAAATACATCTCCTCTCTCTGATATTGTGCCCTCTTCTTTCCAATGACAAAACTTAGAACAAAATATTTCTCAGTCACAATGAGAGCAACTAAACACATTCATTTATTTATTATTATTATTATTATTTTTTAAATAATGGACATGCATAAAGCAAACCAGTAAGTGCATGCTGATTTAGCTTCTAATTTCCACTGACTTAATATAATATGCAGATTATTCACAATTATTCTTCTAGGCAAAGAATGGTCTTGACCCAATGATTATTTAACACACACAGCTATAAAGTCTAATTTTTCAGCTCATGTTTTCAATAACCACTATTTAACCAATTTTCTCATTCCAAGTGAATTCTAAGTACACCCATATCTCTGGCTGACATGCAAAAGAACTGAGTCCCTCCTGGCAGGGGACTTTTCCATGCCAAATTTAAAACCCCTTTGCTAGCACATTACTTTCATCTACACCAAAACTTATACACATATATTGATGAAAGAATTCCACACTAACAACATATTAATCGGAAGCCTCTTTACTTTACTTCTTTTTGGGGTATAAGAAAGAAATAAGTCTAGACACGTATCTTTCCTCAAGAAATCCAAATAGTTAGAAAGCTACATAGGTTAATAAGTTGAATAAAGCAGGACAGGAAAAACAAATAAACCCCAGTTGAAATATTCCATGTTCCCATTAACCTGCCGCCAACTCTTCCAAAATTTTAAATGGCTTACTCAAGGTACAAGTCAAATAGAATCTAACCAATTGAATATCCAGATCTTGACCTTAACTATCCACAGCCAACACTCAAAGGTCAATGTGACTCAGACTGACTTTTGAGATCTCATAACAAAAGAAGGTGGCCAAAAGAACTCTACAAAGTAAAAGACACAGCACTAATTTTAAATGAATTGACTACAAAAATTCAAGTGCATTAAACTATTTCACCGTTACACAATTTCAATTGCCCTTGATTTGTGAATAATGAGCAATGACGAAGGAACACCTGAGATGACAAAATAACGCATCAATTTAATCATTAAAAATGTCTAATCAAATGTAAATTATGAAGCAAGACCTACCTTAAGATACACAAATCATTAACAACTCTGTCCCTTCAAACAAAAATCTGAAGAGGAAATAGAAAATGCTTACACTAACCCAATCATTACTAAAAATAAAAGAATTGGAGTTAGATGAGAGATCCACGTACTCGTGCCATGTTAAAGGAAGGGAATCGTGAAAATGCTTTTGAAAGAACATCATCATTCACTTCATTACCAAGATCACCACAAAAGAGCCGATAATCATCTGAAAATCCAATAAAATAAGATAAGTCAATTCACAATCCTTATCTGACTTGTGTGTCTCAGAGAGAGAGAGGAGAGAGAATGTGATATACTAGATTTCTACGTAACAAAAATAAGGATCAATTTCTTCCTAAGAAAGGGAGCCCATCACTGCATGAAACCATACACATAATAAAAATGGCAAGGACCAGGGCGTATATTATACCACTAATTTAGTACCCCTACACCAACAACTTAATTTTTTAAAATATAATTCGAAAACTGTTTATTAATATAAACAATCAACCAGAAACCGATATCAAGTAAACAGCAATGTACATAAAAGACCCCTATTATAAATTCATTATTTCACAACACCTCAAATATTTCGTCTTCAACAGCAATTTCTGCCGGCAATATCATGTTCCTCAGCATCCACTGCATCATAACGTTTTGCTTCGCTATAAAATTTCTTCCCCCCCCCCCCCACGCATTAACCATATCATGACTGCTACTACAATCACACTCCATAATTCAAAAACCTTCCTAGTAGCCTAGTATTCTCAGAATCTCAATACGTACGTGTGTTGCAACTTACATCCCTGACCAATAACTTCAAAATCGTAAATGCAAATTCCATAACAGGCTCAGGAGAAAAAGGAAAACACGCGCACAAAATCCAAATCACTTCTACAAAACCGAATTATGGAATAACAGAATATCTTTCACCAGCAAACTTTCTATACACATAAATTCATGAATCAGAAATTAAATAGTAATAACAAAAACATCATGATACCTTCTGGCCATTCTGCAAGAATAGGATCCTCCCAAGTTTGGCCAGCAGCTTTGCGAGGAACCGCTTTCTTTTTTGCGTCAGCTTTGTTCTCAACCTCACTGCTCGCAATCGCTGCCTTAACACTCTCAAGAGCTTCCGGTGTAATTATCTGTGCATCCCTCTCAAATAACTGCTGTGCCTGTTTCAAACACAATACATTACATTCAATCAATTTATACACCTTTTTTGTTCCTTATTCCTCATACATATTCTAAACACAAACGACAACACCGACCTGATATTGCGGCACGAAGTATACGCCGGCTACCGACGCCGGCGCAACGGGACCAACAATCGGAGGCGCCGGGATTTGAACCACCGGCGCAGCGGTCGCCGCCACGTACGGTGCGGCGTAGTGTGTGGTCGTGGATTGCTGAAGGTGAAAGGGAACGGGGAAGTAGGAGGAGGCGTTGGAATAGGCGAACTGCGAATGCGATGCTGACGAAGACGGTATCGCCATGAAATCAATGAATCGCAACTCGAATGGAACTGAACTGTAAAGATGGGATTAGGAATCAAAGGTGGCGTTAGGATTTGAGATGATGTTGTTAGAGGTTTCGATGTTGATTCGAGATGGCTCCAGAACTTTCTTCCGCGTTTTGGGTGGGCCCACCCAAAGATGCAATAAACGCTTGGCTGATCAGGTGACGGTTAACTATGGGCCTAAATTTGAAGAACTAGTCTCTAGACATCTTTCGGCCCAATACAAATTGTTCTGCCAACTTGCATGGCTTTTATGATGTGAGAAATGATCAACGACTCAAAACCAAGTTTGTACTAAATAAATATATTTTCTTTTTTGTATTAAGTTTGTACTAAATATTTTATTTCCTATTTTGCACACATCGTGCGGTCAGATTATTTAGGTTATATCAACGTTTAAAGGGATTTTAGTAATTAATTTGGATTAAAAAAGAATACTCAATCCAGTAAAGAGATGGATTATTTTTAATATCTTGGCTAACTGGCTGAAAGGAAAAAAATAGAAGAAATAATTAAATATTGTGTGTGTTAGGATCGGATTGTATGATAAATAAGGAAGTATAGACATTATTTTAAATATCTTGGCTAACTGGCTGAAAGGAAAAAAATAGAAGAAATAATTAAATATTGTGTTACTGAGGATCGGATTGTATGATAAATAAGGAAGTATAGACATTATTTTAAAGGGATTAATTACACATGTTTATTCTTCATATGAATTATCAAAGAGTATAAATTGATGTTTACTTGGTTGATACATACACAAAACATATCTTCATGTTCTTCCTTAGCTCCTCATCTTTCTATATTTTCACAACCATAAAATATAGTTTTATTGACCGATGCTATTATGTCCGAAGAAAACTAAAACAAGAATGGTACATATATGATGCGAGAGTGGGAATGACGAAGGAGTGAGGGGAAAATAAAATGGGGATAGTATTCAATAGTTTAAAACATGAAAGTGTATTATTTTTCAAAAAAAAAAAACATGAAAGTGTATTTATACTTTGATTCAAGTAGAAGGAATTTGAGACCGTTAAGCATATAATCTTGAGTTTGATTATAAGATAAATGTGTATGAAAATAATATAATTATGAAGAGTTTTTGCTTAGACACTTAATCATATCTCGAGATATTAGTTTTTCACTTATTGAATACCTTATTGAGTAGAGAAATACTCTAAAAAGAAGAGAAAAGAAGAAATTCACAACCCACAAGATAGTGATACTCGCATGAGAGGGCAAATGATTGAGTCTTAGAAATATTACTTTGTGAAAAATATCATTTAACTATATCACTTCATATTCGAAGGGATTAGTGTCACACAAAAAAAGTATTGAGATACTCTGATAAGGTAAAAATAAAAAATCCACACTTAAAAGGGAGCACCAAAAAAGTGTTTTCTTTACTTAGGAAATTTATTATTATTATTATTATTTTATTTTCAATCTGGCTTTGCTTTGGAAGTTAAGCGGCTAAACTAAAAAAGTCACATAGATCTGGAATGATTGTTAGGCTGGACAATTTTGATAGACTGTTCATCTTGGGCCTATGTTGATGGAAATCACCATTAGCTCTTGCTTTTAATTTAGTTCAGTTTAAAACTTGAGAGCAGCTTCTGACCAAAAAAAAAACTTTAGAGCAGCTTCCTTTCCTTTCAACTTTTGGAGAGGTTTTTCCATAAATTTATTATATAAAGTAAGCTAATAGATAATTGATATATCATCATTTTAAATATAAAATGCTTATGTGACACACAAATTCAAATAGTTATTTAATACAAATAATAATGTATTATTTATTTATTAGTTTAATCTACACAAATTAAATATACTAAGACAAAATAAATACACGTGACGAGAAGTTTGTATAATTTTTTATTTAGAGCTTGTGGAAGGCACGAAACATGCTCTTTTATATCAAAAAAAAAAAAAGAGCACTATGGTCCTATGAAGATTATTATTTTGATAGGATCTAATATATAATAACAAATACAATTTTATTCCTTTAACTCGGGCATATATGTCCATAGGGGGTATCAAGTCCAAAACTTCGTGGAACATGCTGCCGCAACCATTGGGGTTTTCAATTTACTAGGTTCAACAACACACAGAAGGAAAATTCTATAATTCTATAATACTCCTAACACTTAAGTACCTTTATTTAATTACTAACTAGCATTTTGATAGGCATTACATATTTCTTAATATGTAATTTTTTTAAATTTTTAGTTAAGATAAAAATAAAAAATGAATAGCCTATTATAACTTTAAAGTTTTATTAAAATAAATTGCAATTATAAAATGAGATGTTGATGAGCGTTTAAAAGTAATTGTAACTATAAGATAAAATATATTTATAGTTTTTTATTTGTATATTTTATTTAATTAAACATTAATGTATTTTAAAATGAATAAAATCAAAGACCAAAAGGAATAATTCCTTTATAACATATAAATTACTATTAAATAAATTTTGCTAATAAAAAATGCAAGTGGGAGGAAGTCCAAAACTTAACAAAAAGTTTCGCACTATTCTCCTCTCAAAGGTAGGGTAATATATATTATTAAGAGTTAACTGTATTTTTCGTCTCTCGAAGATTTATGTATAATTATTTTAGTTTCTTAAAAATTTGTGTTATTATATTAATCTCTCAATTATTAAGTGTCTCTATGTTAATTCTTTTATCATCTCCCTTCAGAAACCCCTTTAATAGTATTAGACGTGACACATTAACTACTTATGTGATTTGTTAAACACCACCTAAGCATTCATGTGGCAATACCACTTAAGCAACCACGTAACAACACCACCTAAACATCCACATGGTACATATGCTGGCAAAAAGATTAATTTGGTGACACGTGAATCTTTGAGGGACTAACGTGATGATACGTAAATCTTTAAGGAATCAAAGTGATGACACATGAATATTTTAGGAGATAAAATTAGGGTTAACTCATGATTTTATATATGTTTCATTGTAGTAATGAGTAATATTATTGTATTGTTATAAATTGTTTGCTTGCTAAATTTTGTCTAAATTGACCATTGGTTTTTGTTCATTGCAAATACAAATACACTCGCAATCCTCTTAGCAACACTAAGCCTTAAACCAAGTGAACTCCCTATAATCACTAACCATAAAATCCTAAAGAAAATTCAATAACTCATATTACAACCACAACCAACAAACAAATAAACCTCCAACACAAATCCTACCACAAATAAAGAACAAACCACCCACCTTGAAACAACACATCACTCATAGCAACAACTAAACAAAATCTCCACCTCTAAATCAACCGAACCAACAAAGTAAGAACAAAAAGCTAACTCTGAACTGCCTATAAACATTAACCACCACCTGCTCAAGCCATCATTTTCCATTGTGAGGTACCACCATGAGCCACCCTTCACCTTTACATGAACAATCAAGCCTAAAAACCACCTAACACCCAATCCTTAAAAATGAAAAACAAAAACAGAACCTGTGCGCTACCCAAAATAACACCTAAAGGCCACAAATGCACAATCTTTGTCACAACCACTATGGTATTGTATATTAGTATTATAAGTTGAAAAATAATCAAATAAAAAAGAGTTAACTCTCATTTTTGTCTCTCAAAGTTTCATGTGTTATCAGCAAAGGAAGGAGCAGATGGTACTAGTCGCCTTCATGTTTTGGAGTTCACTCCTTCTGGTTTGTCTCAACTTTTGCTAGCAAATGCTATAGGGTTGATGTGGTGTCTAGCTCTTGCTCTTCTGTTTTTTTCATTTCTGTTTGTCTGATGTACCAAAAAAAAATTAGTCATGTGATCTGCTAGCATGTAAGCCATGTGGATGCTTAAGCAGCAATGCCACATGGATGCTTAATTAGTTGTTTAACGTGCCATGTCAGACTCTGTTAAATGAGTTTCTAATGGAGGGTAACAGAAGGACTAACATAGTGACCCTTTCAATGATTGATAAACTAAAATAATGACACAAATCTTTAAAGAATTAAAGTGATAACACATGAATCATTGATGAATGAAAATGAGGTTAACTCTATTATTAATTAATTGTTAAATTAAATTAACAACCTATTTATGTATTATTGATGTCAAACTCTTTAACCATTTATTTAAGGAGAAAACTTAAGTAAAACAATAGAAACATATGTGTTTTATTTTTTAGTTATTTAATTATTATTTTCAAAATTTTCATTTATATGATGTCAAACTCTTTAACCATTTATTTAATCGATTTATTTGCAAGAAATGATGCAATTAATTATTTATTAAATTAAATTAATTTATGTCATACAATTTGAAGCACCAAAATCCCTTAAAATAAGAAAAATGCTTGCTTTATGCTACTTTTGTCTCATATCATCTCAGATTAATACAAGATGATGACAAAATCATATATAAATACACATAAATTTGGATAGAACCATCTATAATAAAAATAGTAAAATTATTTTAATATAAGATGATGCATGTGGATAAGTGTACTCTAAGTAATATATAGTCTCCCTAATAAAAATGTGTAAAGCTATTGTACCAAAAAAATAAAATGTAAAGACAATGTATGTACCAAAAAGTAAAAGAAAAAAAATACAATAAAAAAGGAGGATTTTCTACCAAAATGTCATTAGTGGTAAACATATTTACCAAATTATAATCTTTTTGAATTTATTTATCAAAATATCATCATTTTTACCATGTTGAAATATTTTATTCTTTATTGTCCACGTAGGATGCACCAACACGCCTGGTGCATCTAACGTGGATGCGCCAAAGAGGGTGGCGTATCCACGTTGGATGCACAAAGCGTGTTGCCACATCCCTCTTGGATACGCAGGCTGATTTGACGCATCCTTACTAGATGTGCATGCTTCTTTGGTGTATCCAGCACATGGCCCTACTTCCAATTGTCATATAGCCGTGTCTAATTAAATTGAAGCTTCTGACTTTGAGACACGGTCGTGTCTACAAAAAATTACATTTTTCATGTAGAAAATGTTGTGTCGTGTTCTCATATAGTCGTACGAGCCTTGTTGATGTGAAAAATAAACTGTTTTACCATTAAATCATTTGTAGTATGCTTAAATAAATTTTTTTAATATTTTTTTATTTCATTAAATATTATAATTTAACTATACGTAAAATAAAGGCTGATACAATGTATCTAATCTCAATTAGGTCAAGTCTTGACCCAATTAAATCTAAGGTCAAGTCCAGGTTTAGAAAATTAGGTCAACAAAATAATCAAGTTAAACTTTACCAATTAAATCTAGTCATGAGCAGCCATAAGCACTGTTAGCGTATTGTAATCAATTTTTACACTTTGGATTGATTTTGAAAATTAAAGTGGATCACACTCTTAACGTCATGATCGGTTCATGGGCAAGAATATCATCCTAGAAAGCCTAACAAACTCAATTAACCTTAATAGTTAAAATATTTTGATTCTATGAAAATTTGTCAGAATATCCCCTAAAAATTAGACGTTCTCAAAAGTATACCATCATGTATAATGAAACATATTTATATATATTATGATTTTCATATCAACAGAGCACATATAAGATGCATAAGCATAATAGAAGCATTTATACATATACATGCAGTCATCCCAATCTAAGAAAATATAATAAAAGGATAATAAATCCATATACGAAGTGCAATTACTGCATTAATGAGAAATGGCCAGGGTCAGAATGTGGTGGTTTGTGAGGGGGATCAGAAGAAGGTCCTGACCGTGATGGGTGAGGATATGGTGGGTAACCCATATACGGTGGATATGAAAATAACAGTGTAAGGATAAAAGTCAAATGATATGGTGGATAAGTGTGAGCAGGTGGTGGGTATGCTGTAGATGGTGAATAACCTGGATATGGTGGATAAGATAGAGGTGATGGCTGAGATGGTGGATAAGTAGCAGTAGTAGTGGATGGGGGCTAAGTCCTAGGCACACCTGAAGAATCAGAGTCCTCTGAAGGTCGTAGTCGTGATCGAGTACTTGCTAACTCTCTCCTTCTACGGCGCGGCCTCTACTCATCGGATTGCTTGGATGGTCCTGGGATGTTATCTGCAAGAAGAGCTGGACGAAGTTGATCTAATGTAATGCGATCATGCTCCTTCACTGAAGATAATATCTCCTCCATGGACTGTAGAAGGCTAACCATACTAAATCCCGAACTAGGGTTCCTAGTCAAAGCATGGACGTTCTCTGCAATGTCAGCCTAAGATACAAATATAACACGTGTCATCATCAATAACAAATACATTTAGCAAATAGCATAACATATTGGTAAAAAAACTAACCACAAACCCAATAGATGCACTAGTACGAGAAATCCAACGTTTGGTAATTCTTTTGTACCAGCGCATGTACTCAGAATGCGCAGTGAGGGGAACTCCCAACGGCCTTCTAGTAACACATTTTTCCCTCCGACTGTCCCAGATGACTATGTGTGGTAGGTGTGTAACTTGCCAATCCTCGTCATGTCATCCTGCCAATGTAATCGAGTGCAACTCGTCAAGTTAGTGTGGTCTCCGCGGTATTGGTTGGTCCAGACCAAATTGACGCATCACCCTATTTGGCTAGTGTCATTCAACAATGTGAAAAAAGATGAGTGGAACCACTGCCAATATAATATCTCTACCAGCTACACAAAAATCTGGTAGTGAAACCACAATCTCATTCGTATAAGGTTGTCATGTTATCTGCAAAATGATATGTTCAAAATATTAGAAAGCAAGACAAAATAATGTGGATAAATCAATGTAAATAAATACTGACTTCATCACTCTTCAATTGATCAAAGAATCGACGATAGTACGGAAGCACCCCCATTGGGGTTTCATTCAACACCTTGTGTTTATACCACCTATTTAAATGTCAAAGTAAGATGATGTCAACATAAGTATTACATATAACAAACTAATATAAACAAAGGATATTTTGAGAAATTTACTGAAATCCCAGTGGACGTTGGTGACTATGATCGGCAGCATAGGCAGCTAGCAGGATAGGATCAGTATCATCTACAAGTGTAGGGACCAGGGGTGGAAATCTGTGTCAAACCCAATACTGCAACAAAATGCAAGCACCTCCAATCTCGTGCACACTGTGGTCTGTGACTTTGTAAAGCTCTCTGTACAAGTACGCAAGACTGCAAATCCCCAACTGTAATTTTCAGTAGCCTCAAAGTTTTCCAGCAATGGAAGGAACATCATGTGCACATATCTACCAGAATGGTCAGGAAATAGCAATCCCCCAATCAACCGAAGTACACATGCCCGTGTATAGTGCATCACATAAGTAGCTCCATCGGCTTCAGTAAGTTGTCTACTGAATGCACTCCAAAGCCACGACATATCAATACGTCCACCTGATACGTGTGACTCAGGCGGCTGCAAACCTAATAAGTCCTCACATAGCTGCATCCAATCTCCACGTGATGTATGACCAATAATGGCATCGCCGTCAATAGGAAGTTCCGAGATAATGCCTATGTCCTCTAATGTGATGGTGCACTCTCTAGTCGGCATATGAAATGTATGTGTCTCGAGATGCCATCTCTCAACCAACGCCGTAATCAATGAGTGATCAATGGTGCAATATCCCATGTAGGCAACCCCTACAAAACCAGCCTGATGTAAATATAGAAGCATCTGCTCATCTGGGTCCATATGTCAGAATTTATGAGCACGTCTAACACGCAGATGATGATCAGGTTGGCCTTGCCATATATGTTGTGAAACATGAAACTCCTACAACTCTAGTACTGAAGGATCCTCTGGGCCTGGGCGCAAGTGGAATGTCATGTTTCACATTGTAATCAGGCAACAATGGGTAAGTCTTCAAATAATAAGACATACTATAAAATAAATATACATAATAAACATGAGTGTGTCAAACACAAATTATAAGACATCGCTAAAAGTACAAGGAGGAATGATATTAAACAAACATAATCAAATAGAAATTGTCATCATTGAAATCCGTACATTAACTAGATTATCAAATTACACACTAACAATTCTCAATTATACACTGATAGTCATCAAATATTACACTAATTATCAAATTATATCCTAATCAAGTAGATGACCCGTCTTGGTTATTCCTCAAGGAAGTCGATCCACCACGACGATAACTACGAGAGTTATGTCTAGATTCACCACATTTTTTACATCTTTGTCTTGGTCCTGGTTCGCGCCAATTCATCTCATTTCTAAGTCGAGTTGATTTGGGTCGACCTTTAGATCTAAGCAATTGACGATCAGGTACCAATGTAATCACCGGAGCTGATGGCCACCATGGTTCATCCTTAATGATTATCCAATTAACCTCATAAACTTTGTACAAAGTATGCATTCTGTAAATACTATGCACATATCGAAAAGTGTCAAGTGTCCTAGAAGAACATGCTGCTATTGCATGAGAGCAAGGAAAATGCAACGCTTGAAACAGGCCACAGTCACACATGCCTTCTTGAAGGTTTACAGAATATTTAACTCTACTCTGCTGTGTTATAGGGTTGAATGCCTCTTCGACTAAAAATCTGGTGGAATGTAAATTAAATTGACGGACTTGGTGAGAGCTTGCCTTGAGCACATTGACATTCCAACTTTTCATAAAATCATCAGTCCAATCAACCCCATCAATAAGTTTCTTGTTTGCCTCATCTTTTTTATTAATAAAGTACTCTACCAATTTGTAATATGTCATCTAAACCAGTGCGGTTATTAGTAGATTTTTGCCACCTTTCAACACTTCATTCATACACTAAGACAAGTTCGTCGTCATATGACCAAATCTGTGGCCACCATTATATGCTAAACTTCATTGCTCTTTTGAAATCGAATTAATCCAATTTGTCATTTCAGGAGTAGCGGTCAACTTTTCTAACCTAGCCTTAAATTTGTATGCAATTGGTTCGTACCCTGATATTAAAATATTGAATGAGTTGGTGTTGGCAAGAAAAATTGTAGTATGGTAAGTAGTATAGTAAACTCATAGAAATTGAAATGTTTAACTACCTGTATTAATCAGATATTTCTTTAGGGCCAGATTACGGAAGGCGCTGTTAAAATTACTGGCAATATATAGAATACAAAAGACATGATGCATGCGGTGGCTGTCATCCCAGATGTGGATTAGCCCTTAACTGTAGGATGCCTTAATGTAGGTAAGATATTAAGTACAAGCCCTGTTGTTGTGTGACATGTTTTCGAATCAAGGCTAAGAACTAACTCCAAGCATCATTTGTTTCTCCTTCAACAATGACAAATGCAATTAGCAGAGGTTTTCTATTGCCATCTTGTGTTGTTGTGATAACTCCTTGAAATGTAGTTATTTCTGCCCCTATATGTGTGTGTTTTGATTGCTTAGTCCTTGTTTTAAGGCATGAATGGAAGACTTTAGTTTTATTTTCACTCAATTTCATGATTGATGTTTTCCATTCTGCTTTTGAGAAAATCTTTCCAATTCATTGTTGAATTAAGTAGATTGTGCACATATGCTTAACTGGGTGAAATCTTAAATGTAGGTGGGCTCAAAATGGATAATTTGATGCAAGTAAAGACCCAACATAGGGTGGAAAAGCCTATGGAGCATCTCAGCATGGAGGGCCGCGGCGCACACACATGAAGGCCGCGGCGCTTGGTGCATCAGCAGCATTCCAGTACTTCAACCCGAGGCTTCAGGGCCGCGACGCATATGTAGTGAGGGCTGCAGCCCCAGTGACCTAATTGAGGAGGGCCGCGGCACGTAAAGATCAGGGCCGCGGTGCGCAGAAGTTAATTTCGTCTATAAATACTATTCTATTAGTTTTTTCTTGGGAGATTACTTAGAAATAGATTTCAGCTGCTAGGGTTACGATTTTTGGGTAGAAAAGAAGTAGAAATAGCCAAGATTGGAAGCCTTCTTTACCTTGGTGGAGGATTGAAGCTTGAAGGATCATCTCCCTAAGCTTTGTTCTTCCTTTTTCTTTTCCTCTCTTATCTCTATCTCCATGACTATGATTAATCTTGTTGTATTTTCGTTTGTCATGGTTGGCTAGGCAGTTATAGGTTTTTTCTTTGGATCTTCCTATGGATATTGATTAATTTTGTAATCCTTTGAGTTATATACATGATTTGGCTTTGGTTCAGTTATATAGTGCTTAATGCTTTGATAGTCTGATCAACTTTCAATTGATTTGTTTAAATCTAATGAACCTAGATATAGGAATTTGGGTTTAAGATCATGTGTATGATTGATGCATGTTCTATTTCATTCAATTAGGTTGGATGCGATGATTCGTTAATAGGATAGGAATATACCTATTGACCATGCATAGTAATTTGTTGGGAATAGATCTTAATGAGTGGATTTACTCTAGTTCTTATGGAAACATAGTGAACTAGGTAATGGAAGCGGGGTTAATTGACCTAGACATAGACTTTTAACTAATTGTGATTCCCAAGCTAACCTAGCCATTTCGTTTATATTGCTCATAAGGATTACTTGTTATCAATTAAAATAGGAAGTGAAAAAAGAATCCCTATTCTTGAAATATCAACTCTCACTTTAATTTAATAGTTTTTAAGTTCTTATAATTAACAAATATATGAATACTCCAATTTATAAGTCCTTGAATAGAAGTATTTGAATTATTAGTTTATACTTAGCACTTAATTTAACGTTTTTTTCTCGTGGGAACGATATCTGACTCCTAGCTAAACTACAAGTGCGACCCGTGCACTTGCGGTAAGCAAAGAGCGAACAAGTTTTTGGCGCCGTTGCCGGGGAATCGACGGTTTAAATTTAGATTAGCTAATATAAACAACAAATTTAAGTATCTCTAGTTCAAGTTTCTTTTGTCCATATTGATTTAATTTTTTTTAATCTTAATTATTTCAGGTAATTCTTTGTAAGATGGCAAAAGAAAATGCCACTTTATGGTCCAAGAAGTGATAGTCCTTAGCCATAAGGTTTCTATTAAAGGGATGGAGGTGGATAAGGCAATGATTGAGGTAATAGATAAGCTTCCTCCGCCTAATGCAGTGAAAGGAATCCGCAGTTTTCTTGGCCATGCGGGTTTCTATCGGAGGTTCATCAAGGACTTTTCAAAGATAGCCAAGCCTCTTTGCAACCTTCTGGAGAAAGATATTCAGTTTACCTTTGATGATTCATGTCAGGTTGCATTTGAGGAGCTGAAGAAGAGACTGGTCTCAGCACCAGTAATTACTACTCCAGATTGACACTTACCATTTGAGCTTATGTGCGACGCCAACGATTATGCTGTGGGTGCAGTGTTGGGACAGAGAAGGGATAAGGTGTTCCATTCCATATATTATGCGAGCAAGACACTTAACGATGCCCAACTGAATTACACAACAACGGAGAAAGAGCTGCTGGCAGTTGTGTTTGCGTTTGACAAGTTCAGAGCTTATTTGGTAGGAACCAAAGTGATAGTGTATACAGATCACTCTGCCATAAAGTATTTTGTGAGCAAGAAAGATGTCAAACCTTGATTGATTAGATGAGTTTTGCTTCTACATGAGTTTGATATGGAGATTAGAGATAAGAAAGGTGCGAAAAATCAAGTGGCAGACCACCTTTCGAGACTTGAGAATGAAGAAACTCAAGTTGAACCGATCATAATCAGGGAAACATTTCCGGATGAGCAGCTGTTTGTAGCCACCGCTAAATTCTGTCCATGGTATGCAGACATGGTGAATTATATAGTGAGTGGTGTGCTGCCTCTTGATTTAACCTCTCATCAGAAGAAAAATTCTTGTATGATGTCAGGCACTACATTTGGGATGAGCCATTTTTGTTTAAGCAGTACTCTGACCAGATGTTGAGGAGATGTGTACCTATGGAGGAAGTGGAGCAAATCCTGAACGAATGTCATGCTTCTCCATATGGTGGGCATTACAGTTGTGCCAAGACGGCAGTGAAGGTGCTCCAATCTGGCTTTTATTTGGCCAACGATATTTAAGGATGCAAATTCGCATGTGCAACGATATGATCGGTGCCAGAAGTCTGGAAACATTTCCAGAAGAAATGAAATGCCTCTTAACTTTATTTTCGAAGTTGAGATCTTTGATGTATGGGGCATTGACTTCATGAGCCCCTTTATTCCCTCCTTTGGGAATCAATACATACTTGTGGCTGTGGACTACGTGTCCAAATGGCTGGAGGTATGTGCATTTCCTACCAATGATTCAAAGGTAGTAATTGGTTTTATGAAAAAGCAAATCTTCACCAGGTTTGGAACACCTAGGGCCATCATCAATGACTGAGGGTCACATTTTTGTAACAAGTACTTTGAAGCCCTCTTAGTCAAGTATGGTGTG
Source organism: Ormosia semicastrata (assembly GCA_029884595.1). Lineage (NCBI taxonomy): Eukaryota > Viridiplantae > Streptophyta > Magnoliopsida > Fabales > Fabaceae > Ormosia > Ormosia semicastrata. Next base: position 44,663,772 of record JAQQTO010000059.1, read on the forward strand.
AAGTATCGGGTCGCCACTCCCTATCACCCACAGACAAGTGGGCAAGCAGAAGTCTCTAACCACGAAATAAAGCGAATCTTAGAGAAGATAGTGTGTCCAACCAGAAAGGATTGGTCAAGGAAGTCAGATGATGTACTGTGGGCTTATAGGACTGCTTATAAGGGCCCCATTGGGATGTCTCCGTATAAGATGGTGTTTGGGAAAACATGTCACCTACTGGTTGAGCTTGAGCATAGTGCTTATTGGGCAATAAAACAGCTCAACTTCAATTTACAAGCTGTCGGTGAGAATAGACTTTTGCAACTCAATGAGCTAGATGAATTTAGGCTACAAGCCTATGAGAATGCAAAAGTATACAAGGAGAAGGTCAAATATTGGCATGATAAGAAAATAGTCCAGAAAGGATTTACTGAAGGCTAGCAAGTTCTCCTTTATAATTCCAGGCTTAAGCTCTTCCCTGGAAAGCTTAAATCAAGGTGGTCGGGACCCTTTGTGGTGATAAAGGTGTTTCCCCATGGAGCAGTGGAAGTAGCCCCACTGGATGGATCAACAAGCTTCAAGGTAAACGGCCAGTGCCTAAAACCTTATTTTGGAGGAGAAATTGATAGGGAGAAGTCCTCCTTCATACTATCAACTCTAGCTTGAGTTCATCAAAGTCCTGCCGGGACTATAAATTAGGCCCTTCTTGGGAGGGAACCCAAGGGTTTGTTTCTTTACCTTTAAGTCTTTAAATAGCTTAATAAGTAGATTTAGCATTTTCAGCATGTTTTTGTGGTCCATTTTGTAAATAAATACTTTGGACAAGTTTTATAGGTGTGGAATACCTAAAAGAGGCACCAATTGGCCAGAAATGAAGTCTGCTGTAGAATTCTGCAATCAGACTTCATGCGTCGCGGCCCCACAAGGTTGCGCCGCGGTGCTCAGGTATTCTAGGCCAAAAACCAGGGGCCTCAAGGCCACGTGGCCCTAATAACTTGGAGGCCGCGGCCCACATGACGGTCGCGGCCCTTACTGATGACCGCCGCGGCCCTAAAAAAAAAGCCCTAGAGTGAAACGTGCGTTTCACTCTGTTGAGCGCCGCGACCGTGACACCATGGGGGCCGCGGCACTCAGCGGCGATCAATGTTAAATCAGCCTCCCCACCCATTTCTGTCACTTTCCCCTTCCCTCTCTCGTTTTCTCTCTTCTCCCTTCCCATTTCTTTTCCTCTCCCGATAAATTTTAGGCTCCATACCATCCCCATTCTCATTTTCTCCACGAGGTAACAAGATTTAACCCTTTTTACCGTTTGTTTTTATGCATTTTCTTCCATTTCTGTATATTTCTTAGTTGTAGGAGCTATATTTTAGTTAATAAGTAAGTAATCTTGTATAATGTAGGATGTTTGTTTAGTATTATTTGCTGTATGTTGGTATTTAAGTTGTTTGGGGTAGCCATGGAGCAGCGACCATTTCGCGCGCTCGGGCTTGCGCGCCGCGGCCGTGACCTTTGGGGGCCGCAGCCCTCTCACTCAGAATGCCCAAAAAAAGGTTCTTTCCACTTTTTGGTTGTGTTAGGTGGCCCTATTAGCTTCATTACTGCCTTATTCATATGTTATTACCCTATTCTGTGTTTTACCTTCCTTTATCTTTTCTATTTTCTAATTTTGGGCATTCTTTTTGCAAGGTTAGGTACTCTGTAAGCTCCATCATGACTTCCAGAAACAGAGCTTCCAGCAGTCGAGCATAAAGGGAACCTTCGCCTCCTGTGTTTGATAGGCGAAGGTTTATTTCAGATGAGGCGGATGAGCGTTATAACATCCTGGTTAAAAAACCAGTTATTCTTGAGCACGGTTTCGATTTTACTCAGGGAATCCACTGTGATATCCAGGACCTCATCACTCACCATCACTGGCAGAGGTTCACTGTTCATCCGAAGGCTGCTGTTCTGCCAGTTGTTCGCGAATTCTATGTGAATGCTGCTTTCTCGGCTAGCCACACTACTACGCGGGTGTGCACTCGCACTGTTTCTTACTCCCTTGATGATATCAGGCGCATTTTGGGGTTGGACCCGGCACCTGAGATTTGTGATTATGAGCAGTTTATGCGATGGGAGCCGGAGGAGGGGATTGACCTCACAGTTGTAACTGCTCGCATTTGTAGTCCTGAGTCTCTCCCGGTACCATGGACATTGACTGTGGATACTCAGCGCCTTCGTTTCTTTCCTAGGTGCTGCTTGACTCCTGAGGCCAAGGTATGGTATTATTTTATCTCTCACCGCCTCACTCCATTTGGGAACATGTCCCAAGTTACTCGGGACCGAGCGATCCTTCTATATGCTATCCTTGAGCGCCACCACATTGATATGGCTCAGGTCATCCATTCCCGGATTCGGAGAGCGGTTGAGGAGGCTCGGACTTTGTACTTCCCTTCCCTCATTCAGGAGCTTTGCCGGGCGGCCCATGTTACTTGGGAGACCCATGAGGAGCTATCTGAGGTGAAACAGCCCATCACTGACTCCATCATTGAGCGGTTGGGAGGACCTCCTGCTCCTACTCCAACTGTTGCTCCTGCGCCTCTGTGACCTCGGCGACAACGACAGACTCATGAGGCGTCTAGTTCAGCTCCTGTCCCTGATGTTGCATGGCGCGCCTCTGTTGATGCCCAACTTGCCTATATTATTCAGACTCAGAGGTGGATGGCTCAGCAGTCCGCCTTCCCCATGGATCACTACCCTGTGCCCAAATTCCCACCCGTGGCAGTGGCTGGCCCATCTCGTCCGCCACAGGATTCAGATCATGATGATGATGCTGAGGAGACGACTTCTTTTGATGAGGATCTTATCTGATGCACACAGGGCATCTTTCCTTTTATTTTTTGTTGACACTTGCTCATAGTATGTACAGTGAGGACACTGTTTCCCTCAGGTTTGGGGGGTGTCTATAACTGCTTTTGATTTTTAATTATATAACTGATTATATCTGCATGTTCATACATGCTAATCATAGTGCAAATAATTTTTTTTTTGTATATATGAAGTGCACATGATAATTTTTTTTGATACATTGTGCACAACATAGGGTTTGCTTGATTGTTTAGATAAAATTAATGCCTTGCGCAAATGACTAGTGTGGTAATGATTGTCCGATGATATGAATGTTTGTAATTTGCCACTTTTAGTGAAACCTTGCACGATTTTGAAGTATGAAAATCATTGTTTGTCTCTTCATATGCATGGTTTTATTTCCCACTTGTATGCTTGTGTAGCTTGAAAATGAGTTGTATACGTGTTTAGAAAATGTTTATGGGAAGTACTTGTATAGATTTTGTTTTTCTGTAATATTGTTTTGAAACTCTCTTGAAGCGAAATCCTAGATTATGCATGATTGAGGAAATGATAAGGGCATTGTTTGGACTGATTGAGCCTTAAAAAGCTTACCTTGACATGATCATATCCTTAGGTCCCCCTTTGAAGCTATATATATATTGGCCTTATTTCTTTTATCACCTACATATACCATACCATGTAACCATTCTTGATGCATGTGAAAACATCGCATTTATTATCTTACCATCATTGTTGGTTGAGTTCATATCATATGATTTCTTGTTGTGAGTTTGGTAATTAGGGGTATTGTATAAATTAAGTTAAATAATGAACCCAGAAGAACCATCTGCAAAAAGAAAAACATTGCGGCTCTCAATATAAAAAGAAAAAGAAGAGAGACAAGCAAAGCAAAAGAAAAGAAAAAGAAAAGTTAACTACAAAAAGCATTGAATGGTTCTAAGGAGTTCTGATTTTGAATACCCTGATAGTTTTAATTGAGCTCATGTCTTGAAATCGTATGAGTATGATTCTCAATGTTTGTGTTAAATCCATTCCCCTTTGTTATTCATCCCATAATTCCTGGCCTTACATTAAAAGTTTTGAAAGACCATTTTGATCCTCATTTGTGTATTATTTACATTAGTGGAGAGAGATTTTTATGGCAATCTTGTGGATTTTGTGAAGCATATGCCTGTATGCTTATAAACTTATCCGGGTGTGTATGAACTGAAGAGTAGAAGTTTAGCTTGCATGCTTGTGGGAGATGTCATTTTTGGATAAGAGACCTTGAATGTTATCATGCTAAAGATGTGCATGTGTGAAGCTGATTATGATGCATGAGCAATCTTTGAGGCCTATGCAATCATTGAACACTAGATTAGGTTAAGTGAAAATGAAATTCATGATTAGATGCTGGATGAATGCTGATAATAATTTGTTTTGCTCGAGGACTAGCAAAAATCTAGGTTTGGGGGTGTGATAACTCCTTGAAATGTAGTTATTTCTGCCCCTATATGTGTGTGTTTTGATTGCTTAGTCATTGTTTTGAGGCATGAATGGAAGACTTTGGTTTTATTTTCACTCAATTTCATAATTGATGTTTTCCGTTCTGCTTTTGAGAAAATTTTTTCAATTCATTGTTGAATTAAGTAGATTGTACACATATGTTTAACTGGGTGAAATCTTAAATGTAGGTGGGCTCAAAATGGATAATTTGATGCAAGTAAAGACCCAGCATAGAGTGGAAAAGCCTATGGAGCATCTCAGCATAGAGGGTCGCGGCGCACACACATGAGGGTCGTGGCGCTTGGTGCATCAGCAGTATTCCAGTACTTCAACCCGAGGCTTCAGGGTCGCGGCGCACATGTAGTGAGGGCCGCGGGCCCAGTGACCTAATTGAGGAGGGCCGCGACACGTAAAGATCAGGGCCGCAGTGCACAGAAGTTAATTTCTTCTATAAATACTGTTCTATTAGTTTTTTTCTTGGGATATTACTTAGAAATAGATTTTAGCTGCTAGGGTTACGATTTTTGGGTAGAAAAGAAGCAGAAATAGCCAAGATTGGAAGCCTTCTTCACCTTGGTGGAGGATTAAAGCTTGAAGGATCATCTCCCTAAGCTTTGTTCTTCCTTTTTCTTCTCCTCTCTTATCTCTATCTCCATGACTTAATCTTGTTGTATTTTCATTTGTCATGGCTGGCTAGGCTGTTATAGGTTTTTTCTTTGGATCTTCCTATGGATGTTGATTAATTTTGTAATCCTTTGAGTTATATACATGATTTAGCTTTGGTTCAGTTATATAGTGCTTAATGCTTTGATAGTCTAATCAACTTTCAATTGATTTGTTTAAATCTAATGAACCTAGACATAGGAATTTGGGTTTAAGATCATGTGTATAATTGATGCATGTTCTATTTCATTCAATTGGGTTGGATACGATGATTCGTTAATAGGATAGGAATATACCTATTGACCATGCATAGTAATTTGTTGGGAATAGATCTTAATGAGTGGATTTACTCTAGTTCTCATGGAAACATAGTGAACTAGGTAATGGAAGCAGGGTTAATTGACCTAGACATAAGCTTTTAACTAATTGTGATTCCCAAGCTAACCTAGCCATTTCGTTTATATTGCTCACAAGGATTACTTGTTGTCAATTAAAATAGGAAGTGAAAAAGGAATCCCTATTCTTGAAATATCAACTCTCACTTTAATTTAATAGTTTTTAAGTTCTTATAATTAACAAATACATGAATACTCCAATTTTTAAGTCCTTGAATAGAATTATTTGAATTATTAGTTTATACTTAGCACTTAATTTAACGTTTTTTTTCTCTTGGAAACGATATCTGACTCCTAACTAAACTACAAGTGCGACCCATGCACTTGCGGTGAGCAAAGAGCGAACATGTTGCAATCAATAGTTTATGACGATATTCACCATACAAATGAGTGCCGTCAATCTGAATAATGGGCTTGCAGTATTGGAATACAATAACACATAATTTGAATGTCTAAAATAAGTGACAAAATACAAGTTTTGAACGGTCAACTCTATTGCGCTCGACATAATCAACGGTTTGCAACTCCACCACTGTGCCTGACATGTCTATTTGCATGACAAGTATCCATTTAGGCAACACCGCATAAGATTTATCTCAGTCTCCAAAAACCTTCACAATGGCAATTTGTTTTGCCTTCCAAGCTTTCTGATAAGAGACGTCATATCCAAATTGACATCGAACCCTTTCAATACTTAGGCATACAAGTAAATTGGGTTTTTACTTAACCATTTCTAGAATGCAAGAACATATCATAACAGAGTTTAACTTCTGATGATCTTGTGACAGAGCTGGGTTGACACAAGTGTGAGGTCCATCATATTTTTTAATTTCTCACATGTTTGATTTATTGCTTTGAATGACCCTGACCATCCAATTACAACCATCAGCACATCTTGGACACTTAACAGTTAGCCGCTGTGTATCAGAATCCTCAACCTTATAATTCTGATGTCTAATAATCGAATAATGTTTTAGGGCCATCTTGACAGCATCTTTAGAGGGAAATTGCAATCCAATATAAAATTCTTCATTTGGACTCCAAATACCACGAGAATCTAATTCAGGCAGATTATTAGGTGTACTCAACGCATCCCAATTGATTTCAGAAAACTGAGGGCATGGAGGCACAAACGTAGATTCGGGAGCAACTACCAATGGAGGGACTAGTTGTTGTATATTTACATCAGGGCCAGATTGATCTTTTTCTAAGTCAGTGTCAATATCTTCACCCTCAGGCATCTCTCCTTCATCATCGCTTATGTCAGATAATGCATCTGTCATAAGCGGGTTATCGGATTCAAAGTCCAACCTTAATGAGCTCTCTTCAGGCATTGCAGATGTACCAATTTCTTGATATTGTACTAGGACAGGAGCATGTGTCATAGAGAATTGAGTGTTGATAGGGTACGATGATTCAACAAGATTAGAAGGACCAGTTTGTAACCCTGTTTCAGAATGAGCTGCAACATGCTTATTGTACTCACTCGTTTCTGTCCCGACATACAACTCCATAGAAGTTAAGTTAGCATGTTGATCAAAGCAATCAATCATGCAAGCAATGTCTTCATCATTTTCTAATGGAAGACCTATCCATTTCAGTACATTACTCCATTGTAAAAATCTATACACAACACTGGACACAACTTGATTTTCTTAGAGCCTTAATTTAAAATGAATTCTCCTTTTCAGAAGTTCAAAAGTCGTATCACGTTGAATCATGATTAACTTAGGACGAGAACCTTCATACATTAGACTTTCTTCACCTTCATACATTCTCCCATTGTAGTAAATGAGAACAACAATGTGTTTGGCCATCTTAAACTTCTAAATAATAACAACACAACACGTATGAAATCAATTAACACATTTGACAACCGAAATAAATCTGTTTTATACTCAACTAATTTCAATTTCAATAAATCAATAATTTTAATCAATTGAAAATAACATAGAAATTACAAAAACCCTAATAATAATCAAATTATTATTTTTTGTACAAACAAATTTCAAAAACCTACTAGCTAACAATAAAACAAATATACAATACATAATAATAATCAATAATCTTACCAATAAAATAAATATATAATACATAATAAATATAAAAATCTAAAAAAATAAACAATACTTCTAACAATAAAAATATTCAAGTAATCAATAAAATAATGATATAATGATAAGAATACTTACATCTATGATCAACAAATGTCTTTTTCAAAAATTATAATCAAAGGAGAGTTTGGGAGAGTTTAGAGAGATAAAAATTCTAAAGAGAATGTAAAAATTTGAAAAATGAGTGAAGTGGCCGTGAGAGAGAGAAGAGAGGTGAAGTTATAGACGTATAACTTGAATGCGCCACGACGCCTGGGACATCTACGTAGGATGCGCCAACACGCCCTGTGTATCCCCATGGATGCGCCAACACGCTTGACACATCCCACATGAATACGCCACCCTCTTTGACGTATCCACATGGGATGCGTCAGACGTGTTGGCGCATCCACATGGGATACGCAGGACGTGTTAGCGCATCTTATGTGGATCAATAAAAAATAAAATATTTTAACGTAATAAAAATAATTTTAAAAAATTAATAATTTAATAAATAAATTTACTACTAAAAATATTTTGGTCAAAAAGCTAACGAAGGAAACAGGTTCCCCACCGGCCACCATTTGTGTGGAAGTATGATCCATTGCCGTTGACGTCCCCTAAACTAAATAAAGCCAAACCAAATTAAAGTGGAAACATTGGCGAAGGCCGAAGATGGAAAATGAGAGCACAATGCACAAACAAACACAACGCACAATTCTCGTTTCCGTTTCCGTTTGAAAGGAGCTCCACGTGGCTTGGGAGGAGGGCTCGACAATCGGTGAAGGCGTCTCATGGCCATAGCCTAATGCAGACAAGTAGTACACATGCCACGTGGGAGACGCGCCTTGTGGGGACCACAGGAGTTGCACGTGTCATACACCTGATTGACCGTAGATTGCGGGGATGTTTGTACGGTGCTCATAACTCATAGGGTGTCGAGCCAAATACTAAATTTTGGTTTGCAGTTGTTAATTATAGTGTTATTGTTAATCCAACACCAAACAACACCGGATAGCCATAGGAATCGGTGAGGTCACCGAGTAGTGGGGTGTTAAGGTTTCATTCGGGGGAGTACCTAGGACTATGAGCCCTAGGTTTCTGTTCTGATTATTTTTATTTATAATTCGTTATTTGTACATTTTAAATTTGAGATTTAATTTATATTTTTCTCCTATTAATATATAATATATTTATTTTATTTTATAATATAGTATATTTTAATATTTATTTATATTTATATTTACATATAATATTTATATAGAGTATCAAATTTAATGATATAATTTTTTTTATTTTATGAATTTTTTAATGACTATTCTAAAAACACTTCTTAAGAAATTTTTTTATATAAATTTAGTGTATATATGCAAGTTTGACCTATTTGATCAATCATATTATTAATTAATAAATAATTATTATAATTAATTAATAATTAATTATAATAACTTATCATATTTAATAATATAATTAGTTTAATACATCTAATTTAGATGTTTTAAGTTTATATAAAAATTTCTTTGCCAAGTAATTTAAAATAAGAAGTTTTGAATAAACAATAATATTTTCTCAGTTTCTAATATATTAAATATTTTATTTTTTATGAAAAAATTTATATTTTAGATTATTAACAAATATCTTTAAGAAATTTTTTAAATAATCCCTTTATTTATTTTATTTTAATTAATTTTGTAAGGACCAAATAAATACCTGGGTAAGTTGTTACTAACACTGTAACACTATTAAGCAATAAGCATTATTGTCATCAGGTGTCTCTACTGTCTTCCATTGGTTTCATTTTCAATACTTAATGTGATTGAGCTGACAAATTAAATTTTATATAAATAAATTTTGTTAAATTAAAGTTTTAATTATTATAATTTATATTTATTTTTAATTTAGTTTATATAACTTTTTTAAATCAATCTTTATATTTATAAAAAAATTTAAAATAATTTTTGTTATTAATTTTTATTATAATATTATTATAATATCATCAGTTAGTTAATAAAAAAATTATTTTTTATCTAATAAAACTTTTTTAGATGTTTATTTTTTTATAAAATATTAAATAAGGTATTTATTCATTTGATATGAACTTATTTCTTTTTTATAAATGTTCTTTTATTTAATAAGTGTTTTTTAGATTTTTTTATAAGATGCCTAATAAAAATTAAATTAACAAGGTTAAAACAAAAATCAATGTTATAAATTATTTTGAAAATATTTATAAATATAAGAATTGATTTGAAAAAAATATAAGAACTAAATTAAAAATTAATTTAAATTATTGAGACCAAAACTTTAATTTAACTATGAAATTTACTTGTAATATAAAAATTTAAAACTCACTAAAGAGCACGATTGGCAAATATGAAGACACACCATTGGTTTGTGATTCGGAAAATGTTAGCTTCAAAACCTTAAATTATAAAAGATTATGTTAATCTAAAAAGAAAAAGAAATGATCTGTCGGCAGCATGTATCTAACAAATTCTATTTAAATTTGATTTATTATTAATATAAAGTTGTTTTATGCAGTCATTTAATAATATGATGGTATATATTATTAAAAAGTTAATTTTTTAAATAGTTGTAATAATAGTCAAATTTTTTAATAATTTAATAATATATAATTAAATAATAATGTAAAAAAAATTGTATTAATAATAGATCAAAATTAAATCATAAAAGAGATTCTATTTAAATCTGACCCATTAGTTTATATGCATTCATAAGTTAATTAAAAGCACACTTTAAGTTTATAAATGAGTTTTTCTTTTCCCCACAATAACGAAGGAAAGGTTTGAACGATCTCTTACAATTTATTGAAACTCCTTACCACTTTTGAACGTTTACAACACTACACTCTCCAGCCAACTGTCCCTTATTAAACTCGGATCATTTATGCTAAATAGAATGACTTTTGAGTCTTTGGTTGAATTTCATGATTTATATGTATAATATTATAGGAAAGAGTTTTAATTTAGATATTTAATTATATTTTGAGAGATTAATATTTTACCTATTAAGTAAAGAATACTTTGATAATATAACAAAATAATATAACTTTTAATATCTTCTATATGTTTTTAACATTTTCTTATTTTCACTTTACTGAAATTCTTCTCATAAGTGTAAACACATATATTAGTTAACAAAAGCATATAATATAGTTATGATTTCATACTACAATTTCGTTTTAAAAATATTCATTTTTATTTTATTCTTGCAATATTTATTGCTTTCCAAATGTCGTTTAAAATTGTGCAAGCAAAGGTAACATTGAGTTACTTAAAAGATATAAAAAATACTATACTTCGATGTCACATTGGCCTACGCAGTTTAGATAAGTGAGAATTTTTATAAAAATATTTAGCATCTTTTCAAAACAAAAAAAACAAAATTTAGGGTAAAAAATGATTATTCCACTCCAGATCAAGCCAAGTCTTCAAATTGAATGTGCGCTTATAAATGTGTATTTAAATTCATATATAATCACATCGACACGTTTTGGGATACTTAAGAACTGTACAATTCCCACCCGCTTCAGGTGTTTAGGTCATTATGTGGGTGGCGTATCTGGTGGATATGTAGTTGAAGTCATGATTAAGGATATGTTTGTTTATTATACATATATATATTAAGGATATTCTTTTTTATCAGATGATATGTTTGTTTTTATGTTTTCTTAAGGATTGTTTTATTTTGCACTTTTTTTAATACAAGAATACAATTTAATGATTAAAAATTTTAAAATAAATTCATATACCATTCAACAGTTCTACATATAAAAACTCTGTGAATTTGAATTTATTATTTTTTATTATTATTATTATTATTATTATTATTATTATTGTTAAAAATGATTAACAAAAAGCCTAACTTGTATATAAACTATTACTCTCACATGAAATACTTAATTACTTTCAAACTAAAATATTATGAATTGAGCTTGATTCCAAGGCACACTGTGCCATCTATTTTAGTAAACCAAACTACTTTTTAAATAACATTGCAAAAAACAAGCATTTTAAAACAGCAAAGCTTCACACAGGGGCTTATAAAAAAAACAAAAAAAGCTTCACACAGGGCCATGGTCTCGTTGCTTTCTTAAACTTCGCCACACTGAGACACCAAGCCATCACCGGAGATTCCAGCACGTGGTTAATTAGGATTAGACATTTGCGCTGGGTGGCCGAATATCATAATTGGAATATTACAAACTCTGATATATATTAAAATTGAGAATGTAGAATGCATTGAGTCTAATTCAATTTAAAAATAAAAATTGTTCAAGTTATTATAAATATTTTACTCATATACTTAATTGAAATGAGATTTTAATATTGTTGATTACTCTTTAAAATTGAATCGTTTAAAGATCAAACATAACGTGATCGCTTCTAAACCTACAGCTCTCTCCAAGTGATGTGCATTTTATAATATTATTCACACGTTATGTTGTTGGAAAATTAAATTTGATTTTGTTTGGGATTTTAATCATTAGGAAAAATTCAGATTAAAGAAAAAAATTAATTGGAAAAATTTTACTTTTTGGAGTAAATTTGATTTAGGATTTTGGTTATATAACAATTTATTCTTATTTTATTAGTATATGAGATATATTGTTGTTGCGCCTTGGTTGAATTACTGCTTTTTTACCATTTTCACGATGCAATCAAATTGCTAGTTTTTTTTAGAAAAAAGAATTACTTGCTTGCGTAAACACCACCACTAAAAAGGAGATATACGTAGTTTGTGTGATCTTACTCTTACTAAACAAGTTTTATCTTCAGAACTTCAAATAAGCATGTGGAGAATTTGACCACCGAGGAGCGTCCAATGCGAGCCCCTATTGTTTGAGGCTATGAGCCGTCGACCTCTCTGTGATTTATTTATTTAACCTTTGTCTTTAGACGTGCTTCTTTTCCATTGGTTTTGCCTAGCTACGTTAGGGTATATGTATTTCCAAGACAAATATCTGTACGATTCTTACTCTGAAAGGTAATTTAATATTTATAAAGCAATATTTTTTTTTATTTTAGTGAAGAAGTATGTAAATTTAAATTGAATAAATCATTTTCCAATTATTTTTTAAAAATAAAAGTGAATGCACTAATAACGAAATTGATAAACAAATATACAATGATAGCTAAATTAGATGATGTTTATTAGAAGAAATAAGTCTCCTAAAAAATTTTAGGTATACACAAAAGTGACCAATTATAACTACATTGTATACAAGAATAATACATAATATCCTTTAGCGTAAAAGATGTTTAAAATCCTTTTCTTTTTCTTGTAAATATTAAACCACATTAATCCTTTAGTGTAAGTTTCGAATTTTAATTTCTGTATGTTTGTTGAGGAGTTCCATTGATTGAAGTTTACAAAATCCATTTTTATATAAAGATTGTTTTCCTCTAGTCCTTATTATATAGCAGCACCTTCGCGTGTAATCATGGATGCAGTCCGATCCAAAGTGATTCTATTTCCGTCCCTCTCAATTAATTTTCTTTCTTCTTCTTCATAAGATTACCCTTACTTGCTCTACATCATTAATAGAATTTGACATGCACGTTTGCTTATAATAAAGTAATTATTGCTAACGAAGTTAGTTCATTTGATCAACCTTTTACTCATTATAATAACATGACTTGAGTTTGACTCTTTGAATCCCTAATTAATAGACGATTTATAATCATATTATATATTTTTGTTGAAATTTGTGATTTACCCTAATTTTTAGAATAGAAAGAGCGAGAGATTCTCGCTTACACACAATTGTACTACGTCATTCTTACAAACACTTATAAAACATTAAAGAGAAAAAAAAAATAAGTCCCTCTAAATCCATTCATAATAAAAAATTATTGTCTCTCTAATTTTTTGTAAATATATGTAAGAATAATATGATACAATTGTGTGTAATAAAAAATTTATCTAGAAAAAGCTCTCTTTACCTTACACTTTTTTGTTAAAAAAAAAAGTAATTACTAAGAAATAAATTACTCAAATGAGAGGGTCAAATTTTAACAAAAGAAATCCCACTGTATTATTTTCAGTTCTTTACTGTACGCTTTTAAATGTTAAATTAAATGTCATTCAAACATTTATTTGAGGATGAAGCATATTTAATTTCTGAAAAAGCCTTAGATCAAAACTAGCTGTTTCACTCTCATTTCTATAGGCACTCCGCCTTCCAATTTTTGTTTCCCAATTCCCATAAACTTTTCTTATATATCCATTATGTATCTTCCTAGAAGTGTTTGGAGAAATGATCTATTAATTCCTATTTAAGCTTGTCGAAGAAGATTAGACCAACAAACAACTATATATATATTTCATTTGTGTTTGGATTATTTTATTTTATATTTAAAATAACTTATAATAAAAAAAATTAGAAGAGCTTTTACAAAAAAAAAAAAATTCCAAAAAATAAGTCTTATCAAATATGCAAGATCATGGAGAAATTATGATAATAATCACATCTTTGGAAGACACATACCTCTTTGTGATTGATAAAGTTTAGCCTGAATATGTCTTATTTATGAATTTCCCCTCTACCAAATTTAATAGTATTTAATTTATTGAAGAAAATTATTATTTGATGTCATTGCTTATATAGATAGCTATGAGAGCTTAGAATTAAAGTGTGCATACGTATAACTTGATGTTTAGTACATATAAGATTTGACTTTAAATTTTATGCACTATCAATATAATTTTTTTTACACCATTAATCAATCATACACTATTATATTTGTAACTTTTAATGTAATTATTGAGAGTCATACATTTTTAATGACTCAATAATACATGATTAAATGACAGTATAAAAAACTTTTACAACACTATATTCAAATTAAATCCATAAGATTTTATGTATTATTCTTTCCAACTAGCTAATTATTTATACCTTATCAATGTGATTTAAGACCATGAAAATGAACACTTAGGAAATGAATGAAAAGAGAATGAAATGATTATCATTATTATAACATTAGATTTCATTAAGAAAGGATTTTATTTATCGTACATAAAGTTATAACTATAAATGAGAAAACAGATTTTAAAATTAGCCTATTCTTAGTTTCCAAATGATCAAAAAATATAAATTATGTCTCTGTAAAATAAAATCTTGAAATTGATTGTCAAAATATTATCTTATATTAAAAATCTAACATCATTTGTACTTTTTGTTGTTGTCAAACAGTTTTTATTCCCTTAAATTGAATTTAGAATTGAATATTATTATTCTTATATATAAAACGTAATAACTTGTGAAAGTAATTTCCAAGTTCAAAATGCTGCAACTAAATGCTTACTACTGCCATTCTTTTTATAGATCAAAATTATGCTATTAAGCAATTATGTCAATTTACCATATATATACAAGAAAGGGAGGGAAGTCATGCCCTACGTTGCTTTGGATTTTATGGTGAAGTCACCATATATTAATTGTACTCTAAGCTTAAAATAAAAGGTCAAGAAATAATTTCCAAAGTGTGCGTCCCACTTTCTTTCTTTTCGATTGTTTCTTATGCAGAATCATTGAAAGTTACAATAATCATCATTAGTCAAGCTCTCCCCCTTTTAAAGGGTAATTAAATTAACTTTTTTCTGATTCTAACAAGAAGCTAACACACAATATATTGGGTTTTGATCTTTTGAAAAAATTAAATAAAGGGTCTATCTTTTTTACCCAAGATGACCTAACCAGATATATATTCCCTTAAGGAGACAGTCCATCATCAGCATACCAAAGAGAACTACTTTTTTTTTAAAATAATCAGAACCACTTTTTATCAACCTAAAGGGGTCGTTCTCCAAGCTATGAGGGGGATAGGTAAATAGCTTCCTCTGATTGTCAATATTCCAAAAATTAATCTTCCATGGCCATATCCGATTACTTTTGACATGTTCATTTTTAGCTGGCATCTATAATGGAGAAGACAAACTAGGTTTGTCTTATTGCCTAACATAGATTTTTGGTAGATCATCTTTAACTAACATACTGAATTTGACCAATTATATATTAGACTCGTGAGTTTTCTACTTAAATCAATGCTTCCTTTCAATAATAGATTGATTATTTTAGCTAGTTAATTATTATTCCCTCTAGTATATGTGTACATCCTCTAGGTTTTAATTAATATTACTATATTACTATCACTATTTCTAGCTCTAATTAAATCCTCAAGAAACAGCTTTCTGATCATTAAACTTCTCTCCCTTTGAATGTGCATGGATGAAGATGCAGAAAGAAAGCCAAGCAGAAACGGTGTTCGTGTGTGTTTCATTAAGAAAAAAGAGAACCATCCTGTAGCTAGGCTAAAACTCTCAATGAAGCAAAATATTATAGAAGAAAACACATTCCCAGCAACTAGCGACTTCTCATCTTCACACTGCAACCATCGATATATTTTAATTGACTCGATATCTAGTTTCCCTGCAGCAGCATATATATAATATAATTAATGGAAGACACATATACCGGCTTATCCAATATCCACACCCAATCAATCCCGTGTGAACATTAATAGTTAATTTTCAATAAGCTCTCACAGGAGAGGGTAGAGATTTAATTTAAGTGCATGCTTCACAAATACACCAGATGTACATGACATCTTAATCTTAATTTCAGTACAAACAATTAAAATTTCGTCTACTAGTAGCTCAGAATATGCATTACTTGGCAGAGAGCTCATGGCACTTAATTTCCACTATCTACTTCCCCCAACTCAAGAAGTGAGAACAATTTCAAGGGCATCTGAAAGGACGAACACGTCTTCGTAGAGACAAAAGCACCTTAAAATAGCAAAAAAAAGCACCACAAAACAGCCACAACTTGGTATACTAAATCCATAAAGATGAAAATACATAATAAGAAACGAAAAATAAAAATAAAAATAAAGCATACCATATATATGATTGATACCTGTGCTTCAATATTTCAATCTTGAGCTCTCACAAATTAAGTACTAGCAGTGGCAGTAGCAGTAGCATTAGTGATCTTGGGCTTTGGCCTCTTCCGCTTCTTTTCATAGCTAACTCCTCTAGCCTTAGCCTGAAAATCACGAACATCTCGCAAGTAAATCCTCACAGCTCGAGCACCGAACGGGTTGGACTCAGGCGTGCCACCGTTCTCTTCATAAGCGGCACGGAGGCGACCGATGAGGGCGTCAAGGCTACCCCATGCCTGGCGGAGAGGGCAGGGGCAAGGAGCAGGTGGGTTGGGGAGTCCGAAGAAAGGGCAAGGGTGGTTGTGGACTTTGGTCTTCCCGAACTGGTCAAGGTAATGAAGGAACTCCAGGACATTAGCACCGCTGCAAAGGGACAGAGAGAGGGGTGGACGGTGGTTTCGAAGGTACTGGCAGAAAGTGTTCCAGTCTCGCCGCTTTTGGTTCTCGTACCGGCTTGAAGTGCTGCTGCTGCTGCTTCCACTAGTGTTGGTGCCTGTGGTTGGATGAGTGGTTGGAGTCACTGGGTCTGGGCTCTCAATCTTGTAGCTGGGGTTTGTTGATTCAGAAACCAAATCCATTGGGATGAAGAAGATCTGAAGCTTAAACCCTTGTTGCTTTGGATCTCCGCTTAGATCTTGCCGAGGGTGAGATTAATTTGTTGGTTTGATGATAATATATTCGTACGGATGTAGAACGATCACTCACTTGGCTTAGGTTGTTCTACTTCTAAGGACTAGGGTTTTCTTTTTATATATAAAATATAATAATAATATTGCAGTGTTCCCGTGATATTAATTAGAGGTGTGAAAAGGGTACATCATGCAGAGAAAGAAAGATTGGCTGTGACTTGGGGGTTGCTGGAAAGGAGAGACAACAGCAACCTGGGCAGTGAGAGATGAAAATTAGAAGAGTGCGTGGTTTCCATTATATTTCTCTAGCTGTGTCAGAGAGAGAAAGAGAAGAGGGAGAGCGAGAGAGTTAGGAGAAAGGGAATTGAAGAGAGTAGTGAGGAATTGTTTGTGTATAGTTTGGTTGGGGTTAATGCTAATGGTAAGCAGTTTGTGAGAATCCTAAAGAGTGAGCAGTAATTGGTGGAAATGGAATGATTCCTGGGTATAAGCTTAAAGGGAGGGGTGTTGATCAGGGTAATCAGATTTTTCTTTCCAGAAAAGCGCAAGCAACTGTGAGTTATATCGTACCACGAGTGAGAAAAAGTGAAGTGGCCATGAGTCATGAGACAGAGAGGAGGGGAAAGAGGGATGGTTCTGAGAGTGGTAGCTGAAGAACCAAGGGTTAAATGAAGGAGAGAAGTAGTGTGTGGTATGCCAAAACAGGACAAAGTTTGGCAGTGAGCAGTGATGATGGTGACCAAAGATGAGCAGACATACGAAATTATGAATATTCGTCACTCTAGTTTTAAGCGCGTGATTTACATGCATTGCCCTTTTCATATGCTACTACTGTTTTTTTAGGGGGCCGGAGGAAAATGATAATACTTAATTTTTATC
Organism: Ormosia semicastrata; assembly: GCA_029884595.1. Lineage (NCBI taxonomy): Eukaryota > Viridiplantae > Streptophyta > Magnoliopsida > Fabales > Fabaceae > Ormosia > Ormosia semicastrata. The sequence goes on from JAQQTO010000059.1 coordinate 44,681,711, forward strand.
TATTTTTAAATAAAAATATATATTATTATATATTATTATTTTTAATTTTAATAATTTTATAATATTATTAATTAATTAATTTAAAATAAATATTATGATAATTATAGAAAATTTGTTAAAACAATTTAGACAAAATAATGACAGGTAACAAGTTTAATTAAAAGAAAAAATTAAGATTTAGGTTAAGAAAAAAAAAATCTCACAGACTTTAAAACAAGGAGATTGAGTTTTTTAAAATTAGTTTTTTAAATTTAATTAATATTTTTATTATTATTTAGAGACCAATTAAAGATATTAAATTTCTTAAATTTAGTTTCTTAAGTTTAATATATATATTTTTATTATTTGAGAATTAATTAAGGAAATTTTATGTAAGATACACTTCTATTAAATAAAATCTCTTATTAATAGACAAAATGCATAAAAAGGACAGAGGAGGCGTAGAGATGACAAATTTGAAGACTTTTTCTTTAGAATTTATTTGTCTATCATCATAATATGAATAACTAAATTCTCAAGTAAATTAAGAATGAACTTGTAAATTAGATAATATTTTTAATTTATGTATTTGATTTTCAATTACTAAAACACATTTGTTTTATCATTCTCTATTATTGTTGATGTTTTCTTCTCTGAATAATCATATAATTTATTTTATTTATGATTTCAACATATTTTTTCTATTGAATGATTTAATTCTTTGATTATATTTGGATCAATTATTTATTTATATTAATTTACTTCTTTGCTACAATATTACTTTTTAAGTATATTGTTGTTGTTGAATTTTTTCCATAAGAATAATAATTTACGTATTCTTAAAGTGGTGAATAATTTTTCAAAATGATTACATTTGATTTAATTTTAATTTATAAATTTATACTTTTATATTATGAATTTTGGAAATTGAGTTTTTAATTAAGTTATTCAATGATTAAGAATAATTAAAATATCATATTTGTACAAGAAATTTTCGACGCTTTACTATTCGTTAAATTTAAGTACTTTTTTTGTTAGTCACTTTGTTTCAATTTAATTTGTATTTAAAATTAATATTTAATTACTATTAATCATTTAATAGTTTTTTTTAGTTTCTTTGTTCTTTTAACTATTTTTTAAATGTGTCTCTATATAAAATTAACATCCCAAAATTATACTACAACTATTGCATTATTTTTCGGGTAAAAAAATAACCCTCTTTTTTCTTATATCTATGTAAGAATTTGAATCTCTCCTTGTTTTTTTATTTTTTTAGAAATATAAATGAGTGTTCTATGATGTTTTATATAAAGTTTGCTTAAAAAATAGATATATTTTGCCACAATCCCCACGGTTTCTTACTAAGATATAGTTTAAAATTTTAATCCCAGGATGATATTCTGTTTGAGATAAGTCTAGCAACATATTTTTAAAATAATGATATCCAAACAATATTTAAATAAGATAAAAAAATAATATATGTGAATATTAAATTAATTTTTAATACAAAAGATTTGATGTGATATTATGTAAATTTATAGATAGAATATAATGATACATAAATTGGTGTGAGTTTGTACTGTATAATATTATTTTTATTTATTATTTATATAGTACTATCTTCTTTAAAATTTATATATAGATAAATTTATTTTGTAAAATGTATAAAGTTGTTTTTTAAATGTTTATAAACTATATATAAATACTCAAAATATGTATATAAAATGTGTACAAGCAAAAGACGTGAGAACAATTTGTAAACATAGGATTACGCTAAAAAATCTAATATAATGATTATACGCATCTAATAATAGAATTAAGGTTTTTGATTTTTAACTTATTGTTCACATAATTTTGAATTAGAATTGATAGTTAAGTATAATTTTTTTAAAGTGAAAATTTTAAAATTTAAATTTATGATATTATATATAAAATTTACTTAAAATCTCAATTTAATTCTAATACGATAGTTTGATAGAAATAAAGTCAATTTAAACTATTTAAAAAGTTAAATATTTTATTTTTATTTGGCTAATTAAAAGCGTATTAAAAGCAAATAGTACTACTGAGAAAAAAAAAAAGCATAGGCGAAAAAGTATACTCACACACTGTTCGAACATGTTAGATTTATAATTAAATATATAAAATACTAATAAAATTTATACTTAATCTCATAATTTAATGTTATTACACAACCTAGTCAATATTTTGCAAAATATGTTTGAGATTAAAAAGAAAAATTTTTATAATTAGATTAAAAGAATTTAAGAATAAAAAATATAAATTCAGTATTATTGACAATTTAACACTTCAAGTTTTCACCTGCTATCAATCAATCTGGTTGGGGCCATGTACTGTCGCAATATACAGAGATGTTTGCTGTTTTGTACAAATAAATAAATAAATATATAGAATAATTAGTCTTGTGCAAATATCATATATCTCGCGATCGGTTTAATTAAGTAAACCTTTCCTACAATAAATATCCAATGTCTAAAGAAAATGTTACATGCATACCTTTTCAAGAGATAAAAATGATTCACTGTATAAAATGATTAAATTACATATAAATTATATAAAAGATTTTAACGTCATGATACAAATATAAAAATAATATAATAATATAAGGATGATTATAATTTTTAAATATAAGTTAGTATTCATGTAGCAGCATATTTTAGTTAGTTATGTAGCACTATTCAATTCAATGTGTAAACTGTAGAAAGTCCTTTTTTTTTCTTCCTTTGTTACAATTTTGTGATAAACATTTAAATTTAAAACTTCCAACAAATTGTATAACCCCCCCCCCTCCGGGTTGTACGTTATTAGCTCAATCTTAAGACTTAAATACCTACTTCTAGTTTGTTTTAACCAAGGTAATTTGCATCTGCAATTTCTGGTTCTCTCTGTTGACCCAGTAATTGTTTTCATGTTTGGTTGAATTGGTATTGCCATCGTTATAAATGGTAAAAGTCTTGGCATTTGTTGTGCTCCACTTAAAGTAAGAAACAGACCTCCAGCATTTGTAATCTCAAAACCTACAAATAGGGGCAGGCCAGCATGGGTGATTTTGGGGATGTCCAACGGACTCCCCCTATAGGCTAATATGATTGTGGTAGGAACCAATAAATAGATAGATCTATGTCTTGTAGTTAGAGTAAACTGGCTTTGTGCCTAAAATGGAAAGAATAAAACATTTAAATACCTATATAGATCAGTAATCCTCTGGTCCCTGCATTCATCTCTAGGGAACAAAAGGGTTCTATGATATCCTTTGTTTCATATTGTTGCTACATTTGCTTTGAAGGGTGGCAAAAAATTAGTGTCTCATCGTATCCAAGCAAAAACTCTCTCCCTTTCTCAAGAATACCGCATGTCAAACTGAAAATCAAGAAGGAAATTGAGCCTTAGGTGGCTCTCGAACGTGTGCAAAAAATCCTTCAAGATGAAAAAAAGTTACACACAATTAAGAAAACTTGATGGAAATTTTAATAAAGAATCTTGCATAGAACCCATGTACACATAGGAAAGTCATGAAAATGACAACTGTCAAATGTAACATCAAATGGCTATTGAAGAGAAGTAGTTTTAGGATGAGTTTTAACAACAACAATATTATTTGTACATTATTTTTTATATAATAATAATTATTATTATATTGTTTTTATTTAAAGTAATAAAATAAAAACCTTATTTCTTAATATACTATTTATTTTTTTCCAAATAAATAAAATATAAAAATTTTAAGTGCAAAAACCATTTCCGTTTTAAAAATGAAATTCAAAGTACCAAAACAACTGTTGGTTTGGGTGTACTAATTACCCCACGTACAAATGTGTCAGTGGGATAAGGGGAACAAGACGGAATCCTTGGCGGGACCCGGTCCAAGGAAAATTTAATCCCGCTCCAATGCTACACTTGGAGCAGGATGGGATACTACACTCTCCTTTTAATGAGTCCCGCTATATATTTAATAACTTAAAAAAAAAATGTGTTGTGCATGTAATTTTTTAAAATATAACGTACATTTTAAATATCAAAATATAACTCAATATCAAATGAACATATTAAATGAATTTGAATTTTACAAGTTTTTATAATAATATCAAATTATTTACACTATATGAAACTCTATCATCCTGTTAACTTTTTTCATCAGCAATAATTTATGAATGATTATATTTAATTCTTCAAAATACCTCTTACATTTTGAAATCTTTATTCGCGATATCATTTCATTGTATATATGTAGAGCTGACAAAACGGGTTCAATCCATCGGGTTAACCCATCAATCCGTTATTTTTTTACGGGTTGAATTCAATGATTGAATCCATTTTTTTCAACTCAAGATAACCCGCCTTCCGCATAACTGTTGTTATATTTTCCTGCGGGTTATTTCTTTTTTTAAAAAAATGATAAGTAATATTTTAAATAAAAAATTCTTTGATGTTATATAATTTATGTTTGAATATTTAATTAGATTATTTTAAAAATTATATTTTAGATATGTGGTTTATAATTTTTTATCATTATTATTTATTATTTATTATAGTATTTATTGATTTTTTATATAATTTTTTTTTATTTTTTAGACGGATTTTGGTCAATTCATCAACTCATCTATTTTTTTCATTTTATCTTTTTATGGGCTAACCTAATTTCACAACCCGCTTTAAAAAGTGTAACATTTTACAAATTATATATATATGATTACTTTGTAACATTATAAAAACTTAATTTTTGTTTACAGAGTTAAAACGATAGTTAGTAAAGGTAACAGGGTGTTTAGTTAGTCAAATGGGATAAGAAAATGTTTAGTTTATTTTTTGTTTTTATTTTCTGTTATTATATTTGCATCAATAATTATAAAAATCATGCATTATTTTTATTTTATTTTATGGTTTTAAAAGTTTTGTGATCACTGCTCTTCATTGGCTAATGATATCAGAATTCGGATGAAGGGTAGTTGGGAAGTCGTTCTTCAGCATTCGTATCATGAAAGTAACAGGGTTGCTGACTATAAGGCAAACCTGGGACATGAGTCGCAATCTTACGAGTGCAGATTTTTCCTTGAAGCTCCTATTGAGTTATATGCTATTTTGTGGCAAGGCTCCTCACGTCTTGCACTGTCTAAGCTCGCGTTGTAGATCTTTGTTCTAGTGCCCTGTTTTTTTTTTTTAAGTTTGTGAAAAAAATAAATAAATAATCAAACCAAGTTATTTTCACCATTTGTTCATAAATTTTGAAAAAAAAAAGATAACGTTTTTATAATTATCAATAAAAATATATTAACTACAAATAATTAGAAAAAATATCACAAATACTTAAAAAACGTTACCTATATTTTATCTTTTTAACGATAAAGTTGTTGGAATTGGTGGTTTGTGAAGGATTGGCTATAGCAATCAGAGCCGTGGCTTTTGGTGCCAGTTACCACTTGCCACTCCAAACCTGAAAAACTAGAGAAAGTATATAATTACTACTCTGATATACTTGACTTAGCAGTTAACTCTCAAATTAATCCTTATTGTTGCAGTGTTGATCGAGTTTGTTTGGATCGTTTTATGAGAATTTTGTTAGGAATTTAAGTGCAAGTTTTAAGTCCCACATTATTTAAAAATAAACAAAGTAACGACTTTATAAGTGATCAGACTCATACATTTAATGTCTTAAAATTTTAAGTTAAGATGTGATGTCTGACCCCTTTTTCAATCTATTATTTCAAATTTTTCGTCGTTTCTTTTCTAACAAATGGTATTAGAGTCATGGTTGATTTGGGCGAGTATCTTATCTATTACTCTGCTCCGAGGGTGACTAATTATTTGTGTGGTGTCATTGTGTGTAGACTCACACTTAAGGGGAAGATTGTCGAGAATTCAAGCGTGAGTTTCAAGTCCCACAAACTTAATATCCTAAGGTTTTAGGTTAAAAAGTGGTGTTCAACCCAATTTTTTGTTACTATTTAAAGTCCATTGTTTTAGATTTCCCTGGTGTTTTGGGCTCCCCTCTTTCTAACAAGTGGTATCACAGTCGCTGGTTCAGTTTGGGCATGTATCTCCTCTCTTTCTAACAAGTGATATCAGAGCTGCTGATTTGTTTTGGACGAGTATTTTTATCATGATTATTGGTGTTCTTATAGTTTGATGCCAACATTAAATAAAGTATCAGAGCTGTTGGTTCGGTTTGGGCAAGTGTCTCTCCTCTTTCTAACAAGTGGAGGTCACTAAGAAATGATGTCTGACGTAATTTTTCTCGGTCGATTCTAGTGGATTTTGACAAGGGTTTTTCTAGTGGCTCGATTTTACCAAAAACTTTGCTAGAAATTGATGATTATGACATATTTTTATTTGTTTATGGTGGATTTGTCCTCTATAAATTGATGATTTTCTTGTAGTGTGATCTAAAATTCATCCAAAATTTCCTAAATTTTCTACTAATTCTCTCAAAATCTCATGAGACAAATGTAAGCAAACACATACTTTTAATGCCATATGCAAGGCCAACGATCTTGATACTGCTCTCTCGACTCCACCAAACTTAAGGATGTTGAGTTCATAATTTTCATTATCCTCTTTTTCTCCATGGAACTCTTACATAGTGCCATTATTGTTGCTGTCACCATTCTTTCTACAAATTCTATTGTTTTGTAAGTCTCCACCTTATTTCCCAACTTCTCCACCATGGGCCTTCTCTCATTCAAAAAAGTTACTTCATAAAAATGTGTGAATTTATTATTCTAAAGCACAATGTTTTTCTCTTCCTCTTGTCATATCTCCCTTCTCCCTCCTCCTCATTGATAAAAGGTAGAATCATCTTCACTACTCAAGCTTTGTATTAATTATATCCACCATTTGAAAATATTTATCTCACTAGAGTACTCATCATCCACACAGTTAGTTGACACTACTATATATATTAGTTTTTGTAACATTTAATTAACAACAAGCGGTAAAGTGTTGTTAATGCTTATAAAATAGTTTATTTTGCAACATTTTTTCTATTAAATGTTACTATTGTCTATTTATTTTTATATAGTTTTATCCATATATATTTGAACTTTTGAATCCTCTATCCCTCTCCCTCTCTCTTTCTCTCTCTCGATTGCAATCTCCCATCTTCATGTGAGGCACCGCAATAGCTGAGAGCCTTATTAACTTTGCCAAGGCTCTTTTCCTCCATCCAAAGCCTTCACCGTCGTTCCCACTGTTGTCGTAATCCAGCGAGCTTCTACATAAGTTGTTCTCAAGTACAACTTTTGAGGTGCTAAAAAATGGAACCTTATGACTGTAATCTTAGGCCTCTTAGTCTTTGTTGAATCCTTAGCACAAGTGAGTTTTTGATGTCAAAGTGGGCTTAGAATTAAAGAAATTTGGAAGAAAATAGATAAGTTTTAATTATTTTTTAGCATGATTAGTGTGGGAGTTCACTACTTGATGAGTTCCAATTTTTGAATGAAACAGGTGTGGATTCAACTAAAATAAGAAGGAAGAAGCTGTTCTTTGTTTTAAACGTGTCATCGCCTTGCGAGGAACTTCCATCGCGAGGTGAGATTTCGTGCTTTCGCGAGGCGAGGATCATCCATCGCGATGTGAGATGAGGAACGCAAGGATCTGAGACTGCAATGGGCTTTCCATCATACGCGGGCCGTCGCGAGGCGAGCCTGGGCCATCGCTAGGCGATGGCCGTTATCCTGCTAATTGTAAATAGCCTGAAAAACACTTGTTACGGATCTTTTTGGATAGTTATCGTTTCTGGACTGAAAAATATTTGGGTTTTCACCCATAGCTCTGCTAGGGTTCCTTTTTCTTCCACCTCCATTGATGATTCAAGCTTGGGAACAATACCTTGAAGAATCAATGGCTTCTCCTTCTTCCATTTGTTTGATTTCTCTCATCTCTTCTCTTTTCATTATGAGTAGCTAAATCTTTTTGAGCTAGGGTCAGATGAACATTGTAGATACTCTTATGTAATCTGTTTACTATTTCAATACAAGTTAATTTCATGTATTTGAGCACTCTACTCTTTGCTTAATGCTAATCAATACTTGATCACCATTGATTTGAATATAGGTATTTCTTCTAATTGGAAAATTAGTTGTAATACTGGAACTGAGTTGGGTTGGCATGATTATGATTGAATATATGAATATATCATTGTAATTATGTGTTCCATGAAATCATTGTTATTAATGCTTAATCTGAATTAATAATTACCTAAGGAATTGGGAATTGTATTTTGGGTTAAAGGAGCTTTGAATCAAGGAATTGATCTAAGTCTAAATTGTTGATTGGAACTTCAAATGTATGATTATCACTTGTATTGAGGGTAAATCAGTAGCATAAGAGGGTAAACAATAGGATTCAGACCCTAGCCGTTTTTCTCAATAGACTTTTTTCTCCTTAAAAATCCAAAAATATTCTTTAATTTGTTAATTATTCTATTTTAATTCATTCCATTTATACTTGTTTAAAAACCAATACAATTCAAAGTTATCAAATCATTTTCTCAGTTCAATTAGTGATTTCTAAGTTTGCATTGATAATTGACACACAATCCTCGTGGGATCGACAACCTTATTCACTCTTTATTACTTGTACGATTTGGTACACTTGCCAAATTATTAACAAGTTTTTGGCGCCGTTACCGGGGATTGTTGAGTTGATTATCAACAAGGCAAAGGAGTTACTATTTTGGACATTCATTTTGTTTTTAGTTGTTTGTTTCAAAAATTTACTGCATTATTTTACTTCATTTTTACATATAGTTGACTTGTCCTTACCATTCTCCTAGTTGCTGTTTATGCGAGGGAAAAAGGCAGCTGAATTTTTGCTTGATCTTGAGATTGTGAAAATAGAAAAAGCAAATAGGAAGCAAGCAAAGAAAGCAAAGCAACAGAAAATAACTCAAGCAAAACAAGAATCTACTTCTTCTTCTTCTAATACTCTCACAGTAGAAGTCATGGCTGCACAACCACCACCTAGGCGGACTTTGGGAGATTTTGGCCGGAGGAACAACCGTCAAAGGTTGGCTATTGAGTATCAACTGGTGGAGGCGAATGCATTTGAGATCAGAACTTCTCTTTTGAATATTCTCAAGCAGAATCAGTTTTCTGGAGTGGATAATGAAGATCCCAATCAGCACTTGGTAAATTTCTTTGAGATTTGTGGAACTTTGAAGCTGAATGGTGTTTCTGAAGAAGCTAAGAAGATGAGATTATTCCTTTTTACTTTGAGAGACAGAGCAAAAGAGTGGTTGCAAACACTTCCTCAAGGGAGTATTACTACCTGGAATGAGTTGGAGGACAAATTTATGGATCGATTCTTCCCTACCTCCAAGTTCATCAAGAGAAGGGTTGAAATTACTAGTTTTGAGCAAAAAGATGGAGAAAATCTTTATGAAGCATGGGAACAGTTCAAAGGACTTTTGAAAAGATGCCCCGACCATGGTTTTGATGACTTGACACAAATGCAAACATTTTGTCATGGGTTGAGACCAAATACAAAGATGATGCTAGATGCTTCAGCAGGGGGTACAATGAATAATAAGACAGCTGAAGAAGCAAGAGAGTTAGTGGAAGCGATGGCCTCAAATGAGTATCTTATTCAACATGATAGAGGAGTGCAATCAAGGAGGGGTGTTCTAGAAGTTGGATGCACATAATGCTCTATTAGCCCAAAACAAGTTGGTTTCTCAATAATTGGAGGTTCTTACCAAACAACTTCATGCCTTACAAGCAGGTTCTTCTCAATCTCATCATCCCAAGGCTGTGATGCAATGTATGAGGTGTGATTTTTGTGGGGGAGGACATGAGAATGGTGCTTGTGAAGCTCAAGGTGATTCCAATGAGCAAGCTAATTACATGGGAAATTTTCAAGGGCAAAGAGGGACTCATTATTCCAACACTTATAATCTAGGGTGGAGGAATCATCCCAACTTTTCTTGGAAGCAACATGAAGCTCCTCAATCAAGCAAACCTTCTCCACTTCAGCAACCTAAAGAGAAGCCTACTGCCTTAGAAGAGGCATTGACTCAATTCATGCATATGACTCAAACTAATTTTTAGAATCATGAGGCTCATTTCAAAAATCAAGATGCATCCATCAAGAACCTTGAAAACCAAATCGGACAGCTCTCAAAGCAATTTGCTGAACAATCCAGGGGATAATTTTCTGGAAATACAGTGGATAATCCCAAGAATGAGACGTGCAAAGCCATAACTTTAAGAAGTGGGAAAACTATCACACCAGCCGTGGTGGAGCCATTAGTTTCAGGATCTGCTGAGACAAATGTGAGGGAGATGTTGGATGAAGACTTAAATAAAAAGAGTGACATTGTGAACATAGAAGAAAAAGAAAAAGAAGAAAAAGAAGTGGAGGTTGAAAATCAGAAAAAGAAGGATAAAAAGAGTTCTAACTTAGTAGATGAAGACTCCATCTTGAGGAGAACAAAGCGTCAGATTTTGTAAGATAGGGATAAGCCTCAAGTGATTCCACCATATGTGAAGTTACCATATCCTCACTTGAGCAAGAAAAAAGAGAAAGAGGACCAGTTTGCAAGGTTCTTGGACATTTTCAAACGTCTCCAAATCAATATTCCTTTTGCAGATGCATTAGAGCAAATGCCTACATATGCTAAATTTATGAAAGAATTATTGACTAAGAAGAGGAAGTTCAAAGAGGATGAAATGGTGGCATTAACAGAAGAGTGCAGTGCAATACTTCAAAGGAAGCTTCCCCCAAAATTGAAAGATCTATAGAGTTTTACAATTCCATGCACTATTAGCAATATGACCATTGGTAAAGTCCTCTGTGACTTGGGAGCAAACATAAATTTGATGCCATTGTCTATGCTTAAGAAGCTTGGGGGAGGTGAGGTCAAGCAAACAAGAATGGATTTGCAACTGGCAGATAGGTCAATTAAGCACCCGTATGGAGTCATAGAGGATGTGCTAGTGAAGGTCGATAAATTTCTATTTCTGGCTAATTTTGTCATATTGGACATGGATGAGGACGCAGAGATACCTCTGATTCTTAGAAGACCATTTTTAGCTACTGGCAAAGCCCTCATTGATGTCCAGTAAGGGCAGTTAATGTTGCGAGTGAAGGATGAGAAAGTCACCTTTAATGTTTTTGAGGCAATGCAACACCTAGATGATAAAGAAACTTCTTATAGGGTGGATTTGATTGATACTACTGTTGAGGAATCTTTTCAGCAAAATACTCCAACTGCACATCTTAAAAGAATGATTGTGAATTCAGTTAAAGAACATGAAAAGGTGGATGATGAAGTCATTGGGGAGTGTCTGCAATATCTAGCAGTACATCCAATAGAAAATGTTGTTAACAAGATGAAAGAAGAGCTGAGTAATGACAAGGTGGAGGAAAAAGCAAAACTAGAGTTGAAACCTTTGCCATCTCACTTGAAATATGCCTTTCTTGGCAATCAAGATGCAAATCCAGTGATAATAAACAGTTTTTTTATCAAAATCTAAAGAAAAGAAGCTTGCAAGGGTCCTCCAAGAACATCAAACTGCAATTGAATTGACTATCTCTGATTTAAAAGGGATTAGTCCAGCTTTTTGTATGCACAAGATCAAACTTGAGGAGGAATTCAAGCCAGTGGTTCAGCCACAAAGAAGATTAAATCTCACAATGAAAGAAGTGGTGAAAAAGGAGGTGCTGAAACTCCTTGAAGCCGGAATGATTTACCATATTTTGAATAGTACTTGGGTGAGTCCGGTTCAGGCTGTTCCTAAAAAGATAAAGGTCTACCACAACAAGTACATTTCACACAGAAAATTTTATCTGGGACAACAGTCCTATACCCGATTGTTATTGTTATTGTTTAATTCACGGCTAAAGTTGTTTCCAAGAAAATTGAAGTCTAAATTGTCAGGACCATTCATAACCAAAGAAGTGACACCCTATAGAGCAGTAGAAGTGGAGGATCCAACTTTAAAAAGGATTTTCAAAGTCAATGGCCAGAAGCTGAAACCTTATCTTGGTGGGGTGATAGAAAGAGCAAAAGTTGCTCTTGTTTTGCATGAGCCATAAAAATCATAAGGCGTCGAGCTAACGACGTTAAACTAGCGCTTCTTGGGAGGCAACCCAAGCATTTTCTCTTTCTTAATCATTTTGCATTCATTTTGAGTAGCGATTTTCTTTGTTTCTTTTTGTCAAAATAAAATGCTAGTTTTGATCTGATTTAATACTTGTTGATGCAGGGATAATGTTGTAATTATGTTATTTTTAAGCAAGGAATGAAGTGTTGGGAGATAGAGTTAAAATATGGAGAAGTCAAGCTCCTCACCAGGTGAATGTGTTTTCTCGCCTAGCGAAATCAGTATTTCAGCCTTCGTCGCGAGGTGATGGCTCATTATCCCGAGGCAATTTGCAAGAAAAAAAGGGAAGCTGTGTCACGACCAGACATCGTGAGGCGATAGTTCTTCATCGCGAGGCGTTGTGAAAAACAAAAGGGTTCTATGTGCCTCCATTCGTGCCATCGCCAGGCGATAAGTTTTCATCGCGAGGTGAATTTCCTCCAATTTGCTTCTGACTTACATCGCGAGGCGATGGTTCTTCACCGTGAGGCGAGATGTGAGTTGTAAATTCAAGATTTTCTTCCCAGTGCTCATCACCTGGCGGTAGATCTCCCATCGTGCAGCGAATTTCTTCCCAAAGCTACTGACTTATATCACGAGGCGAGGATGAATCCTTCGCGAGGCGAGTTGGGATGTGTAAATTCAGGTTTCTTTTCTAGTACCAATCGCCTCGTGATATTTCTTCATCGCAGGGCGAATTTCCTTCAATTTGATACTGACTTACATCGCTAGGCGATGATGGCTCATCGCAAGGCGATATAGGACGTATTCTTTCCAAGTTTTTCCTCAGTATCCATCGCCTCGCGGTAGTTTTACCGTCGCGAGGTGAATTTCCAAGCACCAGCTTCTGACTTTTATCGCGAGGCGATAATGGGTAATCGCAAGGCGATAAGGGACATGTAACTGTTCAACTTTTTCCCAGGGGCTCATCGCCTCGCGAGAACTCTTCAATCGCTGGGCGAATTTGAAACAGAGGCTCGCTGACTTTCATCGCGAGGCGAATAGATGGTCTTCGCCAGGTGACTTCTCATGAACCATTCTTTTTCTTGCCAATTGAATCTTTCGCGGCGCGACATTGTGTTGTCGCCTAGCGATGGGTCGCATTTTATAAATAAATGGTTTATTTGAAGTTTTCTCACGCGTAATTTTTGCAGAGCTCTGTTAGGGTTTTCTCTCAAACCCTCACCTCCTTTCACTTTTATACATTTCTTTCCTCCATATTCTCTCTTTATACTTCACTCCTCCTCACTTCCTGATCAGGTATGTCTTCTTTCCAAGCTTCATTCTAGGGCTCTTGATAAATGTCATTACTGTGCTCGTCCTTCTTCCTTCCTTTTCTCATTGTGCTACCATGTTGAGTACTACGAGTTGTGCTTGATAGTCAGTGATTTTCTTGTGTTGTGTGGATGATTGCAACTGTGGATTTGTGATTTTGGTTCATGCAAGTTTGGTATTATATGGGTATTATTAGTTTCAATTGAACCATTGCATGTTTCTCACACACCAAGTGTCTGTAAGAAAGTTCACAAGGATGCTTGCCCTTTTCTTCTTGTTATTACCCATGCCATGTTTTTGATGCTGTGCATTCCCTTGTTTGTTCAACTACTTGATGAGTGTACCTGACACATTACTTGCATGTGTGAACATAACATGATACCAAATTGCTTTCAAGGTGCTTGTTGAATACTCTGACTTAAGTTTAGGAGTCACTTGCGTGATTATTGGTAATGCATGAACCTAAGGTTGATGAATGCTATATTTTCCTATTTCAGGAACATGGCCTCTGCCTCAAAACAAGGAAAGCAGAAGAAAAGAAAGCAAGCTGTGGAGGAAGACCCTGCTTTTGCAGCACATCTGTACCATTCCCTTGAACGCCAAGAACGGTTCAAGTCCATAATCAGCAAGAAGAAGATCATCGCTGATAGGACTTTTGATTTCCTCTCTGAGACTATACCTGAGATACAAGTTGAGATTGCCCGGAGGAAATGGGCAAAGTTGACTCGATATGTCAATGATCATTGCCCGAAAATTGTACGTGAATTCTATGCCAATGCATATCAAGTTCCAGGCACAAATCGAGTCTATGTCAGCTATGTCAAAGGTAAAACAATCAGTTTCACCGGGGAGAAAATTAATGAGGTTTTAAGTCTTCCTATTCTGTGGGTGTGTGCTTACAAGACCAGAACAAACGAGGAGATTGACTACAATGAGTTGATTGAGTACCTTTGCAGGCCAGGGCTGAATGGTTCAAAACCCGGGACAATATTCCCCGGAGATTCAGAAGTATTGATATGAAGCCACTTGCCAAGGCTTGGTCTGTATTTGTTCATCAGACAGTCATTGCCTGCTCTAATACCTCTGACATCATTGTTCACCAATATAATCCCTGACTTATCATTGCAATCATGAAAGGTGAATCTCTTAATGTGGGGGACATCATTGCTAAAGAGATGCTATATATTGCAAATGATGATACCAGCACATTAGCTTACCCATCCCTGATTTGCTTGTTGTATGCTAAGGAGGGTGTCAAGTCTTCAGATACTGACATTATTGGGAAACCCAAAGCACCCATTACGGAAAACTCCCGGTGGATTAGAAAGCAACCATCGGGCCACGGATCTTGCTCCCGCACCGGCGTCGATTCTTTGCTCTCCCGCACCGAGTCACGAAGAAGAGCCTGCGGCACCGGAGCTAGTTTCTGAGCCACCATCTTTGGCAGCTATTCAGCATCAGCTTGCTGCCATTCAGGACGCGCAGGCCCTTCATAGTCAGACCATTCATTCTCTTGGCAGGCTGACCGCCTTGTGTTTCCAGTCCATGCGCAACATGGAGCTGATCTTACGATCTCGGGCCCCGGAATGGGGAGTTGATTTATCCTTGCTGACTGATGTCTCTCTTGACCCTTCTACAGATCTGTATTTTAAGAGTATGATGCACCCGTCTGGAGGGCACAGCCAGGGTGCTGGGGATTCTGGAGTGGCTGCAACAGCTCTTGAGGAGGAACCGGTAGGCCAACCTATTCAGGCGGATCAGGTTACTGATGATGAGGAGTTACTAGTTGATGAACACCTTGTTGATGCAGAGGAAGGAGTTAGTGAGCACCAAGATGACCAGGTTGCTAATGAGGATGAGGAGAGCGCCGAGGGTGGTGTTGCAGAGCATGATGATGACATTTAGTTGTTTAGTTAACCAAGGATGTTTTAGTTTTTATTTTGCTATGCTTGGTTAAACTCTTTTGATTGATTTTTGATATTGAACACAATTTAGTTGTGCATGTCTGATTTGATTTGTTTGATGTTTTCGTTTTGCTTTTTGATTTTTTATGATGATTTGAGTTTTGATATTTTTGAAAACAATTTCGAACTTGACACTTAAGTTGTGCATGAGTTGTATAATTTTGGAGTTGAAATTTTGCTTGAGTGTGTCCTTTTTCAGCAACTCATGGTAATTTTAATCAAAGTGAAATTGACTGTCGCATGTTTTTCCTCTCTCTCAATCGCTTGTGAGCATTTGGGCCTAAACACTGTCATTTCTTCATGTGTGCTTCCATTGCATGTGGCATTTTTCAGAACTTGCCTTTGTTCTTAGTTGTTTTTTGCTTGCTTGTTCAAATACACTGAGGCACTTTTCTTGTTCTTCACTAGAGCCTAAATAAACCACCTGCATACTTTGATCCTTTGCTACCCCCTTGAGCCTTTAGCTTTTTCTTTGATTTTCACCCTCATTACAAGCCCAAAAACTGGAAAACCATTGTCCCTACTTACTTGGAGTTAGGTCCTGGTCATTTCATGGCATGTCTTGGCACATTCTTAAGTTTGGGGTTGCTTGAGGGCAAGCAATGTTTAAAGTTTGGGGTAGTTGTGGACTTTTTCTGGTCCAATGTAAAAACAAAAAAACAAAAAAAAACAAAAACAAAAACAAGAACAAGAACAAAATTGATAAAAAAAATGATGAAAAAAAATTTTGCATCTTATTCTGTTTTTTCTTTTCTTTTATTCTGAAGAATTGTTTTGGGGAATTTGGTTCTGAATAAATTGAAGGATGGCTCAAGAGTGTCATGAAATGACTTGTGTCTATTTTCAAGTACAAAAAGCCTCTTGTCCAAATAATTTTCTACCTTTACCTAAGCCCCATTACAACCCAAAAAGACTTCTTTTTGTGTGTGTGTGCATTGCATTGCATTTACTCTAGAACTTTGAACTTTGTAAGCTTATGGTAAAGATCTTTCTTGTGATGTGAATTGAGTGTAATTTACACCTCTAAACACTTGAGTTGAGTGAAACATTTTTTTTTCTGGAGAGGAGTAGTGAGGATTGATATGTTACTCTTGCTGGATCATTGGTTTTGATTACCCAAAATTGTGATGAATGGGATGCATGAATGCAAAAGATTAGGTGAATTGATTGTGCAATGATTGTTACAATTTGTGTGGAATGTTTAATTTTGGGATTTTGTTGAAAGGGTTGTTTGAACAAAGAATAAAAATGTAGTTTTATCCCCTTTGATACTTGTTTCAAATTGGTGTTTTTGATGTCAAAGTGGGCTTAGAATTAAAGAAATTTGGAAGAAAATAGATAAGTTTTAATTGTTTTTTAGCATGATTAGTGTGGGAGTTCACTACTTGATGAGTTCCAATTTTTGAATGAAACAAGTGTGGATTCAACTAAAAAAAGAAGGAAGAAGCTGTTCTTTGTTTTAAACGTGTCATCGCCTTGCGAGGAACTTCCATCGCGAGGCGAGATTTCGTGCTTTCGCTAGGCGAGGATCATCCATCACGAGGCGAGATGAGGAACGCAAGGATCTGAGACTGCAATAGGCTTTCCATCATACGCGGGCCGTCGCGAGGCGAGCCTGGGGTATCGCTAGGCGATGGCCGTTATCCTGCTAATTGTAAATAGCCTGAAAAACACTTGTTACGGATCTTTTTGGATAGTTATCGTTTCTGAACTGAAAAATATTTGGGTTTTTACCCATAGCTCTGCTAGGGTTCCTTTTTCTTCCACCTCCATTGATGATTCAAGCTTGGGAACAATACCTTGAAGAATCAATGCCTTCTCCTTCTTCCATTTGTTTGATTTCTCTCACCTCTTCTCTTTTCATTATGAGTAGCTAAATCTTTTTGAGTTAGGGTCAGATGATCATTGTAGATACTCTTATGTAATCTGTTTACTATTTCAATACAAGTTAATTTCATGTATTTGAGCACTCTACTCTTTGCTTAATGCTAATCAATACTTGATCACCATTGATTTGAATTTAGGTATTTCTTCTAATTAGAAAATTAGTTGTAATACTGGAACTGAGTTGGATTGGCATGATTATGATTGAATATAGGAATATATCATTGTAATTATGTGTTCTATGAAATCATTGCTATTAATGCTTAATCTGAATTAACAATTACCTAAGGAATTGGGAATTGTATTTTGGGTTAAAGGAGCTTTGAATCAAGGAATTGATCTAAGTCTAAATTGTTGATTGGAACTTCAAATGCATGATTATCACTTGTATTGAGGGTAAATCAGTAGCATAAAAGGGTAAACAATGGGATTCAGACCCTAGCCGCTTTTCTCAATAGATTTTCTTCTCTTTAAAAATCCAAAAATATTCTTTAATTTGTTAATTGTTCTATTTTAATTCATTCCATTTATACTTGTTTAAAAACCAATACAATTCAAAGTTATCAAATCATTTTCTCAGTTCAATTAGTGATTTCTAAGTTTGCATTGATAATTGACACACAATCCTCGTGGGATCGACAACCTTATTCACTCTTTATTACTTGTACGATTTGGTACACTTGCCAAATTATTAACAGTCTTTGTAAGGTATTTGGCTATTTCTTTGTAATAGCAACTAGCAACTGTAATAGTTTTTTTATCAATTGAGAAATTCCTAGGGTTCATGTGTTTGTGACTCTCGGTTATGTTAAGTTTTTTGAGAAATTCGCTTTGGTTCTATGTATATGGCATGTGCGTTTTGATTGTGTCATCATTCGAGTATGTATGGATGATTAAGTTGCTATTAACCGATAAAAGGATCAAGCATAATGATTTTACCCAACATGTTTATTCTTTAAGCACTTGATTTAGATGAGACATAACAAATTGATGCTAAAGTGGATATGTGATGCGTGCGGATGTAGTGATTAAAATTTAGATAAAAATCAGTTGTCAGGCCCACCAGAAAATAAAAACCTTACAACTAGTTGTAGTTAGTAAGTGGTTCGATCCACAGAGAACCAATTCAATTAACACTATCAAGTAATTCCCAATTTAAACTCTAATTAACAATAAACAGTAAGAAAAGGGGGGTTTTGGAGTTTTGATGAACAATGAAAAGCTTTCAAAGACAATAACAATAAATAAACCGAAAACAACAATATAAGAAAATTGGTTAAGAGATTGAATCCACCACTAGATTTATATGATGATGTAAATCCACATATCATTTTATTCCAACATGCTCAATTATGTTTTTATGCAATTGTGAGAGTAAATCTCTATTTTCTTTACGTGTTGGCCAATTTAGCAACTCGCCAAATCAACTCCTAATCACATCGATTAGTCATAAAGCAACCATTCTTATCCAACAATTGCATTAAGAATTAGAAAACCAATTACACTAAGATCTAATCACACACCGGGATTAAATTACTTAGAACATATATTTCTCTAGATCTACTACCGCAACCACGCATAACCGTGCCCCAAATAAACCCAGATCTACCACTTTTATAACCTGCAAATAGCACAAAGATAATTATACCCACATGAACATCATACATCCCACTAGATCTACTACCGCAATCGATTAAGCATAATAAACCTGATCTACCACTTTGAAAGTGGAAATAAGTATAAAAACCTTCATACCAACAATAGATTCAGAAATATATGAATAAAAACATAACCGTGTTGAAATAATCAAATATGCAAGGTTTACAACATCAATACTAGCTTGAAAGCGGTTTCATCACCCCTTAACCAAGAGGTGGAGGTTTAGTTACACATAGCTAGAAGGAAATCACAAGAGAAAACCGAGAGAAATGAAGGAGAGTCCAACCCCTACATGATAACCAATGGTGCCCTTTTATAGAAGTCTAGGGTAACAAAATGACAAAAGTGAGTGGATGGATGAGTGGGTTAGTGGAGTGGAGTGGTTGAGTGGATTGGTTGAGTGGGTGAGTGGATGAGTGGGTTGGTTTGAGTAGAGTGGATTAAATATTGGTTGAGTGGGTTAGTTGAGTGGATGAGTGGATGAGTGGTTGAGTGGAGTGAATTAAATATTGGTTGAGTGGGTTAGTTGAGTGGATGAGTGGATGAGTGGTTGAGTAGTTGAGTGGATGAGTGGAGTGAGTGGGTTGGTTGAGTGGGTACGAAAATCTCGTGTCTGACTTGGAAGCCAAAAACAACCGATTATACTTCAGATTCATGAAGAGTACTTTTCATGAAAGTTGTAGATCTTTGTCTTGGCTATAACATGCATATCTGGATCGTCCAATTTGGCTTCCTACAGCCCAAGATATGACCCAAATACCACGGGTTACTCAAACCCAACTTCAGCACCTCTGTTCCGACTTGCAAGCCTAAACTGACCCATTAGACTTCATTCTTTCAAAAGGTGTTCTTCATGAAAGTTGTTTATTTGGGTCTTGACTATCAACTATCCAAATTTCAGCCCATCTCCATTATTACAGCTTGAGATATGATTTTATGAATACACACCGTTCGGATTCTAGTGACAGAACCCGTATTCTGACTTACATGTAAACTTCGGTCCTTTAGACATCTGTTTAGGACTTCGAGCTCTTCATCAAAGTTGTAGAGCTTCCTCTTAGCTTTTCTACAAGATAAAATTCATGATTGTCAGATATCAGGAACTCAAGTTATGATCAAAATACAGAAATAGTGTAAAATCTCAATAATGCCGAAAATATTCAATTAGGACCAATTTGAGCTCAAACTCACAAAATCATACCAAATTCAATCAATTAAGAATATGGAGAGTGTAAATGACTAAACATAAGGGTTTCTTAATAAATAAAATATGTGATTATCAATATGATGAATTGCATTCATTTACAACTGAAAGATTGAATCCCAATTTTGTTGCAAGGAATACAAAATAAATTCTATCACAATTTTTTATGTACATTAGCCATATATCAAATGCATTAGTTGCATTGCACCGGCTCAATGTCTTTGTTGGTAATTTAATTATATATTTAGCCTCATGATTTTTTTTTGGGTTTTTTTGTATATAATTTAATGAAATAGTAACAAATAAACATCTAACTAAAATGAAGCTTTGGTTATCTCAAGATTAGGATATTCATACCATGCATGCTCACGGAAAAGAAAAGTATTTGGTGTTTGGAGTGAATTTCGCACTCGCCTATAGCAGGTTATCTCAATATATATTGCTTATTGCCTATTTTCTTATATTCATTTTTTTTCAATGGTTCCAAGGCTCCACAGTGTCATTTTCATTTAAGCTTAGGCTCAAGTCACAATTAATGGCTCGAAGTAAATGTTCTACTAACGGTGTAGCAGATGCATGTATTATACATATATATGTGCCAGCATGTGTCATGCTTTGCAATAAAAATGATAGTTTCACTTGGAAAAGATCAATGCCTTGAAGAAGGACAATGAAACAATATATGACACATAAAAAATCTCAAGTAAACCAACAATATATGGAGTTAGTTGGAGTTTCTCTTGATTTTTTTATTGAATTTCTTAGTTTCTTGCGAAATAAAATCAAGTGTCAAAACTAGACTTCTTTCCTTGCTCTCGTTATGCTATTTTCTTTACTTTTTTCTTTTTCATCTTGCCTTTAACAAAACTGGCACAATTTTATTAATGAAAATTAGATATAACTACATCAAATTAGAATGGAGGCTCCTTTGAAATAGTTTAAGACTACAAAATATCTCGTGCCACCCTATGATCAGTTTCATTAGTACTTCTAGAAAATAAGACTAAACATCCTACTTCCCGAGTTGTGTACAAATTGCAAATATCTTGTATAGAGGTACAACACCAAAGAGGTTGCTAGTGTGTCTCCCTACGATGTAGTTTGAAAGGTGTTTGAAATAAGACCTAAAGAGACTCCCAATATATGATTTTATTACTGCTGATATTTTTTATAGAGAAAATAAAAGCAACATACATATATACACTTAGTTAAACTATGCCTATATATACTTACTTAAACTATGCCTATATATACTTACTTAAATTATGCCTTAGGCTTCAATGGCACATTTTTCATTAGTCTTATGGAGCAACCTCATTATTGCTTTACTTAGGCCTATTTCAAATGCAGTTCTCCTCAATTTTAGCACCTGCAATTGAGAATTCATTCAACATTTCATTAGTACTCATCATATTGCCTATTTCAATCTCTTGTGGGTAAGGAGACATTTTTGTCTTCATGGTTGATGCACTGGATGTCGAACTTGGATCTTGGGAAAAGGAAAAGTAACAACAACATTAACGAGAGCTACATATTCCATATTGCATTTTTTTCCTATCATTGTAATATTGTATATAGTGCTTCATTATTTGAATGTTAAACATGATGTACCTGGTTACCTATGGCTACAGTAGCTTCAACCAACTTCCTTGTCTTTCTACCAATACTAGGTTTGGGAGGACAAGTTTCAGTAAGTATAAACTAGACTACTTCTGGCTTTGAATGAAATTGCTGTTGTGAAGGGTTGTGATAATAGTACTGCGTAAACAGATATGCATGTTAGTTTTCAATGTACACTAGCATATTTCAAATTTCTTTTAGTTGTGCTTTGTAGCCATAATAAGTCATTAAAAACAAACTAGCCATATAATTTCTTCTTCAAAATAGCATATGCTTATGACAATTTAGAATTAAAAAATTCAATAACAATGTAACCTTCTTTTGCACTAAAATCATTTGTAATCATATCTTATAACATCTTTCATCGTCCCAAAGGATTGTTTCCTTCGTTGGATGTTCCAATTTTGTAGTATTCGCATCACTGAAAAATTTGGAGAATAATTCCATCACTAGTTTCTTTCCCAGATTGGGTTAACAAGAGCACTTGTTGCACATTTGCCACAATATATCATTTAGAAATCAATTTATTACATTATAAATTATAGGTCATAGTTTTGGGACATGAAAGCAAACATATAGAGAAAAGAAAAACAAGAAATTGGTTAAGAACTAAAAAGTAGCTACTTACCTTGTCCAAGCCAATGTTATTCATAATACAATTTTTTGGAAGTTGAAAGGCATAGATAATTTCCCAAAAAGCTTAGTATTTGGCTTTCTCCCTCTTTGTCACTTAGCTTGTGAGCAAAACCATCATATAAGTTACATAGTTATGATTTTAAGGCACAAATGAGACAGTCTATTTTTACTGTAAATCGATCGTGATAAATGATTGATATGGGAAAATCTACTTTACACTGCACCATCTTAAAATCCAAAAAAAAATTCACACACCTATAAACCAATAGATTGAAATTTTGAAGAATTAAAAGCATTACTTTTTCTAGTGAAACACCAGCATCCTCAGCCTTTATCATAGATATGGGGACCATAACTATTGCATACTGATTATCTTTTGCCTTTGCTAATGCTTTGATTTGGTTGATAAATTCTTGGTGTCAAAGATAAATGAAATTGTTAAGAACACATACTAGTATCAAATTGATTGGCTATACACTCATAAGAACAAAGAGATAGGGGACAATTAGATTCACTTATCGACATATGAACTTTGAGGGTTTGAGCAATCTGGTCAAGCAATTCCTTATCCACAACAACCTTTTGAAGTTGTGCCCTTGATGTTACGAGTTCCTATACCACACTAGACTCTTGCTCCATTAAAGATGCCTCCACCCCTGTAAGCTCTTGTTCCATTGAACCTACTATAGTTCTTACAAGGAAAAAAAGGTTAAAGGGAACTATGAGGTGATAAAAGATCAGGTTGAGAGACTCAAATGAATTGTGCATGCTAAGCAAAAGATTGTATACATATATAGCTAAAATAACAATTTCATTATAACTCATCAGCACTCATGTAAGGTGTGCCTCGTACATATCGTAATCCACAATTTTATTAGGCTTTCAGTTTTAATTTATTTTTATTTTCACAAAATAAATTCAATTTTGGATTTTTGCTAAATATGACATTTAATAGAGGGACACAAATTTATTTTTTTTTTCCAGCCGTAAGTTGCTTTGTAGTGCAAAATTGTTATGTGTTTATTGTCTTGCACGCGCACACACACACACACACATATACATGTATATAAGGAGGGATCAATTGATACCGTTGTAAGTCAAATACATTGTTACACTATTGATAACATTTTATTGGATAAGTTTCTCACAAAATCAATCATTGGATTGAAAACTCTCATCATGTAGATCATATATATAAAGTTTCATATTAATCCAAAATTATTTAGTTCTTCATTGATATACATTAAGATCAATGTAATATATACTTTTTAAAATATATGAAGTAAGAGCTATTTGATTACATTCTTATTGTTATTCAAAATTTTCAAAATTTGAAACAAATGATATATATATATATATATATATATATATATATATATATAGAGAGAGAGAGAGAGAGGGGAGGATCAGCTTACATCAGTGTAAGTCTTTTTTCTCTTATACTTATTTTTAACCGTTAGTTTCACTTTCATCTAATGGTTACCTTTAATGAAATAATCTCAACCATTAGATGAAAGTGAAACTAATAGTTAAAAATAGGTGTAAGAAAAAAAAAGACTTATACTGGTGTAAGTTGATCCCTCCTCATATATATATATATATATTTGCTAACTTCCACACCTTCATGTAGAGGTAGGGGTGAAAATAAGTTAGGTGGCTCGTCAGAAGCCTATGACCTGACTTGTTTAAGGCTTGGTTTGGCCTAGTCCATTTAACAAAAATGTCAAGTCAATGTTTTTTAAAAAGGTTATTTAGTTAAACGTGTTAGGTTTTAGGTTTTTAAAAAAACATTTTAGGTTTAGTGAGTCAACCTATTTAATTATATATATTATTAACTTTATATATTTTAACATTTTAATATTTTATATAATATAATTAATTTTATAAATATATATATATATATAGGGAGAGAGTGAGAGAGCATATCTGGTGAGATGAGAGAATCTTGACCATTAGATCTTACATGAATGGTCAAGATTAAAACATAAATACATGTGACTTTTTTAAGTGGTCACATGACCTTTAAGTAACTTTTAATATTAATTATCCATGTATGATTGTATGATCAAGATTTACTCCTCTCACCCTCTCACTATAAAAATTTCTCTCATTAGATATGACCCCATATATATATTTTAAAGCCTAAGCCCATTAGTCTAGCACGTTGGCCTATTTAAAGGTATCCATGTTGACCGATTTAAAGATTTTATTGCAAAGTAAATTTTTAAATAGGCTTTCAGATCAAGTCATGATTTTAAAAAGGTCAAAGCACGTCTTAAAAATAGCCTATATCAGGTAAATAGGTCAAGGTCAAACCTTACATTTAGGAAACAGGGCATGCTCGTTTAAGGCAAGGATTGGCCTAACTTAACCCGTTTCCACCTTTATGTGGAGGTTAGCAACCTTTACATTTTTTTAAACCTAAAGACCAAAATCCTTTTTTGTAAAATAATTAATCTTGAGGGTATTTTACAAATTTAGGATTATCAACTTTAATGGAGAAAGAGAATAATAAATACCAACATTAATAAGGAAAAAGGATCACTACAAGAAAAGTCAGAATTTGTGAAGTATGAATCTGTCGCAAACAGGCTAAAATCTGTTGCAAATCCAATTTGCGGTAGATTCGTAATCAATGCAAGAACCGTCATTGTAATATAGTTTGTGGCTGATTTAATTTTTGTCACAAAATTAGCAGCGGATTACCGACACAAATCTCTCCAGCGATACGCTGGCTTCCGTTGCCAGAGTTGCAGTGTTGCGGCAAATTTTTTGCTACTAATTTGCAGCGGGCTGCAATTTTTTTTAATGAACTAAGAATCAGACACAATACAGAGAAAGAAAAACATACTATTATAAAATCATTCATCTTATTCCCTTTATTATGTTTTTCATCAGAATGCAAAGATACACCTTAGGGTCAATATTCTGTGAGTGATCTCTTGCGAGTGGTTCTCCATTTGAATCATAATTATTCTGGGTTGCTAGATTCATTCATGGACAGTTGGAAGGGAAACATAGATGAAATCTCAGGCTTCCTGAAAGACAACAAATATTTTCAATTTCAGCCATAACATAATAATTATGAACAAAGTAGTGCTACTATTACTATCCAAACAAAATAATAATAATAATAATAATAATAATAATAATAAGAATAATAATAAGAAGAAGAAGAAGAAGAAGAAGAAGAAGAAGAAGAAGACAGAAGAAGAAGAAGAAGAAGAAGAAGAAGTGAGTTATTCAAGAAGAAGAAGAAGAAGATAGAAGAAGAAGAAGAAGAAGAGAAAATTTGAAGAAAAGAAGAAGAAAAAAAGAAGAAGAAGAAGAGAAGATGGAAAACTTGAAAATTGATGAAGAAGAAGAAGAACCCAGAAGAAGAATAAGAAGAAGAATTAGAAGAATTGGTGTTAAGAAGAAGCAAGTCCAAGAGGAGAGGAGGAGGAGAGGAGTAGTGGACCTTGGGAGAAATGGGAAATGAGAAAGAGGGAGCTATTTAATCATATGCGTCACTTCTTTTTTCTAAAAAAATGTTATTTTTTATTTATTTTTAACCTTTAAAATAAATTTTTATTCATTTTAATACTTTTGCACTGGAAATATTTGCCGCAAACCTCTTTTTTATAAAAAAAACATGGTGAATCAGATGTGTCACTTTTTTAAAAAAAATGGTGGCAGCAAATGATTTTATTTTTTATTTTTAACTTTAAAATAAATTTTTAATATTTTAATAATTTTACAATAAAAATATATGCCGCAAACCTCTTTTTTATTAATTAAAAAAGATGAATCGATGCATTACTTTTTTAAAAAAATGATGGCAGTAATTTGTCGCTAATTTTTTTGATAATTTTTTATTTTTTTAAACTTTAAAATAAAATTTAATTTATTTTAATAATTTTGCTGCAGATAAACCTCTTTTTTATTAAAAAAAATAATGAATCAGATGCGTCACTTTTTTTTAAAATTATGGTTGAATTTGTGGCAGATTTTTTCTTAGCAATTTTTTTATTTTTTTTAAACTTTAAAATAAATTTTTATTCATTTATAATAAATATATATATATATATAATATATATATATATATATATATATAATACAGTGAATGTGATGCCAAAAAGTTTTGTGGTGAAAAATTCACAGCAAATATCCATCGCAATTATATCCGCTACAAAATCTATTGCAATTTGCCTCCGTTTCCATTTGCGACCGATTCGAATCTACCACAAAATATCTGTCGCAAAAACACACTTTTCTTGTAGTGGATAGAAAAATAAAACTTTAATGAAGAGACAAATTATGACTATTGACTCTAATTATTAATTTAAAAATAATATATAATTAAATTTTTTGATTTTATAATGTTAATTAAAAATTTAATTTTGATAGAGAAGAGATATTTGTCCAAACCGAACTAATGATTCTGATACTTTCTTTAATGACAACATCAAATCATGAGAATATCAATAAACATGATAAAAATATTCGTCCAAACGAAACAAGTAAATCTGATATCGCTTATTAAAAAGAAGAGAGATACTTGCCTAAACCGAAGCAACGGGTGTGATACCACTTGATATTTGCACTATATGAAATTCTATCCTGTTAGCTTTTTTCTTCAGCAATAATTTATGAATGATTATATTTAATTCTTCAAAATACCTCTTACATTTTAAAATCTTTATACGCGATATGATTTCATTGTATATATGATTACTTTCTAACACTATAAAAACTGAATTTTTGTTAACAGAGTTAAAACGATAGTTAGTGAAGGTAACAGGGTGTTTAGTTAGTCAAATGGGATAAGAGAGTGCTTAGTTTGTTTTCTATTTTTATGTTTTGTTGTTATATTTTTATCAATAATTACAAAAATGATACATTATTTTTATTCTATTCTATTTTATGTTTTTAAAGTATTGTGATCACTACTCTTCGTTGGTTAATGATATCAGAATCTTGATGAGGGGTAGTTGGGAAGTCGTTCTTCAGCATTCGTATCATGAAGGTAACAAGGGTTGCTGACTATATGGCAAACCTGGGACATAAGTAGCAATTTTTTGAGTGCAGATTTTTCCTTGAAGCTCTTATTGAGTTATATGCTATTTTGTGGCAAGATTCCTCAGGTCTTGCGCTGTCTAAGCTCGCGTTGTAGTTTTCTGTGCTAGTGTACTGTTTTGTTTTATATAAAAAAAGTTTGTGAAAAAAAATCAAACCAAAATGTTATTTAACCATTTTTTTCATTTTTTCATAAAAATAAAAAAAAAAAAAATAAAAAAAAAAAAGCACGATGACATTTTTGTAATTATCAATAAAAATTATATTAACTGTAAATTAAAAAATAAAAAAACTAAACATCACTTACCAATAGGGAGTGTAGTTTACCTTCTTTCATTAGTAATATTTCTACCTTTCAGTTTAGGCGTTTAGCAATAAAGTAGTTGGAATTGGTGGCTTGTGAAGGTTTGGCTATAGCAAATAGAGCCGTGGCTTTTGGTGCCAGTTACCACTTACCACTCCAGACCTGAAAAAGTAGAGAAAGTATATAATCACTACTCTGATATACTTGACTTAGCGGCTAACTCTCAAATTAATCCTTATTGTTGCAGCGCTGATCGAGCTTGTTAGAAATTGTTTTATGAGAATTTTGTTGGAAATTTAAATGGAAGTTTTAAACCCCACATTATTTAGAAATAGATAAAGTGAGATTTTAGGTAAAAATGTGGTGTTTGACACATTGTTATTTTTTCTTTTTTGATTCATTAGTTCATATCTCTCTGGTATTTTAGGCTTCTTTCTTTTTAACAAGTAGTATCAGAATCATAGTTAGTTTAGGCAAGTATATATCTTACTTGTTACTTTGCTCCGCGGGTGAGTAATTGTTTATGTGGTATCATTGTGTGTGGACTCGCATTTAGGGTAGAGATTATTAGGAATTCAAATGTGAGTTTCAAGCCTCACATTATTTAAGAATGGATAAAGTGATAATTTTATAAGTGATTAGACCTATAAACTTATCACCTTAAGGTTTTTGGTTAAAAAGTAGTGTTCAACCAAATTTTTGTGGTTCTTATTTAAGGTCCATTTTTTTACATTTCCCTTTTGGGTTGTCATTTTTCTAACAAGTAGTATTGGAGTCACTAGTTCAGTTTAGACAAGTATATATCTTTATCACGGTAGTTGTTGGTGTTTTCATAATTTAATACTGCCATTAAAGAAAGTATCAGAGCCGTTGATTTGGTTTGGGTAAGTATCTACTTTCTTTCTAACAAATAGTATTAGAGCTACTAGTTTGATTTAGACAAGTATCTTTATCACACTTATTAGTTTCTCATGGTTTGATGTGGCCATTCAAGAAAAAGAGTCAACTTTAAGGTAAGACTGTTGGTCATTATTTTGTTTGAGAGTGAATGTTCCTTGTGTGTGGTATCTCTTTGTATGAACTTGAGAAAGAAATGTTAAAAATTCAAATATAAGTTTGAAGTCTCACATTATTTAAAAATTGATAAAATAATTTTTTTATAAGTGATTGAAATCATATATTTAATGCTTTGAAGACTTTGGATTATGTAAGACGTAGAGTCTGACCCGCTATTGTTTTTTCTTTTCAAATTTATTGACTCCAAATCTCTTCAATATTTTGAGCTGCACTCATTCTTATATATTAATTTAGTCTTTCACGGAATCTCAATATTATAACACGGAAAAGTGGTGGTATACTGATGGGTTGTTTGAGGAAACTGTTTGAGTATTTTTAAAACTTATATTGACAGCTTGACACTAAACAATCATCAATTGCTCGATTCTCTTTAAGAGGTTATTTTAATAAAATTTCGCCAAACAAATACAGACCAATAACCAACCTACTAAGAAAATAAAAATATTTCCAAAAATCAAGAAAATGAAAACAAAAACTGAAAGCTAATAACAATTAACAAATCACAATCGTATATTAACGCAGTTTTTCAATTTTATTGAATTAAAAGAAATAGAGTTGGCTCAAACCTAATTAAAATCAAGTGCCTCACTTACTTCTTTATCATAGCATATTCATTAGGATAAAGTCTAGTGCATATCACATGTGCTTATGTGTGCAGTGTACACGCCTGTTCACACTTAAAATATAAGGTATTATTAAAGTATAAATGTGATAAAAATAATATAAAATTAATTGTAATTAAGTGATAAAAATTGTATAAATGTGTACATATAAAATCATTATAGCTACTAGCACAGTGGATACTGAAAGTCTGAAACAAAATCCATACATGTGATTGGGAAATAGACAATGATTTCCTATCTACGGCCAAGTCACGGTATTTTGGCTATGATCTCTAAGACCTCGTTCACAAGTCTCTGCATTTGTTTACCTCAAGAAAGTGACTAAGGAAAACAGATATTGTGGAAGCTCCCACTAACAGGCATCAATACTGTAACACTAGGGAGCAAAGACAAAAAGCCCCTATGGTTGAAAACGCCGTCACCTGAGCCAGGATAAGGTCAGAGACTCGATCGGAGGACAGAGGTAAATCGAAGCAAGTGAAGTGAAAACGAAAATGAAAGAAACTTGACGAAGAAAAACAACAAAAAATGGTTCAGATTTCATTTACTACTACAGTCTACTAGTTAACATGATTACACCCACCGGAGTCAATTCTTCTTATACCAGCCAGCCAACACGAACACGAGAGAGCTCAAATTCTCATGCGATTGACATTAACTGCGAGGCACACCTGCACATCAAAGAAGTTTGAATTTTAAAAAGCTTTGTAAGCATCATGAGCTTGATAATAGCAATCTATAAATAAAATGGATGCGCCCACCCATATGAATGTGTGTACGGTACATATGCGTACATTCAAATTTTTTTTCATTTACTATGCATGTGTACAAACCACTTTTGTTGCTTCCGAGTTTAGCATCACAGTAATATTTGCTAGATACTTTGATCTAAGAAATTTTTTTTGCTAGCATACATAACTAGAAAAACATTTATTTTTGTTTGGATTACGAGTTTTTAGATCCATCATCCATGCAATATATATATATATATATATATAATTTAAATTCTTTTATTTGATAATAACAATTTTTTATTATATTTTTTCTTATAGAATTAAACTCATTTTTAATTTTTCTTTCTTAGAATTTTAATCTTTCTTTAAATTTAACTATGTATATCATATTTTCAGTTTCAAATATATTATCTCTTTTTAATTATGCTTTCTCAAATTTTAGTTAATTTTTTTAAAGAAAACATTAAATGATTTGAACGAATTTAGCTCGAAATTGATTTTCACTGTGTGGTGAACTCCATCCAAAAAGTGAAACCCACCATTTTTTTTTTCACCTATGCATTCTCTTCTGGTCTCATTGTTATCATGCTCTCTATAAATAAGAAAATTCATATAGTTTTATTAATATATGCGTTATTTATTTTGAATAAATTATTTTTTATGGAATTTGATGAAATCATACTAAATATTTTATAGCTCAAAATCCCAATATTTTAATTTTTTTTATCTTAATCAACAATAATACTGTGTTTATTTATTTTACAGACTCATACCATACACCTCTCGTTCAGCCTACCTCTCTTCGTGGTAGCATTATTCTTCTTTATGAAGTCATAGGATTGCGATGCCCAGTTTAGTTGTTAATAATAAAAAATTGTTTATTTCACGTTATTTTGTTTTTATAACACTTTTATATTATATGTAAATGATTGAAATTAAATAAAAATATTTCTATATAAATGCTATAATTAAGGGTATGTAATAATAATATAAAAAATAGTATAAAAAAGTGTAATAAAAAATCAAGATTGATAAATAAATAATTATGATTTTTTTATTATATTTTTTCATATTATTTTTATATTACCTTTTATATCATTATTATATTTTTTATTATTTTTTCTCACTTAATCATACTCATTAAAAAATAAAATAAAAAATAAAAAAAATAAAAAATAATGTATCGTCATTTTCCTTGATAAAATGTGAGTGCGTAATTTGTACCCAAGAAAAAAAAAGTGTTAAGTGTATAACTTTTTTATTTTCTCTCTCTGTATTTTTAATTTTCTTAAAAACCAATATATAATTTAAAAAAAAAAACAAAAGAAAGCTATTCATGTGAGCCCACAAGTCTTTTGATATGTTTTTTTTTTTTTTTCGAAATCATAAGTTGTAACATCAATGCTTTTCTGAAATGAAAACTGAAAAGAAAATTTAATTTCTGCGGAAAATTTGTTCATTTCGGAAAATTTTGTTCATCTCGGAAAATATCTTGTTCATCTCGGAAAATTCAATATGAAAATTTGACGGATTGGAAAAAGAAGGTCCGTAAATGATCGGTTAAAATTATATAGTCTTTTATATTTTTTCATAAATAATGCTAAATTTTTTTTTTTAAAATTATTACTGTTGAAAAAATTTATAAATTTTAACTGCATATTTATAGAGGAATTTAAAAATATTAGTTTTCTAAAATTATAACTGTGTTTTTTGAAAAATTTTATATAATTTAACGATTATTTATACAGTTATATCATTTGAAAAAATTGTTGACAGTGGTAGTTAGGAAGATGAATAGGTAATGATGATGGTGAGATATAAAAAATATAATACTAAAAAAATGAAAAAATAAATAAAAATAGTGCTATTGATTTTTTTTGAATAAATTGAGAGTTTTTAAATGATACATCCAAAGGAGGGTGTATATTAGACGTTGCCATTCATGTGAGCCCACAAGTCTTGTAAGTTGTAACATCAATGCTTTTCTGAAATGACTGAAAAGTAAATTTAATTTCTGCAATTTCCATACATAATTCAATATGACAATTTGACATTGGGAAGGTCCTTGATCGGTAGAGAAAATGCCACATGAACTGCAATTTATAGAGGAATAATACTTTAACACATTTATACTTTACACTATGTTTAGATGATAGGTAATGAGGAGAATAAAAAAAAAATATGATAAATAAAAATAATTTTTTTTATTTGAGAGTTTTAAAATACATGCGAATAAAATGAAATAAAACATAAAGGAATCATTTCTCGCTTTTATCTCTTCAAACGCCTAAATTCCTTCCAAAATGAGGTGGAATTGGAAAAATACATAAGTAATTTCATTTCATTTCGTTGTTAATAAAATTTATAAACAAAGAGAATGAAAATTATGTTTCATTCTATTCTTTTCCTTTCCGTTTCATTCTCACCTTTACATCTATTCACATGGTCATAAAATTAAAGTGTAAGTATATAAAAAATTAAAATAAAATAAATTATAATTAAATAATAAAAATTATAGAAATATATGATAATGTATATAAGTATATATAAATAATATTATTTTTATAAAATTATTCGAATTGATTGACAATGATCTATTTAGCATGAATTGATTAAAACTGTAAGTGTTTTTTTTCTGTTTAAATTGTGAAGAATTTTTTATAACAATTAATTGTAAATAAATTAGCTACAAAAGAATTGATTTATTAAAAAATGTTATTTAGATATTTATAACAAATTTTATTTAAAAGTGCTAAATTATATATCAAAATGCATATGTCGTATATTATAGTATTTTGGATAGGGAAAGCAAAAGTTCCGTCACTTCCTCCTAAATGTGATTTTGTATTCCGATCCATTTTCTAATAGTAACCAAACATCATATTAAAGTCAATTCAAGGCCTAAATAGATAACATTTCAAAATTTAAAACAAACATATTCTAAAACTTCTAACTAGAAATTCTTCTACATTTGGTATAGTCATTAGTCAAAACAAACTAACTTCGCCAGGTTAACCTATCTAACTCATGATTAGGGCCAAACTACGATAAGTCACATATATGTACATAGTCAAAATCTAGTTTTGGCCCGTGGGCTAACATAAGCTGCATCAAGTTGGCCAGACTACTTTTATTTTAAATAACTTTTAATTTTTAATCATACTAATTTTAATTTTAATTCTTATAAATATATATAAAATGTATTGCAGTAATTATGTACCAAAAAAATGTACTGCAGTAATTATTTATAACATATTAGGGTAGAGAGAGAAAAAAACCGTTGATTACTCAATTCTATGATATATTTTGCAAAATTAGGTCTAATTTGAAAAATTAGGTCTAGTTTGAATATTTTATTGTAGGAACGGATTTAAGGGGAGTAAGCATGAGCCTTGATCTCTCCCTTTTTTCATTTTTTTGTTGTACCTATTGATACCCAATTTTATCCATTTTTTTTATTTTTATTACTTAATCAAGGTATGAACACGTAATTTTATTCATAAAGTTTATTTTTAAACCTTGAAAAGTGAATGAAAATCTAAACAAAAAAAAATAAAAAAAAGAAAAAAAAAGGAAAAAAGTTGAAAAAATTAAAGTGTCTAAGTCCCACATTGGAGAAACCAAACTCCTTCTCCCTCCCCCCCTCCTATATAAAGGAGTGATTCTCAATAGTTTGGACATCCAAAAAATATACACTTGGGCTTAATACAAAGTATAAGAACTCGAGAACTTTAGTAATTTTTTTTTTACTTAGGCTTAATACTAAGTATAAGAGCTCGAGATTTTAGTAAAAAATTTTCTCCATGCAAGTGAGTTGCTTTTCAAGGTTCGATTTGAAGAGAACGTATGAGATTGTTAGAAGAATTTTGAAAGCATAGCATTTTTATACGCCTTGGAGGTAAGCCTGCTCTTTTTTTTCTCGGTTTGTTTGTATTTTTATTTTTTTTTTTTTTTACCTTTTTAATTTTATTTTTACCTTTCATTTATGCTTTAACTTTCTATTGATGTCTTGAATTTTACATGTTTATTATATTTTCATTGTTATCATTCATATTTGTATAAAATAATTTTATTCCATATCACTTCACTTGTAATAATATCATGATGCATTTGTACTTGTGCTTTACTTTAATTTATTTATTTTTGAATTAACATATTAACCAAATAATTTTCAATGGCCTATGACGGAAAAATTGGGAGAGGATCGGGAGGCCTGATCGATTACACTTCCCGATAATCTTGAGGTTTTATATTAGATGTTGCCGGGAGCTATTTGTGAGATCTAATCCCCACATAAAAATTAAAATAATTATGTAAATTAAAATACAACTTTTTTAATAAACCAAAATAAAACTTTTCTTTTTATAAAATAAAATATTCAAATAAAAGTGAACAATTTCATACACTTTCTATTGATGTCTTGAATTTTACATGTTTATTATATTTTCATTGTTATCATTCATATTTGTATAAAATAATTTTATTCCATATCACTTCACTTGTAATAATATCATGATGCATTTGTACTTGTGCTTTACTTTAATTTATTTATTTTTGAATTAACATATTAACCAAATAATTTTCAATGGCCTATGACGGAAAAATTGGGAGAGGATATATTACTCTTCCCGATAATCTTGAAGTTTTATATTAGATTTTGCCGCGATTGATGATTATCTAATCCCCACATAAAAATTAAAATAATTATGTAAATTAAAATACAACTTTTTTTAATAAACCAAAATAAAACTTTTCTTTTTATAAAATAAAATATTCAAATAAAAGTGAACAATTTCATACAATTTCAACATCATAGTTGTGGTGAATTAAAGTTTTATTTTTCATGAAGACATTTTTTGGAAATTATTACAAAAATCTCATTGTGCCAAAAAATATTTTCTTGATTATAAATAATGTTTTATTTGGCCATTTATTTTGCAAATTACTTCTCTTAAAAAAAAAAATTTTGATTCACCACTTTTATATAATATGTTGTAGACTTAGAATTTGTTCCAAAATAATGACTATTTAGTCACTCATTGCTTGTCTTAGTCATTTATCATTCTTGATATTATGCTTGACAAAATGGGACATGTCAAAATAAAAAATAAAAAATTTTCTTTTAATTAATAAAGGACCAATTAAATTAATCTTGCAAATAACATTAGATTAAATAGGTAACCATTCTTAGAACGGATCGGTGTAAAGTCTTAACACCTTCCCTACTCGTAATCAACCCCGAACCTCAAACTACAAACGTAGACCATCTCTCGTGTATCCAATTGCACCATTCCATTTAATGGATAAAGCGAAACTCCCAACACCTGTAGAGGTCTTCTCCTCCTCTTTCTTTTTTTATAGCATGACAACCAATAATTTAATTTAATTTATTAAAGAATAAATGAATAATTACATTGATCTTTTATAAAATTACTACTTATTACATTGACATTTTTATTTAAAAATTATACTTATATTCCTTTTTTTATATATTGTTATTATACTCCAACATCATTCTTTGTTTACGAAATTACATATACCTCTCATATTTTATATACAAACATTATATAAAATCTCATTAAAAATATAAAACAAGAGAGGTATAAGTAATTTCTCAAAAAAAAATATCAATATTATAAACACTAACCTTAGAGAGATCAAGTATAATTATACCAAAGATAAAAATGGTGAAGTTAAAAGAGTTTATATTTGATATATATTTGACACGTGATTGATGATTATTTTATATACATTAATACTATAATTTCAACTCATTTTTTTTATTAATTTTTAATTTTTATATAATAAATACTACCTCCTCTCACTTTTAGCTTCACTCTCATTTTTTTTAATATATATATATATAAATCTTATTTTACCATTAAATCATGATGTAAAAGACAACTACTATTGTGATGCATTTAATATATAATATAATTTTTTTATTTTTTATTTTATTCATAAATCTTCTTATATAATGAAAAGAAAATATTCTTTTAAAGTGAGTAAATAAGAATATATTTATCCTTAATTTAAAATAATATATTTTGATCTTAATCTACTAAATAATTTAAGGATGAATACATCTTTATTTACTAACTTTAATTTTTTCTATATTTAATAATATAATTCATAATTTTTGACTCATTTATTAAATATTTTTTACATTCGTCTCTACTATTGTATTCCTATATATTTGTTGATGTTATCCCTTATCATGAAAGAAAAAAAAAGAAAAGAACACGATGAAAAGAAAAGAAAAAAAAAAGTAGCAGAATTATCATTTATCTTATTTGATATTATTTAAGAAAAAAAAAAAAATTATTTATTTGTTTAATTTCATCAAAGAAGAAAATGTAAATGTATATAAATAAGTGTCAAATTATTTTATTATCTTTTATCTAATTAAATTGATTAACGTAAATGATTTATAGAATAAATAGAATAAAAAAAATTGAGACCCATAAAAAATATATTATTTTCCTTTCTTTCTCTTCTTTTCCATTTAAGAATAGGATAAAAATTGAGACACCCATAAAAATTCTTTCCCCTTCTTCCCTTAATTTAATATTAAGCCATGAATCATCTCTTTCCTTCTTCACTCCAAAATTTGCATACTAAACAAACGCTAGGCTGGCTTCGTATATACTAATTATTACGAGCGGACCCTCTAGTCTGGGTTTCACCGTTTTAGCAAACTCTGTGAACCGATGTGACTACTAGCTTTTGCTTTGCTGTTATTTCTCTGCAAAACTGCATGTAAAAGAACTTCACAGTTCTACACCACCGCAATCTTACCTAGAAATCTTGGACTACGCAATCATATATGTTCACACCCAGCTTGCCAAAAAATACAAAACAATATATACTAGAACTAAAGCGCTCACCACTGAGTTTTTAGTTAGTTTTACATATTGATTGATTGCGTACAACCTTAGTGGATCGGCGCAGTTTTAGATAAAAGTTGTTGTAATTAAAGGGGTTGACAGTGAGACAAAATAATATTTTTTTCATAGGATGGGACAGTAATTTGGTCGTCTTGGTCTTGTATCAAATAAAACATGTGAACTCCATTCAAAAAATAAATAAATAAACAAAACATATGAACTCTTTTTATTTCATGGTAGAAACACGAAATATCCTATTAACAAAAAATTCAACAGTACTTGCACCACATTTGCAAGAGTTTCAGATTATATTTTTTTTGTTCATCTTCTCGTTGAATAATAGCTCTACTCCCTTCATCCCGCCTCTTCTATTATTATCCTTCATATTTTAATTCAGGGAAAATTCAGTCTAGGATTCATTTTTATTCGACAGTATTATTTATCTAACTAAAATATTTTAATTTTTATTTAATTTTCTCACAAATTTTTTTATATCTCACAAAAAAATTATAATAATATATAATCTAATTTAATATCTCTCTCATATAAATATATAGTAAACATATGATAAAAATATTTGAGTGGGACAAAAATCATTTCCCATTTTTGTTTTACATTTCTAATTTGAATCTTGTGTAATCAGAGGCAACGATGGAGTAAGAGAAATGATAGTTAGGCAGAAAGTTTTGGGCGGGTGCTACTATGCATTTGCCAAATTTGAGTGTATCATACACTTAAATTTTTACTTATAATAACAAGTTTTTTTTTTATAAGTTACATTTTTTTTGAGGCAGTCAGACACTATCACCAGAGGCTGACCGTCGGCCACCGGTCAACACCGTCGACTGCCACCCACCTCCGTTAATTATTGTTAACATATTTTAAAATTACATAATTTTATAAATAATATAAATTAAATTTATATCATCATCTTTATATTTTTTCATAAAAAATTGTACATATTGAAATTTTTTTAAAACTATTTTAGTTGAAAAATCTTATAAATTTTAATTGATAATATTTATATATTTATACAATTTAAAAAAATTGAAGCTGTGTAATTAATATAAGTAAAAATAATACCAGAGTTAAAATTATATTATCCTTATATTTTTTCATAAATAATAGTGTATATTAAAAATTCTACAAATTTTAATCGATAAAATTTACACACAATAAAATCTATAAAAATTTTAATATACAATTATTTATAAAAAATATAAAAATTAGTATAATTTTAATTGGTATTATTTTAACGATAATTTTTTATATATTTATATAACTTAAAAATAAAATAGTAATTACTTGACAGTAACTTCAACTATATAAATAATATATTTTTTGATAAGAATAATATTTTTTTGGTGTGAATAGTATATTTCTCGAGAGAGAATAATAATTTTTTGATGTGAACAATATTTTTTTTTAGTGTAAATAGTATTTTTGATAGATAATAAATAGTGACAGTAAATAATACAATAGATTATAAGTCGTTAATTATAATTATTGATATATTTTTTAATATAATTAATAATTAAGATGAGTTTAATATATCATATATTTTCTTTTAAAAGGTATATATTAAAAATGCTCGAAAGTTTTGAACACAAATATTACACAAACTTCATAGAAACAGTAGGAGAGAAAGAAAGGATAGAAAGAGAGGGAAATGAAAGAAATGAGGGAGAAAGAAAAAAAAGAAAAAGAAGGGCGATGATTAGACTTTTAAAATTTCTACGGTGCATATCACTACTTATGGAGTAATAATACTACCTATTAAACTAGAGTAATGATAATTGC
Source organism: Ormosia semicastrata (assembly GCA_029884595.1). Classification (NCBI taxonomy): domain Eukaryota; kingdom Viridiplantae; phylum Streptophyta; class Magnoliopsida; order Fabales; family Fabaceae; genus Ormosia; species Ormosia semicastrata. Next base: position 44,720,516 of record JAQQTO010000059.1, read on the forward strand.
ACAAAATATGAAAATACAAAATTGTCCAATCAACATCCTTATCTTTCCTTTTTTTCTCTTTCACTCCCTCCTTTCTTCCCGTATCTTCGATTCTATTTTCACCAAATCACAAAGTTCATCACTGCGTTCAAACTTTGTGTAATTATCATTTTTCATTAAATTAATTGGCCAAATTAATGATGTCAGAGTTACGTAGAAAATATGGTACGAAGCTATAATTACCCCTAAAGATGGGACACTGACAATGACTCACAAGGCAATTTATGCTAAATTAGCAGAGGAGTGGTCGTTAAAATCAAAATAATTCAAATCACCCAAAAAAAAACAGAATAATTCATATTAGCGAACATCAAAGAGGTAATCCTTGTGTGTTCTGTAGGGTACATTAAATAAAACAAAATAAAGACAATAGATTGGTCTGGTGTTTCATATTTGATAGTAATGTGGCAACAAAGTGCCAAATTCAAATTCTTCCACTAATTGCCATCTTCATTTTGTATTCCCTTAACAGCTTGCTGCAATATTTAACAAAAAAGTGGGTTACATATTCTAATATTCAGTCTAAAATATATGGCAGTTAAAGGAAAAGAACAAAGCATATTGGATCCATGAAACAAGAATAGGTTAATCGATTTCTACTCATCACCTTAAAACATGACAAGGCGTACTGCACATCACTTGCCGATATTTGGTGGTGGAAAACAACTCTCAATCTGGAATAAGCAAACACTGTTATCAGCCTCTTGCCTATTACATATTGTCCATTAATTGGAATAGTTATCTGACATGAATAAATTACTTCACATATAGAAAGAGACATTTCCCATAAACAACAATCAGCAAGCAGCATGCTACTGAAGATTTTGGAGGACATCAACACTATTCTAAGGAAATGTTATTCCTGTTTCCATGCCCTGACTTAGTCCACCAAAAATGTTATACACAACAATTATTTCCATATTTTTAAAAAAAAATATGTTTTGCATGTACATAATACATATCACCATTACAATTATAAGTTCATCCGTTAACCTGATAACATAAGGAAAATACAATATACACACTGTCAAAATTGAAAATACTGTAATATCTGAGTGAATTCTAAGCTTAGGAAAAAGGTCCCCGTACATAAATTATATTAAAACTTATGCAAAGCTAGATTTCTCTAACATTTGAACAGTTATCAGATGTATTAAACATTGCCACATTCATGGAAGAAATTATGCTGATAAAAAAAATTAGAGAAGATCAGCATGCTCATTTACTTCGGACATTTGGACACACAAATAAGGAGATTTTTTTTTTTTTGACGTGAAGGAGATACTAGTTAACAAACAAAGAAACTAAAACATGATTTTAGAAGGATGCGTGGTTCGTGGGAAAATTAAGTGAATTAATGTAAGTGCATTAAACCTCAGTGAAACTCAGTGCTAGACCTGGCTTCATTTTAAAATTAACAATTATTTCAATTATTTATAACAGACTGAATGTTGTTGAGGCAAATAAGACCTTGATAAGCTCTCTTGCATCAGAAGGATACCACGTTCTTCCAAGTCCTTGCATATCTTTCCTGCTGTAGTGTGTGAACCCTCTTCAATTTCGATGTATACCTAGTATCAGGGAACCAAAAAAACTTAGCTGTTAGGATAACGATATATAAAAAATTGTCACTTATAGCACTTTCAATCTAACATAGTTATTAAGGATCTACACAAAGCTCTGATCCAGGGATAGCCTGAACTCACAAATACAGCATCCAAGTTGTTGGCACTTGGCATTATAGGCCCGGTATTTGGACAAAAACTAAGCAACAACAACGTAATCAAGGCAGAATGAAATACTCGTTCAAAACAGAAGTAATCAGAGCAATAATGCAGTTCCACTAGCATAAACAGGTTACACTATATTAAATACTCACAATATTGGTCTCCACAGAACTGGCATTCACTCTCAGTCCTTTAATTTCGTTCAATCCATCTGGAATGAAGGGAAAAAATTATAGGAGAAAAGCAAGTGAAGTATAAAAGAAAAAAGGTTTATGAGTTCAGAAAATTATAATTCTTCAAACAGACTAGGACTGCAAGGGCATCATTTAAAATTGTACAACATTTACCAGCCAAAAGTCTAGCTTTCTTGTGATCACTTTCAAGGTTCCCAACATTTTCTAAGGCAACAAGTGCAGCAGCACAAAGGATGCCAACCTGTCTCATTCCACCACCTAAGGTTTTTCGGAGCCGTCTAGCCTGAAAAAACAGATAAACTAGACTTAAACATCAAAGTCTTTCAGGAAGAATGTAGCGGTTATTAATTTTAACCCCCAAAAATTTTCAACTACCTTGGCGATAAAGCTCTTGGAGCCAACAATAACAGATCCAACTGGAGCACCTAGACCTTTAGATATGCAAATCTAATTCACATTTTCAAAGGAATTATATATTTGTTAGCTTGATTATTATTCAATACGGCATAGAAGTAACAAAGTACAAGTTTGATTTGAAATAAGTAATAAAATTAGTCCTCCGAAACTGTCTTCAATAAGATAGATAAAACTGCCAATACCAAGAAGCCATACTGAAAAAAAAAAGAGGAAAAAGAAAAGCATACTGAAACTGAATCAGCTGCTCGGACAAGCCTATCCACGGGAACACCAAGTGCCTGAAAAACCAAAATTTTCTGTTAAGTGATTCAATAGTTGCTTGTATATGTTAGCAGGAAGGAGAAATAAAAAGGCAATAGAACAGGAACCGAAAAACTGAAAGCTAGCTATGTAATAACAGACATGATATTATTCCATTTCCCATGCCTCTCACACTGTGACAATAAGAAACAGTGATAAACAAGAGAATCAGATTACTTACTGGAAAACACGCAGTGAAGGGGTTAAGTACTTACTACTTAGGTCAGTTCATACTAAACAAGTGCAGGAGTGACATGTAATCACTCAAATGGTAAGTAACTATTTTCTTTCAACTTTGTTTCATTGTAATTCACATTGTCATATATCCATACTATTACTATATATGAAAGTAATTATGCACACAAATAAACTGCACCCAAGCACTAGGATAGGAGAAAGGAAAGTCACTACAGGGTTCTCCACGGGACAACTAGCCCATTTTATGTGTCATCTCAAGCTTATATTGTGACATTGACAACCAACAGATTTCAGTATCCTCAATGCTCCATGTAGATACAAGGAGCTAAAAGTTGTTTGATCATTATGAGATTCTAGAAGTGGACATTTTAATAAGTATTGCAGCTAAAGATGTTTCTTTAAGTTGTGTTTAAAAGAAGTTCACATTTCCAAGCAGTTCTCTTTTTCTGTAAATAAGGCATCTTAGGAATAGCTGGTTAAGATAATACATTTAATGGAAAAATAACAGCCAAGATCAGGATGCAAACAGGAGAAAAATTACTCCCATGACATCACCGAAAAGCAAGTTACTCCGTTGGTCATTTACAGCTGATCCATCTCAAATTACTATGGTGACTCACACAATGCCCCTGAGGTTAAATAAATAAATTCCCCGATATATTCACACTAGCAAAATGCCTATGTTGGCATTGAACATTTCATTGCAATTTACAGGGCTAGATCAAGACGTATGATTCTGTCCATTCTATGTTCACTATTAGAGATCTTTTGTTGACAGATATTATTTACACAAATGCATATATTCACTAAGGGAAATAAGGAATAATGATCTATCTTTCCAGTAACTTTTATATAAAACTTTAAACAAATCATAAGTAAAACACAAATTTACTTACAACTGATGCGTTAAAAATACGCGCTCCATCAATGTGAAGCTTCAGTCCGTGCTTCTTAGCAACCTCTCCAACTCTGTCTGTATATTCAACTGAAAGGCATCTGCCACCAGAGCTGCATTAAGGAAAAATATCGGTCATAATTCTTCTGTAAATTTGAATCAATTTAGAAAGGGAAGGGACTTTTAAAACCCAAAGACATATTAGCAAACTGCATGGGCATGAAATCATTCTGATGTCTGTGTGGTAGTGATTGCCAACAACAGCAAACAATGCAATGAAGTAATTTCACTGCATTAAGAAAACAGAGCCCCATGCCCCATGCCTTGAGTGACATTGCATGGGAAGTGTCTAATTATTGTGGAGAAATTCTAAGGTACTTTTGAGATTAATACTCTCAAAGATTTGGATTAAAATTTGTTAAATAATATTTTAAAACTAATCCAACCACCTGTATAGTTATGCAGTCCAAACGCGAATAGTGTATACTATCAGAGTACATAAGAACTTAGCCCCAACAATCAAAATATACCTTAAGAAAAGGTTATAAATATTTGTAAACAAAGAGCCATTTTACAATTGGCATGATAAAATAAGTTTTTTTTTTTTTCCGCAGGCAGCACAAATTATCAAAGACCCATTTATTAATGTAGAAAATGTAAACTATTGTGATATTAAGATCAATATGAGAGTGAAGCTAAAAGAAAATTTTTAACAAAAAAAATTTGCTTACTTTGCATGAGTATTCTCCAAGCAAATAAGCCTGGTGGTTGGATACACTATCTCCCCTCTTGGATCTCTGATAGCAGCCTCAATCAAATCAATATCCATGGTTCCATCATCATTATTCTTCACTGGTCTTGGATGTACCCCTCCAATAGTTGCAATGCCTCCATTCTCAAAAATATGGATATGGCAATTGTCTCCAAGAATAACTTCACTTCCCCTAATATCACAATGGGTAAGCACACATATAAGGTTCGCCATGGTGCCTGATGCAACAAAAAGAGCTGCTTCCTTGCCCATTCTCTTTGCCATCTCTGTTTCTAAGCGAAAAGCAGTAGGGTCATTGCCTAGAACATCGTCATCAACTTCAGCACTTGCCATAGCAGCTCGCATGGCTTCAGTTGGCTTTGTGACTGTGTCTGACCGAAGATCCACTATTCTAGTCACCATTTTCTCTGGAACTAAAACAAGCCAAAAAAGTAAAATTCATTTGTCATGATCAGTTTCTCACCATTTCCATTTGGTACAAAAACAATTTCAAAAGAATCAAACCACCAATTTTATACAAACTGATGCTTACAGTGAAATTTCTCTGCCACCATTGTTAGATTAAAATTCAATAAATTAAGAGGCACTGGTAAATTATTGGGGGGAAAAAAGAAAGAACAGAAAAAACCCAAGTTTCCAAAGGTACAAATGATCAGTATTTTCGATCAAAATCGTAGCTTTCACAAAATTTTATGGATTACAAATTATAGATGGAAGCAGAGTTTTATATATGAGTACTAGTCTCGGCAATCTACGTTAAAAAACTTAAATTTTGGTAAATTCCCAAGAATTTAGATGCTGAATTGAACAATTCTACTGAGAAAAAGCGAGGAAAAAAAGAATTTACCTAACCTTCCCCACAAAATAAGAGGAGGGATGATTTTGAAATAGTCTCCATGAAATTCAAGCTAAAAAAACTACAAATAATAAAGAGAAAGAGTGAAATAGAGCATTACATGATCAAGCTCTTCTCTGAAGCGAAATTATTGCCCACTTTCCTATTTACAGAACACAAAATTCAAAAGATCATTAGAATCTGCAATTCCACATAGACATATAGTAATAGATAAGCTAATTACTCTCAAGTTAATTAATACCCATAAAAAATCACAGGAAAAAGACACTAACTTGCAAAGAACATGACGCATGCAAGGCAAACCCGTGAACTACTGAAATCAAGGTTAAATTTTCTTTTTTTTCTGCCCACTTATTTTAGAACTTTGTACTGTGTAGTTCTTTTAGAAGTAGGAGATTGCAGAAGCCAATTAGCCAAGCAGCTTTAAGGTAAAAACATGGATTTAAACGAAAGGCAACAAGAAAGTTGATGTCTTTTTTTTAGTTTTGCTTCATTTTCATCATATAAACAGTCAGTGGATGAGAAAGGAACAATAAGGTCGTGTGATGACGACTCTAAATTTATCAGATACTCCAACAAGAATGCAACTTTGCAAGTAACCCAAGTAGGATTGAGCTGTATCTGCAGCTTACACTTACTTCTTCAAGCTCCCCACTTTAAACAGAACTGCATGCAGAGGCTAATGGAATAAACAAAGACTAGTGAAGAAAAATTCAGAAGCTTAAGACAATTATATATAGGGAAGAAGAAAAGAGCGATTTGACGAAGGACTCCTTCCTTTCCTATTCATCTGTACTGTCTAGCACTCAATTTAATGACAACCATAAACTGGCGAGGTCAGGTCAGGCAACAATTTTGCTATTACGTTTCATGTGACAAAACTCTTATTTTATTATTATTATTTTCGGGTACTTTATTATTATTGTAACGATCGTGCAGTTTCCATGAATATCGCCAGACATTCGCATTCGCATGCCTTTACACTTTATCCATTTTGTCTTTTTCCTCTTTTTGAGAAACGCTCATCTTCAAAATTAATTATGCTATATCTTCATAATCAATCAATTTAATAATTCTTACCTTTCTAATTATTTTTTGAAAAAAAAAGTATTAAATTTTTTTATTCTTAAAATATTAAATAACGAGTGCTATTAGATATCCTAATACGGGTGCAGCGGTGCAGCCCGGAAAGATTAAAAACACCATTCCTGGGATAAAACCAACCGGGTTGTATAGTACTTCTCTTAAGTAATGTTGTATCTTTCTCACAAATACTCTTAGTCTTACATCTTTCAAATGGTATATCCTTTTAACTAATCTTTTTACACAATCTTAATGACTTAAATCCGTAAGTATTAAATGAAAAAAATAAAAGAATTCTATGTCTTGATTAAAAAAAATTAATAATATTTTTGTTGAGTAATTAAGAAGACTTTTAAAAAAATTCATTATTAGGATATAAACTTATTTTAACTTAATATATTAAGTACTAAATGCAAGAATAAATTCATTAATATCAAAGGAACTTAAAGAACACTTAATAAATTTTTTAAATAATTAAATGATTATTAAGAGGATTAATTAAAATATAAAATTATTCATATTAAATGCTTAAACTTTTTTATTTTATATTTTATATTTAAATAATTAAAAAGATGTTGAGATATTGAATATATTTATTTTTTCATTTAATATTTTTTAAAAATATTATAAAGATCTTTTAAGAAGATATAATAAAAATCAAAATAATTATAAATAATTTAAATAATTTTTTAATTATTAAATAAAAAATATTAATTAATTTTTATGTTTTCAAGATACTTAATGCATTTACTTTTTTATTTAAATTTTTTTAAAAACTATCAAGAAGATATAACAAAACTCAAAAATTAAATAATAGTAGATATCTTTTTAGAGGGAAATAAAGGGTGGGAATGAACAAAATTAATGGCTTCTTATAGGTGTCGACTGCTCAATTGGTAGGAATTAAAAACATAAAAAAAGAATAATAAGATTTGATCCACACAAATAATTTTTATTTCACTTTTCATTTTCTTATTTCTATTTCTTTTTCAAGTTTTATTAGAAGGCCACCTAATTGTCCTATTAGAGGACTCCTATGTCAAGCCCACAAGATGGGTTGTAGGCCTTACAAAAAAATAAAAATAAAATTTAATGACTATAGAGTACAAATTAACAATAATGATAAATATGATTTAAAAAAACTATATGAAGAGAGATTATTATATATTCTAAAAGTACTATACTATTTTATTAAAAATATAATACGTTACATTATATAATTATACATAACGTTAGATTGAAAATAAAAATTATTAATTAGATCTTAGCAGTTGTTAAATTAGTAAGAGTATTAATCTTAATGGATATAAGTATTTTTCCTGTGCAGGTCGCTAATAAATAATGGTAGTTGAAAGAGGTAACGTGGTGGTGTCGTGGAGAAATTCTTTCACATACGTAACACTTTAAACTTTGCTATGAAGTACTATAACATTATAATAATAATACTTTTAACACAAGTAGTATATATATATATATTTATATTATTTTTAATATTATTTATTATATTTATTTTTTTATTATTTTTTCTCAGTTAATCATATTCATTTAAAATAAGTATAAAAAAGGATGTGAAGAGAAAAATGATGCATGTACCTTAATTAGACGACACAAAATTTGTTTTTATGCTACGTCTAATATTTTATTAAATTAATAAAAAAATTAGAGAAGATAAATATTTCTGAGTGTGGTGACATTTTTGCTGAAGATTAGCACAATGATTCAACTACAGCAAAAAGTGACTGGGCGCCATCGGCGAGCTGATAATCCAGATTTCTTTGTACCATATTTTGTTGTTTTATTTAAGGACTTGCTAAATAGGATAATTTCAAAAGCATAAAAGACAACAAGTGAATCAATAATGTTTATTTCTACTATTGGCATGGTTATACACAAACAATAACGATACTTGTATATACTACAATTTTTTTTAAAATATACTAACAAAATAGTTCTCCTGAAAGCTTGTAAGTTGTGTTTTTTAATAATATACTATTACGTGTTGATAATTTTTAAAATACATTACTAATTAAATTAAAAATTGGTAAAATTGTTAGAAAATTACAATAGCCTTTTCTTGAAGTATGGTTAAATATGAAATATCTCTGTCCTAATTTTACTATAATTTTTTTATATAAAATTTTTCTATATACTTTTTAAAATTGTCATCTTATGGATCTCAATTACTGGTATTAGATAGTTAAGTAGAACAGGGGGCATGAAAATTTGGTTTAAGTTCGTTTCTAGGCCTTGGCCATAAATTGGTAAAGGCCAATCTTCGAGCTCGTCTTTAAACTTTGAAGGGCATCGTTGTGGCGGAATGATGGTGCTATACCTTCAAAGGCTAGGTCCAAATTAAGGGTGATGGCGACTTTGTGGGAAGAAAGCTGAAGAGCTTTCTGTTGTAACCTTTAATTTTTATGAGAGTGCCGGTGTCTCTTTAACAATTAATAATTAACATTTTTTAATGTGTCTCATTTATTAAAAAAATAAATATAAAATAAATATTTTTATATTTATATTTAATTAAATGAGATATGTAAGATATGATAATATAAGGTCTGATAGTATAAGACTTGATAGTATAAGATATGATAGTATAAGGCCTGATAGTATAAGACCTGATAGTATAAAGCCTAATACGTAATAGTTAAAAATATCAGAATGTTTAAAATTATAATGAAAAAGTCTTTATAACAACTTATACATCAAAACTCAATCAGACCTAATCCTACCCTCTAAGGCTTGATTAAGTTATCCATCATTTTAATGTATAAGAGAGATTTGATGGATAAGCTTATACAATACAATATTCGTACCAAACAACTGATAAGGTCATAATGTATTATATTAGTTTATCTTATCAGGTCTAATACAGCATACCAAACTGGCCCTGATAGTATTAGACTTGTTAGTATAATGTTTGATAGTATAAAACCTGATAGTATAAAGTCTAATACATAAGGATTGGAGATATTGAAGTATTTAGAATTGTAATAAAAAAATCTTTATAACAACTTATTTATTAAAACCGTAGTAAGTCTAATTTCTTCCTCCAAGACTTGATTAAGTTATCTATTATTTTAATGTATAAGAATAATTTTATGGATAAACTTATATAATATAATATTTACACTAAACAACTGATAAAATCATAATATATTATATTAATTTATCCTATCGTACCTAATACTACATGCGAAACAAGTCCTAAAACATTTGCCATTAATTGGTAAGGGTACTTGTACCCTCGTAAAAAACAAAGAGTATAAAAAAAATCTTCACTTCAAAGCAAACTTCTATTTGGTCTATTCCGTCCATAGCCACCCCATTCTTGAACTTATCTTGGTCAATTTAAGTATGCTTGAACTAGTCATTGCTCAATTTAAGGAAAGACTAATGCAATATGAGGTTGCAAGATTCTTTTTATCCTTCTCCGTTCTTCGGTCTGATTTTCTTGAATAGAAGTAAAAATGATTCCTTAAGTGCCAGACTACTGATTAGAGCCTGTTCTTAATTCCCTACGTTCATAGGGAGAAATTCTTTTATAGACTTTACAAAACTTGTTTAGACAAAACCAATAAAAGATTAGCACAGAAATTCATATATAATTTTAATTTACTCAGGGCATACAATCTTAAGGACCCTCACCCACTAGCTCAAAACTTTTGCAAGAGACCCCACCTTTATCACAATCAGACTGCACTTTAAGCCGGAAATGCCTCAATTCATGGCAAAGGACCAAAAAAACATGACAACAGATAATCAATATAACAAGAAATTCAGTTTCAAAATAAATTTATTAGACTGCAGTTTAAACTGAAAATGGCTCAACTAATAGCAAGGGACCCAAAAAACATTGACAACAAAACAAACAATCCAATATAAAAGGACTATGGACAAAAGAAACAAAATTACCCGCTACAATAGAAGTTTATCGAGGGTATGGGCATGGCGGATGAAAATCTAATTCATTGGCAAAATCCTTATGTCATTTTCAAACGTGAAAGAGCACATTACCAGCATCCATTTAATGGAAGGCAAGAGGACAAAATTTGACAAAAATACAGACAACCATCTCAAAATGTTCATACAATTTATGGGTTCATCATTCATCATATGTTACAAACTTCGAGTGGTGATCATCACAAAATCTCAGCATCAACCCAACCTATCTTTAGTTAAGATACTTTCCAATAAACAAGGACTCATTCTCCATGCAATTTATGTAGTTAAACACCCATGAAATCTGCATTGAGAAACTCCCCAGCTTAATGACCCCATGCTTCAATATCAGAACAAGCTGTGCAGTCCCTAGCCTAATTTATCTCCTCTCCTTTGCCATCAGCAACTTGCATCTTATCCCCCTCATCAAAAGCAGTTGTTTCCTGTATGCTGTTATCATGTGAGTTTGCAGCTTCTACAACTACATATTGATCCTTTCCCTCAATACTACTTATTTCCACTGCAGCATCCATGTCTAGTGTTGTCTCTACATTGTCAATATGACCGTCAATGCTGGTACCTTCTACTTTTCCAACGTCATCCTCCGCAGCAGGCGTAGCATCTGACAATTTAACATCAGTGTCGGGTACCATTTGCTTTTTATCAGAACCCACGTCCATGTCAGTTTTGGGGCTAGAAGTAGCCTGGTCTTGCACAATGTCTACTTGCTGGTCAGCAGTTCCATCATGAGATGGATCAACTATTATAGCACTTCCATGCTCCACTAAGTGAGGCACAGCTTTACAATTCTCTGTACCTTGAACTTCAGTTTCATCAGCTGTGGTCTCAGTAAACTCATGAGCACGATTGTTTACTTCAATTTCTTCTTGCTGCTGTGCTTGTACCCTGTATTGGTCCATGATATTTTGTATCTTTTCCATCTCTTTCAGTAGACTCCCATAACTATGTTGCAAAGTTCTCTCAAGTTCCTTTTGCTTCTGTACTTCAGCCCATAGATTGTTTATCCTGTGTGATGCTGCTAATTGCTCCTGCTTTTGCAAAGCTTCAAAACATTCTAATTCTGTTGCAGCTATGTCCATCTGCTTGAAAGTGGCCTCAATTTGAGGCCAAAGGCTTTTTTTTGCTCTCATCTGAAAAATGAAATAGCCAAAGTATAATATTTAAGATTGAGTAGAGGCAAGCAGTCATGCACATAAAGATGAGAATACCTAGAATTACAAAGGAAATATCTATTTTGTCCAACAGCGAAACCAAACCAAAGGAATTCTGCTTTCCCCATGTATTTCCCACCACTTTTGACATGTCACTGCTTCCCACTATTTTTCAGTTGCAACACTTTTTGGTATATTTCTCAGGTGAAATAGCATAGTTCAATTACAAAACCAACTTTAAAGAGGGCATTCAAACAACAAAGATCCTCGAATTGCAATAAAATTAATGCAAGCCAGCTCTTAAAAAAGAACACACAACCAGCATCCAAAGAACATGACACTAGTAATATTTGAAGGTGACGCTGCAAGAAACAGAAATGTAGCCTTTAGCATACAGGATACCAATAACATACCTCATAACCTTGCGTGAGAACCATCGCCTTCTTCTCAAGCCGTACTATCTTCTCTTTACCATCATCTAACTTGTTTCTCACATTCTCAAATTCATTCTGCAAAGCTGCTAGCTTTTCCATGTTTCCAGCAACACTTGAGAGACCATAGGCATTACGGGTGGGAAAGTACATAAGATCACTAAGGCAAGTTCTATGTGCTTCAATAAATTCATCAAGGGGTTCACTTTCATGCCCCATTGCTACAGAAAGATACTGGACCTCTTCCTTTATCAACTTATCAGCCTACCAAAAACAAAATATAAATAAATAGAATGCAAAATAAGTATCATCAACCCTGCTTACAAGAATACAAGGTCATCTCCAATGACACCATAGTCAAGATTAACGAGGAAACAGCTAAACAGCTACCTAGATACAAAAGTTTGTATTATCATAATGTTAAATGAACATAAATACAGAATATGTATTATAATATATAACTAATATATACCACTTCTCAAAAACAACAACAACAACAACCAAACATTTTCCCACTAGGTGGGGTCGGCTACATGGATCAAACGACGCCATTATATCCTATCATAAACCAAGTCTTCAGATATGTTATTCAAATCTAAATCTTTTTTAATCGTTTCACCTATAGTTTTCTTAGTCTTCCTCTACTTCTAGCTATTGGGCTATTATCTACCTGATATACTCTTCTTACAAGGACTTCTAAGGGTCTTCTCCTTACATGTCCAAACCACCTAAGGCGAGATTCTTCCATCTTTTCCACAATAGGTGCTACCCCTACTTTCTCTCTAATGCATTCATTCTTAATCCTATCTTGTCTTATATGGCCACACATCCAACGCAACATCCTCATCTCCGCAACACTGATCTTATGCTCTTGTTGGCTTTTTACCGCCCAACATTCAGTACTATACAACATCGCGAGCCTTATAACTGTGCGGTAAAATTTACCCTTAAGCTTGAGAAGCACTTTTCTATTACAAATAACTCCTGAAGCATTCCTCCATTTCATTCATCCAGCTTGAAACCTCTGGTTTACATCTCCCTTTATCTCTCCATCATTTTGTATGATAGATCCAAGGTACCTAAATTGTGTGACTTGTGGTATTGTATGATCTCCAACTTTCACTGCTAAGCTATCATTAACACGCCTCTTACTGAACTTACATTTCATATACTCCATCTTACTCCTACTTAGACGAAGGTTATGTTCTTCTAGAGTTCGTCTCCATAGCTCTAACTTCTCATTTGTTTCCTCTCTCGACTCTCCAACTAAGACTATATCATCTGCAAAAAGCATGCATGTCAGATCCAATTCACAGGTTCTATTCATACCACCAGGACACTGAAGAATCAATTCATAAGGGAGATGGCATAGCATAAAGTCATAAACAACAAGAGCAAAATGTATCAACACCTTCAAAACCAAAAATGGCTAAATTTACACAAATTTGTAAATCCATACGAGACTGTTGTAAAATGGCTATTTTCAAAACATTCACTAAGAGTTCGTAGTATTCGATTTCCAAAAACTACACCTTTGATTAAACCCTTACCTGCTCAGCATTGATAATAAAAAATTCTTGATAAAAGAATTATCAAGAAAGGACGAGAATATAATAGTCGTATAAGGAAATCTCCTAATAAAAAGAATTACGACTACTGCATTGATCAAAATTTTATGTTTTTTTAAAAAAAAGAAGTGATGGAATATTGACAGATCCAAATTCTTTCTATTTCACTATTATGTAAGATGCTTCTTGAAGTGTTTCTTTTAGGAGCATCATGGAAGTGGGGAATATAATAAGAAAAATGAAATGTCTGTGTAATAAATGGATGTATTTATAATCTTAAGGACTGCACAAAAAACGAAGGTATCCTCCACAAGGGAAATCAAATTACTTGTGTATTGAAAGGTGAGAGTTGACCAAGCTATTTACTATCAAGTGAAGAAAATGGGATGTCATCAAAAGCGAATTAAAGAAAGAAACTAAGTGAGCAGACATATTAGTAAACACATACATCTTTCATCTCATCTTCCTGAAAATCTTCTATCACAGGGACAGCAGACCCATTTACTGCACGCTTGGATCCTTTCTTTTTCTCCTTATTTACTTTCTCGTCAAGTGGATACTTAGCATTGTCATGCTCCAGCAAATTTAAAAGCTCTCTTCTAATCATCTCATCAGCTTGCTCAATAGAAGTTGGTGGAACAAAGGAACTCTTGTCCCCATCAGCTCTCATCAAGGAATTTCTTATAAGCTCCAATGATGCAGCAGGGGGCCTAGGAAGTTCCCTTTGAAGGACTTTTGATCGTTTTCTAAGTAATGCCTGCTGCCGTGCCTCTTCTTCCGCCTTTTCTCTAGCTATTCTATCAGACATATCCTCTTCAATCTTCACCTCAGGTTCTTCAGCATCCTCTGGAACTGGTTGCATCACTATCTGGTACTCATTTTTGGGCTGTGGAAGGCTTCCTAAACCAGAGCGCAAACTTCTTCTCAGATCAGCTTGTCTCCGTAGCTCAAGTTTAGCGCTGTCATGCATATCCATGTCCTCATTAATATGTAGCTCATCCCTGAGAGGAGTTCCCTTTGGTGTCATGCTAAAAGTAAAACCATCTCTAGTTGGTGTCATGCCAATTCTGGGAGTAAGACCTGCACCTCCAGGAGTTGCAGAAGGAGTCAGCATTGGATTTGGCGTTTGAATCTCCTTTTTCTTAGGAGTGACCCCAGAGAAATCTGAAGGATGCAACTCCGGGTTCTCTCCTCCTAATAATGGTGTCTGAGACTCCCTCAACCTGGCCAGATTTTCAGCTTCCATCATGATAGCATCACCTTTACCAGCTGGTGTTCTCTGAGGGGTGCGTAAAGGAGTCATTCCTTGGCCAGGCGTTTGTGCATAATTAGCCAGAAGAGCACGTGTTGCACCACTACCTTCTGCAAGTTCCTCACTCCCTGCAAGGTCACTGGCATAACCCAACTTGGCAATTTCATCCAATTCCTGGTCAGAAATCTGGGGTGGCGGAAGCATCAGTTTTGACTTCTTTTTTACTGTTTCTGGGTCGTTCAGCTTGTTGGCTTGCAGTATAGCAGATGGGGCATCTTGCCTTTGTGCAATTTTATTTTTTGCAATGTCTTGCTTTCTTAACTGTGCTTCGATATCAACCCTTCTTTTTCCCTCAAGTTCGTCGATTGTAGTAGGGAACTTGGGCTGTTCCACTGGTGTATCTTCATCCGCAACATCAAAAAATCCTGGAGGAGGCATTTTCTCAAAGGGAATTTCTGCATTGTAATCTATTCCTTTCCTTTTTCTCTTCCGATGCCTGATATCAATTCCAGCAGCCTTCAGTTCTCTCTTTTTTTGTAAAGAAGCAAGCCTCCTGGCTTCTTCAAGCTGTTTCTCCCTGGCTTTCCTTTTAGCCTTCTTTCCTTTCGTGTTGGCTAATCGGGCTCGTGCTTCAGAAAGCATCTCTTTTTCATCTTCGTCCATATCAACAGGATCCGGGCGTGCAGGTTTTGACTCCGGGTTTGGATCAATCTCCCCAGGACGCAATTTCCGAGGATCATCGCCTGGTTCATAGTTTTCATCCTTTACACATGCTGCATCAAGGAGCTTCTCGTACCGCTCAAGGCACTGGGAAGGGGTACGACCTACGATTGGAGCAATTGTTCTCCATTGTGTGGGCATAAGCTTAGCAAGATGAAGTAGTTTCTCATCCTCTTCTCTTGTCCACTCAGTCTACAAAAAGAACCACATTAAAAGATCACTCCTTATGAGCAGAAAGCATGGATAGCAAGTCCAACACAAAAGAAGTTATAATGAATCATGGTGTAATATATAAAAACTAGAAAGTGAAACATAAATGCTGTTGAAGTTAAAATGCATTAAAAAAAAAACAAGTTATAATTAATGACATAATGGGACAAGGGTATTGGTTCCATTACTTATATGAAAGCTTAAGAGAGTAGAGAACTAACAATTTGGCTAAGTTAAGGATCAGTATTCAGTACTACCACTAGTACCCATTTGTACACAGTCATGTAAAAGTATAAACTTGAATCAAAATCTATACTTTTCCTTTCGAAAACACTGTTAGTCATCAGCTTCAGACCTAAAGCAGAACAAACAATCAAGAAAAAGAACAAGTGGCCAAATCTCATAATTACCAAAACTTAAAATAAAGCATATGCCGAACAAACAAGAGAAGAGAAGCGAAACCTAGGAATAGAATAGAAGAAGGGAAGAAGGTACCTTCTTAATGGAAGGATCAAGCCATTCATACCAGCGAGCCTTGCATTGCTTGGCGGATTTGCGAACTAGGAGGGAAGAGATTCGAGCCCACTGGTTCTTACCATATTTCATAACAGCAGCTTTCAGGATCTCATCTTCGGTGTTTTTCCAAACACCACCCTTTATCATAATCCTCATCTTCGCCCCCCTTTTTTTGGTTCTAACCTCCGATTGTAGGGTTTTCCAAGTTCAACCACAAAACGAAGAAGAAGAAGAAGAAGAAGAAGAAGAAAAACGCACAACAAATTATTTCAGAAACATAATTACAACTTACAACTACAAGCCTTGTATTGTATGTGTCGGTGCGAGTGAGTGTTTCTTTCCCACTACGTCCTTCAACTGCAACTCTCTTCTTCACTCACGCTTATAGGTTATAGCCTTTGGCCATTGCCTATCACTGCAAACAATACCACTCTTCTCTACAAAATCAACGAGTCTCGTCTCATCTCGGATCGGTTAGTGTTAATGTTCTTTTTTTTTTGTGTTGTGTTCTCTAGTTTAATTTTTTTTTTTGGTCAAAAAAAGCTACGGGTTGAGCTTCTCTTGGGCCTCTTGCCGAAGATCCGTATGTGATTAATCGTCTTGATCATTTTTATGTAATGATGATTTTAACAATTTGTTAACAGATAAACCCAACATGGGTTGATGAGATGGGAAGAGCCCAATCAATATGATCCCACGCACAAAAGACAATCCCTATCAGGCCATCATGGGAAGCTTTACAAAACCCAAATCAATCTGTGGTCTTTGCCAGCCGAATGTGAGGAAGGAAATTTTATAGGAGAATAAAAAAAAAATTAGAAATATAATGAGTAGAAAAGAAACGGCGCCTAATGGTCGTGGCTGGTTCGCGTGGCCTAATGGATAAGGCGCTCGCCTCCGGAGCGGGAGATTGTGGGTTCGAGTCCCACCGTGAACGTAGATGATTTTGTTCCTCTTTTTCTCCGCATATGAAGAAAGTAGATAAAAAAAAGGAAAATGTAAACACACTGACTAGTTCATTAGTGAGGCGGCATTGTATGTGCCTGTGTGTTGACAATGGCCATGGAAATACTATTTCAAAGTTGCGGTGTTCTATGCACAAGGGAAATCAACATCAACATTTGATTACAAACTATATGAAGTCGGATACATAAAGATACTTATACGATACATGTGTGGTGTTTTGTGTGTCAAAATATGTATGATTAAAAAAAAATATTTTTAATTTGAACACATTTCGAATAGGTTTAGACACATCTTAGATACATCTCGAACACATTTAAATATATTTAAGATATGACTTAGACACAATCCATTAATATTTTTTTTAAAAATAGTTTCCATGATGTAAAGAGAAAACCAGAATTCACCAGAACATAAAACTTCACAAATCTTTCTACTAAAAACTTTTTAAGATAAAACTTTCTTTTTTGGAGTCTTTAACTATTTTCTTCATATGTGTTTCAAAACTTTCTATTTGTCTTTCCATTCGTCTTTGCAATCTTTCCATTTCAAGTAATAGTGTTGCCATGATATGTGGTGGGAAGAAGAAATTTTTTTTTTAGAAAAAAAAATCGAAGAACAAGATAAAAAAATCACTCTAAGAAGGATAACTCTGATACCACATGATATGATTTTAAAAAAAAAAGATCATGTAAAATTTCGGATCTATCCTTGAGTGACCAACCAAAATTCAAAGAAGAAGAAAATAATCAAATGGACAAGATAAGGAATGGAATGGTAGGTGCCACAATTCTAAGGAGAATTGATAAGTCAAGGTGAGGATCGCCACAAGGGTCTTGAGCTCTTGATAAGATCAAATGGGTTGGTTCAATGAAGAACCTAAGAGATGCTAAACACTCTGACAATTGGAACAAATCCAAATTGAATATCCAAATATTTTTTTTTTTCATTCATCATAGATGTGTACATATATAGAGTTTAGGGGCTGCATAAAATATTCATACAAAGGTCACCATAATTGTGACAAATTTCCCATAAAAATAATAACTAATCCATTAAGTGACTAATTAAAGCAACTAATAACAATTAAGTGGATAATAAAAGTGGTTCATGATTTCTAAAAAGGAGTTACCTAGGCATGCAAGCCAAAGGTTGCCCTCCCAAGAAACTTAATAAAAATGCGCATCGTCCACACACAAAGTTTATTACACTTTATTTAATAGAAATAAACTAGAAAATTCCGTCCAAAAATTCGTCTTCAACTTCCAGCCCATTTTTCACCATGATAGAAGCTAAATCTGGTTAAGAAGCTTGAAATAAGATTTGTAGATAAGTTCCTTAACTTTCCAACGCACAAAAGAATGCACCAATCGAAGATCCGTAGTGCAAGATATAGCCAAACAAGTCAACAGGTTCATCACTAATGAAAATAAAATTTTCATCAAAAATCAAATTGACCTTAAATTAGACATCATTCTTGGTTTGCATCACTGTGTGTTGACAATGGCCATGGAAATGCTATTTCAATGCTGCGGTGTTCTATGCACAAGGGAAATCAACATCAACATTTGATTACAAACTATGAAACACTGACACACGTCGTTGTTGAGGCGTGCCCGCATGTCAGACACATGAGGATACCTATACGACACACGTGTCTTGTGTGTCAGAATGTGTCAGATTAAAAAGATTATTTTTTTTTTCAATTTAGACACATCTCGGATACGCTTGGACACGTCTCTGACAGGCTTGGATACATTTCGGACACGCTTGGACACGTCTAGGACAATACTTGGGTACGATCCATTAATATTTTTTTAAAATAAGTTTCCATGATTAACGTTCAATTAGTAAGTCCGTAACTCACTCAAACCCAATCACATAACTAGGGATGGTAATTTTACCCGCCCCCGCGGGTACCCGCGGGTAATACCCGTGACGGGGCGGGTAATACCCATCAAATTCCCCCCGCGGATATAAATACGTTTAGTATTATCCCCATTTAATAAACGGGGCGGGGGGCTGGGTGGTTCCCCCTCATCCATATCGCAAAAATTTTATATAAATATTTTATATAAAATTATTAAAAAACTTAATTATATAAATTAAAATATTGTAAAGTTATATAAATTAAAAATATTTTAGGTGTTTGACATTATTTTTAAATTAAGTTGTGTTGGACAAATTTTAAAAAATTATAATATTATACTTTTTTGCATTTTTTATTTTATTTTTTTTGATTTTTTTGAATTTTTTATAATTTATTAGTCCGCGGATATCATGATATCTATTTACCCGGGAGAAAGATAAACGGATCACACCGCACTCAATCGGGGCGGGACGGATATTACGCGGGGCGGGGGACAAGGGCTACTACAGTCCGCCCGCCCACCCGTTGCCATCCCTACACATAACTAACGTCCCAAGTCACTATTTTCACACATCAGTATTTTAAGTTTTATATTTTCATACATCACTATTAAACTTTTAAGTTTTATCTTTTCACATACCACTATTTTCATCTGCTCCTTCTATCTTTATTTGTATCAAATTGTCCACTTCATAGTCACTGAAGCTTGCTCATACCAATATTTCTTTTAGTTAATTTTTTTTATGCACATGTACTCATTCATGGTTAATTTATTAGGACAAGTTAGTTTAAAAGATTTTTTAGAATATATTAATAAAAATTATGTTCCATATTTTTTAAGAGAAGCTTATTAAGTAGTAAATATCAATACATATGATATATATTAAGATATTATAAATCTTCAAACTTATAGAATTGATATTAATAAATTATAAATTTTTTTATTTAAATTTTGTATATATATATACTGTAATCGTATTCTATAATTTTTGAATTTAATATATTTTTATATTCATATTTATATCGTGTCCCGTATCCGTATCTGTAGATTACAAATATGGTGAAATAGAGAAAGCTTCTCCATTACAAATATTCAATGAGTATGGATATTTTCTTGAGAAATATTGTAAAATAGCCTGATCGTCAAAAGCTGTTTGACAAAAACATATCAACATCAACATTTGATTACAAATCTGGTGCAATAGACAAAGCTTCTCCATTACAAATATTCAATGAGTATGGATATTCTCTTGAGAAATATTGTAAAACAACCTGTTCGTCAAAAATAGGATGTTGTTCGGCAAAAACATATGTTTAAATCTATATATCCATGTTTCTGTAACAGGACCTTTCCTGTTACAGAAGAAGTTCCTGATCCTTGTAAAATTATTCGAAGTTTTTATGCACAGTATTTTTTTATACTATCTAAAATACGCATGATGCATGTCATAGATAAATTTATATTTTTTCAGATTGACGTTTTTTCAAATAATCCCCTTCTACTTTTTGTTATCAAGTGGCCTCAATACTCAAGAGGGGGGTGAATTGAGTATGAAAACTAAGTTCACAAATCTTTCACAAATCGTTTGATAAACAATTTTCGTTGAAGCTAATTGATGACTAGAGATGATTGGATATAAAAGATAAATACTTTCACTTATAAATGCAATAGCCAAAGGTACCAATATTCAAGCAAATCAATAAAACAGTGCTTAATGTAAAGAGAAGGGTTTAGAGAAAACAAACACAATGATTTATCCTGATTCGATCACCAATCCACTTGTGATCTACGTCCAGTCCTCAAGCAACAACTTGAGATTTTTCACTATATCTTCAAGTTTCAATGGGTGCTTGATAACCACTACAACCTTGAACACTCAACACTTTGGGATACCTCACCCTTGGAGCTTGAGTCTCTTCAACTAAGGGATGCCTCGCCCTTTTCACTTTTGGAGGGATGCCTCACCCTCTTTACAAAGCAATAATGATAGATTGAATGAAGCTCTCACTAGAGCAAATGATTACAAATTGAAGCTCTAATATGCTTTCAAAGATTTTTCATGTTTTTACAGAAAAACAGAGCAAGAAGTGGATTTGAGGATTGATTTACGTTTAGAAGTATTGGTGATCAATTTTTGGTTCAAGGTCAACCTCAAATAAAGACCCAACTTTGGTATTTATAAGTTTCTCAAATAATAGAGTCGTTGGGGTGTTCTGGGCATGCATTTAATGCATTTAATATAGCCGTTGGATCTTGTCAGGGTTCGTGTAATCGATTACACAACTTATGTAATCGATTACATTGTTGTTCCAACGTGTTCTTGGCTTTCTGGGCTCTGTGTAATCGATTACATTATTGGTGTAATCGATTACATGGCTTCTAACTTTGCTTGTAATCGATTACAATATCCATGTAATCGATTACATGACTTCTGACTTGCTGTGTAATCGATTACAATATCCATGTAATCGATTACATGACTCTTTGAACGTGTTCTTGCCTTTCTGGGCTTGATGTAATCGATTACATATATTGTGTAATCGATTACATGGCCTCGACTTGCTTGTAATCGATTACATTGCTCATGTAATCGATTACATGGCTTTGTTCTTTGTGTAATCGATTACAAACATCATGTAATCGATTACGTTGGCCTTTGAACACATTTTTCAAGTCCAAAAAAGCTTGTAAGTCATTTCTAACACCTTGAGACAATTAATTAAACATAAATCCTTTTAAGAGTGTTAGATTCAAGATAGAAACTCAAGTTTTCTTGAAAGCCATATTTAACTTTGAAATTTCCCATTTATTTTGAAATGATATATTGAAAAACCATTTGAGAAATCTTGAGAGCATTTAACATAAATGTTCTAAGTCTTATAACTACATAAACCTCTTGACTTCTTTCTTTGATCTTGATTTTTCCTTTTGCGCTTGATCTTCTCTTTTGTACTTGATCTTCGCTTTTGCCTTTGTTATCATCAAAAACCGTTTGATATGCCTTAGAGACATAAGCATTCACATTCTCCCTCTTTTTGATGATGACAAACTAATCATAGGAAAAAGAAAGAGTTTTTCCAATTGTATATAATAGACATTTAGGCGCAATGCTCCCCCGGAGTTTATGCATGATATTGGGTTAGATTTTGCATATAAAAAGCTTAAGAGCTCAAAAGCTCAATAACTCCCCCGTACTCATGTAATCTTTAATTAGATTTCATTTCATTTTTCCTTATTTTCTCCCCCGTTGGCATTATCAAAAAGACATAAGCATTTAAAGAAAAATAGACATCATAACAGCTATATTTCATGATTCCCAAATTTTGCCAGAACAAGAACGCCAAAGAGATCAATCAGTCCATTCAATATTGCAAAAAGGCAGATATTCAAAGCGGAAACAAGTTCATATATTATTAATCAGCATGTATAAAGGAACTTATCACAACACCAGTAGCCAATATTTAAAAAACATCATAAATGTATACCAATGTTGTATAATCAGAGTCAAAATAGAATAAATACAAGGTAGTTAACAAAACAAAAAGCATCAAGGCAATGAGCCATAATCACTGTCAGTGGCCTCGCTGTCACAAAAGACATCACCTTCGGGATCCGCAGCAGTGTCTCATAGATCATCGTTATCATCGCTGGGCTCAAGATCATCGTCAGAGTCCAGAAGCTCCTCATCATCAGCAGGGACTCCAGATGGACCAGCGAAGGACAGGGGAACCGGAGAGGCAGAGGATGGGGGAGGTGCAGCAGCAGCGCTCGGAGGAATAGGAGGTCCACCCAGGAGAGATCAAATGGAGGCAAGCTCCTGATCAGAGTAGTCCATCCTTAGCTCAAGATGGTCAATCTTCTGCTCAAGGTGATCCATGCGTGTGTTTACATTAGCGCTCAGGTTGCGCATTTCTTGGAGCAGGAGATCAATAGTAGTAGAAGCGGGAGCAGGAGCAGGGACAGGATGCTGAGCCTCCTCATCATCATCACTATCCGGATCATGAGGGATATGACCAAAAGTGTCATGAGCGATGTAATGCCACCTGTCATCTACTTTGTAGAGCTGGAGCTTCCTCAGAGTATGCAACCCAATTGATTGTGGCCCCTTCGAGCTGGTGTCCTTGGATTCTTCAGCCAGCGAAATGCGACAGTGCTCTAGTATGGTGGTTACCAACATGGCGAATGGGAGAGCAGAGTTCTTCTTTTTCTTGACATCCAGCATATGCTCTAAAATGTAATAACCCCAGTTAATTGGCCGCCCAGTGGTCATTGCCCATAAGGCTACCACATCATCCTTGAGAACTTGGGAGTAATTCCCTCTCCTGGGAATCAATCCTCAGACCAAAAGGTAGTGGAGAACCCTGTTCTCCATAGTGAGGCCAGTGGCCATGATTCTTCTTTTAGGATCACTAGGGGGAGTAGCCAGTCCTAATTAATGAGAGAAGAGCAACCTTGTGCTCAAACTCATGCCCCTAAACATTGGCATTCCCACAAAAGTGAGCTCCATCAGGAGTGAGCTTCGTTAGCCTATACCATTCAGCCATTGTCAACCTTATTTGTTACTTTTTCATTTCAGAGATGATACAATTATCCTCAACTTTCAGGTTCGCATAAAAGACTCGCACAAGGTTAGGGTAGATGGCTTTCTCTATGCTCAGGAAACCTAGCAAGCCTAAATTTTCTATGGTTCTAAAGCTCGCTAAAAGTTCACTCTCGCAGAATGTGATGGGAAGATACCTGGGAGAGATGATCTTGCGAAGTTGGAAGTTCTTCCGGAATAACTCAGCTCGCTTCACAGTGGAGAAGTGTCTCGTGAGGTCCAGGCCAGATATGTTACGTGAGGCACCACCAGAAGACCCTCCAACGGCAGCCCCTATTCTTGGGTGCTTTGAGCGATGAGAGGATTTAGCCATTGATGAGAAGGAGTAGAGTGGGATGAGTGGTAAATGGTTGGGGATGAGTGAGGAGAGAGAGAGAGGGACGAGTTTAGGGCAGAGAAATGGAGATGGGGTTCGTGAGAGAAGATGAGGATATTTGGGTGAGGGATGTGAGGAGATTTGGAGAGATGAGTTGTGTGGAGAGGGTTTTCGAGATTGAGAGAGGTGAAATGAGGGATTTTGATGGAGAGTTGAGTGAGAAATGAGAGATTTTGAGGTTTGAGAGGTTTGGGGTGCGTGGGAGCAGAGGAGGAGGACGAAGAAGATAAATAGGTTCTGAAAAATGAGCTCTACGCGCGTCAGAAACCTTTTAAAAACCCTCTGTAATCGATTACATTAAGTATGTAATCGATTACATGCATTCTGGTGCGTATGTAATCGATTACATTTTTGATGTAATCGATTACATGCTTTCTGGGAACCTTGTAATCGATTACATAGTTGATGTAATCGATTACCTGAGTTCTGAGTTAATTGTAATCGATTACAAAAGGTGTGTAATCGATTACATGTGTGACAGAAGGTGTGTAATCGATTACAAAGGCATTGTAATCGATTACCAGCACTCTTTAACTCAGATTTTGCATTCCAAACAGCATATAATCAACTTTAATCCATCCAAATCAGTTCCAAAGCAACTTAGATCAATTCAAATCATCATTCAAACATATAATCTAATCATACTATGATTCAACTCACATAATTGATCAAAATTACCATTTTTACCAAGAATTTCACCATTTTTAGTGAAATTTTAAGGATGTTGAGTTGCTTGGGAGTCTTGGGCATGAGGGAGCACCTGCAAAACAACTTAGGGGAAATCTCCAACGTTCAAGTCAGTATTGGATTCAAATATGATAAAAAATTCAGAGATTATACAGCAATTTGGCATGATTATGCAGAAAAAAATGTAAGTTTATGCATTAGTTTCAGGATTATGCAGCAAATAGTTAATTTATACATGATTGATCCAATATACCAAGTTCATTTCTTATATAGAAAAATGCTTCTTTTGCTAAGGGTTTAGTGAAAATGTCAGCTAGTTGCTTAGTGGTTTCTACAAACTCAAGCATACAATCACCCTTTTGAACATGGTCTCTAATGAAATGATGTCTTATTTCAATATGTTTAGTCCTAGAATGCAAAATTGGATTTTTGGACAAATTGATTGCACTAGTATTATCACATCTTATGGGGATATGATCAAGCTCAAGACCATAGTCCAAGAGTTGTTGTTTCATCCAAAGGATTTGAGAACAACAACTCCCATTGCAACATATTCATTTTTCATTTGTAGACAATGCCACACTATTTTGTTTCTTACTATGCCAAGAAACTAGTGAGCTTCCAAGCAAGTGGCATGTCCCACTAGTGCTCTTTCTATCCATTTTGCACCTAGCAAAATCAGAATCGGAATATCCAATAAGACTACATGAGGCACCTTTAGGGTACCATAAACCCATTTGTGATGTGCCTATAAGATATTTCATTATTCTTTTAACAGCACTTAGGTGTGATTCTTTAGGATTAGCTTGATATCTAGCACACATGCGTACACTAAACATTATATCAGGCCTACTTGCAATGAGATAAAGGAGTGAGCTAATCATACCTCTATATTTCGTAATTTCTACTGATTTACCTCCTTCATCCTTGTCCAAATAGCAAGAGGTGCCCATAGGAGTAGCCATATGTTTGGCATTGTCCATTCCAAACTTCTTGAGCGGCTCCTTGCAATACTTGGATTGGCTTATGAACGTTCCTTCTCTTGTTTGCTTGATTTGGAGACCAATGAAGAAGTTGAGCTCTCCCATCATAGAAATCTCAAACTCACTTTGCATAATATTTGAAAATTCTTTACAAAGAGAATTGTTAGTAGCTCCAAATATAATGTCATCAACATAAATTTGAACTAGAAGTATGTCATGCATTTTGTGTTTTATGAAAAGGGTAGTGTCAACCTTACCTCTAGAAAAACCTTTTTCTAAAAGAAATTTGCTCAATCTTTCATACCAAGCTCTAGGAGCTTGTTTCAAGCCATACAAGGCCTTTTTCAGTTTAAAAACATGGTTGGGCATTTTAAAATCCTCAAAACCAGGAGGTTGTTCTACATACACCTCTTCTTGTATAAAACCATTCAAAAAGACACTTTTGACATCCATTTGATAGAGTTTAAAATCCATGATGCAAGCATATGCAAGTAACATTTTAATGGTCTCTAACCTAGTTACGGGAGCATAAGTTTCTTCATAGTCTATGTCTTCTTCTTGATTATATCCCTTAGCTACAAGCCTAGCTTTATTTCTTATTATTAACCCTGTTTCATTAAGTTTATTCCTAAAGACCCATTTGGTGCCAATTATAGGATGATCATTAGGCCTTGGAACTAATTCCCAAACTTGATTTCTCTCAAATTGGTTTAGTTCTTCTTGCATGGTTAAGATTCAATGCTCATCAGTAATGGCCTCATTTATGTCTTTAGGTTTAACTTGAGAGACAAAGGCTAGGTGATTACATGCATCTCTAAGTGAGTTTCGAGTGATTACCCCTTTTGATACATCACCTATCACCTTGTCAAGAGGATGATATCTTGAAATCCTCCATTCCTTGGGTAGATCCAAGATTTCTGAGTCTTTTTGCCATGAGTGATCAAGAAGTCTCTCTTCTTGCTTCTTGGACTCTTTCTCTTGATTTTTTAAGTGCGTTTTTGCCAAGATTTCTGCAACATCATCAATAAGCTCCCTTCTCAGCTCATTTGGGTTAGTTTCATCAAATGCAACATGTATGGACTCTTCTATGGTCATAGTTCGTTTATTATAGACTCTAAAGGCCTTACTATGAATAGAATAACCAATGAATATTCCCTCATCAGATTTTGCATCAAACTTCCCCAAGTTATCCTTTCCATTATTCAAAACAAAGCATTTACATCCAAAGACATGAAAATGTGACACATTGGGTTTTCTTCCTTTGTACAATTCATATGGGGTTTTCTTTAAAATTGACCTTATTAGGGCTTTATTCATAACATAACAAGCGGTGTTAACCGCATCTGCCCAAAAGTACTTAGGAAGGTTGGCCTCATTGAGCATAGTTCTTGTCATTTGCTCTAAAGATCGATTTTTCCTTTCTACAACACCATTTTGTTGTGGTGTTCTAGGGGCAGAAAAATTATGCTCAATACCATGTTCATCACAAAAAGTTTCAAATTCATGATTTTCAAATTCACCACCATGGTCACTTTTTATGGATGCAATACAAAAACCTTTTTTGTTTTGGATAACTTTGGCAAGTTTTCTAAATGATTGAAAATCATCATTTTTGTGGGCCAAGAATAATGTCCATGTAAACCTAAAAAAATCATCCACAATCACTAATGCATAGTAATTCCCACCAAAGCTCATAGTTCTAGAGGGATAAAAAAAATCCATGTGTAAAAGTTGTAAAGGTCTAGAAGTTAAAACTATGTTTTTAGCTTTAAAAGCGACCTTTACTTGTTTCCCCTTTTGACATGCATCACAAAGTTTGTCTTTTTCAAATTTGAGCTTTGGAAGACCAATTACTAGTTCTTTAGAAACTAATTTGTTTAAGTGATCCATGTGAATGTGAGCAATTCTTCTATGCCATAACCATGAATCATTTTCTTTACTCATAAAGCATTTAGCATCATTTGAGGAGATATCATCGAGACTAATCATATATATATTATTGACTCTATGACCAACAAACTTAACTTGCTTATCATTCTTTCCCTCAATTATACAACAAGAAGAATCAAATATAACTCTATTGCCTTTATCACACAATTGACTAATACTAAGCAAATTATATTTAAGTCCTTCAACAAGCAAAACATTATCAATAGATGATGAAGGGACCTTACCAACTTTGCTAATTCCAAGAATCTTCCCTTTGTTGTTATCACCATATGTGACATGACCATGTTTCTTGTGTGTAAGGGAGGAGAACTTAGAGCCATCACCGGTCATGTGCTTGGAGCAACCACTATCAAGATACCAACTTGAGCTCTTGGTTTTCAAGCACACCTATAACACACATTTAAGTTTTAACCTTTGGTACCCAAATTGTCTTGGGTCCTTGTGTGTTAGAATTAGGCATAGTGCCTTTAGGAACCCAAACTCTTTTTATTCCAACTTTAGTGTTTATGTTCTTTCTAACATTGCAAGTTGATGCACTATGCCCTTTCCTACCACAATGAAAACATTTAACAAAGGGACTACTTGAAGTATTTGAGGAAACAAAGAAGTTCTTATAAGATTTTTGATGGTTGTTTGGATTAAATCTCAAACCAGCTTTTTGAAAC
Organism: Ormosia semicastrata; assembly: GCA_029884595.1. NCBI lineage: Eukaryota > Viridiplantae > Streptophyta > Magnoliopsida > Fabales > Fabaceae > Ormosia > Ormosia semicastrata. The sequence goes on from JAQQTO010000059.1 coordinate 44,748,903, forward strand.
ACACATTTTTGTCTCCCTAACAATACATTCAAGTTGTCTCTTCCAAAAGTGAATTTTGCAAGAGTGTTATTCAAATCTTCAATTTCTTTTTCAAAAACTTTGCATGATAAACAAGGTAATGATATGAATGTATTATCATGTGAGGAACAAGTCATGCATAATGAATTAGCATCAATGAGTCCTAAAGTCTCATTTTCAATTTTAAGCTCATTTATCTCCTTAGTTAAAATAGAAACTTTGTTTACCAATAAGGAGATTATTTTATTGGAAGACAAGATCATTTTTGTGAGCCTCAAAGATTCATCATGCAATTCTTGAAAGGCATCTTGCAATTCATCATAAGAAGGCGAAGGTTCTAGGTTAGAAGAGGTTACCTCGGTGTCGCTTTCTTCACTTTCTTCTCCTTGAGCCATGAGGCAAATATGGGCTTCTTCATTCTCTGAATCGTCGGAAGAGCTTAAGTCATTGTCCTCCCAAGCTATGTATGCTCTTCTTCCTTTCCTTTCCTTAAAAGGCCTTTTCTTAAACTTCTCTGTCTTCTTGAGATACATAGGACACTCAATTTTCATGTGCCCCGGTTTTCCACATTCATAGCATTTTGGAGGAGTAGAGGATCCTTCTCCTTTGTGATACACTTTCTTTTGAGGAAAATGTGGTCTTCTTTGAAATCATTTGTTCTTTAGGAATCTTCCAAATTTTCTCACAAGGAGACTAAGATTCTCCTCACTTAGCTCAACACTTTCACCATCCTCTTCATCATTATCTTCAATTGTAGAGGAGGTGGCTTTGAGTGCAATTCCCTTCTTCTTCTTGTCATGCTCTTCATTTTGATTGAGCCTATTTAGTTCCAACTCATGTTCTTGAAGCTTCCCAAATAAAGTGGCTAGCGACATTGTTGATAAATCTCTTGATTCGGCAATTGCTGTTACTTTGGGTTGCCAATTCCTGCTTAGACATCTCAAGACTTTGTTAATAAGATCCTCATTAGGAAATGTCTTTCCCAATGAGATAAGATGATTAACAATATGAGTAAATCCCTTTTGCCTATCTTAAATACTCTCACCTTGGTTCATTCTAAACAATTCGTATTCATGAGGAAGAATGTTTATTCGAGATCTTTTTACCTCACTAGTACCTTCATGAGTTACTTGTAGAGTATCCCATATTTCTTTTACGGTTTTACAATTTGACACCCTAAAGAATTCATCATACCCCAAAGATGTGGTGATGATGTTCTTGGCTCTTAAGTTGTATTGAACCTTCTTTTTATCATCATCGGTCCATTTATTTCTAGGTGTATTAATTTTCACACCATCTTTAGTTTGTGTTGGGACAGAAGTACCATTTTCAATGGCGTCTCACACATCTAAGTCAATAGCTTCAATGAAAATTTTCATCCTTTCTTTCCAATAGGCATAACCATCCCCATTGAAATAAGGAGGTCTGCTTATAGAAGAACCTTCATTTGAAAAATCATTTGAAGCCATCATTTCTCTTGAAGCTGCTAAGCTCTTTATTGATAACTCCATAAAATGTAGTTATTTATGCCCCATATTTGTGCTTCATGGCATGCTTAGTCCTTGTTCTTACGCATATTTGGAAGGTTTTATGCTGATAATTGTTAAATATCATTTGGATACCTTCCTTTATGTTTTTGAGCAATTTGTACATATTTATTGATTGATTAAGTAAATTTACAATTATATTTAACTTGGTGCCTTATCTAATGCAGGAAAGGCTCAAAAGAGACAAATTGAAGCAAGCCAAGGCCCTGCATTGGAGAAAAGAAGCCAAGGAAGCATTCCAGAGTTCCACGCCGAGGCGTGGAAATGTTCATGCTGCGGCGTGAGGGTCTCATCCAGCCACATACTAATAGGACAGACAGCTCCACGCCGAGGCGTGGGAATTTGCACGTCGCGGCGCGTGTCGGCGAGCTGAGCCTATTTATTCTATTTTTCACGCACCCTCTCGCTCTCTCTCAGTTTCTCTCTTTTAGGTTTTAAGTTTTTAGTTTTCTGGGTTAGAGGCTACGGCTAGACCTCCATGGGAGGTGGAGATGGAGCTTGGGGAGCTAAGGATGGAGCCCTATTTCCATTGGAGGAGGATTCGAGCTTCAATGGCGAAATCCATAAGCTTTCTCCTTCTCTCTATTCTCTTTTCTCTTCCTCATTTCTTGAACATATATTTTGTAATTTGTTCTCATGTTCATTGTATAGCTGAGTTTTATTTAGGGATGACTTTGAATCCTTTTATTAATATTAATGATTTGTTCTTTTCTGAGTTTGTGTGGATCTTTGATTTTGTTCAATCATATTGTGCTTAATGCTCTTGAGTGTTTGGCCAACATTTGAGTGATTTGATAAAATCTAATGAACCTAGACATAGGGATTTGGGTTTGAGATCGTATATATGGTTAATGCATGTTCGATTCTATTCCAATGGCGGGATGAGTTGATTCGCTAATGGGATAGACATATACCTCTTAGCCATGCATAGCACGTGTTTGAGAATAGACCTTAAAGAGTGGATTTTGTGTTAACTCTCAAGGACACTTAGAGAGTTGGGCAAATGACACCATGGTTAGATGACCTAGACATAGGCGTTTAGCTAATGTAGATTCTCAATGCTAACCTAATCATTGCATTCACATTTATGAGGAGGATTGCTTGTTGTTAGTTGATGTAAAGGGTGAAGGAGGATTTCCCTAAACTCTAACCATTTATCCTTATTGCTTTATGTCTTTACTTTCTTTACTTTTATCCATTTTTATGTTCTTGAATAGAATTAGGTAAGCTATCGGTTAATACTTAGCATTGGAAATAAACTTATCCTTATGGGAACGATCTCTTACTCTGTAACTGTATTACTTGTGCGACCCGTGCACTTGCGGTTAGCAAATGGGCAAACACGTTTTGACCCTAGCAAGTTTTTGGCGCCGTTGCCGAGGATAAGGCATTATTTTCGTATTACTAATATTGATAATGAGTTTGCTTAGTTCTAATTCAAGTTTTTATGTTTTATTGTTGTAAATAGTTGTAATTCATGTTTTTATGCCTTTGTTTTTGGTTTGCTTAGATAAGTAGTTATAGTTTAATTTTGTGTTTTTGTTTTGTTTTTGTTGTACATTCTGTGTTTTAAGTTTTTAGACATGTTTTGGAGGTGCTATGGGCCAAAATGGAGCACCAGTTCTGGCAGAAACTGGTTTGCTGCAGAATTCTGCAGCATGACTTCTCATGCCGCGGCGTGGGAATGTGCACGCCGCGGCGTGCCAGTCTCGGCCACACCAGGAACAGGCACCAGAGCGCTCCATGCCGAGGCGTGAACTTTTTCACGCCGCGGCGTGACCCCCTGTTTTGCACTTTTCTGTTATTTTTTCTGTTTTTCTTTATTTAATAATGCCCAGTTCTAGTTTGGATACTGTTTTGACTTGCTCAAGTACCCTACAGACCATGAACACCAAGAACACATATCACTTTGGTTTGGGGGAGTATCATTGCATATTTTCACCCTTAATGCTTAATGATTACACATGTTTTGATACTTTAAGTATGTGCTAGTTATAGTCATCATGCTTTCATGATTATATCCTGTTTTGGCTATTATTGGTAGGCTGTTGATAAAAGTTTCAATTTTTAACATTCTCTACATGATGTTATGCATGCTTGAATGAAAAATGATAAATCTTTTGAATGTATGATTTGTTGCCATTTGCTAGTGTGTGATGGTTGGCCAATGATATAAATGCTTGCAATTGTCCTCGATTCTTTTATGTAACCATTTGCAATCTTGAAGCATGCTTAAGCAATCTTGTTTGTTTTTATGCATGATGTGTTTCTCAATTAGATGCTTGTTTAACTTTGGAAAGATTTGAGTGCTTGTCTAGAGAATGTTTATGGATTGTGCATGTGGATGATTTCTACTATCCTTGAAATTATTTTACAACTCTCTTGAGGCAAAATCCTAGATTGTGCATTGTTGAGGAAATGATTAGGGCATTATTTGGACCGATTGAGCCTTTCAAGCTTACCCTGACATGATTATATCCCTAGGTCCCCTTTTGAAGCCTTATAATTATTTGGCCTTCTATGTTCTTCTTTCACCCTCATATTTCCTACCTTGTAACCATTCTAATGCATGCAAAAGCATTGCAATCTTTTCCTCCCCTTTATGTTTGTTAGGTGCATGATATGTTATTTCTTCACTTGAGTCCATTGTTTAGGGTATTTATGTTGTTCAATACAAATGTAGCTTGAATGAACCATTTGTTGTACAAGAAGTTATTTTTTGTTAAAGAAAAAGAAAATACAAAAAGAGAAAAAGAAAAGAAAAAAAAAACAAATGAAAGAAAGAAAGCATAAATGAAAAAAAGCATCGAGTGATTCTGAATAGTGTTATTTGTTTCATTTTGTATACCCTTGTTGTAGTGACTCAAGTCTTGAAATATCATGTTATGTTTCTCAATGTTTGTATGTTTTTCATTCCCATTTGTTCTTCACCTCATCACCTTGGCCTTACATTATAAGCTATTAAAGTCCCTCTTGATCCTCAATCATATGTGATTTACATTAGTGGAGAGAGAGTTGTGCTACAATTTTGTGGAATCTTGATTTGTATCCATGTGTAGGTTCATAAACTTATCCGGATAAGCATGATTTGAAAAAGATAAGTTGAGCTTGCATGTTTGTGAGAGATGTCATGTGCATGATTGGATGCTTAATTAATGACATATTAAGGATTGTGTATGAGTTGAACTTAACTGTGAAGCATGCGCATTCTTTGAGGGCCATTATAATCATTGTGCACTAGTTGTGGTTAAAAGAAAATTGAATTTATCATTGTTGAATGCATGTGAGCATGAATTGTCAAAGTGAGTTTTCTTAATCATACTTTGTGTTGCTCGAGGACTAGCAACATCTTAAGTTTGGGGGTGTGATAATTTCATAAAATGTAGTTATTTATGTCCTATATTTGTGCTTCATGACATGCTTAGTCCTTGTTCTTACGCATATTTGGAAGGTTTTATGCTGATAATTGTTAAATGTCATTTGGATACCTTCCTTTATGTTTTTGAGCAATTTGTACATATTTGTTGATTGATTAAGTAAATTTACAATTATATTTAACTTGGTGCCTTATCTAATGCAGGAAAGGCTCAAAAGAGACAAATTGAAGCAAGTCAAGGCCCTGCATTGGAGAAAAGAAGCCAATGAAGCATTCCAGAGTTCCACGCCAAGGCGTGGAAATGATCACGCCGCGGCGTGAGGGTCTCAGCCAGCCACATACTGACAGGACAGACAGCTCCACGCCGAGGCGTGGGAATTTGCACGCCGCGGCGCGTGTCGGCGAGCTGAGCCTATTTATTCTATTTTTCATGCACCCTCTCGCTCTCTCTCAGTTTCTCTCTTTTAGGTTTTAGGTTTTTAGTTTTCTGGGTTAGAGGCTGCGGCTAGACCTCTATGGGAGGTGGAGATGGAGCTTGGAGAGCTAAGGATGGAGCCCTCTTTCCATTGGAGGAGGATTCGAGCTTCAATGGCGAAATCCATAAGCTTTCTCCTTCTCTCTTTTCTCTTTTCTCTTCCTCATTTCTTGAACATGTATTTTGTAATTTGTTCTCATGTTCATTGTATAGCTGAGCTTTATTTAGGGATGACTTTGAATCCTTTTATTAATATTAATGATTTGTTCTTTTCTGAGTTTGTGTGGATATTTGATTTTGTTCAATCATATTGTGCTTAATGCTCTTGAGTGTTTGGCCAACATTTGAGTGATTTGATAAAATCTAATGAACCTAGACATAGGGATTTTTGGGTTTGAGATCGTATATATGGTTGATGCATGTTCGATTCTATTCCAATGGCGGGATAAGTTGATTCGCTAATGGGATAGACATATACCTCTTAGTCATGCATAGCACGTGTTTGAGAATAGACCTTAAAGAGTGGATTTTGTGTTAGCTCTCAAGGACACTTAGAGAGTTGGGCAAATGACACCATGGTTAGATGACCTAGACATAGGCGTTTAGCTAATGTAGATTCTCAATGCTAACCTAATCATTGCATTCACATTTATGAGGAGGATTGCTTGTTGTTAGTTGATGTAAATGGTGAAGGAGGATTTCCCTAAACTCTAACCATTTATCCTTATTGCTTTATATCTTTACTTTCTTTACTTTTATCCATTTTTATGTTCTTGAATAGAATTAGGTAAGCTATCGGTTAATACTTAGCATTGGAAATAAACTTATCCTTGTGGGAACGATCTCTTACTCTGTAACTGTATTACTTGTGCAACCCGTGCACTTGCGGTTAGCAAATGGGCAAACACGTTTTGACCCTAGCATTTATACAAGAGTCTAACTCTGATACCACTTGTTACCAAGTGGCCTCAATACTCAATAGGGGAGGTGAATTGAGTATGAAAATTAAGTTCGCAAATCTTTCACAAATCATTTGATAAACAATTTTCGTTAAAGCTAATTGATGACTAGAGATGATTGGATATAAAAGATAAACACTTTCACTTATAAATGCAATAGCCAAAGGTACCAATATTCAAGCAAATCAATAAAACAGTGCTTAATGTAAAGAGAAGGGTTTAGAGAAAACAAACACAATGATTTATCCTGGTTCGATCATCAATCCACTTGTGATCTACGTCCAGTCCTCAAGCAACAACTTGAGATTTTCCACTATATCTTCAAGTTTCAATGGGTGCTTGACAACCACTACAACCTTGAGCACTCAACACTTTGGGATACCTCACCCTTGGAGCTTGAGTCTCTTCAACTAAGGGATACCTCACCCTTTACACTTTTGGAGGGATGCCTCACCCTCTTTACAAAGCAATAATGATAGATTGAATGAAGCTCTCACTAAAGCAGATGATTACAAATTGAAACTCTAATATGCTCTCAAAGATTTTTCACGTGTTTACAGAAAAACAGAGTAAGAAGTGGATTTAAGGATTGATTTACGTTTGGAAGTATTGGTGATCAGTTTTTGGTTCAAGGTCAACCTCAAATAAAGACCCAACTTTGGTATTTATAAGTTTCTCAATTAATAGAGATGTTGGGGTGTTCTGGGCATGCATTTAATGCATTTAATATAGCCGTTGGACGTTGTCAGGGTTCGTGTAATCGATTACACAACTTATGTAATCGATTACATTGTTGTTCCAACGTGTTCTTGACTTTATGGGCTCGTGTAATCGATTACATTATTGGTGTAATGATTACATGGCTTTAACTTTGCTTGTAATCGATTACAATATCCATGTAATCGATTACATGACTTCGACTTCTTTGTATAATCGATTACAATATCCATGTAATCGATTACATGACTCTTTGAACATGTTTTTGCTTTTCTGGGCTTGATGTAATCGATTACATATATTGTGTAATCGATTACATATATTGTGTAATCGATTACATGGCCTCTGACTTGCTTGTAATCGATTACATTGCTCATGTAATCGATTACATGGCTTCTGTTTGCTGTGTAATCGATTATAAACATCATGTAATTGATTACGTTGGCCTTTGAACACATTTTTCAAGTCCAATAAAGCTTGTAAGTCATTTCTAACACCTTGAGATAATTGATTAAACATAAATCCTTTTAAGAGTGTTAGATTCAATATATAAACTCAAGTTTTCTTGAAAGTCATGTTTAACTTTGAAATTTCTCATTTATTTTGAAATGATATATTGAAAAATCATTTGAGAAATCTTGAGAGCATTTAACATAAATGTTCTAAGTCTTATAACTACATAAACCTCTTGACTTCTTTCTTTGATCTTGATTTTTCCTTTTGCGCTTAATCTTCTCTTTTGCACTTGATTTTCGCTTTTGCCTTTGTTATCATCAAAAACCATTTGATATGCTTTATAGGCATAAGCATTCACACTTTTTTTTATAAACTAACTCCCTCAATTTTAGTTTAAGTTAAAAATGTTAATTTTTTTAATTAACTTTAACAATAATTACTATTTATTTTGCACATTATCTTCCTCTGTTTTAACACTTTTTCATTCTACCTCTCTTATTTTGTTTATCACCAAACTCCCTAAACTTTAAGGGGGATAATTTGAGAAAGTGTTAAATTGTTGTTAAGATTAATTAAAAAATTAACGTTGTCAACTTAAACTCAAAATTAAGGGTTTAAGTAACCAAAAAAAAAAGTAGAAGGGGTTATTTAAAAAAATATGAAATTATAGGGGATAAAGTATAATTTTTATCCTATATTTTAAAAAATGAAATAAAATGTCACACAAATACTCGTAAACAAACGTGATAATTAATCAAACTCATCTTATAAATACTTGTCAAAGTAATGTGACTTTATCCAGTGGGAAAAAAATGTAATTTGTGACTTTATGCCTCTTAACTCTACTTAATCTTCTTCAGCCTTTATTACATTTTTTCATTCATCTTTCTTTTTCCTCTGCCAATTTATACCGTCAAAGTGAACTTAGATTTTGCACACTATCCACACACAAAAAAAAATATTGCACCCAAACACAAAGCTGAAACCGGATTTTCATTAGAAAAAAAAAAAAAACTTGCATTTACCAAACGCTAGAGAAGCAGAATAGGCAGATATATATATTATGCAATCTATCCTAGATTTCCATGCCCATGTGATGGCTGCCCTGCATTGATGAATAGATTGTACCAAAATTCCATTTCTTCACCGATATCATTGCAACCATTACTGCCCATTGTTTCTCCTGAAACATCAGATGAGTCTGCACCGTAAAATCCTAGACCTACAATAGGTTGATTTATCCTTGAGGGTAAACCATCATTGGCAATCAATACTTTTCCAGTGACACTAGAAGAAGTAGCACTTGATGCATCCGCTGCTACCCGTGGCATATTTATCAGAGCCCCTGAACTAGAAGTTGCTTGTGCCACTTGCAAGTTACACAAGGAGGTATTGACATTGTGCACTTGACTTCTCTCAAGCCTCTTCTTCAAATGGGTATGCCAAAAATTCTTTATTTCGTTGTCCGTTCGTCCTGGTAATCTTGCCGCAATAGCAGACCATCTAAGCATCAAGGGTTCACCAAGAAATTAATTTAATCATTTATGCTAATTTAATCACATCTTATATTATATATGAATATGATACCTCCTCTGAAAACTGAATGATATATAGGAGTTATATGGCATCTTTATAACTCGATCATACGAGATATCATTTACTTGGTGCTTTTTTTTTTTTTTTGGTACAAAATAAATATATTTTTGAATGATAGGTAATGATGTGAAAAAAAAGATAAAAAAAAATAGAAATATTTTTTATATTTGAAAATTTTAAAATACATAAAAAATAAAATAAACATATAAAAAATTATTTTTTCTCTCTTTCTCTCAAAGCTTTATTTTTATTTTCTTTAAAATTAAGGTGAAATTATTTTTGATTCATTCTCTTATTAATTTTTTAAATAAAAAAAAATAACTATATTCTATTTTTTTCTTTTCCTATTCTGTCCATCCCACCTGTTTCGTTTCGTTTGAAAAAACATTCATATAGTGTAAAATCACTAGCAAGCAAGAACTAATGCACGTAGAATCAGAGATAGAGCTACAAGATAGCAAGGTCAACATGTTGTGTACCCACCTATTTCCAAGAATTCCATGTAGTTTGAGGATGGTCTCTTCTTCTTCCTTGCTGAATTTCCCTCGTTTAATATCTGGCCTCAAGTAATTTATCCAACGAAGCCTACAACTCTTACCACACCTTAACAAACCTAAACAATCATAATTTCGAGAATTCATCTATTGAAAAGAAAAAAAAATAGCATTTGTTTTGTGCTCGATGATTTACAGAAAATCCTAGTCTTAACTAGACTTGACAAAGAATGATTTAGGAGTTAGGACATAAAATAAACCTAGTAGGGAAAAGGAGTTTAAGTTGCACACACCAGCTTGTTTTGGAAGGGCACGCCAGTTTCCATGGCCGTATCGTTGAATATGAGAAATCAATATCTGATCTTCATCAGGTGTCCAAGGTCCCTTCTTCAATCCCATCTTCTCACAACAAGGAGTCCTCATCACTGCTCTGCACAGCACAACAATAGGTCCCTATTTCTCTGTACTAACTTGGTAGCTCAAGTAAACCCTTTCAGGGTGTAGCCAATGGGATCTGCTCCTCTATGCTGGTGAAAATGTAGATGCGGTCCAAATAAACTGCATGGTATTCAAAAAAGTACTTGATACTATTCCTTTTTATGGATTTTCCAATTCCTGTTTTCTCTCTAAAAGCACTTACATTTGAACTTTTAAGATATGGTGATCTGATCACAAATTCACAACAGAGATGGGCCACCGGGAGAAACTTGTAGACCATAATTTTAAATGCAGCAAGAATGACTTTTATATGCAACAAGAATGACTTGGTGGCTCCTAGTACTCACCTTCTTGGTTGTTTCTTGGGCTTCTGTATAGCCTAAAGAAATCATACTTTTTGGTCCATAAGTCAAATGTAGCATGCGCCACGAACAAAATGGACTCATTTATGTCTTTGTACTTTTTCTGCCGCCTCTTTCCATTATCCTAGTGAAGTGCTAGAATGTTCATTCTTCTATGGTTCTAGGCTAAACCATATAGTTTATTCTTTAATTTTAGCATGTATATTTGCTTTGGTTTTATAGTTTGATTTCATTTGGACTCTTTATAAACACTTGTTTCTATCTTAATGTATATTTGATAGAGAAAGAACATGAAAAGCTATATACTACAGTATTCAACCACAGTAAAAGAGCATGTCTTTGATCTTTGTTAGTAAAGATTAAAAAAAAAAAACTCCAGACAACAAATTAGAATTCTTTTTCATTTTTTGTTTTTGGTCGCAAATGTAGATGAAAGAAGAAACCGGGGCATAAATTTCACGCGGTTAAAGTAAGACCAAATTGAATTATGAGGAAAGAAATAGTGAAGAAAGTCCAAACAAAATCACCTGTCGGAAAGGCGCAGTATGGTAAAGAAGCCGTGCATGATGTCATGTGTCTATTTTTCCAAAACACGCGGTTGAATAGCATGACAAATAACCCATATTCTAGATCTAGTCACATTTAAGAGTGCGTCGACATGTCAAAGTAATGAAAGTGAAAGGAAGTGGTTTTACAGAGCGGGATGCTGGAAAAATAAGAGCACTGCAAGATTTCTTAGAATGATCTCTCTCTCCATATCTTGAACTAATTTTAGCCTACGGGACGTCATTCTCAAGGAAAAGATTATCATATACTTATTTTGATTAGATTTACAGATGAATTATTTTTTTATAGTATTTATACGTAGATTTATATATATATATATATATATATAAATTATTAACTAAAATTTATAAATTCTTTTTATATAAAATTATTTATATAAAAAAGTATAATCTAACTAAATATTTGTACAAATCTAAATATTATTAATGAATTTAATCTTTTAATTTTAACTATTAATTTATTTTAATAATAAATTAATAACTAATTTATACTTAATTCATTCATAAATTACCTAAAAGTGATTCATATTAAAATTCTCCCTACTCAAACCATCATAACCAATGTTGACTCTGGATTGCAAAATGATCCTATCCTCTCCTTTACTTTAATGTTTATGCCTTCAAAGAGTACAATTATTTAATGAACTAAAAAATTATATTTATGCATATATCCCAATTCCCGACTTCCACCAACATTGAATTTGAGCACAATTGCAAGACTCTTGAGCATTCACATTAATCAGGAAAAAAATAATTGCACCTGATTAAAAGTATTGTATTAGGACTATTCTGAGTCATGTAGGTAGGGAAACTTCAGAGAAGTAATCGAATTTTGGTTGAAGTTAGCAAAGGAAAATACATGGTAATCTTCAGTAATTTTGGTAAACAAAAATCATTAATATAAAACCAGCAACTGATATATTTTAAGCTGAGCTCAGTACATGTCCTATACTCTTTATTAGTTCCAAGAGCCACAAAATAGGTCAGGCAACATAAACCAGACGATCAATCTTATCATATAACGAAAGCTGTTACCTATAATTGCTTTGATGTTAGTTGACAGGAGGTTGAGCCCAACTGAAGACTTCGGAAAGAGGAGACATCCTTGGCCCTGTTAATCCGATTCCCGGTTGTCTTTTTCAGGATCATTTTTTCCACACGTGGTTGGTTAATTGGTTAATCGGTTAATTGATGATTAGTTTAGTTAGTTATTGATTAATTAGATGCATATGTGGTTAGTTAGCGGTTAGTTATTCTCTCTAGTTTATATAAGCCACATATTGACTCGTTGTACACATCTTTACCCATTCTATCAATTTCAGATTTTCAATTCTCATTTGTTTTTCTGGCTCTTGCCATGTTTTTCAACAATCATATTTTGCCTCAATAAGTGCTGGGGAAACTGAGGGGCTGATGGCACATGTTATAACAGTTGTTCTTGTTTCCATTGTTGTTCAAATTGTTCCCATCCATCTATTAATGCAGTTCATTTATAGCGCAGATGGTCAAGGGACACCATCATTCTTTTAATAAGGCAACAAAAGCAGATACAGGAAAGCTTGTAATAATGCCCTGCCAACAAAGGAGAATCTTTCTAAGAGAAAGCAACAAAGAAGTTGTGTCAGTTAAGAATCTTCTTGTGAGGTGCAATAGGACGCATACAATGTGGTTTGGAAATGGACTCCAATAGGATGTAAGATCCTATGATTCAAGCAGGCTTGATGTGAGGATGCTGGTATGTCTAACTTAATATTGGGCCATTTGGAAATGCAGGTATAAACCAATCTTAGAGAACACCCCACTGAATCCACATTCCACAAATTGCCATACAAAGGGCCTTCCAACTCCTTACGGATCTTTGGGTTGGAAGTGAAAAAGTTCCTGACAATAATTTGCTTAAGATTAATACTGTTGGAATCGTTTGCGTGGTTGTTTTCAATGATTAGTAAAAAGACTCTTCCTGAATCAATAATTTGCAAGATATAATAATGTATAGAAATAAAAGGAGCCGTTTAGAAAATACGATTGTTAAGGTAACGTTTAGAAAATTTATTTGCTGTTGAAAACTAAATGCTAATTATTCGCTTATTAATAACTAATTGGAGCGTTAGGAAAAGCAGATTTATTTGCGGTTGAGAAGATCAAGTCAAAATTGACTTCTTCAAAAACTTTATTTTCAGGGTAAGCTCCAAAAATTAATTAAATATTTGACAAAAAATCTGGACTTCATGATATCACGCGCAGGAGAGACAAATCGAGGATTTACACTAGTATGAGGGGTTCCCAAAATAGTTCTTCAAAAATTTGCTTTCAACCAATGTGAGATTTATTCTTTTGAAAATACACATTTCACAACAAATACTGATGCAGCCTTCCTACGGAAGGGAAGCAGAGTAGCTGGGGTAGTTCAGCAAAGAAAGATGGTTATAGCTGCATCTGCTTGCAATGGCCAAGAGGCCCCATATGGGAGGGGTGGCTCGAATCATCAGATATACTTTAGAGTTGAGTAACAACCTCGAGCAGACTAGTTTCAGGTAGACCAGAGATCTGCGATGGTGTGGCACACACAAGTTGCCCACATGTAACATCTTCAACTCTAATAACCTTCCTCCGTCAGCAGTAGCTTTTTTATTTTAATTTTTAATTTTTTAATTGACGTTTGTATTTTTGGTTGTTTGGTTAGTGGAATGGGCCCTGGTCATTTCTCTCAATCGGTAAACTTTTTTTAACTTATTCATAAAACTCATTTTATTTGATTTATGATAAGACGATAATGACATTCTTTAATTCATGTAACTAATCTTACTTAACGAAAAAAAAAATTAATTATTATTATATTCAAAAACTCATTTTATATTTCGTGAGTCATATACAATATAATTTAGCATATTTCTCCGTAGTTTCGGTGGACAAGAAACATTATACATTCTCTTGGGCCCTCCTTTATTTGTACCGAAAAGGATATCTCTAGCGTTTCCACTTTCCACTTCAGCTCCAGGGGCAGGGCGCTACATTTTCCATTACACCTGATGATAATGACAATTGTGTGCTTGCTTAACACCCCTCATTATTATTTGATCTAAATTTAAAATTAAGAAAGTAAAGTATTATGCAATTATATATCAAAATAAAATTTAATATTTTTAATACACTGGTATCGTAAATATCACATTAATAATAATAATAATAAAAGGATGATAAAAAATAATAATAACAATGTAAAAGAAGATAATAATAAACATAGTACGTTTTACATACGATTCTTTGCAAATAAAGATTAAAAAATTCATTCGACCCAAATAATTAGAATAAATAATGATAAATATAAACAGTTCTATCATCTATGGAAAAAAATGAGTTATCCATGCAATTATTTAGAAGTAAATGGCAAGGGATGATTATACCAAGCATTTCAAAGGAAGTTGATTTGATGGTTTCTTTTTTAATCCGAAAGTTGATTTCATGTTTAAACTTTGTATATTAATGCACAGAACATAATGAGAATAGGCACAATAATATATAGTAGAAATGAAAGTTATCGGAAAAGTTCAATTTCAACGTGCTCCTTATTTACCCATTTACCATTTTGACCGTGTAACATTTTGAATATAATTATTATTTTTCATATTGCAAGATTCAAATGAATGACATGGGAAAAATCTAAGGTGACAAAATCATCGTATGCTTCTATTTTGTCATTAATCTTTATAATAAGTTTGACTGTATAATATAGATATTCTTGAGCCAATTCAATTTACTCTTTGTTAAGCCTCTCCCCTAGAGTTTGTGCCACCTAGAGGAGAAGTGTTGCTTCTTAGGTCTTGTATGGCTCTATCAAACCTTGTTTTGCATCATTGATGTTCGTTGTTTCTCGCTGCCACTGCTATTTGGTGTGTGGATCGTTTTTATACTTACGGTTTGCCTTTCTCCTTCCAGTGCTTCGTGAAACCACCATCTCTGCCCAAGTCTCAACCACATCACCTCTGCGTAGTCGTTGTTTGATCACTTAATAAGTCTTCATCTATTGTTGTGCGGGGTTGATCGACCTTTGTAGCATGTTGTTCGTGGCCGTCCTTTGTTAGGCAACACTACTAGATCTTAATAGCAGTCACTTTCCAAAGCCCTCTGTCATGTCCTAGTTCTTGTTTCTTGTTGTGATCAATATGAAAAAGTAAGTGTTTACAAGTGTTGCTATCCCTCTAAATATGGTCTCACCTTATTTATTCTCTCCATTGATATTGGCCGATGAAGAGGTCATTAGCTTCAACAATGAGGAAACTCTTGTTCTCGTCCTGGTGACTATTTATGTTCTGGTAGGCTTGAATCGGAAAGCCTATTAGTGGAACCCTTATCCAATAATTCTCCTATGTCATCCTCTTTTCAGCTACAGTGGAGGAATTTACTTAACTCATACAACAAAAAGAGACAGGATGCACACCTAGTTCACTTAATAGTGTGGCTCAATTGGCAAATTTGAAATTCTATAAATGAGATTATCTTTAATGAAAATAAGTTGTCTCTTGTTGATACTTTTTGTGCCGCTTGAAATCATTGTTTTGAGTTTTTTGCATCCAAAGTTTTCAATTGATTAGATGTTTTTTCCTCTTTGTTGGAGTAATGTCGGGTAGCTGCCCATTTTAATGTATTTTAGTTTTTGACTTTGTTTCCCTTTCATTTTTGTTAATGAAATTTTTATTTATGAAAAAAAAAGTTTTGACTGTATAATATTATATATAATGGTAAAATTATAGTGTCAAGCAAAGCCTGGTCATAAAGCATATTAAAAAGGAAAAACTTGGTCATAAAGTATCTAAAAAACTTAGTGCTAGACTCTCACACCATCAAACATTCAACCTCTTAAAGCGTAGATTAGTGCTTTGCTTAAACCGCCCTTAATTGACATTTGACAAGTTTATGGCATATGTTATTAATTCTTGTAAAAAATTGTATAATTTTCATATTTTTGTGGTTGAACGAAAATGAATCCATCAATAATTTAAATAGGTCAAATTTAAAGAGATACCTTATAGTCTTAAAAAAAAAAGTTACAAAATAAAAAATTGCATTTTGACACTATGACCACACAATTTTTTATACATACAAAAAGGCCTTATAAACACACATATAATACTATCGTTACACAATATTTTTACATATTTTTTTATAGAAATTTATAGCTGTTTCTTTCTTAATTAAAGACTTGATATAAAGATAAAAATTATAAATAAAATATCATAACACAGATTCTTTTAAGTTTTTGGTTTGGTTTTGTGATATCTCAATTAATATTAATTAAAATTTTATATTATATTTTTATTTATATAAGTGTGAACGAGTTACATAATAGTAGATAATTTCATTCTTCAAGTCATTGTATCTACTACGTACTAGGGCTTTATCAATTAAAATAACTGACACCTTCATATTTACATATTTTTTAATAAAATATATAAAAACTAGTCTCACCAAAATTAACTTCAGTTGAGCCAATTTAATTTAAAAAATTCTCAGTGCCTACATCACATAACCTTACACAATCAACTCATATTCTTACCACAAATAATATATATATATATTTTATATTTTATTTAATATTATTTATTATATTTATTTATTTTTATTACTTTCTCTATCTTAATTACATATTCTTAAAAAATATATATATAACTACACTAGGATCATTTTCTTTTTCAATATTGAATGGAGTGTTTAATGAAAAATATAAGATCATTATTTTCCTTATGGATGTGATTGAATGAGAGAAAGTGATAGAAAAAAGTATATATAATTCAATATTGAATGGAGTGTTTATCGGATACATAGTGTCTATCCAATAATTACTGTCAAACCTAAATAACCTTAGTCTTGAACCTTGATATCAGGAGTCGAAAAATCTACTGTTTGAATAGTCATTGTTATTGATCATAATTCCAGCAAATAAGTATGTTTCAAGTTTCGTTAAAACAAGTATTTCAACGTACGCATACATTAATGACGGCTGTTCATGATGATGGACTCTTTCAACGGCGGAGCTTGTTGTAGACTGCGGGTGACCACAGGCCACAGCCCTCAAGTTTTTTTTAATATATATATATATATAAAGAAGAGTCAATTGACAGCGAAGACATTTTTACACATTAAATAATATTTTATTAAATAAGTTCTTCATAAAATTAACCATTGGATTTACAGGCAGAGGGGAGATATGAGTATGCCATAGGCTTTGTCAACTTTGTCATTATCTTCATGCACTATTTTATTTATTTAGTTGAAGGTCTCATAAAATGAATTAAATTTATACATAGTCTCTTTAGTTATTTGAATTTTTTGTGTAAATAATATAATTTTTACTATTAAACAAGATTTACTTATACAAAATAAAAAAAAAGTAAAAAAAAAGAAAAAGACTTAAAAATTTTCTTCATTAACATATGTTTGGTTTGACTCTCTTATATTAAGTTTTTGGCTCTACTCTTAATTGGATTAAAAATTCCTATTATGTAAATTATATATATAAAATTTCACATTAATATGAAATTATTTAATTTTTCATTGATATGTAACAAAATGAACGTAATATATATTTTTAAAATATATAAAAATAAAAGTTATTTGATTACATTTTTTTTGTTGTTCAAAATTTTCAACATTTGAAATAAATGATTAAGATGATGAATATCATTTGATTAAAAAAGAATGATTAAAAAATTATTAAAAAAATAAAATAATATTTATATATCAAAATATAAAAAAAATAAATAAATAAATTATGTCAAAAAAACAATAATTAGAAGATCATGACCGCTGATGATATATGCATTTTGAACGTCACGTCCGTGATGTTGAAACAGCCAGCAAGTTCCGGCACGCATTGCATTTGAGAAATTTTTGTATTGTTTATAATTCATTTGCATTCGTCGGTAATGGCTGCGACTAACATCTCTCTTAATATTATCATAAATTCACCAATAAAAATCCTTTGACCCTTGCGAGCATTTCATAAAGTAAGAAGGATACACTACAAACTGTTGATGTCTTTATTTTTTTCCGGATGTGTTTGGATAGAGTATTTTAAGAAATGAATGTATTTTTATAGGGGATTTAAAATGATTTATGATAAAATAACTTGTTTGGATATTTTATAAAATTATTTTAAAAATTCTGAGTAATTTAAGAGAGTATTTCATCAGTTTTAAAACAAAGAATTTTAATTCCTATCTCTTTAGGTGGAATTTCTAAAATCCTTGCGTTCATTCATTCTCGTGCTGCCCCTTCCCCGTTCTCTTTGTGTTGTTGAATCTGTCACTTCCGATTAAGACAGAAGAATGCATCGGATTGAAGGTTGAGCGTGAATCTGTCACCCTCGCCCAAATTTGGCTTCTAGGGTCGATAATCGACCTGGCGGCGCTTCTGAAGATCCACCGTCAAGGGTGGATGCGATGGTATGAGCGATCATCATGGTGGCATCGAATTCGTGATTATAGATCTGGTCACGGCACGCTCAGTAGAAGAGCTCAACGCGATTGACGTCAACAATGATCTAGTGACTAGACGGTATTGAGGCGGCATGCGCCGCCACGTGGAAGGAACCGGTGCCAGTGGGGGTGTGGCAGGACACAACGACACAAGTCATGCAAGCGTAGAGGCGGGAGGGAGAGGAGAGCTCGCAAGTGGCGCAGCGAGGGACCTCCTCTGGATCGCAGCGGATGGCGACACGACGGCACGACTGCCAGAGGCTTGATCTGAAGGTAGTGGCGGAGTACAAGAGAAGTTTGCAAGTTTGGGAATGATAATAATGATGGACCCTTTTAATTTTAATTACTAATTAATTAAGCAAAAGTTCTTATCAGAGTCCAAAAGATCTTTTTTTTTGTCTTTTGTATCATAAAAAAGTGATTTATTTATTAGAGTTTATTTTATATTTTAATTTTATTGTGTGCTTTCATAGCACTAGAGTCTTGAAAAAATTGAATGTAGGAGTTTTTAATTTTAATTCAAACAAAAATCAAATCGAAAAATCAAAATCTAATCAAAGTTTAATAAATTTTATGAATTATATGATATTTATTTTGTTTTGTAAAATTTTGTATTGAAATATCAATTTTATAAAAATATCTTAATTTTTTTTAATAAAAGTCTGTAATTAAATTACTTTATCTAAATAAAGAATTTAAAATTTAAAAAATTTAATTGCCTTATCCAAATAACATATTTTGTAAATAAATGAAATTAAATTGATGTAATTAAAATTCTTTAAATTTCAAATATCTTAAAATTTTAAAATACCTTATCCAAATACAACCTAATAATTTAAGATCAAATTACTATATTTATGGGGAAAAGAAAAAGACTTGAAAGATCAAGTTACTATGATAGCCAAATGCCAAATCTCTTTATCCTAAACTAAATTCCCATTTATTGATCGTAATAATGTAATTGGGAATTTGCGGTGGGAGCCGCGTAGAAAAGGAGAAATGGAGAAGGTGTATAAAAAATTATGAAATACAGGGACCCGTGAGGTCACGGGTAAATATTAATAGAAATTTTTTTAAAATTTATTTTTAAAGTAAATGAATAAGAATATATTTAATTTTAATTTAATTTAAAATATATTAAAATCTTAATTTATTAAAACCTTAATAATAAATATATTCTTATTTATTTTAGAGACAAATTATTTTAAAAGAATCTTATTCAAATATTAAATACAGAATGAAGAGGGAAATCCCATGCATATTGGCATGGTACTATTTATTTAACCAACCCAGCAATTAGCAAAGCAAGTGAGAAGTGAGAAATAGCAAGCAGGAAGTTCGGAACTGCTAAGGAAATAACTAATAACTTATGTATTGTAACGTATGCCTAATACCTACCTGCCAGTGCCGGCACTTTTAGTTTAGGTTTGATTTGGTTCCTTCCTCCTAATATGAATATCCTATTCATATTCCTGCACTCAGTAACACAAGTGCTACACACAACACAAACTTGTTGCTTGATTATTATTGAAGTGTTGATTAAGTCAGCTTACAAATCCAAAAGCAGCAAAAGTGGGGGTGGGCAGTGGGCAGACTCACTCACACACACAAAATACAATAAAATTGAATAATTATTATCTTACATAAAAAAATTTACATTATTTTTTTTATATTTTTATATTGATTAATAAAATATAAATTCACCGTTTGATTAATAAAAATTATGTATATTAATTAATTAATAAAATACCTATTAATTAACTTAGCGTGTGTTTGGTTCAAATTCTTTTAGCCATCTAACAACTTTTTTGCTGACTCCTATGACATCATGTTTATGTTTCGAGAAGAAAGAAATCAATAGTTTTATTTCTTTAGAAAAAGTTGTTGGAGCAAAAGTAAAAATTTGATCATTTTGTAAAAAAGTTATTAGGATTATTTCTCATTTTGAGATGTAAATATTATTTTATCTTTAATTAAATAATTTTTTTAATCAATTAAATACTTTTAAAAATTATTTTATACCTATTTTGATAATTTAATATATAAAATTAATTCTTTTTATATCATCTAAATAAAATAGATTAGTTTAAAATTACTTTTCAAATTAATATATCCAAATATAAATTTTTTTTCTTATAATCGATTACAACAAAAAAAAATTTATATAATAATCGATTATTGAAATAATCAAATTTTTACTGATTATTCCAAACTCATTCTTATATGCATGATTAATCGTTTAATTTATATTTCAAATTACAAGTATAAAAAGTAATATAAAAAATAATGTGAAAAAATTATAATTAAATTTTTATAAATTTTAACTAATAATAGTTATATATATTTGGACCGTTCTGACCAAATTACTATCTAACCATAAGTTAGACTCATTTCTGTAAGGTCCGACCGGCCTATACCTGAATGGGTAGTGCCTCGACAAACACGTACTTAATACGACTCACCGACAGACATAACGACCTTATGCCATAATGACCAGATATAACGACTTTGCGTTATAATGACAAGACATAACGGATTTATGCCATAATGACCAAACATAACGTTTAAAATTTTAAATTGCCTAAACGGAAGGTATATCTGAAAGTCGATCATCCAGAATCTTTATATAAATCGACTGACGACAAATTTCAGATCGACATGTTCACTTTTCTTTACCTATGTCTTCATCATGGTCTTGATTCTAAGACTAATTGATCGGAGTGCCTTGATAGATATTCCACATCGTCTTCCTCTAATAGCTACCGGACAACTGATCTGAGATTCTTCGACGACCTCCCCTTGAGTAGAGGACGCCAAGATTGATCGATCGAAGTACTTCTACTGGCATTTTACCCAGCCTCTAACCAAGAATTGTTGGATGAATGACATGGTTTCTTTAGCCTCAATCCATCAGATTGAGGACGGAATAATATTCAAATACAATAATACATACATATTTAACTAAATAAATAAAATAAAAACTAATGAATTTGTTGTGATGTGATATGGTATGGGGCTGATGATAAAAAATTGTGATAAGAATATTCAAGTTGAATTAAATTATAGATTATTATATTCTTACATTAAATAATATATATATATATATATTATTTTATATTTTATTTATTATTTATTATATATATGTTTTTATATTATTATTTTTATTCGATTACATCTTTTAAAAGAATGTGACCCTAAAAAAAGGGTGTATCACTCACATTTTCCTTAAATTATAGGCGGTGCCAGACAGTAATAATAGTAAGTAGAGAGACTGAGAGAGCGAGGGTGGCATCTGAGTCTGAGTGTGAGTGAGTCTGAGACGGAGTACGTTTCATGTGCTCTGGAGTTGTGTTGTCAGCATTAACCTTCCGATCCAATCTCTTCTCTGTAATGCCAATATATCACTCACTTTTAGTCTCTCTCTACCTCAATTCAATTCAACCCTAACTACACCCTCTCTCTTCCAATTCAATTTCTCCGTTGCTTTCTCAGGTACTTTCTTCGCTTCTTCTTCGCTTTGTTTCCATAATTGATGCACATCCATCTTCTCACAGATTTACTTTATGGATTCCAAATTTGCTTGGGAATTTTTCAGTTTTTCTTTTTGTTTCTTTATATCATTGTTCATCGACTCTATAATTTAATTTTCTTTAATAGTAATAAAACAAACTATTATCAGCTCCAAATCTTTGTCTGGTACTGCTCCTGTGCGGTGTTTTGATTTGAGCTCCGTGCTACTGCTACCTTCAATGGAACTCTAGATCAGCTTATATACTAGGATTTTTGTGTCTAACCTCAAAATACAGGAGCAGAACTCCAAGTGGTTAAAGGATTTGGAGCATAAACAGTTCCGAATCTTTTTATTTTGTAAATTTTTTTTCTTGTTTATAAATCATTTTCGCAGGTTCTGGCAATTTAACAGTGGCAGGGGAAGGCTAAAAATTGCACAACAATAAACTTAAATTTCCCATTTGATTCTCACTGGAACCATAGCTTGCAGTCCTTGAACCTTAAAAGCAAAGGTATGAGTGAAGTCTGTGCTATTTCTGCTTTATAACTCAAAGATATACCAACCATGCAAGCAAATGGAATCACTCATGATAATAGCCTAGGATCATCAGCCAGAAGGAATAGAGGGAGGTAGAGGTAGGAGAAAAAAAAATCCATGGAAGATTTATCTAAATATGTACACAGCCCTGCTCACCTGGCAGTTGCCAGGCACGACCATGCTGCCCTAAGGCATCTTGTTTCCACCCTGCCTCGGCTTGCCAAGGCTGGTGAGGTCAATACAGAAGCTGAATCTCTTGTTGCTGAGCTTATAGCTGATAAGGTCTCAGCTGTTATTGATTGCCGTGATGTTCCTGGTAGGGAGACCCCTCTTCACCTGGCAGTGCGTCTCAGGGATCCGGTCTCTGCTGAGATTTTGATGGCTGCTGGTGCCGATTGGAGTCTACAGAATGAGAATGGTTGGAGTGCTCTCCAAGAAGCTGTGTGCACTAGAGAGGAAGCAATTGCTGTGATTATTGCACGGCACTATCAACCTCTGGCTTGGGCTAAATGGTGTTGTAGACTTCCCCGCATTGTTGCTTCTGCAGCTCGTATTCGTGATTTTTACATGGAGATATCTTTCCATTTTGAGAGCTCTGTCATTCCTTTTATTGGGCGAATAGCCCCTTCAGATACTTATCGCATTTGGAAGCGTGGTTCTAATCTCCGTGCTGATATGACCCTAGCTGGTTTTGATGGCTTCCGCATACAACGGTCAGACCAAACATTTTTGTTCCTTGGAGAGGGCTATACTTCAGATGATGGCAATTTAACTCTGCCACCGTGTTCTTTGATTGCTCTTGCTCATAAGGAGAAGGAAATCACCAATGCTTTGGAAGGAGCTGGTACACAACCAACGGAAGCTGAAGTTGCTCATGAAGTTTCTTTGATGTCTCAGACAAATATGTATAGGCCAGGTATTGATGTTACTCAGGCTGAGCTTATTCCCCATTTGAATTGGAGGCGCCAAGAGAAAACTGAGATGGTTGGGAATTGGAAGGCAAAAGTTTATGACATGCTTCATGTGATGGTAAGTGTGAAGTCAAGACGGGTTCCAGGTGCTATGACAGATGAAGAGCTTTTTGCTGTGGATGATGGAGAAAGTATGATAAATGGAGAAAACAATGATGAGTATGATGATGTATTGACTGCTGAGGAAAGAATGCAATTGGATTCTGCACTACGTATGGGGAACTCTGATTGTATTTGTCAGGATGAGGAACATGGAGTCTTTGATGGTCATGAAAATGGTTCAGCAGCTTCATATGAGAATTTTGAAGCCAATGGTGTGGTTAAAGAAAAGAAGAGCTGGTTTGGTTGGAGCAAGAAAAACTTGAAGAGTGGCAGTGACGAACCTGAGGATTCAAAAACTTCTAAGAAATTTTCAATGTTGGGCCCAGAAGGCAGCAACCCTAGATCAGGTGATCAGCAAAAGCCAGCATCTGAATTTTTGAAGGAGGATTCTGGGGACACAAAGAAGGGAAAGGATAAGAATAATAAAAAGAAAAAGAAGAAAGGACCAATTAGTGAGTCTAAGAATGAGAGTGAGTATAAAAAGGGTTTAAGACCTGTCTTGTGGTTGACACCAGACTTCCCGTTGAAAACAGATGAGCTTCTGCCTCTATTTGACATCTTAGCAAACAAGGTTAAGGCTATTAGGAGACTCAGAGAGCTTTTGACGACTAAACTTCCTCATGGAACCTTTCCTGTCAAGGTAACCCAAATACCATAATCTTTAGTACTTAATTTTTAATGAACCTTTGCTCTGCTGTTTACAATGTTATCATATTACCTTTAGCTTCGTTTCTTATAAAGTCTACTTGGTAGATATGATAATATTCACATCTTGTTTGATACATAAGAACGAGATTAGTTATCAGTCTCTCTTCTAATTGCAGTTTGTCTAAACATTCTTCCTCCTCCTTGAAAGTTCCTTCTTTCGTTTATGGGTTGGGGGACGGGGTTATCTTTGGTTTTGCAGGAGTGATAGATTCTTTTACTACTGTCACAAGTGGGTGCGATAACATTGCATTGATTTCCACCTGTCTGGGTCCAAATGTTGATGGTTTATTGTTGCTAATGGAGATTGATGTATAACATGGATCATTCTCTGGTCTGGGGATATGCAATTATCATTCTATTGTCAAATATGTAACTTGAACTTCATAGCATCATTACTGAAGATGTTGCTGGTTTTTCAATTTTTTTTTTGGTTGGATGTTTGTCATACCTGTCTTGATGGTTAATCTTTCATACATATCTTTTGTATTTATTATTTCCTATACTTAATAAATTAATTTATTATATTATTATGCATTTCTTTTCCCTGCTTTGTTCTTCTTGGTTGTGTCACTGTATCTATCCTGTGGCATATTTTGCATTCATGCATGTGTTTCATAGGCCTCTGGTTGTGCTACTGCTATGCAGGTAGCTATCCCAATAGTCCCTACTATACGGGTCCTCGTCACTTTTACAAAATTTGAGGAGCTTCAGCCAGCAGAGGAGTTTTCAACTCCACTCTCCAGCCCAGCATACTTCCAGGATGCCAAATCCAAGGAATCAGAGGCGTCTACATCGTGGATTTCTTGGATGAAGGGAAGCCGTGGCACGCAGTCCGGTGACTCTGATAGTCACAGATATAAGGATGAAGTCGACCCTTTCAATATACCTTCAGACTACAAATGGGTGGATGCCAATGAGAGGAAACGCCGTATGAAGGCAAAGAGAGCCAAAAGTAGGAAACATAAGAAGCAGACAGTTGCAAAAGCAGGAGATGGAGTGCATCAGGGGAGTGAGGATGTGGAAGAATAATAATAGCATGGTATCTCTGTAATTGCTGCTTTGATAATCGTTGCCAGAGAGACAGTCTAAGAGTCTTTGTGCACAGCTGACTTTACTTTTCACATTGGATGATCTCGTCAAGAATTTACTGGAAACTTTTCGGGCGACCAATTGTTACTCTTAAGAAAAGGGTGCCTCCTAGTTTTTCCCCTTCCGCGGTATTGGATTAAGAAGAGAGCTTTCATCATCTGGAAGTTATTGTATTGTCATCGAAGTGAAATTGAAGAGAAAGAGTCTATATCGCGTTCAATTACTTGGCTTCATTCTAATTTTCCCCTAGATACCAGTATTTGTATCTACATTTATATCGATGAATATTAATTTTGCATTTTTGTGAGTGGTATTTCAGTCTTAACTGTTCGTTCATCAAGTTTTGGCTATTCTTTCAAACTGACTTTGCCCAAGTAAAATTTGTTGAAATATTGTACCTAATTTATTGAATACAACAATTTTTTTTTCTTACTTTGATAGCTTGGATCTTCTTTCGTTTTCTTCAAACATTTCGGATGGGATAGGGTGTATGTTTTGGTTATAAATTTTGGATGGTATACATATATGGTTTAAAATAGTCCGAATATTTACAACCTTTGTTATCCCTAATAGTAAAATTTGAAGTTCGAATAATTCCCTACCTAAAACGTTTGATGAATTACCTAGGAACTCCCATGAAATATAACAAAAAGGAATCAGGAAAAAATAATGGACAAGGAGGTCCAAATATCTTGATTATTTCATCACTCTTTCAATTAGAGATCGCGGTGTACTATTTTTGGCATGTGTACAATAATTATACATAGAAAGAATCATATTACTATGACCAATAATCTAATTTACAGATATAACCCTACCAAAATCTGTCCTTGTTGACACTCAAGTAACCAGCCATTACCTTTCCCCCGGTATTTCTCATTCCATCTATAAGGAAAGACCAAGTAGAACCCAATGCTCCAACGAAAAAATCTGAGTCAGCAGCCATCAAGAAATTAACTAGTGGATAATTAGTGCTGGTCTCCCTACCCAGGCTGGCTTCATACTCGGCCATTGACACATTAGTCCTAACTTGGCGTCTTACCATTGTATAGTGAAAGTTCCAATGAGAATATTCTCTGGTTTTGTCTATGACATCCTGAATCAAATTAATGCCATAATAATGTTAAGACTGTATAACAAACTATCATCTAAAAGATGACTCAAAATGAGTAACAAGAAAGCTGTAAGGTCTGCAACAAGTGCAATACCTGCATCTCAGTGGACAGCCAAACGTTATTAAGGTTTGGGAAGTGCCTCCGAATCCGATCAGCAAGCTGCATGTATTCTTCAAATTCAACCACCTTCATTTCACATGCCTTGTCTCCCATCCTTACATGCATACTTAGAAGAGGCCTAGGGACCCATGCCTTGTGATTGGACCACACATATTCATCAATATCAGACCTTGGCTTGTCACTACTTTCCTGAGGCAAAGCATGGGTCATAATAGAAAATTTAATACTGCTGTTGACTTTATCAAACAATCAGAGCAACTATCTTGAGGAAAAAATTAGGTGAATTTCCTATTAGGACCCATTTTTATTCTTCCCATTACTCGTTAGTACTTAGATAAAATTTCAATCTTCCCATTACTCCATTATTTAGATGCAAAGCATTGTTATTGTTATATATATTCTTCTACTCTAAAGTCTCTTATGTCCAATAATAAAAATAGTGCATAGTTAACAACAACCTTTGGCCAGTCTCCAGCAAGAGTTTCAAGAACCATTTTTGCAGCTAATTTTCCAAAGGCAGCATGGCGGGCCTCATTCAATAAATCGCATGTGTATTCAGTTGGGAACCTCATTAAGTAGCGTACAGCCTGAAAACAATATTTATGGCAACAAGATTAAATCATGAACTATTGCTAAAATGAGGGCATAACTACTTTTTTGCATGTCTAATTAATAAGTACTTGTGCTCTCCACCACCGTCTATCCATTTTTCTATGAGAAGCCACCAGACTCCCATTTATATCAGTTGTTGGTTGCAAATAATTCCATGGAACCCCCCATTTCCTGCAGTAGATATTGACATTGTAAGAATAGAACTTCTATACATTCAGGTTCTCAGTATGGAAGGAATCATAAATATATGATTGCAGTTGTGAGAACTTACCTAGGAGTTGGCCCAGCCCATATATGCTTGGATGTATAATTTTCTTTTGTGGTCACAATTCCTTTACCCAATGTCTCTTCACTTTTCATAAGTTCAAATGCACGCTGACGGCATTCTACGGATGTTTCTGGAAAGAAGTAACAACTCCAACTAGACCGGGAAGACCCTGCATATAAAAGAATGCCTACTTACAGACTTACAGTATCATCAGATTCATATTGGTTTTTTAGTAAGATTGTTCATAATATTCGAAGATTCTTCTTGACAGCAGATGTTCACATTGTACATAAATTGTTAAAACTGAATTCAACAGAGACCACAAGAAGTAAAGCCATAGTTTTTCTCACAAAAATTATACCTTTGCAACCATCATGGTCAGCCCTGTTATAATAGTTAGCAACAAGGACTCTTCCTTCATTGATTGCAATAGCAAGAAGGCCACACATCCCAGCAATCTGAGCCCCGATACCAAATCCAGGTAATCTCTCCCAGTCAGCTACAAGGAACTTGACATGTGGGTCGCTACAGTTTGAAGGATGCTGATGGATCCATATGTCACGCTGCACTTTTCTAGTCAAGGGATAGTTTTCTTCATCAGATCCTGCAATCTGCAAAAGCTTCTATATAAACAAACTGGCCAGAAATTAGAATTATTCCATCTTATTTTTTAATCATGAACATTGTCAGTGTCACTTTCATGTTCTAATGAAGTTCATAAATCTTCCTCAAGCATCTATATGCTATTTTCTGTTAATAATTATATCCTAAATGTTGGAATAATGCTTGAAAAAAAAAAGGATTTGGATTTTAACTAGGTAATATCTAATGAAGAAAATACTACTTTAATTAGCCATGTTCAGAAAAAGATATGGGTTTAAGAAACAAATTACTACACAAACAAAAATTAGTTGTTAAGAGGGTGATTGTTGTGGAAACTAATGCCACTTCACTAGCATATTTGGAGTTAACAATAAATAAACCAAATATTGGTACCAACAAGTACACTAAAAAAATCATGTTTGTAAGTGAAATAATTTATGGTCAGTCCAAAGTACTGTAGAAATAATTAATAACATACCCAGGGAGGATAAGCCCCCTCAGATATAGCCTGATGCCCAAAGTTTTTCATATGCACATTGGATGCAGCAACAGGGAGCTTGTCCAAAAATCCCTTCCAACTTGTCCATGGCGGGAAGCTCTCATTTCCTGTACGCTTATCAAGATGGCCATATAGCTGTGTTTTCATCTTGCAATTTTCCATATGCGGGGCATTAGGCAAACTGGACTCACTAATTCCATGTTTCTGCAAGTACTTATTTCCCCCAGCTGTAGATTTAGTTAACACAACACTCCAAGCCGAATAAAGCAATGAGACCTTGTCATCGTTATCCCATAATCTCTCTGTTTCCTTAAGCTTAAAATTGCAGTCCACACGTGTAACCATACCTAAGAAAACAAAGAAAACACATTCCACCATGAATTTAACTTAATCTATCCATGATAATCAAATTATTACTGCGTTACTACATCATTGCGATCAGTTTTACGTGCCTCGTCGTAATATAAAATACCCATTGACTACATGAATGTACTAAATGTAATATTGATTATGCAAAACAATGTATATCCTCTAGCAAGTGCAGTCAAAGTCAAAAAAGAATGGTTATTAGAGTACGCTTAACGTAAAGCAAGCAATTAAAGAATAATTTTAAGTTGCTTCATGCACAAGCCTTAACTCATTCTCATCAAGTTCGCTTCATGGATAAACGTCCTTGAATACACCAAACTTTGAAAATAAGTAGGAACTCATAATAAACTCGGGTCTTTTCCTTCAAGAAAAGAGAAAAACAAAAGAGAGAGAGAGAGAATTGGTTCGCCCCTTTTTCTCTTATGCACATTTTTTCAGATGAAATACGGTAGTTATTTATAAACCAGTTCTAAAGTTTCTTGAATTGGCAATGTTCTATAAATGACAAAAAAGTCAAATGGTAACAGAGTAAGAAGCACTCTACATACACAGCCCCACTTACCTAAAACAAAATTAAAATAAAAGTAAAAGAATAAATAAGACATGGTTGAAATGGATGAGGAGGGAGATTGACTTACTGGTATTATTATTGTGAGAAGTTGAGCTCCCAGATGAAATAGCCATTGATGACATGGTGGAAAATGAAATAGGACCAAGCTGAAAGGTGCCAAGGGAAGTCAAACCAGCCAAAAACAAAGAGGTGAGGCAGACTCCGCAGAGAAATCCAACCACACAAATTTGACATGGAAATGAACTACCCATTTGCAGGGCTCTCTGTGAAACCACTCTCTCAATAGACCTCTGATTCAGTGGCTCCATATTGCCCTTTTCTTACAATGAATTTTTATTCAAAAAGCTTCTCGAGTGACCCTTTTCCTCATAGAGTAGTACTTGGACTGCCTTCCAAGTTCTAACTCGTGAGTCGTGACTGATCCACAAACACAAAGCTAGCTTGACTTGTGAGTGCTCCAACTACTCCAAGGACAGAGAAACCTAAAAAAATCACACAATTATTTGCACCTGTTCTGTCACATTAAAACACTTTTGTGGGCCATCCCTGTCATCCTTGCAACTGTGAAATAAATGTCAAGTTTCCATCAGAATTTATCAAAGCTACACTCATACAGTGAGTCATCAGAGAATGCATAAAAAGAAATCTGCACAGCAGAGATGCTCAACCAGCAAGAAAAGTGTTATAAAATTTGCATAAATTTGGAAAGAAACCGCAGTTCACTTCTTTTATTGACAAATGGACAATCATCATATTCATATAATAATATTAATACTAATAATTGTACCCAAAAAAATTAATACTAATAACAGTTAAACAAAAAAAAAAAAGAGATACAGAAATGGAGTATAGTCAATGAAGTTGGAAGCAGGAGAAGTTTATTAAAAGTTAATCACCAAAAAAAAAATTAAAATTTGAAAATTTGAAAATTTGTTTGAAAAGAATAAAGCCTTATGAAGGAAAGGGTAGCCATGACCATGACCTTGATAACTGGTCATGAAAAGACTAGTGCAAGGTAGAAAGGCAAAGCAAAAGCATCGACAGAGGGACACAAGCGATGAAAAGACAAAAGGTTCAATCCGTGAAGAAGATAAGAATAATATGTGGTAACAGCTTCACCAGAACACCCCAGAAACAGTATCACGGATTTTTATCTGACTTATAGGTATATATATGTATAAAAAATTTTGAAATGGTAAATAGATTTGAAAAAGGCTAAAAGGATAGGACATTTGGCCTGGGCCAAAGCAAAAAGATAAGAAAGCCTTGGGAAGGTGAAGGAACAGGTTCAATACCTTTGTGCTGAGGAACAGAACAAAAGACTTTCATGTCATGCAGTGCTTGAGAACTGTGAAATGGGTGCAGTCAATTACTGGTGTCCAGGGAAGAATGGTAGTAGCTAACAAAGGAGAAGAGGATCAACTAGTGTAGTTGCCACCCATATTCTCTTTTCTCCTCTCTATCTGTGTGGTCCCCTCTTTTTTTTTATCATAATATATATTATATTTCTAGCTGTCCTTGAACCAAAGCCCCAGCTCAATAAGTTGTTCTTTTATTTCAAGTGGAAATTTTCAATTTTCACTACCGAAAAGAAAGGAATTAGTCCACTTGTTGTGACTTGTAAATTGTGATCATGAAGATGAAAAGAACACGCCAGATAAACTTTCTAATCCATACATATAAAATTTTAATATGGACCACTACAAAAAAGAGTTACATGAATGGAACATAATTTTTGAACCATTAATTTATAGATAAAATAATTAATGATTTAAATTAAAAGATAAATTTTAATTAATAATACTTAAATTTATATAAAAATTTAGTTAAATTATTATTTTTTCATACAAATAATTATAAATATAAAAAATTTATAAAATTTAACTAATAAGTTTTATATATATTCATATTTACATATAAATACTATTAAATAAAAAGAAATAAATAATCTATTCATGAACCAAACTTATTGCTTGCATGATATACTCCTCCTCCATTCATACATTGTTTGCTTTCTTTGTTAATAAAACTACAAGTTATAATTAGGTGAGAGAAAACCATATTACTAGTAGTATCTCAATAAAGAAAATAAAGACCGGTGATGAGTTGGCTGAGCATCAACCTTTTCTTTTTCTTCTTTTCTTTTTGTATTTTTTTCTTCATTTATTTATTAAATTTTACAATGTAATTGATTTTTATAATATAAATCAAATTATATCTTTAAAGTATATCATATTAAAATAAAACATACATGTGACAGAAAAATAATGTAGCATACATTTTACAAAATAACAAAATGTAATAAAGTCTATTTAATACGTTCTAGAAAGTAGAAACACTTGCTCCCCAAAGCTGGTTGCAGGGCTAAGCTTTGAGCAACAATCCAAATCCATTAGTGGCAGGGCATATCAGTGTTAATCATACTCGCATTCACTGTTACTGAGGAACTCGTGTCAAATGATTGCCTAATTGGCATTATATAGTAGACACATGGACCAATGATAAAGTGAATATAAGAGAAGCGGTGTCAAGGCGAGTGAGGTGTGGTGTTTAGAAAGAAATA
This sequence comes from Ormosia semicastrata, assembly GCA_029884595.1. Lineage (NCBI taxonomy): Eukaryota > Viridiplantae > Streptophyta > Magnoliopsida > Fabales > Fabaceae > Ormosia > Ormosia semicastrata. The sequence continues at coordinate 44,781,020 of JAQQTO010000059.1, forward strand.
TATTATTATTTTACCCAAGAAAAAAAGAAATATATTATTATTGGAGGGAGAGAAGTTTGTTCTTTTGTTATTTGGAAATGGGAATGAATGAGAAGCGTGCAATGTCAATGGAGTTGGAGAATGGAGATGCGAAGTTGTCTAATATTTGCTGAATTGTTGGAAAAGCAAATGGGCCTCCTTGAAGTAATGAACTAGAATTCAACACCTTCTTCTGCAGTTCTTCACGCATTTATTACTGTTACCTCTGTGACACCATTTTGTTGAAGTTGAATCTTGATAAATTCTTTCTGCTACACATTGACAATCATAGCCGTTCATCAAAGCTTTGATCTTATTGAAGAAATGGGGACTATATCCGATGGATGGGTGTTGATAGGTTAAAATGTAGCAGTCCATCCAAGAGTTGATATTAGTTTGACATGCCTATTATGTTATTTTTTTAAGTATTTTATTCAACGGTTAATATATATATATATATATATGTTTCTTTTTCTAAGATTAGTGTATTTTTAATGTAAGTCAAATAACATTCATTACACATATTTAATATTAAATTAAATATGTATAAAACTGCCTATTCAAAAATTACTCTGCTATTATTTAACTGTTAACCGAGGGTTTCTTTTTTTTTTTTTTAAAAACCATATTAACCGAGGTGGTAGAGAATGAATAGATACAGATTTTAAGATCACCATTTCTAGTTATTGCTCCTACTAAAACCGTCGTTTTGAATTTATTGGTATTTTAAATTTTGTTATTATATTTTTTAAAAAAATACAAGGAACAAAAAAATTAAATAAAAAGTATAAATATTTAATGGTATTTTTATTAAGTGCTCCCTCAATTTTCTTTTATCTTTCGTTTTCAATTTTTTTTGTTTCATTTTAGATGTCGTTTTAAAAATTTAACACATTATTAATTGTTTTATTCTAATTTTATTCTTATTTTTTTTACTCTATTAATTACTTAACTCTTATAATATCTTAATATTTACTCATTTAACTTTCATATTTCTCTTCTCACCTCTTTTATTGGTCAATGAGTTAAAGAATAATATTATCTTTTATAGCTATTTCTTCTTAAAATCAAAATTGTTGAATTATTTTCTTAATATTAATATCATTTCTTTAAACGACTGGATAAAAAAGAATAGAGAAAGCATATCTTTAGATGAGTAATAAATGTTATTTTGATTCTTTAGGTTTTTTTATAAAAAAATTCAAAATTAAAAGTTTTGTATGAAAAATAAATCTTGTTTCAATTTATAATATATTAAGTATTCTGCCTTTCAAAAAAAAAAAATCCTATTTTTAAATCTTAACAAGTATCTAGCAAAACTTTTTTTTTTCTGGTTTACGCATAAGTCATAGATAATAAACTCTTTCAGGTGAGGGAAAGTTTTGTGGGAGGAAAGATAATCAAATTTTAAGGTTAAGGTATGTTACGAGTTGTGACGGTGTAGTGATAAAAAAAAATTTCAATGAAGGATCAGTAGTGATAATCAAATTAAAACTGTTCGATTTTATCACGTAAATCAACCTTCATTAATCATAGTAAATGAAAAACTAATGTCATGACCATCCACTTTATAAAAATATAATATGTAGCTGTTGAATTAAAATATAATTTGTAGCGATGCTTTACCAGCCCATCCACGCAAAAATTGCTGTCATGATACATACGTCATCACTTCATTTCTTAATCCCAATTAAATAAGATTTGAATGTTTTATTAATTAATAGTTAATAGATATTTATTTACTTATAAATTATATTAAAGAATTCTCCTCCGATTAAGCATCTCTTTGATTGCCCAAATTTAGAAGAGATAAATTCTTGTATAGTCCTAAATCTTCCTCCAAAAACTTATATACTACCGGATGCATGTAACTTTTATTAGCTATATGAGCCAATACATATATTTAAGGTTGGGCATGTACCCGAAAAAAGAATAAGCATACCAGAATTTCTCATAAGATGGACGCATGGATGGGACTCGTCACGGCCTTTATTATTATTATTATTTTATTTAACCTTTATTGTTATTAATAAATTGGATAGCACATAAAGAGATTTTTTTACACTGATATTACTAATTTTATCTTTATTTCTCATTTGCAATTTTTTTAGATTAATCCTATTTGAAATACTGACTATATATACTAATATCTTATATTAATACTAAAACTTAAATGCATCTTAATTTTTGGCAAAATAAATTTGAAATAAACTAGAAAAAAAAATACACAAACTTCCCGGGTCTCACTCCCCATAATCCTCATCCATATCCATATAGTTTGAATATTTGTTATCCCAACTTTCATGTCCAACCCACCCCACGTGCTGCCACCTAATGTAGGTTTCATTTTTAATTTTAAACTAACCCTTCACTAATTAAATTTAAAGTTATTTTTTTCCCCTCTATTTCTTTTTACTTCAACTAGTTTTATAATACCTGGAATGCGTGAAGCTATAAAATAAATAAGAGTACCAATGCTTCAAAATATTTTTTTTATTTGCCTGATTTTTAATATATCCATCTATTTTTAAAAATTATATAAAACTTTCTTAACACTTATATTTTTTGTATTATGAAAAAGAAGGATATAAATAAATCTAATTAAAGAAAATGTTAGAAATATATTTTTATCACATTCATTACAATATACTTCTTTCTATTAAGTTACGTCATATATTAAAATACATACTTAATCTTAATTAGTATATAATTAACTTAATTAATATATAATCAATTCAATTAGTATGTAATTAAGTTTAAATATATACTTTAGTATATAAAGTAGCCTTAAAAATATATATATATTAAAAGAAATGTGATAAATAATGTATTCCTAACACTCTTCTATAATTAAACACTATAAACTCAAAATTGATTAAGAGAATTGTTAATTAATCATTAATGACCTTAAAATGATATTTATATCTTTAATTTCATTAATGTTACTTACAATATTAATAAAATTAAGTGATAAAAATGTAATTAAAGATAAAAATGATATTTCCACAAAAATCATTAAAAGATAATATTTATAAAATGTGGATCTTGCTTCACCAATTAATATTTTTAAACGACAATTAGTAAAAGTTGGACTTTTGTCCATTTCCTATATATATATATATATATATATATATATATATATATAAAATCTCGACAAAAAGCAACCACCTCCACCCACTTATAAGTTCATCAATGCATTTGAAACTATTGATTTAGTGTGCACTAATTATTTTGGTTCAACAATCAAGTCACCTAAAACTCTCCTATATCAAGCATATGTTTCTTACACAAGATAAGACATATACTTATGCTTGTAGTAATATTAATGCAAGAACTTTACACATAAGTATGCTTTTAAAGCAAGAATATAATAAAAGTATACTAAAAAATAAGACTCCTTTAATCATAAACAACCCTTAGCTATTTTCATTTAAGTAAAAAAAAAAAAAGAAACCTTACCGGTGAGAAAGACTTTCATGTCATGCAGTGCTTGAGAACTGTGAAATGGGTGCAGTCAATTACTGGTGTCCAGGGAAGAATGGTAGTAGCTAACAAAGGAGAAGAGGATCAACTAGTGTAGTTGCCACTCATATTCTCTTTTCTCCTCTCTATCTGTGGTCCCCTCTTTTTTTTTATCATAATATATATTATATTTCTAGCTGTCCTTGAACCAAAGCCCCAGCTCAATAAGTTGTTCTTTTATTTCAAGTGGAAATTTTCAATTTTCACTACCGAAAAGAAAGGAATTAGTCCATTTGTTGTGACTTGTAAATTGTGATCATGAAGATGGAAATATTACCAGTAGTTAAATTAAAACAGAAACAGTTAGAGAGTTAGTTAACTTAATTATTTCTTTCTGTTAGTGTTTGTTTCCTTTCTTTCTATTTCTGATTTGTATATATGTTGATAGAGCTAGCTCTTGTAAGTAGATAGTATCATTTTTTCTTTCATCAATGAGAACAAGTTTTCTCTCATCTTTCTTTGCTCTCTCTCTGCGCTACTCGATATCAATATGGTATCGATTTTTCTATCTTTCTTGAATTTATTTTTCCCTAAATTTCTACAATTTCTTCATCTTCGATTCTTCAATGGTGTGCATATTGATTTTGCCACAAATCCTTCAAATCTCTACTATATGCATCCAAATGAAAATCCCTCTCTGATTCTTGTTACTCCTCTATTGGATTGCAAGAACTATCAAACATGGGCGCAAGCCACGAAGGTTGCCCTGATCTCGAAGAACAAATTGAAATTTGTTGATGGAAGTCTCAATCCACCTCCAGTTTCTGATATTCTCTATGAACCCTGGACACGCTGTAATAACATGGTGTTATCCTAGCTGCGACAATCAATTTCTGAAAGCATTCACAAATCTGTTATTTGGTGTAATCGTGAGTCTTTAGTTTGGAAAACTCTTCAAAAGCATTTTTCTCAGGGAGATATCTTCCGAATTGATGAACTTCAAGAAAGTCTTTACCAATGTAAGCAAGGTAACCTTGATGTCTCTAGTTATCTTACTGAATTAACTTCTATTTGGGAGGAACTTGATAACTTTCGACCAGTTAAGGATTGCAATTGTGCAATTCCTTGTTCTTGTGGTGCTGTGGTTGATGTAAAGAAATACAAAGAACAGGATAAAGTCCTTAGATTTCTTCGAGGTTTGAATGAGCAATACTCTCATGTTAAGTCTAAGATCATGATTATGGATCCTCTTCCTGAGTTAGACAAGGCATTTTCAATAGTCATTCAACAAGAAAGTCAATTTACCACTTCTCCCAATCTTGATGTTACTGTGGAACAACAGTCTTTAGCGATGCAAGTTCAACAATCTGGTCCAAGACGTCAGTATCAAACTAATCAGAATTTTAACAGAGGAATTTCTAGAGGTCGTGGCAATGGCAGAGGCAATTATGGGGGAGGCCGAGGACACAATCAAGGTTCCAACAGAATTTGTACTCACTGTGGTAGAACAAACCACACTATTGATACTTGTTTTCTTCTCCACGGCTATCCACCTGGTTATCAAACCAAAGGAGGCAAAGGTGGTGTTAATCTTGCCCCGATTCGATGTTGTTGAAAGAATCCTTTTCGGAAAATATTATTGACCCACCTGCTAGTCCATCTCGAATCTTATTCAAGAGCAATATCAACAGATTTTATGACTCTTATAGCAATCAAAAGTACAAGCTTCTCCTTGGTCAATTTGTCATCTCTTATCCTGGCCCTTAATTCCACCTCATCTCCTCTAGTTAGTAAGCAATCCCCTTTGGGTTATAGATACAGGTGCAACCGATCATATTACCCATTCTCTTGTTAATTTCATTTCCTTTCATTCAATTAAACCTTTTTTTATGTCTTTACCAAATGGTCAACAAACAAGTGCCACCATTTCAGGCATAGTCCAATTATCGAATCCATTCTATTACACAATGTTTACTATATTCCTCAATTTGCTGTCAACCTTATTTCAGTAACTAAACTCCTTCCTTCCCTGAACTGTCATATTATTTTTCACCCTGATCATTGTTCTTTTTTTCAGAATTCTAACCAGAGGATGATTGGTACAGCTAAGAATCATGGAGGACTGTATGTGTTTGAGGCTTCAACACCGGGTTTTGCTATTGTTTCTGATTCTAATTGTAATTCCATTTCTCATTCTACTTGTAATTCTATCTCAAGCAAAAATGATTCTGTCTCTATTTGGCATACTAGACTAGGACATATTTCTGACACTATACACAAATGTATTTCCTTACAATATCCCTTCATTTCATACAAGAATAATAATAACATTTCCCCTTGTGACATTTGTCATTTTGCCAAACAAAGACACCTCCCTTATCCTAATAGTTGTTCCAAATCTACTAGAGTCTTTGAATTACTGCATGCTGATATATGGGGTCCTTATACCACACCATCAATTTCAGGTCATCAATACTTTCTTACTCTTGTTGATGATTTTAGTAGGTTTACTTGGGTGATTTTAATGAAATTTAAAAGTGAAACTCGAAAGCATCTCATGAATTTCATTACTTTCATTGACACTCAATTTGGTATAAAACTTAAATGTCTTCGGAGTGACAATGGAAGTGAGTTTCTTATGACTGATTTCTTTAATGCCAAAGGCATTATTCATCAAAGATCATGTGTTGAATCCCCTCAACAAAATGGCATTGTTGAGAGGAAGCATCAACATATTCTCAATGTTGCCCGTGCTTTTTCTTTTCAAGCCCAACTTCCTATCAATTTTTGGCACTTTTCCATCCAACATCTTTGTCCACCTGATTAACAGATTGCCTACACCCCTTTTAAGAACCAAATCTCCCTATGAACTTCTTCACCAAAAATCTCCACCTCTTCTTCACCTAAGAGCCTTTGGTTGCCTAGCATATGCATCCACCTTACAAAGTCACAGAACAAAGTTTCAACCCCGGGCTCGCAAATCAGTTTTTCTAGGCTATAGAGATGGCACCAAAGGATATCTCTTGTATGACATTCAATCTCATGATTTTCTTGTTTCCAGAAATGTCATTTTTTATGAAAATGTTTTCCCTTTCACTAAATCATCTTCCACTCCTCCCCTCCACAATTCCATATGTTTCTCTAGACAATTCAGACCTTGCATCGGTTCATGACACTACCTTGTCACCGCTCATGTTCCCTCCATTCCTATTAATTCTCCACAACCTCTTGTTCCCTCTATCACTAGTCCATAACCCATTCCATCTGTTCCACCTCCTCACCTTGTCCCATCGCCAATCAACTAGGACTAGAAACAAGCCCTCATATCTTGAAGCATACCATTGCAGCCTCCTTGCTTCTTCTCTGCCCGAATCATCTTCAGGTAATTCTTCCTACCATTTATCTTCTGTTTTAGATTATGATCATTGCACTCAGTCATATAAATCCTTTTGTCTTAATGTTTCATCTACTGTTGAACCCAAATCTTTTTCCCAAGCTTGTAAATTTGATTGTTGGAATGATGCTATGAAAGCTGAACTGAATGTTCTTGAGGCCACCAACACTTGGTCTATTGTTGATTTGCCCCCAGACAAGGCCCCTATTGGTTGCAAATGGGTCTATAAAGTGAAGTACCATGCGGATGGTTCCATTAAGAGGTATAAAGCCCGCTTGGTAGCAAAGGGCTACACCCAAATGGAGGGTGTTGATTATTTTGACACTTTCTCACCCGTTGCTAAGTTAACTACTGTGCGCACACTGCTTGCTTTGGCTGCCATTAAATGTTGGTTTCTTGAACAACTTGATGTTAACAATGCCTTTTTGCATGGTGATCTCAATGAGGAGGTATATATGGTCCTTCCACCTGGTGTAAAACTTAAAAATTCTGCTGCTGGTTCCACTCAAGTGTGTAAACTATACAAATCACTTTATGGTCTCAAACAAGCCAGTCGTCAATAGTATTCCAAACTATCCACAACACTTGTTTCTTTGGGTTATAAACACTCTGATGCTGATCATTCCCTTTTCACCAAGTCTCATGGTGAACACTTCACTGTTCTCTTAGTATACGTTGATGATATAGTCATGGCTGGGAATGATTTCAAAGAAATTCAGCATGTTAAAGCCTATTTGGACAAAAGTTTCCGCATCAAAGATCTTGGTTCCTTGCGTTTCTTCCTTGGGTTGGAAATTGCCAAATCCAAAACTGGTATTTTCATCAACCAGCGAAAGTACACTCTTGAACTTCTTGAAGATAGCAGCCACTTAGCAGTGAAGCCTTCCTCTACACCCTATGATACATCTCTCAAGTTACATGATTCAAACTCACCTTTGTATTCAGATGAGTCAACATATCGAAGGTTAATGGCGCCTCCTCTACTTGACTACAACAAGACCGGATATTGTCTTTGCTGTCCAACAACTCAGTCATTTTGTGTCTCAGCCCAAGGATGTCCATTATCAAGCTGCCACTAAAATCTTGAGATATCTCAAAGAGTCTCCAGCAAATGGATTATTTTACCCTTCTTCTTCAACTGTCAGTTTGTCTGGATTTGCAGATTCTGATTGGGCTAGTTGTCCTACTACCAGGAAATCTGTTTCAGGTTATTGTGTTTTTCTTGGATCATCCTTAATCTCATGAAAATCCAAGAAGCAATCTACTGTTTCCCGATCAAGCTTTGAAGCAGAATACATGGCCTTAGCAAGCCTTACATGTGAACTTCAATGGATGCATTTTTTGTTTAAGGACTTGCAAATTTCCTTTGCTAAACCTGCATCAGTGTACTGTGACAATAAATCCGCCATATACTTAGCACATAATCCAACTTTCCACGAAAGAACCAAGCATATCGAAATAGATTATCATGTAATTCGTGAGAAAATTCAGAGTGGTCTCATCCATTTATTTCCCGTTCCCTCTTCTGCTTAGCTCGCGGATGTGCTCACTAAACCTCTCCTTACTCCTTCGTTTTCTTCACTCATATCCAAGCTTGGTCTCTGTGATCTCCATCGTCCAGCTTGTGGGGGAGTATTACCAGTAGTTAAATTAAAACAGAAACAGTTAGAGAGTTAGTTAGCTTGATTATTTCTTTCTGTTAGTGTTTGTTTCCTTTCTTTCTATTTCTGTTTTGTATATATGCTGATAGAGCTAGCTCTTGTAAGTAGATTGTATCATTTTTTCTTTCATCAATGGGAACAAGTTTTCTCTCATCTTTCTTTGCTCTCTCTTTGCGCTACTCTGATATCAATAGGAAACAACACGCCAGATAAACTTTCTAATTCATACATATAAAATTTTAATATGGACCATTATAAAAAGAGTTACATGAATGGAACATAATTTATAAAATGTGCATCTTGCTTCACCAATTAATATTTTTAAACGACAATTAGTAAAAGTTAGACTTTTGTCCATTTCCTATATATATATATATATATATAAAATCTCGACAAAAAGCAACCACCTCCACCCACTTATAAATTCATCAATGCATTTGAAACTATTGATTTAGTGTGCACTAATTATTTTGGTTCAACAATCAAGTCACCTAAAACTCTCTCCTATATCAAGCATATGTTTCTTGCACAAGATAAGACATATACTAATGCTTGTAGTAATATTAATGCAATAATTTTACACATAAGTATGCTTTTAAAGCAAGAATATAATAAAAGTATACTAAAAAATAAGACTCCTTTAATCATAAACAACCCTTAGCTATTTTCATTTAAGTAAAAAAAAAAAAAACCTTACCTATTTTCAATATTATTTCTCTTGCTTTTAAAAAAATGGACATCTAAAAATGACTTCGAATCTTTTTATAGTCGTGCACTAAGCGTGGTTGTTGGAAAGGATATATATATGCCCCTATACATATATATAAAGAGAACTCTAGTGCATTTATACATGTTTACATTTTTTAATTTATTTTTAATATTGCGGTTAGGTGTGATATTTTTTTAATTTTTTAATCTATTTTTTACTTTTATCAATTAACAAGAAAATAAAATAATGAATATTTTATGTATTATGTACAGTATAAAAATTATAAATATATACACAAATCTCATTTATTAAGTTAAAATGATGGAGAATTATAACAGTAATACAATAGGTAAAATATATTAAATATATTGTTAATTAATTATATATTATCATGTTATAAAAAATATTTAATTTTTATAATAATTATTTTAAAAATTATATATAATAATATATAATTAATTAATAGTATAAAAAATTTTATGTTAATAATATATTAAAATTAAACTTACCTATTATAACCACCGCACGATACGTAAAATATATTAAATATATTATAAAAAATTCATTTATGACACATTACTGTCTAACATCTCCCAAAAAACATATGGCTAATTGGCTATGCGTGGAGAACTTATTGACTTTGGAAACACGCGCAATAAACAGTCTAGGAAAGTACACCGTGGTTAAAGATGAGTTTTTTTTTTATCATTTTGCCCTTAACACAAAATTATTTATCAAATTACCATCGTTTTGATACATATTATTAAAATGTCACATTTTTAATCAGGCAGGTATTTTTTTATTATTTCTATTCTACATAAATAACACTAAAGGAAATGGTGCTATTAATAGAAAAGAGTCAAAGCGCTTGACGCTATTCACATTGTAATACCAACGCACGTGGCGTTATCCACATAGTTATGCCAAGCATAATGACGTTACCACATGAATAACGTCACACTTGTTGGCGTTATCACATAGATACTATCAAGAACTTTGACGCTTCTCTATTGGACGTCCTATTTACGCAACTCTCTTCTCCTCTCCTCCCACTAGCCAAGTTTCTCATTTTTCATATTTTCGTCTTTTCTCTAAACTTGTTCTCTCACTAAACTTTCTCCAAAACCCTCCATTGACTGTTGCTTGTGGGTTGACACAATTGAGGTTTAGGATTTACTAGAAGATGGAAGAAGAATTTGTGCATACGTCAGAGATAAGCTCTAGCATCAGTGGTTTATCCATGATGGGGAGCAGATGAGGTGCACAAATTTCTTCTGAGAAGTGTGGATGCGGACAATGGACTTTGATTTATACTTTAAAGAAGACAAGGAACTATGTTTGTTGATTTCTTACGTGTCATTTAAAGAGATAAACAATAGACTTGTGATTTTTTTCAATGGTTGGATGATAAAACTGGAATAGTGGATGAAATGATTGACATAAATGAGAAAGAAATTAGGGAGCTTAGGAATAAAATTGTATTGTATGAGGAATAACTGAAAAAATAGAAACTAGTGAGTGTGATTTTATTTTTTTTTATTTTATTTTTTTTACTATGAGTTGTTTAGTATATAAATGGGATTGAGATTGATTCATTTTGTGAATCAACTGTCTTACAACCATGATGTAATTGTTCAGTTTATTATAATGTGATTAATGGAATTCAACTGCTTTGTTGGAATACGATAAACAAAGTTATTTTATAATTTACTTGTGACCTACGATTAAGTTAGAAAAAAGTGTAAACAATATAAGTATGTCACAATAACATATGATGAATTTGTGATCACTCAAAACTAGGGTCACGACCGGTTCATGAGTTAGAATACCAGCCTAACAAGCCTATAAAAATCAATTAACCTTAATAGTTCAAATATTCTGATTCTATAGAAAATTTGACAAAATATTCCCTAAAATTTGGACGTTCTCAAAAGTACTTCATCTTATATAATGACACATATCCATATATATATATATATATATATATATATATATATATTTTGATTTCCAAATCAACAGAGCACAAGATGCATAACAGAAATATAAGTACACACACACATACAGTTATCCCAGATTAAGTAAATATAATAAAAGGTAGATAAATTAATCTAAGTGTAATGACAATATCAATGAGAAGGGTCAGGGTCAGAATGTGATGGTCTGTGAGGGGGGTCGGAAGAAGGTCCTAGTTGTGTTGGGTGAGGATATGATGGGTAACTCGTATATGGTGAGTATGAAAATAATGGTGTAAGGGTAAAGGTCATAGGATATGGTGGGTAATGGTAAGTAAGTAGTGGGTATCCTGTAGACGATGGGTAACTTGTAGGTGGTGGATAAGCTGTATATGGTGGGTAAGATAGAAGTGGTAGTTGAGATGGTGGGTAAGTAGTAGTAGTAGAGGTTAGGGGCTGAGTGCTGGGCACACCTGAAGAATCATAGGCCTTTGAATGTCGAAGTCGTGACTGAGTACTCGCTAACCCTGTCCTTCTTCTACGACATGTCCTCTGTTCGTTAGACTACTCGGGTGGTCCTAGAATGTCATCTGCAGGAGGAGCTGGACGAAGTTGCTCCAATGTAATGCGATCATGCTCCTTCATACATTAGATCCTTTTCACCTTCATACATTCTCCCATTGTAGTAAATGGGAACAATAAGGTGTTTTGTCATCTTAAACTTATTAATAATAACAACACAACAAGTATGAAATCAATCAAACACATGTGTCAACTGAAACAAAATTGCTACCCATAACAATGAATCCATATCAATTCAATAAACCCACAATTTTAATCAATTGAAAACAACAAAAAATTACATAATCACCACCTGTGTATGTTTCAAAATTGAAAACAATAATTTTATACAAATTTTATAATATTCAAACTATTATTAATATTTTGATTGAAGAAATTTCAAAAACCTCCTAACTAACCAAACTATTGATCCATAAAAAATATACAATACACAATTAATATAAAAACCCTAAAAAATTAAGTAATAATTCTATCAATACAAATATCCAATCAACAATAACAATAATAACAAAATTAATCTAACGATGAATAAAAATATTTACATATATGATGATCCAATTGTGTCAACCTATAAATAACAGTCGACAGTGGGTTTTTGAGAATGTTTAGTGAGAGAAAAAGTTTAAAGAAAAGGTAAAAATATGAAAAATAAGAAACTTGATTGGTAGGAGGATAGGGAAGCACCAAAGCACTTGACGCTATTCACGTGATAATGCCAACACGCGTGATGTTATCCACGTGGTAACGCTATTACACTTGGTGTTATCCCGTAAATAACACCACGTGTGTTGACATTATAATGTGGATAGCATTAAGCACTTTGACGCTTTCCTATTGATGATGCTACCTATGTGAAACAGAAATAATAAAAAAATATATACATAGTAAAAAATATGACAGTCTGATAATATGTTTCAAAATGATGATAATTCGATAAATAATTTTTCTCTAAGGATAAAATGGTCAAAAAACCGTTAAAGATGCCTAAAATTTCATTTGTGGAATATGTAGAGACAAAATTGTCATGTTTAAGATGAGTATGAATCAAGTAACAACTGATTTTCAGATGCGTATAGTAACAACTTGAATAGTGTAAAATGAGTATGAATAAAATAAACGATTAGTTTCAATGTGTTTGTGTGTTTGGTAGCATAATTTTGACGAACACCAAGATTAAGAGTAACTAGTGAGACGAGAGTAAGAAATTTTATTATCAATAATTAAAAAGGGATAGTGGTTAATGGTGAAGACAGAACAAGAACAACTTTACCCCAAAATTGTTCAGCATAAGAGGATGAAATAAGAAAAGTGCGGGCAAAATTCATTATGTGCCGATGCTTATGTGCAACGTGTCCCTTTTTTTGAACACTCTTAGTTCTTACACAAGAAAGTTGGAGGCTCATGTGCCTCAAGAATTTAAGAAGCGAGTTGATTATTAATTTCATATTCTCCTGTATTATCATTCGCAGATTTTGGTCTTTCTAAATGGTTGAGTAAAAATCACTTTGACAATATATATATATATATATGATATTTTTGAGCGATTTATCATTAGATACATCCAAGAATAAAGAGAATAATCATCAAACAAAATTACAAAAATACTTGAATCCACTCATGGTAGCAATTGGGGAATGACTCCATATAAACGTACTACATCAAACGGTCCAAGAGGACTTGGGAAGAAGAATTATCAGAAGAAAAAGGAAAATCATATGTTTTAGGAAAAATAATCTTTTAAAGTAAATTTATATTTAAAGTAAGTAAATAAAAATATATTTATTATTAATTTGATTTAAAATTTATTGTAATTTTAATTTATTAAAATTTAATAATGAATTTTTTTTTTATTTTAAAAATAAACTCATTTTAAAAGAAATTTATCTATTATTTAAGACTTATCCATTATATAAGTACCTGACATAACGTACAATCAAATGAATTGATCACAGAGAATTGAGAAAGGCCTCAAATACAGGCTTACAATCAAATGACTTATTTAAAATGACATTTCATTAATTATTAATTATTTTTAAATATTTATTAAAAATTCAATATTTGATAAAATATTTGATAGTTTATTATGAGTATCAAACCTATCAGTTCCTTGCTTAAATAAAGCCCGTGAACCCAATTATTGGCCATTTAGCATCTATAATAGATATCAAGGAATCTTAACGGTCAAATTTTCAAAGCTCTCAGATTCTGAAGCTTTTCATGACCGTTTATTTCTATTGTTTATCCTTGTAACTAGTGACTTCCCTTCTCTGTTCCTCAAGTCAACCTTTTTGTTTTATCTCTTTGTTTGGATGAGGAGAGAAAATGGGAAGAGAAAAAATAGAGAAGATAGAAAATAGAGAGAAAATTGCATTTTCTCTCCTATTGTTTGGATCAAGAGAAAATAGAAAGAAAGAAAATAAAAACTTTTCGCTCTTTTTTGTTTGGTTAAGAAGAAAAGTGAGAAGAAAAAAAATAAAATTATATAAAATAATTAATATACCTTTCATATTGAGCAGAAAGTCGGATAACGACAGAATCGAGTCGAATACAGGCCTAATCATACAGTAGTGTGAGTAGGCTAATGACTTGAAATAGTGAATTTTGACTTCAACTTAGAATCATACACGGCCTAGGCCGTGTATGCATACACGGCCGTGTATGACCAACCCTCCAGATGCTCCCCCTCCCCCTTTCTTTCTTCATCCTCATCTCTCCCCCCTCATATTCATTCCCCACCCATCAACCAGTGCCCTCTCCCCCAAAACCAACCACTTCACACACTCCGTTCCAGCGGGCCGCGTGAAACGCCACAGTGCGTTGCAGGAGCGCATCTGTTGTGGCTCAGCAAAAATGTTGCCGCTGGTCGGCGAAGCGACGTGAGTAATGACGACAGAGACGCGATGGAAGAAGATGGTGGGGGTATAAGGGTCAATCTCTCAATCTTCCCCATTTTCTTCGCACCAGAGGGGAGAAAACTTTTCACGTGGGTCCCACAACGTTTTTTTCTTTCTTACCTGTTTTCTTTGCACATCCAAACAGGAGAAAATGGAATAATCTTCTCATTTTCTCTTCTCCCATTTTCTTTCCACTCATTTTCTCTTAAAAATTCTAAAACAGTCTTATGTGCTCTTTAGAACAAGAAGCAAAGTCACTTTATACAAATTAGTAGTGGCTAATGACTGTGTGCTTTCTACCTTGTTTTGGTGCTTCAAAAATACTTATTTTCAGGGGAAAAAATGTTCATCAAAAGTGAATTTGTATCTAAAATAAGTAAGTAAAAGTATATTTATATTTAAATTATTTAATGAGCTAAAATCATGATGCATTTTTTCAAATCAATGGTAGATATATTTTTACTTATTTATTTTATAGACAAACTCAATTCAAAGAGTTTTTACCCATTCAGCGAAATGTAACTCCTACAGGAGGAGGGGGCCCAGGAACCAAAAATAGGGAAGTTAGCATTCAGTTATGTTCATATAATTGTAGCAAGTAGTATACCACCCTGTTTGGCATAAGAAACTTGTGCATATTTACTTGAAAGCATGATTAAGTGCACGAACAAAAAATAATAATTCATTTTGCATCTCATTCAGTAGAATTTTATTTACTGAAAATTTCTGGTTTCTGAAAGAACACCATATATAAATACAGATACACAACCAATGCCTAATTGTCTAAGTAACACAGCTTTTGCAACAGACAAAACTATGACATCAACTCTTGCACTGCAGCAACAGCTCAAAAAAATAAAAATAAAAATAAAAACTCCAGACGAAACGATGCATGAAAAGATTTTCTAAACTTCACTCGGCAGTCAGTCAAACCTTATACAACATTCTAATCATCTAGTTGAAACATCCCTGGATCCAATAATATCTTTAGTAAGTTCCAAGGCATCTAAACATTCCAAGAATATTACAACAAATCTTTGGAGTAAAATTTCCCGCTGCAAAATTCACCCCAAATCAAGGACAAGAAATAGAAACTCGAAACCGAATCACTGATTAAGGAAGCCATAGTCATAAGCAGAAAGGGAAATTCCAGCATGTTTATCACTAGAAGCAGAAACACTAGACACCTTTATAAGTTAGAAACTAATTCTGCTTTCATCAACTCTTGACCCGTTTCGAGGGTGGTGCAGCAAACTGGTCATCTCCCAGCTCATGTTCATCAGTAACTTTAGCATCATCTCCCTCTTGCTTTGTGCTTGCATCCTGGGAACATTCTTCAGGCATGGTTTCTGGAGTGCTACTGTTGATTCCAAATTTTTCATGACCTTCATTTGAGGTTTCTAAATTGTCAATCGGTGCAGTAGAAGGTAGCACCTTGTTTGATAGTGGAGCAGAAGGCTTGTCCGATGAGGAGGAGGAGCCCTTAAGCCTGCTGTCATCCATCTCTATTTGTTTCTCAAACATCATCTGAAGACGCTTCCCTTGGTCTTCAATTTGAATCTGCAACTTTCTTTGAATCTGCATAATAGTTATAATATCAGAATATTACAAAAATTGAAAGCTTCCCTGTGGTCATCTTCCTTAGAAAAAAAGAAGAAAATAAACAGAACTCCACTCCTCCACCTTAGGATTACAGGGTAAAGACAAAGTGAATCTTAAGTACTAATAAAGTACCTCAAGTTGTTCATGGAGCCTCTTCTGGAGTTCCATCTGCAACCGCAATGCTTCAGTAATCCCCTTACTCCTGCAACCACAATCCAAAGTATGTTTCTGAGAATTAATTATTCATTTCAATGCAATTAAAGCAAATGGAACAACTGCATATATTGGAAATGGGAACAATAAGTATCATAGCCATAGTGAAAATCAAACCTGTCTGGGCTGGTTTTTAGCACACATCTGTGTTAGGTTATGTCTTAAATTCAAATATATGATAATTAGAGTAGAGATAAGTTACATTGAGTGGACATTACATCTGCTCGAAGCATGCAACAAGAGCAAATGATCCACACCAGCAAAAAGATCGGTCAACAAATGTGTTAATGCAATAAGAAAGAATTATACATAAAAGAGGGGAAAATGGGGGGGGGGGGGGGGGGCTCACGTTTTTAAGTCTAGAGACTTCATTTCTTCGACTGAAGTCAACTTTTTCTCAGGAATTCCTGCAGGTAGGGAAGAAAAAGACATTCACACTATTATTCTCAGATTGACAAAGAAAATAAGAGAGGGGGGGGGGGGGCATATCTATGTGCTTATTATGTGTACTGAAACCCTAAAGAGAATAGGAGCAAAGAACATTGGACACATAAGAAACCATGAAAAAGGACAATGCACATAAAAAACAATTCAATTTATATCGCAAACAAAACATCTTTCCTGAAACTTTAGGGGGTGAGGAAGCTCCATAAGTAAGAAATATACTTAATAAACAAACCTGGTTATATGAACAATAGAACTGCTAAGTAAACCTACACATACCTTCCGATGACTCGGGTTTGTCTCTGGCTGTCCTATACTTCTGAAATTAAAAGAACAAATAATTCATTAAAAACCTTTGACTAAATAAACACACCAACAAAAGAGCTATCTAGTGTAGCCATTTATATCAAAGACAAGCCAGTTAAAAAGAAGAAAAATAACAAATGTACCTGTAGGTGACTTTTCACATGATAGATGGTAAGGCCCTCAACTTTCATCAGATTCAAGACACCCTTTGGAGTAGCCTCTGCATGTTAACATCATGAGATCACAAGAAAAGAAAACATGAAAAATATCTGCCAGTGAGAAGGTCACAAAGTACAAGATTATGGAGAAGTAAACATACTCTCACTACCACCAAGCTGATTGACTGCTTCCACAAACGCCTCATGAAGTTCTGGAGTCCAACGCATTCTTGGCTTAGTTTGTGGTGCAGTTGACACAGAGTTAGGAAGATCATTAACTTGTATAGATTGTACATGCTGCTGCTGTGAAACCTCAGTCTCCTGCATCAAGAGAGAAGGATACATTTCTGCACCTTATACGTTGAAATAAATAAATAAATAAAAGAAGCCGTGGACAAAAAGTTAAGGTGCAAGTAACAACAGATTTCAAACTATTGAGAAACAAATATAGGGGGAAAGGGAAGAAGGTATGAACTATATACACCTACTCACATGCATATGATGAAACAAGTTGAAAAAAGAACCAAGCACCTAAACGCACCAAACAAATCATACCCCTCTCCATGCAGAGTGGTGGTTGAAAGGGGAAAATAAAATAAAGAGAATTGCACGGCATGCTTTATGATCATGCATTTATGCCCATAACTGGACAGTTACAGAGAGTTATACACATACCATTTGACTTGATTTTAATCTGTATCAGTAATTAGTTTATATATGAAAACCATGGTCCGTAGACCATAGAGAGGCATGAGATGCCACCTACATCTACATGTTCTAGTTAACTTCACAGGTCAGAACAAGCATTTTAAGACCTTGCAGTACTATATCAAAATCAGCTTGAGAAACAAACCTTTGATTTTTGTTCTGCTACATTATCATCACCGAGAAGCTGACCCCAATTTGGGGGAAGATAATCATCAACTAATATTACCTGATTAACCCACTCCCCGAAATCAGTTGTTCTGGCATTGTCACCAGATATGTAAGAAGCACTATATTCCACCTGATCATTCTGGACGGAAACATTATCAGGAAACTGAATATCCTGAAACGGGTCTGGTCCCCATGAAATATCATCATTTTCTTGAGGGTGAGAAATGAATGTTGTAGAATGTATTTCTGAAACAGAGGAAAAAGGGATGTCATCAGGGCATTCAACAGGGGTTGAAAACATGTGTCCAGCACTTCTGATGTTGGCATTCATTGATGCAGGCTGCACAGAGGAAGTGGGAAGAACAGGAAAAGATGAAGACATAGCTCTGGAGGATCCCAAGTGAATCAGCTTTGTTTGACCTGATTTCAATATGAAAAGCAGGTTGTATGTCAACTACTCAACCACTAATGAGAAATTATCTTTGCCAATAACATGATTGGACAAAATATACAGTAATTCCTTAGGCCAATTTGTTCATATCTCACTAGTCAAGGGTATAACCTTGTGGTGCCTATGAGAAGAAAATAGTTAAGTTACAAAAGCATCAGAAAACAAGTAATGCTTGTTAGCAGAATATATTGGTAAGACTTGTGATAACAGGCCAAAGTATGCAGCAGGGTGACAACATTAATTTTTAACTGTTGACAGAAACGGAGTCAGTGCAAAGCTGCAAATAGAAATTAGAGAGTGAAAGTCATAAGGAAGGGTTGGGGTGGAGAAGAAGGCAAGGGTAAGCTGACCAATTTCTCAAGTGCCAGCAAATTGGAAGGAAAAAGCTCCTCAAAAATGAGATTGCTTTTAAAGTGAGAAAGTAAGGATAAATTTATCCTTACTTACTTTATTCTAAAATTCATCGTGATTTTAATACACTAAAATTTAATGATAAATATATTTTTATTTATTTACTTTAAAGTCATATTTACTTAGAGTAATCTTGTCCTAATTGAAATTTACCATTCACTACACAATCACCATCGAAAACACCACCTAGCACTAGGAGGAACAAGGTATAATCGTTAAAAATTAATAATAATATAAGAAGAAGAAGAAGGGGAAAAAAAAATTCAGAAGCAGTAGAGCATGCTCTTTTCAATCACGAGTTAAAAGAGAAAGAACCCACCACACAAGATGCCTTTTTTGGCTTAGACCCGTAACTATAATCGTTTGTTGAGGCAACCCAATTCAGAGCAGAGAAGAATAGACCAAAACCAACTTACAGAATTCCAAAAAAAAAAAAAATATTGCAAACTTTAATAACAGTTAACATGGAGTAGAATATGTAACAAAATTGTTTACGATACATTAAAAAGAAAGAAAAAAAAAACTCTAACCAATCATCTGAAATGAAGCCAAGCGAAGCCAAAATAATAATAAGAAGTGTCATCTGAAAAAAAAAATGAAGTAGGTGTATAGAGAAGAGGAGTTACCTGTAAATTAGAATCGAATTGAGAAAAAACCGGAGAGTGATCGTATCTGAAAGACCGAAAGCAAGAGAGAATGCCGAAGACGAGGAAGAGCAGCAGCAGTTTTAATGCTGCATACGATGTTTTGGGGCTTGTCGTCCCATAAAACAAACGAGAGGACGTAGACGTACGAGGCTAACCTTTTGTTTTTTCGACCCTTTTATGATTGGATTAGTGGCTAATTATCTTCGACAAAGTGAAAGAAAAATGGAAAAGAAAACATTGTCCTGCACCTCACACAACTCAACGTTCATTTTGGACCGTCTGATTCCCATCGACGTTGGATGATGAGGTTTCTCATGATAGTTTAGCAAGTTGTTGACTTTGCTATAGAAAGCTAAGGATAAACATGAAATATAAAAACATGTTGTATAAATATTACTTACTTAACGAAAAAAAAATTTAATGTTTTAAGTTTCCGTATTGATTATATGATATTCATTCACATTGCATTATTTATTTTAATTATTAAATTTATTTAACAAAAAATTATATATACTTAAATACTAATTTAAAAATGACTGTAATAATTAATTAAGTATATTTATGGTTAAATATATGTAAATGTTTTATTAAATATGTCTTTTTCTTAAAAAAAAAGTTTGATTATTAATTAATTAGAAAGAAAATGCTAGTTTTCACGAAATGAGTTTCATGATATTTTTATGCAGCTGATGTGGTTGGCTAATAGAATATGTTGAGTGTGTACAATTTTTTTAAAAATCACTTTTTTCTTTAACTATTCATGTATCCTTATACATTCATACTTTTATAGTTATTTTTGTGCAATTTCTTTTGTGAAAAATAGCAGTGCTCTAATAAAATTAAAATGATGTGTACAAATGTGTAATTGTCACCCTTTTTATGTTTTAAATACTGTTCATACATAGTATTATATACCATTAAAGAAGTAAAATACACGTTGGCTGCTTGTGATTATAAAAGGCTGCTAATGCTATGCAATGAAACTAGACGCCAACATGGGTAATCATTGTCATTATCTAAATTATTTTGTGAAGTTTACGGTCGCACTTTCTTGGAAAATGAATGGAAACAATGATATAATCAGCGTACAAGTACTTTTTTTTCCACCTTTTGCTATACTATTATTACCTGTGAAAGTTCCCACTTACTATTAACGGTTAATCAGTGGTCAGTATTCCTAAGAATATTCTCTATTCCTACTTTTTCAACAACTGAATTAACATATATATGGTCAAATAACATTCTATTTTTTTTAACTTATTAGAACCACCTTTCTCTATATTCTTAAGTTAGGACGTATATTATTTGTCTTTATTTTTTGTTTTTATTTTTTATTTAAATTTTGATAAATATAAATAAAAAATATGTAATTAAATTTAGAATATTTATTAAAATTTAAATAAAAATAAAAAATAAAGATAAATGATTCTAAATAAAAAAATAAAGATAAATGATTCTCATACTCCCTCTGGAGGATAAAAAAAGAGAAAAGAATTCGTCAATGCATAATCTTATTTGAAGGTTTATCAAGTCTGAACAAAATTGATTAATTTCTATTATCTAATAAAATAATTGAATATACAACAAGAAAAAGAGTTGAACAAATCAAATAGTAAGAGATACGATGAGTCGCGGGTTTTAACTTTTTTTTACAAAGCTGCTTAACCAGACTGTTCATTTCAAATTTCAATGGCCAAAATTAATTAGTTTTTGACTGCTATAAGTTACTAGATGCGGGAATTGATTTAAGGGGGTGGCCATGGCCGGATCGTCTTAAATTTCTTTTAAGGAACTAAAATTCTAAATTATCAAAAGATAAAAATGATGAAGGTAATCGAATTATATTTGATATATATTTAATAATTCATGTCTTAATATATATTGATGTCATAATTTTAATTTTTTATTTTATACCTATTAATTTCTCTCATTTTTATTTTTTTTTTTTTTAGAATTTATATATAAAATATTTTATTTTATCAATGAGTCATAATATAAAAGACACTTATTTTTGTGATATATTTAATATTTAATATTTGTTTCTTTATTTTTTTCACTCTTTTCATACAGGTTCATATAATTAAATTAAAAGTATAATTTTCAATACTTCTATTTACTAAATAAAAAAAATATTCAATTTTTTTTTATATTTTCAATATGTTAAATGCATTTCTTTTTTATTTAATAATTTCTTTGTTATGTATTATGAAGATTATTAAAAAATATTTTAGGAAAACATAACAAAACTCAAATAAAAAGTTTATTTTTCATGGTAGTATATGACATTAAGATGTAGCTATTTTAATACATGCAAGATGCAAATATAATGTCGACAAAGTAAATTAAATTTATATCATTAGGTTAGTTTTAAAATAAATCTTATTGATTGAGTATAATACACTTGTTAAAATTAAAATTCTTTCATTAAAAGAGGAAAAAAGAATTTGTTGCTACAAAAAAGAGCAAGGTAGCTAGAGCTATAATGTGAAATATAAATGTCACTATGCTTATCTCCAAAAGCCTTTTATTGATGTATATTATAATATGTATTTGATAATGTAATTCATGACTTTTGACCTTTTTACTAAACTTTTGCTAGATCCATCCTTGATTAGATGTGTTCTTTAATCCTCAATTTGTTAAATCATAAGCTAATATACTTGCTACATAAAAGGGAGAAAACAACTTTTGGATCAAAATACAATATTTGAGCTGTTGATTCATAATTTTTTTGGAGATACTTTCACTTTAATTTAATAATTAATAGTTTAAGTGCATTTATATTTGTTTGCTTATGGCTTATAACAAACTAAACTATATTGTCAAAAATATAATTTTTTGGTATGGTATAAAAAACATTTTTCTGTAATGAATGACCATTCTCAATTTCTTAAAGATTAAAATGTAAGGAGTATAACTTAGCTCCTAGTTAGTTAGGAGTTAGTTAACAATTAAGAGTCTGTTTAAGAGTTAGTTAGTTAGTTGTAATTTTATTGAGAATTGTATTAAGTATTGTAGAGCAACTGTATAGTGTATAGCTACACTACAGCTACACTATATAGATTTGTTATAACATTCTTCCATAGTGAAATGAAATCACATAATTTCCTTCCATGGCGTCAACAAGCTCTAGCTACCATCAGAGACTACAAGCCGCAACAGTATCTCAAAGTTAGGAGTGCACCACAAAAATTTGCTTCCAAGGAAGATGTAGCCATTGAAAAGTACACTGATGAGTACCTCAATTGGGAGCACTAGGGCTCATTGTTACTTTTATGGCTTCTAGCATAAATGTCTGAATTGCTCACAACCAGAATGGTTGGGTGTGAACATTCTCATCAGGTGTGGAATCAACTTGAGGTGTTCTTTGCTAGCCAGACTCGTGCAACTGAAATCTCAGCTTTGAAACATGAAGAAAGAAGCTTCAATCAATGAATATCTTCTATATAAATCAAGAAAACTGTAGATTCTCTTGCTGCAGTTGGTCCACCGATTTCAGTAGCTGATCATGTTGATGTAATCTTGGATGAGCTTACATATGAATATGATTCCTTTGTGATTTCAATGTCTTCAAGATCTGAACCTGATTTTGTTTTAGAGATAAAAAAAACTCTTTTGATGGCTCATGAAGAACATATAGAGAAACACAGAAAACTTGAAATAAATTGCTCAATGCAAGTTAATCTTGCTCACTCTTCACAATCAATAAAGTTCATTAGCAGTAGCAATCGAGGTGGTTATGGTTATGTTGATCCAACCTATGAAGCACAGACACGGACACGGGACATGACACGAATACGGAGACACATCAAATTCAAAAATTGTAGGACATGGACACGCGTATATATATATATATATATATAATTACAAAATTTAAGTGAAAAAATTTATAATTCATTAATATCATTTCTATAAGCTTGAAGATTTACAATATCTTAATATATGTCATATGTACCAATATTTGTTACCTAATAAACTCCTCTTAAAAAATATGGAACATAATTTCTATTGATATATTCTAAAAAATCTCTTAAACTAACTTCTCCTAATAGAACTAATCATGAATGAGTACATGTGCATAAAAATATTAACTAGAAGGAATATTAGTATGAAGCAAGTTTCAGTGACGACGAAGTGGATAATTTGGTACGAGCAAAGGTAGAAGGAGCAGATGAAAATAGTAGTGTATGAAAAGATAAAACTTAAAAGTCTAATAGTGATGCATGAAAAGATAAAACTTAAAATACTGATGTGTGAAAATAGTGACTTAGGACATTAGTTATGTGACTGAGTTTAGGTGGGTTACGGGCTTACTAATTGAACGTTAATCATGGAAACTATTTAAAAAAAATATTAATGGATTGTGTCCAAATCATGTCCTAAACGTGTCCAAACGTGTCCGAGATGTATCCAAGCGTGTCTGAGACGTGTCCAAGCATGTCCGAGATGGGTCCAAATTAAAAAAATAATATTTTTAATCAGACACATTCTGACACGCAGGATGATAATCTGCTAGATTATCTATTTTTTCAAAGCTTTTTGAGTGGATTTCACAGCTTAAGCCCAACTTTTGATGTTGTTTTGACCTTAAGACAACTTTATTTTATCTTTTCAGTTAATCTATTTTAGTTCGTTAGATTGAGTTCATTTTGATTAGAATTATTAGTGTTTTAGCTCATTTACTGTTGTTTTGATTGTAGGCACCAAGGGAAACAGGATGAAGCTTTACGGGGTGAAGGACACTCACTAAAGTCCAAGCGTCAGGCGCCTAAATGCTGAGCGCTAGGCGCTCAGTATATAGAAAGCTTCATATTCTGGAGTCCAGGCGCCGGTGCCCAAATTGTGAGCGCCAGGCGCTCACCCTCCTGAGACTCAGTTTTAAGTGAAGTCCAGGCGCTAGGCGCTGGACTCCTGAGTGTCAGGCACCCTGCTCATTCCTGATACATATAAAAACCTGTTTCTTTCCAGAAAAAGGGGATCTTTTGGCAGCTGGGAAAAGAGGATAGGAGGAGGAAACCCTATTTTGGACAGCTCTACGGTGGTTTGAAGGGAGAAGGCATGGAAACGACTTGGACCTTCATCAACTCATGGAGTTTTTTTTTATTTCTTCTCTTATTTTAATTGTTGTTGTTGTTTTCATGTCTAGTTAAGCTAAACTCCCTTTTGTTAGGATTAAGTGGATTTTGATGGATCTTGATTGCTTTTGACATTAGATTTAATTAATATAAGTTGTTATTTCTATTTTGAGTTTATGATCTCTTTTCTTATTGCTTTATAAAAACTGATCAACTTTGGAATGATTTTTAGGGTTATATGTTGAATGAGAATTTGATGTATAACTATGCTATGAGATTATGAACCTTGCTTATCTCTAGGCTAGAAATAGTCATTGATTTTCTCGTTACCTTCTTGAATTCTAAATTTTAATGCTTGTTTCTTTTTGGAATCGCCTAAGGAATTAGGGGTTTTATTTTGGAATAAAGGATCAATTGCCTAAGGAATTATGATTTGATTGTTTTAGAGAATTCGGTAACAAAATAGGAATATTAACTTGTGTTAATCCCAATTGATATGCAGTAGGTGAAATCAAATGAAGCTTGATCCCAACTCTTTCATTCATTGAATTCTTGTTATATCGCATCTTACGTGTTTGTTGAATTACCAAACATAAAAATCCAAAAATATTGTCATTGCTTTTGTTCTTTCATTGTTGTGTTAGTTTCTTTAGAACTCTCTTTGATCCAAATTTTGGTTTAAATAGTAGCTAAGTTCGTGAATTGGTAATTGGTCGTTGATCCCTGAGAACGATATCCGATTTTCTCACCGTTTTTATTACTTGATGATCTGGTACATTTGCCATTGTCACGTGTATCGTATGGGTGTCCCCATGTGTCTGACATAGACACGTGTCTGACACGCGGACACGCCTCAATGATGGCGTGTCCGTGCTTCATAGGATCAAACCAATCATGGTGATTTCAGCTATGGTGATCAGATTTTCTTTGGTGGAGGTAAATGTAGATATAATTTTAAAGGAAGATGAAGATCATTTCATGGTGGTGGAAGGTCAACTTGGTCTACCAAATGTCAATTGTGTGGTAAAGGTTGTCATCTAGCTTGGCATTGTTTTCACATGTTTAATTATAGCTATCCTAATCCCTTTGGTGATCATTCTACCACACTGTCATATCCACCAACTCAGGCTATGATGGTTACCACATCCTATGCCTCTACTACACCATCCTATCAAACCATGTTGGCCACTCCATCCACATTGTATGATCCTGATTGGTACCCAGATTCAGGTACCCCCAATCATCTGACTTTAAATGTGTTTAACCTGCAAACAAAGTTACCCTACAATTGTGCAAAAACAGTCCAATTTGATAACGAGGCAAGTATGAGTATCAAGCACGTTGGTTATTCTGAAATACATTCACCAAAAATTTCATTTCCTTTAGTTCTTCATAATTTATGACATTCTCCTGGTGTCTCTAAAAATCTACTTAGTGTATCTTAATTTAGCAAAAAAAAAAATAATGTTTATTTTAAGTTTTATGCTGACTATTGTTTTGTTAAATCTCAAGCTATCAAGGAGATTCTTCTCCAAGGTAGGCTTAGTGATGGGCTCTATGCTTTTGATCACTTCTCTGCTTTATCAGCTCTTGGTTCTTTTACAAATTCGTCTTATTCTATTTTTAGTTCCCAAAAATGTAACCATATAGTTGTCAATTATCAACAACGTGAATCTGTTAATTCTAGTTTTTAGTTGTGGCATGCTCAATTAGGCCACCTCTCAAGTAGGGTTGTACATCGAGTTCTTAAACATTGTAAAGTTAATATGGATTCAAATAAATCAAAATATGTTTGTACTACCTGTTGTAAGGGTAAATCTCATCTATTGCCATTTAATGTTTCTCATACTGTATATAAACCTCTTGAACTTGTATTCTCTGACATTTGGGGACCATCATATATACCCTCTATTATTGGATCTAGATATTATATTATGTTTATTGATGCATTTTTTAGATTCAGTTGGATCTATCTACTGCATGCTAAATCTTAAGCTTTACCTATCTTTGTTCAATTTAAAACCATGATTTAATTGCAATTAGGTAGGAAAATTAAGTCCATGCAAACTGATAATGGAAAAGAGTATATGACATTTGCTCCATATTTGAAGTGTCAAGGCATAATTCACAGATTTAGTTGCCCATATACTTGTCAACAAAATGGATGTCCTGAGAGAAAGCATAGACATATTACTAAAGCTGGTCTAACACTTTTAGCTCACTCCTCTTTCCCTTTAAAATATTGGAGTGAGGCTTTTCTAATTGCTACCTCTCTCATTAACTGTTTACTTACCCTTGTGCTTCAAAATCACACACTTCTTGAAACATTATTTCAAACCAAACCTGATTACGCTTTTCTAAAGTATTTAGGTTATGCCTACTACCCCTTTTTGAAACCATATAACAAATACAAACTTGATTTTCGATCTCACCAATGCATTTTCATTGGCTATCGTGTAGATCATAGGGGGTACAAATGTTTGTCTCCAAATGACAAAGTTTACATCTCACAACATGTAATTTTTTATGAGTTTTTGTTTCCACAAACTTATTGCAACACAATCTCTTTCTTATTCTTGTTGTCCTTCACAGTCTCAGTTAATTCCTTATATTCCTATTGTTCAACCACATGCTCAATCTTTGCCATATGCTACTACTCATTCTTTATTCTTTACTGATTTGCATATTGTTGATGGCTACTAACCCTGACAGGTTAAGTTCTAGTGCACATTCTTTAGGATTAGTGTCCAAGATACTTTCTGTATAGTCGACTTTACCACCACCTTCTATGCTTAATGCTCATCCTATGACTAATAGATCTAAAGTAGGAATCTTTAAACCAAAGGTATTTACTGCTATCACTAAACCTACCTCAGTTAAATTGGCCTTGGCTCAACCTGAGTGGAATAATGCTATGCAAGAGGCATATAATGCTTTAATGGCTAACAATACCTAGTCTCTTGTCCCTCTACCACCTAATCGAGAAGCAATTGGTTGCAAATGGGTCTTCATACTTAAATACAATCCTGATGGCATCATCAATAAGTATAAGGTCAGGTTGGTTGTAAAGGAGTTTCACCAACAAGCTGGGTTTGGTTATGCTAAAACTTTCAGCCTAGTGGTTAAGCCTACATCTATCAGGATCATTCTCACCATAGCTCTTTCCAAAAATTGGCCAATTCATCAACTAGACTTTAACATCTATCAGGATCACTCTCACCATAGATTATTTTCTTAAATGGTGATCTGATAGAAGAAGTTTACATGCAGTAACTGATCGACGATGTCGCACTCGCCTCAAAATAGACTAGGATTTACAATGGAATATAGCATAGTGTATAACCTAGGTCATCTCCCAAGGACCAATTCGGATTCTCAAGTATGTTAGCAAAGTTAAAAATAATTAAAATAAGTAAGGGGTTTTGTTCATTTCAATATAAAACGAATTCAAATTGTAGGAAAAATCAATTAAGAAAACACCAATCCAAGGTCTTCAATTCAAATGGCAGAATTAATCATTGTTCAAAGAGAATATAATTCTGTTGCATTAACCTCTGTTAATTCGAATTTAACTAGATAATCATCTAGGATTTATCAACAAAAATAGAATCACAATCGCAATTCTTGATTAAGATTGATTCAGGAACAAATTCGGATTAACATAGATTATCAATCGATGATCTATTCTCCATTAGAATCAGATTAATCAACCTTACTTCTAACTTCAATTTTGAAATCTCAATCAGAAATCAATTGAAGGAGGGGAAGAGGGAAGAACACAACAGAATTCAAAAATTAAACAAGAGAACTCAAAACTCTAACCACAATCATTGAATTCCTTGGATTGATTTGGAGTTTTAGCCTTCCATAGCCATTATGAAAACGCAGCAAAGAAGGTAAGACGAAAAATAGAGAAGATGAAAAGAGAGAAAAGGTTTCTGCCTGAATAAGATAAAACTGAACAATAACAATCAAAAGGTGAATTCGGAATACTGTCTTGACCTATTTGTAACTGAAAAATCTTATATAATTCCTAATCTACCCCTAACCCATACTGTAGCCCTCTGAAACAGCTTTTCATAGACATATCATTTGCCTTATTTGGGCTTAAATTGAGAGAATTAGGCCCAAGTCATTGAGGAAAGGTCCAAGCTTTGTGACAGCAACAGCGTCCTAACTTTGAGGCCCAGTTTTCGCCTTGAATCCAGCTGAATTGGAAAAAATGCATTAGACGCAAAATTGTGTATCTTCGTCTCAGCTTTCAGGGGACACCAAGATCATCCAAATATGACATTTGTAGCCCAAGTTATGGCCTGCACAAGACAGAAAGGTCAAAATGAGTTAAAATCTGAAAATTAATGAAGTTTTTACAATTAAGCTCAATGTAGACCAAACATCTAAAACTCATCTACAAACATAATATTGGGCACAATTATCATCAATTAGGCCAAATATAAAATAATAATGAATGCCTAAAAATTGATTGATCAAATTCCCCACACTTGAACTTTTGCACTCTGGGCAAAATTTAAAATTGAACCAAAAGGGTTTCCTCACAAGCACACAAAAACAACATACCTTCCATAAGCTCCTCAACATGCAAGGTAATGATCAAGATTCAAACATCCAAAGTATCAAGGAGTCAAGACAAACATGAATATATCCCTCAACATCTCAAGCAAGCAAGAAGACAAATCGAATCAAATGATGAACCAAAAGTGATAAGATCCTCACTAGGCATACTCTACTCTCAAGTGTTTAGGATTGTATTTACTCTCAAGGCACCCATGAAAGCAAGTACTACCATAAGCTTGACAAGTCTCTAATTTTCACCACTTGAAACACATGCAAATAAAGATCAAAAGGACTTTATTCAAGGTTGTAATGGGGCCAAGGTAAGGGAAGGAACAATATGGATATGGCAAGTTAAACACCCAAGAGAATAAAAGAACAATGAGAGGAACTCAAATGACAAGTAATGCATATTCTCTTACTTTGATCACCTCACCTTTTGCTTTCACAACCTTTCTAGAACCATTTTTTTTTTTTACTTATTTCATTCTTCCTTTTCCTTTTCTTCCTTTTTTTTTCTTCATTCATTTTTTTTTCAATTCTGTTTTTTTTTATTCTCTTTTTTTTTTATTTCACCAAACAACATCTTGCACATTGCAAATCAATTACACAACCCCCACACTTGAACTTCTACCCACAAGTCAAAAGAGCTCCTCCAATGAAAATGAACCAATGCTCTCCTATTCCCTAAGGTAAAGGTAAAAACATGGTTTTTCACATAAGGCACAAAATGAGCTAAAAACAAAGAATAGGCAAGTAGGCTCAAGGGGGTTAAACAAAGGGAAATGATGCAAGGTTGGCTATTTGGCCAAAGTAGCTAAACAAACAAAGAAGGCCTAAATCATCTCAATACATGCATGTGAACAAGAAGCTTCAAAAAGAATCAAGTCACGTTCTAGAGCACCAATAATCATGAGTGAGATCACACAAGAAAGAAAAGAGAATGGCATAATGCAATCCATCCATTATAAGGTCCAAAATCTCACTAAGGACAAGCTTATCACAAATGATGCAACACTTTAATTCTCAATGCCAGCTTGCTAAACTAAAAATGCAAGAAAAGTATTTACATTATGTCATGAAACCTCAAACTAAGAATGACGAAATTGCTCACAACCTTTACAACTCAAGAAATGCAATGAAAGGCATGCAAAATGGATCAAAACAGAATTAAAACAAACAAAAATAGAATTAAAAATAGCAAAATAAAAACAAAAAAGAAAATAGCAAAACAGAAAATAGAAACAGAAAATAGAAACAGAAAATAGAAATAGCGAGAAGTGCATGACAAAGAAAAGTAGAAAATGAGAAAATAGAAAACGAAATGAAAACGAAAATAGAAAACATAAAATGAAATCAAAACAAGAGAAAACAAAAACGTAAAATAACAAAATAGAAACAGAAAATAGAAATAGAAAACAGTAAAAACACGGATTTTTGTATGACAAATAGAATCAAAACAAAGACAAAAATGTAAAATTATGCGTGAGAAAATAGTAAGAGACAGAAACAC
This sequence comes from Ormosia semicastrata, assembly GCA_029884595.1. Taxonomy (NCBI): domain Eukaryota; kingdom Viridiplantae; phylum Streptophyta; class Magnoliopsida; order Fabales; family Fabaceae; genus Ormosia; species Ormosia semicastrata. The sequence continues at coordinate 44,811,960 of JAQQTO010000059.1, forward strand.
GAAAAATAAATGTAAATCGAAAGGCAAATGAATAGCAAAATTATGCAGAATAGCAAAAACAGAATAGAAGAAAAAAAAACGAAACATTATACGTAAAACAGAAACAAGAAACAAGAAAACAAAAACAACAAAATTTCTCCCCACACTTAAATCACACATTGTCCTCAATGGAAAGACAAATTAAAAGACAAGTAGACAAGTGAAATAAAAGAGTAAGGGAAGAAAACACCCTTATCATGGTGGAAAGATTTGCACTTGGGGAAAAGCGGGCGTTGCCAAGGAGAACTCTTCTACAGGTGCGGGGCTTGCAGGGCTCTCAAGAAAGGGCTTAAGACGGTGGCCATTAACCTTGAAACTCTTATTGGTGGCTTCATGCGAAATCTCCACTGCACCATAAGGGAAGATGCTAGTGACAACAAAAGGACCATCCCACCTAGAACGGAGCTTTCCGGGCATGAGTTTAAGGCGAGAATTGAACAAAAGCACCTTTTGGCCAATGGAGAACTCCTTCCTAGAAATCAGCTTATCATGGAAATGCTTAGTCTTTTCCTTATAGATCCTTGAATTCTCATAAGCCTCCAAGCGTAGTTCTTCTAGTTGTTGCAATTGAAGCTTCCTCTCGAACTGGCTTGGTCAAATGCTAAGTTACAACTCTTCACTGCCCAAGTATGCACGATGCTCTATCTCCACCTTAGGAAGGTGACATGGTTTACCAAAGACAACCACGAAAAGAGACATCCCTATAGGTGTCTTGTAAGCGTACGATGAGCCCAAAGAGCATCTTCTAACCGGTGGCTCCAATCTTTCCTATTTGGTGCACCATCTTCTCCAAAATCGCTTAATCTCTCTATTAGAAATCTCGGCACCGCCCGTTAGTTTGGGGATGATATGCGTAGACACTCTATGCACGACCCCATTTCCGAAACAAAGCCTCCAAAGTCCGGTTCTGAAGTGAGTCCCTTGGTCACTAATGATAGCGCGAGGCACTCCAAACCCGCAAAATATGTTAGACCGACAAAATCCACAACAACTCGAGCATCATTAGTCCCTGGTGGCCTTAGCCTCCACCCATTTAGAAACATAATCAACTGCAAGCACAATATAAGAGAAACCAAAAGAAACAGGGAAAGGGCCCATAAAATCGATACCCCAAACATCAAAAACCTCACAAAACAGAAATGGCTGTCTGTGGGGCATCTCTGTCGGCGAGTGATAGCCACTCTCGCTCTCTCGGCACCTTTGCTCACAAATCTTGAAGACCGATAGGCATCTCTCGAAAATGGTAGGCCAGTAGAATCCGAGAATCCAAGCACCTTCCTAGCGGTCATTGTGGTCCAAAGTGACCTCTCTTTGGAGCAGGCATGAGAAATGAAGAACAGATTGGATCTCATGGTCGGTATGCATCTGCGAATCACAGGGTCACTACAAAACTTCCACAAATATGGATCATCCCACACATAATATTTAGCATCACTCTTAAGTTTAGCCGTGATCTAGATGCATGAGGAGGAAAACAGATGCAACCAAGTAATTAACTAAATCGAAAACCAGGGAGAAGGTGGGGTATCATGTAGCTGCATGAGTCGCTCATCCGGGAAATCATCTCGAGAGGAGAAGGGTCAACAACTCCTTCTATCCCGCTCAAATGATCCGCCACCAAGTTCATTTGCGCGCTCACTCCTATCTCTAATCTCCAAATCAAACTCCTGGAGAAGCAACATCCATCTAATCAATCTAGGCTTCGAATCTGTCTTCTTCAACAAGAATTTTAATCCGCATGATCAGTAAAAACAACCACTTTAGAGCCAAGCAAATATGATCTAAACTTATCAAGTGCAAATACAATGGCAAGCAACTCTTTTCAGTGGTAGTATAGTTAGCACTGCGTGCAAGCATCTAAAGTCCGAGAAGCATATGAAATGACATGAGGCAATCTGCCAATTCTCGTGCAAGGATAGCTCCCAAGGCATAGTTAGATGCATCACACATGAGTTCAAAAGGAAGCGTCCATAAAAGTGGCTGAATGATGGGAGTGGTGGTCAAAGCTCCTTTGAGGCAATCAAAAGCCTCTTTGCACTTGCCATCAAAATCAAATGCAACATCTTTCTGCAACAAGTTGGACGAGGGGAAGGGTCTTTTCTTTGAAATCCCTGAATGAACCGCCTTTGTAGAAACCGCATGGCCAAGAAAAGAACGAACCTCTCGCACGTTTGAGGGTAAGGCAACCGGGAAATAACATCAATTTTAGCAGGATCTACTTCTATTCCCTTCTTAGAGATGATATGCCCTAAGACTATGCCCTGTTCTACCATAAAATGACACTTCTCATAATTAAGAACAAGGTTAGTCTCAATGCATCGATGCAAGACTCTATCCAGACTGTCCAAACAGGCATCAAAGGAGGAACCATAAACAGTGAAATCATCCATAAATACCTCAATGCAATCCTCTAAAAAGTCTGAAAAGATACTTACCATGCATCATCTGGAAAGTTCCAGGGGCATTACATAGGCCGAAAGGCATCCTCCTGTAGGCAAAAGTGCCAAAAGGGCAAGTGAAGGTGGTCTTCTCCTGGTCCTCGGGTGCTATATGGATCTGGAAGTACCCTGAAAAGCCATCAAGAAAGCAGTAGAAAGACTTCCCAGCCAAGCGCTCAAGCATCTGATCGATAAAGGGCAAAGGAAAATGATCCTTTCTTGTTGCTTGGTTGAGCCGCCTGTAATCAATACAAACTCTCCAGCTACTCTGGACTCTAGTAGGAATCAGCTCATCACGATCATTCTTCACTACTTGTGATTCCGATTTCTTTGGAACCACTTGAATTGGACTCACCCAAGTACTATCTCGAGATAGGATAGATGATGCAGCTTATAAGCTTGGTCACCTCTTTCTTTACCACATCAAGGATCAAAGGGTTGAGTCGCCCTCCGTGGTTGTCTCACTTGGTTTAGCACCATCCTCAAGTAATATTTCGTGCATGCACATGGAAGGACTAATGCCGGGAAGGTCACCAAGGTCCAACCTATAGCTTTCTTATGCTTCCTCAAAATTTGCAAGCACCTCTCCTCCTGGTCGCATGGAGGGCGTAGAGAAATGATCACATGTTTACTTATTCTCCTCTAAATATGCATACTTAAGGTGCTCGGGAGTGGCTTAAGCTCTAGTATAGGTGGCCGCACTATAGATGTAAGGATCTGGTGGAAGTAAGCGTGTTTACTGACTGCAATCCAATGAAATCGATGCAAATGTACTACTTTGTAATCAAGCTACTACATTCGACTCCACACAATCTGTATCGAATCACCATTTAAACAGGAAGCAATCTCGGTACAAGCACGCACATTTCGAAACAAGACAAGCATCACATGTATAGGTATCATCAAAATCGAAAAGGATGGAAGATCGAAGCATGAGCTCGGAAAAGCCATCATCAACTACATCACCAAAGACAAATCTATGTGGAAAATCGAATGGTCTTCCATGGGGTGCTTCATGGCATCCAGGATGTTAAATCTAACCACATTTTCTCCAAACTCCATAGAAAGAGTGCCGCATGGACATCAATTTTGGTTCGCGGGTTTGAGGAAGGTCTACCAAGAATGATGGGAGCCTTGATGGATTCGGATTCTCCATCCATATCCAGAATGTAGAAGTCTACAGGAAAGATCAAATCATTTACTCTAACAAGGACATCCTCAATGAGTCCAAAGCGGGGTATGCATTACTCCCTGTTTTGAATAATAACTCCTGTATTCGCAAGGGCCCAAGAGCAAAGAGAGTTGAACACGACATAGGCATAACATTAATTGAAGCACCTAAATCCAACATGGCATTTTCGAATTTGCTACGCATGGTGCATGGGATAGTAAAAATCCTCGGATCCTTGCATTTTGGGGCATTGTGGGCATTGTGGGTGTATGAGTGCGAGACACATTTCTTCCCATGCCGATCTTCTCATTTCCTTCGGTCTCCTTCTATGAGTACACAAATCCTTAAGAAACTTGGCATATCTTGGAATCTCGCTTGATTGCTTCAATGAGAGGAATGTTCACCTCAACTTTCCCGAATGTCTCCAAGATTTCCTTATCCGTGTCGATCTCAAAAGTCTTCTTAGGCTGCATAACTCTCTCGAGGGAATGGTAATGGATGGATCGTCTTTTGTGACTACGGGAATGGGGCCGAAACGGATTCGTATTTTTCTGCTACATGGAATTTACGGCAAGGCTTGCTTCTCCTTATCTCGATTCTTGTTGCAACCCACGTTTGGTGCATCAACATTCTTACCGGATCTTAGAGTGATGGCACTCACATTTCTTGGATTTACCAAGGTTTGTGCGGGAAGTTTATCGAATCTTGGGACTGTAATTGATTCATAGAACTAGCAAGTTGCCCAATCTGATTCTCCAAATTCGAATGGTGGCTTCGTCCCTCTCTTTGGAATTGCAAATTGTTCACGACCATCTGTTTCATCAATTCTTCCAAGGTTGGCTCGGATTTAGGGAGGATCGTAACAAGTCGCCTGCCGATTTTTACGCATAAAAGGTGGTGGTATGGCTGTTAGGTCTATGAGAGGTGGAAGGGTAGCTGTCTTCTTCGTTCGCCTAAACCGAGTAAGGACAGCGTGTAGGGGTATTTCCCCACCTCGCATTTGGATGATTTCTCCATCCGGGTTATATCTGTTGGAGGACGGATCATAACTCGTGGTTCTTCTTCTTGAGGCCTATTATTGTAGATGTTTCACGCATAGGCACAGGGGGTACCATCGTATCAACCTCTTGCAATGTAGGGGTGCATCCGTTTGATGATCGCCAGAAACACAGATTCCACATACTGGGCAGAGTACTCGCAGCGGTCGGCCGCTATCTGAGTAATGCCAATTGCCTCACCAAGGATGCAAGGTCATCAATTTTGCTTTCCAATTTTCTCGTGATCTGCGGCATAAGTTGCCTCGATTTCGTGGACACCTCTACTCAATACCACCTGAGTTACTTCGGTGCCAAACCGTTGGGAGTTAGTGGCCATATTCTCAATCAATTCTCTTGCATGACCATAGGAGTCTTGTCTACCAATGCTCCTCCATTGACATCGGTCATGCTCCTATCCATAGAAACCTTCATAGAAATCTTGGATTAGTTAGCGGTCACTAATCGATGGTGCACTAGCACACATCTTCTTGAATCTTTCCCAAAGTATTCGGACAAGGGTTCTCTATCAAACCGCACGATGCCACATATCTCTTTTCGGATTGATGCGACCTCTTGATGCGGGAAAGAATTTCTCCAAAAATGACCTCTTAAGATCATTCCAACTAGTGACAGATCCGGGATGCAAATAATAAAGCCAGTCCTTAGCAAAGATCTGTAATGAGAAAGGGAATGCTCTAAGTTTGATGTGATCTTCGAAATGCCTTGAGGCTTCATGGTAGAACACACAATGTGGAACTCCTTGAGGTGCTTATGAGGATCTTCTCTGCATGACCATTAAACTTAGGCAAAGCAAATGAATCAATCAGATTTAAGCTCAAATGGAACATCAACATCGGATCTTGAATGCATAAAGACCGATATGTAACATTGGCTCCTTCAAGGTTCTATTACCCATAATCTCGGATGCTCAAGTATAATCGAGTGGAAGATGGATGAATGATGAGAAAGTGCGAATCGAGAAAATTCGAAGCGAGAATCACTAGTATGATAAGTATGTGGAGAATCACTACTTCCTATATGCTCAAGCAAATGCGAATCAGATCTATTGACCCTATGCAAGGTATGAAAGGTCCTATCTATCTCGGGATCAAAATTATGCAAATAATCGAGATTAGACCTAGTCATATAACATGCAAAACTTGAAAACAACAAAACAAAGACAAAATGGAAAATCCAACACTAGAAATACACCAAAATAAATCTAGTTGACCTACCAAATGATTTTTAAAAAATATGGGACCACCACACACTTAAAACTACACTAAAATGGAACTCAAAAATGCAATGAAAAAACTTCAAAAAATGAAAAAGTGGTCTAAATGAAGGAATTTGAGCAAACCAGGGTGGACCTCACGGCAAAGCTGTGAGCCTTGTGGAGAAGGCCATTTTCCTTCAGCCCACCAATTTTCAGCTCATTCTGAGCATGTTTGATCAGCCAAAAATTACAAAAATGCCATTGTCTCACCTAAATATGCTCAAAAACCCTACCAAACAATGGAATTTGGCCAAATTATGCAAGAATGATCCTTTTAGGATCAGTTTGCTTAGAATGATGGTTTACCTTTGGGGACCAAGTTTCAGCTCAAGACTCCAATGCAAGTACAATTCCTGTCTACTAGTCCCTTTTTGGATTCAAAAATTTGGGAACAAAGTGAAACTCAAAAGTGAAAATGGGGGTAAAACTCAGAAATGAAGATGAGAACTTTCATATGTCAATAATGAAGTATATGGATGCTCAAATGCAACAAAATGACATGCAAAAGCCGATTGTGGTGCAAGGGAACCAATGGAACAGTAACCAGGATGTTTAGCACAAAATTATGCAGACCAATGCAAAAGCCCGAATGTGATGTCAATTATGTTAAGTGAGGCAATGCACATTCACAGGAGTCATCAAATGCAGCAAAAAAAACCAATGGAACAGTAAACCACCAATGGAACAGTACACGCAGTAAGATTATGCAGCAAATAGGCTATGCAGATGAATGAGTTATGCAATAAACAACCAATGGAACAATATACAAGCCAATGGAACAGTAACAGTAATACGAAAATGTAATGAAGTGCAAAATGCAATGCAATAGAATTGGTGTGTTATGCAGAATTGAACAATGGAACATCAATAAAACAGAATCAAGAAGCGGTAATTATGCAAGTAGTAATCGTAATTCGGCAAGAAGAGCTGAATTTTACAGCAAACAGAATTATGCAGAATCAGGAGAGTAGCACAGAATTATGCAGCAACAGAATAGAATTATCAGTAGAAGAACAGAATTATCAGTAGAAGAAATTATGCAGCAGACTCAGAAGAGTAGCAGAATCAGATTGCACTTCAGATGAATGCAACAGAATCAATAGATAGCAGAATCAGTAGCAGTAGCAGAATCAAGAATTCAGGCAGTAGCAGAATCAAAATTCTGCAGTAGACTCAAATTATGCAGCGGAACAGGAGAGTCAGTAGAAATCAGTAACAAAAATAGTAAAATGCACTTTGAGTCTGCTGATCACGAATGCAAAGAAATTAGCAACTATTAAGAACACCTAATAAACCTAAGAAACCGAAAATAGATCCCCGGCAACAGCGCGCTAAATTTTGATCGACGATGTCGCACTCGCCTCAAAATAGACTAGGATTTACAATGGAATATAGCATAGTGTATAACCTAGGTCATCTCCCAAGGACCAATTCGGATTCTCAAGTATGTTAGCAGTTAAAATGTAATTAAAATAAGTAAGGGGTTTTTGTTCATTTCAATATGAAAACGAATTCAAATTGTAGGAAAAATCAATTAAGAAAACACCAATCCAAGGTCTTCAATTCAAATGGCGAATTAATCATTGTTCAAAGAGAATATAATTCTGTTGCATTAACCTCTGTTAATTCGAATTTAACTAGATAATCATCTAGGATTTATCAACAAAAATAGAATCATAATCGCAATTCTTGATTAAGATTGATTTAGGAACAAATTCGGATTAACATAGATTATCAATCGATGATCTATTCTCCATTAGAATCAGATTAATCAACCTTACTTCTAACTTCAATTTCGAAATCTCAATCAGAAATCAATTGAAGGAGGGGAAGAGGGAAGAACACAACAGAATTCGAAAATTAAACAAGAGAACTCAAAACTCTAACCACAATCATTGAATTCCTTGGATTGATTTGGAGTTTTAGCCTTCCATAGCCATTATGAAAACGCAGCAAAGAAGGTAAGACGAAAAATAGAGAAGATGAAAAGAGAGAAAAGGTTTCTGCCTGAATAAGATAAAACTGAACAATAACAATCAAAAGGTGAATTCGGAATACTGTCTTGACCTATTTGTAACTGAAAAATCTTATATAATTCCTAATCTACCCCTGGCCCATACTGTAGCCCTCTGAAACAGCTTTTCATAGACATATCATTTGCCTTATTTGGGCCTTAAATTGAGAGAATTAGGCCCAAATCATTGAGGAAAGGTCCAAGCATTGTGACAGCAACAGCGTCCTAACTTTGAGGCCCAGTTTTCGCCTTGAATCCAGCTGAATTGGAAAAAATGCATTAGACGCAAAATTGTGTATCTTCGTCTCAGCTTTCAGGGGACACCAAGATCATCCAAATATGACATTTGTAGCCCAAGTTATGGCCTGCACAAGACAGAAAGGTCAAAATGAGTTAAAATCTGAAAATTAATGAAGTTTTTACAATTAAGCTCAATGTAGACCAAACATCTAAAACTCATCTACAAACATAATATTGGGCACAATTATCATCAATTAGGCCAAATATAAAACAGTAATGAATGCCTAAAAATTGATTGATCAGTAACCTCTAGGATTTATTAGTGATAATGATAGTCTAGTTTGTAAACTTAGTAAACCCTTGTATGGGTTGAAATAGACTCCTCAGGCTTAGTTTGATAAACTCAACACAACTCTTCATCACTTTGGTTTCCAAACTGCTAAATGTGATTTTTCTTTGTTTATCAAGGACTCTTCGTAAGCTACTATTTATGCTCTAGACTATGTAGATGATGTTATCATCACTAGTAATTCTTCTCATGTCATTCAAGCTCTTACTGTTGATCTTCATTCCACCTTTGCACTCAAGGATTTGGGAGAACTTCATTATTTTCTTGGAATAGAAGCAAAGAAAACAAAGTTTGGTCATTTGTACCTATCTCAAGCTAAATATATTAAAGATTTACTGCTTAAAGCCAAAATGTAAAACTACAAGCATGCTCCTACCTTAATAACTGCTCGTTTAAAATTATCAGCTCATGGTAACAATCTTATGTCAAATCCTTCTCTGTATCGTTCAATAGTTGGAGCCCTGCAATATGCCATAATCACTATACTAGAAATTTCTTACTGTATAAACAAAGTTTATTAGTTTATGCATAACCCTCTTGAGTCACACTGGAAGACAATTAAAAGAATTTTGAAATATCTTAGTGGCACTGTCTCTTGTAGTCTACATCTCATAAAGTTTCCTAATTTGCAACTTCATGCATTTTCTAATTCGGATTAGGGATCTGACCTTGATGATAAGAAATCTACCTTAGGTCATTCTGTTTATCTTAGCAGTAATCTAATTTCCTAAACTTCTAAGAAGCAATATGTGGTGTAACATCCTAATACTAATATCTCAGTATATCCGTCATACAAAGAGATACTTAGCATTACAATGTCACTACATACATACTAATCATATACTATATCCATAATGTTCATTGAAAACACTATAGAGAACCATATGAAATGCGAAAATGTAATATTTATACCATAATTCATCAAAAGTATATTTACATCATTAGCCTTAGCAAAGGCTTGAAGTAATACATAAGCCTCTACATCTCAAAAGAAATACTAATAAGTACAACAATTTGAAACATAACATAAGCTAATCCTTAGCTTCTTTCTTATTCTTACCATTGGAAGAAGCTTCACCTAAAATTACATGATACACAAACAAGGGTGAGAAACTATAATCTCTCGTATGAGTAATCAAAATAAGCATATATATATATATATATATATATATATATATATATATATATATATATATATATGAACATAATCTCAATAACTACTAATGGAATATGTTTAAAGCATCTATAATGCCTAACTATAGCATTTAGATAAACCAAGTTAACATACATCTCATGCATACATCTAGTTCAACTTATAACCAAAATGTAAAACTTAGGAATTACTGGTTTCTTGTGTTATTTTGTAGCAAGTAGAGGTATCTCCTCAAACTACGCATATATCCTGACTCATGAGAAGTTCGGTCTAAATCCTGATTCCGAAGAACCTTATGGATCCCTACAATTCTCTTCTGGCCTTGGTACTATCTAATTATTAGTGTTATGTCCTTCCTCCATTGAGTCTATCAGACACCCTTTTGATTTCTCTTGGCCTTCATGAATACTATCAAAGGATACTCACAAAATCAACACTACCAAGTTTTCTTATACATACTAGGTATAATTCTCTTCTTGAAAGTTATGTCTATTTGTGCTTTAACACATTGTAGGAAACATATACTAATGAATCCATCTAAGCCAATAACTTGAAAACATCAAAAATGACATTTCTGAAAATTATGGCCTCAGACACAGGTCATGTCTCATTACACAGCCTCTCCTGTGTCTTCAGACACGGGCCGTGTCTGGTTACACGGTCTACCCCGTATCCTGCTCTATGAACTCTGTTCACATAAACGTCTGGCAGAGAAAGACACGGCCCACCCTGTGTCTTCGAACACGGGCTGTGTTTCTCAACCAGAAACTCTGCATCAACTCTGCAAAACTGTGGTACTATTTCATTAGTTCTTTTCTTGGATTTTAGTTATTTCAATCCAATTTCTAAGTGAATCTAAGACCCCAATCAGTTCATAAACACTTAGGAATTATCTATCACAAACTTAAACCTCTTAATTTGGATCAAAACACCAAAATCTCTTATAGGGTGACCTAAACCCCTCTTTGAGATTTCAAAGGATCAAATGAGATATTCAAAACTTCTAACTTCTATTAAAGCTATGAACAAGTCATAAAAGACTAAAGAAACTCAATCATGCAACCAAACACATCAAATATCTCTAGAACTCAATTTGACCTATTATGCACCTTGAGTGCATCTATGGTGTAAATAGAGAAAGGAGATGAAGATGAGCAAAGAACCCCTACCTTTGGAGCCGTATTGAAGAGTCAAGCTTGGTTGGATCCTCAAGCTTTGGCTTTCCCTTTAGACTTCCTCTTTCTCTTTGGTCTTCCTTTCTTTTTCTTTCTCTTCTCTTCTCACGTTTTCTGTTCTCAGATTTATGAAGTGAGAAACCGTGAGTGGAGACTCATAAAGAAGGAAATAAAGACTCATATGGTCTTTAGGCCATAACTGATAAAATCTGATATGCTAAAAATACTCAAGTTTAGCTAAATCTAGATTTTCAACTTCCAACAACTTTAAAATAAATAATAAGATTAATATAAAAAGTCGTTTCATCATAATTTGATATTTTCATATCTGTTACTAGTCAAACTAGCTATAATTAGACAACCAGTATGTCTAAAAATGCAAAACTAGTTTAGTTTACCTTGAAACTTTAACCATAGCTTATTCTTCATATTTGTGACTTAGAAATAAATTATCCATATTTGTTTTCCTCTCTTAAACAATTTATACTATTATCTGAGTCATTTTAAGCTACTATTCACAGTCAAGGTTGTAACTAAGTACCTAAATTAACTCAGATTATCGCAAAATTAAACATACATGCTAAACAAGGCATATGCTACCTCTTAAGCACATAAACAGGTCTAACATGCCATTTAGGGTATTACATGTGGTGTCCAAGTCTAGCACAGAAGCTGAATATCGCAACTTAGCTTTTGTCATGACAGAATTGTTGTGGATTCAGTCTTTACTCAGTGAACTTCATATCTCAACTACTCTTCCAACTCCTAACATATACTGTGACAACTAGAGTAGTGTATTGTTGATATGCGTAAAATACACTAAGAGCAAGTGCACTCTATCGCAAAGTAATATAGGACTTGATTCTCAATTGTTGATCTTATGAGGAATAAGCGGTAATTACTACATTCGTAAAACTCTTTGTTATTTAGACAATCAGAAGTGAAGAGTAATTCAATTTAAAATTAGAAAACAAATAAAGAAAAATAATGAACAATCAAATAATGTAAAGATAATCAATCAAAGAGAGATTAGGGCGCAAGGTTTACTTGAATCAAATTAATCAGATTTTTACTAATTTATGATGTAAGTTAATTCTCTTGCCAATATTCTCTTATTTGCTATTAAATCTCAATGGTCATAGATGAGATAATATCCTATTCCTAAATTAAATCACCAATTTGGTCATTTAGTTGAATTAATTAAGAATGCATTAAGCCCTAATTCAAGAGATGAACTAACATATCATCAATTCCATTTATAGAATAAATTGATGTTTGATCATTCACCAATCTAATCCTAAGTTTATCATATAGGTCCACTCATTAAGTGCGGATAGTTACTAGTCAAATAATGAATTTAAATATGCCAAAAGTGATCAAGTTCTGATAAGAATGCAAGCAATACAATACAACCTAAAAGAAATTACCTTAATCAAATTTGAGATCAAACCCAAACAATTAGGAAAACAAGATCTCACATAACCCTAGTTATGAGTTTAACTACTTATGTTCAATACAAACAAACTCATATCAAAATACAAACTCAAGGAAAGAAAATCTAAAGAAATGGGAAAACTAGAGGGAAAGAGAAATCAAAACCTTTTTTATGGTGATTATGATCTTCAAGCCTTCAAGAATTGAATTATCTCTTCGTAGTCGTCCTCTAAATCATGATGCCACAAAAGTGCTCTATTAGGATTATGGATTTTCTACGTTCTACTTGAATTATGGCGTAACTCTCCTATTTATGAAAAATAACGTGTGCTGTTACGCGACCAGCGCTGGCTTACGGGCGCTCAAGTGCTGAGTCATTATAAACCAGATATGCATTGCGTAACGCACTGCGTGCTCAGGCATTTCTTCCCTGCACTCAAGCGTCGGCCTTTTGAAACAACATTGCTACATACGCTCTGAGCGCTTGGGTGCTCCACTCCCGTTGCTCAATCATTGGGACATCAGAGAGGAATTTGTGCTTTTCCTCCGTATAAAGAACATACTCAGTAATGCGGTGTCTTTGCTTGCTTTCACTCCAAATTTGATAGATCCCATTCAATCTACAAAAACGAAGATAATGATAAGGATCCATCTAAAATTCATTAATAAACATAAGCAAATCACCACAATTTATTTGGTATAAGACTATACAATATAGACTTATCAATTGTTAACTGCTAATCCTATACTTCACTCTCATACTAAACATTTTGAGTTGGATCTTCACTTTGTATGTGAGAAAGTTCAACAGAAATTAGTCTCAGTATTCCATGTTCCTACAGAATAACAAGTTGCAAACATTTTGACCAAGGCAGTGTCTAGCTCACTCTTTCACAAGTTTAGAGAATCAAACTCAGAGTAGAAAACACATCTTCTCTTGAATTTGAGGGGGAATGTAAGGAATATAACTTAGCTCCTGGTTAGTTAGGAGTTAGTTGACAATTAAGAGTTTGTTTAAGAGTTAGTTAATTAGTTAGTTAGTTAGTCGTAATTTTGTGGAGAATTGTATTAAGTTTTGTAGAGCGACTGTATAGTGCATAGCTACATTACAATTACATATAGTTCTGTTGTAACACTCTTTCACAGTAAAATGAAATCATTCTGATCCTTCACTCTCTCTCTCAACTTTTTTTTTTCGTTTCTCTACCAGATTCAAATATGATACCTTTCATAAAAAAGAATTTTACATAATAAATACTTAAAATAGAATCATAATTTGTATTTATTTTAGTTAAATTCACTTCAATTTTAGACCTTTTGTAGATTACTGCCTAAAGTTTTAATTTGAACAAATCACCCGCTTAAAATTTAAATATTAAGCAATTCATTAGTTTCTTTATTTTTTTTGTATTGTCAACAATAAACATTTCATTGTGTTTTTTTTTTAAATTTTCATCTAAACATAACGCTATTTATAGAGGAAGAAAAAACTAAAAAATTAATTAGAACATGTTACATTTTAATATCTAACACTAAACAATAAAAGAGAGGAAATAACTAGAATAATATACTTTTTTTCCTTTGAACACCGTAAACCCCCGGTAGCCAGTAGCCCCCTTTTTTCAGTTTTAGTCTGAGATTCTGAACTCTAATCAAAATAAAATAACCTATTATAATACAACTTTTTTTTTTGTTAGGACATGATTGGTTAGAAAAATAACATATCAATGCATTGACAAGTTTAGTATTAGAAATTTAAAGAAAAAAAAGATAAAAATAATAAATTGCAAAGTGTTTAAATTTTAAATGAATAAATTGTTAAAATTAAAACCATTGAATTAAGTTGCAAAAAAATTTAATTGAAGCCGGTGATTTATAATTTTATTTATTTATTAATAGTGAATTTAGAAATTATTTAATATACGTGTTAATTTGAGTAAAAGTAAATTATATTTTTAAAGATATAATTTTAAATTTGATCTTAAAATTTATAGGGTAAAAATAATATTATTAAAAAAAATTGAAAACGTCATAATAAATAAGAAATTATTTATTTATATAAATGGATGTGAGCTCAATTGCCATCAATCCATGCGTCATAATTATAGCAATGAGGTGTGGAAGGACCATTGGTGATTGGACCAGGCAGCAGCAGGCAACTGCGCGAGTCATTTGGAATCTGTTAAGCATCTCTTTTCCCTCTTTCTCCTCTTCACAGGGCTTCCCTATCATCAAGCATCTGCCAGGTTCAGAGCCAAAGAAAGGAACTTTTGGAAAAGTCATAACCAAGAAATAAAAAAACATAAAAAAACCAAGTAACTTATAGCAAAGCAAAACTGGTTACTTCAAGTCCACACCACTGGTACCGTACGAGGTAGTGATGGCAACAGTACAAGCATCCCACGGAGCCATGACAACAGTGGCCGAGAAGGCACCAATAACTGCTGAGAGGAAGGTCCCTCAAGACTTGGACAACAAACTCCCCAAACCCTGTAATCTATTTTCTTATCGATTCTCATTTTCATTTGCTTTCAAGGTCCCTTTTTTAATAAAAAAATAATTAATGAAGAGATCAAAAGATAATCATAATATAATATAGTTTGGAAAATCTGGCTAAGATGTCATCCAATTAAGGACCCCAAAAGGAGAAATTTTAATGGGGTTCCATCAAAATTGATGATTGCATTTCTGGGTTGGATCTTTTTTGTTCAGATCTGCCTCGAGGCTTGGCTGCCCCTGACACAGAGAATGTGAATGGCACGTGGGGCCACGAACACAATAACATGTCTGTGCTTCAGCAGCATGCAGCCTTCTTCGACCTTGACAAAGATGGTATCATTTACCCATGGGAGACATATAGAGGTATTCTACTAACATTTTGGATGAAATACTGAATCATGTGTATTGTTTGAATTTGTTAATGATGAACGTTTAATGTCCGTATCCTGTTTCTTATATTGTGTTTGATTTCTAAAGCATTTTGGATTACTCAAGTGTAAAGATTAATTTGATCATTTTGTACAGTTATCTAATAAGTGAAGGAAATTCCTTTGATCATTGTTTTAATCATTTTGCAGGATTACGCACAATCGGTTTCAATGTGATTTCTTCCTTCGTACTTATGATTCTTATCCATGCAGCCATAAGTTATTCTACTCTTCCTGTAAGGCTGTTTTAACATGAAACTAGCCTAGCCTATATATAGTACTCATGTAGACAACTAGACATATACCTTAGAGCATTACTTCCACTTACATGTACTGTACATGTTCTGACTTCTAACACAGACATGGCTACCTTCACCTTTGTTCCCAATTTACATACAAAACATACACAGGGCCAAGCATGGAGGTGACACAGGGACATATGACACAGAGGGAAGGTAATCAAGATTAAGAAGAATGCCCTATTGTTGTCTGGTTTAGTGTTAGGTGACATAAGTGTTTTGCCTATAAAACCAGGAGCCTTTATGACTTTCTGTTATTTTAAATTCTGCAGGTTCATTCCAGCAAATTTCGAATTCATTTTCAGCAAGTATGCCCATGAATTCCCTGATAAATTGGCACTGAGGGAGCTCTGGCACATGACTCAAGCAAACAGTGTTGCATATGATTTCTTTGGCAGGTCCTTGCTCTTGCTATTTTTCTACATGTTGCATCTTGCATACATAACTATCCTGCATATAGACATCACGAATTATAAGTAGTGGAATTTCTTTGAATCAATTGCAGGGCTGCGAGTAAACTGGAGTGGGGAGTTTTGTACCTTCTAGCAAGAGATGAACAAGGTTTTCTGTCAAAAGAAGCTATAAGGCGTTGTTTTGATGGGAGCTTATTTGAGTATTGTGCTAAAGTGCGTAAGGGCACCACTGGAAAGATGGCTTGACTGAAGAAAGTAAACGCTCATCTCCATGATAGGATGAGACTATGAGAGTGTATGAATAACTGTTTCTAACTTAGTACTTCTTTGCTGTACTTCTTGTTCACCTAACTTAGCAAAAATAATGCATTTCCTATCCTTCCAATGGTATTGTCAGCTTTGCAGCATGTATGGATAATTTTTTACAAGTTAATAACTTCGTTAATAATCCAAATGGTATACATTGTACCGTAGGTAATTCATTATTGAATGGATCATCATGTTTATTTATTTCCAAAGCAAAGTGATTTACTTTTCCCTGCACAAATTAGTTCAGAACACCATGAAATTGTTATTCAACAATATATCACTTTATAATAATATAGTAAATGAAGGAATAAATAGTCACTTTAGTCCTTGAATATTTCGAGTAATAACACTTTAGTCCCTATAAAAAGAAAGACAATACTTTAGTCTTTTGCAGTTAAAAAAAAATACTTTAATTCCTAAGAAGGATAAATGTGATAGAGTTTTAAAACTTTTAAGGATCAAAGTGTGTCTTTTTTATTAGGGACTAAAGTGTTATTACTCAAAATATTCAAGAATTAAAGTGACTATTTACTCGATTTAGAATAAAAATCATAGAATTTGATTCGTGCATCCAAACTTCGTTTGGCATTTGCTGCACTTGCAATTCTTGGCCACAGTTCATCACATTCCTTCCTTCTCAATGGCTCCAGTAATGGCAGAACCTACCAAAAAAAAAGGGCAAAATCTTATAATGGAAGTAACAGTATTGATATTACAAGGATCATTGTTCTTATGCCAAATCTAAATCTAATACCTACTAGCCTCTCATTGTAAAATACTAAGGTATTAATATTCAATCACAACATAAAAACCCTTCTTTGGATTCCTAAGTTCAGGACGGTTGTTATTAAGAGAACATGGGACAACAGTTTCTAAACAGAGATTTCCAACCATGAGAAGGCTTTAACCATGGCAAACTCCAACCTTTTTCCTCCCCCTTCTTTTTGGTCATATAAGTTCGAAGATACTAGAATGCCCAAACCAGCAGCAGCCATGGCACACAGCACAACAGAAAACACTAGACAATACAAGCTTGCAGGCCTGTGGATTTCAACCAAAGCTATAGAGGAATACATTGTTCTCAAAAGTAGTTTTGCACAAATTTCCTAAATAAGTTTATCTAGCAATTAAAATTTTTATAGCAATCGTAAGTTTTCTTTTCGGGCTCTTCGGGAAATGTTGAAACTTGGTTCTGATGCTTTTTCAATAGAAAAAGGTCTTCTATGATACTTCTTTGATCTACCCAAGCATTTCAAAAATCACTTATTATTTTGAAAATCACTTCAGTGACATGTACGGATATACGAATCAACTAAAGACGGGATTAAAATTATAAAAATTAGGAATCAAAATATTTAAAAAAATTAAGTTTAAAAATTAAATATATCATACTTTTATCAAAGTTGAGTGTAACACTTTTTCATATCATAAAATTAATTATTGAATATGTGTCAAATTTTTAACAATTTTTCTCTTAATATAAGTGACTAAACAGTGAGTTAAAAAATCATCCCCATCTTATTTTTGAGCCTATTCTTGATTATTTTCATAGCTGAAAATAATTTTTTACTATTAATAGAGGTTATTTTTCTTGACATATTAAAAATACTACATGTGTCTTAAAATTTTATATAAAAGCTGGGGGTCTAAAGCAACTGCTTGTCCCCTAAATCCGTCCCTGTTCAGTGATGCTTTTCAAAGTTACTATAACTATTAAAAACAGAAAATACCTATGAAATATTCAAATTTTAAACTATAGTTTATCTTTTCTCATTAAATTTGTATCTACTAAATTTTATATCTATTTTCATAATTTTAAATATTTTTAATAACTTTATTATAGTTTTATCAAACAAGTTAAATTAAAGTTTTGGTTCTTGTATATTTTATTTTATTTTCAATTGTCTCTAAATTTTTTTCTTTTCAAATCAATCATCACATTTTTAAATATTTTTAAAATAGTCTCTATCGTCAACTTTTATTAAAAAGTTATAATATCGCTGACTAACCTAATAAGTGTTCTTTTATGCAATATGTGTTCTTTTTAAATGTTCTTTTATAAGTCAAACTTCTAATAGATGTTCTTGCATTATAAAAAGTGTTCCTGTAGGTACTCATTTCTTCTAAGTAGGTCATCTTTTGTTCACGTGTTATTTTAGATGCTCTTTTTTCTTTTGTAAAATATCTAGTATGAACTAAATTAACGGTATTATAACGAAAATTGGTAGTAAAGATTATTTTAAAAATATTTGTAAGTATAAAAACTGATTTAAAAAAAACTATAGGGACTAAATTGAAAATAAATATAAAGTATATGAATTAAAATTTTAATTTAACCTATCAAACATATTTTTAGTTAATTTACATGTCAATTTTTTTTTTTCATATTTTCACCCAACAAAATTTTAATGACTTTTTCCAACAACTTTATGGGAAGAATAATGTTATATCCTACTGCAAGTTCCTCATAATAATTCTCTTAGTATTAAATGAAGAAAGTATTAAATGAAAAAGTAAATGCATGTAATGTCTTGAGAACATAAAAATCATTCAATACTTTCTTCATTTAGTAATTAAGATGATTAGTAGGAGAATTGAATAGGAAGATAAAACATTTCTCTTATAGAAAATGGAGAAATACATTTTGAGAATTTTTTAGCGTTTTAATTATAATGAAGAACTAAATACTATTTTAAAACTAATAAGAGTTAGGTGCAATAGTAAGCGAGTTACACTTTTACGAAAATGACTAAAGTTTAAACTCTAAAGAAGACAATTGTTGGAAGGATTTTTTAGTCGTGACAGTACTCGAAGATTAATCTTACAATAATGTATGTAGAGATACCTAATCAAAGACAAAAAAAAAATATTTAAGAATGATTAGTTATTCAAATCAATTCAATTCATTTTCCAAAGATTCAATGTTATTTGATAGGAATTAATTAATTAGATAGTTATTTAATTAGATTAAATCAAGCCGCTCTCCCATAGTCCAAAGGCCGACCTCACCTTCTATTTGGGATTAGTCACATAGTAATATATATGTGGAGATATCTGATCAAATAAAAATAAAATAAAAACTTGTATAAATAAGAATTAGAGAAGCAATCATATCACAAATTGATTGATTTGAGAATAGATAAATGATGGCTAGAAAAAGTGACGATTCCTTCCAGTGTTTTTGTATTATCATTGATTATCTAAATTTGGACATTTTGCAGTTGTTGAGCTTGAAAATATCAAATAATACTTAGCATCATCGACTCGTAGGTTCAGATTATTTGAAGAGAAATAATAACGTATTTTCACAATCTTTCAAAAAGTTTTTGATTATAAATTATTTTTTATACAAAACAAACTAATCCAAAAACTAATATAACGCATATAACTTATGTTGCATAGAAGTGGCACAACCGGATTTATTGATGAAATTTTCCAGGTACACCTTTTGGAAAACTTCAAGATGAAACATTTTAGCTTTGAAACCTTTACATTTTAAAGGAAATTATATATTGTCATTCCAATCCGCAAGTCTGTACTATGTTTTTTTTTTTCTCTCCATTCATTGTTTTTTCTTGATAGTTTCAAGATGAATAAATCATCTTTTGGGGCAGAAAAACTAATATTTGATCTTACAAGATATTTTCTTGTTAGGATTTGAAACCGACTATGCTGAATTTACAAAATCCATTCAAACAAGATGAAGGGTTTATACTTATGGATTTTACATGTAAATAACTCAGATAAATTCCCATTCTCCTAACATTATTTTCCCACCTCAACACTTTACTAAAAAAGTTTGTTCCAGAATTTCGCGATTATACAAGAATAGCTCATCTTCCTATCATAAATTTGTCACAAAAATCTCATCTATATGACTGCCATATATGTTACTGCAGCAGCAAGCATAATAAACCGCTTGAAAATTATTTACTGCCAAATCTCTGCGAACAAGTGCTGACTGAAAAAAAAAATGAACAATAAAAATCTCAACTACTCCATCTGTGTGCAAGTCTCTACCTGAGTTTTTTAGTTGGCAATAATCTAGTTCCTGCCAAAAAATGAATAGTATGTAAGCAATAAAATCTTCTATATCACGTAAGTAAATGTCTAAAGGTAGAGCCAAAGAGATCGGAAAACAGCTTCGCAAAAGACATTATTGAGAGAGAATGTCAAGAAAACAATCATACAGCCAACAGGGTACTCAATTCCTTAAAAGAAGTTTGTTTGTCTCCATCGACCCACTCAAATGGTTGTGGGATCGCCTCACTTACTTGAACCCGATTATACAAATAATTCTCGTTACATGAACGCTATTTTCTATTTTTCTTTTCCCCACAAAATGAAACATTACAAATGCAAGGAAGCAAAAACTTAATTCTTATTTTAGTTCAAACAAAGGCATCTTGAACATTACATTAGCACGTCATAAGTAATATACAAATAGAACAGGATAATTATGGATAAGCCTGTCAAACAACTCAAAGCAGACTCCCCTTATTTTCATGATAAAAGGTACATAAGCGACTATTACCACATATAAAAGCTCATACCCTTTTTGCATTCATTATTAGATTACCTTTACATTCTCTCTTTTTGTTTCTCTAAGAATTGGTCACATATCACATTAAAAATCTATTGATTCATAGAACATTATCTCTTAACTACCTGGCCACCGATTCAAGTTTTGTGAAGTTAGGTGTTTCATTGACAAGTCTCCTAGACTCTATAACACTATGATATTCCTGCAGGAGCAATAAATGAAAGAGAATAATTTTTTTCTTTAAATAAAACAGCAAACTAATAAGAAAGAAGAATGCAGAACAGGAGGATCAGGAACTTAACAGCAAGAAGAAAAAAAATTGAAGAAAAATTAGATCAAAAGAGCTATTTTAACCCTTTGCAAATCTGAAAGAGAAACATCCTTAAAGAAATGATGAGCATAAAAACAAGAAGGAAGACAGGAAAACTATTATATCCAAAGGAAGGTTTACTGGTAGAAACCACTATCTAAAACTTGCCTAACCAAATGCACCAACATGCCAGCACAAAAGTGTGAATGCTTATTTCACGAAGGTTTAGGTGATAACAAAGCAAAGACAAAGACCAAAATCCAAGGGAAGTTTTAAGGCAAAAGATTTATAGGACTTAGGATCTTATTTATGAGAAGTGCTCTTTCATATCTCAATAAGCTTAAAATGGTTTTGTAAAGTTGTTTTGGACCGTGACCCGGGATCTTGCTCCATGGGATCAACCCGGCATGCACACAACCGGACTCCTCACAGGCTGGCATAACTAGGGGTGATCAACTCGAGAACCCGATCGACCCGACCCGATTACAAATATCCGGGTTGGTTCGGGTGTTCGGGTCGACCCGATTAAACCCGACCTCTTATTGGTTCGGATTACGGGTTTAAGTGACCGACCTGATAACCCGACCCGATGACCCGTGAAACGACGTCGTTTTGCTTAAATTCAACCATTATTTTATTCAATTTCCATAACCCGACCCGGTGACCCGACCAACCTGATTAATCCGATTACCCAACCCGAACCAACCTGATTACAATCAGCTTGGTTCGGTTCAGGTCACTCGAAAAAATCGCAAACCCGACCCGACCCGACCTTACCTAATTGGTTTAGATTTTTTTCCTCCTCAAACCCGACCCGACCTGACACGTGATCACCGCTAGGCATAACGGAAGATTCATAGGGCAGTCCGGACATTGGAATCTAGCACGTCAAGTGGTTCTGGGCCATAATATCATGATTGATAGATTCATGCAGAGGATAAATCCCTAAATATCTGTAACTACCAATCATCAACTTACGATATTATAGGACTCATAATTACCCTAGATGACTAAGTACTTCCTGTATCATAATATCAGATTTACGAGGATTTACCCGATAATAATGGGAAGGTGATTTTTATCAGGATACTAATCACAAATTACCTGCATCCAATAAGGATCCTATTAGGATTCTGCATACGCTTTATAAATACAAGGGTAAGTCATCTTAATAAAGTAATCTATCATCCAATTACATAATCCTGCTTATGCACTGCCTGACTTGAGTATTGGAGTCCCGTTGCAGGTATCCACCCCCTATTCAATACGCTCACCTGCTGCCGCTCAAGGAGAAAACCACCGTGTATGTGCCTATTACAAGTACCCTCTGAATCCACTTCAGAACATTGACGCCGTCTGTGGGAAACCTTAAATTTCTAATCCCACCCAATCATGGTGAATACAAGACAGAATTCCAGGAGAGATGCTGCGCAAACCTCTGTCAATCAGAGACAAGATCCTGATGTGCAACGTCCACCACTCCCGCTATCTCCACCTGCGGCTCAAACCTCCGCTATGAGAAATCAGGCACCCGAAGAAGAAAACCAACGTGATGGGCACTCTACCTCCACCTTTGACGAGTCTCCCAACACATCACGTAAGATTTCTGTCAGGGAAAGACTTGAATTCCCGGCTCAAGGAGGTGACCAGAGCATTCAAGAACGCAGGATCCCGGTGCACTAGCGTCTGGGAACGCCAAATAATGAGGTTGATGATCGTGCATCTCGTTCTGCACGAACACACCAATCTCGTGCTTCTCGAGACCAATTTCAAGACATGTTGCAACAGCATATGGATATGCTGAACGACCAATTTCGGAGGTTGGAAGACATGCAGCGCGCCATGCATGAAAACCAACCCAGGCCACACCGTCGTGACAGAAGGACCGACGTGGAAAATAATCAAAGGAGGGCTCACGCCGGCAATGGAATTCCCAATACCGGGAATAATAACCAGAACCGCAGAACAATGGAACAACCTTTCTCCGATCAACTTATGGAGTACTGGGTTCCTAAGAACTTCAAGTTTTTGCCAAACTTGGAAATCTATGACAGAACTACGGACCCCCAGGAACACACAAATGTCTATGAACAGTCCTTATGTTTCTATGGCAGGTCCCATGAGTTGCTGTGCCGAGCATTCCCCCTTTCCCTCAAAAAGGGAGCCCTCAAGTGGTTTACCAGCCAACCAAGGGGGTCCGTGGTAGACTGGTCAGATCTTAAACAACGTTTTCGCCTACAATACACCACCAGCAAGGAGCAACCTAAATCCATCGAGTCCCTGGCCAAAATTCGCCAAGGAAAGGACGAGACCCTCCGAGATTATGTCAGGCGATTCATGGCAGCATGCACCAACGTAGAAAATTTTGAAGACAGAATAGCCTTACATTATACCAGAAGCAGTCTCCGAGTAGGTTCTGAGTTCTTTAAGTCCTTGGCAAAAAAGAAACCAGATAATCTGACCGACTTCCAAAAACGATCTGAGAAGTATGTCTACTTGGAAGTGGGATAAAGGTGAGCCTTTCCACCAGAAGTCTAACCAGAATTCCTTAAGGACCCGACCTCCTAAAGGTAGTCCACCCCGGAGAAATTATTCTGACTATACTCCCCTGAACACACCTCGGGAAACGATCCTGAGGGAAGTGATGCATACGGAGTTTCAGAATATCCGGAGACCGAAACCTATCAAGAAGCACAAACAAAAGGATCATTCCAAGCATTGCACATGGCATAAGGGCTACAACCATGATACGAAGGGCTGCTATCAATTACGCGATGCTATTGAATTCTTAATCAAGGCCGGATGCTTAAAGCAATATATCCTTCGTGTCCAAAATAACGAAGAGGGTAATAGACCCAGAAACGACAGACGCAGTCCACGTCGGAGCCCATCCCCTCAGCACAGAAGAAAGACAAGAAGTCCCAGAAGAAGATCCTAGACTCCACCTCGCTGAGATGGTAACGATCGGCAGAAGAGGAATAGGGACGCTCCCCCCGATGATAACGATGACCATCGCTCTGAGCCCAATAGGACAATTCATATTATTGCCGGTGGCTTTACCGGAGGAGGGTCTTCAAACGGAGCTCGAAAGAAAGCTCTTAGAATGGCTGTGTTTAGCGTAGCCCACTCAGAACCCAGGACACAAGAAGGCAAAAAGACGCCTCCTATCACTTTTTCGGATGAGGACTACGGCGGAATTATCCCGAATCACGACGATCCACTTGTCATCTCGGGGATAATATCCAATGTCGAAGTCCGCCGAATTTTTGTCGACCAAGAGAGTTCAGCAGACATTATGTTCCTAGATCTCTACCAGAAACTAGAACTTCTGCAATTAAACTTAACTCCTCATGTTGGAGAATTGACGGATTTCATGGGCGAAAAAATCACCCCCGTCAGACATTACAAAACCCACCTGACCCTCGGATCGTCTAAACTTTTCAAGACAGACAAGGTAAAGTTCTTGATTGTGGACTATCCTTCGGCTTATAATATCATCCTGGGTCGTCCTTCTCTCAACGCACTCGGCGTCGAGGTGTCTACCACCCACCTCGTGATGAAGTTTCTCAACAAGAACAATGACGTCGTCACTGTTAAAGGTGATCAAATTGCTGCCAGAAAATGCTACAATGAGAGCTTAAAAATTTGTAGAGCACCCCGGAAGGAGAGATCTGCCGTTCCCGGCCCGGTCCTTGACCAGGTCAACATACTAATGACCGAGCTGGACGTCAGAGAAGAAATTCGGGGTACTCGACCCCAGCCAGAAGGTGAATTGCAACCTCTCCAACTTGGAACCAACCCAGAACAGGTTACCAAGATTGAAGCACGTCTGGATGAAGAAGAAAAACAACAACTATTAGAGATCTTGCTAAAAAATAGAGACCTTTTCGCATAGACGCCGCCCGACAAGCCCGGACTTGACCCCACCTTCATCTGTCACCATTTGTCAATCAAAGAGGGCGCCAAGCCGGTCGCTCAAAAGAAAAGAAAGGTCGGACCCGAGAGGCAGCAAGTCGTTGAAGAATAGGTCAAGGAGCTACTAAGTGGAAACTTTATCAGAGAAATCTCCTATACCACATGGCTCTCCAATGTGGTCCTGGTAAAGAAAACCAATGGGAAGTGCAGAATGTGCGTAGACTATACAGATTTGAATAAAGCCTGTCCGAAAGACCCATACCCACTTCCCAATGTGGATAAGCTAGTGGATGGCTCCTCGAGATTCAGATGGCTCTCGTTTATGGATGCATATTCCGGGTACAATCAGATTCCCATGTACGCCAGAGATGAAGACAAGACCGCCTTCATTACTGATAGGGCGAGCTACTGCTACAAGGTCATGCATTTTGGCCTGAGGAATGCAGGGGCCACCTACCAGAGGATGATGAACAGGGTCGTTGAAGACCAAGTGGGGAAGATGCTAGAAGTCTATATAAATGACATGATAGTGAAAACCCCACAAGGCGGATCACACACAGCAGACCTCGAGGAAGTACTCGCACAAGTCCGGAAGTATAACATGAGGTTGAACCCGGAGAAGTGCGCCTTTGGGGTCCAGGCTAGAAAGTTTTTGGAATTCATGTTAACCCACCGAGGAATTGAGGCCAATCCCGACAAGTGTCAAGCGGTCCTTAACATGAGAAGCCCCCGAAACGTTAAAGAAGTACAGCAGCTCACAGGGCGCATAGCGGCCCTCACAAGATTTTTGGCTAAGACCGCCTATAAGTCTCTCCCCTTGTTCAAGCTGCTCAAGAAGGGGAAAGATTTTGAATGGACTCACGCCTTCGTTTCCTTAAAGAATCTCCTGTCCTCCCCTCCTATTTTGACAAGGCCGGATATCGGGGAGACAATCTATTTATATCTATCAGTCCACGATGAGGCTGTAAGCTTAGTGTTGATTCGAGAAACTGATGAAGGACAGAAGCCAGTCTACTTTGTAAGCAAGGTCCTGCAGGGCCCCGAGCTTCGTTACCAAAAGGTAGAGAAAGTCACTTTCGCATTCATTATCACAGCAAGAAGACTTCGGTAATATTTTCAATGTCAGCCAGTGGTGGTAAGAACAGATCAACACATCCGGCAGGTGTTGCATAAACCAGACTTGGCCGGAAGAATGATTGCGTGGTCAATTACGCTCTCTGAGTTTGGGATTACCTATGAACCACGACTTGCAATAAAAGCTCAAGCATTGTCTGACTTCCTAGCAGAGCTCACATCGGACCAAGGCGACCCTAAGGGAGTCGTCTCTTGGACCATCTTTGTTGACAGGTCATCGAATCCCAAGGGAAGCGGGGCCAGGGTGATACTGGAAAATTCCAAGGGATTGACCCTGGAACATTCCCTGAAATTTGAGTTCCTGACCTCGAACAACCAGGCCGAGTATGAAGCATGCATCGTTGGGTTGATAACGGCAAAGGATATGGGGGCAACACGGATCACGCTCTGCAGTGATTCCCAGCTGGCAACTTCCCAAATCCGAGGAGAATACCAAGCCAAGGAGCCTTTCCAAGCCAAGATACAGGAACTCCTCAAGGGCTTCGAGGAGATCAAAATAGAGCACATCCCGAGGGAACAGAACTCTAGGGCAGACCTTTTGTCTAAGTTGGCCAGTACTAAGAGCCCTGATAACAACCGGTCCGTAATCCAGGAAACTCTTTCTCAGCCCTCCATCGCGGATTAGGTACACTATCTACAGCACGGAACCGTGCCACCGAACCCAAAAGAAGCCTCCAAATTGGCCAAGACCGCAGTTAGGTACACTATCTACGACGGTCGGCTATACTGTTGTGGTTTCTCATCCCCCCTTCTCAAATGCCTAACTCTGAAGGAAGCAGAATACGCTCTAGCCGAAGTCCATGAGGGAAGCTGCGGTCACCATTTATGAGGCAAAGCCCTAGCCCAAAAAGTATTAAGGGCAGGATACTACTGGCCAATAATGGAGGCTGACTCTCAAGCACACGTTCAGATCTGTGATAAATGTCAGCGCCATGCAAATCATTATCAAGCTCCCTCTGAAGAGTTATTCACGACTTCGATACCATGGCTTTTTTATAGATGGGTTATGGACATTTTGGGTCCTTTCCCCCAGGCCCCAGGTCAGTTTAAGTACTTGGTGGTAGCGGTAGATTATTTTACAAAATGGATCGAGGCTGAACCCCTGGTCACTGTTACCTCAGCACGAATCCAGAAGTTTACTTGGCGCCACATTATCGCTACGTTTGGCGTGCCAGAATCCATTGTAACGGACAACAGCACCCAGTTTAAAGATAAAAGCTTTGAAGAACTACTTGTCGGCTTAAAAATAAAGTACCATTGTAGCTCTGTGGAGAACCCCAGGACAAATGGACAAGCCGAAGCAGCCAATAGGATCATCGTGCAAGGTATAAAAAGGAGGTTAGATGAAGCCAAGGGGAACTGGGTTGAGCAGCTTGATCACGTTCTCTGGGCATACCGGACTACTCCCCACTCCACCACAGGAGAATCCCCATTCAAATTGACTTATGGCTGTGAAGCCATGATCCCGGTGAATATTGGAGAACCAAGTTGGCGTTACCAACAGTTCTCACATGATAGTAACCTCAATCTAATCAGAGAAAACCTAGACTTACTGGAAGAAAGAAGAAATGTGGCTCACATACGTGACGTCACCCTTAAACAAAAGACGGCGGCCAGATACAACAAGAAAGTTGTTATAAGAAAATTCCAACCAGGAGATTTAGTACTCAAGAGAGCGGATATAGGTGGAAAAAATGCCTCCCAAGGGAAACTAGCTCCTAACTGGGAAGGCCGCTATCGTATCGTTGTCAGTACAAGCAAGGGAGCTTATTCCTTAGAAACGTTATCTGGCACCCGGGTCAAGAATTATTGGAATGCGGATAAATTAAGAAAATACTATAGTTAGATGCTCGCAATGGCCTAGCCCTTTAGTAAAATTATGTTTGATCCGTCCCAGTTTTGAATAATATGCTCTGTATGGACTATTGTCCCCCTAATATTATCAATAAAACAGAGTTATTTAGATATCAAATTCTATTCAAAAGAATTGAAGAAGCCCATGTGAAGAGGTATAACATCCCAAACTATGGTGATAAGTTATAGGGTTGATGCCCATCCCAATATGTGGCATTGACTGTTAAAAGGTCAACTAATTAGGAGGCAGTATGGATTATATGTACACGCTCCTTTTTTATACCTAAGCCGGGAAGGGATCCCAAAATCTAAATGATTAATAGGGTACCCCGGGTAACGTTAAGTAATATATATGCCTAAGATAAAAGAGTTTTTGCATAATATACCCTGAATCAAGGTGTTATTCTTACCTATGTCTGAGATTCCAAATGTTTTATATGATGAGCAGTGGAGTCGGGATTAAGGTATTATTTTGCCTAAGTCCAAAATTTCAAAACGTTTGATTGTTATAGACGTTAGATTATAGACTAAGGCATTATTTTTACCTAAGTCAAGTGGAATGTCATTCACTCAATGATATGAGTGGAGGATTCCAGAACATGGTCTTCCTATGTTGAAAAGTTTTTTCTAAGTCCATTAAACGATTATAAAAATGGGCATTGGACCCAAGTCGGACCATAGAAAAACAAACAAACAAACATATAGCGAAACAAAGTAATTAATATAGAACCCCAATTATGGGGCAATTGTCTTTACAAAAAGTAAAACCCCACGTAGGGGGCAAAAAGCAGAAAAAAAGGAAAAAAAACTCAAACTCCGGTCTCTTCTCCCTCCGAGTTCTGAGTAACATCCGAGGTAGCAGCAGGAGCACTTGGGATGAGATCCCTCACAAAGACGAGTTGACCGTTATGGAAGATTTTATCCAGGGTAATGTCGTCCAAGACAAGAGCAACCCCAGGATTGAAGTGTTGGATTTGAACCATGGCATTCTGGAACTGCTCTCCCCCGATCTTTCCAGAAATCATGTCCATCTCCTCCACTTCCTTCTCAAGCTGAACTATCTGGGTCTCCTGGGCACCAATGGTCTTGTCGGCCTCGAGCTTCTTGGCCTTCCTGGTGGACTCGGAGTCGGCCAACGCCTTCTCCAGCTCAACGATCCTTACCCGAGCATCCTCGTTCAATTTAAGGGAGGTGTTCAGTTTCTGGCCAACTTCTTCCTTTTCCTTCTTCAAGGCCTTCAGCTCTTCCGATGTCCTCTTGTCAGCATCCTCAATAGTCTCTTTGATTATGCGGATCTCGGCAGCCGCCCCGGAGAGCTTGATTTTGAAGTCTAGCCAAGGTTTGGGCCAGACCTTACTTAGCAATATGTTGCCTAACCTCGCCGCTCAAAAACCGTCTGGCAATGAAGGGGCCGGCATCAGAACGCCCCGTAATGATTGGCAAAGGGTCCTCCCTTTCTCTATCACCGCCCTCCGACGACCTCCCATCTCGGTCAAGAGAGCCTTCGACAGCTTGCCTTTTTCTCCCCTGAAGATTTCGGGTGGGGGAACTCGACTGATCAATATTCTCCCCAATAACAATACCTCGGCTCGATGACGCCGGGGCGGCAGTGGAAGAAGAACCTGCAGCTTGCAGGGCAACCACAGAAGGTCCAGAAGTCATGTTACTTACCGAAACAAAATAAAAAACGAGTATACGGTCAGCACAGCAAAACAATGAGGATGCATGAAGATAAAGTGCAAAAACCTAAGGTCACTATGGGTAATAACACCCTAATTCCCACCTAATAAAGCAAAGAGAAGATCATCACCGGAACACAGAGAACATCCCTGATATTGATGTTCCCATGCCGCTCATCATACTGGGTTATGAACTTGACCGACCTAAGCTCCTCATGGTTGAGGTCCCCTTCTTCTTTGTCAATAAGACTGATGGGGATACCCCAATAATCTTGCGCCCAGTAAAGAGGAAATTGAGGTTCCCCCTCGGGTTTGAGGAAGAATGGATGAAATCCCTCCGCGACCTTAATTTTGAAAAACGTAGTCTTAAATCCTTTAAAGTTCTCTTCAAAAACATCAAAGGATTTGCGGCCAGGTCTAGATCGGATGACAAGCCAACTCATTTGCTTTACTGTCCCTTGGGTGTTTATTCGAGTATAAAAATAAAAGAAAGTATTGACGGACTATTTAAGGTTCATTAATCAGCCAAACCTCTAGAAGGAGATAATGTAAGCCTAACCATTAGGATGGATCTGGGATGGGGCCACGTGTAGAGTTCGGAGAATAGCGATTTAGAAGTCGGAGAACGGCAATTGAAGCCCCAGCTTAAGAAAAAGGGGCTCATACAGGAACATGAAGTGTGAACCAGCTTCTCGGCAGGAACACACACCCTCATTCCAGTTCGGACAAACGATTTGGAATTCTTTATCCCGTGCCTTGTTTACGGTCAACTCCAAGCCAAATAAGGATTCTCGGAGTACGGCTTCATTCGCAAACTTAGACTGACGAGTCTAGACGCCGTCCACTACCTTAGGGCATACCAGTCCAGGACCTCGCTAGATTCGAATCAGGTTATCGTCAGCCGGTTCGCGGACCTCGTGGAGCGGTGTTTGGACCCTAACCTTCTTTTTTCCTCTGGCCATAAAATCCTGAGAACACCCAAAGAAGTCGATAAGTAATTGTCAGAATCAATAACGCCATGGATTCGAACATAGAAAGGGGAGAACGAAATAATTCAAACCCCCTTACCGACCTCTGTTCCCACCAGAGTTCAAATTTCTAGGGGGATTCCCCCGCCGTGCTTGGGGCGGCGGAGACGGTGTTCCAGGGAGGCGACAAAGTTTATGAAAAGCTTAGAAATCTCTAAACCTATTTTGTGAAAAGCAAAGAGGACAGAGATACACTTCTACTCTACTTTTCAACAATAATAAGCAAGAAAGTTGCTTACTGTGCAAAGATCAAAAGTACTTGAACGATGAGGAAACTGAAAATGGCTGAAAGGCGCCTAAAAAACCAAGCTTTTGTCGCACGGAATTCTCAGTGAAGTAAGTCAAGAACAGTAAGGTGAGGATGATGAACCCTTAACTCTTATTTATAAGGGCTGAACGATTAGGGAATATTTTTGTCTTATCAATCGTGAGTTCAAAAGGTGCCCATCATGGTGCGCGAAGCTCTAGGCATGTCCCTCCGATAAACTCGCGCCACGTGGCCAATACAGCTGGAATAGTAGTTGAAAAGACAATCGCGTAGCAATTCAAAACGTCATATAGATGCCCAGACTCTTTCGATGGACCCCGGCTCAAAACCGTGGTACCCATTTGGTTGACAATGAAGACTACGGTAAAAGACAAAATATGCTTATTTTTGAGGAAAAATAACAACCCTTGCCGTCTTGATCTTCAGAACAAGTGCCGAAACGGAGTTGTTATGGTATTACACCAGAGTAAGCGTTGGACTTACCCCGGCAATATCACCACAGTGTTATGTCAGAATAAGCGTTGGACTTATCCCTACGGTGTTATCTCGGCAGGAGAACAGGAAAATACAGGACAAATTTAGAATATAAAATCTTTATCGATTCATTCTCATTCCATACATCGTCATACATTTGGAAAAGAGGAAAAAGAAAATATTGAGACATGGAATGTATAAGGAAAGAGCAGCAACTGAAGAGCTCGGAGGAAGGAGCAAACATCTCCAGCATCCCGGATCATGTCACGTCCACATTTCCAAACCCCGGTCTCTTAAAAAAGTGGATTGGTTTTGAAGAACATTGGCAAACCAGAGTCACGACTCTGGGACCGACGCCAAGTCTTCTGCATTGCCTCCTCCACGGCGATAATGAAGACCAGGACACTCTCTCCTTTGTTGGACGAGGCACGACCATTCATGCAGAAGGTCATTCCACCAGCCTCAACCATCCCAAGTTGCCTCAAATTGCGGAGCTACTCCAATAGTCTCTCCACCCCAGAACAGACTGAAGCCACTCCGAAACAGAATTACTCTGCCAACTTATTCCCCCTACCTTCTTAGCAGAGACGATAGAGACAAATACCTGGTGCTTCCTTGAAAGCAAGTCAAAGAAAGCAGATCACCCCAAGTTACTCCCAGAGGGTTTTCCCTTCCAAGAAGGACGACTCTCCACTATGTCAACCCGGTCACGCGCAGGGAGTCCCTTGGAGAAGGGTAAAAGGGTCGGTTAGAGCATTTTGCAATTTTTCTATGCATTGGACCATGGACGCGTCACTCCATGCTAATAAGCTGGGTTAGACACTGCCATGTACGCCGGGATAGAAAGGCTCTCGCCTGCTCAAATGCATAGCAACCTAGTTTTATGTCAAGAAAGAAAGGCTCCCATCAAAGGAAGAAAATGTCCGAAGAAAATCAAACACCTTCAAGAACTTTGGAAAAAATAAAAGTATAATCTTTGTAGAAGATGAAGTTCTCTTCACAAACATGGAAAATGAAGGAAAAGCTACTCTCATTTTCTCGAAAGAAACCATTCTTACATGAAAATGTAGAACGAGAGCAATGCAAAGGAAGGGAATGCTAGCTTCTGAAGAAGCATTCTCTACTTATAGGGCGCGTGAAGCATTCTACTTGGTCCCATAAAAGGTGGTCTGATCTCGTGAAGTCAGCTAAAATAAATGCTTCAAGTTTCTGATTGGTCATAAAGATAGGGGGCAGTTGAGAAAATCTGTATGAAACTGATATTCTTTTCAAAGGATCATTAATTCCCAATAAAGTCAACAGTATTAGTTTCCCAGAGAATCTCAGACTGTTACCACTTGCCAATTCAGAGGTCGCGTTCAGAATTTGCATTAAAGATATCCAGAAGAATCCCCAGTACTTTTATTTGGGGACAATGATTTTTAAACATATCAGAATAGGACATGAACATCGGTAATCCTCCGGAATCCAACATCTATTCACCGGACTACCATGTCGGCCATATGACGGTTGATCCATTCGAAACTTGACCCTCGTCTGTTCCATCCAAGTGCCAAGCTGGGGGCAACTGTTCTGGACCGTGACCCGGGATCCCGCTCCATGGGATCAACCCGGCATGCACACAGCCGAACTCCTCACAAGCTGGCATAACAGAAGATTCATAAGGCAGTCTGAACATTGGAATCCAGCACGTCAAGTGGTTCTGGGCCATAATATCACGATTGATAGATTCATGCAGAGGATAAATCCCTAAATATCCGTAACTGTCAATCATCAACTTACGATATTATAAGACTCATAATTACCCTAGATGGCTAAGTACTTTTGTATCATAATCTCAAATTTACGAGGATTTACCCGATAATAATGACAAGGTGATCTTTATCAGGATACTAATCCCAAATTACTTGCATCCAATAAGGAACCTATTAGGATTCTACATACGCTCCATAAATACAAGGCTGAGTCATCTTAATAAGGTAATCTATCATCCAATTACATAATCCTACTTGTGCACTGTCTGACTTGAGCATTGGAGTCCCTTTGCAGGTACTTACCCCCTTGTTCAATACGCTCAGCTGCTGCCGCTCAAGGAGAAAACCACCGTGTACGTGCCTATTACAGGTACCCTCTGAATCCACTTCAGAACAAAAGTCTATTATGAAGCCTTTTAGTTAGTGGTTGTTGGTTTTGAAAAATCTGGGTTGTTTTGCACAAAATCATGTTTTAAACTAGGGTTATGAATTCTTGTTTGAATCTTTAGAAAATCCAAGTTTAAGTTGTTGATAATCTTTACAAAGCTTGTACTCAAAAGTTGGTTTTAGAACGGTTATAATACATTACAAGAGCTTCGTAATCCATTAACCAGCAGTTGGTAATTCATTACCGATAGTTGATAATTCATTACGATGTTTCGTAATCCATTACCAAGAGCCGATAACTTGTTTTAAAGCATGATAATCGATTACCAAGAGCCGATAACTTGTTTTAAAGCATGATAATCGATTACCATGATGCTGTAATTGATTATCATTCTCTTGAAACCAACAACGGCTAGTTTTTGGTGCATTAAATGTTTTACCAACTCTTCCTAACGGCTTTATTTCATTGATGGGCTATAAATTTGTGTCTTGGGACACTTAATGCTATCTTTTGAATATCTAACAACTTATTCCCAAGCATTAAATCCGAGTTTTAATTCTTCCTACTTTCTTGCTCTGTTTTAAAGCCAATTTGAGATATTTTTGAGAGCTTCATAGTGCTTCAACTTGTATAATCTGCTCTTTGAGAGAGTTTACTCCTTTCAATCTTTATTGTAAACACTTGTGAGGGTGGAGGATCCCTCTAGTAAACAAAGAGACTTCTACACATAAAGGTGGATGATTCTAGAAGTGTAAGAAGGAATCAAAGCTTGAAAGGATTTCTCAAGCACCTATTGAAGCTTGAAACATAGTGGAAACTGCTGGAAAGATTATTCTCGGAACTAAATGTAGATCACAAGGGTGATTGAATCAGTATAAATCTTGTTTGCACTCTTCTTTACCCTTATCTCTTTACTTTCAAGCTTGTTTATTAACTTTGCATACTTCTTGTTTCATCCTCTACTCATTCACTTTCTTTAAAAACTTGTGTAAAATTTTGTTGTTGTCATAAATTCATTCACCACATAAAAAAATAGCTTAAAAAAAAGGGTTGGTTTGCAAAAAGTTTTGAAAAACTCAATTCACCTCCCCTCGAGTTTTGAAGCCACTTGGTAACAAAAAGCGACACTCCACAACACCTTATCCTCCTTCCTTCTCCCAAAGTCCCAAAAATAGGCAGAGAAGAAATTCTAAAAACTGGGAGGACAAATCCGATGACCATTGCTCAGCATATCCTAAATAACCTACTCCACAACTGCCTAGCAATCTCACAATTCCAAAAGAAATGATTTATAATTCTTAGATACTGTCACATACAAGTTTTGATTCATCATGCAATTAAATGGACAATAAACATTGAATTTACAACTAAATCCAACAATTAAAATGGAGCATGACCATAATTGCAAATTTAAAACAATACATATAACCACTTTTGGGAAAAAAATAACAAGAAGAAAATGCATTAAATAAAGCAAGTAAAGGAGACATGAGATAGCATGACTAAGACCAAATTATCTAACTGACCTTTTTGTTTCTTATCACGGCAAAAGGCGCTTCCACAACAACATCGAAATGCTTTAATAGGATGGTCATGATCATCAAAGTCAATACCATAATCCTGTAAATAATTTCTCACGTCTTATCCATGAGGAAACTGAAACAACTTCACAAAAACTTTTGATGAGTGTAAACTTAAACTTAGGTGTTTGGTACACTATCATCTTCATCTAGTATTTGAGAATCTTAGATACATGAGTTAGATACCCGTATTTTGTGCATAAGTATAGGATTGCAACACTATCATCTAAGACACATACAGGCATACCTCCCAAAAGATGTGAGAATTTGACAACTCCAAGTAAAAAAGGCTTCACCAACATTCATAAATTACCAGCTGTGTCATTTCATTGATAATTCTTACTTTACATATCAAACATTGGGATTACCGATATATCCTTTTTTCTTTTAGGCCATTTATACCCATGTGTCCAAGATACTTGGGAATGAAGACACCCGTGTACCAAACACCTTCATACATTTTTTATGGCAGAATATTGAGGACTCAACACTAGTAGACCATATTTGTGTTCACAAACAAAAGTACGCTTTACTTGTCAACAATTGAAAGCAACCATTTAGAAGTAATGTTTGCAGATAAAACTTATAAGAAGCAAAATGTCCAACCCACTTACCCATGTTAACTCCTCGTATGCCTTCACTTTTCTGTTCGTAAAGAGGGCAAGCTGCAGACAAGGAAGATAATAAACTCTAAATATATGCCCAAAAATTAATTTTCATCAGCTTCCATCAATTTAAGTAACTTAATCTGTTAAAAAGGAAATTTATGAATATAAATCAACCAAATTCTTACATGATAATAGTGACGATCAGGAGTCTCCACTTCAACAGGAATGTCTATCAGATTTGCATCAGAGCATCTGGATTCATGAACACAGAAATCAATAGATGAAAAGAAAAGAACATCCGTAATGATGAACACTGGAAAAAAAATGAAAGCGGAAGAAAAGGACTAAAGGAGAAAAGAAGAAAAACACTGCTCTATCGTGGACTCTGACAGAAAAGGAACAACAAAAATCCATCACGATGGCAATCAAATGAAAGAAATTTCTTAATTCTCAGCCCGATCCTTTTCATTTTCACCATATATTGAGCTCGAAATTACCATTAATGGTTCTATTCTCTTGCTTGATTATTTAAAAGAAAAACAAAAGAAAGTTGACAGTAGATATTGACACTTGTAACTGAACATGTTAGACAACAAAAAATATGTGAAATTGTAGCAGTTTGGTCATGCAAAGAGGTTATTATATTTTAAAAACGAAAGTGAACAAGCTGACCCAATTTCATCCCTAAAGATTTCGGTTCAAAATTGATCAGGCTACCCCAATTTGAGCTGGCACGATTTCAGCCAGATTAGAAAATATGGTTCTGGAATTTTAAAAAATTATTTTTCGGTACATGGAACCATTTGCACATAAAATTACCTATGATTGATAAACCTTGCAACATTTCCATTATATGTTGCATCTAAGCATAGTGCCTCCTCATCCTTTAACACCCCTTCTGAGCCCCAGTCTGCATCAAGGGTTACAGGATATGTATGTTTTTCATTGCTGCTATTCTGCATAGTCCTTTCATATAATTCTGTATTGGTTAATATTTCCCCAGCATATTCACATACAAAGCATCCCTTGGGCAAATCTTCTAGTGTTCTAAGGCCCCAACCCTTTCCTTCACGAGTAAAGAACACCTGAAGAATAAAGGATGACCACGTACCCATCATACATCAAATACAAGAAATGTAGCAATGATAACGCCTGGTACTAATAAAAATAAAAAATAAATGCAACAAATAAACATTTTGCAGGATTTGTTAAATAAAATGTGGGCACTTGCAGCAAGGTGAGTGAATTGACAGTTGTCACACTAACAGAAACTAATTAATGCAGTGATCCAAAAAACAAGTAGGTTAATACAACAAGATGAACTCCAGAAAGTTAAATTTTCTTTAGTCTAATTAGTCTGACTTTCAAACAGCAAAAGATGACATCTTCAGCACATCAAGAGAAAAGTACTGATTAAGATATGTTCATTACACTACAAAGGTATCAAAGAAAGAGTCAAAGTTACAAATAACAAGACATCACGCCTTCCTCCCCTAAACATATTGTAATTTTCACTTGCCATAACTTCGTATAATAGTCATAACAAAATAAAATTAATTATAGGAAATAAAATTCTCATCAAATAAATTGCAAGATTATTAAGAGAATAGGCTACCTGCAATTTACATCTTAAACCTCGTTGCACTACACGATTTCCACACTGCATGTCACATCCACATTTTCTCCAACATTCCTTTATAAACTTCCTAACCAGATGCCCCTTGCATAGTTCAGGCATGTTCTCATTCTTAGACCTCTCTAGAGGGCATTCTTGACAATACACAAAATGATGATCTTGAGGTTCATTTTTCATAGACATGCAAACTGTTAGAAATTCTTCTTTCAACAAACCTTGTGAAGTGTAAGCAAACTCCCCACCAGTTTCTTGAGCACATGCACAAGGAAATGATAAGGAAAGACAGTTGCCTGAACAATCAGAACAGCAACCCTCATCCGCAATCCGAGCTAGTGAAATATTCACATTAGCACTTTGATATATTATATTATTTGGTATGTAATTAAACCTTGGCAAGTCCTCACTTCCAATTTCATCTAATAAAGATATTTTAACGTTTTCTGAACCTTTTGTTATGTCACTGAGAAAGTGAAAGGAATTATTTTCATCTTGAGCAACAGCTTGCTGTGGTAGATATGCCACGTTGTGTGAATTGGCATCCTTGAGATTTGACCCCTTTCGATTTAAATTCAAGCCCAGCTTCAAATAACTTCCACATAAATCATCTAATAACTTCACCATAGAAAGTTGGGGCTCAGCAGTCTTGCAAGAACTCAGGTACTTCTCCTCCATGGACTTCATAACAGCATCCAAACTAGGAATATGGAAGTTTGGTGTTCCCAAGGCAGCATCACAGTTCAAAGAAATTTTAACTTCTCCCAAAGGTGAAGAAGCAATATCAATATTACCCTTACAGGTTCTGGTGTTATTATTGCATGCTGGGTTATCATCTTGCTTGTGCATATCCTGGTACAGAGCTGACAGAGATTTGATACGACGATTTTCATTTGAATCATCAGATGGGCCTAGAGAGAATCAGCGAGAAATTCACCAAAAAGCAATTATTATAAAAAAAACTTCAAATCAAGTTAAAGTGTTCAAAAGCATATTCCTTTCTGACGCAGTAGCAGAATGTCTTAAGAATAATGAGGCAATTGCATGTTGGTAGAATATAATCCAGTTATGATGTATAAGACATCTACAACAGCACATTTTTCAGCATTTTTTTTATCTTAGCAGAAATATAGGAAACATTGATATTACAAATCAATTCCTTTTAGAATACTCCACTCTTATGTTTTATACAGAGGAAAAATTAGAACAAAGAAGGGAGAAATTTCAGGACTCAAACTGAAAGAACGTTGGATCATAATTGATGCAAAAAAAAAAAAAACAAACAAACAAAACAAAACAAAACAAAAAAGAGTGAAAGGCATGTAATTAGAAAGGCTGCCATGATTACCACTGTAACTCGTTGTAACAGGTCCAAGATGTAACTTGGGTTTCTCAGTTCTTGGTGTCATAAGCTCCTTCTGATGATGATCACTTGGCATATTTTTCCTCTTGATACGAGGACAGCTAGGTTCATCAATTGGATCTTCACAATGCCCTGCAGATGATGCTTTCTCAGGATACGATTTTCTATCTCTAGCAGCCATGCAAGGTAAATTTGAGATCCTTTCTACCTCACTCAACCTTGTCTGCATTGCTTGTGAACTGGATGTGGGCTTCATATCTCCCAGGGAAGTTTGAGATGGCTTAATGATTTCCTGTTTAAAAGTCTTCGGAGGTATTTCAGTGTCTTCTACAGAGAACACTTGTCTTGAGTTATCGGTTGATAAAACCTGCTCATCTCCATCTACCAAGTGCAGTTTCTGAGTTGGTCTATCTCCGTCATGATAACTGATTACAGCTTTTCTCTTACCTTCTGCTTGCTATTTGAAAGAATATAACAAGGTCAAGGTATCAACAACAAAATATTAAAAAAAAGGTATAAACAAAAAACAAAAGGGAAAGAAGCTAATCGATGTAGATTCAAATGAAGAAATCGCAAATATTAATAACACTCAATTTAATTGTAAATTCTCATCTTCCCTAAAAGAAGATAGGGACAAAAGAAATAACGGGTTAATACATGTTTTTATTAACCAACTTTTTTAAAAGTTTAAGTTTTAGGTGATGAATGATGTTTATTATATCTTTAATATATTTTGTCATATAACAGTTCTTTAAGTTTAAAGTGTGAATAATAGACAAATCCATCTTTATCATATACTAAAATTTAACTTTTATTTAAAAAAATAAATACACAAAAGATTAAACTCTAAATCACTTAATCATAAAAATTCTAATATTATATCATATACCAATTTTTTAAAATTCTTAAAGTGATAGATAAAGGCACATAAATATATTTTATCATAGCTATAACACATATAAAACACTTACAATTCAAGGACAATTGATCAAATCGATGTTTAAATATATAAACAAACAAAAGATGTTTAGAGAAACCTTATCTTCCTTTAACTCAAAGTATGCATCTACAAGCGTCCGATAATTGTCTTCTTCAATAAGTTCCCACTTTTTATCGTACACTTTTAACAACTTTTTCAACACCGGCTTCACCTCTTCATCAGAAATTCCTAAGGCCCTCGTGGCATTAAAGGCCTTAATAACTCTTGGATTAGGAGCCATGATAATTCCAAAAGGTAATTGTCACAAAATTCAACACTAAAACAGCAGCCACCTTATATGCCAATACTTTGTGCTCCTCCAAATGGCCCTTTACCAAAACAGACTATCAACTTAAAATTTATATGCCCCAGTAATTAACCTTTTTTCCTGCATATCGCAAAATGGGATCAGAGGACAGCACCTCATAGAGGTTCGATGCATTGAAAAGAAAGTTATTGTAGAACAACTAAAGCAAAAGCAATATTATCGGAATTTTAGAAGAGAACTTTGAAGGAGAATAAAAATCAAGGTAAACATCAAAGATTAAGAATCAAGGACTAACGCAAGATGTTAGGTGACAACTTTCTCAATATTCTATATATATGATATCACAGATAATGCAAATTTAAAGTGTTACTACAGTGAATAGACAGATCATGATCCAACACTAGTGCACTGAAATGTCATGATTATTAAAACAGAGTGGCTGCATGAACATTTTGCAGACAAACTAAAACAAAGTGACTTCTTCTGCGTGAAAATTGCTTTCCAGTCACCTATTTAATTCTTTTTGTTAAGCCTCTAAGCCACTATGAATTCTCTGATGGGAATAT
Organism: Ormosia semicastrata; assembly: GCA_029884595.1. Lineage (NCBI taxonomy): Eukaryota > Viridiplantae > Streptophyta > Magnoliopsida > Fabales > Fabaceae > Ormosia > Ormosia semicastrata. Next base: position 44,852,575 of record JAQQTO010000059.1, read on the forward strand.
TGGTGAAAACGAAAAACAAAAAAGGAAAATATCACCGAATTGTAAAATGTACAAATCGTATTAGTGATAGGGAATTGCACCATTTATATGATACATGTACGATTCAAAGCCATTTATGATTCACCACATGATACAAATTGCTGGCTTGCCAAATTGTATCGAATTGTGCGATTTAAATCGTAAATCGTAAATCGTGTAATTCTAACAATTATAATTTTAATAACTTTTTGCCTAGAACACAGCATAATAATTAATATAAGAGAATTAAAGGAAAAACACATTTTTTTTTGTCATTAAAAATTTAAGGAGAAGGGAGGCTACCGCATTCCAAAGTCTGGGCATGTCACAAGTCTCGACAAGGGCTTAAAGTGATTCTTACAAATCGCCTACCAAGAAAAATTGCTGACAGGATGAATCAAACCTAAGCATTTCAAGCAAAGTGCTTCCATCCTTACAAGCTGAACCAACCCCCATTGGTGATTTTTTTCAGGGCTTTTTACTGCAGTGTATTTAGGGCTCAATGTACCAATGCCATTCAATGAATTCAGTGTGATTTAAGGCAAAGGAGAAGGAAGAAAAAGAAAACAAGAGAAACAAAAAGAAGCAAACTTACAATACGTGACGAAATGATGAAGGGAAACCAGTTGACAGTGCTTGCTAGTTACTATGCCTATTAAATCTACAAGAGAGCTATACCTCTAGCAACAAAGTCCACAAGCACAATATAATTCAATTTAGATCTGCTGGTAAAATAAATACAAGAAAAAAAGAAATAGCATCGTTTTGCATTCATGTTATTTCCAAATATCTCAATCAAGATTTAGAAATATCCAGGATAGGAAAACATTATCAGAGAACCTAGGATGCATTGTACTCCTATATGGCAGTGGTACCCATCTAAGTACCCAGTATAGGTACACATGGGTACATATGTGTATACTTGAAATTAAAAAAAAAAATCTATTTAGTACATTTGAGTACAGATTGGTTACACATCCCAATGAGTCAGTATGACTCAAGTACTAGGCAGTCCACACAAAACGCAACATTTTACTATGAAGTTTTTTTTATTTGCTACTAAATGAAACACATAGCTACTTCACCACTTCAAATATAAAGGCCTACCTTAGAGGCCCTCTTTTGGTATTTTTTGCTTTCTTGATGTACTTCATGGAATTTTATTAAAAATTTAGAGTTAGAATGCTATGAAAATGATATTTATCTTTTGTCTTGATTGTCCTCTTATGAACATCAATTTTTTGTTGCTTCCACCCACCAAAAAATCTTAAAGGTTCCTACAATAGTGCATATATGTACTTTCAGAAATCAATTCATGAAACTAAATTATCTTTTTGATCCCCTAAAAAAAAGATAGAGCAAGTTCTGCATTAAAACAGGGGAAGAGTGATGCCAAAGTGATATATTGCAGTAAGCTGTAAAAAAGGGTTTTAGAATTCCCGAGCGCCAGAAACCAATATTTACTAAGATATACTTATTTAGAATTCTGCATTAAATAAATGTGTATAGTCCTACTAAAACTGTTTTCACTGCATTTTTTTTTTAAACATAAAAGTTTAATGAGAGGGGACGTTTCCTCAATCAGGTTGGGGCAAGTCTCAACAACGCCCTTACAATGATACTTACAAATGACTAATGTTCATCCATCCATACAAGTCAAACCCAATACCTTTTTGTCATCCTACCAAATGAGCCTGCCCTTGGTGTTTTCAATTCTCACCCTCTCCTCCCCAACGAGGTCGTAGACCTCATTTGTAACAGAAAAATTTTCCCGTTTGCGGACAATAACAACAAGACACTGTATACTATACTTGTAACCGTAAATTGCTTTCTTTGACCTATTTCTCCTCAAAACAAAACCGAAAAAGTCAGCAAAATGCATACAATTACTACCCTATCTAACAGTTAAAAAGATGGAGAAACCAATTTGGTTCAAACCACCATTATTGCGGTTTAATCTCTTTTGGATAACCGAATAGTTAGGACGAAACTAAGGTAATGTATGTTTGGATATAGAAGCTTAGAGGAGAAGGAAGCTAAAGATTTTTTTATTTAATAATTTTATAAAATAAAAAATAATTTAACAAATTATCATATAATTTTTTAATCATTTTTTATTATTTTTTAAAATATTTTATGACTTTAAAAAATTAACTTTCATATCTTTTTCCGTCAAATTCAAACACATTCTTCCATTCCATACGTATCTTAAAATAAAATAAAATAAAATGGAAAAGAGGTTTTTACATACACATACACAGTGGGAAACGAGAAGGCAGTGTAGCTCAAGAGCTATTTCGTGAAGGAGAATCTTCTTCAGAAGAAAGTAACATTGATTTCTCTGGAAGCTTCAAACAAGACCAAGAGCCGTGAAAGTGTTCAACAGCAAGTTATCCTTCCCTTGAACAACACGGAAAGTTAAATTTTCCCGAGAAAAAGGAAAAGTATTCTGATCATGTTGCAAGGTAGCGCCTGAGAATAAAGCCCCGAGTCCTAACTCCTAATTCCTAAACCCTCAGAAACTCTGAGGGCTGATAATGCGTGTTTGGCTGCCAGGAAAATCTCTCGGGAAAATAGAAAGAAAACATGCGTGACTTCGCGCTTATATGCAGGGGAAGCCGTAGAGTTGCTGAGTCTATTGGGTTCTGTACTCCTGTTTGTTACATGATTTATCAACTACGGTGGGCTACTAACACGTATCGTGTACCCGTTGTGATGTGTTTCACTTTTATTGGATGGAGTCTTATAGTTATTGACTTTTCGTGTAGATTGACCGGGTCTTTGAACTTGTTTCGATGATATGCGTTGCAGACGATGAATTGCTCATTTTGTTTGTTAAAACCATTGATATCTGAGGATTTCGGGATAACCAGTTTCCTTTTCAGTCGTTCATGACATTCATTCAACGTCAAACAAAAAAAAAAAAAAGGGCCAAAAGTGCCCAATAGGTCAATTACGAGGGTCCACAAGCGGAAGGGCCCAAATTGGTGGTATTAATGATTTGTATCGTCCTAATAAGAAAAGAAAAGTAGGAATATTATAAAAAAAAAAAAAAAGGGATGGGGAAAAGTGAAAGAGTTATTATTTATCTTATTTGGTGTCATTCAACAAAATAGAAGGGACGCTTTTCTTTTTATATTTGGTTTTATAAAAAAAGAATAAAAATATATAAATAAATATAAAATTATTTATAATCAAAGATTTACATGAAAGATGTAAAAAATGTAAGATCCACAAAAAATGCTTATATCCAACTATCTTCCTTCCTATATACCAAATATGAAATGGGTCTAATTATTCCTCCTTTTCCTTTTATTTTCAATAAAAAATTACATATCAAATAGATTGTGAGACTTTGTTTGATATCTTTTTTAAGGATGGAAAGAAAAGAAAATAATAAGGAGGATGAACTCCATTTAATAATGGAAAAGGAAAGAATCTGGATGGATATAAATTTTATGAATTCTATCTTTTTTTTATCCTCTCACTTTTGAATAGAAAGGGAAAAAAAGGAAAGGGGAGGGAAATAATTTTGTGAGTCCTACTATATATTTTGATGCATCTTCATTTATTTATATACATATTATATATATATATATATATTTATAAAACCAAATAAAGGAAGGAAAACAACATTTCTTTTCTATTAGATGATATCAAATAGAAATGATAACTAGTCAACTTTCTCTTCCTTTCCTTTCTTTTCTTTTCTATTATATCTCTTCTTTTATTTTCTCTTTCAACATATCAAACAAATTAAAGGCTAAGAGTTGCTAAGCACAAATCTTACTAAAATATAAATGTTCAAATAATCAGATAAATATTTATAGTACTATGACTAACTCAACTTTTTATTCCCCTAACTTTGTTTATTTTTATACTCATTTACAACAAAAAGGGCGGAGCAATGGGAGAATGAAAAATCATAACAATTGATACATGTTAGATATTTGTATAGTATATTTGTTATCATGTTCACATCACTTCAATTGTTACCAGATTAACAATTATATATATGTTAATAAGCCAACTGAACTTCATCAAAACAAAAAATTAGTATATATAATTCTTAAACAAAAAACTACAAGTGTCTATATCTTATCGTATACAATCATTAATTTATTTACTGAATTTTCATAAAATACATATTTGTCTATAATATTATAAAAGAGATATTTTACTATCATATCCATTTTTGTTTTTTTTTTTGGAAATTATCATTAGTGATTACTCATTTAAAGATTTGAAGATAATAATACAATAAAAAAAGATAAGATTGCAATTACATCTTATTGCCCATTTTAATATTTAAAAAGTAAATACAAAAAAATTGAACACTCTTCATTATTTTTTTTATCTTAACAATTAGGAAACTATGAAAATTTGTGAGATATTTTTCTTTTAATATGAAACTATGAAAATCTTAATAAGAAATTATGGGAGTAGTTGTCTGTCAAGCAAATTTTTTTGAGTCATAAATACTTATATCAGTGAATTGTTACAATTATGATAATGAAAATGAGAGTGTAATAAATTGTATTGTAAAGGATCCAAGATAGATTTATTTTGATAATAAATTTAACTATTGTTATAAAGTATTTAAGTAAACATAAAAAGAAAGAGATGTGATATTACTAAAAGAAAATGTTATTGGAGTTTATGGCTTGATGAGATCAATGTGTGCAATGATACAGTCGAGAAGGCTGTTGTGTCAGTAGTCTTCATGATAATGGAGGTCAAGGGTGTGGTAGCGTATTTTGTTATGAATAGTAGTACAAGTGTGTCAAAAACCTTTTTGATATGGAGGTAAAGTAGTGTGTTCTATTTATTATAGTAGTACAAGTACGAATATTTGATTGGAATATTTGCTTGATAATTTTGACCGTGACTTGAATTTGAAAGATGTGATTTGTTGTAATGTAATGAAATCTATTACGATGAAGGAGGAGAATATAATGATATGAAGATCTAAAGATTAGGTGAAGATTATTGGATTTTACTCAAATTTTTGTTTTGATAAGTATTTATAATTTTATATTTTATTAGTTGATTTAAATTTTAAATTATAATTAATATCAAGATATATAAGAAATTTGTTAAATATTTGGTTTTAACAGGAAACTTCGAAGGGTTTTGCTCTTGAAAGCTTGAGCTAGCGTCTATACGCTTCAGCTTTACCAAAGTGATTTCTTTATTTTTTGTAGCTTTTAGTCATTTTAAAATCTTAAATTGGTTATGTTAATAATTTTTAACCAATACACAGGGATAGGGACGGCGTTTGAACGCACAAGTGTTCAATAGCATTGGCCAACTATGAAAGTCTTGATAAGAATAACATAAGCTTGTCTATCAAATTTTTATGAACCAAAAATACTTGTATTGGAAAATTGTGAAGTTTATGAGAATGAGGGATAGTTTAATAACTTTCAAAACTTGTTTAAAATTATTTAATTTTTTTAATAAGTTCCTAAAAAATCTAAAATAATAAGTTTTGTATGAAAAATATAATTTTTTTTTTATTTTCAATGCATTGAATACACTATTTTTCATGAAAAGTTTCTTCTTTTGAATCCTTAATAATTATTCTTATGACACTTTTTAGAAAAACTCAAAACTATTTAAGATAAATTATTTATATAAATTCAAGTTATTTTTAAATTAATTTTTTATTCTTAATTTAGTTAAGATTTGTCTTAAATCAATTATAAAATTAAATATTGCTCCATGAATCTTGTTTTATAAAATTTTCAAATCATAGCCAGATTCTAAATTTAAATATAAAAATGGAAGAAAAACATAGAAAATGAAACAATAATTTAGGAGAAAAAATAGGAGCCATCAATAAAAATGTAATACAATAAAGCTAATTTTGCATTGATTTTTTCTGAACTAATTTTAGCTTGAAAGTAGATTAGAAAATAACTAGTTTTTAAACTTGTTAGTGCTTATCAAACAACTTAAATTTTAAAATCAGTAAGCTAAACTTGTTTTAGTAGTAGATTTGATTCTTTTTATTCATTGATGTAGGCATGTTGGATAAAATAACATTAAATTGTATATAATTTGTTCAATATTTTCCTTGTTTATAATGTATATATGTAAAGATATATAAAAAAGGAATATGGTATTACCTAATAATATATATAAGAATTATTTCTCTATTATATTTTAATTATGAAACTCCAATAGATTCAACTCATTTAAAAGAAAAAAATATACACATTTATAACATCAAAGGTGATCGAGGAGGAGGAGGAGGAGGTTAGGGTGTCCTTGTCAATCAAATTGAGTTATTTGGAGCTTGAATATTCAATCATGATATAAGTACAATGTCAATCAACTTAACCCAATTTTTTTCCTCTTATTTCAACATATGTAGCGAATAACTACATTTTCATGTTAAAAAAAATCACATTTCTGTAACGAGATAATCACATGAGAACTAAAATAGAATAGATTTTATTCAAACTAAATAAAAAATTATTCTCTCTTGAATTATTACTTAAACTAAACGTTATGTGTATGTCAATATTCCTCGTACCAAGTATTCACCAAAAGAAGAATATTATATACTGTCTTTAGAATCATATAATTTGATAATTGATTTGATTTATAAATGGAATTCTTTAATTGAAAATTTATAAAATAAAATTTTATTTGATTTTGAAATGAAGTTTTTTTTTGGAAAGTTGTGAAATATAAATTAATTAGGTTTTAAAACAAAATCTTTTTATTTAAAAAGTTATAAAATAAGAATTGATTTAGTTTATATATCCTTTTAATTTTGAGAGATTCTTAGGTGTTGAGCAACAAAAAATTATTGCTATGTACTATTTATTGTGTATCATTTTAACTATGTGCTCATTATTATTTCATACTTTAATTACATTTTTTATGTTATAACTTAAGTGACACACATTGAATAGAATTGAACAAAAAAAAAAAATTTCTTCAAAAACACTTAAGAATTTTTCTTTAATTTTAGTTATGTACGTATAAATATATGCACAAATTTGATTTTTGGTTTTAGTTCATTTGATTTTTAAATCAAATTAAATGAAAATTGATTTATAAATACAATTAAGTCAATTTGAATCAAATTTATTTTTTAATAATTCTAAATACTATGATATATAGAATATCTTTAAAGATCAGGAAAGGAAAAACAATCACAAACAATTGTTAAATTCACCCTTATCTTATAAATGAGAGTATTATCTCTTTAGAGTATAATATTTACTTATTAAAGATCAGGAAAGGAAAAACAATCAGTAAATAATTATATATTTTTATGGTATTCTCTTTTTCCTTATATTACATGTCCTCTCTTTTACATTAGTTCTCCATTTATGTTAGCTTTCTCTATTTACTCTAACCTTCCTTATTTATTTTTCATATGTTACAAATCAAATCTACTTAATTAATTTTCAAATTTGCTTAATCAATTTCCTATTCATCTACTTAATCAAATCTCATCTTTTGTTCTTTGTTAATTTTTGAAAAAAAATATTACCAATTACATGTATATTATACTAAAAATTAAGTCTATGCATGTCAAAACTTTAAATGAAATAAAATTAAAAGACATTAAAATTTATATTAAAAAAAACCATGCATTGCACGCGTTACTTACTAGATGGTCATAAGCCTAACTTCAAGGTGCATACATTTGTTATTGTTTGGAATTTAAATATGAGTTGGATGTGAGTGAAGAAATCTTATATTGGAAAAGAATAAACAAGTTGAGGATTATAGAAGTGAAAAGATTTATAAACATAGTTTTGGGTTAATATGTAATGTCAAATTCACTCATATGATTTTTTTGCTTAACCTATTTGATATAAATCTTCTCAGTATTTTAGGCTTCCTTAACTCAATAAGTGATATTAGAGTTGATAGTTAACTGAGATAAATATTGGAGATATGACAATGATTGGTTAATCCATGTGAAGAGTCCACTGTATCGAAAGTCTTCTTAGTGATATGAAAGTCAAACGGCATGTTCTATTGTAGATGGTGAATGACTTCCACTTGAGGAATGTCTGTATGTAAAAGATTCACATTTAAAGAATAGATTGTTGTGAATCAAGTGTGAATGACTTATACTTATTGACATAATTCAGAAAATTAAATTGGAACAGTCGATTCAACTAATTGAACTAAGAACTAACCACTTCACCGGTCTGATTATGCTTTATAAACCGTAGTAAAAAACTAGTTAAAGACCAAAAAATTGGTCTCAAACCGGTAAAACCGGTTGACCCATCAGGGTGGACGGTCCAGTCTTTTATTTAAGAAAAAATTTCACACTGCTCCATTAGGTGCCGTTTAGGGTTGAAATAATTTAAAATCTTAAAAATAAAACTAGGAATGGTCCATAACAAGCACCACGTGAATGGCAGCCAATGACCCACGATGACATAAACTAATAAAGCGCCTTTCTTCCGGAATAATTCTAATTCTTTTAATTATTATATGAAAAAAATATATTAATTTTTTATATTTTTAATATATTAAATATATTTATTTTTTTATTTAATTTTTTATTAAATATTAAGAAGATAATATAACAAAACTCATTATATAAATGTTGAACGGTGGATGGCCTTGGAAGTTCCCGATGTGGGACTTTTATTAAGCTTGTTTCTTGTATATTTATCGCACATTGGAGTGTGTTTTGCGAGCTATTTATGATTTTTATTACTCTTGTATAGTGCACATTCAAAAGTCAAGATAGAAAGACAATACAATAATAATAATTTTATATTAATTATTCTTATATATTTTTTCTCTTTTCTCTTTTCTTTTATTTTCACTTAGAAATTGCTTTTTTTCTCTATTATATTTTGTTTTGTCTTCTTTTCTAAGTATTTATTAATCAAACTCATTTGAAGAATATTGAGTTTCATTTCAAGGTAGCTGTAATATATATCTATATTAATTTTTATTTATTTATTTATTTTATATAATATTTAAATTTTATATATATTTAATTATATTTTAGTTTGATTATTATTCAACCATTAAATCTTTAATTAATTTTTTGACCGGTTTTAATGACTCATTTAGTTTTTAGAACCTTACTTGATGATGAGATTGTTGAAAATTCAAGTCTAGATTAGATGTGAATAAAGAAATCTTACATTAAAAATAAATAGACATGTTGATAACTATATAAATAAAAAGATTTATAAATTTAATGTCTTAAAATTTTGGGTGAATATGTGATATCAAATCCGCTCATATAGTAATCATCTATGTTTGCTCTTCCCATCATGGATGTAAATAAAATCGTTTGTAAAAACTCGTTTGATATAAAAGATAGGATAAGACCTAATAATATTATGTCTGATAGTATAATACTTAATATATACGTAATGGTTAGGGATATTAGTTTAAATTTGTAATGAAAAATTCTTTATAATAACTTATATATCAAAATTCAATCCGACATAATCTAATTCTCCCAAGACTTTAATTAAGTTATCTATAATTTTAATGTATAAGAGAAATTTAATAAATAAATTTATATAATATAATATTTACACACAAAAAATAATAATAATATCATAGTATATTATATTAATTTATCATATTAGGTCTTATGACAAAAGGTACTAATACAATATTGTTAATTATCCTCTAATAAAGAAAAACAAAACAAAAGAAGATTATTATACAGGCAAAAGTATCCTATTAATCACATGAATCCAATTCACTCTATTCATAGTCGTCATTTTTACTTCGAGAGTAGAGAAACGATAAGAAAATAAAAGCCAAACCCAGAGCTGCAGCCCCTCCAACAATTGTTGCTGCCAACTTTGCAGTGCTGTTGCTTCTGCTTGTCCCTGTATTCATAAATTTCGTATATAGTAAGTAATTGTGTATAGTGGCAAGGAAAATAAATTTTGTATGTTATTTTTGTGTTTAGCTTTTTCTATTATATGCTGAAGGATTATCTACGTAAAAGACTTACGTGACAAGATAAAGAAGTTACAAATTTCAGCTCATTGCACTTTAATTTACATAAATCTAAATATATATAATAGTTAAAAAAAATGAAGCAACCCAAGACTTGTAATTTTTTACGGAAATTTTGTACATATGGTATGATGTGGGAAAAAAGTCTTTGGAAGAAGGCACTTTTGTATTTGCATCATTTTTTTATTTTTTATTTGTTAACATCGGAATCTTGTTCGTAAATTAGATTTTGTGTAGGAGGTCTCAAAATACTTGTGCAGTCTATATAAATATTGGTATCATTTCTTGTACGAAGTTAAAATAATATTAAATTAATATAATTAAATATTATGTAAAAAAATAAAGCAATAGTGCGAAATTGCAATCCAAAAAACAAATGAAATAATTTATTTTATATAAATATACATGTAATAAACAAACCAACACAACGAAGTTACGAGCAACTTAAAAATTAAAAATTAACATAAAGATAAATTATGACATTTTACTATTCACACCATTATTTACATTTTTTAAACAAATAATACATGCACATCTTAATTTTTAAATTATGTTTATTTGAATAAATAGGAAAAAAGAAATAAAAAAGTATTTTAATATAATAATTTGATTTTAGACTAGAAGTATCTCCACATATTCAGCCTATTTAAACTATTTATAAGACTAATTCTCATTCAATCATGTGAACACGATTATATGGTCACTCCATAATAATTATTTCCTTGATATTTAAACTTACATCCTCATCACAAAAGTATTATTTGTGGGTTTTAATATAAAAAATCAGAGTTTTATTATATTCTCTTAATAAATTTGTTAATAATTAATTAAAAAAATATTAAATAAAAAATAAATACTTTTAACATCATCATAATATAAAAAATATTTAATATTTTTTTATTTAATATTTCTTTTGTTCTTTTATATGTCTTTTAGAAAATTTATTTTATTTCAAATTATCTGTCATTTAATAATATCAATAAAGTATTAATTAGTTTTTTCAATTTTATCATCATTCTTTATTATCTCAATTAAATCTAATAATTATACATAATTTATAATTAATAGAGTGAGAGAAAGAATAACCTATTCATTAGATTATATTTCTTTATATTTGAGGTTATTTAATAGTATCTTTATTCTTTCTTAATTCTTTATTAAAAGTATTGAGAATGAAGATTTAGAATTATTCTAAAAAATTTTAAAAACGAAAACGCAAAAACGTTGATTCAATTCAATAATTACCTGGGACTGAGTTGGCAGGGATTCCATCTCCAGCTGATTCCGGGTGGTATGTATAGCTTAAAAAACACTTATCGAGATATATTTGTGCAGAAAAAGAGCTACCGCATTCTTTCTTAGCAACCTGCACTGCATCGCTTACGCATTCACTACATTTACAAGTGTCTGAATCACCTTCACACTGTGCCATCAATTGCACCGATTTGTAATTCATTCTACAGTACCCGTCACTGCTCAGAATTCCACTTTCCAGTGCCACAAATGCCTCGTCCATCAACTCTCTAAACTTGACATACGCCACAGTGGGTTCCCCACAATCCTTGTGAAGCAGATTATTGCTATTGCTATTACTTTCAGATTCACCAGTTGTTTCAGCTGAAAGCTCTTCAGTCTCATATTGAATGTAGCAACCGTCAAGTTGCACCCGTGCTGATATGGAATCGCTACACAAGGTGTTTGATATCTGAGGAAGCAAATTTACACAGCTGAAACAATCTTCTGTGCTGATATCATCCCTACATTGAAAAAGGCCTGAGATGACTGTGTCATCGTTGACAAGTTCCTTGGTTTTGAAGAACTTGGACTGGGAGGATTGTGCGATGAGTTGTTGGAATAGGGAAGTGAGTGTTTGAGAATAAGATTGAGATAATAACTGAATATCGTTGAAGGTTTGGCTTGCACAGGTTTTGTACACTAATGTGTTATAATCAGAAACTGGTTTGGAAGAAGGTAGGCAGAGCAAGAAAGTGAGTATGAGGAGGGTGGGGGAATAGGGAACATCCATTTGGCAGATAGTTTTCGATCGGTTCAACTCTAGCATTTGGTGGTTTTGAGACATTGATTTGGGGAAGCCACGTTGGAGATTTTATTGGTTGGGTTGATAGCTACTACTCTTTGGGTAATCGTGACTTTGGTCTTTATAGGAGAAACATATTTTTTATTTTAATTTTTTAATATATTTTTTTATTAAGTTACGTAACATATTAAAGTAATTTTAATTAATTTGATTAATATATAATTAACACATATTAAAGTAACTTTAATTAACATATAATTAATTTGATTAATATATAATTAAATTTAAATATATATTTTAATATGTGACATAATCTAATAAAAAATACATTAAAAAATGTGATAAAAAATATGTTCATAACATTTCTTTTGAAAAATAATAATAATACAATCTTTTAAATATTTTTTAATATTTATTTTATTATTAATCTAAAAATAAATTTTATTAATATCTCTCTTAATGATTCTTTTAAGTATATAAAATAAATAATAATAAAATAAATATTAAAAAAAATATCTTTAAAAAATGTGTTATCAACATTCCTATTAAAATTAACTTTTTGGTTTGCTTTTCGTTCCTAATTCTATCTACCGAACGAACTAACAGCGACTGAAGTCACTGACTAGCAACACGTCAAAGTATGGAAAGAAAAGAAACTCATTCCAATCTCAACCTTGTTAATAGTCTACTATGCGCATGCTGATGTAAGATTAATAATTTAGTTAAATGAGTTAATCCTTTTCTAATTTAGTATTTATTTAGAAGGGATGGTAATTCATCTCATTTAGTTTACACATGAAAAAGGAATTTATAAATTTTACCTTAACTTTATCTTTGCTAATTAATTGAGTTATGCTTATAAAAAATAAATAAGCTTGACAATTGATCACGTCAGTAATAAGGTGTGTATCCGGTCAAAATGAAAGCATAACATTAAATTGCTCAACCCAAATAAACCAACAAAAAGCATATGGGTGGTTATGTTCTAAATAATCGACTAATACAGATTAGTCTCTTTAACATATTTATTGGAAAAAGAAATAATTATTTCACCAGTACTATATTAATAATATGTTATGCGAAAACTTTACTAGATTGAAAACATATTAGATATGCATATCACAATACTATATGAATAATGCTTGGCGCACATATTAGTATTAAGCATATCTCACTTCATATTTATGTGAAGTGATAAAATTATAGTGAAATGAGATAGAAATAATTATAAATAAATAATAAAAATTATGTAAATATAAAGTAATGTGTATTTAAGTGTATGTGAGTAATACTATTCATATCATATATCATGTTTGATGAAAAGAGTTTTTTTGATAGACAGATCAAAAGAGTTTAATTTTATATAATTGTGAGAATAAATTTTTCAACAACATTTTGTTAAAGCTGGTATTACAACTTGTAAATTTGTTTCTATATTTAGTTTTTCCCAGCCCTTATTTCCTTATTTTCCGAGCTTTTAAAGCTTTGGTCTAGAAGGACATATTCCAATCACAAAGGTAACAAAAATTAAGAAAAGGATACAAAAAAAATGACATGGCCTATAACCAAATGCCAAATTGTTTCAAAACAACCACCCACCTCTTGAATCACTCTTTGCTTAAATCGTGACGTATGGCCGACCCAAAAATAAAAGGTGCCATGCTTTAATATGAAACGTGTTGGTTAATGTAGAAAGAGAAAGACCTTTTCATTTGGCGTTTACGGGGGTAGGCCAGCCACCGGCACCAGCAGGCAGCAGCTCCCCCCACCACCATCGTGACCAAATTAAAATCCAAACAAAATTAATAAAATGTCTATGCTTGCGTCCCCATTCCAACTCCTAGAAATCAACCTCATATCAGCCCAAGATCTTGCACTCGTTTCCAAATCCATCAAAGCCTACGCGGTTGCATGGGTTAACCCAGAACGCAAACTCACCACACAAATTGACCCAGATGGCCACAACAACCCTACATGGAACGAGAAGTTCGTGTTCCGCGTCGACGACGAGTTCCTCAACGCCGAAGACTCCGCCATCATGATCGAGATCTACGCCTCTGCGTGGCTCCGAGACGTTCTCATTGGCACCGTGGGAGTTCTCCTCAGCAACCTCCTACCGCCGTCTGCACGTTCAAACAACCTCAAATCATCGAAGGTGCGGTTCGTTGCACTTCAGGTTCGAAGACCCTCGGGTCGCCCTGAAGGGATTCTCAACATTGGTGTTAACCTCGTTGATGCAACAATGAGGAGCATGCCTATGTATTCGGAGCTAAGTGCTTCTGCCGTAGGGTATTGGGATATCTTGGACCACAAGAAACCGAAACCAAACCAAACGCCACAACAACAATTCACCAACGCCAAGGAAAATAATGATGATAACCATAATACCTATGATTCCAAGCTCTTGACTCTCCAACGCTCGCAAAGCGAGAAAAACGATTCCACCATCAATGATTATACCTATCATCCTCCAAAACTAAATGGTTATGGTGGGGTTGATGACGTTCAAGGGGGTTCTGAACTTGGGGTGCCGATAACAAAAAGGGGTGTAATTGTGAACGCAAATGGGTCATTGTGTTCTGACGTGGGACCCTCGCCGTCGGTGGTGGCGGCGGCGATAGCCAAAGGGTTGTATCCTATGCCGCTGCCGGTGCCGCGCAAGCCGGGGAACACGGTGTTTGAGGATTGGACGGAGAAGGACAAAGAGGAGGGGCTGAAGACGAAGATTGAGCGGTGGCGGTCAACGGAGAAGCCGCCGATATACGACCACCTTGGGCAGAACCAGAAGAAGGGGAAGCCAAGCAGGAAGGGTAAGGGTCAGAACCAAAAACGGCCTGGTGGTCGTGGGAGTGGGTTGTTTTCGTGTTTTGGCACCGCGTATGGGTGTGAGTTTTCGATTACTTGTGGTGGGGGTAACCGTAACAAGAGGTACGATGGTAGCAAGGCTCATCTTACTACTGCATCTGAGCTCACATATGATGAATCCTATATTTGAGAAATCAAGGATTAAGGAATGGAATAAGAAACAGCTAGCAACTTAATTAATTACTTAAACGCCACATTTTTTACGGTCGTATTATATATGGACGTGCATGCATGAGCTGGGACTGGTGCGTCAAGTGGGGTGATCGCTTTAATTTGTTAGACCTTTGGTCAGGGGAGTTTAATTTGAGGTGCTGTAAATTGTAATTAATGGACCTTCATAGTTTGGATTTAGAAGTAGAAGGAGTGCCCCATTGGAGGATGTCTCAAGATGCTTAGAGTGTGTTGTCTTGCCTCCTCTCCTCTGCTTCATTTTTTTTTATAATTCCTTTAATTTCTCTTTGTCAACTTTTTATCTGGTCCTGGTGAAGACAGGACAATGTATATTGGCATTGACATTAAATGGTTTTATGAAAACTTGTATCACATGGGGCTACTTTATAGTTTATAGATTTTTGGGTCTGCTATTTAATTACCCAATTGAATGGAGTACGAGAGGGACTTATAAGTGACTCTACTAGTTGTTTTATTTTTTCCTTTGTTTTTCATCACACTCTCGTTATTGCAGTGAAATTAAGTCCCTAATAATTTTTGTACTTTACCACTGTTCTAGTATGTCACCTGCAGTCATGATGAAGATTCAGCATTTGGGCTTACAGAAAGAAGGGATAGAGTCTATTTACCCCTTCGTAAATCCCAAAACAAGAAGCCGCATTCTTATAGGTAGGATCAAAGATCAAATATCGGAGTAAGTACTTGTTGGGGAGTATGCTATCATATAATATAAACATTATATATTGAAGAGAGATAGAAATAAATTTTATTAAATAAGGATTTATTATGATTAATTATAGGATCCAATAATTATATTTAAAAGAAATTATGTATTTATCTCTCTCATATGATTATTTCATTTTATTCAATAACATGAGAGAATATAAATTTAGATTTGTATAATTAGTCGTACAATAACATTTATAGAGATACACAACCAAAGACCAAAAGACCCAAAACTATAAAAGATATACAACAACAATAACAATAAAGCTTTTTTTCTATTAGGTAAGATCACTACTTATACCAAACAATTATGTCTTATCATAAATTATGTATTTTGAAATGTCATTTAAAAATATATTACTTGTTTAAAAAAAATAAAAGAGATGAGATAGAGCGGCACATGATAAGAATTAAGAAGCGTCTAAGCGAGGTAAACTGCGATGAATTAGGTGCACCCTATATCTATCTATAAATAAACAACAACAACCAAGAAAAAAGAATTTCCAGCAAGCGAAAACTATTTTATTATTTGGTCAAAAAACAGCAACAAACGCTTCTTGTTATGATGAAACTAGAAGACCACAAAGAAAGAAATTAACCTGCCATGCTTGTAAACTTTTGAGTCAATTTAGTTAGTGTATTGGTGTAATTTTATTATATTTAAATATATTAATATAAATATTATTTTGTAAGAATTAATAATTTTATTTTACTAGTATAAAATGAAATTCCTTTTAGTATGAAACTAACAGATCAAAAAGGTATAAAAAATATTGTACAAAATTATTTAACTATCCCTAAGACCGAACGTGATAGAGTGTCCACTTGTGACGTTTAAAGAGTCTAGATACACCCAAGAAATGCAATTATTTTGACATATATATAGTATACATTATCCAAGTATATGCATGCTCTTATACAAAGTGGCAAATTTTGATTTATTTGTGTAACTGTGGTACGCACACAAACCAAATTTTATCACCTTATACAAGTATAAAAGATGTAAAGCAATCATTAAATTACAAGGAACAGCAAAATGTTGTTGGTTGTCAGTTTTTTTGGTGGCCTTGGCTTGATCCATCTCATATTGAAAGTCTTTCCATCAGAAAGAGCTAAACAAGTGCAGTATTATATCCCTCATGGAACTCTGCATTTTTCCTCTAATTTATTCCCTTATCATTTCTCAGTAACTGTTTGGCAAAACTGATGAGGAATATATGAAAGGGATAAATTGCTTTGTGAAATGAAACTGAAAGTGTTCTGTACAAATGGATTAATAAGATTATTATTCGTTTATGGTGGCGCGCGAAAACGCTAGGTATTGGGCTTGAGACTTGAGTAGAAGCATTTCTTTAAGGTCTGGACTTAAAAAAAAGCCCAACAATAATTGATGAGGTTCACATACATAGCCCCATGCATTTTCTTATGGTGGTTTGGGTTGGGTACTTGGGTGTTACATTTATCGTAAGATGATCAAAATTTATTATCTTTTTAAAGGATATTTAGTATGGGGTTTGGTTAAACAGGAGAATTGCTCCTAATTTCTATGGGACCAGAGATTGAATTTGAGTGCGTAGTGTATATAGGTTGACTTGGAATTTGAGTGGTCCTATTTCTATACTTGTGGGAATTTTTTTGGTAGAATTTGGGAATATAAGTCTTTATTCTAGCTTTAAATGGGTTCCTGCACAATCCTTAGTGTCGGGTTCTGTTGCAAGCTTTTGGGTTGACCAGGGCTTGGAAGCTTGGGCAGCTTGTGATTTTCAGGTGAGTCTGCACTCTGCAATGTTGGCTTGGTATGTATGAGGGGGTATTTGTGGTGTCATGCCTTTTCTTTCTTTTTTTTTTTTTTTTTGGGGGGGGGGGGGGGGGGGGGGGGGTTAGACATAGGGACAAAGGCCCTGAAATTAAACAAAAATAAAATGATCAAAAGTTGCTTAAGAGTTACTAGCTAATAATAAAGCTAAAAGATCAAATAAATATGAAAGCCGTAGGTGACTCAGTGGTTGTACCTTCATTTTCTTATTTAAATTTGAAGGACTTTTTTTTTTTGGTACATGAAGGATTTTTTTAATGCCTACTTTTTCTTAGTGAAAAAAATTAGGTAAAGAAGTCTAACCCCTCACGCTCTAGGAGGATTCGAACATATGTTCATTTCTAGAATCACAAGTCACTTATTATTTTATTATAATATCGAGAAATTTTAAGGTAATTATAGTTTATTATATTATTTTTTAAGTATTTAAATTATTATTTAATATATATAATTTATTAAAATATTAAAAAATTCTTAAATAAATATAATCTATTACATTATATTTTAAGTATTTAAATTATTATTTAATATGTATATAAATATTATTAAAAATTAATATAATTTTATTATAATCTTTATCACTTTACATATATTAAATAATAATTTAAATATGTATAATTGACCGTGTTCAACTAATAATTACTCCCAAAATACCTTGATTTTTTAATGCCGTCTTAGTTTAGAATTTGACATTTCAAGTCTAATGGTGTGGAAGGCGGCGTTGATTTCTTTTTCTTGTCTGTTCTCTTTCGTTTTTGTTATTTCCCCTGTGAATCTGAAGTATGCTTGAAGTGGATTTTTTTTTAAATGAAGTAAAAATATAAGAATACATTTATTATTAATTTAATTTAAAATATATTATGATATTAACTTACTAAAATATAATAATAGATATATATTTTTACTTATTACTTTAGAAATATATGCTATGTTTGGTGCGTTATAAGGAAGACCTGATAGTATAAATTAATACTATCAGATTTTATCAGGTATTTGGTATGTTCAACTGATAGGATAGTCAAATTCGATTAAAACTTTTTATCTCACTCTAATCGTATAACATTATCCTCCTCATAACCTCATGATATAACATGCTAAAATTTTCCTTCTACCACTACCTTTCACTTTCATACATGCAAATCAAACAACTCAAAACTAAAACCCATCAAGATCAAAAAACTCTCTTCCACCACCACGTTCCTCACCACCACCACTCTGCCTCACTACCCCAGCCGCCATTCCTCACCATCGCTTTGCTTCATTCCTCCTTCACCTAAGCCACTATCAATAGCCAACCTTGGCCGCCATCACCACCATGTAAGGGTCATCATCCCCTGCTTTGTCCCTCATCTAAACACGTCGCCACCTCGAGCCCAGTCGCCAGTGACCCAATTAGAATCGTCCCCATAGCCAACCACTCAGACTCACCTCATCCTCAACTACTTAGATCCCAAACTCGTAAAGCCACCTAACTCAAACCACCTCGGACCCCTCGCCACCTCGCCTGCAAGCTCCACTGCGCCAAATCTGCGACCAACCCCAAAACCATCTTTCGTCGGCGATGACCATGGTTGCAAATCACCATGGACCACCCAAACTTGCTTATAGCGGTGACTCAAACCCGTAAGCACCAGATTTCCCCCAGTATGAAGAAGTCACAGATTTGCAGCTTGATGATGTTGATGATAACCCAAACCAGTTTGCATCCTCCACCCAATTCCTACACTCAATGATGTAGAGTTATAACAGATCTATAATTTTTTTTTTTAATTTTGTTTGATGGCTGAACCCACAAAATTAATTGAAAAAATGTAGTTTATTTTTTATTTTTTATATATTAAAGGTATTATAGATATATTAAATAATTATTATATTATTAAAATTCTTATACTATTAAACATCAAATATATAATTATATAAAAATTAATCAAATTTTTATATTTTTAACTTTTATTTCACTATTTTATATTATCATATCTTATATGATATTGTGCGCTAAACGCACCCATACTCACTTTAGAGTACCATATCCCCTTGAATTCATCAGTTTCAGAGTAACATTCATGAATTGGTGGAAAGAGGAGATCAACCATTAATATCCATCCAAATTGATAGGAACACATTCATTATGGACCCATTACAATAAGTTTGGTCGAAGTTGGTAGGGCATTGTCCGCGTGTTCATTTATACTCCACTATAAATCTAACCTACATATTTTTCTAATGTGAGATTTATAAGTTTACAGTAAGTTTGGTCCAAGTTGGTAGTACAAGTAATTTGTTATGTTAAAGTTTACACTTTACAGTAAGTACAAGTAATTTATTATGCGCTTTATTCATATATCGGATTAAGAGAAATTCTCAAATATTTTTAAAATAAGACGTTTTTCTTGATATGTATCGGATTAAATGCTTCCACACCATATCTAAATTAGTAATGTTTGCACAACGAATATTATGCACATTCCTGTATCAATGCACAATTATTGATCTAACCGTTTTGGTGGACCAGCCAAAGCACCCACAAAAGAAAATATGCAATCAATGCTTAATCTCACAAGGAAATTATATTTTCTTGCATATAAAGCACATGAAAAGCAAAATGGCAAGTGCCTTAGCCAATCGTTTTTCTATTTGAAAATGACATTCTACGAAATATTCACCCTTGCTACTATTCGTTTCCAAGATTGAACTTTCAACTTCAAAATTAAATTTTTTAAAAAGGCAAAAATTAATAAGAAAAAAAATAAGAAAAATGAGAGACGCCTTGCAAGTTCCAAAGTCTTGGACTGTTGCCAACTAAGTTTGTTCCTTAATCGCAAATACAAGATTGTAAATGAATTGCTCCTTAATTTTTTAAGCTTGTGTCCCCCAACTTGAAGATATTTGTATGTCTTCTATTAAACGTGTTTTAACTTTTTTTTAATACAAAATTTAAGTTTATTTCTTTATATTTATTACATCTATTCTATCGATCAAGGTATAATATATATGCATTTTTTAAAAAAATATATAAAAAATATTAATAAACATATGTTATAATTTAATTGATAAAATAAATATAATAAATATAAAAAAATAGACCTAAATTTTTTCTTTTTTTTTTTACTTAGATCTCCCCCCAATTCAGGTATCATAGATAATACTATTTTTTATAACAATTCTTAAGTAATTTTAAATATTTTAATTTAATTATTTGTTAGTCTCTACAATTTTGTTATTTTTAATTAAATAATACTAAAAACACACTTTCTATCACACTCTTTTAATATATTCCCTTCTATTAAATTACGTTATACACTAAAATAACATTCAATCTCGATTAATATGTAATTAAATCGATTAATGTATAATCAATTTTGAATGACATGTAATCATATTTAAGTATTTTTTTTAATGTGTGATGCGTAACCCAATAAAAAAAAGTGTGTTCAAAAAATATAATAAAAATGTGTTTTTAATTAAACCTCTAGAATTTAAATTTTAATTAAATTATTATAGGTATTAAATATTTATAATTAAAGTTATGAAACTCAAGAATTTAAGTCAATTTATGGAGCCTTAATAAACTCAAATTATAAACTCATAATAGTTTACATGCAATAAAAATATTATTTGAAAAACATATCTTAGTTCTCAAACATAATTTAATAATATATTCATAATTAATATTCAATAATCCAACTCCATAACAAAGCAAATGAAAATTATAAAGTATAATCATAACACAATTCTTGTCTTAACTATTATATTATATTCATCCTAACACTTACATTATTTTCAGTATAACAAACTGAATAAAAAATAATGATGAAAACATAAAATTAATTTTAGATAGTCAATATATATTGCTGAACATAAATTCAACCCAAGTACCCAAAAAAAATAAATTAAAATTGTACATTTTGATGACAAATAAATCTAGGCTCATAAACTAATTAGTAAAATTAAGAATTTATTAATTTTGTCAAAGTTTACTTGAACTTGCATGAGTTTATGAAAAATAAAGTTTACATGTGAATTAATTCATTTTTTTGTTTAAAGATTGTAAATTCGTAAAAGTTTAAGAGTTAATTCAAAAGTTTAACAATCATAGTTATAATTGAATTTCAAATTTAATTTTAATCTATCATCAATATAATTTTTTCATGCTATCAGTTTAATTATTTGTGATTATATCATCAGAATCAATAATTATTATAATAAGTAAAATATTAAAAAAAGTGTTTAATACGTCATCATAAGCAGTATTATAAATTTTTAAAATTTTCAATATATATCTCATACTTATGTAAATAAATAGTAGCTACTAAGAAGATTAGAATCGATTAAATTTACCTTTCAAAGGTTATGACTTATTATGCACAAGTGAAATGAAATGAATGTAAAAAGATTTAAAATAGAGTAATGTACTTATGGAATATGCGTAAGAATCAATCCATTTTCAACTTATATAAGAAAAAAATGCTTGGTACATATCTTTTGTAATTACATTATCTCACATGTAAATTGATGTGGGTAAGTGGATCATTACGAAAAGAAAAATATGTCATAATCAACAACAACGAAGCCAATAATTGAAGGCTTTGAAGCGTGTTTGTTACCCACAGGATGGCAGAGTGAATACTTTACGCAATGTGGTTATGATATAACATACTGCAGATATTTTAAGCAAACCAACTCTAATATGAGAAGCACAAATAATGATAATAATGATGTTTTTTTTTTTAAAGGCGTGTCCTGAAATCAGGCGTTAAGAAATTAAATATAAAAATATTAAATGTAAGAATAAATATTTATTATTTTAAAATTTTAAAAAATATTTAATATTTCTTTTTTAAATAATAAATAATATTTTTAATTTTTAATATGTGCCTTAAAACATACATTAATAAAACCTTAATAATAATAACGAAAAAAACAGATAAAAAAATAATGAAAAAAATAGAAAGATAAGAAAAAAAAAAGTTGGAAAAAGCTAGAAGAAGCAACAGAAATTCCAAATAGAAAGGTACAGAAACAAATAAAGCAGCAGCATCTCTGCAAAAACACTCTAGCAGAAGAAATAAGGGTGGTCTTAATATAGACCCTGTAGTCAAAGCTCCAATAGAGGAGAGAAGAGACGAGAGTGAGGAGAAAGTTGAAGCCTTTTTCTTTACTATTACTAAACCAACCACTCTGTTTCTCTCTCTTCTTCAACTCCCTTTCAAGGCAAGGCAAGCAAAGGAAACCACTCGCTCTCTCTTAAAAGAAGAGGAAGAGGGACTGCAAAGAATACTTCCTCTTTGGCTTTTTCTCTGCTGCTTTGTGACTGATACTCTTACAAGGGTGATGTTTGGGTGCAAGTGTTTTTGCTGGGGTTGTGTCCCTGAATTCTATGACCCTGAGCCACAGCCCTTCTCTTTGCCTTCACCTCTTCCACAGTGGCCGCAAGGTATGTCTTGAAGCATTGAAATTTGAAACAAACAAGAGTGCCTTCACCTTTTTTTTTTCTTTTTTCTTTTTTCATAGAATTGCTATTGGGAATTGGCTTGTATACAAATAGTATTTTACAGGGATTAGGCACTGTTCTTGTTTCCTGCTGCCTTTAGATAATCAAATAGGCACATGGATGCAATTTTATTGATCCAATCAAACGAGAAAATTAACTACTTTTGTATCTCTAGATTGATCATCTTTGAAAAGCGTTTTTGTTTATATTAATTTTATAGAGATATTCATGAACCACAGTTCAGGAAGGTGCAATTTTTGTTTATATTTTTTTGGGGTCAGAAGGTGCAAAATTTGAGTAAACTACATACATAATTAGATCAGAATTGAGAGTTGTTACTATTTATGTGTCCTGTTCTTTTATCATTCATCTTGTGGTATATTCTGAAAACAATTATTTCGTTGCAAATAAATGTTAGTGAATTTTACATTTTCTGGTTATACACTTTAATTGCGCTGTCTTTAGTTAATTTCCAAGGCTGTTGCAAGAAGTTAATGTTACTACTCTAGCTACATGAAAAAAGGGGGTGGGGGGTGGGGGGGAGAGTAATGCTACACAGCCAAAAAAGATTTGCTAGAATTTGCCGAGATTCAAGGGTGGTTGTTGGATAAGTCAAAGAGGTAAGGATCACTCATTTATCCAAGAGTCAATAACAATGGCAACTCATTCTAGCAACTATTATGGCAAAAAAATTCTGGCTCTAGTATTTTCCAAAAAAAATAGCTCTTGTTTTGTGTCATTGTCATTGATTTGATTTCACATATTCTATCACAAATGAATGCAGGGAAGAAGAGGTTTTTTCCATTTTTTTTTTGGATGTGAAGTTGTGGCAATAGCATTAATCAATGCTCTTCCAAGAAAAATCATATAGTTATCAATTGGATTTCTTAAATGGACTGAAGTGCTCCTTTGGCCTTGTTATAATTATTGCTTTAATTAGTTCCATGGTTCTCTCATTTGCCATCCATCATTACGTATTGCTTTGCTCCAACAGATGGTTAAAAGAACTTGTTTTTTAGGGGAATAACACTTTATGACATTACTTACTTTTACACTCCAACTGGAATTTCTTATCTGGACTTAACATGACAAATGCATGCTTAGACGCTTAGTTTGTACTTTTGCTTGATATGTATGCATGAAGTTAGCATCTTTATTGCATATTTAGCTAGGGTAATGTATAGCAGAGGTCTTACTACAGACATCAAAATTGAATTCTTGCTGTCAATAATCTTTTATTTCTGTTTGGTTCTATTTGATTTTCTGTGGCTTTGCTGTCAAATATTTGTAGCTATCTTATTTATCTAAGCCTGTGAGTGATCTGGTCAGGTGGCGGTTTTGCTAGTGGAAGAATAAACCTTAGAAAAATTGAAGTTTTAAAAATAACAAAGTTTGAGAGAGTTGGGAGATGCACACGTTTGTGTGGTAAACCACAGGGTTTCACATTTTATAGACCTTCGGAGATTCCAGATGGATTTTTCTGCCTTGGTCACTACTGCCAGTCCAATGATCAGCCATTGAGAGGATATGTTCTTGTGGCTCGTGAAACTTCTTCTGAACCTGAAGCTGATTGTTCCCATGGCTCTTTGTTAGAATCTCCAGCTCTAAAAAAGCCACTTAACTACTCTTTAATATGGAGCATGGATTCACATGATGAATGTGGTTACTTTTGGTTGCCAAACCCTCCAATGGGTTATAAAGCCATGGGCATAGTAGTTACTAGCAAACCAAATGAACCTGAAGTTGATGAAGTTAGATGCATGCGAGCAGATCTAACAGAAACTTGTGAGACTTCTGAACTGTTACTGACGATA
This sequence comes from Ormosia semicastrata, assembly GCA_029884595.1. NCBI lineage: Eukaryota > Viridiplantae > Streptophyta > Magnoliopsida > Fabales > Fabaceae > Ormosia > Ormosia semicastrata. Next base: position 44,877,495 of record JAQQTO010000059.1, read on the forward strand.
AAGTCAACATTTTCAAAAAAATCATTTCAGGTTTGGAACACTCAACCCTGTGATAGAGGTGTGTTGGCTAGAGGTGTATCTGTTGGGACGTTCGTCTGTGGCTCCTATTTTGATTCTGAACAAGTGGTGGTGGATATTGCATGCTTGAAGAATCTTGATCCTGCCTTGCATGCAATGCCAAATCTGAACCAGATTCATGCACTGATTGAGCATTATGGGCCTACTGTATACTTCCATCCTAATGAGATATACTTGCCATCATCAGTGCAATGGTTTTTTAAGAATGGAGCACTTGTGTATTCAGCAGGCAGTGAGAAGGGTAAAGCTATAGATTATCAGGGCTCAAATTTACCTAGTGGAGGAACAAATGATGGTGCCTATTGGATTGATTTGCCTAACGACAAGGATGCAAGAAATTATCTAAAGAAGGGAAACATAGAGAGTGCAGAACTCTATGTTCATGTAAAACCAGCGTTGGGAGGAGCCTTTACTGATATTGCGATGTGGGTTTTTTGCCCCTTCAATGGACCTGCTACCCTTAAAGTGGCATTGATGAACATTGAGATGAATAAGATAGGGGAACATGTGGGTGATTGGGAGCACTTCACCCTTCGTGTAAGCAACTTCACTGGAGAGCTATGGTCTGTGTTCTTCTCTCAGCATAGTGGAGGTGAATGGGTAAATGCATTTAATCTGGAGTATATTAAGGGGAATAAACCAATTGTTTATTCATCAAAACATGGCCATGCTAGCTTCCCTCATCCTGGGATTTACCTTCAGGGATCGTCCAAACTTGGAATAGGAGTACGCAATGATGCAGCTCAAAGCAAATTTGTTGTGGATTCAAGCATTAAATATCAGATTGTTGCGGCCGAGTATCTTGGTGATGGAGCCATTACAGAACCATGTTGGTTGCAGTACATGAGAGAGTGGGGTCCTACCATTGTATATGATTCACGTTCTGAAATAGAGAAGTTAATAGATCTGCTGCCAATGTTTGTTAGATTTTCTGTGGAGAACTTATTTGAATTGTTTCCAACAGAGCTTTATGGTGAGGAGGGGCCAACTGGTCCAAAGGAGAAGGACAATTGGCTAGGAGATGAATATTGCTAGTCCTGCTTCACGTTACCATCTTTTGCTATGTTATTATGCTACTAGCCATGCTTTCTGAGCTCTTGACCAGGATACTGTTGCTTTTCCACTCATAATTAATGGGAAAGGAATTCAAACTGATAAAATAGAATCTTTCTATCATGGTAATGGTGTGTTTTCTGTGAGTCACTGTGGCAGAGGTGAAGTGGACCAAGACATCATCATCATGTATCAATTGTGAAGGAGGTATACCTCAGATAGTAGCAACTTATGTCATTCTTGGTGGTGTGAAAAACAATAGCACTCTGATGTTTGAGTTGCTTAAATATGCAAACTACATAAAAAAATATGAACATGTACAAGTTAGGGTTATTGGTTGTATAGACATTTCTGGTACCATTGTAAGATAATCTTGTTGCCGGTGTTTGGCAGGAGACATGAACATTTTTGTCAGAGTTCCAAGTATTGCTGGTCATGGAGCAGGAACTTCTATGATTCAGTGTGGTTATGTTACTTAAATTCACTTGCATTCGTTTGCTTGGAAATTTTGCTTGATGAATTCTGCCTTAGAAAGTTTACCTGTGAACCTATGAGGTGGGGAAAGGGATCCATTAGTGCCATAACTTCAAAACAAAACAATTACCGTACGACAAGACAATCTGCTCAATGAGTTTCTAACTGTCAAACCATTCAATAAAATAAATAAAATTATTATTAAAATGAAGTCATATTTTTCGTGGGGGTGGGGTGTTAATAACATTATTTTTGGCTGGTAGCGCACTTGGGCAATTAAATGTTAAATCTAACCTGTCTATTTGTAAAATAATACGTTTTTTCAGCTTATGACAAAGGGGAGTGTGTGAGGAAATTGAGAAATGGTTTATTGTGAGAGTGATGAGTAAATTTAATAATTAGATCATGCATGTGTAGTCTTCGAATATAAAGTCATGAATTTTTAAAGTGGTCATGAGTAACTCTTATCTTAATCATGACATGAAAAAAAAACTCTTATCTTAATTATTTAGGTAAGATTTAGTTTAGTCAATTTCTCTTACTTCTTATATTGTGATAGTTTTTTTAGCTTAATAATAAGATAGTATTCTTATATATAAGTCTGCTTTAATAATAGTATAATACTGTTTGGACGGGACCGAACCGGCTAATTTATCTACCAAAATCGGGAACCAACTTTTAATTCAGCTTTCGTTCAACTGGATGGTTTTAACAACATCGAATAATACCCTAAACAAAATCAATAGTTAAAGTGCTTTCACTTTAAGTTATTTTAAATGTTGAATTGCTCTTGTAACAATAAAAAATGCTCTACAGATAAATAAAAATTAAAAAATAAAGAATGCTCTAACTAGATAATCAATTTGCCAAAAAGTGGGGCTATATTTTAACGACAGAAATAAAAAACTTTGGATTTGGGAAAGAAAAATATTACGTATTTTAACTCAAACATTGCACAAATTTAATATTTTTTATGGAATAATTATCAAGTTTAATTCACAAATCAAACAATTGAAAAAGGCAATTCATTATTGATATATCTAAAAAATTAATTATATTACTGCCTAAGCGCCTCAACTCAAGTGATATTAACTTCTTTTGATAATAGTTTGATTTCGAAATCAAAGTTGCTTGCACTTTAACTTCTATCTCTTATTTATAGACTAGATCTTAAATTTCTATTGTATAATAAAAAAATCTCACATTGATTAAAATTATGGTAGGAATTGTAATTAGTTAGAATTAGTTTGTAATTAGTTACATAGTTTATTAGTTAGTGTTGGTTAATTACTTGTATAAATAAGACATTAAGTCACAATTAGTTGATAATTGATAATAAGAAGATTGTTTTGAAGAAAAAGACTAGTTTTCTTGGGCTACCGAATAAGGCTCTCAAGATTTGGCCATTCAATCTATTGAACTCATATCAAATTAGAAGATAACTCAAATATAATATCATTATCATCATTTAAGAATTTACATAATTTAATTTTTTAATTTTGGTTACTATTCATATAAAATTTAATTATAAATTATAAAGAAGATATGTACAATTAATTTTTTTTATAAAAAAAATTACCTAAAAATAATGATGTTATTAAACAATTGGTGAAGCCAGTACATCCAACATTGCCAAGTCATTGGCTACAGGAGGAGCATCCTCTACCCAAGTAACATTTCCAAAAGAAAAAGCCAAAGCTGCTAAAGCATGAGCAACCTTATTCCCCCTCTTTACATGCTGGAAAGAAACTCTACAAAGATTTCCTGCTAAGGTGAGTCAATCAATTGCCATTTGCTGCCAAGTAGGTGAACTTACAACCTGGGTTGCTTAAAAAGCTCCACAAATTCTCGGCAATCTATTTCAGCAATTACGTTAAAGAGACAAAGGTCTGATGCTAAATTGAATGGCCAATCTCATTGGTAGAGCGGAGCCTAAACCAAATTTACATCAAAATGAGCATGGAAAAGGCGTGTAGCAGCTGCCACAATATTACCTTCTGAATCACGAGAAATCACTTCTCACAAAGGAGGCGTCAGCATTGAGCTTATATAACCTGGAGGTGGACCAAACCATCCCTCGCCGCTGGTGCTATCTTCAGTCTAGGTTGGCTGTAAACGTAAACGATTTTACACATTTGCATGTTTATAATCATTTATGCTCTTTGTTGCTTTAGCCTAGATTATCTCAGTCGATGTGATCTCTTCATTGAAACACCTCCTATTACGAGCCAACCAAATTGCATGGAGTGTAGTGAGAAACAACTCCACGGAATCTGCTTCCAGGTGTAAGTGTAACATAAAATGACCAATCAATGGCAATCAGCTATCATTAGAGATAGTAAAATATCACTCCTCACCCCCACATCCAGAATCACGCTACACCAACTGAGCAAAAGGGCAATCACGGAACACATGTTCGTTCAGCTGTCTCCACTCCATTTCGCCATCATATGTTGGGCAACTAGCTGGACAATGTATACCTCGAGCCACAAGGAATGTTTGCAATCCATAACAGGTTCCATAGTTTAGCGTAGTCTTGGTTTAACCCATTTGTTCCAATCCTAATAATGTCCATGCTCCTAGCCAAAATTGCCATCCCTCCTTTCCCCCCCATATAATGTGATAAGGAGGTTTGAGCAAAGGTATAGGAGGCTAACACTTTGTTCTGCCTCAAAAGGCATGAAATTAGTGTCAATTAGAGGCTTGTTCCACTCAACTCCAGTCTCATCGATCAAGTCAGCAACCACAGCATCTTAATGCAAAATTGAAACTGTGCTCCAAACCTTATGACCCCGTTGATTAGCAAGTGACGTTGGATCAACAGAGAAAGGAACAAATAATTCTCGGAGTTTTTAAAGGCACTTAGTGTTAGGCACTAGGTGCCAAAAATTTGATTTCAAAGTAAGGAATATAACTCACTAAATTTAATAATATTCTAAAAGTTGATAAGAGGGTATTTATAGTTCTCTTATAAAATAAATTAATCATAATTAAAATAGATAATATATTAATCCTATTTTAATTTAAAATTCTAATATCAATAACTAATGATAAGATTTGATATTTAGATAAAATCTCATTAAAATTGAAATTCTAAAATAGATAAAAATATCTAAAAATATGAAAAGAAAAAATCCCTAAATAACATAATTATCAATAAAATCTTAAATTATGAAAATCATAAATATTCATAATATGTTATGCATCATTCTCTCCATCTGAGAGGGCTCTCTTCAGAAAAGTTTGAAAGTTGGTACTCCTCCAAAAAAGAAACGTCTATGAGATGAAGATAATCCTCGAACATCCAAGTAGGTCTGAGAGGTAGAAATCTGGTACTCATCCTCGAAAATTTTGTAGTCTTGTAGGTATGAGGCTTCCAATTCTGATGGTGGTGGTGATGTCTCAAAGAGAGGTTCGAATGACAACATTATGATGATGTCCTGTAACGATTGTATGTTTACTAGCAAAGAAAATGCAGATTCCAACGGCTTTTTGACAGAGATCATCTAGGGAGCGGTAAACAGTAGAATAACTTTGGCTATGAAAAATCTTTACTTTCAAACATCTCAAAGTGTGGGATCAACAAGGCTCGGATGCCAAATTAATGCATGATCAATGGAGAAAGGAACAAATAACCCTCAGCATTCCAAAGACACTTGGTGCCAAGACTCGTTCTTAAAGTAGGGAATATAATCCATTAAATTCAATAATTAAAATTCAATCGTCTTTTAAAATCCAATAAGAGGGTATTTATAAGCATTCTTACAAAAGAAACTAATCATAAATAAAATATAATAGACTAATCATATTTTAATTCAAAATCTTAATATAACTAACTAATGATATGATTTGGGATTTAGATAGAATCTTATTAAAATTGAAATCCTAATAATGAAATCTTAAAATAGACAAAATTCTTAAAAATATAGAAAGATAAAATTCCTAGATAATATAATTATCTATAAATCTTAAATTATAAAAATCATAAATAATCATAATCTATTATCCATCATTCTCCCCCTCTAAGAAGGCTCTCCTTCGAAGAGTTTGAAAGTTGGTACTCCTTCGAAAATTCAAGTAGGTCTGAGAGGTAAAAATTTGATACTTATCCTTAGAAATTTTGTAGTCTTGTAGATTTGAGGCTTCTGATGGTGATGGTGATGTCTCAAAACGAGTTTGAATGACAACGTTCTGATGGTGTCTGTACGATTATATGTTTATTGGCAAAGAAAACGCAAATTCTGGTAGCTTTATGACAGAGATTTGGTGAGCAGTAAACAACAGAAAAACTTTGGCTGTGAAACTTATTTGCTTCCAAACAACTCAAAGTGTGAGAATCAATAAGGCTCGAATGCCAAATTGATGCAAGACCAATAGAGAAAGGAATAAAAAACCCTCAAGGTTCCAATGACACTTAGTGCCAAGAAACTCGGTCTCAAAGTAGGGAATATAATTCACCAAATTTGATAATCAATATTTAACCATTTTCTAAAATTTGATGGGAGCGTATTTATACCCATTTTACAAAAAAAATCAATCATAACTAAAATAGATAATAGACTAATCATATTTTAATTCAAAATCTTAATAACTAACTAATAATAAGATTTGATATTGTGATAGAATCTCATTAAAATCCTGAAATCTTAATATAGATAAAATCTCTAAAAATATAAAAAAAAAATTTAACATAATTATTTATAAATTCTTAAATTATAAAAATCATAAATAATCATAATCTATTATGCATCATAAAGCAAGCCATCCTTCCATATGCAAATAAAATTTCCACACCCCACTCTTCAAAAATAGCCTTTGTCCAGTATTAGTTTTGCACTTCACAAGTTGTGCCAAGTGTAACTTAGATTTTGTGGCAATTTTGTGTGAAGAATCAGCGTTGTTGAAAAGTACCTTGCTGTCATAACCCTTGCCATGAGTGAGTTTGGGACCTGCAAAATTTTTCATAGTTGCTTAGCTAAGAACGTTTTGTTAAAAACCTAGAAATTTCTAGACCTCATACTACCATCTTTTTGTGCATTACACATTTTGTCCCATTTAACCTAATGAATTTTTTTCTTTCCATCCTTGCTCCCCCACCAAAACTTGCTAATCATAGATTCAATTTGGTCACAAATAAAGATGGGTAAAAGGAAGCACCCCCTGATATATATTCGGATTGCTTGAGCTATACTGCCTTAACAAGGACCTCTCTTGCGGAAAATTCTTATACACTCTAAGAATGTTACTCTCAACAATTTTGTAATCATTCAAATTTAATTTAATAATATTTTATTTTTAATCCAACAACTGTATGATTACTTAGTTTCTGCGCGTCACTTTTTTTATTAAATGAGAGTATTACTCTCAAACTACACAATAATTTCTCCTCTCAGGTTAAGAAAGATACCTCTCCTTCCATCTTCTTTTTTTCCCCAAACCCAATCATGCACAAATTGAAAAACTTGTTTCTTAGATTTTCCCACTATAATAGGAAGCCTAAGATATTTAGAGTGACCTCAACTACCGTAAATTTCTCCCGATCAAATCATGTGTCTCTTGTCATCCGACACATTTTGGCAAAATAAGAACTCTGATATTTCAAAATTCACATGTTGACCAAAGGCCTACTAGTAAACATCGAGGACAGATTGAAAACAATCAATCTCTAACATAGAAGATCTACAAAAAAAAAAATTTGAATGTAAAATTTGAGAGAAGAGAAGTTGAAAATGACATGTTGATGCACACTTTTTAATTGTTGTATTGCAAACTCAAGTGTAGGTTGTCTCAAGTAATAAATTTTTTGGTGAGTCCAAGGTCGATCCACAGGGAATTGATGAAGATTAATTATGGTAAGGTAAATATTTTGTTGCTATGGTAAAAAATTATTTACTTGGGTAAAAAGATCCACTCTTGGTAAATAAAGAAAAAGTAAGATTAATTCTTTTTATAACTCAATTAGAATCCTCACAACATAGAGGTTCTAATCGAAAAATACAACGTTAAAAGTTCATTAAAATAATATACGTAATTATATTATGTTTCCTTTAATCATCTATTAATATCATCACTCATAAATGGGATCAAGCATTCACTGTGCCAATATTTTGTCTACAATAAATCAAGATCTCCACTTTACAAGGAGAGTTTCTAACACTAACACTTGTAAATTGGTTAAAGCATTCATTGTGCCAATCTCTTGTCTACAACAAATCAAGAACTCCACTTTACAAGGAAAGTTTCTAAATTAATTAGAAACAAAATACAATACGAAATAAAATAATATACGTAATTATATTATATTTCCTTTAATTATTACCACCACTTATAAATGGGTTACAGGATTTATTATGTCAATATTTTGTCTACAATAAATCAAGAACTCCTCTTTACAAAGGTAGTTTCTAAATTATCAGGAACAAAATATAACACGCATAATAACTACTTAAAAATATAAATCATTAAAGCACAAGAGAGGAATAAATCTAACCTTATTTTATTACCAAGAGCTTCACACTTTGACCCAAGTAGATTAAAACTTATTTACACATAGACTAAAAGAGAGAAAAAGAGAAAAAGAGAGAAAAAGGAAATTGGAGGGAGACTGAGGAGAGAGGCAGGGCACTGCCCAAAAGCCTCTCCCCAGCAGCGTCTCCCACAATTCCGAAATCTCCAAATTGTGTCTCTTCTCAATTGTGAATTGTGCCTAGGCAATTGGAGTTACTGTAGCTTGCAATTTTGAATTGCAATTTGGAGCTACGGTAGCTCCAATTGCTGCACGTTGGAAACTTAGCAAAATGTCATCCATGACGTTTTGGTATTTTCTTTTTCTTTTTTTTTAAAATAATAATTGAGTAAATGCACAGCCGTGTGTCCAGTCATTTTTTCATTTTTGAGAGAAGTGGTCTTCATGAAAGTTGTAGGCCTGAATATTTGCTTTAAAATGGCTTTGGTTTCAGTCCAAAATCATTCGTAGAACTCAAGATATGGTCCAATTACTGCAAAGTGTTTAGACTCGGTTTCAGCTCCTCTATTCTGACTTCAAAGCCCAATATCATCTCCAAGAAGTCCGATTCTGGAAAAGTGTTCAACATGAAAGTTATAGGGAATTGTCTTAGCTTTCCTACAAGACCAAAATCACATCAATCAGATATTTGCAACTCAAGTTATAGCCATTTACTAAACATTATCAAAGAGATAATTACGGTTAATTTATGCAATAATTTATTTAATTGTCCAATTCGGCTCAAAATCATAAAATGTGTTAAAACTAACTTAATTAAGCCTAATTGAACCGAAAGAAGCCTAGTGAGAGGATTACAAAATGTATAAAATACAGTGTTATCAAATTCTCCCACACTTAACTTTTGCACTCCTGGGCAAAATACAAAAGACAAAAACCAAGGAATAAAGAAAAACAACACAAACTCAAAAACTAAAAACTCTAAAGGATTCAATGACTAAAGAAGAGCAACTAGACAATCAAGGGATCAAAACAGTCATGAGGTAACATTTCTTCGCATCTTAAACTAACAAGCAAGGAAACTTCAGTTGAAAAAAAATGAATCAAGAATGATAGATCTTCACAAGATTCACTCTCAATCCCTCAAGTGTTTAAAAGGTAGGTATTTCACTCAATTCAACCAATGAAAATTGCACTACCATAAGCTTGCTTGTCTTCTATTTCTTCACTACTCAAAACACATGCACACACAAATCATGAGGATTTTATTCAAGGTTGTAATGGGGTCAAGGTAAAGGAGGAGGTAATATGGATATGACAAGTTAAATACCAGAGAATAAAAGAGCATGAGAGCTGAGTTCAATTAACAAGCATGAAAGTTCATCCCAACTCCACCTAATACAAATTCCATTTACATATTCTTTTCCTTTCCTTTATTACCTTGTTGACCCTCTTCTTCTTTTTTTTTGATTTTTTTTACAAAAAGAACATCATATATACATTTTTTTAACCATTCTGCACACACACCCCCACATTTGTTCAAGAACTCATCGAATGACAAAACTAATGTTCTCTTATTCCCTAAGGTCAAGTAAGAACATGGTTTTTCATTTAAGGCACATAATGAGTTCGAAACAAAGAATAGTCAAATAAGCTCAAAGGGGTTAAGTAAGGGGAAATAGGTCATTTCTAATGCGTTATGTTGGCAGGAATCAGATAATTTCCAAGAAGTCATAAGAGTGCTTGATATTATATTTGTGAACACCCAATTTTGACCCGGACTAAAAGAAAAAAATAATAAAAAAAGAAACAAAAAGAGAAAAATAAAAAAAAATTAAAAAAAAAAGATTCTTGTTATCCTTTTTTTTTTTAACCCAAATACATAAGCCCAAAATATAATAGAAAATGAAAAATAAAAAAAAGTAAAAAAAAAATGAAAAAAAAAAAGAAAATAATAAAAATAATAATAAAAAAAGATTTGTTCATGCAAAGCATCACCACCTGCCGGCGCAGGGGACAAGCACTTTTGCCTCCCATTCTCTTTTTCCACAAAGGTACGATTTTTGCTCCCCACTTAGTTTCCCACTTGCACTTCGAACAAACAGATTCCCTCACTAATTGCACCTACTCCCTCACTAATTCACCCACTCCATTATCACCTGGCTGCTAGCAACTAATAAGAGAGGACCAACTTCAAGACCTTGGGGGGGGATCTCTCCATCCGAGACTGATAAAAAAAAAACTTTCAAAGACCAACCTTCAGGAAGACTCTCCAGAAGGCGGAATCCAATGGGAGCCTTCATTTCCCTCACCCTCAAGCTCACTAACAGACCCTCCTAAAAACAATCCCCACCTGACACCTTCCATCGAAACTTGCAACCGTGACCATCTTCCACCCTCACCCATCTCTGCCATCTCCAAAACTACCTTGCACCTTCAACTTCTCATCACTTTCATCATCAACCACACTCTCAGCAACTCCTCACCCATAACCGTCGGACAACTACCAGCCTCTCAACCGACCGTCGGACCGCACAGAAGCCAGAACTTGATCTCACCTCTTTCCGACCGACCGTCGAATCATCACCCCTTTCCAACCGACCGTCGAACCACACCCGTTACCACCTTCACCTCACCGACAACCCATCCAAACTCCATCACCATCCACCAACACCCAACCTATCGTCGAATCCATCTCATACTTACCCCTAACCGACTGTCAAACTCCAAAGCAGAATCACTCGACTTCACCTCTAACTCGACCGTCGGATCGCACATAAGAAATCAGCCTTCCAACCGACCGTCGAACCACATCAGTCATCATCCCTCACCAAGCAACCTCACCAACAACCCGTCCAAAACTCCATTACCATCAACCAAACTCCATCCCCTCACTCGACCGTCGAATCCATCAACCTTCCTCACCGACCGTCGGACCGCATAGAAGCCAGATCCTTCACTTTACCACCCACATTCATCTCCAATTCGACCGTCGAACCGTGAGCTCCACTCCTCTCACCGACAAGCCATCCAAACTTTCACACCATCAACCAAACTCCGTCCACCCGACCGTCGGACCCCAAAAGCAAGACCATCTACATTCTCCAACTTGACCGTCGAACCTCAGCCTAGGTCGCCCTTCACCGACTGTCGAACTCCTCACTGACAACCCATCCAAACTCCCCTCACCGACCGACCCAAGATCCTTTCCAACCGACCGTCGAATTCCAAATCCTTTCCAACCGACCGTCGAATTCCAAATCCTTTCCAACCGACCGTCGAATTCCAAATCCTTTCCAACCGACGGTCGATTCGTCCCATCCTTACCTCCATTCGACCGTCGAATCGAAGAAGCCACCACCCTCCCTCGCTAATCGGTCGTAAACGAGGTCCTTACTGTTGCATCTTTAATTTTATATCTCCCAGTTTTGGATTATCTGTTTCTTGGTTTTCTTTTTACGTTTCCTTGTTCTTTTTATTTCATTTATTATCAGTTTGTTGGGCTAGATTTTGGGAGTTAAAAAATGATAAATAAAGAAATAGTTAAAAGTTTTTAAAAAGGAATAAAAATGGGTTACCCGAGTTGCAAATGACTTGCTAACCCTTATATTTTGTAAACATCCGAGTTGCTGATGACTTGATGATTTACATTTTTTTTTTAAAGTTAAATTGCTAATTGATAATCTTAAATAAAAATTTCGTAACAAACTCGATAATCAATGGGTGACGTCGTAGCGTGCGCCGAGCTTCACCTATTCAAATTGATTAAGCGAGTCGCGACTGCTTGTTAATTCAAATTTTTAATTTTTAAAAATCAATCAACCCACAAATATTTTGAAAGAACTACGTGACTTTGAATTCCTCATTGCACCTGAGGATACGTAGGAGCGGGAATCATATTCCGTCAAGCCAAAAATTAAATTTTCATAATTTATTTGTTTATTTCATATTTCTTTTACAAAAGGGGTAAAACAAATATTTTCAAGGATTATTAAGAATTTGCATAATTGATTTGAGGTACCGTCTTAGGACGGGTGTGTTAAAGGTGTTGTGGGATTAACTTTCTGCCCTTCCCTAAGCATAACCGACTCCCGAATCCGATCTGGTTTTCAAAGACAATTTTTTTTCCTTGGTTTTCCAATTTTTCCTAATAAAAATAAAATTGGTGGCGACTCCTAAAATTAAAATTATTTAATTTAAGTTGCTATTCCGCCGCGATTAATTTTACGGTCGCGACAGATGGCGACTCCACTGGGGACATTTGGAGAGTCAAGCCTGTTGTTGTTAGTTGTGTAAATTGTTAATAATTTTATTTATTTATTTTACCCTTTTATCTTCGTTTTTTTTTTCTTTTTGTTTGTAAATGGATTTTATTTATTTTTGTTTTATGTAAATATCGATAGCATTATCTTATGTATATTGTTACTTGTATATATTTGTGCATAATTGTTGAAACCTTAGGATAGATGATTCTTTGCACTGGCTATTGTATATATGTTTTTTTGCAGGTTGGGGTAGTTTCTTTTTAAATTTTTATACAGTTTGTACGCTCCCAACACCCACGCATCTACACGTAAAGCACACACATTCGAGTGGGGCCCTATACCCGGGTCTGAGTGAAGCCTAAGTTAAGTAGAGGTTGCGTAGTGGTAGCCATTTTGGATGTACTTCCTGTTTGGTTATCGCGAAAACCTCATCTAGAGTGCGCCTTTTTCATGAATGTCCCACACCTAGTTGGTTTACCCACTATTTCATGGTCAACATTCTGAAATAGGACTTGCCTCTAGAGACCTTTAAAATAGAAAAACCACCCTATGGAAGTTATCACGAACCAGAAAGACTCTTAGATCCTTAGGATGGAATTCCCAAGTTTAAGGCAACCTCATTAGGACACAAAAGGAGCGTACTTCTTCTTTCCTCATGCCATCCATTCTTGAAAAAAAAAAAACTTAAAAAAATACATTTTCTTACATTCTTAAAAAAAGAAAAAAGAAAAAAAAAAAAAAGACATTCCTTGTGTGTAACCCGACAATGAGGTAGGTAGTGCCATTAAATTTTATCGGAAGCATGTGGAGACAACAACTGCGAGAATCTTGCAGTATAGATTTTATTGGCCTTCTTTATTCAAGGTCTGTTACACCTTTTGCAAAAGTTGCGGAAATTTGTCAATAAAGTTTTGCTTTAAGATTCTCATCCGCACCTACTCCTTAGAAAATTGAGATCTAGGAGGCGCGGTTCTTTTGTTGTTAAACACGTGTATCTTATGGGGCCATAGACATTGAGAATCCTAAGAATGGTAATACGCTTAAAGTTAATGGACCAAGACTCAACCATTTCTAGAACATCAAGTTGTTGAGTTCTCTGTGTTGCCGGTTAAATGGCGGATAACGGTACTCCGTGACTCTCAAGTCGGTTTGTTTTTCAGTTTCTCATAATAACTGATTTCTTCTCCTTTCAAAATGGATGTCATTCTCTCAAATCTAAGAAAATATTTTCCTTCTCTTCCTCTAAATGCTCTAACAAAAGTCTATGAAGTTAGGTGTGAAAGACTGAGATTGTTAATGTATAAGGGCATCCCGAGAAGATATCTATTTGGATAATCGAAGCAAAGGTTCGTTTAGATGGTGAATCTTCAGATTCATTTGTCCCATACATGCCTGGTCTCGGTAAAAGTTCATTTTCAAAAAGGAGAAGAGCAAAAAGAATGAAAGTTTGTTACAAGTGTGCACGATGGAATTGCAACACGCGATGTCACTCTTTGGGGATGGTTTCTGTAAATAGAGAAGATAAAATATTCTTCATTAAGAATGGACTGAGTAAGGAGTCATTAGATAATATCTTATTGACTCTTGAGACGCATTCTTGCGGAGTTGTGCAGCGTGAACTTCTTAGTTTGTGAAATCTCTTCAAGGACGAGCAAGAGCGTTACAGTCTTGGGAATCTGACTCAAAAAGACCCTGTTTGCCAATTTATAAGAAAATTAGATGGGAAGCTTATCCTCGACTCATAGAAGGCGTTTAAGCGTTTCGGACGTGAAACGAGAGGAAGATGTGAGCCACAATCACAACAACATGTATATATTATCTTGTACATTTAAAAAAAAAAAAATGAAAAAACAAATAAAAAAAAAAATGAAAAAAGGCGAAACTTCGGTTGTACTTGGTCTTTAATTAGATTAGGAGCCCCCCCGGTGGAGTGGCGGGATCCGTCATTGACTCGGGTGGACCTTCGCACGCTGGTCGGTAAATAAGGTTCGTGTGCCATGCTCTGCAGAGCCGCGCAAGCATTCCCAGTTTTAACCAAAGGCTCGCTGGCGATGGACGAAAGAAGCGTCCGTGTTTGCATTCTCGCGTGACAATGCCTCCGATTTGAATCCTGTGATTTAATGCCATGGGCTCTTCGCCGACCTCTCACCGGGCCGTGGTCGTTGGTGGTAGGCTGTCGATTTACGCACTTTAATTAGTGGCGTCGTAGCTCAATCCAAAATATCCCACAAGCGGGAGGGAGAAGAATGCCCAGATTGGTGAGCCGTCTTGGTATTCGCACTCATGACGCGTTATGATATAAAGATCCGCCATGAAACTGTACATAAAGGTATGTAATCATTTGTTATTATTTTATCTTTGTATGATTTTGTTGAATTTTGATTTTGGACAGACGATCTTTTGGATGGGATCCTTCGTGGATTTCTAGACTTCTTTATCCTGATGATTTTCTTGAAAAAAAAAAGTTAAAAAAAAAACAACACAAAAAAAAAGATTTTATGTTTCTTAAATTCAACCTTTTTCGACAACTTGTACGACCTACCCTTCTAGGTGCAATTATTTCCCTTTCCATTCTTTTTCTTATTTAAACACTCCATTTTCTCCTTCATCTTCAACTCGAGAAACACTCAAAGAAGAAGAAGGGTATAGAATGGGGCTGCTATTCGTAACCTAAAAAATGTCTGTGTTTTTGTGGGTCGAGTTATGGGAAAGGATTAGAGTTTGTAAACGCAGCTAGCACTCTTGGTCGAGCACTTGCTTTGCGAGGAACATTCATCTTGTATATGGGGGAGGTTGTCGTGGGTTAATGGGAAATTTGTTTCACTTCTTTGCTCTTATAGAGAGCGATCGGGTTTTAGGTGTTATTCCTAAACCTTTAGTGAAAGTAACATCACCGGCAAGGCAGTTGGAGAAGAAATTCGGGTAACATCCATGCATGGACGCATGAAAATAATGATTGACAATTCGATGCATTTCTTGTCTTATCGGTGGTTTTGGTACTTTGGAAGAAATTTTTCAAATTGTCTCTTGGGCTGAACTGAACATCCACCATAAACCCATTGGTTTGTTGAATGTTAATAATTTCTTTGACCTTTTGTTATTTTTTCTTGACAAAGTTGTGGAACAGAAATTTATCACTCCTTCGGCAAGACAACTTCTTATCTCTGCCTCCACTATTGATGAGCTCATGGATAAATTGGAAGCTTTTGAGTATGTACCTGATAAGGTATTGGCTCAGATAGATTGGTCAATAGGAAGCAGCAAAGGAAGTAACAAGAAAAGCAAGCCAGATCTGACACTTTCTCTTTAATCGGTTTGATTTTATTGTACTTTGTTTCTGTTTAAATTTGTGTCCGCTTTCTCCAACAGGTAATTCTATCCTTTACTCATCTATATTTTAACATTAAGGACAATGTTATGATCTGGTTGGGGGGAAGGATGGTTGTGTAAAACAAAAAAAAAAAACAAAAAAAAAAAAAAAAAAAAAAACAAACAAAAAACAAAAAAAAAAAAAAAAAACAAAAAAACCAAAAAATTCAAAAAGTGTGTTTGTTAATATGTTTGTTGTGTTTGTCATCAATTAACAACAAAAGTAAATAGGGATGGCGAGTAAGGAGTAATTTTTATCTTGAGACGCATCTCAATTGGTGGCGAGTAAGGAGTAGTAGGGTAGTAATTAGTATTAAATTGTGGAAGTACTAAAGTTCTATTCACTTCTTATCGTGGTCCGATCAAAGACTTGATTTGTGTGCTTCTTTTCTCTTGGCGTTGATTCACTTCTTATCGTGTTGTTTTGCTCTTTTCTATATCTTTCTTTCACATTGAGGACAATGTTATGATCTGGTTGGGGAAGGATCGTTGTGTGCCTAAATATAAAAAAAAAAAAACAAAAACAAAAAAAAGGTGTGTGTGTATTGTGCGTCTTTTCTCTTTGGCGTTGATTCACTTCTTATCGAGTTGTTTTGCTCTTTTCTATATCTCTCTTTCACATTGAGGACAATGTTATGATCGGTTGGGGGAAGGATCGTTGTGTGCCTAAATATAAAAAAAAAAAAAAAAAAAACAAAAAAAGGTGTGTGCATGTATTAATATGTTTATATGTTTGTCGGTAATTTTCTAAACCGATTAAGGATGGCGAGTAGGAGTAAATTTTACTCTTGAGACGCATTTTAGTTGGGGTAGATAACTAGTTTGTGTGGAAGTAGCAATTGAAATTCAGAAAATTTGCATGATTGAGTAAATTGTCTTCTTTCTTAAAAATCATATGTTTGGTTATGGATGTTGAATTGGTGGGTGAGAATGATAGAACTATATCTTGTGAGATCTTGAGCCTAATGGATGGATTCAACATTTATGTCATTCTCTTCTTTCTTGTGTGATTTTCACTCATGATAATGATCACTCTAGAACTTGCTTTGATTCTTTTTGAGGCTACGTTTCACTTGCATGCATGAACATGATGGAGGCCCTCTTTCTTAGCAGTTTAGCCAAATAGCCAACCTTGCATATTTTTCCTTTGCTTAACCCCTTTGAGCTTATTTGACCATTCTTTGTTTCTAACTCATTACGTGCCTTAAATGAAAAACCATGTTCTAACCCAACCTTAGGGAATAAGAGAGCATTGACTTTGTTATTTGATGAGTCCTTGAACAAGTGTGGGGGAGCATGTGCAGATTGGTTATATAAAAAAAAAAAAAAAGAAAAAGAAAAAAAAAGGAAAAAGAAAATATGTTTCTATAAAAAAAAAAAAAAAAGAGAGAGTGATTATTGCTACAATCAAAAGAATGCACCATGTGATATATTCATACCTAGAATGAGGGTGGATGATTGGAAATAACAGGAATAGAAGGAGAATGTTCAAGCCTAAAGGAATTCAATCTACCAATTGATCTTTAACAAAACATTAGTTAGATATTGGTCATTGTTCTGTATGAGAAAAAACTAAGAAAATCGTGAGAAAGTTAGACTGAATGTTCTCAAACATCTTCTCCACTCTAACTGTATCATAATGCTCTTCTATTCTCTTTGGTATTTAACTTGACATATCCATATTACTTCCACATTTACCTTGACCCCATTATAACCTTGAATAAAGTCCTCATGATTTGTGTATACATGTGTTTTGAGTAGTGGAGAAGTAGAAAATAAGCAAGTATATGGTAGTGAAATTTTCATGGGTCGAATTGAGTGAAACACCTACCTTTTAAACACTTGAGAGATTGAGAGTAAATTCTGTGAGGATCTATCATTCTTTACTCATGTTTTTCAATTGAAGTATCCTTGCTTGTTGATTTGAGATGTGAAGATGTGTTGCCTCATGAATGTTTGGTTACTTGAATTATTAATTGATCTTCATTCTTAAATATTATTAGAAATTGAGTCTTTTAGAATGTTTAACTTTTGAGTCAGTTTTTTTTTTCTGTTTTGCCCGAGGACGTGCAAAAGAGTAAGTGTGGGGGGTGTTTGATAATTAATGATGTCCAGTTGTCGAATCTTGACTCAAGCGAAAAAAAAAATCTTTTGATTTTCTTGCTATTTTATTTCTTGTGTCTTTAACCGTTGTAAACTTCTAAGAACAATCTGGAAGTTGTTCGTTTCTTTCCTGTTGTACTTTTTGAATTCATGAGTGTCTGTGACATAATGCTTCAGGTAAAGTGACCATGAGTACAACACCATGATTTGACCATCTAATGGTAATTTCTTATTGACCAATTCAGATCGAAGAGATCTTGGAAATCCCAATTGATGGAAGAGGAGGTACCCGAGCAAAAAAAAAAAAAATTGAAGGGAATCAACTAAATGAGAGACAAGGTTAAACACTGGGGCAAAATTTTCTCTCAAGGAATCAGTCAAGCAATGGTTCATCCCATTATTGACCAATTCTTGTGTTGAAGGAAGTAGCAATGCAGACAAGGACTGAGTTATCAAGCAGTTGCAGGGAATCAACTAAATGAGAGACAAGGTTAAACACTGGGGCAAAATTTTCTCTCAAGGAATCAGTCAAGCAATGGTTCATCCCATTTCTTGGAAGGAGAGTTGAAAGTGAAAAACAAAGAAAAAGAAGGAAAGGAGAAGAAGAAGGAAAGAAGCAGAAGGGTCTAAGGAAGAAAGGCATGTGAATAAAGTTTGAGTGGTCAAAGCTTTCCAAAGTAGATCCTTGGTTCAAATGTTTTTAAATAAAATTTAGAAAATAAAAAAAAAGAAGAGAAAGAAAAAGAAAGAGAAAAAAAAGAAAAAAAAAAAAAAAGAGAAAAAGAGAGAAAAGCAAAGGAAAAACAAAGAAAAGAAAATGAAAAAAAATGAAATGAAAAAAAAAACTGGGGCAATTTTAAGCGGCAATTGACGGAAGAGAGCTCGTGTCACTGGTTGTTGTAATATCCATCTAAGAATTAGGACCTATCTAATGAGAAGAAAGGAATCCTAACTGGGGTAATTGTCTGTCACATTGCCTTTATATCATCCTTTTGTACTATTTGCCTTTTCGTGCTTGAAAACACTTTCCTTTCTTCTCTTTTTATTCTTCATCTTTCTTTGTCATGTTCCTTTCCTTTATATTTGTGAAGTCACACGTGTTTATCACAAAATGCTTCGATAAGAGGAATATGAATTCAGTATCATTGATTTAACAATTTAATGGCAATCCTCTACCTAACAAGTTAGATCAAGAATGAATCGAAGGTTCAAACGGGAAGAAAAGCTCCTAATGCAATCGGCAATGTTAAGAGGAAAACTATGAACTTTGATGAGCAAACTTAGAAGTAAAGTAACTCCAGTGTCCGAGGATCCCAAGAAACTCAAAATAAGTTGATAAGCCCCTGGTTTGTGAGAGCCTACGCCGGGTTTGATAGATCAAAGTTTTCCGAGGAAGCAATTAGAACCATGTATGCAAGAGAAAGTTTTGGCATAATGTTTTTGATCTTCGATATGATTTTAAGTTGCAGAATGTACGTCGCAACATCTCTCAATAGTGCAAATTTGTGAAAAGTGACGTCTTTGGCTTTTGCGCCAAGCTTCACTATAAAAGAACAATGAGACAAAAGATCTTTTTGGGCCAAGCCCATTGTCTTTAAATTCAGGCCAAGCCCCTTTGTCTTTTAAATTTCTGGGCCAAGCCCATTGTCTTTTAAATTTTGGGCCAAGCCCACTGTCTTTTTAAATTCCGGGCCAAGCCCACTGTCCTTTAAATTCTGGGCCAAGCCCACTGTCTTTTAAATTCTGGGCCAAGTCCATTGTCTTTTAAATTTTGGGCCAAGCCCACTATTTTTTTAAAAATTCCAGGCCAAGCCCACTGTCTTTTTAAATTCCGGGCCAAGCCCACTGTCCTTTAAATTCTGGGCCAAGCCCACTGTCTTTTAAATTCTAGGCCAAGCCCATTGTCTTTTAAATTTTGGGCCAAGCCCATTGTCTTTTTTAAATTCAGGGCCAAGCCTTTGTCTTTTAAGTTTGGGCCAAACCCTGCCTCTCGGGTCAGGCCAAGCCCATCTTGTCTCTTAAATTCGGGCCAAGCCCATGTCTTTCAAATTCAGGCCAAGCCCACCATGTTTTTAAATTTGGGCCAAGCCATGTTTTTAAAGTCTGGGCCAAGCCCTTTGTCTTTTAAATTGGGCCAAGCCCATTGTCTTTTAAATTTTGGGCTGCCCTGTCTTTTTAAATTTAGGGTCAAGCCCTTTGTCTTTTAATTTGCAGGCCAAGCCCCAACTGTCTTTTAAATTGCAGGCCAAGCCCATGCCTCTCAAGTCAGGCCAAGCCAGCTTGCGCTCTCAAAGTCTGGGCAAGCCATTGTCTTTAAATTCGAGGCCAAGCCCATTGTCTTTCAAATTGGGTCAAGCCCTTGTCTTTTAAGTCAGGCCAAGCCTTTGTCTTTTAAGTGCCCAGGCCAAGCCCTTGTCTCTCAAGTTGGGCCAAACCCATCTTGTTTTTAAATTTTGGGCCAAGCCCTTTTTGTCTTTTTAAAAATTTCGGGCCAAGCCCATCTTGTCTTTTTTAAATTGGGCCAAGCCACTGTCTTTAAAGTCAGGCCAAGCCATCGTCTTTAAAGTCTGGGCCAAGCCCATTGTCTTTAAATTTTGGGCAAGCCCACGTTGTTTTAAATTAAGTCAAGACCAAGCCTTGTTTTAAATTCAGGCCAAGCCCCGCTTCTCTGGTCTGGGCAAGCCCTTGTCTTTAAATTTCAGGCCAAGCCCACTGTCTCTCAAGTCTGGGCCAAGCCCACTGTTTTAAATTCTGGGTCAAGCCCTTGTCTCTCAAAGTCTGGGCCAAGCCCGTTGTCTCTTAAGTCACGGGCCAAGCCCACTGTCTCTCAAATTGGGCCTTCCATCTTGTCTTTTAAATTTTGGGCCAAGCCCACCTTTGTTTTTAAAAATTAGGACCAAGCCTTTTGTTTTTTAAAGTCAAGGCCAAGCCACTGTCCTTTAAGTCCCAGGCCAAGCCATCGTCTTTTAAGTGCAGGCCAAGCCCATTGTCCTTTAAATTTTGGGCCAAGCCCATTGTCTTTTAAATTTTGGGCCAAGCCCCTTGTCTTTTTAAATTAGGCCAAGCCCATTGTTTTAAATTACGAGCCAAGCCCATCGCTGCCTCTCAAAGTCAGGCCAATCCCTTTTGTCTTTCAAATTCGGGCCAAGCCCATGTCTTTTAAATTTGGGCCAAGCCCATTGTCTTTTAAATTTTGGACCAAGCCCTTTGTATTTTTAAATTAAGCCAAGCCCACTATTTTTTAAATTAGGGCCAATGCCCCTTTGTCTTTTAAGTCGGGCCAAGTCCTTGCCTCTCAAATTAAAGCCCCTTGTCTCTTAAATTAGGGTCAAGCCCACTTGTCTTTCAAAGTCAGGCCAAGCCCATTGTTTTTAATTCGGGCCAAGCCCCTTTGTCTTTTAAATTGGGCCAAGCCCATTGTCTCTCAAATTCTGGGCCAAGCCATTTGTCTCTTAAATTAGGGCCAAGCGAGCCCTTTGTCTTTCAAATTACGGGCCAAGCCCACTTGTCCTTTAAATTTCGAGAAAAGCCTCTTGTTTTTAAATTTTTGGGACACAGGATACCCATTGTCTTTTAAATTTCGGGACACGAAGCCCACCGTCACTCAGGTGCACTTTATTGTTCTTGTTTTATTTTGCATTATCGAACAAAATTGGAGTTCATGTCTTTGCTCGTTTTCTTACTGACGATAAAATGAAAAACCACAGTTCTTTTTTTTATCTAATAAGAAACAAGTAAAAGAGGCAATCTGAACACCCAATTTTAATGGGGACTAAAAAAAAAAAAATAATAATAAAAGAAACAAAAAAGAGAAAAATAAAAAAAATCAAAAAAAAAAGATTCTTGTTATCCTTTTTTTTTTTTTAACCCAAATACATAAGCCCAAAATATAATAGAAAATGAAAAATAAAAAAAAAAAGTAAAAAAAATGAAAAAAAAAGAAAATAATAAAAAATAATAATAAAAAAAGATTTGTTCATGCAAAGATCACCACTGCTGCAGCAGGGGACAAGCACTTTTGCCTCCCATTCTCTTTTTCCACGGTGCGTTTTTGCTCCCCACTTAGTTTCCCACTTGCACCTTCTTGAACAAACAGATTCCCTCACTAATTGCACCTACTCCTCACTAATTCACCCACTCCATTATCACCTGGTCGCTAGCAACTAATAAAGAGAGGACCAACTTCAAGACCTTGGGAGGGATCTCTCCATCCGAGACCGATAAAAAAAAAAACTTTCAAAGACCAACCTTCGGAAGACTCTCCGGAAGGCGGAATCCAATGGGAGCCTTCATTTCCTCACCCTCAAGCTCACTAATGGACCCTCCTAAAAACAATCCCCACCGACACCTTCCATCGAAACTTGCAACCGTGACCATCTTCCACCCTCACCCATCTCTCGCCATCTCCAAAACTACCTTGCACCTTCAACTTCTCATCACTTTCATCATCAACCACACTCAAAGCAACTCCTCACCCATAACCGTCGGACAACTACCGGCCTCTCAACCGACCGTCGGACCGCCATGTGCCAGAACTTGATCTCACCTCTTTCCAGGACCGACCGTCGAATCATCACCCCTTTCCAACCGACCGTCGAACCACACCGGTTACCACCTTCACCTCACCGACAACCCATCCAAACTCCATCACCATCCACCAACACCCAACCTATCGTCGAATCCATCTCATACTTACCCCTAACCGACTGTCAAACTCCAAAGCAGAATCACTCGACTTCACCTCTAACTCGACCGTCGGATCGCACATAAGAAATCAGCCTTCCAACCGACCGTCGAACCACACCAGTCATCATCCCTCACCAAGCAACCTCACCAACAACCCGTCCAAAACTCCATTACCATCAACCAAACTCCATCCCCTCACTCGACCGTCGAATCCATCAACCTTCCTCACCGACCGTCGGACGACATAGACAAGCCGGATCCTTCACTTTACCACCCACATTCATCTCCAATTCGACCGTCGAACCGTGAGCTCCACTCCTCTCACCGACAAGTCATCCAAACTTTCACACCATCAACCAAACTCCGTCCAATTCGACCGTCGGACCCCAAAAGCAAGACCATCTACATTCTCCAACTCGACCGTCGAACCTCAGCTAGGTCGCCCTTCACCGACTGTCGAACTCCTCACTGACAACCCATCCAAACTCCCCTCACCGACCGACCCAAGATCTTTTCCAACCGACCGTCGAATTCCAAATCCTTTCCAACCGACCGTCGAATTCCAAATCCTTTCCAACCGACAGTCGAATTTGTCCCATCCTTACCTCCATTCGACCGTCGAATCGAAGAAGCCAGCCACCCTCCCCTGCTAATCTGGTCGTAAACGAGGTCCTTACTGTTGCATCTTTAATTTTATATCTCCCAGTTTTGGATTATCTGTTTCTTGGTTTTCTTTTTACGTTTCCTTGTTCTTTTTATTTCATTTATTATCAGTTTGTTGGGCTAGATTTTGGGAGTTAAAAAATGATAAATAAAGAAATAGTTAAAAGTTTTTAAAAAGGAATAAAAATGGGTTACCTGAGTTGCTGTGACTTGCTAACCCTTATATTTTGTAAACATCTGAGTTGCGACAGCTTGATGATTTACATTTTTTTTTAAAGTTAAATTGCTAATTGATAATCTTAAATAAAAAATTTCGTAACAAACTCGATAATCAATGGGTGACGTCTGCAGCGTGGCGCCGAGCTTCACCTATTCAAATTGATTAACTGAGTCGCGACGGCTTGTTAATTCAAATTTTTAATTTTTAAAAATCAATCAACCCACAAATATTTTCGAAAGAACTACGTGACTTTGAATTCCTCATTGCACCTGAGGATACGTAGGAGCGGGAATCATATTCCGTCAAGCCAAAAATTAAATTTTCATAATTTATTTGTTTATTTCATATTTCTTTTACAAAAGGGGTAAAACAAATATTTTCAAGGATTATTAAGAATTTGCATAATTGATTTGAGGTACCGTCTTAGGACGGGTGTGTTAGGGGTGCTGTGGGATTAACTTTCCGCCCTTCCCTAAGCATAACCGACTCCCGAATCCGATCTGGTTTTCAAAGACAATTTTTTTTTCCTTGGTTTTCCAATTTTTCCTAATAAAAATAAAATTGGTGGCGACTCCTAAAATTAAAATTATTTAATTTAAGTTGCTATTTCACCGCGATTAATTTTACGGTCGCGACAATATTGAATCAACATGCTGCTAAACAAGGCTGGCTATTTGATTAAAGTATCTATTTCAAGAAAAATGCCTCAATCATATTTATGTATGCATATGAAAATATAGTCTCAAAAAGAATCAAAGCAAGTTCTAAAGTAACAATTCCATGAGTGAAATTCACACAAGAAAGAAAAGAATGGTACAAATGTTCAATCCATTCATCAATAGGCTCAAAATTTCACAAGGCATAATTCTATCATTCTCAGTCCACCAATTCAACATTCATAACCAAGCATGTAAATTTTAAGAAAGAAGACAATTTACTCAATCATACAAATTTCCCTGAATTTGAATTGCTACTTCCACACAAACTAGTTGTCTACCCCAACTAAGATGCGTCTCAAGAGTAAAATTTACTCCTTACTCTGCCATCCTTAACTGGTTTAATAGTTACTGACAAACATATAAATACAACAAACATATTAATACACACACTTCCTAAAATTTTTTTTTTTTGGTTTTTACACAACTCTATACACGACAAAAAGAAACACACTTACTATTTTTTTATACATTTTTTTACACAACTATCACAACTATCCTTTCCCCCAACTAGATCATAACATTGTCCTCAATGTTAAAAAATAGAAAAGAAAAAGATAGAAGATAGTACCTGTTATCGCAACTACTGAAAAGATAAACCTCACACAAATATAAACAGAAACAAAGTACGACCAAAGATTAAAATTATTTATACAGATGGGGTGTCTTGACTGGCTTCCTTTTCTTACTGCTTCGCGCAACATTTCCTTCGGATCACTTCTAGCTGAGCTGCTATTGGATCAAGGCTGTCATAAGAAGAAGATATACAAGAAAATATATACATGTAGTTGTTATTGTGGCTCACATCTTCCTCTTGTTTTACGTCCAGTAACGGCTTAAACGCCTTCTATGAGTCGAGGATAAGTTTCCCATTCAATTTTCTTATAAATTGACAAACAATGTCTTTTTGAGTCAGATTCTCAAGACTGTAACGCGCTTACTTGCCTTTGAAGAGATTCCACAAATTAATAAATTCATACTGCACAAATTCACAAGAATGCGTCTCAAGAGTCAAAAAGATTTCACCTAATGACTCCTTACTCAGGCCATGTTTTAATGAAAAATATTTTATCTTTTTTTTTAATTTGCAGAAACCATCCACAAAGAACAATTTCGCTTGTTATAAGAAAAATTGACAATTTTGGTAAATTAAACCATAAAATTAAAAATTAAAAATTTATTAGGAAAATGATCATTGATAGATGTTATTTCAAAAGGTGAGCCTATTTTAAGTATGGACAAATCAACCACAAAATTTTAGGCTCATTTTGAATTCTTGAAACAACAAAATCTACCGTATCAACCTAGATTTACAAAAACTTGTTGAGAAAATCGACACATGACCAAATTGTCAAAATAAAGTTTGACTATTTAAAAGGAAAAGAAAAACAAACACTAAGACACATGAAATTAAGAAGAAAAAGAGAAAACAAAGTTTTTTTTTATTTTTTTTTGTATTTTTATTTTGAAATGAAAACACATGAAATTAGAATACTAGAGATCATACTTCACTTGATTCAATAATCTATCATAGACAATAGAGTAGCTTTGGGACCTTCCTTCTAATCAATTTTTAATCATTCAATTGATGAGGAGAATCAGTAATTTAAAAACATTTAAAGGCATGACTTTTACTCTATGGATTCTCATGGAAAAATACCACAGTTCTCCCACACAACCTATAACTTTCATTTCTATAGATGATTATAAATCATGGCACTTTATTATTTATGGTCTAGGTCATATGCAAACTTTTTGGATTCTACATATACCCACTAGATCAATTTATGAGTAGCCAATTCATAAAAGCATTATGAACCATAATAAGCACTCAAATTGAATAGAAAATAAATTGATTAAAATTTCAATCTTAATACATGTCGATTGAATCAAGTTACGTCTTCACCCTAAAAACACACAAATTAATTACACATAACAAAATAGAAGAAGAAATAGAAAAATAAAAAAAATAAAAAATATATACAAAGGTGTGGTATAAATCCAAACCACCAAATAAATATTAACAAGTTGTGGTAATAACCAACCACCAAATAAAAAAATTAAAAATGGTGTGGTAATAAACCAACCATCAAATAAAAAAAATAACAAAGGTGGGGTAATAAACCAACCACCAAATAAAAAAATAAAAATGATGTGGTAGAAACCAACCACCAAATAAAAAAATAACAAAGGTGGGGTAATAAACCAACCACCAAATAAAAAATTAAAAATGGTGTGGTAGAAACCAACCACCAAATAAAAAATAACAAATGTGGGGTAATAAACTAACCACCAAATAAAAAATTAAAAATGGTGTGGTAGAAACTAACCACCAAATATATTAATAAGCAAAAAAAAAAATAAAAAGTTAATATGCATGTAAATTAAATGTTAGAAATTTGGTAAAGTAAAAAGTTAGATAGTTAGTAAGAAAGTTAGTAAGTTAGTAAGTTGGTAAACAAAAATAAATGACAAAAATAAATAAATAAATAACAAAAATAAATGAGAAAATAAATGATAGAAAAATAAATAACAAAAAAAAAATAAAGTCACGAGAAAATAAAATACAAAAAATAATAAAGTGCAAAAAATAAATTACAGAAAGTAAAAGGGAGAAGTTCTCCCATTGATTAGTAAGGACAAAAAAAATAAATAAATGAAAATAAAAAGGAGAGAATCCCACACTTTGTTAATATTTACAAAAATTAAAAGGGAAAATTACCCCCATTGAGTTAGTATATACAAAAATTAAAAAGGAGAATGAACTCTACTATTAATATGTACAAGAAAAGAAAAGGAAGAGTTTCTCACTAAGTTAATATGTACAAAATAAAAGGCTTAACTTTTTTTTTTTTTTGGATGGTCACGCAGGTGTGACCACATTTTTTTTTTGGTTTTTTTTTCAATTTTCTTTTTTTTTCAATTTTTTTTACTTTTTACTTTTTTTTTTACTTTTTACTTTTTAACTATTCACACTATTCACACATCTTTTTTTTTTTAATTTTATTATTATTATTTTTATATTATTATTATAATTTTTTTATTTTTTATTTTTTTTACTATTCACACACTATTTATCCTATTCATACTATTCACATTATTCACACAATTTTTTTTATTTTTTTATTTTTATTTTTTACTATTCATACTATTCACATTACTATTCACACACTATTCATGCATTATTCACACACTATTTACTTTTTACCACGTACAAAAATATTTACACTAAAAATTTATTCTTCAAAACAAGTCCCTGGCAACAGCGCCAAAAACTTGATGCACACTTTTTAATTATTGCATTGCAAACCCAAGTGCAGGTTGTCTCAAGTAATAAATTTCTCGGTGAGTCCGAGGTCGATCCACAGGGAATTGATGAAGATTAATTATGGTAAGGTAAATATTTTGTTGCTATGGTAAAAAATTATTTACTTGGGTAAAAAGATTCACTCTTGGTAAATAAAGGAAAAGTAAGATTAATTCCTTTTATAACTCAATTAGAATCCTCGCAACATAGAGGTTCCAATCGAAAAATACAACGTTAAAAGTTCATTAAAATAATATACGTAATTATATTATGTTTCTTTTAATCATCTATTAATATCATCACTCATAAATGGGATCAAGCATTCATTTGTGCAATATTTTGTCTACAATAAATCAAGATCTCCACTTTACAAGGAGAGTTTCTAACACTAACACTTGTAAATGGGTTAAAGCATTCATTGTGCCAATCTCTTGTTTACAACAAATCAAGAACTCCACTTTACAAGGAAAGTTTCTAAATTAACTGGAAACAAAATATAATACGAAATAAAATAATATACGTAATTATATTATATTTTATTTAATTATTACCACCACTTATAAATGGGTTAAAGCATTTATTGTGCCAAAATTTTGTCTACAATAAATCAAGAACTCCTCTTTCTGAGGGTAGTTTCTAAATTATCGAAACAAAATATAACACGCATAATAACTACTTAAAAATATAAATCATTAAAGTACAAGAGAAGAATAAATCTAACCTTATTTTATTACCAAGAGCTTCACACTTTGACCCAAGTAGACTAGAACTTATTTACACATAGACTAAAAGAGAGAAAAAAAGAAAAAGAGAGAAAAAGGAAATTGGAGGGAGACTGAGGAGAGAGGCAGGGCACTGCCCAAAAGCCTCTCCCTAGCAGCGTCTCCCTCAATTCCGAAATCTCCAAATTGTGTCTCTTCTCAATTGTGAATTGTGCCTAGGCAATTGGAGTTACTGTAGCTTGCAATTTTGAATTGCAATTTGGAGCTACGGTAGCTCCAATTGCTGCACGTTGGAAACTTAGCAAAATGTCATCCATGACGTTTTGGTATTTTCTTTTTCTTTTTTTTCTTTTTTTTAAAATAATAATTGAGTAAATGCACAGCCGTGTGTCCAGTCATTTTTTCATTTTTGAGAGAAGTGGTCTTCATGAAAGTTGTAGGCCTGAATATTTTCTTTAAAATGGCTTTGGTTTCAGTCCAAAATCATTCGTAGAACTCAAGATATGGTCCAATTACTGCAAAGTGTTTAGACTCGGTTTCAGCTCCTCTATTCTGACTTCAAAGCCCAATATCACCTCCAAGTAGAGGTGTCAAAACGGGCCAGCCCAACCCATTCGGGCTGGCCCATTCGGGCCACGGGCCATTTCGGGCCAGCCCATTCGGGCCATGATAATTTCGGGCCAGCATTTTGCTGGCCCAGCCCAACCCATTTAACTAAATATAGTGTTATTATAGCGGGCCAGCAAATTCCATTCGACTCTATTCGGAGCTAGCCCATTCGGGCTAGCCCATTCGGGCTATTTTTAATTTTGTGTTCATTTTTACTGGCCCAACCCGTCCCATTTGTCGGGCTATTCGGGCTGGCCCATCGGGCTCGGCCCATTTTGACACCTCTACCTCCAAGGAGTCCGATTCTGGAAAAGTGTTCAACATGAACGTTGTAGGGAATTGTCTTAGCTTTCCTACAAGACCAAAATCACATCAATCAGATATTTGTAACTCAAGTTATAGCCATTTACTAAACATTTCCAAAGAGATGATTACGGTTAATTTATGCAATAATTTATTTAATTGTCCAATTCGGCTCAAAATCATAAAATGTGTTAAAACTAACTTAATTAAGCCTAATTGAACCGAAAGAAGCCTAGTGAGAGGATTACAAAATGTATAAAATACAGTATTATCACATGTTATTCTTTGAAGAAGAGTAGAGTAAGATATTAGACCACTATTAAAAAGTATACACTTTGGTTTCCCTAAATATCCCCTTATTTGAGTTGGGAGACTAATCTCTCAAGATACCATCAAGCGCCTAAACAAAAATTTCTTTCAACGGTATTAATTCCATGCACATAAATCTTAAAATCGAACTCAATACCACATTTAAAAGACCAAACTCCTTTCACTCGGACTAATACATGTTGATATAAAAGAATATACTCTAATTTAATAAATAAATAAATTAAATTATAACAATTAACTCCTCTTACCAAAGAGATGTATCAAATAAGAAGAATGATCCTTAAACCAAAATTAAGGATCAAGATTAAAATTCCTTCTAAAAATTCTCATGGCTTAAGAGTCTTGTCTGTCTCTTCACGTCAACGGTCACTCTCCCTTTCTTCTCATTCTTTTAACCGTAGCAAAAATAATGCAATCGCGATATTCGTACCGCGTACAGTGCCACACCCAATTCCACACCGTATCTTTGCTAACGTCTTCGTATATCTCCCTTTCTCTCTCCCTGCCTTTTCATTTCCCTCTCATTCTCCCTTTCTCCCGTCCCTTTCTCCTTCTCAAATTTCCCCATATTCTCTCCACATTCCCGCTCCATCTGTTACGCTCTTCTGTTCCCTGTTTCCTGACTTTCTGAACCCCGGAGTTGTCCCCGTCCCTCTCATTTGGCATTCTCACTTCCCTTTCGCACCAAATTGAGTCGGAGACCATTGTCCATCAGGAACCATGCAAGCGCACTCCCAGTTGGCGTGCGAGGTTGCAGTTGGCACTTCTAGTTGGCGTGTGAGGTACCAGTTACCGATTGCAGCAGTGAGCTCTTGGTTCGTCGTTTGATTCAGGTATAGTGACTCTTAAACTTAAATCACTCCTAATGGTAGCTGTAGCGGGTTTAAGACAAAGGCATGGGTTTGGGTTTGGGGTGCGAAGCTTTTTGGCTTGGGGGTAGAAGCGTGGGGTAGTGTGTTTGGGGTAATGGCGCCGCATAACGGAACTCGACACGGGTCCGAAGCTGAAAACTGACTTCGTTCATGTGTAGCGCTGCTTACCCGCTGGGACTTTGCTATGAGGTATCCTATGGGCGAACTACGTCGTTTTGGTTATAATGATGATGTTAAGGGGAATGGAAGAACATGATTTCAAAGCAATGGGAATAAAAGGATGAGGATTAAAATTGTGGCTAACAGGGTGAAAATGAAGGGATTTATTGAAGCCAATAGCGACTCAAATTTGGATGCATAAGAAGATGATGGTGTGTTGGAGTTTACACAATGAGATGGAGATAACTTTGTTGGTGTACAATGAGTGATGGAATGGAAGGGGTTGGAAAAGGTGAAAAGTTGTTTGGTTTTGTTGGGCAGTTGTTCTACCACAATGTAGGTATGTGTAGTGTTGTTGGCAGGTATTGTGCATAATTGTTAGTAATTTAAGGTACATTATCTGAAAGTACGTTATCAACCACCAATTGTTAGCTCAAATATCTATATCCAAGCAATTTCAATATAGTTAGACACTCTAATAATCCAATATCTTAAGGTTCAAGCTCAGTTGTAACTTTCCTTACTGCAACACATTCCTATCATTCATGTCTGATACTGGATGACAATCATCAACAATGTCACTGAAAACTGATTATACAAGCATCTTTATTTTTAAATGACTATTAAAATTGGTTGAAAAATGAAGAATTTCTTCATTACGGGTGGATAGAATGGAAGATGTTTGGTACTTCCTTTCCCTACTTCCAATTGTGTTTGTGTTACTCTGGCAGAGGACTGTAATCTTAGTGAACTCTTTTGTCAGCAAAAAAGATCATGTAGTTTAGGTAAAAGGGGAGGGGGGAGGGGAGTTTTGCTGCAACCAGGACCTTTAGGAGCTGAAAATCAAAATAAAAAACACACACTTGTTTCCCTGCTCGATTGCTTGAAAATTTAGTCCTTCAGCAAAACTGAAATAAGTTTTTGTAATCTAGTCCCACACTAATCAAAATATACATAGTACCAATTTTGATATTTAATCCCTCACTGATCAAATTTTGCTGATGTTGTGCACTATTTTACTGCGTTTTCTTTATGAGTAATGTATAAAGTATAAACAGAGAGGCATGAGCAATAGGTCATGGACTGTTAAAATATAAGTCATGTGTCTAATCTTGTTTGTGTATAATATAGTATCATTTCTATACATGCTTCTCCTGATTGGGAGTGACTGATAATCTATGGGGATTGACTCATTGATATTTACTTGACTATTGGCACTGATATATATTCTCTGCATGCTAGATACGTGCAAATTATCTTCAGTTTAAATTGTTTCTTGTCAAGTAATCGTTAACATCATGGATTGTATATGTCATGTGCAATGAAGTCCTTCAATAGATGAGGATGATAATATTTAATCTAAGCTCCATATATCTTGTTCTTCATCTAAAGGCTTTCTTATGGTCCATAAAAATAGTATCTAGTCAAGATGGATTCTATCCATCCATTCAGAGGACTATATTAGAATTCCACAATTTTAGAGTCTACCAACCACATCCAAACCTGACTTGCCATACATAATCAGGATAGTTTTAGCTTGATCCTTGATTTCAATGACTAAGTTAGGATAGTTTTAGCTTAATGAGTGCTAGTTGACCATTTATGGCTTAAGTTAATCCATTTTTGGTTCACGAGGAACTTGAAAAAATGGATTAGAGTTATTGAGATCTGTAGCCTAAATCTGTGCCCAAGTAAACCCATAGGTTGTAAAAGAGTTACAACAAGTTTAGGGGCCTACATAGGTGTTAGAAATCATTAGAATCCATGATTAGAGGTTTAGGGATTAGTTTAGAATAAAAAATTATGTAGAACACGTTGTGCAGAACTCAACTGTAACCTACGTGCGCTTAGGCACTGGCTCTTGGGTGTCTATTCACCCAGAGACTAGGGACAAATCACCGGGCGCTTGCCGGTGAGCGCCTAGGCGCTGAAAACGGGAGTCTGGGCACCCAAATATTAGCAAAAACCAGAAACAGGGCACTCTGAACAGCTTGTGGTTCTAGTTGCATTACTTGAGTTACAGATATCGGATATACCTAATTCTTGTGGCATTTGAAAGCTACGACATAAGACTTCATGTAGTTAAATTTTCATAATTTTAGAACAAGCCAATTAGTACCAGTTTCTATTTGAATCCAAGGCAGTTTCTACAGAAAAGGCATTCTGGCAGCCAGTAAACCAGATTGCGTAATTTCTTGCTCCGATGTCACATTTACATGAAACCAGTGGCATTTTAAAGCTAACATGTAAGGCTTTTTGCCTGTAAAATTTTAGAAGTTTAGCATTCTTAGTTTGTTCCCAGTTTCAGTTTAAATCAGGGCAAGATTGGGTAAAATAGTGAATGCTATGTTTTAACTTCTGCATAATATCGCATAACTTTGGCTATACTTAGCCAAATGAAGTGAGGTTTGTGGCATTAGGAAGATATGAGAGAATGCTACTTACCTATAAAATTTCAAAATTTTAGGAGTTAGGATGAACATTTGGTGTATCCATGAATATCAGCCTTTTTAGGTAATAATTGAGATATTTTTGGGATGGTTTGACTTTGCCATGATGATACATATTCTTTTACAGTCACTCTGAAAAATATTTTTACCATTGATATCTAAAATGCTTTCCATCTTTTTGCAGGTGCTGTTGTTTAATTTATAAAGTGTGTTACCTAAAGCAAAAATTGGAGCATGGCACCATCAAGAAGGAAGGAGGGGTCAACAAGTTCAAATAAGCAAAATGTATAGAACACATGAACTACTTTTACTATTTACATGACTGCTATTTATTTATTACTAACATGAATTTTATTATTACACTTTTCAGTTACGTTTGAGGCATGTTTGTGTACCCAATGTGTTAGTTGACATTAACAATAATTTGACTTCTGCGCAAAGAATCCTAATCGAGGCCACTCCATTTAAAGTGCTTGTAAATATGCCACAAAATTTACAAATCTCTGGCATACTACTGTGGGAATTAGCTTGCCGATGGGACGACCAAAGTAGGGGGTTCATGGTTAGAAGTCGAGTGGTTGGTTTTAATCCCATCGATGTATGTTTTGCGGTTGGACTACGCATCGGAGGTGAACGGGTCCAAGCTGACGATGGAGGGGAATGTCAAACATTGAATATGTTTGGGGGTGCAGCTGTCATCGTTGATAGAATTATCCAACTGCTTCATACGTATCAAGGTGACCATCAGATGGATGTTTTTTGTAGGATGTACATACTCCTTGCATTTAGCGTGTTCTATTTTTCAAGAACAGGGAGATATGTGTATAGCGGCATGATTAAAATGTTGGATGACTTGGATGTTCTTGGTAATTACTGCTGGAGTTTAGCAGTATACGATTTCTTGGTTGATAGTTTAAGCGTGGCTGCTTCTATTATGAAAAGGGGTGAGAATTCAAGCCAAAGACACATAACAGGATGTGCAGCTATCCTTCAGGTATATACTCTTTCCATCCTCAAATTGTAGTAATTTTTTTCGTATGCATGAATTTTATAAGCATATTAACCTTCCTAGTAAAACTGTGTACTTAAGTTTGACAATTGCTTGATGCAGATTTGGGCTTTGGACCACCTGTCCATGTGATAAACAGACAGGAACCCCCGCATGTTTCCTTTTCCACGATATTTGAATTGGCAAAACGTGAGCAGCAGCAAGGACAAGATTGATCGGGCATTTCGACACAATTTGGTAAGCATGGTTGAATTAGTCTTCCTATAACATGGTTGGTAAGAAAAAAAAAATTTGTATGCTAGTATTCCATCCACATTTGATATTTGTGCATCTGGTGTATTTTGTGCATTAGCAGATAAGAGGATGTGGTTGCAACGACTGAAGAGATGCAGTTTGACATAGTCAAGGAAGCATTGAACGAGGCACAACCCCAGTTTGGGCATGAGCGAGCAAGGTCTTTTGATATGGAGGACCATGCTAGTGAACTTCGTCGGGTTGTGGCGGAGAATAGGCAGTTTGAGGAGAGGATTACCTTTCTCGAGCAAGAACTGAGTATGTTGAAACAAATTGTGCTTCAGCATCCAGCGGCGGCAGCGCCTTCAACTTTAGCTGCTGCCATGCATCATCCTGTAAACATACATCGATAAAGTGATGCATTTGTGACGCCTCTCCATAGTGACAGTGAAGGGTATGAAACTGGTTCTCAGGAAAGACTTGGTCATGCATCACCCTTGATAGTAGGAAGCCCACGTCTTCATAGTCATACTGCTGCTCAGAATGACAGTGAGGGATGTTTGATTAACATTAGAATTGCATGAAAGATCTAACAATAATTAAATTGTTGTCTATTATATAGTGGAATAGGGAAGTAAGTAATTTTAGATGATACAAATAAATTCTGGCAAATCTTTTAGGCTTTCATCTACCATATCTCTGTTTTGTGAGAATTTTTAAAAATCAACATTCCTTTTAAGGTGAATCATTGGTAAACCTGCCTTAAGAGAATGATGCAGGTAATTGCGCAAACCTTTTTTGTACTGCCTCAATTGCTAATTGCCTTATATATACATATAGTTGTGTAACATGTAACATGAGGTCAGTTTGTTACATAGATGGAAATAATGTTCAGGTTGAAGCTGATATTGAGGTTGTTACCACTGATAAGCCACCATCGAACATTGCCACGCGAGCAAAACTCCAACTGAGGAAGCGTGTGGAAAGTGCATCCACTCGAACTCCATATGTATATCAGCTAAGGAAGAGGAAGAACACACAGATATAAGTGGTTGACTGATGGTTAATAGATATTAGGATGTGAACTGTGTAATGTAATTATTAGCTGATCCCATATATTTGTGTGTAGAATGTTTAATATTTTTGAGTGGAGGTGGCTCATTTGAGAAGTTTGCCGTTAACTTGACAATGTTGAATTTAGTTTTTGCACTACTATTGGATTTGTGATTTCATGTAACAATGAAAAATGAAACTGAAAAATCTCCCTGTTCATGTGGTTGAATGTCATCATCGTAATTGAAAGTTAGATTCCCAATAAATAGAGCTCAGTAATATTTGTGCATACTGGTGAAAAAAGTAAGTTAATGAAGAACAAAAAAGTATAACCAATGACCTACAAAAGGTGGTTAACAGGGTAAAGGCCGAAAGGGCTGCCTATCTGTGCATGGCCATTAACCAACTTGTAGAGGACATAAATCACATTTTTGTTCTTCATTAACCAACTTTGTTTCTATACTTGTGAAACAAAGTTCGTTAACGAAGAACAAAAACGTGGTTAATTCTCTATGAAAGTTGGTTAACAAGGTAAAGAGAGCAAAAAGGTTGCCTATTTGTGCATGCCTATTAACCAACGTGTAGAGAGCATTAACCACATTTTTGTTCTTCATTAACCAACTTTGTTTCTATGCTTGTGAAACAAAGTTGGTTAACGAAGAACAAAAACGTGGTTAATGCTCTATGAAAGTTGGTTAACAAGGTAAAGAGAACAAAATGGTTGCCTATTTGTGCATGCCCATTAACCAACTTGTAGAGGGCATTAATCACATTTTTATTCTTCATTAACCAACTTTGTTTCTATGCTTGTGAAACAAAGTTGATTAACGAAAAATAAAAACGTGGTTAATGCTCTATGAAAGTTGGTTAACATGGTAAAAAGTGCAAAATGGTTGCCTATTTGTGCATGCCCATTAACCAACGTGTAGAGGGCATTAACCACATTTTTGTTTTTCATTAACCAACTTTAATTCTATGCTTGTGAAACAAAGTTGGTTAACGAAGAATAAAAATGTGATTAATACTCTATGAAAGTTGGTTAACAAGGTAAAGAGAGCAAAATGGTTACCTATTTGTGCATGTCCATTAACCAACTTGTAGAGGACATTAACCACATTTTTGTTCTTCATTAACCAACTTTGTTTCTATGCTTGTGAAACAAAGTTAGTTAAAGAAGAACAAAAATGTGGTTAATGCTCTATGAAAGTTGGTTAACAAGGTAAAGAGTACAAACGGGTTCTATTTGTGCATGCTCATTAACCAACGTGTAAAGGGCATTAATCACATTTTTGTTCTTCATTAACCAACTTTGTTTCTATGCTTGTGAAAAAAGTTGGTTAATGAAGAATAAAAACGTGATTAATGCCCTATGCGAGTTAGTTAACAAGGTAAACAGAGCAAATAAGGGTTGCCTATTTGTGCAAAGGAAAAGGACCTGCAAAAGAAGCCAAGTCGCCGGGCGGCCAACTGGTCGCTTGGCGATGGAAACTCAAAGTGGGAAATGAGGCAAGCGAGCATCGCCCGGTCACCGGCGCCAGCGGCCATTGGGCGATGGAAACTCAGAGTGGGAAAAGAGGCAACAGCATTGTCCCGGTCGCCGGGCAGCCAACTGGCCGCTGGACGATGGAAACTCAGTGGGAAAGGAAGTAGCAGCATGCCCATTAACCACGTACCATAGGGAATTAACTACTTTTATGTTCATCATTAACCAACTTTGTTTCTACGCTTATGAAAAAAGTTGGTTAATGAAGAACAAAAGGTGGTTAATGCCCTATTCAAGTTGGTTAACAAGGTAAATAGAGCAAATAAAGGTTGCCTATTTGTGTATGTCAATTAACCACGTACCAAAGGGAATTAACCACATTTTTGTTCTTCATTAACCAACTTTGTTTCTACGCTTGTGAAAAAAGTTGGTTAATGAAGAACAAAAATGTGGTTAATGCCCTATGCAAGTTGGTTAACAAGGTGAATAAAGCAAATAAAGGTTGCCCATTTGTGCATGCCCATTAACCAACTTGTATAGGGCATTAATCACTTTTTTGTTCTTCAATAACTAACTTTGTTTCTACGCTTGTGAAAAAGTTAGTTAATGATGAACAAAAAAGTGGTAATGACTAACAGAAGTTGGTTAACAGGGTGAAGGCTAGAGGGCTGCATATTTGTGCATTGGGTGCCGAGGCGCTTTATATGTAGCGCCTATGCACCCTAGAGCGCAGCAAGAGGAATTCTCTGTACGTTAGGCGCCCAGGCAATTCATAGTAAGCGCCTAAGCTCTCAAATTTATAGCAAAAAATTGTGCTCTAGATGATAAGCGTCTAGGCGTTGCAGACTAAGCGCCTAGGGGCCCATACCAGAGTACAAATACATTAATTCTGACCGAATTGAAAGGGAGAGCCGTCAGGAACGTCAAAAAAAAAAAAAAAAGCACGAATCAACATTCGGAAGCGTGAAAGAGACTGCTCAACCACCAAGAAAGAGGGGAACGTCTCCAGATCATGAAGAATGACTTGCGTGTTCTCTTTTCCTCTTGTAGTTTTCTTTATCTCTTCAATTTTCCCATCTTATTCATTATTGCGAATTTATTTCTTTAAATTTGTTTTCATTCAATTTACTTTTCCTATTTGAACAAAAATCTATCCAATTTTGAGTGTGATTAAGTAATGAAATTAGTGAAGATACTTGTGTTAATCTCAATCCTCGTGGGAACAATATATACTTCTATATTACTTATACGAACCCATACACTTATTGGCGCATTAACACACTTCTAACCTTTACCCCGTTAACTAACTTCTGCATGTCATTAACCACCTTTTTGTTCTTCATTAACTAACCTTTTTCAGAAGCGTAGGAATAGAGAAAATGAGATATAACAATATTTTCCTTTGGATTTTTGAAAAACTGATTTTGCCTTCAAAAATGGCATTACCAATCAAACAAAAATAATTAAACAAATACATTCACATTACATGTACCATAAGATATAATTATGCTTCATACATGTACAATTTTCATTGGATACCTTATAAACATGTACCTAAAAAATATGTCTACCTGACCATTTATATAACCTTATATAATTATGTATACTTTGTAAGTATTATGTCATTCACTAAATTACACAAATAACTTAATCCAAAAAAATACCTAGGTAGGTTGTTTTACTTACAACAAAATAAATGTTTGAAATAATAAAAAGATCTAATATATGCTATGTCATCACAGTTCATCCTTTGCTACCACCACATTTCTCATCAGAAGTTGGCAAAAAATATGCAATTTCTGCTAGCACTACTCTTTGAACCCATTACATGTTGAATTCACTTTGAAGTTGTGATGATTTAACATCTCCCTGAGGGTCACCATAATCTAACCACTGCTCTTAAAATCTATTTGGTTTGGGTTGATGAGTTTTTTTTTATGGCAAGATCTGCTTCCATGTCTGTTTAATGCATGTCCGCCTGCAGAAGGAAGACCATTGTCTGAGGTTGGGAAAAAAGACAGAATAGAGTTTGAAACATCAGCCTCTGTAGATCCAACTGAACCCCTTTAAACAGAAAGGGGTGCTCCAACTGATTGCAGCTCCTTCATAAAAGTTGTCCCAAAAAGTGTTTCAGGGGTCAATTGCTTCAATGAACTGGAAACATCTGCATTTGCCTCTCCTGGATCATCAAGTATGTTACCAGTAGTGACTCCTTTGGCGTTGCATACCTTGTCTGTAAAATCCACATCTAGAATAGAAGATTGTTCTATATCTTCATGGCAGGTTCCTTTCAGTAACAAAGAAAGGAGGTGTTAGGATGAATGATTATCAATATTTGAATTTGACTACTCAGTCTTTGCATAAAAATCTTTGTCCTGCATGGGCTGCTTAAATGATGAACCATTTTCACTAACTTGCGACATAATTGATTGTTCTAGATCTTCACATGTGAGAACTGCTAGTAAAAGCTCAAGTTTATCACTCTTGTACGATTGCTCAGAGTTATCAACAATGGTATGTGCTACATTTGATGTGATACGCTCATCTGCAGGTTCAGAGTATTGGAAAGGAGAAGCAGGTGCAACACGTTGGGTTGTCTCCAAATCAGAAACCTGCAAACCACCTTTTTCACTGCCAACAATCAGTGAGAGCAAGTCATCTGGCCTATGTGTGAAGTCATCCAATGGCCTCTTTTCTGCAGCAAAGTAAGCGGATGAACAACATAATTTAAGTCACAGAGTATAACTTGAAAAGCCTACAAACATTGAAGCACTAAAGCATCTTTATAAGTACCTTCTTCAACAAACCAATGAGCAAACTTAGAAGATTGGAAGGCATGTGGACTCCATGTCTCATCTGCTTTATGATCAGGCTGCTATCAAAGCAAGAGCTTAGATAGTCAAATCAATAATAACATTGTAGAACAGAAGCTCGAAATAAAACACTTATCCAAATTAATAATTTCATAATTTCATTTCAATATCCAACATTAATAAAATATTATAACCACAATTGCAATTTAGAAGTAAAACCAAGTTGCATGCTAATTTCATAATACCTCAAACAACTTAGATTTGAGCTCAACATATGAAAAAGGACATCATTTAAGAGCAACTAAACTACAAAGCAGTCACAAATAAGATACAAATAAAAAATGTCAACTACCTACCTCTGTTGCATGAGTGTTAGTTGATGTTTTAACATGAGTGTTAGTTGATGTTTTAACCCCGAAGTTTCTTTCCAACATTGTGTTTGCAAAACCAGGGGGTACAAGTGGTCTTGCTGCTGAAGGAATGTGTGCAAGAGAAGATTTCTCAAAATCATTGTTTAAAGCAGATAGAATTGTGGGAGGCTCTGCTGACTCATTGCTTCGATTAGTTAGTTTTTTCTCATCACTGTCTAGCAATAAAGTAACGTCATAATCGTCATTATTCTTGTCTGGGTTCAACTTCTGCTTTTCTTGGAAAGTTTTCTGTCGTTCCCTTCTCATCAACTCGAAAGAAGCTGTCAAGAAAGTTATCAACCATTTAACTTGAATCTATCAAGCATAAATTTAGCCATGGATCTAAATACAGAAGTAAACGGGATTTTGTATAGCCATAAAAACAACAACAGAAACAATCTCAACCACAATATCTGTTAGAAAAGAGCAGTCGCCTCTTTTTTTTCTTTCCTCTTCTGCCCTATTCTCACTTGTACATTCCAAAGAACCAAAAGTTTCATCATTATAATTGTCGTGAGTATCCCTACGTGAGTAAGGTGCCTGGAAAATATCAGAACCCAAAAATTGCACAAGACATCTAAGTTAAAGTTACTTATGATTTCAATCCTTTCAATAGCTGCATCATATCAAATAAAAATCAAACTTTAGACTTTTTGAAGGTGATGAAGACTATAATTTAGCCAACATACATCTGTCTGAGATATAATAGCTAGAACTAACCTTGTAAGGAGTTGCCATTAGCTTGAGACTTCGGAGCAGACAGCCCAGGTGCATGCCCAGAGGGCCTTGGAAAAGAGCCACTACCTAGAAGTCCATCATGCTCAGGACCTTCCCAAGACATACGAGACTGGTTGCCAAAATGTTTTCCAATGATGAAAGTACCTTGACGAAGCGACAGAGGGCAACAGCACTAACGGAGCTTCGTGCAGGTTACAGAAGCAACGGTGGGAGCTTTGTGTGCAGATGGAGGGAGGTGGGCGATAGGGGCAACGGAGAAGTGAAAGAAGTGAAAGATGGAGAAATTAGAAGGAGAGGGGGTAGCGAGAGGGAGAAATGAGAGGGAGACGAAAACAAAAAAAAAAGCAAGTCAAATCTCAAATTTTATCTGACGTGGCCAAAGATGTTAAAATAGGTGTAGGATTGTACACCGTAAGATGATCATTTTCTAAAATAATGAAACCATCTAATTTCTGCATTTGAAAATCTTGCGTCATGTGACAATGGAATAGACTGATGGTTATCGCAAACCTTTTCATTTGATAGCTTCTCCATAAAAATATATTTGAGGATTAGTATTAAAAACAAAGGATAACCAAAAGTAGGAGGCTAACGTAAAAAATGATATATGACAAGGATGTGCCTTATAGTAGTTCGCCTAAAAAATTTCACAATTCGTTTATTCAAATTTACAGTTCAACATGGCTCCAATAGAGTTCATCTGGAAAATAAAAAATGAAAAAAATAAATCCTGTAATTGAAGTCAAGTAGAACCACATTTTTTTTTTAAATATATGTAGTAGAGCCACATTGTTGTATAAGTAACATTTTTCTATTTATATTGCATTATTGCTAACTACTACTAAGAAGAGGTATCCACAGACGACAATGCTATATTCCTAGAACTATAATTTTCTCAGTCATTCTCCTGCTGCCGGTTATTGGGGTTCCCAGACAAACACCTGATATCCATGAAACTTGACATAAAATGTACCCATATGCCCAAAGCAAAGCCGTTAACAGCCCACAGTACAAAAAAATACATTTCTATTTCTTTTTTCTGG
Source organism: Ormosia semicastrata (assembly GCA_029884595.1). Classification (NCBI taxonomy): domain Eukaryota; kingdom Viridiplantae; phylum Streptophyta; class Magnoliopsida; order Fabales; family Fabaceae; genus Ormosia; species Ormosia semicastrata. Next base: position 44,919,120 of record JAQQTO010000059.1, read on the forward strand.
TAGAAACATTTCTATTTCATACAAAAAAGATTGACATGGCGCATAATCCATTTATAACAAAATAAATAAATAAATTTGATCATATATGAACAGTTCAGATCATGTCATCCTTCAACTTGCTGTTTCCCACCTCTATTCTTCAAGTCTTCCCACCTTATCTCCTGGGCGCATTCCCCACAAACTGTACTGCAACCATATTTTGTGCCCTGACTTCTAAGCGTCAGCATGTGCGCAAGGTTGGTGCATTGCCGCGTAAAGTACCGATTCCTTAGCTTAGTTCTTACGATGGTGAGGGGATCTGATACATGGGGTTCTGCATTTGGCATTTCTGGCTTTTGATCAGGCATAATAGACTCACCAAGTGGTACTCTCTGCACTTCTTCCCATTCCGATTCCAGTGACTTACGATAGACCTCCCAAGCCATATCTTGCTCCTCTTTTGACAGCTTTTCCTCTTCATTTTCTTGTAACAGGGATTCATGTTCATGATAATTGGCAATCCACCTAGTATCAAAATTTACATTAGATGATGCGTCAGATACATAATAGTTATTCTAAAAAAATTGAGAGGAACTAAATAAAAGCATCCGTATTTTAGAGAACTGACTCTAGTATAAAATCTCAACTCTCAAGTCTATGTATTTGACTACAGAAATCCATATTGATGTATACTACTGCTACTAGCATAGCCAGATATCAAGGCACTCAAACTCGAACAATCTGGTCCAACTAGAGTCCTAATTGTGCTAAATTCAGAAATATGCCCGGAAAAATATAATTCATATTAAATGTTTTAAGTTATCTATTCAACAACTGAAACAGCCATAACTTCGCTTGGCTCACACATAGGACCACCAGCTACAATAACAATTAGATCATTTAGATGCTTATTCCTTCCATCCCCTAACTTTCTCAGACTCCCAATTGTTGCAACTCAATGGGAAAGTAAACAAAATTAACGTCCAATGTCCTATTTGTCCATTTCACCAAAGACAACTAGACTCACGGAAACCTTTTTTAATGAAGTTCTGTTCATAATTTAAAATTATAAAATACGGACTTATATGTCCATCTCAGCTGATATAACCCAATAACTAAACTACTTAGACATCGTTTTCACCAACAGAATAATGGGACGGGAAGGCTAACTTGAGGTTCAGATTTGCAGAAAAATAAATTGCAACCAGAGAAATGACAAAAAGGCTACCATAAAGATTCAGCAGGACTACTGACCCAACAACACTCTAAATCCAACTTCTAATTCTCTATTAGTTGACAAAGCTATAACTTACAGCAAAATATGTCCATGCACTGTGAGATTCTGAATTAACTAGTCAATGTATGGCATGATTTCCAAGAAATCTTGATTCTGCCTTGCATGAAATGCCTAAACGGAAAATGTCTTGTGTTTTTTTGTAACAAAAAAATTCAGGGAGGGGAGGTTACTCCATTCCAGGGAGGGGAGGTGACCTACTAATGAAGGACTACCAGCAGGAACTGAACCCAAGACCTTTTTGTCGATGCTGTTTGATCCTACCAATTGAGCCAACCCTCATTGGGCAACGGAAAATAGTTTTCTCTATATCGTTTTAGAGTTCATAGGAAAAATAATTTGATAAACCTTTTCATTATTAACTTATACATGTGTATGTGCCTCATAGTAGTTTATCAGTTATATTTAGAATAGGATAATGTCTTTAATTTTTGTTTGTCAATGAAAAAGTATGTGAACAAAATAAAATTTCTATTACACAATTTTTATATGTAGATTCACCACTAACCAAGACCAAGGGTTAGAAATGGAAAAGAATATAGGATCCTAACGTACAAAAATACCATAAAAGTCAAACCAAGAAAGACACCTTAATCACGAAAAGAGACTCAGTGAAACAACAGCTGTAAGTCAAGAGAACCTACCGTGGATGATGCTTGCTAAGTAAGCTTTCCATTAATTTATCAGAATAACTGCTTCCATTTGAATGTGGTACTGTATGTTTCAGTGAATGCCCAACCAAAATTGGGTCATTTTGATGCGTATGCCCATTTTCTTGACTCAGGTCAGCCAAAGTCTCAGGGTTCTCATCATCACCAAACTCAAAGAGATGTAACATCTCTTCTTTAGATATGGTCCTATGCACCTGCTGTCTATCAACCACTCTAGCGGCAAGCCCCTCTTTTGTTACCTATTGAAACCATTTCTCTACGTTAGAAAAATTGACAAATGAACAATAGAAGCACATCATGTTGTATTACCTGGCGCTTATATATTTTCTCTTCCATGGTTCCATGAGCCAACAACCGATAAGCAAACACAGGCTTTGTCTGCCCATACCTGCAAACATGAAAAGTATTTTGACTTCAATCACATCATTAGTCAATTGATGCAAATCAAATAATTTGTAATGATCAAATAAAAAAGGTGTCTTTTTAATTTTTAAAGATATATTTCCAGAGTGAAACCAGCCAAACTATTCCAAACCAAGTGAAGATTTTGATTTGCAAATATTGTGGTATCAATTGTGTATGACTTTAACACCGAAGCACCTAATTTCCCATATTGTGAGCGAATGCTTTTGCAAGAATTAGAAAATATAGGTCACCTTAATTCAAAGGTGAAGTCTCAAAACTTTCAGATAATATTATAATTGCTTAGCATTAACTATGGGATATGAATCCTATTTGGCACTTACCTTTCTGTTTTTGTTTTTTTTTTTTTGGGATAAAAGAAGAATTCTAATAAGATAAAAAGAAGATGAATACAAAGAGATAAGGGGATAAGAGATCCTCTTAAAAAGACGAAAATGCAAATAAAAGAAAAAAAAAACATCAATGAAGCAAAGCTACCCATTAACATATCTGTCGGGGAAAAGACGATGAGCTTAATAAGAAGTAGAAGCCAAACGCCTTATATTATCCCAATTAAGCTGCTCATCTAAGAACTCTCCCTAAAGGTGAACATCACATCAATTGGAAACTCTAAGCCCATATTTCACATGTTTCATATGCTACACGTGTCATAGGACTTAGTGTCTTCATAGGAATTAGTATTCATTGGAATTAGTGTTTATACTTAATACTTTCATGTATACATTCATGTACCACTATATATATAAATATCAGTTTATAAGTGTGAGAAACACACACAATTCATATGCACAGTGGTGAGGATACGAGGGGAAAGTTGATCGTTTGAAAGCCTGCTTAGTGGCCAAAGGATACACATATCTTTGGCCATGATTATAGGGATACATTTTCTCCTGTAGCTAAAATTGCTTCGGTTTGCCTCTTTCTTGCCATGATTGCTATTCATTCCTGGCCCCTTCACCAGCTAGACATCAAGAATGTCTTCTTACATGGTGAATTACAAGAAGAGGTCTATAATGGGCAACCATGTTAGATTCCAACCTAAAACCACCACCAGATATATTTATTGCTCAAAAACCACATGGTGAATTACAAAAGAGGACTTACTCTGCCAACTACGTCGATCTCTCTATGGACTTAAACGATCTCTTTGTGCCTGGTTTGGGAGATTCAGCTCTGTCATCCAACAATTCGGCATGACTCAATGTGTGGCTGATCACTCTATGTTCTTTCGGCACTCTTCACCTGGCCTTTGTATCTACCTTGTGATCTATGTAGATGACATTGTCCTCACAGGGAATGATGAGGCTGGTATCCAACATCTCAAGCAACATCTGTCAAACCATTTTTAGACAAAAGATTTGGGCCCTCTAAAATATTTTTGGGGCGTTGAGGTTGTTCAGTTTCATACAGGAGTTGCCATCACATAAAGACAATATGCTTTAGACATACTTGAAGAAACATGTATGTTGGATTGCCGCCCTAGTGATACTTCGATGGATCCCAATGTCAAGCTGCTACCGGGTCAGGGGGAGCCATTACAAGACCCTGGCAGATATCGACGTCCAATTGGTAAACTTAACTATCTTATAGTAACTAGACCAGACATTACTTTTGCTATAAGTGTGGTAAGTCAGTTTCTAAATGCTACTTGTGATAGTCATTGGGATGTCATGGTTCGCATACTTACATACATCAAGAGTGCACCAGGAAAAGGGTTACTTTATGAAAACAAAGGCAATGCTCAAGTTGTTGGCTATTCTGATGCTAATTGGGCCGGTTCACCATTAGATAGAAGATCAACCTCAGGGTATTGTGTCTTTGTTGGAGGTAACTTAATCTCATGGCAAAGTAAAAAACAGAACATAGTTGCTAGATCCAACGTAGAGGCCGAGTATCGCGCTATGACAGCTGCAACATGTGAACTTACGTGGCTAAAGCAATTGCTTTAGTAGCTGAAATTGGGAGACGTCAAGGAAATGAAACTGATTTGTGACAACCAAGCTACTTTACATATTACTTCTAACCCAGTTTTTCATGAAAGGACCAAACATATAAAGATTGACTGTCATTTTGTCAGAGAAAAGGCCCTTTCAGGCGAGATCACGACTGGTTTTGTCAACTCCAATGAACAATTAGCTGATATATTTACTAAGTCCCTCAAAGGGCCTCGGGTTGATTTTATTTGTAACAAGCTTGGAACATATGATATATATACTCCAGTTTGAGGGGAAGTGTTAGAATAAAAGCCCATATTTCACATGTTTCATATGCTACACATGTCATAGGACTTAGTGTCTTCATAGGAATTAGTATTCATTGGAATTAGTGTTTATACTTAATACTTTGATGTATACATTCATGTACCACTATGTATATAAATATCAATTTATATGTGTGAGAAACACACACAATTCATAACTTCATCTCTATACTTTATATCTTCCTTTACCCAAATTCCTTCAAAATTTAATTCCTGCTCTGATTGCTCAACTGATGGTACCAAAGCATACTTTATAACTAATACTTCCACTAGAAGAAAGCTCATTTTGATTAAGGGAAAAATTAACAGGAGCTTACCTCCAAGCTCGATAGATAGCCTGGAGATCATATGTTGGATTCCAAGAACCATCAACTATAACAACACGGTTAGCTGCATGAAGATTAATACCCAAAGAGCCTGCTCTGGTTGAAATCAGAGTGCATTTTACCCTCCTATTTGAAGGCTCATTAAATCTCTCAACAAGCTTCTGCCTTTCAGAGCTCTCTGTCCTTCCATCCAGCCTGGAGGGTTAAATCACATCAGAGAACAATGAATCAAAGAAAAAACTACTCACAATAGGATCCATCTAAATTTCAAAGTACTAAGCTTAGATAATTGAAAGTTTCTACATAGAGCATCATATGTGCAGTTTGAGATGACACCAATACAGGCGAGAAGAACAATATGAACTTACAGAAGTCTTAATTAGACAGACAAACAAAAATTTATAAATGGGTAAAATATTAAATGACTAGAAGAAACAAAAATTCTATACGTGCAAAGAACATTTGATCTAAAGTCCCAAAGTATGCTTTCATAAGAACACAAAAACAAAAACTTACAAAAAAAAAAAGATACATTAAATCCAATAACTAGTTCATACATCTTTTCTTTTTTCTGGGATTAACAAAGATAATTGATAAGCCTTATGTTTTTTTTTCTTGGTTTAGATGCTGGTCAGCAATAAAAGTATGCACTTTATACATTATAATACGGACCTATTAACCAACTTCTACACAATACATATAGTGAGAAGTTTCATATTAGGTGTTTTATCAGAATCTTTCCACCAAGGTGTCACTCTGAAAGACATCTACTACTACCCACTTGAAAGTAAAGAAAAACCAGAGAAAATTTGCAAATTGTCAAGAATAACTTGGGGCCAATAGAAAGATTAATACAGAAGGATGTTTAAATACGAAAACATTAATCCTAAATCATTTAGAAAATCTAAGCAGCAATTAACACAGAAAGAAACAGATCATCCCCAGATGAAGTTTCAAGGAAGAAAGAGTACATTCCCAACCACAAAATAGAAGCTTTAAAAAAAATATCCAATCAGCAAAATAAATACAAACCAGAAGATTGACAACAGTAGTAGCAAGTTGGACAGGTTTTAAAAATCTGAACCCACCTATACCAATCTTTTCCCTTCTTCCAAAACTTCCCTCGTTTGTTACGTCGAGGCATCCTTGAGAGATAAAATTCTATGAGGTCTAGCGTTGGTATGCTCTGACTGAAAACTAACACCTTATCGCCCACATCAGAACTCATGGTTAGTATCTCTATCAGCAAAACCATTTTGCCACTTTGATCAAGCTCTTTATAAATTTTTTCATGAATAAGTTCATTCCACCAACCCTGGAAAGTGATAAGAAGCATCATCACTGAAAGTATGGTTGTTAAAAGCATAAGTCATACCAACTGATCTAGCTTACAATTCATGCAAATTAATATCACTATATCAGATCAAAACCAAAGCAGCCAACACTTGAATGTCATATTTTCAACTAATTCAAATTGAAAGGATCAACTAAAGAATTATAAAATTAATCAATTTAGTTTGTTTCTTTTCATACCTTCAGGAAAAAGCCAGTATCATCTTTCCTCTGCAGCAAATCATTTGCACCCCTCACCTTCTCTGTAAGGTAATGAGTTGTCAAAAGAAACCATAAAGAATTACATTCAGGATAATATGAAGAACAAATGATAATATAAGAATAAAGAAAAGCAAACAACCAAAACTCAAAATAGTCAATGGATTATGCATTACAAGAAAAGAAAACGTTTTATTACTAGCCGATGACATCCGTATATATGTTGTACTACCTTATCATTGAACAAACAACCAAAATTCATTGTCTTTCTTTTCTTTTCTCTGTTAAAAACAACCTGAAATTCTGAGGTCAATAACAAAATTTTTAATTAGGACCATGTAAGAGGATATATAAACAGCATGAACATTCTTCATGCTATTCAGCCTTTTGCCATTTTGGAAGTGCTTTACGGTACAGCTAAGCTTGGACACCAAAATTTTATGGTTCACATATTAGAAGAATCTGCAAGGAATCCTAAGTAATGCCACAGGAACTATGTTTTTTAGGCTTTAAAATGTCCTGTACTACTCAAAATAACCAATCATAAATGGCAAAGGTAGTAAAATCATGGAAATTAAGAAGCAGAAAAGAAATTAAATAAATGCAGAGCTTATGATTTATATAAATTGATGATAAATTTAAAATGCAAAGCACATAAATATCATTATAAGACATCTAGGAAGAATACAGAAAGGTCACCATATCCCTAGTTCCTCATACACTAACCACACAAAAGCGGTGCTTTAAATTAGTTCATTTATTTACTGAACAGGGAAGCTCATCTAAAAAGACATATATATGATTGTAGACAAACATTTTCTAGAAGTTCCTATTAAGGTAAAACCTCTACTTTATATTTCCTTTTCTTTCCCATTTGGACCTCCTAGAGCATTTTTTTTTAAATTAGGTCACTCATCATAAAAGAAATTTGACCAATGCTGATTGTGCCTCCAAAACGGATAGAACATATTTGTTCCATCATAAAACTGGTGGTCATTAAAGACATCTGAACTATGTTTACACGCTTCAGAACCAGTAGTAGCATAAGCCCCTGCAAAGTGTAGTACCTCAATAGTTATACAGAAAGAGATGTAGAGGAAACCAGCAACAGCTTTCAGTTTCCAGCACATACAACGAAACAAATATGCAACTTAAGCAGTTAAATTAATCTTATTTCTACTTAAGATGTCATACAACTTGGAAAACAAGTTTCTAGAGATTCAGAGCATACTAATAACAAACTAATAATAATTGATAATGCAAATACAAACATGCATCCACAAAACCACTGACTGCATATAGAGGAAGCCTTCACTCAATTAATAATTATCTTAATCGATAAGTAATATTGGAAGCAGACAAGAGTAGGCGCCTATATATCCATATACATGAAGACTACCTCCAGCAAGCACATTATAATCAGAATTTTCGTCGCTGGAGCTATCATCCACAAGAAAATTCTCAACAGCATCTTCATGTCTTAAATAGTCCTTGTCTTCTTTTGTCAATTGCAAGATCCCAGGGTGGTTCCATATCTACTACAGACAACAAATTTCTTTATCACCATGATATACTAAAACAAGATAAGAAGCAACCATAATTTAACAAAATACACAAGACTCCATCCGTATCGCTGACCATCCATTTTCAGCTTAAAAGTTAAAACATTTATGAAAATCATACAAAAATTAATAGAAAATAACTGGGCAATTTTGGCATATGTTAAATAACATCAATACATTTTTTTTATGATACTTAATACAATTTCCAACTCGAATTTTGAAATATGTCATGCAATATGGAATTAATCAACAACTCAAATTATTATCATTTCCAGAAGCCATAATCTGCAGTAAGATGATTGACTTGCCAAAAAAAGTACCAATACCCCCAAATAAATGCAGTGAATAGTAAGGCATATGCAAACTGAAACTTGTACCCTAATCAACCAAGTCCAATCATATAATTTTCAGCACAAGGCTTACTCAATTATTGCCAGTGTAAACTAGAGTCCAAAAAAAGCTTGGCAATTGATCTATACTATTATAGGAAGGAGATTTCCCAAATTGGTGTCTATTTTTTACTTTACTAAAAACTCATAACTTTAACTGAAAAGTAAGGAGAAAATATTTATTTCAAATCAATCACAAAGGCCCACCACTTGCACAGAGCTCCTACTTTTAAGGAGCATTTAAAAAAAATGCAGTTTTTAAGTCTGTTTTTGAATTAAAAAACATAAAAAATGTCATCCCACAATATAATCAAATAAACGTAAACTAAATTATACTCAGATAGCAGGTATCTCTTCTAGTATATAAGAAAGCTGCATTCAGAAGCAGGCAGTAATTAAAAAATATATATATTAAAAGTGATTTACGTCTATCCATGTCATAAAGACTCAACAAAATTTTACATTGGCTGTCGACTGCCTAACACAATTGGAGAAACCATTACAGATCTAAATGGCCTTTCTGACGACATGGTTTATGACATAACACAATGGTGTCGTTTGATCGATGTAGTTAACCCCACCTAGTGCGAAAAGACTTTGGTTGTGGTTGTGGTTAAAAGTGATTTACGCAGCTTCACATAGTAGAAAATAGCATATTTTTCATATAACATCAAATTATTTAAAAAAATTTAGTTTTCAATGAACTTTGTAAAACTAATTAATAATTAATGTTATTTTTCAGAAAAGAATAAACCTTAAAATCCTTTTAAAAGATCTAACAAAAGAAAAAACCAGCAATTTTTGTAAAATAGCTGCTTATGAGTTTACATACATCAAATGCTGCAATATGATAACATATGCAGAAGCACCAATTGATGATTAATAGGAGATTTATCCAAACTAAATAATGGATAGAATAAAGCAAATAGATAGCCTATGCAAACATTTATATTAATTCAATTTTTAACACAAATCAACAACTCTTACCAATTTTCCCCCAAAAGTCTTACCTTCAACAGCCACCCAAAAAAGAAAACAAGAAACACCTAACCTTCCTTAACTCCGACCCTTTCCCTCTTATCAAATTGCTCCCACTTCCTGTACCCACCTCCTTTTTTCTCTTCAGGTTATTATATCTACTAAAGTTGCTCAGACAATAAATTGACTACCAAGTTCTCCAAAGGCATACTTACCCGAGCTAATGCCTGGTACCCAGCAAAAAAACTTCTCTTTCTTAGCTTTTCATGAGGCTCCCTGTCCTTGGTAAACCCATGCACATCGAGGAATCTCTTGTACAATTTTCTCTGTAAGGGAGAAAGCTTGACAGTTATCACAAAGACAGTTTTAGGTGGTAGGTCCTTCTTCACCACGTTCATGTCCATTCTTTGGACAAAGCCTTTCAACTGTTCATAGAGGATATGAGATCTTTGGTTCATAATTTTCACATCAGTCAGAGTTGAATTAGTGTGTTGACCATTCTCTATAGGATTTTGGAAGCTGCACATTCAGGAAAATATTTTCTGAGAAACATATATATAATAAATCACAGTAAAAATCAGAATAATGAGAGTAAAGAAAGCCTTGCCGGTTCCTAAATTCATGGCTGCTTCCAAGAAAACCTTCTCTTACAAAATCAACCATCTGTTTGAGAGAAAAAGTTGAAGAGTCAAACATTGCATACCATAACTTAATAGTCAACCAATTTGTAACTTGTATGCAAACTTACACAATAATATTCCATGAGATTGTTTTGAAGGGGTGATCCAGTCAGCGCAATCCTCCTCTGGCATTTTACTTGTTTCAAGGCTTGAGTTACGTCAGCCTTTGTATTCTTTATCATATGGGCTTCATCACAAACAAGAATGTCTGGTCCGTCCTATAGTGACATGTCAACAATTTCAAAGGAATGCAATTGCAAATGATACAAATTAGAATATTAGGATTATTCAAGTGTTAGGAGTCTTAATCCAGTCACTATTCTAGTGCTGAATTACCAAAATATGCAACTACATTGTTTGGTGTCCTTTTTTTTTTTCATTCTGCTTTTAGTTTTCAGTGCCTGTCTCACTTTTTCTGCGTGCTTTTCCTCTGCACTGTGGCTGCCTATCCACTTTTTCCCTTTTCCCGTGTCTGATTGGCAATCCAATACTACCATTCAAACCAGAAGGTGCGGATCTGTAGGACCTTAAAATTTCAGGTCTTTAGCCTTTCCTTGAGCTACCTTTCTCCAGCAGCCTTCCGGTCATGTGCTGGCGCATCGTGTAACATCCCGGAAAATCATGTTAGGCTTGTATAAGGTTACATGGGTAGTCTGATACTTGTTTAACATGTCAGTTAAGTTTTATAACAAACTGAGTTAATTTAAGTACTTTGCTGCAACATAAAATATGGTAAATAGCCTAAAATGACTCAGAAAATAGCATAAACTGCTATTTCTATTTGAAGGGAAATAAGTGTGGATAACTTGTTTCTAAGTCACAAATGAGTTAAGTAAAGTGTGGTTAAAGTTTCAGGACAATCGGAGTTAATTTGGTATTTTTAGGCATAGTGGTTGTGTTTTTAATGCGGATTGACCCCCAGCAGATATGAAAAAATAGAGAAAAAATGCAACGTGATTTTTAATGAATCTTAAGATTTATTGAGTCTGTTGGAAGTTAGGAAACTTGATTCGGAGGAATCTAAGTGTTCATAGCAGATCGGGATATCCAGTACCACAGTAGTGGCAATCCTTTAAGAAGTCAGAATAGACTTCTCTTCTTTTGTTTCAAGGCAGAGAGCAGAAAAAAAGAGAAAGAAAGAGAGAAAAGAAGAGGCAGCCGTGGGAAAGAAGAGAAAGGGGGAAGAAGGAAAGGAAAAGGGGGAAACCAAAGCAAGGCTTCAAGAGTCAAGTGGTCTACAAGAGGTATGGGTGTACGTTTTCTTCATTTTTCTGCTCATATCTCCATGTTTTAGGATTGGAAATTAGGGTAGAATCTTGAGTTTTTAGATGGAAAGATTAGCGTACATGTGTTTTAATCATGAAGTTGAGTGATTAGAAAACTTGTATAGAGGTTTTAGTATGCTTAGAGATCCTGTTTTGGATGAGAAATTGTTTAGAAAATCATGTTTTGATGGAAGAAATTGGTTTGGAAAACCAATTCTGCAGAACTTGTTCTGCAGAATCGGTTCTGGTGTGCGAGCGCTCAGGCGCTCAAGTGTAGCGTGCTCAGGCGCTCAAGCACCAGAGAGACGCGTGATGTTAAACGCTGAGCGCTCAGGCGCACAGCGTATGGCGCTTAGGCACGCATCGCATAGCAAAACAAAACATAGAGCATTCAAGCGCTCAGGAAGGGGCGTTCAAGCGCCCAAGCACCAGAAAACATGTTTTTAGTGATGTTTTGAGATATCCTACTTGTTGGGACTCCCTTTTTATGCCTAGCAGAGTGTCTTTAGACACTATTAAGGGTAATTCCTAGAAAGAAAGATGTTCAAGCATACAAGGGAAAGAAAAGAAAAGTGTGTGCGTCCATTGGACATGGATTGCCATAGACCAAGAGTTAGTCTCTTAAGCAACCTAGTGTTGCATAGATATCACATGAGAGGTGATTAAAGAGTTAAGAAGCTAGATGACATGAGTTGAGTGCCTTAGACCCTAGTTGGCAAGGGTGAATGCCACAGTGCGTGAAAGCCTTCAAAGAGTGAAATAGAGTTAGTAATGCAAGAATAGAAAGTGTACTAAGTCTAATTCACATTGGTTAAATGCCGTAGTGCATGAACTGTTCTTACAGAGAAGAGGTAATCTTAGTAGTACAAGATGAACTTAGTATAGAGTTATGTGATAGTTATGTTAAAATTAGGACATAACTCCGCATTTTCACATACTTCACTTCACAAATACTTGTTATCCCTAGAGATCAAATAGTAGAGGCATCCACTCAGTTCGGTGGCGATATCCACCCAATTTACGGTAGACTACTTGGTAGACTACTTAGTAGGATTAGGAGGATACATGTTATGGTAACAAATTTTGCTCCTATTAGGTAAGCTATAAGAGATCACACATTATTATGGCAGAGTATCGTCTTAATAAGGGGGAATAGCTAAGTATCACGACACTACACCTACACTGCATACACTTTTCTTTGAGCATACATCATCTCATCACTACATTATTTATCACTTGCTTTGATTGGTTTATTTGTGTGCTTGCTGTGTATGTTTTACTTGTGCCTTCGATGATAGTTGTATGGGTGGTTGTCTTGTAGATGATTTCAAATGATTGTATGGGCGGTTGTTTGTTATCATCATGGTTTCGGTTATTAGATCAGAAGTATAGCTTGCTTAAGAACAATACATAGAGAGAGAAAGCTTTGTGTTGTTCTTATTCAATGAGTTTTTAGTATGTTTATCAGTTTAAGTTGGGTTTATTCATTGCGAATGTTTAAACTGTTGGTTTTGGTTACTTATACTAAGAAATGCGATTTCTCACCCCGTTTGTTGCCACGTAAATCCAGGTGTGAATTCATCCAAAGGCAAGAAAAAAAAGTATGAAGACTAGGATAGTTTTTATGCTTAGTTGTAACGCTTTGTATTTATTTACTTTGCTTTTAGTTTGTAGAAAAGTTTATGTATATAATGAGCCCTTTTGTGGCAATAGGTATGTATATGACTTTTAGTTTTCCGCAAAGCTCTCCATTATTATTTGCTTAAATGATATGGATTAGTATGATGTTTAAGTTAGAAGTAGCATAACTAATACGGTTTATCCTAGAGTATGTATGATATACTAGGTTATCGGTATTAGAGTGTTACACATCGATCGCACCTGTCCCCTTTTTCCAGCTATTTCTTCTCTGGACCTGGTCGACTTGCCCATTTTGGTCAAGCCCCCTTTTCTCACCAAAATCTCGCCAGTTTCATTGCCGAGAAATTCATCCACAACTGCCATCGATGTTAATTTTTCCGATCACTTTTCAAAAAAAGGGACACTGCCATCAAGTTAGTAGGCTATTGATTAGCTAGGGAATGAAATATCGTCGCCAAAAACCTACACATGTGCCAATGGCTCATTCTGAGCCATTTTTCAGTCCGAGCTGTTTGGCTCTGATTACCTTAGTTGGCTGTTTGTCTCCTTTTGGCTGATATCTTTTCAGCACAGTACTCATTTATCTCTCCAGCAGTTATCCGATGATTGGGATACCTCATTTTGTTGTGTTGTCTCTCCAGCAATGCTAATTGCTATGTGGTTTATGGAGCCCCATTATATTTTTTAAATTATTTTCTTTAAGTGTATTGGTAACAAGCTTAGTACATTTAATATATATGCTCCAGCTTGAGTAGTATTAGAATATTAGTCTCTGTTCACTAGCATATAGTCTAGATTCATTAACATATTTAATAACACATTAGAATTTTACTCAATTATAGCCAGTCCCAAGCTCGGACAAAAGAGGGTTGTGTTAAGCAGTCGACAGCCAAATCAAACTTTGTTGAATCATTATGACATAGATAGACGATGTTAATATACCTAGTGAGGTATGGAAGCGCCTAGAAGAGAAAGGTATAAACTGACTCACAAAGTTGTTTAACGAAATAATGAGGTCTAAGAAAAAGTTAGATGAATGTGGGAAAAGTATTTTAATCCCTATTTATAAGAACAATGGAGATATACAAAACTGTGTTAATTCCAGAGAGATTAAGCTCATGAGTCATACTATGAAACTATAGGAAAGATTAATTGAAGCATGGAAGGTCAACCATTTTGGAAAAAGAACCAATTTCGTTTTATGCTTGGAAGGTCAACCATGGAAGCAATATACCTTCTACAAAGATTGATGGAGAGGTATCGGAGGAAGCAAAAAAACGTATACATGGTTTTCATTGATTTAGAAAAAGCATATGATAGGGTGCTGAGAGAGATATTGTGGAAGGCTCTTGAGAAGAAAGGAGCTCGTATCGCCTATATTCGAACAATCAAAAATATGTATGATGGAGTTAAAAAAAACATTTTCCTATAACTATAGGACTACACCAAAGGTCAACTTTGAATCTCTATCTTTTTACCTTAGTCTTGGATGTGCTTACTAAGCATATTCAAGAGCCGGTGCCACAATGCATGCTTTTTGCAAATGATATAGTATTAGTTGGAGAGTTGAGGAAGGAAATAAATGGAAAGTTAGAGCTGTGTAAGCAAACTTTGGAAGCACATGATTTCCATTTAAGCAGAAGTAAAATGAAGTGTATGGAATGTAAATTCAGCAAGAAGCACGCTAATAATAGCTTACAGGTGAAAATTGAAGATCATCCATACCACAAGTCACACGGTTTAACTATCTTGGATCTATCATACAAAATGATGGAGAAATAAAAGATGTAAAAAATAGGATTCAAGCAAGATGGATGAAATGGAGAAGTATTGCATGTGTTATTTGTGATAGAAAAGTGCCTCTCAAGATTAAAGGAAAATTTTACCACACAACTATAAGACCTGTGATGTTGTATGGTACTGAATGTTGGGTAAAAAGAAGCTTACAACAGAATAAGCTCAATGTTGCAGAGATGATGTTGCGTTGGATGAGTGAGCATACAAGATAAGATAGAATTAGGAATGAATGCATTAGAGAGAAAGTTGGGGTTGCACCTATTGTGGAAAAGATGGTAGAATATTGTCTTAGGTGGTTTGGCCATGTGAGGAGAGAAACAATAAAAGCCCCAATAAAAAGAGTAGATCAGGTAGAGGATACCAATAGTTAGAGGTAGAGGGAGACAAAAAAAAAAACTATTGATGAAACCATAAAAAGGATTTAGATTTAAATGACATTTCTGAAGACATTGTTTACGATATAATACAATGGCATTAGTTGATCCATATAGTCGACCCTACCTAGTGGGAAAAGGCATTGATGTCGTTGTTGTTGTATAGTTATGACTGTAGTTAAAATCTATTAATTAGTTCTATTTTTAGTCCTTGATTAGCTCTTATACTTAATGTACTCATAGTATAAATAAGATGGATTATGTGTAAGCTACACACTCGATTTCTCTAAAACGTTCTTTTTTCTTTTTCTTTTTTTTGATAAAAGAAGAAATATATTCAGATGGAGAGAAGATAATTACAAGGAGTGCAGAGAATAAGAGATCCTTCTTACAAAAAGGACAAACAAAATGAACAAAAAACACATCAATGAAGCAAAGCTACCCAATCTCTCAACATATCTGTTTGAGAAACCCCTCTAAAAAGCCCATTGGCTTTACACCAAGTAGAAGCCAAACATCTAATCCCTTTTTTTTTTTGGATAGAAAAAGAAATTCATTAAGAAAGAAGAGGATTACAAAGATAGGAGGGTCAGATATCCTCCACCAGAAAACTACAGAAAAGGAGAATTACAAAGAAAACAGCAGAAGAAAACTCAAGAGTAAGATTGCACAATGGCAGCCAAACGTCTAATCTTATCACAAAGAAGCTGCTCATCCAAAGGAATCTCCTTAAAGATGCAAGAATTATACTCCAACCGAATACAACAAAGAGTGGCAAAGATTGCACATTGCCACAAGAAATTGGCTTCTTTCCTTCTCCCAAAACCAGTAAAACTAGTCAACAAAAATTGGTCCAAGGACCTAGGGCAAACCCAGCACTCTCTGAAAATACCAAACAAATAATTTCATAATGAAAGGGCCACAGAACAATGTAAAAACAAAAGAGGAACAGTTTCTGAATTCGCAACACACATAACACGCGTCAGGGGAAATAGCCTTGTTTGGCCTGCGAACCAGCAATATGTCCTTGGCATTAATTCTATTAAGCAGTGTCCAAATAAAGGACTTAACCTTGGAGGGAGCTTTGGACTTCCGAATAGGTTTATCAAGGTGGAACGAAACTCTATTTAAAGAATGGGTTAAGAATTGAAAGTACGATTTACAAGAAAACACCCCAGAAGAATCAAGAGACCAAAGCCTTTTATCTAGGCTTGGCGAAAAGGACAGAATCAAGGAGACCCAAGAGGGTCTCCAATTCAGAGGACTCCCTATCATTTAAGTTACGAAAAAAATGGAAATTCCAAGAAAAGGTGGAGTCATGAACATTCAGAGACCAAAGCCTTTTCTCTCAAACATTTTGTGTTCCAACATAACTAATGTAGATAAGATTTATAGTGCTCTAAGACTTTTTAAGTAATATCAAGATAGTCGACAACAACAATGCCCAAGTATGTGCATCCATGAATTATAAACCAACCAAATCAACAGGAACAGAAAGAAATATCATCTAACAAAATGAAGAGATGCTATTTCAAGAATTTTACCTGCAAAGCATGGCAAATTTCTCGGGCCATGTGCCGATCTTTCACATTCTTTCCAAAAGACAAATTCCGAAAAGCAGTATAGCCAATCAAAAAGATACCACCTTTAGCTCTCCACTTTGCAAGCAATCCTGCCCTCCTATCTCTGGGAAAAAGGAGATTATATTACCAAGATGATGACTGTGTAAGTTGCTGAGTTGAAAATATGAAAAAGTGAAGGGGGCTCTGGCCACGTGGATCTTGCAGATGCGCTGTTGCTATTATAGGCTGGATGTCTGATTGTAATAATAAATCTCATGAAATAGTAAAACGATGTATAAATTCATATCTTTTTTCTCTTTTGATAAAAGAAGAATAAATCAAGAGACAGAACACAAGTACAAAAAAGGAGGATAAGAAATCTGCCTAGAGCAACCAAAAAGGAAAATTCCAAACAATGGAGCCAATGCCACAGATATAATAAGACATCTATCCACTTTCTCCCATCTTGCAAGTATAAGAGAATTTCCTTGGAAAATAATTACATGAGTATTCATACAGCCCTATAGTGCAATTCATATAAAACATAGACTAAAAATTTGTTGACTGACTGGTCCTAAAAAATTCAAGAGACAAACACAAAATTCAAAACAAAAGGAACTTAGTTGAATTGAGTGTGCCATTAAATTCAATAATTCAGGTTGTTTTCACAAATATGCAAAACTCCAAACTGAAGCAGTTGATGAAAAAAATCAGCCAGACTAATTTTGCACAGGATTACATGGAGTGGTGCTTATTAATGTTAATGTTAAAGATATAATAAAGTCATTCATGTGCCTTCACCTAACAGTTTAAGCTTTTGGGAGAAATGGTTCATGACATGGTATCAGAGCCTCTATGACCAAGTGGTCTAGAGTTCGATCCTTGTCGCCCCCATTCCTTTCTCCTAAACAAAAGTCAAGTTTCAGCAAATGGTAAAGATGGACCTTTGCATTGTCCACGCTTAAGCCCAAAGGGATCATGGGTGAGGGGGCAGTTAAAGATATAATAAAGTCATTCGTGTACCATCATCTAACAGCTTAAGCTTTTAGGAGACTTGGTTCATGACAGTTAAAATTGTAAGGCTGTCAGTGGATCAGTTTTATATAATTATGTATTATAGTTTGAAGTGTGTTGTTACAGGTCTGAAGGATAACATAATGATGTCAAAACAAAATAATAAGCAAACCTTGATACATCTTCCAGCATGAAGACCCTGAGTGGCTTTAATTCTGAAGGTCTCCACTTGATGAACTCCTGCCGCCAATTATGCAGCACGTTGACAGGTGTGACTATAAGTACAGTTCTTAACCCCAAATCAACAATTCTCATTGCAGTGTACAAGAAAGCTATCACCTAAAAGTTTCAGCATAACCAATCATCAGACAAAACCATCAGACAGCAAAAGGAAAGAGAACCAACCAAAAAATGCTGTAAAGTATTCCCAACTGAATATACAGCAAGTTATAAAAAAATTTGATAGAAAAAGAAATATTATTAGAAGAGAAAAGAAAAGTACAAAGGAGGATAAGTAATCCTCTCAAAAAACACAGCTAAAACCTATGAGATTGTATCATGCAACAAAGCAAGTCAATCTCTCTGCATGTCTACCCAAGAAACACCAACAAAGAAACCATGAGCTGAACACCAAAGAGAAACCAAAAGGAGCTGAACAGCAAGTTATAAGATTATGTGTCAATAAGTTAAGAAAACAAAACCAATTTTGAATAAAGAATTACTAGCATACTACAGTGTCATCAATGGCAACCCATGGCCACCATGGCAGAAATGGAGCTTCCAGCTATAAAATACCCACAGCATTGAGGCGCTACGGCACCCAGCATCTGCATGGGGGGCGTGAAAATGGCAGCCATGCATGAAACTATATCTATCTATACTATTATAAAGGGGATTCCTCACTTAGGCCTCTAATTTTTATTTTTTCAAAATTACCATAATTAATTAATTACTCATCTAAAGGATAAATACAAAAAGGATAAAAAAGAAAAAATTATAAATGTATCTTACTACTCATTTAAAGATAAAAAGAATAACATTATCAATACCGTTGAAAGAGAGAAAATAGAGAGACATATGAAGAAACCGTGTGTCTACATTAGACAACGGAGGCTGAATTATATAGAGTTATTGTAATAAATACAAAGATTACAAAAGATCCTAATTACCGTAATTACATGATTTGCTTATGAATTAGTTAGCCTATACAATGAATCTAGACATAGTTTTCAACAAATACATCTTATTACTCATTCAAAGATTTAAAGATAAATATAAAAAGATTAAATTATAAATACTTATTACTCTCCAATTGCAATTATCTTCAAACACTACCCAACTTCTCATTATACAGTTATAATTCACTTCAAACACTATGCATTATTTTTTTTTTATCTTAATAAAAAAAATGCAAATCTACAGGCATGTAGTGCCGGTCAATACACTAGTTTACAATATAGAAGATGGATGATGGATGCCAATGTCTCTCCTCAAATTCCATTTTTTTTTCTGCATCTAGCACTAGCAGCCATTCAACTTCTTATTTTTAGATACAAATTTTCCTTTTGGTTCACTGTCTGTCAAAATATACCAGCAAATTAAAAGAAAAACACTCCAGAGCACTCACTCAACACAGGGATCTCCATTCAGGCTCCAGATTTAGCCATAATCCTCAGTCATGTAACTTTCATGTGTCTTCTTTCTCTAATCTAACTCTTCTTTTCCAATGATTTCTTTCTTGACTGCCGGCAGACCTATTCTCTTCCTATATCTCTTTCTTTTTTCAGTTTGTTTTTAATAATGCAATCTATTTTATTTACCTTTGCCTCTTTGTATTCAATCTTGATATGTTTGCTTAACACACACACACACATATATCAAATGGCCACCAATCCACCATGTTTTGCGGCTGGCTAGCATACAACATTGGTGTTGACTATCGTACTACAGGGGTATTTTGGTACATTCCTGCATCTCACCTAATTTCGTGAATATGTATATATATGTACACACCTAGATTAGGGCTTCTCTATCTTTACAAAAATAAAGAAAGCTAGACATCTTAATTAGAAGAAATAAGTAGTCAGAATTTTTTTTTAAAAAAAAGGGAACGAGGACAGGGAAGAAACAAGAAGAACGACAGCTAATAATTGAAGACTAACAATAAAGTCAAAGACTACAAATAATGCCTACAACATACTAAGCAGGTGTCACATTGTTGGGTAATCTTTTTTCTATTTGATGTATACTTCAATTCAGATAACAGCAGATTATCATGAACAGATATAACTCAAGAAAGCAAAATCACATTGCAAAAGGTTAATGATAATTTTTGAAAAATAAACAAAAGAAAGAAGAAAAAACATGTAAAGGTGTACTCAAGCAAGTGCAGTGCATTATCATTATTTTCACAGAAAAGACATTGATCTGTCACATGTATTTTCAACAAACCATAGCTCACTCTTCAATTATATCTAAATATTAAAATCTCCAGATTCCAGAATGAGAAGAATACCTGAAAAGTTTTACCAAGGCCCATGGTATGAGCTAGAATACAGCCAAGACCTTTATCCCCAGACTTCACATTTCTGATTGACTGTATTATATTTTCCCACATAAATCTTATTCCTGCAACCTGCAAATATGAAATAAATCAAATTGTAGTGAAAACAAATCTAAAAAGACCAACAAAATCCATTATCCACGTAAAAACTGCAAAGATGCTCAAAGAGGTGGCAATAAAAAAATTCAAATGAACAAATGGAAAACATAACCAAATGAAGGCATATCAGCTTCCAAGATGAAACGTGTCCATATGGTCTGACTAACATTGCTTAGCATGGTGCCAATCAAAAGTTGAATCCATATAGATATTCAGAGCATCCTAACATCCTCTGGTCAGAAGATCAGACAAAAAGGTGCCAATCTGACATACAAAGGTGCCTAACTGACATGCAATATATACCGTTATTTTTATTCTTATTTTCATTTTCTTCCATTGATATGCAATAAGTGAATAACATAGTTGAAAGTTCAAACAAAAACATGTGCACTTCTTCTGACCCCAGGTGGATCCTGTCGGAATTTACATATTATTGGAACTTGATCAGTTTATAGTTTGTATATTTCTAGTAACATTGGAACCTTAGCATCCTAGGAAATGTTTATCATCTTTTATTATCCTTGTAAATATCATGCTGTAATTAATTCCTTGTGTATATATAAACCCAATATGCTGAGTACAATTTACTCAAGCAATTCAGAAATCCTCTCTAAGTTTCTTTGATACTCAAGTTGGTATCAGAGCAGATTGATCCCGCTTCTGGTCTCTCATCCCTATTACTATTCCAGCCACTATCAAGGCTGGAACCTCGTCCAAAGTCCCCTCATTTGTCAAAGTAAGGTCCCTAGTCATCTCAGACGATCATTTCCAGTTGTTTCTCCAAGTCCCATCGCCAGAAAGTTCGCCATGCACCGCCACGAATTTGTCCAACGTCCGACGCGTGGCCTTCCTGTCGTCAGAATTCGTCACCGCTGGTCACCTACTCGTTGGACCTCCCTAAGTCTGTTCAATTGGTCACCTGCTCTACTCGCCCCTGTTTGGCTAGTGGGTCCTTGGAGCCCACCTTTGTTCTTATACTAAAAAAGGCACCTTCTGCTGCCACTGTTCAAGATTTTTTTTTGGAGCTTTTGACTATCTCTAAACTTGCTCTCATGGCCTCTGATAAGCCTCAAAAGGGTCTCACTTGTTCTACAGTTGGTGTCGCCCACACCGGTAATTCTACGGTTTGTCTCACTCATTCCATGTTCGCTAAATCTTGAATTCTAGATTCTGGTGCTTCAGACCACATTGCTGATAATCCCTTACTTTTCTCAAGATTAGTATCCACCAAAACTCCTCATTCCATCACCCTTGCCAATAGTTCAAAGGCTAAAACCACTGGTGTTGGTCAAGCTACACCTCTCCCATCTCTAACTTTGAACTCTGTTCTTTTTATTCTTGGTTGTCCTTTTAACTTAATTTCCATTAGTTAGCTTACTCGCACTCTTAATTGTTCCATAACTTTTTCTGCTGGTTCTTTCCATATACAGGACCGGAATACAGGACAGACGATTGGCACAGGCTTTGAATCAAAAGGACTCTATTATCATCAAACTCCATCATCTACCATATGTGTTGTTACCAAGTCTCCTAATCTTCTTCATCGCCGTTTGGGTCATCCAAGTTTGAATAAATTAAAGAAGATGGTTCCTCATCTCTCTCATTTGCAATCTTTTGAGTGTGAGTCGTGTCAGCTTAGGAAACATGCTTGAGGTAATTTCCCAAGTAAGTCACTAATCGATCTGAATCCCCCTTTCATATTGTTCTTTCAGATGCTTGGGATCCTAGTCATGTCAGCTCTATTTTAGGATATCAATATTTTGTTACTTTCATTTATGATTACTCAAGATGTACTTGGATATTTTTAATGAAAGACTGCTCTGAGTTGTTAAGCATTTTCCAAAATTTTTGCAATGAAATTCATATTCAGTTTGGGTGCACAATTCGTATTTTATGCAGTGACAATGCAAAAGAATATTTTTCTGCTTCTTTTAATTCTTTTATGACTTCTCATGGTATGCTCCATCAATCTAGTTGCCCTCATACACCACAACAGAATGGTATTGCAGAAAGAAAACAACGTCATCTGCTTGATACTGCCCGTACTTTGTTATTTCAAGCCAATGCACCTTTGAAATTTTGGGAGGATGCTATTCTTACTGTCGGGTACTTAATAAATCGCATGTCATCTTCTGTTTTACATAACCAAGTTCCTTTTTCCCTCGTTTCCCAAGGAACCCATTTATAAAATTCCTCCCCGTGTCTTTGGTTCCACTTGTTTTGTGCATGATCTTTCTCTAGGAAAAGATAAATTAACTGCGCGTGTTGTTAAATGTATTTTTCTTAGGTACTCTCGCCTGCAAAAAGGGTACCGGTGTTATTCTCCTACCTCTCATCGCTTTTATATCTCTGTTGATGTTACATTCTTCGAGGATACACCGTACTTTACTACACAGGTTGAACCAGACTCTATATCTCAAGTTTTACCAGTTCCTTACCTGAGCACTCCGGTGTCTGTTCCTCAGTCTTCGAGTCCACCAAAACTAGAAAATTCTCCCCAACAGTCTTCACCTCGTCCTCTCATCACCTATCAACGTCATCCTCGTCCTTTGCCTCCAGAAAATGTCCCTACTCCAGAATCCGATGATTCATCTCCTACTTCAGCGTCCACACCTACTCCGAATTCCTCTCCTACAGACCTCCCTATAGCACTTTGTAAAGGTATCCGTTCTTCCTGTAATCTTCATCCCATTTATAATTTTTTGCGTTATCATCGTTTGTCCCCATCCCATTATGCTTTTACATTTGCTTTGTCATCTATCTCTATTCCTAAATCTATCCAGGAATCCAGGATGGCGGCAAGCAATGATTGATGAGATGACAACTTTAGAATCTAACCACACATGAACACTCATTCCCTTTCCTCCTAGGAAATCGACAGTTGGTTGTCGGTGGGTTTTTACAGTCAAAGTGGGTCCTGATGGCAAGGTGGATCGTTTGAAAGCTCGTCTTGCTGCGAAGGGCTTTATCCAAATTTTTGGTCTTGACTATGGTAATACTTTCTCCCCTGTTGCAAAAATGACCTCTGTTCGACTATTCATATCCATGGAAGCCATGAATCGCTGGCCTTTGTATCAATTGGACATCAAGAATGCCTTTTTACATGGTGATCTAGCTGAAGAAGTTTATATGGAGCAACCTTCGGAGTTTGCTGCTTAGGGGGAGTCGAGATTGGTCTGCAAATTACACAAGTCATTGTATGGTCTAACACAGTCTCCTCGATGTTGGTTTGGACGATTCAATACAATTTTATAGCAGATTGGCATGATCCGCAGTAAAGCAGGTTAGTGTACACAAACAGAGGACATACGAATATAGTTGTTTATACAGATGCTGACTGGGCCAAGTCTCCCAGTGATAGAAAATTAACTTCTGGATATTGTGTTCTTATTGGAGGAAACCTTATCTCATGGAAAATGTTGTTGCTAGATCGAGTGCCGAAGCAGAGTATCGAGCTATGGCTTTCACTACATGTGAACTCATCTAGTAAAACAACTCTTGAAAGAGTTGAAGTTTTGCGAGATAGGACCTATGATGTTAATTTGTGATAATCAAGCAGCACTTCATATTGCTTCAAATCCGGTCTTCCATGAACGAACCAAACATAAAGAGATGGATTGTCATTTCATTCGTGAGAAGATTGTTTCAAAGAAAATCTCTACTTTGTTTGTAAATTCTAATGACCAACTGACAGATCTTCTTACCAAGTCACTTCGGGGTCCGAGAATAACATACATTTGTGACAAACTGGATGCTTATGATATATACACTCCAGCTTGAGGGGGAGTGTTGGAATTTACATATTATTGGACCTTGATCAATTTATAGTTTGTGTATTTCTAGTAACATTGGAACCTTAGCATCCTAGGAAATGTTTATCATCTTTTATTATCCTTGTAAATATCATACTGTAATTAATTCCTTGTGTATATATAAACCCAATATGTTGAGTACAATTTACTCAAGCAATTCAGAAATCCTCTCAGTTTCTTTGATAATCAAGTGATCCTAATAAGGTGTCTTATCCCAAAATAAATAAATAGATAAGTGGGGGTAATCTTGGTCAGGATGGGCTTAAGCTAAATTAAGAACTAAGTAGGATGCTCCAAAGAATGTAAAATAAAAAACCTGATGGGCCTTCAGCTTAGCTGAGATGCTAGGAGGAATTCTGACAGCTTCTTCACCTTTCTCCCTTGCAACATTCACTATGTAACCTGCTATTGCATCCCCAAGAACTTCAATGCTTGCACCTTCAGATAAATTCCCATTACAGCCAGCAGAGCTCATCTCATCTGATGATGCAGAAAACTGTACTCGCAAAGACTTCAGGCGTTCCTGACGTTCCTAAAAAAGTAGGGAGAAAAATGAACAATCTGGACCAGTAAAACCAGTTTTGGCAAAATAAAAAGCTACATGAAAATGCCACCTTTTCAATTGCTATTTTCCTTTTTGTCTCTTCTCCTAATTCAGTATCATCAAGTATCCTCCGAATCTTCTTTTTGGGCCTTCGCTTAGAGCTGGAAAAAAAATGATAAGATATGAAAATGAACATCTCTGCAACTCAACTATAGCAATTATTGGTAACTTGTTGTAAAGTGTATGCAAGAATAAGTTAGATTAGCACTGCAAAAGATGCATATAAACCTGAGGATCCCATGCACATGATTTCATTTGAAATGAGATAGCTACATGAATTCAGATTACAAAAGACTAGAAACAAGATCCAGGATGAAACAGCAAAAAAGACAACAATATTCACCTGAAAATCATAAGAATCATCAAATAAATTTGTCAAATTGAGATATACATTCCAAGAATTAAGAGAAAACAGAAAGCAACACTCCAGTTAAGGGTGAAGAATAAAATGCCCTTCAAGCCAACTACATTTTAATAACCATCATCAGAACATATCAATACAAGAATGACCACAGAGATAAACATTACAGAAGTAAGCATCACTAACTCTCAGCCAATGGCATTAATTGCAAAGTCTCAACTATAACAATGTCAAAAATTACATTTTATAAGCATACTAAATAGAAAATTTGGAAAATTCAGATAAGCATTGGCATTGGAGGACATCATATAATCATATGCAGCTCAAAAAAAACCATGACAGATTGACATGTATAATTTTTAATAGCCATGTTATTCACATTTCACAATCAGCAACCTCAGTATGAGAAATGTAAGCATGAAATATACATTCTGATTATTAATCAGAATGTAAACATTCAAGGAATTACATGCAAGCCATAGGATTTTGACTCAAAAGAGCACATTGAATGCTGTCAAAAAATTAAATAAATTAAATCTATAACAATGACTTCACCTGATTGTAACATTAATCTCTGCATCTGAATAATCTGAATTATCTGAATCACTACCAGAGCTGGAAACTAGTACATCAGCAGATCCCATAGCTTTCTCTAGCTGCAATGACAGTCTTTGCAGAAGATTTGGGCGGCAACAACAACAGTGCCAGCCAGTGGCCTGAGCTTCAGCAAGGAAATCTACACCAAGATTCTTCTTTATACAGTTGGTGCAAAATAGTATCTTGCATAATTTACAATTAACTAATTCACTGCTTCCTCCGCACCATGCACAGTAACACTTGGAACAATCATGACCCAGGTCCTGAGACAACTAATTAGCTTCCAATTAAAATTCAACTAAAGGTAATAAGAAAGAAAAATTACATCTGTTCAGAAAAGCTTTCCAAACTATGTCCTTGGCGGGAATATTTTCCATCCCTAATAAACAAACCAATCACAATACAACCTAACCTCTTGTATCAAAATAATAATATGCATGATTCATTAACAAAATTTAGAACAACAAAGTTTCTTTCAGATTGCTTAAATGGAAAAGTTCCTCCTCCTT
This sequence comes from Ormosia semicastrata, assembly GCA_029884595.1. Taxonomy (NCBI): domain Eukaryota; kingdom Viridiplantae; phylum Streptophyta; class Magnoliopsida; order Fabales; family Fabaceae; genus Ormosia; species Ormosia semicastrata. Next base: position 44,945,431 of record JAQQTO010000059.1, read on the forward strand.
GACAGCAAACTCAAACAACATATTCTTTTTTTGGATAGAAAAAGAAATTCATTAGGAAAGAAGGAAGATATATACAAAGATAGGAAGATAAGATATACTCCACAAGAAATCTACTAAAGAGAAAAATACAAAGAACCAGCAAAACAAAACTCAAGAATAACAGTGCACAATGTCAGTCAAATCTCTATGCAAATCTGAAATGGCAACCCACTTAAGAAGATCAAACAACATATTTACCAATTTATATATTCAAAAAATATATATAAATTTCTCTCGCCTAACATAGAAGCTTGTCCAGGAATAGGATGGCCAAGACATCATGGATTCAGACCAAAAAAAAAAAACTGTCATTGAATTTTGTGAACGCTAAAGCCTAGTTTTAGTAATATACTAAAACTGAAATATGCACTAAAATATCACTCAGAATTTTATAAACAATATCCAAGCAAAATATTAGTAACTTTACGTCCATACCTTTGCATGTATCTTTTCCTCCATTAAGCAATTGCAATCCCCACATATAATCACTTTCAAAAGAGGGTGTGGGTGCACTTCAAGAGCTACTTTATCACAAACTGTGCAGAAAAATTTCTCATCCAGACACTCGGAAGGAAGAGAATCAGCATCTCTGTTACATAAACCTTCTTTTAACTCGGATTGATCCTTTAAGGTATTCGTATTGCAATCCAACTTATCTTCACTGGCATCTGCTTCATCATCACTGTCGATAATAACAGTTCGACACTTTTTATTATCAGTATCAAGCTCACCATCATTTAGACGCTTGGTTCCTCTCTGTTCAACAACATCAGCCAATGAAGATTTGGGGGGATCTGACAAATTGCCAGTACTCATAGGCTTTTCTTTGTCAAGATGATAACTGGCATCAAAATCTTCAATTTTATCAGTCTTCGTATTCAGACAAGCAAACTTGTCATTGTCAGACACAATTTTCCCATCATCACTACTTCCTTCCTTCAGAACAGGGTTAAAATGATCAACAGACGAAGGCTTCTGTATGTGGCTCTCCATCACTAGGTCAGGTGGGCACAGTTCACGCTGAATTACATTCAGATTCAGTAACAGAATATGATAATGTCTAAGGAACAAAACTAAATCAATTCAATCATTAGTAAGCCACATGGATTCCTACAATTAGGTGCCAATACCAAATTATGAATACCAAGAACCACTTTTATTTACCCAATACACAAGATCATTAATTTGGGTAAATGATACCCAAATAATCATTTGCATGTGAAATCCAAAAAAAACTACAAATAACATCATATCCTTAGCAAAAGACATAAAAGTAATATCAGACAGTTTCTGGGTCAAGCAAAAGAAAAAGGAGAATCAAAGTCATAAAATCCACCTGTTTACTTTTCTTTTGATGCCTCCTCCGTTTCAAACGGATTTGAAGCTTCTTATCAACAATTGCATCATCCTCTTCTTTAACCTGTCACAAAAAAGGGCAAGAAAATGTATTCAACTTCCTGAACACAGGCCGTGCACAACTGTTTATGCATGATTATTCAGAAGGCCAAATGTCAAAAACTGTCACGATTCAAATTAGGGGTTCATGCACATAACCAAGACATGCCATAGGCTTGCCCAAGTCATACAAGCCTCAAAACCTGTCAATAACTAACACCCAACAACCCGATGAGTGTAAAAGCATTGCCATATTGCAAAATAAATTTAAAACATGATTCCCAAAAATACTATTCACCTACAACTTTATACAGATAATTCAGAATAGCCACCCCAGGGCCTCAATAAAATAACATATCAAATAGGTGAATTTCCTTCGCCAACAATTCATTTTCGAACAAAACACTACAACTTTAACAAATACCTTTTTAACACATTCCATAACATCCCAGATCATGCTTGTAGAAACAATGGAGCAGATCTAGGAGCACTAGCCCGTAAGGCTTTCAAACAAAAGTCTATTCCGAAATTAAATAAAAACTCAAGTTTTTTAGGTTATGGGTTTACATCAAAGAGCCAAATAAACAAGTTGCAATGAGGTCTCAAATAGCAATCCCTAGCTCAAGAAAAATCACCTTAACCGTAGATGTAAGAAAAAAGGATGGTAGTGCATGAAAATCCCACAAAAATCTTCAAGAACATGCACATAACGATACAAGATTTTGGTGGTTTGTTGGTATGGTGAAGGAAAAAGAGGAGAAAAAGGAGAAGTGTACGTTTAGAGTGCTGCAGAAAGAATGATGAAGAAGAGAAACGGGGTTTTAGGTGTTGTGTAATAATTGAAAGGGAAAAGCTGTTTTGCCCTTAAAAAGTTGCCCTAACTTTTTTATTGGTTTTAAAAGAAATGGTGTGTCACCAAAACCATAACCAATTTGACTAACTGCAGGAATATATGACAATCTTGTAGTGTCATAGGCTCACAACATAAAGCCAATTTTGAGAATGTAAGGAGGATCAGAAGTAATAATAAGAACGGACACTTTTCAGTCCTATTATTCGTCTAACCAAAATACGTTCAACTTTATCCAATCCACTCACAAAATCATTTTGTATGTCACGAGAATGCTACAGTCGCATATAGGATGATTTGACATCTCTCTCACGTTAACATACGGTGTAAATACGGTGTGCGTATTCTAGTGTACATAAAACATTTCCTGGACACATTTTTCTATTGAAGACTATATTAAAAAAGAAGAGAAATAAAGAGCAAGAGAATTAGGAGTCCTCTTAAAAAAAATGGAATCATAAAAACTTACCCGAAACACAAGTTAAACCAAACAAAGAAACTGATATAAAACTCAATAATTAGTTCATTCCAAATAGGAAATATTCAAAAAAGAAAAGAAAAATATCCAGAATATTTTCCAGGCATTTCAGAAAGTAACAAGTTCAGAAGGGGAGCCTTGGCACAACAGTTGGAGTTGTTGCCATGTGATCTCTGGAAGTCACACGTTAGTGTCGTGGAATCAACCTATCACAAATGCAAGGTAAGGCTGCCTACTATAGACCCACATAGTGGGTCCCGACCCTTCCCTAGACCCTGTGCATAGCGAGAGCTTTATAGCACTAGGCTGCCCTTTATTCAGTAAGTAACAAGTTCAAAAGAACTCAAGACAATTACAAATGGTTTCTACGATGAAACCAAAGTAAAGAGTTTGAATTCATAAATGAAATCTCGAATTTTAAGTATTTGAGGAACACGTTAAGATAAATAGATAAAAACAACAGAAAGTTAACCAAAACATTAACATGCTAAGCCAATGCCTAAGAAAGTTGGATTTTTCTGCTATTGGCATATAAAAAAATGTATGGCTGGCTTATCTAATACAGCCTTCTTATGGATGAAAAGCTTTTCCTGTAGATGTAGATTTACTATATTAAATACAATGGAAAATGAATATTGGACATCCCACTTTTAGCTCCCCTTTCCATTATTAAACATAGAACAAATTTGTCAGACATATATAACACATAATGAAGAAATTTATAACAAATAAAGGACCAGTCAAACAATTTATCTAAAAGAAACATCTTAGTTTCAGAAACAACTAATCAATTAATAATGGGTAAACTATAATATTGGTCCTTGAAAATGTACTACATTTACAATTTAGTCCCTGATTTATTTAATTATTTAATTATATGATTTGTCCTCAAATTATTCAAACTCATTTCATGTTAATCCATAAAGTGATAGCAAAAGGAGTACGAAAAAAGAGTTTGCATAATTTAAGGACTAAATCATACACTTCATTAAAATTAAGGACTAAATTGCAAATGTGGTACATTTTGGAGGACCGGTATACCATTTTACTCAATAAATAACTGATAATACAATAATAACAAACCTTTTTAAATTGTCTCCTTTGCTCATCAGAAAGATCTAGTTCTCTTTCATTTGCAATGGCAGCTGCAATAAATGGATCAGTAGAATTGCCATCTACATCATCAATCTCCTCCACCTAAAGAAAAATAAATTCCAAAAACAAAAAGGTAACTAAGATAGTGAACATACATCACTTACGGTAACTGTCTAGCAAAAGAATGTGTTATAGGCAACGGCTGCCATAATGCATTAAAATACGTACAAGACCAGAATTTAAGAATGCATTGAAAAGATCTAAGTTCCAAATACCACAAAAATTAAACAATTTGCAACATCTAGAACAAAACTATACAAACAGAACTAAATATAATTCACGAATCCACAAACAATTCAACAATCATAGGATCCATGCACACAATGCCAATGTCAAATTCTGCGGCAAATAAGCAAGCTTAAACCAGTGTTCAAGGACAATAGCAGGGGGGGGAAGCAGTAAGCACGGTTAAATTTGCCACCTCATTAACACCAGGAAATTTGAGTCCCATCAGTGCAGCTTGCTGTGGAGTGCTGGCCAAATAAACAGAAGCCCAATGTTTACTGCCAAATGAAGCATCAGCACCACTCCCATCAGAAACTATTTTATTGAACACATCCCAATCAGCCACTGTTTCTTTCTTTACAGGCTCCTGGGTTTCATCACAAAGTTTTTTTTGGAGAAAGCCACTAGCACCCTCTTCCAATAATTTACCATGTCGCCTGAACCAACACCACAAACCCATATGAGATCATATTTGAATGTTGCCAAATCCCAAATGCCATATAAGAACCATACCTTCTAACAGGTCTGTTTACTTGTAGATACTTCTCAGCATCAGCAATTGACTCAGAAATTTCAGCAGTTGCTTGAGACCCTACCCAATGGTTCCTCCTTTTCCATGCCTCAGTGCAACAACCACTGGGAGCTTCTCTTTCAATCCACTTATAAAGGCTTGGGAGCTCAATTCCAGCCCCATCAAGTTGTTCCTAATCAAAATCATATCGATGAACAACAGAAGAAAAACATAAGCACATTTTAATAAAGGAAGAATTTATAACAGCTTTAGAAAACTGCCAATACATATCAACCAAGCAAAAATCCGAACAACTTGCACAATCAAGCTCAAGCATAGTTTTCAAAAAAAATAAAATAAAGGGTGGCCAATTGCATGAGGCTCCCACCATTGTGGGGTCCAGGGAGGGCCAAATGCATGCAGCCTTAACCACGTGAATGGAGAGGCTATTTCCACACTGGAACTCATGACCACCAGGTCACAAGGTAGCAACACTCCATTGTGCCAAGGCTCAACAACAATGCATAATGATGGTGATGAATGAAACTTCAGTATGAATTATGTCAATTAATCTCAAATATACAAAAGGCAAAAAGTGACTGCATAAAGAGTAGGTTGAGCACAAAATCACTGACTCCTGTAAGTAACTAAACCATACCACACTGCTGAACCCTCCAAACTTAGATTTATTCATACTTCCATTTGAAACATGGTATTTATATGCAAAATTACAAAGCAGAAGTTGATGCTCAAATCACTAGCATTTCTAAATCTTTTAAGCCACTACCCACCCCCAGCTCCAATAAAAGGTGAATATGGCAGGGTAAAGATCACAGCTCAAGCTGTCACCAGTGATCTGGGTTATTTTGCAAATTTAGAGACATGTTTTAATTAAGCGTGGTGCAAACTTGTTTTCAAGGGCTACTTTAATTTTTAAATATCATCGCCAAAAAAAAGTGAATAACAAGACCCAAATCAGTATCATAAGAAGGAGAAGGAGACATAAGAAGACCAATTTCTAATACGATAACAACCTATAATGGTGGGAAGAGACATGGAATTATAAACCAAAATATTTACTGATAATTGAAGATAGGATCAAACCAGTAAGTGGGCACTTTCAGTTTCAAGGCGATCCAGAACATCCTCCCAATCTTCTTTAAAAGTAGCCATCTCATCAGCAACAGCAGTTTCCAACTACAGACAAGTAAAGACAAACAAATCATAAGTAAAAACAGAAAGATCAACACAGCCATAGACAAAGAGAGAAACTAACATCATCCCCCTGAAGAGTTTGCTTCAATTCTTGTCTAACTTCACTCTCCAATTTGGCAAGAGACTCCTCTTCAAGAGTTTCTTGGGCCTCTGCAGCCTAAAAAAAACATTAGAGAACCTCCATTTGCACCTTTAAATGCATGTGAAAAATTAAAGATATATATGATGATTTATAGTAGGTTTGCATACCACACAAAACACTCTCCTAATATTGAGTTATATGTTTTTCTGAGAGCCATTTATTCTTATACTTTCCAGCTACTAGATTTTCTCTTATTTTTTTAATATAAAAAGCTGCTAGATATTTTGGTATAAACTCTCAGGAATTTTTGTGAAAAATTGGATGACCTGCATATTTGGAACAATTTCTTTAATTCTTTCACGTCATTTCAGAGGCCTTAAAAGGTGCAAAGAGGGAAAATCCTAATAGAGTTGAACAATGTAACAGTTATTTGGTGTCTATGGTAGGAGGAAAATGCCACAATTTACAGAATAAATCTTTGCCTCTGGGGTCTGGACGTAGTGATTAATTTAGCATCCATAAGGCATTCACCTAATGGATTTCTTATAGGGGCTAAGAGATAAGTGAGCATTGCTTAGTTCATGTGTCTTTCTCCCTTTGTCAGGTACGTGCTTTTTGTATCTTTTAAGAGAATATCTTATACTCTGCTGCTGTATTTCACTACTTTCCTTCTCTATAATTTCTTCTTTGATTAAAAAAATAGAAAGATAATCACAAAAATTTATTCTTGGTAATATTTTACATGTTTAGAAACAAGTAATGGCTCAACTAGATAATGTTCAAAGAGTGGTTAATGAGTAACCACTCGAGTGATTAATTGTTCCTATACTAGAAATTTTTACCTTTTTTTATTGTAATTATCCTTGAAAAATAAAAAATACAAAAAATGATTTCAATACATTGGCAGTTATTATAAAATGAGAAAGAAATTATGATAAAATTGTATTTAAACATTAAGAGAAGATACACTTTAGGAAGTAGAATAATACCCAAAAAGCGATCACAAAAAGCTTGAAAAGAATATATATATATATATATACACACACACACACAAACATACATGATTCAATAAATTATCTATCTAGCAGTATTGCATGTTTGTGTCCGTGATGTAATGAATTATAATACCTTGCTCTCCACTTCTAACAAATCAGAAATAAGGTCTTCTATTTCCTTCTCAGTCAACGGTTCCTGCATAATACACATAGAAATGAAAAAATAAAGCACACTAAAGTTTACATGAGGAAAGCAAACACAGACAGCTAGGTTTTTATATGAGCATACAAAATTTTATCATCAAAACGTTTTAAAACAAAGAGAAAATTGAGAAAGAAAACATCTACAAAACTGACCTCAAGATGCACTCTGTCATCTATTTCAGGAGACAAAGATCCCTCATCTTCTGAATCATCAACGAAAGAACCACTAGAAGCACTCTCGATATCTACCACTTCATCCTCAGTTTTTCCCTCCATCTCTGGTAAAAGTTACATCAAGAGGACAAACCAACATACAAGACTACACATTAGATTGGATCAACTATTTATGTAATGTTCATTGTTCAACATTCTCAGAGAATAACAAAAAGGCCAACAAATATGTGGATAAGAAGTAGATCAGTGGCAAATACTAGAGTAACAAACAGTATCCAAAAATATTTTGAAATAATACCATCATGACCAAAGATATTAGTGTCTCTTACCCTGAATGATAAGTCAGATACATCAACCCAATGGGTTTTACTTTTGAACCCGTTATTTCACCTAATTGGCATGTCCACAAACAAAGACGACACAATTAATCTTCATAAACCTTGTTGACACATTAAAAAGCCTATTTCTATTTACTTATTTTGATTTACACAGCCTGAAAAAGGAAAAACAATGTTCATGCATAACTATGCCAAGCCAACATTAGAATAGTATACTATTACCTTAAATGAGCTTTCAAGAACAATCTAGACACTATCTGTCTAGTTCATCTAGCCCCAATGCCCCACAAACCCACAAGAAGTTTTTTTTTTTTTAAAATCCAATATTACTAGAAAGCATTTTAAAAAAGAAAAGAGCCAAATATTGCTTAATTATTAAGCATTCAAGTGTTTAGCAACAAGTTTCAAGTCATCTTAGACATCTAATTTACTAGCATTCCTTATAAAATTGATTGAAATCCGTCAAGCTCCCACCAAACTTTTTAAATTAGTATCAGCCGTTTCTATCTCCTCCATCTAAGATAGGAACCATAAATATGAACTCGCTAACACGGAAAAGATGAAACCTATAATAAATAGCACTGCCTTGTTTTCAAGAATTAATTTTAACGTTTTATGCTAAATTTGCATAATTGATGCAAAGCTTTTTTTAAAATCAGCAAAGAAAATTAAAATGAATTAGAATCATATCAAATTTGAGTCAAATTATTTGAGTAAACCAATGGGGGCCAAGGTATACATAAAGGATGACCCTACAAGAGATGGATTGCGGAGTAGAAGAAAGACCAACTAGAAACCATATTTTTCAAATTAATATAAAGTGAAATGCAATATTTTTTTTGTCCCGATAAAATGTGATCTGTACAATATGCATTCAAAATACCCAAATTAGTCCAAATTTAGAAAACAAATATTCGAATACATCAGATCTTACAATAAATAGACAAGTTACAAGTCTGTCAACTCTGTTTAATTGACAAAATCATGAAATTAGGCAGAAAAAATTACAAGACCCTGAAGTACATCAAACTGCACAAAATCGTGATCTTATTTTTTGAATTAGATATGATACAGAGCTAATAAATGATCCTATAACACTGAAATCAAAATTTCTAAAAGCAAAGCATAGATACTTGAGCTCCATTATGCAATCTCGTCAAAACTCACCAGCAAAGCCTAGGGCCTAGAATGAAAGGCTGCCCACCAGTAAAAGAAAGACAATTATTGACAATTAAGACATCCCAGAAACAGCTGTTTTACAGATCAGCAAGATGCCAATCGAACAAAAATAAGAAAGGTGGCCGACAGTTTCGAGATCAAATGTGATTTTTTTGGATGCACTCTTAGCATTACTTATCCCCTCAACTAGGTCAATACTAGGAACCAAAACTGAAGCAACGGGTGAATGATAAAACTCATAGAACCGAATCTAGTCACGATAATATAACCTACTTGATTTAATTCAACTCAGTAAGTAATTTTCATTACAAAGTACAAACAATCAAACAGATTTATAGTTGCCGTACTTTTTAATTTTTATTTGTTAGTGTGTCAGAGACAGTTGCCCTAAAGGTATCGAAACACCTTGGTTTTGGAAATTTTCTCAATACCATTGCCGTTACACGTGAAAAATATCTCTTTAACTAGATAAGCATCATTCACTTGTCTTCATTTAAAGTTTCATACTTAAACTCGACTACCAAATAACAATGCCACTAATTGAGTTTATGCCTCATTCGACTTGTACACCAATGGAAATTTGTAAAAGAAGTGGTTGGGAGCAAAACCTAAACTTGTTAGGAGCAACCATAGGAATAGGTTTTATCTATAACAGCAGTTATCCAGGATAGCAAACATTACTTGATTTATTTTTCTGTCAGAAAAAATAAACATTGATTTATTCCATGAAAATGAACTTGTAGGATACTACAATGTTTGATTTTCATAATCTTTTATTTAGGGCAAGTAACTACATACTTCACTAGTGCATTCACACAAATGAAAATCCTTGATTAAAAGCAGCAAATAATGTTAATGAAGCTAAAAACGAAGCGTGTTACCTTAATAGCTGAAGCAGAGAAGAGGATGGTAGGGATGTGGTTTGTGGTAATGGGTTCTGGATCTTTTAGGTTTGCTTACAAAGTGGGGGAAAAGAAGCACGGGCTTCACCAGGGCTTCACCAGCAACCTTTTTAATTTTGATTTGATCTTTCACAATAAGGGTACGGAACAGAAGAATAAGATTAATTAATATATATGAGTGCTTGAAAACTGTTTCACTGTTTTAGTTGGCGGAATTCGAAAAGGTATATATGGTGAGGGGTGAGCGGTGAGCGGTGAGCGGTGACGAGTGGAAGGAGGGAGAGGGAGACAAGGATACAAAAATTGTTTCCTTTAAAAAACTTTTAATCAAATGAAATCAGCTGCGACTCGATCGATCCACCGGATGTAGATATATTTTTTTAATTTTCTTTTTTTACTCATAAATTTGAACAATCAATATTTTTATAATAATATTATTATAATATTACCTTATTGATGGTAAAAATAAATAAATGAACTTTAATGAGAAGATAACTATGTCATTTTCTAAGGATTTTATATTATTACAGCCTTAATTAATATTTTAATTAAATTTAGTAATTTTATGTTTGTATCTTCCTCTTTTTTGTTTTGTTAATTTAATTATTTAACTTTTTTATATTAGCATATCTATTTATCTTTGGATATATGTAAAGAATGATATTTTGAATCACACGTGTTGACATAAAAAATTAAATAAAAAATTTAAATTTATAAATAAAAAGGTAAAACATATATTTTGATAAAATCAAAGATTTAGATTTTTTTTTTAAATATTGTATAAAGACTTTAACTTTAATTAGTGTGATAACTAATTAAGGACTTTAATTTTAAATTATTAATTAAGGATCTTAATTTTATTTTAATTATCAATTAAATACCTCATTTTTAATAAAAATATTTTAATAATATTTATCAATTAAAATAAAATTTTAAGACATATATGTCATGTTTTTTATTCATATTATAAATTTTTTAATTTATTATGTTGGATATTTTTGTTTTTTAAACATTTTTATTAATAAAATATATTTTCAAAAAGTTAAGGTTTTTAATTGGTAACAATAAAAGTTTAATTCTTTAATTGGTTTATTACAAAAGTTTAAGTCTTGAAATAATACTTCACTCACATTTTCATTAGTTTATAAAAGTTTGGAAAAAATTCTTAAATACTTTGAGAGTAATAATACTCTTATAAATTTTGTAACCGTTCAACTTAATTTAATAATATTTTATTTTCAATTCAACAATATGTATGATTATGTGATGTCATATATTACATTATTATTGGAGTAGTGTAATACTTACAGTAGACACAAGAATTTTTCAAAATATTGATACTTATTAAAAAACCTTATTGAGAAATTAATATTAAAACATAAATTATCAACATGTGTTTGGCTCAAGTGTAAGGAGTTCGAGTCTCTTAAGTATGTGATCTTAGTTTAATCATAAAATTTATGTATGTAAAATAATATTATTTAGAGGTGTCTCTACTTAAACGTCTAACTATATATTAAGAAATTAGTCATTCACTTATCAGGTAAGAATATTCTAGAAAACTAAAAAACATTGAAACATAAATTAAGAAAATAATATAATAAATGCATAAATATCCTACATTAATGAAAATTTATTCTGATTAATTAAAAATCTATTTAGGATTTAATTTAGAGCTAAATTAAATAAGAATATCCTAAATGAATCTTTGACAATTAATAAAAATATATTAAAAAAGTATAATCTAATAAAATTAATTAACAATATATTATTCTATTGTTTTTCCAATCACACATGATAATGTTACAATGTTTTCTCACATATATGGGATGTTGTTACATTCTTTTCTAAGTATATGAGATATTGACTGATGATTCAAAAGGCTCTTGTGACCAATGATGAAAAAATTAGATTAGATTGATCAGTTTAACTAGAAAATCAATGAATTAACCAAGCATTCAGTTCATTTAACCATTGAAACCGATATTAAAAAAAATGGGTCAAAATGAAATAAATTGATTAAAGATTAGTATGAATAGTTCTTTTATTTTCTACTTTCATTTTAAGGCCCAATGAACCACCTCAAACACTTTAAATATTCAGGGAAATGCCAGCCAATGTTTGGCCCATAGTGCTAAACTAACTGCTAACAACTATATGTGTCGATGTGAGACTTGCATGTAGGGCTGCACACAGGTCCAAGTAGACCTGACTACCCGACCAACCCAACTCAACCCAACTTTATATTTTTCTGATTTAATTCGAGTTATCGGGTCAGTCCAGGTAAAATCCGATTAACCCGTTCAAAGGTTGGTTTAGATGGCGAGTTAAAAAATGCAACCTATGAACCCAACTTGACTACCCGAAGTAAAGCACTGTTGTTTTGTGTCATTTCCCATTTACATAGAAACTTCAGAGCTTTTCTTTCATTTCTCATTTCCTCTTCCTGTCTTCCCCATTTCCATTCTAGATCCTGAACCCTAGCCTCCCTCCCATTGGTGTCGCCACCTTTGTTCGTACCCCCAACATGACGCCGACAGCTAACGTCCAACCAACCACCATGAGAGTCAGCGAGGTGCGTCATTGCTTAACGTTAAGGTGACGATCTGGTCAATCGGTGCTTCTCCAAGCCTAGATTTGTCATAGAAGCTTATGAATCTGATTGATGGCTCTACTTCTGTGTTGAACGACAAATTGGCAATTTCAAGATATGTGCGGTGAATGATGATTCCAAGGTGTGTGGTGAATGGTGATTTCAAAATGAGTGTGGCTAAGTGGTGACAAGAGTGACTAGGCGGTGGTGAACGACGATTTCAAGGGTTCATTTACAATTTTATTTTTTTATTTTGTATTCTTTCTAACCCATTCTTGTTCTTACTATTTTCATATTTTTAAATTTTAAATTTTTCTTTTTTTTAGGTATGTTGTGTGGGTTAATTAAAAAAGTAGACAAAATCTAATTACCCGACCCGAACCAACCCGATAAACCTGAACCAACACATCTGCATATCTGGTTGGTTTAGTTCAGGTTACTTGATAAATTTTTCCAAAATCGACCCAACCTAACCCTACCTCAGCTAATTGGTTTGGACTTTGATTTCTCCCAAATCTGACCCAAACTAGACCTGTGTGTAGCGCTACTTGCATGTATATATAATATAATAACCAAAATATTTAAAAAAAAAAGATGGTAATTGAACCAAAGTGTAAGAGATTTTAAACATGCAATATAAACCACTTGTCTACTGTCATTTTATAGTTATTTGACTTATATTGTTATATTTATCACATCATATAGCCAATATGTATTGTATTTAACATTTTTATATATATATATATATATATATATATATATATATATATATATATTGGGTTAACCACAATAATTATTGAACTATTGAATCTTGAACTAGTTCCTTCACTTGTTTAATGATCGGTCCAACTTTTAAAACATTACTTGTGACATTAAGGAAAGGATAATGAGAGAAATCGATTTATTGATGAGGTCATCATCATAACAATGTCTTTTGATTCTTTTATATTATATATGCTTAAGTTTGTTCATCATCATCATCATGTGTGCTTCTTAGGCTACGTTTAATAAATTGTACAAAAAAGACCTAATAGCACAATAAGGTCATATCAAATATTTGGTATATTTACATGATTATATAGTCAAATCAAGTCAATTATTTATATATTATTATAACATGATAAATTATCATTTCCTCAACCAAATGATGAGACCTGATAATGTTTTCATTCTAACCCTACCTTCCAATTTCCTTCATCATTAATGTTTCTAGTTTTGCATCATCCATAATCGACACCAACCAAATGGCAAGAGAGTAGACTTATGTCGGCACTGTGCTAGATAGTCACTAGAGAAGATGATGCACTATGCCAAAAATCTATTAGAGAAGATGATTAGTGCCATCTGTGTTGTCATCATTGGACACTGAACTGATGTTTAGTTTAAGGAAACTAATATTTTTAACCTGTACAATGCATAGAGTAATATGAATTTTATTTCAACAAAATTTATAATTAAAAAACATTGAAAATATAATCAATTATAAGATTTTTTTATTTTCAAAATAAAATAAAATGATAATTATAACTTTAAATATTAATTAATCAATAAAAAAATTATAGAGAATCTTCAAATAAAGCTCTGCATCAATATATACTACTTCGTTAGAGTTTCATTGACAACAACTTCCACCTTTGACACTAAAAGTGATAAACATAAAATGTTAAACAACACTAATTAACAAAAAGATTTATATAAAATCTTCATCTCACATCCTTGCATCAATAAAATAAGAATACAGTCAATAATTTAAGAGAAAAACATAAGAGAACATTAAGATTATTATGTAGAATTTTTTTTGAAAAATTATTATTTAAAAAAAATTGAACATAAGTAAGGTTGAATACATCTAATTTTAAAATTCATTTAAATGATTAAATTAATTTAATTCAAAAATATTGATCGAATGCACATATTATTGAATTAATCAATTATAAATCATTTTAAACTATTTTATACAATATTCGCTTATTTAAAAAATTGTAAAAACATGAAAAAAATATACAATTACACAAGTTGCTCACTTGTTTTGCTTATTGTATTACCATTCATTTGCATAGAACAAAAATTAATATTTTTAAAATAGAATCTTCGAAATCATATAGATTAAACAACACTAAAGAAAATAACTAAGCAAAAAATATGAATTTTATTATCAATAAACAAAAGTTAGCAATGCAATAAATGAATAGATATATAGTTCTACAACCCTTTCCTACTTGTAAATAAATGATAAAAAGATTAATTTTCATTGAACCTCTTACGGTATGTTTGGAATGGTGGGATTAAGTGAAATGGAATAGAATGGGATGGGATTGAGATAAGTTCCATTGTTTGGTTATGTTAACAAATGATGGAATGAGATGGAAGTGGGTGGGATGGATCCCATCTCATCCCACCACAACCCATTAATTTTCTCCCCCCCCAAAATTGGGGGGTATAAGATGAAATCATGTTTTTTATTATAATTATAATTAGAATTTTATTACATTAACTTCATACTCTAAAATTAGTATGTTTGTAATAAGGGTAATTTAGGAAAAATAAAGTTATAATTCTTACTATTTCATCCACTTTCCAAACAATGGAATGATAACTTTACTTCATTCCATTCTAAAATATCCAAACAATGGAATGGTACTTTTATCCCATTTCATTTCATCCCATCTCATTCCATCAATTACTAAATATTCAAACATAACCTTAGTATTATATATATAAGAAAGTGTTAATCAAACCAAAAACAAAGGCATCCATTTTAATTCCTCCAAAGCATTTAAATCATCTCAATCGATAACAAATAACCATATTATAGGGCAAATTCTACTATGCACCTTGTATTATTAGGGTGCATGATGCACCGTTTAAATGACTTCTATTAGAAGGAATTTGCTTCAATAAACATAATTATGTTGTTTGTTTTTTTAACCCCAAAATACTTTAATTTTCAATGTTGTCCCTCAAACTAAGTTTGAGTCACTTAACTACCCATTAGAACTAGTGAGTGAAACCAACTCTATCATACAACTCCATCTCACAAGTCCAGAAATTTCATCAACGAACTTTTTCCAAAAATTTAATCAATGAATTCTTTCTCCACAAATATTAGTTAATTGCCATATTTTTTATTAACTCCATGTTAGATTTTCAATGTGTGAGAGACCAGAATATTAATAGAATTAACAAAATTACTTCCCTACAATTAATAGAATCAAAGTAATTAAATTTAAAAATAAAAGGTAGCAATCCATGCATTTTGGCAGACTTTACAGCATCAAAGTTGAAGCCTTTGTTGCTAATATTAACTTTTAAAATTGTATTATTGTAAATATTGTAACTTAGCTTAGCACATATTGCTTTTCTATAGTTATGTTGCTTTGAAACTCGAAGGAAGAGTACTGATCAGAGGGACAAACAAAGGAAGAGTACTGATCAGAAGGACAAACCAAGGAAAAGTACTAACAGGATAGAAAAACTAAAATCCCATGAACACAAATTCAATAATGCTGAAAAAATAGAGAAGTTAAGAGTCCATTTTGATCAGATGGAGAGGTCACGAAGAAGCACAGAGTACGATAAATCCAGAAGCATTGAGTACCAAGATAAATCTAAGAGAAGCATTGATGTTCAGTTTGAGAGGCCATGGTAGGACATTGCTGGATAGAATTCGAGCTGGCTGAACCTCTTGAAGCATATGTAATCTTGGTATTGAGTTTGCTACATGGGAGGGAAAAGTACAAACTACAAAGATACAGGCACAGTTACTTACACTTGGGGTTTAACTTATGGTTTGCATAATGCATATGTTGCTCTTACAGTTTCATACTTTCATTGCAACCATAAATTTTGAGTGCATCAAATAAAACTTTCATATATCCATTTTCTACTTGTTTCAGAAGTTTTACTTTTTTATAATTCTAAATGATTTAATTCCCTGGCTTTAAAAGAATATATAACTTCAACAAATTTTGTCTTTGTTTTCCTAGTTAACTTAATATCATGAACTTATCCATTCAAAGGTAATGAATAGAAAAGCGATGCATACAAATGGCAAGATTTGTAAATAAAGGAAAACCCAAAGTTTAGTGCTTGCTTAAGAAAATAATGTGTCAAGCTTTTACATAACCCTTGTGAACATTGCATGAAAAGAAAATTAAAAACATAACTGTTGGAATGAGAAAAATGGAAAAGATGCAATGAAAGGAAGAAAGAGCATAGGAAATTTTTTAAAATGAAACTGTACGAAGACATATGATGATAGGATTTTTGGAAATAACATGCAAATAAAAGTTGATCGAAGAAATTATATTAGCAAAGAATTATCAACTAATCAATAAAATTTTCAAATTTAATTAACAACATCCATTGTGTTGAAAAATAAAATAAGTGGTCATTATTTTTTATATTTAAAATTACATGGTTGATCAAAATAAAAATGGAACCAATCAAATAAAATTTAACTTTTGGAAAAAAAATCAAACCTCAAATACAATCCATCAATTAACTAATTTATTGGCATTTTTAAAAAATTAATTAATTATCTCTTCTCCATTCGCTCGTATCAAGTTTGCCATAAACAAGTTACAAGTTTTGATGAAAAACCCTAATAGAACGACTATTTTTTCTAGCGACATGATCGTCGGGAAAGAGTTCAGGCGAAGCACAGTGGAGTTACCTAGATATGATGTTTCGGCATACTGGTTAGAAGCAAAGTCGATGGCATTTTCTAGTAATTCGAATGGAGAACAATTTTATTTCTGTCAATACCCCAATTTCTAGGACATGTTATTCAACCCCATAACCCTATTACATGTTCTTTCTATAATTCAAAGGCAAAAGATGAACTTTGAGGAAATAAAGACTCACCGATATCATTGTACCCATAAGCTTAATCATTTTTCAGGGATGAAAACCCATCAACTGAAAATGGTAAAGGAAACAAGAGTCTGGATGGTAGTCATCATACTATAATATTTTGAGGAGATGAGCTATATGAAGAGATGAAGACCCACTGATGTCATCGTACCTATAAGCTAAATGGCATCATGAAGATTGACAAGTTTGTGGAGATAAACTTAAAATTCGAGCCCAGAAAGTCAATGCATAAGGGCATAAGTAGGTCTTCAAATTCTCCTTTAATGAATCTTTTTCATTTCATTGTTGTTTCATGTTTCTATTTTTTTAACTTTATTTTCAAATTTTTTATAATTTATAATTTTAATACATAATAATTGAAGCACCAAATTTTAATTGATATATGGCTTCCATTTTTTTTTCTATGTGGCAAGATTTTTCAGATGTGGTGACATATGTATACCCTTCTTTTAACATGCAATATGATATGTCACATGACAGTTATTGAGATAATATATTTATCATATGACAAGTTTTTAAACATATAATATTATGTCAGAATGACACATGTCAGAATATAAAATCATATATCTTCTCTTTATATATTATATATGACTATATAATTATATGATGTTTTCTGTTTTCATTTCTTGAAAAATGATTTCATTTTCAGAATTTCAAGTTTTAGGACATATGTTTAGTTTGGTTTCCTGTTTCCTGTTTTCAAAAAATGAAAACAATGAAAAAGTGTTTCGTTTATCCATTTTCAATAAATTGTAAATTTTAAAAATAAATTTTGAATAATAAGAATATATTTAATTATGTTTTCCAATTTTTGTTGATGAAAAATTTACGAATAATAAACTCATACATACATATATATATATATATATATTCACATCCTTAATAATATTAAATTCATTATACTGTTCATTCACAAAAACTAAGATTGAAATATAACCAATACTATTAGTTAAATACAATCATTATAACAAAAATAAATATAAATATAGCTAATGTTATATGTTAAGTTCAACCATCATTACATCTTAAGAAAAGGCGAGATGGAAAGCCAAAAAGGGTAAGTTTTTAGAGAGATAGAACCTTCATATTTGTTTTAGTTGTTTTTTAGAGAGAGAAAAAAATGAAAGCAACAATGTATAGACAGCTAGAAGGAGATAATGCTTACTTGATAGAACTTCACCTAATCCAATCACAAGGAGAACTCCAGAGAAGATGATGGCGCCTTGGAAGAAGATAGAAATGTCGTGAGTGTTTATTTGGATAACTAAGAAAAAGTTTTAATTAATTATAATGATGCCACCACGTTTTCACTTTTCGTTTTCTATTTCCAAACTTTCCAAAAGAAAACGTTGAAAACATCTTTTCGCCATTTTCAATTTTCAACACACTTCAATAAATGTTTTTGGAAAATATTTTCAGCAAAATTTAACCAAACACATTTTCGAGCTTCTTTTATGTTTTTATTGAAAATGAAAATATATAACATGGAAACCAAACACACACTAAGTGAGTCATTGTCCTTTTTTGGTTCTCGATTTGAACATCGCCATCACAAAAAAAAAATGTTTGATGGAATTTTGTTTTGTGATAGAGAATATGACTCAAAATATTAATTAAGTGAGAAAAAATAATAGTTTAATTATATTGAATATCATATTTTTTATCATTTAATATATTTAACAATTTTCTTAATCCTTGTACAAGAAGCTTTATAGTCGGATAAAAGTAGACAAAAAGAGTAAAAAAAGTCATATTTTGAATTGTAATTAATATATTACAATATATGACAAATAAAAAAGATATGTGAAAATTTTGTGAGATATTTGTTTTTAAATAGAAAATTAAAAAATCCTTATATTGATAATTATATAAATAAGGATAAAATGTGGAGTGGTTAATTGTCATGTAAATTCTTGTAGGTTATAAATATTTATATTAGGGAAATAAAGTTATGAGAAGAGGTATAAGATTGAAAAGCTTCTTAGAAATATAGAGATAGTCATGAGGTAATTATGGGACAAATGAGATTGAGAATGTTCACATGCATTATCTTGTATGTAATCTTTATTTGATAGTAAATTTTTCTCATCCCTTAATGTAAAAATGTTAGGTTGAACAACTTTAAATTTATGCATGATTTGTTTGTGATCCTTTTATCTAATTACTAAAATTTATGCAAGCATGTGTAAAAAGGGATAATGTATTCTCTAACAAGTGGTATTAGATTTAATAATTCGAGAAGTTTAGTGCTAATATAGCCCTTTGTGTACGGGTCCTTATGTCAAAAGTCTGTTTGACAATGTGGAGATGAAGTGACATGTCTCACTATGATGATGGTACAAGTGTGTGTCAAAAGTCTTGTTGACATGAAGGACAAGCAGTATGTTTTACATAGCGGTGATGCAAGCATAGAGATTTGATTAAAATATTTGCATGACAAATTTGAAGACTTTGAAGAATGTTCATTGATGATGGAAATTTGATCAAAGTATATTATTGGATTTGACCAAAATACCCAATTTGAATATTGTTATCGATTATTTATTAGTTTATTGATAGATTCATATCTCATAATTAATATTAAGATTTATAAAAAAATTAATAAATATGAAAGATATGTGAGAAATATGCAAAATATATGAGATATTTATTTTTAATAGAAAATTAGAAAAGTCATAGTGTGTAAAAGTTGCTTGTTAAATAAGTTTTTGTGAGTTATAAAAACTTGCTGCAAATATTGGGGGGGATAATGGGTTTGGTTGGTAAATTTTGTTGCAACTTATATTAACCAAATCTTTTAGAAAACAAGAGCAACTCATATAACAAAAAAAAAAAGAACAAGAAAGAACAAATCATCTAGCTGCTTACTTATTAAAGTACTCTCATTAGCATATGTGACACTTGATGATCATTCTAAGCTCTTTATATAGAGCACTTTTTGAGGGCCAAGTATTTCAAGAGGCATAGAGAGAGGTGTGAGATTAAGAGGCATGTCATAAATATAAGGGAGATAGTTGTAGGTGCGAGGAGATTGAGAATACTCATAAATATTATCCTATAATCCTGTTTTGATAAAAACTATTATCATTCATTAATGTAGTCATGTTAGGTCGAACTATATTAAACTTTGTGCGAAATTTATGTAATATTTTTATCAATTACTAGTATTTATCAAGACATGTGTAGAAGAGAATGTAGTACTCCTCAACAAGAACTTAGTAGCATAAAAAATTTGAACAAAACATTCCTATAGAACTTTAAAAAGTATACATGATGCTAAAGAATCACACCACGTGATGATGATTATTAACTCACAAATAAATTGGTTTCTCACCTTCTAATCTCTAAAGTAATTTCTTACAATATTGAGAGTTATATACAAGGAGTGAGGCAATAATAACTATATTTATCATCATTCGAAATTGGGAGGTAGGATTTTTTGACTTCAAGATAAGAAAGACTAGAGTCATTCTAAACTATTTATGTTAATTAACACTTAAGTTTTATATTTTTATGTCTAAAATAGTTTCCTAAATATTGAGTGAGCCATGTGCAAGGAGTGAAGAGACAGGGGTAATAACAATTATTTATTATAGCTGAGAACTTAAAAGAAAAAAAAGGTAAAAGTCATATTTTAACACTCTAATACAAATATCTCGATATATTATTCATATATAAAGATAATTAGTATTAGATTTGCTACTACGAACTTATTTAACAAACTAGTCCCATATCATTTATACAAATAAATATAGAGAGTCACGTTAAATGAAAGTTATACATATTTACGTTAAAAGCCTCATGGACAAAATGTAATATATACAACAAAATACAACTCAAAGTAACAAAACTTTACAAGAGTTATCATAAAAAACATAAAACTAAACTATTTATTTTTGGAACTTCTTCTTCTTTATTCCCTCAGGAAAGTCTTGTTCTGCTTAACCATGAAACATAAAACGGGGTGAGAACATAAAAATTCTCAGTAATAACATATACATTTTATGACAGTAATATAAATATACACAAAGGTACATTTACAAACTATAAACTCGTAACTTGCTATTGATATCAAACAAGTGCCTTTAGAATTGTAAGATAACAATTTCACTTAGCAAATTGTTTGTCCCACAAATTCCACCTTTAACAAAGTGCTTGTATCAATCCTTTGCAAGGTCAATGGACCTGTCTCGCTCCCTTAGTTAAGAACCGTGGTGAACTATGGTTTAACCTTAATAGATAAGTGATCCATCTCTTACTGTGGTTCAACCTTAATAAATAAATGAACTAACTCTTACTATGATTCAACCTTAATAAATAAGGTATCCATCTCTTACTATAGTTCAACCTTAATAAATAAGGGAACCAACTCTTGCTATACATTCTATTTAACCCCAACTTAATGATGTAATAGGGTATTTCTCTAAAACTAGCATATACTTAATGTGTTAACACAAACTAATGAAAGTAAGTGAGTAACTCTCTATGTACATGTTGGTTTTCACCTATAAAGATGTAACTAGAGCTTCTAGAGATCATATCATACCCTAGGAGTGCAAAACTTTATTCTAGCTAGGCTAATAACCGGTTATGCTACTTAGATAACTAGTTAACGCATTTAAAAATATGTTTTGGGCAAGCTCATAACCAGTTATGGTGTGAAATAATCGGTTATGGTGTGAAATAATCGGTTATGGCTCCCTAAAACTTGTTTTTGAACTCTCAATAATCAGTTATGATTGGCTGGCTAACCGGTTGTGGAGTGTTTTCACTTTCTGACTTGATGAAATAACCTGTTATCCACATGGAATAATCAGATATTCTCGTGTGGCATTATGGTAGCCTCTCTGCCACCACATAATAATCGATTATCCACTTAGGATAATCAGTTATCTAGTGCAATCTTACACCAAAAAATAGGTTCTCATCGTGCCCTCTGTTGTGGTTTCTTCTTTCTTCCAATTTACACTTTAAAAACTCATTATATAGCTCATTCAACACAAGATTTAAGTGAAAGAAACAACTTGAATCAATCACAATCCGTCAAATTTAATATAAACATATGATTCTAACTTCAAACTTAACTCAATAATACTCATATTATCAACCTCACGCTCAAGGTGTTAATAGAGCATTTCTCAAGTCAATAATGATTCTATTGCATCCTCTAGGTTATAACTATCTCTATACAATCATTGGGGACACTTACGAATCAAATAAGATAAGTTTTGCTTTCTAAAACCCATTTTCTCTAATCACCTTGACTACCATACAAGATGAAACAAGAAGATAAGTTGAGTAAGAAACTCCCTACCTCAAGGTACTTGAATGGTGAACTTCAATCTCTGACTTTCTTTTTTATTTTCTTGCTTTTCCTCTTTTTCCTTCCTTCCTTTCTCCTTCTTTTTTTCTTCTTTTCCTTCATTTCTGCTCTTTCCTTTCTCTGCCTTACAGTCATGTGAGAGAGGATAAACAAAAGTGACAAAAAAGTCCAAAAAGAAAGAAAGATAAGAACAGTTGAAAAAGAGGTAACTTAAGTTTCTGTGTTAAAACTTTGTATATGTTAATAGCACTTAAATTTTGCTAAATTCAGTTTCCTAACTTTCAACAACTTTATAAAAAATCTTAAGATTCATCTAAATTATTGTTTCACTATTTTCTCAAGTTTTCATATATGTTATTAGTCAATCCAGTATTAAAACACTCTCTCTATGTGCTTAAAAATACCAAATTAACTAAGTTTGCTCTCAAAATTTAACTACATCATCTTTCTAGTATTTGTGATCTAGAAATAAATTCTTTTAATTTATTTCCCTCAACTAGGCCATTTATGCCACTTTTTGAATCATTTTAAGCTACTTTTCGTATTCTGTGTTGCAACAAAATGTTTAAATTAACTCAGTTTATCATTAAATTAAGTAGACATGTTAAATAAGTATTATGACATCTCTACTATCCTATACAAATCTAACATGCTAAAAAAATGATGTTACACATCTCACATGAGATTTTCAAGCACATTAAGGCTTGTCATATGTACTTTAATACTTTTACAATCATTGCTCATTTTATAAGGACTTATGATTTTAATTTATATATTTTCATCTTAAATTTAATAATTAATTAAAAAATACAAATAAAAAAATTAATTATGTATTGTCATAGTAAAATCTAATAATAGAAAAAAAAATTGTTAAGTGGAGTCATACTTTGGATAAGGTAATTGTTGAAAGTATCTCTCAATTGTGGCAATGCTAGAATACTATGTTTGTATGTTTTATCATTAATAAAATGAAATAAGTGATGACAAACTAGAAAGGAAAGGGAGAAATGAAACAAAACTATCTTTTCATTTGTTTAAAAGATTAATAAAGGAACAAAATATAATTGCGTTATCTTATTTTGGAGTTAATTTATAATAGAATGGAACAAAATGTCAAATAATTATTTGACCTATAAAAACCTATTTTCCTTATTCTTCTCAATTTTGGAAAGAACAAAGTTTTGGTCTCTTTTTTTAACGAGAAAGAAAATTAATTATGATCGAAGCCCAACGATATTTATAAATTGAAAAAGATAAATTAGATATGAAAGAGAAATAAATAAATATAGTCTATCCTCTAAACTAACCAATGATTTATAGATATGTTTTTTGCCCAAAGACTATCAATGTCTAAATATTTTTTACAATGGAGACTAACACGAAAATTGTTGCGACTTGAAGAGTGTATTACGCTTTCTCTCAAAGTAGATTTGAAAATTTTCCCAGCCTGCAAAATCACCAAGATACGACTAATCATAAAGGAACTAACAAAAGATACCCTAAAAATCGAAAACCAAAACACCTATAAAAGAGACAACAAAAACACTCATAAAAAAGGATAACAAACTCACAAGATCTACCATTAAAAAAAGCAAATATGGACAATAAAGCTTAAAATCTATTAGACCTGAATAAATTATTGGAAGAAAAACACCAAAACAAAGGAAAAGGAGACAATGAGGCTGCTACAAAAAAAAAAAGAGAATAACAACCATGGAACGTATTTATTTTCTCCTCCTTCTCTTCTCGCTCCTTTTATTACATGTCATCCACAACTATGAGTGTGGGAATATCTTGGTCAAAGACCAAATAATATATCAAAACAACAACAAATTTTTTTAATTACTTCTCAGTGATATGTTTTTTTTAGCTACTATGATAATATTATAATAATTTAATTTTAATATATTATTAATGTAAAACTTTTTTATACTATCATTCAATCTTGTATTGACATCTCACTTAATGAGTTTAAATATCTTAATAATTACATGAGATGTCAAATTCATTAAATAATGTGATAATACATTATTAGATATGTATGCATAACTTTTTTACACTGATAATTCATCAAAAATAAATTCATATTATTATAGTATTTTGATATATTGTTATTATAGCATAAAATTGGATTAATAGTATTTGCGAATATTTTTTAGTCTTTGATAAAAGTATTCAAGCTTGTTTAGGGGTATAATTCACTTCTATTGTGATTAATTAATATTGCGTATTTATGAATATTCATAATTAAATAATAATGATTCTTAATAAACTAATTTTTTTTACAAAACCAAATAATTTTATTATTATAATTTATAAAAGAATATAGCTTTATGGCCTAGACAAAGAATGTACTGGATGGACCAGATAACATTTTTGTTTTGATATTGAAATGGGTCTCATCCGTGGACCTGTTTGTATGTTTTTTTGGTAAAATTAGTTATTGTTGGATTAATAATTCAAACTGCTCCAATCTCTATTAGCCGGGTCATGTTTTGATTTGATATATTGAGATGGAAAATGATGGTCATACTCATACCATATTTATTTTTTCCACACATTTTTTTACATTTATTTTGAATAAGTATGATTAAATAAAAAAATAATAAAAAAGTAAATATAATAAATGATATTAAAAATAGTATAAAAAAATATATATATATTATTTGTGGTAAAAAAATTATAATTGTATTGAGATGGGTCTCATCAGTGGACCTATTTGTTTATTTTTTGGTAAAAATAATTGTTGCATTAGTAATTGTGACTTATAAATTATTTTTAATTTTTATAACGAAATAAATAGTGAGAGAATAATTATTTAAACATTAAAATAAATGAAAAAGCGCAGTGCTGGCATTACGTTTTTATAGTAATAATAATAATAATAATAATTATTATTATTATTATTGTTATTTATTTCAAAAAATTTAATGAAATAATAACTTGTCTTTTCAGGGGAAAAATAAATATTTTTCACAGGAAAAAAAGGTAAAAAAGAATTAGTAGTGTTCTTCGCTAAACCCACTAACCCAACCCCTTCTTAGAGTTCTTATACTTGCACTTGCAGGCCTGAAGGATAACGGGGCGGCAGTTGCTACTCCTCTTCAACTTCAAACTTCAATGTCTCTCTCTTGTTCCCTCATTTCTCTTCTCTAAACCCAATCCCTTCCCCAATGGACTCCATTCTCGCTTCTCCTCCACCTCCTGCTTCCTACGTCCTTTCCCTTCACTCACAACCTCCATTTCGATTCTCATCACGCCTACGCCTACCTTTCACCGCGATTCATCGCATTCGAAATCAAAGAATCCTCCCTAAGTCCCCCAAAACACCACGAAACCTAATCTCACTCACTTCTATTACTACTCCACCACTTACTTTCACTGCAAAATCCACCTCCACCCCTTCAGAATCAGTGAAACATGAACACGACGACGTTTTAGGCTTAGTTGTGACTACTGTAAATTACGAAAAAGAGGAGCGAAAGCGAAGCATATCCAAATGCTTGTTGAAGCAACTTCTTCGCGCGCTGTTTTGGTTTGCCGTTGGTTTCTCTGCGGTTGGAGCATTCCGAGTTCCTGCAATTGCAATTGCAGCCACTGCGGCGAACGAGGTCGTTTTGGAAAAGAAAGGTAACAAGAAAGGGAAAGTAGCGAAGAGCTCAAAGAGTCACGAGTATGCTGATTGCACGGAGAGGTTGCTGGAGACGGTGTCGGATCTGTTGAGGATCATAGAAGAGGTTAGGAATGGAAATAGGAACGTGAACGAGGTGGAGATTGCGTTGAAGGCCGTGAAATCGAAGAAGGAAGAGTCGCAAAAGGAGATTACGGGCAGGCTTTACAAGGAGTTAAGGGTGTTGAGGAGAGACAAGGGGGAATTGGTGAAGCGGGCAGGGGAGATTATTGACGAAATATTGAAAGGGAAGAGGGAATATGATAAATTGAAGGTGAAGAAGGTGGTGGATGAGAAAGAGAAGGCAAGGATGGAGAGGTTAGAGCAGAGAGTGGAGGAGTTGGAGGAGGAGTACAATGGGATATGGGAGAGAGTCAGTGAAATTGAGGACTTGATTTTGAGGAAGGAGACGGTGGCGTTGAGTTATGGGGTGAGGGAACTATTTTTCATTGAGAGGGAATGTGAGCAGCTGGTCGAGAGATTTAAACAAGAAATGAGACACAAGGACTTCAAAAGGTCACATCAATGCCTTGATAACTTGAATGCATTATTGTATTATGTTAAGGATGTAATAACATGAATATGGTGATCAGGGTAGGATTATTGCACGTGGACGAGGTTTTTGTGTGGCTTGAGTCAAGTCCAATAGTTAACGATGCATATTAGAATTTTTAGACTGCTATTTATTTCTGTACTCTAGTCATATTCATTTGGTCATTCCACCCTATCTTCTCTACCC
The DNA here is from genome assembly GCA_029884595.1 of Ormosia semicastrata. Taxonomy (NCBI): domain Eukaryota; kingdom Viridiplantae; phylum Streptophyta; class Magnoliopsida; order Fabales; family Fabaceae; genus Ormosia; species Ormosia semicastrata. The sequence goes on from JAQQTO010000059.1 coordinate 44,972,376, forward strand.
TTCAAAGATTTTGAGATGTTTCCTGCCGCTTCTTACTGTTGTTTATTTTTTGCCTTTGAATTTACCTGGCCGAGGGACTTAATAGAGAAGGGAAGTTGTCTTTAAATTTTGATTGTGATGGGATCTTATCTCTTGAGGTTATGTTTGAATCAGTAAATGTTACAATTAAGGCCATATGATACTGTTGTTATCTTAATCTGTTTGACAGTGATGAAATTTGTTGTCAATTTTGTATGCAACAGCTTTATTGGTTGCATAATGTTTGTCATGCAAGTTAGTTTTGCTATAATACCTTTGAAATTGTATGTCATTATGCAAACATTTGTTATGCCGTTGCAGTTCACCTACAAGCTCAGTTACCAGGCTCTCAAAATCTGTCATTCAGAAAGACTTGGAAACTGCACAAAGAAAACATTTAGAACAAATAATTCTTCCTAGCATTTTGGATGTTGAAGATCTTGGGCCATTCTTTCATCAAGAGTCTATTGATTTTGCTCAACGTTTAAAAAGAAGCCTTAATGAATCAAGGGAGCTGCAAAGGAATTTAGAGGCTCAGATAAGGAAAAATATGAAGAAGTTTGGCGAGGAAAAGCGCTATATTATTCAGTCACCAGAAGAAGAGGTGGTTAAGGGTTTTCCTGAAGTTGAGCTAAAGTGGATGTTTGGAAAAAAGGAGGTTGTGGTTCCTAAAGCTATTAGTGTCCATTTGTACCATGGTTGGAAGAAATGGCGTGAAGAAGCTAAGGCAGATTTAAAACGGAATTTAATAGAAGATGCTGAGTTTGGCAGACAATATGTGGCTGAAAGACAGGTTCCATTTCACTATTTCATTGTATTTTTAGTGATGCATCAACTGTAACATATATGTTTAATCATAAATTTCTCTTTTTATTTTTTGATAATTTCAATAGTAAAGGACCTTATCATGGGTTTAAACTAAACATCATTGGGTTGTTTATTTTTACATTTGATGTTTGGTTTCCCCTAGGACATTTTGAGTAATATTGGCATTAAATCATGACGGAGGGAGGACAACCAACTAAGTATTGTACAAGTGATTATGGATGTCAAACTGAGTCTACCTTCACATGCACAAAATACAGCTCATGATTTTTCTTTATTTTATGACTCTTGGGCACCTTGATTTTGTCTTTTTCTTTGAATGATTGTTAAGTGTGAATATAAAATTGAAGAAACACAAACACGTATCATAAATACTGCTAACTCACTATAGGATGGGAATTGAACAGGTCAAATAGAGATATAACTCATTTCCTTCTTTATCCATTAATAATAATCCGTCTCTTGTTAATTAAATATCTTGGACATTGCATCTAATTTTATCATGTGCTTCTTTCCTCCACATATCAATGGAGTGTCATAGATCAGAATATATTCTTTTCAGAATATATTTTTTTATAAAATATAATTTGGGAGGGGGTGTTGATGGTGGATATATTATTGTTCACATATGTATTTGTGCATGAAGTTGGATTGAATTTTATTGTTGTTTTTTGTCATCAGGCATACTGTGTTCCTTTCACTACTTACTTCTTGTCCATTGCAGGAAAGGATTCTCTTGGACCGAGACAGAGTAGTGTCAAGGACTTGGTACAATGAAGAGAAAAATAGATGGGAGATGGATCCAGTGGCTGTTCCTTATGCTGTCTCCAAAAAGCTAATAGAGCATGCCCGGATTAGACATGATTGGGGTGCCATGTATATTACATTAAAAGGGGAGGAGAAAGAATTATATGTCGACATAAAGGTTATAGCTGTATATATTCTCTTTCTTATTGGGAGGTCTTTTTTGTTTTATTTCTTGTATGATGATTATTAGTAAGTATGCTTTCTTATTTCAGGAATTTGAAATGCTTTTTGAAGATTTTGGGGGATTTGATGGGCTGTACATGAAAATGCTTGCCTGTGGTATTCCAACAGCTGTCCATCTAATGTGGATTCCTTTCTCAGAGTTGGATTTCCGCCAACAGTTTCTCTTGACATTAAGGGTGTCTCATTGGTTTTTGAGTGGGTTGTGGAATTCTGGGGTTGTCATGTATGCGAGAAATTGGATCTTCAAGAAAATTAAGAATATAAATGATGACATAATGATGGTGATAGTGTTTCCTATTGTGGAGTTTTTAGTCCCTTACCCGGTATCCTTGAGCTCAGAACTTAACATTTGCTAATTTAAGTGATTGGTTCTGAATAATGAATTTTTTCAACCTTTGTTGTCCTTATGTTACAGGTGAGGATACAATTGGGGATGGCTTGGCCAGAGGAAATATATCAGACAGTTGACTCCACATGGTACTTGAAATGGCAATCAGAGGCAGAATTGAATTTTAAATCCAGACAAACAGATGATGTTCAATGGTTTATTTGGTTTTTCATCAGAACTGCTATATATGGGTTTGTTTTGTTTCATGTGTTCAAGTTTATGAGGAGAAGAATTCCAAGTCTTTTTGGTTATGGTCCTTTGCGAAGAGATCCAAATATGCAGAAGTTGCGGCGAGTGGTATTACTTTGTTCTTGCATCTGGCATTGTCATTTTTTAAATTTCTGCCTAAATTTTTTATTGTTATCATGGTTTGGAGAATTCCTACAATCCTAGTCCACATTTGTGTGTCTACCGCTTATTTCAAGTTTGATGTCGTATTGTGATATTATGTTGAGTTACACTAGTGTTATGCTAAAGTTAAATGGATTGCTTACAGTTGAAGATGAAAATATTAAGAAGTACTGCAGAAGCCATAATCTTTTCAGAGGCTATTCAAATTTAGCTTCACTGAATTCATAAAAAAATGTGTTTATTCAAATTTAATTGTGTTCAGGTTTTAAACAAAGCCTTCTAAATTGCAATATGAAAAGTCTACTGACTTATATTTACTTTTGGTGGTGATACATCATAGGATTCTTGATTTGTTTCAATTCTGGAATGTCCAATAAGTCTTGTGTTATTGTCATCATTACTGCTGCAATCAGCTTGATCACACTTACAACCTCTCCCCCATCATGCCACCCTGCACACAAGTCACAATCACTAATGCTACTTCTTCAGCCGCCTTGATTTTGTGCCCTTCAACCACCATGGTTTTATATTTGGTGGATGACCGTCAGGTGTCTGCTTCCTATTTTGTATTCCTTTTTCTCTCCAATAATATTTATTCTTTTATTGAAAAAAAGGCTGTGATACAGGTTTGTAAGTTTGTTGCGGACTTGAGGCAGGCCAATGCCAATTTCATTTTTGTCATCACCACCACCACTAGTGGCAGAGCCAAGTGGGGACCAGAGGAGGAAAGTGCACTGTCTGAGTGACCCGTCCTCCCTCTGAATCCTTCACTGTTCTCCACTTATTCACCTATGTTTCTCTTCATCTGGGCCTCCCTCTCTTCCACTCCGTCTCTTATTTTTACCTCTTCAATCTTCATCCATCTCCTTCATGTGCCCCTCCTCAACTTTTGTCCTAGCTCCACCACTGACCACCACCATCACTGCTACTCAAACTAGGTTTTGGGCCAATCACTACTATCATTACCACTACCATTCTTTTCATTCATGCTAGAGGATATAGATTTTGCTAATGCCAGAATTTTTAGCTATAGATTTGTCATTTCACATCATCCCAAAACTTTTCTTTGTCTTAATAAAGGTTTTCTGCTCTAATATCTAAAATTGAAGTCTTGAGACAATCACTTTTGGACCATTCTTGTGTGGTTTTTGATCATTTTTTTAGGGCTGGTATCCTTGTAAAATAAGCAAAGAAATTGTAAAGCTCTTATCAACTGATATTTTATGTTTTTTCCCCCTATTTTGTTTTTGTTTTTTGGCTTGTTGTTGGAGGATGCCTTGTCCACTACTTGTGTATTATATTTCTATTAGAGATATAAAACCATTTTTGAGCCTTCAACTAATAGCTCAAGCTTTTAGGAGAGTTGGTCATTAACTTGTTATGAGAACCACTTATGTCCAAGTGGTCAAGAGTTTGATCCATACAACCCTTTCTATTAAATTAAACTTTAGCACAAGGTAAAGTAGGTGGTTTCATTGCCCATGCTTCAGCCTAAAGGGCTCTTGTCTAAGGGGGCATGTTAAAGGTATAAAACCATTCCTGAGGCTCAACCTAATAGCTTAAGCTTTTAGGATAGTTGTTCTTTGACAATTTCCTTTCTTATGAGTTCTTTTATTAAAAAAAATAAAAATAAAAAAACACACGTGGTCATTTTATCATCAAATATGATATTTTAAAGTTATAATTTGTATTTTTTGCTTCATTTATCTTTTTTTTCCCCTTCTTCTTTTAGATGAAATGATGTACATAGTTTTTTGCCTCATGATTGTCTACATGGTCTGTGAATAGATCTTATGATACCATGGTGCAACTTTTAATTAGGCATTATTACTTTTTATGCTATCTTGCAGAAGTATTATATTAATCAAAAATTGAGAAGAATCAAGCATAAGAGAAAGGATGGCATTGATCCCATAAAGACGGCTTTTGAACAGATGAAGGTTAAACCTTGGCAATTAGTTATTTTCTGTTTCAATACTATATACTATTCTCATCTAGGAAAAAAACTGTAAGATGTATAGCTGTTCTGCAGAGGGTGAAGAAACCACCAATACCGTTGAAGAACTTTGCTAGCATTGAGTCTATGAAAGAGGAAATAAATGAAGTTGTGGCATTTTTGCAAAATCCAAGGGCATTTCAAGAAATGGGTGCGCTGGCACCTCGGGTATGGTATAGTATGAAGATTTTTCAACCTGACAAGATATTGTTTTCTTTTTTCTTTCTTTTAATATACTGTTGCAAAATTGTGATATAAGCATTTTTTACATTTTTTTAATCAATTTTTAGATTCTTCCCTTGTAATTTGATGGACAGAATTTTTTGTTTTCAATCAAAGAAACCTAGAAATTACTCAGACACGCTTGAAGCAAACCCTATTTGTTTGGTTCAATTATGGTAAGAAAAGCTATGGGATTTTAAGTTAAAGGCACCTTCTTAATTTTCTTTCACCTTCCAACTCCCCTCTCCTCTAATTAAATGTCTTTCTAAAGTTCTGCAATCCCATTCATCTCATAACAATGTAAACTTGTAGTTTTTGCTGGCCCATTCTTCATATAACAACTGTTGCATGCACTGCATGGCTTGAAAATGCCTATATCAACAGCTAAGATAAGCTCCTGGGAACTGTTTTCTATATTGTAGGGAGTTCTTATTGTAGGCGAGAGGGGTACAGGCAAGACATCTCTAGCATTGGCTATAGCTGCAGAGGCTAAGGTGCCTGTTGTTGAAATTAAAGCCCAACAATTGGAGGCTGGGCTATGGGTTGGACAAAGTGCATCCAATGTTCGTGAATTGTTTCAGACAGCAAGAGATTTGGTTATCCTCTTTAAACCACCTTAATATTTATTTTCTCTTCTTAACTTTCAATATTTAGACCTTCTATAATTATTTAAGTAAATTAGCTTATTAGTCAGAAGTAAATATATAGTTCACAAGAAAAAAATTGGTCTAAATGTCTAATAATATGACCTTCAAATGGTCAAGTTTCATTTGGCTTTTGTTGTTACTATGCATTGATTTAAAGTATTCAATCAATTTATTTTATTGTTATTTTATTCTGACAGTTATATTAGTCAAATTATTGTTTATATGTATGTTTGTATCAGTGTTTTTGGAACTGGACTGGAGTGGCTGGTCCAGTCATCAACTAGCCCCACTTCTGGTTCGGTTACCTCCCAAAACACGGACTTGGTCAAACCTGGTCAAAGCCAGGTTGAATCCGAAATAATAATAAAAAATATATGTTTAATTCTCTCTCAAATCATGTATGTAATGTTTATTTCCTTTTTGAAAATATGAATTTGCAAGATTTAAGAATTCAACATTATTAAATATATTTATTTTGCTATTGAGAAATGTTTGTAACACACTCTTTTGGACACTTTTTTCAATACTTGTTTTACTATTAGTTCAGTTCATACACTTGAAAGGATTATTAGGAGAGAGATACTAGCAACACTTGTTTTTAGACCATTAGTAAAGCAAGTGTTAAAAGGAGTGTCCAAAAGAGTGTATTGTTAACATTTCTCTTTTGCTATTTTATAGGTATATGGTAATGTTTTGCTACTTTTCATATATTTTTCCTTTTATTTTTCTGGTTGGTCCAGTGGTCAAACCGTTTGGACTGTGAACCAGTCCTCACTGGTTTGATGTCCTGGTGGTTTTTAAAACTTTGGTTTCTATTTATGCAAACTGTATAGTAGGCTGGTAGAATGAGTTTATTAATCTTTTGAGTCCTAGAATTTCTATCTCCTCTTTTCCTGATTTGTTTGTAGCTATTTATAGGCTCCTGTGATAATATTTGTGGAGGATTTTGACCTGTTTGCTGGTGTTCGTGGCACATTTATCCATACCAAAAATCAAGATCATGAAGCTTTCATTAATCAACTGCTTGTGGAACTTGATGGGTAATTTATATTTTTGGGTTCTTTTGACTGACTGAGAAAGAAGACATATGTCAGTGATAGCTGAGCACTGTGCAGTTTCCCTGATTTTGATTGTTGTTATACTCTGCAGATTTGAGAAACAAGATGGGGTTGTTTTGATGGCTACTACAAGAAATCTCAAGGAAATCGATGACGCCTTGCAGAGGCCAGGTCGCATGGATAGAATATTTCATCTTCAAAGACCGACTCAAGCAGAGAGAGAAAAAATATTATACTTGGCAGCAAAGGAAACCATGGATGATCAGCTTATTGATTATGTAGACTGGAAAAAGGTTTATCCTAAATTCTCTTTTTTAATAGACAAGTAATTTTATTACAGAGAACAAGGAAAGTACAACCAGGGGGATGATAAGATATCCTGCAAAACAGAAAAGTCAAGATACAACAAAGGACAAGAAAAATCTAGAATGCAGCAAGACTGCCCAGTCTCTATGCATATTGGAAATGATGATTCCACTGAAACAGCCATGAGTAGTGCACCAAAAGAGCGATAAATAAAATCCTATGTTGTAACAAATGTAATGGCAAAGGGACACCCTTGAAAATGAGAGAATTTTGCTCCAACTAAATACACCAAAGAACTGCATAATTGTACACTACCAAAAGATTTTAGACTTGTTGTTTTTACCAAAAACCTATATGACGAAACTGCTCCAAAGTAGAGGGACACACCCAGTGCCCACCAGGAAACCCAAAAGATTTTTCAAAGAAGAAAGTAGCTGCCTTACATTGCAAAAATAAGTGATCTGCCATTTCTGAACTAAAACTACACATAATACATATTGGGAACAAGTGCGTTATGAATCTACAAGAAGTCATTTGTATTAATCCTAAACCCTAAACCTTAGAGGGGGCTTTGGACTTCCGGATAGGTTTGTCAAGAAGGAACTTTTGATGGTTAAGGGAGTGAATTAGAAACTAAAAGGAGGACTTACAAGAAAATATACCAGAAGAATCCTAAGTTCTTTTAATAGGTTATTTACATCTAGTTTAAGTTTTTGTTTTCTTTTATCAATAAAAATGAGCTCTTGCTCGTAATATGGCTTTTGATGCCTAGGTTTTTCTTGGTGTTTAGTGTTCCTCTAGAAACTTTTTGTTCCCTCTTTCTATAAAATTAGACTTTGTTAAGAGAGTAGAAGAATAAAAAAAAGTAGAGGATCAGCGTTTCTGTTAAAGCAATGAAAACACAGGCAGAAGGAAGGGGGGGGGGGATTGGGATTTGGGGGATAGCTTATAGAATGAGAATATTGCACTTGAGCCTTTAAAACACAACTAAAGAATTGAAAGCAAATTAACAATTATGAGAATGGAGGATACTAAGAGTGAAGTTTACAGAAGAATTTCACTGACATAATAACTGATAACTAGTAAATGTTGTACTAGCTTAACCTGATAGAAAATAAATTAGTCCAACAATATATAATCCTCTTGTCCTTAACTGCTGTTTACTAATTTCTTAGCACTTGGTTTTGACCAATGTTTTTTCCTACCTTTGGACTCAAAAAGCTGTTCATTTTCAGGTTGCTGAGAAGACGGCTCTTTTACGACCTATTGAATTAAAACTTGTTCCTGTGGCTTTAGAAGGAAGTGCCTTCCGGAGCAAAGTTCTTGATACAGATGAATTGATGAGCTACTGTGGTTTCTTTGCGGTAAGAATTTGCTGATTATAGTACTTTTTATACAATAACTTCAATAGGAAAAATTAACTTCTTCTTCTTCTTTTGGGTTCGTGAGTGTGGGTTACACAAAAGGAGGTAATCCACTCCCTTCCCTAGAACCCTCCCCTCCCCTCCCCTCCCTAGTGAAAGTGGGATATGATTCTTTTTTTAGGCCTTTCATCAGGGTATCTCTATAGCCATTGCTATGAAACTAACCCTTCAGCATTGTCGCGACTAGGAGGCACTCCCAGCAATTGCCTTCTCTAGGATTTGAACTTTGGTTCTTTCCCTGAGAGTACAGCTTGCTTACCACGTGCCCAACCCTTGTTGGTAAAGTGGGATATGATTCTAGGTCCGTCTGCTGCCAATTGCAAAGGACTTTACTAATCAAGCCAACTGACAACTTATTTAACTAGTATGCACATTGCTCATATTTGTTTGTATTATTTATGCTTAGGAAAACAGACTTAGAATCTGTGCTTGGTGACCTGCCTTAAACCCAAAAAAAGAAAAAGAAAAAGAAAAAATAAGATTCCCCCTGAAATGCCTTCCCCCAGTTAAAAGAAATGACTCTTAAGTTTGTTTATATCAATGAGTCCTTGACTAATATTTTTCATTTGACATGTTAAGGTTTCTGTTATTTGTAAGAGTTTTTAATGTTTTCTTTTTTATTATGTTTTTATCAAGAATCATAATGAAAAAGCTGATTGAATAACACTACTGCATAAATGTTCTTTCTACTCTTTGTTATCTTGAGACTGTTATAGATCTGTTTCTTTTACAACCATGTTTTGTATATTTTTATTTCATTTACTTTGTCATGTAGGAAATGGATTATATTTATTGCCTTTGCTTAGACTTTCAGTTCTACGATCCCCCCATGGTTGCGGAAGACCAAAATTGTCAAAAAGTTAAGCAAAACGTTAGTGAATCATCTTGGACTGACATTGACAAAAGAAGATCTGGAGAACATTGTTGATTTGATGGAACCATATGGCCAGATAAGCAATGGGATAGAGCTTTTAAGCCCTCCACTTGATGTAAGAAACTATCATCTCCATAATGCTTATTATGTGGTCAACGCACAGCTTCTAGAATATCTTGTTATGTATCATCACTGAGTTTTTTCTTCCACTTTTAAATTTGAACATAGTAGCAGTCTGAGTTTTCTCCATTTTACAAATTGAAATTTAATTTAGTTCTGTTGCTATAAAAAAATGAACTAGATGGAGTTTTTTTGTTGTTCAGTGGACGAGGGAAACCAAGTTTCCACATGCTGTCTGGGCAGCTGGTCGTGGTCTTATAGCTCTTCTATTGCCAAATTTTGATGTTGTTGATAATTTGTGGCTTGAACCTCTATCCTGGCAGGTTAGTCATACTCATCCCTGGTCTGCTTTATATAACCTTACAATATTGCTCTGCTTCGTAGCAGAACATGATACACAACAGCTTGCAGTGACTTTATATATCTCTTGTAATTTTTGAGTGTCTACTGTCTAACATACAAGCAGGACTGTTATTTGGTGTTTGTGCTACTATAAAAGAAACTGGGGCCAGGATCAACTGCTAATTCAATTAATTGTATGTATGAAAAGATGCTAGTTACATAACCTTGCATTATTGCTGTACTTCCTAGAAGAACAAGATATGCAATGGCTTTTGCCTTTACTTTAAATATCTCTCATTCTCTTGTAATTTTTCAGCGTCTAACCTCTACGCTGGATTGTATTTGATGTTTTTTGTGTACTGATGAGAACCAGAAATTAAAGACAGAAATGTAGAAGAAGAGAGTGTATTATTGATGTTCCCTAGCCTGAAACAAGTGATTACAGTGCAGGGAAGAAGAAAGGAAATTACAGATAGGTAGGCAAATTAGAGAGTGCCTACCTAATTCTCTCCCAGTTCCTACTCAATTCCAGCCCCCAAACCAATTCTACCCTCCTTTCCTCATGTTATACTCTCTCTCATGACCTCAGCACATGCGCATCCCCCCCTCACTCTGCCAGCTAGGCAGAGTTAGTTACAACATTCCTTCCCTTGCTTACAACATTCCCTCCCTTGCTCTGATCAGGTGCCTTGCACCTTTTGTGTTTCCTCACGTATACTTTAATGGGCCTAGGGGGCCTATTAAGTATCGGGTTCGCATCATGTACTATAAAAGAAACTGGGGGTGTTTTTAACCATAGTTACCGGGTTCGCTCAACAACCCTACAAATTGTATACCGGATTCACCGTACCGCATACCGGATTCGTCATAAAGAAAGTATTGTAATATAATCACAAGAAGTGACGAATCATGTACCCGTACACGTGCCATGTATCCTCATGTACTGCATTTCTAGTAACTATGTTTTTGACAAAACTGAAATTCGTGCTGCTGAAATTTAGTTCCAAATTTTAGTGATGAAAAAAAATTCAGCTCTGAATTTGTGATGTTTGAATTTTTTTTGGGAGAATACAATTTAGGAGCTGTTAAAAATATTTCCACTTTAGATACATTGAGCCAAACAAGTGGTTAATGGATTAACCATATGTTGACTTGTCTGGTCAATTGTTACTTTTTGTTGAATTGGAGAGTTTTAGGTAGAGAAGGAGGAAAAGAGAGAAAAGGAATACTCAAAATAATAAGATTTATTGATATTGATGTGATGATGATGTGATGAGATGTAGCACAAACGACAAACTTAATAGTCCTATTTATTTATACTAATACTAGACTCCTAAACTTAATTAAATAAGGAAACAAATCATTAAATAATAATTAGGAAATTGTTACCAAGTGGCTTCAAACTCAAGAGGGGGTGAATTGAGTTTGTAAAAGATTTTTGCAAACTTTTTCAAAAACCAATGTTTATCAATCTTTGTTGAAGCTATTAATTTTTAGAATTGAGTAGATAGATGAGGATAAGAACTTCTCACACCAAAAATAACCAAGAATCAAAGTATTCAAGAAGGCATACAACTACAAAGTGCACAAATGTAAAAGAGATAGGGTAGAGAGAGTACAAACACTAAGATTTTTTTTATATCAGTTTAGCTATTCCTTGTGACCTACGTCCAATCCTCAAGTGATTTACCCGATATTTTCTACTATTCTTCTAGCTTCAACTGGTACTTGCAACCTTTACATCAAAGAGAACTCACGACACCCTTGAGATACCTCACCCTTGGTGTTTGAGCCTCATAACAAGGGATACCTCACCCTTTTCTCTCGAGGGATACCTCACCCTCTTACAAAGATTTACACGATGAAAAGAAGATTGAAGCTCTCACAAGAGTGGATAATACAAATTGAAGTCCAAGTGGTATCAAGGAATCACACACTAAAGCTCAAAACAGGGGTTTATGAGTAAAAGCTGATAAGACTCGTAATGAAGGCTCAAGAATGATTTGTAAGATGTTTTCCAACTTAACTTGAGTCCCCAAAGCCTTGCATTTAAAGCCCATGAGTAAATAGAGCCATTGGAGGTCGTTGGGAACATTAAATCCTAGCAACTAGCCGTCATTTTCTGATTTTAGAAGCTCAGATAACAGATTATTGCAACCTCATAATCTGTTATTTGCGTGTAAGTACAAAAACCTTGTTTTAGGAAGACTGAAATAACAAATTATTGTTTCTTGATAACAAATTATTTGCATTTTTATAAAAACATGATGTGCGCCAATAATCTGTTAATGCTTTTTAAAAACAAAACACGCGCCTTACAAACTTACACAATAACCTGTTTTGGACTTCCCATAACCTATTATTGCTTTTAAATACAAAACACACGCCTTACTGACTTACTCAATAACCTGTAATGGACTTCCTATAACCTGTTGTTGCTTTTAAAACAAAAAGGGTTCCTTACTGACCTAGTTAAGTAACTTGTTATTAGCTTCCCATAATCTATTATTTGACTTCCAAGGAAAGTTGGATTTAAACATCTTTTGCAGCCAAAATTCCCAAAACATTTCCAACCTTTTAAAACTCATTTTTCACAACTTGATAAACATTTTCACAAACATAAACATGATTTTTTCATAAAGGCTTAAGTTGAATATAAAAACGAGATATGAGCCCAGTGTGATTCATTTTTACCTTTACATAAGATGTAAGTTCTATGAACTAAACTTGAAGGTTCTTGGGACTTGATCTTTGCACAACTATTTATTCCTTATTTGTTATCATTAAAACCATTGCCATTGTTAATTACAGAAATAACTCCGTGATCATTTAAGATACTCTAAAATATTTCAAGATACAATAAAGATATTATGAGATATGTTTCATATATTGTAACACTCCCCCTTAAGATAAAGCTTCCTAAGCTTGAGCTTATTACAAATGAACACTTTAAAAAGAAAATAACATACAAATAAACTAAAAACATAAAAATAAACTGGGCTTCACAAAACATGGTTGGAAAGGCAACTCAGGGATGCTGGAGACGCCAGAGAGATGAGGCATTGTTGGAAAGATAACTCAGCAAGTCGACTGGAATGATCATCAGTCTGACAGAAATTTCTTGGCAAGCAATCAAGCACAGCAAGGCCCAAACTTCTCAAAACCACATTTGGAAGCTTCAAACAACAATGTTGGAGACCAAAAACTTTGAAATTGACACTAAGGTTGGTGTGCATCACATCCATGGAGGATTCATCACCAGCATGATTCATAAGTGAGATAGGAGAAATCACCATTAGCATGATTCATGATGGGAGGCTAGTATGAATCATAACCAATTCATCACTTAATGACTCATTGATGAGAAAGAAGTCACTGGAGGTTGGTGTGAGTCATAGCCCCAATATTAATCACTATCGGAATGATTGTCAATGGTAAGAGAAGTCACCACTAGTATCCTTCATCCGTGGGAGAGAAACCATCACCGAAATGATCGTTGGTGGGAATAGAAGTCACCTTTGGTATGATTCATTAGTGTGAAAAGAATGGCATGACAAACACCAAACTAGAAATATCAGACTTTTTTATATACAAAGAGCTAGTAGAAGTGGTCATAGTGGCCAAAGACATCCACAATAATTGCGGGATTTGGATGGACAAGGACCAGAGATGGACGAAAAAGGCTCGTTGGAGAGGGCTGATGAGGCAGCGACCAAAAAGAGGCCAAAAATTGAAATCACAATATACTTGAACGTGTGTGAGCAGGTCTACTCATCAACTCAGGCCAGAATCATAGGAGGTGAGGCCAAATATGGACAAAGAAGACCAAGGTGAGTCCAACGGCATCGTCGGCGGCAAGAGAAGTCTCTAGATGCGCCCTTATGCGTCAGAAGAAGGAGGCGCGTGGATGCTAGAGCTTCAATGAACGAGTGACGCGTTTGAGCTTTGATGGTGGCACGATTCTAGGGAGAGGCCGGTGAATGTGATGGAGGTGTTGGTCGGAGGAGAAACAGACCTTAGATGCGTAGATTGGAGATCACAACTGTAGGAAGAGATAAAAAACGTCAGGATTGGCAGATTGGTAGATTCTGGAGAAGATGGTGGCAGCGACCGGTAGAAAAGCCCACTGATGATGGTTGTTAGAATAGTTTAGAATATTTTTATATCATGTATATATCAATTAGGATCAATTAGGATATCAGGATTATATCAATGTGATTAATTGTAATTAATATTAACATCTACATATAGAGATCATGTGTGGTCTGATTAGACACACAATTCAGCAATAATCCCTTCTTCTTCAACTTGGTATCAAAACGGGTTTTGACCCGTCTTTGTCTAAATCGTAATCCGCTGCACCCACTGCTCATTGGCAAATTTCCCTTCCTTGCTGCGACTCAAGTCCGGTGAGCCCTCACTGCCACGCCTCTTTCCAGTAGATTTTTCCGGTGGCGTCACTTTCTGGCGACCGTCCGACCTGCAGATCTGGGTGCGAAACCCACTGCATCAGAATCGCACCACCCCGATCGTCCAGATCCCAAAATTCATGCCGCCGTCCGCTTTACCACACGCCACCACTCGCCTCCCCTCTTTCTGCACCATTCTTCCACAGACTTGGACGAAATTCACTGTAGAAGACGTCCCAAGTCTTTTTGGGTCTCATCTTGGTCGTTCCTATGGTGTTTCAGATCGCAGGTGCCTTGACCATCGTATTTTTGGGCGTTTTGCTACGTTCCTTTTCTGCGTTTTGTTGATTCCAGACCTGCCTAGTAATTTTTGGACATATTCCAGGTGTTTCCTTTATTTTTTAGTTATCTTACTTTGATTTCTCATAATGGGCGATGTTATCTTATGCTATCTCATAATCCGCCAACTTTGCTCAGATTGAATCATCATTATCCACCTCTAGAGTGACTTTTCCTACTGTAAATTATGAGGCCTTCCTCTGCTTTAAGGCATCTTCACAGATTTCGGTTGAACAAACTGGTAATCCCATTGCCTATTTATCTCAATCATCTCTTGGGCCATGGATAATTGACTCTAGTGCTTTTGATTACCTCTGTGGTAATAAGGATCTTCTCACTTCTCGTACCTACAATAAATTACCCCCTGTTACTCTTGCTAATGGGACCAAAACTGTTGTCACCGGTATTGGTAAGCTCGACCATGCCCCTTTCTACCCTTAACATATGTTCTTTATGTACCTGACTGTCCTTTCAATTTGATATCCATTAGTCAGTTAGTTCACGCCCTTAATTATTCCATTACCTTCACTAAACACTTTGTTCTTGTGCAAGATTAGGGTACTGGGAGGACGATTGGAGTCAGTCATGAATCACGAGGACTTTACCATCTTCTTGTGCCTAGTTCCCTAGTGACATGTACCATGACAGATTCTCCTAACCTTATTCACAGTTGTCTTGGACATCCAAGTCTTTCCAAGTTCCCGAAAATGGTTCCTCACTTGTCTAGTTTACCGTCTTTAGATTGTGAGTCTTGTCAAAAAGGGAAGCACACCCATGCATCCTTTCCTAATCGAGTCAATAAAAGAGCTGATTCAACCTTCTCCATTGTTCATTCAAATATATGGGACCTAGTCGTGTCAGTTCTAGTTTAGGATTTCAATACTTCGTAACCTTTATTGATGATTATTCCCGTTGCACTTGGGTCTTTTTAATGAAAAATCGTTCTGAATTATTTTCAATATTTCAGAAGTTGTGTTGAAATTCGTACTCAGTTTGGGAAAATTATTTGATAGACCCCCTATCACTAAGGTGTATTCAAGAAAGAAGAAAATAGGAAAGAATGGAGATGCAGGAGCTGCACACATGGGAAGCAAGGTTATGATGGGAAATGAAATAAACGGGCAGGTTATGTTACTAAACCATAACAGAATGCTGAGCTGGCAGAAGCTAGCAGAAAAGGGAGGGAATTCTGTTATGATAGATGAGAATATAGAGGGGAACGGGAAAAGAGTGAGGCAAACATGTTTTGAGTGATCTTTAGGAAGGAGGAGTAGGCCCCTCGAAGTGTTTGGATATCTTACGTTCTTTTCTATTTCTTTCCGTTATTTATGGACTGATATCACATTGATATTAGGTTCAGATTTGTTATTCAGTGTTCTTAATACAATTCTGATCCAGTTTCCTATCAATTGGTATCAGAGCTCCCGATCCCGGGAGCTTTGGATGGTTAACACCATAATGGAAACAAGATTGGAAGCTCTGGAGAAAAACTTCGAACAGATTAACGAGATCATGAAGGAGATGGAACGATGGAGAATGGACACTTTAGCCAAGAGGGAAGTTCAGGAGGTTCTGCTGAAACGCAGTGAAGAATTGCAAACCTGATTGTTGCAATTTCCGGAAGGGAAAGGTTTGGAGGGATCACAAAACAAGACACACGGAAGCAGGGAGGACGAGGACGATAAGAGAATCAACTGAAACCATAGCACAGACGATAGATGTAGGAAAATGGAGGTTTCGGTGTTCAACGGAGACGATGCGTACAGGTGGATCACCCGAGTTGAACGGTATTTTCTGGTGAATTCGGTCGAAGAGGAGGGGAAGCTACCAGCGGTAATGGTGGTGATGGAGGATCGTGCCTTAAACTGGTTCCAATGGTGGGAGAGCCGAAATCCCGAGGCAGTTGGGAAGCTTTCAGAATGGCAGTAGTGAGACGTTTCCAACCTTCACTTGCCCAGAATCCTTACGAGGTGTTGCTGAGTTTGCAACGAACGGGAACAGTGGCTGAGTATCGAGATCAGTTTGAAAGGATCTCTGGCCCCCTTAAACATGCTAACGAAGAGATATTGAGAGGAATCTTCATGAACGGGTTGCGTGAGGATGTCCGAGCAGAGGTGAAGCTCCATCGGTTGGAGACTCTTTTCGACGTGATGGGTCAGACATTATTGATTGAGGAACGAGACTGGGCCAAAGGAAAAGGAGGTTTGGGCCCAGCCCAACGTGGGATGTCAAGGTTGTTTCAACCCACCAGGACCTCTTGGGGAGGAAATGAGTTTAGGTCTGGTTTAACAAACGATGTGGGGAGAAGTGGATCTGTTAACACTACTCAAATTTCCAGACCACAATTTTGTACGCTCTACTATGGAGCCTCGTGGAGAAGGAACCAGCAACATGAGGAAGGGAAGTGGTTTCAAAAGGTTGTCTGATGCTGAATGGCAGGATAAGATGCGGAAGGGACTGTGTTTCCGGTGTGATGAGAAATTTAGCCTGGAGCACGTCTGCAAATACAAACAGCTGCATCTGCTGTTAGTGGAGTCTGAAGAGGAATTGGGGGATTTTCAAGAGAAGGGTCAAGAGGAGGAATAGGAACTTGAAGAGGGTGCAAGGTAGTTGTCTTTCAGCAGTATAATGGGGATAACCTCTAAAAGATCCCTGAAATTATGGGGAGAAGTAAAAGGTAGAAAGGTGGTGGTACTCATTGACTGTGGAGCTTCCAACAATTTCATAGCTAAGAAATTGGTGGATGAATTGCAAATTCCTGTCTCAAAAACTCCATAATATTTTGTGGAGGTGGGTGATGGGCATAAAATAGGATGCAGTGGATTTTGCAGAGGAATGAAGATGCTGGTCCAAGGGTTTAACATAATCCATGATTTTTACCTATTTGAGCTGGGAGGTGCAGATGTGGTCTTGGGGTTGGAAGGGCTAGAAGGGTTGGGGGAAATAAAAGCAAACTTTAAGGACCTAACCTTGAAGGTGCATATAGAAGGTAAGGCAGTGACATTCAGGGGAGAGCCATCTCTGTCCAGAGCCTTAGTTTCCCTAAAGACAGTGTGTAAGGCTTTAAAAGATGTGGGAGAAGGGTTCTTGGTGCAATATCAATGGGCAACAGAAGAGCAGCCTTCCAATTCTCATTGGCAGGAGTTGGGTACATTATTGGTTGAATTTGAAGGCTTATTTCAAGAACCACAAGGCCTACCACCAAAAAGAAAACAAGATCATGCTATTATCCTAAAGGAAAGGGCCCAAACTCCTAACATTCAACCCTATAGATACCCTCACCACCAGAAGAATGAAATAGAAAAACTTGTGGGGGACATGCTCAAGGCTGGAATCATTCAACCCAGCACCAGCCCATTCTCAAGTCCAGTTATATTGGTCAGGAAGAAGGATGGTGGGTGGCGTCTATGTGTGGATTATAGAGCTTTGAATAGAGGAATCATGCCTGATTAATTCCCAATACCTGCCATAGAAGAACTATTGGATGAATTGGCAGGAGCAGTAATCTTTTCCAAACTGGACCTGAAGTCAGGGT
This sequence comes from Ormosia semicastrata, assembly GCA_029884595.1. NCBI lineage: Eukaryota > Viridiplantae > Streptophyta > Magnoliopsida > Fabales > Fabaceae > Ormosia > Ormosia semicastrata. Next base: position 44,990,220 of record JAQQTO010000059.1, read on the forward strand.
ATCACCAAATACGAATGAGGGAGGAAGACATACCAAAGACAACTTTTAGGACTCATGAGGGCCATTATGAATACCTCGTGATGCTTTTTGGGCTGTCCAACGCTCCATCAACTTTCCAATCCCTAATGAATGAGGTATTCAAACCATTTTTGAGGAAATTTGTGCTTGTTTTCTTCGATGACATTCTAGTTTACAGCAAGGACAAGGAATCACATTTGGGACATCTAAGGAGAGTTTTGCATGCTCTGGAAGAGAATTATCTCTTTGTAAACAAGAAGAAATACAGTTTCAATCAATCCTAATTAGAATACTTGGGACATATTATTTCCAGCCAAGGAGTAGCAGCAGATCCAAAGAAAATTGATGCAATGGTATCTTGGCCTACACCCACAAATGTCAAAAGTATAAGAGCATTCCTTGGCCTCACGGGCTATTACAGGAGGTTTGTGAAAGATTATGGAAGAATAGCAAGACCTTTGACACAGCAGCTCAAAAAGGAAGGGTTTGAGGGGGGAGTGGAGGCTCAACAAGCATTTGAATCACTCAAGTCAGCAATGACCTCTCTGCCAGTTCTGGCTGTCCCAGATTTTAGACAACCATTTACAGTGGAAACAAATGCCTCGAGCAAAGGAATAGGAGCAGTTTTGCGGCAACAAGGTAGACCTATTGCCTATCTTAGTCAAGGTTTATCAGATAGGGCTCAAGTAAAGTTAATTTATGAGAAGGAGCTGTTAGCCATTGTTCTTGCAGTCCAAAAGTGGAGGCCTTACTTGATAGGGTATCATTTCATCATCAAAACTGACCAACGCAGTCTCAAATACTTGACTAAGCAAAGGTTGATGGGAGAGGAGCAGCAGAAATGGATGTCTAAGCTGATGGGTTTTGTTTTTGAGATTCAATATAAACCGAGAAGTGAAAACAGGGCTGCAGACGCATTATCCAGAAGGATGGAATTTGCTGCACTATCTACTATCTTTTTGGCTGAAACAGATTCACTTGTTGAAGAGGTTCAATCAGACACCAGGTTGAAAAATATCCTATTAGACTTAATGTCAAATAAGGACTCTCACCCGTGTTATGAAAGGAAGGGAGGACAATTGCTGTATAAAGGAAGATTGGTTTTACCTAAAGGTTCGGTGCGAATACCTACCTTGCTCAAGGAATTCCATTCTTCACACATGGGGGGACATTCAGGCTTCTTTAGAACCTATAGAAGGGTGTCTGGTGTTCTGTTTTGGGAAGGCATGAAAAAAGATGTCAAGGATTTCGTTTCTGCTTGTGACATATGCCAATGAAACAAGTATCAAGCCCTTGCTCCTGCTGGTCTGTTGCAACCATTGCCTATCCCTACTCAAGTGTGGCAAGACATTTCCATGGATTTTATAGGTGGATTACCTAAAGCAAAGGGGGTAGATACTATTATGGTGGTAGTTGATCGTCTCACTAAGTATGCTCATTTCCTACCCTTGAGCCATCCTTTTACAGCAAAGGAGGTAGCAAAACAATTCATCACTGAGATAGTACGACTCCATGGATTTCCTTCCTCAATTGTGTCAGACAGAGATCGGGTCTTCATCAGTCAATTATGGTAAGAATTATTTAGAAGATCTGGCACTCACCTTAAGATGAGTTTAGCCTATCACCCCCAATCAAATGGTCAAACCGAGGTGGTGAACCGCTGTTTGGAGACCTATTTGAGGTGCTTTACAGGATCTAAACCGCGGCAGTGGACTAAGTGGCTAGGTTGGGCTGAATATTGGTTCAACACCAATTTTAATAGTTCAACTAAGATGTCACTATTTAAGGCTTTGTATGGAAGAGATCCACCAATCCTACTTCGATGTTCAGGAGATCTATCCACTGTAGAAGAAGTAAATCAGTTGCTGGTTGAGAGAAATACAATGTTAGATGAACTCAAAGACAACTCGGTGAAAGCCCAAAACAAAATGAAAGTGCAAGCTGACAAAAGCAGGAAGGATGTGGTTTATCAACCAGGAGATTTTGTATAGGTCTTTGGCTAAAAAAATCAATGAAAAATTGAGCCCGAGGTATTATGGGCCTTTTGAGGTATTGGAGAAGGTGTGTACAGTAGCATACAAGTTACAGCTCCCTGATTACAGCCGAGTGCATCCAGTCTTTCATGTCTCTTTGCTCAAGAAGTCAGTAACAGGATATGTCCATAGTCGGCCCTTACCTACCCAACTATCAGAGGATTGGGAACTAGAGATGAGTCCAGCTGAAGTAGTATAGGTAAGGACAACTGACAATGGAGCTATGGAAGTACTCATCAAATGGGAAGATCTTCCAGAGTTTGGGAGTTCTTGGGAATCATTTGACACAATTCAGCAGCATTTTCCCAACTTTCACCTTGAGGACAAGGTGAAACTCTTGGGGGGGGGGGGAGTAATAGACTCCCTGTCACTAAGGTGTATTCGAGAAAGAAGAAAATAGGAAAGAATAGAGCTGCAGGAGCTGCACACTTAGGAAGCAAGGTTATGATGGGAAATGAAATAAACGGGCAGGTCATGTTACTAAACCACAACAAAATGTTGAGCTGGCAGAAGCTAGCGGAAAAAAGGAGGGAATACTGTTATGACAAATGAGAACATAGAGGGGAATGAGAAAAGAGTGAGGCAAGCATGTTTTGAGTGATCTTTGGGAAGGAAGAGCAGACCCCTCGAAGTGTTTAGATATCTTACATTCTTTTCTATTTCTTTACGTTATTTCTGGACTGATATCACACTGATATCAGGTTCAGATTTGTTATTCAATATTCTTAATACAATTCTGATCCAGTTTCCTATCACTATCCATATTCTGCATAATGTCAATGCACGCAAATATTTGTCTTCTAATTTTCAGGAATTCATTGCTAAATAGGGTATCTTGCATTGTATCAAACAACTTGTCATCATACTCCATAACAAAATGGAGTGGCTGAACGCAAAAACCGACATTTAATTGAAACAACCAGGACTTTACTCTTACATATGAATGTTCCAATCCATTTTTGGGGGGATGTTGTTCTTACATCTTGTTATTTGATAAACCACATGCCTTCCTCTGTTCTAAATGACCAACTCCCGTATACTATATTATTTCCTGATACATCTGCTTATCCTGTGTCTCCTTATATGTTTGGTTGTACTTGTTTTATCCACAATGTTACTCCACGAAAGGACAAGCTCACTGCCAAGGCCTTCAAGTGTCTTTTCCTTGGATACTCTATTCTTTAGAAAAGGTATCGCTGTAACTCTCCCGATATAGGTAGCTATGTTGTGTCTGTTGATGTCACCATTTTTAGCCAACAACCCTTTTATTTTTTACTGTCAGATGCTTCCCAAGTAAACACAATCCTTCTTGTTCCTATCTACAGTCCTCCTATTTATTCTAGCAGTAATCCTATTTTGTTCTTGCTCTGGTTCCTGCCCATGGTCCTTCTTGTCCACTAGTTACTTATCAACGTCAACCACGATCGCTTACTAGTACCAACCTTGTTCTAGAGGAAGTTTCAGATGATTCACCACCTTCGCCAGTCGTTCCCTCCGCCTATGTTTCTGCATCAGACAGCTCACCTATTGCTCTTCGAAAAGGTAAACGTTCTACTCGTAACCCTCATCCGCTTTATGCCTTTCTTAGTTATGACCATCTTTCTTCACAACGTTACACCTTTGTTTCGATTTTGTCTTTTGTTTCCATTCCTAAAACCACAAGTGAAGATGATGGATGAAATGTCTGCCTTACATTCTAATGGCACATGGGAGCTAGTTCCTAAACCAGCAGGCAAATCTGTTGTTGGTTGCAGATGAGTATTTACTGTTAAAGTTGGTCCAGATGGCTCCATTGATCGATTGAAGGCTCGTTTAATCGCCAAAGGCTACACAGATCTTTGGTCTTGATTATAGCGACACCTTCTCTCCAGTTGCTAAGATTACCTTTGTACGTCTTTTCCTTGCCATGACTGTTGTTCACCATTGGCCCCTCTGCCAGTTGAATATAAGAATGCCTTCTTACATGGTGATTTACAGGATGAGGTTTATATGGAGCAACCGCCTGGCTTTGTTGCTCAGGGGGAGTCTGGATTGGTGTGCAAACTTCACAAGTCCTTGTATGGCCTAAAATAGTCTCCTCAGGCTTGGTTTGGCCGATTCAATGCAGTTGTTTAGGCCTTCGGCATGATTCGCAATGAAGCCAATCGTTCTGTTTTCTATCGGCATCAATCTCCCAATCAATGCATCTACCTTGTGGTTTATGTGGCTGGCATTGTCATTACTGGAAACGATCGAGTTGGCATTGAACAATTAAAGCAACATTTATTTACTCATTTTCAGACCAAAGACTTTGGTAAGCTCCGTTATTTCCTAGGTATTGAGGTGGCACAATCTAGACACGACATTTTCATCTCTCAGAGGAAATATGCCTTGGATATCTTGAAAGAAACTGGTATGTTAGGGTGCAAACCCATTGATACACCAATGGATCCTAATGTTAAGCTTCTACTAGGATAGGGGGAGCCACTAGCGGATCCTGGACGTTATCGGAGATTGGTTGGAAAATTGAATTATCTCACAGTAACAAGACCAGATATCTCTTTTGTTGTGAGCGTGATAAGCCAATTCCTTGACTCTCCATGTGACTCTCACTGAGATGCTGTTGTTCGAATACTCCGATACATTAAAGGAGCACCAAGAAGAGGCTTACTATATGAGGATAAGGGGCATATGGAAATTTGTGGTTATACAGATGTTGATTGGGCAGGGCTCTCCCTCAGATAGACACTCTACTTCAGGGTACTGCGTTCTTTTAGGGGGAAATATGATATCTTGGAAAAGTAAGAAGCAAACTGTAGTTGTCAGGTTAAGTGCAGAGGTTGAATATTGAGCGATGGGCACTGCAACTTGTGAACTCATTTGGTTGAGGTAGTTACTTAAAGAGTTAAAAATATGTGAACCACAACTAATGAAACTCATATGCGATAATCAGGTTGCACTACATGTATCCTTAAATCTTGTCTTTCATGAGAGGACTAAGCATATAGAGATTGATTGCCACTTTGTTAGGGAGAAAATTCAGTTTGGTGAAATTGCTACTCCATTTGTGAATTCGAATGACCAGCTTGCAGACATTTATACTAAGGCTCTTAGAGGTTCTCGGGTTAACTACATATGTAACAAGCTTGATGCACATGATATATATGCACCGGCTTGAGGGGGAGTGTCAGAATAGTTTAGAGTACTTTAAATATAGCAGTATTATAGTATATCATGTATATATCAATTAGGATCAATTAGGATATTAAGATTATATCACTGTGATTAATTGTAATTAATATTAATATCTATATATAGAGATTATGTGTGATCTGATTAGACACACAATTCAGGAATAATCTCTTCTTCTTCAAGTAAGGTAAACCACCATTGACAACTAAGAACACGAGAGAGAAAGTGATGATGGAGAGATAGAGAGATAGTGCCGGAAAGAGAACACGGTAGAAGAAGTGGCTAATCAAAGTTTTAAATTTTTGGGAACTAGGAAGCGGAATAGTGGCGGGATGGGTCACGGAAGATGGTACTTATCTGATACCATGTTAAATTGGAGGGTTTTAGGTAGAGAAAGAGGTAAAGAAAGAAAATGAATACTCAAAATAATAATATTATATTGATATTGACGTGATTATGATATGATGAGATTGATATAAAAGACAAACTCAATATTCCTATTTATACTAATACTAGCCTCCAAATCTTAATTAAATAAGGAAACAAATCATTAAATAAGAATAAGAAATAACTCCTAAGAGATCTTTAAGATACTCTAACATATTCCAAGATACAACAAAGATATTATAAGATATTTTCTATATATTCTAACACTTTTAAAGAATAAAGTATTAAGTGTTATATATATATATATCCTTATTGGATCGGGCTTGTACTACATGTACTGCATGTAACTGATTTTTATAAATACACACACAAGGAGCCTAACTGATCATCAAGATAGTGCATCCTTATATCTTCCTTCTATAGATTTCTACCATTATAAACTGAATATTTTACTGGAAATTCCTCAATTATAATTCTAACAAAAACTTTCATTTGAAGTGCTGAATGTATATTAAAGGAAAGTATTGACCTTCAATAAATTAAACGAGGCTATACAAAGGAAAATTTTTTTTATCCAAAAAAAATTAGACAGATTCCTGAGACCTTTACTCCAAAAGAGAACATTTCTTTCTTATTCTTTCATTACTTCCATTCCTTTTATTCTTCTTTAGCATTGCTTATTTGTGTTTATTTTAACTGTAAACTACAGTATCTCTGCGTCCTGCCTTATGTGTTTTCTTTCACCTGTCTAGCCTTCCATTTGTTGCTAGAGGTGGCCAATCCCTTCTCAAGTCTTAAATCTTGAGTGTGCTTTATGACTGCATAATAAAGACTGTTTTTATTAGAAATCATGACCACTGAGTAAGAGTGAGAAAGTGAGGGAAAGAGAGATAAAGTGAGGGAGAGAAAACTGTAAACTGTAACTGTTATTCACTAACTGAATCTGATGTTGAATTCAGTACATATACACAAGGCTAGAACAATCTAGAACAGCCTAGAATCTAAGCTACTGAGTCTACACTCAACTGAATCATAACTGAATCCTAACTAACTTGACACATCAGCAGTACAGCTGTACATACTCTTAACATTTCCCCCTCAAACTCAGGGTGGGTGCTGGAAAGCAAATAGATCAAACACCGAGTTTGTCTCTCAACTAGCAAAACCTGAGATTAGATAGGGCCTTAGAGAGAACATCAGCTGTCTGGTCTTCAGCAGGGATGTGAGCAACAAATAAGCATTTGTTGATAACGTTTTCTCTGACAAAGAAAAGGTCCAGCTCCATGTGTTTGGTCCTTGAGTGTAGAACAAGATTATGAGAGATTATGAGAGCAGTACTCAGATTATCACTGTGAACAACAGGTGGTAGATCTGATACTCTGAGTTCTCTGAGAAGAGACTGAATCCAAATCAGTTCAGAAGCAGTGTTTGCTAGGCTTCTGTATTCAGCTTCAGTGCCGGACCTTGTAACCAAAGGCTGTTTCTTTGACCACTAAGATACTAGGTTAGTACCCAAGAATACACAAGAGCCTGAGGTTGATCTGTGGTCTTCTGGATCAGAAGCCCAATCAGCATCACAGAAAGCTTGGAGTGTTTTGAGAGACTGAGCTGGCTGAAGAAGAAGACCATGAGTCAAAGTTCCTTTGAGATATCTAGAATACGTTTAACAGCCTTCCAATGTTCCTCTAGAAGCTGAGCTAGGAACTGACAGACCTTGTCCACACTTTAGCAAATCTCAGGTCTGGTGACTGTTGCATACTGCAAGGCACCTACAATGGACCTGTAAAGATGAGGGTCTTCTACGTAGTTGCTGCCAAACTTAGAAAGTTTGCAGCCAGCTACCATATGTGTGTTAATCCCTTTAGCATCAGCCATGAGCCTTCTCTAGGAGATCTTTAATGTATTTACTTTGGGTAAGCGGTGGCTCTATATGAGGCCTATTGAGGAAATTATAACTGACTCATCATATTCACTTGGTAGTACATGGTAGCCTGTGTTCTCCAAACTTGCTTGGTAATCATGGTAGTTACAGTTCTGTTAGTCTAGGCCAATAGAGGAGATAATAACTGACTTATCATATTCACTTGAATAATGATAGAATCTATAGATTCTTAAATCATTTTTAATGCAGGGAATTGGATGTACAAAAATCACGAAAGCAAGAAATGAAGATTCCATTAATGGGAATACGGAATCAAGATTATATCTTGAAAAGAAACTTGTGTTTTGTTTTGGATCATATGTTGCATCCCAAATGTTACTTCCTTTTGGAGAAGAAAACTTACTGTCTTCATCTGAGATACAGCAGGCGCAAGAGGTTGGCATCCTACTTTACTTGATGCAGCTAAAATATCTGTTTGTTTTTCATCTTATATTTTCTTTGAAAATAAAAATATTACTTATCAAAATAATGTTTTGAGCATAAAAAATCTGATCATTTTTTTTTATTTACAACAGATAGCTACACGAATGGTCATTCAGTACGGTTGGGGACCTGATGACAGTCCTGCAATTTATTACCGTAGTAATGCGGTATACACCTTTGTTACATGCATTTCAACCGTTTTTGGTGAATTGATGGGTTTTTTTGCATCTAGATTGCATGGCATTTAAGAGTTAGATCAAATTATCTGGTACAGTGTTGCTTGAATCTTTTTTAATGTTAGTATATTGTGGACCTTTTCTTATGTTTTTTGCTGACATAGGCTACAGCATTAAGCATGGGGGATGACCATGAGTATGAGATGGCGGCTAAAGTTGAAAAGGTAACCATATGTTAGTACAAACTTAACTTCTTGCATGAAAAAGCATCTAATATAATCTTTTTGTGATATTTCTAGATGTTTGATTTGGCATATCTCAAAGCAAGAGAAATGCTGCAGAAAAATCGCCTGGTACTAGAAAAGATTGTAGAGGAATTACTAGAGTTTGAAATTTTGACTGGAAAGGTATCTGATTATTAGTGTCTGAGATGCTGTATTTAGTATTGTTTTTTCTACGTGTTGATTAAACACTTGGGTGCACATGACATACAAAATCTTCTGATATCTAAGGGATCATGAGTGTGTATCTTCCAAATTCTGTTGAAGGTGCCCATTTGTTGTTGTAAATTCAGTATATATATAATTTCCAATTATAAAGAATATTATGGCTAAACTATTTTCCACGAATTGTGATTCATTCAGACCCCTTAATATGAAGGTCTTAGTCTTATGAATTTAGGAAAATTTACCAACCCGAAAGCCTAATCTTTGATGTTACATTGTTTTTTGTGATCTCTTATCCTCTTTTTAACTCTCTTTATGGGGCCTGTGAATATGATACAATACTTTACGTATGATTTTATGTTTGCAAAATCCAATTTGTTTATATTTTGGTGGGAGTATTAACCAACCCCTGTATTACTTATAAGAGATATTCTTGTTTATCTTATCTAAGTATTTTTATATAACTGCACAAGATATTTACATATTTGTTGTATAGTTATTCTCTAAATTTCACTGTATCCCTTGATTATAAAAGTTCATTTAGTATTCATGGTGTTCTTGTTATTGAAAGATTAAAGTAGCAGTGGTATATCTTATCGAATTTCCAGTATTTTATTGAAGAGCCAGTGCAATGAGCTCATTTGGTGTTTGTCTAATTAAGGATATATGCCCCCTGCTGTTTTCCCCACATTTTCCTTTTGCAACCTTTTGTTTCATATTGGTAATGATGAAAGTTATTCTTCAGTTGTTCATAACATTATTAGTCACCGTCTAGCAGGATTTGGAAAGAATTGCCGAAGATAATGATGGAATCAGGGAGAAAGAACCGTTTTCTCTTTGTGAAGTTCAAGCTAGTGAGGTATATGATCATTATCTCTATATATGAGTTGGGAGAATTTATTCTTGTAGAGAGAATGAAATCTTCAAATTCAGTTTCAAGGATTGTATTCTGAGAACTCTGGATCTTCCAATTATTCTGGCAATCTTACTGGAGTGCATGTTTATTTTTTAATGTCTTTACCTTATCACTTTTTATAAAAGGGAAACAATATTAATTTCCCCAAGCTTTTGGTTTTATTTGTCGTTAGCTTTGGCCTTTGGGTTGTTCATCAAATCTGCAAAGTGTTATCATGGATTGTATTGCATATCAATCTGAGTTTGCAAACTGACATCCACATATACAGCAATATTTTAATCTGCAACATGTAAATTGCCTTTTTTTTTGGGGGGGGGGGGATAAAAACATGTATATTGTTTGTAAGGGGTGGTGTTACATGTAGAATGGATGTTAAGTAAAACATCCCAATCGCCCAGTACATCTATCTACGGATCAATCTCATTGTTTTACTCACTGTTTTCCAGCCAACATCCGGCAGCTTCCTTGAAAGAGGAAACGCATCAGGAAGTGCTCTACTAGCATCCTAAATCAATGGGATACTCTTGGGTATGATACAGTTTGAGGTGAGAATCCTGTTCATTGTAACTTTTTTTGTTTTGTCAGGCTGTTCCTTTGTACTTGGATAAGCATGAACAGTTTACGATGCAACATGCTATACTATTATCATGCCTGTATTCATTGGGATGAGAAGAGATAGCAGTTTTCCTTCTCAGCCTTCATTTCTTGATGTCAGCTAGATCCCAATAGCTTTTCCCTCGCATTGTAATATATATATTTTTTATGGGAGCATTGTAATATAAATTGTTTATTCCAATGTTATACGACTTTTTATCCTACACTGCAGCTTGATTAACATTTCATTATTAGTTTGAATACACATACATATCTGAGGAAATATATGTAATGGTTGTGACTGCAGTTTCTTCCGTATTGCTTGGATTAGCTTGGAATATCAATTAGCTTGGAATATCAATAAAGGGCATATTCAGTCTGAAAAAAAAAATCTAAAAAAAAGTTAGACAATTTTCAATTTTTTTAAATATTTAGAAAATTTTATACAATTCCAAACTGAACGCAGCTTAATTATTGTTATGGAATTGTTTTCATGTTACCCTGCTACATTGACATGGGAGGCATCAAAGCCCTTCCTTCCATGTATATACTGTGCGACAGTTAAACTAGTAAAGGAGGAAGGCATTTATATATATATATAAAAAAGGAAGGCATAACTAACTAGAGAGAACTATTGAAGAGTGAAGTCCGAGTTGATAAACGAACGAGACAGTAATCAATTGTGAAAGAGAAAACGTGTGTTAATACTGGAATATGGCCAGAAAAAAAGTTTGTAAATGATCTTTAAAGATGTCTTTGCTGAGATGGGAAACAGTAATTAAAATGACATAATTGGTAGTCAATATACAATCTTTATGCACATTTTAGCTACTTTTATTGTCGATGGATTGATTATGGTTCTGAAATCTCCGTTCCGTCTTCAATTTAAAAAAGAAGATAAGAAACAAAACCCTATCGAAATACATGTATTTGCTATCTGCTAAAAAGTTGGTCGAAGTAGACACGCATACATCGGAATTCAAAACATTAAACCAACCAACTTGTTGCTACAACAGGCTTACTATTGTGGAGGTGGTAAAGATTGGCTTTTCCATGCTACTGTCTTGGCCCCCATTGTGGCAAACGCTTTTCCTTCTCGGCTTTGCCTCTCCAAGCATTGTGTTGACGTCTCTCATGGATGGTCTTTCCTTGGGAAGCTTGGCAGTACATAGAAGTGCGATCCGGAGTACAAGAAGCATCTCTTCTTGGACATGCTTGCACTGACCAGCTATGGTGGGGTCTAGTACTTCTTCCAAGGCTTTGTTGCTTCTCTTCTTTCGTATCCATTCGACTATGTCCACGGATTCTTCAAACGAAGGGTCCAAAGGCATTTTGCCAGTTAGGAGCTCCAAAAGTACCACACCAAAACTGTATATGTCAATCTTCTCGTCAACCTTGAGTGTGTATCCATATTCTAAAACCAAAAAGAACATAAGCATAATGTCAATCATTTATGTCCCTTCACTTTCACTTGTTTGAGCTAGAAAGTTAAGAAAACGAAAATGGAGCACCTTCTGCCTGCCACACTAGAGCAGCACTTGTATGCCCTGGCAAATGCGTAAATAAACTGCTGAATAATGAGTACTAACCTGGTGCAATATATCCATAAGATCCAGCCACCATTGAAACTGTCTCATTCTTTTGGATCATCATCCTTGCCAACCCGAAATCTGCTATCCTTGCCTCCAAATTTGAGTCAAGGAGAATGTTGTTAGACTTGATATCCCTGTGAATAACTGGTGGGTGACAATCATGGTGGAGGTAGTTCAGCCCTTGTGCAACTCCAAGAGCTATGTTGTACCTTGAGACCCAGTCTACAAGCAACCTTCCAGATTGTTCACCATGCAGTGCTGTCCCAAGATTCCCATTAGGCATGTACTCGTAAACCATCATCACATCCCTTTCATTGTGGACATACCCCAATAGCCTTACAATATTCCTATGCCTTAGCCTCCCTAGGAGATCCACTTCCCTTAATACATCATTGCCATTTTCTATGTCTGTTGCTGACCTCCATAGTTTCTTCACTGCTACGGTTACACGAGGTCTATGGATTTCAGCTTTGTAAACAATACCAGTGCCTCCCATGCCTATGACATTAGATTCCTTTATGCAAGTTAGGATCTCATTACTGGTGAAACTGATCCTTTGAAATGCTACTAACCTCCAGGGCCAATCTTCATTGGTCGGTTTGAACCAATCATGGATGAAATTGTTATACAAGAACCATCTCTTGTATAACCATCTACCACCAAAATATGCTGCACCAAGAGATAAAATCACTGAAATGCCAGTCACAAAACCGATAATGATGTGTCTGATGTGTGAGCTCCTTTGCTGGCTTGTCACAGTAAAACTCTGAGAACATGGAGGGAGAATGCCCCCGCAAAGACCCGCGTTGCCGATAAGATCATTAGGATTTATGGTCACCAGAATCCCATTTGAGGGTACTGGCCCCTCAAGTTTGTTATAGGAAAGGTTCAGCATTTCCAGAGCTGGGGAGCTGCCAAAGTTTTCAGGTATCCTACCAGTAAGTGAATTGTTGGACAGATCAAGTACAGATAAGGTGGGCATGTTTGTGATTGATTTCGGTATTCCACCTGTCAACTGGTTGTTTCGAAGGTTAAGGTTGACTAATTTTTGACAAGAAGCAATACTTTCTGGGATTTTGCCAGGGATATGGGTGTTTGAAAGATCCAGCACAGAGAGAGATGGACAGTCCTGGAACTCATCTGGGATATTGCCTCCAAAATTGTTGTGAGAGGCAATGAAGGTTTGAAGGGTTGGAATTGAAAGAATTTCTGAAGGTAGAGATGACTCAAGGTGGTTCCAAGATACATCAATGAAAGAGAGTGAGGTGGATGAGGTAATATCTATAGGAATTTGCCCAGTGAGGTTGTTCTTTGCCAACTCCAGCCGTTGAAGACCGGGAAGGTTTCCAAAGCCAACTGGAATAGCTCCCGAAATAAGATTGTTCTGAATCCGGACACGTACCAAAGACAAACAGTTTGAAAGTCCACTTGGAATGGAACCAGAAAAGGAATTGTTGAAGAGGATTAGTTTAGTGAGATTGCCAGTAGTACACAAACCTGAAGGGATCTCACCAGATAATGAGTTAGAGGACACATCCAACCACTGCAAAGGAGAGTTCTGTCCAAGGTTTACTGGCAAAGGACCTTCTAAAGAATTTTTCCATAGCTCAAGCACCTGTAAGTTTTTCAATTCACCAAGCTTCTCTGGTACAGGACCAGTTAGTTTGTTGCTCATCAAATTCAACAGCTGCAGGTTTTCCAATTTAGCAAGTTCTTCTGGAATCTCTCCTGAGATCTGATTGTCAGAGAGGTCCAAAAATGCTAGTGATGTAATATTGCCAAGTTGAGGTGGAATTTTTCCGGTGAAGTTGTTATGGTATAAGTAAATTGTAGTGAGTTTTCTAAGCTTACCCAACTGAGGTGGAATTTGTCCACTGAGACTGCCTACAGCCAAGTCAAGGTATTGAAGATTGGTCAGGTTGCCAAACTCTGCAGGGATCTCACCTTCAAACTCATTGTATCCTAGAATCAATGTCTCCAGAGAATTAAGTTCCCCAAGATATCCTGGGATCCTCCCTGTGTAGTTATTGCCTGAAAGGCCAAGAAATGTAAGCTTCTGTAAATTCTTAAAACTCCTTGGAATTGAACTTACAAAGTAGCTCCCTCGAAAATCAAGGCTCTCAAGCAATGTTGCATTTCCAATATCCTCAGGAAGAAAACCCATAAAATCATTGCTTGACGCATTAATGAATCTCAATCCTGCAGCTCTTCCAAGACCAGTGGGAAAGCTGCCAGTGAAGTAGTTCTGGCTCACATCAAAGCTCTTCAGAGAGGCGAGGTTGGACAGTGATTTGGGCAGTGATGAAGCAAAGTTGTTACAACTTATGTTGAAATAAGACAGACTTGAAAGGGATTCGATGTGATCTGAAACATGACCACTAAGGTTCATGTTGGAGAGGTCAAGACTCTCTACCAAGCCTTTAGAGTCGCACCAAACTCCAGTCCAGTTACAATGGGGTGAACCTTGTTGTGTCACATTGCTTGGTTGTTGCCAATCCTTCAGATAATTCATTGGATCAATGAGATTGGATTTGATTGAGAGCAGAGTTGACAATTCATCATCTGCTGCAGCTTGAGCTCCCTTAGCAAAAACAAGAGAGAGGCCAATGTAACAGTAGAAAAGTAGAAGGTGGTTCTGCATTATGGTGGTTGTTCTGTTCTGCGTCTGTTCCTCTTATTTTTGTTGCATTTTTCAGAGCAGGGAACAAAGAATGAAGGGGGAGGGGAGGGAAAGTTATAGGAAGTTCTGAGAGACAAATTAGTTTATAGTTAAGCTAATTAGTGATAGATAACTGATGAGCAAAAGGATAATTAGTTTATTGGATATACGTGGGTACTTGGGATCTGGACCAGCTAATCATGTGCAACTGATGACTGTCCATCTTTGGACTCATTTGAAATATGCTAGACATCATAACATGCACAGAATGTGTGCCAGAACTGCCAATAATAAGGTCAACCCATGTGAGTAATTTAACTGGTCGTAATGCTTTATTCTTTTCCCTTTTATTTAGGCATTCTTGTGGAAGTTACTGAGAACAACTTTATATTCTGTAACATTGAAACAGAAATAGCACCACCATAGAGGAAAAAATAAGGTAAAATATTTCCCTCTACGTAGTATTCTTTGTTTCTTCTATAAGGTACCTCCGGACAAGGTGTTCAATAGTAAGCACATTAATGATCAATCTGTTAAAACCCTAATGCTCTCTCTGTGAGAAAGATATTAAAAGAGATGTTGATTGAATTTTAAATGGTCCGTTGTCTAATGTATTCTTCAAAACGTTTCTGCTGTAGTAGTTTCTTCGTGTTAGTGTTACTATGAAGATAGGGTAGGTTTTAAGATGCAATCATGAACGAATATTGTATTCATATCATCTTACACTTCAACTAAAATGTTTTTTTTTCTAAATTATCTCTACACTTTAACTAAAGTTATGTGCAAGGGTGGATTGAAAGATATAATTAGTAGTAAAATACCACTTATAGTTTTAAGCAAATATTGTTTGTTAGACTTAAACTTGTAGAAGTAGTCGAATTTTGGTATATTTTCGCCACTTAGCAGAAGTGGTTAACACAAAAGAGAAGTGCTTAATTCAATATTGAAATTGTTTGTTTTAATAGTTATTGTGAAATTGTATCATCAATCACTTATCAATTAAACTAGTTACTCATCTAAAGCAAGCTAAAGTACATTAATATGCAGTTAATTACACTAATATTAATACTACATTTGATATGTTAAATCCACCGTGGAAACAACAGACAGTTTGGAACTTTCTCTTCTCTGAGTGTGTAAGGGGAAGAGTGAGATGGTATATTATAGGGGAATGTGTTTTGTGACAATCATTGTCTGTACCTACCAAACCTCATGCCCATGCCATAAAGCAATTGTGTCCCATTCTGTGGCCATCACATGGGCACATCTGGCTCTTTGCAATTATTATAGATATATTAAATTAAATTTATGAAGGGTATAACAATAACATGAAAGGAGATAGTATTAATGTATTATACATTCTTGTTTTTCCAATCAAAGGTTAATAATTGGACCCATAAACAAGGAAAGGGGAAGGGCTGGAAGCCATGTGAAATGGGCAGGTTCCTGAGGGGAGGAGGAATGGTACTTGATTCCTCATTATTGGAAGTGATTTCACCAAAAGAAAAGGAAGCTGCTCAATGCTCAACTATGCCTTATGCTATTATTTTCTGCCCATTTTGGGACCAACAAAAGGATGAAAGCTTAGGAGCCCCACATGGCTATATGCCAAAGACTTAGGCCCACCACCGCCATTCATGATTTCCTCATTGCAGAATACGAATTTATGGTAGCGAACTCGAGATTTTGGCACCTCTTATAGACGGTACAACACATTTCTTAATTATGGCCAAAATTGTAATATTTTTTGCTATATTTGAGAATAAAGTAATGAGAAATAGAATATAAAGTGATGAAAACAATAAATATAAACTTTTTGTTTCTATCTAGCTGTCTTATTTTTTGAATGTTATTATCACATAAATATAAGTGGGATAAAAATGAGAGAAATTATTAAATTATATTTAATCATAACTTTGTTTTAATAGCACTAAATATGTTCATGTTCAAGAATTAATTCTTGAACCTTTTTTTTACATTATTTTTTCATATTATTATTTTTGCAAAGAGAGCATATGGTAGGCCCTATGCAAGAAATAGATAAATCTCTTTGCTTATTAGTTTAAGTATAAAAATATCAATACCTCTTGTATAACCTTTCTCTTCTCTTCCATTTTTTTTTTTGGTAGAAGAGATACTTGTAACTGCTATTTCAAACACCAATCCTTTCAAAAGCCTCTTTAGATAATTGGAATTCCCTAGCACAATACACACTTTAAGAAAAAAAATGGTTATTTAAATTAAATAATTACTAAATCCAATGTCTAGGTAACTTCTTAGTCTTGAGATTGGGTCCATGATCATTAGGTCAAAACTTTAGTCATTCATTTATTTCTTTGGCTTAGACTCAAGCTTATACTCTTGGATAGATAGCTCACTAGACGGAATTTCCATGGTGGTACTATATATATCTTAGCTATAGCAGTTCCCAAGTAGCGGATATTGCAAAGAATAAAACTTTTAACATGCATATGCAAAATTTTGCTTCCATTCGTCACATCCAACGGAAAGTTTAGTGAAAAAAAAAATTATGTCTGAAGAAATGGAATACATCTTTCAGTAAAATAATAGTTAATGGTTAAAAAGTAATGGGTTACATTATTCCATCAGTCTGTTTATACTGCGATCATTATTTTTTAATTAACATGATTACAAAAGAATTGGGAAAACTTAAAAAGCTATGTTTTAAAAATTGAATTAGAGATTAAATTGATGAGACATTTAAGTCATGGTTCAATTAGTTTAACGGGTTAAATTTATAATTAAATTATAATTGAATCAGATATTAATCGAATCGAAAAAACAATTAATTTATGATCAAACTAGTTCAGTTGAGAAATTTAGTTTAATTTTTAAAATATTGCTTAAAAGTTAACTTGGAATTAATGTGAATGACCTTTTTTTTATTTAAAAAAAATTATGAACTACCCAAACTCTATCCAGCTAAAACAAAAATGACTAGAATGTGAGTAAGATAAAGCGGCCAGATAGCCTCTTTTTAATGTGGCCCTGGACTTATAATTAATACTAATCTTTTTTATGCCAGCATATATGTTTTCCTTGCTAAATTAATTAACAAGACATGGCATAAAAAAACATGGAAGACTGTGGCGTACTTATCCATATTGGCAAACAAGGTGACAGCGATGTAATTGATATGATTTTAAATCCTAGCTTTGAATAGGGAGGAGAATATTCAAGAATACAATATTATATCTCTAAATTAAGTTAAAATTGATAACCACGGCCGGTAATAGTGTTGCCTAGCCTGTGTCATGCATGAGGTATAATCTACGATGATAGAGATCCAACTTACTGTGTCTGCGATCAGTTGGCGCATATAGTCAAGTGATCCAAATAGGAATGAACATTACATCGCTTATCATTATCTTCTCTTCGACTTACCTTGTCTTTCATCCACTTTTTCTTTAAGGGCCTGTTTAATTATTCTCTTACTTGGAATGCTGAATTTTTTTTATGTAAGTTGTAATTAGGGCGCTCATCACCGGACCCAAATAATTCGGCCTCATTCAAAGTTAATTTAATTGGGTTGGATTTTTAAAATTATGTTTGATGTAATATTTGAGTTGGATTCAAGTCATATTTTAAATCAGTTCAACTTGATTCAATGTTACATAATATATTAAAGTTTATAATTTTATAAAAATTAGTATCAAATTATAAGACTTTTTGATTTAAATTAATACTTTTTATTAATATACTTTGTTTCAAAATATATATTGTAAAATATTTTATAGTTTTTGTTTTATACTTTTAAAAATTTTAAGATTTACCTATACATAATAGTCAAATTTGTAAATTTTATCTAAATGTCGGGTTGCTCTAATCATGGCCCAGTCACTAATCGAGCTATGATAAGGTCGAATCTAGGTCTAAAAGTTTGACCCGATAAAGCTATCCGGTCCGATTCGAATCAAGTTAAACTCATCTTATAAGTACCCTTAGGTGTAGCTGTTATTGGGTTCAATTCGGGTCAAGTTAAACTTGGCCTATAAGCACCCTTAGGTGCAACTGCAAATGAAATTAAGTAGATGAAAGAACATGGGTGGTGCAGTGGAAGTGAACTACATTTCATAGAGAGAGGATGTGTGCTTGATACTTAAGTAAATTCTATATATGGGAAAACGCACACCATATTGTTTTGCTTTTGACCCAAAAGGAGTTGGGAATCCAAAGCGAGCTGTGTTTGTTGGATTTATGAGAGTCCAACAATCACCATATGATTCACATATATATATGAGCGTACAATAAGGGAGCTTGATAGCTCAGCCTGTCGATATGCCATGTGTGCGTTGCAAATCCCCTCATGCCCGCTTGCAACACATTATAGACGCAAGGTTATGTATTGCTACTATAAAGAAATAAAATTGTGCTCTGACTAATACTTATAACTTTTGACATAGTAGTAAGCGCTTGATTCTAACAAGTGGTATCTGAGCGATGTCGCAGGTTTAAGTCTCCTGGGTGTTGCTGAGGGGAGATTGTTGGATTTATGATAGTCCAACAATTACCCTAGGACTCGCATGTACGTATAGGCATACATCAAGGGAGCTTGACAGCTCAACTTGCCGATGTGCCATGTGGGCTGTGAAGCTCCTCATGCCCCGCCTGCAATACATTATAGACGCGAGGCTATGCTCTACCACTATAAGGAAATTAAATTACACCATGACTAACAGTTATAACTTTTAATCTAGTGGCAAACACTTAATCCTAACAGTGCTTATCCATGACACTATAGTTTTTAACCTAGTGATAAGTGCTTGATCTTAACAGTGCTTGATCTTAACAGTGCTTCTTTCCCTCTCGCCAGATCTCCCCACGATGGACGCGCGGGTGGGCAAACGAGCGTCAACGAGACCAGATCGGTTTCATCTTCCCCGCTCGTCGCTGCACTGAGAAGCTCCCATGGCTGCTCCAGCTGGTCACAGTTAAAGGGCTGAAAACGTCTTTGCTTCACTGGATTTTCACACGAAACGGATCGGAAAATCAATCCTCGATCTGCAACGCACCAGAGAAGGGAAGAAAGCTTCCCCTTTTGCGATTTGTAGAGACGTCACAGAGGCTCGATCCGCCATTAATGGCGGTCAGCCAAGCTTCACGGCAACGATGGCGACTCAAAAACAGATCAGTTTCAACACGACGTCACTCCGCTTAGCCTGGTTTCTCCGGCGACCACACTCCACTAAGCACGACCCAGCCCCATCTGAAACTCTTGGTTCAGATGTCTTTAATCCCCTCTCCAAGATCGGTTTCGATTTGAAACGGATCCGAAGACGAGCAACCTAAAGAACCCACATCAGATCGAATTTTCATAAGCCCCGTCGAATTAGATCCTTGGTTATTCAATTTAAGAATTAGGATTTTCATAAACCTAAATTCCTAAATTAGGATTTCCACAAACTTTAAATCCCCAAATTTCAATCAATTTGGAAAATTCCAAAATTTAATTTTAGGGTTATAAGCTTAATATAAGTAGCTCTGATTATACATGAAATTTTTTTAAGGATCTATATTAAGAATTAGAACACCATAATCATAATTCAGAATTCATATTACATATGTATCTCTTTAAGATATTTTATTAAGAAACGATTTCACTGATTGATTTTAGCAAAAACATGTATACAATTATATACATTAAAACAATCTATCACTTCAATATTTTGTCTTTTTAATTATCACTTCTATATAGCCATACACAGACAAAACATGTCAATAGTAAAATAAAGATCTTTCCTTTTTATATAATATAAGTAACATAATCTATTCATTACAAACAAGCTACCTGATATACACTACAATTTCGCACACCCACCAAACAATAAACATAATCACTTTAAAACTTATAATAAATCACATAATTAATATATGTTTTCAGATAAAATACCAAATTATTCATTCAACTCCTTTTAATAAAACAAAATGCACCCATCCATGCAAACCTAAACCCACAAAATTCTAACATAAAAGACCTTAAAAATGAGATATTTATTATTCAAAAGTTGGGGATATTACAAACTTTGGTATCAAATTCCAAATGACAGTTCTACATATTGTCACTTTCTCAGATGTTCAGACAAATGAACATGAAGATTAAATAAAAAGAGCCAAGAACCAGACTTGCCGTTTGTAGACTTCGTCATCACTTCACTTGCCTTGGCCACTTCAGTAGTTATGGCCATAGATGGCAAGCAATCAGCGAAAGACAGGTTACTGGTATCAACAGTGGATGGCATTTCTGCTTTGAGCATTTCTGAAAGATGTCTCTAAACAACCTCAGAACTCAAAAACCACCTCCGCTCCTTCCTATTCATATTTTCTGAAACTAATTAAGTTCTAACTTCTAATAACGTTCCACATAAAAATATCTGAGAAGGAGGGAAGGAAAAAAAAGAGAGAGAATAAGAAGGAAGAGAGGAAGTGCATAACAACTACAATAATAAGGTTTATGCACAAGGAATTGAAGAAAGTGGGTAGATTTCCTTTTGTTTTGGTAAGGCTTGACTTAATGGTGTAACTATTGAGGAAAGAAGAGAGCCTACTTCACTTAGTTTGTCACATAAGTCTTGGTAATATCCCGTAATTTGGAACTTTCTTGGGTGAATCTTATCTAAACCCAATTTTAAATGAATTAGTATCATCACCTATTAATCAAAAATAAGAAAGAATTTTATTAACATAGTATATATAATTTTTTTTTATAACATACCGCATGTAGTATGTATGAATTTTATATATAAAAAGTAACAAGATCTCTTCTATCACATGAGAAGATCTTGATCCATTCTAAGCATACATATAAATTGACTTTTGTATTAAATGAAATATTTTAATTAATTTAATAATAAAATATTTTTTATTGATAATATATATATTAATTTAAAGAAAATTAAAATTAAAACTTTGTATTATTTTTAATATTTTATTTATTTTTGTATTGAGATCATTTCAGTTAGGTAGTAGATACCAATTAGTATATCGCATAAATAATAATAATTCATTATAATTAGATAGGGTGTGTTTCGATAAACTACAAGAAAAGTAATTTTAATATAATAAAAAAATTCTCTTTTTTTTATTTTTTTAAAGTAACTTATCTTAACTTAAAAAAAACAAAAAAAATGATTATTTTTAAATTTTATTTATTGTAAGAATCATATTCAAATAATTAAAAATATTTTAGAAGTAATTTTTTCATTTAAAAAGAACGTTTCTAAAAAAAAACTACAAACAAACGCATCTATAATCATACCTTATAAGAATATAACATTTTTTTTTTATCATAAAGAGTATAATAATTTTTTTGATTTTTGATCAATTATTCATACAATTTCAAATTAGAATAATTGTTAAGTAAAGACATCTTTAAAATAGTGAATTTAAGATATAAATCTTTAACATTAAAAGAGTATAACAATTTTAATGAACTACCATCATATTAAAAAAAATGAACATATGTACATTCATTAATTTCACTTAATTAAAAAAATCTGATATATCATATTTAAATACATCCAAAATTTTCACAAGCATTAATTATGGTCACGGGATGTTGATTCAAGACATCCGTTTTTGAACAAACATAAAAAAAGACTTATTGACGAATGTAAGCTACTAAGCTTTATGCGGAGTTATTCTCCGCATAAGTATTATGTGGGTGGTTTATGGGAAAATAAATAAAAAGGAAAAATGTAATGAAGTTATCGACGATTAAACTTCTTCAATATTGGTATATGATCGGTTACGCTATCCTAGTTTATCATTAAAGGACCAAAAGACACTTCAACACGATGAGTTTTTATGTGATGTGTGTTTTCAATACAAATTAATTATAAGGCTATTGTCAGCTAAAAATAAAGTTGAATTTCTTGAATTTTTAGAACATATTTAAGATAATATTTGTGAATTATATCATAAATCATATGTATCATTTAGATATTTTATAGCCAAAGTCATATATGTACTTATTATCAACTCGTAAATTAGTATTTGTGAGATTATTCAAGCTATTTGATTAAGAGCACAAATTTTTAGATAAAGACAATTTGTTTCGATAATGCTAATGAATTTACTTCTCAATCTCTTAGTGATTATTATATGATCATTGGTGAAATATTAAACATCCTATAACTTATGTTCAAATCCCTAAAATTGATAGCTAAATAACAAATTATGAGAACAAGATCCCAAGTTTTGGCTGGGGGTATGCATTTTACATGTTGTAGCACTTGTTAGTATATGATGTAACACCTCAAAATTTCTTATCCTATAAACAGTAATTTTAACAGCTAATAGAATTTTACTATTTAGTAATTTCTAGATACTATAAAATTATTTTGTTTATTCCGTCAGCGTATTTGATCGTTTTGAGTGATTTACTCCGTGTCGAAAATAATAATTTCTAAGTGGGAAAATCTTTTCAGTATTTATTTTCTTGATGTTAATTATTTTTAACAATCTGACTTGATTTTCATACATTTTCTAATTTTTGTGATTTTATGTGTAATTTTAAATTTTTTTCTGTTTGTGAGCCCCACGAGGTGTTTGTGGGCTCAGGTGACCATACGTGGACCCAGGTGGGTCCCGCAAAGTGAAAAAATTTTCTACGCATAGAAAAATTTATATTGTTTAGACGAGACAGGATCTTACTAAACTTGAATCGAAAACAGTTTTAGAAAATTTGTTTTGTACTGTATTTATTTATCGGAAGATAAAAATACAGTAAATATATTCTTTCGTGGGATTTTTAGTAGATAAAAATAGAAATTATATTACTTAAGTCAACATTGGTGGTTTGGATATCCACTATTGATTCAATTAACGGTTAAGAAATAAATTTAATAAAGAAACATAAGATAATCATCATTGATTTAATCAATGGTGTAAAAATAAACTTAGTTAGGCAAGTTTCAATATCAACCATAGATTTAATCAACGGTGTAAAATTAATTATATAAAGTGACCATTTACAACCATTGGATTTAGAGTTGATCAAGGGTGGAGATTTGGTCTTAAAAAGTGACAAAGACCATTTATGACCATTGGATGAAGAATTAATCAAGGGTGGAGATTTGGTCTTAAAAAGTAGCAAAGACTAATTATGACCCTTGGATTTAAAGTTTGAAGGAGTAATCTTGACCCTTTATTTTGGAGACACATCTAATGGCTAGAATTTAAAGGAGAAGGATCCAATGGCTTAGATTTAGTTTTCTAAAAATCAAAAGTCTACCTAAATCCTAACCATTGAATTAATCAATGACTAGAAATGCTTCAAATAATGGCCTAATTAATAAGCCAAGTAAACTAAATTAAATGTTAAATTGTTATAATCTAATTTTTAATTAGATATCCTAATTTTAATTAGAGATTATAATATATGAAATAATATGTCTAATTAATTAGTTATGTAATTAGAAAATTAGTTAAGATTGATTAGAAAACTTAATCTAATGAATTAACTAATCAATTAGCAAGTAATTATGACAACTTTGGAGTGCATGATGAAGGGGGGACGGTTTTGGAGTGTTAGGAAGGAGGAGACATGTTTAGACATGCTTGTATAGCCTTTTTAGGTCAAAGAAAAAGATGATAAAGTGGAAGACTTTGTGCATCATGTGATAGCCTTCAATTATGCCAAATGAATTCATATCTCTCCATTCTTTCACTCCCACGGCAGCAGCACCTTTGGTTATACTCTCCATATTCATTTTTCTACTTCACCAAAAAGCATTCATCAAATTCTCTCAAACTCTCTCAAAGTTCCAAGAATACAAAACAACCATTTTCCTTCCTTTTCTCACCTTATGATTCGGCCAAGCAACCCACAAACACCATTACTCACCTATAATTTTCACTCACATCATTTCCTAAAGCTAAACATCATTCTAAACACTTTTCATTTAGAAAGTTTTCCCAAAATCCCACTCTAAGTACTTCAAAATCCCACTTTTACCTTACTTTCCTAGAGGTAAACTTTGATTTTTATGGTTTAAATTCATGTTTATGATTTGCTAAGCCATGATTGTTCCATGGTTTGTTTAATTTAATCCAACCATAGATCTTGAATCTACATGATATTCTAAGCAACTTTCATGTTGGAGATTTTCTCTAAATCATTCATCTTCATGGACTTTCTTCAAGATCAAAGTTATTAGATTTTTGAGGTGAAGTATAAGAAGACTTCATTTCTTCTTTTCTTTTTCATGATCTAAACCATGTTTGATCCATGGTTCCTCTTAATCAAGTTTAGTATACTAATTTCTATGTATTTTGTTTTGAATTTGAGAAGCCCTTGGTGTTGAAGGACTTGGAAAGAGAAGCAAAATCAAGAAGCTTTGAGGATCTTCAAGAGGTAAGAGGGAGATCCATCTCACCAACCAATTATGGTGGTGGGAGATGGTCTTATATTTGATGGATTGTGAATTCATGTGAGAATTCCAATCCATGGTCATGTAATAATTAATTGTGTGTTTATGAGCTTTGCTTTATTTTCTTGTGCTTTGATTATTTTTGTCTATGCTTAATATGCTTTGCATAATTTTATGGCTTTGATAGTATACTTATAATATGCATGATGAGTATATGACATGTTTGTGATATTTATGATGAAATATATATATGTATGTCATGATGTGTGGATGGAAAGAAAATTGATCTTGGTTCCAATGGCCAAGGAAGAGTTACGATTTTGATGCCTTTGATTTGGGTCAATGTTGAAATTTTTCAAGAACAAGAAAATTAAATTTTGATCCCTAGAACAATGAGAATTTCGGCCAAGACATCTCAAAATAGGTGTTTACAAATTAATATGTTTATGGAAGAATAAAATTGGATTGATTTGAGGAGTATGGAAAATGAACTAAATGTTTATTTTTTTTAAGAAAACATGAACACAAATTTAGAATGAAATTTTATTGATTTATTTTGTGTAGAAACAAGAATGGAATTTATTTAAGTTAGAAGAAAAATATTTCATGATTCCAATGGCCATCTATAAGGTTTTGATAATTTAGAAAAATGTTTTGATGCTATGAAATACAAGAATTTTCAAATAAGGATTTTTGAAAAGGAAATTAAGTATTATAAATTAAGTGAAGTGGAATTTTCATAAATAAAAGAAAAAGAAGATTGAAAGTATTGAACTTCAAATTAATTAATTTTTAGAAGTGATTTAGAAATATAAAGGAAAACGTTTGTAACTTAAAATTTCTAACAGAGAATTTATTTATTGGGTTTTGGAAAACGTTAGAAAATTTAAAGTTAAGAAACAATAATTAAATCAACTCAATATGATTTTGTAGGACTAGATTAATAAAAAGTGATTTTGAGAAAATATATATATTAAGGAAAAGATTTTTGACTAAGAATGAAAAAAGATTTGCAAAGAAAGTGAAAATGAATTTGAACAAATGAGTTTGCTATATGACCAATCGGTACTTTGGTTTTGAAAATAAAACTTTAATGATTTTGTTTGTGTAAAATCATATCAATTTAAAAGAAAAAAATATTTTGATAATTTTTTAAATAGTAATGCCTAGATTTTGATGAAACAAAGTAATTTTTCAAGTGGAGATATAATTGATTTAATACAAGAAATTTAAAAAGGGAATCAGAGTATTTTACTCACTTGAAAAATTAAGTTTTGTAAACGAAAATATTTTCAAACTTCAATTTATTTTGAAGTAGGTTAATTTGAAAATGATTTGGGAAAAAATGGAGAATATAATGGTATTTTGAGAATTTACTCAAGTATAACTTATTTTCAAGTTTTGAAGTACGTTTAGAAATTTTAAGATTTGAAACATTGATTTATATCAATGGAAAGGTAATTTTGTGGATTATATTTGAAAAAGAATTTCTTGAGTAAAGAAACGTGGAAAAATATTTTTTTGAGTAAGAAAATGTGAAAAATGAAGTACAAAGTCATAATATTTTGAGAAAGGATGAAATGAAATTTTTGAATGTTAAGAAATATTTTTCGTAATAGAATTGTGGTAAAAAATGATTTACGTATCTTAAAAATGATTTAAAATATAGTAAAATATTTTTACGCAATTTGAAATATGTTAAAATATTTCTACGTGATTTGAATTACATTTAAATATTTTATGTAAGTTTAAATATTATACGTGATTTGAAATATAGTTGAAAAATCACTACATGATTGAACAAACGATAAAACATTTTTACGCGATTATGAAAAATGGTAGAAAATTGGTGAAAAATTGTTATGAGATTTAGAAAGCGTTTAAATATTTTACACTATTGAAAATATTATTGAAAAATATACATAATTTTAAACAAGTGAAAAAATAATATACGATTTGAGAAACGTATATTTTTACGCGATTGAGAAAGATATTGAAAAATTAATACGTGATTTAAAAGTGCAATAGAAGAGCTGCAACATTTTGAAAATATAACAAAAGTGTTACAGTATTTTAAAAATATAACAGAAATGTTTCAGAATTTTGAAAATGTAACAGAAACATTTTGGAATTGTGAAAATATAATGGAAATGTTACGCAATTTTGTGAAAACACGGCGAAAGTGTTTTATAACTATGAAAACATGATAACATGATTTTGTGTTGAAAATATAGTATAATTACTGTTGAACCAATGTATGGACACTGTATGAGAAAATGACATGTTTAGCCTGTGATTGACATTTGGTGTATTATACATGCATTGAAAAGATATGTCTGTGATTGGATTTGGTGCATTATACGCACATTGAAAAAAATATGCGTTGAAGCATATGATTACATTGAACAAATGAAATTAAAAATATTTGGCCCTTTGGGGTTGGACTTGCACTGATATATTCATGCATTGTATAAAATATAACTAATAGCTATTATGGCCCTTGTGGTTGAAGAGAGAATGAGAATTGATAGTGAGGTCTATGATGGATCTTGGGGCGTCGAGGTAGCGGTCGACCGATGGAGGGACAGTAGCGAGTACCTTATGCCACTTGGCGATGCGCTGATCCGTTGCAACGCATTGACGATACCCGACAAGAACACGATTCTTTTCAACGACTGGGAGATTGTCTTTGGGCTAAGGTTGACAATTAACCAGAACATTCTTCTCGAAATTGTGAAAACCTCCATGGAGTTGTTTTTGAAAAACTGAGTCTTTGTATATATGCATAAATCTGAGCATTTATATCTGAGTGATATATTAATTGAGGAATATTGGTTATTGGTTATGATAATTGTTTTGATTACTTGAATGATGATGATGATAATGCTGAGGGCATTATCATAATTATTATTTATGATGATTGAACTGATAAATGATTAGATGATGATAGTTGATTAATGCTGATAGCATGATTATGGTATGATCTATCTGTATAATATTGTTATTTGTGTTATCTCTGTGCTGCCATGTTGGTATTGGTGTAGGTGATCTCACCTCTTTGTTATATTATTTTGTTGTGTCTGTACTATTAAAATCAAATAATAGAAGGATCGAGTTGTCTTATACATAAGGCGATGGATACTCGAGATTGGTGATAACAATAAGGAGTGGACATTCAGGACTCGAAGGTGTGCAATGTTGACAAAGGAACAGATGTCTGATACATCAAGATGGACAGAAAAAGGAATAAGTATGTTAAAGTTTTTTGTTAGTGTTGTACCATGCTATTAAGTAGGACCCGTCATGGGGTTTGCTACTGTAAAAAAATAAATAAATCTGTTAATTTTATATTTCTCTTTAAATTATGATATTAATTGGTGTCAATATTGCATAATGAATAGTTGAAATATGATTTTCAATATTACCTATATTTTCAAGTAAATTTACGCTTTCAAGAAAGAAGTAATTTTGAAACTCATTTTTTATAACTCAAACTTTGTGCGAACTTATTTTCAGATTATGAGTCGGAAGTCAGAAATGTGATGCCCTAGCTAGGGTGTTACATTAGTTGGTATCAGAGCTAGGGTGTTACATACGACCAAAATATAATTATAAATAAC
This sequence comes from Ormosia semicastrata, assembly GCA_029884595.1. Lineage (NCBI taxonomy): Eukaryota > Viridiplantae > Streptophyta > Magnoliopsida > Fabales > Fabaceae > Ormosia > Ormosia semicastrata. The sequence continues at coordinate 45,018,588 of JAQQTO010000059.1, forward strand.
AAACAATTTGATTTTGGCCTTAAGCTAAATATTTCTCATATAATAATTTTTCTATGTGCGATATAGTCATTCATGCTCTATCAAACCACACTAAAATGAGTTTTAAAATAAAGTTGTGAATATATGTTAAATATAAAATGATGTTTTCAATATTACGGGAAAAGAATAAGTAGCTAGAAAAGGAAAATACATGAAATGTATCATCATTATACTGGAACTTTAAATGATAATGCATTTGCAAATAAGAGTAAATGAATTGTCATATGCATTCCATATTGCAAAAGAATAAATAAATTATATACTCGTTATAAATGTTTCATTCAGAATTGATATCAAATGAGTAAAATAAAACATGCTAAAAACATGATAGACCAATCGATTCTAAAAATAAAGCCTAGAGAAAAAGAAGGAGCAAATAATATTATTAACGAGACAAATAATCCTAAAGATGTTACTCTTGAAAAATAGATTAGAGACATAAGTAGAACTCTTGAAGTAGTCCGAACTCTAAAAGTACTTCAAACTCAAGAAGAAGTTGTGAATATATGTTAAATATGTTAAAAATAATTAACAGAACTCAATTTGATTTTGGCCTTAAGCTAAATATTTCTCATATAATAATTTTTCTATGTGCGATATAGTCATTCATGCTCTATCAAACCACACTAAAATGAGTTTTAAAATAAAGTTATGAATATATGTTAAATATAAAATGATGTTTTCAATATTACGGGAAAAGAATAAGTAGCTAGAAAAGGAAAATACATGAAATGTATCATCATTATACTGGAACTTTAAATGATAATGCATTTGCAAATAAGAGTAAATGAATTGTCATATGCATTCCATATTGCAAAAGAATAAATAAATTATATACTCGTTATAAATGTTTCATTCAGAATTGATATCAAAGGAGTAAAATAAAACATGCTAAAAACATGGTAGACCAATCGATTCTAAAAATAAAGCCTAGAGAAAAAGAAGGAGCAAATAATATTACTAACGAGACAAATAATCCTAAAGATGTTACTCTTGAAAAATAGATTAGAGACATAAGTAGAACTCTTGAAGTAGTCCGAACTCTAAAAGTACTTCAAACTCAAGAAGAAGTTGTGAATATATGTTAAATATGTTAAAAATAGATTAGAGACATAAGTAGAACTCAATTTGATTTTGGCCTTAAGCTAAATATTTCTCATATAATAATTTTTCTATGTGCGATATAGTCATTCATGCTCTATCAAACCACACTAAAATGAGTTTTAAAATAAAGTTGTGAATATATGTTAAATATGAAATGATGTTTTCAATATTACGGGAAAAGAATAAGTAGTTAGAAAAGGAAAATACATGAAATGTATCATCATTATACTGGAACTTTAAATGATAATGCATTTGCAAATAAGAGTAAATGAATTGTCATATGCATTCCATATTGCAAAAGAATAAATAAATTATATACTCGTTATAAATGTTTCATTCAGAATTGATATCAAATGAGTAAAATAAAACATGCTAAAAACATGGTAGACCAATCGATTCTAAAAATAAAGCCTAGAGAAAAAGAAGGAGCAAATAATATTACTAACGAGACAAATAATCCTAAAGATGTTACTCTTGAAAAATAGATTAGAGACATAAGTAGAACTCTTGAAGTAGTCCGAACTCTAAAAGTATTTCAAACTCAAGAAGAAGTTAAAATACTTGAAAATGTTGAAAATAACGAGATCTTAATAAATTATGTCTCTATGTGTAAAATGATGAAATAGAAAAGAAATAGTTGTTAAAAATATATTTGCATATCATGCAATATTTGCTAAAATTAAGGATATGATCTAGTCAATATTTGATGATGCTAAAATTAAGGACATGATTAGGTCAATATTTGATACTAAAATTAATGATATGATTTGGTCAATATTTAATTTGGTCAATGTCCTTAATTGTTTAATCTGTTTTTATTCTGTAGTTGTATGATATTTCTCTGTAATCTTTTATTCTTTTCTTGTTAATGTTTGTACTATATATATTGTACAAGTACAAAGAATGGAATTATCAAAAAATTATTCCACAATTGTGTTTATTTGATATGGCATCAGAGCCTCCTTCAATCTCTTTTTCTTAACACTAGGAATTGAAGTAGGTCCTATATTCACAATTGTTATTTTTGTTCATATCATTCCGCTGCAAAATTTTCTTTTAGTGTCACCATGACTGAAGTAAGTGGTGCTAAACATCAAAGAAGAACAAATCTTCGACTATTGTGCCTAACCTCCATTTGCAAGAAACTTCCTCTCTCATCATAACCCTTGCATTCACTGCTAAGTCAAGTATGTTTTTTACTAGAAATAGTGATTGGATAATTGACTCTGGAGCAACAGACCATATGACTTGTGATCGTTATAAGTTTAGTCATTTATCTCCTAAATATTCCAAAGCCACTATTACCACTGCTAATGGTGTATCATCTCCGGTTATTGGAGTTGGTACAGTTCCATTATCTTCCACGTTAGAAATCGAGGATGTCTTATTTGTGCCATCGTTAAATTATAATATTCTCTCTGTGAATCAATTAGTCAAATGTCATAATTGTGTTGCTCTATTTTTTCCTACTCACTGTGTCTTTCAGAACATCTATACTTAGGAGAAGATTAGCAGTGGTAGACAAATGGGAGGGTTGTACTATCTTGAAGATGGATTCCAACATTCCGATAAAAGGGGGCAAGCTCTTGTGATAATGGAGATTCGATGAATAAGAAAAATAAGGAAATTTGGTTATAGCATAGGAGATTGGGACATCCTTCCTTTGGCTATCTTAGGAGATTATTTTCATCGTTGTTTCATGGATGTAATCTTTCATACTTTGTTTGCGAAACTTGTATAAAGGCAAAAAGTCATTGTACTACTTTTCATTTGAGTGATCATAAAATAGATTTAATTTTTTTATTAATTCATTCAGATGTTTGGGGACCATCCCCAATTTCTACTCTTAATCGGATGAAGTGGTTTATAACTTTTGCTGATGATTGCACTCACATGACCTGAGTTTATCAAATGAAACACAAAAGTGATGTTTGTTCAATTTTTTGCATGTTCCATCAAATGATAACTACTTAGTTTGGTGTTCCAACAAAAGTCTTTTGTTCTGATAATAATGGTGAGTACAAAAAGAAAGAATTAATGGAATTTATGCACTTTGAAGGAATTATTCACCAAACATCTTGCACAAATTCTCCTTAACAAAATGGTGTTGCAGAGCGAAAAAAAAATTGACATTTATTGAAAGCTACTCGATCTCTTTTAATTGGGAGTCATGTTCCCATTTACTTGTGGGGTGAAGCTTTGAATTCAGTGATCTACTTAATAAACCGTATGCCATCCAATGTTTTTAATTTTTGAAGACCATTGGATGCTTTTTCTAATCATTGCACTCTTCCATCAGTAATACTTTTGGCCCCACGAATTTTTAGTGTGTAGTTTATGTTCATTTGCATCTGCACTAATGAACTAAGCTTGAGTCTCATGCTTTGAAGTGTATCTTTGTGGGATATGAGAACAATAAAAAAGGCTACAAGTGTTATGATCCAAAAACTTGAAGGCTTTATGTTTCCATGGATATTACCTTCAACAAGACCGAACCTTTTTACAGGGCATTGACTCCTAATTTACCATTTCAGGAGGAGAATTTAGACGAAGTGATAAATTATAAAGAACTGAAGACATTTTTTTTTATCAAAAATTCAAAAAATATTTATTCTTCTGGAGATTCTTCAGGATAGGGTGAATTTTCAGATGAAAGGGAAGAGTTATCGGTTGTTGAACCAGAGACTTATCATACTGAAGATAATGCTCTTCATGATAGTACAATGTCGCCCAACAATTCAACACAACCACTGAGCCAATCTTCTTCTGAGATTCCTCCAAAGGTATCCACTAATCCTAATTCAACTTGTAGTGATGATCTTTTTTTCTGAATCTCAAGTGTCTGAATATCGTCTTCCACCTTGTTCTAATCGTGGTGTACCACTTGTTAAATATGAGCCTGATCGTAAATCCAAAGTTAGATACCCTATTAGTAATTATGTGTCTTGTCAAAAACTGTCCAAGTCATATGCGTCTTATGTGCTATAGTTATCATTTGTTTCTATTCCTAGTAAAATGCAGGAAGCTCTAGCAGATGATAGATGGACTCAAGCCATGACAGAAGAAATGACAGTGCTTGAAAAAAAATGATACTTGGGAGCTTGTGACTCTACCGAAAAGAAAAAAGACCATGAGATGTAGATGGGTCTTTGCGGTTAAGCATAAAGCAGATGGGACAACTGAGAGGTATAAAGCTCAATTAGTTGTGAAAGGATATACGCAATCTTATGGGGTTGACTACCAGGACACTTTTGCACCTGCTGCCAAACTTAATACAGTTAGAGTGCTCTTGTCTTTGGCGGTGAACCGAGATTGGCCACTTCTTCAGCTTTGATGTAAAAAATACTTTTTTACATGGAGATCTTACAAAGGAAGTGTATACGGATCCCCCTCCAGGTGTAGAAAAATACTCAGATGTTAAAATGATGTGCAAACTCAGAAAGACGTTGTATAGGTTAAAACAGTCCCCAAGAGCTTGGTTCGGTAGATTTACCAAGTCTATGAAGAACTTCATATATAAACAAAGAAACTCAGACCATACTTTGTTTTTTAAAGCATCGAATGGGTAAGGTTACTACTTTGATTATATATGTTGATGACATGGTGATGACAGGAGATGATCAAGAAGAAATTGAGAGCTTATAACGACATTTGGCCTTAGAGTTTGAAATGAAACAACTTGAAAGAATGGTATTTTCTTATCTCAACAAAAATACATTCTTGATTTGTTAACTGAAACATGTATGCTTGGATGTAAGCCTGCGAATACCTCTATTGAACAAAATCACAAGTTGTTTGAGTGTTTGCATGCAACTTCTACGATAAAGTAAGGTACCAGAGATTTGTGAGAAAATTAATTTATTTGTTCCATACTAGGCCATATATTGCTTATTCAGTATGCATAGTGAGCCAGTTTATGTATGATCATCGTAAACCTCACGTGGATGTTGTGGAACGCATATTGCAATATTTAATGTCTGCTCCAGGTAAAGGGTTGTTGTTCAATAAGAATAATCACTTGAAGGTAGAAGGTTACACTGATGCAGATTAGGCTAGTTCATCTGATGATAGAAAATCTATATCAGGATACTTTACTTTTGTAGGGGGCAACCTTGTGACTTGGAGGAGTAAAAAACAACTGCTGTTAGCAAGGTCAAGTGCAGAAGTTGAATATAGAGGCATGACTTTTGGAGTATGTGAATTACTATGATTGAGGAACTTGCTTAAAGATTTGGGTATTTACTCTCAGGAGGCAATGAAGTTGTATTGTGATAACACTTCTGCTATAGAGATTGCTTATAATCTAGTCCAACACGATCAGACGAAGCATGTGAAAATTGATAGACACTTCATTAAGGAAAAACTTGAAGCCGAAATCATTGTTTTTCAGTTTGTGAAGTCTACAGACCAACTAGCCGATGTCCTTACTAAAGCTGTTACCAGCAGTGTTTTCGGTCACTCTTTAGACAAGTTAATCATGTGCGATATACATGCTCCAACTTAAGAGGGAGTGTTAAAATTAAAGATATGATTTGGTCAATATTTGATGATGCTAAAATTAAGGATATGATTTGGTCAATATTTGATGCTAAAATTAAGGATATGAATTGGTCAATATTTGATTTAGTCAATATCCTTAATTGTATAATTTGTTTTTATTTCGTAGTTGTAGGATATTTCTCTGTAATCTTTTATTCTTTCTTTATTAATATTTGTACTATATATATTGTACAATTACGATGAATGGAATTATCAGAAAATTATTCCACAATTGTATTTATTTGATAATATTACGAATAATAATGAAGATCTTGAAATTAGAATCATCGAAGAATATTGACGAAGAAATGAATGACTGAAATAGAAGAATGCCTTGCAAGCATAATTGAACTCACTTTTAAAACGTGAGATTATTGAATTTGTAGTTCAAACTCCAGAAAAAATTTTAATGGACCTAAAATCTAAATCTCAAAAGGTGCAAAATTTGTGGATACAAAGGGATGCAATTATGTTTTGATATCTGATAAGGTTGTTTGCACACAAGAAGTTAAGTACTTCTAATGGATGTTGTTACATCTTATGTGTAACATTCTGCTTAATACAATAGTTAAATAAGGTCATGATAGCTCAAATCATTTAAATATATAATAATAATAATAACAATAAGATAGCTGAAATAGTAGAGAAAATAAAATAGATGTGATGAATTTATTTCTAAGCTTTAACTGAGTAAAATAAGCTATAGAAAATTTGGGGTTAGTTGGATATTTTTTTATGATATTAGGAGGATATTTAAAGGCTAAATGGGACAGATAAAATGCGTCAGGTTGTATACCATTTATACTATTCACTCTTTTGTTCCTAACCATTCGTTCCTTATCCTTTTTCTCTTTTTTCTTTCTTTCCTTTTTTCTTTCTTCTTTCACGTTTCTCACTTTCTATTCTTCTCTCTATTCTCTTCTGCTCTCTCTCTCTCTCTCTGTTCATTTTTGTTTTTGGAAGAAAAAGAAAGAAACCAAGGTGAAAGGAAGGAAATCAAGTGGAATCAAAGAGGATCAAGCCAAGATCAAGAGAAAGAGGATAGGAAGGGCAAGAAGAAAGTGACACCAAGCTAAGGTAGGGGTTTCTAAGCTTGAATCTTTATCCTTTTACTTATTTTCCATATTAGGCTATTTTGAGGTTTAACATGCCAAATTGAGTTCTTGAAGTGGTTTGAATGAATTTCTTGTTTGGATAAGTTTTAAATGTAGTTTATGACTTGTTCATGTTAATCATTTGAATTAGAAATTAAAATTCTCCATTTAATCCTTTAAAGCTCAAAGTGAGGGTTTTAGGAGTTTGGAGGAGTGATTTTAGTGTTTTGATCTTTTTTTGGTGAAATCAAACCGTGTTTTATGTTTCCCTCATGTTTGTGAACTTGTTTGAGACTTAAAATCACCTAGAAATTAGTTTGGAGTGGCCAAAATCCAAAAATTTGACCACTTGAATTGTGTCACAACCCTGTAAAACGAGTTGCAGAGTTTTTGGTTCAATTACACGGCCTGTGTGCGATTACACGGCCTAGGCCGTGTACCTCTCTGCTAGAAATTTTCCTCACAGACGATTACACGACCTAGGTAGTGTAATTTTACAGGGCCGTGTAATCCCTCTGTGATGAGAATTAGCTCTTGTGGTCTTCATGAAAGTTGTAGCTCTTTCTCTTAGCTTTCCAACGCCACTGAAATCACCTCGTTTCGACATCCGTAACTTAAGTTATGCTCATTTTACTAAGCAAATGTCAAATGTTGAGATTGAGCAGGATGCGTTTTTGGTTAGGAAATACATGTTTTGGTATTCTATATGTATTCTATAAGACTAGGAGCCTTAGAGATACCTTAGATAACCCTGTTGAGGTGGAGTATCAATGGGTAATTGTTGGATTGAGGACATAAATTTTTCTTAGTGTTAAAAATACTTCTATAGGTATTTGATGAAATATGTGATAAAATGATGCTTGATTGTATGATATGTCTACAACAAGTGAGATTGATTGATAATATTGAATCATATGTGATTGGTTGATGAAATTGAACACCCATGATGAGAATGATTAATCTATGTATTATGTTGCATGATGAATTGATGAAATAGTTTTCTCTCATGGGTATCCACTTTGTGGAACTAGGCCGAGTTAGATTTTGGATGTACTTGTACTAGGGTAAGTTTTGGTTAATGATAAGAGAATATATGATTTTCTCTATATTAGAGTAATTGAGGTTAAGGAAAAACCTTCCTCTTTACTTGAGCTTCCCTAGTCATTAAGTGGATGAGAATGAATATTTCCCTCAATACTTGGGGTAATCCTAAATCTTGAATAGTCTGAGTAACGTACCTCTCTTACTATTTTCGATGATTGATATTGTGAGATAACGTACATTCTCCTTATCATGATGGATTGAAGTCTAACCCTAACTTTGATATTGAGGATACGTACTTCCTCTAAGCTAGATACGGGAAGACTGGCCTAATTACCCGGCGTAGTTCTGTGTGGCGACGTACGACCATAAAAAGGTTGATGTGCACCAACCTAAAAGCAGACTACTACCAAGCTAATAATTTTTGTAATGCTAGCATAATTAATGCATGAGTTTAATAATTTGATATTAAGTAATGCCATTGATTTTTATCATGGATTTTATTGAAGCAATTTATGATTTATGTGATATGAGTTTAAATGATTTTCATAATAATGGAAATGAGAACTCTGTTTCGAGAAGAGGAAGGACTGGACTTGACTTTTGTCACCTTCCTACACTTGAAATATTATTTTTCTTAAAAGATTATTTTTCTTCGAAACAGCTGAAATTGTTATGATGACACATTTTTATTTATTAATGGTACTACTGGGAATTTCTTAATTCTCACCCCGTATATGGAATTTTCCGTGACAATTTCAGATAGGAAACACGCAATAGAGCAAGATGGAATTTTGGGCTTATGAAGAATAGTTTGATATCTTTTCAATTCCTAGTTTTAGAGAGTTTGTTGCCATAAGGCACTTTTTGTATATTATAGTATGATGATGTAACAGCTTATATAATATTTTGTTTCATGACATATGTATATATATGAGTTTGCGTAAGGCTCATATTTTGATATCTATGTACTTTATTTATTCACAAATTTGTGATATTCGTAAGTAATATACCAAATTCTAATTACTGATACGTAAACTGGATACGTTATTAGTTCTAGTATTTGGGACGTTACATTATGGATCTCTTGATATATGCTATTTACATAAAAATCCTCGAAGGATTTAAGATATCAACATCCAATGAACTTAATTTACACATACTAACAATTTATGTTCTTTTACTCATCATGTTGAGGCTTTCTTATTGAGTATTAGTACTTATTGATATGCATTATATATTTATTTTAAAATTTTTTAAAATACTTTACTTGCTTATATGTCTATTTAAAGAAACTTGTATTTGACTTTGCCATTATTACTATATGTATGTTGATTATTAAAATTGCTTAATGTTCTTCTAAGGTTGTAGAATATCCAAAGAAAGAATTTGAATTGAAAGATATTTGAATGATAAAACTTTGCTTTGACATGCAAATCAAGCATTTAGTAAATTGAATTTTATCTATCAAGTTATAGAGAAAAAGTTATTTAGTAATTTATACATATAAATTATATATATTAAGTATACTAATGGTTGTTAGATCGCTAAATTTAAAGAAGACAACAAAAATCTTGGTGTGAAGTGCTATACCTTAGTGCTATAGAAGCACACATGCATATTGCTAAATATTATATGACTTGATATAATATTTTTTTTCATGAGTTTATTAATAAGATATAGTTCATCACCAATCATAAGACATTTCAACGGAATTAATTATATATATATATATTTTTGAGGCACAATTAATAAGATTATTTTATTCATATGAATTTATGTTTAACTAATTGATTATACAAATACAGAGTATTTATTTGATCAAAATAAAGATAATATTGCTTGCAAAACTCAATTGAATGGATGATACATCAAAAGTAATAAAACAAAGTATATTTCTCCAAAAGGCAAGAAAATTAGAATGATGCAATTCATATATTTTAAGTGATACTTCTAACAGTGGGAGAAAAATTATATTCTTTTTCCTTTAATCAAGATTTTGTCCTACATAATTTTTATTGATAAAGTTTTTAATAAGATAGTTTTCATAAAAAGGATATTCTACTATTTTTTCTTCATTAGAATTTTTTTTCACTGGATTTTTCCCTAATAAAGTATGATGCATATCATCGATAGACATCTAAGAGAAAGTATTATGAATAATATTTAAAAATAAATGTTCAAAGGTCACCATCATTATATAATTACAAGAATGTTATAAAATACTCACCATGTATATGTTACCCATTATTCTTTATATCTTATTATGATAATAATTATAATTCTATGTTATCTTAACCCTATAAATAAAAAATAGAAGATACTTTAAAAAGATATATAAAAATAAAGTAAAATCCTTATTTATTTTCTAGTTTATTCTCTATCTTTTGATCTATTTGTGTTTACTTTTACAAGATTTTATTTTTGGCCATGAGGTAACCTAAGATTTGCTTCCCTTAGCGAAAATCATAGCGGAGGAGACATCGTTTTCCTGTGGACCTGCTGCACAGGATCAGATAGAAGGTTCAGACTTCAGAGTTCACAGACACGAAAGAAAAGTAAGAAAATTCAAATCCCTTCAACCGTTTGAACTTGCAACAAAGTCAGCGAAAAAGGGGATTTTTCTCGAGAAAAATTATCAAATTTTCTCGAGAAAAATTTCATCGTCGGAATCGAGTAACAATGAAATCACATATTCCTACATGGTTATGTTTGTTAGTTTTGATAGTTTGTGTTCAATCTAAATCTCAGAGGACGGATGTAGCATACTTCACTCTATTGTACGGAGATGAATTCTTGTTGGGCGTTCGAGTTCTGGGGAAATCGATACGTGACACTGGATCCAACAAGGACATGGTGGTTTTGGTCTCTGATGGCGTCTCTGATTATGCCAATAACCTTCTCCAGGTACACTCTCCTCTTTGTTTTTCTTCTCATATTGCATTCATGTCATCATTTTCGAACGATAAATGAAATTTGCTGCTTATGGTAATTGTGATTGCAACTATATATTCAAAGTTTGACATTAAATTTCTGAACTTTGTTTCCTTTGACATGAATTCCAAATTTTGGTTGTATAAATATTTTTGGTTAATTTTAAAATTCTTTCTATTTGGTGGGTAAGGTTTATGTATGATTATTGATTTTTGTGTAGGCTGACGGGTGGATAGTTGAGAAGATTAGTTTACTGGAAAATCCTAATCAAGTGCGTCCAAAGAGATTTTGGGGTGTCTATACAAAGCTGAAAATATTTAACATGACTGACTACAAGAAAGGTAAAATATTTATGGTTTTGTGTTGTTTATTGTATCTGGTTGTAGAAATTATGGAGGACACCTGTAAACTTTCCTTTCAGGTTGCTATTGCCTTTCAAATGGAATGTAACTCCTCATATTTACACAGTATGATTTATTGGCCATCTTGAATATATACTTGCAGTTGTTTATCTTGATGCCGACACTATTGTGGTTAAAAATATTGAGGAGCTTTTCAAATGTGGGAAATTTTGTGCTAATTTAAAGCATTCTGAGAGGTTGAATTCGGGAGTTATGGTGGTGGAGCCATCTGAAACCGTTTTTAATGACATGATGAGCAAAGTGAAAACTCTGCCATCTTATACTGGAGGTATAATGATTTTTGTGTACTAAGGCTAAATGCTATTATTTTATTCGTTTGAATTTCCTTGTTTGAAGCATCTTGTATTAGATTTAGATTTGAACCTGATAGGTTTTAACAATTGTCTTCATCTGTCCTCCCCCTTTTACAGGAGATCAGGGATTTCTCAATTCATATTACTCTGAATTTCCCAATGCTCATGTTTTTGAGCCAAATTTGACCCCCGAGGTGTTGAATGCTAGACCAATTCCTGAAATGGAGCGACTTTCCACACTTTATAATGCAGATGTTGGTCTTTATATGCTGGCTAACAAGGTACTGGAATATAGGTAATAAGAGGATGGTTCTTTCCTTTTAAGTAAATAGGGGCAATAATACGTGAGAGATACATTCCCCTTTTTGTTTCTCCCCTTTTAACTTAATTATGCTTGATCTCCTTATTTGAGTTTGGAGTCCAGATGGATGCCTGTTAGATCCAGTTGCCTTATCTGATTAATGTCTAACATGTCTGGAGGAGTCCTACATGTTTGGGTATTGATGTTTAATTAATGTTCCAATACTTATGGTCAGATTACTTTAACAAATACTGTCTTTTCAACAGATATTCTTTGTGATTATTGGAATAAAACATTATTTTTTTAGATTGAAGTGTTAAAATATTAAAGCTTTTCTGAATAGTTTAAAGGAAGAATTGAATAAATCTTTTTCAACAATTGCATTTAGATTGATGAAATGACTGAGAGGATGAAACTGCCGCCACTAAAATGACAGGATTTTTCATTTGTGATGAGATGGATTTCTTTTGTCGGTTTATGGTACAAATTAGAGCAAGTGCCGAAGTAGCTCTTTAGTAGTTATGGCATTGCAGTGACCTATGTTAATAATGATAAAGGAATTATTTAGTGCCGATATTGGATTCATATTTTCTGTTGGTAACGTGGCAATTATGGCAGTTAGAAACAGCACTTGTTAATCTGGCTACATAGATGGGTCTAGGTGATGATGCAGGAAAGCCTCAGATTTTACCATCATCTTAGCATTTTCATCTTGCTTTGCTTCCTGCTAGAAACTGGGTTTTTGGGCGTGTGTGGTCTGTAGGAAACCTTGCTTTTCAATCAATTAGAAATGTTCTTGCTGATTTTTAGAATAGTGGGAGGTGGATGAACATGATTAAATTAAGAATTGAGCAGCACAGATTCTTGTGATTAAACCCCCCCCCCCCCCCCGCCCTTTTTTCACCTAGCCTGAATTTGCTGCCTAACTGCTGTAACCACGTCATGTGGGTTTACCTTCAATTAATGTTAATTTTGAAATATTATGTAGAATATTTCATACACACCTTCATACCATACCAAATATATGCATTTAAATGTCTGAGTGTTCCTTTATATTGCACCTCTCTGTTCAATTATCTAACTATTCATGCTGATTTATCCAGTGGATGGTAGATGAGAATGAACTCCATGTGATTCATTATACACTTGGTCCTCTTAAGCCTTGGGACTGGTGGACATCTTGGCTTTTGAAACCTGTTGATGTCTGGCAGGTATTTGTGCAACTTATTATCCTATTTTGGCAGTAGCTCAGAAGTTTTTGTCTTCCCCCAATTTTCAAAAAGGACATATTGCTTAAGTAATCATGTTGCCTAGTTGAAGTTTGTGACAAAAGTACGCTGCCTAATTTGTTCTTACCTTGTTCGTGCTGCAGAATGTAAGGGAACAGCTTGAGGAATCCCTTCCTAGAACAGGAGGGGGACGAAATCCTAAAGATGATTTTGTTGTGAAGTTTCTTTTTCTGCTACCATTTTGTGCTGTACTCTTCTGCTGCTATCGTTCATTTCTTAAGGTCAGCTATCATGGATTGATATTATTCTCCAAGCATTAGGAATTCACATAAGTCTCATAATATTGTATTTTCTGCAGAATCAAGGGTACTTTGGTTCCTCTTGTAGAAGCTCACTATGTGATCATGTCAGACACCTTTATTATAAGATTAAATCAGGTGGACCACTTGCATATTCTACCATTTCTACTGCAACAATCAATTCCACCCATCAGGTCAGTTTTCTCTTCTCTATCTTCTAGTTTGGGGATTTGGATCCTCTCATGTGAGGCCCTTGCATGATCCGTTCATTTGACGAGAGAGATGGACACAATGCCCTGTGTAGAGTTCCCAAAAATTCCTGAGCTCAACATTGTGTATCTCTCTCATCCGATGACTGGGTCACATGATGGCCTCACACAAGAGGATCCAAATCCTGTGGTTATATATGCATACTGCTTATTCTTATGTATTTTTAATGTACTAAAATTCTTCATGGTGTTAAACAGCTCTTAAATGGTGCTCAGTACAAGGTGCCCACTTACTTGGGTGGCATTTCTGTCTGTGTCTGTTTTATGGCTGCAGTGGTGTCTCTTGGACTGGCTCTCTTAATAGTACCTCGGCAAGTGACTCCATGGACTGGTTTGCTTTTGATGTATGAGTGGACATTCACAATCTTCTTTGTATTATTTGGAGGTTATCTCCATTTGATTTGTCATTGGGGAAAGATCATGGCATCACGAGCAGCTTCCTCGTTGTCTCCTCCTGGATCCTCTGATGACGATTCAGGAAAACGTATGTTCTCCAGGAGTAAGGCTTATTTGGGGGTTTCATCTTTCATTTAACAGTGTCCTCAAGATCCATATTCTTTTCTTTTTATTGTTATCATTAATTATTTTTCATCTGTATTCACAGGTCATCAGCGTCAGATGTCATCTTGTGATGCTGCCACATGGTTCTATGGATTAGGGATGGCCTTCTTGGCTATTGCTGCTCCATCTTTGCCTTGTCTTTTTGGAATTACCGCTTTGTTTTTACGGTAATTTTCATTAAAATTTGTTAGTAAAGATATCTTATTGCAGTATGCACAGTTGCCATCACGATTGGTATAGTACTCTAGTTATAGATTTTCAATTAATTTAGGTGAAATTTCACTTTCCATCTTTCTGGTTTAAAAAATAGCTCTTCATTCGCCGTATGTTTTTTTTATCATTGACTATTAGTCAATTATTAGATGTCAAAATTCAAATTTAAAAGAACCTACAATCTCAGGTTAGCCTTTGTTATCTCTTTTGGATGGTAACTTGTAATGACATGCATCTGATAGGCTTTTAACATGTGATTTCATCGATTACCCTTGTTAAGAAATGGGAGGAACAGCCATTAACTGTAGGGCTATTGACCATTTAATTGGTAGATCTTTGCTTATTTTTGGCTCACGTTTTTCTTAATTCAGCCTTTCTACGACATTCAGCTAAACTGGTGGTTTGAAAACAATTAGGGGCTTTAATAGCTTTGTTTGCTGTTGTTTTCTTGCATATCTTTTTTGGGAGAGGGAGGAAGGAGAAAAGTAATTACTAAACAGATAGTATGTATTACGAGACAGAGCAACATATTTGTATCAGGAGGGTTTTTCTTTATCCGTCTTCTATTGTAGTTTGGTGCTTTTTGTTGCTTATTTACAGCGCGTAGAATACCACCACTAGTCTGCATGAAATTGAAATTTAATAGAGCCTACCAAATAATCTTCCCTTGTTTGATATGCATTCAGCTTGAAGTGGATTTAACCATATTTCTATGCTGTAATTCTAAGTAGTTTTTTATATGAAAAAAATAGCATTGTTCTCAAATCTTTCTCTTTGAATTTGCACTTATATTTTGATTTCTATTTCGAACAGGTTAGGTTTGATGGTTGTTGGGGGCATAATATTAGCATCTTTCATGACATATGCCTCCGAACATCTTGCTATCAGATCATTTCTGAAAGGCCTTGAAGAGTGGGAAATTGCACGAAATAGGAGCTTCTGTTTCTTATGTTGATGGAATTATTGGAAGTGGTGTAATCTGTGGTAGATTATTGTTATTGTTATATTTCCCTTTGTTCAATTAAAATATGCTTCCTTGATCCATGTCATAAGGACTGATAACCTGCCGTATACAACCCTCATCTTTCATGGGAGCTTGGGACTGGCTAGTGGCTACGCAAAGATTGGCTACAAAGCGTCACATTAGGCCGAAGAAAACTTTAGGAGAAACTACTGAAGTTTAGTTTTTGATAAAGCTCAATGACATTTGATTTATGTAACCTATCTTATATGTTAAGGCTTGGATGTTGTCATTGTTGTATTCAACTAACATATGTAGCGTCGTTCTAGTGGCAAATGTAATTTAAAAAATTGTCAATCAAGCATATTGTTCCATTGTAACATTACTATTATTCTTTTAAAGGATGACGTTGCTCCATTGAAATTACAATTGAGTCTCAAATCAGCTATACGTGTTTAAACTTTCAAGTTCTAAGAGCGTGCTTGGTTGATTGATGTGACATGGCTGTCTGAATTGTGCATAAAAGCAGAGACAGATATGATTCATGAAACACGTTTTCTAATCCTCACTTGTGTGAGGACAATGCAGAGAATGCCACTTACACAATTTCAACAATACAAATTGTGCACTATTGCTCATGTAGTTAGTTCCATTTGAGTAATGTCACTTAGCCATGCGTAGTCTCACTTAAATAAAAGCAGTTATATCAGTGGCAGTTATAGCAGTTGTATAAGTAGCACATTTTCCCCTGCAATATACGTTTTAGTTTCACTGGTCACTGGTGAAAGATGCCAGTTGGGAAGTCTGGCTCTAATGCAGTGATCAATTCATTTTGAGCAGAATAAAATTAGGGGAGAAGTGTACAAAGTCACCCTAAACTTTAGGATAGTTGTAAATACTTTCAACTTTAAATTTATCTTAATTGACTTTTAAATTTTTACTAATATTTCAATAAATCCTTTTATTAAAGGAGTATTAATTCTTTAACAGTAAACTAATCTTAACAGTTCATATTTATTGAATCTCATTATTTTGTTAATTTATTTTATAAAAAAATATTTTATCGATGTCGGCGTTTAGGTAATTGTCATCATTGAAAGATTAAATTGTATTTTTTATAAACTTCTTTCACTCTGCTAAAATATAATAATGATTCACTTAAAAATTCATATAATTAGATAAAATAAGCTTTTATAAAATAAATTAATGAAGTGATGAGATTTAAAGAAGATGGATTAGGATTAATTTGTCCCGAAGAAATTAACACCTCGAAAGACCTATTGAAACATCAATGAAAATTTAGGGGTCAATTAGGATAAATTTAAAATTGAAGGGGACTATTTGTAAGAGACCTAAATTTAAAGTGTCTTTGTGCAATTTTTCCCTAAAATCAATTCGCTGCACTAAATGCGTGGTATTATCTAATGATGGCTTTGATGGCACTGCTTAAGGCTTGACCAGGCAATGAGTGGTGCACGTTGGTTACACAACGCAGAACCTTTTTTTTAATATCCATATCTTAGACAATAAAATAAGGAAGAGATATAAAGTTCATCGTTTGTCTTCCCCTTCCTTTTCATCTCTGCTTTTTTCAATAAAGAGGTTCGATTTGTATCTTTCAGTATACTTTTGTTTTTGTCCATGTATTTGGTATGGGATCCATTTCTATGCGAGATGGGAATTACTCGCATGACTGCAGGATTCATCAAGTTTTTGAGAGAAGTTACTATTTCTGTGTAAACTTTGTTAAATTCAAGTATCTTTTTGTTTCAAATTTAAGTTTTTGTCCATGTTATGCACCTAGGAATTTCTTGAAACCCTTTTCCCACACTCCCCTACTAAAAGAGAAAA
This sequence comes from Ormosia semicastrata, assembly GCA_029884595.1. Taxonomy (NCBI): domain Eukaryota; kingdom Viridiplantae; phylum Streptophyta; class Magnoliopsida; order Fabales; family Fabaceae; genus Ormosia; species Ormosia semicastrata. Next base: position 45,035,738 of record JAQQTO010000059.1, read on the forward strand.
AAATGGATTAGAATCTTTTTCATATCACTAATACGATAGAGTCATGATATGAAAAAAAGTTAGCAAACAAAATTAATAGACCTTACATAAATAATGATGAGTCTTATAATAATTACTTTTGTGTTTTTCTTTCTGATAACATAACCCTCTTATGTCATTAAGTAACTATTTATAGTAAATTTTATCAAAGACAAATTTTAATTCCAGTTATCACTCTAGAAAGAGATTCTTTTCCTCTCAAAGACTCAAATTTTTTATGATTTGTGAATTAGAATAATGTTAAGAATTTACCTCAATTTTAATAGGAAATATAACAAAGTACAAGATATAAATAAGCAAAATAACAATAGAAAGATAAATATTGGTGTTTGGATTAAAATATAAAGCAATAAATGCAATTAACAAGTACTCAAATTTGATAAGAAATGAAATAAAGCAAATAAAGAACACATAAAATAAGAAAAAACTTATAAAAAGTAAATTCGACTAGAATTTAAATGAAAGTAAAGAAAACATGCAAAGAAAGTTATAAATGAAAAAAAAATAAAGATGCAATGAAATAAATTTGCTCGAAAGTTAAAATAACGACAAAGTAAAGAAAACAATTAAGAGGAATCAATAAAGATGCAAAAAAATAAATATGCAATAAAATAAAGTTAACAGGAAAGTAAATTTATAGAAAGGAAAAATAAAAGAAATTAAATGATTCAAAGAATCACTTGGGAGATGAAGAGAAGTTTGCAAGAAATGTAAATTGTAAAAAATATAAAGGAATAACTTTAAACTTGCATTGAAGGATAAAGGTTATAGAAATAGAACATGGTAGAAGACATACTTGATTAAATCCCTTTTGATATCCCTAGGAGTCAGAGTGACTTATAGGATGTGTTAAAAGAGATGTGCAAGTGTTTTCTAACCAACTTAAATGCCTTCACCCTCTTAGTATTTATAAACAAGAGAAATAATTGACTTTCTAACTGGATTAGGACAAATGTCCCTGATATAGGTAACTTTCTAATCTAACAATAATGTTTGTCTTGTTTCTTAATTACAAAATCAATTGCTATAAATTTTCTGAATTCAAATTCTAATACTTGAATTTGAATTTAAATTTGAAGTGTAACTGTCTTGAGTCTGCTTCTAAGTTTTTTGAACTTGAAAAAGGTCATTTGCAAATATTGGAATATTTGCTCAAGTGTTTTCACTCTTTACTTCGATCTCATATGTAATTTCGAGTAAATGTCTCTTTTTGTCAAATCAAAACACATCTTTGAGAACTCATCCCTTGCTTTCAAGTTACTGTTAACTTGCAAAAACTATTTAAAACATCTTAATCGAAAGAGTTATTTTTAATTAAGTGATCGAATTTTAACTTATAGTCAAATCAATATTAAGATGTTTTATTTGTTAATATATTTCTTTTTTAAATTGAAATTTTTTATTTTTATACTAATAATAACATAAGATGATCTAAATCCAAAACAAAACTATGCTCAGCAAAAATAGGTAGCTTCCAAGGAAAAATGAAATATTACATCCTAAAATAGGTAGAAACATCACATAATCTTCTTTTCTGTAGCATATCCATTTTCACTCCTACAAACAACAGCCTAACTCAAGACCAACTTCTATGCTAGGTTCATAGCATTCTTTACTTGCTATACTTGTGCCCGGTGATAGTGGAACTCGCACAAGAAAACCTTGTAATGACCTAATTCATAGAAAATCTCTCTTCAATTATAGTGTAACAAGCACTTATGATGAAAAGAAAATTTATTTAATTATTTGTACTGAATATCTTTTCAACTACCACTAATTGTTGAAATTATTAAGTTGAAAATGGTACAAGCATGAGTCATGACAATGCAAGTGATTCATCACTAAGAAAAAATTCACAAAGGACATCAATTTTTGCCACTTGAAGTCAAAACAATGAGTGGAAAATAACATAAAGCAGAAAAAAAAATTTGATCGATGTTGGAAGCTGGTGCTGCTCTTATATTGGATTCTGGATTTTGTAACTGTCCTTGATCTAATCAAACAAAGTTAATCATCATATTTGGCTTGTCGTTTTTGCCCTTGATGACTCACAAGCCAATAAAAATTTGTTAATTGATCGGCCGTACATTTCCCCCTTCTGTTTGTTGGTGCGCATCACTTTCCTCCAGGTGGGACATATGCTGACTAACTCATATTTAATAAAGAAAATGAAGTAGATAATGGACAAATGGAGGGTAGAATTGACGGGAAATATAATCCTTATCCTAAAGTAAAGTGTGGCAGATGAGAACTACTAAGTTATTGGAGAAAACTACAGATTAGTGCCCTTCACTTGTCTTTACACTAAAAGAGTACTATCTTGCCTAATTAACATTTTGAATAATAATAAGAATGATAATGATAAATATAATTTCTGTAACTTGACTTAAAGATACAAAAAACCATTCATGCACGCCATGATTGTTGAAAAAGATAAAGTGAAAACGTGAAACCAGGTGCACTCTTAACCTTATGTAGTACTATCAAGTATCAAATCATTCCAATGGGACATACACAGGAAATTTTCAAACTGTGTCCAAAAACCAAATAGCATTAATCTTAGTGATGTATTAGTTACAGCGACTTCTTCAATTGCATATGACAGATTTAAAAGTCTTTCCTGCAGCTGTGAATTGTAGGCAGATATTTAATACTTTTCATTCACGTATTAATTGTTTCAGTTTCCAGCTATTTAGAGAGTTTTGTCCTCCCTCAACAATGCAATACTAGTATTAAATGCATGCTTATATTTATAATTGACACATCTTTACATGCTCAAGAATTTGCCATCGGAATTGCACGGTAATCAACCTGACTATAAATTGAAATACATATAGGTAATAGCCGGCAGCTTGTGAAATTCATTAATTCTTTCCTGTTTCTCCGAAGCACATCATCACTTTATTACTTAGTTTGAGTCAATAGTCGTTCTTGTACAATTAATGCACTTATGAAGTATATCAAGTTCGTGAAGTGGTTTAATGTGAGAGAGAACAGTAAATTTTGATCATTAGATTTTATACGAATGATGAATATTAAAGTGAATTGGTTAAATTATTATTACTTATAAAGTTTAATATATATAAAGCCAGAAATGATCATGTGATTATATTCTCACAGGCACAGCTATGATAAATCCAGCACATGCCCTCTTTGATTAATTAATTTACAGAAAACAGTAAGCTGTTGTTGTTCCTTTTCTCACCCGGCCATGCCAGTTGTACATAATCAATACAGAAAATTAAGAATCCAATTGAACAAGAACGGCAAAAACTGAGGTAGAAGACTTTCATACAAGTAATATAAATGCAGCTGCAGCAGAGCAGAAAAAGAAGGAAACATACATATCATCTTCCTAGCTGGGAAAGGAAGGGGGAGGGATTGTTTTTGTTGCCCGAATACAAAGGCATAGTGAAACAGAAAACTTGGAATATCTAACAGATATACTAAATAATCCCATGCTTTATTTGATTCTCAGCAATCCCAACAAAGGAGATGAAAATTAAGCCAAGCATCAGACTTGCCTAGAGGGCACATTTCCTCAGGTCTCAGGTTTATACCTCCTTTCTTGTGGTATCATTTGGCCATGGCTCCAGAAACAGCGTGAACCCCAGAAGCAAGTACTTGAACTTGGACCAAAGTGGTGTTGTTCTCAACCTTAAGAGCCTCATGATGATCTTTTTCCTGCAGCACCGATTTAGAAGCAGAAGAAGAAGAAGAAGAAGTAAGGATATGATGGGGAAAGAGACTAGAGTTGTTAGTTATCCTTATAATGGGACATATTTCCTAGATTGGAGAGACGGTTATATTATATATAAATAAGGAATGCCATCTTTAAGGAGGAGGGATCTACCTACTTCACCCATGTTTGTGGATTTATCCATGAACTAAAACTAACAGAATAGGAATATTCTATCAACCCCGATATTTTCATCGCATTTTCCTCTGCACCGATTTTTACACCCATGCCACATCATGGCAAATTCATTGGTTTATCTTTCTTTTTTTCTTTTTTTATTTAGCTAAGTATGTATGAATTTAAGTATATGTAAATATTATTAATTAAAATTTATAGAATTTTAATTCTAATTTTTTTATATTATTTTTTATATTACTTTTTATATTGATTAATGAAGTATAAATTTATTTGTAATTAATCATATATATAAGTTAGTTAATGAATATCTTATTAATTAATTAATACATGTGATTCTTGTTAATTAATTAATACACATGAATAATTATAAATTTATATTTTATTAAGTAATATAAAAAATAATGTAAAAAGGGGTGCAAAATTTTTGGTGTGAGATGATAATTATTCATATTCTATTACGTAAGGATCTTTTACAAATTACAATTAGTGGGAATTTGATGTAAAACCATTTGATTGGGCTTACCATTAAGAGAAAACACATTATTAATACTGAATAAATTTTTTTTTTCATTTGCTTAGAGCATTGAAGTTGGACGGACAAGTGGTAGGGGTTTTATTTCTCTCTCAACTCGGTGGACCTGACTGGCTCTTCTCACAGTAGTCAGATCCCCCCAGATTGAAGAATCAAGCAAAGCTTATATGGAGCAATAATTTCATTTTATTATTGTTATGTTTAAAAAGATACATACTATTCGCACAAAGTCAAAATTCATATGCAAACGAGGTTGGCTCACTTGAAAAACTTTTCACTTGTAATAATAACATGATTTAGGTTCGATCTTCTTAGAATGGAGAGAATCTCTCGTAACTCTAAACATTTTTTAACCAATAAAAAGGTTAAGATTCATAATTACCATCCCTAATTTCAGTATAAAGTCACTTATATGGACTATATAAAGAAGGAAAAAACTTGATTCAAACTGAGAGAAGTTATCTCCCAGCAATTCCCTTAAACAAAGTTTTAACTTTTGACATTATTTAATAAAGTTTCACATAATAAAGAAACTCGTTATGCTATGCTTATCAAAATATTTGTGACATTCAAAGTGTCAATATAGACTTGAACCACCTAGTAATTCATTTCCTCTAGCTAATTAATTATCAAGGTCATCTGGTTGTTAATCTATGGAAGTAGGTATTTCCGAGTTAAAATATGTTATTAATTTTTCCAATTTGAGTTGTCACAAAACCTTCTGGAATCAGGACAAATTTCTATTAATTGTAAAGTAAATGAGCTATAATTTGGACAACCTCGCATTAATCTTTCCTTTTCAATTGGGTCAAGTGAGGTGGTTTTCTCTTTAACAAAAAAGTAAAGCTTTAGAGAAGGTTTCAACCAGGGTTGTTAAGGTTGATAAAGTTGCTGCTGAAGATAATGCCCATAATTTTGGTGGATGCTTTCCAGTTTCTTCTATCGTACTCAATCATATATCTTGGAGGTTGGGAAACACAGAATTTTCCCCAATTGACCAGCCAAAACTGCTTTAAGCAATTTTGTATTTGTTTGAAAAGAAAGCAAGAGCACCCCATGTCCCCTCGTCTTCTTTCCTAAACAAAAAAAAGCGTACAACTTTTTTTGTGTTTTGCATTCATTGTTAAGTGCTATTGAATTTCAGATACAATTATGCAACTCCCTTTTGGTCACTAATCCGTGAGACCGAGGCTCAAGACAAAATTGACTCAAAATTATAAGAAATTCTTGCATGCTTTGAGGGTAATAATACTCTTTAGAATTGAAATTTTATTTTAAAATCAATCCCACACACAAATCAAATTTTTGTATCACAGGTTAGTCTAATAGCAATACTTGTAAATACTCTAGTCAAAGACATAAAATAAAAGAAGACTCCAAGAGCATAAAGAATTTTCTAACTTGTGATGGGTTACTCTGCCTTTAGACAAAAAGAATAACCATAAGCTAGTGTTTCAATTCAATATAATATAAATTAGCACTTAAAAAGACTCAAAGCAAGCAGTGGGGATTCTAATGAATTCATTTCAATTCAAATACAGAGCCGAACAACAAAGTGTGGAGAGTCCAGAGCTATGCTTGTGATAGAAATTAACAAATCTCAGTGCTGATTTTTTTTATCAGGATCAGTTATTCAAGTCCAAGTGCAGATCCAACTGATTTATTGAATATTGAGGCACACCCTCACTATATGTAAATATTAAATTACTCACTTAAGGTCAATCACCCAATAACATGCAACGTTAGTGCGATTGCTCCTGCTGTAAGTTTTGTAACTAGTAAAGGACAATATACGTACCAAAAAACCTGTACGGACAACAACCCATGTTGCATCTTCAAAAAATTTAAAATAAGAACTAGAAAGAAGAGAAACCACTTCATTTCAAATAATAACCACGAAGCACTTTTGTATGCCTGTGCTGTGAGATTAAAAGAAGACATAGCAACCTGCAACACCATTTCCCCTGTGGTCATAATCTAGTTCTTCTGCTCCATTAGTCCATACCTTGAAAATTGTAATACTACTGGCACTGAATAGTATGATGAATAATCATACATATCATCATCAAGTTATGGAACTGTCATTCATTCTACCACTCTCAGCAGGTTAGGCTTGAATATTTTTCTGGTTTTTGATAGATATCACTTGCTTGAATATAACTAACTCTTTAATGAGAAATTCTTGATTACACACAATTGTACTACATCATCCTTTTACACATTTATAAAAAATTAGAAAGAGAATATGATTTTTTATGATGAGTGAGGTTAGAGGGTCTCATTTTTTTTTCTCTCTTCAATTTTTTATGAGTGTGTGTAAAAATGACGTGGTACAATTGTGTGTAACCAAGAATCTCTCCTCTTCCAATTCCAAGCTGCTCTATGTGTAACAGGCTTATAAGTTGTAAATGGAAAAACTGAAAATGCAAATTAAGATATTAGTTTGTTAAGTCTCCCCAACCACAATCACAATTTCCTTAATTTTTCTACAATTATCTGCAATTTTTGTAATCACGATATAATCGCAATCGTCATGCCCCAAGTTATGGAAAACGCATAAGGCCATACATTATTATGAGTTGCAACTTGCAAATAAGCTTCCCACCATTAACATTTATTATTCGGGAGTCAACTTCATACCACTCCACTAGCCACCAACACAAATCATTTCTTAAGAAATCGCACTTTCTCTCTAATAAACTTCCAAACCCAATGTTTAGTACTGCATGCTTTTGCACCTCATTCTTTTTTTGGTCTAAGCTCCTCATTCAAACAAGCAACTGAACAAGGTCTTTTGGACCTCTACCTATGAGTACACTACACTGAACGGCGGAAAATTCGTAAAATAAATAATAAAAAAAATCTTATCATCGAGGTAATAGGAGACGGTTGGTAATCACAGAACACTTGCTAGACATTATTGTCTTTAAAGTAGACATTGGTCCCCTATCATGACTCCCACCACATAAGATTATCCAAGAAAATTTTACATGGGAAGTTGTGCAAAATAATTGCATTCAGTGCATTTAGTGCAAAATCATTGCCTTTGATATAATGTAGCTGAAAAAAACAATTGCATTTAATTAGTGCAAAATAATTAATACTTATTTTCAAGCAGGGTCAATGATTGCTTAGGAGAGAAGTATGTAGAGTAACTGATTCTCCTGAAACTGTAAAATTATTCAAAGTGCACATTCTCATTCTCATCATAATTATGATCTCATTCTCATTCTCATTCCAGGACAAATGATGCGTTTTTCTTCAGCGCATTTTAAGAGAGGGAACTATTATGCAGATTATATATTATATGGCTATAATTGTGGAGTTAGTAATGATGATGGCTTGATAGGGCAGCCTCTAAAAGTTATTGGTGTTGCCGTTGTTTTTCTTTTTTTATTTTAAGTGAAAAAATTTAGGATGAAGGAAAGTTTTTTTTTTTTTTAAAGATTAAGTGAACCATTATCTTTAACGAGAATTTATAAAGGGATTGGATTTTTGAAAAAAAAATTCTTCTAAAATAAACTTATTTTAAAGTGTAAAAGTAAAAATATATTTATTCTTAATTTAATTTAAAGTGTATTATAATCTTAACTCACTAAAATTTAATAATAAATATATCTATATTTTCTTACTTTAAAACTAAATTTACTTTAAGGAAGCATTGTCTATTAATAAAAAATCTCAAAATTTGAGTCTAAATACTCCATCAAATTCTTTTTATCTGTCTTTTAAGGTTTTTATATATGAATTAAGGATATCATTAAATAATCTCAAATTAAGTAAAGAGTAATGTTATAACCTCAAATATAGATTGAGATGACCAAATTATCATTTCTCATTCCATTAAATATGTGTAGAAAATTTTACAAGTTAATTAATATGTGTAATTATTAAATTTAGTAGAGACAATAAATGGTGGGATAAAATTGAAAAAAACTAATTAATATATCTTTAAAATTCTCAAATGACAAATAAATTGTAACAAAACAAATTCTCCAAAAGACAAATAAAAAAACATAAAAAGTATATAATTATCAAGTTAAAATGCATGGAACTTCTTCCAACAATAAGTCATTTTTAGAAGACCCCATTAATTCAAAACTTAACAATTTAACTTTCTAAACTTATCAAATTGTGTAATATAATGTAAAATTAACTTTGTGCATGTTTCAAAAATCCCTTGTAGAGGGTCAATATACACAATTTGTTAAGTTGAAGGAGTCAAATTGTTAAGTTTTGAATTACAATTTTTTTTTTTGAAATTGACTAATAATTAAAAGAGTTTCTTACATTTTAACTTGATCATCATAAAGGTTAACATAGAGTCAATTCCACGGACAGCCAAAGAGAATTTTCTTCTTTTAACTGAAATTCAACAGTTTCGTTTTTAGGCCTTACATTTTTTTTTTTTGGTTTAAATTTCCCATTCTCATTCTCTCTGTGTACCCCAAACAAATCGATATAACACAAATTTAACAAATCATTGCTTCCATTGCTTACTTGTGTATAATCGCAAACAATATTATGTGATTTTATGGATACGTGCTTATTTTCTCCATTTAAAGCCCCATCTTTAACTTTAGGAATTTGCTACTCTAATTTTGAGCTATAAACCTTGAGTATTTTAACCTTTGGATTAGACACAAAAAACAAGGGATGTGTGCCTTGTCATTCAAAAAAAAATGTGAATGTAAAAGATCGAATGTTCATTAGCACATCCTTTAAATTTGTGTGAGCTGCTTGAGTACTCTTGATAATTGATCAAACGGTGACAATTCACCTAAGAAAGAAAAAACACTATTCCACAAAAAGAAGTAAAAAATTTTCAGATAAGAATATATTTATTCGATTCCTTCTTTGGATGCATGAGAATAAAATAAAGTAGAAAAAAACACAAAGAATGATGTATTTTTAAGGTAAGCACTTTTCTGGCTTTAGTTTCCTAGCCAAGCAAAGGAAATGCAAAAACTTTTTCATGTTTTTTATGAAGTTTTATTTTTATTTTACACTAACAATAAAAAGGAAACAAATTATAAAAGTTGAAATAATAAATTCTACGAAAATAAAACTAGTTTCTTTATTTCCATTTCATTGTGTTGCTAAACATATATTATAACCAAATTCTTTTGGTAAGCATTTTTCTCACTTTAATTTTTTTCCTAGGCTGAAATCCTTTCTATTTTATTTCACTCTGTAATGATTATTATAACCAAAAATTTTTCCCCCCATTCTATCATTTTCATTCAAATTTCAAACGAAGTATTTTAACCTTTTCTTTCATTTCTCTACTTCTCGAATCGTTTATACCTTGAATGACTTTTTTTTTAAAATTCATTCACACGCAAGTCAATTAGAATTAGAATGGATCTTATATACCTATTTTAGACATGCTAAAAAGTTTGATTTAGTACTTTTTTTTCCTTTTTTACACCCCGTAAAAGAGTTTACTAGTTTAGAACGTAACATAAAAGACCCTCGGCCGTTCCACACTTAACCTCTCCCACATGTCTAAGAAAAATTCCAAAATCATACTGGAAACGATTGGAGCCATAAACCTAGCATAAAACTGCCAAAAAATATATTATAAACAATAAAATAAAATAGGAGTATCCCAATATAAAGATGAACATCATTTCTGCGTCTGCATTCATATATGATTAAAGAGTCAATTGAAAATACACACGATCTCTGCCGAATTCTTAGAATTATGGAACAGCATTTGCCCACTAAATACCAGTACAACAAAGTCTGAATTGATGTCCTGATCTAACAAGCATTTGAATTATTGCTGTCTGAAATTTCTCATACCTGACAACATTTAAGGGGAAAGAAAGAGATCAACAACAATGAGCAAACAAAAATGTCAAAGAAAAACTTGAGAAAATTCCAGGAAATCGCAGATACCCTGGTTACAGCACATCTATTAATCAGAATGACACCATATCTCTGAATTGCAACATCCTGTAAGAGAAACAAGAGAGACAGCAGAAAATCTGTGGCCGCTTATAAAATTAGCCACCTGCTTGTGTATTTGTATTGCACTATATATATATATATGTTTCTTTCTTTTAACCTAGCATGAATTTGGGTGCGTGAGACACAAAATAAGACTAGCAACCCAAAATAAAAGCATGCACTTCAGCCCAACTAGAGACTGTGTAAAGAATGCCAGATACACCCTTCCAATTAGAAGAGCTTCCTTCAATGTATTCTTTCTGTTTCTTAACCAAGCCAGAAAACAATGGGACAAATGAAATACCAAATTGCGTCCCTACGCTCCTAAGGCTTGAACTTGAACCAATCACAATTCCTATATCTGCTTCAAGAAGACAAAGTAAATCACCCACTGAGTCTCCAATATAAACAGTTAATTTCTTCTTGTCATCATTGCAATTCTTCAATATATTGCGAAAAGCTTGGATCTTGTCAATGGGAGACTCCACCTTCTTAACAATTTCACCCGTGGAAACAGATCCCTCATAAGTGAACTCATTGGCATGAACATTCAACTCATTTAAATCAGCTGCTCAAAAATTAGAAAAATAAAATTATGACAATAGGAAACTAAAATATAATCAATTGCCAATTTCAATCAACTTGGCAAATTCTCAGCAAAAAGTAGACATAAAGAACAATGTAATATGAAACCATAAAAGATAAACCACTTGAAAGTAACTAAGAAAGACATCAACAATTATTAAAATCACAAAAAAGCAACAAAGGATTGATCAAGGCAATCTATGCTAGACAACAAGGGAACAATTATTTCAAAAGAAAACTACGCATATGCTCCAATCAAATAACAGAAAATGATCAAGACAAACTCATGGTGTTTGAATAATAAAAAAGAAAAAAAGAAAAAAAAAATTCATGGTGATTCAATTCATTCTCATAAGCCATTCTGACATAAAAGTCATGCTTTGACTTTTATGTCAACTTGACAGATAAATAATATGTTGTCTAGTTTACATACTAAAAGTTAAATCTGTATTCGGTAGTTAAATCTTTGAAAGTTTATATATATATATATATATATACACAACAACAACAACAACTAAGTCTTTTCCTACTAAGTGGAGTCGACTACATGAATCAAATGACGCCATTGTGCCTATATATATATATATATGTTGAAAGATGTTGATGGTCGGTGGCCCTGGTTGGTTCCCACATTTTTTGTAAGCCTTGTTTTTACAATTTTATTGTTGCTTATTTTCTGGAACTTGATTAGCTTGTTTTCTAGGCCTAGATTAGTGTATAGCTCACCATATATACTACCATCTTGTAATCATTCAGATTAATGTAGAAAATTACTATTCTTCTTCCTACTTTCTTTAGTTTCTCTCTACTTTCTTTATGGTATCAGAGCTCTGGGTCTTACCGGAGCCTTGATAAAGATGACCATGACAGGAGCCAATCGTGGCCCAATTTTCTCTGGGGAGGTAGCGGACAACACTTCTGCCACTACTCCAGCAACCGGAGTCGATCTCTTGTTCCCTAAAGGATCTAGTTCCATTCAATTAAGTGTTCATAAATTGAATGGCAAAAATGATCTAAAGTGGGCACAAACTGTGAAACTTGTAATTGATGGAAAAGGCAAGCTTGGACATCTTATTGGCGAGGTAAAAAAACCAACAGAGAATAATCCTAATTTTGCGGCATGAAGATCAGAAAACTCCATGATAACTGCTTGGTTGATAAATTCTATGGAACTTGCAATAGGAAAGCCCTTCCTATTCTTGCCACCAGCCAAGGAAGTGTGGGACCATGTCAAAGAGACCTACTTTGACGTGGAGAATTCATCTCAAATTTTGCCCTTAAAACCCAACTATGGCACAATAAGCAGGGAGATCAAGACCTAACCATATACTACAACGAGATGCTGACATTGTGGTAAGAACTTGACCTTTTTTACGAGGACAAATGGGATTGCCCTGCAGACAGTGCAAGACATTTGAAGAGGGAAGAAAACGACAGGGTCTACATGTTTCTTGCAGGTGTAAATAGAGAATTAGATGAGGTTAAAGGGTGAATCTTGGGCATAAACCCCTTCCCAATATGAGGTAAGTCTTCTCAGAACTCATAAGAGAGGAGGCATGACGAAACATCATGATGAAGAAACAAGATACTGCATCTCATCAAGGAAATGTTGAGAAATCTACCCTAGAACCTATAACAACTACAGATTTGGAAACAAATACTTCTGAAATAGAAAACTTGGATAATATTCCCTCAATGCCATTACAAGATAGATCTAAAATAGAAACAGAGATGTGTGAGAAACCAAGGGAGAAAGAAGAGGAGCTACAAGTAGCCAAGCTAAAACAATGCCAAACGTCCAATCTGGGAAATATTTGCCAGAAAAAAGGCCTCTCGCTGAAACAATGCCAAAAGTCCAATCCGGGAAAAAAAATGGACTCAATTAAGTCTTCAGGTAGAATTTTTGCTACTCCTAATGATTCTGAATCCTTAGATATTCCTATTGCCCTTAGGAAAGGTGTTTGAACTTGTACTAATCATCCTATTTCCAAATGTGTCATATGATAAACAGTCACTCTCATTTCATGCCTTCACCTCACAACTGTCTAGTGTGGAAATTCCAAAAACCATACAGGACGCCTTAAATGTTCCAGAGTGGAAGGAAGCTATCCTTGTGGAGATGAAGGCTCTCGACAAGAATGAGACTTGAGATGACCTGAATTTATTGTTGCAAACTGAAGTGGGTGTTTACAGTCAAGTATAATTCAAATGGGACCTTAGAATGATATAAAAATGCATGAATTTGAAATCAAATATTTGGGATCTGGTAGCAAAGGGGTTCACTCAAACATATGGCATAAATTATTCTGAAACATGTGCACTTGTAGCCAAGCTCAATATTGTCAGAGTGCTTTTATGAGTAGCTGCAAACTTGGATTGGCCATTACAACAATTAGATGTCAAGAATGCATTCTTGAATGGAGACCTAGAAGAAGAGGTGTACATGGAATCTCCACTTGGCTTTGACAAGAGGTATGGTTCCAAGGTATGCAAATTGAAAAAATCCTTGTATGGGCTCAAACAATTACCTAGAGCATGATTTGATAAATTTACTCAATCTATAAGGAAACAAGGATATTCTCAAGGGCGAATTGATCATACTCTATTTATGAAGTTCTCACCTGTAGAAAGAGTTACTGTTTTGATAGTTTATGTACAGGAGATGATGTTGATGAAATGGAGATTGAAGAAATGCTTGCATCGAGGTTATTGCATGAAATGCAATTTTGTGATGGAATTTATAAGGGATCTTATTCTAGAGTGAAATCTCATTTCTTGAGGAAAAAGGACATGGGATTAGCATATGTAATCTTTGTGCTAAATGACTATCTTCAAGAAATGAAGCAAATAGAAAGAATTTGAAATCAAATATTTGGGATCTCTGAGATATTTTCTTGGCATGGAGGTGGCTCGAACAAAGAAGGGAATTGTGATCTCACAAAGGAAATATATACTTGATCTATTGAAGGAGACAGGGATGAGTAGCTGCAAACCCGCTAAAACACCAATGGAAGCCAATCAAAGGCTTGGAGATGGTGAAAAGAGGGTTCCAGTTGACACTACAAGGTACAAAAAACTAGTTGGTAAGCTAATCTATCTTTCTCACACTCGTCCAGACATAGCATTTGCGGTTAGTGTGGTCAGTCAATTCATGCATTCTCCTTATGAGGAACAACTAGAAGCTGTCTACCGAATCTTGAGGCATTTGAAAAGTACTCCGCGAAAAGGCTTATTCTTCAAGAAAAATCAACAAAGAGGGATTGAAGTCTACATTGATGTTGACTGGGCAAGATTTGTAACCGATAGAAAATCAACCTCTGATTATTGTACTTATGTTTGGGGTAATCTTGTCACTTGGAGAAGTAAAAAACAAAATGTAGTAGCAAGAAGTAGTGCAGAAGTAGAGTTCCAAGCAATGGCAAATGGAATTTGTGAAGTGCTATGGCTGAAACGAGTTATGAAAGAAATAAAAAAGGAAGTTGAAGGACCTATGAAGCTATATTGTGATAACAAAGTTGCAATCAACATTGCTTATAATTCATGTGTTTTAATTTTTATGCTATGTTGCATATTTTATTGTGTAAGATTTTAGTGTATTATGAACTAAACATGTAGAAATAGATAGACATTTCATAAAAGAGAAGCTGGAAAGAGGAGTGATCAGCATGCCTTTTGTTCCTATAGCTCAACAAACTGATGATATTCTAACTAAAGGGCTCCCAAGGCCACACTTTGAATTTTTGATAAGCAAGTTGGGCATCATTGATATCTATGCACCAACTTGAGGGGAAGTGTTGAAAGATGTTGATGGTCAGTGGCCCTAGTCAGTTTCCACGTTTTTTGCAGGCCTTGTTCTTAAAGTTTTATTGTTGCTTATTTTCTAGGACTTGATTAGCTTGTTTTCTAAGCCTAGATTAATGTACAGCTCCCTATATATACTACCAAATTGTAATCATTCAGATGGATGTAGAAAAATACTATTCTTCTTCCTACTTTCTTTAGTTTCTCTCTACTTTCTTTAATATATGTCAAAGTAGTGAAGAAAGCAGCGAGCTAAAGTGGCTCAAAATAGCAGCAAACATTTCCAATTTCTTTGCATAACTATAATTAAAATTCCCTCATAACAATCATGAGCAGAGCAGTAAAGAGAGGCCTTCAGGCTTCATCAATTCTACCTCCTAGTGTATGTAAGGGTAAAAAGAAACCCTTTGAAAACACGATCACCCTCTCCAACCAAATACATTAGAAAATTGCATAAACCTCACAATGTCACTAGCCGCCTTATTCCTGCCCGAACCTTTAAAAAGAATATGAGAAAATGCTCCAAGGTAAAGGACACACGTGTTCACCAACAACCCAAACAAGTTATTCCATGAGACACAGCATGATTAGGATGACTCCTAGAGTACAGACGGAGCAAGAGGAGCAAGAAAGCAAAACTTGCTAAACAAGTGCAAAATAAACATAATATTCAATTCACATTGATTCAGTGTCCTAACGGAAAAGTATTTGAATTCCACAAGCTCAAGTTGTTGAAAATAAACAATTAGAATATAAGTATCAGCAAAGAGAAAAGAAATTACAGCTCAATGAAAGGAATATACCTGAAGAGAAAGCAGACCTAATGAGGTCACCGCACCAGCAGTATGAAAGAACATGCACATTGGCATTCAAATTTTCATTCTTAACAATTCTCTGAAAGAAGTTAGTGCAACCATCTTGAAGGATCAGACGCTCTCCAGCACGCTTTATATCATCTAGATTTATACCCTTGAGTACCCCTGACTCAATAACCCTATTATTTGCTGTGTTCTCGAATTTTGAGAGTTGCTCAAGTGCTATAGACAGTTTTTTATAATCAAAATAGTCCACTGCAAATCACACGAGGTCAAAGTCAATTAACAAAATCTGAGCAAAACACAGATTCTTCCTAAATCATTTAAGACTATTGTAGAGAGAATATAGAAAATCACCATACATCTATTGGCAGGCATAATACTTTCTATACACTGCTCGTACTCCTCTGTATACTGTTTGGATAGAAAACCCCATGTATTCCTGAGGTCAGAAGATGACATCCGAAAAATTTGATCTTCCGGCTGATTCTGATCAGATTTTGGTGCTGTCACTATCGCAATTTCTGCCAAGATGGCAGACGAATCAACAACAGTGCATGTCAAATCGAAATCAGAAAAAATCATGAGATGATCTTCTGCAGGGTTATGTCCTTTAGTCAGGGGTACTATAGTTGGCTGAAAGAGTGGCTGGGCAAAGAAGAAGTCTATTTCAAGCTTCATTGCTTGGTAATAAAGCTTTTCAATGACTTCGAGTTCTTCACCAGTCAAAGAGACACTTAGTTTGTCGAGCAAATCTTCAGTTTGCAGAGCAGAAGCCTAAATTCAAATAGAAGAATAACTGAGTAGTTGGAGCCACAAGAAAGCCACGAATAAAATATATATTTGACCAAGATTCAACATAGTAGCCAAGCAACTGCAAGGGCTAATTGGTATGGCTCTACTGTCAACATGACAAACCTGGAAACCATCAGAAGAATAGCTGTCAATCCACTTCTTGTACGGGTGAGTACTTTCGTTGGAATCTAGAAGTTCCTGGAACTTCTTACCCAAAAAGGCATAAAGCCTCATGCAAGGAGTCATGGCACCTAAAGTATAAGCAGCAATTTTCGTTTTCTCAAATGGCGTTGCAAGTTTACCAGGACCTTTTAGTCCTTCAATTTTCCCAGAGGCTGTAGCCAACAGGAAGTCTGTGTACTTAACTGTTCCAGAATTAATACTGTTCTCTTTCGCAAGGTCCAATCCCCATTCCTACACACCATTAGCATATAACAACAATAATATAGGCTGAGTGCATTAAAAAGGAAAAAATTACAAGCATGTAAACTAAGTAAAGTATAAATTTGCTGTTTGACAATTTCATGAAGTTAGCATGACACGAGACATAAATTTTATACATCTCAAGTAAGATTGGCTAAATCTCAAACATGGTGTCATCAATATAATAATAAAACACCAAAGGGGGATTTGGGCACAATACATACTTTTTTTCCTCCCTAGAAATAATTTATAAGTACTCATTCTCTGGTTCCACTGGAATGGATGTCCCTTGTGGATTGTGGTCATGTTCCAACTGCATACAACTTCATTATTATCCATGCAAATTGTTAAAGTTTTTTAAGCATTGAAAAGGGATCCAATCAACATTTAGCAGATAATTTATCTCCTTTACGAACCCTAAAATATTATTTGTGATCCCATCCCGTTTACAACTTGAAAATCATGGCAACGACATTGTTACCAAAAACATGTCTGTGTTGAATCTTGAATACTTCATAATTCAAGTCACAATTCACAAACATAAGTAATAGAACTATAATGAGTAAGATGAAAGACTCTGCTCCAATCCATGTTACCGGAATAGTCTTACCTGTATGAGTGAGTTATGCATCTTCAGCTCCTCTAACACCGCCTTCCTCAACTCAGAGATTCCAAGCTTTGCATCATCATCATCAGCACACTCTTCTGCCAACTCATACCTATGAAATCATCAAATTCCAAAGAATAAAGTTTAAACAACCACATGATTTAGCATAACCTTTTAATAGTTTTTTCTTTAAAAAAAAAAAGAAAGAGAAGCGGGGGGGGGGGGGATAGGTCTTGCATGATGATCTGGATTTTGAAGACCGAAACTCACCTCAATGAATGTATATACAATTTGACCAAATAATCTAACCCTCCAGTTTTGGTTGCTGAGAAAACTGACAAACAGAAAAAAAAAAAAGACAAAATAAAATTTCAAACACATGAATTTAGTTGTACTTGCTTCCAAAAACTATAAATTCTCCCAGATTAAAATTATAATTTAGTTGTTTTATAAGTCTAGTTGTGTGCTACTCAGTTGTTCAAAAATTAAAACCAAACTTCATTTAGTTGTACATGAATTTAGTTGTACTTGCTTCCAAAAACTATACATTCTCCCAGATTAAAATTATAATTTAGTTGTTTTATAAGTCTAGTTGTGTGCTACTCAGTTGTTCAAAAATTAAAACCAAACTTCATTTATTTATTTTTTCTTGAATTACTCTAGTTCGTTTTTGTAAACTTTCTCAGCAACCAAACCGGGGACAATAACTTGAGGAGAAGGAAGGACTAAATTAGCATCACCCGCTAGAAATCAATTACAATGCCTCCAGCCACGTCATATGATGATGATAAGCATATATATTATATATTATATATTATATACATTCCATTAGTTACAAAAGAGTAAAATCTGAGAATGAATAACAGTTGAGTTGATATAGAATAGAAGTGAGTAATAAATATCGAAGAGAGGGGATGAATGAAAGTTGAAATTGAAACTCACGCTTGAGCAAAGGCGCGAAGGAAATGAAAATCTTGGGCGATGTAATGGCGGAAGGAATCAATCTTCAAATTGCCGGAAGCTAAAGCGATAGTGAAGGGAGTGTACAAGGCAAAGATGGATTCGCGGGTGAACTTGATCCAAAACTTCCTCGCAAGTCCCGCTTCGGTGTGGACGGAGGACGACGACGTAGCCATGGCTGAAATTGGGATTAACGATCTCTGACTAGTAGGAGCTGAGTCAAAACGACACGATCTGAGCGAGTAAGGAACGAAACCTCGAAATGAGATTGAACGGATGAGAGGGGTTTTGATTGGGATTGGGAAGAGGAACCGCATACGCTTCAATTACGCTTACAGAGACGGCGATGATGCCTCTGCCTCCTCTCTCTCTCTCTCTCTCGTGTCAATCAATTCATCACAATTTACACTACTGAGAGAGAGAGAGAGAGAGACGAGTGCGAGTGTGCTGGCCTCCCAGCTGGGCCTGGGTCTCTTGGGTTGAGGTGTGACGACATCTTTCGACTTGGGCCTGGCTCGACTGAAGAAGATTTGGAAATGGGCCACACTTTGGCCCAGTGAAGCTCCATTGATTTGAAAATCCAATAAGGAAAGTCCCGCGCAAATGAACTCACGTGATTCTGAAGGTTCAATTAGTTGATTCAACATGTGAAATTTAAAATTATAAAAAAAATGAAATGAAAATCGTTTTATATGATTTTAACATTCAATTTTAGAAACGAACTCGAGGTGTGCTCTCATCCCGCTTCAATCAGACTGGCACCCTTATGCTTCCTTGATCAAAAGTGCTGCATAGTCACGACAAGGACTATGTGTACATGGAAATTATTGTGCTGACTTTTTTACTAAGCATGGGCACTCTAGATAGAGGTGTCAAAATGGGATAAATTCGATGAATTGACTTGAATAATCTGACAAAATAGATGAGTTAAGTTAGTAAAATATCAATTCGAAACTTATATGTTCCAAATAAATTTGAACTGAAGAATGGATGAAATTTGAATGGATCGAAGTCATTTCACTTTTTTAACGTTATATAAGACTAAATGGGTTAATTTGGATTAACAAAATGCTAGCTCGAAACATACATGACCCGAATAGACTGACTGAAAAATGACCTGACCCCGAATGAGCCAGTCCGAATGGGACGGGTCGGCCCGTTTTGACATCCCTACTCCTAGGCCAGCCTATGGTTTGTATAGATTTTATTATGTCCTTCTTTTTTGACTCCTGCTTTGTTGGCAAATTAGCGTTATGTACACATATGATAATTAAAAGAAGATTAAAATAAATAATTAGTTTATATAATTTTAATTAATTTTAATTTTATAAATTTTTTAATATTAATTTTTATGTATTTATTTATTTGAATATTTTATCACTTTATTATTAAGAGATTTATCAACTTGATCCTTAATACCAAATTATACCATGAAATAATTTTAAATTAACAGATATTATAATTAATGCTAATTTAGGAGTGTTCAAAACCCAATCTACCCTACCAAAATTATAGTTAATATATATTGAAAATGCAATGATATCAATATTAGTAATTTATCTAGGGTCATCAAAATGAGTTAAACCTGTTGAGTTAACCTGTTTACCAGTTAAAATTAGGTAAGTTGTGCCTCAAAAATATTAACCAATTTTAACTAATTCATTTTTTACCCAACTCGTTTAGTTCGCGAGCTGGCCCATGTCCCATTTAATTTTATTTTATTTTTACATTTTCTTTAAATGCTATTGTCAACCCATTACCCATTCATCCAATTCGCTTTTCCTCATTCTTGTGACTCTTTCTCCCACTCACAGTCTCATTTCACCTCAAACCTCTCTTTCTATTTCTTTCTCCCTCTCACAGTCTTCATTTGTGATTAGCCAATGATAAGATCATCTCTGTTTCTTTCTCTCTTTGTTAGAATTAAAGAATTAATGGAAATCAATTTCTTTCTCTTTATTTCTACTGTCATTCATTAGTTGAATTTATAAGATTTGTTGAAGCTAGATAATTCTTTAGAGTTTGGAAGTTTAGATTTATTATGTTGAATTTGATTTGGATCATTGATTTTTTTTTTTTTGGGTAGGTTTTGGAAACTTTGAATTTGATAATGTGACTTTATTTTTAGAGTTTCGAAACTTGAAAGTAATAATATGAATTTATTTTAGAACTTGAAAACTTAGATTTGTTTTGTATACCTTTACTTTAGAAATTATAAATTAGAATTACAAATTTGAATTTGAATTTGGATGTTGTATTAAGCTTATTTTATATAATTTTCAAAGTAAAAACTTGGAAAAAAGGCAATTCGTTTATGCTTGCAAACTGGCCTTTAATGGGCCGAGTTGGTAAAATATCAACCCATTTAAACTCACTTCTTTTTAACTTGGTTCGTTTAACCTGTGAGCTTAAATGGGCGAGGTTGACTAGTTTAACACCCTTAAATTAGCCATTCAGAGATATTCAAAACCCGACTCGTCTTACTAACTCGTCTCAGCTCAAGGCTAATTATGGCTGATTTGGATTCTAGAAATTAGACTATAGTGTTTCAGTCGGGGTTGAGTTGTACCTTGCATCGTCCTTACCCAACCCAGCACCACATATTATTTTTAAATTTATACTTTTTTATAATTAGTTATAAATAATAAGATTTTTGACTTAAATTAATAACTTTTGCACAATATAATATTATATTTATATTTATATTATTTGTTTTGAAATATATATTGTAAAATATATCTTAATTTTAGAACTTCTTATAACTTTATGACTTAGTCATACATAATGTTCAAATTTATATTGAAAACAAACTCGTCACAACTCATCCCATGAACACTCTTTTGCCATCATCAAGTATATTGAAGTACTTAAAACAGTCTAAAAATAATAAATAAAGTGTACCTATATAAGAGAATATAAAATATTAAAATATTTTTATTATATCATTTATTATAATAATATATTTTATATTAGAAAATAAAATATTTTATAAAATATTTTATTAGAATATAAAATTAATAACATTTGCACAATATGATAATATATTTATACTTATATTATTTATTTTGAAATATATATTGTAAAATATACTATAATTTAGTTTCATACTTTTATAATCTTATGATTTAACTATGTATAATGTTTAAATTTATAGTCAAACTCATCTTATCTAATCATATGAATACCCTTAATTACCATCATCAAGTGTATTGAAGTGTTTATAACAATATAAAAATAATAAAAAATACCTATCAAGGATAATATAAAATATTAAAATAATTTGATAATTTAATATAAAATATTTTAATATTTAAATATTATAATACTTTAATATTATTTCAATATTTTTAATATTTCAGTATTTCTAGAATTTTAATATTTTAACACTAAAATATAAAGTATTTTAATAGATTACATGAAAATGTGACAAGTGTGGAATGAACAGTTGAATTCTCATTCTACTTTGTTCTGTGAAATCTACTTTCTCATTCTACTTTGTTATGTTAAATAGATAGAATAGATAGATTCTAGTGGTGTTTATTTTGACCTTGTTATAGTTGGCTAGTTGAGCTTTTTTTGCATCATTGCTTATAGAAAAAACTAATAAGTATCGGTGCATTGCACGAATTTTTTTAAATTCAGATAAAATCTAAATAAATATATATTAAAAAATAAAAAATTTTAAAATTTTTAAAAAGATATGTATAATTAATTTATTTAGATAGAATTTAAAAAATATAAATTAAAAGAAAAAATTTAAATTATAAATGTAATATGCATAATTAATTAAAAAATAATTTAAATTTAAAATTTAAAAGAAAAGAAAGTTAAAAATGACATGTGTCATTTTTAGAGGAAGAGTATCTTAAGAAATTAAATTACTCTTAAGAGAATATATTTTAATTTATTATATAAGAGTGGATAGTTTTAATATTTGATGCTTTTCCAATAGTTTTATTTGCTAGTCATATATTTGTTTGAATATTTAAATAAATAATTATATTAAATTATTAAAATGAGTACTTATATAATAAATTAAAGTTTTTAATAATAAAATAAAATAAATAGTTATTCGAGATGTCAAACGAGTCACCCTCTTTAGGCTAGAGAGTTTTTTTCAAGCCTAGTTGCATTTTTTATTATTAAGTTTTTGGGTAATAGCCTAGTTGTGCTTTTATAAGCCTGCGAATGAACTTGTTTTTAACACTTTTTAATCTGATTCGATTCGAGTTAATTAGTCATTTAACCAAGTTGATCCACATTAGAAATCATTAAATTACAGAAATGTGATTTAACCCATCAATTTTATTTTGAGCTTAGGTGACTGATAATAAGAGTATGTTTAGAAGTTTTAATGAAGATGAAAGAGAATAACCTATAATAGAATGATAAGAAATAGAACAGAAAGATACATATCATTTTCTTGTTTGATTGTTTAAAAGAAGGAATGTGACTCCCACTAAAAATCATGTCATTCTCTCTTTATTTTTCAATTTGAGAAAACAAAAACAGTGAGACTTTGAGTGACAAGAAAAAAATATTTTACCATTTTACTTATTCCTTTAAAATAATTATCAAACACACTTTTAATAGATTTTGCCATTTTATTCTTTGTGATTCTTTTCCTTGTCATCCTTTCAAACAACCTAAGAGAGGTATTAGAGGTGTTTTTTTTTTATATAAAGGAGGGCCTGAGCCCAAAAGGAAGAAGCTAAACGGCGTTACGGCGGGGTAAAAAGACCCGAGGCATCAGCAAACAACAGGCAGCAAACACCAGCAGGTGGGGCTTCCAAAATCTTGCACCCGAATTCATGAGTGAGGCTGAAGTTGGCTAACCAATCTGTACATTGGTTACCTTCTCGCATAGTGTGTCTAAACACACCAGTCTCGGTTGCGCCAGCTGTGTATGTGATTGATTAGCTTGGAATGGATAGTGGATATTGGAGATTCCTTTTGTATGCTAGAAATGACCGCTTGAGAATCACATTCGACAATTAACCTTCTACAGCCACAATTTCAAGCAGTTTGTAGGCCTTTGAGCACCCCCAAAGCTCAGCCACATACGCATCACAAAAAATATATTATTTTCACGTACTTCCTATTATTTTCGAACCCCCATTCTTCATCATATTCTTTCGTCCATGTGCCTCAAACATGCACCGCGAAGAGTAAGCTTTGAAACCCTGATCAGAGCCTACCCACCCAATCTCAACTTTGAAGAGACAAATCTTGATTCAGTGCAATTTGATATTTAGTTAACAAATTCAGCCACAAATTGGTACGTAATGAATGAACGAGTGGAAGCATCGCACTCGCAGAATAGCACGCATAAAATATTCGGCAATTTTATGAGGCCTAATCCCATGAAGGGACGAGCCAGTAAAGACATCGTGGGAGGTGGATGAAAATCAGAGCCAACTCGAAAGCAGTGAAAGAAATGAAAATATATGACAGAATAAGTCCCGATAAATAATGAACTTTGTTGCCACATATTCTGAACCATGGACTTCATTCACTACTTATAATTTGGTGAAACTCCTATACTTCTAGGTTTGATCTTATTCTAACTTCCGAGCAAAGCAATGTGCTGAGTATTGACAAGCTCAAATAAAAAGGAGAGTGAAAATTTCATGTAAAAATGCTATTATGCTTTTTACTCCCGCCCCAAAAAATTAGTTGCACAACGGGATGATCCCTTGTGTCATCCCTTTTTGAAACTACTAAGAAGTAAATTTGGTATGTTAAATACAATGACTTGTTTCTGAGACAACCAAAGTCAACAATTCAGCATTCCATGATGACATCTAACTGAATGTGACTCGATATCTCGATGGAGGTAGGTAAGAATACCCGGCGATCAATTCTGCAATGAAAACTGTCAATCTGGGCGCGGCAACAAAAAGCTAAAGCCAGAGTTTTCACGAATTAGTGGCGGGGGATCTATATCAGAGATATCTATCTGTTCCATTGACTTTGATATGTCATCAACAGAAAACGGAATGCTGCAAAATAGATGCTTCCAAATGGTTAATGTTATATACAATGTCATGATATATATTTGCAAAAGGATATATTAACAACTACAAGCCTGTCAAACTAATGTTGCTCTTCTTCTACATATCACTTAATCAGAATTTTCTATGGCTCGGAACACACCAATGTAAACTTGCAATGGGTTCAGTCCAATGAATTTTCTGTCTCTACTCTGTATGTGTGTGTGTGTGTGTGTGTTATTCTGGAAAAGGGGACATGAAGATAAAACCCAATTCACCCAGTTGTTGCCCTGCCAACATGTATTGGGTGAAATCCGTTGGTTATTAAAGCAATAATTACTGTGAACTGATGCCAAGCAGTTGACATTTGAGAAGAACTGAAGTCAGGGATCACACCCATTACTCTTGAAAACAGCCCCAATTCTATGGGCTGCCAGAAGCTTATTTCAGTTTTTATATTTATTTTTGTATTTGGTTCCCATGCATCATAGCTTAAACTAATTAGTAATAATTATTTGGTAGCAGCAATAACAAAATGTGAATAAAATCAATTATTAGTGAGAGTTTAAAAAACAAAAGGAAAACCTGAACAATTATCACATGGGCTAATGATATCAGGCTTACCTTGAATCATCATCCAACAGGAAAGAATTACTAACTGCATTGTTTGAATCTTCAGTCATCAACACTCTCATATTGGATATGACCTAGATTAAAACATGGATACGGCAAAGCTCAACACAGTTTTTCTGCACGTCTTCTATTTGAAGTTATCATACTGCTTTCTAGCATAGATGACTTTAAACATAGTTTGAGTAAAGGTTTTCTTTAATAACTTACGTCAGGGGAAACACTATGCGTGCCATACTTGTCATCCCAGTACATGGTGCTAATCCGATATAGCTGCTGTATACTAAGGACCTGTAAATAGGGAACTGAGAATGGTAACTATTCTGTGAAGTGTGAATCTTTAAGGGCAAAGAAAGATTTCTTTCACTTACTGGGCACAGATCATGACTTATTTCATCCAGCGTTTTCTTTGGTTTCTGATGTATGACCTAAATTAAGGTCAGGGAAGATCAGTTTACCATATTTTCCTATCTGACCTTAGGGGGAAAAAAAACCATGCAGATGGTATGTAGCCAACAATAGATAGATACCAGAAATCCAATAGCCTGTCTAATATGTTTGAGCTCATCCCAGGCTGAACCTGCATACTGCATTTGATTTTTGGGTTTTGGAGAAAGAGGGGGAGGGGGGGTTAGTATATGTACCTTATTAAAAGAACTACAGAGAATAACAGCAGTGTAAAGTTAATGCACCTCATCTGTTGCCTTATAACACCAATGCTCCAATTCAGCCAAACCAGCTTTGACATATTCTCCATTACTAAATGAGCAGCACTCCCGTCTTAATAGAAGACTGTAATAAAAAATGAATATGTAAGATGTTAAAAATGAGAATTCTGATTTACAGAACAGAAAACAGCCCTAAAAACGGGAAATTAGAGGTTCATAACAAACTAACCTATTGAATAATTGTACATTGATGAAAGAAAAAATTTGTGTGAACACTTTACGAACCAAAAATGGGGGAACCTGCCAAAATTAAGCAGAAGTGAGAGAAATCAGAACATAACAAACATTAAATAAATGCAAACATAACTTACCAAAGAAAAAAAGGCAAACAAAATAATGTAAGAAGAATAAAACATAAAGACCTTCCTGAGGTTTAAAGAAATTATGCAGACCACCCTTTTTGTTCTCAAATTTATATATACTTCCCTTATTTAATTATTAACATAAATCCCCCTTTGTTTAAAATTAAAATAAAGAATACATGTGTAATTTGAGAAACAATAAGGGAGGTCATGTAATTTTATCAAATTTCAAGAGAAGTATATGTGATTTTATTATAATCATATATTTAATAGGAGAGATCCAAATATTTATGTAAAGAGCCAGAAGTGTTGGCAAAAATTGCTATAAGGAGGCAAAAACATAGAAAGAATGATGTTAAAAGAGGTTCTACTAACATGATTTTCTTTCAAAGTATTTAAAAAGTTCCCTAGGCTCTTAACTATCCCCTGCCAGTGAGCAATCAACGCGCGCTGGGCTTCAGTGTTTGCAACAGAACGTGATGATCCCTTAACCAAGCTTGCTCTGGATGTTCTTGGTGCCTATCTCATCACATACAAAAGTGATGTTTCATATCAATGAATTTGAAAGGAGGCGCATAAAATTAAAAAAATTGATCGTTTATAAGCATGCATGATAGATCAGTTCGTAGAAGCTTACTAGAGAGTAATGAAGAAATTGTCATACCTGGATGCATAATCCAAGCAGGGGAGAAATTTCTTTCTTCAAATTATCACGAATCATTCCATATATCTTTTCCACATATGCTGTAAGCTGCTGTTTGAAAAGCAGAGCTGGGTATTTGGCTTCAACTTGTCTTAATGTATCTACTCCTCTGCTCGAGCTACCATTGATTAGGGAAAGATTGACTCCTGCTGGAGTTCCACGGAAACTCTGAAAAAAACGGACTATGCTTATGTGAAAAATGAAAGTTTTTCAATGGGAATTAATCTGTTTAAATAATAAGTTATGATTACTTGAGTCATCCTCCCAAACAGAGTTGCTGATGAAGAACGACGGTGGCGTTGGGGAGCCATTCCAGCGGCACCACTTGCCTTGAGTGTGCGCTGGAGTAACAAGAGAAGTGTTGAGGCATTGGATAACCAATAAGCCAAGATGTCATTGTTATCCTGGGTCTGAAGTGCAATGGAAATATTTTAGTGACTTGAAAGTAATATGTCAAGACAGAGGGGCAAGAAAAAGAGAGCAATAGCATGTGAAAGTTGTGCTTTATACACCTCAATTGCATGGCCGATAGCTTGGATGATACGATCAAAAACGCTAGTACGCTCAACTTCAAATGATCTCCAATGCAAGAGGCATTTGTATATGATGCAGGCAGCAATTGGTCTGTTCCCAGCAAAGCCTAGATGTTGTGCGATACATCTAATGAGTAACTCTTGATTCTCCTGTTGTTTCTCATTTAGTGACCTTTGGGGTTTATCATCCACTTCGGAGGATTCCCTCTGATTCATTGATGCACTATGATGCAGTTCCTGATTAATCTATCAGGTGACCAAGAAACAAGTCAAACCCACATGTACATACCAAAAACCAATAACAGTGAATTTAAATACATTTAGTTACCAAAGGTGTCTTTCCTTCCACTGCAATATGACCACTTTCAGCACCTCTCTATCAACAGAGACAAGAAACCTTTTTAAACCACTGTCATGCTATATATTGTTATGATGCTTATACGATTCATTATAAGGAGTACCTGGATAATTGATCTGGAGCGTCCTGAAAGGAGCTTATTAGGTGCCATGGATACAGCTTGTTGACGTAGAACCTGATTCTCTGATTCTAAATTAGTAATCTTCTCTTCTAGCCTAATCACAGAATTAAAAGATTTCAGTCAACCATCTCAGCGAATTAAGAGTGGGCATGACATATACTTTTGAAGATGAAATTTTGGAAATTAGCTATAAATTCTTCTGAGACATCAAGAGAAGATAAAGAAAGATGAATTTCTGATCAGTTAGACAATAATATTATCGCACTTTTCATAAGAAAGAAAATCTCCAGAACAAGGAATTTGGTACCCAAGAAGTTTGAACATTTCATCCAATATTTTCAGAGCTGGTCATCATTGGTTATCAATGGAGAACAATTACATCAGGGCTTATTGTTCATTATTTATATTACATTATTACCTGGTCAATGATTCTTGGAGTTGACGAGCCTTCTTCTCTGTGTCTTCTAATTTTTTACCCCTTTCTTCACTACAAACTTGGGCTTCATTATATTTTCTTTCGAAGTCATCAGCTTTCTGCTTCTCTGACTCAAGTGAAGCCTGTGTGAGGATAAAGCCAAGGTAATATCACTTAGACGAGATCATCATGATATGCTACTAATAAAAACTTAAGTATATCACCATAAGCTTTAGAGGAAACTGTGCTCCTTAGTCATTTTGTGATAAACCAGTCCAAAGACATATTCAGAAACAAACATTTAACTTAAATCATTCTCACATTCTTTGTACTCTGTCCAATTAAAATACATCATCCTAATGCAAATTGTTAGAGATATAAAATAATTCATGTGCCTCCACCTAACTTCTTAAGTTTTTAAAACGATTTGTTCTTGACATGTAGACATGGTATCAAAGCCTCCATGACCAAGTGGTCAAGAGTTCAATCTTGATCCTTGCCACCCTCATTCTTCATAATTCCTCATAACTAAAAATTTCAGCACAAGGTAAAGTGTATGCTTGTGCATTGTCCACATTTCAAGCCCAAAGGGCTGTTAGGAAGGGACATCACCGGACATCAGCTTACATTAACTATCTTATTGTTTTCATCAATTATGAATACCTTGATTTGATTGTGGTATTAATTTGAAGAGAATGCATAATTACGTGAATTTACTTTACTGCTTCTCAAATCAACAGGAAGAAAACATGGCATGTTACATCCCTTTATATTGAGGATCTTTAGAGAGACAGCATCTCATATGACTATTCTGAATTGTACTGCCAAGGTTTCACTCAGTTCCGATTATTCCGAAAACATCTTTGATGTGGTGCATAATTTAATTCTATTTACAAGCTAGGTTACATCATTGGATATATAATGTCTAGAACAAAATAATTGCTATTTAAATAGAATCTTCAGATTGAAATTCTTTCTGGCCCTCAATCTGATATACCAAATTCTATATATCTGTTATCAAATTTGTTTTTCCAATTAACCAATGAAAGTTCGAAAAAGAGGCCTATGAATTGATGTACCACTCTAAGAATAATATAAGTAGTATCTCACTGAAATATACATTGTCATAAAATCTTTCAATATTAAAAGAAGCATTATATACAGAAAGAGATGCATCCTTGAAATAAGGTTCACCTAACAGGAGATTAGGTCTTCTAAGATTGAACTTTCTTACCTTTAGGCTCTCGACTTCTGCTGTTAGTGCCTCAATCTTCTGCGTATCTTCAACAATAACCTGAGTTTCTTTAATAACAGGAGGTGCTTCTTCAATAACTTTCTTTGCATTCTCTCGCTCCTTGATGAGCAGAGCATTGGTTTCATCAACTTTGCTCTGCATCTCTTGCAATGAATTCTGCAGTTTTGCTATCTCTTGGGCTTTGGATTCTTCTAGATTGGTCTGCACATGATTCCAGATGGTTTACTTTAGGGCTTACTGATTGAGAGGATACTTAGGAACTGGCAAAGATTGGTCTTTTAACCTTCTTTTTATTTCCATTTGTGCAAAAATGATTTTTAAAATGCATGATTAAGAGATCAGAACAATAACATCCGTCCAAGTTATATCTATCTGCTATACATATATCTCACCCTTAAACCTTTTTCTAGTTGGAGACGCCAAGTGAGTTCCTCTACTCGTTTTTCAAGCTTATCTTTTGCTTCTTGAAGTGCACCAGTTTCTCTTGCAGCCTAAAGCAAATGGAAACAGATGTCAACTTAGAGGAGAGAAAAGGAGAAAGATATAAAGAAACCAGGAAAATAAAATAAAATAAAGTGAGGTTCATGCTACTTAAATATTACAGAATGAGTCATGTAGAAGCAGCATAGTTGGTCAAACAAGTTGGGGTTACTCTTAGATTTGATCCTTCACAAAACCACCAAAAAGAAGAAAGAAAGAACATAGAAAGAGAAATATTGCATGACTTTCAGTTCAGGACCAATGTGGATGGGATATTCTTCTCTGTAGTTCTCTCGAAGGTTTATTTTGTATCTACTTCACTTCTTTCACAACAAAGATATGATAATAGTTTAAGAAATCAAAATAAAAAACAGAAAGAGGACAAATATTTTGGCTTCTGTAATCATAAGTGAAAAGTAAAGCCAATTTGAACTTAGCTGATCAGAAGACAATTTTTCTTTTTCTTCTATTGTTTTTCCCTTCATGAAAACTCTGCCTATGTCATGCTTGTTGAAAGTCATTACATAGCCAGTACCAAGTCCGGATAAAAGATGAAGGTTGTGTTATGCTGTTGACAACTAATATAATACGTAATAGTTTGTCGAATCTTTATGACATGGATAGACGATATGATTGTGTTGCTGTAGTTGTTTTTCCCTTCATGAAGATGATGATGATGATGACACAAAAAATATGAATATTGTTTGTATAAACCTTTATGATATGAAGCTCAATTTTACAATTAAAAAACTGATCAGATAGTACCTTTCTTTTACCTTGTTATGTAGGTTGAATGCGTTACATCTTTAGTCATCTATTTCTGAAGGTTCAACTAAATGATGGAATCATTAAAAAAAAATCATGTAAGAATCATGTAAATATAGAAACTTGCCATTTTCAGTTTCCTAAGTTCTCTCCTGGCCACACGCCCCCTCCATCTGCATTGTGTAACTATTGAACCTCTCTTGAGCCTCTTATAATATAAGGCAGCTTTGTGGCACCGCCACCGAGCCTGCAATTTTTTGAGAGAGAGAATTCAAAATATTGAATACTGATTGCCCTAGTTGACAATCCAAGTCATAGTACACGTCTAAAACCTGAATAATGATGGAAGCTTTAGTCTGCTTCCTAACTCTGAACTCCTTACGAGCAGCAATTGCCCTTAAAGCTGTTTGCAATGTAAGTACTGACACATGAAGTTCTTTATAGGCTTTCCTAGCTTCATATCTGCGTATGTTCTTTTGAATTTTCACAGCAGCAGCCTCCCTTCTCATGCTCTCATAGAGTTTACATGCAAGTCTTCCTACAGATAATATCTCATACATATTAAAAATATGAGGAGAAAGGGAACTGATTAAGCAACGAGATCTCCTACAGATCTGAGATACATTATTCTAATTAGGGAAGTCTATACTCTATGAAAATAAGATTGCATCTATCCTAGCAAATGAATTAGGCTATTTCATTTTTAAAATATTTCACCTCTCCACCGAGACTGCACATATATGGTCTTCTTTCGCAATGCAAGATAATGTTTACGAGCTTGATGGGTTCGTATGCGCCGTTGGATAGATTTTGCTGCATTGCTAAGCACTTGAGCTCTCCGTGCATCTAGTTCAGCCATCTGACCTGCTCTCAAGAATATCTTTGTTTTTCCAATCTACAACATTTGACAGCCAATCAAATTAATTTTGTGACCATGAGATGTGAGAGGGGCATAAATTTTATCCATAGATGCATGTCATAAGACCATATAAGATCCCTATTGACATTAGATAATTACATCTGAAAGGTGTATTATAAATTAATGCTGCAATGTGCATGAATTATAGTTATTGCTATGGCCTTAAGAGCTTTACAATAGAGTTATGGACAAGAACACAAAAGCAATAATTATTCTGGTGGAACATTTCAAAGTACCTGATATCCTTTAAGCCCCATCTTATCCAGAATCTTCTGGCAAACAGTCTTTTCATCATAGCTGCTCAGAGGTGAAATAACTTGACAAATTAGCACTATGCCCAAGTTTGGTACATAATATTTGAACACATCAAGCCAAAAAACTCTTCCTCCCAGGCACAGAAGATATACTAAAGGAGTACTTACTTTGCTTCCATGGCCTCTGGGGCAAGGAGGCCAAATCTGTTTATAAATTCAAAGAAAGGACGGCGAGTAGGATAGCCAGCACAACTGATTCTGATTGCCTCTAGAACACCCTATAGGGGCAAGCGTTAGACACAGCTGAAGACGTGAAGGAACTTTGGATATACTTTTGTATAAACCATTATCCAAAGAATGAAATAAAGGAAAAACATAAAAGAATACTCACACCACAGCGAAGTTGTTGCATAATGTTGACATTCTCAAAAATTGCAGGCTTGAGGAGGTTGTTTGGTTTCACGCATCTAATGTAATGGGGCTCTGTGGAATTTAATGTCTCCATTAGCTGCTGTAGTTGTAACTGCACCATTCAGAATTTTGTTAGCTTCCTGATAATAAGAATGCAATTTAATTTTTGTAGGTAGCGACACGAGCTTGTACATAAATTTATTGTTATTTGAGGCAAAGTCCACAAGTTTACTGGTGAAGACTAGAAAAAGAATGATACCTTAAAACGAGAACCAATTGAAGAAAATTTTGAAGATTTTGATGTCTCGTCTGGAAGTGGTGGAAAAAGGCCAGCAACAAAAGGACATTTGGAAGCACTCAATAAATCTTGATGTTCAGGAACCACATAATCCTTGTTTTTGTCTAAAAATTGGTCAGACTGGTATGTCACCTGCAGAATTATCAGGGTAAAAATGAATAAGCAAAGATGTCTCATTTTTGCAGTAGCTGATGCTATGAGAATTAGTCATACCTCCCCAGCATAATGAGCAATGGTGAAATCCGTTCGAGACAATTTTGGCTTAATAAACCGCTTGTGATTCTTAAATGTTTGATAAAGCTTGTTTGCAAATGTTTCATGTGTTGACTTTGGAAACATGCTGAAAGACGAAAGGAGGGGGTAAAAGTGAGAATGAAGGAGATAGATATGTTTCAACAAGGAGCTTTAGATTCAAAGCAACCAGACAAAAACTGGACCATGTCCAATTTTACCAACCTAAAGAAAAAAGAAAGTTAAAATCATCTAGCAAACTATGAAAAGCAAGTAGTTTATGGGAAAAATAACAATATTTTACCAAGCTTCGTCGAGAAGTGCAACAATTCCTCCAGGTTTCTGCAAAAGAAAAATTAATGTAAAAGAATAGTACAAAAAGAAGGGGAGGGCCTGGGGAACAAAAGGGAAGGAAAAGCCGAACTAGGGATTGAATTAGACTGTAAAATAAGCCCAAAATTATAACCTAGTGGAAGATCACTCAGAAATAGCACTTCCTTAATTGTAAAATTAAGTTCATCTAAAACCCAAAAATAACAAATTGTATAATATACTCAGTAGAGGTCTTGTGGTTCAGTTTCAAAGAAGCAACAAAGAAACCCATTAACTAAGTTCATTTTCACCCTGACCTCCTTTTCTCCTACGTCTCTTCCTTTCTAAATGTATGCAGTTGTTCTATAATTCTTTGTCTGACCTTTGCAGATGGGGTTCAATTGAATTGAATGTTCATTATTTATAAGCAAGGTATAGTCACACTTAGACTGGGGGATAAACTTTAATAGGATAATTAGACAAGAAATCATTGTAAATATCATCATTAAGCATATCAAAAGCATACTAGCTTTCTGTTTCATTAAGTTTCTAAACATCTAAGTTGAATGCTTTCAAACTTGAAATGAACTAAGCATCCTCAGTGCCTTGAAGAAAGTGAAAAAGAGAAAGAAAACCTTTTCTATAAGGTCCAAAACATCTTGGTTGTCAACAAATTCAATGTAGCTCCAATTGATCTGCTCCTTTGTATATTCTTCTTGTTCCATTTTAAACACGTGCTGAAATTCATCATCAAAACCATATTAAATATGGAAATTGTTATGGAACCAACTCTCCCAAAAGCTTAAACCGATAGGTGAAGGCATATGAATGACTTTGTTATATCTCTAACAGAAATAAGAGTTATAAGCAAACTTGAAGTGCATAATGTGGTCTGAGACTTTGCCTGATTGAAATGTTGCTGCAACTTCTCATTTGTGAAATTAATGCAAAACTGCTCGAAACTGCAGAGCATGACAGGCTGAAAATAAGTTGCAAAGAATTGAAATTTGAAAACAAGCAGAGGTGGTTGCTTTCAATATCTTCAATAATGCAATCTTGTGGATGTACTTGTACAGGTAGACATGTTTATTCTTTTAAACTATACATTACCTGTTGGATTTAAAGCTTTCAAAACCATAGATATCAAGGACCCCAATCAAACATTTAGAATTGGGGTCTTGTCCAATTGAACTATTAATCTTGTCCACCAACCTGTTAGCAAACACATAAATGCAACAGGAATCAAAACCAGAACCCTGTATCCTTATCTTCAGTATTTGTGGTGCTAATTAGACATTAGAAGGTATGAAAATATGGATTTGTTTCCATTTTCAGTATCTTACCAGTCAAACAGCCGAGAATAAATTGTTTTTGCCAATCCATCTCTACTGACTGCTGCACTTTGGGGATCAAGGCTCCGTTTTATAACTTCTTCAGGGGTGATCATGACACGCTTACATAATGCGTCTTCCAAGGCATCAGCATCACACCTGATTCGACAATGACAATCATCTTAAAGGCAATTGAAAATCATATGGACAGAGTCAGTAATAATACAACAGCGTCCATACATGAGAAGCTCAGCAGTTGTTTTCAGATGGAATTTGGCTTTGTCATCTCTTGGAATTGATGAGTCAATTTCCTTTCCTTTGGCAAAATCAATATTACCAATATGAAGAATTGCAGCAACAACTCTGAAAATGGCTTCCTAAGAAAAGACAGCAGGGGAAAGCAGAAAGGTAAGAAGCTAATCATTCTATATTCTAGCAAGAATGAAGCTATATTCATACTCGTGAAAAGATATACCTGATCTTTTTGGCTTATTCCAACAATATCCATAGCTCTTCGGGTGGCAAGATACTCACGAGCATCACTTACATCAGCCAGTTCGTAGCATTTTGACTGGTTAAGGTAGTGAAATGATCTAGGATTTCCTAATTTGTATTTCTCAATTTCCTATTAGCAGAATTTGCAATGAGTTTATATAATTAAAAGAATCAATAGAAAGCAGATTGTAGACAGCAAGTTACCTCCTGTGGTGCAGCACAAAGAAGATAAAAGCAGTGGTAGTTGCGTTCAGGATCATTAACTTGGCAAACCCGAGATCTCTCTAGAAGGTATGTTCGGATGGCTGCTCCTGAGATTCTTCCACTCTTATCAAATTGGATCTCAACAAATTTACCGAAACGACTGCACCATTAACACAAGGAGAATCTGAAACCAACTCTTTGGTAATAGCTTAGACGTTAAGTATCATGTAGCAGCATATGTTAGCAAAAGCATTTCCTTTTCTGGAAAGTTAATTTCATAAACGGCAATCATTCTATCTGTTCTTATGAATATCAAAATGACTTTCAGCAATATGACGGGGAATTAAGGGAATGAAATGAGACAAAAGACAAAGTTAATTTATAATATCAGACTATCAGGGAGAATGAAACACAAGGAATCCTTTATTGCCCACATGTCAGAAAGACTGACAAAAAATCTAATTCATATATCAGACAATCATAGTGAATAAAACCCAAGGAATCCTTCATTGCCCACATAGAAGAAATACTCACCTAGAATTGTTATTCCTGACAGTTTTAGCATTGCCAAATGCTTCCAGAACTGGATTTGACTGCACTCAGATCAGTTAATATAGTAGTCTCAAATCAGTTTATATTAAAAGAAAAGAAAATGGAATGTCATTCGTAGAAGAAAACAAGAATGGAAATTTTTGAGTTGAAAAATGAGTGTCATTAATTGAATCATACTTCAAGAACTTGTTGTTCAACTGTTCGTCCTTCGGTAGCAGCCCTACCACCTAAGAAAGCAAGGTATTGCATAAGCATTTTTGTAGTTTCAGTTTTACCAGCTCCACTTTCCCCACTGACCAGAATTGAATTGCTTTTTCCTTCATTAATCATCGCCCTGATAGAAATAAAAATCATCAATTTAATATTTGCTTCAATGATGGAATGAAATTTGGATCATAAGAAGAAATTTAGGATTACCTATATGCAACATCAGCAACTGCAAATACATGAGGGCTTAATTCCCCAAATGGTGCTCCCTTGTATTGTTGCATCATGTGCGCACCATAAATATGAGGTAGTCTTTGGAATGGATTTATTGCAATCAGAATATTCCCAGTATAAGTCTGCCATAGCAATTAAAAATATAGGTAACAACTTTTCCACTGATAAACTTTGCTGAACATTATCACATTAAAGGGAAGAAAGCCTTACATATATTTCATTCAATTCATATCTAGTTTTTAAGTTCTGCAGGACTCCAGGCTCGTGCAAATAGGACAGCTTAGTCATATCATCCACTCCACCAGCAGGAGCTTCCATATCTTTGGGAAATATTTTTGATAAATTTGCGACAACCTTGAAATAGCCAAAATAGAAGTACAGATAATAATTCAGATGTAATCTTTGGCTTAATAAGTTACTGCAATATTTTGCACCTTCTCCAGTTAGTAAAACAAGCATGGGAAAAAATGAGTGCTGCACAAAGGAATGCATTAAAATGCCTCTAGAATTAGAGAAATAATTATTAATTTATTATTTTCTTACTGCAGAGTTCAATTAGTAAAGAAAAAGCAGGCATACAACAAAGACACAGACAGAGATAAATTTGCTCAAGACTCTAATGATTTTGACTGTAAATTTTCAGGATGTTGAATAATTTTCCATAGATCATAAGGATGATTTGAATCCCAAGCTGGGAAGGTCAACGATGAAAGAAAGAATGCTTGTTTATGGATCTCTTCCCTTGTTATTTTTTCATGTTTTTTCTCCTTCTTTACTCTTTCCATGATCTACTTGAAGCTCAGATACAACTGAAAGGCAGTGCTTTTTTTTTTTTTGGCTGATCACCAGGGAAGCAGTTAATAAGTATAAACCTAGGATGATAATAAAGGAGACCGGGGGCAGAGCTAGAATAAAATACCAGGGGGCACCCAATGTGAAAATTATTATTGTTGAGGGGGCCCAAATTATATTTAAAAAATTTACATAGGAAAAAAAATAAAAATGGATGGGGCCAAGGCCCCCCCTCAACAATGTAGCGCCGCCCCTGAAGGAGAGGCAAATAATTCCTGTCATTATTATTTTATCTTTCTTTTGGGTAAACTCTTGTCATACAATAAGCCTATTTCAAATGTTTAGCTATCCAATACAGTATGGACTGATTCCAGAATGCAAATCTGATTTATCAAGGTCCCATGTAAATGACCAAAATTAGCAGTAAACCTATCAATCTTCTCAAAATACATTAGATATCAAAAAGGAAAAAATCTAAATACTATAAAATAAGGAACCAAGTTACGGGCAGTCTACAAACCTTTTTTCCATTGGTAGTTTCAATTTCAGCATCCTTTCCATTGATTTTTGATACCTGTCCATCAATCCAAGATACCTCTGGGTCTTCAATCCAGACATGAGAACCCACAATAATATTAACTGGAGTCCCCTGCAGATGGAGATATGGAATCATACATTTTTTTTTATTACAATAATTTACTCCCTCCATTTCAAAGCGTTTAAATTTTTTGCATAAGGATTAAGAAAGCTATTAAATAGCCTCAAGTTTGGATCAAACGACGGGAATCATAAACCAAATACATTTGATCTAAATCTTTTTAATCGTTTCACCTATAGTCTTTCTTGGTCTTCCTCTACTTTTATAGATCTACTCTTCTTACGGGGGCTTCTAAGGGTCTTCTCCTTACATGTCCAAACAATTCTCCCATCTACTTTCTCTCTAATACATTCATTCCTAATCTTGTATGGCCGAACATCCTAACCTATTTTACACATTTGACTAAATCTTTTTCCCCTCTATATAAGTAGTCTTGTATGGCCACACATCCAACAAACGATCTTATGCTCTTGTTGGCTTTTTATCGCCCAACACATCCATTAATGCTCTCGAAGCCCTTCTCCATTTCATCATGGTTTACATCTCCTTCTATCTTTCATTTAGTGGAGATACTAAGAAACAATGATAAAGTTGGAAAAATAATAATAAATGCCTTCTTGATTTTCTAAAGTGACAGATAAAATGAAATAAAACAAAATTCATTCTCTCATTTAGTGGAGATACTAAGAAACAATGATAAAGTTGGAAAAATAATAATAAATGCCTTCTTGATTTTCTAAAGTGACAGATAAAATGAAATAAAATTCATTCTCTAAAACGACATATATTTTGAAACCAAGGGTGTATTAAGATAGCATTAAGGTTCTAAATACATATTTTTATATTATCTTGTGTGCAAGAAATGCTAAGAAAAAGTTTACACATGTTTGTCCCATGATGGGCATGCAGAAAGACTTACAAATTCCAAATTAAACTGAAATACATCTTGTATTGATGCAAGTTTCTTCCTTATAATTAGACAGGACCTGTGATACTAACATCCAAACAAAATATACCAGAATGTTTGCCACAATTCTCACAAATAGTAGCATAGCATTATAACCAACTGGATACCACATTGCAGAAAAGTCAGTTTAATCACAAGTTAGTTGCTATATGACAAGATATAATGTTTCTTTCCTAATCAATCCTCTTCTACATTAAAATTGGGAGATATTTTGAATTCTTGACAAAACACAATGGAATCGTTTAATCCATGTAACCGTCTTCACCTAGTGGGAAAAGGCTTTGGTTGAGGGTTGTTGGTATATTTTGAGTTCTTGAATCATGAAAGAAATTGCAAATAATCATGTTCTACTGCAACAAATCAAAATCTACAAGTCTAGAAATGCTATTCAAAAGTGGAAGTTCATGATTAAGTAAAAACACTCACGAGTCACCAGTCACAATACGAGATCTTGCACTCAATATTGTTTCAAAACTTAATGTGCCTACTAAATGAATAGTTCTTCTACCCATCACTAAAAGAAAAAGAAAATGGGGAAAAAAATCTCCCTTTTCCCTAACAGATCAAGATAACATGCCCATCCACTTCACACAGAACCAAATGTGATTTGTCTGCTTTGCATTGAATGATTCATCACTTTTTGTTTCCTGTTTTTTTTTTTTTTTTCTACAGGTGGCATCATTATCCTCTGGCACTGCTGCCTAAGTTGGCCAACTTGATCTCCATGCAACATCCCCCGGATTGATCATTTACTTTCCTTTTAGATTTTACCAGTGAACTCCAACCCATTTTCCCATACTCTTCCGAAATTCCAAATAATGTGCATTGATCACGCAGGATCACTATATCAAACAGTTGCTGCATTATAAAGAATCACTCGACTTCAAAGTTTAAAATTGTAAACTGGTTGATCCCCTAACACCTTATTGAGCAGCTAGTTCATAGTTCCTTTCCATCACTGCCACTCTCATTCACATAATTATTTTCAATTCCAAGGCTCGAAAAAGCATTCTTATTATTTTTTTTAAAGAAAAAAAAAAAGGTTTCCATTAACTGTACAGGCAACAATAGAAGAAAATATCAAAAATAGAACTGAAACAAAAAATAAAATGCATTATATGAAAATAAAAAAGAAAAGTAAATTGGAAATGGTAAGAGACATGTTTAAAGTGTAAGCGAAACCAAAATGCAGCGGAAACTCAAAATTAGCGAACGTACCATTATGGAGCTCTAAATTGGAAGCTTTGGGACGCGTAAACGAGTGTGTTCATAAAGACAAGTAAATTAGTTAGGGATCTGAATGAAAACGTGTTAAGAATGTGGCAAAATGTGAAGATGAAAGGGAAACGCCATTTTTTTGGTTTTGTTTTTGTTTTTTGGGGAGAAATTGAAATTGAGAGGAGAGAGAAGGGGAGAAAGAAGAGAAGGAGAGAAGCGGAAGCGAATGTGGATGGAGATGGAGATGGAGTGGGTGTGGCTCCGTGAAGTGACATTGTTCAACACGCCCTGCTACTTCGGCACCTTCTTCTTCTTCCCTTTGCTTTCGCGCCAACTCGTGGCTACTAACTATTCAACTCTCTCTCTCTCTCTCTCTCTCTGTACTTTTTAACGGAATTCCCACACTGCTGGGTTGGACATACTATAATGAAACAGCAGGAGCGGCATTTGTTACTAGAGAATAGCCCATAATCTTTTCTTCATAAACTAATAGGATCCATCCATTCCGAGTGAACTAATCACAATTTGAACCAAAAAAATGGTGATTTTGTTAAAGCAAAATATAATTTAGTAATTTGCGTAATCAGAAAGTAAAATAATATTTGATTGATGAACATATAATACTAAGATTATTTATTTGTAATTTGATTTGTTTCAATTCATTTGCATTTCTTTGTATAAGGGAATTATAAATTAAAGGATATGTTATGTTTGTTTTTGTTTCCATAAATAAATTATAAAATAAGTAATATGTGAATTGATATACGATTATATATTTAAATTTTGATTATACTTATTACTTAGTGATAGTATATATAAGATGACTTGAACACTACCGATTTACATTTAAAAAAAATGATTAACTCTATTCAAAAATATATTTTTAAAAATTTGCTAAAAAAATAGTATCATAGTAACCACAGAAAGATGCATTATGTGATTTTGTAATTAATTTATAATCTATGTGCAATGTTATGATCTCTGTAAGCATATATATACTATATAGGTCTTGAACCCACAGTAAATAAAACTCATATTAAACGATGATACTTTTTTTTCACCATTCAGGACTATTGAACTCCCAGTAAATCACATCATCAATGTCATGCACGTTGTAGTTTGGACAAATAATTAAAAGAAACCAAATAAGTGAGTGCACATAGTTGTTCCCTAAAAATGAGGAACCAAATCCCCCACGTATGTATATTATTCTTCATAATTTTTGTTACATTCCAAACTTGTACTGCAGTTTAAACTAAAAACTTAAACCAATCAAATATATACCCAGCCAACCATCAATACTCGACTTGGGCTATTATTATGCATATTTTAACTCAAATATTCAAGTTTACTAATATCCGAATCTACATCTGGAGCATGCATTCACTCTGTCAACTCAGTAGTCCTCAATTCATAAATTAATGTATTGCCTAACTGAAAAGGACTTCCAGTGCTTCAAGTTGCGACCCTCGAATCTTTTGGAGGTGTGTTAGCAAACTTCCAAGTAACTTTAGCAGTCGTTTCATTGTAGTGATGAGTACCTGCTACATCATCAATGGGAACTGCCTCAGCAATTTCTCTCAGGTCCTTTTCTGCAACTTTCACTGATAAGGCACCGAAGTTTTGATCCAGGTTCTTAATCTTAGTTGTTCCTGTAAGGTCCAGACAAATTGTGGCAAGTAATTATACACACATCACATGAATTATGACAACTAAGCAACAGACATAGATAAATATTAAACATGTGCTTCTTAGTTGAGTTGGTGAAAAATAGATGGAAAAATTATTTTAAACCGAAAGGGAAAATGTAGTACATTTTATTTTTCACCTTCAATGTTTTTGTTATATATCAAGCTAATATAAAGAGGTTTGCATTTAAAATGGTCCACATTCCTGCCTTCTAATCAACCAAGAACACCCTAAGTTAAGTACTACTCAATACCAAGTTACTAACTTGCAAATAGTCTTAGATACCGCCCATCATAAAATGGAATCGAAAGGAAACATGTCCAATAACAAGTGGAACACTTCAAGAAAATCAGCTTGGAGATTTGGACCAAAACAGATAATCTCACTCTCAAAAAATAATAACCTGCTATACTACAAGAGCAAATTATGCACATATGGTTGCAGCCTTCTAAATGATGGTAGTTGGTGGAGTCCTACGTTAGACAACAAGTGACCCATATATGCAGACAATTCAAACTTCAGTAGATGTAATATCAAATTCAAGGCACCATGTAGAGATGCAGCACTTCAAATAAAAAGAAAATAATAATCTACGAAGTTTCTATCCAAATAAATTTTGTGAACATTTTCTTAATACAAGCATACTAAAATATTCACAACTCAATTTTAAATCAATTAATTTTGTAAAAATGATTGGGATAAACTGAACATGGAACAGAATATGTTGCAGCAATGGCATTTGGTATTTGAAAAATGCCATTTAACCCATTAAAAACCATATAATGAGATATTAAAGAATTAACACATACTTCAAGTGTGCACAGTGCACAGAGAACTTGGTGCAGATAAGCATTCTATATCTTTTCCTTACCACTGAAGAATTGTGGCCTTTTAGAATACAATTACAATCTACCAGCCATTCAATCATACGTTGTCCTTCTTTACCTTTTTTTTAATGGAAACTTCCCTAGCTTGGAGCAAAGACATCTTTAATGATCAGAAGATAGGAATAAGAAGCATGAAATGGTTAAGTTGAAACTAAGGACAACACAATAGATTCACCTAAGACTTTAGAAATTGTGTAAATCACACAACACTGTCAACCTTTGCATCGCGTGCACAACAAGAAACTACTCTCTTGACCCTTAAAACTTCCCTAAATACTTGATAGTTTATACTTCTTAATATTTACCAATGACATAGTAAAAGATAAATTAGAAATTGTGTAAATCACACAACACTGACAACCTTTACATCGGGTGCACAACACGAAACTACTCTCTTGACCCTTAAAACTTCCCTAAATACTTGATAGTTTATACTTCTTAATATTTACCAATGACATAGTAAAAGATAAAGCACTGACTTTAAAGACTCTAGGAAGATTGGATATAGAACAAAATAAATCCCCAATATTTTCAACAAAACTTCTTCTGATTGAACTCTATGAATATAAACATTTGAGAAGGCAAAACCAAAACAGAGATGTGTCTGGAACACTTAGAGTTCATTCTCAGCACCTAATTGAGAAAAATCATCAGCCAGTAACCTTAGTACATGAGATTATTCTCGTATTAGCATATTCGGTTGGTAGATAGGCTAATTCTAGTGAAATGGTTAACTTGTCCCAATCATCTATACAATATAAAACTTTTTCAGCAGGGAAAATCCAAATTTAAATTACTGAGTTTTCTAATGTCTATAAACACATTAATATACCACAAAGAAAAAAATACTAAATACGCGACAATATTGCCCATATACCCTAGAAAAAAAGTGTATAGTTCTTCACTTATTTGACTAGTGCACAAGTGCAGTTACAAAAGTATACAATGCATAATAGTTTGTTCTGATTGGGAAAAAAAGAAAGAAAAAATACCATAATCCTAATACACCTACGATACTTATTTGGAGTTGTGAGTATTTTAAGATATCTTGCCACATCCTATATTAAACAAAGGAAAAGATATTTTGTCACTCACCAGGGATAGGCACAACATCGTTGCCTTGTTGGAGTATCCATGCTAATGCCAACTGGGAAGGAGTGCACTGGTACTTCTTCGCAAGGCTTTCTATTCGGTCATATATATTCTTGTTCTTCTCCAAGTTCTCGGCTTGGAAGCGGGGATGACCAGTCTGGTAAATGAAATTACCAGATATCAGACAACCAGATCCAAATCTCTTCTTTTACAATTTTTTTTTTTAAATAAAGTCTCATTTGTTACTCTTTTGACTAGCTTTGATGTGGAAAAATATTTGCAATATGGATGGTACTCCCCTCCATCATTGCTCTTGTTTAAACACACAAATATTTGCAATTTAATGAACACATACATATTGTATAAAAGAAAGGAACAAGTTAGCTCAATGTTTAATTCAAGATTAAGAATTGATCATTTCTATTTGCTAATTTGCCACATAGTAATAATTTTATTGTATGCACCCAAAACCACATGTAAGTGCTAATGAAGTATACCAGGAAGCTCCTTGCAGGCAATTTTTCCACAATTCCTTTGCCACCAAAAAAGCCACGACCAAGAGGGCTATACGGTACAATTCCAATGCCAAGCTCCCTGAATCAATAAAAGCATTAAGAAAGTGAAGTCACATTAAGACAAGCACGCAGTCAACAGCAACTAAGTCCTGGTGTTTTCCTTTCTTTTTACCCTCTTCTCAAGTAGCTCATAATTAAAGAGATTATTCAAATTATTTTTTAATGAAGAAACGGTCATGAGAGCTGTACTCCTATGAACCTGAAGAAGAAAACTAACC
The DNA here is from genome assembly GCA_029884595.1 of Ormosia semicastrata. Classification (NCBI taxonomy): domain Eukaryota; kingdom Viridiplantae; phylum Streptophyta; class Magnoliopsida; order Fabales; family Fabaceae; genus Ormosia; species Ormosia semicastrata. The sequence continues at coordinate 45,079,894 of JAQQTO010000059.1, forward strand.
TGCAGAGAGGAACTATCTCCTCCTCAACGTCACGAGTCCAGAGGGACCACTCTATTTGCACAGCTGTAATGGGATGAACTGCATGAGCTCTCCTTATTGTATCAGGGCTGGCTTCAGATAATCCAATATACCTGACTTTGCCCTCTTCCACCAGTTTCTTAAGTTCACCTACCTATAAATATAATAGAACAAACTTATTAATAATTAATCTAGTGAAAAAAGCCATAAAATGCTAGAATATTACTAAGAAGTTACTGGTATAGAATGTGTACTACGCTCCAAGTTATTTATAGGTCTATCAGAGGAAGAAATCCTTAACTGTTTCCTCTATAGGTACTGTTATGTCCACCCTATGCTGATAATAGAGATCAATGTATTCAACGCCAAGACGTTTCAAGCTGGCTTCACAACATGAGCGCACATAGTCGGGTGTACCCTTGATCTCGACAACATTGCTAGAAAGATCTAACTTTTGAATACCAAATTTTGTCGCTAGCTGAATCTTTTCTCTAGGCAGTTGCTTTAAAGCCTGGTCAACAGAATCAAAAAAAGAAACACTCAATAAGTGATTCCATTGAGTCATTAGAAAAGGCAAAGAAATGGCAAATTTTTATTAATAGAAAAATTGCAATAGTTCAAAATTTTATTTTTGTATAGTTAGTTTCACATGTTTCATAATTTGGGGTATAAATTTCAATTGCAAGAACAAGGAAGTGACATGACATGTCATCCCAACTCAGCCACTCTTTTCCGTCTCTTTTGGGGCTTGTAAGGTTGGGGGTTAAGGCTACAGGAAGGTTAGGTGCTCTCCAAATCTTCTTTGTCCCTCACTGCAACAGAGTATCCCCTCGTAGAGGACTAGTCATTTTTCTTTGTCAAGTTTGTAGCCAGTTGAAAAAACGGAGCCAAACTTCTTTTATAGGATGCTGTTGCATCAAATTTAAACTCTTCTTGAAATTACAAGATGTTCTGATCTAAAACGGATCATGTAGTGAAATAATAATATTTAATGAATTTAATTTTGATAAAAGGTCGATTAGAGAAAAACTATTTTACATTATTATCTGTAAAATCATTGAAAATGTTCGATTATTATAATTATTATATATATAAAGAAGGAATAAATATGATGAGATGAATATTTATTATAAGAAATAAAAAAAATTTAATAATTAAATTTTATATAAATAATTAAAATTAAAATATAAATATACGTAATTTTTTAACTGATTATATAATTTTTAAATAACTTTTATTTTTAATCATTTATATATAATTATATAATAAAAATTTATTCCTTTTATCTTGTGACACTAAAAATTCATAATACTATATATGTCGTATAAATGATGACTAGTTATATCCTATATAGGTGTACCTTTCCGACAAAAACTTCGTTAGCATTGTTGGCTCCATAAATGTCAGCAGTATCAAAAAATGTGATTCCTTTAGTGAATGCATACTTAATAATTGATATGCCATCCTCTTCAGCGACAGGATCACTGTACCCTCCAGTAATAATAGATATAAACAAAGAGAAAGTGCTTGCCATTATTTCATTTAAAATAATGAATTAGAATCAGAAAAATAAAAATAAAGAGAGATTGAATTGGGCATAGGATAGAGTGAACACCTCAAGGCCTTGGGTTCCAAGTTTCACTCGAGGAATCTTCGCTTCCGCCATGTTGGTTCGTCCCCTGAATCTGATGCTGGTGAATTACCAATTAGATGTATGTATTCTTGTTTGGCATGTTTGCAGCTATATATAGGCATGAATTTTTTCTTCTTCAGTGTTTGCTCTCGTCACTGCTTATGTTACCGTGGGCGTTGTTTTCATCACTGATTATGTCACCAACACCAAGCATTCGCGTAGAACTAGAACTACAACACAACAGTGGCAGTGGTGTAGTTTTACTTTCTGTTCTGCTTTACTTTTGTTGATTTTCTTTTTAATTTTTCTAATTTTTAATTTGACTGGTCAACATGACTAGGTTTCTACTTTCTTGCCCCCCCCCGCCATGCCCCAATAATTTAGTAATCAATATCAATATAATCAATAAAGCGTCAGGACTGTTTATGTCTTTTTCTCACTGATATTTATACTTTTCCCCCCATTTTTTTTCCTGCTTGAAGCTCAGAAATAAACAACCATGAAAATAAGGAGTTTTTCTGCTGCCTTGTATTTGTTAGAGGAAGCAAAAATGGAGATAGATTCACATTCTAAAGGTGGACCCATTTCCTTTGCAATTTTGATTCAATATGCACGTTATGGTTTTTAATATCACCACATTAAAGCTTCAAAATTATGTTCAATATATGTTACGCGCGTTTATTTTATATGTCTGTTAATTATGGCCATGTTAGATATATATGTTGTTATGGTCGGTAGGTGTTGCAGGGAAATAGTCAAAATTCCGCCGCTTTTATGGGCGTCATTTTTTAGCACAGCTTGATGCCATTATGCCAAGGCTACGTTTTTAGCTTTTATCAAGAGAAATTCTTGATTATATACAATTTTACCACATCATCTTTACACACATTCACAAAAAATTAGAGAGAGAAGATGATTTTTTATGATGAGTGAAGTTAGAGGATTCCATTTTTCTTCTCTCTTCAATTTTTTATGAGTGTGTGTAAGGATGAAATGATACAATTGTATGTAATCAAGAATCTCTCTTCTTCTACCATATACAAATATGGTGGAAATGAAGACAAACTGAGCTTCCAGTATCCTGCATATGTCTCAGATGGACGGGTTTACATTTTCCCCACCTTTTTTGGATAAAAGAATGTGCAGGTTTACTTCTTTACTTGTGTTCTTCAACAAATTCTGTTTAACATGGATATCCATTCATATCATTAGGATTCAAACAATTCTCAAATGGAGCTTTTAGTTGCTTTGCTAATTGATTACTTTGAAGCATGAGCCAACCCATAAGTCAATAATTTATTTCTTATGGATATCCAGCTAAGAAAATAGTTTCTGAGCCCACCCCATTTCACATGAATCAGTCTAAGTTTAGATAATGTCAGAAATAACTGCATATGACCATTGTCTTGACTTGCTAAGCAGCTGTCACTCCTTTCCTTTAGGCATGTACATCATTGTCATACAACATACCGCCATACAACTTAGTTGTAGCTTTTGGCCATGCTTCTCACCCATACACTAGGGGCTTCCACAGGTAATGCCCCAAAACATTTGTTTTGTTCTATCATCATCATTTTATGATTTTTTGGATGTCCTGGTATAAATTCTAGATGGCCGGGATAAATTAGTTTTTCAACTTATTGTTTCTTCGAGCCTATTGATCTATGGTGCCACTGTATAAGAGGATTTATCAAATATATCTGCATGTATTCTATGGATAAACTAGAAATAGAAAATACTTTTTCAATCAAACAAATATTTGAATTATTCTTATGTTCCTATTTTGAAAGTCAAGGGAGTACAAATAATAGAAAATTGACTCTCTTATTCCTTTCGAATTCTTCTTAAGATTTCTATTTCGATGAACTCGTTCTTACCAAAGTTATATATAGAAAATGAGGAACAGCAGATTCCCTGATCCCTCACTCCTACTCTATTTTTTTGTCTCCTCCTTCTCTTTTTTCAAAGAGAAAAGAAAATATTTTTGTTATTAGTTATTAAGCGATATACAATTTCTATAGAAAAAAAAATAGACTTAGGAGTTGTCTAACGAGATACTCATAATAAGATATTGTCATTGCCGTAGACAAATATATTTACCTTACCACTTGTTTTATTTTATTATTTGTATTTTGGGTTCAAAATTGGATTTATGCTTTATTGAACTCATTTTATATCATGGTTCAAACATTAAAAATCAGTTGTGGGTTTGACAACCAATCTTTTTGAAATACAAAAAAGTTTCTTATAGAACTCTCGGATTATCTATCAACTATTTAATAACAACTATTTAATCAATTACTTCTTCGAAATACTAAAAAGATTACTTTATTATTATTATTATTATTATTATTATTATTATTATTATTATTTAATATAATATCAGAATTAGTATTGAAAATGATCAGAAATCTATAAATTCGAATCGGAAGAATAAGAGTTGCTTTTTAATTATTTCAAATTGATTAGAACCAATAATAATAATGAAACAAAGAAAAAAAAATTGGGACGCTATGCTATGTACATTCCATATCTGGAATATATAATCTATATATATGAATATGAAAATACATATTATAGATTGATCCATATTAAATCTCTATTTTTTATAGCATAAAATTTTATACACTATAATAATATATAGATAGTATAGTAGAAAGAAATCAAATTTATTTATTTCTACCATATTATCCTGATTTCATAGAATTCTGCTGATTCTATTCTAGTCCAATCATTTCATTTAAGACTAAGACCCGAAATTGAAATCCTTTTTCATTTTTTTTTATTCAATCATTGCATTGATAAGAATTAAGAAGTCATGATTAAGTAAAATTAGTCATTTTGACTTACCGTTTTTACATAAATTATAAGTAAAAAGGCAGTATGAACTAGAATGAACAATGCAGTAACAATAAATACAAGAATATTTACTTACATAATCTCTATGTTTTATTTCTCTTTTATTTCCAATAAATAACTTGAGATTTAATCCCATAAAGATAATGTCACGACCCATTCTTAGGCCGTGATTAGCGCACAAACTAGTGATACCTAATACTCAACTAGCCTGACAAGCTTAACCATACCACATCAATTAAATAAAACAATTTGAAACTTACATTAGGGCTACCAAAAAGAATCGACAGGGTTTCTTCTAAAAATTGAACAAAACACACATTTCATTTAAACCTGATCAACAATACATATCCATAGTCAATACAAACATAAGCATCTTGCATAAATTATAAATACAAACTGAACCAACGATACAAAAAGGACATATCAGGCTTTATAGTCATATACATATATATATATACACACACACACACACATCAAAAGAAAGCAATAAACTCTATCTCCTATAGCTGCAAAATACTAGAGTCGACGTATAACACTAGCCAGCAATGGCAATGAAGGCCTAGCCAAAAGACAAGCACTCCTGGGCAAAATAGCAAATCCTATGAATCCCCTACTCAACAACCTATGAATTTGAAGGGGAAAATAAAAAGGGTGAGTCACATAGACTCAGCGAGGGCATAATAAACATAGTGAACATGAAAGGGACACAAGTAATAGGTCGATTATTTAAGCTTTACAAAACAACTCAGAACATAATAATAAAATAAATGAAGCTTATAAATAAAATCATTTGTCACGTGCTTTCCTTTCCCGAAGTAAATTTATAATCGTAAAGGAATTCAACTATACATAGCAAATCTCATCTGATATCCTAAACAAAATTTCTACATCTATTATATGCATATTAGTCGTTACATCTCTTCGCCATAGTAGGTGGAACACACATCATTATCTTTCTTTGCCACGGCAGGCGAAACACACACCATTATATCTCTTCGCCACGGCAGGCGGTACACATGTAGTTATTTCTCTTCGCCACGACAGGCGGTACACACGTTGTTATCTCTCTTTGCCATGGCAGGCGAAATACATGTTGTTATATCTCTTCACCACGGCAGGCAGAACATGTGTCATTATATCTCTTCGCTAACAGTGAACGGAGTTTTAACACTCAACCCTTATAGCTCAATTCTCATAACAAAATTCAAAATCATCATAGGTTAACTTTCAGGAATAACACTAGGTTACAAGGTCAATAAAATACAGCTCCAAAAGTGTAAACATCATAAAATAAATTCATAAGTTACCTTAAAGATTTTGTTTTCCTAAAATATAAAGCTTGAGGCTACAACCAAAGTTATTATAAAAACTTCAAATTTCCAACTCTTAAAATAATAAAGGAAACTTGATTTGAAATACTATGAGAAGAGATATTAATACGTGCCAAAAGGTTTAAATTTCAAAACATATCACAGTGTAAACTATCCACTCATAAATATGAAGAACCACCTCAATCGTTCCCCACGACACTCGGAGGAGCAAGCTGTGTAGTGCCCACTGAATCTGGTCATAAAAAAATATTTTGACAAGTCAAAATAAATGAAACAATGACTTACATTAAGAATGAACCTTAAAGGAGAGCATCTTTCCTTAAAACTTAGAGTTACCCACTAGCTATTATGATTTTAAAACACAAGCACCATGAATAAATAAAATAGCTACACTATAATTACCATTTGCAATTGATAAGGCTCTAGAAATTTCATTTAGAGTTGAACTAACAAAAGGATAAAGAAATTAGGTAAAATCCCTAATTATAGGGTTTAGGGTTTTCAAGAAACTCATGAGAAAAAAAAATTAAGATGTGGCTTTCTCATTACCACTTACTAGAACCAACCTTCCACACTCTTAGATTTCTACTTCAAACCCCCAAAATACACTCACCTACCATTTTTGAAATAACAAAGCTTAAGGAAAAAAATGAGATTTGGCATAAAGCAAACAAGAATAAAAGAGTAGAAACTTACCTTAAGCTCTTAGTGCAAGTGGGTGCAAGGATTTGGTGCTAAAATGAGGGAAAGGTGAAAAGTTTGTGGAGGAAGGAGAAAAGACGAGAAACAGAGGACAAAAAACGTCTTTGTTTCTCATTCTTCCTCCTTTTTAAATATTTGATTGCTTCTTTTTTTTTTTACATATAGGACGAATGACCAAAATGCCTTCTTCAAGAAAATTTATTTTTAACTTTATTCCTCCTTTAACACTAGCGTCATCACAATCTTCCCACTTAAATGAAATTTGTCCTCGAAATTATTATTATTATTATTATTATTATTATTATTATTATTATTATTATTATTATTATTATTATTATTTTACTAACCTTGTATATCAAAAAGATGTGGATATGTGTCACGCATAACCATCTCGCTCCCATGTCATCTCTTCACCAGATGGTCCTCGCCAAACAACCTTAATAGAAGCAACTTCCTTGGAGCATAAGCGTTTCACTCGTCTATCTACTATAGCCACAGGTTACTCAACATAACTAAGATTTTCATTAAGTTGAACCGATTGGTGTTGAATGACATGAGATAGATCATGAACATATTTTCCAAGCATCGAAACATAGAAAACTGGTGAAATCCTAAAAGATTAGGGAGAATGGCTAAGTGATAAGCCACCTGCCCAACTTTCTCCAGAATCTCAAATGGTCATATGAGCCTCGGGCTCAACTTACCCTTTCTACCAAACCTCATAATACCCTTCATAGGATAAACACGTAAAAATACATGTTCTCCTACACCAAACTCCAAAGGTCGACGCCTCCGATCTGAATAAGACTTTTGCCTACTCTGAGCAGTTACTAGGTGATCTCAAATTAATTGAACCTTCTCAATAGCTTTTTGAATTAAGTCTAGACCCACAAGTCTAGATTCTCCAACCTCAAACCAACCAATAAGGGACCTACAACGCCTCCTTATATAAGGCTACAAAAGGTGCCGTCTGAATACTAGATTGATAACTATTATTGTAAGCAAACTCCATCAAAGGTAGGTATTGATCCCAACTCCCTCCAAAGTCTAACACATAAGCACGAAGCATATCTTCTAAAATCTGTATAGTCCTCTCAGACTGACCATCAGTTTTGTGGGTGAAAAGAAGTACTTAAGTCCAATCATGTTCCTAAGGCACTCTGAAAAGATCTCCAAAATTGAGCTGTGAACTGAGGGTCTCGATCCGAAATGATAGACAATGGTACTCCATGCAGAGATACTATCTTGTCTAATTAGAGCTTAGCATATTGAGCTGCTGTATAAGTAGTTTTTACAGGCAAGAAATGTGTAGGCTTTGTCAACCGATCCACAATTACCTAAGCCGAGTCATAACCTTTTGAGGTTTTAGGCAACCCCGTCACAAAATCCATAGTGATCTTCTCCCATTTTCACTCAGGAATATCAATCTGTTGAAGCAAACTATAGGCTTTTGATGCTCAGCTTTCACCTGTTGATATACTAAGCATCTATATACAAATTTTGCTATACCATTCTTTATGTAACACCCTGGATTTTCTTTCTTTCTCTGTTATATATGTTTTTCTAATTTTTGTATTTTTTGAATTATTTGAATTATTTGAATTATTTTATTATTATTTTGGGCTTCTGTGTGTTTGAAGGCGGGTTCGCAAAAATAAAAATTTTTTGAGGCCAGAAAAATTTGGACTGTTAATGTAAGGTTAGAAGAGCTTACTAAACTTGAAACTGGAAACAGTTTAAAAAAATTTTCTTTATCTGAGTTTTTGTTACATTCTATTATCCATTGGATAAAGGTATTATCCATTGGATAATAAATAGCAGTAGCTTTTGTCCATTGGTTAATAACCAACCGGTATGAGTCATGAATCTAGAACTTACTTTTGAGACAAAAGCTACTGCTATTTATTATTCAATGGATAATAACATTACCCAATGGATAATACCTTTATCTAATGGATAATAGAATGTAACAAAAACTCAGATAAAGAAAATTTTTTAAAACTATTTCCAGTTTCAGGTTTAGTAAGCTCCTCCGACCCCGCATTAACAGTCCAAAATTTTCTGGCCCCGAAAAATTTTTATTTTTTGGGTCCGCCTTCAAACACACATAAGCCCAAAATAATAATAAAATAATCAAAATAATTCACAAAAATCACAAAAATTAGAAAAACATATATAACGGAGAAAGAAAGAAGAACTGGGTGTTACATTTTATCCCTTCCCACCAATATAATTATTTCAAATCTTGATACATCTTTGTGGAACTTGGATGAATAGTATAGGAGGAATGATGGGCTTCCTCTAAAATCTTCTTTCTCAAATCCCCTATATTAGGGACATATAAGTGAGTGCCAACACGTAAAACACCCTCAGAGTCAACCAACATTTCAGAAATCTTGCATTCTCAAACCTCTTCCATGATCTTCTTTAAATAATGATCTTGAATTTGTGCCACCTTAACACTATCCACCAAAGTAGAACGAACCTGAAAATGATCTAGTAATGACTCCAAGCCTGTGACCTCAAATTGCACTCTATCTATAAGATCTTGAAACTCTTTCACTATTGGTCTTCTAACGTTGACTAGATGTGCTAGACTACCCATAGAGTTTTTGCTCAAAGCATCAGCAACCACATTCACCTTCCCTAGGTGATACAAGATCGTGCAATCATAATCTTTTAAGAGCTCCATCCATCTTCTTTGCCTTAAGTTCAAATCCCTCTGTTGAAATATATACTTAAGACTTTTATGATCAGTGTAGATCTCACATGTCTCACTATATAAGTAGTGCCTCCAAATCTTGAGGGCAAATATCACTACTGCTATCTCCAAGTCATGCGTAGGATAATTCTGCTCATGCTTCTTAAGCTGCCTAGAAGCATAAGTAATAACTCTCCCATGTTGTATCAACATGCAACCAAGACCAACTCTAGAAGCATCACAATAAACTGCATACCCACTACCACTGGAAGGTAATGCTAAGACTGGGGCTAAGGTCAAATAATCCTTTAGGTCTCAAAAACTCTGCTCACATGCATCAGTCCACTGAAACTTAACCCGCTTTTGTGTCAACCTAGTCAAAAGAGTTGCAAGCTTGGAGAAATCCTTGACAAATCAACGATAATATCTGGCTAATCCAAGAAAACTACGGATCTCAGTTACCGATGTGGGCCTTGGCTAGCTCTGAACTGCTTTGACTTTTTTTGGATCCACGCTTATTCCACCCTTAGACACCACATGTCCCAAGAAAGCCACATTATCCAACCAAAACTCACATTTTAAGAATTTGGCATATAACTTATGCTCTCTCAATGTTTGTAAGGTTAACCGCAAGTGTTGCTCATGCTCCTCCTTGCTCTTGGAGTACACTAGAATGTCATTAATGAATACTATCACAAAGTGAACTAAGAATGACTTGAAGACTCGATTCATCAAGTCCATAAAAGTTATAGGAGCATTGGTAAGACCAAAGGACATAACAAAAAATTCTTAGTGACCATAGCGGGTGCGAAAAGTTGTCTTAGGAATGTCCTCACTTTTTATCTTCAGTTGATGGTACCCCGATCATAAATCAATCTTTGAGAAACATTAGAATCTTTACAGCTGATCAAATAGGTCATCTATGCAAGGAAGAAGGTACTTATTCTTCACTGTCACCTTGTTCAACTACCTATAGTCCATACATAGGCAAAGGGAACCATCATTCTTCTTTACAAACAATACTGGTGCACCCCAAGGAGAATAACTAAGATAGATGAAACCCTTATCAAGTTGATCCTCCAATTGCTCCCTTAACTCCTTAAACTCGGTTGGAGCCATCCAATATGGGGGTATAGATATTGCTTGAGTGTCTGGAAGCAAATCTATACAAAACTCTATCTCCCTGTCAGGTGGTAACCCTGGTAACTCTTCAGGAAAGACATCAGGGTACTCACACACCATTGGAACCTGCTCCAAGCTTGCCTTTGACATATTAGTGTCTTTCACCATGGCTAAGTCCCCATAACAACTTTTTCTCAATAATCTTTGAGCCACAATTGATGAAATCAGGTTATTTGGTGACCAATTCTTATCGCCTTGAAATATAAACAACGGTTCCTCTAGCATACAGAACCTCACCACTTTACTGTGGTAATCTAAGATAGCATGACAAGAAGCCAACCAGTCCATGTCTAGTATTACGTAAAAATCTATCATATCCAACACTATCAAGTCTACTAACAAAAGTCTATCTCCCACCAAGATCTCGTAATATCTGTACATTGAGTTAGCTGACAAAAAATCACCCATAGGTGTAGCTACTATCAAAGGCTCACTTAAAGGTGAAGGATCTCTCCTAAAATGAGAAGCAAAGAAACGAGATACAAAGGAGTACGTAGCTCCAGAGTCAAACAGAACACGTGCATCCTGAGAGCACATTGAGAGTATACCTGCCATAACGGCATTAGATGCCTGAGCATCTTGATGAGTCAAGGCATACACATGAGCCTGTCCTCTACCAGCCTGTCCCTGTCCTCTACCAACATGTCCCTGACCTCTGCCTCCTAGTCCTCTACCATCCTCCTGGACACTACTAGATCCTCGTATCCCTAAACCACCGAACTGTCTCGCTGGAGCCACTGATGCTGAAGCTCTACTAGAAGAAGGCTGAAAATATAATATAGGGTAATTTTTCACAAAGTGCCCTATCTGGCCACAATGATAACATCTCCTTAAACCTTGCCTCTGATGTTGTGAAACACCTCGACTATGAGTTGTGCTAGCTGTCTGGATGCCATGAGTGCTCAATGACTGTCGACCTCCCTGTTGTCCTCGATGACATTGAATAACATCATCTCTAGAACCTCCGCCACCATGGCCCTGATGGCCACCACGTGATGTATTAGAGTGTGACCTCTTACGCGAGTCACGAGAAGTCCTACCCCTATCTCTATTCCCACGCTCAAGTATCAGAACCATATTCAAGGCCTAGTCATAAGTCATACCATCATGCCCTGTAACTGCCCTGAATAAATAACCTTTCAGGCCCTCAATAAACCACTGCACACGTAGCTCCTCTGTGGCTACCAAGTGAGGTGCATACCTAGATAGCTGCATAAACTGAATATTATAATCCATCACTAATATTTGCTCTGTCTGTATAAGGGTCTCAAACTCTCAAGGTTTACCATCTCAGACACTTTATGGTAAAAAGTGAGCTAAGAACAATCGAAGAAACTCATCCCATACCAAAAGGGGTGAACTTGCTGGTCTAGCATTGAGCATGGTCTTATACCATCTCCTAGCCACGTCACGTAGTTGGAATGCTGCTAACTTAACCATCTTGATTGGAGAATAACCCAAGCCTCTACATATCCAAGACACTTCATCAATAAAAGTTTGAGGGTCTTCATTAGCATTTGAACCACTAAATACAGGAGGATTAAGCTTTGTAAATGTAGTAAGAGGAACCTCAGCTCCCCTATAGGGTACTGACTGCTGCTCGCTCGACCCAACCTCCTGATTAGTCTCTAAAACCACTTAAGTCTGGCTCTCATATGTTTGCTGTTGTCCACCAACAACATCTACTAACTACTATATAGCCTGCTGCATATCTTGTATCTCAATAGCTAATTGAGATATGGTGGGGTTACCACTTCTGGCCCTAGGAATCTCAACATCTGACACCCTATCAACCCATTCGTTCTGCCCCGACCACAACCGTGACCGCGCCTACGCCCACGGCATCTCGGGGGTGCTTCATGAGGTTAAGTAGCAGCCTCATTAATAACTTCTCGTTTGAGTGGCATCCTCACCTAAGACAAGAATCAGGATTAAACAAAAGACAAAAAGAAATATTATGAAAAGTTGTAGAGACAAGTTAAAACTGAACATAATAACTTGAACAAGAGACTCTAGTTTAACAAGTGGGTGATTATAGCTCCTTGCATGTAAGTTGTGCCTAGTTACACAATTTACAAACAAGATTCTATAATTACCTAAAACCTGCAGCTATTAGGACCTACAAACCCAAAGCTTTGATACTAACTTTGTCACAACCCATTCTTAGGCCGTGACTGGCGCACAAGCTAGTGATACTCAGTACTCAACTAGCTTGGCAAGCCTAACCATACCACATCAATTAAATAAAATAATTTGAAACTTACATTAGGGCTATCAAAAAAAATTCGACAGAGTTTCCTCTAAAAACTGAACAAAACACACATTTCATTTAGACCTGGTTAGCAATACATATCCATATCCAACACAAACATAAGCATCTAGCATCAATTATAAATACAAACTGAACCAAGGACATATCAAGGCTTTATAGGCTATATATATATATATATATATATATATATATATATATATATATATATACTAGAGTTGACGTATTTCCCATAACTGCATTAAACTCAGTGACAATGAACTTTATTTCCTATAACTGCAAAATACTGGAATTGACGTATAACATTAGCCAATAATGACAATGAAGGCCTACCCAAAAGACAAGCACTCCTGGGCAGAATAACAAATCCTAGAAATCCTCTACTCAATAGCCTACGAATCTGAAGGGAAACATAATGGGGTGAGTCATATAGACTCAGTGAGGGCATAATAAACATAGTGAACAAGAAAGGGACACAAGTAATAGCCCGATTATTAGCCATGACAACTATTACCCAAGAGAGGAGTGAATTAGGTGATGACAAGTTTTTAAAGTAACATTAAGAAATTAAGCATTTTGAAGCGTTCAATTAATAAATGCAGCGGAACATACATAACATATATAATTAAAGTACAAATGTAAAAAAGATAAAGTTGAGAGAAGCAAACCCAATATTTATCATGGTTTAGCCACCAACCACTTGTGGCATACGACCAGTCCTCAAGTAAACCACCCGAGATTTTTCACTATCTTTAAGCTTCAACAGGTGTTTGATAACCTTTACAATTGAGAGCACTCAACACACCTTGGGATATCTTACCCTTGTGCTTGAGCCTCAAACAGGGATCCCTCACCTTTTATAACTTTTGAGGGATGTCTCACCCTCAAGGGATACCTCACCCTTTTCTCTAGAGGGATACCTCACGCTCTTTCCAATTAAGGGATACCTCACCCCTTTTCTCTAGAGGGATACCTCACCCTCTTTACAGATTATACAAATATATAGATGAATAGAAACTCTCTCAAAGAGTAGATAATATAACTTGAAGCTCTATGGATATCAAGGATTCACATTTAAGCTCAAAACAGAGTATTTGATGAAATGATGGTGAAAACTCGTATTTAATGTTCAAGAAATATTTTCAGATTATTCTCCAACATTTCTTTGATGCCCAAACACTTTCATTTATAGCCCAAATCATATTAGAGTCGTTGGTGGTTGTTGGGAAACATTAAATGCCAAAATAGAGTCGTTGTACGTGTTTAATGGTTTTCCAGATAACCAGTTAGGAGATTTCACTAACCGGATAGGAGATTTTGCTAACAGGTTAGGAGTATTAAAATTTGACCCCTAATTCATTTGCTAACGGTAACGTCTCAAATTACTAGCACTAATGACGTATTCGGGTTACGCATCAATAATTAGAATTTGGTACATATATCCATAAATTTTAAAACAAACAGTTTAATAATGTACAAAATATGGGCCTTCGCAGAAACATAATTTACATACATAATGAAAGGAATATTATATCAATTATACATATTCGCATATTATATACTAATTTTATCAGATAAAGAAAATTACTAGGACTAGTGTGTAAATACCTAACAAAGAACATCTTAACTAATCCTTCGAGGCAAGCTTCATACACTTGCTGAGTTGCTCGAGCCACCTAGAATTATCATTGAAACCATAGAGAATAGTGGAGGTGAGAATCAAAATCCTCAGTAGTTTGTTTAAAACCGTGTTATCACAATAATTCCATCTATTTCGAGGAAAAACCTCATTTTCATTCAAAACATTTATTATTATTCTAGGAAGGTGGCTAAAGGCCAAACCAAGTCCTTCCTATTCCCGAAATAGATAGTCCATTTATCATTATGAAAATCAGCCGTAATCGTCAAAAATCACAATAGTACAAAGTCATTTAGACTCAAATCATTAAATTGGAATCCATGTCATCAAAACATAATCATTTTTCTAATTTCAATATATATCATGATGGAAATCTAATCATATCTCAAATCATTAGGTTCATCTTTTGTTCATACTAGCATTACAAAATCATTTACTTAGTAGTAGTCTGCTTTTACGTTGGTGCATATCAACTTCTTCATGGCCGTACGTCGCCACACAGAACTAATTCGAGTAACTAGGCTCAGTCCTCCTATGTCTAGCTTAGAAGAAGTATGTCTCTTCAATATCAAAGCTAAGGTTAGACTTCAATCTATCATGATAAGAAGAAAGTACGTTATCTCACAATATTAATCATCGGTCAAGAATGAGAGGTACGTTACTCAAACTATCCAAGATATGGAATTATCCCAAGTAGTGAGGGAAACACTCATCCTCAACCACTTAATGACTAGGGAAGCTCAGGTAAAGAGGAATATTCTTACTTAACCTCAATTATTATGGTATAGAGAAGATCACATATTCTCTTACCATTAACCAAGACTTACCATTGTACAAGTAAATCCAAAATCCAATTCGGCCTAGTTCCACAAAGGGATACCCATGAGAGAAAACCATTTCATCAAATCATCATGCAACATAATGCGTAATTCAATCATTCTCATCATGGGTGTTCAATTTCATCAATCAATCAAATATGATTCAATATTATCAATCAATCTCACTTGGTGTAAACATATTATGCAATCAAGCATCATTTTATCATATATTTCATCAAATACCTATAGAAGTATTTTAACATTCTTAAAAGAGTATACATGAGTGATTCCAACACATTACCCATTGATATTCCATTTCAATATGGTTATCTAAGGTCTCTCTATAAGGCTTTTAACCTTATAAAATGCTAAAACATCATGCATTTCCTAACCAAAATCACATCCTGCTCAATCTCAACCTTTGACCTTCACTCAGTAAAATGAGCATAACTTGAGCTACGAATGTTAAAACGACATGGTTCCAGCGGCATTGGAAAGCTAAGAGAAAGAGCTACAACTTTCATGAAGACCATAAGAGCTCATTCTCATCAAAGAGGGAGATAAGGCTGTGTCATTTGACACGGCCTACCTTGTGTTTTCGTCTGTGAGGAATTTCTTCTGGCAGAGAGGTACATGGCCTACCCCGTGTTTTCAGACACAGGCCGTGTTTCTGGGCCAGAAACTCTTGAAGAGTTATGCCACTATTCCTTGGGCCAAAATCTTGGATTTTGGCCACTCCAATCTAACCTCTAAGTGATTTTAAGTCTCAAACAAGTTCATAAACATAAAGGAAACTTAATACACCAATTTATTTAATCAAAAATGGGTTAAAACACTAGATCCCTCATCCAAAATCACAAATCAAAAGTGGGTTCAATAACCCTTTTTCAACCTTGAAAATCATCAAGAAACAAGAGAGGAAATCAAATTCTCAAATTATAAATCAAACATAAAAGGTTAAATCTTTCATCATCAAAGTAGGAATCTCACTCAAAGCCATCAAGAAATCAGATCTTGAAATACAAAAGAGGAAGAAAAGAGTGAGAAAAATCCCCCTACCTCAAGCTTCTATGGATCTTTGTTGTGCTCTTCTTCTTATTCTTCTGTTTTCTCCTCTTTCTTCTCTTCATTTTTGCTCCTCCCCTATTTGGTCTCCCCCTTCTCCTTTTCTTTCTGCTTTCTTTTCTTTGTTTTCAGAGCAGAAGCACATGGGAGAGAGAGAGAGAGAGCAAGAAGATGAGAGAAAAATCTCATTTTTAAAAGATGAACTTTAAGGGCAAAATGATTATTTTGCCAAACTTTGTATCTGTTAAGGACACCTTGATTTTACTAAATCAAGTTTCTTAACTTCCAACAACTATAGAATAAATCTTAAGATTTATCTAAATTCTTGTTTCATCATTTTTATGAATTTCTATATCTATCATTTCTCAATCTGGTATTAAAATACTTCTACAGTGTCCTTAAAAATACTAAACTGACTCCGTTTGTCCTCAAAATTTAACCACATCCTTTTTCATACATTTGTGACCTATTAATAAAATTTTACTTATTTATTTCCTTTGATTTAGTATTTATGCTATTTCCTTGAGCTAAAATAGTCATTTTGCATGTTTTGTGTTGCGACAAAATGCCTAAATTAACTCAAAACATCTCGAAAATCAATAGACATGTTAAATAAGTATTATGGTACATTATGACCATATACAAGTCTAACCTACTAAAAAGAGAATATTACAATTCTCCCATCCTTTTAGAAATTTTGTCCCCAAAATTTAGCTTCCCATACTAAAATTTGGAAACCTTTAATAGCTATCTTTAATTGTATTCATCTTGTCTACTCTAACCTCCAATTAAACTTAGATGTTCATATTCCTTCATCATATCAAAAGTTACTTGGTAAAGAGTTCGAAAGATTGAGCTTCCTCTTACCTTCTTAAAGTATATACCCTCCCTGGGGCTGGTAGTCGAGGATTGAGTATAACTTTCTGCCCTTACTGACACCTACTGACTTAGTGCCCTGATTAATCCTTTACATAGCATACCAAACAAAGTTTATCACCATGTCGTCTCCTTCCACACTTATCTGGATCATTTCTAATTTATGAATCACTGGTTGTAAAATCGCATCTTTCATTCTCATTGTCTATTCTTTTCTTCTTTTCAAGATTTGTGATGATTGGCTCAATGTGAAACTTCGATTGAGTAGTCTCCATAGTTTTACACTCCTTAATTAAAGTGAAAAAAGCCCCCAATGTCCATAGACCAGATAAATCTTTTGATTTCTTTATTTCAATTCAAATTCAAACTTGACATAATTTCAATTTTCGTTTGGGTTAAGTCTGATATAAGAAATAAACTTAAAGAGTTTTCCAAACTTCACTTTACTTCATATTATACAATAGACATGCATCCTCATTTTAGTTCCAGATACACTCCACTCCTTTATCATCTTGCATATTTCTTAGAAAACACTTGTCTAAGAAAGTCTCCCTAAACACCTCCTACATTACATATGTATGTGCAACTTCTAATAAAAAAAATTTTGAACTTCTCCACCACTTCTTTGCTTTGCTCCTTACCTTAAGAGTTCAACCAGATTAGGAATTTCCTTACCTTATTTATTTATTCTTTGAATCTCTTCCTTCCAACACATTGCAAAAGAATAACATTGCCAAATTTTTTAAGACAAACCTAGTTCTATAAGTGTGAATACGTGGTTTCTCCTTATCGTGTACCATGTTATAATTTCATTTTAGCAATATACATCTCTAATAAGGTAAATCCTTATGGTTACTAAATCAATTTTTTTTAAGTCTTGAGGTCTTGACAGAAAGGAAGAAAACTTAGCCATATACTTGTCCACATTAGCTAACATGTAAACATGCATGTTTAAAGATCTAACTTCAAACACTGTCTCATTTGACAAAATGTAAGATGCCCTCTCATCTGCAGAAGAATATGATTTCATTCTAATAAATTATTTCACGGAATCTAAGCTTCCAACAGGGAATATCAGTTTCTTAAACACTAATTATAAGATTCCTTACATTCCTTTCCTCAGTAAATGTGACAATTAAAATATTATCATCAGGGTCATTGGACCTTAAGCTCCCATATAAAGAGACATAATAATGATATACATATTGCCCATGAGAACCCTATCCACGATTCAATGATCGTTCATTTTCACAAATTAAGAGTCATAGAGGGGTGTGTCCTTATCTTGCCATATTTGAAATCTTTCCCACGTTGATAGTATTCCTTTAGGAAGCACCACTAAAGGTCTAACATTATGATACTTTACGAAGAAAACTGTACATGACATTGACAATCATGAATATCTTCCCAGCTCTCGAAACATGAGCCAAAAATGCAACCCTAGGGATACTCATCGCAAGATCCCTAATAAAGAGAAATTGAATCCTTCGACTTGATGAGGTTTCACTTACTTCATACGCTATAGGTGAGCAGAGGTTTCGATTATCATTAAATCATCTTCAACAATCTCAATTATATACTTCTATTTTCCTCTAACATTCTATGAATCCTTCACATGAGTTCTTGTATTCCTTGTTTAACCCTACATTAGAATTCAAACATAGTTTTCAATCCCTTATCTCCTGTAAAGCAGAGGATGACAAAAACATCTTCTGTTCGGTGCAACCATTACTTTATTGGCCTTAACGAAAATATACTCTAATTCAGAATCATATTCTTTTAAGAACTTGATCTATCATCTCTGTCTCATACTTAACCATTTCTGGTCAATCGGTGTTTCAAACTCTTATGGTCATTAAAGACCTCAAATTTAATTTCATACACTTAGTGTCTCTAATCCTTCAAGGCAAACACCACAGTTATCAATCTTATATTATAGGTTGGATAGTTGTCCTTATGCGGTCTCAATCGCTTAAAGGTGTAAGCAACTACCCGTCTATCTAGCATTACATGCATCCTACCTCTTTTCTTGAGGCATCCGAGTATATCTCAAAATTTCCTTGAGGATTTGAAACCACTAAAGCTAGTATGGAAGTTAATATCTTTTCCATCCTTGGAAATTGTCTTCGTACTCTTGAGTTTATTCAGAAACATTACTCCTTTCAGTTCTCATGTTTATTCTTACTTGGGTTAATGAAAACCCTTTTTTTTAGAAATTACGTCTACTAACATTTGTACCATGCTATCATATAGTTGCTTATCTTTCAAATTTCTAATATCTCCCTGAGATGATCTTCATACTCTTTGGGTGTATTTAAATAGATAAAAATATCATCTACAAAGACCACAACCATTCTAACTAGATATAGTTCAAAAAATTTGTTCACCTAGTCCATAAGGATTGCAAGTGCTCTATGCTCACGATGGTCTTCAAAACATTCTCTCTCAACTCCATTACGATAGTACTCTAACCACTTTAGTCATTCTTGGAGAACACTACCGTTCTCTCTTATTTAGTTTATCAAATCATTCATTTTAAGTTATGACCCTTAAAATCAACCTTAATCGTTTTGCAAGTAATTTAAGCTTCTACTACTTCTAGCAATCCCTTGGTATAATCCGATCACTTCTCGATCTTTCGAATTAACATATCTGAAGCCACAGTCTATAGTTAACCACGTTGCAATTGAACGACTATCAAACTGTCCTGGTGAATCATATGATGCACCATGCTTAAAATAAGGGTGAAAGTTTTGGAAGCAACATGAAGAGAAAGAGAATATTCAGGTCTAACAACAAACTCAACCCATTAAGCTTAACATTGACCTATCGTCAAACTCCCTTGCTCATGTTCCATAAGTTCCAACTCTTTTGCCTTCTTACACACGTGGCAAAAAATAGATGTATACATATATATATATATATATATCTAGGAAGGAAATTCTAAATACCCCTATATAATGTAAGTTCTAGTAAACCTCAAAAGTCTTTTAACTTCAATATACTAAGATTCTATCTCCTCTTCAACAAATAAAAAGTGAGGAATACTCATTGCTCATATGTGCACACTAACTCAATAAAATCTTTTCCATATAGGAGGCAAATAAATTCTTCTAGACCCTAAAAAGTCAGAAAAGTTCCGACTTCCAATCACGACTGTTCACATATTCTCACTGTGAATATGGATTATTTTCCTTTCTTTCCAACTTCTTGATTGTAGTCACATTCTCTTTCCTTCGTAATCGCAGACATTTCTCCTTACTCTCGCTTAAAAGCTACTAACTTTCTAAACATCTCTCGTGGTTCCATCAGCAGTTGTCCTGCCCTTTCGCGTACGCCTAGTCGATGTCATAGTCTTCTGCACACAACACACATTATATATTGAGTTAGTCAGACTCAACATTATGCTACAGGGTGACAGTTAACCATAACATATAGTCTTAAGGTTGTTATGCAGCTCTACATATACATCTCATCCTTGGGATAAGACAAAATGCATAACAAAACGTAGCTAGTCCATACCCCGGCTCAACAGGATGAATTGCTCTGATACCATAATATAACGTTTCAAATTACTAACACTAATGACGTATCCGGGTTACGCATCAATAATTAGAATTTGGTACATTACTTATGAATATCCACAAATTTTAAAACAAATAGTTTAATAATATACAAAATATGAGCCTTCGCGGAAACATAATTTACATACATAATGAAAGGAATATTATATCAATTATACATATTCGAGTATTATATACCAATTTTATCGGATAAAGAAAATTACTAGGACTAGTTTACAAATACCTAACAAAGAACATCCTAACTAATCCTTTGAGGCAAGCTCCATACATTTGCTGAGCTGCTCAAGCCACCTAGAATTATCATGGAAACCATAGAGAATAGTGGGGGTGAGAATCAAAATTCTCAGTAGTTTGTTTAAAACTGTGTCATCACAATAATTCCAGCTATTTCGGGGAAAAACTTCATTTTCATTCAAAACATTTATTATTATTCTAGGAAGGTGGCTAAAGGCCAAACCAAGTCCTTCCTATTTCTGAAATAAATAGTCCATTTATCATTATGAAAATCAGTCGTAATCGTCAAAAATCACATCAAGTCCAAAGTTATTAAGACTCAAATCATTAAATTAGAATCCATGTCATCAAAATATAATCACTTTTCCAATCTCAATATATATCATGATAGAAATCTCATTATATCTCAAATCATTAGGTTCATTTTTTGTTCACGCTAGCATTACAAAATCATTTACTTAGTAGTAGTCTGCTTTTAGGTTAATGCACATCAACCTCTTCATGCCCGTACGTCACCACACAGAACTACTTCGAGTAACTAGGCCCAGTCCTCCCATGTCTAGCGTCCTCCCATGTCTAGCTTAGAGGAAGTACGTCTCCTCAATATCAAAGCTAGGGTTAGACTTCAATCTATCATAATAAGGAGAAAGTAAATTATCTCACAATATTAATCATCAGTCAAGAATGAGAAGTACGTTACTCAAACTATCCAGGATATAAGATTACCCCTAGTAGTGAGGGAAACACTCATCCTCAACCACTTAATGACTAGGGAAGCTCAGGTAAAGAGGAAGGTTCTTCCTTAACCTCAGTTACTCTAGTATAGAGAAGATCACATATTCTCTTCCCATTAACCAAGACTTACCCTAGTACAAGTAAATCCAAAATCAAATTCGGCCTAGTTTCACAAAGGGATACCCATGAGAGAAAACCATTCATCAAATCATCATGCAACATAATGCATAATTCAATCATTCTCATCATGGGTGTTCAATTTCATTAATCAACCACATATAATTCAATATTATCAATCAAATGTCACTTGATGTAAACATATCATGCAATCAAGCATCATTTTATCACATATTTCATCAAATACCTACAGAAGTATTTTAACATTCTTAAAAGAGCATACATGAGTGATTCCAACACATTACCCCTTGATACTGCATTTCAATATGGTTATCTAAGGTCTCTCTATAAAGCTCCTAGCCTTCTAAAATGCCAAAACACCATGCATTTCCTAACTAAAATCACATCCTGCTCAATCTCAATCTTTGACCTTTGCTCAGTAAAATGAGCATAACTTGAGCTAAAGATATCGAAACAATGTGGTTCCAGTGGCATTGGAAAGTTGAGAGAAAGAGCTACAACTTTCATGAAGACCACAAGAGCTCATTCTCATCACAAAGGGAGACATGATTGTATCATTTGACATAGCCTACCCCATGTTTTCGTCTGTGAGGAATTTCTTCTGGCAGAGAAGTACATGACCCACCCCGTGTTTTCAGACACGAGTCTTGTTTCTGGTCCAGAAACTCTCGAAGAGTTATGTCACTATTCCTTGGGCCAAAATCTTGGATTTTGGCCACTCCAATCTAACCTCTAGGTGATTTTAAGTCCCAAACAAGTTCATAAACATAAAGGAAACTTAAAACACTAATTTATTTCATCAAAGATACATTAAAACACTAGATCCCTCATCCAAAATCCCAAATCAAAAGTAGGTTCAATAACCTTTTTTCAACCTTGAAAATCATCAAAAAACAAGAGAGAAAATCAAATTCTCACATCATGAATCAAACACAAAAGGTTAAATCTTTCATCATCAAACTAGAAATCTCACTCAAAGCCATCAAGAAATTAGATCTTGAAATACAAAAGAGGAAGAAAAGAGTGAGAAAAATTCCCTTACCTCAAGCTTCCATGGATTCTTGCTTTGCTCTTTTTCTTGTTCTTCTATTTTCTCCTCTTTCTTCTCTTCATTTCTGCTCCTCCCCTATTTGGTCTCCCCCTTCTCCTTTTCTTTCTGCTTTCTTTTCTTTGTTTTTGGAATAGAAGAGCACAGGAGAGAGAGAGAGAGAGAGAGTAAGAAGATGAGAGAAAAATCTCATCTTTTAAAAGATGAACTTTAAGGGCAAAATGGTTATTTTGTGAAACTTCGTATTTGTTAAGGACACCTCGATTTTACTAAATCAAGTTTCTCAACTTCCAACAACTATAGAATAAATCTTAAGATTTATTTAAATTCTTGTTTCATCATTTTCATGAATTTTCATATCTGCCATTTCTCAATCTGGTATTAAAACACTTCTACAGTGTCCTTAAAAATACCAAACTGACTCCGTTTGTCCTCAAAATTTAATCACATCCTTTTTCACACATTTGTGACTTATTAATAAAATTTTCCTTATTTATTTCCTTTGATTTAATATTTATTCTATTTCTCTGAGTTAAAATAATCATTTTGCATGTTCTGTATTGTGGCAAAGTACCTAAATTAACTTAAAACGTCTCAAAAATCAATAGACATGTTAAACAAGTATTATGGTACATTATGACCATATACAAGTCTAACCTGGTAAAAAGAGAATGTTACACTAACCGGTTAGGGGATTTTGCTAACCGGTTAAGAGATTTTGCTAATTGATTAGGAGTCTTAAAATTTGACTCCTAATTCATTTGCTAACCGGTTAAGGGATTTTGTTAACTGGTTAAGAGTCTTAAAATTTCACTCCTAATTCATTTGTTAACCGGTTAGGGGATTTTGCTAACCGGTTAGGCGACTTAAAATTTAGTCTCTGACTTTCTCAATAACCGGTTAGAGGATTTCATTAACCGGTTAGGAGCTTTTCAAAATGGCTCCTAACTTGTCTAATAACTGGTTAGAGAGAGTCTCTAATCAGTTAGAAGCTTTTCTAAATGGCTCATGACTTGTTCAAAAACTCGTTGATGATTTTGTCAAGAAAGCAAGATTTTCAAAGGATTTTTTAATTTTTCTAAAATCCATTTTGTTCAAAATTTAAATATCATTTTCACAAGTATAGATCCTGATTTTGCAAACTTGTTTAGGTTGAGTGATAAAACCAATTGATGAGCTTAGTGTGAATCCTACAATTACCTTTACACAAGATCTCTAAGACTTATAATCTAAACTTGAAGCTTTTTGAGACTTGTCCTTTGCATCATCATTTCCTTCTTTGTTTGTTATCATCAAAACATTGCTTTAGTCAATGCCAATTACATTCTCCCCCTTTTTAATGATGACAAACAACCATTGAGAAAAGAATTAGTTCAAATAAATTGAAACTCACAAAAGGTGTTAGAGACTTACTCCCACTCTATTTTTCAAAAGGTGATTAGATCAGAGATATATAGCTCCCCCTTAATTTTGGGGGAGATAAAGTTGAGAGAAGCAAACACAATATTTATCATGGTTCAGCCACCAACCACTTATGGCCTACGTCTAGTCCTCAAGTAAACCACCCAAGATTTTCCACTATCTTCAAGCTTCAACAGGTGCTTGACAACCTTTATAATTGAGAGCACTCAACACACCTTGGGATACCTCACCCTTGTGCTTGAGCCTCAAATAAGGATACCTCACCCTTTTCTTTAGAGGGATACCTCACCCTCTTTCTAACTAAGGGATACCTCACCCTTTTTCTCTAGAGGGATACCTCACCCTCTTTATAGATTATACAAAGATATAGATGAATAGAAACTCTCTCAAAGAGTAGATAATACAACTTGAAGCTCTATGGGTATCAAGGATTCACACTTAAGCTCAAAATAGAGTATTTGATGAAATGATAGTGAAAACTCGTATTTAATGTTCAAGAAAGATTTTCAAATTGTTTTTCAACATTTCTTTAATGTCTAAACACTTTCATTTATAGCCCAAAGCATATTAGAGCCGTTGATGGTTGTTGGGAAACATTAAATGCCAAAATAGAGTCGTTGTACGTGTTTACTGGTTTTCCAGATAACTGGTTAGGAGATTTCACTAACCGATTAGGAGATTTTGCTAACCGATTAGGAGTCTTAAAATTTGACTCCTAATTCATTTGCTAACCGGTTAGGGGATTTTGCTAACCGGTTAGGAGATTTTGCTAACCGGTTAGGAGTCTTAAAATTTGACTCCTAATTCATTTGCTAACCGGTTAGGGGATTTTGCTAATCAGTTAGGAGACTTAAAATTTGGTCTCTGACTTTCTCAATAACCGGTTAGAGGATTTCACTAACCAGTTAGGAGCTTTTCAAAATGGCTCCTGACTTATCTAATAACCGATTAGAGAGAGTCTCTAATCGGTTAGAAGCTTTTCTAAATGGCTCATGACTTGTCCAAAAACCTGTTAATGATTTTGTCAAGAAAGCAAGATTTTTAAAGGATTTTTTAATTTTTCTAAAAACCATTTTGTTCAAACTTTAAATATCATTTTCACAAGTATAGATCATGATTTTGCAAAATTGTTTAAGTTGAGTAATAAAACCAATGGATGAGCTTAGTGTGGATCCTACAAATACCTTTACACAAGATCTCTAAGACTTATAATCTAAACTTGAAGCTTTTTGAGACTTGTCCTTTGCATCATCATTTTTTTCTTTGTTTGTTATCATCAAAACCATTGCTTTAGTCAATGCCAATTACAACGATTATTTAAGCTTTGCAAAGCAACTCAGAACATAATAATCAAATAAATGAAGGTTATAAATAAAATCATTTGTCACGTGCTGTCCTTTCCCGAAGTAAATTTATAATCATGAAGGAATTTAACTATACTTAGCAAATCTCATCTCATATCCTAAACAAAATCTCTATATCTATTATATGCATATTAGCTGTTACATTTCTTCGCCACGACAGGCTAAACACACGTCATTATCTCTCTTTGTCACGGCAGGCGGAACGCACGTTGTTATATCGCTTTGCCATAGCAGGCAGAACACACGTCGTTATATCTCTTCACCACGGCAGGCAGAATACACGTCATTATCTCTCTTTGCTACGGTAGGCGGAATACACGCCATTATATCTCTTTGTCACGATAGGCAGAACACACGACGTTATCTCTCTTCGCCACAGAAGGCAGAACATATATCATTATATCTCTTCGCTAACAATGAACAAAGTTTTAACACTTAACCTTTATAGCTCAATTCTCATAACAAAATTCAAAATCATCATATGTTAACTTTCAAAAGTAACACTACATCACAAGGTCAATAAAATATAGCTCCAAAAGTATAATCATCATAAAATAAATTCATAAGTTAGCTTAAAGATTTTTTTCCCTAAAATATAAAGCTTGAGGTTATAACCAAAACTATTATAAAAACTTCAAATTTCACACTCTTAAAATAATAAAGAAAACTTGATTTGAAATACTATGAGAAAATATATAAATACGTGCCAAGAGGTTTAAATTTCAAAATATGTCACAGTGTAAACTATCCACTTACAAATATGAAGAACCAACTCAATCGGTCCCCATGACACTCGGAGGAGCAAGTTGTGTAGTACCCACTGAATCTAGCTATAAACAAATATTTTGACAAGTCAAAATAAATGAAACAATGACTCACATTAAGAAACAACCTCAAAGGAGAGCATTGGTGTGTGAAATCCGCAAGTGTACAGTTTCATCGTCAAGTAATAAAAAGATCGAATCCATAGGGAATGTGTCTATGAATACCAATTAATTAATTAATTCAATTAAATTAAATAAAAAGGAATATAATTGTTGATTAAGAAGAACGTAGTAACAAAGTAATTAAATAAATAAAAATCAAAGTACAAAATTTAGAACAAAAACAACAAGTTATCAAGAATAGTATTCAAATTCAAGAAAGCTTCCAAGATTGGGGTACCACAATAATACAAGACAAATCTTAATTGACAACCCTTTTATTAAATCTAAAATTCAATTGAAGGTGAATTACCCTAAATTAGTTAATGTTCTTTCTCAAGATTCAAGATCCGTGCCCAATTAAACCAATTCCTACTCTCGTGGTAATTGAATTTAAATTGAACTCATTACGCTTTGTGGTAATTCATTGAATCCTCGAAAGGCTAAAACTACTCTCGTGATTTAGACCTTAAGTTCAATTATTATGGTTCCAACACCTAGGTTCACCTCTCAGTACGTTCCTAAATGCCTATGAGATGCAAATAAGTGGCCAGCAAGTTCACATGAATAAGAGCAATAAGGATTGAATCAAAGAACATTCAAGATTAATAAAAGGGGAAACAAAGTCAATTAATCATTATCAAAGTATCAAAGGGCATTGCCCAATCCTAGAAACAAAGAAAACTACTCAGATATGGAGAAGTAAGAATCAGAAAACATATTCATGAACATCCAAACCCGTAATCCAAGAAAGAAGAGGGAAGATGTAACACCCTAACTCTGACACCAACTAATGTAACACCCTAGCTAGGGCATCACATTTCTGACTTCCGACTCATAATCTGAAAATAAGTTCGCACAAAGTTTGAGTTATAAAAGATGGGTTTCAAAATTTCTTCTTTACTGAAACTTAAATTTACTGAAAATATTAGGTAATATTGAAAATTATATTTCAACTATTCATTATGCAATACTAACACCAATTAATAACATAATTTAAAGAGAAATATAAAATTAACAGACTTATTTTTTTTTTACAGTAGCAAACCCCATGACGGGTCCTACTTACTTAATAGCACTGCAGACAACACTAACAAGAAACTTTAACATACTTATTCCTTTTTCTGTTCATCTTGATGCATCAGACATCTGTTCCTTTGTCAACACTGCACACCTTCGAGTCCTGAATGTCCACTCCTTATTGTTGTCACCAATCTCAAAGTATTTATCGCCTGTTATGTCTAAGACAACTCGATCCTTCTATTGTTTGATTTTAACAATACAAACACAGTAAAACAACATAACAAAGAGGTGAGACACCTACACCAATACCAACATGGCAGCACAGAGATAACACACAGCCAACAATATCATACAGACGAATCATGCCATAATCATGCTATCAGCATTAATCAACTATCATCATCTAATCATTTATCAGTTCAATCAGCATCCAATCATTTATCAATTCAATTATCATAACCAATAACCAATATTCCTCAATTAATATATCACATGATATAAATGCTCGATTTATGCATATGTACAAAGACTCGCTTTTTCAAAAACAACTCCATGGAGGTTTTCACAATTTCGAGAAGAATGCTCGGTCAATTGTCGGCCTTAGCCCAAAGACAATCTCCCAAATTGTTGAAAAGAATCGTGTTCTTGTCGGGTATCGTCAATGCGTTGCAACGGACTGCATCGCCAAGTGGTACAGTGGTACTCGCTACCGTCCATCGGTCGACCGCCGCTACTCGACGCGCCCCAAGATCCATCATAGACCTCACTATCAATTCTCATTCCCTCTTCAACCACAATGGCCATAATAGCTATTAGCTATCTTTTATACAATGCACGAATTTATCAGTGCAAGTCCAACCCCAATGGGCCAAATCTTTTCAATTTCATTTGTACAATGCACGAGTATATCGGTAAGTCCAACCCCAACAGGCCAAATCTTTTCAATGCATGTATAATGCACCAAATCCAAATACGGGCATCTCTTTCCAATGCATATAAAATGCACCAAATACCAATCATAGGCAAAACACGCCACTCTCTCATACAAGATTGTCCATACACCTGGTTAAACAAGAATTATATCGTATTTTCAACACAAAATCATGTTATCATATTTTCATAGTTATAAAACACTTTCACCAGTATTTTCACAAGATTGCACAACATTTTCATTATGTTTTCACAATTCCAAAATGTTTACATTACGTTTTCAAAATATCGTAACACTTCATTATGTTTTCAAAATTGAAACATTTACGTTTATATTTTACAATACCATAAAAATATTCTATTACTTTTAAATCACATAGTGATTTTTCAATAAGTACATCAAATATTTAAACTCACGTAAAATATTTAAATGTAATTCAAATCACGTAGAAATATTTTAACATATTTTAAATCGCATAGGAATATTTTACTATATTCTAAATCATTTTTAAGATACGTAAATCATTTTTCACCACAATTCTATTACGAAAAATATTTCTTAACCTTCAAAAATTCCATTTCATCCTTTCTCAAAATATTATGACTTTGTACTTCATTTTTCACATTTTCTTACTCAAGAAAATCTTTTTCCACGTTTCTTTACTCAAAAAATTCTTTTTCAAATATAATCCACAAAATTACTTTTTTATTGATATAAATCAATGTTTCAAATCTTAAAATTTCCAAACGTACTTCAAAACTTGAAAATAAGTTATACTTGAGTAAATTTTCAAAATACCATTATATTCTCTATTTTTCCCCAAATCATTTCCAAATTAACCTACTTCAAAATAAATTGAAGTTTGAAAACATTTTCGTTTACAAAACTTAATTTTTCAAGTGAGTAAAATACTCTGATTCCCTTTTCAAATTTCTTGTATTAAATCAATTACATTTTGACTTGAAAAATTACTTTGTTTCATCAAAATCTAGGCATTACTGATCTGTTAATAATTTAAACTCTTGAATGTTCTTTGTTTGATCTAATTGGATTCCAAATGTGTTTAATTGTTGACGTTTAGCTAAGTTTCTGATTTAGAGTTGTCTTTGGATGTTTATTGTGAAACTTTGCTTAAATGTGGTTATAGACACTCATAAACGTATTGTGATTTTCAGGAGATCTATGAGTGATGGAGTCCATTGGTATTGAGCTGTTGAGAAGAGAGTTAAAAGACTTAAGGGAATCAGTATCAACCTCTAGAAGCAAAGGAAGAAGAGTATTCATGAAGAATCAAGACTGGATTTGAAGAAAGTAATTAACACGGCCCGTGTGAAATAACACAGGGTAGGCCGTGTATCATTCTGACTTTGAAGACTAGAAGGTTCTGATCAACACGGCCCGTGTCAAATGACACGGGGTAGGCCGTGTACGCCTCTGACTTCACGAGGAAGGGTAATTTCAAGTCTTGACCGATAACACGGCCCGTGTCAAGTGACACGGGGTGGGCCGTGTTCCTTTCTCGACCTTGGAATAGATGGAAATTTGTCTCCGAGAATCAGACACGGTTGGGCGTGTATCATGACACGGCCCGTGTCGTCGCACCAGAAAGTTAATTTCGTGCTTTAATGTTAAATTAGGTTCCCAAACCTATAAATAAGGTTGCTTAGAGCCCTTTAAGGTATTCTGGACAGAAAGAGCCGTGAAGGAAACTGAGAGAAACATAAAGACCAAGAAGGGGAAGGATTCGATCGAGGATTGGAGACTCGGATTCGAGCGATCAAAGATCAATCACTCTCAAGCCTTGGAAACTAGTTTGATCTTTAGTTTTTCTTTTCTTCTTTTGTTCTGAACAATGTTTTCTTTTAATTCTTCTTCTGTTTTTGAATTTGCCATGTGTGGCTAAACTTCTTGATTGGTTAAGGGAGGATGAAACTCTAGTTTTGATTATGTGAATCTTGCATACCTCTTTATATCAATACAATTATGTTTTTATTCATATGTTTCTGTTCATAAATCAATATAAAGGTTTTTATATTCTTGCCAAACTTTGAAAGTGGTAAAACTAGGATTGCTATGCGCGGTTGCGGTGGTATGACTAGTGAGACATATGATCTAAGTAATTTAATCCTGGTGTGTGATTAGACCTTAGTGTGATTGGTTTTCTAATTCTTCATGCAATCATTAGGTAGGTGTAAGAGCGGTTGCTTTACAAATAACTAATGGTTAGGGTTTGATTTGAGCGGTTGCTGAATTAAGCGAAACTTAAGGAAGATATGGGATTTATCTCACAATTACATAAGAACATAATTGATCATGTTGGTATAAAGGGTATGTAAGTTGGCATAATAATATAAATCTAGTGGTGGATTCCATCTCTTAACCAATATCTTTAACTTGATAATTCAATTTGTGTTTACTATTTTGATTTAAGTTTAATTTCTCTTTTTAGTTTTAATCAACAAAACCCCCCTTTTACTTTTACTGTTTATTTTTCATCAAAGTTTAATTTAGGAATTGAATTGATAGTGTTAATTGAATTGGTTCTCTGTGGATCGACCCTTGCTTACTACAATTGGTTGTAAGATTTTTATATTTTTGGTGGAACTTGGCAACTATTTTTAATATTAATTTTTAATCATATTCCACACCACACCAATTACTATTTGAAAAATTATCAAAATATTTTTCCTTTTAATTTCATATGGTTTTACACAAACAAAATCATTAAAGTTTTATTTTCAAAACCAAAGTACCGATTGGTCATATAACAAACTCATTTGTTCAAATTCATTTTCACTTTCTTTGTAAATCCTTTTTCATTCTTAGTCAAAAATATTTTCCTTAATATATATTTTCTCAAAATTACTTTTTATTGATCTAGTCCTACAAAATCATATTGAGTTATTTTAATTATTGTTTCTTAACTTTAAATTTCCTAACGTTTTCCAAAACCCAAATAAATTCTTCGTGAGTAAATTTAAGTTACAAACATTTTCTTTTATATTTCTAAATCACTTCTAAAAATTGATTCTTTTTAAATTAATTTGAAGTTCAATACTTTCAATCTTCTTTTTCTTTTATTTATGAAAATTTCACTTCATTTAATTTATAACACTTAATTCCCTTTTCAAAAATCCTTATTTGAAAATTCTTGTATTTTATAGCATCAAAATATTTTTCTAAATTATCAAAACCTTATAGATGGTCATTGGAACCATGAAATAATTTTCTTCTAACTTAAATAAATTCCATTCTTGTTTCTACACAAAATAAAACAATAAAATTTCATTCTAAAATTTGTGTTCATGTTTTCTTAAAAAAAAAATAAACCTTTAGTTCATTTTTCATACTCCTCAAATCAATCCAATTTTTATTCTTTCATAAACATATTAATTTGTAAACACCTATTTTAAGGTGTCTTGGCTGAAATTCTCATTGTTCTAGGGATCAAAATTTAATTTCATTGTTCTTGAAAAATTTCAACATTGACCCTCATCAAGGGCATCAAAACCGTAGCTCTTCCTTGGCCATTGGAACCAAGATCAATTTTCTTTCCATCCACACATCATGGCATACATATATATATTTCATCATAAATATCACAAACATGCCATATTCTCATCATGCATATTATAAGTATACTATCAAAGCCATAAAATCATGCAAAACATATTAAGCATAGACAAAATAATCAAGGCACAAGAAAATAAAGCAAAGCTCATAAACACACAATTAATTATTACATGACCATGGATTGGAATTCTCACATGAATTCACAATTCATCAAATATAAGACCATCTCCCACCACCATAATTGGTTGGTGAGATGGATCTCCCTCTTACCTCTTGAAGATCCTCAAAGCTTCTTGATTTTGCTTCTCTTTCCAAGTCCTTCAACACCAAGGGCTTCTCAAATTCAAAACAAAATACATAGAAATTAGTATACTAAGCTTGATTAAGAGGAACCATGGATCAAACATGGTTTAGATCATGAAAAAGAAAAGAATAAATGAAGTTTCCTTACACTTCACCAACAAGAACTCTAGAACTTGATCTTAGTAAAAGTCCTTCAAGATGAAAAATTTAGAGAAAGTCTTCAACATGAAAGTTGTTTAGAATAAGGTAAGGATTCAAGATCTAGATTAAATTAAACAAACTATGGAACAATCATGGCTTAGAAAATCATAAACATGAATTTAAACCATAAAAACCAAAGTTTATCTTAGGAAAGTAAGGTAAAAGTGGGATTTTGAAGCACTTAGAGTGGGATTTTGGGAAAACTTTCTAAATGAAAAGTGTTTAGAATGGTGTTTAGCTTTAGAAAATGATGAGAGTGAAAATTATAGGTGATGGATAGTGTATTTAGGTGTAGGGACCGAACCAATGGAGAGAAAATGAAAGGAAAAATGGTTGCTTGGTTCTTGGGATTTTGAGAGAATAAGATGGAGGCTTTTTTTGGTGAAGTAAAAAAATGAATATGGAGAGTGTTGGATTACATTGAAAAATGGAACCATGAATTCATTTGGCATAATTCCTATCATGAACAAAGTTTTCCACTTTGTCATCTTTTTCTTTGGCCTAAAAAGGCTATACAAGTAATGTCTAAACATGTCTCCTCCTTCCTAACACTCCAAAACCGTCCCCCTTCTTCATGCACTCCAAAGTTGTCATAATTACTTGCTAATTGATTAGTTAATTCATTAGATTAAGTTTCCTAATCAATCTTAACTAATTTTTTAATTACATAACTAATTAATTAGACATATTATTTCATATATTATAATCTCTAATTAAAATTAGATATCTAATTAAGAATTAGATTATAATAATTTAACATTTAATTTAGTTTACTTGGCTTGTTAATTAGGCCATTATTTGAAGCATTTCTAGCCATTGATTAATTCAATGGTTATGATTTAGGTAAACTTTTGATTTTTAGAAGACTAAATCTAAGCCATTAGATCTTTCTCCTTTAAATTCTAGCCATTAGATGTGTCTCCAAAATAAAGGATCAAAATTACTTTTTCTTACTTTTAATCCAATGGTCATAATTAGTATTTGCTACTTTTTAAGACCAAATCTCCACCCTTGATTAATTCTTCATCCAATGGTCATAAATGGTCTTTGTTACTTTACAAGATCAAATCTTCACACTTGATCAATTCTAAATCCAATGGTTGTAAATGGTCACTTTATATAATCAAATTTACACCGTTGATTAAATCTACGGTTGATATTGAAGCTTGCCTAACTAAGTTTATTCTTACACTATTGATTAAATCAATGGTGATTATCCAATGCTTCTTTATTAAGTTTATTTCTTAACCATTAATTAAATCAATAGTGGATATCCAAACCACCAATGTTGACTTAAGCAATATAATTTCTATTTTTATCTATTAAAAACCCCACGAAAGAATATATTTACTGTATTTTTATCACCCGATAAATTAAATACAGTACAAAAAATAGTACAAGAAAATTTTTGAAACTGTTTCCGGATTCAAGTTTAGTAAGATCCCCTGTCTCCGTCTAAACAGTATAAATTTTTCTATGCGTAGAAAAATTTTTACTTTGCGGGACCCACCTGGGCCCACGTATGGTCACTCGGGCCCACAAATATCTCGTGGAGCCCACAAACAGAAAAAAATTCAAAATCACACATAAAATCACAAAAATTAGAAAACGTATGAAAATCAAATCAGATTGTTAAAAATAATTAACAGTCAAGAGAAATAAATACAGAAAGATTTTCCCTGGCCTGAAAATTATTATTTTCCTGACACGGAGTAAATCACTCAAAACGATCAAATACGCTGACGGAATAAACAAAATAATTTTACAGCATCCAGAAATTACTAAACAGTAAAATTCTGTTAGCTATCAAAATTACTGTTTATAGGATAGGAAATTTTGGGGTGTTACAGAAGAAAGATCAAGATCCCAAAGCCTCCGATGTGCCTCCTTCAAACTAAATTAGAACCCCCAAAACTATATTCAGAATACCTATTTATACCCCTATGGTTTTATTGGCTAAAAGGCCTCAAAAGAAATAAAAAATAAAACTTAAAAACTGATGCGTACTGCGATCCACGGCCGTGGATCATTCCACGGTCTGGTTGTGGATCTTGTTGACAGAATTACATGGCCGTGGAACTCTCTGGAATTTCTTTTTTGCTTTTTTCAAGTTGCTGCTCGATCCATGGCCTTGGGGAATTCCACAGACAGGCCGTGGATCCCTCTGAAGTGGTCTTTTTGCGCCTTTTTGCTATCCGTAAAGCTCCAACTTCAACCATGCAAGCTTTCCATCCATTCCAAGGCCAATTTAACACCAATATTGCATAATAACACCACAAACACCACACTTATCCAAATTAAGAGAAAAACAAACCAAAAGAAAAACTAAAATGCCTAAAATGCCAAAGAATGCATGCAAAACAAGAACAAAACATGATGTTGTTTCACACACATCAAGCATCTTTCCTTAAAATTTAGAGTTACCCACTAGCTATTATGAATTTAAAACACAATCACCATGAATAAATAAAATAACTACACTATAATTACCATTTGCAATTGATAAGGCTCTAGAAATTTCATTTAGAATTGAATTAACAAAAGGATAAAGAAATTAGGTAAAATCCTTAATTATAAGGTTTAGGGTTTTCAAGAAACTCATGAGAAAAAAAAATCAAGGTATGGCTTTCCCATTACCATTTACTAGAACTAACCTTCCACATTCTTTGATTTCTACTTCAAAGTCCCAAAATACACTTACCTATCATTTTTAAGATAGCAAAGCTTGAGGGAAAAAAATGAGATTTGACACAAAGCAAACAAGAATAAAAGAGTAGAAACTTACCTTAAGTTCTTAGTGCAAGTGGGTGCAAGGATTTGGTGCAAAAATGAGGGAAATGTGAAAAGTTAGTGGAGGAAGGAGAAGAGACGAGAAACATAGGACGAGAAACGTCTCTATTTCTTGTTCTTCCTCCTTTTTAAATATCTGATTGTTTCTTTTTTTTTTCTTTTTTTACATATAGGACAAATGACCAAAATGCCCTCTTCAAGAAAAATTATTTCTATCCTTATCCCTCCTCTAACACTAATGTCATCACAGATAATAAATCTTCCGTCGATAAATTCATTCATCGGTAATTTCAAAGGTATAGATCTTTTTGAGCTCGATAAGTAGTTCTTCAAAGCCTTTATCTTTGAACTGGGTTCTGTTGTCCATTACAATGGACTCTAGGACCCTAAACCTGGTGATGATGTGGCGCCAAGTGAACTTCTGGATCCGAGCGGAGGTGATCGTGACTAGAGGCTCTACTTTGATCCATTTAGTGAAATAATCCACAGCCACCACTAAGTACTTCAGTTGTTCAGGTGCTTGAGGGAACGGACCCAAGATATCTATACCTTATCTATAGCATGGCCAACGTACGAATGTCGTGGATAGTTTTTCAGGAAGAGCTTGATAATGGTCTGAGTGTCGTTGGCATTTATCACAAACTTGGACATGTGCGAGGGAGTCAACTCCATTATTAGCTAATAGTATCTAGCCCTAAATGCCTTCAAATCTAAGGCTTTGCCCCCCAAGTGATGTCCACAACTCCCCTCGTGGATCTCGGCCAAAACATATTCTACTTCTTTTGATGTAAGGCATTTAAGGAGAGGTAAGAAGAACCCACGATAATACAACTGTCTATTGTAGGTAGTGTATCAGACCGCGGTTCTGGCCAATTTGGAGCATTCATTTAGATCGTTGGGACGAGCTTTAGACTGAAAGTACTCCATTATTAGGGTGATCCAAGTACGCTCTTTTCTTTCCACTTAAAAAATAGTTGAGTTTGTGATGAAAGGCTGAAAAAGGGTCTCTTGGATGATGGAGCGGTTGTTGCCCGGGCTCTTAGTGCTGGTTAGTTTGGATAGGAGGTCCGCCCTGGAATTCTACTCCCTGGGTATGTGTTCTATCTTGGCTGCCTGAAAACTTTTGAGTAGCCCATGGACTTTGGCTAAGTATTTCTGAAGGATGGGCTCCTTAGCTTGGTAATCACCTCAGATCTAAGAGGTCACAAGTTGAGATTCGTTGCAAAGTGTGATCTCAACTACTCCTATGTCCTTGGTCATCATTAACCTGACAATGCATACTTCGTACTTCGCCAGATTGTTTGAAGTGGGGAACTCAAACTTCAAGGATTTCTTTACTGTTACTCTTTCAAAATTTTCTAAGATTACCTCGACACCACTCCCTTTGGGGTTCTAGGAACTATCGACAAATATGGTCCACGAGATTCCCTTAGGGTTACCAGGGTCTGATGTGAGCTCTGCCAGGAAATTTGAAAGTGCCTGAGCCTTAATTGCTAGCTGGGGCTCGTACATGATCCCGAACTCGGAAAGCTTAATGGACCATGAAATCATTCTTCTTACTAGGTCTAAATTTTACAATATCTGACGAATAGGTTGGTCCGTCCTCACCACCACAGGATGGCACTGAAAGGACTATCTAAGTCTTCTGGCAATGGTGACAAGTGCGAAGGCAAACTTCTCTATTTTCTGGTAGCAGAGTTGGGGGCCTTGCAACACCTTGCTCACAAAGTAAATAAGCTTCTGTCCCTCGATAGTTTCTTAGATCAACACTGAACTTAAAGCTTCTTCGTGAATTGAGAGGTACATGTATAGTGTCTCACCAGGTTCCAATCCTATCAGTATGAGGGAGAGGACAAAAGATTCTTCAAAGATGTAAAAGCATCTTCACACTCCTGAGTCCACTCAAAATCTTTTCCCTTTTTGAGCAGTCTGAAGAGGGGAAGAGATTTGTGAGCAGTTTTGGCAAGGAAACATGTTAAGGCCACAATCCGGCCTGTCAGCTACTTTATTTCCTTGATGTTTTGTGGGCTACACATACTGAGCACCACTTGGCATTTGTTTGGATTTGCCTCAATCCCACGGTGAGTCAACATAAAGCCCAAGAAATTACCAACTTGGACCCCAAAGGCGCATTTCTTTGAGTTGAGCGTCATGTTATATTTTCGGAGTTGTGCGAACACCTCCCCGAGGTCCGAGATATGTGATCCAGCTTGTGGGGTCTTACTATCATATTGTCAATATATACCTCTAGCGTCTTCCTCACTTGGTCTTCAAAAACCTTATTCATCATTCCCTGATAAATGGCTTCTACATTCTTTATTCCAAAGGACATAACCCTGTAGTAGTAGCTCGCATTCTTAGTGATGAAAATAGTTTTGTCTTCATCTCTTGGGTACATTAGGATCTGATTGTACCCGAAATACGCGTCCATGAAAGACATCAAATGAAATCCTGAGGAGTTGTCAACCAGTTTATCCACGTTGGGAAGTGAGTATGGCTCTTTGGGGGCAATCTTTGTTTAAATCCATGTAGTCCATGCATATTCTCCATTTCTTATTAGATTTCTTCACTAGGACTATGTTAGATAGCCCTGTGGCGTATGCTATTTTTGCAATGAAGCTGGCACTGAGCAACTCCTTGACTTGTTCTTCAACAACCAGCTATCTTTTTGGCCCAACATTTCTCTTCTTCTGAGAGACTGGCCTTGCATCTTTCTTTATAGATAGGCAATGACAGATGAAGGCGGGGTCGAGCTCAGGCATATCAGAGGACGTCCAAATGAAGAGGTCTTTATTTTTTACTAAAAGCTCAATCAACCAGTGCCTCTCTTCTTCCTCCAAGTTTGCCGCAATCTTGGTGACTTGATCTAGGTTAACACCAAGTTGGAGTAGTGGCTATAGTTCTCCCTCCGACTGGGGTCTGGTGCCTCGGATCTCTTCTCACACATCTAACTCAGTACTGAGAATGTTGACTTAGTCTAAAACTGGGCTAGATGTGACGACTTCTGCTCTCTTAGGGGTCTTGCTAATCTTGAGGCTCTCATTATAGCATTTACGCCCCATGATCTAATTCCTCTTAACTGTGACAACCTCATTATTTTTGCTGAGGAATTTCATGGCAAAGTGGGTAGTAGACACCATGATGCCAAGTATATTCAGTGCAGGATGACCCCAAGATTATATTATATGCTCAGGTG
The DNA here is from genome assembly GCA_029884595.1 of Ormosia semicastrata. Classification (NCBI taxonomy): domain Eukaryota; kingdom Viridiplantae; phylum Streptophyta; class Magnoliopsida; order Fabales; family Fabaceae; genus Ormosia; species Ormosia semicastrata. Next base: position 45,118,452 of record JAQQTO010000059.1, read on the forward strand.
CAATTCACAACCAAAAACTTGACCTTGACAATCCTGAAGAGATTATTACTTCCCAGGATTAGGTAAGTCTCAACATACCTTGTCGGAGTGATTTTGTCACCAGTAAAATTAATTAGTTCGCCATTATAGGGAATTAGCTTTGAGTTTGGAAACTCCAACTTTTTGTACAGCTCTATGACCATGATATCAGCAGAACTCTTTTGGTTTACGAAAATACGCTGGATCTTGGCATAAGAAATTATCCCAAAAACAATAAGTGGATCATCGTGCTCTGGGATAATCTCATTGTATTCTTCATCTGAAAAGGAGATGTGGGGCGTCTTCCAATCTCCGGCCTGTGATTTGGGTGGGAAATGAGAGACGTTCAACACCGCCATCTTGAGTGCTTTCTTTTAGGCATTGTTGGATGACCCACCGCCCGCAAAATCATCAGCAATAGTGTTGATGGTTCGATTAAACTGGGCATGGTAGCCATCATTATTATCTGAGGGAGTATCCTGGTTCTGATCCTTCTAGTTGTCAGTATTATGACGAGGCGGACTTCGGGACCTCCTCTTTTGGTGCGGAGACAGGCTCTGCTTAGGACTGGGGCTGCATTTTCTTTCATTCTATCCTCTGCGGCGTCCATTATTTTGGATATGACTGATGTACTGATTCAGCCGTCCTGCCCTAATTAGGGACTCAATGGCATCACGAAGTTGAAAGCAATCTTCTATGTGTGGTCGTAGCCCTTATGCCACGAATAATGCTTTGTAAGATCCTTCTGTGCATATTTCTTCAAGTAAGGCGGCCTATTGATATCCCAGAACTCGGTCTGAAACACTTCCTTCAGAATCGTTGCACGTGGAGTGTTTAGATGGATATAGGTTGAGTATTTGGCCCGGGTGGATCATCCTTAGAGGAGTTCAGGGGCTGAGAGAAATTCTTGTTGCCTTTCTGGTGAGAGGGCACACCCTTTTCCAGGTTCCTCTTAGCCTTAGTAACCTCCTCCAAGTTTATGTACTTCTGAGATCGTTCCTAAAATTCTTCCATACTCTCTAGCTTTCTTTTTGCCAAAGATTGGAAAAATAGGGAGTCAGTCCAGAAGCCGCTTCTAACATAGTGGAGAACAATCCTTTCATCAAGGTTCTCCACATTTATACAAGTTGTATTGAACCTCTTAAGGTACTTGCAAAGGGGCTTTTTGCGCCCTTGGTGAATCTCAGAAGGAGATTCAATAGATCTGGGTTACACTTTGATGATGGTGTAGTACTGTAAGAATCGTTGTCTGAGGCCCTGCCAGTTGGTGACAAATCTCGGTGGCAGAGTTACGAACCATCTAAGGGCCTCATTCTTTAAGGAAAGGAGAAAGGAGCGACATAGTAATTGTGAGGATACCCCATGGAAGTGCATAGATTAGGCATAGACATCTATGTGCTCTTGTGGGTCTATCGTCCCGTCGTAAAGTTCCACGTTGGCTGGAAACTTGAAGTTTCTAGGAACTCTATATTCCATCAATTGGGCAGAGAAGGGTTGCTCCTGATCGTCGGGGTCCGGGTTATTATTAACAACATTGGACATTCCGGCATCAGCGTGTGACATTATTCCCTGGCTGTTGGCTGCGTTCCATCTTCTGTCATCCCGACATTGTCCAGACTGGCCCTCATGCACAGATTACTCCAGATTTTCTATTCTACAATGTTGCTCCTCCAGCAGCACCGCTTGTTGCCGCACTAGGTCCACCAGATGGTTCTGGACATGTTAGATTGGATTGTGTCCTTTGGGCGGGACACACAGTCATAGCATCCCTGACAAAGGCCCTGCACGATGAGTGTGGGCTTTTATAAAAAAAAAAGGTTTTCTACCCATCGCCTGGGTACCTAGTGTTGGGCTTTTGATTCTTCGCGGCAGAGGTTTCAACAACTAGTTGATTTTGGGCCATATGGTCGTCGTGTGGTGGTGCGATAGGGTGTGGCTGGTGGTGCGTCATTGGGCCTCGCCTTTAGGCTGCGGGGGCACACGCAACATATCCTTTTTTTGAGTTCTGTCTCGTGCTCACCATGGTTGGGTGGGAATAGGAATTTAAAGTTTCTCACAGACGACGCCAATGTTCAGTAGTGGATACTGAGATGTACCTGAACAAGCACGTACAAATGTTTTCCTAGATGTGCAGCAACAGAGCGTGCTGAAAAGGGGGTGGTTGGTACTTGTAAAGGCACTCCAATGCTCAAGTCAGGTTGTGCACAATTAGGGTTTAAGCTAAAGAGCATTAGTTACATGTTGAAGGTGATAAAGTCTGATATTTATAGGGAATGAATAGGGAAACGTGTTCCCTTGATTGCTACATAGGATCCTTATAAAACCGAAATGTTGACACTACAGTTATGAGCAAAAAGCGATTATGTGTGCTATTATTACACAATATCATAATTGACTGTTATGGATAATTGTGGGATTTATCCACTGCGTAAATCTCCTAGTGTCACTGCTACCCAATGTCGTAGTCTGGTATGTATTATCTCGATTTTTGTTCAATGTGCCGTGAGTGAATTCTCGTTAGGGTGTCAATGGCGGACACCGAATAGATGTGTGTCGTGTAGACCTAGGGGACTAGTGTCCCAAATCACGATCCAGAACAAATTGAAATTGAAATTGAAATTGAGAGGAGAGAAAAGGGGAGAAAGAAGAGTAAGAGAGAAGTGACAGAGAATGTGGATGGAGATGGAGATGGAGTGAGTGTGGCTCCGTGAAGTGACATTGTTCAACATGCCATGCAACTTCGGCACCTTCTTCTTCTTCCCTTCGTTATCGCACCAACTCGTGGCTACTAACTCTTTCTTTCTCTACTTTTTAATGGAATTTCCACATTGTTGTGTTGGACATATTATAATGAAACAGCATGAGTGACATTTGTAACTTGAGAATAGCCGATAATCTTTTATTTATAAACTAATATGATTTATCCATTATGATCTAATTACAATTTGAACAAAAAAAGTGATTTTGTTAAAGCAAAATCTAATTTAGTAATTTGCATAAACAAAAAGTAAAATAATATTTGATGGATGAACATATACTAAAGTTATTTATTTGTAATTTGATTTGTCTCAATTTACTTATCATTTCTTTGTATAAGAGAATTATAAATTAAAGGATATGTTTTGTTTATTTTTGTTTCTACAAATAGATTATAAAGTATGAATGTGTGGGTACACATTCGACTATATGTTTAAATCTTAATTATGCTTATTACCTAGTGGAGGTATATATAAATTGACCCAACACTACCAATTCATATTTTTTTAAAAAAATGATTAACTCTATTCAAAAATATATTTTCAAATATTTGCTAAAAAAATAGTATCATAATAATCACATAAGGATGCGTTATGCGATTTTGTAATTAATTTATAATCTATAAGTATGATGTTATGATCTCTGTAAGCATATATATATAGTAAATCAAACTCATATTAAACGATGATTATTTTTTTCACCATTCAGGACTATTGAACCCAAACTCATATTAAACGATGGTATTTTTTTTCACTATTCAGGACTATTGAACCCACAGTAAATCAGTAAATCACATCATCAAAGTCATGCACATTGTAGTTTGGACAAATAATTAAAAGAAACCAAATAAGTGAGTGCACATAGTTGTTCCCTAAAACATGAGGAACCAAATCCCCCACGTATTATATTATTTTTCATAATTTTTGTTACATCACAAACTTGTACTGCAGTTTAAACTAAAAATTAAACCAATCAAATATATACCCAGCCAACCATCAAGACTCGACTTGGGCAATTATTATGCATATTTTAACTCACTTATTCAAGTTTACTAATATCCGAATCTACATCTGGAGCATGCATTCACTCTGTCAACTGAGTAGTCCTCAATTCATAAATTAATGTATCGCCCAACTGAAAAGGACTTCCAGTGCTTCAAGTTGAGACCCTCGAATCTTTTGGAGGTGTGTTAGCAAACTTCCAAGAAACTTTAGCAATCGCTTCATTGTAGTGATGAGAACCTGCTACATCATCAATGGGAACTGCCTCAGCAATTTCTCTCAGGTCCTTTTCTACAAGTTTCACTGATAAGGCACCGAAGTTTTGATCCAGGTTCTTAATCTTAGTTGTTCCTGTAAAGGTCCAGACAAATTGTGGCAAGTAATTATACACCCAAGAATTATGACAACTAAGCAACAGACATAGATAAATATTAAACATGTGCTTCTTAGTTGAGTTGGTGAAAAATAGATGGAAAAATTATTTTAAACCAAAAGGGAAAATGAAGTACATTTTATTTTTCACCTTCCATGTTTTTGTTATATATCAAGCTAATGTAAAGAGGTTTGCATTTAAAATTGTCCACATTCCTGCTTTCTAATCAACCAAGAACACCCTAAAGTTAAAAACTACTCTATACCAAGTTACTAACTTGCGAATAGTCTTAGATACCGCCCATCATAAAATGGAATCGAAAGGAAACATGTCCAAAAACAAGTGGAACACTTCAAGAAAATCAGCTTGGAGCTTTGGACCAAAACAGATAATCTCTCACTCAAAAAATAATAACCTGCTATACTACAAGAGCAAATTATGTACACATGGTTGCAGCCTTCTAAATGATGGTAGTTGGTGGAGTCCTACGTTAGACAACAAGTGACCCATAGATGCAGACAATTCAAACTTCAGTAGACGTAATATCAAATTCAAGGCACCATGTAGAGATGCAGCACTTCAATTAAAAAAAAATCTACGAAGTGTCTATCCAAATAAATTTTGTGAACATTTTCTTAATACAAACATACTAAAATATTCACAACTCAATTTTAAATCAATTAATTTTGTAAAAATGATTGGCATAAGCTGAACATGGAACAGACAATATGTTGCAGCAATGGCATTTGGTATTTGAAAAATGCCATTTAACCCATTAAAAACAAGATTATGAAATATTAAAGAATTAACACATACTTCAAGTGTGCACACTGCACAGAGAACTTGGTGCAGATAAGCATTCTATATCTTTTCCTTACCACTGAATAATTGTGGCCTTTTAGAATACAATTACAATCTACCTGCCATTCAATCATACGTTGTCCTTCTTTACCTACTTTTTTTATGAAAACTTCCCTAGCTTGTAGCAAAGACATCTTTAATGTTAAGAAGATAGGAATAAGAAGCATGAAATGGTTATGTAGAAACTAAGGACAACGCATATAGATTCACCTAAGACTATAGAAATTGTGTAAATCACACAACATTGACAACCTTTACATCGGGTGCACAACAAGAAACTACTCTCTTGACCCTTAAAACTTCCCTATATACTTGATAGTTTATACTTCTTAATATTTACCAATGACATGGTAAAAGATAAAGAACTGACTTTAAAGACTTTAGGAAGATTGGATATAGAACAAAATAAATCCCCAATATTTTCAACAAAACTTCTTCTGATTGAACTCTATGAATATAAACATTTGAGAAGGCAAAACCAAAACAGAGATGTGTCTAGAACGACTTAGAGTTCATTCTCAGCACCTAATTGAGAAAAATCATCAGCCAGTAACTCTAGTACATGAGATAATTATCGTATTAGCATATTTGGTTGGTAGATAGGCTAATTCTAGTGAAATGGTTAACTTTTCCCAATCATCTATACAATATAAGACTTTTTCAGCAGGGAAAATCCAATATTAAAATACTGAGTTTTCTAATGTCAATAAACACATATTAATATACCACAAAGAAAAACATACTAAATACCCGGCTATATTGCCCATATACCCTAGAAAAAAGGTATATAGTTCTCCACTTATTTCACTAGTGCACAAGTGTAGTTACAAAAATATACAGTGCATAATAGCTTGTTCTGATTAGGGGAAAAATAATACCATAATCCTAATACACCTACAATACTTATTCTGAGTTCTGAGTATTTTAAGATACTTTGCCACATCCTATATTAAACAAAGGAGAAGATATTTTGTCACTCACCAGGGATAGGCACAACATCGTTGCCTTGTTGGAGTACCCATGCTAATGCCAACTGGGAAGGAGTGCACTGATGCTTCTTAGCAAGGCTTTCTATTCGGTCATATATATTCTTGTTCTTCTCCAAGTTCTCGGCTTGGAAGCGGGGATGACGAGGCTGGTAAGTGAAATAAGCAGATATCAGACAACCAGATCTCTTCTTTTACAATTTTTAAAAAAAAAAAAATAAAGTCTCATTTGTTACTCTTTTGACTAGCTTTGATGTGGAAAAATATTTGCAATATGGATGGTACTCCCCTCCATCATTGCCCTCGTTTAAACACACAAATATTTGCAATTTAATGAACACATACATATTGTATAAAAGAAAGAAATAAGTTAGCTCAATGTTTAATTCAAGATTAAGAATTGATCATTGCTATTTGCTAATTTGCCACAAAGTAATAATTTTATTGTATGCACCCCAAAAACACATGTAAGTGCTAATGCAGTGTACCAGCAAGCTCCCTGCAGGCAATTTTTCCACAATTCCTTTGCCACCAAAAAAGCCACTACCAAGAGGGCTATACGGTACAATTCCAATACCAAGCTCCCTGAATCAATAAAAGCATTAAGAAAGTGAAGTCACATTAAGACAAGCACGCAGTCAGCAGCAACTAAGTCCTGGTGTTTTTCTTTCTTTTTACCCTCTTCTCAAGTAGCTCATAATTAAAGAGATTGTTCAAATTATTTTTTAATGAAGAAACGGTCATGAGAGCTGTACTCCTATGAACCTGAAGAAGAAAACTAACCTGCAGAGAGGAACTATCTCCTCCTCAACGTCACGAGTCCAGAGGGACCACTGTATTTGCACAGCTGTAATGGGATGAACTGCATGAGCTCTCCTTATTGTATCTGGGCTGGCTTCAGATAAACCAATATACCTGACTTTGCCCTCTTCCACCAGTTTCTTAAGTTCACCTACCTATAAATATAATAGAACAAACTTATTAATAATTAATCTAGTGAGATAAGCCAGAAAATGCTAGAATATTACTAAGAAGTTACTGGTATAGAATGTGTACTACGCTCCAAGTTATTTATAGGTCTATCAGAGGAAGAAATCCTTAACTGTTTCCTCTATAGGTACTGTTGTGTCCACCCTATGCTGATAATAGAGATCAATGTATTCAACGCCAAGACGTTTCAAGCTGGCTTCACAACATGAGCGCACATAGTCGGGTGTACCCTTGATCTCGATAACATTGCTAGAATGATCTATCTTTTGGACACCAAATTTTGTCGCTAGCTGAATCTTTTCTCTAGGCAGTTGCTTTAAAGCCTGGTCAACAGAATCAAAAAAAGAAACATTCAATAAGTGATTCCATTGAGTCATTAGAAAAGGTAAAGAAATGGCAATCTTTTACTAATACAAAAATTGCATTAGTTCAAAAATGTATTTTTGTATAGTTAGTTTCACATGTTTCATAATTTAAGGTATAAATTTCATTTGCAAGAACAAGGAAATGACATGACATCCCAACTCGCTAGCCTTTTCCTTCTCTTTTGGGGCTTGTAAGGTTGGGGGTTAAGGCTACAGGAAGGTTAGGTGCTCTGCAAATCTTCTTTGTCGCTCATTGCAACAGAGTATCCCCTCGTAGAGGACTAGTCATTTTTCTTAGTCAAGTTTGTAGCCAGTTGAATAAACGGAGCCAAACTTCTTTTATAGGATGCTCTTGCATCAAATTTAAATTCTTCTTGAAATTGCAAGATATACTTATTTAAAACGGATCATGTAGTAAAATAATAATATTTTATGAATTTAATGTTGATGCAAGGTTGATTAGTGAAAATTTATTTTACTTTATTACCATTGAAATTATTAAAAATATTCGACTATTACAATTATTACATAAAAAATTTAAGTATTTTAATTATGTATCAGCACATTATTAGATTATAGTTTAAAAAATTACACTAAAAATACATTAAAATTAAACTCATATCTTATTTAGGAAACCATTTTGATAATTGATATTATATATATATATATATATATATGTATGAAAAGGGATCAACTTATACCACTATAAATCAAAATCACTCATACATCATTAAATAACTTTCAATTAAATAATTTTTTACAAAATTTATCATTGGATTCAAAATTTTTATCCTAAAGATCATATCTATAAAATTTTACATTAATCCAAAATTGTTAAGTAACTCATTGATATATGTTAAAATCAACGTAATATATATTTTTTGAAATATATCAAAATATAAACCACTTGATTAAATTTTTATTGATGTTCAATTTTTTTAAAATTTAAACATAAATAATCAAAGTAATAAATAATTATAATTCAACGATTAGATCTATAAATATCATATTTTATATAAAGTTATTAGATGATATAAGTATATCAAGTCTTAATGATCTCTTATATATATATATATATAGGGGACATATCTAGTGAAAGAAATTTTTATTGTGATAGGATGAAATGAATAAATCTTGACCATACAATCATACATGGATAGTCAAGATTAAAGGTTACTTAATGGTCATGTGACTACTTAAAAATGTCACATACATTTATCTTTTAATCTTGACCATTTATAAAAGATCCAATGATCAATATTCACTTCTCACACTTCTGACAATAAACATTTCTCTCAGTTAAGTAAAATCCTATATATATATATATGAGACATATCTAGTAAGAGGAGTTTTTATTGTGAGAGGGTGAGAGGAACTAATCTTGACCATACAATCATACATAGATGGTCAAGATTAAAAGTTAGTTGAATGTCATGTGACCACTTAAAAAAGTCACATGTATTTATGTTCTAATCTTGACTATTCATGAAAGATCCAATGATCAAGATTCACTCTTCTCACCTCTCATAATAAATACTCATATCACCTAAGTAAGATGATATATATATATATATATAAATGATGACTAGTGATATCCTATTCTGAGTTGTGCCGAGTAGAAGGAAATTGGAATTTAAGGGTGTACCTTTCCGACCAAAACCTCGTTAGCATTGTTGGCTCCATAAATATCAGCAGTATCAAAAAATGTGATTCCTTTAGTGAATGCATACTTAATAATAGATATGCCATCCTCTTCAGCAACAGGATCACTGTACGCTCCAGTAAGCCCCATACACCCATATCCCAACTTTGAAACCTATGATATAAACAAAGAGAAAGTGCTTGCCATTATTTCATTTAAAATAATGAATTGGAATCAGAAAAATAAAAATAAAGAGAGATTGAATTGGGCATAGGATAGAGTGAACACCTCAAGGCCTTGGGTTCCAAGTTTCACTCGAGGAATCTTCGCTTCCGCCATGTTGGTTCGTCCCCTGAATCTGATGCTGGTGAATTACCAATTAGATGTATGTATTCTTGTTTGGCATGTTTGCAGCTATATATAGGCATGAATTTTTTCTTCTTCAGTGTTTGCTCTCGTCACTGCTTATGTTACCGTGGGCGTTGTTTTCATCACTGATTATGTCACCAACACCAAGCATTCGCGTAGAACTAGAACTACAACACAACAGTGGCAGTGGTGTAGTTTTACTTTCTGTTCTGCTTTACTTTTGTTGATTTTCTTTTTAATTTTTCTAATTTTTAATTTGACTGGTCAACATGATTAGGTTTCTACTTTCTTGCCCCCCCCCCCGCCATGCCCCAATAATTTAGTAATCAATATCAATATAATCAATAAAGCGTCAGGACTGTTTATGTCTTTTTCTCACTGATATTTATACTTTTCCCCCCATTTTTTTTCCTGCTTGAAGCTCAGAAATAAACAACCATGAAAATAAGGAGTTTTTCTGCTGCCTTGTATTTGTTAGAGGAAGCAAAAATGGAGATAGATTCACATTCTAAAGGTGGACCCATTTCCTTTGCAATTCTGATTCAATATGCACGTTATGGTTTTTAATATCACCACATTAAAGCTTCAAAATTATGTTCAATACATGTTACGCGCGTTTATTTTATATGTCTGTTAATTATGGCCATGTTAGATATATATGTTGTTATGGTCGGTAGGTGTTGCAGGGAAATAGTCAAAATTCCGCCGCTTTTATGAGCGTCATTTTTTAGCACAGCTTGATGCCATTATGCCAAGGCTACGTTTTTAGCTTCAAGCATGAGAAATTTTTAGTTACATATAATTATATCATATCATCCTTATACATACTCACAAAAAATTAGAGAAAGAAGATGATTTTTTATGATGAGTGAGTTTAGAAAGTCTTATTTTTTCTTTCTCTTCAATTTTTTATAAGTGATGTAAAAATGAGATGGTACAATTATATGTAATCAAGAATCTCTCTTCTACCGTATGCAAATGTGGTGGAAATGAATACAAACGGAGCTTCCAGTATACTGCATATGTCTCAGATGGACAGGTTTACATTTTCCCCACCTTTTTTGGATAAAAGAATGTGCAGGTTTACTTCTTTACTTGTGTTCTTCAACAAATTCTGTTTAACATGGATATCCATTCATATCATTAGGATTCAAACAATTCTCAAATGGAGCTTTTAGTTGCTTTGCTAATTGATTACTCTGAACCATGAGCCAACTCATAAGTCAATAATTTTTTTCTTATGGATATCCAGCTAAGAAAATAGTTTCTGAGCCCACCCCATTTCACATGAATCAGTCTAAGTTTAGATAATGTCAGAAATAACTGCATATGACCATTGTCTTGACTTGCTAAGCAGCTGTCACTCCTTTCCTTTAGGCATGTACATCATTGTCATACAACATACCGCCATACAACTTAGTTGTAGCTTTTGGCCATGCTTCTCACCCATACAGTAGGGGCTTCCACAGGTAATGCCCCAAAACATTTGTTTTGTTCTATCATCATCATTTTATGATTTTTTGGATGTCCTGGTATAAATTCTAGATGGCCGGGATAATTAGTTTTTCAACTTATTGTTTCTTCGAGCCTATTGATCTATGGTGCCACTGTATAAGAGGATTTATCAAATATATCTGCATGTATTCTATGGATAATATAGAAATAGAAAATACTTTTTCAATCAAACAAATATTTGAATTATTCTCATGTTCCTATTTTGAAAGTCAAGGGAGTACAAATAATAGGAAATTGACTCTCCTAATCCTTTAGAATTCTTCCTAAGATTTATATTTCGATGAACTTATTCTTACCAAAGTTATATATGAAAAATGAGGAACATCAGATTCTCTAATCCTTCACTCTTACTCTATTTTTTTGTCCCCTCTTTCTCCTTTTTCGAAGAGAAAAGAAAATAATTTTGTTATTACTTATTAAGCGATACACAATTTCTATAGAAAAAAAATAGACTTAAGAATTGTCTAACGAGATACTCATAATAACATATTGTCGATACCGTAGGCGAATATATTTACCTTACCATTTGTTTTATTTTATTATTTGTATTTTGGGTTCAAAATTGGATTTATGCTTTATTGAACTCATTTTATATCATAATCCAAACATTAAAAATTAGTTGTGGGTTTGACAACCAATCTTTTCAAAATACGAAAAAATTTCTTATAGAAATCTTGAATCATCTATCAACTATTTAATAACAACTATTTAATCAATTACTTCTTCGAAATACTAAAAGATTACTTCTTTATTATTATTATTATTATTATTATTATTATTATTATTTAATATAATATCGGGATTAGTATTGAAAATGATCAGAAATCTATAAATTCGAAAACCAAAGAATAAGAGTTGCTTTTTGATTATTTCAGATTGATTGGAACCAATTAATAATAATGAAACAAAGAAAAAATTGAGACGCTATGCTATATACATTCCATATATGGAATATATAATCTATATATATATGAATATGAAAATACATATTGTAGATTGATCCATATTAAATCTCTATTTTTATAGAGTAAAATTTTATACACTATAATAATATATAGATAGTATGGTAGAAAGAAATCAAATTTATTTATTTCTACCATATTATCCTGATTTCATAGAATTCTGCTCATTCTATTCTAGTCCAATCATTTCATTTAAGACCAAGACCTGAAATTGAAATCCATTTTCATTTTTTTATTCAATCATTGCATTGATAAGAATTAAGAAGTCATGATTAAGTAAAATTAGTCATTTTGACTTACCGTTTTTACATAAATTATAAGTAAAAAGGCAGTAGGAACTAGAATGAACAGTGCAGTAGCAATAAATGCGAGAATATTTACTTCCATAATCTCTATGTTTTATTTCTCTTTTATTTCCAATAAATAACTTGAGATTTAATCCCATAAAGATAATGTCACGACCCATTCTTAGGTCGTGATCAGCGCACAAACTAGTGATACCCAGTACTCAACTAGCCTGACAAGCTTAACCATACCACATCAATTAAATAAAACAATTTGAAACTCACATTAGGGCTACCAAAAAAAATCGACAGGGTTTCTTCTAAAAAATGAACAAAACACACATTTCATTTAGACCTGATCAACAATACATATTCATATCCAACACAAACATAAGCATCTAGCATCAATCATAAATACAAACCGAACCAACTACACAAAAAGGACATTTCAAGGCTTTATAGTCACACACACACACACACACACACACACACACACACACATAAAAAGAAAGCAATAAACTCTATCTCCTATTACTACAAAATACTAGAGTCAACGTATAACACTAGCCAGCAATAATAATGAAAGCCTAGCCAAAAGACAAGCACTCCTGGGCAAAATAGCAAATCCGATGAATCCCCTACTCAACAGCCTATGAATCTGAAGGGGAAAATAAAAATGGTGAATCACATAGACTCAGTGAGGGCATAATAAACATAGTGAATAGGAAAGGGACACAAGTAATAGATCGATTATTTAAGCTTTACAAAACAACTCAGAACATAATAATCAAATAAATGAAGCTTATAAATAAAATCACTTGTCACGTGCTTTCCTTTCCCGAAGTAAATTTATAATCGTAAAGGAATTCAACTATACATAGCAAATCTCATCTGATATCCTAAACAAAATCTCTACATCTATTACATGCATATTAGTCGTTACATCTCTTCGCCATGGTAGGCGGAACACACGTCGTTATCTTTCTTTGTCATGACAAGTGAAACACACACCATTATATCTCTTTGTCACAGCAGGCGGAACACATGTAGTTATCTCTCTTCGCCACGATAGGCGGTACACATGCCGTTATCTCTCTTTGCCATGGCAGGCGAAATACACGTTGTTATATCTCTTCGCCACAGTAGGCGGAACATACGCCGTTATCTCTCTTCGCCACGGTAGGTAGAACATGTGTCATTATATCTCTTCGCTAACAGTGAACGGAGTTTTAACACTCAACCCTTATAGCTCAATTCTCATAACAAAATTCAAAATCATCATAGGTTAACTTTCAGGAATAACACTAGGTCACAAGGTCAATAAAATGCAGCTCCAAAAGTGTAATCATCATAAAATAAATTCATAAGTTACCTTAAAGATTTTGTTTTCCTAAAATATAAAGCTTAAGGCTATAACCAAAGTTATTATAAAAACTTCAAATTTCCAACTCTTAAAATAATAAAGGAAACTTGATTTGAAATACTATAAGAAGAGATATTAATATGTGGCAAAAGGTTTAAATTTGAAAACATGTCACAATGTAAACTATCCACTCACAAATATGAAGAACTAACTCAATCGGTCCCCACGACATTCGGAGGAGAAAGCTGTGTAGTGCCCACTGAATCTGGTCATAAACAAATATTTTTGACAAGTCAAAATAAATAAAACAATGACTTACATTATGAAGGAACCTCAAAGGAGAGCATCTTTCCTTAAAACTTAGAGTTACTCACTAGCTATTATGATTTTAAAACACAAGCACCATGAATAAATAAAATAACTACACTATAATTACCATTTGCAATTGATAAGGCTCTAGAAATTTCATTTAGAGTTGAACTAACAAAAGGATAAAGAAATTAGGTAAAATCCCTAATTATAGGGTTAGGGTTTTCAAGAAACTCATGAGAAAAAAAAATTAAGATGTGGCTTTCGCATTACCACTTACTAGAACCAACCTTCCGCACTCTTCGATTTCTACTTCAAAACCCCAAAATACACTCACCTACCATTTTGAAATAACAAAGCTTGGGGGAAAAAATGAGATTTGGCACAAAGTAAACAAGAATAAAAGAGTAGAAACTTACCTCAAGCTCTTAGTGTAAGTGGGTGCAAGGATTTGGTGCTAAAATGGGGGAAAGGTGAAAAGTTTGTGGAGGAAGGAGAAGAGACAAGAAATAAAGGACAAGAAACATCTTTGTTTCTCATTCTTCCTCCTTTTTAAATATTTGATTGCTTTTTTCTTTTTACATATAGGACGAATGACCAAAATGCCCTCTTCAAGAAAATTTATTTTTAACTTTATCCCTCCTTTAACACTAGCGTCATCACAATCTTCCCACTTAAATGAAATTTGTCCTCGAATCATTATTATTATTATTATTTTACTAACCTTGTATATCAAAAAGATGTGGATACGTGTCACGCATAACCATCTCGGGCTCCCATGTCATCTCTTCACCAGATGGTCCTCACCAAACAACCTTGATAGAAGCAACTTCCTTAGAGCATAAGCGTTTCACTCGTCTATCTACTATAGCCACAGGTTGCTCAACATAACTAAGATTTTTATCAAGTTGAACCGCTTGGTGTTGAATGACATGAGATAGATCATGAACATATTTTCCAAGCATCGAAACATGGAAAACTGTGTGAACTCCTAAAAGATTAGGGGGAATGGCTAAGCGATAAGCCACCTGCCTAACTTTCTCTAGAATCTCAGATGGTCATATGAACCTCGGGCTCAACTTATCCTTTCTACCAAACCTCATAATACTGTTCATAGGATAAACATGTAAAAACACATGTTCTCCTACACCAAACTCCAAAGGTCGACGCCTCCGATCTGAATAAGACTTTTGTCTACTCTGAGCAGTTACTAGGTGATCTCAAATTAATTAAACCTTCTCAATAACTTTTTGAATTAAGTCTAGACCCACAAGTTTAGATTCTCTAACCTCAAACCAACCAACAGGGGACCTACAATGCCTCCCATATAAGGCCTCAAAAGTTGTCGTCTGAATACTAGATTGATAACTATTATTGTAAGCAAACTCCATCAAAGGTAGGTATTAATCCCAACTCCCTCCAAAGTCTAACACACAAGCGCGAAGCATATCTTCCAAAATCTGTATAGTCCTCTCAGACTGACCATCAGTTTTGTGGGTGAAAAGAAGTACTCAAGTCCAATCATATTCTTAAAATAGTCTGAAAAGATCTCCAAAATTGAGCTGTGAACTGAGGGACTCGATCCAAAATGATAGACAATGGTACTCCATGTAGAGATATTATCTTGTCTAATTAGAGCTTAGCATATTGAGCTATTGTATAAGTAGTTTTTACAGGCAAGCTCCATACACTTGCTGAGTTGCTCGAGCCACCTAGAATTATCATGGAAACCATAGAGAATAGTAGGGGTGAGAATCAAAATTCTCAATAGTTTGTTTAAAATCGTGTCATTACAATAATTCCAGTTATTTCGAGGAAAAACCTCATTTTCATTCAAAACATTTATTATTATTCTAGAAAGGTGGCTAAAGGCCAAACCAAGTCCTTCCTCTTCCCGAAATAGATAGTCCATTTATCATTATGAAAATCAGTCATAATCGTAAAAAATCACATCAAGTCCAAAGTCATTAAGACACAAATCATTAAATTGGAATCCATGTCATCAAAACATAATCACTTTTGCAATCTCAATATATATCATGATAGAAATCTCATCATATCTCAAATCATTAGGTTCATCTTTTGTTCATGTTAGCATTACAAAATCATTTACTTGGTAGTAGTCTACTTTTAGGTTAGTGCACATCAACTTCTTCATGGCCGTACGTCGCCACACAGAACTACTTTGGTTAACTAGGCTCAGTCCTCCCATGTCTAGCTTAGAGGAAATACGTCTCCTCAATATCAAAGCTAGGGTCAGACTTCAATCCATCATGATAAGGAGAAAGTACGTTATCTCACAATATCAATCATCGGTCAAGAATGAGAGGTACGTTACTCAAACTATCCAGGATATAGGATTACCCCAAGTAGTGAGAGAAACACTAATCCTCAATCACTTAATGACTAGGAAAGCTCAGGAAAAGAGAAATATTCTTACTTAACCTCAATTACTCTTGCATAGAGAAAATCACATATTCTCTTACCATTAACTAAGACTTACCCTAGTACAAGTAAATTCAAAATCCAATTCGGCCTAGTTCCACAAAGGGATACCCATGAGAGAAAACTATTTCATCAAATTATCATGCAACATAATGCATAATTCAATCATTCTCATCATGGGTGTTCAATTTCATCAATCAATCTCACTTGATACAAACATATTATGCAATCAAGCATAATTTTATCACATATTTAATCAAATACCTATAGAAGTATTTTAACATTCTTAAAAAAGTATACATGAGTGATTCCAACACATTACCCCTTGATATTCCATTTCAATATGGTTATCTAAGGTCTCTCTATAAGGCTTCTAACCTTATAAAATGCCAAAATATCATGCATTTCCTAACCAAAATCACATCCTGCTCAATCTTAACCTTTGACCTTTACTCAATAAAATGAGCATAACTTGAGCTACAGATGTCGAAATGACGTGGTTCCAGCGGCATTGGAAAGCTAAGAGAAAGAGTTACAACTTTCATGAAGACCACAAGAGCTCATTCTCATCAAAGAGGGAGACATGACCATGTCATTTGACACGACCTACCCCATGTTTTCGTTTGTAAGGAATTTCTTCTAGCAGAGAGGTACATGACCTACCCTGTGTTTTCGGACACGGGCCATGTTTCTGGTCCAGAAACTCTTGAAGAGCCGTGCCATTGTTCCTTGGGCCAAAATCCTGGATTTTGGCCATTCCAATCCAACCTCTAGGTGATTTTAAGTCTCAAACAAGTTCACAAACATAAAGGAAACTTAAAACACCAATTTATTTAATAAAAAATGGGTTAAAACACTAGATCCCTTATCCAAAATCACAAATCAAAAGTGGGTTCAATAACCATTTTTCAACTTTGAAAATCATCAAGAAACAAGAGAGGAAATCAAATTCTCACATCATGAATCAAACACAAAAGGTTAAGTCTTTCATCATCAAAGTAGAAATCTCACTCAAAGCCATCAAGAAATCAGATCTTGAAATACAAAAGAGGAAGAAAAGAGTGAGAAAAATCCTCCTACCTCAAGCTTCCATGGATTCTTACTTTGCTCTTCTTCTTATTCTTCTATTTTCTCCTATTTCTTCTCTTCATTTCTGCTCCTCCCCTATTTGGTCTCCCCCTTCTCCTTTTCTTTCTGCTTTCTTTTCTTTGTTTTCAGAATAGAAGCACACAGGAGAGAGAGAGAGTAGGAAGATGAGAGAAAAATCTTGATTTTTAAAAGATGAGCTTTAAGGGCAAAATGATCATTTTGCCAAACTTTGTATCTGTTAAGGACACTTCGATTTTACTAAATCAAGTTTCTTAACTTCCAACAACTATAGAATAAATCTTAAGATTTATCTAAATTCTTGTTTCATCATTTTTATGAATTTTCATACCTGTCATTTCTCAATCCGGTATTAAAACACTTCTACAGTGTCCTTAAAAATACCAAACTGACTCCGTTTGTCCTCAAAATTTAACCACATCATTTTTCACACATTTGTGACCTATTAATAAAATTTTCCTTATTTATTTCCTTTGATTTAGCATTTATGCTATTTCCCTGAGTTAAAATAGTCATTTTGCATATTCTGTGTTACGGTAAAGTACCTAAATTAACTCAAAACGTCTCGAAAATCAATAGACATGTTAAATAAGTATTATGGTACATTATGATCATATACAAGTCTAATCTGCTAAAAAGAGAATGTTACAATTCTCCCATCCTTTTAGAAATTTTATTCCCAAAATTTAGCTTCTCATACTAAAATTTGGAAACCTTCAATAGCTATCTTTAATTGTATTCATCTTGTCTACTCTAACCTCCAATCAAACTTAGATGTTCATATTCCTTCATCATATCAAAACTTACTTGGTAAAGAGTCGAAAGATTGAGCTTCCTCTTGTCTTCTTAAAGTATATACCCTCCTTGGGGCTGGTAGTCGAGGATTGAGTATAACTTTCTACCCTTACTGACACCTACTGACTTAGTGCCTTGATTAATCCTTTACATAGCATACCAAACAAAGTTTATCACCGTGTCGTCTCCTTCTACACTTATTTGGCTCATTTCTAATTTGTGAATTACTGGTTGTGAAATCGCATCTTTCATTCTCATTGTCTATTCTTTTCTTCTTTTCAAGATTCGTGATGATTGGCTCAATGTGAAACTTCGATTGAGTAGTCTCCATAGTTTTACACTCCTTAATTAAAGTGAAAAAAGCCCCCAATCTCCATAGACCTGACAAATCTTTTGATTTGTTTATTTCAATTTAAATTCAAACTTGACATAATTTTAATTTTCGTTTGGGTTAAGTCTGATATAAGAAATAAACTTAAAGAGTTTTCCAAACTTCACTTTACTTCATATTATACAATAGACATGCATCCTCATTTTAGTTCTAGATACACTCCACTCCTTTATCATCTTGCATATTTCTTAGAAAACATTTATCTAATAAAGTCTCCCTAAACACCTCCTATATTACATATGTATGTGCAACTTCTAATAAAAAAAATTTTGAACTTCTCCACCACTTCTTTGCTTTGCTCCTTACCTTAAGAGTTCAACCAGATTAGGAATTTCCTTACCTTATTTATTTATTCTTTGAATTTCTTCCTTCCAACACATTGCAAAAGAATAACATTGCCAAATCTTTTAAGACAAACCCAGTTCTATAAGTGTGAATACGTGGTTTCTCCTTATCGTGTACCATGTTATAATTTCATTTTGACAGTATACATCTCCAATAAGGTAACTCCTTATGGTTACCAAATCAATTTTTTTTTTTTTTGAGTCTTGAGGTCTTGACAAAAAGGAAGAAAACTTAGCCATATACTTGTCCACATTAGCTAACATGTAAACATGCATGTTTAAAGATCTAACTTCAAACATTATCTCATTTGACAAAATGTAAGATGCCCTCTCATCTGTAGAAGAATATGATTTCATTCTAATAAATTATTTCACGGAATCTAAGCTTCCAACAGGGAATATCAATTTCTTAAACACTAATTATAAGATTCCTTACATTTCTTTCCTCAGTAAATGTGACAATTAAAATATTATCATCAGGGTCATTGGACTTTAAGTTCCCATATGAAGAGACATAATAGTGATATACATATTACCCATGAGAACCCTATCCATGATTCAATGATCGTTCTTTTTCACAAATTAAGAGTTATAGAGGGGTGTGTCCTCATCTTGCCATATTTGAAATCTTTCTCACGTTGATAGTATTCCTTTAGGAAGCACCACTAAAGGTCTAACATTATGATGCTTTACCAAGAAAATTATACATGACATTGACAATCATGAATATCTTCCCAGCTCTCGAAACATGAGCCAAAAATGCAACCCTAAGGATACTCATCGCAAGATCCATAATAAAGAGAAATTGAATCCTTCGACTTGATGAGGTTTCACTTACTTTATACGCTATAGGTGAGCAGAGGTTTCAGTTATCATTAAATCATCTTCAACAATCTCAATTATATACTTCTATTTTCCTCTAACATTCTATGAATCCTCCACATGAGTTCTTGTATTCCTTGTTTAACCCTACATTGGAATTCAAACATAGTTTTCAATCCCTCTTCTCCTATAGAGCAAAGATGACAAAAACATTTTCTGTTCAGCGCAACCATTACTTTATTGGCCTTAACGAAAATATACTCTAATTCAGAATCATATCCTTTTAAGAACTTGATCTATCATCTCTGTCTCATTGGTGTGGTGTGGAATGCGATTAAAAATTAATATTAAAAACAGTTGCCAAGTTCCACCAAAAATATAAAAACCTTGCAACCAGTTGTAGTAAGCAAGGGTCGATCCACAGAGAACCAATTCAATTAACACTATCAATCCAATTCTTAAATTAAACTCTGATGAAAAATAAATAGTAAAAGTAAAAGGGGATTTTGTTGATTAAAACTAAAAAGAGAAATTAAACTTAAATCAAAATAGTAAACACAAATTGAATTATCAAGTTAAAGATATTGGTTAAGAGATGGAATCCACCACTAGATTTATATGATTATGCTAACTTACATACCCTTTATACCAACATGATCAATTATGTTCTTATGTAATTGTGAGATAACTCCCATGTCTTCCTTAAGTTTCGCTTAATTCAGCAACCGCTCAAATCAAACCCTAACCATTAGTTATTTGTAAAGCAACCGCTCTTACACTTACCTAATGATTGCATTAAGAATTAGAAAACCAATCACACTAAGATCTAATCACACACCGGGATTAAATTACTTAGATCTTATGTCTCACTAGTCATACCACCGCAACCGCGCATAGCAATCCTAGTTTTACCACATTCGAAGTTTGGCAAGAATATAAAAACCTTTATATTGATTTATGAACAGAAACATATGAATAAAAACATAATTGTATTGATATAAAGAGGTATGCAAGATTCACATAATCAAAACTAGAGTTTCATCCTCCCTTAACCAATCAAGAAGTTTAGCCACACATGGCAAATTCAAAAACAGAAGAAGAATTAAAAGAAAACATTGTTCAGGACAAAAGAAGAAAAGAAAAACTAAAGATCAAACTAGTTTCCAAGGCTTGAGAGTGATTGATCTTTGATCGCTCGAATCCGAGTCTCCAATCCTCAATCAAATCCTTCCCCTTCTTGGTCTTCGTGTTTCTCTCAGTTTTCTTGACGGCTCTCTCTGTCCAGAATACCTTAAAGGGCTCTAAGCCACACTATTTATAGGTTTGGGAACCTAATTTAACATTAAAGCACGAAATTAACTTCCTGGTGCGACGACACGGGCCGTGTCATTCTACACGGCCCAACCCGTGTCTGATTCTGGAGACAAATTTCCAGCTATTCCAAGGTCAGAAAGGAACACGGCCTACCCCGTGTCAATTGACACGGGCCGTGTTCTCGATCAAGGCTTCAAATTAATTCTTCCTCGTGAAGTCAGAGGAGTACACGGCCTACCCCGTGTCACTTGACACGGGCCGTGTTGATCAAAACTTTCCAGTCTTCAAAGTCAGAATGATACACGGCCTACCCCGTGTCATTTGACACGGGCCGTGTTGATCATTTTCTTCAAATCCAGCCTTGATTCTTCATGAATGCCCTTCTTCCTTTGCTTCTAGGAGTTGGTACTGATTCCCTTAAGTCTCTTAACTCTCTTCTCAACAGCTCAATACCAATGGACTCCATCACTCATAGATCTCCTGAAAATCACAATACGTTTATGAGTGTCTATAACCTCATTTAAGCAAAGTTTCACAATAAACATCCAAAGACAACTCTAAATCAGAAACTTAACTAAATGTCAGCAATTAAACACATTTGGAATCCAATTAGATCAAACAAAGAACATTCAAGAGCTGAAATTATTAAAAGATCAAATACCCCCACACTTAACCTTTTGCACTCCTGGGCAAAAACATAAAATTAAGCACATGCCTCTCAAAAACTAACAAAAGTACTGAACAGTGAGCAAAGATTTACACACATCAGTTCTTTCAAGGAATCTAAGCATTCAAGAATTCCCCTTCTCAACAATCCAAATCAGCAAGCCAGGTCTATCCAAAATCAGGGTTAAGCCAACATGATAAATCCTCATAGATGTACTCTCTTTCACTCAAGTATTTTGGCTTGTATTTACTCTCAACCAACTCATGAAAACATGCCTTACCATAGGCTTGACAAGCCTCTACTTCTCCACCACCTAAATCACATGCACACAAAGATCAAAAGGTCTTTAATCAGGTTGTAATGGGGTCAAGGTCAAGGTAAGATATATCAAGGATAAACAAAGTTAGACCATCGGAAATAGAAGAGCTAAGGGGAATAAAAACCAAACACTTTTGCACAATTACCCCAACACTTTTCAATTCATCTTCATCTTTTACTTGACTTTCTCCATTTATCAACCAACTTATCAATCTCTTTTTCTTTTCTTTTTTTTTTCACTCCCTTTTTTTTTTGAATAAAAACATAGCAAAACAGTGTAATCACCTCCACACTTATTCAAACACTATTCCCAACATAATTATTAAGCTCTTTTACTCCCTAAGGTAGGGTAGCAATGGTTTTTCACTATTAGGCTTGTATTGAGCTATAATAAAAAGAAAGGATATAATTCAGGCTCAAAGGGGTGAAACAATGGATCAAAGTACAAGGCTAGCTATTTGGCCAGTGGCTGAAAGAAAGAAATGCCTTTATCATCTCAAAAATGTGCAGTGATCATTTACAATTTAAAAGAGAGTCAAATCAAATTCTGAAAAGCATATAATCACAAGTGGAATCACACAACAAAGAACAGAAATGACTTAAGATTAGTCATTCACATCAAGGCCCAAAAACTCACTAGGTCCAAATTTTATCATATTCTCAAAACCCTTTCAATTTTCAAAACCTCTCAGTGCAAGTTTAGAATCAAGAAAGTTAATTCCTTAAGGCTTAAAAACTTGTCAATAAAAATCAATCGCTTGCTCATTGCTCAATATACTCGCAAAACCAATTAGAAAGACATGCACCAGATATGTCATTAAGATCAGAATGTGCAATTAAGGTCACAACCAAACTTCAAACTTCCCCCCACACTTAAAATAGACAGTGTCCTCAATGTCGAAGCATACACAACAGATAAAAGGAATCCATAGTAATAAACAAAGTCTATGCAAAGAACTGAGTCTGGCAACAGGAAATTCAAGCAAATACAAAAGATAAGTCAATAGTAACCAAAACAATGTTCATTAAGCCAGCAAAATGAAGGACACAACCTCAAAAGAAAATGAAAATACATCGAGATGGGGGAGAGGGATATGAAAAACGCTGAAGCAGAAGGTCAAGCTTGTCATCAATGACATCCATTCTCTGATCGCGTGCCTCCTCCAGAGCCTGAAAGCGATCCTCTAAGCGCTGGAAGCGAGCAGCATGGTCCAGCTCCAGGCAATCAATACAGGCCAAGATAGCATCATAAGAAGCTGCGCCTGGCTGAGTGGAAGGGCCCGCATCATTAGCAAACTCGGGAGGAATGGAGACAGCGATATCCTCATGTGGCTCAGGGGCCGGATCAGCCCTAGGCAAGGCAGCTCCATCAGTGCCAAGCAAGACGAGAGCACCATTGAGACGAGTGCAGAGCTTCATAGACACCAGAATGGCCCCATCAATAGCATTGGGACCCTGAACTGGTGCCTCCTCCACCAAATCCAAATACTCAAAGTGATCAACAATGACAGTCACATACCCTCCTAGCACAATACGGCCAGCTAAAGTTGTTACGATATGATGAAACTAATTACAGAGCCAATACCCCCCATTAACAGGCACTCCCTCAATCATGCAGTGCAAGAAAAACAACTCAGAACGGCTAATTGTCCCTTGACTTTCCCCCCGACCACACGAGTATTAGCTAATCATTTCGAATATAGCGATGGGCAGGAGACCTAAGCGAGAAGCTTTAGACATCTTAGGATCATAGTTATCGACTCGGACAAGTGAGGGCAGACCACACATGATCAGCATTAAAATCACGGGGCAACATATTTTCCCTCTCAGGAAAACCAAAAATAGCTCTAAACATATGAATATTAACAGAATGAGAATTATCGAGCAACCTAAAGGTGATTTCACCAGGCCATCTAGTTTGATCAGACAGAGGGTAAAGCTTACGATTAAAACTAGAAATAAACTCCCTAGTCAATGCAGCAAAAGTAGGCTTTTGTAACAATACAAAATCAACCCAACCAATTCTACCCAACAGAGCAAACACCTCATCATATAACCCTATAGCCCTAAGGGTATCAACATCTAAAAAGCGAGTGGGAACCACTACCTTTCTGTCAATAGGATTGACTGGCACCTGAGGGGGTGAGGGCTCACGCGGGGGTGATGGAGACCGAGCACGCCTAGAACCAGAACGATGGGGATGGAGCGAACAGGACGCAGCAGTTGTCTTGACACGCTTTTTAGGACCCATCAATGGAGGAAACAAAAGAAATGAAGAATAAAGAGAGAAAATTGATGGAGAGGATGGAGAGGAGCTGCGCGTGGGGGAAGGTGGAGAATGGTGATGGTGAAATACGGTGAAAAATGGTGAATATTGGAGGGGAATGGTGTTGGGTAACAGTGAAGAACGGTGGAGAATGGTGATGAATGGAGGGTGAGAGGGTGATGTGTGATGGTCACAGAGAGAGAAGAAGAAGGAAAAGGGGAATGGGGGGGCGAGAAAAGGGGGCAGAAAGCCCTAAATGGGGATTTAATTGGGCGCCGCCACGAGTACACGGGCCGTGTCATATGACACGGCCCACCCCGTGTACTCCTCTGTCTTAAGGAGTAAGTGCGCGCGATAACACGGGCCGTGTCATTGGACACGGTCCACCCCGTGTACATCTCTGGAAAATAGGGTTCTTGAGGATCAAGACAACACGGGCCGTGTCATTTGACACGGCCAGACCCGTGTACTTCTCTGGAAGCATCACAGACATCCTATCCTCGAAAACACGGGCCGTGTCACATGACACGGCCCACCCCGTGTAGTTTGCTGCAGAAATGGGGTTGCTGTCATGAGGACACGGGCCGTGTGAGTGGACACGGCCCACCCCGTGTACATTGCTGACTCACAAGAATCACTCTAAACGTTTCTTAAGGACTGCATACACTCAACAAACCATGAACACAAGTAATCAAGCTAAAAACTGAGCAAGTCCAAACACAAATATCAACAAGGAAACAGAGATCAAGCAAGAAACATTTAAAAATAGGCTAAACTAAGAAACTAAAC
The DNA here is from genome assembly GCA_029884595.1 of Ormosia semicastrata. Classification (NCBI taxonomy): domain Eukaryota; kingdom Viridiplantae; phylum Streptophyta; class Magnoliopsida; order Fabales; family Fabaceae; genus Ormosia; species Ormosia semicastrata. The sequence goes on from JAQQTO010000059.1 coordinate 45,143,505, forward strand.
AACGTAAAAGAGAAAGGAAAAAGAAAGCAAATCCGCTTGGGTTGCCTCCCAATAAGCGCTTGGTTTATTGTCCTCAGCCAGACATTATGATGCTCCTCAGGATTCTTCATAAGATGGGTGGAGAAGAGGTATGTCTTCAACTTCTGCATCCTCCGGAAGTTCATGGTAAGGCTTGAGACGGTGCCCATTAACCTTAAACGCCTTTCCAGAAGCCTCGTTCATGATTTCCACTGCACCAGAAGGAAAAACAGTAGTTACTACAAATGGGCCAATTAATTTAGAGCGCAACTTACCTGGAAATAATTTGAGTCTGGATTGGTACAGTAACACTTTTTGGCCTTGGTGGAAACTTTTCCTAGAGATCATGTGATCATGAAATGCTTTGGTTTTTTCCTTATAAATGAGGGCACTCTCAAAAGCCTCATTCCTCAATTCTTCCAACTCCTGAATTTGGAGTTTTCTCTCCTTGCCAGCACCTTCCAAGTTCAAGTTAACTTGTTTGACAGCCCAGTAGGAACGATGCTCCAGCTCCACTGGCAAGTGACAGGGCTTCCCATAAACCAATCGGAAAGGGGACATGCCAATAGGAGTCTTGTATCTTTGTCCGATAAGCCCACAAGGCATCAGCAAGTCTAGTACTCCAATCCTTGCGCGTGGGATTCACAGTTTTTTCAAGGATAGACTTGATCTCTCGATTGGATACCTCAGTCTGGCCATTCGTCTGCGGATGGTAAGGGGTAGAGGTCCGATGCACCACACCATATTTCTTCAACAGGGATTCAAAGATTTTGTTACAAAAATGTGTCCCTTGGTCACTAATGATGGCTCTGGGAGTGCCAAACCTGGAAAAGATAAAAGACTTCACAAAATCCACAACAGTCTTAGAATCATCAGATTTAGTGGCTTTAGCTTCCACCCACTTTGAAACATAATCCACAGCTAAAAGAATATAGGAGAAACCAAAAGAAGGAGGAAATGGTCTCATGAAGTCAATGCCCCAAACATCAAAGATTTCCACAAAGATTATTGGAGTTTGAGGCATTTGATGTCGTGGGCCAATATTACTGTTCTTTGACAATGGCGGTCACATGACTTACGTAAATTATAAGCATCCTTAAAGATGGTAGGCCAAGTAAAATCCATTGTCAAGCACTTTGGTGGCTGTCCTCTTCATGCCGAAATGTCCTCCACGAGGCATAGGTATGGCGAAAGAGAGAACGGAGTGAGTCTCTCGAATCAGGGATACATCTCCGAATCACTTGATCGCGCAATGCTTCCAAAGGTAAGGATCATCCCAAATATAGTACTTGCAATCACTCCTCGCCTTATCTCGGCATGTGCCTTGTTTAGCCTACTAGGAAAATCCTTGGTGGCCAAATAATTGGCAATATCAAAGATACCACGGAATAATGGTTGCGATAGTCATTAAATGCTCATCCAGGAAGCTCTCTGGAATAGGTATATCCTCCTCTTCAGTCACCAATCTGCTCAAATGGTCTGCCACCAAGTTTTCGCTCCCTTTTTTATCTTTAATCTCCAAGTCAAACTCTTGGAGCAACAGAATCCATCGGAGAAATCTTGGCTTCGCCTCCTTCTTTGCCGCAAGAGGTACTTCAAAGCTGCATGATCAGAAAAAACAATTACTTTAGAGCCAATTAAATATGATCTAAATTTCTCCAAAGCAAAAACAACAAAAGAAGGAGTTCTTTCTCGGTTGTGGAATAATTCGATTGAGCATCATTTAGGGTCCTTGATGCATAGTAAATAGCATAAGGAACCCTATCAACTCATTTGTCCGAGGATGACCCATACCGCAAAGTCACTCGCATCATACATTAATTCGAAGGAAGCTCCCAATTTGGCGGCCTAATGATAGGTGCCTCGGTCATCAACTCCTTAAGTGTGAGGAAAGCCTTCATACACTTCTCATTGAATTGAAAGCGCACATCTTTTTGGAGAAGTGTGCGGAGGGGGCGATATCTTGGAGAAATCTTTGATGAAGCGCCGATAGAAACTGCATGACCAAGAAAAGAGCGAATATCCCGCACACTAGTGGGCGGGGGTAATGAACGCACAAGTTCTACCTTAGCTTTATCGACTTCAATGCCCCTAGCAGAGATTACATGACCTAACACAATACCTTCTTCTACCATGAAATGACACTTTTCCCAATTTAAAACAAGGTTAGTGTCAATGCATCTCTTTAAAACCAAAGTGAAATGTTCCAAGCATTTTTCAAAACCATTCCCAAATACACTAAAATCATCCATGAAGACCTCAATGATGTTTTCTATGTAATCAGAAAAAAGACTCACCATACATCTCTGAAAGGTCCCTGACGCATTGCAAAGTCCGAAAGGCATTCGCCTATAAGCAAAGGTGCCAAAAGGACAAGTGAAAGTGGTTTTGTCCGATCTTCCTGGAGCAATCGTAATCTGGTTATATCCTGAAAATCCATCTAAAAAACAATAATGAGAATGACCAGCTAACCTCTCTAACATTTGATCAATAAAGGGTAAAGGGAAGTGGTCTTTTCTGGTGGCAGCATTCAATTTCCTATAATCTGTACAAACACGCCACCCTGTTTGTAATCTAGTGAGAATAAGCTCATTCTCAGCATTTCTTACCACAGTAATGCCATATTTCTTTGGTACTACCTGGACCGGGCTTACCCACTTGCTGTCAGAAATGGGGTAGATGACCCCCACACTTAGGAGCTTCAGTATCTCCTTCTTCACAACATCCATCATCGGGGATTCAACCTCCTCTGTGGTTCTCGTCTTGCTTAGCCCCTCCTCCATTAAGATTCGATGCATGCAAATGGAGGGGCTAATACCTTTGATATCTGCAATAGTCCACCCGATGGCTGTTTTGTGTTCTTTCAACACATAAATCAAGCTCTCCTCTTACTCTTTGGTGAGGATTTAGCAATTATTACAGGAAGTGTCTCCTTCTCACCCGAGAAAAATATATTTCAAATGGGAGGGCAATTCCTTCAATTCCAGCTACGGTGCCCGCACAATGAAGGTTTAGGGACATCGGTGGTAAAAGGTAATTCAACATACGATACCTCATGTCCTTCGAGGTGGAAGAAAGTGTATGCAAGGTGCCACCACTTCATTAATCTCCTCACTCCATGGCTCCCCTTGGTCATCCTTCTTTGGATCCCGAAAATCTAAAGCGAGTCATAATTGTATCAAGAACATCAAATTGATCGGACTCGAAAACAAGTAGAAATTAAAGATTCAACAACATCAAAAGAATCAACAACATAGGCAGAGTGCACATCACTCGGGTATCTCATAGCCTCGAAGATGTTGAATCTAATTAACTCTCCATCAAATTCCATAGTCAATGTTCCCGAATGCACATCAATTTTAGTTCGGACAGTCTTGAGGAAAGGCCTCCCCAACAGAATGGGGGCAGAGTTGGGAGATTTGTCCTCCTCCATGTCCAGCACATAGAAATCGGCCAGAAACACCAGTTCGTTGACCTGCACCAAAACATCCTCAACAACCCCCTTAGGGTATGCATTAGACCTGTCTGCCAGTTGAATGATAACTCCAGTAGATTCTAAAGGTCCTAGATATAAAGATGCATAAATAGAAAAGGGCATGACATTAATGGATGCACCTAAATCTAGCATAGCTCTCTCAAACTTGGCATTACCGATAGTGCATGGTATAGTGAATGTGCCAGGATCTTTACATTTAGTTGGGAGCTTCTTATTAAAAACAACTGAAACGTTTGCTCCCACTTAGACCCGTTCATTACCTTTCAACTTCCTTTTGTTAGTGCATAACTCTTTTAGGAATTTAGCATATCTAGGCACTTGCTTTATTGCATCTAACAGAGGAATGTTAACTTCAACTTTCCTGAAAGTCTCTAAGATCTCTTTATCTCGCTTCTTCTTTCTTATTTCGAACCAACCCTTTCGGAAAAGGAGCCTTAGTGACATATTTAGAAAGTGGGTCAGAAACACTTACCTTAGGGGTCTTAGAATTGATCCCCTCCTCATCTACTTCCTTAGGGTTTGGAGCTTTGTCTTCAGTGACTTGGGAAGATGCGAGTCCTTCAAGTGTCTTCCCACTTCGCAAGGTGACAGCACTAGCATTTTCTCTTGGGTTCACCGGGCTGCGAGGAAGTTTCCCGAAATCTCGACTCGCACCTTGTTGATCGCAGTAGCCAACCGTCCCACTTGGTTCTCCGCAAAGCGATAGTGGCCCTTGTTTCTTCTTTGTAAAACCGAATATTGCTAGTGGCCATTTGCCTCACTAGATCTTCCAACGAAGGCTCGGGTTGCCTAGGGGCCGAACTTGTGGTTGCCTCGGAGGAAAGGGTGCTTGCCTTTGCTGAAACCCTGGAGGCCCATAAGTTTGAGGTTGCGCTTGAGCTTAGGGCTGCTTCGCATAGCTAAAGTTAGGATGATCTCTCCACCCCGGATTATATGTGTTGGAATAGGGGTTGTAATTCTTAGATGGAGCGAGAAAATCCCCCCCATTTGCCTTGGCCTCTTCATTTGTGTCCTCTTGCAAAGTGGGACACATATCGATGGGATGTCCGAAGAGCAACATATCCCACATGCTCAGATGGTGCTTTCCCATTGTCCATCGCCTTTTGGACCATGGCGATCAATCGAGTCATTTGATCGCAAACTAGTAGTGTCGCCTTCTTTAACTGCTCTCACCCCTGTATCATTCCGAGTGAAGAATTGTTGAGTGTTCGCAGCCATTCTAGATATCAAGTTCCTAGCTTCTCGAGGAGTCTTATCAACTAAGGCGCCTCCACTGGCAGCGTCAATCATATTGCGGTCCATCACTAGCAAACCTTCATAGAAGTACTGTATCAGAAGTTGTTCACTGATTTGATACTGAGGGCGCTAGCACACAATCTCTTGAATCTCTCCCGTACTCATGAAGTGATTCCCATGTCTTTGTTGGATGCCGCAAATTTCTTTTCGATGGTTGCGGCCTTTGATGCGAGGGAAATATCTGTCTAGAAAGCCCGAGCCATGTCCTGCCATGTCTGAATAGATCCGGGTGGCAAGTAATACAACCATTCCTTTGCAGAATCCTTCAGAGAAAACGGAAAAGCTCTCAGCTTGACTTGCTCCACTGAAATTCCCGCAGGCTTCATGCTAGAACACACAACATGGATTTCCTTCAAATGTTTGTTCGGATCTTCTCCGGCTAGTCCATTGAAAGATGGCAAAAGATGGATTAGGCCAGATTTCAGCTCAAATGCCTCCTCATTCTCAGGAATTTCTATGCACAGAGGTTGTTGGTCTAAGTCCGGAGCACCCAACATCCTTAGTGTATTTTCTGCCATCACTTCTTCTTCCGGTGGTTCAGATATCTCAGATGCTGCAGAACTGGAAAGATCTATGTGACGGGCAGCTTCAACGTCAGCAGGTGTGAATTGCGAGCTGATTTGTTCAAAGTAATGCCTCAGATTTCTCAATTGCTCGTTCACCTCTTCACCGGACATGAACGCCTGCAAGATAGTTGAAGAGAACAAATAAACTATTAAAATTAAACAAAAACAGAGAGAAAAATAGGAAACAAATTAATAACGCAATTAAAAAATTAGTTCCATTTCAAGAATCATGGCCAAAACTTGGTGTGGTGTGGAATGCGATTAAAAATTAATATTAAAAACAGTTGCCAAGTTCCACCAAAAATATAAAAACCTTGCAACCAGTTGTAGTAAGCAAGGGTCGATCCACAGAGAACCAATTCAATTAACACTATCAATCTAATTCTTAAATTAAACTCTGATGAAAAATAAATAGTAAAAGTAAAAGGGGATTTTGTTGATTAAAACTAAAAAGAGAAATTAAACTTAAATCAAAACAGTAAACACAAATTGAATTATCAAGTTAAAGATATTGGTTAAGAGATGGAATCCACCACTAGATTTATATGATTATGCTAACTTACATACCCTTTATACCAACATGATCAATTATGTTCTTATGTAATTGTGAGATAAATCCCATGTCTTCCTTAAGTTTCGCTTAATTCAGCAACCGCTCAAATCAAACCCTAACCATTAGTTATTTGTAAAGCAACCGCTCTTACACTTACCTAATGATTGCATTAAGAATTAGAAAACCAATCACACTAAGATCTAATCACACACCGGGATTAAATTACTTAGATCATATGTCTCACTAGTCATACCATCGCAATCACAAGCATAGCAATCCTAGTTTTACCACATTCGAAGTTTGGCAAGAATATAAAAACCTTTATATTGATTTATGAACAGAAACATATGAATAAAAACATAATTGTATTGATATAAAGAGGTATGCAAGATTCACATAATCAAAACTAGAGTTTCATCCTCCCTTAACCAATCAAGAAGTTTAGCCACATATGGCAAATTCAAAAACAGAAGAAGAATTAAAAGAAAACATTGTTCAGAACAAAAGAAGAAAAGAAAAACTAAAGATCAAACTAGTTTCCAAGGCTTGAGAGTGATTGATCTTTGATCGCTCGAATCCGAGTCTCCAATCCTCAATCGAATCCTTCCCCTTCTTGGTCTTCATGTTTCTCTCAGTTTCCTTGACGGCTCTCTCTGTCCAGAATACCTTAAAGGGCTCTAAGCCACACTATTTATAGGTTTGGGAACCTAATTTAACATTAAAGCACGAAATTAACTTCCTGGTGCGACGACACGGGCCGTGTCATTCTACACGGCCCAACCCGTGTCTGATTCTGGAGACAAATTTCCAGCTATTCCAAGGTCAGAAAGGAACACGGCCTACCCCGTGTCAATTGACACGGGCCGTGTTCTCGATCAAGGCTTCAAATTAATTCTTCCTCGTGAAGTCAGAGGAGTACACGGCCTACCCCATGTCACTTGACACGGGCCGTGTTGATCAAAACTTTCCAGTCTTCAAAGTCAGAATGATACACGGCCTACCCCGTGTCATTTGACACGGGCCGTGTTGATCATTTTCTTCAAATCCAGCCTTGATTCTTCATGAATGCCCTTCTTCCTTTGCTTCTAGGAGTTGGTACTGATTCCCTTAAGTCTCTTAACTCTCTTCTCAATAGCTCAATACCAATAGACTCCATCACTCATAGATCTCCTGAAAATCACAATACGTTTATGAGTGTCTATAACCTCATTTAAGCAAAGTTTCACAATAAACATCTAAAGACAACTCTAAATCAGAAACTTAACTAAATGTCAGCAATTAAACACATTTGGAATCCAATTAGATCAAACAAAGAACATTCAAGAGCTGAAATTATTAACAGATCACTCATACTTAACCATTTCTGGTCAATCGGTGTTTCAAAATCTTATGGTCATTAAAGACCTCAAATTTAACTCCATACACTTAGTGTCTCCAATCCTTCAAGGCAAACACCACAGTTATCAATCTTAGACTATAGGTTGGATAGTTGTCCTTATGCGGTCTCAATTGCTTAAAAGTGTAAGCAACTACCCGTCCATCTAGCATCACATGCATCCTACCTCTTTTCTTGAGGCATCTGAGTATATCTCAAAATTTCCTTGAGGATTTGAAACCACTAAAGCCAATATGGAATTAATCTCTTTTCCATCCTTAGAAATTGTCTTTGTACTCTTGAGTTTATTCAGAAACATTACTCCTTTCAGTTCTCATGTTTATTCTTACTTGGGTTGATGAAAACCCTTTTTTTTAGAAATTACGTCTGCTAACATTTGTACCATGTTATCATACAGTGGCTTATCTTTCAAATTTCTAATATCTCCCTGAGATGATCTTCGTACTCTTTGGGTGTCTTTAAATAGATGAAAATATTATCTACAAAGACCACAACCATTCTAACTAGATATAGTTTAGAAAATCTATTCATCTAGTCCATAAGGATTGCAAGTGCTCTATACTCATGATGGTCTTCAAAATATTCTTTCTCAACTCCATTATGATAGTACTCTAACCACTTTAGTCATTCTTAGAGAACACTACCGTTCTCTCTTATTTAGTTTATCAAATCATTCATTTTAAGTTGTGACCCTTAAAATCAACCTTAATCGTTTTATAAGTAATTTAAGCTTCTACTACTTCTAGCAATCCCTTGGTATAATCCGACCACTTCTCGGTCTTTCGAATTAACATATCTGAAGCCACAGTTTATAGTTAACCACGTTGCAATTGAACGACTATCAAACTGTCCTGGTGAATCATGTGACGCATCCATGCTTAAAATAAGGGTGAAAGTTTTGAAAGCAACATGAAGAGAAAGAGAATTCAGGTCTAATAACAAACTCAACCCATTAAGCTTAACATTGACCTATCGTCAAACTCCCTTGCTCATGTTCCATGAGTTCCAACTCTTTTGCCTTCTTACACACGTGGGAAAAATACATGTATACATATATATATATATCTAGGAAGGAAATTCTAAATACTCCCATATAATGTAAGTTCTAGTAAACCTCAAAAGTCTTTTAACTTCAATATACAAAGATTCTATCTCCTCTTCAACAAATAAAAAGTGAGGAATACTCATTGCTCATATGTGCACACTAACTCAACAAAATCTTTTCCATATAGGAGGCAAATAAATTCTTCTAGACCCTAAAATGTCAGAAAAGTTTTGACTTCCAATCACTATTGTTCACATATTCTTACTGCGGATATGGATTATTTTCCTTTCTTTTCAACTTCTTGATTGTAGTCACATTCTCTTTTCTTCGTAATCGCGGACATTTCTCTTTACTCTCGCTTAAAAGCTACTAACTTTCTAAACATCTCTCGTGGTTCTATTAGCAGTTGTCCTGCCCTTTCACGTATGCCTAGTCGATGTCATAGTCTTTTGTACACACCGCACATTATATATTGAGTTAGCTAGACTCAACATTATGCTACAGGGTGACAGTTAACCATAACATACAATCTTAAGGCTGTTATGCAGCTCTACATATACATCTCAACCTTGGGATAAGACAAAATGCATAACAAAACATAGCTAGTCCATACCCCGACTCAACAGGATGAACTGCTCTGATACCATAATGTAACGTTCCAAATTACTAACACTAATGATGTATCCGGGTTACACATCAATAATTAGAATTTGGTACATTACTTATGAATATCCATAAATTTTAAAATAAATAGTTTGATAATATACAAAATATGAGCCTTCGCGAAAATATAATTTACATACATAATGAAAGGAATATTATATCAATTATACATATTCGCGTATTATATACCAATTTTATTGGATAAAGAAAATTACTAGGACTAGTTTACAAATACCTAACAAAGAACATCCTAACTAATCCTTTGAGGCAAGCTCCATACACTTGCTGAGTTGCTCGAGCCACCTGGAATTATCATGAAAACCATAGAGAATAGTGGGGGTAAGAATCAAAATTCTCAGTAGTTTGTTTAAAACCGTGTCATCACAATAATTCCAGCTATTTCGGGGAAAAATTTCATTTTTATTCAAAACATTTATTATTATTCTAGGAAGGTGGCTAAAGGTCAAACCAAGTTCTTCCTCTTCCCGAAATAGATAGTTCATTTATCATTATAAAAATTAGTCGTAATCGTCAAAAATCACATCAAGTCCAAAGTCATTAAGACTCAAATTATTAAATTAGAATCCATGTCATCAAAACATAATCATTTTTTCAATCTCAATATATATCATGATAGAAATCTCATCATATCTCAAATCATTAGGTTCATATTTTGTTCACGCTAGCATTACAAAATCATTTACTTGGTAGTAGTATGCTTTTAGGTTAGTGCATATCAACTTCTTCATGGCCGTACGTCGCCATACAGAACTACATTGGGTAACTAGGCCCAATCCTCCCATGTCTAGCTTAGAGGAAGTACGTCTCCTTAATATCAAAGTTATGGTTAGATTTCAATCCATCATAATAAGGAGAAAGTATATTATCTCACAATATCAATCATCAGTCAAGAATGAGAGGTACGTTACTCAAACTATCCAGGATATAGAATTACCCCAAGTAGTGAGGGAAACACTCACCCTCAACCACTTAATGACTAGAGAAACTCAGGTAAAGAGGAAGGTTCTTCCTTAACCTCAATTACTTTGGTATAGAGAAGATCACATATTATCTTACCATTAACCAAGACTTACCCTAGTACAAGTAAATCCAAAATCCAATTCGGCCTAATTTCACAAAGGGATACCCATGAGAGAAAACAATTTCTTCAAATCATCATGCAACATAATGCATAATTCAATTATTCTCATCATGGGTGTTCAATTTCATCAATCAATCATATATGATTCAATATTATTAATCAATCTCACTTGATGTAAATATATCATGCAATCAAGCATCATTTTATTACACATTTCATCAAATACCTATAGAAGTATTTTAACATTCTTAAAAGAACATACATGAGTGATTCCAACACATTACCCTTTGATACTTCATTTCAATATGGTTATCTAAGGTCTCTGTATAAGGCTCCTAGCCTTATAAAATACCAAAACACCATGCATTTCCTAACCAAAATTACATCCTGCTCAATCTTAACCTTTGACCTTTGCTCAGTAAAATGAGCATAACTTGAGTTACAGATGTCGAAATGATGTGGTTCTAGCTGCATTGGAAAGCTAAAAGAAAGAGCTACAACTTTCATGAAGACCACAAGAGCTCATTCTCATCACAGAGGGAGACATGGCTGTATCATTTGACACGGCCTACCTCATGTTTTCGTCTGTAAGGAATTTCTTCTGGCAGAGAGGTACACGACCCACCCTGTGTTTTCAGACACGGGCCGTGTTTCTGGTCCAGAAACTCTTGAAGAGTCGTGCCACTGTTCCTTGGGCCAAAATCCAAGATTTTGGCCACTCTAATCCAACCTCTAGGTCATTTTAAGTCCCAAAAAAGTTCATAAACATAAAGGAAACTTAAAACATCAATTTATTTCATCAAAAATATATTAAAATACTAGATCCCTCATCCAAAATCACAAATCAAAAGTGGGTTCAATAACCCTTTTTCAACCTTGAAAATCATCAAGAAACAAGAGAGAAAATCAAATTCTCACATCATGAATCAAACACAAAGGTTAAATCTTTTATCATCAAAGTAAAAATCTCACTCAAAGCCATCAAGAAATCAGATCTTGAAATACAAAAGAGGAAGAAAAGAGTGAGAAAAATCCCCTTACCTCAAGCTTCCATGGATCCTTGCTTTGCTCTTTTTCTTGTTCTTCTATTTTCTCCTCTTTCTTCTCTTCATTTCTGCTTCTCCCCTATTTAGTCTCCCCCTCCTCCTTTTCTTTCTGCTTTCTTTTCTTTGTTTTCAGAACAGAAGCGCACAGGAGAGAGAGAGAGTAGGAAGATGAGAGAAAAATCTCATCTTTTAAAAGATGAACTTTAAGGGCAAAATGGTTATTTTGCCAAACTTCGTATTTGTTAAGGACACCTCGATTTTACTAAATCAAGTTTCTCAACTTCCAACAACTATAGAATAAATCTTAAGATTTATCTAAATTCTTGTTTCATTATTTTCATGAATTTTCATATCTGCCATTTCTCAATCCGGTATTAAAACACTTCTACAGTATCCTTAAAAATACCAAACTGACTCTATTTGTCCTCAAAATTTAACCACATCCTTTTTCACACATTTATGACCTATTAATAAAATTTTTCTTATTTATTTCCTTTGATTTAGCATTTATGCTATTTTTCTGAGTTAAAATAGTCATTTTGCATGTTCTGTATTGTGGCAAAGTGCCTAAATTAACTCAAAACATCTCAAAAATCAATAGACATGTTAAACAAGTATTATGGTATATTATGACCATATACAAGTCTAACCTGTTAAAAAGAGAATTTTACATTAATCGGTTAGGGGATTTTGCTAACCGGTTAGGAGATTTTGCTAATCGATTAGGAGTCTTAAAATTTGACTCCTAATTTCATTTGTTAACCGGTTAAGAGATTTTGCTAATCGGTTAGGAGACTTAAAATTTAGTCTCTGACTTTCTCAATAACCGGTTAGAGGATTTTACTAACCAGTTATGAGCTTTTCAAAATGGCTCTTAACTTGTCCAATAACTGGTTAGAGAGAGTCTCTAATCAGTTAGAAGCTTTTTTAAATGACTCATGACTTATCCAAAAACCTGTTAATGATTTTGTCAAGAAAGCAAGATTTTCAAAGGATTTTTCAATTTTTCTAAAAATCATTTTGTTCAAACTTTAAATATCATTTTCACAAGTATAGATCCTGATTTTACAAACTTGTTTAAGTTGAGTAATAAAATCAATTGATGAGTTTAGTATGAATCCTACAATTATATTTACACAAGATCTCTAAGACTTATAATCTAAACTTGAAGCTTTTTGAGACTTGTCCTTTGCATCATCATTTCTTTCTTTGTTTGTTATCATCAAAATCATTGTTTTAGTCAATGTCAATTACATTCTCCCTCTTTTTGATAATGACAAACAACCATTGAAAAAAGAATTAGTTCAAATAAATTAAAACTCACAAAAGGTGTTAGAGACTTACTCCCACTCTATTTTTTAAGAGATGATTAGATCAGAGATGCACAGCTCCCCTTTAATTTTGGGGGAGATAGAGTTGAGAGAAGCAAACACAATATTTATCATGATTTAGCCACCAACTACTTGTGGCCTACGTCTAATCTTCAAGTAAACCACCTGAGATTTTCCACTATCTTCAAGCTTCAACAGGTGCTTGATAACCTTTATAATTGAGAGCACTCAACACACCTTGGGATACCTCACCCTTGTGCTTGAGCCTCAAACAAGGATACCTCACCCTTTACAACTTTTGAGGGATGCCTCACCCTTAAGAGATACCTCGCCCTTTTCTTTAGAGGGATACCTCACCCTCTTTCCAACTAAGGGATACCTCACCCCTTTTCTCTAGAGGGATACCTCACCCTCTTTACAGATTATACAAAGATGTAGATGAATAGTAACTCTCTCAAAGAGTAGATAATACAACTTGAAGCTCTATGGGTATCAATGATTCACACTTAAGCTCAAAATAGAGTATTTGATGAAATGATGGTGAAAACTCGTATTTAATGTTCAAGAAAGATTTTCATATTATTTTTCAACATTTCTTTGATGCCCAAACACTTTCATTTATAGCCCAAAGCATATTAGAGCCGTTGGTGGTTGTTGGGAAACATTAAATGCCAAAATAGAGCCGTTGTACGTGTTTACTAGTTTTCTAGATAACTAGTTAGAAGATTTCACTAACCGGTTAGGAGATTTTGCTAACCGGTTAGGAGTCTTAAAATTTGACTCCTAATTCATTTGCTAACTGGTTAAGGGATTTTGCTAACCGGTTAGGAGATTTTGCTAACCGGTTAGGAAATTTTGCTAACCGGTTAAGAGTCTTAAAATTTGACTCCTAATTTATTTACTAACCGGTTAGGGGATTTTGCTAATCGGTTAGGAGTTTTAAAATTTGACTTCTAATTCATTTGTTAACCAGTTAGGGGATTTTGCTAACCAGTTAGGAGACTTAAAATTTGGTCTCTGACTTTCTCATTAACCGGTTAAAAGATTTCACTAACCAATTAGGAGCTTCTCAAAATGGCTCCTGACTTTTCCAATAACCGATTAGAGAGAGTATCTAATCGGTTAGAAGTTTTTCTAAATGGCTCATGACTTGTCCAAAAACCTGTTAATGATTTTGTCAAGAAAATAAGATTTTCAAAGGATTTTCAATTTTTCTAAAAATCATTTTGTTCAAACTTTAAATATCATTTTCACAAGTATAGATCCTAATTTTGAAAAATTGTTTAAGTTGAGTAACAAAACCAATTGATGAGCTTAGTGTGGATCCTACAAATACTTTTACACAAGATCTCTAAGACTTATAATCTAAACTTGAAGCTTTTTGAGACTTATCCTTTGCATCATCATTTCTTTCTTTGTTTGTTATCATCAAAATCATTGCTTTAGTCAATGCCAATTACACCGATTATTTAAGCTTTGCAAAGTAACTCAGAACATAATAATCAAATAAATGAAGGTTATAAATAAAATCATTTGTCACGTGCTTTCCTTTCCCAAAGTAAATTTATAATCGTGAAGGAATTCAACTATACTTAGCAAATCTCATCTTATATCTTAAACAAAATCTCTATATCTATTATATGCATATTAGCCGTTACATTTCTTCGCCACGACAGGCTAAACACACGTCGTTTTCTCTCTTCGCCACGGCAGGTGGAACGCGCGTTGTTATATCTCTTTGCCATAGCAGGCGGAACACACGTCGTTTTATCTCTTCACCACGGTAGGCGAAATACACATCATTATCTCTCTTTGCTATGGTAGGCGGAATACACGCCATTATATCTCTTCGTCACGATAGGCAGAACACACGACGTTATCTCTCTTCGCCACAGAAGGTAGAACATATGTCATTATATCTATTCGCTAACAATGAACAAATTTTTAACACTTAACCCTTATAGCTCAATTCTCATAACAAAATTCAAAATCATCATAGGTTAACTTTCAGAAGTAACACTACGTCACAAGGTCAATAAAATATAGCTCCAAAAGTGTAATCATCATAAAATAAATTCATAAGTTACCTTAAAGATTTTTTTCCCCAAAATATAAAGTTTGAGGCTATAACCAAAGTTATTATAAAAACTTCAAATTTCACACTCTTAAAATAATAAAGGAAACTTGATTTGAAATACTATGAGAAGATATATAAATACGTGCCAAGAGGTTTAAATTTCAAAATATGTCACAGTGTAAACTATCCACTTACAAATATGAAGAACCAACTCAATCGGTCCCCATGACACTCGGAGGAGCAAGCTGTGTAGTGCCCACTGAATCTAGCTATAAACAAATATTTTGACAAGTCAAAATAAATAAAATAATGACTTACATTAAGAAGCAACCTCAAAGGAGAGCATCTTTCCTTAAAACGTAGAGTTACCCACTAGCTATTATGAATTTAAAACACAATCATCATGAATAAATAAAATAACTACACTATAATTACCATTTGCAATTGATAAGGCTCTAGAAATTTCATTTAGAATTGAACTAACAAAAGGATAAAGAAATTAGGTAAAATCCCTAATTATAAGGTTTAGGGTTTTCAAGAAACTCATGAGAAAAAAAATCAAGGTATGGCTTTCCCATTACCATTTACTAGAACTAACCTTCCACATTCTTTGATTTCTACTTCAAAGCCCCAAAATACACTTACTTACCATTTTTAAGATAGCAAAGCTTGAGGGAAAAAAATGAGATTTGACACAAAGTAAACAAGAATAAAAGAGTAGAAACTTACCTTAAGTTCTTAGTGTAAGTGGGTGCAAGGATTTGGTGCAAAAATGAGGGAAAGGTGAAAAGTTAGTGGAGGAAGGAGAAGAGACGAGAAACATAGGACGAGAAACATCTCTGTTTCTTGTTCTTCCTCCTTTTTAAATATCTGATTACTTCTTTTTTTTTCTTTTTTTATATATAAGACAAATGACCAAAATGCCCTTTTCAAGAAAATTTATTTCTAACCTTATCCCTCCTCTAACACCAATGTCATCACAAATAATAAATCTTTCATTGATAAATTCATTCGTCGGTAATTTCAAAAGTATAAATCTTTTTGAGATTGATAAGTAGTTCTTCAAAGCCTTTATCTTTGAACTGGGTTCCGTTGTCCATTACAATGGACTCCAGGACCCCAAACCTGGTGATGATGTGGCGCTAAGTGAACTTCTGGATCTGAGCGGAGGTGATCGTGACTAGAGGCTATACTTTGATCCATTTAGTGAAATAATCCACAGCCACCACCAAGTACTTCAGTTGTTCAGGTGCTTAAGGGAACGAACCCAAGATATCTATACCTCATCTATAGCATGGCCAAGGTACGAATGTCGTGGATAGTTCTTCGGGAAGAGCTTGATAATGGTCCGAGTGTCATTGACATTTATCACAAACTTGGACATATGCGAGGGAGTCAACTTCCATTGTTAGCCAATAATTTACATCCCTAAATGCCTTCAAATCTAAGGCTTTGCCCCCCAAGTGATGTCCACAACTCTCCTCATAGATCTCGGTTAAAACATATTCTGCTTCTTTTGATGTAAGGCATTTGAGGAGAGGTAAGGATAACCCACGACAATACAACTGTCTATTATAGGTAGTGTACCAGACCGCGGTTTTGGCCAATTTGGAGTATTCATTTGGATCATTGGGACGAGCTCTAGACTGAAAGTACTCCATTATTGGGGTGATCCAAGTACGCTCCTTTCTTTCCACTTGAAAAATGATTGAGTTTGTGATGAAGGCTGAAAAATGGTCTCTTGGATGATTAAGCAGTTGTTGCCCGGGCTCTTAGTGCTGATTAGTTTGGATAGGATGTCTGCCTTGGAATTCTGCTCCCTGGGTATGTGTTCTATCTTGGCTACCTGAAAACTTTTGAATAGCCCATGGACTTTGGCTAAGTATTTCTGAAGGAGTGGCTCCTTAGCTTGGTAATCACCTCAGATCTAAGAGGTCACAAGTTGAGAGTCGTTGCAAATTGTGATCTCAGCTGCTCCTATATCCTTGGTCATCATTAATTTGACAATGTACACTTCGTACTTTGCCAGATTGTTTGAAGTGGGGAACTTAAACTTCAAGGATTTCTTTACTGTTACTCCTTTAGAATTTTCTAAGATCACCTCGGCACCACTCCCTTTGGGGTTCGAGGAACCATCGACAAATATGGTCCACAAGATTCCCTTAGGGTTACCAGGGTCTGATGTGAGCTCTGCTAGGAAATCTGAAAGTGCCTGAGCCTTAATTACTAGTTGGGGCTCGTACGCGATCCCGAACTCGAAAAGCTTAATGGACCATGAAATCATTCTTCTTACTAGGTCTAAATTTTACAATATCTGACGAATAAGTTGGTCTGTCCTCACCACCACAGGATGGCACTGAAAGGACTGTCTAATCGGCTTTTGTTCCTCGATAGTTTCTTGGATCAACACTGAACTTAAAGCTTCTTCATGAATTGAGAGGTACACGTATAGTTTCTCACCAGGTTCCGATCCTATCAGTATGAGGGAGAGGACAAAAGATTCTTCAAATATGTAAAAGCATCTTCACACTCCTGAATCCACTCAAAATCTTTTTCCTTTTTGAGCAGTCTGAAGAGGGGAAGAGATTTGTGAGCAGTTTTGCTAAGGAAACATGTTAAGGCCACAATCCAGCCTGTCAGCTACTTTATTTCCTTGATGTTCTGTGGGCTACACATACTGAGTACCGCTTGACATTTGTATGGATTTGCCTCAATCCCACGGTGAGTCAACATGAAGCCCAAGAAATTGCCAACTTGGACCCCAAAGGAGCATTTCTTTGAGTTGAGCGTCATGTTATATTTCTGGAGTTGTGCTAACACCTCCCCAAGGTCCGAGATGTGTGATCCATCTTGTGGGGCCTTTACTATCATATTGTCGATATATACCTCTAGCATCTTCCTCACTTGGTCTTCAATAACCTTATTCATCATTCCCTGATAAGTGGCTTCTATATTCTTTATTCTAAAGGACATAACCCTATAGTAGTAGCTCGCATTCTTAGTGATGAAAATAGGTTTGTCTTCATCTCTTGGGTACATTGGGATCTGATTGTACCCGAAGTACGCGTCCATGAAAGACAGCAAACGAAATCCTGAGGAGCTGTCAACCAGTTTATCCACGTTGGGAAATGAGTATGGCTTTTTGGGGCAATCTTTGTTTAAATCCATGTAGTCCATGCATATTCTCCACTTCTTATTAGATTTCTTCACTAGGACTACGTTAGATAGCCCTGTGGCGTATGCTATTTTTCCAATGAAGTTGGCACTGAGCAACTCCTTGACTTGTTCTTTAACAACTCGCTATCTTTTTGGCCCAACCTTTCTTTTCTTCTGAGAGACTGGCCTTGCATCTTTCTTTATAGATAGGCGATGACAAATGAAAGCTGGGTTGAGCTCAGGCATATCAGAGGACGTCCAGACAAAGAGGTCTTTATTTTTTACTAAGAGCTCAATCAACCAGTGCCTCTCTTCTTCTAAGTTTGCCGCAATCTTGGTGACTTGATCTGGGTTGACACCAAGTTGGAGTAGTGGCTGTAGTTCTCCCTTCGACTGGGGTCTAGTGCCCCGGATCTCTTCTCGCACATCTAACTCAGTACTGAGAATGTTGACTTAGTCTAAAACTAGGCTAGATGTGACGACTTCTGCTCTCTTGGGGGTCCTACTAATCTTGAGGCTCTCATTATAGCATTTACGCCCCATGGTCTAATTCCTCTTAACTATGACAACCTCATTGTTTTTGCTAAGGAATTTCATGGCGAAGTAGGTAGTAGACACCACAGTGCCAAGTGTATTAAACACAGGATGACCTAAGATGATATTATATGCTCAGGGGCAATTCATGACCAAAAACTTGACCTTGACAATCCTGAAGAGATTATTACTTCCCAGGATCAGGTAAGTCTCAACATACCTTGCCGGAGTGATTTTGTCACCAGTAAAACCAATGAGTTCGCCATTATAGGGAATTAGCTCTGAGTTTGGAAACTCCAGCTTTTTATACAGCTCCATGACCATGATATCAGTCGAACTCCTTTGGTCTACGAAAATACGTTGGATCTTAGCATAAGAAATTATCCCAAAGACAATAAGTGGATCATCGTGCTCTGGGATAATCTCGTTGTATTCTTCATCTGAAAAGGAGATGTGGGGTGTCTTCTGATCTCCGACCTGTGATTTAGGTGGGAAGTGAGAGACGTACAACACCGCCATCTTGAGTGCTTTCTTTTAGGCATTGTTGGATGACCCACCACCCACAAAACCATCAGTAATAGTGTTGATGGTTTGGTTAAACTGGGCATGGTGGCCATCATTATTATCTGAGGGAGTGTCTTGGTTCTGATCCTTCTAGTTTTCAGTATTATGACAAGGCGGACTTCGGGACCTCTTCTTTTGGTGTGGAGACAGGCTCTGCTTAGGACTGGGGCTGTATTTTCTTTCATTCTATCATCTGCGGCGTCCATTGTTTTGGATATGACTGATGTACTGATTCAGCCATCCTGCCCTAATTAGGGACTCAATGGCATCACGAAGTTGAAAACAATCTTCTATGTGTGGTCGTAGCCCTTATGCCACAAACAATACTTTGTACGATCCTTCTGTGCATATTTCTTCAAGTAAGGCGGCCTATTGATATCCCGGAACTCGGTCTGAAACACTTCCTTCAGAATCATTGCACGTGGAGTGTTTAGATGGATGTAGGCTGAGTATTTGGCCTGGGGTGGATCATCCTTAGAGGAGTTCAGGGGCTGAGAGAAATTCTTGTTGCCTTTCTGGTGAGAGGGCACACCCTTTTCCAGGTTCCTCTTAGCCTTAGTAACCTCCTTCAAGTTTATGTACTTCTAAGACCATTCCTAAAATTCTTCCATACTCTCTGGCTTTCTTTTTTGCCAAAGATTAGAAAAATAGGGAGTCAGTCTAGAAGTCGCTTCTAACATAGTGGAGAACAATCCTTTCATCAAGGTTCTCCACATTTATGCAAGCTATATTGAACCTCTTAAGGTACTTGCAAAGGGGCTTTTTACGCCCTTGGCGAATCTCAGAAGGAGATTCAATAGATTTGGGTTGCACTTTGATGATAGTGTAGTGCTGTAAGAATCGTTGTCTGAGGCCCTGCCAGTTGGTGACGAATCCCGGTGGCAGAGTTACGAACTATCTAAGGGCCCCATTCTGTAAGGAAATGAGAAAGGAGCGACATAGTAATTGTGAGGATACCCCATGGAAGTGCATAGATTAGACATAGACATCTATGTGCTCTTGTGGGTCTATAGTCCCGTCGTAAAGTTCCACATTGGCTGGAAACTTGAAGTTTCTAGGAACTCTATATTCCATCAATTGGGCAGAGAAGGGTTGCTCCTGATCATCGGGGTCCAGGTTATTATTAACAACATTGGACATTCCGGCATCAGCGTGCGACGTTCTTCCCTGGTTGTTGGCTACGTTCCATTTTTCGTCATCCTGACGCTGTCCAGACTGGCCTTCATGCACAGATTGCTCCAGATTTTCTATTCTGCAACGTTGCTCCTCCAGCAGCACCGCTTGTTGCCGCACTAGGTCCACCAGATGGTTCTGGACATGTTAGATTGGATTGTGCCCTTTAGGCGGGACACACGGTCATAGCATCCCTGACAAAGGCCCTACACGATGAGTGTGGGCTTTCATAAAAAAGTAAGGTTTTCTACCCATCGCCTGGGTGCCTAGTGTTGGGCTTTTGATTCTTTGCGGCAGAGGTTTCAACAACTAGTTGATTTTGGGCCATATGGTCGTCGTCTGGTGGTGCGACAGGGTGTGGCTGGTGGTGCGTCGCTGGGCCTCGCCTTTAGGCTGCGGGGGCACGCACAACATATCTTTTTTTTAAGTTCTGTCTCGTGCTCACCATGGTTGGGTGGGAATAGGAATTTAAAGTTTCCCACAAATGGTGCCAATGTTCAGTAGTGGATACTGAGATGTACTTGAACAGGCATGTACAAATGTTTTCCTAGATGTGCAGCAGCAGAGCGTGCTGAAACGGGGGTGGTTGGTACTTGCAAAGGCACTCCAATGCTCAAGTCAGGTTGTGCACAATTAGGGTTTAAGCTAAAGAGTAATAGTTACATGTTGAAGGTGATAAAGTCTGATATTTATAGGGAATGAATAGGGAAACGTGTTCCCTTGATTGCTACATAGGATCCATATAAAACCTAAATGTTGGCACTATAGTTATGAGCAAAAAACAATTATGTGTGCTATTATTACACAAGATCATAATTGACTGTTATGGATAATTGTGGGATTTTTCTACTGCGTAAATCTCCCAGTGTCACTGTTACCCAATGTCGTAGTCTGGTATATATTATCTCGATTTTCGTTCAGTGTGCCATGAGTGAACTCTCGTTAGGGTGTCAATGGCGGACATCGAATGGATGTGTGTCGGGTAGAGCTAGGGAACTAGTGTCCCAAATCACGATCCAGAACAAATTGAAATTGAAATTGAAATTGAGAGGAGAGAAAATGGGAGAAAGAAGAGTAAGAGAGAAGTGGAAGAGAATGTGGATGGAGATGGAGATGGAGTGGGTGTGGCTCCGTGAAGTGACATTGTTCAACATGCCATGAAACTTCAGCACCTTCTTCTTCTTCCCTTCGCTATCGCACCAACTCGTGGCTACTAACTCTTTCTCTCTCTACTTTTTAACGGAATTTCCACATTGTTGTGTTGGACATACTATAATGAAACAGCAAGAGTGACATTTGTCACTTGAGAATAGCCGATAATCTTTTATTTATAAACTAATATGATTCATCCATTATGATCTAATTACAATTTGAACAAAAAAAGTGATTTTGTTAAAGCAAAATCTAATTTAGTAATTTGCATAAACAAAAAGTAAAATAATATTTGATGGATGAACATATACTAAAGTTATTTATTTGTAATTTGATTTGTCTCAATTTACTTATCATTTCTTTGTATAAGAGAATTATAAATTAAAGAATATGTTATGTTTATTTTTGTTTCTACAAATAGATTATAAAGAATGAATGTGTGGGTACACATACGACTATATGTTTAAATCTTAATTATGCTTATTACCTAGTGGAGGTATATATAAATTGACCCAACACTATCAATTCACATTTTAAAAAAAAAAATGATTAACTCTATTCAAAAATATATTTTCAAATATTTGCTAAAAAAATTAGTATCATAATAATCACATAAGGATGCGTTATGCGATTTTGTAATTAATTTATAATCTATAAGTATAATGTTATGATCTCTGTAAGCATATATATATAGTAAATCAAACTCATATTAAACGATGATAATTTTTTTCACCGTTCAGGACTATTGAACCCAAACTCATATTAAACGATGGTATTTTTTTTCACTATTCAGGACTATTGAACCCACAGTAAATCAGTATATCACATCATCAAAGTCATGCACATTGTAGTTTGGACAAATAATTAAAAGAAACCAAATAAGTGGGTGCACATAGTTGTTCCCTAAAACATGAGGAACCAAATCCCCCACGTATTATATTATTTTTCATAATTTTTGTTACATCACAAACTTGTACTGCAGTTTAAACTAAAAATTAAACCAATCAAATATATACCCAGCCAACCATCAAGACTCGACTTGGGCAATTATTATGCTTATTTTGACTCACTTATTCAAGTTTACTAATATCCGAATCTACATCTGGAGCATGCATTCACTCTGTCAACTGAGTAGTCCTCAATTCATAAATTAATGTATCGCCCAACTGAAAAGGACTTCCAGTGCTTCAAGTTGAGACCCTCGAATCTTTTGGAGGTGTGTTAGCAAACTTCCAAGAAACTTTAGCAATCGTTTCATTGTAGTGATGAGAACCTGCTACATCATCAATGGGAACTGCCTCAGCAATTTCTCTCAGGTCCTTTTCTACAAGTTTCACTGATAAGGCACCGAAGTTTTGATCCAGGTTCTTAATCTTAGTTGTTCCTGTAAAGGTCCAGACAAATTGTGGCAAGTAATTATACACCCAAGAATTATGACAACTAAGTAACAGACATAGATAAATATTAAACATGTGCTTCTTAGTTGAGTTGGTGAAAAATAGATGGAAAAATTATTTTAAACCAAAAGGAAAATGAAGTACATTTTATTTTTCACCTTCCATGTTTTTGTTATATATCAAGCTAATGTAAAGAGGTTTGCATTTAAAATTGTCCACATTCCTGCTTTCTAATCAACCAAGAACACCCTAAAGTTAAAAACTACTCTATACCAAGTTACTAACTTGCAAATAGTCTTAGATACCGCCCATCATAAAATGGAATCGAAAGGAAACATGTCCAAAAACAAGTGGAACACTATAAGAAAATCAGCTTGGAGCTTTGGACCAAAACAGATAATCTCTCACTCAAAAAATAATAACCTGCTATACTACAAGAGCAAATTATGTACATATGGTTGCAGCCTTCTAAATGATGGTCGTTGGTGGAGTCCTGCGTTAGACAACAAGTGACCCATAGATGCAGACAATTCAAACTTCAGTAGATGTAATATCAAATTCAAGGCACCATGTAGAGATGCAGCACGTCAATTAAAAAAAAATCTACGAAGTGTCTATCCAAATAAATTTTGTGAACATTTTCTTCATACAAACATACTAAAATAATCACAACTCAATTTTAGATCAATTAATTTTGTAAAAATGATTGGGATAAGCTGAACATGGAACAGACAATATGTTGCAGCAATGGCATTTGGTATTTGAAAAATGCCATTTAACCCATTAAAAACAATATTATGAAATATTAAAGAATTAACACATACTTCAAGTGTGCACAGTGCACAGAGAACTTGGTGCAGATAAGCATTCTATATCTTTTCCTTACCACTGAATAATTGTGGCCTTCTAGAATACAATTACAATCTACCTGCCATTCAATCATACGTTGTCCTTCTTTACCTACTTTTTTTATGAAAACTTCCCTAGCTTGGAGCAAAGACATCTTTAATGTTAAGAAGATAGGAATAAGAAGCATGAAATGGTTATGTTGAAACTAAGGACAACGCATATAGATTCACCTAAGACTTTAGAAATTGTGTAAATCACACAACATTGACAACCTTTACATCGGGTGCACAACAAGAAACTACTCTCTTGACCCTTAAAACTTCCCTATATACTTGATAGTTTATACTTCTTAATATTTACCAATGACATGGTAAAAGATAAAGAACTGACTTTAAAGACTTTAGGAAGATTGGATATAGAACCAAATAAATCCCCAATATTTTCAACAAAACTTCTTCTGATTGAACTCTATGAATATAAACATTTGAGAAGGCAAAACCAAAACAGAGATGTGTCTAGAACGACTTAGAGTTCATTCTCAGCACCTAATTGAGAAAAATCATCAGCCAGTAACTCTAGTACATGAGATAATTATCGTATTAGCATATTTGGTTGGTAGATAGGCTAATTCTAGTGAAATGGTTAACTTTTCCCAATCATCTATACAATAAAAGACTTTTTCAGCAGGGAAAATCCAATATTAAAATACTGAGTTTTCTAATGTCTATAAACACATATTAATATACCACAAAGAAAAACATACTAAATACCCGACTATATTGCCCATATACCCTAGAAAAAAAGTATATAGTTCTCCACTTATTTCACTAGTGCACAAGTGTAGTTACAAAAATATACAGTGCATAATAGCTTGTTCTGATTGGGGGAAAAAAAAACCATAATCCTAATACACCTACAATACTTATTCGGAGTTCTGAGTATTTTAAGATACTTTGCCACATCCTATATTAAACAAAGGAAAAGATATTTTGTCACTCACCAGGGATAGGCACAACATCGTTGCCTTGTTGGAGTACCCATGCTAATGCCAACTGGGAAGGAGTGCACTGATGCTTCTTAGCAAGGCTTTCTATTCGGTCATATATATTCTTGTTCTTCTCCAAGTTCTCGGCTTGGAAGCGGGGATGACCAGGCTGGTAAGTGAAATAAGCAGATATCAGACAACCAGATCTCTTCTTTTACAATTTTTTTTTATAAATAAAGTCTCATTTGTTACTCTTTTGACTAGCTTTGATGTGGAAAAATATTTGCAATATGGATGGTACTCCCCCCCATCATTGCTCTTGTTTAAACACACAAATATTTGCAATTTAATGAACACATACATATTGTATAAAAGAAAGAAACAAGTTAGCTCAATGTTTAATTCAAGATTAAGAATTGATCATTGCTATTTGCTAATTTGCCACATAGTAATAATTTTATTGTATGCACCCCAAAAACACATGTAAGTGCTAATGTAGTGTACCAGCAAGCTCCCTGCAGGCAATTTTTCCACAATTCCTTTGCCACCAAAAAAGCCACTACCAAGAGGGCTATACGGTACAATTCCAATACCAAGCTCCCTGAATCAATAAAAGCATTAAGAAAGTGAAGTCACATTAAGACAAGCACACAGTCAGCAGCAACTAAGTCCTGGTTTTTTTCTTTCTTTTTACCCTCTTCTCAAGTAGCTCATAATTAAAGAGATTGTTCAAATTATTTTTTAATGAAGAAACGGTCATGAGAGCTGTACTCCTATGAACCTGAAGAAGAAAACTAACCTGCAGAGAGGAACTATCTCCTCCTCAACGTCACGAGTCCAGAGGGACCACTCTATTTGCACAGCTGTAATGGGATGAACTGCATGAGCTCTCCTTATTGTATCAGGGCTGGCTTCAGATAAACCAATATACCTGACTTTGCCCTCTTCCACCAGTTTCTTAAGTTCACCTACCTATAAATATAATAGAACAAACTTATTAATAATTAATCTAGTGAGATAAGCCAGAAAATGCTAGAATATTACTAAGAAGTCACTGGTATAGAGAATGTGTATTATGCTCCAAGTCATTTATAGGTCTATCAGAGGAAGAAATCCTTAACTGTTTCCTCTATAGGTACTGTTGTGTCCACCCTATGCTGATAATAGAGATCAATGTATTCAACGCCAAGACGTTTCAAGCTGGCTTCACAACATGAGCGCACATAGTCGGGTGTACCCTTGATCTCGATAACATTGCTAGAATGATCTATCTTTTGAACACCAAATTTTGTCGCTAGCTGAATCTTTTCTCTAGGCAATTGCTTTAAAGCCTGGTCAACAGAATAAAAAAAAGAAACATTCAATAAGTGATTCCATTGAGTCATTAGAAAAGGTAAAGAAATGGCAATCTTTTACTAATAGAAAAATTGCATTAGTTCAAAAATTTATTTTTGTATAGTTAGTTTAACATGTTTCATAATTTAAGGTATAAATTTCATTTGCAAGAACAAGGAAATGACATGACATCCCAACTCGCTAGCCTTTTCCTTCTCTTTTGGGGCTTGTAAGGTTGGGGGTTAAGGCTACAGGAAGGTTAGGTGCTCTACAAATCTTCTTTGTCCCTCATTGCAACAGAGTATCCCCTCGTAGAGGACTAGTCATTTTTCTTAGTCAAGTTTGTAGCCAGTTGAATAAACGGAGCCAAACTTCTTTTATAGGATGCTCTTGCATCAAATTTAAACTCTTCTTGAAATTACAAGATATACTTATTTAAAACGGATCATGTAGTAAAATAATAATATTTTATGAATTTAATGTTGATGCAAGTAGGGATGGCAATGGGGCAGGGCGGGGACGGGTAGTAGCCCCCCGTTTCCCGCTCCCGCGAATAATATCCGCTCGCCTCTATACTATATATCAGTGTAGATCTTGTTTATCTTTTTTCGCGGATAAACGGATATCCGCATGATATCTGCCAATAAATTGTAAAAAAAAAATTTTAAAAAAAAAATTTAAAAAATAAAATAATAAAAAATGAAAAAAAAAAGTATAATACTATAATTTTTTAAAATTTGTCTAACACAACTTAATCTAAAAATAATATCAAATACCTAAAATACTTTTAATTTATATAACTTTATAATATTTTAATTTATATAATTAAGTTTTTTAATAATTTTATATAAAATATTTATATAAAATTTTTTAAGATCTTCAGAAGGGGAACCACCCGCACCCGTCCGTTTATTAAACGGGGATAACATTAAACGAAGTATTTATATCCATGGGGAATTTTTGGTGTACCCGCCCATCACGGTATTATTACCATGGTACCTACGGAGTTAGTAAAATTGTCATCCCTAGATGCAAGGTTGATTAGTGAAAAATTATTTTACATTATTACCATTGAAATTATTAAAAATATTCGACTATTACAATTATTACGTAAAAAATTTAAGTATTTTAATTATGTATCAGCACATTATTAGATTATAGTTTAAAAAAATTACACTAAAAATACATTAAAATTAAACTCATATCTTATTTAAGAAACCATTTAGATAATTGATATATATATATATATATATATATATATATATATATATATATAAAAAAATCAACTTATATCATTTGTAAGTTAAAATTACTCATACATCATTAAATAACTTTTAATTGAATAATTTTTTCACAAAATTTATCATTGGATTCAAAATTTCTATCCTAAAGATCATATCTATAAAATTTTATATTAATTTAAAATTATTTAATATTTCATTGATATACGTTAAGATCAATGTAATATATACTTTTTAAAATATATCAAAATATAAACCACTTGATTAAATTCTTATTGATGTTTAATATTTTTAAAATTTAAACATAAATAATCAAAATGATAAATAATTATAATTCAACGATTAGATCTATAAATATCACATTTTATATAAAGTTATTAGATGATATAAGTGTATCAAGTCTTACTGATCTCTATATATATATATATATATATATATATATATATATATATATATATAAAAGACATATTTAGTGAGAAGAGTTTTTATTGTGATAGAGTGAGAGGAGTAAATTTTAAACCATATAACCATACATGGATGATCAAGATTAAAAGTTCTTAATGGTTATGTATGGACTACTTAAAAAAGTCACATACATTTATCTTTAATCTTGACCATTTATGAAAATCCAATAATCAATATTCACTTCTCTCACCTCTCACAATAAACATTTTTCTCACCAAGAAAATCCAATATATATATATATATATATATATATATATATATACATAAATGATGACTAGTGATATCCTATTCTGAGTTGTGCCGAGTAGAAGGAAATTGGAATTTAAGGGTGTACCTTTCCGACCAAAACCTCGTTAGCATTGTTGGCTCCATAAATATCAGCGGTATCAAAAAATGTGATTCCTTTAGTGAATGCATACTTAATAATAGATATGCCATCCTATTCAGCAACAGGATCACTGTACGCTCCAGTAAGCCCCATACACCCATATCCCAACTTTGAAACCTATGATATAAACAAAGAGAAAGTGCTTGCCATTATTTCATTTAAAATAATGAATTGGAATCAGAAAAATAAAAATAAAGAGAGATTGAATTGGGCATAGGATAGAGTGAACACCTCAAGGCCTTGGGTTCCAAGTTTCACTCGAGTAATCTTCGCTTCCGCCATTTTGGTTCGTCCCCTGAATCTGATGCTGGTGAATTACCAATTAGATGTATGTATTCTTGTTTGGCATGTTTGCAGCTATATATAGGCATGAATTTTTTCTTCTTCAGTGTTTGCTCTCGTCACTGCGTATGTTACCGTGGGCGTTGTTTTCATCACTGATTATGTCACCAACACCAAGCATTCGTGTAGAACTAGAACTACAACACAACAGTGGCGGTGGTGTAGTTTTACCTTCGGTTCTGCTTTACTTTTGTTGATTTTCTTTTTTCTTTTTCTAATTATTAATTTGATTGATCAACATGACTATGTTTCTACTTTCTTGCCCCCCCCCCATGGCCCAATAAAGATAAGGATAATCAATCAATCAATCAATATTAATTTAGTAATCAATAGCAATATAATCAACAAAGCGTCAGGACTGTTTATATCTTTATCTCACTGTACTTTTCCCCCCATTTTTTCCCTGCTTGAAGCTCAGAAATAAACAACCACGAAAATAAGGAGTTTTTCTGCTGCCTTGTATTTGTTAGAGGAAGCAAAAATGGAGATAGATTCACATTCTAAAGGTGGACCCATTTCCTTTGCAATTTTGATTCAATATGCACCTTATGATTTTTAATATCACCACATTAAAGCTTGAAAACTATGTTCAATACCTGTTACGCGCGTTTATTTTATATGTCTGTTAATTATGGCCATGTTAGATATATATGTTGTTATGGTGGGTAGGGTAGGTGTTGCAGGGAAACAGTCAAAATTCCGCCGCCTCTATGGGCTTCATTTTTTAGCACAGCTTGATGCCATTATGCCAAGGCTACGTTTGTAGCTTATACCATATGCAAATGTGGTGGAAACGAAGACAAAAGGAGCTTCCAGTATGCTGCATGTGTATCAGATGGACAGGTTTATTTTCCCCACCCCCCGCCCCCCCTTTTTTGGATAAAAGAATGTGCAGGTTTACTTCTTTACTTGTGTTCTTCAACAAATTCTGTTTAACATGGATTTCCATTCATATCATTAGGATCCAAACAATTCTCAAATGGAGCTTTTAGTTGCTTTGCTAATTGATCACTTTGAAGCATGAGCTAACCCATAAGTCAAAATAATTTCTTTCTTATGGATATCCAGCTAAGAAAATAGTTTCTGAGCCCACCCCATTTCACATGAATCAGTCTAAGTTTAGATAATGTCAGAAATAACTGCATATGACCATTGTCTTGACTTGCTAAGCAGCTGTCACTCCTTTCCTTTAGGCATGTACATCATAGTCATACAACATACCACCATACAACTTAGTTGTAGCTTTTGGTCATGCTTCTCACACATACATGTGGGGGCTTCCACAGGTAATGCCCCAAAACATCATTTCTTTTGTTCTATCATCATCATTTTATGATTTTTTGGACGTCCTGGTATAAATTCTAGATGGCAGGGATCATCAGTTTTTCAACTTATTGTTTCTTCGAGCCAATTGATCTATGGTGCCACTGTATAAGAGGATTTACGGATCAATTTATTCACGTGGAGGGATTTATACTCACCGTGAAATTCCAATGGACAGTTTGCATTCTTGTAAGTTGTTTTTGTGATTTAAATTTGTTTTTCTTATTTGTTATTCATATTTCTTTTTTTTTTCTTATATATTGCTTCATTTTCTTTCTGATGAGTCATAAATTTAATTTATACATTCTTATTTCAAATAAAATGTCATTAGGCCGGAGTTAAAATCTAATTATCATAAAAACCAAATTTTAATATCTAAAAATGATTTAGTAGTGAAAGTGAATTGCGATCACAGGTAAACCTTACCTATAATATCAGGGGTGTCACAACTCAATCTTAGGTTGTGACCAGTGCACAAGTTAGAGATACTCAATACTCAACTAGACTGACAAGCTTGACAATATAACGTTAATAAAAGAAACCAATTTGTAAGCTTAAAATGGGGCTACTGAAAATCTAGTAAAGTTTTCCTTAAAAAATAAACAAACCCCACATTATATTTCAACCTGATTAGCAATGCATATCTAGAAGCATCAACAAATATAAACATCTATCTTAAGCATCAGTCTTAAGTATAAACAGAGTTAGCTATACAAAAGAATATGTCAAGACTATATGGTCATATACACATTAAGTCTTATCCCTTATAGCTGTAAAATACTAGAGTCGATACATGACACTAGTCACCAATAGCAATGGAGGCCTATCAAAAAAAAAAATGATCACTTCTAAGTAGAACAATAAATATTGAACTTGTTACTCAACAGCTTGCGAATCTAAAGGAGAAGGAATGAAGTGAGTCACACAGACTCAGTGAAGGCATAATAAACAAAGTGCATCGGAAGGAGTAGGGATGACAATGGGGCGGGGCGGGAGCGGATAGTGTTTCCCCCGCCCCCGTCCTCATTTTGTCACGAGTATCCATTTATGATCCCCACGGGTAGGTAGGGGTATCCGTGAGTATCATGGGTAGTTAATAATTTAAAATAAAATCTTAAAAATTATTTAAAAATATAAAAAAAATAAATTTTAACATTATGTACTACAACTTTGTTCAACAATCTAAGATTCTTACAAAATTAAAAGAATATTATAAATAACAAAATAAATTCAATTATATTTTGTAATAATCAATTTACATAAATAACTATTACATAAATAGTATATATTTTTTAATAAGTTTTATCATTATGGACTCATTAAATAAAAAAATCATTTCAAAATAATAAAAAATATGTATTTTCATCTCATCTCAAAATAAAAAAGAAAAAAAAAATATATGATACATATTAGATGAAAAATATACATAACGGGTTTGCGGGTACCGAGGAGGCATTATAATCCCCGCCCCCGCCCCCATTTATTAAACGGGTACCCATCTCCCGCCCCATCGCAGGTAATCCCCGCGGATCCCCACGGGTACGGATAATTTTGCCATCCTTAGGAAGGAGAAACAGATAGTAGCACGAATCTTTAAGTTTTGAAAATAACTCAAGGCACAATAATCGAAGAAATGAAGTTTATAAATAAAATCATTTATCAAATGATTTGCTTTCCAAAAATAAATTCATAATTATAAAGGAATTCAATAGTACTAGTTGTGTATAGAATAATTCATATGGGTTACACCGAAAAGAACTAAATTACAAATTGAGAAAATCAACTCTACTTAACAAAACTCATTTCATATCATTTCAAGTCGGGGGCTTCGCTTCACCCGACAAAACCTTTACATCTACTATATGCATATAGGTCGTTATATCTCTTGGCCACGGGAAGTGGTGAAATCTCATGACTAGGGTCTTCTCACCCAATAGTTCATTGAATCTACTACGTGCATATTGGTCATTATATCTCTTCACTACAGTAAACAGTAAAATTTCATGTTTAGGGTCCTCTCATCTAATAGCTCACTAAATCTACTATGAGCACATAGGACGTTATATCTCTTCACTATGGCCTATGGCAAGTGGTACTGTTATATCTCTTCGCTAATGGTGAACGGTGTTTTAATACGGAACCCATCATGGATATTACAAAAAAAAAAAAAACTCAACTTAAGAATATCATAATTAGAACCAAACCATCTAAGTTCGCAATACTTATTTCTCAATTTTACATTAAGATTTAAAACATCATAATTACATTATCATAAATAACAACTCCATAACTCATATTATTAATAGGACTGTTATTTAAAAACATACTCAATGTCATTGTAAAAGAGTGTTAGCAATATCTAAAATGATAATCATAAAATCAGTTCATAAAAAAATATTAATAATAATAATAATTCCAAACTGACAATGAAATTTATAATTTGATTTTCTTCATTGAAATAGACTTTATATGAAAGGAAAAATTTAATAAGCTTGGAAAGTTTTGTTTTCCCAATAAAATAATCTTAGGAAAGGATGTCATTGAGAAAATTATCATCACACAAATATGAAAAACTAACTCAATTCCTCACCATGACTCCTGGAGAAGCAAGCGATCCAATACCCACTTAATCTATCCATAAATAAATATTTTGACAAGTCAAGATAAATGAAATAAGGGCTTACACTAAGAAGCAATCTCAATGGAGAGCATCTCCTTTAGGATGTGTTTGGATAAAGTATTTTAAAATTTCAAGGTATTTAAAATTCAAAGAATTTTAATTGCATCAATTTAATTCCTTTCATTTGTAAAATATTTTGTTTGGATAAAGCAATTAAATTCCCTTGAATTTCAAATACCTTGTTTGGATAAAGCAATTCAATTCTAGACTTTTGTAAAATCTATTTTTAAGATATTTTTGTAAAATTGAGATTTCAATATAAAATTTTACAAAACAAAATAAATATCATATAACATTTTTTTATAAAATTTATTAAGCTTTGATTAGATTTTGATTTTTTGGTTTGATTTTAAAAAATGCTAACTTTGCTCTTGCTTTTCTCATTCACATCCTATATAAATATACTAAACGCAAACATTCACTATACCTGTCCTCAACTTATACCATTTTTATTTTTAAAAAGTTGAAAAATCTGTATAAAATAAAAAGATTAATATACCATTTTTTCATATATAATCTATAAGTACAACTTATACCATTAGGAGGGTAAACTTATGCCTTATCAATAAAAATAAAATAACACGATTTAAGCTACATTGAAAACAAGTCAACGTTCAATGGGCATATGAACCCAACATTATGTAAATGCCTAACAAACATCTCAAATATATGAACTCAACATCATGTGCATATGTAATTAAACAAAGTAATATCAACTCTCAACATGTTTTCAACTTGGCATCAAGACATAAAAGCCAAGATGTAATCCTTCTTCTTCTCTAATGGAAGAGCTTTCACAACCACTAGTTGACTTGGATTTTCTGTCAACAAATTAATAGCTTTCAATCAATGTGGGTTTTCAAGATCAGGTATTTTATCTAACTCGTTCATCACTTCTTTAACATCTTTCTCCTCCCTCTTCTTTGTAGTTGCTTGCACAAATTCTTATTAGCTTACAGGTTGAAGCTACCTTCAATAACTTGTCCGTAATTAGAGAATGCATCTGACAATCCTTTCTCTGTTGTATAGAAGGACAGTCCTGAAAAATAATGAGGAACACAGCTCCAACAATAAATAACTCTTTTCAAAGGTATTATAATAACTTAATATGGATTCATGCATTCAAATTAATTAGAAAAGTTAAAAGAGCAAGCAGGGGCAAACTTTTGACATCAGCAAAAAACACCGATATTGATTGGATATGTGATCTTGCATTGATGGGCATAAAAGATGACGCAAGGCCAGAGTCCAGAGAGCAACAAAGTGAACAAGAAGGAAATGTTACAACACACTAAACCTTAGGGGATGTTCAGTTCAGAAAAATTAATCTCTATGTTATTTTCGATTGTTAACATCTGGTTTTCCACAAAGAGTGTTGAAAAAGTATACAAATGTCATAAACATACAGTTTAAATTAATCTTCAAATTGTTTGCCGTTAGGAAGCATAAATGAATTTGTATTATGATTACCCTTTTCTATTAAGTGCTCATAATTAAAAGAAAGCCTAACGTGTTCTCAACCTTCCAATTTCTGCATAATTAGCAACTTTAGTCACAAAATTTTGATGAACAGAGATCAAAGTATGAAGATCTTGAAAACAGAATGCAAACTTTAATGTTTTCCCCCTTCAATTTTCAAATCAAACCAACTATTTTGCCAAGCACAAAATTGGAAACATGTTAAAGCTTAACAGCTATTTGTTTTCTTCTTATGCTGGACAAAAATGGGAGTTATGGGATAAGCAGAAAGGAAGAATTTAAACAAATTTTGCACAAAGGTGAGAAGAAAACGGCAAACAATATGTTCTTGGAAGATTACTTTATAAATATTTATGCAGAAAATCTAATCCATCAGTGATAATGTGAACTCAATTCTTCAAATCAAGAGTTCATATTACCAAAAAGCCCATATATTAGAACTACCAAAAGCTTGTCTATTTTACTACTATAATGATTCCCAAACACCTCTCTGACTTCATTTCCCTTTTACAATTTCCACATCTCAGATTACCTAAGAGCTTTTAAAATATCACACACATAAATACCAATGGAATTCAAGCTCATGATTTATTCCTCAACTTAGCCAAAATTCAGAAATCAGAACAAATGCTATTAAGTGGAAAAAGGAGAGAAACGAGAACAAGTGGTCAAGCAAGAAACACAAAAGAAGAAACAATCAAAACCATAAACACAACATAGCCCTCCTATTCTTTTGTACATCCTTAAGAGAAACCAATTTAAGAGAAACCAATTGGCCAAACAGCATAGAGAAGCCACATAAACAAGATTACTCTTACGACACAAATTCGGAAGAGAGAAAAACTCATTGGAAATCCATACATTAATCAATTTACCAACACCAAACCACTCCCGAACCACACATCACCATCAATTATTCCCTTCCTTATTCCATCCATAACTTTTTTATATTCAAACAACACACTCAGTCACACGGTGACCCGCATCTAGTCATACTAAATTACATCAATACTAGTAATATCAATATCGTAATAAATATATAAAGAAAAAAAATTAGCAATACTGGTCATGACTCATGAGACATGGGAACAATTCAAAAAGCAATCCTGGCACACTAAGCTAATAATTACAAAGATAATCCATTAAGTTGAAGCATAAATGATAACAAGTCTGCGGAAGAAAAGGACTTCTTACATAATACATTTTCAAAACCTAATTAATTGTTAAATATCTGATGACGCTTGCTAAACGTATTCTATTTCAGATTCTGATCTGATAGTTCCAAAAACTCAAATCAAGTTTTAAACGAAAACATTATGTATACATCTAAACAAGTACATCAGTACTATGAGTCCATTTTGTATGTATAAAGTAAATGAAAGTGGTAAGTGTTTTACTGTCTTTAATCAAGCTTTCTTGAAGCCTATTCTACTGAGAGAATTCAAAGTTACATTCTTGTTAACCAAACATCAAAATTCATGCAGTTCTGATTCTTATAATACTGCAGTGAGTAAATGGGGAATATTTTTATCATTAAATGGGGAATTGCAGTTCTGATTCGTTTATATGTTCCTCTGTTTTGCTTTCTTAATGGGTCTTTCATCTTGCTTTTTCTTACAAAAGACCATGATTTTCTATACCCAGCAACATAGGGAAATGAAAGCTATGAACTAACCTTCTAAAATGGCAGTGTATCCAGACGAATTTGGCAGCAATTCCTGCTGAAAAACAAAAACAAGAGAAAAAAAAAGCAAATTCTCTGAAACCCTTCCTTTGAGTGCTTTAATAAACGTGAAACAATAGTCACATAGCAATGTAGCTTGGGATTAGACTTGAATAGTCAACAAAATCAACAGATTCAAAGGTGATGAAAGGGTGATTTGTGTACCTAGTGTTCGCACAACACCAAAGGGGCGGCTCTGGTTCTTGAGGACGAGTGTGGATGGAGGTGCCGTGGTGGTGGGTTGGGCAGTGCACGGTAGATCTAAGCGCGACGGTGGTGGCGTGCGGCGCAGATGGAAGTAGCGTGCAAGAAGTGTGACTGAGACGAGAGAGAAGGGAGAGAAGGGAGAGAAGGGAAAGAACGGGTGAAGTGCGAGGACGAGAGAGAAGGGACAGAACGGGGTGAAGGGAAGCACGAGAATGAGAAAACACGGAGGATTTTAGAAATTCTATCTAAAGAGAGAATAATTAAAATCCTTTCATTTTAAACTAATAAATTACCTTCTTAAAATACATAGAATTTTTAAAATGATTTGATAAGATATCCAAACAAGTTATTTTATAATAAATTATTTTAAATCCCTTATAAAAATACATTCCTTCTTTTAAATACTTCATCCAAACACACCCTTAGAGATAACTCTCTAAAATTTATAGGCTTTGTTAGGAAATGAAGGGTTTCTACTATCAACTCAACCACTAAAGCCTCTAACTATTTTTTTAGAAATTGTCCCAACTCTTGACATGTTACCATTTCCTTAAAGCATAGAGCTACTTACTAAATATTAGAAATTTAAAATTCAAGCTCCATAAATAAATAAAATGATTGCACCATAATTAAAATTTTCAAATGATAAAACTTTAAAAAAAAGATTCATTTATGGTTGAACTAACAATGAATAAAGAGATTAAATAAAATATCTAATTATAAGGTTTAGGATTTTCAAAAAACTCACGAAAAAAAGTAAAGTTTGGTTTCTCCATTACCATTTACTAGAATCCAAGCTCTCACACTCTTATATTTTACTCAAAGCTCTAAAATACATTCACTCACCATTTTTTGAAATAGTAAAGCATGAGAGAATATAAGATTTGATGCAAAATAAATAAAAATAAAAGAATAAAAAATCACTTCAAGCCCTTCATACAAGTGAGTGCAAGGATTTAGTGACAAAATGAATGATAGATATGGCCCCAAATGGAGCAGGGTGTGTGGAGGAAGAAGAAAAGAAGAGAAACGAGAAACGAGAAACGAGAAACATCTGTATTTCTCGTTCTTCCTTTTTCAAAATCATTTGTTTTTTTTGACATAATAATCAAATCACCAAAATGTCCATTACAAGAAAATTAATTTCAACCTTACCCCTCCTCTTTGTGAGTACAAGAGATTCAAATCTTTGTAGTTACCATATTAAAGCGGCCTTGAATCAGTGAAGATGTTGAGAATAAAATTTGGGGACCTCGACTCACACCCAAGGATTTTACATGATTTGAGACAAAACCTACTCAGATAAAAATAATGTTTCTTATACATCTCTTTAAGAGTAAAACTCTCACATTAGGATATGTGACAGTGGAAAAGGCAAAGTAAGAGTGTACTACGTAGAAAACCAAATAAATTTAATTATAATGAAATGATAGAAAACCAAATAAATTTAATTATAATCAAATGATAAAAATATAAAGTGATATATACAAACATATATTCGTAACATTGTTGAACAAAATAAATTACTTAATGAAAAATACAATCTATTTTACAATTATCTAAATCACTGTTTGTAATGATATATTAATCCATTTTATTGTTTTTTGCTGTCGCGTGATGGGTTTGTTTAGGTTGTGTTTGTGACACCAAACACCACAATGTAGGAACAGCGTCAAAATTCAATCCGGCACCGGCCTCGGCACCGCTCACCATATAACCCTCTCCGGACCACGATAGCGCCCAAGTTTCAAAATGGAAGGAACTGAACAGTTACCATAGGCAAAACGAACTTTTGACCTTGACACGGAACAACTTCATTTTATGACCAAAAATTTACACAAGAAAATAGAACAAGCATCATGTTACTAGTAACAGTACTACTGTGGAAACGTTAAGGCAATGATTTGATTGTTTGCCTTTAGCATAAGATAAACAAACATAATCTCTAAGCAGCAAGTTTTTCCTTTCTTCCTTCCCCTACTTAATAATCTTCATTGCCTAATTCTCCTAACTAAAATGCTAAAAAGCCACTAATTTTACCATTCTCGCTGGTTAGTTACCATCATCAGCAGATTTCAGGTAGAGGGTTTCACCCCCTTCACCAGTGTGGCCACCAGAGCTTCCTCCTCTGCCTTCAGCTGAACTCCCAATATCTTGCTTGCCACTACCAATAAGTCCCCTACCAGAAAAATCAGGAAACCCTCCAGAACCTATGGTTGCATTGCCTCCCACATTAGTGGCTTCACCTTGCAACATGTGAAGCCCTGGACTTCCACTGGAACTCATACCAAGTTGGCTGTGCAAGGCTTGCTGCTGTTGAAGTGCTGAGAAAGGCTGTTGGGCATACAAAAGGGAGGAGCGTGCAGCCATTAGTTGTTGTTGTTGTTGTTGTGTCATCTGCTGAGGCTGCATGTAGTGTGCTCCCTGCTGCATAATCCCACTAGGAGGGTACTGCAGTGTTATCCAAAAGAGTAATAAGAGACCATATAATGGGGCAATAGTGATGAAGCTTTACATACAATAGGAAGAGCTGGAGATTGACATATTTGACAGATCAAAATGTAACCAACATGTTCTTAAGGTAACTGCTTTCAAAGTGATCACTTTATTCTAATCTACATTCTGAAAATAGGCATGTACCTGACCAGGCATGGCAGGTGGTTGGGGTTGAGAATCAGCTATTGCAGCTAGGTACATGAGATTTCTCTGTAGCCTTGATTGGTTCCTGAAATAATAACAAAAGGATTATGATCGTTTAGCATCACAGGAATAGGAAAAAAAAGAAAAAGGAACGAGAATCTGACATAAGACAACTAGGAGAAGTCAACATGTTTAGGGCAAAATCCAATAATCCTTTCTGTTTTCTATCTCTAGGCAAACAAGCAGAAGTTTGATTTCTAGAAGAAATCTCTCCAAGACAAAAAAATGTTAAGCCAACTAAGACATACTCTACTAAGATTATCCTCTGTCGCTTCCAACTGCATAACTCGAAGATAAAACTTGAATGATGCAGTGGCCGAAAAAGGTTGTCCTAAAGTTCGGGATTGACATTCCCATCAAACAGGGGATATAAAATATTTTTACAAAAAAGTTATAACCTTTTGCAACAAGTCATCATGTTTTGCAACTTTTGTTCGTAATTGTATAAAAATATCAGGAGATATTCTTGCATACACACAAACGTAACATGTCATCTTTACACACAAGAGATAAAAAGTTAGAGAAATAGAAAAAACCATCCTCTTAGTCCTACTTTTTGTGGGCGTGCGTAAAGACAATGTATTACATTTGTGTTGCAACCAAGAATTTCTCACATCTTAGAAAAAGCCTGCAATGAAATAGAAAGTCACTGCAGATTCCATTTGAACTCGAATTGATTCAAATTTTCAAACACCTTTAATGTAGCATTAGATTTAGTAGTTTATAATAATAAATACTGTAATTGTATGCAAACTGTCACATACTCAAGGAAATAGGAAGTTTAAAAATTCTCAAAATTTAGTTATAAAAAATCATTATTTATTGTCATAAACTCCAATAGCTTACCATATATAGGGAGCCACTTTATTGGCCTGCAAATGAAACAGAAGACCCAGATACTAAAAATAAAAATTCACAACAGAGATTGATGTGTACAATTTTGTTAGTTTCTATACCTTGCAGATATTACATATGACACTAAATAAATCATATTATTATAAAGTAGAAATCCTGACAAGCTTGGATTTTAGTTTTACCATACATATGTTGATGGGGGCGGGAAATTATATGGTGTTGCACCATGTCTAGTTGGCAAGAACATTCACCATTAGATTGAATCTGGATATGATGTGGAACTAGCATCTAAATGACCATGCTAACTAGGCATCTGAATGGGGACATGCTTGCTAGGAAATTAAGAAATGAGAAACAAAACTTTCAATTGATATTACAAGTTGGACTAATTCTTACTCGGCGCACTCGCTCAACTTGCCATTGTTCTGGCTTTCAACAATCTTCAGAATCAAGGACTTGTTCTCATCCAGGTACTGCTTGAAAAGGGTAGGAAAATGGTTAAATGAAGTCAGTGATAATATCATAAAAATGAAGGGATAATAGCCTAGTAAATGAGAGATGGAGTGGAAAGCAACAAAAAGTACTCGCTGAACTGTCTTCCCTTTAAAAATACTATGATGCCTAGCGGTCTTAAAAAGGTTTCAGAAAATATGCAGGGAGTTTATCTTAGTTGACTAAATATAGTAAATATTAATTGAGCCTTTTCTGGTATGTAATCTCGTCTCTTCTTACTTTGATCTCAAACTCTCTTAAATTAATTATCATTTCGTGCAAAGAATCAAAACTACAGCTAAGTAATCTAACCATAACTGCGGTCAGTACAAAGTTCTGGGATATTATCGAAATCTATTAAACTGAGAGGAGAATACTTGAGAGATTCAGAGTGGAACATGTAACTTCATGTTCAACACATTAGAGCAAAATAATATATCAAGTCTTAGAGTGGGATGCGAGTAGAACAGGTGTTATGTTAAACAATATTATAAGGTCCAAGAATGAGTCTAGTGATAAATACTTAATAAATGATTTCATTAGAGTTCCAAGGAAATGTTGTTTTGAATTTGATAAAGACAGGGATTATCACATCTCAGGAGTGTGGTGTAGCATATTTAGACAATCTAATCTGAACATTGAGCAAAGCACATGTCATAAGCACCAAGCAGCATATTTCCAAAAAGCAAACAACCCTCACACATGGGAACGCGTCGCGTGAGAACAGAAACCAGTTGAGACTATGTTGCAAACACCACCCACTTAGACTTAGCACTACCAAAAATGTAGCAGAAACAGACAAAGAATAAGTAGAATAAAGAGAAGACGGTGTGACCGTGACCAGAAATATTAAAGCACCACAACACAAGCGGTACTAAAAGTGGCATAGAAAGAAGACCCACAAGCACTGCTGGGACAAAAGGTCCCCTGAGCAGAGAGAGAGAGAGAGAGAGAGATTATCCAAACCGAGGACGGAAAGGGTTAAAATGAAGGAATACATACATATTAGGAAAACAGAAACAGATTGATTGAAACAAAAGAAAAAAAGATTCTTGGCAATGGCATATGGTAAGACAAAGCAAAATTAAGAGGCGAGAAGGGAGATGAAGAGAAACTTAACCTGTTGAATGTGATCAGTGGTGACGTTGTTGGGGTAATAGGCTGCCATCATGGGCTGCATCTGCAACAGGTGCTGCTGCATTTCTCACACGGTAAGTAAGTATCTCAATATATATATATATATATATATATATAAAATCCAACTCACTCAATCACTTCAACTTTGTTTCTCACTCCAAACAAAGCTGAAGAGCAGAAAGCAGAGCAGGAAACAGAAGCACCCCCTGCAAGAGTGCAACTGCAAAGAGAAACAAAACCCTCTGTTTTTCTCTCTGTTCCCTCTTTTTACAATGATGCTACCACATTGTGAAAGATATATTAGACAGAGAGAGAGAGAGAAAAAGTACAGGGCTTTAAGGGAACTTGGTTGGTTTTGGCTCTTTCTTCTCTGCAATGGGGTCGGCTTCCCCCTCTCTCTAGAAATGCGTGTTCTTTTTCTCACTCCTAAAAGTAGGTCACGTGATAGACGAGAGAGAAAATCAACTTAAATAAGAATATATATATATAAGTTGATATATGATTAAATATTTTTTAATATTTATTTTATTATTAATTTAAAAATAAATATTAGTAATATCTCTTTTTTAATAATTATTTTAAGTATATAAAATAAATTAATACTAAAATAAATATTTAAAAAATTTAAAAAAATGTATTACTAATATTTTTTATTAAATTATTTATTAACTATTTAAATTTAACTTGTTAAATATTAGATAAAATTTATTTTTATTTAATTAAATAAACAAATCTAAGTTTAAATTTAAGTTGAATTATATGAATAATTTAAATTTAAATTTTATAA
Source organism: Ormosia semicastrata (assembly GCA_029884595.1). Lineage (NCBI taxonomy): Eukaryota > Viridiplantae > Streptophyta > Magnoliopsida > Fabales > Fabaceae > Ormosia > Ormosia semicastrata. Next base: position 45,185,058 of record JAQQTO010000059.1, read on the forward strand.
GGTTGATATTAAAAATTTATAAATAATTTTTATGTGTATAAAAATTTAACTACAATATTTTTTTAAAAAATTAAATAATATTTATAAATAATAATTTATTTGTTGCTATTATTTATTAAAACCTTTTGTAAAAAATTATAAATATTTTATGTAATGAACTATAAATAGAAAAAAAATTGTTTTTATGTCTAGTTTTTTACTTCAATTATTAGTATAAAAATATCAATTAAATACTAAGTTAATAAATTTAAATATTTTAAAAAAAATTGATAAAAAAATTAAAACATATAAGCAAGTTAAATAAGCCTAATTCAAAATGTAAATATGATTCGTTCAAATAAATGAATTAAATTTAAATAATATTTTTTCTTTTACAAACGAAACTTAAATTTTAAATATTCAACTTCACTCATTTCATTTATACACTTAAATTTAATAAATAAAAATACAAAACTAACGGTTCACCTTTGTTTATATACATATTATTTTTATTTATACCAACTTTTATTATACAATTATAATTGATTTTATTTATTTTTTATATATTTATTTTTTAATTCTAATAATATATATTACACAGTTTTAACTGAAAGGTTGAAAAAACATTTTTTAAAAGTACTGTACTAAATTATATTGAGGCATTATGCTATACAGTGTCCAGCCAATCATGTACACGTTATTGTTAAGGTATATTTGTATATTAAATATGTGATTATATAATATATATAGAGATACTTGTATGATACATGTGTTTTATGTATTAAAATATATCTAATTAAAAAAATTAATTTAAACACATTTTAGACACATTTAAATAAGTTTTGAATATGTTTAGACACATTAAGAATATGATTTAGACATGATTCATTAATATTATTATTTTTAAATAATTTTTATGATTAACGTTCAATTAGTAATTAACAAATTTGTAACCCATCTAAATTTAATCAGGTAGCTAACATCTCACGTCACTATTTTTACACATCAATAGTTTAAATTTTATCTTTTTATACATTATTATTAAACTTTTAAATTTTATCTTTTCACACACCGTTATTTTCATTTACTTTTTTACTTTTACTTATACTAAATCGTCTATTTTCGTAATTCTTGAAACTTACTTTATATTAATATTTTTTTAATTAATTTTTTTATAGATATGTATTTATTTATAATTAGTTCTAATAGGAGAAATTAATTTAAAAATTTTTTAAAATATATCAATTGAAATTATGTTTCATAATTTTTAAAAAGAGTTTATTAAATAATAAATATTAATACATATAATATATATTAAGATATTATAAATTTTTAAATTTATAAATTAATATTAATAAATTATAAATTTTTATTTAAATTTTATAATTATTTATATTTATATACATATCGTGTCTTATAATTTTTAAATTTAATATTTTTATATTTACGTTGTATCCCGTATTTATGTTAGTATCTGTGTTTGATAGTAGATTGGGTGAAGCATAGAAATTTGGAAGCAAAAGACATATCTCACATTAAATTAACATGACAATGTGTGGAGGTTGTTGATCTCACTTATTAATGTTTGATGATGACGTTGGACTTGTGTAAGAGATTCCCAGCTTTGCGCCCATCCATTGCATCACGCGCTCGGCGCTCCCTCCTGCACCTTCTCTAGTAATCCCCGCTAATTAGCCTTGACCTTCGTGCAAATCATTGTTTTCTTTTTCTTTTTTGATTCCATGCACTAATTTTTCCGTTTCATTCGTAACAGAAAAAAAAGATTTTGTATATAATTTTTATATGTATATTATATTTATATTATATATTAATATGATAAAGATATTCAATTAATTTATATTTAATTATAATATTTTTATAAAATATAAAATAAATTTATGAATAAATTTAAAAAATTAGATATATAAAAATTAAATAAATAACGAAATTATAATGATGCTCCTTTATAACCTAGCTTCACTTTAATCAATTCACTTTGTGCTGTTTGTCCCTGATTAAACAAAGATTTGAGCGGTGATTAAAAGGCTTGAATTGCATGTATACTTAGTCAGATTTTCTTGGGAAAATTACTCTAATATGTAAAGTATAAACCTATCACAGACAGATGCAGAGAGTGATTCATTATATTCTTCTACGATGAACAATGTTAATTATTTTAATTGGATCATCACAGAATGCTTTTCTTAAAATGTTAATTTTTTATCGTACTGAAGATTCACCTGTCGCAACTCCCTCGTGCTTGTTTATTTGTCTAACGTGCAGGAACTAGTGTATATATGTATTATGTATATACTGATTTATAGAAGACGCAGAATATTAGCTACTTGGTGATTCAAGCCAAAACAATTAAATTTTAAATCTGTGAATGCATGTGTTAACATGCTTGTTTTTTGTTCCTCAATTTGTTTCCTTTTCTCTCGTTGACGTTGAGCGAGAAATATCACCAAACATATAAAATAATAGTTTAGGGGAATATATGCTATCTCTGTTTTAGATATATGAAAGTATTTGAAACTATTCATGTTAAACTAAAATCATATAGAAAGGGTTTCATCACTTCCGTGGCGCAGACAAATATCTAATTATCTACTTAAGATATTTTAACACAAACACAAATTTATTTATTTTTAAATTCTTAAATTACATTTTAGGAGATTACTCCGCTATTCATATTTTTTTTTCAAAAGTGCCGATATTCAAAATGAGTTTTAAACATTTGTTACTTATTATTATATTTAATAAATTCTTAAATATTTATGGCAACACCAACAATCAACGAGTGTTTAACAACTCTCTGAGTATGATCCCTGTATGAGTATCACAGCAACTTCCTACTTTCTATAAGCTAATGTTGTCTCATCCTTCAGGCTTCATCCCATTCTAAATGTTACCATTGTTTTTGGGGTCTTTGCTTAAGTATTTCATATTGTTTTGAATATAAAATTAATTCTGTTTAAAATATTAAAATTGTCTGTCCTAACAATGTGTTTCGGCTATGTGTTACAAGAAAATAACATTTTCTTTTTTTTTTCTTCCTTTTAGTCCTTAATAGGTAACTGGAATGATGCTAGCTCTGAGAACAATAGTAAGAGAATAACAATAACTACTTGAGTCATTGGTTTCCTAGCCGTTGAAGATATTGGATAAGTACCAAAAAAATACATTTCCGTTCGTTTCATTCAGTTCCGTTCATTAGAGTTTTTTTATTTAATTTTTTGACGGGATTCCGTTCATTATGTATTTATATAGAATGAAGAAGAAGAAGGAGGAGGAGCAGGGGTTGGGAACTTGGGATTGGGACCCAAAGGTTCACATGCCCTCTTTTGAGTGTTGTCCAGTCCATTTCCAACTGTCAATACAATAGGCCCCCCATAACAAATACAAAGGTCAAACTGACCTCAAACTTATCCTTATACACACACTCTCCAATGGTAAGCTATGTGGGTCACAGAAAAGAGGCAAAGGCAAGGTGCTCTTATACACAGGTTCTACTGCAACAAAGAACAACCTGTCTATGTCTTCCCCATTGTGGGTTTTGGGCTGTCTTTTCCCTTTTAAGTGGAGGGTCCTCTTTGTAAGATTCCCAAATCATAATGGATCATATAAACGGAAAACAAAAAGACTCAGGAAACTAGAAATGAAATAATGCCACTGTGTTGATTATGAATAGAATCAAATCATAAAAAGCAAGATAGCTGGTGCTCCCTGGTCCTCACACATGATGGGTGGTTAGGGGGTCTCAATTGATTTGTGTGCATAAATTCCAATCCTGTCTTTTCAGCCCCCTGCTGCCTTTGTACGTAGGTCCTCACCCTTTGTTTTTTTCCCCTTCAAGCGAACAACAATAATGCTTAGTTTGGGTGCTCTTAAGCCTGGCCTAGACCGATAATTCGGCTCAAATTCGAAGTTAATTTGGTGATATTAAAATTTGATCGGATGTAATTTTGAGTGTAGGTTACATTAGTCTAACCTAATTTAGCATAATATATTAAAATTTATAACTTTTTTAAAAATTAATAATAAATTATAAGATTTTATATTCATATTAATATTTTTTATATTAATATATTTTATTTTAAAATATATATTATAAAATATTTTATAATTATAATTAACTATTTTTAAAATTTTATCACTTAATTATATATAATATTCAAATTTATAAAATTTATTTGAATGTCAAGTTGGTCAAATACCAACCCCATCATTATCAAGTTAAATTTAAGACTAAAAATTTGGCCCAATAAAAAAATCAATTCAAGTTCAAATCAGGTTAAACTTGATTCATAAACTACTCTAATACTTATATACATTATAAAAGTATATCATTTTACATTTGTGTAAAATTGCATAATATAATGTAACCAAAATAAAAGTTGCATAACATAAAATAAAGTGAGACTACTTAATTCAGATAATAAAAAATTAAAATTATATAAATACAAGATAATATTTTTATTTTGATAAACCAAATATAAGATAATATATCTATAAACATGTTACTAACATTATTCAACAATTAATACCACTACATGCTCTCTCCCTCAATTGCTTTTGTTTTACCGTACATTTTGGTTTGAATAATATTATTTATATATATTTTTATATGTATAATATTTTATATTTACATAATTTTTAATTTAATTATATTTTATTTTATTTTATTTATGATTTGATATAATTTTTTTTAGGTTTTCTCACAATATTCTTCTATCTAAAAGGCGAAGGACTAATATAATACGGTGTTGTCTGGCTCTAAAAAAGAGAATTGCTCTCAATCACATTTTTTTCATACACATAAATCAGAAATGAAATGTCTAATCACATGTTAAAAGTGTCAAAACTCATTACCACTTGGACCAGCGTTAAGTTGATATTTGATATAAATCTTTATAATTTATTTTGAGGGCAAGTAATTTTTTTGCTTTTATAATTGTCAAAAATATTTTTTTTGCTTTTATATAAAAATAAGTTAAATATTTAAGTTTAATAACTTCTTCTATAAAAAAATACTAAACATCTTCATGATTTAATAAATATTACAAAAAACTAATTGATACATTATTTGTTTAATAATGTATAATAAACCCAAATTTGCAAAAAGATATACTCGTATTTAGAGAAAACTAAAAAGTCTAAAATACATATATATTCTATATACAGAGCCTTACACATGTAAGACAAATTATAAAATAGAACGGAAGTGTTTTTTGTTTTTAACTTTTATAGATATAAAATTATTTGTCTTGTTTGTCAAATATATATATATATATATATACTTCTCTTTTGTTTTGCTTACCAAAAAACAAATTATCTTTTGTTCTAAAACAAATCATGATTAATTATAGAAGGTTTGACTTTTTTTTTTTTTGGTAAATAGGTTTCGTTTTTTACTACAGGGAATAACTCGAAAAAAATCCAGGTCTTATATATATATATATATATATATATATATATATATATATATATATATATATATATATATATATATATATATATATATATATATATATATATATAAAATAATTAAGTTGTTGATGTACCTTATTAATATCATGCTTATCTATGGGTAGTCCTAAATTTTTAGGAGCTATTGCTTTGAACGGGGTTGCCTCTACCTCTATTCCCTCCTTAGTTTGCACCTTTATGGACTCTAAAGGGGAAAACTCAGATATTATGGGATCATGAGTAGTTTTCCAAACAGTATGTATTTTAGTATGTGTACTTAACTGCTTAGGATTAACAAAAGGGTTAAAAATATTTTCGGTATGGCAATAGTTTTCAAACCAATCGAAAAAGTATAAGTTAATTTCATTCTTTGTTAAATACTCATAGAAGTAAGTTCTATATTGGGAAGTTTGATCTTTAGTAAAAGTATCAAAGTACCAATCTCTTTTATTTTTGTTATACTCTGCTTCAAAATCAGTCCTTATCCAGGGTTTATCGATTTCAAAAGGTTCTTCTTTTGTTAATGTACTTATTACTTGGGACCTTGTGGGTGAGTATTCTGGTGAGTCTGATTTATGGGTGTTTTGGTAAATTGGTTGAGGGATATTTGGATTAAAATTTACTCCTGCTAAATTTGAACCATCTACTGAATGTCTTGAAGGAGGTATACTTATTATGGGGGTGTTAGATCTTAGCATTCCTATACGTATACTAGAACCATCTTGTATAATAGATTTAATTCTAGTGTTTCTTATTGGTTCAGGTGGTATCACTTCTGGAAATACCCAATCTTCAGGTATTCGACTTATGATTTCTTCGTGTGTTAACCTTTTGGGGGTTAATATAGAAGATTTCTTAAGATTTGCTTCCATAATTATGGTTTCATTCTTAGGAGATTGTCTTAATGCTTTAAAATTCTGATCTTCATAAGAGATTTTATAATGAATTCTAAATAATACAGACATATGCTTAGCACCTTCTTGAAAAACGTCTTCTAAAATTTTTACATTTAGTTCTAGAGCTTGCTTAGTCATAGGATCATCTAGAGGCATAGTATAATTTGGATAACAATTAAAAAATATTGGATCATCATGAAGGTTAGATTCTAAGATGGCTGTTATCTGATCATGTAATTTTTTAAGTCTTTTATCTCGTAATAAGATTAAGACTGGATTATCAATTCCTAATTTGTGCTGTCCTTTAGCTGCTACTTGAATCAATCCTATATGAATAAACTTATAATTTTCTTTAATGTGTTGATCTGTTAATTCTTTGCTTAACAAGGTTATTGATTCGCATGGTTTTTCTAAAACATGAGTTGCTTCATAAGTATGTATCTGATCCTTAAGTTTAAAGAATGTATTACTAGTTTTATAAATTTCTTTCGGAGGTACATAGGGTATAGACCAATTTTGTAAATTATTTTCTATGTTTGCTATTTGTAGTTCATTATCTTGAACTAAGCCTTGATCTGCTGCTAATTTAGAAGATGTAGAATGATACTTAGAAGAGACATTGCTAGGAGACGCCCTACCACTATGAAACGAGAGATCACTAAGAGTTCTGAATAACCTAGACATATTGAGAGAATTCTCTTACCGGGACCACCACTGCATATACGGGACCACCCTACTCTGCCTATCTCCGGCACTCACACGGGCTGACCAACGTATCGACCAGGGCTGACCAACGCTAAGTCCTTCTTCCCTCCTTATGTACTTGACTACTCAGAACCTCTTAACGAGACTCTGATACCATTCGGGGCAGGATCGACGGGCATGGCAACGGCTCATCAAAGTGCTCATTATATACATTTTCAAAATAGTAGCAAATTAGACAAAGTGTATGATAGAACTTAAAATAATAGAGTAGAAAACAATAAACGAAATCAGAAACTTACGTATACTGAAAATACTTCTTCTTTATTTCTGAAACTTCTTTACAAGATACTTCTTACAAATACTTTAGAGAGAAGATACATAAGTAGAAGTATACAAGAAGAAGATTTAGGGCAAAAAGGAAGGGAAATACACATATAGACATGATTTGTTTTTCTGCTTTCTAAAGGGTTTTTCTTCAATCTGAATGCGAATGCTCTTGTAAACATCCTCTTACTCCTTATATAGACTTCGGACTTCAGAGAGGTTGGAATCCGGGGTTGCTTTTCGGACTTCAGAGAGGTTGAAATTCGGGGTTACTTTTCGGACTTCAGAGAGGTTGAAATCCGGGCTTCCTTATCAAAACACCTTTCTTTTCAGGAGTCGGCAGAAACCGCCAAAGTACTTTACTTTACTTTATAGCATGTGAATATATTCCTTTTGCTTTTCTTTGTTTGTTGTGTCGGCAGGTGGACAATGGACCGACAAAGAGGCTCCACAAGTCAAAGTGGAGGAAAGATTCCATAACAGTCATCTTCATTCAAAAGATCGTCATCTTCAAGTTCTTTTTCAGATGACGGATTAGAACCAGAGGTGGACATGGTAGTCTTCATCTTCTCTAACAATTCTTGTTCAGAGGAGGTGGAGGCCAAATCCTGAAGAAGCTTTGCTTTTAATTCTTCAAATTGAGAAGGATGCTTATGATTTTTCTTAAGTAGAGAGGGGTTTGTAGAACACCATTTCTTAAGAGCAGTTGGGCTGATAAGGTTCATATTAAACTGTGCCCACCATTTTACACTAAATTCCCTAGCTACCCATTCAGGCTGAGGAACTTGATCCTTACAATAAAATACATAATCCCATACATTTATCCATGCAATTCCAAACGCAATATAAAAATGAAGTAACCGAGTTCCAGGAGGGAATTCAGTCTGTTCTTTAAAATGTTCATAAGCCTTCTTAGCATCAGTAGGGAGAATATCTAGACAAGGGCCGGTGGTGTACATCCAATCGGCAAACCATGAGGGTAGATTAGAAATTCCTTTGTTAAACCAGAAAAACCAAGAATGGTTATAAGGACGAAGAAAAAGAAATTTATACCAGGCATCTTTATAATCCCAGTATGTGAAATTTTGTGGATCATACTTAATTGAAAAAGATTTTGGGGTGTGGAGAGCCTGATTCCATTCTTTGGGACTCAATACTTTGAGAATTTTTGCTTTAGAGAAATCAATATAATCAGGGTTAGAAACACTGTAATAGTGATCTAACGAAATAGACTTAGTGTCAATTAAGATTAATTCATAAAAAGTTCTTGTCTTTTTCAAGTCTTGGGGAATAAAATGGAAATTCTTAGGCAACATACTTTGAATAACATCTCGGGAAGAGGAATTTAGAGAGTAAAATCCTAATTCCACAGTTATTAGAGGTTCAAAAATATTCTTTTTAAAATATTTGCAATTTTCTGTAGTTGGATTGTTGTCAGGAAAAGGAGAAGATTTCTTTTGAGAAGAAGAAGAGCTAGCAGCTTGGGAATATGATAAAGGAGAAAATTTATTTGAGGAAGGAAAAGGGGGTCTGACAGTTTGTATTGGAGAAGGAGAAGAGAGTAAAGCCGAAGGCCTTGCTGATACTAGAGCCGAAGGCCCTGGGGAGGTCGAAGACCTAATACTTAATGCTTTACTTAACGGTGTACTTTGCTCAATACTTATCTCATGCTTAGCAACTTGGCATTCTGCCAAATACTTATCAAGAGTGACCTTCTTTGCTTTAGATTTGGGTTCCATAACCCTGCAAAAACTCTCGAGTTAAAAAGTCTGGTAGATAATTAGTATTTCCTTTAATATGTTGTATGTCAAAATCAAAACAAGATAAAATTGCTTGCCATCTGGCAAAAATTTGCTTTGAAACCAAATTCTTAACATCTTTTTGAATAATAGAGGGTGCTGCTTTACAATCAGTTTTTAAAAGAAATTTCTTATTAAATAAATCACTTTGAAATTTTTGAATACATAGAACAATAGCAAGAACTTCTTTTTTTACTGTACTATACCTTTGCTGAGCCGATTGCCATGAGCCAGAGTAATACCTAACAACTTGTTCCTTTGATGACTCGGGTAAGACTTGCTTAAGAATTCCACCATAGCCTATTTCTGAGGCATCGGTTTCTACTATCAAGGCTGCCTGAGGATCTGGGAGTCCTAGACACGGAATATTCTTTACTAGAGCTTTGATGTTCTTAACAGTGGTTGTCATTTTATCATCCCATGGAGGAGGATTCTTTCTTAGTCTTTGAAATAATGGTTTTCAAATTATTCTTATATTAGGAATAAAGTCTGCTACATAATTAACACATCCTAGAAATCTTTGCAAAGTGGTCTTATCTTTGATTTCGTCTTGAAACTTATTAGCAAAATCTATTGATCTTTCTATTGGAATGATAGTTCCTTGATTAATTTCAAATCCTAAAAATCGAATTTTTGTTTGAAAAAGTTTCATTTTCTTAGCAGAAATTACTAAACCATTTTCTTTGATAAGATTTAAGAATATTCTTAAGTGTTCAAAATGTTGGTTTATATTATTACTGAAAACTAGTACATCATCGAGATATACTATGGTGAATTCTGAATAAGGATTTAGTATTGTGTTCATAATATTCTGAAATTCGGAGGGGGCATTCTTAAGTCCTTGAGGCATAACATTCCATTCATAATGGCCAAAAGGGACTACAAAAGCAGTTTTATACCTGTCTTGCTCTATAATTTCAATCTGATAATATCCTGATTTCATATCAAATTTTGAGAATACTTTAGCTTGATAAACCCGATCTACTAGATCTTTCTTATTAGGAATGGGATATCTAATCCATTTTAATATTTTGTTTAGTGGTTTATAATTAATTACTAATCTTGGGGCTCCTCTTTCTAATTCTGAGGCATTCATAACATAGAACCCAGCACAACTCCAAGGAGATTTACTTGGTCGGATTAATTTCTTATCTAAATATTCTTGTATTTCTTTTTTACAATATTCTAAATATTCTAAATTCATTTGTATGGGTCTTGCTTTAGTGGGAATATTTTCTTCTTTAAAATCATCCTCATAGGGTAAAGATATTTCAAATTTTTTTTCTATCCTTAAAGTCTGAAGGATATTCACTACAAATTTCATTTTCAAATTTTTCTTTTAGACTCTTAATTTTTTCTTGAAAGAAATTGTTTTTAAGTTGTTCTTCAATTCTTTTATATTGAATTTCTTTATTTAAGGAATTAATTTGTTTAGTTTTATTTTCTATTAGAGTTTCTTTTATTAAATTTATTTCTTTAATATAGGGGGGTTTTATAAATTCAAAGCAGATGTCTTTTCCTAAAGCATTTGTAATTATTCCTTGTTCAGTTACTGAGAACGGATAAAGTAATGATAAAAAGGGGGTTCTTAAAATCATTTGTTCTTTAAGATTCCTTACCAATAAAAATGAAGTTTTGTAACACATTTTATTCTTACAGATTTTTGCATTAGATAGCTTATATTTTATCTGCATTTTATTTCCTGAAGCGCTACTTAATGATTCTGTAGTTTTTATATAATACTTAGTAGGTATTAGTCCTTCTTGTATACAATTTAAATCTGCTCCAGAGTCTATTAAAGCTATTAATTTAAATTCTTCTTCCTTAATTATTAGATTAATTGGACAATGCCATTTATGTACAATTACTTGATTAAGTAAATGGATATAAGGATTTTCGTCTGAGTCCTTTATCTGATTACTTTCTTTCTGAACAATTATTTGTGCTTGTAAATCTAATAATTTGAATTCTAATTCAGTATCTTTTTCTTTTAATAAATTTACTTCTTGTTTTAATTCTTTAATTTCATTTTGTATGTCTTTTATGGTTACTTCCTGTATAGGTTCTTTTTTAAATTTATTTAGTATATCTTTCATATCAATTCTTTCAATTTCTTTTACATCTTTTCTTTGATCTAAAAATTCTTTTATCTGGGAAATAAATTCTTGCTTAACGGATGATTCTTCCATTTTTTCTACTAAATCAATTAAAGATGAAGCTTGATCTTTTATTATAACATTTAAAGTTTTAGAACATGAGGAACAATGACATAAATGAGGTCCTTCTTCTTCTTCTGAACTATTACTTAATTCTTCTGAGGAAGAGTGTTCTATTTGGTTTATTATATTCTCTTCTTCATTTTCTGAGAATTCATAATTACTTTCATTTTCTGATTCTGATTCATTTGTTAATATAGCTATTAAAGATTGTTTAAGTTTTTCGTCGATTTGTAAGTTATTTATCTTTTGCTTTACTTTACAATCTTTTTTATAATGACCATATCGCCCACATTTATAACAAATTATGTTTTTCTTATCATATCTTACTTTTGATGAGGGTTTTTGTTTCTTTCTTACTTTTGACGAACTGGCTTCTATTTTATCATGTTTTTTATAGTATCTACTTGATTTTCTAGATTTATGTGGAACATACTTAGATATCTTTTTATAAGTTTTATGTTGTTTACTTGGAGCTTTAACTCCTTCTACTCCCCATTGAGAGCAGAATGTTCCCAAATCTTTCCTACAAGTTTTAGCTTCATGTTTTACTTTGTGTTGTATTTTTAAATCTAAACATATTTGTAATCCTGTTTCTATAACATAATTAGATAATTGTCCATATGTTAGTTCATTATAAGGGATTTGTCCATTATTATGGGTTTGAATTCTTACTTTTACTTTTTCTGCAAATAGCCTAGGTAATCCTGCAATAAATCGTTCTTTCCAATAATCTGCAGCAGCATCAGTCCTTAAGTATAATTTACTGAGAAACGTATCCTTATACCATCTATAATCTGACATGGTTGGACAATAAAGATTTACTATCTGGGTTGCAATTCTGTTTTGAAATTGTAAAGGATCTCCTACAAAATGTTTAACTATAGCATATAACAAAGTAGTTACTGCATCTTCCTTAGGTTCAATTCCTTCTAATTTTATGGCAGTTATTATTGAATCTCGTTCACTTTGGGTGAGGCAATTGTCCCACCATCCTTTGAGTTGTCCTGTGAATCCTACTACTAGAGTTATGGCTGTATTCTTATCAGAATTATTCTTACTTTTATATGCCGTAGCGGCCATAGTCATCTGCTGTACTACATCAAGAATTTGTTGTTCTCATAACCCATCTATATTCCATTCTATAACTGATTCTCCTGAAAAAGATGCTCCATCTTGGGCTGGCCTTTCTTCAAATTGAATATCAGGATAGGTAGGTCTAGGGTAATAATTTCGGGTTGTAGATACTGGCATAGGAGTCTTTAATTTATTTATTTTCTTTTCTTCAAAATTCATATTTAACAATTCATTTTCTAATTCTTCTATTTTTTCTAAAGTTAATATTTTTGGTTCGGAAGAACTAGATGAGGAGGATAGGGTTAATAAATCTAATTTCTTTTTAATTTCATCTAATGATTTTTCTGATTTACTTAATTTTATATTTTTTAATCCTTCTTCTGGTACATTTACTAATTTATAAATAGGTCTACTTGGATCTACGTCTTTTTCTTTTCCTGCAGAATAATCTCTACTTATCTGAGTATCTATTCTTTCAAGAGTTTTAGTAATAGTACTTAGTGTTTGATTTGAATAATTAAGTTGTTGATGTACCTTATTAATATCATGCTTATCTATGGGTAGTCCTAAATTTTTAGGAGCTATTGCTTTGAACGGGGTTGCTTCTACCTCTATTCCCTCCTTAGTTTGCACCTTTATGGACTCTAAAGGGGGAAACTCAGATATTATGGGATCATGAGTAGTTTTTCAAACAGTATGTATTTTAGTATGTGTACTTAACTGCTTAGGATTAACAAAAGGGTTAAGAATATTTTCGGTATGGCAATAGTTTTCAAACCAATCGAAAAAGTATAAGTTAATTTCATTCTTTGTTAAATACTCATAGAAGTAAGTTCTATATTGGGAAGTTTGATCTTTAGTAAAAGTATCAAAGTACCAATCTCTTTTATTTTTGTTATACTCTGCTTCAAAATCAGTCCTTATCCAGGGTTTATCGATTTCAAAAGGTTCTTCTTTTGTTAATGTACTTATTACTTGGGACCTTGTGGGTGAGTATTTTGGTGAGTCTGATTTATGGGTGTTTTGGTAAATTGGTTGAGGGATATTTGGATTAAAATTTACTCCTGCTAAATTTGAACCATCTACTGAATGTCTTGAAGGAGGTATACTTATTATGGGGGTGTTAGATCTTAGCATTCCTATACGTATACTAGAACCATCTTGTATAATAGATTTAATTCTAGTGTTTCTTATTGGTTCAGGTGGTATCACTTCTGGAAATACCCAATCTTCAGGTATTCGACTTATGATTTCTTCGTGTGTTAACCTTTTGGGGGTTAATATAGAAGATTTCTTAAGATTTGCTTCCATAATTATGGTTTCATTCTTAGGAGATTGTCTTAATGCTTTAAAATTCTGATCTTCATAAGAGATTTTATAATGAATTCTAAATAAGACAGACATATGCTTAGCACCTTCTTGAAAAACGTCTTCTAAAATTTTTACATTTAGTTCTAGAGCTTGCTTAGTCATAGGATCATCTAGAGGCATAGTATAATTTGGATAACAATTAAAAAATACTGGCCCATCATGAAGGTTAGATTCTAAGATGGCTGTTATCTGATCATGTAATTTTTTAAGTCTTTTATCTCGTAATAAGATTAAGACTGGATTATCAATTCCTAATCTGTGCTGTCCTTTAGCTGCTACTTGAATCAATCCTATATGAATAAACTTATAATTTTCTTTAATGTGTTGATCTGTTAATTCTTTGCTTAACAAGGTTATTAGACACTCAGTTACAATGAATGATCACTCAATAAGAAATAGTAATCATTCATAATTTTTTTAATATAAAACTTAATTTAAATTTGTTAGTCACTCAATGATATTTAATGACCACTTAATAAAAGGTAATAACAATTTAAAAATTTATTCCTAATTTCATATATTTTATATATTAAATTTCATTTAAAATGTTAATCACTAAATATCAACAAATGACTTTTTAATAAGAAGCAATAGTGATTTATAAATTTCTTTTATATAAAACTTAAGTTGAAGTTGTTAGCAATTCATTGTTAACTAATTATCACTCAATAAAAGATAACTAATAACAATTATTATTATTTTATTAAGTGCGATTAAATGATATTTTTTCTAATTAAAATTTAAATGATATTTTGTAATAATTTTAATTTTATTTATTTTTTAAAATTAAATATTACTCTTTAAAATCCTTAGCATTAGTTTTTTCTATTTACTCTTGTATTATCAAAATAGTTTAAAATATTTTTTAACATATATATGTAAGCTGCAGATATAGAAAATATACCTGAAAAATGACATTCTTTCTAAAATAAGAAACATACAGCAGCCAATTAAAAAAAAAAAAAAATTCATGCAACAACATTACTGGCATTATTTATTTATTTATTTTAAATATCTGATTATATGATAAATGAGAAATTAATCTTTTAAAATATGATCAGATTTAAATAGAGATTCTTTTTAATAATGTTATTTTTATATATATAAATTTAAAATTAAATACAGAATCACATATTTAAAAGATCTAAATTTTAAAATTAAATTTAAAATAGCATTATTAAAAAATTCAAACTATTTTCACTTAAATTAACATATAATGGTTTGCTAGCATTATTTTATAAAACTAAATGATAGACCAACTGCCAGTAACAAAAAAAAAAAGACCAACTACCAAAAATTTCAACCCCAGATTATATTTGCAGTCTCGAAATAGTATTCCAGTTGAAAACTTGAAATACAAAATGCATGGAAGTTTACCGGAAAAATGAATGTAGTCAGTCTCAGTTGCAAAGAGACCCAGCGGGGGATACTCGTTGAGAAGCGTGCAGATCGAAATTTTTTGAAAAAACAAGTAAATAATATTTAATAATTAATTAATCGCAATTGATTAATTAATCATTTAACTTGATTAATCTGGTTGAATAACTTTTTCTTTTGGGCCATTCAGAATTTCAGATTGAATATCTATCTTTTTTTCTTTTTTCTTTTTTTTTTTTGGGGGGGGGGGGGGGTGGTGAATACCTTTCGAGTAAGTGATTTTCCTAAAATTATATGCATAGGTTTTGTGGTGACAAACAATTGAGAGTTATCTTACAACATTTTCAGAGTAGAGTGTCCGTGTTGATGACACGCTCTAACGCGTTTCGTGTTGCTTGCTATGTCAACAACACCCACATTGCCTTTTGCGTTAGTTACTTACACGTCCCAGGCTCCGACCACAGTACAGAGTCCTGAGGCCATATAGATCGCTCTTTGCCTTTAATGACTTTGGGAATTATGTGCGGTACTTATTATGGTTTTTCTCCCTCACCTCGGTCCTTCGCCATGTGACTTGTTGATGCAAATGACCCACACACCTTTGACATTTTCTTCCTGAGCAATTTGTTTGGTAGGAATTTTTTTATCTCAAGTATAAAAATCAGTTTTTGATATATATAAAGTTGTGTGGATATTAATATCATCAAAAATATATTTCGACATTTGTCGTAGGCTTTGTTAGTAAGGACTTATTCATGGGAGCAATTGTTGGGAGTGTTTCTTGTAAATTTGATCATTGAAGATTTGAGGATAAAGGAAGTTATTAAAAGTAGTTATTAGTGATTATTAATAGTTAAGTTATTCTTTATTAAATAAAATGTGTAAATTTGCATAGTTTATACATATCTATTAGGTGACAAAATTTTAGAGACTAGTGGTTAAAATCTTTGCATTATAAATATTAATTTGTACAATGTAATAAGAGTTGAAAGTTGTAAAATTCTTATACAACCTACACATTAGAAGATTCAACGGGTGTTATAAAGTTTTCAATTATCATTTTTAATTCAATTAAGTTTGCTTTCTTTTATTTACAATTCTAAATCTTTATTTATTATTTTTTATATGCTTTCATTCATTTACTTGTTATTTTTAATTATATTATTTTCATTTATTACTTTCATTTCCTTTTTACTTTCATTTCTTTATTTGTACTTGCTTTTATTACTTTTCATTCCTTGTATTTGTTATCTAAATGCTTTCATTCATTTACTTGAGCCCTTTGATGTAAACAAAAACATGTGAAGATTACATTAAATTAAAACATCGATAAATTACTTATTCATTGAAGACATGATTTCTTGAGACTTACAAATTGTCGCATTGATCTAATGTCTAGCAAAATTCGTGAAATGTCTAAAGTTTCCTCTGTAATTCACATTCCCTATCACAACTCTCAATGGGACAAGTTATGGAGTCTCTGTTTATCACCATGAATGTGGAGGGGACCTAACCTAAATAAGTTAACCTTAGTGCCTCCCATCATAGGCCTATGGGCTAAGGCCTACATTATAACTCACACTAATCAAACTTACAGATATACAGTCCATACTAAATAGATCACTTAAATTAATAAGTGAGCTACAAATGCATCGTATATAAACCATGAATTAGCCCATTTTTAGAAAAACCAAAAAGTCACAATTGATTATAGTCCACAAGAATTATTAGATAATTCTAACATTCTCCTACTTGAACAAAATCAATTGTGTAACTTTAATTTAAAAAATATTTGTTTGAAAACGACTCTCGAGCTATTGATGTAATTTGTAATGCGGCCACATTTTAAAAAAAATACATGATCCAAGATGCAACATTTGAATATAACTCCATTCAACTAAAGTCAAGTAACATTGAATCATGGCGATCGTTACAACCCCATGTAGGACCAATCCATGATTATAAAAATCACTGACTTTGTCGACTAGTCATTAGAGTGTAGTGTAGCAAGAAAATAGCATGTCAATGTAATACAACAGTCATATTACTACTTTCTTTGCCAATCCTCAATTTATCTCAAAATGCTCTTAAAGCAAGAGAAATTGTATGGTTCATCAAGAACCATCATACCTCAGCTCCAACCTATTGTCAACCACGGGCATAGTAGTCCTAAAAACACCTAGTTTCAAATTTTCGCAATTGATTCACACAAAAATATATATAAAGAGATATAATAATAAAAGTAATGTATTATCAATTGCTCAAAAAAAATTAATACATGTCAACTAAATACTAAAAAAAGTTTCCAAAATAACGGTCCAATAAGACAAGAAAAAATGCATAAATTTCAAACTCTCACTAACCAAATACATCAAAAGAGCTCAAAATGCTCATGTTTTCAACATGCTTTTTAAATACCATAAGCATAAATCCTTTGGTTAAGAGATCAACTAACATTGAATCTGTGTCAATATGCTCAACTATTATATCTTTGTTCTTCACAATATCCTTAAGAGTCAAATACTTCAATTCTAGGTGCTTAGAACCACTAGTAGTTTTATTATTCTTAGTGTAAAACACTACAACACTATTATCATAGAAACACTACTATACAAACAATATCACCTATTGAGCATAAAATAAATGGAAAATAAAAACCCTTAAGCAAATAGAATCAAAGTGGGAAAGCTCGAGAGATAAATAAACAAAAAGAATAATGAAATTGATTTATTTCAGTTAAACTGAAAAAAGATTGCCTACAAATTATAAGTCCTACAAAGTAATGTGTTACGTATATTTATATATATACACTTTGATTTGATTTAACTCAATCAAGATCTTGAGCCTTGTTTTTGAGTCTCACTAGCATTAATGGAAGCTGCTCCAAACTTTACAACTATGTAGGGGAAGGCTGGTGGTGCATGAGCACATGGCCGGCGACGTTCATTTCAGTCAAAGTGCAGCGTCCACGACTGCGCCCCGGAACGGTGGAGCATGGATTTTTTTGGGAACCTCGCACGTTGCCTCTTTGTAGTGACTGTATTACTAGATTCTTCTGCAACCATTGCTCCTCTTGTAATGGCCTTAATGCCCATATTTGCTGTAAACCCAATAACAGAATTGTTGTGAACACAAACATCTTCTTCGTGTGGCAATCCATTATTGTGATGAGGGAATATGAAACTTTAGGAAACACTTGTGAGTTTAGTTTGAGGAGAAAAAACAAAACAATAAGGAAAGGATTGTCAAAATTCAAGAGATCGAAGCGAAAATCTGAATATTAGGGATGACAATGACAATGGAGGGTATGTATGTATATGTGATGAATTTCCCTATGTTTATATATATATATAAGGTAAGCTGAGATTTGTTGAACGCTTGCGTTGACCAAAATCCCCCGGTTTGAATCTGCAGATAGTGTAAATCAAACACACCCAGAAATTTCCTTTCAAATACCAAGAGCATTCATATATATTTTAAATTTTAAGTCTTAGTTGAATGAGTCCTCTAATTAAGTTTGTTCATGTTCAACATTTCTGCTTTCCGAAGCTTTTTATTACGTTTCTTGTGATGCTACTTTTTCAAGCTTGAAGTGTTCAACGACTCTACAACCATGACTATGTCAACCAGCCCACAATATACAGAAATTCTAAAATGCTAAGAATGTATTATTATGGGAGATGTTGTAATTATTCATATCTAATTTTAAAATATTTAAATTTTAATTTAATCACCTAAATGATTTTAAGTTTCACATGTCACAATTTAATTGGATAGTGTAATACTTCTAGAATGCAAAAGAATCTCCCACAATATAACCTATAGAGTTGGGCTTGGGCTTAGGCTTGCGCATAGTTTGTATACAAGATAGTCCTTTGTGTGATTATCTCCATTCTACTATTATTAACAATAAAAAGAAAACCAAAACTTTTTATATATAAAAGAAGAATACTTTGGCTTTGTCCTGAAGTCATCTAAAGTTTCATTTTCCCTCTTAAATTGAAGGTATTTTAGATATTTGTATTTAAATATTTTTATTTTAATTACTTTAAAACTTTCAATAATTTAATTCCTGCTTCAATATATTTTGTGAATTTCTAGGCACATACTCTATTGATTTGTTAAATCGAAATTACATTTATAATAAAAATGCATATATTTTTATTTTAAATGCTTTCAAAGTCAAATATCTTATTTACATATTTTGTTTTATAAAATTTCTTAAAAAGATATTCAAATGTTTAAATAATCACTGCATAGTCTCTACGAGAAACCATAAAATTTCATGAATGACCCGATCAATGGTTGGAATATTGACTTAAGTTCTAGTCAACAATAGCATTAGTCATTTATTTATCCAACTATTTTAATATAAAATATTTCCAAACTCATGAAAAATGTGCTTTCCATAAAATAAAAAATGTCTCAAATATAAAATTAAGTGATTTCAATCTATAAGATTTTAATTTAATATGTCTGAAATAATTGTGAAAATTTAATTATTTTGATAATAGATTATTGTATAAATTTTTTTATTATAATCAATTATAATTAAATCAATTTTATGTTTGAATATGTTAATTGAAAAATAATTTTAAACTAATCTGTTTTACTTTGATGATATAAAAAATTTATTTTTATACATTAAATTATTAAAATAAATATAAAATAATTAAAAAATTATTTAATCGAAGATAAAATGATATTTACATATCAAACTGTAAATAATAATTTATAAATTAAAATCATAAACTTCAAATTTTAACATTATAAAAAAAATTTATAATATATTAAATTTTATGTAAAAACTAAAATTAATTTTACCAAATATATTATAACTCTGTTGAAACAATTTTTTTTAAAAAAAAAAAACCATTTCAACAAAGACTTAAGTATTACCAAACATGCTCTTAAGTGGTGGCACATTACAAGATTTCAATCTATAAAATTAAGAGATTTTAATCTATATAATTAAGAGATATCAATCTTTCCAACATTTTTTGTGGTGTTAGTTTTATAGGAGATATCAATTTATATAATAAAAAATGTACTGTTCAACACTTGAAAAACCACTTCAATTATTTATATTCAATATTTAATTTAATAAATACTATAGTGGTTAAGCATCATAAGCGTCTAGTCAAAAACTCATTGTAATTTACATTCAAATAGAACGTTTCGAGTTATTGACTAGAAATATTCAATGCTATCATTACTATAAAAAGTTATCTTCTTGTCTGTCAAAACTTTGTAGTTGTCCAAAAATGAGAATAGACCCAAAAAAGAATCACCAAATAGATTTGAATTCTCACATGTCATTTTTTATTTCATGTGGTCATGTGATCTTATTAATAAATATTTGTGTTTATCTCTCTCTTTCACTTGACCACATGAAAAAAATGACAAGAGAAGATCCAAATCTATCACCAAATTAATGGTTTCAACTAAGTACTATTTAAATAGGATTCCCAACCATGTTTTTCTAATTTATCTCCTTTGCTCAAGACAATTTCTCTTTGGTCCTCTTGATATTGGCTCATCCTGCACAATATTATAAATGTCACATCAATATAAGTAGAAAGTGAGATAATACTTCCACTTCTTTCTTTTTGTGAGTTTTACTTCAACAAACAAATTTCACGTCACAGATATCAAGAGAGGAAGACGAGGAGGGGCTAACCTTGACAGAAGATTATCATTGGCAACACCCAACATCCTCACTGCTAGCAATCCAGCATTAGTCGCATTATTAACTGCAACTGTGGCAACAGGGACCCCTTTCGGCATCTGCACGGCCAACAAGTATAAACGTTAGTAGGAAAAGACTACATGCAATGTGTGAGCTTTAATTATTGCAAAGCTCACTGTTGACGCAAGTTCCTACACCAATTGATGCAGTCATCAGCACTCTTTTTGACTCCCTAGTAGAGATAATTAGTCTGCTAGAATACTTCTATCTGACAAAGATTCCACTTCTTTGGTTCATTCATGTCATGTAATGACTTTACTCAAAACAGAGATAAAGCAAGCCAAAACAAAAGTAATTTTGAAGAGGGCCAAAGTGAAACCAGCTGTAGCTGATATCCAATGAGGCTGAACCAAAGAAGTGATAAGAGAAATATGTGACAAGAAATGTGATTCTGTACAGGAATATGCATAATGATTGAAAATCTGCCTTCAGATAAGTAGGTTAACTGGTTCTCAGCACTAATTCTCAAGTGCTTCAGGTGGTTGCTGAACTCATCAAAAACTGCATCCTTGAAACTGTTGATGCTTTTCACAAATTGCATCTAAAAACATAACAAGGTTGCTTTTAAAAGCAAAGATCTACTATTCGTATATTTTGTATACGAAAGGCAGCATCCTTCATTCACATACAAAATTTAACCAAATTATTATCATTCATAAAACTACCATACTCCTTGGTGACAGGAAGTTCTAGATGGTGGAAGAAACTTCTAAATAGAGCAGCTTTTAGAAAGAAGCAATAATACCAAATTCATCCATAGTCCTTTTGTGAACTAAATATGGCACCAACAGAAAATCCTTCATTCACAAGGATTCCAACCAATATTGAACTCAAGCTTTTAAAATAAGCAATAATACCAAATAGACCAATATAGTACATATTATTATCTCATCATTAGAAACGCAATCCTAGAAAACAGCAAAAGCAATTATGTAGAGAATAGAAAATTGGTAGGTTATTGTATATTTAAACATCACTGAAAAATATACCTGGACAATTGACAAGAGTGAATCAAGTCCATCCAGGGAAGAAGCACGCACAGGAACACCAATAACAGGCAAGGGAGTAAGGGCGGCAACCATACCTGAGATATGAAAGCTTAATTAATAATGCCAATAAGAGAATCGATCCTTAAGGAAATTATACAAAGCACAATTGAAGTAATTTACCAGGCAAGTGAGCTGCACCACCGGCACCAGCAATAATAACTTGTATGCCTCGGTCATGAGCACATGAAGCATAAGAAAACATCATTTCCGGAGTCCGGTGTGCTGAAACTATTCTTACCTGAAATTTGATACATGTATGTATAGGTAAGGATAAACAACTTTATACAGCACAACCCCCCTCCCTAGGGAAATTAAAACAATTTGACCTCATGAGGCACACCAAACATCTCCAAGATTTCAGCAGCACTTTTCATAACAGGTAGATCTGAATCAGAACCCATTATGATCCCCACACGTGGATCAACTACATTTAACAAACAAAAAAAGCATAATTAAGTGCAAGGATAACAAAATTTTTACTTGAATTATAGTGCCGCTCTCCATTTTCCTTAATTATAATGGAATGCTAGCTTTCAATAGTTGATTGCAAAATAAAGGACGATTAAAAGCAATATAATGATGAGACAGATAATATGTCATTTCCATAATCTTATTTTATGCTCCACTCATTAGCCACTAACAACTTTTTTAGCAAAATATGGGGATAAAAAAAGTATTTTGTTTCACCAGAGTCATAATAAAATGCAGATAACATTCAAACTAATCAGATTTCCTTGGGAAAGCTTCATTAAGATAGTGAGACACATACTCAATTGTAGTTTTCCCAATAGGCTAGAAAAACTGAGAAGGAAAATGTCATAATACCAAATGACTTAATATGTGAAAAGAGAAAAAAAAAAAAGAAATTTTAAGTAAAAAAACCAATTTCCCCTCAATAAGAGAAAAGAAGGGGAAAGTAGATTAAAAAGTGATCAACCTATTTTTAGGGATTAAAAAAGGTAAAAGTTTTATCCCAAAAAAAAAGAGATAATAGATAGGGAAAAAAAATGAAAAAAGAATTGGTTGGACGGCAGTGCATATTTTGATTGACTAGGGAAAGAACTGACAAAAAGGTGATAAAGATATAAAATGAAGTTGACTATGAAAACCATATTTCTTCATTGGTCTAGTAACATAAGATCAATTAGTACAAAGATCAAGTATCAATGAAGAGAAGTTTGTGCCACTAACCTGCAGTCTTGTCTTCTAATCTTTTCCCTTCAACCATTATTGCAAGATTACTTTCAACATTGCCTAGGGAAGGCCCAACGATGGTGATATGGCCCATCTTCCGTTGCTTTCTCATTTCTAACAAATCATCATGACAATGATGTTATTTATTTAGTCATACAAGTGATCAAACATCGATGAATGAGAGTGGAGGGATCAACCTAAAATTGCTACTTAACCAGAAGTTCACCTGGCTTATCATACCAATGAACAGTAGCCCCGGGGATGGTCAATGCCCTTCTGATCAATTGATGAGCTAAACGAAAACCAAGCTCCCCCTATAATCATTAAGCAGATTTCATGGACTAGAGTCTGAAGCAATGGTAGCTGAATAAAGTGATCTTCTTAAAACAAGTAAATGAACTAAAGGGAGCACTCGAAAGTGCATAACCGTCATCCAACTATGAACCAAGATCAAAAGAGGAAAAAAAATCAACCAATTTTGTTCAGAATTCAGATTCATGACAGCAGAGAAGATTTTACATCTAATTTGACTTCACACATTCTGAAGCGTTTAATTTCCTACTGGTTTATGTTTTTCACATGAGTATAACAGAACCAACTAAGCTACTATTCATCTTTTACACTCTCATTTTCTGCACATAATAATGATTAATGAGAAAATATGGTTCATTAGTAACCTTTCCCCATGCATCTAAAAATAATAATAATGAAACACAATTAATCCCAAGAAAACATAATAGCATCACTTCAACAGGAATAGGAGAAAACCAGATCTCTAGTTCAAATTTAAAATAAATGGAGAGAAATGAAATGCCAATACCTCTTCTTCACCTAGTATATTGTACATGACAGCAGCTGGAGTTTTCATTGATGGATCACCAAGAGGAAGACCAACAACAGCCCGCAAATGTTGTTCAAATTGTGAGGTGTAGCAAGACTCAATTGTGTGATGCCCACTATTGTGAGGTCTAGGCGCTACTTCATTTAATAAAATCTGTCAAGAAACAGAGGCACAGTCACTATCAGGGCATTAAAAAACAAATATAATGTATTTGCACAGCAGAAAATTTACTAGTAAAAAGAAGTCAATGCAGCTTTCAGGAAAAAAAAACATTGAGGCATGTCCAGAGTTGATGAAGAAATAAATTCACAACCTGTCCATCCCTTGTCAAGAACAATTCAACTGCAAACACACCGGCACCTTCTAGGGAGTTAACAGCATTGAAAGCAACTTCAGTGGCACGCTCTCTAATCTTCCATTTTACGTCAGCTGGAGCCTTAACTATGTGACATATGTTGTCCCTAGAACAAATCATAAATCCTTAAGCAGATAATATAATATAAGGAAGCTGAGGTACATTGCTGATTTATTTAAATTACCATAGCATAGATTTTGAATTTGATCTGTGGTAAATCTTGCTTAAAATATTCCATATTACTAACATGTACGTGTTCGGCATGTTACCTGTGAATTGTTTCAACAACAGGATAGCATGAAATAGAATTGTCTCTTCCTCTCACAACAATGACAGCTAGCTCCTGCCATTATTTTAGGAGAAAAAATGTAATAAAATCGATAAACTCATGAAAGGACCTGACAAAATTAAGGAGTTTTAAGATATAAAAGACATGTTTTAGATAAGTAAATAAATAAATTGCATGAAAGCACTAGGAGGTGTAATCATAATTCTTTATAGGAGGAGATTTTATAGTAAGAGCATTTTGCAAGTGGTATAAGCACAGTGTGGCATTGGAATAAGTTACATCTCAAGATAATTCACTTTTCATGAAAGACAAACTGTTTGGTTTCAAAGGTAAATTTTTTAGAGATTAGTGGATAAAAAAATAGGGCACCATTATCTGATTGAGAACCATAGTTATCAATGGAAACAATCATTCTACAAAACTCAATAAATTTATCACAATATCCTTAAAATTTAAGATTTGTTGGCTTAATACCAGATATATCACTTTCCATCATACAATTAGTGAATCATAGATTGGAAAATCACAAAAGAAAAATATCATCAGCAATCAATCACATATTTTAGATATTGACCTTGACAAAAGATGCCCATTTTTCAACATATAAACCACGATCGAATCCTCCAAGAGCTGCAAAGTTGGGGGAGAAAAGTTAAAGAAGAAGTAAAAAGAAGTGTGCACATATTAAATAGGCAGAAGGCTTTTTTTTTTTCTTTGGGATAATGAAGGACAAGAAGTACTAACTCAAAGATAAGTTTTTCCTGTTCTCACTTTCTCCTCAAAGAAAGAAAACAAGATACACCTGTTAAAAAACTAATTACCATCCACAGCAGAAAGAAGTTCCTCTTCGCATTTAGCAACAGCATTTCCTCGCCCATCATAAGCTAATCTCCTACTCTTAATCATAAGAGGATAGCCAAAGAGTTCCCCTACTTTCTTAGCACCTTCAAGATCATCTATCTGCTCAATGTATTATTCATGTATCTTCAATTACTATCCAAAAGATGCATTTTCAAATACTATTATAACCAAAATAAACAGTACAAACCCGCATAAATTCAGGAAGCGGAATGCCATGCTGAGAGAAGTGAACCTTTTGCAGATACTTATCCTGTAATATGTTGAAAAGTCATATCAAGGAAATCATTAAGGAAACAACATTCTTCTTATCTTTAAAAATATTCAAATAACAAGTCTATGATGGGCTGAAAAAAAAATCCTACACAAAACAGATCCATTTAAAGGACAAAGTTATAGAAATAATGAATTCCAGAATAGAAGCATACAGTCTAGTTCGGGATGAAACATTCGTGAAGATATACAAAGGCAATACTTTATACATGAGTTGGAGATATCAAGTTGTTCATTTTCACAGTTGACTCTATAAGAGAAAACAAGAAAAATCCCACCAATATTGCAAGATAATACCTGAATAATTCGTATAGTAGAGGCTTTGGGTTGGCAGTCAACTCCTTGTTTCTCAAGTTTTTCTAATGTAGCAGCATCAACATGTTCAATTTCAACAGTCAATACTCCACATCTGAACCCCATATCAAACCGGTATATACACATTATTTCCAATAAGTGATATAGGAAATGACAAATTCAAAATAACATCCATTGCATAATTAAAAACTTGAACCTCTTCGCGAATTCCTCTACTGTAGCACTGTCATCAAAGCTTCCAACCATATGATGATAAGACAGGGAACTGGCTGGGCAGTTCTCCTGTGGATCTAAAACCATGACTTTAATTGCCATCTGAGAAGCAGCTTGACATAGCATGCGACCTAGTTGACCTCCTCCCAGAACCCCAACAATCATTTCAGATAGCCCGTGGACAGGTAATTCATCATTCCTACATACATACACAATACCATGGTGGAAATTGGTTGGTCTTTTTATGACATTTTCAGTTTCAGAAACTTTAAGACTAGAAATTTTACATTTTTCTGCCTGAAGTGGGAGAAAGCTGAAAAGGGTTATTGTCACAACAAGTCTAAAACAAACCCCATTAATAAAAATGCAAAATTTAACCTCAGAAAAATTAGAGTAGCAAAGACACGCCAACCTTAGAGAAAGTGCATCATGCGATGCTTGACAAGTGAGATGGGACTGGTGACACTGCTTTAGCTTGAAAGAACAAAAAGGAGGAGGTTGGTCCATGTAGAAGCCGAGTGAAGAAGTTGTATTGGAAGAGGGATGACAAGGTCTCAAGGCAAACGCCGAAGTGCTGGTGTGACCTGACAACACTATGCGCGCACTGTGAAGCATACTCAAAGCTCAGTTTTCGCAGCAAACACCTTCCTTCCTAGTCCGCGTGAATGAATGTGCCTAATCCTGCCTTGTCTTAGTTGGAGGGATGAACAAAGCAAAGGGGGTGCCTTTTTCATATATATATATATATATACAACACAAATCAAAAACCCATTAAACCCATTTGGCTTAGGGGGAAAGCTGAAAGAATAGGGATTCCTTCAAAAAAAACAAAGGCATTATTGTTGTTTGTCAAAAAAAATTTCCAAAAAAAAAAAACCTTTACTTTTAGGATGCCAATGCCAATACTGCGTGTGGCTCAACTTGAAAGTGAATGATTCCATGACTTCTCTCGTAGACCTGGTTTCGCTGTCAAGGATTTTTCACTGACCAATGCTGCGTTGTGGCCTCGGCCATCGTGGATTCTTCTTACTTCTTTGTCCTTCAGATTATTCAATTATTAAACTTTTTTATTTTGTTAAAAAAAATATTAAGAAAACTGACGTATTAACTATTAACGTAGACACTCTTTTTTTTCTTTAAAAAAAATCGTTAAATTAAGAACTAGTGTTACTCTAATTTAATGTTATTTTCTAAAAAATTATTTTATAATTAATTATTTCTAAAATAATAATAATAATAATATAGTTATCACTTTAAAATTATTTATTTTTAATTTTTTTCATTTAAATTATATTAAAATAATACTTTTTTATTTTAATTATATCCTTTCCATTTAGATGATAATTTAAAAAAATAAAAATAAAACTGACACTAAATAGAATTAATTTGTAAGATGACAATTATAAATAATTATTGGATTTGACTCCAATTCTTTATGTAATAATTATAGCTAATTTTTGTTTTATTTTATTTTAATTAATATATTAAGATAATTAAGAGATATATAATATATTTTTTTTAAATAAGAAATTAAGAAAATTCTTGTCTTAATAAGGGAAAATTTTAATATGGACCTCTAAAAAAGAGGTCCATGGATGGATCTGATTTTTGAGTCATTGATTTTATTGTTGAAATAAATCAATGACTCATATTAAAATGTTAGATTTTTATAGTTTTTAATTAATAATATTTAGTTTTTACAGAAATTTAATCAAATCACTTTTTTTAAATAATTGTACATATAAAAAATTATAAATTTTAACTAATAATTTTTATATACACTCAGATTTATATATAAATACTATTAAATAAAAAAATAATGAGTTTATTCATGGATCCAAAGTTATTGGGTTCATGATAACATCGTCCCTTAATAAGAACATGATTTAGAGTAGTTGATTGACATCTAAATTGTTGTGAACTATAAATACTTGTATGAAAGAATTAATAATTATGAGAAAAGGGCTACGAGATTGAGAGATTTGATAGAAATGTCGGGATGTGATGAGTTGTGAGATAAAAGAGACTAATAGTGTTTATTGACATTATTTTATAATCTTATTTTGATAGTAGACTCTTCTCATCTATAAATATAAACATGTTAAATTGAATCATATTAAATTGTACGTGATTTGTTTGCAATTTTTTTTATTATAATTATTAATATTTATACAAGTAGACATAGAAAGAATGTTTATTTTCTAGAAATAATCTTCTAAAAATATGATTATTTTTAATAAAATTTTAAAAATATTTCTTAACTCTTACTCAACCATTGACAATCCAGAAGTTTTGCTCCAGCTAAAACCCACACTTAAAACAAAAATCACTTCTCATGCTCTACCATGAACACATGAACAAGCACCAACCACCCCATCTTTGTCCATAGACAACCAAAACTTCACCATGAAAGACTTGTGAGCTTCGGCACCAAACAACTCCAACACTGCCTCAAACAACATCTGATAATAGCAGAACAACCCCATTGTCTTTCCCCAAGCCAGCAACAAGAACACCATCTCAACAATCCAAATTCTATAAAACAACCATCTTGCAACCCTTGCAAATTCACCCCAAATCATTATGAACCAACTTCATCAACCTAAAACCCATCCATCATTCAAGTTACCACGTTCGACAACTAAGCTATAGATCCACCTCTTTTAAACTCAAAACATCATAAACCTCAACCCATAATAGAAATCGCACGACCCAGGAGCAACCAGAACCAACCCCATTCTCCAATCACTAATCTTTGCGCACCACCGCCTGAAACTCACAATCAAGCCCAAGAAAAACCAGAAGCCACCGCTTAACCACCGAACCAAACCCATCCTAATCTCAGCCTCCATCTCTACCCTAAGACACCCAAATCCATAACAGAGATTGTCGTTGCAACTCGGCCCATACAGAAGTCCGCAAATAATCGTCCACTAATCACCCATAAATTCAACCTCTTTTTCTTCTTTTTTTTTTTTTTTAAGTTGCGTTTAGTGCACCAAATAGTATAAAATATGAAAATATAAAATAATAGGATAAAATTTTATAATATAAATAAGCTGATAAACTCTAATATTATTAAACATTTGATGTAAATAATATAAGCAACTTCGATAGTATATATAACTATCTACTATGATCATACTATCCTTCATCACTCATGAGCAAAAATCAGTAAATTAGCAAATCAATACATCCCAAACAACTGTAACTCTATGAGTGAAATTTACATTGTTGCACCTCATCTGAAAAGAACGCAATTCAAAATTCTACAGCTAAATCTTATGAGTAAATACAGAACACCAAAAGGAACAATTTTTAATTTTCTTTATGCATAGAAGCTAAATAATAAGGAATAAAAATATTTCCACATTTCTCCATTTTCCTTGAAAACCAAACAACAAAATTTGATGGAAACAAATAAGAAGACACATATGAAGTTACCATAGCTTGAGAATCAACAAAATGAACCCCCCTTCTAGTCAAAAAGCTTGGATTTTTCTTCTCACTGAATGAGAAAATTTATGGATATGTAACCCCAACTTGAGCTAAACGGAAGTGACTTGGTTTGTTGGTTTCTGTGTAATACCTTAAATAGCATGTTAGACTTGTTTATGTGTTCAAAAGGTAGCATATGACTTGTTTAGCATGTATGTTTAATTTTGTGATAATTTGAATTAGTTTAAGTACTTAGTTACAAATCAAACTGTGAAAAGTAGTTTAAAATGACTCAATAATAATTATAAATTGCTTAGGAAAGGAAAATAAGTATGGATAATTTATTTTTAGGTCACAAATATGAAGAATAAGTTATGGTTAAAGTTTTAAGGTAAACTGAACTAGTTTGGCATTTTTAAGCATACTAATTATCTAATTATAGCTGGTTTGATTAGTAGTAGATATGAAAATATCAAATAATGATGAACCGACTTTTTATATGAATCTTAATATATATTTCAAAGTTGTTGGAAGCTGAAAATTTAGATTTAGCTAAACTTGAGTGTTTTTAGTAGATCGAATTTTATCAGTTTTGGCCTAAGGCCATATGAGTCTTAATTCCCCTTTTATAAGGCCTCTCTTACAGCTATTTTGCTTCACAAAACAGAAGCAGAAAACTTGCAAAGAGAAAGAGAGAAAGGAGAAGCAAGGGCTAAGGAGGAGGAAGCAAGAGAGAGAGGAAATCTAAAGGGAAAGCTAAAGTGTGAGATCTAGCCAAGCTTGAATCTCTACTCAGCTGTAAAAGGTAGGAGTTTCTGTGATCAATCTCATCTTTTGTTGGTCTTTTCTTTATTTGTGCAATTAAGTTACTTAATAGGCCAAAATGAGTTCTAGAGGTGTTTGATGTATGTTGATTGCATGATTGTGTTTCTTTGATCATTTGTAACTTGTTCAAAGCATAATTCTTAGGTAGAAGCTTAGAATTTGTCATTTAGGCCTTAGAATCCCAAATTTAAGGGTTAGGTCACCCTAGGTGGATTTTGGTGCATTAATCCAAATTAAGTTATTTTGATTGGTGATTGAGGATTCTTATGTGTTTATGAACTGATTAGGATCTTAAAATCACTTAGAAACTATGCCGGAATGGCCAAAATTCGAGAAAATGACTAATGGAACAATACAATGGTCTGTAGAATTATGTAGAACCTGGTTTTTGTCATGAGCGCCGCGACGTGAGAGACACAACGTCGCGACGTTAAGATGAACGGCTTGAATGCTGCGACGTTAAAAAGGTTATGTTACGATGTAAGGCCAGATTTCACTGCACGCGTCGTGACGTGAAAGTGATGTTGCCTCAGTAGTAAAACCCAAGGCTAAGGCACCGCGAAGTGACCCAAGTCAATGTCGCGACGTTAGTGTCAGGAACCTTAAAAATGTCATTTTGTAGTGTTTTGAAGTTCTAAACTTGATGGATTCATCAGTATATGTTTCCTAAGGTATGTTAAAGCACAAATAGACATAGTTTTCAAGAAGAAAAGTATACCTAGTATGTATAGGAAAACTTGGTAGTATTGATTTTGTGAGTATCCTTTGTTAGTATTCATGAAAGCCAAGAGAAATCGAAAAGGTGTCTGATAGACTCAATGGAGGAAGGAGATAACCCTGATAAGTCGATAGTACCAAGGCCAAAAGAGATAAGTAGGGATCCATAAGATTCTTCAGAATCAGGATTTAGACTGAACTTCTCATGTGCCAGGATATATGTATAGTTTGAGGAGATACCTCTACTTGCTACAAAGTAACACAAGAAACCAGAAATTCCTAAGATTTACATGTTAGTTCTGAGTTGAACTGAATGTATATATGAGATGTATAATAACTTGGTTTATCTAATGTTATGATTAGACCTTGTAAATGTTTTAAACATACTTCATTAGTAGTTTTTGAGATTATGTTTTTGTATGTTATGTATAACTGGTTTTGATTATTCATACTGAGATTATGTTTTCTCACCCCGCCGTGTATCATGTAATTTCATATAAATCTTCTTTCAAGGATAAGAAAAAGGAAGAGACTAAAGATTAGATTAGCTTATGTATTATGTTTCAAACTGTTGTACTTTTTAGTATTCTCTTTGAAATGTATGGAGCTATGTAGTACTTCAAGCCTTTGTTAAGGTTAATGATATATATATATATATATATACCATGATGCATTATGGTATCATATTGTATTTTCGCATTTCATACGGCTCTCTGTAGTGTTTCCAACTAACATTATGAATATAATATATGATTAGTACGTATGTAGTGACATCGTAATACTAAATATCTCTTCTATGTTGTTTATACTGAGATATTAGTATTAGGATGTTACATTCTGCAACAACAACAACGTCAATTTTTCCACTAAAAAACGTAAACAAGCAAAGAAGGAAAAAAAGGTGACAATGGCGGAGGCTAGGGTTCCAAATCCAATTTGGGATTTCTAGAACTAGTCTCCCCCACAAAGCTAGAGCTTCCATTGTTGCACCTCCATGGAACCACCACTGTCACTCCTTGCCCGACCCACCACCCAGTCGCCTAATCAAACTCCCTCCTTTTCCAAACCACTGGAACCAAAGACAGATCTACCAAAAAATTCGGTCAGCTTCGGCAATGGTCTCTAATTCACGGCCCAAATCGAGTCAACACCTGACCACCACTTGCTGCCCCACCATGGAACCCAGATCGCGACCCGCCTTAGATGGTGAACCGATGGTGGCGAGGTGGTCTGCTTGGTGGTGGCAGAGGGGTTTGTTGGCCGAGGGAATGGTGGTTGTTCCAAGTGGGGGGGATGGGGTTCTTGGTAGAGAAGGAGAGGCTTAGAGTGAGAGGGATGAAGTTGAGGGATAAGGTGAGAAGAGATATCCTATCAGGTCTAATCAGGGGGTGAGGAAAAGATAGAATAATCAGGTTAGAGTAGGATAAAAATGTTGGATCAGATTTCATCATACTATCAGGTTAAATAACTAAACACTTGATAATACTTGATAGTATTAACTAATACTATCAAGTCCTCTTTGTCCTATGCATCAAACACAATCTTAATTGCTACAAATGTATTTTTAATTGAAAGAGTGCATTTTTAATAGAAAAGGTAAAATAGAGAAATCAATCCTAACTTTGACGTTGTTAGCCACCTTGTGTAGAGATGCAAACACGAGAGCAGTCAAGCATAACTACCACAAATCTCAAAGGAGACAAATGTAATTTCTTCTATTTTTTATAATATATTATGATTGAGAAGGAACCAATTTTTGTAGAGAAACCAAACATCCACGTCTCATTAGCATCTCGAAAAGCTTGTTCCCTACCAAGCTTACAAGAGCCATCGACATTTTCATTGAACCAATTGTTGTCACGAAACTGGGAGAGAATTTTTAAAATAATTAAAAAAAATCCCTCATTAATTGCTTAAGTATTGCGAAAAGTAAAAGTTATACATTGTTCAAGCATTAGAAAAGTTAAAGCTTTATATGTAGAAACTAGAAAGCCACATCCTCATAATAAATTATGATGAAGTAAAACTATACCATATAGACCACACATTTGGACTCGTAAAGGCCTTTATTCGGCTGCACTTGGCACTTTCTGCTTTTAAACCCTTTCTGTGCAATTTTCTAGTTTCACAATGTCATCTCCAACAGAAACTGCCAACTAATCGAAGTTTGAACATAAATGAGCTCCATTCATCTCTAACAGCAAACCCCAGAAGCATAGAGTTGTGTTAGGGAAAGGTCCTGTATGAATATCAGGTAGTACAATTTCACTCTCGTTCTAAATAGTATCGACACTATTTTACTCTCTTGTGCTTTCTAATCTCTCACTCCAGATCATCACTCTCAGACAAAGCATTCCACGAGGATCATGCATCAATGTAACGTTAAACTCTGATTCCAAAATAGTCACTTTAATGTATCCATGAACAAAGCCACTAATTACCCAATGCAACCACTCATTCCTATTACAAAGCAAAAAACGGCAAAAGAAAACTTCAATAGAAAAATGACAATTCAAATGGGCAAATCCTAGTAGCAAGATCTATAAGAACTCAGTATGCAGAGAGAATGAAAACTGTGT
The DNA here is from genome assembly GCA_029884595.1 of Ormosia semicastrata. Classification (NCBI taxonomy): domain Eukaryota; kingdom Viridiplantae; phylum Streptophyta; class Magnoliopsida; order Fabales; family Fabaceae; genus Ormosia; species Ormosia semicastrata. The sequence goes on from JAQQTO010000059.1 coordinate 45,218,966, forward strand.
TTTCTCTGTATATTTCATAATGCAAGATATAGTGGTATTGCAGAGGTATAAATAAATGTGCAGAATACATTTGAATTAAAAAATGTGATGCTAAACTAATGCCAAGAAATCTGTGGAATTAAATGAGTATTAGTTTAGCCACCATCAGATGGCTCCATGTGCAGAATACTTCAAGCTCAAACCCAATGCTCAAACCCTTCCTTCAAGTAATGGACTTCTTAAGGCGACACACATGATTGGCAAAGTCAGGGTTGATGAAGCCAGGAGGTTGAGCCATAAACACCTCTTCATCTAAATGACCATGAAGAAACGCATTGTTTATGTCTAGTTGTTTGATGGGCCATTGATTTTGTAGAGCAATGGACAAAACCAAGTGGACAGTGGTTGGTTTGATGACTGGGCTGAAGGTTTGGGTGTAGTCAATACCGGGCCTTTGATGAAACCCCTTGGCTACAAGTCTTGCTTTGTAGCGTGAGATGGATCCGTCTGGGTTTCTTTTGATTCAGAATACCCACTAGCACCTAATAATGTTCTGTCATTGATCTCGAGGAAACAGTTCCCAAGTCCCTTGTTTAAGTAAGGCATTGAACTCCTGACTCATAGCCTCACGCCATTCTGACCTTTTTAAGACCTCAGTAACACATGTTGGCTCAATGGTAGTGGGTGTTTGGTGGTGAGGAGAAATTTTTTATTGGGCTTATAGATATTGTTCATAGAGCGGGTAACGAATCTTGCTGGAGGAGGTGATGCACGGTCTTGTGGCGGTGGCATGTAAAGAGTGGTGTTTGAGTTATTGGATGGTGGGGGGATGGGATTTGTATGGGTGGAAGGAATAGGTGTTGATGAGAAAGTGGTGGCTTAGGTGGAATGGGTAGGTGAAGAATGTGTGATGGGGGTGGGGTGGCATGTGTAGGTGAAGGACTTGGTGCATTATGAGTGGGAGGTGGTTGGGGCATGAATGTTGGTCAATTGTTAGTGGCCCACCCACACTTGCACCGAAAGGTGCAGCTAATTGAAGTAAATTGTCAATTGTTA